>JASDFA010000016.1:59247500-64662500 GCA_035772735.1 Datura wrightii | reverse complement strand
TAGTAAAGGCCCTTATAAAGTTGTTACATTAAAATGTGTATGTATATCTCATATAAGGTTGCTGTATCTCCCTTCCGTTATATTATCATTAAAGCGTTTGGTTTATTTCCTTCTTGTACACCTGCATGTTTTAGTTTATTTACGTTTTCCTGCATATTCAGTACATTCCAAGTACTAAATACATGCCCTTATGTGCTTTATCATTTCATGATATAGATTCAGGTCTCTGGACTCAGCCTCGTGGTTAGATACGCTTCTTACTCTCTCAACGGCTAGTGGTGAGTCCTCATCTCCTGAGGATATGATTTATGTTTTACTTTTTCCTTATGTTTCAATTTTCAGACTTTAGGAGTTAGCTGGGGGCTTTTCCCAGCAACTCATCAGTTTAGTAGAAGGCTTTCAGACTTTTCTAGACAAATTCAACATTGTATCTAAGTGTAGTTAAAAGCTGTTCTTATGGTTTCTATTAGATTCTTTCTATTAGCTTCCGATTATTCATGTTGTTGGTCGTTTCTATTGTTAAGTGTTATGCTATGATTATGCCATGGGTCGACTTGGAGCCTTTCGGGGTTTCTTGTCTGGTGTTACGACTAGGGTGTAAACTCGGGTCGTGACACCCAAGAAATCTCTGACCTGTGTTGCCATTGCATTCCCATTTTATGGAATATGCGCCACTGCCTGCTGATTAACCTGAGTGGTCAAGGCCTGCACTAGAATTTGAATGGCTACCCAAAATTAAGCATGGGCAACAGGCTCCGGTGCATGGTGCTCTTTGACTGGTGGGGCTTGTTGGTGCCCGTCTCCGTTGCCATCCTCGTGGCCGTTTCCATTCCCATTCCTTTGACCATTAACTCTGCGGGCAGCCATGATTCTGTAATCGCGAATACCATGAGTTAGAAGGATAGGGAGGCATTTCATAGCACGACATATATCATTGTAATACCCTGGAAGTGCGTAGGAGTAGACTCGAAAGCGAAAAGTTAAAAACTACAGAAAATTCCTAAACCTTTTGTGAAACCGTGGAGGGCTCTATGATGGTCTCTAAGTCCGTGACAGTTTTCAGCTAAACTAAGCCCTGGCTTGTTGTCATGCCCCGCCTTGGGAGGCATGACTGGTACCTGGTGCCCTACTAGGACCCGGACTGCTGGACTACTGAGCCTAAGCACTTTTGGTGTCAGGCTGGCTCTAATTCTAGATTTATAAAAACAACGGGCTATATAACGGCAGTAAATACAGCCTCCGGCCGACTAGGCCTATAGCCACCTGCAGGAATATTACAGCTAACCAGAAAAACTGAGCATAAGGGAACCTATGCGGGCCGACAAGGCCACCATGCTAACTAGTTATCACTGAAAAGTATAATCAAGTGCTGAACTGATTTGTGACCGACAAGGTCACCAACTAAAAACTGAACAAGGCCCCACACGACCATCATATGCAAACTGAAACATACATACGACCCCACACGACCGGTACAACTAACCACAGGGAATATAAAATCCCCAAGCCTCTAAGGATAATAAGATGGTCGGGACAGGGCCCCGAACTACCCATACTGTACAAACAAAAAGGGAAGTAAACCTTTAGCTGTCAAGCTTCGGAAGACAGGAGCTGAAGACTTTCTAAGCTGGCTGGAACTATGAGGGATCTGCTCCGCGTCTATGAGTACCTGCAGGCAAGTAATGCAGCGCCCCAAAATGGGCGTCAGTACACTTGGTATTGAGTATGCAAGCAATAACTGAAAATAACTGAAAGCAAACAATAATACTGATAGATACTGAAGTAATAGGAGACGGGCTGAGACTAACTGAAAAGAGCGTAGCTTTACTGAAGAGAGTAAGAGTCATACCTGATAACATGGCGGTCTACTTTCTATCTATTAATAACTAACACAACATAGCATAAAAAAACCTTACCAGCTCCCATAAGCCGTAAGGTACCAACCAGCACACAATCTATATACCCCTACCCAGGTGTTACCATCCACCTAGTAAATATGAGCATCCAGCCGGCCCCCTGGGTATGCAACTTGGGCTCGCTGGGCCCTTGACTATAGCTGTATCTGGGTCCGGAGGACTCCTGAAGTCTGAAATGAAATCTGTAATCTGAAAACTGTAATCTGCACCCCGGGCGCAAGTTCTCGATAGGGGGTGTGGTATAGTGTTTATCAGCCTGCTATGGGGAATCTGCATCCCATCTTCGTCCGCTGGCGGACGGCATGCCACTCCATAGAGCGGCGTATCCTCACCCTCTGGCGGGCGGGTCGACATAGCTATTAACCCTGGGGCGGTCAAGGAAGCTCTAAGGTTGCCCAACACAGAACAATCATGTCTCCACAAATAGCAATAACCGCATGTAATATATATATACTGAATTTGATAATAATATTTATATTCTGGTATTCTATTCTGAATCTAATACTGAAATATACTGAATCTGATACTGAAATATGCTGAATATGATACTGAAATATACTGAATCTGAAATAATATTTCTGGAATATTCTCCTGGGAATTATACTATTTTACTGAATTTCATGTTGAGCACTGTATAATAATTCTAACATGCTTACTGAACTCATACTAAATATAATATATGGCTTCTAAAACATTCTACTGGAATTTGTACTATTTTGCTATACTGGAACTACTAGCTTGCCGAAAGAAACTGGCTTTACATATCTCAACTGCCGACTTTCTGATTAACTGGCGTAGCTCGGCTAGTATACAGCTATTTCTCCCAACTGTATTCATATTCATGAAAGAATAGAGTTAATTCTACTATTATTTCGGAAAGAAACCATACTTATGGATATACCTACTGCCTATTCTTCGACTTATCATAGAACGGCCGAAAACTCGTAATTTCTCAGGAGTCTAGAAGGGAGAAAAACTCACTTTAATACTGGGAGTATATTAACACTAGTTTGGAGCAATTCCACTTACCTTGGCTCGGTGAGACGACCATTCATCGGCCGAATTTCACGAAACTAACTCCGTAGGAATGCTCCCTGCAACTTTATACTTCGCTACCCGAAGTTAATTTGAATTTGGACTACGTTTGATGGCGTAAACGGAAGGAAATTTATGTTGAACCTTTGCCCCTCCCTTGTTTCTGTTCGTTCTTTGGAAATGAAGAATGAAAATGACCAAAAAAAACCGAAGTGGGGCTTTATATACTTGGACCTAAAACCCCTTTAAGTCGCATTTTTCGTATGCGATTTATAAGTCGCATTTGTCGAATGCGATTTATAAGTCGCATTTGCCTTGCGACGCTCCGACTTGGCGCTTGTCCGGTCTCTCCCCGAGCCCTTTTCTCGCACGTATGGCATTCTAAAACTCTTAACCAACATGTGTATAGGCCAACAAAGTGTCAAGAACTTACGGGGTGTAACATCCTCCCCCCCTCAAGAACATTCTTCCTCGAATGTTAACTTCTGTTTACAGAAATTTTAACTTGTTCTACTTATTCTGAAAAATTTTCGGCAGAGTTTCCCCTTTAATATGGACTATTTCAAAAATCCTAAAACACAGAGAAGTCCAATACATGTACTCCATATAATACTATAGCATTCATTTCATAATAAACTGAAGTCAACATCTAACTTATACACATGAATGTAAAGCAACTCATAGAACAACAATATCAACATACCTCTGGCTGACTAAGTCTGAAATAACTGAGGGTATCTGGCTTTCGTATCTTCTTCTGCTTCCCAAGTCATTTCCTCTCGGTTCCTGTTACGCCATAACACTTTGACAGAAGCAACATCTTTAGTTCTTAATCTGCGGATTTGCCGGTCTAGTATGGCTACTGGAACTTCTTCATAGGCCAACTTCTCTGTAACCTGAACATCTTAGACTGGGACAATTCTTGAGGGATCTCCTATGCACTTTCTCAGCATTGATACATGGAAAACTGGGTGGATAGATTCTAACTCTGGAGATAAGTCTACCTCATATGCCACTTGGCCTATTCTTCGGCGAATCTAATAAACCCCAACAAACCTCGGGCTGAGCTTGCCTTTCTTGCAAAATCTCATTACACCCTTTATCAGTGAAACTTTCAGAAACACCCAATCACCCACATTAAATACCAAGTTTCTGCGCCGCACGTCGCCATACGATTTCTGGTGGCTCTGAGCAGTCAGTAAACGTTCTCTGATAAGCTTTACTTTTTCCTCTAACTGGTGAATGATCTCTAGCCCAATCAATGCTGATTCTCCTACCTCAAACCAACCAACTGGAGATCTGCACTTTCTCCCATATAATGCCTCATAAGGAACCATATGAATAGTTGAATGGTAACTATTATTATAGGAGAACTCAATGAGTGGCAAATGTTCATCCCAGTTACCTCTGAAGTGAAACACACATGCTCGCAACATATCCTCGAGCGTTTGAATGGTGCGTTCTTCCTGCCCATCTGTCTGAGGATGAAAAGTTGTGCTTAGGTTAACCTACGTCCCCAAGCCTCTCTGAAATGATTGCCAGAATTTAGCTGTAAACTGCGCCCCTCTGTCGGAGATAATGGACACTGGAACACCATGCAACCTGACTATTTCTCTGATATACAGCTCAACATAATCCTCGAGGAAAAGGTAGCCCTTACTGGATAAAATGAGCTGATTTTGTCAGTTTATCAACAATCACCCAAATCGAATCATATCTACGCCTGGTGCGCGGTAATCCTGCTACAAAATCCATATTTACTGCTTCCTATTTCCATAGAGGCACAACTATATCCTAAGTCAGTCCGCCTGGTTATTGATGTTCAGCTTTTACCTGCTGGTAGTTGGGACACTGAGCTACAAATTCTGCTATCCCCTTTTTCATTCCAGGCCACCAGTAGATTTCTTTTATATCATGATATATTTTCGTCGAACCTGGGTGGAGAGAATAACGGGCATAATGTACCTCGCCCATAATCTGTTGGCAAAGCCCTACAATGTCTGGAACACAAAGGCGATCTTTATATCGCAATATCCAATCCTCAGTTATCTGAAAATCTATCACCTCTCCTTGCTGAACTCTGTTTCTAAGCTGAACCGTGCTAGGATCTTCACACTGTCGTTCCTTTACTTCCATGAGTAAAGAAGACACTGCGGTGTTCTGGATTACCGCTCCGTTGTCCTCTGTTTCTGCTACACAAACGGCTAAACTGGCTAACTGATGTAATTCCTGGGCTAATTCCCGCTGCACAGGCTGTAATTATGCCAAACTCCCCATAGACTTACGGCTAAGGGCGTCTGCCACCACAGTGGCCTTTCTTGGTGATACAGAATATTCATATCATAGTCTTTCAACAGCTCTAACTAGCGACGCTGTTGCAAGTTCAGTTCTTTCTGGGTGAAGATATACTGTAGGCTCTTATGATTAGTGAAAATATCCACATGGATGCCATACAAGTATTGTCTCCATATCTTCAAGGCGTGAATCACTGCGGTCAATTCTAGGTCATGGGTAGGATAGTTCTTTCCATGTTTTCTCAGCTGTCTGGAGGCATAAGAAATTACTTTACCATGCTGCATCAACATACATCCTAACCCAACACCCGAAGCGTCACAATAAACTGCATAACCTTCTGTACCTTCTGGCAATGCTAACACTGGAGCTGATGTTAGCTTGTCTTTCAATTCCTGGAAGCTCTGCTCACATGCCTTAGTCCACTGAAATTTTGCTGCCTTCTATGTCAGTTTAGTCAGAGGTGCTGCTAAGGTGGAAAATCCTTCAACAAAACTCCTGTAGTACCCTGCTAACCTCAGGAAACTGCGTACCTTGGTCAGAGTGGTAGGTCTAGGCCATGCTTTTACTGCTTCTATTTTCTGGGTATCTACCTGTATACCAGCATCCAACACGATATGCCCAAAAAGGATACTGAATTCAGCCAGAATTCACATTTCGAGAACTTGGCATATAGCTGATGGTCCCTGAGAATCTAGAGCACTGTCCGCAAATGATCCTGGTGGTCTGCCTCTGAGCAAGAATACACCAGAATATCGTCAATAAACACTATCACAAACAATTCCAGGTATGGTCTGAAAATACTGTTCATCAGGTCCATAAACACGGTTGGAGCATTCGTCAACCCAAAGGACATGACTAAGAATTCAAAATGGCCGTATCTGGTCCTGAAGGTAGTCTTTGGAATGTCCCTTTCACGAACCCGAACCTGATGATATCCGGACCTTATGTCAATTTTGGAGAAATATCTATCTCCCTGTAACTGATCAAACAGATCATCTATCCTGGGAAGCGAATACTTATTCTTGACAGCACCTTTATTCAGTTGTCGATAGTCTATACACATGCGGAGGGAACCATCCTTCTTGCTTACAAACAGAACTGGCACACCCCAAGGTGAAGTACTCGGCCTGATAAAGCCCTTGTCTAACAAATCTTTCAACTGCTCCTTTAGTTCTCTAAGTTAAGTAGGAGCCATGTGATAAGGGGGAATTGATATGGGTTGAGTGCCTGGTAATAAATCAATTGCAAAGTCTATTTCCCTTTCTGGGGGAATACCAGGTAGCTCATCTGGGAATACATCGTGGAATTCATTAACCAATGGAACAGACTGGAGAGTCGGAGGCTCTACCCGAACATCCTGAACTCTGACAATGTGGTAAATGCACCCCTTCGCTATCAACTTGATCGCCCGAAGATAGGAAATAAACCTACCTTTTGGCGTAGCTGTACTGCCCTTCCACTCTCGTACTGCCTCCCTTGGAAAATGGAATCGGACCGTCTTGGTCCAGCATTCTACATTGGCATAGCATGGAGCGAACCAATCCATACCCATAATGGCGTCAAAATCAACCATTTCTAACTCTACCAAATCTGCTGTGGTCTGACGGTTAGCAACCTCTACTATACACCCTCGATAAACCCTTCTGGCTATAATAGAGTCACCGACGGGTGTAGATACTAAAAAGGGTTGCCGAAGCAATTTTGGTACAATACTAAACTTTTGAGCCACAAATGGGGTAACATAGGACAAGGTAGATCCCGGATCGATTAATACATAAGCAGGGTGAGAGCAAATAGTCATCATACCTGTCACAACATCTGGAGACGCCTCTGAATCCTGTCTACCTGGTAATGTATAGGTACGACTTCGGCCCGCACCTGAACTAGAGGCCCCTGATCTGCCTCGGCCTCTGCCTACTGAAACTGAGGGCTTGCGCCCTGCCAGGGCTGCTGGAGCTCGCGACCCTGCTGATGCCCTGTCCTGTCTATCCCGGTCACCCTGACCCCTGGCTAGACAATCTCTCATCACATGACCCTCCTGTCCGCATATATAACACCCTGTGGAGCCATATCTTCAAGCTCTAGAGTGGCATCGGCTGCAAATAGGGCAAGGTGGTGGTGTATACCTGCTCTGTTCTGCCATCCTCTACTAGGGTGAATCTACTGTTCGATAACTTCCGCCGGACTCTGACTGTCCTCGGCGACTGAATCTATCCCTCTGCTGCTGTGACGGAGGCGGGGGTCTAGGTGGCCTATCTGACAACCGTGGCCTAGGCTTTCTCCGAATCTCCCCCTGTAACTCATCTGACCTATCCCTGTGGCGCTGTTCCTGACTTGTTCGTCTGCTATCCCGTTGCTGCTGTCTGAGGCCCTCAATAGTTTGAGCAAAAGCCTGTACTCGAGCAATATCCATATCTTCCTGCAAAGTAGCTGTCATACATGCCTTAATATACTCTGGGTTCAGCCCCATAATAAACCGGTGGACTCTGGATGGCATAGTGTCTACAAAGTCTTGAGCTATAATGCCAAAGAATTGAACTGCAGGGTGTATTCTCGAACACTCATCTCCCTCTGCTCCAGGTGTGAAAACTGGTCCATCCGGGCCTGTCAGATCTCTCATGGTAGATAACGGTCCAGGAAGGCCTCTGTAAAGCTGGACCAGGTCGGAAGGGAAACATCTCTCCCTCGAGACCTTTCCCAACTCTCATACCACAACACAAAAATATCCCGCAGTCGAAATACCGCTAATTCGACCTACTCTGCAGATGTAACATGCATTACCCGAAAAATCCTCTGCATCTGATCCAGGAAGTCCTAGGTGTCCTCTGTTCAATCTGTCCAGGTAAACTGTGGGGGACCTAGCGCCAGGAATTCTCGGACCCTCGAACTACCAGGCCCACCTGATGATTCTGCCTGTAGGTGGCATTGACTGGCGCTGAGTAGCCATCATTTGCGCTAACGTAACTACTGCACTCCTGATCTCCTGGTCAGATGGTGTAGGTATAGGAACTGTCGGAGGTGGTGTCGTCCCAAGTGGCTCCTGATGGGGTGGAGACTGCTGAGAAGGTCGGGACGATGCCTCTATATCGCCCTCAGATCGGGCTAATTCTAAACGAGGCTGAGGCATCCTGCTGCTATGTCTAATCTTCTACCTGTGATAGGATGTCGCTTATCTAACATTTTATCTATAAACAAAGAGTATAATAAGCTTTAGGAACTCAACCCTATACTGTACTGCTCTATGACACGACTGACTATGAAGAAAGAGTAACCACCCTATCATGCCTTGCAGCCTCCTGCATATGGTATGTGGTGCACAACACATCCATAGACAAGACTCTCTTAGCACGGCTTGCAGACTCCCTGGATACGACCTGCTCTGATACCAAGTTTTTCACGCCCCGCCTTGGGAGGCATGACTAGCACCTCGTGCCCTACTAGGACCTGGACTGCTGGACTACTGAGCCTAAGCATTTCTGGTGCCAGGCTGGCTCTAATTCTGGATTTATGAAAACAACGGGCTATATAACGACTGTAAATACAGCCTCCGGCCGACTAGGTCTATAGCCACCTGTAGGAATATAACAGCTAACCAGAACAACTGAGCATAAGGGAACCTATGCAGGCCGACAAGGCCACCATGCTGACTAGTTATCACTAAAAAGTATAATCAAGTGCTGAACTGATCTATGACCGACAAGGTCACCAAATGAAAAATGAACAAGGCCGAACACGACCATCACATGCAAACTGAAACATACATACGGCCCCACACGACCGGTACAACTAACCACAGGGAATATACAATCCGCAAGCCTCTAAGAATAATAAGATGGTCGGGACAAGGCCCCGTCCTAGCCATACTGTACAAATAAAAAGGGAAGTAAACCTTTAGCTGTCAAGCTCCGAATAACAGGAGCTGAAGACTTTGTACGCTAGCTGGAACTATGAGGGATCTGCTCCTCGTCTATAAGTACCTACAGGCAAGTAATGCAGTGCCCCAAAATGGGCATCAGTACACTTGGTACTGAGTATGCAAGCAATAACTGAAAATAACTGAAAGCAAACAATAATACTGAAAGATACTGAAGTAATAGGAGACGGGCTGAGACTAACTGAAAAGAGCATAACTTTACTGAAGAGAGTAAGAGTCATACCTGATAACATGGTGTTCTACTTTCTATCTATTAATAACTAACACAACATAACATACAAGAATCTTACCAGCCCCCATAAGCCGTAAGGTACCAACCAACACACAATTTATATACCCCTACCCAGGTCTTACCATCCACCTAGTAACTATGAGCATCCAGCCGGCCCCCTGGGTATGCAACTTGGGCTTGCTGGGCCCCTGACTATAGCTGTATTTGGGTCCCGAGGACTCCTGAAATCTGAAATCTGTAATATGAAAACTGTAATATGAACCCCGGGCACAAGTGCTCAACAGGGGGTGTGGTATAGTGCTGATCAGCCTGCTATGGGGAATCTGCATCCCATCTTTGTCCGCTGGCGGACGGCATGCCACTCCATAGAGCGACGTATCCTCAACCTCTGGCGGGTGAGTCGACATAGCTATTAACCCTGGGGCGGTCAAGGAAGCTCTAAGGGTGCCCAACACAGAACAATCATGTCTCCACAAACAGCAATAACCACATGTAATATATATATACTGAATTTGATAATAATATTTATATTCTGGTATTCTGTTCTGAATCTGATATTAAAATATACTGAATCTGATACTGAAATATGATGAATTTGATACTGAAATATACTACATCTGAAATAATATTTCTGGAATATTCTGCTGGGAATTATACTGTTTTACTGAGTTTCATGCTGAACATTGTATAGTAATTCTAACATGCTTACTGAACTCATACTAAATATAATATACGGCTTCTGAAACATTCTACAGGAATTTGTACTATTTTCTATACTGGAACTACAACTTGCTAAAGAAACTGGCTTTACATACCTCAACTGCCAACTTTCTGATTAACTGGCGTAGCTCGGCTAGTATACAACTATTTCTCCTAACTGTATTCATATTCACCAAAGAATATAATTAATTCTACTATTATTTTGGAAAGAAACCATACTTATGGATATACCTACCGCCTATTCTTCGACTTATCAGAGAACGACCGAAAACTCGTAATTTCTCAGAAGTCTAGAAGAGAGAAATACTCACTTTAATGCTGGGAGTACATTAAGACTAGTTTGGAACAAGTACACTTACCTTGGCTCAGTGAGACGATGATTCGTCGGCCGAATTTCACGAAACTAACTCCGTAGGAATGCTCCCTGCAGCTTTATACTTCGCTACCTCAAGTTAATTTGAGTTTGGACTACGTTTAACGGCGTAAACGGAAGGAAATTTATGTTGAACCTTCGTCCCTCCCCTGTTTATGTACGTTCTCTAGAAATGAAGAATGAAAATGACCAAAAAATAACTGAAGTGGGGCTTTATATACTTGGACCTAAACCCCCTTTAAGTCGCATTTTTGAATGCGATTTATAAGTCACATTTGTCGAATGCGATTTATAAGTCGCATTTGCCTTGCGACGCTCCGACTTGGTGCTTTTCTGGTCTCACCGGGGCCCTTTTCTCGCACGTATGGCATTCTAAAACTCTTAACCAACATGCGAATAGGCCAACTAAGTGTCAAGAACTTAAGGGGTGTAACACTTGTGAAGACCTATAGGTCTGTGACTGTTTTCGATAGGGTCATACTTGTAACTTTGAATTCCTATAAGGCCATGATGGTCATTCCGATAAATCTATGTTGATTTGATATCATATTGTTGAGTATGTTTTCCTATACCTTATTTCCTAGAATTGTATACATTACTTGATTGGTCTTTGCTTACAACGTTTGGGTTGTTTGATATTGTTACCCATAGGGTCGTGCTTCTAGGGGCTGTATGATGTCTTAAAGGACCATATTAAGGTTGCGAGAGGCGTATAGAGTTACACCAAATTGAGGCTGTGAGGGCTGTATTGAGGTACCCGAGTGCTCGCAGGAGCAACATGATGTCCGAAGGGACCAGATTGAGGCCGTGAAGGCCGTATTGAGGTCTAGTTACCTCCAGAGCTTACATTATGACCCTTAGACGAGCGAAGACTCAGGGTATAGTTACAGGAGCCCAGAAAACTCAGACACAAACACAAATACAGGAGCCCATAAGGGTCGATTACAGCTTCAGAGGACAAGTATTCCTGAGTTACAGTATGGTTACGAGCCTTTAGTAGCTAGATAGGAGGAGTGTGCATTGTTTGTACTTGATGGGGCTTATAGGGGCTTAGGAAGGTTATTCTATGTTATTTGTACCTTCCAGGATTATGAGGGCCCGGTTAGGTTCTTGTTTGTATGCATACCTGTTAGTTAAATATTTCAGATGGTGAGAATACCTAGGTTAAACTCTTATCCTCCTTCGCTTTCATTCAGTTATTACTTTACTGCCTTACATATTCAGTACATATTGTACTGATGCCCATCCTTGGGGCGCTGCATGAGTTGCATGCAAGTGCAGATAGACGCGGTTCGGGACCTTCTTAGTCATCAGCCAAAGTCAACAATCCAGTCAGCTCCTTTTCTTCGGAGTTGATAATTAGAGAAGGTTGGTTCTTTTGTTGTACAGTTTATGGGTAGTTCAGGGCCCCATCTCGACCATTATTCCACTCCTAGAGGTTTGAAGGCTATAGATTGTCAGCTGTTGGTTTTGTTGTTGGTCGTGTGGGGCCCATGTATGATTTATTTCGTGTGATGACCGTGTGGGGCCTAGTTTAGTTTTTAGTTAGCAGCCTTGTCGGCTATAGTATAGTTATGGTTTCCTGTTTTCATTTAGTTATAAGTAGACAACATAGTGGTCTTATCGGCTGGCATAGTATCCCTTTTGTTGCATGTTGTTGGTTAGCTGTTTTCTCTTTACAGGTAACTTTGTGGCCTTGTCGGCCTAAGGCTGTATTTACAGCCGAGATATAGCTCGTCATTTTCCTGAATTGAGTTACAGGCATGCACAAGAAGTGCACAAGCCCAGTCAAGTCAGTTTAGATCCCAGCGTGGCACTAAGTGCCTGTCATGCCTCCCATAATGAAGGAGAGGGCACTAGTTGGGGACCCCAGTCAGAGTCAGCCTGATCGGAAGGAGACATGGAGACATCACCTCGGCCTCCCCAGCACTCACTGTTGCACCAGGAGCCCTCTAGGGCAACAAACATACCAATACCACCCCCAGCCATTCTTGTTCCATTGGATCAGGAGTGCAGGGGTGCATTCTACATGTTGGCTCAGATGATGGCTGCCTAGCGTGAGCCTCAGCTAGTAGTACCAGTTGTTGTTGAGCCCACTGAGGGGCCGGGGAGTTCGAGAGTCTGTGAGTTCCTTGCTTTGAGTCCCCCGCAGTTTATTGGGATAAATCATAGAGAGGACCTCCAGAATTTCATAAACCAGCTGTAGAGGATATTTAGGGTCATGCATTCCTCGTCCATAGAGTCGGCTTAGTTGGTAGTATTCTAATTGCGAGAGGTAGCAGTTTTGTGGTATGAGAGTTGGGAATGATCCCGAGGTAGAGATGCACCTCCACCTACATGGCCTAGCTTCTCTAAGGCTTCATAGACCACTATTTTCCCTGAGAGGTCCAGCAGGCTAGAGTAGAGAAGTTTTTACATTTGGAGCAAGGCATAATGAGCGTTAGAGAATATTCATTGAGGTTTTATTCTTTAGCCAGATATGCGCTGTCATTTGTCAACACTATTCTAGCCAGGGAGCACCGGTTTATTATGGGACTTGTGCAAGAATATGTGGAATCTTGTATTACAGTCACACAGTGAGAGGATATGCATATCTCACGGATTCAGGCCTTTGCCCAGAACATAGGGGAACTCAGACAGTGTCAGTGCACCATGGATAGGGAAGGTCAGGAGCAGCATCAGAGGGCTAGATTCACAATCTTCCAGGCAGACTTTCATGGTGGGCCCAGGGCTCATTTATCAGGTATGCCACCTAGGCCCCCATTCCAGGAGCACAATGACAACAGATCAGATTGTCGTGGACAGTCAGGTCCCGGCGAGAGTTTACGAGCGTCAGGCTCACAACAGTAGAGGGGGCCAGCAGTACCACGTTGCAGAACCTGTCATAGATTTCATATATGGAGGTCCAGGTATAGTTCCACCACTTGTTATTCCTATGGACATGAGGGATACATAATGAGGGATTGTCCGACTAGACGCCAGCGCGGTCAGGACCAATAGAATAAATCGTCAGCAGGTTCATATGCCCCAGCACCTTATGCAGGGGTACAGGCCCTCAACTCTAGTCGGCCGAGGCTGAGGAAGATTTGAGGAATCTAGTTCAGGCAGCGGTCAGGATCGCACTTATGCTTTACCGGGACGACAAGAGTCAGAGTCGTCACCAGATGTTGTGATAGGTATTCTAGATGTTTTCTCTAATTCAATTTTTGCGTTGACAGTCTCGGGCTCCACTTTGTCGTATATTACCCTGTTAGTGGCCCAAGAGTTTGATATTGTGCAAGAATTGCTTCAGCGACCCTTTTCAGTGTCTACACCCATCGGTAACACTATTATTGATAAAAGAATTTACCGGGGTTGTACAGTAGAGATTGTCGGTCGCCAGACGTTAGCAAATCTAGTAAACTAGAAATGATTGATTTTGATGTAATTATGGGTATGGATTTGCTAGAACCATGTTACGCCACGATAGAGTGTTGGACCAGAATTGTTCGATTTCACTTTCCAAGGGAGGTAGTGCGAGAGTGGAAAGGTAATTCAGCTACGCCAAAGGGTAGGTTCATATCCTATCTTCGGGAAAAAAAGTTAATAGCAAAGGGTTGTATCTACCATATTGTTAGGGTACGGGATATGCAAGCAGAATCCCCAACTCTCCAGTCCATCCCAGTGGTTAATGAGTTTCCATATGTGTTACTAGATGAACTTCCTGGTATTCCCCCCTGAGCGGGAAATAGATTTTTTGATAGACTTGCTACTAGATACTCAGCCTATATCCAACCCGCTGTATCGAATGGTTCCTGAGGAATTGAAAGAATAGTTGAAAGATTTGTTAGATAAGGGTTTTATCAGGATGTGTACTTTACTATGGGGTGCGCCGATTCTGTTTGTAAGAAAGAAAGATGGTTTCCTACGCATTTGTATAGATTATCTGCAGTTGAATAAAGTTACTATTAAGAATAAATAACCTCTTCCAAGGATAGATGATTTATTTGACCAGCTGCATGGGGAGAAATATTTTTCCAAAATTAACTTTAGATTCGGGTACCACCAGGTTCGATTTTGGGAGAAGGATATCTTGAAGACGTCTTTCAGGACCAGGTATGGTCATTTCGAGTTCCTAGTTATGTCTTTCAGGTTGATAAATGCACCAGCAGTGTTCATGGACCTAATGAATAGTATCTTTAGGCCATACTTAGATCTGTTTGTGATAGTGTTTATTGATGATATTCTAGTATACTCCTGCTCAGAAAAAGAACACAGAGATCATTTGCGAATAGTACTTCAGATCCTCAGATATCGCCAATGATATGCAAAGTTTTCTAAGTGTGAGTTTTGGTTAAATTCTGTAGCTTTCTT
This sequence comes from Datura wrightii, assembly GCA_035772735.1. NCBI lineage: Eukaryota > Viridiplantae > Streptophyta > Magnoliopsida > Solanales > Solanaceae > Datura > Datura wrightii. The sequence goes on along the minus strand of JASDFA010000016.1, from coordinate 64,647,642 downwards.
TGGCCACATTGTATAAGAGGTTGGTATTCAGGTTGATTCACAGAACATTGAGGCAGTAAATACATGTCCTAAACCTAAAACTCCAATAGAGGTTCGTAGTTTCCTGGGTTTAGCCGAGTAATACAGAAGGTTTGTGGAAGGATTTTCTACCCTGTCAGCATTCTTGACCAAATTGACTCAGAAAGCAGCCAAGTTCCATTGGACCGAGGCCTGTGAGCAGAGTTTCCAGGAATTGAAAAATAGATTAACCTCAGCACCCGTGTTAGATTTGCTGGAAGGTTCAGAGGGTTAAGCTGTATATTGCGACGCTTTAGGTGTTTGGTTAGGGTGTGTTTTGATGCAACACGGAAAGGTAATGCGTATGCTTCAAGGCAATTGAGGAAACATGAAAAGAACTACCCCATCCACGATCTGGAGTTAGTTGTGATGGTTCATTCCTTAAAAATATGAAGGCATTACTTGTATGGTGTGCATGTGGATATTTTTACTAATCCTAAAAGCCTCCAGTACATTTTCACACAGAAAGAGATGAATTTGGGACAGTGTCGTTGGCTAGAATTGTTGAAAGACTATGATGTGGACATCTTGTATCACCCAGGGAAGGCTAATATTGTAGCTGATGCCCTTAGCCACAAATCCATAGGAAGTTTAGCACATCTGAGACCAGAACAATGGGAAATGGATCGAAAATTACACAGGCTAGCCAGTTTAGTAGTTCGAGTGGTAGATTCAAAGGATAATGGGGCTATAATTAAGAATACAACAGTATCATCCCTTGTTGTGGAGGTAAAAGAGCGACAGTACTAGGACCCTAGTCTGGTACAGTTTAGAGACAAGGTATGGCAGGGCGAGATATCATCTTTTGATTTAACTAAAGATGGGGTTTTGAGATACAACGGTCGCCTCTTTGTTCCAACTATAGCAGGGCTCTGCCAGTAGATTATGGCAGAGGTACATTATTCTCGTTACTCTCTTCATCCAGGTTCGACGAAGATGTACCAGGGCATAAAAGAGATATACTGGTGACCTGGAATGAAGAAAGGTGTAGCAGAATTCGTAGCGCAGTGTCCTAATTGCCAACATGTAAAAGTTGAACATCAGAAACCTAGCGGACTAACTCAGGATATGGCTATACCTATATGGAATGGGAGGTAGTTAATATTGATTTTTTGACAGGACTACCTTGTACCAGACACAAATTTAACTCCATTCGAGTCGTTGTTGATAGATTGATGAAATCAGCTCACGATTTATGATCTACTTTTCCATTAATGGTATTTACTAGCCCAACATGAATTATGATTTAAAATGTTGATTTAATCAATTACCCATCATGATTTTATGAAATTCAAGCTATATGCATGAGCTACAAGTACGTATGAACTTTATGATTCATGAATTATGTTTTGGCCGACTTACGGGCCTTGTTTCATGGCTAGTTCACATATGTACAAGTATGTTTATGATTACCATGATTTAACTAGCCTATGAATTCATGTATGTTATACTATGAGCACTATATATATATGTTGGGAGTAGTATCGAACACCGAGTAGGTTCGGGACTCAGGTTAAGCCCCTGATCTCATAAACTACGTGCCACTGTAGGTATGTTGGGACCTCCTTTGTGACTGTCCCAGACCCAAATGGCCATTTTCATGGTGATATCACGTCCTTCATGGTTCTACCCTTGGCAAGGTACGAACGGCCTCTGAACTAGGTTTGCAAGTTGGACTTCATGTGTGCTCATATGGAATATGTCGGTTAAGAGAATCTCCCACTATTCCTCATGATCTATGAATGCTTATGATTATGTATTTTGGCTCAAGTCATGTTAAGTAAAGTTTTCTCCTATGATTATGATTATGTTTGTGATCTTGGGCAGATTTATATGCCCAAGTGATACTCAAACGTATCATTTTCGCCTTGTTTGTTATGCAGTGTGTATACATTTTCATGTAATTGGTAATAAAATGTGAATTTATACTAACCAACATGATTAGCATTTGTTTTCAGGTAAAATATGATTTTTAGGAGCTAAAATGCATGTTGGGACAATATCGGAGTTGGACTTGGATGCGAGCACGGAAAAGACATGGGAATGCGCAATGTAAAGGGGCTACGCAATGGAGCCGTGCCACACTACCATCGCGGAGGTACACTGCCTGGAGGGTGATTTAATTGGCAATTTCCAGTGAAGCCTCGCGACAGCTCCGTGGCACGGAGATAAGCCTCCGCGTTGGCCTCCGTGCCACGTTGAGGCTATATTCCCGGACCCTGGATTTCCAGTGAGGGTCCGCGTCCACGCCGTGTCACGGAGGCAGTGCTCCGCGTTGGCCTCCGTGACATGTTGCTTGTTATTCCGGGAAAAATTCCCAATAGTATAAATAGAACACTTAGGCTTATGATTATAGTATAAATCTCTCCTATGATTATGATTATGGTTTTTCATCTTCTTCTTCTATGTTGTTCTATTAATTATTGTTTCTACTGCATTAGTGTGTGGCCGACATTAATGTACATCTAAAAAGTCCAATTTCACTCGAGAGAGCAAGAAATTGGAAAGTTGTGAATTAATAGGGTATTGTTCTTAACTTGATTTGGGAAAATTGGGTTTTGATGTGCTTTCCTGATAGAAATATACTTGAAAGCCGTATTAGTCAATTTAGGAACCGGAATTGTATTGCTAGGTCGTAAATTGCATTTGATCACAAAAATGTAGACGAATGGTTTATGATTCTAAAGTGAGATAAAATACGAGAGTTTTAATCTCTAGGCTAATGTTCTTGGCTAGCAACATGAAGAGAAGAATAACCAAATTATGATTATAATCAAGTTCATTACTTGTTCTTAACCTTGGCATGCTCATATCCATAGTTTCAATTCAAAGTAAATATTTGTTAATAGTTTTAGTATATAAGTTATAAACAAAATTATCTAACTTTTGGTTACGTTGTTGTCAGCATAATTAGAAGTAAAGCTAGAATATAGTATAGTTAAGCAATTTTACTTATCCAGAGTCTCCTTGGTTCGATACTTGGCTTACTTAGCCACTTTATTACTTGTTTGACCACGTGCACTTGCGTGTCGGTTTTAACCTATAGCAACCCACCGAACAATTTGTATTACAAATGTTTTTGAAAATCCTTGAGGCTTATGTCATGTTAGGATCTTTACGATATGAGCATGATGTCCTACTCTTATGATCGTTTATGAGTTTTATATATTTTAGATGTCCGTTTTACTTACCTTGCATACTTGGTACATTCCACGTACTGACCAATACTTTCTATGCTATATCATTTCATGATACAAGACCTGGCTCTCAGGCTTAACCTCTTCAGTAGTTCTTCAGGGATCACTATCAACTTATTTGGTGAGTCCTTATGTTCCGAGGGCCATATGTTCAACTCTATTGTTCTCTTTCAGTTTTGGTATTATAGGGTTAGTTGGGGTATTGTCCCATCAACCTATCTTTCATGATTAGAGGCTTTTCAGACTATAAGTTGTATTCAGCCGTCATGTATGGATTATGTGTCTTTTCTCCATTAGTATATCATGATTTCGTTTCCTTATTTTAAGTCTTCCGCTTGTGTGAATGAATTAGATGTATGCTTATTCCATGGGTCGACTTGGAGCTTCTCGGGGCTCCTTGTCCAATGTCTACAATCCGAGTCTACGTTCGGGTCGTTACATTAGAACTAGATTCATTGGGCCGTGTTGAATCCTTCAAAGAATAGGCCGAGTGAAATATGAGTTAGAGTTGACCCCAGAGCTACAATCTGTTCACCCAGTCTTTCACGTGACTATGTTTCGAAAGTGTATATGGGACCAGTCATGAGTTGTCCCAATTGAGGATGTTCAAGTTACTGAAGAGTTGCCTACGAAGAGGTTTTGGTTTCTATACTAGACCGATAGATTCATAGCTTGAGAACTAAAGATGTAGCCTCCGTTAAAGTTTTGTGGAGGAACAGAAATAAAGAAGAGATGACCTGGGAAGCGGAGGAAGACGTGAGATCTAGATACCCTCAATTGTTCCAGGATTGAACCAAAATATGTGGTTAAGGTGGGATCATTTCTCAGAATCTTATTTTACTGCTTACATCACTAGTACTGCTCAGTCATCTACTTCTATATTGTGGGATAGTTGGTTATAACATCCTGTGAGACGCCTATGTTGGACTTTTTTGCGTTTCAAGTTTTTAGATAGTCCAGATTATAGAGGAGACTTTGCCAAAAATTTTCTGGAAACAATTTCAAAAGTTAAGCCTTTGGAGCCTAAAGACTACATTCGAGGACGAATGTTCCTAGGGGGGGATAATGTTACACACGGTAAATTTTTGTAGTACGATTGTCATGTGCGCATGTGAATTGAGGATTTTAGCATATAAAACATCTAGGAGAAGGCCTGGGAGGTGAACATACTGGCGTTTCATTAAACGGATGGGGGCCGAGGCTGGGGGCCAGCGTGCTGGGCACCCCATCGCGCGGCCTGCCTTGGCGCAGGCACTGGCGCATCGCGCCCCTAGTGCAGCGTGATAGGAGGCGTACAACACACACTGAAAGTGATCATCCCAAATACCCTTAAAATCAATCACCCATGCTCTCAACATGTCCTTAAGAGTTTGAATGGTCCACTAGGCCTGACCATTTGTCTGCAGGTGAAAGGATGTGCTAAGCTTCACTTGAGTACCAAGTCCTTTCTAAAATGATCTCCAAAACATAGAGGTGAATTGATTACCCCTATCTAAGATGACGGACAAAGGAACTACATGCAACTGAACCAACTCTCAAATGTATAATTTAGCATAATCCTCAGCTGAATCGGTAGTTTTGATTGGTAAGAAATAGGCTGATTTGGTCAACTTGTCCATAATCATCCATATAGAGTCTTACTGCCAGTGTACACGAGGCAAGCCTATATTAAAGTCTATATTGATCTCCTCCCACTTCTAAGTAGGAATTCTAATATCCTGGTGCATACCTCGAGGTCTCTGATGCCCAACCTTTACCTATTGGCAATTCAGACACTTAGCCACAAACTCCGCTATATCATTTTTCATGCCATTCCACCAATAGACTTCCTGTAGGTAATGGTATATCTTGGTGGTACCTGGATGGATAGAGTACCGAGATCCAAAAGCCTCACTCAACATCCACTCTCTCAAGTCATCTATAGTTGGGCACACATAATCAGCCCTATTATCGAAGTACACCATCTCCCCCTTGGGATAAAACCTCTAGTTTCTGATTCTGGGCAGCTTCCTTAAGCTTCACTAGGATAGGATCCTCATCTTTCCTAGCTTTGATTTCTGTCACGTGCCACCACCCTATCTGTATAAAAGTCACCCTTGTTCATTTTAATTCACTATTAGATATTAACCTCAGCCAAAAATAGAGCACCAACGTAGGTTTCATCCCATTTTCTTTGAATTACACCGTCAAACGCCGTCTAAACACATATTCGTCTTGGGTAATGAGTTCTAGGCCTACAAGAAGCATCGCCACGAAGTTATTTCGTGAAAATTCGCTTGGTGAGCCGGAACCCTATCGAATAAAGGTTTTTGAATTTACTGTAAATTGAGTTGTAACCGGCTACAGATAATAGGTAAGCAGTTCTACCTTTTAAACTCTCGAGAATTGGTGAGTTTTCGACTGAATTAGTTGAGGTTGAAGTTGAAGTCATAGTAAATTCCATTGAAATACATTGTTAATTGCCGATTGTTAGTATTGAAATAGTCTCGTTTTCTCTGTGTAAGGGCTCCAGATTGATGAAATTGCCGACTTCCAAATTAAAAGTGTTCGACCGCCCAAGAATCAACGAATAAGGTATGTTAAGGCTATCCTCTTTGGCAATTTATTTTCGTCGTAAAGTTAGTACGACCTATTTATCTATAGTACCCTAGAGTAAATGTATTGTGGTCAGCTTCTACAAATAGAATTGAGACGACAACGATGACATAGTAACCCTCGTTAGAATTAACCTTAGCTAGATTGGTCTTTGCTTACGACGTTTGGGTTGTTGGATGTTGTTGCCTATAGGGTCGTACTCGCAGGGGCAGTATGATGTCCAAAAGGACTAGATTGAAGCCATGAGGGCCATACTGAGTTACACCAGATTGAGGCCATGAGGGCCGTATTGAGTTACACCAAATTGAGGCCGTTAGGGCCGTATTGAGTTACCCAAGTGCTCGTAGGAGCAACATGATGTCCAAAGAGACCAAATTGAGGCCTTGAGGGCCGTATTAAGTTATAGTTACCTCCATAGCTTACATTATGACCCTCAGAAAAGTGAAGGCTCGGGGTCTAGTTACAAGAGCCTAGACGGCTCAGACACAAGCACAGCTACATGAGGCTATCAGGTTTGGTTACAGCTTCAGTGGACAAGTATTCCTAAGTTACAGTGCGCTTACGAACCTTTAGTAGCTAGATAGGAGGACTGTGCATTGTTTGTACTTGTCGGGGCTTATGGGGGCCTAGGTAGGTTATTCTGTGTTGTTTGTACCTTCCAGGCTTATGGGGTCCCGGTTAGGTTCTTGTTTGTGTGTGTACTTGTTAGTTAAATATTTTAGATTGTGAGAATACCCAGGTTAAACTCTTATCCTCCTTCTTGATTACTTTAGTTTATTGAGCTTTCATTCAGCTATTACTTTACTGCCTTACGTATTCGATACATATTGTACTGATGCCCATCCTTAGGGCACTGCATTACTTACCTGCAGGTGCGGATAGATGCGGTTCGAGACCTTCTTAGTCATAAGCCAAAAGTAGCAGTCTAGTCAACTCCTTTTCTCCAGAGTTGATAATTAGAGAAGGTTGGTTCTTTTGTTGTACAGTTTATGGGTAGGTCGAGGCCTTGTCCCGACCATTATTCCTCTCCTAGATGCTTGCAAGCAACAAATTATTAGTTGTTGGCAGTGTGGGGCCCATGTATGATTTATTTTGCGTGATGGCATTGTGGGGCCTAGTTTGGTTTTTAGTTAGCGGCCTTGTCGGCTATAGTATAGTTATGGTTGCCTGTTTTCATTCAGTTATAACTAGACAATATGGTGGTCTTGTCTGCCCACATAGGATCCCTTTTATTGCGTGTTGTTGGTTAGCTGTTTTCATTTACAGTTAGCCATGTGGCCTTGTCGTCCTGAAGCTGTATTTACTGCTGAGATATAGCTCATTGTTTTCTTTAATTGAGTTGCAGGCATGCACAATAAGTACACCAGCCCAGTTAGGTCAGTCTTGATCTTAGCGTGGCACTAGGTGCCAATCATGTCTCCCAAGGTGGGGCATGACAAACTTAGTATCAGAGTAGGTTGTATCACAGGGAGTCTGCAAGCCGTGTCAAGTAGAGTCTTGTCTGTCGATGTGTTGTGCACCATATTCTATAGACAGGAGGCTACGAGGCATAACAGTGTGGTTACTCTTCTTTCTCCTCCAACCCTGAGGTAGAGCTGTGCTATATAGGGTAATTCCCTAAGCTTACGTTATTCTACTTATTTACAGAGAAATGTATGACGCACGACATACTTCGACTGGTCGAGAGTTGGATGTTGTGGCAGGAGAGGGCACTAGCAAGGGCCCCATGTCAGAGTCAGCCCAATTTGAGGGCGACAGGTAAACATCAACTCGGCCTCCCCAGCACTCACCACAGCACCAGGAGCCCTCTAGGGCAGTAGATATACCAGTACCACCCCCGACCATTCCTTTGCCATGGATTCAGGAGCTCAGGGGTGCATTCTATATGTTGGTTCAGATGATGGCTGCCCAGCATCAGCCTTAGCTAGTAGTACCAGCTGCTGTTGAGCCCATTGAGGGGCTCGGGAGGCCGAGAGTCTGCCAGTTCCTTCATTTGAGTCCCCTTCAATTTACAGGGACAAATCATATAGAGGACCACCAGAATTTCATAGACCAGCTGTAGAGGATATTCAGGGTCATGCATGCCTCTTCCACAGAATCAGTTGGATTAGCAGTATTACGATTGAGAGAGGTAGCAGTTTTGTGGTACGAGAGTTGGGAAAGATCCCAAGGTAGAGACTCCACCTACGTGGCCTAGCTTCTCTGAGCTTTCATTGAACACTATTTTCCTCGAGAGGTCTAGAAGGCCAGAGTAGAGCAGTTTTTACACCTGGAGCAGGGAAGAATGAGTGTCAGAGAATATGCATTGAGGTTTGATTCTTTAGCCAAATATGCACCCTCGTTTGTCGACACTATGCCAGCCAGGGTGCACCGGTTTATTATGGGACTCGTGCAAGAATATACGGAATCGTGCATTACGACCACACTATGAGAGGATATGGATATCCCACGAATTCAGGCCTTTGCTCAGAACTTAGAGGAACTCAGACAACGTCAGTACGCTATGGATAATGTAGGTCAGGAGTAGTGTCGGAGGGATAGACCCACAGACTTTCAGGCAAACTTTCATGGTAGGCCCAGGCCTTGTTTATCAGGTAGGTCACCTAAGCCCCCGTTCTAGCAGCAGCAAGACAGCAGATCAGATCATCGTGGACAGTCTGGTCCCGACGAGAGTTTACGAGTGTTAGGCTCACAACAGTAGAGGGGGCCAGATTAGATGGGGCCAGTGGTACCATGTTGTAGTACCTATCATTGGATGCATCTGGGGAGGTGCAGGTATGGTTCCACCATTTGTTATTCCTATGGATAGGAGGGACACATAATGAGGGATTGTCCAACTAGACGCCAAGGCGGTTAGGACCAATAGAATAGATCCTCAGCAGGTTCATATGCCCCAGCACCTTTTGCAAGGCATAGGCCCTCAGCTCCAGCCAGCCGAAGCTGAGGTAGATCAGTGCATCCAATTCAGGTAACGGTCAGGATCACACTTATGCATTGCTCGGACGACAGGAGTTAGAGTCATCACCAAATGTTGTGACAAGTATGCTAGATGTTTGCTCTCATCCAGTTTATGCGTTTATAGACCCAGGCTCCATTTTGTCATATATTACTCTATTAGTGGCCCAAAAGTTTGATATAGTGCTAGAATTGCTTTAGCTACCCTTTCCGGTGTCTACACCCGTTGGTGACTCTATTACTGCTAAAAGAATTTACTGAAGTTGTACAGTAGAGATTGTCAGTTGCCAGACCTTAGCAGATCTAGTATAACTAGAAATGATTGAGTTTGATATAATTATAGGTATGGATTTGCTGACACCATGTTACACCACCGTAGAGTGCTGGACCAGAATTGTTCGATTTCACTTTCCAGGTAAGGTTGTGCAAGAGTGGAAAGGACAATGCAGCTACACCAAAGGGTAGGTTCATATCCTATCTTCGGGAAAAAAAGTTGATAACAAAGGGTTATATCTAACATATTGTTAGGGTTTGGGATATGCAAGCAGAATCCCCCACTCTCCAGTACATTCCAGTGGTTAATGAGTTTCCAGATGAACTTCCTGGTATTGAAATAGATTTTTCAATAGACTTGGTACCACATACTCAGCCTATATCCATCCCTTCGTATCGAATGGCTCCTGCGGAATTGAAAGAATTGAAAGAAAAGTTGAAAGATTTGTTAGATAAGGGTTTTATCAGGCCGAGTACTTCATCGTAGGGTGCGCCAGTTCTGTTCGAAAGAAATAAAGATGGTTCCCTACGCATATGTATAGATTATCGACAGTTGAATAAAGTTACTATTTAGAATAAATAATCTCTTCTAAGGATATATGATATATTTGACCAGCTTCATGGGAAAAAATATTTTTCCAAAATTGACTTGAGATCCGGGTGCCACCAGGTCCGAGTTCGGGAGAAGGATATCCTGAAGACGGCTTTCAGGACCAGGTATGGTCATTTCGAGTTCCTAGTTATGTCTTTTAGGTTGACAAATGCACCAGCAGTGTTCATGGACCTAATGAATAATATCTTCAGGCCATACTTAGATCTGTTTGTGATAGTGTTTCTCGACGATATTCTAGTATACTCCCACTCAGAAGCAGAACACAGAGATTAGTTGCGAACAATACTTCAGATCCTCAGAATCTGCCATCTATATGCAAAGTTTTTAAATGTGAGTTCTAGTTAAATTTTGTAGCTTTCTTGGGCCACATTGTATCAGAGGCGGTATTCAGGCTGATTTACAGAAAATTGAGGTAGTAAAGACATGGCCTAGACCTAAAACTCCAAAAAACGTTCGTAGTTTCTTGGATTTAGCTGGGTATTAAAGAAGGTTTCTGGAAGGATTTTCTACCTTGTCAGCACCCTTGAGCAAATTGACTCAGAAAGCAACCAAGTTCCATTGGACCGAGGCCTGTGAGCAGATTTTCCAGGAATTAAAAAATAGATTGACATTTGCACCAGTGTTAGCTTTGCCGGAAGGTTTATAGGGTTATGTTATATATTGTGATGCTTCGGGAATTAGGTTAGGGTGTGTTTTGATGCAACACGGAAAGGTAATTACGTATGCTTCAAGGCAATTGAGGAAACATGAAAATAAGTAGCCCACCCACGATGTGGAGTTAGCTGTGGTGGTTCATGCCTTAAAAATATGGAGGCATTACTTGTATGGTGTGCATGTGGATATTTTTACTAATCATAAAAGCCTCCAGTACATCTTAACAAAGAAAAAGCTGAATTTGCGACTGCGCCATTGGCTATAATTGTTTAAAGACTACGATGTGAATGTCTTGTATCACCTAGGGAAGGCTAATATCGTAGCTAACTCCCTTTGCCACAGATCCATCAGCAGTTTAGCACATCTGAGACCAGAATAGTAGGAAATGGCTTGAGAAGTACACCGGCTAGCCAGTTTAGTAGTTCGGGTGGTAGATACAGAGGATAATGGGGCTATAATTCAGAATACAGTAGTATCATCCCTGGTTGTAGAGGTAAAAGAGCGGTAGTACGAGGACCCTAGTCTGGTACATTTTAGAGACAAGGTTCGGTAGGGTGATATATCAACTTTTGAGTTAACTGAAGACGGGTTTTTGAGATATAGAGGTCGCCTATGCGTTCTAGATGTAACAGGTCTCCGCCAGCAGATTATGGAGGTATATAATTCTCGTTACTCTCTTCATCCAGGTTCAACGATGATGTACCACAATATAAAAGATATATACTGTTGTCCGGGAATGAAGAAAGGTGTAGCCGAATTTGTAGTGCATTGTCCTAATTGCCAACAGGTAATCTGAATATCAAAAACCTGGCGGACTAACTCAGGAGATTGCTATACCTATGTGGAAATGGGAGGCAGTTAATATGGATTTTTTGACAGGATTACCCTACACCAGACACAAATTTAACTCATTTGGGTCGTTTTTGATAGGTTGATGAAATTAGCTCACTTTCTGCCAGTCCGGACTACATTTTTAGTCAAAGATTATGCCGAATTATATATTAAAGAATAGTCCGACTACATGGTGTCCCAACATCTATCATTTCTGATAGAGGGGCATAGTTTATAGCTAGATTTTAGCAGCCATTTCAGAAAGGTTTGGGAACACAAGTTAATTTGAGTACAACTTTACATCCCCAAACAGACGGCCAGACAGAGCGCACCATTCAGACGCTCGAGGACATGTTACGGACGTGTGTGATGTTTTTTGGGGGAAGTTGTGACGATCATCTACCCCTTATTGTATTTGCATATAGTAACAGTTATCATTCTGCAATCCAAATTGAAAGTGTTCGAGCACCGAGGAATCATTGAATAAGGTATGTTAAGGCTATCCTTTTTGGCAAGTTAAGTTCTTCGTAAAGTTAGTACAACCTATTTATCTATAGTACCCTAGAGTAAAACTATTGTGGTCAAATGCTACAAATAGATTGAGACGACAGCGATGATAGAGTAACCCTCGTCAGAATTAACCTAAGCTAGATTGGTCTTTGCTTACGATGTTTGGGTTGTTGGATGTTGTTGCCTATAGGGCCGTGCTCGCAGGGGAAGTATGATGTTTGAAAGGACTATATTGAGGCCATGAGAGCCGTATTGAGTTACACCATATTGAGGCCGTGAGGGTCGTATTGAGTTACACCAGATTGAGGCCTGAGGGCCATATTGAGTTACCCGAGTGCTCGCAGGAGCAACATGATGTCTGAAGGGACTAGATTGAGGATATGAGGGCCGTATTAAGGTATATTTATCTCTAGAGCTTACATTATGACCCTCAGACGAGCGAAAGCTCGGGGTCCAGTTATAGGATCCTAGACGGCTCAGACACAAACATAGCTACATGAGCCTACCAGGCTCGATATTACAACTTCAGAGGATGAGTATTCCTGGGTTACAGCATGCTTACGAACATTTAGTAGCAAGATAGGAGGAGTGTGCATTGTTTGTACTTTTCGGGGCTTGTGGGGGCCCAGGTAGGTTATTCTGTCTTGTTTGTACCTTCCAGGCTTATGGGGACCCAGTTAGGTTCTTGATTGTGTGTATACTTGTTAGTTAAATATTTCAGGTGGTGAGAATACCCGGGTTAAACTCTTATCCTCCTTCTTGATTTCTTCAGTTTATTTAGCTTTCATTCAGTATTACTTTACAGCCTTACATATTCGATACATATTGTACTGACGCCCATCCTTGGGGCGCTACATTATATGCCCACAGATGCGGATAGACGCAGTTCGGGACCTTCTTAGTCATCATCTAGAGTTAGCAGTCCAGTCAACTCGTTTTCTCTGGAGTTGATAATTAGAGAAGGTTGGTTCTTTTGTTGTATAGTTTATAGGTAGGTCGGGGCCCTGTCCCGACCATTATTCCACTCCTTGATGCTTGCAGGCTATTAATTATTAGTTTTTGGCCATGTGGGGCCCATGTATGGTTGATTTCGCGTTATGGCCATGTGGGGCATAGTTTAGTTTTTAGTTAGCAGCCTTGTTGGCTATAGTATAGTCATGTGTTCCTGTTTTCATTCGGTTATAACTAGACAACATGGAGGTCTTGCGGCCTGCATAGGATACCCTTTATTCCCCATGTTGTTGGTTAGCTATTTTCTTTTTACTGGTAGCTATGTGGCCTTGTCGGCCTGAGGCCGTATTTACAACCGAGATATAGCTTGTCGTTTTCTTGAATTGAGTTGCAGGCATACACAAGAAGTGCACAAGCCAGTTAGGTCAGTCCAACTCCCAGCATGGCACTAGGTGCCAGTTGTATCTCATCTTCTGAGTTATGCATGCTAGCCCTGTTGAGGCTGTAGGGTTGGCGGTATTTAGAATATGTGAGGTGAAAATATTGTGGTAAGAGAGTTTGGCACTCTCGAGGGGTTGTGATGCATCTCCGATTAGGTGGACTGATTTTGCTGATGCATTTCTGGATCACTATTTACCTTTGGAAGTTAGGGATGCTAGGGCAGACCAGTTACCACATTTGGAGAAGAGAGATATGAGTGTCCGAGAGTATGGGCTCCGATTTGACTCACTAGCCCGATATGCTCTTTTTTGTCAGTACCATACGAGCCAAGATACATCGGTATGTGAATGGTTTGCTCCCAGAGTATGTGCAGCACTACAAAGTTGCCACTATGCAGGAAGGCACGCATATAACATGTATACAGACATTGGTTAAAGCTTTAGAGGATCACAGGATACGATAATTAGATCGAGAGTGGACAGAGAGAGAGCAGCGGAAGAGGATGAGTGTTGTAGAGTCTCAGAGAAAATTTTGAGGTGGCCCTAGGCCACGATATCAGGGAGAATAGTCTGGATTCTCCTCTCCATCTGAAGCAAGTGGTAGACCTGATGTTGGCACTTTGGTTGTCGGGAGACACTCGAGCATCGGGGTTCAGACAATAAGAGTGGTCTATGCCATATTGTAAGAGGTGCGGTAGGAGGCATAATAGTGGGTGTAGAAGGGGACGTGGCATATGATTTTCATGTGGGAGCAAGGAACATAAGATCAAGGATTGTCCCCACAGAGAGCAGAGTGATAGGGTACGATTGACGGGATCCGTTATTTGCACCAGCAGGGCCGACTGAGCCAGGGGTACAGTTGGGTTGAGGACAGTCTCGAGGTAGAGCTGCTACTCCAAATTATGCTTTTCCTCATCCACGTATCTTTGCTTTGGATAGCCAGCGGGTTGCAAAGCCTTCAACAGTAAAAACATCATGTATATGTATTATTTTGATTTTTTGAGTTATATGTAAGTCGTTTGTACCTTGGTAGGTTTGAGGTCTTCCATGTCCTTGATGTCGTCTGTGTCAGACCCATAATTCTGTAGTTTCGCGAGTTAGTTTAGTTAAGTTGATTTATAGGGTTAAAGTGTGCGTACAATGATTCTTATGTGTAACGTCCAACATTCGAGGATATATATTTCTAAGGGGGGAAGGATGTAACATCCCGCATATTTGAGGACATTCGATTAAATTAGATGTTAAAAGTTGCTGGAAAAAAGAATCCATCCTATTGACGTTATATTCAATTTTTCAGATTTGAATCCATGATTAGAACGTCAAATACCGACCAGCTGGTGTCATTGCCATTGTTGTAGAAGCTGGTTTGGTGTCAGCAACTGGGTAAGCCTTATTGCCTCATAATTCGTAGTGATATATGGTGCTCACAAACTTGTAGATGTCGATGGGTCATTGATTTGTAGAAATCTTACCAATTAAGCTTCATTCTTATTGTTTCCATGTTGAATCCTTGTAGCTTCATGTGGGAGGTATTGAAACTGCTGCTAGGCAGCATATTCATGGTTTCATTGGTGTGGGATTCATCTATGTTTGGGTCAGTATCGTAGAGGTATGTGAAGCCTTCTTGCACCTCTTTTCGTCGGCATGATTTCCATTGCTTTCGTAGGTTGTTATTGGTTGCATAGTGGGCTGTTTGAGCCGTATATTATCTAATTTTGTTGATGCACTTAGCTACTGGTTTGATTGTTGGAATTGGTCTGGGTGGGTAGCTAATTTGGGGGCTTTAGACTCGCGTGTCCAAGAGGTACTTTGGTGGGTCGAATTACGTCCTAGAACCGAGTTGTAGTCTTTGTTTTGAGCGTTATATGTAGCATATGTATAGGTTGTTTGTGCTTAATGAGTGAATGCTTGAATAATTGATATGTTGCTTGATTCCTACACCTTGTGTGAAGCTGTGGAGGGTGTTCACGCCCTAACGCACGCAAGTTCTCGTGGTCGTACAAGTAATATAGTGGCTCTTTCAAGCCAGGTATCGAACCCACAAGGACTGTAGCTTAGTGATTTTTTCTACTTTAGTAGTCACAATTTCTTTATGCAAGTATGTAAATAACAAAATGAATTAAAAGTTGCCAAAGAGTAATATATAAAGTAACACTAAAAGAATAAAAAAATGTGATTTAAACAATAGCAAGAACAGTCTAAGGTTAAGACATGACATGCAAGCATGTATAATTTATATTATTCTTCAGCTACCTCTCTCTTAGGCTGATGGTTGGGAAAGATTAAAATATGGCTCTGGTCTCTCGAACCTCTAGCCAATTACCCTGTTATGAACCCTGCAACTACACATTTCTATGATGCAATAACTCATCTTAGGGCTAGTCAAAATAGTTCCCCTTGATAACCGAATATGACATTGCAGGTATATTTCTATCCTGCACGCGAATCTTACCTATAATTTATAGCAAGGATAAGAACATATTCCCCTATTCCAAGTGTACCCTAATAATTTTACTTTCAGAGTCAAATTAGGATTCTAATTTTACCTTAATGCTGGCCAAACATTAAAACAATGAAAATCAAGAATATAAGAACAACCGTTCATAAGAGAAGAAATTTCAGCTGAAACTAATATGATCTTACACAATCCTACAATTAGCCTCAACCTTAGAATAAGGTGATTTAGCCACTCATTTGTTGATTAAAATCTTCAAACAAGTTTTAATCATACCAACAATTGAAATTTAGAAGAAAAGATAAGAGAAAGAACCCTAGAATTTTTTTCAGCTCAACTGTTGTTTCCCACGTTCTTGCCAAAATATTAGATAATCCAAAATAAAAGCCTAAGTGTTCTATTTATCAAGGTGGAAAACTTCCCAGCGATAAACTAGCTCCGTGGAATGGAGCTCAACACGGTGAAATAGCTCCGTGACACGGAGCTGTCGCGGACCTTCACTAGAATTGGAGCGAGGCTAGACTTCCTTTCAACGTGGCACGGAGGCTAACGCGGAGCTCCAGTTCCGTGCCATGGGGCTGTCACGCACCTTCACTGTTTTGCGCCTTCCAATTTCCCAAATTTTTCTTCCTCCACCCATGTACTGTGGCACGTTGTTCAACGCGGACCATCCTTAGCGTGACATGGTGGTGAACTTTCAACTGAATGTTTACGCTCTCCAAACATTTCCATAATCCCCCTCGGAGTTTAACTCGCTCTTCCCGCTGACATCTCTATCTTATCCACCTGCAAATAGTCACAACACAATTATTAATCCGAAAAAGAAAAACAGCCATACTTAACTCAAAACATGCGTGAATACATCAATATTATCCTTAACTAGACTCCCGAAGGGTTGAAAATACGGAGTTTGATCGTATAAATACGCCCAAGATCAGAGGGCTCTATGATGGTCTCTAAGTCCGTGACGGTTTTTGTCTAAACTAAGCCTTGGCTTGTGAAGACCTATAAGTTCGTGACTGTTTCCGGCAGGGTCATACTCATGACTTTGAATGCCTATAAGGCTGTGATGGTTATTCCGGCAAGGCTATGTTTATTTGATATCATATTGTTGAGTATGTTTGCCTATACCTTGTTGCCTAGAATTGTGTACATTACTTGACCTTGGAAGTCTTGATCTTATGATATTTTCGGGTTAGTGCTCTTGCTAAGCTTTTTTCGTCTCTTCTTGGATCTACTTTTGATATTTTTGTTATTTCCTTACATGGTTGGTACATTATTGTACTAACAACCTAGTTTGGGGCACTACATTCATACCTGCAGGTCTTGATCGTCGGGCTGATCAAGGTCCCTGAGGTTGAGCTTTATCCCAGGTGGTTTTAGTAAGATCCAGTTCTTTCAGAGTTTCCTTTCAAGATTTTTTGTACATATTGGGTAGATCGGGGCGCTTTCCCAATCGGTTCTAACTTATAAACTCTGTAAAGGCTCATAGACCTTGCTTATCGGTTGTGTTTGGTCTAGTAGGCTTTTAATCATCATATGTATATATCTTTTGGTTGGGTATGGCCTTGTCAGCTCTTATATCTTACTTTGTGAAGCTGATTGTTCACTTTCTATTTGAGTCCTTACCTCCTATAGTATGGTAAGTCAAATCGTGTTGTTTCTAGCCAATGTTTTTATTAGTTATGACAGGGTATGCTCGATCCGGTGTGGCATAGGGTTCCAGTCACACCTCTCATGTTTAGGGTGTGAGAGTAGCTACTTCAATTACTGGAGCAAATGCTCCCCAGTCTGAGGAGGGAGATGATGCCCAATCATAGGAGTCTGATAGTGGCTCGACTATTTAGGAAGGGTCAGCTGAGGCCCAATCTAGGGAGGGTTCGGGCGAGGCCGAATCTGAGGAAGAAGATGATGAGAAAATCTCACCCGAAAAATGCCACACAATCAGGTGAGGTGTGCCAGGTGCTTGGGAGATTTATGAGCAGGGCCTCACTCTCACACTGAAGCAGAACCCTAGGAGGAGCATTTGGGAGGAGCTACAAATCCTGATTGGGGCATTGAATGAAGTTGAGAAGATGAAGTGGCTATTTAACTGGTATGATTTTAGTTGGATGGAAAGAACCTCTAACAACTTCAATGTTGACATGGTCAGGGAGTTTTACGCCAACTACTTGGAGACCTTGGAGCATTAGACCCTAGCTAGACAGAAGGTAAAGGAGCAGCCCAAGCTGGAGAGTGCTATAGTTGGGGGGGCGAACTGTGGATGTCTCAGAGCGGGCCATTGCCCAAATGTTAAACGGGCTAGATTATAAGCCTTTAGCCTCCACCGCAGAGTTTGATCACTACATTAAGGCCCTAAAAAGGGTCAGGTAGTTAAGTGCGGAGGAGAGGCAGAGACATTTAAGGTGGTTAGCCAAGGTTATAGCTGAGGAGAAGGAGGATGCAGATTGGGTGACTAGTGGATGGAAGTCACCAAAGCCTCGCTTAATTTCATTGTGAGGGCCTTCTGGACACTACTTTACCACAAATTGGTGACTACGGCTAATGATTACACATTGAGCACTGACATAGCTAGGTTGGTGGCAAGCATCATGTCAGGTTATGCTATCAACATCCCGCGGATCATAGTAGAGGAGATTCAAGATCGAGCTCTAGTAGTAAGCAGTACGATTCCATTCTCGAGTCTCATATATAGGCTTTGTAGGGAGGCAGGTGTCCCTGTTATAGAAGAGATTGACGTTAGAGTTTGAGGCACACGGACTGAGGATATAGGGCTGAGCCGGGATGTTATGAACCAGTGAGCCGGGTTAAAGCACTAGCAGCAGTCCTAACACCACAGATAGTAGGGGGTCAGCATGTGGATGCCCTCACATTAGTTGAGCAGAAAGATATGCTAGCCACTGAGGCCAGCTATACAACAGCTACCCCTATCATTTTATCTGCTCCTCCACCAGCTACTTTAGGAGAGGTCCCAGCTGGGTATGTCCTAGTACCATAGGACTTCTTACATAAGATGGAAAAAAGGATGATCTTGACAGAAAAAAAGATGAATGTCATGATGGAGCAGGTTATGCCATGGGTGAGGGCCGAGATTAATCAGGCACTTAGAGCTTTGCACACTAGGCTTGATAACTTTGATCTTCAGCTCAACGAGCGGTTAGTGAAGCTTCTAGACGTGAGGAGTTTGACAAAAATAAGTTGGGCTCGATCAGGAGTCAGGTCGTTGAGTTGTCATCTCGACAGCCAGCCATATTACTAGCCCCTAACCATTTCGTTGTTTGACGATGAGCCCTAGGAGGAGCTAGATTTGGGAGGTTCTGGATGTATGAGCCTACTGCAGGAGATAGAGGAAAAGGGAGGTCGTTTGAGGTAGTTGATGAGGAGACCTCCAGGAAGAGGAAGAAGAGGAAGTAGAGAGAGAGAGAGGAAGGAGCATAGATGGGACACAGTACCTAGCCAGCAAACTCATGACCAGCATATGCCGGAGCTGCAAGAGAGAGCTAGAGGAGCTAGGAGCTAATCTACTGTGCCTAATGAGCCTGTGAGTGGCAACGACCTTTCGGTGAGCTACATTTAGCTCGGAGAAATACAAAGGTTGCTAAGGCAGAGAAGACAACATAAGGGGTAGTGATAACCCCCACCATCGCTACACCACAGAGTGCGCTGGCCACCACTGGCGCCATGATTACTAAGGCGAAGAGTGTGCCTTCACAACCGCTTGCACAGGATGATAGGAGCACTTAGAGCGTCACATATATGTTCCTCTCCTAGTTTTTATTTTACTATTTTGGGGACAAAGCATGATTTTTGAGGGGGTGTATCTGATTATTTTGTTCATCCGAGGGTTTTTGTTGCCGTATTTCTTTTTCCTAGAACATACTAACTAGTAGAACTGTCATGTTTAGGATGTCTTTGTTTTGTTTAACTATAAATAGCTTAGGAGTACTTAAAAACCAATAAAATGCACATGTCTTGTAGTTTTTGAAAAAATGACCCTTTTTAAATTTTTTTGTGATTAGCTCTGTTTACTACAAAACATGACCAATGTGGATCTTTATATGGCATTTGATATACTAGCATGATTAACTATAGTGTAGCTATGCATGAACCAGATAGGTAGTGTGATGCAACCCTGTACTATGTGTGAGTGAGGTTCTTACTTTGTTCAATGTTGTATAGGTGATCGAGAACTTGCCCAGTTACTCTTTGCTTAGGTTAGAGGACAGTTAGTTAAGAAAGGATCATAGGTCATTTTTGACTTTGCTCACTTTTAGCCTAAATTACCCGACCAAATGAAATCAGCATCCCTTAATCCAAATGTTTGAGCCTAAATAGACCACTTTCTTTGATTAGCCCATTCGCCTTCTCACTTGCTTATATGAACCTATTCTGGCCCTGATCCCTTTTTGGACATTGTGAACCTTAACTCAGGAAAAATTCCTAGGGTAAGGGTCACTATTATTGGGTTGCATATGCTGTGTAAAGTTAATCAATAAAAAGTGGGTGTGGTGTGAAAGAAAAAGAAAAAGAAGAAAAATAAGAAAAAAAAGAAAGAAACATTTTGAAAAAAGAGAGAAAAAGTGAAAAATAAACCACAACCACAAGTTTAAAACTGAATAAAATGGAGAAAGGGAGAAAAAAAGAGAAGGTTAGAAGTGAAGCCACTAGTTTTATAGTGCAAAAGAGGGTTAGTTACTATTGTCCATATTTACCACACCCATCCCAAAGACTACATTACAAGCCAGTGAAAGTCCTATAGTGATCCTAACATGACTGTCTGAAAAACCAGAGTGGAGAAAATAAGGACCAGCTTATGGTATCATTTGTGCAGTATTTAGAACTTCATTGTGAGAGTGAGAGCTTTCGCTTGATAGTCCCAATTTCATATATACATATCACTATGAGTGTTTGGGACTTTGTTTGTTGTGAGTGTATATGAGTTGTATTATATATTGCGAGTTGTCTATGTAAATAGCATTAGTGCTAGGTCAGCTGTGTGTTAATAGTTTAATGCCATTCTAGATCCCTTTGTGTCATGAGTTGAGGTAGTATGTGTATACAGCAGTCTCGATTTTAAGTGTTTGAAAGAAAAGTGGGTCAATACTTGATAGTGATTATTTGTGCAAATTTTGAGATTGTTTGTTGTAGGTCTTCTGTTTACTTTCTAGTTAAGCACCGTGTTTGTAGTAGTGTTTTTATTTACCTGAGGACATGCAAAAATTTTAAGTTGAGGGTGTTGTTGTGCCATATTTTTATGGAACTTTCGAAGCTTAAAACATAATAAAAATGCTTGCTCTTAGGTGTGTTTATATGGATATGAGGTTCTTGTACTTTGTTTTCACGGAAATCAGATCTGGGAGTTTGATTTTGGAAAAGGAGATGAAAAATGTAGAAAATGACTTGTTGCAGGTCTCAATACGAGTGTTACCATCCTGGTACAAGCCGTGCCTGACTCCCAAAGCACAACTTCATAGAAAATGCAAAATTGCAAAGCCAACATACGATTGACACTACGAGCCATACCATCTAGGTATGAGCCATACTGAGTGTCCATGACTTGGGATACAAAAGATGTGCATTTGCAGAATCCATCGGTATGAGTAGAGGCCATGAGTCATGGTGACAAGCTGTGAGGCATATTGATAGACTCGTGGTGAGATTCATAGAATTGGACACTCGACAGATTCAGGGAATGAAAGCATTGCACGAGTCGTACCAGCATGGTACGAGTCGTATGAATGACCCATAGGAGAATCATCCAAGATGCCAGATTTCAGAAGTTCAAGTCACTACAGGATCCTATGACTCGTAGTGACATTGTACAAGTCGTACCAACCTCCAGTACTTGAGAAGACTAGAAGCTGCAGATTTAGGAAAGGATTTAATTAATTATATATTACTTTTAGGTTATTTTCCTTAAGTAGAACCAATACTCTTGGAGTGTAATCATGATTTTTGGGTATTCCTAACACTACTTGGAGAAAAAAATACCCGAAAACCTTGAGAGGATTCATCATTGTTCTTGATTTTCTAAAGTTTGATTATGTAATGGATCATTAAGTTTTTCTTCCATCAATATTCTAAGTGTTTAATTATATTTTCTTCTATGAGTTCTGATTTATTTTCTACAAGCATGAATAGCTAAACTCTCCACAACTAGGGTTGTGGGAACTATGGTGGAATAACAAACTAGGATTAACATAAAGTGATTCTAAACCAATATGAATGCTTGTATTGTTCTTTTTTCATGATTAATGTTTCTTAACGGTGCACAACGTTAGGACTAGCCTGAATTCTCTTCTTGCTTGAACCTAAAGAAGTAGAGATTAGGAAAAGAGAAGAACAACAAAGCCTTGAAATTACGTTTCATTAAATAGCTTGAGCTGTGATCGTAGGAAAGTTAATTTGAAAGTAGTGATAAAGGTTAATTGAAATAGCTCATGAGACCTATTCTGGTGATTCAGTAAAGTCGTTTGAACAAACATAGTCTATGAGTTCTACAAGCTAAGTATTGGGATAGATCACGAGTGTAATAATCTAACCTAGTTAAGAAGCCACGGGGAACACTTTCCTAGTTAATTGCATAACTTTGATAACAACAACATTTAGATTTTCTCACCATATTTTTTTCTATTAAAAACCCCCTCTAGGAAATAATTGAACTAAAAGCCCAAATACGAGCATTAGCCTATATCTTGACCATATTTCCTGTGGGATCGACCCTAACATTAGTTGGGTTCTTTATTGACAACGTCTTTATTATACTTCTACAGAGGTGTAATTTGAGCATTATCAAAAATGGCACTGTTACTGGGTTATACGACTTAGGATTAGATTAATTATTTTATTTAACGTTTAGTCTTTATTTCCTCATTTATGTTTTCTTTTCTTTTTGCTTAACACAAATTACCACTTGGTGAATGCCAAGTACTCGGAGGAGTCAAGAACTTGAAAGAACACTACAAAGAATGACCGGTGTGGAGACCCTTGAATAGATGGAGGATAGATTAGAGACTATTGCTCGTCGAGCTAATGAGGCCCACCAGGCAGAGTTAGCTCGACAAACTGCTCTTCAAGAGGCAGATGATGCTTGGAAAGAGGTAGACAATGTTGGCCGTCACAAATGGGGAAACAGAGGCCATGAACACACCAGTTCCAAGATATGCTTCTCACTTTGATGATGATGAGGATCTGGATATTTATGAAGTTAGGTCAATGGAGCTATTGTACCCCCACCTTTGCCTACTGGGGCAACATTCTACATCATCAGCACAATGATTCAGTTGCTCAACATGAAAGGAGTATTTCGTGGTAATGTAGCTGATGATGCAAATCTTCACTTGATGAACTTTGTGGGGATCTACAAGGTTTACAAGTTGCCAGGAGTTAGCTAGGATGCTATCGGGCTGAGGCTCTTTCCGTTCTTTCTAGCTGGTGAGGTTACTCTATGGTTGTCGGAGTTGCCAAACAACTCCATCACCAACTGGAGGAAGGTGAAACATGCCTTTTTGGAAAGGTTCTTTCCACCTTCTAGGATACTTCATCCCAAGGATGAGATCTACAACTTTTGACAACTCACAACTGAGGCACTGCATGAGACATGGCTGAGGGTTAAGAAGAAGTTGACTAAGTGATCGAATCACAAAATTCCCAATGAGAGCTTGTTGGAAATTTTTTACAGGTCTCTGAACAACAACAGTAAAGTCGTGGCAGATACAGTGGCAGGCGGAGCATTGATGAGTCACTCATGGGAGGATGCAACAACCATACTTGAACAAGTGAGCAAAACAAACAGAGCCTGTCATACCAGAGAGGTTGAGACAATTGTAGGTACATATGCTATTGGGATGACTGTGGAACAGCGCAGGAAAGACGAGGAGCATGAATAAGAATTAGCTCGTATGAGAACATCCATAGAACTGCTCAAGAAACACATCATGGGGTCTGGAGCAAAGAAGATAAATGCAGTGGGAGCACAGGGTCAAGAGTAGGTGTTTGAGCACTCTAATTCTGTGGTGAAAGCAAGCTTCTTGGATAATCATGTGGCGGGTTTTTGGGCTAACACCTAACGATCTGGTCAAGACACTAGTCGCCAAGGCTTTGAAAACTAAGGTTGGAATTAATACATGGACAACTACAATAGAGCTAGATACAGGGACTAGAGTATAGGATTTGAACGAGAAGGTGATTGGAGGAAGAACGTGTATACCACAATGATCACACTGACCTTTATGTTCCTCCAAAGGCTCGTGAGGGTGATACTGGACCATCAAAGTTGGAGAGCATGATGGCTGAGCTACTGGAAAAGGCAAAGTCAACCAATGATCACTAGAAAGAGATTCGTGGAGACATATCTGGCATGAACCAGAAAGTTGAGTCGCAGGCCACAAGATTAAACAGATTGAGCAATAGATGGGCTAGATGTTTGCATCTCAAAACCAGAGGCATAATGGGACACTTCTGAGTAACAAAGTGAAAAATCTAAAAAATGATAGACACTGCACGGTTGTAACTACTAGGATTGGAAAATCCACTATTGCTAGTTGTAGTTAAAATGGGAAAACCGAAGGAGATTGATGTATATGAGGAGGATGAGATGACAGAGTAGGTATTTGAAGGTGATGCGGATTTGACCAAGGCTCTAGTTGATGCAAAGAAGCTTGCTACAAAAAAAGGGAAGGTAAAAGAGGCCCCACGAATTTTCCGGCCTATCCCTCAACCACCTCAACTATTCCCTCAAAGGATGAAGAAGAAGGTGGATGATGGGAAATTTCATAAATTCTTATCCATGCTGAAGCAGTTGTCAGTGAATATTCCTTTTATTGAGGCATTGGAGTAGATGCCTAGGTATTCAAAGTTTATGAAGGACCTGGAAACCAGGAAACAATCTATGAGCTATGAGCCTATTGGAAATTTTCACCATTATAGTGTCGTAGCTTCATGGGTCCTTGCACAGGAAAAGGAAGACCCAGGTGCCTTCATCATCCTTTTGAGTTTTCTAAAGAACTGTGTGATCTGGGAGCTAGCATCAATCTGATGCCACTTGTTGTGTTCAAATAGTTGGGGTTAGGAGCCCCCACACCAGCGATAATGCAACTATTGGTGGTAGACCGCATAGTGAAGAAGCCTATGGATATTCTCCATAATGTGTTAGTGAAAGTGGACAAGTATATCTTTTTGGCTGACTTCGTGATCCTAGATTGCAAAATGGATTTTGAGGTCCCCATCATCTTGGGGAGACCATTCCTTGCCACTAGGAGAGCTTTAGTGGATGTTGAAGTTGGTCAGCTGACGTTCAGGCTGAATAAAGCAAAGGTCACTTTCAATGTCTGCAAGTCAATAAAGCAGCCAAATTAGTTCCGAGTAGTCTTAGTTATTGATGTTGAGTTGGAGTTTATTGATGAATTCTGAGTAGTCATGAGACTCGCATCGTGTTGTGATGTTAAATCAGGCGCTATATGGGAGGCAACCCATAGGGTGGTTTGGTGAAGTTTGAGTAACCAAATTACCTATGTTATGCCACAACATCAAATCAGGCCCTTCTTGGGAGGCAACCCAAGTATCTTAACTAATATGTGTTCAGTGTGCAGGTGAAACAGGGACTGAAGTCTAAAAAATGCATTTCAGGTTTGGATTATGAGCCTCAGTATGACCCATGATATGATTTCACGGCTCGTAATCCTATCCGTACTGAGAAGCAGAGAGTTGACAAGATTCAAAAGTTCATACTATGGTTGGTCATTATGAACCGTACCTACATGCTACGAGTGGTAGTACCCACTATCGTGATGAACTATCTTAAGTGTTGAAATGCAGAAACTCCAACACGAGTCATGGTATAGGGCATGTCATCTTGGTATGAATCGTACGATGCACTCATAGGCTCCCAGGTAAGTCCTCAAAGTCTTCAGTTACGGGTGAAAGGGATGAGTCGGTAGGTATGCCCTACGACTCGTGGTACAAGTCGTGATGGGAAAATTAAATGAAAAATACCAGCCAACCCGGCTCGACCCGGATTTTTAATCTACCTAGAACCTATTTAAAATCACAAATTGGTTTGAAATTTTCTACTTCGACCCACGATTTCCTTGCTCACTCTTCACTCACCCGTAACTCAATCCCATTTCAGTTGACCTTGAAATTGCATAATAAATTTGCACGATTTGCTTGAATTCCTACTCCAAACCTGAAGTAAGCAAGAATCATCAAAGAACTTAGCAAGTAAGTTGAAAAATTCCATCCTCCTCTCTTGCTAGTAATGGCTGAACAATCACTGTGAATCCTCCACTCATAAAAATAAAGTGGAGGAATATGATCAGAGGCTACAGGTGCTCTTGTATTATGGGTTTTTGAAATTAAATTGCTCAATAAATTTAATTACTTGTAGGTAGCAAGTTAATGAGAAAAATTTACTGTGGGGATTGAGTGGGTTGTGAAATTGTGTGTTTTTGTGAATAAAAGGGGGTCATGAAGTCTGAGCATCCACCACAAAAGTATGATTGCTTGCACACTTGTTAATGCATACGGTGAGGACAAGCTTCATGAGCCATCCTACAACTCATGGTTTCCTACTACGATTCATAGGATGATTCGTTAGGACTGTCCCATAAGCAGTAAATTTGAAATTCATGGTATAGGACTCAGTATGAACCATGGTGTTCCACCACAAGTCGTATCAAGTGGTCGAACTAGAAAAGTAGAGAGGGTCAGATTCAGAATAAAAATTATGACCCATGGTAAAACTCGTAGAATCTCACTACAAATCGCGATATCTAGTTGTACCAAAATTATAAAAAGTCACATTCTTAGAAGTGTATAATGCAACCATCAGTATGAATTGTACCACCCTAGTATGAGTCATACCAAGTAGTCATGACGGTGAAAAATTAAATGAGTCTCAGTATGGACCATACCACTTTGGTACGACTCGTACTGATGAACCGTAGTAAGAAGCTGAAGATGATCTTTCTTGCTTTCATTTTTTGGAATCACATGTACTAACCTCTTCTCCAAATGTACAGTGTAACACAAATGACAAGCACCCAAGAATGGAAAGGACAAAAGGGCCAGAGATGAGATAGCAGCTCGGAGGGCTCTAAGGGATGAGGCCTCTACATCCGAATAGGAGGAAAATACACCTGGTCGTTCAGAGTACAAAGTTCATTCTAATGAGACTGATGAGCCCCGAACCACTAGGGCATAGGCCAAGGCTCAGGCCGTAGATACCTCAACTATTCCAGCAGATGCTCCCCAGTCTAAGGAGGGAGATGATACCCAGTTACAGGAGTCTGGTAGTGGCTCGAATAAAAAGGAAGGGTCAATTGAGGCCCAATATGGAGAAGTTTTGGGCGAGGCCGAATCTGAGGAAGAAGATGATGAGGAAATCCCACCCGTAGAGAGCCACACAATCAGGTGGGTGTGTCAGGTACTCGGGATATTTATGAGTAGGGCCACACCCTCACATCGAAGCAAAACCCTAAGAGGAGCATTCAGGAGGAGCCGCAGATCCTGACTAAGGCATTGAATGAAGTTGAGGAGATTAAGCGATTATTTGACTTGTATGATTCAGTTGGATGGCAAGGACCCCTGACAGCTTCGCGCTGACATAGTCAGGGAGTTCTATGCCAACTACTTGGCGACCTTGGAGTATCAAACCCTAGTTGTACAGAAGGTGAAGGAGAAGCCCAGGCTGGAGAGTGTTGTAGTCCGGGGGCAGACTGTGGATGTCTCAGAGCAGGCTACTGCCATAATGTTATACGGGTGAGATTATCAAGCTCCATCCTCCACTACAAAGTTTAATTACCACATTGAGGCCCTGAAAAGGGTAAAGTAGTTGAGTGCGGAGGAGAGGCAAAGACATGTGAGGTGGTTAACTAATGTTATAGCTGAGGAGAAGGAGGATGAGATTGGGTGACTAGTGGACGGAAGGTCACCAAGTCCTCTTTTAATTTCATTATGAAGGCCTGCTGGACACTAGTTTTCCATAGGTTAGCGCCTACAACTAATGATTACACGTTGATCATCGATAGATCAAGGTTGTTGGCGATCATCATGTCAGGTTAGGCTATAAACATCTCGTGGATCATAGCAGAGGAGATTCAGGATCAAGCTAGCAGTGAGCACTATTATTCCATTCCCTAGTCTCCTATACAGGCTTTGTAGGAAGGCAGGTGTTTGGGTTATAGCAAAGATTGACGCTAGAGTTTGAGGCACATGGACTGCGGATATAGGGTTGATCCAGGATGAGATGAACTCGATGGGCCAAGTTAGAGCACCAGCAGCAGTCCTGACACCATAGATAATAGGGGGCGAGCATGCAGATTCCCCCACATCAGTTGAGCAAAGTGAGATTCCAGCTTCTACCCCTAGTACTTCATGCACTCCTCCACTAGCTTCTTCAGGCTAGGTCCCTGCTGGGAATATCCTAGTACCACAGGACTTCTTGCAGATGATGGCTAAGAGGCTGACCTTAACAGAAAGAAGGTGAATGTCATGATAGAGTAGGTCAAGCCATGGGTGAGGGTTGAGATTGATCAGGACGCTAGAGCTTTGCATACTTGGCTTGATAGCTTTGAACTTTGGCTCAATGAGTGGTTAGCAGAGCTACTAGACGTAAGGAGTTTGTGGAATAAGTTGGGCTCGATCAGGAGTCAAATCGCCAAGTTTTCAACTAGACAACCGGCCATATTACCAGCCCCTACCATTCGATTGTTTGAGGATGAGTTCTAGGAGGAGCTAGATTTGGGGAGGTTTCGAACGCATGAGCCTACTACAGGAGATAGAGGAAAGAGGAGTTTGTCTGAGGTAGTTGATGTAAAGACCTCCAGGAAGAGGAGAAAGAGAGAGAGAGGAAGGAGCAAAGGCGGGCCACAGTAGCTAGCTAGAAGACTCATGACCAGCATATGTCAGATTTGCAGGAGAGAGCTAGAGGAGCTGGGAGCTTATCTATTGTGTCTAGTGAGACTATGAGTGGCAAGGACCTTTTTGGTGAGCAACATTCAGCTCAGAGAGATACGAAGGTCGCTGAGGTGTCCAAGAGAGTAGAGGATGCAGTGATAACCACCACCATCACCACCTCACAGAGTGCACCGGCCACCGCTGGTGCCACGATTACTAAGGTGGAGAGTGTGCCTTCACACTCGTCTCCACAGGATGATAGGAGTTCTTAGAGCTCCACATGTATGTTCCTTTCCCAGTTTTTATTTTATTGCTTTGAGGACAAAGTATGATATTTAAGGGGGGTGTATCTATTTTTTTGTTTGTCTGAGGGTTTTTGTTTTCGTGTTTCTCTTTCCTCGGACATGTTATCTAGTAGAACCGTCATGTTTGGGATTTTTTATTTTTGTTTAATTAGAAGTAGCTTAGGAGTACTTAAAAGCCAATAAAATGCACATGTTTTGTAGTTTTTGAAAAAAATGGCCCCTTTTTAAAATTTTTTGTGATTAGTTGTGTGTGTTTACTGCAAAGCATGATCAATATGGATCTTTTTATGGCGTTTGATATATTAGCATGGTTAAATATAGTGTAGTTGTGCATGAACTAGATAGGTAGTCTGATGCAACCGTGTACTATATGTGAATGAGGTTCTTATCTTGTTCAATGCTGTATAGGTGTCACGACCCGAGTTGGGACCCTGGATCGAGACAATGGACCTAGAACCATGAATGGCCCCAAGATGACCCATGGCATGTACATAGCAACTAAAGAGCATAAGTTAAAGTGGAAACTGATAAATTAAACATGAATAAGCAGAAGTCTGAGTGACATAAAACATATATCAACAATGTTAAATCTCAAAGCTGAACATACTAGTCTATGTCTGAAAAGTCTCTACTATCTGATGAGATA
This sequence comes from Datura wrightii, assembly GCA_035772735.1. Taxonomy (NCBI): domain Eukaryota; kingdom Viridiplantae; phylum Streptophyta; class Magnoliopsida; order Solanales; family Solanaceae; genus Datura; species Datura wrightii. The sequence continues at coordinate 64,618,263 of JASDFA010000016.1, read as the reverse complement.
CTAGGACAAGTCCCCAGCTATCTCTAAGTCTAAAACAAAACTAACATGATCAACGTAACTAAATGAATGTCCCCGGGAGATGAGGACTCATCCAATAGGGCTAACTGAACTGCTAGGGACACAAACTACTGGCAAGACTGCGCTGGATCACCTGAACCTATATCATGAAATGATATAGAATAGAGTATGTACTCAATATTTTGAATGTACTAAGTATTTAAGGTAAGTAAAATATGCTTAGTAAATGTTAACTGAAATCATGCATATAAATATAAATCAATTAGATCATGAGAGTAGGGACTGCATGCTGAAAACTGTATTTGAAACATACATAGCTATAAGCTGGTTATCATAACTGAACATAGTGATCCAAGATTTAGAAATAGAAATCATATGTTTTTTCATAGCTGAGATCATAAGTAAAAGATCATAAACTAATCATTGGGTCAAAGCTGCTGTAAAACATAATATCATAAGTCATGAACATGAGTAACTAAAATCATGAGGAATAATTGGAGACTCTTCATAACTGACACCATCATGATAGAGCTTACATGATGCCTTAACTATCACACTCAAGTAGGCAGTGTCGTCTAAAACCTTGCTAGGTCTAAGGACGCTACCATAATATTGATATCAAGCTGAGCCCCCCCCCCCCCACTTGGGGAAGGGGATAACTCTCTTGAGAAGTTCCAAACATGTAACATATACCTATGTTGGCACATAATTCTGAGATCGGGGAACATCGGACCCCAAGCTTGCTCAGTGCTAGACGCTACTCCCAAAAAAAATGCATAGTGCTCACATCATTTTTCAATGAAGCTGAAATCATAATTACATGCATAGTACTCACATCGTTTCTCAATGAAGCTGAAATGTTAATATATACATAGCCTGAAATTTGAACATTGGGAGACTTGACTCCAAAATATATCATAAGCTGCATTGGGAGTCTTGACTCCAAAACATATGATAAGCTAATCTCATTACCCTTGGATACATCATGAAAATATACTTAACTTGTGTGGGCTTGCCCAAATCATAAAATCATGCATACTTGAAATAGACTTCATAAGTCAAAATTATGAATTCGTACATGGGATGTTTACAAACATTTGTTCATGCTAGATATCTCTTCATACTTGAAATCCTAAATCATAAGCTTGACTTTTTCATAAAATTTTCATAATAGGGAATAATTTCTAATAAATTAAAATCATGAATTTATAATCAAATTGTGTATAGAATCTGCCTATTAGACTTAAAACATACTATAGAACATGAGGGGATTAGACCCATAAACATATCATAGAGAATTTCGTAAAATTGGATTAAAACCCTATAAATCCATACACTTGAATTAAAATTTGAATTCATGAACTTGAAGAGAAATTTGGGCATGAGGGTTGAAGGAAACCCTCATTTGTAGCCCTACATACCTAGGTAAATTGATCCTCAAACTAGTCTTGAAATTTCAAGAGAATTGGGGAAAGAATTGAGAGAATTCCAGCTTGATCTTGAAGAGGGTTCTCAATAACGTTCATGTATGGGAGTCTAATGACTTAAAATAGGCTAAAACCTCTTAAAACACTCCTTTCATGTCTTAAACCAACATCATTAGGAAGTTGGGAGCTTACAAATTATGAAAATACCCTTAGTGAATCACCTAGAAGAATGACCTTGCCAGTCCCAATGAGGGACTGAACATTTCGTTAAGGGAGGTAACGGTTCGTCCCTTGACCCGTTTCCACTAGAAATCCTTTCTCATTCTTAGATCCTTCTAACCCAACGAGGGACTTAACAAATCGTTAGGCCACTAGACGACTCGTGGTTGCCACTCGTTCTGAACACTGGAATTCACTTCTTTCTTCACTACTGCGCACTTAACGGGTCGTACAACGACTCGTGAGGAGTATTGATGACTTGTCACCTGAACCATTACCACTTTTCAGGATGTAACATCTTCCAACTCCCGCTCACCCACAACGAGTCACTTAACAACCCGTTGGATCACATAACGAGTCACTCGATGACTCGTCCTATGACATAATGCAAATGTTTCTAATTTCTCTAGTTTAACCATCGGGTCTGATCTTAGGAACTTCCTAGGTGTTATCATAGGTGATCTAGAACTTGTTCGGTTAGTCTTTGCTTAGGTTAGAGGATAGTTAGTTAGGAAAGGATCATATGCTGTTTTTGACTTAGCTCACTTTTAGCTGAAATTTTCTGACCAAATGAAATCACTATCCCTTGTTCCAATGTTTGAGCCTAAATATACCACTTTCTTTGATTAGCCTATTCACCTTTCCACTTATTTATAATGAACCTATTTTTACTCTGCTCCCTCCTTGGAAATTATGAACCTCAACTCAGGCAAAATGCCTAAGTTGAGAGTAGATATCGTATGGTTGCGTAAGTTGTGTGGGGGTGAAAAAGGAGAAAAGTTAATCAATGAAAAGTGGGTGTGGTGTGAACAAAAATAAAAAGAAGAAAAAAATAGGAAAGAGAATTTTTTTTTAAAAAAAGAGAAAAAGTGAAAATTAAACCACACCCACAAGTTGAAAACTGTATAAAATGGAGAAAGGGAGAAAAAATTAGAAAAGGGCAGAAGTGAAGCTACCAAGGAGGGTAAGTCACTATTTTCTATATTTACCACACCCGTCCCCAAGCCTACAGTACAAGCTAGTGAAAGTCCTATAGTGATCCTAACATGAATTTTCGAAAAACCAGAGTAGAGAAAATAAGGGCAACCTTATGATATGACCTGTGCAGTATTTGAAACTTCATTGTAAGAATGAGTGCTTTTCTTTATAGTCCCGATTTCATATATACATATCACTATAAGTGTTTGGGACTTCGTTTGTTTCCATGGGTTGTATTACATATTGCTAGTTGTTTGCGTAAATAGCATTAGTGATAGCTTAGTTGTCTGTTAATAGTTTAATGCCATGTCTAGATCCCTTTGTGTCATGAGTTCCCTTTGTGTCATGAGTGTGGCTGCATGTGTATAAAACAGTCCTGGTTTTTAGTGTTTGAAAGAAAAAAGGGTCAGTATTTGATAGTGGTCATTTGTGCAAATTTTGATATTGTTGGTTGTAGGTCTTCTATTTTACTTTCTAGTTAAGCGTCGTATTTTTAGTAGTGTTTTGTTTGCTTAAGTACATGCAAAAGTTCTAAGTTGAAGGTGTTGATGTGTTGCGGTTATATGGCACTTTCGATGCTTAAAACATAAGAAAAATACTTTGTCTTAGGTGTGTCTATACGGATATGAGGTTCTTTTACTTTGTTTTTTGGGAAATTAGGTCTGAGAGTTGGATTTTGGAAAAAGAGATGAAAATGCAGAAAATGGCTTGTTACAGGTCTCAACACGAGCTGTAACATCCTAGTACGAGCCATACCTGACACCTATAGCACAACACTTGAGTGTCCGTGACTTGGGATACAGAAGATATGCATTTGCAGAATCCATTGGTACGAGTAGAGGCCACGAGTCGTGATAACAAGGTATGAGTCATGCTAACAGACTCTTAGTGAGATTCAGAGGATTGAACACTTGGTAGATTTAGGGCACAAAAGGATTGCACGAGTCATACCAGCATAGTACGAGTTGTATGAAGGAACTGTATGAAAATCATCCAAGATGCTAGATTTTAGAAGTTCAAGTCACAACAGGATCCTATGACTTGTAATGACATTGTACGAGTCATACCAACCTCCATTACTTGAGAAGACTAGAAGCTGCAGACTTATACTACAGAAGTATACCACGACTCATAGGTTGTCTCGGCAGCAGAATCCCTATTTATTTAGGAAAGGATTTGATTAATTCTATAAATACTATTAGGTTATTTTCCATAAGCAGAACTGATACTCTTTGATTGTAATCATGGTTTTTGGGTTTCCTAACACTACATGGAGAATAAAATACACGAAAACCTTGAGAGGATTCATCATTACTCTTGATTTTCTAAAGTTTGATTGTCTGATTGATCATTGGGTTTTTCTTTCATCAATATTGTAAGTGTTTAATCATATTTTCTTCTATGAATTCTGATTTCTCTCTTGCAAGAATGAATAGATAAACCCTACACAACTAGGGTTGTGGGAACCATGATGAAATAACAAACTAAGGTTAACACAAAGTTATTCTAAACCAATACGAATTCTTGTATTGTTCTTTTCTTCATGATTAATGTTTTTAATGGTGCGCAACATTAGGACTAGCCCAAATTGTCTTCTTGCTTGAACATAGATAAGTAGAGATTAAGAAAAGAGAAGAACAACAAAGCCTTAAAATTAAGTTTCATTGAATAGCTTGAGATGCAGTCGCAGGAAAGTTAATATGGAACTAGTGATAAAGGTTAATTGAAATTGCTCATGAGACCTAACCTAGTGATTGAGTAAAGTCATATAATAGGGATGAATTAGTCTTTTGGGGGAACATAGTTTGTCAGTTCTGCAAGATAAGTATTGGGATAGATCATGAGTGTAATAATCTGACCTAGATATGAAGCCATGTGGAACACTTCCCTAGTTAATTACATAACTTTTATATCAACAACATTTCCACATTTTCACCAGATTGTTTCTATTAAAATGCCTCTTTAGGAAATAATTGAACTAAAATTCTAAATACGAGCATTAGTCTATATCTTGACCATATTCCCTGTGAAATCGACTCCAACCTTAGTTGGGTTCTTTATTGACAACCTTCGTGTTAAACTTCTACAGATGTGTAATTTAAGTGTTATCAATCACCAAAGCGGAGAGAACATACTTAGCATCTTATTAGCTGAAAGGGGTAGCTCATATATTGTTTAATCAATGGAAGGAAGGTCGTTGGGCACGTGCATCTCTAATTGATTGAGATGAGTTCATGATAGTCTTTCTGGACAAATTCTTTCCTTAGGAGGTGAGGGAGGCAAAGGTTGGGGAGTTTGGTAACTTGAAGTAGAATTCCATGACGGTTCAGGAGTATGCCCTGAAATTAACCCAGCTGTCTAAGTATGTTGTGGAGATGAATTTCGAGCTGAGGGCTCAAATGAGAAAGTTTGTGTCAAGAGTTTCATATTTGGTATTCAAGAAGTGTAGGAACACTATTCTTATAAGTGACATGGATATCTCTCAGCTCATCATTCATTCCCAATAGATTGAGGAAGAGAAGGAGAAGGAGAAGGAGGAGGGAGAGACCAAGTGTAATAGCTCGAAAATTCCTAAGATCAAATCCGAGACTTACAGTAGAAATCGGTAGGAAAATGGCACCAAGCCATTCAATGACTCTCAGAATGAGTCGTTCTATGGACCAACGACTTAGTGGTCTCGTGGTAAGGAACTTTAGAAAATTTTCAAAATTTACCCAAAACCAACGAATGGATTGTATGACCCGTTGTTAGTTTATACCGGCATTCGGTTTTATTTTTTGGAGTAGGTTCAGAGGATGATTCAGAGTATAAGAAAGAACCAACGAGGGAGCCAACGAACCATTGGTTGAACCAACAGTCCGTTGTATGGGTCGTGGGATCTGCCAATGGGATTTTTAATTCAGCAGTCTAGGGGTATTTTGGTAAAACCCTACGCTTTTAACTTCTAAGTGATGTCGTTTTGGGCATCCTATAGGGCATATTAGAGGGTTTACTTAGCTTAATTCCTCATAACTCTCTAAACCTCCATAGTTGGAAAATCAAGCTCTCAAGGCAAGCTAGGGTTCTTTACCTTCAACTTCCTTAATTCTTCTTGGGCTGTAAATCAGGTCAAGGAATCATCATGCCCAGGTTTGCAGGGTCATGAATCGGGGATTTCTTCCACCCTTATGCCCAATTTCAATTCAATTTCATGAATTCGAGTCTCCAATCATGTTTTATGGAAATTTTAGGGGTTAGACCCAATTTTAATGAAATCTCTCATGATCTTCTATGAATTCAATTCTCTTATGAATGTAATGTATGTTTTATGATTATGATTACATGAATTCTACAAGAATCTCTTGTAGATCTATGATTTCAAGTTATGATAATTTACTCAATTATGCATGAATTTCACGATTGTCAAGCTTATATATCTTTGCCGACTCAGGGGCATTATTTTCATAGCTAGTTCACTTATGTTAGTTATGTTTATAATTTCATGATTTTCAACTAGAACATGCAAAAAAAGTATGTTTCATGATTATGTCTATAAGCAATGTGCATGTTTTGAAAGTAGTATTTAGCATCGAGTAGGCCGGGGTTCAGCGCACCCAGATCTCAGAACTACGTACCACCGCAAGTACATTCATCATTGGGGCCTTGCCAGAGAGTGTTCTCTTGCCAAATGGGCTCACGTGTGGTATTACGTCTTTATCATTATTTTCCCTAGAAAGACTTAGGACAGCTCTGCCAAGTTGAGAGAGATAGTTGGGCATCATTTTCTCATTCATGATGGTGTCGATTATGAAAATCTCCCATTGTTCCTCATGTTTTATGTTGTTCATGTTCAATACTTACGGTATCAGGTTTTATAGTGTAATCCAATTAATCAATTTATGAGCTTTTACTTATGATTTCAAACATATTAAACTGTATGATTTTATTTTCAATACCTTGGGTGATTATGCTTCAGCTTATGATGATTAACTCATGTTTATGATTGTTTCACGATTATGACTTTAGCATGTTATCCCTACTCTCATGTTTTACTTAACCTACATACTCAGTACATTCAAAGTATTGACCTCATGCTTTTACGTTATATCGTCTCATGATATAGGCTTAGGTGACCAGACTCAGCCTCATCGTTAGATTCTATCTAGCTCCAGCCCAACAGTTTTTGTGAGTCCTCATCATCCGAGGACGTCAATATTGATGCATGTCTTTTAGTTTTATGTCTTGCAGTTTTTAGATTTTAATAGAGCTATTTGGGGTGTGGTCCCATTAGCTCATCTTATGACTAGAGGCTTTTCAATCAGCTATGTTTAGATGATTCAGCGGTATTGACTTGTTGTTCCGTATGTTTTTATGATATCCTAGATTTCCTCTTATGCCTTATGTTATGCTTTATTAAAATCCCGCCTTGTTTATGTTCTAAAGTAAGTTATGCATATCCCATGGGTTAGCTTGGAGCCATTATGGTTCTAAGTGTCGTATCATAGTCTGGGTCCATGATCGAATCGTGTCATCGAGAGGGCTAAGATAGTAAACTTTGAATCATCTCAGCAAAGGACAAGTAGTGGAAATTGCTCACAATCCTATCAGAGGTCATCAGCTCCAGCACCTTCATCAGCTAGCATCCAATCCCCAACTAGAGGTGTTCAGAGAGGTAAAGCACCAGGCTCTAAGTCTCGGGGGAGCATGTCCAAAGGAAGCACTTTCCCATATTGTAACAAGTGTGGAAAGAACCACCCTGAAGAGTGTTTGATTGGCAAGGACATTTGTTTTGGATGTTGTAAGTCTTGTCACAGACTTAAGAACCATCCCTCAACCAGACAGGGTGACGGTAGTGGACATACCCAAGCTACCTCTTCAGCAGCTCGCCCATCCCATTAGGGTGCCTTATCTAGTGTAGGTGGTGGACAATTCTAGAACCGTTTCTATATACTTTCATCACACTAGGATCGGGAGAACTCATTAGATGTGGTAATAGGTATGTTACAAGTCTGTCATCTTGATGTGTATGTATTTCTAGATCTAGGGGACCCAATATCCTTTGTGACCCCTTATGTTGCTATAAACTTTGGTGTTAGTCCCAAAATTCTCTCAAAACCCTTCCTAGTCTCTACTCCTTTCGGCGAGTTAGTTTTAGCTCGAAGGCTATACAGAAACTGCCCAGTTACAATTCTCCAAAAAGTCACAATGGCTAATTTAATAGAGTTAGACATGAACGACTTTGATGTTACCTTTGGCATGGATTGGTTCTATTCCTATTATATTTTAGTTAATTGAAGAACCCAAATAGTAGAATTCCAGTTTCTGGGTAAACCAATCCTATAATAGAAAGATAGTTCTATAGTGCTTGTAGGTTGTTTTATCTCCTATCGTAAGGCCAGAAAGATAGAGTTGTTTATACCACTTAGTTCGGGTGAAGGATTCTATGTCTGAAACCCCGACTCTTCAGTCAGTCCCAATTATTCATGAATTTCTAGAGGTGTTCCTAGATGATCTACCTGGAGTCCCTCCTGAGCGAGAGATTGATTTTGGGATAGACCTCTTCCCTGATACTTAACCATATCCATTCGTCCTTACAGAATGGCTCCAGCTGAGCTTAAGAAGTTGAAGGACTAATTGAAGGATCTCTTAGATAAGGGTTTTATCAAGCCCAGTAAGTCTCCATGAGGTGCTCCCATCCTTTTCATGCGAAAGAAACATGGTTCTCTTAGGATGTGCATTGGCTACCACCAATTTGAACAAAGCCACAATCAGGAATAAGTATCCCTTTCCCAGGATTGATGACTTGTTTGACCAGCTTCAAGGTACTAGTTTTCCTCAAATATAGACCTCAGGTCCGGCTATCATCATCTTAGAGTCAGAGAATGTGACATTATGAAGACAACCTTCAAAACTCGGTGTAGTCACAATGAATTTGTAATTATGTCTTTTGGACTAACAAATGCACCTGCAGCAATTGTGGATTTGATGAACAGGGTGTTTAAGAAGTATTTGGATATGTTCGTCATTGTTTTCATAGACAATATCCTGGTATACACTTGAAGTGAGGAGAAACATGTTGTTTGTTTGAGAATTGTGTTGCAAACTCTTAAGAACTATAAGTTGTTTGCTAAATTCTGCAAGCATGATTTTCGCTGAAGTCAATTGCATTTCTTGGGCATGTGGTGTCTAGTGAGGGTGTTCAGGTAGACTCTTAGAAGATTGAGGCAGTGAAGAACTAGCCTAGATCTGTCACTCCTACTAATATTAGAAGCGTTTTGGGTTTAGTTGGTTACTACCGGAGGTTTGTAGAATGATTTTCATCATTGCTTCACCTCTAACCCAATTGACTATGAAGAAGGTCAAATTTCAGTGGTCTGATGCCTGTGAAAGGAGCTTCCAGGAGTTAAGGACTTCACCCATTTTCTCTTCGATCTTGACCCTACCAGAGGACACTGATGGATTTGTAGTGTACTATGATGCCTCAAGGGTTGGCCTCGGGAGTGTATTGATATAGCATTGTAAGGACATCGCTTATGCTTCGAGGCATCTTAAGACTCATGAGAAGAATTACCCAACACATGACCTTGAGTTAGGAGTGGTAGTGTTTCCTGATGTCGCCCAAGCGAACGTGGTCGTTAAGTAATATAGGATTTTGAAGTCCAGATATCGTACCCAAGGGACATGTCAATTTCATAATTATAAGGTTGTCACTTTAGTTTCACTAATCTACAAAACAAGTAAAATGAATATTGGTTTGGAAAATTAAACTACTAAAACTTCAAATATAAAATTAACTAAAAACAAATACAAGCTTGATCGTATTTCGATGATGGTGAAAGATTAGGGCAATGGCACTTGGTTGGTTTCAAATTGAGTTTTCTAGACGTAATTAAACTGGCGCGATTCTTCATATGATTGTTAATTGCAAGTTACTATCCCATTTCTTGCCACTATCCCTAGCATCCAAGAACTATTTCATGAACCATAACGCCTATATCCCTGTGGTCGCAGGAGAACAATGAAATGACGGTTATGTCTACTTTTATTTCAACTAAACGGGGTTGAAGGGTATATTCCAATCCTCAACAACAACTTCTATCCTATCACCAATGGGTTCAAGGGTCTTTCAATTCCCGTTCTGTATTTATTTTTAACCCTTTCGATTCCCTTTCCCAAGTTCAATCGAAATACAATAGATTACTTACAAGGTGATCAATTTTATAAATAATAAATTAACACAAATAAATACAAACAACCATAAAAGAAGAATCAAAATCAAATTTTATAGTCTTTCCAACAATCAACTATTTACCATGGCCACAACCCTAGAATATGAGTTTAGCCACTCATAGACAAGCTGAAAAACAAATACTTAGTCATCATCATACGAAAAAACGAAGTAAAGAATAGAAAACCTAGTTGTAGAATTGTGTCTTCCTTCCAAACGGCTTACAAGCTTTCATAAACGAACTACGAAATGTAAAAAATGAGTAAATACTGCTCCAAGAAGTCGAAAACTTCTTAACAAATGACCTAAGGCCACTATTTAAAGATGAGCCTTCAAATGATGCTTTTTCCCTTCAAGACTTGACTTTAAAATCATGCCCCGGAATGACCCTAGCGTGCCGCCTCACCTATCTTGCCACAGACTTAGTCAGATTTCCAATAACCTCAGCTCCAGAGAGGCCCTGGCATGCCGCTCCTCTATCTCGACAAGGTGTTCATCAAATTTATCTAAGTCTGAACACCTTTGGCTAAGGGCACCACTCATCTCGCCAAATTTGTGAAGTGTAATTTCTCTAAAGTTTGAGGGCTGGTGCGGTGCGCCAGCCATATCACCAGATTGAAGTTTTTGTTCTCTAAAGTTTGGGACATGGTGCGGGGTGCCAGCCATAGCACCAAACCCTTTAACTCCTCAAATCTTTATTTCTTGCATCATTTTGAGCCCATTTTTCTTAGTTTCTTGCTCAAATCAACTCAAATTATTTGTTAGCACATAAAACACACACATACATGAATTTAAGCATAAATTAAGGATTATGAACTCAAAACATGATCAAATATTGGTAAAAAAACATGGAAAATGGGCATAAAAATATGCCCAACATCACCACCCCACACTTAAACCATTGTTCGTCCTCGAATAATCCTTAAAACATACCTAAACTCATGTTTCACCATCACACTTGAAAGCTCTATAAACTCATACTCAACCAGCTAGCATGGATAACTCATAGAGTGGTTTATCATCATACAACAATTCTCACAAAGTACATAGAAAGATTTTACAATCAAGAATACACAACCTCTATAAATGACTTATTTTCTCAACACAAAGGGCCAACATGATTAAGTGTAACACATGCAACAAGTAGTACACTGAATTAGACCTCTTGTTCCCCTCACTTTTAGTGATGTTCCTTTCTCAAATTCATCAATTTAAAGACATGGAACACAATACGTATGGCACACTCACACTCACAAATGATGTAATGCACGTGTATAATCATACCATAGGCTTGCCCTTCATGTACGTTTAAACTACCTAATTACTCAAGAGATTAACATCACAAGGACTTTTCTTGGTTGTAATGTCAGCTAAGGGATAGGTAAGAATGATATTTCATTTTACAGTGACTACCACCCTAAGCACTTTTAAGACATATTTCACTTTTCTTGTCCACCACCTCTTTCCTTTCTTGTTCACCTTTCATCTACTCACCCTTTTCTTTTCTTTTCATGCCCCATTTTTTTCACTAATTGGCTTCTACTTTCCTATTCATAGAATAACTAAGTATTTTGCAATTAAAGCTCTCTTTTTTAATTCTCTAGCAGCAAGTACATAACACAATTTTTATGGGCACCCCTTCTTCTCACTTTTCTTTTCTTACCATAATTTTTTTTTTCTTTTTCTTAACATATACCTTGGTGGAGCTTAACTTTCAAGTATCAAAGTGTCTAAGACTACTTTGGATAAAAAATATGAGGTATCGCAAAAAAAAGGGATTAAGCTACTATTAGGCTAAGAAAGAATAAGGATTTTAGGCTCAACAGGGGTAACTAGGGAGAATGATTAGGAAGGTAAAACAACTATAGGAAAAAAATAGTTTCTTAAAAGGAATTCGTTGATTATCTCTCCACTCCCTACCAACTAGTTATCCTACATACACTAAGACAAGTTCTAGATGCTACAATATATACATACAGAGAAATTCAACTCACCTCTCATGGCAACAAGAATCTAATCAATTTCTACATCTACACATTCACACAATCATATTGAATGACAAGTTTATTAATAATTAAGCCCTAAGGATTTGTTGAGTCAAATAAAAGAGATATATGCATCTCTCATGGATCCTCACTCAGGCAATCAAGATGATCACTCTATTACTCCAACATAGAAGCTAAGCAGAATATCAACAAGCATACAAGTGGATGACCTATGAATCAATTCCTAAAAAAGTGACGAAACTTCCCTTAAGACGGTCGTTATCCATCTAACATAGGGAAATGTCATTACTCTACGACTACAACAACTCAAACAACACAAAAAAAATTGACTCCAAGATAAACCAACCAAACATGACGTAGTCAAGATGAACAACAAGTCAAGATATCCCAGGCATGCAAATCAACATCACCATACTAGCTATTACAACACATGACCTATGAATCATCAAGCTACTTCTACAAGGGATGACATAATAATACTATGACCTACTACAAATATAGCAATCAAAGAACAACAAGAATCTACTTTCCTCCACCCCACACTTAAAAAGGTGCACTGCCCTTAGTGAACACACAATCACATAATAAAGGGAGAGAAAAGGAACTTCCTAGATCACTAAGCACCATCATTGGGAATGTACTCCTCATCCTCATCATTATCTTCGCCATCAACCTTCATGGCGCCTGTAGCAGCATCATCCTCCTAATCCATATCTAAGTCATCAACACCATCAATAAGGATTGTGTCCTCATCATCATCAAGTGGCTCCTCAAAAGCTGGGTCCACTAGGCATATCAACATAGCAATCTCCGTGAGTAAATACCATGCCTCTAAAGTTGTCATCTCCTCTGCAGTGGTGGGTCGACCTCCTAGCTTTAGGTATAATTCCAACATCCCAAATATATGACCCTACCAACTCTCATCCCAGGCTTGCCCAACAATTATAGTAAGAAGAGGGCCTGTGGAAGGAACTGTCTCCTTCACCTTTGTGACGTTTATCATCTTTACAGCCAGGTGTCCTGCCAAAGGTAAGACAAGGTCTGCATCCTCCTCCTCAATACATGCCAACCTCAAGAATATGTTCACGAGACTACCATGACAATATTTCCACCTACAGTTGTCTCATGATCTTCTCATATTGTCACAAATTACAACCCCAAAGTTGATCGGTATTCCTTTTATCAGCATGTATACCAAGATAATCTGCTCTCTAATCACCTCTGTCATATGTGTCCCAGGGAGAAAGACAGCACACACTAACTTCACCCACACCTTTGCTTCCGTATTCAAATAAGCAAACGCCATTATGGAATGAGTGCCATTATAATTCATTGCCCAACGAGCGGATAAGTGCTCACCACATAAAGTGTGACAGATGTCTCTATACGGAGGCTTCTCCATCAAGATGAAATACTCCAAAGGGTCTACTGCAGGTGTCTCTAAGAAGGCATTAAACCTTTTAGCTATGAATCACACCACCTAACCTCTGTCTCTAAGAAGGCATTAAACTTTTTAGCTATGAATCGCACCATCTGACCTCTAATCTTCACCTTAGTTCTCTTTGCGAATGAAGTATACCAATTTGCATAGAAATCCCTCACCAAAGTGAGGTTGCACCTTTTCGGCTCATTGAAGATAAAACCAGCTCTCAACTCACATATTCTATCCCGAATGGCCGGGAACTCAAGTGCCAAGTGGCCCTCATCTATCTAATTCTCAGGTGCATACGTGGCTTCTTTTTGAGTGTTGAACCAAGTAAGCCCATGAGGCTCTACCGCTTTTGCTCCACATCTCTTCACGGGGATGGCTTTGGAAGCTGAAGAACTAGCCCCCATTTTGCCTTTTCTAGCCCTCTTGACACTTGGATCTGCAACAACCACCTCCTTTCCTTTTGATTCCATGGTACCTAACAAGAAAAAATCAAGAACTTCACAAAATTATCTTATGAATAAAATGGCTAACTAATTAAGTGTTGAAGGTGTAAAATCCACCCCACACTTAATTTGCTAGCGTGCTTGTGAGAATTTGTCAAATGGAGTATCAAGACTTCCCCATCATCATACAATCTCAACAATTCAATTTAATTCACTAACTCCATACTACAGCAAGTTCATGAATTTTTTTCTTTCTTTCTTTTTCACTCTCCTCTAACTTCAACTTTTTTTTCAAGAATGCCTCAACTAAGTCATCCCTCTCACTTTCCTCCTCCAATTCATAATTCAAGTAATTCATGTAATGGAGTAACAATATTCAATTCAATCAACAAGCAATAAGCAATTTACTACCACCCAACATGAATTAATGAAGAATCTCACCAACTCAGGCATTTATCACATTCAAAAATCATGTACTTTCTCTCTCTATAATTAATACATCTACCCACCAACATTCAAGAATTCAATTCACCAACCCACATCATCCCCACAAGTTAAACTCACCATATTCAACCAAGAATCAAGCTACCCAAAAAAGATAACATACAATCATGGAAGAATTTAAGACATTAAGCTCATAAAACCAAAACATGAATTTCAAGCTTTTCACCAACAATGATGATTTTGGATTCTAAATCTTGGGGAAGAGGGGTGTGGGAGCGTGCTTTCATCATTAATCAAATAAGAGAGAAGAAAGATACTTACTTGAGTTGAAGATGAGAGCTTCACCAACTTTTTGAAGAAGACAATAATGGAGGGGAAAGGGGAGTGGAAGCTACGGCTAATGGGAGATAGAGGAATTTTTGCTTTTTTCTTTTTAAATTTTTGAGGGAAAAGGATGAATGGGAATTTAAATAAATAAGTGGGCATGGGATTTTATGTAATTTTAAAGCCTTTTAAGTCAATATTAACTCAAATTGACCAAATATTTTCGTCCAGATAGCCCCTGGTGCGCTGCCCCCTCTATATGACCACATACTTAGAAAAAAATTTCTAAAAATTGTTCTCTAGAGATAGCTGGATGGCGCAACGCGCCACCCATAGGCTCACCCAAAATAATTCCTTCTCTTTTAGGATTTAACTCCTGGCGCCTAATGTCAGGCATCTCACCCCAAACTTACACTTTTTAGCTCAATGTCCCAACTTGTTCTTTCCTCTTATGCCCTATTAGTCTCTACAAGCAAAAAAAAAATATACAAAATGTTATAAAGATGGGTAACTGCTGCATCTTCCTCATAGTCCAGGATTGTGAAGTCCACTGGCAGGATGAAAGGTCCTACCATAATCAAGACATCTTCAATGATTCCCTCAGGATAAGCAAGAGACTGATCCACAAGCTGCAACATCACTGTGGTCGGACGTGGTTCACCTAATCCCCAATGTTTTGAACAAAGATGCAAGCATCAGATTGATGCTCACACCCAAATACATAAGGCTGAACCAACTTCCTTGCTTCTAATAGTAATAGGGATAGCGAAGCTCCCGGGGTCCTTTAGCTTTTTAGGAATTTTGTTCTTGATTCAGGAACTGCACTCTTCCATAAGAGCCACTATTCAAACTCTGTATGCCTTCTCTTATTGGCCAAGATATCCCTGAGATACCTGGCGTACTTGGGGACTTCCTGCATAAGCTCCACCAATGGAATATTTACATGAACCTACTTTAACAACTCAAGGAACTTACTACAAGTTGTGTCCTCTATCTTCTTCTTCAACCTTTGATGAAATGGGGGAGGTGGTCTAGCTACTACAATTTTCAGTTGTGGGTTGCTAGATTCACGTCATGTTCCTCATCAACTTTTTCTTTCTGGGGATAGCCTCACCCAGCTCGTAACCACTGTGCAAGAAAATATCATTTATACTTTCCTTGGGGTTCTTCTCGATGTTACTCGGGAGTACCCCCTGTGGTCTATTGTTCTGTCGTAGGGCCAATTGCCCTATTTGCCTTTCAAGCTCATGGATGGACTTCTACATTTCATTAACCACTTGCATCTGCTGCACCATCCATTTTCTTATTGTCTCCTCAAGAGAACTGTTCTACTGTTGGCACTGTGGCCTTTGATAAGTGGTTTGGGGCCTTTGGAAGTTTTGATTCCCTCCCCATGAGGGATTTGCTTCATTCTGGTACCCCTGATTATAGCCATTACCTTTGAAAACCTCCATCACGACCTTGTTATCTCACAAAATATACAGACTCAAGATTAAGAGGAAAACCTGAATAGGCGTGGCTTTCTCTACACGCCTTACAGGATGGTGGTGGATTTTTCCCTGTTGTACCTATGACACTTGGCCTGCTGCTGGTGTGGTCACCAACTTACTTGTCATGACCTGAACGGAGGTTCGGATCGCAATACGGGACAAGGAGCCCCGAGAGACCCTAAGTCGACCCATGGCATAAGCATACGTCTAACTCAATCAAAGAAACTGAAGAATCAACAATATAATCATAGCGGAAGTCTAAACTTAAACATAACATCAAAATACACAATCTGAAGCTGAATACAACTATATGTCTGAAAAGTTCTAAACATGATGACTTGTTGGGACAAGACCCCCAACTAACTCAACAAGCTCTAACTGAAAATACATATGGAAATCTAAGTAGTCTAGTCCTCGGGAGATGAGGACTCACCAACAACGCAAAGGCTAACTCTGATAAGCTGACTACAAATGGAGCTAAACCTGAGAGCCAGATCTTGTATCATGAAACCATACAACATAGAGTATGCGGTCAGTACATGGAATGTACCGAGTATGCAGGGTAAGTAAAACCGCTTAAGCAAGTAAAATCATTGAAAGACAATGCATAACGTAAAACTTAAACATTAAGAATCTGAGAGTAGGACTTGCATACATTCTTTCTGAAATCATGATCTCAACATGATATAACATATCACTATGACATATCATAACATAATTGATTGACTCAAAGCTGAAATCTGATATTTATAAGTAAAGTTGAAAGTTGAGTCAAACCTACTTTAAAACTTGCTTACATATGTAAATCTCATGGGTAATGAACATGCGTAACTAAAATCATGAGAAACAATGGGAGACTTGTCTTTTAACTGACATACCAAGATAGAGCTTATGTGGTCCCAACTATCATACTCAAGTTGGTAGAGCCGTCCAAATCCTTGTTAGGGCTAGGGACGATACCATGATATCAATATCAAGTTTGTGGCCCAATAGGGCAGGGGATAGCTCACAAGGGAGGTCTCAAAGTCATAATGTATAAACCTACGTTGGCGCGTAATTCTGTGGCATAGGGTGATCGACTCTTAGCCTGCTCGGTGCTAGACACTACTCCCTAAAACATGCATATGCTCTAGATCATTATTCAACGAAGCTCAACATCGTCTATTGACGAAGATCAAAAATCAAATACATCTCAAAGAGGAAATCATGCATAAAAGAAGTTTTAACTCAAACCATACTACAAGCTGAAAGATAATTGGGAGTCTTCGCTCCAAATCCACGTGGTAAGCTATGCATATGAAAAGCTTTAATTCAAACATACTACAAGCTAAAAATATATATGGGAACCTTGGCTCCAAAACCATGTGGTAAGCTTAATTTGAGAAATCATTAATCATAATTTGAATATGTGGGCATTGCCCAAAGTTTTATCATTCTTGAAAATACTCAATTCATATCGAAAACATGATTATAAACATGAGTATCTTGAAAACATACATTTCATCATAATATCTCATCATCAACATACATTCATCACAAATCTCCTCTTTCATGAACTTCTCATCAATGGGGTTTTTCATTCATAAAGTTAGAAACGTGATTTTTAATTGAAAACATTATAAAACTCACCCATGCTTCATAATTCGATAGTAGAAATGTATTTAAATCATAACCATGTAAAGAATTAGAAAATTCATGCATTGGGTTAAAACCCCATAGATTAGTCATAGATCTTTCATGATTTAGAGAGGGATTGGGCATGGGTGTAAAAGGAATCACCCAGTCATAAACCTACATATCAGTTGGTAGCTGATTCTTACACTTCCTTGAATGCCCAATAGGAAATTGAAGAGAAATTGATGAATGCTAGGCTTGATCACCCTCTCTAGTATTCTACCTTGCATGCATGAATGAGTAAGGCCTAAAATGAACTTAAACCCTTTAAAAGTCACTATTCATAACTCAAAATGATGTAGTTTAGGCCTTAGGATCTTAGGAATTACGAAATAACCCTTACTAAATTTGCAGAAAAATAACTGTCAGGTGGTCCCAACGAGGAACCTAACGATTCATCGTCAAGGGTCACGACTCATGGCTTAGCTCGTGAAGTACACTGCTTCTCAATCTGCTGGGCTCATGACGGATGACTTAACAACTCGTTACCTGGTGAGCACGACTAGTGGTCACCATCTGTGATGTACACTACCTTGTCTTCAATAAAATTACTCCATGCTTGGCCACGACCCTCCCCACGAATCGTGGGGACTGACCATGACTTATGGGGGTCCTTCCGTTGAGTACACTGCCTCCCTTCTTCTCTTTTCCCTACTCACCCACCCCACAACTGACCTAACGACTAGTGGGGCCTAACCATGAGTCGTGGTCATTCCCATGGGGTCTCACTTCTCAAGTTTCTCATTAAATCCCTGGGCCTCCCTACGAGTCACATCACGACTCGTGGGCTGTTCTCACGAGTCTCCTCACGCTCATTCTGAGTCTGATGCTAAATTTCAACTTTTTCTCTAATTCAACTCTCGGGTCTGATATTTGGGCTTCCGGGGCATAACAACATCTCCCCCTTGGGAACATTCATCCTTGAATATTGGAAAACATACAGAAAAGTAGACAAACACAATCATTATACCCATGTACTGATCTATTAAGCCAAAAACTGACGGAATGACTACCTCCGATTCATACTACAAAGTTGAATTGAATTCACAAATCATATATACATCCATATACATAAAAGAAACTTCGACACATGAACTAAACATGAAATCTAAATTTGAGTTTTAGGTCAAAACTGATACCTCAAGCTGGAATTAAGGTGGTAGAGAATAAATGTGGGTATCTAGCCATCATATCTGCTTCGTCTTCCCACATAGCTCCCTCAACCTGCTGATTCCTCCATAACACTTTAACTAAAGCTACTCCCTTGTTCCTTAGCCTTTGAACCTGACGATCCAATATTTCGACCACAACCTCCTCATAACTGAGGTTGTCTTTCACACCAACACTGTTCACTGGGACAACTAGAGCTAGATCACCCAAACACTTCTTCAAGAGTGAAACATAGAATACAAGATGCACAGAAGCTAATTCTGAAGGCAACTCCAACTCATAGGCAACCTTGCCAACACGTCTCATGATCCTATATGGTCGACATAGTGGGGACTAAGTTTCCCCTTGTTTACGAACCTCATCACTACCTTCATGGGAAACATCTTCAGAAATACCCACTCATCGACCTCAAATTCTAAGTCTCTCTTTCTTACGTCAGCATAGGACTTTTGGAGACTCTGGGCTGTTTTCAACTTGTCCCTTATCCACTGAACCTTCTCTATAGCCTCGTGAACCGAATCTGGTCCTACCATTGCCGCTTTGCCAACCTTAAATCATCCAATGGGCGACCTACACCTCCGCCCATAGAGAGCCTCGAACGGTGCCATCTAGATACTGGAATGATAACTATTATTTTATGCAAACTCGATAAGAGGAAAATCCTCATCTCAGCTACCTTTGAAGTCAATCGCGCACGCTCTCAACATGTCCTCGAGATTCTAGATTCTCCGCTCCGCTTGGCCATCCGTTTGCGGGTGAATTGCGGTGCTGAGCTTAACTTGTGTACCATGCCCTTTTTGAAATGACCTCCAAAACTGAGAGGTAAATTGAGTACCTTTGTCTGAAATGATGGATAAGGTCACCCCATGCTATCGAACTAGCTACCAGATATAAAGTTTGGCATAATCCTCTGCCGAATCCATGGTTTTGACCGGTAGAAAATGAGCAGCCTTGGTCAACCTGTCTACCACAACTCAAATGGAGTCATATTGCCGGTGAGTACGAGGTAAACCTGTGATGAAATCCATATTAATTTCTTCCCACTTCCACGTGGAATGTTGATATCCTGAGGCACACCTCCCGGCCTCTGGTGCTCGACCTTCACTTGCTGACAGTTCGGACACTTTGCTACAAATTCTGTGATATCCTTCTTCATGCCATTCCACCAATAGATTTTCCGTAAGTCACATTACATCTTGGTGGCACCTGGATGGATAGAATACCTAGATCCATGAGCCTCATGCAACATTCAGCTCCTCAAGTTATCAACATTTGGAATGCATAGATAACCCTAGTAACGAAGCACACTATCTCTCCCTCCTTCTGATTTTGAACCGCTTCCTTCAACTTTACCAATATCATCTAATTTTTTCTAGCTTTTACATCAGTCACCAAGGACGATTCTGATCCATTCTAAACAACAACACCGCCATTGGTAGAGTCAACCAACCTAACTCCCAACCTTGCGAGTCGATGCACATCCTTCACCAGCTCCTTCTTACCCTCATCCACATGAGACATACTCTCTATAGAGAGTCTATTAAGGGCGTCTACTACTACATTAGTCTTTCCTGGATGGTAAAGCACACTCATATCATAGTCCTTGAGTAGCTCCAACTACCTCATTTACTTTAGATTGAGGTCCTTCTGCGTGAACACATGTTGTAAGCTCTTGTGGTTCGTAAGCACATCCACGTGAACCCCATACAAATAATGTCGTCATATCTTCAAGGCGAATACCACCGCAGCCAATTCAAGATCATGGGTCGGGTAATTCTTCTCGTTGACTTTTAGCTGTCTAGAGGCATATTCTATAACCTTCCTACGCTGCATCAATACACTCCCAAGTCCGATCCTTGAAGCATCACAATACACCACGAACCCATCAGTACCCTCCGGTAGAGTTAACATCGCTATTGAGGTAAGTTGAGTCTTCAACTCTTGGAAGCTCTTCTCATAAGCCTCCGACCATTGGAATTTCACCTTCTTCTAGGTCAATCTGGTCAAAGGTGTTGCAATCAATGAGAAGCCTTCAACAAACCTTCGGTAGTAGCCAGCTAAACCCAATAAACTCCAAATATCTATAAGATTCACCAGTCTAGGCCAATTCTTCACCGCCTCTATTTTCTGAGAATTCACCTTTATACCCTCACTTGACACCGCATGACCCAAAAACGCTACAGAGTCCAACCAAAATTCACAATTGCTGAATTTGGCATATAATTAGCGTTCCTTGAGAGTCTGAAGCACTATTCTCAAATGAGCGGCATGTTCCTCCTCGCTCCGAGAGTATATCAGGATGTCATTAATAAAAACAATCACGATCATATCCAGGTATGGCTTGAACACCCTTTTCATCAAGTCCATAAAAGTTGTAGGAGCATTCGTTTGTCCAAAATAAATAACTACAAACTCATAATAACCGTACCGCGTCCTAAAGGCTGTCTTCGGGATGTCACTCTCCCGAACTCTGAGCTAATGATACTCGGATCTGAGATCTATCTTCGAGAAAGACTTGGCACCCTGAAGATGGTCAAATAATCATCAATCCTGGATAAAGGATACCTGTTCTTGATGGTGACTTTGTTCAATTGCCGACAATCAATACACATTCGAAGAGAACCATCTTTCTTTCGGACAAAGAGAACTGGTGCAACCTATGGAGACTTGCTCAGTCTAATGAAACCCTTATCTAACAAGTCCTTCAACTCTATTAGTTCGGATGGAGACATTCTGTAGGGAGGAATAGATATAGGTTGTGTGTCTAGAAGAAGGTCAATACCAAAATCAATCTCCCGCTTGGGAGGAATTCCCAGCAAATCCTCATGAAAGACTTCTGGATACTCACGTACTACTGGGATAGACTGGATAGTCGGGGTCTCGGACGTCACATCCTTAACCCTAACTAGATGGTACACACAAACTTTAGAAATCATCTTTCTATCCTTAAGGTAGGAAATGAAATGACCAAGGCACAGCTGAACTACCCTTCCATTCTAACACTGGCTCACCTTAAAACCTGAACTCTACTGCCCCGGTTCTACAATTAACTGAGGCATAACATGCAAATAGCCAATTCATGTCGAGGATAACATCAAAATCAGTCATGGCTAACTCTATCAAATCTCCTGAGGTGTCTTTCTGAAGAACTGAGACTGGGCAACCTCTATATACCCGTCTAACTATAACTAAATCACCTACTAGAGTAGAGACTAAGAAGAATTCTGACAAGACTTTGGGACTGAATCCAAAGAAATTGGCCACATAAGGTGTCATAGAAGACAAGGTAACCCCTGGGTCTAACAAAGCATAAATATCGAGGTGGAAAACTCATAACATACTAGTGACCACATCCGAGGAGACCTCCTGCTCCTAGAGGGATGCAAAGACATAAAATCTATTTTGGCGCTGACATAAATATCGAGGTGGAAAACTCATAACATACTAGTGACCACCTGTACTGGTAGATGCCCCCTGGAGTGCTAAGAGTAGGGGTGGGGCTGCTGAACTAGAGGTTGGGCCTCGACCCCCATCATGATCCTATCTCACTGCTGGAAAATCTTAGAGCATGTGTTTGGGCTTTCCACACCCGAAACAAGCACCTGTACCTGCCAAGCACTAGCCCGTGTGCCCTCGACCACATCTGCGATAAGCTAGGATGCTAGAATATTCGGGTCTGCTGCTCTGACCCCGATATCCTGATGCTCGCCCCCTCTAATTGTTCTTAGGTCTGGATGTCACACTCAATGTTGAGGATGTTGCGGCTAAGGATCTCTGGTGTGTCTGTTGTCGATTCCCACCACCTGACCTTGGTCATGTGAACCTTTGATCTTCAGTCCTGGCCCTCTTGGCCTTCCTCTCTCTCAGATGTGCCGCCTCCATCTGCTGGGCGTAAAAGACTATCCGAGGGAAATCCATGCCCTGGTGAAGCATAGTGGTCCTAAAATCCTTATCCAAATAGCCCACTACTCCATGAACGAACCTGCTCACCCGCGCCCTCTGATCAGCTACTAACTCTGGGGCGTACTTTGATAGGCAAGTGAACTCAAGAGCATACTCTTACACCGTCATGCTCCCTTGCTTCAAATTTACGAACTTAGCTGCCTTCAGCTCTCTTATCTCATGAAGGAAGAACCGATCCAAGAATGCAATATGAAACTCTTCCCAAGTGGTAGGGCTCCCTCCGGTGACCCTACTATCTTTCCATTAGCGAAACCATATATGCGTGATCCCTTTCAACTGATACGAGGCCAACTCTGTGCACTCAACCCCATTCACCCCCACGACTTGGCTGATCTTCACTATCTCATCTACGAACTCATGCGGGTCCTTACCTACTTTTGACCCGAGAAACTCTGGCGGGTTCATTCTCAAGAAGTCTCAGACTCGAGCCGCCGTTGCATTTTCATTTTGCGGAACATGCACAACCGCCTGCTGATTGACCTGACCGGTCAAGGCCTGCGCGAGCATCTAAATAGCTGCCCGAAACTCAGCATGGGCAATTGGCTTCGGTGCCTAGTGCTCCTGAACTAGTGAGGCCTGCTGGTGCCTATTTCTATTTCCATCCTCGTGGCCTTCTCCATTCCCATTCTTTCTACGTTCATTCTGCAGGAACCATGATTCTGCAATTGCGAATAGAAAGAATTAGAAGGATAGGAAGACATTTCATCGCATGACATAGATCATGAAAGAAGGGAACATTTCCTGAACGTCTTATAGCTTCTTCATTATAAGTGTGGTGCGCTTCACACACATGAAAAAGACTCTACTTAATGCAGCTTTCAAACACCCTAGGACACTTCAAACCTATGGATCTGATACCAAGTTTGTCACGACCTAAACGGAGGACCGGATCGCAACACGGGACAAGGAGTCCCGAGAGACCCCAAGTTGACCCATGACGTAAGCATACGTCTAACTCAATCAAAGAAACTGAAGAATCAATAATGTAATCATAGAGGCAGTCTAAACATAAACATTACATTAGAATACACATTCTGAAGGTAAATACAACCATATGTCTGAAAAGCCTCCAAACATGATGAGTTGTTGGGACAAGACCCCCAACTAACTCAACAAGCTGTAACTGAAAGGGCTAACTCTAATAAGCTGACTATGAACGGGGCTGAACCTAAGAGCTGGATCTGATATCATGAAATGATACAACATAGAGTATGTGGTCAATACGTGGAATGTACCGAATATGCAGGGTAAGTAAAACTGCTTAAGCAAGTAAAATCATTGAAAGACAACACATAATGTAAAACTTAAACATTAAGAATCCGAGAGTAAGTCTTTCATGCATTTGTTTTGAAATCATGATCTCAACATAACATAACATATCATCATGACACATCATAACATAATCGATTGACTCAAAGATGAAATGTGATATTTATAAGTAAAGCTGAACATTGAGTCAAACCTGCTTTAGAACATTCTTACATATGTAAATCTCATGAGTAATGAACATGCATAACTAAAATCATGAGGAACAATGGGAGACTCATCTTTTAACCGACATACCACGATAGAGCTTATGTGGTCCCAACTATCACACTCAAGTGGGTAGAGCCTTCCAAATCCTTATCAGGGCTAGGGATGATACCATGATATCCATATCAAGATCGTGGCCCAATAGGGCAGGGATAGCTCACAAGGGATGCCCCAAAGTCATAATATATAAAACTAAGTTGGTGCGTAGTTTTGAGGCATAGGGTGATCGACCCTTAGCCTGCTCGGTACTAGACACTACTCCCAAAAACATGCATATTCTCTATATTGTTATTCAACGAAGCTCAACATCATCAATTGATGAAGCTCATAAATCAAATACATCTCAAAGCGGTAATCATGCATAAAAGAAGCTTTAACTCAAACCATACCACAAGATGAAAGATAATTGGGAGTCTTCGCTCCAAAACCATGTGGTAAGCTATGCATATGAAAAGATTTAACTCAAACATACCACAAGATGAAAATATAAATGGAATCCTTCGCTCCAAAACCATGTGGTAAGCTTAATTCGAGAAATCATCAATCATACTTTGAACATGTGGGCATTGCCCAAAGCTTTATCATTCTTGAAAATACTCAATTCATATAAAAAACATGTTATAAACATGGGTATCTTGAAAACATACTTTTCATCATAATTTCTCATTATCAACATACATTCATTACAAATCTCCTCTTTCATGAATTTCTCATCGATGGGCTTTTTCATTCATAAAGTTAGAAAAATGATTTTTAATTTAAAATATTATAAAACTCGCCCATGCTTTATAATTCCATAGTAGAAATTATTTAAATCATACCCATGTAAAGAATTAGGAAATTAATGCATTGGGTTAAAACCCCATAGATTAGTCATATATCTTTCATGATTTAGAGAGGGATTGGGCATGGGTGTGAAAGGAATCACCCATTCATAACCCTACATACCTGTTGGTAGCTGATTCTTACACTTCTTTGAATGCCCAATAGGAAATTGAAGAGAAAATGATGAATGCTAGGCTTGATCACCCTCTCTAGTATTCTACCTTGCATGCATGAATGAGTAAGGCCTAAAATGAACTTAACCCCTTTAAAAGTCACTATTCATAACTCAAAATGATGTAGTTTAGGCCTTAGGATCTTAGAAATTATGAAATAGCCCTTAATTATTAGAAAAATAACTATCAGGTGATCCCAATGAGGGACCTAATGATTCGTCATCAAGGGTCATGACGCATGGCTTAGCTCGTGAAGTACACTGCTTCTCAATCTGCTGGGCTCATGACAAACGACTTAATGACTCGTGAGCTGGTGACCACGGTCACCATCCGTGACGTACACTACCTTGGGCTCAATAAAGTTACTCCATGCTTGGCCGCGACCTTCCCCACAAATCATGGGGACTAACCACAACTTATGGGGGGTCCTTCCGTCGAGTACACTGCCTCCTTTCTTCTCTTTGCCCTACTCATCCACCCCACGACTAACGTAATGACTCGTGGGGCCTGGCTATGAGTCGTGGTCATGCCTGTAGGGTCTCACTTCTTAAGTTTCTTATTAAATCCTTGGGCCTCCCCATGAGTCACATCATGACTCGTTGACTGTTCTCACGAGTGTCCTCGTGACTTATTCTGATTCTGATTCCAAATTTCAACTTTTTCTTCGATTCAACTCCCAGATCTGACCTTTGGTCTTCTAGGGCATAACATTACTGATCGCATTCATTAATTGGCTAATTTCTGCCCTGATTGCCACTACACCATCCACCTTTAACTTTGCCGACACTTTTACTGCTGCAAATCCTCTACCTGAGTCTTGATAGTCTTGACTCCCTGCAAACATAAGGTTTAAAAGACCCTCAATTTCATCATAACTTTAGGAAAAAATTTGTTCTTGTGTAGTAGCATCAAGGATTATTTTAGACTCAGGCTTTAAACCCTCAATGATGTTATGCCCAATTCTCTCCTTAGATTTTATGTGGTGTGGACAATCCCCCAAGTAACCCTTGTAACGCCCCATGCTTGAGCAAGTGTTTCTCCATCTTTCTATATGAATATGGAGATCTTTCCCCTCAGTTTTTAAGTTCTTCTCAAACAGAAAAATCGATTGATGAATTTATTGGAGAGGATCTCCCAAGGGGTGATGGTTTGTGCAGGCTCATTCTAAAGCCACTCCTTGGCTTCTCAGATCAGTGAGAACGGAAACAAAGTTAACTTGATATATTCATCTGACACGTTCTGGTAGTGGAAGTTTTCACTCAACTCTACAAACATCATCAGATGCTTGTGGGGATCGTCGTGCGGCTTGCCCTGAAATAGGCAAGTGTTTTGGACCAACCGAACAGTCCCTTCTTTTAGCTCAAATTTCCTAGTGATGGCTGGTTTGACGATCGCTTTAGAAGCGTTCTTCAAATTAGCCCTAGCAAAATGCATCACTAGAACTCTCTCATTATCTTCACCTGTTGCTTGCCTATTGTTTTCCATAGCCAACCTTCGAAAGGTTCTCTCTATTTCAGGATCAAGAGAAGCAAAAGGTAGTCATTGACTTCTCATGCTTGGCATACACTGAGGCAAACAACCCTGTGAACTTCAACAAAAACAAGAAACAAACATAAAATAAAGACTAGCGAAACAAAATTATAACCTACAAATTATTAAAAAATATTCAAGTCCCCCGCAATGGCACCAAAAACTTGATGTCTCCCAAGCGCACCCAAGCGCACGTGGTCGTCAAGTAATATAGAATTTTGAAGTCCAGATATCATACACAAGGGACTTGTCAATTTAATCGTTATAAGGTTGTCACTTTAATTTCACTAATCTACAAAATAAGTGAAATGAAGGTTGGTTTGGAAAATTAAACTACTAAAACTTCAAATATAAAATTAAGTAAAACAAATGCAAGCTTGATTGTATTTCACTAATGGTAAAAGACTAGGGAAATGGAACTTGGTTGGTTTCAAGTCGAGTTTACTAGACGTAATTAAACTGGCGCGATTCTTCCTATGATTTTTAGTTGCCAGATACTATCCCATTTCTTGCCACTATCCCTATCATCCAAGAACTATTTCATGAACGCCTATATCCCTATGGTCGCAAGAGAATAATGAACCAACAGTTATGCCTACTTGTATTTCAACTAAACAGGGTTGAAGGGTATATCCCTATCCTCAACAACAACTTCTATTCTATCACCAATGGGTTCAAAGGTCTTTAAATTCTCATTCTGTATTTATTTTTAATCCTTTCGATTCCATTTCCCAAGTTCACGAATGCCGATAGATTACTTACAAGGTGATCAATATTATAAATAATAAATTAACACAAATAAATACAAACAACCATAAAAGAACAATCAAACCAAGTTTAATTAGTCTTTCAAACAATCAATTATTCACCATGGACACAACCCTAGAATATGAGTTTAGCCACTCATATACAAGCGAAAAAACAAATACTTAGTCATCATCATATGAAAATATGAGGTAAAGAAGACAAAACCTAGTTGTAGAACTGTGTCTTCCTTCCAAATAACTTACAAGCTTTCATAAACGAACTACAGAATGTAAAAATGAGTAAAGACTGCTCCAAGAAGTCCAAAACTTCTCAACAAATGACCTAAGGCCACTATTTATAGATGAGCCTTGAAATGATGCTTATGCTCTTCAAGACTTGGCTTTAAGATCAGCATTTTCTGCCCCGGAATGACCCTAGCACGCCACCCCACATATGTCACCATAGAATTAGTCAAATTTCCAATATTTTCAGCTCCATATAGGCCTTGGCGCGCCGCCCCCTTTATCTTGACAAGGTGTTCGTCAAATTGCTCTGTGTCTGTACACCTTTTGCGCGGGGCACCAGTCATCTCAACTAAATTTGTGAAGTGCAATTTCTCTGAAGTTTGAAGGATGGCACGGCGCACTGCCATAGAACCAGACTGATGTTTTAGTTCTCTAAAGTATGGGACTTGGTGCGGGGCGCCAGCCATAGCATCAAACCCTTCAGCTCCTCAAATCTTCATTTATTGCATCATTTTGAGCCCATTTTGCTTAGTTTCCTTCTCAAATCAACTCAAATTATTTGTTAGCGTATAAAACACACACATACATGAATTAAGCATAAATTAATGATTATGAACTCAAAACAAGATCAAATATGGGTAAAAACATGGCAAATGGGCATAAAATATGCCCAACATCATTTTCCATAAAGATTTGGAGGCACTATTTATAGGAGGTGCATATTGATGTGTTCATGGACCATAAGATCCTTTAGTATTTATTTAGTTAGAAGAATCTAAAACTTTAATAGAGAAAATGCCTTAAACTTCTCAAGGATTATGACATGAGTGTTCTTTAACATCTGGGTAAGGTCAATGTAGTGGCTGATGCTCTTAGCAGGTTGTCCATAGGGAGTGTGGTTCATGTGGAAGATGGAAGAAAGGAGTTGGTTAGAGATGTCCACAAGATTGCTCGCTTGGGGGTTTGCCTTACAGATTCGGTAGTAGTGGTGTCACTATTCATAATAGTTCAAAATCTTCATTAGTCGTGGAAGTTAAAGAAAAACAAGATGAGGATCCTATATTGGTTAAGTTTAAGGAAGAAGTATAAAATCAGAAAGTGGAGGTTTTCTTCCATGAGGGAGATGGTGTACTCCGATATCAGGGCCGATTTATATATTCTGGATGTGGATAACATGAGACAGCGAATGTTGAGAGAGGATCACAAATATTGGTGTTCTATCCACCCAGGTGCCACCAAGATGTACCATCATCTATGGGAAGTCTATTGGTGGAATGGCATGAAGAGAGATATCGCAGAATTTGTGGCTAAGTGTCCAAATTGCCAGAAGTTTAAGGTTGACCACCAGAGATTGGGAGGTATGACTCAAGATATCAGCATTCCTACTTGGGAGTGGAAAGAGATAAATATAGATTTTATTATAGGTTTACCTCGTACGCACCAAGAACATGATTCAATATGGGTGATTGTAGACCAGATTGCTAAGTCAACATATTTTGTGCCAGTTAAGACCACAGATATAAGTGAGGATTATGCTAGAATTTACATTCGAGAGTTAGTCAGGTTGTATGTCCCTTTCTCCATCATTTTTATAGGGGTACTCAAATCACTGCACAATTTTGGAAGTCATTTCAAAAAGGTCTTGGTACTCAAGTCAACCTTAGCACAACTTTTCACCCATAGACAGATGGTTAGACCGAGCTTGTGTGATTGACCATAAAGTAATTGGGATGATCACTTTCCTCTCATTGAGTTTTCCTACAATAACAGTTTTCCCTTCAGCATTCATCTATTGGATGAATTGAAGTTGGCGAGGCTATGTTGCTAGGGCCAAATTCAGTTCATAAGGCTATGGAGAAAGTTCAGATTATTAGAGAAAGGTTGAAAATAGCACAGAGTCATCAGAAATCCTATGCGGATGTGAGGAGGAGAGAGTTTGAGTTTGTAGTTGATTGGGTGTTTCTGAAGATGTCACCCTTGATGGGGGTGATGATGTTTGGTAAGAAGGGAAAACTCAGTCCCTGGTATGTTTGTCCTTACAAGATTTTGAGGTGCATTGTGAATATGGATTACGAGTTAGAGTTTCCCACAGTTAGCATCAGTGTGTCTAGTTTTCTATATATCCTTGTTGAAGAAGTGTATTGGTGATCCTGCTCTAGTAGTACCTTTGGAGAGTATTGGTGTGAAGGAAAGTCTCTCCAATGAAGAGGTTTCGGTTGAGATTCTTGACTGTCAGGTTCATAAGTTGAGGAATAAGAAAGTCGTTTCAGTAAAAGTCCTTTGGAGGAATCATCTTGTAGAGGGAGCTGTTTGGGAAGCCGAAGCAGACGTGATGGTCAAGTACCCTAACCTCTTTCCTTTCAATTTAGTTCCACCATGAGGTAATAGTTTCCTCCTTAGTATTCCACTTAGTTATTTGTCCCTCAGTTCCTCTCATGTCTTAGTATGCATTTATGTCTCATGAAATTAGTTCAGCATATGTATCTCAATCTGAAGTTAGCCACTCCATCAGTATTCAGTGTTTAGCTTTCAGCTTTGGGATTGTAGCTCTTTCCCTATCTTTTTATTTTATTAGTCTTCATTCTAGGATGAATATTTCTAAGGGGAAGATAATGCAACACCCTACAAATCCCTAAGATCAGACCCTGGGCTTGAGGTAAACACAAGCAGGAAAACCTATATTTTCCCCACAGAACGACTCGATTGACGAGTTGTTGAATGTTCCAACGACTCATCATGTCAGTAGTGGTGAGCAATCAACAAGATTCTATGATCCATTCAAGGTGACTCATTTCACGAGTCATGGGAGGAAACCATAACTCATCCTGCTGAGCTGTTAGATGAGATTCAGCAACGGTTCAAAAATCAGTCCAAACACCACGAGTGGTCATCACGATTGGTGATGAAAAATGATAAGTCTTCCTGTTTGTATGTTAGGTAAAGATTAGAAAGTGAGAAAAATGTTTTAGTGGTAATGAGTGGTTACCATGAGTCGTGATGAGAACCAATGACTTATGGTAGGATCTGTGAGGCCTGCATGACTATTTTTAGTCGGAATTCTTAGGGGTGTTTTCATAACCTCCTATGTTTTAACTCCTAAATAAGGTCGTTTGGGGTTTCCTAAGGGGGATATTAAAGGGTTTTTCTTAGCTAAACTCTCATTCCCCTCACCAATAACCATAGATTCAAATCATAAACTCTCAAGGCTCTTAAGAAAGTTAGGGTTCATCTTCTCCAATCTCTTGGGACTCAAGCTTAAGTCAAGGAATCATCAAGACCAGGTATATGGGATTATCAATAAGGGATTCCTTTTCACTCTTATGCCCAAATCCAAAGTTTAAACTTATGATTTCAATTCTTCTACGTCTCAATTTTGAATTCCATAATTTCTAGGGTTAGAATCCTTTTATGCAAAAACTCTAAATTCTTTTTTGGATTGTTTCTCTCATGATTCTACATGTATTTTATGATTATTATTGGATTGAAATATTTGAAAAACTCCTATGATTTTTTATATTCAATTTAGCATGTTTTACTCAATTATGTGTGAATTTCATGAATTTAAATGCTAAGTATCACGGCTGTAAAATCAACATAGTTTTCATGGCTAGTTCAAGTATTTCAATGAATTTAGTAATTTACATGATTTTAAACTATCCCATACCAAAACCTATCATGTTTCAAGTGTGATTATGAGCATCTATGTATGTTTTGGGAGTAGTATTTAACACTGTGTAGGTCGGGGTTCAACGCACCTGGGTCTTAGAACTACATGCCACCGTAGGTATGAAGGGGTCCTCACCAGAGAGTGTCTCCCTTGACCGAATGGGCTCATAAGTGAATTCACACCTTCATAGTTTTTATACTTGGAAAGGTATGAACACTCTCCCGATCGGGGATATAGGTTGGGCTCCATGATGCTCACTTGGAGTATATCAGTTATGAGAATCTCTCACTCCACTTTCATATCTTATGATGCATGAATTATAGTATTTTTGCCCCATGATCAATTTATGAATTTACTTACGATTTTAGACATGCTAAGCTCTATGTTAATATTTTAAAACCTTGGGTCATTGTACTTCAGTTTATGATAAAAATATCATGTTTAATGACTATATCATGATCATGATTTTTAGCATAATATCTTTACTCTTATGTTTTATTTATTCTCCATACTTAGTACATTCAAATTACTGACCGCATATTTTGTGCTATATCATTTTATGATATAGGTTCAGATATTCAGTCTCAGCCATGCTGCTAGATATGTTCCTGTCCTTGATCAGCTTGATTGGTGAGTCCTCATCATTCAGGGACGATAGTTTGTTTTATTTTGTTTCTTTGTCATTTCTGTTTCAGATTATATAGATCTAGTTGGGAACCTTCCTTCAGTTCATTAGATGTTTTAGAGGCTTCTAGATTATTATGTTTATATGCTCAGTGAGTCGGATTATGTTGTTGTAGTTTACCCTTTTCATGATGTTTTAGACTATTTCAGTTTTATGATATGTCTTGTTTTTAGCTTCTGCTCAGTTGTTAGTATATATTATGATTTCATGCATGTACCATGGATTAGCTTGGAGCCATTTGTGGTTCTAGGTCTAGTGTCGAATTCGGACTCTATGCTTGGGTCGTGACACACCTAGCCATTGAATGCTCACCACATAGTGTCTGTCATATATCTCCTTGGGAAGGTTTGTCATTCAACTAAAAAGTATAGATTTGGGTCCTTGCCGATGTAACAAGGAACTCATTGAATGTTTTTATTGTAAAGCGGATCACTTAGCTCCTCATACTGACCTTCATACTATGTCCGAGTGTGGTGTTCCAATTGGAATAAAACTCCTGCATTAGAGTGAGTTTGCACTCGCTTGTCTCTGAAAACACAAACCCCAGTCCCAAGCCATAGACAGTGTCTCGAATGGTTGGGAACTCCACAGCTGGCCTACCTTCATCAATCTAATCTTCCGGATAATATTTGAAATCCTTCTGTGTATGGAACCATATCAGGCCATGTTTCTCTATAACTTGCACCCTAAATCTCCTAGTCGGGACTGCTCTCGGGATCGGCGAATCAGCTACTACTCCTTTCCTTAATTTTTTGGTCCCCTTACTTGAAGTTGCGACTCCTTTCCCTTTGTCTGCACATGAGTTGATGTCACCCAAGTGCATGCAAGCATATGTCATCAAGTAATATAGGACAGTGAAGTCCCGATGTCAATCCCTCAGAGGCTTGTCAGATTAATTGCTCAAGGTTAACACTTTATTTCACTATTCTAATAAACACAAATAAAAATGGAGAACGATTTGGAGATTAAACTACTAAACTTGAAAAGTAAATTAACTAATGAATTGAACGCTTTTCACAAATCTTGTAATTCAAATGATGATAGAATCTAGGGTATTGGCACTTCCACTTTAGGTTGAGTTTGTAAGACTTGAATACACTAGACTAATTCTTTCTAAGGTTGTTGGTCGCAAGTTACTATCCCATTTCTTGTCATTCTCCCAAACATCCAAGAACTATCTCATGAACACTAATGTCTATATCCCTATGGTCTCAGGAGAATCATGAAAAGACGATTGTGGCCACTTGTATTTAATTGAACAGAGTTGAAGGGTATATTTCTATCCTCGACAACAAAATATATCTTGAACCCATTGGACAAGAGTCATTGAAACCTGTTATACACTTTTAACCCTTTTCCCAGAGTTCAACCAAAACCAAAAAGATTATATTCGTGAGGTGATCAAGCTAACGAATATGCAATGAAAATAAGCAAGTATAAACAACCTTTAATAAATAATTAAGAACTAGCATAACAGACATTCAAACTTCAACCATCTGCTATGACCAAAACCCTAGAACAAGAGTTTAGTCACTCATGTTCAATAGGAAAACTAAACAATTCATCATTCGAATCAAAAACATAAGTTAAAGAAGAAACCTAGATGGAACTTGTCTCATCCTCCAAGAACTGCGTATAAAGTGATCAATACGAAGAATGATTTTTAACAAAATGTCGTAGATGTTATATTTATAAGCATGGGATTCAATGAATCTTTTTCCCTTGAGAAGTGTTGCTTTTAAACTTGAAAATCCATCCTGAATGCACCTGGCATGCTGCACCATCTACTACACTAGAATTTTGACTTGAAATTCTTTTTAAGTTTGCCCGCTGACATGCCGCACCAGTCAACGCACCAAGTTGTTAGTCAAATACTCTAAATTTTTGAGTCTGGCATGCCACTCCATCCAACACACCAAAGTGTTGGAAAAATTTCCTAAGTTCGGAATGCTTCTGGTGCGCCACTCTACTCATCTCGCTAAGGTGTTGAGCAAAAACTCCTCTGAAGTTGAGGCCCTAGCATGCCACGCCACCCAACACACCAACTTGAGCACAATTTTCTCTGAAGTTGGGGGTCTAAAGCACCACGCTAGCTATCTCGCCTGGCCATTTTTGCGATCTCTTCTTACTTCACATCTTGGATCATTTTCGAGTCCTTTTTCCTTGGTTTCCTACCCAAAACATCTAAATATACTTATTAGCTAATAAGACCCACATAAATATTGTCACAACCCGAACGTACACCCCGATCGTAGACACGGGACAAGGGACCCCGAGAGACCCCAAGTCGACTTAGGGCACATGCATACAACTAATCTCATTCAAATAAGAGGAATGATAATCATAAAGACATAGCAGAAATGTAATTATAGCATAACATCAGGAAATACTAAACATATACAAAGCTGAGCACTACATACTTGTCTGAAAGCCTCTAATACATAAGATGGGTTGATGGGACAACATCGCCAACTAACCTGACCAATACAGATACATAAATAACATGAAAGTCTGTCAAACGACCCTCGGAACATGAGGATTCACCAATAAGCTGAAAGCGTAAGCTGAGATGCACTAAGGGTGAGGATGAGCATGAGATCCAGACCTTGTATCATGAAACGATACACCAAAGAAAGTATGCGGTCAGTACGTGAAATGTACTGAGTATGCAAGGTAAGTAAAATGGATATTTTAGAGTAAATAAAACTCATAAACAATATAAGAGAGGGACATCATGCTTACATCAAAATCTTCGTAACAAAACATAAGGCTCAAGACTTTCAAATCATTCATTTACATAATCGTAATAATACTTTATAAAACATAACTTGATCCAAAAACATAAACATAACAATGCATAAAACATGCGAAACAATGGGAGGACTCGTCAAAATCGACACCATCATGGTAGAGCCTTTCATGATGCCCCACTATCTCGCTCAAGTGGGCAGAGCCGACCCTGGATTGCCAGGCGAGGGTCATGCATAAGGCGTGATATCACATTTGAGGGAATCATTATCAATACATCATATCATTTACAAACCCACGGTGGCACGTGGTTATGAGACACCGGCATAGTCCTTTGAAAGCCAGGCTGCTCGGTGTTAGACACGACTCCCAAAAACATGCATATAGGCTCATACGTAAATCAATAACATCATGCATTAAGATTCATTGGCTAAAATATAACATTTATAATCATTGATCCCCTTTAAAACATGCTTAGCCAAGAATCATAGGCCCATTTCATCGGCCAACATCATAAATCGATAAATTATGTAATTCACTTCATAAATCATAAATCATCTTCAACATGTGGGCATTGCCCAATACTTCATCATATTCAATTCTTTCAAAATATGCTTGTAAACATGGGAGTTTGGAATCATGCTTTTCCATCATCAATAAACTCAAAAATATAGAGTATTCATCATAAATTATAACTTCCATGAACTTTCATCAAATGGGAATTTTCGATTTAAAAGATTGAAACATGATTTTTAAGGAAAATAATGTAAAACCTACCCATCATTCATAATTCAATAATTAAAACTCAATTAAATCAAACTCATAAAGAGAAATCACATTTTCATGCATTTGGGTAAAACCCCATAAACTTGGATAGAAGGATTCATGATTTAAATTGAATTTTGGCCATGGGTGAGGAAGAACTTCACCCATTCTAAAATCCTACATACCTGGAAATGGATTGATTTCGAGGTTCTTGAATACCCACAAAGAAATTGATGAAAATTGGGGAAGAATACCTTGAATCTCCCAAAAATCTCTCTAAGCTTTTGCATGAGAAATAGGCATGCATAAAGGACTTAACTCATCTTATCTCACTTAGAAAAATATATCCAAAACAACGTAGTTTAGGCCTTAGGAACTTAGAAATTATGAAAACACCCTTATTAAAATGCAGAAAATTTCTAATCGCCAGTCCCCACGAGGAACCTCACTGGCCATTGCCACAGGGTACGACTCGTGGCCATGGTCCTTTGAGTCCACTGACCAAAACATAGAAGGGGACCCCACGGGTGACTTCACGAGTCCTGAGGTCAGACCACAACTCGTGGTCACCTTCCATGGCCTACACTGCTCATCCTAACTTCCCAAACCTCCAAGGTAGACCACTGGTGACTTCACGACTCGTGGTCAGGCCCGTGGTCTCCTCACTCAGGCCTTGCCAAACCATGCTGACCATGAGTCACCTCACAACTCGTGGTCACTCCTCACGACCCACCTCATGGGTCGTTCTATGACCTGGTGAGAATTTTCAATTTTTCTCTGTTTTTTACTTCCCGGTCTGATCATTGGGTTCCCGGGGTATAACAATATCTCCCCCTTGGGAATATTCGTCCTTGAATTTTAGAAAGATGCAGAAAACTCATAAACAAGCTATCACCATATACAGTTACCGGTCATTTAAGCCAAAAACTGACGGAATGACTACCCCCGAAAAGAACTACATAGATGAACTAAATTCAGACATCACATACATATACCTCAAACTGAAACTGAGCCGGTAGGGAACAAATGAGGGTATTTAGCTATCATATCTACTTCGGCTTCCCACGTAGCTCCCTCAACATGTTGATTGCTCCATAATACTTTAACTGAAGCTACTTCTTTGTTTCTCAGCCTCCGAACCTAACGATCCAAGATCTCCACCAGAATTTCCTCATAGCTGAGGCTATCCTTTACACCAACGCTGTCTACCAAGACTACTAAAGCTGGATCACCCAAGAACTTTTTCAAGAGCGATACATGAAACACGGGATGAACTGAAGCTAATTCTGAAGTAAAGTCCAACTCATACGCCACCTTACCAACTCTCCTCATAACCCGGTAAGGACCAACGTAGCGGGAACTGAGTTTCCCTTTCTTTCTGAACCGTATGACTCCCTTCATGGGAGATACCTTTAGAAATACCTAGTCATCCACATTAAACTCCAGATCCCTTCTCCTCACATGAGCATACGATTTCTGACGACTCTGAGCGGTTTTTAACCAGTCCCTTATCAACTGGACCTTTACCATTGCCTCATGGACCGAATCTGGTCCTATCAAGGCTGCCTCGCCAACCTCAAACCAACCGATGGGCGATCTACACCTTCGCCCATAAAGAGCCTCAAACGGTGTCATCTGGATACTAGAGTGATAACTGTTATTATAGGCAAACTCGATTAAGGGCAAATGATCATCCCAACTACCTTTAAAATCCATAACACATGCCCTCAACATATCCTCGGGGGTCTAAATGGTTCGTTCTACCTGGCCGTCTATTTGCAGATGGAAGGCTATACTGAGCTTAACTTGCGTCCCAAGTCCTTTTTGAAAAGAACGCCGAAATTGAGAGGTAAAATGAGTACCTCGGTCTGAAATAATAGACAAGGGCACTCCATGAAGTCGAACCAACTCCCAAATATACAACTTGGCATAATCATCCACTGAATTCGTGGTCTTGATCAGTAGGAAGTGTGCCGCCTTAGTTAACCTATCTACCACCACCCAAATGGAGTCATAGTGTCGGCAAGTACGAGGTAGGCCTGTAAAAAATCCGTATTTACTTCCTCCCACTTCCAAGTAGGAATGCTAATATCCTGAAGTACACCTCCCTGACTTTGATGCTCGACTTTCACTTGCTGACAGTTTGGACATTTAGCTACGAACTCCGCAATATCCTTCTTCATACCATCCCACAAATAGATTTCTCGCAAGTCCCGATACATCTTCGTGGATCCCGGGAGGATAGAATATCTAGTACTATGTGCCTCATGCAATATTCCAACTCTTAAATTATCAACATCCGGAACACATAGTCGACCCTGGAATCATAGCACCCCATCTCCCCCTTGGGAGGAAACCTCCACCCTTTGACTCCGCACTGCTTCCTTCAGCTTCCTCAAAATCGGATCCTCATCTTGCTTAGATTTTACATAGGCCACTAAGGACTATTCTGACCCATTCCGCATAATAACGCCGCCATCAGTCGAGTCGGTCAATCTAACTCCCAGTCTTACAAGTCGGTGGACATCCTTCACCAACTCCTTCTTTCCACCATCCACGTGGGACACACTCTCCATAGAGAGCCTACTAAGTGCATCCGCAACCATATTGGCCTTGCTCGGGTGGTAAAGGACACTCATGTCGTAGTCCTTAAGTAACTCCAACCATCTCCTCTCCAGAAGATTTAGATCTTTCTGTGTGTACATATATTGCAAGCTGTTGTGATCCATAAATACATCCACGTGGACCCCATACAAGTAATGCCGCCATATCTTCAATGCAAACACCACCGCGGCCAACTCAAGGTCATGGGTCGGGTAATTCTTTTCATGAACTTTCAGCTGTCTCGAGGCATATGCTATTACCTTCCCACGCTGCATCAACGCACATCCCAGTCCAATTCTCGAAGTATCAAAATATACTACAAAGCCATCAGTGCCCTCAGGTAAGGTCAACACTGGTGCTGAAGTGAGTCGGGTCTTCAACTCTTGGAAGCTTATCTCACAAGCATCCGACCATAGGAGCTTCACCTTTTTCTGAGTCAGCTTAGTCAAAGGTGCCACAATAGATGAGAAACCCTCAACAAACCTCCGGTAGTAGCCAACTAGACCCAAGAAACTCTAAATTTCTGAAGGATTCACCGGTTTGGGCCAATTCTTCACCGCCTCAATTTTCTGAGAATCTTCCCTTATGCCTTCGCTTGATACCACATGACCCAGAAACGCCACCGAGTCTAGCCAAAATTCGCACTTACTGAACTTTGCATATAGCTGACGATCCTTGAGGGTTTGAAGTACTACTCTCAGGTGAGCGGCATGCTCCTCCTCACTCCGTGAGTATATCAAGATGTTGTCAATGAACACAATCACTAACATGTCCAAATATGCCTTGAACACCCTGTTCATTAGATCCATAAAAGCTGCAGGGGCATTGGTTTGTTTGAAATACATATCAACAAATTCATAGTGACCATACCGAGTCTTGAAAGAGGTCTTTGGGATGTCACTCTCCCGAACTCTAAGCTGGTGATACCCGGACCTGAGATCAATCTTAGAGAAGCACTTGGCACCCTAAATCTGGTCAAACAAATTGTCGATCCTAGGTAAGGGGTACCTATTCTTGACGGTAACCTTGTTCAACTGCCAATAGTCAATACACATGCGAAGGGAACCGTCCTTCTTTCGAACAAATAGAACTGGTGCACCCCATGGAGACTAGCTCGGTCTAATGAAGCCCTTATCCAACAGATCCTTTAATTGATCCTTCAATTCCTTTAGTTCGACTGGGGCCATCCTATAAGGAGGAATAGAGATAGGCTGCGTATTGGGTAATAGATCAATACCAAAATCAATTTCCCTCTACGGAGGAACACCCGACATATCATCAGGAAACACCTCCAGATATTCGCGCACCACCAGAACTAACTGAATAGCCGGGGTTTCGGACTCCATATCCTTAACCCTAACTAGGTGGTACATGCAACCTTTAGAGATCATCTTCCTGGCCTTAAGATAGGAAATAAACCTACCAGCCGGTACCGCCAAACTACCCTTCTACTCCAACACTGAATCACCCGAAAAAGGAAATTCCACCGTACAGGTCCAACAATTAATCGAAGTGTAAAATGCAAACAACCAATCCCTCCTAAGAATAATGTCAAAGTCAGTCATGGCTAAATCTACAAGGTCTGCGGAGGTAACCTTATGCAACACAGTGACCAGGCATTCTCTATATACTCGTCTAGCTATGACCGAATCACCAACAGGGGTCAAATCTGAAAATGGTTCTGACAAGGTCTCGGGACTAACTCCAAGGCTACTAGCAATGTAAGGAGCCACGAAGGACAAGGTGGATCCTAGATCTAGCAAGGCATAAGCATCAATATGAAAGACACGCAACATTCCAGTGACCACGTCTGGCAAAGTCTCCAGCTCCTGGCGCGAGGCAAGGGCATAGAATCGGTTTTGGCATTTTCCACCACCTCCACTAGTCGATGCTCCCTCCAGAGCGGAATGGGCTAGAGCTGCTGCTGTCCTGGTGGCCTATGCACGACCCCCATCATCACCTTGTCTAGCGTATGGGCACGCTCGGCGCATGTGCCCAGATCTACCACACCCATAACAAACATCTGAACCGAGCAAGCACTCCCCCTCATAACTCTTGCCGCACTTCCCGCAGGCTGGAGAGATATACTCTAACTGGGTGCCCATCTGATCCCTAGACCCTGAAGCTCTGCTCTTCTGATCACCCTTAGGCCTGGATGGAACACTAGCTGATGACAGTGCTAGGGCTAGTGATCTCTGCTGAAACTGTGGATGGTAGCCACCGCCGGACCTCTGATGTGAAAACCCACGGCTGTCCATCTGAGCCCTCTTTTCCTCCCTCTCCCTCGCATGATCCACCTCCATTTGTTGGACATACAACACCATGCGAGGAAAGTCCATATCCTAGTGGAGCATAGCAGTCCTACAATCCTTGTCTAAATAACCAGCCATACCATGAACGAATCGGCTCACTCGCGCCCTCTAATCCATCACTAACTCTAGGGCGTACTTTGAAAAACGAGTGAACTCAAGCGAATACTCCAGCACTGTCATCTTTCCCTGCTTGAGGTTCACAAACTCATCTGCTTTCAACTCCCTCATCTCTAGAGGGAAGAACCTGTCGAGAAATGCCATGTGGAGCTTATCCCAGCTGATAGGGCCCGCTCCAACTGCCCTGCCATCCTTCCATTGCTTGTACCAAATATGAGTGACCTCTTTTAGCTGATAAGAGGGCAAGCCAACACACTCCCCATTTGTCACCCCCATAACCTGAGGGACCTTCAAGATCCCTTCAATGAACTCGTGTGGATCCTCATCCACCCTTGACCTCATGAACTCAGGAGGGTTCATCCTCAAGAAGTCTCTAATCCGAGGCGCTGTTGCATTGCCATTCTGTGGGACCTGCACAACAGCCTGCTGGTTGACCTGAGCGGTCAAGGCCTGCGCCAACATTTGAATAGCCACCCAAAACTCAGTTTGGGCAGCTGGCTCTGGTTCCTGGGGCTCTTGAACAGGTGGGGCTGCTGATGCCCATGGTCATTTCCATCTCCATGGCCTTCATCATTTCTATTCCTCCTTCTGTTCATTCTTCTAGGAGCCATAATTCTACAATCGTAAATTGCATCAATTAGAAGGATGGAAAGCCTTTTCATCGCATGACATAGAACACAAAAGAAAGGAACATTTCCTAAACGTCTAGTAGCCTCTTCATCATAAGTGTGGAGCACTTCATACCCATGAAAAATACTCTACTTAACGCGGCCTTCAGACACCCTAGGACACTTCAAACCTATGGCTCTTATATCAAGTTTATCACGACCCGAATGTACACCCGGATCGTAGACACGGGACAAGGGACCCCGAGAGATCCCATGTCGACCCATGGCACATGCATACAACTAATATCATTCAAATAAGTGGAATGATAATCATAAAAACATAGAGGAAATGTAATTATAGCATAACATCAGGAAATACTGAACATATACAAAGCTGAGCACTACATACTTGTCTGAAAGCCTCTAATACATAAGATGGGTTGATGGGACAATATCCTCGACTAACCCAACCAATACTGAGATATAAATAACATGAAAGTCTGTCAAACGGCCCTCGAAACATGAGGACTCACCAATAAGCTGAAAACGTAAGCTGAGATGGACTAAGGGTGAGGATAAGCCTGAGATCCGGACCCTATGACATGAAATGATACAGCATAGAAAGTATACAGTAAGTACCTGGAATGTACTGAGTATGCAAGGTATGTAAAACAAACATTTTTGAGTAAATAAAACTCATAAACAATATAAGAGATGGACATCATGCTTACATCAAAATCTTCGTAATAAAACATAAGGCTCAAGACTTTCAAATCTTTCATAATCATTCATTTACATAATCGTAAATAAACTTTATCAAACATAAATTGAGCCAACAACATAAACATAACAATGCAAAAAACATGCAGAACAATGGGAGGACTTGTCATAACTGATACCATCATGGTAGAGCCTTTCATGATGCCCCACTATCTCGCTCAAGTGGGCAGAGCCGACCCTGGCTTGTCAGGTGAGGTTCGTGCATAAGGTGTGATATCACATTTGAGGGAATCATTATCAAAATATCATATCATTTAAAAACCCACGGTGACACGTGGTTATGAGACACCGGCATAGTCCTTTGAACGCGGGGTTGCTCGGTGCTAGACATGGCTCCCAAAAACATGCATATAGACTCATACGTAAATCAATAACATCATGCATTAAGATTCATTGGATAAAATATAACATTTATCATCATTGATCCCCTTTAAAACATGTTTAGCCAAGAATCAAAGGCCCTTTTCATCTGTCAACATCATATATCGATAAATCATGTAATTCACTTCATAAACCATAAATCATCTTCAACATGTGGGCATTGCACAATACTTTATCATATTCAATTCTTTCAAAATATGCTCGTAAACATGGGAGTTTGGAATCATGCTTTTCCATCATCAATAAACTCAAAAATATAGAGTATTCATCATAAATCATAACTTCCATGAACTTTTATCAAATGGGCATTTTCAATTTAAAAGATTGAAACATGATTTTAAGGAAAATAATTTAAAACCTTCCCATCATTCATAATCAATAATTAAAACTCAATTAAATCAAGCCCATAAAGAGAAACCACATTTTCATGCATTTGGGTAAAACCCCATAGACTTGGATAGAAGGATTCATGATTTAAATTGAATTTTGGGCATGGGTGAGGAAGAATTTCACCCATTATAAAACCCTACATACCTGAGAATGGATT
The DNA here is from genome assembly GCA_035772735.1 of Datura wrightii. Classification (NCBI taxonomy): domain Eukaryota; kingdom Viridiplantae; phylum Streptophyta; class Magnoliopsida; order Solanales; family Solanaceae; genus Datura; species Datura wrightii. Next base: position 64,575,201 of record JASDFA010000016.1, on the reverse strand, counting down.
GATTTCAAGGTTCCTTGAATACCCACAAAGAAATTGATGAAAATTGGGGAAGAAGACCTTGAATCTCCCAAAAATCTCTCCAAGCTTTTGCATGAGAAATGGGCATGCATAAAGGACTTAACTCTTCTTATCTCACTCAGAAAAATATATCCAGAACAACATAGTTTAGGCCTTATGAACTTAGTAATAATGAAAACACCCTTATTAAAACGCAGAAATTTCTGGTCGCCAGTCCCCACGAGGGACCTCACGGGTCGTTGCCACAGGGCACTCATGGCCATTGTCCGTTGAGTCCACTGAACAAAATATCCAAGGGGACCCCACGGGTGACTTCATGAGTCGAAAGGTCAAACCACGACTCATGGTCACCTTCCGTGGCCTACACTACTCATCCCAACTTACCAAACCTCCAAGGTAGACCACAGGTGACCTCACGAGTCGTGAGGTCTGACCACGACTCTGGTCAGGCCCGTGGCCTCCTCACTCAGGCCTTGCCAAACCATGCTGACCACGAGTCACCTCACGACTCGTGGTCACTCTTCACGACCCACCTCATGGATTGTTCTGTGACCTGGTGCGAATTTTTAGTTTTCTCTGTGTTTACTTTCGGGTCTGATCCTTGGGTTCCCGAGGTATAACAAATATGAATTAATGCATTTCATAAGGATTATGCTCTCAAAACAAGGTAAAATATGGGTAGAAATGATAAATGGGCAAAAGAATATACCCAATATCACCACCCGACACTTAAGCCATTGTTCGTCCTCGAACAATCCTTATGTGCATAAACATCTTTTATCACTACTTGTTATCCTATCAATCCTCTCAAGCATCTAGAACATAGCACATGCATCAGTGCTTCATCAATTCATACAAATCACATCAAGCACACACAGAAGTTTTCACATTGAAGACTATATAGCCTCTATAACTAACTCATCTTTTTAAAATAGGGCCAATATGATTAAGTATGAAAAAATTGAAAAATGCAACACATAGTACACCAACTTTGACCATCTTATTCCCTTACTTATTTAGTGATGTTCCTTCCCTCACATCATCAGTTAAAGCTTGGAACATAATAAGCAAGACACACTCACTCTCAGAAACGATATATTATACACATGCATAGCACCATAAGCTTGCCCCTCATATACATTTAGACTACTTAGTTGCTTCATCAAGAGTAAGATCATAAGGACATTTCTGGTTATAGTGTTGGCTAAGGGATGAGTAGGAATGATTTTTCTCTAGTAGTGGCTAACAGTCCTAAGCACTTTAAGATATTTTTTTCTTTGTTGTCCACCTCTTTGTCTCACCGCTCACACTTTTATTTCACTAATTCCCTTCTCTTTTCTTCTGCCCCTTTCTTAATAGTTGACTGCTAGTTTCCACTTATGAGTTCACAAGAATGATCAACTATTAAAATCTTTTCATTTATGTCCAAGCAACAAGTAGACATGTTCTTTTGTGGGCACCCCTCCTCTATTTTCTCTTCTTCTTATCATCCACACATTTTTTCTTTCTTTCCTCTCCCTTGACTATTTCTACCTCGGTGGACCCTCGTTCTTAATTCTCAAAGTGCCTCAGACTATCTTTGTACCAAAATTTTTGAAGGTCTCACAACAAAGGGGAAAAGGCTTCTTTTGTGTCTAAGAGGAAAATTAAGGCTTTAAGCTCAAAGGGGTTAACTAAGGATGGTGTTAAGGAAGGTACAACAATAATGGACAAAATGGGTTTTCCAAAGAAATGTCTTAATCACATCTTACTTTATTTGCAACTAGCTATCCTATACACACTTAGAAAGTTCTAGATGTTACACTATGTACAAAACACTACAATTAAAGCTCATCTCTCATGGCATCATGATGTTAGTCAGTTTCCTATGGCTACATATCCACACAATCAAGTTGAATAAAACTATCATTATTAAGCCCTAGGATTATTTTTCTTTGAGTCAAATTAAAGAACCTACATGTCTCTCATGGATTTTTACCTCTTATGCATTCAAGATGACCACTTTATTGCCTCTAGCTTAGCTTCTACGTGGAATATCAAAGAGCACACAAGTAGTAGTTTTGACTCCATCCTAAAAATGAAAACAATCGTGACTAATTTGTCCTTAAGACGATCGTCATCCATCCATTATCAGGAAGGGTCACTACCTCTATGACGACACTAAAAAAATAACTCTCAATTAACAAAACAAACTAATTAGAGACAATCACTTAATAAGTAACAAAGCATCATCAGTGTTCAAGTCAGCACCATTATTAGCTATTACATACCATTGTTTTTTCAATCAAAAATCAGATACAAACACAGAGAATGACAACTAATGCTACAACCCACTACAAGTTTAGCAAAGAAGGAACAAATAGGAAATCTATTTCCTCCACCCCACACTTAAATAGTGCACTGTCCCCAATGCACACACAAACATATCAAGTAGGGAGAGAAAAAGAACTTCCTAGGCCTCTAAACATAGTCGTCATTATCAGGATTATACTCCTGATCATCATTATCATCCTCACCATCAACCTACATAGCTCTTGTGGTGGAAACATCCTCATCATCATCGTCGATATCATAAACACCATCAGTCAATAATGTGGCCTCATCATCATCTATAGGCTCCTCAAAAGCTGGTCCCATCCTGCACATTAGCATCACACTCTCAGTGAGTGGGTATCAATCCTCCAGTGCTAGCATATCCTTATTAGTGCCAGGTCTGCCTCCAATCTTCAACTGCAGCTCTAGCATCCGAAACATACAGCCTCGCCAACTGTCATCCCGAGCTTGACAATTAATGAGAGTGAGAAGTGGAACTGAAGAGTTTGTCGGCTCCTTGACCTTGGTGATATCCATCATCTTGCCCGTCAAATGCCCTACTTGGGGTTGATGAAGATTAGCCTCTTCTTCCTCAATGTCAGCCTCTCTCAAAAACTGGGTAAGAAGGCGCCATAACAGCACTTCCATCGATAGTTGTTGGGGGATCTCCTCAAGTTATCTTTGAGCACTGAACCAAAGTTGATTGGTAGCCCATTTATCAGCATATACACCAATACTATTATCTCTCTAGTGATCTCAGTGGTGTGTGTCCCAGACAGGAGTATGGCACAGACAAGCTTGACCCAGACTCTCACCTCCTTAGTCAAGTAGGAGAATGAGAGTGTTGAATGGGTGCCATTATGGTCCCTTTCCCAATGGAAAGATGAGTGCTTGCGACATAGTGTATGGTGAATATCACAATATAGGGGCTTTTCTAGCAATAGGAAGTACGTCGATGGGTCCACCATAGGCATGCAAAGGAAAGCATTTAATGACCTAGCACTGAGGCGAACCACTTGACCCTGTATCTTGATTTTGGTGCTCTCTCTGAAGAAAGTATGCTAGTTAGCATAGAATTCTCTCATCAAAGTGAGGTTGCACTCCTCAGGCTCCAGCAACACGTATCCCAATCCCAACTCACAGATAGTGTCGCGGATGGTAGGGTACTCAAGTGCAAGGCGTCCCTCATCAATCCAGTTTTTCGGAGCATACTTTCCTCCTTTTGTGCATTAAACCATTTAAGCCTATGATCCTCTACGGCTTTGGCTCCAAACCTCCTAGTAGGGGGTGCTTTTGCGGTCGATGACTTTGACCCTTTTGTTCCCTTCCTAATCCACTTGAGACCTTTGTCAGCAACTACCTCTTCTTTTCCTTTATTGGATCGTGATACCATAATACCTACCAAACAAACAAACAAAAAGAACTTTGAAACATTAATTCATGAATAATAAGGCTAGCTAATTAGGTGTAAGAGGTGCAAGATGACCCCATATTTAATTAGCTAGCATAGTTGTGAGAATTTATCAAATAGAGTACTCAGACTTCCCCATTGTCATATTAAATCTCGTCAACCCAAATAATTCACTAACTTTACACTACAAACATGTTCATGAATTTTTTCACATCTCTCCTATATTTTTTCTTTTCAAGAATGCCTCACTTTGGCTACTCCCTTCAGTTTCCCTCTTTTTAATCACAATTCGAACAACCCATATATGAAAGTAGTTACAATAAATTGATTCAATAATCAACATGATATTTACTCCATTCTATAATGAATTACATGAATTTTTCAATAACTCAAGAATTTTCACATTCAAGACCTTCAAGAACTAAGCACTTTCTCTCTCTACAATCAATGCTTCAACCCACCAATTTCATGAATTCAAATCATCACCCCCTTCACACCCACAACTTAGAACCTCTAAATTCACCCAACAAAAAGCAACCTAAAGAAGAATATAACATTATTATGGAAGAACTTAAGAGATTAAAGCTACAGAGACCCACATTGTGAAATTCGAAATTCTCACCAATAATGGTGATTTTTGGGTCTTTCATCTTGGGGAAGAAGGGTATTGGAGCATGCTTGTAACATTACTAAAAAGAGAAGAAAATACTTACTTGAGTTTAAGAGATTAGCTTCACCAAGCTCCTTAGAGAAGACAAAAATGGAGGGGAAGAGCGCAGGGAGTTACGACTTTGGAGAGGGAGGAGAGAGAATTTTGTTACTTTTTATTTTCAATTTTTAATTAGAGAAGATGAAGGAATTTAAAATAAAGGTTTGGGGCATGATTGTTTTTTGTAATTTTAAGGTCCTTGGGTCAAATATTGACCCATGGATCAAAAAGAAAATTCATCCAACGCATACCTGGTGTGGCATGCCATCCACCTCGCCAGATACTTAGAAAAAAATTCTCCATGAGCTGGGTCTGGCGCAGCGTGCCCCCCAATGGACCAACCCAATTTTGTTTCTTCTAGATTTAACACCTGACGCTCCACGCCCGGTATTTCGCCGAGACTTAGAAGTTTTTTAGCTTCTTTCACCTCAAATGCCCTATTCGTCTCTACAAAAACAAAAATGTTAGAAAGATAAGCTGCCTCCCATAAAGCGCCTTAGTTATAGTCATTACATGACAGTCCATGCATCCTCTGATTTAACATCGCGGCATGATGCAAGACTTCTCACTTCTTCACTCGAGTGAGATGGTTTGTATCCTGACTTGTTGAGCTTCCATGCAACAGATGATGTTCAACTACCTGCTTACACACTCCAGGCTCCACTATCGGTCTCATTATAAAGTCCTCATAATGGGGTGGCAACCTTGCCACTCTGAACACATCAAAGAATGCCTCTTGACCATTCACAGTCATTGACATCTTGCCTGACTTCACCTTAATCACTGCATCCGCGATGGCTAAGAATCCTCTTCCTAAAATTATAGGACATTCCTCGTCAGCTTCATAGTCCAAAATTATAAAGTATACTGGCAAGATGAATGGTCCCATTTTAATTAGTACATCTTCAATCACACCATCAGAATAAGCAAGGAATATATCGGTTGACTACAATGTCACTGTGGTGGGGCGTGGTTCACCTAATCCCAAAGTTCTGAATAAGGATGTAGCCATTAGATTAATGCTTGCACCTAAGTCACATAGTGCGAAACCAACTTCTCTACTCCCGATGACCATTAGAATAGTGAAGCTCCCAGGATTTTTTAGCTTCTTTGGAATCTTATTCTGCATTCCATAAGAGCCACATCTCAAACTCCATGAGCTTTCTTTTGTTTGCCACGATATTCTTTAGATACTTGGCATATTTCGGTACCTTCTACAAAAGCTCCAACAATGGTAGATTCACATGTACCTATTTTAAAACATCCAGAAATTTCTTAAAAGTTTTGTCCTCTTTCTGCTTCTTGAATCTTTGTGGGAATGGAGGAGGTGGTCTGGCTTCTACTACTTTTGGCTTTGAATTTCTTGACTCACCAACCTTATACTTGGACCTCACAACCTTCTCTTTATCTACTTTTTCATTCCTAGGTATCACTTCACTCAGATCTTTTCCATTGCGCAAAGAGATTGTGCTCACATTCTCCTTGGGGTTCTTCTCGGTGTTACTCAAAGTGCCCCTTGAGGTGTATTAATCTGTTGAAGGGACAATTGCCCCATCTACCTTTCCAACTTTTGTATGGATTTCTGCATCTCAGTAATCACCTGAGTTTGCTGAACCATCCACTGCTTCACCATGTCCTCTAAAGAACTGCCCTACTGTTGGCCCTGTGGTCTTTAGAAGTTGTTCTAGGGTCTTTGGGAATTTTGGTTCCCTCCCTGGTTGTAACCATTTCCTACCAAACCTCCATCATGACCTTGCTGACCCACAAAATAAACAGACTCAGGGTTTAGAGGGTAGCTTGAATAAGCATGGCCTTCTCCACACACCTCACATGATGGTGGTGGAGTTTGAACTTGTTGAACCTAGTTCACTTGACTTATAGCTAGTGTGGTCACTAACTTGCTTATCACATTCACCAACTAGCTGGTATCTTCTAGGATTACTAATACACCATCAACTTCAAGCTTCCCTGGCACTTTGGCTGATGTGAAACCTCTGGCTGAATCCTGATAATCTTGATTCCCAGCTGACATAAATTCAAAAGAGCTTCTATCTCATCATAGCTCTTAGATAAGATTTATCCCTGTGTTGTAGCATCAACCAAGATTTTTTACTCTAGCTTCAGCCCTTCTATGAAGTTGTGCCCAATAATCTCCTTTGGCTGCATATGGTGCGGGCAATCTCTCAAATAGCCCTTGTATCGTTCCCATGCCTAAGCCAAGGTCTCATAATATTTCTGCACAAAACATGAGATCTTTTCTCTCAACTCCTTTGTCCTCCTTGAAGAGAAGAACCTGTTGATGAATATATTACAAAGAGCCTCCCAAGTAGTGATGGAACCTGTTGGCTCATTCTGAAGCCACTCCTTAGCTTCACCGATAAACAAGAAAGGGAACAATGTGAGCTTAACATGCTCATCTGAAACGTTCTGATAGTAAAAGTTCTCACTCAGCTCCACAAATGTCATCAAATGTCTGTGGGGATATTCATGTGGCTTTCCCTGATATTGAAAAGTATTCTGAACCAACCGCACGGTTCCCTTCTTCAACTCAAAATTTTCAGTGATTGTCGGCTTGATGATCGCTTTAGAAGCGTTTTCCAAGTTTGGCATGGAAAATTTAAGCATCGGAATCCTATCTTGGTTGTTGCCCTACTCCTGCTCATGGTTGTGAACCATAGCTAACCTATGAAAAGTCTTCTCAATCTTAGGATCAAAATGATCCAAGGTTGGTCCCTAACTTCTTTTAGCTGGCATACACTGAACACAGAACCTACAAACTTCAACAACCAACAAATGTAAAATGAAGAATAGTGGAATAAAAATGTTAACCTACAAACAATTAATCAACCTTTAGGTCCCTGGAAATGGCACCAAAAACTTGATATTGCCCAAGCACACACAAGCACATATGGTCGTCAAGTAATATAGGACAATGAAGTCTCGATATCGATTCCTCAGAGACTTGTCAGATTAATTTCTCAAGGCTAACACTTTATTTCACTATTCTAATAAACATAGATAAAAATGGGGAATGGTATGGAGATTAAACTACTAAACTTTAAAAGTAAATTAACTAATGGATTTAATGTTTTTCAAAAATGTTGTAATAAATGATGATAGAATCTAGGGTATTGTCACTTCCCCTTCAAGTTGAATTTTTAAGACTTGAATACGCTAGACTAATTCTTCCTAACGTTGCTAGTTGCAAGTTACTATCCCATTTCTTACCATTCTCCTGAACATCCAAGAACTATCTCATGAACCCTAACGCCTATATCCCTATGGTCACAGGAGAAACATGAAATGACGGTTGTGGCTACTTGTATTCAACTGAACAGGGTTGAAGGGTATATTACTATCCTCGACAACGAAATCTACCTTGAACCCATTGTACAAGAGTCATTAAAACCTATTCTACACTTAATTTTAACCCTTTTGGTTCTCTCTCTTGAGTTCAACCAAAAGCCAAAAGATTATATTCGTGAGGTGAATCAAGCTAACGAATAAGCAATGAAAACAAGAAATTATATTTAATGAAGAATTAAGAACTAGCATAAAAAAAACTTTCAAACTTCAATCATTTGCTATGGCAAAAACCCTAGAACAAGAGTTTAGTCACTCATGTTCAAGCAGAAAACTAAAGAATTCATCATTCAAATCAACATAAGTTAAAGAAGAAACCTAGAAAATAAACTTGTCTCTTCCTCCAAGAACTATGTACAAAGTGATCAACACGATGAATGACTTTTAACAAAATGTCCTAGATGTTATATTTATAAGCGTGGGATCCAATAACTCTTTTTCCCTTGAGAAGTGCATCCTTTAAACTTGAAATTTCATCCTGAAAAGCACCTGGCGCATCGCACCATCTACTGCACCAGAATTTTGACCTAAAAATCTTCTGAAGTTTACACTCTGGCACGCCGCACCAGCAAATGCACCAAGGTGTTAGTGAAATTTTCTGAAGTTTTGAGTGTGGCGCGTCACTCCATCCAATGCACCAAAGTGTTGGAAAAATTGTCTATGTCCAGAATGCTTTTAGCGTGCCACTCCACTCATCTCGCCAAGGTGTTGAGAAAAAATTTATCTGAAGTTTAGGCCCTGGCATGCCACGCACCAACTTAAGCATAATTTGCTCTGAAGTTAGGGGTCTGGCACGTCATGCCAGCTATCTCGCTAGGCCAATCCTACTTAAAACATCAAAATATACTTGTTAGCTTATAAGACCCACATAAACATGAATTCATGCATTTCATAGAGATTATGCTCTCAAAACAAGGTAAAATATGGAAAATGGGCATAAGAATATGCCCAATATCACGAGGCCACGATACCTGCTATCCACACAGAGTAGCATGCATAAAAATTAGTTCATGAATTACAAGGCTAGCTAATTAGGTGTTTGGGATGCCAAACGACCCCACACTTAATTTGATAGTATGGTGGTGAAAGTTTGTCAAATGGGGGACTCAGAATTCCTCCATTATTATTTCCCACATCACAAGCTCACTGTATTCAAACTTTTCACACAACTTTGCATTGAACACATTTTATGACCATATCTACAATATTCTCAATTTTTCATCACCCCTTCATAGCACAATTGTAATTTTTTCAAAAACACATGGAATGCTTCAAATATCCACTCCCAACAACTCCACCAATTCAAGACATTCATTTGCAGAGATTTCCCTATTTATATATCATTGTTCACATTTTTTTTCTCAACAATAAATTCATTATCCTTTTCAAACCCCCAACAATTACAAACAATTTCAAGCATCCTACCAACTCAAATAATACTACAGTTTAAAAAATTCATGGAAAACACCAAAACTCACTAGCACCATCACCAACACACCCAAAACATTAAAATCACAAGGAACTTCAATTAAATCAACAACAAGCTACTTTCTTAACATACCCATGAATTTGAAATCATGGGTGACCCATTTTCTTCAAGTTCATGAATTTGTCCAACAATGGTAGAACATGGGTTAAGATGGGGGAGGAGAAGGAATGCTTTCACATGCTTAAATTATCTACTAAAGGAGAGAAGAAAATGACTTACTTGAGTTGGAGAGCTTTGCTTTACCAATCTTGTGGAAGAGGAAGAACAATTGAGAATAAGAAGGGGAGGAAGCTACAACTTAAAGAGAGAAGGAGAGGGAGCCATTTTTTTCTTTTTCTTTTCGTGGAAGGAGAGTGAATGAGGGTTTAAACTAAATATTGGGTGGGGTTTTAATTTAATTTAATATCCTTGGATCAGGTAGACCATTGGACCTTAAAAACAAATTTTCAATCGAACCCACATAGGCGCAGCGCGCCTGCCAACACCCCAACCTAATCAAAAAAAATTTCTCATGTTCCATTCGAGGCGTGATGCACTATTACCATTCCTGTATAACACAATTTTTTTTCTAAAGTTTCTGCCTAGGCGCGATGCGCCATGTAGTGCACCTACCATTGGCTAATTTTTTTCTGAAGTTGACTTGTTAGGCAGTACTTAAATCTAGACTTTATTTTTTTCATCATTTTTCAAGACATACCCCCCTCAAATCATCTGTACATCTATATAAAACAACAAAAATAGTTGGAAAGGCGGGATGCCTCCCACCAGGCACTTTATTTATAGTCATGGCATAATATTCACGGGTTGCCTCCCGAGCAGCGTCTGATTTAACGTCGTGGCACGATGCAAGTCCTCTTAGTCCCCTCTCAAGGAAATTGAGGTATTCCTTCTATTCACATCACCACCAAAATAGTGTTTTACCCTTTGACTATTCACCGAGAAGGTCTTGTCTGGCTCCAAGAGTTCCAAATCAACTGCCCCATGCGATGTTACATTCACTATATCAAATCGGCCCGGCCACTTTGACTTCAACTTTCCCCAAACAACTTCAGCCTATAGTTATACAGAAAAGCCATTTGTCCAGGCTTAAACTCGCGAGGCTGAATGTGTTTGTCATGCTATTTCTTCATCCGCTCCTTGTACAACTTTGCATTCATATAAGCATTCAGATGAAACTCATCCAGATCGTAAAGTTGTAACAGGCATTCCTACCCAAACTCTTTCATATCCATATTCAACTTCTTAATAGCCCAATAGGCCTAGTGTTCTACCTCAACCGACAGATAACACGATTTTTCAAAAACTAACCCATAAGGCAAAGTTTCAATACGAGTTTTCTAAGTAGTTCTGTATGTCGAGAGCACGTCATCTAACTTGCTTGACTAGTCCTTCCTATTGATGCTCACTATTTTTTTAGGATTCTTTTAATCTCTCAATTAGACACCTCCATCTGTCTGCTAGTCAACAGATGATAAGTAATGGACATCCTGTGCTTTACATTATACTTAACTAGCTGATTATCAAAGATCCGGTTGCATAAATGCATACCTTCATCACTAATGATGGCTTGAGGAGTCCCAAAATAGTGAATATGTTCTTCTTCAAAAACCTGGTCACTACTTGGGCATTATAGGCAATGGCACCGCCTCAGCCCACTTTAATACATAATCAACAACTACCAGAATGTACCTATAACCATTTGATGGAATGAACGGGTACATGAAGTTTGTGCCCCAACAGTCAATCACTTCTATCTCGATAATTCCCTTGCTCGAAATGTTACCTATTCGCTAATAGCTATCACACGATTTCACAAAGGCATATGCGTCTTTGAATAGGTTTAGCTAGTAGATCCAAACTATAGAACCTTCACTACTGTCCTATATCCACTGTGGTGTCCCCCATAAGGAGAAGAATGACAACTCTCCAAAATATCTTATATCTCACCTTCTAACCAATTGATCTGGTCCCAACTTGTATAGGCGAAGCTCATCCCAAATGTAAAATTTGTTATCATGATGAAGCTTCTTCTTTCTATCTAGGGTATCCCCTAGGCGATACACTACACTCACCAAAAAGTTAACCATGTCGCATACTATGGAAAATCTGGTATGTCGACAACAAACAACTATTCATTAGGGAATGTCTCTAAAATCTCCACCTCACTATCAACATGTTTCCTGTCTTCCAGCCAAGAAAGGTGGTCATCCACCTGGTTCTCTGGCCCTTGATCTCAAAGTTAAATTCCTGAAGTAATAGAATCTACTGAATGAGCCATGGCTTGACGTCCTTCTTAGCAAACAAATATTGGGCCACTATATGATCAACATATACAATCACCTACGTACCCAAAAAATAAGCTCTGAATTTGTCAAAGGAAAAAACCAACACCAATAAAACCTTCTACTTAACAGTATAATTTTTTTGGGCCATGTCCAGCATTTTACTTATATAGTAGATGGGTTGGAATCTCTTTCCTCTATTTTGTCCCAAGACTACGCCGATAGAAAAGTTGCTAGCATTACACATTACTATGAATGGTAATGACCTGTCAGGTGTAATTATTATCGGAGTTGTCACCAACTTCTCCTTCAAGGCATTAAATGCCTTCACACAACCTGTATCAAAAAGAAATTTAACATCCTTCTCCAGCAACCTGCCAATAGGACTGGCTATCTTTGAGAAATCATGTATGAAAAGATTGTAGAAGCTAGCATGTCCCAAAAAACTATCCACCCCTTTTATAGACACCGCGGGTGGTAGTTTCTCAATTGCCTCTATCTACTCGATCAACCTCGATACCTACCCTCGAGATCTTGTGACTTAGAAATATGCCTTTTTGTACCATAAAATGGCACTTCTCTTAATTCAACACGAGATTGATCTCCTCACATCGAGCTAGTGTTGTATCAAGATGCCTAAAGCAATCATCAAAATTATCACCATACACTGAGAAATCATCCATAAACACTTCCACTAACTTCTCTGCCATGTCATGAAAATGGCCATCATACACCTTTGGAACATGCCTAGAGCATTACATTTTCCAAATAGCATCCTTCTGAATGCAAAGGTGCCAAATGGACATGTAAAGGTGGTCTTATCTTGATCCTTCTAGGCTATCATGATTTGATTGTACCTAGAGTACCCAGCCAAAAAACAATAATAGTCATGCCCTGCCAACCAATCCAACATCTGTCCATGAACAGTAGTGGAAAATGATCCTTGTAGGTGACTGTGTTCAGCTTGTGGTAGTCGATGCAAATCCTCCCCCTTGTGATTATTCTCTGAGGTATCAACTCGTGTTTTTAATTCCATACTATCGCCATCCCCCCTTTTTCAAGACACATTGGACTAGGATTACAACATCTAGCCACTTGATTACCTCTTTTTTCACCACTTCCTTCAAGATGGGGTTCAACCTCTATTTTTTTCCCATACTGGGTCTTGCACCCTCTTCCAATAAGATCTTGTGCATATGGAATAGACTGTTCATCCCCTTGATATCTGCTACAAGTCCAGCCAATTATTGGTATTCGATCCCATAGCACTTTCAACAAACTATCAACCTGTACATCAGACAATGAAAAAAGATATTATCATAGGCAGTGTGTTATCACTACCTAAATATGCATACTGCAAATGAGAGGGTAAGGGTTTGAGATTAAGAATAGGAGCTCACTCAATGGATGGTTTAGGCTTCTCCCAAGCTGAAGGTCTGACAAGTGTCTAAAATGTTGCTCCCTCTTGATATAAGCACTAGTGGCATCTAACACACTCAGACACTCTATGCTCTCTACACTATTTACCTGTTCCTTCTCATAGACTAAAGCCCTTTCCAATGGATCCTTGTGTGACAGATACTGCTCCAATGCAACATCTGACATCTGAGGCTCGACCAAGTGATTACTTTCAGCTCTTCATTATGTGGCGGTAGTCTCACTGCCTTGAGTATGTCAAACATCACTTCTTTACCATTAACAATCATGGACATTTCTCTTTACTTCACCCTTATCACAGTGTTTGCAGTATCTAGAAATTCTCTCCCTAAAATAAGGGGCATTACTTCTTTGGCTTCATAGTCAAGAATGATGAAGTCCATGGAAAGGATAAACGGCCCCACTTTGATGAGCACATCTTCAATAATGCCATCAAGGTAGGTAATGGACTTGTCTGCCAACTGTAGAGTTACTGTGGTTGTGCGCAGATTGCCTAATCCCAAGGTCTTAAACAACGAGGCGAGCATGAGATTTATGCTTGCGCCTAGATCGCACAATGCTGAACCTACCTGCTGGTCTCCGATAATAACTGGAATAGTGAAACTCCTCAGATTCTTCAACTTTTCTGGTATCTTATCCCTCACTCAGGAGTTGCACTCTTTTGTGAGAGCTACCATCTCAAACATAGTGAAATGCCTTTTGTTAGCCTCAATATCCTTCAAATATTTGGCCTATCTTGGGACATCCTGCAATAGCTCCACTAGTGGTATGTTCACGTGCTTCAGGATTTCAAAAATGTTCTTGCACGCTAAGTCTGCCTTCTTTTTCGGAACCTTTATGGAAATGGGGAGGTGGCTTGGTCTCCACCGCTCTAAGTTGTTTACTGCTTGGCTCACCAACCTTCTTCTCTGGCTATGTATGGCTCAAGTTTTGCCTCTAGGTATCACTCCCCCAACTACTTTCCACTGCATAGAGAAATAACACACATTCTCTTTAGGATTTTTCTCTGTGTTGCTCACTAGGGCTCCATGAGGCCTGGTTGTTTGTTACATTGCTAGCTGGCCTATTTGACACTCAAGTTCATGAATGGACTTTCACATCTCATTAACTATCTGCGTCTACTGACTCATCCACTATTTTATAGTCTCCTCTAATGAGTTGCTCGGCTGCTCACCCTGATTACGTTGAAAATTATTCTGGGGCCTTTGAAAGTTCTGGTTTCCACCCCACGAAGGATTTGTTGTGTTTCTATAACCTTGGTTGTAATTATTGCCATGCTATCCTCCATTGCGACCTTGTTATCCCGCATAATAAATCGATTCAGGATTTAGAGGACATCCTGAATACACATGATTCCCTCCACAAGTTTCACAAGTTGGCTAACCTGCTGCATCTAGCTTACATTTGGTACATGTACCAACTTGTGGATAATTTTATCAATTGACTGAAGTCATATCGTATTGTAGCTACACCATCAACCTATAACTTTCCACGAACCTTCTATGCTACAAAACCATTACCTGAATCTTGGTAGTCCTAACTTACTCATGATATTAAATAAAGCTTTGATCTCATTATAGCTTTTGGACAAAATTTTTCCTTGTGTTGTAGCATCAAGCAGTATCTTCAACTCTGGCTTCAACCCTTCTATGAAATTATGACCTATTATCTCCTTTGGTTGCATGTGATGAGGGCAACTCCACAAATAGCCCTTGTATCTCTCCCATGCCTGAGCGAGAGTTCTCCATCCTTTTGAATGAACCCAGAGATCTTTTCTCTTAACTCGTTTGTTCTTCTAGAAGAGAAGAATCTGTATATGAACTTTCTTGAAAGAGCCTCCTATATGGTTATAGAACCTGCTGGTTTATTCTGCAGCCATTCTTTAGCTTCCCCAATCAGTGAGAAAGGGAAAAGAATGAGTTTCTTGTACTCGTCAGAGACGTTCTGGTAAAGGAAATTCTCACTTAGCTCTACAAATGTCATCAAATGCCAATGTGGGACTTCATGGGGCTTACCCTGATATTGGCATGTGTTTTGCACCAGTCGCACTGTCCCCACTTTCAATTTAAAATTACTAGTTATCGTTAGCTTGATAATTATCATAGAAGAATTCTCTAGGCTAGGCCGGCAAAAGTCAAAATAGAAACCCGTTCCTAGTTGTCCACATGATTCGGCTCATTGTTCTTTGTCATTACTGTCAGTCGATGGAAGGTCTAATTTATTTATAGATCAATAGAGGCCAAGGGTTATCCTTGAATTCTTGTAACTAGCATACACAGAAAAACAAGTACCTGAAATGCACAATAACCAATAACACGTAAATACTGAACAGTGGAATAACAATTCCAACCAAAACCAATCAATCAATTTCCAAGTCCCTAGCAGTGGCACCAAATATTTGATGCATCCAAATACACACACAAGTGTATGCGGTCGTCAAGAAATACAGGAAAAAGACTCTAGATATCATCACTTGTCATATTAACTATTCTAGTTTAGATTCTTATTTCACTCTTTGAATAAAATAACGTATTTCCCAAAAATTGTTGTTAATCTAATAACTTCAAAAAGCAAAATTAAAGTAGCAAACAAAAGATTTAGATTTATTATTGTTCAAATGATGATTAAATTTTAGAGTCTTGGCTAGTTCACAATCAGGTTATCGAGTTCACTACACTAAACTTGTTCTCCAAGATTATTAGTTGTAGTTAAAAATATATCTCTTGAATATCTTTCCGATAATTCAAGAACTACCTTATTATCCCTAATTCCTATATATCTATGGTTTCAGGACAATAATAAGATGTTTATAAATGGTTACTATATTGTCAGGACCCAAGCATAGACTCCAGATGTGATATGGAACCTAGAAACACGAATGGCTCCAAGCCAACCCATTGTACATGCATTTCATAAACATAAGCATACAAAATAGGCAGAGACAAATCATGAGATATAACATAAGTGGAATAAGTCTGAGATATCATAAAATGTAAAACTAAGACAATATGAGTAAATCCACTGAACATCTAATAATGATAGTCTGAAAGCCTCTAAAACATGAGATGAGCTGAAGGGACAGGCCCCCAACTAGATCTAAAAAATCTAAAACTGAAATGACTAAGAAAAGACATAAACCAAAACTTATGTCGTTAGATGATGAGGACTCACCAATCAAAGCTGAACCAGGGACAGGAACGTATCTAGCAGTGGGACTGAGACTGAACACCCGAACCTATATCATGAGATGATATAGCATAAATTATGTGGTCAGTACTTTGAATGTACTGAATATTGAGAATAAGTAAAACATAAGGATAAGGATGTTATCCTAAAATTCATAATCGTGATATGGTCATAAAATATGAGATTTTTATTATAAACTAAAGTATAATAACCCAAGGTTTTAAAATAATATCATAAAGCTTAGTATGTTTGAAAACATAAACAAAACTCATAAATTGATCAATAGGAAAAAAATACTATAAGCGAATGCATCATAAAATATGTACATGAAGTGAGAGATTCTCATAATCGGCATACTCCATGTGAGCATTATCGAGCCCAACTTCTAACCCTGGTCGGGAGGGTGCTCATACCTTGCCAAGAGTAAGAACCATGAAGGCGTGAATTCACTCATGAGTCCATTAGGTCAAGGGGACACTCCATGGTGAGGACCCTTTCATACCTACGTTGGCATGTAGTTCTAAGATCTGGGTGCACCGGAACCCCGACCTACTCAGTGTTAAATACTACTCCCAAAAAATACATAGTGCTCACAATCATACTTGAAACGTGATAGGTTTTGCATGGGCTAGTTTAAAAATTATTTAGATTACTAAATTTCTTGAAATACATGAATTAGCCATGAAAACTATGCTGAAATTACAGCCATGATACATACCCTTGAAATTCACGAGATTAATGCACAATTGAGTAAAACATACTAGCTTGAATATACAGAAATCATAAGGGTTTTGCAAAGAAATCAACCCAATCATAATCATTGAATACATGTAGAATCAAAAGAGGATCAATCCATGAAAGAATTTAGAGTTTTTTCATAAAAGGGTTCTAACCCTCGAAAATCATAGAATTCAAAAATTGAGTATGGAATAATTGAATACATGGAATTGA
The DNA here is from genome assembly GCA_035772735.1 of Datura wrightii. Classification (NCBI taxonomy): domain Eukaryota; kingdom Viridiplantae; phylum Streptophyta; class Magnoliopsida; order Solanales; family Solanaceae; genus Datura; species Datura wrightii. The sequence continues at coordinate 64,558,042 of JASDFA010000016.1, read as the reverse complement.
GCTTGGGTTTGGGCATAAAGGTGAAAGAAATCCCTTATTGATGGTCTCACATACCTGTCTTTGATAAATCCTTGACTTAAGCTTTATACCTAAGAGAATTTGAGAAGATGAACCCTAGCTTACTTGAGAGCCTTGAGATTTTTTATTTGAATCTATGTTGTTTGGAGAGGGGAATGGGAGATTAGGCTAAGTAAAACCCTTTAATATTCCCCTAAGAAAACCTAAAACAACCTGATTTAGGAGTTAAAATCATAGGAGGTTACGAAAATATTCCTAGAGACTCATGCTTTAAAACTACTGAATAGTTGTCATGGTCATACCATGTCGTTGGTTCTCACTGGGACTCGTGGTGACCATCCATTACTACTGAACTCGCCTCAGCCAATATCTAAACCACATATAACAAATGTCATGACGGGTCGTCATTAGGTACCACGAGTCATCCTATGACTCGTGGTCACTGGAACCATTCCTACTCATTCTCTGAACTTCATCCAATGGTTCATCAGGATGTGTCGTTGCTTTATCCAGTGACTCGTCGTCTTAATTGTGGGTTCTAGGGGAATATTTTGTCAATATTTTTACAAGGACTGTTTTTCTCATAACGAGTGACGTGATGGTTCATCTCTTCCTGCCATGTCATGACCCGAACGTAGGCCCGGATTGAGACATGGGACAAAACCCCGATAGGCTCCAAGTCGAACCATGGAATGAACATAACATCTTAACACAAAATGATCAAGTGGAAATCTAGCATATATAATATAATGGAAGTCTGAAAATATCATAACATCTGAATATATAAGATAAGGCTGCAACTGAATACATGTTATGACTGATAAGCCTCTACTACAGACAGTTGATAGGACAAGACCCAACTAACTCACTAATGTATGAATTTGAAAATACTAAATACAATTGATGAAGGGCCCTCGGAAGATGAGGATTCACCAACTAAGAATGGAAGATGCTAATACTAAGAGTTAGGCTACTGGCGGGACTAAGCTTGAATATCCGAGCCTGTATCATGAAATGATACAGCATAGAGTATATGGTTAGTACGTGAAATGTACCGAGTATGCAAGGTAAGTAAAACCGCTAAGTGAAATCATAGATCATGCATATCATAAAACATTTCATCATAAGAGTCTACGAGTAGGGCTTACGTGCTATTATATGAAAATATGACTTAAACATAACTGAATATCATAACTGAAACGAATGACCCAAAGCTGAAAACTGACAATCATAAGTAAAACTAAACATTGGGTCAAACCTTTTGAAAACATAATATCATGACTGATGAATATGCATAACATAAAACAAGAGGAATAATGGTAGACTCATCATATAACCGACATTACCACAATAGAGCTTACATGGTCCCGACTAATACACTCAAGTGGGCAAAGCCGTCCAAAGCCTTGCCAGGGCTAAGGATGCTACCATGATATCGATATCAAGCTGGAGGCCCCTTGAGGGCAGAGGAAGCTCACAGGAGAGGTCTCAAATAATTTGAACATACCTACGTTGGCACGTAGTTCTGAGGCATAGGGTTGACTGACCCTTAGCCTACTCAGTGCTAGACACTACTCCAAAAAACATGCATATGCTCTCCATCGTATTTCAACGAAGCTGAACCATTGTCTTGTGATGAAGCTGACTCATAACAATCATGCATAAATATGAAATCATAACATGAGGAGCCTTAGGCTCAAACCATACCGCAAGCTGAAAAATAGTGGGAGTCTACACTCCAAATCCATGTGGTAAGCTAATAACGTGAAATTCAGATAGATCATGACACATACTTGATCATATAGGCTCGCCCAATACTTAAACATGCTTGACATAGACTTGATCAATTGAAAACATGAACACGGACATGGGTAATTCCAACTCATACTTTCATCATATACATCTCATCATGCTTGAATACATATATCATAGATCTCAACTTTCCTGAACTTCCATGGATGGGCATCATAATTTATAAAAGCTTGAAAACATAATTTGTAATTGAAAACATTCTAAAATATGTCCATTAATCATAATTCAACATTAGAAACATACATAGATCATACCCATGATTGATACTTAGGAAATTCACATGTTGGGTTAAAACCCCATAGATTCATCAACTAGAATTTTCATGAAATTGAAGAGGGATTGGGCATGGATATGGATGAATACACCTATTCATAACCCTAAATACCTGGAGAATCTGATTATACAACCCTCTGGAATGGCCAATGGAAATTTGGGGAAGAACTTGATGAATCTAAGCTTGATCACCCTTAGGAACTTCTAGACTTGCATGCATGGAAGAGAAGGCTTAGAATGAACTTACCCCTCTTAAAACACACCTTTCTGAGCTTAAAACGACGTAGTATATGCCTTAAGAACGTAGGAATTATGGAAAATCCCTTAATAAAGTCACAGGAAAATACACACTACCAGTCCCCATGAGGGATTGGACGATTCGTAGCCACTGACCATGACTCGTAGTCTACCTCTTGTGATCAGCACTGTAATTTCTTTTATGAGGGTCACCACGAGGGACACCACGACTCATGGTGTACCCAACGACTCATGGTAATCAAGTCGTTACCGTCACTATCCCAATTCTTCAATCTTCAATCAACTCCTGACCATGGCTGAAAGAATGAATCGTGGTGCTGACCACAACTCGTGGTCACCCCCAATCTTATTTTCTCCAATTCAACCCTCAAGTCTAATCTTAGGGCTTCTAGGGTATTACAATATCTCCCACTTGAGAACATTCATCCTCGAATGTGAATAAACATACTGAAAAGCTGAGAAATGCAATCATCATACTAAATACTAAACATTTAAACTAAAAGCTGACAGAGTGACTGACTCTGGACTGGACTACATGACTGAACTGAATTCATGAATCACACATATATACATTGACATGAAAGAAATTGGGGCACATGATCCGAACATGAAACTGAATAGAGTGCTAGGGAGGAAACTGATACCTCAATCTAAAACTGAGTCGGAAGAGAATAGATGTGGATATTTAGCCATCGTATCTGCTTCGACTTCCCACATAGCTCCCTCAACCTGTTGATTCCTCCATAAAACCAAGATTGAGGCTACTTTATTTTTCTTAGCTTACGAACCTAACGATAAAGTATTTCCACTCGAACCTCCTCATAGCTAAGCTATCCTTCACACCTACACTGTCTACTGGGACAACCAAAGCCAGATCACCCAAGCACTTCTTTAAGAGCAATACATGAAAAACTGGATAAACTAAAGCTAATTCTGAGGGAAACTCCAACTCATAGGCCACCTTGCCAACACGTCTCACAATTCGGTACAGACCAACATAACGGGGACTGAGTTTCCTTTTCTTTTCGAACCTCATGACTCCCTTCATGGGAGATACCTTCAGAAACACCCAATCATCATCTTCAAACTCAAGCTCCCTCCTCTTCACTTTCGCATTGGACTTTTGGCGACTCTGAGCTGTTTTCAACCTGTCCGTTATAAGATGAACTTTCTCCATGGCCTCATAGACTGAATCTAGTCCTATCAACGTAGCTTCACCGACTTTGAACCAATTAATAGGCGATCTACATCTTCACCCACAGAGAGCCTCAAACAGAGCCATCTGAATGTTGGAATGATAACTGTTGTTATATGAAAACTCAATGACAGGAAAATGATCATCTCAACTACCCTTGAAGTCAAACACACACGCTCTTAACATATCCTCCAGAGTCTGAAATGATCATCCCAACTACCCTTGAAGTCAATCACACACGCTCTCAACATATCCTCCAGAGTTTGAATAGTCCGTTCAGCCTGCCCATTTGTTTGTGGGTGAAATGTTATGCTAAGTTTGACCTGAGTGTCAAGTCCCTTCTGAAACGATCTCCAAAATTGAGAAGTAAATTGAGTACCTCTATCTGATATAATGGAAAAGGGCACTCTATGAAACCGAACTAAATCCCAAATGTATAACTTAGCATAATCCTCCACTAAGTCAGTAGTTTTGACCGGTAGAAAATGAGCTGCCTTAGTCAACCTAACTACAACCACCCAAATAGAGTCATACTATCAACGAGTATGAGGAAAACCTATGATGAAGCCCATATTGATCTCCTCCCATTTCCAAGTAGGGATATTAATGTCTTGAAGCAAACCTCCAGGTCTTTGATGCTCAACCTTCACCTGTTGACAATTCGGACAGTTAGCCACGAACTCTGCTATGTCCTTCTTCATGCCATTCTACTAATAGAATTCTCATAGGCCACGGTACATCTTGGTGGCACTTGGACGTATAGAATATCTTGAACCATGAGCCTCATGCAACATCCCCTCCCTCAGGTCATTAACACCCGGCACACAGAAACGACCCTGATACCGTAGCACACCATCTCCCCCTTGGGAGAAGACCCCCACTTTTTGATTCTAAACGGCTTCCTTCAACTTTACCAAAATCAGATCCTCGTCTTGTCTAGCTTTGACCTTGGTCACCGAAGAAGATTCTGATCCATTCTGAACAATGACACCTCCATCTGTTGAGTCAACAAGACGGACTCCTAACCATGCAAATTGATGCACATCCTTCACTAACTCTTTCCTTTCCTCACCTACATGGGACACACTCTCCATAGAAAGCCTGCTAAGAGCGTCTTCCACCACATTAGCCTTGCACAGTTGATAAAGGAAACCCATATCATAATCCTTTGAAAGCTCCAACCACCTCCTCTGACGTAGATTCAGATCCTTGTGGGTGAACACGTACTATAGGCTTTTGTGGTCCGTAAACACATCTACATGAACCCTGTACCGATAGTGTCTCCAAATCTTCAAGGAAAATACTTCCACCTCTAACTCGAGGTCGTAAGTCAGATAGTTCTTTTCATGGACCTTCAGCTGTCTGGAAGCATAGGCTATAACTTTACCGTGTTGCATGAGTACACAACTAAGACCAATCCTCAAAGACTCACAATATACCCCAAACCCATCAGTACCCTCAGATAGGGTCAACACTGGTGCTGAGGTGAGTCGAGTCTTCAACTCTTGGAAGTTCTTCTCACAAGCCTTCGACCATTGGAACTTTACTTTCTTCTGGGTCAATCTAGTCAACGGTGCTGTAATGGATGAAAACCCTTCAAAAAACCTCCGGTAATAACCAGCTAAATCCAAGAAACTCCTGATATTCGAAGGACTCACTGGTCTAGGCCAATTCTTCACTGTTTCTATCTTTTGAGAGTCCACTTGTACACCTTTACTTGACACTACATGGCCTAAAAATGCTACTGAGTCTAGAAAAAACTCACATTTGCTAAACATAGTATATAATTGATGATCCTTAAAAGATTGTAGCACCACCCTCAAATGAGCGGCATGCTCCTCCTTGCTCCGAGAGTATATGAGAATATCATCTATGAACACAATCACGAACATGTCTACGTATGGCTTGAACACCCTGCTCATCAAATCCATAAAATCTATAGGAGCATTCGTTAATCCAAAATACATAACTACAAACTCATAGTAACCATACCGAGTCCTGAAAGTTGTCTTTAGAATTTCACTCTCCCGAACCCTGAGCTGATGGTATCCGGATCTGAGGTCTATCTTGGAAAAGCACTTAGTACCCTGAAGCTGGTCAAAAAAATCATCAATCCTAGGGAGAGGATACTTGTTCTTGATTGTGACTTTGTTTAATTGTTGATAATTAATGCACATCTAAAGGCAATGATCCTTCTTTCAGACAAAGAGAATTGGTGCACCCATGAGGATTTTCTAGGTCTAATGAAACCCTTGTTTAAGAGGTCTTTCAACTATTCCTTCAACTCCTTTAGCTCGGCTGGAGCTATTCTGTAAGGAGGAATAGATATAGGTTGCGTATCGGGAAGAATGTCAATACCAAAGTCGATCTCCCGCGCGGAAGGAATCTCTGGTAAACCATTCAGAGACACTTCTGGGTATTCGCACACTACAGGAACTGACTGGATAACTGGGTTTTTGGATGTATCATACCGAACCCTAACTAGATGTACACAAAACCCTTAGAAATTATCTTTCTAGCCTTAAGGTAGGAAATGAAGCGACCTACAGGCACAGCTGAACTACCCTTCCACTCTAGGACTAGCTCACTTGGAAATCTGAACTTTACTGCATAGGTTCTACAATTGACTGAGGCATAACATGCAGGTAGCCAATCCATGCTAAATATAACATCAAAATCGATCATGGCTAACTCTACTAAATCTTATGAGGTGATTTTCTGATGAATTATGATAAGGCAATTTCTATATACCCGTTGAGCTATAATTGAATTACCGATTGGAGTAGAGACTGAGAAGGGTTCTGACTCTGAAACTACTAGCAACATAGGGCTTCACAAAAGATAAAGCAACCCCTGGATCTAACAATGCATATACGTCAAGGTGGAATACTCGTAACATACCAGTGACTAAATCTGGGGAGACTTTCTGCTCTTGACGAGATGCCAGGGCATAGAATCTATTCTAGCACTAACCACCACCTGCACTAGTATATGCACCCTGCCTAGATGGGCATGCTGGTGGAGCTGCTGAACAGGAGGCTAGGCCTCGGCCCCTATCATCGCCCTGTCTGGCTGCTGGGCAATATCTAAGCATATATCCGGGCTTCCCACACCCAAAACAAGTACCCCAACCTGCTAAGCACTGACCAGTGTGTCTCTGGACACACCTGCCACACTCTAGAATGCTGGACTCTGCAGGTCTGCTGCCTTGACCTCTAGAGCCTGATGCTCTTCCACTCTAGTCGTGCCTAGATATAGATGGAACACTCATAGCCAACGGCGCTGGGGCTGAAGATCTCTTGTAGAACTGCTGACGGTGCCCACTAAGTCTCTGCTGGGAGAATTCAAAGCTATCAGTCCTGGCCCTCTTGGCCTCTCTCTCCCGCTTACTCACTTGTACTGCCTCTATCTGCTGGGCATTCAGAACTATCCGAGGAAAGTCAATGTCCTGATTAAGCATCACGATTTGCAATCTTTGACCAAGTAGTCTGCTATCCCATGCACGAACCGACTCACTCGGGATCTCTGTCCTACCACCATCTCAGGTGCATACTTGGAAAAGCGAGTGAACTCTAAAGCGTACTCTTGAACTATCATCTTTCCTTGATTCAGGTTCACAAACTCGACTGCTTTGATCTCCCTCATCTCACGAGAAAGAACCGATCCAGAAACATGGTATGGAACTCATCCCAACCAATGGGGCCTGCTCCAATTGGCCTACTATGTTTCCACTTCTTGAACCAAATGTGCGCAACCCCTTTCAACTGATACGAGGTTAGATCTGCGCACTCTTCCCCAGTCACCCCCATGATTTGGGTGATCTTTAGCACTTCATTGATAAACTCATATAGATCCTCGTCCACCTTTGATCCAAGGAACTCTCAAGGGTTCATCCTCAGAAAATCTCTGACTTGTCGCCGCCACATTCCCATTCTGAGGGACATGCGCTACCACCTGTTGGTTGACCTGGGCGGTCAAATCCTGAGCTAACATCTGAATGGCAGCCCTAAACTCTGCATAGCAACCTACTCGGGTACGTGATCTTCGGGGGCTGGTGGAGCCTGCTGGTGCCCATCCCCATTGCCATCCTCATGGCCATTTCCATTTCTATTCCTTCTTCCGTTAACTCGATTAGGAGGCATGATTCTGCAAACGCATATAGCACAAGTTAGAAGGATAAAGACAACTCATCACACGACTTAGGTCATGAAAGAAGGGAACATTTCCTAAGACGTTTCATAGCCTCTTCATCATAAATGTGGCGCGCTTCACACCCATGAAAAAGACTCTACTTAAAGCGGCTTTCATACAGCCTAGGACACTTCAAAATCTAATACTCTGATATCAAGTTTGTCACGACCCGAACATAGGCTCAGATCGAGACACTAGACAAAAAACCCCGAGAGGCTCCAAGTCGACCCACGACATGAACATAACATCTTAACTCAACATGAACAAGTGAAAGTCTAGCATATATAATATAGTGAAAGTCTGAAAATATCAAAACATCTGAATACATAACATAAGGCTGAAACTGAATACATGTTATGCGTGATAAGCCTCTACTACAAATGAGTTGATGGGACAAGCCCCAACTAACACACTAACGTCTGAATCTGAAAATACTAAATACAATTGATAAAGGGCCCTCGGAAGATGAGGACTCACCATATGAGATTGGAAGATGCTAATACTGAGAGTTTGGCTACTGGCGCAACTGAACCTAAATATCTGAGCCTGTATCATTTAACAATACAGCATAGAGTATGCGGTCAGTACGTGAAACGTATCGAGTATTCAAGGTAAGTAAAATCAGAGATCATGCATATCATAAAACACTTCATTAGAAGAGTTTGGAAGTACGGCTTGCATGCTATTATCTGAAAACATGATTTAAACATAATTGTATATCATAACTAAAATGAATAACTCAAAGCTAAAAACTAACAATTATAAGTAAAACCTAACATTAGGTCAAACCTTTTGAAAACATAATATCATGACTGATGAACATGCATAACTGAAAACATGAGGACAATAGAAGACTCGTCATATAATCGGCATTACCACGATTGAGCTTACATGGTCCCAACTATTACACTCAATAGGCAGAGCCGTCAAAAGCCTTGCCAGAGTTAAGGATGCTACCATGATATCGATATCAAGTTGGAGACCACTTGGGTGTAGGAGAAGCTCACAGGGGAGGTCCCAAATAATCTGAACATACCTACATTGGCACGTAGTTCTGAGGCATAGGGTTGACTGACCCTTAGCCTATTCGGTGTTAGACACTACTCCCAAAAACATGCATATACTCTCCATAATTTTTCAATGAAGTTGAACCATCATCTAGTGATGAAGCTAACTCATAACATACATGCATAAATCTGAAATCATCACAACAGGAGCCTTGGGCTCAAACCATACCACAAGTTGAAAAATAGTGGGAGTCCAGACTCCAAATCCATATGGTAAGCTAATAATGTGAAATTTAGATAGATCATGACACATACTTGATCATATGGGCTCGCACAATACTTAAACATGCTTGACATAGACTTGATCATTTGAAAACATGAACATGGACATGGGTAATTTGAAATCATATTTCATCATCTATATCTCATCATGCTTGAATACATATATCATAGATCTCAAGTTCATTAACTTCCATGGATGGGCATCATAATTTATAAAATCTTGAAAACATAATTTGTAATTGAAAACATTCTAAAATATGCCCATTAATCATAACAATATTAGAACCATGCATAGATCATACCCATGATTGATACTTAGAAAATTCACATGTTGGGTTAAAATCGGATAGATTCATCAACTAGAATTTTCATGAAATTGAAGAGGGATTAGGCATGGGTGTGGATGAATACACCCATTCATAACTCTAAATACCTGAAGAAATCTAATTATACAACCCTCTTGAATGACCAATGGAAATGCGGGAAAGAACTTGATGAATCTAAGCTTGATCACCCTTAGGAGCTTCTAGACTTGCATGCAAGGAAGAGAATAGGCTTAGAATGAACTTATCCCTCTTAAAACACACCTTTCGGAGCTTAAAACAATGTAGTATAGGCCTTAGGAACTTAGGAATTATGGAAAATCCCTTAATAAATTCATAGGAAAATGCACATTGTCGGTCTCTACGAGGAACTAGACAATTCGTCGTCACTGACCACGACTCGTGGTCTGCATCTCGTGATCAGCACTGTAATTTCTCTTGTGAGGGTCACCACGAGGAACACCATAACTCTTGGTGTACCCAATGACTCGTGGTGACCAAGTCGTTACCGTCACTGTCCCAATTCTTCAATCTTCAATCAACTCCTAACCACGGCTGACATAACAAATTGTGGTACTGACCACAACTCGTGGTCACACCCTTGGTCACCCCTAAATCCCAAAATTAAACCAAGTATTCCCTCCTCCCCATGAGTCACTTAACGACTCATGGTGCACCTCACGGGTCACTGGACGACTCATCCTGTGACCTGGTACAGAAAATCCTGTTTTCTTCTCTAATTCATGAATTTAAGTCTCTAATCAAGTGAATTGATTTCTAGGGTTCTAACTCAATTCTATGATGTTATCTATGTTATGTCTATGGGTCTAATCCCCTCATGTTCTAATTAATGATTTAAGACTAACGGGCATATTTTACACTCAATTTGATTATAAATTTATGTTTTCAAGTTATTATAAAGTATGCCTATTATGCATGTTTTATGATATTTATGTCTATGATCATATGACTTCAAGCATGATGAGTTTTCTGGTATGCATGAATGTTTATGAATTCTCAACTTATAATTTCATGATTTTGAATTATGAAGTCTATTTCAAGTATGTATGATTTCGTGACTTGGGCAAGCCCATGCAAAGTTAAGTATGCTTATCATGAATTTAGCCAACGCTTTCAAGATTAGTTTATGAAATGTTTCAAAGTAAAGACTCCCAATATTAAGATTTAAGCTATGTTTTGAGAATATGGGCAATATGCATGTTTTGGGAGTAGTGTCTAGCACCGAGTAGGTCAGGGATTCGAGGACCCCGGTCTCTAAACTACACGCCAACATAGGATATATTATAGGGACCTCTCAAGAGAGTACTCCCCCCCCCAAGGGCACACCGTGATATCACACCTCATTTGTCCTTTGCCCTGGCAAGGCTTAGGATGGCTCTCCTCTAAGTGGGCAAGATGTGGGATTTCATGCGCTCATATATGGTGGTTGTTGGTTATAATGAGTCTCTCATTATTCCTCATGATTTCAATTACTCATGTTCATGACTTATGATATTATGTCTTATAACATATTTGACCCATTGATTAGTTTTTGAGCTTTTGCTTACGATTTCAAGCATGAAAAGTTATATAATTTCTATTTATAAACTTTGGGTCATTATGTTCAGATTATGATGAATAGCTTATGATTATGCATATCTCAGATATATGGCCTTTAACATGCACTCTCATGAATGTTCTTGATTTATATTCATGATTTCAACTAACGTTTTACTAGAACGTTTTAGTTACTTTACATACTTAGTACATTTCAAGTACTGACCACATACTCTATGCTATATCATTTCATGATATAGGTTCAGGTGATCCAACTCAGTCTCGCTGGTAACTTGCTCCTTATCCGTCCAGTGTTATTCCTGCTTGGGTAAGTCCTCATTCTCCGAGGATGGTATCAGCTATATGTTATTAACTTGTCTTTCAGTTTCAAACATAGAGATCTAGTTGGGGATGTTGTCCCATCATCTCGTCATAATGGTAAAAGCTTTTTAGACTATCATGTATATCCAGTTCAGCGTTGTTGAGTTGTGTTTACACTTTTGACCTTATGTTATGCAAATTTCCACTTATGTCATATTCATGCTTTAATTTCCACTTAGTACTGCTCTTAATCATGCCATGTATGTGCCATAGGTTAGCATGAAGTAATTCATGGTTCTAGGTCTCTTTTCTCGATTTGGGGTCCATGCTCAGGTCGTAAAAACTGTGTTTCCTCCTTCTCGTTGAACCTCATCACCCCTTCATGGGCTGCACCTTCATAAATATCCAATCATCAACTATGAACTCAAGCTTTCTCCTACTCAGATTCGCATAGAATTTCTAACGTCTCTGAGTTGTTTTCAACCTTTCTATAATAAGTTGAACTTTCTACATAGCCTCATAAACTGGATCTGGCCCTATCAACATAGCCTCACCTACCTTAAACCATCCAATAGGTGATCTACATCTCCGCCTGTAAAGAGCCTCAAATGGAACCATCTGAATGATGGAGTGGTAACTGTTATTGTAGGCAAACTTAACGAGAGGTAAGTGATCATCCCAATTTCCTTTGAAATCGATCATGAAAGCTCTCAAAATGTCCTATAAAGTCCAAATGGTCCACTCAGCCTAACCATCTATCTGCGGGTGAAAAGTTGTACTCAGCTTAACCTAAGTACGAAGGCCCTTCTGAAATGAGTTCCAAAACCGTAAGATGAACTGGGTACTCCGATCAGAAATGATTGAAAAATACAATCAATGCAACCTGACTAACTCCTGAATGTAAAGTCTAGCATAATACTCAACTGAATCTTTAGTCTTAACTGGCAGAAAATGTGCTGACTTAGTCATTCGATCCATAATCACCCATATCGAATCATTTTGTCGGCCCATACAAGGAAAACCCTTAATGAAGTCCATATTTATCTCCTCCACTTCTAAGTAAGAAACTAATATCCTGAGTCATACCTCCTTGTCTCTAGTTCTCAACCTTAACCTGTTGCCAATTTGGACATGTAGCCATAAATGATGCGATATCCTTCTTCATGCTATTCCACCAATAGACTTCCTATAGATCACGGTATATCTTGGTGGCTCCTGGGTGGATAGAATACCGAGAGCTATTAACCTCTCTCAACATTCACTGTCTCAAGTTATCCACATTCGGAATACATAATCGACCCTAATAGTGAGGTACACCATCTCCCTCTTGGGAGAAAATATCTACTTTTTGATTCCAGACTACTTCCTTCAACTTAACCAAGATAGGATCCTCATATTATTTCGCCTTAGCTTCCACCACTAATGAAGATTTGAACCATTATCCAAAGTGACACCACCATCTGCTAAATCTGTAAGGTGAACCCCTATATGAGCAAGCCTATGGACATCTCTAACCATCTCTTTCCTTCGATTTTCCACATGAGACACACTCCCCACGGACAACCTGCTAAGAGCATCTGTCAATATATTGGCCTTACCTTGATGATATATAACACTCATGTCGTAGTATTTGAGAAGTTCAATCTATCTTCTTTTCCACAAATTCATGTCCTTCTGACTAAACACATATTGAAGGCTCTTATGGTCCGTGAACACATCAACATGCACGCCATATAAATAGTGTCTCCAAATCTTCAAGGCAAACACTATTGCTGCTAACTCAAGATCATGTGTCAGGTAATTCTTCTGAGGAGTATTAAGTTGTCTCAAAGCATAAGAGATAACCTTACCATGTTGAATCAACACACACCTGAGACTAGCTTGTGAGGAATCACAGTACACCACAAAGCAATATGTTCCCTGTACAGAGTTAATATTGGAGCGAAAATGAGTTGTGATCTTGGGCAAATTTATATGCCCAAGTGATACTCGAATGTGTCATGTTAGCCTTGTTTATCTATCAATGTTTATGCATTCTCACGTGATTGGTAATAAAATGTGAATTTATACTAACCAACATGATTAGCATTGTTTTTTAGGTAAAATGTAATTTTGGGAAGCTAAAATGCGTGTTGGAAGAGATCGGGGTTGGACTCGGATGTGAGCAAAGGACAAGGCATTGGAAGGCACAAAATAAAGAGGCTCCGCGATAGAGCCGTGTCACGCTGCCATCGCGGAGGCCTTCTGCCTGGATAGGGAATTTTCGGCCTATTTCCAGTGAAGGTTCGTGTTGGGTCCGTGGCATGGTGGTCTGGCTCCGCGTTGCACGCCATGCCACATTGAGCCTAATTACCTGGACCCCCAACTTCCAGTGAAGGTCCGCGTCGGTGGCGTGTCACGGAGGCAGTGCTCCGCGATGCACTCCGTGACACGTTGCTTGTTATTCCGGGAAAAATTCCCACTAGTATAAATAAAACACATAGGTTCATTTTTCAATATTCTGACTGGGTGGAGCAAGAACGTGGGTTACAGGCAGTTGAGGGGACGAAATTACAGGGTTTTTCTCTATCTCCTTCTTCTTTAAGTCAATTGCTTGTATGTTTAACACTCATTTAACGATGTTTAATCCACAAATGAGTGGCTAATTCCTCTTCTTATTGAGGTTAAGAACACTTGTAATGAAATGTGATTATTGATTCTTTGGTTTTTCATCTTTTCTTCCATGGTTGTTCTATTGATTCTTATTCTTACTGCATTAATGTGTGGCCTACGTTAATGTATATCTAGAAAGTCCGGTTTCACTCGAGAGAGCAAGACATTGGAAAGTTGTGAATTAATAGGATATAATCCTTTCTTAGTTTGGGAAAATTGAGAATTGATTTACCTTCAGGATAGAAATATACCTAAAAGTCGTATTAGTCAATTTAGGAACCGGGTTTGTATGGCTAGAACATGAATTTTCGTTTAATCACAGAAATGTAGGTGGACGGTTCATGATTCTTAAGTTGGCTTAAATACGAGAGTTTTAATCCATTGGCATTAGTTCTTGACTAGCAGTCGGAGGAAAGGTTAACCAATTTATATCGATAATTACTTTCTTTACATGTTCAATTAACCTCAGTATGCTCACATTCATAGTTCAGACTCACATTAGGTAATTGTTTTAGACTTAGCATAAAAATTAGAATCCAAAAATATAAAACTCTTGGTTACACTGTTGTCTTCATTGTTAAACTGAAAAATATAGTAACACTTGATTAATTGTTACCTTATCCCAGTCCCTGTGGGATCGATACTTGGCTTACTTGAGCCACTTTACTACTTGTTCAACCACGTGCACTTGCGTGTAGTTATATACCCATATAACAAATAGACCGAACAAGTTTTTGGTGCCATTGCCGGGGACTGGCAATTGGTGAAATTTTCTTAAGTGTTAATTTACTATTTTTTTATTTTCTTAGTGTTGACAACTTGGTCTTAGCCTGTATTTTGCAGATTTAATCTCTGTTGAACACTGGCAAGAGACAAGGAGCTGGTGGACTCGTGTTTAGAGCCAGAAAGATTATTTCATCGTCAGCGGAGAGAAGCTCTAGAAAGAAAGCTGCAGTTGCTCAGACAAACACTTATGGAGCAACAACAGAATCCACCAGTAGTACGGGCAATGTTAGTGCCCGAGGATGTAGCAGCTCGACAGGTTCGCGAGGTGGCAATCCCACATGCTAATAATGTCACATCTAGCATCCGCAAACCTGAGCCAGGAGGGAGCTTCGAGCTTAAACAAAACATGGTGCAATTGCTGCACACTAGCGGGCAGTTTACAGGTCTCCCTCATGAAGATCCACAGTAGCATCTCCAAATTTTTTTGGAGATAAGTGACACTTACATCCCCGCTGGAGTGTCATCAGATTATGTCCAGCTTACATTGTTCCCATTTTCACTATTGGGAGAAGCCAAGAGGTGGTTGAAAGCTGAGCCACCTAATTCTATTTCGACGTGGGATGATCTTGCAAGGAAATTCTTGATACGATTTTTTCCCTCCAATAAAATAGCAAGACTTAGAAGTCAAATTCTAAGTTTCAAACAGAGAGAGGGAGAGAATCTACATCAGGCTTGGAAGAGATTCAAGTCCATGTTGCGGGATTGTCCTCATCATCATCAATCCAATGATGTGCTGGTGCACACTTTTATAGAGGGTTTGGAACCCCATACAAAATTATTGCTAGACTTAGCAGCTGGGCGACAAGCGCTGGAGAAAACTTATGAGGAGTTGTATACCTTGTTGAATCGTATTTCGCAGGGCAATCCGGAGTGGAATGCTGATTCATCAAGAGGAGGGACAAGGAAAGCAGCAGGAGTTCTAGAAGTGGATGGTTTTACATCTATTGCTGCACAAATAGCTGCCTTACAGAATCAACTCAACACCCACTTCAGTAACATGACAATGAACCAGCCTCAAGCCCCAGTGAATGCAGTGCAGCAAATTTGGTGTGAAGTGTGCGGTAGCAGTGAGCACTCAGCTGAGTGTTGTGGAGAAAATCCAGACTCGGTGAACTTTATGGGAAATATACAAAGGAACAACCACCAATAGTATGGCAACAGCTACAATTCCAATTGGAGGAATCACCCGAATTTCTCCTGGGGTAGCAACAACCATCAGGGGCAAAGTTCGAGTCAGGGTGTGCAAAGGAACCAAGGAGGGCAGCAGAATTATCAAGCTCAATTTAGAAACAACAATGCACCTCCTCCACCACCATCACCCAGCATTGAGGAGATGTTCAAGACGATGATAGCTAATCAAGCTCAATTGCAGGCTGACTATGTGAAATTGGCAGCCGAGGTGAAAAACAACCAGTTAGCTACAAAGGCACTTGAATATCAATTTGGACAATTTGCTGGAGCCCAAAATACCAGGCCTAGAGGAGGACTACCGAATGACACAGATCCCAACCCCAAGCAGGTGAATGTGGTGACCACAAGGAGTGGTTTACAGCTGAAAGAGGTGGAACCAGAAAGACCACCTCAACAATCGGGAGTAGCAGAAGTCGAGAGGGAGAAAGGTGATGAGAGGGGGAAGACTAAGGAAGCTGAATCAGAAAGACCACCACCCCCGTTCCCTCAACGATTAAAGAAACACAAGGAGGAGGCGTGTTTCAAGAAAATTCATGGAGGTGCTGAAACAGGTACATATTAACTTACCTCTTGTTGATGTTTTGCAGGGAGTGCCGAAGTATGCCAAGTATATAAAGGATATCGTGGCAAACAAAAGTCCGTTGACTGAGTATGCTACGGTGGCTCTTACGGAGGAGTGCACTTCCCGGATACAAAACCGACTGCCCACAAAGCTCAAAGATCCTGGGAGCTTTACTATACAGATTACTATTGGGCATCCGAGCTCATGGATTATGTGATTTGGGAGCGAGCATTAATTTGATGCCGTCATCGGTATTCAAAAAGCTAGGTCTAGGAAGTCCTAGACCCACCACAGTGATCTTGCAATTGGCGGATCGGTCCTTAGCCAGACCTGATGGCATTGTGGAGAATGTTCTGGTGCAAGTTGGCTCCCTTATCTTCCCAGTAGATTTCGTCATGATGGATTTTGAACCAGACGCGGAAGTCCCATTTATTTTGGGACGTCCTTTCTTGGCGACCGGGAAAGCGCTGATTGATGTAGCTGCGGGGCAGCTAACCATGCGAGCACACGACAAGGTGGAAGTGTTCGATGTGTACAAGGCCTCCAAGCTCCCGACTGTGTACGAGGAACTCTCGGTGATCAATGTGATTGATCGAGTTGATAATGTGCGGATAAAGGATTCAAGAGAGTTGTTGGGAAAACCACCGGAATGGTGTAAGCACTACTGGGGGGAGGACGGTGGTCGAGAGAAAATGTCCATCACCCTAGAGGACAAATGAGCTGAATGACGTCGAGCCGCGCTGGTAAACCAGGCGCTGCACAGGAGGCAACCCGTGAAATTTTTCTTTGTAAATTGTGAATAGAATTTTTTTACTTATTTTTATTCATTTTCTTTTATTTTCTTGATTAACAACAAAATTTTTAGTTTTTATTTTTGTTTTTATTTTTATTTTTATTTTGAGTGAAACCTATAATTCTAACCAATTTCTTGCAGTAGAATGAATTTCAGGTCGAACGGAGGGAAAATATACAAGGAATCGCAAAGGAAAATTCGAGGTATGAAAATCAAGAAAAAGTGGCAAAACAGTGAGCTAGGGCGATAGCTCCGTGTCACGGAGGAGGACCTCCGCGTTACCCTCTGTGACACGTTGAGGTATAAATCTAGAATTTTAAAAGAATTCCAGAACACCCTCGCAACAGCTCCGTGTCACGGAGGCAGTGCTCCGTGTCACGGAGGCAGTGCTCCGTGATGCACTCCGTGACACGTTGCTGTGTATATCGCGACGGGTCACACTGGGTCGCCGAGTGACCCGTGCGATTTTTCCACTTTTAAACCCCGAATCCCCCTCAATTTTCCTTATTTCTCACACACACTCCGCGACCAATCCCCCTAAAACCCCTCCCCCTTCAACGTGACATGGAATAGGCCAAGAATTTCATCGAGTTTTCTTTAATTCTTCGAATTTAAGGTATGTTCCTCAATTCCATCTCATTTCTTGTCGATTTTCTTTGATATTGAGCATGTGATGTGAGATAAACTTGCCCTAAGTGGAAATTAAGCATAAATTCAATTGAATTATTGTTGATGGATGTTCGGAGTATCATTGTTATTGCTTGAACTCGTTAATTGCATAATTTAATCGAATTTTTGATACAATCATAGCTAGGGCTTGCTTTTGAATTTGAAGTGGAAAAATGTAGTGAACTCGTGAACTTCATGCTAGGGTGTACATGTTGAGTGAGATGAGTCGATTGTGCTAATTTTTTATTATGCTAAAAGACCGACGGATTCTCGGGCTAGGAGAACATTGAAATTTGCAAGAATTGGGTGAGTTGTATAGGTTCATGTAGATAAATTCTTGTTGTTTTCGTTTCTTTGTTTCTCCTTGCTAAGTGCGATAAGATAAAATGTTATCGATGGTAATGAGTGTGGTTAGCTTTACGAAGTATGAGTAGTACATAGAATACATACCATCGAATTCTTCGAATGCACTAGGCATGGTTGTATATTTGGTTGTTTGTTTGTGTAAATAGGTATGATCTTGCCATAATGTTGTAATTTTAGCTAAGGACTAAGTGTGGGGTGGCCTAGCTTAACCCGACCTTAGTCGAAGCTAATACTCATTGGCTAAACATTAATCTTGTTTATTTGGGTTGACAGGACAAATGGCAAGCAAGCAAGAAAAGGGGAAAGGCGCATCGACATCTGGCGCCGGAAGAAAGAGAATCAGACTCGGCACAGCAGTCCCAGCAGCACTAGCGGTTCCACGCGGCCAACGCCGCCAATACGAAACCAGGTGGGTGACAGAAGAGGGGAATAAGTATTATGCCAAGCACAAGGAGAGCAAGTACTTCCCCGAGGAACACGTAGCTCGGGAACCGTTGGCACAGGAGTTCCCTAGGATTGTCCACAGGATCGAGGCAGCTGGGCTCAATTTCATCTTTGAAGAGCCCAAGGAATGCAACTTGCACCTGATTCGAGAATTCTATGCCAATTGGAACCCAACTCTCAGAAGTCACACCATCAAAATCAAAGGGCAAATAGTCACCTTTGAGCCCCACCACCTCGATGCTATCCTAGGGGTGCGGGACACAGACGCCCACGTGCTTCGACAACTGAACATCACTCCACCATATGCGGACATCAGATGCACTTTGTGTGGAACCCGATCGATAGCTAGATGGAGCAGACACAAGGAGAGGGGCTAGCATCAGACTTTGCCCTATTCACAGATGAATAGGGAAGCCAGGATATGGCTTAAGATCGTCTGTTCATGCCTAATCCCGATGGTACATATGATGGATGTAACCCGGGACCATGTATGCCTGGTGTACGCCCTGATGAAAGGGCTGGAGATCAACGTGGGGGCGGTGATTATCTCTGCCATGAAGAGAGCCCGGTTGCATCAGGGGCACAGATACGGATTTGGTGGACTACTCACCACATTCCTGAGGGACCTAGATGTTGAGGAAGAGGCCCTTGACTACATCCCGCGGATGGAGCGGCGGGCCTTAGATGTCACCAAAACTAAGGCTCCCGACACCACCCACGGGACAGTGCTTACACTAGGCGAGCAACATGCTCGTGATGATCAGTATATGGCTCGCATGTACGGGATGCAGATGCTCCAGCTGAGGATAGGCGGGAGGCTAGCAACAGAGGAGGAGCTATGGCAGCTCGAGCTAGACAACCCTTTTGTCGAAAACGCCAGGGCTCTATGCCGAGTGGGGCCAGCATTTGTAGAGCCCACGGATGATGATGTCCCCACAGACGAGGAGACACATCGGGAGGACTCCGATGTGGAGTCCGATGATGACGATGGGGGTGATTCAGACATGGGAGACGAAGCAGCAGCACCTGATGAAGAAGTGGAGTGTTTTATTGATCAGGGAGTTCCACCACCCAATTTTTTGTGCTATTTTAATTTTTGTGAACACTGGGAACAGTGTTTGAGATAAGTGTGGGGTGGGAGTAGTTCGGTGCTGGTTGTGCTGTTATGTATGTTCTAATCTGTTGTTGTGCCTGTGAACAAAAGTTTCTGACCCTGTGATTTATGATTGTTAAGTTGTTGTTCTGTATTGTAATTATATGTGAAATTGTTGTGTGTTGCTGAATGTTGCTAGCTGATTTTGTACATATTTTTGTTTATCGAAATGATCGATATTTTTTAAAAAAAAATTTCAATTCTTGGGTTTCTTGGCATTTGTTTTCGGTTCTTTTATCGAGAATGGTCCCATTGAACCGAAGTCCTAGTTAGTGACCGTTCCTTATGATGGATGGATGAGGACCGTCTTAAGGAAAATATAGTCGTTAGGAGTAGATATTTCATTTATTTTTCAGTTGTTTTTCTTTTGTGGGTTGCATCCCAAAACTTGTAGTTACTTTATGGTTGCGGAATTATGGTTGCGTGTTGTACATAATATTTAAAATGCAAATGTGATTCGTATGAAAGCATGCAACTTTGTAAATATGTTGAGATACCTAGGCCATAGAGTCGATTCAGTGTGATTGAGGCTTAATGTTTGAATTCCTGTAATTAGCTGATTGGAGAGTCTGTGAATACGTCTTGAATTGAGCATGTGCAATAAGTGTGAAGTGAGGTTTTGCTATTCCATGCTATTGTGAAGTGTCTAGAACTTGCCTGGTGTGTGTACAAAACGAAATGAAGGAGGTGTATTGTAGGAAAGGATGTAGGCATTTCTTTGTTTTAACCAAAAGTTTCTATTTTTCATTATTGTACCCACCTTGATTGTGTACCCTAGTAAGCCTGTTGAGCCTTTAGCCTATTAATTTTTTCTTTTGTCAAAAAGTGTAAACCGAGCTTAATCCCTTCTTTTCATTAGCCGTAAATTTGATCCAAAACTCTTAAGCGCTTAAGAAGAGAAAATCATTTTCCCAAAGTGTCAAAGAGTGAGAATGGTGAAAAGAAAAGAAAAGCAGAGTGATGGAAGAAAAGAGAAGGTTGAAGGTGCACTTGTTATAAATAAACTATAATGAAGGTGAATGAATAATCTTTGTTGTTGTGTCAAGTGTGCTTGATAAGATGGCCAAACTAAAGAAATACTTCAAGAATGGGAGGATGAAGAAAGAAACAATACCCATGAGTTTGATGGGATGTATTGAAAAGGCGCTTAAGGATGCTAGTGGTTATTATTGGCTAGCCCAATATTTACTAGTTCCGTAGCTTACATTACAACCCGTTAAAGTCCTACGTGATCCTACATCACACTTCTTTATATTAGTGGAGTAATACACTAAAGGCAAGCTTATGGGTCATGACATGATGCATGTGAATTCTTTTGAGAGAGAGAGCGAAATTGTGTTTTTATGCCCCTGCTTGAAATTTTGTGAGTTCATATGATCAAAAAGGGGAAAATTCTCTTGTGTTGTGAGGGCACATGCTTGATGAAAGATTAATTTTCGTGTCGGATGTCTTGATCAGCTGATTTGCATGAGTTTGCCAATATCGAGAGTCGATTCTAATGTCTAGGAGGTCTTGATGTATTGAAGGTCATTGCATTGATAGGACCATGCATGTTTTCTTGATGATTTGTTGTATTGAATAATCGGTATGACCGTAACCTAAATTGTCGAACCAAAGTAGCGAAGTTTGGGTGTAAATTGCATGAGGTGTAAGATTGTTGTTCGAGGACGAACAAGCATTTAAGTGTGGGGTAAGTGATCTTGGGCAAATTTATATGCCCAAGTGATACTCGAATGTGTCATGTTAGCCTTGTTTATCTATCAATGTTTATACATTCTCATGTGATTGGTAATAAAATGTGAATTTATACTAACCAACATGACTAGCATTGTTTTGCAGGTAAAATGTAATTTTGGGAAGCTAAAATGCGTGTTGGAAGAGATCGGGGTTGGACTCGGATGTGAGCAAAGGACAAGGCATTGGAAGGCACAAAATAAAGAGGCTCCGCGATGGAGCCGTGTTACGCTGCCATCGCAGAGGCCTTCTGCCTGGATAGGGAATTTTCGGCCTATTTCCAGTGAAGGTTCGTGTTGGGTCCGTGGCATGGTGGTCTGGCTCCGCGTTGCACGCCATGCCACGTTAAGCCTAATTACATGGACCCCCAACTTCCAGTGAAGGTCCGCGTCGGTGGCGTGTCACGGAGGCAGTGCTCCGCGATGCACTCCGTGACACGTTACTTGTTATTCCGGGAAAAATTCCCACTAGTATAAATAGAACACTTAGGTTCATTTTTCAATATTCTGACTGGGTGGAGCAAGAACATGGGTTACAGGCAGTTGAGGGGACGAAATTATCAGGGTTTTTCTCTATCTCCTTCTTCTTTAAGTCAATTGCTTGTACATTTAACACTCATTTAACGTTGTTTAATCCACAAATGAGTGGCTAATTCCTCTTCTTGCTGAGGTTAAGAACACTTGTAATGAAATGTGATTATTGATTCTTTGGTTTTTCATCTTTTCTTCCATGGTTGTTCTATTGATTCTTGTTCTTACTGCACTAATGTGTGGCCTACGTTAATGTATATCTAGAAAGTTCGGTTTCACTCAAGAGAGCAAGAAATTGGAAAGTTGTGAATTAATAGGATATGATCCTTTCTTAGTTTGGGAAAATTGAGAATTGATTTACCTTCAGGATAGAAATATACCTGAAAGTCGTATTAGTCAATTTAGGAACCGGGTTTGTATGGCTAGAACATGAATTTTCGTTTAATCACAAAAATGTAGGTGGACGGTTCATGATTCTTAAGTTGGGTTAAATACGAGAGTTTTAATCCATTGGCATTAGTTCTTGACTAGCAGCCGCAGGAAAGGTTAACCAATTTATATCGATAATTACTTTCTTTACATGTTCAATTAACCTCAGTATGCTCACATTCATAGTTCAGACTCACATTAGATAATTGTTTTAGACTTAGCATAAAAATTAGAATCCAAAAATATAAAATTCTTGGTTACACTGTTGTCTTCATTGTTAAACTGAAAATAAAGTAACACTTGATTAATTGTTACCTTATCCCAGTCCCCGTGGGATCGATACTTGGCTTACTTGAGCCACTTTACTACTTGTTCGACCACGTGCACTTGCGTGTAGTTATATACCCATATAACAAACAGACCGAACAAGTTGAGTCTTTAAATTCTAAAAGATCCTCTCACAAGCATTGGACCACTGCAATTTGACTTTTTCTGAGTCAACCGGATCAAGGGTGAGGCAATGGATGAAATTCCTTCTACAAACCTCCTGCAGTAACATGCTAAATCCAAAAAGCTTATAATGTCGGTGGGAGTGATAGATCAAGGCCAATTCTTCACCGCCTCAATCTTTTGAAAGTCTATCTAAACACCCTCGCTAGACACCACATGACCAAGTAATGCAATTGACTTCAGCCAAAAATCACACTTGTTGAACTTAGCAAATAATTGATGGTGCTTAAGAGTTTGCAGCACAATCCTCAATTGAGCAGCATGCTCCTCCTCACTTCGAGATTATACAAGGATATCGTCTATGAAGACGATGATGAACATATCCAAATATTGCTTGAACACCCTATTCATAAAATCCATAAAAGATACAGGAGCACTTGTTAGTCCATAATACATAACTACAAATTTATAGTGACTATACCGAGTTCTGAAGGCTATTTTTGAAATGTCACACTCTCAAACTCTAAGCTGGTGATAGTCGGACCTGAGGTCTATCATAGAGAAGCAACTAGCGCCCTGAAACTGATCGAACAAGTCATTAATCCTAGGAGTGGGATACCTATTCTTGATTGTGACTTTATTCAATTAGCGGTAGTCAATGCACATCCTGAGAGAATAATATTTCTTTCACACGAAGAAGATCAGAGCACCCCATGAGGACGTACTGGTCCTGATAAAATCCTTATCTAAGAGATCCTTTAACTCCTTAAATGCAGTTGGAGCCATCCTATAAGAATCAATAGATATGGGCTGCATATCAAGGAGGAGGTCTATCCAAAAGTTAATCTCCCGCTCGGGAGAGACTCCTGGTAAATCATCTAGGAATACCTCTAGAAATTCACAACCAATTGAGACTGACTGAAGAGTCGGGGCTTCAGACTTATAATCCTTCACCTGAACAAAGTGGTATATACAAGCCTTGGAAATCATCTTCCTGGCCTTAAGGTAGGAGACAAAGAAACCTACAGGCGCTGCGGAACCACCCTTCTATTCTAGAACTGGTTCACCTAAAAATCAAAATTCTACTGTTAAGGTTCTATAGTTGACTAAAGCATAATAGGAATACAACCAATCCATGCCAAAGATATGATCAAAGTCAGTCATGTCTAAATCTACTAGATTAGTTGTCGTAACTTTTTGAAGAACTAAAACTAGGCAGTTTCTATATAACCTCTCTGCTAAGACTGACTCACCGATAGGAGTAGAGACTGGGAAGGGTTCTGAGAGGATTTCGGGATTGACACTAAAGACTATAGAAATGTAGGGGGTTACGAAGGATAATGTGGCCCCTGGATCTAGCAATGCATAAACATCAAGGTGAAAAACTCATAACATACCTGTGACCATATCAGGTTAGCTCTCCTAATCCTGGTGTGATGAAAGCATATAGAAATGGTTCTGGTATTGTCTGCCACCTGCACTAGATGTGGAACCCTACTGGGATGGGTGAGCTACTGGAGAATCTGAAGAGATGGCTTGGGCATGGCCACTACCGTCACCCTGTCTAGCTGAAGGACAATCCTTGAGTCCGTGATTGAGCTTACCACACCCGAAACAAGCATCCTTGACAAGTAAACACTCTTCCGGATGGTTCCTTCCACACTTCTTGCAGGTTGGGAATGTGTGTCCTCTGAACAAGCTCCCCTAAAACTTAGAACCTGGCACTCTACCCCTCTAATCACCTCTAATACTGGGGAGGGGACACTGGCTAATAATGGCGGTTGGGCTAATAACCTCTAATAGGACTGTGAATGGTTTGCACCACCTGTCCTCTGCTGAGAGAACTAAAAGTTTCCTGTCCTAGCTCTCTTGGTTTCCCTTTCCTTCTCCTTCAACTTCTCCTTCTCAATTTGTTGGGCATGAATCATGAGTCGAGTGATATCCATGTCACTAATAAGCATAGTGGCCTACACTCCTTAACCACTAAATCTGAGACTCCTGACACAAACTTTCTCATTTGAGCCCTCGGCTCAGTAACCATCTTCGGAGCACACTTGGACAGCTGGGTTAATTTCAAGGCATACTCCTAAACGATCATGTTGTTCTGCTTTATTGATGAACTTCGCAACCTTTGTTTCCCTCAACTCCCAAGTAAAGAATTTGTTCAGGAAGGCTATCAAGAACTCATCCCAATCAACTAGAATTGTGCCTACCTGATGACCTTCCTTCCACTTCTTGTAGCATTGTGAGCTACCCCTTTCAGCTGATAAGACACCAAGTCTGCACTCTCCTTTCTGGTGATACCCATAATCTGGTTGATCTTCTAGATCTCATCAATAAACTCCTATTGATCCTGGTCCACATTCAAACCATGGATCTCCGGGGGGTTCATTCTGGTGAAGTCTCACGCCCTTCCTACTGTAGCACTCCTATTTAAGTCACAGGTGCAACCGCCTACTTTTTGACCTATGTCGTCATGGTCTGTGCCAGCATCTGGAAGCCCTAAACTCCACATGGGTAACTTGTTAATTCAGAGGTTCTGCTGAAGCTTGTGGGGCTGGCTAGTTCCCCATTGCTAGTTCTTCTTCCATTGGCTCTTTCAGGAGGCACTTTCTATAAATGTGTATAGCATGATTTAGAAGAATAAAGAGAGTTGGACATTATCACACGATACAAAACATGAAAGAAGGGAAGTTTCCTAAAAGCATCTCGTAGCCTATTCCTCATAAGTGTGACGCACTTCACACCAATGAAAATGACTCTACTAAACATGACTTCTAGACACCCTAGGACACTTCTAAACCTGATGCTCAATACAAAAATTTTCACAACCCAAGCATAGACCCCGAATGCGACACGGGACCTAGAACCACAAATGGCTCCAAGATGACCCATGGTACATGCATTTCATAAACATAAGCATACAAAATAGGAAGAAACAAATCAAGAGATATCACATAAGAGGAATAAGTTTGAGATATCAAAAAATGTAAAGCTGAGACAACATGAGTCAATCTACTGAACATCTAACCGTGAAAGTTTGAAACCTCTAAAATATGAGTCGAGCTGAAGGGAAAGGTCCCCAACTAGCTCTACAAAATCAGAAACTGAAATGTATAAGAAAAGACATAAACCAAGACTTATGTCCTCGGATGATGAGGATTCACCAATCAAAGTTGAACTCGGGAAAGGAGCGTATCTAGCAATGGGGCTGAGGTTGAACACACAAACCTATATCATGAAATGATATAGCATCAATTATGCGGTCTGCACTTTGAATATACTGAGTACGAAGAATAAGTAAAGCATAGGAATAAGGACATTATGCTAAAATTCATAATCGTGATATGGTCATAAAACATGATATTTTCATCATAAAATGAAGTATAATTATCCAAGGTTTTAAAACAATATCATAATGCTTAGAATTTTTGAAAAAATAAATAAAACTCATAAACTTATGAATGGGCAAAGAACACTATAAGTGAATATACCATAATACATGGAAATGAAGTGGGAGATTCTCAGAACTAACATACTCCAAGTGAGCATCATGGAGCCCAACCTATAACCCTGGTTGGAGGGTGTTCATACATTGCCATGGTAAGAACCATAAAGGTGTGAATTCACTCATGAGCCCATTAGGGAAAGGGAGACACTCGCTGGCAAGGACCTTTTCATACCTACAGTGGCATATAGTTATAAGACCTACGTGCGTTGGAACCCCGGCCTATTTGGTGTTAAATTGGACTCCCAAAACATACATAGTGCTCATAATCATACTTGAAATATGATAGGTTTTGCATGGGCTAGTTTAAAAATAATGTAGATTACTAAATTTCTTGAAATACGTGAACTAACCATAATAATCATGTTGAAATTATAGCCATGATACATACCCTTGAAATTCATGAGATTCATGAATAATTGAGTAAAACATGTTAGCTAGAATATAGAGAAATCATAGGGGTTTTGCAAGGAAATCTACCCAATCCTAATCAGTAAATGCATGTAGAATTATAATAGAATCAATCCATTAAAGAATTTAGAGTTTTTGCATAAAAGAGTTCTAACCCTAGAAAATCATAGAATTTGAAAATTGAACATGGAATAATTGAATACATGGAATTGAGCTTGGGCTTAGTCATAAGGGTGAAATAAATCCCTTATTGATGGTCTCACATACCTGGGTTTGATGAATCCTTGACTTAAGCTTGATACCCAAAAAATTTTGAGAAGATGAACCCTAGCTTCCTTAAGAGCCTTGATATTTTTTATTTGAATCTATAGTGTTTGGAGAGGGGAATAGGAGTTTAGGCTAAGTACCACCCTTTAATACCCCCCTTAGGAAGCTCAAAATGACCTGGTTTACTAGTTAAAAGCATAGGAGGTTATGAAATACCCCTAGAAACTCTTACTTAAAAGTTGTCGAATAGTCATCACGGATCATACCATGAGTCGTTGGTTCTCACCACAACTCTTGGTGACTATCTGTTACTAATAAACCTACCTCAGCCAGTCTTTGAACCTCACATAATGGAAATCATGACGGGTCATCATTGGGTACCAAGAGTTATCTTATGACTCATAGTCACTGGAACCATTCCTGCTCATTCTGTGAACTTTATCCAACGGTTCACAGGACGAGTTGTTACATTCTCCAATGATTCATCGTTTGAATTGTGGGTTTTAGGGGAAAACTTGACAAGTTCTGGACTAGGACTGTTCTTCTCGTGATGAATGACGTGATGATTCGTCTCTTCCTACCGGGACTCATACCACAAGTTATGATGACTGGAACATAAAGGACTGTTGATGGCATACCACGACTTACATGAAGAGTCATTAGGACATATGAGTCACGAGTTGTTATGTGAAAAATGTGCATGTTTTCCTGCCGGTTTCTACTTCAAGTCTAGGGTCTGATTTTAGAAACTTTTGGGGTGTTACCTTTATCAACCAAGCAGGGCTGCAGGGTATTTTTCTATCCTCAATAACTAAGCAATTCCCTTTTCTGATAAGGTTAATGAACCTACTTTATTTTTTTTTACCCTCATGATTCTCTCATTCAAGTTCAATCAATGAGTCATGAATATCATTTGCAAGATAATCAATCTAAAGAACAGTTATAAAACAAAGAGAAATAAACAATCTTACAATGGAGAAACTTAGTTTAGTAGAAATGAATTCTCAAACTACAACCATCATGTCTTTTGCCAAAACCCTAGAATGAGGCTTCTAGCCACACATGTTCAAATAAAAACCCAAGATATTCATCATACTCATACAAGGTATTGATGCAAGAAGAAGTAAAAAAAGAAAACCTAATTATGAGGAAAGCTCTTGTCTTTTTCCCTTTTTCCAAAGTGATGAACACCACTTACAGATGTTTTAACAGGACATATATAGTGGTAGAAAAATTACCCCTCTACCCTACATAATTTCAACTTCTAAAACTCAAGAAAACCCAGTTCGGACAGGCTTAGGCATGTCGCGCTAGTGAGTACACCTACCTGATGGAAATTTCCTCCAGCTAAATTTTAGTTTCAGATGCGCTACACCTCTCATCTCGCTAGCCAACTGCACTAAAATTCTTCTGAAGTTTACACCTAGGTGCACCGCACCTCTTAGTGCTTCCCACTGATTTTATCCGAAAACTCTTCTATAAATGCTTTGTGACCCGAACTTTCCTTGTTAGCTCCTTTTGGGTAAATTTTTAATCACATTTTCCTGCAAAATCATCTAATCACATCCATAAGTTCAATTCAAAGATATTTCCATAAAACATGAATTAGTACATGAATATTCTTCTCAAAATAAGAAAAAATATGGGTAAAATACATAAAGTAAGCGTACAAGTACGCATAAGATCATAGAGCCTATGTTGTAGTAGTGACTAGAGTTCGAGCACCAAATGCTGCTCAAGGCCGTGCTAGAGCTGATCTCCGAGCCAAATGTTATTCCTGAGAATTAGCTGATTTTCACAAATGAGATTGGACCGGCAAAAATGTTAACTAATTTATTGCAACTCTTGGGTCAAGACACATTGGTTTGTATATTTGGATTTCTTGAGGGGATAGACTAGGTAGGCATGTTACCTGTCGCTCCATATGGCTCACAAACTAGGGTTAGAGGTTAGAATCCCCACCACATGATTGCTCCAAGATTCCAGACTCAAGGGAATCAGCCAACTACTATTACAGCTCCCCATTTATGGGTATGCCATCGCCTGACATTACTCTATTCCTAGTTGCTAGACCTACTAAGACAGTGGAGGAGCAAAAGTTGTTTGGCATCATGAGGATGAAGTCTCCACAGTATAATGGTGATCAAAGTGATGATGCTTATTGTTCGGGTGTTCCGGTATAGGTTAAAAACTGACACGCAAGTGCACGTAGTCAAACAAGTAATAAAGTGGCTAAGTAGCCAAGTATCGATCCAAGGAGGCTCAAGATATGTAAAGTTGCCTAGTTTACTATATTCCTATTTCACTTCTAATTATGCTAACAACAATGTAACCAACAGTTACTTGAGTTTTTGTTTCTAAACTATATATACTAAAATTAATAACAACTATTTACTGTGAATTTAGACAATGGATATGAACATGCCAAGGTTAAGAACAAGTAATGAACTTGATAATCATGATAATTTGGTTAATCTCTTCTTCATGTTGCTAGCCAAGAACATTCGCCTAGAAATTAAAACTCTCGTATTTAATTTCACTTTAGAATCATAAACCATCCGTCTACATTTCTGTGATCAAATGCAATTTATGACCTAGCAATACACTTCCGGTTCCTAAATTGACTAATACGGCTTTCAAGTATATTTCTATCAGGAAAGCACATCAAACCCAATTTTCCCAAATCAAGTTAAGAACAATACCCTATTAATTCACAACTTTCCAATTTCTTGCTCGTTCGAGTGAAATTGGACTTTTTAGATGTACATTAATATCGGCCACACACTAATGCAGTAAGAACAAGAATTAATAGAACAACATGGAAGAAGAAGAAGAAAACCATATCAATTATAATCAAAATTCATTACAAGTGTCAAAACCTCAGCAAGGAAGGGAATTAGCCACTCATTTGTGGATTGATCATCCTAAAATGAGTGTAAATCATACGTACAATTGATAGAAAGAAGAAAAGAAGAGAAGAAATCTCTTAGCTTTTTCGTCCCTCAACTGCTGCTAACCCACGTCCTAGCTCCACCAAGTCTGAACTCAGTCTAAAAACTAAAAAAACTCATTAAAATAAACCTAAGTGTGCTATTTATACTAGTGGGAAATATTTCCCGGAATAACAAGCAACGTGTCACGGAGGCCAACGCGGAGCACTGCCTCCGTGACACGGCGTGGACGCAGACCTTCACTAGAATTTCAGGGTCCGGTAAATTAGCCTCAACGTGGCACGGAGGCCAACGCGGAGGCCTATCTCCGTGCCACGGAGCTGACGCGATGGCACACTGGAATTTGCCATTTTAATTCCTGTCCAGGCAGTGTGTTACCGCGATGGTAGCGTGGCACGGCATCCATCGCGGACCCCCTATAAATTGTGCATTCCAATGTCTTTTCCACGCTCGCATCCAAGTCCAACTCCGATATAGTTCCAACATGCATTTTAGCTCCTAAAAATCACATTTACCTGCAAAACAAATGCTAATCATGTTGGTTAGCATAAATTCGCATTTTATTACCGATTACATGATGTTATATACACATTGCACAACAAACAAGGTAAAATTGATACGTTTGAGTATCACTTGGGCATATAAATCTGCCCAAGATCACTTACCCCACACTTAAATGCTTGTTCGTCCTCGAACAACACATACACAAATCATGCAAATTACATCCCAACCTTCGTCACTATGGTGCGACCATTTACGCTACGGTCATACCGATTATTCAATTTTTTCAAATCATCAAGAAAACATGCTTGGTCGTACAATGCAATGACCTTTAATACATCAAGACTTCCTAGACTTTAAGAATTGATTCTTGATATCGGCAAACTCATGCAAATCAGCTAATCAAGAAATCCGACACGAAAATCAATCTTTCATCAAGCATGTGCCCTCACAACTCGAGAGAATCTTCCCCTTTTTGTTCATGCAACACACAAACATGCAAGTAGGGGCATATAAAAATTAATTTCACTCTCTCTCCCAAAAGAATTCACATGCCTCATGTCATGACCCATAAGCTTGCCCTTAGTGTATTACTCCACTAATATAAAGAAATGCAATGTAAGATCACGTAGGACTTTAATGGGTTGTAACGGGGTATGGATCTATATATATATATTGGATTAGCCAATAATAGTCGCTAGCATCCTTAAGCGCCTTTTCAACTCATTCCCATCGACTTATGGACATTGTTCCTCTCTTTCCTCTTTTTCTCCCATTCATGCTGGTTTACTTTCGTTCTGCCCATTTCATCAAACACACTTGACACAAAACAAAGGGTTTTCATGTACCCTCAATATCATTTAATTATAGCAAGTGCTTCTTCAACATCATCTTTTCTTTCCTCACTCTGCTTTTCTTTTTCTTTTCACTCTTTAACACTTTGGGAAACATTGTCTTTTCTTTGTAAGCGCTTAAGAGTTTCGTATAGACTTTAAGGCTAATGAAAAGAAGGAATAAAGCTTAGTTTATACAATTTTTGACAAAAGAAAGAAAGAAATCGGCTAAAGGCTCAACGGGCTAACTAGGGTATACAACACATAGAAAGGTAGAATTTGACAAGAAAAAAATGGAAACTATCGGTTAAAACAAAGAAATGCCTACATCCTTTCCAACACTACACCTCCTTCATTTCGTTTTGTATACACACCAGGCAAGTTCTAGACAATTCACAATGGCATGGAATAACAATACCTCACTTTACACTTCATGCACATGCTCGAATCAAGATGCATTCACAGACTCTTTAATTAGCCAATCACATGAATTCAAGATTAAGCCTCAATCATACTGAATCAAATTCTATAGCCCAGGTAACTCAACATATTTATCAAATTGCATGCTTTCAAACGAATCATTTTCACCTTTTGAACATCAGTTACAACACGCAACGAAATTTTAGCAACCATAAATGCAACTACAATTCATTGATGCAATCCACCAAAGAAAAACTAAAAACAAATAAAAATCCTACTCCTACCGACTACATTTCCCTTAAGATGGTCTTCATCCATCCATCATAAGGAACGGTCACTAACTATGACATCGGTTCAATGGGACTATTCTCGGTAAAAGAACCGAAAACAAACGCCGAGAAACCCAAAAAAATAAAAATCGAAAAATTTTGCAACACATCAATCATTTCGATAGAAACATATTTACAAAAGATTTTGATAATTGCAAAATATCTTCGCAAAAATTTTGAAAAATATCGATCATGTCGATAGAAAAAAAGAAAAAAAAATATTTACAAAATATTTACACTGGCAACCACAACTTTTCATACCACACATCATTAACCACACAAACAAATATATACACATACACCACAAATCAGTTCATAACAGGGAAAGCACAAACATTCATCCAAACCAAGGAAAAACATACAGCAAATTAGAGCCCAAGCCCCAGCACCTAGCTACTCCCCACCCAACACTTAAATTGAACACTATCCCCAGTGTTCACAAAAATTACAACACAAAAAATTCGGGTGGTGGAACTCCCTGATTAGTCGAAATATTCGACTTCTTCATCCGGTGTTGCGGCCTCGTCGCCCATATCTGAGTCAGCTCCATCGTCGTCATCGGACTCCACATCGGAGTCCTCCCGACGTGTCTCCTCATCAGTAGGGACATCGTCATCCGTCGGCTCCACGAAGGCTGGTCCCACCCGACATAAGGCTTTGGCGTTCTCGCCAAAGGGGTAGTCCAGCTCCAGCTGCCATAATTCTTCCTCGGTGGCTGGTCTCCCACCAATCCGTAGCTGCAGCATCTGCATGCCGAACATACGTGCCATGTACTGATCGTCACGAGCATGTCGCTCGCCCAAAGTCAGCACTGGCCCGTGTGTGGTGTCGGGGGCCTTAGTTTTTGTCACATCGAGGGCCCTCCGCTCCAACTGCGGAATATAGTCCAAAGCCTCTTCCTCAATGTCGAGGCCTCGGAGGAAGGTGGTGATGAGTCCGCCAAACCCGTATCTATGGCCCTGGTGCAGTCTGGCTCTCTTCATGGCGGATATTATTACCGCCCCAACATTAATCTCAATCCCTTTCATAAGGGCATACACCAAGCAGACACGGTCCCGGGTCACGTCCGTCATATGAACTCCCGGGATCAAACACGAACACACAATCTTCAGCCATATTCTGGCCTCCCTGTTCATCTGCGAATAAGGCAGAGTCTGGTGGTAACCCCTCTCCTTATGTCTACTCCATCGGGCTGTGGATCGCGCCCCACACAACGTACGTCTGATGTCGGCGTACGGTGGGGTGATGTTTAGCTGGCGGAGAACGTGGGCGTCTGTGTCCCGCGCTCCGACGATGGCATTAAATTGGTGGGGTTCCAGAGTGACAATCTGCCCTCTGATTTTTATTGTGTGGCTTCTGATGGCCGGGTTCCAATTTGCGTAGAACTCTCGGACCAAGTGAAGGTTGCATTCCTTGGGCTCCTGAAAAATAAAGTTGAGCCCAGCTGCTTCAATTCTCTGTACAATGTGAGGGAACTCCTGTGCGAGTGGTTCCCGTGCAATATGTTCTTCCGGGAAGTACTTGTTCTCCTTATGCTTAGCATACCATTTCTTTCCTTCCTCGGTTACCCATCTTGTTCCGTATTGGCGGCGTTGGCCGCGCGGAACAGCGGGTGCAGCTGGGACTGTGGTGCCCAGTCTCATCCTTTTCCTACCGGTGCCTGAGGTAGAAGCACCCTTGCCTTTATCTTGTCTGCTCGCCATTGTACATGTCAATTTACACAAACAAGCACAAAGTTAAGCTAAAAACTTGTTAACTTCGGCTAAGGTCGGGTTACACAACATTTACCCCACACTTAGGCCTTAGCTACTTCTACAAAATTACGGCAAGGATAACTCTAATTACACCACAGACAACACTATACACTTCATGCTTAGTGCGTTCACAAAAAAATTTCGACAGCATAACGGTTAGCGTACTACTCAGACTTCATACAGCTAATCCCGATCCTACTATCGCTAACAATTCACACATCGCACTTCGCAACAAAAACAACAACAAAATAAAAACAACGATAAAAACATTCTATATACAATCTAATCCAAACAATCTAACCAATTTACACACTTTTTGCATTTTCCCAAAAAAATTCGAGAATTTGTCGTCTTTTAACATTTACACAATATTTACCACGACTTCTCTCAATTTACAAACACACCCCGGCATCTAATTTGCCGACTTATCAAGTCACTCAAGTTAAATTCAACAACTCATGCCCTAGAATACAACTCTATAATCAAATTCGAATTATTTACGCAATCGATAAGTTCAAACGCTAAATACAACAATCCAAACATATATCAATCACAAATAATCCAACATTCATGTTTAATTTCTACCTAGGGTGATATATCTCACCTCACATGCCCAAATTTGACTAAAATCGCCAAAACAAAATTGAGATAGACGATGAAAACATACCTTTGAATTGAGAAACCGAAGAAACTTGACGTATTCCTTGCCTAGGAACGTGGCACGGTGCTTGGGGAGGGGGAAATAGGTGTTTTGGTCGCGGAGGGAAGAGGGAATGGGAAGAAATGGGGCGAAATCGGGGGTTTTAATTTAAGAAAACACGCGGGTCACCCGGCAACCCGGTGTGACCCGGCACCAAATACACGGCAACATGTCACGGAGGGTAACGCGGAGCCCTACTTCCGTGACACGGAGCCAACGCGTTGGCTTACTGGAATTTTTGAAAAATTCGGATTTTGCCTTCAACGTGTCACGGAGGGTAACGCGGAGACCTACCTCCGTGTCACGGAGCTAACGCGCCAGTGCCCTGTTTCTTCAATTAAATTAATTTTTCATACCTTGCCTCATTTTCTCGATTCCATGTATATTTCCTCCGTTATACCTGAAAATCACCTCACTAAACAGAATTGGTTAGATTAATAGATTTTCCTAACTAAAATAAAAATACTAACTAAAATGAAAATCTAAACCTAATCAAGAAAAGAAAAAGAAAAATAAAAATTGGAAATAAAAAATAAAAACAAAAAATAAAGATAAAAATTAACTACACTGTGCAAAAAAAGAAAAATAAAATATTTTTCTCACGGGTTGCCTCCCGTGCAGTGCCTGGTTTACCGTCGCGGCTCGATGTCCTTTATGCTCACTTGTCTACTAGGGTGATGGATGATTTGTCCCAATCAGGGTCATCCCCCCAGTAGTGCTTGCATCTCTACCCATTTACCAAGAACGTAGCACTCCTATCTTCTTGCCACAGTTCTACCGCCCGTGAGGGGTCATTCTCACCACTTCAAATGGTCCAGACCATTTAGACCTCAGCTTACCAGGAAACAATTTCAATCTTGAATTAAAAAGCAAAAATTTCTGTCCTGGTTCAAAAATGCGATGCACCACATGCTTGTCATGCCATCTTTTGGTTCTTTCCTTGTAGTACTTCGCACTATCATAGGCATGCCAGCGAAATTCATCAAGTTCGCTGAGCTGCATTAGTCTCTTTTTACCCGCTAGCTCTGAGTCCATATTTAGCTTTCTGACAGCCCAGAAAGCTCGATGCTCAAGTTCAACCGGGACATGACATGCTTTGCCATAGACCAATCGGTATGGTGACGTTCCAATCGGTGTCTTATAAGCAGTTCGGTAGGCCCACAACGCATCATCAAGTTTACTAGACCAATCATTCCGTTGTGTGTTCACCGTTTTCTGAAGAATCTGTTTTACCTCCCTATTTGACACCTCTACTTGCCCACTAGTTTGTGGGTGATATGCTGTGGCCACTTTATGGCGCACCCCATACTTAGCCAGTAATTTCTTGAAACTTGCATTGACAAAATAAGCCCCTCCGTCACTGATAATTGCTCGGGGTGTCCCAAACCTTGTGAGGATGTGTTTTTTCACAAATTTCGTTACTACCTTGTTATCATTCCTGGGGCAAGCTATTGCTTCCACCCATTTTGATACATAATCTACAGCCACCAAGATGTAACGATTTCCAAATGATGGTGGGAATGGACCCATGAAATCAATGCCCCATACATCAAAGGGCTCAACTTCCAGTATGTTCTACAAAGGCATCTCTTGTCTTCTGCCAATTGATCCTGTCCGCTGACATTTGTCACACATTTTGACATACGCCATAGAGTCTCTGAACAGTGTTGGCCAAAAGAAACCCGACTGAAGAACCTTATGTGCTGTTCTCTCACCTCCGTGATGCCCTCCATACAACGAAGAATGGCAGCCCCTTAACACTTCTGCTATCTGACTCTCTGGGATGCATCTTCTCATCACCTGGTCTGGTCCCTGCTTGAACAAATATGGCTCATCCCATACATAATGTCGGCTGTCATGCCTCAATTTCCTTTTTTGTTGGTCTGTTGTTTCAGGTGGGTAAACTCCGCTCACTAGCAAGTTGACTATGTCAACATACCAGGGAACTTCAGCTTCTCCCACTGCCAAGAGTTGCTCATCTGGGAAGTCCTCATTAATGTCATCACTTTCCATCATATGCGACCGACTTTCCAGTCGTGATAGGTGATCTGCTACTTGATTTTCACTCCCATTTCTGTCTCTAATCTCAAGGTCAAAGTCTTGTAGCAATAAGATCTATCTGATCAATCTGGGCTTAGCATCTTTCTTGTTGAATAGGTACCGAATAGCTGCATGATCAGTGTACACCACCACTTTCGAACCCACCAAATAAGACCGGAACTTGTCAAATGCAAACACCAGAGCTAGCATTTCCTTTTCTGTGACTGTGTAATTGCTCTGGGCCGTATTCAGTGTCTTGCTTGCATAATAAATAGAATGAAAAATTCTATTCTTCCTTTGTCCCAATACAGCTCCCACAGCCACATCACTGGCATCACACATCAGCTCAAATGGTTGTTCCCAATCAGGAGAGGTAAGTATGGGTGATTCTATCAATTTCTGCTTCAACTTTTCAAATGCTACAACACACTCATCGTTCAACTCGAACTTGACCTCCTTTTCTAGCAGTCTGCATAGCGGTCTAGAAATGTTGGAAAAGTTTTTAATGAACCGTCTGTAGAATCCTGCATGTCCCAGAAAACTGCGTACACCTTTCACTGATACTGGTGGTGGAAATTTCTCAATAACCTCGATTTTAGCACGATCGACTTTCAACCCCTTTTTAGACACTTTGTGGCCCAGGACAATCCCCTCCTTCACTAAGAAGTGGCATTTCTCCCAGTTTAACACAAGGTTGGATTCTTCACATCGAGCCAGCACCCTGTCAAGATTCTGCAAACAAGTAGCAAATGAATTACCGAAAACAGAAAAATCATCCATAAATACCTCAACAAAATCCTCAACCATGTCATGGAAAATAGCCATCATGCATCTCTGGAATGTGGCGGGTGCGTTGCATAACCCAAACGGCATCCGCCTGAAAGCATAGGTCCCATAGGGACAGGTGAAAGTAGTCTTCTCTTGATCCTCAGGAGCGATGGCTATCTGGTTATAGCCAGAGTACCCATCAAGGAAGCAATAATACTCCTGCCCAGCCAATCTATCAAGTATTTGATCAATAAAAGGAATGGGGTAATGATCTTTCCTTGTGGCTTCATTTAGCTTTCTGTAGTCCATACAAATCCGCCAGCCTGTGACAGTTCATGTAGGGATCAACTCATTTTTCTCATTGGTGACTACAGTCATCCCCCCTTTCTTAAGAACACATTGAACGGGACTGACCCACTCACTGTCTGAAATTGGGTAGACCACACCTGCATCAAGCCACTTGATTATTTCTTTCCTTACCACATCTTTCATTGCTGGATTGAGTCTCCTCTGCGGCTGAACAGTTGGTTTGGCTCCTGCCTCCATGAATATCCTGTGTGTGCAGAAAGTTGGATTGATACCCTGAATGTCAGACATTTGCCAACCCATAGCTTTCTTCCTCTTTCTTAAGACCCCCAGCGCTGCCTTTTCCTGTTCCTCCGTCAAGTCTGCAGATATGATGACTGGTAACGTCTCCCCTTCCCCTAAAAAGATATATTTTAGATAGGGAGGCAATTCTTTCAGCTCCAACTTCGGTGCCTCCTCAATAGACGATTTTGGCAACGGTTCTAGCGATCTCATCAATGACTGGAATTCATGTCTCCTTGGATGATTAGGTGCTCCATTCAACACTTGAACCATTCCACAAGCTTCACTATCCCCAAAATGATCAGAATGCGTCAACGCTCTTTCCAATGGGTCTGGAGATTCAACAACCTGCCTAATTCCTCCTTGTTCAGCTACACTAATTTCAGAAAGCTCCTCATTTATGGCTGGCAGCTTCATGTCTTTTAGCACATCAAATACCTCTACCTTGTCATGTGCTCGCATCGTGAGTTGACCCGCAGCTACATCAATTAATGCTTTTTCGGTTGCCAAAAAGGGTCGTCCCAAAATAAATGGGACTTCAGCATCTGGTTCAAAATTCAGAACAATAAAATCGACCGGAAAAATGAGGGAGCCTACTTGCACTAACACATCCTCAACAATGCCATCCGGCTTAGCTAAAGACCTGTCTGCTAGCTGCAAGATTACCGTTGTAGGTCTAGGACTCCCTAGACCTAACTTTCTGAATACCGAAGATGGGATCAGATTTATGCTTGCCCCCAAGTCGCATAATCCACGAGCTCGGATACTTTGCCCAATCGTAAGCTGGATAGTAAAACTTCCAGGGTCTTTCAGTTTTGTGGGCAACCTATTCTGAATCCGGGAAGTGCATTCCTCCGTTAAAGCTACCGTGGCATACTCAGTCAAACGACTTTTGTTAGCCACGATGTCTTTAATATATTTTGCATATTTTGGCACTCCCTGCAAGACATCAACAAGAGGTAAGTTAACATGTACCTGTTTAAGTACCTCCATGAATTTCTGGAAACACGCCTCCTCCTTGTGTTTCTTAAGTCGTTGAGGGAACGGGGGTGGAGGCCTTTCTGATTCTGCTTCTTTAGTCTTCCCCCTATCAGAACTTTGTTCCTCCTCAACATCTGCTGCTCCTGACTTTTGAGGCGGTCTTTCCGGTTCCACCTCCTTCAACTGTAAACCACTCCTCGTGGTTATCGCATTTACCTGCTTCGGATTAGGATCCGTGTTGCTAGGTAGTCCTCCTCTGGGTCTTGTATTTTGGGCACTAGCAAACTGCCCAAACTGATATTCAATAGCCTTAGTCGCCAATTGATTATTCTTCACTTCGAATGCCAATTTAACATAGTCAGCCTGCAATTGCGCCTGATTAGCGATCATGGTTTTGAACATCTCCTCAATGCTCGGTGATGGTGGGTGAGGAGGGGCATTGTGATTT
The DNA here is from genome assembly GCA_035772735.1 of Datura wrightii. NCBI lineage: Eukaryota > Viridiplantae > Streptophyta > Magnoliopsida > Solanales > Solanaceae > Datura > Datura wrightii. The sequence continues at coordinate 64,518,547 of JASDFA010000016.1, read as the reverse complement.
CTGAATTGAGCTTGATAGCTTTGTTGCCCTCCTTGGTTTCTGTGCATACCCTGCCCGGAACATTGGCCTTGTTGATTGTTGCTACCCCACGAAAAATTCGGATGGTTTCTCCAATTTGAGTTGTAGCCACTACCAAACTGCTGCTGATTTCTCTGTGCATTGCCCACAAAGTTAACAGAATCAGGATTTGCACCACAGTATTCAGCTGAATGCTCACTACTACCACACACTTCACACCACATCTATTGGACAGCATTGACCGAAGCTGAAGGCTGGTTCAAGTTCATATTGCTGAAGTGAGTGTTTAACTGATTTTGCAAAGCAGCTATTTGTGCAGCGATAGCTGTGAATCCATCCACTTCAAGCACTCCTGCTGCTTTCCGTGCTCCACCTCTTGACGAATCTGCATTCCATTTTGGATTGCCTTGTGAAATTCGGTTGAGCAAAGTGTACAGTTCCTCATATGTCTTTTCCAGCGCTTGCCCTCCAGCTGCTGAATCTAACAGAATTTTAGTGTGGGGTTCCAAACCCTCAATAAATGTGTGTACCAACACCTCATTGGACTGATGATGATGAGGACAGTCCCGCAACATGGATTTAAATCTTTCCCAGGCTTGATATAGATTTTCTCCCTCCCTCTGTTTAAAACTTAGAATTTGACTTCTAAGTCTGGCTGTTTTACCAGAAGGGAAAAATCTGATCAAAAACTTTCGTGCAAGATCATCCCACGTTGATATAGAATTGGGTGGTTCAGCTTTTAACCACCTCTTGGCTTCACCAAGTAAGGAAAATGGAAATAAGGTGAGCCGAACATAATCAGGTGACACTCCAGCGGGTATATAAGTGTCACTTATCTCCAAAAAGTTTTGGAGATGTTGTTGTGGATCTTCATGAGGGAGACCGGTAAACTGCCCGCTTGTGTGCAAGAGTTGCACCATATTCTGCTTTAATTCAAACCTCCCTCCAGGCTCTGGTTTGCAGATACTAGAATGTACATTGTTGGCGTGTGGGATTGCCACCTCGCGAACCGGCCTTGCTGCTGCTTCATCGGGCACTAACACTGCCCGCACAACTGGTGGATGTTGTTGCTCCATCATAGACTATTTAAGCAACTGCAGCTTCTTTCGTAGAGCTTCTCTGCGTTGACTATGAAATTCACGTTCAGGCTCTAAGTAAGATTCCACCAGCTCTTTGTCCCTTGCCAGTGTTCACAGAAACAAAATCTGCAAAATACAGGCTAAGACCAAGTTGTTAACACTTTAAGAAAATAAAAATAAAAATACCGTAAATTTACACTAAACACAATTTCACAAATCGCCTAGCCTCCCCGGCAACGGCGCCAAAAACTTGTTCGGGTGTTCCGGTATAGGTTAAAAACTGACACGCAAGTGCACGTGGTCAAACAAGTAATAAAGTGGCTAAGTAGCCAAGTATCGATCCAAGGAGGCTCAAGATATGTAAAGTTGCCTAGTTTACTATATTCCTATTTCACTTCTAATTATGCTAACAACAATGTAACCAACAGTTACTTGAGTTTTTGTTTCTAAACTATATATACTAAAATTAATAACAACTATTTACTGTGAATTTAGACAATGGATATGAACATGCCAAGGTTAAGAACAAGTAATGAACTTGATAATCATGATAATTTGGTTAATCTCTTCTTCATGTTGCTAGCCAAGAACATTCGCCTAGAAATTAAAACTCTCGTACTTAATTTCACTTTTGAATCATAAACCATCCGTCTACATTTCTGTGATCAAATGCAATTTATGACCTAGCAATACAATTCCGGTTCCTAAATTGACTAATACGGCTTTCAAGTATATTTCTATTAGGAAAGCACATCAAAACCCAATTTTCCCAAATCAAGTTAAGAACAATACCCTATTAATTCATAACTTTCCAATTTCTTGCTCTTTCGAGTGAAATTGGACTTTTTAGATGTACATTAATGTCGGCCACACACTAATGCAGTAAGAACAAGAATTAATAGAACAACATGGAAGAAGAAGAAGAAAACCATATCAATTATAATCAAAATTCATTACAAGTGTCAAAACCTCAGCAAGGAAGGGAATTAGCCACTCATTTGTGGATTGATCATCCTAAAATGAGTGTAAATCATACGTACAATTGATAGAAAGAAGAAAAGAAGAGAAGAAATCTCTTAGCTTTTTCGTCCCTCAACTGCTGCTAACCCACGTCCTAGCTCCACCAAGTATGAACTCAGTCTAAAAACTAAAAAAACTCATTAAAATAAACCTAAGTGTGCTATTTATACTAGTGGGAAATTTTTCCCGGAATAACAAGCAACGTGTCACGGAGGCCAACGCGGAGCACTGCCTCCGTGACACGGCGTGGACGCAGACCTTCACTGGAATTTCAGGGTCCGGTAAATTAGCCTCAACGTGGCATGGAGGCCAACGCAGAGGCCTATCTCCGTGCCACGGAGCTGACGTGATGGCACACTGGAATTTGCCATTTTAATTCCTGTCCAGGCAGTGTGCTACCGCGATGGTAGCGTGGCACGGCATCCATCGCGGAGCCCCTATAAATTGTGCATTCCAATGTCTTTTCCACGCTCGCATCCAAGTCCAACTCCGATATAGTTCCAACATGCATTTTAGCTCCTAAAAATCACATTTACCTGCAAAACAAATGCTAATCATGTTGGTTAGTATAAATTCGCATTTTATTACCGATTACATGATATTATATACACATTGCACAACAAACAAGGTAAAATTGATACGTTTGAGTATCACTTGGGCATATAAATCTGCCCAAGATCACTTATGAGTTTTAGATTAGTTTCCATGAGAGGATGCACAACTTGGAATTAGTAGAGTCCCACATAGTGGATTGCACTAATTTTTAGATGATTAGTCAGACAAAGGCCATGATGAAGGGCCTATATTGAGACCAGACCAGTAGGGTCACCTCCTCTTTCGTGGACTTTGTTCACTTAGATATATCAAGAAAAGTTCATACCCCAAAGTGTGAGAGAGAACAAGATAGATTAGTTTGAGAAGTTATGACATGAGGGCATGTCTGTGATTGAGTATAAGATGAGGTTTTATGTCTTGTCTCCCAATAATTTGATGGTACTCCCTGATGAGGTTGAAACAGTGAGGAGGTTCACCAATGGGTTGATTCTCCTATTCGCCTGGTGATATCTCGGATGGATGCCACAGGAGGTTCCTTCTATAGAGTAGTGGATACGGCCAAGAAGGTCAAGTTTATTAGGAACAAGGACTATGAGGATCGGAAAATCTATAGGCTTCATTTCAGCAGCTATAGTAGTAACCTATGTGAAGGTAAGAGCTACTCCAAAAGGGGTTATTTCTACCAGTCCATAATACATATATATGTAGTTATGCAGGCGTCTGAGGGAGGTCAGTATGGACACGGTACATATAGTTTGGGATAGGCTCCCCATGGTTTATCATACAAGCCTTTAGGCCATATTGAATATTCAAATTATTTTGGTTCTTCCTAAAAGACATGGAACATAGAGGATACTATAAGTGCGATGATAATAGAGGGATTTTCACTAGGCTTAGACATAGTTATCCACATTAGACTTCTCAAATGCCTACACTTAGAGTAGCAATATCGCCAGCTAGCGATAGTGCATAGAGCGGTAGAGGTAGCTCTCATTCTGGTAGAGGTGGTATGCAATCTGGCCAATGTATTGGTCAGGAAGATACTTAGGCTGAGGCTGGTCATGTTCATTACTATATTTTTTTCAAGCAAATAGAGGAAGAGTCTTCCAATGCAGTTATCATAGAAATTATTTTAATTTGAAATCTACCAACTATCTTATTATTTGATATAAGATGTACTTACTCTTATCTGTCTACATATTTTGCTTCAATCTTTGACACACTATATGGTTTTCTTACTTTATTTTTTAGTGTTTATACTCCTCTAGATGATTTTGTGGTTGTGAATTGTATCTATTGGTCTTATGTGGTTACTTTGATGGGGTGTGACACTTTAGTGGATTTGGTATTTGTTGATATAATGGATTTCAACATTCTTTTGGGCATTGATTGGTTATCTTTGTGCCAAGAAATCATATATTATCATGCCAAGATAATTACCTTAGCCATGTCAGACATTTCTATAGTAGAGTGGAAGGGTGCTCTTAGTCATTATCTAAAGACGGTGCTCATTTCTTAAGGCCCAACAGATGGTTTAGAAAGGGTGTTTGATTTATTTGGTTTACATTCGAAATACTAGTGCTAATACTAGCATACTAGAGTCGGTACCAATAGTGAGAGAGTTTCTGATTGATCTTTTGAGTATTCCACCTGATCGTGACATAGATTTCGATATTGATTTACAGTCGGTCACTTAGCATATTTCTATTACACTATACCATATGGCACCGACAAAGTTCAAGGAATTAAAGGAACATTTACAAGATGTGTTGAGTAATGGATTCATTAGACCTAGAGATGAGAGGCCAAAAGTACACATTTTTAGCCAATACTTACCTCACATTTTAGCACCTTTTCTCGTCTCTTTGAGTATTAATTCTATGGATTATACTTATGTTATTATGTTTTAATGTGTAGGTGTATTCATAGATCTTTGGATGGTAAACAAGAGCAAAATGGGAAAGAAATGACTAAATACAATCAAAGGAGAAGCGACGTAGTAAAAGCAAGGGCTAAGCTATATTTTCTCCCAGTTATTTCTTCTATTTGTTTTCTTACAATTTATTCTTGTAAACTCATGAATTCTTATCATCTTATGAGAATTATTTAGTAGCTAAACTTTATAGTGGTTTTGGCATAACAATGAAGGTTAAATGTTAATTCTCATTTATAATTTTTAAAGTTTTCTATGTTTGAGTTATTTATTCATTATTAGACTGAATTGTTTGATTATTTGACAAAATAGTTAAATACTATATACTACTTACTAATTGGAGTTGAAAGAGGAATTATAAGTGAAATAAGAAGAAGTACTGGTCGATAACCTGATTGCACTAGTCTCGTAGCTATCTCTTTGGCATCCCATCATTTCTTCTTGTTAATATACGAAATCTAATGTATAGCTTATTTGTGAGCCTTATAGGGAAAGGGGAATGATTCATTACTAATGATAGAAATATACCTTGTAGCTTTTCTTATCTAATATAGATGAAATCTTACATACACTTCAAAGACTCAAGACTTTGTTGACTTCAACCTTGATGTTAACCTTGTCAGTGGAAGGTGAAGGCTTCACAGGGTATTGTGATGCTTCATGGGTTAGTCTTAGGTGTATTTTAATGTTGAATGGTAAGGTGATAGTGTATTATTTGAGAAAGTTGAAGGTTCATGAGAAGAACTACCCTACTCATGACTTGAAATTGGCAGCAATACTTTTTTCTTTGAAAATTTGGTGGCATTATATATCTAGAGTACATTGTGAGGTGTTTATGGATTCAAAACCTTCAGTACATATTCGATCATAAAGGTCTAAATTTGACAAAATGAATATGGTTGGAATTTCTCAAAGACTATGACATTACTATCTTATATCATCAGGGAAAGGCGAATGTTGTAGTGGATGCTTTGAGTCAAAAATCAGCAATTGTGGGAAGCTTAGTGATATTGGGCATGGAGGAACGTCCTTTGGCCATGGATATTCATTCTTTGTCTAATAGCTTTGTGAGACTTGACATTTCGGTGCCTGGTATGGTTCTTGCTTGTGTTGAGACACAATCTCTTTGGTTGGATCAGATTAAAGTTGGACAGTTTGAAGATAAGAAATTAAAGATGATTTAAGACAAAGTGTTAAAAGGTATAGCTAAGGAAGAAATTCGATATCCGGAGGATGTTTTGAGAATCAAGGGTCATATTTGTATTCCTAGAGTTGGTGATTTGACCAAGTTGATTATCAAAGAGGCTCTTAGATCTAGATATTCTATTCATCCAGGAGCGAAGAAAATGTATCATGTTATAAAGAAGCATTACTAGTGGTGTCAAATAAAGAGGGACATTATAGAATATGTCTCCCGATGTTTGAACTGCCAGTAGGTGAAGTATAAGCACCATAGGTTAGGTGGTATGTGTCGGAGGATAACTATACCTGAGTGAAAATGGGAGCATATGGACATGGATTTCATGATAGGATTTCCATAGACTTTGAGGAAATTTGATGTTATTTGGATTATAGTGGATAGATTAACCAAATCAACTCACTTTATGCCTATTCAAACTACCTATAATTTGGAGAGGTTGGCTAAAGCTTACATCCAAGAGATAGTGCATCTGCATGGTGTGCTCATTTCTATTAGTTCAGACTAAGATACTCAGTTTACATCTTATTTTTGAAAGTCAATGAAAAAGGAGTGGAGTACTCGGGTGGAGCTTAGCACAACTTCTCATAACAGAGATGGCTAGTTCGTGTCGACTATTCAGGTGTTGAATGATATGTTACAGGCGTATGTGATCAATTTCAGTGGTTATTGGGATCAATGTTACCATTTTAATAATAGTTATTATTTCAGTATTCAGATGGGCCCATTTGAGGCTTTATATAGTAAGAGATGTTTTTCTCCAACGAATTGGTTTGATGCATTTGAGGTCAGGCCTTAGGGTACAGATCTGCTGAAAGATTCCTTAGACAAACTCAAGTTGATCCAAGATACACTTATCATATTCCAGAGTAAATAAAAAAGCTATGCGGATCAGAAGTTCTGTGATTTAGAGTTCATGGTTGGAGAGAAGGTGTTGTTGAATGTATCACCTATGAAAGGTAATATAAGGTTTATTAAAAAGGGAATCTCAGTCTTAGGTCCATCGATTTGTTTAAGGTACTTCAACATATTAGTGAGGTGGCTTATGAGTTGTTTATGTCATCACACTTATCAATTGTTCATTCAGTATTCAATTTTTTAATGTAAAGAAATACATTGCCGATGGTTCTCACGTGATTTAATGGGACTGACTGCAGTTAGACCAAAATCAGACATTTTAGGAAGAGCCTATAGCTATTATGGATAGACAGGTTAGAAAGCTGAGATCCAAGGAGATAGCATATGTTGTAGGTGTAGTGGAAACATTGTCTTGCAAAGAAAGCCATCTAATAAGGTTGAATTCGACATGCAGAGCAGATATCCTCAGCTTTGGATACTCTATTTACTTTCTTTCTCTTTAAGTTCGAGGAAAAATGTGTATTTTGATAGTGGATGATTAACAACCCTCATAGACATTTTATAAAATTTTACTTATTTCCACTATTCTAGCCCCTCATGTGGTCTTTATATATGATTTATGACTTGCAAGGATGAGTGAAATAATTTTCGATGTGCACGGATGTGTTCCGGAGAAGATAATTCATTTTGAGAGGTGAAACTTAGAAGTTTGACCAAAGTAAATATTTTGGGTTGACGAGATCGACTTTAGGTCTGGACAATTCCATTAGCTCCAAAAGATGAAGTATGACTAAGTTGGATCCTTTGCACAAATCCCAAGGCACTCAAAGGTGATTAGGGTTATTAGAAGGAATTCTAGTAACTTGAGAAATTTAGACTTGGACCCGATCAAAATTTAGTCAAGACATCAATAATTTGATTATTCCAATAGGTTTGGGATGTGTTTGATAGTCAATCTACATATTAAGGTTGTATCGGGAAGTTCTAAATGATTTTCAAGGGTCCATTCAGAGAATTGACTCAAGTTTAGTTATTGTTGTGTTACTGTCAATTATGCATCTCAATTTTGAATGGGGTTTCACAATTTCAAAGTCTGAGTTTTAGGGAGGATCTCGCAATTGCGAGTTTTGGGGATCACAAATCCGATATCTGGGGTTCGTCAGGTGGAATCTAGCAATAGCAAGGTTTTGGACTCGCGATTGCGAGATCAAGGATGTTGGTCTAAGAACAGACAGGGAAATCTTACAATTGTGAGGTTTTGGGCTCGCAATTTTGATATTTGAATCTAAGTTGTCAGGTTCACATTTGTGACATATGAGGCTGCCTATCAGTTTGCAATTGCAAAACCCCCTGGGCGCTTTATATAAGGTTTTTCCTACCCGACCTCATTACTCTATTTTCGATTTTGAGAGCTAGAAGACTCGATTTAAGGTGATTTTTGAGGTGTTGGGTTCATTTAACCCAAGGGTAAGTTTATAACCTTTAAAATTGTTATTCCCCACTAAATACTTGATTATTTCATGTTTTAATTCATGGAAATAGATGTAAAGTTGAAGTTTTAGACTTAGAGTTCTTAAAGTAAGAATTTATGATTTGAGGGTTTAATAATGACTCGTTTTAGCAAATATTTGATATGTAGGCTTTCTATATTATGGATGAACATAGTCTGAAAGAAAATTTCTAGATTTGACTAAAGGGGCTCGGGGTGACTTTATGACTCAATTTTTGAATCAAAATTATATATAGTAATATGGGTGTCATTGTGTTCATATTCTGATGGGTATTCTATATTTGAATATATTTTGAATGTTTGGAAGTGTTACAAAATGAAAAACATAATTTAATATTTGAGTTTCGGTTTGAGGTAAGTAGAGATCTTTTTATTCTTTGAGGTGTTAGTTTTGATATATTAAATAAATTTAAGGATAATGGATAATAAGAGGGTCCCTTATAAATGAGATAAAGATCATTTATGTGGGTGTCGGTGCCATGATACAGAAAAATTTACATGAAATTAATATGTGTTGATGATATTTCAAGACTTGTGATATGGTCGATTTGCTGGGACTCGTACGTTATATGACACTTGATTGTGACTAGATGACCTTGGTTGTAAAGTCTATCGATAAACTTGTATTATATATTTTTTTCATACATATTGTTTTGTTCTTGCATGATGATTATTGGCTAATAGTGCCCATTGAGTTATTTTGCTAAATTTCATATTCTTGTGATGCCGATGGAAAATGATTGCAAGTTGATATCATGCAAGTTGACATCATGCAAGTCGATGGAAAATGGTTTTGATGAATGGTAAGCTAATGAAAAATAGTTTTAGTGTGTGTTATGCTGATGAAAAATGGTTCCGACAGGTATATAGGCCTCCTGAGCCCCCCATAAATCCTGACTATCTGATAGAGAAAGCGGACGTATACAAGTCTTAGTCAATATATTGTGTTGCATCATATTTCATATGCACTTCATATTATTTTAGTGTTGAAGGGGTAGTCTTGTGTGTAAGCATAGTTTTTCTAGTTGAACCCTCCCAATCCAACTAAAAAGAACTAGATGTGTTTGGTTGTAATATTGATTGGACTTGGTATATTTGAGGTATATTATGATATTATCAATGATGTAGGCTGATGTAGTGATTATATTGAGGCATATTATGGTATCATCAGTGTTATGGTTGATTTTGGATAATATGCGCCTTAGTTACTACATTTTGTTGTTATCTGTAAACATCATGAACTTGACCAAGAGGGCGGAACTTCATTAGTAAAAGACCACAGAGAGCTCGCCTCTGGTAAATCATTATTATTGTATATTTATAAATGTTGAACATGAATTGTTACGGATATATCTCGTCATCACTTCTAGACAAAGTCAACTATCAAAGCTTGCTAAGTATATATGTGATTTTCATACTCATTCTATACTTGTTGCATCTTTTTGCACATAGAAATTGATCTATGCATTAGTGGTACTTGATTTTTCTTTGTGTTTGAGACTTGTTGCGGTTACATTTTATGGTGAGTTACTTTTTCATTAGCAGTACTAGATTCTAGAGACTCTTTATTTAATTTCAGTCTTTCTAAACAGTGGTTTATAGGTTTCCAAACTTGATTGGTACTTGTAGATGCTCTTGTACTAGTGTAACCAAATTTTGGGGTTGTTGACTCTTTTATTTCGCATTTTTTATTATTTTTAGAGCAACTTATTCTAGTATAACTCATTGGTTAATATTGGGGATTGTCATACCCTAAAAGTCCCTAAGGTCACACCCTAGATTTGAAGCAAAAAACCAGCAAAAAGTGAAATTTTTTCCTCACAATACGACTCGTTAGGAGAGATCACAAGTCGTCGTGAGGTGGTACAACTCGTGGTCATGAGTCGTTAGTAACCTAAGGCAGTTGAGGGACCTAACTTAATAGGTGAAGGAATGACCCATGAAGACATGTAACAAATTGTCCTGTCTATCCATCATGAGGAGATCAAAGAGTGAAAATGTTGGTTCAGAAGTAATGTATGGTCACCACGAGTCATGGTGACAACCAATGCCTCATGGTGTGACCCGTGCCAACTGGTCAATAGTTTTTAAGTACTAATTTCAGGGGTATTTTCATAAATTTCTATACTTTTAACTCCTAAACCAGGTCATCTTGGGTTTTCTAAGGGGGATATTAAAGGGATTTACTTAGCTTAAACTCTCGTTCCTCTCTCCTAATGCTGTAGATTCAAAATCAACTCTCAAGGCTCTCAAGGAAGCTAGGGTTCATCTGCTCAAATTGATCTCTTGGGTATCAACCTTAAGTCAAGGATTCATCAAGCCCAGGTAAGTGGGAATATCACTAAGGGATTTCTTTCACCCTTATGCCTAAATCCAATCTTAACTTCATGAATTATTCTCTCATGTCTCCAATTTTGATTTTTATGAATTCCTAAGGTTAGAACCTTTTTATGCAAAACTATATATTCTCCTATGGATTGATTCTCTTATGCTTCTACATGTATTTTATGATTTTGATTGGGTTGATTTCTACGAAAAAATCCTATGAGTCTCTATCTTCAAATAAGCATGTTTTACTCAATTATGTATGAACCTCATAAATTTCAAAGTTATGAATCATGGTTGTAATTCCACCATAGTTTTCATGACTAATTCACATATTTCAAGGAATTTATGAATCTACATGATTTTCAAACTATCCCATGCAAAACCTACCATGTTTCAAGTATGATTATGAGCACTATATATATTTTGAGAGTAGTATTTAACACCGGGTAGGCAGGGGTTCCAGCACACCAGGTCTCAGAACTATGTTCCACCGTAGGTATGAAGGGGTCCTCGCCAGTTAAGAGTGTCTCCCTTGCTCTAAGGGGCTCATGTGTGAATTCACGCCTTCATGGTTCTTACCCTTGGCAAGGTATGAACACCCTCCTGATTAGGGTTATAAGTTGGGCTCCATGATGCTCACTTGGAGTATGTCAGTTATGAGAACCTCCAGTCCCATCTCATTTCATGTCCATGCTTTATGATGCATTGACTTATGGTATCTTGGCCCATTGATTAGTTTATTAATTTACTTATAATTTCAAACACGTTAAGCTCTATGTTTATGTTTCAAAAAACTTGGGTTGTTATACTTCAGTTGATGATGAAAATCTCATATTTTATGACTATATCATGATCATAATTTTTAGCATGTTTCCCTTACTCTTATGTTTTACTTATCATCCATAATCAGTATATTCAAAGTATTGATCGCATACTTTTGTGCTATATCATCTCATGATATAGGTCCGGGTGTTCAATCTCAGCCCAGCTGCTAGGTATGCTCTTATCCATAATTCAACTATGGTTGGTGAGTCCTCATCATTTGAGGACGGTAGTTTTGGTTTATGTCTCTTCTTATTAATTTCAGTCCCAGATTTTGTACCTATCCCTTCAGCTCGTCTTATGTTTTAGAGGCCTTCAGACTATCATGTTTAGATATTCTGCGAATTGACTTATGTTGTTGTAGTTTTGCATTCTATGATATCTCAGACTTATTCCGCTTATGTTATGTCTCATGATTCGTTTTTATTTAGTTGTATGGTTATGCTTATGTTATGCATGAACCGTGGGTTACCTTGGAGCCATTCGTGGTTCTAGGTTCCATGTCCTGTCCAGAATTTATGCTCAGGTTGTGACAAACTTGGTGTCAGAGCATCAAGTTTACAAGTGTCCTAGGGTATCTAAAAGTCGCATTAAGTAGAGTCTTTTCCATGGGGGTGAAGCATGTCATACTTATGAGGAAGAGGTTACAAAATATCTTAGGAAACTTCCCTTCTTTCATGACTCTATATCGTGTGATAAAGTCCAACTCTCCTTATTCTTCTAACTAGTGTTATACGCATTTGCAGAAAATGCCTCCCCGAAGAGCCAATAGAAGGAGAAATGGCAATTGGAACCAACCTGCTCCTCCAACTCTAGCAAAACCCTTTGAATGAACAAGTTACTCTTGTCACAGGCCAGGATGACTCAGGTCAATCAGCAGGCAGTTGCACCTGTGAACCCAATGGGAGCGCTGCAATAGCATGGTGCAAGACTTCACTAGGATGAATGATAACGCTCAAACTCACACCTCCTACTAAAGTATGAAGCGGACGTTGTCAATAAAGAACCCAACAAAGAGGTTGGGGTCGAACCCACAGGGAATATCGAAGATCTAGACAAATGCCGGTAAGTAAACTTGTTGGTTAGTTACTCCAATTTGGGGGTTTTAAGAAAACAATAATTAAAAAAACGATTGAAATTATGATTTAAAATCAACAGTTAAGAATAACTAGGGTTTGTGTTCCCCATGGGTTCATAACTGCTTCGGGTATACACACATGATCAGTACCAATGCTTACTTGTAGAATTAATAACTGGGGTTCATCAAAATGACTGGTTCATCCCTATTGGATGAATATACTCAATCACCAGGTCAGGTCTCATGAGCGATTTCAAACTATCCGTTATCACTATGTTCCAAATGTAACTATCCTGCGACCACAGCTCAAGTTAATACAATGATCATCAAGATCAAGGCTTTGTTGTAATTCTCTTTTCCTAATCTCTACCTCTCTAGGCTCAAGCAAGTAAAGAATTCCAGCAAGTCCTAACATTGTACACCATTAAGAAACAGCTAAGCATGAAGAGAATACAGTACAAGTGTTTTTCATTGATTTTGAATCATTTTTGTGTATCCTTAGCTCGTTAATCCATCATGATTCCCACAACCCTAGCTATGGAGGTTTTAGCCTCTCATAGTTGCAAGGTTGTGATATGCATTCATAATTAAACACATAATTCAATACTTAAAATGGTATATGAGAGAAAAACTTCTTTGATTATATCAGAAAAACCTTAAGAAGAATTGATAAAGATCAAGAAAGAATTCAAGAAAAGGTTGATCACAAGTCAATCAACTCAATTCTATGTTTTCCCTCGAATCTCTATTGATTTCACGCCTCTCTCACTTCTCTCTAATGATCTCTATGATTCTATATTAAAAATAAAACATAAAAGGTATTTATACAGACATAAGAATCATTTTCCTAAGCTAACAGGGTGATTTTCCATAACTGGTGTCGTCTGAGCCACGACTGATCATACGACCCATAGCAGGATTGTACGGGTCATACTTGCTATCCATAACTCCTTGGCTTGCTGCAATTTTGTCTAAGTGTTGGGCCTTGGTACGACTCGTACATGCTTCCTACAAGTCATTGTTTTCTTCCATGGTCTGGCTCTGAGAACTATGACTTTTTCTGAAATTATTCACGAGTGTTGTGGTAGGACTCGTACCTCCAAGCCATGACTTGTACTATCTGAAGTTCTGCTTAGCACTGAAAATCCTCTGAAGGTCACCACTGCTCCTGGTAGGATTCGTACATTATTGCCACGATTCGTAGTTCCATCCGTATCAAGAGTCTTCCTTTGTGCAATTTCTTCTGAATATCTCCACGACTCAAGTTACGGCTCGTACTGAGAGTCATAGGTTGCATTCTTCCCAATTTAGCCATATGAAACTTTTCACGGTTCTCAGTACGGCAAGTATCATCAACGTACATGTAATGCCCCAAAAACTCTAAGACCAGACCCAGGAGTTGAAATAGAGAAAACATAATTTTCTGCACCAGATCACAGAACAAGTAGTCATCTGATCCGTGGGGTAGGCCACGAGTCGTGAAGTGACTCATGGGAAAGGGTTCAAACTTGGTTGAAAATTTGGGAAAAATAGGGTGATCACGGGTCTGACCATGAGTCATGGTCAGCACCACGAGTCGTGATGTGATCCATGGTCAAGATCAAATTGAAGACCGAGGAAAGTAGGTAGTGTACCTAACGAGTGGGCACCACCAGTCGTGACCAATGCCATGACCCGTCAGGTGACCCGTGGTCCAAGATGGTTTGGGAAGTGGAGAATTTGGAAGTATAGGTAACGAGTGGGTCACCACGAGTCGTTGGGTACACCACGAGTCGTAGTTTCCCTCATGGTGACCAACAGGAGGTTTTTGGAAGTGCATCCAACGACCATGACCACGAGTCGTGGTCACTGGGCATGAGTCATTGAGTCGCTTGTGGGGACTGGCGATCAGTTTTCCTTGCGATTTTGTCAAGGGTCTTTTCATAATTTCCTAACCTCCTAGACTCTAAACTACGTCTTTTGGGGTTTATTTTAAGGGGATTTATAGGGGTTAAACGGTTTTCCCCTCATTCCCATTCAGATTTTCAAAAAAAAATTGCATAAGTCTTCTCTCAAGAGCTCTCAAGAAAGGTCTAGGGTTCCTCACCATTTGCAGCCATTCAAGCTTCTTTATCCAGGGAAATTTTAGCCAGGTATGTGGGAATTCAACAAGGGAATAGTCCTTCCCTTGTGTCCCCAGAAATCCTCCATGTCTTCTCTATCAGTTCTAGCCCTGAAACTTTCAAAATTGAAGATATTATCTATTAGACTTTGTTTAATTCATGTGGAATATTAATTTACGTTAAATGTAGATATTTTCCACCAGCTTGTGATTGTATTGATGTTTCTCACAGTAAAGTAAATTCTAGCCCTAGCTCTTGAATGCAGAAAAACTAGAGTCTTGCATAAGTGATTAAATATCAAAATTTGCTTGATTTCTATCAGTGTTGGGGATTCTCATATTGTTAGTTTGTATTGAAACTTAGTCAGATTTATGTCAGTTTAGTTTCAGTCAAAATGTTAGAATACTCAGTGTTATCCAGAAAGGTCAGCTGTTCAGTTTGATTATAGAAATTCCCGAGATGTCAGTAGCGCCTCCCAGTTATCAGAAATAGTCTCAATTTTAGTTTTAGTGGTTCTTCAGGCGGTCATGACACTTTCATATAAGAAGCTCTGACCAGCCTCAGGACCCCAGCTTCAGAATTATAGTTTTTTCTTTAGACGGTTACGACGCTTCTAGATAAGCAGCTCTGACCAGTCATAGAACCCATTTATAGAATTCAATCTGATAAGACTCTCAGGGTACTTCCAGATAGGTATTCTTGACTAGTCTTGGGCCCCAGTTTCGAGCTATCAGCTTAGAATTCAGTCTAGGACTATCCAGTGGGAATAGGACTTAGCACCGAGTGGACCGGGGCTCCAGCGCACCTAGGTTCCCAGAACAATGTTTCCGCCGTAGGATATATATATTTTATTGGCCTCACAGCCCAGACTTTTGATCATCCAGTTCATCCTTCTATACCCTGGCAAGGTATATTGGGTCCTACCGATGGGGTGTATACATCGGACTCCATGTCTAACTCACGTGGCTATATGTTGGTTATAGACTCTCCCACTAGTCAGCTCAGTTTAGTCTCAGCTTACTCAGTTTAGTTTCAATTTGATCAGTCCAGCACAGTTAGTTCAGACTCAGAAATCTCAGGCTTAGGGCATGCCTTTGACCACCAAACAGGGTCATCTTGACTATCCCAGTATATTTCAGTTATTTCAGATCAGTATATCAATGGTCATTGCATGTCATTTCAGTTCAATTATTTATATCCAGCATTATATTTCTCCTGCTACACAGTACATTCAAAGTACTGACGCATACCTTTTATGTTGTATCATTTCATGATACAGTCGCAGGTTCTCAGTCTCAACGACGTTAGCAGACGTATCCAGAAGTTTTCAGTTGTATCCATTAGTGAGTCCTCATTTTTCAAGGACGAAGATCGTTTTAATCATTTCTATTTTCCTTTATTTAGACTTGGAGTTAGTTGGAGTCTTGTCCTAGCAACTCATCAGTTGTAGTGGCTTTTAGACACACACTTGATTTTCAGACTTGTAGCTCTGTTCAGATGATTTACACTTTATGATTCAGCTTCATTTTCATTAATGTGTTATATCATTATTCTAAAAGCTTCCGCTATATATATATGTTACTCAGAATGCCAGTGTATGATAGATCAAGGGTTGACTTGGGGTTACTTGTGACTCCAAGTACCGTGTCCCGTGTAGAGTGTAGACTCGGAGCATGACAAACTTGGTATTGGAGCACTAGGTTTAGAGTATCCTTGGATGTCTTAAAGCCGCGTTGATTAGAGTCCCTTTCATGGGTCTAAGCGCGCCACACTTATGACAGGGAGGCTACGAGATGGTATTAGTAAAACTCCCTTTTGTTCATACTCTTTATCGTGCGTTGAAATTCAACTCCAGAATCATTCCCCTAACTCGTGCTCTGTTTCATTTCAGTGAATTATACCTCTGCGACGTGGTAACAGAAAAAGGGTCGGTAGTGCTCACCGACCTGCCCCACCGGCCCCAGCAGCCCCTCAGGATGACTTAGTGTCTAATGCAGAGTTCAGGGCGACTATCCAGCTGCTCGAACAGACAGTTACCAATCAGGTGAACCAACAGGTGCTTCCGATCAACAATAATGGGTCGGTAGCAGCTACCTGAGTGCAAGATTTCACTCGAATGAACCCTTTAGATTTTCAGGGATCTAAGGTGGGAGAGGACCCACAGGAGTTTGTGGATGAGATTAGAATGATCACCCGAATTATGGGTGTTAGCTCCTCGGAGAGTACCGACTTGGTTGCCTACCAGCTAAAAGGGGTGGCTCAGATTTGGTACGAGCAATTGAAGGAGGGGAGGCCAGCGGGAGCAGGACTATTGGAATGGGAGGAGTTCACTATAGCCTTCCTGGACAGATTCTTCCCTCGGGAGCTCTAGGAGGCCAAGGTGGCAGAATTCATGAACCTGAAGCAGGGCAACAAAACGGTAGAAGAATATGCTCTGGAGTCGACCAGTTTGTCTAAGTATGCTCCAAAGATGGTAGCCGAGCCAAGGGCTCGTATGTTGAAATTTATTAATGGGTTATCGAACCTCATCCTCAAAGAGTGCAGGACAGCGATGCTGATTAAGGATATTGACCTCCCCATCCTTATTATTCACGCCCAGCAGATTGAGGCAAAAATCTGAAGGACATAGAGCGAAAGAACAAGCGGGAAAGGACTGGCCAATCAGACTATGGCCACCAGAGATCTGGTCGTAGCAGCCGCCCACAGCAGCATCAGCAGCAGCAGTAGAGCGCTCCAACACCCAGCTCAGCCAACGCCCCTACCTTTCGGTCCTGCCAGGATCTGAGGGGTGGAGCATCTGGCTCTCAGTCCCAGAGCTACAGTGCCAGCAACAGGTATATAGCTTGCCCTAAGTATGGAAAGAACAACCCAGGAGAGTGTCTTAAGGGTCGAGAGAGCTGTTTTGGTTGCAGACAACTTGGTCATCGGCTTAAAGAGTGTTCGTCAGCAGGATGGGGAAGGTCACAATCCACTACCTCAGCAGCTCCATCAGGCCGACCAGCTCAGCAGACCAACACTCCAGGTATGGATGGCAGCCAGCGCCAAAATCGTTTTTATGCATTGTCTTCTCGTCAGGATCAGGAGAGCTCACCTGACATGGTCATAGGTATGTTACGCCTTTTTCATCTAGACATGTATGCCCTACTAGATCTAGGATCCACAATTTCATTCATGACTCCTTATGTAGCAGTCCAGTTCGATATAAGTCCAGAGGTCCTCTCAGAACCGTTCCTAGTCTCCACCCCAATTGGCGAGTTAGTTAGAGCTGTCCGGCTGGTTCGGTATGTGTTAAAAACCGACACGCAAGTGTATGTGGTCAAACTAGTAATAAAGTGGCTAAGTAGCCAAGTATCGATCCAAGGAGGCTGCTCTGGATATGCAAAATTTCCTAGTTCACTATATTTCTATTCTATTTCTAACTATGCTAACAACTATCCAATCAAGAATTTAGGGAGTTTTGTTTCTAAACTAATTATATACTAAACTTAACAACTATTATTTACGTTGAATTCAGACAATGGATATGCTCATGCCAAGGTTAAGAACGAGTAATGGAGTTGATAATTATGATAATTTGGTCATCCTCTTCTTCATATTGCTAGTCAAGAACGTTTGCCTAGAAATTAAAACTTCCGTATTTAATTTCACTTTAGAATCATAAACCATTCGTCTACATTTCTGTGATCAAATGAAATTCATGACCTAACACTACAATTCCGGTTCCTAAATTGACTAATACAGCTTTCAAGTATATTTCTATCAAGAAAGCACATCAAAACCCAATTTTCCCAAATCAAGTTAAGAACAATACCCTATTAATTCACAACTTTCCAATTTCATGCTCTCTCGAGTGAAATTGGACTTTTTAGATATACATTAATGGTGGCCAATCAAGAATGTACTAAGCACAAGAATTAATAGAACAATATGCAAGAAGAAGAAGAAACCATATCAATTATTACCAATAATCATTACACAAGTTCAAAACCTCAGCAAGAAAGGAATTAGCCACTCATTCTTGGATTAATCGTCCTAGAATGAGTGTAAATCATGCATACAATTGAAGGAAAAGAAGAAGGGAAGAGAAGAAAACTCTTATCTTTTCTATTCTTCAACTGCCACAAAACCACGTTCCTCTCTCCACTCCTGAACTCTGCTAAAAACTAGAACTAAAAGAAGACCCCTTTAAAAATAACCTAAGTGTGCTATTTATACTAGTGGGAAATTTTTCCCGGAATAACAAGCAACGTGTCACGGAGGCCAACGCGGAGCACGGCCTCCGTGACACGGCGTGGACGCGGACCTTCTCTGGAAACTTCAGGGTCCAGATAATTGGCTTCAACGTGGCACGGAGGCCATCGCGGAGGCCTGTCTCCGTGCCACGGAGCTGTCGCGATGCCTCACTGGAATCTGCCACTTAATTTCCTCTCCAGGCAGTGTACTACCGCGATGACAGCGTGGCACGGCGCCATCGCGGAGCCAGTGTAAAATGTGCCATCCGAGGTCTTTTCCACGCTCGCATCCAAGTCCAACTCCGACATAGTTCCAACACGCATTTTTGCTCCTAAAAATCACATTATCCTGCAAAACAAATGCTAATCATGTTGGTTAGTATAAATTCACATTTTATTACCAAATACATGATATTATATACACATTGCACAACAAACAAGGTAAAAATGGTACGATTGAGTATCACTTGGGCATATAAATCTGCCCAAGATCACTTACCCCACACTTAAATCCTTGTTCGTCCTCGAACAACACATACACAAATCATGCACATCACATCTCAACCTTTGTCACTATGGTGCAACCATTTACGTTACGGTCATACCGATTATTCGATTTTTGCAAATCATCAAGAAAACATGCTTGGTCGTACAAGACAATGACCTTAATACATTGAGGCTTCCTAGACTTTTAAGAATTGATTCTTGATATCAGCAAACTCATGCAAATCAACTAATACAAAAATCTGACACGAAAAGCAATCTTTCATCAAGCATGTACCCTCACAACTCGAGAGAACTTTCCCTTTTCTGTTCGTGCAGCACACAAACATGCAAGTAGGGGCATATAACAATTAATTTCACTCTCTCTCCCAAAAGAATTCACATGCATCATGTCATGACCCATAGGCTTGCCCTTAGTGTATTACTCCACTAATATAAAGAAATGCAATGTAGGATCAAATAGGTCTTTTAAATGGGTTGTAACTGGGCTATGGATCTAGTATATATATTGGTTTAGCCAATAACAGTCGCTAGCATCCTTAAGCGCCTTTTCAACTCATCCCCATCGACTCATGGACATTGTTCCTCTCGTTTCTCTTTTTCTCCCATTCATGCTGGTTTACTTTCATACAGCCCATTTCATCAGGCACACTTGACACAAAACAAAGGGTTTTTCATGTACCCTCACTATCATTTAATTACAACAAGTGCCTCATCCACATCATCTTTTCTTTCTTCACTCTGCTTTTTTTTTTCTTTTCTTTTTTCTTTTTTCTTTTCACTCTCTTCACTCTTTAACACTTTGGGAAACAATTTTCTGTTCTTTATAAGCGCTTAAGAGTTTCTTATAGACTTTAAGGCTAATGAAAAGAAGGAATAAAGCTTAGTCCATACAATTCTGGACAAAAGAAAGAAATCGGCTAAAGGCTCAACAGGCTGACTAGGATATACAACATATAAAAAGGTAGAATTTGACAAGAAAAAAAAATGGAAACTAACGGTTAAAACAAAGAAATGCCTACATCCTTTCCAACACTACACCTCCTTCATTTCGTTTTGTATACACACCAGGCAAGTTCTAGACAATTCACAATGACATGGAATAGCAAAACCTCACTCACACTTTATGCACATGCTCGAATCAAGACGCATTCACAGACTCTTTAATTAGTCAACTACATGAATTCAAGATTAAGCCTCAATCATAATGAACCAAATTCTCTAGCCTAGGTAACTCAACATATTTACACAATTGCATGCTTTCCAACGAATCATTTTCACATTTCGAACATCAATTACAACACGCAACGAAATTTTAGCAACCATAAGCACTACAGTTTATTGATGCAATCCACCAAAGAAACTAAAAAAAAATCTACTCTTATCGACTACATTTCCCTTAAAACGGTCGTCATCCATCCATCATAGGGAATGGTCACTAACTATGACATCGGTTCAATGGGACTATTCTCGGTAAAAGAACCGAAAACAAACTCCGAGAAACCCAAAAATAAAACTTCAAAATTTTTGCAACACATCGATCATTTCGATAGAAAATATTTGCAAACTATGTTGATAAATGCAAAATCTTTTCGCAAAAATTTTGAAATATATCGATCATATCGATAGAGAAAAAAAAATATTTATAAAATTTACAAAATATTTACAAGTGCAACCATAACTTTCAAAACACACATCATTAGCCACAACACAAATATATACACATACATCACAAATCATTTCACAACAACAGGGAAAACACAGGCATACATAACGTCAACGAAGAATTATACAGCAAGTTTAGAGCCTATGACCCACCACCTAACTACTCCCCACCCCACACTTAAATCGAACACTGTCCCCAGTGTTCACAAAAATACAAAGCACAAAATTTTGGGTGGTGGAACTCCCTGCTTAGTCAAAATATTCGACTTCCTCATCTGGTGTTGCGGCCTCATCGCCCATATCTGAATCAGCTCCATCGCCGTCATCGGACTCTACATCAGAGTCCTCACGACGTGTCTCCTCATCAGTAGGGGCGTCGTCGTCAGTCGGCTCCACAAAGGCTGGCCCCACCTTGCATAAAGCTCTGGCGTTCTCGCCGAAGGGGTAGTCCAGCTCCAGCTGCCATAATTCATCCTCGGTGGCTGGTCTCCCACCTATCCGTAGCTGCAGCATCTGCATGCCGAACATACGGGCCATATACTGGTCGTCACGAGCATGTCGCTCTCCCAGAGTCAGCACAGGTCCGTGTGTAGTGTCGGGGGCCTTGGTTTTTGTCACATCAAGGGCCCTCCGCTCCAACTGCGGAATGTAATCCAAAGCTTCTTCCTCGATGTCAAGGCCTCGGAGGAAGGTGGTGATGAGTCCGCCAAACCCGTATCTGTGGCCCTGGTGTAGTCTGGCTCTCTTCATGGCGGATATTATAACCGCCCCCACATTAATCTCAAGCCCTTTCATAAGGGCATACACCAGGCAGACACGGTCCCGGGTCACGTCTGTCATATGCACTCCCGGGATCAAACACGAACATACTATTTTTAGCCAGATTCTGGCCTCCCTGTTCATCTGCGAATAAGGCAGAGTCTGGTGGTAACCCCTCTCTTTGTGTCTCCTCCATCGGGCTGTGGATCGAGCCCCACACAACGTACGTCTGATGTCGGCGTACGGTGGGGTGATATTGAGCTGGCGGAGAACGTGGGCGTCTGTGTCCCGCGCTCCAACGATGGCATTCAGCTGTTGGGGTTCCAGAGTGACAATCTGCCCTCTGATTTTAATAGTATGGCTCCTGATGGCCGGGTTCCAGTTGGTGTAGAATTCCCGGACCAAGTGAAGGTTGCACTCCTTGGGCTCCTGAAAAATAAAACTGAGCCCAGCTGCCTCAATCCTCTGCACCATGCGAGGGAACTCCTGTGCAAGTGGTTCCCTTGCAATATATTCCTCCGGGAAGTATTTGCTTTCCTTGTGTTTATTATACCATTTCTTCCCTTCGTCGGTGACCCATCGTGTTCCGTATCGGCGGTGTTGACCGCGTGGAACAGCAGGTGCAGCTGGGACAGCAGTGCCCAGTCTCATTCTCTTTCTGTCGGTGCCTGAGGTTGAGGCACCCTTGCCTTTATCTTGTCGGCTAGCCATTGTACCTGTCAATTTACACAGACAAGCACAATATTAAGCTAAAAACTTGTTAGCTTCGGCTAAGGTCGGGTTAAACAAAATTTACCCCACACTTAGTCTTTAACAATATTTACAACATTTTAGCAAGGATAACTCTATTTACACCCCCAAACACAATCAACTATAAACATGTTGCTTAGTGCGTTCACAAAATTTCGACAGCATAACGGCTAGCGAACTACTCAGACTTCATACAGCTAACCCAATCCTCCTATCGACAGCTATTCACCCATAGCACTTAGCAACAATAACCACAACAGAAATAAGAACAACAATACAAACCTATTATATACAACTAATCTAAGCAATTCAACCAATTCACATATTATGCACTTCCCCACAAAAATTTGAGAATTAGTCGTCTTTCCACAATTAAACAATAATTACCACGACTTATCTCAACTACTAAACACACCCAGGCACCAATTTCATCAAACTATCAAGTTACCCATGTTCAAATCCAACAACCCAAGCCCTAGAACTCAATTCGAAAATCAATATTGAATTATTCAATCAATCGATAAGTTCAAACGTCAACTACAATAATCCGAACATAATCAATCACAAAATAATTCACATCATGTTTAATTTTTTTACCTAGGGTGATATATCTCACCTCACATGCTCAAAAGTGACAAAACTCGCCAGAAATTTGAGATAGAAGATGAAAACATACCTTGGATTTGAAGAACCGAAAAAACTTGACGTTTTCCATGCCTATCAACGTGGCACGGAGCTTGGGGGTAGGGGAATGGGTGTTTGGTCGCGGAGGGTAGAAGGAATGGGGAAATTTGGGCGAAAATCGGGGGTTTATTTAAAAGAAACACGCGGGTCACCCGGAAACCCGGTGTGACCCGGCACTGGAATAAGGGCAACGTGTCACGGAGGGTAACGCGGAGCCCCTCCTCTGTGACACGGAGCCAACGCGTTGGCTTACTGGAAATTTAAAAAATTCCAGATTCGCCTTCAACGTGTCACGGAGGTCAACGCGGGGTATTGCCTCCGTGACACGGCGCCAACGCGCCAGTGCTCTGTTTCACCATCAAATTTTATTTTTCATACCCCGCCTCGTTTCCTCGATTCCAAGTATTTTTCCTCCGGTATACCTGAAAATCACCTCACTAAACAAAAATTGGTTAAATTCATAGATTCCCTACTAAAAAAATAAATAAAATAAAAATTACTAATTAAAATGCAAATCTAAGCCTAGTCAAGAAAAAGGAAAGAAAATAGAATAAATGAAAAACTTTACACGAAGGAAAGAAAAAAATATTTTTCACGGGTTGCCTCCCGTGCAGCGCCTGGTTTAACGTCGCGGCTCGACAGCCTTTATGCTCACGTGTCTACTAGGGAGATGGATGATTTGTCCCGATCATGGTCATCTCCCCAGTAGTTCTCAACCTCGTCTGGTGGCCTACCTCGTAACTCTCGGGAATCACTCACTCCATTTGCATTCCCATGATCAATCACGTTGATCACCGAGAGTTCCTTATAGACAGTCGGGAGCTTAGGTGCCTTGTACACGTCGAACACCTCAACCTTGTCGTGTGCTCGCATTGTGAGTTGACCCGCAGCTACATCGATAAATGCCTTTCCGGTTGCCAAAAATGGTCGTCCCAAAATAAATGGGACTTCTGCATCTGGTTCAAAATCCAGAACAATGAAATCTACCGGAAAAATGAGGGAGCCTACCTGCACTAGCACATCCTCAACAATGCCATCCGGCTTAGCTAAGGACCTGTCTGCTAGCTGCAAGATCACTGTTGTGGGTCTAGGACTCCCTAGCCCTAACTTTCTGAATACCGAAGATGGCATCAGATTTATACTTGCCCCCAAGTCGCATAACCCACGAGCTCGGATACTTTGCCCAATCGTCAGCTGGATAGTAAAACTTTCAGGATCCTTTAGTTTAGTGGGCAACCTGTTCTGAATACGGGATGTGCATTCCTCTGTTAAAGCCACCGTGGCATACTCAGTCAAGCGACTTTTGTTGGCCACGATTTCTTTGATATACTTTGCATATTTCGGCACACCCTGCAAGACATCAACAAGAGGTAAGTTAACATGTACCTATTTGAGTACCTCCATGAATTTCTAGAAACACGCCTCCTCCTTGTGTTTCTTAAGTCGTTGAGGGAACGGGGGTGGAGGCCTTGCTGGTTCAGCTTCTTTGGTCTTCCCCGTATCTGAGGTTTGTTCTCCCTCAACATCTACTGCTCCTGACTTCTGAGGCGGTCTTTCAGGTTCCACCTCCTTTAATTGTAACCACTCCTCGTGGTCACTGCATTTACTTGCTTAGGATTTGGATCCGTGTCGCTAGGTAGTCCTCCCCTAGGTCTAGTATTTTGGGCACTAGCAAATTGCCCAAACTGATATTCAAGAGCCTTGGTTGCCAATTGATTGTTCTTTACTTCGGCTGCCAGTTGGACGTAGTCAGCCTGCAATTGTGCCTGGTTGGCAATCATGGTCTTGAACATTTCCTCAATAGTTGGTGATGGTGGTGGAGGAGGGGAATTGTGATTTCTGAACTGATTCTGATAGCCTTGTTGCCCTCCTTGGTTTCTGTGCATACCCTGCCCTGAACCTTGGCCTTGTTGATTGTTGCTACCCCACGAAAAATTCGGATGATTCCTCCAATTCGAGTTGTAGCTACCACCAAACTGCTGTTGATTCCTCTATGCATTGCCCACAAAGTTGACAGAATCAGGATTTGCACCACAGCACTCAGCTGAATGCTCACTACTACCACACACTTCACACCACATCTGTTGGACTGCATTAACTGAGGCTGAAGGCTGGTTCAAATTCATAGTGCTGAAGTGAGTGTTTAACTGATTTTGCAAAGCAGCTATCTGTGCAGCGATAGCTGTGAATCCATCCACTTCGAACACTCCCGCTGCTTTCCTTGCTCCACCCCTTGAAGAATCTGCATTCCATTCCGGATTGCCTTGTGAGATTCGGTTGAGCAAAGTGTACAACTCTTCATAAGTCTTCTCCAGCGCTTGCCCTCCAGCTGCTGAGTTGGGTGGTTCAGCTTTTAACCACCTCTTGGCTTCACCCAACAAGGAAAATGGAAATAAGGTGAGCCGAACATAATCAGGTGACACTCCAGCGGGTATGTACGTGTCACTTATCTCCAAAAAGTTCTGGAGATGTTGTTGCGGATCTTCGTGAGGGAGATCGGTGAACTGCCCGCTCGTGTGCAAAAGTTGCACCATATTTTGCTTTAACTCAAATCTCCCCCCAGGCTCTGGTTTGCGGATGCTGGAATGTACATTATTAGCTTGTGGGATTGCCACCTCGCGAACCGGCCTGGCTGCTACTTCCTCGGGCACTAACACTGCCCGTACAACTGGTGGATTGGGTTGCTCCATCGTAGACTGTTTGAGCAACTGCAGCTTCTTCCGAAGAGCTTCTCTACGTTGACTATGCAATTCACGTTCTGGCTCTAAGTAAGATTCCACCAACTCTTTGTCCCTTGCCAGTGTTCACAGAAATAAAAATCTGCAAAATACAGGCTAAGACCAAGTTGTTAACACTTAAGAAAATAAAATACAAATACAGTAAATTTACACTAAACAAAATTTTACAAATCGCCTAGCCTCCCCGGCAACGGCGCCAAAAACTTGTCCGGCTGGTTCGGTATGTGTTAAAAACCGACACGCAAGTGTACGTGGTCAAACAAGTAATAAAGTGGCTAAGTAGCCAAGTATCGATCCAAGGAGGCTGCTCTGGATATGCAAAATTTCCTAGTTCACTATATTTCTATTCTATTTCTAACTATGCTAACAACTATCCAATCAAGAATTTAGGGAGTTTTGTTTCTAAACTAATTATATACTAAACTTAACAACTATTATTTACGTTGAATTCAGACAATGGATATGCTCATGCCAAGGTTAAGAACGAGTAATGGAGTTGATAATTATGATAATTTGGTCATCCTCTTCTTCATATTGCTAGTCAAGAACGTTTGCCTAGAAATTAAAACTTCCGTATTTAATTTCACTTTAGAATCATAAACCATTCGTCTACATTTCTGTGATCAAATGAAATTCATGACCTAACACTACAATTCCGGTTCCTAAATTGACTAATACAGCTTTCAAGTATATTTCTATCAAGAAAGCACATCAAAACCCAATTTTCCCAAATCAAGTTAAGAACAATACCCTATTAATTCACAACTTTCCAATTTCATGCTCTCTCGAGTGAAATTGGACTTTTTAGATATACATTAATGGTGGCCAATCAAGAATGTACTAAGCACAAGAATTAATAGAACAATATGCAAGAAGAAGAAGAAACCATATCAATTATTACCAATAATCATTACACAAGTTCAAAACCTCAGCAAGAAAGGAATTAGCCACTCATTCTTGGATTAATCGTCCTAGAATGAGTGTAAATCATGCATACAATTGAAGGAAAAGAAGAAGGGAAGAGAAGAAAACTCTTATCTTTTCTATTCTTCAACTGCCACAAAACCACGTTCCTCTCTCCACTCCTGAACTCTGCTAAAAACTAGAACTAAAAGAAGACCCCTTTAAAAATAACCTAAGTGTGCTATTTATACTAGTGGGAAATTTTTCCCGGAATAACAAGCAACGTGTCACGGAGGCCAACGCGGAGCACGGCCTCCGTGACACGGCGTGGACGCGGACCTTCTCTGGAAACTTCAGGGTCCGGATAATTGGCTTCAACGTGGCACGGAGGCCATCGCGGAGGCCTGTCTCCGTGCCACGGAGCTGTCGCGATGCCTCACTGGAATCTGCCACTTAATTTCCTCTCCAGGCAGTGTACTACCGCGATGGCAGCGTGGCACGGCGCCATCGCGGAGCCAGTGTAAAATGTGCCATCCGAGGTCTTTTCCACGCTCGCATCCAAGTCCAACTCCGACATAGTTCCAACACGCATTTTTGCTCCTAAAAATCACATTATCCTGCAAAACAAATGCTAATCATGTTGGTTAGTATAAATTCACATTTTATTACCAAATACATGATATTATATACACATTGCACAACAAACAAGGTAAAAATGGTACGATTGAGTATCACTTGGGCATATAAATCTGCCCAAGATCAAGAGCCAACCGGGTGTATAGAAACTGGCCAGTCTCGATCTTGAATAAAGTTATTCCAGCTAACCTTGTAGATCTAGACATGGTTGATTTCGACCTTATTCTTGGTATGGATTGGTTTCACTTCTATTATGCCTCAGTAGATTGCAGAACTAGGGTCATCAGGCTTCAATTCCCGAATAAGCCAGCTCTAGAATGGATAGGCAATAGATCAGCACCTAAGGGTCGGTTTATTTCCTCCTTACGGCCCAGAAGCTTATTTCTAAGGTATGTATCTATCATCTAGTTCGGGTCAAAGATTCCAACTTTGAGATCCTAACTATCCAGTCAGTCCTTGTTGTTAGTGAATTCCCTAGTGTATTCCCCGAAGATCTTCCCGGAGTTCCTCCTAAATGGGAAATCAACTTAGATATAGACCTTATCCCAGTTACTCAGCCCATCTCCATTCCTCCTTACAGAATGGCTCCATCTTAGCTTAAGGATTTGAAAGAGCAGTAAAAGACCTTCTTTATAAGGGTTTTATCAAACCCAGCATCTCTCCTTGGGGTGCTCCAGTACTATTCGTATGAAAGAAATATGGTACCCTCAGAATGTGCATCAATTACCATCAGTTGAACAAGGTCATAGTCAAGAACAAGTATCCCCTACCCAGAATTGACAACTTATTCGACCAACTTTAGGGAGCCAGCTATTTTTCCAAAGTAGATCTCAAGTCGGGGTATCGTCGGCTAAGAGTCAGAGAGTGTGACATATCGAAAATAGCTTTCAGTACTCGGTATGGTCACTACGAGTTTGTGGTTATGTCCTTCAGACTAAAGAATGCCCCTGAAGCCTTTGTGTATCTGATAACAGAGTCTTCAAGCAGTATCTAGATATATTCATCATTGTATTTATCGATGATATTCTGGTATACTCCAAAAATAAGGAAGAGCATGCTAACCACCTAAGCATAGTTCTTCAGACACTCAGGGACTGCCAGTTGTTTGTTAAGTTCAGCAAATGCGAATTTGAGTTGAAGTTTGTGACCTTCCTAGGTCACGTGGTCTCGGGTAAAGGTATTCAGGTTGATACTAAAAAGACAACAGCGGTGAAAGACTGGACCAAACCTACCTCCCCAACCGAAATCAGAAGTTTCTTGGGTCTAGCCGGGTATTGTCAACACTTTGTGGAAGGATTTTCTTGACTAGGCTAACTCAGAAGAAGGTGAAATTTTTGTGGTCAGATGTGTGTGATAAGAGTTTCTAGGAGTTAAAAACCTAACTCACTACCGCTCCAGTGTTGACCCTACTGGAAGGATCAGATAGGTTTGTAGGGTATTGCGATGCTTTAAAAGTTGGACTCGATTGCGTTCTGATACAGCGGGGTAAAGTGATAGCCTACGCCTCTAGACAGCTCAAAGTTCATGAAAAAAATTATCTGACTCATGACTTGGAGTTGGAAGCGATGGTGTTTGTGTTGAAAATATTGAAACACTACCTATACGGGGCTCACGTGGATGTTTTCACTGATCACAAGAGCCTTTAGTATGTGTTCAGTCAGAAAGACCTAAATCTTCATTAGAGTAGGTGGTTGGAGCTACTAAAGGACTATGACATGAGCATACTATATCACCCGGTCAAAGCCAATATGGTGGCTGATGCCCTAAGCAGAGTGTCTATGGAAAGCGTGACTCATGTTGACGAAGGAAAGAAGGAGCTGGCAAAGGATATCCACAGATTAGCTCGGTTGGGAGTACAATTTATGGATATAGCTAGGGGTGGAGTAGTTGTGCAGAGTGGATCAGATTCCTCTTTGGTTGTTGAAGTTAAGTCCAGGTAGGATGAAGATCCCATACTACTTAATCCAAAGGAAGCAGTTTTCATAAAAGAAGTTGAGGCTTTCTCCAAAGGGGGAGATGGTGTACTCCGTTACCAGGGTAGATTGTGCATACTAGATGTGGGTGATTTGAGACAGCAGATACTGTCTAAGGCACATAGCTCAATATACTCCATCACCTTGGTGCTACAAAAATATAACGCGATTTACGGGATTTTTACTGGTGGAATGGCATGAAGAGATACATCGTTAAATTTGTAGCTAAGTGCCCGAAGTGCCAGCAAGTCAAAGTAGAGCACCAGAGGTCGGGAGGTATGACTCAAGATATCAACATACCCACCTGGAAGTGGGAAGAAGTAAATATGAATTTTATTACGGGTCTACCTCGGACTCGCTGGTAGCATGATTCTATCTGGGTCACTTCCTCCTAGTTAAAACTACAGATTCAGCTGAGGACTATGCGAGGCTTTATATCCGAGAGTTAGTTAGACTTCATGGGGTGCCCTTGTCCTTTACCTCAGACAGAGGTACCCAGTTCACCTCTCACTTGTGGAAGTCCTTTTAGAAGGGACTTGGTACCCAGTCAATCTCAGCACAGCTTTTCACCCGTAGATAGATGGACAAGCTGAGCAGACTATTCAGACCCTAGAATTTATGTTGAGAGCATGCGCGATCGATTTCAAGGGCAGTTGGGATGATCACTTGCCTCTCATCAAGATTGCATACAACAACAGTTACCACTTCAGTATCCAAATGGCCCAGTTTGAGGCATTGTATGGTAGGAGGTACAGATCTCCTATCGGGTGGTTTGAGGTTGGTGAAGCTACCTTAATCAGGCCAGACTCAGTTCATGAATCTATGCAGAAATTACAACTCATCTGAGAAAGATTAAAAACAACTCAGAGCGGTTAGAAATCTTATGCTGATGTGAGGAGAAGAGAATTGGAGTTTGCTGTGGATGACTGGGTTTATCTAAAAATTTCACCCATGAAGGGGGTAATGAGATTTGGGAAGAAAGGAAAGCTATGTTCGAGATATGTGGGACCCTATAGAATTTTGAGGCGAATTGGCAAGGTAGCCTATGAGCTGGAGTTACCTCCAGAATTGGCGACTGTGCACCCAGTCTTCCATGTGTCACTATTGAAGAAGTGCATCGGTGATCCAACTTCTATTGTGCCCCTAGATAGTGTGACAGTGAAAGATAGTTTCTCTTAAGAAGAGGTCCTAGTTCAGATCCTTGATCGTCAGGTTCGTAAGCTGATGAACAAGGAGGTAGCTTCAGTCAAAGTCTTGTAGAGAAATCAGTAAGTTGAGGGAGCTATGTGGAAAGCCGAAGCAGATATGATGGCTAGATACCCACACTTGTTCTCTTCTGGCTTAATTTCAGTTTAAGGTATCAATTTCCTCCCTAAAAAACACCTTATAGTCCACGTTTCCAGTTTCTTTCAGGTAAATGAATATGTGTATGATTAGTGAATTTAGTTTAGACTTGTAGTTCAGTTCGTAGGTAGTTATTCTGTGAGTTTTCATCCTTCACGATCAGTATTTGAGTATTGTGATTGCAATTCTCTGCTTTTTTGTGTGTTTTTCAATATTTGAGGATGAATGTTCCCAAGGGGAAGATATTTTAATGCCCCAGAAACTCAAAGACCAGACCCGGGAGTTGAAACGGATAAAATAAAATTCCCTGCACCAGATCACAGAACGAGTCATCCTGTGATCCGTGGGGTAGGCCACGAGTTGTGAAGTGACTCGTGGGAAGGGTTCAGACTTGGTTGAAAATTTGGGAAAAATTGTCACATCCCGCCCTGGGGGGTATGACTGGCACCTGGTGCCCTACTAGGACCTGACCTGCTGGACTGCTAAGCCTGGGCGCATCTGGCGCCTGGCTGGCTCTAACTCACATTTCTGGAAACAAAGGGCTATATAACGGCTGTAAATACAGCCCCCGGCCCATTGGCCTATAGCCTTCTGTACCTGTACTAACAGCTGACCAGAAATATAGTAATTCAGGGAAACCTATGCGGGCCGACAAGGCCACCATGCTGTCTAGTTATCTGCAATTCAATCATAACGTATTAAAAAGCTACGTGACCGGCAAGGTCACCACTACTGATAACTATGGCCCCACTGGGCCATCACAATAGAAAGAAGGAATGCTAACAACTATACAACTGCACGGCCTCTCACGACCGGCTCATCTGACCACAGGGAATATAAACAGACTGCAAGCCTCTAGGAAAGATAATAGAAATGATCGGGACAGGGCCCCGACCTACCCGTACTGTACAACAAAAAGAACTGGACTACATCTCTAGAAATTCAGTCTCCGGATGACAGGAGCTGAATACTCAACCGCTGATGGGGATCACGTGGTATCGCCTGCTCGTCTATGGTTACCTACAGGCAAGTAATGCAGCGCCCCACTGGGCGTCAGTACCGCTGGTACTGAGTATGTAAAGCAACAACTGAAAGAGATATCTGAAATCAATAACATAACTGACGAAACTGGAATAAGAAGAACTAGATTAACTATCTGATGATGTAGATCGTACCTGTTCTTAATCATGCTAAAGGGAATAGGAATCATACCTGGAGACGTATCATTCTACTACTAATCTGCTCGTATCTACTGTAATATAGCATAACATACATAACATAACATGGCATACACAACCTTACCCGGCCCCCATAAGCCGGGAGGTACAATCAACACAGAATCTATACCCCTACCCCGGTCAACCCATCTCCTATACTGGCTGTAAGCATCCTGCCGGTCCCCTGGGTATGCACTTGGGCTCGCTGAGCCCCTGACTATAACTGCATCTGAGTCCGGAGGACTCCTGAATCTGCACCCGGGCGTATCCGCTCGACTGGGGTGTGTAAGGCCGATCAAGGCACAAATATGGTGAAAAACTGGCATCCCATCTTCGTCCCCTGGCGGGACGGCATGCCACTCCGTAGAGTGACGTATCCTCGTCCTCTGGCGGATGAGTCGATACAGCTATTAACCCTGGGCGGTCATGGATGCTAGGTAATCCAACCCCAAACAATACAACGGTCTCAACTGGTAATACTATCTGTGTATCTCACATGCTGAGGCTACTAGGGGTAAAGTATCATATATATTACCTGCTGGGCTAATGATAGTAATCTGTACGTATTTAATACGTGCTGAGGCAGGTAAAGATATATAAATATGAATATAGTCTCCTGTCGGGCTGTACTGGGCAAATGCTATATAAGATAATGTTTTTATTGAAAACTCTGCTGTTTACTAAGTTTCTGTATACACTATATGCTGGACTAGTGATAGGAATAAGTACATACTTAATACATGCTGAGGCTGGAAGTACTATATATGTATGTACGAATATAATCTTTCTGCTAAACTACGCTGTATACTGACTTTCTATAGTAACATGATTTACTAATCCTGACATGCTTTCTGAACTTCATTCTAGTCTGCTATTCTATTTCTGAAGTGCTTTACGGGTATTGCATTACTATACGGGGCTTCAACTGAATACAACCATATCTCAACATGGCATATCATATTACATACTGAGTATACTGGGCAATCTCTAACACTTGCGTTAGAATCTGTATCATACTGATAGGTTTCATATACATTACAACCCAATGTTTCTCACATCGGACCAATATTCATAATAACACAATACTCGACTTCTAAACATTCTACTGGTCCGTAATTTATTACACTATACTGATATTACTTAACTTGCAGAAGGAAACTAACTTTACATACCTTATCTTCGACTATTCGTCCGTCGGACGAGTCTCGGCCGGTACTTCAACTATTTTCTCCCAACTGCATTCATAAATACGTCAATCAATACTAAATACAGCTTTATTGTAAAGAGCAACGTTACTTTTGATATAGTTTATAGCCTAAACTTAGGCTTATCGAAAGACGGTCGAAAGCTCGCTATTTTTCAGCGGCCCAGAAGAGAGAAGTATTCACTTCTCAGCTAGGAACACATAGACATTAATTTAGAGCAATTCTACTTACCTTAGTTCGGTGGCTCGCCGATTCGTCGGCCGTATTTCACGAAACTAAATCCTTAGAAATGCTCTCTGCTGCTAAATACTTCGGTATCTGGGATTAATTTGAGTTTGGGCAGCGTTTGGCAGCGTAATCGGACGAAAATTAATTAATTTCTTCGTTCCTTTCTTTTCTCTCAACGTTTGGCTCTGTTTTCTGGAAAATGGTTAAGTGTTAAATGATTTTAACCGAAGTGGGGGCTTTATATACTTGGGCCTGAACTTGGGCAACGTGTCACGGAGCCATCGCGGAGGCCTCACCTCCGTGACACGCTGCCATCGCGGAGGGGCTCTGCCTCGGCTCCTCCCGTGATGGTTCGACGGGTTTCTCATCCGATCTTTTCCCGGGCCTTTCCCTAGCACGTATGTCCTTCAAATATGCTTAACCAACGTGCGAATAGGTCATCTAAGTGCCGGGAATTCTACGGGATATAACAAAAATGGGGTGACCACGAGTCGTGGTAAGCACCACGAGTCGTGATGTGATCCATGGTCAAGATAAAATTGAAGACCGGGGAAAGTAGGCAGTATACCTAATGAGTGGGCACCACGAGTCGTAGTCCATGCCACAACCCATTAGGTGACCCGTGGTCCAGGGTGGTTTGGGAAGTGCAGAATTTGGCAATGTAGGTGACGAGTGGATCACCATGAGTCATGGTGTCCCTCGTGGTAACCAACATAAGGTTTTTGGCAGTGCACCCAACGACCATGACCACAAGTCGAAGTCACTGGGCACGAGTCATTGAGTCCCTCGTGGGGACTGGCGATCAGTTTTTCTTACGAGTTTATCAAGGGTCTTTCCATAATTTTATAACCTCCTAGACTCTAAATTACGTCGTTTTGGGTTTATTTTAAGGGGATTTAGAGGGGTTAAACAGTTTTCCCCACATTCCCACTCAGATTTTAGGTCTTCTCTCAAGAGCTCTCAAGCAAGGTCTAGGGTTCCTTACCATTTGCATTCATTCAACCTTCTTTCTCCAGGGAAATTTTAGCCAGGTATGTGGTAATTCAACAAGGGAATATCCTTCCCTTGTGTCCCAAAAAAATCCACCCTGTCTTCTCTATCAGTTCTAGCCCTGAAACTTTTGAATGCGAAGATATTATCCGTTAGACATTGTTTAATTCATGTGGAATATTATTTTACGTCAATTGTAGATACTTTTCACCAGCTTGTGATTGTATTGATCCTTGTCACGGTAAAGTAAATTCTAACCCTAGCTCTTGAATGCCGAAAAACTAGATTCTTGCATAAGTGATTAAATATCAAAATTTTCTTGATTCTATTAGTGTTGGGGATTCCCATATGATTAGTTTGTGTTTAAACTCAGTCAGATTTTATGTCAGTTTAGTTTTAGTAAAAATGTTAGAATACTCAATATTATCCAGAAATGTCAGCTAATCAGTTTGACTACAAAAATTCCCGAGGTGTCAGTAGCGCCTCCCAGTTATTAGAAATAGTCTCAATTTCAGTTTTAGTGATTCTTTAGGTGATCATGACACTGTCAGATAAGAAGCTCTGACCAGCCTCAGGAATCCAGCTTCAGAATTACAGTTTTTTCTTTAGACGATTATGACGCTTCCAGATAAGTAGCTCTGACCGGTCTTAGAACCCAGTTATAGAATTCGATTCGATAAGACTCTCAGGGTGCTTCCAAATAGGTATTCCTGACTAGTCTTGGACCCAGTTTCGAGCTATCAGCTTAGAATTTAGTCTAGGACTATCCAGTGGGAATAGGACTTAGCACCGAGCGGACCGGGGTTCCAGCGCACCCAGGTTCCCAGAACTATGTTACCACCATTGGATATATATATTTTATTGGCCTCACGGCCCTAGACTTGTAATCATCCAGTTCATGTCTCTATACCCTAGCAAGGTATATTGGATCTTACCGATGGGGCGTATACATCGGACTCCACATTTAGCTCACGTGGTTATATGTCGGTTATAGACTCTCCCACTAGTCAGCTCAGTTCAGTATTAAATTAGTCAGTTCAGTTTCAGTTTTCTTAGTCTAGCACAGTTAGTTCAGACTCAGAAATCTCAGACTTAGGGCATGCCTTTTGACCACCAGATAGGGTCATCTTGACCATCCCAGTATATTTCAGTTATTTCAAATCAGTATATCAGTGGTCATTACATGTCATTTCAGTTCAGTTATTTATATAGAGCATTATGTTTTCTCCTGCTTACACAGTACATTCAAAGTACTGACGCATACCTTTTATGCTATATCGTTTCATGATACAGCCGCAGGTTCTCAGTCCCAATGCTGTTAGCAGATGTATCCAGGAGTTTTCATCTGTACCCATAGGTGAGTCCTCATCTTTCAAGGAAGAAGTTCGTTTTAATCAGTTCTATTTTCCTTTATTTAGACTTGGAGTTAGCTAGGGGCTTGTCCCAGCAACTCATCAGTTGTAGTGGCTTTCAGACACAGACATGATTTTCAAACTTG
This sequence comes from Datura wrightii, assembly GCA_035772735.1. NCBI lineage: Eukaryota > Viridiplantae > Streptophyta > Magnoliopsida > Solanales > Solanaceae > Datura > Datura wrightii. The sequence continues at coordinate 64,482,720 of JASDFA010000016.1, read as the reverse complement.
TAGCTCTGTTCATATGATTTAAACTTTATGATTCTGCTTCATTTTCATTATTCTTTTATATCATTATTCTAAAAGCTTCCGCTATATATACATACATATATATATATATATATATATATATATATATATATATGTTACTTAGAATTCTAGTGTATGATAGACCAGGGGTTGACTTGGGGTTACTTGTTACTCTAAGTACCGTGTCCCGTCCAGGGTGTAGAGTCGGGGCGTTACAATACGACTCGTACTGAGACTGACACTTTAGCTCATTTTCTGCACTTTCAGGATTCTTTTGCACATTCTTGCTCCAACACTTATTTTTCCTGTAATCAAAGAAAAAGTGTCTTATATCCATATAAACATACCTAAGTTCATGTTATTTTCTTAATTTTAAGCATCAAAAGTGTTGTAAACTCACAGCACATCAACACCCTCAACTTAAGACTTTTGCATGTCCTCAGGCAAAGAAAAGAAAAAAAACTAAACACGACACTCAACTAGAAAATAAACCTAGGATACTACAGTCAATACCAAACAAAATTTGCACTACGAATCCAACAACTTTTGACCCTTCTTCCGTGAACCAATATCAGCTAATGTACTATAAGCAACCACAAAACATGATAAGCAGGGATCAAGATATGTCATCTAGCTATTAACAAGCAATTGAGTCATCACCGATGTTTTTCACACAGACCACTGGTAAAATTAAACATAAACCATGTACCCTCACAGCAAATGAAGTTCCTACTCACAGATATAGTAACATATACATCATGGCACTAAACAAGCAAGACTCTCACTCTCACAAAGAAGTTTCAAGTACTGTGTATCAATTACCATAGGCTTGCCCTTATTTTCTCTGCTTCGGTCCGGCATATAGTCAGATTAGGATCACTATAGGACTTGATGCGGCTTGTAATGTAGACTTTAGGGCTGGACATGATAAATATGAGATCTTTTCAAGTGACTAACCCTTTCTTGGCACTACATACATTGGCTCCATTTTTCACCTATTACACCCCTTTTTGCTTTTCTTTCTTTTTCCTCCCTTTTCACCCCTTTGTATGCATTTGTATGAGTGTGGTGTGTTTTCAACCTTTTTCAAGTATTATTTTTCTTTTTGAATTTTCTTTGTCAATTTTTCTTCTCCTTTTTTTTTCATTTGTTACACCACATCTCATTTTTCACATTATCTCTTTTCTCTCCCTTTTTCTCGTTCCCACTATTTATACACCCCTACTCTAGCCACCTTCAACTTAGGTATTTCGCTTATGTTGAGGTTCACAATGTACAAGGAGGGACCAGGGCCAAAACAGGTTCATTATAAAAAAAATATGTGCAGTTCATCAGTTAATCAAAGAAAAATGGTTTATTAAAGGCTCAAAATTGGGATCAAGGGAATCATATGATTTTGGTAGGGTTACTTAGGCTAAAAGTGGGCTCAACAAAAATGGCCTAGGATCATATCCTAACGAACCATCCTTAACCTATGCAAAGACCAACCAGGCAAGTTCTAGATCTTCAACACAGTACTGAACTAAGTATCAAACCTCACTCACTCATGGCACATGACTTATATTCACTCTACCTATCTGGTTTATGCATGGCTTAACAAGACTACTCATGTTAATACACTAAATGACATCAAGAGATCCACAGAAATCATACATGTAGTCACAAGTACACAACTAATTCATCAAAAACTTTTAAACAGGGTCAATTTTTTTTCAAAAATCCAAAACTAGTGCATTTTTATTGGCTAAGCACTCCTAATCTACTTTCTAATTAAACAAAATCACAAAATAAGAAAATAAAATTATAAACATGTCGGTCCTGTTAGATAGCATGCCTGAGGGAAAAGAAATACGGCAAAAAAAACCTCGGACGAATCCAAAGACCCAAAAATACAAGTATACCCCCTCCCCTTTTTGAAAATTGTGCTTCATCCCTGAAGCATGAACTACAAGAACAGAGGGAAGGGAACATGCCCGTGGCTACTCAGACTTCACCATTCATGGGTTTCCTCTCATGCAGCGCCTCATTTAACCTCGCGGCACGACGTAACTCTTGTGACTCTTCAGGCATCATCAAAGTATACTACCTCTATTCCTCTTAAGTCCTCCACATCTCCCACATATAACTTTATTCTTTGGTCATTCACGTTGAACCTTTTACCTTATTTATTCTCAAGTTCCACTACACCATATGGGGATAAATGTACCACTCTGTAGGGTCCCATCCATTTAGATTTCAGCTTTCCCGTGTATAACCGGAGCCTTGAGTTGAACAGTAGGACCAAATGACATGTGCTAAACTCCCTTTTTGCAATCTTTTTGTCATGGTAAATCTTCATTCTCTCTTTATAAATGGACACACTCTCATAAGCTCTAAGTCGGAACTCATCCAACTCATTGGCCCATCACAACTCTACCACGAGTCGTAGGAAGGCCCCATGACTCGTCCCTTGGACCCGTAGTGTAGAGAGTTGAAAAACATACCTGTGGACCTACGTGTGCATCTTATGACTTGTACCATGTAGGTATGGTTCATACTTTGACTCGTAAATCTTTGCCTCATATAGCTTGCATAGTTCACAGGCACAGTAAGTACTATGATCCGTACACTTGAGTTACGAGTTGTAGGACCAACCATGCCCTGAACTCCTGCACTGAAGCACATCTATAATCCTCACCACGACTCGTGCTATGACTCATACAACTCTCTCATGAGTCGTACTGAGAACTATAGAACCTATTCTTTTTCAGCAGTTTTCTACCAGCTGATTTTGTTTTCCCTGCACACTAAACACACATTAGTTAAGTCACTTGGGTGGCCTCCCAGGAAGCGCTTGATTTAGCATCGCGGCACGACGCATGTGGCCCGATTACTCAGAATTCACCAAGCCACCACTTGAGTTACCTCCCAAGAAGCGCCTGATTTAACATCGCGGCACGACGCAAGGCTCTTGACTATTCAGACTTCATCAAGGACCTCAGATTCATCCTCTATCGTTGAGACTACACTATATCCCTTCGGTTGCTACACTTATAGACAAATGTTGAAGGTGACCTCTTCTTTATTCAGTCTAAATTTCAGTTGGCCAGCCTCCACATCTAATAAGGCCCTCCCAATGGTAAGGAATTGTTTCCCCAAGATGATGGGGACCTCATAATCAACCTCACAATCCAGGATCACAAAGTCTGCTGGGAATATGAATCTTTCTACTTTAAAAAGCACATCAAACAAGATCCCCACTGGCTTCTTCACAGTTCTATCAGCCATTAGTAGACGCATGGTAGTCGGTGCGGGGGCTCCCAAGCCTAATTGCTTAAACACAGCCAATGGCATCAGATTGATGCTTGCTCCCAAATCACAGAGTGCCCTTGCAAACTCAACATTCAATTGTGCAAGGGATAGTGAAAGCACCTGGATTATCTATAGGCTCATAACTCACGGACCTCTTCTTTGTCACAAGGTCCTTCATGAACTTAGCATATCCCAGCATTTATTCCAATGCCTCAACCAATGGTATGTTCGCAGATAATTGTTTGAGCATTGACATGAATTTCTGGAACTTACCATTCTCCGTCTTCTCTTCATTCTTTGGGGGAACGGTGGCGGTGGTTGCGGGATAGCCTTGTAAATTTGTGTTGCACCTTGTTCAACTTCAGACCCTTTTTCACCAGTTAGGGCCTCAGGCAACTCAGCATTCTCAGCACGTTCCATTTCAGCACTATTTTCATTATCTTCAATCATGCTCTCTTTCTTCCATTCAACTACAACTGGTAGAGGGGGGTCAACTGTGGTCTTACCACTCCTAGTCATCACAGCCATACAGTGACCATCATTCTTTGGTTTCTGGACTGTATTGCTAGGTAGTGTACCCTTCTGTCTAGGGTTCAGTGATGCTGACAGTTGCCCTAGCTACTGTTCAATTTGCTTGATAGCTATCACGTGGGATTCCACTCTCTGGCCCATGCTCGATATATCACCACGGATTTCCTTCAGCTAATCATCAATGGACCTCACCTTTTTCAACATCTCAGTCATCATTCTCTCTAGCTTTGACTATTTAGCCTCCCCCTCTCGTGCATTAGGATGCACATATACTCTAGCTCGATCATTGCGATAACTATCATTCCTTATCCATTCTCCTTCGCACTCACAACCTCGGCTCCTGTCTCTGTACCCGTTGTGGTTGTAGTTATCTCTGTATTGGTTTTGACCTTGGTTTCTAGAACCTTGGTTCCAATTTTCTTCTCCAGATGCTTGGGCGTTGGCTCAAAAACCCGCCACCTAGCTATCCAGGAAATTTGCCTCTTCCTCAGAATTAAAGCGGTCTACCCGCGGCTACTGTCCTTGTGTCCCCACTGTGTTCACCCTTTTGACTCCAGCTCCCATAATGTGTTTAGTAAGCAACTCAACCTATGTGCGCATATCAGCCAATTCCTGGTCACATTCTTCTTCATTCCTCCGTTGGTCTGCAGTCAAAACAACAGCATTTGTGTCGGTCGCTGCATCTTCCTCCCGGGTATGCCATGCCCTATTTGTTTTTGTCACCCTGTCTAGAATAGTAGCAGCTTGCTCCCAGGTGTGACTCATCAATGCTTCTCCTGCCACTGTGTCTGCTATAGCTTTTTTATTATTATTCGAAGACCTGTAGAAAATTTCCAACAAACTGTCATATGGAATTTTATGGTTTGGGCACTTTACAATATCTTCTTGAACCTCAGCCAAGTTTCATGAAGTGTCTCAATTTTAAGTTGTCAGAAATTTTAATTTTTATCCTTGAGCTGCAACATTCTGGAGGGGGAAAGAATTTCACTAAGAAGGCTTTCTTGAGTTCCCTCCAGTTGGTTATGAAGTCGATGGGAAACTCTGATAACCATAAAGTGGCTTCCCCTAACAGAGAAAGGGGGAAAAGTCTGAGTCTGATGGCATCTTGGCTAACTCCAGGCAACCTATACGCCGTGCATATTCCCACAAAGTTCATCAGGTGCAGGTTGGCGTCATCCGCTGCATGACCACTGAACACCCCTTTCATGTTTAATAGTTGAATCATGGTGCTCGTGATGTTAAATTTGGCCCCAGCGAGAAATGATGATGGTACAATTGCTCCAGTTGACCAAACTTCGCCAATGTTTGGGTCCTCATCATCGAAGAACTAAGGGGCAAATCTATGACCTCTGTTGCCTCGCCCATATCAACTAGTGTAACAGCCTCGTCTCTAGCATCCTCCGCATCCTAAAGTGCAGCTTTCCAATCAAGCTCGACTTGCCTAGCTTTTTCAGCTCTGTGGGCATCTCTCTGCTCCTAGTTTTCCATTCTGCGTAGTGTTCGTTCAATTTCGGGGTTCAACAAAATCAGGGGATTTCCACTACTCCGAGAGCTTGGCATTCACCGAACAACAACCTGTGGGTATCACAAACATAACGAAAACATAATTCAGGAAATAACTACCAAAAGTCAAATATAAGCAATTAATCTAGTCTTAGCCGTATTCCCCGGCAATAGTGCTAGTTTTTTATAACATTCAAACTCACACCTCCTTCTGAAGTATAAAGCGGACATTATCAATAAAGAACCCTACAAAGAGGTTGGGGTCGAACCCACAGGGAATATGAAAGATCTAGATTGATGCTGGTAAGTAAACTTATTGGTTAGTTACTCCATTTTGGGGGTTTTAAGAAAACAATAATTAAAACAATGATTGAAATTATGATTTAAAATCAAGAGTTAAAAATAACTAGGGTTTGTGTTCCTCATGGGTTCATAACTGCTTTGGGTATATACATGTGATCAGTACCAATTCTTACTTGTAGAACTAATAACTAGGGTTCATCCAAATGATTGATTTATCCCTATTGGATGACTGTACTCAATCACCGGGTCAGATCTCATGAGCGGTTACAAATTATCCGTTATCACTATGTTCCAAATTTAACTATCCTGCGACCACAGCTCAAGTTAATACAATGATCATCAAGATCAAGGCTTTGTTGTAATTTTCTTTTCATACTCTCTACCTCTCTAGGCTCAAGCAAGTAAGGAATTCGAGAAAGTCCTAACATTGTACACCATTAAGAAATAGTTAAGTATGAAGAGAATACAATGCAAGTGTTTTACATTAGTTTTGAATCACTTTTGTGTATCCCTAGCTCGTTAATCCATTTGTTCCCAAAACTCTAGCTATGGATGTTTTAGCCTCTCATAGTTGCAAGGTTGTGATATGCATTCATAATTAAACACATAATTCAATACTTACAATGGTAGATGAGAGAATAGATTCTTTGATTATATCATAAAAACCTCAAGAACAATTGATAATGATCAAGAAAGAATCCAAGAAAAGGTTAATCACAAGTCAATCAACTTAATTCTATATTTCTCCCTCGAATCTCTATTGATTTCACGTCTCTCTCACTTCTCTCTAATGTTCTCTATGATTCCTATTGAAAATAAAACATAAAAGGTATTTATAAAGACATAGGAATCCTTTTTCTAAGCTAACAGGTTGATTTTCCATAATTGGCGCCGCCTGAGCCACGACTGATCATATGACCCGTAGCAGGATTATACGGGTCATACCTGCTGTCTGTAAGTCCTTCTCTTGCTGCAATTTTGGCTAAGTGTTGGCCTTGATACGGCTTGTACCTGCTTACTATGAGTTTGCTTTGCTTCTGTGGTCTGGCTCTGAGAACTTTGACATTTTCTAAAATTATTCACGAGTGTTGTGGTACGAAGCGTACCTCCCAGCCACGAGTTGTACTATCTGAAGTTCTGCTTAGTACTGAAAATCCTCTGAAGGTCACCACTGCTCCTGGTACGATTCGTACATTGTGTTGCCATAATTCATAGTTCCATCCATATCAAGAGTCTGCCTTTGTGCAATTTCTTCTGAATATCTCCACGACTCAAGTTACGGCTCGTACCATTGTTGTACGGCTCATACTGAGAATCGTAGGTTGCATTCTTCCCAGTTCAGCCATCTGAAACTTTTCACGGTTCTCCGGACAGCTCGTGCCATCAATGTATGACTCATACTAAGACTGACACTTTAGCTCATTTTCTGCACTTTTAGGCTTTTTTAGCACATTCTTGCTCCAACACTTATTTTTCTCATAATCAAAGAAAGAGTGCCTCATATCCATATAAACATACCTAAGTTCATGTTATTTTCTTAGTTTTGATCATCGAAAGTATTGTAAACTCACATCACATCAATGAACCCGTTGGAGTTTCATGGTTCGAAGGTAGACGAGAATACACAAAAAGTTCATTGATGAGATCCAGAAAATCACTTAGATTATGGGTATCACCAAAGAGGAGATCGCAAACATGGCATCTTATCAGCTGAAGGGGGTAGCTCATATATGGTACAAGTAGTAGAAGAAAGGTTGTTGGGCAAGTGTATCTCCGGTTGATTGGGATGAGTTCGTGATAGCCTTCTTGGACAGGTTCTTTCCTCGGGAGTTAAGGGAGGCAATGGTTGTAGAGTTCATCAACCTGAAGAAGAACAATACTACGGTTAAAGACTATTCCTTGAAGTTCACCCAATTGTCTATGTATGCTCCAGAGATGGTTGCCGATCTGAGGACTCAAATGAGCAAGTTTGCAATGCCCCAGAAACTCAAAATCTAATTCTGGGACTTAAATCAGAAAATTCGAAAAACTACAGAAATGTTGCAGGACGGCCAACTTGATGAGTCATTAAGCAGCCTCATGACTTGTTTGGTGAGCCATGAGGAGAAGATGGGATAATGTAAAGGAGGGAGGCAGTGTACCAACGAGGGAAGTCATGAGTCGTGGTCACTGACCATGACCCGTTAAGTCACTCGTGGTCAGGCCTGAGTTGGAAATATTTTGAGTTGACCAGTGTACTTGACGAGTGGGTGAAATGAGTCGTCACCTGTGGCAACGACTCGTTAAGTGACTCGTTACCTAGTCCAGAGTTAAATCTTCAGCAATGAACCAGTGTGACCCACGACTGGTGACCACAAGTCGTGGTCAGTGACCATGACTCATGAGGTCCCTCGTGGTGACCTACTAAGGATTCCAAGCAGTGTACCTAACGGGAGTGACCAAGAGTCGTGGTCGGTCACCACGACCTGTTAGGTTGCCCGTTAGGGGCACCTGACAATTTTTCTCAGCAAATTTCTAAGGGCTATTTGGTAATTTTCTATTCTCCTAAGCTCTAAACTGCATCGTTTTGAGCGTAAAATCAGACTTATTAGAGGGTTTGGACGGTTCCTCCCCTCATTCTCATGATTATTGTCAAAAAACCTATCGAAAGTCCTCTCCAGAAACTCCCAAGCAAGCTTAGGGTTCTCATCTAATGCAGCAGTTCAAGTTGTCTTCTCTGGGTGAATTTTAGTCAAGTGTGTGGGAATTCAACAAGGGAATTGTCCTTCCCTTGTGTCCCCCAAAATCCTACCATGACTCCCTTATCAGTTTTAGCCATGAGCTTTCGAATACGCATGAATTCCATGTTATTTTTCATTAATTTTGCCTGGAATAATATCCATGTTGGTTGTTCATATTGTCTTCATCAGTTCCTAATTAAATTGTCAATGTTCATATAAAAAGTGAATTTAAGCCCTAACATTCGGGTAATGATTTTTCTTATTAAATTTCATCTAGTGAATGAAGAATGTTTTGGGCTAAATTTCCTAGAAATTCTTACTATATATTTGTTGAGCAATTATTTCACTGATAAGAATGATTTTAGCCTTGTTGGATGAGATTTCTTTAATTCTTGAATTGTTGTCATATTATGAAATTCTTGTATTGTTGGGATAAGATGAGTTCTTTATTAGCTACTAGTAGTTCAGACCAGTTAGAACGTAGAGTCCCTTTAGAATCTTTCAGAAAATTGTCAACTGATTAGTGTGACTTCAGTCTTATTTCGAAGTGTCAGTGGTGCCTCTCAATTATCAGAATCAGACTCAGATTATAGTTTTTGGTCCATTGGGTGGTCATGACATTTTTATATATAGCTCTGACCAGCCCCAGGACCCCAGTTCAGTTACAGCTTGTTCTTAGACGGTTACGACGCTTTCAGACAAGCAGCTCTGACCAATCTAGAACCCAGTTTCAGAATCTTGTCTGGTAAGACTCTCAGGGTACATGCAGTATACGTCCCTGACTAGTCTTCGACCCCAGTTTTGAGCTATCAGCTTAGTAGTTCAGTTTAGGTTTTTTTCCAGTGGGAGTAGAACTTAGCACCAAGCGGGTCGGGGTTCTAGCGCACCCAAGTTCCCAGAACTATGTTGCTATAGGTTACAGTATGACTTGGCCTGATTGGCCCCAGACTTTTGTGAACACTCAGTTCATGCCTTTATACCCTGGCAAGGTATATTGGGTCCTACCGGTGGGGTGTATACATCGGACTCCACATCTAGTTCACGTGGTTCAATGTCAGTTATAGACTCTCCCACTAGTCAGTCCAATCCAGTTTCAGAATAAGCAGCTCATTTCAGTTCTAGTTCTGTCAGTTTAACTCAGTTTAGTACAGTATCTCAGATTCAGTGTTTCAGACTTAGGGCATGTCTTTGACCATCAGACGGGGTCATCTTGACCTTTAGATTACATCAGTAGTTCAGTTGAGCTTACCTATTGGTCATTGCGTGTCATTGCAGCTCAGACTTTATATTCAGTTATGTTTCTCCCACTTACTTAGTACATTCAAAGTATTGAGGCATACTTTTATGCTGTATCGTTTCATGATACAACTGCAGATCCTCAGACTCAGCACCGTTAGTTGCCATAGTTCAGATTCTCCACCTCAATAGTGAAGTGGGAGTCCTCATAATCCAAGGGCATTATTTCTTTCTTTCAGTCATTTATTAGTTTCAATTAGACTTAGAGTTCGTTGGGGTTTTGTCCTAGCAACTCCTCTACTAGATAGATTTCAGACAGACATGATTTTCAGATTTATCAGTATTATTAGAGTGTTTCGAACTTTTATGTTCTCAGACTTGTTTTACATACATGCTTTATGATATTTTTCCAAAGTTTCATTGTGCATGTTTACTCAGAATACCAGTGTATAATAGATCAAGGGTCAACTTAGGGTCACTTGTGACTTCAAGTACCGTGTTATGTCTAGGTGAAGTCTCGGGGCATGACAAAGTTTGTATTGAGAGTCTCAAATTTGGTGGTGAAGAGTGCAGGACTGCTATGCTTATCAGTGAAATAGATATAGCTCAATCATGATTCATGCCTAACAGATTGAGGAGGAGAAGTTGAAGGAGAAGGGGAGGGAGACCAGGAGGGCTAAGATAGGAAATTTTGAGTTTTCTCAGCAAAGGACAAGCGGCAAACATCGCTTACAGTCCCATCAGAGGCCATCAGCCCCAGCTCCATCATCAGCTAGCATCCCATCCCCCAAGTGTCATACCCCACCTTGGGAGGCATGACGGGAACATAGTACCACATTAGGACCTAGGCTGACCTGGCTGGGAATGTACACCTCTGGTGCCTGCCAGCAACTCAAACTCAAGAAAACAAACAGCTATATCTCGACTGTAACCACAGTCTTGGGCCGACAAGGCCACATAGCAAACCTGTAAAAGAAAATAGCTAACCCAGCAGACATAATAATAAAAGGATCCTATGCGGGCCAACAAGACCACCATGTTGTCTAAGTCATAACAGAAGGAAAATAGGCAGTCATATATACTATAGCCAACAAGGCTGCTAACTGATAGCTAAACTAGGCCCACACAGCCAATATATAAAACATGACATACATAGGCCTCACACAGCCAACAACAACCAACCAACAACTAGAAACTGTAGTCCGCAAGTCTCTAAGATTAGATTAGTGGTCGGGACATGGCCCCGACCTCCCCAAAAGTTGTAAAATAAAAGAGCAAGCCATTGTGACTGGCAATTCCAGAGAAATGGAGCTGACTAAACTGCTAATCCTGGATGACTTCTAAGGAGGTCCTGAACCACGTCTGTCCGCATCTGGAGGAAAGTATGAAGTGCCCCATGGATGGGCGCCAGTACAATATGTATCGAATATGTAAGCCAGTAATAAAATTTGAATAAAACTGATAAAAGAACTTAAAGTAATCAATATGAAGGATAAGAGTTCAACCTAAATAGCCTCATAATCTAAAATATAACTAGCAAGTAAATATACAAACAAGAACCTAACCGGGCCCCCATAAGCCTGAAAGGTACAATCAACACAGAATAACCTACCTGGCCCCCATAAGTCCTAGCAAGCTCCAAACAATCTATACACCCCTATCGGTACCCCTGAGGCTCCATAGGTGTCTGCAACTGCGTATCAGGAAAACTAGGCCCTTGTGAGGGTCAGTAATGTCATATTTGGCATAGAAGGAGTTCATAGAAGACTCCAATGTGGTCCCAAAGGCTTCACTTTTAGTCCCTTCAGACACTTAATAGCTTTGTAAGCAACTCAATAGCTCATAAGCAATACAATAGCTTCGAAAGCAATCTTATAGTTCTGGGTTTGCTAGCAACATTGTGACTCTATAAGCAATCTATAGCTCCATAAGTAGGCTATAGCTCTGTAAGAAGTTCACACGATTAACTATCCCTCAGCTATTCACAGCGCGAGGTCGTACAAAATATGATCAACCCCTACCAGGGATGCTATGCTACATTCTCAAATCTATTCATAATGACTAACTACAACATTCGTATTCTCAAGTTACTACAAAAGTACAAGTCATATCAATGTTACGAGGAGAATAACTTGCTGAAAGGATTAGCCTTAACAAATCATAATCGGCGATTTCTATTCACCCAAATAGTTCTAATCTAAAGTCGGCAATTCCACCAATTTGCAGCTCTTATGCTAAGAGAATAAGGCTATTTCAATACTAGAAATCGGTAAATAACAATAACCTTTTAAGCATAGAAACTACAATTCAAACTCTATTCAATTCATTCGAAAGCTTATAAATTCCTGAGAGTTTAAAAGGTAGAAATGCTTACCTATCACTTGTAGCCTCTTAGGATTCAATTAGGAGTGATTTCTACAACTTTTAATTGGCGGGGTTCCACCAATCCGAGTGAGATTTCAAGAAATAACTCCGTAGGAATGTTCCTCGTAGGCCTGGAACTCATTATCCAAGAAAAATTTGCATTTGAACAGATTTTAACAGCGTAAATTGGTGAAAACAGATGAAAAGTTGAGAGGAAACTTCGTAGGGTCGTGGTCTATTTTTTGAGAAATATTTTAAATGAATTGGACTTCACACTTAAAACATGTATATATAAGAGGCGGTGTAAAGGGGGCACAGGACACCGCCCATCGTGCCAGGCCAGAGGCGCGACACACCGGGCAGGCAGCGTGATGCGGGGCCTAGGGCGCCCAGCCTTCAGCCCCGACCTCCTACTCGCTCGATATTGTGCTCAAATATTCACTCCTTGAGCCCTTCCTTGCATGTGTTGTACTCCACAACTCTCAACATACATACACATGCATTGGCTAAACGATAAAAACTTTTGGGGTGTAACACCAGGACCACAGGTGATCAAAGGGGTAGAGCACCAAGCTCTAAGTCTCAGGGGAGCATGTACGGAGATGCACATTCCTAGCTTGCAAAAAGTGTGGAAGGAACCACCTTGGAGACTGTTTGATTAGCACGGATGCTTGTTTCGAGTATGGTAAGCCCGGTCATAGACTTAAGGGTTATCCATTAGCTAGGTAGGGTGACGGTAGTGGTTGTGCCCCAACTACCTCTTCAACAGCTCCAGCAGCTTGCCCAACCCAGCAAGGTGCCTCATCTAGTGTTGGTGGAAGACAGTGCTAGAACCGTTTCTATGCACTTTCATCATGCTAGGAGCAGGAGAGCTCACCATATGTGGTCACAGGTATGTTACGAGTTTTCACCTTGATGTTTATGCATTGCTAGATCCAGGGGCCACATAATCTTTCATGACACCATATGTTTCTATCAGCTTTGGTGTCAGTACTGAAATCCTCTTAGAACCCTTCTCAATCTCTACTCCTATCGGTGAGTCTGTCTTAGCACGGAGGGGATACAAAAATTGCCCAGTCACGATTCTCCATAAAGTTACCAAAGTTGATCTAGTAGGGCTAGACATGATTGACTTTGATGTTATCTTTGGCATGGATTGGTTGCATTCTTGTTATGCTTCAGTCAACTATAGAACCCGGACAGTAGAATTTCAATTTTTGGGTGATCCAGTCCTAGAATCGAAGGGTAGTTCTGTAGTGCCTGTAGGTCACTTTGTCTCCTACCTTAAGGCCAGGAAGATGATTTTCAAGAGTTTTGTATATAATATAGTTTGCGTTAATGATTCTAAGTCTAAAAGCCCTAATTTTTAGTCAGTCCTAGTTGTTTATGTGTTTCCTGAGGTGTTCCCTGATGATCTACCAGGAGTCCTTCTCGAGCGAGAGAGTGACTTTGGGATAGACCTCATCCCTAATCCGCACCCATATCCATTCATCTTTAAATAATGGCTCCATATGAGCTTAAAGAGTTGAAGGAAAAGTTGAAGGATCTCTTAGATAAGGATTTTATCAGGTGCAGTAAGTCTCCATGGGGTGCTCTAGTCCTTTTCGTGTGAAAGATAGATGGTTCTCTCAAGATGTGCATTGACTATAGCCAATTAAACAAAGTCACAATCAATAATAAGTATCCCATTCCTAGGATTGATGACTTGTTCAACTAGCTTCAGCGTGCTAGTTGTTTTTTGAAGATAGACCTCAGGTCCGACTATCACCAGCTCAGAGTCAGAGAGTGTGACATTTTGAAAACAGCTTCAGATCTTGGTATAGTTACTATAAAATTATAGTTATGTCTTTTGGACTAACAAATACTCATATAGCTTTTATGGATTTGATGAATAGGGTGTTCAAGTAGTATTTGGATATGCTTGTCATCGTCTTCATAGATGATATCCTCGTATACTCTCGGAGTTAGGAGAAGTGTGTTGCTTATTTGAGGATTCTATTGTAAACTCTTAAGGACTGCTAGTTGTTTGCTAAGTTTAGTAAGTGTGAGTTTTGGCTAAATTCAGTTACCTTTCTTGGACATGTGGTGTCTAGTGAGGATGTTCAAGTAGACTCCCCAAAAGATTAAGGTGGTGAAGAACTGGCCTAGACCTGTCACTCGCACCAACATTAGAAGTTTTTTGAGTTTAGCTAGTTACTGCAGGAGGTTTATAGAGGTATATTTATCCATTGCCTCACATTTGACCAAATTGACTTAGAAGAAGGTCAAATTTTAGTGGTCTGATGCTTGTGAGAGGAGCTTTCAAGAGCTAAAGGCTCGAATCATTTTTGCTCTAGTCTTGACCCTACCAGAGGGAACGGATGGCTTTATGGTATATTTTGATGCTCTCAAGAGTTGAACTTGGGTGTGTATTGATGCAACATGGTTAGATCATCTCTTATTCTTTGAGACAACTTAAGACTCATGAGAAGAATTACACAACACACGACCTTGAGTTAGACACAGTAGTGTTTGCCTTGAAGATTCAGAGACACTATTTGTATAGGGTGCATGTTGATGTTTTCACGAACCATAAGAGCCTTCAGTATATGCTTAGTTAGAAGAACCTGAATTTACAGCAAAGGAGATGGCAAAGGAGATGGCTTCTCAAGGACTATGACATGAGTATTCTTTATCATCCAGGTAAAGCAAATGTAGTGGTTGATGCTCTTAGCAGGTTTTCCATTGGGAATGTGGCTCATGTGCAGAAATACTATACAAATATAAGAAGAACAAAGCTTGAGTTCACGGTTTATGATTGAGTGTTTCTGAAGGTGCCACCCATAAAGGGGGTGATGAGATTTGGAAAGAAGGGGAAGCTCAGACCCCGGTATATTGGTCCTTAAAGGGTTCTGAGGCGTGTTAGCAATGTGTCTTATGAGTTAGAGTTTCCTGCAAAATTAGCATCAGTGAATCCAGTTTTCCATGTGTCTTTGTTGAAAAAGTGCATTGGCGATTCGGCTCTAGTTATACTTGTAAAGAGTATTGGTGTGAAGGATAGTCTCAAATATAAAGAGGTTTTGGTTGAGATTTTTGATCGTCAGGTTCATAAGTTGAGGAATAAGGAAGTTGCTTTAGTGAAAGTCCTTTGGAGGAATCATCTTGTAGAGGGAGCTACTTGGAAAGCCGAAGCACACGTGATGGCCAAGTACCGTCACCTCTTCCCTTCCAGCTCAGTCCTAGCATTAGGTATTAGTTTCTCCTTTAGTACGCTACTCAGTTTTGTGTCCTTCAATTCCTCTTATGATTTAGTATATATGCATGTTTCATGAATTCAGTTCAGCCTATGTAACTTAGTTCAGAGTCGGTAACTCCATTAGTATTCAGTCTATAGCATTTAGTTATGAATTGTAACTTTTTCCCTATCTTTTCATCTTTATTAAGTCTCCATTCGAGGATGAATGTTCCCAAGGGGAAGATAATGTAACACCCCAAAAGCCCTAAGATTAGACCCTAGACTTGAAGCAGAAAATCAGCAAAAAGTGAAATATTTCCCTCACAGAACGAGTCACAGTATGACTCGTTTGGAGAGAACACGAGTCATGGTGAGGTGATACAACTCATGGTCATGACCCATCAGTACCCAGGGCAGTTAAGAGACCTAAATTAATGGGTGAAAGAATAACCCATGAAGACATGTAATGAATCATCTTGTCCATCCATCATGAGGAGATTAGAGAGTGAAAATTTTGGTTCAGAAGTAATAGATGGTCACCACGAGTCATGGTGACAACCAACGACTTGTGGTGTGACCCATGATGATTGGTTGGTAGTTTTTAAGTACGAGTTTCCAGGAGTATTTTCGTAACTTCATGGTGTGACCCATGACTATTGGTTGGCAGTTTTTTTAAGTACGATTTTTCAAGGGTATTTTCATTACTTCCTATGCTTTGAACTCCTAAACTAGGTTATTTTGGGTTTCTCAAGTGGGGTATTAAAAGGTTTTACTATCACGCCCCACCTTGGGAGGCGTCACTGGCTCCTAATGCCACACTGGACCCTAAGTTGGCTTAGAAGGACATATACACTTCTGATGCATATCGGCAACACGCAATCAAGAAAACAATCAAGTATATATCTTCTTAAACATAGTCCTAGGCCAACAAGGCCGCAACATATCACCTGTATAGAAAATAAATCGGCCCAATAGTTCATAATAATAATATCATCCTATGTGGGCCGACAAGACCACCATGTTGTCTAGATCCGACCAAGAGAAAGACAAGCGTATATACATATATACAAGCCAATAGGGATGCCAGATGACAAAACAACTAGGCCCACACGGCCAACAA
This sequence comes from Datura wrightii, assembly GCA_035772735.1. Classification (NCBI taxonomy): domain Eukaryota; kingdom Viridiplantae; phylum Streptophyta; class Magnoliopsida; order Solanales; family Solanaceae; genus Datura; species Datura wrightii. The sequence goes on along the minus strand of JASDFA010000016.1, from coordinate 64,466,420 downwards.
TGCATGTCTAACAAAACCCTTAGTCTGCAAGCCTCTAAAGAATAAGTTATTAGTGACCCAAAAACTATATAGCATAAAACAGGAGAACTTCTAATGTATGACAACTCTGAAGGAAGGGAGCTGACCAGTCTGCTGCATCTAAATGGCTACTAAGGAGGTCCCGAAACCTATCTATCAGAACCTGTAGGTAAGTATGCAGCGCCACATACATGGGCGTCAATACAATATGTACCAACTATGTAAGGTAGTAAGAATAACTTAACAAAAAATAATAGAGAAACTGAAAGTAATCAGCAATAAGGCCAAAAGTTAACCTGTACAAATCTCACAAATATAAACTGTAACTAACAGGTAATATTCAAACAAGAACCTAACCTAGCCCTTATAAGCCTGGCAGGTACAAACAACACAGAATAACCTACCTGGGCCCCCATAAGCCCCGGCAAGTGCAAGTCAATCTATATACCCGTACCTGTACAACTGTAGCCCCGCAGTCAAGCTGTAACTAAAGCATACTCATCTTCTAAGATTGTATTCGAGTCTTCTAGGCTCCTGCAACTATATCTAACCTTGTGGGATCCTGTAACAATAGCCTTCTGGACTCTTGTAACTGCACCACGGGCACACAAGGCTCTACTGAGGGTCAGTAATGCCATAACTGGCATAAGGGAAGCCCATAGGTGAATAGACTTCAACATGTCTCTGCAAGTCTCAATCTGGTCTTTCTAGATAGTATATAGCTCATGTAAGCAACTTGCACCCCCGTAAGCAGGTATACTTAAGTTTAGCCCTTCTAGGCAACATATACGTGGGCATATGCATGAGTAACCTAAGGCGTTGGCCCCATATTTAACAGTTAACAAGATTTCTAGTCAAGTTATTACATAACCTATCAGGCTACTAGTAGCTGAGGTGGCTTTCTGAGCAACCTATACGACAAGCTAAAGTCGAATAAAGCATACGTGTTCCATCTTACTATATACCACCATGTTCATTAGGCAACCATGGTGCCACTAACTCAAAGTTAAGGCTTCAAAGTTAAGATTCTATCCCTGTGGGCGTCAAAGTATGCCAATGGCCTGTAGGTGCACTTTACTATGTATAGGCATCGTAAACAAGAAGTTATAACGCCAGACTATGCCCTATGTTGCCCAACTTAGCAAGATATGCTCAATGGTTAACCACAAGCCTCTATGACCTCGGTAAGGCAGCAAGACATCACTAGTCAATCTAGGCGGCGACAACACAAATAGGTAATCTCTATGTCGCTTCTAACGAAAGGCAAAGCTGGATATGGCTAATCCTGACAAGGGATACTACACTACATCATCAATTAACTCATAGAATGTAACCACAACACACATAATCACAAAACTACTATGAAGGCACAAGTTGTAGAAATTGTACTACAAGGGTAACTTGCTGAAGGAAGTATAGCCTTAACATACCTCAATTCGCCAAATTCCACTTAAACGTTCAACTCCAACATATGAATGTGCAATCCTCCCAGGACCTAGCTCATAATTCAAGAGAATTAGGCTATTCCATTTCAAGGAAGTTGGCCAGCAACATTGTCCCATAAGACACAATGACAACAAGTCACAAAAAGTTCAGTTTCGACAAAACCTTACGAATTCTTATAGATTAAGAGGGTAGAAGTACTTACTGCCACTTGTAGATGTTCTGGACTTAAATAGAGATGATTTCAACAACTTCTACTCCTTAGGGATCCATGAATCTGAGCCAATTTCAGTGATACAACTCCATAGATATGTTCTTCGTAGCCCCGAGATTCATTACCCAAGAAGAATTCCTCATTGAACTTGATCTGGTCACTCAATTTTTCCTTATTCTATTCAAATTTCAGGGGAATTTCTCTTTAGCCCATTGCTGCTCTTTTAGGAAATATTTTAAATGACTCACAACTTAACACAACTCATATATATACAGGTTGAGGTGGTGGCAGGGGTTCGCAGTGCGCCTCCCATTGCAGAGGGACAGGGGCACGACATGCCACTCCCTGAATGGGAGGGGGTCCACGATGCGGCGCATGTAGCATTCTGCCTCCAACAACCTTCTACCCGCTCGCTCGATGACACACTCATGCATCCCACCTTCGACCCTTCTCCCATATGTTCCACACTCTAAGAACTCTCGACATGCGCACGCACACGTTGGTTAGACGATTGAAAGTTGTGGGTTGTAACATCATTCCCCCCTTAGGGACATTCATCCTCAAATGTAATTCATCCTTAAGAGACTTCAATCCTTAGGAAGTGCCAAAAAATTTTTCAATAGAGTCTCCTCTGTAATATGGACTATCTGAAAACTTAAACACAGAAAAGTCCAATATTGGTGTCTCAAAGGACGCTAAAAATAACTATACAGCATAGCTCCACAACAATATTGCAAGCAACTATCAACAGTGATAACAAAAGCAACAATATAACATCTGCGTAACTATCTCACCTGAGTTGTAACTGTCTGAGTCGATGTGGTATCGTCCTAGAGTCAAGAACACGTGAGGGTATCTAGACCTCATGTCATCCTCAACTTTCCAAGTCATTTCTTCTACATTTTTTTTCCTCCATAAGACTTTAACGGAAGATGTATCCTTGGTCCTCAATCTACGGACTTATCGATCTAGTATAGCAATTGAAGCCTCCTCATAGCAAAACTCCTCTGTGACCTGAACATCCTCAACTGGGACAATCTAGGAAGGGTCTCCTATGCACTTTCGTAGCATCGATACATAAAAGATTGAATGAATAGATTCTAGCCCCGAAGGCAAGTCTAACTTATAAGCCACTTGGCCTATCTTCCAAAGGATCCAGTATGGCCCAACGAATCTAGGGCTAAGCTTACCCTTCTTTCCAAATCTCATAACGCTCTTCATAGGTAAGACTTTCATGAATACCCAGTCATTAACATAAAACTCCAAGTCTCTATGTCGTATATTAGAATAGGATTTCTGACAACTCTGGGTTTTCAATAAACGCTCTTTAATGAGCTTAACTTTCTTTTTATACTGATGTATCAGGTCAGGTCGAATCATCCTTGAATTACTTACTTCAAATCATCTTATGGGAGACCTGAATTTCCACCATACAAAGCCTCATAAGGTGCCATCTTAATGGTAGAATTGTAACTGTTATTATTATATGCAAACTCAATAAAAGGTAGGTAATCATCCCAATTTCCTTTGAAGTCTAGCACACACGCCCGTAACATATCCTCGAGCGTCTAGATTGTGCACTCATCCTGGCCATCTGTCTGGGGATGAAAGGTTGTACTCAAAGTTTACCTGCTTCCTCAAGCCTTTTTGAAATGACTTACAGAATCTTGTTGTAAATTATGCCCTTTTATCAGAGAGGATAGACACTGGGACACCATGCAGTCGGACTATCTCTTTGATGTACAACTCAGCATAATCTTGAGCTGAAAGCGTAGTCCTAACTGGTGAGAAATGGGCTAATTTTGTCAGCCTGTCAACAATGACCCAAATAGAGTCAAATTTATGCCTGATACAAGGTAAACCCGTAATAAAATCCATATTGATTGCTTCCTATTTCCACAAAGGCACGACTATCTCCTGGTCAGCCCACTAGGCTTCTGGTGTTTAGCTTTTACCTTCTGGTAATTAGGACACTGTGCAATAAACTCAGCAATATCTTTCTTCATCCCATGCCACCAATAAATTTATTTTATATCATGGTACATTTTTATCGAACTTGGGTGTAGAGAATAGAAGGAATAATGTACCTCTGCCATAATCTACTGGCAAGGTCTTGCCACATCTGGAACGTGGAGTCGACCTCTGAACCTCAAGACTCCATCTCCTATTACCTCAAAGGCCACTAACTCTTCTTGCTAAACCTTGTCTCTGAGTTGTACCAGGACAACTCAGGCTAGGGTCTTCATACTGTCGTTCTTTCACCTCCACAATTAGAGATGACACTACAGTATTCTGGATCACAACCCCACTGTCATCTGAGTCCATCAATTGGGCTCCTAAACTGGCCAGCTGGTGTAGCTCTCGAGCCAATTCTCTATTTTCTAGCCTCAAGTATGATAAGCTGCCCATGGATCTTTGACTAAGGGCATTGGCTACAATGTTAGACTTCCCTGGATGATACAATATATCTATGTCGTAGTCCTTCAGCAGCTCAAGCCAATGACGTTGTCATAAATTCAACTCTTTCTTCTTAAAAATATATTGGAGGCTATTGTAATCAGTAAAGATGTCTACATGGACACCATATAAGTAATGTCTCCAAATCTTCAGGGAATTAATTACCGCAACTAATTCTAAATCATGGGTGGGATAGTTCTTCTCGTGCCTCCTTAACTGCCTCGAAGCATAGGTAATCACCTTACCGTGCTACATCAGAACACATCCCAACCCAATTCCTGAAGTGTCACAATATACCGCGTAGCCCTCTGAACCCTCTAGCAAGGTTAATACAGGTGCAGATGTTAGTCTATCTTTCAACCCCTGGAAGCTTTGCTCACAAGTCTCAGTCTACAGGAACTTAGCTACTTTCTGAGTCAGCTTCATCAATGGTGCTGATAGGACAGAGAATCCTTCCACAAATCTTCTGTAATACCCAGCTAACCCCAAAAAGCTGCAAACCTCGATTGCAGTTATGGGTATAGGCCAAGTCTTTACAGCCTCAATCTTTTTCTAGTCAACTTGAATGTCTGTGTCTGACATAATATAGCCCAAGAAGGCTATAGAGTTTAACTAGAACTCACATTTAGAGAACTTTGCGTATAGCTTGCGATCTCTGAGGACCTAGAGTACTATTCACAAATGATCTCTATGCTCAGCTTCTGCACGTAAATATACCAAAATGTCATCAATAAACACTACCATGAAAAAATCTAAAAATGGCCTTAATATGTTGTTCATCAGGTCCATAAACATTGCTGGGGCATTCGTCAATCCGAAAGACATAACTAAAAACTCAAAATGGTCATATCTAGTTCTAAAGGCTGTCTTCGGAATATCTTACTCTCGAACTTGTACCTAGTGATACCTTGACCTTAAATCAACTTTTGATAAGTATTTCACCCCCTGTAGTTGATCAAACAAATCATTTATTCTCAGGAGGGGATATTTGTTCTTAATAGTAACTTTATTCAGTTGTCGATAATCTATACACATTCGTAGTGATCTCTCTTTCTTTTTGACAAATAAGATTGGCACACCCCATGGTGAAGCACTAGGCCTAATGAAGCCTTTATCTAACAAGACATTTAGCTGATTCTTCAACTCTTTCAGTTCGGCAGGAGTCATTCTGTAAGGAGGAATAGATATGGGTTATGTATCTAGTGGCAAATCAATGGAAAAATCAATTTCCCGTTCTGGGGGAATACCAGGAAGTTCATCTGGAAACTCAGTGACCACCAAAATATACTGAAGAGTCGGGGATTCTTCCTACACATCCCGAACTCTAACAATATGATAAATAAAGCCCTTCGTAATCAGCTTCCTTTCCTGGAGATAAGATATGAACCTCCCTTTTGGCGTAGTTGCATTGCCTTTCCATTCCTGCATTTTCTCCCCTAGGAAGTGGAATCGTACAGTCTTTGTCCAGCACTCAACATTGGCATAACATGGCGCTAGCCAATCCATGCCCATAATTACATCAAAGTCAATCATTTCTAGCTCTACTAGGTCTGTAGAGGTTTGGCGGCCAACAATCTCTATCGTACAACCCCGATAAATTCTCCTAGAGATAATAGATTCACAAACAGGTGTAGATAACGAAAATGGTCACTGGAGAAACTCTGGTACAGTATAAAACTTTTGTGCCACTAGCGGAGTAACATAAGCCAAGGTAGAGCCTGGATCTATCAAAGCATAAACCAAGTGGGAGCAAACATTTAGTATACTTGTCACAACATCTGGCAATGACTCAAAATCTTGTCGCCCTGCTAATACATAGGTACGATTTGGACCACTGCCAGAACTAGATGGTCTTGATCTACCTCTGCCTTTGCCTGCTGGAGTTGAGGGCCTGCGCCCTGCAGAAGGTACTAGGGCATGTGACCCTGTTGAGGACCTACTCTGCTGGTCCTGATCACTCTGATATCTAATAAGACAATCCCCTATCATGTGACCCTCCTGCCAAGAGGAATAATAAGCAGTGGAGCCATATCTGCATCTCCCAAAATGTCGCCTGCTGCAAGTACCACAACGTGGTACGGTTGGCCTTATCTGGTCTGGGCCTCTTTGATGTTGTAGACTAACGCTGGTGAACATTTGTTGGAACCTGACTATCCATGGCGATCTAATCTACTGCCCTACCGCTGCTAAGGTGAGGGCCTAGGTGGCATACCTGACAAGTGAGGCCTGGGCCCACCCTGAAAATCTGCCTGTAAATTAGTGGGTCTAGCTCTCCGATGCTTCTCTTGATCTACCATTTCGGCCCTATACTGACGTTGTTTGATTTATTATATATTCTTACTAAAGGCCGAAATTCACGAGATATCCATGTTTTCTCACAATGTGGTTGTAATACAGGACTCTGCATACTCTGGAGCCAGCCCTACTATAAACCGGTGTACCCTGGCTGGCATAGTATCAACAAATGTTGGCGCATACCTAGCCAAGGAATCAAACACAAACACCTACTCTCGGACACTCATCTTGGCCTGCTCTAGGTGTACGAACTACTCTACTCTATCCTGTTAATTCTATCGAGGAAAGTAATGGTCTATGAAGGCTTTAAAGAAGCTGGGCCATGCAGGTGGAGGTGCATCCCTGCCTCTAGACCTTTCCCAACTTTTATACCATAGAACTGCTATATCTCGTAGCCAGAACACCGCTAACTTAACTAACTCTATGGACGAGGCATGCATGACCCTGAATATCTTCTGCAACTAATCTATAAATTTTTGAGGGTCCTCTCTACGGTCTATCCCTGTAAACTATGGAGGACTCAAGGGTAGAAACTCACGAACCCTCGAACTTCCGAGTCCCTCAATAAGCTCGGTGGTGCTATTGACTGGCGCTGAGCAGCCATCATATGAACCAACATGTATACTGCACTTCTAACATCCTGGTCTAAGGGTGTAGGAAGAAGTAGAAGTGGTTTTGGCACATCTGTTGCCCTAGGAGGTTCCTAGTGTAGCGGAGAATAATGAGGAGATCAAGAAGACGTCTCTTTTTCGCGCTCATGCTGGCCGTCACCAACTATGGCACCTACGGGTACCCTCTTCTGCTGTTATATCCAACTCTCGATTGGTTGTAGTTTGTATCGTATCAAACATCTATGTAAACAGACATAACAATGTAAGTTTAGGGACTCAACCCTATATAACTCAACTCTATAGCATGATTTGAGAAGAAAGAGAGGTAATCAAAATATCATGCCTCGTAGCTTCCTACTTATGAAATTTGGTGCACAACATATTTATAAACAAGTCTCCACTAGACATGGCTTGTAGACTCCCTAGGATACGACGTTGCTCTGATACCAAGTTTGTCATGCTCCACCTTGAGAGGTGTAACTGGAACCCTAATGTCACACTGGCCCTGGTTGACCTAGTTGGACATGTACACTTCTGATGCATACCAGCAACATCCAATTAAGAAAATAATCAAGTATATCTCAGCTTAAACATATCTCTAGGCCGACAAGGCCGCAACATATCACCTGTACAGAAAGTCAGCTGACCCAACAGTTCGCAATAATAATATCATCCTATGCAGGCCTACAAGACCACCATGCTATCTAAATCAAACCAAGAGAAAGATAAGCGCATATATATATATATACAAGCCAACAGGGCTGCCAACTGACAAAACAACTAGGCCCACATGGCTAACAACGCATGTCTAATAAAACCCGTAGACTGCAAGCCTTTAAAGAATAAGTTATTGGTCAGGACAGGACCCCGGCTACCCAAAAACTATACAGCAAAAAACAGGCAAACCTCTAATGAATGGAAACTCCAGAGGAAGGGAGCTGACCAGTCTGCTAAATCTAAACGGCTACTGAGGAGGTCTCATAACCTATCTGTCAGAACCTGCAGGTAAGTATGCAGTGCCCCATGCATGGGTGTCATTAAAATATGTACCGAGTATGTAAGGCAGTAATAATAACTTAACAAAAACTGATAAAGAAACTGAAAGTAATCGGCAATAAGGCCAGAAGTTAACCTTGTATGAATCTCATAAATATGAACTGTAACTAACAGGCAATATTCAAACAAGAACCTAACCTAGCCCTTATAAGTATGGCAGGTACAAACAACACAGAATAACCTACTTGGGCCCCCATAAGCCCCGGCAAGTGCAAGCCAATCTATATACCCCTATTGGTACCACTGTAGCCCCACAGTAAAGTTGTAACTAAAGCATACTCGGTTTCTGGGATTGTATCTAAGCCTTCTAGGTTCCTACAACTGTATCTGAGCCTTCTGGGCTCCTGTAACTATTTTTCAGCCTTATGGGCTCCTGTAACTGTTTCTGAGCCTTCTGGGCTCCTGTAACTGCACCCCCAGCACCAAGGCTCTATTGAGGGTTAGTAATACTATAACGAGCATAAGGAAAACCCATAAGAGAATAGACTTTAATATGACTCTACAGGCCTCAATCTAGTCTTTCCAGATAGCATATAGCTTATGTAAGCAATTTGTAGTCCCGGAGGCAGGTATACTGAAGTTTATCCCTTCTAGGCAACATGTATGTGGGTATATACATGAGTAACCTAAGGTGTTGGCCCTACATTTAATAGTTAACAATATTGCTAGTCAAGTTATTACATAACCTATCAGGTTACTATCACTAAGGTGGCTTTCTGAGCGACCTATACTACTAGCTAAAGTCAAATGAAGCTAGCTGATTGTTGACAATACGTGTTCCATCTTATTGTATACCTCCCCATTTGTTAGGCAACCATGGTGCCACTAACTCAAAGGTAAGGCTTCAATGTTAAGATTCTATCCCTGTAGGTGTCAAAGTATGCCAATGGCCCGTAGGCGAGCTTTACTATGTATAGGTGTTGTAAAAAAGAAGTTATAATGCTAGACTATGCCCTATGTTGCCCAACTTAGCAAGATATGCTCAACGGTTAACCACAGGCCTCTATGGCCTCGGTAAGGCAGCAAAACATCACTATCTCTATGTCATTTCTAATGAGAGGCAAAGCTGGATATGGCTAATCCCGATAAGGGATACTACACTACATCATCAATTCAACTCGTAACAGCTAACCACAACACACAAAATCACGAAGTTACTATGAAGACACAAGTTGTAGTAACTGTACAACGAGGGTAACTTGCTGAAGGAAGTATAGCCTTAGCATACCTCAATTCGCCGAATTTCACTTAACCGTTCAACTTTAACTTATGAATTTGCAATCCTCCCATGTCTTAGCTCATAATTCAAGAGAATTAGGCAATTCCATTTCAAGGAAGTTGGCCAGCAACATCGTCCCACAAGAAACAGTTACAACAAGTCACAAGGTGTTCAATTATTCCAAAACCTTACGAATACTTACAGATTAGGAGGGTAGAAGTACTTACTACCACTTGTAGATGTTCTGGACTTAAATAGAGATGATTTCCACAGCTTCTAATCCTTAGGAATTCGTCAATCCAAGCCAATTTCAATGATATAACTCTGTATACATGTTCTTCATAGCCTCGGGATTAATTACCCAAGAAGAATTCGTGATTGAACGTGATTTGGTCGCTCAATTTTTCCTTATTCTGCTGAAATTTCGAGGGAATTTCTCTTTAGTCCTTTGCTTCTTTTTTAGGAAATATTTTAAATGAATCACAACTTATCATGCCTCATATATATACAGGTTGAGGCGGTGGCAGGGATCCGCGGTGCGCCTCTCATCGCGGAGGGACAGGGGCGCAATGCGCCGCTCCCTTCGTAGGATGGGGTCCACAACGCGGCGCCTGTAGCAGCCTGTCTCCGGCTTCCTTCCACCCACTCGCTCGATGACACGCTCACGCGTTCCACCTTCGACCCTTGTCCCATATATTCCACACTCTAAGAACTCTCGACATGCGTATGCCTATGTTGGTTAGACGATGAAAGTTGTGGGGTGTAACATTTACTTAGCCTAAACTCCATTCCTCTCTCCTAACGCCATAGATTCAAAACTAACTCTCAAGGCTCTCAAGGAAGTTAGGGATCATCTTCTCAAATTCTCTTGGTTAACAAGCTTAGTCAAGGATTCATCAAGCCCAGGTATGTGGGATTATTAATAAGGAATTTCCTTCACCCTTATGCCCAAATCCAAGCTTAACTTCATGAATTCAATTCTCTCATGTCTCCAATTTTGATTTTCAGGAATTTCTAGGATTAGAATCCTTTTATTCAAAAACTCTATATTCTTTGATGGATTGATTCTATCATGCTTCTACATGTATTTCATGATTTTGATTGGGTTGATTTCTAAAAAAAACTCCTATGATTCTCTATTTTCAAATTAGCATGTTTACTCAATTATGTATGAATCTCATGAATTTCAAGGTTATGTATCATGGCTGTAATTTCACGCATTTTAAGAAATTTATGAATTTACATGATTTAGAAACTAGAGCATGCAAAATCTACCATGTTTCAAGTATGATTATGAGCACTATGTATGTATTGAAAGTAGTATTTAACACTGATTAGGCCGGAGTTCCAACGCACCCAAATCTCAGAACTATATGCCACCTTAGGTATGAAGGGTTCCTCGCCATTTGAGAGTGTCTTGCTTGCTCTAAGGGGCTCATGAATGAAGTCACGCATTCATGGTTCTTACCCTTATCAAGGTATGAACACCATCCCGACCAGGGTTATAGGTTGCGCCCCATGATGCTCACTTGGAGTATGTCGGTTATGAGAACCTCTCGTCCCACCTCACTTCATATTCATGTTTTATGATGCATTGACTTATGGTATCTTTGGCCCATTGATGAGTTTATGGATTTACTTATGATTTCAATCACGTTAAGATCTATGTTTATGTTTCAAAAACCTTGGATTGTTATACTTCAGTTTATGATGAAAATCTCATATTTTATGACTATATTAAGATCTTGATTTTTAGCATATTTTACTTACTCTTATGTTTTACTTATCCTCATACTCAGTGCATTCAAAGTACTGGTCGTATACTTTTGCGTTATATCATCTCATGATATAGGTTCGGGTGTTCAATCTCAATTCCACTGCTAGCTACACTCTCGTCCCTAATTCAGCTTTGGTTGGTAAGTCCTCATCATTCGAGGATGGCAGTTTTGGTTTATGTCTTTTCTTAGTCATTTCAGTCCCAGATTTTATAGAGCTAGTTGGAGACCTATCCCTTCGGCTTAGAGGACTTTAGACTCTCATGTTTAGATGGTTAGAGGATTGAATTATGTTGTTGCAGTTTTGCATTTTATGATATCTCAGACTTATTCCGCTTATGTTATATCTCATGATTTGTTTCTGTTTAGTTGTATGCTTATGCTTAGGTTATGCATGTACCATGGGTTAGAGGCATTCCTTCTTTTAGGTCTCATGTTGTGTCTGGGGTCTATGCTCGGGTCGTGATAGGGATCAAGACTTGAAATTAAAAAAATTAAAATTAAGGGGGAGATTTATAGGAACTTGTCTGATAACAGCAAAAAAGAGATAAGCAATGATGTCACAACTGTTTATGGGTACCTCATGCTTTGAAAATTAATTTAAATAATTTCTTTTGCTGGTGAGTTCTTCTAGATGTTTATTCCACATTTATTTCTGAAATATATATTATTATTAAGTGATTAATAAAGAAATTGGTTCGCCAATGGAGATAGTGAATGCCCTCACGCCTCAATGAAATTTTATGTAATACCCCGGAAAGGGCTAAGAGTAGACCCGGGAGTAAAATTTGAAAAATGCAGAAAACTAGAAAAATATCACGGGATGGATGATCCTTCGACTCATGGTAGGATATCATGAGTCGTCATATGCAGTCGTGGTTTGGAAAGTCAGGGAAACAGTGGAGACAACGAACAGTGCAACGACCCATTGTCAGGAACAATGAGTCATTGTCACCAATCATTGGGAAGTTTGGACTCAGGCTGAGGAGGAAGCAACGGGGCATCCCACGATTTGTGGTTAAGAGGAATGACCCGTTGTTTCTAGTCATCATTTGTAGGTTGAAGGTTCCAATGCAGAAAATGGATGGAAACCACAACTCGTTGGAAGTCACCACAAGTCGTGGTGAGGCTCGTGGGAAGGAAAGCCAGATTTGGTCAAGGAGTTGACGACGGCCGATCCAACGACTAGTCCTTTGAAGTCACGACTCGTCCTGATGAGCCATGGGAAGGATGCGAAGCATGAAATAAAGCAATGGACTTAACGACTCGATACCACGAGTCGTGGTATGTTGTCACGCCCGTTGGGTCGGTCATTGGTCCGTCCGAGGCAGGTTTTTAGGGAAATTATTTTAAGGGCATTTTTTACCTTTCCTCATTTTTAGCCCCTAAACTACGTCGTTTTGGATATTTTCTGAGTATGATAATATGAGTTAAGTCCTTTATGCATTCCCATTCTCATGCAAGAATTTTAGAGAGATTTTTGGGAGATTCAAGGTCTTCTTCCCCAATGGGTGGAATTCTTCCTCACCCATGCCCAATTTTAATTTAATTCATGAATCCTCCTATTCAAGTCTATTGGGTTTAACTCAAATACATGAAAATGTGAGTTCTCTTTATGGGTATGATTTAATTGAGTTTTAATTATTGAATTATGAATGATGGGCAGGTTTATCATTATTTTTTTTAATCATGTTTCAAGCTTTTAAATCCAAATTGTCCATTTGATGAAAGTTCATGGAAGTTATAATTTCTGATGAATACTCTATAGTTTGAGTTTATTGATGATGGAAAAGCATGATTTTCTAGTTACCCATGTTTATGATCATATTTTGAAAGAATTAAGTATGATGAAGTAATGGGCAATGCCCACATGTTGAAGAATGATTTACGATTTATGAAATGAATTACATGATTTATCAATTTATGATTTTGGCCGATGAAAAGGGCCTTGATTCTTGGCTAAGCATGTTTTAAAGGGGATCAACAATGATAAATGTTATATCTTATCCAATGAATTTTAATGCATGATTTTATTGATTTACGTATGGGTCTATATGCATGTTTTTGGGAGCCGGGTCTAGCACTGAGCAGCCCCGCGTTCAAAGGACTAACCCTGTGTCTCAAAACCACGTGCCACCGTGGGTTTCTAATGATATATTGTATTGATAATGATCCCCTCAAATGTGATATCATGCCTAATGCACGACCCTCGCTTGGAAAGCCATGGTAGGCTCTGCCCACTTGAATGAGATAGTTGGGGCATCATGAAAGGCTCTATCATGATGGTGTCGGTTATGATGAGTCCTCCCATTGTTCCGCATATTTTATGCATTGCTATGTTTATGTTATTGGCTCAAGTTATATTTTGATAAAGTTACTTACGATTATGGTAATGAATCATTATGAATGATTTGAAAGTCTTGAGCCCTATGTTTTATTACAAAGATTTTGATGCAAGCATGATGCCCTTCTCCTATGTATATTTATAAGTTTACTTTACTTTTAAAATGTTTGTTTTACTTACCTTGCATACTCGGTACATTCCACATACTAACCGCATACTTTCTATGTTGTATCGTTTCATGATACAGGATCCGAATCTCAGGCTCATCCTCATCCTTAGTCCATCTCGGCTTACGCTATCAGCTTGTTGGTGAGTCCTCATGTTCCGAGGGCCGTTTGATAAACTTTTATGTTGATTATGTTTCAGTATTGCTCAGGTTAGTTAGGGAAGTTGTCTCATCAACCCATCTTATGTATTAGAGGCTTTCAGACAAATGTGTAGTACTCAACTTATGTAAATATTTGGTATTTCCTGATGCTATTTCATGATTATGTTTCTGTGATATCTTATGCTTAATATACTGCTTATATAAATGATATTAGTTGTATGCATGTGCCATGGGTTGACTTGGGGTCTCTCAGGGTCCCTTGTCCAGTGTCTACTATTTGGGTGTAAGTTCGGGTTGTGACAAACTTGGTATCAGAGCAATAGATTTGAAATGTCCTAGGGTGTATAAAAGCCACGTTAAGTAGAGTTTTTTTCATGGGTGTGAAGCACGCCACACCTATGACAAAGAGGCTACTAGACGTTTAGGAAATGTTCCCTTCTTTCATGTTCTATGTTGTGCGATGAAAAGCCCTTCCATCCTTCTAATTCGTGCGATTCGCGATTGCAGAATTATGGCTCCTAGAAGAATGAACAGAAGGAGGAATGGAAATGATGAAGGCCAGGGAGATGGCAATGACCTTGGGCATCAGCAAGCCCCACCTGTTCAGGAGCCCCAAGCACCAGAGCCAGCTGCCCATGCTGAGTTTCGAGCGGCTATTCAGATGTTAGCTCAGGCTTTAACCGCTCAGGTCAACCAGCAGGCTGTTGTGCAGGTCCCATAAAATGGTAATGCAGTGGCGGCTCGAATTAAAGACTTCTTGAGGATGAACCCCCTTGAGTTCACGGGGTTAAAGGTGGATGAGGATCCATACGAGTTTATTGAAGGGATCTTGAAGGTCACTCAGGTTATGGGGGTGACAAATGGAGAGTTTGTAGACTTGGCCTCATATCAGCTAAAAGAGGTCGCTCATATTTATCAGTTGGGATGAGTTCCACATGACCTTTCTTGACAAGTTCTTCCCTCGGGAGATGAGGGAATTGAAAGCAACTGAGTTTGTTAACCTCAAGCAAGGAAAAATGACAGTGCTGGAGTATTCGCTCGAGTTAGCCCGGTCATCAAAATACGCCCCAGAGTTGGTGATGGATTAGAGGGCGCGGGTGAGCCGATTTATTCATGGTGTGGCCGATTATTTAGACAAGAATTGCAGGACTGCTATGCTCCACCAGGATATGGACTTTCCTCGCATAGTGTTGTACGCCCAGCAGATGGAGGTGGCTCATGTGAGGGAGAGGGAGGCAAAGAGGGCTCGAACGGATAGTCCTGGGTTTTCACATCAGAGGTCCGGCGGTGGCTACCATCCACAGTTTCAGCAAAGGTCACTAGCCCCAACACCATTATCAACTAGTGTCCCATCCAGGTCTAGGGGTGATCAGAGGAGAAGGGCTTCAAAGTTGAGGGATTAGAGGGGCACCCAGTTAGAGTATACCTCTCCAGCCTATGGGAAGTGCGGCAAGAGTCACACCGGAGAGTGCCTGCTCGGCTCAAATGTCTACTATGGGTGTGGTAGATCCGAGCACATGCGCTAAGCTTGCCCATATGCTAGACAGGGTGATGATAGGGGTCATGCACAGACCACTAGGACAGCAGCAGCTCCAGCTCGTTCTGCTCCGCAGGGAGCATCGACTAGGGGAGGTGGCGGACAGCGCCAAAACCGATTATATGCCCTTTCCTCACGCCAGGAGTAGGAGACTTCGCTAGACGTGGTCATTGGTATGTTACGTGTCTCTCATATTAATGTTTATGCCTTGTTAGACCCAGGAGCTACATTGTCTTTCGTGACTCCTTACATTGCTAGTAGCCTTGGAGTTACTCCCGAGATCTTGTCAGAGCCATTTTCAGTTTCTACCCCTGTTGGTGATTTGGTTGTATCTAGGCAAGTATACAGAGGGTGCCCGGTCACGGTGTTGCATAAGGTTACCTCCGCAGATCTGGTAGAGTTAACCATGACTGACTTTGACATATTCTTGGTATGGAGTGGTTGTTTGCATGTTATGCCACGATTAATTGTAGGACTCGTACCGTGGAGTTTCGTTTTCTGGGTGAGTCAATTTTGGAGTGGAAGGGTAGTTCGGCGGTACCAACAGGTCAATTTATTTCCTATCTTAAGGCTAGGAAGATGATCTATATGGGATGCATGTACCACCTAGTTAGGGTTAAGGATGTGGAGTCCGAGACCCCGACTATCCAGTCAGTTCCAGTGGTGTGCGAATATCCAGAGATGTTTCCCGAGGATTTTCCAAGTGTTCCTCCGGAAAGGGAAATCGATTTCGGGATTGATCTATTGCCAGACACGCGACCTATTTCTATCCCTCCTTACAGGATGGCTCCAGCTGAGCTAAAGGAATTAAAGGATCAATTGAAGGACTTGTTGGATAAGGGTTTTATTAGACCGAGCAAGTCTCCAGAGGGTGCACCGGTTCTCTTTGTTCGAAAGAAGGATGGGTCCCTTCAGATGTGTATTGATTATCGGCTTCTTAATAAGGTCACCATCAAGAACAGGTACCCCTTGCCCAGGATTGATGATTTATTTGACCATCTCCATGGTTCCAAGTGTTTCTCGAAGATAGATCTCAGGTCCGGACTTCACCAGCTCAAAGTACGGGAGTGCGATATTCCAAAGACGGCCTTCAGAACCCGGTATGGCCATTATGAGTTTGTAGTTATGTCTTTTGGACTAACCAATGCTCCTGCAGCTTTTATGGACCTGATGAATAGGGTGTTCAAGAAATATTTGGATATGTTCGTGATCATGTTCATCGACGACATTCTTATATACTCCTGGAGCGAGGAGGAGCATGCCACTCATTTGAGAATAGTGTTGCAAACCCTCAAGGATGGTCATCTGTATGAATTTTGGAAAAACTCGGTAGCATTTATGGGACATGTGGTATCAAGAGAAGGCATAAGGGTAGATTCCCAGAAGATCGCATTGGTGAAAAATTGGCCTAGATCGGTGAATCCTTCAGAAATTCAGAGTTTCTTGGGCCTAGCAGGCTACTATCGAAGGTTTGTTGAGGGTTTCTCATCTATTGCGGAACCTTTGACTAAGTTGACTCAAAAAAAGATGAAGTTCCAATGGTTGGATGCTTGTGAGAAATGCTTTCAAGAGTTGAAGACCCGACTCACTTCAGCACCAGTGTTCCGAGGGTACTGATGGCTTTGTAGTGTATTGTGATGCTTCGAGAGTCGGACTGGGATGTGTGTTGTGAAGCGTGGGAAGGTAATAGCATATGCCTCGAGACAGCTGAAAGTCCATGAAAAGAATTATCCGACCCATAATCTTGAGTTGGTCGCGGTGTTGTTTGCATTGAAGATATGGCGGCATTACTTGTATGGGGTCCACATGGATGTGTTTACGGATCACAAGAGTTTGCAATATGTGTTCACACAAAAAGACCTAAATCTTTGACAAAGGAGGTGGTTGGAATTGCTAAAGGGCTACGACATGAGTGTCCTCTACCACCCAGGCCAGGCTAATATGGTTGCGGATGCGCTTAGTAGGCTCTCTATGGAGAGTGTGTCCCACGTGGATGAGGGGAAGAAGGAGTTGGTGAAAGATGTCCACCGGTTTACCAGGCTGGGAATTAGATTGCTCGACTCGACAGATGGCGGTATTGTTGTGCATAACGAATCAAAATCATCCTTAGCGGTTGATGTTAAATCCAAGCAAGATGAGGATCCAAATTTGAGAAAGCTGAAGGAGGCGGTGCAAAGTCAAAAGGTGTAGGTTTTATCCCGGGGGGGAGATGGTGTGCTATGATACCAGGGTCGAATATGTGTCCCAGATGTTAAGGATTTGAGAGTTTGGATATTGCATGAGGCACATGGTACCAGATATTCTATTCATCCAGGATCCACGAAGATGTATTGGGACTTGCGAGAAATCTATTGGTGGAATGGTATGAAGAAATATATTGCAGAGTTCGTAGCAAAATGTCCAAACTGCCAGCAAGTGAAAGTCCAACATCAAAGGCTGAGAGGCGTACTCCAGGATATCAGCATCCCCACTTGTAAGTGGGAGGAAATAAATATGGATTTTGTTACAGGCCTACCTCGTACTCGCCGATACTATGACTCCATTTGGGTGGTGGTAGACAGGCTAACTAAGGCGGCACACTTCCTACTGATCAAGACCATGGATTTAGCAGATGATTATGCCAAGTTATATATTTGGGAGTTGGTTTGATTTCATGGAGTGCCCTTGTCTATCATCTCGGACCGAGGTACCCAGTTTACCTCTCAGTTTTGGCGGTCTTTTCAAAAAGGACTTGGGACACAAGTTAAGCTCAGTACAGCCTTCCATCTGCAAACAGACGACCAAGAAGAACGAACCATTCAAACCCTTGAGGATATGTTGAGGGAATGGGTTATAGATTTCAAAGGTAGTTGGGATGATCATTTGCCCTTGATCGAGTTTTCTTATAATAACAACTACCACTCTAGTATCCAAATGGCACTGTTCGAGGCTCTTTGCGGGGGGAGGTGTAGATCTCCCACCGGATGGTTTGAGATTGGTTAGGCAGCTATGATAGGACCAGATTCGGTTCATGAGGCGATGGTGAAGCTTCAGTTGATAAGGGACCGGTTGAAAACCGCTCAGAGTCGTCAGAAATCGTATGCTGATGTGAGAAGAAGGGATTTGGAGTTTGATGTGGACGATTGGGTATTTCTAAAGGTATCTCCCATGAAGGGAGTCATGCGGTTCGGAAAGAAAGGTAAACTCAATCCCCGCTATATTGGTCCTTACCGAGTTGTGAGAAGAGTTGGCAAGGTAGCATATGAGTTAGACTTTCCCTCAGAGTTTTCCTCAGTTCATCCCGTCTTCCATGTGTCACTTTTGAAGAAGTGTTTGGGTGGTCCAGCCTTGGTAGTTCCGGTAGACAACATTAGGGTGAAAGGCAGCCTCAGTTATGAAGAAGTCCTCGCTGAAATCTAAGATCGTCAGGTTCGTAAGTTGAGAAATAAAGAAGTAGCTTTAATTAAGGTTTTACGGAGAAATCAACATGTTGAGGGAGCTACGTGGGAGGCTGAGGTGGACATGATGGCTAGGTATCCACATTTGTTCTCTACCGGCTCGGTTTCGACTTGAGGTGTCAGTTTTGCCCTATGACTCTATTTAGTTTTCCTGTTTGGTTCATGTGTGCAAGTTTCTTTTATGTGTATAGATGTGTATGTAAAGTATGAGGTCAGTTCAGCTATATGGTTTTATTCGGAGGTAGTCATTCCGTGAAATTTCGGTTAAAATAATTAGTATATGGCTATGATAAATTGTATGTTTCTATTTGTTGCTTGTTTTCTATATTTGAGGATGAATGTTTCCAAGGGGGAGATATTGTAATATCCCAAAAAGGGCTAAGAGTAGACCCGGGAGTCAAATTTGAAAAGTGTAGAAAATTGGCAAAAATATCACAGGACGGATGACCCTATAACTCGTGGTAGGATACCATGAGTCCTCATATGTAGTCGTGGTTTGGGAAGTCAGGGAAACAGTGGAGACAACGTACGGTGCAACAACTCGTTGTCAGGAACAACGAGTCGTTGTCACCAATCGCTGGGAAGTTTGGAGTTAGGCTAAGGAGGAAGCAACGAGGCATCCCACATTTCGTGGTTAAGAGGGACGACCCGTTGTTTCCAGTCGTCATTCGTGGGTTGAAGGTTCCAATGCAGACAACGGATGGAAATCATGACTCATTGGAAGTCACTACGAGTTGTGGTGAGGCTCGTGGGAAGGAAATCTAGATTTGGTCAAGAAGTTGACGACGATCGATCCAACGACTCGTCCTTTAAAGTCACGACTCGTCCTGACGAGCCGTGGGAAGGATCTGAGGCATGAGATGAAGCAGTGGACTCAACGACTTGATACCACGAGTCGTGGTATACTGTCACGACCCGTTGGATCGGTCAATGGTCCGTCCGGGGCAGGTTTTTAGGGAAATTATTTTAAGGGAATTTTCGACCTTTTAACATTTTTAGACCCTAAAATATGTCATTTTGGATATTTTCTGAGTATGATAATATGAGTTAAGTCCTTTATGCATGCCCATTCTCATGCAAGAATTTTAGAGAGATTTTTGGGAGATTCAAGGTCTTCTTCCCCAAATTTCCATCAATTTCTTTATGGGTATTCAAGGAGTTTTAAATCAACCCATTTTCAGGTATGTAGGGTTTTAAAATGGGTGAAATTATTCCTCACCCATGCCCAATTTCAATTTAAATCATGAATCCTCCTATTCAAGTCTATAGGGTTTTACTCAAATGCATGAAAATATGATTTCTCTTTATGGGTATGATTTAATTGAGTTTTAATTATTGAATTATGAATGATGGGCAGGTTTTATCATTATTTTATTTTAATCATGTTTCAAGCTTTTAAATCCAAATTGTCCATTTGATGAAAGTTATGATTTATGATGAATACTCTATAATTTGAGTTTATTGATGATGGAAAAGCATGATTTTCTAGTTACCCATGTTTATGAGCATATTTTGAAAGAATTGAGTATGATGAAGTAATAGGCAATGCCCACATGTTGAAGAATGATTTACGGTTTATGAAACGAATTACATGATTTATCGATTTACGATGTTGGCCGATGAAAAGGGACTTAATTCTTGGCAAAGAATGTTTTAAAGGGGATCAATGATTATAAATGTTATATCTTAGCCAATGAATTTTAATGCATGATGTTATTGATTTACGTATGAGCCAATATGCATGTTTTTGGGAGCCGTGTCTAGCATTGAGCAGCCCGGCGTTTAAAGGACTACGTCGGTGTCTCATAACCACGTGCCACCATGGGTTCCTAATGATATATTGTATTGATAATGATACCCTCAAATGTGATATCACGCCTAATGCACAACCCTCGCTGGCAAGCCATGGTAGGCTCTGCCCACTTGAATGAGATAGTTGGGGCATCACGAAAGGCTCTACCATGATGGTGTCGGTTATGACGAGTCCTCCCATTGTTCCGCATGTTTTATGCATTGCTATGTTTATGTTATTGGCTCAAGTTATATTTTGATAAAGTTACTTACGGTTATGATAATGAATGATTATGAATGATTTGAAAGTCTTGAGCCCTATGTTTTATTACGAAGATTTTGATGCAAGCATGATGCCCTTCTCCTATGTCTATTTTGGAGTTTACTTTACTTTTAAAATGTTTGTTTTACTTACCTTGCATACTCGATACATTTCACGTATTGACTGCATACTTTCTATGCTGTATCGTTTCATGATACAGGGTCCGGATCTTAGGCTCATCCTCATCTTTAGTCCATCTCGGCTTATGCTATCATCTTGTTGGTGAGTCCTCATGTTCCGAGGGTCATTTGATAAACTTTCATGTTGATTATGTTTCAGTATTGCTCGGGTTAGTTGGGTGTGTTGTCCCATCAACCCATCTTATGTATTAGAGGCTTTCGGACAAATGCGTAGTACTCAGCTTATGTAAATATTTGGTATTTCCTGATGTTATGTCATGGGTACGTTTTCACGATGTTTTATGCTTAATATACCACTTATTTAAATTAGATTAGTTGTATGAATGTTCCATGGGTTGACTTGGTGTCTCTCGGGGTCCCTTGTCCCGTCTCAACAATCCGGGTGTACGTTTGGGTCATGACATTTTGGGTCACGACTGTTTAAAGGATGTGCAAGATGAATATGGTGTTGACACATGAGATTTGAAAACTTAAATTTTGAAGCACGCAAAACAATAGGGGAATACAAGATAATGCATAGGATGCCCTCAATCAACTATACCATCAATTGTGTGAAGCTTTTCTTCTTGAAAAACATGTAAGGAGGAGTTTTCTTAAAAGGGACACATAAGAAAAAATGGAGTCACTTTAACTTGTTCATACTAATTTGCAAGCCAATCAATTCACTTTTTTTTGGTAAAATTAAATGTCTTGCTCATCATTAATGACTTTGGTAGAAAGTCTTGAGTTTATTCTTAAAGTAAAAAATCAAAAGCATTGTTGCATTTAAAAATTTCAAAGTACTTATTAAAAAGAATGTTACAATGAGATAAAATCTTCAAGGTCTAAATTGAGAAAAATTCACCTTAAAGAAGTTCAATGACTTTTCTCATTCTCATAAAATTCATCACCCTCTAATGGTACCTTATTCACCACAACAAAATGAAGTTACAGAGAAAAGGAATATAATAATTCATAATATGAATAGGTGTATATTGAGAGTTAAAAGTATGCCCAAGTCATGAGTCTTTTTGAATGACTATCTTGAAGAGAAAGTCTATTTTGAGCAACGTTGGGCTTTGTGGTGTAGAAATCATGAGCATAAATTGTTGAGGTTGAAAATTTTTTATGTAGATTGAAGCAAGCTCCATGAGTATGAAATAATCATATCGATAAGTATTTGCATGACAGTGGGTTTATTCGTTATCTCCATAAATATGCTTTTTATATTAAAGTTCATACTAATTGAAATATTTTGAATATTTCTTTATGTTGATGATCTTTTTCACTGGTAATAACCAAAATTTGTTTGAAGCTTTCAAGAAAGTTATGACTCTTGAGTTCAAGATATTGGTCATAGGTCTCATGTCATATTACTTTGGCATGCAAATCAAGCAGATGAAGGACGTCATTTTTATCTATAAATAAAGATATTCAAAGGAGATATTGAAGAACTTCAACATGCTTGATTGCAACTTCGTGAGTATACCAATGGAGAATGGAACAAAATTATCAAAAAATTTCACTAATCCTACTTAGAGACGAATTATAAAAAAAAGTTATGTTAGTCAGGGACGGATCTATGTACAACCGTGGGGGTGCCACGGCACCCGGACATTTCAGTTGAAACTCTTATATATATGTATATTTGTATAAGAATTGTGTATAAATATAAAGCATGCCACCTACACTAACAAATAGTTGTATAATGTCAGTGCCAAAGCATCAAGTTTTTCTACCTAAGGTCATGAGTTCAACTCTGTGCTTCAACATTCTTTTGGGAAAATATTTAAACAGAGGCTTTATTGTTTTAAAAAATATTGCATTTCATTAGAGTTGAACCCTAGACGTCATCTAAGAAAACGCTAAAACATACTAAAACATACCAACAAGCCATGGTTCTTATATTGATGAAGCCTATGTTTAAGATATTTATTCTTTTTCCAGTAAAAATATTGAAACCACACTATCAAATGGTGTGGCACCCGGAGCTTCAAAATTCTAGATCCGCCTCTGATGTTAGTTACAAGCAGTTTAGCGACGAAGTTCATAACTAATTTTAGTTTTTTTTGTACTGTAGTAAGCCGCTTCATGAAACCTCCTATCTACACTCACTTGAAGATTGCTAGAATAATTCTTCATGACCTAAAAAGCACAATTAACTTTCAGCTATTTGATTCTTCTTTTAGTAATTTCAATCTTATGGGATTCTGAAGATAATTATGCAGGAGTTGATGATAGAAAAAGTACAATGTAACTGACTTTGTGCTTTTATGGGTGACTGTGTTATCTCTTGGAGTTGTAAAAAATTAATCCATTCTTACTCTCTCGATTTGTGAAATTAAATATATGACAGTAATATCTTATACATGTCATAATATTTTTTTGAGATGATTGTTAAAGTAGCTTAATCTGCCACAAATTAAAAGCATACATGTAATTATGACCAATGCAAGCATGTATTAGAAATTATATTTTCAAGAAGGTGGAGCTTAAGTATTAGAAATTATGTTTTCAAGAAGGTGGAGCTTAAGTATTTGAAATCATATGATTAAGTTGCAGATATTTTTACAAAATTTCTCATGTTTGAAGAGTTTTGAAGAATGAGTCTAAGACTTTAAAATGAATAGAAAAATCAAAATTAAGGGAGAGTCTTATAACAATCAAGTTACAGTTGTGTTAGGGTGCGACATACAATTTAATTGGTTTCACGGCACTAAAAATTAAAAGAAACAATATAGAGTAGAGAAAGTAATCCACAAACAATTAAAGAAAAACAATATGTAGAGAAAAATAAAAAGTGTGAAAAATATTATAATGAGGTGGGTTGTTTCCATTGAGTTTATAGTAATATTTTGAAACTATCAAATGTTATATTTTTCAATAAGGTGGGTTGTTTCCATTAAGTGTATATATTTTAAAATTATCAAACGTTATATTTTTCACTATAGTTTTTATATAGTCTTGTTAACTGTGTTCCAGATAGTAATGGTATAAATTTGTTTTTGTTTTTATAATTAGAAAAATAGAAAAAATAATTAAACAGAAATATAAAAAAAGTAGAAAATTATTCCAATTCCACAAATTTTCAATGTGTCCTTAAGAAATTATAACTCTTCTATACTGTTAACAAGAAATTGGGTTACTTCTTCTCATGATAGAATAGAAAAATATTTATGTAATAGCGGCATGTATATTACAAAACTCCAGCAAAACTCAAATGCCTGAACAAAATCACACTTGACACTTACATTTTTTCTCTTTAAAAAATGACGCAGAGAAGAGAAAATATTTTTTTGTTTTTCGTTGGTTCAAAAACTGAGGCAAAGCCTCGGAATTTATAGCCATGATTAGGTATCAACAGATACAGACATGCATGTTATTAAAGGTAGTGTCTGTTCAAAAATAAATACCGTTTGAAAAGAATAAAATTCAGCGAATAATCTCTATAGAAAATATTTTGATTGGAAAATTATTCATTTTTCTCTTAGACAAAAAGGCGATATTGAGGCCTAGGTTAAGATCGATACCAACAGTAATCCAAAAACTAAAATTGGTATTAATAATTATCAAATAATTTAGAAAATTAATTTTTTTAAAAAGGCATTTAAATTAAATATTGCGGAAAAATGTCATATTTAAAAAATAAATAATGAAATATTAAATAAATTCAGTTTAATAAGTATATTTTCACGACCCACCTTGGGAGGCATGACTGGCACCTAGTGCCACACTGGAATCTGACTGACCTGGCTAGGCCTATGCACATCTAGTGTAAGCCAGCAACTACGCTCAAGAGAACAACGGGCTATATCTCGACTGTAAACACAGCCTCCAACCGACAAGGCCTTATAGCCACCCTGTAAAAGAAAATAGCTAAGCAGCAACAGACAATAACAGAGAATCCTATACGGAACGAAGACCACCATGATGTCTAGTTATAACTGAAATGAAAATCATGCGCTGTACTAGGCCCCACACAGCCAACACATAAAATAAGACATATATGAGCCCCACACGGCCAACGACACCCAACTAACTGATGACTGTAGCCTGCAAACCTCTAAGAATTCAAATAGTGGTCGGGAAAGGGCCACGGCCTACCTAGATGCTATACAAATGGAAGACTGCACTTGCTACAACCTGGCAACTCCGAACAAAAGGAGCTGGCGAACTGCTGACTCTGAACAACTGTTACTGAGGATCCTGAATTCTGTCTGTCTAAACCTGTAGGCAAGTAATGCAGTACCCAGAAGAGGGCGTTAGTACAATATGTACTGAATATGTAAGGGAATAAACTTAAATAAGCTGATAAAGACTGGAAGTAAATAGGAAGAAGGGCAGAAAGATTAACCTGTATGCCTACTTATTCGTAATCTGCATCTAACCAACACTACATGTACGTGAGCTAAGACTGTATAATTACACATTCATAAACTATAACTGGCAGACAAGAATACAAACAAGAACCTCACCTGACCCCCATAAGCCGGAAGTACAAGCAGTACAGAAATAACTTACCTGGGCCCCTATCCAGGCTTTTATAACTCTACTGGTGTTATAGCCAACCTACCTGTCCCCCTGGATCTGTAACTGAACCCGCTTAGCTCCTGATCTGTAGCTATGTCTGAGTCTAGTGGACTCCTGATATCTGCACCCAGGACACCAGGCTCGACGGAGGTGTGGTGCCGATACGGCATAAAATAATCCAGTCATGGAATGGACTGTATGAGGACCTGGGACCCTATCTTCGTCCCTCACGGACAGCATACCACTCCTTGGAGAGACGTCATCTAGCCACTGGCGGGCGTCGACATAGCTAGTAACCCTGGGGAGGTCACGGAAGGCTCCTAAGTAAGGGCAACCCCAACCAAGGTGTTGTACTGAAATCTCAATCTAGCCACTCAAAAGGCGTATATGGCCTTTTGGGCCTAACGCTACCACTACTCGCCCCCTAGGATAGTCTGTAAGGCTACTAGCAGGCACACCGTGCGCCTATATCTGATCAAAGGATCCTGGTAGTGATCATGATCTCTAATGGTCTAGACTGGATAGGGCAAGACCTGGAGTGGCCTAACAATACTCTAAAAGTCCTACTAGGACAACTATAACTCATAAACAACCGTGGGATCGTGGATGACTAGTTACTTGGTCCCTTTGCTTGGAACGGTTGTAGGGTTGTTACTGACTGGACATGCTTTTGGGCGGTCGGCCCCTAATCCTCCACAGGCAGCTTCTGACATTCTTAGCCTGAGGGTAGTGTTGTACTAACACGGTGCTGGTCCTTTAGACCCTATCTTGGTCTGGACCAATCTTATATGACTTTTCTGGGCAATTACTAACCTTAAAAACAAGTTTATATAGATCTAGCCACTCACAGCGATCTGCACCTGCGTATCTTATAAGCACAGGCTGGGGCGCTGGTCCTGCCTCTAGCTGCTAATAAGGTCCCCTTCCTTAGGGTACCCACGGGTCTATTTAACCTGGATGACTGGGCTGACTTCCTGGGCGACCTGTATGACGAATGCTAAGTCAATTGGGACTGACAATCACTGATAGTAGCTAACTAGATGGCAGATTGTCACTCAGTTCACTAGACAACCCCTAGGCTACTGACTCTAAAATATGGCCTTTCTATCTACATTTCTGGCCCCGGGGTGTAAGGGTAGGTCAATAGCCTCTGGGTGTGCTTCACTAACAATACAGGCACCAAACTAGTGGCTATATGGCCGAGTTGCGCCTATGTTGTTCAACTTACTAACTGAGACCTAATAACTATCTACTAGCTTCTAAGGTCTAGGCCTGACCATTAGACATCCAATTCCACTAGTACAGTATACTGAAAACCGATGAGTTCCTATGATGCTTCCAACTTGTATCACACTTGACATGCTCTTTCTTGACAAAGGATACTGTAGTATAATCTATCTACGTTTTCTAACAGCCAAATCCAACCTATATCCCTTCATAGTCTACAAACAACAGCTGACCACAAGATATCTTATCACAATCTACTGATAGCAACTATTTGCAACATGAGGAACCGTTGTTTCTATTCAAGAACATAAGTCGTATCATTTATGACGAGAATAACTTGCCAAAAGGATAAGCCTTACATACCTCAATCGCCGATTCCCGATTATCTGACGAGTTTCAGTTGTGTTCGATAGCTCTGACCAACTGTAGCCGTAATACTGGGAGAAAAAGGGACTAATTTTAATACCAAATTCGGCCAAAATGATAACTTTCTATATAAATATTAACTATACTTCAACTTAATGGAACACGGTCGAAAACGTATAATTTCTCAAAAGTTCAGAAGGGAGAAATACTTACTTGAAGCCTGTGATCGGATAGAAATTAGTTTGGGGCAATTCTGACAACTTTGGCTCGGCGGGGTTACGATTTTCCGCGTGAATTTCAAGAAACTAACTCCGTAGTAATGCTCCCTATGGCCTTAAACTTTGATACCCGAAGTTAATTTGAATTCAGGCGGCGTTTCGTAGCTTAAACGGATGAAAATTAACTGAAAATGGCGTGTTACTCTTCTCTAACTATGGGTCTGTTAATTTGGAATAAAACAAATGAAAACATTAAACCTTATATAAAACTTGGGCGGTGGACACGGGATCCGTGGCACGGACCCCAACACGCCAACTCTGGGCCGTGTCACGGAGCCCAACGCGCCAGGGAGGGGTCCGTGACACGTTGCCCCTTCGGGCAACTGGTCCGGCTCTCCCCCTTGCAAGCTTGACTCCGCGCTCGTTCGATCTTTTCTCGGTCCCTTTCTCGTATGCGTTGTACTCTAAAACTCTTGACTAACGTACGAATAGGCCGACTAAACGTTAAGAATTTATAGAGTGTAACATATATTAATCAAATCATTTGACCAAATGATCCGAAGCAAAGCGATGACGACGGCGCGAGGGAAGACTCTCTTATTAACTCTTTATGAGTTAGAAGATACACTTTTATATATAAACACAAAAGTTCTCCTTTTTCTATTCAAAGTAGGAGAAATACATAAATACACTTTATTTAAATTTTATTTTCCTCGCTTTCCCAATTTATATCTTAAACCCAACATATAACTCATCTCAAACAATATATCTTCACATTTACTTGATGTCCATATTACTCTCTTATTCTTATTAGTTATCGTGAAAATTATGTTTGTGATCTATTTATTTCCCAACAGTAATTGCATGCAATCCTATGTGAGATGGGAATGGGAAAGCAAATGTTAGAAAACGAGAGGAGTGGTACAATATGAATGGTCCATTTCATGTATTATTAAATGTGAAATCAATTTCAGTGGATGGAAGTCTTTCCATTTTCACTTTATTTCCAAAAAGGCAGGACATGTGC
Source organism: Datura wrightii (assembly GCA_035772735.1). Lineage (NCBI taxonomy): Eukaryota > Viridiplantae > Streptophyta > Magnoliopsida > Solanales > Solanaceae > Datura > Datura wrightii. Next base: position 64,438,086 of record JASDFA010000016.1, on the reverse strand, counting down.
CAGTTGCAGAGCAACGGTGCCTGAAACTGGCCTCTCTTTCCCTCTCATGAATATTCGTTCACATGAAAAGTATTGCACCTGCCTAACGCCCCCAATTTCATTTTCAGGCCAAAAATGACAACAAATCATTTTATTTCTATCCAAGATTTAACCATCTATTAGAAAAATTGGGCTAAAAAGCAAAGATAGCAAAATAGATAGGAAAAAGCTGAAATATGTCATTGTATTTTTCAAAAAAATATTTTCTATGTCATTTGTTAATAGTTGGGCTCATTTATGTCATCATTGTTACCTAAAGTGTCTATTCATGCTATTATTTTTTAAGAGCTCAAAAAATTGATTTTGCAGCACTATTTTTTACACGTGGTATCACTTAAATGGGTCATGTCACTGATTTTAAATCCACCAAATTAAAATACCCAATCAAATTAAAATAGCCCACCCCAATTATACCCGGCCCAAACCTTTTAATCTCTAACCCCAACCTCCTTCTTCTTCTTCACGAAATAGTAAGTTGACCTTTTGATTTACCCAAAAGTTTTCTAATTTGAAAACATTCAAATTTTTTGCTTCCGGTGCTGTTGGGAGATTCTAGAAGTTCTTTGATGGAAATATCAACTTCTCTAATATCTTAATCTCCAAGGGCACATCTGCATCAGAGCTTAAAAACAAGATGCAAACGGTTTTGAGCAGCAGCATTGCCATCTATGGTGAATTAGATGGAGAAATTTTAGATGAGGTTGTTGTCGCCATTGTGATCGACGTGGGTTTTGATTTTCTGGTTGGATCTATTGTCGGGCCGGAGATTGAAACGAGGACATAAACATCCATCTTGGTGAGGAGGTTAACCTTGTTGAGATCTTTACAGACATAACATTTATTTCTAACATTCGATATTCCATGGTTGTGAATTTTTTTTAGCAAAAGAAAAAGGAGATGTGAAGAAGAAGAAGAAGGAAGAGGAGGTTGGGATTAGAGACTAAAAAGGTGTGGGTTGGGTATAATTGGGACAAATTATTTTACTTTGATTGGGTATTTTTAATTTGGTGGGTTTAAAATCATTGACGTGGCCCATTTAAGTGATGCTACATGTAACAAATGGTATTGCAAAATTAGCTTTTTGAGCTGTTAAAGAAAAAGCATGGATAGGCACTTTGGATAACGGCGGTGCACAAATAAGTCCAACTATTACAGATAGCATAGATAAGCCTTTTCTGAAAGTACCATGGCATTTTTGAGCTTTTTCTCAAAAGAAGAACCTCCCTTTCTTCTTCTCAAAAGATTAATCAAGTAATAGGTAGCTGGGTGATCAAATTAATCCAATGAATTATAGTTTGTTGTTAGGTTAGATTAAGCGAGTTAAGGTAGTTGACATAAAATTCAATATAGCTATAAATTATTATTTCTTGATAGTAAAGAAATAATTCTTAATTTAAATACTCATTGAATGAGTTCCTTGGTCTTTGGTTTCAAAAGAATATTTTCCAATAATCTTTAACCAAATGCCATTTGAAAACTACTTTAGAGGTACTTTAGTTTTTAGAAAAAATCGAATTTCTTTTCGAGATGGTGTTTCGTTGAAAAGCGGTCTAGAAAATTTTAAAAGGTTTATCAAAAACATAATAATAATAATAACAAATTCAGCACTTTTTTGGAAGCAGATGCTCTAGCAGTAACACTGTTGAGCCAACCATGGGTGCAGCGGGCCATAACCCGCAAAAGTTTTCGCATGTTTATGTTAAATCATATTAATTTATATGATTAAATTATAAATTATAAAAGAAAATCTGTATAATTAAATATGGTTTAATGATGAAAATTTTGCGAAGATATATAGTATATTTATGATTTGATATATTAATATCAATTTTATAAAAGTTTTAACTCTTAAAAACTAATGAAAGACTCAAAATGCTTCTCGCCTCCGTATATAGAATTTCATTCTCTCCAACAATTCTCTAATTTCCATGGTCATCATATAGCTAGATTTGAGCTCTCAGATAATTGAGAGTCGAACGATAGGAGGGCCATATGTTGGAATTAAGATTTTTAGGATATGGTGTTTTCAAATTTAAATAGAAAAAGTTAAATTTTAAGAAGCGTTCTGAAGTTTGAACCAGAAAATAAATTTAGAACACACTAATTTGAAGTTTCAATTAAAAAGTTTAAACTTCAGAATTCAACTACTATCGATTGAACTATCCTGAAATTAATAGAACTTGAAGTTAAGCTTAAGATTGAAGCATTGTCAAGTAAGTTTTTTCAGTTTGTTGAAGTTTTGACCAAACTTTAAATAATTTGCAAATGCTAAATATGTTTTTGGGAACTTTAATTAATTATACAATTTTAAAAGATAGCATTACAGAGTTTTAGCAATATTCTCAGATGTACATTGCGTAATAGATTTCAATTAAAAGGATCCAAAGGGCCCTTCCTATTAATGCTCTTCATAGCTGCACGAATCAAGAATCTGTTCCGATGCAGTTAAAATCAACTATGTACTTACACGGGGAACCTACGATAACATGGACAAAGAAAGTGTTTGACCGACTATGCATCAGACAAAATTTACAATATGCGGTTGTGGCCAAATTCTCATACGGGAGACCCTGCAAACATTAAGGAAGACTATGCCGATGCAATTGGAAATTAGAGGAGCATGTAACATTGGGTATCTTAAAGAAAGGCATGTGTTGATTAGACTATCGTTATTAGAAGATTATGCGGCCTTAATATCACGAGCATGGGAGATACACACGCCCAAAACAATTATTATCCATTACGCTTTTTAAAGTGGGATCCATGGTTTAATCCGGATGAAGAACTACAATTTCAATGGCATAGATTTTTTTCCCAGGACTACCAACGAACTTGTTTGACAAAGAATTTATTTTTTCCATGGCCAAAGCTGTCGGACACCATTAATTATTAACAAGACGACGAATAATCAAACTCGGGAGGTAGATCTACCAAAAGAATTGCCTAAAAGAATACAAATCAATTGCATTAATGAGGAGATAGGAGAAGTTAAATCGAAGTAGCAGAAAATACAATATGATTATTTGCCAAAATACTGTAATCATTGCCGACTACAAGGACATGATATGATGGAATGCTGGAATGTCCATCCAAAATTTAGTAAAAGAAATGAGAAGAAAGAGAGAACAAAAATGGATGAGGTAAACAAGACATCAATGAAACAGCACATAGTCAATGAATATAAGGACAAAGGAAAGAAGGTGGAAGCAAAGGTACTGAAATCTGGAAGAATTGTTAGAAATAAATATGAGCAAAACAATGGAATATGGTGCAAAATAAGAGGAATAAGGACTAGCATGGGAAGGAGAACAATTGCAACAGAAGACTATATTGGAAAACTACAAAGAAAATATGGCTGCGAATAGTAACAAGTTCAATATACTGGAAAATTTAGAGGAGGATAGTCAGTCGGTAAAAGATATTACAGGCCAAGTGCAGAAAGAACAGTTAAAAGGAGGAGAATCAACAAAGCCATGAAGGGAGGCTTCTATTGGTAAACACCAGGACAAAGGGAGTGAAATTAAACGGAAAAATACTGATGGGGAAAATATGCAACCGAATGAGACTAACACGCGGAAAGAAAATACAATACCTAGAGAACAGCTATTACCAGTGGATAACAGTGAGGGAGATGGAATCATGGATAATAATAACATAGGGAGATTAAGGGATAGTCCAAAGGAAAATAATCAGCTACAGGTGGATAAAGCACATGGAGACAATGTCACAGAGAATAGTGTAAATGATACTGTTGGGAAGGAGAACTACATGATGCTGGAAGACAAACCACTAGATGAGACAGAAGCGCAAGGTAAATTAACATATGTGACGGATAACAAAGAGAAGCAAGAAAACATGAAAGTGGAAAATAGTATAAAAGTTATAAACAAAAAAGCACATATACAGAATGAGAAAGATGAATCTCAGGAGACTTCACAAAACAGTACTACAGGGTACAGCAACTCAAAAGATGAAACAGATTCAGAAAGGAAAGAGAAAAAGGGGATACAATGCAATAAAGAAAGTGGGGATTCACAAGCCATGGAAAGTCAAGGAAAGAAAATAGCACAAACACAGATAGACATTAGAGATGACAATGAAGAAGAGCAAAGCAGTGAAGCACAAATGGAAGAAATAAAAGGAAATTTAGGTGACATTTCACCGAGACAAACTGCAAAAGCAAGAAAGGAAAACAGCCGAGCAAGAAGCAGTAAGATAAAGGTTTTCCTCCTAAAGTAGGGGGTGGTATAAGAACAAGGTTAGCTAAAGCCAAATCTAGACATCAATGAATAACTCATGAATATGGAATATAAGGTCAGTAAACACTCAACAGGCCTTTGAAAGGGTAATCATGATAATTAGACAAAAGCAGTTCAATTTTATCGAATTGATGGAGCCATTTCAACACATTAGACATATAGATATATATAGACAATGGTTGGGAATGGAAACATCGTGGCACAATATCAATGGAAAGATCTGGGTTTTTGTAAAAGAAGGGTTCCAAGTAGAAACAATGATGGACAATAAACAAATGTTAACTGCGCAATTGACATGTGTGGAAAGTGCACAAGAACTTACTGCCTCATTAGTATATGCTAGTTATGATAAAGATACTAGAATAGAATTATGGGATGCTATTTATAAGTTGTCAACTCAAGTTCAAAATCCATGGTTGGTGGGAGGTGATTTTAATGTGATATCGATGAAGTGGAAAAAAGGGGTGGTTTACCAGTAACTTTTGGGAAAACGGAAGATTTCAGGCATTGTATAAACATTAGTCAGCTAATATATTTGGAATTTAAGGAGAGCTTATACACTTGGGGAAATGGTAGATCAGATGAGCGCTGCATTTTCAAGAGATTAGATAGGTGTCTGGGTAACCAGAATCTCATAAACAAATTCCCAAACCTAGAAGTAGAGCACTTGATTAAACAAGGATCAGATCACGCCCTTTTGTTGATCACTTATATGGAAGAGAGCAAAAATATCAGGAAATCTTTCAGATTTCTCAATTTCTGGGTAGAGCAGGAGAATTTCTTGGAAGTTGTGAAACAGAATTGGAATGGAATTTTGGAGCAGACCCTTTCTTCATAGTGCACAACAAACTGGAAAAAGTCAGCAGGGCACTAGCTAAATGGAGTAGAGATACCTATGGGAACATATTTCAGAGGATAGCAACTTTGGAGGAGGTAGTAAAAATCCATGAGATGGAATTTGAAATAAATTAGACTAGCACAAATAGAGAAAGATTGCAAAAGGTACAGGCTGAACTTATTCAATTTTATGCAATAGAAGAGAAGTTCCGGAAACAGAAAGCTGGTATGCAATGGTTTAAAGATGGGGACAGAAATACAAAATTTTTTCATGCTCATGTAAATAGAAAAAGAAACAAGCTGCAGATCAAAAATATACAAAACCTGAATGGAAGGTAGCTGGACAATGAGGAGGATATTAGTAAAGAGGCAGTCAGATTTTATGAAGAGCACATCCCAAATAATTTTGATATACTGAAACATATACCATAGATGATTACAGGGGAGCAAAATGAAAAGATTCATGAGATACCAGAAATGGAGGTGAAAAATACAGTTATTGGGTAAATGCAGATAGTGCAGGAGGACCAGATGGATTCACAGGGAAGTTTTTTCAACATTGTTGGGAGATAATAGTGATGACATACTACTTATGGTGAAAGCATTACTTTTGTGGACATGAATTACCTAGATATGTTACTTGCATCAATTTGATGCTCCTGCCAAAAAAGAAAGAGATCACATCATTCTGAGATTTGAGACCTATAAGCTTAACCAACTTCACAAGTAAGATTTTCTCTAGAATTATTCATGAAAGGCTGGTATATTTATTGCCAATCATTATTTCACCTCAACAAACAGGTTTTGTGAAAGGTAGAAGCATAGTGGAGAATATCCTATTGGTGCAAGAGATAGTACATGACATTAGAATTAGAGAGAAACCAGCTAATGTGGTAATCAAGCTGGACATGACAAAGGCATATGACAGGGTGTCCTAGCTATTTCTGACCAAGGTACTAAGAAGAATGGGTTTTGGAGAAATGTTGATTGATATGGTATTCAGAATTATTTCTAAGGTACTCTATCCTAATTAATGGACAGCCAAATGGTTTCTTCAAATCTACCAGAGAAGTGAAGCAGGGAGACCCCATCTCCCCAACCCTGTCCATTATAGCAGCAAAGTGTATGTCAAGGGCATTAAATGCACTTCATATGGATGAGAGGTTTAAAGAATTTGGAATGCCAAAATGGACTTCATATATTAATCACTTGGCATATGCTGATGATACAATAACATTCTCTGCAGCAGAAGAGTACTCATTAAATCTGGTAATGAAAACCTTAGCCAACTATGAACAAGTTAGTGGACAAAGGATTAACAAAGGGAAAGTGCAGTGTATATGCATGAAAATGTGTCTGCTGAAGTGGTGTCTCTGGTGAGTAGCTGTACAATGATGCCAAGGAGAGAATTTCCTTTCACATGCTTAGGAGTACCAATATATTACAGCAGAAGGAAGATTGCTCATTATAAAGAAATTTGTGACAAAGTGAGCAATAGGCTATTTTCATGGATATTGTCCATTAGAGGTAGGATTACTCTGGCAAAAAATGTATTGCAAAGTATGCCTATTCATCTACTGTCAGCCTGTGATCCTCCTGCTGGAGTGCTGGCCAACTTACATAGGATGTCTTCCAAGTTCTTTTGGAGTAATTCAGTTGGAAATTCTAGCAAACATTGGACTAAATGGACAATGCTATGCCATCCTTATGAAGAAGGGGGAGTTGATTTTAGAAGTCTACAAGATGTATCCAAAGCTTTATTTACTAAACTTTGGTGGAATTTTAGAAGCAAACAATCACTGTTGAGAATATTCTTAAGCAACAAGTATCTAAAAAAGGAACATGTTGTGCTAGTTGAAAGAAAAAATGGAACATATAGCTGGAAGAAGATGTTACAAGTGAGAGATCAATTTTAAAAGGAGATATGGTGGCAACAGAAATAAGAAAAAATCACACTTTTGGCTGGATAACTGGACAGGCCTGGGAGCTTTATATCATGTTACAGGCTCAGAGTTTGTATGTGACAGAACAGGTGTACAAGTAAGGGAGACAATGGAAGCGGGGAAATGGAATGAGAGAAAACTACTGGAACTTCTTTCTAAGGAAATTGCAGAACCACATTATAAAGAAGATCTTACCTCCAATTGAACAGGAGAAGGTAGATAGATCATACTGGAAACTAACAGGAAGAGGTAAATTCACTGTAAGTTCAGCATATCAGCTGGTGAGACAAAGAAAAGAAGCTAACACACTATATAAAAAGATGTGGATTAAGGGGCTGCCAGTGAAAATATCATTTTTTTTGTGGAGATTTTGGAAGTTCAAACTACCTCTAGATGATGTAGTAAGGAAATGGGGTTTCCAGTTTCCTTCTAGGTGCCACTGCTGTCAACAACCAAAGGTAGAGAACTTCTCACATGTCTTTTTGAAATCTCCAGCAGCACAGAGTAGAAACAATTTTGTAATCTACTGGGGATGGGTATACAGAATTTACAGATTATTCAGGTGGTTAATCTTTGGTGGGAGGTTCCAGTCAACCCATAGGTAAGATATATATTTCAAGTTGGTCCCGCAATTATAATATGGGAATTATGAAAAAGAAGGAATGTTATTAGACATGGGGGGAAAATGTCACATGAAAAACTCATGTATCAGATTATGCATACAATTGTAATGTTCATAAAGGCAATATGTATATCCAACAGGGAGTATTTCTAGCATTTTTATGATATTTATTGTTACATTAGTAAGCATTTTAGTCATTCAATATTTTACTTTGTGACTTCCCATTTTATATGTTTTTAAATTTAATAAATTTAGATAATTTTGGTGATACTAATAGAGCCCCACTTTGGTGATACTTATAGAACCCCACTTTTGTCCTCCCCCCCCCCCCCCCCAAAAAAAAATTACTGCGATAGAAAATAGCAATAATTATCAATTTACCAAATTAAACATGCTAGAAATAACATATACCTTCTAACTAAAAAGAAAATTAAAGATATATCAATACTCACTATAGATAAAATAACAAAAAACAAAGATAATATTTGAATGATAAAAATAAAAATACTATATGCTAAAATAATAAAATATGTTTACTGTTGGAATGCAGGCATACACAATGGAAGCAAACAATTCAGGATCAAACTTGCATATTATATAAACAACACATAAACACATATTTTAATCAAACATAAAATCGATACTTATCTCTTGAAGCGTGACCGCGAATCAATCCTCTTGAATCTATTGTACAAATCGTCCAATGCGTTCTTTAGGTCTGCGATCTTCTGCTATAACCTCAAAAATCTTCGAGTAGGGAATACTTGTGTGGGCAAGTACTGCTTCTCAGAAAGGTCAAAGTTTTTTCATCTAATTTCATGGAGGAAGAGAATCCTATTTATAACGATATTTTAGGGTATAAAACCCTAGTCTCAAAGCGTATAAGAATTTTTCTTTCTAAGTAATAGTTAAGCTTTCCTTCTAGAAGACCAGTTTATTTTTAACCAAAATCTTGTAGGATTTTACTTCTAGAAAACTGATTTCTTCCTTTTCAAGTTCATTAATTAATCAGGCATAGTAAGGATCACAGATTTAATTAGTGAGGCTTCCAATTATAGTATTAATTCGCAGAATGAATAAATTAACATACCATAATAAATTACAGATTATTCCACTAAAAATCCGTAATTGCACTCCTTGGTATAATTTCAAAATCATTTATTAAATCTTATTTAACTCCCCATGTTAAGATTACAGATACCAATCAATCAAATTAAATTTTTGACTATTTAATTCGTTGATTAATTTAATCCTTTATTCAAACGCTTAACTTATTTCATGTGACGGATACTAAATCCACCTGCAGGGTTTTCACATGAAAACTTATAAGCAATCATAAAGGGGTATCATCAATCTCAAGCCCGAGACATAGATTCCATCAACTAATTATTATTTCACAAATGTCATTTGTCATCATCCAACCTATCGGGAACATTTTAACTTACAAAAGATCGAGTTTCATCCTTTGATAGATCAAAACAACAAGCAAATTACATTGATCATAATAACTATATCAAGATTAAGAGTATAAGTACATTTGATGATCTAGAAAATTTATTTTATTAAGTTAGATAAAATATTTATCTCTACTTGATCCGTTCAATACATACAAAATGTACTAGCACAAAAAGTTGAAATTATACCATTTCCATAATCAAGATAAATTATATTTAATTTTGTGGTACAATCGTATAGATGAATTTGTCCAATTTTCATCTTAGATTGTGAATATACATAAACTTTATACTTATAAGAACCGACGATTTAATCTTCCTTGTATAAGCTAAACTTTATACACTAAATCATCTATTATATAAGTAAAGGACACATCGCCAAATATATGATCAATTTAAATCTTTATTAAAATTGAATAAACAATTGTTCCATAATAAATACTATATATATCTAAATACATGGTTAATAGAACATAACCCATAGTTAATAGTATATATCCCAACATTTACAACATCAACAATGATACATAAAGTGAATATAGTAAAAGTTGGATTCTCATGTCTATGCTCATTCCAATCTTCTACAACTATATGCACTTTCGATAGATCTTCTAAGTTCTCCAGCGGGAGGGGATAAAGATGAATTTTTTTTAATGAAATATGACACACATATGAGATGTCATTACACATAAAGATGGGGAGAAAGAGATTTGGGGTAAATAGAAGCATGCTATTACCTTTTTATAGCTCTTTTTCATTGTCATTTTATAAAAGACATAATACATAAATAGGCATTCAAACTTGGCCTCAACTAGCAATTAAGCACTCAAACTTTGAGAATGCACATCTAGGCACCTCAACTTGATTTCAGTGTATCAGTTGAGCACTCCAACTTACAAGATGATCATCTAGGCACCTCAACTTGATTTCACTGTGTCATGTGTCACATCAGTATCGTGTGCGTACAAACATAGTGGGGACTAGTTGGAGTATTTAGTTGTCCATTGAGATCAAGTTGAGGTGCCTAAATGTGCACTCTCAAAGTTTGAGTGGTTAATTGCCAGTTAAGGCCAAGTTTAAGTGCTCATTTATGTATTATGTCTTTTATAAAAAATTTATCCAGCATTTATTAATTTGATTAATTCACATTAATTGCTCATTGCAACCTTTTGAATTCTAATTTGTGTTATAGGCTTATAGCAACAAAAAGTAGTTGGTATTCCTTAAATATTTTATCCAAAATTTATTAATTGTTCATTGCAACTTTTTAAATTTTAAGTTACGTTTTAACAACAAAAAGCAAATAGAATATTAATATAGGAGGAAAATATGACTACTGAGTTTTCTTTTAGCTGAAAACACTTCAATTCTTCCTCTTTTACTTTAATTCTAAAACTTTATTGGTGTAGTTAAGAGAATGTAATTTTTTTTAAAAGGCTTTTATAATTTTTATATATAAAAAATTAAATTGTCCAGGAAAGTAAAGAAGTAAATATTGTACAATAAGTGCTTTAGCATATACATGAAACTTGCCATTTAATGAGTTTATTTTCCATTTAATTAATTTATTTACTATTTTATGTAAAAATAGTAATGGAGTTATGTTTAGATAGAAATATGTCGTTTAACTTTTAATGGTCATTTTGGTAAATTAACTTTTTTCAACTTAGGTATTTCCACTTATAATATAATATGATTGTTGATGTGTGATATTATGTAATAACAAAAAATGATACAATCTATACAGATAATGTATTTATAAAAATGATACAGTATGATGCAATACAACATGATACAGTACAGTTCGTTACATTATAAAATAATAGGGAAAATGGTCAAATATACCCCTCTACTTTAGTTCAATAGCTAATTTTACCCTCCATCATACTATAAGGCCAAATATACCTCTGTTGTTACCAAAGTATTCAAAAATACCCCTCATATAGATGGAATCTCCAAATAAGGGGTATTTTAAAGAGATTTGGAATATGACACTTAAAATCGAGTTTGAAGGACTTATATTAAACAAAGTGTGTCAGATTGACCAATGCAGTTTGGCAAAGCAACACATGATATATTTGTAAAAGATTTAACTTTTTGAAGTTGTGATTTTTAATATTTAAAATTATATTTAAATATATTATACAAAAAAATATAAAATTTTATGAGTGAAAATTTTTAAAAATATAAAATATTAAAATTTAATTTTTATTATTAAATAAATATTTAAAGGTAAATTTAAATTTTATCTTTAAAAAAATGGACATCATAAAATTGAATTTTTATGTTCAAAAGTTGAAGTTCAATTTACCGAGATAAATTTTAAAAATGTACCTTATATTTATTTAATAATAAAAATTTAACTTTTAAATATTTTAAATTTTTTAAAAATTATATCAAATTAATATTTGAATTTTTAAAGTTTTCACTCATAAAATTTTATTTTTTGGCTATAATATATTTAAATATAATTTTAAATATTAAAAATCACAACTTCAAAAAGTTAAATTTTTTACAAATATATCATGTGTTGCTTTGCCAAACTACATTGGTCAATCTGACACACTTTGTTTAATATAAGTCCTTCAAACTCGATTTTTAAGTATCATATTCCAAATCTCATTTATAGTGACATGTATGTGTGTGAAATGATAATGTATTGGATTGATCCTCGGACACTATTTGTTGTTAATAATTCACATGTTAAATTCAATTGATGAAGTGAATCTCAAATGTTGTTGTTACTTATGTGGTGTGAAATTTAGTGTTTTGAGATGTTATATGTGTTCTTTCGTATTGTCATGAAAGTGAATAATGAATTGTAAAGATAATCAAGTGAGGGAGGTAAGATGAATCCTCCTAAGGGTCATGTCAATTGATTTAGTAACAACCTACCGAGTTATGAGAATGAAAGTGGATAACATGTTTGTCCTGAGATGAGTGTCTCGAGCCCAAAGGGAGTATCCGGGTGAGCGTTTGTGATAGAGCGGCTTGTGTCCGAGGGGAATATACGGATGAGCAGATGAGTGAGAGAAGGTACCACGCCAGTATAATACATAAATTTCTAGAGTCCCTTGCAGGTCATGACTGAAAGGGCAGAAATAAGACCCTCTGGCATGTGTGTACAGTGATGTTCAGTTTTGAGTGATTATGGTGATGTGACGACGGAAACATGTGTCTGAAACATCACCAATTGTTATGATACCAAATAGAATTCGAGGAATAAAAGATTGATTCAAAATGCGAGAACCTGAATGAAACTAAAATCTTTGTTGTATTGTTTAGGTGTTAGCAATGTTGATATGTTTATGATGAATTTTAATTATTTGTAAAGTCACATAAGAGTTTGTGATGAGTTGAAAGATCAATTGTGAGGAGTCCATTGTATACTCCATGTGGTTAGTGGTACATTGATTGTTGGATTTACGACTATGTATAACTTATATGGATGTAATGACTTGAATATTGAGAATGGCTAAAGGAGAACTGCAGGTGTTCAGTTAAGTTGAGTTACTGCCAAGGCAGTACTGCTGCAGCGGTACTCTTATCGCCATGGCGAGACCGTTGCAGCGGTCAAGTACCATTGCAGTGAGACCTAATCCAATGAGTAGGCCAGTCGAACATCTTACACTGATTGATTATAGAATGAGTACTATTTAATGAATTTGCGTTTCGGTGACTGCATGTTGTTATTTCATCGTATATGTGTTATTATTTAAGATCGACCGATGATGCCTACCAGTACATTGTGTTGTACTGATGCTACTCCTTCACTTCTTTTCTGAGTGCAGACCTCGATCTAGGGAGTTCATCTCGACCCCATCTGTATAACAACAGTGAGATCATGAAGGTGAGCGGATTCAAATGTGCTGCTACGCTTCCACTACAGAAGATGTCTCTTGTTCAGATATTGATTTTTTTTCTAGATTTTCTTAATTTACTCCTCTTTAGACGTCGTTAAGTAGATTTCCTTAAGTACAATGACTTTCAGGTTATGGTGATGTAATAGATAAATTTGGTGTTATTTTCTTTTCATTTAATTAAGGCTTCCGCTATTTATCATTTTAACACGATTAATCTGTGTTGTTGGGGAGATTGATTAATTAGCTAGGGATTCATTGGTTCACCCACCTCGGAGGGGATAGTGTGGGTGTCAATCACGGCCACTGGGTGGTGATACAAGATATACACTCCCTCTATTTCAAAATAAGTGGTATTTTATTTTTTTCATTTTGTTTCAAAATATGTAGTGTTTTATTTTTTTTATTTTGTTTCAAAATAAGTGGTGTTTTATTTTTTTTATTTTATTTCAAAATAAGTGGTGTTTCACCTATCAAGAAGACATTAGTAATGTTCTTTTAATTTTACCCTTATTTAATTAAAAATTATTTTATATAATCAAGAAAATGCTAAAGAGTTACAACTTTTTCAAGATATTTGTTAAACATAAATTAGTAAAAATATGTCTTAATTTATAAAAATGAGTAATTTTCTTAAGAGATGTACCCAAGGTAAAATATCACTTTTTTAAAATGGAAGAAGTACAATTTATTGATTGTTGGATATTTATTGTGGGAAGAAGGAAGTATACACAGAAATGAGTAAAAGTGTTTTAAGCTATGCAAAACTGAAGAAAAAAGCCCTCCGTGTTATAAATATATTTGTATTATAGTGAATGTCTATAAAGGTATTTGTATTGTAGTGGATACATGTGTTTATATTATAGTGAAAGTCTATCTTTTGGAGAAAAGTTAGGAGAAATTATCCCTATAAATAGAGGGGTTCTCTATTTCATCCTATCAAGAGAAATAAGAACTTCTCTCATTCTCTTTTTCTCTATAATATTCTTGTTCTTTCTTTATTATTTCATAACACGTTATCAGCACGAGTCTCTGCCTTGAGCACTCACTTTGAAAGATCTAAGGTAAGAAAAATTAAAATTTCTTTTTCGAAAGATGTATTACTTAACCACAGGAGTGATATTCCTTTGGTGATATTGTTGCTCTATGACTCTACTGTCTCAAAATTTGAAGGCCAAGGTATTTTTTTTAATATGGCTAATCTTACGAAATTTGATTTCGTTGCCCTTCAAAGTTCGGGCAAGAACTACCTTTCATGGGTGTTGGATGCTGAAATCCATATGGATGCAATGAGTCTTGGAGACACCATTAAAAGTGAAAATTGGATGCAATGGGTCTTGGAGACACCATTAAAGGTGAAAGCAAAGCATCAAAAATCCATATGGATGCAATGGGTCTAGGAGACACCGTTAAAAGTAAAAACAAAGCATCAAAAATCCATATGGATGCAATGGGTCTTGGAAACACATTTAAAAGTGAAAACAAAGCATCAAATCAATATCGTGCTAAGGTTATGATATTCTTGCGTCATCATCTTGACGAAATTCTTAAAATTGAATATCTCATGATTAAGGATCCACTTGTTTTTTAGAATAGCCTAAAAGAAAGGTATGACCACCTGAAGATGGTCATCCACCCAAAGGCATGATATGATTGGATTCATCAAGACTATAAGTCTATTCATGAGTATAGCTCATCAACATTCAAAATTATTTCTAAGTTGAAACAATGTGGAGAAACTATAAATGATGTTGATATGATTGAATATGTGGTAGTATACAAAATTAATTGAGAGCTCCGGAAGAGCTAATGTATTACTACCTGAAGGAATGAAATTGTTGTAGTAAGTCTCAAAAGGAAACTTATAAGTTTCAAGTACATTAAAAAAAATGTGACTATAAATTATGGGAAGATCTAATATCTTCATGCTATCTTCATGCTACTACAATTGAAGCGGTTTATGTAAAAGATTACCCGCCGATTTTTTTATTTGTAGTACATAAATATGGGTATGATGATGAAATCACATACGAAAGTAAACTAGAAGTTTACTGAAATAAGTTGGCATAACTGGTTGGCCATCCCGGTTCAAATGTGAAGTAAAAATAATTGAGAATTCACGTGGCTATATGTTGAAAAATAAAAGATTCTTCAAGAATTCTCTTGTGTTGCTTGTTCTCGTGATAGAATGATCTTGATCAGCTAAGATTGGAATTATATTTCCTGAAATTTTGGAACATATAAAAGGGTGAATATGGGCCCATTCACCTACCATGTGAACCGTTTGCTAATAGATGCATCTATGGAATGGTCACATGTGTTTTGATATCAACTTGCAATTGATTTTTGTAAGGTTGTTGCTCGAATTATTAAATTAAGAGCATAGTTCTAAATTATAAAATCATGTTGATAATACTGATTCATATCTATGTTGGTTTAGCAAAAATTGTATGCCTCCAATTATTGCTAAATCATTGGTTATGAGAATAAAACTCCCAAATAAAATTTGATATGAGATATGTTTATTTAACATATAGCAACACTTGAATGCATCAAGCCAACAAATTTTCCTATCACAATTGGTTCAGGGTCAGGAACCAAATAATTCCATCTAAAAATTTGAATGTGAGATATATGATTCAATTGCTCCACCACAACGCACAAAGATGGGTCCCCAAATGAGTTTGGGGGATAAATGTTAGTTTTTCTAACATTAGGGAGAGAAGTGATTAGCAACTGAAAATTGAGTGTGGGATGAATTATCTAGATCCTCGGGAAAAAAAATGAACTTAAAGTTCAATAGATAATTCACTTGCAAAATATTGCAAATCAATTGCCAGATATATTTGCTAACTCTATTTTATAATTCAGTTGCAAATGCTCCGATGAAAGGTCCTTGAAGGACAGGGTCTATGAGATGCCTGAAGCGTGATAGACCAAACGGTTCCAAATATAGAACTCCTTGAAAAAGGAGAGGAGCAAATGATTAAGATGGTCATAATGATGAGACAAGTGTTTTAAGAAAGCACCACGACATAACACTTCATAAAACCTTGGCAAAGGTTCAGGTACCTGAAAATGACGAAAAATGAAGAGACCTCAATAAGTTATGCCGCATTGGAACTGATATCAAAATGATCATCAACGATATCTTTGATATAATGTAGCCAATATTATAAATATTGACGAGGATCTTGAATTCAAATCTGTCAAAAAGTATGGACAGATAAACGATTGGCCAATTAAAAATACGTAATTCAAGTATAATGCCAATGGATATAAATGGATTCTTATGGCATAAAAATTTTTCGTAAATTCTGACATTATTATTGAGAGGTCCTCTTGTAGTGGATGCAATTATTTTGAGGTTCCTCATAAGTCTGGCAATATATGAAAAACTTGATATGCGCATAATGAAATTATCTTCATGTCTAGAGAGACTGAAGGATATATGAAAATCCTTGAAAGATTTAAAAGAACGAGGAAATTCTTGGTCCTGAAGATATAGTCTGCTCCTACTAGGAGACATTAGAATGGGATCAAACACATAATGCGGTATCTAAAAGGGACTATCGATATGAGCTTATATTATTCTAACAATTGCTGTCCCGATCTTGTTGGTTATGCTGATGCTGAGTATTTATCTGACCCACACAAAGCTCGATCTCAAACTGGCTACGTGTTCATATGTGGAGGTACTGCCATATCTTAGAGATCTACAAAACAGTCTCTCATAGCTATTTCATCAAATAATGCTGAGATAATAGCTATTCATGAAGCAAGCCGAGAATGTATGTGGTTGAGGTCCATGATACATCTCATTAGAGAAAAATGTGGTTTGAAATGTGACAAAGTACCCACAATTTTGTATGAAGATAATGCAGCATGCATAGCACAACTAAAGGGAGAATTTATAAAAGGAGATAGAACGAAACACATCTCGCCAAAGTTTTTCTACACACATGAGCTCCAAAAGAATGGTGATATCAATGTGCAACAGATTCGTTCAAGTAATAATGTGGATGATTTATTCACCAAATCTCTACCAACTGCAACTTTCAAGAAGATGGTGCACAAGATCGCGATGCAAAAATTCAAGGATGTTCTCATTAGGGGGAGTTAATACGCGCTGTACTCTTTTTCCCTTACGAGGTTTTATCCCACTGGGTTTTCCTTGTAAGGTTTTTAACGAGGCAGCCAAAATGCGTATTATTAGATATGTGTACTCTTTTTCCTTCACTAGATTTTTTCCCACTGGGTTTTTTCTAGTAAGGTTTTAACGAGGCACATTATCTATCAAATAGACATTCAAGGGGGAGTGTTATAAACATATTTGTATTATAGTGAATGTCTATAAAGGTATTTGTATTGTAGTGGATACATGTGGTTATATTATAGTGAAAGTCTATCTTTTGGAGAAAAGTTAGGAGAAATTATCCCTATAAATAGAGGGGTTCTCCTTCATTGTATTTCATCCTATCAAGAGAAATAAGAACTTCTCTCATTCTCTTTTTCTCTATAATATTCTTGTTCTTTCTTTATTATTTCATAACACTCCGCTATTAATCCAAAATGTCTCTATTATTAGTTTTGGATTAAAAATATTTTTTTCTAATAAATGTTCTTTTAAAACATTCTTTTTTAATAAAAATGTTGTAACCCCTCATTAGTTTTCATATATATAAGATTATAGTAACCCATCATTAATTTTTCATTTAGATGATGATAAAATTCTTTTATTAATAAAATAGATGATTATATTAACAAATGTTTATCCTTCTTTCATTTAGAAAAGATTAAGAAATAAAAATATTTTTGATTTTATCAAAAAAATTATTATTATTTAAATAAAAATTAATAATGAGTAAGATCTTATATATATGAACTATATTATCAGTTTAAAAAGTACATGAGATTATTTTATATTAATTGATAAAATGAGATTAAGAAGAAAAAAGACTAATTCTCATTTTTCTAATTAGTTAAAGGAGTTTCAAAAGAAAAGAAATAAGAAAATTATTTCTTAAAACTAATTTTTTATTTAGAAAAATAATATGTTTAAAAAGAAAAGAAATAATATATTTACTAGGAAAAAGGTATTTTGACCTAAAAATAAGATAAGAGTATTTTTGGACCAAATAATTAATGACAAAGATATTTTTGACCAAACTATTAACTACAAGAATATTTTGGACCAAACTATAATTAACAGATTATATTTTTATCCTCCTAGCATAATATGAACAAATCTAGTCACTTGAATTAAATTTAATAATTAAGAGATTTTTATAAAAATATACATGTTATATAAAATATTACATTCACATAACTCATATTTTTAAATTACACTCACGTAGCCATTATTTCGCAATAATGTTTATACAATATTATACACTTACTGTACATAATATATAAACCTTGTATAAAAGTGTATAATAGTGTATAAGAGGTTCTTGTCCACTCTTTTACACGGTTATTCAATCAAAATAGGTCAAATTTCTTTCAAATGGCTTCAAATTTTAACCACAATTTTGAAATGACACCACAAGCGAATCACAATCATCAATTTGTTAAAATTTTCCACAAATTTAAAACTCATCTGTGAATTTTTAGCTTTTAAGAATTTCAACAATGGATTTTTAAATTTTTTAATTTAATTTACCTAACAATTAATGTTTAAATTTGTAATGATTAATATGAGTATCATTCTCAATCAGTTTCTAATTATCAAAATATGAAATTCATAATCACATCAAATACATTAGATATCAACAATATAATATCAATGTTACACGAATACATTTTTGTAGTGACATATCTATAAAAATTTACATATATCCTTTAAAAAAATTAAATTTACACATATGTTGACACCCAATTTTGACCTCCCTACGCTCCGTCTAAGCTGTGTATCATTATATATGTGTGTATTTTAAAATTATCATAATTAGCATACATACTTGAATTTTTTGCATAATTATTTTAATTTATATTTCTACAATGTTACATCAACTTAAAGTTTAAATTTTTAGTATAATATATAATTACGTCATTGAATAATAATGTACATGCATATATATTTTTAATTAAATAAGGTTTATTTACAAAATATAATTTACTTAGTTTTATAAATTATTTATATTTAATTTCGTAATAATTATTTTATCGCAAATTAAACTATTATATTATCTATTTATTAAATTATTTACAAGTATAGTATTTTATTAATTATTTTTATAGCAGCTAATTTAATTTTCATCCAATTTATTTAAAATCTGGCTACTTTCTATTCAATTTATGTCAAATTAACCATTTTTATTCAAATCTGGCCACATTTTAAATGCTAATTTCAATTTCAATTCAGTCCTCCCATTTAATGACCCGCGACCCATTTTTTGACCCATGACCTGACCCTAAAAGATCTAAAATAATCTCAGCCATTCATTTGGATTGATCCAATGTGTAAATTAATTACACATTTTCTTTCCTTTTTCAATACACCAATACCTCCAAAACCCTAATCTCTCATTTTCTCTCTCACCTTGATAGCGCTGCACAACCCATCTTCCTCTTCTGTTTTTTACCTCCTCAGCGCCGCTGCCAGATCTTCCCTTTGTTTCTTCTCTCCTCTCGCCTATTCCGGCAAAACCATCGCCACCCCTTCTTCCTCTCTTTCTTTCATCGCATCGGCCATCGCCGGCGACACCAGTCACCTTCCTTTAACTCCTCTTCTTCCCCTCTCTCCATAACTTCCGACAAACTCCAACAAAAGAAATGCCTAACACCTGCTCCACCGGAAACCATCCGACCAACACCGATCTCCCCCCTCTCCGGCGAAGTCAAGCCTCCTCTTCTCTTGCCAGATCTTTAGCCACTGGACAACCATAACTCCACCCCTTCCTCTCTCATCCCTTTCCCCTCGCCACCGCTCTTCCACTCGCACATACCCTTTTCTCCCTATCTCTCTATTTTTCCGGCGACAAACAGCCGCCACCTCCCTCCGTTTCTCCCTTCTCACTGCCGCAACCACCACATCGCAATCGGCCGCACACCTCTATCTTCTCTCTTCCGTACCACTATCTTCTCGTCTCCGAAAAAACACGAGCAACACCCTCCTCTGTATCTCCCATCTCCGGCGAACCGCTATTATCACTGAACCCCACCATTTTCGGCCATCTCCCACTAAACACTGCACCCTCACTAGTAGACCCACATCGGAGGCCACCGTCGACCACCATGGTCCGACGACCAGAAATATTTTTATTGATCTGGTCTCTTACACACTCGTTTACTACTTCTTCTTCTTCTTCTTCTTCTTCTTCTTCTTATTATTATTATTATTATTATTATTATTATTATTATTATTATTATTATCACATTTTAGTTTTAAAATTCATGCAAAATGAGATATTAATTCATGTTCAGCAATTTCAGATTTTTAGTTATTTCAAGTTTTGAGCAAAGTGTTGTGGGAACTTTGATTTGATCTTATCAGTCTGCTAAGTGTCTAAGTGATGCTATATTTATATTTTACGTGTGTTAATTTAAGTTTGGAAATCATAAATACTTGGTTCTAGACTTTGTAGTTTCGTTTTTGTCTGTCCGAAAGTTTCTTTTAAAATCTTGGCTTACTGAGGTAGGTATCCTCTATTCTTAATTATTCTGTGTATCTTAATTCAAGACTCTTTGTGATAGCTTTGTATGATGCATATGGCATAGTGTGATTTTCTTTCTATATTCAATTTTGATTTGTAATATGGACATTTTTTGTATTTCATAATGAATATGATATCAAGTATATTTGGTAAATCATAATTGATTTATACTAAATGGATTTTGTATCTAATGAAAATCTTCATTAATTTATGCTCTTAATTGATTCATTGGGCTATGCTTAGTAGGTCTGTATGCTATTTATGGTCAAAAAATATTTTTCTCCTTGAGTTAAGTCGTGACAACTTTGTGTCATATAGGATTTTATGAATAACTTATAATATTTGATTCTTTTAAGGAAAGTTGTAGCTTGCTTTACGGGATTAGATTTTTTAAATGGTTTATTAAGGAAAGTTTCTCCTTAATTTGATGATGATGAATATTTTCCTTCTCTTCTCATTCTAACTGATATATCCCTTTAGTATATAAGTATGTCTTTTTTTTATTATCTTAAAGACAGACTCGGACCCTCACTGGTTTTGAGAATCTAGCTTTAACTCTACCTTTGATTTAAACATCATCTACTCTTATCAAAAACATTTCTCTCATTCCCTACAACTCTTTTATCCATACTCAACACAAGCACTGCTTGGAATCTTTAAGATTCTTGTGATCTTGATGTGTTGAGGACCGAGTATCAGTCAAGGCAATTTGTTACATCATTAATCCATTAATTTCTGTTCGATTTTGACATTTGCTGGTTAGTTTGTTTATCTTTATAATATGACATTTGCATTGTCATTTATTCTCTTTGATTGCTCTTTCTCTTATCATGATTATATGTTTAATATGCTTTAACATGATTTTACTGGTTTAGCCAAATACGTGGTTAAGACTATGAGATTATTATTTCGTATCCATTATTGTACTAATTTTTAAGCAGGTATCATTCTATTCCGGATCCTTCAGAGAGTCTCCATGGCGAGAGGGGACTATGGGAATTAGTCTAAAATTATTTATTTTATTTATGTGTTGTATTTATTTTATTTTATTTTATTTCACTTTAGTTAGAATAATTGTAATAAACACTCATGATAGTGGAAAAGGGTCATGGGGGAAGGGGTATATATGTCTTTATCGCTTTAATTGTTTCATTATAAACCATGCTTATAGGATTAACAAGTTTAATTATTTCTGCTAGAAATCATGCCCATAGAAATTTAAATAACTTGATTTGAAACACAGTAGAAACCATGTCTATAGGAACAACACGATTTTAATTACTTCTGCTAGAAATCATGCCTATAGGAACTAAAACAATTTGATCTGAAGCCTGTCTTGTGTTTAAATTTTAATAAGTTTACGTATAGGAATTACTTTCGGTCCGCATTTTGAATTCTTAATTTGTTTGTTCTTAATGACACTAGCATGTTTAATAAAGTTGTTTTATATCCAATACTCTAATCAGTAACAACTTGTTTGAATCAAACTTGGTGATTATTAGTTAATTATTATGTTTATAGGTTACATTTTGTCCATCTCAATAAACCTCGCAATAAATTACTTGATATTAGAATACTTACTTATCTGTCATAAATTAATCTGCTCACGCCCTTTTAGAAATCATGTTCATAGGATTTGCAATCTATTTGCATTTGTTTGAGCATCATTTAATATAGAGGCTATGTGAGACCTTTTATGCTAACTGTTTTGTTACTTGCTTGCTTGCGTTAATCACCTTTTAAAAGCCTAAGTATGTTCTAGACCCAAAAATCCGAATTTAGTAGTCCATCGCCTCTTGGACATTAGGATTGAGACGAGTAGTCACTTGTTAGGGCGTTAGTCTTCTCCATTTAGAATGCTTAAGCTTAACAATAATTAAATTAATTAGGTGGGTAGTGAAAAATGATAGTCTCTGCCCGCTGAATAATATGAGCAACCTAAACGGGTTGCGAAATATTATTTTAGTTGCACGGGATGATCCCGTTAGGTTAAAATCATCTTCCCCTCACTAAATTCAGAACTACGTCTGGTCTGATTCCTTTTAGTGATACGTAGGCGCCTCGCTGAGGTTCGGCCCCATATTTTGAAATTTCATTTAATTTGTTTGTTAAGCTTTTGTATTTATTTATAAACATCTCTTATTGCATGAATTAGTAAATTTATAACATTCTCTTTTTTATCAATTGAAATTAACATCATTCTTTGTTATTAACAATCATTTGTATGTGGTATTAACTTTTGAAATAAAAATAATCTCCTTAAATACATCTCGTTTTAACTTATTTCTTTTCGTATGTCTGGTGATTTTTATATTTATTTTTTGCATTTATCAATTTAGTTTAAACAACTTAAGATTAAAATCAATCTTATTTGATTGCTTAGTAAATACCCCCACATAATAATGAATTCGGAAGGGACCCACATTTGTGGAACTCGAAAGGTGCCTAACACCTTCCTTTCGAGGTGACTTGAATCCTTACCCGACAATGGTGACTTCTAGGTTAGTATAACAGACCCTTAGGTTAGTACGATGCCCTAACACACCTCAAATCGTTAGGTGGCGACTCTTCTCTTTAAATAACCCTTAAGAGTTGTCACATGTTGAGTTCCGCTTTCCGTGAGGAAAACGGGGCGCGACAACATAATATCTACAAAGTTAATTATAATAATTGTGAAAGAAAAAGACAAAAAGCAGCAGCAGAAAAAGAAAAAAAAAGAAGCTGAAAAAAATAAGAAGCAGCAAAATTTTTTTTAAAAAAATATAAAAATGAAGAAGCAGCAAAAAGAAAAAGAAGAATAAAAATGAAGAAGCAGAAGAAAGAAGAAAACAGAAGAAGTAAAAAAGCAAACAGAAAAACAAAAAGAAAACGAAGAAGAAGAAGCAATATCATTTGCTAAAAAAAGATCAATGAAAAAAAATTAGAGATAGAGTAATAAATTAAAATATAGATTAAAGTGGGTAATCATTTTATTTTAATTGTCATATAATGTAATTTTTTTAATAATTAGATCCAAACAAAAATCAAATATATTGAGATTTAGCAAAGTTTACTTCTTAAATTGTTTTTCAAAGAGCATGGATAAAATAAAAAAATATTTTAAATATTAATAGATTCATTATTATTCAATTACTATAATTTTATACAATAATCAAATATGAAAATAAAAAATTAATATAAATAAATTGAGATGCTTATCTTAATATTTATGATATTATTATATTTAACAAATAAAACACAAATTTGTCCCATAAAATTAAAAAAAAAAACAAAAAAAGTTTGCATGGAATGTGTATTCGTACACAAACGCATGAAATAAGATTTTTTATGGGTCTTGAAAAATAAAATAGATTTTTTTAGAATTTCATTTGAATCATTGATGATACAATTATAATTTGCTCTTAAATGAAGTTAGATTTTAAAAAATGTCATTGATTGTTCCTGACTTAGTTTTTTAAGCTTCCTCTTATAAAAACCTTCTTCTGATAAGCAAGTACTACTCCAAAAATAAAACAATTCATCTTATACTTAAAGAAGGTTATCAAGAAATATATAAAGAAGGCAATAAAAAGATACTGTATATACTTAGTAGTCCATAAAATAAAGTTAATTATATGAGTGATGGCTTTATTCCTATGAACTTAACTTTGAAGAGTCAATTTTTTGATAGGTCTTGGCCTTAAAAATAAGTACTGACCCGAGGGAGTTTCCTCTTTGCTTGAAATAGATGCAGTGACAATATTTCCTGTAGAAGAAATAGCTGCTGCATGCAGTAGTAGAGCTCTTTGATTTGCATCTCTTTCCATGCATGAAATTAGCTGCACGTAATTTTCTCTTGCGTTGTTTCTTCTCTTTCCCTTCATTTCCTACATGACTCTCTTGGACTATATATCTATGTTTTTCCTCTTCTATATAGGAAACCTTTTTGTTGCTTTAATTTAAATGTTGATGAAGATGTGAATAAGTATGGCGCTTAAACTTTTAGACAAGATATATAGTTGTGATCACATAATACACTGTCGAATCAGAGAAAACAAGAGGCTCTAGGCTTAACTCATCATATAAAATGATCAGAGGTAGGGCCGTGGGGTTAGTAGAAAATTACACTGTTTAAGTTATGCAAAATTGAATAAAAAAGACCTCCGTTAATAGTTTGGTCCAAAATATTTTTATTATTAATTTCGGATCAAACATACTTTTTTCTAACACATTCTCTTTCTAATTAAAATGTTGTAACCCCTCATTAATTTTCATATATATAAGATTATAGTAACCCATCATTAATTTTTCCTTTAAATAATAATAAAAAAATTTTGTTAATAAAATAAATTATTATATTAGCAAATGTTTATCCTTCTTTCATTCGGAAAAGATTAAGAAATAAAAATATTTTCTATTTTATTAGAAAAATAAAATTTATCATTATTTAAATGAAAATTAATAATGAGTATGATCTTGTATATATGACCTATATTATCAGTTTAAAAAGTACATGGAGTTATTCTATATTAATTGATAAAATGAGATTAAGAAGAAAAAAGATTAATTCTCTTTTTTTTTTTTTTGGAAAAAGGGTCAATAATACCCCTCTATTTCTATATATTAGTTAATTTTGCCTCTAGTTATACTATAGGGTCAAATATACTTCTGCCGTTAACAAAGTAAATAAATTGCCCCTCAATCGAATAAAATCCCCAAATTAATTTAAAATACTCAATTTCAATTAAATCACTCAGTTTTTCCTTTAAACCCAAACCCGATCTACTAAACTAAATAAATCAAACCAAATTAAATCCCAAAATTAGTGTTATCATCTTGCACTTTGAGTGATATAAATGGAGGAAGCTGAGAAAAACAATTACTCTGACATATTCAAAAGATCATCTTTGCATAATGTAATACAACACTTACAAAATGATCAAAAAGAAAATCCATCCTTTTTTCATTCACCTCCTTATTTTCTTGAGCATTATTTCACATTTTACAGCAAGCCATGGAGATTTAGGATTTCTCCATAAATCAATTGAACATTAACCAACAGGATTTCTTGTCAATTTTCCTTGAATCGGTTCCCATTTATGCTTTGATCATTATAGCCTCGAGGCCAAGACGACGAGCCATCCCAATGCGTTAATCAACAAAACCCTGCAAAAAATAATAATACTTGTAGCATATCAAAACTATAAACTGCCAAAAAGGTGCAAAAATGGGTCAGGTTCGGGTTTAAAGGGAAAAATAGGTAATTTAATTGAAATCGAGTATTTTAAGTTAGTTCGGGGTATTTCATCCGATTGAGAGGTGATTTTGTTTACTTTGTTAACATTGGGGGTATATTTGACCATATAGTATAACTAGGGGAAAAATTAGCTAATTTACGGAAGTAGAGGGGTATTTTTGACAGTTTTTTTAAATTAATTAAAGAAATTTTTAAAGAAAAGAAATAAGAAAATAATTTCTTTAAACTAACTTTTTATTTAGAAAAATAATATGTTTAAAAAGTAAAGAAATAATATGTTTATTAGGAAGAAGATATTTTGATCCAAAAGTAAGAATAGGAGTATTTTTGGACCAAATAATTAACGACAAAGGTATTTTTGAACCAAACTATTAACGACAAAGATATTTTGGACCACACTATAATTAATAGCTGATAGTTTTGTTCAATTTTCACATAGTGTAAGGGCATTTTGGCTCTTTTATTAAGTAAATATTATATATATTAGATTCTCACATCGATTAAACTTATAAGTTTTGTCCTCCTAGTATAATATGAACAAATCTAGTAACTCAAAATAAATTTTATAATGTCGAATACCAAATAATTAAATCCAAACAAAAATCAAATATACTGAGTTTGAGCAAAACTTATTTTCTTAAATTATATTTAGATATATATGAACATTTCAATTTGAAATTTCTTTTCAAAGAGTGTGGATAAAATAAAAAAGATATTTTAAACATTAATAGATTCATTATTATTCAATTATTATAATTTTATACAATAATCAAATATGAAAATATAAAATTAATATAAATAAATCGAGATGCTTATAATATTTATGATATTATTATATTTAACAAATAGAACAAAAATTTGTCCCATAATATTATTTAAAAAAAAAAGAGTTTGCATGGAAATAGAGCTAGTATTATTTTTCTTTTTCATTACGTTTCTTTATTTTAATTCTTTTGAGATCTTATTAATATCTTAGGATTTTCTATCATTTTATAATATTTGTTAAAATTTAACACTTTGCATAAAGATGTCATAGTATATTATTTTTTTTACCCAATTTATAATATTATTTATATAGATTTTAACCTTTCATTTTATTTTTAAAAAGGTTCTACACTACCAAATTAAAAATTAATTAAATTTTTCCTAAAAACATTATCTGTGTTAATTCTTATTAATTAAAATAATAGTTATACTCCTTTAATATTTTGAAAGTCTCATGCACGGTTTTGAATGAGAGAAAGAAGTGAGGAATCCTCTTTTCGACTCTGACTCTCCCACTCCAGTCGTTGCTTTTCTTTCTGTTACTTCGAAAGTAGTTGCTTCAGCTTCAGCCACTCGAATTGTTTTAA
This sequence comes from Datura wrightii, assembly GCA_035772735.1. Taxonomy (NCBI): domain Eukaryota; kingdom Viridiplantae; phylum Streptophyta; class Magnoliopsida; order Solanales; family Solanaceae; genus Datura; species Datura wrightii. The sequence continues at coordinate 64,410,829 of JASDFA010000016.1, read as the reverse complement.
TATATTTCGTTCCTTTAAAATATATTTTTCAAGAAAAGAAATTATTTTTTCTTCTTTTTTATTTCATACTTTTCTATTGTCTCTTTTTTAAGTATCATTAATTAGATATTTATGTATTTTGAAATTTATATAATATTGAATTCATAGTGAGCACAAAGAAAGAATCCAATTAAATTTGACTATTAGTAAAAGAAGTATATCCAATTAAGTATGATCATAAATAGAGAAATATACTCTTCATAATTATATTTCTCATGTTGTCAAATATGTATTGACTATATTTTAAAAAAGATTATCTTAATTTTTATTTCAAATTATTTTCAAATAATGTTTTAAGAGAGAGGCCTTTTTCTATATAAGTTGAGAATATTTTATTATAAAAAAGAATTGAAATAAAAAATATATATTTTAAATATTTTATCAAATATATTACATAAGTATCAAATAGTTAATTTTGCCTCTAGTTATACTATAGGGTCAAATATACTTCTGCCGTTAACAAAGTAAATAAATTGCCCCTCAATCGAATAAAATCCCCAAATTAATTTAAAATACTCAATTTCAATTAAATCACTCAGTTTTTCCTTTAAACCCAAACCCGATCTACTAAACTAAATAAATCAAACCAAATTAAATCCCAAAATTAGTGTTATCATCTTGCACTTTGAGTGATATAAATGGAGGAAGCTGAGAAAAACAATTACTCTGACATATTCAAAAGATCATCTTTGCATAATGTAATACAACACTTACAAAATGATCAAAAAGAAAATCCATCATTTTTTCATTCACCTCCTTATTTTCTTGAGCATTATTTCACATTTTACAGCAAGCCATGGAGATTTAGGATTTCTCCATAAATCAATTGAACATTAACCAACAGGATTTCTTGTCAATTTTCCTTGAATCGGTTCCCATTTATGCTTTGATCATTATAGCCTCGAGGCCAAGACGACGAGCCATCCCAATGCGTTAATCAACAAAACCCTGCAAAAAATAATAATACTTGTAGCATATCAAAACTATAAACTGCCAAAAAGGTGCAAAAATGGGTCAGGTTCGGGTTTAAAGGGAAAAATAGGTAATTTAATTGAAATCGAGTATTTTAAGTTAGTTCGGGGTATTTCATCCGATTGAGAGGTGATTTTGTTTACTTTGTTAACATTGGGGGTATATTTGACCATATAGTATAACTAGGGGAAAAATTAGCTAATTTACGGAAGTAGAGGGGTATTTTTGACAGTTTTTTTAAATTAATTAAAGAAATTTTTAAAGAAAAGAAATAAGAAAATAATTTCTTTAAACTAACTTTTTATTTAGAAAAATAATATGTTTAAAAAGTAAAGAAATAATATGTTTATTAGGAAGAAGATATTTTGATCCAAAAGTAAGAATAGGAGTATTTTTGGACCAAATAATTAACGACAAAGGTATTTTTGAACCAAACTATTAACGACAAAGATATTTTGGACCACACTATAATTAATAGCTGATAGTTTTGTTCAATTTTCACATAGTGTAAGGGCATTTTGGCTCTTTTATTAAGTAAATATTATATATATTAGATTCTCACATCGATTAAACTTATAAGTTTTGTCCTCCTAGTATAATATGAACAAATCTAGTAACTCAAAATAAATTTTATAATGTCGAATACCAAATAATTAAATCCAAACAAAAATCAAATATACTGAGTTTGAGCAAAACTTATTTTCTTAAATTATATTTAGATATATATGAACATTTCAATTTGAAATTTCTTTTCAAAGAGTGTGGATAAAATAAAAAAGATATTTTAAACATTAATAGATTCATTATTATTCAATTATTATAATTTTATACAATAATCAAATATGAAAATATAAAATTAATATAAATAAATCGAGATGCTTATAATATTTATGATATTATTATATTTAACAAATAGAACAAAAATTTGTCCCATAATATTATTTAAAAAAAAAAGAGTTTGCATGGAAATAGAGCTAGTATTATTTTTCTTTTTCATTACGTTTCTTTATTTTAATTCTTTTGAGATCTTATTAATATCTTAGGATTTTCTATCATTTTATAATATTTGTTAAAATTTAACACTTTGCATAAAGATGTCATAGTATATTATTTTTTTTACCCAATTTATAATATTATTTATATAGATTTTAACCTTTCATTTTATTTTTAAAAAGGTTCTACACTACCAAATTAAAAATTAATTAAATTTTTCCTAAAAACATTATCTGTGTTAATTCTTATTAATTAAAATAATAGTTATACTCCTTTAGTATTTTGAAAGTCTCATGCACGGTTTTGAATGAGAGAAAGAAGTGAGGAATCCTCTTTTCGACTCTGACTCTCCCACTCCAGTCGTTGCTTTTCTTTCTGTTACTTCGAAAGTAGCTGCTTCAGCTTCAGCCACTCGAATTGTTTTAATATATTTCGTTCCTTTAAAATATATTTTTCAAGAAAAGAAATTATTTTTTCTTCTTTTTTATTTCATACTTTTCTATTGTCTCTTTTTTAAGTATCATTAATTAGATATTTATGTATTTTGAAATTTATATAATATTGAATTCATAGTGAGCACAAAGAAAGAATCCAATTAAATTTGACTATTAGTAAAAGAAGTATATCCAATTAAGTATGATCATAAATAGAGAAATATACTCTTCATAATTATATTTCTCATGTTGTCAAATATGTATTGACTATATTTTAAAAAAGATTATCTTAATTTTTATTTCAAATTATTTTCAAATAATGTTTTAAGAGAGAGGCCTTTTTCTATATAAGTTGAGAATATTTTATTATAAAAAAGAATTGAAATAAAAAATATATATTTTAAATATTTTATCAAATATATTACATAAGTATCAAATAAAGTTAATAGCATACAAATTGCAACTCAATGCAATAATTGAAATTTCAAAATTTTTACAGAGATATTAATTTGAAATAGTATAATAAATATTTAATTGTAAATTTATATAAATTATATTTATCGTGAGCTTCTTTTTAAGAAAATAATATTGTCTTCTTTACTGAATATAGAAAATAAATATTACAAATGAAATAATATGTATTAAAGAAATAATAAAATTATTACATATAAATATCATATTTTGTTATTTTACTAGATGAAAATAAACATTTAAGTTATATAATTATCAAAAAGATAGTTTTTATAATTAAAAACTCGATAAAAAATACAAATAGTTTCTCTTGAAATAATAGAATTTTTTGTTATATATAAATATCATAACTGTACATTTGAATTATAAAATTATCCAAAAGATAATATATAATTAAAAGCACTAGATAAAATAACTTATTTTGTTTTTTTTTTTAAGAAAAAATTACATAGGTGGGAAGTAGTGCATTTAAAGAAAAGAAGAAAATTGAATGAGAGGTGGGGTTCATGGAAAGAGATTAGATGATTGTTGGTTAATTTGTTATTTAATAGATTTGAAATTATTATAATGTCTTTGGTCGTCCTATTATGGTTTTTCTAATTAATTAATACTTGATAATTTAAGGCCCGTGCACGGGCCCAATATAATTGATTATAAACTTCATATTAATTTCATACAGAGAAAAATTTACGTTTTTGCAATTATTTTGTTCATTTAAAAGAGATTAATCATAAAAATATTATACAATAGTTTGACTAATAATTTATTTATCTCAATTAAATTTTAACATAAATAAATTGCTATAATAAAGTAATTGAACCGAAAAATATTTTCAAAAATTATTGGTATTAATTGTGGGAATATTCATTTTTTAAGTTGTAAAATGCTTAGGATCTAACATTTAATTTGCATTTTACTATCGCATACTGAAATAAATTTATTAGCATTTGAAGATAATTTATTTGTTAGATTTAATAATATTATATGACAATCGTGCGCCTTTATTTTAAACCTTGTTCTTATCAATGCTAATTGTTTATGTAATTTTTTATTTTATAATTATGCATTTATTTTTTTTCATCTTTTTCTAAATAGTAATCCACTTAATTATTTTATTTTAATTTTTGATAATTAAGTAATTTTATTTACTAAAGAAGTAAGTATCTATAAGCAAAGTAAAGAAAAATTTATTCATTTCTAATTTTTAATAAGTTATATGTTTAAAACATGATCAATATAATAGTTCATACTTAAATTTCTCAAATATAATATTTTATAAAATTTATTTAATATATTTTAAAAGAAATAACTTACTTAAAAAAAATTCTTTTCCTAGTTCTGTTTAGACAAAAAAATGGCAATATTAAACATTAATTGATAACATGAAAAATAAAGTAAGTTATATATTATAACTAATTAAATTTTAATTTGATTAATTTAAAAGTATAAAGATATTCTATTGTCACTATACGTAAATTAGACTCAAGAAATACATATTATTCTTATCAAAATTTGATTCGGTAACTTTAAAATTAAATCAAAATTACATTAGTTCAAATATTTAAATTAATTTCAAATATTTAAAATGAAACAAAATATAAACTTGTCCCTTTGTTTAAATTAAAAATTATCATTTTAAAATCTAGTAAATATTTTTATTTTACTTTAATTTAAGTATTCCATCCGGTTCATTTTATTTATCATATTTTTTTGCGCTTTGATAAATATTAAAAATTATAATTTAATTAAATTAGTCTTATTTATTCTTTGATCTCAATTTAATATACTATTTATTTTACTACACTAATTTATTTTTATTTTTTAGAACAAAAATAAAGGTAAAAGATAATTAATTTTAAAATTAATTAGTTCTTTTAATAAACATTCCGAATATAAAATAGGTTATTAAAGGGAAGAAATAACAACATAGAGCAATTAATTAAATATTACACAAAGAAAAAAAATGTATATATGGTACTTTAAATGAAAATAATTCAAAAAAATAAAAGTTTCTCATAATTTTTTGAAGATAAAAAATGAAGCCCATATTTTTAGATGTACATATAATTTTTTTTTACTCTTTCGAAGCATAAAAGTCATTAGAACTTTCTAAAAATTAATTTTTTTTAAAAAATTCAATACTCCTTGCATGAAGTACAATTATTTTAAGCTGGATATTTTATTACAATTTATATTGCTCCTTGTACAACTCTAATATTATACAAATAAAAAAAAGTATATATGGTATGTTATATAATAATAACTCAAAAAAATAAATTCTTTCATAATCTTTTGAAGATAAAAAATGAAGCCCACAAATTTAGACGTACATATAATTTTTTTTTACTCTTTCAAAGCATGAAAGTCGTTAGAACTTTCTAGAAATTGATTTTTTTTTAAAATTCAATACTCCTTGCATGAAGTACAATTATTTTAAGCTAAATATTTTGTTATAATTTATATTGCTTCTTATACAACTCTTTATAGCCATATTAATTCTTCCGTGGCTCTTTTATATAATAGATAAAACTAGATAATAAAATATATATATATATATATATATATATAATTATATATAATATTAAAAATAAAAATAGTAGAAATATATAAAGGCGATTATTATAAACTTGTATATTTAGACAAATATAAAATAAGTAAAACATGTTGTACCTATAATATACATAACATATATGGTAATTAAATTCATGTAGAGTGTTTACACCTAACTAAAAAATATCAAACTTTAGGAATTATCAAATCAAAGTAAAATGTATCTCACTTAACCATGGTAAAATATTGAGAAGTGTGTATACAATTTACAGATTTTATGAAATACATAATATACATACCATCAAACCGAAAAGAGAGAAATTGAGGGGAGATGAAAATATAGTTGTTCAGTTCATTCTTATTTCTTGAGGAAAATTGAAGTCACAATTTTCATGTAGTAGTTACTATCTAAGTAGGTAGTGGCAGTATATCTGATTAAGGAATATCAAGGCCCTCTACTTATACGGATCTTATGCACAATACAAATTAGTAACTGGGAATGGCTACTAGCTAAGATTGAAAAGAAGAGGAGTTTTGGGTCAATTTTATAGTTAATAAACCAAAAGGAATTGTCATAAAATTCACATATCAAAAAGGATTGCTCCTAAGATATGCTGCGAACTACCATTCTTTTACGGATGCCAACAAATTAAGAAATTAAATTACAGTTCGCAATCTAATATGCCAACTCCAATTTTTTTTGGTCAACAGTTCGCTAAACTTTCTGCGAACTACTATATATTACACGTTGTAATACTACTACAATCTAAATGGGTTCCATCTAATTATAACAGATAGTCATGTGTAATTTTAAAGTGTTTTTAGTAAATAAATTGGATCTAATGTTTATTGTTTGTACCTAAATTCTGCAGAATATACATATTATTATTAAAAATACAACAATTATCTAGATGGAGTTTTTGTTTGCATGTACCCCTTATATAAATGTTAAACCGTTGTTATTGGTATACACAAAGTGAAAGAATTGGAAAGGCTTCATGGGAAGCGGTTAAGCCATTATTAACGAGCTAACTCATATATGAAAGACGTCATGTTATTAAAAGGGGGAGATTATTTTCTAAATATTGGAATGTGAGTTTTAAATTAGTTTGTTATTAACGTGATATAATGTTCTTTAAACTGTTATTTTTGAAATATTCTAAAAGTTATGTTATTTATATTAATTTATTTTATACTATATTAAACGTATGAAAACCTTTAGAAATATTGCTTGAATTTTTTGCTCTTTGTCAAAAGGCTCTATAATAGATAAAATTATTATTTACTATTTTTCTCAAATAATTTTCATATAATTATTATCTTAATATTTAGGACTTTGAAATAATAGAATGATAAATGCATGCTCGATGGAGATAGTTTGGAGTGATTGATTACTATAAGCCCATGGAAAATAGTTCCAAGAAGGTATATGGACCTCAAAAGTCTCGATGGAGGATTACAGCATGCCACCGTAGAGCTTAGCCATTGCATTGCATTGCATTGCATATTATCATATTACATTGCTTTGCACCTTCTTTAACTTTTCTCCTTACTTGTTGTTGTTCTTCTTACTTATCGGATGATTCTGATTAGTTGTTTCTCCCTATTTTTCCTGAGTTAGTGGATTCGAAGTATATGAATTAATGAGAAACATTTCATACTTTTTATGATATAACTGTCTAACTCTTGCTCAGTCGCCTTATGATGCCTACTGAGTACACGTGTGATCGTACTCATACTACTCTTGCTGCATCTTTTGATATAGATCCTAGTACTAGCAGACCCTGTTGATTCTCTGTTCAAGAAAATATAAAAGATTTTAGCTACTTGGCGTATAGAGCAATGTAGAGCTTTTTATTTATTTTAGTTGTCTTTTACTATTTCTGATAGTCTTGTAGCGTGAACAGTTGTATTAAAACTTTAGAAACTCTTGTACTGGTAACACTAGGTCTTGGGTGTATTTTGTTAATTCTGCACTTCTATTCTATTTATGAAAGCTTGAATTAAGTCATTTCTGCAACATACTGATTTGATACCCAATTCGGGTGAAGAGTTGGCTTACCTACCAGTGAGATAGTGTAGGTGCCATTATGACCTTGGAGTTTGGGCCGTGATAATTTGGTATCTGACTGTATAGGTTCACCAGTCTCAGGAAAGCTAGTGTCTAGTAGAGTCTTGCGGATCGGTATTATAAAATTTGTATATATCTTCAAAAGGCTACAGGTGTTGACACTCAATTTTGGCTCTCCACAATTTTGATTAATTATTTAAGCTTCTGAAATTATAAAAAAAATAAAACAAATGTTTGAAAATATTTCTAAACTATTTTTGATAATATTTTTCGATTTTATTTGAGAAAATATCCTAAATATATACATTATATATGTTGTATTATTTTTTGGTAATTTTAAATATTAAAAATATTCACAAAAATTACTTATATTTTTTAGTCGTGTTTTTCATATCAAAATAAGTGTTTTATTTAAATAACATATTCTAAATTATCAATTCTAGGTTATTTATAATTTCTACACTATAATTGCCTCATTTTTGAAATAAATATTTTATTTATTTAAGTATGAAAGCTTAACTAATTAATTGTTTAATAATACATTTTTATTTTTAAGAGTGATATAATTTTACAATTTAATTGATTAGTGCTATTTTTTCAAAAGTGGTTACAATTAAAATGAGCTTTAATTGAATTACAATTCTAGCCACAATTAAAAGCAAAATTCAGCCTCATTTGATATTACATGGCAATCCTTGTCACTTTCTCTTAACTAATCACAACTCAACACGTCAGCAAAGTTAAATCCATGCGCTCTCTCTCAGAACAAACACAATCAATCTTGTCCGTTGATCCACTTATTCCGACGGTCTATACTTGTTTTTCCTTTAAACATTTAATCATATTAGTTTCAATGTACACGTCTCGTGCGTGTTCTTTATATTAATAATAATAAATATTTAAAAATAGCGTGAATAATATTTAAAAGATGTATCTGTGTAACAATAAAAGAATTTAGAAAGATAAGTATAATGTTCGAATTGATAAATGATTATATTTAAGAGTTTAATCTAATCTAGTAGTTCTATCTTTAGTTTGTTTTAATATTTATTTTAATGAACAAAAAACGTCGTAAAAATAGTGATTGATTCAAATGTAAAAAAATCGTTCACTTTTACATGATCACTTAAATGCATGCATTATATATATATATTTCATGTAAATTATTACAAAATTTGTATTACTACACTTTCAACAGATTAACATTTAATATAAATATTAGCTTTATGAAGATGCATTACAATATAAAATTGTATAGTAGAATAAAACATATAGTATAAGTTATTCGTTTAAACAATTAGCACTTATGAAATCATAGTGTGAGTTATTAGTGGCTTGTTTTGGCATTTAAAGATTGATATCATATCACAAATGCATTTATTTATTTTTAATTAATCTTCTACTAAAACAAACTCGTCAAAATTAGTGAAAACAGCCACAAATGCTCTATTAGGGTAGAATATCTATATTACACTCCTTGGGGTGCGATCCTTCTCCGGATCCTATTAAAGCAGAATGCTTTGTACATCAGGTTGCCTTTTTTACAAATTGCATTATCAAAAGTCCTAAACATAAGATTGATTTTGTCACGACACAACTAATAGATCGTGCGGGCACCTACACGATTCTACTCGATAGGAGAACCCCTTTTTTCCTTAGACAACAAACGTATCAATAAAAAATAGTCATTTCATGATTCATAAGTCAAAATCTTTCTTTATTTACATTGGTTCTTACAACTCAAGCAAGATAAACATAAATGAACCTCCCAACTAACACAACTCTTTCCAAGATCTAGTCTACACAGGTATAACAGCTCTACAACTGAGTATCGATAAATAAAAGATACAGCTCCATCCGTGGAAGAATGCATAAGTTGTCGCTGAATGACTGCCACTCCAAGACGAATTTCAACCTGCGACAACCTACACCAAAAAGGCGTAGCAAGAGTAGTATCAGTACACCACACGTACTGGTAAGCATCATTGGCCGACTACAGTTAGTTCACATAATAGCAAAATAATTAATAAGTATCGACACAAAATAAAACTAATTCCTACGTCTCTGTTGCCCTGAACTCACCTCTTTTATAAATTACCATAACCAATTAAGTCATGCAATATTACAAATACAACCACTTATATTACCATCTTGGCGCATTATTAGCCTATCATTCTGTCTCTTTGTTTCCGCTGCAGCGCAGGTACTACCGTTGCCGCGGTCCCGTTGCTGCGACGATTTGTCCACTGCAGCAGTAGTCACTAAACAGTAACCCAGAAACTTAGTCCTTTCGATTTTCCTATCACGTCTCTCATTCATTAAGTGTTTTCTAGCCAAATTTACCAAGCGATTCATTACCACAGTAATTTTCTCACGAGATCCCTAACGTATTATAATTTGTCCATACAAATATCATTTATGATATTCATGCCCTCTCGTATAACACATAAATAATAAGTGCGGCATACATTCAACACACATGCACATATATCGTGTCAATTATCTCAAGGATATCATCAAACAAGTATCATATATCATGCAAATCATACATTGTATCTTAATTCAGAAAATCTGCCAAGCACACATACCTGTAGTTCATACCGTAGCTATACCTCACTTCATACCTGACTACATAATTTTGATCATGAATTTTACACCTTATTCCAGTCTCATATCACAACATGCATCCTTTGGATCACACAAGTATATCATCACTTTCCCGGTACCACCACCACCAATAAACATAGGTGTCATGCCTTACCAAAATCAATCTAAGCTCAATCATACCAGCGGTAATATGCCAGGCACATGCCTCCATCACATAACAATACGCACATGCCAGAGGGTCTTACTTTTGCCTTTCCGATCATGACCTGCAGAGGACTCTAGAAATTCATGTATTATACACCCAGCCGTATGAGTCCTTTTATCATACCCGTCAGTGTACTCATTTCGTACATCCAGCCGCATGGTGATTTAACCATATCTGTCAATGAACTCTCTCATAATGCTCGCTCGAATACTCACCGCGGGCACGAGCCTCTCATATCTACAACCTCAATCAAGATTCAATCACATTGATCCAATACCATACAAAGTACCTCCTCTTGGCCCCAGGCTGTATCTCTCTCATCGATATTACACAATTCTTCCTTTCCTTATTACATAACATCTCGGTTCACTGGTACCGTTTATCAAGAACCATATTCACACCCTTGAAACACGCTCATCATCCATCATATCCATAGGTTTATTCACATAAAAATGCAGATAATAACACTTACAGCTTTGCAGCCGAAATTCACACGTAGATCACAGTTGAGAAATTAACATCATGGTGAGAAATTAAGACAATGGGTTATAATACTATACCAATCTCCATGTGCATAGAAAGACTTACATACGACAAACTTGAAAACCACACATGCATTTTATACTTACCATCTTCCATTTTATATTTTAAGACGTTAAATATTAATTATACCCTGTAGATCATGAAGAGTCACAACCTGGCCCACTCAGTAGATTGGGTTCTGTTGCAGTGGTATTGCTACTGCTGTAGTGGTCTCGCTGCAGCGGTACTATGTTAGCAGTACTTCTACCAGTCCCCTTCTAGCCTTTTCTTATGGATCTTTTCATAATGAATATCATGATTCACCATCATTAGTACATCTATCCATAAGATCTCATCGTATCAGACCTCGTATAGCAATAGCATAACACAACCTTTCGCCCTCATCGTTAACATCAAGTTAGCACCAATTTATGTGAGTTCAACAATTTCAATGATATAGCTTATGTTCAAGTAATAAATTCATCATAAATTCTATTATCTATAATTAATCAACATATTACCATTTATTCTCCAACACTTCCTAAATTCGGATTCCTAATCTCCTAACTCAGGATCTTCAACATATGCTATGTGGTCCTCGTAAACCACCTAAATCAAGTAGTAAACACGGTTATCTTGCTTTTTTTAATCAATCAAATACATTTTATTAAATATGGGACTTACAAACATCACCCAAATCCACTCCCCTAATCTTCTGGCGAATTCATTATATCTATACTAATTCTCTCCTTCAATTCCTCACATGCGAGCCACACAATTTCACGTTCCCACCTCTTTATTCTTAGGATTAATTTACAACTACGTGTGAAGCGCATCAATCATATACATGTATATGTTTAGCTAGTTATAGTCTATTACAAAAGTGGGTAAGCCATAGCCTACCTGTGCGGCAAACTCTTGTCAAGTCATTTCCCAATCGCGTCTTCGCCTTGATTTCTTGGGTTCTTGTGAAGCATCCCAGCTATGGAGGATAATTCTCTCCCCTCTAGCTCCTTTTCTTTTTTTAAAGGTATATTCTCTATTTTTGGGCATTTTTATTAAACCTTTGCAAGGGATAGATTTTTAAATCCAAATTAGGACAGGATTCTGCACTTCCTGCTTCGCATTCGTTCGCTGCAGCGTGATCCTTACGTTGTAGCGGTTCCGCTATGGCAAGCCATGAGCTGCTGCGGCAAGCCATGAGCCGCTGTGGCAAGCCATGAGCCGCTGCGGCGGTCTAACGCCTGGCCCACCTGTTTTGGTCTCGATTCTTTCGGAGTGTATTTTTGTAAACTTTAGCCCCGAATGTCACCTTAATACAAAATTTTGAATTCTTACTCAGACTAGGGCAGGGTGGTTGTTATAACGAGCGAATGAGTCGTTACATCAAATACCAATTAAACATCCATTCATCCCCGAACAACCTTTCTAAGCAGAAGGGATTCTCTAGCTATATGTCTATCGTGCTTGTCTATTTTGGCCCCTTCTAGCCATTAGTCGGAAGGTGTATTCGAAGTTATTCATTCACCCACTCCAGCATTTAGTCGCGTGGTGTTTTTAAAATTGGACGGGGTCTCGGGTGGAATTCGAACCGTCACTGCCTGATATTCGTCCGTTGCAGCGACTACTATTCCCGCTGCGACGGTTTTGTTGCGGTGGATAAAGGTCCGCTGCAGTGGATCTCTGGGTCAGTTATAGGGTATACTCGAACGGATTTTGTTCATGTATCACATTTCCACCCTCACACTCACTTAAATTCTCTCAACTACTCCGGCAGAGATTCTCATTTATCAGTTAATCCTACCCTACTATGATTCTAAGCTTCATTTGCTTTCTTTTTCTCGCCATTCCCTATCTACTAGCATTGGTTTCGGGTAGTTATAGAGGTGGGGAGGGTTGATCTTGGGAATGTTTACATGCCCAAGTGCTATTTTATAACTTAATATTAGCCATGTTTGTTAATTTAATTAATTACATTTTCATGTATTTTTGTATATTTTTGTGTCGAACTAACCAACATGATTAGTCTTTGTTTTGTAGGAGTAACACGCTTAGGAGGAACTAAATATGATGGTTAAGGCTCATGATTAAAGCATGGAGTGAATGTCAAGAAGAAAGAGTGATGTCGCACGAGAAGCGGGCCGTTAGCGCACACCAGCGTGCCACGCCGGGCAGGTAGTATGCCGCGCTAGGCAAGCAGCACGCCCAGCAGCGTGCAACGCCCGACAGATGGGACTTCTCAGGCCATATCAGAGGGTGGACAAAGTCAGCAGCCTCAGCATAGGTCTATTGCTCCAGCACTATCATCAGCCAGTACGCCATCTAGATTTTGAGGGGATCGGAGGAGCAGGGCTACAGATTCGAGAGGTCAGGGTAGCATGCAAATAGAGTGCACTTTCCCAACTTGTGTGAAGTGCGGCAAGAATCACTTGGGGAGGTGCTTAGTTGGCTTAGATACTTGTTTCGGGTGTGGAAAACCCGGACACAGACTCAGGGATTGCCCTTCAGCTAGATCAGGGGGCGGTAGAGCCCATATGCCAACATCTAATTCAGCCGTTCCAACAGCATGTCCCCCTCAGCAGGGTGCCTCGACTAGTTCAGCCGGCAGTCAGTGCCAAAATAAGTTCTATGCTTTAGCACCCCGCCAGGAGCAGGAGGTCTTCCCGGATGTGGTCACTGGTATGTTGCGAGTTTTTCATATTGATGTTTATGCTTTGTTAGATTTGGGGGCTACCTTTTATTTTGTGACACCGTATATTGCTAGTAGCTTTGGAGTTAGCCCCGAGACTCTGTTAGAACCATTTTCAGTTTCTACTCCTGTTGGTGATTCAGTTGTAGCTAGGCGGATGTATAGAGGATGCCCGGTCACTATATTGCATAAAGTCACCTCCGCAGACCTTGTAGAGTTAGCTATGACTGACTTTGATATTATTCTTGGTATGAATTGGTTGTATACATGTTATGCTTCTGTAAATTGTAGAACCGAGCAGTAGAATTCAAATTTATGGGTGAGCCAGTCTTAGAATGGAAGGGTAATTTAGCTGGGCCGGTAGGTCATTTCATTTCCTACCTTAAGGCCAGAAATGATTTCTAAGGGTTGCATGTATCATCTAGTTAGGGTTAAGGATGTTGAGTCCAAGACCCCGATTATCCAATCAGTTCCGGTGGTGCGTGAGTATCCAGAAGTATTCTCAGATGATTTACCAGGTGTTCCTCCTGAGAGGAAAATTGATTTTGGTATTGACCTTCTACCCGATACGCAGCCTATATCTATCCCTCCTTACAGGATGGATCCAGCCGAGCTAAAAGAGTTGAAGGATCAGTTGAAGGACCTTTAGATAAGGGCTTTATTAGGACGAGCAAGTCTCCATGGGGTGCACCAGTCTTATTTATTCGGAAGAAGGATGGTTTGCTTCACATGTTCATTGATTACCGACAACTAACAAAGTCACCGTCAAGAACAGGTATTCTTTACCCAGGATCAATGATTTGTTTGATTAGCTTCAGGGTTCCAAGTGTTTTTCAAAGATAGATCTTAGGTCTGGGTATCATCAGCTCCGAGTTCGGGAGTGCAATATCCCTAAGACAACCTTCAGGACGCGGTATGGTCATTATGAGTTCTTAGTTATGTCTTTTGGACCAACAAATGCTCCTGCAACCTTTATGGACCTGATGAACAGGGTGTTAAAGACGTACCTGGACATGTTCGTGATTATGTTCATTGATGATATCCTTATATACTCTCGGAGCAAGGAGGAGCATGCCGCTCATTTGAGAGTAGTGCTCCAGACTCTCAAGGATCATCAATTGTATGCCAAGTTCAGCAATTGCGAGTTTTGGTTGAACTCGGTAGCATTTTTGGGCCATATGGCATCAAGCGAAGGCATAAAGGTAGATTCCCAGAAAATTGAGACGGTGAAGAATTGGCCTAGACCGGTGAATCCTTCGGATATTCGGAGTTTCTTGGGTTTAGCTAGCTATTATCAGAGATTTGTTGAAGGGTTTTCATCCATCGCAAAACCTTTGACCGAATTGACACAGAAGAAGGTAAAGTTCCAATAGTAGGAGGCTTGTGAGAAGAGCTTCCAAGAATTGAAGACTTGACTTACTACTGCACCTGTGTTGACCCTACCTAAGGGTACGAATGGTTTTGTGGTGTATTGCGATGCTTTGAGGATCGGACTCATGTGTGTATTGATGCAGCGACGAAAAGTGATAGCATATGCCTCTAGAAAATTGAAGATCCATGAGAAGAATTACCCGACCCATGATCTGGAGTTGGCCGCAGTGGTATTCGCATTGAAAATATGGCGACATTACTTGTATGGGGTCCATGTGGATGTGTTTACGGACCAAAAGAGCTTACAATATATTTTCACGCAGAAAGACCTCAATCTACGACAAAGGAGGTGGTTGAGCTACTCAAAGACTGCGATATGAGTGTTCTTTACCACTCGGGTAAGGCTAATTGGTGGAGGACGCACTTAGTAGGCTCTCTGGAGAGTTGTCCCACATGGATGAAGGAAAGAAAGAGCTGGTTAAACATGTGCATCATCTCGCAAGGTTAGGAGTTAGGTTGGTGGAATCTATCGATGGTGTTGTTGTTGTTCAAAGCGGATCCGAATCGTCCTTGGTGGCTGATGTGAAGCTAGAAAAGATGAGGATCCAATTTTGGTAAAGTTGAAAGAAGCCGTTCGAAGTCAGAAGGTAGAGGTCTTCTCCCAAGGGGGAGATGATGTGCTTCGGTACTAGTGTTCCCTATGTGTTCCAGGTGTTGATGATTTGAGGAGCCGGATATTGCATGAGGCCCATGGATCCAGGTATTCTATCCATTCGGGTGCACCAAGATGTATTGTGATTTACGAGAGATTTATTGGTAGAATGGCATGAAGAAGGATATTGCAGAATTCGTAGCCAAGTGCCCGAATTGTCAGCAAGTAAAGGTTGAGCATCAAAAGCTGGGAGGAGTACTTTAGGATATTAGCATTCCCACTTAGAAGTGGGAAAAGATTAACATGGACTTTATAACAGGGCTACCTCGTACCCGTCATTAGTATGATTCCATTTGGGTTGTGGTATACAGGTTGACCAAGGCTGTACATTTTCTACCGGTCAAAACTATAGACTCAGCGAAGGATTATGCCAAGCTATATATCCGGGAGTTGGTTCGATTGCATGGAGTGCCCTTGTCCATCATTTCAGACCGAGGTACTCAATTCACCTCTTAGTTTTGGCGGTCATTCCAAAAAGGGATTGGGACTCAGGTTAACTCAACACAACATTTCATCCACAAATGGATGGTCAGTGAGACTCTCGAGGACATGTTGAGAGCATGTGTGATGGACTTCAAAGGTAGTGGGATGATCACTTATCCCTGATCGAGTTTGCTTACAATAACAGTTATCACTCTAGTATTCAAATGACACCGTTCGAGGCTCTCTATGAGAGGAGATGTAGGTCGCCCGTCGGATGGTTTGAGGTTGGTGAGGCAGCTATGATAGGGTTAGATTTGGTTCATGAGGCTATGGTGAAGGTTCAGTTGATAAGGGATAGGTTTAAAACCGCTTAGAGTCGCCAAAAATCCTATGCCGATGTGAGGAGGAGAGAGTTGGAGTTCAAGGTGGGTGATTAGGTATTTCTGAAGGTATCTCTTAATGAAGGGAGTGATGCGATTTAGGAAGAAAGGAAAACTTAGTCCCCGCTATGTCAGCCCGTATCGGATAGTGAGACGTGTTGGCAAGGTGGCTTATGAGTTGGAGTTGCCTTGGCATCCTGTGTTTCATGTATCACTTTTGAAGAAGTGTTTGGGTGATCCAGCCTTAGTTGTTCCGGTGGACAGTGTAGGTGTGAGAGACAACCTTAGCAATGATAAGGTTCCGGTGGAAATATTGGATCGTCAAGTTCGAAGGCTAAGGAACAAGGAAGTAGCTTCAGTTAAAGTGTTATGGAGAAATCAGCATGTTGAAGGAGCTACGTGGGAACCCGAAGCAGATATAATGGTTAGATACCCATATTTGTTCTCTACTGGCTCAGTTCCGACTTGAGGTATCCGTTTTTCCCTAAAGCTCTATTTAGTTTCATGTTCAGTTCATGTGCGCAAGTTTCTTCTATGTATGCGAGTGTATGTATGATTGGTGATTTCAGTTCAGTTGTGTATTTTGAATTGGAGGTAATCATTCCATCAGTTTTCGGTTTAAGTGATAAGCATTTGAATATAGTAATTGCATATCTCTTCTCTGCTTTTCTAGGTGTTTTCCAACATTCGAGGACGGATGTTTCTAAAGGTGAGATATTGTTATACCCCAAAAGCCCAAGGATCAGACTCGAAAGTTGAAACGGAGAAAAACTGAAATTCTACACCAGAGCACAGAACGGGTCGTTAGATGACCCGTGAGGAGGGACCACAAGTCATGGGATAACTCGTGGTCAAGGAAAGAGGAGTGTGGTTTTTCGGGGTCACCACGAGCATGACCACGATTTGTGGAGTCACCCGTGGTCTGGACTGGAGGTTTGACAAGGAAAATATGGGCAGTGGGGATCACGGGTGGAGACCATGAGTTGTGGTCAGCCACCATGATTCGTGGGGTCCCCTGATGGAAATTTTGCAGTGGACTTGACGGTTTGTGTCCACGAGTCATGACATTTGGGGACGAGTTGTCCAGTCCCTCGTGGGGACTGACAGTCAGCAAAACCCTGCGATTTAAGTAAGGGTCTTTTCGTAATTCCTATGTTCTAAGACCCTAAACTACGTTGTTTTATGTTATTTTCTAAGTATGTTAAGATAGGTTAAGCCCTCCTAACCTATTCATTCTCATGCATGCAAAGTTAGGAAGAATTAAGGGTGATCAAGCTAGTTCTCAAGCTCTTTTACATCAATTTTCCCTTGGGCTTTGAAAGAGTGTTGAAATTTGATTCCTCCCAGGTATGTAGGGTTACGAATGGGTGTTTCCATTCACACCCATGCCCAATCTCTATTGATTTATGAAAAAAAAACTTATAAAAAATATCATGGGGTTTTAACTCAAATCTTATGGAATTTTAATAATTTACTAATGGGTTGTTCTAAATTTTGATTTAAATAATCTTTTATGGATTTTTGATCAGATTTTGCAATTATTTTTCTTATAAAATTGTTGATTTCACTTTCTACCAAATTAAGCCCAATTATGTATGATCTATGATGAATCGGGTTATGATCTCTACTTCAATTGTTGGTATTTACAAAACACATCATGATTTATGATTTGAAATATGGATTTATTCAAATACCCATTATGATTTGACAATTTACAAGTTATATGTATGATCTACAAGTATGTATGAACCTTATGATTTGTGAATTATGTTTTGGCCGACTCACGGGCCTTATGTCATGGCTAGTTCACGTATATACAACTATGTTCATGATTATTATGATTTAACTAGCTCATGAATTCATGCATATTATACTATGAGCACTATATATGTTTTGGGAGTAGTATTTAATACCGAGTAGGTTCGGGCCTAGGTTCTGCCCCGAATCTCATAAACTACGTGCCACCGTAGGTATGTTGGGACCTCCTTTGTGACTGTCCTTGGACCAAATGACTCTTTTTCATGGTGATATCACACTTTCATGGTTCTACCCTTGGCAAGGTACGAACACCCTCCCGACTAGGGTTACAAGTCAGGCTCCATGTATGCTCATACGGGGTATGTCGGTTAAGATAATCTCCCACTATTCCTCATGATTTATGCATGTTGATGACCATGTAGATTGGCTCAAGTTATGTTCAAAACAACTTTTCTCTCATGATTATGATTATGAGTGTATAGTGAATGTTTCGAAAACCTTGAGCTTTATGTTATATTATGTTACGATATTTACAAAATGAGCATGATGTCCTACTCTTATGACGTTTTATGAGTTTTTACATATTTTAAATGTCCTTTTTACTTACTTTGTATACTTGGTACACTCCACGTACTGACCACATACTTTCTATGCTGTATCATTTCATGATACAGGACCCGGTTCTCAGGCTCATCTCCATCCTTGGTCCCTTCCAGAGTTGGCTATCAGCTTATTGGTGAGTCCTCATGTTTAGAGGGCCGTATGACTAGACATTATGTTGTTCTTGTGTTTTAGTTTGGCCGGGTTAGTTGGGGATGTTGTCCCATCAACTCTTCTTGCATGATAGAGGCTTTCAGACCGTATGTAGTACTCAGCTTATATGTATATTTAGTATTTTCGAATGTTATGATATGCTATGTTATGTTTACATTTCCGCTATGTCTTATGTTCAGTCTTCCGCTTAATGTGAACGAAGTTAGGTGTGTGCTTATGCCATGGATTGACTTGGGGTCTCTTAGGGTTTCTTGTCCCGTGTTACAATCCGGGTCTATGTTCGGGTCGTGACATCATGAGATGTAATGGAGTTGTTCGAGGACAAACAAGGCTTTAAGTGTGGCGTAGTGATCTTGGGCATATTTACGTGCCCAAGTGCTATTTTATAACTAATATTATCCATGTTTGTTAATTTAATTAATTACATTTTCATGTATTTGTGTATATTTTTGTGCCGAGCTTACCAACATGATTGGTCTTTGTTTTGTAGGTGTAACACGCTTAGGAGGAACTAAATATGATGGTTAAGGTTCATTATTAAAGCATGGAGTGAATGTCAAGAAGGAAGAGTGATGTCGCATGAGAAGTGGGCTGTTAGCGCACACCAGCGTGCCCTGCCGGGCAGACAGCATGCCACGCTAGGCAAGTAGCATGCCACGCCCGGCAGATGGCATGCTAATGTTAAGCATCCTGCGCGCGCAAGGGCCAGGCAAGGCAGTAGCCCTGCGCGATGGTTTCATGCCATGGAAAGTAGATGTTGCAGCCAGCAGCGTGCCACGACAGACAACGCGCGATTGCCCTGGCTCAAGACATGTCAAGACGCCCAGTCCAGTGAATGTGCGCGATGCCTCCGTGCCACGGAGGTCATGCTGCGCGATAGGCAGCGTGGCACATAGGAAGTTCACTAATGGCCAAAAATCCAAACTTCCAACTTAGTACAGATAGAACCCTTAGCTTCTAATTTTATTATGACGTAAATATTTTGGGAAAGCAGAGAGGAGCGAAGGGAGAAGCAAAGAATCTCACCTAGGGTTCAAAGTTTGTCATTCTCTTTTAATCATTCTTGTAAGTACTTCACTTTAAACATGTTTTTGAGTGTTTGTATGAATATAAGTGGCTAAAACCCTTCTTCTAAGGTTGAGGCCACATGATATGAATGTAATTGTATGAATTCACTGTTGGTTCAAGTTTTCTTTATTATTTTGTCTTGCGTTCTTATTAATTGTTTTTTCAATGCCTGATCACCATTGAATTGAACTTGTTAAGCTTAGGCAAACGCTTGAAAGAGTAACCCTAGGTTAGAAGGAAAGAATGCAGGGTGCAAGTTCTTGTCTTCAAGATAGGATTCGCGGTTAGGATAGGAATTATACCTAATTTGCCTTGCTTGATTAATTAAATGGGAAATAGCTAGACACTTAGGATTAAACTGTCACATCACCACTCTCAGACGTAGTTGTGAAGTTAATTCTAGGTTAAATGATTAGAGGTACGAAATTCCATAATCAAGGGCATAAACCCCGTAAACCACATCTATAGTGTTAAATTGCTCACGAATTAGGACGTCACATCCCCGCTCAATGATGTAGGTGTGAGACTAGTTTGTTGGGTTTAGAGGCTCGAAAGACCATGAAAACTGCATATTAACTCTGTGCGACAGCAATTGAATTTTATATACTTGAACCATTGTGAATTGTATCGTTAGATGATTGTTAGGTCTTAACTCTTAGTTGCTTCTTATTATTATTTCCCGATTATTTTGTGGTCATCACTTAGATTTAATTAAAACAACCAAAATCTCTAAAATCAACACTTGTGAAATTTAATTTAACACTTAAACTTGAATATTCGCTGAAATAGTCCAGTCCTTGCGGGTTCAACATTCGGCTCTTCAAGAGTCACTTTAATACTTGTACGACCGTGTACGCTTGCGGGTGCGCTGGGGCGCAACAATGGTAGATTCTCATTCTTGCTTTTTAGGCCATATTTTCGAAGCATGCTGGTTGTATTTACGTCTTCATGTGTTTCCTACTATTCTCTGCATGATACTGATCGTTTTCATGGGGTTGTAAGGCCAAAAATGAAGTAGTTTGTATGGGGTGGTGGTTTCAACCCTTTTGGGCTTGAAATTGGACCCTATGGGGGCAGGTAATAGTTGTTAGGTCTTGGGCAAGTCTCCCCCTTACCCGATCTGTTGTTAATTTGGAGAACTAAGGAGGTTTAATTTTCAACCTCCATTGATGGGGTTTGAAGGTTTGGGGAAGACAATGTCTGCTGCAGCGGACCCTTTATCGCTGCAGTGGTATCGTCCCAACGACCAATTTTTACTGAAGCGGACCCGCTATAGCGGTTTGCGAGACAGTATCTAGGTTTTAAAAATAGTCTCTGTTTTTATTTTCTCCTTATCCCACTTTGTTCACTTATAACCTTTTTCATTTGCTTCAGGTTTGTTATTATAGCCTCTTCCAACAGCAACATTCACACCGAGGACTACATCCATTTTGTCAACGACCAATGTCAATTTCAGTACAGCGAATAGGCCACGAAGGATCTGCTGCATGAGAGGGGTTTCGTCATGCAGGACATGGAGAAAAAAGCCTCAGAGTTCTATACTTTCCTCTAGGAGATCGGGTGGGGCCCTTTGGTGCAGGACTCAGGCAAGGACAATGAGGCTTGGGTTTGGGAGTTTTATGCTAGCCTTCCCATCGTCGCTTGGAGTCCGGATGAGCCAGTGACCTATGTTAGAGGCATGCATATTACCTTGATACCTGATGCTATCAATGATGCCTTGGATATGCCAAATCCGCCAGAGTCTGAGCTGGAAAATCGTGATGTGCCCGGAAATGGACAGTGGCTAGTGAACACTTTGGTGGTGGAAGAGTGGAGGGCTACTACCAACTAAGGAATTTCCAGGACAGGCATTCAGAGTACCCACTTTACAGTGGAGGCCAGGAGGTAGCTCAATCTAGTATCTCAGAGGATTCATCCATCCTCTAATGTCACGGACGTGACTTACCATCGGGCTTTGGTGGTGGCTGCTATTCTAAGTGGGGTGAGGGTCAATGTAGGGGCCCAAATCATTGAGGAGTTGAGGTATTTCTACATGAATACTATCACTGGCCTGCCTTTTCCTTCTCTCATTACCAGACTATGCAAGTGGTCCGGCGTCCATCTGGAGTATCGGGATATCATTGTGGATTGCGATAGGGACTTCGATCCCTTGAGGGTGAAGGGGGCTCCAGGGAGGGGAAGAAATAAGAGGAAGTCTACATCAGTTGAGGGTGATGGCGGAGATGACACTTCTAGACCCTCGGGGCCATTTGAGAGGTTAGAGGCCCAGATGGCAGATGTGCATGAGATCCTCAGGGGTTTGCCCAGACCTCCTTCCCCCAGTAGGCCTTCTGCCAGCCAACCTTGCACCATCCGGCCCTCTGGTACAGCTACCGCCTATTCGGGAGAGATGTAGAGGGTGATTGCTGCCCTGACCAGGCCCATGTTAAGCTTCGGGCAGATCTGGAGAAGAAGAGGAGGAAAAGGCACTCCTTTGACAAGCTGATTGTGCTCATGTGGAAGGGAATTAAGAAAATTCTAAAGATCCTCACTCCTAGTTCCAGGACACCTCAGGTGACCAGGCATGATCTTCATGAATTCTCCTTCCTCAGCGGGTCCGAGGAGGGAGCAGATGATGAGGCTAGCAGTGGTAGTGACAAGGCCTCCAGCTAGATGATTCGCAGTGTCCCCCCCCCTTTTTGTTTTTACCCTTTAATCAGTTTGTTGGGTAGCCCCCGTTTAGGGCTTGTAAGACATACTATTTTCTTTCTTTTTTGTTTCTATTTTTGGATGTTGGTTGGGTTGCTTGATACTTGCAGTTACCATTTTAAAATAGGGGAACTTGGGATTTTTGGAATCTGGCATTCTGCCTGAACATGTTCGCTGCAGCGGTCACTCTACTGCAGCAGTAGGTCCGTGGCAGCTGTAACTCTTTCACTGTAGCGACTCTACTACAGCAAAACAACCTTCGTTGCAGTGAAACTTGCTAAGCAGAACAATTACATAACAAGATTTCTTTTGTCTTTCTGATTAACTCAAGTAACCCCATCCACCAGTCTTATCACGGGTTTTTATTAATCACACTTAGGCATATACCAATTAGGCTTGTTGAGATACCAATTGGACTCAACTCGGGCGATCAACATAACCGGACGACATGATGGGAAAGAAATATGCGAGACTTCCTAAATGCCTTATAGCTTCTTGAAGAATAGATGTGGACGTCTACACACTAATCTGCAGGAGTCTACTCGACATTGTTCTTGTACTCGTAGATCAATAACCTAGACGCTTTGATACCAACTTGTCATGATCCAACTAATACGCCGTGCGGGCACCTACTCGACTCTACTCAATAGGACAACCCCTTTTTCCCTAGACAACAAATGTATCATGACCTGCAGGGGTCTCTAGAAATTCATGTACTGTACACCCAGCCATATGAGTCCTTTATCATAACCGTCAATGTACTCATTTCGTACATCCAGTCGCTTGGTGATTTAATCATACCTGTTAATGCACTCTCTCACAACGCTCGCCAGGATTCTCACCTCGGGAACGAGCCTCTCATATCTACAACCTCTATCAGAATCCGATCACACTGATCCAATACCATACAGAGTACCTCCTCCTGACTCCAGGACGTACCTATCTCCATATTACATAATTCTTCCTTTCCTTATTACATAACATCTCGATCCAGTGGTACTGTTTATCAAGAACCACATTCACATCCTTGAAACACGCTCATCACCCATCATATCTATAGGTTCATTCACATACAAATGTAGATAATAACACTTACAGCTTTGCAGCCGAAATTCACATGTAGATCACAATTGAGAAATTAACATCATGGTGAGAAATTAACACAATGGGTTATAATACCGTTACCAATCTCCATACGCATAGAAAGACTTACGTACCGCAAACTTGAAAACCACACATGCATTTTCTACTTACCATCTTTCATTTTATAGTTTAAGAGGTTAAATGCTACTTATACACTGTAGATCATGAAGAGTCATGATCTGGCCCGCTCAGTAGATTGGGCTCCGCAGCAGCGGTATTGCTACCGTTATAACGGTCTCGCTGCAGCATTACCACTTTCGCTGCAGCGGTACTGTGTTAGCAGTACTCCTACTAGTCCCCTTCCAGCCTTTTCTTACGGATCTTTTAATCATGAATATCGTGATTCACCATCGTTAGGACATCTCGCCACTTATCATATCAGACCCCGTATGCAATAGCATACACAACCATTCACCCTCATTGTTAACATCAAGTTAACACTAACTTATGTGAGTTTAACAATTTCAAGGATATAGCTTATGTTAAAACAAGAAATTTATCATAAATTCTATTATTTATAATTAATCAGCATATTACCATTTATTTTCCCACAATTCGTAAATTCGAATTTCTAATCTCCTAACTCAGGATCTTCAACACATGCTATGTGGTCCTCGTAAACCACCCAAATCAAGTTGTAAACGCGGTTATCTTGCTTGTTTTAATCAATCAAATAAATTCTATTAAATATGGAACTTACATACATCACCCAAATCCACTCCCTTAATCTTCTGGCGAAGTCGTTATATCTATACTAATTCTCTCCTTCAATTCCTCATATGCGAGTCACATAATTTCACATTCCCACCTCTTTATTCTTAGAGTTAATTTACAACTACGTGTGAAGGGCATCAATCACATGCATATATATGTTTAGCTAATCATAGTCTATCACAAAAGTGGGTAAGTCATAGCCTACCTAGGCGCCAAGCTCTTATCAAGTCGTTTCCCAATAACGTCTTCGCCTTGATTCCTTGGGTTCTTGCGAAGTCTCCCAGCTATGGAGGACAATTCTCTCCCCTCTATCTCCTTTTCTTGTTCCAAAGGTCTATTCTCTTTTTTGTGCGTTTTTATTCAACCCTTGCCAGGACTAGATTTTAAAATCCAAATTAGGATAGGATTTCGCACTTCCTACTTCGCGTTCGTCCGCTACAGCATGATCCTTACCGTATAGCGGTTCCTCTATTGCGGGCCATGAGCCGCTGCGGTGGTCTAACACCTGGCCCACCTATTTTCGTTTCGGTCCTTTTGGAGCGTATTTTTCTAAACTTTAGCCTCGAATGTCACCTTAGTACAAAATTTCCAATTCTTCATCTAACTCGGGCAGGATGGTTTCTATAACGAGCGAATAGGTTGTTACAAATTTGCATTATAAGAGCAATTTTATTCAACATATAATTATTTCTTAAAGAAAAAAAATCTTAATCGTTTTTAAATTTCTAAATATTAATATTTTCTATATATTTCAAATAAGGAAGATTTAATACATAAAATTTAGTTAATTTTAAAATTTTAAATATTAAAAAAATAATTAAATAACTGTTTTTCAAGTGTGAACTTTATTTTTAAAAAGGTAAAAGTGAATGGTATTTTGTGATGAAGTTTCAACCGCACATTACATATTCAATAATAACTTAATTTTAAATGTTTCATTTTAGCTTCTTTTCTCTCTCTCACTCACTCTCTCTCACTTTCTCTCTTAACCTATGTGTCTAGTCAAACACCGTCACTTAAATTAAAATGAAAGAAATAGTGTAGATTTAACTAAAGAGAGTGAATAACAAGAACACTCAATTAATTGAAACAACTTCAAGTATGTTATGTTTCTATATTTTTTTCGATTATATAATTTTTTTCTTTAAAAAGAAAAAGAAAAAAATCAATATATTAACGCATAATAAAATTATTCTTGAAAAAATCTGATGGATAATTAGTTAGTTTAATAAATAAAGGATTGATATAAGTTAACAAAATTGTAATTGATTTTAACGTCTTAAATGTTAGAACTTTTAATATAGTTTAAATAAGGAAAGATTTAAGAAGCAAAATTCAGTCAAATTCAAAGTATTAAATATTAGGGGTTCTTACCTTTTACGAATAAGTAATAATTTAATAACTATTAATTTAATTAATTTAAAAGTTTTAACTATTAGAATAATAATTAAATGACACTTATTTAAGAAAAATAGTAAATGACAATTCTATCTACTGCGAAATCTTTTAATGAAGGGAAAAAAGTTCAATCAACATTTCTAAAGGTAGTCACATTTTTAATATAGTATTTGTCTATGTGTACGCGCCTCGCGCATGTCCCTCATGTGAATAAGAACAGATTTATAAAAATAGCATAAATAATATTTAAAAAATGTGTTTTTGTAACAATATAGAAATTTAAAAAGAAAATTATGAATTTCAAATTGATAAATGATTATGCTTAAGAGTTTGATCCAGTCTAGTAGTTCTTTCTTTAGTTTATTCTAATACTTGTTTCAATGAACAAAAACATCATAGAAATAATGTTTAGTTGAAAGGTAAAAAAATAAAACGCTTTAACATGAGCACTTAAATACATGCATTATATATAAATATTAATATTTTCTATATACTAATATTTTTAAAAGGGTAAAAATGTGAATTATATTTTGCTACGAGACTTTGTACTTCAAATATTTAATATAACTTCATTTTTAAACTTTTCAATTTACCCTTTATGAGACGATTTCAACTTTTTTTTTCTATTTCACTTAATCTATGTGTTTAGTCAAATATTTCACATAAATTGAAACAGAAAAAATAGTATAGATTTAACTAAAGAGAGTGAATAACAAGAGCATTTGATTAATTAGAACAAATTAAAGTATGTTATGTTTCTATAAAGTTTTTTTTTTATTATACAATTTTTTTAACACTATGTTGTAACAAATCTTTTGTTATTGTAAATATTTCTTTCACGTTTCAATATATAGTTAGTGAAAAGTATAACATGAACTTTTGTGCCTTGCAAAAAATTAAAGTTTAATGGTAGAAATATATATATATATATATATATATATATATATATATATATATAATATAAGAATATAAACCACATAAAATATAAATTACATAATATCTATGTAACTCAATTAAAGGAGAGAACATGTATCAATATTAGACTCAATTAAAGGAGACAATCTAAGTTAAATGATTTTGAATACAAATAACTTTAGTTGGCATAGTAATTACTATTGTGTTTTTCAAATCCATAGTATAAAAAGAAATTCATAAGATGAAAAAAAGAAGATAGATTAACATGAAAACACATAAAGTTGGAGATTGAATCAAAGGTGTTGATGTAATAGAGTTGATGAATTAAATTATGCAATTATAATTCTTTTATAGAAATAGAAGGATTTATACATCAAATAAAATTTAAAAGTATAAAAATATTAGGACATTACTATTAACAAGGGAAAAAAAAACTTTTATAAAAATTCTCTACCATCAAAAAGGAAAAAAAATTCCAAATCAAAAAGGAAAATATTTTCATGGAATTTTTTTAAATTTTTTTAACACTATAAAGAGTTATGCCACAATTAGAAAACCTAATATATATAATAAGGTAAAAACATTTCGTGACTATTAAAAAAGAAAAATAATTCAGTGATTTTTTTTTTAAGATTTACACCACAAATAGAGTTATGCCATAAATAGAAAACTAATATGATAAAATAAAGTGATGAAAATAATTAAAAATAATAATTGTATAAAAATAATAAATGATAATTTTGTCTTTTGTGATGTCTTTTAATCAAAAATAAAAAGTTCAATCAATATTTCTAAAGAGTTTCACACTTTTAATATAACAGATATAGATATAGATAGATAAATTAATATTATTTATGAACAATATATAATTAAATTTTAAAAAAATCCTTTGAGAACTTACAAAACTACAAAAAGGACGTCGGCAATGCTTTATTTTATTTGAATTTGCTTTTGTGTTTTATTTCTTCATATGTTTTTTTCCCTTTACTTTTTATTTTATTTTTTAACTTCACATAAATTGAAATAAAAAAATAGGGATGATACTTGAATCTTTAAAGTTGAAATTTGGGCTTGAACTAAAATAATTTTAAAATGGGTAGAGTTCTAAAAATTAGAAAACATCTTGAGAAGCTTATATCTTAAATTTCGGATGATTTAATGTAGATTTGATGTGGTTTTGAATAAAATTGTATAAATTTAAGTTTATGTTGTTATGGTAGTATTACATTTGTATGAAAGTGTTTTTTTCCCTCAACTTCTTATTTTATTTTTGAACTTCACATAAATTAAAATAAAAAAATAGGGATGATGCTTGAATCTTCAAAGTTGAAACTTGAGCTTGAATTAAAGTAATTTTAAAATGGGTGGGGTTTTAAAAATTAGAAAACATCTTCAGGAGTTTATATCTCAAATTTAGGATGATTTGATGTAGATTTGGTGTGGTTTTGAATAAAATTGTATAAATTTAAGTTTATGTTGTTATGGTAGTATTAAATTTGTATGAAGGTTGTATACAATGTTTGTTGTAAATGTATTAAATATTTTTAAAATGAATATAAATTTTTATATAAATTTTATATTATTAGATACAATTTCATATCAAATTTGAGCTAATCTTTTAAGCCTGGAGCCAGATATAAAGATTTTATACCATTTTTATACACAAAATTTTGAGCGAATTTTTTAAAAAAAGAAACTGATGGTATATTTTGTAAACCGAAAAATCTTGATATATTTTGTAATATTAAGTACTATTTATGTATATATATGAGAGTTGCCCTTTAAAAAATTTGTTTCTTTGGATTGCCGGCCTAATTTTGGTTAAAAAATTCAAGTCCGGTAGCAAATTTAGGCCCAACTTCAGATAGCCCAAGGCTATTTTACGAATATTGCAAGGTATATATCCTACATATAATTTAGAGAAAATTACATGGCATAGCAAACATATGCTATGTATTATCATTAATAGAAAAAGTTTGAAAAAATTACATTTTATAGAAACTAATTACAATTTGTAGCATTTCTCTCCACCTAACCCTAAATCTCTCTCACCTCCCTCCTCCTTCTCCCTCTCTCTCACTTGCCTCCCTCCTCTTTTTCCCTCTCTCTCGCTTGCCTCCCTCCTCTCTCCCGCCGCTCTCTCCTTCTACCATCTCATTCTCTCTCTCTTTTTCTTCTTTTTCCCCCCTCTCTCTCTCTCTCTCTCTCTCTCTCTCTCTCTCTCTCTCTCTCTCTCTCCGCCTCCCTCTTTCTTTGTATCTTTCTTTTTTTTTTTTCTCTTTTATTATAGATCGTAATTTATAATAATTTTTTTGGTAATAATACAAATATAGCTCACAAAATAAAAGTGATAGATACACCGATACAACCTATAAATGAATATTGTATCGATTTTTTTTTTGAATTTGTATTATTGTATCCAATAACTTTTTGAAAGTGTGCGTGAGATACAATAATGAATAAATTTAAGTGATACAAGAACGAATGAATACACTCTCTTGTAATTTTAGTTGCTTTACATCTTTAGCATACATGTATACTGTATTCACAACAATCTAAAGTGTGCACATGAATATAAGTAGAATGAACGAATAGAAGTGATACAAGAGAAAATGAATACAAGTGATATAAGAGTGAATGAATAATCGATACAACAAGTATTCGTGGATTTTTGTATCTTTCTATACATGTAGATAGTATTTTTTGCTACAATCTAAATGGGAACATGATATATAAGTAGAATGAATGAATAGAAGTGATACAAGAGCAAATGAATACAAGTGATGCAAGAGTGAATGAATACAAGTTCAATTAAAGCTTTATTGTTTTGTATCTCTGTATACAAGTAAACTGTATTAATCGATATAGTCTATATTAATTGATATAACAATTATTCATCGATACAACTAATGCACCTATTAATACAACAAATACAATTGTTTGATACCCTCCAACAAAATATAAATATACAGAGAGAAAAATGCAATTAAAATACAATATACAAAGAGAGAGAGAGAGAGAAATAGAGAAAGAGAAAGAGCAAGAGAGAAAAAGAGAGAGAGGAGAAGAAGCTGCGAAAGAGAGAGAGAGAGAAAAAAAGAAAGAGGGAGGGTGGGGGGGGGTGGGGGGTGGGGGGGGGGGGCGAGAGAATAGAGATATGCGAGAGATATTTTTTTTTGCCCTAAAAATTATTGTTATAAATTAAATTATGCAAACTATAGCTACTAATTATAATTAATTTTCAAATGAATGCTATTTATGAAATTTTTTCTATAATTTACCCTTCGATAATAACATATTACTTTATTTTATTAAGTACATGCATCTACACCATCTCTAGATTATAATTAACGATATTTCAAACATAAATTACATTTCATACTTGATATACATGTCACATGTCACATCTCACATCTCTCTTACACGCGCGCGAACACACAAATATATTATTTCTTCTATTATATATGTATTTCATATGCACCAATATAATCTCTCATATTGAATATCGCATATATATTCTTACTCTAGATATACATGTTATATATGACTATTTTCATATATTTATCGATATATCTTACACACACCCTATTTCATACACACATACATTTAAATCATTTATAAGCATATATGCCCCCTTTCATACATATTATATAGACCATAATACATAAATATACTTTTAAATTTATCACTATATATATATTGCGCACAAACTTACTCATCTGTATAAATGCTATTTTTTTACATATACCTTTTAACCTTGCTTATATATTATTATCAATTGCTTCCTTTTTGAGTATATACTATTTATTCATATACATTTTATACATATAGATATCGTACTCCTCTGTACATACTATAAAAAACTAGGTACTCTCTCCCTTCCCATATGCACGTTCATATACAAATTATTTTATAATTACTACATATAGTTATTTTCTCATGTTACACTTCGTATATTACTTCAGTATATTTTGTGTATATAACGTGTATATCTATATATTTTTAACTCTGACTTGTTTTGGTTATTTTTCTTTTTACTTCAATATTAATATATCTAACACTTTTTAATAAGTAGTAATAGTAGAATAAATGATACCTAGTATATTTTAACCTAAATTTAAATAATGTCAGGCTCTAATGGATGCCTAACACCTTCCCCTCAGAGTAAATCTCATAGGTTCCGTATATTAAAATAGAATAGACATATCAATACAAATAAGTTTTCTAATATATCCTTAAAATTAGGTGGCGACTCTAAATATTTACCAACCAGAGGATACAAAGTCAAGTGAAGTTGCGAACTACTTCGAACCCAGTTCGAAATAGGGCATAACAACAGGCATTTTAAAACAATTCTATTCTTTAATTATTTGTTGTGCGTAATTGATTACTTTTTGAGTTCCTAAACTTTGTTGTCTTGTTCTCTCACAGATGGTGATGTCTTGTTTAGCTCTGGCAAGAGGTGAGGCGCCCACTGCTAGGGCCCCTATTCGAGGCTGAGGTAGGGTCGAGGACGAGGTAAAGGTAGAGCATGAGATGTGGCACCTGCTCGAGGCCATGATAGAGCTGTATCTACCGATCCAAATATAGAGATTAAAGATGAACCATATCATGTCGAGGAGATGGGTCCATCTCAGGCAGCATATGGTTTTGTTACTATATTAATACTACAGGACATCATGGTCCATATTTTGAGTTTTCTTGAGAGTATATCCTAGGTGGGAGTTGTGCCTATTACACTAAAGGGTTCTCATACTCGAGTTGGGGCATAGACTCCAAATCAAGTTTCAGATCCATCCCTTCATACTGTTTAGGCTCAACCAGCTATTGCTATAGCTCCCCCTATGGGTGTTGCATCTAGGGATGTGCATGGTATGATATCTACTGAATACCATACTGAAATTAAAATTTTTGATGCCATGATTTTGACATTATGGTATGTGGTATGATTTTAAAAATACTTTGGTATTTGGTGTTTTATAAAAAATACTGAAATACCGAATACCATACCGAAGTATATAGGTACATATATAATTCATATATATTATTATTATAATACTAGAAAATATATAAAATAGTATTAGTACAAAACTAGTTATTTAGACATTCGAACTTTGACTACTCTATCTTGATTAATATATTTTTTGTGTGTAATAGATTTCAGAAGAAAATTATTTATACTTTATTTTAAATATATTTACATGTATAAGATGTTAGCAAGATATAATTGTGACATTTCTTGAAAAGTCAAAGTAATAATTCTCTATTATATGAGTATATGTAAGTCGAAGTCGAATAACCTATGGTTAACGATTTACCATATCGAAAAATGCTGAAATTGAATTTTAAAATACCGAACCATACTGAATTAATTTGGTATGATAATGGTATAGTATTTTTTAAAAAAAGTCTGTTTTAAATTGTCAAGTTGCAAATAGTTTGTTACTAAGATCTTATTATGAGTTATTCAATAGTAAAATGAATAAAAATTCCGAAAATTAAAATTACCGTACCAAAGTTTTAAATACAATACCATACCATATCATGCCCACCCCTAGTTGCATCATTACCCGATCTTACTCCCCGTCCTCTGGCTAGGCTAGTTATGTCTATAAAGGAGAAGAAGATGTTTGATTGATTTATCAGAATATGTCCTCCTTGTTTCACTGGAGATTTAAAGAAGGATGCTTATGAGTTCTTGCTTAGCTGTACTGAGAGGTTGTATAACCTTGGGTTAGTAGAGTCGTACGTGGTCTATTATACTATCTTTCAGATGATGAGGCCCGCCAAGCAATGGTGGAGGTTGTATATTGATTGCAAACTAGTTGGTTCACCTCCCTTGACTTGGACTCAATTTTCATAAGGATTCTTGGATAAGTTTGTTCCTTGCAGCTTGAGACAGAGAGAGTAAGAGGGACCAGTTTAAGGGGCTTAGGTAGCGTAGCATATAAGTTACTGAGTATGAGATGAGGTTCAATGACTTAGGCCACCATGCATTGATGATACTTACCACTGAGGTGGAGTAGATTTAGAGGTTTATTAGAGGGTTGATCACTCTGATCTCTCTGGATGCCACTTAGTTTGTTTCTTCTTAAGCTTCTTTTTAAAAGGTGATAGATCGTGTTAAGGAGATTGAGGTAATTCATCATCAGGCCTTTGGAGGTGATGATAAGAGAGTTTGCAAACTGGTAGTTTGGTACTTCATCTAGAGGTATAGGTTATTTTCCTCTATACAATCGATCAGTTCAGACAACACTTTAGACGACAAGGGGTTGTCACTCAAGGCAGGTATCTCGAGACTCTCAGGTTAGATCTTCTAACCCTGGTGGGTATTAAGTTTCTTCTAGACTACCTCAGCAACCCACGATTGATAGAGGATGTTATAACAATGGTGAGTTGGGCTATTATACAAGGGATTATCCTAGGTTCAGTTATGATGGAGCCCAACAGAATACTCAAGTTCAACCATCCAGAGCAGTGACATAGCTGGCCAGGGGCCAAGCTAGTTTACACTTCTGTAGGGGTGGCTTATAGGCTAATAGGGGTGGTGGTAGAAAATTAGTTCAGAATAGGGTGACTGTGTCCATGGTTATGCTTTCTATGGTAGACCTAAGGTTAAGGCCTTCGATACTGTGATTACAAGTATTATTCTAGTATGCCAACGACCTTCTATAGTTTTATTTGATCATGTATCTACATTCTCCTATGTGTCTGCATACTTTGCATAGAGTTTTGATATGATTTGTGATTCTCTATCTATGCCTATGCGGGTTTCTACTACCGTGGATGACTTTTAATGGTGGATCATGTGTACCAATATTTTGTAGTCATATTGATAGGATGTGACACATGGGTTGACTTGATGATATTTGATATGGTTGATTTTGACATCATATTAGATATGAATTTACTTTCTCCTTTATCATGTGATTATAGAATATCATTCCAAGATAGTCAATGTAGCCATAAAAAGTATCCCTAGATTGGAGTGGAATAATCCTCCGTGTCCCCAAATTATACCTCGCAATGAAGTACAACACGGTCACTGTCAAATATAGTAACTCAACTAGGTTGGGGTTGATACCATATAGAATAGGAAATAAATAATATGTTAATGATGAGTAATTCAACTGACAGTCAAATTTCGAAAGGGGGAACTGCAAATAAAAGAAAAAGTAATTTTAAATAGTGATTAAGTTGTTATCAAATTGATGAGACAAAACTAGGATTGTGTTTCCCATGATTTCATAACGTAGTAAGCTTATTTTATTAGTGATCTATCCTGGTGAATTTTGTGTAAGACTAACAATTAAGTTCATCTAACGTCTCTCAACCTACATAGATGAATTCATCTAAATCCTCTTGGACTTTAAGTGTGTATAAATTGCCCTCGCCATAAGTCTCGGATTAAATATCCTCGATTAGACCTCAAGTTAATTAGATGAGGGTTGGTAGCCTCAAATTTTCATTATTATTCTCTTTTCCAAACTTCGACCTATTTGGTCAAGCAAGTTGATGATACAGACACATTTCAATGTTTGCAACCGCTAAAACTCATTAAGCAAAGAGAATATCAATCCACTCAATTCACCGTTCAAGAATCACTATTTTATTTTGCCTACTTTTACTAATCTATCATGATTCCCACAATTCTAGCTCAAGAGATTTAGTCTCTCATGTTTGAAGAAACAATAACATAAGATTTATAAGAAGTCATAATGAAATACTTACAATAATATGAAATTATTTCACAATATCTCGAAAGCTAATTAGAATCACAAGAACTTGATGTTTTCCTCCAACACTAGTATGGAATAATATTTTTCACACTTACAACAATTCAATACATAAATATTTTGTGTGACTCTAGAAGTCTGGATGTGTAAAATTGTCCTAAGAGGGGTATATATAGTGGTAGAATGAATCTGCATCTATTCCTACTTGGACTGGATTTGGACTTTGCAATTCTTGTTCCTACTTAAACTAAGATTATATTTTGCAAAAGTCTGGCTGCCTGGGACTGCCTTGCGCGTCGCAGACTCCATCCTGCTAGGGGCTTGGCACAGTGCGACCCCTGGTGCAGTGCTTGCCTTGCGCGTCGAGCAAGTTGCTGCGCTGCCGACTTCCTTCGATCTTGTCTTTCTCAACCCCGATTTTGCAATACTTTCTTTTTAAGCTCTAAATAAGTCCAAATCCGCTAAGTTTATCCCTAAAAATATATAATCATGTGCGTTAACTCTTTTTCATAAATGTCATACATAACTAAATAAAACACACATAATTTATTCTCAAAACATAGCTAAGTATAGGGAAAATATGGAAAATAACTGCATAAATACTACATCACCAATCCACACTTAATTATTGTTTGTCCTCGAACAATCTACTATTTTCCCACTCAAATTCAGCTATAAAATTCACCTTACAAATAGGTCTACTATTATACCCTGGAAGCCCTAAGATCTGGGAGTTGAAATGGAGAAAAACTCAAAACTGGCACCAGGTATCAGGACGGGTCATGAGGTGACCCGTGATAGCAGCCCACGAGTCGTGATGTGACTCATGGGGAGGTCAGGGAATGAATTTGAAACTTGAGAAATGAGATCCCCTCGGGCATGACCACTCTTTGTTGGGCCCCACGAGTTGTTAGGTCAGTCGTGGGGTGGGTGAGTAAGAAAAGAGAGGAAGGGAGGCAGTGCACTCGATGAGAGGACCCGACGAGTCGTGGTCAGTCTCAACGATTCATGGGGTGAGTCATGACCAAGTAGGGAAAAATATATCTGAGGCCAAGGCAGTGTACATCATGGATGGTAACCACGAGTCGTGGTCTCCTAGAAAGAGTCGTTAAGTCATCCGTGATAAGCTCAGGAGACTTGAGATGTAGTGTACTTCACGAACTAAGCCACGAGTCATGACCCTTGAAGACGAATCATTAGGTCCCTCGTTGGGACCACCTGACAGTTATTTTCTGCGATTTTAGTAAGGGCTATTTTGTAATTCCTAAATTTCTAAGGCCTAAACTACGTCGTTTTGAGTTATGAATAGTGACATTTGAAGGGCTTAAGTTCTTTTTAGGCCTTACTCACTCATGCATACAAGGTAGAAGGGATTAGAGAGGGTGATCAAGCTAGCATTCTTTAATTTCTCTTCAATTTCCTATTGGGAACCTAAAGAAGTGTAAGAATCATCTATCAATAGGTATGTAGGGTTATGAATGGGTGATTTATTTCACACCCATACCCAATCCCTCTCTAAATCATGAATTCTTATGACTAATCTATGGGATTTTAACCCAAATACATGAGTTTCCTAATTCTTTACATAGGTATGACTTGATTATGTTTTTACCATGGAATTATGAAGCATGGGCAAGTTTTATAATGTCTTCAATTAAAAATCATGTTTCTAGCTTTATGAATTAAAAAACCCATTGATGAAAAGTTCATGAAAGATGAGATTTGTAATGAATGTATGATGATGATGAGACATTATGATGAAAAGCATGTTTTAAAGCTACCCATGTTTATAATCATATTTTCGATGTAAATTGAGCATTTCCAAGTATGACAAAGCTTTGGGAAATTCCCACATGTCTAAGTATGAATTATGATTTTTCCAAATTAATCTTGAAGGACTCGAAAGAGCAGTTGAAGGACTAAAAGAGTTAAAAGAGTTGAAAGAGCAGTTGAAGGACTTGTAGATAAGGGTTTTATTAGACCGAACAAGTCTCCATGGGGTGCACTAGTTCTCTTTGTCCGAAAGAAAGATGGTTCTCTTTGTATGTCTATCGATTATCGCCAATTGAACAAAGTCACCATCAAGAACAGGTACCCGTTACCCAGGATTGATGATTTATTCGATCAGCTTCAGGGTGCCAAGTGTTTCTCAAAGATAGATCTCAGATCCGGCTATCATCAGCTTAGAGTTCAGGATTGTGACATCTCGAAGACAGCCTTCAGAATGCGGTATGGTCATTATGAGTTTGTAGTTATGTCTTTTGGACTAATGAATTCTCCTGCATCTTTTATGGACTTGATGAACAATGTGTTCAAGTTGTACCTGGATATATTCGTGATTGTGTTTATTGATGACATCCTGATATATTCTTGGAGCGAAGAGGAACATGTCGCTCATTTGAGAATAGTGCTTCAGACTCTCAAGGATCGCCAATTATATGCCAAATTCAGCTAGTGTGAGTTTTGGTTGAACTCCATTGCATTTTGGGCTATGTGGTATCAAGCGAAGGCATAACGGTGCACTCTCAGAAAATAGAGGCGGTGAAAAATTGGCCTAGATTGGTGAACCCTTTAGATATTAGGAGTTTCTTGGGTTTAGCTGGCTATTATCAGAGATTTGTTGAAGGTTTCTCATCGATTGCAGCACCTTTGACCAAATTGACCCAGAAGAAGGTGAAATTCCAATGGTCGGAGGCTTGTGAGAAGAGCTTCCAAGAGTTGAAGACTCGACTTACCTCAGCACCGGTGTTGACCCTACCCGAGGGTACCGATGGGTTCATGGTGTATTGTGATGCTTCAAGGATCAGACTAGGGTGTGTATCGATGCAGCACAGGAAGGTTATAGCATATGCCTCTAGACAGTTGAGAAGAATTACCCGACCCATGATCTATAATTGGCCGCGGTGGTATTCTCCTTGAAGATATGGAGACATTATGTATACGGGGTTTACGTGGATGTGTTTACAGACCATAAGAGCTTACAATATGTGTTTACTCAGAAGGATCTCAATCTTCGGCAAAGGAGGTGGATGGAGCTACTCAAGGACTACGATATGAGTATCCTTTACCATCCGGGTAAGGCCAACGTAGTAGCGGACATACTTAGTAGGCTCTCTATGGAGAGTGTGTCCTATTTGGATGAGGGGAAGAGGGAGTTTGTGAAGGATGTGCATCGACTCACAAGGTTGGGAGTTAGGTTGGTTGACTCGACCGATGGAAGTGTTGTGGTTCAGAACAGATTAGAATCATCCTTGGTGACTGATGTAAAAGCTAGGCAAGATGAGGACCTGATTTTGGTAAAGTTAAAGGAAATCGTTTAGAATCAGAAGGTAGAGGTATTCTCTAAAAGGGGAGATGGTGTGCTTCTGTACCAGGGTCACCTATATGTTCTAGATATTGATGATTTGAGAAGCCAGATGTTTCATGAGGCTCATGGATCCAGGTATTCTATCCCTCCAGGTTCCACCAAGATGTACCATGACTTACGGGAAGTCTATTGGTTGAATGGCATGAAGAAGGATATTGCAAAATTCGTACCAAAGTGCCTGAACTGTCAGCAAGTAAAGGTTGAGCATCAGAGGCCGGGAGGCGTGCTTCAAGATATCAGTATTCTTACATGGAAGTGGGAGGAAATCAATATGGACTTTATCATAGGTTTACCTCGTACTCATCGACAATATGACTCCATTTGCGTTGTGGTAGACAGGTTGACCAAGGCTGCGGCAGAGGATTATGCCAAATTATATATCCGGGAGCTAGTGAGATTGCATGGAGTGCCCTTATCCATCATTTCAGACAGAGGTACTCAATTTACCTCTCAGTTTTGAAAGTTGTTTCAAAAAGGATTAGGTAAACAAGTTAAGCTCAGGACAACATTTCACCCGCAAACGGATGGTCAAGTGGAGCGGACAATTCAGATCCTGAGGACATGTTTAGAGCATGCGTGATTGACTTCAAAGGTAGCTGGGATGAGCATTTACCTCTTATCGAGTTTACATACAATAACAGTTATCATTCCAGTATCTAGATGGCACCATTCGAGGCTCTCTATAGGAGGAGGTGCAAGTCGCCCATTGGATGGTTTGAGGTTGGCGAAGAGGCGATGATAGGACCAGATTTGGTTCACAAGGCTATGGAGAAGGTTCAGTTGATAAGGGACATGTTGAAAACTACCCAAAGTCGCAAAAAGTCCTATGCTGAAGTGAGAAGGAGAGAATTAGAATTTGAGGTCAATGATTGGGTTTTTCTAAAGGTGTCTCCCATGAAGGGAGTGATGAGGTTCAGAAAGAAGGGGAAACTTAGTCCCCGCTATGTTGGCCTGTACATGATAGTGAGACGTGTTGGCAAGGTGGCCTATGAGTTGGAGTTTCCCTCAAAATTAGCTTCCGTGCATCCTGTATTCCATGTGTCGCTCTTGAAGAAGTGTTTGGGTGATCCAGCTCTAGTTGTCCCGATGGACAGTGTTGGTGTAAAAGACAGCCTCAGTTATAAGGAGGTTCTGGTAGAAATACTGGATCATCAGGTTCGAAGGCTAAGGAACACGGAAGTAGCTTCAGTTAAAGTGTTATGGAGGAATCATCATGTTGAAGGAGCTACGTGGGAAGCCAAAGCGGATATGATTGTTAGACACCCACATTTATACTCTATCGGCTCAGTTCCAGCTTGAGGTAGCAGTTTTGACCTAAAACTCTGTTTAGTTTTCATGTTCAGTTAATGTGCCCAAGTTTCTTTTATGTATATGGATGTATGTATGATTTGTGAATTCAGTTCAGCTATGTAGTTTGAATCGGAGGTTATTATTCTGTCAGTTTTTGATTTAAATGATCAGTATTTGAATGATAATTGCATTCTCTGCTTTTCTGTATGTATTCCAATATTTGGGGATGAATGTTCCCAAGGGGGAGATATTGTTATACCTCGAAAGCCCAAAGATCAGACCCGGGAGTTGAAATGGAGAAAAACTCAAAATTGGCACCAGGTATCAAGATGGGGTGTGAGGTGACCTATAAGAGCAGCCCAGAGTCGTGATGTGACTCGTGGGAGGTCAGGGAATGAATTTGAAACTTGAGAAATGATATCCCCATGGGCATGACCGCGACTCATGGTTGGGCCCCACGAGTCGTTAGGTCAGTCGTGGGGTGGGTGAGTAAGAAAAGAGAGGAAGGGAGGAAGTGCACTCGAAGGGAGGACCCCACGAGTCGTGGTCAGTCCCCACGATTCGTGGGGTGAGTCATGACCAAGTAGGAAAAAATATATTTGAGGCCAAGGCAGTGTACATCACGGATGGTGACCACGAGTCCTGGTCTCCTGGAATGAGTAGTTAAGTCATCCGTGACGAGCCCAGGAGACTTGAGAGGCAATGTACTTCACGAACTAAGCCACGAGTTGTGACCCTTGACGACAAATTGTTAGGTCCCTCATTGGGACCACCTGACAGTTATTTTCTATGATTTTAGTAAGGGCTATTTCGTAATTCCTAAATTTCGAAGGCCTAAACTATGTTGTTTTGAGTTATAAATAGTGACTTTTA
Source organism: Datura wrightii (assembly GCA_035772735.1). Classification (NCBI taxonomy): domain Eukaryota; kingdom Viridiplantae; phylum Streptophyta; class Magnoliopsida; order Solanales; family Solanaceae; genus Datura; species Datura wrightii. The sequence goes on along the minus strand of JASDFA010000016.1, from coordinate 64,370,666 downwards.
AAGGGGTTAAGTTCATTTTAGGCCTTACTCACTCATGCATGCAAGGTAGAAGGGATAAGATAGGGTGATCAAGCTAGCATTCTTCAATTTCTCTTCAATTTCCTATTGGGCACCTAAAGAAGTGTAACAATCAGCTACCAAAAGGTATATAGGGTTATGAATGGGTAATTTTTTTCACACCCATGCCCAATCCCTCTCTAAATCTTGAATTCATATGACTAATCTATGGGGTTTTAATCCAAATGCCTGAATGTCCTAATTCTCTATATGGGTATGATTTGATTATGTTTCTACTACAGAATTATGAAGTATCGGCAAGTTTTATAATGTTTTCAATTAAAAAGCATGTTTCTAGCTTTATGAATTAAAAAGCCCATTGATGAAAAGTTGATGAAAGATGAGATTCGTGATGAATGTATGATGATGATGAGATATTATGATGAAAAGCATGTTTTAAAGCTACCCATGTTTATAAAATCATGTTTTTGGTGTAAATTGAGCATTTCGAAGTATGACAAAGCTTTGGGCAATGCCCACATGTCTAAGTATGAATTATGATTTTCCCGAATTAAGCTTACCACATGGTTTTGGAGCGAAGACTCCCAATTATCTTTCAGCTTGTGGTATGGTTTGAGATAAAGCTTGTCATAAACATGATTTCATATTTGAGATGTAATGATGATTAAGCTTCATCAATAGACGATGTTGAGCTTCCTTGAATAACTATGTAGAGCATATGCATGTTTTGGGAGAAGTGTCTAGCACCGAGTAGGCTAAGGATTGATCAACCTAGCCTTAGAACTACGCGCCAATGTAAGTTTATACTTATATATAATACTTCGGGACCTCCCTTATGAGCTATCCCCAACCCTATTGGTCCATGAGCTTGATATCGATATCATGGCATCGTCCCTAGCCCTGGAAAGGCTTTAGACGGCTCTACCCACTTGAGTGTGATAGTTGGGATCACGTAAGCTCTATAATGGAATGTCGGTTAAAAGACGAGTCTCCCATTGTTCCTCATGATTTTAGTTAAGCATGTTCATTACTCATGAGATTTACGTATGTATGCATGTTCTAAAACAGGTTTGACTCAATGTTCAGTTTTACTTATAAATATCAGATTTCAGCTTTGAGTCAATCGTTTCTGATATGAAGTTATGTTATGATGAGATCATGATTTCAGAAAGAATGCATGCAAGCCCTTCTCTCAGATTCTTAATCTTTATGTTTTATGTTATGCATGTCTTTAACTGATTTTACTTAATTTAGCGGTTTTACTTACCCTGCATACTCGGTATATTTCACGTACTGACTACATACTCTATGTTGTATCGTCTCATGATACAGGATCCGGCTCTCAGGTTCAGCCCCATTGCGTTATTGGTGAGTCCTTATCTCCCGAGGACTAGACTATTCTGATTTTCTTCTTGTATTTTCAGTTTCAGCTTGTTGAGTTAGTTGGGGTCTTGTCTTATCAACTTATCATGTTTAGATTCCTTTTAGACATATGTATGTAATCAGCTTCGGATTGTGTATTATGATGTTATGTTTAAGTTTTGACTTCCGATATGATTATTTGTTGGTTATTTAGTTTCAATGATTGAGTTCGATGTCTGCTTATGCCATGGGTCGACTTGAGGTCTCTCGGAGCTCCTTGTCCCATGTTGCGATTCGGGCCTTCGTTCGGGTCGTGACAAACTTGGTATCTGAGCAATAGGTTTGAAGTTTCGTAGGGTGTCTGAAAGCCACATTAAGTAGAGTCTTTTTCATGGGTGTGAAGCGCACCACACTTATGACGAAGAGGCTACAAAACATTTTGGAAATGTTCCTTTCTTTCATGATCTATGTCGTGCAATGAAATGTCTCCCTATCCTTCTAATTTGTGCTATTTGCGATTGTAGAATCATGGCTCCCCGAAGAATGAATAGCAGAAGGAATGGGTATGGAGAAGGCCACGAGGATGGCAATGGAAATGGGCATCAGCAGGCCCCATCAGTTCAGGAGCACCAGGCACCGGAGCCAGCTGCCCATGCTGAGTTCCGGACCGCTATTCAGATGCTTGCGCAGGCCTCAACCGCTCAGGTCAATTAACAGGCATTGCACATGTTCCGCAAAATGGAAATGCAGCGGTGGCTTAGGTCCAAGACTTCTTGAGAATGAACCTACCAGAGTTCCTAGGGTCAAAAGTAGATGAAGACCCGCATGAGTTCCTAGATGAGATTGTGAAGATCACCCAAATCATGGGGGTGAATGGAGTGGAGTGCGCGGAGTTGGCCTCGTAGTTGAAAGGTTTCGCGCATATCTAGTTTTGCCAGTGGAAAGATAGCTGGGTCGTCGGGACAGGCCCGATCACTTGGGAAGAGTTTCATGTTGCATTCGTGGATCGATTCTTCCCTCATGAGATGAGTGAGTTGAAGGCAGTTGAGTTCGTAAAATATAAAGCAAGGGAGGATGACGGTGCAGGAGTATGCCCTTGAGTTCACTCGTCTATCAAAGTATGCCCCAGAGTTAGTAGATGATCAGAGGGCATGGGTGAGCAGGTTCGTTCATGGTGTAGCGGGCTATTTGGATAAGGATTGTATGACAGCTATGCTTCACTAGGACATGGACTTCCCTCGGATAGTCTTGTGCACCCAGCAGATGGAGGCGGCACATCTAAGAGGGAAGGAGGCCAAGAGGGCCAGGATCAATGACCACAGATTTTCTCAACCGAGGTTAGGTGGTGGACACTGACAGCAGACTCACCAGAGGTCCTTAGCCCAAACATCTTTAGTATTGAGTGTGCCATCCAGACAGAGGCACGATTAGAGGGGGTGAACATCAGGCTCTAGGGGTCAGAGTAGCAGACCCGCAGATTCTAGTGTCCCAGCTTGCCGCAGATGTGGTCGGGGTCACACGGGTCAGTGTCTAGCAGGTATAGGTTCTTGTTTCGGGTGTGGGAAGCCCGAACACATGCTCAAAGATTTCCCGGCAGCGAGGCAGGATCATGATGCGGGCTGAGGCCCAACTTCTAGTTCCACAGCCCCCCCGTATGCTTAGCACATCAAGGGGCATCCACTAGCACAGGTGGTAGTCAACGCCATAACATATTCTATGTCTTACCATCCCGCCAGGAGCAGGAGGTTTCCTCGGATGTAGTCACTGGTATGTTGTGAGTTTTCTATCTTGATGTTTATGCTTTGTTAGATCCGGGAGCTACCTTGTATTTTGTGACACCTTATATGGCCAGTAGCTTCAGAGTCAGTCCCAAAGTCTTTTCAGAACCCTTCTCAGTTTCTACTCCAGTAGGTGACTCAGTTATAGCTAGACGGGTGTATAGAGGTTGCCCAATCTCAGTTCTTCAGAAATTCACCTCAGCAGATTTGATAGAGTTAGCCATGATTGACTTTGAAGTTATCCTCGGCATAGATTGGCTATTTGCATGCTATGGTTTAGTTAATTGTAGAATTCGGGCAGTAGAGTTCAGATTTCTGGGTGAGCTAGTCATAGAATGGAAGGGTAGTTTAATTGTGCCTGTAGGTCATTTCATTTCCTACCTTAAGGCCAGAAAGATGATTTCTAAGGGTTGTGTGTACCACCTAGTTAGGGTTAAGGATGAGAAGTCTGAGACCCCGACTATCCAGTCAGTTTTAGTAGTACGTGAGTATCCATAGGTCTTCCCAGATGATTTACTCGGAATCCCTCCCGAGCGTGAGATTGATTTTGGTATTGACCTTCTCCCTAACACGCAACCTATATCAATTCCTCCCTACAGAATGGCTCCAGCTGAGCTAAAAGAGTTGAAAGAGCAGTTGAAGGACTTGTTAGATAAGGGTTTCATTAGACTGAGCAAGTCCCCATGAGGTGCACCAGTTCTCTTTATCCGAAAAAAAAATGGTTCTCTTTGTATATGTATCAATTATTGGCAATTGAACAAAATCACCATCAAGAACAGGTATACTTTATCCAGGATTGATGATTTATTCAATCAGCTTCAAGGTGCCAAGTTTTTCTCAAAGATAGATCTCAGATCCGTGTATCATCAGCTCAGAGTTCGGGCGTGTGACATTCCGAAGACAGCGTTCAGGATGCGGTATGGTCATTATGAGTTTGTAGTTATGTGTTTTGGACTAACGAATGCTCCTGCAGCTTTTATGGACTTGATGAACAGGGTGTTCAAGCCATACCTGGATATGTTCGTGATTGTGTTTATTGATGACATCCTGATATATTCTCGGAGCGAGGAAGAACATGCCGCTCATTTGAGAATAGTGCTTCAGAATCTTGAGGATCACCAATTATATGCCAAATTCAGTAAGTGTGAGTTTTGGTTGAACTCCGTCGCATTTTTGGGCCATGTGGTATCGAGCGAAGGCATAATGGTGGAATCCCAGAAAATAGAGGCGGTGAAGAATTAGCTTAGACCAGTAAACCCTTCAGATATTAGGAGTTGCTTGGGTTTACCTGGCTATTATCAGAGATTTTTTGAAGGTTTCTCATCGATTGCAACACCTTTGACCAAATTGACCCAGAAGAAGGTGAAATTCCAGTGGTCGGAGGCTTGTGAGAAGAGCTTCCAAGAGTTGAAGACTCGACTTACCTCACGCCGGTGTTGACCCTACCCGTGGGTACCGATGGGTTTGCGGTGTATTGTGATTCTTCAAGGATTGGACTGGGGTGTGTGTTGATGTAGCACAGGAAGGTTATAACATATGCCTCTAGACAGTTGAAAGTTCATGAGAAGAATTACCCGACCCATGATCTTAAATTATCCGCGGTGATAATTTCCTTGAATATATGGCAATATTATTTGTACCGGTTTCACGTGGATGTGTTTACAGACCATAAAATCTTACAATATGTGTTTACTCAGATGGATCTTAATCTTCGGCAGAGGAGGTGGTTGGAGCTACTCAAGGACTACGATATGAGTGTCCTTTACCATCCGGGTAAGGCCAACGTAATAGCGGATGCACTTAGTAGGCTCTCTATGGAGAGTGTGTCCCATGTGGATAAGAGGAAAAAGGAGTTGGTGAAGGATGTGCATCGACTCGTAAGGTTGAGAGTTAGGTTAGTTGAATTGATCGATGGCAGTGTTGTGGTTTAGAATGGATTAGAATTGTCCTTGGTGATTGATGTAAAGTCTAGGCAAGATGAGGACCCGCTTTTGGTAAAGTTATAGGAAGCCTTCAGAATCAGAAGGTAGAGGTCTTCTCTAATGGGGGAGATGGTGTGCTTGGGTACCGGGGTCGCCTATGTGTTCCAGATGTTGATGATTTGAGGAGCTGGATGTTTCATGAGGCTCATGGATCCAGGTATTCTATCCCTCCAGGTGCCACGAAGATGTACAGTGACTTAGGGGAAGTCTATTGGTGGAATGACATGAAGAAGGATATCACAGAATTCATAGCAAAGTGCCCAAACTGTCAGCAAGTAAAGGTTGAGCATCAGAGGTCAGGAGGCGTGCTTCAAGATATCAGTATTCCTATGTGGAAGTAGGAAGAAATTAATATGGACTTCATCATAGGTTTACCTCATACTCGTCGACAATATGACTCCATTTGGGTTATGGTAGACAGGTTGACCAAGACTGCACATTTTCTACCGGTTAAGACCACAGATTCGGCGAAGGATTATGCCAAATTATATATCCGGGAGCTTGTAAGATTGCATGGAGTGCCCTTATTCATCATTTCAGACAGAGGTACTTAATTTACCTCTTAGTTTTGGAAGTCGTTTAAAAAAGGATTGGGTACACAGGTTTAAGCTCAGCACAACATTTCACCCGCAAACGGATGGTCAAGTGGAGCGGACAATTCAGATCCTTGAGGACATGTTTAGAGCATGCGTTATTGACTTCAAAGGTAGCTGGGATGAGCATTTTCCTCTTATCGAGTTTACATACAATAACAATTATCATTCCAGTATCTAGATGGCACCGTTCGAGGCTCTCTATGGGTGCAGGTGTAGGTCACCCGTTGAATGGTTTGAGGTTGGCAAAGCAGCGATGATAGGACTAGATTCGGTTCACGAGGCTATAAAGAAGGTTCAGTTGATAAGGGACAGGTTGAAAACTGCCCAGAGTCGCCAAAAGTCCTATGCTGACGTGAGAAGGATAGAATTAGAATTTGAGGTCGATGATTAGGTATTTCTGAAGGTGTCTCCCATGAAGGGAGTGATAAGGTTCGGAAAGAAGGGGAAAATTAGTCCCCGCTATGTCGACCCGTACAGGATAGTAAGACATGTTGACAAGGTGGCCTATGAGTTGGAGTTGCCCTCAGAATTAGCTTCCGTACATCCTGTATTCCACGTGTCGCTCTTGAAGAAGTGTTTGGGTGATCCAGCTCTAGTTGTTCAGTGGACAGTGTTGGTGTAAAAGACAGCCTCAGTTATGAGGAGGTTCCGGTAGAAATACTGGATCTTCAGGTTTGAAGGCTAAGGAACAAGGAAGTAGCTTCAGTTAAAGTGTTATGGAGAAATCAGCATGTTGAAGGAGCTACGTGGGAAGCCGAAATAGATATGATGGCTAGATACCCACATTTATTCTCTACCGGCTCAGCCCAGCTTGACATAGTAGTTTTGACCTAAAACTCTATTTAGTTTTCATGTTCAGTTCATGTGACCAAGTTTCTTTTATGTATATGGATGTATGTATGATTCGTGAATTCAGTTCAGCTATGTAGTTTGAATCGGAGGTAGTTATTCCGTCAGTTTTCGATTTAAATAATTAGTATTTGAATATGATAATTGCATTTCTCTGCTTTTCTGTATGTATTCCAACATTCGGGGATGAATGTTCCCAAGGGGGAGATATGATTATACCCCTGAAGCCCAAAGATCATACCCGGGTGTTGAAACGGAGAAAAAAACTCAAAATTGGCACTAGGTATCAGGACGGGTCATGAGGTGACCCATGATAGCAGCCCATGAGTCGTGCAGATATCAGGAGTCCACTGGACTCAGACGCAGCTTCGATTCAGGGGCCGGACCGGGCTCAGTTGCAGACCTAGGGGACTGGTAGGACGACTATAGTTATTAGATGATTCAGTGTGACCTTGTTAGGGGTATATAGATTGAAGTGTATTTTCCAGGGCTTATGGGGGCCCCCGGTGGGTTATTCTGTGCTGGTTTTACCTTCCGGCTTATGGGGGGCCAGGTAATGTTCTTTTTTTCATTAGTTACTGATAGATTAGACAGCAGGGAGTTCAGTTATTCCGGTAGTATCTCTATTCCTTTTATTCAGTTACTTTCACTTTCCTTTCAGTCCATTTAGTTATTTACAATTACTGCTTTACATATTCGGTGCATATTGTACTGACGCCCTTCTTGGGACGCTGCATTACTTGCCTGTAGGTGCGGATAGACGTGGATCAGGATCTTCCTAGTATCCATCCAGGATTAATAGTGCAGTCGACTCCTTTCGTCCGGAGCCAATAGTTAGTAGGTTTACTCTTTTTGTTTGTACAGTTTATGGGTAGGTCAGGGCCCTGTGTCAACCATTATATCACTCCTAGAGGCTTGCAGATTGATTCAGATTCCCTGTGGTTAGTTGTTGTTGGCCGTGTGAGTCCCATATATGCTTTACTTTACGTGTTGGCCATGTGGGGCCTTGTTTAACTGTTAGTTAGTGGCCTTGTCGGCCATAACTTAGTTTAGTGTTGGATTTACTTTACAGTTATAACAAGACATCATGGTGGCCTTATCGGCCCGCATAGGATTCCCGGTTATTACCTATTTCTGGTTAACTATTTTCTTTTACAGGTGTCTATAAGGCCTTGTCAGCCGGGGCTGTGTTTACCACCGAGATATAGCCCTTTGGTTTCTTAATTTAAGGATTAGGAATTCACCAGAGGTGCATAAGCTCAGTCAGCCCAATTTAGACCCTGGTAGGGCACCAGGTGCCAGTCATTCCTCCCAAGGTGGGGCATGAAAAACTTGGTATCAGAGCAGTTCGTATCTCAAGTAGTCTGCAAGCCGTGCTAAGTAGAGTCTTGTCTATGGATATGTTGTGCACCACATTCTATAGACAGGAGGCCGCGAGGCATGATAAGGTGGTTATTCTTCTTTCTCTTCCAGTCGTGCTATAGAGCTATACAATATAGGGCTGAGTCCCTAAGCTTACCATATTCTATTTGACTATAGAGAAATGTCGGACAGGCGACAGCCCACGATTGGCAGGAAGTTGGACGTCGCAGTAGGAGAGGGCACTAGCAGGGTGCCTCAATTAGATTCAGCCCGATTTGAGGGCAATAAGGAGACTTATCTCGGTCTCCCCGACAGTCTCCGCCCCATCAAAAGCCGCCCAGAGCGACATATATGTCGGTACCACCTCCAGCAGCTTCTATACTGATACCATCAGACCAGGAGGTCAAGAGTGTTGTTGTTATGTTAGCTCAGATGATGGCTGCGCAGTGTCAGCCAGTGGAACCCTTGGTTGCTGAATCTTCAGGAGGACCAGGTAGTTTGAGGGTCCGAGAGTTTCATGCATTGAGTCCCCCGCAGTTCACAAGGACGAACCGGGATGAGGACCCTCAGGACTTTTTGGACCAGTTGCAGCAGATTTTCAAGGTAATGCATGCCACGCCTGTGGAGTCAGTTGAGTTAGTAGTATTCCGACTGTGAGACATAACAGTATTTTTGTTACACCCCATAAGTTTCTAACTTCCAGTAGACCTATTCCTATGTTGGTTGAGAGTTTTAGAGTGCCATACGTATGAGGAAAGGGCCTGAGGAAAGGCCAAACGGGTGCCAAGTCGGGATTTCACGGGAGGAGGCCGAACCAAGTTGCCCAGAGGGGCAAAGAGGCACGGAGAAGCCCCCTCTGTGTTACCCAAAGTGGCATGGAGCAGCCCCCTCCGCGTTGCCTGGCGTGGCACGCCCGTAAATTAGCGCGACCGACAGCGTGCCACGTTGCCTTGTTTGCCACCTCAAGTATATAAAGGCCTCACACTTAGAAGTTAGATCATTATTCATATATTTTTGGACAGAACAGAGGCAAACCGAGGAAAACATTTGGAAATCATTTGATTACGCAGCTAAACGCCATCCAAATCTAAATTAACTCCAGATAGTGAAGTATAAGGTTGCAGAGAGCATTGCTGCGGAGTTATTTTCGTAAAATACGCCCAGTAAATCATCGTCCCATTGAGCATAAGTTGGTGGAATTATTTCAAACTAGTGTCGATATGATCACGTGCCTAAAGTCAGTATTTCTCCCTTCTAGATTCTCGAGAAATTACGAGTTTTTGATCGTCTTTCGATAAGTTGAAGTATAGTCAGTATATATATATATATAAGTTATCGTTTTCTTTGAATATAGTAATAAAGTAGCCCTATTCTTCCATTAATATGATTACAGTTGAGAAGGACAGTTGAACACGACCCGAAACTCGCCAGTTAATCGGTAAACAACTAACGAGGTATGTTAAGGCATTTTCTTTTGGCAAGTTGTTTCTTAAGCATAGTAGTACAGTATGAATCTCAGTAAAGCATGTTAGGAATATGTTATCATGTCTAGTTGTTGTTGTCAGTTGAGGCTCGTAATTTGTATTTTTTTTGGGCTGGACTACACCTGTATAGCTTCCGTGACCACCCCAGGGTTAATAACTGTGTCGCCGCCCGCTAGGGGAGAGATTACGTTGCTCTACGGAGCAGCATGCCGTACGCAAGGGATGAAGATGGGGATCCAGATCCTCATATGCCGTGGTTGGCCTTATACATACCCCCGCCGTGCGTTTACGCCTGGGGTGTATATATCAGGAGTCCGTCAGACTCAGACACAGCTACAGTCAGGGGTCGAGTGGGCCGAATTGCAGACCTAGGGGACCGGCAGGACGCTTATAGATGGTAGTTGACTCAGTATGACCTGGATAGGGGTATATAGATTGAGGTGTACTCACTAGGGATAATAGGGGCCCAGGTGGGTTATTCTGTGCTGATTGTACCTTCCGGCTTATGGGGGCCAGGTAAGGTTTATGTTTTCTTTAGTTACTGATAGTTAGACAACAAGACGCCTCGTTTGTCAAGTATGACCCCTACCCTCCTTATTACAATTATGTTTAGCCCTGATTTCACTACTTCAGTCATCTTCAGTCCATTTTCTTTAATTTAGTCATTGTCAGTTCTATTTCCTACTTTCAGTCATTTAAAGTTACTGCCTTACATATTCAGTACCTGTGGTACTGACACCCTTTCTGGGGTGCTGCATTACTTTCCTGCAGGTGAAGCTAGACGAGGAGCAGGTCCCTCGTAGTTCTAGTCAGCCGTACAGAACCGTCAGCTCCCTTCTTCCCGAGCTTGTGTGATAGAGGTTTACTTCTTTTGTTTGTATAGTATGGGTAGGTCGGGGCACTGTCCCGACCATCTTATTCCTCCTAGAGGCTTGCAGATTGTGTTACTTCCCTGTGGTTAGATGATATCGGCCGTGTGGGGCCCATATATGTTTTAGATTATGTGTGTTGGCCATGTGGGGCCCTGTTTAGCTGCTGATTGGCGGCCTTGTCGGTCATAGTTCAGTTTAGCATCTGATTTTACTTTTCAGTTATAACTAGATATCATGGTGGCCTTGTCGTCCCGCATAGGACTCCCTATGATTGTTTGTCTCTGGTTAGCTGTTTATTTTTAGAGGTGGCTATAGGCCTTGTCGGCCGGGGGTTGTATTTACAACCGCTATATAGCCCGTTGTTTTCTTGATTCTAGAGTTAGAGTCAGCCCTGCACCAGAGGTGCTTAGGCTCAGTCAGTTCGGCAATTCAGGTCCTATTAGGCACTAGGTGCTAGTCATGCCTCCCCAGGTGGGGCGTGATAGTTATGGTACGAGAGTTAGGAGAGGTCCCGAGGTAGAGATGTTCCCTCTCCGACTTGGTCTAGTTTTTCAGAGGCCTTCCTAGACCACTATCTGCCATGAGAAATCCGACAGGCATGGGTAGATCAGTTTCTGCATTTGGAGTAGGGTTCGATAAGTGTTTGAGAGTATGCTATGAGATTTGACTCCTTGGCCCGACATGCACCAGCTTTTGTAGATACCATGCCAGCTAGGGGGCACCGATTTATTATAGGGCTGCTTCTAGAGTATGTAGAGACTTGTATTACAACTATTCTATGAGAGGACATGGACATTACCCGTGTTTAGGCATTTTCCCAGAATATTGAGGGGAACAGGCAACGACAGCAGGAGATAGAGAGGGACAATTAGGAGCAGCGTCGCAGGGCTAGACCGAGTGACACGCAGGTGGAGTTTCAGGGTGGACCCAGGCCACGACTATCAGGCAGACCACCCAGACCCCCACCTCCATAACAACAGTAGGGTGGTAGACTAGGCCGTCGGGGGCAGTCAGGACCCGGCGAGAGTTCACGGCCATCGGGTTCGCAGTAGCAGAGATGGTCAGAGCAAAGTAGATTCACCGTGTCACTTTTCCCTTTCTGTAGTCGATGTTATTCTAGGGCATGCAGGTATGATTCCTCGGTGTGTTACACCTGTGTACAAAAGGGTCACCTGATGAGGAGGTCAGGGAATGAATTTGAAACTTAAGAAATGAGATCCCTAAGGGCATGACCACGACTCGTGGTCGGCCCCACGAGTCGTCAGGTCAGCCGTGGGGTGGGTGAGTAAGAAAAGAGAGGAAGGGAGGCAGTGCACTCGATGAGAGGACCCCACGAGTCATGGTCAGTCTCCACGATTCATGGGGTGAGTCATGACCAAGTAGGGAAAATTATATCTGAGGCCAAGGCAGTGTAGGAAAGAGTCGTTAAGTCATCCGTGATGAGCCTAGGAGACTTGAGAGGCAGTGTACTTCATGAACTAAGCCATGAGTCATGACCCTTTAAGACGAATCGTTAGGTCCCTCGTTGGGACCACCTGACAATTTATTTCTACGATTTTAGTAAGGGCTATTTTGTAATTCCTACATTTCTAAGGCCTAAACTACGTCGTTTTGAGTTATGAATAGTGACTTTTAAAGGGCTTAAGTTCTTTTTAGACCTTACTCACTCATGCATACAAGGTAGAAGGGATTAGAGAGGGTGATCAAGCTAGCATTCTTCAATTTCTCTTCAACTTCCTATTGGGCACCTAAAGAAGTGTAAGAATCAGCTACAACAGGTATGTAGGGTTATGAATGGGTGATTTCTTTCACACCCATGCCCAATCCCTATCTAAATCATGAATTCCTAGGACTAATCTATGGGGTTTTAACCCAAATGCATGAATTTCCTAATTCTCTACATGGGTATAATTTGATTATGTTTCTACTATGGAATTATGAAGCATGGGCAAGTTTTATAATATTTTCAATTAAAAATCATGTTTTTAGCTTTATGAATTAAAAGGCCCATTGATAAAAAGTTCATGAAAGATGAGATTCGTGATGAATGTATGATGATGATGAGATATTATGATGAAAAGCATGTTTTAAAGACACCCATGTTTATAATTATGTTTTCGATGTAAATTGAGCATTTACAAGTATGACAAAGCTTTGGGCAATGCCCACATGTCTAATTATGATTTATGATTTTTCTGGATTAAGCTTACCGCATGGTTTTGAAGCAAAGACTCCCAATTATCTTTTAGCTTGTGGTATGATTTGAGATAAAGCTTCCCATATGCATGATTTCATATTTGAGATGTAATTAATGATTGAGCTTCATCAATAGATGATGTTGAGCTTCATTGCATAATGATGTAGAGCATATGCATGTTTTTGGGAGTAGTGTCTAGCACCAAGTAGGCTAAGGGTCGATCACCCTATACCTCAGAACTACACATCAACGTAGGTTTATACTTATATATATTACGTCGGGACCTCCCCTGCGGGCTATCCCCGGCCCATGATCTTGATATCGATATCATGGTATCGTCCCTAGCACTGGCAAGGCTTTGTATGGCTCTACCTACTTGAGTGTGATAGTTGGGACCATGTAAGCTCTACCGTGGTATGTCGGTTAAAAGATGAGTCTCCCATTGTTCCTCATGATTTCAGTTAAGCATATTCATTACTCATGAGATTTATGTATGTATGCATGTTCTAAAGCAAGGTTTGACTCAATATTAGGTTTTACTTGTAAATATATCAGATTTCAGCTTTGAGTCAATCGTTTCAGATATGAAGTTATGTTACGTTATGTTATGATGAGATCATGATTTCAGAAAGAATGCATGCAAGCCATTCTCTCAGATTCTTAATGTTTATGTTTTACGTTATGCATGTCTTTAACTGATTTTACTTTCTTTAGCAGTTTTACTTACCCTGTATACTCGGTACATTTCACGTACTGACCGCATACTCTATATTGTATCGTCTCATGATACAGGATCCGGCTCTCAGGTTCAGCCCCGTTCATAGTCAGCTTATCAGAGTTAGCCTTTGCGTTATTGGTGAGTCTTCATCTCCCGGGGACTAGACTATTCTGATTTTCTTCATGTATTTTCAGTTTCAGCTTATTGATTTAGTTAGGGTCTTGTCCTATCAACTTGTCATGTTTAGAGGCTTTTTAGACATATGTATGCAATCAGCTTCAGATTCTGTATTTTGATGTTATGTTTAAGTTTAGACTTCCGATATGATTATATTGTTGGTTATTTAGTTTCATTGATTTAGCTCAATGTATGCTTATGCCATGGGTCGACTTGGGGTCTCTCGGGGCTCCTTGTCACATGTTGCGATCTGGGCCTCCGTTCGGATCGTGACATCTACTTACACTCAGAGTCATTAGATAATCCAATCAAGCTCCAACAATCCATTCAATATGCATATAAGATCAACATTCAAAGGTCACAAAACGAAATCAGTTAGCTTCTAGAACTAACTCAACAAGACATATTTGGGCCAACATGAATCATATATAATTTAGCAATCAAAGATACACCAAAATCTCACTATTATGTGCCTCTCACTATTTGGAGAGATTCCCTTTCACTCACATGATATATAATAATTTTGACTTGGGCATAGATAGAACAAAATCACTCACTCTCCCAAAGAACTCAACATGCATGCAAAAGACAACCCATAGCCTTGCCCTTAGTGTAAATACTCCACTAATATTGAAAATCAAATCTAAGATCAATGAGGACTTAAGATGATTGTAATATAGGCTAAGGGACGGGTAGGAACTATTTGGCCAAGATAGTGACTAATCTCCCTAAGCAATTTAATACTTCACAACTCTTTGGCTTTTTTAGCACATTTTTCAATCTCCTATTTTTTCTTATTCCTCCTTTTATTTTTCAATTTTACAACTTAGGTGACTAGTAGGGAACTTTTGACATTTAAGCTCCTTCACTTTCTTTTTTTTCTTTTCGTTCTTGTTCATTTATTTATTTTTTCTTTTCAAAGATTTTTCTTTTTTTTTTGTTTCGCCACTGACATCACCCTCCTTGTTTTGCATTTTCATCCTTTTCTTTTCTTCTATTTTCATACTTTAGCTTTTTTCCCTTTCATTCTCTTCACTTGTTCTCCTTTTATGCAAAATTTTTAACTAAAGTGCTCTAGGAGTCTTTTGGATCATATAAAGGTCAATAAACAAAAGAGATTAAGCTTGTAATACGACTATCAAAAGAATAGAGTAAGGCTCAAAAATGGCTAACTAGGATAATCACATCAAGGTAGGTAAATTCGAGCTATAAATAGGCTACCAAAAATTGCCTATATCACATTAAGTTCTAGACATCAAATTGCAAGCATGGAGTACACAAAAATACCTCACTCACACAATGGCACAAATGGTTCAATAATGGCAATCAAGATTACATAAATACATATATTCATATTGACTGTCTCACATTATTAAGCCCAAATTTTCAAGCATAGGAGTTACGTTTCAAAAGTCTAAGTGTTTCTATCTTTTCATGCATTTTTGAGTGAATTATACAAAGTATCAATGATACCTTAAGTGAAGCACCTAGTTTTCATAAGGTTTCAAGTTCTTGCTTTTCTACTAATGACTAATTTTCCTTTAAGACGGTCGTCATCCATCCATCATCGGGAACAGTCATGACTGTGACTCAATAAAAAATCTAGACCCTCTAATTGGTTCTAAGGGACTATCCATCGAAAAAGTACAAAAAATAAAAATTGGGGGAATTCAAATAAAAAGAAATAAAAAACATCACAAAAATAAAAATTTGCTACAAGCTAGCAGGAATAAGTCATGCATCACAAGAAAAAATTCGGCTCACCATGAACAATATTTAGCAATCAAAGCATACATGGTATAAGGAAGTTTACTTCTCCCACCTCACACTTAATCAACAACATTGTCCTCGGTGCTAAAACAATAATGCACTAGTAAAAGAGTGAAAGCAGAACTCCCTGAGCCTAGTCCTTATCGTCTGTGGGTGCATAAGCAGCTTCCCGCATCTCTGATTTCTCCATCATCACCATCAGACTCTAAATAAGAGTCAACTTGTAACACCCCAAAATTCACTAAGATCAGACCCGAGGAATGAAATGGAGAAAATAGGAAAACCTGCACCAAGTCACAGAATGAGTCATCAAGTGACCCATTAAGTCACTTGACGAGTCGTTAAGTGACCCGTTAGTTGTGCAATGTTGGTGGAAGTTAGAATTTTGAGGGTCTTGACTACTGGTGTAACACTCCAAAAGTCCCTATGATCAGACTCGAGGCGTGAAGTGGGGAAAGCAGCTGAAATTGCACCATATCGTTAAGATACTTGACGACTCGTCAAGTGAGTTGTTCGATGCAGTAAGTGGTGAAAACTTGGGATTTCAGAGTCTTGATGAGTGGTGGAGTAATCCATTAAGTGACATGAAAAATCATTAAGTGGAGGCGTTAAGAAGAGAATAGAAATTAGAAAATGATGCCATGGGTAACTGGGACAACTCGTCAAGAGACCTAACAAGTCGTCAGGTCACTCGTTGGGTCTAGAAGCATCAAATTTCCAGTTGGGTTATTAAGGGCATTTTCATAATTTCTAAGTTTTTAACTCCTAAACTAAGTCGTTTTAAACTCCTAAAAAGGTTTTTAGAGGGTTTTATTCATCCTAAAAAAACCCTCATTCTACTCCTAACACTCCAAGTTGAAGATCAAAACCCTCTCAAGCCTCAAGCATCAAGGTCCTACTTCTCCTCCAATTCTCTTAGACATCAAACCCTAGCAAGAATCCCATCAAGCCCAGGTATGTAGGGTCATGAATGGAAAAAATTCTTCCACCCTCATGCCCAATTTCATCCCTATCTCATGATTTCAAGTCTCCAAGCATGACTTATTGAAATTCTACGGTTAGGCTTAATCCCATAAAGTCTCTTATGATCTCTTATGAATTCAAGTCTATTGTAGTATAATACATCAAAAGTTTCTAAGACTAGATGAGAGAATTAAAAATGAGTTCAGTAGAAAAATCTATATTTTTGCCTCAGAATTACTCGTGGTATGAGTCGTGGGGAGAAGTAACGGACCGTGGGAGGAGTCGTAGTGGAATGCTGAAGTTGGATGCCCAAACTATGAGCCACACCACGAGTCATGTGCATGGGTATGACTCGTGGCCAGAAGTTGTGGTGAGGCACAGGGACGCCAGGGTTGGGAAAAGACGGATCGTGGTACGACTTGTTGTGGGTAATAATGATTCGTGATAAGGGTCATGATTTGAAGGTTCTATGTATGGATGGGTTGTCAAAAGTGGTATCATGATCCGAGGAAGGACACTACGACTCGTGGTTTGTAACCCATGGAAAAATTAAGAGAAAGTGAGAATTGAGGCTCAATGACAATGAGAGGTGTTATGACCCGTGATGACGTATAACGACTTGTAGTAAGTGTCCATGATGTGATCCACATCCTCAGGAACCAATCTTATTACTAGTGGCGACAACGAGAGGTGACCACGAGTCGTCACTTCATGGTACGACTCGTGGTGAGAGTTGTGACGACTGGCAATGTTTATTTTCCAGAATTTTTATTAAGGGTATTTTCATAAATCCTAAGCTCCTAAGTCCTAAACTATATTGATTTTAAGCCCTAAAATAAGTGTATTAATGGAGTTTAACCTGTTCTAATTTATTCAACTCCCATGCATGCAAGTTTAGAGGGTTCCATTGGAGATCAGACCTAGAATCCTCCAATTTCTCCTCCAAATCTCTTGGGCATTCAAAGTCAAGTTAAGAATCAGTTTACCCAGGTATGTAGGGCCATGAATGAGAGTTTTCTTTCACTCTCATGCCCAAATTTCTCCTTAAGTTCATGGATTCAAGTGTTAATTCAAGTATATGATCCTATGAGATTTTAACCCAAATTTGTGAAATTCTCTATAATTTATTCATAGGTCAATTTCCTTCATGTTTCAAGGCATGTTTTAAGATTCATGAGCAGATTTTATATAATAATTAATTACAAATTCATGTTTTCAAACTTTAGAAGATTATTCTAATTATGCAAATTCATGAAAAAAATGTTAGTCTATGATTGATGATTTCAAGTATGATGAAGTATCTAGCATGTATGTATGTTTACAAATTACCCATATATGAATCTATGATTTTTACTAGTGAAGTATATTTCAAGTATGCATGATCTTCAGATTTTGGGTAATCCCACTCAGATTTAGCATATTTTCATGATTCGATTTCATTCTATAAATCAGCTTACCATATGGTTTTGGAGTCTATACTACCATATTCAGCTTATGGTATGTTTGGAGCCAGGACTCCTTGTATTTAGATTTCAAACTATGCATATTATTACATTATCAGCTTCATTGAAAAATGATGATTTCAGCTTCGTGGGAAATTAATAAAGAGAACCTTGCATGTTTTGGGAGCAGTGTCTAGCACTGAGTAGGCTAGGGGTTTATGAAAATCCTGGGTCTCAAAACTACATGCCAATGTAGGATTTCACATTTTACTTAGGGACCTCCCTTGTGAGTTTCCCTTGCCTCGAATGGACCTTTAGCTTGATATGGATATCATGGTAGCGCCCTTACCCCTGCCAAGGCTTTGGATGACTCTGCCCACTTGAGTGTAATAGTTGGGATCACGTAAGCTCTATCGTGATAGTGTCCGTTATATGACGAGTCTCCCATTATTCCTCATGATCTCAGTTGTGCATGTTTATCAGTTCTGATATCATATTTTTAGTAGGTTTGACCCAATGATCAGGTTATCCGTTTTTACTTATGAATCTTAGTTTCAGCTTTGGGTTATTTGATTAAGTTATGAGATCCAGTATATGTCCATTCATGTTTTTAGAAATCAACATGCAGTCTTTACTATCAGAATCCTATGATTTTATGATTAATGATGTACA
The DNA here is from genome assembly GCA_035772735.1 of Datura wrightii. Lineage (NCBI taxonomy): Eukaryota > Viridiplantae > Streptophyta > Magnoliopsida > Solanales > Solanaceae > Datura > Datura wrightii. The sequence continues at coordinate 64,352,424 of JASDFA010000016.1, read as the reverse complement.
TAATTTCAGTTATATTTACTCAGCCCGTTTTACTTACCTTGCATACTCAGTATATTCTAAGTATTAACCGTATACTCTATGTTGTATCATTTCATGATACAAGTCCTAGCGATTAGACTCAGATGCCCGTTAGTCCTGCTCTCATTCCAGTTCAGACCCTGTCTTGGGTGAGTCCTTATTCTCTGAGGACATCTATTTTTCAATATTATTATGTCAGTTTGTTTCAAACTTTAGAGACAGCTACGGGATTGTCCCAGCATCTCATCAATTAGTAGAGGCTTTTCGGACATAGATTTGTGTATTCAGCTTTAGATTCAGTGTTATGATACTACCATTGGGTAGACGTGTTGTTATTCAGACTTTCACTATTTTAGAATTTAGTTATCAGTTTTTCTTATGTTGATCTTTAGTTATCATGTTCATGCCATGGGTCGACTTAGAGCCATTTATGGTTCTAGGTTCCATGTCTAGATCCGGGCCTATGTTCGGGTCGTGACATATGATTAGATTCATGATTATGAATATGCTTACTTATTTTTTACTAGAATCTCGCATAAATCTATATTTCAAGTTTATGGTGATTTTTTCCAATATGCATGATTTTATGAATTTCAAGCTTATGAGCCTACGATTTCAAGTTATGACTATTTATTCAAGTATGTATGACTTTATGACACTCAAGTTTATGTATCATGGCCATCTCAATGTCATTATTCTCATGACTATTTCACGTATGTGAAGTATGATTATGATTTCATGATTTAGAAAAGCCCATGCAAGATCAATGTTTTCACAATGATGATTATGAGTCATGTGCATGTTTTTGGAAATAGTGTCTAGCACTGAGTAGGCTAGAGGTTAAAGTAAACCCTGAGTCTGAGAACTACGTGCCATCGTAAGTATTTATTCAAGTTCAAGCCTTACGGGGATTCATGTGTGATATCACGCCCTAATCTTTCCTTGCCTTAGCAAGCTTGGGACGGCTCTGCCCACTTGAGCGAGATAGTTGGGGCATCATATAAGCTCTATTATGATGGTGTCGGTTATGATGAAGTCTCCCATTGTTCCTCTTGTTTTAAGTTATTCATGTTCATGACTTATGATACTATGTTTTATAGCGTATGTGACATATAGATTAGTTTATGAGTTTTTTCTTATGATTTCAAGTATGGTAGGCTATATGATTTCTAATTTCAAATCTTGGGTCATTATATTTCATCTTTTGGTGAATAACTCATGTTTATGACTATTGTACAATAATGATTTCAGCATGTGCTCTATTCTCATGTTTCAGTTTAGCCTTCACTCAAGACCTTGTTTTGTTGTTTTACGAGCATGTTTTAGTTTCTCTACATACTCAGTACATTCAAAGTACTGACTGCATACTCTATGCTGTATCGTCTCATAATATAAATTTGGGTGATTAGTCTCAGCTCTGATGTTAGCTCGCTCCCGCTTCAGTCCAGTATCATTTCAGTTTTGGTGAGTCCTCATGATACGAGGACGACAATTATGGTTTGTGTATCTTTCTCTTATTTCTTTCAATTTCAGACTTAGCGAACTAGTTGGGGGTGTTGTCCCATCAACTCATCATATGATTAGAGGATTTCAGACAGCTGTTGCATAGATGGTTCAACGTTATTGACTTATTGTCTACACTTATGCTTTATGATATGAAGACTTCTGCTTATATGTGTTCATATTTTATTTTTGCTTAGTTATGCTCGTAATCGTGCTATATATGTGCCATGGATTAGCTTATAGCCATTTGTGGCTCTAGGTTCCGCGTCTCGATCTGAGTCCACGCTCAGGTCATGGAAACTGGTTAAGTGATCCGTAAAGTGTCCTGACGAATCATTAAGTGGGGGCATCAACAAAAGATCAAAAAGTTGGAAAATGCCTCCAGTGGTAATGGGTGATGGGTGACGACCCGTCAAGAGTCCTAATGGTCTTAGGTGACTCGTCGGGTCTAGTAGAGACAATTTCGCAGTCAGGTCATTAAGGGCATTTTTTGTAATTTCTATATTCCTAACTCTTAAAACTAAATAATTTTAAGCTCCTAAAAGGGTGTTTTAAAGAGTTTTATTCATTCCAAACTCTCATTATACTCCTAACACCTCTAAGTGAAGATCAGATCCCCTCAAGGCAAGCTAGGGTTCCTCATTTCCTTCATCTTAATTCCTCTTGGGTCTTCACGATAAGTTAGGAAATCATCTACCCAGGTACGTAGAGTCATGTATGGGAGAATCGTATCACCCTCATGCCCAATTTCATCTCTAATTCATGAATTCAAGTCTCCAAGCATGATATATTGAAATTCTAGGTTTAAATCCAATTCTCATGAGATCTCTTATCAATTAAAAGTCTCTTATGATTTAATCCATAAATTATGATTATGACTACATATTTTCTACTAGATCTCTCATGGATCTATGTTTTCAAGTTTATGATAATTTTTCCAATTATATATGATTTTATGAATTTCGAGCTTATGAACCTACGATGTTAATATATGGCTATTTACTCAAGTATGCATGAATTTCATGAATCTTAAGCTTATGTATTATGGTCGAAGTTGCGGTATTATTTTCATGGCTAGTTCACGTATGTCAAGTATGATTATGAATTCATATTTTCAACTAGCCCATGTTAAACCAAGTATGTTTCATGACTATGAATATGAGCAATATGTATGTTTTGGGAGTAGTATCTAGCATCAAGTAGGCTAGGGTTTAGCGCACCTAGATCTCAAAACTACCTACCACCATAGGATAAGGGTCCTCTCCAGTTGAGAGTGTCTCCCTTGACCCTAGCCTCAGGAGTCCTCTCCAGTTGAGAGTGTCTCCCTTATGCTACTAGGTTCATAGTTATGAGTGATATCATTCCTTTATTGTTCTTTTCCCTGGCAAGGATTAAGACGACTCTGCCTACTTGAGCGAGATAGCTAGGGCATCATGTACTCATTCATGATGGTGTCGCTTATGAGGAAGCCTCCCACTATTTCTCATGTTTTCAGTTATTCATGTACAAGACTTATGATCTCATGTTTTATAGTATAATTGACCTATTAATCAGTTTATGAGCTTTTATATGTTTTCAAACATGTTAAACCGTATGATTTTTTTTTAAACCTTGGGTCATTTTGTTTCAGCTTATGATAAATAATTCATGTTTATGACAAGCACATGATCATGACTTTAACACGTTGTTCTTATTATCATGTCAAATGCTTACCTTATACTCATGATTTGTGACTATCATTTTACTAGAATGTTTACTTACCTTACATACTTAGTACATTCTAAGTACTAACCTCATACTCCTATGCTATATCATCTCATGATATAGATTCAGGTGATTAGAATCTTCCCCGACGTTAGCATTGCTCCTACTTCGGTCCAGTTCAGTTTAGCCCCAGTTGGGTGAATCCTCATCTTTCGAGAACACTTATTAGCTTTATGTTTTATGTATTTGTCTTTCAACTTCAGACTTAGCCGAGCTAGTTGGGGGGGGGTGTTGTCCCACACCCCCAGCTCATCTTATGACTAGAGGCTTTTCATACTACTATGTATTAGATGATTCATCGTGTTGACTTGTATCCACGTATGCTTTATGACATTTAGACTTTCGCTTATATTATGTGATGTTTATGATTTCTTTCCGCTTAATATGCTCTTGAAAATGCTATGCATGTGCCATGGGTTAGCTTGATGCCATTTGTGGTTCTAGGTCCCGTGTTGTGTTCTGAGGTCCATACTCGGGTCATGAAAAACTTGGTTCATAGTAAAGGTTTAGGTGTGTTCTAAGGTGTCTGAAAGCCACGTTAAGTAGAGTTTTTTTATGGGTGTGAAGTGCGCCACACTTATGTGGAAGAGGCTATAAGATATTTTAGGAAACTTCCTTTCTTTCATGATCTATGTCGTGCGATGAAATCCAACCCTCTCTATCCTTCTAAGTCATGTTATCCGCATTTGCAAAAATATGACTCCTTCTTGAGTCAACGAAAGAAGAAATGGCAACCACAGTTGCAACGGACAGGGGCATCAACCAGCCTCACCAGCTCTAGCTGATTCTTCGCATGAGCAGGTTACTCATGTTAAATTCAAGACTGCTTTTCATATGCTAACACAGGACATGACAACCTAGGTCAACAAGCAGGTTGTGGCTCATGCGCACATGAATAGGAATGTTGCGGCAGCTAGGGTGCAAGATTTCACCAGAATGAACCTGCCCGAGTTTCACGGTTTAAAGGTGGACGAGGATCCACAAGAGTTCATAGAGGAGATCCAAAAGATTACCCAGATTATGGGTGTTTCAGTAGAGAAAAGTGCATACTTGGCCTCCTATCAATTGAGGGGGGTCGCTCATATCTCGTTCTGATAGTGGAAGGAGGGTCGTGGAGTAGGTGTAGCTCCTATTGGTAGGGATGAGTTTTTCACAACGTTCTTGGACAAGTTCTTTCCTTGAGAGTTTAGGGAAGAAAAGCCCCTCAAGTTTGTCAATATAAAGCATAATGATATGATTGTTCGGGAGTATACCCTAAAGTTCACCCAGCTATCCAAATATGCTCTGGAGATGGTTGCCAAGCCAAGGGCTCATATGAGCAAGTTCGTGAATGGGGTTGCAGACTCACTGGTCAAGGAGTGCAGGACCGCTATGTTTATCAGTGATATGGACATCTCTCGATTGATGATATATTCTCAGCAAATAGCGGAGGAGCAAATGAAGGAGAAAGGAGAGAGAGGCCAAGAGGGCCATAATAGGGAGCTATGGGTACTTTTAGCAGAGACCCAGTAGTGGACATCGCCCATAGTCCCACCAGAGATCATCAGCTCCAGTTCTATCATCAGCTAGCATTCCATCCAGACCTCGAGGTGATCAGAAAGGTACAGCATCAAGATCTAAGGGTTAGATGAGCACGACAGGGAGGCGTACCTTCCCAGCTTGCAGGAGGTGTGGTAAGAACCACCCAGGGTAGTGTTTGATGGCTCCGATGCTTGCTATGGGTGTGGGAAACCTGGACATAGACTTAAGGATTGCCATTCAACCAAACAGGGTGACGTTAGAGGTCGTGCCCCAGCCACTACTTCAGCATCTCCAGCAACTCACCCACCTCAACAGGCACATCTTCTAGTAGAGGTGGCAGCCAGTGCCAAAATAGGTTCTATGCATTAGAAACTCGCCAAGAGCAGGAGAGCTCACCAGATATGGTAACGAATATATTACGAGTCTTCCATATTGATGTTTATGTATTTCTAGATCTAGGAGCCACATTATCCTTCGTGACTCCTTATGTTGCTATTAGTTTCAGTGTTTGTCCCAAAATCCTCTCAGAGCCTTTCTCAGTCTCTACTCCTGTCGGTGAGTCAGTTATTGCTCGACGTTATACAGAAATTTCCCTGTCACTAGGGGTGGGCATAAATACCAAAGAACCAAAAAATCGAACCTGGCCAAATTAATTTGGTTCTTTAGTTCGATGTTCAGTTTTTTTGAAAAGTTTGGTTCTTTGGTTCGATGTTCGGTATAAGAGTCACGGTTCTTCGGTGCACCAAAGAACTGAAGTTTTATCAAATATAATTTTAAATAATATTTCTATGTAATTTATATGGCCCAAATCATTTTTTAAAACCCAACCAATTTGGCCTTTGACATTTCAAATTTTACCCAACCCAACCCAACATTTTAACCTAAAGGCTAAATGCTTACATCTCACTCTTGAGTGTCATTTCTCGTGAAAGATCAAGAAAATGGTGTTAAGAAAATCTAATAGGTGCTAGTAGCCTGTAGCACTTCCAATTATGTTTAATTGGTAATATTTCATATAACGTGCTAAAGTATTGATTATTGTAGAAGTTATACGAAATAACATTGTTGAACGCATTTGTTTTATGTCAAACATTTTGATAATTTGGTCTCATTTTGTTTCTCACTTGCAGTAAGAAATCATTTTAGAAATACCGAACCAAGTCAAACTAAAGTTGAAGAAATCAAACCAAACCGAATTAGTTTGGTTCAGTGTGTGGTGTACATTAATCGAAGAACCGAACTAAACTTTAATAAAATCGAATCGAAGAATTGAACGCCCACCCCTACCTATCACAATTCTTCAGAAAATCACTTCAAATGACCTAGTAGAGTTAAACATGACCGATTTCAATGTTATTTTTGGTATGGATTGGTTGTATGTATGTTATTCTTTAGTTAATTATAGAAACCGATCGGTAGAGTTTTGATTTTTGGGTGAGCCAGTCCTAGAGTGGAAGGATAGTTCAGCAGTGCCTGTAGGTCGCTTTGTCTCCTATCTTAAGGCCAGGAAGATAACCACCAAGGGTTGAATGTACCATCTAGTTCAGGTTAAGGATTCTACGTCCGAGACCCCGAATCTTCAGTTAGTTCCTGTTGTATGTGAGTATCCATAGGTGTTCCCAGATGACCTACTAGGAGTCCCGAGTGAGCGAGAGATTAACTTTGGTATTGACCTTCTCCCTGATATGCACACTATATCTATTCCTCCTTAAACAATGGCTCCATCCAAACTTAAGGAATTGAAGGAATAGTTGAAAGATCTCCTAGATAAGGGTTTCATCATACCTAGTAAATCCCCGTGGGGTGCTCCAGTTCTCTTCGTGCAAAAGAAGGATGGTTCTCTCATAAGGTGCATTGATTATCGTTAATTGAACAAGGTCACAATAAAGAATAAGTATCCCCTCCCTAGGATTGATGACTTGTTCGATCAGCTTCAGGGTGCCAAGTGCTTTTTGAAGATAGACCTCAGATCCAGCTCTCATCAGCTCAGTGTTAGGGAGAGTGACATTCCGAAGACAGCCTTCAGGACTCGATATGGCTACTATGAGTTTATATTTATGTCTTTTGGACTAACGAATGCTCCTGCAACTTTCATGAATTTGATGAACAGTGTGTTCAAATAGTATCTAGATATGTTCATTATTGTCTTCATAGATGATATCCTCATATATTCTCGGAATGAGGAGGAGCATGTTGCTCATTTGGGGATTGTGTTGCAGATTCTTAAGAATCACCAGCTATTTGCAAAATTCAGCAAGTATGAGTTTTGATTGAACTCAGTTGAATTTTTTGGTCATATGGTGTCTAGTGAGGGTGTACAGGTAGACTCTCATAAGATAAAAGCGATGAAGAATTGGCCTAGACTTGTTAGCCCTACTTATATTAGAAGCTTTTTGGGTTTAGCTAGCTACTACAGGAGGTTCATAGAGGGATTTTCATCCATTGCAGCATCTTTGACTAAGTTGACCCAGAAGAAGGTAAAATTTTAGTGGTCCAATGCTTATGAGAAGAGTTTTCAGGAGTTAAAGGCTCGACTCACTTCAGCTCCAGATTTGACCCTATAGGAGGGCATGTGATTAACTCATTGTTTTGTAGGTGAAAAATGCTAAGGATGAGCTTGATTATGAGGATGCACGAGTAAGGAGGAAGCTAAGAATGAAAGGCAAAGAAGTAGCATGATGTTGCACATTTGGAGCACCTGCCGCACCACACAGCGTGCGACACCAGTAGGCCTGGGCGTTAGGCAACGTGCCACGACAAGGCATCTACGCACTAGGCAACGTGCCACGCCAGGTACCTTCACGCGCGATGGCATGCCATTCCATTGGAGGGACGCGATGGCAGCATGCCACACTTGCTGCACTCCGCGCTAGGCGTTGTGTCACGCAGGCGACGTGCACAGCCTTCCCATGCTAGCTACCATGCCAACGCCAAACCAGTGTGCCTGCACAACCAGTCCATGCCATGGAAGCTGAGCTGTGCGATAGGAAGCTTGGCACGAAGCTGATCCCTCCTCGGTCAATTTTTGCAAAAATTCCATTTACTATAAATTAAACACTTATCTCCTAAATTCATTATCATGAAATATTTTGGGAGAAACGGAAAGGAGCAGAGGGAGAACAAAGGAAACTCTACCTAGGGTTCATAATCTTTATTTCTCTTTTACCATTCTTGTAAGTAATTTATCTTAAATATGTTTTTGAGTAATTATATGAACATGAGTGGCTAAAACCCATCTTCTAGGGTTGAGGTCACATGATATGAATGTAATTGCTTGATTTTCATCTTTGGTTCGAGTTTTCGTTGTTGTATTGTCTTGCATTTTTAATTATTATTGTTTTTATGCTTGATCACCATGAAAATAAACTTGTTAAGCTTAGGTAAAAGCTCGAAAGAGTAACCCTAGGGTAAAAGAAAGAATGCAGGGAGCAAGTTCTTGTCTTTATGATAGAATTCGCGGTTAGGATAGAAATTATACCTAATTTTCCTTGCTTGGTTAATTAAACGGGACTTAGCTAGAAATCGACTTAGAATTGTCACATCAATGCTCGTAGAAGTAGTTGTGAAGCTAAGTTATATTAAATGATTAGAAGTATGAAAGTGCATAATTAAGGGCATAAACCCCGTAAACCACATCCATAGTGTTAACTTGCTCGCGAATGAGGACGTCACATCCCCGCTCAACGATGTAGATGTGATACTAGTTTGTTGTGATTAGAGGCTCGAGAGAGATGAACACTGCATATTAACTCTGTGAGACAACAATTGAAATTTATTTACTTGAACCATCATAAAGTGTAGCATTGTATGATTGTCAGGCCTTAACACTATATGCTTCTTATTGTTGTCTCTCGATTATTTTGTGATCACCAGTAGATTTAAATGCCAATCTTCAAAATCTCTACAATTAACACTTGTGAAATTGAATACAACACTTGAACTTGAATATTCGCTAAAATAAGTCCAGTCCCTATGGGTTCGATATTCGACTCTTCAAGAGTCACTGTATTACTCGTACGACTGCGTACGCTTGCGCGTGCGCTGGGGCGCAACAAGTTTTTGGCGCTGTTGCCGGGGACTGACAGCGTTTAGTGAATTTTGAGTTTTTGTGTGAATTTTATTTTTCTTAAGTGTTGAAAAACTTGGTCTTAGTCTGTTCTATTGTAGGTAACAGGATGTCCTTGCAGAACTGGCAAGGAATAGAGAGCTGGTGGAACCTTTGTTGGATCCTGAACGCCAATTGCATTTGCTTTGGAGAGAAGCAATAGAGAGGAAGTTGAAGCGCTTATAGGAGAAGATATGTCAGAATCCACCAGTTGGGAAAGACAAATTGTTGCCTGAGCCAATGGCAGCCCGACCAGTTTGCGAAGTGGCAATCCCACTAGCGACAAATGTGACCTCCAATATCCGCAAACCGGAGCCTGGAGAAAATTTTTTGAGCTTAAACATAATATGGTGCAACTGTTACATTCTAGTGGGAAATTCACTGGAATGACACATGAGGACCCGCAGCAGCACTTACAGATTTCTTGGAGATTAGTGACACTTTTGTCCGCACTGGAGTGTCAACTAATTATGTCTGGCTCACCCTCTTCCCATTTTCACTGTTGGGAGAGGCGAAGAGGTGGTTGAAGGCTGAGTCACCGAATTCCATTACTTTATGGGACGACCTAGCAAGGAAGTTCCTCATCAGATTCTTCCCTTTAGGCAAGACTGCCAAGCTTACAAGTGAAATTTTAAGTTTCAAGCAGCGTCCGGAGGAGAATCTATATTTGTCTTGGGAGAGGTTCAAGTCATTGTTGAGAGACTGTCCCCATCACCAGCAGTCCAATGAGGTGTTAGCTCATACCTTTGTGAGAGTCTAGACCCACATACGAAGATCTTATTAGACTCTGCATCAAGTGGGAAAACACCGGAGAAGACATATGATGCTTTGTACACTCTACTAAACAAAATTGCTGAAGGGAATCCAGAGTTGCAAAGCGAATCATCCAGAGGGGAAGGAAAGAGAGCAGCAGGGATGATTGAGGTAGACAATGTCAATGCCTTGACAACACAGTTAGCATCACTAAAACACCAAATGATGACTCAGTTCAGCAAACTAAGTATGAACCAACCATAAAAACAGGTTTATGCAATTAAGCAAGCTCCTAGCTGGTGTGAGATATGTTGTAACAATGGGCACAATGTAGACACTTGCGGGGCCAATCCAGAGTCAGTCAATTTTGTAGGTAATGTGTAGAGGAACAATCAGAGTTATGGGAACACCTACAATAAAAATTGGCAGTCACCTGAATTTCTCTTGGAGTGGCAATCAGAGTCAGAGCTACCAACAGCCTAGAACAGTGGCCAGTCCAGCAGTAGCAACATCGAGGAGATGTTGCAGAAAATCATGGATACTCAAACCCAACTAACAGAGAATCAGGAAAGGATGACCTCAAACTTAAGAAATCAACAGATGGCCACCAGAAATCTAAAAAAACAGATGGGTCAGCTGGCAGTTACACAACAGACCTCAGGGAGGGTTACCCAGTGATACAAATACAAACCCCCGCGAGGTCAATGCTATCAATTTGAGGAGTGGGCAAGTAGTTGGCTGATGCACCACTGAATGAAAAGATAAATGAGGTGCAACCAGAGCTAGTCAGGCAGGGTCCATCAGCTGATAGAGAGGATAATTAGAGGGCTGCTAAACACAATGCACAACCATCATTGTATCCAGCAAAGAGACCACCATCACCATTTCCACAAAGGCTCAAGAATAGCAAGGAGCAAGAATGATTTAAGAAGTTTTTTGATATTTTCAAAGAACTTCACATCAATTTGCCTCTACTTGATGTCTTGCAGGGTATGCCAAAGTATGCAAAGTACTTAAAAGATGTGCTGGTCAACAAAGCGAGGTTGGTGGATGTCCAGACAGTGGCACTTACTGAAGAGTACAACTACAGGGTGATGAGCAAGATGCTAAAAAAGCTCAAGGACCCAGGGAGTTTCACCCTCCCCGTATAAATTGGTGAAACTGACATTATAAGGGCTCTGTCTGATTTAGGGGTAGCAGTCAATTTAATGCCCTTATCTCTGTTTACCACTTTGGGATTAGGAAAGTCGAGGCCCACAAGAGTAATGTTGTAGCTGGCAAACAAGTCAATAGTGGCACCAAAGGGAATAATTGAGGACCTTCTCATCAAAGTAGGTAAATTCATTATACCTGTGGACTTCATCATTTTTTATTTTAAAGTTGATGACAAGGTACCACTAATCATGGGATAGCCATTCCTGGCCACTGGAGGAGCAATAATCAATGTGTGAGCTGGTACTCTCAAAATGAGGGTTAATAACGAAGAAGAGCTCTTCAGAATCTACCAGGAGATCAACCCACCTACACACTACAGAGATCTTTATAAGATCAGTGTGCTTTCAGATGCTAAGTGTGGGATGGAAAATTCCATGGGTCCACTGTTGCAGGATATGTTGACACTTCAGCTCGAGTCTGATGGAGGGTGAAAATTGAAGAAGAAGATGGAAGAAAAGAGGGACAGAGCGGAGGTTGTTTCCTCTAAAAACAAAAAGAGGAGAAGATGGTTCTGGAAAGGGAACACCTATTTGAGTATATCCTAAGAAGGATAGTCCACGTCTTGTTGCGACTTAAAATAAGGCGCTGCTTGGGAGGCAACCCATGAGTACCATAGGTACAATTTTTTTTCAATTTGTTTGTAATTTTATTTATTTTTCACTTGTTGTTTGTTTTAGTTGTTAAGAACATATGCAGGAAAAGTATGAGTACCCACGAAAGTGAAAGCTAAGGAGCATGACAAAAGATGAGTGTGGGGTCGATGACCCACGTGTTTAAAAATGGGGAAAAACATGTTGTTAGCTAGGCCTAGAGGCCTTAGGAAGTATCTCTCTCTCTTGTTTAATTGTAAATGATACTTTGGGGACATAGCATAATTCAAGAGTGGGGTGAGGAAAATTTCAAAAATTTTAAATTTTGTGCATAGTGAATTCGGGTGAAGCTGGTGCTTGGTCAGAAATGTATGAGTTGATAAAGTTGAAGTTGAGCTCAATTTACCCACCCTTTGGTTTTCCTTTTCAGTTCTTTTCCGAAGGAGGGCATTTTGAACCAAGAAATAAAATTTTTCGTTTGCGTGTACATAAATTTTCAATCATAGTTAGGGACTTTTCCTGACGATGGATGGATGATGACCATCCTGAGGGAAATTAGTCAATAGGTGTTAAGTTTGAACCCTTAGATGATTGATAGCTTGTTATTCTTGTTATGTGATGTACACAATTGTGAGATGCAAGTGTTGTAAATTTTGAAGCATGTTTAGCAATTGTATAACTTTTTTTGAGACACCTAGGCTCTTGAATATGACCCTGTGTGCTTGAAAGCGTAATCTTGAATTGTTGTGATTAGCTGAGTAAAAGTCTGTTGAATTTGTCTTGAATTGAGCATGTGCTGTGAGTGCGAGGATAATCGTATTTCATGCTATTGTGTGGTGCCTAGAACTTGCCTAGTGTGTATGCAAAATGAAATAAGGGATGTTAATTGTAGGAGATGATTTAGGCATTTCTTTGAATGAGCCTAATTTTTATCCATCACTTTACCTACCTTGATATATGATTCTAGTTAACCCCATTGAGCCTTTAGCCTATTCTTTGCTATCCACAATATAAGCTTAACTTTCATGATCCTTGAAGTTGATACAAGATTTCTAAACGCTTAAGTGAAAAATACAAAAGAGTAAAGGAGTGAGAATCGTGAAAAAGAAGGAAAATAGTGGTTGTGGGATTTGAAGAAAAGACTAGAGCTGCACTTGTTTGAAAATACATAAGTATTGGTAGGGAGTAAGAAAACAAAAGAATGAAAAAGTTTCTCAAGTACTCCTCACCGATAAGCTAAGTGTGCTTAATGAAATGTGAAACAAAAGAGGAAATTGAGGAGTGAAGAGAATAAAGGTGAAGTAAGAGAAAAGATATCCATAATGAAAGTGTGATGTATTAAAAGCACTTAAGGAAGATAATCACTATTACTAGCCAGAATAGTACCTACCCATCTATTAGCTTACATTACAACCCGATAAATCCTGCTTGATCTTACTTTCAAACATTCTTGAATTAGTGAAGTAAAACACTAAAGGCAAGCTTATGGGTCAATACATATTGCATGTGAATTCTTTGTGAGAGTGAGCTGAATTCTTATTCATATATTGTCACGACCTGAGTCTATACCTTGGACGAGACACGGTACTTGGAGTCACAAGTAACCTCAAGTCAACCCATGGTCTAACATAACACTAGTAATCTGAGTAAATTATAGCAGAAGTTTGAAGAATAAAACCATTTAAAAAGAAGTACTCAATCATAAATATTTATACAACTGAAGCAGAACTGAAAGTCTGAATCTGTGTTTGAAAGACAACTACAACTGATGAGTTGTTGGGACAAGCCCCCAGCTAACTCCAAGTCTAACTATATGAAAAATAACAGAAGAAAATAATCATCGTCCTCGGAAGATGAGGACTCACCACTGGTACAATGGGTAACACCTGGAGAAGATATGTTAATGGTGCTAAGACTGAGAACCTGCGGTTGTATCATAATACGATACAACATAGAAGGTATGCATCAGTACTTTGAATGTACCGAGTAAGTGGGAGAAAATATAACATAAGGAATAAATAAATGAACTGTAATGACATGCAATAACCAACTAAAATATTAAAACTGAGTAAAATGTAATATAACTGAAATGGTCAAAATGACCCTGTCTGATGGTCATAGACATGTCTTGAATCTGAGATACTGATCTAAACTAACTACACTGAACTGATTTGAATTGAGTAACTGAAACTGTTCTGAGCTGAGCTAAACTGAGACTATACTGACTAGTGGGAGAGTCTATAACCGACATATAATCACTTGAGCTAGACGTGGAGTCCAGTGTATACACCCTATCGGTAGGACCAAATATACCCTTCCAGGGTATAAAGGCATGAACTGGGTGATCACAAGTCTGGGGCCACATGGCCAAATAAATAACCTACGGTGGAAACGTAGTTTTGGAAACCTGGGTGCGTTGGAACCCCGGTCTACTCAATGCTAAGTCCTTCTCCCACTGGATGGTCTTAGACTGATTACTAAGCTGATAGCTCGAAAGTGGGGCCTAAGACTAAGTCAGGAATACCTATCTGGAAGTACCCTGAGAGTCTTATCGGACCAGATTCTGAAATTGGTGTTCTAAGACTGGCTAGAGTTTCTTATCTAGAAGCATCATAACCATCTAAAGAATAAACTAAATTATGATATCTGAGTCTAATAACTGATAACTGGGAGGCACCACTGACACCTCAAGAAAAGACTGTAGTCAAACTGATCAGCTGGCATTTCTGAATCATACCGAGTATGCTAACAATCTGACTGAGTCTGGACTAACATGCATCTGATTGAGATTTCAATGTATACTAACAATATGGGAAATCTCCAAACTGATAGAATTAAGCCACAGGGAAAACTAAACAAACATGCAAGATTCTAATTCACTGAATTGGGAAACTAGGGCTAAATCATTCCACAAGATGCTAGTTTCACAAAATTTCTATAAATTGGGAATAATAAAGAAGATAATATCATGAATAATATTGCACTTGAAATCTTAAAGAATATTGTCAGAAAACTTTCTATATTTCGAATCCGCAGGTCTGTAACTGATAGAAGAATTAGAGAAGGGTTTTGGGGACACAAGGGAAGAATAATTCCTTGTTGAATTCCCACATACCTGGTGAAGAAATTCTGGAGAAGATCCCTTGAGAATCTGAGAAGAAGCTAATTGCCCTAGTTCTAGCCTTGAGAGTTTCTACATGAGAGTTCTTCGCACTAAGTCTAAGTGTTGAGAGAAGGGGTGAGAGGACTACATCGAGCACCCTTTTAACTCTCTCCTGGACATGCCCAAAATGACGTAGTTTAGAGTCTAGAAGTTTAAAAAATTATGAAAAAGCCCCTAAAAATTTCGCAGAAAAATCACACTGCCAGTCCCAACGAGGGACTGGATGATTCATGGTTACAAACCATGACTCATGATCTGCCCCATCACCTATAATGGAAATTCATCATCATGGGTCACCACGAGGGACACCATGATTCTTGATGTACCCGATGACTCATGGTGACCAGTCATTGGAAACACTGCCAAAATTCTTCCTCCTTCAGTCAACCCTTGACCAAAGGCCACCAAATGACTCGTGGTGGTGATCACAACCCGAGGTCACATTAAAACCCAAAATTAAAACCATGGCCAAACCTTTCCCCACAAGTCACTTAACGACTCGTGGTGTTCCTGACGGGTCACTAGATGAATCATCTTGTGACCTGGTGCAGAAATTTCTATTTTCTCCGTTTAGCTCCCAGGTCTGATCTTAGGGTTTTTGAGGTATTAAAATATCTCCCCCTTGGGAACATTCATCCTCGAATGTGGGAGAACACACTGAAAAGTGAAGAATTGCAATCATCATACTCAAATACTGATCATCTAAGTTGAAACTAATGGAATGACTGCCTCCAAACTGAACTACGTGAATGAACTGAATTCATGACTCACACGTACATACATTGACATGAAAGAAACTAGGGAACATGAATTGAACATCAAACTGAGTAGAGTACTAAGGAGGAATTTAATACCGGATGCTGAAGCTGAACTGGAAGGGAACAAATGAGGGTATTTGGCCATCATGTCTACTTCCGCCTCCCATGTGGCTCCCTTAACTAGTTGGTTCCTCCATAAGACTTTCACTGAATCGATTTCCTTGTTCCTCAGCTTACGGACCTGACAGTCAAGGATCTGAATTGGAACCACTTTGTAAGAGAGATTATCTTTCACTCCCACACTATCTAGTGGCACAACTGAAGTTGGATCACCGAAGCACTTCTTTGATAGCGACACATGGAAGACTGAGCTCATAGATGCTAACTCTGGAGGTAGTTCTAGCTCATATGCCACATTGCCAACTCGCTTCAAAATTCTGTAGGGTCCCACATATCTCGAACTGAGTTTCCCTTTCTTCCCAAACCTCATTACCCCTTTCATGGGTGAAATTTTCAGATAAACCCAATCATCCACTAAAAACTCTAGTTCTCTTCTCCTCATATCATCATAGGATTTCTGATGGCTTTGTGTTGTTTTCAACCTCTCCCTAATAAGTTGGACCTTCTACATAGCCTCATGAATTGAGTCTGGCCCTATCAAGGTAGCTTCACCAACCTTAAACCACCCTATAAGAGACCTATACCTCCTACCATATAATGCCTCAAACGGGGCCATCTGGATACTGGAGTGGTAGCTGTTATTCTACACAAACTTGATGAGAGGTAGATGCTCATCCCAACTTCCCTTGAAATCAATCACACACGCTCTCATCATATCTTCCAAGGTCTGGATAGTCCGCTCAGCTTGTCCATCTGTCTGCGGGTGAAAAGCTATGTTGAGCTTGACTTGGATATAGAGTCCTTTCTGAAATGACTTCCAGAAATGCGAGGTGAACTGGGTACCTCTATCTGAAATAACGGACAAGCATACCCCATGCATTTTGACCAACTCCTGGATATATAGCCTAGCATAATCCTTAGTTGAGTCTGTAGTTTTAACTAGGAGAAAATGTGTTGACTTGGTCATCTAGTCTACTATCACCCAGATTGAGCCATGCTGCCGATGAGTACGAGTTAGACCTGTAATAAAATCCATATTCACTTCTTCCTAAAAACCTCTTGGTCTCTAATGTTCGACCTTAACCTGATGGCAGTTTGGGCACTTAGGCACAAATTCTGTTATGTCTCTTTTCATGCCGTTCCACCAGTAAATATCCCGTAGAGCACGATACATCTTAGTAGCTCCTGGGTGGATAGAATATCTCAAACTGTGTTCTTCAGCCAGTATCTGCTGTCTTAGGTTACCCACATTCGGCACACATAGTCTACCCTAGTAACGGAGTACACCATCTCCCTCTTGGGGGAAGGCCTCCACTTCTTTTCTGAGAAATGTTTCCTTTCACTTAAGAAGTATGAGATTTTCATCCTGCCTTGACTTAACTTCAACTACTAACGAGGAATCTGATCCACTCTGCACCACTACTCCCCCCTCAACTGAATCAACCAACTGCACTCCCAACTGAGCTAACTTGTGAATATCCTTTGCCAGTTCTTTTCTGTTCTCTTCAACATGAGTCACGCTCCCCATAGACATCCTGCTTAGGGCATCATCTACCACATTGGCTTTCCTCGGGCGGTACAACACGCTCATGTCATAGTCTTTCAATAGATCCAACCACCTTCTCTGATGGAGATTTAAATCTTTCTGACTGAACACATACTGGAGGCTCTTGTGATTAGTGAAAACATCCATGTGAGCCTCGTAAAGGTAGTGCCTCCATATTTTCAACGCAAACACCATTGCCGCCAACTCAAGGTCATGAGTCAGATAGTTCTTTTCATGAACCTTAAGCTGTCTGGAGGTGTAAACTATCACCTTGCCCCGCTGCATCAGAACGCAACCAAGTCCAACTCTGGAAGCGTCACAATACACTACGAACCTATCTGTTCCTTCCAGCAATGTTAACACTAGAGCGGTAGTGAGTCGAGTCTTCAACTCCTGAAAACTCTTCTCACACGCATCTGACCACTAAAATTTCACCTTTTTTTGAGTCAACCTAGTTAGAGGAGATGCAATAAAGGACAAACCTTCCACGAAACATCGATAATACCGGTCAGGCCCAAGAAATTTCTGATTTCAGTTGGGGAAGTAGGTCTTCGCCAGTCTTTCACCGTTGTTATCTTTTGAGGATCTACCTGAATACCCTCATCGTAGACCACGTGAGCAAGGAAAGTCACATACTTCAACCAGAATTCACATTTACTGAACTTAGTGAACAACTAGCGATCTCTAAGCTTCTATAGCACTATCCTTAGATGGTTAGCATGTTCTTCCTCGCTTCCAGAGTATACCAGAATGTCATCAATGAACACAATGAAGAACATGTCTAGATATGGCTTGAAAACCCTGTTCATCAGTCCATGAAAGTTGCAGAGGTGTTAGTTAGTGCAAAGGACATAACCACGAATTCATAGAGACCATACCGAGTTCTAAAAGCTGTTTTTGGTATATCTCATTTCCTGACCTTTAGCTGATGGTACCCCAGCCTGAGATCTACCTTGGAGAAACAACTGGCTCCCTAAAACTGATCAAACAAGTCATCAATCCTAGGTAGGGGATACCGGTTATTAACTGTGACCTTATTCAACTGGTGGTAGTCGATACATATTTTGAGGGTACCGTCTTTCTTTTGCACGAATAATACTGGATCACCCCATGGAGAGATACTGGGTCTGATGAAATCTTTATCAATGAGGTCTTTTAGCTATTCCTTCAACTCCTTAATCTTAGTTGGAGCCATTCTGTAAGGAGGGATAGAGATGGGCTGAGTTTCTGGGAGAAGGTCTATGCCAAAGTCTATTTCCCGCTCAGGAGGGACTCCAGGAAGATATCGGGAAACACGTCAAGGAACTCATTGACAACTGGAACTGAATGGATTGGTCTCGGAGCTGGAATCTTTGACCTGAACTAGATGATAGATACAACTTTTAGAAATAAGCTTCCCATCCTTAAGGTAGGAAATAAACCGACCCTTAGGATCTGAACTACTACCTGCCCACTCTAAAACTGGCTCATTAGGGAACTGAAATCTGACGACTAGCTCTACAGTCGACTGAGGCATAACCGGAGTGTAACCAATCCATGCCAAGAATGAGGTCAAAATCGACCATGTCTAACTCTACGAGATCAGCTGGAATGACCTTATCTAAGATTGAGACTGGGCAGTTTCTATACACCTGGATGGCTCTAACTGACTCACCAACTGGGGTAGAGACGAAGAATGGTTCTGAGAGAACTTCTAGACTGATATCAAACTGGACAACTACATAAGTAGTCATGAACAATAGTGTGGCTCCTAGATCTAGTAGGGCATACACATCTAGATTGAAAAGACATAACATACCCATGACCACATGAGGTGAGCTTTCCTAATCTTGATGAGAGGATAAAGCATAAAAAAGGTTTTGGCGCTGACCGCCATCCATACCTGAAGTGTTGGCCTGCTGAGCTGGTCGGCCTGTTGGAGCTACTGAAGTGGTGGATTGTGATATCCCCTATCCTGCTGACGGGCATTCTCTGAGCTGATGACCTAGCTGTCCACACCCAAAGCAATCCTCTCGGCCCTGAAGGCATTTCCCTGGATTGTTCTTTCCACACTTAGGGCAAAATGGGTAGCGGTTGATGGAATTGTGACTCTGGGACTGTGAGCCAGATGCTCCACCCCTTCGATCCTTGCGGGACCAAAAAGTAGGGGAACCGGCTGAAGTAGGTGTTGGAGCCCTTTGCTACTGCTGTGGGCGGCTACTACCGCCAGACCTCTGGTGGCCATAATCTGATTGGCGAATCCTTACCCGCTTGTTCTCCCACTTCAAATCTTTTAGCTTTTCTGCCTCAATCTACTGAGCATGAACGATGAGGTTAGAGAGGTCAATATCCTTATTCCTTAATGAGCATTGCAGTCCTGCACTCCTTAAGGACCAAGTTTGATACTCCATTGACGAACTTCAGCATAGGATCCCTTGGCTCGACTATCATCTCCAGAGAATATTTTGACAATCGCGTGAACTCCAGTGCATACTCTTCCACCATCCTGTTGCCTATTTCAAATTCATAAATTCTGCCACCTTAGCCTCCCTGAGCTCTCGGGAAAAGAATTTGTCTAGGAAGGCTGTTATGAACTCCTCCCACTCCACCAGTTCCGCTCCTTCTGGTCTCCCTTCTTTCCACTGGTCGTACCAGATTTGGGCTACCCTTTTCAGCTGGTATGCTAATGGTCAGCACTCTCAGCTGAGCTAACACCCATAATGCGGGTGATCTTCTGAATCTCATCCATGAACTCCTGTGGGTCCTCTCCCACCTTAGATCCATGGAAGGCTGGAGGGTTCATCCAAGTGAAGTCCCGAACTCGGGCAACTGCTGCAGACCCATTTGTGTTAATCGGAACCACCTGCTGGTTCACCTGGTTCGTGACTTTCTGTGCCAGCAGATGGATTACCGCTCTGAACTCTGTTGAGGATACTGGGTCGTCCTGAGGGGATACTGGAGCTGGTGGGGCAGGTCGATTAACATTGCTGACCCTTCTTCTGTTACTGCATCTTAGAGGCCTGATTTCACTAAAATGAAATAGAGCACGAGTTAGGAGAATGTTTCTGGGGTTGAACTTCAATGCATGATAAAGAGTATGAATAAAAGAGAGTTTTACTAATAACATCTCGTAGCCTCCCCGTCATAAGTGTGGCACACTTCACACCCATGAAAAGGACTATACTTGATGTGGTTTTCAGACATCCTAGGATACTCTAAACCTTGTGCTCTGATACCAAGTTTGTCATGACTCGAGTCTATACCCGGGATGAGACACGGTACTTGGAGTCATACGTAACCCAAAGTCAACCCATGGTCTAACATAACATTAGTAATCTGAGTAAATTATAGTGGAATCTTGAAGAATAAAACCATTTAAAAAGAAGAACTCAATCATAAGGATTTATACAACTGAAGTAAAATTGAAAGTCTGAATCTATGTCTAAAAGCCAACTACAACTGATGAGTTGCTGGTACAAGTCCCCAGCTAACTCTAAGTCTAACTGTATGAAAAATAACTGAATAAAACAATCATCGTCCTCAAAGGATGAGGACTCACCACTGGTACAGTGGGTAACACCTAGAGAAGATCTGCTAACGGTGCTGAGACTGGGAACCTGCGGTTGTATCATAATACGATACAACATAGAAGGTATGCGTTAATACTTTGAATGTACTGAGTAAGTTGGAGAAAATATAACATAAGGAATAAATAACTGAACTGTAATGACATGCAATGACCAACTAAAATACTAAAACTGAGTTAACTGTAATATAACTAAAATGGTCAAAATGACCTTGTATGATGGTTATAAACATGCCCTTAATCTGAGATACTAATCTGAACTAACTATACTGAACTGATCTAAACTGAGCAACTGAAACTATTATGAACTGAGCTAAACTGAGACAATACTTTGAATGTACTGAGTAAGTTGGAGAAAATATAACATAAGGAATAAATAACTGAACCGTAATGACATGCAATGACCAACTAAAATACTAAAACTGAGTTAACTGTAATATAACTAAAATGGTCAAAATGACCTTGTATGATGGTTATAAACATGCCCTTAATCTGAGATACTAATCTGAACTAACTGTACTGAACTGATCTAAACTGAGTAACTGAAACTATTATGAACTGAGCTAAACTGAGACAGTACTGACTAGTGGGAAGGTTTATAACTGATATATAACCACGTAAGCTAGACGTGGAGTCCGATATATACACCCCATCGATAGGACCCAATATACCTTGTCAGGGTATAAAGGCATTAACTGGGTGATCACGAGTCTGGGGACATAGGGCCAAATAAATTACCTACGGTGGTGACGTAGTTCTGGGAATCTAGGTGCGCTGGAACCTCGGTTTTCTTGGTGCTAAGTCCTACTCCCACTGGATGGTCCTAGATTGACTACTAAGCTAATAGCTCAAAATTGGGGCCTAAGACTAAGCCAGGAATACCTATCTATGTTATACCCCGGAAGACCAAAGATCAGACCCGGGAGTTGCAACGGAGAAAACCATAAAATCTGGCATCAGGCACAGAACGAGTCGTAAGGAGACCCGTGAGAAAGCCCATGAATCATGATGTGACTCGTGGGGAGGCCCAGGTGATGAGTTTATAGTTCAGCAAATAGAATCCCCACGGGCGTGACCACTACTCGTGGTCAGGCCCCACGAGTCGTTAGGTCAGCCGTGGGGAGTGGTGTTTGAGTAAAGAGGAGAAAAGAGACAGTGAACTTAATGGGAGGAACCCACGAGTCATGGTCAGTCCCCACGATTCGTGGGGTGAGTCGTGACCAAGCAAGGAATAATTTTATTAAGACTGAGGCAGTGTACATCACGGATAGAAACCACCAGGCAATAAGTTGTTAAGTCTTTCGTAATGAGCCCAGAAGATTTGAGAAGCAGTTTACTTCAAGGATCATGCCACGAGTCGTGGCCATAAAGGACGAGTCGTTAGGTCCCTCGTTGGGACCATCTGGCCGTTATTTTCTGTGAATTTGGTAAGGGTTTTCCATAATTCCTAAGATCCTAAAGCCTAAACTACATCGTTTTTAGTTATGAATGATGACTTTTAAAGGGGTTAAGTTCATTTTAGGCTATATTCCTTCATGCATGCAAGGTAGAAGGTAAGAGAGGGTGATCAAGCTTAGTGTTCTTCAATTTCTTTTAAATTCCTATTGGGCATTCAAAGAAGTGTAAGAATCAGCTACCAACAGGTATATAGAGTTATGAATGGGTGGTTCCTTTCACATCCATGCCCAATCCCTCTCTAAATCATGAATGTTCTATGTCTAATCTATGGGGTTTTAACCCACGCATGAAGTTCCTAATTCTTTACATGGGTATGAATTAAATATGTTTCTACCATTGAATTATGAGGCATGGGCAAGTTTTATAATGTTTTCAATCAAAAATTATGTTTCTAGCTTTATGATTTAAAAAGCCCATTGATGAAAAGTTCATGAAAGATGAGATTTGTGATAAATGTATGATGATAATAAGACATTATGATAAAAAGCATGTTTTCAAGCTACCCATGTTTATAATCATGATTTCGATGTGAATTGAGTATTTTCAAGTATGATAACGCTTTGGGCAATGCCCACATGTTCAAAGTATGATATATGATTTCCCAAATTAAGCTTACAACATAGTTTTGGAGTGAAGACTCCTAATTATCTTTCATCTTTTGGTATGTTATGAGCTAAAGCTTCTCATATGGATATTTTCATATTTGAGATGTATTTGATTTATGAGCTTCGTCAATAGACGATGTTGAGCTTCATTGAAAAATGATGTAGAGCATATTGTTTTTGGGAGTAGTCTCTAGCACTGAGTAGGCTAAGGGTTGATCACCATAAGCCTCAGAACTACGCGCCAACATAGGTTTATACTATTACATATTACTTCGTGACTTCCCTTGTGAGCTATCCCCTGCCCTATTGGGCCATAAGCTTGATGTTGATATCATGGTATCTTCCCTTGCCCTAACAAGGCTTGGGACGACTCTACCCACTTGAGTGTGATAGTTGAGACCACGAAATCTCTATCATGGTATGTCGGTTAAAAGATGAGTCTCCCATTGTTCCTCATGATTTCAGTTATGCATCATTATCATTCATGAGATTTCTATATCTATATATGTTCTAAAGCAGGTTTGACTCAATGTTCAGTTTTACTCATTACTATCAAATTTTAGCTTTGAGTCAATTGATTCAGTTATGATGATATGTTATGTTATGATGAGATCATGATTTCATAAAAAATGCATGCAAGCGCTACTCTCAGATTCTTAATGTCTATGTTTTACATTATGCACGTTTTTAAATGATTTTACATATTTAAGCAATTTTACTTGCCTTGCATACTCGGTACATTCCACGTACTAATTGCATATTCTATATTGTATCATTTCATGATACAAGACTCTGCTCTCAGGTTCAGCGTCATTCATAGTCAGCCTTATGAGATAGCATCGTACATTGTTGGTGAGTCCTCATCCCTCGAGGAATAGACTTATTCATATTCTCTCTATGTATATTCAGTTTCAGTTTGGTTGAGTTAGTTGGGGTCTTGTCACATCAACTCATCATGTTTAGAGGCTTTTCAGACATACGGATGTATTCAGCTTCAGATTGTATATTCAGATGTTAAGTTAAATCTAGACTTCCGCTATGATTATCTTGATGTTTTATTTAGTTTTATTGATTTAGTTAGATATATGTTCATGCCATGGTTTGACTTGGAGTCTCTTGGGGCTCCTTGTCCTGTGTTGCGATCCGGGCCTCCGTTTGGGTCGTGACAAACTTGGTATCAGAGCAATAGGTGTGAAGTGTCCTAGGGTGTCTGAAAGCCACATTAAGTAGAGTCTTTTTCATAGGTGTGAAGCGCACCACACTTATGGCGAAGAGGCTACGAGACATTTAGGAAATGTTCCCTTCTTTCATGATCTATGTCATGCGATGAAATGTCTTCCCATCCTTCTAATTCGTGCTATTCGCGATTGCATAATCATGGCTCCTCGAAGAGTAAATGATAGAAGGGATGGAAATGGAGAATGCACGAGGATAGCAACGGGAACGGGCACCAGCAGGCCCCACTAGTTCAGGAGCACCAGGCCCTAGAGCCAGTTGCCTACGATGAGTTTCGGGAAGCTATTCAGATGCTTGCACAGGCCTTGACCGCTCAGGTCAATCAGCAGGCCGTTGCGCATGTCCCGCAAATTGGTAATGCAGCGGCGGCACGAGTCAGAGATTTCTTGAGAATGAACCTACTAGAGTTCCTTGGGTCCAAAGTAGATGAGGACCCGCATGAGTTCATAGATGAGATTGTGAAGATCACCCAAGTCATGGGGGTGAATGGAGTTGAGTGTGAGGATTTGGCCTCGTACTAGTTGAAAGAGGTCTCGCACATTTTGCTAATGGAAAGATAGTAGGGTCGTCAAAACAGGCCTTGTCACTTGGGAAGAGTTCCATGTTGCATTCTTAGATCGGTTTTTCCCTCATGGATGAGGGAACTGAAGGCAGCAGAGTTTGTGAATCTGAAGCAAGGGAGAATGACAGTGCAGGAGTATGCCCTTGAGTTCACTCGCCTATCAAAGTATGCGCTAGAGTTAGTAGACGATCAGAGGGCACGGGTGAGCAGGTTCGTTCATGGAGTAGCAGGCTATTTGGACAAGGATTGTAGGACCGCTATGCTCTACCAAGACATGGATTTCCCTCGGATAGTTTTGTATGCCCAGAAGATGGAGGCAGCACATCTGAGAGAGAGGGAGGCCAAGAGGGCCAGGACCGATGACCACAAATTCTCACAGCCAAGGTCAGGTGGTGGGCACTGATAGCAGACCTACCAAAGATCATCAACCCCAGCATCTTCAGCATTGTGTGTGCCATCCAAGCCTCAGCATGATCAGAGAGTGCGTGCATCAGGCTCTAGGAGTCGAAGCTGCAGGCCCACAGATTCTAGTGTTCCAACTTGCCGCAGGTGTGGCCGGGGCCACACAGTTAGTGTTTAGTAGGTACAAGTGCTTGTTTTAGGTGTGGGAAGCCTAGACACATGCTTAGAGATTGCCCAGTTGTGAGACAGGATTAGGATGGAGGCCGAGGCCCAGCTTCTAGTTTCGCAGCCCCAATTATATGCTCAGCACATTAGGGAGAATCTACTAACACAGGTGGTGGTCAGCGCCAGAACAGATTCTATGCCTTAGCATCCCGCCAGGAGCAAGAGGTCTCCCCGAATGTAGTCATTGGTATGTTATGAGTCCTCCATCTTGATGTTTATGCTTTGCTTGATCCGGGGAATACCTCGTACTTTGTGACACCTTATGTGGCCAATAGCTTCAGAGTCAGTCCTGAAGTCTTGTCAGAACCCTTCTCAGTCTCTACCCCAGTAGGTGATTCAGTTCTATCTAGAAGGGTATATAGAGGTTGCCCGGTCTCAATCCTTTAGAAAGTCACCTCAGTAGATTTAATAGAGTTAGCCATGAATGATTTTGATGTTATCCTCAACATGGATTGGCTATTTGCATGTTATGCCTCAGTTAATTGTAGAACCCGGGCAGAAGAGTTTAGATTTTCGAGTGAGTCAGTCTTAGAATGGAAGGGTAGTTCAGTTGTGCCTGTAAGTCATTTCATTTCCTACCTTAAGGCCAAAAAGATGATTTTTAAAGGTTGTGTGTACCATCTAGTTAGGGTTAAGGATGCGACGTCCGCGACCCCGACTACCCATTCTGTCCCAGTAGTATGTGACTATCCAGAGGTATTTCCAGATGAGTTACCGAGAACCCCTCCCAAGCGGGAGATTGATTTTGGCATTGACCTTCTTCCCGACACGCAGCCTATATCTATTTCTCCCTACATAATGGCTCGATCTGAGATAAAGGAGTTGAAAGAGCAGTTGAAGGACCTATTAGATAAGAGTTTTATTAGACCGAGCAAGTCCCCATTGGGTGCACCAGTCCTCTTCGTCCGGAAGAACGATGGATTTTCATATGTGCATTGATTATCGGCAATTGAATAAACACACCGTCAAGAAAGATATCCTTTACCCAGGATTGATGATTTATTTGACCAGCTTCAGGGTACCAAGTGTTTCTCAAAGATAGATCTCAGATCCGGGTATCATCAGCTTAGAGTTCGGGAAAGTGACATCCTGAAGACAGCCTTCAGGACATGGTATGGTCATTACGAGTTTGTAGGTATGTCTTTTGTACTAACGAATGCTCTTGAAGCTTTTATGGACTTGATGAACAGAGTGTTCAAGCCATACTTGGATATGTTCGTGATTGTGTTTATTGATGACATCTTGATATACTCTCAGAGCGAGGAGGAACATGCCGCTCATTTGAGAATAGTGCTTCAGACTCTCAAGGATCACCAATTATATGCAAAATTCTGCAAGTTTGAGTTTTGGTTGAACTCTGTGGCATTTTTGGGCCATGTGGTACCAAGCGAAGGCATAACAGTAGACTCTCAAAAAATAGAGCGATGAAGAATTGGCCTAGACCGATGAATCCTTCATATATTCAGAGCTTTTTGGGTTTAGCTGGCTACTATCGAAGGTTCATGGAAGGTTTCTCATTGATTATAGCATCCTTGACAAAGTTGACCCAGAAGAAGGTGAAATTCCAATAGTCGGAGGCTTGTGAGAAGAGCCTCCAGGAGTTGAAGACTCGACTTACCTCAGCACTAGTGTTAACTCTACCGGAGGGTACTGGTGGGTTCGTGCTGTATTGTGATGCTTTAACGATAGAACTTGGGTGTGTATTGATGCAGCACGGGAAGGTTATAGCCTATGCCGCCAAAAAGCTAAATGTTCATGAGAAGAATTACTAGACCCATGATCTAGAGTTAGCCGTGGTGGTGTTCGCATTGAAGATATGGTGACATTATTTGTGCGGGGTCCACGTGGATGTGTTTACGGACCATAAGAGTTTACAATATGTGTTCACGTAGAAGGATCTCAATCTTCGACAAACGAGGTGGTTGGAGCTACTCAAGGACTATGATATGAGTGTCCTTTACTATCCACGTAAGGCCAATGTAGTAGAAGACGCACTTAGTAGACTCTCTATGGAGAGTGTGTCCCATGTGGATGAGGGGAAGAAGGAGCTGGTGAAGGATGTGCATCGACTCGCAAGGTGGGAGTTAGGTTGGTTGACTCGATCGATGGGGGTGTTGTGGTTCAGAACGGATCATAATCGTCCTTGGTGACTGATATAAAAGCTAGGCAAGATGAGGACCCAATTTTGGTAAAGTTAAAGGAAGCCGTTCAAAATCAGAAGGTGGAAGTCTTCTCCAAAGGGGGAGATGGTGTGCTTCGGTACCAGGGTCGCCTATGTGTTCCAGATGTTGATGATTTGAGGCGTTGGATGTTGCACGAGGCTCACGGATCCAGGTATTCAATTCATCCAGGTGCCCACCAAGATGTACCGTGACTTACGAGAAGTTTAACGGTGGAATGGCATGAAGAAGGACATCGCGGAGTTCGTAGCTAGGTGTCCGAACTGTCAGCAAGTAAAGGTCGAGCACCATAGACTGGGAGGTGTGCTTCAGGATATCAGCATTCCTACTTGGAAGTGAGAAGAAATTAACATGGACTTCGTTACAAGTTTACCTTGCACTCATCGACAATATGACTCCATTTGGATTGTAGTAGACAGATTGACCAAGGCTGCTTATTTTCTACCGGTCAAAACCACAAATTCGGTGGAGGATTATGCCAAACTATATATCGGGGAGCTAGTTCGATTTCATGGAATGCCCTTGTCCATCATATCAGACAGAGGTACCCAATTTACCTCTTAGTTATGGAAGTCATTTCAAAAGGGATTTGGTACTCAGGTTAAGCTCAGCACAGTGTTTCACCCGCAAATGGATGGTCAAGTGAAATGGACAATCCAGACTCTCAAGGACATGTTGAGAGCATGTGTGATTGACTTCAGAGGTAGCTGGGATGAGCATTTGCCACTTATCGAGTTAGCATACAATAATAGCTATCATTAGATTGTCCAGATGGCACCGTTCAGGCTCTCTATGGGCGGAGATATAGATTTCCCATTGGTTGGTTTGAGGTTAGAGAAGCGGCGATGAGAGGACCAGATTCGGTTCATGAGGCAATGGAGAAGGTTCAGTTGATAAAGGATAGGTTGAAAACTGCTCAGAGTCACCAAAAGTCTTATGCCGATGTGAGAAGGAGAGAATTAGAATTTGAAGTTGATGATTGAGTATTTTCGAAGGTGTCTCCCATGAAGGGAGTGATGAGGTTTGTAAAGAAGGGGAAACTTAGTCCCCGCTATGTCGGCCCATACCAAATTGTGAGACGTTTTGGCAAGGTGGGTTACGAATTGGAGTTGCCCTAAGAATTAGCTTCTTTGCATCCCGTATTCCATGTATCTCTTTTAAATAAGTGTTTGAGCGATCCAGCTTTAGTTATTCCGGTGGGTAGTGTTGGTGTGAAGAATGATCTTGGGCAGAATTATACGCCCAAGTGATACTCAAATGCTTTATTTCGTCTTGTTTATCTATCGTTATGTGTGCATTCTCATGTGATTCGTAGTTAAAATGTGAATTTATACTAACCAACATGATTAGTGTTGTTTTGCAGGTAAAATGTAATTTTTGAAAGCTAAGATATATGTTGGTAAAAATCGGGAATGGAATTGGAAGCAATGAGTGGAAAAGGTCAAGGAAGAGCAGCAAAAATAAGGGCTCCGTGATGGAGCCGTGTCACGTTGCCATCGCGGAGGCATTCTGCCTTGGGTGATTTATTTTGGCCAATTCCAGTGAAGGTTCGCGATTGCGCCGTGACACGTTGGCCTGGCTCCGCATTGCAGGCCGTGGCACGCCAAGGAGGAATTGCTGAGGAACCTGATTCCAGAGAGGGTCCGCGTTTGCCCCGTGGCACGGAGAGAGTGCTCCGCGATACACTCCGTGCCACGTTGCTTGTTATTCCGGGAAAAATTCTCACTAGTATAAATAGCACACTTAGGTTTATTTTTAAACATTCTGACTTGGTTGAGCAAGAACGTGAGTTACAGGCAGTTGAGGGGACGAAAATTCTAGGGTTCTTCTCTATATCTTTCTCTTTAATCTCAATTGTTTGTATGATTTATACTCATTTGATGATGTTTAATTCACAAATGAGTGGCTAAATTCACTTCTTGCTGAGGTTAAGAACAATTGAAGTGGAATGTAATTGTTGATCAATTTAGTTTGCATCTTTTCTTCAATGGTTGTTCTATCAATTCTTATTCTTACTGCATTAATGTTTGGCCAATGTTAATGTATATCTAAAAAATCCAATTTTGATTTTGAAAAGAAAAGAAATTGGAAAGTTGTGAATTGGTAGGATATGATCTCTTCTAAGTTTGGGAAAATTGAGAATTGATTTACATTTAGAATAGAAATATATCTGAAAGTCTTATTAGTCAATTAACGAATCGGTTTTGTATGGCTAGAACATGAAATTCTTTTATAACAGAAATGTAGGTTGAAGGTTCATGATTCTTAAGTTGGGTAGGATATGAAAGTTTCAATCCATAGGCAATAATTCTTGACTAGCAACCAAAGGAAAGATTAACTGAATTGTATTGATAAATTACTTTCCTGCATGTTCGTTTTAACCTCAGCATGCTCGTTACTATTGTTCAGACTCACTTTAGAATTCTGTCTTAGATTCGTAGAAATAAGGAAACTCAAACTCTCCAAATATTGTTTAATTGGTTGTCTGCATTCTTAAAGTTATAGTTCATTAACACTTAAATTAATTATTATCTTAGTTCAGTCCCTGTGGGATCGATACTTGGCTTACTTAAGCCATTTTACTACTTGTTCGACCACATGCACTTGCGTGTAGTTACCAAACCAGCCGCGAACAAGTTTTTGGCGTCGTTGCTGGGGACTGGCAATTGGTAAAATTGTTTTCTTAGTGTTAGTTTACAATTTATATATAAGTGCTGACAACTTGATCTTAGCCTGTCTTTTGCAGATATCAAATTCTGTTGAACACTGGCAAGAGACAAGGAGCTGGTGGATTCATACTTAGAGCCGGAAAGACAGTTCCATCGTCAAAGAAGGGAAGCTCTAGAGAAAAAGCTACAGTTGCTCAGACAGACAATCCTGGAGCAACAGCAGAATCCACCACTTGTGAGGGCAGTGTTAGTGCCCGAGGAAATGGCAGCTAGGCCGGTTCGCGAAGTGGCAATCCCACATGCTAACAATGTTACATCAAGTATTTGCAAACCTGAGCCAGGAGGGAGGTTTGAGCTGAAACAGAATATGGTGCAATTGCTGCATACCAGCAGGCAATTCACAGGTCTCCCTCACGAAGATCCACAACAATATCTCCAAAACTTTTTGGAGATAAGTCACACTTACATCCCCGCTAGAGTATCATCCGATTATGTAAGGCTTACATTATTCCCATTCTCATTATTGGGAGAAGCAAAGAGGTGGTTGAAAGCTGAGCCACCTAACTCTATCACCACTTGGGATGATCTTGCAAGAAAATTTTTGATACGATTCTTTCCATCTGGGAAAACAACAAGACTTAGAAGTCAAATTCTAAGTTTTAAACAAAGAGAGGGAGAGAATCTGTATCAAGCTTGGGAAAGATTCAAATCTATGTTACGGGATTGTCCTCACCACCACCAGTCCAATGATGTGCTGGTGCATACTTTCATAGAGGGTTTGGAACCCCACACAAAAATTTTGCTAGACTCAGCAGCTGGGGGACAAGCATTAGAAAAGACTTATGAGGAGCTGTATACTTTGTTAAATCATATTTCGCAGGGAAATCCAGAGTGAAATGCGGACTCTTCTAGAGGAGGAACAAGGAAAGCGGCAGGAGTCTTGGAAGTGGATGGTTTTACAGCTATCGCTGCACAGATAGCTGCGCTGCAAAATCAACTCAACACCCACTTCAACAATATAAGCTTGAATCAACCTCAAGCCCCAGTTAATGTAGTGCAGCAGGTTTGGTGTGAAGTATACGGTAGTAATAAACACTCAGCTGAGTGTTGTGGTGCAAATCCAGATTTAGTGAACTTTGTGGGGAATGCACAGAGAAATAATCACCAAAAGTATGGAAACAACTACAACTCGAATTGGAGAAATCATCTGAATTTCTCTTGGGGTAGTAATAGCCATCAAGGGCAGAGTTCGAATCAGGGTGCAGAGAAATCAAGGAGGGCAGCAGAACTATCAAACTAAATATAGAGGAAACAATGCACCTCCTCCACCACCCACCAACATTGAGGAAATGTTTAAAACAATGTTAGCTAACCAAGCTCAATTGCAGGCTGATTATGTGAAATTGGCAGCAGACGTAAAGAACAACCAGTTAGTTACAAAGGCGTTGGAGTACCAGTTCGGACAACTAGCTGGAGCTCAAAACACCAGGCCAAAAGAAGGACTACTGAGTGACACTGACTCAAATCCCAAGCAGGTTAATGCAGTGACCACAAGGAGTGGTTTACAACTCAAGGAGGTGGAACCAGAAAGACCACCTCAGCAGTCAGGAGCAATGGAAAAAGAGAGGGAACATGATGATGCGAAGGGGAAGGAGAAGGCAGTTGAAGCAGAAAGACCATCACCCCCATTCCCTCAAAGATTAAAGAAACACAAGCAGGAAGCTTGTTTCAAAAAGTTCATGGAGGTGCTTAAACAGGTACACATTAATTTACCTTTGGTCGATGTTTTGCAGGGAGTGCCTAAATATGCAAAGTATATCAAGGACATCGTAGCTAACAAAAGTAGATTGACGGAGTATGCTACGGTGGCGTTTACTGAGGAGTGCACTTCCCGGATACAGAACAGGTTGCCAACAAAGCTCAAGGACCCTGGGAGCTTTACAATTCAAATCATAATTGGGCAAAGTATCCGAGCTCGCAGATTATGTGACTTGGGAGCGAGTATTAACTTGATACCGACATCGGTGTTCAAGAAGTTGGGGGCTGGGCAGTCCTAGACCAACTACAGTGATCTTGCAATTAGCGGACCGTTCTTTGGCCAGACCAGATGGCATTGTGGATGACGTGCTGGTGCAAGTGGGCTCCCTTATCTTCCCAGTAGATTTTATTGTTCTGGATTTTGAGCCGGATGCGGAAGTCCCATTTATTTTGGGACATCCTTTCTTGGCAACAGGGAGAGCTTTGATTGATGTAGCTGCAGGGCAGCTAACCATGCGGGCGCATGACAAAGTGGAGGTATTTGATGTATATAAGGCCACGAAGCTTCCGGCCATATATGAGGAGCTTTCAGCAATCCATGTGCTAAATCAAGCAGAAACTCTTTAGATTGTTGAATCTCGAGATCCATTAGAAAGAGCAATGATGAGCTTCGATCATTTCGGAGATAGAGATACTTATGATATGGTGCAAATGTGGAATGAACCACAATGGTATCTTAGGAAGCATGACTTTCAGCCTTTAATGAGGTCCCTAGAACCATTGCCAAAACCATCATTTGAGGTAGTGAGAATGACCCCGCACGGGGCAGTGAAGTTGTGGCAAGAAGATCAAAGTATCACGTTCTTGGTTAATGGGAAACGTTGTAAGCATTACTGGGGTGAGGACGTTATTCGAGAGAAGACATCCATCACTCTAGAGGATGATTGAGCGTCAATGACGTCTAGCTGCAACGGTAAACCAGGCGATGCACGGGAGGCAACCCGTGAAATTGTTGTAATAGAAGAGTAGGATTATTTGAAAAAAAATAAAAAAAAAGAAGAGAAAAAGAAAAAAAATTGTGTTTGCATTGAAACCTATGAATTCTAACCAATTTCTTGCTTGGAAATGACTTTCAGGTGAAACGGAGGGCAAAAATGCAAAAAAGCGCAAAGAAAAAAATTTGAGGTGAGAAAAATAAAAAATGGCATGACAGTGAGCCTACGCGTTGGCTCCGTGTCATGGAGGAGGGCCTCCGCGTTACCCTCTGTGACACGTTGAAGGTATTCCGGATTTTTTTAAAATTTCCAGAACACCTACGCGATGGCTCCGTGTCACGGAGGGTGTGCTCCGCGTTACCCTCCGTGACACGTTGAGGTGTAATTCGTGTCAGGTCACACCGGGTCGCCGGGTAACCCACGCAAAAAACACCCTTTAAACCCTGATTCCCCTCTATTTTTCCCCATTTTCCATTCCCTCCGCGACCAACACCCCAAATTCCCTCCTCCCCCAACGTGACACGGACCTAGGCACAAGTTTTCTTCAACTTTTCTTCGATTTCATCAGATTAAAGGTATGTTCTTGAACTTAACCTCATTCTTGCTTGAATTTTCGATTTTTGAACATGAGAGGTGAGTAAACCTTGCCCTAAGTGCAAATTGAGATTGAATTCATTTATGTTATGATTGATTGATGTTCATAATATCGTTCTGAGTATATGAACTCGATGAATGCATGTTTTATTGAATTTTTGCGAAATTGGTAGCTAGGGTTGGAATTTGAATAGGAAGAAACTAAATTTGGTTGAAATGTGAAAAAAATTGAGTTGTGCATGTTGGGTGATGTGAATGATGTCGTGAATATAGATGAATATGCTAAGTAGACAAGGGAATTTTCAAAAAAATGAAATTGGTGAATTGCATAGGTTGTTGAGAACAAAAATTTGGCTAAGTGCTATGTGATGTAATGGAATCGATGGCGATATTCTATTCGTTGTATGAAGTTTGAGTAGTACATAGTAATTATTCCATCGAATTATCTGAATGCACTAAGCATGTTGATTGATAAGAATTCTGAAATCTTGAATGTCTTGCCGAATTGTTTTAATTGCGGCTAAAGACTAAGTGTGGGGTGATTCAATTTAACCCAACCTTAGTTGTAGCTAGTTATGATCTGAATAACATTGGGATTTTATGGTTATGTGTGCAGGAACAATGTCGGGAAGACAAGATAAAGGAAAGGGAGCGTCCACATCGGGCGCCGGCAGAAAAAGGATAAGGTTGGGAACAGCAGTTCCAGTAGCACCAGCGGTTCCGAGAGGCCAATGCCAACAATACGGAACCCGATGGGTGACTAATGAAGGGAAGAAATGGTATGCAAAACACAAAGAAACCAAATACTTCCCGGAAGAGCATATAGCAAGGGAGCCGTTGGCACAGGAATTCCCACGGATCGTACACCGTATTGACAATGCTGGGCTGAACTTCATCTTCGAAGAGCCCAAGGAGTGCAATCTCCATCTGATTCAGGAGTTCTATGCCAACTGGAACCTGACCCTCCGCAGTCACACCGTTAAGATAAGAGGGCAGGTTGTCACCTTTGAGCCCCATCACCTGAATGTTATATTGGGTGCACGGGACACAGACGCCCTCATACTCCAGCAGCTGAACATAACTCCACCTTATGCGGATATCAGACGCACTCTGTGTGGAGCCCATTTGACAGCACGGTGGAGCAGGCACAAGGAGAGGGGCTACCATCAGACACTGCCTTACTCTCAGATTAACAGGGAAGCCAGGATTTGGCTAAAAATTGTGTGTTCCTGCCTGATCTCGGGGGTGCACATGACTGATGTCACCCGGGATTGAGTATTCCTTGTGTACGCCCTGATGAAAGGGCTTGAGATAAATGTTGGGGCGGTAATCATTTCTGCCATGAAGAGAGCCCGCTTGCATCAAGGGCACAGGTACGGGTTCGGTGGTTTGCTTACCACGTTCCTGAGGGGCCACGACATCGAGGATGAGGCCCTAGACTACATCCCACAGATTGACAGGCGCGCCTTGGATGTCACAAAAACCAAGGCACCCGACACTACTCACGGAACAGTTCTCACACTAGCCGAGTGACATGCTCGGGATGATCAATATATGGCCCGTATGTACTGGATGCAGATGCTGCAGTTGCTCATAGGCGGGAGGCCTGCAACGGAGGATGAGCTATGGCAGCTCGAGCTAGATTACCCCTTTGGCGAGAATGCCTGGGCTCTATGTCGAGTGGGGCCAACTTTTGTGGAGCCTGTAGATGATGATGTCCCCACTGATGAGGAGACCCGCCGTGAGGACTCAAATGTTGAATCAGATGAGGACAGCGGGGGCGTTTCGAATATGGGAGATGAGGCAACGGCACCTGATGAAGAAGTGGAATACTTCGATTGATTAGGGAGTTTCACCACCCACCTTTGTGATATGTTGAATTTTGTGAACACTGGGGACAGTGTTCAGTTTAAGTGTGGGATGGGAGTAGTTAGGTGCTAGCTGTTTCGTTGTTGTGTTTGTTTATGTGGATGTGTTGTGTTGTTGTGCCTGTGAAAAATGTGACCCTGTGACTCTTTCTGATGTGCTTTGTAATTAAGTGGTGTTGTAATGAATGTTAAGATGTTGTGGTTGTGTGAGCTGCTGTTGAATGGTTGTTGTGTAAATATTTTTGTTTTCTAATATTTTTGTTTTCTATCGAAATTATCGAAATTTTTAAAAATTTTCGTTAAATTTCTTTTATTTTGGGTTTCTCGGCCTTTGTTTTCGGTGCTTTTATCGAGAATAATCCCATTGAACCGAAGTCATAAATAGTGACTGTTCCCTATGATGGATGGATGACGACCA
Organism: Datura wrightii; assembly: GCA_035772735.1. Taxonomy (NCBI): domain Eukaryota; kingdom Viridiplantae; phylum Streptophyta; class Magnoliopsida; order Solanales; family Solanaceae; genus Datura; species Datura wrightii. Next base: position 64,316,833 of record JASDFA010000016.1, on the reverse strand, counting down.
CCTTAAGGGAAATGTAGTCGATAGGAGTAGTTTTTTCTTTCTTTTATTTTTTTCTTTTGTTTGTTTCCCGAACGTGTCGTTACTTCATGGTTCGGAATTCTTGTTACGTGTTGTACCTGATATTAAGATGCAAAGGTGATTCGTATGAAAGCATGCAAATGTGTAAACATGTTGAGATACCTAGGCCATAGAGTTCGATTCGGTGTGATTTAGGCTTAATATTGAATTCTTGTAATTAGTTGATTGAAGAGTCTGTGAATATGTCTCGAGTTGAGCATGTGCAATGAGTGTGAGGTGAGGTTTCGATTATTCCATGCTATTGTGAAGTGTCTAGAACTTGTCTGGTGTGTGTACGAAACGAAATGAAGGATGTGTATTGTAGGAAAGGATGTAGGTATTTCTTTGATTAAATCGAAAGTTTTTCCATTATCATACCTACCTTGAATGTACATCCTAGTTAGCCCCATTGAGCCTTTAGCCTATTTTTTTCTTTCTTTGAAGAGGTACAAATCGAGCTTAATCCCTTCTTTTCATTATCCTTGAATTTGATCAAAAAATCTTAAGCACTCAAGAAAAACAATTTTCCCACAGTGTAAAGGAGTGAGAATTGTGAAAAGAAAGGAAAAGCGGAAGTGGTGAAAGTAAAGAAAAGGTCAAAGGTGCACTTGCTGAAATTAAATAAAATAAAGATGTATAACTAATTGTTGTTATTAAGTCGAGTGTGCTTAAATAAATGGGAACAAAAACAAAGAAAAATTTCAAGAATGAGAAGATGAAGGAAGAAACAAGGCCTATAATGATGGTGGGATGTATTGAAAAGCGCTTAAGGAAGCGAGTTGCTATTATTGGTTAGCCCAGTATTTACTAGTTCCTTAGCTTACATTACAACCCATTAAGTCCTACGTGATCTTACATCACGCGTCCTTATATTAGTGGAGTAATACACTAGAGGCAAGCCTATGGTTCATGACATGATGCATGTGAATTCTTTGGGAGAGACAGCGAAATCGTGTTCATATACCCCTACATGTAATGCTTTGGAAATCATATGATTGAAAAGGGGGAAATTTCTCTTATGTTGTGAGGGCACATGCTTGACAAGAGATTGAATTTCATGTCGGATGTCTTGATCAGTTGATTTGCATGAGTTTGCCGAGATCGAGAGTTGATTCTTGAGTTTAGGAGGTCTTAACGTGGTGTATGTCATTATATGGATGAGACCATGCATGTTTTCTTGATGATTTGCTATATTAAGTAATCGGTATAGTCGTAGCTTGAATTATCGAGCCAAAGTAGCTATGCATGGGTGTCAATTGCATGAGATGTGATAGTATTATTCGAGGACGAACAAGGTTTTAAGTGTGGGGTAAGTGATCTTGGGCAGAATTATATGCCCAAGTGATACTCAAATGCTTCATTTCGTCTTGTTTATATATCGTTATGTGTGCATTCTCATGTGATTTGTAGTTAAAATGTGAATTTATACTAACCAACATGATTAGTGTTGTTTTGCAGGTAAAATGTAATTTTGGGAAGCTAAGATATATGTTGGTAAAAATTGGGAATGGACTTGGAAGCAAGGAGTGGAAAAGGTCAAGGAAGAGCAGCAAAAATAAGGGCTCCGCGATAGAGTGTCACGTTGCCATCACGGAGGCATTCTGCCTCGGGTGATTTATTTTGGCCAATTCCAGTGAAGGTTCGCGATTGCACCGTGACACGTTGGCCTGGCTCCACGTTGCAGGTCGTGGCACGCCAAGGAGAAATTGCTGAGGAACCTGATTCCAGAGAGGGTCCGCGTTTGCCCCGTGGCACGGAGGGAGTGCTCCGCGATACACTCCGTGCCACGTTGCTTGTTATTCCAAGAAAAATTCTCACTAGTATAAATAACACACTAAGGTTTATTTTTAAACATTCTGACTTGGTTAAGCAAGAACGTGGGTTACAGGCAGTTGTGGGGACGAAAATTCTAGGGTTCTTCTCTATCTCTTTCTCTTTTATCTCAATTGTTTTTATGATTTATACTCATTTGATGATGCTTAATTCACAAATGAGTGGCTAAATTCACTTCTTGCTGAGGTTAAGAACAATTGAAGTGGAATGTAATTATTGATCAATTTAGTTTCATCTTTTCTTCAATGGTTGTTCTATCAATTCTTGTTCTTACTGCATTAATGTTTGGCCAATGTTAATGTATATCTAAAAAATCCAATTTTGATTTTGAAAAGAAAGAAATTGGAAAGTTGTGAATTGGTAGGATATGATCTCTTCTAAGTTTGGAAAAATTGAGAATTGATTTACATTCAGAATAGAAATATATCTGAAAGTCTTATTAGTCAATTAACGAATCGGTTTTGTATGGCTAGAACATGAAATTCTTTTATCACAGAAATGTAGGTTGAAGGTTCATGATTCTTAAGTTGGGTAGGATACGAAAGTTTCAATCCATAGGCAATAATTCTTGACTAGCAACCGAAGAAAAGATTAATTGAATTGTATCGATAAATTACTTCCCTGCATGTTTGTTTTAACCTCAGCATACTCATTACTATTGTTCAGACTCACTTTAGAATTCTGTCTTAGATTCGTAGAAATTAGGAAACTCAAACTCTCCAACTATTGTTTAATTGGTTGTCTGCATTCTTAAAGTTATAGTTCATTAACACTTAAGTTAATTATTACCTTAGTTCAGTCCCTGTGGGATCGATACTTGGCTTACTTAAGCCATTTTACTACTTGTTCGACCACGTGCGCTTGCGTGTAGTTACCAAACCAGCCGCGAACAAAGAATAGTCTCAGTATTGAGGAGGTTCCGGTAGAAATACCTGATCATCATGTTCGAAGGCTTAGGAACAAGGAAGTAGCTTAAGTTAAAGTGTTATGGAGGAATCAGCATGTTGAGGGAGCTATGTGGGAAGTCGAAGCGAATATGATGGCTAGATACCCACATTTATTCTCTACCAGCTCAGTTTCAGCTTGAGGTATCAGTTTTTGCACTAAATCTTTATTGGTTTTCATGTTCGGTTCATATGTCCAAGTTTCTTTTGTGTATATGGATGTATGCATGATATGTGAATGCAGTTCAGCTATGTAGTTTGAATCGAAGGTAGTCATTCCGTCAATTTTCGGCTTAAATGTTTAGTGTTTGATTATGATAATTGAATTTCTCTATTTTTTGTGTGTTTTCCAACATTCAAGGATGAATGTTTCCAAGAGGGAGCTATTGTTATACCTCGGAAGCCCAAAGATCAGACCATGGAGTTGAATTGGAGAAAAACTTAAAATTCGGCATCAGGCACAAAATGAGTCGTGAGGAGACCCGTGAGAGAGCCCACGAGTCATGATGTGACTCGTGGGGAGGCCTAGTTGATGAGTTTGCAGTTTGGGAAACAGGATCCCCACAGGCATGAGCACGACCCTTGGTCAAGCCCCAAAAGTCGTTAGGTCAGTCGTGGGGCGTGGTGTTTGAGTAAAGAGGAGAAAAGAGACAGTGAACTTAACGGGAGAACCCCACGAGTTGTGGTGTACATCACGGATGGTGAACACAAGTCGTGGTCACCAGGCAACGAGTCGTTAAGTCTTCCATTATGAGCCCAACAGATTTGAGAAGCAGTGTACTTCACAGATCATGCCACGAGTCATGGCCATAGAGGATGAGTCGTTAGGTCCCTCGTTGGGACCATCTGGCAATTATTTTCTGCGAATTTAGTAAGGGCTTTTCCATAATTTCTAAGATCCTAAGGCCTAAACTACGTCATTTTGAGTTATGAATGATGACTTTTAAAGGGATTAAGTTCATTTTAGGCCATATTCATTCATGCATGTAAGGTAGAAGGTGAGAGAGGGTGATCAAGCTTAATGTTCTTCAATTTCTCTTCAATTTCTATTGGGCATTCAAATAAGTGTCGAATCAGCTACCAACAGGTATGTAGGGTTATGAATGGGTAATTCCTTTCACACCCATTCCTAATCCCTCTCTAAATCATGAATGTTCTATGTCTAATCTATGGGGTTTTAACCCAACGCATGAAGTTCCTAATTCTTTACATAGGTATGAATTAAATATGGTTCTACCATTGAATTATGAAGCATGGGCAAGTTTTATAATAGTTTCAATTAAAAATCATGTTTCTAGCTTTATGAATTAAAAAGCCCATTGATGAAAAGATCATGAAAGATGAGATTTGTGATGAACGTATGATGATGATGAGACATTATGATGAAAAGCATGTTTTCAAGCTACCCGTGTTTATAATCATATTTTCTATGTGAATTGAGTATTTTCAAGTTGATAAAGCTTTGGGCAATACCCACATGTTCAAAGTATGATATATGATTTCTCGAATTAAGCTTACCACATGGTTTTGGAGCGAAAACTCCAAATTATCTTTCAGCTTGTGGTATGTTTTGAGATAAAGCTTCTCATATGCATAATTTCATATTTGAATGTATTTGATTTATGAGCTTCGTCAATAGAAGATGTTGAGCTTCATTGAAAAATGATTGAGAGCATATACATGCTTTTGAGAGTAATGTCTAGCACCGAGTAGGCTAAGTCGATCACCCTAAGCCTCAGAAAAATGCAAGCAAGCCTCACTCTCAGATTCTTAATGTCGATGTTTTACATTATGCATGTTTTTAAATGATTTTACTTATTTAAGTGGTTTTACTTACCTTGCATACTCGGTACATTCCACGTACTGACCGCATACTCTATGCAGTATCGTTTCATGATACAAGACTTGGCTCTCAGGTTCAACCCCGTTCCTAGTCAGCCTTCTGAGATAGCATCATACATTGTTAGTGATCCTCATCCCTCGAGGACTAGACTTATTCAGATTCTCTCTATGTATCTTCAGTTTCAGTTTGGTTGAGTTAATTGGGGTCTTGTCCTATCAAATCATCATGTTTAGAGGCTTTTCAGACATACGGATGTATTTAGCTTTAGATTGTGTATTCTGATGTTAAGTCAAATCTAGACTCCGCTATGATTATATTGATGTTTTCTTTAGTTTTATTGATTTAGTTAGATGTATGTTCATGCCATGGGTTGACTTGGAGTCTCTCGGGGCTCTTTGTCCCATGTTGCGATCTGGGCCTCTGTTCGGGTCGTTACAATTTGAAAGTACCCTGAGAGTCTTATGGGATCGGATTTTGAGACTGGTGTTCTAAGACTGGCCAGAGCTGCTTATCTGATAGTGTCGTCACCGTCTAAAGAACAAACTGAAATATGATATTTGAGTCTATTAACTGATAACTGGGAGGCACCACTGACACCTCAAGAAAAGACTATAGTCAAACTGATCATCTGACATTCAGAATTATACTGAGTATGCTAACAATCTAACTGAGACTGGACTAACATGCATCTGACTGAGATTTCAACATATACTAACAATATGCGAAATCTCAAAACTGATAGAATTAAGCCACAGGGAAAACTAAACCAACATGCAAGATTCTAATTCACTGAATTGGGAAACTAGGGCTAAATAATTCCACAATATGCTAGTTTCACAAAATTTCTATAAATTGGGAGTAATAAAGCAGTTAATATCATGAATAATATTTCACTTGAAATCTTAAAGAATATTGTCTAAAAACTTTCTATATTTTGAATCCACAAGGATGTAACTGATAGAAGAATAAGAGAAGGGTTTTGGGGACACAAGGGAAGTACAATTCCCTTGTTGAATTCCCACATACCTGGTGAAGATATTCTAGAGAAGATCCCTTGAGAATCTGGGAAGAAGTTGATTGCCCTAGTTCTAGCCTTGAGAGTTTCTACTACGTGAGAGTTCTTCGTACTGAGTCTAAGTGCTGAGAGAAGGAGTGAGAGGAATACATCGATCACCCTTTTAACTCTCTCATGCACGTGCCCAAAATGATGTAATTTAGAGTCTAGGAGTTCAGAAAATTACGAAAAATCCCCTAAAAATCTTGTAGAAAAATCACACTGCCAGTCCCAACGAGGGACTGGACAATTCGTGGTTACTGACCACGACTTGTGATCTGCCCCGTCGCCTACACTAGAAATTCCTTATCATGGGTCACCACGAGGGACACCACGACTCGTGGTGTACCCGACGACTCGTGGTGACCAGTCGTTGGGAATACTATCAAAATTCTTCCTCCTTCAGTCAACCCTTAACCATGGGCCACCTGACGACTCGTGATGGTGACCATGACCCGTGGTCACCTCAAAACCCAAAATTCCAACCATGGCCAAACCTTTCCTCACGAGTCACTTAACGACTCGTGGTGTTCCTGATGGGTCACTGGACGACTCGTCCTGTGACCTGGTGTAGAAATTTCTGTTTTCTCTATTTCAACTCTCAGATCTGATCTTAGGGTTTTCGAGGTATTACATATACCCATACATGTTATAATTTTAAAACTTGAGATTGAAAAATGGGTATCTCTCTTTTTGTGAAGGCACATGTTTGATAAAGGATAAAATTCATGTTGGAGGTCTTAATTGGTTTATTTGCATAAAATTGCTGAGTTTAAGAGTCGATTCTTGAGGTTAGGAAGTCTTAACTTAGTTATATGTGATTTTAGAGGTTATATATATTTCATGCTCTATTTTAAACTTGCTATCTGAAATAATTAGAGTAGCCTTGGCTTGAGTCGTCTTGCTTCAATTAGTTATGTGTGAATCCTTCGTGTGCATGAGATGTAATAAAGTTATTCGAGGACGAAAAAGGCTTTAAGTGTGGGGTAGTGATCTTGGGCATATTTACACGCCCAAGTGCTATTTTATAACTTCGTTAGTCATGTTTGTCAATTTAATTAATTACATTCTCATGTGATATTGTATACTTATGTGCATAAACTAACCAATGTGATTAGCTCACTGTTTTGTAGGTGAAAAATGCTAAGGATGGGCTTGATTATGAGGATGCATGAGTAAGGAGGAAGATCGGAATGAAAGGCAAAGAAGTCGCATGATGTTGCATATTTGGAGCACCTGCCGCACCACACAGCATGCCACGCCGGTTGTCCTGGGCGTTAGGCAACGTGCCACGGCAAGGCATTTGTGAGCCAGGCAACGTGCCACGCCCAGGTACCTGCGCGCGTGATGGCATGCCATTCCAGTGGAGGGCCACGATAGTAGCGTGCCACGCCTGCTACACTCCATGCCAGGCGCCGTGTCACGCAGGTGATGTGCACAGCCTGCCCATGCCAACTACCATGCCAACGTCAAACCAGTGTGCCTATTCGACCAGTCCGTGCCACGGGAAGCTAAGATGTGCGATGGGCAGCGTGGCATGGAGCTGGTCCCTCCTCGGCCAATTTTTGCAAAAATTCCATTTACTATAAATTAAATACTTAGCTCGTAAATTCATTATCACGAAATATTTTTGGAGAAACGGAAAGGAGCAGAGGGAGAAAAAGGAAACTTTACCTAGGGTTCATAACATTTCATTCTCTTTTACCATTCTTGTAAGTACTTTAGCTTAAATATGTTTTTGAGTAATTGTACGAACATGAGTGGCTAAAACCCTTCTCTAGGGTTGAGGCCATATGACATGAATATAATTGCTTGATCTTCATCTTTGGTTCAAGTTTTCAAATGTTGTTTTGTCTTGCATTTTTAGTTTTTGTTGTTTTTATGTTTGATCACCATGAAAACAAACTTGTTAAGCTTAGGTAAAAGCTTGAAAGAGTAACCCTAGGGTAGAACGAAAGAATGTAAGGAGCAAGTTCTTGTCTTTACAATAGAATTCGCGGTTAGGATAGAAATTATACCTAATTTGCCTTGCTTGGTTAGTTAAACGGGATGATAGCTAGGCACTGACTTAGAATTGTCACATCACCGCTCATAGAAGTAGTTGTTAAGCTAAGTTAGGTTAAATTATTAGAGGTATGAAAGTCCATAATCAAGGGTATAAACCCCGTAAACCACATCCATAGTGTTAATTTTCTCACGAATGAGGACATCATATCCCCGCTCAACGATGTAGGTGTGAGACTAGTTTGTTGTGTTTGGAGGCTCGAGAGACCATGAACACTGCATATTAACTCTGTGAGACAACAACTGAAATGTATATACTTAAACCATCATTAAGTGTAGCATTGCATGATTGTCGGGCCTTAACAACTATAGATGCTTCTTATTATTGTCTCCCGATTATTTTGTGAACACCACTAGATTTAAATACCAATCTTCAAAATCTCTACAATCAACACTTGTGAAATTGAATACAACACTTAAACTTGAATATTTACTAAAATAAGTCCATTCCCTATGGGTTCGATATCCGGCTCTTCAAGAGTCACTGTATTACTTGTACGACCGCATACGCTTACACGTGCACTGGGGCGCAACAAGAATGCTATAGGATATAGGTATTCCTACTTGGAAATGGGAAGAGATCAATACGAACTTCATTACAGTGTTGCCTCGTACACGTTGACAGTATGACTCTATATGGGTGGTTGTAGATAGGTTGACCAAATTAGCACATTTCATACTGGTCAAAATAACATATTCAGCCGAGAATTATGCTAGACTCCACATTCGGGAGTTAGTTTGGTTGCATGGAGTTCCATTATCTATCATCTCAGATAGGGGTGCTCAGTTCACCTCTCAGTTTTGGAGATCATTTCAGAAGGGTCTGGGTACTCAGGTGAAGCTTAGCACAACTTTTCACTCGGAGGCAGATGGTCAAGCCGAGTGGACCATTTAAACTCTTGAGGATATGTTGAGGGTCTGTGTGATTGATTTTAAAGGTAACTAGTACGATCACTTTCCTATCATTGAGTTTGCCTACAATAACAAACTCCACTCTAACATTTAGATGGTTCCACTTGAGGCTCTTTATGGGAGAAGATGTATATCACTTATTAGATGATTTGAGGTACATAAGGCCACATTGATAGGGCTAGACTCAGTTTATGAGGCAATGGAGAAAGTTCAGCTTATTAGGGAATGGCTGAAAATAGCTTAGAGTCGACAGAAATCATATACAGATATTAGGAGGAGAGAGCTTGATTTTGAGGTTGAAAATTGGGTGTTTCTGAAGGTGTCTCCCATGAAGGGGGTTATGAGGTTCGGTAAGAAAGGAAAGCTTAGTTCCCGATATGTTGGTCCTTATAGGATTCTGAGACGAATTGGAAAATTGGCATATGATTTGGAGCTACCAGCAGATTTAGTTTTGGTGTATCTAGTTTTCCATGTGTCCTTACTAAAAAAGTGCATTGGTGATCCAGCTCTAGTTATTCCACTAGAGAGCATCGATGTGAGAGATAGCCTTACCTGTGAGAAGGTCCCAGTTGAGATCCTTGATCGTCAAGTTCAGAAGTTGAGAAACAAGGAGGTAGCTTCAGTGAAGGTTTTGTGGAGAAATCAGCTTGTTGAGGGAGCTACAAGGGAAGCCGAAGAAGATATGATGGCTAGATACTCGCATCTATTTTCTTCTAGCTCAATTCTAGCATGAGGTACCAGTTTCCTCCTTAGTACTCTATTCAGTTTCATGTCAAGTTCATGTCTCTCAATTCCTTTATGTCATAGTATGCATGTATGTTTTATGAATTCAGTTCAGTCATGTGTTTCAATTTGGAGTCAGTCACTCCATCAATTTTCAACTGTAGTTATTCATTTTTGGGATTGCAGTTCCTTTCCTAGCCTTCTAGTATGCTTATTCTACATTCAAGGACGAATGTTCCCAAGGGGGAGATAATGTAACACCCCAGAAGTTCCTAAGATCAGACCGAAGGCACGAAAACCTACACCAGATCATAGCACGAGTCATTAAGTGACCTATTAAGTAACTTAACGGGTCGTTAAGTGACTCGTTAATTATGCAAAGTTGGTGGAAAGTTGGAGTTTTGAGGGTCTTGACAGCTGGTTAAGTGATTCGTGAAGTGTCCTAATGAATCATTAAGTGGGGACATCTAGAAAAGATCAAAAAGTTGGAAAATGCCTCCAGTGGTAACGGGTCATGGGTAACGACCCGTCAAGATTCCTAATGGGTTGTTAAGTGAATCGTTGGGTCTGGTAGAGACAATTTGGCAGTCAGGTCATTAAGGGCATTTTGAAAATTCTTATATTCCTAACTCCTAAACTAAGTTATTTTAAGCTCTTAAAAGGGTGTTTTTAAGAGGTCTTATTCATTCTAAACCCTTATTCTACTCCTAACACCTCTAAGTGAAGATCAAATTCCCTCAAGGCAGTCTAAGTTTCCTCACCTCCTTCATCTCAATTCCTCTTGGGTCTTCAAGACAAGTTTGGGAATCATCTACCTAGGTATGTAGGGTTATAAATGGGGAAAATCCTATCACCCTCATGCACAATTTCATCTCTAGTTCATGAATTCAAGTCTCCAAGCATGATATATTGAAATTCTAGGGTTAAACCTAATTCTCATAAAATCTGTTATAATCTCCTATGATTTAATCCATGAATTATGATTATGATTACATATTTTCTACTAGAATCTCTCATGAATCTATCTTATCAAGCTTATGATGATTTTTTCAATTATATATGATTTTATGAATTTCAAGATTATGAACCTAAGATGTGAAGCTATGGCTTTTTACTCAAGTATGCATGAATTTCATGAATCTCAAGCTTATGTATTATGGCTAAAGTTGTGGCATTATTTTCATGGCTAGTTCACATATTTCAAGTATGATTATGAATTTATGTTTTCAACTAGCCCATGTTAAACTAAGTATATTTCATGACTATGAATATGAGCAATATGCATGTTTTGGGAGTAGTATTTAGCATCGAGTAGGCTAGGATTCAATGCACTCAGGTCTCAAAACTACGTGCCACCATAGGATAAGGGGTCCTCGCCAGTTAAGAGTGTCTCCCTTGCCCCTAGCCTAAGGAGTTCTCGCCAGTTGAGAGTGTCTTCTTTACGCTATTGTGTTCATGGTTACTAGTGATATCACGCCTTTATTGTTCTTTGCCCTGGAAAGGCTTAGGATGACTCTACCCACTTAAGTGAGATAGTTGGAGCATCATGTGCTCATTCATGATGGTGTCAGTTTTGGTGAAGCCTCTCATTGCTCCTCATCTTATCAGTTATTCATGTACAAGACTTATGATCTCATGTTTTATGGTATAATTGACCCATTGATCAGTTTATGAGCTTTTTCTTATGTTTCAAACATGTTAAACCATATGATTTTTTTCTTTCAAAACCTTGGATCATTATGTTTTAGCTTATGATAAGTAATTCATGTTTATGACTAGCTCACGATCATGACTTTAACATGTCGTTCTTATTCTAATGTCAAATGCTTACCTTATACTCATGATTTCAGACTATCGTTTTACTAACACGTTTTACTTACCTTACATACTCAGTACGTTTTGAGTACTGATCACATACTTCTATGTTATATCATCTCATGATATAGGTTCGGCGATTAGACTCAGCCCTGATGTTAGCATCGCTCCTGCTTCGATCCATTTCAGTTTAGCCCCAGTTGGGCAAGTCCTCATCTTTTGAGGACACTTATCAGCTTTATGTTTTATGTCTTTGTCTTTCAGTTTTAGACTTAGCCGAGCTAGTTGGGGGTGTTGTCCCATCAGCTCATCTTATGACTAGAGGCTTTTCAGACTGCTATTTGTTAGATGATTCAGCGTGTTGACTTGTTGTCTCTGCATATGCTTTATGACATTTAGACTTCCGTTTATATTATGTTATGTTTATGATTTCTTTTCGCTAAGTATGCTCTTAAAAATTTTATGCATGCGCCATGAGTTAGTTTGGAGTCATTCATAGTTCTAGGTCCCGTATCACGGTTTGGGGTCCATGCTCAGGTCGTGACACAACTAGAGCCTGCTCATCATAAGTGGCATCGTCATCATAAAAAGGCTCCTCAAACTTTGGCATAACTCTGCAAAGATCTCTAGAGTGATTGCTTAGTGGCTAGTCTATGTTTAGCTGCTGCAGCTGCTCCTCAATCACCCCGCTCATCCATTGTTGTAGCATTTGCATGCCGTACAAGTGACTCAACACATTATCAATGTGCACATTGCACTCACTAATGGAAAGCATTGGCCATATGTACCCTCGGGCTCCTTTGTCATTGTCAGATCTAGACCCTTTGGGTCATATCGTGGTCAATAGTTGACTACCTTCTCCTTATCTGCTCCTCTCTTAGAAAGACTAAATTGCTACCCTCTTTTCACCCTTGATCTCCTCAAGACATCCCTAATCACGACTCCAGCATTTATCGGCCTCCAAGTCATCAAAGCAAATACAAGGCAAACATTTTCCCTATTCACATATGTCATATGCTTTCCAGGAACTAAGCAAGCACAAATAATTTTAAACCAAATTCTAGCCTCCCTACTCATATGTGTATAAGGAAAAGATCCGTGATACCCGAACTGCTCATGTTGAGCCCATTGTGCTACAAACATAGGGCCACTAAGAGTGTGTCGTATCTCTCTATAGGGAGGTCTCAAGAGAAGGTCTTTCATTCCCTTTGGATTAACATTAGGAGTACCAAGTAATCTATTTAAAGCAGCGGGGGTAAAATTCACAAGTTTCCCTTTAATCTTCATTTTGTTTGCTCCTCTCCTTACACTCCCCCGGATCATTGAACACAAAATCCATGTTACACCCCATAAGTTTCTATCCTTTGACCGACGTGTGTGTACGTATGATAGAGTTTTGGAGTATGACACATGCAAAAAAGGGCTTGGGAAATGAACCTACAAGCATATTCTCGAGCGGGTTGGAGGCCGGAGCCAGAGGCGGGGTGCCGCGCCGTGCTGCCCGCCAGATGCCATGGCTGGCGCGTCATGCCCGTGGCCAGGCGCGATGGGCCACGCGCCGTGCCAGGATCCTCAAATTATATAAACTCCCTCAATGTTTAAAGTGATTCATTCTAATATTTCCACAAAATAGAGGAGCGGACCTTGAGCGATATTTTCATCTAATTTTCACTGAATTATGCTGCTAAACTCCGTCCAGTTGCAAATTCATCTTGGATAACGAGTTTCGGGCCTATGAAGAACATCCCTACGGAGTTATTTCTTGAAATCTCACTCGGATTGTTAGAGCGCCGTCGAGTAAAAGTTGTAGAAATCACTTCTAATTGAGTCCTAAGCAGTTACAAGTGATAGGTAAGCATTTCTACCTTATAAACTCTCGGGAACTTGTAGGCTTTCGGTTGAATTGGATGAAGTTTGATTTGTAGTTAATGTCTTTGAAAGATATTGTTATATGTCGATTCCTAGTATTGAAAATAGCTTTATTCTCAACATAAGGGCTGCAAATTAGAGGAATCACCGGTTTTAGGTTGGAAGTATCTGGGTGAACGGAAATCGACAATTGAGGTATGTTAAGGCTAAATCCTCTCAGCAAGTTATTCCTGTTGTTTAGCTGATACAATCAATATCTCATAGTAGTTTGTGCTTATAATGTTATGGTTAGCTGCTATGAGACGAATTGAGGTTATAGTATAGTATCCCTTGTTGAGAAGTTTGTATTCAGTTTTGATTGTTGCTAGAGGAGACGAAGGGATTCCCTGTTCAGTTATTTACCAGTTAAGAAGACTAGTAAGTGCTTTGTTACCATATTGAGGCCACAGAGGCCTGAGGGTAGCTGTTAGCATATCTTGCTAAGTTAGGAAGCGTAAGGCATAGTTGGGCGATACAATATAGTATTCTACGCCTATACATATACAGTAGAGCTCGCTTACAAGCCATTGGCGTATCTTGGCGCCTATAGGACTAGAATCATGATAGAATGACCTTATCCTCTCGTCAGTGGCCCCAGGGTTGCCAAATGGATCTGGGGTAGTTTTCTAGGTAAACTACCTACTATTAGCGACCATATAGCTTCTTTCCATTTACAGACACAGTTACAGGAGCCCAGATGGCTCAGATACAGTTACAGGAGCCCAGATGGCTCAGACATAGTTACAGGAGTCCAGATGGCTCAGATACAGTTACAGGATCCCAAATAGTTCAGATACAGGAAACCAGAAGGCTCAGACACAGTCACAGTAGCCCAGAAGGCTCAGTTACAACATTTGTAACACCCCGAATTGAGCGATAAATCCGTACCTTCGAGGTAGGACTAAGAGTACCTAATAGGCTAAGAAAGAAGTTTTATGAGGTATTTGAGTCACTCTATGGTCGTATTTAAGATTGAACGTCGATCAAGTTGTAGGACAAAATTTGGCAAATGTTATCGCAAAATTGTCCTTCTTAAGATTCTTTGAAATTTAGGTCAAATGTCTCGAAGATTTTCTCCCAATATATAAGGAGTTAGGGGGTGTATGACCTATCAAATTAAAGATCTATGAGTCTTCTAGTGCATCAAATCATTTTTCAATCCGACTTCAAAGTAGAGAGATATTCACATTTTTGTGAGATTGCGTAAGAAGGCATGTCACAAGGGACTAAGGCGGTGGAAGGCTATTTAAACCCCTTTGGTTGGTTGTTATTCATCCAAATTCATTTTCCATAAACCTACTTCGTAAGAAACCTCTCTCAAGTTCTCTCCATGGTTTTCCTTGGGTTTTGGGGTTAGAATCCATGGCTCAACATGGTTTTAATGTCGGAAAGTCGGGAATCACATGTAGCTTGTGTTTTGATGTCTTTTCCAGGCTGTTAGTGGTTGTTTCATGGGAAGCTATTGGTAAGCCTTCTTACTTTTGTTTTCCTTGGTTTTTGAGGTTGGTTATAGGTGGTTCATCTCAGTAAGTTGTTTTCTACCGTCGAATTCCTATGAATCTTTTTGGGTAAGCTTCGCTTGTCTTGTTGGTTATAGGTGGTTCATCTCAATAGGTTGTTTTCTACCGTCGAATTCCTATGAATCTTTTTGGGTAAGCTTCGTTTGTCTTGTTTTGTTGTTGAGTTGTGTTGGCAGCGTTTTTGCAGAATTTTGGACTACCTTTAGGCAGTAGGTTCATGGTGTTGAAGGCTCAATTTCGTCTAGTCTTGAAGCTAAGGTATGTTAGGCTTGTCCCTCCCTTTGTCGGCATGAATTCCGTAGCCATTGTCGTCGGTATTGACATGTGTGTTGGCTGTTTTGTGATGCTTTGTGTTATATTTTTAATTGAATCTTGTGCTACTATTTATATGGTGATAAAAGTGTATATAAGGTGCTGGTTTTGTTGGTGGCTCGGGCTTGAGTGCGGAGAATCGTAGTCATGGCAAATTTTTAGGCTCATGTCGAAAGGTCATGTGTGAGGCATGTGGTTTTTGTAGAAAGTTGTGGGCTGTTAGTGTGAATAATATTAGATGATGATATTGACAGGTGAATGAGGGATTAGAGTTCTTAAGTTCGATGGTTGCGGCGATCTTTTGTTATATTCGAATCAGCGATCGTGTCGACCGTGTCGATGGCACGTGACGGCTGTGGTGACACTTGGGTTAATTTGGCCATGTCCCTTGACGTTAATGGTAAGTAGAGTGGCTTGTGTTATATTTGTAAAGCTTTGGAATAGACTGGTTAGGATGGTAATACTTAGCTCGGTTAGTGGCTCGTCGGTGGACGGCTAGACGTGAAAGAATAGTACTATGTTGGAATAGTCGGGTTATGGGGTTTGAGAGCCGATTTTGAGTTGTTTGAGAATGTATTATTATTATTGTTGATTGTGTGTGTGTTGTGTTTGAGGTCTTGTGCTCTGTGGATACCCAATGCATGAGAGTTCTTCCGGCTAGGGATCGAGCCCGAGGTGTCTTATGGCTTGTGGATACCTGACGCACGAGAGTGTTTCCGGCTGGGGGGTTGAGCCCAACGAGTGAAATGACCTACGGGGTTGAGAATGATGTCCTCTGTAGTTCTGAGTTGAGACATGATTCGAGAGTGGTCCTACATGTATGAGCCTTCCTGGGATTTCGATTGGTTCTCCCAGATGGATTGAGCTCCGCTAACTATGCACAGCCGAGAGAGAGTCCGACAGTGCTTGATTGATGATGTACACTGACTGGTGTTTACTTTTGATTTGCTTGGCATCACATTGTGGTTTTTATTTGTGTTATTTGTTATCTGATAGCAGTGGATGCTAGATGTTGGCTGGTGTTAGCTGGAGGTCGTTGAGAGGTCTAGAGGTGATGACAGATGAGCTATGTTGGCTAGGTGTCGTGTTATTATTTACTTTTGTACTTGCCAGGCTTATGGAGGCCAGGTAGGTTTTGTTTGGATGTTTATTTGTACTTTCCAAACTTATGGGGGCTAGGTAGGTTCTATGTGCTTGCTTACGTTGAATTCTCCTTCTGTGATATCTGGTATATATGTTGATCTCTAATCTACGTCTTTCAGTTGTTTCTGCCTTTCCTGCTCTGTACACTATTGTACTGACGCCCTAGTCAGGCTGCTGCATTCATGTTTGCACGTGATAATGGGTTGGTAGATCGAGTTCTTGTTGCTGAGTGGAGTTCCAACTGAGTTAGTGCACTCCAGGTCTTTCGGAGGTTCCAGAGGTCGAGTTATGGTAGTTCAGTGTCACGACCCGAACGTAGACCCGGATCGTAACACGGGAAGGAGCCCCAAGAGACTCCAAGTCGACCCATGGCATGAACATTCATCTAACTCTATGTCATTAAAGCAGAATACTTAACATATCAACATAACGGAAGCATGAACATAACATAACTTAGTAAGAGGAACGTACTACATACATAACAGCTGAGTACTACATAAAGTCTGAAAGCCTCTATTGTATCAAATGGGTAGATGGGACAACATCCCCAACTAACTCGGCAAAAACTGAAAACCAAAAGAACATCAACATCTGAAGCATACGGTCCTTGGAGAATGAGGACTCACCAAGAAGCTGGGTGCTAAACTCTGAGACAAGCTAATGACAATGCTGGATCTGGAGATCGGATCCTGTATCATAAAACGATACAACATAGAGTATGCGGTCAGTACGTGGAATGTACCGAGTAGGTAAGGAAAGTAAAACAGACATTTAAAAATACATAAAAGCTCATAAATGATCACAAGAGGAGGACAACATGCTCGTAACATAAATACCATAAGATAACATAAGGCTCAAGGTTTTTAAATCGTTCGCAATTCATTCATTATCATAGTCATAAGAGAAACTTCATTAAATCATCACTTGAGCCACATAACATAAACATAATCATGCATAAAACATGAAAAAAAATGGGAGGACTCGTCATAACTAACATCATCATGGTATAGCCTTACATGATGCCCCAACTATCACACTCAAGTGGGAAGAGTCGCCCTTGGCTTGCCAAGCGAGGGATGTGCATTATGTGATATCACGAAAGAAGGGATCATTATCATTGTAATGTGTCATTATAAACCCACGGTGGCACGTGGTTATGAGACACTGACATAGTCCTTTGAGCGTCGGGCTGATCGGTGCTAGACACGGCTCCGAAAAACATGCACATTAGGTTCATATATAAATCAATAACATCATTCATTAAGATTCATGGCCAAATAAACATTTCTCATCATTGATACTCATTAAAACATGATTATCCAAGAATCAAAGGCTCTTTAGTTGGCCAACATCATCAATCGATAAATCATGAGATCCATTTCATAAATCATAAATCATTCTTGAACATGTGGGCATTGCCCAATACTTTAACATGCTTGACATTACTCAATTCATTCGAAAACATGATTATAAACATGGATAACTTGAAAACATGTTTTTCATCATCAATAATTCATAATACTAGAACATTCATCATAAACTTTGACTTTCATGAACTTTTCATAAATGAGCAATTTAATTTATAAAACTTGAAACATGATTTTTTTTAATGGAAAATAACATAAAACTTACTCATAATTCATAATTCAATATTAGTAACTCAATTGGATCAAGCCCATGTAGAGAAATCGAATTTTCATGCATTCAGTAAAAAACCCATAGATTTTAGATAGGAAATTTCATGAATTAAAAGAGATTGGGAATGGGTGTGAAAGGATTGACCCATTCATAACTCTACATACCTAGGGAAAATCAAATCTCGCCACTCATTGAAAGCCAATTGGAAATTAATGAAGACAAGCTTGATCACCTCCTCAATCCTTTAACTTTGCATGCATGAGAAGAATAAGCCTAGGGTGGGTTTTACTCTCAATAAACACTGATTTTTTAGACTTAAACGACGCAGTTTAGGACTCTAGGACTTAGGAATGACGAATATGCCCTTAATGAAATCCCTGAAAAATCTGCACTATATGAACCAACGACCGGACTAACGGGTCGTTAGAGGATACCATGACTCGTGGTATCCATCTGTCTTCTCCACTGCCAAGCCTCCCGATCTCAGATTCGTCCCCACGACTCGACAGGGCGAGTCGTCCTTTCAAACAACGAATCGTTATATCGTCCATTGCTTCCTCCTTCTAGGTCCTGTACTACTCCTTCCCGCGACCCTCACCATGACTTGTTACTTCCTCCAACAAGTCATGGTTAGCTTCCATTATGTAGACTGGAAAAATAATGTTATCCCATCCCACGACTGGTAACCACGACCCATTAATTCTCACGACGGGTTGTGGGATGACTCGTTACTTCCCCTTAAGCTGAAGACCAGTTCTCACCACGGCTCCATACGATAATTATAACAAACAACGAGTCGTTACTTCGCTCGTTGCTTCCAACTGTCACTAGACCATATCTTCCCATGAATGCTTCCCACGGGTCGTTGGTTGGACCAACGATCCGTTGGGTCGTCCATTCTGTGGAACTCTTTTTTTCCCCAATTTCAGCCAACTTCTATTTTTAAATCCCGGATCTAATCCCCCATGGGAACATTCATCCTCGAATATGGGAAAACATACAGAAAACAGAGACATGCAATCATTATACTCAAATACTGATCATTTAAATCAAAAACTGATGGAATGACTATCCCCGATTCAAACTACATAGCTGAACTGAAATCATGATTCACATACACATCCATATACGTAAAAGAAACTTGAACACATGAACTGAACATGAAAACTGAATAGAGTTTGAGAGCAAAACTGATACCTCAAGTTGGAATTGAGTCGATAGAGAATAAATATGGGTATGTAGCCATCATATCCACTTCAGCTAATGTAGTAACGGACGCCCTTAGAAGACTCCTTTTGCCAAAGATTGAGGTCCTTTTGAGTAAACACATATTGTAAGCTCTTATGGTCTGTGAACACATACACATGGACCCCATACAAATAATGTCGCCATATCTTCAAGGAGAATACCACCGCAGCCAATTCAAGATCATAGGTCGGGTAATTCTTCTCATGAACTTTTAGTTGTCTGGAGGCGTATGTTATAACCTTGCTGTGCTGCATCAATACACACCTAAGTCTAATCCTTGATGCATCAAAATACACTACGAACCCATCGGTACCCTCGGGCAGGGTCAACACCGGTGCTGAGGTAAGTCAAGTCTTCAACTCTTGGAAGATCTTCTCACAAGCCTTCGATCATTGAAATTTCACCTTCTTATGGGTCAATTTGGTCAAAGGTGCTGCAATCAATTAGAAAAATTCAATAAACCTTTGATAATAGCCAGCTAAACCCAAGAAGCTCCAAATATCTAAAGGATTCAGCGGTCTAGGATAATTCTTCAATGCTTCTATTTTTTGAGCGTCCACCTATATGCCCTCACTTGATACCACATGGCCCAAAATCCCCACCGAGTTTAAACAAACCTCACACTTGCTAACTTAGCATATAATTAGCGATCCTTGAGAGTCTATAGCACAACCCTCAAATGAGCGGCATGCTCCTCCTCGCTCCGAGAGTATATCAAGATGTCATCATAAATACAATCAAGAACATGTCCAGGTATGGCTTGAACACCCTATTCATCAGGTCCATAAAAGTTGCAGGTGCATTCGTTAGTCCAACAGACATAACTACAAACTCATAATGAACATATCGCATCTTGAAGGTTGTCTTCGGGGTATCTCTCTCCCGAACTTTGAGCTGGTGGTACCCGGATCTAAGATCTATCTTCGAGAAACATTTGGCACCCTGAAGCTGTTCAAATAAATCATCAATTCTGGGTAAAGCATACCTGTTCTTGACAGTGACTTTGTTCAATTATCGATAATCAATGCACATATGAAGAGAACCATCTTTCTTTTGGACAAACAAGACTAGTGCACCTCAGGGAGACTTGTTTGTCCTAATTAAACCCTTATCTAACAAGTCCTTCAACTGTTCCTTCAACTCTTTTAGCTCGACTGGAGCCATACTGTAAGGAGGGATAGATATAGGCTGCGTGTCGGGAAGAAGGTCAATACTAAAATTAATTTCCCTCTCGGGAGGAACACCTAGTAAATCATCCGTGAATACATCTGGATACTCACGCACTACCGGAACGGACTAGATAGTCGGGGTCTTGGACTCAACATCCTTAACCCTAACTAGATGATACACACAACCCTAGAAATCATCTTTCTGGCCTTAAAATAGGAAATAAAACAACCTACAGGCACGTCCGAACTACTTTTCCACTCCAAGTCTAACTCACCCAAAAAGTGGAACTCCACCGCACGGGTTCTACAATTAACAAAAGCATAACACGCATACAACCAATCCATGCCAAGAATAATATCAAATTCAGTCATGGCTAACTCCACAAGATCTGTATAGGTGACTTTATGCAATATGGTGATCGGACATCTTCTATACACCCACCTAGCTACAGCTGACTCACCAACAAGAGTAGAAATGGAAAATGGTTCTAACAAATATTCGAGACTGACTCCAAAGCTACTAGCAATATAAGGTGTCACAAAATACAAGGTATCCCCTGGATCTAACAAAGCATAAGCATCAAGGTGAAGCACTTGTAACATACCAGTAACTATATCTGGTGAAGTCTCCTGCTCCTAACGCGAGGCAAGGGCATAGAATCTATTTTGGCGATGTCCGCCACCCCTACTAGTAGATTCCCCCTGCAGGGCTAAACGTGGTAGAGTTGTTGCTGACCTAGTAGTTTGCTCACGGCCTCTATCATCATCCTATTTAGCAAATGGACACGCTCGGCACATCTCTCCTGATCTACCACACCCATAGAAAATATCTGAGTCGAGCAAGCACTCGTCGGCATGACTCTTGCCGTATTTCCCATAGGTTGGAATGGCGCGCTCTACCTGCGTGCCCCTCTGGTCCCTCGATCCTGAAGCCCTGCTCCTCTAATCACCCTTGGGTCTGGATGGAACACTAGATGATGATGTTGCTAGAGCTACTGACCTCTTCTGAAACTGAGGGCGGTGCCCACTGCCAAATCTCTGATGAGTAAACCCATGGCTATCTGTCCAGGCCCTTTTTGCCTCTCTCTCCCTCACGTGAGCCACCTCCATCTGCTGGGTGTACAATGCTATCCGAGGGAAATGCATGTCTGGGTGGAGCATAGAGGTCCTTCAATCTTTATCCAAATAGCCCACCACGCCATGAACAAATCGGCTCACCCACGCCCTCTGATCAACCACTAGCTCTGGGGCATACTTTGACAAGCGAGTGAACTCGAGAGCATACTCTTGTACCGTCATCCTCCCCTGTTTCAGATTCATAAATTCTACTGCATTCGACTCCCTCATCTCCCGAGGGAAGAACCGATCCAGAAATGCCACCTGAAACTCCTCCCAAGTGATAAGGCCTGCTCCGGCGGCCTTACTGTCTCTCCATTGCCGGAACCAAATATGTGTGACCCCCTTTAGCTGATATGAGGCCAACTCTACACATTCAACCCCATTCACCCCTATGACCTGGGTGATCTTCACAATCTCGTCAATAAACTCATGTGGGTCCTCATCTACTTTTGACCCGAGAAACTCTGGCCAGTTCACTCTTAAAAAGTCTCTGACTCGAGTCGTCGCTGCATTGCCGAAGATTGAGGTCCTTTTGAGCGATAACTCCATACCTTCGAGGTAGGACTAAGAGTACCTAATAGGATAAAAAGGAAGTGTTATGAGTTATTTGAGTCACTATATGGTCGTATTTAAGATTGGACGTCGATCAAGTTGTAGAACAAAATTTAGCAAATGTTATCACAAAATTGTCCTTCTTAGATTTTTTGAAATTTAGATCATATGTATCAAAGCTTTTCTCTCAATCTATAAAGAGTTAGGGGGTGTGTGACCTATAAAATTAAATATCTATGAGTCTAGTTTTCAGTGCATCAAACCGTTTGTCAATCTGACTTCAGAGTAGATAGATATTCACATTTTTGTGAGACCATGCAAGCAGGCACGTCACAAGGTTCTAAGGTAGTGGAAGGCTATTTAAGCCCCTTTGGTCAGTTGTTCTTCATTCAAATTCATTTTCCAGCAACCTACTTTGTAATAAACCTCTCTCAAGTTCTCTCCAGTGTTTGCCTTGGGTTTTGGGGTTAGAATCCATGGCTTAACATGGTTTTGGTGTCGGAAAGTTGGGAATTGTGTGTAGCTTGCGTTTTGGTGTCTTTTCTGGGTTGTTGGTGGTTGTTTCGTTGGAATCTGTTGATAAGCCTTCTTCCTTTTGATTACCTTGGTTTTTGAGGTTGGTTATAGGTGTGTTCACCTCAGTAGGTTGTTGTTTCGGAGTTTCTACTGTCAAATTCCTATGAATCTTGTCGGGTAAGCTTCGTTTGTCTTGTTTTATTGTTGAGTTATGTTGGCTGCATTTTGGCAGAATTTTGGAAGGTTGGTGGTGTTGAAGGCTAAAGTTCGACTAGTCTTGAAGTTAAGGTATGTTAGGCTTGTCCCTCCCTTCATCGGCATGAATTCTGTAGCCGTTGTCGTCGATATTGACGTATGTGTTGGTTGTTTTGTGATGCTTTGTGTTATATTATTAATTGACTCTTATTCTACTATTTTTATGGTGATAAAGGTGGTGATAAAGGTGTATATAAGGTTCTGGTTTGGTTGGTGGATCGGGCTTGAGTGCAGAGAATTGTAATCATGGAAAATTGTTAGGCTAGTGTCGAGAGGCCGTCTGTGAGGCGGTGTGATTCTTGTAGCAAGTTGTGGGCTGTTAGTTTGAATAAGATTAGGTGATGATATTGATAGGTGACTAAGGTATTAGAGTGCTTAAGGTCGATGGTTGCAACGATCTTTTGTTATATTCGAATCGACGATTGTGTCGACTGTGTCGATGGCACATGATGGCCGTGGTGACACTTGGGCTGATTTGGCCATGTCCTTTGATTTTAGTGGTAAGTAGACTGTCTTGTGGTCTGTTTGTAAAGCTTGGGGATAGACTGGTTAGGATGGTAATCATTAGCTTAGTTAGTGGCTCATCAGTGGACAACTAGACGTGAAAGAATAGTACTATGGTGTAATAGTCGGGTTGTGGGGTTTGAGAGTCAATTGTGGTCTGTTTGAGCATTAATTATTATTGTTGTTGAGTGTGTGTGTGTTGTGTTTGAGGCCTTGTGGCCTGTGGATACCCGATGCGAGAGTTGTTCCGGCTAGGGATCGAGCCCGAGGTGCCTTATGACTTGTGGATACTCGACGCACGAGAGTGTTTCCGGCTGAGGGGTTGAGCCTAATGAGTGAAATGACCTACGGGGTTGAGAATGATGTTCTCCGTAGTGCCGAGTTGAGACAAGATTCTAGAATGGTCTGACATGTTTGAGCCTTCTTGGGATCGCGATTGGTTCTCCCAGATGGATTGAGCTCTGCTAACTGTGTGCAGCCGAGAGAGAGTCCGGAGTGCTCTATTGATGATGTTCACTGACTGGTGTTTACTTTTGATTTGCTTGGCATCATATTGTGATTTTTGTTTGTGTTATTTGTTCTCTGATAGCACTAGATGTTAGATATTGGTTGGTGTTAGTTGGAGGCTGTTAAGAGGTCTAGAGGTGATGACAGGTAAGATATGTTGGCTAGGTGTTGTTGTGTTATTTTTACTCTTGGACTTGTCGGGATTGGGGGCTAGGTAGGTTTTGTTTGGATTTTATTTGTACTTTCCAGGCTTATGGGGGCTAGGTAGGTTCTACGTGTTTACTTACATTGAGTTCTCCTTCTGCGATATCTGGTATATCTGTTTATCTCTAATATATGCCTTCATGTTGTTTCTGCCTTTCATGTTTGGTATACTATTGTACCGACACCCTAGTTAGGGCACTGCATTCACGCATGCAGGTAATGGTGGGCTGGTAGATCGAGTTCTTGTTGCTGAGTGAGTTCCAACTGAGTCGGTGCGCTCTAGGTCTTTCAGAGGTGCTAGAGGTCGAGTTATGGGTAGTTCGGGGCCCTATCCAAGACAGTTGATTTCTATTGTATTTTTAAAGGCTCGTACACATTTTTTTTGGGTCTAGTGTCATTGTTGTAGGCTGGGTGGGCCTTATTGTAAAGACTGTTTTCTTTTTTGTGGCTTGGATGGCCTATTATATATCCTTTTGGGTTGGGTTGGTTTGTGAGCCAGCCTCTAGTTTAGTTTGTGGTTACTCGGATTGTATAGTTGTTGTGTTGTCGAACTTCATTAGTTCTGGCCTTTGTTTTATTTTTTGGGCATTGTGTATGCTCATATCAGGGGTGGCACCGGGAGCCAGTCATGCCCCCCCCCCTCGGATTTAGGGTGTGACAGCTTTAGAGGTCAAGTATAGGGTAGTTATAGCTTGCCTACGGGCCTATAGTGGTATGGATAGGAAGAATGTGGATTTCTTGCACTTACCAGGGCTTATGGGGGCCCAAGTAGGTTATTTTGTGTTGTTTGTACCTTCCAGGCTTATGGGGACCAGGTTAGGTTCTTGTTTATATATTAGCCGGTAGTTATAGTCCATATTGTGAGATTATGCAGGTTAGCTTCTGGACCTTAATTACTGATTACTTCCAGTTCCTTATCAACTTTCATTCAGTCATTATTTACTGCCTTTCATATTCGGTACATATTGTACTGACGCCCACGCATGAGGCACTGCATACTTGCTTGTAGGTCCAGACAGACAGGGCTCGGGACCGTCTCAGTAGGCAATAGTTGTTCAGATTCAGTAGATTGGCTATCTCCTTTCTTCCGAAGTTGCCAAACGTTTAAGGTTCGGTTATCTTTTGTTGTATAGTTTTGGGTAGACTGGGGCCCTGTCCCGACCAATATTCTACTCTTGGAAGCTTGCAGACTACAGTTTCTAGGTTAGTTAAACGTTATTGGCCATGTGGGGCCTATATGTGATATGATATGTGTTGTTGGTCGTGTGGGGCCTAGATATGTTATCTGTTAGGAGCATGGTGGTCTTATTGGCCCGCATAGGATGATATTACTATTGCTATTGGGTTAGCTATTTTATTACAGGTGTTGAGCGGTGGCCTTGTCGGTCCAGGACTGTGTTTACAGCCGAGATATAGTTGTTTGATTTCTTGATTATGTGCTGCTGGCATACACCAGCTGTGTAGATGTCCAGTCAGGCCAGCTCAAAGTCCAATGTGGCATGAGGTGCTAGTTACGCCCCCCAAGGTGGGGCATGACAAATTTGGTATCAGAGCAGCATCGTATCCTAGGGAGTCTGCAAGTCGTGTCTAATAGTTGTTTATAAATGTGTTGTGCACCACATTTTATAAGCAAGAAGCTACAAGGCATGATAGTATGGTTATCTCTCCTTCTTCTCAGATCGTGTTATAGAGCCGAGTTATCTAGATTTGAGCCACTAAGTTTATGTTGTTATGTCTATCTACAGAGATGTTGGATATAAGGCAGACCACAACCAGTCGTGAGCTAGACACCACAGCAAGAGAGGGTACCAGCAGGATGCCACAGTTGGGGACAACCCGGCTTGAGGACGAGAGAGAGACATCCTCTCAGTCTCCCCAGCATTCCCTAGGGCACCAAGAACCTCCAAGGGCAACAGAAGTATCGACCTCACTTCTAATTCCTCCTATACCCTCAGATCAGGATGTTAAAAATGCAGTATGTATGTTGGTTCAGATGATGGCTGCCCAGCATCAACCTCAGCCAGTAGTACCAACTGTTTCCGAGCCTACTGAGGGGCCCAGGAATTCGAGAGTCCGTGAGTTCCTTGCCTTGAGCCTCCGCAGATTACAGGAACAGATCATATAGAGGACCCTTAGAACTTCATAGACCATCTAAAGAGGATATTTAGGGTTATGCATGCTTCATCCACAGAATCAGTAGTGTTCCGATTACGAGAGACAGCAGTTTTATGTTATGAAAGTTAGGAAAGGGCCAGAGGCAGAGATGCACCTCCATCTACATGGCCTAGCTTCTCTGAATCCTTCATAGACCACTATTTTCCCCGAGAGATCCAGCAAGCCAGAGTAGAGCAGTTCTTACATCTAGAGCAGGGAAGAATGAGCGTCAGAGAACATACATTGAGATTTGATTCCATGGCCAGATATGTGCCAACATTTATTGATACTATGCCAGCCAGGGTACATCAATTTATCATGGGGCTTGCACCAGAGTATGTGGAATCTTGTATCAGGGCCAGATTACGAGAGGATATCAATATCTCATGGATTCAGGCCTTTGCTCAAAACATAGAGGGAGTCAGGCAACGTCAGTATGTGATTGACATGGCAGGTCGGAGCGGTGTCGGAGACCTACCTACTTGCAGGCAGAATTTCAGGGTGGGCCTAGGCCTCATTTTTCAGGTAGGCCACCTAGGACCCCATTTTAGCAGTAGTAGGGCAGCAGATTAGATCATGTGGACAGTCAGGTCCCGGCGAGAGTTCACGAGCGTCAGGCTCACAGCAGCAGAGGAGTCCAGATTAGATGAGCCCAGCTATACCACATTGTAGTACCTGTAACAGGCGACATCTGGGGAGATGCAGATATGGATACACTACCTATTATTCCTGTGGATAGGAGGGACATATGATGAGGGATTGTCCGACTAGAAACCAAGGTGATCGGGACCAACATAATAGGTCCTCAGCAGGTTCACATGCTCCAGCACCTTCTGCAAGGCGTAGGCCTTCAGCTCTAGCAGGTAGAGGCAAAGGTATCAGGGGCATCCAGTTATAGCAGTGGTTTAAATCGTACTTATGCAATAGTAGGGAAACAAGACTCTGAGGCATCGTCAAATGTTGTGAGAGGTACATTGAATGTTTGCTCTTATTTAGTTTATGCTTTGATAGATCCAAGTTCTACCTTGCCGTATGTTACTCCGTTAGTGGCATGGAAGTTTGATATAGTACCAGAATTACTTCAGCGACCATTTTCTGTGTCCACGCCTGTTGGTGAATCTATTGTCACCAAAAGGGTTTATCAAGGTTGTACGGTAGAAATTGTTGGCCGCCAAACCTCTGCGGACCTAGTAGAGTTAGAAATGACTGATTTTGATGTAATTATGGGCATGAATTGGTTAGCGCCATGTTATGCTAATGTTGAGTGCTGGACAAAGATTGTCTAATTCCACTTTCTAGGGGAGGTGATATGGGAGTGGAGAGGAGATGCACCCGCGCTGAAGGGTAAGTTTATATCCTATCTTCAGGCAAGAAAGTTGATTGCAAAAGGTTGTACCTATTATATTGTCAGGGCTCGGTATATACAAGAAGAACCCCAAATCTTCAGTCTATTCCAGTGGTTAATGAAGTTCGAATGTATTTTTGAATGAGCTTCCCGGTATTCCCCTAGAATGGGAAATTGACTTCTCCATTGATACGCTACTGGATACACAAATCATATTTATTCCTCCATACAGAATGGCCCCTACTGAGTTGAAAGAATGAAGTATCAGTTGAAAACTTGTTAGATAAAGGTTTCATTAGGACTAGTGCTTCGTCGTGGGGTGCTCCAGTCCTATTTGTGAAAAATAAAGTGGCTCACTGCGAATGTGTATAGACTATCGATAGCTAAACAAAGTTACTATCAAAAGTAGGTACCTCTACCGAGAATAGATGACTGGTTTGATTAGTTGCAGGGGGAAAAATACTTTTCAAAGATTGAACAAAGGTCAGGGTACCACCAGGTACGGGTCCAGGAGAAAGATATTCTGAATCTAGCTTTTAGAACCAGATATGGTCATTTTGAATTTGTAGTTATGTCCTTCGGGTTAAAAAATGCCCCAGCAGTGTTCATGGACTCAATGAACAGCATCTTCAGGCCATATTTAGATCTGTTTATGATAGTGTTTATTGATGACATTCTAGTATATTCACGCTTAGAAGCCGAACATAGAGATCATTTGTGAATAATACTCCAAGTCCTCAAAGACCGCCAGTTATATGCAAAGTTCTCGAAATGTGAGTTCTGGTTAAATTTTGTGGCTTCCTTGGGCCATTTTGCATCAGATGCACGCATTTAGGTGGATTCACAGAAAATTAAGGCTGTAAAAACTTGGTCCAGACCCACAACTCCAACTGAGGTTCGTAGATTCATAGGATTAGTCAAGTATTATAGAAGGTTTATGGAAGGATTCTCTACCCTCTCATCACCATTAACGAAGCTGACGCAGAAAGCAGTTAAGTTTCAGTGGACTGAGGTTTGTGAACGGAGTTTCCAAGAGTTGAAAAATAAACTGACTTCTGCACCAGTATTAACCTTTCCAGAGGGTTCAGAGTGCTACGCTGTGTATTGTGACGCTTCAGGTAGTGGGTTAGGATGTGTTTTGGTGCAACGTGGTCAAGTAATTGCCTATGCTTCGACGCAACTGAAGAAACACGAGAAGAATTATCCCACCCATGATTTAGAATTAGCTGCAGTTATTCATGCTCTGAAAATTTGGAGGCATTACTTATATGGTTTTCGTGTAGACATCTTCACTGATCACAAAAATCTCCAGTAGGTTTTTACATAGAAAGAGTTGAATTTGCGACAACGTCGTTGGTTAGAGTTATTGAAAGACTACGACGTGAACATCCTGTATCATCCAGGAAAATCTAATATTGTTGTCGATACCCTCAGCCGTAGATCCATGGGAAATTTAGCATATTTAAGTCCAGAGCAGTAGGAAATAGCTCGAGATTTGCACCAGTTAGCTAATCTAGCAGTCCGAGTAGTAGATTCAGAGGATAGAAGGGTCGTGATTCAGAATACAGCAGTGTTATCTCTAGTGGTAGAGGTGAAGGAGCGACAGCGCGAGGACCCTAGTCTAGTGCAGCTCAGAGACAAGGTTCAGCAGGGTGAACTATCAGCCTTTGAGTTAACAAGAGACGGTGTCTTGAAATTCAGGGGTCGACTCTGCGTTCCAAATATAGAAGGGCTTCGCCAGCAGATCATGGCAGAGGTACATTATTCTCGTTACTCTCTTCACTCAGGTTTGACTAAGATGTACCACGATATAAAAGAGATATATTGGTGGCCTGGAATGAAGGAAGGTGTGGCTGAGTTTGTAGCATAGTGTCCAAATTGCCAGTAGGTAAAAGCTGAACATCAGAAACCTAGCGAACTGACTCAGGAAATGGCTGTACCTATGTGGAAATGGGAAGTCATTAATATGGATTTTATTATAGGATTACCTTGCACTAGGCGTAAATTCGACTCCATTTGGGTCATTGTCGACAGGTTGACGAAATCAGCCCATTTCTTGCCAGTCAGGACTATGTTTCAGCCGAAGATTATGCTAAGTTATATATTAAGGAGATAATTCGACTGCACGGGGTCCCAGCATCCATTATTTCTAATAGAGGAGCACAATTTACAGCTAGATTTTGGAAGTCATTTCAAAAAAGTTTGGGGACACAGGTTAATTTGAGTACAGCTTTCCATCCCCAGACAGATGGTCAGGCAGAGCACACCATTCAGACACTCGAGGAAATGCTGCAGGCGTGTGTGCTAAACTTCAGAGGAAGTTGGGACGAGCACCTACCTCATATTGAGTTTCCATACAATAATAGCTATCATTCCGCTATTCAAATGACGCCTTATGAGACTTCGAATGGGCGGAAATGTAGGTCCCCCATATGATGGTTTAAAGTAGGGGAAGCAAGGTTGACCGGACCAGATGTGATACATCAATCATAGGAAAAGGTAAAATGTCACGCCCCACCTTGAGAGGCATGACTGGCACCTAGTGCCACATTGGCAACTAACTGACCTGGCTAGGCTTATGCTCATCTGGTGCCAGCCTATGACTCAATTCAAGAAAACAACGGGCAATATCTCGGCTGTAAATACAGCCTATGGCCGACAAGGCCATACAGCCACCTATAAATGAAAGCATCTAACCCACAATAAGCAACAGAAGGGATCCTATGCGGGCCGACAAGGCCACCATGCTGTCTAGTTATAACAGAAATGAAGACAGGCTACTATACTAGGCTCCACGCAACCAACATACGAAGCATAACTGGTTAAGGCCCCACACGGCCAACATACAACTAACTGACTGATGATTGTAGTCTGCAAGCCTCTAAGAATACAAATAGTGGTCGGGACAGGGCCCCAGCCTACCCAGATGCTATACAAACGGAAGACTGCACTTGCTACAACCTGGCAACTCCGAATGAAAGGAGCTGGCCAAACTGCTGACTCTGAAAAGTTGTTACTGAGGATCCTAAACTCTGTCTGTCTAAACCTGCAGGCAAGTAATACAGCACCCAGGGGAGGGCATCAGTACAATATGAACGGAATATTTAAGGCAATAGATAAGCTAATAACGACTGGAAGTAAGCAGAAAGAAGGGCAGAAATATTAACCTGTACGCCTGCTGATTCGTAATCTTCATCTAACCAACACTACATGTACGTAAGCTAAGACTGTATAATTACATATTTATAAACTATAACTAGCATACAAGAATACAAACAAAAACCTCACCTGGCCCCTATAAGCCGGAAGGTACAATCAACACAGAATAAATCGTTCGGGCCCCCATAGTCCCTGGCGAGCTCATCTCAATCTATATACCCCTATCCAAGTTTCTATGACTCCACTGGTACTGTAGCCAACCTACTGGTCCCCTGGGTCTACAACTGAGCCTGCTTGGCCCATGAAATATAGTTATGTCTGAGTCCAGTGGACTCCTGCTGTCTGTACCCCGGGTACCGAACTTGACGGGGTGTGCCGATACGGCATAAGAGTACTCTAGCCATGGAATGGGCTATATGAGGACCTCAAACCTCATCTTCGTCCCTCACGGATGGCATACCGCTCCTCGAAGTGACGTCATCTAGCCCTCGCGGGCGTCGACACAGCTAGTAACCCTGGGGTGGTCATGGATGGCTCCTAAGTGAGGGAAACCCCAACCAAGGTGTTGTACTAACATCTCAATCTAGCCACTCAAAAGGCATCACTTTAACTGGCCTTCTGGGCCTAACGCCACCACTACTCGCCCCTAGGACAATCTGTAAAGCTGCTAGCGGGCACGCCGTTCACATGTATCTGATCAGAGGATCCTGATAGTGATCATGATCTCTAATAGTTTGGACTGAATGGGGCGAGATCTGGAGTGGTCAAACACAACTCTCTATATGTACTGCCCGGACATCTATAGCTCATAATAACTGCAAGGTCACGAATGACTAACTACTCAGTCCCGCTGCTTAGGGCAATTGTAGGGCTGGTACTGGCCAAACATGCTTTTGAGCGATCAGCCCCTAATCCTCCATAGGAAATTTATTGACATCCTTAGCCTGTGGGCAGTACTGTACTAACATGGTACTTACTAGTGCCTTAGGCCTCATCTTGATCTAATCGGATTTTATATTACTTTTCTGGGCGATTTTTGACCTTATAGACACTTTATATAGACCTAACCATTCCTGGCAACCTGTGGGTGATAGGAACCGGCTGGGGTGCTGGCCCGGCCTCTAGCTACTAATAAGGTCCCCTACTTTAGGGTACCCATGGGTCTATATTACCTGGACGACTAGGCTGGCTTCCTGGGCGACTTATATGATAACTGCTAAGCCCACTAAGACTAAAAATCACAAGTAATACTAATAGGATGACAGGCTTTCACTCAGTTCACTAGACAACCTTAGGCTGCTGATTCTAAAACATGGCCCTCCTATCTAAAGTTCTGTCCTTGGGGCATAGGGATACACCAATGTCCTCTAGGCATTCTTTCCTGACAATACAGACGCCAAACTGGTGGTTAACCTGCCTAGCTGCGCCCATGCTACTCAACTTACTAGCTCAGGCTCGATAACTCTCACGAGCTCCTAAGATCTAGGCCTGGCAACAAACATAGAATTCTATTAACACAATAAACTGGAGAATAGAAAATTTTCTATGATGCTTCTAGCGCGTGTCACACTTAACATGCTCCGGTTCAACAAGGAATACTGCTCTAAAATCCATATACGTTTTTAGTAGCTAACCAGAACTTATGTAATCGTAATCTATGGACAGTAGCTAATCACAACATATCTAATCTCTATATACCAGCAATAGCTAATTACAACATGTCTAATCACAATCTAATGGTAGCAGCTATCTACAACATATGAAACCATCATTTATGTTCTGGAACATAAGTCGTAATACTGTACGATGAGAATAACTTGTCGAGGGTTAAGCCTTACATACCTCGAATACCGACTCCCGATTATCTGACGAGTTCCAATTTGAATTCGCTAGATCTCTTTAGCTATAACTGTTATACTGGGGAGAAAGAGGTGAATTTCAATACCAAATTCGGTGTAAAACGATAACTTTTAATACCAATATTGACTATACTTCAACTTAACAAAACATGGACGAAAACGTATTATTTCTCGAGAGTTCAGAAGGGAGAAATGCTTACTTGAAGCCTGTGATCATATAAAAATTAGTTTGGAGCAATTCTGACAATGTTTGCTCGGCAGGGTTGCGATTCGCCAGGCAAATTTCATGAAAATAACTCTATAGTAATGCTCCCTACGGGCTTAAACTTTGATACTCGAAGTTAATTTGAATTTGGATGGCGTTTCGTAGCGTAAATGGATGAAAATTACGTGAAAGTTGTGTAGTGTACTCTCTTTGGCCATGAGGTTTATTGGAAATGAAATCAAATGAAAGGGGAGGGGCTTATATAGGGCTAAGGGCGGTGGCAGGGCCGGTGCCTCGCGCAACCCATCACGCAGGCAAGGTCGGCGCCTCGCACTGCCCATAGCACAGGGGGGCTAGCATGTCGTGTGGGCCCTTCACGTCCCATTCGTGTCCTACCCTGCTTCTAAGGCTCTTCCCACACGCTTCAAGCTCTTCTTATTCGTCACAAAAACTACGCGTATGCCTACTAACCATTGACATTTTTATGGGGTGTAACATAAAACTTATTAGAGAATGTATGTTTACAACCCAGAGTCGTGAGAAGTCCTATTCTGATGTACAATGTAGAGACTTGGAATTTAATGTTGATGATCGGGTATTTCTTAAAGTTTCACCTATGAAGGGCGTGATGAGGTTTGGCAAGAATGAAAAGCTTAGCCCTAGATTCATTGGACCATACTGGATTCTCCAGAAGATAGGCCAAGTGGCTTATGAGTTAGAATTGCCTTCAGGTCTAGAATCTGTTCATCCGGTCTCTCATATATCGATGTTGCATAAGTGCATAAGAGATCCCTCTCGAATTGTTCCAGTGGAGGATGTCCAGGTTACAGAAGAACTGCCGTACGAGGAAGCTCCAGTAGCTATATTAGACCGGCAGGTCCGCAGATTAAGAACCAAAGATGTAGCCTCCATTAAAGTCTTATGGAGGAACAAAAATGCAGAAGAGATGACTTGGGAAGCCGAGGTCGACATGAGGTCTAGATATCCTCACTTGTTTCAGTAATGACAGTATACAGACTTAGACAGTCACCGTTATGAGGTAATTCTCGAATGATATATGATTGTTTTGTTACTAGTATTATCAGTTGCTTATATGTATGTTGTAGGATTACAGTATTCATTTGGTTGTAGCATCATGTAAGGCCCCTATGTTGGACTTTTCTGCATTTTAGGTTCACGGATAGTCCCTATTACAGAGGAGACTCTGCCAAAATTTTTCTGGCGATGGTTAAAATAGTTGAGTCTCTTAAGCTTAAGATTGTATTCGAGGATGAATGTACCTAAGGGGAGGATGTGGTGTACTAGTATTATCAGTTGCTTATATGTATGTTGTAGGATTATAGTATTCAATTGGTTGTAGTATCATGTGAGGTGCTTATGTTGGACTTTTCTGTGTTTGAGGTTCACGGATAGTCTCTATTACAGAGGAGACTCTATCGAAATTATTCTAGCAATGGTTAAAATAGTT
This sequence comes from Datura wrightii, assembly GCA_035772735.1. NCBI lineage: Eukaryota > Viridiplantae > Streptophyta > Magnoliopsida > Solanales > Solanaceae > Datura > Datura wrightii. The sequence goes on along the minus strand of JASDFA010000016.1, from coordinate 64,282,803 downwards.
GAGTCTCTTAAGCTTAAGATTGCATTCGAGGATGAATGCTCCTAAGGGAGGATGGTGTTACACCACGTAAGTTTCTATCGTTTGACCGACGCGTGCGTACGTATGTTGAGAATTTTGGAGTACGACGTATGCGAGGAAGGGCTCGGGAAATGAACCTACGAGCACGTTGTCGAGCGAGCTGGAGGCCGGGGTTGGAGGATGGGCATCATGGCTGGTGCGTCGCACCCGTGGCCTGGCGCGATGGGTGGCGTGTCGTGCCCCCCTGTCACCGCCTCAACTTACATAAACTCCATCAATATTTAAAGTGATTCATTCTAATATTTCCTGAAACATAGGAGCGGACCTTGAGTGATATTTTCATCCAATTTTCACTGCATTACGCTGCTAAACTCCATCCAATTGCAAATTCATCTTAGATAACGAGTTTCAGGCCTACAAAGAACGTCCCTATGGAGTTGCTTTGAAATCTCGCTTGGATTGTCGGAGCCCTGCTGAGTAAAAGTTGTAGAAATCACTTCTAGTTAAGTCCTAAGCAGTTACAAGTGATTGGTAAGCATTTCTACCTTCTAAACTCTTGGGAACTTGTAAGCTTTCGGCCGAATTGGATGAAGTTTGATTTGTAGTTAATGTCCTTGAAAGATATTTTTATTTACCGATTCCTAGTATTGAAAATAGCTTTATTCTCTTAGTGTAAGGGCTGAAAATTAGAGAAATCATCGGCTTTAGGTTGGAACTATCTGGATGAACGGAAATCGACAATTGAGGTATGTTAACGCTATCTCCTCTCGACAAGTTACTCTTGTTGTTTAGCTGATACAATCAATACCTCGTAGTAGCTTGTGCTTATTGGTTGTGGGTAGCTGCTATGAGACGAATTGAGGTTATAGTATAGTATCCCTTGTTGAGAAGTTTGTATTCAGTTTTGATTGTCGCTAGAGGCGACGAAGGGATTCCCTCTTCAGTTATTTACCAATTAAGAAGACTAGTAAGTGCTTTATTACCATATTGAGGCCACAGAGGCCTGAGGGTAGCTATTAGCATACCTTGCTAAGTTAGGTAGCGTAAGGCATAGTTGGGCAATACAAAATAGTGTTCTACGCCTATACATATACAGTAGAGCTTGCTTACAAGCCATTGGCGTATCTTGACGCCTATAGGACTAGAATCATGATATAATGACCTTATATTCCCATCAGTGGCACCAGGGTTGCCAAATGGACCAGGGGGTAGATTTCTAGGTAAACTACCTAGTCTTAGCGATCATATAGCTTCTTTCCATTTACAGATACAGTTACAGGAGCCTAGATGGCTCAAATACAGTTAAAGGAGCCTAGATGGATCAAATATAGTTATAGGAGCCCAGATGGCTTGGATACAATTAAAGGAGCCCAGATGGCTCGGATACAGCTACAGGAGCCCAGACGGCTCAGACACAGTCACAGGAGCCAAGAAGGCCCAGTTACAGCTTCAGAGGTCAAGTATACCATAGTTACAGCTTGCCTACGGGCCTATAGTGGTACGGATAGGAAGAGTATGGATTGCTTGCACTTACCAGGGCTTATGGGGGCCCAAGTAGGATATTCTGTGTTGTTTGTACCTTCTAGGCTTATGGGGGCCAGGTTAGGTTATAATTTGTACATTACCTAGTAGCTATAGCCTATATTGTGAGATTATGCAGGTTAGCTTCTGGCCCTTAATTATTGATTGCTTCCAGTTCCTTATCACTTTTCATTCAGTCATTACTTACTGCCTTTCATATTTGGTACATATTGTACTGATGCCCACGCATGGGGCTATGCATACTTCCCTGCAGTTCCAGACAGATAGGGCTAGAGACCGTCTCAGTAGCTGTTCAGATCCAGTAGATTGGCTATCTCCTTTCTTCCGGAGTTGCCAGATATTTAAGGTTTGGTTATCTTTTATTGAAAAGTTTTGGGTAGGTAGGGGCCTTGTCCCGACCAATATTCTACTCTTAGAAGCCTGCAGACTATAAGTTTTGGGTTAGTTATGCGTTATTGGTTGTGTGGGGCCTATATGTGATATGATATGTGTTGTTGGCCATGTGGGGCCTAGATATGTTATCTGTTGGGAGCATGATGGTCTTGTCAGCCCACATAGGATGATATTACTACTGCTATTGGGTTAGTTGTTTTACTGCAGGTGTTGAGCGATGGCCTTGTCAGCCCAGGTCTGTGTTTACAGTCGAGATATAGCTGTTTGTTTTCTTGATTATGTGTTGCTGGCATACACCAGCAGTTTAGATGTGTCACGACCCGAACGTACACCCAGATCGTAGGCACGGGACAAGGGACCCCGAGGGACCCCAAGTCAACCCATGGCTTATGCATACAACTAATCTCATTCAAATAAGCGAAATGATAATCATAAAATCATAGCGGAACATAATCATAGCATAACATTAGAAAATACTGGACGTACACATAAGCGGAATACTACACATGGTCTGAAAGCTTCTACAACATACGATGGGTTGATGGGACAACATCCCCAACTAACCCGAACAATACTAAAATGTAAGATAACATAAAAGTCTGTCAAATAGCCCTCAAAACATGAGGACTCACCAATAAGCTGAGAATGTAAGCTGAGATGGACTAAGGATGAGGATGAGCCTGAGATTCGTACCATGTATTATGAAATGATACAGCATAGAAAGTGTCACGCCCCACCTTGGGGGGTATGACTGGCACCTGGTGCCCTACTAAGACCTGACCTGCTGAACTGTTAAGCCTGGGCACATCTGGCGCCTGGCTGGCTCTAACTCAAATTTCTGGAAACAAAGGGCTATATAACGGTTGTAAATACAGCCCCCGGCCCATTGGCCTATAGCCTTCTGTACCTGTATTACAGCTGACCAGAAACAAGGTAATTCAGGGGAACTTATGCGGGCCGACAAGGCCACCATGCTGTCTAGTTATCTGTAACTCATACATAACATACTGGAAAAGCTACGTGACCGGCAAGGTCACCACTACTGGCAAACTATGGCCCCACACGGCCATTACAAAAGAAAGAAAGGAGTAAAGACAACTATACAACTGCACGGCCTCACACGACCGGCTCATCTGACCACAGGGAATACATACAGACTGCAAGCCTCTAGGAAGGATAATAGAAATGATCGGGACAGGGCCCCAACCTACCTGTACTGTACAACAAAAAGAACTAGGCTACACCTCTAGAAATTCAGCCTCCGGATAACAGGAGCTGAATACTCAACCGCTGATGGGGATCACGAGGTATCGCCTGCTCGTCTATGGGTACCTGCAGGCAAGTAATGCAGCGCCCCACTGGGCGTCAGTACCGCTGGTACTGAGTATGTAAAGCAACTGAAAACAGCCGAATATAATTAATATGACTAGCAATTCTGAATAGCAGGAGATAACTGAATCTGTAAGAACTGAAGGGATGTCTGAAATCAATAACATAACTGACGAAACTGGAATAGAAGAACTAAATTAACTATCTGATAGTGTAGATCGTACCTGTTCTTAATCATACTGAAGGGAGTAGGAATCATACCTGGAGGCGTATCATTTCACTAATAATCTGCCCGTATCTACTGTAATCATAGCATAACATACATAACATAACATGGCATACATAACCTTACCCGGCCCCCATAAGCCGGGAGGTACAATCAACACAGAATCTATACCCCTACCCCGGTCATCCCATCTCCTATAGTGGCTGTAAGCATCCCGCCGGTCCCCTGGGTATGCACTTGGGCTCACTGAGCCCCTGACTATAACTGCATCTGAGTCCGGAGGACTCCTGAATCTGCACCCGGGCGTATCCGCTCGACTGGGGTGTGTAAGGGCCGATCAAGGCACAAATATGGGGAAAAACTGGCATCCCATCTTCGTCCCCTGGCGGGACGGCATGCCACTCCGTAGAGTGACGTATCCTCTTCCTCTGGCAGACGAGTCGATACAGCTATTAACCCTGGGCGGTCATGGATGCTAGGTAATCCAACCCCAAACAATACAACGGTCTCAACTGGTAATACTGTCTGGGTATCTCACATGCTGAGGCTAATAGGGGTAAAGTATCATATATATTACATGTTGGGCTACTGATAGTAATCTGTACGTATTTAATACGTGCTGAGGCAAGTAAAGATGTATAAATATGAATATAGTCTCCTGCCGGGCTGTACTGGGCAAATGCTATATAAGATAATGTTTCTGCTGAAAACTCTGCTGTTGGCTAAGTTTCTGTATACACTATATGTTGGACTAGTGATAGAAATATGTACACACTTGATACATGCTGAGACTGGAAGTACTATATATATATGTACGAATATAGTCTTTCTGCTGAACTATGCTGTATACTGATTTTCTATAGTAACCTGATTTACTATTCCTGACATGCTTTCTGAACTTCATTTTAGCCTGCTATTCTATTTCTGAAGTGCTTTACGGATACTGTACTACTCCGCGGGGTTTCAGCTGAACACAACAATATCTTAACATGGCATATTACATCACACACTGAATATACTGGGCAATCTCTAACGCTTGCGTTAGAATCTATTTCATACCGTTACGTTTCATACACATTACAACCCAATGTTTTCTAACATCGTACCAATATTCATAATAACGCGATACTCGACTTCTGAACATTCTACTGATCCGTAATTTATTACGCTATACTAATATTACTTAACTTGCCGAAGGAAACTAACTTTACATACCTTCTCTTTGAATTATTCGTCCGTCGGACGAAGCTCGGCCGGTACTTCAACTATTTTCTCCCAACTGCATTCATAAATACACCAATTAATACTAAATACAGTTGTATTGTAAAGAGCAACGTTACTTTCGATATAGTTTATAGCCGAAACTTAGGCTTATCGAAAGACGATCAAAAACTCGCTATTTTCCAGCGGCCCAGAAGGGAGAAGTATTCACTTCTCAGCTAGGAACACATAGACATTAATTTAGAGCAATTCTACTTACTTTAGTTCGGTGGCTCGCTGACTCGTCGGCCGTATTTTGCGAAACTAACTCCGTAGAAATGCTCTCTGCTGCTAAATACCTTGGTATCTAGGATTAATTTGAGTTTGGGCAGCGTTTGGCAGCGTAATCGGACGAAAATATTTAATTTTTCTTCGTTTTTCCTCTTTCTCTGATTTCTCTCTCTGTTTTCCTGGAAATTTCTAAGTATATACTGATTTAAAATTGAAGTGGGCTTTATATACTTGGGCCTGGACAAGGGCAACGTGTCACGGAGCCATCGCGGAGGCCTCACCTCCATGACACGCTGCCATCGCGGAGGGGCTCTGCCTCGGCTCCTCCCGCGATGGTTCGACGGGTTTCTCGTCTGATCTTTTCCCGGGCCTTTCCCTAGCACGTATGGTTTCCAAATATGCTTAACCAATGTGCGAATAGGTCATCTAAGTGCCGGGAATTCTACGGGGTATAACATTCTCCCCCCCTTAGGAACATTCGTCCTCGAATGTATACTGCTATCTAGAGGGCTGTTTACTCTAGTTTCTGGAAAAATTTTGGCAGAGTTTCCCCTGTAATATGGACTATCGCAAAAACCTAAAATGCAGAAAAGTCCAACACAGGCACTGCACACAATATTCCAAGATTCGCTAAACAACTAAATATCACTTCTTTTTTTTATCATTTACAAACATACAATCATAAGATACTGTATAAGTAATGATACGGACATACCTGTCATCTGATTAGGCCTGGAATAGGTGAGGGTATCTGATTTTCATATCTTCTTCAGCCTCCCATGTCATTTCCTCCCGATTTCTGTTACGCCATAACACTTTGACAGACGCAACCTCTTTAGTTCTCAGCCTGCGAATCTGTCTGTCTAAGATGGCTACGGGAACCTCTTTATAGGCTAACTCCTCTGTGACCTGAACATCCTGGACTGGAACTACTGTAGAAGGGTCCCCTACGAACTTCCTTAACATAGAAACATGGAATACTGGGTGAACCGACGCTAACTCTGGAGGCAAGTTTAACTCGTATGCTACGCGGCCTATTCTTCGCCGAATCTGATACGGCCCAATGAATCTTGGGCTAAGCTTGCCTTTCTTGCCAAACCTCATTACCCCTTTCATCGGGGACACTTTCAGATATACCCAGTCGTTTACTGAAAATTCTAAATTTCTGCGCCGCCTATCTGCGTATGACTTCTGGCGGCTCTGAGCGGTCAGTAAACGTTCTCGGACAAGCTTTATCTTTTCCTCGGACTGCCGAACGATGTCTGGGCCAACTAATGCTGATTCTCCTGTTTCAAACCAGCCCACCGGCGATCTACATTTTCGCCCGTACAATGCCTCGAAAGGCGCCATCTGAATAGCTGAATGGTAGCTGTTATTATAAGCAAATTCGATTAACGAAAGATGTTCATCCCAGCTACCCCCAAAATCTAACACACACGCTCGTAGCATATCTTCGAGCGTCTGAATCGTACGTTCAGCCTGCCCGTCTGTCTGAGGGTGGAATGTTGTGCTCAAATTAATCTGCATCCCCAAACCTTTCTGAAACGACTGCCAGAACCTAGCTGTAAACTGCGCTCCCCTATCTGAAATAATAGAGACCGGCACTCCATGCAATCTAACTATTTCTCTGATATACAATTCGGCATAATCCTCAGCTGAGAAAGTAGCCCTTACTGGCAGGAAATGAGCTGATTTTGTCAGCCTATCAACTATTACCCAAATGGAATCATTTCTGCGTCTAGTACGGGGTAACCCTGTTACAAAATCCATGTTTATTGCTTCCCATTTCCACGTGGGTACCGTTATCTCTTGCGTCAAACCACCCGGTTTCTGGAGCTCTGCTTTCACCTGCTGACAATTAGCACATCTAGATACAAATTCGGCTACCTCAGTTTTCATACCTGGCCACCAGTAGATGTCTCTGATGTCGTGGTACATTTTCGTCGCCCCTGGATGAAGGGAATAGCGAGTGTAATGTACCTCGTGCATAATCTGCCCACGAAGGCCTGAGACGTTCGGGACACAAAGGCGGCCCTTACAACGTAGCACACCATCCTCGGTTATCTGAAAATCTGGCTCCTTACCCTTCTGAACTCTATCTCTGAGCTGGACTAAATCGGGATCCTCGTATTGTCGTTCTTTTACCTCTGTAGCCAACGATGACACTGCAGAATTCTGAATTACGGCCCCATTATTTTCTGTTTCCATTACTCGAACGGCTAGCCCAGCTAACTGATGAATTTCTTTAGCTAATTTCTATTTCTCGGGTCACAAGTACGCCAAACTCCCCATTGACTTACGGCTCAGGGCGTCTGCCACAACATTGGCTTTTCCCGGATGGTACAGGATGTTCACATCATAATCCTTCAACAATTCTAACCAGCGACGTTGCCGTAGATTTAACTCCCTCTGAGTAAAAATGTACTGCAAGCTCTTATGATCTGTATATATATCAACATGGACGCCGTATAGGTAATGTCTCCACATCTTCAAGGCATGAGTTACTGCGGCCAATTCTAGATCATGGGTGGGGTAATTCTTTTCGTGCTTCTTCAACTGTCTGGAAGCATATGCAATTACTCTACCATGCTGCATCAACACACAACCCAACCCGATACCTGACGCGTCACAATAAACTGAGTACCCTTCTGTGCCTTCCGGCAGTGCTAATACTGGGGCGGAGGTTAATCTGTCCTTTAGTTCCTGGAAACTCTGCTCGCATGCCTCCGTCCACTGGAACTTTGCTGCCTTCTGTGTCAATTTGGTTAAAGGTGCTGCAATGGTTGAGAATCCCTCAACGAACCTCCGATAGTATCCTGCCAACCCCAGAAAGCTACGAACTTCAGTCGGGGTGGTAGGCCTAGGCCATGACTTAACTGCTTCTATCTTCTGCTTGTCTACCTGTATACCAGTGTCTGAGACAATATGCCCTAAAAAGGCTACTGAGTTAAGCCAGAATTCGCATTTCGAAAACTTAGCATACAACTGGCGGTCCCTGAGAATCTGGAGCACTGTCCGCAAATGAGTCCGGTGATCTGCTTCAGAGCGAGAATACACCAGAATGTCATCAATAAATACTATCACGAACAAGTCCAGGAAAGGTCTGAAAATACTGTTCATCAGGTCCATAAAGACTGCTGGGGCATTCGTTAGTCCAAAGGACATAACCAGAAATTCGAAATGCCCATATCGGGTCCTGAATGCTGTCTTAGGAATATCCCTTTCACGTACTCGGACCTGGTGATATCCGGACCGCAAATCAATCTTAGAAAAGTATCTGGATCCCTGTAGCTGATCAAATAAGTCATCAATCCTGGGGAGTAGATACTTGTTCTTTACTGTAACTTTGTTTAGCTGCCGATAATCTATGCACATCCGGAGCGAGCCATCTTTCTTTCTCACAAACAAGACTGGCGCACCCCACGGGGAAGTACTCGGCCTGATAAAACCTTTATCTAACAAGTCTTTCAACTGCGCCTTTAATTCTCTGAGTTCTGCAGGAGCCATACGATAAGGAGGTATTGATATTGGCTGAGTGCCTGGTAGCAAGTCAATAGCGAAGTCTATTTCCCTTTCTGGGGGAATACCAGGTAACTCATCAGGAAATACATCTGGGAATTCATTTACCACTGGAACAGATTGGAGTGTCGGAGATTCTACTTGGACATCCTGAACTCTGACAAGATGGTAAATGCACCCCTTAGCTATCAACTTTCTCGCCCGAAGGTAGGAAATAAACCTACCTTTTGGCGTCGCGGTGCTGCCCTTCCACTCCCGTACTGCCTCCCCCGGGAAGTGGAATCGGACCGTTTTGGTCCAAAATTCAACATTGGCAAAGCATGGCACTAACCAGTCCATACCCATTATGGCATCGAAGTCTATCATTTCTAACTCGACCAGATCTATTGTGGTCTGACGGTCAACAATCTCTACTGTACACCCGCGGTAGATTCGGCTAGCTGTGATAGAGTCACCAACGGGCGTAGATACTAGAAAGGGCTGCTGTAATGATTCTGGTACAATACTAAACTTCCGTGCCACAAATGGAGTAATATAGGACAGAGTAGACCCTGGATCAATTAGCACATAAGCAGGGTGTGAGCAGATAGTTAGCATACCTGTCACAACATCAGGCGATGCCTCTGAATCTTGCCTCCCTGGTAAGGCATATGTGCGGCTTGGACCCGCACCTGTACTGGAGGCCCCTGATCTGCCTCGACCCCTGCTTGCTGAAACTGAGGGCCTGCGCCCAGTCGAGGATGTTGTGGCTCGTGACCCTGCTAATGTCCTATCCTGTCTATCGCGGTCCTCTCGACCTCTGGCTGGGCAATCTTTCATCAAATGGCCTTCTTGGCCACAAATATAACATGCGGTGGAGCCATATCTGCATGCTCCAGAATGGCGTCGATTGCATATAGGGCAAAGTGGTAGGGTATACCTACACTGCTCTGCCCTCCTCTGTGATAGTGAATCTGCCATCTGCGAGCCTCTACCAGTCCCTGACTGCCCCCTGCGGCTGAATCTACCCCCCTGTGACTGTGATGGAGGCGGGGGCCTGGGCGGCCTGTCTGACAATCGGGGCCTGGGTCCTCCCCGGGCCTCTCCCTGTAATTCAACTGGCCTGTCCCGGCGACGCTGTTCCTGACTAACCCTTCTGACCTCTCGTTGTCGCTGTCTGATGCCCTTAATATTCTGGGCAAATGCCTGAATGCGAGCAATATCCATGTCCTCTCGCAGTGTGGCTGTAGTGCAAATCTCAACATATTCTGGATTCAACCCCGTAATAAAGCGATGCACTCTGGATGCCATAGTATCAACAAAGGCCGGTGCATATCGGGCTAAGGAATCAAACTGCAAAGAATATTCCCGAACACTCATAGCCCCCTGTTCTAGATGTAGGAACTGTTCTACCCGGGCCTGTCGAATCTCCCGCGGCAAATAATGATCCAGAAAGGCTCCTGAAAAGCTGGACCAGGTGGGAGGGGAAACATCTCTCCCTCGGGACCTCTCCCAGCTTTCGTACCATAACACCGCAATATCCCGTAACCGGAATGCGGCCAACTCAACTGACTCGGTAGACGTGGCATGCATAACCCTGAAGATTCTCTGCATCTGATCCAGAAAATCCTGGGGGTCCTCTGTTCGGTCCGTTCCTGTGAACTGTGGGGGATTCAGGGCTAAAAACTCTCGGACCCTCGAACTACCGGGCCCTCCTGATGATTCTGCAACTGTAGATGGCATTGGCTGACGCTGAGCAGCCATCATCTGTGCTAACAGAACTACAGCACTCCTAACCTCCTGGTCAGAAGGAGTCAATATAGGGGCTACTGAAGGTAATGTCGCCCCAAGTGGCTCATGACGTGGTGGAGACTGCTGAGGAGGCTGGGATGATGCCTCTGTAGTGCCCTCTGGTCGGGCTGTCTCCAAAGGAGGGTGAGGCATCCTGCTGGTGCCTTCCCCTGCTGCAACATCTAAGTTCCGACCTGTGATAGGATGGCGCTGGTCTGACATTATCTGTAACCAAAGAATATGGTAAGATTTTTAGGGACTCAACCCTAAACTATACCGCTCTACAGCACGACTGAATAAGAATAAAAGACAACCATCCTATCATGCCTTGCAGCCTCCTATCCATAGTATGTGGTGCACAACACATCCATGGACAAGACTCTGCTTAGCACGGCTTGCAGACTCCCTGGGATACGACCTGCTCTGATACCAAGTTTGTCACGCCCCACCTTGGGGGTATGACTGGCACCTGGTGCCCTACTAAGACCTGACCTGCTGAACTGTTAAGCCTGGGCGCATCTGGCGCCTGGCTGGCTCTAACTCAAATTTCTGGAAACAAAGGGCTATATAACGGCTGTAAATACAGCCCCCGGCCTATTGGCCTATAGCCTTCTGTACCTGTATTACAGCTGACCAGAAACAAGGTAATTCAGGGGAACCTATGCGGGCCGACAAGGCCACCATGCTGTCTAGTTATCTGTAACTCAAACATAACATACTGAAAAGCTACGTGACCGGCAAGGTCACCACTACTGGCAAACTATGGCCCCACACAGCCATTACAAAAGAAAGAAAGGAGTAAAGACAACTATACAACTGCACGGCCTCACACGACCGGCTCATCTGACCACAGGGAATACATACAGACTGCAAGCCTCTAGGAAGGATAATAGAAATGATCGGGATAGGGCCCCAACCTACCCGTACTGTACAACAAAAAGAACTGGGCTACACCTCTAGAAATTCAGCCTCCAGGTGACAGGAGCTGAATACTCAACCGCTGATGGGGATCACGAGGTATCGCCTGCTCGTCTATGGGTACCTGCAGGCAAGTAATGCAGCGCCCCACTGGGAGTCAGTACCGCTGGTACTGAGTATGTAAAGCAACTGAAAATAGCCAAATATAATTAATATGACTAGCAATTCTGAATAGCAGGAGATAACTGAATCTGTAAGAACTGAAGGGATGTCTGAAATCAATAACATAACTGACGAAACTGGAATAGAAGAACTAAATTAACTATCTGATAGTGTAGATCGTACCTGTTCTTAATCATACTGAAGGGAGTAGGAATCATACCTGGAGGCGTATCATTTCACTAATAATTTGCTCGTATCTACTGTAATCATAGCATAACATACATAACATAACATGGCATACATAACCTTACCCGGCCCCCATAAGCCGGGAGGTACAATCAACACAGAATTTATACCCCTACCCCGGTCATCCCATCTCCTATAGTGGCTGTAAGCATCCCGCCGGTCCCCTGGGTATGCACTTGGGCTCGCTGAGCCCCTGACTATAACTGCATCTGAGTCCGGAGGACTCCTAAATCTGCACCCGGGCGTATCCGCTCGACTGGGGTGTGTAAGGGCCGATCAAGGCACAAATATGGGGAAAAACTGGCATCCCATCTTCGTCCCCTGGCGGGACGGCATGCCACTCCATAGAGTGACGTATCCCCGTCCTCTGGCGGACGAGTCGATACAGCTATTAACCCTGGGCGGTCATGGATGCTAGGTAATCCAACCCCAAACAATACAACGGTCTCAACTGGTAATACTGTCTGGGTATCTCACATGCTGAGGCTAATAGGGGTAAAGTATCATATATATTACATGTTGGGCTACTAATAGTAATCTGTACGTATTTAATACGTGCTGAGGCAAGTAAAGATGTATAAATATGAATATAGTCTCCTATCGGGCTGTACTGGGCAAATTCTATATAAGATAATGTTTCTGCTGAAAACTCTGTTGTTGGCTAAGTTTCTGTATACACTATATGCTGGACTAGTGATAGAAATATGTACAAACTTGATACATGCTGAGGCTGGAAGTACTATATATATATGTACGAATATAGTCTTTCTGCTGAACTATGTTGTATACTGATTTTCTATAGTAACCTGATTTACTATTTCTGACATGCTTTCTGAACTTCATTTTAGCCTGCTATTCTATTTCTGAAGTGCTTTACGGATACTGTACTACTCCGCGGGGTTTCAGCTGAACACAACAATATCTTAACATGGCATATTACATCACACACTGAATATACTGGGCAATCTCTAACGCTTGCGTTAGAATCTATTTCATACCTTTAGGTTTCATACACATTACAACCCAATGTTTTCTAACATCGTACCAATATTCATAATAACGCGATACTCGACTTCTGAACATTCTACTGATCCGTAATTTATTACGCTATACTGATATTACTTAACTTGCCGAAGGAAACTAACTTTACATACCTTCTCTTTGAATTATTCGTCCGTCGGACGAAGCTCGGCCGGTACTTCAACTATTTTCTCCCAACTGCATTCATAAATACGCCAATTAATACTAAATACAGTTGTATTGTAAAGAGCAACGTTACTTTCGATATAGTTTATAGCCGAAACTTAGGCTTATCGAAAGACGGTCAAAAACTCGCTATTTTCCAGCGGCCCAGAAGGGAGAAGTATTCACTTCTCAGCTAGGAACACATAGACATTAATTTAGAGCAATTCTACTTACTTTAGTTCGGTGGCTCGCCGACTCGTCGGCCGTATTTTGCGAAACTAACTCCATAGAAATGCTCTCTGCTGCTAAATACCTTGGTATCTAGGATTAATTTGAGTTTGGGCAGCGTTTGGCAGCGTAATCGGACAAAAATATTTAATTTTTCTTCGTTTTTCCTCTTTCTCTGATTTCTCTCTCTGTTTTCCTGGAAATTTCTAAGTATATACTGATTTAAAATTGAAGTGGGCTTTATATACTTGGGCCTGGACAAGGGCAACGTGTCACGGAGCCATCGCGGAGGCCTCACCTCCGTGACACGCTGCCATCGCGGAGGGGCTCTGCCTCGGCTCCTCCCGCGATGGTTCGACGGGTTTCTCGTCCGATCTTTTCCCGGGCCTTTCCCTAGCACGTATGGTTTCCAAATATGCTTAACCAACGTGCGAATAGGTCATCTAAGTGCCGGGAATTCTACGGGGTATAACAGAAAGTATGCGGTCAGTATGTGAAATATACTGAGTATGCAAGGTAAGTAAAACAGACATTTAAAAGTAAAATAAGACTCATAAGTAAACGTAAGAGAAGGACATCATGCATATATCATAAACCCTATAGAAAACATAAGGCTCAAGACTTTCAAATGATTCGTAAAGCGTTCGTATTCATAACCGTAAGTAAACATTACCAAAACATAACTTGAGTCAATAACATAAATATATTAATGTATAAAACATGCGGAACAATAGGAGGATTCGTCATAACTGACACCATCATGGTAGAGCCTTTCATGATGCCCCACTATCTCGCTCAAGTGGGCAGAGCCGACCCTGGCTTGCCAGGCGAGGGTCGTGCATAAGGCGTGATATCACATTTGAGGGGATCATTATCAATACATCATATCTTACAAACCAACGGTGGCTTGTGGTTATGAGATACCGGCGTAGTCCTTTGAACGTCGGGATGCTCGGTGCTAGACACGGCTCCCAAAAACATGCATATAGGCTCATATATAAATCAACAACATCATGCATTAAGATTCATTGGCTAAAATATAACATTTATCGTCATTGATCCCCTTTAAAACATGCTTAGTCAAGAATCAAGTCCCTTTTCATCGGCCAACATCATAATTGATAAATCATGTAATTCACTTCATAAATCATAAATCATTCTTTAACATGTGGGCATTACCCAATACATCATCATATTCAATTCTTTCAAAATATGCTCATAAACATGGGTAACTTAAATTCATGCTTTTCTGTCATCAATAGATTCAAAATATTGCATATACATTGTAAATTATAACTTCATGAACTTTCATCAAATGGGCATTTTGGATTTAAAAGCTTGAAACATGATTTTTAAAGAAAATAATAATAAAACCTGCCCATCATTTATAATTCAATAATGAAGACTCAATTAAACCATACCCATAAGGAGAAATCACATTTTCATGCATTTGAGTAAAATTCCATAGACTTGAATAGGAGGATTCATAATCTTAAATTGAGATTTGGGCATGGGTGGGGAAGAATTTCACCCATTCTAAAACTCTACATACTTGATAAAGCTGATTCTTACACTTCCTTGATTGCCCACAAACAAATTGATGAAAACTTGGGGAAGAAGACCTTGAATCTCCCAAAAATCTCTCTAAAGTTCTTGCATGAGAATGGGCATGCATAAAGGACTTGACTCCTCTTATCACACTCAGAAAATATCCAAACGACGTAGTTTAGGGTCTAAAAGCATGAAAAAGTCGAAAATGCCCTTAAAATTATTTCCTTGAAAATTGTCCCGGACGGACCAATGACCGACCCAACGGGTCATGGAAACATACCACGACTCGTGGTATCGAGTTATCGGATCCACTGCCTAATAACACATCTCAGATCCTTCCCACGACTCGTCAGGATGAGTCGTTACATCAAAGCATGGGTCGTTGAATCGACCATCGTCAACTCCTTGACCAACCTGACTTCCCTTTCCACGAGCCTCACCATGACTCATGGTGCCTTCCAACGAGTCGTGGTCTCAATCTGTTGTAAGCACTGGACATTTCAACCCACAAACAACGACTAGAAACTACGGGCCATCACTTCTCACCATGGATCGTGGGATGCCCCGTGGGTTCCTTATCAGCCTAAGTTCAGTACTTCCAATGACTAGTAACAATGAGTCGTAACACCGTTCATTGTCACCACTGCCTCCCTGAATCCCCATTCCACGACTTCTTTCGACGACTCGTGGTATCCACCCACAAGTCGTTGAGTCTTCCGTTCTGTGATGTTTTTGCCAGTTTTTTGCACTTTTCAAATTCAACTCCCGAGTCTATTCTTAGGCCTTCTCGGGGTATTAAAATATCTCTCCCCTGGAAACATTCGTCTTTAAATGTAGGAAACAAGCAGCAAACAGAAACATACAATTTATCATAGCTATATACTAATCATTTAAACCAAAATTTTCGCGGAATGACTATCTCCGAATCAAACCATATAGCTGAATTGATCTTATACTTCATATACATATTCATACATATAAAAGAAACTTGCACATATGAACTGAATATGAAAACTAGATAGTCATAAGACAAAACTGATACCTCAAGTCAGAACAAGGCCAGTAGAGGAAAAATGTGGATATCTAGCCATCATATCCGCTTCGGCTTCCCACGTAGCTACCTCAACATGATGATTCCTCCATAATACTTTAACTGAAGCTACTTCTTTGTCCTTAGCTTACGGACTTGATGATCTAAGATTTTCACCGGAATTTCTTCATAGCTGAGGCTATCCTTAAAACCAACGCTATCCACCGGGACTACTAACGTTGGATCACCCAAGCACCTTTACAAGAGAGATAATGAAACACGGGATGAACTAGAGCTAATTCTGAAGGCAAGTCCAACTCATACGCCACCTTACCAACTCTTCTCATAATTCGGTGAGGGCCAACGTAGCAAGGACTGAGTTTTCCTTTTTTTTCAAATCGCAACTCCCTTCATGGAAGATACCTTTAGAAATACCCAGTCATCCATATTAAACTCCAAATCTCTTCTCCTCATGTCAGCATATGATTTCTGACGACTCTGAGTGATTTTTAACCGGTCCCTTATCATCTAAACCTTCACCATCACCTCGTGAATCAAATCTGGTCCTATCATAGCTTCCTTGCCAACCTCAAACAACCCGATGGGAGATCTACACCTTTGCCCGTAAAGAACCTTGAACGGTGCCATCTGGATACTAGAGTGGTAACTATTATTATAAGAAAACTTGATCAAGGGAAAATGATCATCCCAACTACCTTTAAAATCCACAAGACACGCCCTCAACATATCCTTAAGGGTCTGAATGGTTTGTTTTACCTGGTCGTCTGTTTGTGGATGGAAGGTTGTACTGAGCTTAACTTGCGTCCCAAGTCCTTTTTGAAAAGAACGCCAGAATTGAGAGGTAAACTGAGTACCTCGATTTGAAATAATAGACAAGGGCACTCCATGAAGTCGAACTAACTCTTGAATATACAATTTAGCATAATCATCCACTAAATTCGTGGTCTTGATGTGTAGGAACTGTGCAACCTTAATTAACCTGTCCACCACCACCCAAATGGAGTCATAGTGTCGGCGAGTATGAGGTAGGCCTGTAACAAAGTCTATATTAATCTCTTCCCACTTCAAAGTGAGGATGCTGATATCCTGAAGTACGCCTCCCAGCCTTTGATGTTCGACTTTCACTTGCTGGTAGTTTGGGCACTTTGCTATGAACTCCGCAATATCTCTCTTCATGCCATCCCACCAATAGATTTCTCGCAAATACCGATACATTTTCGTGGATCCTGGATGAATAGAATATCTGCTACCATGTGCCTCATGTAATATTCGAACTCTCAAATTATCGACGTCCGAAACACATAATCGACCCTGGTATCGTAGCACACCATCTCCCCCTTGGGAAAAAACCTCCACCTTTTGACTCTACACT
Organism: Datura wrightii; assembly: GCA_035772735.1. Classification (NCBI taxonomy): domain Eukaryota; kingdom Viridiplantae; phylum Streptophyta; class Magnoliopsida; order Solanales; family Solanaceae; genus Datura; species Datura wrightii. The sequence goes on along the minus strand of JASDFA010000016.1, from coordinate 64,265,802 downwards.
GCCTCTTTCAGCTTCCTCAACATTGGATCCTCATCTTGCCTGGATTTAACATCAACCACCAAGGACGATTCTGACCCGTTATGTACAACACCTCCATTGGTCGAGTCGATCAATCTAACTCCCAGTCTTGCAAGTCGGTGGACATCCTTCACCAACTCCTTCTTTCCCTCATCCACGCGTGACACACTCTCCATAGAGAGTCTACTAAGCGTATCCGCAACCACATTAGCCTTGCCTGGGTGGTAGAGGACACTCATGTCGTAGTCCTTTAGTAACTCCAACCACCTCCTTTTGCCGAAGATTTAGATCTTTCTGTGTGAACACATATTGCAAGCTCTTGTGATCTGTAAATACATCCACGTGGACCCCATACAAGTAATGCCACCATATCGTCAATGCAAACACCACCGTGGCCAACTCAAGATCCTGGGTCGGATAATTATTTTCATGAACTTTCAGCTGTCTTGAGGCATATGCTATTACCTTCCTACGCTGCATCAACACACAACCCAGCCCAGCTCTCGAAGCATCACAATATACTATAAAGCCATCAGTACCCTCGGGTAAGGTCAACACTGGTGCTGAAGTGAGTCGGGTCTTTAACTCTTGGAAGTTTTTCTCACAAGCATCCGACCATTGGAACTTCATCTTTTTCTGACTCAACTTAGTCAAAGGTGCCGCAATAGATGAGAAACCCTCAATAGACATTTGGTAGTAACCTGCTAAGCCCAAGAAACTCTGAATTTCTAAAGGATTCACCAGTCTGGGCCAATTCTTCATCGCCTCAATTTTCTAGGAATCTACCTGTATGCCTTCATAATGTAAGGAGTCACGAAAGACAAGGTAGCTCCCAGATCTAGCAAGCCATAAACATCAATATGAAAGACACGAAAAATACCAGTGACCATGTCTGGCGAAATCTATTGCTCCTGGCACGAGGCAAGGGCATAGAATCGGTCCGCCACCTCCACTAGTCAATGCTCCCTAAGGAACAGAATGGGCTGGAGTTGCTGCTGTTTTGGTGGTCTATGCAAGATCCCTATCATCACCCTGTCTAGCGTATGGGCACGCTCGGCGCATGTGCCCAGATCTACCATACCCATAGCAGACATCTAAGCCGAGCAGGCACTCCCCGGTGTGACTCTTGCCGAACTTCCCGCAGGCTGAAGTGGTATACTCTAACTGGGTGCCCCTCTGATCCCTCGACCCTGAAGCCCTGCTCCTCTGATCACCCCTGGGTCTAGATGGAACACTACCTGATGATGGTGCTGGGGCTAGTGACCTCTGCTGAAACTGTGGACAGTAGCCACCGCCGGACCTCTGACGTGAAAACCCACGGTTGTCCGTCCGAGCCCTATTTTCCTCCCTCTCCCTCGCATGAGCCACCTCCATCTGTTGGGCGTACAACACTACGCAAGGAAAGTCCATCTCCTGGAGGAACATAGTAGTCCTGCAATCCTTGTCTAAATAACCGGCCATACCATGAACAAATCGGCTCACCCGCGCCCTCTGGTCCATCACTAACTCCGGGGCATATTTTGACAAGCGAGTAAATACTCCAACACTGTCATCTTTCCCTGCTTGAGGTTCACAAACTCAGTTGCTTTCAACTCCCTTATCTCCCTAGGGAAAAACCTATCGAGAAAGGCCATATGGAACTCATCCCAGCTAATAGGGCCTGCTCCCGCTGCCTTGCTGTCCCTCCATTGCAATAACCAAATATGAGCGATCTCCTTTAGCTAATAAGAGGCCAAGTCAACACACTCTCCATTTGTGACCCCCACAACCTTAGTGACCTTCAAGATCCCTTTAATAAACTCGTGTGGATCCTCATCCACCTTTGATCCCGTGAACTCAGGAGGGTTCATCCTCAAGAAGTCTCTAATCTGAGCTGTCGCGGCATTGCCATTCATTGGGACCCGCGCAACAGCCTGCTGGTTGACCTGAACGGTCAAGGCCTGCACCAGCATCTGAATAGCCGCCCAAAACTCAGCGTGGGCAGCTGGCTCTGGTGCTTGGGGCTCCTGAACAGGTGGGGCTTGCTGATGCCCATGGTCATTTCCATCTCTGTGGCCTTCATCATTTCCATTCCTCCTTCCATTCATTCTTCTAGGAGCTATAATTCTACAATCGCGAATCGCACGAGTTAGAAGGAGGGAGAGGTTTTTCATCGCACGACATAGAACATGAAAGAAGGGGACATTTCCTAAACGTCTAGTAGCCTCTTCATCATAAGTGTGACGTGTTTCACACCCATTAAAAAGACTCTACTTAACGCGGCTTTTAGACACCCTAGGACACTTCAAACCTATGGCTCTGATACCAAGTTTGTCACAACCCAAACGTACACCCGGATCATAGACACGGGACAAGGGACCCCGAGGGACCCCAAGTCAACCCATGGCTCATGCATATAACTAATCTCATTCAAATAAGTGGAATGATAATCATAAAACCATAGCGGAACATAATCATAGCATAACATTAGAAAATACTGGACGTACACATAAGCGGAATACTACACATGGTCTGAAAGCCTCTACAACATACGATGGGTTGATGGGACAACATCCCCAACTAACCCGAACAATACTGAAATGTAAGAAAACATAAAAGTCTGTCAAACAGCCCTCGAAACATGAGGATTCACCAATAAGTTGAGAACGTAAGTTGAGATGGACAAAGGATGAGGATGAGCCTGAGATCTGGACCCTGTATCATGAAACGATACAGCATAGAAAGTATGTGGTCAATACGTGAAATATACTGAGTATGCAACATAAGTAAAACGGACATTTAAAAGTAAAATAAAACTCATAAGTAAACGTAAGAGAAGGACATCATGCACATATCATAAACCCTATAGAAAAAATAAGGCTCAAGACTTCCAAATCATTCGCAAAGCATTCGTATTCATAATTGTAAGTAAACATTACCAAAACATAACTTGAGAAAATAACATAAATATATCAATGCATAAAACATGCGGAACAATAGGAGGACTCATCATAACCGACACCATCATGGTAGAGCCTTTCATGATGCCCCACTGTCTCGCTCAAGTGGGCAGAGCCAACCCTAGCTTGCCAGGCGAGGGTCGGGCATAAGGCATGATATCACATTTGAGGGGATCATTATCAATACATCATATCATTTACAAACCCACGGTGGCACGTGGTTATGAGACACTGCATAGTCCTTTGAACGCCGGGCTGCTCGGTGCTAGACACGGCTCCCAAAAACATGCATATAGGCTCATACATAAATCAACAACATCATGCATTAAGATTCATTGGCTAAAATATAACATTTATCATCATTGATCCCCTTTAAAACATGCTTAGCCAAGAATCAAGGCCCTTTTCATCGGCCAACATCATAAATCGATAAATCATGTAATTCACTTCATAAATCATAAATTATAAATCATTCTTTAACATGTGGGCATTGCCCAATACATCATTATATTCAATTCTTTCAAAATATGCTCATAAACATGGGTAACTTAAACTCATGCTTTTTCGTCATCAATACATTCAAAATATTGCATATTCATTGTAAATCATAACTTCATGAACTTTCATCAAATGGGCATTTTGGATTTAAAATCTTGAAACATGTTTTTTAAAGAAAATAATAATAATACCTGTCCATCATTCATAATTCAATAATGATGACTCAATTAAACCATACCCATAAGGAGAAAACACATTTTCATGCATTTGAGTAAAACCCCATAAACTTTAATAGGAGGATTCATGATCTTAAATTGAGATTTGGGCATGGGTGAGAAAGAATTTCACCCATTCTAAAACCCTACATACCTGATTAAAGCTGATTCTTAAACTTCCTTGATTGCGCATAAAGAAATTGATGGAAACTTGGGGAAGAAGACCTTGAATCTCCCAAAAATCTCTCTAAAGTTCTTGCATGAGAATGGGCATGCATAAAGGACTTAACTCCTCTTATCACACTCATAAAATATCAAAAATGACGTAGTTTAGGGTCTAAAAGTGTGGAAAAGTTGGAAATGCCCTTAAAATTATTTCCCTGAAAACTGTCCCGGACGGACCATCCAATGGGTCGTGGAAACAGACCACGACTCGTGCTATCGAGTCATCGAATCCACTGCCTAATAACACATCTCAGATCCTTCCCACGACTCGTCAAGATGAGTCGTTACTTTAAAGCACGGGTCATTGAATCGACCATCGTCAAATCCTTGACCAATCTGACTCTCCTTTCCATGAGCCTCACCATGACTCGTGGTGCCTTCCAACGAGTCATGGTCTCAATCCATTTTAAGCACTAGACATTTCAACCCACAAACAGCGACTAGAAACAATGGGCCGTCACTTCTCACCACGGATCGTGGGATGCCCCGTGGGTTCTTTATCAGCCTAAGTTCAGTCCTTCCAACGACTTGTAACAAAGACTCATTGTTCCTGACAACGAATCATTACACCATCCATTGTCACCACTACCTCCCTGAATCCCCATTCCACAACTGCTTTCGACGACTAGTGGTATCCACCCACGAGTCGTTGAGTCGTCCGTTTTGTGGTATCAACTCCCGAGTCTATTCTTAGGCCTTCTCGGGGTATTACAAGATGTCCAGCCAGGCCATCTTAGAGTCCAGTGGCATGAGGTGCCAATTACACAATCCAATCCAACAGTATGTATTCTATCAATCATATGAGGAAATTCAGATGCTAAGATATCTTTATAAATACATAATTCATGAGAATATTTTGATTCTTTATGTTCTTTGAACCACTTTTTACCTTCTTGCTTCGTGACCCAACAGAACCCAAATTCTCGTGGTGGTGGTTGTGGCATGCTAGCATCCTCATTTTGTGCCTCTTGACCCATTCATGCTCTTTTTGTGTCATGGATTGAAGATGCCAGCCTTCTCTTTATTATATTTTGGAGCTATTTTTGGTGAAATCTCAAGAAAATGATGTCTTTTATGATTTGGTTGAATAAATTTGAAAGATTTTGGGAAGAAGATAAAGTTTTGGAGAGAAATTTGAGAGAGAATAAGGGTGTGAGACACGTATATGAGAGAATGAGGGAGTAAATTTTAGGTTTTGCTTTATAAAAGCCCTATTTGGTTCGAATTGACCCACATTTGATCAAAAATAATTGCCTGGGATAGGTCCTCCGTGTTGCGCCAGTGCCTGTGTGGGCTTGCCTGCGTGTCGCATCAATATATACGGTGTAGGGCCTGCCCGTTGTGCCTCTTTGTATGCTGGCTAGGACTTCTCGTGCGGCGAATGGCTTCCTTATCGCACCCCATTTTCAACTGTTATGTTTTAAATATTCTTTCATGGTTTATGTCTTAATTCCTGCACACTTGAACAAATAAATCAACTCTAAAAATCAAAAATTAAAATACCTTGGGTTGCCTCCCAAATAACGCTTGATTTGACATTGTGGTACGACGTAGGTATCTTGATTACTCAGACTTTATCAAGATACCTTTTTGGGTCATGTTCACATGCAATGAACCTTATTTTGAGGGTTAACAATGGTGCCGCTAGGCAAGGTGCCCTTTTGTCTCTAATTAAGTGTTGTAGAGATTTGCCCCATCTGTTGCTCTAGTTGCTTGATAGAAGTCAAATGTGAGTCTACCAGCCGACTCACGCTTAATAGCTCACCCCACATCTCTTTGACTCCTACTTTAGTGGAATCAACCTTTTTCATCATTCGGTTCATCATGTCCTCCAACCTTGTCATGCTAGAGTCATTTGCAGGTAACTCTCTAGCTATTTGAGGTACATGAAATCCATTTCTATTATTTTTAGGGGCGTCTCTATTTTGTCATACACCTGGTCCTTTTCACTATACACCTTGGTCCCTATCTCTGAACTCAGACCTGTCATAATTATTGTTTCCATAGTAGTTCCGACCTTGATTTTCTTGACCTTGACGTGAAGGGTCTTGGTTAGACCCTGGGGTGTTGGCCCGAAAATTCCCTTGATTGTTGACAAAATTAGCCTCCTCTTCCACATCAAGGTAGTAATCTTCATACTTGGGCCCCTTTTTTTGAGCATTTACCGCCTGCACCTTTTGTGTATTCATTATTGTTAGATACGCGGTGATCAGTTCTAATTAAATTTTGAGATGGGTCGTATCTTGATTCTGTTCTTCTTCTTTATTACGCTGCTCTGTTATCATGCCTCTAGAATAATTTACTGTGGCGGCCTTAGATTCTCGAGCGTGTCATGCCCTATTGGTCTTTGTCATTTTATCCAGTATTTCACTGGCTTCTGCAAAAGTATTGGCCATCATAGACCTCTCGGCTATCCCATCTACCATAGCTTTGTTGGAGATGCTCGGTCACCTATAAAATGATCCGAATGCTGCAGTAGTCTAACATTGCTCTACATTTCCTACTCGAACATCTGTAGCTCATGCATAACTGCGGGGTTGTGGACAGCTATCTGTTTCGTGCTCCTAATTGAACAATTGTGATGTTGTGCTTAGTCCAACCTACTCTCAGGCGATCCGTCCCTGGATCTTCATAGGGAACCTACCGATCTCCTTGTCTTAGTAAACACTGTGCTAGCAAAGCACTACCAATTTCTTACGCCTTATTCGTACCCCTTGGATTTATATTACTGTTCTTGGAAATTCTCGGTCTTATGAGCCATGCTGTAAAGACTGGCCTCCTGTTAGGGCTCTGTATCTGAATACCTTACGAAACCAGCTGAAGTACTAGTCTGTCACTGACTACTGATATGGACTCTTTCTTGGGGTACCCACAGGTTTGTCTGACTGAGACGGTCGGCTAACTTGCGGGGTGTTCCGCATAATAGCTGCTAGGTTGACTAAGGCCGACTCTCACCTACAAGGCTGGGAAAATGATGTACGACCACTTAACATACTGGAAAAATTCTGGTATTGCTAACCCCTAAAGTATACCTATTCGGCCTCTATTCCTGGTTCTGGCACATGCGATAATGTTACTGATCTTTAGGGATGCTTCCCTGCTAATACAGGCGCCAGCTGGTCGTTAGCCCGTCTAACCGTGCCCGTATCATCAACCACGTGACTCAAGCTACTAACTCCTGTGAGCTTCTTAAGTCTAGATCTGGAGACAAGCATATAAGTCTGTTAACTCAATAAACTGAGAACCGAGAAAGTTCCTATGGCTTCATACGTGAATCACACTTAACATGGCCCCCCTCTTTTGATGAGGGGTCCTGCAGTACGGTCTGTATATATTTCCTAGCAGCTAGCCAAAATCTGTGTGACTGTAACCCCTATAGCCAACTACTCATATCATGTCTATTATCTGCACATATATATATCAACAACTATGTACAATACATACTGAATTTTGTGATGACACATAATCTCTGACATGCTTTACTGAATTTCATACTGCACATGATATACCGTTTCTACGGTCTAATGATATCTCATATCCTCTCGTATCATTTCATCAGATTTTTTTTTCATCCCATTCTGGAAGCAACACACACATGCACTTTAGCTATGATCTGCGATTTCAAATTTCGCCACTCTTACAATGTGGGGTCAACATCCGAACCTTGTGGCCTTACTTGGCATTATATTAAGGCCCGTGTCTGTTGGACCTTGTCTCTGGGCCACACTAGATTGGAGTCTCTGGTTCGGTACCCTTTTACCTTCTCCTTGGGCGGACATACCGCAACATTCTAAACTACAACCTTACTGTCTCTTAGCTGTTCGTCTAACGTTTAGTCCTTAATACACGATGTTCTATCAATCTAGAGGTGATTCTGATTTCCCCTCAAAATCTAGTATTCATGCTCTTCACCTTCATCTTCCTTAAACTAGGCTATGGGGTTCAAGGTACCTGCCTTACACTGTCAATAAGGTTGCCAGTCAAGTTCCAACCTATACTTCTTCTGACTTGCAGTCGGACCCATCTTATTCATATAATCTCCCTGTCTTTTGATATCACAGCTAAGATTATAACTATCATCTTGCAGACATACCCTGTCGTCGTTAGCATGCCACGGCGGATTCAACCCTTTCCTGACTTGAACTTGACTCTTACTGGGAGTCCATCATTAACGGATCTCCTACACCCACCTCGAGTAAGCTAGTAGTCTTGCTTGCTCTTCTGACTTATTACCGTGAGGGTCTGCACAACTTACATAATCATAAGGGCTCCTTACTCTTTCTAACACTTTCTGGAATCAACCAATCCACCTCTCACTTACTGCCTGCTTTAGGCAACATCATCTCAATCCTTATGCCCTTTGCTACACTGGAATCAAAACTAAGGGGTAGGAATGACTTTTTCTTACTGCAGCGAAATGAAGACATGGAACTGTACCACACCTGAAGGAATGGAGGTGGGAATCCTACATTTTCCTCTCTTTCTCACACTTATCTGATAATCTAATATTGTCTACTATCTTAATCAGGTCTTATATATATATATCTAATAAATAAATCGACTCATTTATACGTAATGCTTATGACTTCCTATTCTGAAGTTATCGACATATACTGGGGATGGTACCAATAAAAAGATAACATTGGGAGGTCCCTGTTACCTCCTCCTGCTGCTGTAGTTACCTTGTAACTGGCTGATGTTCTCTCCTGTTGCTATATCTGATCTTCTGCCTAGGATAGGATTTCGCTGGTCTGACTTGTATCTATATTCAAAGAATATGATAAGTTTTAAAAGGACCAACCCTGTACTGTACTGTGCTATGGCACGACTGAGTATGAAAGAAGGGTAACCATCCTATTATGCCTCGCAGCCTCCTGCCTATAGTATGTGGTGCACAACACATCCATAGACAAGACTCTACTTAGCACGGCTTGCAGACTCCCTGGGACACGACCTGCTCTAATACCAAGTTTTTCACACCCCGCCTTGGGGGGTATGACTGGCACCTGGTGCCCTACTAGGACCTGAACTGCTAGACTACTGAGCCTAAGCACATCTGGTGCCTGGCTGGCTCTAACTCAGATTCAGGGAAACAACGGGCTATATAACGGCTGTAAATACAGCCTCCGGCCGACTAGGCCTATAGCCACTTGTACCTGTAATAGCAGCTAACCAGAAACACACTCGTAACAAGGAACCTATGCGGGCCGACAAGGCCACCATGCTGTCTAGTTATCTGCAACTCAACAATGGAATACTAAATAACTACGTGACCGGCAAGGTCACCACTACTGACTGGATAAGGCCTCATATGGCTAACATAAACTGAAATGCTAAACAGTTATAACATACTGCACGGCCTCACATGACCAGCTCAACTGACCACAGGGAAATATATACAGACTGTAAGCCTCTAAGAATACGGATAAGATGGTCGGAACAGGACCCCGGCCTACCCATGTTGTACAACAAAAGAAAGGGATAAACCTCTAGCTATCTGGCTCCGGATGACTGGAGCTGATGACCCTGTGAGCTGACTGGAATCACGAGGTATCGGCCCCTCATCTATGAGTACCTGCAGGCAAGTAATGCAGCGCCCCCAAGGGGCGTCAGTACCACTGGTACTGAGTAGGTAAAACAATAACTGAAAGAAATATCTCAAAACAACAACACAATTGATGGAACTGAAATAAGAAGGAATAGACTAACTGACTGAAAATGTAAAGCTATGCCTACTCTTAACTATACTGGAAGGAGTAGGAGTCATACCTGGAGATGTATCGTTCTACTATCGATCTACTCGTATCTCGTGTAACATGGCATAACATAACATAACATAACATAGCACACACAAACCTTACCCGGCCCCCATAAGCCGGGAGGTACAACCAACACGCAATCTATACCCCTACCCCGGTCGTCCCATCTCCTATAATAACTATAAGCATCCTGCCGATCCCCTGGGTATGCACTTGGGCTCGTTGAGCCCCTGACTATAACTGTACCTGAGTCCGGAGGACTCCTGAATCAACACCCCGGGCGTATCCGCTCGACGGGGGTGTATAAGGGCCGACCAAGGCACAATATGGGGAAAACTGGCATCCCATCTTCGTCCCCTGTGGGACGGCATGCCACTCCGTAGAGAGACGTATCCTCGTCCTCTGGCGGACGAGTCGATACAACTATTAACCCTGGGGCGGTCATGGATGCTAGGTAATCCAACCCCAAGACAATACAGTGGTCTCAACTAGTAATACTATATGCATATACCACATACTGAAGCTAATGATAATAAAGTATTTGTACATATTGTGTGTTGAACTAGTGATAGTGATATGTACGTATTTAATACATGCTGAGACTGATAATAGTATATATATAAATATAATCTTCTGTCATACTGTATTGAGTCTCATGTTGAACAAGGTATAGTTCTTCTGCTGGAAACTATGCTGTATAACTGAGTTTCTATAGTAACATGATTTACTATTTCTAACATGCTTTCTAAACTTCATTTTAATCTATCATTCTACTTCTAAGATACCTTACAGATACTCACATTGCTTTACTAGGTTTCAACTGAATACGATAATATCCTAACATTCTTTACAAAATCACATACTGGGCATGCTGTACAGTTCCTAACACTTGTATTAGGATTTATATCGTGCTAGCAAGTTTCACGCTATACATAACATGATGCTTCTAATATCGTACCAATATTTATAATAAACATAACATACGACTTCTGAACATTCTACTGGTCTTTAAACTATTTTACTATACCGAGACTGCTAACTTGCCGAGGAAACTAGCTTTACATACCTTCGCTTCTGATTTCCCGACTAACTGGCGTAGCTCGGTCAGTTTTTCAGCTATTTCTCCCAACTGCATTCATATATATGTCAATCAGTACTAAATACAACTTTATTCTGAAGGACTACATTACTTTCGATATAATTATAGCCTAAACTTAGGCTTATCGAAAGACAGTCGAAAACTCGCTATTTTCCAGAAGTCCAGAAGAGAGAAGTATTCACTTTACAGCTAGGAACACATAGACACTAGTTTGGAGCAATTCCACTTACCTTAGTCCGGTAGCTCGACGATTCGTCGGCCGTATTTCGCGAAACTAAATCCGTAGGAATGCTCTCTGCTAGTAAATACCTCGGTATCTGAGGTTAATTTGAGTTTAGACTACGTTTGACAGCATAATCGAACGATAATATATTACCTCTCTTTGCCTCACTCTGTTTCTCTGCGTTTTCTGGAAATTAAATAAGAGATATGACCTCACAAACCAAAGTGGGGGCTTTATATACTTGGGCCTGGACAGGCCCAACGTGTCACGGAGCCAACGCGGAGGCTCCACCTTCGTGACACGTTGCCATCGCGGAGGGGCTCTGCCTCGGCTCCTTCCGCGATGGTTCGACAGGCTATCCGTCCGATCCTTTTCCGGGCCTTTCTCTAGCGCGTATGGCTTTCAAATATGCTTAATCACCGTGCGAATAGGCCATCTAGGTGTCAAAAATCTTACGGGGTATAACAATTTTGCCCATACTTAACTATATTTTGAGAACAAATTATATGTGTTTTCCTTGATTTTATATGACATCTGTGAAAATGAGCTACATGATTAGATATTCACATGGATAAATATAGTGGATTTGGACTTACTTAGATCTTAAAGAGCAAGTATTGCGAAATTGCGGTTGAGAAAGACAACATCGAAGGAAGTCGGCAACGCATGGGCAAGGGTAGCGCAGCAGCTTGCGCGATGCGTAGGGTAAGCAATGCACCAGGAACCACGTTGCGCCAAGCCCCTAGCACGATGGAGTCCGCGACGCGCAAGGCAGTCCCAGGCAGCCAAACTTTTGCAAAATCCAATCCTAGTTCAAGTAGGAAGAAGAGTTGCAAAGTCCAATTCCAGTCCAAATAGAAACAAATGTGATAACACTCAAACTCACACCTCCTGCTGAAGTATGAAGCAGACGTTGTCAATAAAGAACCCAACTAAGATTTTGGGGTCGAACCCACAGGAAATATGAAATATTTAGACTAATGCCGATAAGTGAACTTTTTGGTTAGTTACTCTAATTTGGGGGTTTTAAGAAAATAATAATTAAAACAATGATTGAAACTATGATGTAAATTAAGAGTTAAGAATAACTAGGGTTTGTGTTTCCCATGGGTTCATAACTACTTCGGGTATACACGTGTGATCAGTACCAATACTTACTTGTAAAACTGATAACTAGGGTTCATCCAAATGACTGGTTCGTCCCTATTGGATGACTATACTCAATCACCGGGTCAGGTCTCATGAGTGATTTCAAACTATCCGTTATTAATATGTTCAAAATTTAACTATCCTACGACCACAGCTCAAGTTAATACAATGATCATCAAGATCAAGGCTTTGTTGTAATTCTCTTTTCCTAATTTCTACCTCTCTAGGCTCATGCAAGTTAAGAATTCGGGCAAGTCCTAACGTTGTACACCGCTAAGAAATGTTTAAGAATAACGAGAATACAATATAAGTGTTTTGCATTGGTTTTGAATCACTTTTGTGTATCCCTAGCTCGTTAATCCATCATGGTTCCCACAACCATAGATATAGAGGTTTTAGCCTCTCATAGTTGCACGGTTTTGATATGCATTCATAATTAAACATATAATTCAATACTTACAATCATAGATGAGAGAAAAGCTTTTTTGATTATATCAGAAAAACCTTAAGAACAATTGATAAAGATCAAGAAAGAATCCAAGAAAAGGTTGATCACAAGTCAATCAACTCAATTCTATGTTTTCCCTCGAATCTCTATTGCTTTCACACCTATATCACTTCTCTCTAATGTTCCCTATGATTCTATACTGAAAATAAAACAAAAAAATTATTTATACAGACATAAGACTCTTTTTCCTAAGTTAACAGGGTGATTTTCCATAATTGGCGCTATTTGAGCCACGACTAATCATACGACTCATAGCAGGATTATACGAGTCGTACTTGCTGTCCGTAAGTACTTGGGTTGCTGAAATTTGGCTAAATGTTTGGCCTTGGTACGACTCATACATGCTTCCTACGAGTTGTGAGTTGCCTCCATGGTTTGGCTCTAAGAACTCTGACTTTTTCTGAAATTATTCATGAGTGTTGTGGTTCGACTTGTACCTTCCAGCCACAACTCGTATTGTTTGAAGTTCTGCTTAACATTGAAAATCCTATGAAGATCACCACTGCTCCTGGTATGATTCGTACATTGTTGCCATGGTTTGTAGTTCCATCCGTATCAGGAGTTTGCCTTTGTGCAATTCTTCTTAATATTTCCACGACTCAAGTTACGGCCCATACCATTGTTGTACGGCTCGTACTAAGAGTCGTAGGTTGCATTCTTCCCAGTAAGTAAAGTTTAATACACAGCATGGGCGGTAGAATTATCTCAATTCTTGTTAATTGTAGAAAGTTATAAATTTCAAGGAGCAAAGTATTAGGTGGATTGAGGTTGTAACTTGTTATGATCTACCTAAAAAGCTCAAAAGTCAAAATCGAAAATCCAAAAAATCGAAACTGATTAATCCGAAACCGAATTTAAAAGATCCAATCCAATTCAAACTTATTTAGATTGGATTTGGATTGTAATTTTCTTAATCCGAAAATAGAATATCCAAACCGAAATTCTCATATCCAATCCAATGGTCCGAACGCCCACCCCTACGCTCAATAGTCTGCTCAAGAATCCTATGTCTAGATAAAATTAATCTTAAAAATTATTAGGCCACTGTACATATAGTCTTTCAGTTATTTTAGCTAGATTAAATTTATTCCTTATTTTTTTCATTTTTTTCACATATTCTTTATTTGTTAACTATTTTTTATTTTTCATATGTTCTTTATTAGTTACATATGTATTTTATTATGTACTATCTTAGTCACTTTATCTTACGACTTTTGATTGACTTGATGCTGAAACTTGAATTTTGTAATATACTCAAACTCATTTTTCGATTTTTAATGCTATCCCTCAAAATTATGTCTTTGCTAGAACTCTTCTATTCTATCATCTTTTCATTGGATAAACAAAATTAATTTTCACATTCTTCCAACCTCCTTGACATAATCTATTTTCATAGGCTTCTGCCCTTTAAAATTCATTCATTTGCTAAAAATTTATCAGTCTACGTTCTCCCATCTAGAGTGCTCATTTTATTAAATTAATTATTCGTTCAAATTATGTTTTGATCTGATTCTTGTTCTAACAAGATACGTAAGCAACCGATAAAGAGTTTGATTTTTCCCTATTTTAAAATAATTCTTTTGAAATTAAAATAGGGGCAATTTTTTTTTTTGAACAGTTCAATGATATTCGAAATCTTTCAAAAGTGTCAATCAACTCTCTCCCAAGTCCAAAATTCAAGAATATCAATGTTAGTCTTACCACAATTTCACCCGATTTTAGTTTCTAAATTCAGGACATAAATCTTTCTTCATACCTCCTAAATATCACAGGCCACAGAACTATGACATATCATTTTCACTTTAAAAATTTAATGGATTGACACAAGTCACCCTTTTTCCTTTGTAGGAATGCTTTTGAGGAGTATCAAACGAAAAACATACAACTCGAAAAAATTAAGGACAACAAGTCGAGTTCTGGATCTGCATGAACCATTATCCTATCTCAAAATTAAATAATTTTCTCTGAGTGCAGGAGATACAACAATATGTCTTCTAAAGACAATCGGGAGATCAATGCTTGTTCCCCAAAAGATAATCGACAAATTTCATATAGTCCTATAAACAACTAGGAGACATCCCTTGGCTTTACAATCTCAAGTTTTTCAATTTTTTCAGTTGCTTTAATACAATGATAAAAATAATAAACATGTTATTCAATTACTAAATGTGACAAAAAATGTTTATTTAAAGAATCTAAGTAGAAATTAGAAATAAAAATTATGAGAAATATGAAAAGAGATTATACGTATAAAAAGAAAAAAATATAAATTATGAGAAGGTAAATAAATTATTTAATTTAATAAGTGAATTTCTTTATCATATTAATTCACTCAAATTCGACTTTTATCTGTGTTTTCGTCCTGCTTAATCTAAACTTTTTAAATTCTAGAATCTATATGCAAACCTCTAATTTATCATTAACTAGGAAATCTTTCCGCGCTTCGCTCGGGTATTTAAGTAAAATTAAAATATAACTAAATAATAATTATTAATAATTTTAATTAGAAAATAAATCTTTGCTCATCGATCAATTTATTATTCTAATTATATTTTTATGATTGATAAGAAATAAGAAAAAAAATCAATATCAAATAAATGACCCCCCTTAATTTTGACTCTCCTATCACATATATCACAAGAATCATATGTCACTAATGTGACAAACACGCAAAATTTTAATCTGCTCATTTTAATATTTTCTTAAAATTTCTAATAAAAAATAAAAAAATTACTTAATAATTTTAAAATTTTAATTTTAAAAAATTAAAAATTAAATAAAAATATTCTTATTTGATTGTATATTCGCTACCTTCTTGACATTTTTGAAAAAAAATTTCTATTAATTTTCTTGATTATTTACTCTCTCTCTCTTTCTATTTTTTCATTTAAATAATTTTCTTATCTAATTATCCCTCATTTATTTATTTATTTATTTATTTTATTTTCTTACTTTTATTTATTTAATCCCTTCAAGAGAATAAGCAATTATTATTATTCTTCTTTAAAATAATTAAGTTAGTTTGTCTTTCTCCTTCTATTAATTTTATAAAACTTCAAAAATTATTATTTTTGTATATTTTTCCTAATTTACATGATAAATTATACACTATGAAATAACTTTATAAATAATTTTATTTATAATTGGTTATCTTCTTTATCTCCCACATTTTTTAATATTTAGAGAACAGATGCTGATAAAGTATATCAACGAATAACTTTAATATTTCTATATAATTTTGCACTTTTTTTCAGATCTATCTTATTTATATATATATTATTTAATTTGTATCATTCTTTGTAAATAACAAAAAATTATACATAATAATCTAAAATATTCATACATTATAACAAAGTTTTAAAAATTTATTTACTAAATGACAATCTACAAATTAACAGCCGAATTATAACATAAATAAATTAATATAAAAAGAATAAAAAAGATATCATATAAATTGATAGGGAGAAATTAATATAAATAAATAAAGAGAAGAAGGAATCGTAGAAATAATTAAATATTACTTTTAATTAGAAACTGTAAAGCTGCTTTTCTACTATATTTAAAAGAAATTATAAAATTTCTTAATCTAAATTGTTAGTAAATTTATCAATTAAAATTACTTTTAATCAAAATAGCAACCTTTAGGTTTTTATCAAAAATATAGAATAATTTATTTTTTATTGTCTGGTTCTCAATTCTAAAATATGTTGTTTCTCCACTTCACTTTCTTGAGGGCATATCTAGTTATCTACATTTGTCAAAAAAAAATATTAAAAGATATTACTCTTACAACTTTTGAATAATGATTTTAGTTGCTTCACCTAAATTCAAAATTTAATTTTATCAAAGGTTTTATCTTTCCCTCCATGCTCCAAACCCTGAAAGATTGGACAAAAAAATGCGTAAAAATAAATAAGAGTACAATTGAATATCTTATATGTTCCTTACTTAGTGAAAATCTACAACCAATGAGTATAATTACTGTTATTATCAAACATACAAAAAAAAAAAAAAGAGAGAGCTAGAGAATGATTGCTTATAACTTCTTATTATCAATTCATTTACCTTCTTTATTTCTTTCCGATCCTTGCATATAAGTTATAACTAAATCAAATAAATACAAAAAGCTCAAAAGAAAATTATGATGTTAGAGAAGAGAAATCAAAAAATATTTTAAAGTTGAAGTTGTCTTCTCGTCTCTCCGCAAAACTTTAAAATAGCAAAGTCTAACTGAATTGTTATAATTCTTGCACCTCTCTTTTTTTGGCAACCCCTTTAGGTCATCAACTAGTAAGGGGGCTCACAAGACCTGGGGTTGCATTAAAGTAGGCCTTGACATTGTAAATTCTCTTGATGATGAAATGAAGCAATCGGGAAAAGTTCGATCATCCGATGCAAAATATTTTTTTTATCCCACACAATGAGGATCAAAATACATAATTTAAAAAAATTGTGTTGATTCTCTAGAGGAGTTCAAGTCACTCCCTAAGAATATCTCAATTTTTCTTCATACCCTCTCCAAAAGCTCCGGTCTTCAAAAGGACAATTCTAATGTTTCGTTTGAAATTGAAGAAGCCTCATTGGAGCATGAATTATCAAAAAAATTTCATTCTTTTGCATAGTTCTGTATTTGCAAATTCTCAATGCATTATATGAGTGAAGTAATTATTTTATAATAAAATTGCAATAAGTACATAATAATTGCTAAAAGAAATATTAATAAGAAAGGAGAAAAGACATTTGGTGTTCATATATTTAAAATTAATTTTAAAAATAAAAAAATTTAAAAAATAAAAAAAAGAAAAAAAAATAAATACCTTAAAAGCATACCACATTAGCATGCTCCTAAACTCCTTATATATATATATATATATTCCGCCACGTATCTTATCAACTAAAACTATTTCATCAGCAAAAAAGCATGTGCCACATACATTTTCTTAATTGCATTAATGTAAGTTACAATTAAACCTTTAACCTCCAGACATCTCAAAAGAAAATTCACGTACTTCATATTTTGTGCGCCTTAACAATTTCAGCTGCCTCAACCCTAGAGCCGCCTTTAGAATCACGGAAGGCGTCGAAATGGAACACCCTTTCCCGGAGAACTCCTCAGATGACTTCTGCAACACTGTATTATCACAATTTTGCGAATCCAACAATGAGCACCACGTCCACGTTTGCACCGCCATTGGTACAATGTCACAGGAGCTCAGAGACCAGAGTTTCCCTCTTACACCAATTGCTTACTTTGGAGCCACTTGCTCCTCACTCCAAAGCCTATATATCGCGGCCCCTGAAGGACCGCCGTCCCACCTTATCGATGCTCTTTCTACAATTTTGTCTCTCGTCGTTCCTAGAATAAATCAAGCCATTTTGAGGAAGAAATATGAATATCTATCTGATGTTATGATACAACTTCTTGGATTAAAGACCATTGGTATGGAAGGGATTGTTTCATGCTTGAAATGTGTTACATATTTGCTAGTTGTGGGAGCCAAGGGGAACTGGTCTGATGTTGCTCAGCTCTATGCTGTGTTTATCCGTTATATAACGGATGATCGACAAAAGGTCACTACTTTGCTTCTTTATTTAACAGTTTTGATAAGAAATTTGCTTATTGTAGTGTCTTTACCCTACTGTTGGAGGTGACTTGAGATAATCTGATGGGGAACGGTTTCAGGGTATTTTCTATTGAATGTCGGTCTTTATCTTATTGAGTCCATGTTTTCTTGTCAGAGAAAAGGTTGAGCCAGGATCTTTTATCCTGAAAGCAGCACCGTATTAAAAGAAAGTTTTTAAAGCTCAAGATAACTTTATCAACTATAGTATAGACAGTGCTGTTACAAGCTTAGAACTTCTTTTATTTAAATAATATACAAGCCTAGAACTCTCCTATATAGTGATATGATAAATAGGACATTTGTTTTACAGAAACTACAGTTTTTCAATTTCAACAAGTTATGATGGTAACAAAGTTATATTGATTGTGTCATAATTGATGTGTGTACGAGCAGCATTATCTTTTTGTGGGTCGACAGTTAATGTAATGTTAATTTTAAAAAAGTTATTGGCGTACAGCCATGCCCAGCAATTCTGATCCTTCTGTGGATTCCAAGATAGTTACTGCAAAGAGAAGTTAATATTTAGATTTGAGATTATTTTGTTAACAAGTTGAGTTTGATGAGAAAATATAACGGTTAAAACAGATGACGGAAAAATTTATAAATTTACATGGATGGATAATATTCTAGCTAGTCTTTTCATATACACAAGTTAGGAAGCCTCACGTACATTCAGTGACTTTTCTTCTCTTTTGGGTTGGTCTTTTGGATAGGTGAGAAAGATTGCACATAATTATCTTTGTGATGTCCTGCAAAACTTTCAGTCATCACCTATGCTTGCTCCTCTATTGGCACCTGCAAGTGAAGCCGTCACAAATCTTTTTGAAAGGTCCCTTCTACTCGCAGGTGGAACAACGGTAAATGCCTCTGAAAGACCCAAAGGAGCACAAGAAGTCTTACACCTGCTGGATGCTCTGAAACTTTGTCTTCCTTTTATGTCTTCAAAGTACTTGAATAACACTTTGAAGTACTTCAAATCTTTATTGGAATTGCGTCAGCCTCTTGTTAATAGGCGCATTACGGATGGTTTGAATGCTCTTTGTATCCATCCAACAGCAGAAGTATCCCCAGAAGTGCTTCTGGACCTCTTGGGTTCACTTGCTACTTCAGTTTCTGCGAATGAGTCATGTGCTGATACTTTGACGTTCACAGCTCGCTTGCTTGGCATTGGGA
Organism: Datura wrightii; assembly: GCA_035772735.1. Lineage (NCBI taxonomy): Eukaryota > Viridiplantae > Streptophyta > Magnoliopsida > Solanales > Solanaceae > Datura > Datura wrightii. The sequence continues at coordinate 64,246,372 of JASDFA010000016.1, read as the reverse complement.
TGAGAAGAGTGTATTCAGTTAACAGGGAATTATGTGTGGTTAAGCTCCCTGTGATTTTCAACTCTCTCAGTGGTGGGTATTTTTCCTATTCTCTTACCTTGCATTGATCACACTCTTCTGAATAAAATAATTTGAAGAATTCAATTTGTTTCATGCAAAAAAAAAAAAAAGCAAAGAGGGGGAAGAAGGCTTTCACTACACCTACCAGCTCAGTTCTTTTTGTGTCCAATTCTGATTTTTGTAGTTGTTATTTCATTAATTTATTTGATGGCCTTTCAGATGTACTGGGTTCTGAACACGAGGAAGCTATAAGGGCTGCACTGGAGGCACTCAAGGGCTTAATACATGAATGCATTGATGAAAATATGATCAAGCAGGGTGTGGATAACATAAGTAGTTCTAATAAAGATATGAGAAGATCTGGACCAACTATCATTGAGAAAATTTGTGCCACAATAGATAGTTTGCTTACCTATCACTATGCAGCAGTCTGGGACATGTCATTTCAAGTAGTGGTTGTGATGTTTGATAAGCTAGGTAATTGCATTTTTTTTCATCTTTAAAAACATATATACCATCTTAAGTTAAAACTCAATATTTAGTTTCAAGATTGTTGAGTGGTCTAAAATATTTTGTGTACATAGTTTACGACACTAATTCAAAGGTAAAAGCTTATCCGCACCTGATCTAGCCAATGAATGTAAGACATGTCTTGCATATACATTTTTTAATACTTAACTAGTACATGATATGCGTTTTCACTTAAAGTTGTTGATTTTTAAGGTTAATTATTTAGTTAGGTGAAAACACCCGGTGCTGATAAGTATTTACCCTAATTCAAGTCAATTTTCATGGATTTGGACTTCATAGAATAATATCCACTTTGATAAAACTGAGTACTTCGTTATTGCTTCTTGCTTTTCTTTTTTAATATTTACTCCTAATCATGTCAATAATAAGTTATGCACAACTGCTTCCTGACCTACCCCTATCCTCCAATATATATATGTGTATGTGTGTGTGTATTTATATATAAAATGTACACGCACATACTTTTATCTTGAAGATATTATCTCTATCACTTAATGGAATTGGTGATGTAGGAGCTAGATTTACTTTTTGTGTTTCTCTCTTCCTATATATCATATCAACCAAGGAATGTTGAGCAAACTGGTACATTTCATTGATTACTTTTTAGGTTGCTATTCTTCTCACCTTTTGAAGGGAACACTTCAGAGTTTGGCTGATATGCAAAAGTTGCCAGATGAAGACTTTCCTTACCGTAGACAGGTGACCTTTGCTTTTGGGGTTGTTTAATCATGGAAATGGCTTTGCTCATGTTAACCATGATGTCGTGGGAGGAGTCCATTTTCTTTTTATTTTCTTTGCTCACCTATTTATTCTGATGGTACTGCTATTTGGGTCTGACCTTTTTGACAATAATTAAGAAGTTTTTGCTATTTGATATCTGAGAGACAATGTGATTAAATGATCAAATATGTCTTTGCAAATATAATAATACAATAATGTTACTGCTCCGAGACCATCTAATGAAGATCTCAAAATTGATAACAATGTTTTATGATCCCAATACTTTTAAGATTGCAATGAACAAATAAAGTTATGTATCTAGAAATTAGGATTGGAAAGGAAAAATTAAAACTAAATTGTCATGACAGATGTAAGTATAAAGTATATACAAACAAATTGGTCAAAAAGCACAGGAAAAATATTATTGAGTTGTATGAACTACATTATTACACTTAACCTTATTTATAGACACAACATTACAATCCTTTTCCATGTAGGAGTAGGACACTATATACAGTCCTATTTCTATTCTAATAACCCCCTCAAGCACCTTCTCAAAGGAAGGAAGAATAAGGAGTTGGGGGTGCTTCTATATAATCTCTAATTCAGAGTCTTACCCCTATATATGTGTAAATTTTAATGGATTGGATGCACGGAATTCACCTAAAAACCCAAACTTACGAGCAGTCAAACTGCTTTGTTCAACTTGGCAAAGACAAAGCATGGCCTCCTACGTGCAGTTAAATCGCTTTATTCAACTTGGCAAAGACAAAACATGGCCTCTAGAATCTAATCATTCTCATCTTTGGATTGCCTCAACTCGAAGCATCAGACTTGGACTCATCGGTGGATAAGATCACATTTTCATGGCGAAATGTGTACACATTCGGCCCAACTCAAGTTAATGGGTGCATATAAGTCATATGTATCTTTCTTGTTACAGATGTAACTAATACGAAGACCATTGAGAGTCTTGTTGAAAATATCTGCAAGTTGATCACTTGACTTCACATATTTTGTAACAATATCTCCTAGATGTATCTTTTTCTATGATAAAGTGACATTTAATCTCAATGTGCTTCGTCCTCTCACGAAATACCATATTTGATGCAATATGAAGGGCTGCTTGATTATCACACACAAGGTTCATCTAATTGATTTCTTCAAATTTTAATTCTCTGAGCAACTGTTTGATACAAACTAGTTCATAAGTTTCTACATCCATTGCTCGATTATGCTTCTGCACTAGATCGAGCAGCCACATTTTGTTTCTCACTCTTTTAGGGCACCAAATTACACCTTACTTTAACACAATATTCAGATATAGAACTTCTATTAAAAGGTGATGTTGCCCAATCAACATTTATATACCCAATGATCAGCTCATCTATGTGTGTGGAACTAGAGGATAACGATGGGGATAAGAAGTCGTACAGGCTAACCAAGGTGAGCGAGGGGAAGGCTAGAGACCTAGACTAAATGAAGTGCATTAAAGATGAGGAAGGCACATATTGATGGAGATGACATACATTCATAAGCTCTTTAACAAGGCTGGAGATAGGTCATTGTGTTGGGTGAATTACAACACGCCAAGAGTTGTCGGGACTTGGGGGTATTAGAGACATATAAAAGTTGAGGAGGTTAAGGGTGTTATCCTTATGATGAGTAGGGGAAGAGTGATCTGGCCAAACGAGATCCCAATGCAATTTTGGAAGAATACAGGCATGGCAGGTTTAGAGTGGCTGATTGGTTGTTTAAAGTCCATTTTTGGACGACAAAGATGCCTGAAGAATGGTGGAGTACAATGATTCCGTTGTACAAGAACAAGGAGATATTCAAAATTGCCACAATTATAAGGGGATCATGCTGCTAAGCCACACTATGACGATTTGGGAGAGAGTAGTGGAGATGGGGGTGAGGAGAGGGGTGTGTATTTCTGAGAACCAGTATGGTTTCATGCCTTGGTGTTTTACAAAAGCCATCCATCTTATGAGGAGACTGGTGGAGCTATGTAGGGAGAGGAAGAGAGACTTACATATGGTGTTTATTGACCTAGAAAATGCATATGACAAAGTCCCAAGAGAGGTCTTATAGAGATGCTTGGAGGCTAGAGGTGTGCCGACGACATACACTAGAGCGATTAAGGACATTTACAATGGAGCCAATATCCGGGTGAGGAAATGGGTGGAACTCAGAACACTTTCCAGTCGTGATGGGGTTGCACCAGGGATCCACCCTGAGTCCACTTCTATTTGCCTTAGTGATGGATGTATTGGCGCGTCATATCCAGGAGAGGTACTATAGTGTATGTTATTTGAAGATGACATAGTACTAATAACGAGACTTGCTGTGGAGTTAATGCTAGGCTAGAGGTTTGGAGACAAACATTCAGATTTACAAGGTTCATGTTGAGTAGGACCAAGACTGGATATTGGAGTGTAAGTTTAGTGATGTAACACAGGAGCCTGAGGTGGAAGTGAGGCTTGGTATGCAAGCCATCCCTAGGAAAGAAAGTTTCAAATATGTGAGGTCTTTAATTTGAGGAAATGGGGAGACGACGATGATGTCACTCATCGTATAAGGGGTGGACTAAATAGAGGCTCGCGTCTGGAGTCTTATTCAACAAGAAGCTGCTACTCAAATGTAAAGGTAAGTTATAACGAATGGGGGTTAGGTTGATAATGTTGTATGGGTGGAGTTTTGGCCAGTTAAGAACTCTCACTTTCAGAAAATAAAGGGTTGCGGAAATGAGGATGCTGAGGTGGATGTTGGCATATTACGAGGGAGACGATTAGAAATACAAACATCTGAACAAGTTAGGAGTGGCCTCCGTCTAAGTTGCTCAGACTGGGGTGCGGGTGTCCGACACGGGTGCAGATCCAAAGGTTGGATCCTTCATGATCTAATTTTTAAAATCCGGGGATATGGATCTAGATACGGATATGGGTGCAGGGATTCAACAAAAAATAAATTAAAATTTTAAAATTATAGCTATAAAAATATGCAATAATTATGAGGCAAAAATAAATTTAGAAATTAAAAATATAGCTACCTTCTAAAGATATATTTGATTATCTTAATTTATAATTAAGTAATTGTAATGTTTCTCCTCATTTTATAAACTCTAATTTAGTATATGTAATGTTTATCTTCATTTTTCTAAACTAAATAAATATATATTTATCCTTATAAACAAAACGTGGCAGCATTACTCAAAAGAAAAACACGTGGCAGCATTAGTAAAGGACTCAATTAATTAACAAAGGGTCGCTTATTTAGTCTTAGAGTCGTCTTTTTCGTCTTTCGTTATTGCTGTCTCTGTGTCTTCTTCTCATTTTCCTTCTTTGAATCTTCTTCCCCAACAAACCTTTTCAGATTTCTATTTTTGTATGTACAACACAACATCCTGACCCGTTCAAGCCCTCCCAAATAAGTGTAAGTCTAGTAGTCCACCACTCATTCTCAGCTTCTCTGCTCCTAAAAAAACCTTGGAGCTCTTGATTTTAGAAACTTGCAATATGAATAAGAAGATTGACCAAGACAAAAAGCTTCAAAGGAGACAAAAGGACTGGTATAAATTACTACATATCAGCGGAATTGAAGGTATTTTGTTTCCCATCTCTTCAAATCTCTACTTTGAGAAATCAAAATTTTAATTTTTTCCCCGAATTGTTGGTCAATGCACCCGATCTCATTTGACTGGATCCGACACAGATCCCACACCCTTACCCGTGTCAGTGTTGTGTTGACACGGGTACGACACCCAAACTGCCGAGTCCGAGCGAATTAGGCCTCCATGGTAGATAAGATTAGGCAAGCGAGACTGAGATAGTTGGGGCATGTGAAGAGGAGAATGAAGAGGCCCGAGTGAGGAGGTATGAGATGTAGACAATGGTAAATTTCAGGAGGGGTAGAGGTAGGCCGAAAAAGTATTGGAGGGAAGTGATTAGACAGAATATGACACATCTTCAACTCACCTTGAACATGAACTTAGATAGGAGGATTTGGAGGTCGTGGATTAGGGTAGAGGTTAGTATACAGTTGAGTGTTGTCTTGCTTTTTGCGGGCTAGACTTGGTAGTAGTTTGCGCTTCGTACCTGTTTATCCTTATACTAGTAGTGTTAGTAGTTTTGTGTAGTTCCTTGTCCTGCGATTTATGTTGCTATCGATTGTGTTTTGGTTGTAACATTACTTTCCTTTTGTTACTGTTTTCTTTTACTGTTTTATGTCTTCTATCCTGTATGTTTTTTGATATGCGCTACCTGAGCCGGGGGTCTTTCAGAAATGACCTCTCTACCTCTGTGAGGTAGAGGTAAGGTTTGTATACACTCTACCTTCTCCAAACCTCACCGTGTAAGATTACAATGGGTATGTTGTTGTTGATGTGATCTATTGAACCTATCATAGTTATTTGGTTAGTTAACAATAGTTTCTCAATGATGTACGTGCTCAAGCTTAATCAAATTTTGATAATCAAACACAAAATATACATAAAGCCTAAAAAATAATACACTTGTTTAATTTTATAAATTACCGATAATACACCATCTCAAATTTTGATGAAAATATAAGAGTAGTATATCTTCAATAAAAAAGTGAAGCTACACGTTAAATTAAGTATTATTTTTAAAGTATATGAAAAATAATGCACTGTATAGTTCTATTAAGTATTATATCCAATGAGAGACGTACAAATATTTCTTGAAGAATACAATGTTTTGGATAGATTGTATCACTTTCCGTAATTACATAATGCCACACATCAACAATTTGATTTTGAAGAATACAATGTTTTGGATAGTTGTCCAAACAACTTGATTCACTAAATGAGTAAATAATAAAACTTGTGCAAGTAATTTTGAGTAGATGTTGGTAAAGTTTGTGAGGAAATTCATGAAAGCATAAGATTTTAAGACAATGGATGGAGTAGCACACTTAAGTCCACGTTTGAAGACATCTTGGAGTAATGCTGTATAGACAATATTTTATTACCAATTGGCAAGACCCTCTGAGAAAAATATAGGATAGAGACACTTGAGAATAAAAAAACAGTAGTTGAGACCCCAAACAAAGAAAGGATCAGCAAGATGATGATTGTTATGTTTTGAGATATATTAATTTCTAAGTTTGAGATATACTATTAAAAACCTTAACTATGTACAGATATAGTCAGTGATTGTGTTGAACACTTGTTATAATGGCTCTTGATTTTGGGATGGTGCATTTACAGCTTGTTTGGATGGTTGTTAAGAATCATTTTATAACATATCATATTACATTGTATGTATTGAATTATACTGTGTTGTATTGGTTTTGAAGAATACAATGTTTGGATAGATTGTATCACTTTCCGTAATTACATAATGCCACACATCAACAATTTGAAGGATAAACCTACAATATTATAAAGAAAAATGAGGTGCACTGTAGAGTTATTATTTAAAAAGGTAAAGGATAAAATAAGATTATTGAATAATAACAAAAATAAGAAAAAAATAAGGAAACAACGCGACCACACCAAATGGTTGTGACATAAAATGAGAGTTTCCGTCGTTACATAATGGTGAATTTAACCTATATTCCCCGGACTCTTCATTTTAGCCTAGTATTGGTAAGGGTGTGGGATTCGTACCGGGTATGGTCAATTGAGATCAGGTACATTGATTGTAATTAATGAAAAAATGTGAAAGAAAAATGGAAAATTAAAGGTTAAATTTTAGCTGTTGTCTGCCAGTGGTTATAACTTGAAAGATTGAATTATTGGCAGCATCCCACAACCTTTTAGGATATTTTTAAATATCCTTTTTAGAATTTTGAATTTTTTGAGCCAAATCCCTGCGCCCATATCTGTACCTCTAAATCTTATAATTTAGATTATGAAGGATCCAACCTCTAGATCCACACCTAGATCGGATACCCGCGCTCGATTCCTAGCAACATAAGATTTAACAATAGGATACAAGGCAAGATATGGAATGGAGGTTTTTTGGACTAGCAAGACAGTTTTACATCCTTATGGAACTAGGGGTTGGAGGTCCATTAGGAATTTGTGGCCCGAACCCATTAGAAATTCAAAGATCAAGGTGGCGATGGAGGGAAGACTTGAGATTTGAGAAAGCAGAACAATAAGTCTATTGATGAAATGGCTATGGAGATACAATGAGGAGAGGCAAGCATTATGGAAGGATATGATCAAATGTGGTGAAGATGATAACTGGTGCAGCAATGCCAGCACTGGTACTTATGGTGTGGGGGTATGGAGAACTATCAGAAACCTGTGGTCAAAACTAGAGGTGAACCTGCATAGAAAGTTGGGTGATGGAAGGAAAACTAAATTCTGGAGGGACATTTGGAGTAAACAAATGCCTTTAAAGGATTCTTTCCATGACCTGTTCTTGCTATGTAACAATCCCGAGGCAAGGATCTTTCGATGTTGGACAACACAAGGATGGAACCTATCCTTCAGAAGACCTCTAAATGATTGGGGACTTGGAGAGGGTAGCCAAATTACTAGAAAAGATTGGTGAATTCAAAGGAACCAGTAATGAACCTGATGCAATGAGATAGTCACATGATGAGGATGGTATCTTCCCTGTTAGCAGGGCTTACAAGATGGAGATTGCAGAACAAAACAACAAAGTATGTGGAGGAAGGTTTGGAGAAAGTCAACAGCAACAAAAATCAAATGCTTCACATGGCTGTTTATTAGAAAATCATGGTTGACTCATGAAGTGCTAAAGAAGAAAGGTATGATCATTGTTTCCTGGTGCTCATTATGTGGGAAGACAGAGGAAACAAGCAATCACCTATTCCTACACTGCAGTTTTACAGCACAAATCTGTGCCATGTTCCTCAACATTTTACTGATACTAAGTGGATTATGCCTGAACACACTGCAATTTGTTGAGCTGCTGGATAAGGAAAGGGGACAGCAAAACACAAAAGACATGGTGGAGAATGATACCTCACTGCATTTGGTGGACAATGTGGTTAGAAAGGAACTATATAGGAGGAATTTTGAAAATATATCCTATTCCATTCATAAGGTTAAATGTAATTGTGTTGTACCTCCCTTTTCTTTTTTTTTTTGTGTAAAAAGTGGGTCTAGAGAACTCAACAATTTGTAGAGTTCCTAGGATCTTTGTAAAAGTACTATACCTTTGAAGGTCCCAACATCTCCTTAATGCTGAAGAATACAATATTACCATTATAAAGAAAAATACTTTGTTTTGGGAGGTTTATTGGGTTGGGCAAGTTCTATTAAGACTGGCTTCTCTGGTCTGTTCAACTTAAGTCTACAGAGTTTGGCCACAGTTAAAGAAATGAGAGATAACTTGGGCTGGAACTTCATATTTAGAAGGCCTCTAAATGATTGGGGGTGAGCAGGATGACAAAATTTTTCAACATTCTGGAGCAATGTAAGGATTTCAACACAAATAAGGACAACTTAGCATGGATCCTAGACAAGCAGGTTGGATCAGCCTATAGATGCTTCTAGAGATAAAGTTTACAAACTGGTTACTTGTCATGGAAGATGATATGAAAAGTCGAGATTTCATACAAGGTAGCTTGCTTCACATGGTTGTTGGCTAAATATTCAACTCTGACTCAAGAAAATCTTTTGAATAGAGGTCTTCAATTTTGTTCCAGATGTTTTTTTTGAGAAAGTGAGGTAGAGACAATAAATCATCTCTTTCTGCATTGTAGAGTGGCTTATAAACTATGACAGATTTTTATCAATCTAAGGGGCATTAGTTGGTCTATGCCAGAAAACATAAAGGGAGCTCTAGTTTGCTGGGATAGGGATGGAAATCAGTCGTGTCATGGGGAGAGATGAAGATTATCCCAACTTGCATATGGTGGACAATATGGAAGGAGAGCAACCAGAGGTATTCTCAAGACAAGATCTGCTCCCTCAAGAAATTGAAGATGAATTATATGATGCTTTTCTATTTTTGGTGTAAACATAAATATCCTCCGGAAGAAGAGGATATTCCTAGCATTTTAGATTACTTATGAGATCTTAGATGGCTGTAGTGCTACTCTAATTTCTGATTGTAATTAATATTGGAATAGTGTATTCCTTTCTTTATAATATGTTACCTTTTAAAAAAAACAATACAATATGTAACAACCAACCAAACAAGCTGTTAGTGGGGCTGCCTGACCTTTTATCTTTCATCAACACCATCAATTTCCAGATGAAGGTCAACTTGACTTCTTGACTGTCCATATCATCAGTAGTTTTGACAATGTGATTCAATGCACCTAATTTGTATCCACTTGTCTGACACAACATACAAGTGTCATAGTAAGGATGATTTGACTCAACATGTAAGTTGCTTGAAGTTGAGTGTGATGTGGATCCAAAAGTTGATCCTTTATGATCTAATTTTTAAAATCCAAGGATATGGATCTAGGTATAGATACGGGTGCGTGGATTCAGTAAAACATAAATTAAAAATTTAAATTATAGCTAAAAAATAAGCATAATTATGATTTCAGAAACATGCAAGGCTGCAACATGAACAAGAAGATTGACTAAGACAAAAAGCTTCAAACGAGACAAAAGGACTAGCATAAATTACTACATAGCAGCCGAATTGAAGGTGTTTCATTTCCAATCTCTTCAAATCTTTACTTTGAGAAATCAAAATTTCTATTTTTTCCCAAATTGTTGGTCAACACACCCGATCTTGTTTGAATGGATCCTACACAGATCCCACACCCTTACCCATGTTAGTGTCTTGTCGGCATGAGTGCGGCACTGAAACTGCCGAGTCCGAGTGACTTAGCTTGACACAAAATACAAGCGTCGTAATAAGGATGATTTGATTACCTTGCCAACATTTTCTTCCATGATCACTTTATTTTTAAAAGTAATGCTGGTTTCTGAAACATTAATGGTTCTCGTATTCTCCGAAGAGGCTATGTTTACCTTGTGCATCTTATTAGTCATGTAATGGAGTATGTGTGATATTCTGCACAAGTATGATCTGCTTTTATGTGGATCTTCTGTCTTGCCTAAATTTGGATTCAGTCGGCAACGAGAACCATGAAAATATGTAAGTCTTAGACCTGCTTGGCTAGTTACTTAAATAACCCCCCGCTTCCAAAATATTGGCAGAGACTGACCAGGATCCCTAGCCTTTTTCGGTGGAAATATAGGTTGTCTTAGCTGGGGATCTTTTCCCTTGTGGAAGTTCTTTTTTCTTTAATTCCTTGATGTTCTTTGGGATATGATTTCTGAGTATCTGATTTGCGTATCTGATAGAATATGCTGAAAATTTATGGATTTGTCAATAACAGCTGCATGAATGTGTTGGATCAGCTGTTGGTGCAATGGGACCTGAATCTTTTCTAACTCTTCTTCCTCTTAAATTGGACGAACAAGATTTATCAGAGACCAACATCTGGCTTTTGCCAATTCTAAAGCAAAACATTGTTGGTCCGCATTTAAGTTTCTTTACCAACTCAATTTTGTCGATGGTTGGAGCTATGAAGCAGAGGTCTGCAATGGTATGTCCGATGCAAAATCACACCTCCTCTCCCCCATCTCTTTTATTTACATGGTGAGGTTATTTTTATGTTATGTGCCAGCTTGAACGTGAGGGGAAGATATATTCAGCGAGAACTATTGATGGAATTGTGTACTCACTCTGGTCATTGTTACCCTCATTTTGCAATTACCCTGTGGACACTGCCGAAAGCTTCCAGAATCTGGAGAAGGTATTCTGCAAAGCTCTACATGAAGAGCCTGATGTTTGTGGGATAATATTCTCCAGTTTGGAGATCCTCATTCAGCAGAACAACAGCATTTTAAAGGGGGAAGTGGATTCTGATACTGAAGTAAGCATTCCCAAAAAACGAGCCATTGCACGTTACAACCAGCAAGTTGCAGATGATAACTTGAACGCGTTGAGCCTTTCTGCTTGCAAACTGCTGCCTGTTCTCTATGAAGTGTTCTTGGAATCCTCTAAAGATACTGGTGGATTTTTGCAGGTTTGTTTGAAGGGGATACTATTACCCCTTGTTTAATAGTGTCCCAATGTGGAATTACTATGATGGATGAATTTCTTTTGTTGATATTTTAATTGATATGTGAATCTTTGAATCACAGTCACAACTGCATTAGATAAATACTACAATGGAAAGGGAAAAAGAAAGAAAAAAATGCAGATTCTCTCAGTGGCATATGAGAAACCAAAGAAGCTTGTTGGGACTACGTCTTTCAATAATAGTCTGTGTGCCTGTAGCTATTTCTACCACTCTGAACATATGTTTAGTGCTTTTCCACTGGACATTTAATATGAAAGGAAACCACTCCTTTTTCTTTTTTCTGCTCCAAAGATGTTAAGCAATGGCTCTAAGAGGCCACATCTCTTAACTGTTCTATGTATATCCTATAAAGGTGATGGAATTGAACCAAGGAAACTGTGCTCAAGCTGCATCAACCTATTATACTCCTGTGATTAAGCTGCATCAACCTATTATACTGTGTTTTAAGTAAACCAATAGCATGTTTAGCCAAATTTCTAAAATTAGCTTATTTCGGGAAGTGTTTTTTTCAAAAGTGCTTTTCAAAAAAGTACTTTCGATGAGAGCAGTTTGTGTTTGGTGAATAAATTTAGAAAGCACTTTTGAGCAATAATTAGTGTTTGCCCAAGTTTTTTAAAAGTGCTTTTAAATGTATTTTCTTAAAAGTGTTTTCCAAATAAGTATTTTTCGGTAAAATGATTCTTTTAGCTTCTGAAGAACAACTTCTGCTTCTTCCCAGAAGTACTTATTTTCTTCCAAAATCTTGGACAAACACCAATAGCATGTTTGGCTAAACTTCTAAAATAAATGCTTTTCAAGAAGGCACTTTCGATGAGAAACGGTTTGTGTTTGGTAATTAAATTTAAAGAACACTTCCGAGCGACAATTAGTGTTTGACCAAACTTTTTAAAAGTGATTCTAAATGTATTTTTCTCAAAGGTGTTTTTCAAAAAAGTACTTTTGAGGAAAAACTACTTATTTTAACGTCTGAAAAACAGCTTTTGCTTCTCCCCAGAAGCATTTTTTTCAAATAAGCACTTTTAGAAAAAAAAAAGAAATAAATAAGAAGCACTTTTGGCCACCCAAAAGCTTGGCCAAACAGGTTACAAGTCTGACCACATGAATGGATCTCTTACCAACTTCCTGAATTGTTGTATATTCAGGTTGGGTTTTAATGTAATTAACTTTTTCTTGATATTATTACTAAGCCTTATTATACCATTAAAAAAAGTAATTACATTGTGTTATCCTAATCTTTTCTTTCTCTTTTGCAAAAAGTATTCTAATAAGTGTCCATGTTTAGACTGAAAATTGGTCGGGTCTGTCCTGCTCCAACTCAATGAATTATTGTTAAGGAGGTAGTATGTGTTGTTGGTTTAAGAAAAAGGCTCTCTGTAAGGCTCTGCCTGACCTTTTGTCCGTGTTTGTGTTTTTTTTTTTTTTTTAAATTTTAAAATTTGCACTTTGAGTTATTCGTCACATTGCATATGTTTCGACTGAGATCCTTAATAGTCTCGTCACATTTTTCAATTAGAGTAATGTTATCTCTTAGTATTTCATTTTCTTTTCAGCTGTTGAATGTCTGTTATTGAGATCCAAAAGATTATATGTCAAAAAATTTTTGCGATAGATCCATTTTCAGTCTGTGTTTGTTTGATGATGCATGTACCTATAGAAATCATAATTGGTGATTTGGATACTCTGTCTTTTCCAAAGTCGTAATATCTGAAAATTGACTTGCTTTTTTGGAAATATTTTGCTAGCTCTTTCTTTTGATAATCCAGTTATTAAATACAGAGAACAATTGGTGTATTGTCCTCTATTGCTGACAACGTGACAGCAAAAAGGCTCGACCCATCCAAAGAAGAAATAGGGGTTGTAAGAGTGCTATTCACGAGAACCATGCAGAGGCTTTTGAAGGTGACCCAAGAAGTTGTGGAGGCAGAAAAGGACACAAAATCCTATTCAATGCAGATTGATGACTCATCCGGTAAAAGTTCTTTGTTACAGAGGTAGGATGAACAAATCACCTTTGTTTCATTCCTTCTGCCATTAAGTCCTTTCTCCTTCGTGTTAATGACATTAGTATCTCTTTCTTCTATCACTTAGGGCACAGTTATTTGATCTGGCAGTTTCATTCTTACCTGGTTTATATGCTCAAGAAATTGAAGTGATGTTTCACGCTTTAAAACATGCTTTAAAGGTTGGGCAGCAGTTATGGGTTTGTTTCTGCACCTTTCTGCTTCTCAATATAGAAGGTTTAATAACTAATATGAGGCACAGGACGAGGAAGGCTTGATCCAGAAGAAGGCATATAAAGTTCTCTCCACGATCCTTCGGGTAAGTACTGTCACCAAATGTCATGTAAAGTTATTGTTGTAGTTTCTTCTCAGAACTCTTCTTAAAAGTATCTAGTACTGAACAGTGGGTGATGTCCAAAAGATAAAAACAACTATAAGATAACTTGTGAGTGGAGTAAGCTTTGTGAAATATCATTATCACGATTCAAAATATTCGTAGGATAGGTGATACAGGCCTTTCATGTTGATGCGGATATCATTCGATGGTACCCAATTTAAATGAAGTTCCAAGGTTGAATTTTGCATGAAAATAATTTATGTACTTGTCCTTGTTCTGAAGCAAGTAATCTGAACTATACTGTTAAAGCACCTGTTTTATGATTCTTATTTATAGTTTGGCATATTTATTTTGTGGCTAATAGGTTTTGCAACTTCTATGTACAGGACCGTGATGAATTTATTTCAAGGAAGACCAAAAAGTTGCTTAACTTGATGATTGAAGCACTACCTGTATGTCATTTTTCAGCCAAACGTCACAGACTTGACTGCCTATACTATTTAATTGTCCATGTTACAAAGGTGAGGATCATCCTCTTGTGGATAATGCTGAGATGTCTCAGATTTATTCAAATTCTTACTGAATTTCACAAAGTCTTTTAATGGTGTTTATTGCATTCTACAGGATGAATCAGAACAGAGGAGGCATGACATTATTACTTCTTTTATGACTGAAATTTTGCTTGCACTCAAAGAGGTATACTTGTTAATTGTGAGGGAGTTCCACTCTTGAGTTGACCAATTTCTTTTCCATAGGAATTTGTATTGTTGTTAATCTGCCAATTTGTCCTCATGATTCCCGTAGTTGTGAAGTGGTACCAACCAGCGGCTGGTGACTGGCTAAATGGAACTTATGGGGATGCTAAACTTGTGTTGTAATAAGCAGTGCCATGAGATAATTTTCATGAATTGTTTTGTGGGACCTTGACTATGGAAAGCGCACAGTTCAATATCTTTGTAAAGAAATAGATCATGGGCTTAACTCAACCCTAAAAGCTAGCTTATTAAGGGAGGATTGCCTAAGTCCATATAAGGAGACCACCCATCTCATTAACCACCGATGTGAGACTTTTTTCATTCTTCAACACCCCACCTCATGCCCAAGGCTGGACATCTGGTGTGTGAGCAATTAATTTGGGGGCCCAACGTCAGATGAGATGGGTCCTGCATTGATACCATGTAAAAAAATGGATCTTGGGCCTAACTCAACCCCATGAGCTAGTCTTTACAATTTTAACATTCTATTTCTCAACCAAGAGTCCTGCTATTAATAAAATGACAGGATAATTCCAATGAATTTTCATTTGCATAATGGTGGTATAATGGGATGAGTCTACAGGAAAATGTGTGCTCTCTTATTATTCAATATTTTAAAGCTTTGCACTCTATTAACATCAGTTTGAGTGAGCCCTTTGCTAGTTTCTATGGCAACAAATTGCCATCTATTATCAATGTTATCATCATGAATTTTGCTTTTCTTTTTGTAGGTTTTATTTATTTTGTCAAACTTTTAAGAGTCCCTATTTTACCCGTGCCATAAGTTAATTAGTCTTTACATGTGAAACTGCATTCTGAAGTACAGTGGGTTAAGCATTAGTCTTTGTAGGATTCTGATGGAATATGATTGCACAAACTACACTCAATTTATAGTTAGTCTTGTTCCTTCTGCTAATATTTCACTCCAAAATTTGTGGTCTTGATTTTTATCTTATAGTTGAGCTCTGCGTTTTCCAATTTTCTTATAATCATGGTTTCTGCCCATCAATTACAGCAAAAATCTCGAGTGAAGATTGTTTTGTTATTCATAGCCTCAAATGGTCTTTGATTTCTCTTTAAGATTGGGTATCTTGCAAAAGGGTCAAGTTAGTTCCCAACACAGCTACTTTCATCTTTCACGATCATTTTGTTATGAGTATTTTTAGAAGTTCATAATGTAATAATTTCTCACTGTTAACTAGTCTTGGCTGTGTATCTGGAAGGACAGTTATAAAGTTTACAGCATAATTATTTGATTTATGTGCTGAGTTATTTGATGATTCTATATACTAGGCTAACAAGAAAACAAGGAACCGAGCGTACGAGATTCTTGTCAAGATTGGCCATGCTTGTGCAGATGAAGAAAGAGGTGGCAGAAAGGAGAAACTGCAGCAGTTTTTTAATATGGTATGAAAAGTAATAGTTTGATGAATTTACGATAATGGACTACTCTTTCAGTTTGACATAAGCATCATTGTCCTTGACGTTTCGCTTGCAGATTGCTGGGGGTCTTGCTGGGGAAACACCTCATATGATCAGTGCAGCAGTTAAAGGCTTAGCTCGCCTGGCTTATGAATTTGCAGACCTTGTTTCTGCGGCTCACAGTGTCCTACCATCAACATTTCTTCTCCTTAAGAGAGGGAACAAAGAAATAATTAAGGCGTGTTCTAGTCTGCATTTTAAGATTTTCTCTTCGAAAACGAGAGTTCATCTGCCATCTTCTGAAGTTTTTGTCACCTGAAACTTTGTCTTGAATGCAGGCTAATTTAGGGCTGTTGAAGGTACTGGTCACAAAGTCGCCCGCGGAGGGATTGCAAGCACATTTAAGGAGCATGATAGATGCACTTCTTAGTTGGCAAGATAATACCAAGAACCATTTCAAAGCCAAGGTTTTTGCTGTTCTCCTAGATCCCAAACTACCGTCATTTGAGTTAGTTTTGGTTCCTGTATACAATCTTCAATGGTCTTATCTAATTTTGGTTTGTGGAATCTCTCTCCTGTTATAAAGATCTCTTATTGATTGAAAGGTGGTTTTGTGCATGTTATGTTTTATAGGTTAAGCTGCTTATTGAAATGCTTATCAAGAAGTGTGGGTTGGATGCTGTAGAAGAGGTGATGCCTGAAGAGCACATGAAACTCCTTACTAACATAAGAAAGGTCAGTTATGAACTGGACTAAAACCTGTGAAAATGCTCGTGGATATTAAATGTTCAGATGAGTTATTTATTCTTCTGATGAAAAAGCAGATCAAGGAGCAAAGAGATAGGAAACTCGCCTCGAATTCTGAGGAAAGCAGATCTCGTATGACAAAAGCAACAACATCAAGGTTGTTTTCTTTCTTCCATATACCTGCATACAGAAGTTGAAACAATACACAGAAGAATATTGGATATTGGAGTTATTTATGTACCTTTATTGGTTTGGAACAAGTTTATTTATTAGGGAAAAAACCGTTTGCCTCTTTTTTTACTGTTACCAGTATTGGTATTAAATCTTCAGATTTATCCCAAATAAGGTGGACCATGGCTCTTTGGATCTCTCTTCTTTGTCTTGCATGGATAAGAAGCTTATCATTTCAATGTGTTGGTATCTTTCCAAATATTATTTTAATAATTGTGGTATTAACTTCTGCATCCTGTTACAGGCTAAGCAGATGGAATCATACAAAAATCTTTTCCGAGTTCGATGATGGTGAATCTGATAATAGTAATGCAGAATATATGGATACGAAAACTACTTCTGGTGATAGGAGCAAGGCTACATTATTATCAGATTCCAAAGCATCTTTATTACGGTGAGCCGGAATGTTTTAAGATGTAATGGTTACTATTTATGGTCTTGAGGATGTTTTATAGTACGTTGGTAGTTAATGTAATTCTTAAAGGAATTTAATGATGCTTTCTAGTTTATACTATATTTCACATGTAAGATGAATGGATGTATTCCATATTTCCAGGTCCAAGAAAACACGGAAAGCAGCCAAAAGCTTGCAGGAAGATCTGTTTAATCAATTAGATGATGAGCCACTTGACTTACTTGACCAGAAGAAGACCAGGTCAGCTCTTAGAGCATCTGGCAATCTCAAGCGGAGGCCCGAGTCAGAAGATGAAGCAGAAATAGACTCTGAAGGCCGTCTGATTATTCATGAGGGAGAGAAGAAGCAAAAACGAGTCAAGCCACCTACTGAGGACTTGGATGTAAGAAGCAAAGTAGGGAGTCACTTTTCAGAGAGCTCAAGGAAAACTCAGAAACGGAGGAAAACATCTGATTCAGGATGGGCCTACACTGGAACCGTGTATGCAAGCAAGAAGGCAGGTGGTGATGTTAAGAGGAAAGACAAACTTGAGCCGTATGCGTACTGGCCCCTTGACCGCAAGATGATGAGCCGGAGGCCTGAACACCGGGCAGCAGCACGAAAAGGAATGGCGAGCATTGTGAAGCTAACAAAGAAGCTTGAAGGCAAGAGTGCATCAACTGTGCTGTCCGCTAAGGGATCTAAGACTAAAAAGAGAACCAGTGCAAAAGAGCATGGAGGTGAGGTCTGATTTGATCATGCTACGTCAAGATGGAGAACTCCGTCCAGAGGCTTGCTAGTTTTTGTGCCATAGTTTGCACTTGGGGCTTCTGGATATCCAGTACCGCATGTTCTTTTTTTATGTGACCTTTTTTTCATTTAATTCGTCAATGTGTATCACCTGTTTGAAGTTATTTGGTTTTTTTGATAGGGTTATAGGTAGGAAATCGAGTGTGTGTATTTGCAATTGCATTCGATACAAGCTACTAGAGTTGGTGTGTCATTGGTTATATATTCTTTCAATATGCAAGTACATAAAAGTAAATCCTAGTGAATTTATTCAAAGTATTTTGGTTTGCAGTTTCATCCAAGAGGGATTTCCTTTTAGCACGAGTTTGATATTTGAGTTGCCTCTCCAATTGTTATATTTCAACAAATTGCGTCTGGTCTATCATAATGAACTGTAAAGTTCGATCTTGTAACATAATCTTTCTTTCGTCCGCTAAGGTCTTCTTAATATAATATTTCATAAATTGACCTTTTCTTTTTAATTTTTTTTAATATACAGTAATTAGATTAAGATATGTAGTAATTGAGTTATGATTTCTAATCCACTAATCTGAGCCATTAGACACATTCTTATGTGAAAATAGTCTGCTTCGTAGACTTTTTGCACAAATTATTCCTAATGTTTAGGTTATTAGTGCTCTTCTCATTTTAATTTACTTGTCTTATTTTTGACTTGACACAGAATTAAAAAAGTAAAGAAAACTTATGAATCTTGTGGTCTTAAATTAAAGATATGTAGAATATCTTGTCGTTCTAAACATGTCATATTGAAGTTAAAACTAAAGAGTTGCCAAGAGACATTCTTTTTTAAACAGACTAAAAAAGAAAGTAAAACAAACAAATTAAAATGAAAACTGCGAATTGATTATATGAAGCTCTAATTAGAATAGTAAAATTTAAGGAAGCATACAACATGGAACCCAAGCAAAATTCTATGAAAGGAAATATTTAGATAGATGTTAATATGACAGAGATGTTACTTACGAGTAAGAAATATATAAATTTAATCTTAACCCAAACACCCTTAGAAAAGAAAAGAGAGCAGTGTCCTCGAATTTGGTTTTCAAATTCTCCTCTTCGCAGACAGGGCGACATTTCGACAAGTGTGTGGTGTGCATCTTCGAACTGCCCAACATTTGTAGAGAAAACATTCCTTCCATTGCAATGGCATCTTTAGCCATCATCTTACCTTAATCGCAGAAAGAGCCACATATCTATAATTCATCCAATGTTGAACAAGATATCATCATTTTCTTGTAATGTCACTTAGGATAACTGTAGGGCAATTTTTTATTTGAAAGAAACACACTTGATAACTTTTATATACAGAACAAAAGGGATACATGAATTTAAGATCGATATTTCAGTCAAGTGATAGTTTAAAGAGCTTAACCCAAGTGTTATGGAGCAACTAGTGACCATTTTTGCAGCTTCATTGACGGACAGACTATCCATTGGCATAGTGTTGACGGCAAACATGCATCTATGTATCAACACCTCATATAAGCCAGTCAGTGTGTCAGTAGTTTTCCTATTTATTAGAAAATCGGTTGAATTTATTAGCGAGGTAAAGGACACACAGTTTGATTTAACTCATAAATCGGGATCAAATAGATGAAAATATTGATTATAAAACGTGTTAATGTGTAAATATGAACGAACGAAATCAATGGAACAGGAAATTGAGGAGTTATTATCCCAGTCACAGTTTCAAATGTCTATTCATTGCTGCCGGATCGTAGATGCCTGATATGTGTGTCCTAATGAGTTTTCTTTTGATGAATGAGCAAAATTAGAAGGTAAAAAAAAAAGAAGAAAAAGCTTATATAAATAAATAGTAAATATGTAGCCTTGTATTATTCAGAATTTAACCCTTTATAAATGATCACTATTTATACACATTAGCTAGAGTACATCAAACAATAAAGTGACTCCATTTAGGGCCATGTCGTCCAATGAGATCATTCAATCTGCACAATATTGTTGCATGTGTCGACTGCAGAACCACCATAATTCTCGTGATCTTTGTATAATCTTGCTGATGTATATTTATCTTCTTCTTCTTATATCCTCAACATCGAGCCACAATTTTGAGTTCAGGCTATGCACTCTAATTTCTTTTAACGGTGACTTTGACATTATAATAAAATACCCTATTCTGGATACACAATGGGTCCAAATGCTAACATCAAAAATTCTTTTTTATAATTTCGGATACCTCTCTTCAAGTTATCTCTTAAATATCTCTTTTTCTCCACGTGTCCTTACCCTATATGGCCACATATTCGAATCATTTTTTCCTCTATAGAGATAGTCCCCTTGGTTTCCGGATACTTTGACAAGTTAGAAAAGTAGATAAGTTTTGAAATCTTTTAGGCAGGAAAAGTCGTGGGAGCCTTTTAAGGGGGGAAACATAGCAGAAACATTTCCTACCTACTGAATAGATGCTTTTCTTGTCACATTAAATGTGTTTTTCCAACCGTTGCTTAAGCTGTAGTCGGGAAATAATGCGTCGATCAAGATCATGATATCTCCACTATCTGGACTTCTATAAATACAATACTCTTGCTTAAAGTTTTACTTTTCCATTCCATTTGATTCTCTAATTCTCCTTATTTCTTTAATCCTTCATATCTCCAAACCTTCAAATCTTCATACCTTAAAACCTGCAAATCTTCATATCTGCTTAATTTCTCATTCTTTGATCATGTCTTCATTCAAGAGCAACAAGCAGTCACATTTGATTGCACTTTCAAGAGGAGGGCATAAAAAAGGTAAAGGTATCGAGGTACAACTTTCAAAAACTTTTGCTGATATAATAATTCCAAAGTCCTGAAACTTAATAAATGATTTCAATCCCTAGGCCACCTCGACCAATCAAATTCGTGATTGGGACAAGCTTGTCAATCAATACATATCCTCGATCACTAAGATCCATTTCCCCATTGTTCATATCGATTGTGGTTGGCCCAAGTAGAAGGATCACATATTTGCTCCCAGTATTATTGAGAGCATAAATTTCCACAAGAAAAGTTACTCTTATATGTATACGTACACATTTATTCTTGGCTTCAGTTTTCCAGCTATCGACAAAGTCGTAATACGATTCTGCCTGACTTACCGGGTGTGTCTCACTTAGGTGAGCCCTTCAGTTCAGAGACTTGTAGCTTGTTTCGCCATCTGGTCAAAAAGTTCCTGCTGGTCTTTCTCTCCTGATTACCTCATTCTTCTCTATTCCTCTTATTTTTTTTGAGAAGGATCCTAATTTTGTCTCACCGAGGAAAGAAGCCATCTTATCCAGTTTAGACGACGACTTCGACTGGAGTTGTATGGAGAGGTTTATGCTGGTCATTACCAAGGATTTAGTTTCGTACTTTTTGATTCTGGGATCATGGAACTTTTCTTGTAAGTCTTCTTCGTTTGTCGAGTACTCGTTCTTTCTGTGCGTTTTCTTTAACATCTTATTGCTAACTTTGGTTGTAAGTTTACGATTCAACCCTTACCTAGTCATCTTCGAAAGATATCCCTATCAAGGAGTGGGTTTAGAGCATGATGAATGCTTCGAATTCCAATGAGATGACGTGGAAGTCAATCTCTGGTTCCAAAAGTTGGAAAGCAAAAAGCAATGGTAATTACTCGCCTATGTTTTAATGTATCCAAACCAAGTGCTATAACTAATAATTTGCCAATTGTTGTATGTCTTTCAAAAGTTTTGTCCGATATGCAAGCCGAAGGGGTTCACATTTCCCCAAAAGAGGTTCAAGTGCATATGAACCGGGTCCTCAAGGGGGATATGGTTTCTTTTGCTGTAGCTACGGAACCTAATTTATCCCCTGTTGCTCCTTCCTAAAAAAGAAAACTAACCATAACTTTCTTGTTGATATAGGCAAGGAATCAGTCACTTTTGCCTTTGGGGAGGGGAGGACAACATTTGTGTCGCTGGACTCTAGTGATAAAGAGACCAACAATGACACTTTCCCAATCAAGCAGAAATCTCTGACCGCTTAGCCTTTTATTCTGGTAGAGACTGGTTTACTATTTTGGGAGGCCGACTTAGTGGAGATGGTTGATTCCCTTTACCCTATACCATCTGACCCTGTCATCATAGGCCTTTGGGTGAAGAAGTCTGGCATTGTGTCTGTTACGATCTACTTTTAAACTCGCGTTCGAAACGTTTCATAACTTGACAATTTTGTGAAAAGACAGAGTCGCCACAATTATTGTGAAAATTAGGAAATCATGTTTTAGGTATTTTCAAAAATCTTTATTTAAAACCAAAGTTTGAGTTAGGGTTCAAATGATTTAAAAAAAAAGGTATTAGGCACTTTAAAAAATTCACAAATGCGGTCACTGATGAATTTAAATATATTTGTGGCTAAAATAATAACTTAAAAATAGCTTTTTTGCAAATAAAATGTATTAGCATCTTCGATTATTCATCAATTCAATTGTG
Organism: Datura wrightii; assembly: GCA_035772735.1. Taxonomy (NCBI): domain Eukaryota; kingdom Viridiplantae; phylum Streptophyta; class Magnoliopsida; order Solanales; family Solanaceae; genus Datura; species Datura wrightii. The sequence goes on along the minus strand of JASDFA010000016.1, from coordinate 64,223,874 downwards.
AATTAATTCATAACCTAGGCTAATTGAGAAGGGATTAACTCCATAAATATGTACGGTTTATTGAAATTTTGGATTATATATGTCATCCAACTTCTCAATACATTAATAAATCCACTTATTTATACCTTCAAAATAATTTTTTTTGAAAACTCTTTGAGTTAATTAGCAACAGTGTTTTAATTTGTAAAAAGAAAAATTTTTGCCTTTAATGTTTTGAAGAAGTCTTTCCTGCACAGATTTTCTTAAAATTTTTTTTAAGGCCTCTTATTTAAAATTAAAAAAATTCTTTTAGGTAGAACAATTAAGCAATGATATTTGAAAATACCCATTTGCCTCGTGGGAACATTGCACAAATTAAGAATCATTATCACAATTTGCCGGTGGTTATAAAACAAAAGGCTTGATAGCTTCAAAAGAAAGTTCTTGCACAATAGTTATTAATTCAAAAGGTGAGAATTGCGCCAAACCAAAAAAAAAACTACTCAGGATTCATCTAAGCTAAATAAAATTAAACCAAGCAAAAGGCTAGTAATATAAAGTATAAACTAAAATACAAAAGAAGTAAGAATTATTGTAGGCTTTAAACCTAAAATCTAATAATGCATTTACTTACTTCCTCTTTTTGTATTTCGAAGCTGTGAATTTATTTTAGGCCTTTGTAACATTATGAAACTTTCCTAGATCAGACTCAGACCTTGCAAGAAAAATCTAAAAGGAAATCAGAAAATTTATCTTAGAACGACTGAGACAACGAGTCGTGATCAACTCCAACGACTTGTTGTATCAGTCGTGGTTAGCCCTGCATGGTCAGTCGAGAATCTTCGGGACAAGGAATGACCCGTTATGAGAAACAATGAGTCCTCCTATCACTCATTGGTTCCCTAGCTCAGAATTCCCTTTCCAGGACCCCACGACTCAACCTACGAGTCATCGTCAGAAACAACGACTCATGGTGTGAGTCGTTAGTTAGGGTCCCTGAAACCTCTTTTAATAACAACGAGTGGTAACAACGACCAGTTGTATCGTACAGTGAGTCGTTATGTCCACCATGGTGTCAAGTCTCAATATTTCCTTAAGTGTTTCCAGTAGACAGGACGAGAGGTGACAATGACTCGTGGTCCCAACCAATGAGTCGTTGTGTCACCCGTTGTCAGACGCTCTAGGTTTCCTCATACAGTGGACACGGGAGAAACCAAAGACCTGTTGGTTCATCCAACAAGTCTTGGTAACCCTCATTTCTAGATTTAGTGTTTTCTAGTCCCAAGCAATGGGACCAATGAGTCGTGGTCACAACCAACGACTCGTTGAGTGACCCATTAGGACCCTGTCGGTCAGTTTTCAGATTTAATTTTCAGAGTTATTTTTATAATTTTCCACCTATTTAGTCCATAAACTACATCATTTATGTGTAAATTAAGAGGATTTAGATGGATCAAATGGTTCTTCTCCCTCATTCCCCACTCAGACCTCGAGAAAGCAATCGTAAAATTCTCTCAGGAGCTCTCAGAGCAAGAAGTAAGGCAGTCCACTTCTCCGCAGATTCTCAAGGTATTTCTTCGGATTTATTTATCAGGTATGTGAGAATTCAACAAGGGAATAGTTCATCCCCTGTGTCCCTAAAAGCCTTGTCTAATTTTTTCTCTATCAGTTATAGCCCTGCAGTTTCAAAATGTGAAAAGTTTTCAGATAGATTTCTTTGTGGATTCAAAGGGATATTTCTCATGATTTTAGATTTCTTATTTATTCCCTATTTCTAGAAAGTGTAAAAGATTGTAGCTAGTAGCATAATTCAGCCCTAGTCACAACTCAGTACAAATTAGAAACTTATGGGTTGAACTAGTTTTCCCTGTAGCGTAGTTCTATCAGTTTTGGGGTGCACATGAATTTAATTTATGTTAAATCTTAGTCAGAATTATGTCCGTCTAGTCTCAGTCAGATTTTTAGCAACCTCAGTGTTTTCCAACAAAAATGTCAGCTGATCAGTTTGACTATAGTTAATCCTTGAGGTGTGCGATACCTCCCAATTATCAGTATTAAACTCAGTATCAGATTTTAGTGGTCCTTTAGGTGGTCATGACACTTTCAGATAAGCAACTCTGACTAGATTTAGGACCCCAGTTTCAGATTACAGTTTGTTCTTTAGACGTTTACGACGCTTCCAGATAAGCAACTCTGACCATCTTAGAACACCAGTACAGAATCCGGTCCGGTAAGACTCTCAGGGTACTTCCAGATAGGTATTCTTGACTTAGTATTTGGCCCCAGTTTCGAGTTATCAGCTTAGTAGTTAGTCTAGGACTATCCAGTGGGAGTAGGACTTTGCACCGAGCGGACCGGAGTTCCAGCGCACCCAGGTTCCCAGAACTATGTTGCCACCGTAGGTTATATTTTATTGGTATCATGGTTCCAGACCTATTATCACTAAGATCATGCCTTTATACCCTGGCAAGGTATGTTGGGTCCTACCAATGGAGTGTATACATCAGACTCCACGTCCAGCTCACGTGGTTATATGTAGGTTATAAACTCTTCCACTAGTCAGCTCAGTTCAGTCTCAGATTAGTTAGTTCAAATCAATTCAGTACAGTATTTTAGATTAGTATCTCAGATTTAGGGCCTGTCTTTGATCATCAGACAGGTCATTTTGACCATCTCAATTTATCACAGTTATTCAGTTTTAGCATTTTCAGTTGATCATTGCATGTCTTTCCAGTTTAGTTATTTTATCCTTGTGCATGGTTTCTCCTACTTACTCAGTACATTCAAAGTACTGATGCATACCTTTTATGCTGTATCGTTTTATGATATAATTGCAGGATCTCAATCTTAGTCCCGCTAGCAGATCGCTTTCAGGAGTTTTCAGCTGCATCATTGGTGAGTCCTCATTTTTTGGGGATGAGGATTATTTCCTTTCAGATTTATTTTCTTTCAGATAGATTGGGAGTTAGCGGGGGGCTTGTCCTATCAGCTCATCAGATAAATGGCTTTCAGACACAGACAGAGTTTTCAAATATTTAGTTTTGCTTCCAGTTGTATTAAACTTATGATTTAGTTCTTTTTCATAAAATGTTTTATTTTATTATTTTAAAGCTTTCGCTATGTATTTACTCAGAATGCCAGTGTTATGATAGACCATGGGTTGACTTGGGGTTACTTGTGACTCCAAGTATCGTGTCTCGTCCAGGGTATAAACTCGGGGCATGACAAACTTGGTATCAGAGAATTAGGTTTAGAGTATCCTAGAATATATGAAAGCCGTATCGAGTAGAGTCCTTTTCATGGGTATGAAGCACTCCACACTTATGATGGTGAGGCTACGAGATGTTATTAGGAAAATTCCTTTTTGTTCATACTATTTATCGTGCGTTGAAATTCAATTCCAGAAATGTTCTCCTAACTCGTGTTCTATAATCATGCTTCCATGATGTGGTAATGGAAGAAGGGTCGATACGCTCACCGACCTGCCCCACCAACTCTAGCACCCCTCAGGACGACTCAGTGTCCACCATAGAGTTCAGGGTGGCTATCCAGCTGCTCGCACAAACAGTTACTAATCAGGTGAACCAACAGGTGATTCCGGTCAACAACAATGGGTCCATAGTAGTTGCCCGAGTTCGGGACTTCACCCAGATGAACCCTCCAATTTTCCGTGGATCTAAGGTGGGAGAGGAACCACAGGAGTTCGTGGATGAGATTAGAAAGATCACCCAAATTATGGGTGTTAGTTCCTCGGAGAGTGCTGACTTGGTTGCCTACTAGCTGAAAGGGGTAGCCCAGATTTGGTACGAGTAGTGGAAGTAGGGGAGACTAGCAGGAATGGGACCGGTGGGATGGGAGGAGTTCATTACAGCCTTCCTGGATAGATTTTTTCCCCTGGAGCTCAGGGAGGCTAAAGTGGCTGAATTCATGAATTTGAAATAAGGAAATCGGACGGTGGAAGAGTATGTACTAGAGTTCACCAGGTTGTCTAAATATGCTCTAGAGATGGTAGCCGAGCCAAGGGCTCGCATGCTGAAATTTGTTAATGGGGTGTCGAACTTGGTCCTCAAGGAGTGAAAGACCGCAATGCTTATTAAGGACATCGATCTCTCCAGCCTCATAGTTCATGCTTAGTAAATTGAGGTAGAAAAATCAAAAGACTTGGAGCGGGAGAACAAACGGGCAAGAACTGGCCAGTCATATTATGGCCACCAAAGATCTGGAAGTAGTAGCCGCCCACAACAGCAGCAACAATAGAGGGCTTCATCACCCACTTCAGCTAGTGCCCTTACTTTCCGGTCCTGCAAGGATCGGAGGGGTGGAGCATCTGGCTCACAATCCCAGAGTCATAGCGCTAGCAACCGCTACAGCTACCCAGCTTGCCCTAAGTGTGGGAAGAACCATCTAGGAGAATGCCTTCAAGGTTGAGAGGGTTGTTTTGGTTGTGGACAGCTTGGTCATCAACTTAAATAATGCCCGTCAATAGGATGGGAGAGATCACAATCCACTGCTTCAGCAGCTCCAGTAGGCCGACCAGCTCAGCAGGCCAACACTTCAGGTACAGATGGTGACCAGCGCCAAAACTATTTTTATGCTTTGTCCTCTCATCAGGATCAATAGAGCTCACCTGACATGGTCACGGGTATGTTACGCCTTTTTTATCTAGACATGTATGCCATACTAGATCTAAGAGCCACCTTTTTGTTCTTGACTCCCTATGTAGCAATACGGTTTGATATCAGTCCAGAGGTCCTCTCATAACCATTCTTAGTCTCTACCCCAGTTGGCGAGTCAGTTAGAGCTAGCGGGGTGTATAGGAACTTCCCAGTCTCAATCTTCAATAACGTCATTCCAGTTGATCTTGTAGAGTTAGACATGGTTGACTTTGACCTCATTCTTGGCATAGATTGGTTACACTCCAGTTATGCCTCAGTCGACTGCAGAACTAGGGTTATTTAGGTTTCAGTTCCCTAATGAGCTAGCTTTAGAGTGGATTCGGTTTATTTCCTACCTTAAGGCCAGAAAGCTTATTTCCAAAGGGTGTATTTATCATCTAGTTCAGGTCAAAGATTCCAGTTTTGAAACCCCGGCTATATAGTCAGTCCCTGTTGTCAGCGAGTTCCCTGATGTGTTTTTCGAAGATCTTCCAGGAGTCCCTCCTGAGCGGGAAATAGACTTTGGCATAGACCTTCTTCCATACACTCATCCCATCTCCATCCCTCCTTATAGAATGGCTCCAACTAAGCTTAAGGAGTTGAAGGAGCAGCAAAAATACCTTTTTGATAAAGGTTTTATCAGACCCAACATCTCTCCCTGGGGTGCTCCATTACTATTCATGCGAAAGAAAGACGGTACCCTCAAAATGTGCATCGATTACCGTCAGTTGAACAAGGTTACAATCAAGAATAGGTATCCCCTAACCAGGATTGACGACTTGTTCGATCAGCTTCAAGGAGCTAGTTATTTCTCCAAAATAGATCTCAGGTCGGGGTATCATCAACTAAGAGTCAGAGAATGTGACATACCGAAAATAGCTTTCAGAACTCGATATGGTCACTATGAATTTGTGGTTATGTCCTTCGGACTGTCTAATGCCCCGTAACTTTCATGGACTTGATGAATAGAGACTTCAAGTAGTATCTAGATATGTTCGTCATTGTATTTATCGATGACATTCTAGTATACTCTAGAAATGAGGAAGAGCATGCTAATCACCTGAGGATAGTGCTTCAGAAACTCAGAGACCGCCAATTGTTCGCCAAGTTTAGCAAATGCGAATTTTGGTTGAAGTCTATGAATTTCCTTGGTCACGTGGTATCGGGTGAGGGTATTCAGGTGGATCCTTAAAAGATAGCAACGGTGAAAGACTGGCCCAGACCTACCTCCCCAACCGAAATCAGAAGTTTCCTAGGTCTAGCCAGTTATTACCGACGTTTTGTGGAAGGTTTTTCCTCTATTGCATCTCCTCTGACTAAGTTGACTCAGAAAAAGGTGAAATTTCATTGGTCAAATGCGTGTGAGAAGAGTTTCTAGGAGTTGAAGTGTAATACCCTGGAAGAGCCTAAGATTAGACCTGGAATTTAAAAATGAAAGTTGGCAGAATCTGGGAAAATCCCACAAAACAGGCCACCTAACGGGTCGTTGGTCCAACCAACTACCCGTGGGAAGCACCCGTGGTGAGGTATGACCGGGTGGCAGTTGAAGCTAACGGTTCAAGCAATGACCCGTTGTTTGATGCAATGAGTCGTCGTTTGAAGTCATGGCGAGACTGGTCCTTATCCTAAGGGAAGGTAACGAGTTGTGGCATGATCCGTTGTAGGTTATAATGAGTCGTGGTCACCAGTAGTGGGAAGGAGAATTAAAATCTCCAGTCAATGTAACGGGAGGAAACCATAACTAGTTGAAAGGAAGAACGAGTCGTGGTGTGGCTCGTGGGAAGACTTGGTGCAGGTCGTCAGGGGAGAAACAACAGACGACCTAACAGACCATTGTATAAAGTCATGGGATTGAACCTGAGAATGTGAAGTTGGGCAGTGGACACAACGGTTGGATACCATGAGTCGTGGTATCCAAGAATGATCCGTTAGGACGGTCGTTTTCACTACCAGTGCAGAAATTTCAAAAATTTCATTAAGGGCATTTTCATCATTTCTAAGTCCTAGGCTCCTAAACTACGTCGTTTAAGGCTCGAAATGCAGTGTTTTATGAGGGTAAAACCTATCCTAGGCTTATTCATATCCATGCATGCAAAGTTAGAAAATTAGGGGGGTGATCAAGCTTGTTCTTCTTCAAATTTTTCTTCAATTTCCCTTTGCGCTTTCAAGGAGTGGTGAAAGTTGATCTTCCCTAGGTATGTATGGTTATGAGTGGGTAAATCCTTTCACACCCATGCCCAATCCCTCTCTAAATCATGAATTTCCTATGTAAATTTTATGGGGTTTTAACCCGATGCATGAAATTTTTAATTCTCTACATGGGTATGATTTAAATATGTTTCTACTATTGAATTATGATTCATGAACAAGTTTTATATTATTTTCAATTAAAAATCACGTTTCAAGCTTTGCAAATTTAAAATGCCCATTTGTGAGAAATCCATGAAAGTTGAGATTTATGATGAATGTTCTAGTATAATAAGATTTTATTGATGAAAAGCATGCTTTCAAGTTACCCATGCTTATAATCATGTTTTCGAGTGAATTGAGTATTTTCAAGCCTGTTAAAGTATTGGGAAATACCCATGTGTTCGAGCGTGACTCATGATTTCGCGAATTAAGCTTACCACATGATTTTGGAGTTAAAACTCCCAGTTATTTTTAGCTTGTGGTATGTTTTGAGCTAGATTTTCTCATATATATAAATTTAAGATTTGAGATATATTTAACTTTTGAGCTTCGTCAATAGACAATGGTGAGCTTCATTGAAAAACGATGGAGAGCAATGCATATTTTTGGGAGTAGTGTCTAGCATCGAGTAGGCTAAGGGTCGATCACCCTATGCCTCAGAACTACGTGCCAACATAGGTTATTACTTATATCTATATATACTACTTTGGGACCTCCCTTGTGAGTTATCCCCTGCCCCGATTGGGCCTCGAGCTTGATATCGATATTATGATATTGTCCTTAGCCCTGGAAATGCTTGGGACGGCTCTACCCACTTGAGTGTAATAGTTGGGACCATGTAAGCTCTATCGTGGTATGTCGGTTATATGACGAGTCTCCCATTGTTCCTCATAATTTCAGTTATGCATGTTTATCGTTCTTGATATATATATATATATATATATATATATATATATATATATGCGGGTTTGACCAAACGTTCGATCTTCTTATGATTATCAAATTTCAGATTTGGGTCATTTATTTTAGTTGTAAAGTTCGGATATGTTTGGATCACGATTTCAGAAAATGGCATGCAAGGTCCTACTCTCAGATTCTTGTTTTGATTATATAATTTTTATGTTATGCACGTTTAAATGATTTTACTTATCTAAGCGATTTTACTTACCTTACATACTCAGTACATTCTACATACTGACCGCATACTCTATGTTGTATCGTTTCATGATACAGGACTCGGCTCTCAGGCTCAGCCCCGTTCATAGCAGTCTTCAGAGTTAGCATCTTACGCTTGCGGGTGAGTCCTCATCTCTCGAGGACCATGCTTATTCAGAATCCTCTATGTGTTTTTGGTTTTCGGCTTTGTCGAGTTAGTTGGGGTTTTGTCCCATCAACTCTTCATATTTAGAGGCTTTTCAGATAAAAGGATGTATTCAGCTTCAGATAGTGTGTATTCTGATGTTATGTTTATTTTAGACTTTCGCTAAGGTTATCATGTTAATTATCCTATTTTGTTGATCAAGTTAGATTTATATTCATGACATGGGTTGACTAAGGTCTCTTGGGGATCCTTGTCCCTTGTCTCGATGCAGGCCTCTGTTTGGGTCGTGACATAAAGACTCGGCTTACTACCGCTCTAGTCTTGACCTTACCAGAGGAACAGATGGGTTTGTAATGTATTGCGACGCTTCCAAAGTTGGACTCGGTTGCGTTCTGATGCAGCGGGGCAAGGTGATAGCTTACGCCTTCAGACAACTTAAGGTTCATGAGAAGAACTATCCAACTCATGACTTGGAGTTGGCAGAGGTGGTGTTTGCATTGAAAATATGGAGGCACTACATTTTTACGGGGCTCACGTAGATGTATTCACCGATCACAAGAGCCTTCAATACGTGTTCAGTTAGAAAGATCTTAATCTTCGTCAGATAAGATGATTGGAGCTATTGAAGGAATATGACATGAGCGTGCTGTATCACCTGGGAAAAGCCAATGTGGTGGCTGTTCCCTAAGCAGAGTGTCTATGGGGACCGTGGCTCATGTTGAAGAGGGGAAAAAGGAACTAGTAAAGGATATCCACATGTTAGCTCGGTTGGGAGTACAGTTGGTTGATACAACTGAGGGCAGAGTAGTGGTGCAAAGTGGATCGGATTCCTCATTGGTAATTGAAGTTAGGTCAAGGTAGGATGAAGATCCCATATTGCTTAAACTGAAGGAGGCGATTCTCAGAAAAGAAGTGGAGGCTTTCTCCCAAGGGGGAGGTGGTTGTTCGTGCCCGCAAGTGTACGGGTCGTGCAAGTAATATAGTGGCTCTTTTTAAGAACCGGAATGTCGAACCCACAGGGACTGGACCCATTCCTCTAACTATCCATTACAAGTGTGATCTTAAATACCAAAAAATGTTGGTTATAGAAGTTTTCGAGGGAGATTTTTAATTAAGTCTAAATTTGGTAAACGAAATATTCTGAATGCACTCTAGGAGCAACATAGAGTTAAAACCAGATAATCATGTGATGCTACGATTTGCAATGGGTTACGTATGCAACTATCGATTATTATTTCACATAATTAGAATTGCATGTTCATGGTCTTTCGAGCCTCTAAACACGGCAAACTAGCCTCACTGCATCATTGTGAGCGAGGATGCTAATTTTTAGTTCGCGGGCAATTAATTATGTTGTGGTTTACGGGGAAACGATTAGGGACTTTCGTGCGTCTAACCATTTAACTCAACTTACCCTCACAACTACTTCTTCGAGTGGTGATGTGATAATCCTAAGTTGGTCTCTTAATAACCCCCATTTTATCAACCAAGCAAGGTGTTAGGTATATTTCTATCCTAACACGAAATTATATCGTGAGATACAAACATGCTCCTTACATTCTCATGTCCTGACCTAGGTAATTCTTTCTCAAGCAATTGCCCAAGCTAACGTATATGTTTTCATGGTGATCAATCATAAAAACAACCAACAATCCAGAATGCAAGACGAAAACAACAATCAATAACTTAATTCCAAAACAATTTCATAAAATCACAATCATAATTCATGGCTTCAACCCTAGAGGAAGGGTTCTTGCCATTCATGTTCATAAAACTACAACTAACTACTACTAAACTAACATACTTACATGAATTTTGTAGATGAGAAGGGAATTTGACAAACCCTAGATGAGTTCTCCCACTTCTCCCTTCACTCCTAGGTAGTTTTCCAGAATAAAATCGTGACCCCCCGTAATTAGGAGCTAAGGGACCTATTTATAATAAATGAGAAACGTGCATAATTTAGCCTGTCGTGGAATGGCTCCGTGTCACTGAGTGTATCGTGGAGCACTGCCTCCGTGACACGGAGGTAACGTGAAAGCTCTCTGGAAATCACCCGAAATTTGGCCTCGGCAGCACCCTGCCGCGTTGGCAGCGTGTCACGCTGCTTGGGCAGCGCGTTGACACCTCCATGTCGTGCAGCCAGCCTGCCGTGGCATGTTGCCAACGTGCAGGTGGGCTGTAGTGATCAGCCTGCCTGCCGTGGCACGTTGCCAATGCGCAGGTGGGCTGTTTTGTGCCTCCTCTTTGCCGACGTTCGCGGGTTAATTCCGTTTCCAAGCCTCTACTTCACCAACTCATGGATTAGTTACTCAAAAGTCATCAAAACCTACAAAACAAAGGCTAATCATGTTGGTTAGCACATATCTTCAATTCATATAAAATTACATGAAAATTTATACAATAACTTAGATTAATAAGACTAATTTAAGTCATAAAGCGTATCTCGGGCATGCTATTTTTTCCCGTGATCACAACCCCACACTTAAAGCCTTGTTCGTCCTCGAACAACCTTTTACATATCATGCATATGGAGACTCCCACATAACTAATTTATCAAGATAATTCAAGTTACGGCTATAATGATTACGTAAGATAACAAGCTACAAATAGAGCATGCACGGTTTGATCATTGAAATGAAGTACAACTATGTTAAGACTTCTTAACCTCAAGAATCGAATCTCGATCTTAGCAAACTCATGCAAATCAACTGATTAAGAAATACCACATGAATTATATCCTTCATTCGACACGTGCCCTCACGGAAAGAGAGTTACCCAATTTCACACGCAAAAACAATTTTTAAATCACAACATGTGTGGGTACATGAATAGAATTACACTCACTCTCACAAAGAATTCACATGCATAATGTAATGACCCATAAGCTTGCCCTTAGTGTTTTATTCCACTAATTTAAGGATGTGTGAATGTAAGATCAAGTAGGACTTTTTAGGTTGTAATGTAACTCAGGTGCGGGTAGATACTATTATGGCCAGTAATAGTGACTATCTTTCCTAAGCGCTTTTAATACATCACGCCTTCCTTACGAACTTCCCTTCCCATACTTCACCTTTTTCATCTTACGTTCCCCCTTTCTTTAGGCACTTTTAGCTTATTAGTAAGGAGCTCTATAAATAATTTTACATTAATTTGTTTTCTTACTCCTTACTAATAATCAACCATTTTCACACAAGTGCACCTTTGTCCTTTTCTCACTTCTACAACTTGCTACTTTTCCTTTCTTTTCATTCTTCTCACTCCTTTACTCCTTCGGATTTTTTCCACTCAAGCGCTTAGGAGTTTTGGATCAAATTCAAGGATAATGAAAGAAAAAGGATTAAGCTTATGTTGCAGCTGTCAAAGAATAGGCTCAAGGCTCAATGGGGTTAACTAGGATTAATTTTTCAAGGTAGGTAAAATGAGGGATAACAATTTGGTTCATTCAAAGAAATGCCTATCTCATTTCCTACAATTCACATCCTTCATTTTATTTTATAAACACACCAGGCAAGTTCTAGACATTTCATAATGTCACACCCCGCCTTGGGGGGTATGACTGGCACGTGGTGCCCTACTAGGACCTGAACTACTAGACTGCTAAGCCTGGGCACATCTGGTGCCTGGCTGGCTCTAACTCACATTTCTGGAAACAAAGGGCTATATAACGGCTGTAAACACAGCCCCCGGCCCCTTGGCCTATAGCCTCCTGTACCTGTAATTTTTCAAGGTAGGTAAAATGAGGGATAACAATTTGGTTCATTCAAAGAAATGCCTATCTCATTTCCTACAATTCACATCCTTCATTTCATTTTATAAACACACCAGGCAAGTTCTAGACATTTCATAATGTCACACCCCGCCTTGGGGGGTATGCCTGGCACGTGGTGCCCTACTAGGACCTGAACTACTAGACTGCTAAGCCTGGGCACATCTGGTGCCTGGCTGGCTCTAACTCACATTTCTGGAAACAAAGGGCTATATAACGGCTGTAAACACAGCCCCCGGCCCATTGGCCTATAGCCTCCTGTACCTGTAATAACAGCTAACCAGAAACAAGCAACTATAAGGAAACCTATGCGGGCCGACAAGGCCACCATGCTGTCTAGTTATCTATAACTCAACCCTGAAGTACTGGATAGCTACGTGACCGACAAGGTCACCACTACTGTCGAACTATGGCCCCACACGGCCAACATAAAGGAAACAAAAGTACTAACAGCTATACAACTACACAGCCTCACACGACCGGCTCATCTGACCACAGGGTAATATACATACAGACTGCAAGCCTCTAGGAATAGCAATAGAAATGATCGGGACAGGGCCCCGACCTACCCGTACTGTACAACAAAAGAAAACGGAATACACCTCTGGGATTCAGTCTCCGGATGACAGGAGCTGAATGCTCGATCGCTGACAGGAATCACGTGGTATCGCCTGCTCGTCTATGAGTACCTGCAGGCAAGTAATGCAGCGCCCCATCGGGTGTCAGTACCGCTGGTACTGAGTATGTAAAGCAATAACTGAAAGAAATATCTGAAAATAACAATACAACTAATGAAACTAAAGTAGAAAGGAATGGATTAACTGTCTGATAATGTAAATCATACCTTCTTTTAATTATACTGAAAGGAGTAGGAGTCATACCTGGGGATTTATCGTCCTACTGTCGATCTACTCGTATCTACTGTACATGGCATAACATATCATAACATCACATAGCACACACAAACCTTACCCGGCCCCTATAAGCCGGGAGGTACAACCAGCACAGAATCTATACCCCAACCCCGGTCATCCCATCTCCTAAAATAGCTATAAGCATCCCGCCAGTCCCCTGGGTAAGCACTTGGGCTCACTGAGCCCTTGACTATAACTGCATCTCAGTCCGGAGGACTCCTGAATCAACACCCGGGCGTATCCGCTCGACAAGGGTGTGTAAGGGCCGATCAAGGCACAATACGGGGAAAACTGGCATCCCATTCATGGATGCTAGGTAGTCCAACCCCAAACAGTACAACGGTCTCAACTAGTAATACTATCAGCATGTCCCACATACTAAAGCTAATAGTGGTAAAGTATTTGTATATACTATATGCTGAGCTAGTGATAGTAATATGTACGTACTTAATATATGCTGAGGCTGGTAATAGTATATATGTATAAATATAGTCTTCTGCCAGACTGTACTGGGTCTAATGCTGAACAAGATATGGTCTTTCTGCTGAAAACTATGCTGTATGCTGAGTTTCTATAGTAACATGATTTACTATTCCTAACATGCTTTCTAACTTCATTTTAACTTATCATTCTACTTCTGAGATGTCTTACAGATATTACATTGCTTTACTGGGTTTCAACTGAATACAATGATATCCTAACATTCTGTGTCACATCACATACTGAGCATGCTGTGCAGTTCCTAACACTTATATTAGAATCTATATCATGCTAAGAAGTTTCTCGCTAAATACAACATGATGCTTCTAATATCGTACCAACATTCGTAATAAACATAACACATGACTTTTGAATATTCTACTGGCTTTTAAATTGCTTTACTATACCGAGATTTACTAACTTGCCGAGGAAACTAGCTTTACATACCTTATCCTCAAACTATCTGTCCGTCGGACGAGGCTCGGCTGGTATTTCAACTATTTTCTCCCAACTGCATTCATATATATGTCAATTAATACTAAACACAACTTTATTTTAAAGAGCAACGTCACTTTCGATATAGTTTATAGCCTAAACTTAGGCTTATCGAAAGACGGTCGAAACTCGTTATTTTTCAGAGGTCCAGAAGGGAGAAATACTCACTTCACAGCTAGGAACACATAGACATTAGTTTAGAGCAATTCCACTTACCTTAGCTCGGTAGCTCGATGATTCATCGGCCGTATTTCACGAAACTAAATCCGTAGGAATGCTCTCTGCCGCTAAATACCTCGGTATCTGAGGTTAATTTGAGTTTGGACAACGTTTAGCAGCGTAATCGGACGAAAATTATCTTACCTCCTTCGTTCTTATCTCTCCTCTACTGATCCCTCACTGTTTCACTGGAAATTATAAGTGTTTAATGATTTAAAACCGAAGTGGGGCTTTATATACTTGGGCCTGGACAAGGCCAACGTGTCACGGAGCCAACGCGGAGGCCTCACCTCCGTGACACGCTGCCATTGCGGAGGGGCTCTGCCTCGGCTCCTTCCGCGATGGTTCGATAGGTTTCTCGTCCAATCTTTTCCCGAGCCTTTCTCTAGCATGTATGGCCTTCAAATATGCTTAACCAACGTGCAAATAGGTCATCTAGGTGCCGGGAATCCTACGGGTATAACATTCTCCCCCCCCTTAAGAACATTCGTCCTCGAATGTATACTGCTATCTAGAGGACTACTTAACTTACTTGTTTAGAAAAATTTCGCCAGAGTCTCCCCTGTAATATGGACTATATCAAAAACCTGAAATGCAGAAAAGTCCAATACAGGTACTGTACACAATACTGTAGGATTCACTGGATGGCTACGTATCAATTTTCCTCACTTATACATGTCCAACCATAAGATACTACATAAGCAATAATACGGACATACCTGTCACCTGACTAGGCCTGGAATAGGTGAGGATATCTGGTCCTCATATCTTCCTCCGCTTCCCAAGTCATCTCCTCTCGGTTCCTGTTACGCCTCAAACCTTGATAGACGTAATTTCTTTAGTCCTCAATCTGCGAATCTGTCTGTTTAAGATAGTTATTGGAACCTCTTCATAGGCCAGCTTTTTCGTAACCTGGATATTCTGGACTGGGACTGCTCTGGACGGGTCTCCTATGCATTTCCTCAGCATAGATACATGAAAGACCGGATGAACGGATTCTAATTCTGGAGGCAAATTCAACTCATATGCTACTCGGCCTGTCCTTCGACGAATCCGATAAGGCCCAACAAACCTCGGGCTGAGCTTACCTTTCTTGTCGGACCTCATTACCTCTTTCATCGGGGATACTTCAGAAATACCCAGTCATACACATCAAACTCCAATTTTCTGCGCCACACATCTGCATATGATTTCTGGCGGCTCTGTGCAGTCAGTAAGCATTCTTCGGATAAGCTTTACCTTTTCCTTTGACTGCTGAACAATGTCTGGGCCAACTAACACTGACTCTCCGATTTCAAACCAACAATTCAGCGATCTGCATTTTCGCTCGTATGATGCCTCAAAAGGCGCCATCTGGATGGCTGAATGGTAGCTATTATTGTAGGCAAATTCAATTAACGGTAAATGCTCACTTTGGCTACTACTGAAATCTAGCACACACGCTCGCAACATGTCTTCGAGCGTCTGAATTGTGCGCTCAGCCTGCTCATCTGTCTGAGGATAGAATGCTGTGCTTAAATTAATCTGCATTTCCAGACCCCTCTGGAATGACTGCCAGAATCTAGCTGTAAACTGTGCTCCCCTATCTGAAATAATGGATACCGGCACTCCATGCAATCTAACTATTTCTCTGATATATAATTCGGCATAATCCTCAGCCGAGAAGGTAGCCCTCACTGGCAGGAAATGAGCTGATTTTGTCAGCCTGTCAACTATTACCCAAATGGAATCATATCCATGTTTAGTACGGGGTGATCCTGCCACAAAATCCATATTTACTGCTTCCCATTTTCAGAGAGGTACAGTTATGTCCTGAATCACCGCCTAGTTTCTGATGTTCTGCTTTCACCCGCTGGCAGTTAGGATACTGGGCTACAAACTCAGCAATTTCCCTTTTCATACTTGGCCACCAGTAGTTTTCTTTGATGTCATGGTACATTTTTGTCGTACCGGGGTGAAGAGAATAATGGGCGTAATGTACCTCGTTCAGAATCTTTTTGGTGGGGCCCTGAAACATCTGGAACATATAGACGGCCTTTACAACGCAGCACTCTACCCTCTGTTACCTGAAAACCTGGCGTTTTACCCTGCTAACCAGGTCAGGATTCTTATACTACCGTTCTTTTTATTTTCACAACTGATGACGACACGGCGGTGTTCTCGATTACAACTCTGTTGTCCTTCATTTCTATTACACGAACGACTAAATTAACCAATTGATGTATCTTTCTGACCAACTCCCATTGCTCGGGCTGCCCATACACCACACTTCTAATAGATCTATAACTAAGAGCGGTTGTTGCTCCATTACCTCTTCTTAGCTGATGTAACATTTTCGTACTTAGAGAACTCGGCATATAATTGACGGTTATACTGACTTGTCTTGCCGAAGAGATCGACAGGTAGTTTACAGGCATAACTAAAGCTTATCTGGCCCTCCGGCCACATGCTAAGGCTACTTGTTACTGGGATAACCTGAACGACCGTCTGCACACCTTGTGCCTTTTTCTGATCAGAGGGTCCTGATATCGACCATGACCTCCAATGATCTGGCTGCATAACCTTAAATAACTGAATAGTCGGGTTGAATGACCCGAATGTGGCAGTAGCTAACAATGCTCTAACTGTTCTACTTGAGTGCTTATAGTTCGTGCATAACCGCAGAATTGTGGGCATCTAATTGCTCTGTTATTTTGCTTAAACCACTGTAAGGCTGGGCTTAATCAAACTTACTCCCAAACGATCAATCTCTGGATCTTCACGGGGAGTCTACTGATCCCCTGGTCTTAATAAACACTGTGCTAGCAGGGTACTATCAATTTCTTACGCCTTGTGTGTATCCACTTGGATTTATACTGCTATTCTGGGGAATTCTCGGTCTTATGAGCTATTCTGTAAATACTGGCCTTCTGCTAGGGCTCTGTATCTAAATATCTTATGAGAACCAGCTGAAGTACTAGTCTGTCGCTGACTACTGATGTGGACCCTTCCTTGGGGTACCCACGGGTATTGTGACTGGGCCGGCCGGCTGAATTATGGGGTGTTCCACATAATAACTGCTAGGTTGGCTAAGGCCGACTCTCACCTACAAGGCTGGGAAAATGACGTACGACCACTTAACATTTTCTGGTATTGCTAATCTCTGAAATTTGCCTATTCGGCCTCTAATCCTGGTTCTAGCACATGCACTACTGTTACCGATCTTCAGGGATGCCTCTCTGCTAATGCAGGCGCCAGCTGGTCGGTAGACCGTCTAACTGCACCCTTATCATCTAGCCATCTGTTTTAGGCTATTAACTCTGGTAAGCTCCTAGAGCCTAGATCTGACAACAACATATAAGTCTATTAACCTAATAACTGAGAACTGAGATAGTTTCTATGACTTCATACGTAATTCACACTTAATCCGCCCTTTCTCTTCTCCTTTCCCTTTCTCCTTTCTTCTCTCCTTTTCTTTCTTTCTTCTCCCTTTTTTTTTGGCAAGGGGGGGGGGGGTCCTGCAATGCAATCTGTACATGCTTTCTATTACTAATCAACATCTGTGATTGTACCCCTTATAGGCAGCTACTCACAGCATATCTATTATCTGTATATATATATATATATATATATATATATATATATATATCAATAGCTACGTACAATATGTACTGAATTCTGCGGTAATACATAATCTCTGACATGCTCTGTTGAGTCTCATACCGTACATGATACACCGCTTCTACGTCCTAATAATATCTCCTGCCCTGACTTATCATTTCATTGCATTGTAACCCCATTCTGAAAGTAACAAACATAAACACTTTAGTTATTGTCTGCTATTTGAAATTCCGCCACTCTTGCGATGTGGGGTCGACGTTCGAATCTTGTAGCCTTACTAGGCATATATTGAGAGCCCATGACTGTCTGCTGGGCCTTATCTCTAGGCTACACTAGATTAGAATTGCTGTATCGGTAACTTCTTAACTTTTCCATAGCGGACATACTGCGGTATTCTGAACCGCAATCTTACTGTCAGCCCGAGGCTTAATCCTTAATATGATATTTTATCAATCCGGGGGTAATTCTAATTTCCCCACAAGATCTGACATTCCTGCTTCTTTCCCTCATCTTACTTAAGCTGAACTCTGGGGTTCAAGGTACCTGCTCTTCATTGTTAACAAGATTACTGGTCCAGTATCTGTTCATACTTCCCCTGACTTGCAGTCAGACCTATCTGATCCACATGACCCCTCACCCTTTCGATATTACAACCGGATCATAACTACAATCTTACAGGTATGTCTTGCTATCTGTTAGCATACGTGGCGGACTTGGACTTTTTTTGACTCGAACTTGACTATTACCCGGCATTCATCACTAACAGGTCTTTTACCTCTGCTAAGGGTAAGCTAACGGTCTTACTTCCTCTACTGGCTTATTATCATAAGGGTCTGCACAACTTACGGAATCATAGGGACTCTTTATACTTTCCAATACTTACTAGGATCAATCAACCCACCTTTACTTACTACTTGATTTGGCAGCCCCATCTCAAGTCTTATGACCCTTTACTATACTGGCATCAAAATCAAGAGGTAGGAATAGCCCTTTTCTTATTGCAACAAGTAAAAGCATTTAACTGTACCATATCCAAAAGATGTATTTGGGGTTCCTGCATTTCCCTCTCTTCCTTATACTTACCTGGTGGTCTGACCTTGTCTGTAATCTTAATCAGATCTTATATAGCTAATAAATAAATCAACTCGTATGCACATTACACTCCTGACTTCCTATTCTGACGTTATCAACGTATACTGGGGATAGTACCGATAAAGGTATCATGCTGGGAGGTCTCGGGTACCTCCTCCTGCTGCCGTAGTTATCATGTAACTGGCTGATGCCTTCTTCTGTTGCTATATCTGATCTTCTGCTTGTAATAGGGTAATGCTGATCTCCCTTTGTATCTGTAATCAAAGAATACAGTAAGTTTTTAGAGACTCCACCCTATACTGTACCGCTCTAAAGCACGACTGACTGAGAAGGAAGGGTAACCATCCTATCATGCCTCGCAGCCTCCTGCCTATAATATGTGGTGCACAACACATCCATAGACAAGACTTTACTTAGCACGGCTTGCAGACTCCCTGGGACATGGCCTGCTCTGATACCAAGTTTGTCACACCCCGCCTTGGGGGGTATGACTGGCACCTGGTGCCCTACTAGGACCTGAACTACTAGACTACTGAGCCTGGGCACATCTGGTGCCTGGCTGGCTCTAACTCACATTTTTGGAAACAAAGGGCTATATAACGGCTGTAAACACAGCCCCCGGCCCATTTGCCTATAGCCTCCTGTACCTGTAATAAAAGCTAACTAGAAACAAGCAAATCCGCCGGTCCCCTAGGTAAGCACTTGGGCTCGCTGAGCCCCTGACTATAACTGCATCTGAGTCCGGAGGACTCCTGAATCAACACCCAAGCGTATCCGCTCTACAGGGGTGTGTAAGGGCCGATCAAGGCACAATATGGGGAAAACTGGCATCCCATCTTCGTCCCCTGTGGGATGGCATGCCACTTCGTAGAGCGACGTATCCTCGTCCTCTGGCGGATGAGTCGATACAGCTATCAACCCTGGGGCGGTCATGGATGCTAGGTAGTCCAACCCCAAACAATACAACGGTCTCAACTAGTAATACTATCTGCATGTCCCACATACTGAAGCTAATAGTGGTAAAGTATTTGTATATACTATATGCTGAGCTAGTGATAGTAATATGTACGTACTTAATACATGCTGAGGCTGGTAATAGTATATATGTATAAATATAGTCTTCTGCCAGACTGTACTGGGTCTAATGCTGAACAAGATATGGTCTTTCTGCTGAAAACTATGCTGTATGCTGAGTTTCTATAGTAACATGATTTACTATTCCTAACATGCTTTCTAACATCATTTTAACTTATCATTCTACTTCTGAGATGTCTTACAGATATTTCATTGCTTTACTGGGTTTCAACTGAATACAATGATATCCTAACATTCTGTGTCACATCACATACTGAGCATGCTGTGCAGTTCCTAACACTTATATTAGAATCTATATCATGCTAACAAGTTTCGCGCTAAATACAACATGATGCTTCTAATATCGTACCAACATTCGTAATAAACATAACACATGACTTCTGAATATTCTACTGGCTTTTAAATTGCTTTACTATACCGAGATTTACTAACTTGCCGAGGAAACTAGCTTTACATACCTTATCCTCGAACTATCCGTCCGTCGGATGAGGCTCGGCCGGTACTTCAACTATTTTCTCCCAACTGCATTCATAAATATGTCAATTAATACTAAACACAGCTTCATTTTAAAAAGCAACGTCACATTCGATATAGTTTATAGCCTAAACTTAGGCTTATCGAAAGACGGTCGAAACTCATTATTTTTCAGAGGTCCAGAAGGGAGAAATACTCACTTCACAGCTAGGAACACATAAACATTAGTTTAGAGCTATTCCACTTACCTTAGCTCGGTAGCTCGACGATTCGTCGGCCGTATTTCACGAAACTAAATCCGTAGGAATGCTCTCTACCGCTAAATACCTCGGTATCTGAGGTTAATTTGAGTTTGGACAACGTTTAGCAGCGTAATCGGACGAAAATTATCTTACCTCCTTCGTTCTTATCTCTCCTCTGCTGATCCCTCACTGTTTCACTGGAAATGATAAGTGTTTAATGATTTAAAACCGAAGTGGGGCTTTATATACTTGGGCCTGGACAAGGCCAACGTGTCACGGAGCCAACGCGGAGGCCTCACCTCCGTGACACGCTGCCATCGCGGAGGGGCTCTGCCTCGGCTCCTTCCGCGATGGTTCGACAGGTTTCTCATCCGATCTTTTCCCGGGCCTTTCTCTAGCACGTATGGCCTTCAAATATGCTTAAACAACGTGCGAATAGGTTATCTAGGTGCTGGGAATCCTACGGTGTATAACACATAATAGCACATAATACTCAAAAACCTTACACTCATGGCACATGCTCAATTCAAGACACATTCAGTAGACTCTTACTCAACTAATCACAAGAATTCAGAATTAAGCTTCAATCATATTGAGTCAAATTCAAGAGCCTAATCGTCTCACACAAAGTTATACACATGCATGCTTCACACTGAATATACTTGCATCTTACAATCACGTATAACACATAACAAGAACATCAAGCACCAATTAGTTATGGTTTCAAAAACCCAAAACCTATCGACTAATTTTTCCTCAAGACGGTCGTCATCCATCCATCGTCGGAAACAGTCCCTAACTATGACTAAAAACATTATATACAGACAATGAAAAGAAAAAGAAAATTTTTATTCTTCAGTTCAAAGGCCCCCCGTCGAAAAAGAGCCGAAAAGAAAAACCAACGGGTGATGAATTCATGCTTGATTCTCAAAAATTTTCAAATTTCTCCCAAATTTCACACAAGCATCACATTCACCAAAAACTTGTTAAGCACAAAAATTTTGAAATTTTTCTCCCCCCCACTTAAATCATGTTGTGTCCTTTCAGCAGACACACATAGCATTAAATTAACATTTAAAGGATGAGAAATACTCCCTGAGCCTCTATACCAAGCTAAAAGCATGCTTTCCTTTCAAGTTTTAAGAAGTGGGTGTTCGACCCCACACTTCTTCTATTCCATGCTCTTTAGCTTCCACCTTCTCGGTACTCAGAATTCCCTCCATCTATGCTTAACTTTCCACCAAAAACACAAACAAAATGAAAATAACAACATCAACACAAAATCAAAATTACAAATTGTACCTGAGGTACCCTTAGGTTGCCTCCCAAGCGGCGCCTTATTTTACATCGTGGCACGACATGGACTATCCTTTTCAGAACATCCTCATACCTGGGTTCTCTTTTGAGAACCATCTCCTTTTCTTTTGCTGTTTAGAGGAAACAGCCTCCAGTTTGTTCCTCTCTTTCTCCAACTTCTTCTCAATTTGAAGCCCTTTATCAGACTCGGGCTGAACACTTGTCATTGCCTTTGGCCCTGCACCTGTGGAATCCTCCACCCCACACTTATCCTCTGCCAACACACTAACCTGACAAAGGTTTCTGTAGTGTGCAGATGGGGTCATTTCTTGGTAAACGCGGAAGAGTTTTTCTTCATCTTCGACCCTTATTTTCAGGGTCCCTGCTCTCAAATTAATCACCGCTCCTCCGGTGGCCAAGAATGGCCGTCCCAAGATTAAGGGTACCTGGTCATCAACCTGAAAATCTAGAACAATAAAATCAGCAGGTATAATAAACTTACCTACTTTGATGAGAAGGTCCTCTATTATTCCATCAGGTGTCACTCGCGGCTTGTCAGCTAGCTGCAGCATCAACCTTGTCGGCCTCGGTTTTCCCAATCCCAGCGTGTTGAATAAGGATAGGGGCATTAGATTAACTGCTGCCCCTAAGTCACAAAAAGCTCGTAGCACCTCAGCTTTACCAATTTGTATGGGGAGGGTAAAACTCCCTGGGTCTTTGAGCTTCTTTGGCATTTTGCTCAATACCCTGTGACTGCACTCCTCAGTCAGTGCTACAGTCTGGACATCCACCAATCTAACTTTGTTCGCCATCACGTCCTTCAAGTATTTAGCATACTTGGGCATTCCCTGCAAAACATCAATAAGAGGCAAATTTATGTGAAGTTCTTTGAAACTCTCAAAGAACTTTTTGAAGCACTCCTCCTCCTTGCTCTTTCTGAATTTCTGAGGGAATGGTGGTGGTGGTTTTTGTGCTAGCTGCAATGAAGATTTTGCAATTTGTTGCCCCGCACTCTGATTATCTCCCGTGTTGATGGATGTCCTGGTCTAACCAACTCCGGCTGCACCTCCTTTCTCAATTCTTTAGGCACCGCATCAGCTAATTGCTTGCCGCTTCTCAAACTGATGGCATTGATTTGCTGGGGGTTAGGATCTGCATCGCTTGGTAATCCCCCCTACGACCTCATGTTCTGAGCAGCTGCTATCTGACCCACTTGTTTTTCAAGATTGCGGGTGGCTACTTGTTGATTCATTAAGTGTGTTTCCATCCTCGCCTGATTTTCCGCTAACTGAGTCTGGGTCTCCATAATTTTCTGCAGTTGTTTCCTCAATGCTGCTACTCAATTGCCCATCATTCTGCCTATTCTGCTGATACTGCTGTTGTTGAGGTTGCACATAATTCTGCTTTTGGTTTCCACCCCAAGAAAAATTCGGGTGGCCCTGCCAATTTCTGTTGGAGTCGTTCCGAAAATTCTGATTCCTATGCACATTACCAACAAAATTGACTGACTCTGGATTGGCTCCACAAGATTCTGCATTGTGCCCATTATTACCACAAATGTCACACCAACTCGGAGCTTGCTGAACTGCATTAATCTGGCCCTGGTGTTGGTTCATACTCAGTTTATTGAACTGAGTCATCATTTGATGTTGGAACGAAGCTAACTGTGCTGTCAAGGCATTCAAACCATCTACTTCTATCAACCCCGCTCTCTTTCCTGCCCCTCTCGATGACTCGCTGTGCCACTCTGGATTTCCTTGCGCAATTCTGTTCAACAAAGTGTGCA
Source organism: Datura wrightii (assembly GCA_035772735.1). Lineage (NCBI taxonomy): Eukaryota > Viridiplantae > Streptophyta > Magnoliopsida > Solanales > Solanaceae > Datura > Datura wrightii. The sequence goes on along the minus strand of JASDFA010000016.1, from coordinate 64,200,267 downwards.
ACTCATCATATGTCTTCTCCAAGGCTTGCCCACCCGATGCAGAGTCTAGTAATATTTTGTGTGTGGGTCTAGACTTTCTACAAAGGTATGAGCCAGCACTTCATTTGATTGCTGGTGATGGGGGCAGTCCCTCAACAATGACTTGAATCTTTCCCAAGCCATATATAAGTTCTCTTCAGGCCTCTGCTTGAAACTGAGTATTTCACTTCTCAACTTTGCAGTCTTGCCTGAAGGAAAGAATCTGATAAGGAACTTTTTAGCCAAGTCATTCCATGAAGTTATGGAGTTCGGTGGCTCAGCCTTCAGCCACTTTTTCGCCTCACCCAACAGTGAAAATGGGATGAGGGTCAGTCGGACATAATCTGTGGACACGCCGGTGGGGACAAACGTGTCACTAATCTCTAAAAAGCTCTGTAGGTGCTGCTGCGGGTCCTCATGTGCCATCCCAGTGAATTGAACACTAGAATGTAACAGCTGCACCATGTTCTGTTTAAGCTCAAAGTGCCCTCCAGGCTCCGGTTTACGGATGCTAGAGGTCAAATTCGTCGCTAGTGGGATTGCCACTTCGCGAACTGGTCTTGCTGCCATTGCTTCTGATGACAATTGTGCTTGTCCCGCGGGTGGTTGTTGTTGTACCTTTTCTTGAAATCTCTTCAGCTTTTGCTCTAGAGCTACTCTCCTTCGCAAATGGATTTGATGTTTAGGTTCCAGCAACAGTTCCACAAGCTCTCTATTTCTAGCCAGCTCGGCAGGACAACCTGTCACCTGCAAATAAACAGACTAAGACAAAGTTTCTCAACACTTTAGGAAATTCAAAAATCACACAAAAATAGATAAATTATCAAAACTTCACCGAGTCCCCGGCAACGGCACCAAAAACTTGACGTGCCCGCAAGTGTACGGGTCGTGCAAGTAATATAATGGCTCTTTTTAAGAACCGGAATGTCGAACCCACAGGGATTGGACCCATTCCTCTAACTATCCATTACAAGTGTGATCTTAAATACCAAAAAATGTTGCTTATAGAAGTTTTCGAGGGAGATTTTTAATTAAGTCTAAATTTGGTCAATGAAATATTCTGAATGCACTCTAGGAGAAACATAGAGTTAAAACCAGATAATCATGTGATGCTACGGTTTGCAATGGATTACGTATGCAACTATCGATTATTATTTCACATAATTAGAATTGCATGTTCATGGTCTTTTGAGCCTCTAAACACGACAAACTAGCCTCACTGCATCATTGTGAGCGAGGATGCTAATTTTTAGTTCGCGGGCAATTAATTATGTTGTGGTTTACGGGGAAACGATTAGGGACTTTCATGCGTCTAACCATTTAACTAAGCTTACCCTCACAACTACTTCTTCGAGTGGTGATGTGATAATCCTAAGTTGGTCTCTTAATAACCCCCATTTTATCAACCAAGCAAGGTGTTAGGTATATTTCTATCCAAACACGAAATTATATCGTGAGATACAAACATGCTCCTTACATTCTCATGTCCTGACCTAGGTAATTCTTTCTCAAGCAATTGCCCAAGCTAACGTATATGTTTTCATGGTGATCAATCATAAAAACAACCAACAATCCAGAATGCAAGACGAAAACAACAATCAATAACTTAATTCCAAAACAATTTCATAAAATCACAATCATAATTCATGGATTCAACCCTAGAGGAAGGGTTCTTGCCATTCATGTTTATAAAACTACAACTAACTACTACTAAACTAACATACTTACATGAATTTGGTAGATGAGAAGGGAATTTGACAAACCCTAGATGAGTTCTCCCACTTCTCCCTTCACTCCTAGGTAGTTTTCCAGAATAAAATCGTGACCCCCCGTAATTAGGAGCTAAGGGACCTATTTATAATAAATGAAAAACATGCATAATTTAGCCTGTCGTGGAATGGCTCCGTGTCACAGAGTGTATCGCGGAGCACTGCCTCCGTGACACGGAGGCAACACGAAAGCTCTCTGGAAATCACCCGAAATTTGGCCTCGACAGCACCCTGCCACGTTGGCAGCGTGTCACGCTACTTGGGCAGCGCGTTGACACCTCTATGTCGCGCAGCCAGCCTTCCGTGCATTGCCAACGTGTAGGTGGGCTGTTGTGATAAGCCTGCCTGCCGTGGCACGTTGCCGACGCGCAGGTGGGCTGTTTTGTGCCTCCTCTTTGCCGACGTTCGCGGGTTAATTCCGTTTCCAAGCCTCTACTTCACCAACTCATGGATTAGTTTCTCAAAAGTCATCAAAACCTACAAAACAAAGGCTAATCATGTTGGTTAGCACATATCTTCACTTCATATAAAATTACATGAAAATGTATACTATAACTTAGATAAACAAGACTAATTTAAGTCATAAAGCATATCTCGGGCATGCTATTTTTTCCCGTGATCAGTGGTGTACTCCGTTACCAGGGTAGATTGTGCGTACCGGATGTGGGTGAGTTGAGACAGCAGATACTGGATGAAGCACACAGTTCAAGATATTCCATCCACCCAGGTGCTACTAAGATGTACCGTGATTTATAGGATATTTGCTGGTGGAATGGCATGAAGAGAGACATCACAAAATTTATAGCTAAGTGCCCGAACTGCCAGCAGGTCAAAATAGAACACCAGAGACCGGGAGGTATGAATCAGGATATCAGCATGCCCACATGGATGTGGGAAGAAGTAAATATGGATTTTGTTACAGGTCTAACTCAGACTCATTAGCAGCATGATTTAATCTGAGTGATAGTAGACTGGATGACTAAGTTAGCACACTTCCTCCCAGTTAAGACTACAAACTCACCTGAGGATTATGCTAGGCTTTATACTCGGGAGTTAGTCAGACTTCATGGGGTGCCCTTGTCTATTATCGCAAATAGAGGTACCTAGTTCACCTCTCACTTCTGGAAGTCTTTTTAGAAGGGACTCGGTACCTAGGTCAAGCTCAGCACAACTTTTCACCCGCAGACAGATGGACAAGCTAAGCGGACAATACAAACTTTAGAAGATATGCTGATAGCATGTGTGATCGATTTCAAGGGTAGTTGGGATAATCACCTACCTCTCATTGAGTTTTTGTACAACAACAACTACCGCTCCAGTATCCAGATGGCTCCGTTTGAGGCATTATATGGTAGGAGGTGGAGATCTCCTATAGGGTGGTTTAAGGTTGGTGAAGCTACTCTGATAGGGCCAGACTCAGTTGACGAGGCAATGCATAAGGTGCAACTTATCAGGGAAAGGTTAAAAACAGCACAAAGCCATAAGAAATCTTATGCTGATGTGAGGAGAAGAGAATAAGAGTTTGCAGTGGATGACTGGGTTTATCTAAAAATTTCACCCATGAAAGGGGTGATGAGTTTTGGGAAGAAAGGAAAATTTAGTCTAAGATATATGGGACCCTACAGAATTCTAAAGCGAATTGGCAGTGTGGCATATGAGTTAGAACTACCCCCAAAGTTAGCATCGGTGCACCCGATCTTCCATGTGTCACTATTGAAGAAGTGCATCGGTAATCCAGCCTTAGTGGTGCCACTGGATAGCGTGGGAGTGAAAGATAATCTCTCTTATGAAGAGGTCCCAATTCAGATCCTTGACCGACAGGTTTGTAAGTTGAGAAACAAGGAAGTCACTTTGGTGAAAGTTTTGTGGAGGAACCAGCTAGTTGAGGGAGCCACATGGGAAGCAGAAGCAGACATGATGGCCAGATACACTCACTTATTCCCTTCCAGTTCAGTTCCGGCATCAGGTACTAAATTCCTCCTCAATACTCTGTTCAGTTTCATACTCATCAGCTCTATTTAGATTTTCTATGTGCATTCTAGTTGCATCAGCTCTGTTAGTATGGTTAAGTCATCTAGAAATCAGTTACTCCTTTAGAAACCAGCTCATAGTCTCAGTCTAGGAAGTTTAGTTCTTTTCCTAGTTTTCCAGCAGCTTTAGTTTTCATTCAAGGACAAATGATCCCAAGGGGAGATATTGTAATACCTCAAAACTTTCCTAGACCATACTCTAACCTTTCAAGAAAAATCTAGAAGGAAACTAAAAAATTTGTCTCAAAACGACTGAGACAATGAGTCGTGGTCAGCTCCAACGACTCGTTGTATCAATCGTGGTCAGCCCTGCGTGGTCAGTTGAGAACCCATGGGACAAAGAACGACCTGTTGTGACAAAAAATGAGTCATCCTATCACTCATTGGTTCCCTGCTCAGAATCCCTTTTCCATGACCCCACGACTCAACCTACAAGTTGTCGTCAGAAACAATGACTCGTGGTGTGAGTCGTCAGTTGGGGTTCCTTAAAACCTCTTTTAGTAACAACAGGTGGTAACAACAACCCGTTGTATCACACAATGAGTCTTTGTGTCCACCGTGGTGTCAAGTACTGAGATTTCCTTCAGTGTTTCCAGTAGACAGGATGGGAGGTGACAACGACTCGTCGTCCCAACCAACGAGTCGTTGTGTCACTCGTTGTCAGACCCTCCAAGTTTCCACGTATAGTGGCCACGGGAAGAACCAATTACCCGTTGGTTCATCCAACGAGTCGTGGTGACCCCCCTGCTAGATTCATGTTTTCTAGTCCCAAGCAGTGGGACCAATGAGAGGTTCCAACGAGTCGTGGTCATAACCAATGACTCGTTGAGTGACCTGTTGGGACCCTGTCATCTAGTTTTCAGATTTAATTTACAGGGTTATTTTTGTAATTTCCCACCTATTGAGTCCCTAAACTACGTCGTTTAAGTGTAAATTAAGAGGATTTATAGGGATCAAACGGTTCTTCTCCCTCATTCCCTACTCAGACCTTGATAGAGCAATAGTAAAATTCTCCCAGGAGCTCTCAGAGCAAGAACTAGGTCAGTCCACTTCTCCTTGGATTCTCAAGGGATTTCTTCGGATCTATTTATCATGTATGTGGGAATTCAACAAGGGAATAGTTCATCCCCTGTGCCCCTAAAACCTTGTTTAGTTTCTTCTCTATCAATTATAGCCTTGCAGTTTCGAAACGTGAAAAGTTTTCAGACAGATTTCTTTATGGATTCAAAGGGAAAATTTCTCATGATTTTAGATTTCTTATTTATTCCCTATTTCTAGAAATTGTGAAAGATTGTAGCTAGTAGCATAATTCAACCCTAGTCATAGATAAGTAGAAATTAGAATCTTATGGGTTGAACTAGTTTTCCCTGTAGCGCAGTTCTATCGGTTTTGGGGTGCACATGTATTTAATTTATATTAAAATCTCAGTTAGAATTATGTCCATCTTGTGTCAGTCAGATTTTTAGAAACTTTAGTATTGTCTAGAAAAAATGTCAGCTGATCAGTTTGACTATAGTTAATCCTTGAGGCGTCTGTGAGACCTCCAAGTTATCAGTATTAGACTCAGTATCAAATTTTAGTGGTCCTTTAGGTGGTCATGACACTTTCAGATAAGCAGCTCTGACCAACTTTAGGACCCCAGTTTTAGATTACAGTTTTTTTCTTTAGACGGTTACGATGCTTCCAGATAAACAGCTCTGACCAGTCTTAGAACACCAGTACAGAATTCGGTCCGATAAGATTCTCAGGGTACTTCCAGATAGGTATTCCTGACTTAGTCTTGGGCCCCAGTTTTTAGCTATTGGCTTAGTTGAATTCCTTTGTTGAATAATTTTACTATGAGATTGTTATTTATGCAATGTGGAAATTGGATGCTGAGAGGTTGTTCTTATTCATTTGTATTATCTGAACATGATGTCTTAATTGTGTGACTATTTGAGTTGAGGGAGGAAGATGAGGCCTCCCAAGGGTCAAATAAACTAACTAAGTGGTAAAACACTGAGATGTGTGAATAAAAGTGGATAACATGATTGTCCTGAGATGAGTGGTTCATGCCTAAGGACATCCTGGCGGGCAATGATGGTTGAGTGGCTCATATCTGAGGGAAGCATCCGAACGAGCAGATGAGTGGAAGCGGGTACCACACTGATACAGTACATGGATTTCTAGAATTTCCTACAGGTCATGACTGGAAGGGAAGAAATAAGACCCTCTAGCATGTGTCTACATTGATGTTTAGTGTTGAAGTGTTCATGGTGATATGACGGAGGTGTGTGCCCGACATATCACCAATTGTTACATTATTTGATTGAGTGTAAAGAAATAAGATTAATCTGGAAATGTGAGAACTTGAATGAACTAAACTTCTGGCCATACATTTGGTGTATTTGAATTGTTGATGTGTTTATAATGATTTTATGGAATATGTAAAGTTAAATAAGGACTCATGATGAGTTGTGAAATCTATCATGAATAGTTCATTGTATATTCCTTGTGGTTATGATATGTTGATTGTTTATTGAAGACTATGAGTAGCTTGGATGGTCCTGATGAGTAGAATGTTGAAAATAGTTAAGAGAACTGTAGGTGTGCATCTAAGTCAAGCTACTGCCAAGGTAGTACTGGTACAACGAGGCATATTCAGCTGCCGCGAGACCCTGATAGTGGTCAAGTGACCGCTGCAGCGAGGCCCAATCCAATGAGCAGGCCGGCTTACACCCTATGCAGATTGAACTCCTGAATGATTGTTAATTACTGAAACTTTGTCCTAAGGTGATTGCATATTGTTATTTTGCTTATATGTGTTATTATTTAAGGTCGGCCGATGATGCCTATCAGTACTATGTTTGTACTAATTCTACTCTTGCACTTCTTTTCTGAGTGCAAACCTCAATCCCGGAAGCTCATCTCGACTCCATCTCTAGAGTAACAACAGATTCATAGCAAGGTGAGCTGTAATACCCCAAGAGTTTGCTAGATCAGACCCCAGAGTTAGATGAAGTTCAGCAGCAAACCAACAAAATTTCCTTAGAACGACTCGTGTGAAGGGTCGTTATTTGCTCTAACGGCTCGTTAGATCGAGCTGTTGTAAGGGTTTTAGAATGGGTGCTATAGGACTTTGGTAACCATGAGAGCAAGCAAAGAGTCATTGTAACTAACAACAACCTATTAGATGCAGCCGTTGTAAGTCAGCAATCCAGACTTTCCAGAAACAACGAGGACTTTCATGTTACGGGTCGTCCTGAGGGGTTGTTAGTTGGAGTTCAGAAAAGGGTTCAATTATTGGTTCAGTGGCAATGGACGGTTACGATGAAGCGTTAAGTGAAGTAACGACTGTTATGTTGGTCGTTGGAGGGATCTCAAGAGTTGGACCAGTGGAGACAGTGGTGACGATGGGAGGAATTGACGAGTCGTTGGTTCAAGTAATGACGAGTCCTGTCCAATCATTGGTTGAAGAATAAGAAGCTGTAAATTTTCCCCAGAAGTAACGGATGGTCACCACGAGCCGTGGTAAGGACCAATGGCTCATGGTGTGGGTCATGGTAAGTGGACGAGCAATGTTTGGATCGAAATCCAGGGGTATTTTTGTAAAATCCTATGCTTCCAATTCCTAAATGACGTCATTTTGTGTATTGTATGGGTCGAATTAAAGGGTTGTCACTAGCCTAAGATCCTCATTCTCCAAAATCATCCATAAGGTATTTCTTCCTCTTCTTCTCTCAAAGCTCAGGAGCACCTAGGGTTTCTCTTCAAGGGATACAAGTTCCAAGATCATTAAGGGAGTTTTCTAACCAGGTATGTGGGACTTCAACAAGGATCTCCTTTCATCCTTGTGTCCCAATTTTTATGTTAAAACCTTAATTCCTTGATTTCTAGAAAAGCATGCCTTAGGGTTTCAATCTATGCATGAATTCTCACATGTCTTCTATGGATTCCAAGACCCTCATGATAAATAGCCGTGTATGATTACGAAATTTATTTCAAATTCACGAATTTTGTAGATGATATGGGAATGGCATAATTATAGAATTTTCTCCATGATTTTGCAAAAACTTCAAAATAGGGCCATAATAATTGTTCTAAAAAGGGCACAATGTGTGTGTGTGTGTCACGACCTGAACGTAGACTCGAATCGTAACACGAGACAAGGAGCCCTGAGAGACTCCAAGTCCACCCATGGAATAAACATACATCTAACTCAATATCAATAAAGTGGAATACATAACATAACACATAGCATAAACATAAACATAACATAACATGGTAAGCGGAACATTCTACATACATAACAACTGAATACTACATATAGTCTGAAAGCCTCTAACATATCCGATGGGTTGATGGGACAACATCCCCAACTAACCCAACAAGTCTAGAAAACTGAACATGAAAGGATAACTGACATCAAACTAGTCCTCGAAGAATGAGGACTCACCAAAGGGGCTGAATGCTAAACTTCGAAATGAACTACTGACGGAGTTGGGTCTGAAGATCGAAGCTTGTATCATGAAATGATACAACATAGAGTATGCGGTCAATACGTGAAATGTACCGACAATGCAAGGTAAGTAAAAACTAACATTTAAAATAATACACAAAAGCTCATAATAGATCATAAGAGTGGGACCACATGCTCATAACGTAAATATCACAAGATAACATAAGGCTCAAGGTTTCCAAATCATTCCTAATCCATTCATTACCATAGCCATAAGAGAAACTTTATAAACCTTTACTTGAGCAAAAATAACATGAACATAATAGTGCATAAAACATGCGGAACAATGGGAGATTCTTATAACTGACATACCCCACATGAGCACACATGGAGCCCGACCTGTAAATACCTAGTAGGGAGGGTGTTCGTAACTTTCCAAGGGTAGAACCATGAAGGGCGTGATATCACACATGAAAGGCCCATTTGGGGAAAGGGGACAGTCTCAAGAGAGGTCCCATCATGTCCTACTGTGGCACTAGTTCTGAGATTTGGGGCAAAACCTGGGTGCCGAACCTACTCGGTGTTAAATACTACTCCCAAAACATATATAGTTCTCATAGTATAATATACATGAGATTCATGGGCTAGTTAAATCATGATAATCATAAGCATGCTTGTAAATACATGAACTAGCCATGAGAGTAAGGCCTGTGAGTTGGCCAAAATCATAATTAGTAAATCATGAGGTTCATGCATATTTGTAGATCATGTATATGCTTTTTAAATACAAATTCATAATTGGCATTTGAATAATTCCATATCATAGGTCATAAATCATGATGGGTTGAAGAATCATCAAAATCAAGGTAAAATCATAACTCAATTTTTAATAGAACATGTATGATTGGGTATAATTTAATAGAAATTGAAATCAATAAATTTATAATCGAATTAGTTATAAAATATGATCATAATTAATAAAATATGGTATAAAACATGATAAGTAATAACCCATGGATAAATCATTAGGATTCTACAAGATTTAAGATAAAACTCTAAAAGATTTTTAAATAAAACTTCATGAATTAGAAGTGATTGGGCATGGGTGTGAACGAAAACACCCACTCATAACCCTACTTACCTGATTATAGCTGATTCTTACACTTTCCTGATTGCCCAAGAAGAATTTGAGAAGAATTGGAAGAGCTAAGGCTTGACCTCCTCTCTAACTCTGTCTAACTTGCATGCATGGGTTTTAAATAGGTTAGAATGAATTTACTTATCTTAATACACTCAGAAAATAACTTAAAATGACGTAGTACAGGACCTTAGAGTGTAAGAATGATGATAATGCCCTTAATGAAATTCCTAAAATTTCTGCATTCTCCGAAACCATAGACGGTCCAACGAGTCGTCCCTTGATACAACGACTAGTGGTATCCGTCCGTTAGATCCACTGCCCAACTTCACTTCCTCAGGTTCAAATCCACGAATCGATAGGATGAGTCGTCCCTCCAGAAAATGAGTCACTAAGTCGTCCGTTGTTTCCCCTTTGACAACCTGAACCAAGTCTTTCCACGAGCCATACCACGACTCGTTCCTCCTTCCAACAAGTCGTGGTTTCCTTCCGTTACATTGACTGGAGATTTTTGTAATCCTTCTCATGACTTCTTACCACGACCCATGGCTCCTCACAATGGGACATCCCACGACCCGTTACTCCCCCCTTAGGCTGAGGACTAGCTCCAGCACGACTCCAAACAATGACTTGTTGTAGCGAACAATGAGCCGTTACTTGACCCGTTACTTACAACTGCCACCCAGTCATACCTCACCACAGGTGCTTACCACAGACTGTTGGTTGGACCAACGATCTGTTAGGTGACCCGTCCTGTGGGATTTTTCTCAGATTCTTCCAACTTCCATTTTAAAATCTCGGATCTAATCTTAGGCACTTCCAGGGTATTACAATATCTCCCCCTTGGGAATATTCATCCTCAAATGTTGGAAAAACATACAGAAAAATAGAGAAATGCAATCATCATATTCAAATACTGATCATTTAAGATGAAAACTGAGGGAATGACTATCTCCGATTTAAACTACATAGCTGAACTGATTTCATGAATCATACACACATCCATATAAATAAAAGGAACTTGGGCACATGAACTGAACATGAAAACTAAATAGAGTCTTAGGTCAAAACTGATACCTCAAGCTGGAACTGAGCCGGTAGAGAATAAATATGGCTATCTAGCCATCATATCCACTTCGGCTTCCCACGTAGCTCCCTCAACATTCTGATTCCTCCATAAAACTTTGACTGAAGCTACTCCCTTGTTCCTTAGCCTTCGAACCTGAAGATCTAGTATTTTCACCGGAACCTCCTCATAACTAAGGCTATCTTTCATACCAATATTGTCCACTGGGACAACTAAGGATGGATCACCCAAACATTTCTTTAAGAGCGATACATGGAATTCTGGATGTACAAAAGAAAATTCGTATTCCACCTTTACAACCCGTTTCACAATCCGGTAGGGGCCAATATGATGAGGGATGTGTTTTACTTTCTTTCCAAACCGCATCACTCCTTTCATGGGCGACACCTTCAAGAACACCCAATCATCCACTTCGAGCTCAAGCTCCCTCCTTCTCACATCGGCATAGGACTTTTGACGACTTTGAGATGTTTTCAACCTGTCCCCTATGATATGAACCTTCTCCATAGCCTCATGGAATGAATCTTGTCCTATCATTGCAGCTTCACCAACTTCAAACCAACCAATGGGAAACCTACATCTTCGCCCATAGAGAGCTCAAACAGAGTCATCTGAATACTGGAATGGTAACTGTTGTTGTATGCAAACTCGATAAGAGGAAAATGATCATCCCAACTACCTTTGAAGTCAATTACGCATTCTCTCAACATGTCCTTGAGAGTCTGAATTGTCCGCTTTGCTTGACCATCCGTTTGCGGGTGAAATGTTGTGCTGAGCTTAACCTGAGTTCCAAGTCCTTTTGAAATGACCTTCAAAATTGAGAGGTAAATTGAGTACCTCTGTCTAATATGATGGACAAGGGCACACCATGCAATCGAACTAGCTCCCGTATATATTGGTTGGCATAATTCTCCGCCAAATCCCTGGTTTTGATCGGTAGAAAATGAGCGGCTTAGGTCAACCTATCTACTACAACCCAAATGCAGTCATATTATCGACGAGTGCGAGGCAACTCTATAATGAAGTCCATATTGATTTATTCCTATTTCCAAGTAGGAATACTGATATCCTGAAGCACACCTCCTGGTCTTTGGTGCTTGACTTTTACTTGCTGACAGTTTAGGCACTTAGCTACAAACTCTGCGATATCCTTCTTCATGCCATTCTACCAATAGACTTCCCGAAAGCCATGGTACATCTTGGTGGCACCTGGATGGATAGATTACCTAGATCCATGAGCCTCGTTGATGTGCCGTGATTTTACGACACTTTCGACGCTTAAAACCAAGAAATTATACACATTCTAGGTATGTTTATATGGGCATAAGGTATTTTGTTCTTAATGTGCAGGAAAATAGGTCTGGAAGTGATTTTGGTCGAATTAATGCTAAAAATAACTGAAAGGTGACTGTCAGGCACTTAATGAGTCATTGGCAGGAGGCACGACCCGCAACTTGAGGTGTTGGTTAAAGAATGAAGTTTTGAAAGAGTAAAATAGTGCACTTGACAAATTAGAGGAACGAATCGTTACACTTGGTAATGAGTCGTGAGGTTAACCGTTAGGTTTTGAGGAGAAAACTTCCAGGATGCTGTACGGGACAGAATATCGAGCCCCGATGAACACAATAGAGTTTGATCACAGGTTATTCGAGCTGCGTAAAGTAAAAAAAAAAGAAGTTGAATAGCATAGAGCGGATACAACAGTACACTTGGCTTTCTCGCATCATTGCCACAAAGGGGCCGTTAGTTGAATGACTGCATGGTACAAAGTCGCAGATAAAGAAGACCACTTTGAACTTTCAGGATAAATTTTGGTGGTCACTGGTGAGGCACAGGCTGGCTCCAACAAGCAATGATAATATACTCTCACCCGACAGAGCAGCACTAGTAGCCAGCATAATGGAGGGGTACGCAATCAATATCCTGCGGTTCATCATTGAGGAGATTCAGGAGTGAGCTGTAAATGATGGAGCGATGATTCCCTTCCCATGCTTGATTGATAGACTTTTTCGAAAGTCTCAAGTGCCAGAATTGCCATTAGTTGATCAGAGAGAGGTGGTTCAGAAGATTACCGATATTGGGTTGATCAAAGATGATAGAAACCCAGTATCGAGGGGCGAGGACTCAGGCATCTGCATCCACTGGAGTGACCATAATAGAAGAGGCATTTGGCACCGAGATGCAGATTGATGCAGCACAGTCCGTCAAGTTAGTGGCCGAGCCTATTAAGGGAAGAGATATAGGTAGCTAGGCTGAGGCTACAGATGCAGCGGATGCCTCCACACCTGCCGATGTTCCCGAATCATCATCTACAACAGCAGCAGCATCCAGACCATCAGTTGCACCTCCACAATCTAGCACAACCGGCCTAGTTACGGTCTCACAGGAGTTTTTGGTTGATATGGCTAGGCGGCTGGCTAAAGCAGAGAAGCAGCAGGCACACACAGCTCTACAGGTCAAAGTCTTGATGGAGCATGTTAAGCCATGGGTGTCAAAGGAGTTGGAGACAATATCTAGTTCGGTGCATGGGTGACTAGACACTTTTGAGAGAAGTATGGACGAGCTCCTTACACAGTTATAGGCACTAGAGTTATCCCGATGGTACATTGAGCTGGGAGCACTACGATCCGAGGTGCGGGACTTGGCCACACGATAGATAGCTGCGGTACCTCCACTGGTACTTCCCATGATTGTTGATGAGTTTGAGGAGGAGCTACCACCGATTTTTGATTTCATCACGGAGGAGCCGGTGGCATATGCCAAGGGGAAGAGGCCTCGTGAGGAGGCAAGTGATGATGTTGATACATCTCTTCTTTGTCAGAAAAAACGAGAGCGGAGTGAGATGGAGAGAGCGCTGCATGAATTAAGAGAGGAGGCTTGACTGAGAGTCGAGACTGAGGCAGCGAGAGCTCGTGGTGAAGGAACAAGCTCAGTCGAATCCGAGAATGTGTTGGGTCAAGCTGGCAATATTGGAGTTGATGTTGGAGGCGTATCTACACCCTCCACCGACCAGGTAGCTGACACCTAGGTCGCACAGGTATGTTTCCTATTCCCTTAGTTTTTTTCTTATATCTATATGCGTCGAGGACGACACATGCTTTTTTTGATGGGGGTGGGGAAGGATACTCGTGCATTCTACTTTGTTGAACATAACCCGAGGGTTTTTCTCGCCGGTTATCTTTTCCCTCGGGTGTTTCATATATAGTAGAACCAGCATGTTTAGGACTTTATTTTTTTTTGTTTTTTTTGTATGTCAGTGCGAAGAAAATTAGGAATACTGAAGCAGTCAAGAGCTAAAATTGTTTAATATTTTGATATTTGATGATTTGATACCCCTTTGAAAATTTTTGTATATGTGTATGTGAGAGTTGACAATTATGACTTTTGTGAATCTTTGCATGGCATTGGAACTGTGTACTTGTTTACCATTGTATGGCTGTACCTGAACTAGAGATGAGTAGCATTGATGATGTTGACTTGTGCTATGTGTGAAGTGAGGTCTGATAGCTGAATTCGGTTGTGTGTGTCAATCTGGAACTTGCCTGGTCAGTCGTATCAAGATAGAGGATAAGAAACTAGGAGAGAATCATAGGCCGTTTTTGATTTATGAGTCCACTTTAGCCTAAAAGACCTACTAAAGTGAATAAAAATCCCTTGATCCAAATGTTTGAGCTTTAATTGACCTTTCTTTTCGTTCACACCAATTCACCTGCCTGATTTTATTTTGAATGAACCTTTTTTGACCCTGGTCCCTCCTTGGACATTGTGAACTTCAACTCAGGAAAATCACTTAAGTTGAGGGTGGCCATGATAGGGGTGAGTAAGAAGAGTCGGGTGGAAGTAAAGTTGGGTAATGAAAAAGAAGGAAAAAGAGCCGGGGGGGGGGGGGTTGCATGATGAAAAGGAAAAAAATAATTTTTTTTTGTTGTTGACTAAAATCAAGAAAAGAAAAGAAAAATAATGTGTTACATCAAGAAGTTTTTGTTGAATAAAAAGTAACCGCATCCGTAGTGTCTAAAGTAAAGAGACGAAAAAGTAGAAAAAAAGAAAAAAAGGGAGAAAATAGAAATAACGGTGAAAAGCGGAGTAAAAAGGCATAGTTCCAAGGAGGGTTGAGTTACTAAAATCCATATGTACCATACCCAAGCCCGAGCCTACGTTATAAGCCGAGAAAGTCCCATAGTGATCCTAGTTATTTGTCCGAAAATTGAGGTATGGAAAGTAAAGGCAAGCCTATGGTATTGTATGCATACAATTTGAATTTCTTTGTGAGAGTGAGTGGATCTTACCTAGTCCCAAGAGAAATATAGCGAGATAATCATATACACGTGTGAGTGTGGGACTTCTTTGAGGTAAGAGCACTTGGCAAACAAAAATCATCTACAAATTATCTGCGGTAGTGTTATGGATTTATGTGCATGGTTGCAGGTGACAATATTTTCCATGTTTCGATTCCTTTGTGTTATGGTTGGAAATTTTGCATATGCATATTGTTTTGAGTTGATATGATGAGAGAGGGGTTAGAAAATTTGATTTTGATGACTGTTGTAAATTTCCTTAAGTTTTTTCGATTGAAGCATCGAAGTAGATTGTTTTGTTTTGTTTTTGCCTGAGGATATGCAAAAGTTCTATGTTGAGGGTGTTGATGTGCCGTGATTTTACGGCACTTTCACCGCTTAAAACCAAGAAATTATGCACATTCCAGGTATGTTTATATAGGTATAAGGTATTTTGTGCTTAATATGCAGGAAAACAGGTTTGGAAGTGATTTTGGTTGAATTAATGCTAAAAACAACTGAAAGGTGACTGCCAGGCACTTAATGAGTCGTTGGCAGGAGGCACGACCCGTCATTTGAGGCATTGGTTAAAAGATGAAGTTTTGAAAGAGTAAAACAGTGCACTTGACGAATGGGAGGAACGACTCGTTACACCTGGTAATGAGTCGTGAGGTCAACCATTAGGTTTTGAAGAGAAAAGTTTAACCAGGTGTCCAGTGGAGTTGACGACCGGCATCACGAGTCATCACCTGAAGGAACGACTCATTGGAAAGCTACTGGAACCATCCGTGAAGTGCACTGGATTTTCTGAGAAAGTAGACCACGAGGGACCTAACGACTCGTGCTAAGGCACGACAAGTCGTTAGGTGGCCCATTGCCAAGCCTGGGTACGCTACTGAGGATGACTGCTTTAAAGCAAGGAACGACTCGTCAGAAGGCCTAACGATCCATCACATGGCCCGTTGCCACTGCCGACCTGGTTTCCAGATTTATTTAGGAAAAGGATTTCTTTGTATTATAAATACCCAGTTTTAGGTTTATTTTAGGAGTGGAATTTTTAGACAATTTTCTGGACGGATTTTAGTCGATATTGGGAGTGAATCTTGAATGAATTTGTGAGGAATTTCTTGAGAGTATTTTCATACAATTGTTCTTGATTCAAGACACTAAAGCAACATTAGAATTTTATTCAATCTACTTGGTTTTTATTCTACAATAATTTGTAAGTTGCAATTATGATTTCTTCTATATTTTGTGATGCAATAACACAAACATGAGTAGCTAAACCCATAAACTAGGTTTGTGGGAATCAAGATGAATTAATGCACATAGGTAAAAATACCTAGTGATTCTTGAATGGGGTTTTATGCATGTATTGTTTTTTCCTTCGTTATGATTGATTCTTGACGGTTGCAAACGTTAGGACTTGCCGTATTCTTACTTACCGGATCAATGGGATCAAGAATGGGATAAATGGATTAACAACAGAGATTTGAGGCTACCAACCCTCATATAATTGCTTGAACTTGTCCGAGGGATAGCTAATCTGATATTAAGGGTAAGGGTCAATTAAAGAACACCCATATACAAATCAAGTTGCGTTGTGAAAATCATCTAGATAAGGGATCAATCATTTAGGTGAACCTAACTTACCAATATTGCATGTTAGACACCGGAAAAAATCACTAGTATATAATCCTTGTGGTTATGATCTTGGGGAACACAATCCTAGTCTAGTCGTAAATTGAATACACACACAATTTGTTACAAGCATTCATTAATTTTACTCTTGTTATTAGTCCATATTTTTCCCCCTTTGGAAATAAGTAAATCAATAGTAATAGTTATTCACATTAACCTAAGTTCTTACCATATTCCCTGTGGGATCGACCTCAACCTCTAGTTGGGTCCTATATTTGACAATGGACCGCTTATATCTCAATTGTGAGGTGTAATTTGGGCAACTATCAAATTTTTGCAACATCCGGCTCCTCAAATCATCAACATCTGGAACACATAAGCGACCTTGGTACTGAAGCACACAATCTCCTCCTTTGGAGAAGACCTCTATCTTCTCGTTTTGAACCACTTCCTTCAACTTCACCAAAATAGGGTCCTCATCTTGTCTAGCTTTTACATCAGTCACCAATGACGATTCTGATCCATTCTGAATAACAACACTGCTATCGGTTGAGTCAACCAACCTAACTCCCAACCTTACGAGTCGATTCACATCATTCACCAGCTCCTTCTTCCCCTCACTCACATGAGACACACTCTCCATAGAGAGTCTACTATGTGCGTCTGCTACTACATTGGCCTTAGCTGGATGGTAAAGGACACTCATATCATAGTCCTTGAGTAGCTCCAACCACCTCCTTAGATTGAGATCCTTCTAGGTAAACACATATTGTAAACTCTTATGGTCCATAAACACATCGACGTGGACCCCGTATGAATAGTGTCTCCATATCTTCAAGGTGAATACCACCGCGGCCAATTCAAGATCACGAATCAGGTAATTCTTCTCATGTACTTTTAGCTATCTGGAGGCATATGCTATAACCTTTCCGTGCTGCATCAACACACACCCAAGTTTGATCCTTGACGCATCACAATACGCCATGAACTCTTTGTTACCCTCAGGTAGGGTTAACACCGGTGCTGAAGTAAGTCGAGTCTTCAACTCTTGAAAGCTCTTGTCACAAGCCTCCGACTATTGGAATTTCAAGATCTTCTCACAAGCCTCCAACCATTGGAATTTCACCTTCTTCTGGGTCGATTTGGTCAAAGGTGCTGCAATCAATGAGAAACATTCCATGAATCTTCGAGAGTAGCCAACTAAACCCAAGAAGCTCCAAATATCCAAAGAATTCACCGATCTAGGATAATTTTTCACCGCTTCTATTTTCTGAGAGTCTACCTTTATACCCTCACTTGATACCACATGGACCAAAAATACCACTGCGTTCAACCAAAATTTGCACTTGCTGAATTTGGTATATAATTGGCGATCCTTGAGAGTCTGTAGCACTACCCTCAAATGAGCGGCATGCTCCTCCTTACTTTGAGAGTATATCAGGATGTCATCAATAAACACAATCACAAACATATCAAAGTATGTCTTGAACACCCTATTCATCAAGTCCATAAAAGATGCAGGAGCATTCGTTAGTCCAAAAGATATAACTACAAACTCATAATGACCATACTGCGTCCCGAAGGTTGTCTTCGGGATGTCTCTCTCCCGAACTCTGAGCTGATGATATCCGAATCAGAGGTCTATCTTCGAAAAGCACTTGGCACCCTGGAGTTGGTCAAATAAATCATCAATCCTGGGTAGAGGACACCGGTTCTTGACGGTGACTTTGTTCAATTGCTGATAATCAATGCACATCTGAAGGGAACCATCCTTCTTTTGAACAAATAAAACTGGTGCACCCCATGGAGACTTGCTCGGTCGAATGAAACCAATATCTAACAAGTCCTTCAACTGTTCTTTTAACTCCTTTAGCTCGGCTGGAGCCATTTTGTAGGGAGGAATAGATATAGGCTGCGTGTCGGGAAGAAGGTCAATACCAAAATTAGTTTCCTTCTCTGGAGGAACACCCAGTAAATCATCAGGGAATACTTTTGGATACTCACGCACTACCGGAACTGACTGGATAGTCGGGGTATTGGACTCAACATCCTTAACC
Source organism: Datura wrightii (assembly GCA_035772735.1). Classification (NCBI taxonomy): domain Eukaryota; kingdom Viridiplantae; phylum Streptophyta; class Magnoliopsida; order Solanales; family Solanaceae; genus Datura; species Datura wrightii. Next base: position 64,181,812 of record JASDFA010000016.1, on the reverse strand, counting down.
CTAACAAGATGGTACACACAACCCTTGGATATCATCTTTCTGGCCTTAAGATAGGAAATGAAACGACCTACATGCAAGACCGAACTACCCTTCCACTCTAAGACTGACTCACCCGGAAAGCGAAACTCCACCGCATGGGTTCTACAATTAACAGAAGCATAACATGCATACCATAAATCCATACCAAGAATAATGTCAAAGTCAGTCATGGCTAACTCTACAAGGTCTGCGGAGGTGACTTTATGCAATACTGTGATCAAGCAACTTCTATACACCTGCCTAGCTACAACTGAATCACCAACGTGAGTAGAGACTGAGAATGATTCTGATAGAATTTCAGGATTGATTCCAAAGATACTAGCAATATAAGGTGTCACAAAAGACAAGGTATCCCCTGGATCTAACAAAGCATAAGCATCAAGGTGAAACACTCATAACACACCAGTAACCACATCTGGTGAAGTCTCCTACTCCTGATGGGTCGCAAGGGCACATAACCAGTTCTGGCGCTGGCTGCCAGCTGAACTAGTCGAGGTGCCTTGCTAGAAGGGACATGCTGATGGGGCGGCTAAACTAGCAGCTGGCATACGGGCTCTGCCTCCCCCTGATCTGGACGAAGGGCAATCTCTAAGTCTGTGTCCGGGTTTGCCTCACCCGAAACAGGCATCTGAGCCAACTAGGCACCTCTCTGGGTGATTCTTGCCGCACTATGCATAGGCTGGGAGGGTGTACTCTATCTGCATACTACTCTGGCCCCTTGAATCTGAAGCCCCGCTTCTTCGATTCCCTCATAATCTTGATGGTGTACTAGCTGATGATGGTGCTGGAGCAAAAGACTTATGATAAGACTGCTGGTGCTGTCCACCCCAATCTAGGCTGAGAAATCCCATAATTTTCTGTCCTGGCCCTCTTGGCCTCTGTCTGCCTCTGATACACTATCTCCATCTTCTAGGCATGCAACACTATGTGGGGAAAATCTATGTCTCGATGCATCATGGCCATCCTACAGTCCTTATCCAGTTAGTCTGCCATTCTATGCACAAATCGGCTCACCCGATCCCTCTGATCTGACACTAACTCTGGTGCATACTTGGATAAATGGGTGAAATCCAGAGTGTACTTATGAACCAACATGTCACCCTGCTTTAGATTTACAAACTCGGCTGCCTTCAGTTCCCTCATCTCAAGAGGGAAGAACTGATCCAAAAAGGCTGCTTGAAACTCTTCCCAACCTATAAGGCCCGTTCCCATTGCCATACCATCTCTCCACTATTTAAACTAGATATACGCAACCGCTTTTAGCTGATAAGAGGCCAAATCAACGCACTCCCTATTTGTCACCCCCATGAACTGGGTGATCTTTAGAATCTTATTGATGAATTCATGCGGGTCCTTATGTACTTTTGGCCAAGGAACTCCGGCGGGTTCATTCTCAAGAAATCCTTGACTCAAGCCGCCACTACATTGCCATTTTAGGGAACATGCGCAACTGCCTGCTGATTGACCTGAGAGGTCAAGGCCTGCGAGAGCATTTGAATAGCTACCCAAAACTCAGCATGGGCAACCGGCTTCAGTGCATGGTGCTCCTGAACTAGTGGGGCCTGCCGGTGTCCATTTCCGTTTTCATCCCCGTGGCCTTCTCCATTCCCATTCCTCCTACCATTTACTCTAAGGGGAGCCATGATTCTGCAATCACAAATAGAATGAATTAGAAAGATAGGGAGATATTTCACCGCACGACATAGATCATGAAAGAAGGGAACCTTTCCTAAACGTCTCATAGCCTCTTCATCATAAGTGTGGCGTGCTTTACACCCATGAAGAAGACTCTACTTAACGCGGCTTTCAGACACCCTAGGACACTTCAAACCTATGGCTCTGATACAAAGTTTGTCACGACCAGAATGTAGACCCGGATCGTAGCACGGGACAAGGAGCCCCGAGAGACTCCAAATCCACCCATGGCATGAACATACATCTTACTGAATATCGATAAAGCGGAATACTTAACATTACGACATAGTGGAAGCATAAACATAACATAACATGGTAAGCCAAAAGTACTACATACATAACAACTGAATACTACATATAGTCTGAAAGCCTCTAACATATTCGATGGATTGATGGGACAACATCCCTAACTAACCCGACAAGTCCAGAAAATTGAACATGAAAGGATAACTGACATAAAACTAGTCCTTGAAGAATGAGGATTCACCAAAGGGGTTGAATGCTAAACTCTGAAATGAACTACTGATGGTGCTGGGTTTGAAGATCGGAGCCTATATCATGAAACGATACAACATAGAGTGTGAGGTCAGTATGTGGAATATACTGAGTATGCAAGGTAAGTAAAAGCAGCCATTTAAAATAATACACAAAAGATCATAAGAGATCATAAGAGTGGGACCACATGCTCATAACGTAAGTATCACAAGATAACATAAGGCTTAAATTTTCAACTCATTCATAATCCATTCATTACAATAGTGTTACACCCCGTAAATATTCGACATGTAGATGGCCTATTCGCATGTTGGTTAAGAGTTTTAGAATGCCATACATGCTAGGAAAAGGCCCGGGGAAAGACCGGACAAACATTGCATCGAACCACCGCGGGAGAAGCCGGGGCAAAACCCCTCCGCGATGGCAGCGTGCCACAGAGGGAGGGCCTCTACGATGGCAGCTTGTCACGGAGGCCCTGTCCAAGCCCAAGTATATAAACCCCTCACTTCGGTTTTTATTTCAATTCCCACTTTAATTTCAAGAAAATGACCTGAGACAGAGAGGAACGAGGGTTTGAAGTAAATATTCGTCCGATCACGCCATCAAACGTAGTCTAAACTCAAATTAACTCCAGATACCGAAGTATAAAGTTGCAGAGAACATTCCTGCGGAGTTAGTTTCGTGAAATTCAGCCGGCGAATCGTCGTCCTACCGAGCTAAGGTAAGTGAAATTGCTCCAAATTAGTGCCAATATACTTCTAACCCTAAAGTGAGCATTTCTCCCTTCTGGACTTCCGAGAAAAGCGAGTTTTTGGCTGTTCTTTGATAAGTCAAAGTTGAGCTATATATATATATATATATTCAAAATAGTGTTTTCTTCCAGAATATAGATGAATTTAGCTATAATTGCTATAAATATGAATGCAGTTGGAAGAAATAGCTGAAAATTAGCCGAGTTAAGCCAGATACTCCGAAGTTAACGGACAAGGTATGTTAAGCTAGTTTCTTCGGCAAGCTAGCAGTTTCGGCATAGTCAAATAGTTCCAGTGCCAGTAGAATGTTTCAGAAGCTGCATATTATGTATAGTATGAATTTTAGTATAATGTTAGAATCACCATGGTATGTGTACCATGAAACTTACTAGCACGATAAATTCTAGTAGGAAGTTTTAGAAACAGTACAGCATGTCCAGTATGTAATTTAGTAAAATATGTCAGGGCATTATCGTGTTCAGCCGAAACTTAGTAAAGCAATATGAATTCCCGTAAAATATTCCAGAAATAGAATAGTAGCTTAATATGAATTTTTGGAAGCATGTTAGAAATAGTAAATCATATCTACCATGAAACTTAGTTACACAGCATGATTCTCAGCAGAAATACTATATCTTGTCTTAGTATCAAATTCAACACATCATGACAGAAATTATATAGATACCATTATCAGTTTCAGCATATATTGTATATATACACATTACTATCATTAGCATCAGCAGGTTTTATATACATACACAATATTATCATTAGCTTCAGCATGTAGTATACGCAGTTAGTATTACTAGTTGAGACCTGACTGCATTCTTTTGGGCTGGATTACCTAGCATTCATGACCACCACAGGGTTAATAGCTGTATCGACTTGTCCGCCAGAGGGCGAGGATACGTCGCTCTACGGAGTGGCATGCCATCCCCTAGGGACGACGATGGGATGCCAATTTCCCCATATTTTACCTTGGTCGGCTTTTATACACCCCCGTCGAGTGGGTACGCCCGGGGTGTTGATTCAGGAGTCCTTCGGACTCAGGTACAGTTATAGTCAGGGGCTCAGCGGGCCTAAGTGCATACCCAGGGAACCGGAAGGATGCTTGTAGTTACTATGGGAGATGGATGACCGGGGTAGGGGTATATATTGCGTGTTGGTTGTACCTCCCGGCTTATGGGGGCCGGGTAAGGTTTATGTATGCTATGCTATGTTATGTTATGTATATTACGCCATGTTATGTTAGTTATGAGTAGACAAATAGTAGAATGCCATGTTACCAGGTACGACTCCTACTCCTTCCATCATAGTTGAGGACAGTCTTAAACTCGTACTTTCAGTTAGTTACAGTCTATTTCTGTTTATTTCAGTTCTATCAGTTATATTGCTTATTTTCAGTTATTTTTCAGTTGTTGTTTTGTATACTCAGTACCAGCGGTACTGACGCCCGTTTGGGGCACTACATTACTTGCCTATAGGTACTCATAGACGAGGAGCCGATCCCTCGTGATTCCAGCCAGCACACAGAGTCATCAGCTCTAGTCATCCGGAGATGGATAGCTAGAGGTTTATTCCTTTTCTTTTGTTGTACTGTATGGGTAGGCCGGGGCCCTGTCCCAACCATATTATCAGTATTCTTAGAGGCTTGCAGATTGTACATTCCCTGTGGTTAGCAGTACCGGTCGTGTGAGGCCGTGTGTATGTTTTAGTTTGTTTATGATGGCCGTGTGGGGCCTTCTTCAGTTGGTAGTGGAGACCTTGCCGGTCATGTAGCAGTTTAGTATTTGTTTCTTGATTCAGAAGTAACTAGACAGCAGGTGACCTTGTCGGCCCAGATATGTTCCCTGTTAGTTCAGTTGTTCTGGGTAACTGTTGTTTGCTTACAGGTGGCTATAGGCCTAGTCGGCCGGAGGCTGTATTTACATCCGCTATATAGCCCATCGTTTTCTTGAATCCAGAGTTAGAGCCAGCCTGACACTAGAAGTGCTTAGGCTCAGCTAGCTAGCAGTTCAGGTCTTAGTAGGGCACCAGGTGCCAGTCATGCCTCCCAAGGCGGGGCGTGACACATAGACATAAGAGAAACTTTATAAATCATTACTTGAGCTGAAATAACATGAACATAATAGTGCATAAATCATGCGGAACAATGGGAGATTCTTATAACCGACATACCTCACATGAGCATACATGGAGTCTAACCTGTAAATCCCTAGTCAAGAGGGTGTCTACACCTTGCCAAGGTTAGAACCATAAAGGGCATGATATCACACATGAAAGGCCCATTTGGGCAAAGGGGATAGTCTCAAGGGAGGTCCCATCATGTCCTACGGTGGCACGTAGTTTGTGATTTGGGGAAAAACTTGGGCCCTAAACTTACTTGGCGTTAAATACTACTCCCAAAATATATATAGTGCTCATAGTGTAATATATATGAGATTTATAGTCTAGTTAAATGATGATAATCATAAGCATACTTGTAAATACGTGAACTAGCCATAAGAGTAAGGCCTGTGAGTCCGCCAAAATCATAATTAGTAAATCATGAGGTTCATGCATATTTGTAGATCATGTATATGCTTTTTAAATCACAAATGCATAATTGGCATTTGAATAATTCCTTATCATAGGTCATAAATCATGATGGGTTCAAGAATCATCAAAATCAAGGTAAAATCATAACTCAATTTGTCATGGAACATGTATGATTGGGTATAATTTAATAGAAATTTTAATCAATAAATTTATAATCGAATTAGTTGTAAAATCTGATAATAATTAATAAAATATGGTATAAAACATGATAATTAATAATCCATGGATAGATTATTAGGATTCCACAAGATTTAAGATAAAATCCCATAAGATTTTTAAATAAAACTTCATGAATTAGGAGAGATTGGGCATGGGTGTGAACGAAAACACCCACTCATAATCCTACATACCTGATTATAGCTGATTCAAACACTTTCCTGCCTCCCCATAAAGAATTTGAGAATAATTGGAAGAGCTAAGGCTTGATCTCCTCTCTAACTCTGTCTAACTTGCATGCATGGGTTTTGAATAAGTTAGAATGACTTAACCTATTTTAATACACTCTGAAAATAACTTAAAACGATGTAGTATAGGACCTTAGAGCATAGGAATGATGAAAATGCCCTTAATGAAATCCCTAAAATTTCTGCACTGGCCGAAACCACGGACGGTCCAACAAGTCGTTCCTTGATACAACGACTCGTGGTATCCGTCCTTTAGATCCACTGCCTAACTTCACTTCCTCATGTTCAAACCCACAAATTGATAGGATGAGTCATCCCTCCAGATAATGAGTCATTAAGTCATCCGTTGTTTCCCCTTTGAAAACCTGAACCAAGTCTTTCCACGAGCCATACCATGACTCGTTCCTCTTTCCAATGAGTCATGGTTTCCTTCTGTTACACCGACTGGAGATTTTTGTACTCTTTACCACGACTGCTTACCACGACCCATGGCTCCTCACAACGGGCTGTCCCATGACCGTTACTGCCCCCTTAGGCTGAGGACTAGCTTCACCACAACTCCAAACAATGACTCATTGTAGTGAACAACAGGCCGTTACTTGACCCATTACTTACAATTGCCACCCAGTTGTTAGAGAATGATTAGTATCTATGAGTTTTCATGAATATGAAACATATGAATTACTTTACATTTTGGGCCGATAATGTTATGAATTTCGATGACTGATAACGCTCAAACCACACCTCTTACTGAAGTATGAAGCGGACGTTGTCAATAAAGAACCCAACTAGAGGTTGGGGTCGATCCCGCTGGGAATATGGAAGATCTAGATTATAGCCGGTAAGGGAACTTGTGAGGTAGTTACTTCAAAATTGGGGGGTTCTAAAGAAAATCAATAATAAAAACAATTATCAAAAATTCGGTTTTGAATCAATATTAAAGGATAACTAGGGTTTGTGTTCCCCATGGGTTCATAACTGCTTTAGGTATACACTCATGATTATCACCAATACTTACTTATAGAACTAATAAAAAAGGGTTCATTCAAACAACTGACCAGTCCCTATTGAATGACTATACTTAAATCACTCGACCAAGTCTCATGAGCGGTTTTAAAACTACCCGTTATCACTAAGTTCCAGATTTAACTATCCTACGACCACAACTCAAGTTAATACAATGATCATCAAGATCAAAGCTCCGTTGTAATTCTCTTTTCCTAATATGTACCTCTTATACCTAAGCAAGTAAAGAATTCAGGCATGTCCTAATGTTGTGCACCGTTAAGAAACATTTAATCATGAAGAGAATACAATATAAGTGTTTGTATTGGTTTTAAAATCACTTTGTGCAACCCTAGCTTGTTAATCCACCATGGTTTCTGCAAACCCTAGCTATGGAGGTTTTAGCCTTTCATAGTTGTAAAGTTGTGAATTGCATTCATGATTAAAACCATAAATCAATACTTACAAGTATGAATGAGAAAAATACTTCCTTTAATTAATCAGCAAAATCTTGAAGAACAAATAGCAAGAACAAGAAGAATTCAAGAAAAGGTTGATCACAAGTCAAATCAACTCAATTCTCTCCTTTCTCAATGTTTTCTAACTATGCTCTCACATTTACGCACATTCTCTTCTCTAATTTTCTACTATATTGCATAGAAATAAAGGATATTTGTAATAGTAGAGTAAGCCTTCCTTGTTCATTCATGGAGTGGGATTGGGATTTGTAACTCCTTTTCATAGTTGAAGTAGGATTTGACTTTTTAAAAAAACCCTAGAAAAGTATTTATACAAATAATTAGAACTTTTTCCTAAATTAACAGGGAAACTAATTTAACTGTCGTCGCCTGATCCTACGAATCGTACCATGAACCTACGAGCCATAGCTTCCTCTAGTACATTGTCAGCAGTCTTGAATTTGGTTAAGTCTTGGAAGTTGGTACGACTCATACAATATTCTTACGAGTCGTACAATGCCTGTCATAGTCTGGTCTTGTGAAATTGGGCATTCTCTGAATATTTTCACGAGTGTTGTGGTACAACTTGTACCTTGGTATGATGACTCATGATTGCCTCATGCCCTTGGATCTGCCAACCACATTTTCTCTGAAGTTCACCACGGCTCTTTGGTGCAAGTCTTAGGTGGTCATCACGACTGATATCTTCCATTCGTACCATGAGCTCAGACAAGTGCAATATTTCTGTAATTTTCCACGACTGCTATGGTACGGCTCGTACAAAAGAGTCGTACATGGCCAGTGCCTTGTATTGAATTTTATCACGGATTCTAGATATGACTAGTACCTCATAAGTACAGCTCGTACTGAAGTCTACAATTTTACCATTTTCAGCACTCTTTTCTCTTCTTTTGCACATTTTAACTCCAATACATAATTTTCCTGAAAACAAAGTAAAAGTGCATCATATCTGTATAAACACACCTAAGACCATGCATAATTTCTAAGTTTTAAGCGTCGAAAGTGCTATAAATGCACAACACATCAATACCTTCAACTTAAGACTTTTGCATGTCCTCAGGCAAAGAAAAGAAAAACTTAAACATGATGCTCAACTTGAGAATAAACTTAAGATATTGCAGCCAATACTCAAACAAACTTGCACTTTCTATACAAACTCTATTGACCCTTTCTCATGGAACAACATCAACTAATGTATTACAAGCAACCTCAAAGCATCATAAACAGGGATCAAAACATGTCATTCATATGTCAACAGACAATCAAGTCATCACCAATGTTTTCCCTACAGACCAATGGTAAAAGCAAACATAATCCATGTACCCTCACACAAATGTAGACCCCACTCAGATATGAGATGTCAAATATAATATGGGACTAAACAAGTAAGGAACTCACTCTCACAAACAAGTTACAAGTATTATGTGTCAGATGCCATAGGTTTTCCCTTATTTTCTTTGCGTTGGTTTATCAAATGGTCGGATTAGGATAACTATAGGACTTGATATGGCTTGTTATGTAGGCTCAGGGCTGGACATGGTAAAGATGAAAGATTTTATAAGTTACTATTCCTTTCTTGGCACTACATACATTGGCTACACCATTCACCTATTTCACCCTTTTATTCTTTCATTCACTTTTCTTCCCTTTCTCCCCTTTTTGTACATATTTGCATGGGTGTGGTGAGTTTTCAACTTTTTTCAGAATTTTCAAATTTCCTTTGTCTCTCTTTTTCAAAATTTTTAGCATTTTTCATCTCTTCTTTTCATCATCTCACCACACTTCATTCTTCACTATTTCTTTTTTCTTTTCTTTTCTTTTCCTTTCTTCCGTTCCCACCATTTACGCACCCCAACTCTAGACACCCTCAACTTAAGAATTTTGCTTATGTTGAGGTTCACATAAGGAAAGACCAGGGCCAAAACAAGTTCATTGCAAAAAAATGGGTAGGTTAGTCGGTAAATCAAAGAAATCATGGTCTATTAAGGCTCAAACTTGGGATCAAGGGATTCATGCAACTTTTGGTAGGGTAATATAGGATAAAAGTGATTTAAACAAAAAAAATGGCCTATGATCATATCCTACCAATCATCCTTAGCCTATGCAAAGACCAACCAGGCAAGTTCTAGATCTACAACACAATACCGAAATGACTACTATACCTCACTCGCACATGGTACATGAACTATTTTCACCTCACCTGTTTGGTTTATACATGGATTAATAAAACTACTCATGTTGAAAAACTAAATGACATCAAAAGATCCACAACAATCATGCATGTTGTCACAAATACATAGCTAATGCATCAATTTTTTTTTTTAAAAATAGGGTCAAAATTTTTTTCAAAAACCAAAACTAGTGCATTTTTATTGGCTAAGTACTTCTAAGCTACTTTTTAATTAAACAAAAATCACAAACTAAAAAATAAAAATCCTACACATGCCGGTTCTACTAGATAGCATGCCTGAGGGAAAAGAAACACCGCAAGAAAAACCCTTAGACGAACCAAAAATCCCCAAAATCACAAGTACACCCCCTCCCCTTCTTGAAAAGTAAGCTTCAACCCTGAAGCATCATTTAGAAGAACATAGGAAAGATAACATACATATGGCGCGCTAGGTGCTCCTGTCATCTCGCGGAGGTGGTACCTCCGCTGTAGTAGTGGCGCTAGCGGTGGCCGGTGCGCTCAATTATGTGTCAATAGGGGGAGTGGTCCCCTCAGTAGTTGTGGCTGCTTGGACGACATCTAAAATTATCAAGGCTGAATGTGGCTCTCCCGAAGGGTCATGGCCACAGGCAAGCTCGGGCTGAGGTATGGTGGAGCTACCTGATCCTCTAGCTCTCTTATGTAGCTCAGAAATATATGTGTCATGTGTCTGCATGCTCTATACTCTAGCCCTCTTGCACTCTTTTCTCTCCTTCTTTGTCTTCTTTCTCAAACTTTCCTCGCTAGCATCCTCAGTAGCCCTCTTCTTTCCTTTATCAATAGCTATGGTCGGCTCCCAATATGCCGCCAAATCAATGTCCTCGTCAAGATTGACATCTAGGTATGGAAGAGTGGGGGCTTCTAAAACTATTGGTTGTCATGATGAAAACTCAACTACTTGGCTCTGAAGAGCCCCCAACTCCACACGGATACTGCTAGTATCTATCTGCTCCGCCATCCTCATATTGAATCGACTCTCAAAACCATCTAGGCGAGCATATAGAGCCTGAGCTGCTGCCTCTATCTCTAACTTGACCCATGGTTTTACATTGTCTATCATCGCTTGAATCTTTCGCTCCGCCATGGTCAATCGTTTTGCTAGATTTTGAAGGAAATCTTGTGGTACCAAAGTATATCCTGCTGGTGTCTGGGCCTGCATGCTGGGCAGTGGTGCAGATGAGGTGCTGGGAGCTGACTTAGAGTGACCAGCGTCTGTAGCCGCTGTCTCGCTTTTCTCCTGTGTAATGGGGACATTTACCTGTGCGTCCCCTGCTGACTGGGTTGCTAGGATAGCTGTGGGAATTCTGGATCTGCTTACCAGTTCATCTCATCCCGAATAAGGCCTATATCTGCAATTATTTGGCCTCTAATCAACCGCTTGTCACCCCGTGGAACTTCTTCCTCCATACATAATCTGAAAACAAGACTCGTGAATGGGATAATAGTACTTACTCCTACTTCCCAATCTCGTATCTCATCTGCTATGATCCTCGAAATATTGATGGGGTAACGAGACATGAGGTATGCAACCAAAGCCACTCTGTCAGCACTCAGTGTGTTGCCATTGACCGTAGGTGCTAACCGATGGCGCACTAGTGTCCAGCAGGCTTTTTCAATGAAGTTCAGTGAATTCTTGGTCACCTGTTTTCCACTTGTAACCCATTCAGCTTCATCTTTGTTCTCAGCAATCACCCCTGCTAGCCATTGCAGCTGCCTCTGTAGCTCCACCATAGCCAGGGATCTAATCTGCTTCATTGCCTCCACCCTGTTATCGTACTCTGGCATCATCCTGGTAGGCAAAAACTGTGGTCCATACAACATTCGGGAGATGGTCTGCTCAGATATATCAACCTCTCGACCTCGGACCATGACACTCTCCAGAAGAGGCTGATCTTTTACCTTCTGCCCTTCTTTTGCCTTTACCTCTATGGTGGCCAAGTAGTTGGCATAAAACTCCCAGACTATCTCTTCTGTGTACTGTGCTGGAGTCTTGGCCATCCACTCAAAACCATAGAAGCTAAAAATCCACTTCATCTCCTCAACTTCGTTTAGTGTGGTTGTGAGGATCTGCGACTCTTCTTGGATGCTCCTCCGGGGCTTGTTCTTGGCGGTGAGAGAGATGCCTTGATCATAGATTTCTTTGGCACCGGGCACTCTCCACCTAATTGTACGACTTGCTCTGGGTGGGGTCTACTCTTGTGAAACATCAGGAACCTCCTCCTCTGACTCATCACTACCACTTGTGTCTCCACTTTGGGTCTCCCCTGACCCTTCTTCAGCATTGGAGTCGCTACCTGACTTTTGTTGTTCTTCTCTAACTCCCTCCTTAGACTGGGGAGCTTGAGCGAATGTGGCAGTGGTTGCTTTAGCTTGGGCCTTTGCTTTTGCCCTAGTGGTTCATGTTCCATCAGTGTCTGAAGTGTCTACTTGATACTCTTTAATCGAACCACTAGATGAGTCTCCTTCTTTGTCAGAATCCAACTCCGTTGTTTCATCAATCAGTGTTTGTTGGGATTTTTTTTGTCTGCCCTGCGTTTATATGTCATTGTACCTGTAGAGGAAGAAGTTAGCGTTCCTTTTTGAAAAAGAAGAATTAGAAAGGAGATATTCTGAATTTCGTCACGGGTCATCACTAGGGGTCGTACCATGAAGGTACGACTCATGAGAAGTCCCAGAGTTAAAACATTTTTCGGTATGACTCGTAGGTACGACTTGTACCATAAAGGTATGATTTGTACTACGAGTCGTTTGATGAAGTCCTGCATTGCTATTTTTCTGAAATGTTTCCATGACTCATGGTACGGCTTGTACCAGGATGGTACGGCTCATGCAAAGAGTCGTACATGACTGCCTTGTGCTGAATTTTATCACGAATAACTAGGGTTTGTGTTCCCCATGGGTTCATAACTGCTTTAGGTATACACTCGTGATCATCACCAATACTCACTTATAGAACTGATAACAAAGGTTCATTCAAACGACCGACCAGTCCCTATTGAATGACTATACTCTATTAATCGACCAAGTCTCATGAGCGGTTTCAAACTATCCGTTATCACTAAGTTCCAGATTTAGCTATCCTGTGACCACAACTCAAGTTAATACAATGGTCATCAAGATCATGGCTCTGTTGTAATTCTCTTTTCCTAATCTCTATCTCTTAGACCTAAGCAAGTAAAGAATTTGGGCATGTCCTAACGTTGTGCACCGTTAAGAAACGTTTAAGCATAAAGAGAATACAATATAAGTGTTTGTATTGGTTTTAAAATCACTTTGTGCAACCCTAACTTGTTAACTTGGTTTTAGCCTCTCATAGTTGTAAGGTTGTGAATTGCATTCATGATTAAAAACATAAATCAATACTTACAAGTATGAATGAGAAAAATACTTCCTTTAATTAATTAGCAAAATCTTGAAGAACAAATAGCTAGAACAAGAAGAATTCAAGAAAAGGTTGATCACAAGTCAAATCAACTCAATTCTCCCCTTTCTCAATGTTTTCTAACTATTCTCTCGCATCCACACACGTTCTCTTCTCTAGTTTTCTACTCTATTTCATAGAAATAAAGGGTACTTATAATAGTAGAGTAAGCCTTCCTTGTTCATTCATGGAGTGGGATTGGGATTTGTAACTCCTTTTCATAGTTGAAGTAGGATTTGACTTTCTAAAAAAACCTTGAAAAGTATTTATACAAATAATTAGAACTTTTTCCTAAATTAACAGGGAAACAAATTTAACTATTGTCGCCTAATCCTACGACTGGTACCATGAACCCACGAGTCATGGCTTCCTCTTGTACAATGCTCAGCAATATTGAATTTGGTTAATTCTTGGAAGTTGGTATGACTCGTACAATGCTCTTACGAGTTGTACAATGCCTGTCGTGGTCTGATCATGTGAAGTTTGGCATTCTTTGAATATTTTCACGAGTGTTGTGGTACAACTTGTACCTTGGTATGATGACTCATGACTGCCTCGTGCCCTCGAATCTTCCAATCACATTTTCTCTGAAGTTTACCATAGCTCTTTGGTGCGAGTCGTAGGTGGTCATCACGACCCATATCTTCCATTCATACCATGAGCTCAGACAAGTGCAATATTTCTGTAATTTTCCATGACTGCTATGGTACGGCTTGTACAAAGAGTCGTACATGGCCAGTGGCTTGTGCTGAGTTTTATCGCGGATGCTACGTACGACTCATACCTCATAGGTACGGCTCGTACTGAAGTCTGCAATTTTACCATTTTCAACACTATTTTCTCTTCTTTTGCACATTTTAACTCCAATACATAATTTTCCTGAAAACAAAGTAAAAGTGAATCATATTTTTATAAACACACCTAAGACCATGCATATTTTGTAAGTTTTAAGCGTCGAAAGTACTGTAAATTCACAACACATCAATGATAAAGCATTATCATGATTCTTCAGATCTTCAGGCCTCTTGATAGTTGAAAGAAACATTGATCAAACTCTAATGAATTAAATATGTTATGATTAGTTGAACACTCGGGTCTCTGATTATCTGAAGTAGCCTAAGACTAGACAAATGATATCAGTTCCTTGGTTCCCCTTAGTTTAGTCAGGGACTCTCAACAGCAGAGAATGTTTCCCTTAGTCCAGTCAGAGATTCTCAATAGCATAGAATGTTTCCCTTAGTTTGGTTAGAGACTTTCGATAGCATAGAATGTTTCCCTCAGTCCAGTTAGGGCTTCTCAATAGCAGAGAATGTTTCCTTTAGTTTAGTCAGGGACTCTCAATAGCAGAGAATGTTTCCCTTAGTCTAGTTAGAGATTTTTTGTAGTAGAGATTGTTTCTCCTTAACCCAGCCAGGGGTTCTTTTGTTAGTAGGAAAGGGTTCCCTTAGATTATGATCTCAGTTCAACTTAGTTATAGTATAGTTCAGATTTAGTCTTCAGCAGTTACTCCAGTACAATTTATGATCCCAGCCACCGCTTCATTTCTCAGTATATGTACATGACCCTTATGCATCAGTTTCTAATTATAATTCATTAAATGTTTTCAAATAGAAGAATCATGTCAATATTCATATCTTAGACAGGGTCATTGCATTCAGTTGTATGTTCAGTGATATACTTAGCTTACTTTCTCTCAATATAATTGCATGTTTTAGTTTTTTTACGTTTCCCATATACTCAGTACATTCTAAGTACTGACCTCATACTTTGTATGCTATATCATTTTATGATATAGATCCAGGTTCCCAGACTCAACCTCGTGGTTAGACACGCTCTTTTCCCACCTCAGCTGTTAGTGGTGAGTCCTCATCTATCGAGGACAAGAGTATGATTTTTCCTATTTTAGTTTTATTTTAGTTTCAGACTTTAGGAGTTAGCTGAGAACTTGTCCCAGTATCTCATCAGTGTAGTAGAGGCTTTCAGAAATGTGTAGACAGATTCAGCTTATGTTTCAGTGTTTTATAGTAGACTATGTTCTTATGGTGTTGATTAGACTCTCTCAGTTAGCTTTCGCTCAGTTATGATTCTGTTAGTTGTTATGTTGTTAGTCTTGTGCTATGATTATGCCATAGGTCGACATGGAGCCTCTCAGGGTTCCTTGTTGCGTGTTATGGCTAGGGTGTAAACTCGGGTCGTGGCATGAGTGGTTCAAGATGTGCTGTTCGACTCCTTCGTAGAAGATGTCTTTTTTCCAAACATTGATTTTCCTTGTTTTCTTAAATTACTCTTTTTAGACAGTGTTAGGTAGATGTCCTATGTACAATGATCTTCAGGTTCTTGGGAAATTTTAAATAGCTGGATGTTAGTTTTTCTTTCAATTAAGTAATGCTTCCATTATTCATTTTTGTAATGTGATTTGCTCATATTTGTTGGCAGATTTGGGTAACTACTTGTGGTTCGTTAGTTCGCCCACCAGATGCAATAGTGCGGGTGCCAATTATGGCCACTTGTGTTGTGACAAAGTTGATATCAAAGATCTATGTTTGTTGATCTCATTATAAGAGGACGAGTTTAGTAGAGTCTCGTAGATCGGTGCCGAGATGTCCGTTACTTATCTTTGTGAGGCTACAGGACTTTAGGTAAACTCCTTTATTTCTTTTCTTTTCATGCTATTCCTTGATTCCAATTGGTATCCGGTGATCCAAATTGGTATCTGACTATTCTTCTTTCTCTCTCTCACAAATAGTGAGAACACGTATAGGCTGAAACCAAGAGGTAACACCCGAGCCAGCAGCAGAAGTCACAGTCCACGACAGAGGACGAGGTGGAGGTCGTGGGTGGAGGCGTGCTGCTGCCAGAGGAGGGGCCCGTTCTTCTTCTCCGATTCAGGTGAGGTCAGCATCTCCAGTACCTCTAGCGGTGCAGGAAAGGGTGGATGTGGAGGTAGAGGTCCCAACACAAGGAGAGGCTACAGTTGCTCCAACATCGTTTGAGGTCTTGGATTAGGTCCTTAATTTTCTGAGCGACCTCATGGTAATGGGGAAGCACCAACGACTCTGCAGGGCAGTAGTCGAGGATACAATATACAGCTACTGTGTCTTCTCGTATAGATGATATTCAGAGGTTGGAATGTTCCCGAGGCCGGTAGTTGGACAAGTAATGACTAGAGAGGAGCATGACTTGTTTTGAAGGTTTACGAAGATAAAGCCTCCTACCTTCTACGACACTGAGGTGGAGGACGCCTATGAGTTCATCATCGACTACCATGAGAGGCTCCACAAAATGGGGACAATGAAGAAATATGTGGTAGAATTTGTTACCTTTCAACTGATGGGTGATGCCAAGCTTTGGTGGAGAGCATTTGTGGAGTGAAGACCGACGGGGTCAACACCACTAATCCGAACCCAGTTCTACTCCACCTTTCTGGAGAAGTATGTGCCTCGCACCCTGCGAGGTGAGTTCACCACCATTGAGCAGGGGACCTCTTCAGTTGCAACATATGATGCTCGATTTCACTCACTGTCTAGGTATGCCCCGCCGTTATTGCCCACAGAGGAGGAGAGGATTAGGCGGTTTATTAAGGGCCTGAATGTGGGTCTCCAACTATCAACCCTTTAGATGGTCTCCACAGGTAAGACCTTCCAGGAGATAGTAGAGTTAATGTGAAGGGGGTGAAACAGGATGGTTATGCGAGGAATGCCGAGAAGAAGGTTCGAAAGATGGGTACTTACAGTGGTTCCTTTGCTAGGACTCCGATTCCCCAAGGCTACTCGGGACGCCTTATTCAGTTAGCTATGCAAGTGTTAGCCGGAGGACTGTCAGGGACCACTCCACGGACATCAAGTACAGTCAGGGGTACCTAGATAGTTTGCTCAATTTTTTGGGCTCACCCTATTTCTTCAATTCCTACTCAGAGACTAGTAATTGAGAAGGTGTGCCATGAGTGCGGGGAATATGGCCATATCCTCAGATGGTGTCCTAGGTTTGGTTAGGACCAACAGATTATTCCGCACCTAGCTCCTCGAGCTCCGACCCCTGTCAGGAGAGAAAGGAGTGCGTTCAGAAAGGATCGCCCACAGTTAGGGAGGGGAAATCATCCAATGGTTCGAGGTGGCACCCAGTTAGGTAGAGGAGGTGCCCAGGTCAGAAGGGATGACAATCAGTCCAGTAGAGAGTTGCATATCCAACAGGGGCGGGTCTTAGATAGGTAATCAGGTTCACTTTTATGCATTTTCTGGTCGATCTGAGGTAGAGATTTTAGACGCTATTATCACAGGTACGATTGGGAGGGCAAATTAGCCAACGGTTCGAGGTGGCACCCAGTTAGGTAGAGGAGGTGCCCAGGTTAGAAGGGCTGACAATCAGTCTAGCAGAGAGGTTGCATAATCCAACAGGGTCGAGTCTCATACAGGTAATAAGGTTCACTTTTATGCATTTCCTGGTCGATCTGAGGTAGAGGATTCAGACGCCATTATCACAGGTATGATCTTTGTATGTGACAAAATGGCTACGACTTTGTTTGATCCTGAATCTACCTTTTCCTATGTGTATGGGGTTGGATCTTTCTTGTGATGTACTTGATATTCCTATCCATGTGTCTACTCCTGTTGGGGATTTTGTGGTGGTGGATAGGGTCTGTCGTGCTTGTTTAGTGGACTTTATGGGTTGTGATACTCGAGTAGATTTGGTGATCTTAGACAGGGTAGATTTTGATGTGATTTTGGAAATGAGCTGGTTATCTTCGTACCATGCTATTCTGGATTTCCATGCTAAAATAGTCACCATATGTCACATCCCGAACATAGGCCTGAATCGAGACACGGGACAAGGAGCCTCGAGAGACTCCAACTCGACCCATGACATGAACATAATATCTAACTCAATCAATACAAGCATAAGATTAATCATAATAAACATAGCAGAGGTATGAACATAATATGAAATCTGAACATACAACACGAGTCTGAAGCTGAGTACAATCTATGTCTGAAAAGCCTCTACTTCTGATGAGTTGATGGGACAAGACCCCAATTAACTCTCTATGTCTGAAACTGGAAATACAAAGATAACTGATAAGGAATGGTCCTCGGGAGATGAGGACTCACCAACTGAGACTGGATGCTAAGTCCGGAAACTGGCTAGTGGCAGGCTGCGTCTGAAGATCAGAGCATGTATCATAAATGATACATCATAGAGTATGCGGTCAGTACGTGGAATGTACCGAATATGCAAGGTAAGTAGAACCGCTTAATTAAAATCAATAATAATGCATTTTATAAAGCATAATCAAGATAAGATTCTGAGAGTAAGACTTGTATGCTATTTTTTGAAATCATGATCTGAACATAACTGCATATCATAACTGATTGGAATGACCCAAAGCTGAAAACTATAATCATAAGTAAAAGTGAACATTGGGTCAAACCTGCTTGAAACATATATATATATGTGTGTGTGTGTATATATATATCATGAATGATAAACATGCATAACTGAAATCATGAGGAACAATGAGAGATTCATCATATAACCAACATTACCACGATAGAGCTTACATGGTCCTGACTATACACTGAAGTGGGAAAAGTCGTCCAAAGCCTTGCCAGGGCTAAGGACCCTACCATGATACCGATATCAAGCTGAAGGCCCCTTGGGGCAGGGAAAAGCTCACAAAGGAGGTCCCAAAATAATATGATCATACCTATGCTGGAGCGTAGTTCTGAGGCATAGAGTTGACTGACCCTTAGCCTACTCGGTGCTAGAAACTACTCCCAAAAACATGCATATGCTCTATATTATTTTTCAATGAAGCTGACCGTCGTCTAGTGACAAATATATATAATCATATACATATGAAATCTGAAATCATACATGAGGAGCCTTGGCTCAAACCATACCACAAGCTGAAAAAAATTGGGAGTCTTCACCCCAAAACCATGTGGTAAGCTAATTCGTGAAATCATAAATCATACTTGAACATATCGGCTTGTCCAATACTTAAACATGCTTGAGAATACTTAATTTACTTTAAAACATGATCATAGACATGAATAACTTGAAAACATGATTTACTCATAAATATCTCATCATACTCGAACATACATCATAGATCTCAACTTTCATAAACTTCTCATCGATGGGCATCATAATTTATAAAACTTGAAAATATGATTTGTAATTGAAAACATTGTAAAACTTTCCCATGAATCATATTTCAACAATAGAAGCATTCTTAGATCATACCCATGGTAGAAACTTAGGGAATTCATGCATTGGGTTAAAACCCCATAGGATCAACATGTAGATTTTCATGAATTAGAGAGGCATTAGGCATGGGAGTGAACAAATTCACCCATTCATAGCCCTACATACTTAAGAGAATCTGATTCTACAACTTTTCTGATTTCCCAAGGAATAATTGAGGAAGAACCTTTAGAGATTGAGCTTAATCACCCCTATAGACTTCTAAACTTGCATGCATGAATTAGGAATAGCTTAGGATGAACTTACCCTTCTTAAATCTCACTATTCATAGCTTAAAATGACATAGTTTAGGCCTTAGGATCATAGAAATTATGAAAAATCCCTTACTAACCTCGCAGGGAAAAATGGACTGCTAGTCCCAACAAGGGACTAGATGAGTCGTCATCTAAGACCACAACTCGTGGCCTGCCAATCGTTGTCTTCACTGAAAACTCACCTAGATTGTCACCACAGCGCACATGATGATTCGTTACTGGTGACCACAATTCATGGTCATCTCCCATCCTTTGTACTACCAAGAAATTACCTGGGTGTCACCACGGGCGACACCACGACTTGTGGTTTTCCCTAGGAGTCGTGGTGAATACCCGTTAAGTGTAGTGCCTAAGTTTCCTTCTTCCTTCAACAACCCTTGGCCACGCCTGACCTAACGAGTCATGTGGATGACCATGACTCATGGTCATGCCCGTGGTTACTCAGAACTTAAAATTTCCACTTAAGTCAAAATCCTCACCACGAGTCACTTAATGACTCATGGTCATCCTAACGGGTCACAAGATGACTCGTTCTGTGACCTAGTGCGGAAAATTCTATTTTGTTTCAACTTTCGGGTCTGATCTTAGGACTTTCAAGGTATAACAATATCTCCCCCTTGAGAACATTCATCCCTGAATGTTGAAAATCATACATAAAAGTAGAGAAATGCAATCATCATATTCAAATACTGATCATACATGCTGAAAACTGACGGAATGACTGTCTCCGAACTGAACTACATGGATGTACTGAATTCATGCATCATACATACATGCTTTGACATGAAAGAAACTAGGACACATGAACTAATCATGGAACTAAATAGAGTATTAAGGCAAAAACTGATACCTCAAGCTAAAACTGAGCCGAAAGGGAATAAATGCGGGTATTTAGCCTTCCCATGTAGCTCCCTCAACATGCTGATTCCTCCATAAAACCTTGAATGAAGCTACTTCTTTGTTCCTTAGCTTACGAACTTGCCGATCCAGTATCTCCATCAGAACCTCTTCATAAGTAAAGCTATCTTTCACACCGACATTGTCCATCGGAACAACTAGAGCTGGGTCACCCAAACATTTCTTTAAGAGCGATACATGGAAAATAGGATGAATAGAAGTTAACTCTGAGGGTAACTCCAACTCATAGGACACCTTGCCAAGACGTCTCATAATTCGGTATGGGCCAACACAATTGGGACTGAGTTTCCCTTTCTTTCTGAACCTCATAACTCCCTTCATGGAGACACCTTCAGAAACACCCAATCATGCACCTCAAACTCAAGTTATCTCCTTCTCACATCCGCATAGGACTTTTGGCGACTTTGAGCTGTTTTAAAGCTGTCCCTTATAAGCTGAACTTTCTCTATAGACATATGGACTGAATCTGGTCCTATCATCGCAGTTTCACCAACTTCAAACCATCTAATAAGATATCTACATCTCCGCTCATAGAGAGACTCAAAAGGATCCATCTAAATGCTGGAATGGTAGCTGTTGTTATATGCAAACTCAATGAGAGGCAAATGATCATCCCAACTACCCTTGAAGTCAATCACACACACTCTCAACGTGTCTGTGAGAATCTGAATAGTCTGCTCCGCCCGACCACCAATTTGCGGATGAAACGTGTGGTAAGCTTGACCTGAGTACCAAGTCCCTTTTGAAAAGATGTCCAAAACTGAGAGGTAAACGGAGTACCTCTATCTGATATGATGGAAAAGGGCACTCCATTCAGCTGAACTAGCTCTTGAATGTACAATTTAGGATAATCCTCCACTGAATCGGTAGTTTTGACTGTTAAGAAATTGATCTTGGGCATAATTACGTGCCAAGTGCTATTTTATAACTTACTTTAGTCTAGTTTTTCAATTTGATTTATTATATTCTCCTGTGATTTTTAATATTTATGTAGATAAATTAACCAATGTGATTAGCCTTTATTTTGCAGATGTAATATGCTAAGGATGAGGGTAAAAATAATGTTCAAGGCACAAGGGTGAAACATGGAAATGATAGCACTTGAAGGAAACATGGCATGCCATGGTAAGGCTGGCCGCGCTAGGCAGTGAGCCACACCGTGCGTGTGCTGCGCCCAGCACCGTGCCACGCTCATGCCATGCGCACGAAAAGCTACAATTCCAGGGCGCCTGTACGCCAGAGTTCGTGCCACGCCTGGCACTCTGTGCGTTACAGGCCGTGTCACGCTGCGTGTCGCGCGCGATTTGTTCCTTGCCATGCTGGGCTACGCGCAAACACTTTGCTACATACCTTCCGAGGGAAAATTCCAGTGGGCATGCATGTTTGCTCCATGTCACGGAGAAAAATTAGGGCATTAGGGTCCGTGACACGGAGGCAGTCCATCTACGGCCAAATTTTTTCAATTCCCACTTAGTATAAATAGGAATCTTAGATCCTAAATTCATTTTATCACAAAATATTTTTGGGAAACCGTAAAGGAGCGAAGGGAGAAGTGAAGAACTCTACCTAGAGTTCATCATTTTGCATTCTCTTTTAACTATTTTCGTAAGTACTTTACTCTAATTATGTTTTTGAGTATTTGTATGAACATGAGTGGCTAAAACCCTTCCTCTAGGATTGAGGCCACATGATATGATTGTAAATGCATGAATTCTTCTTTGGTTTGAGTTTGTAGTTGTTGTTTTGTCTTACATTCTTTATTATTGTTTTTTTATGCTTGATAACCAATAAACTCATTAAGCTTAGGTAAAATCTCGAATGAGTAACTCTAGGCTAGAACATAAGAATGTAAGGAGCAAGTTCTTATCTTTGAGATAGGATTAGCAGTTAGTATAGAAATTATACCTAATTTGTCTTGCTTGTTTATTAACATGGGATGAGCTAGACACCAACTTAGAATTATCACATCACCGCTCATAGAAGTAGTTGTGAAGCTAAGTTAGGTTAAATGATTAAAGGTATGAAAGTCCATAATCAAGGGCACAAACTCGGTAAATCACATCCACATAGTTAAATTGCTCACAAATTAGGACTTCACATCCCTGCTCAACGATGTAGGTGTAAGACTAGTTTGTCGTGTTTAGAGGCTCGAAAGATCATGAACATTCCATTTTAACTATATGAGACAACAACTGAAGTTTTAATACTCGAACTATTGTGAATTGTAGCATTGCATGATTATTAGGCCTTAACTCTAGTTGCTTCTTGTATTATTTCTTGATTATTTTGTGGTCACCCTTAGATTTAATTAGAATCTTATGAAATTTATATAATCAACACTTGTGAAAATTAAATTAGAACTTGAACTTGAATATTCATTGAATTGGTCTAGTCCCTATGAGTTCGACATCCGGCTCTTAAAAGGGACACTGTATTACTTGTACGACCGCATATGCTTGTGCGTGCGCTGGACTGCAACAAGTTTTTGGCACCGTTGCCCAGGACTGACGAAGTTTAGTGAATTTTTAAATTTTTGTGTGATTTTTAATTTCCTTAAGCATTGAAAAACTTGGTCTTAGTTTGCTATATTGAAGGTGACGGGTTATCCTTGCAGAGCTGGTAAGGAATAGAGAATTGGTGGAACCATTTTTGGAACCTGAACGCCAACTGCATTTGCTCAGGAGGGAAGCTCTATAGAGAAAGTTGAAAAGATTACAAGAGCAATTACAACAACATCCACCAGTTGGGCAAGCAGAGTTGTTACCTGATCAAATGGCATCCCAACCAGTTCGCGAAGTGGGCAATCCCACTGGCGATGAATGTGACCTCAAGTATCCGCAAATCGAAGCCCGAAAGAAACTTTGAGCTTAAACAGAACATGGTGCAGCTTTTACATTCGAGTGGCTAGTTCACTGGGATGACTCAT
Source organism: Datura wrightii (assembly GCA_035772735.1). NCBI lineage: Eukaryota > Viridiplantae > Streptophyta > Magnoliopsida > Solanales > Solanaceae > Datura > Datura wrightii. The sequence continues at coordinate 64,158,353 of JASDFA010000016.1, read as the reverse complement.
GAGGACCCACAACAACACTTACAAAACTTCTTGGAGATTTGTGACACTTTCGTCCCCACCTAAGTGTCAACTAATTAGGTCCGACTCACACTCTTCCCATTTTCATTGTTGGGAGAGGCAAAGAGGTGGTTGAAGGCTGAGCACCTAATTCCATTACTTCTTGGAATGACTTAGCAAGGAAGTTCCTCATCAGATTCTTCCCTTCAGGCAAGACTGCCAAGATCAGGAGTGAAATATTAAGCTTCAAGCAGAGGCCGGAGAACTTGTATTTGGCTTGGGAAAGATTCAAGTCACTACTGAGAGACTGCCCCCATCACCAATAGTCGAATGAGGTGCTAGCCCATACCTCTGTGGAGAGTCTAGATCCACATACAAAAATCTTACTAGACTCTGCATCGGGTGGGCAAGCATTGGAGAAAACTTATGATGAGTTGTATACTCTGGTGAACAAGATTGCTCAGGGAAATCCAGAGTGGCACAGTGAATCATCGAGAGAGGTAGGTAAGAGAGTAGAAGGGCTGATAGAGGTGGATAGTGTCAATGCCTTTGCGACACAGCTAGCATCATTTCAGCATCATATGATGACTCAGTTCAATAAACTGAGTATGAACCAGCCACAAGGATAGGTGATTGCAATTCAACAAGCTCCAAGTTGGTGTGAAATATGTGGAAATAATGGGCACAATGCAGAACTTGCAGGGCCAATCCTGAATCGGTGAATTTTCTAGGGAATGTTCAAAGAAATTATCAGACCTATGGGAACACCTACAATAAGAATTGGCAGAGCCACCCAAATTTCTCTTGGGGAGGAAATCTGAGTCAGAGCTACCAGCAACCTCAGCAGCAGAACAAGCAGAATGGTGGCCAGTCGAGCAGCATCAGCATTGAGGAGATGTTGCAAAAGATTATGGCTACTCAGACCTAATTGTAGAGAATCAGGCACGAATGGCATCAGATTTGAAAAATTAGCAGTTGGCCACCCGCAATCTAGATAAGCAGATGGGTCAATTAGCAGCTTCTCAGCACACCTGACTTCAGGGAGGGTTACCCAGTCACACCGATACAAACCCCCATTAAGTCAATGCCATCAGTCTAAGGGGTGGCAAGAAATTAGCTGATGCACCACCAAAGGAAAACAAAGATGAGGTGCAGCCAGAGCTGGTTAGACAGGGTCCATCTACTGACAAAGGAGATAATCAAAGTGCTGTGAAACACAATGATCAATCATCATTGCAGCTAGCATAAAGACCACCACCACTATTCTTGCAAATGCTCAAGAAGAGCAAGGAGGAAGAATGCTTTAAAACATTCTTTGATATTTTCAAAGAACTTCATATTAATTTTCCCTTACTTGATGTTTTGTAGGGAATACCCAAGTACGCTAAGTATTTAAAAGATGTGGTGGCCAACAAAGTTAGGTTGGTGGATGTTCAAACAGTGGCGTTGACTGAGGAGTGTAGCTACAGGGTAATGAGCAAGATGCCGAAAAAGCTCAAGGACCCAAGGAGTTTTACCCTCCCCATACAAATCGGTAAAGCTGAAGTGATAAGAGCTCTCTGTGATTTATGGGCAGCAGTAAATCTAATGCCCCTATCTTTGTTTAACACCTTAGGGTTGGGTCAGCCGAGGCCAACACGAGTGATGCTGCAGCTGGCAGACAAGTCCTAGGTGGCACCAGAGGGAATAGTTGAGGACCTTCTCATCAAAGTGGGTATGTTCATTATACCCACTGATTTCATCATTCTTGATTTTAAAGTTGATGATAAGGTACCCCTAATCTTAGGACGACCATTCCTAGCAACTGGAGGAGCTATCATAAATGTGAGAGCAGGTACCCTTAAAATGAGGGTCGATGATGAAGAAGGCTCTTCCGAGTTTACCAAGAGATCAAACCACCCACACACTACAAAGACCTTTGTAATGTCAGTGTGTTGTCAGAGGCTAAGTGTGGGGTGGTAGATCGCATGAGTCCGTTGCCACATGAGATGATCACATTTCAGCCCGAATCGATGAAGGGCTTAAGTTAGAAAAGAAGTTGGAAGAAGAGAGGGACAGAGTGGAGGCTGTTCCCTCGAAAAATAAAAAGAAAAGAAGATGTTTCTCGAAAGGAAACACTGGTTTGAGGATGTCCTGAGAAGAATAGTCCACGTCGTGCCACGATGTAATATCAGGCGATGCTTCGGAGGCAACTCAAGGGTACCACAGGTACAATTTTATTTTCCTTTTGTTTGGATTTTGTTTATTTTCACCATATTGTTGTTGTGGTGGTGAATTAAGCACAGAGTGAGGGGAAGTCTAAGTACCCTTAGAAGAGGAAGCTAAGGAGCATGTCAAAGCACAAGTGTGGGGTTGAGGATCCCCAAGATGAAAAATGGTCAACACATGCTACTAGCTAGGCATAGAGGCCTCAGGGAGTATTTCTCACCCTTTTTGGTATGCTACTTTGATGCTTGTGAGACATAGCATGATTTAAGTGTGTGTTGAGGGAAATTTCAAAAATTTTCTGCTTAATGATTTGGGGTGGAGTTAGTGCTTGATATGGTAGTGGTTGATGAAAATTTTTGAGTTGAGAACGATTCAGGCACCCATTGGTTTTTTTTCGGTTCTTTTCCAATGGGGGGAACTTTGAACCGATGAAGAAAATTTTTCTTTTTTTGTATGTAGATGTTTTTAGTCATAGTTAGGGACTTTTCCCGACGATGGATGGATGGCGACCGTCTTAAGGGAAAATTAGTCAATAGGTTTTTATTTTTGAGCCCTTAGTTTATTGATGGTTTGATGTTCTTGTTATGTGCTATACAAGATTGTGGGATGCAAGTGTTGTTAATTTTGAAGCATGCTTAACAGTTGTATCACTCTGTTTGAGACACTTAGGCTCGTGAATGTGACTCGATGTGCTTAAAGTTGAATTTTTTTAGCTAAGTTAAGAGGCTACTGAATTTGTCTTGAGTTGAACATGTGCTGTGAGTGTAAGGTTTTTGAATACTCCATGCTATTGTGTAGTGTCTAGAAATTGCCTGGTGTGTATAAAAAACGAAATAAGGGATGTAGATTGTAGGATATGATTTAGGCATTTCTTTGAATGAGCCTAATTTTTATCCCTTGCTTTACCTACCTTGAATGTCTAATCCTAGTTAGCCCCATTGAGCCTTTAGCCTATTCTTTGCTAGCCACATAATGAGCTTAATCCCTTCTTTTCATTAGCCTTTAATTTAACCCAAAACTCCTAAGCACTTAAGTGAAAATGCAAAAGAGAGTGAAGGAGTGAGAAGTGGAATAAGAAGGAAAATAGTAGTTGTGGGAGTTGAAGAGAAGACTAGAGATGCACCCGTTTAAAAAAAATGAGTAAGAGTAGTAAGGAGTAAAAGAAGAAAAGAGCGAAAATAATTGCTTAAGTACTCCTTACTAACAACTTGAGTGTGCCTACTGAAATGGGGAAACAAAAGAGGAAACAGGGAGAGAAAACAATAAAGGTGAAGAAAGAGGATGGAAATTCCTAATGAAAGTGTGATGGATTTAAAGCGCTTAGGGAAGATGGTCACTATTACTGGCCATAATAATACCTACCCGCCCTTAGTTTACATCACAATCCACTAAATCCTACTTGATCTTACTTTCAAATATTCCTAAAGTTAGTGGAGTAAAACACTAAAGGTAAGCTTATAGGTCAATACATGTTGCATGTGAAATTTTTTTGAGAGTGAGTAATTCTTATTCTTATGCCCATGCATGTTATAATTTGAAAACATATGAGCTAAAATGGGTAACTCTTGTGTGTGAGGGCACATGTTTGATGAAGGATAAAATTCATGTCGAATTTCTTGATTGGTTAATTTGCATGAGTTTGTTGAGATTGAGAGTCGATTCTTGAGGCTAGGAAGTTTTTACGGAATTATATTTTATTTTAATAGTTAAATCTTGCATGCTCTATTTTTAACGTGCCATCTAAAAAAATTGTTGTAGCCTTAGCTTGAATTGTCTTGCTTCAATTAGTTATGTGTGAGTCTTCATGTGCATGAGATGTAAAAGAGTTTCTCGAGGAAGAACAAGGATTAGGGGTAGTGATCTTGGGCATAATTACGTTCCCAAGTGCTATTTTATAACTTACTTTAGTCAAGTTTGTTAATTTGATTGATTATATTCTCATGTGATTTTTAATATTTATGTACATAAATTAACCAATGTGATTAGCCTTTATTTTGTAGGTGTAATATGCTAAGGATGAGGATAAAAATAATGTTCAAGGCACAAGGGTGAAGCATGGAAATGATATCACTTGAAGGCGACATGGCATGCCATGGCAAGGCTGGACGCGCCAGGCAGCATGCCACGCTGTGCGTGTGCCGCGCCCAGTGCCGTGCCACACTCATGCAATGCGCACGAGAAGCTGCAATTCCAGGGCACCTGCATGTCAGCGTCCGTGCCAGGCCAGGCACTGCTGAGCATTACAGGCCGTGTCACGTTGGGCGTCACACGCGATTTGGGCTGTGCCACATTGGGCTACGCGCAGGCACTTCGCTACAGACCTGACGAGGGAAAATTCCAGTGGGCATGCGCGTTTGCTCTGTGTCATGCAGCAAAATCAGGGCATTAGGGTCCGTGACATAGAGGCAGTCCATCCACGGCCAATTTTTGCCAATTCCCACTTAGTATAAATAGGACACTTAGCTCCTAAATTCATTTTATCACAAAATATTTCTGGGAAACTGTAAAGGAGCGAAGGGAGAAGTGAATAACTCTACCTAGGGTTCATTATTTTGCATTCTCTTTTAACTATTCTTGTAAGTACTTCACTCTAATTATGTTTTTGAGTACTTGTACGAACATGAGTGGCTAAAACCCTTTCTCTAGGGTTGAGGCCACATGATATGATTGTAAATGCATGAATTCTTCGTTGGTTTGAGTTTGTAGTTGTTGTTTTGTCTTACATTCTTTATTAGTGTTGTTTTTATGCTTGATGACCATGAAAACAAACTTGTTAAGCTTAGGTAAAAGCTCGAAAGAGTAACCCTAGGCTAGAGCACAAGAATGTAAGGAGCAAGTTCTTATCTTTGAGATAGGATTAGCGGTTAGTATAGAAATTATACCTAATTTGTATTGCTTGGTTATTAACACAGGATGAGCTAGACACCGACTTAGAATTGTCACATCACCGCTTCTAGAAGTAGTTGTGAAGCTAAGTTGGGTTAAAATGATTAGAGGTGCGAAAGTCCATAATTAAGGGCACAAACTCCGTAAATCACATCCACGTAGTTAAATTGCTCACGAATTATGATGTCACATCCCCATTCAACGATGCAGGTGTGAGACTAGTTTGTCGTGTTTAGAGGATCGAAAGACCATGAACATTGCATTTTAACTGTTTGAGACAAAAACTGAAGTTTTCATACTCGAACCATTGCGAATTGCAGCATTTCATGATTATTAGGCCTTAACTCTAGTTGCTTCTTGTATTGTTTCTCGATTATTTTGTGATCATCTCTAGATTTAATTAGAATTTTATGAAATTTCTATAATCAACACTTGTGAAGATTAAATTAACACTTCAACTTTAATATTCGCTAAATTGGTCCAGTCCCTGTGGGTTCGACATCTGGCTCTTAAAAGGGCCACTGTATTACTTGTACGACCGCATACGCTTGCGCGTGTGCTAGAGCACAACAGAAATGAGCTGCTTTGGTCAACCTATCCACAACCACCCAAATGGAGTCCTATTACCAATGAGTGTGAGGCAGACCTGTGATGAAGTCCATATTAATCTCCTCCCACTTCCAAGTAGGAATACTGTTATTTTGAGGCACACCTCCAAGTCTTTGATACTCAACCTTCACCTATTGACAATTGAGACACTTAGCCACAAATTCTGCTATATCTTTCTTTATGCCATTCCACCAATAGACTTCCTGTAGGTAATGATACATCTTAGTGGCACCTGGATGTATCGAAAATCTGTAACCATGAACTTCATGCAACATCCGCTCCGTCAAATCATCAACATCTAGAACACACAAGGGACCCTGATATCGAAGTACACCATCTCCTCCTTTGGAGAATACCTCCACCTTCTGATTCTGAACTGCTTCCTTTGACTTTACCAAGATAGGATCCTTGCTTTCCTAGCTTTTATGTTAGTCACCAAGGATGATTCTGATCCGTTTTGAAAAATAACACCACCATCGGTTGAGTCAACCAAAGGAACTCATAACTGTGCAAGTCGATGCGCATCCTTCACCAGCTCCTTCCTCCCCTCATCTACATGGGACACACTCTCTATAAAGAGCCTACTAAGTGTGTCTGTTACTACATTAGCCTTACCCGGATGGTAAAGGACACTAATATCATAATCCTTGAGTAGCTCCAACCACCTCCTTTGGCATAAATTTAGATCCTTTTGGGTAAACACATATTGTAGGATTTTATGGTCCGTAAACACATCTACATGGAACCCGTACAAATAGTGTCTCCAAATCTTCAAGGCGAGTACTAGCGCCGCCAATTCGAGATCGTGAGTCGGGAAATTCTTTTCATGAAATTTCAGCTACCTAGAAGCATATGCTATAACCTTGCCATGCTACATCAACACACACCCAAGGCCGATCCTTGAAGCATCACAATATACCACAAACCCATCGGTACCCTCGGGTAAGGTTAACATAGGTGCTGAGGTAAATCAAGTCTTCAACTCTTGGAAGCTCCTCTCACAAGCATCCGACCATTGGAACTTTACCTTCTCTTGGATCAATTTGGTCAATGGAATTGTAATAGATGAAAAACCCTCAACAAACCTACAAATAACCAGCTAAGCCCAAGAAACTCCGAATTCCAAAGGATTCAATGGTCTAGGCCAATTCTTCACTGCTTTTATCTTTTGAGAGTCCACCTTTATACCCTCCCTTGACACCACATGGACCAAAATGCCACTGAATTCAACCAAAACTTGCATTTACCGAATTTAGCATACAACTGGCGATCTTTGAGAGTCTGTAGCATCACTCTTAAATGAGTGGCATGCTCCTCCTCGCTCCGAGAGTATACCAGGATATCATCGATAAACACGATCACGAATATATCCAAATATGGATTGAACACCCTATTTATCAAATCCATAAAAGATACAAGAGCATTCGTTAGTCCAAAATACATAACTACAAACTCGTAATGACCATACCGAGTCCTGAAGGCTGTCACTCTCTTGAACCCTAATCTAATGGTATCCGAATCTAAGGTCTACTTTGAGAAACACTTGGCACCCTAAAGTTCATCAAACAAATCATCAATTATGGGAAGAGGATACCTATTCTTGACGGTGACCTTGTTCAATTGCCGATAATCAATACACATATGTAGAGAACCATGTTTCTTTCAGAAAAAGAGAATTGATGCACCCCATGGGGATTTGCTCGGTCTGATGAAACCCTTGTGTAAAAGGTCCTTCAACTTCTTCTTCAACTCCTTTAGCTTGGCTGGAGCCATTCTATAAGGAGGAATAGATCAACTTCTTCTTCAACTCCTTTAGCTCGGTTGGAGTCATTCTATAAGGAGGAATAGATATAGGACGTGTATTGGGAAGAAGGTCAATACCAAAATCAATTTCCCTCTCAGGAGGGATTCCCGGTAGATCATCTAGGAACACTCCTGGATACTTACATACTACTGGAACTGACTTGTAATACCCTGAAAGTGCTTGAAAATAGACTCAGGAGTTAAAAGTTGAAAACTGCTAAAATAGGGAAAATTGCACAGAATGGTCCATGGAACGATTCGTGGTATCAAACCACGGGTCACTGTATACAATCGTTGGTTATGGAAGGCTGGGTGGCAGTGGAGACAACAGACAACATAACGACTCGTTGTTGGGAACAACGAGCCGTTGTCAGCAGGCGTTGGAGGAGGCAGGATTGAACAGGTGGCATACAATGGGTCTTCCAATGACTCATTGAGGGATGTAATGACTCGTTGTTATCGGTCATTTTTTGGGTGCAAGAATTTCCAGTGTATGTGATGGATCATGACCACGACTCGTGGTAAGAATGTTCAAATTTTGTGAAAGGGAAACAACGGTCGATGTGACGACTTGTTGTCTCAGAGGACGAGCCATCCTGTCCATACGTCATTCAAATATGGAGGCAAGTCTCATGTAGTGCAAACGACGAGCAACAAAAGGGTCGTCGTTGGTTCTAACGACCCGTTGGTTCCGTCTGTTGGTCCAACCTGGATAGTTTTCAGGGAAGATTCATTAAGGGCATTTTTTATTTTTTCACGCTATAAGACCCTAAAATACGTCGTTTTAGCATATAAAAGGTGGGTTTTTTAGGGGGATAATTTATTCTAAGTCCTCATTCATGCGTGCAAGAACATAGAGAAGTAATCAAAGGTGATTCAAGGATTTCTCTTCAATTCTTCTAAATTCCTTCTTGGGCATTCAAGGGAAGTTCAGAACTAGTTATTCCCAGGTACGTAAGGCTATCAATGGGTGATTTATTCCACACCCATGTCCATCCTCGACGATTTATGAAAATTCCATTAAAAACTCATGTGGTTTTGTAATTGATTTATATGAGAGTCTGATGATTTGATAATGGGCTTTGTGATTTTAAACTCTTATCATATTCTATGGGTTTTTGATCAGATTTTTTGATTTAAATTATTTATAATATTATCAATTTTGATTTCTATATAATTAAGCCTAATTATGCATGGCCCATGATGAATCAATTTATGATCTACTTTTCCATTGATGATATTTACAAGTCTAGCATGAATTATGATTCCAATTATGGATTTCTTATATTACCCATTATGATTTTATGAATTTCAAGCTATATGCATGATTTATAAGTATGTATGAACCTTATGAATCATGAATTATGTTTTGGCCGACTCACGGGCCTTAAGTCATGGCTAATTCACGTATGTACAAGCATGTTTATGATCATCATGTTTTAAATAGCCCATGAACTCATGAATATATTACTATGAGCACTATAAATGTTTTGGGAGTAGTATCGAGCACCAAAGTAGGTTCGGGACTCAGGTTAAGCCCCAGATCTTATAAACTACGTACCACCGTAGGTATGTTGGGACCCTTTTCATGACTATCCCCGACCTAGTTGGCCCTTTTTTTATAGTAATATCACACTTTCATGGTTCTACGCTGGCAAGGTACGGACACCCTCCCGACTAGGGTTACAAGTCGGGCTTCATGTGTGCTCATATAGGGTATGTCGGTTAAGAGAATCTCCCACTGTTCCTCATGATTTATGAATGTTATGTTTATGTAGTTTTGCTCAAGTCATGTTAAGTGAAGCTCTTCTCTTACAATTATGATTATGTTAGCATTACGAATGTTTTTAAAACCTTGGGCCTTATGTTATATTACGATGTTTATGATATGAACATGATGTCCTACTCTTATGATAATTTCTAAGTTTTATATATATTTTAACTATCCATTTTACTACCTTGCATACTCGGTACATTCCACGTACTAACCGCATACTTTCTATGCATATCATTTCATGATACAGGACCCGGCTCTCAGGTTCACCCTTCTCAGTAGTGCTTCAGAGATTATTATCAGCATATTTGATGAGTCCTCATGTTCCAAGGGCCATATGTTCAGACTCTATGCTTTTCTTTCAGTTTAAGAATTGTTAAGTTAGTTGGGGTGTTGTCCCATCAACCCATCCTTCATGATAAGAGGCTTTTCAGACTATATGTTGTAATCAGCCGTTATGTATGAATCTTGTACTGGCTTTCTCCTTTATTATGTCATGATAACATTTTTCTTATGCTAAGTCTTCCGCTCATGTGATTGAATTAAATGTATGCTCATGCCATGGGTCGACTTGGTTCTCTCGGGGCTCCTTGTCCCGTGTCTACGATCTGGGTGTACGTTCGGGTTGTGACATGACTAGATAGTTGGGGTCTAGATGTAGCATCCTTAACCCTAACTATATGTACACACAACCCTTAGAGATCATCTTTTGGGCCTTAAGGTAGGAAATAAAATGACCTACAGGCACAACTGAACTCCCTTCCATTCTAAGGCTGGCTCACTCGAAAAATAGAATTCTATCTCATGGGTTCTACAATTAACTGAGGCATAGCATGAAAATAGACAATCCATGCTAAGGATAACATCAAAATCTATCATGACTAACTCTGCTAGATCTGCTGAGGTGATTTTCTGAAGAACAATGACAGGGCAATCTCTATACAACCGTCTAGCTATGACTGAATCACCAACTGGAGTAGAGACTGAGAAGGGTTCTGATAGGATTTTGAGACTAACTCCGAAGCTATTAGCAACATAGGGCATCACAAAAGGCAAAGTAGCCCCTGGATCTAACAAAGCATATACATCAAGGTGGAAATTTCGTAACATACCAGTGACTACATCTGGGGAGACTCTTGCTCCTGGTAGGATGCTAGGGCATAGAATCTATTTTGGCATTGTCCGCCACCTGTTCTAGTAGATGCTCCCTACTGAGTTGGGCGTACCTGGTGGGGCTGCCAAACTAGAAGCTAGGCCTCGGCCTTTATCATGACTCTTTCTGGCTACTGGACAATGCCTAAGCATGTGTCTGGGCTTCCTGCACCCTAAGCAAGCACCTGTACCCGCCAAACACTGACCTGCGTGTCTTCGGCCACACCTGTCGCAAACTGGGATACTAGAATCTGTGGGCCTGCTGCTCTAGCCTCTAGAGCCTAATGCTCATTCTCTATGGTTGTGCCTAGATCTAGATGGCACACTTATAGCTGATGATGCCGGGGTTGACAATCTCTGATAGGACTGTTGACGATGCCCACCACCTGGTCTCTACTGAGAGAACCCATAACTGTCTGTCCTGGCTCTCTTGGCCTCTCAAGCTCTCTCACATGCACTGCCTCCATCTGTTGTGCGTACAAAACTATTTGAGGAAAATCCATATCCTGATGAAGCATAGAGGTCCTGCAATCCTTGTCCAGGTAGTCCACCACTCTATGTACAAAATGCTCACTCGAGCTCTCTAATCAACCACTAAATCTGGTGCGTACTTGGACAAACGAGTGAACTCTAAGGCATACTCTTGCACTGTCATCTTCCCTTGTCTCATATTCACAAATTCAGTCGATTTCAGCTCCCTCATTTCATGAGGGAAGAACTGATCTAGAAAAGTGTCATAAAGCTAATCCCAACTTATAGGGCCTGCTCCTAATGCCCTAATATCCTTCCATTGCTTAAACCAGATATGTGCAACCCCCTTTAATTGATATGAGGCTAAGACGACGCACTTCTCTCTGGTCACCCCTATGACCTAGGTGATCTTTAGAATCTCAATATCATGAAAGAAGGGACCATTTCCTAAACGTCTCGTAGCCTCTTCGTCATAAGCGTGGCGCGCTTAACACCCATGAAAAAGACTCTACTTAATGCTAATTTTAGACACCCTAGGACACTTCAAAACCTATTACTCTAATACCAAGTTTATCATGACCCGAACATACTTCCGGATCGAGACACGGGACAGGGAGCCTCGCGAGGCTCCAAGTCAACCCATGGCATGAACATAACATCTAACTCAATCAATACAAGTGGAAGATCAATCATAATAAACATAGCGGATCTCTGAACATAACATGAAATCTGAACATACAACACGAGTCTGAAGCTGAATACAATCTATGTCTGAAAAGCCTCTACTTCTGATGAGTTGAAGGTACAAGACCCCAACTAACTCTCTAAGTCTGAAACTGGAAATACAAAGATAACTGATAAGGAATGGTCCTCGTGAGAAGAGGACTCACCAACTGAGACTGGATGCTAACTTCGGAAATTGGCTAGTGGTGGGGTTGAGTTTGAACATCGGAGCATGTATCATGAAATGATACAGTATAGAGTATGCAGTCAGTACATGGAATGTAACGAGTATGCAAAGTAAGTAAAACCACTTAAGTAAGTAAAATCAGTACTAATACATTTTATAAAACATAATCAAGATAAGATTCTGAGAGTAAGGCTTTGCATGCTTTTTTTCTGAAATCATGATTTGAACATAACTGCATATCATAACTGATTCGAATGACCCAAAGATGAAAACTGATAATCATAAGTAAAATTGAACATTGGTTCAAACCTTCTTGAAACATATATATATATATATATATATATATCATGAATAATAAACATGCATAACTGGAATCATGAGGAACAATTGGAGAGTCGTCATATAACCGACATTACCACGATAGAACTTACGTGGTTCTGACTATCACACTCAAGTGGGTAGAGCCTTCCAAAGCCTTGCCATGGCTAAGGACGCTACCATGATATCAATAACAAGCTGAAGGCCCCTTGGGGCAGGGGAAAGCTCACAAAGGTGGTCCCAAAATAATCTGATTATACCTATATTGGCACGTAGTTCTAAGGCATAACCCTTAGCCTACTCGGTGCTAGACACTGCTCCCAAAAACATGCATATTCTCTCTATCGTTTTTCAATGAAGCTGACAATCATCTGGTGACAAAGCTAAATAATCATATACATATGAAATCTAAAATCATACATGAGGATCCTTGGCTCAAATCATACCACAAGTTGAACATAATTATTGAGAGTCTTGACTCCAAAACTATATGGTAAGTTAATTCATAAAATCATAAATCATACTTGAACATATGGGCTTGCCCAATACTTAAACATGCTTGAAAATACTTGATTCACTTTAAAATATGATCATATACATGGGTAACTTGAAAACATGATTTTCTCATAAATATCTCATCATACTTGAACATACATCATAGATCTCAACTTTCATGAACTTCTCATGGATGAGCATTATAATTTATAAAACTTGAAAACATGACTAATAATTGAAAACGTTGTAAAACATGCCCATGAATCATAATTCAACAATAGAAACATGCTTAGATCATACCCATGGTAGATACTTAAGGAATTCATGCATTGGGTCAAAACCCTATAAGATTAATATGTAGATTTGGCATGGGTGTGAACAAATTTACCCATTCATAACCCTACATACCTGAGAGAATCTGATTCTACAACTTTTTTGATTGCCCAAGGAATAATTGTGGAAGAACCTTTAGAGATTGAGCTTGACCACCCCTCTAGACTTTTAAACTTGCATGAATGAATTAGGAATAGCTTAGGATGAACTTACCCTTCTTAAATCTCACTATTCAAAGCTTAAAACGATGTAGTTTAAGCCTTAGGATCATAGGAATTATGGAAAAGCCCTTACTAAATTCATAGGAAAAAATAGACTGCTAGTCCCAACGAGGGACTGGATGAGTCGTCGTCCAAGGCCACATCTCGTGGCCTGCCAATCGTCGTCTTCACTGGAAACTCACCTAGATTGTCGCCACGATGCACATGATGATTCGTTACTGATGACCACAACTCGTGGTCACCTGCCATCCTCTACACTGCCAAGAAATTACTTGGGTGTCACCACAGGTGACACCACGACTCATGGTGTTCTCGATGAGTCGTGGGGAGGACCCGTTAAGTGCACTGCCTAATTTTCCTTTATCCTTCAACAACCCTTGGCCACGGATGACCTAACGAGTCATGTGGATGACCACAAATCGTGGTCATGCCTGTAGTTACTTAGAACTTGAAATTTACACTTAAGTCAAACTCCTCACCCTGAGTTACTTAATGAATCGTGGTCATCCTGACGATTTACAGGACGACTCATTTGTGAACTGGTGTAGAAAATCCTATTTTCTCCGTTTCAACTCCCGGGTCGGATCTTAGGACTTTCTGGGTATAACACCATAGCAGGGCTAGGGTCGTCAAGGTTGGAGTGAAAAGGAAATTCTAGCCCTCTTCCTAAGAAACTCATCTCTTATATTCGTGTCCAAAAATTGATAGGACGGGGGTGTTCAACATATCTAACCCATATTTTATTGACTTCTACATAGATTTAGAGCCAGGGACTCAACCTATTTCTATACCGTCATAAAAAATAGCGCCAGATGAGTTGAGAGAACTTAAGGAGCAGTTGCAGGAGCTACTTAGTAAAGGGTTTATCAGGTCAAGTGTCTCTTCATGGGGTGCCCCGATCTTGTTTGTGAAAAATAAAGATGATAGCGTGCGGATGTGCATTGATTACCGTCAGTTGAATAAGGTAACCATTCAGAATAAATGCCCTCTTCCCTGAATAGATGACCTATTTGATTAGTTATAGGGGCAACATTGTTCTTAAAAATTGACTTGAGATCGGGTTATCATCAGCTGAAGATTCATGCTGAGGATATTCCCAAGATAGCTTTTTGGACTAGGTATGGACATTATGAGTTCCTAGTCATGTCGTTCGACCTCACTAATGCTCCACCAGTGTTCATGAGCTTAATAAATGGTATCTCCAAACCCTATCTGGATTCATTTGTAATTAGTTTTATTGATGATATTTTGGTGTAATCTAATACTAAGCAGGAGCATGAGAATCATTTGAGGATTGTGCTGGATTGTTGAAGAAGAAACAACTCTATGCCAAGTCCATCAAATGTGAATTTTGGATGGAGTTGGTGTCTTTCCTGGAACATGTACTCTCTAAACAAGGGATTAAGGTGGATCCATAGAAGGTGGAAGCGGTCTAAAACTGGGCTAGGCCTACTATAGTAAAAGTGGTATGGAGTTTTGTGGGGCTGGCCAGCTATAGCCGATTAGTGAAGGGGTTCCCAGCCATTACCTCGGTGTGAACAAGGCTGACTCAAAAGGATGTTCCTTTCCAATAGTCCAAGGAATGTGAAGAGTTCTTTCAGAAGCTCAAAACCCTGCTAACCACGACATATATCATGCCACTACCGGTGGAGGGTAAAGATTTTTTAGTTTATTGTGTTGCCTCACGGTCTGGGTTTGGTGTTGTGTTAATGCAGGAAGGACAGGTCATTACTTATGCTTCATGATAGTTGAAGGTGCACGAGAAGAATTACCCCACACATTCCTGGAGTTGGCTCAAAAATCATGAGGCATTATTTGTATGGGTCCCGTTGTAAGGTGTTCACAGACCATCGCAGCCTGTAGTGTTTTCTTCCAGAAAGGTCTTAATCTGAGGCAACGGATAAGGATGGAAATGCTTAAGGACTATGATGTTACAATCATGTATCACCTATGGAAGGCAAATGTGGTGGCAAATGCATTGAGCCAAAAAGCAGTGAGCATGGCCAGTCTAGCTTATTTGGAAGCGACTTGGCGACTGATGGTCAGAGAAGTTCAGACCTTGGCCAATAGTCTGGTGGGACTCACGTTGGCAAATAAAAGATGGATATTATCCAGTGTGGAGGCTAAGTCGTTACTGCTAGAGGAAGTCAAAGTTAGGCAATTTGAGGATGCAAAATTGAGTAAGATTCGGGACAAGGTCTTACGAGGGGAAGCGAAGGAAGAAACACTAGATGCCGAAGGGGTTCTGAGAATAAGGGGACGTGTATGCATTCCTTGAGTTGGTGAATTGATCAAAACCATCTTGTTTGAAGCTCATACCTCAAGGTACTCCATCCATTATGGGGTTACTAAAATGTATCATGACCTGAAACTACATTACTGGTGGGGAAAACTGAAGAGGGACATTGTTGATCATGTCGCCCAGTGCCTAAACTATTAGTCGGTGTGAGCATCAAAAGACCAGGGGAGTACTTCAGAGTATGCCCATCCTAGAGTGGAAGTGTGAGTGAATAACAATGAATTTCATGGTCTGTCTTCCAAAGACGTTGGAGAAGTTTGACTCCTTTTGGGTTATCGTTGATAGACTAACCAAGTATGCCCACTTCTTACCTGTTTAAGTGACTTATAATGCTGAGAGACTAGCCAAGATATATGTGAAAAAGGTGATTCAGTTGCATGAGTGCCAGTTTCAATCAATTCGGACAGGGGTACATAGTTCACCTCCTATTTCTAGAGGACCTTGCAGGTAGAACAAGGTACCAGGTTGGACTTGAGCACAACCTTCCATCCGCAGACAGACGGGCAGTTGGAAAGGATAATTTAGGTGTTAGAAGATATGCTTCGGGCCTACGTGATTGATTTTGGTGGCCACTGGGATAAATTTTTAACTTTGACAGAATTTTCTTATAATAACAATGATCACTTAACTATTGGCATGGCGCCCTTCGAAGGCCTATATGGGAGGAAATGCAGGTCTTCAATCGGTTGGTTCGACGCATTTGAGGTTAGACCATGGGGCACTGACGTGCTTAAGGAGTCCTTGGAAAAGGTTTAGGTGATTCAGGAATGAATGGTAGTTTCTCAAAGCAAGCAGAAGCAATATACAGATAGAAAGGTGAGGGACATGGAATTCATGGTGGGAGAGAAAGTGTTTCTCAAGGTCTCCCCCATGTAGTGGGTGATGAGGTTTGGAAAGAGGGGAAAACTTAGCCTGAGATACATTTTGAGTCATTTGAGATTCTTCGGAGTGTAGGGGAAGTAGCTTATGAATTAGCATTGCTACCAAGACTGTCAGGAATACATCCAACCTTTCATGTCTCCATGTTGACGAAATACCATGGGGATGGAACATACATAATCAAATGGGATTTAGTGTTGCTTGATGAGAACTTTTCCTATGAGGAGGAGCCCATGGCTATAGTGGATAGAGAGGTCTGCAAGTTAAGATCAAAGGAGATTGCAATGGTAAAGGTCCAATGAAAGAATCATCCTATAGAGGAAGCTACATGGTAGATCGAGGCCGACATGCGGAATAAATGTCCCCAACTATTCATAGAATTTGGTACGTCTTCTTTCTCATTTTTGTAGGGTGTTCGGGGATGAACGGTATTTTAATTGGTATATGATGTAATAATCCGCCTGTCATTCCGGGGAGGAGGGGGGGAATAAGTCAGAAGCACCTCTCTCTAGCCTAAGTTATTGGTGGGAAGGTGTCGTATGAGTGATGGTGAAATTTTAAAGTTGGGAAATGGTTTCCATGAAAGAAGAGCTATTGGTTACGGGGGACCGCTGCAGCGGAGGGATAACCATTGTAGTAAGACAGCTACCACGGTTGGAGGCCCACTATAACAGAAAAGGAGATATACCATCAGATCTGCTAGGACGACGTCTTGGGCGCTATAGCAGGTCTTCTGCAGCGAATGATGAAAATCAGTAAGTGGGTTTTAAGTGGGATTTTAGGGGTTTCACCCTATTATTTCAAAGCATGACCTGTTGAGACTCAGAGAGAATCCCCAAGAACAAAGAAGTTTTCCCTTCCCTAAGGTAAGAATCTCAATCAATTCTCTTTAATTTGATACCCTAACCCCATAAAATCAAAAGAGGGACCTGTAATGGTGGAAATCCTAGGTTGAAAAACCAAAAAACTATGAAAGTAGAGTAAGTTGGTTGGGTGTTGAAGGTAATGGATTTCTAGGTGTTTAAATAAGTAATTAATACTCCCCAGGATAAAGGTGACGGTGCTAGTTCATCATTTCTAGAATTCGATACCTAAAGTTTTGTAGAAGTGGAGATTTTAATATTAAAAACGTCTTGGAAGGGGGTTTGGGTAGTAGAAACCCCAAGAACTGGGTTTGGATGTGTCACGACCCGAACTAGGACCCCGGATCGAGACACGGGACCTAGAACCAAGAATGGCCCCAAGTCAACCCTTGGCATAATCATAGTAATTTAAGAGCATAACTAAAAGCAGAAATCAACCATAACCTGAATAAAGCGGAAGTCTGAATATAAGAACTCATAAGGGTACGAATAGTCAATACTCAACAATAGCTAAAAAACTACATAATGTCCGAATAAGCCTCTAACTGTTTGATAAGCTGATGGGACAGCACCCCCAACTAGCTCTTTAAAGTCTGAAACTAGAAGATAACAAAACAAGAGCTAAACTACATGTCCTCGATATATAAGGACTCACCAAAGCTTAAGGCTGACTGGACTAGATCAGGAGAAACTAACGGTAAGGCGGGACCTGATCGCTTAGACCTATATCATGAGATGATATACCATAAAGTATGCGGCCAGTACTTGGAATGTATTGAGCATGTAGGTTAAGTAAAGAGAACCATAAAATACATAAAAGTACATAAGAGTATAACATTTCTGAAATCGTGCATCAGAAATAATAACGTATCACGAGAGCTCAAGGCTTTCAAAACTGTTCATAAATAGTCATAATCGTAATCATAAAGAAGCTTTATAAATCATGACTTGTGACAAAACATCATAACATGAACATGCATAACATAAGGAACAACGGGAGATTCTTATAACCGACATACCCCACATGAGCGCACATGGAGCTCGACCTGTAAACCCCTAGTCGGGAGGGTGCTAGTACCTTTCCAAGGGTAGAACCATGAAAAGGACATGATATCACTCATGAAAGGACAATTCAGGTAGGGGGGGGGGCATTCTCAAGAAAGATCTCATCATGGCTATGTTGGCACGTAGTTTTGAGACTCGAGGTATGCTCGGACCCCCGTCTGCTCGGACCCCGGTCTACTCGCTGTTAAATACTACCCCAAAAACATATATAGTGCTCATATTATAGTAGGTAAAACATGCATGAGGTTCATGGGATAGATAAATTATGATAATCATAAACATGCTTGAATACATGAACTAGCCATGAAATAGGGCCCATGAGTCAGCCATAATCATAATCGTGAAAATCATGAAAGAAATTATACATACTTGATAAAATCCTCATACTTGAAATTCATAAATTCATGAGGGATACTTGCACGAAATCATGTATCATAAACTATAAGTCATAAATTAGGGGCTTGAGAGATTTATAATTTCTAAGAGGATCAAAGAAATTCATAAGAAGGAATTTAGCCCTAAAATTTCATAATCATGCTTGAATCATAAGATATCATAATTTCATAAAATACTTGAAGGGATCATAAACCCAATCATGGAAATCATATTTTCATATCAAATCATCTTTACCCATAAATGAGTCACGAACGAATTTCAAAATCTAACATCGAATCATAATTTTCAAAATTAGGGCTTTGGGGAAATTGGGTGATCATAATTTTGATTGAAGAAGGGACATGAGGTTGAAAGGAACCCTCATTCATAGACCCACATACTTGAATTGATCAATCCCTAACTAAAATTGAAACCCCACTTGAATCTAGAGGAAACTTGAGGAAGAACCCTAGGTATATCTTGAGAGATCTTGGGGGACTTGATTCTTAATTTGAGAGCGTTAGGAGAGTAATGGTGATCTAGGGTGAGTAATACCCTTAATACACTCTTTTCCATGCTTAAAATGACGTAGTTTAGGATTTAGGAGCTTAGGATTTACGAAATTACCCTTAATAAAAATTCTGGAAAATATGCACTGCCAGTCGTCATGACTCTTACCACGAGTAATACCATGAATTGACATCGTGGTCACCTCCCATTGTCACCACTGGTTGTAGGACTGGTTCTTGAGGATCATCCATGGACACCCATACGAGTCGTTACATGTCACTACGGGTCATGAGGCCACCCATTGTCACTGAACATCAACTCTCACTTTCTCTAAACTTTTCCACGGGTTACGAACCACGACTCGTGGTTTCCTACCATGGGTCGTAACACCACTTGTGACAACACATCCATACCAAGAACTTCCAACCCACGACCCTTATCACGGCTCATTGTTTCCCACAATGAGTCGTACCATGAATCATCCTTTCCAACCTTGGAATCCCAGTGTCTTACCATGACTCGTACCACGGTCCGTTACTTCTCACCATGATTCATACCACGAGTCATTCTGAGGCAAAGATATAGATTTTTCTGCTTAACTCATTTCCAATTCTCTCATCTAGTCTTAGGAACTTTTTGGGTATTATAATTTCTCTCTATTGGGAACATTCATCCTCGAATGTAGACTAGACATATTGAAAGGAAAACTAAAATCCCAAGGCAAAACAACTATAGTTGAAACTGATGGAGTGATTTACTCTGAACATGAAATACATGAGTGAACTAAATTCGTGAAACATATATACATTCTAAAACATGAAAGGAAGTTACACGCATGAACTTGACATGAAATTGAATAGAGTACTAAGGCTGGGATTTATACCTCAATCTGGATCAAAATTGGAAGGGAATAGATGTGGGTATCTAGCCATCATATCTGCTTTGGCTTTCCACGTAGCTCCATCAACTAGCTGGTTCCTCCATAAAACCTTCACCGAGGCTACTTCCTTGTTCCTCAACTTACGAATCTGATGATCAAGGATCTCAACTGGTACCTACTCATAGGTTAGGTTGTTCTCACCCTAATGTTCTTTACCGAAATAACTAGAGATGGATCTCCGATGCATTTCTTCAATAAGGACACATGGACACCGGATGCACCAAAGCTAACTCTGTTGGTAGATCCAACTAGTAAGCCATATTTCCAACACGTCTCATAATCTGGTATGGACAGCATATTAGTGACTAATCTTCCCATTTCTTCCGAACCTCATAACTCTCTTCATGGGAGACACCTTCAGAAACACCCAATCATCAATGACAAACTCAAGGTCTCTTCTCGTCTCATTCGCATAGGATCTCTGTCGACTCTAAGCTATTTTCAGCCTATCTCTAATAAGCTGAACCTTCTCCATAACCTCATGAACTGAATCTTGTCCTATCAAGGCAACCTTATCTACCTCAAACCTGCCAATAGGCGATCTACACCTCTGCCCAGAAAGAGCCTCAAATGGAGCCATCTAAATACTCGAGTGGTAATTATTGTTATAAGAAAATTCAATAAGAGACAAGTGATCATTCCAAATTCCTTTGAAATTGATCAGAAAAGATCTTAACATATCCTCCAAGGTTTGAATGGTCCGCTCGGCCTAACAATCCATCTGAGGGTGAAAAGATGTATTAAGGTTCACCTGTGTGCCAAGACCCCTCTGAAATGATCTCCAAAACTGAAAGGTGAACTGAGTACCTTTGTTTGAAATGATGGATAATGACACTCCATGCAACCATACAAAATCTCGAAGGTACAACCTAGCATAGTCCTCGGCTGAGTTGGTAATCTTGACCGGTATGAAATGGGTTACTTTCATCAACCTATCCATAGTCACTCATATGGAGTCATACTATCGATGAGTACAAGGAAACCCTATAATGAAGTCCATGTTGATCTCTTCCCACTTCCATATGGGAATACTGATATCCTGAAGTACACCCCAGGTCTTTGATGCTCAACCTTTACCTGTTGGAAATTCGGTAACTTATCCATAAACTCGGCTAAGTCCCTCTTCATACCATTCAACCAATAGACTTCCCGTAGATGATGGTACATCCTGGTGATACCTGGATAGATGGAGTAGCGGGAACCATAAGCCTCAAGCAACATTCGCTCTCTTAAATCACCAACACTCGAAACACATAAACTACCCTGATATTGAATCACACAATCTCCCCTTTGGGAGAAGACCTCTACCTTCTGAGTTCGGACCGCTTCCTTCAACTTCACCAAAATAGGATCCTCATCTTTCCTAGTGTTGAGCTCAGTCACCTACGAAGATTCAAACCCATACTAAACAACCACTCCACCATCTGTCGAGTCCACAAGGAGAACTCCTATCCGTGTAAGCCGATAAACATCCTTTACCAATTCCTTTCTTCCATCTTCAACATGAGACATACTATCCATGGAAAATCTACTAAGGGAATCAAACACTATATTGGCTTTGCCCGAATGGTAAAGGACACTCTATCATAATCCTTGAGAAGCTCTAGACATCTTCTTTATTGCATGTTCAAGTCCTTTTAAGTGAACACATACTAAAGACTCTTGTGATCCGTGAATGCATCCACATGCACCCCATACAAGTATTGCCTCCTAATCTTTAAGCCAAAAACCACCGCCGCCAATTCAAGGTCATGAGACGGGTAATTCTTTTCATGAGTCTTAAGTTGTCTAGAAGAATATGTAACCAACTTACCTTTCTGCACCAACACACGCCCAAGGCCGATCCTTGAAGCATCACAATACACTACAAACCCATTGGTACTCTCGGGCAAAGTCAAAACTGGGCTGAAGTGAATCGAGTCTTCAACTCCTGAAAGCTCTTCTCACAAGCATCAAACCACTAGGACTTGGCCTCCTTTTGAGTGAACTTAGTTAATAGTTCCGCAATAGATGAAAAGCCTACCACAAATCTCGGGTAGTATCCAACTAAACCCAAAAAGCTCTTGATATCCGTAGGAGTAATTGGTCTAGGCCAGTTCTTCACTGCCTCTATCTTTTGAGAATCTACTTGAATGCCCTTGAGAATCTACTTGAATGCCCTTAGTAGACACCACATGAACCAAAAATGCAACTGAGTCAATCCAAAACTCACACTTGCTAAACTTAGCAAATAACTGATAATCCTTGAGGGTTTGCTAAACCACCCTGAAATGAGCGGCATGCTCCTCCTCGCTCCGAGAGTATATAAGAATGTCATCAATGAAGACAACGACAAAAATATCTAACACTGCTTCAACACCCTATTCATCAAATCCATCAAAGCTATATGGGCATTCGTTAGTTCAAAAGACATAATGAAAAACTCATAGTGATCATATCGAGTCTGAAAGGTTGTCTTTGGAATGTCACTCTCCCTAATTCAAAGTTGATGATAAACGGATCTTTGGTCAATCTTGGAAAAGCACCTGACAACCTGAATTTGGTCAAACAAGTCATCAATCCTAGGAAGAGGATACTTATTCTTGATTGTGACTTTGTTCAACTGCTAGTAGTCAATGCACATACGAAGAGAACCATCCTTCTTTCGTACAAATAGAATTGAGGCACTCCATGAGGTTTTACTGGGCCGATGAACCCCTTATCTAAGAGGTCTTTCAACTGATCCTTCAAATCCTTTAGCTCAGCCAGAGCCATTCTATAAGGAGGAATAGATATAGGCTGCATATCAGAAAGAAGGTCAATACCAAAGTCAATCTCCCATAGCGAAACCAGTGGTTTCTTGGTCACAAACAACTAAGGCTAAAGTTCCATTAAAGAGAATTTCCACATGGTAGAACCTCCTCAGGGAATATAGGGTTTTAACTCGGGAGGGACTCTGGTAAATCATCTGGAAACACCTCAGGATGCTCACATATAACAGGAACTGACTAGAGAGTTGGGGTCTCAAATGTAGAATTCTTAACCCCAACTAGATGGTACATATAACCCTTAGAGATCATCCTTTTGGCCTTAGGATAGGAGACAAAATGACCTACAGGCACTTACCTTTCCATTCTAGAACTGGCTCACCCGAAAATCAAAATTCTACCGTACTGGTTCAATAATTCACTATGGCATAACATACATGTAGCCAATCCATCTCGAATATAACATCAAAATCATTCATGTCTAACTCTACTAAGTTGGCTGAGGTGACTTTATGAAGGACTATGACAGGGTTATTTCTGTGTATCCATTGAACTATAACTGAGTCACGATTGGAGTAGAGGGTGAGAAGGGTTCTGATAGGATTTTGGGTCTGACTCTAAAACTAATAGTAACATAGTGAATCACAAAAGCTAAGGTATCCCCTGGATCTAACAATGCATATACATCAAGATGAAATACTCGTAACATTCCAGTCACCACATGAGGTAAAGTCTCCTCCTCCTGTTGTGATGAGAGTGCGCAGAATCTATTTTGGCACTGATGTGCCATGATCTTACGGCACTTTCGATGCTTAAAACCAAGAAATTATGCACATTCTAGGTATGTTTATATGGGAATGATGTGTTTTGTGCTTAATGTGCAGGAAAGTAGGCTTGGAAGTGAATTTTGTCAAATTAATGCTAAAGATAACTGAAAGGTGACTGCCACGCACTTAACAAGTGGTTGGCAAGAGGCACGACCCGTTGCTTAAGGCGTGGGAAAATGTTGGAGTTTGGAAGAAGCAAGGAAGTTTACTTGACGAGTTGGAGGAATGACTTGTTACAACTGGTAACGAGTCGTGAGGTCAATCGTTAGGATTTGAAGAAGAAAATTTCAACAAAGTGGCCAATGAAGTTAACGACAGACATAACGAGTTGTCATGAGATAACACGACTCATTGGCAGGCCACTGGAACCATCCGTAAACTGCATTGGAGTTTTGAAGGAGTTAGTCCACGAGGGACCTAACAACCCGTGCTCAGGCACGACGAGTCGTAAGGTGATCCGTTGCCACAACTGGGTGCGATGCTGAGGATGACTAATGTAAGCAAGTAATGACTCGTCAGAAGGCTTAACAACCCATCACCTAGCCCGTTGCCACTGTCGACCTGATTTCCAGTTTTATTTAGAAAAAAGATTTCTTGGAATTATAAATACCTAATTTAGGTTTATTTTTAAGAGACAATTTTGGAGAGGATCTGGAACGATTTTTTAGGCAATTCTTGAGAGAATTTTTGTACAATTGTTCTTGATTCAAGAAACAAAAAATAGCATTGGAGTTTTATTCAATCTATGAGGTTTTTATTCTATAATAATTTGTAAGTTGCAATTATGATTTCTTCTATATTTTGTGATTGCGATAATACAAACATGAGTAGCTAAACCCATAAAATAGGTTTGTGAGAACCAATATGAATTAACATACATTGGTAAAAACACTTAGTGATTCTTGAATAAGGTTTTATGCATGTATTGTTTTTCCTTTCGTTTTTATTGATTCTTGACGGTTGCAAACGTTAAGACTTGCCTTATTCTTACTTACCAGACCAAGGAGGTAAAGAATGGGAAAAGGGATTAACAATGGAGATTTGAGGCTATCAACCCTCATCTAATAGCTTGAACTTGCCCGGGGATAGTTAATCCGATATTAAGGGTAAGGGTCAACTAAAGTACACCTATATACGGACCAAGTTGCGTGGTGAAAATCATCTAGATTGGGGACCAACCATTTAGGTGAACCTAACTTACCAATATTGCATGTTAAACACCAGAATAGATCACTAGTGTAAAAGCCTTGTGTTTATGAAATCTTGGAGAACACAATCCTAGTCAAATCGTTAATTGAATACAAACCAAATTTGATTTCAATATTCAGCAATTTTACTTTGTTTATTATTCTATATTCCCCCCCCCCTTTGGAAATAAGTTAATCAATAGTAATAGTTATTCGCATTAACTTAAGTTCTTACCATATTCCCTGTGGGATCGACCTTAACTTTTGTTGGGTTCTATATTTGACAATCGACTGCTTATATCTCAACTGCAAGGTGTAATTTGGCGACATCAAATTTTGGCGCCGTTGTTGGGGAATACGACTAAGGCTTTTGTTAATTGTGTAAACTTTGCTATTGATTCTTATTTCTTTTTTTATTTTTTCTTTTTGTTTTGGTTGCTTAACAGGTCTTAGGTTTGTGCATGCCCGATACTAGAAGCCAAGGAAATCCCCTGGTTACAATTGATCACGAACTTGAGCTAACGTTAATAAACTCGAGAAGAATGGCCAACATACAAGAACAAGAAATCGTGGACCAACTCACAACAAGAATGTTGGCTGAAGAGAAATCTCGGGCTAGGGATCATGAGTTAGCCAGAGTTGCTAAAGAGCAGCGTCTAGCTGTAGAAGCTGAATGAGCTAGACGACCCAGAGGTCCAGAACACCAGCGACACCGATATTTTTATGAGGAAGATGATGTGAATATAGATGAAGCTGGTGCCATTGGAGCTATAGTCCCTCCTCATTTGCTTGCTGGGGCAAAGTTTGACATTACCAGTGCGATGATCCAACTACTTAATACGAAGGGAATATTTGCGTGTCACGCATCTAATGATGCCCATGCTTACCTGACAAATTTAGTGGGAATATGTAAGGCGTACAAGAAATCGGGGGTGAGCCAGGATACTATCAGACTGAGGTTATTTCCATTCTCTCTAGTGAGTGAGGCAACTATGTGGCTGGCTGAGTTACCGAATGACTACATCACTACTTAGGGAGAGCTTAAGAGAGCTTTTCTTGAAAGGTTCTTCCCTCCATCCAAGGAATTGCAGTTGAAGGATGAGATTTATAACTTCAGACAACTAAATTCTGAGGCACTCCACGAGACCTGGCTTCATTTCAACAAAAAGCTCAAAAAGGTGCCAAATCACAGAATTCCGGATGATACATTGTTGGAGATCTTTTATAGGTATCTGAATGCCAACACTAAGGCGTTGGATGATATCGGCTTCGGAGGAACTTTTATGAGTCACACCTCTGCATATGTTGCGGAGCTGCTTGACAGGATCACCAAAACCAACCGAGCTTGGCATACTAGAGAGTCGGAGGTTCCAACTGGTTCTATGCGGTTGGTATGTATGCTGAACAGAGGAGAAGAGATGAAGAGCGTGATCAGTATATAGCATAGATAAAGACTACCTTGGGGTTGCTTGCCAAACACTTGATGGGAGTCGGAGCATAAAAGGTGAATGCTGTAGGTTCTCAGGGCAAGGCCCCGAGAAATGATGGTTGCGAGTCCGAGTCTGAAGAAGAGGTCAACTATTTGAATGATTAGAGGGTGGGTTTCTGGACCAACACCCAAGGGTCTAACCAAGACTCTTGGCATCAAGGTAAAGGGAACCAAGGTCGGAACTTCTACAAAGATAATAACTACAACCGGGGCTAATATCAAGACAATGGGGACTAGAAGAAGCGTGAGGAGTTAAAAAATGATAGGAGCAGTCTGTATGTTCCTCCATGAAACTGTGAGCCAGAGTCCAGTGGTTCAGGGGTTGAGGAGATGCTATCCAAAGTGCTCAAGCTGATGGAGACAACAGACAACCACTTTAAGGAGCTCCGGGCTGATATTTCTGGTTTAAATCAAAAAGTGGAGTCTCATGCCGTGGCGATCAGACAGATTGAGCAGAAGATGAGTCAGATGTCTGTTGCAATGAATCAGAGGCAACAAGGCACACTTCCTAGAAATACTGTGCAAAATTTGGAAAAAGACAATCATTGCATAGCGGTCACTACTAGGAGCGGGAAGGCCACAGTTGATCTCCTAATGCCAGTTGTAGTTAAAGAGTCAAACAAGTTCGTGTTGATAAATGATTATGATGGAGTGGATTTTGAAAACCCAACTTTGGTTGGGACTCAGATTTGCAAACTTCTCTGAGTAGTGCAAAGGAGCAAGGAGATGCCCATGGGAAGGAGAAGGAGGCACAGCAAAAACTCACAATAATCCCTAGACCTCCTCCTCCTTATCCCCAACGCTTGAAGGAAAAAGCTGAAGATGGGAAATATCAAAAGTTTATATCTATGCTCACGCAGCTGTCAGTGAACATCCCATTGGTTGAGGCACTTCAGAAAGTGCCCAGATATGCCAAATTCATGAAGGACCTCATCACCAGAAAAAGGACGGTAAGTTTAAAACTTGCCGATAATTTGCACCACTGTGGTGCCATCACTACACCGGTTCTAGCACAGAAAAAGGAAGACCCAGGTGCATTTACTATACCTTACACCATTAGGGAGGTGGAGTTTGCAAGGGCGCTTTGTGACTTAGGAGCTAGCATTAAACTGATGCCGCTAGTAGTGTTTAAAAAGTTAGGCTTGGGAACCCCCACATTGACTTCGATGTGAGTACTGATGGATGGTAGAATGGTTAAAAGCCGATGGGGATTTGTTTGATGTACTGGTCAAAGTGGAAAAATTCATATTCCCAGCAGACTTCGTTGGATTGCGAAATCGATTCTGAGGTCCCCATCATTTTGGGGTGACCATTCGTTGCAACAGGTAGGGCCCTCATAGATGTGGAGGTAGGCCATTTGAAATTCAGGTTGAACAAAGAAGAGGTCACCTTCAACATTAGCCAAACCATGAAACAACCCAAGGAATTCAGCATAATTTCAGCATTGGACGATGGAGAAGAGTCACTTGACGAATTTTGAGTAGTCAAGAGACTTGTGTTGTGCCGCGATGTTAAATCAGGTGATGCATGGGAGGTAACCCATGGAGGTGTTTTGGTGAAGTCTAAGTAGCCAAAACACCCATGTCGTGCCGTGACGTTAAATCAAGCGCTTCTTGGGAGGCAACTCAAGTTGTAAATGTAAGAAAACGTTAGTGTTAACGTTTGTTGATGGGTGCAGGTGAATAAGATGGAAAATCTGAAGTTGGAACCAAAAATTGGAACTTCAGTTCTGGTGCAGAAAAATCACAGAACGAGTCATCGTCTGACTTGATGACTCATTTAGTCAAGTCGTGAAGAGAGCTACAGAAAACAGGGGAGCAACAGTCGACTTCACGAGTCGTTTCTCCAAGGAAAGAATTGTTGGGTCCCTCGTCAAGTACACTAGATCTAAGACTGAATTAAAAGCACAAGGGTGATAACGGCTCACTCAACGAATTTTTGGAAGACCAAACGAGTCGTTAACTAGCCCGTCGAGAAGCTACATAAGTCCAAGGACCACGACTCAGGCAACGACACATTGGGTGACCCCACAAGTCGTTACTTGACTCGTTAGGTCCCGAGTAGGTTAACCTAACCCGACCCACAACTGGAATTGGGTAAATTCTTAAATTAAAATATCCATCTCCCCGTTGAATTTAAACTTCCCTCTTCTTCTCTTCTTCTTCTTCTTCTTCACTAAACATCAGCGAGAACACCATCGACAAAACCTTCATCACTGCACACACATTCACTGAAGCACACTCACACAAAAGATATTGCACTCCATCTCTAATAAATCAAAGTGTAAGTAAACTTCCCTATACAAATAATTTTTATTAATTTTTTCATTTAATCAAGAAATTTCAAGGATCCATGTGTGAATGAGCTTAAATTTAGTTCGATTAATATGGTGTTTATATGTTCCTCGTGATGTAAATAAAACCTAGGAGGAGTTAAACTTTGATTTTCGATCGTATATCCACTTGGGTTGATTTTAAATTGAGTTTTTGTATTTGTGGGATTCAAATTGGAAAGAGAAGGAAGATGAACAGGAACTCTTGAGAACGAGCCACATCACGAGTCATTGGGTCACCAAAGGACTTGTTATGTAGCTCGTCCTAAGTGGGAAAACTAAACATCTGAGACAGTGTACTTAACGAATGACCTAATGACTCATTGCCTCTAGTAACGACTCGTTGAGACCAATCATCAAGTACACTGGACCTAATTGAAAAATGTCCAGCCTGGGGCAACGAGTGACCTCACGAGTCGTTGCCATTAGCAACGACTCATTTAGTCACCCGTCAGGACCACTGGGCACCATCCTAGAAATATTTTCTGTTTCATCTCATCTTGTGTACTAACATCGTTTCCACAGGTACAATGGCTCCACGAGGTACACCAAAGAAGGGTCAAACCAAGAAGCAAGCACCTGAATGCAGTCAACCATCATACTGAAGACTGCGTGATGATCCATCCTCTGAAGAGTCGAGTGGCTCTGAGGAGGAATATGAGGTAGCGGAGGAGCAGCTAGTGAGGAGATCTACCAGGGCTAGGGCTCAACAAAATTCAAATACAACAGCCCTGGTTGATACTCCCACTCCCCTTGAAAGAGATCCGTCTAGCCGCACTGATGAGAGTGGTAGGGCTGCAGCTGCACTGGTTCCCGAGGATCCCACAGCTGGGCAAAACACTAAGAGAGTTGATGAATCGCATGCCCAGCAAGGGGATTCTAATAATGAGCTGACGTAGACCTCGGACACATCAAATGAGCAATCGAGAAATGTATAGAGATAGTGTGTCCATGGCATGCGGGCGATATACAACAGAGACATAGCTCCTAATGAGAAAGGCAACCCAAAGAGAAGAATACATGAGGAGCCAAGGCTGATCACCACCGGGTTGAAAGACCTTCCTGAGCTACAAGCGGTCTTTGATAAATACAGGTTTGGGTGGTTGACCGAGCCTTTAGGCAGCTATAGCCCATGTTTGGTTCAAGAATTCTATGCAGCATATGCAGCCACCATGCAACGGTTGGCATTAGGAGGCCAGGATTGGAAGAAAAGGCCCGCATTGACTTAGGTGCTAGTGAGAGAGACTCCAGTTGACATTTCTGAGCGGACGATCTCCAGAATGCTGTACGGGCCGGATTATCAGGCTCCGTCGAACACAGAAGAATTTGATCACAGGCTATCTGAGCTGAAGAAAGTCAAAAAAAAGAAGTTGAATATCTAGGAGCGCATTCAGCAATACACTTGGTTGCCCAGGGTTATTACTACGAGGGGTCCACTAGTAGAATGGCTACATGGTACAAAGTCTTAGATAAAGAAAGCCACGTTGAATTTTCAGGCAAAGGTTTGGTGGTCACTAGTGCGGCATAGGCTGGTACCGACCAGCAATGACAATATACTTTCACCTGATAGAGCAGCTTTGCTAGCTAGCATAATGGAGGGGTATGCAATCAATTTCCCGCGATTTATTGCTGAGGAGATTCGAGATCGGGCTATAAATGATGGTACGATGATTCCTTTCCCCTGTTTGATTGAAAGACTCTGTCAGGAGTCAAAGGTGCCAGAATTGCCATCTGTGGACCAGAGACTGATGGTTCAAAAGATTACCAATATCGGGCTGATTCGAGATGATACAAACTCGGTATCGAGGTCAAGGACTCAAGCAGCTACATCCGCAGGAGCGACAATATTAGCAGAGGATTTTGGCAGCGGGATGCAAACTGATGTAGAACAGTTCTCTAAGTTGGAAGATGAGCCTATGGAGGCAGAGAGATAGGTAGCCAGGCTGAGGTACAAATGCAGCAGATACCTCCACACCTGTCGACATTCCTAAATCTTCATCTACTGCAGCAGCCCCGAGACCACCAGTTGCACCTCCACGAGCCACCACAGCTGGTCTAGTCACGGTTTTTCACAGGAATTTTTGGTTGATATGGCTAGACGGCTAGCTAAGGCCGAGAAGCAACAGGCACACACGACTCTACAGGTCAAAGTCTTGATGGAGAAGGTTAAGACGTTGGTTTCAAAGCAGTTGGAGACATCGTCCAGTTTGATCTATAGGCGACTAGATGCTTTTTGATCTTGGGAAAATTTATATGCCCAAGTGATACTCAAAGGTGTCATTTTAGCCTTGTTTATCTATCAATGTTTATACATTCTCATGTAATTGGTAATAAAATGTGAATTTATACTAACCAACAAGATTAGCATTGTTTTGCAGGAAAAATGTAATTTCGGGAAGCTAAAATGTATGATGGAAGATATCATGGTTCGACTCGGATGTGAACAAGGGACAAGGCATTAGAAAGCACAAAATAAAGGGGCTCCGCGATGGAGCCATGTCACGCTGCCATCGCGGAGGCCTTCTGCCTGTATAGGGAATTTTCACCCAATTTCCAGAGAGGGTTCGCGATGGGTCCGTGGCACGGTGGCCTGGCTCCGCGTTGCATGCCGTGCCACGTTGGGCCGTATTTCCTGGACCCCCAGTTTCCAGTGAGGGTCCGCGTCGGTAGCGTGTCACAGAGGCAGTGCTCCGCGATGCACTCCGTGACACGTTGCTTGTTATTCCGGGAAAAATTCCCACTAGTATAAATAGAACACTTAGGTTCATTTTTCAATATTCTGACTTGGTGGAGCAAGAACTTCGGTTACAGGTAGTTGAGGGGACGAAATTATTAGGGTTTTTCTCTCTTTCCTTCTTCTTGTATTCAATTTCTTGTATGGTTAACACTCATTTAACAATGTTTAATCCACAAATGAGTGGCTAATTCATCTTCTTGCTGAGGTTAAGAACAATTGTAATGAAATGTGATTATTGATTCTTTGATTTTTCATCTTTTCTTCCACGGTTGTTCTATTGATTCTTGTTCTTACTGCATTAATGTGTGGCCTACGTTAATGTACATCTAAAAAGTCCGGTTTCACTCGAGAGAGCAAGAAATTGGAAAGTTGTGAATTAATAGGATATGATCCTTTCTTAGTTTGGGAAAATTGAGAATTGATTTACCTCCAGGATAGAAATATACCTGAAAGTCGTATTAGTCAATTTAGGAATCGGTTTTGTATGGCTAGAACATGAATTGCATTTAATCACAGAAATGTAGGTGGATGGTTCATGATTCTTAAGTGGGGTTAAATACGAGAGTTTTAATCCCTTGGCAATAATTCTTGACTAGCAACCGGAGGAAAAAGCTAACCAAATTATATTGATAATTAATTTCATTACATGTTCATTTAACCTCAGCATGCTCATATTCATAGTTCAGACTCACATTAGATAATTGTTTTAGACTTAGCATAATTATTTGAAATCAAAAATATCAAACTCTTGGTTACACTGTTGTCTGTATTTTTAGAATTGAAATATAGTACACTTGAGCAGATTGCACTTCATCCCAGTCCCTGTGGGATCGATACTTGGCTTACTTAAGCCACTTTACTACTTGTTCGACCACGTGCACTTGCGTGTAGTTTTATACCCAACAAACGACCGAACAAGTGTTTGGCGCCGTTGTCGGGGACTGGCAATTGGTGAATTTTTCTTAAGTGTAAATTTACTATATTTTTTTTCTTAGTGCTGACAACTTGGTCTTAGTGTTTGTTTTAATTCTTTTTCATTTTATTTTTTTTTCTTTTTCGGATACCCTTATTGACATGACATCGTGGAATACAAATGGTATAAATGGTGGATACTCATATTTTAGCGAATCTTGTCTGAATTGCGGAGGACACCACTCTTGGCAACACTTGCAGTATATGTGGTGGTCAAGATGGCCATTGGGATGGCTGTGTGAATGCATATTCCCCTCCCCCAAGCCCCTACTATGATCATTCTGTTGTTTTTGCTGAATATAGGCATGCTGAAAATGCGGACTTGGGACGCCAAGCTCAAATAGAAGACATGCTGAAACAACTCCTGGAGCAATCAGAAGCAATGAAGGAGGCGATGGCAGTATTGAGAATTCAGAAAGAAGAGAATGCAGAGACTCTAGAAAGGATGAGCATCAAATTCATGGAGATGATTGCTGAGGCTGAAGCTTGTGATAAATTGCAGGTAACAGTTATAGCCGATATTCAAGAGGAACTACAACAGGAAGACAAGGGTGAATTTTTGGATGAAGCCCAACAATTAGAATCTCTTGAGTGTCCCCGTGATGGGCTCACACTTATGGAAAATCTATTCGTGGAAGAAGAGATAGAGTATCCCCCAGTTGACAGTAATGGAGAGATAGATGTCAATGCTGAGAAGGTGTATACAAGTAAGGAGGTCAAGAGTAATGCAGTTTCAGAGTTGAGGTATATTAGACCACACTAGACGCATGTTTCGACATTAAGTTTGGTTGACAACATAGAAATAGAGTCTTCCAAGTTTACAGAGAAATGTCTAGAGGAGGACCAAGCCCCGTATATTTTGAAATTTGCTAACTCGGAGAGACAAAATGACTTCGCTTACTTAAGGGCCAATAAGTTCAAAAGGCAACATCTACTGCTTGGTCCTTACAATTTTTCACCATCACCCCTGGAGCATAAGAGGAAATTAGAGAAGAAATTAGGGGTGAGATTCATATCCTCAAGGTGGAGGAAAAAGCAGTGAAACTTGATACGTCGTGCTGCGACGGTAAACCAGGCGCTGCACGGGAGGCAACCCGTGAAAAATTTTTCTTTGTAAATTGTGAATAGATTTTTCTTTTTCTTTTTCTTAATTAATAACAAAATGTTTAGTTTTAATTTTTGTTTTTATTTTTATTTAGAGTGAAACCTATAATTCTAACCAATTCTTGTAGTAGAATGAATTTCAGGTCGAACGGAGGAGGAAAATATACAAGGAATCGCAAAGGAAAATTCGAGGTATGAAAATTAAGAAAAGTGGCAAAACAGTGAGCTAGGGCGATAGCTCTGTGTCACGGAGGAGGACCTCCGCGTTACCCTCCGTGACATGTTGAGGTATAAATCCAAAATTTTAAAAAAATTCCAGAGTACCCTCGCGATAGCTCCGTGTCACGGAGGCAGTGCTTCGCGATGCACTCCGTGACACGTTGCTGTGTATATCGCGCTGGGTCACACCGGGTCGCCGGGTGACCCGCGCGATTTTTCCACTTTTAAACCCCGAATCCCCCTCAAATTTTCTTTATTCCTCACACACTCTGCGACCAAACCCCCTAAAACCCCTCCCCCTTCAATGTGACACGGAATAGGCCAAGAAATTCAACATGTTTCCTTCAATTCTTCAATCTCAAGGTATGTTCTTTGATTCCATCTCATTTCTTATCAATTTTCTTTGATATTGAGCATGTGATGTGAGCTAAGTTCGCCTTAAGCAGAAATTAAGCATGAATTCAATTGAATTAGTGTTGATGAATGTTCAGAGTATCATTGTGATTGCTTGAACTCGTTAATTGCATAATTTAATCGAATTTTGTTGAGACAATCATATTTAGGGCTTGTTTTTGACGTGGAAGTGGAAAATGAAGTGAACTTGTGAAATTCATGCCGGGTTGTACATGTTGAGTGATATTAGTCGATGTGCTAATTGTTATGATGTTAAAAAACACACAAAAACCGACGAATTCTCGGGTTAGGGGAATAGTGAAATTTGCAAGAATTGGGTGAGTTGTATAGGTTTGTGTAGATAAATTCTTGTTGTTTCGTTTCTTTGTTTTCCCGTGCTAAGTGCGATGGAATAAAATGTTATCGAGGGTAATGATTGTTGTTAGCTGTACGAAGTCTGAGTAGTACATAGAATATATACCGTCGAATTCTTCGAATGCACTAAGCATGGTTGTATAGTTGGTTGTTGGTTTGTGTAAATAAGCATGATCTTGCCGGAATGTTGTAATTTTGGGTAAGGACTAAGTGTGGGGTATCCTAGCTTAACCCGACCTTAGTCGGAGTAAATATTCATTGGCTTAACATTGATCTTGTCTACTTGGATTGACAGGTAAAATGGCAAGCAGGCAAGAAAAAGGAAAAGGCACATCAACATCGGGCGCCGGAAGAAAGCGAATCAGACTGGGCACAACAGTCCCAGCAGCACCAGCGGTTCCTCGCGGCCAACGCCGCAAATACGGAACCAGGTGGGTGACAGAAGAGGGGAAGAAGTGGTATGCCAAGCACAAGGAGAGTAAGTACTTCCCCGAGGAACACATAGCACGGGAACCGTTGGCACAAGAGTTCCCTAGGATTGTACACCGGATCGAGGTAGCTGGGCTCAAATTCATTTTTGAAGAGCCCAAGGAATGCAACTTGCACCTTATTCGGGAATTATATGCCAATTGGGACCCGACTCTCAGAAGTCACACCACCAAAATCAGAGGGCAAATAGTCACCTTCGAGCCCCACCACCTCAATGCTATCCTAGGAGCGCGGGACACAGACGCCCACGTGCTTCGATAGCTGAACATCACTCCACCATATGCGGACATCAGATGCACTTTGTGTGGAATCCGATCGACAGCTAGATGGAGCATACATAAAGAGAGGGGCTACCATCAGACTTTGCCCTATTCACAGATGAACAGGGAAGCCAGAATATGGCTAAAGATCGTCTGTTCCTGCCTAATCCCGGGGGTTCATATGACAGATGTAACCCGGGATCGTGTATGCCTGGTGTACGCCCTGATGAAAGGGCTGGAGATCAATGTGCGGGCGGTGATTATCTCCGCCATGAAGAGAGCCCGGTTGCATCAGGGGCACAGATACGGATTTAGTGGGCTACTCACCACCTTCCTGAGGGGCCTGGATGTCAAGGAAGAGGCCCTTGATTATATCCCACAGATGGAGCGGTGGGCCTAAGATGTCACTAAAACTAAGGCTCCCGACACCACCCACGGGCTAGTGCTTACACTAGGCGAGCGACATGCTCGTGATGATCAGTACATGGCTCGCATGTATGGGATGCAGATGCTCCAGCTGAGGATAGGCGGGAGGCCAGCAACAGAGGAGGAGTTATGGCAGCTTGAGCTAGATGATCTTGGGCAGATTTATATGCCCAAGTGATACTCAAACATATAATTTTTACCTTGTTTGTTGTGCAATGTGTATATAATATCATGTAATTAGTAATAAAATGCGAATTTATACTAACCAACATGATTAGCATTTGTTTTGCAGGTAAATGTGATTTTTAGGAGCTAAAATGCATGTTGGAACTATGTCGGAGTTGGACTTGGATGCGAGCGTGGAAAAGACCTTGAAATGCACATTTTATAGGGGCTCCGCGATGGAGCCGTGCCACGCTACCATCGCGGTAGCACACTGCCTGGACATGAATTAAAATGGCAAATTCCAGTGTGCCTTCGCGTCAGCTCCGTGGCACGGAGAGAGGCCTCCGCGATGGCCTCCGTGCCACGTTGAGGTTAATTTACCGGACCCTGGAAATTCCAGTGAAGGTCCGCGTCCACGCCGTGTCACGGAGGCAGTGCTCCGCGTTGGCCTCCGTGACACGTTGCTTGTTATTCCGGGAAAAATTTCCCACTAGTATAAATAGCACACTTAGGTTTATTTTAATTAGTTTTGGAGTTTTTAGACTGAGTTCAGAAGTGGAGAGCAGGAACGTGGGTTAGTAGCAGTTGAAGAACGAAAAAGCTAAGGGATTTCTTCTCTTCCTTTCTTCTTTCTATCAATTGTACGTATGATTTACACTCATTTTAGGATGATCAATCCAAGAATGAGTGGCTAATTCTCTTCCTTGCTGAGGTTTTGAACATGTGTAATGAATTCTGATTATAATTGATACGGTTTCTTCTTCTTCTTTAATGTTGTTCTATTAATTCTTGTTCTTACTGCATTAGTGAATGGCCAACATTAATGTATATCTAAAAAGTCCAATTTCACTCGAAAGAGCAAGAAATTGGAAAGTTGTGAATTAATAGGATATTGTTCTTAACTTGATTTGGGAAAATTGGGTTTTGATGTGCTTTCCTGATAGAAATATACTTGAAAGCCGTATTAGTCAATTTAGGAACCGGAATTGTAGTGCTAGGTCATAAATTGCATTTGATCACAGAAATGTAGACGGATGGTTTATGATTCTAAAGTGAAATTAAATACGAGAGTTTTAATTTCTAGGCGAATGTTCTTGGCTAGCAACATGAAGAAGAGATTAACCAAATTATCATGATTATCAAGTTCATTACTTGTTCTTAACCTTGGCATGTTCATATCCATTGTCTAAATTCACTAGTAAATAGTTGTTATTAATTGTAGTATATATAGTTTAGAAACAAAAACTCAAAGTAACTCTTGGTTACATTGTTGTTAGCATAATTAGAAGTGAAATAGGAATATAGTAAGCTAGGCAATTTTACGTATCTTGAGCCTCCTTGGATCGATACTTGGCTACTTAGCCACTTTATTACTTGTTTGACCACGTGCACTTGCATGTCGGTTTTTAATATAAATTACCAACGAGCAGAACAACCCGAACAAGTTTTTGGCGCTGTTGCCGGGGAGGCTAGGCGATTTGTAAAATTGTGTTTAGTGTAAATTTACTGTATTTGTATTTTTATTTTCTTAAGTGTTAACAACTTGGTCTTAGCCTGTATTTTGCAGATTTTGTTTCTGTGAACACTGGCAAGGGACAAAGAGCTGGTGGAATCTTACTTAGAACCTGAACGTGAATTTCATAGTCAACATAGAGAAGCTCTACGAAAGAAGCTGCAGTTGCTTGAACAGTCTATGATGGAGCAACAAAATCCACCAGTTGTGCGGGCAGTGTTAGTGCCCGATGAAGCAGCAGCAAGGCCGGTTCGCGAGGTGGCAATCCCACACGCCAATAATGTCCATTCTAGCATCCGCAAACCAGAGCCTGGAGGGAGGTTTAAATTAAAGCAGAATATGGTGCAACTTTTGCACACAAGCGGGCAATTTACCGGACTCCCTCATGAAGATCCACAACAACATCTCCAGAACTTTTTGGAGATAAGTGACACTTATATACCCGCTGGAGTGTCACCTAATTATGTTCGGCTCACCTTATTTCCATTTTCCTTACTTGGTGAAGCCAAGAGGTGGTTAAAAGCTGAACCACCCAATTCTATATCAACGTGGGATGATCTTGCGCGGAAGTTTTTGATCAGATTTTTCCCTTCTGGTAAAACAACCAGACTTAGAAGTCAAATTCTAAGTTTTAAACAGAGGGAAGGGGAAAATCTATATCAAGCCTGGGAAAGATTTAAATCCATGTTGCGGGACTGTCCTCATCATCATCAGTCCAATGAGGTGTTGGTACACACATTCATTGAGGGTTTGGAACCCCACACTAAAATTCTGTTAGATTCAGCAGCTGGAGGGCAAGCGCTGGAAAAGACCTATGAGGAGCTGTACACTTTGCTCAACCGAATTTCACAAGGCAATCCAGAATGGAATGCAGATTCTTCAAGAGGTGGAGCAAGGAAAGCAGTGGGAGTGCTTGAAGTGGATGGATTCACAGCTATCGCTGCACAGATAGCTGCTTTGCAAAATCAGTTAAACACTCACTTCAGCAATATAAATTTGAACCAGCCTTCAGCTTCAGTCAATGCAGTTCAACAGATGTGGTGTGAAGTGTGTGGTAGTAGTGAGCATTCAGCTGAATGCTGTGGTGCAAATCCTGATTCTGTTAATTTTGTGGGCAATGCACAGAGAAATCAACAGCAGTTTGGTAGTGGCTACAACCCAAATTGGAGGAACCATCCGAATTTTTCGTGGGGTAGCAACAATCAACAAGGCCAAAGTTCAGGGCAGGGAATGCACAGAAACCAAGGAGGGCAACAAAATTATCAAGCTCAATTCAGAAATCACAATGCCCCTCCTCCACCACCATCACCGACTATTGAGGAGATGTTCAAAACCATGATCGCTAATCAGGCACAATTGCAGGCTGACTATGTTAAATTGGCAGCCGAAGTGAAGAACAATCAGTTGGCGACCAAGGCTCTTGAATATCAGTTTGGGCAGTTTGCTAGTGACCAAAATACTAGACCTAGAGGAGGACAATTAGCGACACGGATCCTAATCCAAAGCAGGTAAATGCGGTGACCACGAGGAGTGGTTTACAGTTGAAGGAGGTGGAACCGGAAAGACCGCCTCAAAAGTCAGGAGCAGCAGATGTTGAGGGAGAGCAAGGCTCAGATAAGGGGAAGACTAAAGAAGCTGAACCAGCAAGGCCTCCACCCCCGTTCCCTCAACGACTTAAGAAACACAAGGAGGAGGCGTGTTTCCAGAAATTCATGGAGGTACTTTAACAGGTACAGGTTAACTTACCTCTTGTTGATGTCTTGCAGGGAGTGCCAAAATATGCGAAGTATATTAAAGACATCGTGGCTAACAAAAGTCGTTTGACTGAGTATGCCACGGTAGCTTTAACGGAGGAATGCACTTCCCGTATTGAGAATAGGTTGCCCACAAAACTGAAAGACCCTAGAAGTTTCACTATCCAGCTTACAATTGGGCAAAGTATCCGAGCGTGTGGATTATGCGACTTGGGGGCAAGCATAAATCTGATGCCATTTTCGGTATTCAGAAAGTTAGGTCTAGGGAGTCCTAGACCTACAACGGTAATCTTGCAGCTAGCAGACAGGTCTTTAGCTAAGCCGGATGGCATTGTGGAGGATGTGTTAGTGCAAGTAGGCTCCCTCATTTTTCCGGTCGATTTCATTGTTCTGGATTTTGAACCAGATGCTGAAGTCCCATTTATTTTGGGACGACCCTTTTTGGCAACCGGAAAGGCATTAATTGATGTAGCTGCGGGTCAACTCACAATGCGAGCACATGACAAGGTCGAAGTGTTCGATGTGTACAAGGTACCTAAGCTCCCGACTGTTTATAAGGATCTCTCGGTGATCAACGTGATTGATCATGGGAATGCTAATGGATTGAGTGATTCCCGAGAGTTACTAGGTAGGCCACCGGATAAGGTTGAGAACTATTGGGGGGACAACCATGATCGGGACAAATCGTCCATCTCCCTAGTAGACAAATGAGCATAAAGGACGTCGAGGCGCGACGGTAAACCAGGCGCTGCACGGGAGGCAACCCGTGAGAAAAATATTTTATTTTTTCTTTTGCACAGTGTAGTTAATTTTTATCTTTATTTTTGTTTTTCTTTTCTATTTCCAAGTTTTATTTTTCTTTTTCTTTTCTTGATTAGGGTTAGATTTTCATTTTAGTTAGTATTTGTTTTTAGTTAGGGAAATCTATTAATTTAACCAATTTTTGTTTAGTGAGGTGATTTTCAGGTATAACGGAGGAAATATACATGGAATCGAGAAAATGAGGCGAGGTATGAAAAACTAAATTTATTGAAGAAACAGTGCACTGGCGCGTTCGCGCCGTGTCACGGAGGCAGTGCTCCGCGTTGGCCTCCGTGACATGTTGAAGGCAAAATCCGGATTTTTCAAAAATCCAGTAAGCCAACGCGTTGGCTCCGTGTCACGGAGGAGGGGCTCCGCGTTACCCTCCGTGACACGTTGCCCCTTATTCAATGTCGGGTCACACCGGGTTGCCGGGTGACCCGCGTGTTTTCTATAAATTAACCCCCGATTTTCGCCCATTTTTTCCCATTCCCTCTTCCCTCCGCGACCAAACACCCGTTTCCCCCTCCCCAAGCACCGTGCCACGTTCCTAGGCAAGGAAAACGAAAAGTTTCTTCGGTTCTTCAATTCTAAGGTATGTTTTCATCATCTATCTCAATATTTTGGCGATTTTTGTCAAATTTGGGCATGTAAGGTAAGATATATCACCCTAGGGAGAAATTAAACATGAATGTGGATTATTTGTGATTGATTATGTTCGGATTGTTGTAGTTAGCGTTTGAACTTGTCGATTATGTGAATAATTCAAATTTGATTGTCAAATTGTATTCTAGGGCTTGGGTTGTTGAATTTGACTTGGGCAACTTGATAGTTTGATGAATTCGACGCCGGGGTGTGTTTATTATTTGAGAGAAGTCGTGGTAAATATTGTGTAAATGTTCCAAGACGACTAATTCTCAATTTTTTGTGGGAAAATGCATAAAATGTGTGAATTGGTTAGATTGTTTAGATTAGCTTGTATATAAAATGTTTTTATAGTTGTTTTTATTTTTGTTGTTGTTTTTGTTGCTTGTGCGATGTGTGAATTGTAGGCGATAGTAGGATTGAGATTAGCTGTATGAAGTCTGAGTAGTACGCTAACCGTTATGCTGTCGAAATTTTGTTGCGAACGCACTAAGCAATATGTGTATAGTTGTTTGTGTTTGGGGTTGTGAATAGAGTTATTCTTTGCCGTAATTTTGTAGACGAAGCTAAGGCCTAAGTGTGGGGTAAATGTTTTGTAACCCGACCTTAGCCGAAGTTAACAAGTTTTTAGCTTAACGTTGTGCTTGTTTGTGTAAATTGACAGGTACAATGGCTAGCAGACAAGATAAAGGTAAGGGTGCTTCTACCTCAGGCACAGGTAGGAAACGGATGAGACTGGGCACCGCAGTCCCAGCTGCACCCGCTGTTCCGCGCGGCCAATGCTGCCAATACGGAACAAGATGGGTCACCGATGAAGGGAAGAAATGGTACGCGAAACACAAAGAAAACAAGTACTTCCCCGAGGAACATATTGCTCGGGAACCACTTGCACAGGAGTTCCCTCGCATTGTACATAGAATCGAGGCAGCTGGGCTCAGCTTTATTTTTCAGGAGCCCAAGGAGTGCAACCTTCACTTGGTCCGGGAATTTTATGCAAACTGGAACCCGGCCATCAGAAGCCACACTATAAAAATCAAAGGGCAGATTGTCACTCTGGAACCCCAGCAGCTAAATGCCATCATTGGAGCGCGGGACGCAGACGCCCACGTTCTCCGCCAGCTAAACATCACCCCACCGTACGCTGACATCAGTTGTACGTTGTGTGGGGCTCGATCCACAGCCCGATGGAGTAGACATAAGGAGAGGGGTTACCACCAGACTCTGCCTTATTCGCAGATGAACAAGGAGGCCAGAATCTGGCTGAAGATTGTATGTTCGTGCTTGATCCCGGGAGTCCATATGACAGATGTGACCCGGGACCGTGTCTGCTTGGTGTATGCCCTTATGAAAGGGCTCGAGATTAATGTGGGGGCGGTCATAATATCCGCCATGAAGAGAGCCAGACTGCAACAGGGCCACAAATACGGGTTTGGCGGACTCATCACCACCTTCCTCTGAGGCCTCGACATTGAGGAAGAAGCCTTGGATTATATTCCGCAGTTGGAGCGGAGGGCCCTCGACGTGACAAAGACTAAGGCCCCCGACACTACACACGGACCTGTATTGACTTTGGGTGAGCGACATGCTCGTGACGATCAGTACATGGCCCGTATGTTCGGCATGCAGATGCTGCAACTACGGATTGGTGGGAGACCAGCCACCGAGGAAGAATTATGGTAGTTGGAGCTGGACTACCCCTTTGGCGAGAACGCCAGAGCCTTATGTAAGGTGGGGCCAGCCTTTGTGGAGCCGACAGATGACGATGTCCCTACTGATGAGGAGACACGTCATGAGGACTCTGATGTGGAGTCCGATGACGACGATGGAGCTGATTCAGATATGGGCGACGAGGCCGCAGCACCGGATGAGGAAGTTGAATATTTCGACTGAGCAGGGAGTTCCACCACCCAAAATTTTGTGCTTTGTATTTTTGTGAACACTGGGGACAGTGTTCGATTTAAGTGTGGGGTGGGGAGTAGTTAGGTGCTGGGACATAGGCTCTAAACTGTTGTATATTTTTCCTTGATGTTTATGTATGTTTGTGTTTTCCTTGTGGCGAACTGATTTGTGACGTATGTGTATATATTTGTTTTGTGGCTGATGATGTGTGTTTTTGAAAGTTATGGTTGCTAGTGTAAATATTTTGTAAATTTTGTAAATATTTTTTTTTCTCTATCGACATGATCGATATTTTTCAAAATTTTTGCAAAAATATTTTGCACTTGTAAATATTTTCTTTCTATCGAAATGATCGATATGTTGCAAAATTTTTTTGATTTTTATTTT
Source organism: Datura wrightii (assembly GCA_035772735.1). Taxonomy (NCBI): domain Eukaryota; kingdom Viridiplantae; phylum Streptophyta; class Magnoliopsida; order Solanales; family Solanaceae; genus Datura; species Datura wrightii. The sequence goes on along the minus strand of JASDFA010000016.1, from coordinate 64,115,524 downwards.
TGGGTTTCTCGGAGTTTGTTTTCGGTTCTTTTACCGAGAATAGTCCCATTGAACCGATGTCATAGTTAGTGACCATTCCCTATGATGGATGGATGACGACCGTCTTAAGAGAAATGGAGTCGGTAGGAGTAGGATTTTTAATTGTTTTTAGTTTTTCTCTGGTGGATTGCATCAATTAACTGTAGTTGCTTGTGGTTGCTAAAATTTCGTTGCGTGTTGTAATTGATGTTCAAAATGTGAAAGTGATTCATTTGAAAGCATGCAATTTTGTAAATACGTTGAGTACCTAGGCTATAGAATTTGGTTCAGTATGATTGAGGCTTAATCTTGAATTCATGTAATTGACTAATTAAAGAGTCTGTGAATGCATCTTGATTTGAGCATGTGCATGAAGTGTTAAGTGAGGTTTTGCTATTCCATGTCATTGTGAATTGTCTAGAACTTGCCTGGTGTGTATACAAAACGAAATGAAGGAGGTGTAGTGTTGGAAAGGATGTAGGCATTTCTTTGTTTTAACCGATAGTTTCCATTTTTTCTTGTCAAATTCTACCTTTTTATATGTTGTATACCCTAGTCAGCCCATTGAGCCTTTAGCCAATTTCTTTCTTTTGTCCAAAATTGTATAAACTAAGCATTATTCCTTCTTTTCATTAGCCTTAAAGTCTATAAGAAGCTCTTAAGCTCTCACAAAGCAAAGAAAATGTTTCCCAGAGTGTTAAAGAGTGAAAAGAGTGAAAAGAAAAAGAAAAGCAAAGTGACGAAAGAAAAGATGATGTTGAAGAGGCACTTGTTGTAATTAAGTGATAGTGAGGGTACATGAAAACCCTCTGTTTTGTGTCAAGTGTGTCTGATGAAATGATCTGTATGAAAGTAACCCAGCATGAATGGGAGAAAAAGAGAAAAGAGAGGAACAATGTCCATGAGTCGATGGGAATGTGTTGAAAAGGCGCTTAAGGATGCTAGCGACTATTATTGGCTAATCCAATATATATGTACTAGATCCATAGCCCCGTTACAACCCGTTAAAGTCCTACGTGATCCTATATTGCATTTCTTTATATTAGTGGAGTAATACATTAAGGGCAAGCCTATGGGTCATGACATAATGCATGTGAATTCTTTTGGGAGAGAGAGTGAAATTAATTTTTATATGCCTCTACTTGCATGTTTGTGTGCTGCATGAACAAAAAAGGGGAAGTTTCTCTTGAGTTGTGAGGGCACATGCTTGATGAAAGATTGATTTTCGTGTCGGATTTCTTGATTAGCTGATTTGCATGAGTTTGCCGATATCAAAGAATCAATTCTTAAAAGTCTAGGAAGCCTTGATGTATTAAAGGTCATTGTATTGTACGACCAAGCATGTTTTCTTGATGATTTGCTAAAAATTGAATAATCGGTATGACCGTAGCGTAAATTGTTGCACCATAGTGATGAAGGTTGGGATGTAATTTGCATGATTTGTGTATGTGTTGTTCGAGGACGAACAAGGATTTAAGTGTGGGGTAAGTGATCTTGGGCAGATTTATATGCCCAAGTGATACTCAAACGTATCATTTTTACCTTGTTTGTTGTGCAATGTGTATATAATATCATGTAATTAGTAATAAAATGCGAATTTATACTAACCAACATGATTAGCATTTGTTTTGCAGGTAAATGTGATTTTTAGGAGCTAAAATGCATGTTGGAACTATGTCGGAGTTGGACTTGGATGCGAGCGTGGAAAAGACCTTGGAATGCACATTTTATAGGGGCTCCGCGATGGAGCCGTGCCACGCTACCATCGCGGTAGCACACTGCCTGGACATGAATTAAAATGGCAAATTCCAGTGTGCCTTCGCGTAAGCTCCATGGCACGGAGAGAGGCCTCCGCGATGGCCTCCGTGCCACATTGAGGTTAATTTACCGGACCCTGGAAATTCCAGTGAAGGTCCGCGTCCACGCCGTGTCACGGAGGCAGAGCTCCGCGTTGGCCTCCGTGACACGTTGCTTGTTATTCCGGGAAAAATTTCCCACTAGTATAAATAGCACACTTAGGTTTATTTTAATTAGTTTTGGAGTTTTTAGACTGAGTTCAGAAGTGGAGAGCAGGAACGTGGGTTAGTAGCAGTTGAAGAACGAAAAAGCTAAGGGATTTCTTCTCTTCCTTTCTTCGTTCTATCAATTGTATGTATGATTTACAGTCATTTTAGGATGATCAATCCAAGAATGAGTGGCTAATTCTCTTCCTTGCTGAGGTTTTGAACATGTGTAATGAATTCTGATTATAATTGATACGGTTTCTTCTTCTTCTTTAATGTTGTTCTATTAATTCTTGTTCTTACTGCATTAGTGAATGGCCAACATTAATGTATATCTAAAAAGTCCAATTTCACTCGAAAGAGCAAGAAATTGGAAAGTTGTGAATTAATAGGATATTGTTCTTAACTTAATTTGGGAAAATTGGGTTTTGATGTGCTTTCCTGATAGAATTATACTTGAAAGCCGTATTAGTCAATTTAGGAACCGGAATTGTAGTGCTAGGTCATAAATTGCATTTGATCACAGAAATGTAGACGAATGGTTTATGATTCTAAAGTGAAATTAAATACGAGAGTTTTAATTTCTAGGCGAATGTTCTTGGCTAGCAACATGAAGAAGAGATTAACCAAATTATCATAATTATCAAGTTCATTACTTGTTCTTAACCTTGGCATGTTCATATCCATTGTCTAAATTCACTAGTAAATAGTTGTTATTAATTGTAGTATATATAGTTTAGAAACAAAAACTCAAAGTAACTCTTGGTTACATTGTTGTTAGCATAATTTGAAGTGAAATAGGAATATAGTAAACTAGGCAATTTTACGTATCTTGGGCCTCCTTGGATCGATACTTGGCTACTTAGCCACTTTATTACTTGTTTGACCACGTGCACTTGCGTGTCAGTTTTTAATATAAATTACCAACGAGTAGAACAACCCGAACACTAGACTACCCTTTCGGCGAGAATGCCAGGGCTCTATGCCGAGTGGGGCCAGCATTTGTAGAGCCCACGGATGATGATGTCCCCACGGACGAGGAGACACGTCGGGAGGACTCCGATGTGGAGTCCGAGGATGACGATGGGGGTGATTCAGACGTGGGAGATGAAGCAGCAACACCTGATGAAGAAGTGGAGTACTTTGATTGATCAGGGAGTTTCACCACCCGATTTTTATGCTATTTTAATTTTTTTGTGAACACTGGGGACAGTGTTCGAGATAAGTGTGGGGTGGGAGTAGTTAGGTGCTGGTTATGCTGTTTTGTATGTCCTAATCTGTTGTTGTGGTGTGAACAAAATCTTCTGACCTGTGATTTGTGATTGTAAGTTATTATTCTGTATTGTAAATATATGTGAAACTGTTGTGTGTTGCTGAATGTTGCTAGCTGAGTTTGTACATATTTTTGTTTATCGAAATGATCGATATTTTTAAAATTTTTCTTTTTTTTCTTTTTCTTCAACTCTTGGGTTTCTCGGCGTTTGTTTTCGGTTCTTTTACCGAGAAGGGTCCCATTGAACCGAAGTCCTAGTTAGTGATCGTTCCCTATGATGGATAGATGACGACCGTCTTAAGGGAAATGTAGTCGTTAGGAGTAGATTTTTCAATTATTTTTCAGTTGTTTTTCTTTTGGGGTTGCATCCCAAAACTTGTAGTTACTTTATGGCTGCGGAATTATGGTTGCGTGTTGTATATGATATTTAAAATGCAAATATGATTCGTATGAAAGCATGCAACTTTGTAAATGTGTTGAGATACCTAGGCCATAGAGTTCGATTCAGTGTGATTGAGGCTTAATGTTTGAATTCCTGTAATTAGCTGATTGAAGAGTCTGTGAATACATCTTGAATTGAGCATGTCCAATAAGTGTGAAGTGAGGTTTTGTTATTCCATGCTATTGTGAAGTGTCTAGAACTTGCCTGGTGTGTGTACAAAATGAAATGAAGGAGGTGTGTTGTAGGAAAGGATGTAGGCATTTCTTTGTTTTTAACTGAAAGTTTCTATTTTTCATGATCATACCCACCTTGATTGTGTACCCTAGTCAGCCCGTTGAGCCTTTAGCCTATTATTTTTTTCTTTTGTCAAAAAGTGTAAACTGAGCTTAATCCCTTCTTTTCATTAGTCGTAAAGCCGATCCAAAACTCTTAAGCGCTTAAGAAGAGAAAATAATTTTCCCAAAGTGTCAAAAGAGTGAGAATGGTGAAAAGAAAAGTAAAGCAGAGAGATGGAAGGAAAGAAAATGTTGAAGGTGCAATTGTTATAAATAAACTATAATGAAGGTGCATGAATAATCTTTGTTGTGGTGAAAAGTGTGCTTAATAAGATGGGCCAAACTAAAGAACAACTTCAAAAATGGGAGGATGAAGAAAGAAACAATGTCCATGAGTTTGATGGGATGTGTTGAAAAAGCGCTTAAGGATGCTAGTGGCTATTATTGGCTAGCCCAATATTTACTAGTTCCGTAGCTTCCATTACAACCCGTTAAAGTCCTACGTGATCTTACATCACATTTCTTTATATTAGTGAAGTAGTACACTAAAGGCAAGCTTATGGGTCAGGACATGATGCATGTGAATTCTTTTGGGAGAGAGAGCGAAATTGTGTTTACATGCCCCTGCTTTAAATTTTGTGAGTTCATATGATAAAAAAGGGGAAAATTCTCTTGTATTGTGAGGGCACATGCTTGATGAGAGATTAATCTTCGTGTCGGATGTCTTGATCAGCTGATTTGTAGGAGTTTGTCAATATCAAGAGTCGATTCTTAAGTCTAGGAGGTCTTGATGTATTGAAGGTCATTGCATTGATAGGACCATGCATGTTTTCTTGATGATTTGCTGTATTGAATAATCGGTATGACCGTAACCTAAATTGTCGAACCAAAGTAGCGACGTTGGGATGTAAATTGCATGAGGTGTAAGATTGTTGTTCGAGGACGAACAAGGATTTAAGTGTGGGGTAAGTGATCTTGGGCAAATTTATATGCCCAAGTGATACTCAAAGGTGTCATTTTAGCCTTGTTTATCTATCAATGTTTATACATTCTCATGTAATTGGTAATAAAATATGAATTTATACTAACCAACATGATTAGCATTGTTTTGCAGGAAAAATGTAATTTCGGGAAGCTAAAATGTATGATGGAAGATATCGGGGTTCGACTCGGATGTGAGCAAGGGACAAGGCATTGTAAAGCACAAAATAAAGGGGCTCCGCGATGGAGCCGTGTCACGCTGCCATCGCGGAGGCCTTCTGCCTGGATAGGGAATTTTCGCCCAATTTCCAGAGAGGGTTCGGGATGGGTCTGTGGCACGATGGCCTGGCTCCGCGTTGCATGCCGTGCCACGTTGGGCCTTATTTCCTGGAACCCCAGTTTCCAGTGAGGGTCCGCGTTAGTAGCGTGTCACGGAGGCAGTGCTCCGCGATGCACTCCGTGACATGTTGCTTGTTATTCCGAGAAAAATTCCCACTAGTATAAATAGAACAATTAGGTTCATTTTTCAATATTCTGACTTGGTGGAGCAAGAACGTGGGTTACAGGCAGTTGAGGGGACGAAATTATCAGGGTTTTTCTCTCTTTCCTTCTTCTTGTATTCAATTTCTTGTATGTTTAACACTCATTTAACGATGTTTAATCCACAAATGAGTGGCTAATTCATATTCTTACTGAGGTTAAGAACAATTGTAATGAAATGTGATTATTGATTCTTTGGTTTTTCATCTTTTCTTCCACGGTTGTTCTATTGATTCTTGTTCTTACTGCATTAATGTGTGGCCTACGTTAATGTACATCTAAAAAGTCCGGTTTCACTCAAGAGAGCAAGAAATTGGAAAGTTGTGAATTAATAGGATATGATCCTTTCTTAGTTTGGGGAAATTGAGAATTGATTTACCTTCAGGATAGAAATATACCTGAAAGTCGTATTAGTCAATTTAGGAATCGATTTTGTATGGCTAGAACATGAATTGCATTTAATCACAGAAATGTAGGTGGATGGTTCATGATTCTTAAGTGGGGTTAAATACGAGAGTTTTAATCCCTTGGCAATAATTCTTGACTAGCAACCGGAGGAAGAAGCTAACCAAATTATATTGAAAAATAATTTCATTACATGTTCGTTTAACCTCAGCATGCTCATATTCATAGTTCAGACTCACATTAGATAATTGTTTTAGACTTAGCATAATTATTAGAAATCAAAAATATCAAACTCTTGGTTACACTGTTGTCTGCATTTTTAGAATTGAAATATAGTACACTTGAGCAGATTGCACTTCATCCCAGTCCCTGTGGGATCGATACTTGGCTTACTTAAGCCATTTTACTACTTGTTCGACCACGTGCACTTGCGTGTAGTTTTATACCCAACAATCGACCGAACACTTTTGAGAGGAGGATGAATGAGTGCCTTGCACAGTTATAGGCATCGGAGTTATCTAGATGGTACGCAGAGCTGGGAGCGCTACGATCCAAGGTGCGGGACTTGGCTGTACAACAGATAGCTGCAGTGCCTCCATCGGTACTCCCCGTGATAGATGATAAGTTTAAATAGGAATTGCCACCTATGTTTGATTTCATCACGGAGGAGAAGGTGGCACATGACAAGGGGAAGAGGCCTCGTGAGGAGGCAAGTGTTGATGATGATGTTTCTCTGCTCCGTCAGTAAAAATAGAAGCAGAGTGAGATGGAGAGAGCGCTGCACGAATCGAGGGAGGAGGCTCGATAGAGAGCCGAGACTGAGGCAGCGAGAGTTCGTGGAGAAGGCACGAGCTCTGTAGGATCTGAGAATGCGTCGGTTCAAGCCGGTAAATTTGGAGATGACATTGGAGGGGTTTCTACACCCTCCACCGACCAGGTAGCTGACACCTAGGTTGCACAGGTATGTTACCCATTTCCTTAGTTCTTGTTTGTTATATATATGCGTCGAGGATGACACATGCTTTCTTGATGGGGTGGGGAAGGATACATGTGCATTCTATTTTGTTGAACATAACCCCAGGGTTTTTCTTTGCGAATATCTTTTCCCTCGGGTGATCCATATCTAGCAGAACCGGCATGTATAGGATTTTATTTTTTGTTTCTTGTGTTAGTTGGAAGAAAGTAGGAAAACTAAAAGCAGTTAAGAGCTGAAATGTTTTTGATATTTTGATATTTGATAATTTGATACCCCTCCGAAAAGTTTGTATATGTGTATGTGAAAGTTGACAAGTATGACCTTTTGTGAATATTTGCATGGCATTGAAACTGCGAACTTGTTTATCATTGTATGGTTGTACGTGAACTAGCAATTGGTGGAAGTGATGATGTTGATCGGCGCTATGTGTGAAGTGAGGTTAAATAGCTGAATTCGGTTGTGTGTGTCAATCTAGAACTTGCCTAGTCAGTTGTACCGAGATAGAGGATAGGAAACTAGGAAAGGGTCATACGCCTTTGTTGGTTTATGAGTCCACTTTAGCCTAAAAGACCTACCAAATGTTAATAAAAATCCCTTGATCCAAATGTTTGAGCTTACATTGACCTTTCTTTTTATTTACACCAATTCACCTGCCTGATTTTATTATGAATGAACCTATTCTGGGCCTGGTCCCTTCTTGGACATTTGTGAACTTCAACTTAGGAAAATTGCCTAAGTTGAGGTTGGCTATGATAGGGGTGAGTAAGAAAAGTCAGGTGGAAATAAAGTTGGGTAATGAAAAAGAAAAAAGAGCGGATGTGGTATGCATGTTGAAAAGAAAAATCAAAATTGTTGTCAAAAAGAAAGAAAAAGAAAAGAAAAATAATGTGTGACATCAATGAGTGTTGAATAAAAAGGAACCGCATCCGTAGTGTCTAAAGCAAAGAAAAGGAAAAGCAGAAAAAGGGAAAAGGGAGAAAATACAAATAAAGGTGAAAAGTGGAGTCAAAAGGCGTAGCTCCAAGGAGGGTTGAGCTACTAAATCCATATGTACCATACCCAAGCCCGAGCCTACGTTACAATCCTAGAAAGTCCTATAGTGATCCTAGCTACTTGTTTGAAAATTAAGGTATTGAAAGTAAAGGCAAGCCTATGGTATTGTAGGCACACAATTCAAATTTCTTTGCGAGAGTGAGTGAATCTTACCTAGTCCCGAGAAAAATATATTGCGATAATCATATACACATCTGTGAGTTTGGGACTTCTTTGCGGTGTGAGCATTTGGTCAACAACATCGTCTACAAATTGTCTGGGGCAGTGTTATAGATTTATGTGCGTGGTTGCAAGTGACAGTATTTTTCCATGTTTCAATTCCTCTGTGTTATGGTTGGAAATTTTGCATATGCATAGTGTTTTGATTTGATACGATGAGGGAGGGGTTAGAAAATTTGATTTTGATATGAAATTATGACTGTTGTAAGTTTCCTAGAGTTCTTCCGATTGAAGCGTCAAATTAGTTTAGTTTGTTTTGTTTTATTTTGTTTTTGCCTGAGGACATGCAAAAGTTCTAAGTTGAGGGTGTTGATGTGCCGTGATTTTACGGCACTTTGAACGCTTAAAACTAAGAAATTATGCACATTCCAGGTATGTTTATATGGGTATGATGTGTTTTGTTCTTAATGTGTAGGAAAACGGGTTTGGAAGTGATTTTGGTCAAATTAATGCTAAAAATAACTGAAAGGTGACTGCCAGATACTTAACGAGTCATTGGCAGGAGGCACGACCTATTGCTTAAGGCGTGGGCAAAAGTTGGAGTTTGCAAGAAGCAAGGCAGTGTACTTGACAAGTTGGAGGAATGACTTGTTACAACTGGTAATGAGTCGTGAGGTCAATCGTTAGGATTTGAAGAAGAAACTTTCAACAAAGTGGCCAGTGAAGCTGATGACAGACATAACGAGTCGTCATGAGATGAAACGACTCATTGACAGGCCACTGGAACCATCCGTGAAGTGCACTAGAGTTTTGAAGGAGTCAGTCCACAAGGGACCTAACGACTCGTGCTCAGGCAAGACGAGTCGTTAGGTGACCCGTTGCCACAACTGGGTGCAATACTGAGGACGACTAATGTAAGCAAGTAATGACTCATCAGATGGCTTAACGACCCGTCATCTAGCCGGTTGCCACTTCCGACCTGGTTTCCAGTTTTATTTAGAAAAAGGATTTCTTGGAATTATAAATATCCAATTTAGGTTTATTTTTAAGAGAAGATTCTGAGATGATTTTGGAGAGGATCTGGAATTATTTTTGAGGCAATTCTTGAGAGAATTTTTGTACAATTGTTCTTGATTCAAGAAACAAAAATAACATTGGAGTTTTATTCAATCTATGTGATTTTTATTCTACAATAATTTGTAAGTTGCAATTATGATTTCTTCTATATTTTGTTATTGCGATAATACAAACATGAGTAGCTAAACCCATAAACTAGGTTTGTGGAAACCAAGATGAATCAACACACATAGGTAAAATCACTTAGTGATTCTTGAATAGGGTTTTATGCATGTATTGTTATTCCTTTCGTTTTGATTAATTCTTGATGGTTGCAAACGTTAGGACTTGCCCTATTCTTACTTATCGGACCAAGGAGGTAAAGACTGGGAAAAGGGATTAACAACGGAGATTTGAGGCTATCAACCCTCATCTAATAGCTTGAACTTTCCTGGGGATAGCTAATCCAATATTAAGGGTAAGGGTCAACAAAAGTACACCAGTATATGGACCAAGTTGTGTGGTAAAAATCATCTAGATTGGGAACCAACCATTTAGGTGAACCTAACTTACCAATATTTCATGTTAAACACCGGAATATATCACTAGTGTAAAAGCCTTGTGGTTATGAAATATTGGGGAACACAATCCTAGTCAAATCATTAATTAAATACAAATCAAATTTGATTTCAATATTCAGCAATTTTACTTTGTTTATTATTCTATATTTTCCCTCTTTTGAAATAAGTAAATCAATAGTAATAGTTATTCACATTAACTTAAGTTCTTACCATATTCCTTGTGGGATCGACCTCAACCTTTGTTGGGTTCTATATTTGAAAATCGACCGCTTATATCTCAATTGCGAGGTGTAATTTGGGCGACATCAGGCACTGACCACCAGCTGGACTAGTAGAAGCACCTGCTGGAAAGGACGTGCTGCTGGAGCTACTGAACTGGTGGCTAGGTCACAGACCCCATCATCGCCCTATCTGACTGAAGGGCAATCTCTGAGCCAATTAGACACTACCCAGGGTGGTTCTTTCCATACTTCACACAGGCCAAAAAAATGTGCTCTCCTGTAGTGCTCCCTTGACCCCCGACGCCCTTATCTTTTGACCACACCTGGGTCTGGATTAAATACTAGCCAATGACGACGCTGGGGCCGATGACCTCTGATGGGACCGAGAATGATGTCTGCCACGGGACCTCTTCTAGGAGAACCCAAAGCTGCCAGTCCTGGCCCTCCTGGCCTCTCTCTGTTTCTTTCACCTGCTCCGCCTCTATTTGTTAGGCATATAGGACCAATCCGGAGAAGTCTATGTCATGGTGCAACATGGCGGTCCTGCACTCCTTGACCAAGGAATCTTCTACCCCATTTATGAATCTGCTCACCCTAGCTCTCTGATTGGCTACCATCTCCGACGCATATTTGGACAATCGGGTGAACTCTAAAGAATACTCCTAGACCATCATGTTGTTCTATCTCAAGTTCATGAACTCGGTCACCTTGATCTCCCTCAGCTCCCAGGGAAAGAATCGACAAGGAAGGCAGTAAGAAACTCATCCCATCCAATGGGGCCTGCCCTGACTCCTCGACTCTCCTTCCACTGCCTATACCATATGTGAGCTACCCCCTTCAACTGATAGGAGGCTAAGTTTGTTCTCTCTTCTCCCGTCACCTTCATAATCTGAGTGATCTTCTAGATATCCTCAATGAATTCATGTGGGTCCTCATCCACCCTGAACCCAAGGAACTCAGGCAGGTTCATCTTGAGAAAGTACCGGACTTTAGTCGCCGTTGTGTTCCCATTCTAGGGAACATGAGCCACTGTCCACTGATTGACTTGAGCGGCCAATTCCTGTGCCAACATCTGAATGGCTTCCCTAAACTCAGTATGGGAAACCTTCTTAGGCACAGGATCCGATGGGGCTAGTGGGGTTTGCTGGTGCCCATCTCCATTGTCATTTCCATGGCCATTCCCATTGCCATTCCTTCTTCTTTTAACTCGGCGTAGAGGCATGATTCTGCAAATGTGTAAATATTAGAGTTGGAGGAATTGAGAGACTTGAACTCATAGCACGAGATAGAATCATGAACAAAGGGAGATTTTCTAAAACATTTCGTAGCCTTTTCGTCATAAGTATGGCGTGCTTCATACCCATGAAAGAGACTCTACTTAACCTGTCTTTCAAACACCCTAGGACACTTCAAAACCTAATGCTCTAATACCAAGTTTGTCACGACCTGAGCTAGGATCCCGGATCGAGACACAGGACCTAGAACTACGAATTGCCCCAAATCGACCCTTGGCATAATCATAGTAATTCAAGAGCATACCTAAAAGTGGAAATCAACCATAAGCTTAATAAAGCGGAAGTATGAATATAATAACTCATAAGGGTACGAATAGTCAACACTCGACAAAAGCAAAATAACTACATAATGTCGGAATAAGCCTCTAACTATCTAACGAGCTGATGAGATAACACCCCCAACTAGCTCTCTAAAGTCTGAAACTAGAAGATTACAAAACAAGAGAGAAACTGCATGTCCTCGATAGATGAGGACTCACCAAAAGTAGAATCTGACTAGACTGGACTGGGAGGGGCTAACAGCGAGGCGATACCTGATATCTTGGACCTGTATGATGATACGATATAATATAGAGTATGTAGTCATTGCTTGAAATGTACTGAGCATGCGGGTTAAGTAAATAAAACCATAAAATACATAAAAGTACATGAGAGTATAACATTTCTGAAATGATGAATTAGAAATCATAACATAACATTAGGGCTCAAGGTTTTCAAAACTGTTCATACATAGTCATAATCTTAATCATAAAGAAGCCTTATAAATCATAAATTGAGCCAAAACATCATAACATGATCATGCATAACATAAGGAACAGTGGGAGATTAGATTCTTATAATCGACATACCCCACATGAGTATACATGGAGCCCGACCTGTAAACCCATAGTCGGGAGGGTGTTCATCCCTTGCAAAGGGTAGAACCATGAAAAGGGTGTGATATCACTGGGACATTCTCAAGGAAGACCCATCATGATAATGTTGGCATGTACTTTTGAGACTCGAGGTATGCTTGGACCCCGGTCTACTCGGTATTAAATATTACTCCCAACACATATATAGTACTCATATCATAGTAGGGAAAACATGCATGAGGTTCATGACCTAGTTAAATCATGATAATCATAAACATTCTTGATATACATGGACTAGCCATGAAATAGGGCTCGTGGGTCAGCCATAATCATAATTGTGAAAATTGTGAAAGAAATTATACATACTTGATAAAATCCTCATACTTGAAATTCATAAATTCATGAGGGAAACTTGTAGGAAATCATGCATCATAAACTCTAAGTCATAAATAAGGGCTTGAGAGATTTAAAATTTGTAAGAGGATCAAAGAAATTCATAAGAAGGAATTTAGCCCTAAATTTTCATAATCATTCTTGAATTATAAGATATAATAACCTCATAACATACTTGAATGGATCATAAACCCTATCATGGAAATCATATTTTCATATCAAATTAGCTTTACCCACAAAGGAATCATGAACGGATTTCAAAATCCAACATAGAATCATAATTATAGAAATTAGGGCTTTGGGGAAATTGAGTGATTATTCGAGCCAAAACTACACACAAGTGCACGTGGTCGTACAAGTAGTAAAGTGGCTTTATTTCAAGCCTAGTATCGATCCCACAGGGACTGAACTACGGTATTAATTAACTTAAGCATCAGTGAACAATATCTCTATGAATGCAGACAACCAAATAAATAATATTTTATGAGTTAAGATCACTAAGTAATAAGAATCTAAGTCAAGATTATAATTTGAGTCTGAACAATAGAAATGAACAAGCTGAGGTTAAGGCAAGCATGCAGGGATGTAATTTATTAATTCAATTCAGCTAATCTTCTCTTCGGTTGCTAGTTAGGAATTAATTGCCTATGGATTGGATCTTTCGACTCCTATCCAATTAAAGAATCATGAAACCTTATTCTACATTTCTGTGATATAAGAATCTCATGCTCTAGCCATACATAACCGATTCCATAAATGACTAATAAGACTTTCAGATATATTTCTATTCTGAACGTAAATCTTTTCTCAATTTTCTCAGCTAAGAAAAGATCATATCCTACCAATTCACATATGCCCAATTCCTTTCCCTTTCAGAATCAAAATTGGATTTCTAAGATATACATTAACATTGACCAAACATTAATGCAGTAAAAACAAGAATTGATAGAACAACCATTGAAGAAAAGATGAAAAATGAAATGATTAATGATTACATTCCGCTACAATTATCCTTAACCTCAGCAAGTGGTGAATTAGCCACTCATTTGTAGATTAAACATCTTCAAATAAGTAGAATCCATACAAGCAATTGAAATTAAAGAGAAAAAGGAAGAGAATATCCCTAGAATTTTCGTCCTCTCAACTGCCTGCAACCCACGTTCTTGCTCAACCAAGTCAGAATGTTTAAAATAAAATCTAAGTGTGCTATTTATACTATTGAGAATTTTTCCCGGAATAGCAAGCAACGTGGCACGGAGTGTATCGCGGAGCACTCTCTCTGTGTCACGGGGATATCGCGGACCCTCAATGGAAATCGGCTCCCAGGTAACTTCACCTCAACATGGAACGACTTGTATCGCGGAGCCTTGCCTCTGTGCCACGGTGCTATCGCACACCTTCACTTGAACTTGAGGTTCTAGGTAATCACACTCAACATGAAATGGAGTGCATCGCGGAGCACTGCCTCCATGCCACTGAGGTAACGCGAACCTCCACTGGATTTGACATAAATAATTTGTCCCAGGCAGAATGCCCCCGCGATGGTAGCATGACACGGCGCCATTGCGGAGCCCTTATTTTTGCCAACTTCCCTTGTCAACTTCCACTTCTTGCTTCCAAGTCGATTCTCGCACTTCACCAACATATATATTAGCTTCCAAAATTTCCTTCTACCTGCAAAACAATACTAATCATGTTGGTTAGTATAAATTCACATTTACCTAAGAATCACATGAGAATATACACATAACAATAGATAAACAAATCGAAATGAAGTATTTGAGTATCACTTGGGCATGCAATTCTGCCCAAGATCACTCACCCCACACTTAAAACCTTGTCCGTCCTCGAACAATACTTTCACATCTCATGCAATTGAAACCCACGTATAGATAATTTGGCTCGACCATTCAAGCTACGACTATACAAATTATTTAAGATAGCAAATCATCAACAAAAACATGCATGGTTTCATCAATACAATGAAGTACATCACATTAAGACCTCCTAACCTCAAGAATCAATTCTTGATCTTGGCAAACTCATGCAAATCAACTGATCAAGATATCTGACACGAAATTTTATCTCTCATCAAGCATGTGCCCTCACAACATAAGGGAATTACCCCATTTTCCATCATAAGATTTCAATCGATTCTTGATCTTGGCAAACTCATGCAAATCAACTGATCAAGACATCTGACACGAAATTTTATCTCTCATCAAGCATGTGCCCTCACAACATAAGGGAATTACCCCATTTTCCATCATAAGATTTCCAAAGCACTACGCCTAGGGGTATACAAATATGATTTCGCTCGCTCTCCCAAAGAATCCACATGCATCATGTCATGAACCATAAGTTTGCCTCTAGTTTTTTACTCCACTAATATAAGGACGCGTGATGTAAGATCACGTAGGACTTAATGGGTTGTAATGTAAGCTAAGAAACTAGTAAATACTGGGCTAACCAATAATAGCAACTAGCTTCCCTAAGCGCTTTTCAATACATCCCACCTTCAGTATAGGCATTGCTTCTTCCCCCATCCTCTCATTCTTGAATTTTCTTCTTTGTTTTTTTTGTTCCCATTTCTTTAAGCTCACTCGACTTACTAGCAAAGAGTATTTATGCATCTTTATTTTTTTTTCATTCATGGATTTTCTTACTCTCTACTATTAATTAATCATTTTCAACAAGTGCACCTTTGACCTTTTCTTTAGCTTTCACAACTTCCGCTTTCCTTTCGGTTCACACTTCTCCCTCCTTTACGCTTTGGAAAAAAATATTTTTCTTAAGCGCTTAAGGGTTTTGGATCAAATTCACGGCTAATGAAAAGAAGGGATTAAGCTCGGTTTGTACCTCTCAAAGAATAGGCTAAAGGATCGATGGAGCTAACTAGGATATAACAGTCAAGGTAGGTATGATAAGGGAGAAACTTTCGGTTTATTCAAAGAAATGCCTACATCCTTTCCTACAATCCACATCCTTCATTTCGTTTAGTACATACACCAGGAAAGTTCTAGACACTTCACAATAGCATGGAATAGTCGAAACCTCACCTCACACTCATTGCCCATGCTCAACTTAAGACATATTCATAGACTCTTCAATTAGCTAATTACAAGAATTCACTATTAAGCCTCGATCACACCGAACTATGGCCTAGGTATCTCAACATGTTTAACACATTTGCATGCTTTCATACGAATCACCTTTGCATATTAATATCATGTACAACACGTAATAAGAATTCCGAACCATTAATTATCGACACGTTTGGGAAACAAACAAAAGAAAGAAGAAAAGGAAAAAAAAACTACTCCTATCGAGTACATTTCCCTTAAGACGGTCGTCATCCATCCATCATAGGGAATAGTCGCTATCTACGACATCGGTTCAATGGGACTATTCTTGGGAAAAGCACCGAAAATAAAAACCAAGAAACCAAACATAAAAAAAAATTCAACAAAAAATTTCGATAGGAAAAGATAAAAATATAATTGAAAAATATTTACACATCACACACAATAGCAGCTCAACACAACAGCAACTCAAGATTCATTGCAACACCAACATTAATTACAGAACACGAAACACAGAGTCACAGGGTCACATTGAGCACAAGCACAACAAACATAAACAAAACATAAACAAAATAGCTAGCACCTAACTACTCCCACCCCACACTTAAGCCGAACACTGTCCCCAGTGTTCATATAATTGCAAAATATCACAAAGGTTGGGTGGTGAAACTCCCTGATCAATCAAAGTATTCAACTTCTTCATCAGGTGTTAGTGCTTCATCCCCCATATCAGAATCGCCCCCACCGTCCTCGTCTGACTCAACATCTGAGTCCTTCCGGCGTGTCTCCTCATCGGTAGGGACATCATCATCCACGGGCTCCACAAATGTGGGGCCCACTCTGCATAAAGCTCGGGCATTCTCATTGAATGGGTAATCCAACTCGAGCTGCCATAACTCATCCTCCGTTATGGGCTGTCCTCCGATGTGCAGCTGCAACATCTGCATCCCGTATATGTGGGTCATGTACTGATCATCCCGAGCATGTCGCTCAGCTAGTGTGAGCACCGGCCTATAAGTAGTGTCAGGTGCCTTGGTTTTGTTGACATCCAAGGCACGCCTGCCGATCTGAGGGATGTAATCTAGGGCCTCCTCCTCAATATTGTGGCCTCTTAGAAATGTGGTAAGCCGACCACTGAACCCGTCTCTATGCCCCTGATGCAGTCGGGCTCTCTTCACGGCAGAGATGATCACCGCCCCAACATTGATTTCCAACCCCTTCATCAGAGCATACACCAAGCAAACTCTATCCCCGGTGACATCTGTCATGTCCACCCCGGGATCCGGCATGAACAAACAATATTCAACCAAATTCGGGCCTCCCTGTTCATCTAAGAATAGGGCAATGTCTGATGGTAGCCCCTCTCCTTGTGCCTACCCCACCTGGCTATCGATCGGGCTCCACATAAGGTGCGTCTGATGTCCGCATAGGGTGGAGTGATGTTCAGCTGACGGAGGACATGAGCGTATGTGTCCCGCGCCCCTAGGATTGCATTCAAATGGTGGGGTTCAAAGGTGACAACCTGCCCTCTGATTTTTATGGTTTGGGTGCATAAGGTCGGGTTTCAGTTGGCATAGAACTCCTAGATAAGATGGAGATCGCACTCCCTGGGCTCTTCGAAAATGAAGTTCAGCCCAACGGTGTCAATCTTGTGTACAATCCGCAGGAATTCTTGTGCCAGTGGTTCCCGTGCTATCTGCTTCTCCGGAAAGTATTTTGTTTCTTTATGTTTAGCATACCACTTCTTCCCCTCATCAGTCACCCATATGGTTCCGTATTGTCGGCGTTGACCTCTAGGAACCGCTGGTGTTGCTGGAACTGTTGTCCCCAATCTTACCCTCTTTCTGCTGGCGCCTGATGTGGATGCGCCCTTTCCCTTGTCTTGTCTTCCTGACATTGTTCCTGTACATTCAAACATACAGTCCCAATGTTATTCAAGTCATAATTAGCTACAACTAAGGTTGGGTTTAATTAGATCACCCCACACTTAGTCTTTAGCCGCAATCAACATAATTCGACAAGACATTCATGATTTTGCTATTCTTAGCATTCAACATCCTTAGTGCATTCATATAAGTCGATGAAACAATTACTTTGTAATACTCAGACTTCGTACAATGAATAAAAATTTCTCCATCGATTCAATTACATCATCATTAGCACTTTGCAATTTTTTTTTTCACAACAACCTATGTAAATCTCCATTTGTATTCTCCCGAAAATCCTTCTTCTAACATAGCATGTTCAACATCAATCACAACACATTTCACTTCAAACAACATGCACAACCAATTTATCAACATTTACATGCATTTTGTGTTCTTCCTATTCAATCTTCAACCCTAGCTAACAATATCGCAAGAATTTCAACAAAACATGCAACCAATGAGTTAATCTACTCACAATGATACTATGAACATCATTCAATCATACCTCAATTGATTTCAAGCTTATTTCTCACTTAGGGCAAGGTTTCACCACAAAACATGTTCAAGAATTGAAAATTTGAGCAATGATAAGGAAAAATTCAAGAACATACCTTTACTTCGGTGAAATTGCAGAAAACTCGAAGAAAGTTGATCACTAAGTTTGTGTCACTTTGGGGGAGAAGGGAATTTTGGGTGTGGGTCGCAGAGGGATTGAAAGAATAGAAAAAAATAAAGGAAATTGGCGTTTAAAAGAGGTTTTTCGCGCGGGTTACCCGATGACCCGAGGTGATCCGACGCAAAATACACCTCAACATGTCATGGAGGGTAATGCGGAGCACTGCCTTCGTGACACGGAGCCATCGCGCAGGTATTCTGGAAATTTTAAAAAATCCGGAATACACCTCAACATTTCACGAAGGGTAACACGGAGGCACTCCTCCGTGACACGGAGCCATCGCGCAGGATCACTGGAATGTGCCAATTTTTATTTTCTTACCTTGATTTTTTTCCTTTGCGCTTTTTTTGTATTTTTTCCCTCTGTTCCACCTGAAAATCATTTCACCACAAGAAATTGGTTAGAATTCATAGGTTGCAACGCAACAATTTTTATTTTTATTTTTCTTTGTTTTTCTCTTTCTCTTTTTTTTTTCAAATAAGTATACTCTTCTATTACAACACATTCACGGGTTGCCTCCCGTGCAGCGCCTGATTTACCGTCGCGGATCGATGCTACTCATTCTCAATCATCCTCTAGAGTGATGGATGTCTTCTCTCGAATAACGTCCTCACCCCAATAATGCTTACATTGTTGCCCGTTCACCAAAAATGTGGCACTTCTATCTTCTCACCATAACTCCACTGCCCCGTGTGGGGTCATTCTCATCACTTCAAACGGCCCTGACCACTTGGACCGCAACTTACCTTGAAAAAGCTTCAACCTTGAGTTAAATAACAACACTTTCTGCCCTAGCTCAAAGATCCGATGCACCATATGCCTGTCGTGCCACCTTTTAGTTTTCTCCTTGTAGCATTTGGCACTTTCATAGGCATGCCATCGAAACTCATCTAGTTCGCTGAGTTGCATCAACCTCTTCTTCCCTGCTAGCTCCGGATCCATGTTCAGCTTTCTCATGGCCTAAAAAGCTCGATGTTCCAGCTCCACAGGCAAATGACATGCCTTTCCATAGACCAATCTGTATGGAGAAGTCCCAATGGGTTCCTTGTATGCAGTTCTATAAGCCCACAATGCATCGTCAAGTTTGCTTGACCAATCAATTCGTTGTGCATTCATTGTCTTCTGTAGAATCTGCTTTATCTCTCTGTTTGACACATCCACTTGCCCACTAGTTTGGGGATGATACGCTGTTGCTACCTTGTGGCGCACCCCATACTTAGCTAGCAAGTTCTTGAAACTCGCATTCACAAAATGAGCCCCTCCATCACTGATAATGGCTCTGGGTGTCCCGAACCTGGTGAAAATTTGCTTTTTCACAAATTTCGTCACCACCTTGTTGTCATTCCTGGGACAAGATGTTGCCTCGACCCACTTAGATACATATTCAACCACTACCAAGATGTAACGATTACCAAATGACGGTGGAAACGGGCCCATGAAGTCTATTCCCCATACATCAAAAATCTTCACTTCTAATATCTGCTGCAGTGGCATCTCCTGTCTTCTACCAATTGTGCCTGTTCTTTGACATCTATCACACATTTTTACGTATTGTATAGAATCTCTAAATAGTGTAGGCCAAAAGAAACCTGACTGGAGCACCTTGTGAGCTATCCGCTCGCCTCCGTGGTGCCCTCCATACAACGATGAGTGACAACTCCTCAATACTTCTACAATCTGGTTCTCTGGGATGCATCGTCTCATCACTTGATTCGGTCCCTACTTAAACAAATACGACTCATCCCATATGTAATACCTGCAATCATGTCTCAACTTCTTTCTTTGCTGAGCCGTAGCCTCCGGTGGGTAGACTCCACTTACCAGCAAATTCACAATGTCTGCATACCAAGGGATTTCAGCTTCCCTTATTGCCAAGAGCTGCTCATCTGGGAACTCTTCTTTGATAATATCACCTTCATTTACATGTAACCGACTTTCCAATCGCGATAGGTGATCTGCCACTTGATTCTCGCTCCCCTTTCTGTCCCGAATCTCTAGGTCAAACTCTTGTAGCAACAATATCCATATGATTAGTCTGGGCTTTGCATCCTTCTTGTTAAACAGATACCGAATTGCTGCATGATCAGTATACACCACTACTTTAGAACCCACCAGGTAGGACCTAAATTTATCAAATATGAACACCAATGCTAGCATCTCCTTTTCCGTGACTGTATAATTGACTTGGGCTGCGTCAAGTGTTTTGCTTGCATAATAAATGGAATGAAAAATTTTATTCCTCCGCTGCCCCAATACAACTCCTACAGCCAAGTCACTTGCATCACACATTAATCCAAACGGTTGCTCCCAATCCGGAGAAATAAGAATAGGCGCTTCTACCAGCTTCTGTTTTAACTCCTCGAATGCTTTAACAGAATCCTCGTCAAACTCCAACTTCACCTCTTTTTCTAGAAACCGACATATTGGTCTAGAAATTTTAGAGAAGTTCTTGATGAACCGTCTGTAGAACCCTGTATGTTCGAGAAATCTGCGAACACCCTTCACTGACACTGGTGGTGGTAGCTTTTCGATCACTTCAATCTTTGCAAAATCGACTTCCAACCCCTTGCATGACACCTTATGACCAAGGACGATACCCTCCTTGACTAGAAAATGACATTTCTCCCAGTTGAGCACAAGGTTAGAGTCTTCACATCGGCTAGCACCCTGCCAAGATTCTGCAAACATGTAGCGAACGAATTACCGAAAATAGAAAAGTCATCCATAAATACCTCGACAAAATCTTCCACCATATCGTGAAAGATCACCATCATGCATCTCTGGAATGTGGCTGGTGCATTGCATAGACCAAATGGCATCCTCCTGAAAGCATATGTCCCATAAGGACATGTAAAAGTGGTCTTCTCCTGATCCTCCGGTGCTATGGCTATTTGATTATAGCCAGAATATCCGTCAAGAAAACAATAATACTCTTGACCTGCCAACTTGTCCAATATCTGATCAATAAATGGGATAGGATAATTATCTATCCTCGTGGCCTCATTGAGCTTCCTGTAATCCATGCAAATTCGCTAGCCTGTGACTGTGCGTGTGGGAATCAGCTCATTCTTTTCGTTGGTGACTACGGTCATCCCTCCTTTCTTTGGGACACACTGAACGGGGCTAACCCATTCACTGTCTGAATATGGATCCTTCTTCCATAAAAATCCTGTGTGTGCAAAAAGCTGGATTAATTCCTCTGATGTTCGACATTTGCCAACCCATTGCTTTCTTCCGCCTCTTGAGGACCACCAATGCATCTCTCACTTGTGCCTCTGTCAGTTCTACGGAAATAATGACTGGCAAGGTGTCATCTTCCCCCAAAAATCATACTTCAGATGTGGAGGCAATGTCTTCAACACCAATTTTGGTGCCTCCTCAATTGATGGTTTTGGCAACGGATCTAATGACCTCATCAATGGCTGAAAGTCTTGCTTCCTGGGAAACCATTTTTGCTCGTTCAATGTCTGCACCATCTCATACGTAGCACTGTCTCCAAAATGATCATAGCTCATCAAGGCTCTCTCCGATGGGTCTTGAGAGTCAACAATCTGAAGAATTGATTCCTTATTTAGCACATTGATCGCTGATAGCTCCTCATATATGGTCGGTAGTTTCATGACCTTATAGACGTCAAAAACCTCTACTTTGTCATGTACTCGCATGGTTAGCTGACCAGCAGCCACATCAATCAATGCTCGTTCGGGTGCCAAGAAAGGACGTCCCAAAATAAATGGGACTTCTGCATCTGACATGAAATCCAAGATAATAAAATCCACCGGGAAAATGAGGGAGCCCACTTGCACTAGCACATCTTCCACAATACCATCTGGCCTGGCCAAAGAACGGTCAGCTAGCTGCAAGATCACAGTAGTTGGTCTAGGGCTGCCCAGCCCCAACTTCTTGAACACCGATGTTGGCACCAAGTTTATGCTTGCTCCCAAATCACATAATCCGCGAGCTCTAATACTTTGCCCAATTGTAATTCGAATGGTAAAGCTCCCAGCATCCTTGAGCTTTGTCGGCAAGCTGTTCTGTATTCGGGAGGTGCACTCCTCAGTAAGCGCCACCATAGCATACTCCGTCAATCTGCTTTTGTTTGCTATGACGTCCTTGATATACTTGGCATATTTCGGCACTCCCTGCAAAACATCAACTAGAGGTAAATTAATGTGTACCTATTTCAACACTTCCATGAATTTCATAAAGCAAGCTTCTTTCTTGTGCTTCTTTAATCTCTGAGGGAACGGGGGTGGTGGTCTTTCTATCTCAGTTGCCTTTTCCTTCCCCCCTCACATCATCATGTTCCCCATCTCTTTCCACTGCTCCAGATTGCTGAGGTGGTCTTTCTGGTTCTACCTCCTTAAGTTATAGTAACTCCTTGTGGTCACTGCATTGACCTGCTTGGGATTTGGGTCAGTATCACTCGGTAGTCCTCCTCTGTGCCTGGTGTTTTGAGCTCCAGCTAACTGTCCAAACTGGTGCTCCAACGCCTTTGTAGCTAACTGCTGATTTTTCATGTTAGCCGCTAATTTCACATAATCAGCCTGCATTAGCACTTGGTTAGCTATAATTATTTTTAACATATCCTCAATTCTGTTGGGTGGTGGAGGAGGTGCATTGTTTCCTCTATATTGAGATTGAAAATTCTGATGCCCCCCTTGATTTCTCTGTACGCCCTGATGCGAACTCTGTCCTTGATGGCTATTACTCCCTCAAGAGAAATTCGGATGATTCCTCCAATTTGAGTTGTAATTGTTTCCATATTGTTGATTGTTATTCCTCTGGACGTTCCCAACAAAATTTACTGAGTCTGGATTGGCACCAAAACACTCAGCTGAGAGTTCACTACTCCCACATACTTCACACCATACTTGATGAACGACATTAACTGGGGCTTGTGCTTGATTCAAGCTCATACTGCTGAAGTGGGTGTTGAGCTGATTTTGCAATGCAGCTATCTGTGCAGCAATAGTTGTAAAACCATCCACCTCAAAGACTCCTGCAGCTTTCCTTGTTCCTCCTCGAGTTGAATCCGCATTCCATTCTGGATTTCCCTGTGAAATACGGTTTAACAAAGTGTAAAGCTCTTCATAAGTCTTCTCCAATGCCTGCCCCCCAACCGCTGAATCTAACAAAATTTTAGTATGTGGTTCCAAACCCTCAATGAATGTGTGCACCAACACATCATTAGACTGGTGATGATGAGGATAATCCCTTAACATCGACTTGAACCTCTCCCAAGCTTGATACAAATTCTCACCCTCTCTCTGTTTGAAACTTAGAATCTGAATTCTAAGTCTGGCTGTCTTCCCAGATGGAAAGAATCGTATCAAAAACTTCCTTGCAAGATCATCCCAAGTGGTGATAGAATTAGGTGGTTTAGCTTTCAACCACCTATTTGCTTCCTCCAATAATGAGAACGGGAATAATGTAAGCCGCACATAGTCGGGTGATACTCCAGCAAGAATGTAAGTGTCACATATCTCCAAAAAGTTTTGGAGATGTTGTTGTGGATCTTCATGAGGGAGACTTGTGAATTGCCCGCTGGTGTGCAATAACTGCACCATATTCTGCTTAAGCTCGAACCTCCCTCCTGGCTCTGGTCTGCGAATACTAGATCTAACATTATTTGCATGTGGGATTGCCACTTCACGGACCGGCCTTGCTGCCATCTCTCCGGGCACTAAAACTGCCCTTACAAGTGGTGGATTCTGTTGTTGCTCTAGAATTACCTGTCTTAGCAACTGCAGTTTCTTCTCTAGAGCTTCCCTTTGTTGGCGATGAAATTGTCTCTCCGGCTCTATAAATGAATCCACCAACTCCTTATCTCTTGCCAACGTTCAGAAAAATTCAGTACCTGCAAGAGAAAGGCTAAGATCAAGTTGTCAGCACTTATATTGAATTTGTAAACTAACACTAAGAAATTAAATTTACCAATTTCCAGTCCCCGGCAGTGGCGCCAAGAACTTGTTCGAGCCAAAACTACACGCAAGTGCATGTGGTCGTACAAGTAGTAAAGTGGCTTTATTTCAAGCCAAGTATCGATCCCACAGGGACTGAACTATGGTATTAATTAACTTAAGCGTCAGTGAACAACATCTCTATGAAAGCAGACAACCAAATAAATAATATTTTATGAGTTAAGATCACTAAGTAATAAGAATCTAAGTCAAGATTATAATTTGAGTCTGAACAATAGCAATGAACAAGCTGAGGTTAAGGCAAGCATGCAGGGATGTAATTTATTAATTCAATTTAGCTAATCTTCTCTTCGGTTTCTAGTCAGAAATTAATTGCGTTTGGATTGGATCTTTCGAATCCTATCTAATTAAAGAATCATGAAACCTTATTCTACATTTCTGTGATATAAGAATCTCATGCTCTAGCCATACATAACCGATTCCATAAATGACTAATAAGACTTTCAGATATATTTCTATTCTGAACGTAAATCTTTTCTCAATTTTCTCAGCTAAGAAAAGATCATATCCTACCAATTCACATCTGTCCAATTCCTTTCCCTTTCAGAATCAAAATTGGATTTCTAAGATATACATTAACATTGGCCAAACATTAATGCAGTAAAAACAAGAATTGATAGAACAACCATTGAAGAAAAGATGAAAACTGAAATGATTAATGATTACATTCCGCTACAATTATCCTTAACCTCAGCAAGAGGTGACTTAGCCACTCATTTGTGGATTAAACATCTTCAAATAAGTAGAATTCATACAAGCAATTGAAATTAAAGAGAAAAAGGAATTGAATAACCCTAGAATTTTCGTCCTCTCAACTGCCTGCAACCCACGTTCTTGCTCAACCAAGTCAGAATGTTTAAAATAAAACCTAAGTGTGCTATTTATACTATTGAGAATTTTTTAGGGAATAACAAGCAATATGGCACAGAGTGTATCGCGGAGCACTCCCTCCGTGCCACAGGGATATCGCGGACCCTCACTGGAAATCGGCTCCCAGGTAACTGCACCTCAACGTGGCACGACTTGTATCGCGGAGCCTTGCCTCCATGCCACGGTGCTATCGCGCACCTTCACTGGAACTTGAGGTTCCAGGTAATCACACTCAATGTGACACGGAGTGCATCGTGGAGCACTGCCTCCGTGCCACGGAGGTAACGCGAACCTCCACTGGAATTCGACATAAATAATTCGTCCCAGGCAGAATGTCCCCGCGATAGTAGCGTGACACGACGCCATCGCGGAGCCCTTATTTTTGCCAACTTCCCTTGTCAACTTCCACTTCTTGCTTCCAAGTCCATTCTCGCACTTCACCAACATATATATTAGCTTCCAAAATTTCCTTCTACCTGCAAAACAACACTAATCGTGTTGGTTAGTATAAATTCACATTTACCTAAGAATCACATGAGAATATACACATAACAATAGATAAACAAGTCGAAATGAAGCATTTAAGTATCACTTGGGCATGCAATTCTGCCCAAGATCAGTGATCATACTTTTGATTAAATAAGGGACATGAGGTTGAAAGGAACCTTCATTCATAGACCCACATACCTGAATTGATCAATCTCCAATTGAATTTGAAACCCTACTTGAATCTAGAGGAAACTTGGGGAAGAACCTAGGAATATCTTGAGAGATCTTGAGGGACTTGATTTTTCAATTGAGAGTGTTAGGAGAGTAATGGGTGATATAGGGTTGAGAAGTACCCTTAATACACTCTTTTCCATGCTTAAAATGACGTAGTTTAGGACCTAAGAGCTTAGTATTTACAAAAATACCCTTAATGAAAATTCTGGAAAATATGCACTGCCAGTCGTCATGACTCTTACCACGAGTCGTACCATGAAGTGTTGATTTATGGTCACCTCCTGTTGTCACCATTGGTCGTTAGTACTGGTTCTTGAGGATCATACCAAGGGCGCCCACATGAGTCATTACATGTCACCATGGGTCGTGAGGCCACCTGCTGTCACTAAGCCTCAACTCTCACTTTCTCTGAAATTTTCCATGGGTTACAAACCACGACTCATGGTTTTCTACCATGGGTCATAACACCACTCATGACAACACATCTATACCCAAAACTTCCAAACCACGACCCTTATCATGACTCATTTTTTCCCACAACGAGTCGTACTATGACCCATCCTTTCTAACCCTAGCATCCCAGTGTCTCACCACAACTCATACCGCCATCTGTTACTTCTCACCATGACTTGTACCATGAGTCGTTTTGAGGAAAAAATGTAGATTTTTTTCTTAACTCATTTTCAATTCTCTCATCTAGTCTTAGAAACTTTTGGGATATTATAGAATGATCGTGGTGGAATTAAAGTGAGATAACGTAACTCGCAGGTTATGATTAAGACTGTGAGGACGGGTAGAATGGGGCGGAGTTAAATTTCCAAAAATCTTATTTCCCGAAATAGTCTATTGAATTATCCTTTAATCTTTTGTTCTTGATTTTGAATGTTTCAAAGCGATGAGGAAAGGCAAGGCTCCATCGAAGTAATTGTGATTTCGATATTCCAATCGAGGTAGGTTATGGTTTAGAAGGAGTTGTACTTTGGATAATAATATGTATTGTGTGAAATGATTGTGCATGAATTGGTCTTCGGGCATTACTTGTTGTAATAATTCCTTGTTGAATTCTATTGTTGAATAATTTTACTATGAGATTGTTATTTATGTGATGTGGAAAATTGGATGCTGAGAGGTTGTTCTTATTTGTTTGTATTGTTTGAATATGATCTCTGAATTGTGTGAGTATTCGAGTTAAAGGAGGAAGATGAGGACTTCCAAGGGTCAAATAAACTGACTGAGTGGTAAAACATCGAGATGTATGAATAAAAGTGGAAACATGATTGTCCTGGGATGAGTGGCTCGTGCCTGATGGGAGCATCCAGGCGAGAAATGATGGTTGAGTGACTCATATCTGAGGGGAGCATCCAGACGAGCAGATGAGTTGGAGCGTGTACTGCCTGGTACAGTACATGAATTTCTAGAATCCCCTATAGATTATGACTGAAAGGACAAAAACAAGACCCTTTGACATGTGTGTATATTTATGTTTAGTGTTGGAGTGTTCATGGTGATGTGACAGAGGCATATGCCCTGCATATCACCAATTGTTACAATATTTGACTGAGTGTAAAGAAATAAGATCAGTCTAGGAATGTGATAACTTGAATGAGCTAAACTTCTAGCCATGTATTTGGTGTATTTGAATTGTTGATGTTTTTATAGTGATTTGGCGTTATATGTAAAGTTAAATAAGGACTCATGATGAGTTGTGAAATCTATCATGAGTGGTTCATTGTATATTCCATGTGGTTATGATATGTTGATTGTTTAGTGACAACTATGAGTAGCTTAGATGGTCATGATGAGTAGAATATTGAAAAGAGTTAAGAGAATTGTAGATGTGTAGCTAAGTCGAGCTACTACCAAGGCAGTACCGCTTCAGTGCGACATATTCCGCCACGACTTTACTATTGCAACGAGGCCCAATCCAGTGAGCTGGCCGGCTGACACCCTATATAGATTGAACTCCTAAATGATTATTAATTACTAAAGTTGTGTCCTGAGGTAATTGCATATTGTTATTTTGCTTATACGTGTTAATATTTAAGGTTGGCCGATGATGCCTACCAATACTAGGTTTTGTACTAATGCTACTCCTGCACTTCTTTTCTAAGTGTAGACCTCGATCCCGCAGGTTCATCTCAGTCCCATCTCTAGAGTAGCAGCAGATTCATAGCAAGGTGCACATTTCAGGACGTGTTGTTCGACTCATTCATAGAAGATTTCTTTTGTTTAAACACCGATATTTCTTATTTTCTTGAATTACTCTTTATAGATAGGTTTAGGTAGATGTCCTCATACATAATTATCTTCAGGTTTTGGGGATGTTTTAAATAGCTAGATGTTATTTTTCCTTTCATTTAAGTAATGCTTCTGTTATTCATTTTTATAATGTGATTTGCTCATATTTGGTTACGGATTTGGATAACTAGTTGGAATTCGTTGGTTCACCCACCAGAGGAGATAGTATGGATGCCAATCACGGCCACTTAGATCGTGACATTTTTGCTTCTAATTCTTTTATAAAGACTGACTTGAATAAAATATTGGGATTTTATCTCAACGCGGGGTCTGTGATGTGATCTTGGGCAAAATAGCATGCCCAAGTGATGCTTTATAACTTAGTTTTGTCTTGTTTATCGACTTAATTATATGCATTCTCATGTACTTCTATGTAAATGTGAATATATATACTAACCAACATGATTAGTTCTTGTTTTTGTAGGTTTAAAATGAATTTGAGGAACTAATCCATGAGTTGGTGAAGTGGAGGCATGGAATCGGAAGTAAAACGCGAACATCGGCAAGGAGGATGCGCGAAATAGCCCACCTGTGTTGGAAACGTGCCACGGCAGGCAGGCTGCGCGACCAAGGGCGTGTCACGGCCCCTAACGCGCTGCACAAGTAGCGTGCCACGCTGCCAACACGGCAAGGGATGCCTGGCATGTATTTATGCGAATTCCAGATTGCCTACGAATGCCTCCATGTCATGGAGGCAAATTGGCGCGATAACCTCCGTGATATGAAGCTATTTCATGCCGGGCATAATTTTTTACAATTCTCATTTACTATAAATAGGTCCCTTAGCTCCTAAAAACATTCTGTGACGAAATTATTCTGAAAAACTGCCAAGGAGTGAAGGGAGAAGTGGGAGAACTCACCTAGGGTTCATCAATTTCATCTTCTCTTCTACCAATTCTTGTAAGTATGTTACTTTAACTATGTTTTCTTTTAATTATACGAACTTGAGTGGCTAGAACCCTTCCTCTAGGGTTGAAACCACATGGTATGATTGTGTATACATGATTTTGTCTTGGTTTTAAGTTATTAATTGTTGTTTTGTCTTACATTCTTAATTATGGTTGTTTTTATGATTGATCACCATGAAAACACACACGTTACACCTAGGTAAAAGCTTGAGAAAGTAAACCTAGGCAAGAACAAAGAATGTAGGGAGCAAGTTTGTATCTTACGATATAATTCGCGGTTAGGATAAGAAATTATACCTAATTTACCTTGCTTGATTAATAAAACGGGATGAGCTAGACACCAACTTAGAATTATCACATCACCACTCGTAGAAGTAGTTGTGAAGCTAAGTTTGGTTAAATGATTAGAGGTACGAAAGTCCCTAATCAAGAGCATAAACCCCTAAACCACATCCACGTAATTGAATTGCCCACGAACTAGAATGTCACATCCCCGCTCAACGATATAGTTGTGAGGCTAGTTTGTCGTGTTTAGTGATCTTGGGCAGATTTATATGCCCAAGTGATACTCAATCGTACCATTTTTACCTTGTTTGTTGTGCAATGTGTATATAATATCATGTATTTGGTAATAAAATGTGAATTTATACTAACCAACATGATTAGCATTTTTTTTGCAGGATAATGTGATTTTTAGGAGCAAAAATGCGTGTTGGAACTATGTCGGAGTTGGACTTGAATGCGAGCGTGGAAAAGACCTCGGATGGCACATTTTACACTAGCTCCGCGATGGCGGCGTGCCACGCTGCCATCGCGATAGTACACTGCCTGGAGAGGAAATTAAGTGGCAGATTCCAGTGAGGCATCGCGACAGCTCCGTGGCACGGAGACAGGCCTCCGCGATGGCCTCCGTGCCACGTTGAAGCCAATTATCCGGACCCTGAAGTTTCCAGAGAAGGTCCGCGTCCGCGCCGTGTCACGGAGGCCGTGCTCCGCGTTGGCCTCCGTGACACGTTGCTTGTTATTCCGGAAAAAATTTCCCACTAGTATAAATAGCACACTTAGGTTATTTTTAAAGGGGTCTTCTTTTAGTTCTAGTTTTTAGCAGAGTTCAGGAGTGGAGAGAGGAACGTGGTTTTGTGGCAGTTGAAGAATAGAAAAGATAAGAGTTTTCTTCTCTTCCCTTCTTCTTTTCCTTCAATTGTATGCATGATTTACACTCATTCTAGGACGATTAATTCAAGAATGAGTGGCTAATTCCTTTCTTGCTGAGGTTTTGAACTTGTGTAATGATTATTGGTAATAATTGATATGGTTTCTTCTTCTTCTTGCATATTGTTCTATTAATTCTTGTGCTTAGTACATTCTTGATTGGCCACCATTAATGTATATCTAAAAAGTCCAATTTCACTCAAGAGAGCATGAAATTGGAAAGTTGTGAATTAATAGGGTATTGTTCTTAACTTGATTTGGGAAAATTGGGTTTTGATGTGCTTTCTTGATAGAAATATACTTGAAAGCCGTATTAGTCAATTTAGGAACCGGAATTGTAGTGTTAGGTCATGAATTTCATTTGATCACAGAAATGTAGACGAATGGTTTATGATTCTAAAGTGAAATTAAATACGGAAGTTTTAATTTCTAGGCAAACGTTCTTGACTAGCAATATGAAGAAGAGGATGACCAAATTATCATAATTATCAACTCCATTACTCGTTCTTAACCTTGGCATGAGCATATCCATTGTCTGAATTCAACGTAAATAATAGTTGTTAAGTTTAGTATATAATTAGTTTAGAAACAAAACTCCCTAAATTCTTGATTGGATAGTTGTTAGAATAGTTAGAAATAGAATAGAAATATAGTGAACTAGGAAATTTTGCATATCCAGAGCAGCCTCCTTGGATCGATACTTGGCTACTTAGCCACTTTATTACTTGTTTGACCACGTACACTTGCGTGTCGGTTTTTAACACATACCGAACCAGCCGGACAAGTTTTTGGCGCCGTTGCCGGGGAGGCTAGGCGATTTGTAAAATTTTGTTTAGTGTAAATTTACTGTATTTGTATTTTATTTTCTTAAGTGTTAACAACTTGGTCTTAGCCTGTATTTTGCAGATTTTTATTTCTGTGAACACTGGCAAGGGACAAAGAGTTGGTGGAATCCTACTTAGAGCCAGAACGTGAATTGCATAGTCAATGTAGAAAAGCTCTTCGGAAGAAGCTGCAGTTGCTCAAACAGTCTACGATGGAGAAACCCAATCCACCAGTTGTACGGGCAGTGTTAGTGCCCGAGGAAGTAGCAGCCAGGCCGGTTCGCAAGGTGGCAATCCCACAAGCTAATAATGTACATTCCAGCATCCGTAAACCAGAGCCTGGGGGGAGATTTGAGTTAAAGCAAAATATGGTGCAACTTTTGCACACGAGCGGGCAGTTCACCGGTCTCCCTCATGAAGATCCGCAACAACATCTCCAGAACTTTTTGGAGATAAGTGACACGTACATACCCGCTGGAGTGTCACCTAATTATGTTCGGCTCACCTTATTTCCATTTTCCTTATTGGGTGAAGCCAAGAGGTGGTTAAAAGCTAAACCACCCAACTCTATATCAACGTGGGATGATCTTGCAAAGAAGTTCTTGATCAGATTTTTCCCTTCAGGTAAAACAGCTAAACTTAGAAGTCAGATTCTAAGTTTTAAACAGAGGGAAGGAGAAAATCTTTATCAAGCCTGGGAAAGATTCAAGTCCATGTTGCGGGACTATCCTCATCATCATCAGTCAAATGAGGTGTTGGTACACACTTTTATTGAGGGTTTGGAACCCCACACTAAAATTTTGTTAGACTCAGCAGCTGGAGGGCAAGCGCTGGAGAAGACTTATGAAGAGTTGTACACTTTGCTCAACCGAATCTCACAAGGCAATCCGGAATGGAATGCTGATTCTTCAAGGGGTGGAGCAAGGAAAGCAGCGGGAGTGTTCGAAGTGGATGGATTCACAGCTATCGCTGCACAGATAGCTGCTTTGCAAAATCAGTTAAACACTCACTTCAGCACTATGAATTTGAACCAGCCTTTAGCCTCAGTTAATGCAGTCCAACAAATGTGGTGTGAAGTGTGTGGTAGTAGTGAGCATTCAGCTGAGTGCTGTGGTGCAAATCCTGATTCTGTCAACTTTGTGGGCAATGCACAGAGGAATCAACAGCAGTTTGGTGGTAGCTACAACTCGAATTGGAGGAATCATCCGAATTTTTCGTGGGGTAGCAACAATCAACAAGGCCAAGGTTCAGGGCAGGGTATGCACAGAAACCAAGGAGGGCAACAAGGCTATTAGAATCAGTTCAGAAATCATAATGCCCCTCCTCCACCACCATCACCGACTATTGAGGAAATGTTCAAGACCATGATTTCCAACCAGGCACAATTGCAGGCTGACTACGTCAAACTGGCAGCCGAAGTAAAGAACAATCAATTGGCAACCAAGGCTCTTGAATATCAGTTTGGGCAATTTTCTAGTGCCCAAAATACTAGACCAAGGGGAGGACTACCTAGCGACACGGATCCAAATCCTAAGCAAGTAAATGCAGTGACCACGAGGAGTGGTTTACAATTAAAGGAGGTGGAACCTGAAAGACCGCCTCAGAAGTCAGGAGCAGTAGATGTTGAGGGAGAACAAACCTCAGATACAGGGAAGACCAAAGAAGCTGAACCAGCAAGGCCTCCACCCCCGTTCCCTCAACGACTTAAGAAACACAAGGAGGAGGCGTGTTTCCAGAAATTCATGGAGGTACTCAAACAGGTACATGTTAACTTACCTCTTGTTGATGTCTTGCAGGGTGTGCCGAAATATGCAAAGTATATCAAAGACATCGTGGCCAACAAAAGTCGCTTGACTGAGTATGCCACGGTGGCTTTAACAGAGGAATGCACATCCCGTATTCAGAACAGGTTGCCCACTAAACTAAAGGATCCTGGAAGTTTTACTATCCAGCTGACGATTGGGCAAAGTATCCGAGCTCGTGGGTTATGCGACTTGGGGGCAAGTATAAATCTGATGCCATCTTCGGTATTCAGAAAGTTAGGGCTAGGGAGTCCTAGACCCACAACAGTGATCTTGCAGCTAGCAGACAGGTCCTTAGCTAAGCCGGATGGCATTGTTGAGGATGTGCTAGTGCAGGTAGGCTCCCTCATTTTTCCGGTAGATTTCATTGTTCTGGATTTTGAACCAGATGCAGAAGTCCCATTTATTTTGGGACGACCATTTTTGGCAACCGGAAAGGCATTGATCGATGTAGCTGCGGGTCAACTCACAATGCGAGCACACGACAAGGTTGAGGTGTTCGACGTGTACAAGGCACCTAAGCTCCCGACTGTCTATAAGGAACTCTCGGTGATCAACGTGATTGATCATGGGAATGCAAATGGAGTGAGTGATTCCCGAGAGTTACGAGGTAGGCCACCAGACGAGGTTGAGAACTACTGGGGAGATGACCATGATCGGGACAAATCGTCCATCTCCCTAGTAGACACTTGAGCATAAAGGCTGTCGAGCAGCGACGTTAAACCAGGCGCTGCACGGGAGGCAACCCGTGAAAAATATTTTTTTCTTTCCTTAGTGTAGAGTTTTTCATTTATTCTATTTTCTTTCCTTTTTCTTGACTAGGCTTAGATTTGCATTTTAATTAGTAATTTTTATTTTATTTTTTTTTTTAGTAGGAAATCTATGAATTTAACCAATTTTTGTTTAGTGAGGTGATTTTCAGGTATACCGGAGGAAAAATACTTGGAATCGAGGAAACAAGGCGAGGTATGAAAAATAAAATTTGATGGTGAAACAGAGCACTGGCGCGTCGGCGCCGTGTCACGGAGGCAATACCCCGCGTTGACCTCCGTGACACGTTGAAGGCGAATCTGGAATTTTTTAAAATTCCAGTAAGCCAACGCGTTGGCTCCGTGTCATGGAGGAGGGGCTCCGCGTTACCCTCCGTGACACGTTGCCCTTATTCCAGTGCCGGGTCACACCGGGTTTCCGGGTGACCCACGTGTTTCTTTTAAATAAACCCCCGATTTTCGCCCAAATTTCCCCATTCCTTCTACCCTCCGCGACCAAACACCCATTCCCCTACCCCCAAGCTCCGTGCCACATTGATAGGCAAGGAAAACGTCAAGTTTTTTCGGTTCTTCAAATCCAAGGTATGTTTTCATCTTCTATCTCAAATTTCTGGCGAGTTTTGTCACTTTTGAGCATGTGAGGTGAGATATATCACCCTAGGTAAAAAAATTAAACATGATGTGAATTATTTTGTGATTGATGATGTTCGGATTATTGTAGTTGACGTTTGAACTTATCGATTGATTGAATAATTCAATATTGATTGTCGAATTGAGTTCTAGGGCTTGGGTTGTTGGATTTGAACGTGGGTAACTTGATAGTTTGATGAAATTGGTGCCTGGGTGTGTTTAGTAGTTGAGATAAGTCGTGGTAATTATTGTTTAATTGTGGAAAGACGACTAATTCTCAAATTTTTGTGGGGAAGTGCATAATATGTGAATTGGTTGAATTGCTTAGATTAGTTGTATATAATAGGTTTGTATTGTTGTTCTTATTTCTGTTGTGGTTATTGTTGCTAAGTGCTATGGGTGAATAGCTGTCGATAGGAGGATTGGGTTAGCTGTATGAAGTCTGAGTAGTTCGCTAGCCGTTATGCTGTCGAAATTTTGTGAACGCACTAAGCAACATGTTTATAGTTGATTGTGTTTGGGGGTGTAAATAGAGTTATCCTTGCTAAAATGTTGTAAATATTGTTAAAGACTAAGTGTGGGGTAAATTTTGTTTAACCCGACCTTAGCCGAAGCTAACAAGTTTTTAGCTTAATATTGTGCTTGTCTGTGTAAATTGACAGGTACAATGGCTAGCCGACAAGATAAAGGCAAGGGTGCCTCAACCTCAGGCACCGGCAGAAAGAGAATGAGACTGGGCACTGCTGTCCCAGCTGCACCTGCTGTTCCACGCGGTCAACACCGCCGATACGGAACACGATGGGTCACCGACGAAGGGAAGAAATGGTATAATAAGCACAAGGAAAGCAAATACTTCCCGGAGGAATATATTGCAAGGGAACCACTTGCACAGGAGTTCCCTCGCATGGTGCAGAGGATTGAGGCAGCTGGGCTCAGTTTTATTTTTCAGGAGCCCAAGGAGTGTAACCTTCACTTGGTCCGGGAATTCTACGCCAACTGGAACCCGGCCATCAGGAGCCATACTATTAAAATCAGAGGGAAGATTGTCACTCTAGAACCCCAGCAGCTGAATGCCATCGTTGGAGCGCGGGACACAGACGCCCACGTTCTCCGCCAGCTCAATATCTCCCCACCGTACGCCGACATCAGACGTACGTTGTGTGGGGCTCGATCCACAACCCGATGGAGGAGACACAAAGAGAGGGGTTACCACCAGACTCTGCCTTATTCGCAGATGAACAGGGAGGCCAGAATCTGGCTAAAAATAGTATGATCGTGTTTGATCCCGGGAGTGCATATGACAGACGTGACCCGGGACCGTGTCTACCTGGTGTATGCCCTTATGAAAGGGCTTGAGATTAATGTGGGGGCGGTTATAATATCCGCCATGAAGAGAGCCAGACTACACCAGGGCCACATATACGGGTTTGGCGGACTTATCACCACCTTCCTCCGAGGCCTCGACGTTGAGGAAGAAGCCTTGGATTACATTCCACAGTTGGAGCGGAGGGCCCTTGATGTGACAAAAACCAAGGCCCCCGACACTACACACGGACCTGTGCTGACTCTGGGCGAGCGACATGCTCGTGACGACCAGTATATGGCCCGTATGTTCGGCATGCAGATGCTGCAGCTACGGATAGGTGGGAGACCAGCCACCGAGGATGAATTATGGCAGCTGGAGCTGGACTACCCCTTCGGCGAGAACGCCAGAGCTTTATGCAAGGTGGGGCCAGCCTTTGTGGAGCCGACTGACGACGACGTCCCTACTGATGAGGAGACACGTCGTGAGGACTCTGATGTAGAGTCCGATGACGGCGATGGAGCTGATTCAGATATGGGCGACGAGGCCGCAGCACCGGATGAGGAAGTCGAATATTTCGACTAAGCAGGGAGTTCCACCACCCAAAATTTTGTGCTTGGTATTTTTGTGAACACTGGGGACAGTGTTCGATTTAAGTGTGGGGTGGGGAGTAGTTAGGTGCTGGGTCATAGGCTCTAAACTTGCTGTATAATTCTTCCTTGACGTTTATGTATGTCTGTGTTTTCCCTGTTCTTGTGAACTGATTTGTGAATGATGTGTATATATTTGTTTGTGGCTAATGATGTGTGTCTTTAAAAAAGTTATGGTTGCCTTTGTAAATATTTTGTAAATTTTGTAAATTTTTTTTTCTCTCTATCGATATGATCGATATTTTTCAAAATTTTTGCGAAAAGATTTTGCATTTATCAACATAGTTTGCAAATATTTTCTATCGAAATGATCGATGTGTTGCAAAAATTTTGAAGTTTTAATTTTGGGTTTCTCGGAGTTTGTTTTCGGTTTTTTTACCGAGAATAGTCCCATTGAACCGATGTCATAGTTAGTGACCATTCCCTATGATGGATGGATGACGACCGTCTTAAGGGAAATGTAGTCGATAGGAGTAGATGTTTTGTTTTTAGTTTCTTTGGTGGATTGCATCAATAAACTGTAGTTGCTTATGGTTGCTAAAATTTCGTTGCGCGTTGTAATTGATGTTCAAAATGTGAAAATGATTCGTTGGAAAGCATGCAATTGTGTATATATGTTGAGTTACCTAGGCTAGAGAATTTGGTTCATTATGATTGAGGCTTAATCTTGAATTCATGTAGTTGACTAATTAAAGAGTCTGTGAATGCGTCTTGATTCGAGCATGTGCATAAAGTGTGAGTGAGGTTTTGCTATTCCATGTCATTGTGAATTGTCTAGAACTTGCCTGGTGTGTATACAAAACGAAACGAAGGAGGTGTAGTGTTGGAAAGGATGTAGGCATTTCTTTGTTTTAACCGTTAGTTTCCATTTTTTTTCTTGTCAAATTCTACCTTTTTATATGTTGTATATCCTAGTCAGCCTGTTGAGCCTTTAGCCGATTTCTTTCTTTTGTCCAGAATTGTATGGACTAAGCTTTATTCCTTCTTTTCATTAGCCTTAAAGTCTATAAGAAACTCTTAAGTGCTTATAAAGAACAGAAAATTGTTTC
Source organism: Datura wrightii (assembly GCA_035772735.1). Lineage (NCBI taxonomy): Eukaryota > Viridiplantae > Streptophyta > Magnoliopsida > Solanales > Solanaceae > Datura > Datura wrightii. Next base: position 64,078,289 of record JASDFA010000016.1, on the reverse strand, counting down.
CCAAAGTGTTAAAGAGTGAAGAGAGTGAAAAGAAAAAAGAAAAAAAAAACAGAGTGAAGAAAGAAAAGATGATGTGGATGAGGCACTTGTTGTAATTAAATGATAGTGAGGGTACATGAAAAACCCTTTGTTTTGTGTCAAGTGTGCCTGATGAAATGGGCTGTATGAAAGTAAACCAGCATGAATGGGAGAAAAAGAGAAAAGAGAGGAACAATGTCCATGAGTCAATGGGGATGAGTTGAAAAGGCGCTTAAGGATGCTAGCGACTGTTATTGGCTAAACCAATATATATACTAGATCCATAGCCCAGTTACAACCTATTTAAAAGACCTATTTGACCCTACATTGCATTTCTTTATATTAGTGGAGTAATACACTAAGGGCAAGCCTATGGGTCATGACATGATGCATGTGAATTCTTTTGGGAGAGAGAGTGAAATTAATTGTTATATGCCCCTACTTGCATGTTTGTGTGCTGCACGAACAGAAAAGGGAAAGTTCTCTCGAGTTGTGAGGGTACATGCTTGATGAAAGATTGCTTTTCATGTCGGATTTCTGTATTAGTTGATTTGCATGAGTTTGCTGATATCAAGAATCAATTCTTAAAAGTCTAGGAAGCCTCAATGTATTAAGGTCATTGTCTTGTACGACCAAGCATGTTTTCTTGATGATTTGCAAAAATCGAATAATCGGTATGACCGTAACGTAAATGGTTACACCATAGTGACAAAGGTTGAGATGTGATGTGCATGATTTGTGTATGTGTTGTTCGAGGACGAACAAGGATTTAAGTGTGGGGTAAGTGATCTTGGGCAGATTTATATGCCCAAGTGATACTCAATCGTACCATTTTTACCTTGTTTGTTGTGCAATGTGTATATAATATCATGTATTTGGTAATAAAATGTGAATTTATACTAACCAACATGATTAGCATTTGTTTTGCAGGATAATGTGATTTTTAGGAGCAAAAATGCGTGTTGGAACTATGTCGGAGTTGGACTTGGATGCGAGCGTGGAAAAGACCTCGGATGACACATTTTACACTGGCTCCGCGATGGTGCCGTGCCACGCTGCCATCGCGGTAGTACACTGCCTGGAGAGGAAATTAAGTGGCAGATTCCAGTGAGGCATCGTGACAGCTCCGTGGCACGAAGACAGGCCTCCGCGATGGCCTCCGTGCCACGTTGAAGCCAATTATCCGGACCCTGAAGTTTCCAGAGAAGGTCCGTGTCCGCGCCGTGTCACGGAGGCCGTGCTCCGCGTTGGCCTCCGTGACACGTTGCTTGTTATTCCGGGAAAAATTTCCCACTAGTATAAATAGCACACTTAGGTTATTTTTAAAGGGGTCTTCTTTTAGTTCTACTTTTTAGCAGAGTTCAGGAGTGGAGAGAGGAACGTGGTTTTGTGGCAGTTGAAGAATAGAAAAGATAAGAGTTTTCTTCTCTTCCCTTCTTCTTTTCCTTCAATTGTATGCATGATTTACACTCATTCTAGGACGATTAATTCAAGAATGAGTGGCTAATTCTTTTCTTGCTGAGGTTTTGAACTTGTGTAATGATTATTGGTAATAATTGATATGGTTTCTTCTTCTTCTTGCATATTGTTCTATTAATTCTTGTGCTTAGTACATTCTTGATTGGCCACCATTAATGTATATCTAAAAAGTCCAATTTCACTCGAGAGAGCATGAAATTGGAAAGTTGTGAATTAATAGGGTATTGTTCTTAACTTGATTTGGGAAAATTGGGTTTTGATGTGCTTTCTTGATAGAAATATACTTGAAAGCCGTATTAGTCAATTTAGGAACCAGAATTGTAGTGTTAGGTCATGAATTTCATTTGATCACAGAAATGTAGACGAATGGTTTATGATTCTAAAGTGAAATTAAATACGGAAGTTTTAATTTCTAGGCAAACGTTCTTGACTAGCAATATGAAGAAGAGGATGACCAAATTATCATAATTATCAACTCCATTACTCGTTCTTAACCTTGGCATGAGCATATCCATTGTCTGAATTCAACGTAAATAATAGTTGTTAAGTTTAGTATATAATTAGTTTAGAAACAAAACTCCCTAAATTCTTGATTGAATAGTTGTTAGCATAGTTAGAAATAGAATAGAAATATAGTGAACTAGGAAATTTTGCATATCCAGAGCAGCCTCCTCGGATCGATACTTGGCTAGTTAGCCACTTTATTACTTGTTTGACCACGTACACTTGCGTGTCGGTTTTTAACACATACCGAACCAGCCGGACATTTAGAGGCTCGAAAGACCATGAACATGTAATTTTAATTATGTGAGACGACAATTGATACTTCCATACTTAAACCATTACAAAGCATAGTATTGCATGATTATCCGGCGTTAGCTCTAGTTGCTTCTTGAATGTTTTCAGAGTATTTTGATGACCACCCCTAGACTTAATTAAACTTTATCGAAAAAGTCTATAATCAACACTTGTGAAAGTTAATATCACACTTGAACTTGATAATTAGCTAAATTGGTCCAGTCCCTGTGGGTTCGACATCCAGCTCTTAAAAAGGGCCGCTATATCACTTGTAAGACCACGTACACTTGCGTGTGTGCTCGAGCAGTCGTCAATAAGTTTTTGGCACTGCTGTTGCGCAGTCACAACATGATGGAAGGTAGAGCCTATTAGAATCATTGATATTTCATGCATAAGAAGGAAAACGAAATAATTAGCATATAAACAAAAGGGACAACACTGATTCTAGTTTCAACACTTAACTAATAAACAACACAGGCTTTGAGCTTTTAAAGCTAAAGGTCCGCATGCATAAAGAGAGGAAAAAATTAATGTGAGGAAACTAACTCCTTCAAAATTATTAAAAATTAACACTTATTAGACTATAATCTGTTGGGGTATATACTATTAATAATGTGTTTAAATATAGTATTTATTATAGAATAATTAATTTATTTAATTTTAATAATAATAATTTAAATAGATCATATATTTATCGATGCGTCCTTTACTTATATAGTAGATGATTTAGTGTATATAGTTTAGCTTATACACGAAAGATTAAATCGTCGGTTCTTATAAGTATAAAGTTTATATATGTTCACAATATAAGATGAAAATTGGATAAATTCATTGGTACGGTAGTAGCACAAGATTAAATATAGTTTATCTTGATTATGGAAATGGTATAGTTCCAACTTCTTGTGCTAGTACACTTTGTGCATATTGAACGGACCAAAGAGAGATGGTTGTTTGTATTCTGAGGTTTATGAAACAATTTCTCTAGATCATTGATGTACTTATACTCTTAATCTTGATATAATTATTATGATCAATGTAATTTGTTTGTTGTTTTGATCTATCAAAGGGTGAAACTCTTTCGTGAGCTAAAATATTTTCAATAGGTTAGATGATAACAAATGACATTTGTGAAATAATAATTACTTGATGGAATCCATGTCTCAACTTTGAGAATAATGATACCCCTTTATAATTGCTTGTAAGTTTTCACGTGAAAACCTTATACGTGAATTTTATATCCGTCACATGAAATAAGTTAAGCGTTTGAATAACTAATTAAATTAATCAATGAATTAAGTATTCAGAAATTTAATTTGATTGATTGGTATCTGTAATCTTGACACGGGTAGTTAAATAAGATTTAATGAATGATTTTGAATTTATACCGAGGAGTGCAATCAAGAATTTTTAATGAAATAATTTGTAATTTATTATGGAGGTTAATTCATTCATTTTTCAAATTAATACCGTAATTAGAAGCCTTACTAATTAAATCTATGGTCCCTGCTATGCTTGATTAATTAATGAACTTGAAAAGAAAAAAAACTAGTTTTCTAAAAGTAGTAAAATCCTACAACAGTTTGGTAAAAAATAAATTGGTCTTCTAGAAGGAAAGTTCAACAATTACTTGGAGAGACAGATTCCTCTATGTTTTAGAATTAGGGTTTTACACCCTAAAAACATGGTTATAAATAGAATTCTCTTCCTCTATGAGATATGACTTTAACCTTTTCGAGAAGCAGTACTTGCCCACATAAGTATTTCCTACTCAGAGATTTTTGAGGCTATAATAGAAGATAGCAGACCTAGAGCACGCATTGTACAATTTATGCAATAGCTTCAAAAAAATTAATTCGTGGACACACTTCAAGAGAAAAATATTGATTTTATTTTTGATTAAAATCTATATTTATGTGTTGTCTATATTACATTCAAGTACGTTGACATAAAGAGTTGGCTCGCATCTAAATAGATAACCAAAATTGTGAATATCTTTCGTGATTCATGATCTTGCCGAAAATCATGTATAAAAATTAAAAGCTTGCTTTTGATAGATATTGATAGAAGGTGTTCCAATTTTCTTGGGATTTAAACTTAAACAAAGAGATAAAATAAAGGTTGTCGCCAGCAAAAAGTAGTGGCGGTCGTGCGAACTCTCTGTCGTTGTCACTGTATGATTCAAGAACATATATACCGACAGAATTCTATTTGCTTTTGTAATATGTAAAAAGCAAGAATCCTTTGACAAGTTGTTGTTCATAATGCAATATTTATTTTGATGACTAGTAAACTTGGTGGAAACTATTCCTTTGTTCTTGAGGTTCACGTGTAACTGACGGTAGAAAGGCACCTAATTTTAAAGTGATATTGCATAATCCTTTATGATTTGTCAAAACTCAAAAGAGATCACCACTTATTGGAATTGAGTAACTATACCGTGGCCCTTAAAAGTGTCCAGCCATTTTGATCTTTTCTTCTATTCTATAATTACATGAGCCTTATTTGGTTGTACATGTATATTAAATAGTATATCAATAATTTTTTAATTAATAAATAGTTACCATTAAAGTGGTTTGTATATTTGAAATTATCAGAAATTCTGAATACTTTATACATGTGAGCTTGAAATATATGAATTTTGAAAGTTATGATTAATAAATAGGATTCATTACGATATAGTGGTTTATTTATTTGAGTCGGTAAATATTTTCAATATACTGTGAAGAGTTGTCTTGATATGTGTACATTAGTGGTGGTGTTTTATCTACTAGTACAAGATGCACTTTTAGATACTAGTAACACTTAATTAATTCATGAGAAGAAATATTGAAGTTTTCACCGTCCCAAAAGGGAAAAACATATTATCTTGGATTCTCAAGTGTATTAATTAAGAGAAATATTTGTTGTAAGGAGGTGTTGTGTGTCTTATAAAAGAAAAGATGCAATGTATTCCTTGTGCTCTTGAATAATTAGCAGAATGAAAATCTACATTAGGCTTATCTTAATCCTTGACTTTGCCTAAAATGATTATTTCAGATTTGGTCATAGTTTGGCGGTCATGAAGTTCATGATCTCCATTTCACCTGAAATTTGGTGAGATCATCGAAAATGACCTATGAACGATGCTCAAGACTTTGTAGTATCAATGTCGTGTTTGTCATTCTGAGGTCATAGGTTTAGATGGATTTTAGATATTTTGGTGGATTAAAAGATTTAGTTTGAAAACTAATTCTTTATATCTGTTTTATTTATGTTAAATTCAGCACATTCTTACACATGATGATTTAACATGAATTATTTTATGATAACAATGTAGATCAGATTATTTTTTCCTTAAATCGCCTGAATCGACTGTTTTCTAAATTTGGTCATAGATTTGGAGATTAAAACTTTTATGAACTTTGGTTGACCTGAAATTTGGTAGGTTCATCGGAAACAACCCCACTGAAAAATACTCATTGCTTTTGTAACACCCCAAAAATTCTTAAGACTAGACCCCAAATATGGAATCAGAACCAACAGACAAACTAAATATTTTCCTCAGGATGACCCTTAGTACGACTTGTGGGAGCATGGTATGAATCGTACCAAGAGCCGTAGCAAGAGGTTCAGAGGGGAAGAAGGCAAGTGGAACATCTTAGAATGAGTCTCAGTACAACTCGTGACATGGAGGTACAGGTACTACCAAGACTGTAGTATGAGTTCAGAGAGTTTAGAAGAAAATGGCAAGGAAACCATGACTAGATCCTACGATCCGCACCAGGGTGGTATGAGCTGTAGGGAAGGATCGTAGGTAGGAGGTTTAGAGGAATTTTAGGGAAGGCTCAGTAGCTATAAAGATCAGTACGAGTCGTAATATGATGGTATGAATCATCATTTCATTCTCGACTTGAGATGTTGTACACCTCGGACTTTCGGGCTAAGTTTTGAACCCTTCTAGATATACAGATAGACCCGAACTTGATGAATTTATGAAAATAAGGTGTTAAGATCACTTCCTATGGTTATTAAGTGCATTGGATGCAAATTAAGGTCATAAGGAACCTATAGCACAAAGTTGAGTTTGGAGCCTTCTTACCGATTAAGTTTTCGTATAAGTTCTTATAAGAGTCAACTTCAAATGACCATAACTCCCATTTTACAAAGTGTTTTTGGGTGACTCAACATATCAAATAGAAGAATTTTGATTCTTCTTTCCATCTCATCCAACCTAGCATCGATCAAAGTTTGGAGTGGTTTAGTGAAGCAACACTAGGCATTGTATGAACCTCAGTACGGGTCGTACAATCTAACAACAACCCGTACTATTGGTTGTAATAACTGCCAGTTGCAGGTTTAATTCGATAAATTGGAGGACTTTTAGTAAAATTATATGCTTCTAACTCTTTAATGACATCATTTTGGGCTTCCTTTAGGTCAGATTAAAGGGATTAGTCTAGCCTAAATCCTTAACCTCTCCAAAAGATTAATAGTGGGATTTTCTCTCAAGAAAGGGACTAGGTTTCTTCTTCAAACCTCTTCAACTCTTCTTGGGCTCTTCAAGACAAGTCAAGGGATCACCAACCCAGGTATGCAGGGTTACGAATGGGGGAAATTCTTCCGCCCTCATGCTTTTTAAGTCCAAATTCATGATTTCTACTTCTCAAGTTCTAAATTGTGAAATTCTAGGGTTTAACCCAATTCATTATAATCTTTCATGCTATCTCTATGGGTTCAATTCTCTCATGTTTCAATTGATGATTTATGGCTATTAGGGCAGTTTTTACCCTCAATTTACTTACTAATTCATGTTTTAAGTTAATGAAGATTATGTGCTATTATGCATAATTTATGAATTTCAAGCTTATGAGCCTATGATTTCAAGTATGATGAGTTATCAAGTAGGCATGAATATTTATGAACTTTAAATGTATGAATCTATGATTTTAAATTATGAAGTCTATTTTGAGTATGCATGATTTTAAGATTTGGGCAAGTCCACATAGGCTAAGCATGTTTTCATGATTCAACCCAGTTCTATAAAATTAGCTTACCATATGGTTTTGGAGTCTATATTCCCACTTTCAGCTTATGGTATGGTTTCAACTTTGTTGAAAAATGATGGTGAGGATCTTGTATGTTATTGGGAGTAGTATCTAGCAACAAGTAGGTTTGGGGTTCCTTGGTTCCCTGGTCTCAGAACTATGCACCAACATAGATTTATATATGTTTATTTGGAGCCTCTGAAGAGAGTTTTCCTCACCCGCAAGGGCCTTCAGCTTGATATTGATATCATGGTACCATCCTTAGCCCTGACAAGGTTTTAGACGGCTCTGCCCAATTGAGTGTCATAGTTGGGGCATCATGTAATCTCTATCATGATGGTGTCGATTATATGACGAGTCTCTCATTGTTCCTCATGATTTCAGTTAGTCATGTTCACAAATTATGATATTATGTTGTATAGCAGGTTTGACCTAATGAACAGTTTATGAGCTTTTACTTATGATTTCAGCTATGATTAATCATATGATTTCTATTTTTTAATATTTGGGTCATTCTATTTAGATATAATACTCCGTTTATGACTATATATATATACATATACATATATATATATATATATATATATATATATATATATATATATACACGTATATATATCTCAGATTCAGATTTCAGCATGCAGTCCTTACTCGCATGATCTACTAATTTATATTTATATGCATGATTTTAGTTAATAGTTACTCAACATGTTTTACTTACCTTGAGTAATCAGTACATTCCAAGTACTGACTGTATACTCTATTCTGTATTATTTCATGATACAGGTCCGAGCAGTCAGACTCAATTCTATTGTTGCTCCAGCTTTCCCCATGGTTCAACTCAATTTCCATTATTGGTGAGTCCTCATCTTCTGGGGACATTCAGTTTGGCATTTTATTATGTTATCTCAGTTTCATACTTTAGCAAGCTAGTTGGGGATGTTGTCCTATCAGCTCATTAGACAATTTAGAGGTTTATATGACATTATGTAGATTTTTAGCTTTGTTGAGTGTTGACTCCATTTTTGATTGTTATGTTATACAGACTTCCACTTATTCATGTTTTAGTTATCAGATTCCTTTTGATATAAGCTCTTTAGTTGCTATGTTCATGCTATGGATCGACTTGGAGCCATTCGGGGTTCTAGGTCTTGTGTCTCGGTCCGGGGTCCCAGCTCGGGTCATGACAAACTTGGTACCAGAGCCAGGTTTAGGTGTGTCCTCGGGTGTCTGAAAGTCACATTAAGTAGAGTCTTCTCCATGGGTGTGAAGCGTGCCACACTTATGACGAAGAGGCTATAAGACGTTTTAGGAAACTTCCCTTCTTTCATGATCCTATCTCGTGCTATAAGTTCAACTCTTCAATTCTCCTAACTCATGCCTTACATGCTCACAAATAATGCCTCACAGAAGTGAAAATGGAAGAGGAAATGGTAACAGGAGCCCACCAGCCCCACCAACTCCAGTAGGCCCCCGTAGTGGGTAAGTGATGGATACAGAGCTTGGGAATGCCTTTAGAGAGTTAATACGAGCCATGACCACTCAGCTTACCCAGCATGCAGTTGCACCTACGAACTCTATCGGAGGTATTACGGTTACTAGGGTTCGAGACTTCACCAAGAAGAGTCTGTTTGTGATTCACAGTTTGAAGGCTGGTAGAAGGTTTAAGGAAGGAATAAGGGAGAACAAGAGGTCCATAACTTGAAAATTTGAGTTTTCCTAGCAAGGGTCAGGTGGTGGGAATCACCCATAGCTCTAACAGAGAGTATTGGCAAGGGTCAATCTGTGTCCCACTGCCCGAAGACAAAGGGGAGCAAAAGGGCGGGAAGTCCAACCCTAAGATTCGGGGAGCAGATTCAGGGTAAGGGAGATTACATATCCAACTTGCAATAGATGTAGGAAGAACCACTTAGGAAAGTGCAAGATGGGTTTAGATGCTTGATTCTGGTGCGGCAAGCCTGGTTATAAGCTTAGAGATTGCCCAGCAGCCAAGCGGGGCAAAGGTAGAGTCCCAACCATCTTTTTGGTACCTCTGACAACTCACCCACCTCAGCAGGGCACATCAGTTGGTGTAGGTAGCGGACAACACCAGGATCGGGAGAGCTCGCCAGGAGAAGTCACAGGTATGTCGTAAGCCTTTCAGGTTTATCCTCACATGTTGGTAACTTAGGATTCACAGAATAAGGTACAAGATTCCTTTTGCATCCTAGTATGAGGTTTGTCCATGGATGGTATGAAATGCTTATAGGTATGAAGTCCTTAGTGATAACTATAGGGGTAAATCGAAATTTAGGAATTTGCGACGTAGTCTAGCCTTAAGGAAAGATCCAAGAGCCTTAGAATGATAGCCTTAAGCTAAGGAGGAGATGATAAGTTGAAGAGTCAAGTCAAGTCTTGAGTTTTTCTAGTAAGGAAGTTCCAGAAATAGTATCTAGGGGATGTTGACCCATTCTTATTCAGATACTTTCCCTTATGTTTCGGTCGACGTTACACTCTACTCATGCTTAAGTTCAGACTCCTTTAATTATAGATAACCGCTTCAGACATCGATCTCAGTCTTCTTCCATGATTCCATAAATCTCAGCTTCATGTCATGACCCTCATTATGTATGTAAACTCATGCTCATCTCTACGAACTCAGTCCTTAAGATTTGCCTTATTGGCTCATAAGATCGTGCTATATTAGGTATATGCCCAGCTTAGATTTCTTGAATGATTCGTGTTCACGATTTCCTTACTCTAAGCCCTATGTATGTTCCTCCATGATGAAAATGATGGTTACAGTGTGTATGTTCAGGATAACTCTCTAATCATGCTATAGGTGCCAGATATGTAGAAGTTCATAAAGCACCGTTATTAGCCAAGCCTAAAAGATAGGGGGATTCTCGAATAGCGTTAGCTACAAGGAGCCATGGGATAATCATAGGTGATATCCTGGAATGAAGTGGTGATGTACAGGTAAACCATAGTATGGTGTGACTAGTGACTCTTGATTAGAGATCGAACTTGTGCGACTTTCTTGTTGGGGGAGGGGGGGGGGAGTAATGTTCTTAGTGGATAGCTTTAGATTGCAAGAGGTGTAGCCGAGCTAGGTCTGAAAGTGAAGGAAAGTATGTTGTTGGACTCAGAATTTATTATGGATAGGATCTTAGAAAGAAATATAGGCTGAGGAGGTAGATCATGAGAGGCTGGGAGGCATGCTACAGGATATCAATATTCCTTGTTGTAAGTGGGAGGAGATTAAGGTAGATTTCATTACAGGGCTGCCTTATACCCACTTATAGTGTGAATCTATTTGGGTGGTTATGGATAGGTTGACCAAGGCAGCTCATTTCTTGCTGGTCTAAAGTACTGATTTAGCTGAGAATTATGCTAGATTGAACATTCGGGAGTTAGTTTGGTTACATGGAGTGCCATGATCCATCATTTCAGACAAAGGTAATCAGTTCACCTTTTTGTAGCGACCCGAAAATAGGCCCAGATTGAAACACGGGATGAGGAGCCCCGGGAGACTCCAAGTCGACCCATAGCTTGACCATATATTTAATTCAATCAATAAAAGCAGAAGATCGACATAATAACCATAGCGGAAGTCTGAACACAGCATAGCATTTAAAATACATACACGAATCTGAAGCTGATTATACACATTGTCTGAAAAGCCTCTGATTTTATTGATGAGTTGATAGGATAAGACCCAAACTAACTCTCTAAGTCTGAAACTTAAAATATAAAGATAACTGATAATGAATGGTCCTCGGGAGATGAGGACTCACCACTAAAGTTGGATGCCAACTCCGGAAATCAGCCAGTGACGAAGCTGAGTCTGAAGATCGGAGCCTGTGTTATAAAATGATACATCATAGAGTATGCATCAGTACATGGAATCTACTTAGTATGCAAGGTAAGTAAAACCGCCAAATAAGTAAAATTATTTTAGACATGCATAATAAAAAACATAATCAAGATAAGAATCTGAGAGTAGGGGTTGCATGCTATTTATTTAAATCATGATCTGAACATAACTGAACATCATAACTGAATCGAATGAGCCAAAGCTGAAATATGATAATCATAAGTAAAATTGTACATTGGGTCAAACCTATATTAGAACATATATATATGTATACACGCATATATCATGAATGATAAACATGTATAACTGAAATCATGAGGAACAATAGGAGACTTGTCATATAGCCAACATTACCATGATGAGCTTACGTGGTCTCGACTATCACACTCAAGTGGAAAGAGCCATATAAAGCTTTGCCAAGGCTAAAGATGCTATCATGATATCGATATCAAGCTAAAGTCCACGTTACACTTTAATCATGCTTAAGTTCACACTCCTTTAATTATAGATAACCGCATCAGACATCGATCTCAGTCTTCTTCCATGATTCCATAAATCTCAGCTTCATGTCATGACCCTCATTATGTATTTAAACTCATGCTCATCTCTACGAACTCAGTCCTTATAATTTTCCTTATCGTCTCATAAGATCGTGCTATATTAGGTATATGCCCAGCTTAGATTTGTTGAATGATCCCTGTTCACAATTTCCTTACTCTAAGCCCTATGTATGTTCCCCCATGATGAAAATGATGGTTACAGTGTGTATGTTTAGGATAACTCTCTAATCATGCCATAGGTGCCAGGTATGTAGAAGTTCATAAAGATCAGTTAGAGGGGTTCTCGAATAGCGTTAGCTACAAGGAGCCATGGGATAATCATAGGTGATATCCTTGAATGAAGTGGTGATGTACAGGTAAACCATAGTATGGTGTGACTATTGACTCTTGATTAGAGCTCGAACTTGTGCGACTTTCTTATTGGGGGGGAAGTAATGTTCTTAGTGGATAACTTCAGATTGCAAGAGGTGTAGCCGAGCTAGGTCTGAAAGTGAAGGAAAGTATGCCGTTGGACTCAGAATTTATTATGGATAGGATCTTAGAAAGAAGTATAGGCTGAGGAGGTAGATCATGAGAGGCCGGGAGGCATGCTACAGGATATCAATATTCCTAGTTGTAAGTGGGAGGAGATTAAGGTAAATTTCGTTACAGGGTTGCCTTGTACCCACCTATAGTATGAATCTATTTGGGTGGCTGTGGATAGGTTGACCAAGGAAGCTCATTTCTTACTAGTAAAAACTACCGATTTAGTTGAGAATATGCTAGATTGAACATTCGGGAGTTAGTTTGGTCACATGGAGTTCCATGATCCATCATTTCAGACAAAGGTACTCAGTTCACCTCTCTGTCACGACCCGAACATAGGCCAGGTCAAAACACGGGACGAGGAGCCCCAAGAGACTCCAAGTCAACCCATGACATGAACATATATTTAATTCAATCAATAAAGGCAGAAGATCGACATAATAACCATAATGAAAGTCTGAACACAACGTAGCATTTAAAATACATACACGAATCTGAAGCTGATTATACACTATGTCTGAAAAGCCTCTAATTTTTTTTGATGAGTTGATGGGACAAGACCCCAACTAACTCTCTAAGTCTGAAATTGAAAATACAAAGATAACTGATAATGAATGGTCCTCGGGAGATGAGGACTCACCACTAAAGCTGGATGCCAACTCTGGAAATCGGCTAGTGACGGAGCTGAGTCTGAAGATCGGAGCATGTATCATAAAATGATACATCATCGAGTATGCATCAGTACAAGGAATGTACCGAGTATTCAAAGTAAGTAAAACCACTTAAATAAGTAAAATTATTTTAGACATGCATAATATAAAACATAATCAAGATAAGAATCTGATAGTAGGGGTTGCATGCTATTTATTGAAATCATGATCTGAACATAACTGAATCGAATGACCCAAAGCTGAAATCTGATAATCGTAACTAAATTGTACATTGGGTCAAACCTACTTTAGAACATATATATATATATATATATATATATATATATATATACACACACATATATATCATGAATGATAGACATGCGTAACTGAAATCATGAGGAACAATAGGAGACTTGTCATATAGCCAACATTACCATGATGAGCTTGCATGGTCTCGACTATCACACTCAAGTGGATAGAGTCGTCTAAAGACTTTTCAAGGCTAAAGATGCTATCATGATATTGATATCAAGTTAAAGGTCCCTTGGGGAAGGGGAAAGCTCATAGAGGAGGTCCCAAATAATTTGATCATACCTACGTTGGCGCGTAGTTCTGAGGCATAGGGTTGACTGACCCTTAGCCTACTCAGTGCTAGACACTACTCCCAAACATGCATATGCTCTCCATCATTTTTCAACGAAGCTGATCATCATCTATTAACGAAGCTGAATAATCATGTACATACAAAATATGAAATCATACATGAGGATCCTTGGATCAAACCATACCACAAGCTGAACATAATTGGGAGACTTGACTCCAAAACCATGTGGAAAGCTAATTGACTTGAAATCATAAATCATACTTGAACATATGGGCTTGCCCAATACTTAAACATGCTTGAAAATATTTGATTCACTTGAAAACATGATAATAGACATGGGTAACTTGAAACATGCTTTTCATCATAAATATCTCATCATACTTGAACATACATCATAAATCTCAACTTCCATGAACTTCTCATGCATGGGCATTATAATTTATAAAACTTGAAACACGATTTATAATTGAAAAACATTATAAAACTTGACCATGATTCATAACTCAATAATAGAAACTTACTTAGATCAAGCCCATAGTAGAAACTTAGGAAATTCATGCATTGGGTTAAAACCCCATAGGATCAACATATAGATTTTCATGAATTAGAGAGGGATTGGGCATGGGTGTGAACAAATTCACCTATTGATAACCCTACATACTTGAGAGAATCTGATTTTATAATTCCTCTGATTGTCCAAGGAATAATTGATGAAAAACTTGAAGGAATTAAGCTTGATCGCCTCTCTAGACTTCTAAGTTTGCATGCATGAATAGTAATAGCTTAGAATCAACTTTACCCTCTTAAAACTCTCTATTTATAACTTAAAACGACCTAGTTTTGGCCTTAACATCATAGGAATTATGGAAAATACCTTACTAAATTCGTAGAGAAAAGCTGTCTGCCAGTCCTAACGAGGGATTGGACGAGTCGTTACCACTGGGCACGAGTTGTCATCTCCTGTCATCAAGTGCATTGCCAAATTTCCTCAAAGGGTCCCCACGAGGGACCTAACGGCTCGTCACAGGTGACCAAGACTTGTTGTCACCTTCCGTTACCTCCACTATGCAAAACCTCAAATCCCTAATCAACTGATGACCACAACTCATCTAACGAATCGTGGCATCTGACCGCGACTCATGGTGTCCAATCATGGGGTACACTGCCAACTCATCCTTCATCCTTCAACTGCCGTTGACCACGGGTGACCTAACAGCTCGTGGGGTTGACCACGACTCGTGGTCACATTCGTGGTCACCCCACTTTGAAATTTTCAGGAAAGTCAACACCCTTCACCACTATTCACTTAATGACTCATGGTCAACCTGACGGGTCACACGAGACTCGTTCTGTGACCTGGTGCAAAAAATCCTATTTTCTCTATTTCAACTCCCCAGCTGATCTTAGGGCTTCTAGAGAATAACAATATTTCCCCCTTGGGAACAATCGGCCTCGAATGTTGAAAATCATACAAAAAGACAGAGAAATGCAGTTATCATACTCAAATACTGATCATACAAGCAGAAAATTGACGGAATGACTAACTCCTTTTTAAATTACATAACAGAACTGAATTTATGAATCATGCATACATCCATAGACATGAAAGAAACTGGGGCACGTGAAACTGAACAGAGTTTTAGGGCAGAATCTGATACCTCAAGCTGGAAATGAGCCGGTAGGGAATAAATGTGGGTATCTAGCCATCATGTTTGCCTTGTCTTTCTATGTAGCTTTGTCATGCCCCGAGCTACACCCTAGATGGGACACGGTACTTGGAGTCACAAGTAACCTCAAGTCAACCCCTAGTCTATCATACACTAGCATTCTAAGTAAACATATAAATATAGCGGAAGCTTTAAAGTAAACTATAAAACATTTATGAAAGTAGAGCTGAATCGTACATTTTAAAAACATCTGAACCAAACTACAAGTCTGAAAAACCAAGTTTGTGTCTAAAAGACACTACAACTGATGAGTTGTTGGGACTAGCCCCCAGCTAACTCCAAGTCTATAAAGAAGAAAATAGAACTGAAATAAATGATCTTCATCCTCGAAAGATGAGGACTCACCAAGAGTGCAGCTGGAGTCTTCTCTGAGTGAGCGGCTAGCGAGGCTGGGACTGAGACCCTGCAGCTATATCATAAAATTATACAACATAAAAGGTATGCATCAGTACTTTGAATGTACTGAGTAAGTGAGATAAACCGTACACAAGAAATAAAGGTGTTGATCTAAAATGACATGCAATGACCAGTTGAAGCTACTGAACTGAATAACTGAAATAGCTAAGATGGTCTAAAAAACCCTATCTGATGGTCAAGGATATGTCCTAAATCTGAGATACTGAACTAAATTGATCTGAACTGACTAATCTGAAACTAAATTGAGTTGACTAGTGGGAGAGTCTATAACCGACATATAACCACGTGAGCTAGACGTGGAGTTCGATGTATATACTCCATTGGTAGGACACAACATACCTTGACATGATATAAAGGCATGAACTGGATTTTCACAAATCGGGGGCCATGAGCCCAATAAAACTTTAACCTACGGTGGCAACATAGTTTTGGGAACCTGGGTGCGCTGGAACCCTGGTCCGCTCGGTGCTAAGTCCTACTCCCACTGGATAGTACTAGACTGAATACTAAGCTGATAGCTCAAAATGGGGCCTAAGACTAGTCAGGAATACCTATCTGAAAGCACCCTGAGAGTCCTATCGGATCGGATTCTATAACTGGGTTCTAAGACTGGTCAGAGTATGCTTATTTGGGAGCTCGTGACTATCTAAAGAATAAACTGTAATATGAGACTGGGGCCAGAAGGCTGGTCAGAGTTGCTTAACTGAGGTGTCATGAACGCCTGAAGAACCACTAAAACTAATACTAAGTCTAGTTCTGATAACTGGGAGGTACTACTGATACCTCAAGATTTTCTGTAGTCAAAGTGATCAGCTGACATTTCTGACTAACACTGAGGATTCTAGCATTCTGACTGAAACTGAACTATACTATAGATAATTGAGATTCAAATCATACTAACAATATGGGAATCCACAACAGTGACTGAATCAAGCAACAAGGGAGACTAACGCAGTAGGCAAAATTCTAGGTGGTCACCTTCAACATTAGGGCTAAAGTCACCCTTAAAAGAAAGAGCATTTATATGATATTTAGATAATGGAGAATATCCAATAATCAACATAGGACATATTTCACAAGCTACAACAGAATCTGGCATATAATTCATACACATTTGAAAGCTCAGCGCTAGAATTCATAGAGAAACTAGGAGGGATTTTGGGGACACATGGGAAAAACTATTCCCTTGTAGAATTCTCACATACCTGGCTACGAATTCCTTGGAGAAGAAAGCTTGAATAGCTGCAAAAGATGAGAATCCCTAGTCTTGCTTGAGAGTTCTTGAGTGTAAACTTACGCTAATTTCTCTAAAAATCTCAGTGGGAATGAGGGGGAATTCTTTTAGCCCCTCTAAATCCCCTCAAAATAACACAAAACGACGTAGTTTAGAGTCTAGGAGGCTAGGAAATTATTGAATCACCCTTAAGAAATTTGCAGGAAGAACTGACTGCCAGTCCCCCACAAGTGACCCAACAGGTCGTGCCCAATGACCACGAGTCGT
Organism: Datura wrightii; assembly: GCA_035772735.1. Taxonomy (NCBI): domain Eukaryota; kingdom Viridiplantae; phylum Streptophyta; class Magnoliopsida; order Solanales; family Solanaceae; genus Datura; species Datura wrightii. The sequence continues at coordinate 64,061,127 of JASDFA010000016.1, read as the reverse complement.
GGTCACCTCTCATGAGGTACACTGCCAAAAATCTCATACTCGTCACCATGGGGGACATCACAAGTCATGGTGTACCCGACGACTCGTGGTGATCCACTCGTTAGGTACATTGCTTAAAATCTCCCGACCATAAATTTGTTATTGACCACGGGCACATCATGACTCGTGGTGTTGACCACGACTCGTAGTCACACCTATGGTCACCCCAATTCTCCAGTTTTTCTACCATGTTTGAAGTCCTCACGAGTCACGTAATGACTCGCTATCACCCCCACTCGTTCTGTGACCTATTGTAGATTTTCCAGTTTTCTCTGTTTTAACACCTGGGTCTAGTCTTTGAGTTTCTAGGGCATTACAATGTCTCTCTCTTGGGAACATTCATCCTTGAATGTTAGAAAACACGCAAGAAAGCAGAGAATGCAATCTTTATACTCAAATACTGATCATGAAAGAGGAAAACTAACGGAATGACTACCTCCGAAATGAATCATAAGCCTGAACTGAATTCACTAATCATATACATATTCATTTACATGAAAGAAACTAGAACACACGAACTGAAAGTAGTTTTTGGGGAGGAAATTGATACCTTAAATTGAAACTGAGTCGGAAAGGAACAAATGTGGGTATCTAGCCATCATATCTGCTTCGGCCTCTTATGTAGCTCCCTCAACCTATTGATTCCTCCACAAGACTTTGACCGAAGCTACCCCCTTGTTCCTCAGCTTATGAACCTGACGGTCAAGGATCTGGACTCGGACCTCTTCGTATGAGAGATTATCTTTCACTCCACACTTTCCGATGGCACAATTGAAGTTGGATCACCGATGCACTTCTTTAATAGTGACACATGGAATACTAGGTGCACAGATGCCAATTCTAAAGGTAATTCCAGCTCATAAGCTATATTGTCAATTCGCCTTAGGATTCTTTTTAGGGTCCCATATATCTCGGACTGAGCTTTACTTTCTTCCCAAATCTCATTACCCCTTTCATGGTTGAAATTTTCAGATAAACCCAGTCATCCACAACAAACTCCAATTCTCTTCTCCTCTCATCAACATAAGATTTCTAACGACTCTGAGCTGTTTTCAATCTTTCTCAGATGAGCTGTACTCTCTGCATAGCTTCATAAACCGAGTTTGGCCTAATTAAGGTGGCTTCACCAACCTCAAACCACCCGATAGGAGATCTATACCTACTGCCATACAATGCCTCAAACGGGGCTATCTGAATACTGGAGTGGTAGTTGTTGTTGTAAGCAAACTGATGAGAGGCAATGATCATCCCAACTGCCCTTGAAATCGATCACACACACTCTTAACATATCTTCTAGGGTCTGAGTAGTTCAATCAGCTTGTCCATCTATATGCGGGTGAAAAGTTGTGCTGAGCTTGACCTGGATACCAAGTCCCTTCTGAAAAGACTTCTAGAAATGCGAGGTGAACTGGGACCTCCGTCTGAGATAATGGATAATGGCATCCCATGAAGTCTGACAAATTCTTGGATATAAAGCCTAGCATAGTCCTCAGCTGAATCTGTTGTTTTAACTGGGAGGAAGCATGCTGACTTAGTTATCCGATCTACTATTACCCAGATTGAATCATGTTGTCGACGAGTCCAAGGTAGACTTGTAATAAAATCCATTTTCACTTCTTCCCACTTCCACGTGGGTATGCTGATATCCTGAGTCATACCTCTCAATCTATGGTGTTCTACTTTGATTTGTTGGAAGTTCGGGCACTTAGCTACAAATTAAGTGATATCTCTCTTCACACCGTTCCACTAATAAATAACTCGCAAATCACGATACATTTTAGTAGCACCAGGGTGGATGGAGTATCTCAAGCTGTGTGCTTCGGCCAGTATCTGCTGTCTCAAATCACCAATGTCCGGTACACACAATCTGACCTGGTAATGGAGCACACCATCTTCCCCATTGGAGAAAGCCTCAACTTCTTCTGAGAACTGCTTTCTTAAGCTTAAGTAAGATGGGATCATCATCATGTTTGGACTTAACTTTAATGACCAAAGAGTAATCTAACCCACTTTGCATTACCACTCCACCCTTCGCTGAGTCAACCAACTGCACCCCTAACCAAGCTAGTCGGTGAACATCCTTCGCTAGTTCCTTTCTGCCCTCTTCCACATGGGCCACGCTCCCCATAGATACTCTGCTCAGGGCATCTGCCACCTCATTGGCTTTGCCCGGGTGATATAGCACGCTTATGCAATAGTCCTTTAGGAGCTCTAACCACCTTCTCTAACGAAGATTTAGATCTTTCTGATTGAATACATACTGAAGGAACTTGTGATTGGTAAAAACATCCACGTGAGCCCCGTACAGATAGTGTCTCCATATTTTTAACGCAAACACCACCACTGCCAACTCTAAGTCATGAGTCGGATAATTATTTTCATGAACTTTGAGCTGTCTGGAGACATAGGCTATCACTTTGCCCTGCTGTATCAGAACACAACCGAGTCCAACTCTAGAGGCGTCGCAATATACTACAAATCTATCTGATCATTTCGGTAGGGTCAACACTGGAGCGGTAGTGAGTCTAGTTTTTAATTCCTGAAAAACTCTTCTCACACGCATATGACCACTAAAATTTCACCTTCTTCTGAGTCAGCCTAGTCAGAGGGGATGCTATAGAAGAAAATCCTTCCACAAAGAATTGATAATACCCTGCTAGATCCAAGAAACTTCTAATTTCGGTTGGGGAGGTAAGTTTGGGCCAGTCTTTCACCACTGCTATCTTTTGAGGATCAACCTGAATACCTTCACCTGAGACCACGTGACCTAGGAAAGTCACGGACTTCAACCATAATTTGCATTTGCTGAACTTGGTGAACAACTGGCGGTCCCTGAGTGTCTGAAGCACTATCCTCAGGTGATTAGCATGCTCTTCCTCATTTATGGAGTATACCAGAATGTCATCGATAACTACACTGACAAACATATCTAGCTACTACTTGAATACTCTATTCATTAGGTCCATAAATGCTGTAGGGTGATTTGTTAGTCCGAAGGACATAACCACAAACTCATAGTGACCATACCGAGTCCTGAAAGCTATTTTTGATATGTCACACTCTTTGACTCTTAGATGATGATACCCCGACCTGAGATCTATTTTGGAGAAATAGCTGGCTCCTTGAAGTTGGTCGAACAAGTCGTCAATTCTGGGTAGGGATACCTGTTCTTGACTGTGACCTTGTTTAACTGACGGGAATCGATGCACATTCTGAGGGCACTGTATTTCTTTCGCATGAATAGTACTAGAGCACCCCAGGGAGAGATGCTGGGTCTGATAAAACCCTTATCAAGAAGGTCTTTCAGCTGCTCCTTCAACTCCTTGAGCTTAGCTGGAGCCATTCTGTAAGGAGGGATTGAGATGGGATGAGTATCTGGGAGAAGGTCTATACCAAAGTCGATTTCCCACTCAGGAGGAAGTCCAGAAAGATCTTCGAGGAACACATCAGGAAATTTGCTGACAACAGGGACTGACTGGATAGTTGGGGTCTCAGAGTTGGAATCTTTGACCCGAACTAGATGATAGATACACCCCTTATAAATAAGCTTCTAGGACTTAAGGTAGGAAATAAACCGACCCTTAGGTGTTGAACTACTACCCGTCCACTCTAACGCTGGCTCATTTGGAAACTGAAATTTCACAACTCTAGTTCTGCAATCGACTAAGGCATAACCAGAGTGTAACTAATCCATGCCAAGGATGAGGTCAAAATCGACCATGTATAATTCTACGAGATCAGATGGAATGACCTTATAGAAGACTAAGACTGGGCAGTTTCTATACACCCGACTGGCTCTAACTGACTCGCCAACTGGGGTGGAGACTGAAAACCATTCTGAGAGGACTTCTTGACTGATATTAAACTGAATAGCTATGTATGGAGTCACGAACGATAGTGTGGCTCCTAGACCTAGTAGGGACTATACATCTAGGTGGAAAAGACGTAACATTCCCCTGACCATATTAGGTGAGTTTTCCTGATCCTGACGAGATGATAATGCATAAAAATCCTTTTGGTGCTAACCGCCATCCGTACCTAAAGTGTTGGCCTACTGAGCTGGTCGGCCTACTAGAGCTGTTGAGGTAGTGGATTGTGACCTTCCCCGTCCTGCTGATGGACATTCTTTAAGCTGATGACCAAGATTTCCATAACCAAAACAACCCTCTCGACCCTAAAGACACTCTCCTAGGTAGTGCTTGCCACACTTATCGGACTGGATTTTGTAACGGGGTTCTAAGACTGGTTAGAGCATGCTTATCTGGGAGCTCGTGACCTTCTAAAGAACAAACTGTAATTTGACACTGGGGTCATAAGGATGGTCAAAGCTGCTTAATTAAGGTGTCATAACTGCCTAAAGAACCACTAAAACTGATACTGAGTCTAGTTCTGATAACTGGGAGGTACTACTAACACCTCAAGATTTTCTATAGTCAAACTAATCAGCTAACATTTCTAACTAACACTGAGGATTCTAGCATTCTGACTGAAACCGAACTATCCTACAGCTAACTGAGATTTCAACTCACACTAACAACATGGGAATCCACAACAGTGACAGAATTAAGCAACAAGGGAGACTAACCCAACAAGAAAAATTCTAGGTGATAACATTCAACATTAGGGCTAAAGTCACCTTTACAAGAAAGAGCATTTATACGATATTTAGATAATGGAGAATATCCAATAAACAACATAGGACATATTTCATAAGCTATAACGGAATCTAGCATATAATTCATACATATTCAAAAGATAATGGCTAGAATTCATAGAGAAACTAGGAGGGATTTTGGGAACACAAGGCAAGAACTATTCCCTTGTTGAATTCCCACATACCTGGCTATGAATTCCTCGGAGAAGAAAGCTTGAATCACTGCAAAAGATGAGAAGCCCTAGTGTTGCTTGAGAGTTCTTGATAGGAACTTATGCTAATTTATCTGAAAATCTCAGTGGGAATGAGGGGGAAACCATTTAGCCCCTCTAAATCCCCTCAAAATAACACAAAACGACGTAGTTTAGAGTCTAGGAGGTTAGGAAATTATTGAATCACCCTTAAGAAATTTGCAGGAAGAACTGACTGCCAGTCCCCCCACAAGTGACCCAACGGGTCATGCCCAGTGACCACGAGTCGTGGTCACCTCTCGTGAGGTACACTGCCAAAAATCTCATACTCATCACCATGGGGGACATCACGAGTCGTGGTGTACCCGACAACACGTGGTGACCCACTCGTTAGGTACACTTCTTAAAATTTCGTGGCCTTAAATTTCTTACTGACCACGGGTCACATCACGACTTGTGGTCACACCCCTGGTCACCCCAATTCTCCAATTTTTCTACCATGTTCAAATTCCTCACCACAAGTTACTTAATGATTCGCGGTCACCCCCACGGGTCACAGAATGACTCATTCTGTGACTTGGTGCAGATTTACCAATTTTCTCTATTTTAACACCTGGGTCTAGTCTTTGAATTTCTTTGGCATTACAAGCTCCCTCAACATGCTGATTCAACCACAAAACTTTAATTAAAGCTACTTCATTTTTCCTCAGCCTTCAAACTTTAACGATCCAGTATTTCTACCGGAGCGTCTTCATAACTAAGGCTGTCTTTCACACCGACACTGTCCACCGGAACAACTAGAGCTGGATCATCCAAACACTTTTTTAGGAGTGATACATGGAAAACTGGATGAACTGAAGCTAATTATGAGGGCAACTCCAATTCATATGCTACCTTACCAACCCGTTTCATAATTCGGTACGGGCTAATATAACGGGGATTGAGTTTTCCTATCTTTCCAAATCTCATCAGTCCCTTCATGGGAGATACCTTCAGAAACACCCAATCATTGACTTCGAACATGAGTTATCTCTTTCTCACATCTACATAAGACTTTTGGTGACTCTGAGCTGTTTTCAACCTGTCCCGTATGAGCTGAACCTTCTCCATGGCCTCATGGACTGAATCTGGTCCTATCATCATAGCTTTACCGACTTTAAACCAACGAATAGGTGATTTACACCTCCGCCCATAGAGAGCCTCAAACGGAGCCATTTGAATGCTGGAATGATAGCTGTTGTTATACGCAAACTCAATAAGAGGAAAATGGTCATCCAAACTACCCTTGAAGTCAATCGCACATGCTCTCAACATGCCCTCAAGAGTTTGGATTGTCCGCTCCGCTTGACCATCCGTTGCGGGTGAAATGTTATACTGAGCTTGACTTGAGTACCAAGTCCCTTTTAAAATGATCTCCAAAACTGAGAGGTAAACTGAGTACCTCTGTTTGATATGATGGACAAAGGCACTCCATGAAACCAAATTAGATCTCAAATGTGTAATTGACATAATCCTCTACTAAATCAATGGTTTTGACTGGTAAAAAATGAGCAGCTTTGGTCAATCTGTCCACAACCACCCAAATGAAGTCATACTGTCAATGAGTGTGAGGAAATTATGTGATTAAGTCCATATTGATTCGCTCCCACTTCCATATAGGAATGCGGATGTCCTGAAGTACACCCCCGATCTCTGGTGCTCAACCTTCACTTGCTGACGATATGGGCACTTAGCCACAAATTCAGCGATGTCCTTCTTCATGCTATTCAACCAATAGACTTTCGTCGGTCAAGGTACATCTTGGTGGCACCTGGATGTATCGAATATCTAGAACCGTGAGCCTCATGCAACATCAAATTTCTCAAATCATCAACATTTGGGACACACAAGAGACCCTGATATCAAAGCACACCATCTCACCCTACCTTCTAATTCTGAATGGCTTCCTTTAATTTTACCAAAATAGGGTCCTTGTCTTGTCTAGCTTTTATATCAGTCACCAAAGATGATTCTGATCCACTCTAAATAATAACAATACCATCGGTCGAGTCAACCAAATGAACTTCCAACCGCGCAAGTCGATGCACATCCTTTACCAGCTCCTTCCTCCCCTTATCTACATGGGACACACTCTTCATAGAGAGTCTAATAAGAGCATTTTCTACTACATTAGCCTTACTCGGATGGTAAACGACACTCATATCGTAATCCTTAAGTAACTCCAACCACCTCCTTTTGTGTAGATTTAGGTCCTTCTAAGTAAACACATATTGTAGGCTCTTATGGTCCATAAACACATCTACATGGACCCCATGTAGATAGTGTCACCAAGTCTTTAATGCAAATACCACCGCCGTCAAATCAAGATCATGGGTCGGGTAATTCCTTTCATACACCCTCAGCTACCTAGAAGCATATGCTATAACCTTGCCATGCTGCATAAATACACAATCAAGATTGATCCCGGAGCATCACAATACACCACAAACCCATTGGTACCTCAGGTAGGGTTAACACAGTGCTGGGGTGAGTCGAGTATTCAACTCGTGAAAGCTTCTCTCACAAGCATCCGACCATTGGAATTTCACTTTCTTCTGCGTCAATTTGGTCAATGACGCTACAATAGATGAAAAACCCTTAACAAATCTCCAATAGTACTTGGATAAACCCAAGAAACTCATGATGTCTGAAGGATTCACCGGTCTTGGCCAATTCTTCACCGCTTCTATCTTTTGAGAGTCCACCTTTATACCCTCACTTGACACCACATGGCCCAAAAATGCCATTGAGTCCAACCAAAACTCACATTTGCAGAATTTAGCATATAATTAGTGATCCTTGAGAGTCTGTAGTATCACCCTCAAATGAGCGGCATGCTCCTCCTCGCTCCGAGAGTACATCAGGATATCATCAATAAACATGATTAGGAACATATCCAAGTATGGCTTGAACAGCCTATTCATCAAATCCATATTTGTTAGTCCAAAAGACATATATACAAACTCGTAATGTCCATACCAAGTCCTAAATCCTGTCTTCGGGATGTCACTCTCCCGAACCCTGAGTTGATGGTATCCAAATCTGAGATCTATATTCAAAAATCACTTGCCACCCTGAAGCTAGTTAAACAAATCATCAATCCTGGGAAGAGGATACCTGTTCTTGATGGTGACCTTGTTCAATTGCCTATAGTCAATACACATACAAAGAGAACCATCCTTCTTTCAAACAAAGAGAACTTGTGTACCCCATGGGGATTTTCTCAGTCTGATGAATCCCTTATCTAAAGGTCTTTCAACTGCTCCTTCAACTACTTTAGCTCGATTTGGGCCATTATGTAAGGAGTAATAGATATAGGTTGCGTATCGGGAAGAAGGTCAATACTAAAATCAATCTCCTGCTCGGGAGGGATTCTTGGTAGATCCTCTGGGAAGACATCTAGATACTCACATACTACTGTAACTAACTAGAAAGTTAGGGTCTCAGACATGGCATCCTTAACCCAAACTAAATGGTACACGCAACCCTTGGAGATCATCTTTCTGGCCTTAAGTTAGGAAATGAAGCGACCTACAGGACAACTAAACTACCCTTCCATGTGATGACTGGCTCACGCGAAAATCTGAACTTTATTGCTTGAGTTCTACAATTAACTGAGGCATAACATGCAAATAGCTAATCTATGCCGAGGATAACATCAAAATCTGTCATGGCTAACTCTACTTGATCTACTGAGGTGACTTTTTGAAGGACTGTGATCGGGCAACTTTTATACACTTGTCTAGCTACAATTGAATCACCGAATGGTGTAGAGATTGAGAAGGGTTCTGACATAATTTCGAAACTGACTCTGAAACTACTAGCCACATAGCGTGTCACAAAAGAAAAAGTAGCCCCTGGATCTAACGAAGCATGTACATCAAGATAAAAAACTCATAACATACCAGTGACTACATCTGAGGATACCTCCTGCTCCTGGCGGGATGATAAGGCGTAGAATCTGTTTTGACACTGACCGCCACCTATGCTAGTAGATGCCCCCTACTGTGCTGGGCGTGCTTGTGGAGCTGCTGAATTGAAAGCTGGGACTCGGCCCCGATCATGCCCTGTCTAGCTATTGGGCAATCTTTGAGCATATGTCCGAACTTCCAGCACCCGAAGCAAGCACCCGTACCCACCAAACACTGACTCATGTGCCTTCGACCACACCTGTTGCAAACTTGGATACTGGAGTCAGCGAGCCTGCTGCTTTGATCCCTAGAGCCTGATGCTCGTCCCCTCTGGTCGTGCCTAGGTATGGATGGAACACTCATCAATGAAGATACTGGGGCTGAAGATCTCTGGTGGGACTACTGTCGATGCCCACCACTTGGTCTCGACTAAGAGAATCTATAGCTGTCTGTCCTGGCCCTCTTGGCCTCTCTCTCCTTCATATGCGCCGCCTTGACCTGCTGTGTCTACAAGACTATCCGAGGAAAATCCATATCCTAATGGAGCATGGCAGTTCTGTAATCCCTTTCTAGATACTGCACCACCCCATGAACAAACCTGCTCACCTGATCCCTCTGATCAACCACTAATTCTGGGGCGTCCTTTGACAGACGAGTGAAATCTAAGGAATATTCTTGCACTGTCATCTTTCCTTATTTTAAATTCACGAACTCAGCCTCCTTCAGCTCCCTCATCTCGCGAGGTAAGAACCAATTTAGGAAAGCGACATGAAACTCATCCCAACTGATAGGGCCTGTTCCGACTGCCTTACTATCCTTTCACTATTTAAACCAAATGTATGTGACCCCCTTCAACTGATATGAGGCTAAATTGGCACACTCCTCTTCAGTCACCCCCATGACCTAGGTGATCTTTATAATCGTCAATAAACTCATGTGGATCCTCATCCCCTTTGACCCAAGAAACTCTGGTGGGTTAATCCGTAGTAAATTTCTAACTCGCGCTGCTGCCACATTCCCGTTCTGCGGAACATGCGCTACTACCTTCTAGTTGAACTGGCAGTCAAGGCATGTGTTATCATCTGAGTGGATGCCCTGAATTCTGTGTGGGCAACCGGCTCTGGAGCATGGTGCTCATGGGCTAGTGGGGCTTGTTAGTGCCCGTCTCCATTGCCATCCTCGTGGCCATTCCCATTCCCATTTCTTCTGCCATTAACTCTTCGAGGAGGCATGATTCTGCAATTGTGAATGGCACAAGTTAGAAGGATAGAGAGACATTTCACTACACGACATAGATCATGAAAGAAGGGAACATTTTCTAAATGTCTCATAGCCTCTTCATCATAAGTGTGGTGCACTTCACACCAATGAAAAAGACTACTTAACGCGACTTTTAGACACCCTAAGACACTTCAGAACCTATTTCTCTGATACCATGTTTGTTACAATCCGAACATAGTTCGGGATCGAGACACGGGACAAGGAGCCCCGAGAGACTCCAAGTAGACCCATGGAATGAACATACATCTAACTAAATCAATATAAGTGGAAGATCGACATGATAAACATAGAGGAAGTCTGAACACAGCGTAACATTTAAAATACATACACAAATTTGAAGCTGATTATACGCTATGTTTGAAAAGCCTCTACTTTTTTGATGACTTGATGGGATAAGATCCCAACTAACTCTCTAAGTTTGAAACTAAAAACACAAAGATAATTGATAACAAATGGTCCTCGGGAGATGAGGACTCACCACTAAAGCTGGATGCTAATTTCAGAAACCAGCTAGTGACGGAGATGAGCCTGAAGATCAGAGCCTGTATCATAAAACGATACAAAATAAAGTATGCGATCAGTACGTGAAATGTACCAAGTATGAAAGGTAAGTAAAATTGCTTAAATAAGTAAAATCATTTTAAACATGCATAATATAAAACATAATAATGATAAGAATCTGAAAGTAGGGCTTGCATGCTATTTTCGGAAATCATGATCTGAATATAACTGAACATCATAACTAAATTGAACCGACATTACCATGATATAGCTTACGTGGTCCCGACTATCACACTCAAGTGGGAAGAGCCGTCTAAAGCCTTGTCGGGCTAAAGATGCTACCATGATATTGATAACAAGCTAAAGACCCCTTGGGGCAGGGGAAAGCTCACAAAGGAGGTCCCAAATAATCTGATCATACCTACATTGGCGCGTTCTGAGGCATAGGGTTGAATGACCCTTAGGTTACTCGGTGCTAGACACTACTCCCAAAAACATGCATATGCTCCCTATCATTTTTCAATGAAGCTAACCATCATCTAGTGACGAAGCTGAATAATCAAGTACATATAAAATTTGAAATCATACATGAGGAGCCTTGACTCAAACCATACCACAAGTTGAACATAATTGGGAGTCTTGACTCCAAAATCGTATGGTAAGCTAATTGACTTGAAATCGACCAATACATAATCATGCTTGAAAATATTTGAGTCACTTGAAAACATGATCATAGACATGGGTAACTTGAAAACATGCTTTTTGTCATAAATATCTCATCATACTTGAACATATATCATAAATCTCAACTTTTATGAACTTCTCATGGATGGACATTATAATTTATAAAACTTGAAAACATGATTTATAATTCTAAACATTGTAAAACTTTCCCATGAATCATAGTTCAATAATAGAAACATACGTAGATCATACCCATGGTAGAAACTTTGGAAATTTATTTGTTGGGTTAAAACCCCATAGCAGAGAAATGCTGACTGCTAGTCCCAACGAGGAACTAGATGAGTCATTACCACTGGGCACGAGTCGTCGTCTCCTGTCGTCAAGTACACTGCCAATTTTCCTCAAAGGGTCCCCACGATGGACCTAACAGCTTATCACTGGTGACCACGACTCATGGTCACCTTTCGTTACCTCCACTGCCCAAAACCTCAAGTACTTAATCAACTGATGACCACGACTCACCTAACAAATCTTGGCATCTGACCACGACTCGTGGTGTCTAATTGTGGGGTACACTCCCAACTCATCCTTCATCCTTTAACTGTCCTTGACCATGGGTGACCTAACGACTCGTGGGGTTGACCACGACTCGTGGTCACACCCGTGTCACCCAACTTTGAAATTTCCAGGTAAGTCAACACCCTTCACCACGAGTCACTTAACGACTCGTGGCCAACATGACGGGTCACAAGAAGACTCGTTCTGTGACCTGGAGCAAAAAATATTATTTTCTCCATTTCAACTTCTGGGTCTGATCTTAGGGCTTTCGGGGTATAACACTCTCAGTTTTGAAGATCAATTCAAAAGGGTCTTGGTACTAAGGTGAAGCTTAGCACAACTGTCCACCTACTAATAGAAGGTCAGGTTGAGCGAGCCATTCAGATCGTGGAGGATATGTTAAGAGCTCGTGTGGTTGATTTTTCTAAGGTAGCTGGGATGAACTTGCCTCTTATTGAATTTTTCTTACAATAACGGTTATCATTCCAACATTCAGATGGCTTCGGTTAAGGCTCTTTATGAGCGGAGGTATAGATCACCTATTGGATGGTTTGAGGTAGGTGAGGCTACATTCATTTGGCCAGATTCAGTTCATGAGGCCATGAAGAAAGTTCAGTTTATTAAAGAAAGATTGACAACAACTTAGGGTCGTTAGGAATCTTATGCGTATGTGAAGAGGAGAGAGAGCTTGAATTTGAGATTGATGATTGGGTATTTCTGAAGGTGTCTCCCATGAAGGGAGTGATGAGGTTCGGAAAGAAAGGAAATCTTAGTCCCGATATGTTGGCCCTTATAGGATTCTAAGGTGTGTCGCCAAAGTGGCATATTAATTGGAGCTACCAGCAGAGTTAGCTTTGGTATATCCAGTTTTCCATGTACCTCTATTGAAGAAGTGCATTGGTGACCCAACCTTAGTAATTCTGATGAAAAGAACATGTGTGAAAGATAGCCTTACCTATGAGAGGTTTCGATTGAGATCCTTGATCTTTAGGTTTGGACATTGAGAAACAAGGGAGTAGCTTTACTGAAGGTTTTTTGGAGGAATCAGCTTGTTGAGGGAGCTACGTGGGAAGTTGAAGCAGATATTATGGCTAGATACCACATTTTTTCCCTTCCGGCACAATCCCAGCCTAAGGTGCTAGTTTCATCATTAGTACTTTATTCAGTATTCATGTCAAGTTCATGTATCTAGGTTTCTTTCATGTCATAACATGCATGTATGTTTCATGCATTTAGTTCAGCCAGGTATTTCAGTCTGGAGTAGTCACTCTATCGGTTTTCAGCTATTAATTGTTCAGTTTTGGGATTGCAGTTCCTTCCCTAGCCCTTCAATATGTTTATTCTATATTCGAGGGCGGATGTTCCTAAAGGGGAGATAATGTAACATCCCAAAAGTTCCTAAGACTAGACTCCAGATATGGAATCAGAACAAGCAGAGAAACTAAAAATTTTACCTCCGGACGACCCTTAGTACGACTCATGGGAGCATGGTCGAGTCGTACCAAGAGCCGTAGCAAGAGGTTCATAGGGTAAGAAGGAAATTGGAACATCCTAGCAAGAGTCTTAGTATGACTCCTGACATGGAGGTACGAGTCCTACCTAGACTCGTAGTATGAGTTCAGAGAGATTAGCAGAATGTTGCAAGGAAACCACGACTAGATCCTATGATCTGTACTAGGGTGGTACGAGCCGTAGGGAAGGATCGTAGGTAGAAGGTTCAAAGAATTTTTAGGGAAGGATCAGTAGCTACAAAAACTCAGTACGAGTCGTAATATAATGGTATGAATCATCTTTTCAATCGTGAGTTGAATGTTGTATGCCTCAGACTTTCGGGCTAAGTTTGGAAGCCTTTTAGGTATATGAATAGACTCGAATCCAATGAATTTATGGAAACAAGGTGTTGAGATCAATTATTAAGGTTAAGAAGTGCATTGTATGCAAATTAAGGTCATAAGAAACCTCTAGCACAAAGTTGAGTTGGGAGCCTTCTTACCGATTGAGTTTTCGTATACGTTCTTGTAAGGGTCAAATTCAAATGAGTATAGATCCCTTTTTACAAAGTGTTTTTGGGCGATTCAGCATATCGAATAGAAGCCCTTTGAGGCTTCTTTCTAACTCCATCTGACCTTGCATCAATCGGAGTTTAGAGTAAAAAGTTATGAGTGATTTAGTGAAGTAGCACTAGGCATTATACGAACCTTAGTACGGGTCGTACAATCTAATAACGACCTGTATTGTTGGTCGTCGTAACTGCTAGTTGCATGTTTTAATTCAATAGTTTGGGGCCATTTTAGTACGCTCCTACACTTCTAACTCCTTAATCACGTCGTTTTGTACTTCCCTTAGATCAGATTAAAGGGATTAACCTAGCCTAAATCCTTACCCTCTCCAAAAGATTGATAGTGGGATTTTCTCTCAAGAATGGGACTAGGGTTCTTCTTCAAAACTCTTCAAATCTTCTTGGGTTCTTTAAGAAAATTTAAGGGATCATCAACCCAGGTATGTAGGGTTATGAATGGAGGAAATTCTTCCACCCTTATGCCCTTTCAATTCCAAATTCATGATTTCTACTTCTCAAGTTCTAAATTGTGAAATTCAGGATTTAATCCTATTCAAAGTAATTTTTCATGCTATATTTATGGGCTCAATTCTTTAATGTTTTAATTGATGATTTATGGCTATTAGGGTAGTTTTTACTCTCAATTTACTTACTAATTCATGTTTTAAGTTTATGAAGATTATGCCCAATTATGCATGCCTTATGAATTTCAAGCTTATTAACCCGTGATTTCAAGTATGATGAATTATCAAGAAGGCATGAATATTTATGAATTCTTAAATGTATGAATCTATGATTTTAACTTATGAAGTCTATCTCAAGTATACATGATTTTAAGATTTAGGCAAGCCTAGACATGTTAAGCATGTTACATGATTCAGCTCAGTTCTATAAAATCAGCTTACCATATGGTTTTGTAGTCTATACTCCCACTTTCAGCTTATGGTATGATTTCAGCTTCGTTGAAAAATGATGATGAGCATCTTGCATGTTTTTTGGAGTAGTGTTTAGCACCGAGTAGACTTGGGGTTCTTATGTTCTTCAGTCTCAGAACTCTGCGCCAATGTAGGTTTATATATATTTATTTGGGGCCTCTCAAGAGAGTTTCCCCCACCTGCAAAAGGTCGTCAGCTTGATATCGATATTATGGTAGCGCCCTTAGCCTTGGCAAGGTTTTGGACGGCTCTGCCCACTTGAGTGTAATAGTTGGGGTATCACATAAGCTCTATCATAATGGCGCCGATTATATGACGAGTCTTTCATTATTCCTCATGATTTCAGTTATTCATGATCATAACTTATGATTTTATGTTGTGTAGAAGGTTTGACCCAATGAACAGTTTATGAGCTTTTACTTGTGATTTCAACTATGACCAGTCATATGATTTCTATTTTTTTAAGCTTTGGGTCATTCTATTCAGATATGATACTCAGTTTATGACTATATATATATATATATATATATATATATATCAGATTCAGATTTCAGCATGCAGTACTTACTCTCATGATCTACTAATTTATATTTATATGCATGATTTCAGTTAACAGTTAATCAACATGTTTTAGTTACCTTGCATACTGAGTACATTAAAAGTACTGGCCGCATACTCTATGCTATATAATTTCATGATACAGGTTCGAGCGATCAGACTCGGTTCCATAGTTAGTCTAGCTTTTCCCGCAGTTCAGCTCAGTTCCCATTATTGGTGAATCCTCATCTTCCGAGGACATTCACTTTAGAATTTGATTATGTTATCTCAGTTTCAGACTTTAGCGAGGTAGTTGGGGATGTTGTCCCATCAACTCATCAGACGGTTTAGAGGCTTATCAGACATTATGTAGATTCTCAGCTTTGTTGAGTGTTGACTCTATTTATGATTGTTATATTATTTAGACTTTCGTTTATTCATGTTTTAGTTATCAGATTCCGCTTGACATAAGCTCTTTAGTTTCTATGTTCATGTCATTGGTCGACTTGGAGTGATTCATGATTCTTGTTTCCATGTCTCATTCTAGGATCCCAACTCGGGTCATGACAGCTTTGCTGTGATTAACATTATTTTTTGGCTATTCGGAGTCATTTTGATGGGTTTTGAGACATTTTTCTATTTTTTGAAAAATTAAGAATTAAGAAAAAATTATTTTCTTTCAATCGGTGGAGGTAGGGTTCAATATCTATGGTCTCCATTTACATATAACAGTAATGTAATGAGTTTACATGTTGACATTGATCTTCTTTCCCTATCGGATAGACTCATTACTGTTAACTACTGTATTTTAGTATCTAGTTATTGATAACTTGTATTAACTCTTCATATGAATTACGTGTTGGATCAATGGAACTTGGGATGATAATAATTTCACTTGGCTTAAATTAATACTATACTCTCCATTTGAGTTAACTTTAATTTATTAGAGTGAATAATTTGACATTACATGTGTGTTGCATGAATAGTTCTTTATCCATCAAAATTTACTATTCAAGATGCATGAATATATATATATATATATGTGTGTGTGTGTGTGTGTGTGTGTGTGTGTGTGTGTGTGTGTGTGTGTGTTGTGTGTTTTGAATTTTAATATTCGATGATATATTATTTTAATTTATTTCACATGCATGCTATATTATTTGAATAAGAATTCATGATTAATAAATATTTTCTGTTAAAGTGGTCTATCTATTTGGGATCATTGAAGATTCTTATTTTATTTTCATGTGAAATTATATTATGCATGGATTGAGAATTATGACTAATAAAGAGCTTCCATCAAGTGATTTATTTGATTAAATCATTGATATTCTCAATGTACTATATATAAATTGTTCGTGTTCAAGTGGTGATATAAATCAATTCTTTAGTATCCACTGTCAATTAAGTGAGACAATAAATTTACGCGTTGACTTTAGGTCTTCCTCCATATCGGATAAATTTATTACAAGTTCACTAGGAGAAACTTCTTGTATCGATAGCATATATCAACTCTCCATCTGAGTTTATATAATGGATCAGTTTTAAAATTTTAACACGGACATGTAAAGTGGTGATCGATATTAATTTATATAGCTAGTAAGATAATAAATTTACATGTTGACTTTAGGTCTTTCTTCATATTGGATAAATTTATTATAGATTGTCACTAGGTAAAATCACTGGTTATTGATAAATTGTATAACTCTCCATTTGAGTTACATGTTGGATCAATGGAACTAGTGTTCAATAATTATATATAATTGACTAAAGTAACAATTTACTATCCAAGTGAGTTGGTTTTATTTCTTTTTAAATTGTATTAATCTTGCATAATTTATATACATTGCATGAGTAATATTTTTCCCATCAAAATTTACTATTCAGATGCATGTATGTATATATATTGATGAATGCGGTCTGAATTTAATTATTTAGGTTATCGGCTTATTAGGATCTATTTAATACGTTATATCTCAAATTCTCAATAGATGTTATTCCGTCCACTTACTACTATTCAAGTCTCAAAGATAATACACTAATTTAAAGAATGCATTGTACATGTACCTTTTGTTAGATAGAATTTAATTTCAGTGTTTAAATAATTAAGAGATGGATATTTAGTTTATTCTTCTTATAAATTTTGTGTTATTGAACTTGATAAACCTTTTATCTCTTGTGGTACATAAATGCGCGGACTCTTTATTATTAATATCTTTCTTGAACTGGATAATATTAATCTGTCCTATAAGAGAAAATATTTATTATGTGAAAGTTATCTGGTCACTAGCTTTTAAGTCATTTATTTTGGATAGAAATTCAAGGTTGATTAATTGATGGACTTAAAGGTTCATTGAAAGTGAAAACACTACCAACTTTTGAGTCTTGTTTAGAAGGAATAAATGAACTAAAATATATTTATCTTAAAAAAATAAAACTGGCGATAAGTTTGAATTAATCGATTCCGATTCGTGTAGTCAAATGATAATCTAGGCAAGAGGTGAAATTTTGAGTATTCTGTGTCACTCAAAGAAGAATACTCAGGATATAAATATATTTATTTGATGCTCCATAAATCTGAATGTTTTGAATTAGTCAAGGTATTTAAAGAAGATGAAAAAGTGTCATGAAAAAACAAATTAAGTCGTGGCGATCTGATTGTAGTGGCAAGTACCTCTTTGGAGAGTTTATTAATCACTAATTAGATAGACAATGGGTTGATGTAGAAGCGAAAAAAAATAAGGCTCTTATGGAGATGATAAGATTAATGATTAACTTATTCATTTTGCTTTTTTCGTCTTCAGATATTTCTTAAAAAACTCAAATTACATCCTTAATTTAATTTCTTCTATGTCAGTACCTAGGACACTTATAGAACTGTGGATTTGACGTATGTCCAGTTTGTGACATGTTCGTATATGGAGTTGTCTAGCACATGTGTTGAAAGAGAAAACAGATAAGTTAGATTTAAGAACGAATGTGTGAGTGTTTATTGGATATCCAAAGAAAATAAAAGGAGGTTTATTTTATTGTCCTAAAGAAAATAAGGTAATTGTTAATACAAATACAATATTTCTAGAAAAGGACCATTTAATAAACCATGTTCATAAAAGTAAACTAGTTTTTATAGGAACTAAGTAAAGAAATAAAAAATGAGTCATCTAAAAATCCTGAAGTTCAAGGACATCTAACTAAGATATCAGAATTGACGTTTCATTGCATTTATGTAGTGGGAGAAACGTTAATAGACGTAAAGAAATTCACTACCTCAAAGTATGGGAGTGATGTTTAGCAAATAACACTAAATGATGTCATCAATATTTTGATACTAAAAGGTAATAAATAAAATATTAAGACTCAAGAATATTATAGTGTGACAACAGTAGTGATAGTACTTAGTCGTAGTGGGAGAATGATTACCTAGATCGGCTTGGTGTATACTCTTGGGAGAATTTCATGATAAAATCCCCAAAGATACTTATACAGAACCAGTAAGTTATGATGAATTACTATTAGATGAAGTTGCAATAGAAAATAACTTGTCAAGTTCCTTTTGCAAAGAGCTTATTGGATAAAACTTTTGATAGTCATGTAAAAAAAATGCTTCTAAAAATTCGATATATGGTTAAGAGTCTAAATGGGATATTAGTGGAGTATATACCATTAACCATGTGTTTAGACATGGTATATGCTAACAATTATAATAGTTAAAAGTCTAAGTGGGAGATTGTTGGGATATATACCATTAACCGTGTGTTTAGATTTAGTTTTTGCTATAGAACAATTGTTTAATCAATTTTAATAAAGATTTAAATAGATCATATATATGTCGATATGTCCTTTACTTATATAGTAAATGATTTAGTATATAGAGTTAGCTTATACACCGATATATACTTAATATATGTTCACAATCTAAGATGAAAATTGGACAAATTCATTAGTACGATTGTAGCATAAGATTAAATATAACTTATGTTGATTATGAAAATGGTCAAATTCCAACTTCTTGTGCTAGTACACTTTGTGTGTATTGAACGGACCAAAGAGAGATGATTGTTTGTATTTTAAATTTTATGAAACAACTTATCTAGATCATTAAATGTGTATACTCTTAATCTTGATATGATTATTATGATCAATGTAATTTATTTATTGTTTTGATCTATCAAAGGGTGAAACTCTTTCTTGAGTTAAAATATTCCCGATAGGATGGATGATGACACATGTTATTTGTGAAATAATAATTATTTGATGGAATTCATGTCTCAACCTTGAGATTGATGAAACCCCTTTATGATTGCTTATAAATTTTCATGTGAAAACCCTACAGGTGGATTTTGTATCCATCACATAAAATAAGTTAAGCATTTGAATAAAGGATTAAATTAATCAATTAATTAAATAGTCCGAAATTTAATTCGATTGGTTGGTATATATAATCTTAACATGGAGAGTTAAATAAGATTTAATGAATAATTTTGAAATTATACTGAGGAGTGAAATTACAGATTTTTAGTGGAATAATCTGCAATTTATTATGGTAGGTGTCACGACCTGAACATAGGCCTAGATCTAGACACAGGACCTAGAACCCCGAGAAGCTCCAAGTCAACCCATGGAATGAACATAGCGGATAAGAGCATACGACAAGAAGAAACCGATACAATAAAACATGCTTAAGAAGAATTCCAAATACATATCAGTCTAAAACATAGTCAACACTGACAAGCTGATATTCTACATATTGTCTGAAAAAGTCTCTAACATAACTGATGAGCTGATTGGACACATCCCCAACTAGCTCGACAAAAGCTTGTAACTGAAATAACATAACAATGATCAAACTGAATATCCTCGAAGGATGAGGACTCACCAAAACTGGCTAAACAGGACTGAGGGGAAAGAAAAACTAATCGTGCGGCTGAGTTTGATCCCTCAGACCTGTATCATGAAATGTTACAGCACAGAGTATGCGGTCAATAGTTGGAATTTTCCGAGTATGAGAGGTTAGTAAAAATAGAAAGCTAAAATACATAAGAGTTCATAAGATATTATACCCCAGAACCCAAAGATCAGACTCAGAAGTTGAAATGGAGAAAAGTTTAAAAACTAGCATCAGGAACAGAATGAGTCATGAGGTGACCTGTGAGAACAACCCACGAGTCGTGATGTGACTAGTGGGGAGGCCCAGGCGATGAGCTTGAAATTTGGGAAATTGGGATCCCCACGGACGTGATCACGAGTCGTGGTTAGGTCCCACAAATCGTTAGGTTAGTCGTGGGGAGTGATAAGTGAGAAAAGAGAAGGAACGAGGCAATGTACCTAATGAAAGGAGCCCACGAGTCAAGGTCAGTCACCATGATTCATGGGTAGGGTCGTGAGAAGCATGGTGAAGTAAAATAAAATTCATGGCAGTGTACATAACGAGTGGTGACCACGAGTCGTGGTCACCAGTAACGAATCGTGGAGTAACTCATGACGAGCCCAAAAGACTTGAGAAGCAGTGTACTCAAAGGATGATTCCACGAGTCGTGGCCCAAGGTGATGAGTCGCTAGGTCCCTCATAAGGACTACCTGGCAGTTATTTTCTGTGGATTTAGTAAGGGATTTTCCATAATTCCATAGATCCTAAGGCCTAAACTACGTCGTTTTAAGTTATGACTGATGTCTTTTAAGAGGGTTAAGTTCATTTTAGGCCATATTCCATCATGCATGCAAAGATAGAAGGTTAGAGGGGGTGATCAAGCTACTACTTCTTCAAACTCTTTTCAATTCCTCTTGGGCAATCAGAGAAATGTAAGTATCAGCCTTAATCAGGTATGTAGGGTTATGAGTGGGTGTTTTTATTTACACCCATGCCCAATCTCTCATAATTCATGAAGTTTTGATTAAAAAGTTTATGGGGTTTTATCTTAAATCTTGGGGAATTCTAATTATCTATCCATTGGTTCTTACTTCTCATGATTTACATCATATTTTATGAATCATGGTCAGATTTTACAACTAATTCGACTAAAAATTTAATGATTTCAATTCCTATTAAATTATACCTAATTATGCATGTTCTATGATGAATTGAATTATGATCCCTACCTCTGTTGTTGATATTCATAAACCTATCACGATTTATGAGTCATAATACGTATTTATTCAAGTTGCCATCATGAATGTATGATTTAAAAAGCCTATACATGATTTACAAGTATGCATGAACCTCATGATTTTACTAATTATCTTTTGGCCGACTCACGGACCTTACCCTCATGGCTAGTTCATGTATTTACAAGCATGCTTATGATTATCATGATTTAACTAGCCCATGAATTTCATGAATATTTTACTATGAGCACTATATATGTTTTGGGAGTAGTATTTAACACTGAGTAGGTTTGGGGCCTAGGTTTTGCCCTGAATCTCAGAACTACGTGCCACCGTAGACATGATGGGACCTCCCTTGAGACTATCCCCTTTTCCCAATGGGCCCTTTCATGTGTGATATCATTCCTTTCATGGTTCTACCCTTGGCAAGGTACAAACACCCTCCCGATTAGGGTTTTACAAGCCGGTATGGGGTATGTCGGTTATAAGAATTTCCTATTGGTCCGCGTGTTTTATGAATTATCATGTTTATGTTAATTTGGCTCAAGTGGTGATTTATAAAGCTTCTCTTATGAATATGGTATAGAATGGATTACGAATGATTTTAAAACCTTGAGCCCTATGTTATCATATGATATTTATGTTTTGAGCACATTGTCCCATCCTTATGATCTCTTATGAGTTTTTATGTATTTAAAAATGTCCGTTTAACTTACCTTGCATACTTGGATCATTCCACGTACTGACCGCATACTCTATGCTGTTTCGTTTCATGATACATGCCCTGATCTTCAGACCCAGTACCGTCAGTAGTTCATTTCGGAGTTTAGCATCCAGCTCTTGGGTGAGTCCTCATCCTCCGAGGACCAGTTTGATTTCAGTTATATTTTCATGTTCAGTTTTCTATACTTGTCGAGTTAGTTGGGGATGCTATGCCATCAACCCATCGGATATGTTAGAGACTTTCAGACTATATGTAGTACTCAGTTGTGATGTATGTAGTACGTTATGCTTATCTTGTTATGTTATGTTTACGCTTCTGCTTTGCCGTTATGCTAATTAATCCGCTTTATTGATATTAAGTTATATGTACGATCATGCCATGGGTTGACTTGGAGTCTCTTGTGGCTCCTTGTCTTGTGTTGCGATCCGAGCCTCCATTTGGATCGTGACAAACTTGGTATCAGAGCAATATGTTTTTAGTGTCCTAGGGTGTCTAAAAGTCGTGTTAAATAGAGTCTTTTTCATGGATGTGAAGTGTGCCACACTTATGACGAAGTGCCTACGAGACATTTAGGAAATGTTCCCTTTTTTCATGATCTATGTCATGCGATGAAACATCTCTCTATCCTTCTAATTCATGCTATTTGCGATTGCAGAATCGTGGCTCCTTTCTGAGTAAATGGTAGGAGGAATGGGAATGGAGAAGGCCACGAGGATGGCAACAGAATGGGTACCAGCAGGCCCCACTAGTTCAGGAGCACCATGCATGGGAGCCGGTTGCTCATGTTGAGTTTGGGGCTGCTATTTAGATGCTCATGTAGGCCCTGATCGCTCAGGTTAATCAGCAGGCAGTTGTGCATGTTCTATAAAATGGAAATGTAGCGGCGGCTCGAGTCAGGAATTTCTTGAGGATGAACCTGTCAGAGTTCCTCAGGTCAAAAGTAGATGAGGACCTGTATGAGCTCATCGATGAGATTCTAAAGATCACCCAGGTCATGGGGGTGGCAAATGGGAGTGCATTGATTTGGCCTCTTATCAGCCGAAACGGGTTGCGCATATTTGGTTTAAGCAGTAGAGAGATAGTTGAGCAGTGGGAGTCGGCCCTATCGGTTGGGAAGAGTTTCATGCAACCTTTTTAGATCGGTTTTTCCCTCGTGAAATGAGAGAACTGAAGGTGTCCAAGTTTGTAAAAATCTGAAGCAGGGTGACATGTCGGTTTAGGAGTACGCTCTGGAGTTCACCCGCTTATCCAAGTATGCACTAGAATTAGTGGTAGGCCAGAGGGCTCGGGTGAGACGATTTATGCATGGAGTGGCAGACTACCTGGATAAGGACTGTAGGATCTCCATGCTGCATCGAGACATAGATTTTCCCCGAATAGTGTTGCATGCCCAGTAGAAGGAGATAGTGTATTGGAGGTAGAGAGAGGCCAATAGGGCCAGGACAGACAATTATGGGATTTCTCAGCCTAGATTAGGGGGTGGACAATGCCAACAATCTCATCATAGGTCTTTGGATCCAGCACCATCATCTTCTAGTACACCATCTAAATCATGAGGGGATTGGAGAAATAGGGCTTCAGATTCGAGGGGCCAAGGTAACATGTAGATAGAGCGCACTTTCCCATCTTGTGCAAGGTGCGGCAAGAATTACCCAGGGAGGTTCCTAGTTGGCTCAAACGCTTGTTTCGAGTGTGGAAAACCTAGACACAGACCCAGGGATTTCCCTTCGGCCAGATTAGGGGGTGGTGGAGCCCCCATGCCAGCCACTAGTTTAGCTGCTCCAGCAGCACGTCCCTCCCAGTAGGGCTCCATGACTATTTTAGCTGGCGGTCAGCGCCAAAACAGGTTGTATGTACTTGCGACCCATCAGGAGCAAGAGACTTCACCGGATGTGGTTACTGGTATGTTATGAGTATTTCACCTTGATGCTTATGCTTTGTTAGATCCAGGGGATACCTTGTCTTTTGTGACCCCTTATATTGCTAGTAGCTTTGGAATCAGTCTTGAAATTCTATCAAAACCATTCTCAGTCTCTACTCCTATTGGGGATTCAATTGTAGCTAGGCGGGTGTATAGAAGTTGGCCGATCACAGTATTGCAGAAAGTCACCTTTGTAGACCTTGTAGAGTTTTCCATGACTGAATTTGATTTATTCTCGGTATGGATTGGTTATATGCGTGTTACGCTTCTGTTAATTGTAGAACCAGTGCAGTGGAGTTCCGCTTTTCAGGTGAGTCGATCTTGGAATGGAAGGGTAGTTCAGCCATGCCTATAGGTCATTTTATCTCCTATCTTAAGGGCAGGAAGATGATTTCCAAGTGTTCTGTGTATCATATAGTTAGGGTTAAGGATATTGAGTTCGAGACCCGACTATCCAATTAGTTCCGGTAGTGTGTGAGCACCTAGAAGTATTCCTTGATGATTTACTAGGTTTCCCTCCCGAGAGGGAAATTGATTTTGGCATAGACCTTCTCCCCGACACGCAACCTATATCTATTCCTCCCTACAAAATTGCTCCAGCTGAGCTAAAGGAGTTAAAAGAATAGTTGTGGGACCTGTTAGATAAAGGTTTCATTAGACCGAGTAAGTCTCCAAAGGGTGCACTAGTTCTATTTGTCTGAAAGAAAGATGGTTCCCTTCGGATATGCATTGACTATCGGCAATTGAATAAGGTGACTATCAAGAACTAGTATCCTCTGCCCAGTATTGATGATTTATTTGACCAGCTTCAGGGTGCCAAGTGTTTCTCGAAGATAGATCTCAGATTTGGGTACCATCAGCTCAGAGTTCAGGAGAGCAATATTTTGAAAATGGTCTTCAGGACGCGGTGTGGTCATTATAAGTTTGTAGTTATGTATTTTGGACTAACGAATACTCCTGTAGCTTTTATGGACTTGATGAACAGGGTGTTTAATCCATATTTGGATGTGTTCGTAATCGTGTTTATTGATGACATCCTGATATACTCTCGGAGCGAGGAGTAGCATGCTGCTCCTTTGAGGATAGTGCTTCAGAGTCTCAAGGATCGACAATTATATGCCAAATTTAGCTAGTGTGAGTTTTTGTTGAACTTCCTAGCATTTTTGAGCCATGTGGTATCAAGTGAGGGCATAAAGGTGGATTCGCAGAAAATAGAAGCAGTGAAGAATTGGCCCAGACTAGTGAATCCTTCGGATATCCAAAGCTTTTTGGGCTTAGCTAGCTATTATCGGAGATTTTTTGAAGGTTTCTCATCAATTGCAGTACCTTTGACCAAATTGACCCAGAAGAAGGTGAAATTATAGTGGTCGGGGGCTTGTGAGAAGAGCTTCCAGGAGTTGAAGACAAGACTTACTTCAGCACTGGTATTAACTCTACCGGAGGGTACCGACGGGTTTGTGGTGTATTGTGATGCTTCAAGGATCGGACTTGGGTGTGTATTGATGCAGCGCAAGAAAGTTATAGCATATGCTTCTAGACAACTAAAGGTTCATGAGAAGAATTACTCGACCCACGATCTTGAATTGGCTGTAGCGGTATTTTCCTTGAAGATATGGTGAAATTATTTGTATGGGGTTCACGTGGATGTGTTTACAGACCATAAGAGTTTACAGTATGTGTTTGCCTTGAAGGATCTCAATCTTTGGCAAAGAAGGTGGTTGAAGCTACCCAAGGACTATGATATGAGTGTCTTGTACCATCCAGGTAAGGCCAACGTAGTGGTAGACACACTTAGTAGGCTCTCTAAGGAGAGTGTGTCCCATGTGGATGAGGGGAAGAAGGAGCTAGTGAAAGATGTGCATCGACTCGCAAGGTTGGGAGTTAGGTTGGTTGACTCGACCGATGGCGGTGTTGTTCTTAAGAATGGGTCAGAATCGTCATTGGTGACTGATGTAAAATCGAGACAAGATGAGGACCCAATTTTGGTAAAGATAAAGGAAGCTGTTCAAAATTAGAAGGTAGAGGTCTTCTCCAAAAGGGGAGATGGTGTGCTTGGGTTCCAAGGTCACCTATGTGTTCCAGATATTGCTGATTTGAGAATTCGGATGTTGCACGAGGCTCATGGATCTCGGTATTCTATCCATCCAAGTTCCACCAAGATGTACCGTGACTTACGGGAAGTCTATTGGTGGAATGGCATGAAGAAAGACATCGCGGAGTTTGTAGCTAAGTTTCAAAATTGTTAGAAAGTAAAGATTGAGCACTAGAGAACAGGAGGCGCGCTTCAGGATATCAGTATTCCTACTTGGAAATGAGAAGAAATCAACATGGACTTCATCATAGGGTTGCCTTGTACTCGTTGACAATATGACTCCATTTGTGTTGTGGTAGACAGGTTGACCAAGGCCGCTCATTTTCTACCGGTTAAAACCACGGATTCGGCGTGGGATTATGCCAAACTATATATCCGGGATCTAGTTCGATTGCATGGAGTTCCCTTGTCCATCATATCTGACAGAGGTACTCAATTTACCTCTCAGTTTTGGAAGTCATTTCAAAAAGGTCTTGGTACTTAGGTTACGCTCAATTCAGACTCTCGAAGACATGTTTAGGGCATGCATGATTGATTTCAAAGGTAGTTGAGATAATCATTTGCCTCTTATCGAGTTTGCATACAATAATAGCTATCATTCCAGTATTTAGATGGCACCATTCGAGGCACTCTATATATGGAGATGTAGGTCGCCCATTGGTTGATTCGAGGTTGGTGAAGAAGCAATGATAGGACTAGATTCGGTACATGAGGCTATGGAGAAGGTTCAGCTCAAACGGGACAGGTTGAAAACAACTCAAAGTTGCCTAAAGTCCTATGCCGATGTGAGAAGGAGGGAATTAGAATTCGAGGTGGGTGATTGGGTATTTATAAAGGTATCTCCCATGAAGGGGGTGATGCGATTTGGAAAGAAATAAAAACTCAGCCCATGTTATGTTGTTCCCTACCGGATTGTGAAACGGGTTGGTAAGGTGGCATACGAATTGGAGTTGCCCTCACAGTTAGCTTCTGTGCATCCTGTATTCCATGTATCGCTCTTAAGGAAGTGTTTGGGTATTCCATCCTTAGTTGTTCCGATGGACAGTGTTGGTGTGTAAGACAACCTTAGTTATGAGGAGGTTCCGGTGGAAATACTGGATCGTCAGGTTCGAACGCTAAGAAACAAGAAAGTAGCTTCAGTCAAAATTTTATGGAGGAACCAGCAAGTTCAAGGAGCTACGTGGGAAGCTGAAGCGGATATGATGGCTAAATACCCACATTTATTCTCTACCGACTCAGTTCCAGCTTGAGGTATCAGTTTTACTCTCAAACTCTAGGTAGTTTTGACGTTCAGTTATGATGCCCAAGTTTCTTTTATGTATATGGATGTGTGTATGATTCATGAATTCAATTCAACTATGTAGTTGGAATCGAATATAGTCATTCTGTCAGTTTTCGATTTAAATGATCAATACTTGAATATGATGATTGCATTTCTTTGCTTTTTTGTATGTTTTTCCAAGATTCGAGGATGAATGTTCTCAAGGGGGAGATACTATTATACTCTGAAAGCCCTAAGATCAGACTCGGGAGTTGAAATGGAGAAAATTTTAAAAACTAACATCAAGCACAGAACGGGTCGTGAGGTGACCTGTGAGAACAGCCCACGAGTCGTGATGTGACTCATGGGGAGGCCTAGGTGATGATCATGAAATTTGGGAAAATGGGATCCCTACGGACGTGACCACGAATCGTGGTTAGGTCCCACGACTCATTAGGTCAGCCGTGGGGAGTGATGAGTGAGAAAATATAAGGAAGAAGGTAGTGTACCTAACGGAATGACCCCATGAGTCGTGGTTAGTCACCACGATTCATGGGTAGGGTCGTGAGTACCATGGTGAAGTAAGATAAAATTCATAGCAGTGTACATAACGAGTGTTGACCACGAGTCATGGTCACCAGTAACGAATCATGGAGTAACCCCTAATGAGCCCAGAAGACTTGAGAAACAATGTACTCGATGGATGATGCCACGAGTCGTGGCCCAAGGTGACGAGTCGTTAGGTCTCTCGTGGGGACTACCTGACAGTTATTTTCTGCAAATTTAGTAAGGGCTTTTTCGTAATTCCTAAGATCCTAAGGCCTAAACTACGTCGTTTTAAGTTATGAATGATGTTTTTTATGAAGGTCAAGTTCTTTTTAGGCCATATTCCATCATGCATGCAAAGATAGAAGGTTAGAGTGGGTGATCAAGCTAGTCCTTCAAACTCTTTTCAATTCCTCTTGGGCAATCAGAGAAGTGTAAGAATTCAGCCTTAATCAGGTATATAGGATTATGAGTTAGTATTTTCGTTCACATCCATGCCCAGTGTCTCCTAATTCATGAAGTTTTGATTAAAAATCTTATGGGGTTTTATCTTAAATCTTGGGGAATTATAATGATCTATCCATGGGTTATTACTTCTCATGATTTACATCATATTTTATGAATCATGATTAGATTTTACAACTAATTCGACTACAAATTTATTGATTTCAATTTCTATTAAATTATGCCTAATTATGCATGTTCTATGATGAATTAAATTATGATCCTTACCTCTATTATTGATATTCATAAATCTATCATGATTTATGAGTCATAATATAGATTTATTTAGGTGCCCATCATGAATGTATGATTTAAAAAGCCTATACATGATTTACAAGTATGCATGAACCTCATGATTTTACTAATTATGTTTTGATCGACTCATGGGCCTTAACCTCATGGCTAGTTCATGTATTTACAAGCATGCTTATGATTATCATGATTTAACTAGCCCATGAATTTCATGCATATTATACTATGAGCACTATATATGTTTAAGGAGTAGGATTTTACACCGAGTAGGTTCGGGGCCTAGGTTTTGCCCCGAATCTCAGAACTACGTGCCACTATAGGACATGATGGGACCTCCCTTGAGACTACCCCCTTTGCCCAATGGGCCCTTTTATGTGTGATATCACACGCTTCATTATTCTACCCTTGGCAAGGTATATGATGGGACCTTCCTTGAGACTATCCCCTTTTCCCAATGGGCCCTTTCATGTGTGATATCACACGCTTCATGATTCTACCCTTGGCAAGGTACGAACACCCACCCAACTAGGGATTTACAGGTCGGGCTCCATGTATGCTCATATGGGGTATGTCGGTTATAATAATCTCCCATTATTCCACATGTTTTATGCATTATTTTATTTATGTTAATTTGGCTCAAGTGTTGATTTATAAAGCTTCTTTATGACTATGGTATAGAATGGATTACGAATGATTTTAAAACCTTAAGCCCTATGTTATCGTATGATATTTATGTTATGAGCACGTTGTCCCATCCATATGATCTCTTATGAGTTTTTATGTATTTATAAATATCTGTTTTACTTACCTTGCATATAGTACATTCCACGTACTAACCACATACTCTATGTTGCATCGTTTCATGATACAAGCCTCGATCTTCAGACGCAACACCGTCAATAGTTCATCTCGGAGTTTAGCATCCAGCTCTTGGGTGAGTCCTCATCATCCGAGGACTAGTTTAATTTTAGTTATCTTTTCATGTTCAGTTTTCTAGAATTGTTGGGTTAGTTGGGGATGTTGTCCCATCAACCCATCGGATATGTTAGAGGCTTTCAGACTATATGTAGTACTCAGTTGTGATGTATGTAGTACATTCGGCTAATCTTGTTATGTTATGTTTATTCTTCCTCTTTGTCGTTATGCTAAGTAATCCGCTTTATTAATATTGAGTTAGATGTATTATCATGCCATGGGTCGACTTGGAGTCTCTCGGTGCTCCTCGTCCCGTATTGTGATCCGAGCCTACATTCAGGTCGTGACATAAGAGTGGGACAATTTAATCATGAGTGAATATAATAATATAAATATGAGGGCTCAAGGTTTCAAATCATTCATAATCTAGTCATAGTCATAATAATAAGAGAAACCTTATAAAAACATAACTTGAGCCAAAGTATCATGAACATGACAATGCATAAATCATGAGGAACAATGGGAGAACATAACTTGAGCCAAAGTAACATAAACATGACAATGTATAAATCATGAAGAACAATGGGAGAACTCATCTTAACTGACACCATCATGATAGAGCTTAAATGATGCCCCAACTATCTTGCTCAAGTAGGCAGAGCCGTCCCAGGCTTGCCAGGCAAGGGACGTGTATGATGTGATATCACAACGGGGTCCATGAATATATATACCCACGATGACAGATAGTTCTGAGACCACGAGGTTTACCTGAACGCCGGGTATACTCGGTACTAGACACTGCTCCCAAAATATGCACATGAGGGCTCATATAGTAATCGTGGAATGATTCATAAAGTTCATGGAAAATAAATCATAACATGTTTGATCAAACTTGAAATGCATGATTAGCTGTGAATAAGGGCCCGTGAGTCGGCCAAAAGTCATAAATTCATATACCATGAAGAACATGCATATTTGTGAAAATTCATGTAGTTAACAATCATAAATCTATAAAGAGTACTTGAAGAGAAATCATATCATAAATCATAAATCATAAATCATAAATCATAATTTAGGATTTGGAAGATCAAAATCATAATAGAATCATAGCTTGACTTTTCATGAAACTTTGCATATTTGGGAATAAATTTACTAAGATTTGCAATCATGAAATTTATAATCAATTTAAGTATAAAATCTTCCAATTTTTGAATAACGCTTAAACCACACTTCTAACTGAAGTATGAAGCGGATGTTGTTAATAAATAACCCAACTTATAGGTTTGGGTCGATCCTACATGGATTATGGAAGATCTAGATTACAGTTGGTAAGTGAACTTATATGATAGTTACTTCACAATTGGGGGGTTTGTAATAATAATCAATAGTAAAAACAAAACAGTTGTCAAGATTATGGTTGTGAATAAATAATTAAAGGATAACTAGGGTTTGTGTTCCCCATGGATTCATAACAGCTTTAGATATACACTCGTGATCTTTACCAATACTTACTCACTGAACTGATAACTTAGGTTCATTCAAACGATCAACCAATCCCTATTGAATGACTATACTCAATTACTCGACCAAGTCTCATTAGCGTTTCCAAACTAACCGTTATCACTAAGTTCCAGATATAACTATCCTGCGACCACAACTCAAGTTAATACAATAATTATTAAGATCAAGGCTTTGTTGTAATTTTCTTTTCCTAATCTGTACCTCTTCGACCAAAGCAAGTAAAGAATTTGGGAACTTCCTAATGTTGTACACCGTTACGAATTGTTAAAGATGAAGAGAATACAATATAAGATTTTAGTATTTGTTTTAGACTCACTTTTTGCAACCCTAGCTTGTTATTCCACCGTGGTTCCCACAACCCTAGCTATGAAGGTTATAGCCTCTCATAGTTGCAAGGTTGTGAAGTGTGTTCATGATTAAAGACATAAAAACAATAATTACAAATATGATTGCGAAAAACACTTCCTTTAATTAATCTGCAAAATCTTGAAGAACAAGTACCAAGAACAATATGAATTCAAGTAAAGATTGATCATAAGGTTGAACCAACTCAATTCTCTCTTTCAATGATGTAAAATTGTCTACTACAATGTTTTCCAACTAAAACCTGTTTTACTTAATGTCTCCTGTGAAAAATAAAACATAAAATGTATTTATATAGACTTAAGAATCCTTTTCCTAGGCTAACAGGGCAATTTTCCATATCTGGTGCCGACCTCGTCACGGATCATCTTACAACTCGTAGGAGCATCCAACGGTCTGTGGCAGCTTCTCGTGGTTGGATTGTTGGATGATTTTTTTGGCTAAGTGTTGATCCAAGGTACAATTCGTACCTCCTCCCTACAACTCGTACCAGGCTCCCGTGGCTTGATTCTGAATCTTTGCAATTTGTTTGAAGTTCACCACAACCGGTATTGTACGACTCGTACCAAGCTCTCACGAGTCGTGGTCTCCTCTCGTACTGAGAATCAGCCTCATGTGCAATTCTTTTGGATTTCATCACGATTGCCTTACCACGACTCGTACAATCTTGGTACAATCTGTGGAAAGATTTGTAGGTTCATTCTTCCAGCTTCAGCCTTCTGCTTTTTATCACGACCATTAGTACTACTCATAGGTCCATCCTACGGATCGTACTGTGGACTGCATTTTTGCCCTGTTTTGCACACTTTTAGCTTCCTCTTGCAAATTTACGCTCCAACACCCGTTTATCCTGAAATCAAAGGAAAAGTGCCTCATATCCACAAAAATACACCTAAGTCTATGCTATTTTCTTAGTTTTGAGCGTCAATAGTATTGTAAATCCACAACACATCAACACCCTCAACTTAAGACTTTTGCATGTCCTCAGTCAAAGAAAAAGAAAAACTAAACACGATGCTCAACTAGAAAATACACTTAAGATACTACAGCCAATACTCAAACAAATTTTTGCACTTAAGACCCTTCCTCATATAACATCATTATCTAATGCATTACAAGCAACATCAAAGCATCATATACAGGGATTAAGACATATCATGTAGCTATCAACAGACAATCAAGTTATCATCAATGTTTTTCACACTGACCAATGGTAAAAGCACACATAACCTATATGCCCTCACACAAATGAAGTCCCCACTCAAATATGAAGTATCAAACACAACATGGGACTAGGCAAGTGAAGCACTCACTCTCACAAGGAAGTTTGCAAGTATTATGTATCAGAT
Organism: Datura wrightii; assembly: GCA_035772735.1. Taxonomy (NCBI): domain Eukaryota; kingdom Viridiplantae; phylum Streptophyta; class Magnoliopsida; order Solanales; family Solanaceae; genus Datura; species Datura wrightii. The sequence goes on along the minus strand of JASDFA010000016.1, from coordinate 64,028,188 downwards.
ACCAAAATTGCCCTTATTTTCTCTACTTTGGTTTGTCAGACGGCCAAGTTAGGGTCACTATAGGACTTGATATGGCTTGTAATGTAGGCTTAGGGTTGTACATGATAAAGATGAAAGATTTTATGAGTGACTATCCCTTCCTTGGCACTACATACATTGGCTACACCATTTACCTATTTCACCCTTCACTCTTTCGTTTTGCTTTCTTCCCTTTTTTCCCCATTTTAAGAATATTTGCACGAGTGAGGTGATTTTAACATTTTTCATACAATTTCAAGCTCTTTTGAATTTTTTCTTTTTCAAGACTCTTAAGATTTTCAGCTCTTTTGCTTTTTCACCTCATCACACCTCATTTTCACCATATTTTCTCTTTTCTTTTCCTTTCTCCTTCTCCCACCATTTATGCACCCCTACTCTAGCCACCTTCAACTTAAGAATTTTATTTATGTTGAGGTTCACAATATTCAAGGAAGGACCAGGGCCAAAACAGGTTCATTATAAATAAATGGGTACGGTTAACATGTGAAACAAAGAAATATGGTCTATTAAGGCTCAAACACAGGATCAAGGGATTCATCAATGTTTGGTAGGGCAATATAGGCTAAAAGTAAGATAAAACAAAAATGGCCTATGATCATATCCTAATCAAATGTCCTTAACCTATGTAGACACCAACCAGGCAAGTTCTAGATCCTTAACAACATACTGCAATGAAACTAAAACCTCACTCACACATGGTACATGAACTATTTTTACTTCACCCTTCTGGTTCATACATGGCTTAACAAGACTAACTACTATTACCAACCAAAAGACATAAAAGATCCACAAAAATCATGCATGTTGTCACAAATACATAGCAAACAAAAAAAATAGTGCATTTCTATTGGCTGAGTATTCCTAAGTTACTTTCTAATCAAACAAAAATCACAACTAAAAAAAAATCCTAATACATGTCGGTTCTACTAAATAGCATGCTTGAGGGAAAAGAAGCATGGCAAGAAAAATCCTCAGACGAACAAAATTCCCAAAACTACAAGTACACCCCCTCCCCTTTTTGAAAAAATGAGCTTCGTTCCTGAAGCATAAAATATAAGCATGTAGGGAAGAGAACATACCTGTGGCACTCTAGGCTCTCCTGTCATCTTGCAGAGGTTGTACCTCCGCAGTAGTAGTGGCGCTAGTGGTGGCCGGCGCGCTCAATGATGTATCAATGGGGGGATTGGTCCCCCTCTCAGCAGTCGTGGCCGCTTGGACGACCTTTGAAAATGTCTGGGATGAATGTGGCTGTCCCAAAGGGTCATGGCCACTGGCAAGCTCGGGCTGAGCTACTATGGAGCCGCCTGCTCCTCTGGCTCTCTCTTGCAGCTCAGACATATGCTCGTCATAAGCCCGCATACTCTCCGCTCTAGCCCGCTTGTGCTCTTTCCTCTCCTTCTTTTTCTTTTTTCTCAAACTCTCCTCACCAGCATCTTCAACAGCTCTCTTCTTGCCTTTATCACCAGCTACAGTCAGCTCCTAGTATGCTGCCAAATCAATATCCTCGTCAAGCTTGGCATATAGGTCCGGAAGAGTGGGGGCTAACATTGTTGGTTGTCATGATGACAACTCAACTACTTGGCTCTGAAGAGCCCCCAACTCTGTACCGAAACTGCTGGTGTCGGTCTGCTCCACCATCCGCTGGTTGAATCTACTCTCAAAATTATCCAGGAGGCCATGTAAAGCCTGAGCTGCTACCTCTATCTCTAACTTGACCCATGGTTTGACATTATCCATCATGGCCTGGATCTTATGCTCTTCCATGGTCAATCCCTTAGCTAGCTTTAGGAGGAAGTCCTGCGGTACCAAAATGTACCCTACTGGAGTTCGAGTTTATATGTTGGGTAGTGGAATAGCTGAGGTACTGGGAGCTAACTCTGAATGACCGAAATCTATAGCCGGTTTCTCGCTCTGCTCCTGAGTACTGGGGACATTCACTTGTACATCCCCTGATGGCTGAGCTACTGGGATAACTGTAGGAATCCTGGATCTGCATATCGAGTTCATCTCATCCCGAATAAGGCCTATGTCTGCAATTCTCTGCCCCCCAATCAGGCGCTCATCACTCCTTTGAACTCTCACCTCCCTACATAAACTGAATACAAGGCTTGGGAATGGAATAGTATTGCTTACTTCCACCGCCCAGTCTCGTATCTCAGTAGCTATGATCCATAAAAAATTAAGGGGGTAAAGAGACATGAGGCATGCCACCAAAGCTGCCCTATCAGCAGTTAGTGTGTTGTCATTAACTGTCGGTGCTAGTCGATGACGCACTAGTATCCAACAGGCTTTTACTATGAAGTTCAGTGAATTCTTTGTCACCTTCTTTCCACCGGTTACCCACTCGGCCTCGTCCTTGTTCTCAGTGATCACCTCTGCTAGCCACTGCAGCTGCCTCTGTCGCTCACCCCTGCTCAGACTTCTGATCTGCTTCATTGACTCCACCTTGTAATCATACTCTGGCATCATTCTGGTTGGCAAGAACTGTGGCCTGTACAAGATTCGAGCGATGGTCCACTTAGATACATCAACCTCGCGACCTTGGACCATCACACTTTCCAGACACGGCTGATCCTTCACCTTCTACCCTTCCTTTTCTTTCACCTCCATGGTGGCCAAATAGTTGGCATAAAACTCCCAGACGATGTCTTTTGTGTACTGTGCTGGATTCTTTGCCATCCACTCGAACCCATAGAAACTGAAAATCCTCTTCATCTCCTTAACTTCATTCAATGAGTTTGTGAGGATTCGCGGCTCTTCTTGTATGCTCTGCCTTGGCTTATTTTTGGCTGTGAGAGAGATGCCCTACTCATATATTCTTTGGCTCCCGGCACTCTCCACCGAATTGAACGATTTTCTCTGGGTGGGGTCTGCTCTTGTGCCTGTGGTTCATTTGGAGCCTCCTCTCCTTACTTATTACTGCCACTTTCTTCTTTACTTTGTGTGTCCCCTTACCCTTCTTCAGCATTCGAGTCATTCCCCAACTTTTGTTGTTCCTCTCTAACTCCCTCTTTAGACTGGGGAGCTTGAGCGGATATGGCAGTAGTTGCTTAGGCTTGGGCTTTGCTATTGCCCTATTGTTTTTGGTTCCATTAGTGTATGAGGTGTCTACTTGATAATCCTCAAGTGAACCACTAGGTGAATCTCCAACATTTTCATACTCCGAGTAAGTTGTTTCATCAATTAATCTCTTGTGGGATTGTGTTTTGTCTGCCCCTACATTTGTATTTCATTGTACCTGTAGAGAATGAGGTTAAAATTCCATTTTTATAAAATAAAAATCAAAAAAGAGAAGTTCAAAATCTCATCACAGGTCCTCACTATGAGTCGTAGCATGAGAGACGTCGGTGCTAGTCGATGACGCACTAGTATCCAACAGGCTTTTGCTATGAAGTTCAGTGAATTCTTTGTCACCTTCTTTCCACCGGTTACCCACTCGGCCTCGTCCTTGTTCTCAGTGATCACCTCTGCTAGCCACTGCAGCTGCCTCTGTCGCTCACCCCTGCTCAGACTTCTGATCTGCTTCATTGACTCCACCTTGTAATCATACTCTGGCATCATTCTGGTTGGCAAGAACTGTGGCCTGTACAAGATTCGAGCGATGGTCCACTTAGATACATCAACCTCGCGACCTTGGACCATCACACTTTCCAGACACGGCTGATCCTTCACCTTCTACCCTTCCTTTTCTTTCACCTCCATGGTGGCCAAATAGTTGGCATAAAACTCCCAGACGATGTCTTTTGTGTACTGTGCTGGATTCTTTGCCATCCACTCGAACCCATAGAAACTGAAAATCCTCTTCATCTCCTTAACTTCATTCAATGAGTTTGTGAGGATTCGCGGCTCTTCTTGTATGCTCTGCCTTGGCTTATTTTTGGCTGTGAGAGAGATGCCCTACTCATATATTCTTTGGCTCCCGGCACTCTCCACCGAATTGAACGATTTTCTCTGGGTGGGGTCTGCTCTTGTGCCTGTGGTTCATTTGGAGCCTCCTCTCCTTACTTATTACTGCCACTTTCTTCTTTACTTTGTGTGTCCCCTTACCCTTCTTCAGCATTCGAGTCGTTCCCCAACTTTTGTTGTTCCTCTCTAACTCCCTCTTTAGACTGGGGAGCTTGAGCGGATATGGCAGTAGTTGCTTAGGCTTGGGCTTTGCTATTGCCCTATTGTTTTTGGTTCCATTAGTGTATGAGGTGTCTACTTGATAATCCTCAAGTGAACCACTAGGTGAATCTCCAACATTTTCATACTCCGAGTAAGTTGTTTCATCAATTAATCTCTTGTGGGATTGTGTTTTGTCTGCCCTACATTTGTATTTCATTGTACCTGTAGAGAATGAGGTTAAAATTCCATTTTTATAAAATAAAAATCAAAAAAGAGAAGTTCAAAATCTCATCACAGGTCCTCACTATGAGTCGTAGCATGAGAGACGTCCCGGTGGTGCCCTACGACTCACAGGTACAACTCTTACCATGAAGGTACGATCCATACCTTGAGTTGTCTGATGAAGTCCCATTGCTAGTAAATCTCTGTTTTTCACCACGACTCGTGGTACGACTCGTAGGTCGATTCCACGAGTTGTAGGGTGGACTTCTCAGACAAGCTTTTTCAATTTGGTGGTATAAGCACTTAGTACAGTTTGTAGTATCAACTTACGACCCGTACTGTGCTTCATACCCTTTTTAGACCTCATTCACGATTCTTTGTTCAGTGTGTAGGTGTTTGTTTTGCACAATTTTGGGTACTCAGATTTCCCCCAGGTCTAGACTCCATCAAACCTCCCCCTTTTTCGACCATTACCCGTAACTTCATTGAAGTGTTCCAAGTCCACAGTTCAACAATTTTTCTAGTGGGGTTTCTTGTCGAACTCCACTGCATTAACCCTTTTTGTTTGTTTTTGCTTTAAAGCTTGATTTTCAGGCATAATCACTGATTCTCATAGGTTTTGATGCCCTTAAGTTCGCTTCCAAAGTATTTAGAATTTGTGAGGTAAAATACTTACTTGATTGGGGCTTTGTTCGACTGGGTATCACTGTGTAGGGTTGGCCAAAATTGGATTGAGCAAATACTTGCTTGATTCCTTGTGGTTTTTTGAGTTACGGGTTGTGGGAGAGGTGAGTTTAATGTTGTGAACTTGAGTGTTTAGCGTGGGAGAGGGGTGGATTTGATTTAAATAGTTTAAGGCCAAATCAGACAAATCTGGTCCGAGTCGGGTATAAGTGGTGTTTTTGACCCATCACGACTAGTGCCATGAGTCGTAGGAGGTACCTACGACTCGTCCCCTAACCCGTAGTTACTTTAACAGAAGGAACTTACCTAGTGACCTATGAGTCAATCCTACGACTCGTACAATTGAGGTACGACTCGTAGGATGAACCGTAGGCCTGACTTTTGCTTTGAGTTTTCTCTGCTTCTCACCACGCCTGCTGCTACGACTCATAGGACCTTATCACGGGTCATATTGAGAGTTTGTAGCAGCTGATTTTTCTGCCACCTGTTTTTGTTTCCCCCCACACTGATCACACATTAGTTTAATAACTCGGGTTGCCTCGCAAGAAGCGATTGATTTAATGCCGCAGCACAACGCAGGTGGTCTGGTTACTCAGATTTCTCCAGACCACCACTTGGGTTGCCTCCCAAGAAGCTCTTGATTTAACATCACAACACGACGCAAGTCTCTTGACTACTCAGAATTCGTCAAGTGACTCATACTCATCCTCTAGTGCTGAGATCACACTAAATTACTTCGGTTGCTTTATGGTCCAACAAATGTTGAAAGTGACCTCTTCTTTGTTTAGTATGAACTTCAGCAGACCCACTTCCACATCTACTAGAGCTCTCCCAGTGGAAAGGAATGGTCGCCCCAAAATAATGGGACCTCATAATCGACCTCGCAATCCAAAATCATGAAGTTGCTGGGAATATGAACTTGTTAACCTTGACGAGCACACCAACTAAGATGCCCACTGGTTTCTTAACTATTCTGTCAGCCATCAGTAGCCGCATGTTAGTCGGTGTGGGGGCTCCTAATCCTAGCTTCTTGAAAACTTCCAAGAGCATTAAATTAATGCTAGCTAGCAGATCACAGAGTGCCCTTCCAAACATGACATTACCAATGGTGCAAGGTATCATGAAGGCTCCTGGGTCTTCCTTTTTCTGAGCTAAGACCCTCGTTGCTATGGCACTGCAGTGATTGACATTTTCAACTGGCTCATAGCTAACAGATCTCTTCTTTGTTACCAGGTCCTTCATGAATTTTGCATACCCTGGCATCTGCTCTAGTGCTTCAACCAACAATATGTTCACCGATAGTTGTTTAACCATTGAAAGGAATTTTTGAACCTCACCGTTATCCGCCTTTTTCTTCATCCTCTGAGGGAATGGTGGTGGTGGTTGTGGAATAGCCTTATGCACTTGGGTTTCCCCTTGATCAATGTCGCCTTCCTTCTTACCTCTAGGGGCCCCTTGAAACTCACCATTTTGTGTCTCAGCACCCACCTCTTGTTCCTCAATCACACTCTCTTTCATCCTTTCAATTGGGAATGGGGATTCAACTATGGTCTTACCACTCCTAGTCATCATTGCCATGCAATGAGCATCGTTCTTTGGATTTTGGACAGTGTTGCTAGGGAGTGTACTCTTTTTCCTAGGGTTCATTGATGCTGACAGTTGCCCCAGTTGGTGTTCTATCTTCTTGATGGCGGTGGCGTGAGATTATACTTTCTAACCTATGCTTAATAAGTCACTTCGAATTTCTTTTAATTTATCATCAGTGGACCTCACTTTTTTCAGCATCTCAGCTATCATGCTCTCCAACTTTGACTGCCCAGCCTCCCCTTCTCATGCGTTGGGAGGCACATAGACTCCGACCCCGTCATTGAGGTATCCATCATTCCTTCTCCGTTCTCCCTTGTGCTCGCAACCACGGCTCCTATCTCTGAACCCGTTCCTATTGTAATTGTCTCTAAATTGGTTGCGACCTTGATTTCCAAAACCTTGGCGCCAATTTTCTTGTCTAGACGCTTGGGTATTGGCTCAGAAACCCGCCACTTGGCCATATAGGAAGTTTGCCTCCTCCTCAGAGTCAGAGTGATCAGCTCCTTGCTCCCTTCCTTGAGTTCCCATTGCATTTACCTTTTTGGTTCCGGCTCCCATGATATGCTTTGTCAGAAAATCCAATGATGTGCATATGTGAGCCAACTCCTGATCGTGTTCTTCTTCCTTCCTTCATTGGTCTACAGCCAAACCAACAACATATGTACCTGCCATCGCATCAGCGTTCCTCGTATGCCAGGCCCTGTTTGTCTTAGTCACCCTATCAAGGATAGTGGCTGCTTCCTCCCAAGTGTGACTCATCAATGCTCCTCCAGCTACCGTATCTGCTACAGCTTTGGTGCTATTATTCAGAGACCTATAAAAAATTTCCAATAAACTATCATCTTGAATTTTGTGGTTCGGGAACTTAGTCAACTTCTTTTTGAACCTCAGCCAGGTTTCATGAAATGCCTCCGTCTTAATTTGTCAAAAATTATAAATCTCATCTTTTAGTTGTAACATCCTTGATGGGGGAAAGAATCTCTCCAAAACGGCCTGTTTAAGATCCCTCCAGTTGGTTATGGAGTCATTGGGCAACTCTGATAACCACAAAGTAGCATCCCCTAATAGAGAAAAAGGGAAGAGTTGGAGCCGTATGGCATCCTGGCTTACTCCGGGCAACCTGTACGCCTTACATATTCCTATGAAGTTCATTAAGTGTAGGTTGGTGTCATCCGCTGCATGGCCACTGAACACCCCCTTCATGTTTAACAATTGAATCATGGTGCTCGTAATATCAAATTTGTTCCCAGAGGGCAGTGGTGGTGGCAGAATTGCTCCAGTTGACCCAACTTCATCAATATCTAGGTCCTCATTATCGAAGAACTGAGGGGAAAATCTCTGAGCTCAGTTGCCCATCCCATGTCGACTAGCATTTACCACATTATCTCTGTCATCACCAGCCGGCTGAAGTGCAGCTAATCGAGCTAGCTCATCTTGCCTAGATTCTTCAGCTAAGCGGGCTTCTCTTTGCTCAGGGTTTTCCATTCTATATATACAGTGCTCATTTGATTTTGGGATTTAGTGGAACAAGGGAGTCTCTTCTACTCCGAGTGTTTGGCATTCACCGGAGGACATCTCGTGGGTATTAAAAACACAAAAAAATAAATGTAATTAAGGATATAACTACTACAAAGTCAAATACAAGCAAATAACCTAGTCTTAGCCGTATTCCCCGGCAATGACGCCACTTTTGAATAACGCTCAAACCACACTTCTAACTGAAGTATGAAGCGGACGTTGTCAATAAAGAACCCAACTTATAGGTTGGAGTTGATCCTACAGGGATTATGGAAGATCTACATTACAGTTGGTAAGTGAACTTATATGATAGTTACTTCACAATTGGGGGGTTTGTAATAATAATCAATAGTAAAAACAATACAACTGTCATGATTATGGTTGTGAATAAATAATTAAAGGATAACTACGGTTTGTGTTCCCCATGGATTCATAACAGCTTTAAGTATACACTCGTGATCTTCACCAATACTTACTTATATAACTGATAACTTAGGTTCATTCAAACGATGGACCAATCCCTATTGAATGACTATACTCAATTACTCGACCAAGTATCATGAGAGTTTCCAAACTAACTGTTATCACTAAGTTCCAGATATAACTATCTTGCGACAATAGCTCAAGTTAATACAATGATCATCAAGATCAAGGTTCCGTGGTAATTCTCTTTTCCTAATCTCTACCTCTTCGACCAAAGAAAGTAAAGAATTCGGGCACTTCCTAACATTGTACACCGTTAAGAATCATTAAAGATGAAGAGAATACAATATAAGCATTTAGTATTGGTTTTAGACTCACTTTGTGCAACCCTAGCTTGTTATTCCACCATGGTTCCCACAACCCTAGCTATGAAGGTTTTAGCCTCTCATAGTTGCAAGGTTTTGAAGTGTGTTCATGATTAAAGACATAAAAACAATACTAACAAATATGATTGAGAAAAACACTTCCTTTAATTAATCCGCAAAATCTTGAAGAACAAGTAGCAAGAACAATATGAATTCAAGAAAAGGTTGATCACAAGGTTGAACCAACTCAATTCTCTCTTTCAAAGATGTAAAATTGTCTACTACAATGTTTTCCAACTAAAACCTATTTTACTTAACGTCCCTTGTGAAAAATAAAACATAAAACTTATTTATATAGACTTAAGAATTCTTTTCCTAGGCTAACAGGGTGATTTTCCATATCTGGTGCCGACCTCATCACGGATCATCCGACGACTCGTAGGAGCATCCTACGCTCCGTGACATCTTTTCATGGTTGGATTGTTGGTTGATTTTTTTGGCTAAGTGTCGAGCCAAGGTACAATTCGTACCTCCTTCCTTCGACTTATACCAGGCTCCCATGGCTTGATTCTGAATCTTTGGAATTTTTCTGAAGTTCACCACGATCGGTATAGTACGAGTTGTACCAAGCTCTCAAGGGTCGTGGTCTCCTCTCATACTGAGAATCAGCCTCTTGTGCAATTCTTCTAGATTTCATCACGACTGCCTTACCACGACTCATACAAGCTTGGTACGATTCGTGGCAAGCCTCATAGGTTCATTCTTCCAGCTTCAGCCTGCTGCTACTTATCACGGCCATCAGTATGACTCGTAGGTCCATCCTACGAATTATACTGTGGACTGCATTTTTGCCTTGTTTTGCACACTTTTAGCTTCCTTTTGCAAATTTACGGTCCAACACCCATTTATCCTTAAATCAAAGGAAAAGTACCTCATATGCACATATATACACCTAAGTCCATGCTATTTTCTTAGTTTTTAGCGTCAATAATTCTATAAATCAACAACACATCAATATGTCTTAAAACAAATTTTAGAACATAAAGGGAATTGACCCATAATAAAATCAAAGAGAATCCCATGAATTTGGGGTTAAAACCCCATAAGATCATTAAATTTACTTTAATACTTGAATTCATGAACATGGAGGAAAATTGGGGCATGAGAGTGAAAAGGGACTCTCGCTCACAACCCTACATACTTGGGTAATCTGGTCTTACATTCTTCCTTGAAAGCCCAAAGGAATTGGAGAAGAAATTGGAGAGTTCTAGGCTTGATCTTCAAAGAAAGACCTTTACTCTTGCATGCATGGGAGTTGAATGAATTAGGATAGGTTTAGCCCTCTTAGGATCCTCCTAACATAGCTTAAAATGTCATAGTTTAGGACCTTAGAGCTTTTTTCTTTTTTTTGGGTAAACGACCTAACCCAAGGGTCAGTATCCTCGTGGCAGTCAGGGGTTGAGCAACACCCCTAGACCTTAACATAAAATAAACAACAAAAAATATGTACATGGAGGGGGACATCAACCTTACCTCCGATCCTATGGTGGTTCATACATCGACCATCCTACTAAGGTTAGCCAACCCATCCCCGATACTAGAAATGAAAACCTAGAGACTATGCACCTAACAAGAGAGGACTACTCTCTAATTACATAAAATCTGGAAAGCAGTAAATGAGGGAGGCTCTCCCTTTACATAAAAAATGCTATAATTTAGTAAAGAAATAGCCTAGCTGAAAGGCGGGGGGGGGGGGGGGTTAGCAGACAAAATGTGGTATAGAGACATCGATACCAAGCTTGGATACACACCAAAAAAATCACAAAAATTTCATGGAGGCTCTTTGATCCTCTTAATCTTCCTCCTTCGGAAGCTAGGCAAGTCTATTTTGTCCGTCGTAAGGGATCCTTTGATGTGGATCGGTAGCTCTTGAAGGCAGGAGAAATGGGTAGCGACAATAGTAGTGTGACTATGTTTGGATAGTGCATCAGCAATGGTATTTCCCTCTCTGAAGATGTGGCGGCACGAGAAGGTGTGGAGCTGTCTGATAGTGTCCTGGAGTCTACCATAGAGCTTAGGAATTACGAAAATACCCTTAATGAAAAATCTGGGAATTGAACGCTGCCAAGGACCATGACCTATACCACGAGTCGTAACATGAAGTAATGACTCGCGGTCACCTCTCATTGTTACCACTAGTCGAGTATTGATTCCTGAAGGCCATGCCACGGGCACCTGTCACGGGCCGTTACATGGCACCACAGGTCATGAGACCACTCGTTGCCACTAGACCCCAACATTTCTCTAAACCTTCCCATGATTACATCCCACGACCCGTGGTTTCCCACCACGGGTCATGACACCATCAGTGACAGCACCTCCATACCCAGAAACCATGACCCTTATCACGATCCGTTACAACCACCCACAAGTCGTACCTTGACTCGTTACTCCAGACCCCTTCCTTTTTCAGCTGCTAACCACGACACGTGATGATGAGTCATCACATCGACCAATGAGCCATACCATGGCTCGTTATTCCAGATCTTCATACCCAACAGCTTACGAAGAATCCTACCAACGACTCGTACGATGAGCCGTCCTGTGATATTTCCCAAACTTTTTTGCTGATCTCTTTTCTAATTCCAAACCTAGTCTTATGAACTTCTAGAGTATTACAATATCTCCCCTTTGAGAACATTCGTCCTTGAATGTGGGGTAAACACACTGAATAACTAGGGAAGACCTGTCATCCCAAATATTGAAAAATTAAAGCTGAAACTGATGGAGTAACTGGCTCCGAACTGAAATACATGGCTGAACTGAATTCATGAATCACACATACATGCATTTACATGAAAGAAACTGGGACACATGAATTAAACATGAAACTGAGTAGAGTACTAAGGAGGGAATTGATACCTCAAGCTGGAACTGGGCCTGAAGGCAAAAGGTGCGGGTACTTGGCCATATTATCTTCTTAGGCTTCCCACATAGCTCCCTCAACTTGATGATTTTTCCACGAAACCTTACTGAAGCTACTTCTTTGTTGCTTAGCTTCTGAACCTGATAATGAAGTATCTCAATTGTAACCTCTTCATAGCCAAGGCTATCCTTCACTCCTACGCTCTCCACTGAAATAACCAAAGTCGGATCACCCAATGCACTTCTTTAAAATTGATGTAGGGAAAAATAGATGTACTGAAGCAAATTCTGCGGGCAACTCCAACTCATAAGCCACCTTGATAACACGTCTCACAATCCTATACAGGCCAACATAACAGGGACTAAGATTCCACTTCTTTCCAAAATCTCATTACTCCCTTCACGGGAGATATCTTCAGAAACACCCAATCATCAACTTTAAACTCAAGTTCTCTCCTCCTCACATCTGCATAGGACTTTTGATGACACTGATCTATTCACAATCTTTCCCTTATAAGATAAACTTTCTCCATAGCCTCATAAATTGAATCTGGACCTATCAATGTAGCTTTACCGACTTCAAACCAACCAATAGGTGATCTACACCTCTACCCATAAAGAGCCTCAAACGGAGCCATCTAAATGCTGGAATGGTAGCTGTTATTATATGAAAATTCAATGAGAGGTGAATGATCATCCCAACTACCCTTGAAATCAATCACACACGCTCTCAACATATCTTCAAGAGTATGAATGGTCCGCCCTTCCTGGCCATCCGTCTGCGGGTGAAAAGTTGTGCTAAGATTGACCTGAGTACCGAGTCCCTTCTGAAATGACCTCCAGAACTGGGAGGTAAAACTGAGTACCTCTATCTGATATGATGGACAAGGGCACTCCATGCAACCGAACTAACTCTCGAATATACAATTTAGCATAATCCTCCTCTTAATCAATAGTTTTGATCGGTAGGAAATGAGTTGCTTTGGTCAACCTATCCACAATCACCCATATGGAGTCATACTGTTGACGAGTATGAGGTAACCCTGTAATGAATTCCATATTAATTTCCTCCCACTTCTAAGTGGGGATACTAATGTCTTGAAGCACACCTCCAGGTCTTTGATGCTCAACTTTCACTTGTTGACAATTCGGACACTTAGCCACAAACTCTTCTATGTCATTTTTCATCCCATTTCACCAATAGACTTCCCGTAGGTCACGCTACATCTTGGTGGCACCTGGATGTATAGAATATATAGAACTATGAGCCTCATACAACATCCGATCTCTCTTAACACACAAACAACCTTGATATCATCGTACGCCATCTCCCCCTTGGGAGAAAACCTCCACCATTTGATTTTGAACTGCCTCCTTCAGCATTACCAAAATAGGATCCACGTCTTGCCTAGCCTTGACTTCGGTCACCAAGGAAGATTCTGATCCAATCTGAACAATGATACCACCATCTGTCGAGTCAACAAGATGAACTCCTAGTCGTGCAAGATGATGCACATCCTTCACTAACTCTTTCCTCTCAGCATATACATGGGACACACTGTCCATATAAAGCCTGCTAAGAGCATCTTCCACCACATTAGCCTTGCTTGGATGATAAAAGACACTCATATCATAATCTTTAAGAAGTTCCAACCATCTACTTTGATGTAGATTTAGATCCTTCTTGATAAACACATACTGTAATCTTTTGTGGTCCGTAAACACATCCAGATGGACCTCGTACAGATAGCGTTTCCAAATCTTCAAGGCAAATACTACCTCTGCCAACTCGAGGTCGTGAGTTGGATAGTTCCTTTCATGGACCTTAAGCTACCTGGAAGCGTAGGCTATAACCATACCATGCTGCATTAATACACAACCAAGCCCGATCCTTGAGGCATCACAATGTACCACAAATCCATTGGTACCCTCAGGTAGAGTCAACACAAGTGCTGAGGTGAGTTGAGTCTTCAACTCTCGGAAGCTCTTCTCATAGGCGTCCGACCATTGACACTTCACTTTATTCTGGGTCAACTTAGTCAATGGTGCTGCAATGGATGAAAACCCTTCAACAAACCTCCAGTAGTAACCAGCTAAACCTAAGAAAATCTTGATATCTGAAGGACTAACTGGTCTTGGCCAATTCTTCACAGCTTCTATTTTTGAGAGTCCACTTGTACACCCTCACTAGACACCACATGGACCAAAAATGCTTTTGAGTTTAACCAAAACTCACACTTGCTAAATTTAGCATATAGCTGGCGATCCTTAAGAGTCTATAGCACCACCTTTTAAAGAGCGGTGTTCTCCTCCTTGCTCCGAGAGTATATGAGAATGTCATATATGAACATAATCATGAACATGTCCAGATATGGCTTGAACATCCTATTCATCAAATCCATAACAGCTGCAGGACCATTCGTTAGTCTAAAAGACATAACTACAAACTCATAGTGACCATACCGAGTGCTGAAGACTGTCTTCGGGATGTCACTCTCTCTAACTCTGAGCTAATAATATCCGGATCTGAGGTCTATCTTTGAAAAACACTTAGCACCCTGAAGTTGGTAAAACAAATCATCATTTCCTGGGGAAGGGATACCTGTTCTTGATTGTGACCTTGTTCAACTGCCGATAGTCAATGTACATCTGGAGGGAATTAACCTTCTTCTGGACAAAGAGTACTAGTGCCCCCCATAGGGACTTGCAAGGTATGATGGAACCCTTTTCTAAGAGGTCCTTCAACTTTTCTTTCAACTCTTTTAGCTCAGTTGGAGCCATTTTGTTAGTAGGAATAGATATAGGCTGCATATCGAGAAGAAGGTCAATGCAAAAGTTGATCTCCCGCTTGGGAGGAATTCTCGGTAGATCATCTGGAAACACTTTTGGATATTTTCACACTATAGGAAATGATTGGATAGTCGGGGTTTCGGATGTAGCATCCTTAACCTAGACTAGATGGTACACACAATCCTTAGAGATCATCTTTCAGGCCTTAAGGTAAGAAATGAAATGACCTATAGGCACAACTGAACTACCCTTCCATTCTAGGACTGGCTCATCCGGAAATTGAAACTCCATCGCACAGGTTATACAATTCACTAAGGCATAACATGCATGTATCCAATCCATACCCAGGATAACATCAAAATCTATCATGTCTAAATCTACTAAATCTGTTGAGGTGAATCTTTGAAGGACTATGACAGGGCAATTTCTGTATACCCATCGAGCTATGATTGAATCACTGACTGGAGTAGAGATTGAGAAGGGTTCCAATAGAATTTCGAGACTAACTCCAAAACTAGTAGCAACATAAGGCATCACAAAAGATAAAGTATCCCCTGGATCTAACAATGCTTATACATCAAAGAGGAATACTCATATCATACCAATGACTATATCTAGGGAAGTCTCCTACTCCTAACGAGATTCAAGGGCATAAAACCTGTTCTTGCACTAGCCACCACTTTCACTAGTGGACACACCCTGCTGAGCTGTGCGTGTTGGTACTGTTTCTTAACTAGTAGCCTGAGTACGACCCTTACCATTACCCTTCCTATCCAATGGACACTCCTGATGCCTGTGCCCGAATTTACCACACCCAAAGTAGATATCTTATCTAATCAAGAACTCCCCTATGTGATTCTTGCCATACTTCCCATATACTGAAAAAGTAAGCTCTACCTACATGCTCTTCTGTCCCCTCGAACCTGATGCTTTGCTCCTCTGGTCACCCCGCGATCTAGATGGAGCACTAGCCGATGATGGAGCTGGAGCTAATGACCTTTGATGGGACTGCTGAATATGTCCATCTCCTGACCTCTGTTGGGAGAACCCAAAACTATCTGTCCTAGCCTTCTTAGCCTCCCTCTCCCTCAGATGCACTGCCTCCATCTTCTAAGCATACAAAACCAATCAAGGAAAGTCGATCTCCTGATAAAGCATAGCGGTCCTACAATCCTTGACCAAGTAGTCCGCTACTCTATGCACAAACCTGCTTACCCGAGCTCTCTGAGCAGCCACCTTCTCTGGTGCATATTTGGACAAATAGGTGAAATCTTAAGCATACTCCTGGACTGTCATATTATTCTACCTCAGTTCACAAACTCAACTTCCTTGATCTCCCTCATCTCTTGGGGAAAGAACTAATCCAAGAATGCGGTGAGGAACTCATCCCAAGCAATGAGACCCGCTCCAACTGCTCTTCTATCCTTCCACTGTTTGAACCAGATATGGGCAACCCCTTTTAATTAATAAGAGGCTAGGTCTGCGCACTCCTCCTCTGTCACCCCCATAATCTGGATGATTTTATGGATCTTATAAATAAACTCGTGTAGTTCCTCGTCCACCTTTGACCCAAGAAACTTAGGGGGATTCATCCTAAGAAAGTCCTTGACTCTTGCCGCTACCCCGTTCCTATTATGGGGAACATAAGCCACCACCTACTGGTTGACCTGGGCAGTCAGTGTCTGTGCTAGCATATGGATGGCTTCCCTAAACTCAACATGGGCAACCTACTCGGGCACATGATCCTTTGGGGCTGTTGGGGCCTGTTGGCGCCAATCGCCATTGCTATTTTCATGGACATTTTTGTTTTTGTTCCTTTTTCCGTTAACTCGGCGAGGAGGCATGATTCTGCAAACGTGTATAGCATGAGTTAGAAGAATAGAGAGATATTTCATCGCACGATATAGATCATGAAAGAAGAAACATTTGATAAAATGCTTCATAGCCTCTTTATCATAAGTGCAGCACGCTTCACACCCATGAAAAAGAATCTACTAAACATGGCTTTTAGACACCCTAGGACACTTCAAGACCTAGTACTCTGATACCAAGTTTGTCATGACCCGAACATAGGCCCAGATCTAGACATGGGACCTAGAATCCCGAGATACTCCAAGTCGACCCATGCATGAACATAGTGGCTAAGAGCATACAACAAGTGGAAACTGAAACAATAAAACATGATTAAAAGAAAGTTTGAATACATATCAGTCTAAAACAGAGTCAACACTGACAAGCTGATATTCTACATATTATCTGAAAAAGCCTCTAACATAATTGATGAGATGATGGGACATCATCCCCAACTAGCTCTACAAAAGCCTATAACTAAAATAACATAACAATGATCAAACTGAATGTCCTCGAAAGTTGAGGACTCACAAACACTGGCTAAACAGCACTGAGGAAAAAGCAGAACTAATGGTGCGGCTGAGTCTGATCCCTCAGACATGTATCATGAAATGATACAACATAGAGTATGCCGTCAGTATTTGGAATGCATCGAGTATGCAAGGTAAGTAAAAACGGACAGTTAAAATACGTAAGAGTTCATAAGAGTGGGATAGTCTAATCATAAGTGAATATCATAATATAAACACGAAGGCTCAAGGTTTTCAAACCATTCATAATCTAGTAATAGTCATAATCATAAGAGAAACCTTATAAAATTATAACTTGAACTAAAATAACATAAACATGACAATGCATAAATCATGAGGAACAATGGGAGAACTTCTCTTAACCAACACCATCATGATAGAGCTTACATGATGCCCCAACTATCTCGCTCAAGTGGGTAGAGCCATCTCTATCTTGCTAGGAAAGGGACGTGCATGAATTTCTATCTCAAAAAGGTCCATGAAATGCATATACCTACAGTGGCATGTAGTTTTGAGACCACGGGGCTTACCTGAATATCGGGTCTACTCGGTGCTAGACACTACTCCCAAAAAACATGCACATGAGGACACATATAATAATCGTGAAATCATTCATAAAGTTCATGGCCAATAAATCATAACATGTTTGATCATACTTGAAATACATGATTATCCATGAATAAGGGCCCATGGGTCAGTCAATGGTCATAGATTCATAAATCATGAAGAACATGCATATTTTTGGAAATTCATGTACTTGACATTCATATATCCATGAAGAGTACATGAAGAGAAATCATATCATAAATCATAATCTAGGTTTTGGAAGATCAAAATCATAGTAGAATCATAACTTGACTTTTCATG
Organism: Datura wrightii; assembly: GCA_035772735.1. Lineage (NCBI taxonomy): Eukaryota > Viridiplantae > Streptophyta > Magnoliopsida > Solanales > Solanaceae > Datura > Datura wrightii. Next base: position 64,010,280 of record JASDFA010000016.1, on the reverse strand, counting down.
AAACTTTGCATATTTGGGTATAGATTGACTAAGATTTGAAATCATAAAATTTATAATCAATTTAAGTATAAAATCTGTCCATAGGTCTTAAAACAACATTTAGGAAAGAAAGGGAATTGACCCATAATCAAATCAAAGAGAATCCCAAGAATTTGGGGTTAAAGCCCTATAATATCATTAAATTTACTTTAATACTTGAATTCATGAACGTGAAGGGAAATTGGGACATGAGAATGAAGAGGTACTCTCATTCACAACCCTACATACCTGGGTAATCTGGTCTTACACTCTTCCTTGAAAGCCCAAAGGAATTGGAGAAGAAATTGGAGAGTTCTAGGCTTGATCTGCAAAGAGAGACCTCTACTCTTGCATGCATGGGAGTTGAATGAATTAGAATAGGTTTACCCCTCTTAAGATCCTCCTAAGATAGCTTAAAACTACGTAGTTTAGGACCTTAGAGCTTAGAATTTATAAAAATACCCTTAATGAAAAATCTAGAAATTGAACACTGCCAGGGACCATGACTCATACCACGAGTCGTACCATGAAGTAACGACTTGTGGTCACCTCTCGTTGTTACCACTGGTTGGGGGAGTGATTCCTAAAGGCCACGCCATGGGCGCCTGTCACGGGTCGTTACATGGGACCACGGGTTGTGAGACCACCAGTTGCCGCGAGACCCCAACATTTCTTTGAACCTTTCCACGACTACATCCCACGAATCGTGGTTCCCCACCATGGGTGTGACACCATCTGTGACAGCACCTCCATACCCAGAAACCACGGCCTTTATAACGATCTGTTACAACCATCCATGAGTCGTACCTTGACTTATTACTCCAGATCCCCTCTTTTTTCAGGTGCTAACCACGAATCATGATGACGAGTCTCCATATTGACCGACGACTCATACCATGACTCGTTAGTCTAGACCTTCACATCCAATAGCTTACCATGACTCCCACTAACGACTTGTCATTCCTTCCCACGACTTGTATGATGAGTTGTCCTGTGATATTTCCCAAACTTTTCTGCTGATCTCTTTTCTAATTTCAAACCTAGTCTTATGAAAATTTGGAGTATTACAGTAGGTTAATTCATTCATTTTACAAATTAATATAATAATTGGAAGCCTCCCTAATTAAATCTGTGGTCCTTTCTATGCTTGATTAATTAATGAAATTGAAGAGGAAAAAGTCAGTTTTCTAGCAAGATTTTGGTAAAAAATAAACTGGTCTTCTAGAAAAAAAGTTTTACAATTACTTGAATAGACAGAATCCTATATGTTTTGGGACTAGGGTTTATACTCTAAAAACTTGGTTATATATAGAATTATCTTCCTCTGTGGGATATGACTTTGACCTTTTAAAGAAATAGTACTGGATGTATTCCCTACTTACAGATTCTTAAGGCTATAGCAGAAGATCACAGACCTGGATAATGCATTTGACGTTTTGTGCAATAGCTTTAAGAGGATTGATTTGATATATGTATCGATTTTATTTTTGATTAAAATCAACGTGTATGTGTTGTCTATATTATATGCAAGTGTGATCCTTACTATTTTGTTCCACTGATATGCCTGTAGTCTCACACAATCATGTCAAACCATAATATCGAACATAGTGATATCAAAGTCGAATTTTCATCTTAAAGCTTAATTTAGCCAACCTTTAGTAGATTCTAAATCACCGGTATCATAACTAAGTATCTTCATCTCACTAACTCTTTTTTAAAAGAAAAAAGAAAATTATGGGAAAAGTAATATGAAAGCATATAATAGCATTTTAATGTGAGAAAAAAATAAACTGGCAAGGAAACGTTAACTTACACAACTAATCTTAGTTGGTATGTAAATCTCTTTATAGGCAAACCTAAAGCTAAGGCAAATCCATTATTATTAGAGACAATGATGCCTCATTTTAAGATGGGTAAATAACTTCAATGCAAAACTCAAATAATGCTCAACTATAATAGCTATTCTAGGCTACTTCACATTATAAGTCCAGATTGGATCCGTCAAAAACACACAAAGTAAAGCAGGTTCAGTTAAATGTTAATTAAATATTGATAAAGAAATCTGAAGACTATCAGGGGGTTCATCATTTCATACATCATAATAGAAGAAGAGAGACAGGTAAAAGAATTAATACTAGCATTTAAGAAACAACATTAATTGTGTTAGTTAGCCAAGATAGCAAGAAGGCAAAATTCGAAGGAGAAGGCCATGAACCAGAATCAATAAAAAAATATTCTTTAAAAAGGCTCAAGTTAGAACTAAACAGTGAGTTATAAGCTCCATTTAATACTCTAATTTCTTGCATTCAAAGCATGAGTTTGCTTACCACAACATTACTCAAATATATGTAGGCTATATATTTTCAACACACTTGAATTTAAACATTTATTCGACTTTAAATCTATACTTAAACAATTCCCATAATAAAGAAGTTATGAAGCCAACCGACAACTATTGATTTTTTCAACCTCAAATAGTAAGGGAAACGTAATGAATAACCTTGCAATCAGTGACCTTTATGACTAAGAACAAAGGATATTTCATGATACAAATCCCACACAAAATAGCTAAGCAAGATTCTAAATTTTGAAGCTTAGATGAAGCAAAACTTTAATTATTTAACATTTTAGATTCGGATGTACCGAATAAGACTTAATCGCATAGTAGTCATTCGTTCTTGAACCGATTCTTTAGAAATTAAAATATATATCCATTTATTCATAGTCATCATAGTTACCAATACCTACCTAAATCAAAACTAGGCAAGGAGATTAATACAAAAAATTCATGATGGAAATATGACAAGTCAAGAAGAGAAGGAATAAAAGTTTTATGCATATTTCAACACTATCAGGTGCCCTACAGGAAGAAATCACTCATTTGAGACATTTCTCACTTTTGATTTATTAATAAAAGAAGAGAAGAAAAAAAGAAAAGTAAAAGATTAGAGATTTATATGTTGTACTTACTTCCATAACCCAAAATAGAGAGAATAATTATATGCGAAAGGACAAATATTTAAACTTTAAAAGAATGAAGGACAATATGTTCAGAAGGTTATTCAATGCCTATTTATGGTGCAGTTTCGGTTCAAGTAAGAGAGATATTTAACAACATAAAAGAAATCAATCTTAAAGTCCAACTCACACCACAATCAAAAAGGGTCAGCACAAGCATGGTTTTGAGTCTGCTAACTTATCTCAATCCATATAAGCAGAAATATAATTTCAAACAACATTTCGTGCAGAAAGAAAATGAATAGCAAAAGGCAAATCGCCCAAACAGAGACAAAACTCAATTGAGCTGTAACACCCCACAAGTTCCTTAGACCAAACCCCAGACTTGAAATAAAAAAAATCAGAAAAAAACTACAAAATTTTTCTGAAAATGACTCATCAGACGAGTCGTTGTCAGAGACAACAACCCGTTAAGTTGGTCGTTAGTTGTCCAACAGATTCCTTCCTCAGATTCAACGAGCGTTACAACGACCTATCATTAGTGGTAATGAATTGTTGTATTTTTCATTCTGTCAAGTCCAGAAACTTGTCAAAATCGTTCTCCCAAACTGCGAGCCAGAGGACGAGTCGTTGTTTGATGTAACAACTCATCCTATGAATCCGTTGAATGAAATCCAGAAAATGCTAAACTTTCCCCAATGACAACGGATGGAAACAACGATCTATTGTTTTAGATAGCGGGTTTTTCTATTCATCCGTTGGAGGATATCCAGAAATTGTTCAACATTTCCTCTAGTGATGACGAGTAGTAACAACGACCTGCTGTACCAACCAATGAGTCGTCCTGTCATCCGTCGTGAGGTATCTAGAGAAACAAAATTTCTAGTCCGAAAACAACGACTGGCACCAATGAGTCATGGTCACAACCAACGAGTCATTGTGAGGCCCATTGGATTTGGACAATCAGATTTTGAAATGGTTATCTAGGGGCATTTTTGTAAACTTTTAAGCTCTTAACTTCTAAACTGCGCCATTTTGGGGTGCGTTTAGAGGGGAATTAAGGCAATTGATCGACATTCTCCTCTCATTCTCTCCTAAACATACAGGAAAAGTGCGTAAAAGACAGAAAATCCTCTCAGGTCTAAGCTAGGGTTCCATTCAAAGTGATGCAAATTTCAAGATTTCTTCTCAGAGAAATTCTTCTCTAGGTATGTGAGATTTCAACAAGCGTTATTCTTTCACCCTTGTGTCCCAAAAGCTTTTAGAAAATATTGTTATCATAGTCCCATAGAAAATCATGTCTTAGGGTGTTTGCTCAGTTATGAATTCCCTTATTACTTCAATATCTCAAGTCTCTTGTGAATTCTAGTATATGATATTCATGATTTTACAAATTCCATTATAAATGATACTTTTATGACACATTTTCACATGTTTCAAGTTCAGTTCTACACATATATATTTTGCTTCTATATGGCTTTGAGTTAGCATGATTTCATATTACAGTCTTTGTAATTCTATCATGATTTTAGTATACAAATGTTGACAGCAAAATCAGTATTTTCAGGTTCTTTAGGCTCTAAGAATACTACTAGTTAAAGTTTCTAACTTAGCTGTAAGAATACTAGTTTTCGAGCTATCTCTAAATTATCAGTAAACTTATCAATTGGGAGTAGTTCTTAGCACCAAGATGGTCTAGAATTCAGCGCACCCAAGACCCAAAACTATGTGCTAGCTTAGGTTATTTTGCCCAAAAGGGCATTAGATTTAGTAATCACATCATCCATGTCTTTATACCCTACAAGGTATATTGGGTCCTATCGATAGGGTATATACATCGAATTCCACGGTTAGCTCCCGTGGTTATATATCGGTTAATAGACTCTCCCATTATTTAGTATAGTTATAGTCTCAGTCACAGTTATAGACTTAGTTTTAGTACATGCAAAGGACTCTTAAATTAGTTTTACTATACTTTATTACATATTTTCATACTACTGCTAAACTCTGATATTTATGTATTTTAGTAAGGGTCATGGTACTTCAGTTCAGTTATGCATTTTAGCACAACTTTTGAAACTTTCAGTATGTTCTATTTGTATTCCAGTTGCATATCTCATATACTCAATACATTCAAAGTACTGACTGCTTATTTCTTGTTCAATATCATTTTATAATATAGGCTCTGGCTTTAAGACTCGACAGTGGGGTTAGTTTCTCATTCAGACTTATTGCAACAGAGTTCTAGTGGTGAGTCCTCATCTTCCAAGTGCCAGAGTTTTCATCTCCAGTATTGGTCATTTTCTATTTTAGTTTCACATATTAGAGTTAGCAAAGGGTTTGTCCCAGCAACTCATTAGTTTTTTTTAGAAGGCTTTCAAACAGAATATGTTAGTTTCAACTTGAGTTTCAGTGTTTGAGCAAATATCAATAATTTATCAGATACTCTTTATTTATTCAATATTTGGTTAATTGTTTTCAATAAGCTTTTGGTTAAGATTCTTTTATTAGTAGTTAAGTCATTATAGAATTATGTTATGCCATGGGTTTGCTTGGGGTCGCTTGTGATCCTAATTACTATGTTGCATCCAGGGTGCTCGGGTCATGAAAAACTTGATGTTAGAGCATCAGGTTTAGAGTGTCTTAGGATGTCCAAAAGCTACGTCAAGTAGAGTCCTTTTCATGGGCGTGAAGTGCGCCACACTTATGAGGGGGAGACTGCGAGGCATTTTAGAAAAAATTCCCTTTCTTCAAGATTCTTATCGTGCATAGAGTCTAATCTCTAAAATGTTCTCCTAACCTGTGTTATATCTTTTTTAGTTGACTATACCTCCTACAAGAGGAAATGAAAGGAGGAAGGTAATGCTAACCAGCCAGCCCCACCAGCTCTAGCAGCCCCTCAGGACGATCAAATGTCACATGCAGAGTTTTGCGCTGCTATTCAAATGCTAGTTCAGGCAATGAGCAACCAGGTCAACCAACAGGTCATCGTACTTGCCAATCCCACTGGGTCTACAGTTGTTTCCAGGGTTCGGGATTTTACTCGGATGAATCCCCTAGCATTTCATGGATCTAAGGCCAATGAGGACCTACAGGAGTTCATTGATGAGTTTTAGAAGATCTCCCAAATCATGGGTGTTACTTCTATCGAGAGTGCAGATTTGGTTGTTTATCGGTTGAAAGGGGTGGCTTAGATATGGTATAAGTAGTGGAAAGAGGGAAAGCGGAATGGTGCAGGTTTGGTGGAGTGAGAGGAGTTTATGACTACATTCCTAGACATATTTTTTCCTCAGGAAATAAGTGAAGCTATGGCCGTTGAGTTCCTAAACTTGAGGCAGAATGACATGACAATGCAGGAGTACGCATTAAAGTTCAATCAACTGTCAAAGTATGCTCCAGAAATAATTGCGAAACTGAGGGCTCACATGCTTAAATTCGTGAATGGAGTCTCATACTTGGTAATCAAGGAGTACAGGACTACCACGCTGATTAATGATATGGATATATCTAGGCTCATTATCCATGCACATCAGATAGAGGTGGAGAAACTGAAGGAGATAGAAAGGGAAAGTAAGCGGGCACGAACAGATTAGTTTGAGTATTCGCAACCGAGATTGGGCGGTGGTGGTCACCAACAATAGCAACAAAGACTTCCAGCACCTTCGTCAGTTAGTGCTCCTTCTTCTAGGCCCCGTAAATATTAGAGGGGTGGAGCATCAGGCTCCCAGTCTCAGAGTCATGTGTCCAAAAGCCGCACTTTTCTAGTATGTCCTAAGTGTGGTAAGAAACATCCAGGGGAATGTCGTCTGGGAAAATAGGGTTGTCTCATTGTGGCCAGCTAGGTCATATGTTGAGGGATTGCTTGTTAGCAAGATGGGGGAGGCCTTGTCCACCATATAAGCAGCTCCGCCAGGCCATTCAGCTCAGCAGGGTACTACCTTAGGTACGGGTGGCGTTCAGCGCCAGAACCGCTTCTATACCCTATCCTCCCATCAGGACCATGAGAACTCACCTGACATAGTCACTGGTAAGTTATGCCTCTTTCAGATAGATGTGTATGCTTTACTAAGTCCTAGAGCCACACTTTCTTTTGTGACTCCTTACATTGCATTCAATATTAGTTCAAAAATTCTCTCAGATCCGTTCTCAATCTCTACTCCAATTGGCGAGTTAGTTAGAGCCAGTTGGGAATACAAAAATTGTCCAGTCACAATGTTTCATCAAGTAACCTTAGTTGATCTAGTAGAGTTAGATATGGTCGATTTTGGCCTCATTCTAGGTGTGGACTGTTTCATTCTTTCTATGCCTCAGTTGACCAGGGTTATGAGATTCCAGTTTTCTAATGAACTAGTCCTAAAGTGGAAGGGTAGTACTTCAGCCCTAACATCTCATACCTTAAGGCTAGGAAAATAATCTCAAAGGGGTACATCTATGACCTAGTTAGGGTTAAGGATTCTAGTTCCTAGACCTCCACACTTCAGTCAATTCCAGTTGTAAATGAGTTGCCTAATGTATTTCCCGAAGATCTTCCCAGAGTCTATCCCAAGCGGGAAACAGACTTTAGCATAAACCCTCTCCCAGATACCCAGAATATCTCAATTCCTCCTTACCGAATGGCTCTAGCTGAGCTTAAGAAGTTAGAGTAACAACTAAAAGACCTTCTAGATAAGAGCTTCATCAGACCCAGCATCTCTTCATAGGGTGCCCGGTCCTATTCATGGGAACAAAACATGGTACACTCAGAATATGCATCGACTGCCGTCAACTGAACAAGGTCACAATCAAGAACATGTATCCTCTACCTAAGATTAATGAATTGTTCAACCAACTCTAGGGAGCTAGTTGTTATTCCAAGGTAGATCTTAGATTAGGATACCATCAGCTCAGGGTCAAAGAATGTGACATTCTGAAAACATCCTTCAGAACTCGGTATGGTCACTACGAATTTGTAGTTATGTCTTTTGGACTAACAAATGCTCTTGTAGCTTTTATGGATCTAATGAACAAGGTATTTAATCATTACCTTGAAATGTTCGTTATTGTCTTTATAGATTATATTCTAGTTCACTCTAGAATAGAGGGGGAGCATGCAGACAATTTGGTAATAGTTTTGCAGACTCTCAGAGATCGCCAGTAGTTTGCTTAATTTAGCAAATGTGAATTCTGGCTTAAATTAGTAGCATTTCTTGGTCATATGGTCTCTAGTGAGGGTATTCATGTGGTCCTCAAAAGATAGCGGCAGTCAAGGACTGGCCAAGACCCATCTCTCCGTCAGACATCAGGAGTTTCTTGGGCCTAGAAAGTTATTATAGACTATTCATAGAATGGTTCTCTATTTTCTCTCCTTTGACCAGACTAACTCAAAAGAAGGTGAAGTTCTAGTGATCTGATGCATGTGAGAAGTGTTTTCAGGAGTTGAAAACTTGACTCACTACAGCCTCAGGTTTGACTCTACCAGAAGGTTCAGACAGGTTCGTGATCTATTGTGATTCCTCTAGAGTTGGCCTTGATTGTGTTTTGATGCAGCATGGAAAAGTCATAGTGTTATACCCTGTAAGATTCCCTGCACCTAGATGGCCTATTCGCGCGTTGGTTAAGCATATCTGAAAACCATACGTGCTAGAGAAAGGCCCGGGAAAGGATCGGACGAGTAGCCTGTCGAACCATCGTGGAAGGAGCCGGGGCAGAGCCCCTCTGCGATGGCAGCGTGTCATGGAGGCGGGGCCACCGCGTTGGCTCCATGACACGTTGGGCCTGTCCAGGCCCAAGTATATAAAGCCCCACTTCGGTTTTAAATCAGATTATTGTTCGGTTGGTTATATGGGTATAAAACTCACACGCAAGTGCACATGGTTGAACAAGTAGTAAAGTGGCTTAAGTAAGCCAAGTATCGATCCCACAGGGACTGGAATGAAGTGCAATCTGCTCAAGTGTACTATATTTCGATTCTAAAAATGCAGACAACAGTGTAACCAAGAGTTTGATATTTTGTTTTATAATTTTTGTGCTAAAGCTAAAACAACTATCTAATGTGAGTCTGAACTATGAATGAGAGCATGCTGAGGTTAAACGAACATGTAATGAAATTAATTATCGATGTAATTTGGTTAGTCTTTTCCTCCGGTTGCTAGCCAAGAACATTTTCCAATATATTAAAACTCTCGTATTTAACCTCACTTAAGAATCATGAACCATCAACCTACATGTCTGTGATTAAATGCAATTCATGTTCTAGCCATACAAACCCGGATCCTAAATTGACTAATACGACTTTCAGGTATATTTCTATCCTGAAAGTAAATCAATTCTCAATTTTCCCAAACCAAGTAAAGATCATATCCTATTAATTCACAACTTTCCAATTTCTTGCTCTCTCGAGTGAAATCGGACTTCTTAGATGTACATTAACGTAGGCCACATATTAATGCAGTAAGAACAAGAATTAATAGAACCATGGAAGAAAAGATGAAAAACCAAAGAATCAATGATCACATTTCATTACAAGTGTTCATAACCTCAGCAAGAAGATGAATTAGCCACTCATTTGTGGATTAAACATCGTTAAATGAGTGTTAAACATACAAGCAATTGAATACAAGGAGAAGGAAAGAGAGAAAAACCCTGATAAATTCGTCCCCTCAACTGCCTGTAACCCACGTTCTTGCTCCACCAAGTCAGAATATTGAAAAATGAACCTAAGTGTTCTATTTATACTAGTGGGAATTTTTCCTGGAATAACAAGCAACGTGTCACAGAGTGCATCGCGGAGCACTGCCTCCGTGACATGCTACGGACGCGGACCTTCACTAGAACTGGGGGTCCAGGAAATAAAGCCCAATATGGCACGGCGTGCAACGCGGAGCCAAGCCACCGTGCCACGGACCCATCGCGAACCCACACTAGAATTGGGCTGAAAATTCCCATCCAGGCAGAAGGCCTCCGCGTTGGCAACGTGGCACGGCTCCATCGCGGGGCCCCTTTATTTTATGTTGTCCTATGTCTTGTCCCTTGCTCGCATCCAAGTCCAACCCCGATATCCTCCAACATGCATTTTAGCTTCCCGAAATTACATTTTACCTGCAAAACAATGCTAATCATGTTGGTTAGTATAAATTCACATTTTATTACCAATTACATGAGAATGTATACACATTGATAGATAAATAAGGCTAAAATGGTACTTTTAAGTATCACTTGGGCATATAAATTTTCCCAAGATTACTTACCCCACACTTAAATCCTTGTTCGTCCTCGAACAACAATCCTACATTTCATGCAATTTACATCCCAACCTCGCTACTTTGGTGCGACAATTTAGGCTACTGTCATACCGATTATTCAATACAGCAAATCATCAAGAAAACATGCATGGTCCTATCAATGCAATGACCTTCAATACATCAAGACGTCCTAGACTTAAGAATCGACTCTCGATATTGGCAAACTCATGCAAATCAGCTGATCAAGATATCCGACATGAAAATTAATCTCTCATCAAGCATGTGCCCGCACAACACAAGAGAATCTTCCCCTTTTTGCTCATATGACTCACAAAATTTCAAGCAGGGTCATGTAAACACAATTTCGCTCTCTCTCCCAAAAGAATTCACATGCATCATGTCATGACCCATAAGCTTGCCCTTAGTGTATTACTCCACTAATATAAAGAAGTGTGATGTAAGATCACGTAGGACTTTAACTGGTTGTAATGGAAGCTACGGAACTAGTAAATATTGGGTTAGCCAATAATAGCCACTAGCATCCTTAAGCGCCTTTTCAACACATCCCATCAACTCATGGACATTGTTTCTTCTTTCATCCTCCCATTCTTGATGTTTTTCTTTAGTTTGGCCCATCTTATTAAGCACACTTGACACAACAACAAAGATTATTCATGCACCTTCATTATAGTTTATTTATAACAAGTGCACCTTCAACCTTTTCTTTTCTTCTATCACTCTGCTTTTCTTTTTCTTTTCACCATTCTCACTCTTTGACACTTTGGGAAAATGATTTTCTCTTCTTAAGCGCTTAAGAGTTTTGTATCGACTTTACGGCTAATGAAAAGAAGGGATTAAGCTCGGTTTACACTTTTCGACAAAAGAAAAAATAATAGGCTAAAGGCTCAACGGGCTGACTAGGGTAGACAATCAAGGTGGGTACGACAAGGAAAAATAGAAACTTTCGGTTAAAACAAAGAAATGCCTACATCCTTTCCTACAATATACCTCTTTCATTTCGTTTTGTACACACACCAGTCAAGTTCTAGACACTTCACAATAGCACGGAATAACAACACCTCACTTCACACTTATTGCACATGCTCAACTCAAGATGTATTCACAGACTCTTCAATCAGCTAATTACAGGAATTCAAACATTAAGCCTCAATCACACTGAATCGAACTCTATGGCCTAGGTATCTCAACATATTTACAAAGTTGCATGCTTTCATACGAATCACCTTTGCATTTTAAATATTATGTACAACACACAACCAGAATTTCGCAACCATAAAGTAACTCTAGGTTTTGGGATGCAACCCACCAAAGAAAAAAATTGAAAAATAATTGAAACAACTACTCCTGACGACTACATTTCCCTTAAGACGGTCGTCATCCATCCATCATAGGGAACGGTCACTACTATGACTTCGGTTCAATGGGACCATTCTCGGTAAAAGAACTGAAAACAAACGCCTAGAAACCCAAAAAGTAAAAAAATTTTTGAAAATATCGATCATTTCGATAGACAAAAATATGTACAAAAATCAGCTAGCAACATTCAGCAACACACAACAATTTCACATAAATTTACAATACAGAACAGCAACTTAACAATTCACAAATCACAGGGAACAACAAAATTTCACAGGCACGACAACAGATTAGAGCATACATACATAACAGCACAACCAGCACCTAAATACTCCCATCCCACACTTAGCATGAACACTGTCCCCAGTGTTCACAAAAATTAAAATAACACAAAATCGGGTGGTGGAACTCCCTGATCAATTAAAGTACTCCACTTCTTTGTCAGGTGCTGCTGCTTCATCTCCCATGTATGAATCACCCCCGTCGTCATCATCGGACTCCACATCGGAGTCCTCCCGGCGTGTCTCCTCGTCTGTAGGGACGTCATCATCCGTGGGCTCTACAAATGCTGGCCCCACTCGGCATAGAGCCCTGGCGTTCTCGCCGAACGGGTAGTCTAGCTCGAGCTGCGATAGCTCCTCCTCTGTCGCCGGCCTCCCGGCTATCCTCAGCTGGAGCATCTGCATCCCATACATGAGAGCCATGTACTGATCATCACGAGCATGTCGCTCGCCAAGTGTAAGCATTGGCCCATGGGTGGTGTCGGGTGCCTTAGTTTTAGTAACATCTAAGGCCCGCCGCTCCATCTGCGGGATATAATCAAGGGCCTCTTCCTCGACATCTAGGCCCCTGAGGAAGGTGGTGTGTAGTCCACCAAAGTCGTACCTGTGCCCCTGATGCAGTCGGGCTCTCTTCATGGCGGAGATAATCACCGCCCCCACGTTGATCTCCAGCCTTTTCATCAGGGCGTACACCAGGCATACACGATCCCGGGTTACATCTGTCATATGTACCCCCGGGATTAGGCAGGAACAGACAATCTTCAGCCATATTCTGGCTTCCCTGTTCATCTGTGAATAGGGTAAAGTCTGATGGTAGCCCTTCTCTTTGTGTCTGCTCCATCTAGCTGTCGATCGGGTCCCACACAATGTGCGTCTGATGTCTGAATACGGTGGGGGAATGTTCAGCTGTCGGAGCACGTGGGCGTCTGTGTCCCACGCCCGTATGATAGCATTGAGGTGGTGGGGCTCAAGTGTGACTATTTGCCCTCTGATTTTTATGGTGTGACTTCTGAGCGTCGGGTTCCAGTTGGCATAAAATTCTCGAATCAGGTGTAGGTTGCATTCCTTGGGCTCTTCAAAGATGAAGTTGAGCCCAGCTGCCTCGATCCGGTGGACAATCCTAGGGAACTCCTGTGCCAATGGTTCTCGTGCTATATGCTCCTCGGGGAAGTATTTGTTTTCTTTGTGCTTTGCGTACCACTTCTTCCCCTCATCCGTCGCCCACCTTATTTTGTATTGGCGGCATCGGCCGCGTGGAACTGTTGGTGCTGCTGGGACTGCTGTGCCCAGTCTGCTTCGCTTCCTTCCGGCGCTAGATGTTGATGCGCCTTTCCCTTTTTCTTGCCTGCTCGCCATTTTACCTGTCAACCCAAGTAGACAAGATCAATGTTAAGCCAATGGATATTAACTTCGACTAAAGTCAGGTTAAGCTGAGCTACCCCACACTTAGTCCTTAGCTACAGTTACAACATACCGGCAAGAGCATCTTTATTTACACAAATAAACAACCAACTATACAGACATGCTTAGTGTATACGAAGCATTCAATGGTATATATACTATGTACTACTCAGACTTCGTACAGTTAGCAACAAACATCACCATCAATAACCTTTTAATCCATCGCACTTAGCAAGGAAAAACAAAGAAACGAAAACAACAACAAGAATTTATCTACACGAACCTATACAACCAACCCAATTCTTGCAAATTTCAATATTCCTCTAACCCGAGAATCCGTCGTTCTATCAACATCCTAACAATTAGTACATCGACTCATCTCATTCAACATGTACATCCCGGCATGAATTTCACAAGTTCACTACATTTTCCACTTCAAATTCAAATACAAGCCCCAGAAATGATAGTATCAAGAAAATTTGATTAAATTACGCAATTAACAAGTTCAAGCAATCATAATGCTACTCCGAACATTCATCAACAACAATTCAATTGAATTCATGATTAATTTCTACTTAGGGCAAACCTAGCTCACCTCACATGCTCAATATCAAAGAAACTCGACAAGAAATGAGATGGAATCGAAGAACATACCTTGAAGTTGAAGAATTAAAGCAAACTTAACGATTTTCTTGGACTACTCCATGTCACGTTGAAGGGGGATGGGTTTTGGGGAGTTTGGTCGCGGAGTCAGTGAAAAATAAGGAAAAGGAAGGGGTTTTCAGGGTTAAAAAGTAGAAAAATCGCGCGGGTCACCCGGCGACCCGGTGTGACCCGTCGCGATATACACGGCAACGTGTCACGGAGTGCATCGCGGTGCACTGCCTCCGTGACACGGAGCTATCGCGAGCCTATTCTGGAAATTTTTAAAAATTCCGGATTATACCTCAACGTGTCACGGAGGGTAACGCGGAGGTCCACCTCTGTGACACGGAGCTATCGCCCTAGCTCACTGTTTTGCCACATTTTGTTAATTTTCATACCTCGAATTTTCCTTTGTGATTTCGTGCATATTTTCCTCCGTTTGACCTGAAATTCATCTCACTATACAAAATTGGTTAGAATTATAGGTTTCACTCTAACTAAAAATAAAAACAAAAACTAAAATGAAAATTTTGTAGTAAATCAAGAAAAAGAAAAATAAAAATCTATTCACACTTTACAAAGAGAAAAAAAAATTTTCCACGGGTTGCCTCCCGTGCAGCGCCTGGTTTACCGTCACGGCTCGACGTCGTTAAGCTCAGTTGTCCTCTAGGGTGATGGACGATTTCCCTCGATCACCGTCCTCCCCTCAGTAGTGCTCACACCGTTCTGGTGGTTTTCCCATTAACTCTCGTGAATCCTTAATCTGCTCATTATCGCCTTGATCAATCACATTGATCACCGAGAGTTCTTCGTGCACCATCGGGAGCTTAGGTGCCTTGTACACATCGAACACCTCCACCTTGTCGTGTGCTCGCATTGTTAGCTGCCCCGCAGCTATGTCAATTAGTGCTTTCCCGGTCGCCAAGAAAGGACGTCCCAAAATAAACGGGACTTTCGCGTCTGGTTCAAAATCCAGCACGACAAAATCTACCGGGAAAATCAGGGAGCCAACTTGCTCCAGAACGTCCACAACAATGCCATCAGGTCTGGCTAAGGATCGATCCGCCAATTGCAAGATTACTGTTGTGGGTCTAGGACTCCCTAGACCCAGCTTTTTGAATACCGATGACGGCATCAAATTTATGCTCGCTCCCAAATCACACAATCCACGAGCTCGGATGCTCTGCCCAATAGTAATCTGTATAGTAAAGCTCCTAGGGTCTTTGAGCTTTGTGGGCAGTCTGTTTTGAATCCGGGAAGTGCACTCCTCCGTTAGAGCCACCGTAGCATACTCAGTCAACCGACTTTTGTTTGCCATGATGTCCTTTATATACTTAGCATATTTCGGCACTCCTTGCAAAACATCAACAAGAGGTAAGTTAATATGTACCTGTTTCAGCACCTCCATGAATTTCTTGAAACACGCCTCCTCCTTGTGTTTCTGTAATCGTTGAGGGAACGGGGGTGGTGGTCTTTCTGATTCATCTTCCTTAGTCTTCCCCCTTTCAGTACTTTGCTCCCTCTCAACTTCTGTTGCTCCTGATTGTTGAGGTGGTCTTTCTGGTTCCACCTCTTTTAGCTGCAAACCACTCCTTGTGGTCACTACATTCACCTGCTTGGGATTGGGATATGTGCCGCTCGGAAGTCCTCCTCTAGGCCATGTGTTTTGGGCTCCAGCAAATTGCCCAAATTGATATTCAAGTGCCTTGGTAGCTAACTGGTTGTTTTTCACTTCGGCTGCCAATTTCACATAGTCAGCCTGCAATTGAGCTTGGTTAGCTATCATGGTCTTGAACATCTCCTCAATGCTGGGTGATGGTGGTGGAGGAGGTGCATTGTTGTTTCTAAATTGTGCTTGATAATTCTGCTGCCCTCCTTGGTTCCTTTGTACACCCTGACCCGAACTTTGCCCCTGATGGTTGTTGCTACCCCAGGAGAAATTCGGGTGATTCCTCCAATTGGCATTGTAGCTATTACCATACTGTTGGTGGTTGTTCCTTTGTACATTTCCCACAAAGTTTACCGAGTCAGGATTGGCTCCACAACACTCAGCTGAGTGCTCACTGCTTCCACACACTTCACACCACATCTGCTGCACTGCATTCACTGGGGCTTGAGGCTGGTTCATTGTCATGTTGCTGAAGTGGGTGTTAAGTTGATTTTGTAATGCATCTATCTATGCAGCAATAGCTGTAAACCCATCCACTTCTAGCACTCCTGCTGCTTTCCTTGTTCCGCCTCTTGATGAATCAGCATTCCATTCCGGATTGCCCTGCGAAATACGGTTCAACAAGGTATACAGCTCCTCATAAGTTTTCTCCAGCGCTTGTCCTCCAGTTGCTGAGTCTAGCAATATTTTTGTGAGGGGTTCCAAACCCTCTATAAAAGTGTGCACCAGCACATCATTGCACTAATGATGATAAGGACAATCCCGCAACATGGACTTGAATCTCTCCCAGGCCTGATATAAATTCTCTCCCTCTCTCTGTTTGAAACTTAGAATTTGATTTCTAATTCTTGCTATTTTACCGGATGGAATAAACCGTATCAAAAATTTCCTTGCAAGATTATCCCACGTAGAAATAGAATTCGGTGGCTCAGCTTTCAACCACCTCTTGGCTTCTCCCAATAGAGAAAATGGGAACAATGTAAGCCGGACATAATCTGATGACACTCCAGCGGGGATGTAAGTGTCACTTATCTCCAAAAAATTTTGGAGATGCTGCTGTGGATCTTCATGAGGGAGACCGGTAAACTGCCCGCTAGTGTGCAGCAATTGCACCATATTCTGCTTAAGTTCAAACCTCCCTCCTGGCTCAGGTTTGCGGATGCTAGATGAGACATTATTAGCATGTGGGATTGCCACCTCGCGAACTGGCCGAGCTGATACTTCTTCAGGCACTAACACTGCCCGCACTACCGGTGGATTCTGTTGTTGCTCCATGATCGTCTGTCTGAGCAACTGCAACTTTCTTTCTAGAGCTTCTCTCCGCTTACTATGAAATATTCTTTCTGGCTCTATATACGAGTCCACCAGCTCCTTGTCTCTTGCCAGTGTTCAACAGAAATTAAATCTGCAAAATACAGGCTAAGACCAAGTTGTCAACACTAAGAAAATAAAAATACAGTAAATTAACACTTAAGACAAATTCACCAATTGCCAGTCCCCGGCAACGGCGCCAAAAACTTGTTCGCTTGGTTATATGGGTATAAAACTCACACGAAAGTGTACGTGGTCGAACAAGTAGTAAAGTGGCTTAAGTAAGCCAAATATCGATCCCACAGGGACTGGGATGAAGTGCAATCTGCTCAAGTGTACTATATTTCGATTCTAAAAATGCAGACAACAGTGTAACCAAGAGTTTGATATTTTGTTTTATAATTTTTATCCTAAAGCTAAAACAACTATCTATTGTGAGTCTAAACTATGAATGAGAGCATGCTGAGGTTAAACGAACATGTAATGAAATTAATTATCGATGTAATTTGGTTAGTCTTTTCCTTCGGTTGCTAGCCAAGAACATTTGCCAAGAGATTAAAACTCTCGTATTTAACCTCACTTAAGAATCATGAACCATCAACCTACATGTCTATTCGCGCGTTGGTTAAGCATATTTGAAAGCCATAGGTGCTAGAGAAAGGCCCGAGAAAGGATCGGATGAGTAGCCTGTCGAACCATCGCGGAAGGAGCCGGGGCAGAGCCCCTCCGCGATGGCAGCGTGTCACGGAGGCGGGGCCACCGCGTTGGCTCCGTGACACGTTGAGCCTGTCCAGGCCCAAGTATATAAAGCCCCACTTCGGTTTTAAATCAGATTATTCATTATAATTTCCAGAGAAAACGCAGCAAACAGAGAGAGACAAAGAGGGTTAATATATTATCACCCGATTACGCTGCCAAACGTAGTCCAAACTTAAATTAACTCCAGATACCGAGGTATTTAGCAGCAGGGAACGGATTTTGTTTCGTGAAATACGACCGACGAATCATCGAGCTTCCGGACTAAGGTAAGTAGAATTGCTCCAAACTAGTGTCTATGTGCTCGTAGCTGTGAAGTGAATACTTCTCCCTTCTAGACTTCTGGAAAATAGCAAGTTTTCGACCGTCTTTCGATAAGCCTAAGTTTAGGATATAATTATATCAAAAGTGACATCGTCCTTCTAAATAGTGTTGTATTTAGTACTAATTAACGTGTATATGAATGCAGTTGGGAGAAATAGCTGGAGTACTGACCGAGCCTCATCTGACAGTCGGATAACTCGAGGTTAAGGTATGTAAAGTTGTTCTTCGACAAGTTAGTGAGCCTTAGCTTGGTAAGTCATAGTAAACTCCGTATTTGAAACTCTCGGAGTTGAATGTTGACAATTAAGTGAGTCTAATAGATTCTGAGTTGTGTTGTCGTATCGTATTCATTCCGAAAGTTACTAAACCATGCGCCAAAGGGCGAGTTAGCATTCCAGATTCAGTATAGCTTATTGTATGATTAGCAAGCATGTTGTAGAATAAAAAGATACAGATTTTCAGAATAAAGGCTAATAAAGTAAAATCAGATAGACAAACAGTTTATGGCTACAGATTAGCCATTCAGACAGATGTTATCCCGGCTACAAATTAGCCTAATAGTTAAATAAAGATTTCAGAATCAGTATAATACAAAAAGAGATTAGAATAAGGAAATCATATTTCAGATAGCCTTTTTCAGTAATACATGCTTGCTATTTATATGTGCTATTTGTTTGTTGAGACTTGATGTGGTGTGAGGGCACCTTATTGAGCGTCCTTGCCGCCCCTGAGTTGGTAATTGTGTCGCCCACTGAGCGAGTGGGTTTACGTCACTCCAAGGAGTGGCATGCCGTCCCCAGTTTGGACGAAGATGGGATGAAGCTTTCCCCATATCAGGATGATCAGCATTACAGTACAGATAGCCCTGTTGTGCGCAAGCGCCCAGGGAACAGATTCAGATACAGTTACAGTTACAGATCTTATTACAGGTGCAGCTCCGGTTTCAGATAGCCCTGAGGAGAGTTCCAGGGAACTAGACCCTATCTGTTACTGTCTGCACAGGAGTCCTCCGGACTCAGACACGGTTATTTATATCGAAGGCTATGGCCCGAACCGGAGACCCAGGGGGCTGGTAGAGGAGCTCCGGGTGAGCAGATGAGTGGAGTGACTTATTTTTGGCTGGTTTTGACTCGGGTAGGGGTATATAGATTGTTTGCTTGCTTGGCGCCATACGACTTATGGGGGTTGGTATTGGCTCTTGCTTGCTATTTGTATATTTATTTATGTGTTATATACTAGTTAATAGACAGCAGGCCTCCGTGACTACAGACACGCTCCTGCCTATCAGTGCAGAAAGGTTTGATCTAGTTCCTATCAGCTCTTCAGATTCAGTTATCTCCTACTATTCAGAATTGCTAGTTACATTATTTGTATTCAATTATGTTCAGTTGCATTGTATACTCTGTACCAGCGGTACTGACGCCCAGTGGGGCATTGCATTACTTGCCTGCAGGTACTCATAGACGAGGAGGCGATCCCTCGTGATCCTAGCCAGCGTAGAGTCATCGACTCCTATCATTCGGAGCTTGGTATTTCAGAGTTTTACATCATTTACTTTTATTGTACAGTACGGGTAGGTCGGGGCCCTGTCCCGACCATCTTATCAGTATTCCTAGAGGCTTGCAGTCTGTATATATTTCCCTATGGTCAGTTGAGCCGGTCGCGTGAGGCCGTGCAGTTTTTTATAGTTGTTTAGCATTTCAGTTTATGTTGGCCGTGTGAGGCCTCAGTTGACAGTAGTGGTGACCTTTTCGGTCACGAAGTTATTCAGTATTCCTTTTGTTGAGTCCCAGATGACTAGACAACATGGTGGCCTTGTCGGCCCGCATAGGTTCCTTGTTACGAGTATGTTTCTGATTAGCTGTTATTATATGTGCAGGTGGCTATAGGCCAGTTGGCCGGAGGCTGTGTTTACAGCCGTTATATAGCCCTTTGTTTCCAGAAATCTAAGTTAGAGCTAGCCAAGCACCGGCTGTGCTTAGGCTCACCAGTTAGCAGTCCAGGTCCTACTAGGTCACCAGGTGCCAGTCACACCCCCCAAGGCGGGGCGTGACACATAGCTTCTGCTTCCAGACAGCTCAAGGCTCAAGAGAAGAACTATCTTTGTCACGGTCCAAACATAGACCTGGATCTAGACATAGAACCTAAAACCATAAATGGCTCCAAGTCGACCCATGGTATGAACATGATAACTAAAGCTCAACATAAATAATGAGGAAATATAACATCTGAATTAGTGGAAGAGTGAATATCTAAAACATCCGAACAACGAAATACATATCACTGAATTTTCTATGTCTGATAAGCCTTTACATGCATGATGAGCTGATAGGGCAAGACCCCAACTAGCTCACTAACTATTTGAAACTGGAAATAGCAATAATACAACTAAATGAAGGTCCTCGAAGGATGAGGACTCACCAACAGCTGGCTAACTGAACTCTGATGATCGACTAATGAAGAGACTGATCCTGAACATCTAAGCCTGTTTCATGAAATGATACAACATATATTATATGGTCAGTACTTGGAATGTACTGAGTATGCAAGGTAAATAAAATGGACCAATCAAAATATATAAGAGTTTGTATGAGTAGGACTCTTCAAAACATGCAATAATAGTCATAACATAAATATGAGGCGTACACGAGTATGTGTTACAGTTTGACTCCTTAGCCCGTTATGCTCCAGCATTTGTTGATTCTATGCCAGCTAGAGTTCACAGATTTATTATGGTTATGAACCCGGAATATACTGAGGCATGTATTACGACTAAGTTACGAGAGGATATGGATATCGCCCGATTATAGGCCTTTGCTCAGACCATTGAGGGTCTTAGACAGCGGCAACAGAGTAGTAGACAGACCAGTCGGGGACAACGCCGCAGAGATAGATCGGACGAGATGCAAAGAGAAGTTCAGAGAGGACCCAGGCCTCGACTATCAGATAGACTCCCTAGACCCCCACCTTCTCCACAGCAGCAGCAACAGCGAGGTAGATATGTGCGACGAGGGCAGTCAGAGCCCAGTGGCAGTTCCAGAACAGTAGATTCCGCACAATAGAGAAAGGGAGAGCAGAGCAGATTTTCACCCTCACCCTGACCCTATTGTAATTGACCACACTCTAGAGCTTGTAAATATGGCTTCACTGGGTGTTATATTTGCGGACAGGAGGGGCATCGGATGAGAGATTGTCCGACCAGAGGTCAGGGGAGTAGAGACAGCCAGGACAGAGGATTCGCAGGGCAACGAGCCCCAGCAGCCTCTGCGGGGCGTGGGCCTTCAGGTTCAGTAGGCAGAGGCCGAGGTAGATCAGGAGCTTCCAGTTCAGGTACGGGCTCAAGCCGTACTTATGCATTACTAGGGAGACAGGATTCAGAGGCGTCTCCAGATGTAGTGACAGGTATGATGACTATCTGTTCATGCCCTTCTTATGTATTGATTGATCCAGGGTCCACTCTATCATATATTACCCCATTTGTGGCACGAAAGTTCAATATTGCACCAGAATTATTACAACAGCCCTTTTTTCAGTATCCACGCCCATCGGTGACTCTATTATAGCTAGCAGAATTTACCTAGGGTGTACAGTTGAGTTTACTGACCACCAGACTACAGTAGAACTGGTAGAGTTAGAAATGATAGACTTCGATGCCATAATGGGTATGGATTGGCTAGTGCTATGCTACGCCGATGTAGAATGTTGGACCAAGACGGTCCGATTCCACTTTCCAGGAGAGGCAGTGCGAGAGTGGAAAGGCAGCACAGCTACTCCAAAAGGTAGGTTTATTTCCTACCTTCAGGCGAGGAAATTGATAACTAAGGGATGTATTAATAAAAATTTTAATTATAATAAATTAAATTAATTTATATTCGATAAAATAAGTATTTATTAAGAATCTTCTTCTTTCACTTTCGTTTTGTCTCTTATTTTCCTTTCAAAATCAGCTCCCAAACAATTACTTTTTCTTTTAATTTTGTTTACCACCTAGGCAGAGTTCAGGATGTTCGGGCAGAATCTCCGACACTCCAGTCTGTTCCGGTGGTGAATGAATTCCCTGATATGTTTCCAGATGAGTTACCTGGTATTCCCCCAAAGAGGGAAATAGATTTTGATATTGATTTATTACCAGGCACTCAGCCTATATCAATTCCTCCTTATCGTATGGCTCCTGCAGAAGTCAGAGAGTTGAAGGAGCAATTGAAAGATTTGCTAGATAACGGTTTCATCAGGCCGAGTACTTCACAATGGGGTGCGCCGGTTCTATATGTGGGGAAGAAAGATGGCTCGCTCCGTATGTGTATAGATTATTGGCAGTTGAACAAAGTTACAGTAAAGAATAAGTATCCGCTTCCTAGAATAGATGATTTGTTTGAT
This sequence comes from Datura wrightii, assembly GCA_035772735.1. Lineage (NCBI taxonomy): Eukaryota > Viridiplantae > Streptophyta > Magnoliopsida > Solanales > Solanaceae > Datura > Datura wrightii. The sequence goes on along the minus strand of JASDFA010000016.1, from coordinate 63,987,943 downwards.
CAGCTACAAGGGGCTAGATACTTTTCCAAGATTGACTTGCGGTCCGGATATCACCAGGTTCGAGTTCATGAAAGAGATATTCCTAAAACGGCGTTCAGGACCCGATATGGACACTTTGAATTTCTAGTTATGTCCTTCGGGTTGACGAATGCCCCAGCAGTATTCATGGACCTGATGAATAGTATTTTTAGACCATACCTAGACCTGTTCGTGATAGTGTTTATTGATGATATTCTGGTGTATTCTCGCTCTGAAGCAGATCACTGGACTCATTTACGGACAGTACTCCAGATCCTCAGGGACCGCCAATTATATGCTAAGTTTTCCAAGTGTGAATTCTGGCTTAACTCAATAGCCTTTCTAGGGCATATTGTGTCGGATGCTGGTATACAGGTTGATACGCAGAAGATAGAAGCAGTCAAATCATGGCCTAGGCCTACCACTCCGACGGAAGTCCGTAGCTTTCTGGGATTAGCGGAATATTACAGGAGATTTGTTGAGGGATTCTCTACCATAGCGGCACCTCTGACCAAACTGACACAGAAGGCAGCGAAGTTTTAGTGGACAGAGGCATGCAAGTAGAGCTTCCAGGAGTTAAAAGACAGATTAACCTCCGCTCCAGTGTTAGCATTATCGGAAGGTACAGAAGGTTATTCAGTGTATTGCGATGCATCAGGCATTGGGTTGGGTTGTGTGTTGATGCAGCATGGTAAGGTGATTGCGTATGCTTCTAGGCAGCTGAGGAAACACGAAAAGAATTACCCTACCCACGACCTGGAGTTAGCCGCAGTGATCCATGCCTTGAAAATGTGGAGACATTACCTGTATGGCATCCATGTTGATATTTTTACAGATCACAAGAGCCTACAGTATATCTTCACTTAGAGGGAGTTGAATCTACGGCAACGTCGCTGGTTGGAGCTGTTAAAGGATTATGACGTGAATATTCTGTACCACCCGGGAAAAGCCAATGTTGTAGCAGATGCTCTCAGTCGTAAGTCCATGGGGAGTTTGGCGTATTTGCAGCCCGAGCAGCGGGAATTGGTAAGGGAGATACATCAGTTAGCTAGCCTAGCCATTCGTGTAGCAGAAACAGAGGACGGTAGAGCGGTAATTCAGAACACCGCGTGTCATCATTAATTGTGGATGTGAAAGAACGACAATATGAGGATCCTGACCTGATCCAGCTCAAAGAAAGAATCCAGTAGGGTAAAGCACCAGATTTTCAGATAACTGAGGATGGAGTGCTACGCTGTAAAGACCATCTATGTGTTCCAGATGTTTCAAGCCTCCGCCAGCAGATTATGAACGAGGTACATTACGCCCGTTGTTCTCTACACCCTGGCGCGACAAAAATGTACCATGATATCAAAGAAAACTACTGGTGGCCAGGTATGAAAAGAGAAATTGCTGAATTTGTAGCCCAGTGTCCTAACTGCCAACAGGTGAAAGCAGAACATCAGAAACCAGGCGGGTTGACTCAGGACATAGTTGTGCCTCTCTGGAAATGGGAAGCAGTAAATATGGATTTTGTGGTAGGATTACCCTGTACTAGACACAGACATGATTCTATATGGGTGATAGTTGATAGACTGACAAAATCAGCTCATTTCCTGTCAGTGAGAACTACTTTCTTGGCTGAAGATTATGCCGAATTGTATATTCGGGAAATAGTCAGATTGCATGGAGTACCAGTATCCATTATTTCAGACAGAGGAGCACAGTTTACGGCTAGATTTTGGCAGTCGTTTCAGAGAGGTCTGGGGACGCAGATTAATTTGAGCACAACATTCCACCTTCAGATAGATGGACAGGCTGAGCGCACTATTCAGACGCTTGAGGACATGCTACAAGCGTGCGTGCTAGATTTTGGAGGTAGCTGGGACGAGCATTTGCCGTTAATAGAATTTGCTTATAATAATAGCTATCACTCAGCCATCCAGATGGCGCCTTTCGAGGCATTATACGGGCGAAAATGAAGATCGCCAATTGGCTGGTTTGAAATAGGAGAATCAGCGTTGGTTGGGCCAGACATTGTTCAGCAGTCAGAGGAAAAGGTAAAGCTTATCAGAGAACGCCTACTGAATGCACAAAACTGCGAGAAATCATATGCTGATGTGCGACGCATAAACTGTGAATTTGATGTAAATGATTTGGTATTTCTAAAAGTATCTCCGATGAAAGGGGTGATGAGATTCGGCAAGAAAGGTAAGCTCCGAGGTTTGTTGGGCCTTATTAGATTCGTCGAAGGATAGGCCGAGTAGCATATGAGCTGAACTTGCCTCCAGAATTGTAATCCGTTCATCCAGTATTTCATGTATCCATGCTGAGGAAATGCATAGGAGACCCATCCAGGGCAGTCCCAGTCCAGGATATCCAGGTTACGGAAGAGCTGGCCTATGAAGAGGTTCCAGTAGCCATCTTAGACAGACAAATTCATAGATTGAGGACTAAAGATATTGCGTCTGTCAAAGTATTATGGCGTAACAGGAACTGAGAGGAGATGACGTGGGAGGCAGAGAAAGATATGAAAGCTAGATATCCTCACTTATTCCAGGCCTAGTCAGGATACAGGTATGTCCGCATTATTACTTATGCAGTACCTTGTGGTTGTGCATGTACAAATGAGAAAGATTGATGTTTAGCTATCTAGTGAATCTTAAAGTATTGTGTGTAGTACCTGTATTGGACTTTTCAGCGTTTCAGGTTTTTGGGATAATCCATATTACAGGGGAAACTCTGCCGAAATTTTCTTAGAAACAGGTTGAGCTAATTGAATAGTCCTCCAAATAGCAGTTTCATTCAAGGACGAATGTTCTTAAGGGGGGAGAATGTTATACTCCGTAAGATTCCCAGCACCTAGATGGCCTATTCGCGCGTTGGTTAAGCGTATTTGAAAGCCATACGTACTAGAGAAAGGCCCGGGAAAGGATCGGACGAGTAGCCTGTCGAACCATCACGGAAGGAGCCGGGGCAGAGCTCCTCCACGATGGCAGCGTGTCACGGAGGCTGGGCCACCGCGTTGGCTCCGTGACACGTTGGGCCTGTCAAGGCCCAAGTATATAAAGCCCCACTTCGGTTTTAAATCAGATTATTCATTATAATTTCCAGAGAAAACGCAGCAAACAGAGAGAGACGAAGAGGGTTAATATATTATCACCCGATTACGCTGCCAAATGTAGTCCAAACTTAAATTAACTCCAGATACTGAGGTATTTAGCAGCAGGGAGCATTTCTACAGATTTTGTTTCGCGAAATACGACCAACGAATAGTCGAGCTACCGAACTAAGGTAAGTAGAATTGCTCCAAACTAGTGTCTATGTGCTCCTAGCTGTGGAGTGAATACTTCTCCCTTCTGGACTTCTGGAAAATAGCAAGTTTTCGATCGTCTTTTGATAAGCCTAAGTTTAGGCTATAATTATATCGAAAGTGACATCGTCCTTCTGAATAGTGTTGTATTTAGTACTAATTAACGTGTATATGAATGCAGTTGGGAGAAATAGTTGGAGTACTGACCGAGCCTCATCCGACAGTCGGATAACTCGAGGTTAAGGTATGTAAAGTTGTTCTTCGGCAAGTTAGTGAGCCTTAGCTTGGTAAGTCATAGTAAACTCCGTATTTGAAACTCTCGGAGTTGAATGTTGAGAATTAAGTGAGTCTAATAGATTCTGAGTTGTGTTGCCGTATCGTATTCAGTCCGAAAGTTAGTAAAGCATGCGCCAAAGGGAGAGTTAGCATTCCAGATTTAGTATAGCTTATTGTATGATTAGCAAGCATGTTGTAGAATAAAAAGATATAGATTTTCAGAATAAAGGCTAATAAAGTAAAATCAGATAGACAGACAGTTTATGGCTACAGATTAGCCATTCAGAAAGATGTTATCCCGGCTACAGATTAGCCTTATAGTTAAATAAAGATTTTAGAATTAGCATAATACAGAAAGAGATCAGAATAAGGAAATCAGATTTCAGATAGCCTTTTTCAGTGATACATGCTTGCTATTTATATGTGCTATTTGTTTGTTGAGACTTGATGTGGCTTGAGGGCACCTTATTGAGCGTCCTCGCCGCCCCTGGGTTGGTAATCGTGTCGCCCACTAAGCGGGTGGGTTTACGTCACTCCAAGGAGTGGCATGCCGTCCCCAGTTTGGACGAAGATGGGATGAAGCTTTCCCCATAGCAGGCTGATCAACATTACAGTACAGATAGCCCTGTTGTGTGCAAGTGCCCAGGGAACAGATTCAGATACAGTTACAATTACAGATCTTATTACAGGTGCAGCTCCGGCTTCAGATAGCCCTGAGGAGAGTTCCAGGGAAGCAGACCCTATTTGTTACTGTCTGCACAGGAGTCCTCCGGACTCAGACACAGTTATTTATATCGGAGGCTATGGCCCGAGCCGGAGACCCATGGGGCCGGTAGAGGAGCTCCGAGTGAGCAGATGAGTGGAGTGACTTATTTTTGGCTGGTTTTGACTCGGGTAGGGGTATAAGATTGTTTGCTTGCTTGGCACCATCCCGCTTATGGGGGTTGGTATTGGCTCTTGCTTGCTATTTGTATATTTATTTATGTGTTATATACTAGTTAATAGACAGCAGGCCGCCGTGACTACAGATACGCTCCTGCCTATCAATGCAGAAAGGTTTGATCTAGTTCCTATCAGCTCTTCAGATTCAGTTATCTCCTGCTATTTTGAATTGCTAGTTACGTTATTTTTATTCAATTATGTTCAGTTGCTTTGTATACTCTGTACCAGCGGTACTAAAGCCCAGTGGGGCGCTACATTACTTGCCTGCAGGTACTCATATACGAGGAGGCGATCCCTCATTATCCTAGCCAGCGCAGAGTCATCAGCTCCTGCCATCCGGAGCTTGGTATTTCAGAGGTTTACATCATTTCCTTTTGTTGTACAGTACGGGTAGGTCGGGGCCCTATCCCGACCATCTTATCAGTATTCCTAGAGGCTTGCAGTCTGTATATATTTCCCTGTGGTCAGTTGAGCCGGTCGCGTGAGGCCGTGCAATTTGTTATAGCTGTTTAGCATTTCAGTTTATGTTGGCCGTGTGAGGCCTCAGTTGACAGTAGTGGTGACCTTTCCGGTCATGAAGTTGTTCAGTATTCCTTTTGTTGAGTCCCAGATGACTAGACAGCATGGTGGCCTTGTCGGCCAGCATAGGTTCCTTGTTACGAGTATGTTTCTGGTTAGCTGTTATTATAGGTGTAGGTGGCTATAGGCCAGTTGGCCGGAGGCTGTGTTTACAGCCGTTATATAGCCCTTTGTTTCCAGAAATCTGAGTTAGAGCTAGCCAGGCGCCGGCTGTGCTTAGGCTCACCAATTAGCAGTCCGGGTCCTACTAGGGCACCAGGTGCCAGTCACACCCCCCAAGGCGAGGCGTAACACATAGCTTATGCTTCCAGACAGCTCAAGGCTCAAGAGAAGAACTATCTGTGTCACGGTCAAAACATAGACCCGGATCTAGACACAGAACCTAAAATCATAAATGGCTGCAAGTCGACCCATGGTATGAACATGATAACTAAAGCTCAACATAAATAATGCGGAAATATAACATCTGAATTAGCGGAAGACTGAATATCTAAAACATCCAAACAACGAAATACATATCACTGAATTTTCTATGTCTGATAAGCCTTTACATGCATGATGAGCTGATAGGGCAAGACCCCAACTAGCTCACTAACTATTTGAAACTGGAAATAGCAATAATACAACTAAATGAAGGTACTCGAAGGATGAGGACTCACCAACAGCTGGCTAACTGAACTCTGATGATCGACTAATGAAGAGACTGATCCTGAACATCTAAGCCTGTTTCATGAAATGATACAACATATATTATATGGTCAGTACTTGGAATGTACTGAGTATGCAAGGTAAATAAAATGGACCAATCAAAATATATAAGAGTTTGTAAGAGTAGGACTCTTCAAAACATGCAATAATAGTCATAAAATAAACATGAGGCTCAAGGTTTTCAAACCATTCATAATCTAATCATAGTCATAATCATAAGAGAAATCTTGTAAAAACAAAATTTGAGCCATAATATCGTAAACATTAAAATGCATAAATCATGAGGAACAATAGGAGAACTTGTTTTAACTGACACCATCATGACAGAGCTTACATGATTCCCCAACTATCTCGCTCAAGTGCACAGAGCCATCCCAGGCGAGCCAGGAAAGGGACGTGCATGATGTGATAATACAAAGGGTCCATGAATACATATATCTACGGTGGCATGTAGTTCTAAGACCACGAGGTTTACCTGAATGGTAAGTCTACTCAGTACTAGACACTGCTCCCAAAAACATGCACATGAGGGCTCATATAATAATTGTGAAATCAATCATGAAATTCATGGCTAGATAAATCATAACATACTTGATCATACTTGAACTACGTGATTAGCCATGAATTAGGGCCCGTGAGTAGGCCAAAATCCTGAACTCATAAATCATGAAGAACATACATTCTTGAGAAACTCACTATACTTGAAATACATAAATTTATGAACTGAAGGAAATCAAATCATAAATCATAAATCATAATTTAGGGCTTGGGAAGATCAAAATCATAATAGAATCATAACTTAACTTTTCATGAAAACTTACATAATTGGGCATAAATTGATTAAAATTTAAAACTATGAATTAATAGTCAAAATTGGTATAAAATCTGCCCATAGATCTTAAAACATGATTTAGAACATAAATGAAATTGACCCATAGATAAATCATAGAGAATTTCATGAAATTAGGAATAAACCCCATAAGATCATGAACTTGATCTAGAACTTAAATTCATGGAATTGAAAAGAATTTTGAGCATGAGAGTGAAAGGAACTCTCATTCAAAGCCCCACATACCTAGAAAATCTGATTCCACGCCTTTCCTTGAAAGACCAAGGGAATTGGAGGGTTTCAAGCTTGATCTTCAAAGAAAATCCTCTACTCTTCTATGCATTGGAGTTGAATGAATTAGAATAGGCTAAACCCCCTTAAAATCCTACTAACAGAGCTTAAAATTACGTAGCTTAGGACTTAGGAGCTTAGAAATTACAAAAATTCCTTTAATGAAAAATCTAGAAAATAGGAACTGCTAGTCTTCATGACTCTTACCACGAGTCGTGCCACGAAGTAACGACCCGTGGTTACCTCTCTTGGTCACCACTTCTCCTCCATATAGCATCTATGAATCTTACCACGATTGCATATCACAACTCGTGTGTCCTACCAAGAGTCGTACTGTTAGTTGTGACACCATCCCCTTCACTAGCCAAACAACGATTCCCATCACGAATCATTGTTACTTATTACGAGTCATACCATGACCCATGACATCATACCCTGGCAGTACAATGAAACTCATCATGACTCCTAACCATAATTTGTACCTAGACCTCATGACTCGTGGTTTGGGCCCCAACTTCAGAACTCCACCACGACTGAGACTACGACCTGTCACTTTCTATCATGACTCGTACCACGAGTCATTCTGGTGCCAAAAATTCAGATTTTTCTGCAGAACTCATTTCTAATTTTCTCCTTCAATTTCTTAGAAGCTTTTGAGGTATTAAAATATCTCCCCTTTGGGAAAATTCATCCTCAAATATTGGTAAACACACTCAAAAGCTGGGGAATAGAACTGTCATCCCAAATACTGAATCTAAAGTTAGAAACTAATGGAGTGACTGACTCCAAACTGAAATACATGACTCAACTGAATTCATTAATCACACATACATGCATTGATATGAAAGAAACTAGAACACATGTACTAAACATGCAACTGAACAGAGCACTAAGTATGAAATTGATACCTCAAGCTTGAATGGGAATGGAAGGGAAAAGATGCGGTCATTTAGCCATCATATCTACTTCTGCTTCCCACGTAGGTCCCTCAGCCTACTGATTTCTCCACAAAACCTTTAATTAAGCTACCTCTTTGTTCCTCAACTTCTGAACCTAATGATCAGGAATTTCAATTGGTAATCCCTCATCGCTAAGGCTACCCTTGACATCCACGTTCTCCATCGATATAACTAGAGTTGGGTCACCAATGCACTTCTTCAAGAGCGAAACATGGAAAACTGGATATACTGAAGCTAACTCTGAAGGCAACTCCATCTCATAGGCCACCTTGCCAACATGTCTAAAAATCTTGTACGGGCCAACATATCGAGGTCTAAGCTTTCCTTTGTTCCCGAATCTCATAACTCCTATCAAGGGAGACACCTTCAGAAACACCCAATCACCAACTTAAAATTCAAGTTCTCTCCTCTTCACATCTGCATAGGACTTTTGATGACTCTGTGCTATTTTTAGCCTTCGCCTTGTAAGCTGAACTTTCTCCATAGCCTTATAAACTGAATCTAGCCCTATCAACGTAGATTCCCCTACTTCAAAACAACCAATAGGCGATCCACATCTCCATCCATACAGAGCCTCAAACAAAGCCATCTGGATGCTGGAATGGTAGCTGTTGTTATATGCAAACTCGATGAGAAGTAAATGATCATCTCAACTACCTTTGAAATCGACCACACATGCTCTCAACATATCCTCAAGAGTTTGAATGGTTCGCTCCGCCTGACCATCTATCTGAGGGTGAAAATCTTGCTAAGCATGACCTAAGAGTTGAGTCCCTTTTGAAATGATCTCCAAAACTAGGAGGTAAACTGAGTACATCTATTCGATATGACGGACAAGGACACTCCATGATCTCGAACTAACTCCTGAATATATGATTTAGTATAATCCACCGCTAAACTGGTAGTTTTGATAGGGTAGAAAATGAGTTGCCTTAGTCAACCTATCTACAACCACCCAAATAGAGTCACACTGTCGATGAGTGCGAGGCAACCCTGTAATGAAGTAAATATTGATTTCCTCCCACTTCCAAGTAGAGGTACTAATGTGTTGAAGCACACCTCCAGGTCTTTGATTCTCAACTTTCACTTGTTGACAATTCGGGCTCTCAGCCACAAACTCTGATATGTCCTTCTCTATGCCATTCCACCAATAAATTTCTAGTAGGTCACGATACATCTTGGTAGCACATGGATTTATAGAATATCGGGAACCATGAGCCTAATGCAACATCTGAGCTCTCAGGTCATCAACACTCGAAACATACAAATGACCCTGATATTGAAGTACACCATCTTCCCCTTAGGAGAACACCTCAATCTTTTGATCTAAACTGTTTCCTTCAACTTTACAAGAATAGGATCTTTGTCTTGCCTGGCCATAACTTCTGTTATCAAAGAGGTTTCAGATCCATTATGAGTAATGACACCACCATTTGCTGAACTTCACTCATATCCTAATCTTTAAGAAGCTCCAACCACCTTCTTTGACATAGATTTAAATCCTTCTAGGTAAAAACATACTATAGACTCTTGTGGTCCACAAACACATCTATATGGACCCCGTAGAAATAGTGTCTCCAATCTTCAAGGTAAATACTACCGCTGCTAACTTGAGGACATGAGTCGGATAGTTCTTCTCATGGATCTTAAACTGCCTAGAAGCCTTACCATGCTGCATTAATACACAACCAAGGCTGATCCTCGAGCATCACAATATACCACAAATCCATCGGTACCCTCTGGTAGGGTCAATAATGGTGCTGAGGTGAGTCGAGTCTTCAACTCCTGGAAGCTCTTCTCACAGGTCTTCGACCATTGAAACTTCACTTTCTGTTGGGTCAACTTAGTCAACGGTGTTGTAATAGATGAAAACCCTTAAACAAACCTCCAATAGTAGCCAGCCAAACCTAAGAAACTCCTGATATCTGAAGGACTAACTGGTCTGGGCCAACTCTTCACAGCTTCTATCTTTTGAGAGTCCACCTATACACCCTCACTTGACACCACATGACCCAAAAATGCTACTGAGTTCAGCCAAAAGTAACACAAGCTGAAATTAGGATACACCTGGCGATCCTTCAGACTCTGTAGCACAATCCTCAAATGAGCAGCATGCTACGCCTCGCTCTGAGAGTATATGAGGATGTCATCTATGAACACGATCTCGAACATGTCCAAATACGACTTGAACACCCTGTTCATCAAATTTATAAAAGTTGTAGGAGTATTCGTTAGTCCAAAAGACATAACTACAAACTCATAGTGACCATACTAAGTGCTTACCACATACCTGGATAAAAATCCCTGAAGAAGAAAGCTTGAATTTCTACAACTGATGAGGTACCCTAGCTCTTGCTTGAGAGGAAAAGTCTGAGTTTCTACGATCTATATTTTGGGAGTTTACATGGGGAATAAGGGGGAAAAACTTTTAATCCCTCTAAATTCTCTGAAATTATACTTAAAAAGATGTAGTTTAGGGACTAAATAGGTGGGAAATTACAAAAATATCCCCGGAATAAAAATCTAGAAACTGACCGACGGAGACCCAACGAGTCATTGGTTGAGACTATGACTCATTGGGACCACTCATTGGTCCTACTTCCTGGGTGATGGTATCATTGGGTCTGGCAATGGGGGACACCATGACTCATCGATTGAACCAATGGGTCGTTGGTTCCTCTAGTGGTCACCGAACAAGAATTCGAACAAAACGTTAGACCCTCTCCTAACAGGTGACACAACGACTCGTTGGGTGGTACAATGAGTCGTTGTTACCTCTCATTCTGCTCACTATAAATGCTAAAGGATTCTTGAGCTGGATATGACGGGTGGTGATGACGAGTCATTACTCGACCTAATGACTCGTCCCCTCCTCTCATTGTCAGCACTGCCTCAGGGGTTATGCTTTACCAAGACCCTTCTGACGACCGACTCAATGACTCGTTACTTCACCCAATGAGTCATCATGTGAGTCGTCACCCCTGGGCTCCTGAATTAACATTTCTTGCTTAAGCCACGAGTCTGGCCACGACTCATCTAGTCACTAGACGAGTTATGCCACGACAGGTTTTGTGGCATAATTTTCTAATTTCTTTTGGATATTTCTTGCAAGTTCTGAATCTGGTCTAGGAAAGTTTTGGGGTGTTACAAAATCCCTTTTTGTATATTTGATAATTGAACATTCAAAGCTACAACCATGCTAAGCTAAGGAAAAGAAATTAAAAGATTAGATGTCTACCCACATGAAACATCAATGTCAAGAACTGGTAGCACCTGTACTGTACTTGCGTTTCGCAGGTGGAGACCCGTGATTTGCAGGTCGACAGATACTAGGCTAAAATTATGGTCACCTACGTTTGGCCTGCATTTCACCAATGGTGATCTGTGCCTCGCAAGTGCAACATTGGTGATTGGCAATGGCCTGAAGCCTTAAACTGACTTGTGCCATAACCTGCATTTTGCAGCTCCCCACTTACGACTCGCAGGTGTTTGGCAGTGATTCAACCATTTCCACAAATCTAAGTAACCCAATTTTTCACACAAGAATGAGAATATTTTCATCTAACGGGTACTCAGACATTCCCAAAAGATTCAATCACACAAGAACATTTTAGGATCACTCAATGCCTTCCTTTAAGATGAACATTACCTAATCTATCTTTAGGAAATGTCGAGTGTCCAACCCATCAAATTCTAGCAACTCAATTTCACAATTATCTCTTGAATCTACTCATCATATTGATAATTTGAAATAGCACAAAAGAACAAAAATGATGATATTCCATTAAGAAAGACGTCAACCTATCTATCATCTAGAAAAACGTGCATTTCAAGCACACGGGTTACTCAAATTTCACCCCCAACGACATTCCAAAACATAGGGCATATGAAAGATATAGAATATTATCACAAGAAATTCTACCCACATTTTGCAATTTTACTCTCTCGCCATACCCGCAACATATAAATCTATTTAAAGAATAAGAAACACAAGAGGGTTAATGGGAGAACATGGATCAAGAAAAGTATGAAATTAACTTGCTTTATTTTGTACTATCACCTCCAAATATCAAGAAAAATAAGAGTGAGAAGTATATAAACCAAGTGAGAAGAGAAAATGAGAACCTGAAGTTTCTTTGCTCAATCAAGGCCAACCCAAAAAGCTTGAATTTCTTTTGGTTTAGTGAGAGAATAGTTTGAGGAGTAATGGAGAAAATGGTGAAAGTTAATGGGGTTTTATAGATGGAAGAGAGTGTAAGGGATTGGTGGGTTGAAGAGCTGGATTAAATGGAGTTAATGGGTGAATATGGAAGGTGAAATGGGTGGTAGTTGGGATCATGGGGAAAGTGAAAAGGTGAAGAAAAGGTGGGTTTTGAGAAGTGAGGAAGAATTTCAACCATTTGGGATGGCCATAAGTCGGGTTTAGTCAACATTTAAATGACAATGAATACCTACACTTGCACTGGACCTGCAACTATAGGAGGCCACCTGCTCTAATGTAGATTACCTCTTTTTATGCCTAGTTCTCTACCTCTGGCCAGCACTTGACCTGTGTTCAACAGATGCACACCTGGGTTTCTTAGGTGGTTCATTGGTCACCTTATTTTTTTTAGATTGTTTACAGGTATTCTGGCTTAGAGATGCACCAGACCAGTGTTTCGTGGGTTAACAGCTGCATTTCAAAAGTGACGCACAGAAACCCTTATGTTTCTTCCCATTTTCTGGACCTTTGGTGTGCTTGGGCTGCGTTTGGCGGATGCATACCTACATTTTGCAGTTCTGATGCAGCTCTTCCCCTATTTTCTTTCACATGGTTAGGCACCCAATCATCCCATAATCACCAAAAACAACACAAAATTAAAAAATTACTAGAATTAAAGCACTTGTGTTGCCTCCCAAGAAGTGTCTTATTTAACGTCGTAGCTCGACAATTTCCTCTCCAACATCATTCATTGGGAGGATCATCCTCCCTATCAACTTCATATTCACTTGCATTCCATTTCTCCTCATCCTCATCAAGTACTTCAACCACTTTACATTCATCAAGGGATGTTATTGGTTGACATACATTAAAAGTAACCTCTTTACCACCAACTCTATGTTTCAATTCCCCTAGCTCCACATCAACAAATGCTCTTCCCGCAGCTAGCAATGGTCACCCCAAGATGATGGAAACCTTAATATCCAACTCATAATCCAACACAACAAAGTCGACTGGCAGAATGAACTTGTCTACCCGCACTAAGACATCCTTAAGAAAACCAATGGGATGCTTGGTTGAATAATATGCCACTAACAACCTCATTGCTATAGGCTTGGGAATTTCCAAACCTAACTTCTTGAAGATTATGAGACGCATAAGATTGATGCTCACCCCAAGATCACACAATGCCTTGTTGAACATACACATCCCAATAGAGCTAGGGATAATGAATGTTCTGGGATCCTCTGTTTTTGAAGCAAGGTTACTAGCCATTATGGCACTATAGTGATGTGATACCTCTACCGTGCCCCCATCCACTATCTTCATTTTCTTTAGCAGCTCTTTCATGAATTTTGCATATCCTGGCATTTGGACAATGCATCAACCAGCGGTATGTTGATGGACAACTTTCTGAACATATCAATAAATTTCTTGAACTAGTTGTCCTCTTTCTTTTTCTCTAACCATTGTGGGTAGGAGGTGGGATTCTAGGCTCTTCGCCTTGTGCATTTGGGCCCTCCTCGCCTTCCTCAACATAAACATCCTTGGGAGTAACAACCACTCGTTCCTCTTCAAGTTCCTCTTCATTATCAACAAAACTTGGTGGTTTTGGTACCGCATCTTTCACTCCATCATTTGTGATTAGAGCAACAACTTGTTTGGCCTTCACACCCGCATTGACCAAAATTTTCCCACTCCTAATAACAATTTCCATGCAATGGCCATCCTTCTTTAGATTTGGTATGGTATCACTAGGAAGGGTTCCCTTCATCCGGGGATTCACTTGGGACAAAAGGTGGTGCATTTAAGCTCCCTCACCCCACTATCTGTGGACTTAATCTTCTTTAAAATTTATTCCAATATCTCCTCTATCTTGGAGTTACTAACATCACTCATTCCGGGTTGCATTTTGGGTGCCTCAACCTTCGGAGGAGGAACATATAGACTTTACCTTCTATGATATTGTTCCTCTTCACGGTTTCCCCATCTCTCATTCCTATCATTCCACCCTTGACTATCTTAATTTCTCCAACCTTGAGTCTCGTTATGAGGATGCTAAGGGCCTTGGTTGGCCCCTTGAATCCCAGACGAGAATCCCCACTTGGACAACCATATATTGACACTCTTATTAATATCTTGGAGGTGAAGCCTCCCCCTCATATTGCATGTGGCCTTGAGTTCCAACTTTGTTTACGCTCTTGGCACCAGCTCACATCAGATTCTTGGTCATTAGCTCAAGATGGGTCATCATTTTGGCCAAGGTCTCATCCCTTTCTTCGTCATATTTTCTCATCTCCACAATCACAAGGCTAGAAGTAGGACTACTTGAGGACGCCTTGGTGTCCCTAGTGTGCCATGTTCGATTCGTCTTGGTCATTCGATCTAAGAGAACTTTGACCAATCAATATATTTGGTCCATGAAGGACCGACCTGCGAGATTATTGGCCATGAACTTATGTATTGAGTCAAGAAAGTGATAGAATCTTTGGAGAAGAACTCCATCAGGTAACCCATGGTTTGGACATATTGCAACTTTCTTTTTGAATCAGAGCCAAACCTCATGCAATGGTTCACTCAGGAATTGACTAAAATTGGTGATTTCATCCCTCAACTGCAACATCCTTGATGGAGGGAAGAACTTATCCAACAAAGCCTTCATCAACTCTTGCCAAGAAATAATACACCATAGGGGCGGCTCTAGCCAAATAGTGGCTTCTCACGTTAATGAGAATGGGAAAAGCCTTAGTTGAATTGACACTTGGCTAATATTGGTGATATTGAAGGGCTGGCAGATTCCAAGAAAGTTTCAAACATATCTATTAGAATCTTCGCTTGGTTGTCCTCCAAAGAGTCCTTTCATTTGTATACCGCATTCCATACCATAGGGGTAGGAGAATGGCACCCGCTACATCTGGAAACCTGGGCTCATCATCGTCTTGGTCCATGTGGCCATCTACAAAACCCACTTGCGAGTCTTCGCTCATTAAATCTTGCCTAAACAAGCATTGAAAAGTAAAAACAAATGTAAATTTGCACAAGATGCTTAACTAGTTCGAATTAACAACAATTCTAGGCTATTAATGCCTATTCCTAAGTAACGATGCCAAAATTGATCACGTCCAAATCCACCTCTCGCTAGGAGAAAGTGTACACAATCATTAGCAATGTTATTTACCTAACTTTATAAGTCGGGGTCGAATCCACAAGGAATAGGGATAGATCACTACTAGAGTTGTATGTCAACCTAAACTAGTTAGCATCATTGTATCACAATACATAACATGAATGTTGGGGGGAAAATAAACACTCTATATGACTCTATTCAGTATCAAAATGAAATAATACAAGTTGAAGCAACAATTAGAGCAAAAACTAGGGATGTGCTATTGAGGGGGCATCGATAAGATTGGAGTTAAATCAATAAGTCTTAAGAATCAACTACTAACATGAATAACCATGGACAAGTCTATACTCGATGTATTTTGACCACTTGGGCATATTCTACTTGAGTTCTTTCAAACGTCAAGCTCAATAAACACATTACCCACATTGGCAAATCCCTACTAATGCTTTCTCACCCATACTTTACTTCCCTTTTTCAAGCCAGACAAGATAAGTAAATAAATCTATATTTGCAACCACAAATATTTGCATTGAAACTTAGAGAAAGGATTAGCTTCATGCCTAATAAGTAATTCTAAGAATAAATTAACAATACCCAATCAAATCTCAATCCACATCAAGCACATACCCCTAGTAATTAATTTAGCTACTGATGAATGTAACTAAGATAATAAAATCAATAAGAGATTCAATCATATTCATAATTGAATAGTAAATTTGAGCTTCAATGTGTATTTCAATGGAGAATTTCTTACCATAAAAGTATTGAAGAAGAAGGAGAAGAAGACTATCTCTTGCTTCTCTCTATAATTCTCTCTCTACAAAATTAGATCATCAAAAAGTTAATTCACCCCACAAAGATGAAAAGTGTGTATAAAATAGGGAAAGTATGCTTTCCATTATTCTGCATGGATTCCCATTTTTCCCTTAGAAGCTTCTAAATCATTCTTGTGTCAGATTTGGACAGCTTTGCCTTTTTCATTATGGCGTCACTTGCGCGACACCTGCGTCTTGTAGGTGCCTATCTATGAAATGTGGGTGCTTCGCAGGTCTCACTAGATTGTACAGTTCAGCTTCTACATCTACTCCTGCATTTCACAAGTGGCCGACTGCGTTCCGCGGCTTCTGTCCAGATTAAGGTTAGTTCACTTCGGCGTCTCACCTGCATTTCGCTGGTGTACAATCCTGTGAAACGCAAGTCTCCCTTTCCCAATATTTGCTCTTTGTTTAATTTCTTTTTTTTTTCTTTGTTTGAACCTAATACATGAAAAATCAAAGGACAAAGGCATAAAACCATTCTATATGAGTTGGAAAGAAAAATATCATGCTTAAAAGCCTAACGAGTTGGTAAATTACCAACTCATTAGTGAGTAGTGTGTTAATGGGGGAAAATTGGGAACTGTGGTGGTAGTTGAAATTTTGTGTGTGCTTGAAATTAGGGGGTGGTGAAGCCTGAGTAATCACCCCAATACTTGTTTCTTACACAATCATTAAAGTACCGGGGTGAGAACAGGCTTCATGAGTCGTTCTACGACACATGGTATCTCACCACAACTTGTATGATGATTCGTCGGGCACCAAGTCTTAAATTAAGGTAGGGGACTTGGTACGAAGCGTGGTATCTCACCATGAGTCATACCAAGTGATCGTACAAGAGAACTAGAAAAGGGTTGCACATAGAATAATAGGCCCGACCCATGGTATAACTTGTAGGATCCCACCACAGGTCATAATATTGAGCCATACCAAAAACATCAAAAGTCAAAATTCTCATAATCTAATCCTACGATCCTTAGTACGAATCATACCATCTTGGTATGACTCATACAAAGGAGTCTTTGACGCCGCAAAATTGGAAAAGGTTGCAACTGACACTCGACCCTAAGATAATCAAGAGACTAGCTATATAGCATCTATACCAGTAATGCTAAGGTTAACCGAGCCACTTGCTAAAGCCAACAAAAATAAACATTGGACCCATGAGGTCTCCGCAACAACAATTAAATAATTAAAATGCCAACAAGGCTACAATAAGCTAAACAACACAACGAAAGGACAACAAGGCCATACAACCCAAAAATCTATGCAACTAGTCCATAGAAGCCTCTAAACAATAGATAAATGAAATGCATGGGATAGGGCCCCGGCCTACCCATACTATACCTCAAAACTCAAATATAACAAAATAGAAACATAACTCCTAGAAGAAAGGAGTATACCACTACTTTGCTGAAAATGGGCTTCTAACATGATTGTCGATCCGAGCCTCTGCCTGTACCTGTAGCATGATTGCAGGAAGGGGGTCCCCACATGAAGGGACGTCAGTACGAATGAAATGTATGGTATGTAAGGCTGAAAAAGTAAACACATATACATTCAAGATACAGAAAACCAAAGTAGGGAATAGATAAAACCTGTGACCTTGGAAGCCGATATCTTAACAAAATATGATACGTCATGTGAATACAATCAAGTAAGAACATATACAAGTCACACTGCATTATCCATAAGCTATACAACCCCTAATCGAATAATGACCTGGTCTGGTCAATCAATACTTCCCTACCGAGATGGTCATCTCGAAGGTATCATAACTGAAGGGACATCTGGCCACCTGACAAAATCGCATCAAATGTAAGATCATAGTCTTATATTTGAAGGACAACTACACACCTTACATAACTGCATTGGTGGTAAGGTCATAGTCTTATATATAATATATACCAAAGGAGAACTGCTTATCAGACGTACCAGGTCAATGGTAAGGTCATAGCTCATATCTGGAGCTGATTGGGCTCATAATATGTCCGTCTAACACATATGGCATAAAACAAAAATGACAAATTCCATGAATGTGACCTTAATTCATAGCTGCACATAAGCACATGTATCACATAACCTTTCAAATAACACATTGATGCATATAATCAATGACTTCCACAGTTATAAGAATGTTCGAGCAACATAAGGAATTCAACAATCTCCATAGATGACCCTTATGCACATTTTGGATTCGCTAACTCGATAACTTGATGTTTATCTTAAGGGAGAGGAATCATGGAATCTCCCCTTAGGCTCATGTACGTCATAACATTTATATAATATAAAGGACAACCATGATAAGGAATTACCACTTCAACAAGCTCGTTTACCCTTACTAGCATGAGACATCTTTACTTAGCTTAAACTCATTTACACATCGTCATCTTGGCTCTTTCACCAGCTTCATTTAGAAAACAGACCTTTAAATACATTTAATATCACATATATATACTATACAGTAAAGGACCAGCTCATGGTGCCCACGATAAGGGGACTTCAGACTCTATTTATAACTATAACACAATCGGAAGTAACACGTATTTCATCTCACATTTACTTGTTCCAAATGTTTCAATGATTCAAACTCAATGTCATGAACTTTTGTCCCTTAGGAAAGAATTATACTTGCTTTAATATGAGTGTTAAGACATAGGAAGATTGACTCTTTTGGCAGTATATATATTCATATGAACAACAAGAATACGACGCCTTAACATACCTTTTTCCGATGAACTTTTATTTCTTCTACCTCCTTAATCCATTGGATTTATAGGCCAACAACAAGTTTAATCTGTAGCATAACTTACCAAAGGTAGTCACAATAGCAACAACAACACACAGCAACATCAACAACATTTAGTCCTTTTATCTACTTGTTTCCATTAGCTTTTGAGGGGATAAATAAGAGGAATAATTACCTAAACCCTGTTGTAGTCCTTTCCCTAAATATGAAGCATATTTCTCCCAAAGAAACTGCCAAAAATCCAAAAAGAAAGGTGCAAAAACTCAGACAAAAACAGCCCTATAGCAGCTTACTTAGCTGCCAGATTCCAGCCCTTTCACTTGCAATTTAAGGGGTTTAAAGAGGGTGAAATCCTTACCTTTCCTATTGGATTTAATCCCTACTTCAAAGTGGATATATTAGCAATAGAATTAGCTCTTAAAATGAAGTAACTTTGATGTTATGCCATGTTTTTACCCATATTTAATAATGTTTTGACTTCACAAACCTTAATTTATGCTTAAATTCATGTGTATGCTTGTTTTATGTGCTAACAAATGATTTGAGTTGATTTGAGCAGGAAAATAAGAAAAATGGACACAAATTGATGCAAGAAATGAAGATTTGAGGATCTAACGGGTTTGGTGCTATGGCTAGCACCCTGTACCAAGTCCCAACCTTCACAGAACAAAATCTCAGTCTGCTGCTATGCGCGCCAGCCCTCAAACTTTAGGGAATCAAACTTCAAAAGTTTGGCGAGATGAGTGGCGCCTCACGCTAGAGGTTTCCATACTTAGAGAAATTTGACGAACACCTTGGTGATGTAATACCCAGGAAGTGTCTAAGAGTAGACTGGGGAGTTAAAATTTGAAAACTACTAAAATTGGAAAAAACATCAAAGAACAAGAGGTGTAACGACTCGTGGTTAGAAACCATGAATTGTTGTTACTAGTCGTGGTTTTAGGAGTCTGGGTGGCAGTAGAAGCAATGACCGATGTAACAACTCGTTGTGGGAAACAACGAGTTGTCATCTGTAGTTGTGGTGAGAGATGGACTTTAGCATTTAGGGAAATAACGGGTCACCCAACAACCCATCATGAGTAACAATGGCTCGTTGTTAGCAGTCGTTGTCTACATGGTCGATTTTTCAGTGGACTTAACGGACGGACACCATGACCTGTTGGAGGAAACAATGAGTCACAGTGAGACTCGTTGTGAGGAAGTTCAGAAATTTCAGAGGGGCAAGCAACGATCGACTTAATGACCCATTGGAGCAAAGGATGAGTCATCTGTCTAGCTGTGGTTTGATTCTGGAAGCTAGTCCTGGGCAATGCAGACGACGAGCCATACCACGAGTCGTGGTAGGTTCCAACGACTTGTTGGTACGCCCGTTGGTTAGCCTGTGCAGATTTCCAGGCTAAATTCATTAAGGGAATTTTCGACCTTTTCATGCTATAAGGCCCTAAACTACATTGTTTCATGTATTTTATGGGAATTTTAAGGTAGGTTAAGTCCCTATTGCATAGGTCATTCCCATGCATGCATATTAGGAGAAATTTTGGAGAGATCAAGTTATTCCTCAAGCTTTTCCCTATCAATTCATCCTTGGTCATTCAAGAACTTTAGAATATGATCTTACCCAGGTATGTAGGGTTACGAATTGGTGTTTCCATTCACACCCATGCCCATTCTCTAGTAATTTATGGAAATCTACAAAAGATCTATTGGAGTTTTAATTCAATTTTTATGAAAATCTTATGATTTACAAATGGTTTGTTCTAAATTGTGATATAGATTATATTTTATGAATTTTGATCAGATTTTATCACTATTTTGATTATATAATTTTTGATTTCAAATTCTATTAAATTAAGCCTATCTAAGCATGATCTATGATAAATCGATTTATGATCTTTGCTTCAATTGATAATACTTACAAGCCCAGTATGATTTATGATTTGAAATGTGAATTTATTGAATTAACCATCATGATTTGGTGACTCTCTAGCTATATGCATAATCTACAAGTATGTATGAAGTCTATGATTCATGAATTATGTTTTAGGCCGACTCACGGGCCTTGTTTCATGGCTAGTTCATGTATTTACAAGCATGTTTATGATTATCATGATTTAACTAGCCTATGAACTCATGCATATTATACTATAAGCACTATCTATATTTTGGGAGTACTATCAAACACTGAGTAGGTTCGGGGCCCAAGTTCTACCTCAGATCTCATAAACTACGTGCCACCGTAGGTATATTGGGACCTCCCTTGTGACTTTCTCTAGACCAAATGGCTCCTATTCATGTATGATCACGCCTTTCATGGTTCTACCTTTGGCAAGGTACAAACACCCTCTCGGCTAGGGTCACAAGTCGGGCTTCATGTGTGCTCATATAGGGTATGTCGATTAAGAGAATCTCCCACTGTTCCTCATGATTTATGCATATTTATGATTACGTATGTTGTCTCAATAAATGTTCATTTTTTCTTTTCTCTTATGATCATGATTACGATTGTATTTCAAATGCTTTGAAAAGTTTGAGCCTTTTGATATGTTATGTTACGATATTTATGATATGAGCATGATGTCCTACTCTTATGATATTTTATGAGCTTTTACATATTGTAAATGTCTGTTTTACTTACCTTGCATACTTGGTACATTCTATGTACTGACCGCATACTTCCTATGATGTATCGTCTTATGATACAGGTTCTGGCTCTAGGGCTCATCCTCATATCTAGATCATCTCAGAGTGTACTTTCAGCTTATTGGTGAGTCCTCATGTTTCGAGGGCCATTTGATAGACATTTATTCTATTTTATGTTTTAGTACTCGTCCGGGTTAGTTGGGAGTGTTGTCCCATCAACCCATTGTATATAGTAGAGGCTTTCAGACAGTGTGTAGTACTCAGCTTGTGTATGTCTAAGTGATTCCGTTTATTATGATATGTCATGATTATGCTTACGTCTCCATTATGCCTTGTGATTAGTCTTCCGCTTATAATGACTGAAGTTAGATGTATGCTAATGCCATGGGTCGCCTTGGGGCTTCTTGGGGTTCCTTGTCCCGTGTTACAATCTGGGTCTACGTTCAGGTCGTGATAGGTGAGATGAAGGGGAGGCATGTCAAACCCTATCAAGAGAAGAAATTTCTAGAAATTTGACCAAGTCTGTGGCAATATAGAAGGGGCGACATGCCAGAGCCATTTCGTGATGAAAAATATGTTTTTTAAACACAAGTCTTGAAGGGAAGAATGGTCATTTGAAGGCTCATCTAGAAATATAAGCCTTAGGTCGTTTGTTACGTAGTTTTGGGCTTCTTTGAAGCAATCTTTACTCATTTTTTATTCCATAGTTCATTCATGAAAGCTTGTAAGCCGTTTGGAAGGAAGACAAGGTTCTACAACTAGGTTTTCTCTTCTTTACTTCATATTTTCGACGGATGATGACAAAGTATTTGTTTTTCCATTTTTCTATGAGTGGCTAAACTCATATTCTAGGGTTTTGTCCATGGCGAATGGTTGATTGTTTGAAAGACTAAATAAACTTAGTTTTGATTCTTCTTTTATGGTTGTTTGTATTTATTTGTGTTAATTTATTATTTATGAGATTCATCACCTTGTAAGTAATCCGTTCTCTTTCAATTGAACTTGGAAAAGGGAATCGAAAGGGTTAAAAATAAATACAGAACGGGAATTCAAGACTCTTGAACCCATTGGTGATAGGATAGAAGTTGTTGTTGAGGATAGGGATATACCCTTCAACCCCATTTAGTTGAAATACAAGTAGGCATAATCGTCATTTCATTGTTCTCCTGTGACCATAGAGATATAGACGCTAGGGTTCATGAAATAATTCTTGGATACTAGGGATATTGGCTAGGAATGGGGTAGTAACTTGCAACTAACAACTATAGGAAGAATCATGCTAGTTTAAATATGTTTGAAAGACTCAACCTGAAAACCAACCAAGTATCATTTCCTTAGTATGTCATCATTATTGAAATAGAATCAAGCTTGAATTCATTTTAGTTAATTATTACATTTGATGTTTTAGTAGTTTAAATTCAAAACCAAAATCCATTTTAATTCTTTCATAGATTGTGAAATCAAATGACAACCTTATAACGATTAAATTGACAAGTTCCTGTGGGTATGATATTTGGAGTTAACAATCCTATATTACTTGACGGCCACGTGCATGTGCCTGGGCGATATCAAGTTTTAGGCTTTGTTGTCGGAAACTTGAATATCGTTTAATCATTTGTAGGTTCGAATTTTATTTCACTAGTTTGTATATATTGTATAGATTTTTATTTTCTTTTTTAGTATTATACCACTTTTCTTAATATGACATCTTGGTATATAAATGAGTTGAAAGATGTGTATTCATATTTTAGTGATTCTTGTCTGAATTGTGGAGAATCCCCCTTGTGGCAACACTGTCATGCTTTCGGTGTATGTGGTGGTTTAAAAGGCCATTGGATTAGTTTCCAACATTTTAATTCCCCTTCCCTAGGCCCCTATTTACGATCATCCTATTATTTTTTATGCTCACAGGAATAATGAAGAGGAGAAACATCATGCTCAAATAAGCAATATGGAAAAACTAATTCTGGAGCATATGAAAATAATGAGGGAACAAACTTACTGAACAGGAAGGAGCCTTAAAAAGGATGAGCTCCAGGCTCACAGAGATGGTAGCTGCGACTACGACTTGTAATAATTTTCAAGTCACGGTCTTAATCAATACACAAGAGGAACCTCAAGGGAAAGAAACAAAGCTCAGATAAGAGATTAGCCAATTTGGCTCAAGTATCCATGACCTGCTGGGTCTTTCAAATGAAAAAGTTGAGGCGTCTGAGGCCCAACTGCAAAGAGTGGTGGATACTAGCCAATGTATGAAACAAGAACAAGAATCCCAACTTTTAGATGATTCTTTGTTGGTAGATGTCAATGTCGAGGAGGTGAATAAAAGTGAGGATGCCAAGCATAATGCAATCTTGGAGTTAGGGCATATTGGTCCTCATTCTAAACACTTTTTGATATTGTGTTTGGTTGGCAACCTAGAAATGGAGCCTTCCAAGCCTATGGAGAGGTGTAGATGAGGAACAATGTCTCTATATTCTAAAATTCATTATGCCAAAGACATAGAATGACATCCCTCACTTAAGAGCCAAGAAGGGCAAGAGGCAATATCTCTTACTTGGTCATTTCATGTTTACAATACTACCCCTTGAGCATAATCGAAAATTGGAAAAGAAACTAGGGGTGAAATTTATAAGCTCAAAGTGGAAGGAATAGTGGTGAAACTTGATGGTGTTGTGCCGCAACGTTAAATCAGGTGCTTGTTGAGAGGCAATCCAATTTGTAATAGAGTAGTTTTTCTTATTTTTGTTTAGTGTCATTTTTTGTTGTTTTTTCTTTTGCAGAGAAGGGGAAGTATGAGTACTCGAAATCAAAGCTAAGGAGCATGATCTGATCTTAATGTGACCCGTGAATCCAAAAGTCATGCTGATAGCTAGGCCCTAGAGGGTCTCAAGGAGTCTTCTCTCACTCTGATATGATCTTTAATTTTAGTTGCTCTGAGGATAGAGAAAGACTTTAAGTGTGGGGTGAGGGTATGTCTCCTTAAATTGTGAGGTTAAGGGTGAGTAATCCATCATATTTTGTTTGAAATTTTTTGAAAATGACAGGTCTCATCCACCCTTTGATTTTTCTTATGGCCTTGGTTCTTTTCTGTAGGGGAGCCCTTTGAATTGGGTAATTTTTGTTTTGTTTTACTTGAGTAGTGGTAGTCATAGAGTAATGACGTTTTCCTATGATAGATGGATGATGATCGTCTTAAGGGATGTTTCATCACTTTTTTATTTATTTTTTTTAGGATTGAGTCGTAGGTCATCCATTTTTATGCTTGTTGTTATTCTGCTTAGCTGGTATGCTAGATTGAATAGAGTGGTCATCTTTATTGCTTGAGTTAGAATCCTTGATAGACCCACATATCTCTTTAATTTGACTCAATATGTACTTAGGGATTCATTGTGAATTTAACTTGACATTCAATATGATTATGTAAATGTGTAGCTGTAGAAACTGATTAGATTCTTGTTTTCATGAGAGATGGGCTGAATTTCTTTGTATGTATATATTCTAGCATCTAGAACTTGCCTTAGTTTATTTAGGATAACTAGTTGATAGGTAGTTGAGTGATGATTAAGGCACTTCTCTGAATAAGCTAATTCTTTTCCTATAATTATTTTACCTTCCTAGTCATTCTCCCTAGTTACCCCCTTTTGAGTTTAAAATCCTTATTCTTTCTTAGCCTCAACAATAGCTTAATCCCTTTTTTTGTGACACCTCAAATTTATTGATATAAAGTATTCTTAGGCACTTTGAGACTTAAAAGGAAAGGTCCACCAAAGTATAATTTTAAGGGAAAAAGAAAAGGTTGTGGTAAGAAAAGAAAAGTGAGAAGAACGGGTGCCCATAAAAATTGTGTTGTCTACTTGCTGTTAGGGAATTGAAACAGAGAGCTTTGATTGCAAAATCCTTAGTTAACCTATGCTTAGAAAACTAGAAGTCAAGTAGTGACAATGGGGCATGAAAAGAAAAGACAAGGGTGAGTATAGGAAAGGTGAACAAGCAAGGAAAGAGGTGGTGGACAAGAAATGTGAAATATGTCTTAAATGTGCTTAGGGTGGTAGTCACTATAAAATGAAATATCAATCCTACCCATCTCTTAGCCGACATTACAACCAAGAAAAATCCTTGTGATCTTAATCTCTTGAAGAAATTAGGTAGTCTTAACGTACTTGAAGGGAAAACCTATGGTATGTTGCTGTCACGCCCCAAAACTGGGGTAGGGCGCAACTGGCACTCGATTCATGATCGATCGAGAAGCCGGCTATATAGCATCTACAAATGTAATACTAAGACTGACCAAGCCACCTGTCACAACCAACCAAGATAAATATTGGGCCAATAATGCCTTGAAAATTATAAATATGCAACCTGGAAAGCCGACAACGTTACAATAAAGCTAAGCAAGGTAATGAAAAACCAATACGACTACACAACCCACACTACTATACAAACTAGTCCACATCAGCCTCTACAGAGTAAACAAACTGAAATGCACGGGACAGGGCCCCGGCCTACCCATGTTGTACACAAAACTGAAAATAGTCCAAACTAGGACATGGCTCCTGGAAGAGAGGAGCATATCACTATTTTGCTGAAATCTGGTTCCTAATACATCCGATGATTTGAGCCTCGGCCTATACCTGCAGCATGATTGCAGGAAGGGTCCCAAGATGAAGGGACGTCATTACGAATAAAATTGGTATGTAAGGCTAAAAACTGTAAACATGTAAGATAAAAATGATAACTAGGCCAAAAATAAGGAGTAGTAACGACCCGGAATCCTGAAAACAGAAACCTGACAATAACTCATTATTGAAGTGTAAATACAACCATCTAATGCACAAAAAAGACTATAACTAAAATTCCAGCAGACAGTCGACCATAAAATCTATATACAATTCATCCAGCCAGTACCACACAGGGGTAAAAATAAAAATTCCTCCAGCCGGTGTACCATACCGGGGTAAAATAACAAGACCTCCAGCCGGTGTACCACACTAGCCAGCGTACCACACCGGGGTAAAATCAATAAATCTTAGACAAAATCATAAATGGAGCCGATATGGCTTATACTGGACTATCTCAATACGTACAACATAGAAATTACGAATACTAAACATGTGGCCTGCATAGGCCTCCTTCGTAATGCATAACTAGAATTGAGTACATACAACATGTAAAGATAGAAAATAGAACTTAAATGCATGTACTAAAAACTTGTATAAATCATAAGGAACTATGGATGACCTAAGAGGTTCAACAAAATTTATAGATCATGTTCAAGGGACATTAGAGCTTAGAAACTCGCTAGCTTGTCGTTCGGCTTAATGGAAAGGGATTATGAAATCTCCCCTTGGCCTGAAATATTTCATAACATACACATAAGATAAAGGACAACCATAACAAGGTAATCCTAATTTGATAAGCTCGTTTACCTTTAATAGCTTGTGATGTCTTCACGTGGCTTAAAATCGTTTACACGTCCTCATCTTGGCTCTTTCACAAATTTCAGTTAGCAAATAGACCTTTAAAAACATTTAACATCACATATATATACACATGATATACAGTAAGTACCATCTAACAATGCCCACGCTGAAGGGTCTCCAACTCAATGTACAACTACGACAACAATCAACACAATATCACACTTTAGATGTCTCACTTCGGCTAGGCATAATCTTAACATTTATCCTCAATAAAACATGAACTTTAAATCTTAAATGAATATTAAAATACTGACTCAAGACTTTTAAATAGGTTTCTATCTCATTCGATTCACAACACACGAATCGTGCTTAAAAGAACAATAGACGGGGTGCTTTACATACCTTTCTCTGATGAACTTTTCTATAGCCGATTTCCTATCTCAATGATCAGCCTTAAACCTCCTTAATCTAGTGGTCTTACAGGCCAACGAAAATCATAATATATAGCAAAAAATCCATCCAAAATAACTAACCAGAGGCAGTCACAATAGCAACAACACACGACAACATCAACAACATTTAGCCATTCTCTCAACTAGTTTTCACTAACTTTTGAGGGAGAAACAAGAGGAAATTTTACCTTAGTTTTTCTGTAATTATGCCCCTCAATATTAAGTATAATTACATAAAAATAAACAGCAAAAGCGCCTAAGGAAAACTAGAAAAACTCAGCTCACAAACAGTCCATCGGCAGCTCACTTAGCTGCCAATTTTCAGATTTTCGCTTTGCAATTTGAGAGGTATAAAAGGGGCGAAATCCTTACCTTATCTACTGATTTCAACACCTACTCAAAGATGGATATATAGGCAGTCCAAATATATTTTGAAACACAGAAAAACATCTTTAAAACCTTGCCAAAACGAGCTCCAAAACAGCCCTTAACACACTTGGCAAAGTAATCTCAACATATCTTGTGATTTTCTTGAAGTTTGCTTGATATTCCTCCTTGATTTTCTTTGTCCTTGCTGTTTGAATTGTGAGAGAAATGGAATACTTAGAAATATGGTCAATTTAGATTTATCTAAAAATGTTTTCTACAAGTGAAAAATCAGATTTTAAGTAAATAGGGCAGTGGAGGCACTAGGGCATCATGCCCGCGTCACCGCTCATGATGCTTCAGTAAAATGCCCATAACTTATTACTCCAAACTCCGATTGGCAATAAGTTTAATGTTCTGAAAACTAGACTCAAAGACCTTTAATTTGATAGGTCGTAGGGCTTCTAATTCATTATACATTGCGAGATATGATCATATAAAGTTAACCCTTACTTATGAACTTCACATACTCTTTGATTTTTTGATCATACACATTTTCCTTGTCATCTACGACCAATATACAACCCGTACTTTTCTTAACCTAGAATAAAAACATCAAATAATCACTATAAATTTTTCGGGGTGTTATAGTTGCATATGTGCATTACATCATTTATGAGTGTGAGAGCGCCTTACTTATTGTGTTCCATGTATTGCATTGATGAAGTTGAGAGAGGACCATCACTAAAAGTGAGGGGCACAAGAGGTCTAATTCAGTGTACTACTTGTTGCATGTGTCACACTTAATCATGTTGGCCCTTTATGTTGAAAAGATGAGTCATTTAAAGAGGTTGTGTGTTCTTGATTTTGAAATCTTCCTATGTGCTTTCTTGAAAATTGTTGTTTGATGATAAACCACTTTATGTATACTCCATGCTAGTTGGTTGGGTATGAGTTAATATAGGTATCAAGTGTGGTGGCGAAATATCAGCTAGGTGTGTGGGCGGTGATGTTGGGCATATTTTTCTTCCCATTTTCCATGTTTTTTCCCATATTTGATCATGTTTTGAGTTCATAATCCTTAATTTAAATTCATATGTGTGTGTGTTTTATGCGCTAACAAACGATTGGAGTTGATTTGTGCAGGAAACTAAGCAAAATAGGCTCAAAATGATGCAAGAAATGAATATTTGAGGATCTGATGGGTTTGGTGCTATGGTTGGTGCCCCGAACTAAGTCCCAAACTTCAGAGAACAAAATCTTAGTCTGGTGCTATGGCACACCAGCCCTTAAACTTCAGAGAATTGCACTTCAAAAATTTGGTGAGATGAGTGGCGCCCTGCGCTGGAGGTGTTCAGACTTAGAGAAATTTGATGAAACCTTGGCGAAATAAAGGGAGCGATGTGCTAGACGCTGTCTGGAGCTGAAATTACTAGAAATTTGACTAAGTCTGTAGAGACATAGGAGAGGCGGTGCGCCAAAGCCATTCCATAACGAAAAATGTTGATTTTAAAGACAAGTCTTGATGGGCAGAAAGGTCATTTGAACGCTCATCTATAAATATAAGCCTTAGGTCTTTTGTTAAATAGTTTTGGACTTCTTTGAAGCAGTCTTTACTCATTTTTATTTCGTAGTTCATTCATGAAAGCTTGTAAGCCATTTGAAAGGAAGACAAGGTTCTACAACTAGGTTTTCTCTTCTTTACTTCGTATTTTAGCATGATGATGATTGAGTATTTGTGTTTCTACTTGTCTATGAGTGGCTAAACTCATATGCTAGGGTTGTAGCTATGATGAATGGTTCATTGTTTGACAGACCAAATAAACATTGTTTTGATTATTCTTTTATGGTTGTCTGTATTTGTTTGTGTTAATTTATTATTTATGAGATTTATCACCTTGTACGTAATCCATTGGCTTTCGATTGAACTTGGAAAAGAGAATTGAAAGGGTTAAAAATAAATACAGAACGGGAATCCAAAGATCGTTGAACCCACTGGTGATAGGATAGAAGTTGTTGTTGAGGATAGGGATATACAATTCACCCCCGTTTAGTTGAAATACAAGAGGCATAATCTTCTTTTCATTATTCTCCTACGACCTTAGGGATATTGGCATTAGGGTTCATGAAATTATTCTTGGATTCTAGGGATAGTGGCAAGAAATGGGATTGTAACTTGCAACTAACAATTGTAGGAAGAATCATGCTAGTTTAATTACATCTAAAAAAAACTCAACCTGAAACCAACCAAGTGCCATTTCCCTAGTTTATCATCATTAGCGAAATACAATCAAGCCTGCATTCATTTTAATAAAGTTTTACATTTGAAGTTGTAGTAGTTTAATTTTCCAAACCAATCTCCATTTTGCTTGTTTCGTAGTTAGTGAAATCAAAGTACAACCTTATAACGATTAAATTGACAAGTCCATGTGGGTACGATATATGGACTTACCAATCCTATACTACTTGAGGACCATGTGCGTTTGCATGCGCTTGGGAGACATCAAACTTCTTCCAAAAAAACTGCCAAAACGAGCTCCATAACACACCTAGCACACTTGGAAACCAACTTTCTTAACTTGTCTTGTATATGGTTGAGTTTTGCTTGAGGGTTTTCCTTGTTTTCCCTTAGTTATTTGCTGGAAATTTGAGAGGATTACAGAGGGTAAGAAAGAACCTCAAATCTGGAAAAGCTGAAAATGATCTCATAGCACAAAACATAAAATATAAAGGTGTTTGGGCGGTGACCACGTCACTGCTTGAAAGTGCCACCATAAAATACCTATAACATCATATTCTGAACTCTGATTGATAAGATGTTTGATGTTTTGAAAAATAAACTCAAATACCTTTAATTTGATAGGTCGTGGAGCTTCTAACTCATTATATATTGGGAGATACGGTTGTTTAAAATTGACCCTTATTTGTGAACTTTGCATACCCTTCGCTTTTCCCTTTGTACATGTTTCCCTCCTCACCTGCGACCAATAGACAAGCCATTCTTCCCTTATCATAGCATACAAACATTAAATAATCATCAATAGAATTTTCGGGGTGCAACATCCTCTCCCCCCTAGGAAGATTCGTCCTCGAATAAGAATTAACTTTGCTTAACTTGCTTCAAAACACATACTGAGTAACTTAGGTATCAAATACATACCTTAATATCACGTCGACATCGTAAAAATGTGAGAACACTTCTTCTTCATTTCTTTCTCAGCCTCCTAGGTTACCGCTTTGACATTGTTACTTTGCCAAAATACTTTTACCAAGGCAACTTCCTTAGTTTGAAGCTTTCTAACTTGCCGATCAATGATGGCAACTAGGACTTTTGTGTAGGTCATCTCCTCATAAATCTGGAAATCATCAATAGGCATAACATTGGGTTGGGTCTCCTATACACTTCTATAACATAGATACATGAAATACTAGGTTGACTGTCAGTAACTAAGGTGGCAACTCCAACTCATATGCTACTTTGCCTATCATGTGGATAACTCTATAAGGCCTAACATTTCTAGGGCTCAGCTTGCCCTTTTGGCCAAATCGTATGATGCCTTTCATAGGCGACACTTTCAGGAAGACCCCATCATCAACAATGAATTCCAACGCTCGACGGCATATGTCAGCATAAGATTTTTGTTTTCTCTGAGTTGTCTGAAGTCAATCTTTAATAAGCTTTACTTTGGCAATATCCTTCTGCACTAGATCTGGCCCCAATAGTTCTACTTCGCTAAGTTCAAACCAGTCGATTGGCGATCTACACTTCCTCCCATACAAAGCTTCATACAGTGCCATCTGAATGCTTTCCTGATAACTGTTATTATACACAAATTCTATAAAGGGAATATGTTCATCCCAGCTTCCCCTTAAGTCCATAATATAGGCACGCAACATATCTTTAAGCTTCTGAATGGTGCATTCAGTCTTTACAACTTTCTGGGGATGATATGTACTGCTAAGATTCACCTAAGTGCACAGTCCTTTCTGGAAGGACTTCCAGACATTTCCCATAAACTAAGCTCCTCTATCTAAAATAATGGAAAAAGGAACACCATGTAGGCAAACTATCTCAAGGATATAGAACCTGACATAATCCTCCATGGCATAAGTCGTCCTGACTGGTAGAAAATAAGATGATTTAGTCAATCTATCTACTGTTACCCGAGTTAGGTCACACTTCCTGCTTGTACGCGGCAACCTAGTAATATAATCTATATTAATCACTTTCCACTTCGAGGCAGGAATCTCCATAATCTGAGTCAAGCCTCTAGGTCTCTGGTGCTCGACCTTTACCTACTAGAAATTAGGACACTATACCAATAAACCTGTGATGTCCTTTTTCATGTTGTTCTACCAGTATAGCTGCTTCAGCTCACGATACATCTTCATGGCACCTAGATGTACTGAATATCGAGAGTAGTGAGTTTCGCTCATGATTTTCTCTAGTAGCTTGTCCACATTCGGCACACATAAATGAGTCTGGTATTTGAGAAATCTGTCTGGCCCACACTCAAACAAGGTCTGCTTCTGTTGTGGAATGGTATCTCTTAGCACTACCAATTTCAGATCCTCATATAGTCGCTGCTTAACTTCCGACACTAGGGAGGATTCTGCAGTGTTTTGAACTACTAAACCTCTATCTTCAGTATTTAGCAACCGAATATGCAAATTAGCTAATTGTTGCATAGTCTTCACCATTTCAACTATGTCACTTCTATATCACTCAATCTTCCCATAAACTTGCGGCTTAAAGCACTAGCCACAACATTAGCTTTTCTAGGATGTACAAAATGCTAACATCATAATGCTTCAGCAATTCTAACCACCTTCTCTGTCGTAAATTTAACTTCTTCTGCTGGAACAGGTACTGAGGTCTCTTATGGTTTGTAAAAATATCAACATACAACCCATATAGGTAGTGACACCATATCTTTAGAGAAAGCACCACCGCTTCCAACTCTAAACCATGGGTAGGGTAATTATGCCCGTGCTTCCTTAGCTGCCACAAAGCCTAGGAAATGGCTTTGCCGTGTTGCATCAAAGCACATCCTAATCTAATCCTGGATGCATCACAATAAACCACATAACCCTCTGTACCTTCTGGAAGAGTCAAGAATGATGTTGAAGTTAACCTATCTTTCAATTCCGGAAAACTGCGCTTGCATGCCTCTGACCACTGGAACTTAGCTGCTTTATAAGTCAACTTTGTCAACAACGCGGAGATAGTAGAAAAACCTTCTATAAATTTGTGATAGTAACTTGCCAAAACCAATAAGCTAAGAACCTTTGTAGGATTCAAGGGTCTGGGCCAACTCTTTGTCGCCTTTATTTTCTTACTATCCACTCTTATCCCTTCAATTTTAATTACATGACCAAGGAAAGCCACAAATGTTAGCCAAAATTCACACTGAGAAAATTTATAATACAACTTATGCTCCTACAGATTCTGCAACACAGCTTTCAAATGACCCACATGCTCATCCTTGGATCGAGAGTAAGTCACAATGTCATCAATGAAAGCGATTATAAATACATCAACAAAGGGCTTAAACACCCTATTCATCAAGTCCATAAAAGTTGTTGGGGCATTAGTAAGAAGAAATGACATCACCAAAAACTCATAATGGTCATACTTGGTCTTGAAAGCAGTCTTGGGGACATCAACTTCCCTAACCCGTAACTGGTGGTACCCGAATCTCAAATAAATTTTTGAAAAGCATCTGACACCCTATAACTGATAAAATGGGTCAACAATCCTGGAAAGTGAATATTTATTATTAATCATTACCTTATTTAGTTTCCTATAATCAATACACATCCTCAATGATCCATCTTTCTTCTGCACGAATAACACCGGTGCACCCGACAGTGACAAACTAGACCGGATAATACCCTTTTTGAAACAATCTTTCAACTACTCCTTTAATTCTCTTATCTTGGAAGAGGCCATATATGTTGCCTAAATTACACCTCGTAATGAGATATAAAAGGGTCGATGTCAAATATAGAACCCAACGAAGGTTGGGGTCGACCCCACAGTGAATATGGAAGGATATAGAAGAATGCTAGTATTTACACTTTTGAGTCAATAATCTCCTAAAGGGAGGGAATTCATAAAAGTAAAAGGTAATATTTTTCAAAGAAGTGAAGGTTAATTCCAAATTAATGCAACTAACTAGGGTAAGTGTTCCCAATGACTTCATAACCACAAGGCATTTTATATACATGCAATATCAGTAAGTTAAATTCACCTAAATGGTTGGTCACCTATTTAGATGATTATCACCACGCAACTTGATCCCTATGCGGATGTATACTTAACTAATCCTTACCCTTGATATCGGATTAGCTATTCCCGAACAAGGTCAAGCTATTAGATAAGGGTTGATAGCCTCAAATCTCCATTGTTAATCCCTTTATCCATTCATTACTCCCTTGATCTGGTGAGTAAGAATAAGGCAAATTCCAACATTTGCAACCGTTAAGAAACAATTAAAATGAAGGAAAAAATAATACATGCATAAACCCCATACAAGAATCACTAAGTATTTTTACCTATGTGTGTTAATTCTTCATGGTTCCCACAATCCTAGTTGTGGAGGTTTTAGCCTCTCATAATTATAAGTAAATCCATAGTATTCATATACAAAAGCATAAATTAATACTTACAACGATGATAGGAAGAAACTCACTTGATTATTGAAAAAACAAGGAAGAACAATTCAACAAAAAGTATCTCAAAGCATTTTGTGAAAATAAAACATTAATATCGTATTTTGCATACTTATAGACTTGTCTAAAACTTCTCTCCTACTTGGATTAAAACTTAAATCCCCTTTACAAAGAAATAAAGGGCATTTGTAATAGATTTATGCCTTTTTTTTTCCTTTGTAGATTTGATTTGGGATTTGTAGCTCATTTTTCTTGTTGAAGTAGGATTTGACTGCTGGCGTTTGAATAAGCTTGACGTGCCGCGTAGGGTATCATGCTGATGAGCTGCTTCTCACGCATTCCATCGCGCTGAAGCTGTGCCCGTTACATCTGTTGTAGCGCTGGAAGGCCAGCGTCTTGTGCCTCTGGTCGCGCGGCAGTGCTGGCGCCTCATGCTGCAGATCGTGCGGGTGTGGAAGTGCACTATTTTGGCCTTGATCCTGCTTTGTTCATTCCATCTGCTTCAAATTCATTCCAAAAGCCTCAAATACATCCAAATCCATTATTTTTATCCCTAAAAGCATCTGATCATGTGCGTAATCCATTTTCACAAATATATAACATAGACACATTAAAACACACGTAATTTGTCTCAAAACATAGTAAAGTATGGGCAATCTATGGCTAAGAAGTGCGTAAGTACGCTTTTCATCAACACCCCACACTTAAAGTATTGTTCATCATCGAACAATATACTACTTCCCTTCTCACATTTAAGCAAAAATTTTATCCTACGAACTGGTCTACTTCCAGTTAGGTTCACGAGACAAATCAATGAAGATCAAACAATTCACTCGCATGCATATAGGATCAACATTAAAATGTCAAAGTTCGAAATCATTTAGCTTTTTGAGAACTAACTCATCAAGACCTATTTTGGGCCAACATGAATCATATATAATTTAGCAATCAAGATTTACCAAAGTCTTACTATTGTGCCCCTCACAATTTAGGAGAGATGCCCTTTCACACACAAGATATAAAAAAAATTACATTGGGCATAAATATAACAAAATTCACTCTCTCTCTCAAAGAACTCAATATACATGCAAAAGACGACCCATAGGCTTGTCCTTAGTGTAATACTCCACTAATATAGAATTATGAATCACGGATCAATTAGGACATAAATTTGGTTGTACTGTTGGCTAAAGGACGGGTAGGAACTATTTGGCCAAGATAGTGACTAATATCTCTAAGCATTTTAATACTTCACAACACTTTAATTTTTTTATCACTTTCCTCAATTTCTAAATTTTTCTCCTTATATCTCCTTTTATTTTTCAACTTTTTAACTTAGGTGACTAGTGGGGATTTTCTTTTTTCAATATTGAGCTTAATTCACAACATTATTTTAAAACTCTTTCTTCTTTTTATTTTCCACTAACATCACCCTCCTTGTTTAGCAATTTTCAACTTTTTCTTTTCTTCAAATTTCAACATTTTTTAGCTTTTCCCTTTGCTTTTCCACTTATGCTCCTTTCAGGCAAGATTTTTCATTAAAGTGCTCTAGGAGTCATTTGGATCAAATACAAGTCTATAGAATAAAAAGGGATTAAGCTTGTAATATGGCTATCAAAAGAATAGGCTAAGGCCAAACATAGCTAATTAGGATAATTACAATCAAGGTAGGTAAAAAAGGACAAAAATAAGGCTACCAAAGCAATGCCTATATCACTTCCTAAATCCATCATTCTTATTTCGTTTTGAAAACACACCGGGCAAGTTCTAGACATCAATTTGCAAGCATGGAGTATATAAACAATTCCTCACACATTGGAACAAAATGGTTTAACAATGGAAATGAAGATCACATAAACACATATATGCATATAGCATGCATAACATAATTAAGCCCATTTTTTTTCTTTTAAAGAACATGAGTCAAGTTCCAAAAAAATTAAGTGTTTCTACCTTTTTCATGCATTTTTGAGTGAATTTAATAAAGTCGCAATGATACCTAAAGTGAAGCACCTAGCATTCATAGGATCCATGTTCTTGGTCTTCCTAATGACTAATTTACCCTTAAGACGGTCGTCATCCATCAATCATCAGGCAAAGTCATGACTTAATGACTAACAACAAAAAAAATCAAAAAAATCTAGACTCTCTAATCGGTTCTAAGGGACTATCCACCAGAAAAGTACCAAAAATAAAAATCGGAGGAACTTAAAATAAAATAAAACTAGAAAAATAATTTACTACAAACCAATCATGCATGTAAGATAAATAATAAATCTCAAAAAAAAAACTAGGCCTACCATGTGTAAAATTAGCAATTAAGGCATGCATGGTAATATGAAGTTCACTTCTCCCACCCTACACTTAATTAGTAACACTATCCCCAGTGCTAAAATAATAAAGCATAAAGTAAAAGAGTGAAAGAAGAACTTCCTTGGCCCTTACTCCTCGTCGTCTGTGGGGGCAAAAATAACTTCTCCCATTTCCGAATCATCTCCATCATTAAAAATTGCGCTCCAAAATATTTTTAAGGACTATTTTTAAGTGTAGAAGAAAAATACCACACAAAATAAATTGAGTGTAAAATAAATTGAGAATTAAATTCGGATTCGAAATTGCCGCCGCGTCGCAAGGACCACACCGCATCTTTGAACATTAATTGCGGCGCTTCACTTTGCTGACAACACTCATGTATGTAACTCTTTCCCTTTGCTTTCCTTTATATAATATTAATATTATATTGAATTCCATCCATTGAGCTGCCTGCTTAAATTCCTTATATGATTTTTTATTTTTAATTCATTTACTTCAGATTTCTTTCTTTTCATCATGTTTTATTCTTTTCCTCTTGGACAAGCCCTCCATATCGTGAACCTACCTTTTTGCGCCACATTTTCAACATTCATGCTCAAAAAATTGTGGTTATGACTTAACTCCTGCAAACTTGAACAAACAAGTCAATTTTAAAAAATCTAAAATTATCTTGGATTGCCTCCCAAGTAGCGCTTGATTTAACGTCACGGCACAACACAGGTATCATGATTACTCACACTTCATCAAGATACCTGTTGAGACCGTAGTCACATCTTGGCCGCTTGTTTCACCATTCTGTCCAGTGACACGTCAAAAAATATAAAAAAATAAAAAATAAAGACTAAAAGTTAAACACAAGCAATTAATCTAATCCTAAATCATATTCCTCGGCAATGGCGCAAAAATTTGATATCGACCGCTTTATATCTCATTACGAGGTGTAATATAGGCAACATCAAATGCCAAAATTTGATGTTGCCCAAATTACACCTTATAAATGAGATATAAAGTGGTCGATGTTAATTATAGAATCCAACGAAGGTTGGGGTCGATCCCACGGAGAATATGGAATGATATAGAAGAATGCTAGTATTTACGCTTTTGAGTCAATTATCAACTAGAAGGGGGGAATTTGTAAAAGTAACAAGTAATATTGTTGAGAGAAAGTGAAGGTTAATTCCAAATTAATGCTACTAACTACGGTAAGTGTTTTCCATAACTTCATAACCACAAGGCATTTTATACTAATGACCTATTCTAGTGCTTAGCGTGTTGTACCGGTAAGTTAAATTCACCTAAATGGTTGGTCCCCTAGTTAGATGATTATCAACATGCAACTTGGTCCGTATGAGGATGTATACTTAACTAACCCTTACCCTTGATATCGGATTAGCTATTCCCAGACAAGATCAAGCTTTTAGATGAGGGTTGATAGCCTCAAATCTCCATTGTTAATTCCTTTTCCCTTTCATTACTCCCCTGTTCCGGTGAGTAAGAATAAGGCAAATTTCAACATTTGCAACCGTTAAGAAACAATTAAAATGAAGGAAAAAACAATACATGCATAAAACCCATTCAAGAATCACAAAGTATTTTAACCTATAAGTGTTAATTCATCATGGTTCCCACAACCCTAGTTGTGGAGGTTTTAGCCTCTCATAATTATATGTAAATTCATAGCATTAATAGAAAAAAAACATAAATTAATACTTACAAAGATGATAGGAATAAACTCACTTGATTATTGCAAAAACAAGGAAGAAGAATTCAACAACAAGTATCTCAAAGCATTTGGTGAAAATAAAATCTTACAATCATATTTCACATACTAATAGACTTGTCTAAAACTTCTCTCCAACATGGCTTAAAACTTGCTCCCATTTACAATGAAATAAAGGGTATTTATAATAGATTTATTCCTTCTTTTTCCTTTGCGGGTTTGATTTGGGATTTGTAGCTCATTTTCCTAGTTGAAGTAGGATTTGACTGCTGACCGTTTGAACAAGCATGACGTGCCGCGTAGGGCATCATGCTGGATGAGTTGCGCCTCGCGCATGCCATCATGCTGAAGTTGTGCTGCTCGCACCTGTTGTAGTGCTGGAGTTATGATGCATAACTCCTGTTGTAGCGTTGGAAGGCCAGCACCTCGCGCCTTTGGTTGCGCAGCATTACTAGCGCCTCCTGCTGCTGGTCGCGCGGGTGTGGCAGTGCATTGTTTTGGCCTTGATCCTACTTTGTTCATTCCATCTTCTTCAAATTTATTCCAAAAGCCTCAAATATATCAAAATCCATTATTTGTATCCCTAAAGCATCTAATCAGGTGCGTTATCCATTTTCAGAAATATATAACATAAACACATGCAAACACACATAATTTATTCTCAAAACCTAATAATGTATGGTTAAATTATGGCTAAGAAGTGCGTAAGTAATCCCTTCATCAGCCATTATTTATGGAGGAACTGATATCGGCTGGGTACCTGGAAGCAAGTCAAAGGAAAAATCTATCTCCTTCTCCGGAGGAATCCCAGACAAATCTTTTGGGAAAACATCTGGGAACTTATTTACTATAGGGACTAACTAGAGAGTTACAGGCTCACGTTCCAATTCTCTTAAGCGAACCAAATGTGGAATGCAAGCTTCTGATATCAACTTCTGAGCCTTAAGGTGTGAAATAAAATTACCATTACGCGTAGTGACATTACCTTGCCATTCTCGGACTGGCTCATTCAAAAAGTAGAATCTAAGAACTTTGGTTCTGCAATCAATATTAGCATAACACACTGCCAACCAATCCATACCCATAATGATATCAAAGTCAACCATCTCTAGCTCAACCAGGTCAGCTAAGGACATTCTATCACACACTAAGACTACACAGTTTCGGTAGACCTGCTTTGCTAACACAAATTCGCCAACTAGTGTAGAAACAACAAATGGTCCAGATTGTAATTCAGGGACTATCTCAAATTGACTCACAACTAATGGTGCAACATAAGAGAATGTACAACCAGGATCAAGCAAGGAATACACAACATGAGAATGAATAGTCGAAGCACCTGTAGCAACATCAGGGGATGCCTCCAGGTCCTGCCGACCACCCAAAGCATAGAATCTATTTTGCACTGTCCCTAATCCAGATGCCTCTCCCTCTCAACCCCTATCTCGGCCTTAAGTAGGTTGAGGACTAGGTCTCAAGGGGAGATTTGGAGGTGATGAATCTATAGATGATCTCATGTTCTGAGTACTCTGACCCCTCCCTCTATTTGGACAAAACCGCTTGATATAACCTTGATGCCCAAAATCATAACATACTACCTACCTTTGATAGCATGGACCTATATGTGTCCTTCCACACTGAGTACAAGGGGGTAATGGTGGCCTTTCTTGCTTCGGATGCTCCTGCCGCCGTAAAGGAACTGAACTTTAGTCCCTTCTCTGCCCCTCTGGTGGAAGTGGGGCACTCTCTACAAATCGTGCTAAACGCCTAGATGACTGAGCCCATAAGTCACCCAAGACTCTCTATAGGAACCTGCAGTCCTGACCCTCTTACTTTGTTCCTTATATCTACGAATATCTTGCAGCTGATGAATTAAATCCTTTGCCCTTTGAGCAAAGACCTGTATTCGTTCTATGTCCATATGCTCCTGGGTAGATACCCCCAAGCAATATCGAGCTATATTAATCCCTAGCCTTAACACGAACTATTGAGCTCTATCCTCCATTGTTTAAACCAAGTTTGGGGCATACGTGGCGAAAGAATTAAACTGAAGGCAATATTCCTGCACATTCATATTGCCCTTCCCTAAATGCAAAATCTACTTAGCTCGAGCCTGTCAAAGCTCCCGGGGAAAATATTGGTGCATAAAGGCCACAGAGAACTCTTCCCACTCAGTCGGAGGTACATCAACTCCCCTAGATCGATCTCAAGCATCATACCACAATATAGCCCCATCATGTAGGCAACTAACCCCCTCTGTCCCTGTCAACTACATGGCCTTTGGAACTCTATAGGTCTAATCAATGAAATCCAGGGGGTCCTCTCTCTTCTGATTTGTTTGACACTACAGGGCTCAAACCCAAGAACTTACAGGCTCTGAAATTCTCACCTGCCTAACCTCTATGTCCCTCCATCACCTCCAACCGTCTCTCCTATCTTGCAGAGATACGAGCCATCACCTCCAACCGTCTCTCCTACCCAACTTGTCATGCCTTGAGTCTACCCCCTGGACATAACACAGTACTTGAAGCCAAAAGTGACCCCAATTCAACCCCTGGTCTATCATTCACTAGCATTATGAGTAAACATGCACAGTGGAACTTTGAAATAATATCATAAAACATTTCTGAAAGACAAGTATGAAAACATAAAGTTCATAACATTTGAATAATACTGATAAATCTGAAACAAAATCATGTCTTTCTGAAAGCGATTTAACTGAGGAGTTGTTGGGACAAGTCCCCAGCTAACTCTAAGTCTAACTGAAACTAATAAATGACTGAAAGAAAGAAGTAATGCCCTCGGATGATGAGGACTCACACTTCACTGCAGAGCTGGAGAATCTGAACTGCAGCTGCTAGCAGTGCTAAGTTTGAGAATCTATAGCTGTATCATGAAACGATACTACATAAAAGTATGCGTCAGTACTTTGAATGTACTGAATAT
Organism: Datura wrightii; assembly: GCA_035772735.1. NCBI lineage: Eukaryota > Viridiplantae > Streptophyta > Magnoliopsida > Solanales > Solanaceae > Datura > Datura wrightii. Next base: position 63,946,622 of record JASDFA010000016.1, on the reverse strand, counting down.
GTGAGAGGAATATACTAATAGATGTAAGTGACTGAACTGGAAAGACATGCAATGACCAACTAATTATCTGAACTGAAATAATCTGAAGTAACTGAAATGGTAAAAATAACCCTGTCTGGTGGTCAAAAACATGCCCTAAATCTAAAAATTCTGAGTCTGAGATATTGTACTGAACTAAGTTAAACTGATGGTTCTGAAATTGAACTGAGATTCTTATTCTGAAACTTGATTGGACTGACTAGTGGGAGATTCTGTAACCAACATATAACCACGTGAGCTAAATGTGGTGTTCGATATATACACCCCACCAGTAGGACCTAATATACCTTGCCGGGGTATAAAGGCATGACTGGGTGATCACAAAAGTCTGGGGCCAATTAGGCCAAGTAATACTGTAACCTATGCTGGCAATGTAGTTCTGGGAACTTGGGTGCGCTAGAACCCCAGTTTGCTCGGTGCTAAGTCCTATTCCCACTGGAAACCTATACTAAACTACTAAGCTGATAGTTCAAAACTAGGGTCCAAGACTAGTAAGGGACATATAATTGCAAGTACCCTGAGGGTCGTAGTGGACCAGATTCTAAAATTGGGTTCTAGACTGGTTAGAGCTGCTTATCTAGAAGCATTGTAACCGTCTAAGAACAAACTGAAATCTGAACTGGGGTCCTGGGGCAAGTCAGAGCTATATATCTGAAATATCATGACTGCCTAGTGGACCAATAACTGAATTCTAATTCTAATATCTAGGAGGTACTACTGGCACCTCAAGAAATTCTATAGTCAAACTGATCAGCTGACATTATTCTGGTCACCCTGGAGGTTGCTAAATCTGATTGAGACTAGACTAACGTTTCTGGCTAACACTGAATATTCTAGTACTTTGACTGAAGCTAACTAACAATTCTGAGAAAATAGAAAATATGTAGGTTTTATGACTGAATCTGAATATCGTACCAGTAATTGAGTTTTTAACACATACAAGCATTATAGAAGCCCCTAACTCTGAAAGATGCAAACAATTATCAAGAATTCAAAGATTAAGTAGGATTCTAATATCTGACTTTTTCTAAAGTTAGGGCTGAATTTCTAAATTGTTGTAACAAGCATCATTTTGATTACAAGCTGGTGGAAATTAGCTACAATGAACATATATTAGAGTTTCACATGAATTATTCAAGGTATGACAACAATATCTTTAGTTTCGATAAACTTAGGGCTAGAATTGATAGTGAACAGGGAAAGAGTTTTAGGGGACACAAGGGGAGAATAATCTCCTTGTTGAATTTCACATACCTGTAGAAGAAACTCTGGTGATAATCTCTGAGAAAACTGAGAAGATTGACGTTTTCCCTAGCTTCTTCTCTGAACTCCCTGACTATTTCTACATTCTGATTTTTGAGAGGATGAGTGAAAGTGAAGGGGGAATGTCATTCTATCCCGTTTTCTCCCTCCTAAGTTACCCTAAAACGACATGGTTTAGGGATTAAAAAGGTGGGAAATTACAAAAGTAACCCTGGGAACTGGAATTGAAATCTGGGCTACGGGAACCAACGGGCCTCAGAACGGGTCATTGGATGAAACGATGGCCCGTTGAATCTGGACGTGTTTTCTGGGTTAAAAAATTGGGTTCACAAGGATGACCTACAGTTAGGTACAACTGTCTGTTAGAAGTTACAACAGGCTGGTGATACCTCCCATTGGAACTGGTAAGAAAAAAAGGTACGGGGACAATGAGTGATAGCAACAACTCGTTGATTCCAACAACGGGCTGTTGTATCCCCTCGTGGTTCACCCTACTGGGTTCTGGAACTAAATGACAAGTGGTCACAATGGCTCGTTGGAGGCTACCACGGGCCGTTGTTCACTCTCGTTGTTCCAGGAAGGGTCCGGTAGACCCCTGAGTTGGGATTCAATGGACTATAGGACGGCCCGTTGTTAGAATCAATAGGTCATCCTATGACTCACTGTTTCCCCTCGAAGAAAGGATGCTTCTAACCATGACCACTTACAATGGTCCGTTGGTTCCACCAACTGTCCATTGTGGGGGTCGTCTGACACAGAAAATTTTCTGGTTTCTTGTGGTTGTTCATGCAACGTCTGAATTTGGTCTAGGAAAATTTTGGGGTGTTACAATATCTCCCCCTTGAGATCATTCGTCCTCGAATGAAGACCAAAACTAGGAAAAAAGCTGAGATTTCTATAATTAAGGCTATGAGTGATTTCTAAAGGAGTAACTAACTCCGAACTAACTTAACTATACTACCTGAGCTGATGCAACTAAAATGCACGCAAAAAATATAAATAAGGCTTATGAGTACGGAACTGAGTAGAGTACTGAGAAGGAATTTAGTACCTGATTATGGGTCTAAACTGGAAGGTAACAAGTGAGGGTATCTGGCCATCATGTCTGCTTCTGCTTCCCATGTGGATCCCTCAACTTGTTGATTTCTCCATAGCACCTTGACTGAAGCTATGTCCTTAATGCTCAGCTTACGAACCTGACGATCAAGGATCTGGACTGGTACATCCTTATATGAGAGACTATCTTTTATCTCCACACTGTCCACTGGCACTACTGAAGTAGGATCACCAATGAACTTCTTCAGAAGTGACACATGGAAAACTGGTGTACTGCTGCTAGTTTTGAAGGTACTCTCGCTCATAGGCCACCTTACCAATCTGCCTCAGAATCTTATAGGGTCCCACATATCGTGGACTGAGCTTTCCTTTTTCCCAAATCTCATCACCCCTTTCATGGGTAAAATCTTCAGGTACACCTAGTTATCAACAGCAAAATCCAACTCTCTTCTCCGCACATTGGCATAAGATTTCTGACGGCTCTGAGTTGTTTTCAACCTTTCTCGAATGAGATGAACTTTCTGCATTGCCTCATGTACTGAGTCTAGCCCTATTAGGGTAGCTTCACCAACTTCAAACCACCCTATAGGAGATCTACACCTTCTACCATACAATGGTTCAAATAGGGCAATCTGGATGCTGGAATGGTAGTTGTTGTTGTACGCAAACTCAAGAAGAGGCACATGGTCATCCCAATTACCCTTAAAATCAATCGTGCACTCTGTTCGCATATCTTCTAGGGTATGAATGTTCCACTCAACTTGTCCATCGGTTTGCGGGTGAAAGGTTATCCTGAGCTTGACCTGGGTACCTAGTCCTTTCTTAAAAGACTTTTAAAAGTGAGAGGTGAATTGGGTACCTCTATCTTAGATAATGGATAAGGGCACCCCATGAAGTCAGCAGCTCCCGAATATAAATTCTAGCATGGTACTCAGCTGAGTCTGTGGTTTTGACTGTGAGGAAGTGAGCTGACTTAGTCATTCGATCTACTACCACCCAGATTGAGTCATGATGTCGCTGAGTCCGGGGCAGACCTGTAATGAAGTCCATATTTACTTCTTCCCACTTCCATGTGGGTATACTGATATCTTGAGTCATGCCTCCGGGTCTCTAGTGTTCTACCTTGACTTGTTAGCAGTTCGGGCACTGTACTACAAATTCAGTGATATCCCTTTTCATTTTGTTCCACCAGTAAATATCCCGTAAGTCGTGGTACATTTTGGTAGCACCAGGGTGAATAAAGTATCTCAAGATATGTGCCTTGGCCAGTATCTTCTGTCTCAGCTTACCAACATCTATCATACACAACCTACCCTAGTAACGGAGCACCCCATCTCCCCCTTGGGAGAAAGCTTCTATCTCTTTTCTGAGGACTGCTTCCTTAAGATTAAGTAAAATGGGATCCTCATCCTGTCTGGATTTGATTTCAACTATCAAGGATGAATCTGACCCTCTTTGCATTACCATACCACCTTCACCTGAATCCACCAACTGCACCCTTAACCGGGCTAGCCTGTGAACTTCTTTCGCTAGCTCCCCTCTTTTCTTCCTCAATGTGAGCCACACTTCCCATAGACCGTCTGCTTAGGGCGTCAGCCACCACATTAACCTTATCCTAGTGATACAGCACACTCATGTCATAATCCTTTAGCAGCTCCAACCACCATCTCTAATGTACTTTTAGGTCCTTCTGGCTGAACACATACTGAAGGCTCTTGTGATCCGTGAACACATCCACGTGAGCCCTATACAAGTAATGCCTCTATATTTTTAACTCAAAAACCACCGCTACAAACTCCAAGTCATGAGTTGGATAATTCTTCTCAAGAACTTTGAGATGTTTGGAGGCATAGGCTATCACCTTGCCCCACTGCATCAGAACGCAACTGAGTCCAACTTTGAGGCGTCACAATAAACAGCCAACACATCTGATCCTTCCGACAAGGTTAACACTAGAGCGGTAGTAAGTCAAGTCTTCAACTTCTGGAAACTCTTCTCACACTCGTACAACCACTAGAATTTCACCTTCTTCTGGGTTAACTTTGTTAAAGGAGATGCTATAGAGGAGAAACCTTCCACAAACCGTCGGTAATAAGCAGAATTCACACTTGCTGAACTTGGCGAATAACTGGCGATCTCTGAGGGTCTGTAATGCTAGCCTTATGTGATTGGCATGCTCTTCCTCATTTCTGGAGTACACCAGAATGTCATCAATAAATACAATGACGAACATATCCAGGTACTGCTTGAAGACCCTATTCATCAAATCCAAGAAGGCTGCTGGGGTGTTCATTAAGATAAAGGAAATCACCACAAGCTCGTAGTGACCATACCGAGCTTTGAATGTTATTTTAGATATGTCACACTCCTTAAACCTTAGCTGACGGTACCCTGACCTGAGATCGATCTCAGAGAAATAGTTGGCTCCCTGATGTTGGTCAAACAGATCGTCAATTCTAGGCAGAGGGTACTTGTTCTTAACTGTGACCTTGTTCATCTAACAGTAATCTATGCACATTCTGAGAGTACCATCTTTCTTATGCACGAATAGCACTGGAGCACCCTAGGGAGAGATGTTGATCTGACAAAACCCTTATCAAGAAGATCCTTTAACTGCTCCTTCAACTCCTTAAGCTCAGCTGCAGCCATTCTGTAAGGAGGGATGGAGATGGGCTGTGTGTCTGGGAGGAGATCTATTCCGAAGTCTATTTCCCATTCAGGAAAAACTCCAGGAAGATCTTCAGGAAATACATCTAGGAACTCGCTGACAACTGGAATTGACTGAATGGCTAGGGTCTTAGAGTTGGAATTCTTGACCCGAACCAGATGATACAGACATCCTTTGGAATTGAGTTTCTAGGCCTTAAGGTAGGAAATAAACCTACCCTTATGCGTTGAACTGCTGTCCGACCATTCTAACACTTGTTCATTCGGAAACTGAAACTTGACAACTCTAGTTCTGCAGTCAACTGAGGCATAGCAGGAGTGTAACCAATCCATCCCGATAATAAGGTCGAATTCGACCATGTCTTGCTCTACGAGATTAGCTGGAATGACTTTATTCAGGACAGAGACTGGGCAATTTCTATACACCCGGCTGGCTCTAACTGACTCGCCAACTGGGGTGGAGACTAAGAAGGGTTCTGATAGACCTTTAGACTGATGTTGAACTGGACTGCTATATATGGAGTCACAAACGAAAGAGTGGCTCCTGGATCTAGGAGGGCATACACGTCTAGGTGGAAGAGACGTAACATACCAGTAACTACATCAAGCGAGCTTTCTTGATCCTGATGAGAAGATAGAGCATATAAATGATTCTGGCGTTGACCGCCATCTGTACCTGATGTGTTGGCCTGCTGAGCTGGTCGGCCTGTTGGAGCTACTGAGGTAGTGGATTGTGATCTTTGCCATCCTGCTGACGGACATTCTTTAATTCGATTCCCTAGCTACCCATAATCGAAACAACCCTCCCTGCTCTGTAGACACTCTCCAGGATGATTCTTTCCGCACTTAGGGCAAACAAGATATGTCACGACCCGAGAGGGGAACCAGATCGTAGAAACGGGACAAGGGACCCCGAGAGACCCCAAGTAAACCCATGGCATAACATTTACTAACTCATTCAATGGACATGAAGGAAACATTAATATAAACTCAGCGGAGGACTAACTTAACATAACAACAGAATGAACATAGGAAGTTGAGTACATGTCTAAGTCTGATAAGCGTCTAATCTGGACGAGCTGATGGGACAACACCCCAAACTAGCTCAGAAATACTCAAACTGAAAATACGCTCAAGATAACTAAATGTCTAGTCCTCGGAAGATGAGGATTCACCAAAACAAGCAGGAGCTAGCTCTGATAAGCGTCTACGAGCGGGGATGAACCTGAGAACCGGATCCTTCATCATAAAATGATGCAACATATAAAGTATGCGATCAGTACGTGGAATGTACCGAGTATGCAAGGTAAGAAAAACCACTAGAGCAATAATAGTCTTTCAAAACAAGTCATACATATATGATTGCCTTTAAGGATAAGAAAAGATCACAAGCATTCATTATGAAAGCATTCCTATTTAATACATGGTCGTGCATGGCTTTAGAATATCATGACTAAATCGAATGACTCAAGCTAAATCATAACATTTATAGCAAAAGCTGAAAAATGAGTCAAACCTTGCTTTTTAAACATGCATGAATAAGGTAATAATCATGAGTAATGGATATGCAAATTCGAATGATATAGATAGTGGGAGACTCTTCACTTAAATAACATACCATGATAGATCTTACGTGGTCTCGACTATTACACTAAAGTGGACAGAGCCGTCCAAAACCTTGCCAGGGTTAGGGACGCTACCGTGATATCGATATCAAGTTGAAAGGGCCAATCGAGCTGGGGATAGCTCACTAGGGAGGTCCCAATAATAATAAAATCAACCTACGTTGGCGCGTAGTTCTAGGGCATAGGGTTATCAACCCTTAGCTCGCTCGGTGCTAGACTCTTCTCCCAAAACATGCAATGCTCAACATCGTATAAATACGAAGCTCAACATCGTCTAGTGATGACGCTCAACATGAAATCATGCATAAACTCAACATCATATGAAATGAAGCTCAACATTGTCTATTGGCAAAGCTCATTTTGAAATCATGCATACACTAGACATCATATAAAGATGAAGCTCAACAATGTCGTCTCGACAAAGCTTAGAATGAAATCATGATTAGACTCAACATCATTTGAAATGAAGCTTAATGCCAACATACATCTCAATTATAAATTCATGCACATGAGAAGCTTTACTTCAATACATACCACAAGCTCAAAGAATAATAGGAGACTTTACTCAAAAATCATGTGGTAAGCCTACTTAGAAATATCACTTCATCATCATCAACACGAGGGCCTTTCCCAAAACATTATCATGCTTGAACTAATACAATTTATTTCAAGACATTGTAATTTGGGAGATTTCACTCCAAAATGAAGTAATACAGTCAATTCACGAAAACCATCAATTCATACTCAATATTTGGCACTACCCAAAGTTTCATCACACTTGGGTCTATTTAATACTCTTTGAAAATATTATCAAAATCATGGATAAGGTTGGAAACATGCTTTTCATCATCTACTGCATCATCATCACATTCTATTATGAACTACCCATACATGAATGTTTTAGATTTAAATTTTAGAAAACAATTTTTATAATAGATAGTAAGATAGAATCCGTCGAAGCTCAGTAAATCACCAATATCAAATCAATTTAATCATACCCATAGTACAAATGTGAGAATCATGCAATTGAATGAAAACCCATACTTGACCATCACAACAAATCACAATTTTATAGGGAATGGGCATGGGTGTGGAAGAAAGAACCCACTCATAGCCTTACATACCTGGGAATGAAGAATCCTTACTCTTCCTAATTGCCCAGCTAAGATTTACCTTGAAAACCTTGAAATTCTCTTCAATTTCTTCCCTTCAAGTCCCCACCCTTGCATGCATGAAGAAAATGGCCTAGATGGGTCTTTCTCAGCTTAAAACCCTCTATTACAAGATTTAAACAATGTAGTATAGGCCATTAGAACTTAGGAATTATGGAAAGCCCTTACTAAAATCTCTGAAAATAACTGTCAGGGGATCCTAACGGACAACCTGACGATTCGTTACTAGGGAACATGATTCGTTGGTTCACCTATCAAGTACACTGCCTCATCATTCACGAAAACTCAACTGGCTTGGTTATGGACCTCCTCTCGGGTCATTGGGACTGACGATGACTCGTTGGGTACCATCCGTCAGGTACACTGGATAAGCATCACTATCTCTCTCTAGGACCTTCCCACGACTGACCTGATGACTCGTGGTGTGTAACCACGTGTCGTTACATCACCCGTGAGGACCTCGAGTACTTCAACATCTTAGGCTTTCCCCACGAGTCACTTGACTACTCGTTTGGCCTCGCCACGTGTCGTTAAGTGACCCGTTCTGCAACTGCTGCAACATTTTCCAATTTTCTCCTAATTCACTTTAGGACCTAATCCTTGGGTTCCCGGGGTATAACAATATCTCCCCCTTGGAAACATTCGTCCTCGAATATTATAATCAAGAAGAAGACCCAGTAACAAACAATCACTATATATATAGATGCTAATCATTCGTATTCAAGCTGAAAACTGACAGAACCACTACCCCTGAAGAGAACCACATAGCTGGTCAGAGTTCAGACATCACATACACATATCATATCATAAAACAAACTTATTCGCATGAATAGAACATGAAAAACTGAGTAGAGGTTTAGGGAAAAAATTTGATACCTCAAACTGAAGCTGAGCTGGTAGGGAACAAATGGGGGTATTTAGCCATCATATCCGCCGGCCTCGCACGTGGCTCCCTCGACATGCTGATTCCTCCACAACACCTTTACTGAGGCTACTTCCTTGTTCCTCAGCCTTTGAATTTGTCGATCGAAGATTTCAACCAGAATTTCATCATAACTGTAACAGCCCAGGTCGCTGCTTGTAGATATTGCCCGCTTTGGGCAGCTAGTCCCTCACGGTTTTAAAACGCGTCTACAATGTAGAGGTATCCAAGCACTTATAAAGCACTAAAGTGTGAGGCTTTGTAGACGCATTTTAAAACCGTGAGGGACTAGCTACCCAAAGTGGACAATATCTACAAGCGGCAACCTGGGCTGTTACAGTTGGTATTAGAGTCGGTGCCGTCCGGTGGTAGGGCAAACCTCAGCGAGGACGCTGAGTCCCCAAGGGGGGGGGGTGAGTGTGAGGCTTGCCTTAGGCAAATCCCACATCGGTGGTGGAGGGGAACGAAGAGTGCTTTATAAGTGCTTGGATACCTCTACATTGTAGACGCGTTTTAAAACCGTGAGGGACTAGCTGCCCAAAGCGGACAATATCTACAAGCGGCGACCTGGGCTATTACAATAACTGAGGCAGTCTTTCACACCAATGTTGTCTATCGGAACCACCAAGGCTGGATCACCCAAACACTTTTTCAACAGTGATACATGGAACACGGGATGAATTGGAGCCAATTCTGAAGGAAAGTCCAACTCATACGCCACTGTACCAACTCTTCTCACAACTCGGTTCAGACCAATATAGTGGGGACTGCTTTCTTTCCAAACCGCATGACTCCCTTCATGAGAGATACCTTTAGAAACACCCAGTCATCAACATCAAACTCCAATTCTCTTCTTCTCACATCAACATATGATTTCTGATGACTCTGAGCGATTTTCAACCGGTCCCTTATCAACTGTACCTTCACCATCGCCTCATGAACCGAATCTGGTCCTACCACAGCTGCCTCACCAACCTCGAACCATTCGATGGGAGATCTGCACCTTCGCCCGTAGAGAGCCTCGAACGGTGCCATTTGGATACTAGAGTGGTAACTGTTATTATAAGAAAACTCGATCAAAGGAAATTGATCATCCCAACTACCTTTGAAATCCATCACACATGCCCTCAACATATCCTCAAGAGTCTGAATGGTTCGTTCTGCTTGGCCGTCCGTCTGAGGGTGAAAAGCTGAGCTTAGCTTAACATGAGTCCCGAGCCCTTTTTGAAACGATCACCATAATTGAGAAGTAGACTGGGTACCTCGGTCCAAAATAATAGACAAGGGACACCATGAATCCGAACCAACTCCCGAATATACAACTTAGTATAATCGTCTGCTGAATCTGTGGTCTTAACCGATAGGAAGTGTGCAACCTTAGTCAACTTGTCCACCAGAACCCAAATGGAGTAGTATTGCCAGTGAGTACGAGGTAGACCTGTAATGAAGTCCATATTGATTTCTTCCCACTCCCAAGTGTGAATGGAAATATCCTAAAGTACACCTCCAGGTCTTTGATGCTCGGCTTTTACTTGCTGACAGTTTGGACATTTTGCTACGAACTCCGCAATATCCCTTTTCGTACCATCCCAACAATAGATTTCTTGTAAATACCGATATATTTTCGTGGATCCTAGATGAATAGAATTTCTGGTACCATGTGCCTCATGCAATATCCGAACTCTCAAATTATCAATGTACGGAACAAATAGCCGACTCTAGTATCGTAGCACACCATCTCCCCCTTGGGAGAAAACCTCCACTTTTTGATTCCGCACCTCCTCCTTCAGCTTCCTCAATATTGGATCCTCATCTTGCCTAGATTTAACATCAACTACCAAGGACGATTCCAACACGTTATGCACCATAACACCAGCATCGATCGAATCGATCAATCTAACTCCCAGTCTTGCAAGCCGGTGAACATCTTTCACCAATTTCTTCTTCGGGATACACTCTCCATTGAGAGTCTACTAAGCGCATCTGCAACCATATTAGCTTTGCCCAGGTGGTAGAGGACACTCATGTCATAATCTTTAAGTAACTGCAACCACCTCTTTTGCCGTAGATTTAGATCTTTCTGTGTGAACACATATTGCAAACTCTTGTGGTCCGTAAATACATCCATGTGGACCCCATACAAGTAATTATGCCATATCTTCAATGCGAACACCACCGCGGCCAATTCATGATCATGGGTCGGATAATTTTTTTCATGCACTTTCAGCTGTCGAGAGGCATAAGTTATAACCCTCCCATGCTGCATCAACACACACCCAACTCCAACTCTGGAAGCATCACAATACACCACGAAACCATTGTTACCCTCGGTGGGGTCAATATTGTTGCTGAGGTAAGTCGAGCCTTCAACTCCTGGAAGCTTTTCTCATAAGCCTCCAACCACTGAAACTTCAACTTCTTCTGAGTCAACTAAGTCAAAGGCATTGTAATGGTTCAGAAACCCTCAACAAACCTCCAGTAGTATCCAACTAAGCCCAAAAAACTCCGAATGTCCGAAGGATTCACCGGTCTGGGCGAATTCTTCACTGCCTCAATTTTCTGTGAGTCTACTTTTATGCCTTCGCTAGACACCACATGGCCCAAAAATGCCACAGAGTCCAACCAAAGCTCATAGTTGTTGAACTTTGTATACAATTGGCGGTCCTTGAGTGTCTGGAGCACTACTCTAAAGTGAGCGGCATGATCCTCCTTGCTTCGAGAGTACACAAAGATGACATCAATGAACACGATCACGAACATATCCAAATATGGCTTGAACACACTGTTCATCAAGTCCATAAAAGCTGCAGGAGCATTCATTAGTCCAAAAGACATAACTACAAACTTGTAATGAAAATACCATGTTCTGAATGCCGTCTTCGGGATATCACTCTCCTGAACTTTGAGATGCTGATACCTAGATCTGAGATCTAACTTCGAGAAAAACTTAGCACCTTGAAGCTGATCGAATAGATCATCGATCTTGGGTAAGGGATACCTATTTATAGTGACTTTGTTCAACTGTCGATAATCAATGCACATATGAAGGGAACCATCTTTCTTCCAAACAAATAGTAATGGTGCACCCCATGGGGATAGGCTCGGTCTAATGAAACCCTTATCTAGCAAATCCTTTAACTGATCCTTCAACTCTTTTTAGCTCAGTCGGAGCCATCTTGTAGGGTAGAGTAGATATAGATTGCGTGTCAGCAAGGAGGTCAATACCAAAATCAATCTCCTGCTCGAGAGGAATACTTGGAAAATCATCAGGAAAGACCTCTAGATACTCACGTACTACTGGAACAGACTAGATAGTAGGGGTTTCGGACTCCACGTCCTTAACCCTAACTAGGTGATATATGCAACCCTTAGAAATCATCTTCCTGGCCTTGATGTAGGAAACAAAGAGACCTACAGGAACAACTAAACTACCCTTCCATTCTAAGATTGGCTCACCCGGGAATCGGAACTCTACTGATCGGGTCCTGAAATTATTGGAAGCATAACAAGCATACAACCAATCCATGTCGAGAATAACATCAAAATCGGTCATGGATAACTCTATCAGAACAGCTGAGGTGACCCTATGGAGAACCAAGACCAGGCAATCTCTATACACCCATCTAGCTATAACTTAGTCACCTACTAGAGTAGAAACCGAGAAGGATTCTGACAAGACATCGGGACTGACTCCAAAGCTACTGGCTACATAAGGTGTCACAAAGGAAGAGGTGGCCCCTGGATCTAATAATGCATAAATATCAACGTGGAAGACTCGTAACATACCAGTAACCACTTCCGGGGAGACCTCCTGCTCCTGACGGGATGCTAGGGCATAGAATCTGTTCTGGCGCTAACTTCCAGCTGCACTAGTAGATGCCCCCTGATGTGCTGAGCGTGGGGGTTGGGCTACTGAGCTAGAAGCAGGGCCCGACCCCTAACCTGATCCTGTCTCGTTGATGGACAATATCTAAGCATGTGTTCGGGTTGCCCGCACCCGAACCTGCCAAGCAATGACCTGTATGCCCTCGGCCACATATGCGACAAGTTGGAACACCTGAATATGCGGGCCTGCTGCTCTGACCACCTGAGCCTGATGCTCTCCCTCTCTGATCACGCTTAGGCCGAGATGGCACACTCAAGGCTGATGAAGCTGGGGCGGATGATCTCTGGTGAGTCTGTTGATGATGCCCACCGCGGGACCTCTATTGGCAGAATCTGTGCTCCTCAGTCCTGTCCCTCTTGGCCTCTCTCTCTCTCTCATATGTATCGCCTCCATCTACTGGGCGTACAACACCATCCGAGGAAATTCCATATCCTGATGGAGCATAGCAATTTTGCATTCCTTATCTAAGTAACCTGCTTTCCCATGCACAAACCTGCTCACTCGCGCCCTCTGGTCAGCCACTAACTCAGGAGCATACTTCGATAGGTGAGTGAACTCAAGGGAATACTCTAGTACCGTCATCCTCTGCGTCAAATTTATGAACTCAGCTTCCTTAAGCTCCCTCATCTCCCGAGGGAAGAACCGATCAAGGAATGCAACATGGAACTCTAAGTGACCGGACTTGCTCCAGCAACTCTGTTATCCTTCCATTGATGGAACCATATATGCGCAACCACCTTCAGCTGGTAGGAAGCCAACTCTGCGCACTCAACACTGCTCACCCCCATAAACTAGGTGATTTGACGATCTTGTTAATGAAGTCGTGTGGGTTCTCACCTACCTTGGACCCCAAGTACGCCGGCGGGTTCATCCTTATCAAGTCCCTGAATTGAGCCGCCGCTGCATTTCCATTCTGTGGAACATGCACAACAGCCTACTTATTGACCTGAGCAGTCAAGGCCTGCGCAAACATCTGGATAGCGGCCTAGAACTCAGTGTGAGCGGCTCGCTCTATTGCCTGAGGCTCTTGAACTAGTGGGACTTGTTGATGCCCATAACCCATGCCATCCTCGTGGCCTTCACTGTCTCCATTTCTCCTTCCATTAATCCTTCGAGGAGCCATGTTTCTTGCAATCGTGAATAGCACGAATTAGAAAGAGGGAGAGATTTTGACCGCACGACATAGATCATGAAAGAAGGGAACATTTCCTAGAATGTTCAGTAGCCTCTTCGTCGTAAGTGTGGCGCGCTTCACACTTAGGAAAAAGACTCTACCTAACGTGGCTTTCAGACTCCCTAGGACATATCTAAACCTATTTCTTTGATACCAAGTTTGTCACGACCCGAGAGGGGATCCGGATTGTAGAAACGGGATAAGGGACTCCGAGAGACCCCAAGTCAACCCATGGCATAAGCATTCACTAACTCATTTAGTAAACATGAAGGAAACATAAATATAAATGCAGCGGAAAACTAACTTAACATAACAACAAAATGAACATCTGAAGTTGAGTACATGTCTAAGTCTGATAAGCCTCTACTCTAGACGAGCTGATGGAAAAACACCCCCAACTAGCTCAAAAATACTGAAACTGAAAATACGCTTAAGATAACTAAAAGTCTAGTCCTCGGAAGATGAGGACTCACCAAAACAAGCAGGAGCTAGCTCTGATAAGCGGCTATGAGTGGGGCCAAACCTGAGATCGGATCTTGTATCATGAAACGATGCAACATAGAAAGTATGCGGTCAGTACGTGGAATGTACCGAGTATGCAAGGTAAGCAAAACCACTAGAGCAATAATAGTCTTTCAAAACAAGTCATACATGTATGATAGCCTTTAAGGATAAGAAAAGATCACAAGCATTCATTATGAAAGCACCTATTTTATACATGGTCATGCATGGCTTTAGAATATCATGACTAAATCGAATGACTCAAGCTAAATCATAACATTTATATCAAAAGCTAAACAATGAGCCAAACCTTGCTTTTTAACATGCACGCATAAGGTAATAATCATGAGTAATGGATATGCAAATTCGAATGATATAGATAGTGGGAGACTCTTCACTTAACTAACATACCACGATAGATCTTACGTGGTCCCTACTATTACACACAAGTGGGCAGAGCCTTCCAAAACCTTGCCAGGGTTAGGGACGCTACCATGATATCGATATCAAGTTGAAAGGGCCAATCAAGCTGGGGATAGTTCATATGGGAGGTCCCAATAATAATAAAATCAACCTATGTTGGCACATAGTTTTGGGGCGTAATGTTATTGACCCTTAGCCCGCTCGGTGCAAGACTCTTTTTCCAAAACATTCAATGCTCTATATCGTATAAATACGAAGATCAACATGAAGTCATGCATAAACTCAAAATCGTATGAAATGAAGCTCAACATTGTCTATTGACAAAGCTTATTATGAAATCATGCATACACTAGACATCATATAAATATGAAGCTCAACAATATCATCTCGACAAAGCTTAAAATGAAATCATTCATAGACTTAACATCATGTGAAATGAAGCTTAATGCTAACATACATATCAATTATGAATTCGTGCATATGAGAAGCTTTACTTCAATACATACCACAAGCTCAAACAATAATGGTAGACTTTACTCCAAAATCATGTGGTAAGCATACTTAGAAATATCACTTCATAATCATCAACATGAGGGCCTTGCTCAAAACCTTATCATGCTTGAACTCATACAATTTATTTGAAGACATTGTAATTTGAGAGATTTCACTCCAAAACGAAGTAATATAGTCAATTCACGAAAACCATCAATTCATACTCAACATTTGGCACTACACAAAGTTTCATCATACTTGGGTCTATTTAATCCTCTTTGAAAACATTATCAAAATTATGGGTAAGGTTGAAAACATGCTTTTCATCATCTACTCCATCATCATCACATTCTATTAAGAACTACCCACACATGGACGTTTTAGATTCAATTTTAGAAAACAATTTCTATAAAAGAAACTAAGATAGAATCTGTCCAAGCTTAGTAAATCAATATCAACTCAATTTAATAATACCCATGAGTAGAAATGTAAGAATCATGCAATTGAATGAAAACCCAAACTTGATCATCAAAACAAATCACAATTTTATAGGGAATGGGCATGGGTGTGGAAGAAAGAACCCACTTATAGCCTTAACCTGGGAATGAAGAATCCTAACTCTTCCTAATTGCCCAGCTGAGATTCCCTTGAAAACCTTGAAATTCTCTTCAATTTCTTCCCTTCAATCCCTCACCCTTGCATGCATGAAGAAAATGGCCTAGATGGGTCTTTCTCAGCTTAAAACCCTCTATTATGAGCTTTAAACAAAGTAGTATAGGCCCTTAAAACTTAGGAATTATGGAAAAGCCCTTACAGAAATCGTTGAAAATAACTGTTAGGGGGTCCTAACGGACGACCTGATGATTCGTTACTAGGGCACAAAATTCGTTGGTTCACCCGTAAAGTACATTGCCTCATCATTCATGAAAACTCAACTGCCTTAGTGATAGCGCTCCTAACGGGTGTTTAGGACTGACGACGACTCATTGGGTGCCATCAATCTGGTACACAGGATAAGATTCACTATCTCTCTCTAAGACCTTCCCATGGCTGACCTGATGACTCGTGGTGTCTGACCACGAGTGGCTACATCACCCGCGAGGATCGTGAGTCCTTCAACATCTCAGGATTTCCCCATGAGTCACTTGATGACTCGTTCGGCCTCGCCACGAGTCGTTAAGTGACCCGTTCTGCAACTGCTGCAATATTTTCTAGTTTTTTCCTGATTCACTGATCTTGGGCAGAATTTCATGCCCAAGTGATACTCAAATACTTTATTTCTACTTGTTTATCTATTGTTATGTGTACATTATCATGTGATTCTTAGGTAAATGTGAATTTATACTAACCAACATGATTAGTGTTGTTTTGCAGTTAGATGGAATTTTTGGAAGCTAATCTACAAGTTGGTGAAGTGCGGGAATGGACTCAGAAGCAAGAAGTGGAAGTTAACAAGGGAAGTTGGAAAAAATAGGGGCTCTGCGATGGCTCCATGTCACGCTACCATCGCGGAGGCATTCTGCCTGGGAGGAACAAATTGTGTCAAATTCCAGTGGAGGTGTGCGTTACATCCGTGGCACAGAGGCAGTGCTCCGCGATGCACTCCGTGTCACATTGAGTGTGGTTACCTGGAACCTCAAGTTCCAGTGAAGGTGCGCGATAGCATCGTGGCACGGAGGCAGTGCACCGCATACACTCCGTGCCACGTTTCTTGTTATGCCGGGAAAAATTCCCACTGGTATAAATAGCACACTTAGATTTTATTTTAAACATTCTGACATTTTTGGAGCAAGAACGTGGTTAGCAGGCAGTTGAGAGGATGAAATTCTAGGGTTAATTCTCTTCCTTTTTCTCTTTAATATCAATTGCTTTTATGAATTCTACTTGTTTGAAGATGTTTAATCCACAAATGAGTGGTTAATTCACCTCTTGCTGAGGTTATGGATAATTGTAGAGGAATGTAATTATTAATCATTTCAGTTTTCATCTTTTCTATAATGGTTGTTCTATCAATTCTTGTTTTTACTACATTAATGTTTGGCTAATGTTAATGTATATCTTAGAAATCCAATTTTGATTCTGAAAAGGAAATTAATTGGACAGATGTGAATTGGTAGGATATGATCTTTTCTTAGTTGAGAAAATTGAGAAAAGATTTACGTTCAGAATAGAAATATATCTGAATATCGTATTAGTCATTTATGGAATTTGTTATGTATGGCTAGAGCATGGGGTTCTTACATCACAGAAATGTAGAATAAAGGTCTCATGATTCTTTAATTGGATAGGAGTCGAAAGATCCAATCCATAGGCGATTAATTCCTGACTAACAACCGAAGAGAAGATTGGCTGATTTGAATTAACAAATTACATCCCTGCATGCTTGCCTTAACCTCAGCTTGTTCATTGCTATTGTTCAAACTTTAAATTACAATCTTTACTTAGGTTCTTATTTACTATTAATATTGACTCATAAAACATTATTTGTTTGGTTGTCTACATTCATAGCGATGTTGTTCACTAACAATTAGGTTAATTACTATCGTAGTTCAGTCCCTGTAGGATCGATACTTGGCTTGAAATAAAGACACTTTACTACTTGTACGACCACATGCACTTGCGTGTAGTTTGGTCCGAACAAGTTTTTGGCGCCGTTGCCGGGGACTGGCAATTGGTGAATTAATTTTCTTAGTGTTAGTTTACAAGTTTAATATAAGTGTTGACAACTTGATCTTAGCCTTTCTCTTGCAGGTACTAGATTTTTATTGAACGCTAGCAAGAGACAAGGAGTTGGTGGATTCATTTATAGAGCCAGAGAGACAATTTCATCGCCAAAGAAGGAAAGCTCTAGAGAAGAAGCTGCAGTTGCTAAGACAGGCAATTCTGGAGCAGCAACAGAATCCACCGCTTGTAAGGGCAGTTTTAGTGCCCGAAGAGATAGCAGCAAGACTGGTCCGCGAAGTGGCAATCCCACACACAAATAATGTAACATCCAGTATTTGCAGACCAGAGCCAGGAGGGAGGTTCGAGCTTAAGCAGAATATGATGCAGTTGTTGCACACCAGCGGGTAGTTTACATGTCTCCCTCATGAAGATCCACAACAACATCTCCAAAACTTTTTGGAGATAAGTGACACCTATATCCCCGCTGGAGTATCATCTAACTATGTGAGACTTACATTATTCCCGTTCTCACTGTTGGGGGAAGCAAAGAGGTGGTTGAAAGCTAAACCACCTAATTCTATCACTACTTGGGATGATCTCGCCAAGAAGTTTTTGATACGATTCTTTCCATCAGGGAAGACAGCCAGACTTAGAAGTCAGATTCTAAGTTTCAAACAGAGAGAGGGTGAGAATTTGTATCAGGCTTGGGAGAGGTTCAAGTCAATGTTAAGGGATTGTCCTCATCATCACCAGTCTAATGATGTGTTGGTGCATACATTCATTGAGGGTTTAGAACCACATACTAAGATTCTGTTAGATTCAGCAGCTGGTGGGTAGGCATTGGAGAAGACATATGAGGAGCTTTACACTTTGTTAAATCGTATTTCACAGGGAAATCCAGAATGGAATGCAGATTCAACACGAGGAGGAACAAGGAAAGCTGTAGGAGTCTTTGAGGTGGATGGTTTTACAGCTATTGCTGCACAGATAGCTGCATTGCAGAATCAACTCAACACCCACTTCAGCAGTATGAGCTTAAGCCAAGCACAAGCCCCAGTTAATGCAGTTCATCAGGTATGGTGTGAAGTATGTGGGAGTAGTGAACACTCAGTTGAGTGTTGTGGTGGAAATCCAGACTCGGTAAATTTTGTTGGGAACGTCCAGAGGAACAATAATCAACAGGGTGGCAACAGTTACAACCCAAATTGGAGGAATCATCCGAATTTTTTCTTGGGGGAGTAATAGTCATCAAGGACATAGTTGAAATAAGGGAGTGCAGAGAAATCAAGGGGCAATCAAAATTTTTAGTCTCAATATAGTTGAAACAATGCACCTCCTCCACCACCCAGCAGCATTGAGGATATGTTCAAAACCATAATAGCTAACCAAGCGCAGATGCAGGCTGATTGTGTGAAATTAGCGGCTGACATGAAAAATCAGCAGCTATCTACAAAGGCATTGGAGTATCAGTTTGGACAGTTAGCTGGAGTTTAAAACACCAGACCCAGGGGAGGAATACCAAGCGATACTAACCCAAATCCCAAGCAGGTCAATGCAGTTACAACAAGGAGTGGACTTCAACTTAAGGAGGTGGAACCAGAAAGGCCACCTCAGCAATCTGGAGCAGTGGAAAAAGATGGGGAACGTGATGATGTGAGGGGGAAGGAAAAGGTAGCTGAGATAGAAAGACCACCACCCATGTTTCCTCAGAGATTAAAGAAGCACGAGGAGGAAGCTTGCTTCAATAATTTCATGGAAGTGTTGAAAACGGTACATATTAATTTACCTTTAGTTGATGTTTTGCAGGGAGTGCCGAAATATGCCAAGTACATCAAGGACATTGTAGCAAACAAAAGCAGATTGACGGAGTATGCTATAGTGGCGCTTACTGAGGAGTGCACCTCCCGAATATAGAACAGATTGCCGACAAAGCTCGAGGATCCTCGGAGCTTTACCATTAAGATTACAATTGGGAAATGTATTCGAGATCGCGGTTTATGTGATTTGGGAGTAAGCATAAACTTGATGCCGACATCGGTGTTCAAGAAGTTGGGGCTGGGCAGCCCTAGACCAACTATTGTGATCTTGCAGCTAGCTGACCGTTCATTGGCCAGACCAGATGGTATTGTGGAGGATGTGCTAGTGCATGTGGGCTCCCTCATTTTCCCGGTGGATTTTATTATCTTGGATTTCGAGTCGGATGCGGAAGTCCCATTTATTTTGGGACGTCCTTTCTTGGCAACCTGGCGAGCTTTGATTAATGTTGCTGCTGGGTAGCTAACCATGTGAGCACATGACAAAGTAGAGGTTTTTGATGTGTATAAGGCCATGAAGCTACCGGCCATTTATGAGGAGCTGTCAGCAATCAATGTGCTAAATTAAGAATCAACTCTTCAGATTGTTGACTCACAGGACCCATTGGAGAGAGCCTTGATGGGCTCCGATCATTTTGGAGACAGTGCTACATATGAGATGGTGTAGACGCTGAATGAACCAAAATGGTTTCTCAGGAAGCAGGAGTTTGAGCCGTTGATGAGGTCCTTGGAACCATTGCCAAAGCCATCGATTAAGGAGGCACCAAAATTGGAGTTAAGACATTGCCTCCACATATGAAGTGTGTATTTTTGGGGGAAGATGACACCTTTCCAGTCATCATTTCTACAGAATTGACAGAGGCACAAGTGAAAGATGCATTGGTGGTCCTCAAGAGGCAGAAGAAAGCAATGGGTTGGCAGATGTCAGACATCAGAGGAATTAGTCCATCTATTTGCACACATAGGATTTTTATGGAAGAAGGATCCAAGAAAACTGTGCAACATCAGCGGAGGTTGAATCCGGTGATGAAGGATGTAGTCAGGAGGAAGTGATCAAGTGGCTTGACGCAGGTGTGGTATATCCCATTTAAGACAACGAGCGGGTTAGCCCAGTTTAGTGTGTTCCAAAGAAAGGAGGGATGACCATGGTCACCAACGAAAAGAATGAGCTGATTCCCACACGCACAATCACAGGCTGGCGAATTTGCATGGATTATAGGAAGCTCAATGTGGCCACGAGGAAAGATCATTATCCTATTCCATTTATTGATCAGATTTTGGACAGGTTGGCAGGTCAAGAGTATTATTGTATTTTGGATGGATATTCTGGCTATAATTAGATAGCCATAACACCAGAGAATCAGGAGAAGACCACTTTTACATGTCCTTATAGGACATATGCTTTTAGGAGAATGCCATTTGGTCTATGCAATGCACCAGCCATATTCCAGAGATGCATGATGTCAATCTTTCACGATATGGTGGAAGAGTTTGTCGAGGTATTTATGGATAACTTTTCTGTTTTTGGTAATTCGTTTGCTACATGTCTGCAGAATCTTGACAGGGTGTTAGCTTGATGTGAAGACTCAAACCTGGTACTCAACTGGGAGAAGTGTCATTTATTAGTCAAGGAGGGTATCATCCTTGGCCATAAGGTGTCATGCAAAGGGTTGGAAGTCGATCGTGGAAAGATTGAGGTGATCGAAAAGCTACCACCACCAGTGTCAGTGAAGGGTGTTCGCAGTTTTCTCAGACATGCGGGGTTCTACAGACGGTTCATCAAGAACTTCTCAAAAATATCTAGACCGATATGTCAGTTTCTAGAAAAAGAGATGAAGTTCGAGTTTGACAAGGATTGTGTAAATGCATTCAAGGAGCTAAAACAGAAGCTGGTAGAAGATTCTCATTTCTCCGGATTGGGAACAACCTTTTGAATTGATGTGTGATGCAAGTGACGTCGCTGTAGGAGCTGTATTGGGGCAGCGGAGGAATAAAATTTTTCATTCCATTCATTATGCAAGCAAAAAACTTGACACAACCCAAGTCAATTATACAGTCACAGAAACGGAGATGCTAGCATTGGTGTTTGCATTTGATAAATTCAGGTCCTACCTAGTGGGTTCGAAAGTAGTGGTATATACTGATCATGCAGCAATTCGGTATTTGTTTGGCAAGAAGGATGCAAATCCCAGACTAATCAGATGGATATTGTTGCTACAAGAGTTTGACCTAGATATTCGGGACAAAAAGGGGAGCGAGAATCAAGTGGCAGATCACCTATCGCGATTGGAAAGCCGTTTGCATTTGAAGGAAGGTGATAGCATCAAAGAAGAGTTCCCAAATGAGCAACTCTTGGCAATAAGGGAGGCTGAAATTCCTTGGTATGCAGATATTGTGAACTTGCTTGTAAGTGGAGTCTACCCACTGGAGGCTACGACTCAGCGAAGAAAGAAGTTGAGACATGATTACAGATATTACATATGGGATGAGCCGTATCTGTTTAAGCAGGGACCAGATCATGTGATGAGACGATGCATCCCAGAAAGCCAGATTGCAGAAGTATTGAGAAGTTGTCACTCATCGTTGTATGGAGGGCACCACGGAGGAGAGCGGACAACTCACAAGGTGCTACAGTCAGGTTTCTTTTGGCCTACACTGTTCAGAGATTCTATAGCATATGTAAAAATGTGTGATAGATGTCAAAGAACAGGCAAAATTGGTAGAAGACAGGAGATGCCACTACAACAGATGTTAGAAGTTGAGAGTTTTGATGTATGGAGAATAGACTTCATGGGCCCGTTTCCACCGTCATTTGGTAATCATTACATCTTGGTAGCGGTGAACTATGTATCTAAGTGGGTCGAGGCAGTAGCTTGTCCCAGGAATGACAACAAGGTGGTGACGAAATTTGTGAAAAAGCAAATTTTCACCAGGTTCGCGACACCCCAAGCTATTATCAGTAACAGAGGGGCTCATTTTGTGAATGCAAGTTTCAGGAACTTGCTAGCTATGTATGGGGTGCGGCACAAGGTAGCGACAGCGTATCATCCCCAAACTAGTGGGCAAGTGGAGGTGTCAAATAGAGAGATAAAGCAGATTCTACAGAAGACAGTGAATGCACAACAAATTGATTGGGCAAGCAAACTTGACGATGCGTTGTGGGCTTACAGAACTGCATACAAGACACCCATTGGGACTTCTCCGCACAGATTGGTCTATGGAAAGGCATGTCATCTACCTGCGGAGCTGAAACATCGAGCTTTTTGGGTTGTGAGAAAGTTAAACATGGATCCGGAGCTAGCAGGGAAGAAGAGGTTGATGCAACTCAGTGAATTAGATGAGTTTTGATGGCACACCTATGAAATTGCTAAATGCTACAAGGAGAAAACTAAAAGGTGGCACGATAGGCATATGGTGCATCGGATCTTTGAGCCGGGGCAAAAAGTGTTGTTGTTTAATTAAAGGTTGAAGCTTTTTCTAGGAAAGTTGGGGTCCAAGTGGTCAGGGCCGTTTGAAGTGGTGAGAATGACCCCACATGGGGCAGTGGAATTGTGGCAAGAAGATAGAAGTGCCACATTTTTGGTGAACGGTCAAAGATGTAAGCATTATTAGGGTGAAGACGTTATTTGAGAGAAGACGTCTATCACTTTAGCGGATGATTAAGGATGACTAGCGTCGAGCCGCGATGGTAAACTAGGCGCTGCACGGGAGGCAACCCGTGAATGTGATTTAATAGAAGAGTTAGGATTATTTGAAGAAAAAAAAGAGAGAAAAACAAAGAAAAAGAAAAAAAAAATAGTTGAGAGGAAACCTATGATTTCTAATGAATTTCTTGTGGTGGAATGATTTTCAGGTGGAACGGAGGGATAAAATACAAAAACGCGCAAAGTAAAAAAATCAAGGTAAGAAAATAAAATTTGGGCAAATTCCAGTGAGCCAACGCGTTGGCTCCGTGTGACGGAGAAGGACCTCCGCGTTACCCTCCGTGACACGTTGAGCGTATTCTGAAATTTTTTAAAATTCTAGAACACCTACGCGATGGCTCCATACCACGGAGGAGGGCCTCAGCCTTACCCTTCTGGACACGTTGAGGTGTCTTTTGCGTCGGGTCACCTCAGGTCACTGGGTAAACCCGCGCGAAAAACCCCCTTTTTAACCCAAATCCCCTCATTTTTTCCCCATTCCTTCATTTCCTCTGCGATCCACACCCCAAAATCCCTTCTCCCCCAACGTGGCTCAGATGTAGTGATCACATTTCTTTGATTTTTCTTCAATTTCATCAAAGTAAAGATATGTTCTTGAATTTCTTCTTATTATTGCTCAATTTTTTGATTCTTGAACATGTTTTTGTGATGAAACCTTGCCCTAAGTGAGTAATAAGCTTGTAATATATTGAGTTATGATTTAAAGATGTTCATAGGATCATTGTGAGTAGATGAACTTAATGGTTGCATGATTTTTGAAATTCTTACGATATTGATACCTAGGGCTGAGGATTGAATAGGAAGAAGACAAAATGCATTAAAATGTGGATAATATGGGTTGTGCATGTTGTTTGAAGTGCAATATATTGTGCTTCAAGTTGATTATGCTATGTTAGAAGATGGATTTTTGGGAGAACGCAAATGGAGAATTAACATAGGTTGTTGTGCTAAAATTGCAACGTGCTCATGATGATATAATTGAATCGATGGAGGAATTTTTATAATTCATTGTATAAAGTCTGAGTAGTACAAAGTAATTGTTCCATCGACTTGTATGAATGCACTGAGCATGTTGAGAATTAAGAATTGCAAAAACATGATTGTCTTGTCGAATTGTGTTGAGTGCAGCTAAAGACTAAGTGTGGAGTGATCAAATTAAGCCCAACCTTAGTCGTAGCCAACTATGGCTTGAATAAAATTGGAACTATATGTTTGAATGTACAGGAACAATATCAGGAAGACAGGACAAAGGCAAGGGCGCATCCACATCTGGCGCCAACAGAAAGAGAGTAAGATTAGGGGAAGCGGTACCAGTAGCACCAGCGGTTCCTCGAGGGCAACACCGACAGTATGGAACCAGATGGGTGACAGATGAGGGGAAGAAATGGTATGCTAAACACAAGGAAACCAAGTACTTCCCGAAGGAGCAGATAGCACGGGAACCACTGGCACAAGAATTCCCGCGGATTCTACACCGGATTAACACTACTGGCTAAACTTCATTTTTGAAGAACCTAAAGAGTGCAATCTCCATCTTATCCGGGAATTCTATGCCAACTGGAACCCGACCTTACGCAGCCACACCATCAAAATTAGAGGGCAGATTGTCATCTTTGAACCCCACCATTTGAATGCAATCCTGGGGACACGGGACACAGACGCTCATGTCCTCCGCCAGCTAAACATCACTCCACCTTACGCGGATATCAGATGCACCTTATGTGGAGCCCAATCGACAGCCAGGTGGGGTAGGCACAAGGAAAGGGGCTATCATTAGACATTGCCCTATTCTTAGATGGATAGGGAGCCCCGAATTTGGTTGAAGATTGTTTGCTCGTGTCTAATTCTAGGGGTGCACATGACTGATGTCACCCAGGATAGAGTTTGTCTGGTGTATGTGCTGATCAAGGGGCTAGAAATAAATGTTTGGGCGGTAATCATATCCATCATGAAGAGAGCCCGACTGCATTAGGGGCAAAGATATGGGTTTGGTGGTCTACTTACCACTTTCCTGAGGGGCCATAGTATTGAGGAGGAGGCCCTAGATTACATCCCTCAGATTGACAGGCGTGCCTTGGATGTTACCAAAACCAAAGCACCTGACACTACTTATGAGCCTGCACTTACACTAGCCGAGCGACATGCTCGAGATGATCAATACATGGCCCGCATGTATGGGATGCAGTTGCAGCTACGCATCAGTGGAAGGCCCGCAATGGAGGATGAGTTGTGGCAGCTCGAGTTGGATTATCCATTCAACGAGAATGCCCGAGCTCTATGCTGAGTGGGGCCCGCATTTGTGGAGCCCATGGATGATGACGTCCCTACTGATGAGGATACACGCCAGGAGGACTCAGACGTTGAGTCGGACGAGGACGGTGGGGGCGATTCTGATCTTGGAGATGAAGCGCTGGCACCTAATGAGGAAATTGAATATTCTGATTGATCAGGGAGTTTTACCACCCAAAACTTTGTTGTTAAATTGCAATTATATGAACACTAGGGACAGTGTTTCGATTAAGTGTGGGGTGGGAGTAGTTAGGTGCCTGCTGTTGTATTTATGTTTGTTTGTGATTGCTAATTGTGACCCTGTGACTCTGTGTTTCATGTTCTGTAAATGATGTTGGTGTTGTGTTGTAAGGAATCTTTAGCCGCTGTTGTGTGTGATGTGTAAATATTTGTCAATTATATTTATCTTTTTTTTATCGAAATTTTTTGTCGAAATTTTTTGTGTTGGGTTTCTCGGTTTTTGTTTTCGGCGCTTTTCATGAGAATAGTCCCATTGAACCGACGTCGTAGATAGCGATTGTTCCCTATGATGGATGGATGACGACCGTCTTAAGGGAAATGTAGTCGATAGGAGTAGTTTTTTTCTTTTTTTTTTCTTCTTTCTTTTGTTTGTTTTCAAAACATGTCGCTAATTAATGGTTCGTAATTCTTGTTATGTGTTACACATGATTGTAAGATGCAAGTGTGATTCGTATGAAAGCATGCAAATGTGTTAAACATGTTGAGATACCTAGGCCCTAGAATTCGATTCGGTGTGATCGAGGCTTAATAGTGAATTCTTGTAATTAACTGATTGAAGAGTCTGTGAATATGTCTTAAGTTGAGCATGTGCTGTGAGTGTGAGGTGAGGTTTTGACTATTCCATGCTATTGTGAAGTGTCTAGAACTTGCCTGGTGTGTATACTAAACAAAATGAAGGATGTAGGCATTTCTTTGAATGAACCGAAAGTTTCTCCCTTATCATACCTACCTTGAATGTTACATCCTAGTTAGCCCCATTGAGCCTTTAGCCTATTCTTTGAGAGATACAAACCGAGCTTAATGCTTTTTTTTCATTAGCCGTGAATTTGATCGAAAACTCTTAAGAGCTTAAGAAAAATAATTTTCCCAAAGTGTAAAGGAGTTAGAAGTGTGAAACGGAAGGAAAATGGAAGTTGTGAAAGCCAAACAAAAGGTCAAAGGTGCACTTGTTGAAATTGATTAATTAATAGTAGAGAGTAAGAAAATCAATGAATGCGAAAAAAAAATAAAGATGCATAAATACTCTTTGCTAGTAAGTCGAGTGTGCTTAAATAAATGGGAACAAAAACAAAGAAGAAAATTCAAGAATGAGAGGATGGAGGAAGAAGCAATGTCCGTAATGAAGGTGGGATGTATTGAAAAGCGCTTAGGGAAGCTAGTTGCTATTATTGGTTAACCCAGTATTTACTAGTTCCTTAGCTTACATTACAACCCATTAAGTTCTACGTGATCTTACATCAAGCATCCTTATATTAGTGTAGTAAAACACTAGAGGTAGCTTATGGTTCATAACATGATACATGTGAATTCTTTGGGAGAGCGAGCGAAATTGTATTCATATACCCCTACATGTAGTGCTTTGGAAATCTTATGAGGGAAAATGGGGTAATTATCTAGTCTTGTGTTGCGAGGGCACATGCTTGACGAGAGATAAAATTTCGTGTCGGATGTCTTGATCAGTTGATTTGCACGAGTTTACCAAGATCGAGAATCGATTCTTGAGGTTAGGAGGTCTTAATATGGTGTACTTCATTTCATTGATGAAACCATGCATGTTTTCTTGATGATTTGCTATCTTAAATAATCCGTATAGCCGTAGCTTGAATGGTCGAGCCAAATTAGCTACGCGTGGGTTTCAATTGCATGAGATGTGAGAGTATTGTTTGAGGACGAACAAGGTTTTAAGTGTGGGGTAAGTGATTTTGGGCAGAATTTCATGCCCAAGTGAAACTCAAATACTTCATTTCTACTTGTTTATCTATTGTGATGTGTACATTCTCATGTGATTCTTAGGTAAATGTGAATTTATACTAACCAACATGATTAGTGTTGTTTTGCAGTTAGAAGTAATTTTTGGAAGCTAATCATAAAATGGTGAAGTGGGGGAATGGACTTGGAAGCAAGAAGTGGAAGTTGACAAAGGAAGTTGGCAAAAATAGGGGCTCCGTGATGGCTCCCTGTCACGCTATCATCGCGGAGGCATTTTGCCTGGGAGGAATAAATTGTGTCAAATTCCAGTGGAGGTGCGCGTTAGCTCCGTGGCACGGAGGCAGTGCTCCGTGATGCACTCCGTGTCACATTGAGTGTGATTACCTGGAACCTCGAGTTCCAGTGAAGGTGCGCGATAGCACCGTGGCACTGAGGCAGTGCTCCGCGATACACACCGTGCCATGTTGCTTGTTGTCCAGGAAAAATTCCCACTAGTAGAAATAGCACACTTTGGTTTTATTTTAAACATTCTGACATTTTTGGAGCAAGAATGTGGTTAGCAGGCAGTTGAGAGGACGAAATTCTAGGGTTGATTCTCTTCCTTTTTCTCTTTAATTTCAATTGCTTGTATGAATTCTACTTATTTGAAGATGTTTAATCCACAAATGAGTGACTAATTCACCTCTTGCTGAGGTTAAGGATAATTGTAGAGGAATGTAATTATTAATCATTTCAGTTTTCATCTTTTCTATAATGGTTGTTCTATCAATTCTTGTTTTTACTACATTAATGTTTGGCCAATGTTAATGTATATCTTAGAAATCCAATTTTGATTCTAAAAAGGAAATTAATTGGAAAGATGTGAATTGGTAGGATATGATCTTTTCTTAGTTGAGAAAATTGAGAAAAGATTTATGTTCAGAATAGAAATATATCTGAAAATCGTATTAGTCATTTATGGAATTTGTTATGTATGGCTAGAGCATGGGGTTCTTACATCACAGAAATGTAGAATAAAGGTCTCATTATTCTTTAATTGGATAGGAGTCGAAATATCCAATCCATAGGCGATTAATTCCTGACTAACAACCGAAGAGAAGATTGGCTGATTTGAATTAAGAAATTACATCCCTGCATGCTGATCTTGGGCAAATTTATATGCCCAAATGATACTCAAAAGTGTCATTTTAGCCTTGTTTATCTATCAATGTGTATACATTCTCATGTAATTGGTAATAAAATGTGAATTTATACTAACCAACATGATTAACATTGTTTTGCTGGTAAAATGTAATTTTGGGAAGCTTAAATGCATGTTGGAAGAGATCGGGGTTGAACTCGGAAGTGATCAAGGGACAAGGCATTGGAAAGCACAAAATAAAGTGGCTCCGCGATGGAGCCGTGTCACGCTGCCATCGCGGAGGCCTTCTGCCTGGATGGGAATTTTTAGCCAAATTCCAGTGTGGGTTCGCGATGGGTCCATGGCACGGTGGCTTGGCTCCGCGTTGCACGACGTGCCATGTTGGGCTTTATTTCCTGGACCCCCAGTTCTAGTGAAGGTCCGCGTCCGTAGCGTGTCACAGAGGCAGTGCTCCACGATGCACTCCGTCACACGTTGCTCATTATTCCGGGAAAAATTCCCACCAGTATAAATAGAACACTTAGATTCATTTTTCAATATTCTGACTTGGTGGAGCAAGAACGTGGGTTACAGGCAGTTGAGGGGACGAAATTATCAGGGTTTTTCTCTCTTTCCTTCTCCTTGTATTCAATTGCTTGTATGTTTAACACTCATTTAACGATGTTTAATCCACAAATGAGTGGCTAATTCATCTTCTTGCTAAGGTTATGAACAATTGTAGTGAAATGTAATCATCGATTCTTTGGTTTTTCCTCTTTTCTTCCATGGTTGTTTTATTAATTCTTGTTCTTACTGCATTAATGTGTGGCCTACATTAATGTATATCTAAAAAGTCCGGTTTCACTCGAGAGAGCAAGAAATTGGAAAGTTGTGAATTAATAGGATATGATTTTTTCTTGGTTTGGGAAAATTGGGAATTGATTTACTTTCAGGATAGAAATATACCTGAAAGTCGTATTAGTCAATTTAGGAATCGGGTTTGTATAGCGAGAACATGAATTGCATTTAATCATAGAAATGTAGGTGGATGGTTCATGATTCTTAAGTGGGGTTAAATACGAGAGTTTTAATCCCTTGGCAATAGTTCTTGACCAGCAACCGAAGGAAAAGACTAACCAAATTATGTCGATAATTAATTTCATTACATGTTCGTTTAGCCTCAGCATGCTCTCATTCATAATTCAGACTCACATTAGATAATTGTTTTAGCTTTAGCATAAAAATTATAAAACAAAATATCAAACTCTTGGTTACACTGTTGTCTGCATTTTAAGAATTGAATTATAGCACACTTGAGCAGATTGCACTTCATCCCAGTCCTTTTGGGATCGATACTTGGCTTACTTAAGCCACTTTACTACTTGTTCGACCACGTGCACTTGTGTGTAGTTATATACCCATATAACGCAGACCGAATAAGTTTTTGGCTCCGTTGCCGGGGACTGGCAATTGGTGAATTTGTCTTAAGTGTTAATTTACTGTATTTTTATTCTCTTAGGTTGACAACTTGTTCTTAGCCTGTATTTTGCAGATTTGATCTCTGTTGAACGCTGGCAAGAGACAAGGAGCTGGTGGACTCGTATTTAGAGCCAGAAAGAATATTTCATAGTAAGCGGAGAGAAGCTCTAGACAGGAAGCTACAGTTGCTCAGACAGACGATCATGGAGCAACAACAGAATCCACCGGTAGTACGGGCAGTGTTAGTGCCCGAAGAAGTAGCAGCTCGGTTGGTTCGCGAGGTGGCAATCCCACATGCTAATAATGTCACATCTAGTGTCCACAAACCTGAGCCAGGAGGGAGGTTCGAACTTAAGCAGAATATGGTGCAATTGTTGCACACTAGCGGGCAGTTTACAGGTCTCCCTCATGAAGATCCACAGTAGCATTTCCAAAATTTTTTGGTTATAAGTGACACTTATATCCCCGCTGGAGTGTCATCAGATTATGTCCGGCTTACATTGTTCCCATTTTCACTATTGGGAGAAGACAAGAGGCGGTTGAAAGCTGAGCCGCCGAATTCTATTTCTACGTGGGATGATCTTGCAAGGAAATTCTTGATACGGTTTTTTCCCTCTGGTAAAACAGCAAGACTTAGAAGTCAGACTCTAAGTTTCAAATAGAGAGAGAGAGAGAATCTATATCAGGCTTGGGAGAGATTCAAGTCCATGTTGCGGGATTGTCCTCATCATCATCAGTCCAATGATGTGCTGGTGCACACTTTTATAGAGGGTTTGGAACCCCACACAAAAATATTGCTAGACTCAGCAACTGGAGGACAAGCGCTGGAGAAAACTTATGAGGAGCTGTATACCTTGTTGAACCGTATTTCGCAGGGCAATCTGGAATGGAATGCTGATTCGTCCAGAGGAGGAACAAGGAAAGCAGCAGGACTGCTAGAAGTGGATGGGTTTACAGAGATAGCTGCATTACAAAATCAACTTAACACCCACTTCAGCAACATGACAATGAACCAGCCTCAAGCCCCAGTGAATGCAGTGCAGCAGATGTGGTGTGAAGTGTGCGGAAGCAGTGAGCACTCAGCTGAGTGTTGTGGAGCCAATCCTGACTCGGTAAACTTTGTGGGAAATGTACAAAGGAACAACCACCAACAGTATTGTAATAGCTACAATTCCAATTGGAGGAATCACCCGAATTTCTCCTGGGGTAGCAACAACCATCAGGGGAAAAGTTTGGGTCAGGGTGTGCAAAGGAACCAAGGAGGGCAGCAGAATTATCAAGAACAATTCAGAAACAACAATGCACCTCCTCCACCACCATCACCCAGCATTGAGGAGATGTTCAAGACCATGATAGCTAACCAAGCTCAATTGTAGGCTGACTATGTGAAATTGGCAACTGAAGTGAAAAACAACCAGTTAGCTACCAAGGCACTTGAATATCAATTTGGGCAATTTGCTGGAGCCCAAAACACAAGGCCTAGAGGAGGACTTCCGAGCGACACAGATCCCAATCCCAAGCAGGTGAATGCAGTGACCACAAGGAGTGGTTTGCAACTCAAAGAGGTGGAACCAAAAAGACCACCTCAACAATCAGGAGCAGCAGAAGTTGAGAGGGAGCAAAGTGATGAGAGGGGGAAGACTAAGGAAGCTGAATTAGAAAGACCACCACCCCCGTTCTCTCAACGATTAAAGAAACACAAGGAGGAGGCGTGTTTCAAGAAATTCATGGAGGTGCTGAAACAGGTACATATTAACTTACCTCTTGTTGATGTTTTGCTGGGAGTGCCAAAATATGCCAAGTATATAAAGGACATCGTGGCAAATAAAAGTCGGTTGACTAAGTATGCTACGGTGGCTCTAACGGAGGAGTG
The DNA here is from genome assembly GCA_035772735.1 of Datura wrightii. NCBI lineage: Eukaryota > Viridiplantae > Streptophyta > Magnoliopsida > Solanales > Solanaceae > Datura > Datura wrightii. The sequence continues at coordinate 63,914,509 of JASDFA010000016.1, read as the reverse complement.
CACTTCCCGGATTCAAAACAGACTGCCCACAAAGCTCAAAGACCCTGGGAGCTTTACTATACAGATTACTATTGGGCAGAGCATTCGAGCTCGTGGATTGTGTGATTTGGGAGTGAGCATAAATTTGATGCCGTCATCGGTATTCAAAAAGCTGGGTCTAGGGAGTCCTAGACCCACAACAGTAATCTTGCAATTGGCGGATCGGTCCTTAGCCAGACATGATGGCATTGTGGATGATATCCGGTGCAAGTTGGCTCCCTGATCTCCCCGATAGATTTTGTCGTGCTGGATTTTGAACCAGACGCAGAAGTCCCATTTATTTTGGGACGTCCCTTCTTGGCAACCGGGAAAGCACTGATTGACGTAGCTGTGGGGCAGCTAACAATGCGAGCACACGACAAGGTGGAGGTGTTCGATGTGTACAAGGCACCAAAGCTCCCGATGGTGCACGACGAACTCTTGGTGATCAATGTGATTGATCAAGGCGATGATGAGCAGATTAAGAATTTACGAGAGTTAATGGGAAAGCCACCAAAACGGTGTAAGCACTATTGGGGGGAGGACGGTGATCGAGATAAATCGTCCATCACCCTAGAGGACAACTGAGCTTAACGACGTCGAGCCGCAACGGTAAACCAGGCGCTGCACGGGAGGCAACCCGTGAAAAAAAAAATTTCTCTCTTTTTAAATTGTGAATAGATTTTTCTTTTTCTTTTTCTTTATTAACAACAAAACTTTTTGTTTTTGTTTTTGTTTTTATTTTTATTTAGAGTGAAACCTATAATTCTAACCAATTTTGTATAGTGAGATGAATTTCAGGTCAAACGGAGGAAAATATGCACGGAATCGCAAAGGAAAATTCGAGGTATGAAAATTAACAAAAAGTGGCAAAACAGTGAGCTAGGGAGATAGCTCCGTGTCACGGAGGTGGACCTCCACGTTACCCTCCATGACACGTTGAGGTATAATCCGAAATTTTTAAAAATTTCCAGAACAGGCTCACGACAGCTCCGCGTCACGGAGTCAGTGCACCACGATGCACTCTGTGACACGTTGCCGTGTATATTGCGATGGGTCACACCAGGTCGCCGGGTGACCCGCGCGATTTTTCTACTTTTTAACCCCGAAATCCCCTCCCTTTTCCTTATTTTTCACTCACTCCGCGACCAAACTCCCCAAAACCCATTTCCCTTCAACGTGACACGGAGTAGGCCAAGAAAATCATTGAGTTTGCTTAAATTCTTCAACTTCAAGGTATGTTCTTCGATTCCATCTCATTTCTTGTCGATTTTCTTCGATATTGAGCATGTGAGGTGAGCTAAGTTTGACCTAAGTAGAAATTAATCATGAATTCAATTGAATTGTTGTTGATGAATGTTCGGAATATCATTATGATTGCTTGAACTCGTTAATTGCATAATTTAATCAAATTTTCTTGATACTATCATTTCTAGGGCTAGTTTTTGAATTTGAAGTGAAAAATGTAGTGAACTTGTGAAATTCATGTCGGGATGTACGTGTTGAGTGAGATGAGTCGATGGGCTAGTTGTTATTATGTTAAAAGACCGACGGATTCTCGGGTTAGGGGAATATTGAAATTTGCAAGAATTGGGTTGGTTGTATAGGTTCGTGTAGATAAGTTCTTGTTGTTGTTTTCGTTTCATTTTTTTTTCCTTGCTAAGTGCGATGGATTAAAAGGTTATCGATGGTAGTGATTGTAGTTAGCTGTACGAAGTCTGAGTAGTACATAGTGTATATATACCATTGAATTCTTCGTATTCACTAAGCATGTTTGTATAGTTGGTTGTTGATTTATGCAAATAAGCATGATCTTGCCGGTATGTTATAACTGTAGCTAAGGACTAAGTGTGGGGTAGCCTAGCTTAACCCGACCTTAGCCGAAGTTGATATCCATTGGCTTAACATTGATCTTGTCTACTTGGGTTGACAGGTAAAAATGGCAAGCAGGCAAGAAAAAGGGAAAGGCGCATCAACATCTGGCGCTGGAAGGAAGCGAATCAGACTGGGCACAGCAGTCCCAGCAGCACCAGCAGTTCCACGCGGCCAACGCCGCCAATAAGGAACCAGATGGGTGACGGATGAGGGGAAGAAGTGGTACGCAAAGCACAAAGAAAACAAGTACTTCCCCGAGGAACATATCGCATGGGAACTATTGGCATAGGAGTTCCCTAGGATGGTCCACCGGATCGAAGCAGTTGGGCTCAACTTCATCTTTGAAGAGCCCAAGGAATGCAACTTGCACCTGATTCAGGAATTCTATTCCAATTGGAACCCGACCCTAAGAAGTCACACCATAAAAATTAGAGGGAAAATAGTCACATTTGAGCCCCACCACCTCAATGCTATAATAGGGGCGCGGGACACAGAAGCCCACGTGCTCCGACAGCTGAACATTACCCCACTGTATGCGGACATCAAATGCACATTGTGTCGGACCCAATCGACAGCTAGATGGAGCAGACACAAGGAGAGGGGCTACCATCAGACTTTGCCGTATTCACAGATGAACAGGGAAGCTAGAATATGGCTAAAGATAGTCTATTCCTGCCTAATCCCAGGGGTACATATGACAGATGTATCTCAGGATCGTGTATGCCTAGTGTACGCCCTGATAAAAGGGCTGGAGATCAACGTGGGGGAGGTTATTATATCCGCCATGAAGAGAGCCTGGTTGCATCAGGGGCACAGGTACGACTTTGGAGGACTACTCACCACCTTCCTCAAGGGCCTAGATGTTGAGGAAGAGGCCCTTGATTATATCCCGTAGATGGAGCGGCGGGCCTTAGATGTTACTAAAACCAAGGCACCCGACACCACCTACGGGCCAGTGCTTACACTTGGCGAGCGACATGCTCGTGATGATTAGTATATGGCTCGCATGTACGGGATGCAGATGCTCCAGCTGAGGATAGGCGGGAGGTCGGCGACAGAGGAGGAGCTATGGCAGCTCGAGCTATACTACCCCTTTGGCGAGAATGCCAGGGCTCATTTAACGATGTTTAATCCATAAATGAGTGGCTAATTCATCTTCTTGCTGAGGTTATGAACAATTGTAGTGAAATTTAATCATTGATTCTTTGGTTTTTCCTCTTTTCTTCCATGGTTTCTATTAATTCTTGTTCTTACTGCATTAATGTGTGGCCTACGTTAATGTATATCTAAAAAGTCCGGTTTCACTCGAGAGAGAAAGAAATTGGAAAGTTGTGAATTAATAGGATATGATCTTTTATTGGTTTGGGAAAATTGGGAATTGATTTACTTTCAGGATAGAAATATACCTGAAAGTCGTATTAGTCAATTTAGGAACCGGGTTTGTATGGCTAGAACATGAATTGCATTTAATCACAGAAATGTAGGTGGATGGTTCATGATTCTTAAGTGGGGTTAAATACGAGAGTTTTAATCCCTTGGAAGTAGTTCTTGACTAGCAACCGGAGGAAAAGACTAACCAAATTATGTCGATAATTAATTTCATTACATGTTCGTTTAGCCTCAGCATGCTCTCATTCATAGTTCAGACTCACATTAGATAATTGTTTTAGCTTTAGCATAAAAATTATAAAACAAAATATCAAACTCTTGGTTACACTATTGTCTGCATTTTTAGAATTGAACTATAGCACACTTGAGCAGATTGCACTTCATCCCAGTCCTTGTGGGATCGATACTTGGCTTACTTAAGCCACTTTACTACTTGTTCGACCACGTGCACTTGTGTGTAGTTATATACCCATATAAACGCAGACCGAACACATGCTTGCCTTAACCTCAGCTTGTTCATTGCTATTGTTCAGACTTTAAATTACAATCTCTACTTAGGTTCTTATTAACTATTAATATTGACTCATAAAACATTATTTGTTTGGTTGTCTACATTCATAGCGATATTGTTCACTAACAATTAAGTTAATTACTATCGTAGTTCAGTCCCTGTGGGATCGATACTTGGATTGAAATAAAGCCACTTTACTACTTGTACGACCACATGCACTTGCATGTAGTTTGGTCCGAACATTCACTTCCGAACCTGATCCTTGGGTTCCAAGGGTATAACAGGATACCTGCTTTCTACACTGTGAGCCTGAGATTGAGTGTCGGATGACCTACCCCTACGGTACTGGCGGGACCATGGGGCGTTGGCTGAACTAGGTGATGCTTCCGCTAGCTACCCCTCCTTTGACTGCTCATACCCAACCTGCGCTACCCCTTTAAGCTGGTAGGCAGCCAGGTCGGCACTCTCGGAGGAGTTGATACTCATAATACGGGTAATCTTCCTAACCTCATATACAAATTCTTGGGGGTCATCCCCCACTTTAGATCCCTAAAATGATGAAGGGTTCATACGGGTGAAGTCCCGCACCCTTGCAGCTGCTGCAGACCTATTCGTGTTCACCGGCACAACCTGCTGATTCACTTGATTGGTCACAGTTTAGGCCAGTAATTGAATGGCCGCTCTAAATTCTGCGGTAGAAACCGAATCATCTTGAGGAGCTGTCGGGGCTTGTAGGGAAGGTCTGTTGGCATTACCGGCCCTTTTTCCATTACCTTGTCTAGGAGGCATGATTCACTAAAATGAAACAGAGCATGAGTTACAAGAGCGTTTCATGAATTGAATTTTAACGCACGATAAAGAGTATGAACAAAAGAGAGGTTTCCTAATAACATCTTGCATCCTCCTCATTATAAATATGGCATTCTTCACACTCATGAAAAGGACTCTACTCGATGTGGCTTTGAGACTTTCTGAGGATACTCTAAACCTAATGCTTTGATTCCAAGTTTGTCACGCCCTGAGTCTACCCCCTGGACGTAACACGGTACTTGAAGTCACAAGTGACCCCAAGTCAACCCCTGGCCTATCATTCACTAGCATTCTGAGTAAACATGCACATCGAAACGTTGAAATAATATCATAAAACATTTATGAAAGAAAATTCTAAAAACATAAAGTTCAAAACATTTGAATAGTACTGATAAATCTGAAAGAAAATCATGTCTGTCTAAAAGCCATCTAACTGAGGAGTTGTTGGGACAAGTCCCCAGCTAACTCTAAGTCTAACTGAAACTAATTAATGACTGAAAGAAAGAAATAATGCCCTCAGATGATGAGGACTCACACTTCACAACTGAGGTGGAGAATCTGAACTGCAGCGGCTAGCAGTGCTGAGCCTGAGAACCTGCAGTTGTATCATGAAATGATACAAAATAAAATTATGCGTCAGTACTTTGAATGTACTTAATATATGAGAGGAATATACTGATAGATGTAAGTGACTAAACTGGAAAGAGATGCAATGACCAACTAATTTTTCGAACTGAAATAATCTGAAGTAACTGAGATGGTCAAAATGACCTTGTCTGTTGGTCAAAGACATGCCCTAAATCTGAAAGTTCTAAGTCTGAGATACTGTACTGAACTGAGTTAAACTGATGGGTCTAAAACTGAACTGAGATTCTTATTCTGAAACTGTACTAGACTGATTAGCGGGAGAGTCTGTAATCGACATATAAGCACGTGAGCTAAACGTGGAGTCTGATGTATACACCCTACCGGTAGGACCCAATATACCTTGCTAGGGTATAAAGGCATGACGTGGTGATCACAAAATTCTGGGGCCAATCAGGCCAAGTAATACTGTAACCTACACTGGCAACGTAGTTCTGGGAACCTGGGTGCGTTGGAACCCCGGTCCGCTCGGTGCTAAGTCCTACTCCTATTGAAAACCTATACTGAATTGCTAAGCTGATAGCTTGAAAATAGGGTCAAAGACTAGTCAGTCTATCCCTTTTTCTCCCTCCTAAGTGACCCTAAAACGACATGGTTTTGGGATTAAAAAGGTGGGAAATTACAAAAGTAACCCTGGGAACTGGAATTGAAATCTAGCCAATAGGAACCAACGGACCTCAGAACGGGTCATTGGTTGAAATGACGGCCCGTTGAATCTGGCCGTGGTTTCTAGGTTCAGAAATTGGATTCACAAGGGTGACCCACAGTTAGGTATAACGGTCGGTTGGAAGTTACAATGGGCCATTGATACCTCATGTTGGAACTGGTAAGAAAAAAAGGTACTGGGACAACGTGTGATAACAACAACTCATTGATTCCAACAACGGGCCATTGTATCCCCTCGTGGTTCACCCTGCTGTGTGCTAGAACTGAATGATGAGTGGTCACAACGGCTCATTCGAGGCTACACATGCCGTTGTTCTCTCCCGTTGTTTCGGGGAAGGGTCCGGTAGACCCCTAAGATGGGATTCAATGGACGACAGGATGACCCATTGTTAGAATCAACGGGTCATCCTATGACTCATTTTATTTCCCCTCGAAGATAGGCTGCTTCTAACAACGACCACTTACAACGGTCTGTTGTGGGGGTCGTCTGAGATAGAAAATTTTCTAGATTCCTTTGGTTTTTCATGCAACGTCTGAATTTGGTCTATAAAAGTTTCAGGGTGTTACACAACTGTACACAACTCAAATAGTCAAAAAGAAAATATAGCTCTTGGAAGAAAGGAGCATACAATTAATCTGCTAAAATTAGGCTCCTATTGCGACTGTCGATCCGAGCCTCTGCCTGTACCAACAGCATGATTGTGGGAAGGGGGTCCCCAGGTGAAGGGATGTCAGTACGAATGAAATGTACTGGTATGTAAGACTGAAACAGTAAAAACAAATACATTCAAGATACTGAAAATCAAAGTAGGGAACATATACAATCTGCGACCCTGGAAGCTGATATCTGAACAAAATATGATACGACATGTGAGTACAATCAAGTAAGAACATATACAAGTCACAATGCAGTATCCAAAAGCTATACATCCCCTAATCAAATAATGACCTAGTTTGGTCAATCAATACTGCCTTACCGAGATGGCCATCTTGAAGGTATCATACATGATGGGACATCTACCCTGCTGACAAAATCGCGTCAGTGGTAAGATCATAGTCTCATATCTCAAGGACAACTTCCCACTTGACATAACTACATCAGTGGTAAGGTTATAGTCTTATATACCAAAGATTCCAAAGGAAAACTGCCAAATTGGATGTACCAGGTCTATGGTATAGTCATAGTCTAAAATCTAGAGCCGACTGGGCTCATATCATGTTTGTCTAATACATATGGCATGAAAACAAAAATGACAAATTCCATGACTGCGATCTAAAAAGGCCTCTTTCATAATTCATTGCTACACATAAGCACATGTATCACATAAAATTTAAAATAACACATAGATGCATATACTCAATGACTTTTACAGTTATAAGAAGGTTTGAGCGACGTAAAGAAATCAACAAGCTCCATAGACAACACTTAGGCACATTTTGGATTCGGGAAATCGATAACTTGACGTTTAGCTTAAGAGAGAGGCATCATGGAATCTCCCCTTAGCCTCACATACGTCCTAACATATATATAATATAAAGGACAAACATGATAAGGAATTACCACTTTGATGAGTTCATTTACCCTTACTAGCTTCCGACATCTTTACTTAGCTTAAACTCATTTACACGTTGTCATCTTGGCTCTTTCACCAACTTCACTAAGAAACAGACCTTCAAATACATTTAAAATCACACACACACACACACACATATATATATATATAAAGTAAAGGACCAGCTCATGGTGCCCAGGATAAGGGGACTTTAGACTCTATTTATAACTACGACACAATTGGAAGTAACACATATTTCATCTCATATTTTCTTGTTCCAAATGATTCAACGATTCAAACTAAATGTCATGAACTTTTGGCCCGTCTGATAGAATTATAATTTCTTCACTACGAGTGTGAACAAATAGGAATGTTTGCCCTTTCGGAAGTATATATATTTGTGGTTGAACAACAAGGATAATACGCCTTAACATACCTTTTTTCAATGAACTTTTCTTTAGCCGATTTCTTATTTCAATGACCAGACTTCTACCCTCTTAATCCCTTGGATTTATGGGACAACAAAAATCTTAATATGTCGCCCAAAATGCATCTCAAAATAACTTACAAAAGGCAGTCACAATAGCAACAATAACACACGGCAACATCAACAACATTTAGCCCTTTTCTCTACTTGTTTCAATTATCTTTTGAGGGGGGGGGGGGGGGGGAATAAGAGGAATAATTACCTAAATCCTACTGCAGTCCTTACCCTAATTATGAGGTATATTTCAAGACAAACAAACTGCCAAAAACCAGGAAAAAAATTAGCAAAAACTCAGGTCAAAAACAGCGCAATGGCAGCTTACTTAGCTGCCAAATTCCAGCCCTTCCACTAGCAATTTAAGGGGTTTAAAGAGGTGAAATACTTACTTTTCCTCTTGGATTTAATATATACTTCAAGTTGAATATATAAGCAGTGGAATCATCACTTAAAGAAGCAGTAACTTGTACCAAAACAACTGCCAAAACGAGCTCCACATCACACCTAGCACACTTGGAAACCAACTTTCTTAAGTTGTCTTGTATATGGTTGAGTTGTGCTTGAGATTTTTCCTTCTTTTCCCGTAGTTGTTTACTGGAAATTTGAGAGGATTGCACAAGTTAATCAAGTACCTAAAATCTGGAAAAGTTGAAAATGATCTCGTAGTACAAAACTTAAAATATAAAGGTATTTAAGCGGTGGCCGTTTTTAGGGCGGTGGCCACGTAACTACTTGATAGTGATATCATAAAATTCCTATGACATTTTATTCCAAATCCAATTGAAAAGAGGTTTGATTTTCTGAAATGTAAACTCAAATACCTTTAATTTGATAGGTCGTAGAGCTTCTAACTCATTATATATTGGGAGATATGATTGTTTAAATTTGACCCTTATTTATGAACTTCATATACTTTTCACTTTTCCCTTTGTGAATGTTTCCCTCCTCACCTACAACCAATATACAAGTCGCATTTCCCTTAACATAGCATACAAATATCAAATAATTATCAAAAAGAATTTCTAGGGTGTAACAGAGTCATACCTACAAAACTGCATAGTATGAGTCATAGTATGAATTGTACCACTTTGGTATGAATTGTATTGATGTGTCATTACAAGAATCTGTGGATAAATGTATTTTCTTACAGATACTTCAGTCACATATACTACTCAATCATCCACAGGTATTATGGGATGCAAAGGATAATCAAGCAAGAATTCTCATGACAAGAAGGCCAAAGAAGAGATAGCAGCTTGGAGGGCGTTTGAGGGATGAAGCCTCTGCATCTGAGCAGGACAAAGATGCACCCAGTGGTTTAGTGGAAGAATATGATGTGGACACTGATGAAACCGAGGAGTTACGAACCATTAGAGCATAGTCAAAGTCTCAGGACATGGTCACTTCAGTCACTCTAGTAGAAGCTCCCCAGTATATGGAGGGAGATGATGCACAATCCCATGAGTCCAGTAGTGTCTCAAATGCATAGGAAGGGTCAAATGAGGCCCAATATAGAGAGGGTACAAGAAAAACCGAACCTGAGGGGACGCACAAGAGGAAAAGGATGAGCAAACCCTACCAGCAAAAAGACGCATAATAAGATGGGGTGTGCCAGGTGCTCAGGAGATTTATGAACAGGGTTTAGCTTTAACATTAAAGCGAACCCAAAGATGAGTATTCAGGAGGAACCCCATTGACCCAGACATTGATTGAGGTGGAGGAGCTAAAGAGATTATTTGAGTTTTATGATCTCGGGCAGATGGCAAGGGCCCTCGACAGCTTTATTGCTGACATGGTCAAGGAGTTCTATGTTAACTATTTGGCCACCTTGGAACATCAAACCCCAGCCAAACAGAAGGTGAAATATCATCCCAGACTGGACAGTGTCATAGTTCAGGGAGATCTATGGTTATATCATAGAGGACCATTTCCCGAATGTTGTACGGTCCAGATTATTAGGCTCTAGTTACCACTGCCAAGTTTGACCACAGGATGAGGACCTGAAGAGGGTCAAATAGTTGAGTGCTGAGGATCAACAGCAGCATGTGAAGTGGTTAGCCAGTATCATTGTGGAAGAAAAGGACGAAGTTGATTGGGTAACTAGTGGACGGCAAGTTAGAAATGCTTCGCTCAATTTTATTGCTAAGGCTTGGTGGACACTTCTCCGTCACAGGTTGGCAACAATGGCAAATGATAACACCCTGAGTGCAGATTGAGTAGGGTTGGTGGCTTGTGTATTATCAAGTTATTCTATAAACATTCCTCAGATAATACATGAGGAAATTTGGGGACAGAGCCTTAGCATTGAGCACCACCATCCCCTTCCCGAGCTTGGTGTATAGGCTGTGTATGGAGTCTGGTGTCAGGACCATAAAACAAATTGATGATAGAGTTGGAGGTACACGGACAACAGACATCGGCCTTATTCGTGATGAAATGAACTTCGTGGGCTGGGTTAGAGCATAGTCTGCAGTCTTGACATATGGCTACTAGGGGGGAGCATATGGATGCCCCTACTAGAGTGGAGCAGAGTGGTGAGATTCCAGATACAGAGGCTAGACATACAACAGCCACCCCCAGCACATCATATGCTCCACCATCAACCACTCTAAGCCAAGTTCTGGCTGGGTATGTATTGGTACCCTAGGACTTCCAACAGATGATGACCAAAAGGCTGATAATTACAGCAATGAAGGTTAATGTTATGATGGAGCAGGTCTAGTTGAGGGTGAAGGCCGAGATAGATGAGGCAGCCAGAGATTGTATACCAAACCTGATAGTTTTAAGCTTCATATTGATGAGCGATTAGTGAAGATATTGGATATGCAGAGACTGAGGGATGAGCTGGGCATGCTAAGGAGTGAGGTAGTCGAGTTGTCGTCTCGATAGATGGCCATATTACCAGCACCGACCATCTTGTTGTCTAAGGATGAGCTCGATAAGGAGCTCAACCTAGAGATTTATGGACACATGAGCAACCCAATGGAGATAAAGGGTAAACAAATGTCGAATAGGGAAGATTATGAGGAGACCCCTACGAAGAAGAGGTAGAGAGCAAAGAAGGAGCACAGGCAGTTGATAGTAGCCAATCAGCAGACTCATGACCTGCATATGTCTGAGATACACGAGAGAGTGAGAGGAGCGGGAAGCTCCGCTACTGTGCATAGTGTCACATCCAAAAAAACCCCAAGAAACTAAAATATATATATATATATATATAAAGTAGATAAAGCTGAAATGATAGCCTCCACGAATCAATGTGAAGGGTCACCTCATCAATAAAATCTACACAAACGGACTCGTCAGCCACTAGTCTCACCACCCGTAACAGTATCTACATAGACATACATGTAAGGAGTGAGCTATATATAAATATAAATTAGTTAGATCTTCGACCTGCCACTTTAATACTCTTGGAACAAGTGTTAAAAATGCAACCACAATGACCACAAAAATAATATGCACAAAAATATATTTCAAAAATACAAAAACTCATTAAAGTCCAAGCAGATGTTCAACAAGATCAATATATACATATATACATACATATATATATATATATATATATATATATATATATATATATATATATATATATATAAAACACACACATATATATATCAACACAACACTCAAGACTTGTCAAACGGCAGTGAAAGAGATCAACCTAACACCCCAACTAGTCCTCGGCAACATATATATTGCCCTAATAGTATACTACGTCAGCAAGTACAAGTCCCCTAACAAGCTAAGGTAGCACATGTATACCCCTAGTAACTATATCACGGCAACGAAGGAAGGATATCCAATGCCCCAACGCCATGGTACAAGACCATGCCATATCATAGATCAATTATTAAGAAAAAATAATTTTCTCAAAATAACATATATGCGGTTTGTTAAAGAGCACCGATTCTGCCAAGTACACGCTTGTCCCAACATATGGACGAGGCAGATAAAACATAATTTTTAAAGTATACTTAAAGAGTAAGCACCAAATCATAAAGTCTCACTTACCTCAAATTTACAGCTCAAGCACACTTTTCAATAATGTCAGAACTATGCTCTCGGATCTCTGGATCACCTCAAACTACCAAAAAAATGTGTTTAGAATGGTCAAAAACCCTTCGATAGAAGTTCGCTTAATTTTTAACAAAAGTCAAATATGCAGTCAAAGGTTTGACCAAAAAAGTCAACTCTGGTCAACGGGGCAGAATTTTCAAACTATGACCACCAACAGATTCTCCTTGATGAGAGAATTTCATAACATTAATCAGAATCAAATTTTGATAACTTTTTCCATTTCAAATTGATGATTTAGGTTGAAACATCCTAGGGCTAAACTTTCTCAATTCTTCAAAATTTCTGTATGTTCTACCCTGTAACTTTCTTATAATCGCGTAATAGACTCAAGAAAAAGATTGTGATCATTACCTTGATGCTTTGGATAGAAAATTCTTATTTTTCTCTCCTCTTTTCTTCTCTTTTCTCTTCCTTTCTTCTATCCTCTTTTGCATTTTTTTCCTTTCTGCGTTATTTTTTTCTATTGTGTGATGTTCTTCCAGTAGAGATAGCATTCTTTTAGTTAAATTGATATTTGGCCCTTATTATTATTATTATTATTATTATTAATTATTATTTTAAATTCTTATCTTTTTTTATTTTATTGCTTGATTACTAAATAACCCTTTACTATATTAGGGTTATTACATTCTCCCCTTCTAAGAATAACGTTCGTCCTCGAACAGGTCTAGAATCATACCTATAGTGTCAAATAGGTGAAGATATATATATCTCTCATGTCCGTCTCGGAAACCCAAGTAGCCTCCTCTGTTGGATGATTGCGCCATAACACATTGACGGAAGCCACCTTCTTAGACCTCAATTGTCGCACTTGCCTATCAATAATACATATCGCACCTCCTCATAAGTCAAATTCTCATCAAGTTCCACATCCTCTGGCTGGATCTTATGACTATCATCATCCACATATCATCTAAGCATGGAAGCATGAAACACAAGATGAACAGCAGACAATCTCAGAGAGAAGGAAAGTCTATACGCCAGCAACCCAATCCGATCAAAAATCACTAAAGTTACAATATATCTAGGACTTAACTTACCTTTCCAGCAAAATCTCATAACTTCATTCATAGGGGAAACTTTTAGAAAGACTTACTTACCCTTGACGTATCGCCATGCCTTCCTTCTTTCAACTTCAAAACAGCTCCTTATTCCTCTCCTTAACCTCCGTTACTTTCATAATCAATAAGAATATGAAAAATCCCCTAAACAGTCCGCAATTCCTTCAACATTACAACAATCGCATTGAGCACATGGCTTCTGATGACCATCCTATGAGTTCTTAAGAAAATCAATCTAGAATTCTTTATCAAACTTATATAAGTAGAGGACAGATAGAAGGAAAAATCTTATCTTGCTTATAGGAAATTTTATTCACTTTTTCTTATAGTACCTTTAGGAGCTTGAAATTATCCTTCAACTATACCAAAGAGCAGAGGAGAAATCACTTAACTTTCAAGAGTAAAAAATGGGAGGCTAGCTTTGGAAAAAGACTGCCATACTTCCTAAACATAACCAAAATGACAACTTATATTTCGATAGAAGATTGAGCCAAGGCTAAACAATTTTACTTACCTAAACTTGGAGAAAAGATAAAAAATATTTTTTGAACCCTAAGAAGGGTCTTTGAGTGCTAGTTTGAGATAGGAAGAGGAGTGAACTTTAAAGATGAAAGTTATGTTTTTTTTCTGATAATTTTCTCAGGAATTAGTTCAACTTTATCCCCTTAAAAGGGGCCCATTTTCCAGACATACTTGGACCCAATTTTTGGCCAATATGGGTAAACTTTGTGGGCTGTTTTGGGCAGAATTTTGGCCTTCCTTTACTCCATAGTTTAGGATGATTTTAAGCGCATTTTGGCCATTATAATTTCAATTAGGTGATGCACCTACTTATCCCTTCAATCACCTCAAAAGTCTAAGTACGTGATGCACCTACTTGGCTCAAACTTGGGCTCCATTTTAGGCCTTAATTCAATTGGACTTTTTGGATAGATTTGGTGTCACTTTGTTAGGACAACATTAAGATTAATTTGGTGCACCATTAGGTCCATTAGTATATGTAGATATTATACCTACTTAACCCTTTTAACTTGGTCCATTCCTCTTAAGCAGATCATGCACTGACTTGTTCCTATTACTTAACTACGTTGATGAGCATTAGACTTCCTTTACTCCATGTTTCCAATTATTAATATCCTTAAATAAATAAATCTTAAATACCCTCACTCTCTTTGAAAAGCATGGGGAATTACACCCTCACTCTCTCCCTCCAAGCCGTACATACGACTTTCATCGAATACGGCTTTCCGCAGAATTCTATATGTATCTACGAGATCGAGTATGGAATTATGTTTACTTACTTTAATGCATCCCCAACTGGCATCGATGCACTCATATGTCAGGGGCTATGATCATGGAACCATCTTTCATCTTGGTGATCTCAGTCACCTATCATGCCACAATGTAGATTTCCTTACTCCCGCCCTCTGGCATAAAGTAGTACCAGACACGGGTTTAGGAGGGAGGTGGCCTTCTATAAAGCCCACTAATTAAGCTCAAGAGATAACATCTTCATGATTTCCACCTTCTTCTTGCATATAATAGCTGCTATTACCAGTGCTCGACCATGCGTGAGTCTATTTTTGCTCTTCATTGGGTAGATGTGGCTATATAAGACATTCCACCAATATTTTTCTTGTAGCTTCAAGACCTCTTGTAGATGGGAACTATGTCAAGAGAGGACCATGTAGGTGGAGATCTATCTATAATCCTGGGCATTCATAGCCTGGAATGCGCTCCAGAATGAGATGATATATAAAAAACTGGGGTACTTATGACTGTGTAATTATTGCCTAAGTGATACAAGTTGATCACATCAAGGTGAATATCATTTGATACTCCTTGGACTGGCATAGACTTCAATGGCTCCACTAATGATCTCAAACCTGGGTTGGCTGCCTGGAGGATGGTGCCATAAGTCACATGGAACTCGCACACTAAAGTTTGACAGTATTGACAGAGGGGACAGAGAAGAAAGTCCCACTACTAAAACGTGATCTGTTCCATGATGTACGGGTATTGATCCAACCTCGTGACACTAATTTCTCTCTCCTCTATGATGCCCTACTGAGATTTTCCATTGTGATTATCCCGACCCTCAATATATCTCTCTTAGCCACTTTATTGTCTAACAAACTCAAAGTATGTCCTTCCTCTGCTTCTTCTTTGCTCAACTGATCAATCTGGGGGAGGCGGTATGACTGGTGAAGTCCTCAACTATGGACTCGCTTGAAGAAATGGCAATCTATTACCCTCTACCTTGGCTATGGGTTCCTCCAATGAGGACAGAGGTGGAGCTCTGTGATATGGTGGTTGTAGAAGCCACCCTAGCTGAAAGAGTGGGTGACAAGGCTAGAGCAAGTCTGATGGCTGCCCTAGTGGTGGGAGCTAGTACTCCTCCATATCATAATCCCTAAGTTAGGACCTCTTTGGGGTTGAGGCCTTGCCACCCCTTGGCACTACTCTTTTCAGTTACATTTTTTTTTGAAATTGATTAGTAAATATTAAGCGCATGGGTGATGACCAAGTTGGAACAAAAAAGCTCAAGTAGAGAAAATTGAAATGAGGGTGCGGAGATGGTCCGCCTTTCGAAGATATGGACCATATATATAACCGTCAACTAAAGTCCCACTGATATACCGCATATTGGATTGTCGATTGAACCCAACAAACCTGATCCACTAGTTTAACAAATGGCTCAAACTGCGGACTGCATATTCAAAATGCTATCCATTTCTTTACAATACAAGGAACTTTTCAACACTTAGCAAAGTTTTCAAATTATGTATAAGGTAAAGTACCATCATTTACACAAATGGACCGTTTCTCATTACTCTTTCATTAGTTCACAATACAATCCCATTCACTTCATGCAAAGTTTCCCAGTTCTTCCCCCTATTTTAGATCAGGCATAGGTAAACACCAACCCCAAAAGAAATGAGCACATAATTAAGCATGAAAACAAGAAAAATACCTAGGTTTAGATACAAGTTGTGTAATGTGTGCTCTTGAGCGTGGCAATCGACTCATGAATGTAAGAGAACCCTAATTACTGAAGAACAATTGCTTGATGTGCTGGTGTTGATGTGTGTTTGTGTGGAGAATGAAGTGTGATAAAGAGGGTGAAGGTTTGAGAATTTTAGAGTGCAACAATGATGGATTCACAGTAGGAAAAGGAAGAAGGGGATGAAGTAACAGGCAAGATGCCCTTTTAAACTAAGGTTACACTAGGTCAAGGGCTGGATCAAAGGTTTAAAATGTGATCGGTCAATTGAAGATACGAAATTTATTTTAGACCGAAAACTCTACCAAAATATAAAAATACCCTCAGGTCATTAAATCAGTCTACGGTCCAACTTATGAACCGTCATTTCAAGATGCAATATGTCTGTTGGATTGTCTCTTGCTCAAAATTTTGAGCGCATTTTTTTACCTAGCTTCTGATTAATGGTACAACTCATAGTCCTCATATTTTTAATGTGCAGTCTGTGTCTGCACCCATAAATTAGAAGCTGAAGTTCCTTCTATGCCTTGTTCAATTTTCTCCCACCTTATTGGTGTCAAACCTGCACTCATCAATACACATTAGTCTAAAACACTTGGGTTACCTGCCAAGAAATGCTTGGTTTAAAATTGTGGAATGACATGGATACACATGCTATAGCATCAGTTGGGTTTCCTCTCAAGAAGCTTCTGATTTAACATCTCGGCATGATGCATGACACCTGAATCAGCTTATGGGTGAGTCGTCCCTTGGTCAAGACTTTCGCACCCATTTTCTTCCTTTGGAGCTGCAAAGATATTAATTCACCCACTTTTTTTTCACCTTCATCTTTTTTGGTGTCCCTTTGCCTCTATGCTCAGTTTTCTCATTTTCATCATCAGTCTTCTCAATGATCTTCTCAACAACAGTTATGCTCCCACAACTGTTAGGAAACATATGCCCATTTCCTGTCTTGAAGGTCATTGATTCATCATTGACCCAAAATATGATATCATGTTTTTTAAGTCTTTCAAAACTCTCATGGTGGCGAGGGTCACCCAAGAATGATGAGTATATCCATGTCCAAAACATAGTCGAAAACAACAAAATCGGAAAAAAGTATGGATTTTTTTACCTTAATCAACACAACTTGTACTACACATTCCAGCTTTTTGATCAACTTGTTAGTCATTTGAAGCCAAATAGAGGTGGTTTTTAACATGCTCAGTCCTAAAAACTTGTAGATAGCTAGGGGTATCAAGTTAATGCTAGCCCCATTATCACATAAAGCTCGCAATGGTCATACTACCCAATCTTGCGTGGAATAAAAAACACCCCAGGATTCCCTTTTTTTGTCCATATGTGTGCCAACAATAATGGTACTAACTCGATAGGTAATTAGGATCACTTCTCCTCATTTGTCCTTTTCTTCATTAGTAACTCTTTTAGGTATTTGGTAAACTCTAGCATCTCTTTTACAGCATTAATTGATGGTACCCCCAATTTTCCTCCTTTAACCTCTCAATATGCTTATCAACTACTGCATATCTAGAGTTTTCTTAGCCATTCTTTGAGAAAGGGAGAAAAAGTTTGAGGATATGATTTGGCAATCACCCACGTTCTCAATCACCTTTTCCTTTGTTTTTAAGTCTACTATCACCTCATCAGTAGAATTATCAACATGTTGTTTCAATACCATTTTTTCTGCAACATCTTTGGTCTTCATCTCCTCATCTTGGTCAATATCAACAACATATGGTTCATCAAATTTGGAATGTAACATTTTGCCGCTCTAAGTCATTATAGCCATACAATGAGCATTAGATAGAACTGTGGTTCAACTAGTTCCTATTTTCCTTATTCTAATACTTCTGTTGATACTTGTTGATATCGCCAATGCAAAATTCCATGACTTCTTCACCAAAAGTGGGAGAAAAATAAATTTTTCAAGATAGAGGTCAGGCCTTGCATAAGCTACCTGTAGATCCCTCTCAACCATTCCCTGTATATCTTTTCACACCTAAGTTGGAACCTATCTTTTGCCAACACTTTCTTGTTGGAAAATATGCATCCTTTCCGTTCCTTAGTAATATCCTTGACAAAAGGCACCATATCACAACATTCATAATCAATAACATATTGGTACATGTCCCCTATGTGAGGCACAATTTGTTTCCTTCCAAATTGCCTCAAGACTCCATTCAGGATATAAGTTCATATTCCCCTAATATCCATAATTACCGACTCTTTTGAAAATGAAATTCTTAAAAGTCCATATTATGTCTTCTTCTCTGAACTTGGAAAATATTTGAGACCATCTTCTTTGCTACGCCTTTTTGAAAATATGTCAAACCTAACCTCATATCATGGAAATCAAGGTCATCCCCCTAATTTTTGAAAATTAATGCTTGCTTATCATTGTTTTCCTTGTTAAGATGTTTGACCATCCACCACTGTTGTATCAAATTATATCCTTGAAAGAATCGGTGTCTATTTTTTCACCTTCGCAGTGACCGGTAAATGTCGGTTAAAATAACCGGGGCCCAGGAAAATTATTTGATCGCCTTCCCCTTTTTTAATGCCATATAATATAGCATAAATGACTTTGATCACTCAAGAGTCTGTGTGATGCTCCTGATCTAAAAAAAATTGTAGTCCCAAAAGCAAATAGAGAATGCTAAGGCTCAAGTATCGTCCCAAGTTTGATAAATGTTGTACTCCTCCCTAAATCTTTCAAATCCACTTGGTCTGTCGAGGCATTTGTAAGAATTTTCAAGTGGAATATCAGTATTGTTCAACCCATACCCCTTGATGAGAAGTAACATATCTAACGTTTTTGTTTGTGACTTGATTTGCGAGGGATTAAAATATTTTGATCCGATTTGTTTTTCATTTCACACATATTCCAATGGTATCTAGACAGTCTTAAATTTTTCCAAAAGTTGGAGTCATTTTTAGATTCCCAAATCGAAATATCATCCTCTCACTATCCAAATACCCAGTGAGTACTTCGATGAACTCACGACATGCCTTAATTTCCATTAGAAAAAGCAATTGACCTATGTTACTAGTGACTTCTTTTCTCTTTTTCGCGTGAAGGTTACTCAATCAATTTTTGATTTGTTCCAGAGTCTCGGTAACTATATTAAAGTTAGAAAATCTTCTAGTCACATCCTAAAAAATAAATTAAATAATTAAAAATCCACCACGCTTAGGAACAATGGTTTGTAATAAAAACATACACATCCTTAAATTCAGACACTTAGTTGGATGAAATATCTTTTCTTGATCGTGGGCCAATTTTAGACAAAAGGTAGTCTTTCGGGGCTTTCCCTGTAACTCGTTACATTGGGCTTTCCCTCAGTAGACACAAACCATGACCCCTAACGACGAGTTGTACCATCCAACAACGACCCGTGGTATGGGCCAGTACACCTTTCATTTGTTTCTGGGCTTTCTTAGGATGAATGGCACCACGACTTATCACTCATCCTATTACTCGTACCACGTGTCGTTATTACTGGGCTAGGAGGAGCTATTGCTTACCACAACTACTTCCATGACCCCTATATAACCTTACGACTCATACCACAAGTGATCTGTGAAATTTTGCAGATTTTTTTGCGGAACAAATTTCAAATCTTAAGTATAGTCTTAGGAAACTTTGGGTGTTACATTATCTCCCCCTTGGGAATATTTATCTTTGGATGGAGATTAAATAAGCTAAAAAGATAGGGAAAGAGCTGCAATCCAGGAACTGAAAGCTATAAACTAAAAAACTAATGGAGCAACTTACTCTGGATTGAGACACATGACTGAATTTAATTCATGAAACATACATGCATATGCTATAACATAAAAGGAACTGAGAGACATGAACTTGTCATGAAATTGAATAAAGTACTAAGGAGCAAACTGGTAGCTCATGCTTGAACTGATCCGGAAAGGAAAAGATGCGGGTATTTAGTCATCATGCCTTCTTCGGCTTCCCATGTAGCTCCCTCAACAAGCTGATTTTTCCACAAAACCTGTACTAATGCTACTTCCTTGTTCCTCTGCTTCCGAACTTGACAATCAAGGATCTCAACTAAAACCTCTTTATTGGTAAGTCTATCCTTCACCCTAATTCTTTCTACCGGAATAACTAAAGTTGGATCAACTATCCTTCACCCCAATGATTTCTACTAGAATAACTAAAGCTAGATCACCAATGCACTTTTTCAACAGAGACACATGGAACACCGGATGCACCGAAGCTAACTCCATTGGTAGCTCCAACTCATATGCTACCTTGCCAACTCGCCTTAGAATTCTATAAGGACCCACATATGGGGTTCTAAGTTTCCCTTTCTTACCGAATCTCATAACCCCTTCATGGGAGACACCTTTAGAAACACCTAGTCGTCAACCTCAAACTCAAGCTCTTTCCTCCTAACATCCGCATTGGATTTCTGACGACTTTGAGTTGTCTTCATCCTTTCTCTAATAAGTTAAACATTCTTCAAGACCTCATGAACCAAATCTGCCCTGACCAATATAGCCTCACCTACCTCGAACTATCCAATAGGTGAACCATCTGGATGCTGGAGTGATAACTGTTATTGTAGGCAAACTCAGTGAGAGGCTACTGATCATCCCAACTACCCTTGAAATCAATCACACACGCCCTTAACATGTCCTTGAGACCTGAATGGTCTACTTGGCCTGACCATCTGTTTGTGGATGAAAAGTTGTGCTAAGCTTCACCTGAGTACCAAGTCCCTTCTGAAATAATCTCCAAAACTGAGAGGTGAACTGAGTACCCCTATTCGAGATAATGGACAACAGAACTCCATGCAACTGAACCAACTTTTGAACGTACAATTTTGCATAATCCTCGGCAGAATCTGTAATTTTGACCAATAAGAAATGTGCTGACTTGGTGAACCTGTCCACAATCACCCTTATAGAGTCATACTATCGGTGTGTACAAGGCAACCCTATAATGTAGTCCATATTGATCCCTTCCCACTTATAAGTAGGAATTCGGATGTCTTGAAGCATACACCAAGGTCTCTAATGCTCAACTTTCACCTGTTAGTAATTCAGGAACTTAGCCACAAATTTCTCTATGTCCTTCTTTATGCCATTCCACCAATAGACTTCCCATAGATAACATTACATCTTGGTGGCACCTGATTGGATAGAGTACTGAGAGCCATGATCCTCGATCACCATTTTCTCTGTCAAGTCATCCACAGCAAGAACACACAATTCTCCCTAATATTGAAGTACACCATCTGCCCCTTGGGAGAAAACCTCTACCTTTTGATTATGGATTGCTTCCTTCAACTTCACTAGGATGGGATCCTCATATTTCCTTGCCTTAACTTCCAAAACCAATGAAGATTCCAACCCATATTGAACAATAACACCACCATCCACTCAATCTGTAAGGCAAAGCCCTAAACGAGCAAGCCTATGGAAATCCTTCATTAACTCTTTTCTCCCATTCTCGACATGGGTTACACTCTCCATGGACAGCCTCCTAAGAGCATCCTCCACTATATTGGCCTTGCCCAGATGATAAAGGACACTCATGTAATAGTCATTGAGAAACTCTAGCCATCTCCTTTACCGCAGATTCAGGTCCTTCTAAGTAAATACATACAAAAGGCTCTTGTGATCCATGAATACATCAATATGCACCCCATATAAATAATACCTACAAACCTTTAAATCTAACACCACCGCTTCCAACTCCAGGTTATGCGTCGGGTAATTCTTCCCATGAGTCTTAAGCTGTCTAGAGGCATACACAATGACCTTTCATTGTTGCATCAAAGACAACAAGACCCACTGTAGAAGAATCATAATACACTATGAAACTGAGGATTTGATATTTTACCAACTCATTAGGCTTTTAAACATGAGCTTTTTCTTTGTTTTCAACTTATTTAGGAAGGTTTTATGCCCTTTCTCTTTGTTTTGTAGGTATTGAACTTAAATAGGAAAGTAGAGGAATTGAACTAAAAAGCAAAGTGTTG
The DNA here is from genome assembly GCA_035772735.1 of Datura wrightii. Lineage (NCBI taxonomy): Eukaryota > Viridiplantae > Streptophyta > Magnoliopsida > Solanales > Solanaceae > Datura > Datura wrightii. The sequence goes on along the minus strand of JASDFA010000016.1, from coordinate 63,892,405 downwards.
GAAGAAGAAGACTTGTGGTTCGCCCAGGAGTCAACCTGCGAAGCGCAGGTTCTACGCAGAGGAACAATGGTCAGGAGCTGAAGTGCACATGTAAAATATAGGTGAGAACCTACAAATTGTAGGTGCAACCATAGAACACATCTAGCTTTCTCTAACTCAGATCTTTGAGCGACTTGCGCTTCATGGATGGGCACCTGCGAAATGCAGGTGTTGTGCAAGTATGCTCCATTCTGAAAAGGGTAAAATTTTCCAGCTCTGGCATAGGGATATTTTGGATGCTCTCAGGGTAAAAATGGGAATTAGTACACAAGAAAAAGGAGTAAACTGTCCATACATTGTGCACACCCTTTGAATTAGGAAAAGACAACTTTTTGGAATATTAATTTTTGTAGAGAGTGAAACATAGAGAGAAGTGAGAGCTTTTCTTCTTCTTTTTCAAATTTCTAGGGTGAAAACCCACCATTGAAGTACATTGTGAAGCTTGAATTTCCTACTCAATGATGAATGCTAATGAATCTTTTGTTGGTATAATCTTCTTATTACCATTCATGAGTAGCTAATTTTATTACTAGGGATGTGTAGTTGATAGGGGTTTAAAATGAATTGGGTGTTGTTGTTTTAGTCTTAGAATCACTTATTTTGCATAAATCAAATACTTTCTCTTAGTTTTAATTAAAATATTTATGGTTCCAAACATTGTGTTTGCTTATCTTACTTTTATTTGAGAAAGAGAAGTAGGATTTAGGTGAGAGAGCATTAGTAGGGAATTGAGTTTGAAGGTGTGGGGTTGGTCTAGAGATATCCAAGACCCATTTTCATAACTGATTCAAGGGTTAAGTCTAGAAATAGCTTAACTTTTCTCCAAGTTAATTTGGGTACTTGTTTTGTGACCTTGGGGTTCGGGAGAAGCAAAGAAAAATGTAAAGTGGTTGAAAAACATTGGGTGCAGCCTTGTCCATAGCTATTCATGCTTGTAGTTGGTTCTTTAGACTTATTATTTAACCCCAATCCAGCCGAGGCCCTATCAATAGAACGTCCCTAGTACTTTATCTCATTGTTGTTCCAATTCACATTCTCCTGTATTGTTATTGCTTTTAAAATCATATAATGATCTTATTTTCCCCAAAAATTTACTTTATATGTTTTTATGCAATGATGCTAGGTAGTTCTGATTGGTTTAAAACATTAGTAGCAATCACTCCCCATTCCTTGTGGATTCAACCCAGACTAATAGTTGGGTAAATTATATTGCATACAATCATGTACACTCTCTCACTGTGGATTTGGACGTTATCAATTTTGGCGCCGTTGCCGGTGAAGAGGCCTTGAGAGTCTAGAGTTGTTTGTAAATTTGAACTAGTAAAGCATCTTGTGTGCATTTACATTAGTTATTTTTTTCACTATTTTCTTAGGTTGAACTTCATGAGCCAAGACTCTCAAGTAGGTTTTCTGGACGGCCACATGGACCAAGATGATGATTAGTCGATATTGCTTGACGTAGCTGGTGCTATTTGCCTACCACCTATGATAGGGAATTTCGTCTTCTATGTGACGAGCTACATGATACACTTGTTACAAATGAAGGTATTATTCACAGGGCAACCAAGTGAAGATTCCAATAGACATTTTAGCAATTTTCTTGAAATCCGCCAACCCTTTAATATTACTAACATCAGCCAAGAGTCAATTCAGTTGATGCTTTTCCCATTCTCATTAATGGGGAAGCCACTTTTTGGTTAGAAGAGTTGCCCCTTGGGTCAGTCACTTTATGGAAGGAGCTGGCAGAGGCATTTTTGGATATATTTGTCCCTCCCTCAAGTATGCTTCAATTGAGGATGAGATTGCCAATTTTAGACAACTTTTAGGAGAACAACTGCATGAAGTTTGGCTCCGCTTCAAAAAGAAGGTTGTGATATGCCCCAACCATGATCTATCGGATGGAATCCTATTCCAAAGCTTCTATCGCTCCCTCGACTCTATCAATATGTTGGTGACGAACAAACTTTCTGGTGTGTCCCTTATGGACCAAACATTCAGAATGGCTAAAGCTCTTCTTGATCATATGACTAAAACAAATAGAGCATGGCACACCAGAGACATCGAGCTATCCCAAGTGGTTCAGCATCCAACCTTTTAACCGCAAAAATGAGAAGGCATGATGAGGAAAGAGATGAAACCATAGCAAAAATGATGACTCGACTCGAAGTAATCGCTAAACATGTTATGGGAGTCGGAGCCAACAATGTGAATGTTGCAAGGACCCAAAGGCTTGGTTAATATGAAGGGCATGGTTCACCTCCTAGATATGAGGAGTAATGTCAATACATGGCGGGTTAAATGGGGGGTTCCCATCAAGGATACCAAGGTTCCAACCAAGGCCCTTGGAGCCCTCATGATGAGAATCAAGGTTAGAGAAATTGTGAAAATCAAGGTTGGAATGATAGAAATTGTAGATGGGATAACCGGGAGAAAAATCGTGAAGGGTATCATAGAAGCTAAAATCCATACACAACTCCTCCCAAAGTGGATGCGGCCCAAATGCAACCAAGGTAAGTTATGTTGGCAATTCAAAAATCGAAGAGACATTGGCTAGGGTGTTAAAAAGAGTAGAGTCCATCGATAGTGGAGTGAAGGAATTAAAAGTTGAGGTGCTAACCTTGCCCAAACCGTGAGCTCCCATTCGGCTTCTATTAAGCCTTTAGAGGCTTAAATGACTCGTCTCTCAACCCAAATAAACACCCCAAATGAAAAGAACCCTCCCAAGTTATACTATATCCAACCCAAAGAAGGATAATCATTGCATAACTGTTGTCACAAGGAGTGGAAAAGTTGTAGCTGATACGAGTGTCAAGGCCAAGAAAGTTTTTGATCTAAAAGAAAGTGATGGAGTGAGTGATACGGTGCCAAGAACACCAATTCGTGTTGACAATGAGGAAGAAATAGAGGAGGAGGAAGTAGATGTTCCTCATGAAAATATTGTTGCTGAGAAAGACGGCGAGGTGCCTCTTAATACAAAAGTCCAAAAGCCTAGACTTCCACCCCTATACTCTCAATTATTGACCAAAAAGAAGGAGGACAACCAATTTCATAAATTCATTGACATGTTCATTAAGTTGTCCATAAATATATCACTTGTGATGCATTGCTCCAAATGCCTGGCTATGCCAAATTCATGAAGGAGCTATTGAAAAAGAAGAAGATTGTGGATGTGGGCACAGTGGAGGTGTCACACTATTATAGTACCATGATGGCCAGCAATCTTGTTCCCAAGAGAGAGGACCCATAGGCGTTCATCATTCCTTGCACCACCAGAGAGTGCATATTCAACAAAGCACTATGTGATCTTGAAGCAAGTATCAACCTAATGCCTCTCATTATCTTTAAAAAGATAGGATTCGGGAGTCCTAAGTCTACAACAGTGAAGCTATTGATGGCGGATCGATCCACCAAGTGCCCTGTAGGAGTTCTTGAGGATGTATTGGTCCGTGTGGATAAGTTCAAACTTGCAGCCGACTTTGTTATGCTAGAATATGACATGGGTGTTGAGGTGCTCATCATCTTGGGGCGACCATTGTTGGCAACAAGGAGAGCGCTATTGGATGTAGAGATGGGGGAGTTAAAGTATATAGTTAATGACGAGGAAGTCACCTTCAATGTGTGTCAATCAACAAAAACCCTAATGAATGCAAGGTGATTGCACTACTTTATAAAGATGAGTAGCAAAGGAATGATTGTAGGGATGAAGCTGATGAGGAGGATGATCCTCCAAATGAGTGATGCTTGGTGGTATCTCCATCGATCCACGACGTTAAATAAGGTGTTTCTTGGCAGGCAACACAAGTGCTTTTGATTTTTTTTTTGTGGTTTTGATGTTTTGTTGTTTTTTTTTTGTAGGATGATTTGATGAAAGACCAAGTGAAAGAAAAAAATAGGGGACAAGCTGCGTGAAACCTGTGAAACGTAGGGACTAAAGTGCAAGATGCAATCCAAGCGAAAAAAGGAACCAAAAAATCTGAAGAAAATGAAGGTCTGCGCCTCACCTGGGAAACACAGGTGATAACCCGCGAAACGCAAGTTCGACACAAGATAAAGCCAGAATACCTGGCAAAAATTTGGGAAAAGAAATGAATCTGTGAGCCACCTATGAAATGCAGGTGCAGATCTATGAAATACAGGTCTAGCGCAGGCAAGAGGCAAAAAATTGGGAAAAACAAAGCTACTTGCATTTGGAACTGCGGTTTGCAGGTGATCACCAATGATTGCAAGTCAGGTGCAGGCACATGTATGAGTATCATTTAAATTTTTGATTGACCCAATGACCAAACCCGACCCATAGCTGACCCAAACCTTTTAAACTTCTCCAACATCCCAAAGACCACTATTTTGTTCACCTTTTTCTCTTCCCCATAACCCTCTACCAACCACTTCATCTTCCCTATTAAACCCATTTGTTCCCACCTTAAAATCCACCAATCCACTCACCTTCCCTCCACCTATAAATTACATATTCTTTAACCATTTTCTACCATCACTCACAACATTCTCTCACAAAACACAAAGAAAGCAAAATTTTGGGTTGGAGATTTGGAAGAAAAGTTAAAGTTTTCAATTTTATTTCTTCTCTCATCTCATTTGATATGTGTCCTTCTCATTCTTATTCTCCAAGATTCCTTATAATTTTAGTACAAAAGAAAGCATGCTAGTTTGAAATTTTTCTTGACCCATGTTCCTCTATTACCCATTTAATGTTCTTCATTCTCTTGATAGCTTTGTTGTTACGGGTATAATGGAGGAGTTCAAATTGCAAAATGTGGGTAGAAATTGTTGTTGATAATGCTCTATATCTTGCATATGTCTAATGTTTTGAAATATTAGTTGGGGGTGAAATTTGAGTAACCCATGTGTTTAGAATGCCCGATTTTTCCTGATGATAGATAGGTTAATGTCTTTCTTAAGGAAAAATAGTCTCATGCCCCACCATGGGAGGCGTAACTGGCACCTAGTGCCACACTGGGACCTAGGCCGACCAAGCTTGGCATATGCACCTTAGGTGCCTGCCAGCAACGTAAAATCAAGAAAACAAATAGCTATATATCGATTGTAAACACGGTATTGGGCCAACTAAGCCATACAACAAACCTGTATAAAAACAGTTAACCCAGCAATCGCAACAACCAGAGGATCCTATGCGGGCCAATAAAATCACCATGTTGTCTAAGTCATAATAAAAGAAACACAGGCGGTTATATATTCAGTATAGCCGACAAGGCTGCTAACCAACAACTAATCTATGGCCCACACTGCAAACATACAAAACAAAACATACTTAGGCCCCAGATGGCCAACAGCAAACAACAACAAGAAACCATAGTCCGCAAGCCTCTAAGAGTGGAATAGTGGTCACAAAAGTTGTACAATGAAATGAGCAAACCTTTCTTACTAACAACTCTGAAGAAAAGGAGTTGACTGATCTGCTAAACTTGGATAACTGCGAAAGATGTGCTAGAACTCGTCTATATGCACCTGTAGGCAAGTATTCAGCGCCCCATGTGTAGGCGTTAGTACAATATGTGCCCTATATGTAAGGAAATAATAAAAATATCTGAATGAAAGCTGTAAAAAGAATTGGAAGTAATTCGTAATTGGAATCAGAATCTAACCTATGCAATGTCATAATCATAAGCTACAACTTGTAGATAATACTCAAACAAGAACCTAACCAGTCCCCCAAAAGTCTGGAAGGTACAACCAATACAAAGCTAACCTACCTGGGACCCAAAAGCCCCAATAAGCATCAATTAGTCTATATAACCCTAAGGTCCCACATGTGACTATAACTGCATCTCGGGCACCCCAGGCCCTAGTGAGGGTCGGTAGTGCCATCTTGGCATAGAAGGAGTTAATAGGAGACTCCAACGTGGCCCCGAAGACTTTACTTTATTCTTTTCAGATAGTTAGTAGCTCCGTAAGTAATTGAGTAGCTCCTAAGCAATACAGTAGCTCCGAAAGCGGTCTATAGTTCTTGTAGATAATAGCAGCATCGTAGCTCCATAAGCAATCAATAGCTTCGCAAGCATTAGCAACATCATAGCTCCGTAAGCAGTTTATAGCTCCATAAGTAGTTTAAACAACTAGCAACCCCTCAGCTATTTTCGGTGAGAGGTCATACGATATATGATCAACCCTAACCGGGGACACTACGTTACAATCTCAATTCCATTCATAGAGACTAACTACAACACATGAATTCTTAAGTTACAAAAGAAATACAAGTTGTATCAGTGTTACCACAAGAATAACTTGCTGAAGAGGTTAGCCTTAACATACCTCAATTGTCAATTTCCGTTCACTCAAATAGTTCCAACCTAATGTCGGTGATTCCTCCAAATTATAGCCCTTACGTTGAGAGGATAAAGCTATTTTCAATACTATGAAATGGCTAATAACAATATCCATTAAGCATATTATCCAAAATTCAAACTTTATCCAATTCGGCTGAAAGCTTACAAATTCCCAAGAGTTTAGAAGGTAGAAATGCTTACCTATCACTTGTAGCCACTTAGGACTCAGTTAGAAGTGATTTCTACAACTTTTACACAATGGGGCTTCGACAATCTAAGTAATATTTCAAGAAATAAATCCGTAGGAACGTTCCTCATAGGCTCAAAACTTGTTATCCCAGGTGAATTTGCATTTGAATGGAGTTGGCAGCGTAATTCGGCAAAAATCTCGTGAAAAGGTCGCCCAAGTCTCTCTTCTGATCTAGGAAATATTTTGAATGATTTAATTTAAGCATGAAGGAGGTTTATATATATTTGAGGTAGTGGGAAGAGAGGCGTGGCGCACTAGCAATAGCGCCAGAATACGGGCATGACACGCCAGCCAGTGCGCTGGCATGGCCGTGCGGCTCGGAGCCCAGAGCGCCCTATCTCCAGCCCTGCATTCCTGCTTGCTCAACAACGTGCTCGTACGCTCGTTCCCCAAGCCATTTATCACATGAGTCATACTCCAAAACTCCTAACATACGTACGCACGTGTCAGTTAAATGATAAAAACTTACGGGGTGTAACATTATCCCCCTTAGGAACATTCATCCTCGAATGCAATCTTATGCTTCAGAGACTCAATTACTTTAACCACTGCTAGAAATTTTTTGCAGAGTTTCCTCTATTACATGTACTATTTCAAAACTTGAAACACAGAAAAGTCCAACATAGGCATCTCATAGGACACTACAAGCAACTGTATGGCATAGCTCTATAACATAAAAGTGAACAACTAATCAACATTGATAACATAAGCAATAAAACAATATCTGAATAACAATCTCGCCTCAACCGCACAATCTGAGACAAGCATAAAATAAGTGAGGATATTTAGACCTCAAGTCATCCTCAGCTTCCCAAGTCATCTCCTCTACATTTCTGTTCCTCCAGGGACTTTAACAGAGGTTACATCTTTATTCCTCAATTTGCGAACCTGCCGATGCAGTATAGCAACTGGAGTCTCTTCATAGGACATTTCCTCTATGACTTGCACATCCTCAACTTGAACAACCCAAGACGAGTCCCCTATGCATTTATGAAGCATTGACACATGGAAACTAGATGAACAGAGTCTAGTTCTAAAGGAAATTCTAACTCATAAGCTACTCGGCCTATCTTGCGAAGGATCAGATATGGGAAAATAAACCTTGTGCTAAGCTTGACCCTCTTGCCAAATCTCATAATTCCCTTCATAGGCGACACCATAAGGAATACCCTATCATCAACATGAAACTCTACGTCTCTATGCCAAAGATCAGAATAGGACTTCTAACAACTCTAGGCTATTAGCAAATGCTCTCTGATAAGTTTCACCTTTTCTTCTGATTGATATATCATATCAGGTCCGATCACCCTTGCTTCCCTACTTCAAGCCATCCTATGGGGGACTTATATTTCCACCCATATAAAGCCTCATAAGGCGCCATCTGAATAGCGGAATGATAACTGTTATTGTATGCAAACTCAATAAGAGGTACGTGCTCATCCCAACTCCCTCTAAAGTTTAGTACACACGGCCGCAACATGTTCTCAAGAATATGAATGATGCACTCAGCCTGGCCATCTGTCCGGGGATGGAAAGCTATACTCAAATTAACTTGCGTCCCCAAACCTTTCTGAAATGACTACCATAATCTAGTTGTGAATTGTTCCCCTCTATTAGAAATAATGGATGTTGGGACACCATGTTGTCGGACTATTTCCTTAATATATAACTTAGCAAAATCTTTGGCTGAAAACATAGTCCTGACTGGAAAGAAATTGGCTAATTTCATCAACTTGTTGACGATGACCTAAATGGAGTCGAATTTATACCTGGTGCGAGGTAGCCCTGTAACAAAATCCATATTAATTGCTTCCCATTTCTACATAGGTAGAACTATCTCCTGAGTCAGCCCCCCGGGCTTCTGATATTCAACTTTAACCTGCTGGTAGTTAGAACACTTTGCTACAAACTCAGCTACATCTTTCTTCATTTCAGGCCTCCAATATATCTCCTTTATATCATGGTACATCTTCATCGAACCTGGGTGAAGAGAGTAACGAGAATAACATACCTCTACCATAATCTGCTGGCGAAGCCTTGCTACATCTGGAACATAGAGTCAACCTCTGAACATCAGAAAATCTTCTCTTGTTAACTCAAAGGCAGGTAGTTTGCCCTGCTAAACCTTGTCTCTAAGTTGTACTAGGATGGGGTCCTTATACTTCCGCTTCTTCACCTCTACAACTAGAGATGACACTGCTACATTCTGGATCACAACCACATTATCCTCTGAATCTACTACCCGAACTACTAGATTGGCTAATTGGTGTTGCTCTCGAGCCATTTCTCACTGTTCTGGCCTCAAATATGCCAGGATACCTATGGATCTGCGGCTAAGGGCATCGTCAACAATGTTAGCCTTACCTAGGTGATCTAAGATATTCACATCATAGTCTTTTAGTAACTCTAGCCAGTGACGCTGCCGTAAGTTCAACTCCTTTTGTGTGAAAATATAGTAATGGCTTTTATGATCAGTAAAGATATCCACATGCACACCATATAAGTAATGTCTCCATATCTTCAGAGCATGAACCACTGCGGCTAGCTCTAGATCATGGGTGGGGTAGTTATTTTCGTGCTTCCTCAATTGCCTTGAAGTATGGGCAATTACTTTGCCATGATGCATCAGCACACACCCTAACCTAATGTTTGAAGCATCTCAATACATCGCATAACCCCATGGTAGGGCCAACAGTGGTGCGTATGTTAATCTGTTCTTCAACCTCTGAAAACTCTGCTCACTTGGCTGCCTTTTGAGTCAGCCTTATCAATGGTGCTGATAGGGTGGAGAATCCCTCTACCAATCTTCGATAATGCATATCTAATCCTAAGAAGTTGCGTACCTCCATTGGAGTCATGGGTGTAGGCCAAGTCTTTACCGTTTCTATTTTCTTTGAGTCAACCTGAATACCTACAGCTGACACAATATGGCCCAAGAAAGCTACAGAATTTAACCAAAACTCACATTTCGATAACTTCACATATAACTGGCGATCTCTGAGGACCTGGAGTACTGTTCGCAAGTGATCTCTATGTTCAGCTTCTGAGCATGAATATACCAGAATATCATCCGTAAACACTACCACCAATAGATCTAAATATGTCTTGAAGATGTTGTTCATCAAATCCATAAACACTGAAGGTGTATTCTTCAATCCGAAGGACATTACCAAGAATTCAAAATGACTATACCTGGTCTTAAAAGCTTTTTTTGGAATATCTTTCTCTCGGACTCGCACCTGGTGGTACCCTGACCTCAAGTCGATTATAGAGAAATATTTCGCCCCTTACAACTGGTCAAACAAATCATCTATCCTTAGAAGGGGATATTTATTCTTAATAGTAACTTTATTAAACTTTAGATAATTTATACACATTCATAGGGAGCCATCATTCTTCCTTACAAACAAAACCAGCGCACCCCACAGCGAAGCACTAGGCCTGATAAAGCCCTTATCTAACAAGTCTATGAACTATCTTCCAATTCCTTAAGATTGGCAGGAGCCATTTAGTATGGGGGTATGGATAGGGGTTGCGTATCTGGTGGCAGGTCGATAGAGAAATCAATCTCACGCTCTTGGGAATACCAGGAAGCTTATCCGGGAATACATTCAGAAATTCACTGACCACGGGAATGGACAGAAGAGTCGGGATTCTGCCTGCATATCCCGAACCCTAACAATACGGTAAATAGAACCCTTCGCTATTAGCTTCCTTGCCCGAAGTTAGGATATAAACCTACCTTTTGGCTTAGCTGTATTGCATTTCCATTCTCGCACTACCTCTCCTGAAAAGTGAAATCAGACAGTCCTAAATTGGTATTCCACATTGGCATAGCATGAAGCTAGCCAATCTATGCCCATAATTACATCAAAATCAATTATTTCTAGCTCTACTAAGTCTGCTAAGGTCTGGCGACCAACAACCTCTACTGTACAACCCCGATAAATCCTCTTAGCAATAATAGAGTCACCCGTGGGTGCGGATACAAAACATGGTCTCTGAAGCAATTTTGGTGTTATACAAAATTTCCTTACCATTGATGGAGTAACATAAGACAAGGTAGAACTTGGATCTATCAAAGCATAAATCGAGTGAGAGCAAATATCCAACATACCTATCACAACATCTAGTGAAGAATCTGACTCCTACCGCCATGGTAAGGGGTAACTACCATTCGGACCACTGCCAGAACTAGATTACCATGATCTACCTCTACCTCTACCGGATGGAGCTGAAGGCCTACGCCCTGCAGAAGGTGCTGGGGCATGTGATCCTGCTGAGGACCTATTCTGCTAGTCCCGATCCCCCTGATCTCTATTTAGACAATCCCTCATCATATGACCCTTTTTCCCCACAAGTATAACACACAGTAGAACCATATCTATATCTCACAAAATGCTGTCAACTACAAATCCTAAAACATGGTGCAACGGGCTTGCTCTGATCTGAACCTCTCTGCTGCTGCAAGTCTGACACTATTGAATTCTTTCTAGGACCTGATTGTCCACGAGGGTCTCCCTTGTTTCCCTTCTGTTGCGGAGGCAAAGGTCTAGGTGGCCTACCTGGGAATCAAGGTCTGGGCCCCCTTTGAAACTCTTCCTGCAAATCAGTGGGCCTAGCCCTACGGTGCTGCTCCCGACTTACCCTCTTAGCCTCATACTGGTGTTGCCTGATTCTCTCTATATTCTGACCAAATGCCTGAATGCGCGAAATATCCATGTCCTCTTGCAAAGTAGTTGTAATACAGACCTCCATGTATTCCATAGAGAGTCCCACAATAAATCAGTCTACCTTAGCTGGCAAAGTATCAACAAAAGCTAGCGCATATCTTTCCAAGGAGTCAAACCTCAGTGCATACTCCCAAATGCTCATTCTACCATACTCCAGATGTAAGAACTGATCCACTCGGGCCTGTTGGATCTATCGAGGCAGATAATGATCTAGGAAGGCTTCAAAAAAACCCGACAAAGTAGGTGGGAATACATCTCTACCTCCGGACCTTTCCCAACTCTCGTACTACATAACTACTATGTCTCGTAGACGAAGCACTGCCAACTCAATCAACTCCGTGGATGAAGCATGCATCACCCTAAATATTCTTTGCAACAGATTTAAGAAGTCCAGAGGATCCTCTTTGCGGTCTGCCCCCGTAGACTGCGGAGGACTCAGGGAGAGAAACTCACGAACCCTCGAACTTTTGGGTCTTTTAGTAGATTCAACGACAATAGGTGCCACTAGCTGGCGTTGAGTGGCCATCATCCGAGCCAACATGCAAACCCCACTCCTAACCTCCTGATCCAATGGTATAGGGATGTTTAGGGGTGGTATTGGTGTATCTTCTGCCTTGTGGGGCTCCTAATGTGGCAGAGAATGTTGGGGAGATCGAGGTGATACCTCACTCTTGCCCTCAGGTCGGGCCGTCTCCGACTGTGGCACTCGGTTAGTGCCCTCTCCTGCTGCGTTATCCAACTCCCAGTCAGCCGTAGTCTATCATGGATCAGATATTTTCTCTGTAACTAAGAAGAATAACATAAGCTTAGGGACTCAACCCTACACAACATAGCTCTATGGCACGATTTGGGAAAAAAAGAAGGGTAACCACACTATCATGCCTTGTAGCCTCCTGCCTATAGAATGTGGTGCACAATACAACCATAGGCAAGGCTCTACTAGACACGACATGTAGACTTCCTAGGATACGACGTTGGTCTGACACTAAGTTTGTCATGCCCTACCTTTGGAGGCGTAACTAGAAACTAGTGCCACACTGGAATTTGGGCTGACCTAGCTGGGCATATGCATCTCAGGTGTCTACCCTCATCTTAAAATCAAGAAAAAAAACAGCTATATCTCAGCTTTAAACACATCATCGGGTGACTAGGCCACACAACAAACCTGCATAAAATTAGCTGACCCAGAAACCGCAACAACCAGAGGATCCTATGCTGGCCGATAAGACCACCATGTTGTCTAAGTCATAATAAAAGAAAGACAGGTAGTTATATATGCACTATAGCTGACAAGGATGCTAACCGACAACTAAGCTAGGCCCCACACTGCCAACATATAAAACATAACATACATAGGCCCCACACTTCCAACAACAAGCAACAACTAGAAATCGCAGTCCACAAGCCTCTAAGAGTGGAATAGTTGTTGGCACAGGGTCCCAACCTACCCAAAAGCTATACAACGAAATGATCAAACCTTTCTAATTGAAAACTCTGAAGAAAAGGAATTGACTAATCTGCTAGCCTTGGATGATTGCTAAGGAGGTCCTAAAACTCGTTTGTCTGCACCTGCAGGCATGTATACAACGCCTCATGTGTTGGCGTTAGTACAATATGTACTGACTATATAAGGCAGTAATAAAATTAGCTGAATAAAATATGTAAAAGGAACTGGAAATAATCCATAACAGGAATCAGAATCTAACCTGCACAATGTCATAATCATAAGCTACAAGTAGTAGATAATATTTAAACAAGAACCTAACTAGGGCCCCATAAGCCTAGAAGGTACAACCAACACAAAGATAACCTACTTGGCCCCCCATAAGCCTCGGCAAATGTCAATCAGTCTATATACCCCTATCGGTACCCCTAAGGTCCCATATGTGACTGCAATTGCATCTTGGGCACCCCAGGCCCTAGTGAGGGTCGGTAGTGCCATCTTGGCATACAAGGAGTTTATAGGAGACTCCAGCATGGCCCCGAAGGCTTTAATTTATTCCTTTCAGATAGTTAATAGCTCCATAAGAAATTCAGTAGATTTGTAACCAATACAGTAGCTCCGAAAGCGGTCTATAGTTCTTGTAAATGATAACAGCATCGTAGCTTGTAAGTAATATATAGCTCCATAAGAATTAGTAGCATCATAGCTCCGTAAGCAGTTTTTATCTCCATAAGCAGTTTGTACAACTAGCAACCCCTCAGCTATTCCTGGTGAGAGGCCATACGAAATATGATCAACCCTAACTAGGGACACTATGTTACAATATTAATTTCATTCGTACTGACTAACTACAACACTCGAATTCTTAAGTTACAACATAAATACAAGTCGTATCAGTGTTACGATGAGAATAACTTGCTGAAAAGGTTAGCCTTAATATACCTCAATTGTCAATTTTCGCTCACTCAAACAGTTCCAACCTAAAGCCGATGATTCCTTTATATTACAGCCCTTACGCTGAGAGAATAAAGCTATTTTCAATACTAGGAAATGGATAATAACAATATCCTTTAAGCATATTTCTACAACTTTTACTCGATGGGGCTCTAACATCTGAGCGAGATTTCAAGAAATAACTCCGTAGGGACATTCCTTGTAGGCCCAAAACCTGTTATCCAAGATGAATTTTCATTTGAACGGAGTTTAGTGGCGTAATTAAGCAAAAATCTCGTGAAAAGGTTGCCCAATTCGCTCTTCTGATATGGTTAATATTTGGAATGATTTAATTTAAGAATAAAGGAGTCTTATATATATTTTAGGCGGTGGGAAGGGTGCGTGGTGTGACAGCCATAGCGCCAGAATACGGGCGCGTCGCGCAGGCCAGTGCGCTAGCATGGCCACGTGGCGCGGTGCCCGGTGCACCCTGCCTCCTGCTCGCTCGACAACGTGATCGTATGCTTATTTACCTAGCCCTTCCTCACATGCGTCATACTCCAAAATTCTCAACATATGTACGCACGCGTCGGTTATAAAATAGAAACTTAGGGGGTGTAACAAATCATCATTCTTCTCTTTTTTTCTACCTAATGAATGCAAGTGTGATGTGCGGATGAGTTGAGATAGTTGTGAAATTGAGTTGATAATATTGGGTTGAATTGGGCACTTGATGTTTCTTGATGATAGAAGGGGGTAGCGTCCATCTTAAGGAAAGGTGTTAGTGGTCCCAATGGTCTTTGTTCTTGTCAATTTGGTGAATAGATCTGTTGGAGAAGTCTAAGAACCCGTTAGATGTAATATGCTTGGGCTTGTTGAAAAATGGCAAAGTTAAAGCTTAAAAAATTGGTGTTGGCCACTACTAAGAACCTGAAAATAGCAGATCCCTATCTGCAAAATGCAGGTGAGGGATTGACTATTAGGTCACTGTCTCCTTCCTGTGTTACAACCTGATGGTTCAGCTCCTATGAAACACAGGTGAAACGCAGAAGCTACAATTTTTGGTCGAGTTTCTACCAAATACTTGTGATGCACCTGTGAACCGCGGGTATTAACCTGCAAAATGTAGGTGCATCGCAGGTGCTGCTAGTTCTTGATATTGATATTACGTGTTGTCTAACATCCAATATTTTTATTTTTCTTCTTTAGCTTAGTATAGTTGTTCCATTTACTTTACTTACCGGAAAACTCAAAAATAGTTTAGTTGTGGCACTAACATTTCTATGAAGGATCATGACTTCCTCTAGGCAACAAGGCAAGGAGAAAACCCCTTCCACATCCAAAAGCAAAGGGAAGGGTAACGCTAAGCCAACCCAACCTATGCCAACACCAGGGATGCTATCATCCTATGTGTGCCTAACATGAAGGAGCACTATCTCACATGCTTAGACTGAACACTCACTACGAAGGAACACTTCAACTTAGTAGGGCTGGGGGATGACTTCCCCAACATTAATTCCCAATTCAATGAGAGGCATTGACATATGTTCACAGAGGCCCCACTAAACTACTTCCCACAACTGGTGCCAAAATTCTATGCCTCATACCAAGCAAGGGAAAATATCATGAAGTAAAAAAGGAAGGTAGATGATTTCCCTTGCCTCCCTTCAGTCATGGTTCACAACGTGGAAGTGGACATCACTCCTGATGCTATCAATTCCATCTTTTTGGAGAATGAGATCGACTCGGGGACTAAGTTTGCAAAACGGGTAGCAAATAAGGAGGATTAATTTGGTTGTGTAGCACGCATCATTGCAAATGGTCAGCCAGTCTGGGCCACCATAGGAGGGGAAATTGCAAGGCAAGACCTCATATTTGAGGCCAAACTATGGCTAGAATTTGTGTGATGTCGTATCATACCATCCAAAAATGATCAGCGAGTAAACGTTGAGGTGGCTATTCTCATTGCTTACATCATGTCCGAGGTTCCCATAAATTTCAGTGAAGCGGTGACCACCTAGATGAAGATAAAAGCTAGGAACCAAGTGCTCATGAGCCAACTTTTCCAGAAAGTGAGAGTCCCTTTATTTCTAGATGAAAATCCTAGCTCTGGTATGGGTGTGGTTGGTGTAGAGAAAAAGAGGGATGTTGATGCTTCCAAAAGTTAAAGAAAGATGCTATAGGCTTGGGATGTAACAGAATGGAAAAGTGGTATTGGAGTAAATCATAACTCTCGTGGTAGTGTATTAATTTGCATAGGGTTAGAAAAGTTACCGATTTTATGGTACTAATATCATGACCCGAACGTAGACCCAGATTGAGAGACGGGACAAGAAATCCCGAGAGACTCCAAGTCGACCAATGGCATGAAAATAACATCTATACTCAACATCATACAGCGGAAGTTCAACATAATCAACATACCGAAAGTCTGCATACATATATATATATCAAGGTAAAACTGAATCAAACAACGACAAGCTGATTTCTGCATGACGTCTGAAAAGTCTCTAACAAAAGTAATGATTTGATGGGAAAGCACCCCCAACTAGCTCGACAGAGTCTGAAACTGAAAGGATAAAAAAAGTATAAATGACTTAACGTCCTCGAAGGATGAGGACTCACCACCACCAGCTAGACAGGTCAGAGAGGGAAGCAGGGGCTAATGATGTGTCCGAGACTGATCCCTCGGAACTGTATCATAAAATGATACAACATAGACTATGTGGTCAGTACTTGGAATGTACTGAGTATGCAAGGTAAGTAAAAAAGAACAATTAAAATACATAAGAGATCATAAGAGTCGGACAACATGACCATAACATAAATATCATAATATAAACATAAGGGCTCAAGGTTTTCAAAACATTCATAAATCAGTAATAATCATAATCATGGGAGAAAAGCTTCATTAAACATAACTTGAGCCAAATTAACATAAACATAACTATGCATAAATAATGAGGAACAATGGGAGGACTTGTCATAACTGACACCATCATGATAGAGCCTTACATGATGCCCCAACTATCTTACTCAAGTTGGCAGAACCGTCTCAGGCTTGCCAGGCAAGGGATGTGCCGTATGTGATATCACTAAGAGGGGATCCATTAATATTGGAATATACATATATATATATATATATATATATATATATATATAAAGATACAGTGGCACGTAGGTCTGAGACACCGACATAGTCCTTTCAAAGTCGGGCTACTCTAGACACTGCTCCCAAAAACATGCACATATAATAATCGTAAAATCGTTCATGAAGTTCGTGGCCAAATAAATTATAACATCATTAATCCCCATTTAAAATAAATGTTTAGCCATGAACAAGATACCATGAATTGGCCAAGAGTTATATATCCGTAAATCATGAAATCCATGCATTCTTGTAAAACATGTATAACTTGACTTTTCGTAAATCCATGATAAATACTTGTGAGAAATCATATCATAAAACATAAATCGTAATTGGTCTAATTAAGATCAAGATAATAATGAAATCATAACTTGACTTTTCATGAAGCATACAAAATTGGGCATAGTTTAATTAAAATCTGTAACTATAAATTAATAATCAAAATAGTTATAAATTCATAGATCACAAAACATGTTGTAATACATGAAAGGAATTGCCCCCTAGATGGATCATAGGGAATTTCACAAAAATTGGAATAAATCTCATAGATCATGAAATGAAATCCATGGAATTTGAGAAGAGCTTTGGGCATGAGAGTCAAAGGAACTCTTATTCATAGCCTCATTTACAGTCTTCCTTGAATGCCTAAAGGAAATTGAAGGAGAATTGATGGATTTTATCCTTGATCGCCCCTAGGATCTTTCTAGTCTTGCATGCATGGATAGGAGTGATTTAGAATGAGCTAAACCCTCTTCAAAAAATCCTAACTAAGCTTAAATCGATGTAGTTTAGGCCTTAGAAAATTAGGAATTACGGAAAAGCTCATAATAAATTCACAGGGAAAAACATATTGCTAGTCCAACGAGGCATTGACGACTCATGCCCACTAATCATGACTCGTGATCACCTTTTTATTTCCTGCGCTGCCAAATCCCTTTTGAGGGTCAACACGAGGGACACCACAACTCATGGTGTACCCAACAACTCGTGGTGACCACGTCGTCGTCCACACTACCCAACCTACTTCATCCTTAGATAATACTTGACCATGGTTGACCTAACAATGACCACAACTCATGGTTACTCCCGTGATCACCCCAAAACTGAGAATTTCATCCATGGAAAAACTCCTCCGCATGAGTCACTCCACGACTCGTGGTGCACCCCACGGGTTATGGGAAGACTCGTCCTCTGACCTGGCGCAGAAAATTCAATTTTCTCTGTTTCAACTCCAAAATCCGATCTTAGGGTTCTTGTGGTATTAAAATATCTGCCCCTTGGGAATATTCTTCTTTGAATGTGGGAATACATACTGAAAAGTAGAGAAATACAATTATCATAATAAAATGCTGATCATATAAGTTGAAAACTGACGGATTGATTGACTCCAAATCGAACTACATGAATGAACTGAATTCATGAATCACTCATATATACAATGACATGAAAGAAACTGGGGTACGTGAGCTGAACATGAAACCGAATAGAGTATTAGGGAGAAAATCGATACCTCATGGTGAAATTGAGCCGGAAGGGAATAGATATGGGTATTTAGCAATCATATTTGCTTCGGCTTCCCACATAGCTCCCTCAACATACTGGTTCCTCCACAAAACCTTGAATGAGGCTACTTCTCTATTTCTTAGCTTTCGAACCTTAGAACCCAATATTTCCACCGAAACCTCCTCATAACTAAGGTTGTCCTTCACACCTACGCTCTCCACCGGAACAACTAGAGCCGAGTCACCCAAGCACTTCTTTAAGAGCGATAAATGGAAGACTGGATGAATTGAAGCTAGTTTTGAGGGTAACTCTAACTCATAGGCCACCTTGCCCACACGTCTCACAATCTAGTACGGGCCAACATAACAGGGACTAAGTTTCCCTTTCTTTCCGAACCTCATCACTCCCTTTATGGGAGACACCTTTAGAAACACACAATCATCAACTTCAAACTCAAGTTCTCTCCTCACATCCGCATAGGACTTTTGACGACTCTGAGCCTCTCTCTTTTTTAGGTAAAGTTGAAAGCATACTTCCACACCCTTCTTCCCCAAGATTAAATACCCAATCCCCATTGCTGATGAAAAGAGTAAATTTGATATTTTAGGTTTCATCAACTTTAACGTTTAAATTTCTTCCATGATAATGTGTATCCTTGATTTGATTAACCTATTTTTTATTAAATATCGTGATTTAAAGTTATGGGGATGGTGAATTGAATTCATGAATTTGGTGGATAGGTGCATTATTTATAGAGAGAGAAAGGACTAAATAAGTCTTGAGTTGTTAAAATTCATATTAGTTCATTATGGGTGATAGTAAATTGATTGTTGGGTTGTTGAATGAGTTTAGTAATGCTACCTCCATGTTTGAATTACTGAATTAAGTATTGAAGGAGGGAAAATGAGAGGGATGGCCAATTGAAGGAATTCTTGAAAAGCTCAATATGAGAGAAGAGTTGAATTCATGAGCTTGGTTGGAGTTAGAGCTGGTGAATGAATTAGTGTTGTGAGGTTGGATACTGATGGGGGAAGTCATGAGTACCCCATTGGACAATGTCTCACCATTATGCTATTGAATTAAGTGTGGGGTCAAATTTGCACCTTTAAATACTTAATTTTCTAGCCTTGTTATTCACAAACTAATCTTGTGTACTTGTTGATTTTTGCTTGAGGTATCATGGCACCAAAAGGAAGCAAAGGAATTGAGATTGAAGTTGCAGGCAAAGGTATAAAGAGGCTTAGAAAATGTACAAAGGGAGATGGTTCATCAGCAGCTAAGTCTAGCTCTGTTAAACACTTTAGGGCACTGGCGTAGAGTCGCATGGGCTTACCTGGTTCAACACGTAGAAAGAGGCTAAGTATGCCACTAAATATTGAATCGATGAGGGATGCCTAGCGCTGGAGTTCCCTGCTGTTTAGGACAAGGTCTGTGAGTTGGGTTTAGGCTACATCTTTGTTGAACCAGAGGAGTGCATCCTCACCTTAGTGATGGTGTTCTACGCAAACTGGGACACATCATATGGAGAAAGAAATGAAGTCAAGATTAGGGGTCAGGTGGTGCGGTTCACCAATAAAACATTCAATGCTTTCCTCCACACAAAAGTGGTAGACCCTTTTGATTATGTATTTATGTTAGAGAAGCCTCCATACCGCGATATCTGCCACACTCTTTGTGGTGAGAGATCAGTCGTGCGTTAGGCAAGAGACCATCAAGGCATTCATTATACTCTTTTGTTCTCTTATATGAATAAGGAGGGGAAGGTGTGGATAAACATTTTCTGTGCTACACTTCTCCCTAGGACCCACATCACCGATGTCACTAGATAGTGGGTAGTGCTGGTGTACATGCTAATGAAAGCTCTACCACTAAATTTTAGTGCAGTGCTTCGAGGCAAAATGAGGTGAGTGAGGAACAACTGTAGGTTGAAATACTGTTATCATAGTCTCTTGACTCAGTTTTTTAGAAGCCAAGGCATTAAAGAGGAAGAAGCAAACCTTCATCTACCTCGAATAGGGCATTTAGTAGGAAATATGATTGATGCTACAAAGGTGAAGGAGTCCGTCACTTCTACAACTCAAGCCATCACTATAGCTAATCATCAAGCTCATGATGAGAGTTGGAAAGTTCGTGTATATGGGATGCTTGACTTGAAGTTGAGAATAGGTGGCCGACTTGCTACAACCGAGGAGATGGCAACCCTTGAGGATAGATACCCACTCATAGAGAGTGCTATGCAGATGTGTAGAGTGGGGCCTGCTTTCGAGGAGCTGCTTGATAATGATGAGGCCACTGTGCTGACTAACAGTGTTGATGATCTTGATAACGATGAAGAGGAGGATGATACTACTACAGGCGCCATTCAGGTTGATGGCGATGATGATCAGGAGGAGCATCAGTATTACAATCCTGATGATGATTCTTAGAGGACTAGAAAGTTCCTTTCTCCCTATCTTTTGATATGATTGTGTGCACTGGGGACAGTGCACTGTTTAAGTGTGGGGTTGTGGAAAGATTCCTGTTTCTTCTTTAATTGATATATTTGTAGACCGTAGAATAATTTCATTCCTGTAGTAATAGCTTTATGATTTGTTTGGTCTTGGTTTGTAATAGCTATTATGATGATGACTTGTGATGCCATGGGATGTTAGATACTATGTTTGTCTTTGGTTGTTGAGATTGTTAGTTTTAGTTTAAAATTTTTTTTGTTGGTGTTGGTTTTGGTCATGGGTGAGCATGTCTATTGAGCTTGGTTTGAAAATTTTAAAAATTGCCATATCTCACCCAATCTTTGATTTTTCTTATGGTCGTGGTTCTTTTCCGAAAGGGAGTCCTTTGAGTTGGGTAAATATTTATTTTCTTAGGAGTCATTGTAGTCATAGAGTAGTGATCCTTCCCTATTATAGATGGATAATAACCGTCTTAAGGGAATTTCATCACGTTTTGTTTTTTTAGGATTGAGTCGTAGATCATTCGCTTGTGTGCTTGTGACATTCTACTTAGCTGCTATGCTAGAGTAAATAAAGTGATCATCTTCAATGACTAAGTGAGGAATCTATGAGAGAGACACATAGGTCATTAATTTTACTCAAAATAATTCTAGGGCCTAATAATGAAAAATGTCATTCAATATGATTGTGTGGATGTGTAGCTATAGGAAGCTGACCAGACTCTTGATTGCCATGAGAGGTAAGCTAAATTATCTTGTGTGTACATATTGGAACATCTAGAACTTTCCTTAGTGTATGTAGGATAACTAATTTTTAGGGAGTTAGGATATGATCAAGGCATTTCTTTGAATAGGCCAAGTTTTTTACCGTGTTTGTTTTACCTTCCTGTACGTTCTCCCTAATTAACCCTATTTGAGCCATGAGCCTTATTCTTTCTTAGCCACGAAAGTAGCTTAACCGATTTCTTTGTGAGACCTAAGACTTATTGATCCAAAGGAGTCTTAGGCACTTTGAGACATTAAAAGTAAAGGTCCACCGAAGTATAATGTTAAGGGAGAAAGAAAATTGTGGTGAGAGAAGAAAAATAGGAAAAAAGGGTGCTCACATAATTATGTTGTCTAGTTGCTGCTAGGACAATGAAAGATAAAACTTCTATTTGAGTTTATAAGCAGAAAAGACTAGCAGTCAAGTGGTGAAAAAGGAGCATGAGAAGAAAAGAAATAAAAAGGGGTGAGTTAGTAAAAGGTGAACAAGCGATAAAAGGTTTTCGACTTGAAAAATGAAAATGTCTTAAAAGTGCTTAGGGTGGTAGTCACTATAAAAGAAATATCATTCCTACCTATCTCTTAGCTGACATTACAATAAAAAAAAACCTTGTGATCCTAATCTCCTAAAACAACCAAGTACTCTAAACATACATGAAGCGCAAGAATATGGTATGTGACATGTGTGCATTACATCATTTGTGAGCATGAGAGATCCTTGCTTTCTATGTTCATGTGTATGCATTGATAATTTGATAGAGAAACATTACTAAAAGTGAGGGGAACGAGATATCTAAGTTGGTGAACTATTTGTTGTATGTCTTATACTTAATCACGTTGGCCCTTGGTTTTGAAACGTGAGTCAATTATAGAGGTTGTGTAGTCTTGATTGTGAAGCCTTTACATGTGTTTGATGAGAATTATTTTATGTTGATGAACCACTTGAATTATGTTCTGTGCTAGTTTGTTGAGTGTGAATTGTTAAAGGTACCAAGTGTGATGGTAAAAGATGAGTTTATGTGTGGAGCAAAGGATTATTTGAGGACGAACAATGGTTTAAGTGTGGGATGGTTATGTTGGGCATATTTCTATACCCATTTTCCTTGTTTTGCTCATCTTTTACCTTGTTTTGAGTGCATAATTCTTATGAAATGCGTAAACTCATATGTTTGTGTGGTTTGTATGCTAACAAACATTTTGAGTTGTTTTGAGCAGGAAATCACAGAAAAAGGACCCAAAATGAACCAAGGTTGAAGAGTTGAGAAGCTGAGAAGAAGGTTTGGGGTCTATGATGGGCACCCTGCGCCAGGTCCTTAGTTCCTTGGCAAAACATCATCAAATTCTGGTGCTATGGTTGGTGTCCCGCTGTCACGACCCGAACATAGGTTGGGACCGAGACACGGAACCTAGAACAAGAATAGTTCTAAGTCGACCCATGGCGTGAACATGATAACTAAAGCAAATACATCAAGTGAAAGTTGATAACTGAAATATGAATAAATGGATATCTTAATACCTATCAACCATACAGAGTCAAACCTGACAAATCTGAAATTCTACATATTGCCTGATAAGCCTCTAACATTCCTAAAGAGCTAATGGGACAACATCCCCAACTAGCTCACTAAAATCTGAAAATGAAAGTAACATCACTCAACTAACTGAAGGTCCTCAAAGGATGAGGTCTCATCCATAAGAGAAACTGAACTAAGCTGCGGGGACTGGATTAGTAATGGAACTGAATCTGAGCATTTGAGTATGTATCATTAAATGATACAACATAGAGTATGTTGTCAGTACTTGGAATGTACTGAGTAGTCAAGGTAAGTAAAACATGCCGAGTAAGTATAAACTGAAATTATGCATATAAACATAAATCATAAGATCATGAAAGTAAGAACTGCATGCTAATATTTAAAAACATGTATAGTCCAAAACTGTATTTCATATCTGAATAGAATGACACGCGGCTGAAAATAGAATCATATGACTTGCCATAGTTGATATCATAAGTAAAAGCTTATAAACTGATCATTGGGTCAAACCTACTGAAAACATAATATCATAAGTCATAAACATGGATAACTAAAATATAAGGAACAATGAAAGACTCATCTTAAACGACAACCACCATTTATGAGCACATGATGATCCCACGTCTTTCCCGAATGGAGGAGGGCCATCCTAGGCCTTGCCAGGGAGAAGGATAAGTATGGTGTGATATCACGGTGTGCCCTTGGGCTGGCGAATGCTTTCTTGAGAGGTCTGAAAATGTATACCTATGTTGCCGCGTAGTTTATCAGATTGGGGAACCTTGGAACCCCTAGCGTACTAGATGCTAGACACTACTCCCAAATCATGTATAATACTCATATAATTGTATTGTCAAAAAATGGGTTGAATCTGAACATTGGGGAGTCTTGACTCCAAAATATATCATAACTGATCTTGTTAACCTTGGCTAAATCATAAAATATACTTGACTTGTGTGGGCTTGCCCAAATCTCAAAATCATGCATACCTAAAATAGACTTCATAAGGAAAATCATGGATTCATACATGGGTAATTCGTAAACATTCATTCGTGCTAAATATCTCAACATATTTGCAATCATAAATCACAAAATTGACTTTTCATGAACTTGCCTAATTGGGCAGAATTTCTAAAACTTGAGGTCATGAATTTATAATCAAAATAGGTATAACATCTGTCCTTGAATCTTCAAACATACTTTGAAACATAGAGGGGATTGACCCATAACCAATGTTTAGGGAATTCATACAATTGATTAAAAACCCCATAAGATCATGGATTTGATCTAAAACTTGAATTCATAGAATTGAGGAGAATTTTTAGCATGGGAGTGAAAGAAACTCTCATTCATAGCCCTACAACCTGGGTGAGTTGAATCTACACTTATCTTTGAGAGCACAAAATATTTGGAGAAGAAATTGAAGGATTTTAAGCTTGATCTTGAAAGGAGAAATCCTAATCTTGCATGCATGAGAGTTGAATAAATTAGAATATGTTAAACTACCTGAATGCACTTCTTTCAGGGTTTAAAACGACATAGTTTAGGGCTTAGGAGTTTAGGAAATACGAAAATGCCCTTACTAATTCATTTAGAAAAATGTCCCTGTATGTCACCATGAGCGACTAGACAAGTCGTTGGGTTACCAGACGACTTGTGGTTCTGGCTCGTTACCTCCACTGGAATAATTCTCATTCACTGTACTTCCTTACCCCATGGACAAATTGATGAGTCATTAGGGGCACAATGACTCGTTCCCTCCATCCGTTGCCCATACTGCCAATTTCTCTTTTCTTCACCCCACACACTTAAAGGGAGAGAACACGACTTGTGGGGTGACACTATGACTCATTTTCCCACTCATCAAACCCCCAGAACATATTCCTTTCTCCAACTCAGTACCTACTTAACGGGTCACTGGACGATCCGTCAAGTGACCTAACGCGTCATCTGATGAGTCATTATGTGACTCGATGCATATTTTACTATTTTCTCGATTTCAATCGTTGGATTTAATCTTAGGGACTTTCAGGGTAATACAATATCTCCCTCTTGGTAACATTAAACCTCGAATGCAAACTGAGCATATTGGAGGGCTAGGGAAAGAACAATAATCCCAAAACTGAACATTGAAGCTGTAATATGATGGAGTGACCGACTCTAGACTGATATACATGACTAAACTGAATTCATGAATCATACATACATGCTAAAACATGAAAGGAACTGAGAGGCATAAACTACATATTAAACTGAATAGAGTATTAAAGTGGAAACTGATACCTCATTTTGGAACTGATCTAGAAGGTAAAAGATGTGTGTATTTAGCCATCATAGCTGCTTCAGCTTCCTATTTAGCTCCCTCAACAAGCTAATTCCTCCATAAGACTTTCATTGAAGCTACTTCTTTGTTTCACAACTTTTGAACCTGATGATCAAGGATCTCAATCGGAATCTCCTCATAGCTAAGGCTATCTTTTACACCTATGCTCCCACCGGAACAACCAAGGCCGGGTCACCAATACACTTCTTCAACAATGATACATGGAAAACTGGATGCATTGAAGCTTACTCCTCTGGAAACTCCAACTCATAGGCCATCTTGCCAACACGTCTCACAATCCTGTATGAACCAATATATCAGAGACTAAGCTTCCCTTCTTTCCAAACCTCATCACTCCATTCATAGGAGACACCTTCAACAACACCCAATCATCAACTTCAACCTCGAGTTCTCTTTTCTTAACATACACATATGACTTTTGAACACTCTGAGCTATTTTCAACCTTTTTCTTATAAGCTGAACATTCTTCATAGCCACATGAATAGAATCTGCCCCTATCAATATAGCCTCACCTACCTTGAACCAACTAATAGGCAATCTACACCTTCGCCCATAGACAGCCTCAAACAGACTATCTGGATGCTAGAATGGTAGTTGTTATTATAAGCAAACTCGATAAGAGGTAAATCATCACCTCAACTACCCTGTAAGGTAAACTAAGTACCTTTGTCTGAAATGATGGACAAAGGAATCCCGTGCAACCAAACCAACTCTTGAATGTCTAATCTAGCATAGTCGTCAGCTGAATCGGTAGTTTTTACGGGTAAGAAATGTGCTGCCTTAGTCAATCTGTCTACAACCACCCAAATAGAGTCATGCTATCGACGTGTGCGATAAAATCCTATGATGAAGTCCATATTGATTCCTTCCCACTTTCAGGTGGTGATACTAATGTCTTGTATCACACCTCCAGGTGCTCAAATTTCACTTGCTGACAATTCAAACACTTCGCCACAAACTCCACTATGTCCTTCTTCATGCCGTTCCACCAAAAGACTTCCCTTAGGTCAAGGTACATCTTGGTGGTACGTGGATGTATAGAATATCGGGAACCATGAGCCTCATGCAACACACTCTCTTTTAAGTAATCAGCACCTGGAACACATAAATGACCTTAATAATGAAGTACACCATCTCCCCCTTGGGAGAAGACCTCCACCTTTTGTTTCCTAACCGCTTTATTCAATTTTACCAAGATAGGATCCTCATCTTCCCTAGACTTGACTTCAGTCAACAAAGAAGATTCAAACCATTCTGAACAATGACACCACAATCTGTCTAGTTAACCAGGCAAACCCCTAACAGTGCAAGCCGATGCATATCCTTTACCAACTCCTTCCTCCCATCCTCAACGTGGGACGCGCTCTCCATATATAATCTACTAAGGGCATCCGCCACTATATTGTCCTTGCCCGGATGATAAAGGACACTCATGTCATAGTTCTTGAGAAGCTCTAGCCATCTGAGTTGTCGCAAATTCAGGTCCTTCTGAGTGAACACATATTGAAGGCTCTTATGATTTGTGAACACATCTACATGCACCCATACAAGTAGAGCCTCCAAATCTTCAATTCAAACACCACTACTGCCAATTCTAGGTCATGCCTCGGATAATTCTTCTCATGAGTCTCGAGCTATCTAGAGGCATACGCAATGACCTTACCATGCTGCATCAACACACAGCCAAGACCAACCCTAGAGGCATCACAACACAGAACAAATCCATCTGTTCCCTTGGGTAGGGTCAATATTGGGGCTGAAGTGAGTCAAGTTTTTAACTCTTGAAAACTCTTCTCACAGGCATCTGACCACTAAAATTTGACTATCTTCTGGGTCAACTTAGTTAATGGTGCTGCAATGTATGAAAATCCTTCAGGAAACCTCCTATAATAGCTAGTTAAACCCAAGAAGCTCCTGATCTCTAAAGGATTAATCGGTCTAGGCCCATTCTTTACTGCCTCTATCTTTTGAGTGTCCTAGTTGACACCACATGACCCAAAAGTGCTATTGAGTCCATCCAAAACTCACACTTTCTGAATTTAGCAAACAGTTGGCGATCCTTAAGAGTCTGCAGCACGATCCTCAAATAAGTGGCATGCTCCTCTTCGCTTAGTGACTATGTGAGCATATCGTGTATGAAGATAATCATGAACATATCCAAATATGGCTTGAACACCCTTTTCATCAAATTTATAAAAGCTGCAGGGGCATTCTTTAGTCCAAAAGACATAACTACAAACTCATAGTGACTATATCGAGTCCTAAAGGCTGTTTTCGAGATGTCACTCTCTCTAACTCTGAGCTGATGATATCCAGATCTGAGTTTTATCTTTGAGAAGCACTTATCACCCAGAAGTTTGTCAAAAAAGTCATCGATTCAGGAGAGGGGATACTTGTTCTTGATTGTGACCTTATTTAACTATTGATAGTTAATGCACATACGAAGAGACCCATCCTTCTTTCGAACAAGGAAAACTAGTGCACCCCAGAGGGATTTGCTAGGTCTGAGGAAGCCTTTATCTAGGAGATCCTTCATCTAGTTTTTCAACTCCTTTAGCTCAGCTGGAGCCATTTTGTAAAGAGAGATAGATATAGGTTAAGTATCGGGATGAAGGTCAATACCAAAGTCAATCTCCCACTCAGGAGCGACCCCTAGCAGATCATTTGGGAAAACCTCCATATACTCACATACAACAGGGATAGACTGAAGAGTCAGGTCTCAAATATAGCATCCTTAACCCGAGCTAGATGGTACATGCAACCCTTGAAAATCATCTTTCTAGCCTTAAGGTAGGAAACAAAGCAACCTATAGGAACAGCTAATCTACCCATCCATTCTAGGATTGGCTCATCTGAATATTGGAACTCTACCATACGGGTTCTATAATTCACTGAGGCATAACATGCATGAAACCAATCCATACCTAAGATACCATCGAAATCATTCATGTCTAACTCTACTAAATTGGCTAAGTTGGCTTTCTCAAGGACTGTGATAGGGCAATTTCTGTATACCCATCGAGCTATAACTGAGTCATTGACTGGAGTAGATATTGAGAAGGGTTCTGATAGAATTTCGGGACCGACTTTGAGACTAATAGCAACATAAGGAGTCACAAAATATAAAGTAGACCCTAGATCTAGCAATGATATACATCAAAATAAAATACTTGTAACATACTAGTAACCACATCTAGAGAGACCTCCTACTCTTGATGAGATGAGAGGATATAAAATTTGTTCTAATGCTCATCACCACCTGCTCTAGTGGATGCACCCTGCTGAGCAGAGCATGCAAGTGAAGTTGCTGAATTGGTGGCTGGGTAATGGCCTCTACTATGGCCCTGTCTGGCTGAAGGGCAGTCTTTGAGTAGATGCCCGGGCTTCCTACACCCGGAACACACACCCGACCCTACTAGACACTTTATGAGGTGTTTACTGCAATACTTGCCGCAAACTGGCATGCTAGGCTCTCCTAACCTGCTCCCTTGACCTCTAGAGCTTGATGTCCTTCCCTTATGATCACGCATAAATCTAGAGGGCATACTAGTTTACGATGGTGCTGGGGTTGATGATCTCTAGTGGGATTGCTGACGATGTCCGCCACTAGACCCCTGCTAGGAGAACCCAAAGCTGCCTGTCCTGGCCCTCTTGACGTATCTCTCCCTTTCCTTCATCTGATATGCCTCTATCTACTGGGCATATATAACCAGTCGAGAGAAATCTAGATCACTGTTCAGCATTGGTGGTCCTACACTCGACTAGCGAATCTGCCACTCCATACACATATATGTTCATACGAGCTCTCTAATCTACAACCATCTCCAGTGCATACTTGGACAGCCAGGTAAACTCCAAGGCGTACTCTGGGATAGTCATGTGGTTTTGCCTCAAGTTGACGAACTCTGTCTCTTTTGCCTCCCTCAACTCCCTAGGGAAGAATTTGTCCAAAAAAGCCGTCCTAAACTCATCCCACCCAATGGGAATGGCGCCCACTGCCCTACTATCCTTCCACTAGTGGTACCGAATATAAGGAATCCCCTTCAGCTGGTAAGAGGCTAAATCTATGCTCTTTTCTCCCATCACCCCCATTATCTAGGTGTTCTTTTGTATCTTCTTAAAAAACTTTGTGGGTCCTCATCCACTCTTGACCCAAGGAACTCAGGTTGGTTCATCCTGAGAAAGTCCCGAACTCGAGCCGCTACTGCGTTCCCATTTTGTGGGACATGGGAAAATGCCTGCTAGTTGACCTGAGCGGTCAAAACCTTATCTAAGATCTAAAAAGCGGCTATAATCTCGGCATGAGAGACTTGCTCAAGCAAAGGACCTACTGGTGCTAGTGGGGCTTGCTGGTGCCCATCTCCATTGCTATCTTCATGGACATTTCTATTTCCGTTCCTTCTACCATTGACCTAGCATGGAGGCATGATTCTACAAACGCGTATAACACAAGTTAGAAGGATAGAGAGATACTTCATCACATGACATAGATCATGAAAGAAAGGAAGTTTCCTAGAACGTCTTATAGCCTCTCCCCCATAAGTGTAGCACACTTTATACCTATGGAAAAGACTCTACTCAACATGGTTTTCAAACACCCTAGGACAATCTAAAACTCTGCTTTAAAACCAAATTTGTCACGACTCGAGCATAGGTTTGGATCGAGACATGGAACCTAGAACCACAAATGACTTCAAGTCGACCGATGGCATGAACATGATAACTAAATCACATACATCAAGCGAAAGCTGATAACTGAAACATGAATAAGCAGAAGTCTGAATACATATCAACCATACAGAGTCAACACTGACAAAGCTGAAATTCTACATATTATCTAATAAACCCCTATCATGCCCCACCTGGGGGGGCATGACTGGTACCTAGGGCCACATTGGGACCTGGGCTAACTTAGCTGGGCATAGGAACCTCTGGTGTTTGCTAGCAACTCAAAATCAAGAAAACAATGATCTATATCTTAGATGTAAATATAGCCTCAGCCAACAAAGCCACATAGCAACCTGTAAAAGAAAACACCTACCCAACAACATGACAAAAAAGGGATCCTATGTGGGCCGACAAGACCACCATGCTGTCTAGTCATAACATAAAGAAAACAGGTAGCCATATTTATACTATAGTCGACAAGGCCGCTAACTAGCAAGCTAAACTAGGGCCTACATGTCCAACATACAAAATATAACATACATAGGCCCAACACAGCTGATAACATCCAACAACTAGGAAACTATAGTCTACAAGCCTCTAAAAGTGGAATAATGGTCGGGACAGGGCCCCAACCTACCCAAAACTGTACAACAAAAATAGCAAATATTTCTAACTATAAACCCCGAATAAAAGGAGCTAACTGAGCTACTAAGCCTGGCTGGAAGCTCAGGGGGTCCTGAACCACGTCTATCCGCACCTGCAGGCAAGTGTGCATGTTATTACAATATGTACCGAATATGTAAGGCAGTAATAAAGACTGAATGAAACTGATGAATAAAATAAAAATAATCAATAGGAAGGGATAAGTGTTTAACTTGAATAGCCTCGTAATCTAAATAATAACTAACAAGCGAATATACAAACAAGAAGCCAACCAGGCTCCTATAAGATTTGAAGGTACAATCAACGTAGAATAACCTACCTATGCGCCCATAAGCCCTGAAAAGCGCCACTCAGTCTATATACCCCTAACAGTGCCCCGAGGCCCTATAAGTGACATCAACTGCGTCTCAGGTAGACTAGGCCCTCATGAGGGTCAGTAGTATCATCACTGACATTAAAGGAGTCTGTAAAAGACTCCATCGTAGCCCCAAAGTCTTTACTTTAGTCCCTTGAGACTTGCAATAGCTCCATAAGCAACTCCATAGCTCGTAAGCAACTCAATAGCTTGTAAGAAATTCAATAGCTCTGAAAGCTATCTCATAGTGCCGTAAATAATGGCAGCATCGTGGCTCCATAAGCAACTCATAGCTCCATAAGCCTAAGCATCATCATAGTCTCGTAGGCGGTCTATAGCTCCTTAAGTAGCTTGTATGATCAGTAGTCCCTCAGCTATTTACAATGAGGGGTCATACAAAGTGTTATTAACCCCTATTGGGGATGCTATACTACAATCTCAAATCCAATGGTATCGACTGACTATAACATTCAAGTTCTGAAGTCACTATAGAGGTGCTAGTCCTATCAATGTTACAACAGAAATAACTTGCTGAAGGAATAGCCTTAACTTACTTTAATCGTTGATTGTTATATACTCAAATAATTTTAGCCAGAAGCTGGTAATTCCTCCAAATTGCTGCCCTCACACAGAGAGAATAAGGCTATTTCAGTACTAAGAATTGGTGAATAGCAATATCTTTCAATAGGGTTAACTATAACTTCAACTTCATATAATTTGACCGTGAACTTACAATTTCTCGAGAATTTAGAAGGTAGAAATTCTTACCTATCACCTGTAGCTGCTTAGGACTCTATTAGAAGTGATTTCTAAAACTTTTACTCAGCGGGGTTTCGGTACTCCAAGGGAATTTTCAAGAAATAACTCCGCAAGGATGTTCTTCGTAGGACTATAACTTGTTATCCAAGAAGAATTTGCATTTGGAGTTTAATGGGGTAATTGTGCTAAAAACTAATAGATAGTTGAGAAAATATATCATAGGGGTCGAGGGTCTATTTGCTGAAATATTGAAAGTGATTTGAACTTCACTTAACACATATATATAGGTAGGGGTTGATGGCCTAAGGGGTGTAGTACCCGGCGATCCTGGCCTCCAGCCTCGGCCTCCTGCTTGCTCGATGCCATGTCCATATATTCATCCCCTGAGCCCTTCCTCGCATACTCATACTCCAAGACTCTCAACATACATGCACACGCATCAGTTAAACGATAGAAACTTATGGGGTGTAACATCATCCTTCATTGGGAACATTCGTCCTTGAATGTAATCTTATGTTCAGGAGACTTAATCTATTTTGGATACTACTGAAAAAATTTCGGTAGAGTCTCCTTTGTAATGTGGACTATCGAAAACCTAAAACGCAGAAAAGTCCAGCATTGGCGTCTGACATGATGTTATAAGCAACCACCACACAACATAGAAGTGAACAACATAACAGTACTGATAATATAAATAATAAAGTAACAATTGAACAACAATCTCACCTCAACTGCATAATCTAGGTCAGTTCTGCAATAAGTTAGGATACTCAGACCTCATGTTGTCCTAAACTTCCCAAGTCATCTCTTCTACATTTTTTTTCTCTATAGGACTTTAACGGAGGCTACATCCTTAGTTCTCAATTTTTGAACCTACCGATCTAGTATAGCAACTGGAGTTTCATCATAGGACAACTCTTTAGTAACCTGAACATCCTCAACCGGGACAACCCCGGACAGTCTCCTATACATTTCTGTAGCATTGATATGTGGAAAATTGGATGAATAGATTCTAGCCCTGAAGGCAGTTATAGCTCATATGCTACTTGTCCTATCCTTCTAAGGATTCGATATGGGCCAATGAACCTAGGGCTAAGCTTGAAATTCTTGCCAAATCTCATCACACCCTTCATATGCGAAACCTTAAGAAATATCCAATCATCAAAATTAAACTACAAGTCTATGCCGGACATCGGAATAGGACTTCTGACAACTTTGGGCTATCAGCAAGCGCTCTTTGATAATTTTCACTTTTTCTTTTGACTGATGGATTATATCAGGTCTGATTAGTTTTGTCTCCCTTACTTCAAACTAAACTATGGGGGACCTATATTTCAGCCCATATAAAGCCTCATAAGGCGCCATCTGAATAGCAGAATGATAATTGTTATTGTATGCAAATTGAATAAGGGGTAGATGCTCCTCCCAACTTCCTCCAAAGTCTAGCACAAACGACCGTAACATGTCCTCAAACGTTTGAATGGTGCGTTCTACCTAGTCGTCTATCTAGGGATGGAAAGCTATACTCAAATTAACCTGTGCTCCCAAACCTTTTTGAAATAACTGCCAAAATCTAGCTATAAATTGTGCCCCTCCGTCAGAAATGATAGATGCTAGGATACCAGGCAGTTGGACTATCTCCCTAATATATAATTCGGCATAATCATCGGCTAACAATGTATTTTGGACTGGCAAGAAATGGGCTGATTTCGTTAACCTATCAACAATAACCCAAATGGAGTCAGATTTACGCCTGGTACGAGGTAGACCTATCACAAAGTCCATATTAATTGCTTCCCATTTCCACATAGGCACAACTATTTCCTGAGTAAGTCCGCCAAGTTTTTGATGTTCCGCTTTCACCTATTGGCAATTAGGACACAGTGCTACAAATACATGTACACCTTTCTTCATCCCAAGACACCAATATATCTCCTCAATGTCATGGTACATCTTCGTCGAGTCTGGGTGAAGAGAGTAACAAGAATAATGTACCTCTTTCATGATCTACTGGCGGAGCCCTGCCACATCTATAACGCAGAGTCGACCTCTGAATCTCAAGACCTCATCCTTTGCTATCTCAAAGGCTAATAATTCGCCCTGCTAAACCTTGTCTCTAAGCTGTACTAGATTAGGGTCCTCGTATTGCCGCTCCTTTACCTCTACAACTAGAGATGATAATGTTGTATTCTGAATCACAACCTCATTATCCTCCGAATCTACTACCTAGACTGCTAAATTGGCTAACTTGTGTAGTCTCTAGCCATCACTCATTATTCTAGCCTCAAATATGCTAGGCTACCCATAGATCTATGGCTAAGGGCTTTGTCTACAATATTAGCTTTCCCTGGGTCATATAGGACGTTCATGTAATAATCTTTCATTAATTCTAGCCAATTACGCTGCCGCAAATTCAACTCTTTCTGCGTGAAGATATACTGAAGGCTTTTATGATCAATAAAGATATCCACATGCACTCCATATAAGTAATGTCTCCATATTTTCAAATCATGAACCACAACAGCTAACTCAAAAATCATGATTGGGGTAGTTCTTTTCATGCTTCCTTAAATGCCTCGAAGCATAGGCAATTAGCTTGACATGTTGCATTAAAACACACCCTAACCCAATGCCTGAAGCGTCAAATTATACAACATAGCCCTCTGAACCTTCTGGTAAGGCTAGAACTGGTGCAGAGGTCAGTCTATTTTTAGCTGCTGGAAACTTTGCTCATACGCCTCGGTCTAGTGAAATCTAACTGCTTTCTGAGTCAATGTCGTCAATGGTGCTTAAAAGCAAAGAATCCTTCCACAAACCTTTTGTAATACCCGGCTAATCCCAGGAAACTAAGAACCTCAGTTGGAGTCGTGGGTCTAGGCCATGTCTTTACTACCTCGATTTTCTATGAATCAACTTGGATACAACTTCTGACACAATATGGCCGAAAAAGGCTATAGAATTTAATCAAAACTCACATTTTGAGAACTTCGAATATAACTGGTGGTCCTTGAGGATCTGGAGTACCATTCGCAAGTGATCTCGTTGTTAAGCTTTTGAGCGGGAATATCCCAGGATATTATCAATAAATACTATCACAAACAAATCTAATTATGGCCTGAAGCTGCTGTTCATCAAGTCCATGAACAATGTTGGGAATTCGTTAATCGAAAGGACATATCAAAGAATTCAATATGATCATATCTGGTCCTGAAAGCTATTTTTGGAATATCTATTTCCCAGACTCGCACCTGGTGGTATCCTGACCTCAACTTGACTTTGGAGAAATATTTCTCCCCTTGTAGCTGGTCAAACAAATCATCCATCCTTGGAAGGGGATATTTATTCCTAATAGTAACTTTGTTTAACTGTAGATAATCTATATACATTCGTAGGGAGCCATCCTTCTATCTCACAAACAAGGCTGGCGTGCCCCACGATGTAGCACTAGGTCTAATAAACCTCTATCTAGAAAATCTTTCAAATGCTCCTTCAGTTCCCTCAATTCGGCGGGAGCCATTATATACAGAGGGATGGATATAGGTTATGTATTTGGTGGCATGTCGATAGAGAAATCGATCTCCCACTCTGGGGGAATACCAGGAAGCTCATCGGGAAACGCATCCAGGAACTCATTCATTACAGGATTAGACTGAAGAGTCAGGGATTCTGACCGCATATCCCGAACCCTAAGAATGTGGTAAATACAGCCCTTCGCTATCAATTTCCTTGCTCGAAGATAGGATATGAACCTACCTTTTGGCATAGCTGCATTTCCTTTCCATTTATGCACTACCTCCCCTGGAAAGTGAAATCAGACAGTCATGGTCCAATACTCCACATTGGCATAACATGGAGCTAGCCAATCCATACCCATAATTGCTTCAAAATCAATCATTTCTAGCTCCACTAAATCTGCTAAAGTCTGGTAACCAACAACCTCTACTGTACAACCCCGGTAAATTCTCTTAGCAATAATAGAGTCACCGACGGGTGTTCATATAAAAAATGGTTGTTGAAGCAATTCTGGTGTTATACCAAACTTCCATGCCACTAACGGAGTATCATAGGACAAAGTTGAATCGGGATCTATCAAAAAATAAACTAGGTGAGAACTAACATCTAGCATACCTGTCACAACATCTGGTGACAACTCTAACTCTTGTCTCCCTGGTAAGGTGTAAGTGTGATCTAGACCACTGCCCGAACTAGATGCCCCTTATCTACCTCTGCCTCTGCCGGTTGGAGCTGAGGGCCTACATCCAGCCGAGGATGCTGGAGCATGTGATCGTGTTGAGGATCTATTCTGCTGGTCCCGATCATCGTGTTCTATGTTCGGATAATCCCTGATTATATGCCCCTCCAGGCCACAAGCATAACATGCAGTAGAACCATATCAACACCTCCCAAAATATTGTCGACTGCAAATCCTACAACACGCTACAATGGGCCTGCTTTGATCTGAACCTTTCTATATCTGTGAGCCTGATGCCCGTGAACTCTCGTTGGGTTCTGATTGTCCGCGACGATCTGACCTACCACCCTGCTGCTATGGAAGCAAAGGTCTAAGTGTCCTACCTAGCAACCGTGGTCTTGGCCCCCCATAAAGCTCAACCTGCATATCAACAGGTCTAGCCCTCTGCTCATGATTCACCCTCTTAGCCTCATTTTGGCGTTGCCTTATTCCTTCTATGTTTTGAGCAAAGGCCTGAATGCGCGCGGTATCCATGTCCTCATGTAATGTGGTGGTACTACAAGCCTCCACGTACTCCATAGCAAGCCCCATGATGAACCGGTGTACCCTAGCTAGTATTGCATCACAAAAGCTATCGCATACCTTTCCAAGGAGTCAAACCTCAATGAGTACTCCAAAATGCTCATTTTGCCCTGCTCCAAATGGTAAAACTGATCCACCCGAGCCTTTCGATTCTCCCGAGGCAAGTAATGATTTAGGAAGGCTTCCAAAAAACTAGGCCAAGTAGGTGAGGGTAAATCTCCACTCCTGGACCTCCTCAACTCTTGTATCATAGAACTTCTATATCTCACAGACGAAACTCTGCCAGCTAAACTGACCCTGTTGATGATGCAAGCATCACCCTGAATATTTGCTGCAATTGGTCCAAGAAGTCCTGAGGATCCTCTTTGTGGTTTTACCCTATGAACTACGGAGGACTCAAGGAAAGAAACTCCCAAATACTTAAACTTCCAGGCCCCTCAAGGGCTTCAACAACAGCTGCTACCACTGGCTGATGTCAGGCGGCCTACATCTAAGCCAACATGTAAACGGTGCTCCTAACCTCCTGATCCGATGGTATAAGGATGAATGGGGGTGGACCGGTATATCTACTACCCTGGAGAGCTCCTGGTGTGATGGTGGGTGATGGGGAGATCGAGGTGATTTCTCCCTCTCGCCCTCAGGTCGGGCCAGCTCTAACTGTGGCACCCTGCTAGTGCCTTCTCCTACTGTGGTGTCCAACTCCCAACTTGACATGGTTTGTCGTGCATCAGACATTTTCCCTATAGATAAGTAGGACAATGTAAGCTTAGGACTCAACCCTATACAACATAGCTCTATAGCACCACTGAAGTAGGAATGAAGGTAACCACACTATTATGCCTCGTAACATCCTGCCTATAGAATGTGGTGCACAACACACCCACATACAAGGCTCTACTAGACACGGCTTGCAGACTCCCTGAGATACGACGTTGCTCTGAAAAAAAGTAGCCATATTCATACTATAGCCGACAAGGCCGCTAACTAGTTAGCTAAACTAGGCCACACATGACCAACACGCAAAATATAACATACATAGGCCCCACATGAACAACACCTAAAATATAACATACATAGGCCAAAAACTGAGAAACTGTAGTCTGCAAGCCTCAAAGAGTGGAATAATGGTCGGGAAAAGGCCCTGACCTATCCAAGACTATACAACAAAAAGAGAAAAACTTTCTAGCTATCAACTCCAGAGAAAAGGAGGTGACTGAGCTGCTAAGCCTGGATGGAAGCTAAGGAGGTCCTGAACTACATCTATTTGCACCTACAGGCAAGTATGCAACGCCCCATGGATGGAGTCAGTACAATATGTACCAAATATGTAAGGCAGTAATAAAGACTGAATGAAATAGATGAATGAACTGAAAATAATCAATAGGAAGGGATAAGAGTTTAACTTGAATAGCCTCGCAATCTAAATCATAACTAACAAGCGAATATACAAATAAGAACCTATCCGGTCCCCCATAAGCTTGGAAGGTACAAGCAACACAGAATAACCTACCTGGGCCCCCATAAGCCTTGGCAAGTGCCACTCCGTCTCTACAACCCTAACACTACCCCAAGGCCCCATAAGTGACTCCAACTGCGTCTCAGGCAGACTAGGCCCTCTTGAGGGTCAGTAATATCATCTCTGACATAAAAGGAGTCCATAAAAGACTCCATCGTGGCCCTAAAGGCTTTACCTTAGTCCCTTCATACTCTCAATAGCTCCATAAGCAACTCGATAGCTCATAAGAAACTCAATAGCTCATAAGCAATTCAATAGCTCAGAAAGTAGTATAATAGTGTCATAAATGATGGCAACATCGTGGATCCATAAGGAACTCATAGCTCGGTAAGACTAAGAAGCATCATAGCCCCGTAGGCAGTCTACAGCTCCATGAGCAGTTCATATGATTTGTAGTCCCTCAACTATTTACAGTGAGAGGTCGTATGAAATGTGATTAACCCCTATCGGGGGTGCTATACTAAAATCTCATGTCCAATCGTATCGACCAACTATAACATTAAAGTTCTAAAGTCACTACAAAGGTGCTAGTTGTATCAATGTCATGGCAGAAATAACTTGCTGAAGGAATAGCCTTAACATACCTTCATTGATGATTTCTAATTACTCGAACAATTTCAACCAGAAGCTGGTAATTCATCCAAATTGCAATCCTCACACTATGAGAATAAGACTATTTCATGGAGAATAGCAATATCTTTCAATAGGGTTAACTATAACTTCATCTTCATACAATTCAGCCGAGAACTTACAATTTTCAAGAATTTAGAAGGTAGAAATGCTTACCTATCACTTGTAGCCGCTTAGGACTCAATTAGAAGAGATTTATACAACTTTTACTCAGCGGGGTTCCGGTACTCCAAGATAATTTTAAAGAAATAACTCCGCAGGAATGTTCCTCATAGGCTTATAACTCATTATCAAAGATGAATTTGCGTTTGGAAGGAGTTTAATGGCATAATTCTGCTAAAAACTTATAGAAATTTGAGAGAATATATCATAGGGGTCGAGGGTCTATTTTTTAAAATGTTGAAAGTGATTTGAACTTCACTTAATACTTATATATAGGTGGGGGTTGGTGACCTAGGGGGCATGACACGCCACCCATCGCGCCGGTCAAGAGGCGTGATGTGCCAGGCTGGCTTGTGCGGCGCAACACCTAGTACGTCTCGCCTCTGGCCCCAACCTCTAGCTCGCTCAATGCCATTTTTGTATATTTGTCCCCTAAGCCTTTCCTCGCATGCGTCGTACTCCATGACTCTCAGCATTCGTACGCACGCATCAGTTAAACAATAGAAACTTACGGTGTGTAACAGTCCCTAACATGTCTGAAGAGCTGATGGAACAATATCCCCAACAAGCTCACTAAAATGTGAAACCGAAAGTAACATCACTCAACTAACTGAAGGTCCTCAGAGGATGAAGACTCACCCACAACAAAAACTAAACTAAGCTACGGGGCCAGACTAGTGATAGAACTGAATCTGAGCGTTTGAACCTACATTATGAAACAATACAACATAGACTATGTGGTAAGTACATGGAATGTACTGAGTATGTAAGGTATGTTAAACATGCTGAAAGTAAAAAATGAAATCGTGCATATAAGCATAAGTCATAAGATAATGAGAGTAAGGGCTGCATGCTGATATCTGAAAGCATGTATAGCCATAAAACGAATTTCATATGTAATAGAATGGCGCAAGGCAGAAAATAGAATCATATGGCGTTCCATAGCTAAAATAATAAGTAAATGCTTATAAACTTATCATTGGGTCAAACCTACTGAAAACATAATATCATAAATCATAAACATGTATATTTGAAATATGAGGAACAATGGAAGACTCGTCTTAATCGACAACCACCATGTATGAGCGCATGATGATCCCACGTCTTGCCGACGTGGAGGAGGGCCCATCCTAAGCCTTGCCAGGTTGAAGGATAAGTAAGGTGTGATAGCAGGGTGTGCACTTGGTGGGGGAAACGCTCTCTTGAGTACATTGGTGTGTAGTTTATGAGACCGAGGAACCTTGGAACCCTAGCCTACTCTGTGTTAGACACTACTCCCAAAATATATATAATGCTCATATAATTGTATTCTCAAAACATAGCTTGAATCTAAACATTAGGGAGTCTTGACTCCAAAATATATCATAACTGATCTTGTTAGCCTTGGCTAAATCATAAAACATACTTGACTTGTGTGGGCATTCCCAAATCTCAAAATTATGCATACTTGAAATAGACTTCATAAGGAAAATCATGGATTCATACATGGGTAATTTGTAAACATTCGGTTATGCTAGGTATCTCAACTATTTAAAATCATAAATCACAAACTTGACTTTTTATTAAACTTGCATAATTAGGCATAATTTTCTAAAACTTGAGGTCATGAATTTATAATCAAATAGGTATAAAATCTACCCTTGAATCTTCAAACATACTTTGAAACATAGAGGGAATTGACCCATAAACAATTTATAGGGAATTTTATAAAATTGGGTTAAAACCCCATAAGATCGTGGATTTGATCTAGCACTTGAATTCATAGAATTGAGGAGAATTTTGAGCATGTGACTGAAATAAAGTATCATTCGTAGCCCTATTTACCTGGGTAAGTTGAATCTACACTTGCCTTTGAAAGCCTAACAGATTTGGAGAAGAAATTGAAGGATTTAAGCTTGATCTTCAAATGAGAAATCTGAATAATGCATGCATGGGAGTTGAATGAATTAGAATAGGTTAAAATCCCTTAATACACTTATTTTAGGGATTAAAATAATGTAGTTTAGGTCTTAGAAGCTTAGGAATTATGAAAATTCCCTTACTAATTCGTCTGGAAAAATGACGCTGCCAGTCACCACGAGCGACCAGACAAGTCGTTGGGTTACTAGAAAACTCGTGGTCCTGACTTGTTACCACCACTTGAGTAATCCTCATTCACTAGAATTCCTTACCCCATAGACAACTTGACGAGTCGTTAAGGGCACGACAACTTGTTGCCTCCATCCATTGCCAATACTACCAATTCCTCATTTATTTACCATATACACTTAACGGGGGAAGACATGACTCGTGGGGTGACACAATGACTCGTCGCCCCACCCCTCAAACCCCCAGAACAAACCCCTTTCTCCAACTCAACACCCACTTAACGGGTCACTAGATGATCAGTGAAATGACCTAATAAGTCACCTGATGAGTCGTTTTATGACTTGGTGCAGATTTTCCTATTTTCTCCATTTCAACCCTCGTGTATGATCTTAGGGACATTCGGGGTATTACACCCACACTAGCTATTTGACTTCAGAAGATGATCATTTCAACACCTTGGAAAGATGGTGGGCATAGAGCCCCAGAACATCCTAGACTTAGAGAAAATCACCAAAATTCTGGTGAGATTGTGGAGGCCTCACTCTAGAAGGGTCCAAAAGTGCAAGAATTTCACTAACACTTTGGCGAGATAGTTAGAGTGGCGCGCTAGATTTTATAAAAGTGTAGAAAAATTGGGTAAGTTCCTGGCGAGATGATGGAGGCGATGCAGTAGGTCCATCTCAGAGCTGAAATTACTGGAAATTTGACTAAGTCTATGGTGATATGGTGGGGGCGGCATGCTAGACCTATTCTGGACCGAAATTGCTGATTTTAAAGCCAAGTGTCGGAGGGCAAAAGCATCATTTCAAGGCTCAGCTATAAATATATCCTCTAGGGCATTTGTTATGGAGTCCTTGGACAGATTGTTCTATCTTTTGTTCATTTGTATAATACGTAGTTCATCTTGGGAGGCTTGTAAGTCATTTCGAAGGAAGACCTAAGTCTACACTAGGTTTCTTCTTTTCTTTACTCTTTAGTTTGTATGACGATGAATATGTATTCATTTTTCCACTTGTCTTTGAGTGACTAAACTCATATTCTAGGGTTTTTTCCATGTGGATGGCTGAATGTTTGATAGAGTAATTTAATCTAGATTTGATTCGTCATTGCGATTGTTTGTATTTACTTGTTTTAATTTCTTATGTATGAAATTTATCACCTTATAAGTAACCTGTTGGCTTTCGATTGAACATGGGAAAGGAAATCAAAAGGGTTAAAGGTAAACATAAAATGGGAATTCAAAGACCCTCAAACCCATTGGTGAGAGGATAGAAGTTGTTGATGAGGATAGGGATATATCCTTCAACCCCAATTAGTTAAAATACAAGTAGGCATAACTATCGTTTCATGCTTCTCCTATGACCATAGGGATATGGCCGTTAGGGTTCATGAAATAGTTCTTGAAAGTTAGGGATAGTGACAAGAAATATGATAGTAACTTGCAACTAGCAACCTAGGAAGAATCATTCTAGTGTAATCACGTCTTGAAAACTCAACCTGAAACCAAGCATGTGTCATTTCCCTAGACTTTCATCATCATCGAAGTAAAACCAATCTTGCAATCATTTTAATTATTTTTATATTTTAGGTTTTAGTAGTTAATTTCCCAAACCAATCCCTATTTTAACTATTTTGTTAGAATAGAGAAAATAAAGTAATAACCTTATAACGATTGAACGGACAAGTGTTTGTGGGTACGATAATCAGGCCTTCCAGGCCTATATTACTTGATGACACGTGAGCTTGTGTGCAGTTAGGTGATATCAGCCCTCATCATAAGTCTTGACTTAAATATCCTCGGTTAAAGTTCAAGTCAATTTAGATGAGGGTTGGTAACCTCAAATTGCATCTTTTTTCTCTTTACCTAACTTCAACCTCCTTGGTCGGGTAAGTTCAAGATACGAGCATATTTCAACATTTGCAACCTCTATAACTAATTAAAATAGAGAGAATAACAATCCACCTAATTCACCATTCAAGAATCACTATTTTATAATGCCTACCTTTGTTTATGCATTATGATTCCCAAAATCCTAGCTTAATTTGTTTAGCTTCTCATGTTTATGAGAATAACAACAAAAGATGTAGAAGAATTTATAATGAAATACTTATGATAATATAAACCTGTTGCAAAATCTCCAAAGCTATATTGAGTCACAAGAACTTGATGACTTTCCAAAAAATATTAAACCAAGAAATTACACAAATTCATAAAGTATGAATTGTGCAACACTATGAGTCTAAAATCCCTCGTGCACGTTAGACATGGAATAAAGGGTATTTATAATAGTAGCTTAATCCTTCGTTGTTCCTTCTTGCAGCTTCTGTTCCTAGTCGAACTGGGATTGAAATCCTATCACACCTAGACTGCACTGTTCTTCGCGCCTCTCTCTGTGTCATATCCTTGGCATGCTGCACCTCTGGGTGCGCCATCCAGGCCTTTGCATTGCGTAGGCCATAACACGACTATGGCTATGCGATGCCAACTTCTATCATACTCATTTCGTCAATCCCATTTAACCATTCTTACTCTTTTTAGCCAGAATTAAGCCCAAATTCATCACTTTAATAACTGAAAGTATCTAATCATGTGTGTTAGCTTTTTTTCACAAATATATCATAAAATACAAGAAAACACTCACAATTTAATCTCAATACATAGATAAGTATGAGTAAAATATGACTAATACATGTGTAGATATGCCATTCATCACCGATATTCATATTTCAAAGGAGATTGGGATCAATCTTGTAGATTCTCAACCCTGAACTTTAGCTCTTGCTTGAATTTCAAAAGAAATAGGAATAAAAAAAAATTATGATCTAGTATATTTTGTTTTCTGCTTTTTTGTTCATTGTTGGTATGAAAATTGGTGAAATCCATCCTCAATTCCAGTCTCTTAGTCCGCTGCTCGCCAAGAGGCAATTCCCCTTTCATCTCTATATTTTATTCCAATGCTATATTGTATTTTCTTTCATCTCCATGTCAATTTTGTTAGTATTCTCATGAAACAACCCGAGTCTACACCCTGGATGTGACACGGTACTTAGGATCACAAATGACCCCAAGCCACCCCAAGAAAACCCATGGAATAGCATATTCTGTAATGACTGAACTACTGAAAAAAATCTTAAGTGGAAGCTAATTGTAAACAAATAACCGAATACTGAATATATAAAGATAATCTAATAAATTATTGATATTTGCTTAACACTGAAACTCAAGTTGAAACTAATATATTCTGTCTGAAAGCATTCTAAAAGAAACTGATGAGTTGTTGGGACAAAACCTTAGCTAACTCTAATGTCTTAAACTAAAACTGAAAATGACAAATATTGAAGGTGAAGACTCCAATCCTCGAAAGATGAGGACTCACCACAAGAACTTTGCTACAATAAGTTTGAAGGTGAAACTAACCCCGCTGCTGAGTCTGAGAGCCTGAGCCTATATCATAAAATGATATAGCGCAAGAAATATGGAGTTAGTACTTTGAATGTACTAAGTATATGAGATATGCAACTGGAATACAAATAGCACATACTAAAAGTCTGAAAAGTTGTGCTAAAATGCATAATTGAACTGAACTACCATGACTCTTACTAAAATACATAAATACCAGTGTTTAGCAATAGTCTAAAAATACGTAATAAAATGTAGTAAAACTGATTTATGATTCATGTGCATGTATTAAAACTAAGTCTATACCTGAGACTGAGACTATAAATGTACTGATTGATGGGAGAGTCTATTAACTAAAATATAACCATGGGAGCTAACCATGGAATTCGATATATATGCCCCATTACTAGGACCCAATATACCTT
The DNA here is from genome assembly GCA_035772735.1 of Datura wrightii. Lineage (NCBI taxonomy): Eukaryota > Viridiplantae > Streptophyta > Magnoliopsida > Solanales > Solanaceae > Datura > Datura wrightii. Next base: position 63,847,522 of record JASDFA010000016.1, on the reverse strand, counting down.
GCTAGGGTATAAAGCCATGGTTGATGTGATCACTAAATATGATGGCCTTTCGGGCTAATAAGCTACAGCGGCACGTAGTTCTAAGTCCTGGGTGCGCTGAACCCTAGACCAGCTCAGTGCTAAGAACTACTCCCAATTGATAAGCCTACTAATAATTTATTGTTAGCTCGAAAACTAGTGTTCTTAAAGCTAAGCCAGAAACTTTAACTGATAGTATTCTGAGAGCCTAAAGAACCTAAAATACTGATTATGCTGTCAACATTTGTATACTAAAATCATGATAGAATTACCAAGACTGTAATACAAATTCATGCTAACTCAAAGCCATATAGCAGAAAAATATATATGTGTAGAACTGAACTTGAAACATGTGAAAAATCTGTCATAAAAGTATCATTTATAACGGAATTTGTAAAATCATGAATGTCATATACTAGAATTCACAAGAGACTTGAGAGTATCGAAGTAATAGGGGAATTCATAACTCAGCAAACATCCTAAGACATGATTTTCTATGGGACTGCGATATCAATATTTTCTGAAAGCTTTTGGGACACAAGGGTGAAAGAATAACCCTTGTTGAAATCTCACATACCTAGAGAAGAATTTCTCTGAGAAGAAATCTTGAAATTTGCAGCACTTTGAATGGAACCCTAGCTTAGACGTGAGAGGATTTTCAATCTTCTACGCATTGTTCCTGTAAGTTTATGAGAAAATGAGAGGGCAATGTATCAGGGAGTGTTGAAGAAGTCATATAGGTGCCAAGGTGAGTGTTGAAGAATTCATAGCGGTGTGCCAACCAACCAACATTGTAAAAATGCAAGATACCAAGGTTGAAGAAGTAACACTAGAGTCTCCAAATGTCATCCAAAAAATCACGCTCAAGGATTCTAGTGCACTTGAAGAGGAGGATTTCCAGCAAGAAGCATGCTTGAAAATGGAGTGACTCAGACCGCCCTCTTATCATTTTTCAACATTGAACTTGGTTGAAAAAATGGAGACTGAGGAGACCAAGTCAATGGAGGAAGTTGAGGAGGAAGATCAAGGTGGCTTCATCTTAGAGTATGCCATGCCAACAAGGCCAAAGCACCTCCCTCCTTTAAGGGCCAAGTCACACAAGATGAAATATCCATTTCTTGGTCCCTTGATGCTTACACCACCACCCCTCAAGCAGAATAGAATAATGGATAAGAAGATAGGGGTGGGATTCAAATGCTCAATATGAAGAGAAAAGTGGTGAAGTTGAAGTTGTCGATGCACGACGTTAACTAAGGCGCTTCTTGGGAGGTAACCCAAGTGCTTTTACCTTTTGTTTTTTACTTTTCACTTTTGTTTTGTTTTACTTTATGTTTGTGTTGTCTTTGATTTTATAGGGTTGGACCAGGTGTGGAACATGGAAAATAGTGATAGAAGAAAAACAAAAAGGAGAGCATGGAAAATTCTTGTAAAATGGATGCCTCCATTGTATAAGGGAGTTCTCTCACCCATTCCTTCCTCATTTTGTTTAACCTTAGGTATCGAGGACAATGCATTGTTTTCATTAGGGGGTGAAGCCTGAGTAACCCACTTGTTAAGTGATGCATGATATGGCCCAATGATAGATTGACTGACGTCATTCTTAAGGGAAAATCATCATTACTTTCGAGTTTGTATCTCCTTTTTAGATAGCAATCTTTGAATAAACTCCAAGGGTTTTCTTTATACTACGAAAATTCCCAAGGAGCGATTTCTTTGTCTTTTCTTTTTATTATCGAACCGGGTTGACATTTCCCAATGATAGAGGTGACTTTCTTAAGGGAAAATGTCAAGTCTAGATTATTGTTAAGTCTTTTGTGCACTTATTTGACAATGAGCACTCTCTTGTCATGAATTATACAATCCTTTCTTGAATTTTTGATTCATAACTAGCTTGTCAAAGTTCATTCTCTTAATGTGATGAAGGAAGTGTGTGAACCCCATGGATTGTGATGTCTTGTGTGGTGAGGCTTTTGGCTTAATTCTTGTGTATGCATGATTGTCTAGAACTTGCCCTAAGTGTAATTCAAGGAAAAATGATAGATGTGGCTGCACTTAGAACATGATGTTAGGCCCTCTATTGTTAGTCACTTCACCGAAATGACCTCCTTGAACATTAATCTTTGAAACATAACATTTGAGCCTGGACCCTTTCTTTGGAAACCACATTACAAGCCTAATAACCATTTTTAATCCTTCTCTTTGTTACCCATCCTCCCTAATTTCTAGTAATAAAATAACAAAAAAAGGGGTCTTGAAGCCTATGAAATGGGGAGAGATAAGGAAATGAATGTGAGATGAGGCAAAAGTCTAAGTTTGGGGGTTTGCAAGAGAAGGGGGAAAAATGAGAGCTTCAATGTGAGGTAGCACCAAAATCATGATGAAATGAATGAGTCGATAGGTTGAAAGACCTCGAATCATCAAAAGAGGAGAATAGCAAAAAGGTGCTATCTCTTGCATACATAAGGCTAAATGTGAAATTCACTGGCGTATTAAGGGTGGCTTGTGTTACACAAATGATGAAGATTATGAACAAGGAGAAATAAGGTGAAGTGATCTCAATAAGATGATGGGGATGTTACAAGTGTGTGTAAAGGCATTAGGGAGGCTTTAGTCACCAAAAGCTAAACAATTATTTTACCCTTACCCCTAGCCTTCGTTATGACCCACAAGTCCTAATTGATTTTGACTGTAGTAACACTACATTAGTGGCGATATACCTGAAGGGCAAGCCTACGGGTCAATTTTTATGCACTTCAATTTCTTTGTGAGAGTGAGTGCATTTGTCTTATCTTATAATCCCATTGTGTGAAATACTAAAAGAAAAATGTGTGTGGGATTCTCCCTTCTTATGAGGGGCATCATTTCCTTGGAGTACATGCTTAAAATTGTTTTTAAAGAGAGGTATGATTAAGGCGAGCAGGTAGAGAACTTTAAGGCAAGCTTTGAATGTGAATTATCAATGACTTGAGATGCTCTTTGAACTTGTTTTGAGGAACTATGCCCCTTGTTTGAATGAAACGAATGCATGCAAGATATGTTTAATGATTGTGGTTACCTATTGAAGATTGTGCAACATGGTTTGAGTCTTGAGTTGGTATATAATGTTTGGGGTTGTCTTCCGAATTGATGATTTGGTGTACAACTACCAGAGTACCCTAAGCTTTAGCAATGTCCTCTTGTGAAATAATATCCTGATTGGCCCTTGATGCAAAAACTCATGTACATCATGTTGTTCATTTGCTCAACTTTAAAGAATTGGATTACTTGAGGACAAGCAATGGTTCAAGTTTGGGGGTTTGATGAGTTGAAAATTTACCAACTCATTAGGCTCCTAATCATGAGTTTTTTCTTAGTTTTCGAATCATTTATGTGGATTTTATTCTCTTTCTCTTGAATTCTATGTAGGTAGCGCACGTGAGTAAAAAAAGCATATCAAGAAAAACACCTGGAATATAAGAAGAAATTTGATGAGTTAGCATATGAGGGAGAGGAACCTAATATAATGAAAGATTTGAGCTCAAAAAGAGATGCAAGGATGTGCTTTGAATCGGTTAAATGCGGATCTAGGAGAGAGAAACACGGGCAAAACGCCGAAGCTGCTGCCCAGACCGGCTAAACAATCGGTCCTTCGCGGAATTGACTGGATAAATGCCCCCAAACTGCCGGTTCACCCCTGCCAGGCCACTATTTTCAACCGGTTACAGTTTGGCTCTCCAAGAATTGCCACCGGCGAAATGCCGGTTCCTCTCCGGAGAGGCCATCTAATGAAGGGTAAAAGGGTCCAAAAAAGGTCTCCAAAGCATCTAGAATCTTCAAGGGAATTTGGGGAAAGTTGTACATAAGAAAGTACAGATATATAACCTCCATTGTACACCAACCAAGGGGGGAATGGATTCATTCATCTATTTTATCAATTAGATTTCATCTTTTTCATAGAATTTTTAGTAGAATCTTTTCTCAATAGATTTGTAGAGTTAGGTAGTACTTTTCTTCTTTTTTTTCTTTAACCCATTTTGGGGGAATTCCACCATCGTTGTAAGAGCTTGTGAAGCAAATTGGTGAAGCTAATGCAATGAATGTGAGGGGAATCCTCTTGGTATCTTCTCTCTATCTTTAAATATGCTTTACTAATTTGATAGTTAGAAGCATATTCATGGTGGGTTTGTTAATTTGATTGGGATTTTTATAAATTTCTCTTGGATTCTTATTGAATTATAGATGGGTATTTCTAGATTCATCTTCATATTGATCAATTAAGTGTAAATCTATTATATTCTCTTCAATTTATTAATGAAGATCCATTGATTATGATATGGGTTTATTTGTTCTTGCTTGATTATTTCTTGAGAGAGAATAATTAAGTATTGGAAGAGAATATAGTAGTGGGCATGGATAATAGATTGTGAAATTAGGCTAGAAATAGCTAAAATTGCTTTCTCATTCCTTATTGGCAACTAATAGCTAGGAATAGTGCAGTTGCTAATCCAAATCAAATTGGGTTGAGCTAAGTTGTGGCTAGAGTTTTGATAATGTTCTAGCAAGAGGTAGTCAATAGGTTGAGAAGCTAAGATTACCCACTTCCTGAGATTATTTACACTAGTTGAACTTGTGAGAGAATTTAAGGCTAGCCAATTCTCGATTTAATTGTGATCCCATCTATAGAATGCCCCTAGCCTCTCACTTGTGATTTCTTTATTTGGAACTCCTCCTAATTAGTTTTAGTTTAGAATTAGATAATTATTCCCTTTAATTTCTCCCAATTTTACTTTTCAAATGTTGAACAATTATGCTCTCTAGTTTGAATTAGGTCATAACTCTTGAATTATCAACTCAATTCTCTGTGGCTTTTGACCCTGACATCTGTCGGGAATATTGTTTTGATACAATGACTGCTCATGCTCTTTCAAAAGAGAGGAGTTTATTTTGGACGTTATCAGATAACCATTTCAAAATCTGACTATCCAAATCCAACGGGCCTTACAATGACTTGTTGGTTGTGACCACGACTTATTGTGCCATTCGTTATTTTGAGACTAGAAATTTCATTTCTCTAGATTCCTCACATAGGATGACAAGATGACTCATTGGTTGGTACAATAGGTCGTTTTTACTACTCATCTTCATTGGAGGAAATTTTGAATAGTTTCTAGATCTCCTCCAACGGACAAATAGAAAGACCCTTTATCTAAAACAACGGGTCATTGTTTTAATCCATTGTCACTAGGGAAAGTTTAGTATTCTCTGTATTTCATTCATCCACTTCATAGGACGAGTTGTTACATCAAACAACGACTTGTCATCTGGCTCGCAGTTTAGGAGAAGCATTTTGACAGGTTTCTGGACATGATAGAACAGACAACACAATGACTCATCACTAACTATGTGTCATTGTACCTCTCATTAAATCTGAGGGATGAATCTGCCGGACAACTAACAACTGACTTAACAGGTCGTTGTCTCTGATAATGACTCGTTCTAAGAAAATTTTTTTAGTTTCTTTCTAATTTTTTTTCATTTCAAATCTGGACTTTGGTCTAAGAACTTGTGGAGTGTTACAATATCTCCCCCTTGGGAACATTTTTCCTTGAATGAAGGCTATGTAAACTGAAATAATGGGGAAAGAGCTACAATCCTGAAATGAAGACTATAAACTGAATACTGAAGGAGTGACTGACTCTGAACTGAGATAGACATATTAACTAAATTCATGCAACTTGGGTGCACACTAAAAACATGGCTAGAGGTGATAAGTGTGAAACTGAATTGAGTACTGAGGAGGAATTTAATACTTGATATTGAAGTTGAGCTGGGAGGGAATAGGTGAGGGTATCTAGTCATCATATCTGCTTCTGCTTCCCATGTAGCTCCCTTAACTATCTGATTTCTCTATAAATATTTTACTGAAGCGACCTCCTTATTCCTTAGCTTATGAACTTGACGATATAGGATCTCAACTAGAACCTCTTCGTAAGAGAGATTTTCCTTCACACCAACAGTCTCTAAAGGCACTACTGAGGTCGGATCACCGTCCATTTCTTTAACAAGGACACATGGAAGACTGGGTGCACTGCTTCTAACTCCGCAGGCAAATCTAGTCCATAAGCCACATTGCCAATGCATCTCAGGATTCTATATGAGCCAACATATCTAGGACTGAGTTTTCCTTTCTTCTCAAACCTCATAACCCCTTTTATAGTTGAAATTTTCAAATATACCCAATCATCAAATGGTAAACTCCAGCTCCCTTCTCCTTACATTTGCATATGATTTCTGTCAGCTTTAAGCAGTTTTCAACCTTTCCCTAATAAGCCGAACCTTCTACATAGCCTTATGCATCGAATCAAGTCCTGTTAAGGTAGATTCACCAACCTCAAACCACCCTATAGAGAACTACACCATCTACCATATAATTCCTTGATCAGGGCCATCTGAATACTGGAGTGGTAGTTGTTATTATATGTAAACTCGATGAAAGGTAGGTGATTATCCCAACTTCCCTTGAAATCGATCACATAAGCCCTCAACATATCCTCTAGAGTCTAAATAGTCCACTCAGCCTGACCATCTGTCTGTCGATGAAAAGTTATGCTGAACTTGACCTGAGTACCAAGTCCTTTTGAAATAACTTCCAGAAGTGCGATGTGAACTAAGTACCCCTATCTGAAATGATGGAAAGGGGAACTTGATGTGTTGTGAGTTAACAACACTTTTGACACTTAAAACTGAGAAAATAGCATGGAATTATATATTTTTATATGGATACAAGGTTTTTTTTACTTTTTTCAGGGAAAATAGTTGTTGGAGCTAAAATGTGCAAAAGATGCAGAAAAGTGCAGGATATAAGCCAAGTACTGATCTTAGTACGAGCCGTACCTTAATTGTAATAGTCTTACTGAGACTCGTAGAAAGGCTTAGAAGGTTGGATCAATACAAAGGCAAAGTAGGACTCTCAGTACGAGTCGTCCTAAGATGGTACGAGCCGTAACAGGAGTCGTGGAAAACATTAGAGAAAATTTTCACAAGAAGTCTCCTGGTACAAGTGGAACCTATGGATTGTAGCATCTACATACGACCCGTACTATGAGCCGTAGGGAGCTTCAGTGATTCGTAAAGACTTGGCAGAACTCAAGATATAATAAGCAATTACGAGTTGTAGGAGCAAGGTACCAGGTGTACCACAACACTCGTAGAAAACTTCAGAAGATGTCAAAGTTCTTAGAGTCAAGCCACAGATGGATTGTACAACTCATAGGATCATGGTACGAGTCATACCAGTTTCCAACACTTAGTCAATTCTGTAGCAGCCAAGGAACGTACGAGAGCAAGGTACAACCCATACAATCCTGTTACAGGTCGTATTACCAGTCGGCACTAGATATAGAAATTTCCAAGTCAGCTTAGGAAAAGGTTTTTGATGTCTGTATAAATACCTTTTATGTTTTTCTAGTAGAAGAATGGATCAGTAGACATCTGATTACATTGAGAGAACGTTTTTAGTTAATTGTTTGTCAATTATTATCAAGTGTTGGAGAGAAATTCTTGAGATTAACACTTCAAATTTTGTCAATTATTCTTGATTTTGTTCACCAAAATTCAAAGTAGGTTTTCTACCAATTATTATTGTAAGTATTTGATTATGTGTTTGTCTATGAATACTAATTACAACCTTACAATCATGAGAGGCTAAAATCTCCACAACTAGGATTGTAGGAACTATGGTGGATTAACGAAATAGGGTTACACAAAGTGATTCGAAACCAATGGTAAACGCTTGTATAGTATTCTCTTCATCTTTAAACGTTTCCTAACGGTGCGCAATGTAAGGACTTGCTCAAATTTTGTACTTGCTTGAACCTAGAGAAGTAGAGATTATGAAAAGTGAATTACAACAAAGCCTTGATTTTTATGATCATTGTATGACTTGAGTTGTGGTTGCAATAAAGTTAATTTGGAGAATATTGATAACGGTTAGTTTGAAATCACTCATGAGACCTGACCCGGTGATTGAGCATGGTCATCTAATAGGGACGAACCAATCATTTGGATGAACCCTAATTATCAGTTCTACAAGTAAGCGTTGAGATTGATCACGCGTGTATACTCGAAGTAGTTATGAACCAATGGGGAACACTTACCCTAGTTATTTGCAAATCTTGATATCAACCACAATTATAGTTTTGTTTTATTATTGTTTTTCTTTAAACTCCCCAATTTGGAGATAACTCACCAACAAGTTTAAGTACGGACATTAGTCTAGTTCTTACCACATTCTCTATGGGTTCTACCCTAACTTTTTTGTTGGGTTCTTTATAGACAACATCCGCTTCATACTTTTCCAGAAAGTCAGAGTTTGAGCATTATAGAAAAGTGGGGCCATTGCTGGGGAATACAACTCATATAAAATTAATTTCTTGTATTTAACTTTTTGTTGTTATTTCCTTAATTAGGTTTTCTTTTGTTTTTTTTTTGTTTTTGGACACCCACAGGTTGTCGATTGGTGAATGCCAAGTACTCGACAGAGTGGAAACCCCTTGATTCCTTTGGATCTTGAACATGAAAGAACACTTCCAAGGATGGAGAACCAAGAGCATATAGATACCCATCTTGTTAAAGAAGCTAGGCAAGCCGAGCTAGCTCGAAAAGCTTGTTATACCCCGGGAATCCAAGGATCAGAGTAGGGAGTCAAACAAAAAAAAATCTAGAAAACATTACAGTAGGCTTGAACGAGTCGTTAGATGACTCGTGAGGAGATCCCACGAGTCGTAGGTGGTTCGTGGGAAGATTGGACTGGGCTGAGCACCTGAGGTCCCCACAGATGTGGGAATGACTCGTGGTCAGCTACCACGAGTCGTTAGGTCCACCATGAGGTAAGGTAGAGGATTTAATCAAGGATCAGGCAGTGTACTTGATGGAAGCTGGTAACAAGTCATTGCCTCAGAGGACGAGTCATCATGTCCTACATTAAGAGCCCAGGTGAAAAATTCCAGTGGACTTGACGAAACGACACAACTGACTCGTTATCCCTGGTAACGAGTCGTCAGGTCGTCCGTTAGGGTCACCTGGCAGTTATTTTCTGCAAATTAGTAAGGGCCTTCTCATGATTTCCTACACTCCAAAGACCTAAACTACGTTGTTTTGAGGTCTGGACAGGGTCTTTTAAGGGAAAGCATTCATGATAAACCCCATTTGATGCATGTAAGAGTAGAGAAGTAAGAGGAAAGGGATTCAAGTGTTCTTCTTCAATTCTTCAAGATTCCATCTAGGGCTTTTCAAGGGAGTTAAGAATCAAGTAGTTCCAGGTATGTGGAGTTTTGAATGGGTAGTTTAGTCATTACTCATGCCCAATTTCTCCCTAATTCTACATTTAAGTTACCAATTCTTGATGGGCCATAACCCAAATGCATGTATCTTCAAAAATTGATATGATCATGTTGTAGTATGTCTAAAATCATGGGTTTTGAATGATTGGGGTTTTTTCACTTATTTTATTCAATATTTAATGAGTTAAATTCTTAAAAGTGCATGTGCCCAAATCATGGGGTTCTAGGTGAAATTCATGGTTATAGTGATTTCTCAAGCATGATACGAACTTTTGAATTTTCAGCATGTTTTCAATTACTCATGTTATTTTGATCATTTTTCCTATAAATTTAAGCATTTCAAGTATGATTAAAATTAAGGGCAATACCCACATGTCGCATATGATTTATGAACTATGATTTTTGGCCGATTCACGGGCCCAATTCCATGGCTAGTATGACGAATTCTCAAGCATGTTATGACTATCACGATATAACTGGTCGTGCATGTCATGTATGAATTTCTATGAGCACATTGCATGTTTTGGGAGTAGTACTTAACACCGAGTATGTTCGAAGCATAGGTTACGCCCTGAATCTCAGAACTACGTGCCACCGTAGGTTATGTTTGGGAACTTCTCAGTGCCTGTCCCCTATGCCCCACGGGGTCTTCATGAGTGATATCACGCCTTTCATGGTTCATACCCTTGGCAAGGTATTAACGACCTCCTGACTAGGTTTACAGATCAGGCTCCATGTGTGCTCATATGGAGTATGTCGGTTGTAGAAATCTCCCATTGTTCCTCATGGTTTTAATACATGTATGATTATATTATTTTGGATCAAGTTATGTTTTATGAAATGTTTTCTCACATGTTACGACTATGACAGGTTTACGATTATTTTGGAAATCTTAAGCCTTACAATATACTTACGTTTTCAGTTAATGATCGTGATGTTCCCTCTCCTATAACTTTTATGGTTTATATATTATTTTGCGTACTTTACATATACTCATTACTTTCCAAGTAGTGACCCGTATATTTTCAAGATTCCAATTCTCAAGTTCAGCATCGTTCCTATCTTGCTCTCAGTTCTTCTCTCAGCTCTCAATGGTGAGTCCTCATGATTCGAGGGCTTTATGTTCAGACCTTGTGATTGGGGTTAGTTGGGGTCTTGTCCCTTCAACCCGTCTATTACGATTAGAGGCTTTGAGATTAAATTGTAGTATTCCACTATTTATGCTTGGATTACGTATTATCGTACTTCCATTTCATGTAACGTTTCCTTTAAATTCATGATTTTTATGTTAAATCTTCTGCCTTATGTGTATGAACTAGATATATTGTTATACCCCGCGAACCCAAGGATCATACCAGAAAGTGAAAACGGAGAAAAATTGAAAATTCGCACTAGGTCACAAAATGACTCGTGAGGTTAGTCATGAGGAGTGACCACGAGTCGTGAAGTGACTCGTGGTCATCTTGGTTTGGCAGAGTCTGAGTGAGGAGGCCACGGGCTTGACCACGAGCTGTGGTCAGACCTCACAACTCATGAGGTCACCCGTGGTCAAACCTAGAGGATTGGCTATATTGGGATGGGCAGTGTACGCCACGGAAGGTAACCACGAGTCATGGTATGAAATCACAACTCATGAAGTCTCCCGTGGGGTTCCCTTGGAGTTTGGGAAGTGGACTCAATAGATCAAGGCAACGAGTTGTGCCCAGTGGCAACGACCCGTTAGGTCCCTCGTGAGGATTGCAACCAGATATTTCCTGTGTTTTAATGAGGGTGTTTCCATAACTTCCTAAGTCCCTAAGGCCTAAACTACGTTGTTTCGGATATTTTTTTAGTATGATAAGAGGAGTTAAGTCCCTATTGCATGCCTATTCTCATGCAAGGATTTTAGAGAGATTTTTGGGAGATTCAAGAACTTCTTCCCCAAATTTTCATCAATTTCTTTGTGTGTGTTCAAGGAACTTTAAGTCCATCTATTCCCAGGTATAGGGTTTTAATATGGGTGGAATTTTTCCTAACCCAAGCCCAATTTCGATTAAAGTAATGAATTCTCCTACTCAAATATCATGGGATTTTACCCAAAGCATGTCAATGTGATTTCTCCTTATGGATATGTTTTAATTGAGTTTTATTTACAAAAATATGCATGATGGGCAGGCTTATTATTATTTTCTTTAATTCATGTTTCAAGCTTTTAAATATAAATTGCCCATTTATGGAATTTCATGGAAATTATGATTTATGATGAATATTCATTATTTTAAGTTTATTGATTATGGAAATGAATGAATCCAAGTTACCCATGTTTATGAGTATATTTTTAAAGAATTGAGTATGATGAAGTATTGGGAAACACCTACGAAGAATGATTTATGATTTATGAAACCAATTTCATGATTTATAGATTTATGATGTTGGCCGACGAAAAGGGGCTTGATGCTTGGCTAAGCATGTTTTAAAAGGGGATCAATGATGATAAATGTTATATCTTAGCCAATGAAGTTTATGCATGATGTTAATGATTTATGTATGAACATATATGCATATTTTTGGGAGTCGTGTCTAGCACCGAGCAGCCCGGCGTTTAGAGGACTATGCCAGTGTCTCATAACCACGTGCCAACGTGGGTTGTAAATGTTATGATGTACTGATAATGATCCCATCAAATATGATATCACGCCTTAGGCAAGACCCTCGCCTGGCAAGCCAGGATCAGCTCTGCCTACTTGAGCGTGATAATGGGGCATCATGAAAGGCTCTACGATGATGGTGTCGATTATGACGAGTCCTCCCATTGTTTCACATGTTTTTATGCATTGTTATATTTATGTTATTGGCTCAAGTTATATTATGATAAAGTTATTTACGATTATGATAATGAATGATTTTGAATGATTTGAAAGTCTTTAACCTTATGTTTTATAACAAAGATTTTAATGCAAGCATGATGTCCTTCTCCAATGTCTATTTATGAGTTTACTTTACTTTTAAAATGTCCGTTTTACTTACCTTCACACTCATTACATTACACGTACTGACCACTTACTTTCTATGTTCCATCATTTCATGATACAAGGTCCGCATCTCAGGCTCATCCTCATTCTTAGACCATTCCAGCCTATGATATAAGCTTGTGGGTGATTCCTCATGTTCTGAGGGATGTTTGATAAATTTTCTTGTTGATTATGTTTCAGTATTGCTCAGGTTAGTTGGGGATGTTGTCCCATCAACCCAATCTTACGTATTAGAGGCTTTCGGACAAATGAGTAGAATTCAGCTTAGGTAAATGTTTGGTACTTCCCGATGTTATGTCATGGTTACATTTCTGTGATGTTTTATGCTTGATATTCTGTTTATTTAAATGAGATTAGTTGAATGCTTGTGCCATGGGTTGACTTGGGGTCCCTTATCCCGTGTCTACGATACGGGTGTACGTTCGGATCGTGACAAACTTGGTATCAGAACAATAGGTTTGAAGTGTCCTAGGGTGTCCGAAAGCCATGTTAGGTAGTCTTTTTTATGTTTTTGAAGTGCGCCACACCTATAAAGAAGAGGCTACTAATCATTTTAGGAAATGTTCCCTTCTTTCATGTTCTATATCGTGCTATGAAAATCCTTTCCATCCTTCTAATTCATGCGAATTCGCGATTGCACAATTATGTCTCCTAGGAGAATGAATGAAAGGAGGAATAGAAATGATGAAGGCCACAAAGATGGAAATGACCATGGGCTTCAGCAAGCCCCACCTGTTCCGGAGCCCCAGGCACCAGAGCCAGCTGCCCACGATGAATTTAAGGCGGTGATTCAGATGTTGGTGCAAGCCTTTACCGCTCAAGTCAACCAGCAGGCTGTCGCACGGGTCCCATACAATGGCAATGCAGCAGCAACTTGGATTAGAGACCTCTTGAGGATGAACCCTCTTGAGTTCACGGGATCGAAGGAGGATGAAGATCCATACGAGCTTATTGAAGGGATCTTGAAGGTCACTCAGGTTATGGGGGTGGAAAATGGGGAGTGTGTTGACTTGGCCTCTTAACAACTAAAAGAGGTTTCTCAGATTTGGTACAAGCAATGGAAGGAAAGCAGGGCAACGGGAGCAGGCCCTATCAGCTAGGAGTTATTCACATGTCCTTTCTTGGCAGGTTCTTCCTCGAGAGATGAGAGAATTGAAAGCAGCTGAGTTTGTTAACCTCAAGCAAGGAAGGATGACAGTGCTGGAGTATTCGCTTGAGTTCACCTGGTTTTCGAAGTACGCCCCAGAGTTGTTGATGGATTAGAGGGCGCGGGTGAGCCGATTTGTTCATGGCATGGCCTATTGTTTAGACAAGGATTGCAGGACTGCTATGCATCATTAGGATATTGACTTTACTTGCATAGTGTTGTACACCCAGTAGATGGAGGCGGCTCATGTGAGGGAGAGGGAGGAAAAGAGAGCTCAGACAGATAGTTGTGGGTTTTCACATTAGAGGTCCAGCGGCGGCTACTGTCCATAGTTCCAGCAGAGGTCACTAGCCCCAACACCATCGTCAGTCAGTGTCCCATCTAGACGTAGGGGTGATCAAGAAGCAGGGCTTCAGGTTCGAAGGATAAGAGGGGCACCCAGTTAGAGTATACCTCTCAAGCCTGCGGGAAGTGCGACAAGAGTCACACAGGGGAGTGCCTACTCTGTTCGGATGTCTGATTCGGGTATGGTAGATCTGTGCACATGCGCCGAGCATGTCCATATGCCATATAGGGTGAGGATAGGGGTCGAGGACAGACCACAAGGATAGCAACAGCTCCAGCCCATTTAGCTCAGCAGGGAGCATCCACTATTAGGGGTGGTAGTCAGTGCCAAACCTGGTTCTATGCCCTTTCCTCACGCCAGGAGTAGGAGAATTCACCAGACGTGGTCAATGGTATGTTGCTTTTCTTTCATATTTGATGTTCATGCTTTGTTAGACCCGGGATCCACCTTTTATTTCATGAATCCTTACATTGCTAGTAGTTTTGAAGTTAGTCCTGAAATTCTATCAGAACCATTCTCCGTAGCTACTCCAATCGGTGATTCAGCTGTAGCTAGGTAGGTATATAGAGGTTGCCCCATTACTATGTTGCATAAGGTTACCTCCGCAAATTTGGTAGAGATAGCCATGACTGACTTTGACGTTATTCTTGGTATGGATTGGTTTTTTGCATGTTATGCTTCAATTAATTACAGGACTCGTACCGTGGAGTTTCATTTTCCGGGTGAGTCAATTTTGGAGTGGAAGGGTAGTTCGGTGGTGCCAGCAGGTCAGTTTATTTCCTATCTTAAGGCTAGGAAGATAATCTCTAAGGGGTGTATGTACCACCTAGTTAGGGTCAAGGATGTGGAGTTTGAGAGCCTGACTATCTAGTCAGTTCTAGTGGTGTGCGAGTATCCAGAGGTGTTTCCCAAGGAATTGTTAAGTGTTCCTCCAGAAAGGAAAATTGATTTCGGTATTGATCTATTGCCAGATACGCAGCCTATTTCTATCCCTCCTTATATGATGGATCCAACTGAGCTAAAGGAATTGAAGGATCAGTTAAAGGACTTTTGGATAAGGGCTTCATTAGACCAAACCAGTCTCTATGGGGTGCACCAGCTTTATTTCTTCAGAAGAAGGAAAGTTCCCTTTACTTGTGTATCGATTATCTACAGTTGAACAAGGTTACCGTCAAGAACAGGTACCCCTTACCCAGGATCAATGATTTGTTTGACCAGCTTCAGGGTGCCAAGTGCTTCTCCAAGATTGATATCAGGTCCAGGTATCATCATCTTAGAGTTCAGCAGAGTGACATCCTAAAAAACACTTTCAGGACTCAGTATGGTCACTACGAATTTGTTGTGTCTTTTGGACTAACCAGTGCTCCTGCAGCTTTTATGGACCTGATGAACAGGGTGTTCAAGCAATATTTGGATATGTTTGTGATCGTGTTCATCGACAACATCCATATATACTCTTGAAGCGAGGAGGAGCGCGCCACTCCTTTTAGGATAGTGCTGCAACCCCTCAAGGATCGACAATTGTATGCAATGTTTAACAAGTGTGAATTTTGGATAAACTCGGTAGCATTTCTAGGACATGTAGTATCAATCGAAGGCATAAGGGTAGATTCCCAGAAGATAGAGGCGTTGAAGAATTGGCCCAAGCCGGTGAATCCTTCAAAAATTTGGAGCTTCTTGGGCTTAGAAGGTTATTATCGAAGGTTTTTGGAGGGTTTCTCATGTATTGCGGCACCTTTGACTAAGTTGACTCAGAAAAAAGTGAAATTTCAATGGTTGAATGTTTGTGAGAAAAACTTGCAAGAGTTGACGACCCAACTCACTTCAGCACCAGTGTTGACCTTACCCAAGGGTACCGAAGGGTTCATTGTCTATTGTGATGCTGTGAGAGTTGGGATGGGATGTTTGTTGATGCAGCATGGAAAGGTGATAGCATATGCCTCGAGACAGCTGAAAGTTCATAAGAAGAATTACCCGACCTATGATCTTGAGTTGGCCGCGATGTTGTTTGCATTGAAGATATGGAAGCATTACTTGTATGGGGTCCACATGGATGTATTTACGGATCACAAGAGCTTGCAATATGTGTTCACATAGAAGGACCTAAATCTTCGGCAAAGGAGGTGGTTGGAATTACTTAAGGACTATGACATGAGTGTCCTTTACCACCCAAGCAAGGCTAATGTGGTTGCAGATGCACTTAGTAGACTCTCCATAGAAAGTGTATCCCACATAGATAGGGGAAGGAAGGAGTTGGTGAGGGATGTCCACTCATTCGCAAGGCTGGGAGTTAGATTGATCGACTCGACCGATGGCAGCGTTGTTGTGCATAATGGGCCAGAATCGTCCGTTGTAGTTGATGTTAAAATCCAGGAAAAATGAGGATCCAATATTGAGGAAGCTAAAGGAGGAGGTGCAGAGTCAGAAGGTGGAGGTTTTCTACCAAGGGGGAGATGGTGTGCTATGATTCCAGGGTCAACTATGTGTTCCGTACATTAATAATTTGAGAGTTCGGATATTTCTTGAGGCACATGGAACCAGATATTCAATTCATCCAGGATCCACAAAAATGTATCGGGATTTGCGAGAAATCTACTGGTGGGATGGTAAGAAGAAAGATATTGCAGAGTTCATGGAAAAATGTCCAAACTGCCAGCAAGTGAATGTCGAACATCAAAGGCCGGTAGGCGTACTTTAGGATATCAGCATCCCCACTTGGAAATGGGAAGAGATTAATATGGATTTCGTTACAGGCCTACCTCGTACTTGCAGGCAATACGACTCCATTTGGGTGGTGGTTGACAGGTTAACTAAGGCTGTTTATTTCCTATCGATCAAGACCACGGATTCAACGGATGATTATGCTAAGTTGTATATTTGGGAGTTGGTTCGGCGTCATAGAGTGCCCTTTTCTATAATTTCAGACCGAGGTACTTAGTTTACCTCTCAATTCTACCATTCTTTTCAAAAAGGACTTGGGACGCAGGTTAAGCTCAATACAGCCTTCCATCTGCAAACAGACGGCCAAGCAAAACGAACCATTCAGACCCTTGAGGATATGTTGAGGGCATGTGTTATGGATTTTAAAGGTAGTTGGGATTATCATTTGCCCTTGATCGAGTTTGCTTATAATAATAGTTACCACTCTAGTATCCAGATGGCACCATTCGAGGCTCCTTACGGCAGAGGTGTAGGTCACCCATCGGATGGTTCGAGGTTGGTGAGGCAACTATGATAGAACCATATTTGGTTCATGAGGCGATGATGAAGGTTATGTTGATAAGGGACTGGTTGAAAACTGCTCAGAGTCATCAGAAATCATATGCTGATGTGAAGAGAAGAGATTTGGAGTTTGATGTGGACGAGTGGGTATTTCTAACGGCATCTCTCATGAAGGGAGTCATGCGGTTTGGAAAGAAAGGTAAACTCATTCCCTGCTACGTTGGCCCCTACCGGGTTGTGAGAAGAGTTGTTAAGGTGGCATATGAGTTGGACTTGCCCTTGGAGCTATCTTCGGTTCATCCCGTCTTTCATGTGTCAGTTTTGAAGAAGCGCTTGGGTAATCCATCCATGGTAGCTCCGGCAGATAGCATTGGAGTGAAGGACAACCTCAAATATCAAGAAATTCCCATTGAAATCTTGAATCTTCAGGTTCGGAGGCTGAGGAACAAAGAAGTAGGTTCGGTTAAAGTATTATGGAGACATTAGCATGTTAAGGGAGCTACATGGGAAGCCGAAGAAGATATGATAGCTAAATACCCTCATGTGTTCAATACCGGCTCAGTTTCAGTTTGAGGTATCAATTTTAGCCTAAACCTTTAATCGGATTTTCCCGTTCAATTCATGTGTACAAGTTTGTTTTATGATATGGTAAATGTACGTGATGTCTGAATTCAGTTTGGATATGTAGTCCCTTTCGGAGGTGGTCATTCCGCCAGTTTTCGACTTAAATGATTGGTAATCGTATATGGTGATATCTTCTTTCTGAGTTTTCTACATTTTTCAAACATTTGAGGATGAATTTTCCCAACGGGGAGATATTGTTATACCCTGGGAACCCAAGGATCAGACCTGGAAGTGAAAAGGAGAAAAATTGAAAATTCACACCAGGTCACAAAACGACTCGTGAGGTGAGTCGTGAGGAGTGACCATGAGTCGTGAAGTGACTCGTGGTTAGCTTGGTTTGGAAGAGTCTGACTAAGGAGGCTACAGGCTTGACCACAAGTCGTGGTCAGACCTCACAACTCGTGAGGTCACCCATGGTCAACCCTGGAGGATTGGCAATATTGGGATGGGCAGTGTAGGCCACGAAAGGTGACCATGAGATGTGGTCTGACCTCACGACTCGTGAAGTCTCTCATGGGGTTCCCTTGGAGTATTGGGCAGTGGACTCAACAGATAAAGGCAATGAGTCGTGCCCAGTTGCAACGACCCGTTAGGTCCCTCGTGAGGATTGGCGACCAGATATTTCCTGCATTTTAATGAGGGTGTTTCTGTAACTTCCTAAGTCCCTAAGGCCTACACTACGTCGTTTTGGATATTTTCTAAGTGTGATAAGAGGATTTAAGTCCCTATTGCATGCCCATTCTCATGCAAGGATTTTAGATAGGTTTTTGGGGGATTCAAGGCCTTCTTCCCCAATTTTTCATTAATTTCTTTGTGGGTGTTCAAGGAACTTTAAGTCCATCTATTCCCAGGTATGTAGCGTTTTAAAATGGGTGGAATTTTTCCTCACCCATGCCTAATTTCGATTAATCTCATGAATTCTCCTACTCAAATTCCATGGGGTTTTACGCAAAGCATGTCAATGTGATTTCTCCTTATGGGTATGTTTTAATTGAGATTTATTTATGGAAATATGCATGATGGGCAGGCTTATTATTATTTTTTTAAATTCATGTTTCAAGCTTTTAAATAAAAATTGCCCATTTATGGAAGTTCATGGAAATTATGATTTATGATGAATATTCATTATTTTAAATTTATTGATTATGGAAATGCATGAATCCAAGTTACCCATGTTTATGAATAAATTTTTAAAGAATTGAGTATAATGAAGTATTGGAAAGCACCCACATGATGAAGAATGATTTATAATTTATGAAACAAAATTTCATTATTTATCAATTTATGATGTTGGTCGACGAAAAGGGGATTGATTCTTGGCTAAGCATGTTTTAAAAGAGGATCAATGATCATAAATGTTATATCTTAGCCAATGAATTTTATGCATGATGTAAATAATTTATGTATGAGCCTATATGAATGTTTTTGGGAGCCGTGTCTAGCACCGAGCAGCCCGGCGTTCAGAGGACTACGTCGGTGTCTCATAACCACGTGCCACTGTGGGTTGTAAATGTTATAATGTATTGATAATGATCCCATCAAATATGATATCACGCCTTACATGCCCCTCGCCTGGCAAGCCAGGATCGGCTCTGCCTACTTGAGCAAGTTAGTGGGGCATCATGAAAGGCTCTACCATGATGGTGTCGGTTATAACGAGTCCTCCCATTGTTTCACATGTTTTTATGCATTGTTATATTTATGTTATTGTCTCAAGTTATATTATGATAAAGTTATTTACGATTATGATAATGAATGATTATGAATGATTTGAAAGTCTTGAGCCTTATGTTTTATTACAAAGATTTTGATGCATGAATGATGTCCTTCTCCTATGTCTATTTATGAGTTTACTTTTAAAATGTTCGTTTTAAATACCTTGCATACTCAGTACATTCCACGTACTGGCCACATACTTTCTATGCTATATCATTTTATGATACAGGGTCCGGATCTCAGGCTCATCCTCATTCTTAGACCAACATACAATATCAGCTTGTGGATGATTCCTCATGTTCTGAGGGCCGTTTGATAAATTTTCTTGTTGATTATGTTAGTATTGCTCAGTTTAGTTGGGGATGTTGTCCCATCAACCCCATCTTACATATTAGAGGCTTTTGGACAAATGAGTACAATTCAGCTTATGTATGTTTGGTACTTCCCGATGTTATGTCATGGTTACGTTTCTGCGATGTTTTATGGTTGATATTCTGTTTATTTAAATGAGATTAGTTGAATGCTTGTGCCATGGGTTGACTTGGGGTCCCTCGGGGTCCTTTGTCTCGTGTCTACGATATGGGTGTATGTTCGGTTCATGACATATATGCTCACACCATGGGTTGATTGTTGTCTTTCGGGGCTCCTTGTCCCGTGTCTATGATCCGAGTGTACTCTCGGGTTGTGATAAACTTGGTATCAGAGCCATAGGTTTGGATGTGTCCTAGGGAGTCTGAAAGCTGCATTTGGTAGAGTCTTTTTGATGGGTGTGAAGCGCGCCACACCTATGACGAAGAGGCCACTAAACATTTAGGAAATGTTCCCTTCTTTCATGATCTAGGTCATGCGGTGAAAATCTCTCCACCCTTCTAATTTGTGCTATTCGCGATTGCAGAAAATTATGGCTCCTGGAAGGATAAACGGAAGGAGGAATAGAAATGATGAAGGCCACGAGGGTGGCCATGATAATGGGTGTCAGCAAGCCCTACCTGTTCAGGAGCCCTAGGCACCAGAGCCAGCTGCCCACGTTGAGTTTCGGGCAGCTATTCAAATGTTGGCGCAGGCCTTGACCGCTCAGGTCAACCATTAGGCTGTTGCGCATGTTCCATAAAATGGCAATGCAGCGGCAGCCCAGATCAGGGACTTTTTAAGGATGAACCCACCCGAATTCACAGAGGCAAAGGTGGACAAGGATCTACACGAGTTCATTGAAGGGATCTTGAAGGTCACTCAGGTGATTGGGTGACGAATGAGGAGTGAGTTGACCTGGCCTCTTATCAGCTGAAGGAGGTCGCATATATTTCGTTCAAGCAATGGAAGGATAGCAGGGTAGTGGGAGTGGGCCCTATCAGCTGGGATGAGTTACACATAGCCTTTCTCGACAGGTTCTTCCCTCAGGAGATTAGGGAATTGAAAGCAGCCGAGTTTGTTAACCTCAAACAAGGAAAGATGACGGTGCTAGAATATTCACTTGACTTCTCTCACCTGTCAAAGTATGCCCCGGAGTTAGTGATGGACCAGAGGGTGCGGGTGAGCAGATTCATGCAGGGAGTAGCCGAGTATCTGGACAATGACTGCAGAACAGCCATGCTTCATCAGGATATGGATTACCCAGGGATAGTCCTCTATGCCCAGAAGAAGGAGGCAGCTCATATGAGGCAGAGAGAGGCCAAGAGGGCCAGAACTGATAGCCACAGGTCCTCCTAGCCGAGGCCAGGGGTGGGCCTCACCAGCAGTCCTAGCACAGGTCCATTACATCAGCACCATCTTCAGCCAGTACCCCATCCAGGCCTCGAGACGATTAGAGGAGCAGGGCCTCAGGTTCGAGGGTTCAGAATAGCATGTGCACAGAACACACTTTTCCATCTTGTGCTAACTGTGCTAAGAATCTCCTACGGAAATGCTTGGTAGGCTCAGATGCTTGTTTCGGGTGTGGCAAACTTGGACAAAGAATCAAGGATTGCCCCGCAGCTAGGTCAGGTGGTGGTGGAGCCCGCACTTCAGCAGCTAATTCAGCAGTTCCAGTGGCTTGTTAGATTCAGCAGGGTGCTTCGATTGGTTCAGCTGGCGGCCAGTGCCAGAACCGGTTTTATGCACGTCGCTCTCAACAGGAGCAGGAGACTTCTCACGATGTGGTTACCGGTATGTTGCAAGTCTTTCATCTTGATTTTTATGCTTTGTTAGATCCGGGAGCTACACTTTCTTTTGTGACACCTTAAATTGCTAGTCACTTTGGAGTCAGTCTTGAAATTTTGTCAGAACTGTTTTATGTGTCTACTCCGGTTGGGGATTCTATCGTAGCGAGGCGGGTATATAGAGGTTGCCCCATTACAATATTGCATAAGGTTACCCCCGTAGACTTACTAGTATTGGATATGACTGATATTGACATTATTTTGGGCATGGATTGGTTGTTTGCATGTTATGCTTCTGTTAACTGTAGAACCCGAGCGGTGGAGTTATGGTTTTCTAGGTGAACCAGTTTTAGAATGTAGGGGTAGTTCAGCAGTACCTGTAGGCTGCTTTATCTCTTATCTTAAGGCCAGGAAAATGATTTCCAAGGGTTGTATTTACAACTTTGTTAGGGTTAAGGATGTCACATCCGAGACCCCGACCATTTAGCTAGTCCGTGTGGTATGTGAATATCCCGAGGTATTTCTAGATGACCTACCAGGTGTTCCTCTTGAGAGGGAGATTGATTTTGAGATTGATCTTTTACCTGAAATGCAGCCCATATCAATTCTTCCCTACCGCATGGTCCCTGCCGAGCTAAAAGAGTTACAGGAGCAGTTGAAGGATTTGCTGGATAAGGGTTTCATTAGATCGAGTAAGTCCCCATGGGGTGCCCCAGTGTTGTTCGTCCGGAAGAAAGACGGTTCTCTTCGGATATGTATTGACTGTAGGTAGTTGAACAAAGTGACCATCAAGAATATATACCCTTTACCCAGGATTGATGACCTATTCGATCAGCTTCAAAGTGCCAAATATTTCTCCAAGATACATCTCAGGTCCAGGTATCACTAGCTCAGGGTTCGGAAGAGCGACATCCCAATGACTGCTTTCAGAACCCAGTATGGACATTATGAATTTTTTGTTAAGTCTTTTGGACTAACCAATGCCCCTGCAGCTTTTATGGATCTAATGAATAGGGTATTCGAGGCATATCTGGACATTTTCGTGATCGTGTTCATTGACGAAATATTAATATACTCTAGGAGCAAGGAGGAGCATGCCGCACACCTGAGGATAGCACTTCAGACCCTCAAGGATAACCAGCTATACACCGAGTTCAGCAAATGTGAGTTCTGGCTGAAATCAGGTGCATTCTTGGGACATGTAGTGTCAAGCGAAGGTATAAGGATGGACTCCCAGAAAATAGAGGCGGTAAAGAACTGGCCCAGACCAGTAAACCCTTCGGAGATCAGGAGCTTTTTGGGCTTAGCAGGTTACTTTCACAGGTTCGTGGAAGGTTTCTCATCCATTGATGCCCACTGATAGATTGACTCAAAAAAAGGTGAAGTTCTTATGGTCGAAGGCTTGTGAGAAGAGCTTCCACGAATTGAAGGCCTGACTCACTTCAGCACCGGTGTTGACTTTATCGAAGGGCACCGACCGCTTTGTTGTATACTGTGATGCTTCGAGAGTCAGGTGGGATGTGTATTGATGCAGCATGGGAAAGTCATAGAATATGCTTCCAGACAGCTAAAGATTCACTAGAAAAATTACCCAACCAATGATATTGAGTTGGCCGCAGTGGTATTTTCTTTGAAGATAGGGAGACACTACTTGTATGGGGTTCATGTAGATGTATTCATGGACCACAAGATCTTACAATATGTGTTCACAAAGAAGGAGCTAAATCTTCAGCAACGGAGGTGATTGGAGCTACTTAAGGACTACGACATGAGTATTCTTTACCACCCGGGTAAGGCCAACATGGTAGCAGATGCCCTTAAAAGACTTTCTATGGAAAGTGTATCACATGTGAGTGAAGACAAGAAGAGGATGGTAAAGGAGGTATATCGACTTGCAAGGTTGGGAGTTAGATTAGTTGGATCGACCGATGGTGGTGTATTTGTTTTGAACGGATCGGAGTCATCGTTTGTAAAAGAGGTGAAGGCTAATGTCACGACCCGAGAGTACACCCAGATCGTGGACACGGGACAAGGAACCCCAAAAGGCTCCAAGTCGACCCATGGCACAATGATCGCATACAATTAACATAAGAAACATTCAACATCATAACCCAGAGTCTAATATGATCCATAAAGACAATTTACCAATACTTTAAATACAACGCTAACTCTATCTACATAAGCCTAAAAGCCTTCTAACAAATGTCTGAGTTTCTTGGACAAGCCCCTAGCAAACTCCAAAAGTCTGAAAACTAAAGCGTAATAAAACAGGAATATAAGTCACGTCCTCGGAAGATGAGCACTCACCATTAGTAATTGGGAGAAGAAGGAGCGTATCTAGCCACGTGGATGAACTTGGAGACCTGAATCTATATCATAAAATGATATAGCACAAGACGCGTGCGGTCAGTACTTGGAATGTACTGAGTATGCCGGCAGCATAATTAAACTTACTGAGTATGCCAGCAGCATAATTAAACTAACTCATAAATATATACAAGAAGGAGGTAATGTAAAGATACATTAATAGTAATGTAACTGAAATGCGATACGACAACCTTATATGAGGTTCACATATTCATATCAGCATAACCACATTAAAAGGACATACATAACTATAAGATAAACTAATATGCAAAAGTAATAATTGGAAACAATACCAAGGTACCACGCCATGACATATTTCAAGAGGGTACTTGACTGTCTAAGGGAAACATTCTTACTAGTGAGAATCCTTGTCTTTCGAATGAAAGGAAGGCCCTGATATAGAGAGTCACTGACTGGCTAGGGATGTTAGTCCCGATCGAATAAGGAGAAACATCCACGGCTAGTAGCTATGGAAGTGAGTCCCAACTGACTAGGGAGACATTCTTGCTAATGAGAATCCCGACTGACTAGGGAAACATTCTTTCTAATGAGAATCTCGACTGTCAAAGGAAACATTCTTGCTAACGAGAATACCGACTGACTAGGGAAATATTCTTGGTAACGAAAATCCCAACTGACTATCGCCAAGATAAATCACAACAGCTAATTAGAGACAAGGACATTAACTGATTTTCATCATACAACACTCTCATCAACAGGATGGGGCTACTTTCTAATAACAGCAAGCCCAACAGTTGTAATATCATTCTGATGTGTTATCATCATAATTCACCTTATCATGAAGTCAAATCAATAATTATCTCAAGAATCTTACGCTAACGAGCATTCTATAGATTCACATTGTGCATATACTATCATGACACTCTGAATTCCAAGTTCATCTCATTCACATGTAATATGAGATCATGCATGGTTTATAAATACAACTCATGCTCTATCAAGATATATGACTTCACTTATTTAAGTCTACAACATCACACACACTTGTCACAATGACTCCTTTGTGAACTCTTTAGCCATGGCATTTTAGATATCAAGATTTTTATAAAAACAATTTTATTAAGGATAACAATGTAGAATCTGCCCAGGCTTCGTAGTTCAACAATGGAGGTGAAGTCTTCTTACGCCAAATCAATTAAATCTAAAGCCGGGTAAAGACACCTAACTTATTTCAATTACTCAAGCCCATAGCTTCTACTCAATCCCATATGATCATCAACATCATACTCAAGTCATTAGGATTAATTATGCAATATTTTCACACTTCCATCATGTTCATGAGTTTCTATGATAATCATGAAAGGAATGTACAATTCCCAATCAATACTAAGATCAATTTAGGGAGAACATAGTACATGCATACATACTCACCTAATCTTCACAATTTCATCATATTCATGCATGACTACGACAATCAAGTGAACAAAATGCGGAACCCATTTATTACTCAAGTCAATTCATGAAGAACATGCTACCATCATACAATCCCAACATATAATCCATATTCCAAAGCGACCCATTAATTAACATTCAAATTCATTCCATAATCACAGTAAATATTAGCATTTAAGAAAAGGATGAGGAAGAAATTACCCATTATTCAAAACCCCAGATCATGATATTCTAAATCATTTAAATTAGGTTCTTATTGAAAACATTTTGGGGCAAAAGAAAGAAAAGATATCCTTATTGAAGTCCCACATACCTGGTAGACGAAGACCCTGGTTGATTATCTTCTTTGAAGCTTGAAGAACACCTTGGGAAATTCCTAAAATATTTGGAGAAGAGTGGAAGAAGAAGGAGATTGAGAGAATGAGGGTTTAGGCTTAGGAAAACCCTTAAAAATGTCCTCAAACATGCTTAAAACAAGATCACTTTAAATCTGGGAGCGTGGGATTTTACCAACCTGCCCCTGAGCAAATTTGAAAAATTACCCGAACTGATGCCACGACTCACCTAACTGGTCATTCCCACACCTGATGACTCATTAGGTGCACTCATCAAGTCTATTGGAAATTCTCAACCTACGGGCCACGACCAACGTGAAAACTCGTCACTAGACCTGATGACTTGTCATTCCTTTTAGTTAAGTTTACTGGAAATTTCCTTAGAGACAAAACTTCTCCCTCCTAACGACTGAATAGACGAGTCTTTGCCACTCCTAATGACTCGTCAGGTCATCCGTCACCACTGCTTCCGGACCTCCACCCCATGACTGCACACGACGACTCGTGGCATCCCACCACGAGTCGTTAAGTCTCCCGTCCTGAGATATTTTTTCCAGTTTTTCTGCACTTTTCCAACTATACTTCCTGTGTATATTCTTAGTCCCTTCCAGGGTATTACAATATCTCCTCCTTGGGAACATTCATCCTCGAATATTGGCTTAACATGCTGAAAAGATAGAGACGAAGACAATACCCAGATATCAATCAATCACAGCTAAACATCAACGGAGCATCTGACTCCAGACCAACCTCTCACACCAAACCTGGAAATTCACATCTAGAATGCACACCATGACTCAAGGAAGACCGGATAGCATGATGCGTACATAGTATTAAACAAACACTGGAAGAAAGTTCTTTCCCCTTTTTATCTGGCACAGACTGACACGAACTAAACCTTCCTTCTCAAATCGCCTTCCGATACTAAGCCAGAATTCACTTTATCTAATATAATTGAGAGCAAGGAATATATGAGCATGAGTTATCTCAACATCTAAAACTGAGCACATATGCGAGATAGCCTGGTTCTACTAAACTTACTAAGCAACTTCTATAGACTGAGTTCGAGCTGACCTCACTGGAAGATATAAATCAACACACATAACTAATTCATAACATGAAAACAAGCACAAAGGACTCATAGAGAAAGACTGGTATCACTGTCTAAAAAGGTTATCTCTAAACCTCGAGAATCTGCACATGGGGAATGAATACACCTTAACTTCAATTGAAATACAAGGGAAATTATTTAAACCTTGGAGGGTTCAACCTAACGCAACTGCTAGAGCTGGAACTTCTTATGAGTATTCTCAAGGTTTAACTTGTTCCACATATTCACTATCTCCCCTTAGCTTAAAGTCATCATTCTAAGGCTACCAAATCCTTCTTCAAGTCAGGCTAAGTTACTAACTCTTAACTCTTTTTTCACCTCTAACCTTCACCACAAGCCTTATACTGCAGCTATTTACATCACACCCCAACAATCCTTTCCCACAATCACAATTAAACTTCTTACTCATTATAGAGGTCGACATCACACAAAGAATAGTACAAGATCCATAACATACCTGTGGCCACTACTGGCGCTTTGCCATTATCCTAACGGGCTAGTACTGCATAAGAGCAGTTTTGACGATGTCTGCCTCCTAGGTTAGAGGATGCACCCTGTTGAAACGATCGGGCTATAGGAGCTACTGAAGAGGTGGTAGAGGATCTGCTCTCACCCCACTTAGCCGCCGCGCAATCTCGATGCATATGGCCTGCCTTGGCGCATAAAAACAAACATTTATGTTGGCCATGCAAACTCCCAAGTGGTGGTTCCCACAGCTCATATGGGTATGCGATCTCCCTTACTCTGGGCTTATACGGAGTACTGGCTGTCAAGGGTGCTGGGGTTGCTGATCTCTGATGCTGGTGTGAGTGATATTCTATACCCGACCTTTGATGAGAGGACTCTAAGTCCCCAGTCCTGACCCTCTTGTCCTCTCTCTCTTTTTCTTTCATCTGTTCTACTTGTATTTGTTGAGCAAATATTACCAAGCATGGGAAGTATATGACCGGTGTAACATGGCAGTCTTGCATTCTTTGGCCAAGGAGTCTAACACTTCATTCATGAACTTGCTCACTTGGTCCATCTGGTCGGCTACCATTTCTGCCGCATACTTAGACAACCGGGAGAACTCCAACGCATACTCTTGAACAGTCATGTCATTTTGTTTCAAGTTAATGAACTCTTCTGCCTTTGCCTCCCTCAACTCCTGAGGGAAAAACTTGTCCAAGAATGCGGCCATAAATTCATCCCAGGCTCCTGCTTCGATTCCCCGACTGTCTCTCCACTGACAAGCAACTCCCTTTAACTGGTAGGAGGCTAAGTTCGCGCTCTATTGCCCCGTCACTCCCATGATGCGAGTAATCTTCTGTATCTCCTCCAAGAACTCATATGGGTCTTCATCCACCATTGACCCCGAGAATTTGGGTGGATTCATCTGAAGGAAATCTCTTATCCTTGCTGCCGCTTCATTTCAATGCGGTAGTGGGCTACCGCCTGCTGATTAATCTGGGCGGTCAACGCCTTCGCCAACATGTGGATGGCTTCCTAGAACTCGACATGAGAAACATGATCCTCCATTTGGTCTGCCTAGGCTAGTGGTACCTTCTGGTGGTCGTTACCACGACCTTTTCAATTTGATTGTCGAGGAGGCACTATCTGCGAGCGCGTAAAGCACGATTTAGGGGAGGAACTATTTAGAGCTTCATACTCTACACACGATAAGAATTATGAAGAAATGGAAACATTCCTAAAATGTCTCATAGCCTCTTCATCATAAGTGTGGTGCGCTTCACACCCATGAAAAAGACTCTACATAATGCAGTTTTCTGACGCCCTAGGACACTCTAAACCTTTTCTATGATACCAAGTTTGTCACTGCCCGAGAGTACACCTGGATCGTAGACACGGAACAAGGAACCCTAAAAGGCTCCAAGTCGACCCATGGCACAAACATCGCATACAATTTAACGTAAGAAACATTCAACATCATAACCTAGCGAAAGAAAATAACAAAAGTCTAATATGATCCATAAAGAAAATTTACCAATACTTTAAATACAACGCTAAATCTATCTACATAAGCCTGAAAGCCTTCAAACAAACTGATGTGTTGCTAGCACAAGCCCCTAGGTAACTCCAAAAGTCTGAAGACTGAAGCATAATAAAACAGGAATATAAGTGACATCCTCGGAGGATGAGGACTCACCACTAGCAACTGGGAGAGGAAGGAGCATATCTAGCCACGTGGCTAAACCTGGAGACCTGAATCTATATCATAAAACGATATAGCACAAGAGGCATGCAGTCAGTACTTGGAATGTACTGAGTATGCAGGAAGCGTAATTAAACTAACTCATAAATATATACAAGAAAGAGGTAATGTAAAGACACATTAATAGTAATGTAACTGAAATGAGATACTACAACCTTATATGAGGTTCACATATTCATATCAACATAACCACCTTATAAGGACATACATCACTATAAGATCAACTAATGCGCAAAAGTAATAATTGGAAACAATACCGAGGTACCACACCATGACTGATTTCAAGAGGGTCCTTGACTGTCTAAGGGAACCATTCTTACTAGCGAGAATCCCTGTCTGTCGAAGGGAAAGAAGGCTCTAATATAGAGAGTCACTGACTGTCTACGGAAGTAAGTCCTGATCGAATAAGGAGAAACATGCACGGCTAGGAGCTATGGATGTTAGTCCCAACTGACTAGGGAGACATTCTTGCTAACGAGAATCTCAACTGACTAGGGAAACATTCTTGCTAACGAGAATCCCGACTGTCTAAGGAAACATTCTTGCTAATGAGAATCCCGACTGACTAGGAAAATTTCTTTCTAACGAAAATCCCAACTAACTATCGTTAAGCTAAATCACAACAGCTATTCAAAGACAAGGATACTAACTGATTTTCATCATACAACACTCTCATCAATAGGATGGGGCTACTTTCTAATAACAACAAGCCCAACAGTTGCAATATCATTCTCATGCGTTATCACCATAATTCACCTTATCATGGAGTCAACTCAATAATTATCTCAAGCATCTTATGCTAACGAGCATTCTATAGATTCACATTGTGCATATACTATCATGACACTCCGAATTCCAAGTTCATCTCATTCACATGTAATATGAGATCATGCATGGTTTATAAATACAGCTCATGCTCTATCAAGATATATGACTTCACTTATTTAGGTCCACAACAACCCACACACTTGTCACAATGACTCCTTTGTGAACTCTTTAGCTATAGGCGTTTTAGATTCCAAAGTTTTTATAAAAACAATTTTAATAAGGAAAACAATGTATAATCTGCCCAAGCTTCATAGTTCAAAAAATGGAGGTGAATCTTCTTATACCAAATCAATTAAATCTAAAGTAGGGTAAGGACACCTAACTTGTTTAAATTACTCAAGCCCATAATTTCTAATCAATCCCATATGATCATCAACATCATACTCAAGTCATTAGGGTTAATTATGCAATATTTTGACACTTCCATCATGTTCATGAGTTTCTATGATAATCATGAAAGGAATGTACAATTTCTAATCAATACTAAGATCAATTTAGGGGGAACATACTAAATGCATACATAACAGCCTAATCTTCACAATTTCATAATATTCATGAATGACTACAATAATCAAGTGAATAATAAGCGGAACCCATTTATTACTCAAGTCAATTCATGAAGAACATGCTACCACCATACAATCCAAACATATAATCCATATTCAAAAGTGACCCATTAATTAACATTCCAATTCATTCCATAATCGCAGTAAATATTAGCATTTCACAAAAGGATGAGGAAGAAATAGCCCATTATTCAAAACCCTAGATCATGATATTCTAAATCATTTAAATTGGGTTCTTGTTGAAAACATTTTGTGGCACAAGAATGAAGAGATATCCTTTTTGAAGTCCCACATACATGGTAGATGAAGACCCCCCTTGATTATCTTCCTTGAAGCTTGAAGAACACCTTGGGAAACTCCTAAAATCTTTGGAGAAGAGAGGAGGAAGAAGGAGATTGAGAGAATAAGGGTTTAGGCTTAGGAAATCCCTTAAAAAATGTTCCCAAACATGCCCAAAACGACATCACTTTAAATTTAGGAGCGTGGGATTTTACCAACCTGCCCCTGAGAATTTGAAAAATTGCCCAAACTGATGCCACGACTCACCTGACAGGTCGTTTCCACACTCGATGACTCGTTAGGTGCTCTCGTCAAGTTTACTGGAAATTCTCAACCTCCAGGCCACGACCAATGCGACAACTCGTCACTAGACCTGACGACCCATCATTCCTTTTCGTTAAGTTCACTGGAAATTTCCTTCGAACCAAAACTTCTCCCTCCTAAAGACTAATTAGACAAGTTATTGCCACTCCTAATAACTTTTCAGGTCATCCGTCACCACTGCTTCCTGACCTCCACCCCACGACTTCAAACGACGACTCGTGGCATCCCACCACGAGTCATTTAGTCTCTCGTCCTGAGATATATTTGCCAGTTTTTCTGCATGTTTCCAATTATACTTCTTATGTCTATTCTTAGTCCCTTCCGGGGTATTACAGCTAAACAAGACAAAGATCAAACTTTGGTAAAGTTGAAAGAAGCTGTTCAAAATCAGAAGGTAGAGGTCTTCTCCAACAGGGGAGATTGTTTACTTTGGTACCAGGGTCACTTATGTGTTCCGAACGTGGGTGATCTTAGGAGCCAGATGTTGCATGAGGCTCATGGATCCAGGTATTCTATCCATCTAGGTGCCACCAAAATGTATCATGCCTTGCAGAAAATCTACTAGTTGAATGGGATGAAGAGGATATTGCAGAATTTATAGCTAAGTGTTTGAATTGCCAACAAGTGAAGGTTGAACATTAGAGACCGGGAGGTATACTTCAGGAAATCAGCATTCCTACTTGGTAGTTGGAAGAAATAAACATAGACTTCATAATAGGTTTACGCTGCACACGTAGACAGTGTGACTCCATTTGGGTTGTAGTGGATAGGTTAACCAAGGCTGCTCATTTTCTACTAGTCAAAACCACTGATTCAACAGAGGATTATGCCAAATTATATATCTGAGAGTTGGTTAGATTGTAGGAGTGCCCTTTTCCATCATATTGGATAGAGGTACTCAGTTCACCTCTCAGTTCTGGAGATCTTTTCAAAAGGGACTTGGTACCCAAGTCAAGCTTAGCATGAAATTTCATCCGCAAACAAATGGCCAGGAAGATTGGACTATCCAAAACTCTTGAGAATATGTTGAGGGCTTGCGTTATTGATTTCAAGGGTAGTTGTGATGAGCATTTACCTCTTATTGAGTTTGCCTACAACAACAATTATCACTCTAGCACCCAAATGGAACTATTCGAGGCAATTTACGGGAGAAGGTGTAGGTCGCCCATTGGTTAGTTTGAGGTTAGTGAGGCTTCATTGGTGGGTCGAGATTCAGTCCATGAGGCTATGGAGAAATTTCAATTGATGAGAGAAAGGCTAAAAATGGATAAAAGTCTCCAAAAGTCCTATGCGGATGTGAGAAGATGAGAGCTTGACTTCGAGATAGATGAATGGATGTTTTTGAAAGTATCTCTCGTGAAGGGAGTAATGAGATTCATAAAGAAAGGAAAACTCAGCCCCCGCTATATTGGTCCATACCATATTATAAGACGAGTGGGTAAAGTATCCTATGAGTTGGAGTTACCTTCAGAGTTAGCTTCAGTGCATCCCATATTTCACATTTCTCTCTTGAAAAAGTGCTTGGGAGATCCAGCCTAAGTGGTTCCAGTGGAAAGTGTTGGTGTGAAGGATAGCCTCAGTTCTGAGGAAATTCCCGTTGCAATCTTGGATCATCAGATTCAAAGGTTGAAAAATAAGGAAGTAGCTTCAGTAAAGGTGCTATGGAGAAATTAGCATGTTGAGGGAGCTACATGGGAAGCTAAAGCAGATATGAGGGATAAATACCACCATTTGTTCCCTACCGGCTTAGTTTCGTTTGAGGTATCAATTTTTTCCCTAAACTTCTATTCAGTTTTTCATGTTTCGCTCATGCTTACAAGTTTGTTTTAGGATATGATATATGTATGTGATGTCTGAATACAGTCCAACTATGCAATTCTTTTTTGGGGTAGTCGTTCCATCAGTTTGCGGCTTAAATGATCAATATTTGTATATGGTGGTTGTTTGTTCCTAAGTTTTTCGCATGTTTCTAACATTCGAGGATGAATGTTCCTAAGAGGTAGATATTGTTGTGCCTCGAGAACCCAAGGATCAGACCCATGAGTCAAACGGGAAAAGAATCTGGAAAATTTTGTAGCAATGTAGAATGAGTCATTAGACGACTCATGAGGCGACCCCACGAGTCGTCAGGTGGTTCATAGGAAGGTTGGATTGGGCTGAGGATATGAAGTCCCCATGGAGGCAGGGCTAGTGACTGGAGTGAAGTCGTAACAAGGTAGCCGTACTGGAAGGTGCGGCTGGATCACCTCCTTTTCAGGGAGAGCTAATGCTTGTTGGGTATTTTGGTTTGACCAATCCATAAAGATGTACCAGAAAATACAACATTTTTGTTACTTGACCAGCCATCAGGAGAAGCAAATACAACGGGTACGCTAATCATTAAGATTAATGAAGTAGTAATTAATGCAAAAACAGCCAATTAGAAAGCAAGAGTCATGCTTTTAATCCTCCAAGTTACCAACCATCTATATGTCTCTCTTCCTAGCATTTTGCCATTCAATTTGGAATACTTAAACGATCGATTCTTGTTTTTTATCTTCACTTTCGCCTGAAAGCGAATAATGATTTAATTAAGGATGAGGCAGTGTACTTGACAGAAGTTGGTAACTAGTCGTTGCCTCAGGGGACGAGTCATCATGTCCTCCGTTAAGAGCCCGGGTGATAAATTCTGGTGGACTTTACAAAATGACCCAATGACTCGTTGTCCCTGGTAACGAGTCATCGGGTTGCCTGTTAAGGTCACTTGGCAGTTATTTCCTGCGAATTAGTAAGGGCCTTCTCTTGATTTCCTATACTCCTAAGACCTAAACTACGTATTTTTTGATTCGGCACAGGGTCTTTTAAGGGGAAATCATTCATGATAAACCCCATTTGATGCATGCAAGAGTAGAGAAGTAAGAGGAAAGGGATTCAAGTGTTCTTCTTCAATTCTTCAAGATTCCATCTAGGGCTTTTCAAGGGAGTTAAGAATCAGGTAGTTCCAGTTATGTGGGGTTTTGAATGGGTAGTTTAGTCCTTACTCATGCCCAATTTCTCCCTAATTCTACGTTTAAGTCACCAATTCCTGATGGGTCATAATCCAAATGCATGTATCTTCAAAAATCGATATGAGCATGTTGTAGTATGTCTAAAATCATGGGTTTCGAATGATTGGGCAGTTTTCACTTATTTTATTCAATATTTAATGATTTAAATCCTTAAAAGCACATGTGCCCAAATCATCGGGTTCTAGGTGAAATTCATGGTGATGGTGATTTCTCAAACATGATATGATCTTTTGAATTTTAAGCATGTTTTCGATTAATCATGTTATTCTGATCATGTTTCCTATAAATTTAAGCATTTCAAGTATGATTGAAATTAAGGACAATACCCATATGTCGCTTATGAATTATGAACTATGATTTCTGGCCAATTCACGGGCCCAATTCCATGGCTAATATTCTGAATTCTCAAGCATGTTATGACTATCATGATTTAATTGCTCATGCATGTCATGTATGAATTTCTACGAGAACATTGCATGTTTTGAGGGTAGTACATAACACCGAGTAGGTTCGGGGCCTAGGTTATGGCCCGAATCTCAAAACTACGTGCCACCGTAGGTTATATTTGGGACCTTCTTAGTGACTGTCCCCTATGCCCAACGGGGCCTTCGTGATTGATATCATGCCTTTCATGGTTCATACTCTTGGCAAGGTATTAATGACCTCCTGACTAGGTTTACAGGTCGGGCTCCATGTGTGCTCATATAGGGTGTGTCGGTTGTAGAAATTTCCCATTGTTCCTCATGGTTTTAATAGATGTATGATTATGTTATTTTGGCTCAAGTTATGTTTTATGAAATGTTTTCTAACATGTTACAACTATGACAGGTTTACGAATATTTTGGAAATCTTGAGCCTTACGATATACTTATGTTTTCAGTTGGTGATCATGATGTTCCCACTTCTATAACTTTTATGGTTTTAAATATTCTTTTGCATACCTTACATACTTAGTACTTTCCAAGTACTGACCCATATATTTTCAGGATCCGGTTCACAGGTTCAGCATCGTTCCTAGCTTGCTCCCAATTCTGCTCTCAGCTCTAAGTGGTGAGTCCTCATGATTCGAGGGCTTCATGTTCGGACCTTGTTTATTCTTTTGTTTTCAGAATGTTCGGGTTAGTTTGGGTCTTGTCCCTTCAACCCGTCTATTATGATTAGAGGCTTTCAGGCTTAATTGTAGTGATCCGCTATTTATGCTTGGATTACATATTACCGTACTTCCATTTCATGTCACGTTCCCTTTAAATTCATGATTTTTAAGTTAAGTCTTCCACCTTATGTGTATGAATTAGATATATGCTCACGCCATGAGTTGACTGGAGTCTTTCGGGGCTCCTTGTCCTGTGTCTACGATCTGAGTGTACTCTCGGGTCGTGACAAAGCTGTACTTTAGGAAGTCAATAATGCTCGAGATTAGGTTTTCAATGCTAGTCGCCATGGAAGGGACAACAGAGGCTAGAGATATGCCCTTCAATTCTTTGATGAGGATCACTGGGACATTGATGATGTCGGGTCAAGCGGAGCTATTGTACCACCACCTTTGCCTGCTGGGGAAAAATTTTACATCACTATCACCATGATTAATTGTTGAACATGAAGGGGGTGTTTAGTGGTCACGCAGCTAGTGATGCCAACCTGCACTTAATGAACTTCATTGGAATATGCAAAGAATACAAGTTGCCCAGAGTCAGCTAGGACGCAATTAGGCTAAGACTCTTCCCATTCTCTTTGTACAGAAAAATGCAAAGGATGAGCTTAATATGATGATGCATGAAGATAAAGGATGTTCGAGATTAAGTTCAAGGAATATGGCATGAAGAAAACATGGAAGTGCCTTGAACACACCCTACAGTGTGCCACGACAAGACAATGCCGCGATGGGCACCGTGTCACGCAGGCAGGAGTGCGCACAAGAAGCTGCCCGGAAGTGGGCCTGCGTGTTGACACCATGACATGCCAGGCCTTGCTACGCGCCAGTGTCCATGTCACGCCGTGCGTGATATGGAGCATACCACGCCAGCCAACGCGCACAAGCCTCCCACAGGAATTGCTGATGCCATCCGTCCAATGGACATGCACAACAGCCCTGTGCCACGGAGCTGGTGCTGTGCGATGGGAAGCGTGGCATGGAGGTTGTTAATGGTTGGCCAAAATGTGTGATCTTTCACATAGTATTGATAGGACACTTATCTCCTAAAATCATTTATCACAAAATATTTGGAGAACAACGAAAGGAGCGAAGGGAGAAGTGAAGGACTCTACCTAGGGTTCATTAGTTTTCATTCTCTTTTAACTACTCTTAAAAGTATCTTACTTTAATTATCTTTTTCAGTATTGTATGAACATGAGTGGATAAAACCCTTCCTCTAGGGTTTAGGCAACATGATATGATTGTAAATGTTTGAGTTCTTCTTTGATTTGAATTTTTAGTTGTTGTTTTGCCTTACATTCTTAATTATCATTGTTTTTATGCTTGATCACCATGGAAACAAACTTGTTAAGTTTAGTAAAAGCTCGAAATGGGTAACCCTAGCCTAGGACACAAGAATGTAGGGAGCAAGTTATTGTCTTTACCATAGGATTCGCGATTAGGATAGAGATTATACCTAATTTGAATTGCTTGGTTAATAAAACGGGATGCGCTAGACACTGACTTAGAATAGTCACATCACTGCTTATAGAAGTAGTTGTGAAGCTAAGTCTTGTTAAATGATTAGAGGTATGAAAGTCCATAATCAAGGGCATAAACCCCATAAACCACATCCACATAGTTAAACTGCTCACGAATTAGGATGTCACATCCCCGCTCAGCAATGTAGGTGTGAGACTAGTTTGTTGTGTTTAGAGGGTCGAGAGACCATGAACACCGCACTTTAATTCTCTGAAACAACAACTGAAGTTTGCATACATGAACCATTATGAATTGTAGAGTTGAATGATTATCAGGACTTAACTCTAGTTGCTTATTATATTGTTTCCCGATTTTTTGTGATCATATCTAGATTTAATTATAAGTATCCAAAATCTCCTAAATCGGCTCTTCTAAAGGTTAACTTGACACTTGAACGTTATTATTCATTGAATTAGTCCAGTCCATGTGGGTTCGACATCCGGCTCTTCAAAGGGCCACTATATTACTTGTACGACCGCATGCGCTTGTGCGTGCACTGGGGCACAACAAGTTTTTGGCACCGTTTCCAGGGACTGATGAAATTTGTTAATTTCTTGTTTTGTGTTAATGTCTAATTTTCTGAACGTTGAAAAAATATTTATTACTTATAGATTTCTTTTATTTTTGTTTTTAGTTTGATACCCTTCTTTAAATGACATGATGGAACACAAATGAGTTGAACGGTGGATACTCGTATATTAGTGAGTCATGTATGAATTGTGGAGGACTCCACTTAGCGCTATATTTTCCTATTTGCAGTATATGTGGTGGTCAGGATGGCCATTGTAAGGGTTGTCCAAATTCGTATTCCCCTTCCCCAGGCCCCTACTATGATCCGTATGTTGTTTTTAATGAGTACAGGAATGATAAAGAGGAGGACTTAGAACATCAAGCTCAGATATAAAACATGTTAAAACAGGTCTTTAAGCAAACAAAAGTGATGTGGGAGCAAATAGAAGTAATGAGAATTCAGCTAAGGAAAATGGAGAGGCCTTAGAAATGATGAAAGTCAAGTTCACAAATATAAAGGGTGAGGCTGAAGCTTGCACTGATTTGCAAGTCATGGTCTTAGCCAATATTCAAGAAGGATCTCAAGGAGAAAAAAAGAGTTAGTTCTTAGAACAAGCTCAACAATTAGAAGCTCCTATGATTCTGTGTGATGGTCTCACATATATGGCCAATCCAGTCATAAAAGGGGGATAGAGTTCCAACCATTTGACATTCATGTGGAGTAAGATGTTGAGTGGAGAAGGTGTACAAAACTAAGGAGGTCAAGCACAATGTCATTTCAGAGTTGAGGTGTATTTTACCCCACACTAAGTATTTCTTGACATTAAATTTGGTTGACAATATAGAAATACAGTCTTCCAAGCTTATAGAGAAATATCTAGAGGAGAAACAAGCCCCATATATTCTGAATTTTGTTGAGTCTAAGAGACAGAATGACTTCACTTACTTAAGGGCCAATAAGTGTAAGAGGAGACATCTACAGCTTGGTCCCTTTAAATTTTCACCACCACCCCTAGAGAATAATAGGAAATTAGAAAAGAAATTCGGGGTGAGATTCATATCCTAAAAGTTGAAGAAAAATTGGGGGAACTTGATACGTGGTGTCGCAACGTAAACTCAGGCGCTGCTTAGAAGGCAACCCAAGAATACTATAGGTAAACTTTCTTTTCAGTTTGTTTGTAATTTTGGTTATTTTTCACTTGTGATTGTTTGTTGTAGTAGTTAAGCACAGATTCAGAGGAAGTATAAGTACCCATTAAACTGAAATCGAAGGAGCATAACAAAAAGATGAGTGTGGGGTCGATGACCCTCATGGTCAAAGATGAAGAAAAGGATGTTGTTAACTAGGTCTAGAAGCCTCAGGAAGTATCTCTCACGTTTATTTTTTCTTTTAAATGATGCTTTGGGGACATAGTATATTTTAAGTGTGGGGTGAGGGAAATTTCAATTTTTTCTGCTATGTGATGTAGGGTGAATGTGGTGCTGGGTATAATGTCGTTTACCCTTTGATTTTTCTTATCCGTTCTTTTCCAAAGGGGCACTTTGAACCAAGTGAAATAAAATTTTCTGTATCTATACATAATGGTGTTAATCATAGTTAGGGAATTTTCCCGACGATGGATGGATGACAACCATCATGAGAGAAAATTAGTAAATAGGTGTTTTGTTTGAACCCTTAACTGATTGATAGCTTGATATTCTTGTTGACTGCTATAAATGGTTGTTAGATGCAAGTGGTGTTAATTGAGAAGCATGTTCAGTAGTTGTAAAACTTTATTTGAGACACTTAGGCTCTTAAATGTTACTCTACGTGCTTAAAGCTTAATGTTGAATTCGTGTGATTAGTTGAGTTAAAGTTTACTGAATTTGTTTTGAATTGAGCATGTGCACTGGGGGTAAGGGTTTTTAATATTCCATGCTATTTTGTAGTGTCTAACACTTTCCTTGTGTGTATACAAAACAAAATGAGGGTTGTTAATTGTAGGAGATGATTGAGGCATTTCTTTGAATGAGCCTAATTCTTATCCCATGCTTTACCTACCTTGAATATCTGGTCCTAGTTAGCCATGTTGAGACTTTAGCCTATTC
Organism: Datura wrightii; assembly: GCA_035772735.1. Lineage (NCBI taxonomy): Eukaryota > Viridiplantae > Streptophyta > Magnoliopsida > Solanales > Solanaceae > Datura > Datura wrightii. The sequence continues at coordinate 63,808,229 of JASDFA010000016.1, read as the reverse complement.
TTTGCTAGCCACAATAAAACTAATCCCCTTCTTTCTATAAGCTTTGAAGTTGGGGTTGAGGCCACATGATATGATTCTAAATGCATGAACTCTTCTTTGGTTTGAGTTTTTAGTTGTTGTTTTGTCTTACATTCTTAATTATCATTGTTTTTATGCTTGATCACCATGGAAACAAACTCGTTAAGTTTAGGTAAAAGATCAAAAAGGGTAACCATAGGCTAGAACAAAAGAATGTAGGGAGCAAGTTCTTGTCTTTACGATCGGATTCGCGGATAGGATAGTGACTATATCAAATTTGCCTTTCTTGGTTAATAAAACAAGATGAGCTAGACACCGACTTAGAATTGTCACATCACCGCTCGCAGAAGTAGTTGTGAAGCTAAGTCATGTTAAATGATTAGAGGTATGAAAATCCATAATCAAGGTCATAAACCCGTAAACCACATCCACGTAGTTAAACTGCTCATTAATTAGGATGTCACATCCCCGCTCAACGATGTAGGTGTGAGACTAGTTTGTTGTGTTTAGAGTTTCGAGAGACCATGAACACCACACTTTAATTCTGTGAGACAATAACTGATGTTTTCATACGTGAACCATTGTGAATTGTAGCATTGTATGATTATCAGGCCTTAACTCTAGTTGTTTCTTGTACTGTTTCCCGATTGTTTTGTGATCACACTTAGATTTAATTTTAAGTATCCAAAATCTCTTAAATCAACACTTGTGAAGGTTAACTTGACACTTGAACATTATTATCCGCTGAATTAGTCCAGTCCCTGTGGGTACGACATCCGATTGTTCAAACGGCCACTGTATTACTTGTATGACTGCGTACACTTGCGCGTGCACTGGGGCGCAACAAGTTTTTGGTGCCGTTGCAGGGGACTAGCGAAATTGGTGAACTTCTTTTGTTGTGTTAGTTTCTAATTTTCTATGTGTTGAAAAAATATTTATTAGTTGTAGATTTCTTTTGTTTTTGTTTTTAGTTTGATACCCTTCTTTACATGACATCATGGAACACAAATGAGTTGAATGGTGGATATTTATATGTCGGTGAGTCATTTCTGAATTGTGGAGGACCCCACTTGTGGCAATATTTTCATATTTGTTGTATAATGTGGTGGTCAGGATGGCCATTGTAAGGGTTTTCCAAATTAGTATTCCCCTCTACTATGATCCTTCTATTGTTTGTGATGAGTACAAGAATGATGAAGAGGAGGACTTAGAACACCAAGCTTAGATAGAAACCTGTTAAAACAGGTCCTTGAGTAGACAAAAACGATGAGGGAGCAGATGGAAGTAATGAGAATTCAGACTAAGGAAAATGGGAGGCCCAAAAATTGATGAAAGTCAAGTTCACAAAGATAAAGGCGGAGGTTGAAGCTTGCACTGATTTGCAAGTCACGGTCTTATCCAATACTTAAGAAGGATCTCAAAAAGAAAAAAAGAGTGAGTTCTTGGAACAAGCTCAGTAATTAGAAGCTCCTAAGAGTCTCTGTGATGGTCTCACATATATGGCCAATCCAGTCATTAAAGAGGAGATAGAGTTCCAACCATTTGAAATTCATGTGGAGAAGGTGTACAAAAGTAAGGAGGTGAAGCACAATGTCATTTCAGAGTTCAGGTGTATTGTACCCCACTATAAGTATTTCTTGACATTATCTTTGACATCCTATAAATAGAGTCTTCCAATCTTATAGAGAAAGATCTGGAGGAGAAACAAGCCTCATGTATTCTGAAATTTGCTGAGTCTAAGAGACAGAATGAATTCACTTACTTAAGGGCCAATAAGTGAAAGAGACGACATCTACAGCTTGGTCCCTTAAACTTTTCACCACCACCCCTTGAGCATAATAGGAAATTAGAAAAGAAATTAGGGGTGAGATTCATATCCTCAAAGTGGAAGAAAAAGTGGTGGAACTTGATGTGTCGTGTTGCGACGTAAACTCAGGCGCTGATTGGTAGGCAACCCAAGAGTACTAAAAGGTAAACTTTCTTTTCAATTTGTTTGTATTTATGGTTATTTTTCAATTGTTGTTATTTTTTGTAGTTGTTAAGCACAGATTCAGGGGAAGTATGAGTACCCATGAAAGTGAAAGCTAAGGAGCATAACAAAAATATGAGTGTGGGGTCGATGACCTACGTTCTCAAATATGAAGAAAAACATGTTTTTAGCTAGGCCTAAAGGCCTCAGGAAGTATCTCTCACTTTTATGTTTTCTTTTACATGATTCTTAGGGAATATAGCATATTTTAAGTGTGGGGTGAGGGAAATTTCAATTTTTTGTGCTAAGTGATGTCGGGTGAATGTGGTGCTGGGTATAATGTCGTTGTTGAAAAAGTTTGAATTGAGCACAGTTCACCCACCCTTTGATTTTTCTTGTCAGTTCTTTCCCGAAGGGGGACACATTGAACCAAGAGGAATGAAATATTTCTTTGTATGTACATATAGATGTTAGTCATAGTTAGGGACTTTTTCCGACGATGGTGGTATGACAACTGTCTTTAGGGAATGGTTGTGTTTGAGCCCTTAACTGATTAATAGCTTGATATTCTTGTTGAGTTCTATAAATGGTTGTTAGATGCAAGTGTTGTTAGTTGAGAATCATGTTCAATAGTTGTACAACTTTGTTTGAGACACTTAAACTCTTGAATGTGACTCTATGTACTTAAAGCTTAATTTTGAATTCTTATGATTAGCTAAGTTAAGAAGTCTATTGAATTTGTGTTGAATTTAGCATGTGCACTGAGGGTAAGGTTTTTGAATATTCCACGCTATTGTGTAGTGTCTAGAACTTGCCTAGTATGTATATCAAACGAAATGAGGAGTGTTAATTGTAGGAGATGATTGAGGCATTTTTTTGAATGAGCCTAATTCTTATCCTATGCTTTACCTACCTTGAATATCTAACCCTAGTTAGCCCTATTGAGCCTTTAGCCTATTCTTTGCTAGCCACAATATAACTAATCCCCTTCTTTCTATAATATTTGAAGTTGATCCAACCTCCTAAGAGCGTAAGTAAGAAATACAAAAGATTTAAGGAGTGAGAAGTCTGAAAAAGAAGGAAAATAGTGGTTGTGGGAGTTGAAGAAAAGAATAGAGGTGCACTTGTTTGAAAATGCATAAGTATTGGTATGGAGTAAGAGAACAAAATAAGGAAAAAGTTTCTTATGTACTCCTTACTAATAATCTAAGTGTGCTTAAAGAAATGGGGAAACAAAAGAGGAAATTGATAAGTCTAAATAATAGAGGTGAAGTAAGAGAAGAGATATCCGTAATGAGAGTGTGATGTATTAAAAGTGCTTAGGGAAGATAGTCACTATTATTGGCGAGAATAGTACCTACCCGTCCCTTAGCTTGTATTACAACCCGATAAGTCCTACTTGATCTTACTTTAATACATTCCCAAATAGCGGAGTAATACACTAAAGGCAAGCTTATGAGTCAATACATTTTGCATGTGAATTTTTGTCAGAGTGAGATGAATTCTTTTTCATATACCCATACTTGTTATAATTTGAAAACTTGTGTGTGAAAAATGGGTATCTCTCTTGTTGTGAGGGCGCATATTTGAGGAAGGATGACATTCATGTCAAAATTCTTGATTGGTTAATTTGCATGAATTTACTTAGTTGATAGTCGATTCTTGAGGTGAGGAAGTCTTAACTTAGTTGTATGTGATTTCATTAGTTATATATTGCATGCGTTATCTTAAATATGCTATCTGAGACAATCGTTATAGCCTTAGCTTGAGTTATCTTACTTTAATTAGTTATGTGTGAGTTCTTCATGTGCATGAGATGGAATGTAGTTGTTCGAGGATGAACAAGGCTTTAAGTGTGGGGTAGTGATCTTGGGCATAATTACATGCCAAGTGCTATTTTATAACTTAGTTTAGGTGTGTTTGTCAATTTAATTGATTATATTCTCATGTGATTTTGTGTAATTTCATGCATAAATTAGCCAATATGATTTGCTCTTTCTTTTGTAGGTGAAAAATGCAAAGGGTGAGCTTAATATGATGATGCATGAAGATAAAGGAAGTTAGGGATTAAGTGCAAGGAAGATGGCATGAATAAAACATGGAAGTGCCTTTATCACACCCTACAGCGTGCCACAACAAGAGAATGCTGCGGTGGGCGCTGTGTCACGCAGGCAGGAGTGCGCGCGAGAAGCGGCCAGGCAGTGCACCTGTGGGTTGGCACGCGTGCCACACCAGGCCTTGCTACATGCTAGTGTCTGTGTCCTGCCATGCTCCGTACGCGAGATGGAGCATGCCACGCTAGGCGACGTGCACAAGCCACTCACAAGAAGTGCCGATGCCATTCGTCCAGTGGTCATGCGCGACAACCCCATGCCACAGAGCTGCTGCTGTGTGATGGGCAGTGTAGCATGGAGGCAGTTCATGGATGACCAAAATATGTGATTTTTCACTTAGTATAAATAGGACACTTAGCTCCTAAAATCATTTATAACGAAATATTTGGAAAACAACGGAAAGAAGCGAAGGGAGAAGTGAAGAACTCTACCTAGGGTTCATTAGTTTTCATTCTCTTTTAACTACTCTTGAAAGTGTCTTACTTAAATTATGTTTTTGAGTATTTGTATGAACATGAGTGGCTAAATGCCTTCCTATAGGGTTGAGGCCACATGAATGATTGTAAATGCATTAATTCTTCTTTGGTTTGAGTTTCTTGTTGTTGTTTTGTCTTACATTCATAATTATCATTGTTTTTATGTTAGATAACCACAGAAAAAAACTCATTAAGTTTAGGTAAAATCTCGAAAAGGGTAATCCTAGTCTAGAACACAACAATGTAAGGAGAAAGTTCTTGTCTTTACAATAGGATTCGCGGTTAGGATAGAGATTATACCTAATTTTCCTTGTTTGGTTAATAAAACGAGATAAGCTAGACGCCGACTTAGAATTATCATATCGACGCTCCTAGAAGTAGTTGTGAAGCTAAGCCATGTTAAATGATAAGAGGTACGAAAGTCCATAATCAAGGGCATAAACCCCGTAAACCACATCCATGAAGTTAAATTGCTCACAAATTTGGACGTCACATCCCCACTCAACGATGTAGGTGTGAGACTAGTTTGTTGTTCTTAGTGGCTTGAGAGATCATGAACACCGTACTTTAACTTTGTGAGACAACAACTAAAGTTTGCATACATGAACCATTGTGAAATGTAGCACTGCATGATTATCAGGCCTTAACTCTAGTTGCTTCTTGTATTGTTTCCCTATTGTTTGTGATCACACCTAGATTTAATTATATGTATCCAAAATCTCTTAAATCAAAACTTGTGAAGGTTAACTTGACACTTGAACGTTATTATTCGTTGAATTAGTCCAGTCCCTGTGGGTTCGACATCCGACTTTTAAAAGGGCCACTTTATTACTTGTATAACCGTGTGCGCTGGGGCACAACAACGACTGATCTGGATTGTACGTGACTCCTAATGTACGTCATGGAAAAGCTGGATGGTCAAAGTTGGAGAGCGTGATGGTTTAGATGCTAAAGAAGGTTAGATCCACAGATGAGCAGCTGAAAGACATCTGTGGAGATATATCTATCATGGATCAGAGAGTTTAGTCATATGCCAAGCTATCAAGTAGATTGAACAACAGCTGGGTCAACTATCAACATCCATGAACCCTAGGAAAAAGGTACACTACCAGAGTCAGAGAAAACTTCAGAGAAAATTTGCACAACAAGTCTCCAAGTACCAGTGGAACCTATCGACTGTAGAATCTACATACGACCCATACTAGGAGCCGTGGGGAGATTCAATGATACTTAAAGAATTAGAAGAACTCAAGATGCAACAAGAAACTATAAGTCGTAGGAGCAAGGTACGAGGCATACCACAACACTCGTAGAAAACTTCAGAAGATGTCAAAGTTCTCAAAGTCAAGCCATGGATGGATTATATGACTCTTAGTATTATGGTATGAGTCAAACAAGTTGCCAACACTTAGTCAATTCGATAGAAGCCAAGGAACGTACAAGAGCAAGGTACAACCCGTATAATCCTGTTATGGGTCATACGACCAGTCGTAGGATGAGTCGGCGGCAGATATGAAAATTTCCCTGTTAGCTTAGGAAAATGTTTATGATGTTTGTATAAGTACCTTTTTATGTTTTTTTTGTAGAAGAACAGATCAGTAGATGTCTGATTACATTGAGAAAAGGTTTTTAGTTAATTGTTTATGAATTATCAAGTTTTGCCGAGAAATTCTTGAGATCAACACTTGGTTTTCTCAATTGTTCTTGATTTTGTTCATCAATATTCAAAGTAGGTTTTCTACCAATTATTGTTGTAAGTATTTAATTATGTGTTTGCCTATGAATACTAATTACAATCTTACAATCATGAGAGGCTAAAACCTCCATAACTAGGGTTGTGGGAACCATGGTAGATTAATGAAATAGGGTTACAAAAACTGATTCGAAACTAATGCTAAATGCTTTTATTGTATTCTCTTCATCTATAAATGTTACTTAATGGTGCACATAGTTAGGACTTTCCTGAATTCTTTACTTGCTTGAACCTAGAGAAGTAGAGATTAGAAAAAGAGAATTACAACAAAGCCTTGATTTATATGATCATTGTAATACTTGAGCTGCGATCATAGAAAAGTTAATTTGGAACATATTGTCACAATTAGTTTGAACTCGCTCATAAGACCTGACCTAGTGATTGAGTATATTCATCCAATAGGGATGAACCACTCGTTTGGATGAACCCTAGTTATCAGTTCTACAAGTAAGCATTGGGATTGATCACGTGTGTATACCCGGAATAGTTATGAACCCATGGGGAATTCTTACCATAGTTATTTGCAAATCTTGATACACAATTGTAGTCTTTTTTTATTATTGTGTTTCTTTAAGCCCCCCAATTTGGAGATAGCTCACCAACTAGTTTAAATATCGGCATTAGTTTAGTTCTTACCTTATTCCCTATAGGTTCGACACCAACCTATTTGTTGGGTTCTTTACTGACAATGTCCGCTTCATACTTCGCCAGGAAGTGTGAGTTTGAGCGTTATCAGAACTCCATGTAGTCGGACTAACTCCCAGATGTATATTCTAGCATAATCCTCTATTGAGTCTATGGTCTTATTGGTAGAAAATGTGTTGACTTCGTCATTCGGTCTATAATCACCCAAATTGAATCATGTTGTCGGTGTGTACGAGTTAGATCTATCATGAAATCCATGTTCACTTCTAACCACATCCTAGTAGGAATTCTAATATCTTGAGTCATGCCCCCAGGTCTCTGATGTTCAACCTTGACCTGTTGGCAATTTGGAAACTTAGCCACGAATTCTGCAATATCCTTTTTCATGCCATTCCACCAGTAGACTTTCTGTAGGTCACGATACATCTTGGTGGCACCTGGGTGGATAGAGTACCTGGTGCTGTGAGCTTCCGTTAGTATCCGCTATCTCAAATAATCTATATTTGGAACACAAAACCTGCCCTGGTAACGGAGCACACCATCTTTCCTTTTGGAGAATGCTTTCACCTCTTTCCTTAAGAATATTTCCTTCAACTTGAGTAGAATTGAGTATTCATCCTACTTTGACTTAACCTCCACAACTAGGGAGGATTCTGACCCACCCTAGACTACAAGTCCACCTTCTGCTGAACCAACCAAATGGATGCCTAACCGAGCCAGTCTGTGAATATCCTTTTCCAACTTCTTCATACCCTTCTCAACATGAGAAACAGTCCCCATAGACATCCTGCTGAGGGCATCAGCCACTATAGTGGCCTTTCCCAGGCGATACAACACACTCATGTCATAATCCTTTAACAATTCTAGCCATCTTCTCTAACGTACATTCAGGTCCTTCTGGTTGTGCATATATTGTAGGCTCTTGTGGTTAGAAAAAACATCCAGATGAACTCTATAAAGGTAGTGCCTCCAAATATTCAAAGCAAATACTATAGCTGCCAGCTCAAGATCATGAGTTAGATTGTAATACCTCGAAAGTTCCTAAGAATGGATGGGGAATATCATAAATAAGTTCTATAGAAAAATATGAATTTTTAGCACCAGAATGACTCATGGAACGAGTCATAATAGGAAGTGACGGGTCATGATCTCAGTCATGGTGGAGTTTTGAAGTTGGGGTCCAGACCACGAGTCGTGAAATGAAGGTATGACTCATGGTTAGGAGTCGTGATGAGTTTTCTTGTCATGACAGGGTATGATGTCATAGATCATGGTACGAATCCTAGTAAGAAACAACGTGTCGTGATGGGAGTCGTGGTTAGGATTTGATAGGTGAAGGGGATGATGTCACGACTGACAGTATGAATCGTTGTAGGACACCACGAGTCGTGATATGCAATCGTGGTAAGATTCATAGATGCTGTAGGGAGGAGCAGTGCTGACCACAAGAGGTAACCACGAGTCGTTACTTCGTTATATGACTCATGGTGAGAGTCGTGATGACTAACAGTTCCCATTTTATAGATTTTTCATTAAGGGCATTTTCATAATTACTAAGCTCCTAAGTCCTATATGACGTCATTTTAAGCTCTTTTAGGAGGATTTTAAGAGGGTTTAGCCTATTCTAATTCATTTAACTCTAATTCATAGAAGAGCAGAGGCTTCTCTTTGAAGATCAAGCTTGAAACCCTCTAATTCCCTTGGGCTTTCGAGGAAGGGCGTGGAATCTCCTAGGTATGTGGGGCTTTGAATGAGTGTTCCTTTCACTCTCATGCTCAAAATTCTATTCAATTCCATGAATTTATGCTCTAGATCAAGTTCATGATCTCATGGGGTTTATTCCTAATTTCATGAAATTCTCTATGATTTATCTATGAGTCAATTTCATTTATGTTCTAAATCTTGTTTTAAGATCTATGGGCAGATTTTATACCTATTTTGACTATTAATTCATAGTTTCAAATGTTATTCAATTTGTGCCCAATTATGTAAGTTTTCATGAAAAGTTAAGTTATGATTCTATTACGATTTTGATCTTCCCAAGACCTAAATTATGATTTATGATTTATGATTTATGATACAATTTCCTTCAAGTACTCTTCATAAATTTATGTATTTCAAGTATAGTGAGTTTCTCAAGCATGTATGTTCTTCATGATTTATGAGTTTATGATTTTGGCTGCTGACTCACGACCCTAATTCAGGGCTAATCATGTAGTTCAAGTATGATGAAGTATGTTATGATTTATCTAGCCATGAGTTTCATGATTGATTTCACGATTACTATATAAGCCCTCATGTGCATGTTTTTGGGAGCAATGTCTAGCATCGAGTAGACTCAGCGTTTAGGTAAATCCCATGGTCTCAGAAATACGTTCCACCGTAGGTATATGTATTCATGGACCCTTTGTGATATCACGTCATGTGCGCCCCTTGCCTGGCAAGCCTGGGATGGCTCTGCCCACTTGAGCGAGATAGTTGGGGCATCATGTAAGCTCTATAATGATGGTGTCAGTTAAGACGAGTCCTCCTATTGTTCCTCATGATTTATGCATTTTCATGTTTACATACTTTGTCTCAAGTTATACTTTTATAAGGTTTCTCTTATGATTATGACTATGATTAGATTATGAATAGTTTGAAAACCTTGAGCCTCATATCTATGTTCTAACTATTATTGCATGTTTTGAACATTCTACTCTTACGAACTCTTATGTATTTTGATTTGTCCATTTTATTTACGTTGCATACCAGTACATTCCAAGTACTGACTGCATACTCTCTACTGTATCATTTCATGATACAGGCTCACACGTTCGGGATCAGTCTCTTCATTAGTCAATCTTCAGTATTTAGTTAGCCAGTTGTTGTTGAGTCCTCATCCTTCGAGGAACTTCATTTAGTTGTATTGTTTCTATTTCTAGTTTCATGCAGTTAGTGAGCTATTTGGGGTCTTGTCCCTTTAGCTCATCATGCATGTAGAGGCTTATCAAACATAGTTGTGTTTTTTGTTCAAATTAAGTGTTATGCATTTTGTTGTTCAGATGTTTTAGATATTTAGTCTTCTTCTAATTCAGATGTTAGATTTTCACATTATTTATATTGAACTTTAGTTTTCATGTTCATTCCATGGGTCAACTTGTAGCAATTTATGATTATAGGTTTCGTGTCTAGATTCGGGCCTATATTCGGGTTGTGATAAACTTGGTATCAGAGGATTAGGCTTTCAAGTGTCCTACGGTAGGGGTGGGCATAAATACCATAATACCGAACAACTGGACCAAACAGAACTAGTTCGGTACTTTTGTTTTAGTACTTCGGTACTTTGGTTTAGTTTTGGTATAATTTTTTTAATATTTCGGTACTTCGGTTCAGTATTCGGTATTATACTTTCGATCTTCGGTAATACCGAAGTTGTACAGTATATTTTTGAATTTCACATATATTTTCAAACTACAATTATATTTTGGGTCTGGACAGTGGGTCACTGGGTCTTCACACAGGCCCAAACCTAAGTACAATAGTTCTATACTAGTACTCTGTATACTACTGTGTACCATCTAGTCGTCTACCAGACTGTATTCTAGTTTTAGACTTAATTTGTTGTTGCTATTTTCTAGTGTTAAACTATTGTATTTGGTGATGAATTTAAGATTTTGTTGAATTTAACTGTGCTTCTCAAGTTGAGCTTTGGGTTGCCTATTTATTACTTAGCGCTTATTTCTTCTGCTTAAATTAGTGCTTGTTTTATTGTTGCTAGTTGTTGTGGTACAGTAGATTTTAGATTGGCTTCAGGTTTAGCAGTGGTTGGTTGCTAGTTGCTAATGCTTTTTTTGGACAGTGGCTACTGCCTAGCTTGTTACTTACTGTAGTAAAGTGAGGCGTGAGCATGAGCGTGACAATAGAACGAGCAGCCAAGCATATTGCGGCGTTGCTGACTTACTGCGGTTGCTACTACTTGTTAATGTTTTAAATGTTTAATTGTGTAGTCCACTGCTGTTGCCCACTACTTCCTTTGCTATTGCTAATTGCTGAATGTTGAGTGAGGCATCCTTTGGCCTTTGCTATCTCAAATGAGGCGTGAGCAAGTGTTACTAGTTTATTATGTCTAATTTAGTTACCTTATTCTATTTAAAGAAATACAAAAGAACCAAATTTAAAAAGTCAAATAAAGCGAACCAAACTTTTAAAAAATTGAACCAAAACAAATTAGTTTGGTATTGTATTTGGTACACACTTTTGAAAAATCTAAAACCAAAGTACCGAACTGAAGTTTGAAAAAAATCAAACCGAAGTTCTGATTGCCCACCCCTATCCTAGGGTGCCACAGTTATGAAGAAGCGGCTACGAAACATTTTAGGAAATTTCCCTTCTTTCATGATCTATGTCGTCCGATGAAATGTCTATCTATTCTTCTAACTTGTGCTATACGTGTTTGCAGAATCATGCCCCCATGCCGAGTTAACGGAAGAAGGAACGACAACGAAAATGGGAATGGCCATGAGAATGGTAACGGAGATAGGCACCAGTAGGTCCCACCAGCCCTCAAGGATCATGTACCTGAGCACGTTGCCCACATTGAGTTTAGGGCAACCATCCAGTTGTTAGAACAGGCTTTGACTGCCCAAGTCAACTAGCAGGCGGTGGCCCATGTTCCCCAGAATGGGAACGCGGCAGCGGCGAGAGTCAAGGATATCCTCTGGATAAATCCCCCTGAGTTTCTTTGGTCAAGAGTGGACGAGGATCCACACGATCTTATAAATGAGATCTAAAAGATCACCCAGATTATGGGGGTGATGGGGGAGCACTGTGCAGATCTAGCCTCTTATCAGTTGAAATAGGTTGCTCATTTCTAGTTCAGATAGAAGGATAGCAGGGGAGTTGGAGAAGGTCCCATTGGTTGGGATGAGTTTCTTACCGCATTCTTGGATTAGTTCTTTCCCAGAGAGATGAGGGAGATCAAGGCAGCTGAGTTTGTGAACCTTAGGCAGAATAATATGATAGTCCAGGAGTATGCTTTAGAGTTCACCCGTTTCTCCAAATATGCACCGGAGATGGTGGCTGATCAGAGAGCTTGGGTGAATAGGTTTGTGAATAGGGTAGCGGACTACCTGGTTAAGGGTTGTAGGACCGCTATGCTTCATTAGGACATCGAATTCTCCCAATTGGTTTTGTACGCCCAGTAGATGGAGGCAGCGCATTTGAGGGAGAGGGTGGCCAAAAGAGCCAGGACAGATAGTTTTGAGTTCTCCCAGCAGAGGTCGGGAGGTGGACTTTGTCAACAGTCCTACCAGAGGTCATTAGCCCCAGCGCTATCATTAGCCAATGTTCCATCTATGTCTAGGGGTGATCATAAGAGCAGAGCATCATGTTCGAGGGGACAAAGGAGCATGCAGGTAGAGCATACCTTTCTGGTTTGCGGAAAGTCTGGCAAGAACTACATCAAAGAGTGCTTGATTGGATCAGACATTTGCTTTGGGTGTGGAAGATCAAGGCACATGCATCGGAAGTGTCCTTTGTCTAGTGATGTGTTGTGTGATTAAAGCACATTCGACTTAAAAATGAGAAAATAGCATGGACTTAGGTATGCTTATATGGATATGAGGCACTTTTACTTTGATTTCAGGAAAAATAAGTATTGGAGCAAAAATGTTCAAAAGAAGCTTAAAATGCAGAAAAACAACCAAGTACAAGTCTCAGTATGATCTGTACTGAGAATTGTGGTGAAATTCAGAAGGCTAGATTAAGAGGAAGGCAACATACGACTCTCAGTATGAGCTGCACCAAGATTGTACGAGTTGTAACTGGAGTAGTGCAATTGCTTAGAGAAAATTGCACAAAGCCAGTCTCTTGGTACAGATGGACTCATGGATCATAGCATAAACATACGACCCGTACCATGAGCCGTGGTGAACTTCAGAAGATTTTGCAATACTTGGAACAACTTCAGACACAATAAACAGTACGAGTCGTAGAAGGAAGGTATGCGTCGTACCACAACACTCGTGGAAACTTTCAGAGGATGTCAAAGTTCTCAAGGACAAATCATAGATGCATTGTATGACCCGTAAGACTGTGGTACGAGTCGTACCAACTTGTCAACACTTAGACAAATATGCAGCATCCAAGGACGTACGAGAAGCTGGTACGACCCATGCAATCCTGCTACAGGTCATAGGTCAAGTCGCGACACAGTCGGCACCAGATATGGAAAATTTCCTGTTAGCTTAGGAAAATGTTTCTAATGTCTGTATAAATAGATCTTATCTTTTATTTTAGTTAGAGAGCATTGAAACGAAGTAGGCGTGTGAAGAATATTATTTTGTGAATTCTTATCATGTTTTGAGGTGCAATTCTTAGGATCAAATTCTTGATTACCTACATTGTTCTTGAGATTCTTCTTTGATATTCAAATCTAGTTTTCTTTCAATTGTTGTTGTAAGTATTTAATTATGTGTTTGTCTACAAATGCAAACTATAATCTTACGACCATGTGAGGCTAAAACCTCTACAACTAGGGGTTGTGGGAATCATGGTGGAATAACGAAATGGGGTTACACAAAAGTGATCCAAAACCAATGATAAACATTTGTATTGTATTCTCCTCATCTTTAAACATTTATTAACAATGTACAATATTAGGACTTTCACGAATTCTTTACTTGATTGAACCTAGAGAAGTAGAGATTAGGAAAAGAGAATTACAACAAAGCATTGGTCTTTATGATCATTGTATTAACTTGAGTTGTGGTCGCAGGATAGTTAAATTTGGAACACATTGATAACAGTTAGTTTGTAATCCCTCATGAGACCTGACCCAGTGATTGACTAAAGTCATCCAATAGGGATGAACCCTAGTTATCAGTTATACAAGTAAGCATTGGAATTAATCATGTGTGTATACCCAAAGTAGTTATGAACCCATGGGCAACACTTATCCTAGTTATTTGAAAATCTCGATTTAAATCACGAATATAATCTTGTTTTAATATTATTTTCTTTGAAACCCCCCAATTTGGAGATAACTCACCAACAAGTTCAATTAATGGCATTAGTCTAGATCTTACCCTATTCCCTATGGGTTCGACCCTAACCTCTAAGTTGGGTTCTTTATTGACAATGTCCACTTTATACTTTTTTAGAAAGTGTGAGTTTGAGCATTATCAAAAAGTTGCGTTGTTTCCGGTAACTACAGCTAAGATTGGATTAATTTCTTGTACTTGACTTTTGGTTGTTATTTCCTGAATTATGTTTTCTTTTTGTTTTTGGATATCTACAGGTTGTTGCTTGGTGAATGCCAAGTACTCGTTGGAGTGGAAACCCCCTGATTCTATGGATCTCAAACTCGAAAGAACACTACGAAACATGGAGAACCAAGAGAAGAGAGATGCCCGTACAGTAGAAGAAGCTAGGTAAGACGAGCTAACTCGGAAAGCTCTACTTCAGGATGCAGAGGATGCTCACAATGAGTTTGTTAACGCTAGTTGCCATGGGAGGGGAAATAGAGGTCAATGATATACCCCTCTATTCTTTGATGATGATGACCCATACATTGATGAAGTCAGGTCAATCGGAGCTATCATACCACCACCACTGCCTGCTAGGGAAGAATTTGACATCACTAGCACCATGATCCAATTATTGAATATGAAAGGGGTGTTTAGTGGTCATGCAGTTGATGATGCCAACCTGCGCCTGATGAACTTTGTTGGAATATACAACGTGTATAGGTTGCCCGGAGTCAGCTAGGATGCTATACGGCTAAGACTCTTCCCCCTTTTCTTTGTCTAAGGAAGCCACATTATGGCTATCAGAGTTTTCCAACGACTCCATTACCAACTGGAGGGAGCTCAAGTAAGCTTTCCTAGAGATATTCTTTCCACCCTCCTAGATGTTGCAGCTTAAAGATGAGATCTATAATTTTTGAAAATTGAACAATGAGGCACTTCATGAAACTTGGTTGAGGTTCAAGAAGAAGTTGACCAAGTGCCCGAACCACAAAATCCCTGATGACAGCTTGTTGGAGATTTTCTATAGATCATTGAACAATAATACAAAAGTAGTAGCAGACACAGTGGCGTGAGGAGCAATGATGAGCCATACTTGGGAGCAAGCATCCACTATTCTAGATAGAGTAACCGAAACAAATAGAGCATGGCACATTGGGGAAGCAAAAGCAGTAGCTAATATATATGTTGTTGGTTTGACTGTAGACCAACGAAGGAAGGAACAAGAACGTGACCAGGAATTGGCTCATATGCGTACATTATTGGACGTGCTTACTAAGCACATCATGGGTGCTGGAGCTAGAAAATGTAATGCAGTGGGGACATAGGGATAGGAGCCAGGGCCATACCACTCAAATTCTGAGGAGAAGGCAAACTTCTTGGATAACCAGGTAGCGGGTTTTTGAGCCAACGCCAAGGGTCTGGACAATGACAGTTGGCATCAAGGTTCGAGAAACCAAGGTCAAAAATAATACAGAGACAATTAAAACTGAAATGGCTATAGAGGCATAAACCGAGGTCGTGAGCGCGACGGATATTGGAGAAGTAATGATGGTTACCGCAAAAATCGAGCTAGATTATTTGTTCCTCCAAATGCACGTGAGGGGGACGCTGGATAGTCTAAGTCAGAGAGCATGATGGCTGAGATGCTAAAGAAGGTGAGATCCAAAGATGATCAGCTTATAGACATCTGTAGTGATATATCAAGCATGGTTCAGAGAGTGGAGTCATATGCTACGGCTATCAAGAAGATCGAATAGCAGCTAGGGCTACTGTCAGCACATGAACCCTAGGCAAAAGGGTACACTCATAGTCCAGAATCCAAAGAATGATGGTCACTGCATGGATGTGATGACTAGGAGTGCAAAGAACACGATTGACCCCCCTCTGCCGGTAGTAGTTTAAAGAAAAAAAGAAAGCATGATTGAAGATGAAGAAGATGTTACTGAGAAGGAGCATAATGAGGATGTTGAGTTGACTGAGGCTCCAAATGTTTGAAACGGGCCTGAAGCTGAATAAGGAGAAAAGCAAGGAGCTACACAGTTTACAAGGATATTTTATGACCACCTCCACTGTTCCCTCAAAGAATGAAGAAGAAGGCAGAGAATGGTAAGTTTCAGAATTACTTGTCAATGCTCAAACAGTTATCTTTAAACATACCATTGTTCTAGGCATTGGAACAGATGTCAGGATATGCCATGTTTATGAAGGAACTTGTCATGAAGAAAAGGTCCATGAGCTAAGAGCCCGTGAAAAATGTGCATCATTGTAGTGCTATAGCCTTATGGGTCCTTGCCCAGAAGAAAGAAGAACCAGGAGCCATCATTATTCCATGCACAATTGGCGATATTGAGTTTGCAAGGGTGCTCTATGATTTTGGAGCAAGCATCAATTTGATACCATTGGCTATGTTTAAGCAGCTGGTTTTGGAAGCCCCCACACCGACTACCATGCAATTGCTTATAGCTGACCGCACTGTGAAGAAGCTTGTGGGGATCCTATTTGATGTGCTTGTTAAAGTTGATAGATTCACATTCCCAACAAACTTTGTGATCCTAGATTGCGAGGTTGATTTTGATGTTCCCATAATTTTGGGGTGACCATTCCTTGCCATTGGGAGAGCCTTAGTATATGTGGAGTCTTGCCGGTTAAAGTTCAAACTCAATAAAGAAGAGGCCACCTTCGATGTCTGCCGGTCAATGAAGAAGCCGAAGGAATACAGAGTTGTTTTAGCAATAGAGGATGAATCTGATTTCCTTGATGAAGTCTGAGTAGTTAAGAGACTTGCGTAGTGTCGTGACATTAAATCAGGCGCTTCTTGGGAGCAACCCAAGTGGTGGTTTGGTGAATTCTGAGTAACCGAACCACCTGCGTCGTGCCGCGATGTTAAATTAATCACTTCTTGGGAGGCAACCCAAGTTGATTAATTTATGTGTGTTTAGTCTGCAGGGAAAATAAAAATAGGTGGCAGAAAAATTGCTGAACAGACAGGTGCTACAGTTCTCAGTATGATTCATGAGTGTTGTACGAGCCGTAGCACGAGCCGTGGTGAGAAGCAAAGATGTATTTTAGTGCATGAGTTCAGGGTACGGTTAGTCTTATGACTCGTAACCTCATTGTACAGGTCATAGTACGCATTGTGGCTATAAACTATGAAAGGAATGTACCACAATGGAAGAAAGACGTATGAGTCATAGTATGAAGCATACCCCTATAGTACAAGTCGTAAAATGTGCTCGTAGGTCCGCAAGTAAGTTTCTCAATCTATCTATTACGTGTCCAATGGACGAGTTGTAGGGCCTTCCTACGACTCATGGTATGAGTAGTGACGGGTCAAAAATTTTAAAATTACCCGACTCGGCCCAGATTTTTCAAATCTATCCTATAACCTATTTAAACTCAAAACAATTCATACCCTTCTCCCATGCTCTCAAAACCAATGTCACGACCTAAACTCAGGACTCCCTCACACCTGCAACTCAACATCAAAGATCAATTAAGCATGTTCTTGTTCAAGTTACACCGAGAATCCCAATCCAAACCCTAGTTTTGATTACCAGTCGAAGTAAACAGTTATCAAGTAAGTGTATTACTTTGATTTTGATAAATATGACTTGTGTGATTGATGCAAACCTGCTTAATCCCTGAGAGCCCTCTCAATTCATGAAAAATAAAAAAGGGAAAATGACTAGGGATGTGAACAAATTATGTGCGACTGGGTAGGGGCTTGAATTTGTAAAAGAAAAGTTCGTGCAAAAATTGAGTTACGGGTTGTTATTAAAAAGAGGAGAAATGGGTAACTGTAAAACATGTTAAATGCATGCCTGAACTTGGGGAATTCTGCGTACGCAGCAATAAATTGAACCCTCCTGTAAATTGAACCAAAAATAAGGCAAGGACAAGCTTCACAAGCCTTCCTATGAATCATGGTTTCATACTCCGACTCATAGGATGGCTCGTTGGGACTGTCTCAAACCAAATTTGTAATAATCACGAGGTATGAATCCTAGTATGGCTCGTGGTTTACTGCTATGAGTTGCACCTGGCAGTCATACCAAGAATCTGAAAAGGGTCAAGTCCACAAGTGACAGTACAATCCTTCCTACGACTCGTGGAATCTACTTACAGATCATACCATGAGTCATGGAAAAATACAGATAAAATTATTTTAAAGGGGCATCCTCATACGACTTGTGTTACAGACCGCACCTTTATGGTACGAGTCATACCTCAGAGGCGTAAAATTTACTTGAGATATTACGGGTCTCAGTACAAATTGTACCTCCAAGGTACGACTCATATTGTTGACCCGTGATAAATTACAAAGGAATTTTTCTTGCTTTCTTTTTCTCAGATTTTGAATTCTAACCCATTTATCCACAGGTACAATGATGCAGAAACATAAAGCATCCAAGGCAACTACTCGAAGGACATTGCTGGATGAGACCTCCAAATCTGATCAAGCTAGTAACTCCCCTAGTGGTTCATTAGAGGAATACAGGGTCGATACACCGAATATTGACGGGACTCGAACCACTAGGGAGAAGGCTAAAGCCTAGGTCATGGTGGCAACTGCTGCATCTGCTGGTGCTCCCTAGTCTGAGGAGGGAGTAGAGGAAATAGCCCAAGAGTCTGGAAGTGACTCTAATAAAGAAGAGGGGTTTGAGGAGGCCTAATCTGGAGATGCAAGAAGTGAGTCTGGATCAGAGGAGGAGGCACCAAATGCCGAGCAGGAGCAGACTCTGCCTAGGGAGAACCACACCATCCGATGGAGAGTACCAAGAGCCCAGGAAATATATGAATAGGGCATTGCTCTTACTGCCAAGAACAAACCCAGGCAGAGCATCCAAAAAGAGTCGTGAACCTCACAAATTCATTGAACGAGATGGAGGAGATGAAGCGGATATTCAGCTTCTATGGATTTGATTGGATGGCTAGGGCCCCAGACCAGTACCCTTCAGAAATTGTCCAGGAGTTCTACGCCAATAATTTGGCAACCATGGAGTAGAAAGCGAAAGAGGGGCAGAAGTTGAAAGATTATCCAAAGCTGGAGAGCGTCCTACTTAGAGGCCGAGAGGTCGATATATCAAAGCACACTATTGCTCGGGTATTATATGGGCCCCAGTTCATACCACCACATGCTACGTCGTAATATGACTATCAGGTGGAAGCTTTTAAACAAATCAAGCAGCTTGATTTTGACGAGAGACGGAGGCAGATTCAATGGTTGTCCGGCATGATTGCTGATGACAAAGATGAGGCAGAATTGGTCACTAGAGGCAAGCAGGTCACATAAAACTCTTTAAACTTCATAGAAAAGGCCTGCTAGACGTTAGTGCACCACTAGTTGGCATGGAATGTTAATAAAAATACCCTCGGTGCACATAGAGTAGCTTTGGTGGCTTGTATAGTGTCTAGATACCCCATCAATATCCCAAGGGTCATTGTAGAGAAGATGCGGGATCGGTCTATGGGATTAAGAACTACCATCCCATTCCCGAGCCTCATTTTCAAATTGTGCACAGAGGCGGGTATCAAGGTGCATCATGGTGAGGAGCACCTGATCAAACGACAGTGGATTGCTGATTTTTCCTAATTTGGGATGAGATGAACCGGTAAGTCAGGCCCGAGTTTCGACCACAATTCCACTAGTCAGTTGGAGGCGCACAAGTGAATGCCCCCACTTCATAGGAGCAGGGCGAGACACTGGCTACAACTGTCGGTCATTCAGATACAACTCCTAGCACCTCTACCACACCACCTATAAGCCTCCCGATCCAGACTCTGGTCGGGTACATCCTAGTGCCTCAGGAATTTCTTCAAAAGCTGGCCAAGAGACTGATCGTAGCTGAGAAGACGGTTCGGTCAATGATGGAGAATGTCAAGCCTTGGGTAAAGGTAGAGATAGATAGAGCTGTGCAGGCCCTACAAGCCAGATTAGATGTATTTCAGAGCATATTCAACATACGCATGGCCGAGCAGACTGATATGGGCAGCCTCCGTGAGGAGTTGGGGGCTCTTCGAAGTAAAGTGGCCAAGTTGTCATCACGGCAACCGACAATCATAGCAGCCCCCAGTATTCCTGACCTCAATGTTGTTATTGACGAGGATCTTGATTTGGCCGCTTATTGGGAGCCCATAGGAGCAGACAAAGAGAAAGGGAAAAAGTGGGTCTCCGAGGAAGTTGGAGACGAGACCCCAAAGAAGAAGATAAAAAGAGAGAAAAGAGAGTGCAAGCAGGAAAGATTGGAGAGTCAGCAGACTCACGTGTATCGGTCGGAGCTTCTTAAGAGAGCTAGAGGAACGGGTAGCTCCACCACAGCCCAGGTAGAGCTTGCGAGTGGCGGGGACCCTTCAGGTGAGCCATATTCAACCCAGATGATTCCAAAGGTTGTAGAGATGGTTGTTACTATTGAGAGGGTAAGCACTCCCCTTATTGATACACCACTAAGTGCGCCAGCCACCGCTAGCGCCATGATTGCAGCGGAGGTACCTCCTCCGCAGGATGACAGAAGCACTTAGTGCGCCAAAGAAATGTTCCCTTCCCTCTATTTTTACATTCTACGCTTTGGGGATGAAGCATGCTTTATAAAAAGAGGAGGGGGTGTACTTGTATTTTTGGATTTTTGATTCGTCTGAGGATTTTTCTTACCGTGTTTCTTTTTTCCTCAGGCATGCTATCTAGTAGAATAGACATGTTTAGGATTTTATTTTTTGATTTTTGTTTAATTAGAAAGTATCTTAGGAGTACTCAGCTAATAAATTGCATTAGTGTTGGATTTGTAAAAAATTGATCCTGTTTAAATTTTTTTTATGATTAGCTATGTAGTTGTGATTGCAAGAATGGATCTTTTTATGTCATTTAGTATATTAGCATGAATAATTTTGTTATTCTTTGAATAAACCGGACAGGTAAAGTGAATGCGAGGCATGTACCATGAGTTAGTGAGGTCTGATACCTAATTTAGTAATGCGTAGAGGATCCAGAACTTTCCCGGTTGGTCTTTACATAGGTTCTAGGATGGTTGGTTAGGAGAGGATCATAGGCCATTTTGTGTAGCTCTTTTTTAGCTTAAATGACCCTACAAAAAATGATATGATTCCCTTGATCTCGAATTTGAGCCTTAAATAGGCCATTTTTCTTTGATTAACCAATTAACCCGTACCCATTTTTATAATGAACCTATTTTTTCCCTGGTCCCTCCTTGGATATTATGAACCTCAACATAGGCAAGATGCCTAAGTTGAGAGTGGCTAAACTAGGGGTGCATAAATAATTGGAAGGTGAAAAATGAAGATAAAAGAAAAAAGGGTGAAAATAAGGTGTGGCGCGGCAAAAGAAAAAAAAAGAAAATACAAAAAGATAATGATGCATGAAAATCTTAAAGAAACACACCACACTCATACAAGTTCATAAAAAAAGGTGAAAAGGTAAGAAAAAGGGGAAAAAGTGAAAAGGGTGAAAAAGTGAAATAATGGAGTCACATGTATGTAGTGCCATGTAGGGGTTTTGTCAATTAAAAGATCCCATATCTATCATACCAAGCTTGAAAGCCTACATTACAAGCCAAAGCAAGTCCTATGGTGATACTAGCTTGACCATTTGACAAACCGAAGTATAGAAAATAAGGTCAAGCCTATGATATCTGATGTGTAGTATTTGGAACTTCTTTGTGTGAGTAAGAGTCTTACTTGTTCAGTGCGATGTTTCATATTTTACTATATCTGTGAGTGGGTTATTTCATTTGCTATGAGGATACATGGTTTATGTTTCATTCTACCAGTTGTCTGTGTAAAAAGCATTGGTGATGACTAGACTATTTGCTAATAGCTAGATGACATATCTTGATCCCTGTCTATCCTGTTTTGTGGTTTCCTGTAGTGCATATGCTGATTTGGTTTATGGAAAAAAGGGTCAAAAGCTTTTTGAGTTTATAGTGCAAGTTTTTGTTGATGTTGGTTGTAGTATCCTAGGTTTATTTTCTAGTTAAGCATCGTGTTTAATTTTTAATTTCTTTTCCTGAGGACATGCAAAAGTCTTAAGTTGAGGGTGTTGATGTGCCATGAGTTTACAATAATTTCGACGCTTAAAACTAAGAAAATAACATGGATTTAGGTATGCTTATATGGATATGAGGCACTTTTACTTTGATTTCAGGGAAAATAAGTGTTGGAGAGAAAATGAACAAAAGAAGCTTAAAATGCATAAAAACTACCCAGTACAAGCCTCAGTATGAGTCGTACCTTGATTGTATGAGCCGTATTGAGAATCGTGCTAAAAATCAGAAGGCTGGATTAAGAGGAAGGAAACATACGACTCTCAGTACAAGCCGTAATCGAAGTCGTGGAATTGTTTAGTGAATATTGCACAAAGGTAGTCTCTTGGTATAGATGGACTCACGGATCATAGCATCAACATATGACCCATATCATGAGCCGTGGTGAACTTTAGAAGATTCTTCAATACTTGGAGGAACTTCAAACACAACAAATAGTACGAGTTGTAGGAGGAAGGTATAAGTTGTACCACAACACTCGTGGAAAATTTTAGAAGATGTCAGAGTTCTACAGGTAAAATCACAAATGCATTGTATGACTTGTAGGACTATGGTACAAGTTGTACCATCTTGCTAACACTTAGACAAATCTGTAGCAGCCAAGGACGTACAAGAAATAGGTACAACCCGTATAATCTTGCTACGGGTCGTAGGTCCAGTCGTGACATAGTCAGCGCCAAATATGGAAAATTCCCCATTAGCTTAGAAAAAGGTTTCTAATGTCTGATAAATAGATTTTATATTTTATTTTAGTTAGAGAGCATAGAAACGAAGTAGTATACGTGTGAAGAATATTATTTTGTGAATTTTTATCATGTTTTGAGGAGCAATTCTTAGGATCAAATTCTTGATTTCCTACATTGTTCTTGAGATTGTTCTTTGATATTCAAATCTGGTTTTCTTCCAGTTATTGCTGTAAGTATTTAATTATGTGTTTTGTCTACGAATGCAAATAATAATCATACAATCATGAGAGAATAAAACCTACACAACTAGGGGTTGTGGGAACCATGGTGGAATAATGAAATAGGGTTACACGAAAGTGATCCCAAACCAATGCTAAACGCTCGTATTGTATTCTCTTCATCTTTAAATGTTTCTTAATAATGTAAAATGTTAGGACTTTCCTGAATTCTTTACTTGCTTGAATCTAGAGAAGTAGAGATTAGGAAAAAAGAATTACAACAAAGCCTTGGTCTTTATGATCATCGTATTAACTTGAGTTGTGGTCGTAGGATATTTAAATTTGAAACACATTGATAACGGTTAGTTTGAAATCTCTCATGAGACCTGATCCGGTTAGTGAGTAAAGTCATCCAATAAGGACGAACCAGTCATTTGGATGAACCCTAGTTATTAGTTCTACAATTAAGCATTGGGATTGATCACGTGTGTTTACCTAAAGTAGTTATGAACCCATGGGCAACACTTACCGTAGTTGTTTCCAAATCTTAATTTAAATCACGAATATAATCTTATTTTAATATTGTTTTCTTCAAAAACCCCCTATTTGGAGATAACTCACCAACAAGTTTAATTACCGCATTAGTCTAGATCTTACCTTATTCCCTGTGTGCTTGATCCCAACCTCTTAGTTGGACTCTTTATTCACAATGTTCGTTTCATACTTTGTCAGGAAGTATGAGTTTGAGCGTTATCAGCTAAGCAGGGTGATGGCAGGGGTCGTACTCAGGCTACTAGTTTAGTAGCATCTCCAGCAACACATCTTCCTCGACAATGTACATCCATTAGTGCAGGTGGTGGTCAGTAACAAAACAGGTTTTATGCCCTAGCATCTCGTCAAGAGCAGGAGGTTTCCCCAAATGTAGTCATGGGTGTATTATGAGTATTTCACCTTAATGTATCTGCATTGTTAGATCTAGGGGCTACTTTATCTTTTGCAACAACCAATGTTGCTAGTAGTTTCGGAGTCAGTCCCTGTAACTTATCAGAACCCTTCTCAGTCTCTACTATAGTCGATGATTCAATTGTAGCTCGATGGGTATACAGAAATTGCCCTATCACAGTCATTCAAAACGTCACCTCAGCAGATTAAGTAGAGTTAGCCATGACAGATTTTGATGTTATCCTTGGCATGGATTGGCTACATGCATGTTACAACATAGTAATTCATAGAAATCGTGCGGTAGAGTTTCGATTTCCGAGTGAGCCAGTCCTAGAGTGGAAGGGTAGTTCAGTTGTGCTCATAGGTCACTTTATTTCCTACCTCAAGGTCGGAAAGTTGATCTATAGGGTTGCGTGTACCTTCTAGTTCGGGTTAAGGATGCTATGTCCGAGACCCCGACTATCCATTCAGTCCCTATAATGTGTGAGTATCCAACAGTGTTTCTAGATGATCTACCTGCAATCCTTCCCGAGAGGGAGATTGACTTTGATATTGACCTTCTTTCCGATACGCGGCCTCTATCTATTCCTTCATATGGAATGACTCCAGCTGAGCTAAAGGAGATGAAGAAATAGTTGAAGGACCTCTTGGACAAGGGTTTTATCAGACCTAGCAAGTCCTCATGGGGTGCACTAGTTCTCTTTGTCAGGAAGAAGGATGTTTCCCTTCGGATGTGCATTGATTATCGGTAATTGAACAAGGTCACAATCAAGAACAGGTATCCCCTCCCCAGAATTGATGACTTGTTTGACCAATTTTAGAGTGTTAAGTGTTTTTAAAAGATAGACCTCAGATCTGGATATCATCAGCTTAGGGTTAGAGAGAGTGACATCCCGAAGACAACTTTTAGGACTTGGTGTGGTCACTATGGGTTTGTAGTTACATCTTTTGGACTAACGAATGCTCCTGCAACTTTTATGGATTTGATGAATAGGGCGTTCAAGCCGTATTTGGAAATGTTCATGATCGTTTCATAGATGACACCTCATATACTCTCGTAGCGAGGAGGAGCATGCCGATCATTTGCGGATTGTGCTACAGACTCTAAAGGATCACCAGTCGTATGCTAAATTCAGCAAGTGTAAGTTTTGGCTAAACTCAGAAGCATTTTTGGGTCATGTGGTTTCAAGTGAGGGTGCACAGGTGGACTCTCAAAACATAAAAATAGTGAGGAATTGGCCAAAACCAGTTAGTCCTTTAGATATCAGGAGTTTCTTGGGGTTGGCTGGCTACAATAGGAGGTTTGTTGAAGGGTTTTCATCCATTGCAGCACCGTTGACTAAGTTGACACAAAAAAAAGTGAAGTTTCAATGGTTGAAGGCTTGTGAGAAGAGCTTCTAGGAGTTGAAGACTCAACTAACCTCAACACCGGTGTTGACCCTACGAGAGGGTACCGATGGATTTGTACTATATTGTGACACCTCGAGGACCGGCCTTGGTTGTGTATAATGCAGCATGATAAGGTTATAGCCTATGCTTCTAGGAAGCTTATGGTCCATGAGAAGAACTACCCTACTCATTACCTCGAGTTAGCAATGGTAGTATTTCCCTTGAAGATTTGGAGATACTATTTGTACGGGGTCCATGTGGATGTGTTTATGAACCACAAGAGTCTACAGTATGTGTTTACGCAGAAGGATTTGAATCTACGTCAAAGAATGTGGTTGGAGCTTCTTAAAGATTATGATATGAGTGTCCTTTATCATCCAGGTAAGGACAATATGGTGGCAGACACCCTTAACAGACTTTCTATGGAGTGTGTGTTTGATGTAGATGAGGGGAAGATAGATTTGGTGAAGGATGTGCATCGGCTTACGCGACTAGGAGTTCGCCTTGTTGATTCGACATATGGCGGTGTCATTGTTCAAAATGGATCAGAATCCTCTTAGGTGACTGAAGTTAAGTCTCGGAAAGATGAAGATCCTATACTTCTAATGTTGAAGGAAACAGTTCAAAATCAGAAGGTTGAAGTCTTCTCCCAAGGAGGAGATAGTGTACTTTGATATCAAGGTCATTTGTGTGTTTTGGGTGTTGATGACCTAAGATATTGGATGTTGCATGAGGCTCATGGTTCCCGATATTTTATACATCCATGTGCCACCAAGATGTATCATCACTTCCGGGAAATTTATTGGTGGAATGGCATGAAGATGTACATAGCAGAGTTTGTGGCTAAGTAGCCGAATTGTCAAAAAGTGAAAGTTGAGCATAAAATACCTGGAGGTGAGCTTCATGGCATTAGTATCCCTACTTGGAAGTGGGAGGAAATAAATATGGACTTCATTGCAAGGTTGCCTCGCACTCGTCAACAACATGACTTTATTTGGGTGGTTATAGACAGGTTGAATAAGGCATCTCATTTTCTACTGATCAAAACTATCGATTCAGCAGAGGATTATGCTAAATTGTATATTTAGGAGTTAGTTCAGTTGCATGGAATGCCCTTGTCCATCATATCAGATAGAGGTACTCAGTATGCCTCCCAGTTTGGAGATTGTTTCAAAAGGGACTCAGTATTTAGGTCAAGCTTAGCACAACTTTTCACCCGCACACAGATGGTCAAGTGGAGCGGACAATTCAAAATGTTTAGGATATGTTAAGAGCATGTGTGATTAATTTCGAAGGTAGTTGGGATGATTATTTATGTCACGACCCGAGAGTACACCCAGATCGTAGACACGGGACAAGGAGCCCCAAGTGACTCCAAGTCAACCCATGGCATAAGCATATATCTAATTCATTGACATGAGACTGAAAGCTTGATTTAATAATCATAAACTAACTGAAAATCATAACATGAGTTATAAGAAACAACAATACATGATCCAAACATAAATGGCTTATTACTAAAAATAGGTCTGAAAGCCTCTAATCATAACAGACGGGTTGAAGGGACAAAACCCCAACTAACCCCAATGTTTCAGAAAATAAGAAGATAGACACGATCTGAATATGAAGCCCTCGAATCATGAGGACTCACCACTGAAAGCTAAGAGCGGAACTGAGAGCAAGCTAGGAACGATGTTGAACCTACGAACAAGATCCCGAAAATATGTGGGTCAGTACTTGGAAGGTATTGAGTATGTAAGGTATGCAAAATAATACTTAAAAACATAAATGTTATAGGAGACGGGGACATCATGATCATAAGACTGAAATCGTAAACATATCATAAGGCTCAAGGTTTTAGCTAAAACATTCGTAAAGCTGTCATAGACATAACACAAGAGAAAGCATTTCATAAAACATGACTTGAGCCAAAGAAAAAGTAATCATAACATGCATGAAAACAATGAGGAACATTGGGAGATTTCTATAACCGACATACCTCATATGAGCACACATAGAGCCTGACAAGTACACCTAGTCGGGAGGCCGTTAGTAGCTTGCCAAGTGTAGAACCATGAAGGGCATGATATCACTCATGAAGACCCCGTAGGGCAAAGGGACAGTCACAAGGGAGGTCCCAAATATAACCTACAGTGGCACGTAGTTCTGAGATTCGAGGCGTAACCTAGGCCCCACAACTACACGGTGTTAAGTATTACTCCCAAAACATGCAGTGTGCTCATAGAAAATTCATGAATTACATGCATGGCTAGTTAAATCAAAAGAATCATAACACGCTTGAGAATTTGTAATTCTAGCCAAGGAATTAGGCCCGTGAATCGGCCAAAATCATAGTTCATAAATCATAAGAGACATATGGGCATTACCCATTGTTTCAATCATACATGAAATGTTTAAATTTATAGGAAACATGATCATAATAACATGAGTAGTTGAAGACTTGAAGACATGGTTAAAATTTTTAAAAAAATTCGTATTATGCTTGCAAAATCATCATGACCATGAACTTTACTGAAAATTCCACATGATTGGGGCCTCTATACTTTTAGGGGAGGTTAAATCATAAAAAAATATTGAATAAACAAGTAAAATCAGCCCACATAAATACGAAATTCATAAGTTAGGCATACCACAACAAGCTCATTTCGAATTTTA
Source organism: Datura wrightii (assembly GCA_035772735.1). NCBI lineage: Eukaryota > Viridiplantae > Streptophyta > Magnoliopsida > Solanales > Solanaceae > Datura > Datura wrightii. The sequence goes on along the minus strand of JASDFA010000016.1, from coordinate 63,780,279 downwards.
AGAAATCGTGAAATTTGATAAAGACCCAAAGTTTTGGTAACTTTAAACATAGGATTAGGGCGAAATTGGGCATGGGTAGGGACTACAGTACCCATTCAAAACCCCAAATACCTGGAATTACTTGCCTCTTAACTCCCTTGAAAAACCCTAGGTGGAAACTTGGAGAATTGAAGAAGAACCCTTGAATCTCCTCCTATTCCCTTCTCTAGTTCTTGCAATTGCCAAATGAGACTTAACATGAGTTTTTCCTCCTTCAAATACATGTCCCGACCTCAAAACAACGTATTTTAGGGTTCAAAAGCATAGAAAAGTCAAAATTACCCTTAATGAAATTTTCCTGAAGAATAGTTTTGGCTCCAATCACGACTGTGGTCACCTCTCGTGGTTACCTCACCATTTTTAAATCTTCTAAATCTGGATAGGACTCGCATACCATGACTCGTAGTGCCATCCTACAGGTCGTACTATCAGTCGTAATACCACCCACCCATACCAAAAATGACTTAACCACGACTCCTCATCACGACTCGTTGCTACATCCTACGGGTCGTACCATTACCCGTGAAGACTCACCCTGGCACCACAGAGAATATCACCACGACTTCTAACCACGAGTCGTATCTAAACGTCACGATTCGTAGGACCACAGTGATATGACCTCAGGCTCCCGAAACTTATCATGACTCGAGTCATGAGTTGTAGGTCCTCACCACAATTCGTACCTCGAGTTGTACTGGTGCAAAAGTCCAGGTTTTTTGCAGTTTCCAACTTCAACTCCTGGGTCTATTCTTAGGCCTTTCCGGAGTATTATAATTTACCTCTCATCGAGTTTGCATATAACAACAACTACCATTCTAGCATCTAGATGGCTCTGTTTGAGGCTCTATATGGGCGAAGATGTAGATCGCATATTGGTTGGTTTGAAGTAGGGGAAGACACGTTGATAGGGCCAGATTCATTTCAAGAGGCTATGGAGAAAGTTCAGCTTATAAAGGTAAGGCTAAAAAAAACTCAGAGTCATCAAAAGTCCTATGCGGATATGACGGAGAGAACTTGAATTTGGAATTGGTGATTGGGTATTTCTGAAGGTGTCTCCCATGAAAGGAGTGATGAGATTCGCGAAGACAGGAAAGCATAGACCTCGATATATTGGCCTGTACAAGATTTTGAGACTTGTCGGCAAGGTGGTCTATGAATGTGAGTTGCCCTAAGAGTTAGCTTCAGTACATCCAATTTTCCATGTTTCGCTATTGCAGAAGTACATTGGTGACCTGACTCTGGTTATTTCGGTGGAGAGCGTGGGTGTTAAGGGTAGCCTTAGCTATGAGGAGGTACTAGTTGAAATTCTTGATTGTTAGGCTAGGAAGTTGAGGAACAAAGAGGTAGCTTCAGTAAAGGTTTTGTGGAGAAATTAGCATCTTGAGGGAGCTCTATTCATTTTCGTGTTCAGTATATGTGTTCTAGTTTCTTTCATGTCAGTCATGTATTTTATTTCAGAGTCAGTCACTCCGTTAGTTTACAAATTTAGATGTTCCGTATTTGGGATGACAGTTCTATTCCCTAGTTTTTCAGTATGTTCATCCACATTCAAGGATGAATGTTCCTAAGGGGGAGATATTTTAATACCTCGGAAGTTCCTAAGAAATGGATTAGGAAAATCAGAAATAACTTCTACAGAAAAATCTGAATTTTTAGCACCAGAATGACTCGTGGTATTAGTCGTGATAGAAAGTGACGGGTCGTGGTCTCAGTCGTGGTGGAGTTCTGATGTTGGGGTCCAGACCACAAGTCACACCACGAGTCATGAGGTGTAGGTACAACTCGAGGTTAGGAGTCGTGATGAGTTTCCTTATGGTGCCAGGTTATAATATCAGGGATCATGGTATGACTTGTTGTAAGTAACAATGAATCATGATGGGAGTCGTGGTTAGGATTTGGCAGGTGAAAGGGATGATGTCACGACTAATAGTACGACTCGTGGTAGGACACCACGAGTCGTTGTATGCAATCATGATAAGATTCAGAGATGTTGTAGGGAGGAGAGGTTGTAATATCCTATAAGTACCTAAGACTAGACTCAAGATTTGAAATGGGAACAACAAAAAAAATCATAGATTTGGAGTCCAGGGTCCAGACCATTAGTCACACCACGAGTCATGGTACGTGTATACGACTCGTGGTCAGTGTCGTAGGGGAGATGAAGTAATGGATGATGTTACGACTCGTAGTAGGGAACCACGAGTCATGGGATGGAGTTTTGAGAATCTAGTAAGTTTCTAGGTGTCCAGTGGTGACCACGAGTGGCGACCACGAGTCGTTACTTTATAGTACGACTTGTGGTGAAGCTCCTGATGACTGGTAGTGTTCAATTTCCAAATTCTTCATTAAGGGTATTTTCATAAATCCTATGCTTTAAGATACTAAACTTTATCTTTTTAAGCTCAATTATAAGGGTTTCAAGGGAGCTTAACCTATTCTAACCCATTCTCTCCCCATGCATGCAAACTAGAGAATCTCTAAGGGAAGATCAAGCTTAGAACTCGACCAATTTCTTCTCCAATTCCTTTGGCTTTCAAGGGAGAGTGTAAGATCAGATTACCCAAGTATGTAGCGTTGTGAATAAGAGTTCCTCTTCACTCTCATGCCCCAATTACACTCTATGCTAATGAACTCAAGTATTTAAGTAATTTGATTATTTTATGGGGTTTTAAGCCCAAATTTATGGAATTCTCTTTGATTTAATTATGGGTCAATACCCTTCATGTTCTAAATATTGTTTTAAGATCTATGGGGAGATTTTATAGTTGAATTGATTATAAATTTTATGATTTCATATCCAAGTCAAACTATGCCCAATTATGCAAGTCTCATGAAAAGTCAAGTTATGATTCTATTATGATTTTGACCTTCCTAACCCTAAATTATGAAATTTTGATTTATGATATGATTTCTCTTCAAGTACTCTTCATGTATTTATGAATGTCAACTATATGAATTTTCTACAATTATGCATATTCTTCCTGATTTATGAATTTATGACTTTTGGCCGACTCACGAGCCCTTATTCATGGCTAATCATGTATTTTAAGTATGATCAAGTATGTTATGATTTTATTGTCCATGAAATTCATGAATGATTTCATAATTACGATATGAGCCTTATATGTATATTTTTGGGAGAAGTGTCTAGCACCGAGTAGACCCGGCGTTTAGGTAAACCCTATGGTCTCAAAACTACATGCCACCGTATGTATATACATATATTTTTGGATATCCTATGATATCACATCATGAACATCCCTTTCCTGGCAAGCCTGGGATGGCTCTGCCTGCTTGAGCGAAGTATTTGGGGCATCATGTAAGCTCTATCATGATGGTATCGGTTAACGGGTTCTCCCATTGTTCCTCATGATTTATGCATTGTCATGTTTATGTTACTTTGTCTCATGGTATGTTTTTATAAGGTTTTTCTTGTGACTATGATTATGACAAGATTGTGAATGGTTTGAAAACATTGAGCGCTTAAATTTATATTATGATATTTACTTCATGTTCATGTTGCCCTATTCTTATGAACTCTTTTGTATTTTAACTGATTGTTTTTACTTACCTTGCATACTCAGTACATTCCAAGTACTGACCGCATACTCTATACTGTATCATTTCATAATACAGGTCTGAGGGTCTAGTCTCAGCCGCATAAGTAGTCCTGCTTTTCTCTCTAATTACTGCGGGATCGTAAGCAGTAAAGTAAATTAATTTAAAGAGAGCGTAAGCAGTAAAGTAAATTAATTTAAAGAGAGCGTAGATACTTACAAACTGAAAGTTTATAGATGGGAAACGATAAGAGGGATCTAGCTGATCCTTTTCTGATTGGTTAGAGTGGATTGCCTTATCTTCAGCGGGGTCCGTCTGAGTAAGGAAGATGCCTTTTGAAAAGGCTTGTCGGCCATCTGCTTTATCAAAAATAGTGGGTGGCTGCATAATTTTCCGAATAAGACAAATCTCCTTTCGGTGGCTAGGACCCACTTTATTTAATCAAGAGAAATTCTGACCTTTGGTCTCTTCTCTTTTCCATAGATAATTCCGGTTTTTAATAACCTCTATCTTGGAAACAGTAATTTCGGTTTTTTAATAAACCTCTACTGGATTTAATCATAGGGACCTAAATAGGATTTTGCTAGAGCTTTTGGGTCTAGCATGTCACCATTGTCGTCACTTTGTGAGGAAGCTTCCTCTAGGAGTGCCGATATGGCATGTTCATCTGAGTTACCTTCATCTAGGTCGGATAACGCCTGCTGGAGTTTTTTCTTGAGTTCTTCCTTAGGGGAAGATTTTGATCGGATTCCTGAAGGTTTCTGCTTTTGCTTTGGCTTTTTTTCGTCGGGGTCTTTTGGCACCCATCCTTTGACAAAGATTTCTTTAGACAGATACTTGATCCTGTCAAATTCAAAAATAACAAATTTCCAATTAATAATATAAGAAATTCGTTTAGTAATAAAATATTTACACATTTGAATGTGGTCAGGAAGTGTGGAGATTTCTGTCTCCGTTTGGCCAAATTTTTCAACAAATGATTTGGGCATAGAGTGCTTGTTTCCTCCAAACCATGCCCACCACTCATAAAACCATCTGGGGATGATGGACTTGGTAAATTCAGGGCTATACTTGACAAACCAAGTATGCGAAGCTGGCCTTAGGTACAGGAAGTTGAACCAGGCATTTTTGTAGTCATACCAATTATAAGTTTGAGGTCTGAATTCCTCAGTGAAGCTGATAGGTGTATGTAAATGGTCTACTTTCCATTCAAAAGGGGTAAAAATCTTTTTGATAGTAAACCTGGAGAAGGCTATACTATCTGGATTTCTTTTATCGGAAAGGTCATGTTCGATTTCGACAAAATCGGTGTTGGATAAGATGAACTCATAGTATCTTCTTGTTTTGAGTGGATTCTCATTTTCCACAAAATTGTCATTTGAGTATAATGGTCCTAGGAGGCCATCTACTGGATATCTTTCGTATTCTTTGTCTAGTGCCAATATTGGGGCAATCTGCAAAGAGACTGGGTGGAAAATTTCTCTTTCCTTTTTAGAGGTAGATGTTTCTAGATTTTTCTTGGGAGTCGCGGCTCTTGGATTGACTGCTTCTGCAAAGCTTTCAGGTGCTTTCATTTTATACATTTCAGCAGTCTGTATTTGCAAGAAAGTTTGCCTTTTCTGAGTGCAGGAGCTGTTTTCTCCGGCTTGTTTAAAGGGCCTGCTCAGGACCACCATGTTTGAGGGCGGCAGAGGTGGAAATGCTGCTGGGTTGATTGGCGGTAGTTGGGCTAACGCTGAATACCTATTTTGACCTGTAAAATCTGGCCTGAATGGTTTAACCAATGGGGTAGAAGGGGCAGCTGCTTCTTCTCTCCCTTTCCCCTTAAAGGGGCTTCTTACTCCGGGTCTGACTCCGGGCCTCATGGTTTACCCTGCAAAAATTCTCGAGTTAGAAAATCTGGGAGAGAATTTTCTTCTCCCTTGATGTAATCTATCTGAAAATCAAAGCTGGAAAGTAAGGCTTGCCACCTAGCAAATATCTGTTTAGCAACAAGATTTTTAACATCCTTTTGTAAGATGTCTTTAGCAGATTTACAATCCACCCGAAGCAAGAATTCTTTATTTACTAAATCATCTTGGAATTTAGTAATGCAAAGAACAATAGAGAGAACCTCTTTCTTAACAGTACTATAATTCTTTTGTGCAGAATTCCAGATTCCAGAAGTATAATGAACTAATTGTTCGATGTCTTTGGCGGTTTTCCTTTGCTTGAGAATGCCACCATATCCGATGTCTGAGGCGTCAGTTTCCACAATCATGAAGTAATCAGGGTTGGGGATGCCTAAACAGAGAAGATTTTTCGCCATTTCTTTAACTCTGATGACGGCATTGGTTTGATCTTTGCCCCAAGGGACAGGAGTTTTCTTTAACCTGTCATAAAGAGGCTTACAAATCTGTCTGATTTTTGGGATGAAATCAGCTATATAGTTAAGGCTTCCTAAGAACCTTCGTAACTGGGTTTTGTCCATGATGACATCAGAAAATTTATCAGCAAACTCAATGGCTCTGCAAATGGGTTTATATGTGCCTTGATAAAGATCATGACCCAAAAACCTGATTTTAGTTAAAAATAATTTGATCTTCTTGGCGCTGACCACAAGACCATTTTGTTTAACGATCTTAAAGAAAATGTTTAAATGTTTAAAGTGAGAATTGATGTCTTCGGAAAATGTCAATACATCATCAATATAAACTATTGAGCAATGGCTGATACAATTGAATAAAGAGTTCATTATATTTTGAAACTCAGAGGGGGCATTTTTTAACCCAAAGGGCATCACATTCCATTCATATTGTCCAAACGGGACATTGAAAGCAGTTTTATATTTGTCCTTTTCGGAAATCTGGATTTGCCAGAAGCCTGACTTCATATCAAATTTACTGTAAATATTGGCTTGAAAAGTCCATTTTAGTAAATCCCTTTTGTTAGGAATAGGATATCTAATCCACTTTAAAGCGGTGTTCAGAGGCTTATAATTAATAACAAGTCTGGGAGAACCTCTTTCTTTCTCCGCTGCATTGTTAACATAAAAGGCTGAACAGCTCCAAGGTGATTTAGAAGGCCGAATAATTTTATTGTTTAAAAGAGTATTTATCTCCTTTTTGCAGATTTCCATTAATTCATGGTTCATTTGAATGGGCCTATCTTTAGTAGAAATGGCCTGTTCATCGAATCCATCAATGTAAGGGATATCTACAGTATGGGCTTTCCTGGCCCAAAAAGCATTGGGAAAGTCTGAGAAAATTTCTTTTTCAAAAGTGTTTTGCAAATTGGCAATCTTAGTAACCATTCCCGGGGTTTTTAAAATTTGCTCAATCCTTTTAAGCTTAATATCATTTTTAAGAAAACAAATTTGATTTAATTTGAAAGCAGTTTGTTTATGCAAAAATTTACTTTCTTCAGCAGAAAGGGTTTTAATAAAAGGGAAGGAAATATTTTTTCCTAAAATCTTTGTGCGGATAGCATCAAAGTCTGAAATATAAGGTTTAATTTGGGTAATAAAAGGAATTCCCAAAATAATTTCTTCATTAATGTTTTTGGTAATCACAAAATCATTAATAAGACAAATACCATTATTGCAGATATGAGCTTTGTTTAACTTGTAGTTAATAGCGATGCGTTCACCAGTAGCGCTGTATAACCTTGTAGTACCTTTACTAAGATACTTGGTAGGGATTAATCCTTCGGAGATGCAGTTCCTTTCTGCACCACTATCTAGCAAAGCAATCTTATTAAGGACAAGATTATCATTAATAACCAGCTTGATAAGAATATGAGAACTCTGTGGTCTTACCTTTGTGATGGCTAAGATGCCAGCATCGCCTTCGGTTTCTTCGATAGGATTATCAGGTTGTTCATCCGGCTGCTCATCTGATTGTTCATCTTCAGAGTTTCTTATGAAACCACCTTTAGAGGTAGAGGCCTCTTTGTTGATGTTTTTAAGAACTTGCTCTGTAAGAGCATCCATTTCAATCTTGTGAAGTCTGCTTTTGACTTCCTTTACTTCTTCTTTCAGAACTTTGATTTCTTTTCTAAGTTCTTCAATAGAAGGCTCTTCCCTTTTGGCATCAAATCTTCCCATGATTTGTTTCATGCTAAAAGGAGTTATTTTAGGTCTTTCTTCCTTTTGTTGAGTCACCAGCTTTTGAAGCTCTATAAGGTAATTTCTTCGGGCATTATCATCCTGGATATGCTCGATGGTTGAGAAGAGGGTTTTGGCCGTTTTCTCAGAGATGACTTTGATAGTCCTACTATCACAGAGGCAAAAAGCCCCATTACAATTGCATTCAGAAATATTACCTTCCGATTCTGAATGTTGAGCGATGTTGAGGAATTCGTCGTCTTCACTTCCTTCATCTTCAGAAGTGTATTCAGACTCAGATTCTTCTTCCTCGAGGATTGAGTAGAGCTTCTGTTTGACTTCTTCGTCTACTTCAAGAAGGTTTATCTTCTTTTTCTTTTTGTTGTTTCTAGGACATTTGCTGGCTCTTATACCATTTGCGGGATCGTAAGCAGTAAAGTAAATTAATTTAAAGAGAGCGTAAGCAGTAAAGTAAATTAATTTAAAGAGAGTCATCAAAATTCAAAAGTCTATCATCCCTAAGAAGTAGACAAATAGGAATATTCAAACCTTTTCGAAAAAGAGGTTTTACAGCAACTTGAACAAGACCGATATGAAGGAACTTAAACTCCTTCTTATATCTATCTATATCAGCAGCAACCAACAACTTGATAGTCTCAAGAGAATTGTTTATAGCAATAGTAGACTCGCAGGTCTTGATATTATATTTTTTGAATATAGAAAAATTACCTAACTGGTAAATCTTTTCAAAAGGTTCTTTGGGAATAGACCAATTTTGTAAATCGTTTTCTACCTTAGAGATAGACAAATTAACGCTGTTAATAACATGCTGGTTTCTATCCATTGACAGAGAAGATGCCCTTGACTATGCTCCTTATATTCTTAAGACTTCAGAAGAAATCTTTTAGCAAAAGAATTTCATAATTATAAAATATGAGTCTTTTAACTCTTATAAGTTTACTGCGGATTTGTGCTAAGGATTTTACATTAAGAGATCATGGATATTACACGAGTTTCTCAAGCAAAGTACCTTGCGGTCTAAACGCCTGTCCTTTTGGCTAAACGACCGCCTGTCGGCATCGCAACTACTTGAGAATACCTCGAAACCTCCCCTTAACCACCAAGCATAATTCCAAAATTACCAATAAAGATTTAAAAGATCATGCAGAATAATTATAAGATTCTTAAACTTAAAGATTAACTCATTAAGTCTTAGTGATATAAGTTACACAGTCATGGCATCAAGAATTTAGCCTTTCATGGCTATAAAAGTAGAAACAACGTTTAACATTAGTAACATGGCTCTGATACCATTTGAAGTCTGTAAGCTTCTTGCAGTACAGATTATTAAGGATCTCAAGACTCCTATCTTGGAAAAGACGTGGTTCTCCCACGAAATGTTTTGCTATACTATACACAAGAGTTGCAGTAGCGTCTTCTGCCATGATAACCTCAGAGGTCTGGGTACCATTTTCTGTCTTAACAATAGTTTGTGAAATAGCTGCATTGAAGATTTCAGCTCGGTTGACTTCAGTTAGATAGTTGTCCCACCAATTTTTTAAGGTTCCTGTGAATCCTGCAGTTATTACAGTAGCTGCATGTTTATCGCTAGCGCCTTTCATCTTATAGGCGGTTATGCTCATTTCCATTTCTTGGAGCTTATTGTAGATCTGGCCTTCTGCCATTCCATCAATGTTCCATTCTGTTATACCTGTCCCATCAGCGGTGGATTGCGGATGTAGAACATTTTCTTCAAACTGGACGTCTGGGAAAGAAGGTCTAGGGTAAAAATTCCTCTTGTTTGGATGTCGCTCCAATAAGGTCCTAATCTTACTATCACTTCCTTTGGTGATATTAAGTTTAGACAATTGTTCATTGATCTTTTCAAGAAGATCAGAGGAACTTCCAAATTCCTTGGAGAGATTGGGATATCTTTCTTTGGAAAATTCAGGGATTTTGAAAATAGGGTTAGTTTCAATCTGGGGGCTAACCTTGGAGGTACTTGGTTTGACCAAGGGATTATGACTGGTTTTTTCTTCAATTTGTTTAGAGACAACATGAAGAATTTGGTTGGTATAGTTATTTTGTTCTAGGATTTTGTCGATGTCCTCGGTAGTGACGAGGGTGGTAGAATTGGTTTTTCCCTTGAGTTTCTTGAAGGGTGAAGCTGTAAGCAGTTCCTTTTTATAAGGAATTGTTAATCCTTCTAGAGGAGGCGTAATACTTTCAACCACTTGGTCTTTGGTATACCATTTGTTAATCAGGACCTGAAGAGAAGACTGGGCGTCGTCTATCTGTCCGGAACATTCAAACCATTTGAAGAATTCAATTTCCGTTTTGAATCTTCTAATGTCTTTAAACCATTTATCTCTGAATGAGATTCTTTGCTCCAAAGAGTAGGTAGCTTTGTACCATTCTACTTTTCTCTGGTGTTTGGGTAGTTTCCACCACTGGTTGATCTTCCTTTTATCGATGATAAATTCGTCATCAGAAGTGAGAGCTCCAAGCGAGTCTTTATTATCATGATCAGGTCTCATGTCACTTAAAGTGGGACTAGCAATGGTGTCTTCATAGTAAACTTTCGGGATAGTCTGGTTAAAATCTACACCACGAACTTTCATCGTATGATTTGCATCTTCTTCATCCTCCGGGGGGTTAAAAGAAGAAGGTCTGGCCGAAGACATTCTTCTACTTGAAGAAGCTTGGCTATAAGAGTTGGATCTTAAAAATTTAAGATTAATAGATCCATCTGGAAATTGGATAACCCTGTCGATCTAGGATCTTTCGGGTGGAAAAGGTAAAGGGTGAGTGATAGAGTCGAATTTCCACTCTTCATCCGTAAGGATATCATTCCAATTAAGGAGACGCGGAACGAAGGTAGTACTGTGCTCTTGGTTTGCTTCCATGAGCATAGTAACTCCTTTAACGCTTGAGGCTATAGCCTTTGGGGCTATAGTGGTCTTCATTAGCTTATAATATACCCGATATATTATAGCTATTTCTCTAGAATCTAGCTTGCTATTCATATTCTTGGTTTTGACATTGAGTGTCAAGGTATCCATAATGTTTGGATCATGGATATCTACCGAGAAATTAGGGTAGCAATTAAAGTACACCAGGCCATGGGCGAGGTTAGTAACCATTCCCGGGAATTATCACGGGATCACTTCTAAGAATCATACCATATCAGAACCTGACTCTGATACTGGTAACTATGATTGCCAATTTGCAAAACACTTTTGAAAAGGAAATTTGCTCAGACTTTCCCAATGCCTTTTGGGCCAGGAAAGCCCATACTGTAGATCTCCCCTACATTGATGGATTCGATGAACAGGCCATTTCTACTAAAGCTAGGCCCATTCAAATGAACCATGAATTAATGGAAATCTGCAAAAAGGAGATAAATACTCTTTTAAATAATAAAATTATTCGGCCTTCTAAATCACCTTGGAGCTGTTCAGCCTTTTATGTTAACAATGCAGCGGAGAAAGAAAGAGGTTCTCCCAGACTTGTTATTAATTATAAGCCCCTGAACACCGCTTTAAAGTGGATTAGATATCCTATTCCTAACAAAAGGGATTTACTAAAACGAACTTTTAAAGCCAATATTTACAGTAAGTTTGATATGAAGTCAGGCTTCTGGCAAATCCAGATTTCCGAAAAGGACAAATATAAAACTGCTTTCAATGTCCCGTTTGGACAATATGAATGGAATGTGATGCCCTTTGGGTTAAAAAATGCCCCCTCTGAGTTTCAAAATATAATGAACTCTTTATTCAATTGTATCAGCCATTGCTCAATAGTTTATATTGACGATGTATTGATATTTTCCGAGGACATCGATTCTCACTTTAAACATTTAAACATTTTCTTTAAGATCGTTAAACAAAATGGTCTTGTGGTCAGCGCCAAGAAGATCAGATTATTTTTAATGACAATTAGATTTTTGGGTCATGATCTTTATCAAGGCACATATAAACCCATTTGCAGAGCCATTGAGTTTGCAGATAAATTTCCTGATGTCATCATGGACAAAACCCAGTTACAAAGGTTCCTTGGAAGCCTTAACTATATAGCTGATTTCATCCCAAAAATCAGACAGGTTTGAAAACCTTTTTATGACAGGTTAAAGAAAACTCCTGTCCCTTGGAGCATAGATCAAACTAATGCCGTCATCAGAGTTAAAGAAATGGCAAAGAATCTCCCCTGTTTAGGCATCCTCAATCCTGATTACATCATGATTGTGGAAACTGACGCCTCAGATATCGGATATGGTGGCATTCTCAAACAAAAGAAAACCGCCAAAGACATCGAACAATTAGTTCGTTATACTTCTGGAATCTGGAATTCTGCACAAAAGAATTATAGTACTGTTAAGAAAGAAGTTCTCTCTATTGTTCTTTGCATTACGAAATTTCAAGATGATTTAGTAAATAAAGAATTCTTGCTTCGGGTAGATTGTAAATCTGCTAAAGACATCTTACAAAAGGATGTTAAAAATCTTGTTGCTAAACAGATATTTGCTAGGTGGCAAGCCTTACTTTCCAGCTTTGATTTCCAAATAGATTATATCAAGGGAGAAGAAAATTCTCTCCCAGATTTTCTAACTCGAGAATTCTTGCAGGGAAAACCATGAGGCCCGGCGTCAGACCCGGAGTAAGAAGCCCCTTTAAGGGAAAAGGGAGAGAAGAAGCAGCTGCCCCTTCTACGCCCTTGGTTAAACCGTTCAGGCCGGATTTTACTGGTCAAAATAGGTATTCGGCGTTAGCCCAACTACCGCCAATCAACCCAGCAGAATTTCCACCTCTGCCGCCCTCAAACATGGTGGTCCTGAGCAGGCCCTTTAAACAAGCCGGAGAAAACAGCTCCTGCACTCAGAAAAGGCAAACTTTCTCGCAAATACAGACTGCTGAAATGTATAAAATGAAAGCACCTGAAAGCTTTGCAGAAGCAGTCAATCCAGGAGCCGCGACTCCCAAGAAAAATCTAGAAACATCTACCTCTAGAAAGGAAAGAGAAATTTTCCACCCAGTCTCTTTGCAGATTGCCCCAATATTGGCACTAGACAAAGAATACGAAAGATATCCAGTAGATGGCCTCCTAGGACCATTATACTCAAATGACAATTTTGTGGAAAATGAGAATCCACTCAAAACAAGAAGATACTATGAGTTCATCTTATCCAACACCGGTTCTGTCGAAATCGAACATGATCTTTCGGATAAAACAAATCCAGATAGTATAGCCTTCTCCAGGTTTACTATCAAAAAGATTTTTACCCCTTTTTAATGGAAAGTAGACCACTTGCATACACTTATCAGCTTCACTGAGCAATTCAGACCTCAGACTTATAATTGGTATGACTACAAAAATGCCTGGTTCAACTTCCTGTACCTAAGACCAGCTTCGCATACTTGGTTTGTCAAGTATAGCCCTGAATTTACCAAGTCCATCATCCCCAGATGGTTTTATGAATGGTGGGCATGGTTTGGAGGAAACAAACACTCTATGCCCAAATCATTTGTCAAAAAATTTGGCAAATTCCAAACAGAGACAAAAATCTCCACACTTCCTGAGCACATTCAAATGTGTAAATATTTTATTACTAAACGAATTTCCTATATTATTAGTTGGAAATTTGTTGTTTTTGAATTTTACAGGATCAAGTATCTGTCCAAATAAATCATTGTCAAAGGATGGGCGCCAAAAGACCCCGACAAAAAGAAGCCAAAGCAGAAGCCTTCAGGAATTCGATCAAAATCTTCCCCTAAGGAAGAACTCAAGAAAAAACTCCAGCAGGGGTTATCCGACCTAGATGAAGGTAACTCAGATGAACATGCCATATCGGCACTCCTAGAGGAAGCTTCCTCACAAAGTGATGACAATGGTGACATGCTAGACCCAAAAGCTCTAGCAAAATCCTATTTAGGTCCCTATGATTAAATCCAGTAGAGGTTTAATTAAAAACCGGAATTACTGTTTCCAAGATAGAGGTTATTAAAAACCGGAATTATCTATGGAAAAGAGAAGAGACCAAAGGTCGGAATTTCTCTTGATTAAATCAAGTGGGTCCTAGCCACCGAAAAGATATTTGTCTTATTCGGAAAATTATGCAGCCACCCACTACTTTTGATAAAGCAGATGGCCGACAAGCCTTTTTCAAAAAGGCATCTTCCTTACCCAGACGGGCCCCGCTGAGGATAAGGCAATCCACTCTAACCAATCAGAAAAGGATCAGCTAGATCCCTCTTATCGTTTCCCACCTATAAATAAATTAGGGAATTTCATTTACAAGGCATCATCTTTTTTTTGATATTTATCATCTTTTTTTGAGCCTTCTACTCTGTAAGCATTATCTTCTGTTTTGTGAACATTTTCAAGCTTCCGCTATGCAATAAACTTTCAGTTTGTAAGTATCTACGCTCTCTTTGAATTAATTTACTTTACTGCTTACGCTCTGTTTAAATTAATTTACTTTACTACTTACGATCCCGCAAATGGTATCAGAGCCATGTTATGGAATGCCCCTGGTAAAAATGATCCCGCAGATGGTATCATACCATTTGCCAATTTGATAGTAACCATTTGCATCATCTTCATCCTACGGAGATCTTATAAGCCTAGTCAACGTCGTGGCAATCGAACTTTGCACAGATCTTAAGTTGAAGAAACAACTTAAAGAAGAACAGAAATCTTCATCTACAGAACTGGGCAGTTTCTGTCAGGATTTTGGGTTTCCCTTGTTAAAACCCCCTTCTGCAAGAAATCCTGGCAAAAGGGAAAGAGCTACGGGGAAATACAAGAAAACTTCTTCTAAGAAAGGAAGAGAACTTAGAGATAAGCCCAAGAGAAAGTTCAGAAGAAGAAAAACATCAGGAGAACCTTCTACTGAAGAATCATGTTGGACATATGGCAAGAAGGGCCACAGAGCTAGCAAATGTCCTAGAAACAACAAAAAGAAAAAGAAGATAAACCTTCTTGAAGTAGACGAAGAAGTCAAACAGAAGCTCTACTCAATCCTCGAGGAAGAAGAATCTGAGTCTGAATACACTTCTGAAGATGAAGGAAGTGAAGACGAGGAATTCCTCAACATCGCTCAACATTCAGAATCGGAAGGTAATATTTCTGAATGCAATTGTAATGGGGCTTTTTGCCGCTGTGATAGTAGGACTATCAAAGTCATCTCTGAGAAAACGGCCGAAACCCTCTTCTCAACCATCGAGCATATCCAGGATGATAATTCCCAAAGAAATTACCTTATAGAGCTTCAAAAGCTGGTGACTCAACAAAAGGAAGAAGTAAGGAAGAAGTTGATGCCTTGTAAATGAAATTCCCTAATTTATTTATAGATGGGAAACGATAAGAGGGATCTAGCTGATCCTTTTCTGATTGGTTAGAGTGGATTGCCTTATCCTCAGCGGGGCCCGTCTAGGTAAGGAAGATGCCTTTTTGAAAAAGGCTTGTCGGCCATCTGCTTTATCAAAAGTAGTGGGGGCTGCATAATTTTCCGAATAAGACAAATATCTTTTCGGTGGCTAGGACCCACTTGATTTAATCAAGAGAAATTCCGACCTTTGGTCTCATCTCTTTTTCATAGATAATTCCAGTTTTTAATAACCTCTATCTTGGAAACAGTAATTTCGGTTTTTTAATAAACCTCTACTGGATTTAATCATAGGGACCTAAATAGGATTTTGCTAGAGCTTTTGGGTCTAGCATGTCACCATTGTCGTCACTTTGTGAGGAAGCTTCCTCTAGGAGTGTCGATATGGCATGTTCATCTGAGTTACCTTCATCTAGGTCAGATAACGCCTGCTGGAGTTTTTTCTTGAGTTCTTCCTTAGGGGAAGATTTTGATCGAATTCCTGAAGGCTTCTGCTTTGGCTTCTTTTCGTCGGGGTCTTTTGGCGCCCATCCTTTGACAAAGATTTCTTTGGACAGATACTTGATTCTGTCAAATTCAAAAACAACAAATTTCCAACTAATAATATAAGAAATTCGTTTAGTAATAAAATATTTACACATTTGAATGTGCTCAGGAAGTGTGGAGATTTCTGTCTCCGTTTGGAATTTGCCAAATTTTTCGACAAATGATTTGGGCATAGAGTGTTTGTTTCCTCCAAACCATGCCCACCATTCATAAAACCATCTGGGGATGATGGACTTGGTAAATTCAGGGCTATACTTGACAAACCAAGTATGCGAAGCTGGTCTTAGGTACAGGAAGTTGAACCAGGCATTTTTGTAGTCACACTAATTATAAGTCTGAGGTCTGAATTCCTCAGTGAAGCTGATAGGTGTATGCAAGTGGTCTACTTTCCATTCAAAAGGGGTAAAAATCTTTTTGATAGTAAACCTGGAGAAGGCTATACTATCTGGATTTGTTTTATCCGAAAGATCATGTTCGATTTCGACAGAACCGGTGTTGGATAAGATGAACTCATAGTATCTTCTTGTTTTGAGTGGATTCTCATTTTCCACAAAATTGTCATTTGAGTATAATGGTCCTAGGAGGCCATCTACTGGATATCTTTCGTATTCTTTGTCTAGTGCCAATATTGGGGCAATCTACAAAGAGACTGGGTGGAAAATTTCTCTTTCCTTTCTAGAGGTAGATGTTTCTAGATTTTTCTTGGGAGTCGCGGCTCCTGGATTGACTGCTTCTGCAAAGCTTTCAGGTGCTTTCATTTTATACATTTCAGCAGTCTGTATTTGCGAGAAAGTTTGCCTTTTCTGAGTGCAGGAGCTGTTTTGTCCGGCTTGTTTAAAAGGTCTGCTCAGGACCACCATGTTTGAGGGCGGCAGAGGTGGAAATGCTGCTGGGTTGATTGGCGGTAGTTGGGCTAACGCCGAATACCTATTTTGACCAGTAAAATCCGGCCTGAACGGTTTAACCAAGGGGGTAGAAGGGGCAACTGCTTCTTCTCTCCCTTTTCCCTTAAAGGGGCTTCTTACTCCGGGTCTGACGCCGGGCCTCATGGATTTCCCTGCAAGAATTCTCGAGTTAGAAAATCTGGGAGAGAATTTTCTTCTCCCTTGATATAATCTATTTGGAAATCAAAGTTGGAAAGAAAGTCTTGCCACCTAGCAAATATCTGTTTAGCAACAAGATTTTTAACATCCTTTTGTAAGATGTCTTTAGCAGATTTACAATCTACCCGAAGCAAGAATTATTTATTTACTAAATCATCTTGAAATTTCGTAATGCAAAGAACAATAGAGAGAACTTCTTTCTTAACAGTACTATAATTCTTTTGTGCAGAATTCCAGATTCCAGAAGTATAACGAACTAATTGTTCGATGTCTTTGGCGGTTTTCTTTTGTTTGAGAATGCCACCATATCCGATATCTGAGGCGTCAGTTTTCACAATCATGAAGTAATCAGGATTGGGGATGCCTTAACATGGGAGATTCTTTTCCATTTCTTTAACTCTGATGACGGCATTAGTTTGATCTATGCTCCAAGGGACAGGAGTTTTCTTTAACCTGTCATAAAGAGGTTTACAAACCTGTCTGATTTTTGGGATGAAATCAGCTATATAGTTAAGGCTTCCAAGGAACCATTGTAACTGGGTTTTGTCCATGATGACATCAGGAAATTTATCTGCAAACTCAATGGCTCTGCAAATGGGTTTATATGTGCCTTGATAAAGATCATGACCCAAAAATCTAATTTTCGTTAAAAATAATCTGATCTTCTTGGCGCTGACCACAAGACCATTTTGTTTAACGATCTTAAAGAAAACGTTTAAATGTTTAAAGTGAGAATCAATGTTCTCGGAAAATATCAATACATCGTCAATATAAACTATTGAGCAATGGCTGATACAATTGAATAAAGAGTTCATTATATTTTGAAACTCAGAGGGGGCATTTTTTAACCCAAAGGGCATCACATTCCATTCATATTGTCCAAACGGGACATTGAAAGCAGTTTTATATTTATCCTTTTCGGAAGTCTGGATTTGCCAGAAGCCTGACTTCATATCAGAATTACTGTAAATATTGGCTTTAAAAGTTCGTTTTAGTAAATCCCTTTTGTTAGGAATAGGATATCTAATCCACTTTAAAGCGGTGTTCAGAGGCTTATAATTAATAACAAGTCTGGGAGAACCTCTTTCTTTCTCCGCTGCATTGTTAACATAAAAGGCTGAACAGCTCCAAGGTGATTTAGAAGGCCAAATAATTTTATTATTTAAAAGAGTATTTATCTCCTTTTTGCAGATTTCCATTAATTCATGGTTCATTTGAATGGGCCTAGCTTTAGTAGAAATGGTCTGTTCATCGAATCCATCAATGTAGGGGAGATCTACAGTATGGGCTTTCCTGGCCCAAAAGGCATTGGGAAAGTTTGAGCAAATTTCCTTTTCAAAAGTGTTTTGCAAATTGGCAATCTTAGTAACCATTCCCGGGGATTTTAAAATTTGCTCAATCCTTTTAAGCTTAATATCATTTTTGAGAAAACAAATCTGATTTATTTTGAAAGCAGTTTGTTTATGCAAAAATTTGCTTTCTTCAAGAGAAAGGGTTTTAATAAAAGGAAAGGAAATATTTTTTCCTAAAATCTTTGTGCGAATAGCATCAAAGTCTGAAATATATGGTTTAATTTGAGTAATAAAAGGAATTCCCAAAATAATTTCTTCATTAATGTTTTTGGTAACTACAAAATCATTAACAAGACAAATACCATTATTGCAGATATGAGCTTTGTTTAACTTGTAGTTAATAGCGAATGCGCTCACCAGTAGCGCTGTATAACCTTGTAGTACCTTTACTAAGATACTTGGTAGGGATTAATCCTTCGGAGATGCAGTTCCTGTCTGCACCACTGTCTAACAAAGCAATCTTATTAAGGACAAGATTATCATTAATAACAAGCTTGGGGGGCATTCCGAGAATCATACCACTAGACTGCCAATTTGCGGGAACTAAAGTATGGGCTTTTTGCCTCTGTGATAGTAGGACTATCAAAGTCATCTCTGAGAAAATGGCCGAAACCCTCTTCTCAACCATCGAGCATATCCAGGATGATAATGCCCGAAGAAATTACCTTATAGATCTTCAAAAGCTGGTGACTCAACAAAAGGAAGAAAGACCTAAAATAACTCCTTTTAGCATGAAACAAATCATGGGAAGATTTAATGCCAAAAGGGAAGAGCCTTTTATTGAAGAAATTAGAAAAGAAATCAATGTTCTGAAAGAAGAAGTAAAGGAAGTCAAAAGCAGACTTCACAAGATTGAAATGGATGCTCTTACAGAGCAAGTTCTTAAAAACATCAACAAAGAGGCCTCTACCTCTAAAGGTTGTTTCATAAGAAACTCTGAAGATGAACAATCAGATGAGCAGCCGGATGAACAACCTGATAATCCTATCGAAGAAACCGAAGGCGATGCTGGCATCTTAGCCATCACAAAGGTAAGACCACAGAGTTCTCATATTCTTATCAAGCTGGTTATTAATGATAATCTTGTCCTTAATAAGATTGCTTTGCTAGACAGTGGTGCAGACAGGAACTGCATCTCCGAAGGATTAATCCCTACCAAGTATCTTAGTAAAGGTACTACAAGGTTATACAGCGCTACTGGTGAACGCATCGCTATTAACTACAAGTTAAACAAAGCTCATATCTGCAATAATGGTATTTGTCTTATTAATGATTTTGTGATTACCAAAAACATTAATGAAGAAATTATTTTGGGAATTCCTTTTATTACCCAAATTAAACCTTATATTTCAGACTTTGATGCTATCCGCACAAAGATTTTAGGAAAAAATATTTCCTTCCCTTTTATTAAAACCCTTTCTGCTGAAGAAAGTAAATTTTTGCATAAACAAACTGCTTTCAAATTAAATCAAATTTGTTTTCTTAAAAATGATATTAAGCTTAAAAGGATTGAGCAAATTTTAAAAACCCCGGGAATGGTTACTAAGATTGCCAATTTGCAAAACACTTTTGAAAGAGAAATTTGCTCAGACTTTCCCAATGCTTTTTGGGCCAGGAAAGCCCATACTGTAGATCTCCCTTACATTGATGGATTCGATGAACAGGCCATTTCTACTAAAGCTAGGCCCATTCAAATGAACCATGAATTAATGGAAATCTGCAAAAAGGAGATAAATACTCTTTTAAACAATAAAATTATTCGGCCTTCTAAATCACCTTGGAGCTGTTCAGCCTTTTATGTTAACAATGCAGCGGAGAAAGAAAGAGGTTCTCCCAGACTTGTTATTAATTATAAGCCTCTAAACACCACTTTAAAGTGGATTAGATATCCTATTCCTAACAAAAGGGATTTAATAAAACTGACTTTTAAAGCCAATATTTACAGTAAATTTGATATGAAGTCAGGCTTCTGGCAAATCCAGATTTCCGAAAAGGACAAATATAAAACTGCTTTCA
Organism: Datura wrightii; assembly: GCA_035772735.1. Taxonomy (NCBI): domain Eukaryota; kingdom Viridiplantae; phylum Streptophyta; class Magnoliopsida; order Solanales; family Solanaceae; genus Datura; species Datura wrightii. Next base: position 63,760,197 of record JASDFA010000016.1, on the reverse strand, counting down.
ATGTCCCGTTTGGACAATATGAATGGAATGTGATGCCCTTTGGGTTAAAAAATGCCCCCTCTGAGTTTCAAAATATAATGAACTCTTTATTCAATTGTATCAGCCATTGCTCAATAGTTTATATTGATGATGTATTGATATTTTCCGAAGACATCGATTCTTACTTTAAACATTTAAACGTTTTCTTTAAGATCGTTAAACAAAATTGTCTTGTGGTCAGCGCCAAGAAGATCAAATTATTTTTAACTAAAATCAGGTTTTTGGGTCATGATCTTTATCAAGGCACATATAAACCCATTTGCAGAGCCATTGAGTTTGCTGATAAATTTCCTGATGTCATCATGGACAAAACCCAGTTACAAAGGTTCTTAGGAAGCCTTAACTATATAGCTGATTTCATCCCAAAAATCAGACAGATTTGTAAGCCTCTTTATGACAGGTTAAAGAAAACTCCTGTCCCTTGGGGAAAAGATCAAACCAATGCCTTCATCAGAGTTAAAGAAATGGCGAAAAATCTCCCCTGTTTAGGCATCCCCAACGTTGATTACTTCATGATTGTGGAAACTGACGCCTCAGACATCGGATATGGTGGCATTCTCAAGCAAAGGAAAACCGCCAAAGACATCAAACAATTAGTTCGTTATACTTCTAGAATCTGGAATTCTGCACAAAAGAATTATAGTACTGTTAAGAAAGAGGTTCTCTCTATTGTTCTTTGCATTACTAAATTCCAAGATGATTTAGTAAATAAAGAATTCTTGCTTCGGGTGGATTGTAAATCTGCTAAAGACATCTTACAAAAGGATGTTAAAAATCTTGTTGCTAAACAGATATTTGCTAGGTGGCAAGCCTTACTTTCCAGCTTTGATTTTCAGATAGATTACATCAAGGGAGAAGAAAATTCTCTCCCAGATTTTCTAACTCGAGAATTTTTGTAGGGTAAACCATGAGGCCTGGAGTCAGACCCGGAGTAAGAAGCCCCTTTAAGGGGAAACGGAGAGAAGAAGCAGTTGCCCCTTCTACCCCATTGGTTAAACCATTCAGGCCAGATTTTACAGGTCAAAATAGGTATTCAGCGTTAGCCCAACTACCGCCAATCAACCCAGCAGCATTTCCACCTCTGCCGCCCTCAAACATGGTGGTCCTGAGCAGGCCCTTTAAATAAGCCGGAGAAAACAGCTCCTGCACTCAGAAAAGGCAAACTTTCTCGCAAATACAGACTGCTGAAATGTATAAAATGAAAGCACCTGAAAGCTTTGCAGAAGCAGTCAATCCAGGAGCCGCGACTCCCAAGAAAAATCTAGAAACATCTACCTCTAGAAAGGAAAGAGAAATTTTCCACCCAGTCTCTTTGCAGATTGCCCCAATATTGGCACTAGACAAAGAATACGAAAGATATCCAGTAGATGGCCTCCTAGGACCATTATACTCAAATGACAATTTTGTGGAAAATGAGAATCCACTCAAAACAAGAAGATACTATGAGTTCATCTTATCCAACACCGGTTCTGTTGAAATCGAACATGACCTTTCGGATAAAACAAATCCAGATAGTATAGCCTTCTCCAGGTTTACTATCAAAAAGATTTTTACCCCTTTTGAATGGAAAGTAGACCATTTACATACACCTATCAGCTTCACTGAGGAATTCAGACCTCAAACTTATAATTGGTATGACTACAAAAATGCCTGGTTCAACGAATTCCTCAACGTTGCTCAACATTCAGAATCGAAAGGTAATATTTCTGATTGCAATTGTAATGGGGCTTTTTGCCTCTGTGATAGTAGGACTATCAAAGTCATCTCTGAGAAAACGGCCAAGTATCTTAGTAAAGGTACTACAAGGTTATACAGCGCTACTGGTGAGCGCATCGCTATTAATTACAAGTTAAACAAAGCTCATATCTGCAATAATGGTATTTGTATTGTTAATGATTTTGTAATTACCAAAAACATTAATGAAGAAATTATATTGGGAATTCCTTTTATTACTCAAATTAAACCATATATTTCAGACTTTGATGCTATTCGCACAAAGATTTTAGGAAAAAATATTTCCTTTCCTTTTATTAAAAAACTCTCATTTTTGTAAATATCTACGCTAACTAACCCTATTTTCAAAATCCCTGAATTTTCCAAAGAAAGATATCCCAATCTCTCCAAGGAATTTGGAAGTTCCTCTGATCTTCTTGAAAAGATCAATGAACAATTGTCTAAAGTTAATATCACCAAAGGAAGTGATGGTAAGATTAGGACGGTACTTGGTTTGACCAAGGGATTATGACTGGTTTTTTCTTCAATTTGTTTAGAGACAACATGAAGAATTTGGTTGGTATAGTTATTTTGTTCTAGGATTTTGTCGATATCCTCTGTAGAGACGAGGGTGGTAGAATTGGTTTTTCCCTTGAGTTTCTTGAAGGGTGAAGCTGTAAGCATTTCCTTTTTATAAGGAATCGTTAATCCTTCAAGAGGAGGCGTAATGCTTTCAACCACTTGGTCTTTGGTATACCATTTATTAATCAGGACTTGAAGAGAAGACTGGGCGTCGTCTATTTGTCCGGAACATTCAAACCATTTGAAGAATTCAATTTCCGTTTTGAATCTTCTCATGTCTTTAAACCATTTATCTCTGAATGAGATTCTCTGCTCCAAAGAGTAGGTAGCCTTGTACCATTCTACCTTTTTCTGGTGTTTGGGTAGTTTCCACCACTAGTTGATTTTCTTTTTATCGATGACAAATTCATCATCGGAAGTGAGAACGCCAAGCGAATCTTTGCGATCATGATCAGGTCTCATGTCACTTAAAGTGGGACTAGCAATGGTGTCTTCATAGTAAACTTTCGGGATAGTTTGGTTAAAATCTACACCACGAACTTTCATGGTATGATTTGCATCATCTTCATCCTCCGGGATGCACATAAGGGAATGGTTACAAATATTGCCAATTTGCAAAACACTTTTGAAAAAGAAATTTGCTCAGACTTTCCCAATGCTTTTTGGGCCAGGAAATCCCATACTGTAGATCTCCCTTACATTGATGGATTCGATGAACAGGCCATTTCTACTAAAGCTAGGCCCATTCAAATGAACCATGAATTAATGGAAATCTGCAAAAAGGAGATAAATACTCTTTTAAACAATAAAATTATTCGGCCTTCTAAATCACCTTGGAGCTGTTCAGCCTTTTATGTTAACAATGCAGCGGAGAAAGAAAGAGGTTCTCCCAGACTTGTTATTAATTATAAGCCTCTGAACACCGCTTTAAAGTGGATTAGATATCCTATTCCTAACAAAAGGGATTTACTAAAAACGGACTTTTAAAGCCAATATTTACAGTAAATTTGATATGAAGTCAGGCTTCTGGCAAATCCATATTTCCGAAAAGGACAAATATAAAACTGCTTTCAATGTCCCGTTTGGACAATATGAATGGAATGTGATGCCCTTTGGGTTAAAAAATGCCCCCTCTGAGTTTCAAAATATAATGAACTCTTTATTCAATTGTATCAGCCATTGCTCAATAGTTTATATTGATGATGTATTGATATTTTCCGAAGACATCGATTCTCACTTTAAACATTTAAACGTTTTCTTTAAGATCGTTAAACAAAATGGTTTTGTGGTCAGCGCCAAGAAGATCAAATTATTTTTAACTAAAATCAGGTTTTTGGGTCATGATCTTTATCAAGGCACATATAAACCCATTTGCAGAGCCATTGAGTTTACTGATAAATTTCCTGATGTCATCATGGACAAAACCCAGTTACAAAGGTTCTTAGGAAGCCTTAACTATATAGCTGATTTCATCCCCAAAATCAGACAGATTTGTAACCTTCTTTATGACAGGTTAAAGAAAACTCCTGTCCCTTGGGGCAAAGATCAAACCAATGTCGTCATCAGAGTTAAAGAAATGGCGAAAAATCTCCCCTGTTTAGGCATCCCCAACCCTGATTACTTCATGATTGTGGAAACTGACGCCTCAGACATCGGATATGGTGGCATTCTCAAGCAAAGGAAAACCGCCAAAGACATCGAACAATTAGTTCGTTATACTTCTGGAATCTGGAATTCTGCACAAAAGAATTATAGTACTATTAAGAAAGAGGTTCTCTCTATTGTTCTTTGCATTACTAAATTCCAAGATGATTTAGTAAATAAAGAATTCTTGCTTCGGGTGGATTGTAAATCTGCTAAAGACATCTTACAAAAGGATGTTAAAAATCTTGTTGCTAAACAGATATTTGCTAGGTGGCAAGCCTTACGTTCCAGCTTTGATTTTCAGATAGATTACATCAAGGGAGAAGAAAATTCTCTCCCAGATTTTCTAACTCGAGAATTTTTGCAGGGTAAACCATGAGGCCCGGAGTCAGACCCGGAGTAAGAAGCCCCTTTAAGGGGAAACGGAGAGAAGAAGCAGCTGCCCCTTCTACCCCATTGGTTAAACCATTCAGGCCAGATTTTACAGGTCAAAATAGGTATTCAGCGTTAGCCCAACTACCGCCAATCAACCCAGCAGCATTTCCACCTCTGCCGCCCTCAAACATGGTGGTCCTGAGCAGGCCCTTTAAACAAGCCAGAGAAAACAGCTCCTGCACTCAGAAAAGGCAAACTTTCTCGCAAATACAGACTGCTGAAATGTATAAAATGAAAGCACCTAAAAGCTTTGCAGAAGCAGTCAATCCAGGAGCCGCGACTCCCAAGAAAAATCTAGAAACATCTACCTCTAGAAAGGAAAGAGAAATTTTCCACCCAGTCTCTTTGCAGATTGCCCCAATATTGGCACTAGACAAAGAATACGAAAGATATCCAGTAGATGGCCTCCTAGGACCATTATACTCAAATGACAATTTTGTGGAAAATGAGAATCCACTCAAAACAAGAAGATACTATGAGTTCATCTTATCCAACACCGGTTCTGTCGAAATCAAACATGACCTTTCGGATAAAACAAATCCAGATAGTATAGCCTTCTCCAGGTTTACTATCAAAAAGATTTTTACCCCTTTTGAATGGAAAGTAGACCATTTACATACACCTATTAGCTTCATTGAGGAATTCAGACCTCCAACTTATAATTGGTATGACTATAAAAATGCCTGGTTCAACTTCCTGTACCTAAGGCCAGCTTCGCATACTTGGTTTGTCAAGTATAGCCCTGAATTTACCAAGTCCATCATCCCCAGATGGTTTTATGAGTGGTGGGCATGGTTTGGAGGAAACAAGCACTCTATGCCCAAATCATTTGTCGAAAAATTTGGCAAATTCCAAACGGAGACAGAAATCTCCACACTTCCTGAGCACATTCAAATGTGTAAATATTTTATTACTAAACGAATTTCTTATATTATTAGTTGGAAATTTGTTATTTTTGAATTTGACAGGATCAAGTATCTGTCTAAAGAAATCTTTGTCAAAGGATGGGCGCCAAAAGACCCCGATGAAAAGAAGCCAAAGAAAAAGCAGAAACCTTCAGGAATCCGATCAAAATCTTCCCCTAAGGAAGAACTCAAGAAAAAACTCCAGCAGGCGTTATCCGACCTAGATGAAGGTAACTCAGATGAACATGCCATATCGGCACTCCTAGAGGAAGCTTCCTCACAAAGTGACGACAATGGTGACATGCTAGACCCAAAAGCTCTAGCAAAATCCTATTTAGGTCCCTATGATTAAATCCAGTAGAGGTTTATTAAAAAACCGAAATTACTGTTTCCAAGATAGAGGTTATTAAAAATCGGAATTATCTATGGAAAAGAGAAGAGACCAAAGGTCGAAATTTCTCTTGATTAAATCAAGTGGGTCCTAGCCACCGAAAGGAGATTTGTCTTATTCGGAAAATTATGCAGCCACCCACTACTTTTGATAAAGAAGATGGCCGACAAGACTTTTCAAAAGGCATCTTCCTTAATCAGATGGACCCCGCTGAAGATAAGGCAATCCACTCTAACCAATCAGAAAAGGATCAGCTAGATCCCTCTTATCGTTTCCCATCTATAAATAGATTGGGGAATTTCATTTACAAGGGATCATCTTTTTTTTGATATTTATCATCTTTTTTTTGAGCCTTCTACTCTGTAAGCATTATCTTCTGTTTTGTGAACATTTTCAAGCTTCCGCTATGCAATAAACTTTCAGTTTGTAAGTATCTACGCTCTCTTTAAATTAATTTACTTTACTGCTTACGATCCCGCAAATGGTATCAGAGCCATGTTACTAATGTTAAACGTTGTTTCTACTTTTATAGCCATGAAAGGCTAAATTCTTGATGCCATGACTGTGTAACTTATATCACTAAGACTTAATGAGTTAATCTTTAAGTTTAAGAATCTCAGCTTCAAAAGCTGGTGACTCAACAAAAGGAAGAAAGACCTAAAATAACTCCTTTTAGCATGAAACAAATCATGGGAAGATTTGATGCCAAAAGGGAAGAGCCTTCTATTGAAGAACTTAGAAAAGAAATCAAAGTTCTGAAAGAAGAAGTAAAGGAAGTCAAAAGCAGACTTCACAAGATTGAAATGGATGCTCTTACAGAGCAAGTTCTTAAAAACATCAACGTAAGGGAGATCTACAGTATGGGCTTTCCTGGCCCAAAAAGCATTGGGAAAGTCTGAGCAAATTTCTTTTTCAAAAGTGTTTTGCAATAGAAGGTTCTTCCTTCTTGGCATCAAATCTTCCCATGATTTGTTTCATGCTAAAAGGAGTTACTTTTGGTCTTTCCTCCTTTTGTTGAGTTACCAGCTTTTGAAGCTCGATAAGGTATTTTCTTTGGGCATCATCATCCTGGATATGCTCGATGGTTGAGAAGAGGGTTTCGGCCGTTTTCTCACAGATGACTTTGATAGTTCCACTATCACAGAGGTAAAATGCCCCATTACAATTGCATTCAGAAATATCATCTTCTGATTCTGAATGTTGAGCAACGTTGAGAAATTCGTCGTCATCGCTTCCTTCTTCTTCAGAAGTGTATTCAGACTCAGATTCTTCTTCCTCAAGAATTGAGTAGAGCTTTTGTTTGACTTCTTCGTCAACATCAAGAAGGTTTATCTTCTTTTTCTTTTTGTTGTTCCTAGGACATTTGTTAGCTCTGTGGCCCCTTTTGCCACATGTCCAACATAATTCTTCATGAGAAGGTTCTTCTGAAGTTTTTCTTCTTCTGAACTTTCTCTTGGGCTTATCTCTAAACTCTCTTCCCTTTTTAGAAGAAGTTTTCTTGTATTTTCCCGTAGTTCTTTCTCTTTTGCCAGGTTTTCTTGCCGAAGGGGGTTTAGCTAGATCCCTCTTATCGTTTCCCGTCTATAAATACATTAGGGAATTTCATTTACAAGGCATCATCTTTTTTTTTTGATATTTATCATCTTTTTTTTGAGCCTTCTACTCTGTAAGCATTATCTTCTGTTTTGTGAACATTTTCAAGCTTCCGCTATGCTATAAACTTTCCGTTTGTAAGTATCTACGCTCTCTTTAAATTAATTTACTTTACTGCTTACGCTCTCTTTAAATTAATTTACTTTACTGCTTACGATCCCTCAAATGGTATCAGAGCCATGTTACTAATGTTAAACGTTGTTTCTACTTTTATAGCCATGAAAGGCTAAATTCTTGATGCCATGACTGTGTAACTTATATCACTAAGACTTAATGAGTTAATCTTTACGTTTAAGAATCTTATAATTATTCTACATGATCTTTTAAATATTTATTGGTAATTTTGGAATTATGCTTGGTGGTTAAGGGGAGGTTTCGAGGTATTCTCAAGTAGTTGCGATGCCGACAGGCGGTCGTTTAGCCGAAAGTGCGGTACTTTGCTTGAGAAACTCGTGTAATATCCATGATCTCTTAATGTAAAATCCTTAGCACAAATCTGCAGTAACCTTATAAGAGTTAAAAGACTCATATTTTATAATTATGAAATTCTTTTGCTAAAAGATTTCTTCTGAAGTCTTAAGAATATAAGGAGCATAGTCAAGGGCATCTTCTCTGTCAATGGATAGAAACCAGCATGTTATTAACAACGTTAATTTGTCTATCTCTAAGGTAGAAAACGATTTACAAAATTGGTCTATTCCCAAAGAACCTTTTGAAAAGATTTACCAGTTAGGTAATTTTTCTATATTCAAAAAATATAATATCAAGACCTGCGAGTCTACTATTGCTATAAACAATTCTCTTGAGACTATCAAGTTGTTGGTTGCTGCTGATATAGATAGATATAAGAAGGAGTTTAAGTTCCTTCATATCGGTCTTGTTCAAGTTGCTGTAAAACCTCTTTTTCGAAAAGGTTTGAATATTCCTATTTGTCTACTTCTTAGGGATGATAGACTTTTGAATTTTGATGACTCTCTATTAGGAGTTTTAGAAAGTAGCCTCGCCCATGGCCCGGTGTACTTTAATTGCTACCCTAATTTCTCGGTAGATATCCATGATCCAAACATTATGGATACCTTGACACTCAATATCAAAACCAAGAATATGAATAGCAAGCTAGATTCTAGAGAAATAGCTATAATATATCGGGTATATTATAAGCTAATGAAGACCGCTATAGCCCCAAAGGCTATAGCCTCAAGCGTTAAAGGAGTTACTATGCTCATGGAAGCAAACCAAGAGCACAGTACTACCTTCGTTTCGCGTCTCCTTAATTGGAACGATATCCTTACGGATGAAGAGTGGAAATTCGACTCTATCACTCACCCTTTACCTTTTCAACCCGAAAGATCCCAGATCGACAGGGTTATCCAATTTCCAGATGGATCTATTAATCTTAAATTTTTAAGATCCAACTCTTATAGCCAAGCTTCTTCAAGTATAAGAATGTCTTCGGCCAGACCTTCTTCTTTTAACCCCCCGGAGGATGAAGAAGATGCAAATCATACGATGAAAGTTCGTGGTGTAGATTTTAACCAGACTATCCCGAAAGTTTACTATGAAGACACCATTGCTAGTCCCACTTTAAGTGACATGAGACCTGATCATGATCGTAAAGACTCGCTTGGAGCTCTCACTTCTGATGACGAATTTATCATCGATAAAAGGAAGATCAACCAGTGGTGGAAACTACCCAAACACGAGAGAAAAGTAGAATGGTACAAAGCTACCTACTCTTTGGAGCAAAGAATCTCATTCAGAGATAAATGGTTTAAAGACATGAGAAGATTCAAAACGGAAATTGAATTCTTCAAATGGTTTGAATGTTCCGGACAGATAGACGACGCCCAGTCTTCTCTTCAGGTCCTGATTAACAAATGGTATACCAAAGACCTAGTGGTTGAAAGTATTACGCCTCCTCTAGAAGGATTAACGATTCCTTATAAAAAGGAACTGCTTACAGCTTCACCCTTCAAGAAACTCAAGGGAAAAACCAATTCTACCACCCTCGTCACTACCGAGGACATCGACAAAATCCTAGAACAAAATAACTATACCAACCAAATTCTTCATGTTGTCTCTAAACAAATTGAAGAAAAAACCAGTCATAATCCTTTGTCAAACCAAGTACCTCCAAGGTTAGCCCCCAGATTGAAACTAACCCTATTTTCAAAATCCCTGAATTTTCCAAAGAAAGATATCCCAATATCTCCAGGGAATTTGGAAGTTCCTCTGATCTTCTTGAAAAGATCAATGAACAATTGTCTAAACTTAATATCACCAAAGGAAGTGATAGTAAGATTAGGACCTTATTGGAGCAACATCCAAACAAGAGGAATTTTTACCCTAGACCTTCTTTCCCAGACGTCCAGTTTGAAGAAAATGTTCTACATCCGCAATCCACCGCTGATGGGACAGTATACCAGAATGGAACATTGATGGAATGGCAGAAGGCCAGATCTACAATAAGCTCCAAGAAATTGGAATGAGCATAACCGCCTATAAGATGAAAGGCGCTAGCGATAAACATGCAGCTACTCTAATAACTGCAGGATTCACAGGAACCTTAAAAAATTGGTGGGACAACTATCTCACCGTTGATTTTCTGATACCATTTGCGGGATCACTATTTTTTTGAATAGTTACTAAAAATAGTTTTAGTAAATCGGAGGTTACTTTGACATTGTGACTGACTCTGGAATGAGAGACATGACTGATCTGAATTCATGAATCACACATACATGCATTGACATGAAAGAAATTGGAACACATAAACTAAACATGAAACTGAATAGGGTACTAAGGAGGAAACTTATGCCTTAAGCTGGAATGAACTGGAAGGGAATAGGTGCGGGTATTTATCCATCATATCTGCTTTGGCTTCCCACTTAGCTCCCTCAACATGCTGATTTCTCCACAAAACCTTTACTGAAGCTACTTCTTTGTTTCTTAGCTTTTGAACCAAACGATCAAGTATTTCAAGCAGAACCTCTTCGTAGCTAAGGCTATCGTTCACACCTATGCTTTCCATTAGAATAACCAAAGCTAGATCACTCATGCACTTCTTTAAAAGTGACACATGGAAAACATGATGTACTAAAGCCAATTCTGAGGGCAACTCCAACTCATAGGCCACCACGCCAACACGTCTTACTATTTGGTACGAGCCAATATAATAGGAACATGGAAATCGCCATGAGAATGGAAACGGAGATGGGCACCAGCAGGACCCACCAGCCCTTGAGGATCTTGTGCCTGAGCAGGTTGCCCACGCGAAGTTCAATGCAGCCATCCAAATGTTGACACAGGCATTGACTGCCCAGGTCAACCAGCAGGTGGTAGCGCATGTTCTCCAGAATGGGAATATGCCAGCGGTAAGAATTGGGGACTTTCTTAAGATGAACATTCTGGAGTTCATTGGGTTGAAGGTGGATGAGGATCCCCACGAGTTTATTGATGAGATTCTGAAGATCACCTAGATTATAGGGGTGACAGGGGAGGAATGCGCAGACCTAGCCTTGTATTAGTTGAAAGAGTTTGCCCATATCAAGTTCAAATAGTGGAAGGATAGCAAAGTAGTTGGAGCGGGTCCCCTTGGTTGGGATGAGTCCCTTACAACATTCCTAGATCGGTTCTTTCCTTGTGAGATGAGGGACATCAAGGTAGCTGAGTTTGTGAACCTGAGGTAGAATAATATGACATTCCAGGAGTATGCTTTAGAGTTCACCCGCTTATCCAATTATGCACCAGAGATGGTGGCTGATTAGACAGCTCGAGTGAGTTGGTTTGTGCATTGAGTAAAGGACTACTTGGTCAAGGATTATAGGATCACTATACTTCAACAGGACATCAATTTTCCTCGATTGGTTTTGTACGCCCAACAAATGGAGGTGGTGCATTTGACAGAGAGAGAGGCCAAGAGGGCCAGGAAAGATAGTTATGGGTTCTTCTAGAAATGGTTAGGAGGCAGTCATCGTTAATAGCCCCATTACGGGTCATTAGCTCCAGAGCCATCATCGGCTAGTTCTCCATCTAAACCACGAGGTGATTAGAGGAGTAAAGCATCAGGTTCGAGGGGATAGAGGAGCATGCAAGTAGAGCCTACCTTTTCGATCTGTGGGAAGTGGGGCAAGAATCACATAGGGGAGTGCTTGATTGGATCATATATCTACTTTGCATGTGGTATATTTGGGCACAAACACCTGGAGGCCCATCGGCCAGACCGGGTGATGATAGGGTCCATGCTCAAGCTACCAGTTCAACAACAGCACCAGCACACCTAGCTCAGCAGGGTGCACCCACTAGTGTAGGTGGTGATTAGCACCTGAACAAGTTTTATGCCCTCGCATCTCGTCAGGAGCAGGAGACTTCACCAGATGTGGTCACTGGAACGTTATAAGTATTCCACTTTGATGTATATGCATTTTTAAATTCAAGGGCTACTTCATCTTTTGTGAAACCCTATGTTGCTAGTAGTTCCGGAGTCAATCTTTAAATCCTATCAGAATCCTTCTCAGTATTACTCTAGTTGGTGATTCAATTATAGCCTGATGGGTGTATAAAAATTGTCATGTCAAAGTCATTTAGAAAGTCAACTCAACAGATATAGTAGAGCTAGCCATGATAGATTTTGATGTTATCTTTGGCATGTATTAGCTACATGCATTTTATGCCTTAGTAAATAGTAGAACCAGTGGGGTAGAGTTCAGTTCCCCAGTAAGCCAGTCCTATAGTGGAAGGGTTGTTCAGTTGTGCCTATAGGTCACTTCATTTCCTACCTTAAGTAAATAAAGACGATCTCTAAAGGTTGCGTGCTCCATTTAGTTAGGTTTAAGGATGCTACATCCGAAACCCCGACTATTCATTCAGTTCCTGTAGTATGCGAATATCCAGAAGTGTTTCCAAATGATCTACCGGAATTCCTCCTGAGCGGGAGATCGATTTTGTTATTGACCTTCTGCCTGATACGTAGCCTATATCTATTCCTCCTTATAGAATGGCTCCAACTGAGCAAAAGGAGTTGAAGGATCTCTTAGACAAGGGTTTCATTAGACCAAGCAAATCCCTGTGGGATGTACTAGTACTTTTTGTCTGAGAGAGGGATGGCTCCCTTCGGATGTGCATTGCCTATCGGCAGTTGAATTAGGTCACCATCAAGAATAGGTATCCCCTTCCCAGAATTGATGACTTGTGTGACCAAATTAAGGGTGCCAAGTGTTTTTCAAAGATAGACCTCAAATCCGGATATCATCAGCTCAGGGTTAGAGAGATTGACATTCCGAAGACAGCCTTCAGGACTCAGTATGGTCACTATGAGTTTGTAATTATGTCTTTTGGACTAACAATACTCTTGCATCTTGGATTTGATGAACAGGATGTTCAATTCGTATTTGGACATGTTCGTGATTGTGTTCATAGATGACATCCTCATATACTCTCGGAGCAAGGAGGAGCATGCCGATCATTTGAGGATTGTGCTACAAACTCTGAAGGATTGCCAACTGTATGCTAAATTCAGCATGTGTGAGTTTTGGCTGAACTCAGTAGAATTTTCGGGTCAAGTGGTGTCAAGTGAGGGTGTACAGGTGGACTCTCAAAAGATAGAAGCTGTGAAGAATTGGCCCAGACCAGTTAGTCCTTCAGATATCAAGAGTTTCTTGGGTTTGACTAGCTACTATAGGAGGTTTGTTGAATGGTTTTCATCTATTGCAGCACCGTTGACTAAGTTGACCTAGAAGAAAGTGAAGTTTCAATGGTCGAAGACCTGTGAGAAGAGCTTCTAGGAGTTGAAGACTTTACTCACCTCAGCACAGGTGTTGACCCTACCAGAGGGTACCGATGGATTTATGGTATATTGTGACGCCTCGAGGATTGGCCTTGGTTGTGTATATGCAGCACGATAAGGTTATATCTGATGCTTCAAGGTAGTTTAAGTTCCATGAGAAGAACTATCCGACTCATGACCTCGAGTTAGCGGTGGTACTATTTCCCTTGATGATTTGGAGACACTATCTGTACGCGGTCCATGTGGACGTGTTTACGGACCATAATAGCCAAAAGTATGTGTTTACCCAAAAGGATCTAAATCTATGTCAAAGAAGTTGGTTGGAGCTTCTTAAGGATTACGATATGAGTATCCTTTATCATCGGGGCAAGGCTAATATAGTGGCAGACGCTCTTTGCAGGCTTTCTAGGAAGAGTGTGTCTCATGTAGATGAGGAGAGGAATGAGTTAGTGAAGGATGTGCATCGGCTTGCATGACTAGGAGTTTGTCTTATTAACTCGACAAATGTTGGCGTGATTGTTTAAAATGAAGCAGAATCTTACTTGGTGACTGAATTCAAGGCTAGGAAAGACAAGGATCCTTTTTTGATAAAGCTGAAGGAAGCAGTTCAAAATCAGAAAGTCAAGGTTTTCTCCCAAAGGGGAGATGATGTCTTCGATATTAGGGTCGGTTATATGTTCTGAGTGTTGATGATTTGAGGGACCGGATGTTGCATGAGGCTCATGGTTCCAGATATTCTATACATCCAGGTCCCACCAAGATGTGCCATGACCTACGGAAAGTCAATTGGTGGAATGGCATGAAGAAGGACATAGCAGAGTTTGTGGAAAAGTGTTAAAATTATCAACAGGTGAAAGTTGAGCATCAAAGAAATGGAGGTGTGCGTCAAGACATTAGTATCCCTACTTGGAAAGGGTAGGAAATAAGTATGTACTTTATTATAAGGTTGCCTCGTACTCGTCGGCAGTATGAGTCCATATGGATGATTGTGGATAGGTTGACTAGTGCATCTCATTTTCTACCAGTCAAGACTACCGACTTAGCGGAGGATTATGCTAAATTATATATTCGAGAGTTAGTTTGGTTGCATGGAGTTCCCTTGTTCATCATATCAAATAGAGGTACTCAGTTTACCTCCCTATTTTGGAGATCATTTTAGAAGGGATTTGTACTCAGGTCAAGATTAGTACAACTTTTTACCCGCAGATAGATGGTCAGACTGAAAGGACCATTCAGTCTCTTGAGGATATGTTGAGAGCATGTGTAATTAATTTCAAGGGTAGTTTGGATGATCATTTACCTCTCATTGAATTCGCACATAACAACAGTTACCATTCCAGCATTTAGATGGCTCTGTTTGAGGCTCTTTATGGGTGGAGATATAGATAGCCTATTGGTTGGTTCGAAGTCAGTGAAGCTACGTTAATAGGACCAGATTTACTTTATGAGGCTATGGAGAAAGTTTTGCTTATAAGCGATTGGTTGAAAATAGCTCAAAGTCGCCAAAAGTCCTGTACAGATGTAAGGAGGAGAGAACTTGAGTTCAAAGTTCATGATTGGGTGTTTTTGAAGGTGTCTCCGATGAAGGGAGTGATGAGGTTCGGAAAGAAGGGGAAACTTAGTTCCCGTTATATTGGCCCGTACCAAATAGTAAGACGTGTTGGCGTGGTGGCCTATGAGTTGGAGTTGCCCTCAGAATTGGCTTTAGTACATCCTGTTTTCCATGTGTCACTTTTAAAGAAGTGCATGAGTGATCTAGCTTTGGTTATTCTAATGGAGAGCATAGGTGTGAACGATAGCCTTAGCTACGAAGAGGTTCTTCTTGAAATACTTGATCGTTAGGTTCAAAAGCTAAGAAACAAAGAAGTAGCATCAGTAAAGGTTTTGTGGAGAAATCAGCATGTTGAGGGAGCTAAGTGGGAAGCCAAAGCAGATATGATGGATAAATACCCGCACCTATTCCCTTCCAGTTCATTCTAGCTTAAGGCATAAGTTTCCTCCTTAGTACCCTATTCAGTTTCATGTTTAGTTCATGTGTTCCAATTTATTTAATGTCAATGCATGTATGTGTGATTCATGAATTCAGATCAGTCATGTCTCTCAGTCCAGAGTCAGTCACAATGTCAATTTTCATCTTTAGATGTTCAGTATTTGGGATAACAGGTTTTCCCCAGTGATTCAGTGTGTTTACCCCACATACAAGGACGAATGTTCCCAAGGAGGAGATATTTTAATATCCTGAAAGTGCCTAAGACTAGACTCGAGATTTGAAATGGGAATAGTAGAAAAATTAGAGATTTTGACTCAGAACGACTCATGGTACGAGTTGTGGGAAGGAAGGACGAGTCGTAGGACGAGTCGTGAAGAAGACTTGGAGTCTAGGGTCTAGACCACGAGTCACACCACGAGTCGTGGTATGTGGGTATGACTCGTGGTCAGTTTCATGGGGGAGATGAAGTCATGGATGATGTTATGACTCGTGGTATGGAACCACGAGCCGTGGGATGGATTTGTGGTGAGGATCTAGTTAGTTTCCATGTGGCCAGTGATGACCACGAGTCGTTACTTCATGGTACGACTCGTGGTGAGTCCCGTGATGATTGGCAGTGTTCAATTTCTAGATTCTTCATTAAGGGTATTTTCATAAATCCTCAGCTCTAAGGTCCTAAACGACGCCGTTTTAATCTCAGTTAGGAGGGGTTTAAGGGTGCTTAACCTATTCTAACCCATTTCCTCCCCATGCATGCAAATTAGAGGATTGCTAAGGGAAGATCAAGACTAGAACTCCCCAATTTCTTCTCCAATTCCTTTGGACTTTCCGAGGGAGAGTGTAAATTCAAATTACCCAGGTATGTAGGATTGTGAATGAGATTTCTTCTTCACTCTCATGCCCCAATTCCTGTCTATGTTTATGAATTCAAGTATTAAAGTAATTTGATGATCTTATGGGGTTTTAAGCCCAAATTTATGGAATTCTCTTTGATATGATTATGGGTCAATTCCCTTCATGTGCTAAACGTTGTTTTAAGATCTATAGGAAGATTTTATACCTAAATTGATTATAAATTTTATGATTTCAAATCCAAATCAAAAAATGCCAATTATGCAAGTTTCATGAAAAGTCAAGTTATGATTCTATTATGGTTTTGACCTTCCTAACCCTAAAGTATGAAATTTGGATTTATGATATGATTTCTCTTCAAGTATTCTTCTTGGATTTATAAATATCAAGTATACAACTTTTCTACAATTATGCATGTTCTTTATAATTTATGAATTTATGAATTTATGACTTTTGGCTGACTCACGGGCCCTTATTCATGGCTAATCATGTATTTCAAGTATGATCAAGTACGTTATGATTATATTGGCTATGAACTTCATGAATGATTTCACGATTACAATATGAGCCTCATGGGAGTTTGGTATACCAAATGGTATCAGAGCCATGTTACTAATGTTAAACGTTGTTTCTACTTTTATAGCCATGAAAGGCTAAATTCTTGATGCCATGACTGTGTAACTTATATCACTAAGACTTAATGAGTTAATCTTTAAGTTTAAGAATCTTATAATTATTCTGCATGATCTTTTAAATCTTTATTGGTAATTTTGGAATTATGCTTGGTGGTTAAGGGGAGGTTTCGAGGTATTCTCAAGTAGTTGCAATGCCGATAGGCGGTCGTTTAGCCGAAAGGACAGGCGTTTAGACCGCAAGGTACTTTGCTTGAGAAACTCGTGTAATATCCATGATCTCTTAATGTAAAATCCTTAGCACAAATCCGCAGTAACCTTATAAGAGTTAAAAGACTCATATTTTATAATTATGAAATTCTTTTGCTAAAATATTTCTTCTGAAGTCTTAAGAATATAAGGAGCATAGTCAAGGGCATCTTCTCTGTCAATGGATAGAAACCAGCATGTTATTAACAGCGTTAATTTGTCTATCTCTAAGGTAGAAAACGATTTACAAAATTGGTCTATTCCCAAAGAACCTTTTGAAAAGATTTACCAGTTAGGTAATTTTTCTATATTCAAAAAATATAATATCAAGACCTGCGAGTCTACTATTGCTATAAACAATTCTCTTGAGACTATCAAGTTGTTGGTTGCTGCTGATATAGATAGATATAAGAAGGAGTTTAAGTTCCTTCATATCGGTCTTGTTCAAGTTGCTGTAAAACCTCTTTTTCGAAAAGGTTTGAATATTCCTATTTGTCTACTTCTTAGGGATGATAGACTTTTGAATTTTGATGACTCTCTATTAGGAGTTTGGCGCCCATCCTTTGACAAAGATTTCTTTAGACAGATACTTGATCCTGTCAAATTCAAAAATAACAAATTTCTAACTAATAATATAAGAAATTCGTTTAGTAATAAAATATTTACACATTTGAATGTGCTCAGGAAGTGTGGAGATTTCTGTCTCCGTTTGGAATTTGCCAAATTTTTCGACAAATGATTTGGGCATAGAGTGCTTGTTTCCTCCAAACCATGCCCACCACTCATAAAACCATCTGGGGATGATGGACTTGGTAAATTCAGAGCTATACTTGACAAACCAAGTATGCGAAGCTGGCCTTAGGTACAGGAAGTTGAACCAGGCATTTTTGTAGTCATACCAATTATAAGTTTGAGGTCTGAATTCCTCAGTGAAGCTGATAGGTGTATGTAAATGGTCTACTTTCCATTCAAAAGGGGTAAAAATCTTTTTGATAGTAAACCTGGAGAAGGCTATACTATCTGGATTTGTTTTATCCGAAAGGTCATGTTCAATTTCGACAGAACCGGTGTTGGATAAGATGAACTCATAGTATCTTCTTGTTTTGAGTGGATTCTCATTTTCCACAAAATTGTCATTTGAGTATAATGGTCCTAGCAGGCCATCTACTGGATATCTTTCGTATTCTTTGTCTAGTGCCAATATTGGGGCAATCTGCAAAGAGACTGGGTGGAAAATTTCTCTTTCCTTTTTAGAGGTAGATGTTTCTAGATTTTTATTGGGAGTCGCGGCTCCTGGATTGACTGCTTCTGCAAAGCTTTCAGGTGCTTTCATTTTATACATTTCAGCAGTCTGTATTTGCGAGAAAGTTTGCCTTTTCTGAGTGCAGGAGCTGTTTTCTCCAGCTTGTTTAAAGGGTTTGCTCAGGACCACCATGTTTGAGGGCGGCAGAGGTGGAAATGCTGCTGGGTTGATTTGCGGTAGTTGGGCTAACGCTGAATACCTATTTTGACCTGTAAAATCTGGCCTGAATGGTTTAACCAATGGGGTAGAAGGGGCAGCTGCTTCTTCTCTCCCTTTCCCCTTAAAGGGGCTTCTTACTCCGGGTCTGACTCCGGGCCTCATGGTTTACCCTGCAAAAATTCTCGAGTTAGAAAATCTGGGAGATAATTTTCTTTCCCTTGATGTAATCTATCTGAAAATCAAAGCTGGAAAGTAAGTCTTGCCACGTAGCAAATATCTGTTTAGCAACAAGATTTTTAACATCCTTTTGTAAGATGTCTTTAGCATATTTACAATCCACCCGAAGCAAGAATTCTTTATTTACTAAATCATCTTGGAATTTAGTAATGCAAAGAACAATAGAGAGAACCTCTTTCTTAACAGTACTATAATTCTTTTGTGCAGAATTCCAGATTCCAGAAGTATAACGAACTAATTGTTCGATGTCTTTGGCGGTTTTCCTTTGTTTGAGAATGCCACCATATCCGATGTCTGAGGCGTCAGTTTCCACAATCATGAAGTAATCAGGGTTGGGGATGCCTAAACAGGGGAGATTTTTCGCCATTTCTTTAACTCTGATGACGGCATTGGTTTGATCTTTGCCCCAAGGGACAGGAGTTTTCTTTAACCTGTCGTAAAGTGGCTTACAAATCTGTCTGATTTTTGGGATGAAATCAGCTATATAGTTAAGGCTTCCTAAGAACCTTTGTAACTGGGTTTTGTCCATGATGACATCAAGATATTTATCAGCAAACTCAATGGCTCTGCAAATGGGTTTATATGTGCCTTGATAAAGATCATGACCCAAAAACCTGATTTTAGTTAAAAATAATTTGATCTTCTTGGCGCTGAGCACAAATGGCCCACTTGGAGCTCTTGATTCCGTGGCGCGGCTCAACAAAGCAGCCGCGCCGTCCTACCCAGATCAGCTAGATCCCTCTTATCGTTTCCCATCTATAAATAGATTAGGGAATGGTGTGGCTGCTGGGATAATTCCGGTTTTTAATAACCTCTATCTTGGAAACAGTAATTCCGATTTTTTAATAAACCTCTACTGGATTTAATCATAGGGACCTAAATAGGATTTTGCTAGAGCTTTTGGGTCTAGCATGTCACCATTGTCGTCACTTTGTGAGGAAGCTTCCTCTAGGAGTGCCGATATGGCATGTTCATCTGAGTTACCTTCATCTAGGTCAGATAACGCCTGCTGGAGTTTTTTCTTGAGTTTTGCACGTTCTTGGGAGTAGTTTCTAGCACCGAGTAGACCCGACATTCATGTAAACCCCATGGTCTCATAACTACATGCCACAGTAGGTATATACATATATTTTTGGATCCTTTGTGATATCACATCATGCATGTCCCTTGCCTGGCAAGCCTGGGACGGCTCTGTCCACTTGAGCAAAATAGTTGGGGCATCATGTAAGCATTATCATGATGGTGTCAGTTAAAATGAGTTCTCCCATTGTTCCTCATGATTTATGCATTTTCATATTTATGTTACTTTGGCTCAAGGTACATTTTTATAAGGTTTCTCTTATGACTATGATTATGACTAGATTATGAATGGTTTTAAAACCTTGAGCCCTAATGTTTATATTATGATATTTATTTCACGTTCAGGTTGTCCTACTCTTATGAACTCTTATGTATTTTAACTGTCTATTTTTATTTACCTTGCATACTAAGTACATTCCAAGTACTGACCGCATACTCTATGTTGTACTATTTCATGATACAAGTTTGAGGGATCAGTCTTAGCCATATCATTAGTCCTGCTTTCCTCTCAGACCTGTTTAGCCAGTGTTGGTGAGTCATCATCCTTTGAGGACATTTAGTTATCCACTGTTATTTTATTTCAGTTGCAGACTTTTGTTCAAGCTAGTTGGGGATGTTATCCCATCAGCTCATCAATTATGTTAGAGGCTTTTCAGACAATATGTAGAATATTAGTTTATCAGTGTTGACTTTATTTTATATTGATATGTATGCAGACTTCCATTTAAGCATGTTTTATTATATCAATTTCTGCTTGTTGTATGCTTCTGGCTGCTATGTTCATGCCATGGGTCGAATTGGAGCCTCTTGGGGTTCATTGTCCCGTGTCTCTATCCGGGCCTATGTTGGAGGCTTGACAGTAGTGGTGACCACGAGAGGTAACCACGAGTTGTTACTTCATGGTACGACCTACGATGAGAGTCGTGATGATGGCAGTTCCCATTTTCTAGTTTTTAATTAAGGGCATTTTCATAATTCTTAATCCCCTATGTCCTAAACTAGGAGGATTTTATGATGTTTTAACCTTTCTAATTCATTCAACTCCCATGCATGCAAGAGTAGAGGCTTCCCTTTGAAGATCATGTTTGAAACCCTCCAATTCCCTTGGGCTTTTAAGGAAGGGCGTGGAATCAGATTTCCCAGGTATATGGCGCTTTAAATGAGAGTTCCTTTCACTCTCATGCTCAAAATTCTTTTAAATTCCATGAATTTAAGTTCTAGATCAAGTTCATGATCTCCTGGGTTTTATTCCTAATTTCATGAAATTCTCTATGATTTATCAATAGGTCAATTCCTTTGTGTTCTAAATCATGTTTTATGATCTATGGGCAGATTTTATACCTATTTCGACTACTAATTCATAGTCTCAAATATTATTCAATTTATGCCCAATTATGTAAGTTTTCATGAAAAGTTAAGTTATGATTCTATTATGATTTATGATATAATTTTCTTCAAGTACTCTTCATAAATTTATGTATTTCAAGTATAGTCAGTTTCTCAAGCATGTATGTTCGTTATGATTTAGGAGTATATGATTTTGGCCGACTCACAGGCCCTAATTCATGGCTAATCATGTACTTCAAGTATGATCAAGCATGTTATGATTTATCTAGCCATGAGTTTCATGATTGATTTCACGATTATTATATGAGCCCTCATGTGCATGTTTTTGGGAACAGTGTCTAGCACCAAGTAGACCCGGCGTTTAGGTAAATCCCGTGGTCTTAGAACTACGTTCCACCGTAGATATATGTATTCATGGACCCTTTGTGATATCATGCCATGCACGTCCCTTGCTTGGCAAGCCTGGGATGGCTTTGCCTACTTGAGCTAGATAGTTGGGGCATCATGTAAGCTCCATCATGATGGTGTTAGTTAAGATGAGTTCTCCCATTATTCCTCATGATTTATGCATTTTCATGTTTACGATATTCCAGCTCAAGTTATGTTTTTACAAGGTTTCTCTTATGATTATGACTATGATTAGATTATGACCGGTTTGAAAACCTTGAGCCTCATGCTTATGTTATGACTATATTTCATGTTTTGAATAGTCTTAATCTTAAAAACTCTTATGTTGTATCATTTCATGATACAGGCTCAAACGTTCAAGATCAGTCTCTTCATTAGTTGATCATTAGAGTTTAGTTAGCCAGTTGTTGGTGAGTCCTCATCCTTCGAGGAACTTCATTTAGTTGTATTGTTGCTATTTCTAGTTTCAGACAGTTAGTGAGCTAGTTGGGGTCTTGTCCCATTGGCTCATCATGCATGTAGAGGCTTATCAGACATAGTTATGTTTATTGTTCAAATTCAGTGTTAAGTATTCCATTGTTCGGATGGTTTAGATATTCAGTCTTCCGCTAATTCAGATGTTAGATTTCTACATTATTTATGTTGAACATTAGTAATCTTGTTCATGTCATGGGTTGACTCGGAGCCATTTGTGATTTTAGGTTCCATGTCTAGATTCGGGCCTATGTTCGGATAGTGACAAACTTAGTATCAGAGCATTAGGTTTTGAAGTGTCCAAGGGTTTCTGAAAGCTGCATTAAATAGAGTCTTTTTTATGGGTGTGAAGCGCTCCGTACTTATGATGAAGAGTCTACGAAACATTTTAGAAAATTTCCCTTTCATGATCTATGTTGTCTAATGAAATGTCTCTCTATTCTTCTAACTCGGGCTATATGCGTTTGTAGAATCATGCCCCCACGCCGAGTTAACGGAAGAAGGAGCGGCAATGGAAATGGGAATGGCCATGAGAATGGAAATGGAGATGGGCACCAACAGGCCCCACCAGTCCTCGAGGATCATATGCCTTAGCAGGCTGCCCACGCGGAGTTTAGGGCAGCCATCCAGATGTTAGCACAGGCTTTGAAAGCCCAGTTCAACCAACAGGCGGTGGCCCATGTTCCCCAGAATGGGAATGTGGTAGCGGCGAGAGTCAGGGATTTCCTCAGGATGAATCCCCTTGAGTTTCATGGGTCAAGAGTGGTAAAGGCTCCACACGATTTTATTGATGAGTTCTAGAAGATCACCCAAATTATAGGGGTGACGGGGAAGGAATGTTCATATCTAGCCTCTTATTAGTTGAAAGGGGTTGCTCATATCTTTTTTAGATAATGGAGGGATAACGGAGGAGTTGGAGAGGGTCCCATTGGTTGGGATGAGTTTCTTACAGCATTCTTGTATCGGTTCTTTCCCCGGGAGATGAGGGAGATCAAGGCAGCTGAGTTTGTGAACCTAAGGCAGAATAATGTGGTAGTCCAGGAGTATGCTTTAGAGATCACCCGGATGTCCAAATATGCACCGGAGATGGTGGCTGATCAAAGAGCTCGAGTGAGCAGGTTTGTGCATGGGGTAGCGGACTACCTGGTCAAGAATTATAGGACCGCTATGCTTCATCAGGACATCAAATTCTCCTAATTGGTTTTGTATGCCCAATAGATGGAGGCAACACATTTGAGGGAGAGGGAGGCCAAGAGAGCCAGGACAGATGGTTTTGGGTTCTCCCAGTAGTGCTCGGGAGGTGGACATCAGCAGTCCCACCAGAGGTCATTAGCCCCATCACCATCATCGGCCAGTGTTCCATCTAGGTCTTGGGGTGATAAGAGGAGTAGAGCATAAGGTTCGAGAGGACAAAGGAGCATGCAGGTAAATTATATCTTTTCGATCAGTGGAAAGTGTGGCAAGAACCACATATGGGAGTGTTTAATTGGATCAAACATTTGCTTTGGGTAAGGAAGATCCGGGCACAAGTGTTGGGAGTGTCCTTTGGCTAGGCAGGGCAATGGCAGGGGTCATACCCAGGCTACTAGTTTAGTAGTAGCTCTAGTAGCACATCTTCCTCAAAATGGTACATCGACTAGTGCAAGTGGTAGTCAGCGCCAGAACAGGTTTTATTCCCCAGCGTCTAGTCAGGAGCAGGAGGTTTCCCCAGATGTAAGCACTGGTATTTTACGAGTATTTCACCTTGATGTATATGGATGGTTAGGTCAAGGGGCTATTTTATCTTTTGTGACACCATATGTTTCTAGTAGTTTCAGAGTCAGTCCCGATATCCTATCAGAACCCTTCTTAGTCTCTACTCTAGTCGGTGATTCAGTTGTAGGGCAACGGGTACACAGAAATTGCCTATAACAACCCTTTAGAAAGTCATCTCAGTAGATTTAGTAGAGTTAGCCATGACAGATTTTGATGTTATCTTTGGCATGGATTGGCTACATGCATGTTACGCCACAGTAAATTATAGAACTCGTGCGGTAGAGTTTCGAGTTTCGGGTAAGCTAGTCTTAGAGTGGAAAGGTAGTTCAGCTGTGCTGTAGGTCGCTTCATTTCCTACCTCAAGGCCAGAAAGATGATCTCTAAGGGTTGTTTGTACCAGCTAGTTCGAGTTAAGGAAGTAGATCCCGACTATCCAGTCAGTCCCTATAGTGTGTGAATATCCAGAGGTGTTTCCAGATGATCTATCGGGAATCTCTCCCGAGAGGGAGATCAACTTTGGTATTTACCTTCTTCTAGATACAAGGCCTATATCTATTCCTCCGTATATAACGGCTCCAGCTAAGCTAATGGAGCTGAAGGAACAGATGAAGGACCTCTTAGATAAGGGTATCATCAGACCTAGCAAGTCCTCGTGGGGTCTACCATTTCTCTTTGTCTGTAAGAACGATGGTTTCCTTCGGATGTGCATTTATTACTGGCAGTTGAACAAGGTCACAATCAAGAACAGGTATCCCTCCCCAAAATTGATGACTTGTTTGACCAACTTCCAGGTGCTAAGTGTTTTTCAAATATAGAACTCAGATCCAGATATCATTAGCTCAGGGTTAGAGAGAGTGACATCCCGAAGAGGGAATAATTCTTCCCTTGTGTCCCCAAAATCTTCCCTATTTTCTCTATCAGTTCAGCCCTGTGGAATTGAAATGTAGAAAAATTGTCAAACTAATTTCTTGAGATTTCAAGTGGAGTATTTCTCATGATTTTTAACTGCTTTATTATTCCCTATTTCTAGAAATTTGTGAGAATTGTATCTAGTGGAATTATTTAGCCCTAGTTCTCAGTTCAATAGAATTTAAATCTTGCGTATTGAACTAGTTTCCTTGTAGCTTGATTGTACCTCAGTTCAGTAGAATTTAGAATCTAGTGTATTGAACTAGTTTCCCGATAGCTTAATTCTATCATATTTGAGATCTGCATATTGTTAGTGTATATGGAAATTTAGTCAGATATCTGCATGTCCAGTCTCAGATAGATTATTACACTCAGTGTTGTCCAGAAATGTCAACTGATTAGTTTGACTAATTAATTCTTGAGGTGTCAGTGGTGCCTCTCAGTTATCAGTATTAGAATCAGTTATTAGATTTGAGTTGTTCTTTAGGTGGTCATGACACTTCTATATAAGAATCTCTGACTAGCCTTTGGACACCAGTTTCAGATTACAGTTGTTTAGACAGTTACGACGGTTCCAGATAAACAGCTATGGCTAGTCTTAGAACACCAGTTACAGAATTCGGTTTGATAAGACTCTCAGGGTAATTCCAGATAGGTATTCCTGACTTAGTCTTGGGCCCCAATTTCGAGCTATAAACTTAGTAGTTAGTCTAGGACTATCTAGTGGGAGTAGGACTTAGCACCGAGTGGATCGAGGTTCCAGCGCACCCAAGTTGCCAAAACTATGTTGCCACCGTAGGTTATTTTTTTATTGGCTTTATGGCCCTAGACATATGATCATCGGTTCATGCCTTTATACCCTAGCAAGGTATATTGGGTCCTACCTATGGGGTGTATACATCAGACTCCACGTCTAGCTCACGTGGTTATATATCGGTTATATACTCTCCCACTAGTTAGTTTAGTTCAGTCTCAGACTAGTTCAATTTTGAACAGTTTCAGATTACTTAGTTTAGTACAGTAATTCAGATCAGTATCTCATATTTAGGACATATCTTTGACCATCAAACAGGGTCATTTTGATTATCTCAGTATATTTTAGTTCATTCAATTTCAATATTCAGTTGATCATTGCATGTCTTTACAATTCAGTTATTTTATCCTCCGTGTTATGGTTTCTCCTACTTACTTAGTACATTCAAAGTACTGATGCATACCTTCTATGTTGTATCATTTTATGATACAGCTGCAGGTTCTCAGAGTCAGCACCGTTAACAAATCTCATCGAAGAGTTTTCAGCTGCACCAGTGGTGAGTCCTCATCGTTCGAGGACGATGATTAATTCTCTTCAGTTATATTTCTTTCAGTTATGATTATAGTTAGCTGGGTGTTTGTCCCAGCAACTCATCAGATAGATGACCTTCAAACATAGACAAAGATCCAGATTTTTTTCAGTTATGTTTCAGTTGTATTAAAACTTTATGATTTAGTTCTTTTTCATAAATGTTTTATTTTATTATTTTTAAAGCTTCCACTATAATATTACTCGGATTACTAGTGTTATAATAGTATATGGGTTGACTTGGGGTTACTTGTGACTCCAAGTACCGTATCTATCCAGGGAATAGACTCGGTCGTATCAAACTTGGTATCAGAGCACTAAGTTTAGAGTAACCTAGGGTGTCTGAAAGCAGCATCGAGTAGAGCCCTTTTCATGGGTGTGAAGCTACAATACCTCGGGAACCCAAGGATCAGACTTAGGAGTCAAAATGAAGAAAATGTAAAACTAGTGTTGTAGGAACAGAACAAGTCATTGGACGACTTGTGAGGACAGCCCACGAGTCGTCAGGTGACTCGTGGGGAGGCGAGGATAGTTTTGGGAGGTTTGGAAGAAAAGGGGTCCCCACAGGCATGGGAATGACTCGTGGTCAAACACCACGAGTCGTTAGGTCAGCCGTGGGGTAAGGGAGAGGAAAATAGAAGAAGTCAACACAGTGTATTTAACAGAAGCTGACCACGACTCGTTGGGTATGGTAACGAGTCATGGTATGAGTCGTGGGGTGATATAAGTGTGAAGTGATGTAATTGAGGCAATGCACTTGATGATTGGTAACCATGAATCGTGGTCACCCCTAACGAGTTGTTATGTTAGTTGTTGTGATCCCAAGACGTCAGGCTAGATAGTGTACTCGATGAGCAACATGACGAGTCATTTGCCCCCGTGATGAGTCGTCAGGTCATCCTTTAGGACCACCTAACAGTTATTTTCCGCATTTTAGTAAGGTCCTTTCTGTAAATTCTAAACGTCCTAAAGCCTATCCTACGTCGTTTAAGGCTCATTTTAGTAGGTTTTAAGAAGGTAAAACCTATTCTAAGTCATTCCTTACATGTATGCAAGCCTGAGAGGTTGAAGAGGTGATTCAAGGCTAGTATTCAAGGTTTCCATCCAATTTCCTCTTGGGTAATCAAAGATTTGGTGGAATCAATCCCTTCTAGGTATGTAGGGTTATGAGTGGATTTTTCCTTCCACATCCATGCCCAATCTCTATATAGGTATGAGAAATTCCTATGATGAAGTTATAGGGTTTTTACCCAATTGCATAATTCTTCAATTTCAACAACGGGTACGATTAGATTATGTTTCTATTGATGAATTGTGAAGATTGGGCAGATTTTACATTATTTTCAATAAAAAATTGTGTTTTCTAATTTATGAAATTTAATTCCCATGTATGAGAAGTTCATGAAAAAAGAGAATAATGATGAATATATGATGATGATGAGATTTGATGAAGAAAAACATGTTTCTAAAGCTACCCATGATTATGGTATTGTTTTCAAAATGAATTGAGTAGATCCAAGCATGATAAAGTTTTGGGCCAAGTCCTTATATCGAGTATGATGTTGTAGTATCTCTAAAGTAAGCTTACCACATGGTTTTAGAACAAAGGCTTCCATTTATCTTTGAGCTTGTGGTGTGCTTCGAAATAAAGATTCTCATATGCATGAATTCACAATTGAGATGAATGTTATTATTGAGCTTCATTTTCATACGATGTCGGGTCTATGCATGATTTTATTATTGAGCTTTGTCAATAGAAAATGTTGAGCTTCGTTTTCATACGATGTTGTGTTTATGCATTATATCATTGTTGAGCTTTGTTAATAGACAATGTTGAGCTTCGTTATATATGATGTAGAGCATTACATGTTTTGGGAGAAGAGTCTAGCACCGAGCAGGCTAAGGGTCGATCACCCAATGCCCCAGAACTACGCGCCAACATAGGTTGATACTATTATATTATTGGGACCTCCCTTGTGAACTATCCCCGACCCTAATGTCCCATAAGCTTGATAAGGATATCATGGTAGCGTCCTTATCCTTGGCATGGTTTTGGACAGCTCTCCCACTTTAATGTGATAGTCTGGACCGCGTAAGCTCTATTGGAGTGTGTCGGTTAAGTGATGAGTCTCCCATTGTCTATATGATTCAGATTTGCATATTTATTACCCATGGTTATTATTTTAAACAAGCATGTTCTAAAAGCAAGGTTTGACTCATTGTTCATCTTTTCTTATAAATGTCATATTTTAGCTTTGAGTCATTCGAGGCAGTTATGATGTTTTGAAGTCATGCGTTGTCATGTTATGAAAAGGTTATGGTTATAGAACGAATGCATGAAATCCTTCCTCTCAGATTTGAAAGCTTATGATATGTTGTGAAATGTTTTAAATGATTTACTTTACTTAAGCGGTTTTACTTATCTTGCATACTCTGTGCATTCCACGTACTGACTGCATACTTGCTATGCTATATCGTTTTATGAGACAGGACCTATCTCCCAGGCTCATCCCCGTTCATAGTCGGTTGTCAGAGTTAGCACCTACTTGGTTGGTGAGTCTTCATCCTTCGAGGGCTAGACTTTCAGTTTCCTTATGTATTTTCAGCTTCAATATTGTTGAGTTAGTTGGGGTCTTTTCCCATCAACTCGTCCAGATTAGAGGCTTTTTAAACTTTGTATGTGTTTAGCTTTAGATGCTTATTCTGATGTTATATAAAGTTAGACTTCCGCTGAATTTATATCATTGATTCTTCAGTCTATATATTGAGTTAGATGTATGCTTATGTCTTGGGTCGACTTGGGTATCTCGGGGTCCCTTGTCTCGTGTCTATGATCTGGGCCACTGCTCGAGTCGTGACAAACTTGGTATTAGAGAAATAGGTTTAAGTGTCCTAGGATGTCTGAAATCCACGTTAAGTAGAATCTTTTTCATGGGTGTGAAGCATGCCACACTTATAACCAAGAGGCTATGAGATGTTTAGAAAATGTTCCCTTCTTTCATGATTTATATCGTGTGATGAAAAACCATTCTATCCTTCTAATTCGGTCTATTCGCGATTTCAAAATCATGGCTCCTCAAAGAATGAAAGGAAGGAGGAATGGAGGTGGCTAAGGCCACAAGGATGGAAATGGTTATGGGCATCAGTCAGGCCCACCAGTTCAAGAGCCTCAGGCACCGGAGCCAGAAACTCATGCTGAGTTCTGGGCCTCTATTCAGATGCTTGCACAGGCCTTGACCACTCAGGTCAATCAACAGGCTGTTGCGCAAGTTCCGCAAAATGGCAATGCAGCGGCTGCTCGAGTCAGAGACTTCTTGAGGATAAACTCGCCGGAGTTCTTGGGGTCCAAGGTAGATGAGGACCCACATGAATCATTGATGAGATTGTCAAGATCACCCAAGTCATGGGGGTGAGTGGTGTTGAGTGCACAGAGTTGGACTCCTACAAGTTGAAGGGGGTTGCACATATCTAGTTTCGCCAATGGAAGGATAGCACGGTCACAGGAGAAGGTCAGATTATGTGGGAGGAGTTTCATATTACATTCCTAGATCGGTTCTTCCCTCGGGAGATGAGAGAGATGAAGGTAGCTGAGTTTGTAAACTTGAAGCAGGGAAGAATAACAGTGCAAGAGTATTCCCTTGAGTTCACTCGCCTATCGAAATATGCCCGGGAGTTAGTGGCTGACCAGAGGACGCGGGTGAGTAGGTTTGTGCACGCTATAGCAGGGTATTTGGACAAGGAGTGCTAAATTTCTATGCTTTACTAGGATATGGACTTCCCTCGCATGGTATTGTATGTCCAGCAGATGGAGGCGGCACATTCGAGAGAGAGAGAGATGCTAAGAGGGCCAAGACCAAGGACCACAAATTCTCTCAACAGAGATCCGGTGGTGGGCACCGACAGCAGACTCACCAGGGATCATCAGCCCTGACATCTTCAGAATTGAGTGTGCCATCCAGGACTAGACATGATAAGAGAGGTCGAGCATCAGGCTGCTCTGACCCCAGATTCTAGCATCCCAGCGTGTCGTAGATGTGGTCGGGGCTACACAGGCTAGTGCTTGGCAGGTTTAGGTGCTTGTTTTGGGTGTGGGAAGCCCAGACACATGCTTCAAGATTGTCCAGCTACGAGGCAGGATCAGGTTGGGGGCTGAGCCCCAGCTTCTAGTTCAGCAGCCCCTCCCGCATGCTCAGTACATCAGGGGGCATCTACTAGCACAGCTGGCGGTCAGCGCCAGAACAAATTCTATGCTTTAGCATCCCGACAGGAGCAGGACGTCTACTCGGATGTTGTCACTGGTATGTTGCGAGTTTTCCATATTGATGTATATGCTTTGCTAGATTTGGGGGCTACCTTTTCTTTTGTGAGACCGTATGTGGCTAGTAGCTTCGGAGTCAGTCCCGATGTCTTGTTAGAACCTTTCTCAGTTTCTACTCTAGTAGGTGACTCAGATATAGCTAGAAAGGTGTATAGAGGTTTCCTAGTCTCATTCCTTCATAAGGTCACCTCAGTAGATTTGGTAGAGTTAGCCATGATTGATTTTGATGTTATTCTTGGCATGGATTGGCTATTTTCATGCTATGCTTTAGTTAATTGTGAAACCTAGGAAGTAGAGTTCAGATTTTTGGGTGATCCAGTCTTAGAATGGAAGGGTAGTTCAGTTGTGCCTGTAGGTCAATTCATTTCCTACCTTAAGGCTAGGAAGATGATTTGTAAGGGTTATATGTACCACCTAGTTAGGGTTAAAGATGTCAAGTATGAAACCCCGACTATCTAGTCAGTTCCAGTAGTACTTGAATATCCAGAGGTCTTTCCTGATGATTTGCTAGGTGTTCCTCCCGAGTGGGAGATTGATTTCGATATAGATCTTCTACCTAATACACAACCTATATCTATTCCTCCCTACATGATGTCTCCAACTGAGTAAAAGAGTTGAAGGATTAGTTGAAGGACCTGCTAGATAAGGGCTTTATAAGGCCGAGTAAGTCTCCATGGGGTGCGCCAGTGTTATTTGTCCGGAAGAAGGATAGTTTGCTTTGGATGTGCATTGACTATCGGCAGTTAAACATGGTTATCGTTAAGAACAGGTACCCTTTACCCAAGATCTATGAATTGTTTGACTAGCTTCAGGGCACCAAGTGTTTCTCCAAGATTGATCTCAAATCCGGGTATCACAAGCTTAGGATTCGGGTGAGTGACATCCCGAAAACCGTTTTTAGAACTCGGTATGGTCACTACGAATTTGTTGTTATGTCTTTTGGACTAATCAATTCCCCTGCAGCTTTTAGCCCAACTCCTCTATAACCTGAACATCTTGGACTGGGACAATTCTGGAGGGATCTCCTATGCACTTTCTCAGCATTGATACATGCAAAACTGGGTAGACAGATTCTAACTCTGGAGGTATGTCTAACTCATATGCCACTTAGCCTATTCTTCGGCGAATCTGTTAAGTCCCAACAAACCTCAGGCTGAGCTTGCCTTTCTTGCCAAATCTCATTACACCCTTTATCGGTGAAACTTTCAAAAACACCCAATCAGCCACATTAAATTCCAAGTTTCTGCGCCGCACGTCAGCATAAGATTTCTGGCGGCTCTAAGCAGTCAGTAAACGTTCTCTGATAAGGTTTACTTTTTTCTCTGACTGATGAATGATATCTGGCCCAATCAATGCTGATTCTCGTACCTCAAACCAACCAACTGGAGATCTGCACTTTCGCCCATATAATGCCTTATAAGGCGCCATCTGAATAGCTGAATGATAACTGTTATTATAGGCGAACTCGATGAGTGGTAAATGTTAATCCCAGCTACCTCCGAAATCCAACACACATGCTCGCAACATATCCTTGAGTATTTGAATGGTGCGTTCTGCCTGCCCATCTGTCTGAGGATGAAAAGTTGTCCTCAGGTTAACCTGTGTCCCCAATCCTCTCTGAAATGATTGCCAGAATTTAGCTATAAACTGCGCCCCTCTGTCGGAGATAATGGACACTGGAACACCACGTGACCCGACTATTTCTCTGATATACAGCTCAACATAATTCTCGACGGAAAAGGTAGCCCTTACTGGCAGAAAATGAGTTGATTTTGTTAGTCTGTCAACAATCACCCAGATCGAATCATATCTACGCCTGGTGTGGGTAATCCTGCTACAAAATCCATATTTACTGCTTTCCATTTCCATAGAGGCACAGCTATATCCTGAGTTAGTCCGCTTGGTTTCTGATGTTCAGTTTTTACCTACTGGCAATTGGGACACTGAGCTATGAATTCTGCTATCACCTTCTTCATTCCTGGCCACCAGTAGATTTCTTTTATATCGTGGTACATTTTCGTCAAACCTGAGTCGAGAGAATAACGGGCATAATGTACCTCACCCATAATCTGCTGGCGAAGCCCTGCAATGTCTGGAACACAAAGGCGATCTTTATATCGCAATACCCCATCCTCGGTTGTCTGAAAATCTATCACCTCTCCTTGCTGAACTCTGTTTCTAAGCTGAACCAGGGTAGGATCTTCACACTGCCGTTCCTTTACTTCCACAACTAAAGACGACACTGCAGTGTTCTGGATTACCACTCTGTTGTCCACTATTTTTGCTACGCGAACGTCTAAATTGGCTAACTGATGCAATTCCTGGGCTAATTCCCGCTGCTCAAGCTGTAAGTGTGCCAGACTTCCCATAGATTTACGGCTAAGGGAATCTGCCACCATATTAGCTCTCCCTGGGTGATACAGAATGTTCACATCATAGTCTTTAAGCAGCTCTAAACAGTGACCGTGCCGCAAATTCAACTCTTTCTGGATGAAGATATACTGTAGGCTCTTATGATCAGTGAAAATATCCACGTGGACGCCATACAAGTAATGTCTCCATATCTTTAAGGCGTGAATCACTGCGGCCAATTCCAGGTCATAGGTAGGATAGTTCTTTTCATGTTTCATTAGCTGTCTGGAAGCATAAGCAATTACTTTACCATGTTGCATCAACACACATCCTAACCCAACACCCGAAGCGTCACAATAAACTGCATAACCTTCTGTACCTTCTGGCAATTCTAACACTGGAGCTGATGTTAACCTGTCTTTCAATTCCTGGAAGCTCTGCTCATATGCCTCAGTCCACTGAAATTTTGCTGCCTTCTGTGTCAGTTTAGTCAGAGGTGCTGCTAAGGTGGAAAATCCTTCAACAAACCTCCTGTAGTACCCTGCTAATCCCAGGAAACTGCGTACCTCGATCGGAGTGGTAGGTCTGGACCATGTTTTCACTGCTTCTATCTTCTGTGTATCTACCTGTATACCAACATCCGACATGATATGACCCAAAAAGGCTACTAAATTCAACCAAAATTAACATTTAGAGAACTTGGCATACAGCTAACGGTCTTTGAGAATCTGGAGCACTGTCCACAAATGATCCTGGTGGTCTACCTCTAAGCGAGAATACACCAGAATATCATCAATAAACACTATGACAAACAAGTCCAAGTATGGTCTGAAAATATTGTTCATCAGGTCTATAAACACGGCTGGAGCATTCGTCAGCCCAAAGGACATGACTACGAATTCAAAATGATCGCATCTGGTCCTGAAGGTAGTCTTGGAATGTCCCTTTCATGAACCCGAACCTGATGATATCCGGACCTTAAGTCAATTTTTGAGAAATATATGGCTCCGTGTAATCGATCAAACAAATCATCTATCCTGGGAAGCGGATACTTATTCTTTATCGTGAGTTTACTCAGTTGCCGATAGTCTATACACATAAGGAGGGAGCCGTCCTTCTTTCTCACAAACAGAACTGGTGCACCCCAAGGTGAAGTACTCGGCCTGATAAAGCCCTTATCTAATAAATCTTTCAACTGCTCCTTTAGTTCTCTGAGTTTAGTAGGAGCCATGCGATAAAGGGGAATTGATATGGGTTGGGTGCCTGGTAATAAATCAATTGCAAAGTCTATTTCCTTTTTTTGGGGAATACCAGGTAACTCATCTGGAAATACATCGGGGAATTCATTCACTACTGGAATAGACTGGAGAGTCGGAGGCTTTACCCGAACATCCTGAACTCTGACAATGTGGTAAATACACCCCTTGGCTATCAACTTTCTCTACCGAAGATAGGAAATAAACCTACCTTTTAGTGTAGTTGTATTGCCCTTCCACTCTCGTACTGCCTCCCCTAGAAAGTGGAATCGGACCATTTTGGTCCAGCATTCTACATTGGCATAACATGGGGCTAACCTATCCATACCCATAATGGCGTCAAATCCAACCATTTCTAACTCTACCAAATCTGTTGTGGTCTGACTGCTAGCAACCTCTACTGTACACCCTCGATAAACCCTTCTGGCTATGATAGAGTCATCGACGGGTGTAGATACTGAAAAGTGTTGCCGAAGCAATTCTGGTACAATACTAAACCTTCGAGCCCCTAATGGGGTAACATAGGACAAGGTAGATCCAGGATCGATTAATACATAAGTTGGGCGAGAGCAAATAGTCATCATACCTGTCACAACATCTGGAAACGCCTCTAAATCCTATCTCCCTGGTAATGCATAGGTACGACTTTGGTGCGCACCTAAACTAGAGGCCCCTGATCTGCCTCGGTCTCTGCCTGCTGAAACTGAGGGCCTGCGCCCTACCGGGGCTGCTGGAGCTCGTGACCCTGTTGATGCCTTGTCCTATCTATCCCGGTCACCCTGACCCCTGGCTGGACAATCTCTCATCACATGACCCTGTTGTCCGCATATATAACACCCTGTGGAGCCATATCTGCAAGCTCCAGAGTGGCGTCGGCTGCAAATAGAGCAAAGTGGTGGTGTCTACCTTCTATGTTCTGCCCTCCTCTGCTGGGGTGAATCTACTGTTCGAGAACTTCCACCAGACTCTGACTGTCCTCGGCGACTGAATCTACCCCTCTGCTGTTTTGATGGAGGCGGGGGTCTAGGTGGCCTATCTGACAATCGTTTAGGCCCTCTCCGAATCTCCCCCTGTAACTCATCTAACCTTTCACTGCGGCGCTGCTCCTGAATTGTTTGTCTGCTATCCTGTTGCCGTTGTCTAAGGCCCTCAATAATCTGAGCAAAAGCCTGCACTCGAGTAATATCCATATCTTCCCACAAAGTAGCTGTCATACAGGCCTCAATATACTCTGGGTTCAGCCCCATAATAAACCGGTGGACTCTGGATGGCATGGTGTCTACAAAGATTGGAGCATAGCGGGCCAAAGAATCGAACTGCAGGGCGTATTCTCGAACACTCATCGCCCCCTGCTCCAGGTGTAAAAACTGGTCCATCCGGGCTTGTCGGATCTCTCGTGGTAGGTAATGATCCAGGAAAGCCTCTGAAAAGATGGACCAGGTCGGAGGGGCAACATCTCTCCCTCGAGACCTTTCCCAACTCTCATACCACAACACAGCAATATCCCACAGTCAGAATACCGCCAATTCGATCGACTCTGTAGATGTAACATGCATTACCCGGAAAATCCTCTGCATCTAATCCAGGATGTCCTGGGGGTTCTCTGTCCGATCTGACCCTGTGAACTGCAGGGGACCTAGTACCAGGAATTATCGAACCCTCGAACTACCAGGCCCACCTGATAACTCTGCAGCTATAGGTGGCATTGACTGGCGCTGAGTAGCCATCATTTGCGCTAACATAACTACTGCACTCCTGACCTCCTGGTCAGATTGTGTAGGTATAGGAACTGTCGGAGGTGGTGTCGTCTCGAGTGACTCCTGATGGGGTGGAGACTACTGAGAAGGTCGGGACGATGCCTCTGTATCGCCCTCAGATCGGGCTGATTCTAATCGAGACTAGGGCATCCTGCTGGTGCCCTCTCCTGCTGCTATATCCAATCTTCGGCCTGTGATAGGATGTCGCTGATCTGACATTTTATCTATAAACAAAGAGTATAGTAAGCTTTAGGGACTCAACCCTATACTGTACTGCTCTATGGCACGACTTAATATGAAGAGAGAGTAACCATCAGCCTATGGTACGTGCACAACATATCCATAGACAAGAATCTACTTAGCACGGCTTGCAGACTCCCTGGGATACGACCTGCTCCGATACCAAGTTTGTCACGCCCCGCCTTGGGAGGCATGACTGGCACCTGGTGCCCTACTAGGACCTAGACTGCTGGACTACTGAGCCTAAGCACTTCTGGTGCCAGGCTGGCTCTAATTATGGATTTATGAAAACAACGGGCTATATAATGGCTGTAAATACAGCCTCCGGCCGAAAAGGCCTATAGCCACCTCGAGGAATATAAAAGCTACCCAGAATAACTGAACACAAGGGAGCCTATGCGGGCCGACAAGGCCACCATGCTGACTAGTTATCACTGAAAAGTAGAATCAAGTGCTAAACTGATCTGTGACCGACAAGGTCACCAACTGACAACTTAACAAGGCCCTACACAGCCATCACATGCAAACTAAAAACATACACACGGCCCCACACGACCGGTACAACTAACCATAAGGAATATACAATCCGCAAGCCTCTAAGAATAATAAGATGGTCGGGACAGGGCTCCGGCCTGCCCATACTGTACAACAAAAAGGGAAGTAAACCTTTAGCTATCAAGCTCCGAATGATACGAGCTGAATACTTTGTACGCTTGCTAGAACTACGAGGGATCTGCTCCTCATCTATGAGTACTTGCAGGCAAGTAATGCAGCGCCCCAAAACCAGTACCACTGGTACTGAGATGCAAAGCAATAACTTAAAATAACTGAAAGCAAACAATAATACTGATAGATACTAAAGTAATAGGAGACGGGCTGAGACTGACTGAAAAGAGCGTAACTTTACTGAAGAGAGTAAGAGTCATACCTGATAACATGGAAGTTTACTTTCTATCTATTAATAACTAACACAACATAGCATACAAGAACCTTACCAGCCCCCATAAGCCGTAAGGTACCAACTAGCACACAATCTATATACCCTTACCCAGGTCAGACCATCTACCTAGTAACTATGAGCATCTGTCAACCCCCTAGGTATGCAACTTAGGCTCGCTGGGCCCCTGACTATAGTTGTATCTAAGTCCGGAGGACTCCTGAAATCTGTAATCTAAAATTTGAAATCTGCACCCCGGGCGCAAGTGCTCGACAGGGAGTGTGGTATAGTGCTGATCAGCCTGCTATGCGGAATCTGCATCCCATCTTCGTCTGCTGGCGGACGGCATGCCACTCTGTAGAGCAACGTATCCTCACCCTCTGGCGGGCGAGTCGACACAGCTATTAACCCTGGGGCGGTCAAGGAATCTCTAGGGTGCCCAACACAGAACAAATCATGTCTCCACAGATAGCAAAATAACTGTATTTAATATATATATATATATACTGAATCTGATAATAATATTTATATTCTGGTATTCTGTTCTTAATTTCATACTGAAATATACTGAATCTGATACTGAAATATGTTGAATCTGATACTGAAATATACTGAATCTAATACTGAGATATACTTAGTCTGAAATAATATTCCTTGAATATTCTGCTGGGAATTATACCTTTTTACTGAATTTTATGCTGAACACTGTATTATATTTCTAATATGCTTACTGAATTTCATACTGAACATAATATACAACTTTTAAAACATTCTACTGAAATTCTTACTATTTTGCTATACTAGAACTACTAGCTTGCCGAAAGAAACTGGTTTTACATACCTCAACTGCCGACTTTCTGATTAACTGGCGCAGCTCAGCTAATGTTCAGCTATTTCTCCCAATTGTATTCATATTCACGAAAGAATAGAATTAATTCTACTATTATTTTGGAAAGAAACCATATTATGGCTATACATACTGCCTATTCTTAGACTTATCGAAGAACGGTCGAAAACTCGCTATTTGTCAGGGGTCTAGAAGGGAGAAATACTCACTTTAATGCTGGGAGTATATTAACACTAGTTTAGAGTAATTCCACTTACCTTGGCTCGGTGAGACAACGATTCATCAGCCGAATTTCACAAAACTAACTCCGTAGGAATGCTCCCTGTAGCTTTATACTTTGCTATCCAAAGTTAATTTGAGTTTGGACTGCGTTTGACGGTGGAAACGGAAGGAAATTTAATCAAACCCTTTGTTTCCCTCTATTTCTGTTCGTTTACTAGAAATTATATGAAGGGAAAATGATTTAAAACGAAGTGGGAGCCTTATATACTTGGGGCCTTTAAGTCGCATTTGTCGAATGCGATTTATAAGTCACATTTGCCTTGCTATGCTCCGACTTGGCACTTGTCCAGTCTCTCCCCGGGCCCTTTTCTCGCACGTATGGCATTCTAAAACTCTTAACCAACATGCGAATAGGCCAACTAAGTATCAATAACATACGGGGTGTAACAGATCCAATTTTTGTAAAGCTGAAAGAAGTCGTTCGGAGTCAGAAGGTGGAGGTCTTCTCCTAAGGGGGAGATGGCATGCTGCAGTACCAGGGTCGTCTATGTGTTCCAGATGTTGATAATTTGAGGGGTCGGATATTGCATGAGGCACATGGATCCATGTATTCTATCCATCCGGGTTCCACCAAGATGCATCATGATTTGCGAGAAATATATTGGTGGAATAGCATGAAGAAGGATACTGCAGAATTCATAGTCAAGTGCTCGAACTGTCAGCAAGTGAAGGTTGAGAATCAAAGGAAGGGAGGCATACTTCAAATATTAGCATTCCCACTTGGAAGTGGGAAGATATTAATATGAATTTCATTACAGGCCCACCTCGTACTCACTGACACTGCGATTCTATTTGAGTGGTGGTAGACAGGTTGACCAAGGCCGCATACTTTCTACCAGTCAAAACCACATATTCAGTGGATGATTATGCCAAACTATATATCTGGGGGTTGATGCGATTACATGGAGTGCCCTTGTCTATTATCTCAAACCGAGGTACTTAGTTTACCTCCTAGTTTTTGCGATCTTTTGAAAAAGGGCTTGGGACTTAGGTTAAACTCAGTACAGTATTTCATCCACAAATGGATAGTCAGGTGAAGCAGACAATTCAAACTCTCGAGGACATGTTGAGAGCATGTGTGAGGGACTTTAAAGGTAGTTAGGATGATCACTTACCCCTGATCGAGTTTGCTTACAATAACAGCTATCACACCGGTATCCAAATGGCACCGTTCGAGGCTCTCTATGGGAGGAGGTATAGATCGCCCATCAGATGGTTTGAGGTGGGTGAGGCAGCTATGATGGGGCCAGATTCGGTTCACGAGGCTATGGTAAAGGTTCCGTTGATAATGGACAGGCTGAAAACTGCTCAGAGTCGTCAAAAGTAATATAGTGATGTGAGGAGGACCGAGTTGGAGTTCAAGGAGGACGATTGGGTATTTCTGAAGGTATCTCCCATGAAGGGAGTCATGCAGTTCGGAAAGAAAGGAAAACTCAGTCCCCGCTATGTTGGTCCCTACCATGTTATGAGAAGAGTTGGTAAGGTAGCATATGGGTTGGACTTTCCCTCATAGTTATCTTACGTGCATCATGTGTTTCATGTATAGCTTTTGAAGAAATATTTGGGAGATCCACCTTTAGTAATTCCGGTGGACAGCATTGGTGTAAAAGATAGCCTCAGTTATGAGGAAATTCTAGTTGCAATCTTGGATCGACAGGTTCGGAAACTAAGGAAGAAAGAAGTACCATCGTAAAGGTATTATGGAGAAATCAGCATGTTGATGGAGCTACGTGGGAAGCCGAAGTGGATATGATGGCTAAATACCCTCATCTGTTCCTTACCGACTCAGTTTAAGTTTGTGGTATCAGTTTTTTCCCTAATCCCCTAATTAGTTTCCATGTTCAGTTCATGTGAGCAAGTTTGATTTATGTAATGATAGATATTTTTTATGTCTGAATTTAGTTCAGCTACCTAGTTCTTTTCGAAGGTAGTCATTCTGTCAGTTTTCGGTTTAAATGATCAGTGTTTGCATATGATGATTGCATGTTTCTACGTTTTCTATGTGTTTCTAAAATTCGAGGATGAATGTTCCCAAGGGGGAGATATTGTAATACCCTGGGAACCCAAGGATCAGACCTGGGAGTCAAAACGAGGAAAATATAAAATTGGTGTTACAGGCACAGAATGAGTCATTGGACTATGAGGACAGCCCATGAGTTGTCAGGTGACTCGTGGGGAGGCCAGGAAAGAGTTGGGAAGTTTGGAGGAAAAGGGGGTCCCCAAGAGCGTGGGAACAACTTGTGGTCAGACACCACGAGTCGTTAGGTTAGTCGTCGGGTAAGGGAGAAGGAAAATAGAAGAAGGAAAGATACTGTACTTAACGGAAGTTGACCACAACTCGTTGGGTGCGGTAACGAGTCATGGTGTGAGTCGTGGGGTGATATAAGTGTGAAGTGATGTAATTGAGGCAATGCACTTGACGATTGGTGACCACGAGTCATGGTCACCCCTAATGAGTCGTTGTGCCAGTCATTGCGAGCCCAGGACATCACGCTATACTGTGTACTAGACGAGCAATATGACGAGTTCTTTTCCCTAGTGACGAGTCATCAAGTCGTCCGTTAGGACCACCTGATAGTTATTTTATGTGTTTTACTAAGGACCTTTTCATAAATGCTAAACATCCGAAAGCCTATTCTACGTCATTTAAGGCTCATTTTAGTGGGTTTTAAGAGGGGAAAACCTATTCTAAGTCATTCCTTACATGCATGCAAGCTTGAGAGGTTGAAGAGGTGATTCAAGGCTAGTATTCATGGTTTCCATCCAATTTCCTCTTGGGTAATCAATGATTTGGTGGAATCTATCCCTTCTAGGTATGTATGGTTATGAGTGGATGTTTCCTTCCACATCCATGCCCAATCTCTATCTAAGTATGAGAAATTCCTATGATGAAGTTATAGGGTTTTTATCCAATTGCATAATTCTTCAATTTCTATACATGGGTATGATTAGATTATGTTTCTATTGATGAATTATGAAGCTTGGGCAGATTTTAAATTATTTTCAATCAAAAATTATGTTTTCTAATTTATGAAATTTAATGCCCATGGATGAGAAGTTCATGAAAGAAGAGAATGATGATGAATGTATGATGATGATAAGATTTGATGAAACAAAGAATGTTTCAAAAGCTACCCATGATTATGGTGTTATTTCCAAAATGAATTGAGTAGATCCAAGCATGATAAAGTTTTTTGCCAAGTCCTTATATTGAGTATGATGTTCTAGTATCTCTAAAGTAAGCTTACCACATGGTTTTAGACTAAAGGCCTCCACTTATCTTTGAGCTTGTGGTATGTTTTGAAATAAAGCTTCTCATATGCATGAATTCACAATTGAGATGTATGTTATTATTGAGCTTCATTTTCATATGATGTCGGGTCTATGCATGGTTTTATTATTGAGCTTTGTTAATAGACAATGTTGAGCTTCGTTTTAATATGATGTTGAGTTTATGCATGATATCATTATTGATCATAGTCAATATACGATGTTGAGCTTCGTTATATACGATGTATAGAATTGCATGTTTTGAGATAAGATCTAGCACCGGGCAAGCTAAGGGTCAATCACCCGATGCCCCAAAACTATGCGCCAACATAGGTTGAAACTATTATATAATTGGTACCTCCCTTGTGGGCTATCCCCGGCCCTAATGGCCCATGTGTTTGATATCGATATCATGGTAGCATCCTTAGCCCTGTCAAGGTTTTGGATGGCTCGCGCCCACTTGACTATGATAGTCGGGGCCACGTAAGCTCTATCGTGGTATGTCGGTTAAGTGACGAGTTTCCCACTGTCTATATGATTCATATTTGCATATTTATTACCCATGATTATTATTTTAAACAAGCATGTTCTAAAATCAAGGTTTGACTCATTGTTCAGCTTTTCTTATAAATGTCATATTTCATCTTTGAGTCATTCGAGTCAGTTATGATGTTATGAAGTTATGCATTTTCATGCTATGAAAAGGTTATTGTTTCAGAATGAATGCATGAAATCCTTCCTCTCAGATTTAAAAGCTTATGATATGTTATGAAAGGTTTTAAATGATTTACTTTACTTAAGCGATTTTACTTAGCTTTCATACTCGGTACATTCCACGTACTGACTGCATACTTCCTATGTTGTATCGTTTTATGATACAGGAAACAGGTCCCAGGCTCATCCCAGTTCGTAGTCGGTTGTCAAAGTTAGTACCTACTTGGTTGATGAGTCCTCAT
Organism: Datura wrightii; assembly: GCA_035772735.1. Lineage (NCBI taxonomy): Eukaryota > Viridiplantae > Streptophyta > Magnoliopsida > Solanales > Solanaceae > Datura > Datura wrightii. Next base: position 63,718,098 of record JASDFA010000016.1, on the reverse strand, counting down.
CCTTTAAGGGCTAGACTTTTAGTTTCCTTATGTATTTTCATCTTCAATATTGTTGAGTTAGTTAGGGCCTTGTTCCATCAACTCGTCTAGATTAGAGGCTTTTCAGACTTTGTATGTGTTTAGCTTCAGATGCTTATTCTAATGTTATGTTGAGTAAGAATTCCACGGAGTTGATATCATTGATTCTGCAGTATATATATTGAGTTAGATGTATTCTCATGCCTTGGGTTGACTTGGGGTCTCTCGGGGTATATTCAATTAACGGTAGCCGATACACATTCGAGGGTACCATCTTTCCTACGCACGAATAATACTAGAGCACCCCATGGAGAGATGATGGTCCTGATGAGCCCTTAATCAAGGAGGTCTTTCAGCTGCGCCTTCAACTCCTTAAGCTCAGCTGGAGCCATTCTGTAAGGAGGGATTGAGATGGGCTGAGTGTCTGGAAGGAGGTCTATGCCAAAGTCTATTTCCTGGTTAGGAGGGACTCCGGGAAGAAGTCATTACAGCACTACAGTGATGGGTCACCTCATCGGTGCCCGTATCCACCACCTTCTTTTTCTTCAAGAGCTCCTTCATAAATTTTGCATAGCCTTGCATTTGAATCAAAGCATCCACAAATGGTATATCAAGGGATAATTTGTTGAACATTCTATAAACTTGCGAAATTGATTATCCTCCTTCTTGGTCAGCCGCTATGGATATGGGGGGGGGGGGGGCTATTATTTCTTGATCTTTGACATTAGGGGCCTTCTTGACCTCATATACATTCAACTTATTCAAGGGAGTCAAATCAACTTCTCTTCCTTCCCTTCTTTATTATCGTAAACACTTGGTGCTTTTGACACCTTTTTCCATCACCTCATCATCAATTGCCCTTGGGACAACCATATCCTTGGGCTTCACACCCGTATCCTTCAATATCTTATCACTCCTTGTAACTATCTCGATACAATGACCATCTTTCTTTGGATTTTACTTTGGGAGTGCATCCTTCATGCAGGGGTTCATTTGCGAAGATAGATTGTCTATTTGTGCTTCGAGGTGTTTCATTAACGCCGAGTGGGAGCTCACTATTTGGGAGAGGTTCGATACCTCCCCTTTCAACTCTTTAACCCCACTGTTAGTAGATTCTACCTTTTTCAACACCCAAGACAACATTTCTTCAATTTTTGAGTTACCTACATCACTCACTCCAGGCCAGCCTTGAGATGCTTCCGCTTTTGGAGGAGGCACATAGGAGTTAGCACTTCGATGATATTGCTCTCCTTCGCGATTTTGATCTCTATTACCCCATCAATCATTTCTCTCCCCACATCATGGATTATCACAACTTCTCCAACCTTGATTCTCCTCTCTTGAGTGCCAAGGGCCTTGATTGATACCTTGATACCCAGGGCAAGAGCTCGTCAATTGGCTCTCCATGTATTGACACTCCTCCTCATATCTCGAGGGTGAAGTGTCATCATTAAATTGAGGATGTCTTTAGGCACCTACAACATTCACACTCTTTGCACCTGCTCCCATCACATGTTTCATCATCAATTCTAGCTGGGTCATCATCTTACCAAGAGATGACACCTGCTCCCATCACATGTTTCATCATCAAATCTAGAATAGTAGATCTCGTCCAGGAGTTTTCAGCTGCACCAGTGGTGAGTCCTCATCCTTCTAGGACGATAATTAATTCTCTTCAGTTATATTTCTTTTAGTTAGACTTTGATTTAGTTGGGGGCTTGTCCCAACAACTTATCAGATAGATGGTTTTCAGACACAAACAAAGATCTAGATTTTTTTCAGTTTTATTTCAGTTGTATTAAAACTTTATGATTTAGTTCTTCTTTGTAAGTGTTTTATTTTATTATTTTTAAAGCTTCTGCTGTAATATTACCCAGATTACTAATGTTATGATAGACCATGGGTTGACTTGGGGTTACTTGTGGCTCCAAGTACTGTGTCTCGTCCAGGGTACAGACTCGGATTGTGACAGGTTTGGAATGGTTGTGGAACTAACATTTAATTGTAGAATCATGACTTCCTCTAGTCAATGAGGCAAAGACAGGACCCCTTCCACATCCAAGAGCAAGAGGAACGATAAAGCCAAGGCTACCCCATCCCTTCCACACACCCAGGATGTTATCAACCTGTGTGTGCCTAATATGAAGAAGCACTACGCCACATGCCTAGATAGATCAATCACTATGGAGAAGTGCTTCAATTTGGAAGGGCTAGGGGGTGACTTCCTCAACATCACCCACCAACTCAATAACAGACCGTGGCATATGTTCACAGCTCAAACCAACTACTACCCCAACCTTGCTCTAGAATTCTATGTTTTATACCAAGCAAGGCAAGATTCCATGATACATAAAAGGAAAGTAGATGATTTCCCTTGCTTATCCTCGGTCATGGTTCGAGGCATGGAAGTCAACTTCACTTCGGACACCATCAATGCTATGTTCTAGGAGGATGAATTCGACTCTGGACTGAATTTGCTAGTAGAATAGCTGACAAAGAAGATAAGTTTGGGTAGGTTGCATGTATCATTGTAAATGATTAGCCACTCTGAGACACAATGGGGGGGGGGGATCGCAAGGCAAGAACTTAAATTCGAGGCCAAGTTGTGGCTAGATTTTTTGTGCTCTCGGTTAATGCCGTCGAAAAATAATTAATGAGTGAATCTCAAAGCAACCACTCTAATTAATTGTATCATGTCTGGGGTGCCGATAAATGTTGGTGAGGTGGTTGCCTCCTAGATAAAGAGGAAAGCCAAGAGCCAAGGTCTCTCAATGCCCTATCTAGTGCTCATTAGTCAATTGTGCATCAAAGCAAGAGTTCGACTATTTCCTGATGAAAATAGGAGCTTCGCCACAAGTGTCATTGCTTTAGACAAGAGAAGATGATGGCTTGGGGTACACCTAAGGATTCTACTTCATGTGGCATGGATGAGACTCCTATGGATCCCGACCATAACATGACACAACCTAGGATGTTGGGGGAGGTATCTGATGAGGCACCATTTAGAGGGACTTCACCTCCTCCTTTGTCCTCCGAACCAAGGGGAATCCATAAACTGGGTGAGATGACACAATCTCATGAGAACCAAATCAAAAATTTGGCTCAAAATTTTCTAGCTCTTATCATGAAAATGGTGAAGAAGGAGTTGAAGAGTGTATTTGATAGCTTGAACTAGTTATGTTCTCGGGTTGATGTGGTTGAGGGAGCAGTCTCTTTCCTCTGAGCTGATGTATGAGAGTTAAAGAGTCAGACATCAATAGAGGATACAAATATAAGCTTACTTGATGCAGCCATGGCTACCGTGCAAGTGACACAGTATTGAAAATGGCAAAGCTATCCAAATCTGATGCAAGAATGATTTAGAGGCTTCTAAGGGAAAAATGGAAATCCGTGCAGAATAATGAAAAGAAAACTTTCCTTATTTTGTACACACTTTTCATCTTTGTGGGGTGAAATAACTTTTTGATAAGCTAACTTTGTCAAGAGAGAACTATAGAGAGAAGTAAGAGATAGTCATCTTCTCCTTCTTCTTATTCAATACTTTTAGGGTAAGAAATTCTCCATTGAAGTATACATTGAAGATCAAATTTAATATTCAATTATGAATGTGACTAAATCTTTTATTGATTTAATTATCTTATTTAAATTCATGAGTAGCTAAATTGATTGCTAGGGGCGTGTGCTTGATGTGGATTGAGATTTGATTGGGTGTTGTTAATTTCGTCTTAGAATTACTTATTATGCATGAATCGAATGCTTTATCTAAGTTTCAATGCAAATATTTATGATAGAAAACATAAATTGTATTTACTTATCCTGCTATTGCTTGAAAAAGGAAAGTAAGGTGTGGGTGAGAAAGCATTAGTGGGGATTTGGGTTTTGTAAATGTGGGATTAGGCTAGATATATCCAAAACCCATTTTCATAACTCAATTTAAGGATTAAGACTAGAAATAGCTTTATTCTTCCCCAAGACAATATGGGTAATGTGTTAATTGAGCTTGAGGTTTGAAAGAACTCAAGTAGAATATGCCCAAGTGGTTGAAAGACATCGGGTATAGACTTGTCCATGGCTATTCATATTAGTAGTTTATTCATAAGACTTGTTGATTAAGCTCAATCCTATCGATGACCCATCAATAGCACATCTCTAGTATTTTCTCTCATTGTTTCTTCAACTTGCATTACTTCATTTTTATATTGATTAGAGTCATATAGTGTTTTCTCCCCCAACATTTATTTTATGTATTATGATACAATGATGCTAACTAGTTTAGGTTGACATACAACTCTTGTAATGATCTATCCCTATTTACTATGGATTCAACCCGACTCATAAAATTGGGTAAATTATATTGCTAATGACCGTGTTCACTCTCTCTAGCGAGAATTGGATTTGGATCGTGTACACTCTCTCCTTCCATAAACCTATTCATATAACATCACAATAGCCCACTAATCGTATTCCTCTACTCATTTTCATGAGTGGAGGATTCGCAATTAATTTTTTGTCTACCATTAGCAAGAAAAGATGATAAAAATTTTCGGTAGCAAGAAAAGATGATGAAAATTTTCTAATGTCACACCCCGCCTTGGGGGGTATGACTAGCACCTGGTGCCCTACTAGGACCTGAACTACTGGAATGCTAAGCCTAGGCACATCTGGTGCCTGGCTGGCTCTAACTCACATTTTTGGAAACAAAGGGCTATATAACGGCTGTAAACACAGCCTCCGGCCCATTGGCCTATAGCCTCCTGTACCTGTAATAACAGCTGACCAGAACATGCAACTATAGGGAAACCTATGCGGGCCAACAAGGCCACCATGCTGTCTTGTTATCTGCAACTCAGCAATAAAATACTAGAAGGCTACGTGACCGGCAAGGTCACCACTACTGGCAAACTTATGGCCCCCCACGGCCAACATAAAAGAAGCAAAAGTACTAACAGCTAACAACTGCACGGCCTCACACGACCGGCTCAACTGACCACAGGGAAATATACAGACTGCAAGCCTCTAGGAATAGCAATAGAAATGATCGGTACAGGGCCCCGACCTACCCGTACTATACAACCAAAAGAAAATGAAATACACCTCTGGAATTCAGTCTCCGGATAACAGGAGCTGAATACTCGATCGCTGACAGGAATCACGTAGTATCGCCTGCTCGTCTGTAAGTACCTGCAGGCAAGTAATGCAGCACCCCACCGGGCTTCAGTACCGCTGGTACTGAGTATGTAAAGCAATAACTGACGGAAATATCTGAAAACAACCATACAACTGATGAAACTGAAGTAGAAAGAAACATACTAGCTGTTTGATAATGTAAATCATACCTTCTCTTAATCATACTGAAGGGAGTAAGAGTCATACCTGGAGATGTATCATTTTACTACTGATCTACTCGTATCTACTATAACACGGCACGACATATCATAACATACATAGCACACACAAACCTTACCCGGCCCCCATAAGCCGGGAGGTACAACCAACACAGAATCTACACCCCTCCCCCGGTCATCCCATCTCCTATAAACCCTGTAAGCATCCTGCCGGTCCCCTGGGTATGCACTTGGGCTCGCTGAGCCCCTGACTATAACTGCACTTGAGTCCGAAAGACTCCTGAATCAACACCCGGGCGTATCCGCTCGACAGGGGTGTGTAAAAGCCGACCAAGGCATAATATGGGGAAAACTGGCATCCCATCTTCGTCCCCTGTGGGACGGCATTCCACTCCATAGAGTGACGTATCCTCGTCCGCTGGCGGATGAGTCGATACAGCTATCAACCCTGGGCTGGTCATGGATGCTAGGTAGTCCAACCCCAAACAATACAACGGTCTCAACTAGTAACACTATCTGCATATCTCACATGCTGAGGCTAATAGGGGTAAAGTATCGTATATGTTACATGCTTAACTAGTGATAGTAATCTATACGTATCTAATACGTGCTGAGGCTGGTAAATATATATATATGAATATAGTTTCCTGCCAGACTGTTCTGGGGCTAATACTGAACAGGATATAGTATTTCTGCTGAAAACCATGTTGTATACTGAGTTTCTATAGTAACTTGATTTGCCATTTCTAATATGCTTTCTAACTTCACTTTAACTTGTCGTTCTATTTCTGAGATGTCTTACAGATATTACATTGCTTTACTGGGCTTTAACTGAATACAATGATACCCTAACATTTCGTATTATATCACATACTGAGCATGCTGTGCAGATTCTAACACTTGTATTAGGATCTATATCGGGCTAGCAAGTTTTGCGCAAATTATAACTCGATACTTCTAATACAGTACCAACATTCATAATAAACATAACACATGACTTCTGAACATTCTACTGGCCTTTAAATTACTGCACCGTACCAAGATTACTAACTTGCCGAGGAAACTAGCTTTACATACCTTATCCTTGAACTATTCGTCTGTCGAACGAGACTCGGCCGGTACTTCAGCTATTTTCTCCCAACTGCATTCATAAATATGTCAATTAATATTAAGTACAACTTTATTTCAAAAGGCAACGTTACTTTCGATATCGTTTATAGCCTAAACTTAGGCTTATCGAAAGACAGCCAAAAACTCGCTATTTTTCAGAGGTCCAGAAGGGAGAAATACTCACTTCACAGCTAGGAACACATAGACACTAATTTAGAGCAATTCCACTTACCTTAGCTCGGTGGCTCGACGATTCGTCGGCCGTATTTCACGAAACTGAATCCGTAGGAATGCTCTCTGCTGCTAAATACCTCAGTATATGAGGTTAATTTGAGTTTGAACAATTTTTAGCAGCGTAATCGAACGAAAATTATATTATCTCCTTCGTTCCTTTTCTTTCTCTGCTGGCTTGCTCTGTTTTCTGGAAGTTTATAAATGTTTTTATCATTTAAAACCGAAGTGGGGCTTTATATACTTGGGCCTGGACAAGGCCAACGTGCCACGGAGCCAACGCGGAGGCCTCTCCTCCGTGACACGCTGCCATCGCGGAGGGGCTCTGCCTCGGCTCCATCCGTGATGGTTCGACAGGTTTCTCGTCCGATCTTTTCCCGGGCCTTTCTCCAGCACGTATGGCCTTCAAATATGCTTAACCATCGTGCGAATAGGTCATCTAGGTGCTGGGAATTCTACGGGGTATAACAACTTACTTGCCAAGTTCTTGAGTAATTTTTCCTTGCTTAGGGTTTGGAGTAGGAATTCAACTCAATTATGCAATTTTATTGGAAGACTTTGTGCTCAAATGGAATGGGAGTGAGTTACGGGTAAGTAGAGGGTGAGGGGAGGAAATCGTGGTAACATGTAGTGATTTTCAAACTAGATTTTTGTTTTAAATAGGTTTTGGGAAAATGTAAAAATCAAATTTGAGTTAGGTCAGCTGGGTTATTTCATTTAAATAGCCTAGCACGACTCGCACCATACCTAGGACTCGTCCCTTCCTTCCGTAATTGAGATTTAGAGCACTTACCTGGGAACCCATAGGTACATGTTATGATTCGTACCAAGGTTTCATGAGTCGTACCATGATTCATAGATTGTAGTTTCTACAATTTGACACTTATGGAAGTTCATCACGCCAATGGGTATTACGACTCATATCACCTGTACACTATTTGTAGTGACTAACCATAGTATGAACTTCTGAATCTAATCAAGCTCTATTTCGCCTCACGGATGAGATTATGAGCCAAAACACAGTGATACAATTCAAGACTGAGGCACGTAGTCTAGACCTTTACTTCAATTTTTCATCATTTAGTCCCTATTTTGCCTGCATATTGCAACACACATAAGTTAAGATACTTGGGTTGCCTCCCAAGAAACGCCTGATTTAATGTCACGGCATGATGCAGGTAGTTTGGTTACTTAAGCTTCACTAACTACCTCAAGAGTTTCCTCCCATCAGCACCTGGTTTAATGTCATGGTACGACGCAGGTTTCTTGACTACTCAAAATTCTTCAAGAAACTCTGATTCCACATAAATTACTAAGATTACTATGAATCCACTCAGCTGCTTCATTGACCTGCAGACATTGAAAGTGAACTCTTCCTTATTTAACCAAAACTTCAGATGTCCAGCTTCAACTTCCAATAAGGTAGGCCTAGTGGCAAGGAATCCTCAAAATCCATTTGGCAATCTAAAATCACAAAGTTAGCCGGAAAGATGAACTTATCCACCTTCAGTAGAATCACGAAGGATACCCACATGATTTTTCACTATATGGTTTTCCATCATGATGTTTCCCAAATTACACCTCATAAATGAGATATAAAGTGGTCGATTTCAAATATATAACCCAACCAGAGTTGGGGTCGAATCCCACGAGGAATATGACGAGAATATTAGTTAATGTTTTTAGATAATATTATCGGCTTATTTCCTAAGGGGGAATGTTTGAAACACAAAATAATAAACAATATTAGGGACTAGTAGATGTTTAATTCAATTTTGGTTGTATTTAATCAACAAATTGACTAGGATTGTGTTCCCCATGACTTCATAACCACAAGATTTTTATACTAGTGACCTATTCCGGTGTTTAGCATGCAATATTGGTAAGTTAAATTCACCTAAATAGTTGGTCCCCAATCTAGATGATTAACACCATGCAACTTAATCTGTATGCGAATGTATACTTAATTAACCCTTACCCTTAATATTGGATTACCTATTACCAGACAAGGTCAAACTATTAGATGAGGGTTGATAGCCTCAAATATCTATTGTTAATCCCTTTTTTCATTCATCACCTCCCTTGATCCGGTGATTAAGAATAAGGCAAATTCCGACGTTTGTAACCGTAAAGAAGCTATTAAGACGCAGGGAAAAACAACACATGCATAAACCCCGTTCAAGATTCACTAAGTATTTTTACCTATATGTGTTAATTCATCATGGTTCCCACAATCATAGTTATGGATTTAGCTACTCATAATTAAATAATCACAATTATAAATTAGAGAAGAAACCATAATTCCAACTTACAATGATTCGTAGAATAAACCACTCATATTGAATAAATCAGAAAAATCAAAGAACAAAACTCCAATGTTGTTTTAATCATCAAAATCAAAAAAAATTATAAACTTCGTTTCTTGAACCTTGATGGTAGTCCACAACACCCAAATTAAAGTTCAAAATCGTAAAAATAAATTGTGTTCTAAAAATAACCCTAAATAAAGTATTTATAGTCTTAAATAAAACCATTCCTAACTAAAAATGGAATCCAAGTCCGCAGTGGCAACGGGCTAAGTAACGACTCATTAGGCCTTCTAATAAGTCGTAGCATGCATTACAGAGTCGTCCTTAGCAGACTACTTTTTCATGGAAACGGGTTACTTAACGACTCGTTAGGTCAGAGAACGAGTCGTTAGGTCCCTTATGGCTTTCGATCCCCAAAAGTTCCAATGTACTTGACAGATGTTCCTAGCTTCTCAGGACGAGTTGTCAAGTCTCCGGACAACTCAATGAGTCTTTCGTTGCACCCTAGGTAACTTTTCAGCAATTTTTCTTCCCAGTCCTCACGGCTCTCATAATGACTCGTTACCAATCGTAACGAGTCGTGCCTTCTACTCGTAGTCTGCACTGGTTTCTTGCACTTCAAACGTGATCTCTTCCCAAGACTCCAGGAACCTATCATCCAATGAGACGACGACTCGTTACCTAATTAGGAGTCCACACTTGGTCCAATTTTTGCCTCACTTTGCCCATTTAACATTCTGAACCTGTTTTCCTACAACACTAAAAAAATACATTATATCTGCATAAACATACCTGAAATTTGCATATATTCTAAGTTTTAAGCGTCAAAAGTGTTGTAAAACCACGGTACATCAACACCCTCAACTTAGAACTTTTGCATGTCTCATGCAAAAACAAATAAAATAGAACTAACCCGACGCTTCAATCAAAAGAACTCTAGGAAACCTAAGGCAATCACAACTCAAAATCAAATCAAATTTTCTATCCCTTCCACTATCATCAAAATCCAAATCACAGTAAATATGTAAAATTTTCAACCATGACACAAAGGTATCGAAGAATGGCAATACACTATTGATGTACAGTGATTTTAGGGTACTTTTGACGCTTAAAACTAAGAAGATATGCTAATTTAGGGAATGTTTATGTAGATATAATGTGTTTATGTTAAGTGTTGCAGGAAAGTAGGTTTGGAATGTGAAATAGGCAAAGTAAGGAAAAAAATTGGACAAAGTGCAGACTGCTAGCCAGGTAACAAGTTGTCGTCTCAATGGACGACTCGTTCTTGGAGTCCCGAGAAAGGTCAAGTTTGAAGTGCATGAAACCAGTACAGCTAACGAGTTGAAGGCATGACTTGTTACATCTAGTAATGAGTCGTTATGCCAGTCGTGAAGACTGGGAAGAAAATTTCTGGAAAAAATGTTCAGGGAGGCAATGAAGGACATAACAAGTCGTCAGGAGATGTGACGACTCGTCATGAGATACTGTGAGCACTCATCATGTACACTGGAGAAGTTGGTGATTGTTCGCGCTCTGCTGCTCGGTATATATTATACACCGACACGCCAGTGTACGTGGTCAAACAAGTAATAAAGTGACTAAGTAGCCAAGTATCGATCCAAGGAGGCTGCTCTAGATATGCAAAACTGCCTAGTTTACTATATCTCTATTCTATTTCTAACTATGTTAACAACAATCCAACCAAGATTTGAGTGAATTTTGTTTCTAAACTAATTATCTACTAAAATTAATAACTACTATTTACGTTGAGTTTAGACAATGGATATGCACACGCCAAGGTTAAGAACGAGTAATGAACTTGATAATCATGATAATTTGGTCATCTTCTTCTTCATATTGCTAGCCAAGAACGTTTGCCTAGAAATTAAAACTTCCGTATTTAATTTCACTTTAGATTCATAAACCATTCGTCTACATTTCTGTGATGAAATGCAATTTATGACCTAACACTACAATTCCAGTTCCTAAATTGACTAATACGGCTTTCAAGTATATTTCTATCAAGAAAGCACATCAAAACCCAATTTTCCCAAATCAAGTTAAGAACAATACCCTATTAATTCACAACTTTCCAATTTCATGCTCTCTCGAGTGAAATTGGACTTTTTAGATATACATTAATGGTGGCCAATCAAGAATGTAATAAGCACAAGAATTAATAGAACAACATGCAAGAAGAAGAAGAAACCATATCAATTATTACCAACATTCATTACACAAGTTCAAAACCTCAGCAAGAAAGGAATTAGCCACTCATTCTTGGATTAATCATCCTAGAATGAGTGTGAATCATCCATAAAATTGAAGGAAAGAAGAAGGGAAGAGAAGAAAACTCTTATCTTTTCTATTCTTCAACTGCCACAAAACCACGTTCCTGCTCCCACTTCTGAACTCAGGCTAAAAAAACTTAAACTAAAAAACTCCCTTTAAAAATAACCTAAGTGTGCTATTTATACTAGTGGGAAATTTTTCCCGGAATAACAAGCAACGTGTCACGGAGGCCAACGCGGAGCACTGCCTCCGTGACACGGCGTGGACGCGGACCCTCTCTGGAAATTGCATGGTCCGGATAATTAGCCTCAACGTGGCCCGGAGGCCATCGCGGAGGCCTATCTCCGTGCCACGGAGCTGACGCGCAGGCACACTGGAAATTGCCACTTTTATTTCTGCCCAGGCAGTGTGCTACCGCGATGGCAGCGTGGCACGACACCATCGCGGAGCCACTGCAAAATATGCCATCCGAGGTCTTTTCCACGCTCGCATCCAAGTCCAACTCCGACATAGTTCCAACACGCATTTTAGCTCTTAAAAATCACATTATCCTGCAAAACAAATGCTAATCATGTTGGTTAGTATAAATTCGCATTTTATTACCAAATACATGATATTATATACACATTGCACAACAAACAAGGTAAAAATGATACGTTTGCGTATCACTTGGGCATATAAATCTGCCCAAGATCACTTACCCCACACTTAAATCCTTGTTCGTCCTCGAACAACACATACACAAATCATGCACATCACATCTCAACCTTTGTCACTATGGTGCAACCATTTACGTTACCGTCATACTGATTATTCGATTTTTGCAAATCATCAAGAAAACATGCTTGGTCGTACAAGACAATGACCTTAATACATCGAGGCTTCCTAGACTTTTAAGAATTGATTCTTGATATCGGCAAACTCATGCAACTCAACTAATCAAGAAATCCGACAAGAAAATCAATCTGTCATCAAGCATGTACCCTCACAACTCGAGAGAAACTTCCCCTTTTATGCTCGTGCAGCACACAAACATGCAAGTAGGGGCATATAAAAATTAATTTCACTCTCTCTCCCAAAAGAATTCACATGCATCATGTCATGACCCATAGGCTTGCCCTTAGTGTATTACTCCACTAATATAAAGAAATGCAGTGTAGGATCAAATAGGACTTTCAATGGGTTGTAACTGGGCTATGGATCTAGTATATATATATTGGATTAGCCAATAATAGTCGCTAGCATCCTTAAGCGCCTTTTCAACTCATTCCCATCGACTCATGGACATTGTTCCTCTCTTTTCTCTTTTTCTCCCATTCATGCTGGTTTACTTTCATACAGCCCATTTCATCAGGCACACTTGACCCCAAACGGAAGGTTTTCATGTACCCTCAATTTCATTTAATTACAACTAGTGCCTCTTCAACATCATCTTTTCTTTCCTCACTTTGCTTTTCTTTTCTTTTCACTCTTTTCACTCTTTAACACTTTGGGAAACAATTTTCTGTTCTTTGTAAGCGCTTAAGAGCTTCTTATAGACTTTAAGGCTAATGAAAAGAAGGAATAAAGCTTAGTTCATACAATTCTGGACAAAAGAAATAAATCGGATAAAGGCTCAACGGGCTGACTAGGGTATACAACATATAAAAAGGTAGAACTTGACAAGAAAAAAATGGAAACTAACGGTTAAAACAAAGAAATGCCTACATCCTTTCCGACACTACACCTCCTTCATTTCGCTTTGTAAACACGCCAGGCAAGTTCTAGACAATTCACAATGACATGGAATAGCAAAACCTCACTCACACTTCATGCACATGCTCGAATCAAGATGCATTCACAGACTCTTTAATTAGTCAATTACATGAATTCAAGATTAAGCCTCAATCATAATGAACCAAATTCTATAGCCTAGGTAACTCAACATATTTACACAATTACATGCTTTCAAACGAATCACTTTCACATTTCGAACATCAATTACACACGCAACAAAATTTTAGCAACCATAAGCAACTACAGTTTATTGATGCAATCCACCAAAGAAACTAAAAACAAATCATCTACTCCTATCGACTACATTTCCCTTAAGACGGTCGTCATCCATCCATCATAGGGAATGTTCACTAACTATGACATCGGTTCAATGGGACTATTCTCGGTAAAAGAACCGAAAACAAACTCCGAGAAACCCAAAAATAAAACTTCAAAATTTTTGCAACACATCGATCATTTCGATGAAAAAAAAAATTTACAAAATATGTTGATAAGTGCAACATCTTTTCGCAAATATTTTGAAAAATATCGATCATATCGATAGAGAAAAAATATTTACAAAATTTACAAAATATTTACAAAGGCAACCATAACTTTTTAAAGACACACATCATTAGCCACAAACAAATACATACACATCATTCACAAATCAGTTCACAACAACAGGGAAAGCACAAACATACATAAACGTCAAGGAAGAATATACAGCAGATTTAGAGCCTATGACCCAGCACCTAACTACTCCTCACCCCACACTTAAATCGAACACTGTCCCCAGTGTTCACAAAAATACAAAGCACAAAATTTTGGGTGGTGAAACTCCCTGCTCAGTCGAAATATTCGACTTCCTCATCCGGTGCTGCGGCCTCGGCGCCCATATCTGAATCAGCTCCATCGCCGTCATCGGACTCCACATCAGAGTCCTCACGACGTGTCTCCTCATCAGTAGGGACGTCGTCGTCAGTCGGCTCCACAAAGGCTGGCCCCACCTTGCATAAAGCTCTGGCGTTCTCGCCAAAAGGGTAGTCCAGCTCCAGCTGCCATAATTCATCCTCGGTGGCTGGTCTCCCACCTATCCGTAGATGCAGCATCTGCATACCGAACATACGGGCCATATACTGGTCGTCACGAGCATGTCGCTCGCCCAGAGTCAGCACAGGTCCGTGTGTAGTGTCGGGGGCCTTGGTCTTTGTTACATCAAGGGCCCGCCGCTCCAACTGCGGAATGTAATCCAAGGCTTCTTCCTCAACGTCGAGGCCTTGGAGGAAGGTGGTGATGTGTCCGCCAAACCCGTATCTGTGGCCCTGGTGTAGTCTGGCTCTCTTCATGGCGGATATTATAACCGCCCCCACATTAATCTCAAGCCCTTTCATAAGGGCATACACCAGGCAGACACGGTCCCGGGTCACATCTGTCATATGTACTCCCGGGATCAAACACGAACATACAATTTTTAGCCAGATTCTGGCCTCCCTGTTCATCTGCGAATAAGGCAGAGTCTGGTGGTAACCCCTCTCTTTGTGTCTACTCCATCGGGCTGTGGATCGAGCCCCACACAACGTAAGTCTGATGTCAGCGTACGGTGGGGTGATGTTGAGCTGGCGGAGAACGTGGGCGTCTGTGTCCCGCGCTCCAACGATGGCATTCAGCTGCTGGGGTTCCAGAGTGACAATCTGCCCTCTGATTTTAACAGTGTGGCTTCTGATGGCCGGGTTCCAGTTGGCATAAAATTCCCGGACGAAGTGAAGGTTGCACTCCTTGGGCTCCTGAAAAATAAAGTTGAGCCCAGCTGCCTCAATCCTCTGTACGATGCGAGGGAACTCCTGTGCGAGTGGTTCCCTTGCAATATATTCCTCCGGGAAGTACTTGTTCTCCTTATGCTTTGCGTACCATTTCTTCCCTTCATCGGTGACCCATCGTGTTCCGTATCGGCGGTGTTGACCGCGTGGAACAGCAGGTGCATCTGGGACAGCAGTGCCCAGTCTCATTCTCTTTCTGCCGGTGCCTGAGGTTGAAGCACCCTTGCCTTTATCTTGTCAGCTGGCCATTGTACCTGTCAATTTACACAGACAAGCACAACATTAAGCTAAAAACTTGTTAGTTTTGGCTAAGGTCGGGTTAAACGAAATTTACCCCACACTTAGTCTTTAACAATATTTACAACATGTTAGCAGGGATAGATCTATTTACACCCCAAGCACAATCACTATAAACATATTGCTTAGTGCGTTCATAAAAATTCGACAGCATAACGGCTAGCGAACTACTCAGACTTCATACAGCTAACCCAATCCTACTATCGACAGCTATTCACCCATAGCACTTAGCAACAATAACAACAACAAAATAGAAACAACAATACAAACATTTTATATACACTAATCTAAGCAATTGAACCAATTCACATATTATGCAATGTCCCACAAAAAATCGAGAATTAGTCGTCTTTCACCAATTATACAATATTTACCACGACTTATCTCAAATAATAAACACACCCCGGCATCAATTTCGTCAAACTATCAAGTTACCCAAGTTAAAATTCAACAACCCCAAGCTCTAGAACTCAATTCGACAATCAACAATGAATTATTCAATCAATCGATAAGTTCACACGTCAACTACAACAATCCGAACACAATCAATCGCAAAATAATTCACGTCATGTTTAATTTCTACCTAGGGTGATATATCTCACCTCACATGCTCAAAATCGACAAAAATCGCCAAAAATTTGAGATAGACGATGAAAACATACCTTGGAATTGAAGAATCGACGAAAACTTGACGTTTTCCTTGCATCTTAACGTGGCACGGAGATTGGGGGTAGGGGAATGGTTGTTTGGTCGCGGAGGGAAGAGGGAATGGGGAAAATAGGGGCGAAATCGGCGGTTTTTATTAAGAAAACATGCGGGTCACCCAGAAACCCGGTGTGACCCGGCACTGGGATAAGGGCAACGTGTCACGGAGGGTAACGCGGAGGCCCTCCTCCGTGACACGGAGCCAACGCGTTGGCTTACTGGAATTTTAAAAAATTCCAGATTTGCCTTCAACGTGTCACGGAGGCCAACGCGGAGCATTGCCTCCATGACACGGCGCCAACGCGCCAGTGCTCTGTTTCACTATCAAATTTTATTTTTCATACCTCGCCTCGTTTTCTCGATTCCACGTATTTTTCCTCCGGTATACCTGAAAATCACCTCACTAAACAAAAATTGGTTAAATGACTAGATTCCCTACTAAAAGAATAAAAATTACTAATTAAAATGCACATCTAAACCTAGTCAAGAAAAAGAAAAGAAAATAAAATAAAAGAAAAACTTTACACTAAGGAAAAAGAAAGAAAAATATTTTTCACGGGTTGCCTCCCGTGCAGCGCCTGGTTTAACGTCGCGGCTCGACAGCCTTTACGCTCAATTTTCTACTAGGGAGATGGACGATTTGACCCGATCATGGTCATCTCCCCAGTAGTTCTCAACATTCTCTGGTGGCCTACCTAGTAACTCTCGGGAATCACTCAATCCATTTGCATTCCCATGATCAATCACGTTGATCACTGAGAGTTCCTTATAGACAGTCGGGAGCTTAGGTGCCTTGTACACGTCGAACACCTCAACCTTGTTGTGTGCTCGCATCGTGAGTTAACCCGCAGCTACATCGATCAATGCCTTTCCGGTTGCCAAAAATGGTCGTCCCAAAATAAATGGGACTTCTGCATCTAGCTCAAAATCCAGAACAATGAAATCTACCGGAAAAATGAGGGAGCCTACCTGCACTAGCACATCCTCAACTATGCCATCCGGCTTAGCTAAAGACCTGTCTGCTAGCTGCAAGATCACTGTTGCAGGTCTAGAACTCCCTAGCCCTAACTTTCTGAATACCGAAGATGGCATCAGATTTATACTTTCCCCCAAGTCGCATAACCCACGAGCTCGGATACTTTGCCCAATCGTCAGTTGGATAGTAAAACTTCCAGGATCCTTCAGTTTAGTGGGCAACCTGTTCTGAATACGGGATGTGCATTTCTCCATTAAAGCCACCGTGGCATACTCAGTCAAGCGACTTTTGTTGGCCACGATGTCTTTGATATACTTTGCATATTTTGGCACACCCTGCAAGACATCAACAAGAGGTAAGTTAACATGTACCTGTTTAAGTACCTCCATGAATTTCTGGAAACACGCCTCCTCCTTGTGTTTCTTAAGTCGTTGAGGGAACGGGGGTGGAGGCCTTGTTAGTTCAGCTTCTTTGGTCTTCCCCGTATCTGAGGTTTGTTCTCCCTCAACATCTGCTGCTCCTGACTTCTGAGGCGGTCTTTCTGGTTCCACCTCCTTTAATTGTAAACCACTCCTCGTGGTCACTGCATTTACCTGCTTAGGATTGGGATCCGTGTCGCTAGGTAGTCCTCCCCTTGGTCTAGTATTTTGGGCACTGGCAAATTGCCCAAACTGATATTCAAGAGCCTTGGTTGCCAATTGATTGTTCT
Source organism: Datura wrightii (assembly GCA_035772735.1). NCBI lineage: Eukaryota > Viridiplantae > Streptophyta > Magnoliopsida > Solanales > Solanaceae > Datura > Datura wrightii. The sequence goes on along the minus strand of JASDFA010000016.1, from coordinate 63,700,531 downwards.
TTACTTCGGCCGCCAGTTTGACATAGTCAGCCTGCAATTGTACCTGGTTGGCAATCATGGTCTTGAACATTTCCTCAATAGTCGGTGATGGTGGTGGAGGAGGGGCATTGTGATTTCTGAACTGATTCTGATAGCCTTGTTGCCCTCCTTGGTTTCTGTGCATACCCTGCCCTGAACCCCGGCCTTGTTGATTGTTGCTACCCCACGAAAAATTTGGATGATTCCTCCAATTCGAGTTGTAGCCACCACCAAACTGCTGTTGATTCCTCTGTGCATTGCCCACAAAGTTGACAGAATCAGGATTTGCACCACAGCATTCAGCTGAATGCTCACTACTACCACACACTTCACACCACATCTGTTGGACTGCATTAACTGAGGCTGACGGCTGGTTCAAATTCATATTGCTGAAGTGAGTGTTTAACTAATTTTGCAAAGCAGCTATCTGTGCAGCGATAGCTGTGAATCCATCCACTTCAAGCACTCCCGCTGCTTTCCTTGCTCCACCTCTTGAAGAATCTGCATTCCATTCCGGATTGCCTTGTGAAATTCGGTTGAGCAAAGTGTACAGCTCCTCATAAGTCTTCTCCAGCGCTTGCCCTCCAGCTGCTGAGTCTAACAAAATTTTAGTGTGGGGTTCCAAACCCTCAATAAAAGTGTGGACCAACACCTCATTTGACTGATGATGATGAGGACAGTCCCGCAACATGGACTTGAATCTTTCCCAGGCTTGATAAAGATTTTCTCCTTCCCTCTGTTTAAAACTTAGAATCTGACTTCTAAGTTTAGCTGTTTTACCTGAAGGGAAAAATTTGATCAAGAACTTCTTTGCAAGATCATCCCACGTTGATATAGAGTTGGGTGGTTCAGCTTTTAACCACCTCTTGGCTTCACCAAGTAAGGAAAATGGAAATAAGGTGAGCCGAACATAATCAGGTGACACTCTAGCGGGGATGTAAGTGTCACTTATCTCCAAAAAGTTCTGGAGATGTTGTTGCGGATCTTCGTGAGGGAGACCAGTGTGCAAAAGTTGCACCATATTTTACTTTAACTCAAATCTCCCCCCAGGCTGTGGTTTGCGGATGCTGGAATGTAAATTATTAGCATGTGGGATTGCCACCTCGCGAACCGGCCTGGCTGCTACTTCCTCGGGCACTAACACTGCCCGTACAACTGGTGGGTTGGGTTGCTCAATCATAGACTGTTTGAGCAACTGCAACTTCTTCCGAAGAGCTTCTCTACGTTGACTATGCAATTCACGTTCTGGCTCTAAGTAAGATTCCACCAGCTCCTTGTCCCTTGCCAGTGTTCACAGAAATACAAAATCTGCAAAATACAGGCTAAGACCAAGTTGTTAACACTTAAGAAAATAAAAATACAAATACAGTAAATTTACACTAAACAAAATTTTACAAATCGCCTAGCCTCCCCGGCAACGGCGCCAAAAACTTGTTCGCGCTCTGCTGCTCGGTATATATTATACACCGACACGCAAGTGTACGTGGTCAAACAAGTAATAAAGTGACTAAGTAGCCAAGTATCGATCCAAGGAGGCTGCTCTAGATATGCAAAACTGCCTAGTTTACTATATCTCTATTCTATTTCTAACTATGTTAACAATAATCCAACCAAGATTTGAGTGAGTTTTGTTTCTAAACTAATTATCTACTAAAATTAATAACTACTATTTACGTTGAGTTTAGACAATGGATATGCACATGCCAAGGTTAAGAACGAGTAATGAACTTGATAATCATGATAATTTGGTCATCTTCTTCTTCATATTGCTAGCCAAGAACGTTTGCCTAGAAATTAAAACTTCCGTATTTAATTTCACTTTAGATTCATAAACCATTCGTCTACATTTCTGTGATGAAATGCAATTTATGACCTAACACTACAATTCCGGTTCCTAAATTGACTAATACGGCTTTCAAGTATATTTCTATCAAGAAAGCACATCAAAACCCAATTTTTCCAAATCAAGTTAAGAACAATACCCTATTAATTCACAACTTTCCAATTTCATGCTCTCTCGAGTGAAATTGGACTTTTTAGATATACATTAATGGTGGCCAATCAAGAATGTAATAAGCACAAGAATTAATAGAACAACATGCAAGAAGAAGAAGAAACCATATCAATTATTACCAACATTCATTACACAAGTTCAAAACCTCAGCAAGAAAGGAATTAGCCACTCATTCTTGGATTAATCATCCTAGAATGAGTGTGAATCATGCATACAATTGAAGGAAAGAAGAAGGGAAGAGAAGAAAACTCTTATCTTTTCTATTCTTCAACTGCCACAAAACCACGTTCCTGCTCCCACTTCTGAACTCAGGCTAAAAAAACTAAAACTAAAAAACTCCCTTTAAAAATAACCTAAGTGTGCTATTTATACTAGTGGGAAATTTTTCCCGGAATAACAAGCAACGTGTCACGGAGGCCAACGCGGAGCACCGCCTCCGTGACACGGCGTGGACGCGGACCCTCTCTGGTAATTGCATGGTCCGAATAATTAGCCTCAACGTGGCACGGAGGCCATCGCGGAGGCCTATCTCCGTGCCACGGAGCTGACGCGCAGGCACACTGGAAATTGCCACTTTTATTTCTGCCCAGGAAGTGTGCTACCGCGATGGCAGCGTGGCACGACACCATCGCGGAGCCACTGCAAAATATGCCATCCGAGGTCTTTTCCACGCTCGCATCCAAGTCCAACTCCGACATAGTTCCAACACGCATTTTAGCTCTTAAAAATCACATTATCCTGCAAAACAAATGCTAATCATGTTGGTTAGTATAAATTCACATTTTATTACCAAATACATGATATTATATACACATTGCACAACAAACAAGGTAAAAATGATACGTTTGAGTATCACTTGGGCATATAAATCTGCCCAAGATCAGTGATCCTTGTCCACGAGGGACCTAACTACTCGTGCCCTGATATGAAGAATTGTTAGGTGACCCATTACCATGAAGGAATAGTCTGTCGAGGACGACTCGATTATGCTTGCCACAACTTGTTAGGAGACCTAACGAGTCGTTACTTGGCCCATTTCCACTACCGACCTGGATTCCATTTTTAGTTAGGAAAGGTTTTTTTTTTGAAACTATAAATACATTATTTAGGTTTATTTTTATTGTACAATTTATTCTACTACTTTACACATGTATTTGGTGTTGTGAATGACCATTCTTGGTTCAAGAAATGAAGTTTGTAACTTTGTTCTTGATTTTGAGGATTAAACAACATTGATATTTTATTCTTCTGTTTGGTGATTTATTCAAATCAAGTGGTTTCTTGTACAAATATTTGTAAGTTACAATTATGATTTATTATTTATTTTGTAATTGTGATCATTCAAATATGAGTAGCTAAACTCATAACTAGGGTTGTGGGAACCATGATGAATTAACACACATAAGTAAAATACTTAGTGAATTTTGTACGGGGTTTATGCATGTATTATTTTTCACTTCGTTTTAATTGCTTCTTAACGGTTGCAAATGTTGGAAATTGCCTTATTCTTACTCACCGGATCAAGGGAGTAGTGAATGGGAAAAGAGATTAACAACGGAGATTTGAGGCTATCAACCCTCATATAATAGTTTGACCTTATCCGGGAATAGTTGATCCGATATTAAGGGTAAGGGTTAATTAAGTGTACATCTGTATACAAATCAAGTTGCATGGTGATAATCATCTGGATTGAGGACCATACAATTAGGTGAATTTAACTTATCAATATTGCATGCTAAACACCGGAAGGGCTCACTAGTATAAAAGCCTTGTGGTTATGAATTCATGGGGAACACAATCCTAGTCAATGTTTTGATTGAATACAACCGAAATTGAATTAAGCATCTACTAGTCTCTACTATTGTTTATTATTTTGAGTTTCAAACATTCCCCCCAAGAAATAAGTAAGCCAATAGTATTAGCCAAACACATTAATTAAGTTCTCGTCATATTCCTTGTGGGATTCGGCCCCAACCCTTGTTAGATTTTATATTTGACATCGAATGCTTTATATCTCATTTACGAAATGTAATTTGGGTGACATCAAATTTTGGCGTCGTTGTTGGGGAATACGACTTAGGCTTTTGTTAATTGTGTTTCCTTTACTGTTGGTCCTTATTTCCTTTTTATTTTTCTTTTGTTGTTTTTGATCTTAACAGGTCTCAGGTTTGTGCATTCCCAGTACTAGGAGCAAAGGAAAATCCCTGATTCCAATTGATCACCAACTTGAACAAACACTATGGAATTTGAGGAAAATCCCTGGTTCTAGTTGATCACAAACTTGAACAAACACAATGGAATTTGAGGAAAATGGCTAGCGTACATGAGCAAGAGACAGTGGAACAGGCTACAGCTAGAATGTAGGCTGAGGAACAAGCTCAGACAAGAGATAGAGAGTTAGCAAGGCTTGCTGAAGAGCAACGCCTAGCTACCAAAGTTGAGCGAGCTAGAATGAACAGGCACCAGTACTTCCATGATGACGATGATGCTGAAATTGACAAATCTGGTGCCACTGGAGCTATTGTCCCTCCCCCTTTGCCTACTGAGGGAATGTTTAACATTACCGGTGCTATGATCCCACTACTCAACATGAAGGGGATATTTGCAGATCATGCAATTTATGATGCACATACTCACTTGACTTATTTTGTGGATATCTACAAAGCATATTGTAACACCCTAGAAAGGACTAAGAATAGACCCGGGAGTTTTGAAGTAAGGAACTGCAGAAAGACCTAGAATGTTGCACCAGTATGAATCGAGGTACAAATTGTGGTGAGAACTACGACTCGTGACTCGAGTCGTGATGCAGTTTGGGAGCCTGAGGTCATATCACTGGTGGTCCTATGAGTCGTTACACATAGGTATGACTCGTGGTTGGGAGTCATGGTGAATTTCTCAATGGTGCTAGAGTGAGTCATCACAGGTCATGGTATGACTTGTAGGATGTAGCAGCAAGTCGTAATGAGGAGTCATGGTTAAGTCATGTTTGGTGTGGGTGGATGGTACCACGACTGACAATACGACCCGTAGGATGGTAGTACAAGTTGTGGTATGCGAGTCATGGCCAGATTTAGAAGACTGAGAAAATTGTGAGGTGACCACGAGAGGTGACTGTTCGGGGCGTTTCGAAACTACACGCAAGTGCACGTGGTCGAACAAGTAGTAAAAGGGCTAAAGTAAGCCAAGTATTGATCCCACAGGGACTGAACCAAGGTAATAATCAAATTAAGTGTTAATGAACTCTAACTCTAAAAATGCAGACAACAATTTAAAGAAGATTTTGGAAGTTGGTTTCCTAATTTATACTAATCTACGACAAAATGATAAAGTGAGTCTGAACTATAGTAATGAGCAAGCTGAGGCCAAAACGAACATGCAGGGAAGTAATTTATTGATACAATTCAGTTAATCTTTCCTTCGGTTGCTAGTCAAGAATTATTGCCTATGGAGAGAAACTTTTGTATTCTACCCAACTTAAGAATCATGAACCTTCAACCTACATTTTTGTGATAAAAGAATTTCATGTTCTAGCCATACGAAACTGATTCCTTAATTGACTAATACGACTTCCAGATATATTTCTATTCTGAAGGTAAATCAATTCTCAATTTTCCCAAACTAAGAAGAGATCATATCCTACTAATTCACAACTTTTTGATTTCTTTTCAAGATAAAACTAGATTTTTTAGATATACATTAACATTGGCCAGACACTAATGCAGTAAGAACAAGAATTGATAGAACAACCATGGAAGAAAAGATGAAAAACCAAAATGATCAACAATTACATTCCACTACAACTGTTCTTAACCTCAGCAAGAAGTGAATTTAGCCACTCATTTGTGGATTAAACATCATCATATGAGTGTAATTCATACAAACAATTCAAATAAGGGAGAAAGAGATAGAGAAGAACCCTAGAATTTCCGTCCCCTCAACTACCTGTAACCCACGTCCTTGCTCAACTAAGTCAGAATTATTAAAAATAAACCTAAGTGTGCTATTTATACTAGTGGGATTTTTTTCCGGAATAACAAGCGACGTGTCACGGAGTGCATCGCGGAGCACTACCTCCGTGACACAGTGCAAACGTGGACCCTCACTGGAAATTTATGTTCCAGGTAAATATAGGCAACGTGCCACGGCATGTAACGCAGGGCTTGGCCAACGTGCCACGGCGCCGTCGCGAACCTTCATTGGAAATTTTCCAAAATAAATCATCCGAGGCAGACTGCCTCCGCGATGGCAGCGTGACATAGCTCCATCGCGGAGCCCCTATATTTACTGCTTTTCCTTGACCTTTTCTACCTCTCGCTTCTGAGTCCATTCCCGTTTTCACCAACATGCAACTTAGCTTCCTAAAATTACATTTTTCCTGCAAAACAACACTAATCATGTTGGTTAGTATAAATTCACATTTTAACTACAAATCACATGAGAATGTACAATTATCGATCGATAAACAAGACGAAATAGAGCATTTGAGCATCACTTGGGCATATAATTCTGCCCAAGATCAGTGACTACGAGTCGTGGTCAGGGCCAAATCTATTTTTCAGAGAAATTTCATTAAGGGAAAGTTCAAATGTTTTACGCTTTTGGACCTAAACCACGTCATTTTAAGGTCAGGATAGGGTCTTTTAGGGAGGAAAAACTCATTCTAGGTCTCATTTGACAATTGCAAGAACTAGAGAAGGGAGTAGGAGGATATTCAAGGGTTCTTCAATTCTTCAAGTTTCCACCTAGGGTGTTTCAAGGGAGTGAAGAATAAAGTAATTCCAGGTATGCGGGGTTTTGAATGGGGATTTTAGTCCCTACTCATGCCCAATTTCTCCCTAATTCTACGTTTAAATTAACAATTTTTGATAGGTCATAACCCAAATGCATGTTTCCTCAAAAATTGATATGAGCATGTTGTAATATGACTAAAATCATGGATTTCGAATTTTGGGCTATCTTCACTTATTTTATTCAATATTTGATTATTTAAATCCTTAAAAGCACATGTGCCCAAATCATGGGGTTTTTAGTGAAATTCATGGTTATGGTGATTTCACAAGCATGATACGAACTTTTGGATTTTAAGCATGTTTTCAATTACTCGTGTTATTATAATCCTATTTCCTATAAACATATGCATTTCATGTATGATTGACCCCATGGGCAATTCCGACATGTCACTTTTGATTTGTGAACTATGATTTTGGCCTATTCACGGCCCAATTCCATGGCTAGTATTACGAATTCTCAAGCATGTTATGATTATCACAATTTAACTAGACATGCATGTCAGGTATGAATTTTTATGAGCACTTTGCATGTTTTGAACTAGTACTTAACACCGAGTAGGTTCCAGGCCTGGGTTACGCCCCAAATCTCAGAACTACATGCCACCGTAAGTTATGTTTGGGACCTCCTCAGTGCCTGTCCCCTATGTCCTACGGGGCCTTCATGAGTGATATCACACCTTTCATGGTTCATACCTTTGGCAAGGTACGACGACGTCCCGACTAGGTTTACAGGTCGGGCTCCATGTGTGCTCATAATGGGTATGTTGGTTGTAGAAATCTCCCATTGTTCCTCATGGTTTTAATGCATGTATGAGTATGTTCTTTTGGCTCAAGTTATGTTTTATGAAATGTTTTCTCACATGTTATGACTATGACAGATTTACGAATATTTTGGAAATCTTGAGCCGTTTGATATACTTATGATTTACTTACGATTTCAGTTTTATGATCATAATGTCTCCACTCCTATATATTTTATATTTTTAAGTAACCTTTTGCATACCTTGCAAACTCAGTACCTTCCAAGTATTGACCCACATATTTTTAGGATCCGCTACACACGTTCAGCATCGTTCCTAGCTTGCTCTCAGTTATGCTCTCAGCTCTTAGTGGTGAGTCCTCATGGTTCGAGGGATTCATGTTTGGACCTTATTTATCTTTTGTTTCGGAATGTTGGCGGCTAGTTGGGGTCTTGTCCCTTCAACCCATCTATTATGATTAGAGGCTTTCAGAATTAATTGTAGTATTTCGCTATTTATGCTTATGTATTACCGTTTCTAATATATTTCATGTCACATTGCCATTTAAATTCATGATTTTTAAGTTAAGGCTTCCGCCTTATATGTATGAATTAGATATATGCTCATGCCATGGGTTGACTTGGAGTCTTTCAGGGCTCCTTGTCCCGTGTCTACAATCCGGGTGTACTCTTGGGTCGTGAAAAACTTGGTATCAAAGTAATAGGTTCAGTTGTGTCCTTGGGAGTCTGAAAGCCATGTTAGGTAGAGTCCTTTTCATGGTTGTGAAGCTCGCCACACCTATGAAAAAGAGGCTACTAAACATTTTAGGAAATATTCCCTTCTTTCATGATCTATGTCGTGCGGTGAAAATCTCTCCTTCCTTCTAATTCGTGTTATTCACAATTGTAGAAAATTATGGCTCCCAAAAGGATAAATAGAAGGAGGAACATAAATGATGAGGACCACGAAGGTGGCCATGATAATGGGCTTTAACAAGCCCCACCTGTTCAGGAGCCCTAGGAACTAGAGCCAACTGACTATGCTGCGTTTCAAGCGGCTATCCAAATGTTGGCACAGGCCTTGACCGCTCAGGTCAAACATCAGGCTGTTGCACATGTTCCAAAGAACGGCAATGCAGCGGCAACCCGGATTAGGGACTTTTAAGGATGAAACCTCCCGAGCTCACAGGGGAAAAGGTGGATGAGGATCCACTAGTTCACTGAAGGGATCTTAAAGGTCACTCAGGTGATGGGGGTGATGAATGAGAAGTGGGTTGACCTAGTCTCTTATCAACTAAAGGAGGTCCCATATATTTGGTTCAAGCAATGGAAGGATAGCAGGGCAGCGGGAGCGGGCTCTATCAGTAGGGATGAGTTCCACATGGCCTTTCTCGACAGGTTCTTCCCTCGGGAGATGAGGGAATTTAAAGCAGCCGAGTTAATGATGGACCAGAGGGCGTGGGTGAGCAGATTCGTGCAGGGAGTAGCCGAATATCTAGACAAGGACTGCAGAACAACCATGCTTCATCAAGATATGGACTACCCACGGATAGTCCTCTATGCTCAGTAGATGGAGGCAGCTTATATGAGGCAAAGAGAGGCCAAGAGGGCTAGAACTGATAGCCACAGGTTCTCCCAGCCGAGGCCAGGGGGTGGGCCTCATCAGCAGTCCCAGCACAGGTCCATTACATCAGCACCATCTTTAGCCAGTAGCCCATCTAGGCCTCGAGACGATCAGAGGAGAAGGGCCTCAGGTTCGAGGGGTTAGAATAGCATGCGCATAGAGTGCACTTTTCCATCTTGTGCTAACTATGGCAAGAATCACCCAGGGAAATGTTTAATGGGCTTAGATTCTTATTTTGGGTGCGGCAAACCCGAACACAGACTCAGGGATTGCCCCGCAGCCAGGTCAGAGAGGGTGGAGCCCACACTTCAATAGCTAGTTCAGCAGTTCCAGTGGCACATCAGACTCAATAGGGTGCTTCGACCAGTTCAGCTGGCGGCCAACGCTAGAACTTGTTTTATGTACTAAGCTCTCGACATGAGCTGGAGATTTCTCCCGATGTGGTTACGGGTATGTTGGGAGTCTTTCACATTGATGTTTACGCTTTGTTAGATCCGGGAGCCACACTTTCTTTTGTGACACCTTACATTGCTAGTCACTTTGGAGTCGGTCCTCAAATTTTGTCAAAACCATTTTCTGTGTCTACTCCAGTTGGGGATTCGGTCGTAGCGAGGCGGGTATATAGAGGTTGCCCAATTATAGTATTGCATAAGGTTATCCCCGCAGACTTAGTAGAATTGGCTATGACTGATTTTGTCATTATTTTGGGCATGGATTGGTTGTTTGCATGTTATGTTTCTGTTAACTATAGAACCTGAGCGGTGGAGTTCTGATTTCCAGGTGAACTAGTTTTAGAATGGAGAGGTAGTTCGGCGGTACCTGTAGGCCGCTTTATCTCCTATCTCAAGGCTCGGAGAATTATTGCTAGGGGTTGTATTTACCATTTGGTTAGGGTTAAGGATGTCACATCTGAGAACCGAACCATTCAGTCAGTCCCTGTGGTATGTGAATATCTTGAGGTATTTCCAGATGACCTACCCGTTGTTCCTCCCGAGAGGGAGATTGATTTTGACATTGATCTTTTACTCGACACGCAACCCATATCAATTCCTCCCTACCGAATGGTCCCAGTCAAACTAAAAGAGTTAAAATAGCAGTTGAAGGATTTGCTAGATAAAGGTTCCATTAGACCAAGTCCCCATGAGGTGTCCCGCTATTGTTTGTCCAGAAGAAAGACGGTTCTTTTTGGATGTGTATTGGCTATAGATAGTTGAACAAGGTCACCATCAAGAATAGATACCTTTTACCCAGGATTCGTGACCTATTCGATCAGCTTCAAGGTGCCAAATATTTCTTCAAGATAGATCTCAGGTCCGGGTATCACCATCTCAAGGTTCGGGAGAGCGACATCCCAAAGACTTCTTTCAGAACCCGCTATGGCCATTATGAATACGTTGTTATGTCTTTTGGACTAACCAATGCCCCTGCATCTTTTATGGATCTAATGAACAAGGTATTCGAGGAATATCTGGACATGTTTGTGATAGTATTCATTGACGACATATTAATATATTTTGGGAGCGAGGAGGAGCATGTCGCACATCTGAGGGTAGCACTTCAAACCCTCAAGGATAACCAGCTATACGCAAAGTTCAGCAAATGTGAGTTTTGACTGAAATCAGTTGCATTCTTAGGACATGTAGTGTCAAGCGAAGGTATAAGGGTGGACTCCCAGAAAATAGAGGCGGTAAAGAACTGGCCCAGATCGGTAAACCGTTCATAGATCAGGAGCTTTTTGGGCTTAGTGGGTTACTATCTGATGTTTGTGGAAGGTTTCTAATCCATTTCATCCTCACTGACTAGATTGACTCATAAAAAGGTAAAGCTACAATGGTCGGAGGCTTGTGAGAAGATCTTTCAGGAATTGAAGGCCTGACTCACTTCATCACCGTTGTTGGCTTTATCGGAGGGTACCAATGGCTTTGTGGTGTATTGTGATGCTTCAAGAATCAGAATGAGATGTGTATTGACGCAGCATGAGAAAGTCATAGCAAATGCTTCCAGACAGCTAAAGATTCACAAGAAAAACTACCCAACCCATGATCTTAAGTTGGCCACAGTGGTATTTGCTTTGAAGATATGGCGACACTACTTGTATGGGGTTTATGTAGACATATTAATGGACCACAAGAGCTTATAATATGTGTTCACACAGAAGGAGCTAAATCTTTCGCAACAGGAGTGGTTGGAGCTACGGTAAGGACTACGACATGAGTTCCTTTACCACCCGGGTAAGGCCAATGTGGTAGCAGATGCCCTTAATAGACTTTCAATGGAAAGTGTGTCACATGTAAGTGAAGAAAAGAAGGAGCTGATAAAGGAGGTACATTGACTTGCACGGTTGGGAGTTAGATTAATTAGTTCGACTGATGGTGGGGTAGTAGTTCAGAACGGGTCAGATTCGTCCTTAGTAACAGAGGTGAAGGCTAAACAAGATGAAGATCCAATATTGGTAAAGTTGAAAGAAGCTATTCAAATTCAGAAGGTAGAAGTCTTCTCCAAAGGGGGAGCTGGTGTGCTTCGGTACTAGGGTCGCTTATGTGTTTCGAACGTGGGGCATTTAAGGAGTTAGATGTTACGTGAGGCTCATGAATCAAGATATTCTATCCATCTAGGTGCCACCATAATGTATCATGCCTTGCGGGAAATCTACTGGTGGAATCACATGAAGAGGGATATTGCAAAATTCGTAGCCAAGTGCCTGAATTGCCAACAAGTGAAAGTCAAGCATCAGAGACCAGGGGGTGCACTCCAAGATATAAGAATTCCTACTTGAAAGTGGGAAGAAATCAATATGGACTTTGTAATAGGTTTACCCGCACTCATAGACAATATGACTCCATTTGGGTTGTGGTGGACAAGTTGACCTGGGCTGCTCATTTCCTACCGGTCAAAACCACTGATTCAATAGAAGATTATGCTAAGTTATACATCTTAGAGTTGTTCAGATTGCATGGAGTGCCCTTGTCCATTATATTTGATATAGGTACTCGGTTCACCTCTTAGTTCTGGAGATCCTTTCAAAAGGGACTTGGCACCCAAGTCAAGCTTAGCACGGCGTTTCATCTGTAATAGATGGTCAGGCGGAGCGGACTATCCAAACACTTGAGGACATGTTGAGAGCTTGTGTTATTAACTTCAAGGGTAGTTGGGACAAGCATTTTCCTCTTATTGAGTTTGCCTACAACAACAGCTATCACTCAAGCATTTAAAATGGCACCGTTCGAGGCTCTTTATGGGCGAAGGTGTAGATCTCCCATTGGGGGTTTGAAGTTAGTGAGGCTTCGTTAGTGGGTCCAGATTCAGTCCATGAGGCTATGGGGAGAGTTCAGTTAATAAAAGAAAGGCTTAAAATGGCTGAAAGTTGCCAAAAGTCTTATGCGGATGTGAGGAGAAGGGAGCTTGAGTTCGAGATCGACGATTGGGTGTTTCTGAAGGTATCTCCCATGAAAGGAGTAATGAGATATGGAAAGAAAGGGAAACTCAGCCCCCACTATATTGGCCCATATCGGATTGTGAGACGAGTGGGTAAGGTGTCTTATGAGTTGGAGTTACCTTCAGAGTTGGCTTCAATTCATCCTGTATTTCATGTATCGCTCTTGAAAAAGTGCATGCGAGATCCGGCCTTGGTGGTTCCGGTGGAAAGTGTTGGCGTGAAGGATAGCCTCAATTATGAAGAAATTCCTATTGCAATCTTGGATCATCAGGTTCGAAGGCTGAGGAACAAGGAAGTATTTTAGTAAAGGTGTTATGAAAAAATCAGCACGTTGAAGGAGCTATGTTGGAAGCTAAAGCGGATATGATGGCTAAATACCTCCACGTGTTCCCTACCAGCCTAGTGTCAGTTTGAGGTATCAGTTTTTGCCCTAAACCTCTAATCAGTTTTTCATGTTCTGTTCATACGTGCAAGTTTGTTTTATGATATGATATATGTATGTGATGCTTGAATTCAGTCCATATATGTAGTTCTTTTCGGGGGTAGTCAATTTGTTAGTTTTCGGCTTAAAGGATCAGTATTTTCATGTGGTAATTTTATGTTGATCTTGGGCATAATTAAGTGCCCAAGTGCTATTTTATAACTTAGTTTAGCCATGTTTGTCTATTTATACATTTACATTCTTATGTGATTTTATGTAAATTTGGGTATGCACTAACCAACATGATTAGTCCTTGTTTTGTAGGTGTAAAATGCATATGAGGGACTAAATAATGATGGGTGAAGTGAACAAATGGAGTTGGAAGCGAATTGCAAAAGTTGGCAAGAAAGCATGCCATGGCAAGGCTGGCCGCGCCAGGTAGCGTGCCACGCTATGCGTGTGCCACGCTCAGCGCCTTGCCATGCCAAGGCCATGCGCACGAAGATGCAGCATTCCAGGGCGCCTGCGCGCCAGCACCGTGCCACGCTAGGTACTGCTGTGCGCCACAACCGTGTCACGCAGGCCATCGCGCAAGGGCAGCACCGTGCCACATTGGCCATTGCGCCATGCCTCGGCCAAGCATCATTTTAATGCGATTTCCAGTAAGCGACAGCGTTACTTCCGTGGCACGGAGGCAAATTGGTGCGTTCATCTCCGTGCCACGGAGCCATTCCATGACGGGCCAAAATTTGCAAATTCCTTATTTACTATAAATTAAACCCTTAGCTCCCAAAATCAATTGTCACAAAATATTTTCTGAAAACCGTGGAGGAGCGAAGGGAGAAGTGAAGAACTCACCTAGGGTTCACCAATTTTACATTCTCTTTTACCTATTCTTGTAATTACACTACTCTAAACATGTTTTTGAGTTATGTTATGAACATGAGTGGCTAAAACCCTTCATCTAGGGTTGAGGCTACGTATGATGACTGTAATTGCATGAATTCTTCTTGGTTTCAGTTTTTAGTTGTTGTTTTGTCTTACATTCTTCATTATTGTTGTTTTTGTGCTTGATCACCATGAAAACAAATGTGTTAAGATGAGGTAAGAGCTTGAAAGAGTAACCCTAGGCAAGAACATAGGAATGTAGGGAGGAAGTTCTTATACTTTCGATATGATTCGCAATTAGGATAAATAATATGCCTAAATTGCCTTGCTTGGTTAATAAAACAGGATGATAGCAAGACACCGGCTTAGAAATATCACTCCACCACTCATAGAAGTAGGTGTGAATCTAAGTTGGATTAAATGACTAGTGGTACGAAAGTCCCTAATCAAGAGCATAAACTCCGTACCACATCCATGTAGTTGAACTACCCACGAACTAGGATGTCACATCCCCGCTCAACGATGTAGTTGTGACGCTAGTTTGTAGTGTTTAGAGGCTCGAGAGACCATGATCATTGCATGTTTCAACTATGTGAGACAACAATTCATAATATCATACTTGAACCATTACGATGTGTGGCATTGCATAATTATCCGGCCTTAACTCTAGTTGCTTCTCATATTTTTTCCAGATTGTTTTGTGACCACCCCAAAACTTAATCATAATTTACCGAAAACTTCTATAATCAACACTTGTGAAGGTTAATCTCATACTTGAACTTGATAATTTTCTGAATTGGTCCAGTCCCTGTGGGTTCGACATCTGGCTCTTGAAAAGGGCCACTGTATTACTTGTACGACCGCATACGCTTGCGTGCACGCTAGAGCGCGAACATGTTTTTGGCGCCGTTGCCGGGGACTGGCGAAGTTTAGTAAATCTTTTTGTTTTTGTGTCACTTTTAATTTCCTTAAGTGTTGAGAATCTTGGTCTTAGTCTGATATATTGCTGGTGACAGGTTGTCCTTGTAGAGCTGGCAAGGAATAGAGAGCTAGTGGAACCATTGCTTGAACCTAAATGTCAAATTCATTTAAGTAGGAGGGAAGCTCTAGAGTAAAATCTAAAGAGACTTCAGGAGAGGTTACAACAACACCCACCGGTAGGACAAGCAAAGTTCTTACCTGAAATCATGGCAGCCCGACCAGTTCGTGAAGTGGCTATCCCACTAACGACAAATGTGATCTCTAGTATCCGCAAACCAGATCCTGGAGGGAACATTGAATTGAAACAGAATATGGTGCAGCTGTTACATTTGAGTGGCCAGTTCACTGGGAAGACTCATAAGGACCCACAGCAGCACTTACAGAACTTTCTTGAGATTAGTGACACGTTTGTCCCCACAGGAGTGTCCACAGATTACGTCCGACTTTCCCTCTTCCCATTCTCATTGTTGGGGGAGGCAAAGGGGTGGTTGAAATTTGAGCCACCAAATTCCATAACTTCTTGGGATGATTTGGCAAAGAAGTTCCTCATCAGATTCTTCCCTTCAAGAAAGACTGCCAAACTCAAGAGTGAAATATTAAGCTTCAAGCAGAGGCTGGAGGAGAACTTGTATTTGGCTTGGGAGAGATTCAAGTTGTTATTGAGAGACTGTCCCCATCATCAGTAACCGAATGAAGTGCTAGCCCATACCATTGTAGAAAGTCTAGACCCACACACAAAAAATTTACTAGACTCTGCATCGGGTGGGCAAGCCTTAGAGAAGACTTATGATGAGCTATACACTTTGTTGAACAGGATTGCTTAGGGAAATCTAGAGTGGCACAGCGAGTCATCGAGAGGGGCAGGAAAGAGAACAGCAGGGCTGATAGAGATAGATGGTGTAAATGCCTTGGCAGCACAGCTAGCATCATTTCAGTATCAGATGATGACTCAGTTCAATAAACTGAGTATGAACCAACAACAAGGACAACTAAATGCAGTTCAGCAAGCTCCCAATTGGTGTGAAATCTGTGGCAATAGTGGGCACAATGCAGAATCATGCGGGGTAAATCCTGAATCGGTCAATTTTGTTGGGAATGTTCAGAGGAACAATTAGAATTTTGGGAACAGTTACAACAAGAATTGGCAAAGTCACCTGAATATTTCTTGGGGTGGAAATCAAAGGCAAAGCTACCAGCAACCTTAGCAACAGTAGTATCAGCAACAGAACAGGTAGAATGATGGCTAGTTGAGCAGCAACATTGAGGAGATGTTGCAAAAGATTATGGAGACACAGACCCAATTAGCAGAGATTCAGGCGAGGATGGCATCATACTTGAAAAATCAGCAGTTGGCCACCCACAATCTAGAGAAGCAGATGGGTCAAATAGCAGCTACTCACCACACTAGACCCCAGGGAGGATTACCCAGTGACACAGACACAAATCCTCGGCAGGTCAATTCTATCAGTCTAAGGAGTGGCAAACAATTGGCTGATGCTACACCGAAAGAGAGGAGAAATAAGGTGCAGCCAGAGTTGGTTAGAAAGGTACCATCCACTGAAGAAGGAGAGAATCAGAGTATTGTGCAACAAAATGCAAAATCATAAGTGCAGCCATCACAAAAACTACCACAACCATTTCCGTAAATATTCAAAAAGAGCAAGGAGGAGGAATGCTTTAGAAAGTTCTTTGATATTTTCAAAGAACTTCACATAAATTTGCCTTTTCTTGATCTTTTGCAGGGAATGCCCAAGTATGATAAATACTTGAATGATGTGGTGGCCAACAAAGTCAGATTGGTGGATGTTCAAACAGTAGCACTGACTAAGGAGTGCAGCCATAAGGTAATGAGCAAGATACCTAAAAAGCTTAAAGACCCCGGGAGTTTTACCCTCCCTATACAAATTGGTAAAGCTGAGGTGATAAGATCTTTGTGTGATTTAGGGGTTGCAGTTAATATAATGCCCCTATCTTTGTTTAACACCTTGGGGTTGGGTCAACCGAGACCGACACGATTGATGTTGCAGCTAGCAGAAAAGTCGCAAGTGGCACCAGATGGAATAATCGAGGATCTTCTCATCAAAGTGGGTAAGTTCATCATACCCGCTAATTTTATTGTATTGGATTTTGAAGTTGATGATAAGGTACCCCTAATCTTGGGATGACCATTTTTGGCCACTGGAGGAGCGATTATTAATGTAAGAGCAGGGACCCTGAAAATGAGGGTCGATGATGAAGAAGAACTCTTCCAGGTCTACCAAGAGATTAACCCACCACACATTACAGAGACCTTTGTAAGGTCAATGTGTTATCAGAGGCTAAGAGTGGGGTGGCTGATTCCACAGGTCCACAGCCACAGGAGATGATTACTTTTCAGCACAAATCTGATGGAGGACTTCTACTAGAAGAGAAGTTGGAGGAAGAGAGGGACAGAGTGGCGGCTGTTCCCTTGAAAAATAAAAATAGAAGAAGATGCTTCTCAAAAGGGAACACGGGTATGAGGATGTCCTAAAAAGGATGGTCCAGGTCGTGCCGCGACATAAAATTGGGCGCTGCTTGGGAGGCAACCCAAGGGTACCACAGGTACAATGTTAATTTCTTTAAGTTGTGTTGATTTTGTTTATGTTCATCTTGTTGTTGTTTTTGGTGAAAATTTGAGCACAGATGGAGGGTTGTTTTTGGTGAAACTTTAAGCACAGATGGAGGGGAAGTCTGAGCACCCTTGGAGGAGGAAGCTAAAGAGCATGAAAGAGGAAAAGTGTGGGGTCGAGTACCCACTTGTTCAAATGAAGAAAAACATGTTGTTAGCTAGGCCTAGAGGCCTTAGGGAGTATTTCTCACCCTTTTTGAAGTTTAATCAGAGGCTTTGGAGATATAGCATGATTCAAGTGTGGAGGTGAAGGAAATTTCAAAAAATTTTGTGCTTAATGATTTTGGGTGAATGTAGTGCTTGATAGGTATTTGTTGAGGAAAATTTTTTTGAGTTAAGAATGATTCACCAACCCGTTGGTTTTTTCTTTTCAGTTCTTTTTCAACGGGGGGCACTTTGAACCGAAGAATAAAAATTTAGTGTGTCTATATATAGTTGTTTTTAGTCATAGTTAGGGACTATTCCCGATGATGGATGGATGACGACCGTCTTGAGGGAAAATTCGTCAATAGGATTTGGTTTTTGAACCCATAGTTAATTGATGGCTTGATATTCTTGTTATGTGCTATACATGATTGTGAGATGCAAGTGTGGTTAGTGTTGAAGCATGTGACAAGTTGTATAACTCTGTTTGAGACACCTAGGATCTTGAATGTGACTCTATGTGCTTAAACCATAATTTTGAATTCTTGTGATTAGCTGAGTTAGAGTCTGATGAATTTGTCTTGAATTGAGCATGTGCAATGAGTGTAAGGTTTTTTAATATTCCATGCTATTGTGTATGTCTAGAACTTTCCTGGTGTGTATACAAAACGAAATGAGGGATGTCGATTGTAGGAGATGATGTAGGCATTTCTTTGAATAAGCCTAATTTTTATCCCTCACTTCACCTACCTTGAGTGTCTGATCCTAGTTAGCCCCATTGAGCCTTAAGCCTATTCTTTGATGGATACAACATAAGCTTAATCTTTTTTTTTCATTATCCTTAAATTTGATCCAAAACTCCTAAGCGCTTAAGTGAAAAAATCAAAAATAATAAGGAAGTAAGAATTGCGAAAAAGAAGGAAAAATACTGGTTGTGGGATTTGAGGAAAGGATTAGAGGTGCACATATTTGAAAATTCTTGATTATTAGTAGGGAGTAAGAAAACAAATAAATGAAAAAGTTGTTTAAGTACTCCTTACTAATAAGCTAAGTGTGCTTAAAGAAATGAAAAACAAAAGAGGGAATTTAAGATTGAAAAGAAGGAGGGAGAAGTAAGAGAAGAGTTGCCCGTAATAAATGTATGATGTATTAAAAGTGCTTAGGGAAGATAGTTACTATTATTAGCCATAACTGTACCTACCTGCCCTTAGCTTACATTACAACCCAATAAGTCCTATTTGATCTTACGTTCAAACATCCTGAAATTAGTGGAGTAAAACACTAAGGGCAAGCTTATGGGTCAATACACATGGCATGTGGATTCTTTCTAAGAGTAAGCTTAATTCTTATTTATATACCCATACACGGTATGATTTGAAAATTTGTGAGTAAAAATGGGTAACTCTGTTGTTGTGAGGGCACATGTTTAATGAAGGATACAATTCATGTCGAATTTCTTGATCAGTTAATTTGCATGAGGTTGTTGAGATTAAGAGTCGATTCTTGAGGTTAGGAAGACTTAACATAGTTATATTTTAGTTTAATGGTTAAATCTTGCATGCTCTATTTTTAACTTGCTATCTAAAAGAATCGTTGTAGCCGTAGCTTGAATTGTCTTGCTCAATTAGCTATCTGTGAGTCTTCATGTGCATGAGATGTAAAAGGGTTGTTCGAGGACGAACAAAGCTTTAAGTGTGGGGTAGTGATCTTGGGCATAATTAAGTGCCCAAGTGCTATTTTATAACTTAGTTTAGCCATGTTTGTCTATTTATACACTTACATTCTTATTTGATTTTATGTAAATTTGGGTATGCACTAACCAACATGATTAGTCCTTGTTTTTTAGGTGTAAAATGCATATGAGGGACTAAATAATGATGGGAGAAGTGAAGAAATGGAGTTGGAAGCGAATTGCAAAAGTTGGCAAGTAATCATGCCATGGCAAGGCTGGCCGTGCCAGGCAGCGTGCCACGCTATGCGTGTGCCGCGCCATGCCATGTCCATGCGCGCGAAGATGCCGCATTCCAGGGCGCCTACGCGCCAGCGCCTACGCGCCAGCGCCGTGCCACGCTAGGCACTGCCGCGTGCCACAGTCGTGCCATGCAAGCGATCGCGCAAGGGCCAGTGCCGTGCCACGTTGGCCATCGCGGCATGCCTCGGCCAAGCATCATTTTAATGCGATTTCAAGTAAGCGGCAATGTTACTTCTGTGGCACGGAGGCAAATTGGTGCGTTCAGCACCGTGCCACGGAGCCATTCCATGACGGGCCAAATTTGCAAATTCCCTATTTACAATAAATTAAACCCTTAGCTCCCAAAATCAATTGTCACAAAATATTTTCTTAAAACCGTGGAGGAGCGAAGGGAGAAGTGAAGAACTCACCTAGGGTTCACCAATTTTACATTCTCTTTTACCTATTCTTGTAAGTACACTACTCTGAACATGTTTTTGAGTTATTGTATGAATATGACTGGCTAAAACCCTTCCTCTAGGGTTGAGGCTACGTAAGATGATTGTTATTGCATGAATTCTTCTTGGTTTCAGTTTTTAGTTGTTGTTTTGTCTTATATTCTTTATTATTGTTGTTTTTATGCTTGATCACCATGAAAACAAATGTGTTAAGCTAAGGTAAAAGCTTGAAACAGTAACCCTAGGCAAGAACATAGGAATGTAGGGAGCAAGTTCTTATACTTTCGATATAATTAGCAATTAGGATAAATAATATACCTAAATTGCCTTGCTTGGTTAATAAAACGGGATGATACTAAGAAACCAGCTTAGAATTATCACTCCACCACTCGTAGAAGTAGTTGTGAAGCTAAGTTGGATTAAATTATTAAAGGTACGAAAGTCCCTAATCAAGAGCATAAACCCTGTAAACCACATCCATGTTGTTGAACTGCCCACGAACTAGGATGTCACATCCCCGCTCAACGATGTAGTTGTGACGCTAGTTTGTCGTGTTTAGAGGATCGAGAGACCATGAACTCGCATGTTTCAACTATGTGAGACAACAATTGATAATATCATACTTGAACCATTACGAAGTGTGGTGTTGCGTGATTATCCGGCCTTAACTCTAGTTGCTTCTCATATTTTTTCCAGATTGTTTTTTGACCACCCCAAAACTTAATTATAATTTAACGAAAACTTCTATAATCAACACTTGTGAAGGTTAATCTCATACTTGAACTTCATAATTTGTTGAATTGGTCCAGTCCCTTTGGGTTCAACATCCGGCTCTTGAAAAGGGCCACTGTTTTACTTCTACGACCGCATACGCTTGCGTGTGCGCTGGAGCGCGAACATATGTTCTATTTGCTACTTGTTTCCTACATTTGAGGATGAATGTTTTCAAGGGGGAGATATTGTAACACCCCGAAAAGGGCTAAGAATAGACCTGGAAGTTTAAAAGTTGGGAACTGCAGAAAGACCTGGAATGTTACAGTAGTACGACTCGAGGTATGAATCATGGTGAGAACCTACAACTCGTGACTCGAGTCATGATGTATATCAGGAGCCTGAGGTCATATCACGGGTGGTCCTACGAGTCATGACGCGTAGGTACGACTCGTGGTTGGGAGTCATTGTGAATTTCTCAATTGTGCCAGAGTGAGTCATCACGCGTCTTGGTACTACTCGTAGGATGTAACAACGAGTCATGATGAGGAGTCGTGTTCGGTGTGGGTGGATGGTACACGACTGACAGTATGACCCATAGGATGGTACTATGAGTCATGGTATGTGAGTCACGGCCAGATTCAAAAGATTGAGAAAATGGTGAGGTGACCGCGAGAGGTGACTATGAGTCGTGACTTGGTGGTACGACTCGTGGTACGAGTCGTGGTCGGGGCCAAATCTGTTTTTCATGGAAATTTCATTAAGGGCAAGTTTGACTTTTCTACACTTTTGGACCCTAACCACGTCATTTTGAAGTCGGGACAGGGTCTTTTATGGAGGAAAAACTCATGCTAAGTCTCATTTGACAATTGCAAGAACTAGAGAAGGAAGTAGGAGGAGATTCAAGATTTCTTCAATTCTTCAAGTTTCCACCTTGGGTTTTTCAAGGGAATGAAGAAGCAAGTAATTCTAGGTATGTGGGGTTTTTAATGGGTATTTTAGTCCTTACTCATGCCCAATTTCTCCCTAATTCTACGTTTAAGTCACCAATTCTTGATGGGTCATAACCCAAATGCATGTTTCCTCAAAAATCGATATGAGCATGTTGTAGTACGACTAAAATCATGGATTTCAAATTTTGGGCTGTCTTCACTTATTTTATTCAATATTTTATGATTTAAATCCTTAAAAGCACATGTGCCAAAATCATGGAGTTTTTAGTGAAATTCATGGTTATGGTGATTTCACAAGCATGATGCGAACTTTTAGATTTTAAGCATGTTTTAAATTACTTATGTTATTATAATCATTTTTCCTATAAACTTATGCATTTCATGTATTATTGACACTATGGTCAATTCCCACATGTTACTTATGATTTATGAACTATGATTTTGGCCGATTCACGGGCCCAATTCCATGCCTAGTATTACGAATTCTCAAGAACGTTATGATTATTATGATTTAACTAGCCATGCATGTCAGGTATGAATTTATATGAGCACGTTGCATGTTTTGGGAGTAGTACTTCACACCGAGTAGGTTCGGGGCCTAGGTTATGCCCCAAATCTCAGAACTATGAGCCACCGTAGGTTATGTTTGGGACCTCCTTAGTGCTTGTCTCCTATGCCCTACGGGGCCTTCATGAGTGATATCACGCCTTTCATGGTTCATACCCTTCGCAAGGTATGGATGACCTCATGACTAGGTTTACAGGTCGGGCTCCATGTGTGATCATATGGGGTATGTCGGTTGTAGAAACTCCCATTGTTCCTCATGGTTTTAATGCATGTATGAGTATGTTCTTTTGGCTTAAGTTATGTTTTATGAAATTTTTTCTCACATGTTACAACTATGATAGGTTTACAAATATTTTGGAAATCTTGAGCCTTTTGATATACTTACGATTTACTTACGATTTCAGTTTTATGATCATGATGTCCCCACTCCTATATCTTTTATGTTTTTAAGTATTCGTTTGCATACCTTACGTACTCAGTACCTTCCAAGTACTGACCCACATATTTTCAGGATCTGGTATGCAGGTTCAGCATCGTTCCTAGCTTGCTCTCAGTTCTGCTCTTAGCTCTCAGTGGTGAGTCCTCATAATTCGAGGGCTTCATGTTTGGACCTTGTTTATATTTTGTTTCAGAAAGCTGGGGGTTAGTTGGGGTCTTGTCCCTTCAACCTGTCTATTATGATTAGGGGCTTTCAGACTTAATTGTAGTATTCCACTATTTATGCTCAGATTATGTATTACTGTTTCTTATATATTTCATGTCATGTTGCCATTTAAATTCATGATTTTTAAGTTAAGTCTTGCGCCTTATGTGTATGAATTAGATATATGTTCACGCCATGGGTTGACATGGAGTCTTTCGGGGCTCTTTGTCCCGTGTGTACGGTCCGGGTGTACTCTCGGCTCGTGACACATATAAACAACCGGGAGTGAGTCAGGATGTGATAAGACTGAGGTTATTTCCCTTTTCATTAGCGAGTGACACAATGCTCTGGTTGGCTGAACTGCCAAATGATTCTATCACTACATGGAGGATGCTGAAAAGAGCTTTTCTTGAAAGGTTTTTACCACCTTCCAGAGCTTTGCAGATGAAAGATGAGATATACAACTTCAGGCAATTAAATTTGAGGCACTTCACGAGAAATGGTTGCGGTTCAACAAGAAGCTCAAAAAGGTGTCCAACCACTGGATCCCAGATGATATATTATTGGAGATATTCTATAGGTCTATGGATGTGAACACCAAGGCGGTGGTTGATACTGTCTCTGGCAGAACATTCATGAATCATATTTATACTAAAGTTGCTGAGGTCCTTGATATGATCACTCAAACCAACCGCGCATGGCACACAAGAGAGTCGGAGGCTCCTCGCTGGTACTTATGTGGTAGGTATGTCTGCGGAGCAGAAAAGGTAGGATGAAGATAGAGACCAGGATATTGCTGAGATAAGGACCATAATGGGGCTGCTTGCTAAGCATTTTATGGGAGCCAGTGCTAAAAAGGTAAATGTTATGGGTTCTCAGGGCAAGGCCCCGAGAAATAATAGTGAATCAGAAACTGAGGAAGCAAACTATCCAAATGATAAAGGGGTGGGTCTTTGGACCAACACACAAGGGTCTAACCAAGACCGAAACTTCTTCAGAGATAACAATTACAACTGAGGCCAATACATAGATAGGAGCAGAGGCAGAGACAATGTTGACTGGAAAAAGTGTGAAGAGTACAAGAATGACAGAAGCGGTCTATATGTTCCTCGATGGAACCATGAGCCAGAGTCTAGTGGTTCAAGGATAGAAGACATGTAGTCTATGTACTGAAGAAGATGGATTCAATAAATGGCCATTTTAAGGAACTCCGCACTGATATTTCTGGTATAAACCAAAAGCTGGAATCACACGTCATGGCCATTAAATAGATTGAGCAACAGCTTGGCCAGATGTCTTTTTCTATGAACCAGAGGTAGAAAAGCATGCTTCCCAGTAATACAGTTCAAAATTTGAAAAATGACAGTCATTGCATGGTCGTCACTACTAGGAGTACAAAAGCGATAGTTGATCCTCCAAGGTCGATTGTGACTGATGAGACAATTAAGCCCTTAGTGATTGATGATGATAGGGAGTCGGACTCCGAGGAATAGATTTTTGGTTGATGTTTTAGTGGAGAAGGTCGCTCTTAGTAACGTAAAGGAGCATGTGTTTGGCAAAGAGAAGGAGAAGGAGGTACCTCTAAAGATCATGCATATTCCTAGACCTCCTCCCCTTTTTCCACAGAGACTGGAGAAGAAGGGCGAAGATGAGAAGCATCACAAATTCATTTCAATGCTGAAACAATTATCTGTGAACATCCTATTAGTCGAGGCACTTGAGCAGATGCCCGACTATGCTAAATTCATGAAGGACCTTGTCACTAGTAAGAGGACCATGAGCTTTGAACCTGTAGATAATTTGCACCATTGTTGCGCAATAGCATCTCGTTCTCTTGTTCAAAAAAAGGAAGACCCTAGAGTTTCACCATACCGTGCACTATTGGAGCCTTTCATTTTTCCAAAAGGCGCTATGTGATCTGAATGGTAGTATTAACTTGATGCCATTAGCAGTGTTTAGACAGTTGGGCTTAGAAACCCCCAAACCGGCTATAATGCGGCTATTTATGGAAGATCACACGGTGAAAAATCCGGTAGGGATTCTCTATGATGTTCTAGTGAAGGTGGAGTCCTTTATATTTCTGATCGACTTTGTTATCCTGGACTGTGAGGTTGATTTTGAGGTCCCCATTATCTTGGGGTGACTATTCCTCGCCATTGGACATGCTCTTGTAGATATCTCCATAGAAACTAGTTTATGGCAAAACATGTCATTTATCAGTCGAACTAGAGAATAAGGTGCTATAGGCTCTGAAAAAGCTGAATATGAGCTGGAATGAAGCATCCAAGCTGAGGCTTAACTAGATCAATGAGATGGATGAGTTTTGACCTAGAGCTTATGAGACTACGACCATTTATAAAGAAAGGAAAGATTTACCATGATAAGAAGATTGCAAAAAGGGTGTTTAGCCCAGGTGATTTGGTCCTACTGTTCAATTCAAGGCTCTGGTTGCACCCTAGAAAGTTGAAATCTAGATGGATGGGATCCTACAGAGTGGTATATGTGTCCCCATATAGTGCAGTGGAACTTGGGAATAAGGAAGGAAAAAGGTTCAAAGTGAATGGGAAAAGAATCAAGTTGTATCTAGGAGATTTGGAGGAATTAAAAGGAATAAAGGTAGTATACCTTGATGATGCCTGAAGAGTCACAAAAGTCCCACCGTGCCTCTTCATTAAATCAGGCACTGCATGGGAGGCAACCCATGAATGGCGAAGTCATAGTAGAGAGGTATGTTTCCTTCCCTCTATTCTTGTAGTTCATGTTTCGGGGACGAAGCTCAATTTTCAAAAAGGGGTGGGGGTGTACTTGTAATTTTGGGATTCGTTCGAGGGTTTTTCTTGACGTGTTTATTTTTCCTCAAGGCATGTTATCTAGTAGAACCTACATGTTTAGGATTTTATTTTTTGATTTTTGTTTAATTAGGAAATAACTTAGGAGTTCTCAGCCAATGAAAGTGCACTAGTTTTGAATTTTTGAAAAAAATTGACCCTGTTTAAAATTATTGTTGATGATTAGCTATGTATTTGTGATTGTATGCATTATTTATGTGGATATTTTGATGTCATTTAGTTTATTAGCATGAGGAGTCTCGTTAAGACAAGTTTAAACCATATAGGTAAAGTGAATATAAGTCATGTGCCATGAGCGAGTGAGGTTGGATACTTAGTTCTGTACTGTGTTGAAGATCCAGAACTTGCCTGGTTGGTCTTTTCATAAGCTAGGGATGGTTGGTTAGGATATGATCATAGGCCCTTTTTTGTTAAGCTTAATTTTAGCCTAAATGACCCTACCAAAATCATATGATTCCCTTGATCCCAATTTTTAGCCTTTAATAGACCATTTTTCTTTAACTAATCGATGAACCATACGCATATTTTATAATGAACCTGTTTTGTCCTTGGTCCTTCCTTGGACATTGTGAACCTCAACATAGGAAAAATGCTTAAGTTGAGGGTGGCTAGAGTAGGGGTGCATAAATAGTGGAAATGAGAAAAAGGGAAAGAAAAGAGAAAAGGTTAAAAATGAGATGTGGTGTGACAGAAAAAAGATGAAAAAATTGAAAATCTAGCAAAAGAAAATTTAAAAGAAAAATAAATAAATGCTTGAAAAGGTTGAAAATACACCACACCCATACAAATGCACACAAAAGAGGTGAAAAGGGAGGAAAAGGAATGAAAAGAAAAGAGGGTGAAATAGGTGAACGATGAAGCCAATGTATGTAGTGCCAAGGAAGGGATAGTCACTCAAAAATCTCTCATATGTATCATGTCCAGCCCTAAAGCCTAAATTACAAGCCACAACAAGTCCTATTGTGATCCTAATCTGACCATCTGACAGACCAAAACATAGAAAATAAGGGCAAGCCTACGGTATCTGATACACATTACATGAAACTTCTTTATGAGAGTGATAGTCTTGCTTGTTTAGTCCCATGCAATATCTGACAATATATATGTGAGCGGGGACTTCATTTGTTGTGAGGGTACATGGGTTATGTTTACTTTTACCATTGGTTTGTGCGAAAAGCATCGGTGATGACTTGATTGCCTCTTGATAGCTAGATGACATGTCTTGATCCTTGTTTAGCATGTTTTGTGGTTTCTTGTGGTACATTAGCTGATATTGGTTCATGGAAAAAGGGTCAAAAGTTGTTGAATGTATAGTGCAAGTTTTGTTTGGTTTTGGATGTAGTATTTTAGATTTATTATCTAGTTGAGTGTCGCATTTAGTTTTTTCTTTTCTTTGCCTGAAGACATGTAAAAGTCATAAGTTGAGGGTGTTGATGTGTTGTGAGTTTATAGCACTTTCAATGCTCAAAACTAAGAAAATAGCATGGACTTAGGTGTGTTTATAGGGACATAAGGCATTTTTTCTTTGGTTACAGGACAAATAGGTGTTGGAGAAAGAATATGCAAAAGATAACCTGAAAGTGCAGAAAATGGGCTAAAGTCCCAAGTCTCAGTACGAGCTGTAGGTTGATGCTACAAGCCGTACTAAAGACCATGAAAAGTTTCAGATGGCTGAGTTATGAAAAGTGTATCCTACGACTCTTAGTACGAGTCATAAAATGCTTGTATGGGTTGTAGCATTGAGTCGTGAAAATATTCAGAAGAATTGCACAAGAGGCTGACTCTTGACACAGATAGACAGTACGAGTCGTGGAGTCAAGGTACGATTCGTACCATCACACTCGTGACAAACTTCAGCAAAATTGAGAATTCTCATAGTTAATCAACAGAAGAACAGTACAACTCATAGGAAGCATGTATAAGTCGTACCAAGGCCCAACACTTGGCCAAATTTCAAAAAGCCAAGGACATATGGATAGCAGGAATGACCTGTACAATCCTGCTACAGGTCGTAGGATCTGTCATTGCTCAGGCGGCACCAGTTATGGAAATTTACCCTGTTAGCTTAGGAAAAAGATTCTTATGTATGTATAAATACTTTTATGTTTTATTTTCAAGAGGAGAGGTGAGAGAACGTAAGAGAACTTTAGAGAACATCGAGACAACATAGAATTGAGTTGATTGGTTTGTGATCAATCTTTTCTTGATTTCTTCTAAATCTTTGTGAATTGTTCTTGACTTATTTTGGATATAATTAAAGAAGTTTTTCTCTCATCTACCATTGTAAGTATTTATTGATGTGTTTAATTATGAATGCATATCACAACCTTGCAACTATGAGAGGCTAAAACCTCCATAATTAGGGTTGTGGGAACCATGATGGATTAATGAGCTAGTATTCTATTATCTTCATGCTTATACATTTCTTAACGGTGTACAATGTTAGGACTTATCCGAATTCTTTGCCTGATTGAGCCTA
The DNA here is from genome assembly GCA_035772735.1 of Datura wrightii. Lineage (NCBI taxonomy): Eukaryota > Viridiplantae > Streptophyta > Magnoliopsida > Solanales > Solanaceae > Datura > Datura wrightii. Next base: position 63,672,212 of record JASDFA010000016.1, on the reverse strand, counting down.
GAGAAGCAAAGATTAGGAAAAGAGAATTACAACAAAGCCTTGATCTTGATTATCATTGTATTAACTTGAGTTGTGGTCACAGGATAGTTATATTTGGAACAAATTGATAATGGTTAATTTGAAATCTCTCATACGACCTGACCTGGTAATTGATTATAGTCATCCAATAGAGACGAACCAGTTGTTTGGATGAACCTTAGATATCAGTTCTACAATTAAGCATTGGTATTGATCACCTGTGTATATCCAAAGCAGTTATGAATCCTTGGGGAGCACAAACCCTAGTTAGTCGTAATTATTGATTTTACATCACAATTTCAATCATTGTTTTTAATTATTATTTTTCTTAAAACCCCCAATTGGAGTAACTAACCAACAAGTTTACTTACCGGCATTAGTCTAGATCTTCCATATTCCCTGTGGGTTCGACCCCAATCTTTGTTGGGTTCATTATTGACAACGTCCAATTCATACTTCGGTAGGAGGTGTGGTTTGGGCATTATCACAAGCCACAGTTGATTTGATGGGTTCTATTGATGCAAGAGTTCGAGTTCGAGGTAAATGACCAGAAGGGGACTGAAAACCAGGCGGCGGATCACTTATCAAGATTAGAAGCAGATGCAACACTTCAAGATGAGCTTTACATAGATGATGCATTCCCCAACGAGCAGGTTTTGGCTGCCTCACAGTATCTCATCCCATGGTTTGCAGACTTTGCTAACTATTTGGTAAGTGATGTGGTACCAGAAGATTTATCTTTTCACCAACGGAAGAAATTCATGTCTGATGTTCGGAAGTTTTTATGGGAGGAGCCTTACCTATTCAGCATATGTGTTGATGGGGTGATTCAGAGATGTGTTCCTGAGGCTAAGATGTTGAGCATATTAGAGGCTTGTCACTCGTCCCCTTTTGGGGGTCACCACATCGGGATTCGCACAGCCCATAAAATTATTCAATGTGGGTACTCTTGGCCAACCATTCACCAGGATACACATGATTTTTCAGAGGCATGTGATGCATGCCAAAGGCAAGGAGGCATATAAAGGAGGCATGAGCTCCCTCTTACTCCTATCCTTGTCATTGAATTATTGATGTGTGGGGCATTGACTTCATGGACCAATTTATGAGCTCAAATGGGATGAAGTACATACTTGTAGTTGCAGACAATGTTTCAAAATAGGTGGAGACAATTGCGCTTCCAAACAATAAAGGTAAGAGTGTCACAGCATTCGTGAAGCGGAATATTTTTGCCAGATTTGGGACTCTAAGAGCCATTATTAGTGATGGGGGTTCGCACTTCTGTAACCAGTTGTTTCGAACTTTACTGGAGAAATACGGGGTTAAACACAAGGTGACAACACCCTATCATCCACAATCTAGTGGGCAAGTTGAAGTCTCCAAGCGGGAGATAAATACCATCTTAGCGAAGACTGTGAATGCTAACCAGACAAATTGGTCTAGGAAGCTAGATTATGCTTTGTGGGCTTATCAAACTGCATTCAAGACTCTTATAGGTATATCTTCGTATTAGGTTGTATATGGAAAAGCATGTCATCTTCTGGTCGAACTTGAGCGCAAAGCTATGTAGGCACTTAAGAAGCTGAATTTGAACTGGAGTGAAGCTGCAAACTTGAGGCTTGATCAGTTGAATGAGCTAGATGAATTTTGTTTAAAAGCCTATGAAAGTTCTAAAATTTATAAACTGAGGATGAAAATCCAACATGACCGTGAGATCATGAAGAGAGAGTTCAGCCCAGGTGATATGGTGTTTCTATTAAATTCTAGGCTTCGCTTGTTTCTTGGCAAGTTGAAGTCCAAATGGATGGGGCCATTTCGGGTGGTCCAGTTATTCTCCTATAGGGAAATTGAATTGAAAAACCATGAAGTCAAGAGATTTAAAGTGAATGGTCAATGAGTGAAAGCATATTAGGGAAAAAGCGAAGAAATTAAGCTGGTTGATCTTTGGGCTCTGAGTGAAGTCTGAGTAACCCGGAGACTTGTATCGTGCCGTGATGTTAAATCAGGCACTACATGGGAGGCAACCCATGGAGGTATTTTGGTGAAGTATGAGTAATCAAGATACCCTTACTCAGATACCTGCATCGTGTCGCAATGTTAACTCAAGCACTTCTTGGGAGGCAACTAGTTGTAATTGTAAGATATGTATAGTGCTTATGTGTGTTCATGTGTGTAGGTGATTATGATGGGAAATTTGAAGCTAGAACCAAAAATCTGAACTTGAGTTGCTAGTTCCAAATAGCACAAGACGAGTTGTCATTTGACTTAACAACTCGTCGAGCCTACTCGTGGTCACTGACGTAAGAAATAGTGTAAACAACGGTTGACCAAAAGAGTCGTTGCCGGTGACAACGAGTCGTAAAGTCTTCCGTTATGTCTGATCTTGGGCAGATTTATATGCCCAAGTGATACTCAAACGTATCATTTTTGCGTTGTTTATTGTGCAATGTGTATACATTTCCATGTAATTGGTAATAAAATGTGAATTTATACTAACCAACATGATTAGCATTGTTTTGTAGGAAAATGTGATTTTGAGGAGCTAAAAAGCATGTTGGAACAATATCGGAGTTGGACTTGGATTCGAGCATGAAAAAGGCAGTGGACTGTACTAATTAAAGGGGCTCCGCGATGGTAGCGTGGCACGCTACCATCGCGGAGGCATTCTGCCTGGAGGATCAATAATTACTCAAATTCCAGTGGAGCTTCGCGACAGCTCCGTGGCACGGAGGAAAGCCTCCGCGTTGCATGCCGTGCCACGTTGAAGTTTTATTTCCGGACCCTAAATTTCCAGAGAGGGTCCGCGTCCACGCCGTGTCACGGAGGCAGTGCTCCGCGATGCACTCCGTGACACGTTGCTTGTTATTCCGGGAAAAAATCCCACTAGTATAAATAGAACACTTAGGCTTATTTTTATTTAATTCAAACTTGGTGGAGCAAGGACGTGGGTTACAGGCAGTTGAGGGACGAAAAAGCTCAGGGTTTTTCTTTCTTTCTTTCTTCTTTCAATCAATTGTTTGTATGATTAACACTTGTTTTAGGATGATTAATCCACAAATGAGTGGTTAATTCTCTTCCTTGCTGAGGTTATGAACATTTGTGATGAATTTTGATTATTGAATTATATGGTTTTTCATCTTCTCCTTCCATGTTGTTCTATTAATTCTTGTTTCTACTGCATTGGTGTGTGGCCGACATTAATGTACATCTAAAAAGTCCGATTTCACTCGAGAGAGCACGAAATTGGAAAGTTGTGACTTAATAGGGTATTATTCTTAACTTGATTTGGGAAAATTGAGTTTTGATGTTCTTTCCTGATAGAAATATACTTGAAAGCCGTATTAGTCAATTTAGGAACCGGAATTGTATTGCTAGGTCATAAATTGCATTTGATCACAGAAATGTAGACGGATGGTTTATGATTCTTAAGTGAGATTAAATACAAGAGTTTTAATATCTAGGCTAATGTTCTTGGCTGGCAACAGGAAGAGAAGATTAACCAAATTATGATTATAATCAAGTTCATTACTTGTTCTTAACCTTGGCATGCTCATATCCATAGTTTCAATTCAAAGTAGATATTTGTTAATAGTTTTAGTATATAAGTTATAAACAAACTAATTAACTTTTGGTTACTTTGTTGTCAGCATATATAGAAGTAAGATAGAATATAGTATACTTGAGCAATTTTTACTTATCCAGAGTCTCCTTGGTTCGATATTTGGCTTACTTAAGCCATTTACTACTTGTTTGACCACGTGCACTTGCGTGTCGGTTTTTAACCATATAGCAAACACCCGAACAAGTTTTTGGCGCCGTTGCCGGGGAGACTAGGCAATTGGTGAAATTGTATTAAGTGTAAATTTACTGTATTTTTATTTTATTTTCTTAAGTGTTGACAACTTGGTCTTTGCCTTTATTTTGCAGACTTGATTTCTGTGAACACTGGAAAGAGACAAAGAGCTGGTGGAATCTTATATAGAGCCTGAACGTATATTTCATAGTAAACACAGAGAAGCTCTACAAAAGAAGCTGCAGTTGCTCAGACAGACTATTATGGAGCAACAAAATCCACCGGTTGTGAGGGCAGTGTTAGTGCCCGAAGAAGCAGCAGCAAGGCCGGTTCGCGAGGTGGCAATCCCACATGCCAACAATGTACATTCAAGTATCCGCAAACTAGAGCCTGGAGGGAGATTTGAACTCAAGCAGAATATGGTGCAACTGTTGCACACAAGCGGGCAATTTACCGGTCTCCCTCATGAAGACCCACAACAACATCTCCAAAACTTTTTGGAGATAAGTGACACTTATATACCCGCTGGAGTGTCACCTGATTATGTTTGGCTCACACTATTTCCATTCTCATTACTTGGTGAAGCCAAGAGGTGGTTAAAAGCTGAGCCACCAAATTCTATCTCAACGTGGGATGATCTAGCACGAAAGTTTTTGATAAGATTTTTTCCCTCTGGTAAAATTGCCAGACTTAGAAGTCAAATTCTATGTTTCAAACAGAGGGAGGGAGAAAATTTGTATCAAGCCTGGGAAAGATTTAAATCCATGTTGCAGGACTGTCCTCATCATCATCAGTCCAATGAGGTGTTGGTGCACACATTTATTGAGGGTTTGGAACCCCATACTAAAATTTTGCTAGACTCAGCAGCTGGAGGGCAAGCGCTGGAAAAGACTTATGAGGAGCTGTACACTTTGCTAAACCGGATTTCACAGGGCAATCCAGAATGGAATGCTGATTCATCACGAGGTGGAGCAAGGAAAGCAGCAGGAGTGCTTGAAGTGGATGGATTTACAGCCATCGCTGCACAGATAGCTGCCTTACAGAATCAGTTGAACAACCACTTCAGCAACATGAATTTGAACCAGCCTTCAGCTTCAGTCAATGCGGTCCAGCAAATGTGGTGTGAAGTGTGTGGTAGCAGTGAGCACTCAGCTGAGTGCTGTGGAGAAAATCCTGATTCTGTTAACTTTGTGGGAAATGCACAAAGAAATCAGCAGCAGTTTGGGAGTGGCTACAACTCAAATTGGAGGAACCATCCAAATTATTCATGGGGTAGCAACAACCAACAAGGCCAAAGTTCGGGTCAGGGTATGCAAAGGAATCAAGGAGGGCAACAGAACTACCAATCTCAATTCAGAAATCACAATGCCCCTCCTCCACCACCATCACCTAGCATTGAGGAGATGTTCAAGACCATGATCGCTAATCTGGCGCAATTGCAGGCTGACTATGTTAAATTGGCAGCCGAAGTGAAAAATAATCAATTAGCGACCAAGGCTCTTGAGTATCAATTTGGGCAATTTGCTAGTGCCCAAAACACAAGGCCCAGAGGAAGACTGCCTAGCGACACGGATCCAAATCCAAAGCAGGTAAATGAAGTGACCACAAGGAGTGGTTTGCAGCTGAAGGAGGTGGAACCAGAAAGACCACCTCAAAAGTCAGGAGCAGCAGATGTTGAGGGAGAGCAAACTTCGGATAGGGGGAAGACCAAAGAAGCAGAATCAGAAAGACCTCCACCCCCGTTCCCTCAACGACTCAAGAAACACAAGGAGGAGGCGTTTTTCAAGAAATTTATGGAGGTGCTTAAACAGGTACATGTTAATTTACATCTTGGTGATGTCTTGCAGGGAGTGCCAAAATATGCCAAATATATTAAAGACATCGTGGCCAACAAAAGTCGTCTGACTGAGTATGCCACGGTAGCTTTGACGGAGGAATGCACTTCCCGGATCCAAAATAGACTGCCTACGAAGCTAAAAGACCCTGGAAGTTTTACTATCCAGCTTACTATTGGGCAGAGTATCCGAGCTCTTGGATTGTGTGATTTGGGGGCGAGCATAAATCTGATGCCATCTTCGATATTCAGAAAGTTAGGTCTAGGGAGTCCTAGACCTACAACCATAATTTTGCAGTTGGCAGACAAATCCTTAGCTAGGCCGGATGGCATTGTTGAGGATGTGCTTGTGCAAGTAGGCTCCCTAATTTTCCCGGTAGATTTTATTGTTCTGGATTTTGAACCAGACTCGGAAGTCCCATTTATTTTGGGACGACCCTTCTTGGCAACCGGGAAAGCATTAATTGACGTAGTTGCGGGTCAACTTACAATGCGAGCACATGACAAGGTAGAGGTGTTCGATGTGTACAAAGCACCCAAGCTCCCGATGGTGAATGAAGAACTCTCGGTGATCAAGGTAATTGATCATGGGAATGCTAAACAAATGAATGATTCCCGAGAGTTGATGGGAAGACCACCGGATAAGTGTAAGTACTACTGGGGGGAGGACAATGATCGTGAGAAATCGTCCATCACCCTAGTGGACAATTGAGCACAAAGGACGTCGAGTCGCGACGGTAAACCAGGCGCTGCACAGGAGGCAACCCGTGAAAAATATTTTTTTCTTTTATTTTGTAAAGTGTAAATAGATTTTATTTTCTTTTTCTTTTTCTTGATTTAGTACAAAATTTTTGTTTTAGTTAGTATTATTGTATTTTAGTTTTTGAAATCTATTAATCTAACCAAGTTTGTTTAGTGAAATGATTTTCAGGTGAAACGGAGAAAAATGTGCACGGAATCGTGAAGGAAAAGGTGAGGTATGAAAAAATTAATATAATGCAGAGACAGTGAGCTGGGGTGATGGCTCCGTGTCATGGAGGAGGACCTCCGCGTTACCCTCCGTGACACGTTGAAGTGTAAACTGGAATTTTTAAAAATTCCAGAGGGCTATCGCGATGGCTCCGTGTCACGGAGGTAGTGCATCGCGATGCACTCCGTGACACGTTGCCCTATAATTTGTGACGGGTCACACCGGGTTGCCGGGTGACCCGCGTGTTTTCTTCATTTTAAACCCCGAAAACCCCCCTTTTCCCCTCATTTTTACACTTCTCCGCTACCAAACATCCCAAAACCCCTCTCCCACCAACGTGCCACGGTATAAAGCAAAGAATTATCAAGTTTTCCTCGATTATTCAACTACGAGGTATGTTTTCCGATTCTCTCTCAAGTTTTTGTCGATTTTATTCGAATTTAAGCATGGGAGGTGAACTAAATCACCCCAAGTCGAAATTTAACATGAATTTGAGTTATTCCTTGATTGATAACTGTTCGAATTGTTGTAATGATCGTTTGAACTTGTCGATTGCATGAATGATTCGAATTTGCTTGCAAAATTCAATTCTAGGGCTTGGTTGTTGAATTCGAAATTGGTAAATTGTTAAATTTGTGAAATATATGCCGGGTTGTATGTATTGAATGAGATAAGTCGTTGTAGAATATTGTTTGAATGTAATAGACGACGAATTCTCGGGTTTTTGGGAAAATGCTGAAAATTATTCAAATTGGGTTGATTATATAGGTTCATATGTATACAGGATTTTTGTTGTTGTCTTTGTTTTGTTGTTTTCCTTTGCTAAGTGCGATGGTTGAATTGCTAGCGATGGTAGTGATTGGGATTTGCTGTATGAAGTCTGAGTAGTACGCTAAAGTTATACCGTCGAATTTTTCATTGCGAACACACTAAGTATAAATTGTATAGTTGTTTGTTTTTGGTGTAAATAAAGTGATTCTTGCCGTAGTATCGTAACCGTAGCTAAGGCCTAAGTGTGAGGTAAACTTGGTTAACCCGACCTTAGCCAAAGTTAATATTCATTTAGCTTGACATTGCGCTTGTTTATTTGTGTTGACAGGTAAAATGACAAGTAGGCAAGATAAGGGTAAGGGTGCATCTACTTCAGGCACCGGGAGAAAAAGACTTAGACTGGGCACAGCAGTCCCAGCTGCACCAGCAGTTCCGCGCAGCCAACGCCGCCAATACGGAGCGAGGTGGGTTACCGATGAAGGGAAGAAGTGGTACACCAAACACAAGGAGAATAAATACTTCCCCGAGGAGCATATTGCAGGGGAACCACTAGCACAGGAGTTTGCCCGCATAGTGCAAAGGATCGAGGCAGCTGGGCTCAGCTTCATATTTTAGGAGCCCAAGGAATGCAACCTACATCTAGTCCGGGAGTTCTATGCAAATTGGAACCCGGCAATCAGAAGCCACACAATCAAGATCAGAGGGCAGATTGTCACTCTGGAACCCCAGCAATTAAATGCCATCATTGGAGCGCGGGACACAGACGCCCACGTTCTCCGCCAGCTAAACATCACCCCACCATATGCTGATATCAGACGCACATTGTGTGGGGCTCGATCCACAGCCAGATGGAGCAGACATAAAGAAAGGAGTTACCACCAGACTCTTCCGTATTCTCAAATGAACAGGGAGGCCAGCATTTAGCTGAAGATAGTCTGTTCGTGCCTAATCCCGGGGGTGCACATGACTGATGTGACCTGGGACTGTGTCTGCCTGGTGTATGCCCTGATGAAAGGGCTGGAGATTAATGTTGGGGCGGTCATCATATCCGCCATGAAGAGAGCCCGACTACACCAGGGCCACAGGTATGGGTTCGGTGGACTTATCACCACCTTTCTCCGGGGCCTTGACGTCGAGGAAGAGGCTTTGGATTACATCCCGCAGTTGGAGCGGAGGGCCCTTGACGTGACCAAAACTAAGGCCCCCGACACCACACACGAGCCAGTGCTGACGCTTGGCGAGCGACATGCTCGTGACGACCAGTACATGGCATGGATGTTTGGAATACAAATGCTCCAGCTTCGGATTGGTGGGAGACCAGCCACGGAGGAGGAGCTATGGCAGCTCGAGCTGGATTACCCATTTGGCGAAAACGCCAGGGCTCTATGCCTAGTGGGGCCATCCTTTGTAGAGCCCACTGACGATGATGTCCCCACAGACGAGGAGGCACGTCGGGAGGACTCCGATGTGGAGTCCGAGGACGACGATGGAGGTGACTCGAACATGGGCGATGAGGCAGCAGCACCTGATGAAGAAGTTGAATATTTTGACTGATCAGGGAGTTCCACCACCCAAATTTTGTGATTTTTAATTTTTGTGAACACTGGGGACAGTGTTCGATTTAAGTGTGGGGTGGGGAGTAGTTAGGTGTTGGGGCTGGGCTGGTGTGCTTGTATGCTTTCCTTTCCTCTGTTTTGTTTTGTATGTATGTTTCCCTTTGTTGTGAATTGCAAACTGGTCTGTATCTGTACATAATTGTGGTAATTGATGTGTGTTGTGTGAAATGTTGTGGTTGCCAGCTAAGTCTGTAAAAATTTTTGTAAATATTTTCTTAATTTATTTTTTTCTCTATCGAAATGATCGATATTTTTAAAATTTTGCGAAAATATTTTGTACATATTAAAATATTTTGTAAATATTTTTCCATCGAAATGATCGATGTTTTGCAAAATTTTTCAATTTGTATTTTTGGGTTTCTCGGAGTTTGTTTTCGGTTCTTTTACCGAGAATAGTCCCATTGAACCGACGTCATAGTTAGTGACCGTTCCCTATGATGGATGGATGACGACCGTCTTAAGGGAAATGTAGTCGGTAGGAGTAGTGATTTTAATTTGTTTTCTGTTTTTTTTCTTTGGTGGATTGCATCACGGAACCTGTAGTTACTATATGGTTGTGAAATGTTGGTTGCGTGTTGTTACTGATATTCAAAATGTAAAAGTGATTCGTATGAAAGCATGCAATTTTGTAAATATGTTGAGAGACCTAGGCTGTAGAATTCGATTCGGTGTGATTGAGGCTTAATTTTTGAATTCATGTAATTGGCTAATTAAAGAGTCTGTGAATGCATCTTGAATCGAGCATGTGCATAAAATGTGAAGTGAGGTATTGTTGTTCCATGCTATTGTGAAGTGCCTAGAACTTGCTTGGTGTGTGTACAAAACGAAATGAAGGAGGTGTAGTGTGGGAAAGGATGTAGGCATTTCTTTGTTATTTACCGAGAGTTTCTATATTTTTCTCTTGCCATACTCTCCTTTTTATGTGATTGTATACCCTAGTCAGCCCGTTGAGCCTTTAGCCTATTATTTCTTCCCTTTGGCCAAAAATGTATAAGCTAAGCTTAATTCTTTCTTTTCATTAGCCGTAAAGTCTATACAAAACTCTTAAGCGCTTAAGAAGAACAAAAAAGGATTTTTCCCAAAGTGTCAAAGAGTGAGAATGGTGAAAAGAAAAAGAAAAGCAGAGTGAGGAAAGAAAAGAAAAAGGTGGAGGGTGCACTTGTTATAATTAAATGATAATGAAGGTGCATGAAAAACCTTTGTTGTTGTGTCAAGTGTGTTTGATGAAATGGGCCATACGAAAGTAAACCAGCATGAATGGGATGATGAAAAAAGAAAAGAGAGAAACAATGTCCATGAGTAGATGGGAATGTGTTGAAAAGGCGCTTAAGGATGCTAGTGACTATTATTGGCTAATCCAATATATACTAGTTCCATAGCTTCCATTACAACCCATTAATGTCCTACGTGATCTTACATTGCATTTCTTTATATTAGTGGAGTAATACACTAAGGGCAAGCCTATGGGTCATGACATGATGCATGGGAATTCTTTTGGGAGAGAGAGTGAAATTAATTTTTACATGCCCCTACTTGAATGTTTGTGTGTCACATGAACGAAAAGGGGAGGATTCTCTTGAGTTGTGAGGGCACATGCTTGATGAAAGATTGATTTTCGTGTCGGATATCTTGATTAGCTGATTTGCATGAGTTTCCGATATCGAGAGTCGATTCTTAAAGTCTAAGAAGTCTTAATGTATTAAAGGTCATTGCATTGTAAGAACATGCATGTTTTCTTGATGATTTACAATATTGAATGATCGGTACGACCGTAGCTCAAATTGTCGCACCATAGTGGCAAAGGTTGGGATGTAATTTGCATGAATTGTGTATTTGTTGTTCGAGGACGAACAAGGATTTAAGTGTGGGGTAAGTGATCTTGGGCAGATTTATATGCCCAAGTGATACTCAAACGTATCATTTTCGCCTTGTTTATTGTGCAATGTGTATACATTTCCATGTAATTGGTAATAAAATGTGAATTTATACTAACCAACATGATTAGCATTGTTTTGTAGGAAAAATGTGATTTTGAGGAGCTAAAAAGCATGTTGGAACAATATCAGAGTTGGACTTGGATTCGAGCACGAAAAAGGCAGTGGACTGCACCAATTAAAGGGGCTCCGCGATGGTAGCGTGCCACGCTACCATCGCGGAGGCATTCTGCCTGGAGGATGAATAATTAGTCAAATTCTAGTGGAGCCTCGTGACAGCTCCGTGGTACGGAGGCAAGCCTCCGCGTTGCATGCCGTGCCACGTTGAAGCTTTATTCTCGGACCCAAAATTTCCAGAGAGGGTCCACATCCACGCCGTGTCACGGAGGCAGTGCTCCGCGATGCACTCCGTGACACGTTGCTTGTTATTCCGGGAAAAATTCCCACTAGTATAAATAGAACATTTAGGCTTATTTTTATTTAATTTAGACTTGGTGGAGCAAGGACGTGGGTTTCAGGCAATTGAGGGACGAAAAAGCTCAGGGTTTTTCTTTCTTTCTTTCTTCTTTCAATCAATTGTTTGTATGATTAACACTTGTTTTAGGATGATTAATCCACAAATGAGTGGCTAATTCTCTTCCTTGCTGAGGTTATGAACATTTGTGATGAATTTTGATTATTGAATTATATGATTTTTCATCTTCTCCTTCCATGTTGTTCTATTAATTCTTGTTTCTACTGCATTGGTGTGTGGCCGACATTAATGTACATCTAAAAAGTCTGATTTCACTCGAGAGAGCACGAAATTGGAAAGTTGTGAATTAATAGGGTATTGTTCTTAACTTGATTTGGGAAAATTGAGTTTTGATGTGCTTTCCTGATAGAAATATACTTGAAAGCCGTATTAGTCAATTTAGGAACCGGAATTGTATTGCTAGGTCATAAATTGCATTTGATCACAGAAATGTAGACGGATGGTTTATGATTCTTAAGTGAGATTAAATACGAGAGTTTTAATATCTAGGCTAATGTTCTTGGCTGGCAACAGGAAGAGAAGATTAACCAAATTATGATTATAATCAAGTTCATTACTTGTTCTTAACCTTGGCATGCTAATATCCATAGCTTCAATTCAAAGTAGATATTTGTTAAAAGTTTTAGTATATAAGTTATAAACAAACTAATTAACTTTTGGTTACTTTGTTGTCAACATATATAGAAGTAAGATAGAATATAGTATACTTGAGCAATTTTTACTTATCCAGAGTCTCCTTGGTTCGATACTTCGCTTACTTAAGCCACTTACTACTTGTTTGACCACGTGCACTTGCGTGTCGGTTTTTAACCATATAGCAAACACCCGAACAATGTCTACTGGATTAAAGAGGAAGTTGAGATGTAAAAGCTTATAACGAGTGACTTAACGAATTGTGGGGTAACCCAACAATTGGTCAAGTGACTCGTCAAGACAATACTGAAGGGCCATCAGAGTACGGGGCCAACAACTCATGACATGACTTGTTGGTAACACCATGAGTCGATACATGAGCCGTTAGGTCCCAGGTAAGTTCCTAGACTTAATTAATTGAACGAACACCACAAATGAGTCGTATCTTCACTTAACGACTCGTCACATGAGTCGTGGTGCATTAGATTAAAAATATCAGCCAACCTGACCCACATTTAAATAGGGCACATTTGTTTCTAAACGTATAAAACACTCGATGTCAGCCCTCTGATTTCTTCACCAATTCAAAACTCTAATCTTCAAAATCAAATTTCCCTCTTCTCTTTCTCCTAAATCACTTCCCACCTTTAACTCATTCACACATGCACATCCACTCTCAAAACATTTGGCACACAAATTAGCTCAGGGGACAGATTCAATGACAACTTCACGATTGACATCACTAACTGCTAAGAACCTATCCCCTACTCTTAAACGTTATGAGTATTACTATGTTATCTATACAAGTTGTGACCTACTCATGTGTGTAAACCCATAGTTCCTGTAATGGTTCGGTACTTAGAAAGATACCCTAGTTGCCATGAATTTCCAGTTGAATTTGATCACTGTCACTTTAGGAATAGTATGATTTGTGCTTGTGGGATTGAATATTAGGTGAGATAGTACATGGGTGTTGGTGTATTCATAGACCCAGTAATGATGCCTCATGTAAAAACTCACATGCATGCCTAACAAGTCATTACATGAACCATTACCGCATCTGTTAAGGAACTCTTAAGCACGAGCCACATAACGAGTCGTGGCATCACCAAACGACTCGTGATGTAGCTCGTCCTGAGTGAGAATTGTCTATAAAGTGGAGGCTCATATCACGACTGGTCTAATGAGTCATTTCTACAATCAATGACTCATCATGACCAGTCGTAAGTACCCTGGACCAAAAGACTAGTTTTTGATCTACAGATGACGAGTTATCTCACGAGTTGTTGCCTGTAGCAGCGACTCATTGAGTCTCTCGTCCTGTCATTTGTAAGTCATTAAATTTATGATTTCATATCATCTCATCTCGCATACTAACTATAATTCCACGGTAAAATGGCACCGAAGGGAACACCAGAAAAGGGTCCGACCAAGAAATAGGGGCCAGAGAAAAGTCATCCCTTGTCTCGCAGACTGAGGGACGAGCCCACATCCTCCAAAGAGTTGAGTGGCTCTGTAGAGGAATACCAGATCTCAGAGGAGCATCTTAAAAAGAGATCGACCAAGGCTAGGACGAAACGCCCTACAAATCCGACAGCCCTGGTCACTTCTCCAACTCCACTTGCTAGAGACCCACCCAAAAGAGAGGAAGCTAATGCTGGGGCTGCAGTCCCAACTGCCCCCGAGGGCATCACAGCTGCGGCAAATGTAGAGGGTGCTGATGAATCACGTGCCCAACAGGGGAGCGCGGATCATGAGAGGACTGAGACCTCAAACACATCCACTGAGAAACCACAAATGGTAAGGGTGATGGTGCGTCTGAGGCATGCAGACCATTTATTACAAGGATATACCTCCCCGAGATTCAGCCAATGTTCGAGAGATACCGGTTTTGGTGGTTGATTGAGCCATTTGGGAGCTACAGTCCTTTCCTAGTTAGAGAGTTCTACACCTCATAGGCAGCCACATTACAGCGTCTTTCTTTGGGATGCCAAGATTGGAGGAAGAGGCCTCATTGACCCAGGTGTTAATTAGGGAGACACCAGTAGATATTTCTAAGCAGACCATCTCTCGGCTACTATATGGTCCAGATTACCAGGCCCCGATGAACACAACTGAGTTTGATCACAAGCTGAGTGAGCTCAAGAAAGTAAAAATCAAGAAGCTGAACAGTGAGAAAAGAATCAGACAATATACTTGGATGGCGCACATCATTGCCATGCGGTGTCCATTAGTGGAATGGCTACATTGCACAAAAGCACATATTAAAAAGGTTATACTGAACTTTCAAGCAAAATTTTTGTGGTCACTGGTTCGACACAGGCTGGCACCTACCAGTAATAATAACGTGGTTTCATTGGACAGAGCCGCATTGGTATCGAACATTATGGAAGGGTATGCTATCAACTTCCCGAGATATATTACTGAGGAGATCCGGGAGCGGGCTATGGTAGACAGCACCACCATTCCCTTCCCATGCCTCATTGATTGACTCTGCAAGGAGTCCCAGGTGCCAGAATTGCCATTAGTCGATCATAGAATGGTGGTCCACAAAATCACAGATATCGAGTTGATAAGAGATGAGACAAACCTGGTGTCGTGATAATGTCCAAACTACACTCATCTTTTATGAAATATCGTAAATGGTCATTGCTCAAAATAAATGTTCCCCACGGATGTCGGGGTCGAATCCCATATAGAATTGAGTCGATAATTCAAAAGTTATAAAATAATTCAAACTAGAACGCATAATTTTTCAACATTTGAAAAGTTAAAATTGCGGAGAATTAAAATAGAAAATAACTATCAAATTCTAAACTAAGACTAATTGGGGGGAATTCCAACTGAAGCAATCACATGTGAGAGGCTAGGGGCATTCTATAGATGGGATCACAATTAAATGGGGAATTGACTAGCCTTAGATTTTATCACAAGTTCAACAAGTGTAAATAATCTCAGAAAGTGGGTAATCTCAGCTTCTCAACCTATTGACTACCTTTTGCTAGAGTTTTATCAAAACTCTAGCCACAACCTAGCTCAACCCGATTTGATTTGGATTAGCAACTGTACTATTCCTAGCTATTAGTTGCTAATGAGGAATGAGAAAGCAATTTCAGCTATTTCTAGCCTAATTTCACAATCTCTTATCCATGCCCCACTACTGTATTGTCTTCCAACTTAACTATTCTCTCTCAAGCAATAATCAAGCATGAATAAATAGACCCATATCATAATCAATGGATCTTCATTAATAGATTGATTAGAATCTAATAGATTTACAGTTAATTGAACAATATGAAGATGAATACCCATCTATAATTACATTAGAATCCAAGAGTAATTTATGAAAAGCCCAATCAAATTAAAAAATCCACCATGACTATACTTCTAACTAGAAAATTAGTAAAGCATAATTGAAGATAGAGAGAAGATACTAAGAGGATTCCCCTCACATTCATTGCATTAGCTTCACAAATTTTCTCCACAAGCTCTTACAACAATGGGGAATTCCCCAAAATGGGTTAAAGAAAAGAACAAGAAAAGTACTACCTAACTCAGCAAATCTATGGAGAAAAGATTATACTAAAAATTCTATGAAGAAAATGAAGTCTAATTAAATGAATTGATGAATGAATTGATTCCCCCCCTCCCCCACACCTTTTGGTTGGTGTACAATAGAGGTAATATATTTGTACTTTCTAGTGTACGACTTACCCCAAATGTCCTTGAAGATTCTAGAAGCTTTGGAGAACTTTTTGTACCCTTTGACCCTTCATTATATGGCCTCTCCAGCAAGGAACCGTCATTTCGTTGGTGGCAATTCGTGGAGAGAAAAACTGTGGCTGGTTGAAAACAGTGGCCTGGCAGGGGTGAACCGGCAATTCAAGAGTGTTTAGCCAGTGCCATTCCATGAAGGGCCAGCTGTTTAGCCGGTCTGGGCAGTAGCTTCGCATTTTGCCCGCGTCTCGCCCTTCCAGATCTGCATTTAGCCGATTCACAACATGTCCTTGCACTTCTTTTTGAGCTCAAATCTTCCCTTATCATTGGTTCCTCTCCTTCATATTCTAACTCATCAAATTTCTTCTCAAATTCCATGTGTTTTTGCTCGATTTCATGCTTTCTTTACTAAATTGAGGTACCTACAAAGAATTCAAGAGAAAGGGCATAAAATCCACATAAATGACTTGAAAACTAAGCAAAAACTCATGACTAGGAGCCTAATGAGTTGGTAAATTTCCAATTCATGAAACCCCAAAACTTGAACCATTGCTTGTCCTCGTGTAATGTAATTCTTTACAGTTGAGAAAATGAACAATATGCTATACATTTTTCGCATCAAAGGCCAATCAAGATATTCTTTCACAAGAGAACATTACTGAAGCTTAGGTCACTATGGTAGTTGTACACAAAATCATCAATCCGCAAGACCACCTCAAACATTATACACCAACAAATGACCCAAACCATGTTGCACAAGATTCAATAGGTAACCGCAATCATTAAACATATCTTGCATGCATTCATTTCATTCAAACAAGGGGCATAGTTCCTCAAAACAAGTTCAAATAGCATCTCAAGTCATTGACAATTCACATTCAAAGCTTGCCTTAAAGTTCGCTATCCTCTTGCCTTAATCATACCTCTCTTTGAAAACAATTTTAGGCATGTACTCCAAGGAAGTGATGCCCCTCACAAGAAGAGAAAATCCCACACACATTTCTTTTAGCATTTCACACAATGGGATTATAAGATAAGACAAATACACTCACTCTCACAAAGAAATTCAAGTGCATACAAATTGACCCATAGGCTTTCCCTTCATGTATATCGCCACTAATGTTTTGTTGCTACACCCAAAATTAATTAGGACTTGTGGGTCATAATGAAGGCTAGGGGTAAGGGTAGGATAATTGTTTAAATTTTGGTGACTAAAGCCTCCCTAATACCTTTACACACACTTGTAACATCCCATCATCTTATTGAGATCAGTCCACCTTATTTCTCCTTGTTCATAATCCTCATCATTTGTATAACACAAGCCACCCTTATAACGCCTGTGAATTTCACATTTAGCCTTATACATGCAAGAGATAGCACCTTTTTACTATTCTTTCTCCTTTGATGATTAGAGGTCTTTCAACCCATTGATTCATTCATTTCATCACGATTTTGGTGCTACCTCACATTGAAGCTCTCATTTTTCCCCTTCTCTTGCAAACCCCCAAACTTAGGCCTTTGCCTCATCTCACATTTATTTCCTTATCACTTCCTATTTCATGGGCTTCAAACCCCATTTCCCGTTATTTTATCACTAGCAATTAGGGAGGAAGGGAGCCAAAGAGAAGGATTAAAAATGGTCATTAGGCTTGTAATGTGGTTTCCAAAGAAAAGGGTTCAAGGCTCAAGCGTAAAGATTAATGTTCAAGGAGGTCATTTGGGTGAAGTGACTAACAAAAGAGGGTTTAAGATCATGTTCTAAGTGTCGCTACATCTATTATTTTGCCTTGAATCATACACAGGGTAAGTTCTAGACAATCATGCGTACACAAGAATTAAGCCAAAAACCTTAACACACAAGGCATCACAATCCAAAGAGTTAACCACTTCCGTGTCACATTAAGATGATGACTTTAAATGAGCTAGTTACGAATCAACAAGACAAGCAAGGAATATATAGTTCATGATAAGAGCGTGCTCATTTTCACATTTAGATACCTTTTTTTTTCTTTTCAAAATTCATGCGCAATACCAAACAAGAAATGTTGGTGGTACCTCATCAAACACGTGCACACGAGACTCTACAAGACTGTAGACTTGACATTTTCCTTTTAGAAAGTCGCCTCTCAATCTATCATTGAGAAATGCCTACCCGGTTTGACAATAAAAAAGAAAAGACAAAGAAATCGTTCCTTGGGAAAGAACTGTAGTATAAAGAAATTCCTTGCATTTTATTCAAATACTACTATCTAAAAAAGCAATACTACTAACAAGTAATGACGATTTACCCTTAAGAATGACGTCACCCAATCTATCATAGGGTCATATCGTGCATCACATAACAAGTGGGCTAATCAGACTTCACCCCTCACAAAAAAATGCATTGTCCTTAATTCCTAAGGTCAAACAAAATGAGGAATGAATGAGTAAGAGAACTCCCTGATACGGTGGAGGCATCTGTTTTATATGCATTTCCCATGCTCTCCTTATTCTTTTTCTTCTCTCACTATTTTCCATGTTCCACACTTGTTCCAACCCCGTAAAATCAAATACAACTCAAATGTAAAGTAAAACAAAATAAAAATAAAAATAAAAATAAAATATAAGAGCACTTGGGTTTCCTCCCAAGAAGCACCTTAGTCAACGCATGGCTCGACAACTTCAACTTTCACCACTTTACTCTCCACTTTGAGCATTTGAATCGCACCCCTAGTTTCTTGTCCATTCTTCTCCTTCGCTTGAGGAGTGGTGCTGTATGCATAAAGGGACCAAGTAATGGATATTGCATCTTGTATTTCTTGGCCCTCAAAGGAGGAAGGTTCCTTTGCCTTATTTGCATGGCATACTCTAAGATTAAGCCACCTTGATCTTCCTCCTCAACTTCCTCCATTGAATTGGTCTGCTCAGTCTTCATTTTGTCAACCAAGTTCATTGTTGAAAAATGATATGAGGGTGGTCTAAGTCGCTCCCCTTTCAAGCATGCTTTTTGCTTGACATCCTCCTCTTCAAGTACACTAGAGTCCTTGAGCGTGATTTGTTGGATGACATTTGGAGACTCTAGTGTCACTTCTTCAACCTTGGCATCTTGCATTTTTACGATGTTGGTTGGTTCGCACACCTCTATGACTTCTTCAACACTCACCTTGACTCCTTCTTCATCATCATTTTGAGCTTCCTCCCAAGAGTCAAGTTGAACTATGCCCAATCCTTCACTTCTTCTTGTTATTCTCCTCAATGTCTCCTCCGCTTTTTGTTTTAGAGATTTACCACTCTCTTCTGGAGGAGTGGATGATTCCATAGGCATGGAGGGGTTGGTGTTCTTTTCCACATTAGACTCTTGCTCCAAAAAGGCTTGGAGTGTGGCTTCTATGCGCCCACATGTATTTCTCTTGCCCTCTCTTGCCATGGTTTCATTCCCTTCAAACTTAGAAGCACAACTTCTTTCATAGCCACTATAGCGAGAAGTGACCCCATTTGGGCATCCATCCCAATGTCTCCCATGACTACCGCATAATGTGCATCTATACCTAGCATAGGAAGGAGAAGGTGTACTCATCTCCCTTTTAGGGGCATATTTTCAATCTAGCCAATAGTGTGGTCCTCCATAATAGGGACATGGGTCATCATAATAAGGGTTACCACCAACAAATCTCCTTTCAGTCCATTATGCCATCATTCAACTACACACAAACAAAAACAAAAATAAAATCAAAACAAAATGTAAAACAAAAATGCAAAACTAGTTCAAAACAATAAATAACTAATGGCTTATCACAACTCAATTCCCCGGCAACGGCGCCATTTTTTGATAACATCCAAACGACACTCTTCTTTCATGAAAGAGCGTAAGCGGTCGTTGATCAAAATAAATATTCTCGATGGATGTCGGGGTCGAATCCCATAGAGAATTGAGTTGATAATTCAAAAGTTATAAATTAATTCAAACAAGAACGCATAATTGTTCAACATTTGAAAAGTAAAATTGGGGGGAAATTAAAAGAGAAAATAATTTTCTAATTCAAAACTAAGACGAATTGGGGGGAATTCCAATTGAAGCAATCACAAGTGAGAGGCTAGGTGCATTCTAAAGATGGGATCACAATTAAATGGGGAATTGACTATCCTTAGATTCTATCACAAGTTCAACAAGTGTAAATAATCTCGGGAAGTGGGTAATCTCAGCTTCTCAGCCTATTGACTACCTCTTGCTAGAGTTTTGATAAAACTCTATCCACAACATAGCTCAACCTGATTTGATTTGGATTAGCAACTGCACTATTCCTAGCTATTAGTTGCCAATAAGGAATGAGAAAGCAATTTCAGCTATTTCTAGCCTAATTTCACAATCTCTTATTTATGCCCACTACTATATTCTCTTCCAATACTTAATTATTCTCTCTCAAGCAATAATAAATCAAGAAAAAATAGACCCATATCATAATCAATCGATCTTCATTAATAGATTGATCAGAATCTAATATTTTACACTTAATTAAACAATATGAAGATAAATCTAGCAATACCCATCTATAATTCAATAAGAATCAAAGAGAAATTTATCAAAACCCCAATCAAATTAACAAACCCACCATCAATATACTTCTAATTAGAAAATTGCTAAAGCGTATTTAAATATAAAGAGAAGATACCAAGAGGATTCCCCTCACATTCAGTGCATTATCTTCACAAATTTGCTTCACAAGCTCTTACAACAATGGTGTAATTTCCCCAAAATGGGTTAAAGAAAAAGAAGAAGAAAAGTACTACCTATCTTTTCAAATCTATGGAGAAAAGATTCTAAAGAAAATTCTATGAAGAAGATGAAGTCTAATTCAATGAATTGATGAATGAATTAATTCCCCCCCCCCCTTTTGGTTGGTGTACAATGGAGGTTATTGTTCGGCTGACTACTCTGGGGTAGTTACTACACGCAAGTGCATGTGGCCGAACAAGTAGTAAAATGGCTTAAGTAAGCCAAGTATCGATCCCACAGGGACTGGGCTAGGGTACAATCTACTCAAGTGTCACTACACTTTAACTCTAAAAATGCAGACAACAGTGTGAAAAAGAGTTTGGTATTTTGGTTTCTAACTTTATGCTAATTATAAACGAATATACAATTTGAGTCTGAACTATGAATATGAGCATGCTGAGGTTAAATGAACATGTATAGAAACTAATTATCGATACAATTGTTGGTTAATATTTCCTCCAGTTGCTAGCCAAGAATTATTGCCAATGGATTAAAACTCTCGTATTTAACCCAACTTAAGAATCATGAACTGTCCACCTATATTTCTGTGATTAAAAGCGAAATTCATGTTCTAGCCATACAAAACTGATTCCTTAATTGACTAATACGACTTTCATGTATATTTCTATCTTTAAGGTAAATCAATTCCCAATTTTCCCAAACTAAGAAGAGATCATATCCTATTGATTCACAACTTTCCAATTTCTTGCTCTCTCGAGTGAAATCAAACTTTTTAGATGTACATTAATGTTGGCCACACATCAATGCAGTAAGAACAAGAATCAATAGAACAACCATGGAAGAAAAGATGAAAAGCCCAATTGATCAATGCTACATTTCAATACAATTGTTCTTAACCTCAGCAAGAAGAGGAATTAGCCACTCATTTTTGGATTAAACATCGTTAAATGAATGTTAAACATACAAGCAATTGAATTAAAGAAGAAGGAGATAGAGAAAAACCCTGATAATTTCGTCCCCTCAACTGCCTGTAACCCACATTCTTGCTCCACCAAGTCAGAATAATTAAAAATGAACCTAAATGTTCTATTTATACTAGTGGGAATTTTTCCTAGAATAATAAGCAACGTGTCACGGAGTGCATCGCGGAGCACTGCCTCCGTGACACGCCACTGACGCGGACCCTTACTGGAAATTGCTTGTCCAGGTAATAAGGCCCAACGTGGCACGGCGTGTAATGCGGGGCTAGGCCAACGTGCCACGGCCCCAACCCGCACCCTCACTGGATTTTGGCCAAAGATTCCTATCCAGGCAGAAGGCATCCGCGATGGCAGCGTGACACGGCTCCAGCGCGGAGCCCCTTTAATTTGTGCCTTCAAATGCTTGTCCACTTGCTAACATCCGAGTCTAACCACAATCTCTCCCAACACGGATTTTAGCTTCCCAAAATTATATTTCACCTGCAAAACAACGCTAATCATGTTGGTTAGTATAAATTCACATTTTATTATCAATCACATGAGAATGTATAAACATTGATAGATAAACAATGCTAAAATGACACCTTTGAGTATCACTTGGGCATATAAATTTGCCCAAGATCACTTACCCCACACTTAAATCCTTGTTCGTCCCTGAACAACAATCTTACACCTCATGCAAATGACACCCCAACCTGGTTACTTTGGTTCAACAATTCAAGCTACGGTTATATTGATTATTTAATACAACAAATCATCAAGAAAACATGCATGGTCTTATCAATACGATGACCTTCAACACATTAAGACCTCCTAGACTTAAGAATCGACTCTCGATACCGGCAAACTCATCCAAATCAGCTGATCAAGATATCCGACACGAAATTTAATCTCTCATCAAGCATGTGCCCTCACAACACAAGAGAATTTTCCCCTTTTTAATCACATGAACTCAAACGATTACATGCAAGGGCATATAGAAACAAATTTCGCTCTCTCTCCCAAACGAATTCACATGCATCATGCCACGAACCATAGGCTTGCCTTTAGTGTATTACTCCACTAATATAAGGAAGTATGATGTAAGATCACGTAGGACTTTAACGGGTTGTAATGTAATCTACGGAACTAGTAGATACTGGGCTAGCAAATAATAGCCACTAGCATCCTTAAGCGCTTTTTCTATACATCCCATCAAGCTCATGGGCATTGTTTCTTCCTTCATCCTCCCATTCTTGAAGTCTGTGTTTATTTTGACCCATCTCATTAGCACACTTGACTCAATCACGAAGAGTATTCATACATCTTCATTATATTTTATTTATAAAAAGTGCACCTTCAACCATTTCTTTCCTTTCATCACTTTTCTTTTCTTTTCTTTTCACCATTCTCACTCTTTGACACTTTGGGAAAATTATTACCTCTTCTTAAGCGCTTAAGAGTTTTGGATTAAATTTACGGCTAATGAAAAGAAAGGGTTAAGCTCGGTTTACACATTTTTGACAAAAAAAAAGAATAGGCTAAAGGCTCAACGGGCTAACTAGGGTGTACAATCAAGGTGGGTACAATAATGAAAAAGAGAAACTTTCGGTTGAAAACCACGAAATGCCCACATCCTTTCCTACAATACACGTCCTTCATTTCATTTCATACACACACCAGGAAAGTTCTAGACATTTCATAATAGCATGGAATAAACAAAACCTCACCCCACATCTATTGCACATGCTCAATTCAAGACACATTGACAGGCTCTTCAATCAGGTAATTACAAGAATTCAAAATTAAGCCTCAATCACACTGAATCGACTCTATGGCCTAGGTATCTCAACATATTTACACTGTTGCACGCTTTCATACGAATCACCTTTGCATTTCAAATATCACGTACAACACGCAACCAGAATTTCGCACCCATATAACTACAGGTTATGGGATGCAACCCACAAAAGAAAACAACTGAAAAATAAATGAAAGAAAAAAATCTACTCCTAACGACTACATTTCCCTTAAGACGGTCGTCATCCATCCATCATAGGGAACAGTCACTAACTACGACTTCGGTTCAATGGGACCAATCTCAGTAAAAGAACCAAAAACAAACGCCAAGAAACCCAAGAATTGAAAAGATTTTAAAAATATCGATCATTTCGATAAAACAAAAATATGTACAAAATCAGCTAGCAACATTTAGCAGCACACAACAGCTTCACATTTACTTACAATACAGAACAGAAACATCACAATCACAGGGTCACAAAAAAAAATTCACAGGAACAACAACAGAACAGAAACATAAACAACAACACAACCAGCACCTAACTACTCCCACCCCACACTTATATCGAACACTGTCCCCAGTGTTCACAAAAATTAACATAGCACAAAAATTGGGTGGTGGAACTCCCTAATCAATCAAAATACTCCACTTCTTCATCAGGTGTTGCTGCCTCGTCTCCCATGTCTGAATCGCCCCCATCGTCATCATCAGACTCCACATCGGAGTCCTCACAACATGTCTCCTCATCTGTGGGGACATCATCATCCGTGGGCTCTACAAAAGCTGGCCCCACTAGGCATAGAGCCCTGGCATTTTCGCCAAAAGGGTAGTCTAGCTCGAGCTGCCATAGCTCCTCTTCTGTCACCGGCCTCCCACCTATTCGCAGCTGGAGCATCTGCCTCCCGTACATGCGAGCCATGTACTGATCATCTCAAGCATGTCGCTCGGCTAGTGTAAGAACTGGACCGTGGGTGGTGTCGGGTGCCTTAATTTTGGTGACATCTAAGGCCCGCCGCTCCATCTGCGGGATGTAGTCAAGGGCCTCTTCCTCAATATCCAGGCCCCTAAGGAATGTGGTGAGTAGTCCACCAAATCCGTATTTGTGCCCTTGATGCAATCGGGCTCTCTTCATGGCAGAGATAATCACCGCCCCCACATTGATTTCCAGCCCTTTCATCAGGGCGTACACCAAACATACACGATCCCGAGTTACATCCGTCATATGCACCCCCGGGATTAGGCAGGAATAAACAATCTTCAGCCATATCAGGGCCTCCCTGTTCATCGGTGAGTAAGGCAAAGTCTGATGGTAGCCCCTCTCCTTATGTCTGCTCCACCGAGCTGTTGATCGGTTTCCACACAAAGTGCGTCTGATGTCCGCATATGGTGGAGTGATATTCAGCTGTCGAAGCACATGGGCGTCTGTGTCTCGCGCCCCTAGGATAGCATTGAGGTGGTGGGGCTCAAAAGTGACTATTTGCCCTCTTATTTTGATGGTGTGACTTTTGAGAGTCGGGTTCCAGATGGCGTAGAATTCCCGAATCAAGTGCAAGTTGCATTCCTTGGGCTCTTCAAAAATGAAGTTCAGCCCAGCTGCCTCGATCCTCTTGTTATACCCCATAGAATTTTCGGCACCTAAATGACCTATTCGCACGCTGGTTAAGTATATTTGAAAGCCATACGTGCAAAAGAAAGGCCCGGGAAAAGATCGGATGAGAAACCTATCGAACCATCGCGGAAGGAGCCGAGGCAGAGCCCCTCCGCGATGGCAGCGTGTCACGGAGGTGGAGCCTCCGCGTTGGCTCCGTGAAACATTGGCCTTGTCCAGGCCCAAGTATATAAAGCCCCACTTCGGTTTTAAATCAGTAAAAACTTATAAAATTCCAGAAAACAGAGGGGAAAACGCAGGAGAAGGGAAAGGAACGAAGAAATAATATAATTTTCGTCTGATTACGCTGCTAAACATTGTCCAAACTCAGATTAACCTCAGATACCGAGGTATTTAGCAGCAGAGAGCATTCCTACGGATTTAGTTTCGTGAAATACGGCCGACGAATCGTCGAGCCACCGAGCTAAGGTAAGTGGAATTGCTCTAAATTAGTGTCTATGTGTTCCTAGCTGTGAAGTGAATATTTCTCCCTTCTGGACGGCTGAAAAATAGCGAGTTTTCGACCGTCTTTCAATAAGCCTAAGTTTAGGCTATAAACTATATCGAAAGTGACGTTGCTCTTTAAAATAAAGTTGTATTTAGTATTAATTGACATATTTATGAATGCAGTTGGGAGAAAATAGTTGAAGTACGAGCCGAGCCTCTTCCGACAGATGGATAGTTCAAGGATAAGGTATGTAAAGCTAGTTTCCTCGGCAAATTAGTAATCTTGGTACAGTACAGTAATTTAAAGGCCAGTAGAATATTCAGAAGCCATGTATGATGTTTACCATGAATGATGGTACGATACTAGAAACACTATGTTATGATCAGCACGAGACTTGCTAACACGATATAGATTCTAATATAAGTGTTAAGAACTGCACAGCATGCTCAGTACGTGATGTGACACTGAATGTTAGGATATCATTGTATTTAGTTGAAACCCAGTAAAGCAATGTAATATCTGTAAGACATCTCAGAAATAGAACGATAAGTTAAAGCGAAGTTAGAAAGCATATTAGGACTAGCAAATCATGTTACTATAGAAACTCAGCATACAGCATAGTTTCGACAGAAAGACCATATCTTGTTCAGCATTAGACTCAGTACAGTTTGGCAGAAGATTATATTTATATATATATACTATTATCAGTCTCATCATGTATTAAATACGTACATATCACTATCACTAGTTCAGCATACAGTTTGTACAAACACTTTATTATCATTAGCTTCAGTATGTGGTACATGCAGATAGTATTACTAGTTGAGACTGTTGTATTGTTTGGGGTTGGACTACCTAGCATCCATGACCGCCCAGGGTTAATAGCTGTATCGACTCGTCCGCCAAAGGACGAGGATACGTCGCTCTACGGAGTGGCATGCCGCCCCACAGGGGACGAAGATGGGATGCCAGTTTTCCCCATATTGTGCCTTGGTCGGCTTTTACACACCCCTGTCAAGCGGATACGCCCGGGTGTTGATTCAGGAGTCCTTCGGACTCAGATGCAGTTATAGTCAGGGGCTCAGCGAGCCCAAGTGCATACCCAGGGGAACGGCAGGACGCTTACAGGGTTATAGGAGATGGGATGACCCGGGTAGGGGTGTAGATTCTGTGCTGGTTGTACCTCCCGGCTTATGGGGGCTGGGTAAGGTTTGTGTGTGTGCTACGTTATGTTATGACATGTTATACCGTGTTGCAGTAGATATGAGTAGATCGACAGTAGAACGATAAATTCTCAGGTATGACTCCTATTCCTTCCAGTATAGTTAAGAAAAGGTATGACTTACATTATCAAACAGTTAATCTATTCCTTCCTACTTCAGTTTCATCAGTTATATTGTTGTTTTCAGATATTTCTTTCAGTTATTGCTTTACATACTTAGTACCAGTGGTACTGACGCCCGGTGGGGCGCTGCATTACTTGCCTGCAGGTACTCATAGATGAGCAGGCGATACCACGTGATTCCTGTCAGTGATCGAGCATTCAGCTCCTGTCATCCAGAGACTGAATCCGAGAGGTGTATTCCGTTTTCTTTTGTTGTACAGTACGGGTAGGTCGGGGCCCTGTCCCGATCATTTCTATTGCTATTCCTAGAGGCTTGCAGTCTATATATATTTCCCTGTTGTCAGATGAGCCGGTCGTGTGAGGTCGTGCAGTTGTATAGCTGTTAGTACTTTTGTTTCCTTTATGTTGGTCGTGTGGGGCCATAGTTCGACAGTAGTGGTGACCTTGTCGGTCACGTAGCTATCCAGTACTCTAGGATTGAGTTATAGATAACTAGACAGCATGGTGGCCTTATCGGCCCGCATAGGTTTCCCTATATTGACATATTTCTGGTTAGCTGTTAGTACAGGTACATGAGGCTATAGGCCAATGGGCCGGGGGCTGTGTTTACAGCCGTTATATAGCCCTTTGTTTCCAAAAATGTGAGTTAGAGCCAGCCAGGCACCAGATGTGCCCAAGCTTAGAAGTTCAGCAGTTCAGGTCCTAGTAGAGCACCAGGTGCCAGTCATACCCCCCAAGGCGGGGTGTGACAAACTTGGTATCAGAGCAGGTCGTGTCCCAGGGAGTCTGCAAGCCGTGCTAAGTAGAGTTTTGTCTATGGATGTGTTGTGCACCACATACTATAGGCAGGAGGCTGCGAGGCATGATAGGATGGTTACCCTTCCTTCTCAGTCAGTCGTGCTTTAGAGCGGTACAGTATAGGGTTGAGTCCCTAAACACTTACCGTATTCTTTGATTACAGATACAAAGATAGATCAGCATTATCTTATTACAGGCAGAAGATCAGATATAGCAACAGAAGAGGGCATCAGCCAGACATGATAACTACAGCAGCAGCAGGAGGTACTAGAGACCTCCTAGCATGATACCTTTATCGGTATTGTTCCTAGTATACGTTGATAATGTCAAAATAGGAAGTCAGAAGTATAATGTACATACGAGTTGATTTACTTATTAGCTATATAAGATCTGATTAAGATTATAGACAAGGTCAGACCACCAGGTAAGTATAAAAAAGAGAGGGAAATGCAGGAATCCCAAATATATCTTTTTGGATATGGTATAATTAAATGTCTTTATTTGTTGCAATAAGAAAAGGGCTATTCCTACCTCTTGAATTTGATTCCAGTATAGTAAAGGGGCATAAGACTTGATATGGGGTTGCCAAGTCAAGCAGTAAGTGAAGGTAGATTGATTAATTCCAGTAAGTGTTAGTGAGCGTAAAGAGAAAGTAAGACTGTTAGCTTACCCGAAGCAGGGGTAAAAGACCTGTCAGTAACGAATGCCTAGTAATAGTCAAATTTGAGCCAGAAAAAGGCCAAGTCCGCCATATACGCTAATAGACAGCAAGATATACCTACAAGATTATAGATATGATCCAGTTGTGATATCGAAAGGGGGAGAGGTCATGTGAATCAGATAGGTCTGACTGCAAGTCAGGGGAAGTATGAACTGGTACTTGACCAGTAATCTTGTTAATAATGAGAAGTAGGTACCTTGAACCCCAGAGTTCAGCTTAAGTAAGATGAGGGGAAGAAGCAGGAATGTCAGATCTTGTGGGGAAATTAGAATTACCCCCGGATTGATAAAATATCATATTAAGGATTAAGCCTCGGGCTGACAGTAGGATTGCGGTTCAAAATACCGCAGTATGTCCGCTATGGAGAAGTTAAGAAGTTACCAATACAGCAAATTTAATCTAGTGTGGCCTAGAGATAAGGCCCAGCAGACAGTCATGGGCTCTCAATATATGCCAAGTAAGGCCACAAGATTCGAATGTTGACCCCACATCGCAAGAGTGGCGGACTTTTAAACAGCAGACAATAACCAAAGTGTTTATGTTTATTACTTTCCGAATGGGGTGACAATACAATGAAATGTTAAGAGAAGGCAAGAGGTATTGTTAGACTATAGAAGCAGTATATCATGTACAATATGAGATTTAGCAAAGTGTGTCAGAGATTACGTATCACCATAGAATTCAGTATGTATTGTACGTATTTATTAATATATATCTGTGCAGGTAATAAATATGTTGTGAGCAGCTGCTAATAGGGGTTACAATCACACAGATGCATATTAGTGCTGGGAAGTATATACGAATTGCATTGCAGGACCCCTTGTCAAAAATAAAAAGAGAAGAAAAGAAGAAAAGAGAAGAGAAAGGGCAGGTTAAGTGTGAATTACATATAAAGTCATAGAAACTATCTCAATTTTCAGTTATTAAGTTAATAGACTTATGTGTTGTTGCCAGATCTAGGCTCTAGGAGCTTACCAGAGTTAATGGCCTAAAACAGATGGCTAGATGATAAGGGCGCAGTTGGATGGTCTACCGACCAGCTGTCGCCTGCATTAGCAGAGAAGCATCCCTGAAGATCGGTAACATTAGTGCGTGTGCTAGAACTAGGATTAGAGGCCGAATAGGCAAATTTCAGAGATTAGCAATACCAGAATTGTTCTAGTATGTTAAGTGGTCGTACGTCATTTTCCCAGCCTTGTAGGTGAGGGTCGGCCTTAGTCAACCTAGCAGCTATTATGTGAAACACCCCATAAGTCAGCCGGCCGCCCCAGTCAGAATACCCGTGGGTACCCCAAGGAAGGGTCCACATCAATAGTCAGTGAAAGACTAGTACTTCAGCTGGTTCTCGTAAGATATTTAGATACAGAGCCCTAGCAGAAGACCAGTATTTACAGAATAGCTCATAAGACTGAGAATTCCCCAGAATAGCAGTATAAATCCAAGTGGATACACATAAGGCGTAAGAAATTGATAGTACCCTGCTAGCACAATGTTTATTAAGACCAGGGGATCAGTAGACTCCCCGAGAAGATCCAGAGATCGATCGCCTGGGAGTAAGTTTGATTAAGCCCAGCCTTACAGTGGTTTAAGCAAAATAACAGAGCAATTAGATGCCCACAAGTCTGCGGGTATGCACGAACTATAAGCACTCAAGTAGAACGCTTAGAGCATTGTTAGACTACTGCCACATTCGGGTCATTCAACCCGACTATTTAGTTATTTAAGGTTATGCAGCCAGATCATTAGAGGTCATGGTCAATATCAGGACCCCCTAATTAGATACAGGCACATGGTGTGCAGATAGTCGTTCAAGGTTACCTTAGCAACAAGTAGCCTTAGCATGCGGCCAGAAGGCCAGATAAGCTCTAGCTATACCGGTAGACTACTTGTCAAATTCTCCGGTATAATAAACCAGTATGACCGTCAGTTATATGTCAATTTTTGTAAATGTGAATTTTGGTTGAGTTTAGTAGACTTTTTGGTCACATTGTGTCGGAGGCTGGTGTACAGATAGATACACAGAAAATCGAAATAGTGAAGACATAGCCTAGACCTACCACTCCGATCGAAGTACGCAATCCCTACGGTTAGCCTGGTATTACAGAGGGTTTGTGGAAGGATTTTCCACCTTAGCAGCACCTCTGACTAAATTGACACAGAAGGCAGTAAAGTTCCAGTGGGCTGAGGCGTGTGAGCAGAACTTCCAAGAGTTAAAAGCCAGGTTAACATCAGCTCCAGTGTTAGTATCGCCAGGAGGTACAGAGGGTTGATGCAGCATGGTAAAGTAATAGCTTATGCTTTCAGGCAGTTGAAGAAACGTGAAAAGAATTATCTTACCCATGACCTGGAGTTAGCTGCAGTAGTTTATGCCTTAAAGAGTGAAAATTTTGTATCACCCGGGAAGGGCTAATATGGTAGTAGATGCCCTTAGCCGTAAATCTATGGGGAGTTGGCATACTTGCAACCTGAACAACGAGAATAGACCCGAGAATTACACTAGTTAGCCGGTTTAGCCGTTCACATAGCAGAAATAAAGGATAACAGAGCGATAATACAGAATGTTGCAGTGTTGTCGTTAGTGGTGAAAGTAAAGGAACGGCAGTATGGAGACCCTAGCCGGGTTCAACTTGAACACAAGGTTCAGTAAGGAGAGGTGACATATTTTCAGATAACCGGGGATGAAGTGTTGTGATATAAAGGCCGCATTTGTGTTCCAGATATTTTGGGGCATCGCCAGCAGCTTATGAGTGAGGCGCATTACGCCCGCTATTCTCTTCACCCCGGTACGACAAAAATGTACCATGACATTAAAGAGAACTACTGGTGGCCAGGTATGAAAAGAGAAATTGCTGAATTTGTAGCCTAGTGTCCTAATTGCCAACAGGCGAAAGCAGAACATCAGAAACCAGGTGGGTTAACTCAGGACATAGTTGTGCCTCTCTGGAAATGGGAAGCAGTGAATGTGGATTTTATGGCAGGATTACCCCGTACCAGACACAAACATAACTCTATATGGGTAATAGTTGACAAATTGACTTAATCAGCTCATTTCCTGCCAGCTAGAACTACTTTCTCGGCTGAAGATTATGCAAAGTTGTATATCCGAGAGATAGTCAGATTGCATGGAGTGCCAGTATCCGTTATTTCAGACAGAGGAGCGCAGTTCACGGTTAGGTTTTGGAAATCGTTCCAGAAGGGGCTGGGGACGCAGATTAATCTAAGCACAGCTTCCCACCCTCAGACAGACGGGCAGGCTGAACGTACAATTCAGACGCTCGAAGATATGCTACGAGCGTGTGTGCTAGATTTTGGGGGTAGCTGGGATGAGCATCTTTCGTTAATTGAACTTGCTTATAGTAATAGCTATCATTCAGCCATCCAGATGGCGCCTTTCGAGGCATTATACGGGCGAAAATGCAGGTCGCTGATTGGATGGTTTGAAATAGGAGAATCAGCATTGGTTGGCCCAGACATTGTTCGGCAGTCAGAGGAAAAGATAAAGCTTATCCGAGAACATTTACTGACTGCTCAGAGCCGCCAGAAGTCTTATGCAGATATGCGGCGCAGAAATCTAGAATTTGTGGCAAATGACTGGGTATATCTGAAGGTGTCTTCGATGAAAGGGTAATGAGATTTGGCAAGAAAGACAAGCTTAGCCCGAGATTCATTGGGCCATATCAGATTCGGCGAAGAATAGGCTGAGTTGCATACGAATTGAACTTGCCTCCGGAGTTAGCATCTGTTCACCCAGTATTCCATGTATCTATGTTGAGAAAGTTCATAGGGGACCCTTCTACAGTAGTTCCAGTTCAGGATGTCCAGGTCACAGAAGAGTTAGCTTATGAAGAGATTCCAGTAGCTATTTTAGACAGACAGATTCGCAGGTTGAGGACTAAAGATGTTGCGTCTGTCAAAGTATTGTGGCGTAACAGGAACCGTGAGGAATTGACGTGGGAAGCTGAAGAAGATATGAAAGCCAGATACCCTCACCTATTTCAGGCCTAGTCAGGCGACAGGTATGTCCGTATTATTGCTTATGCAGTACCTTATAGTTGTATGTGTGTGAATGAGAAGGATTGATACTTAGTTATCCAGTGGATCTTAAAATATGGCGTGCAGTACCTGTGTTGGACTTTTCTGCATTTCAGGTTTTTGCTATAGTCCATATTACAGGGGAAACTCTGCCGAAATTTTTTTCTAGAAAGTAAGTTAAGTAGTCCTCCAGATAGCAGTGTACATTCGAGGACGAATGTTCTTAAGGGGGGGAGAATGTTATACCCCTTAGAATTTTTGGCACCTAAATGACCTATTCGCACGCTGGTTAAGTATATTTGAAAGCCATACGTGCTAAAGAAAGGCCCGGGAAAAGATCGGACGAGAAACCTGTCGAACCATCGCGGAAGGAGCCGAGGCAGAGCCCCTCCGCGATGGCAGCGTGTCACGGAGGTGGAGCCTCCGCGTTGGCTCCGTGACACATTGGCCTTGTCCAGGCCCAAGTATATAAAGCCCCACTTCGGTTTTAAATCAGTAAAAACTTATAAAATTCCAGAAAACAGAGGGAAAACGCAGGAGAAGGGAAAGGAACGAAGAAGTAATATAATTTTCGTCCGATTACGCTGCTAAACGTTGTCCAAACTCAAATTAACCTCAGATATCGAGGTATTTAGTAGCAGAGAGCATTCCTACGGATTTAGTTTCATGAAATACGGCCGACGAATCGTCGAGCCACCGAGCTAAGGTAAGTGGAATTGCTCTAAATTAGTGTCTATGTGTTCCTAGCTGTGAAGTGAATATTTCTCCCTTCTGGACCGCTAAAAAATAGCGAGTTTTCGACCGTCTTTCGATAAGCCTAAGTTTAGGCTATAAACTATATCGAAAGTGACGTTGCTCTTTAAAATAAAGCTGTATTTAGTAGTAATTGACATATTTATGAATGCAGTTGGGAGAAAATAGTTGAAGTACCGGCCGAGCCTCGTCCGACAGACGGATAGTTCAAGGATAAGGTATGTAAAGCTAGTTTCCTCTGCAAGTTAGTAATATTGGTACAGTACAGTAATTTAAAGGCCAGTAGAATATTCAGAAGCCATGTATGATGTTTACCATGAATGATGGTACGATACTAGAAACACTATGTTATGATCAGCGCGAGACTTGCTAACACGATATAGATTCTAATATAAGTGTTAAGAACTGCACAGCATGCTCAATACGTGATGTGACACTGAATGTTAGGATATCATTGTATTTAGTTGAAACCCAGTAAAGCAATGTAATATCTGTAAGACATCTCAGAAATAGAACGATAAGTTAAAGCGAAGTTAGAAAGCATATTAGGACTAGCAAATCATGTTACTATAGAAACTCAGCATACAACATAGTTTCGACAGAAAGACCATATCTTGTTCAGCATTAGACTCAGTACAGTATGGCAGAAGATTATATTTATATATATATACTATTATCAGTCTCAGCATGTATTAAATACGTACATATCACTATCACTAGTTCAGCATACAGTTTGTACACACACTTTATTATCATTAGCTTCAGTATGTGGTACATGCAGATAGTATTACTAGTTGAGACTGTTGTATTGTTTGGGGTTGGACTACCTAGCATCCATGACCGCTCAGGGTTAATAGCTGTATCGACTAGTTCGCCAGAGGATGAGGATATGTCGCTCTATGGAGTGGAATGCCGTCCCACAGGGGACGAAGATGGGATGCCAGTTTTCCCCATATTGTGCCTTGGTCGGCTTTTACACACCCCTGTCGAGCGGATACGCCCGGGTGTTGATTCAGGAGTCCTTCGGACTCAGATGCAGTTATAGTCAGGGGCTCAGCGAGCCCAAGTGCATACCCAGGGGACCGGCAGGACGCTTACAGGGTTATAGGAGATGGGATGACCCGGGTAGGGGTGTAGATTCTATGCTGGTTGTACCTCCCGGCTTATGGGGGCCGGGTAAGGTTTGTGTGTGTGCTACATTATGTTATGACATGTTATACCGTGTTGCAGTAGATACGAGTAGATCAACAGTAGAATGATAAATTCTCAGGTATGACTCCTATTCCTTCCAGTATAGTTAAGAAAAGGTATGACTTACATTATCAGACAGTTAATCTATTCCTTCCTACTTAAGGTTCATCAGTTATATTATTGTTTTCAGATATTTCTTTCAGTTATTGCTTTACATACTCAGTACCAGTGGTACTGACGCCCGGTGGGGCGCTGCATTACTTGCCTGCAGGTACTCGTAGACGAGCAGGCGATACCACGTGATTCCTGTCAGTGATCGAGAATTCAGCTCCTGTCATCCGGAGACTGAATCCCAGAGGTGTATTCCGTTTTCTTTTGTTGTACAGTACGGGTAGGTCGGGGCCCTATCCCGATCATTTCTATTGCTATTCCTAGAGGCTTGCAGTCTGTATATATTTCCCTGTGGTCAGATGAGTCGGTCGTGTGAGGCCGTGCAGTTGTATAGCTGTTAGTACTTTTGTTTCCTTTATGTTGGCCGTGTGGGGCCATAGTTCGACAGTAGTGGTGACCTTGCCGGTAACGTAGCTATCCAGTACTCCAGGGTTGAGTTATAGATAACTAGACAGCATGGTGGCCTTATCGGCCCGCATAGGTTTCCCTATATTGACATGTTTCTGGTCAGCTGTTAGTACAGGTACATAAGGCTATAGGCCAATGGGTCGGGGGCTGTGTTTACAGCCATTATATAGCCCTTTGTTTCCAGAAATGTGAGTTAGAGCCAGCCAGGCACCAGATGTGCCCAGGCTTAGTAGTTCAGCAGTTCAGGTCCTAGTAGGACACCAGGTGCCAGTCATACCCCCCAAGGCGGGGTGTGACACCTCTGGACAATCCTGGGGAACTCTTGTGCCAACGGTTCCCTTGCTATGTGTTCCTCGGGGAAGTACTTGCTCTCCTTGTGCTTTGTGTACCACTTCTTCCCCTCCTCTGTCACCCACCTGGTTCCGTATTGACGGCGTTGGCCGCGTGGAACCGCTGGTGCTGCTGGGACCGCTGTGCCCAGTCTGATTCTTTTTCTTCCGGCGCCAGATGTTGATGCGCCTTTTCCCTTGTCTTGCCTGCTTGCTATTGTTCCTGTCAAACCAAACAAACAAGTTCAATGTTAAGCAAATTAAAGTTAGCTTCGACTAAGGTTGGGTTAGGCTCGGCTACCCCACACTTAGTCTTTAGCCAAATTTACACCATTAAGGCAAGATCGTACTTATTTACACAAACAAACAACAAAACATAACAAATATGCTTAGTGCCTTGGGAGAATTCGACGGTATATATTCTATGTACTACTCAGACTTCGTACAGCTAACCACAATCCTTACCTGTCGATAGCATTTTATCCCATAGCAGTTAGCAAGGAAAAACAAAAGAAAAATTTTAACTACATGATCCTATACAATTCACCCATTTCTTGCAATTTCCAAAATTTCCTTAACCCGAGAATCCGTCGGTTTTTTAGCATAGTCACAGTTTGCACAATCGACTCATCTCATCCAACATGTACAACCTAGCATGAATTTCACTAGTTCAACTCAAATTTTTTTCATTTCAAACTCAAAGTCCAGCCCTAGCTATGATTTTATCAAAAATTCGATTAAGTTATGTAATTGTCGAGTTCAAGCAATCACACCGTTACTCCGAACATCAATCAACAATAATTCAATTGAATTTAAGCCTAATTTCTACTTAGGGCAAGTTTTTCTCATATCACATGTTCAAAATCGAAAAATTTCGACAAGAATTGAGATAGAGTTGAAGAACATACCTTGAATTCAAAGAAATGACGAAAACTTGATGAAATTATGGGCCTAAGTCCGTGTCACGTTGAGGGGGGATGGGTTTTTGGGAGTTTGGTCGTGGAGAGTATGAAAAATGCGGAAAAATGAGGTGGGATCGGGGTTAAAAAGTGGGAATTTTGCACGGGTCACCCGACGACCCGGTGTGACCCGTCACAATATACACCTCAACGTGTCACGGAGCCATCACGTAGGTATTCTGGAATTTGTAAAAATTCCAGAATTACCTTCAACGTGTCACGGAGGGTAACGCGGAGGCCCTCCTCCGTGACACGGAGCCATCGCCCTAGCTCACTGTTTTGCCACTTTTTATTCTTTCTCATACCTCGGATTTTCCATTGTGATTCCTTGCATGTTTACCCTCCGTTCAACCTGAAATTCATCTTAATTTTACAAAGAAAAAAATTTCACGGGTTGCCTCCCACGCAGAGCCTGGTTTACCGTCGCGGCTCGACGTCATTCAGCTCAATCATCTTCTAGGGTAATGGACGTTTTCTCTAGACCACCGTCCTCACCCCAGTAGTGCTTACATCTCTGCCCATTGACTAAGAACGTGACACTCCGATCTTCTTGCCACAACTCTACTGCCCCGTGCGGGGTCATTCTCACCACTTCAAATGGCCCCGACCATTTGGACCTCAGCTTTCCTGGAAACAACTTCAATCTTGAATTGAAGAGCAGTACTTTCTACCCTGGCTCGAAGATACGATGCACCACATGCTTGTCATGCCACCTTTTCGTTTTCTCCTTGTAGTACTTGGCACTCTCATAAGCATGCCAGCGTAATTTTTTAAGTTCACTGAGTTGCATTAGTCTCTTCTTGCCCGCTAGCTCTAAGTCCATATTCAATTTCCTCATGGCCCAGAAGGCTCGGTGCTCTAGCTCCTCCAGCAGATGACAAGCTTTACCATAGACCAATCGGTATGGTGAGGTTCCAATCGGTGTCTTATAAGCAGTTCTGTACGCCCACAATGCATCATCAAGTTTGCTTGACCAATCATTCCGTTGTGTGTTTACCGTTTTCTGGAGAATCTGCTTCACTTCTCTATTCGACACCTCCACTTGCCCACTAGTTTGGGGGTGGTATGCTGTTGCCACTTTGTGGCGTACCCCATACTTGGCTAGTAGTTTCTTGAAACTTTCATTGACAAAATGAGCCCCTCCATCACTGATAATGGCTCGGGGTGTCCCGAACCTGGTGAGAATGTGTTTTTTCACAAATTTTATTACCACCTTGTTGTCATTCCTGGGGCAAGCTATTGCTTCCACCCATTTTGATACATAGTCTACGGCCACCAAGATGTAACGATTACCAAATGACGGTGGGAACAGGCCCATGAAATCAATGCCCTATACATCAAAGGTCTCTACTTCCAGTATATTCTGCAGCGGCATCTCTTGTCTTCTACCAATTGTTCCTGTACGCTGACATCTATCACACATTTTGATGTATGCCATAGAGTCTCTGAACAGTGTAGGCCAAAAGAACCCTGACTGTAGAACCTTGTGTGATGTTCGTTCGCCTCCATGGTGACCCCCATACAACGAAGAGTGACAGCTCCTCAACACCTCTGCAATCTGACTCTCTGGGATGCATCTTCTCATCACCTGATCTGGTCCCTGTTTAAATAAGTATGGTTCATCCCAAACAAAGTGCCGGCAATCATGCCTCAATTTCCTTCTCTGCTGGTCTGTTGCCTCAGGTGGGTAGACTCCACTCACTAGCAAGTTGACTATGTCTGCGTACCAGGGAACTTCAGCTTCCCCTACTGCCAAGAGCTGCTCATCCGGGAACTCCTCATTGATGTTATCACCTTCCATCACATGCTATCGGCTCTCCAATCGCGATAAGTGATCTGCCACCTGATTTTCGCTCCCCTTTCTGTCCTTAATCTCAAGGTTTAACTTTTGCAACAACAGGATCCATCTGATCAGCCTGGGCTTAGCATCCTTCTTGTTAAATAGGTACCGAATCGCTGCATGATCGGTGTACACCACTACTTTTGACCCCACCAAATAGGACCTGAATTTGTCAAATGCAAAAACCAATGCTAGCATTTCCTTCTCTGTGACTGTGTAATTGCTTTGGGCTGTATTCAGCGTTTTGCTTGCATAATGGATAGAATGAAAGATTCTATTTTTCCTTTGCCCCAATACAGCTCCCACAGCCACATCACTCGCATCACACATCAGTTCAAATGGTTGTCCCCAATCCGAAGAAGTAAGGATAGGTGCTTCTATCAATTTCTGCTTCAACTCCTCAAATGCTTTAACACACTCATCATCCAACTCAAACTTTACCTCTTTTTCTAACAATCTGCATAATGGTCTTGAAATTTTGGAGAAGTTTCTGATGAACCGTCTGTAGAATCCTGCATGCCCAAGAAAACTGCGAACACCTTTCACCGACACAGGTGGTGGCAACTTCTCAATAACTTCGATCTTAGCACGATCGACTTCCAACCCCTTGCGAGACACTTTTTGGCCAAGGACAATACCCTCCTTAACTAGGAAGTGGCATTTCTCCCAGTTTAGTACAAGGTTAGATTCCTCGCAGTGAGCCAGCACCCTGTCAAGATTCTGCAAACAAGTAGCAAACGAATTACCGAAAACAGAAAAGTCATCCATGAATACCTCAACAAAATCCTCCACCATGTCGTGGAAAATAGCCATCATGCATCTCTAGAATGTGGCGGGTGCATTGCATAACCCAAATGGCATCCGCCTAAAAGCATATGTCCCATAAGGACAGGTGAAAGTAGTCTTCTCTTGGTCCTCCAGAGCTATGGCTATTTGGTTATAACCAGAGTACCTATCAAGGAAACAATAATATTCCTGTCCAGCCAACCTATCCAATATTTGATCAATGAACGGGATAGGATAATGATCTTTCCTTGTGGCTTCATTCAGCTTTCTATAGTCCATGCAAATCCGCCTGCCTGTGACGGTCCATGTAGGAATCAACTCATTTTTCTCATTGGTGACCACGGTCATCCCTCCTTCCTTTGGAACGCACTGAACGGGGCTGACCCATTCACTGTCTGAAATCGGGTAGACCAGACCTGCATCAAGCCACTTAATTATTTCTTTCCTAACCACATCCTTCATTGCTGGATTTAGCCTTCGTTGCGGCTGAACGGTTGGTTTTGCTCCTGTCTCCATGAAAATCCTGTGTGGGAAAAAAGCTGGATTGATACCCTGAATATCTGACATTTGCCAACCCATTGCTTTCTTCCTTTTTCTGAGGACACCCAATGCTTCCTTCTCCTGTGCCTCCGTCAATTCTGCGGAGATGATGACTGGTAACGTCTCATCTTCCCCCAAAAAGACATATTTTAAATGGGGAGGCAATTCTTTCAATTCCAGCTTTGGTGCCTCCTCAATGGATGGTTTCGGCAACGGTTCTAGGGACCTCATCAAGGATTGAAATTCCTGTCTCCCGGATGCCTTTGTGACTCATTCAACATTTGGGCCAACTCATAGGCTTCTCTATCTCCAAAATGATCGGAGTTCATCAACCCTCTTTCTAATGGATCTTGAGATTTAACAATCTAACGAATTTCTTCTTGTTCAACCACACTAATTTCTGACAGCTCCTCATGTATGGCCGGCAGCTTCATGGCTTTAAACACATCAAATACCTCAATCTTGTCGTGTTCTCGCATGGATAGCTGTCCTGAAGCTACATCAATCAGCGTTTTCCCGGTCGCCAAGAAGGGACGTCACAAAATAAATGGGACTTCTGCGTCTGGCTCAAAATCCAGCACGACGAAATCTACCGGGAAGATAAGGGAGCCCACTTACACCAGCACATCCTCCACAATGCCATCAGGTCTGGCTAAGGACCAATCCGCTAGTTGCAAGATCACTGTTGTTGGTCTAGGACTCCCTAGACCCACCTTCTTGAATACTGATGCTGGTATCAAATTAATGCTCGCTCCCAAATCACATAATCCGCGAGCTCGGATACTCTGCCCAATTGTAATTTGTATAGTAAAGCTCCTAGGATCTTTGAGCTTTGTGGGTAGTCAGTTTTGTATCCGGGAAGTGCACTCCTCCGTGAGAGCTACCGTAGCATACTCAGTCAACCGACTTTTGTTTGCCACGATGCCCTTAATGTACTTTGCATATTTCGGCACTCCCTGCAAAACATCAACAAGAGATAAGTTAATATGTACCTGTTTCAGCACCTCCATGAATTTCTCGAAACACGCCTCCTCCTTGTGTTTCTTTAATCTTTGAGGGAACGGGGGTGGTGGTCTTTCTGATTCAGCTTCCTTTTTCTTCCCCCTCTCATCACTTTGCTCCCTCTCAACTTCTGCTGCTCCCGATTGTTGAGGTGGTCTTTCTGGTTCCACCTCTTTAAGCTGCAAACCACTCCTTGTGGTCACCGCATTCACCTTCTTGGGGTTGGGATCTGTGTCGCTCGAAAGTCCTCCTCTAGGCCTGGTGTTTTGGGCTCCATCAAATTGCCCAAATTGATATTCAAGTGCCTTAGTAGCTAACTGGTTGTTCTTCACCTCGGCTTCCAATTTCACATAGTCAGCCTGCAATTGAGCTTGGTTAGCTATCATTGTCTTGAACATCTCCTCAATGTTGGGTGATGGTGGTGGAGGAGGTGCTTTGTTGTTTCTATATTGTGCTTGATAATTTTGCTGCCCTCCTTGATTCTTCTGCGCCCCCTCACTCGAACTTTGCCCTTGATGGTTGTTGCTACCCCAAGAGAAATTCGGGTGATTCCTCCAGTTGGAATTGTAGCTGTTGCCATACTGTTGATGGTTGTTCCTCTGTACATTTCCCACAAAGTTCACCAAGTCAGGATTTTCTCCACAACACTCAGCTGAGTGCTCACTACTCCCGCACACTTCACACCAAATTTGCTGCACTACATTCACTGGGCTTGAGTCTAGTTCATTGTCATATTATTGAAGTGGGTGTTGAGTTGATTCTGTAAAGCAGCTATTTGTGCAGCAATAGCTGTAAAACCATCCACTTCTAGAACTCCTACTGCTTTCCTTGTTCCTCCTCTTGACGAATCAGCATTCCACTCCGGATTTCCCTGCGAAATACGATTTAACAAGGTATACAGCTCCTCATAAGTTTTCTCCAATGCTTGTCCCCCAGCTGCTGAGTCTAGCAAGATTTTTGTGTGGGGTTCCAAACCCTCTACAAAAGTGTGCACCAGCACATCATTGGATTGATGATGATGTGGACAATCCCGCAACATGGACTTGAATCTCTCCCAAGCCTGATATAGATTCTCCCCATCTCTCTATTTGAAACTTAGAATTTGACTTCTAAGTCTTGCTGTTTTACCGGATGGAAAAAATCGTATCAAGAATTTCCTCTCAAGATCATCCCACGTAGTAATAGAATTAGGTGGCTCAGCTTTCAACCACCTCTTGGCTTCTCCCAATAGTGAAAATGGGAACAATGTAAGCCTGACATAATCTAATGACACTCCAGCGGGGATGTAAGTGTCACTTATCTCCAAAACATTTTGGAGATGCTGCTGTGGATCCTCATGAGGGAGACCTGTGAACTGCCCGCTGGTGTGCAGCAATTACACCATGTTTTGTTTAAGCTTGAACCTCCCTCCTGGCTCAGGTTTGCGGATGCTGGATGTGACATTGTTAGCATGTGGGATTGCCACCTCGTGAACTGGCCTAGCTGCCATCTCCTCGGGCACTAGCATTGCCCTTACTACTGGTGGATTCTGTTGTTGCTCCATGATTGTTTGTCTGAGCAACTGCGGCTGTTTCTCTAGAGCTTTTCTCCGCTGACGATGAAATTGTCTTTCGGCTCTAAATATGAGTCCACCAGCTCCTTGTCTCTTGCCAGTGTTCAACAGAGATTATATCTGCGAAATACAGGCTAAGACCAAGTTGTCAACACTTAAGAAAAAAAAAATATAGTAAATTTACACTTAAGAAAAATTTCACCAATTGCCAATCCCCAGCAACGGCGCCAAAAACTTGTTCGGCTGACTACTCTGGGGTAGTTACTACACGCAAGTGCACGTGGTCGAAAAAGTAGTAAAGTGGCTTAAGTAAGCCAAGTATCGATCCCACAGGGACTGGGCTAGGGTACAATCTACTCAAGTGTCACTATACTTTAACTCTAAAAATGCAGACAACAGTGTGAAAAAGAGTTTGGTATTTTGGTTTCTAATTTTATGCTAATTATAAACGAATATACAATTTGAGTCTAAACTATGAATATGAGCATGCTGAGGTTAAATGAACATGTATAGAAACTAATTATCGATACAATGGTTAGTTAATCTTTCCTCCGGTTGCTAGCCAAGAATTATTGCCAATGGATTAAAACTCTCGTATTTAACCCAACTTAAGAATCATGAACCGTCCACCTACATTTCTGTGATTAAACGAAATTCATGTTCTAGCCATACAAAACCGATTTCTTAATTGACTAATACGACTTTCAGGTATATTTCTATCCTGAAGGTAAATCAATTCCCAATTTTCCCAAACTAAGAAGAGATCATATCCTATTGATTCACAACTTTCCAATTTCTTGCTCTCTCGAGTGAAACCAGACTTTTTAGATGTACATTAACGTTGGCCACACATCAATGCAGTAAGAACAAGAATCAATAGAACAACCATGGAAGAAAAGATGAAAAACCCAATTGATCAATACTACATTTCAATACAATTGTTCTTAACCTCAGCATGAAGAGGAATTAGTCACTCATTTTTGGATTAAACATCGTTAAATGAGTGTTAAACATACAAGCAATTGAATTAAAGAAGAAGGAGATAGAGAAAAACCCTAATAATTTCGTCCCCTCAACTGCCTGTAACCCAGGTTCTTGCTCCACCAAGTCAGAATAATTAAAAATGAACCTAAGTGTTCTATTTATACTAGTGGAAATTTTTCCCGAAATAACAAGCAACGTGTCACGGAGTGCATCGCGGAGCACTGCCTCCGTGACACGCCACTGACGCGGACCTTTACTGGAAATTGCTTGTCCAGGTAATAAGGCCCAACGTGGCACGGCGTGTAATGCGGGGCTAGGCCAACATGCCACGGCCCCAACCCGCACCCTCACTGGATTTTGGCCAAAAATTCCTATCCAGGCAGAAGGCATCCGCGATGGCAGCGTGACACGGCTCCATCGCGGAGCCCCTTTAATTTG
Organism: Datura wrightii; assembly: GCA_035772735.1. Taxonomy (NCBI): domain Eukaryota; kingdom Viridiplantae; phylum Streptophyta; class Magnoliopsida; order Solanales; family Solanaceae; genus Datura; species Datura wrightii. The sequence continues at coordinate 63,628,972 of JASDFA010000016.1, read as the reverse complement.
TGCCTTCAAATGCTTGTCACTTGCTAACATCCGAGTCCAACCCCAATCTCTCCCAACACGCATTTTAGCTTCCCAAAATTATATTTCACCTGCAAAACAACGCTAATCATGTTGGTTATTATAAATTCACATTTTATTATCAATCACATGAGAATGTATAAACATTGATAGATAAACAAGGCTAAAATGACACCTTTGAGTATCACTTGGGCATATAAATTTGCCCAAGATCAGTTATATATCTGTACTTTCTTCTGTAAAAATTTTCCCAAATGCCCTTGAAGATTCTAGATGCTTTGGAGACCTTTTTGGAATCTTTTACCCTTCATTAGACGGCCTCTCCGACGAGGAACCGGCGTTTCGCCGGTGGCAATTCGTGGAGAGCCAAATTATGGTTGGATGAGAACAGTGGCTTGGCAGGGGTGAATCTGTGGTTCAGGTGTATTTAACCGGTTCCATTTTGCGAACGGCCAATTTTTTAGCCAGTCTGGGCAGTAGTTTCGATGTTTCTCCTACATTTTGCCCTTCCAGATCCATGTTTAGCTGATTCAAAGCACGTCCTTTCACCTCTTTTTGAGCTCAAATCTTCCCTTATCTTTGGTTCCTCTCCCTCATAAGCTAAATCATCAAATTTCTTCTCAAATTCCATGTGTTTTACTTGATTTCATGCTTTCTTTACTCTCGTGAAGTATCTACAAAGAATTCAGGAGAAAGGGCATAAAATCCACATAAATGACTCAAAAACTAAGCAAAAACTCATGATTAGGATCCTAACGAGTTGGTAAATTTCCAACTCATCATATCGCGAGCGAGGAGCTAGTTCTCCATATCCGCTGGAACTACTATATTAGCAGAGGCATTGAGCGAAGGTATGCAGACTGAAGTTGCGTGGTTTACTGAGTTTGAGGTAGAGCTGTCAGAGGCCAGAGAGACCGGTAGTTAGCCTGAGGCTACAAATGCAGCCGATACTCCATCACATGCTGAGGTCCCAGAGTTTTCATCCATAGTAGTAGCAGCTCGACCACCTGTTACGACCTCTCATGCTTTACTAGCTAGCCTAGTCATAATTTCTCAAGAGTTTCTTACTGACATGGCTAGGCGGCTGGCTAAAGCGAAAAAGTAGCAAGCGCACACGACCCTTCAAGTCAAGGTACTGATAGAGCAGGTAAAGTCGTGGGTCACAAAAAGAGTTGGAAGGGCTCTCTAGTTTTGTGCATGGTAGATTGGACACCTTTGAGAGGAAAATGGATGAGCGCCTTGCCTAGTTACAGATGCTAAAATTGGCAAGATGGTATGCGGAGGTAGCAGCACTCCGAGCTGAGGTGTGAGAGTCGTTCGCACGAAAAGTTGCCGCTATGACTCCACTCATGCTTCTAGTGGTCGATGATGAGAGTGAGGAGGAGCTACCACTGGTAGTAGACTTTATCACTGAGAAGCCGGTCACGCATGATAAAGCGAAGAGACCTCGTGAGGAGGTGAGTGTTGATGAGGATAGAGCTCTGTTATGTGAGTAGAAGCGGGAGAGAAGAGAGATGGAGGTAGCACTGCAGCTGTCCAGAGATGAGGCTCGACAGAGGGATGAAATTGATGCAGCAAGAGCTCGTGGAGAGGGTACCAGCTCAGTGGATTCTGAGAATGCATCGGTTCAGCCCTGTGGCACAGAGTGGATACTGGAGTGTATCTGCCCCCTCCACCGACCAGGCTGCAGACGCCTAGGTCGCACAGGTATGTTCCCTATTCCCATGTTTTATTTTTATATATGTGTTGAGGACGCCATATGCTTTTCTTGATGGGGTGGGGAGGGATACCTATATTTTTGCTGAACATAACCTGAGGGTTTTTCTTGCCGATATCTTTTCACTCAGGTGTTCCTTATCTAGTAGAACCGGCACATTTAGGTTTTTGTGTTATCGTGTCAGTCGAAAGAAAATTAGGTGAACTTAAGGAAGTTAATAGCATGAATTTTTTTGACCAAATAATGTGATATCACTTCTAGAATTTTATGTGTGTTAAGTAGACAAGCATGACCGTTGTGAATTTTTGCATGGCATTAATATTATGAATGTGTTTTCCATTGTGTGATTGTACCTGAACTAGCAGCTAGTAGAACTGATGATGTTGGCTTGTGCATTGTATAAGTAATGTTTAATAGCTAGTTTTGATGTGGGTGTCAATTTAGATCTTGTCTGGTAAGTCATACCGAGGTACAGGATGGGAACTGAGGAAAGGACCATAGGCCATTTTTGATGAATAGTCCACTTTAGCCTTAAAATACCTACCAAATGGAAATAAATATCCCTTGATCCCAATTTTGATCTTAAATTGACCCTTCTTTTTGTTAAAACCAATTCACCTTCATTCTTTGGTTACAATGAACCTGTTTTGGCCCTGGTCCCTCTTTGGATATTGTGAACCTCAACTTAGGAAAATCACCTAAGTTGAGGGTGGCTATCATACGGTTGAATAAGAAGAGTAGGGTAGAATATAATTGAGTAATAAGAAAAAAGGGCGGGTGCAGTGTGCATAATGAAGAAGAAAAAATTAGTGATAAAGAGACAAAGAACAAAAAGAAAAATGAAAGTGAGAAAGAATAAAAGAAATTGCTTGAAAGAATAAAAACTGCATCCATTTTTGCAAAAGAAGGAAAAAGAAGGAGAAAGTGAGAAAAAAAGGAAAAGATGTAAAAAGAAGGTTAAGAGTGGAGTCAAAGTGAGTGTAGTGCTAAGGAGGGTTAAGCTAATATTCCCAGATGCACCATACCCAACCCCGAGCCTATGTTACAAGCTGAAAAAGTCCTACCGTGATCCTAGTTAACCCGTCTGAAAATCGAGGTATTGAAAGTAAAGGAAAACTTATGGTATTGAATGTGCATAGTTAGAATTTCTTTATGAGAGCGAGTGTGCTTTTACCCAATCCCAAGAGAAATATATCATCATAAGCATATGCATATGTGTGAGTGTGAGACTTCTTTGAGGTGAGGCCATTTGGTCAACAAAATTGTCTGCAAACTGTCTGGGCCAGTGTCATAGGGCTATATGCATGGTTTCAAGTGACAGTATATTTCCATGTTTCAATTCCTTTGTGTCATGGTTAGAAATTTTACATATGCACTATCATTTGGATTTTGTATGAAAGAGGAGAGATTAGAAGGTTCAATTTGATTAAGAGTTGTGACTACTATAGGTTTCCTAGGGTTCTTTTGATTGAAGCATCGAGTTAGTTTTATTTTATTTGTTTTTTCCTAAGGACATGCAAAAGTTTCAACTTGAAGATGTTGATGTGTCATTATTTTACAACATTTTTTACGCTTAAAATTAAGAAGATATGCAAATTTCGGGTATGTTTATGTAGATATAAAGTGTTTGTGTTAAGTGTTGCTGGAAAACAGGTCCGGAATGTGAAATAGGTAGAGTAAGGAAAAAATTGGACAAAGTGCAGACTGCTAGCGAGGTAACGAGTTGTCATCTCAATGGATGACTCATTGTTGGAGTCGTGGGAAAGATCAAGTTTGAAGTGCATAAAACCATTGCAGTTAATGAGTTGAAGGCATGACTCTTACATCTGGTAACGAATCGTTATGTCAGTCATGAAGATTGGGAAGAAAATTCAGGAAAAAATTCTTATGGAGGCAATGAAGGACATAACGAGTCGTCGGGAGATGTGACGACTCATCGTGAAATACTGTCAGCACTCATCATGTACACTGGAGAAGTTGGTGACCCTTGGACACGAGGGACCTAACGAATCATGCCCTGATCTGACGAGTCATTAGGTGACCCGTTACCACGAAGGAACAGTTTACCGAGGATGACTCGATTATGCTTAACACGACTCGCTAGGAGACCTAACGAATCCTTACTTGGCCTGTTGCCACTGCCGACCTGGTTTCCATTTTTAGTTGGGAGATGTTTTGTTTGAAACTATAAATATATTATCTAGGTTTATTTTTATTGTACAATTTATTCTACTACTTTACACGTGAATTTTGGTGTTATGAACGACCATTCTTGGTTCAAGAAATGAAGTTTGTAATTTTCTTCTTGATTTTGAGGATTAAAAAATATTGAAGTTTTATTCTTCAATTTTGGTGATTTATTCAATTCAAGTGATTTCTTCTACAAATCTTTGTAAGTATAATTATGATTTCTTCTTTATTTTTTAACTAGTTAATTTTCTCGTGGTTCACGCGATCATTTAAAAATAGAAGTGAACTTGCTAAGGTGATCATTTAATATAAATTAATTAATAGAAAAATAATAAATATGAAAAATACTTCAACTAATTTTTATTTATAAAAAGACATGTCTAAAGTCTAAACTAATCAAATCTTTTCTTAAGTAAAATTTGAAAGTTTTATAAAGTAATATCGAATAAATAAAGCTTCCAAAATTATAGTAAATCAACACAAAATAGACATTTTTCCCATTATTGCTCCCTCATCAAAATAGTGTCCAAAATAATCTTAATAAATAAATAAAAAGATACAACAATCTTGAATTGTAAATCCACAAGCATAAATATAATCGTCTTTCCTCTCGTTAGGGAGGAAAGTATGTACGATATATCATATATGAATAGCAATCTTCTTGGCAATACTTATAATATTTTCTTTTAATATTATTATTTTTGCACTGCCATTGATGCACCTAATCTGAAAAATATTACTATATATTTTAATTAAGAGAAAGCCAGCTAAACAAATAAATACATGAAAAATAAATACAAATGACAGTGTTGTTAGACCTTCCGAATTCTCAGTCTACTTCAAGCAAAAAGGGATTTTCTATTAAACATGGTACCATGCCAATAAAATACCTGCTACATTTCATTTTCTACTTTAGAGATATGCAACCCTGAATGATTAAATCAGATAACTTGAATGGATTGCATAACCTTACTTATGCATGCTTGGATTCATTTTGTTGAGTGAGATGTTCCTACGAGTATCTTTTAACTATTTATGCATGAAAAGTGATATCATCAAATACAATTAATAAGCATGTGAATTTACCAATTAAAGTAAATATTTAAACATCTTAATTAGATAAATATAGGATGAAATATCTTGAAAGTTAATTAAAGTGTAAAAAAAATTTGTTTAATGTAAAGCAGTCATGTGAAGAAGCTCAATATCAACTCAGGACGTTAAGATAATTTCGATATCCCATAACAAATCATACATACAACTTTAGACTAATCAATTAATGAAGAGGTTATACTTGACTATTAAATTTTATGTTGGAAAAAAAGTTGAGTTACTTTACAAAGTAAAAAAAATTATACACATACTAAAGTCATAAAAAATTTGCAAAGGATCTATTATCTACTAATTACAAAGAAAAAGAGCATTCTTGGCAGGACGACTATTAACTATTACACAAAAGAAACTACTGGATAAACTTTTTACCAGGATTTGCATAGATGTATAAGATATAATTATTTAACCAACAAATATAACTATATTCTTTTCTCTTGATAATATTCTCCTCCAAAAGCTATATATTTTTGGAAGATCCAACACAATTGTGATAGCATTTATGGAGGATCTTAGCAACATAGGTTATAATCATAAATGAAAAGTGATAGGCACGATGACTATTCATATAACTAACTTATGTATGTTTGGGATAAGGGCTTATAGTTGTTGTAATGAGAAATTATTTATCGAGGTACAATAATTTATCCCAACATTATCAGGTTAAACTAGGAAGATACAACTAATATATTTCATACTTTATACAAAACGGAAAAATAAAAGGTTATGATATACTTTGTTTGTATCCAGTTCTCCCAACTTGGATTTTGAAACTGATTCTTGATTCAATTTTGTTTATTCAAGTTGATAAACGAAAATAATCTTTTCTTTGGAAACCAACTTTTAGAAATAATATAAGTAGCAATATTTCATCAATATCTAATTTAAGGCACATAACACTTGCAAGGCCCACATCTCCTACATAAGAGTCGTCCTTGTTCCTCTTTTTTGTACTCCTTTCTTCGTTTCTATTATTAGAAGTTCAAATCTTATTGTTCACCTTAATTGTCATAGTTAATAAGTATATCATATGATTCCTAATTCCTGCAAAAAAAAAATATCCAAGTACGATAGCAAGTAGATGACACCTAAGTTGGTTATAGAATAGTACTATTAAGTATTTAATTACATCAAATATTTTCAAGCATATAAGTACTAAGAATATATAAAAGAGATATGGAGAAAAAATAATGGGTGAAATTATTGTCCATGGTTAAAATTATTGGTGATCTACAAGAATTGAAAAACCATAGGAATAACATACAAAAAGCAAAAGAAGAGAATGATATATATTATCATGCTAAAAAGTGAATACATAAAGTGTCATTGTCTTTTCCATATTTTGAGCAATTTACTAATTTTTATGGGACTAATTCTCTCTATTGTCCTTTCATGTTCCTAATCAAACATTGAAAACCACCATCAAAATCAAATATCAAAAAATAAATAATAAGAACATACATGCTTCTTCAAATAAGGAGTAATATTGCCAATGAATAAGTAACCAAGAAAATTATAGTCCATCAAGCACGCGAGCATCATAAAACAAAAGACATAACCTATTAAAAAAAAAAAAGACAACAACGATTCAACAACTACATTTGATTCTTTAAATGAAACTATCAAAACTTACATCTCGAAATTTACTCTTAAGAGTATATAGTTGATAAGATACCAAATCAAACACATTGTCTTGGGGAAAAATATATCATTTTATTTGAATTAAGAAAATCTTTTAATCAATTCAGGCATGTCTGGAACAATGTTGCAGTAATTTTATTTTCCTACTTCAGGGCAAAGTGTTTAAAAAAGATGCATAAAACATAGGAGCAAGAGGAAAATCATATTTAGGATTGAAATGGTTCTCCCTTTTTATAATTGAAAGAAAAAGTATCGATATGTATTTTATCTTTCGCTTAGCATAATTACCTAAAATATATACATGTAACTTGAGTGAAGTCGAATATTGCTCACAATAAAATCACAAATCTCCTACTTGTTTAAAGTTTTTTTTGGACCTATATACATGTAACTTGAATCTTTTGGTAGAGACAAAAAGTTGGATGAAAACATTACGCAGATATCTTCTTTTTTCTCACCTTCAAGTCATCCCTCAATCTGAAAATTCACTTTGAGATCCTCAAATTATTGTCAATCCGTAAATTACTTATATGAACAAAACTTAAAGGTAATTCTACAAAAAAAATAGTGAAATGAGAAGTTCACCATAATACCACGAACTACTTAACAAATAAATTGTAATGACTGACAATTAATTCACAAAATTTAAAATCTAACAAATCAAAAAGTAGATTTGATATTTTATTAGTTAAAGTTTCATCAAAGAAATAGACACATATTTGTAAAGATCCGAACACACCTTTCTTATTTGCTACACAAGACACTCTAGTCATATACAAAAAGTCTCCCGACTTCTATTATAACTAACATATACAATTGAAAGATTTTTTTACTTATTTGTTTGTGGAGGATATAAAAACATAAAATTTGGATGAGTAGTAATATATGAAAAAGGCATGAAATTGATGGTAAATCATTTAAAAACTCCCATAGAAAATAGAGAATACATGTATCTCATAACAAAATCACAAGTCTCTGACTTGTTTGAAGTTTTTTGGGCGCTATATACATGTAACTTGAAGCTTCTAGTAGAGACACAGTTGGATGAAAAACATTACGTAGATGTCTTCTTTTTTCTCATCTTCAAGTCATCCCTCTATCCCAAAATTTATTTTGAGATCCTCAAGTAGTCGTCAATTATAAATTACTTATATGATCAAAACTTGAAAGTAATTCTACAAAAAATAGTAAAATGAGAAGTCCATCATAATTCCATGAATTGTATAACAAATAAATTAACAAATTAGTTCACAAAATTTAAAACTACAAAACGAAAAGTAGATTTGCTTCTGTAAGAGTTAAAGTGTGATCAAAGAAATATACAGAAATCTGCAAAGACCTAAACACCCATTTACTTATATGATTAAAACTTGAAGGTAATTCTACAAAAAATAATAAAATGAGAAGCCCATTATAATAACATGAACTGCCTAAGAAATAAATTATAATGATTGACAAATTAGTACACAATAATTAAAACCTAATAAATATAAAGGTAAATTTGATCCTTTAAGAGTTGAAGTGTTATCAAAGAAATAGACAAAAATTTGCAAAGATCTGAACACACCTTTCTCATTTGCTACATAAGACACTCTAGTCATATATGAAAAATCTCTCAACTTCTATTATAAACTGAAATATATGATTAAAAGATTTTTTTTTGTTTATTTGTTTGTTGGGGATATAAAAGAATAACATTTGGATCATCAGTAATATATGAAAAAGGCATAAAGTTGATGGTAATCATTTTAAAACTCCCATAGAAAATAGAGAATACATGTATCTCATAACAAAATCATAAATCTATGACTTGTTTGAAGTTTTTTGGACTCTATATACATATAACTTGAAGCTTCTGGTAGAGACACAAAGTTGGATGAAAAAATTACGCAGATATCTTCTTTTTTGTCATCTTTAAGTCACCCCTCAATCCCAAATTTTTTTTTGAGATCCTCAAGTAGTCGTCAATCTGTAAATTACTTATGTGATCAAAACTTGAAAGTAATTTTGCAAAAAAGAGTAAAATGAGAAATCCATCATAATTCTGTGAACTATCTAACAAATAAATTGTAATGATTGACAAATTAGTTTACAAAATTTAAAACCTAACAACACGAAAAGTAGATTTGCTCCTTTAAGAGTTGAAGTGTCAACTAAGAAATAGACAAAAAATTGCAAAGACTTGAACACACCTTTCTCATTTTCTCTAAAAGACACTCTAGTCATGCATGAAAAATCTCTCAACTTCTATTATAAACTAACATATACCATTGAAAGGTTTTTTTGTTTGTTTTTTTGTTGGGGATATAAAAGCATAAAATTTTGATCATGAGTAATAGATGAAAAGAGCATGAAATTGATGGTAAATCATTTAAAAACTCCCATAGAAAAAAGAGAATACATGTATCTCACAACAAAATTACAAATCTCTGACTTGTTTAAAGTTTTTTGGGCCCTATATACATATAACTTGAAGCTTCTGGTAGAGACACAAAGTTATCTTCTTCTTTTTTCATCTTCAAGTCATTCCTCAATTCCAAAATCCATTTTTGAGATCATCAAGTTATCGCAAATCCGTAATATTTATTTGTATGATCAAAAAAACGTAATTCTAAAAAACATAGTAAAATGAGAAGTCCATCACAATACCACGAACTGCATAACAAATAAATAGTAATGATTGATAAATTAGTTCACAAAATTTAAAACCTAACAAATCGAAAAGAAGATTTAATCCTTCAAGAGTTGAAGTGTCATCTAAGAAATAGACAGAAATTTGCAAAGACCCAAAGATACCTTTGACATTTGCTCCATAAGACACTCTAGTCATGTATGAAAAGTCTCCTGACTTTATTATAAACTGACATATACGATTGAAGTTTTTTTTGATTATTTGTTTGTTGGGGATATTAAAATTTGGATCATGAGTAATAGATAAAAAGGAATAAAGTTGATGGTAATCATTTAAAATGTCCCATTGAAAATAGAGAATACATGTATTTTCATAGAAAGAGAAAAGACCTTTCGAGAAAAAATATCGTAGGGGAAAAATATTATAATTGTTGAGAAAGTGTAGAAGATGGAAAAGTGGTACGGTGTAATGAATAGGAGTTAATAAAAGTGACTTTTGGTTTTTCAAGAAAGAACCTTAGAAGAAAAAATAGAATTAAAACTCTAAAAATCTGAAGAAAATACAAAAAAATAGGAAAAAAGATAAATAGCTTTTCTAATCAATGAAGCATGCCACATCATTGGGTTAAAGTCTCTCCTTTATATAAATATATATATATATATATATATATTGTGATCATTCAAATATGATTAGTTAAACCCATAACTAGAGTTGTGGGAACCATGATGAATTAACACACATAGGTAAAATGCTTAGTGAATCTTGAATGGGGTTTATGCATGTATTGTTTTTCCCTTTGTTTTAATTGCTTCTTAGCAGTTGCAAACATTGGAAATTGCCTTATTCTTACTCAATGGATCAAGGGAGTAGTGAATGAGAAAAATGATTAACAATGGAGATGTGAGGCTACACCGTCAACTTGCAACCACGCATATTATCCTATGACACTGACCTAGACTATTTGCAGATGATTTTGATGACCAAATGATCTCACCACAAAGAAGTCCCACACTCACACATATGTAAATGATCATGATGATATTTTCTCTTGGGACTAGGTAAAAGCTTACTCGTGCTCACAAAAAAATCTAACTGTGCATATTCAATACCATAAGCTTGCCTTTACTTTCAATACCTCAATTTTCAGACGGTTTAACGAGGATCACTATAGATATTTTTCAGCTTGTAGCGCGGGGTTGAGTATGGTAGATATGGGAATAGTAACTTAACCCTCATTGGCACTACACTAACTTTGGCTCCACTTAATCTCTTTTTCACATCGTTCCTTTTTTCCCTGGCTTTCTTCTTTTCTTACTTTCTTTTGCAACTACGGGTGCGGTTTTTGTTCTTTCAAGTATTCATTTTTTTCTTTCTCACTTTCATTTTTCTTTTTGCTCTTTTTCTCCTATGTTTTGTTACATCAATTTCAGACTTCATTATGCCTCACCCGCCTTTTTGTTTGAGTTCCTCAATTATTTTCCACCCTACTCTTCTTATGAAACCAGATAGTAGCCTCCCTCAACTTAGGCAATTTGCTTGAGTTGAGGTTTACAGTGTCCAAGGAGGGACCAGGGCCAAAACAGGTTCATTATAATCAAAGCAGGAAGGTAAATTGGTTTTAACAAAAAGAAAGGTTAATTTAATCTCAAAATTGGGATCAAGGGATATTTATTCCCATTTGGTAGTTCTTTTAAGGCTAAAGTGGCCTATTCATAAAAAACGGCCTATGATCCTTTCCTAATTTCCTGTCCTATACCTCAGTATGACCGACTAGGAAAGTTCTAGATTGACACACACAACATAACTAACTCTATACCTTACTCACACAATGCACAGGCCAACATCATCACTTTTACCAACTGCTAGTTCAGGTACAGTCACACAATGGTAAACATGTTACAGTATTAATGCCATGCAATGATTCACAAAGGTCATGCTTGTCAACTTAACACACACACATAAAGAAAATCTTAGGAGGGGTATCGCGTTATCACTTCAAATAAATTCATGTTATTGACTGCCTTAAGTTCACCTAATTTTCTTTCTATTGGCACCAAACAAAGCACAAAAACTTAAACATGCCAGTTTTACTAGATAAGGAACACCCGAGGGAAAATATATCCAGAAATAAAAATCCTTGGGTGATGTTCAACAAAAATATAGGTATCTCACACCACCCCTAACAAGAAAAGCATGCAGCGTCCTCGATGCATATAGAAAGTAAAACATGGGAATAGGGAACATACCTGTGTGACCTAGTGGAATGCGTAGATACACCTCCAATCTCCTCTCCTATGCCACCGGGATGAAGTGGCACACTCTCAAACCCCACAGAGCTCGTATCCTCTCCGCGAGCTCTTGCAGCATCACTTTCGGCCCTCTCTTAAGCCTCATCTGCTCACATAGTAGAGCACCACTCTCATCCTCGCTCACCTCCTCCTGATGTCTCTTCCCTTTTTCATGAGCGAACGGATCCTCAGTGATGAAATCTACTACCCGAGGTAGCTCCTCCTCACTCTCATCATCTACCACTAAGAGCACGGGGGGTGTGCTAGCAGATATTTATCGTACAGACAGCTCTCGTACCTCAACTCTGAGTGTCTCAACCTCAGCATACCATTTGGATAACTCGGGAGCCTATAATTGAGCAATACGCTCATCCATCCGCCTTTCAAAGTCATCCAATCTATCATGCATAGTCTTTGATAAGCCCTCTAACTCTTTCGTGACCCACAGCTTAACCTGCTCCATTAGTACCTTTACCTGAAGTGTCGTGTGCTCTTGCTACTTTTCAGCCTTCGCCGGCTGCCTAGCCATGTCGGTAAGGAAATCCTAAGATAGGGTGACTAGGACAGCTGGTGAAGCATGAGATGGCGCAATAGGTGGGTGAGTTGCTGCTGCAGTAGGTGATGACTCTGGGACCTCAGCAGGTGATGGAGTATCTACTGCATTGGTAGCATCAGGCTGGCTACCAGTCTCTCGGGCTTATGACAGATTTGCTTCAAACTCATTAAATCGCACAGCCTCATTCTGGATATCTTCGCTCAATGCAACAGATAATAATGTAGCCCCTACGGATATGGCTAACTGACTCATCGCCCTCAAAATCAGGTTTTTCTCATCTATAATCAACCAAATATTAGTAATCTTGTGGACCAACACTCTCCAATCTACGGATGGCAATTTCGGCACCTGGGACTCCTTATAGAGCCGATCTATGAGGCATGGGAAGGGAATGCTAGTTCTCTCTATGATAGCGCGCTCCCAGATCTCCTCAGCTATGTACCTCGAGAAGTTGATAGCATACCCCTCCGTAATACTTGCTACCGGTGCATTTCGGTCCATAGAAACCACATTATCATTGCTGGTTGGTACCAGCCTGTGTTGAACTAGTGACCACTAAACTTTTGCCTAAAAATTTAGAGTGGCCTTCTTGATCTGTCCTTCCGAGCCATGTAGCAATTCCACTAATGTACCCTAAGTGGCAATGATGCGTGACAGCCAAGTATATTGTCTCTTTCTTTCCTCGTGGCTCAACCTTTTGGTCTTTACTTTCTGGAGCTCATTCAGCCCATGATCAAACTCTATTGTGTTCATCAGGGCCTTGTTATCTGGAACATATAGCATCCGAGAGATGGTCCGCTCAGAGATGTCCACAGGTGTCTCTCTAACCATTACTTGTGTCAGTACAGGCCTTTTTCTCCAGTCTTGGCCTCCCAAGGCCTAACGCTGTAATGTAGCTGCATATGAGGCATAGAACTCTCAGAACAAGAAAGGACTATAACTCCCGGACGGCTCACTCAACCACCCAAACCGGTATCTGTCAAACAACATCTGAATCTTGGGGAGGTCCTTGAGCCCTGTGGTGACCAGTCTTGGCTCCTCATAAATACTTCACTTTGGGTGGTCTTTGTTAGCAGGGGCTATATCTCTTTTGTAGATGGCCCACATGCCTTGAACACACCATCTTCTCACTATTTGTGGTTGCTCAGTAGACGTGTGTGAAGTCTTAGTCATCTCATCATCTGTGCTCCCCTGTTAGGCACATGATTCAATATCATCCTCCATATTTGTCACAGCTGCAGCGCCCTCGACGGCGACCGGGACTGAGACCCTAGCATTACCTTTCTCCCTGCTGGGTGGATCCCTTGCGAGTGGAGTCAGAGAAGCAACTATGGCTATCAGAGTTATAGGGTGTTTAGTCCTAGCCCTGGTCGATCTCTGCTCTAGATGCTCTTCTGATATTCGATATTCGTCCACAAAGCCACTTGACTCTTCTGAAGATGAGGTCTTATCCCTTAGTCTGCGAGTCGAGGGCTGACTCTTCTCCGGCCCCTGTTTCTTGGCCAAGACCTTCTTAGATGTTCCCTTTGGTGCCATTGTACTTATGGAATAATGATTAGTATGCAAGATGAGAGTATATGAAATTAAAAATTAAGACCTACCTGCAAATAGGATGGGAGACTCGACGATTCATTGCCACTAGCAACGACTAGTAGAGTCACTCGTCATCTGCAGGTCGGGACTGGCTTTCTTTGCTCATAAATTTGATGTTGCCCAAATTACATCTCGTAAATGAGATATAAAGCGGTCAAGTTGGCACAACGCTTTCTCTTTAAAAAAATTCGCTCGTGAGGATGTCCCACTCCCATCTTGAGGGAATGTAGCTTGCTACTTGAATCACGAAAGGCGCTTTTCTCACTATCTATTCAATGATCATAATAGAGTTCCTTTACTTTCTATTATATTAGTCAAGTGCTAACGCCCTACAACTAGTAAATATAGAACCCAAACAGGGCTAGGGTCGAATCCCACAAGGAATATGATGAGAACTTTAATTAATGCATTTAGCTAATACTATCGGCTTTTAGTTCCAGTGAACTTGATGAAATGGTCATGATGAGTCGTTTCTTGTGGAAACAACTCGTTAGGTCAGTCGTGGCCTATGCGTGTCTCTTTATATAATCCCCACTAAGGACGAGCTACATCACGTGTCATGAGGTGATACCATGACTCGTTATGTGCCTCATGTTGAAGAGTTCCTCAATATTTGTGGTGACGGGTCATGTAAAAATTCATTAGGCATGCCCATGAGTCGTTACATGAGATGTCATCACTTAGTATAGGAAAACCACATATACCCCTACTCAATCTCGATTGATTTTAAATCCCACAGGCATAGATCTTTTAACTTATAACATTGCAATGATCGGGTTCACAACTGAATTAATGGAAGCTTAGGGTTTCTTATAAGATACTAAATCAATCAAGGACGTCACATTATACACACATGAGTAGGTAAAAATTTATACAGAAAACATTTTAATACTCACAATTTCTAGAGTGAAGATGAAGTTTTAGCTATGGGGTGGTTGCAACTAGTGGTAGTGATTGAGTTATAGACTTTGAGCAGATTCGCGTGCTTGGGTGATTTGAAAATGGGAAGTGATTAGGGGAGAGGGAAATTGATTTTGAGTGATTAGGGAAGAGGGAATTTGATTCTGAGTTTGAGAGCTTAATCATTAGAGCTTGTGAGAAGATTTTAAGACGAATCGAGTGCTTATAAGGTCAAGTAATTAAATTTACCCAATTCATACGTGGTTCGAGTCAGGTGATATTTTTATTCAAGTTCACCACGACCCACGCAACAAATCTTTTTGCAAATCATGACTCGTGTAGGTGTTCATTATGTTGATCAAGTATAGGGTTCTTACCTGGGACCTCATGATTCATGTAACGACTCATGGTTCTACCCAACGAGTCGTGTCATGAGTCGTTGGCCCTATGCGCTAGTGGCCACTTAGTGTTATCAGGACGAGTCACTTGGTGACACATTGAGTTACCTCACGAGTCGTTGAGCCACTCATCATTAGCTTTCTAGCTCGACTGTTTCTGTCTACCAGTAGACATGACGGAGGACCTAACAACTCATTTCCAATGGCAATGGCTCGTTTGGTCAACTGTTGTCTACACTATTTCTGCATCAGTGACCACGAGTAGTCTTGACGTGTCATTCAAGAATATGATGACTCGTCCTGTGCTATTTCGTACCAGCAACTCAAGTTCAGATATTTTTGTTCCGGCTTCAAGGTTCCAATCTTAATCACCTACACGTAAAGACTATACATATTTTACAATTACAACTTGGGTTTCCTCCTAATAAGCGCTTGATTTAATGTCGTTGCACGATGCGGGTATCTTGATTACTCAGACTTCACCAAAATACCTCCATGGGTTGCCTCCCAAGCAGCGGCAGACTTAACATCGTGGCATAACGCAAGTCCCCGGGTTACTCAGACTTCACCTAGAGTCCAAAGATCCACCAATTTAATTTCTTCACTCTTTCCCATATATGCTTTCACTCGTTAGCCATTCATATTCAACTATTTGCCTTCATGGTTTTCCAGTTCAATTTCCCCATAGGAGAATACTTGAACCACTCAAAATTGTCCTACCCATTTGGACTTCAACTTGCCAGGAAACAAGCAAGCCTAGAGTTGAATAGAAACACCATATCACTCTAGTTGAACTCTCTCTGCTCGACCTTCCAATCATGTTGAATTTTCATCCTCAGTTTGTAAATTTCTGAACTTTCATAGGCTTTCAAACAAAATTCATCTAACTCATTCAACTGATCAAGCCTCAAGTTTGCAGCATCACTCCAATTCAAATTCAGCTTCTTAAGCACCCACACAACTTTGTGCTCAAGTTCGACCGGAAGATGACATGCTTTCCCATACACAAGCTGAAATGGAGAAATACATATAGGGGTCTTAAATGCAATCCGATAAGTCCATAACGTGTCATCTAACTTCCTCGGCCAATCTGTCCAGTTAGCATTCACAATCTTTGCTAGGATGGTCTTTATCTCTAGGTTGGAGACCTCAACATGGCCACTAGATTGTGGATGATAAGGTGTTCCCACCCTATGTTTCACCCCATAATTCTCCAACAAAGTCCGAAACAACCGGTTGCAGAAGTGCGAAGCCCCATCACTAATGATGGGTTTGGAGTCCCAAATCTGGCGAAAATATTCTACTTCAAGAATGTTGTAACACTCTTACCTTCATTGTTTCGAAGAGCAATTGCATCCACCCACTTCGAAACATAGTCCACAGCTACAAGTATGTACTTTATCCCATTTGAGCTCACAAATGGGCCCATGAAGTCAATTCCCCAAATGTCAAAAAACTCAATGATAAGGATGGGAGTAAGAGGGAGCTCATGCCTCCGAGATATTCCTCCTTTCCTTTGGCATGCAGCACATGCCTTTGCAAAATCATGAAAATCTTGGTGAATGGTTGGCCAATAGTACCCACATTGCAAAATTTTGTGGGCAGTGCGAATCCCGCTCTGGTGGCCTCCAACAGGGGATGAGTGGCAAGCCTCCAATATGCTCAACATCTCAACCTCAGGTACGCATCTCTGAATTACCCCATCAGCACATATGCGGAATAAGTAAGGCTCATCCTAGAAAAAAATTCGCACATCCGACATAAATTTCTTCCACTGGTGAAACGATGCATCTCCCGGTACCACATCACTCACCAGATAATTAGTGAAGTCTGCATACCATGGGATGAGATCCTAGGAAGCAGCCAAAACCTGCTCATCATGGAATGTGTCATCTATGTCAAGCTCATCTCGAAGAGCTACATCTGCCTCTAATCTCGATAAGTGGTCAGCCACCTGATTTTTCGTCCCCTTTCGGTCCTTAACCTCAAACTCAAACTCTTTTAACAATAGAATCCATCGAATCAACCGAGGTTTGGCATCCTTCTTTGCCATAAAATATCTTAGAGCTGCATGGTCTATATGAACTATCACCTTTGTTCCTCACAAGTAAGCCCAAAACGTCTCGAATGCAAATACCATAGCCAACAACTCCTATACCGCCACAGTGTAATTTTTCTAAGCTACATTAAGAGCCTTGCTAGCATAATAAATTGGTGGAAAATATTTTCACACTTTTGGCCCAAAACAACTCCCAGGGCCACTCCGCTAGCTTCACACATAATCTCAAACGATAAGGACTAGTCAGGTGCCACTATGATTGGGGTAGTGGTCAATTTCTCCTTTAGGAATTCAAAATCCTTCACACACGCATCATCAAACACAAACTTCACCTCTTTCTCAAGTAGCTTACATAAGGGATGTGCAATCTTTTAGAAATCCTTGATGAATCTCCTATAAAATCCTGCATGACCCAAAAAGTTTCGAACACCTTTGATAGAAATTGGAGGTGGTAGACTAGAAATTACATCGATCTTCGCTTTGTCCACCTCAATGCCCTTAATAGAAATCCTATGGCTGAGCACTATACATTTTTTTTACCATGAAATGACACTTTTTGCAATTAAGCACCAAGTTGGTCTCTTCGCACCGCTGCAGCACCTTGCTTAAATGAGCCAACCAATCATCAAATGAATCACCTACAACCGAAAAGTCATCCATAAAAACATCAATGGTATCCTCCACCATGTCAGAAAATATGGACATCATGCAACGGTGAAAAGTGGAGGGCACATTACATAACCCGAACGGCATCCTCTTGAAAGCAAATGTACCATAGGGACAGGAGAAATTGGCTTTCTCTTGGTCTTTGGGGGATATAGAGATCTGATTGTACCCCGAATAACCATCGAGAAAACTGTACCACCCTCTACCTGCAAGTCGGTCTAGCATCTGATCTATGAATGGCATAGGAAAGTGATCTTTCTGGGTCCAGTGGTTTAACTTCCTGTGGTCCATGCATACTCTCCAACCTGTTACTAGTGTAAGTGGAATGAGCTCATTGTTAGCATTTAGGACCATGGTGATTCCTCCCTTCTTTGGCACGCACTAAACTGGGCTCACCCATTTGCTGTCAGCAATAGGGTAAATCACACCAGCATCCATCCACTTGATGGTTTCCTTGTTGACCACCTCTTGCTTAGGTGGATTCAACCTACGCTGATGCTCAATAGTCGGAATATAGTCTGGCTCAAGCTGGATCTTATGTGTGCAAATACAGGATGGGATCCCAATAATATCTGCAATGGTCCATCTAATGGCCTTTTTACACCTCTTCAAAATGGAGACCAAAGCCTCCACTTGCCATTCCTCCAAGTCAGCTACAACTATGACCGATAAGGTGTTTTCGGTCCCTAGAAATACATACCGTAAGTGAGATGGGAGTGCTTTGAGCTATAATACTGGAGGCTCGTCAATAGATGGCTTGTCTGGTGGAATCACATGATTTTTCAGATCAAGATCAATCTTCTTTGTAGAATAAGTGTATGACCCCATACCATCAAGTGAATTCACGATCTCATCACCCCCATAAATCTCTTCAGCATCAACATTCATCAAAACTGCTACTAAATCCTCAATAGTCACCAACTCATTAATAGGCATGATTGCAAGTTCAGCTTCAACAATGTTAATCATTTAGACCACCTGCATGTCATTTGGCTGCTTCATGGACTGACACACATTAAATGTTACCTCTTCATTGTTCAACTGAAATTTCAGTTGTCCGGTCTCCATGTCTACAAGAGCACGTCCGATGGCGAGGAATGGTCGCCCAAAGATAATGGGGACAATGAAATCAACCTCACAGTCCAAGATAAAAAAGTTAGCCGAAAATATAAAGGACTCTACCTTCAATAGCACATCATAGAGAATCCCCATCGGATTTTTCACCATATGATCTGCCATCAATGGCCGCATCGTAGTCGGTTTGGGGGCTTCCAAGCCCAACTGTCTGAACGCTGCTAACGACATCAAGTTTATACTAGCCCCCAGATCACATAGCGCCTTAGCAAAGTTAAAGGCTCCAATAGTGCACGGTATAGTGAAAGCTCTAGGGTCTTCCTTTTTCGTTTCAAGAGACTGAGATGTTATTGCACTACAGTGGTGCAAATTATCAGTAGGTCCAAATCTCATGGTCCTCTTTCTAGTGACAAGGTCCTTCATGAATCTAGCATAGTCGGGCATCTGCTCAAGTGCCTCGACTAATGGGATGTTCACAGATAATTATTTCAGCATTGAAATGAATTTGTGATACTTCCCATCTTTGACCTTCTTCTTCACCCTCTGCAGGAAAGGGGGAGGAGGTCTAGGAATAGGCGTGATCTTTTGAGATACCTCCTTCTCCTTCCCTTTGCCAGACCCATGCTCCTCTGCATTACTAGGAGCTGTCATATCCACGGAAACTTCAACCAAAATATGCTCCTTCGAGTCCTCCACCTTATCATCATCAATCACCACGGGCTCAACTATCTCATCAGTCACAATCGGCCTAGGAGGATCAACTGTCGCCTTCCCACTCCTAGTAGTGACCGTCATGCAATGATTGTCATTTTTCAGATTTTGAAATGTATTACTGGGAACTGTACCCTTCTGCCTCGGTTTATAGCAACAGAAATCTAACCAAGTTGTTGCTCAATATGCTTAATGGCAACAGTATGTGATTCCACCTTTTGGTTCATATGGAAAATATCAGCACGGAGTTCCTTAAATTGGCCATCTGTCGCCTCCATCTGCTTTAGTACCTTAGAAAACATATCTTTCACCCTTGAACTACTACACTCTGGTTCACAATTCCTTGGAGGAACATATAGACTGCTTCTGTCATTTTTGTACTCCTCACACTTTTTCCAGTCACCATTATCTCTACCTCTGCTCCTATCCCTGTATTAATCCCGATTGTAGTTGTTATCTCTATAATAGTTCCGACCTTAATTCCCCTGACCTTGATGCCAAGAGTCTTTGTTAGACCCTTGTGTATTGGTCTGGAAATCCTCCCCTTGATCATTCAGTTAATTTTCTTTCTCCTCAGATTCTGATTCCCCTCCATCATTTCTCGGGGCCTTGCCCTGAGAACCTACTACATCACCTTTTCAGCCGCGGCTCCCATAAAATGCTTAGCAAGCAGCCCATGTGGTTTTAATCTTAGAAATATCCTAGTCTCGCTCTTCATCCTTTCTTCTCTGCTCCGCAGACATACGTACCGCATAAGTACCAGTCGGAGCTTCCGACTCTCTTGTGTACCATGCGCGTTTGGTTTTGGTTATCCTCTCAAAGACCTCAGCAGCTTTAGTATAAGTATGGCTCATGAATGTTCCACCCGAGATAGTATCAGCCACCACCTTGGTGTTAGCATTCAGAGACCTATAAAATATCTCCAATAATGTATCATCTGGGATTCTGTGGTTGGGCACCTTTTTTAGCTTCTTGTTGAACCACAACCACGTCTCATGAAGTGCTTCAGAATTTAATTGCCTACAGTTATAGATTTCATGTTTCAGCTGCAATGCTCTGGAATGTGGGAAGAATCTTTCAAGAAAGGCTCTTTTAAGCTCCCCCTAAGTAGTGATAGAATCATTTGGCAATTCAGCAAACCACAACGTTGCCTCACTCCCTAATGAAAAGGGAAAACTCAGCGTGATTGCATTCTGACTCACTCCCCATTGTTTGTATGTTTGGCAGATACCCATGAAATTTGTCAAGTGAGTATGTGCATCATCAATCGCATGACCCGCAAATATCCGTTTCATGTTGAGTAGTTGGATCATTGCGCTGGTAATATCAAACTTTGCCCCAGAAGGAAAAAGGGAAGGAACAATAGCTCCAGTGGCACCAGTCTCATCAATATCAACATCATTATCATCTTCAAAAGTACCGGTGCCTCTACTGGTCTGGACCTCTATTCCTTCTAGCTCTTTTTAGTAAGCCTCGCTGCCTCTCTATCTCTTATTCGAGCTTGTTCCTCAGCCAACATTCTGGCTATTGCTTCTTCCATTATTTCTTGCCCATGTACATTGGCCATTTTCCATAAATTTCACAGTGTTTGTTCAAGTTCGTGAACATTTGGAACCCGAGATTTTCCTCGGCTCCTAGCACTAGGAATGCATGAACCTGAGACCTGTTAAGAACAAAAACAACAAAGAAAAAAATAAAAGGAAACCTGAGACCTGTTAACAACAAACAACAAAGAAATAATTGTAAAGCAAACACAATTAACAAAATCCTAAGCCGTATTCCCCGGCAATGGAGCCAAAATTTGATGTCGCCCAAATTACACCTCATAAATGAGATACAAAGCGGTCAATGTCAAATATAGGACCCAACCAGGGTTGGGTCGAATCCCATGAGGAATATGATGAGAACTTTAGTTAATGCATTTAGGTAATACTATCGGCTTAGTTATTTCCTGGGGGAAGATTTTAAACACAAAATAGTGAAAAGTAGAAGAACTAATGAGTAGACTCTTGATTTAATTTCGATTGTATTCAATAAGTGAGTTGTCTTGAATTGTGTTCCCCGTTACTTAATAAGCACAAGGATTTTATACTAGTGATCTATTCTGATGCTTAGCATGCAATATCAGAAAGTTAACTTTACCTAAATGGTTGGTCCCCAATCTAGATGATTATCACCACACAACTTGATCCGTATACGGGTGCATACTTAATTAACCCTTCCCCTTAATGTCGAATTGGCTATTCTCCGACAAGGTCAAACTATTAGATGAGGGTTGATAGCCTCAAATATTTGTTGTTCATTCATTTTCCCATTCATCACCCCCTTGATCCGGTGAGTAAGAATAAGGCAAATTCCAATATTTGCAACCGTTAAGAAGCAATTAAAACGTAGGGAAAATAATACATGCATAAACCCCGTTCAAGATTCATTAAGTATTTTTTACCTATGTGTGTTTATTCATCATGGATCCCATAACCCTAGTTATGAGTTTATCTATTCATAGTTGAATCTGAATAAATCAACAAAATCAAAGAACAAAACTCCAATGTTGTTTTAATCGTCAAAATCAAGAACAAAATTATAAACTTCATTTCGTGAACCTTGATGGTAGTCCACAACACCCAAAACTAGTGTCCAAAATCGTAAAAATAAATTGTATTCTAAAAATAAACCTAAATAAAGTATTTATAGTCTTAAATAAAATCTTTCTAACTAAAAATGGAATCCAAGTCGGCAGTGGCAATGGGCTATGTGACGACTCATTAGGTCTTCTAACGAGTCGTGGCATGCATTACAGAGTCGTCCTTGCCAGACTACTTCTTCATGGCAACGGGTCACCTAATGACTTGTTAGGTCAGAGCACAAGTCGTTAGGTCCCTCGTGGCTGTTCGGTGCTTTGGTTAGGGGTTAAAAACCGACACGCAAGTGCACGTGGTCGAACAAGTAATAAAGTGGCTAAGTAAGCCAAGTATCGAACCAAGGAGACTCTGGATAAGTAAAAATTGCTCAAGTATACTATATTCTATCTTACTTCTATATATGCTGACAACAACGTAACCAAAAGTTAAATAATTTTTGTTTATAACTTATATACTAAAACTATTAACAAATAGCTACTTTGAATTGAAACTATGGATATGAGCATGCCAAGGTTAAGAACAAGTAATGAACTTGATTATAATCATAATTTGGTTATTCTTCTCTTCCTGTTGCTAGCCAAGAACATTAGCCTAGAGATTAAAACTCTCGTATTTAATCTCACTTAAGAATCATAAACCATCCGTCTACATTTCTATGATCAAATGCAATTTATGACCTATCAATACAATTCCGGTTCCTAAATTGACTAATACGGCTTTCAAGTATATTTCTATCAGGAAAGCACATACAAACCCAATTTTCCCAAATCAAGTTAAGAACAATACCCTATTAATTCACAACTTTACGATTTCGTGCTCTCTCGAGTGAAATCGGACTTTTTAGATGTACATTAATGTCGGCCACACACCAATGCAGTAGAAACAAGAATTAATAGAACAACATGGAAGAAGAAGATGAAAAACCATATAATTCAATAATCAAAATTCATCACCATTGTTCATAACCTCAGCAAGGAAGAGAATTAGCCACTCATTTGTGGATTAATCATCCTAAAACAAGTGTTAATCATACAAACAATTGATTGAAAGAAGAAAGAAAGAGAGAAAAACCCTAAGCTTTTTCGTCCCTCAACTGTCTGTAACCCACGTCCTTGCTCCACCAAGTCTCAATTTTTTAAAAATAAGCCTAAGTGTTCTATTTATACTATTGGGAATTTTTCCCGGAATAACAAGCAACGTGTCATGGAGGCCAACGTGGAGCACTGCCTCCGTGACACGGCGTGGACGTGGACCCTCACTGGAAATCTGGGGTCCGGGAATAAAGCCTCAACGTGGCACGGCATGCAACGCGGAGGCTTGCCTCCGTGCCATGGAGCTGTCGCGAGGCTTCACTGGAAATTGACAAATTAATCACCCTCCAGGCAGTGTGCCTCCGCGATGGTAGCGTGGCACGGCTCCATCGCGGAGCCCCTTTACATTGTGCAGTCCAATGTCTTTTTCGTGCTCGCATCCAAGTCCAACTCCGATATTGTTCCAACATGCATTTTAGCTCCTCAAAATCATGTTTTACCTACAAAACAATGCTAATCATGTTGGTTAGTATAAATTCATATTTTATTACCAATTACATGAAAATGTATACACATTGCACAATAAACAAGGCGAAAATGATACGTTTGAGTATCACTTGGGCATATAAATCTTCCCAAGATCACTTACCCCACACTTAAATCCTTGTTCGTCCTAGAACAACAAATACACAATTCATGCAAATTACATCCCAACCTTCACCACTATGGTGCGACAATTACGCTACGGTCATACCGATCATTCAATATTGTAAATCATCAAGAAAACATGCACGGTCTTAACAATACAATGACCTTTAACACATCAAGACTTCCTAGACTTAAAGAATCGACTCTCGATATCGGCAAACTCATGCAAATCAGCTAATCAAGATATCCCACACGAAAATCAATCTTTCATCAAGCATGTACCCTCACAACTCAAGAGAATCTTCCCCTCTTTGCTTATGTGACACACAAACATTCAAGTAGGGGCATGTAAAAATTAAATTCACTCTCTCTCCCAAAAGAATTCACATGCCTCATGTCATGACCCATAGGCTTGCCCTTAGTGTATTACTCCACTAATATAAGGAAATGCAATGTAGGATCACATAGGACTTTAATGGGTTGTAATGGAAGCTATGGAACTAGTACATATTGGATTAGCCAATAATAGCCACTAGTATTCTTAAGTGCCTTTTCAACACATTCCCATCAACTCATGGACATTGTTTCTCTCTTTTCTTTTTTTCATCATCCCATTCATGCTGGTTTACTTTCATCTGGCCCATTTCATCAAACACACTTGACACAACAACAAAGGTTTTTCATGCACCTTCATTATCATTTAATTATAACAAGTGCCTCTTCAACCTCTTCTTTTCTTTCCTCACTCTGCTTTTCTTTTTCTTTCCACTATTCTTACTCTTTGACACTTTGGGAAAAATTTTTCTGTTCTTCTTAAGCGCTTAAGAGTTTTGTCTAGACTTTACGGCTAATGAAAAGAAAGAATTAAGCTCAGTTTATACAATTTTGGACAAAAGAAAGAAGTAATCGGCTAAAGGCTCAACGGGCTGACTAGGGTATACAATCACATAAAAAGGTAGAGTATGACAAGAAAAAAATAGAAACTCTCGGTTAAGACAAAGAAATGCCTACATCCGTTCCAACACTACACCTCCTTCATTTCGTTTTGTACACACACCAGGCAAGTTCTAGACACTTCACAATAGCATGGAATAACAATACCTCACTTCACACTTTGTGCACATGCTCGATTCAAGATGCATTCACAGACTCTTTAATTAACCAATTACATGAATTCAATATTAAGCCTCAATCACACCGAATCGAATTCTACAGCCTAGGTATCTCAAAATATTTACAAAATTGCATGCTTTCATACGAATCACTTTTGCATTTTGAATATAAGTTACAACACGCAACCAAAATTTCACAACCATATAGTAACTACAGGTTCCGTGATTCAATCCACCAAAGAAAAAAAAACTGAAAGAAAATTGAAATCACTACTCCTACCGACTACATTTCCCTTAGGACGGTCGTCATCCATCCATCATAGGGAACGGTCACTAACTATGACTTCGGTTCAATGGGACTATTCTCGGTAAAAGAACCAAAAACAAACTCCGAGAAACCCAAAAATAAAAATCGAAAAATTTTGCAACACATCAATCATTTCGATGGAAAAATATTTACAAAGTATTTTAATATGTACAAAATATTTTCGCAAAATTTTAAAAATATCGATCATTTCGATAGAGAAAAAAACATAAGAAAATATTTACAAAATTTTTTACAGACTTAGCTGGCAAACCACAACATTTCACACAACACACATCAATTACCACAATTATGTACAAATACAGACCAGTTTGCACTTCACAAACACAAGGAAACATAAACATAAATACAAAATAGAGGAAAGAACATACAAGCAAACCAGCCCAGCCCCAGCACCTAACTACTCCCCACCCCACACTTAAATCGAACACTGTCCCCAGTGTTCACAAAAATTAAAATCACAAAATTTTGGGCGGTAGAACTCCCTAATCAGTCGAAATATTCGACTTCTTCATCCGGTGCTGCTGCCTCACCACCCATGTCCGAGTCACCTCCATCGTCGTCATCGGACTCCACATCGGAGTCCTCCCGACGTGTCTCCTCGTCCGTGGGGACATCATCGTCAGTGGGCTCTACAAAGGATGGCCCCACTAGACATAGAGCCCGGGCGTTTTCGCCAAACGGGTAATCCAACTCGAGCTGCCATAATTCCTCCTCTGTGGCTGGTCTCCCACCAATCCGAAGCTGAAGCATTTGCATACCAAACATCCGTGCCATGTACTGGTCGTCGCGAGCATGTCGCTCGCCAAGCGTCAGCACTGGCCCGTGTGTGGTGTCGGGGGCCTTAGTTTTGGTCACGTCAAGGGCCCTCCGCTCCAACTGTGGGATGTAGTCCAAAGCCTCTTTCTCGACGTTGAGGCCCCGGAGAAAGGTGGTGATAAGTCCTCCGAACCCATACCTGTGGCCCTGGTGTAGTCAGGCTCTCTTCATGGCCGATATGATGACCGCCCCAACATTAATCTCTAACCCTTTCATCAGGGCATACACCAGGCAGACACGGTCCCGGGTCACATCAGTCATGTGCACCCATGGGATTAGGCACGAACAAACTATCTTCATCCATATTCTGGCCTCCCTGTTCATTTGAGAATACGGCAAAGTCTGGTGGTAACCCCTTTCTTTATGTCTGCTCTATCTGGCTGTGGATCGAGCCCCACACAATGTGCGTCTAATATCGGCATATGGTGGGGTGATGTTTAGCTGGCGGAGAACGTGGGCGTCTGTGTCCCGCGCTCCAATGATGGCATTCAATTGCTGGGGTTCCAAAGTGACAATCTGCCCTCTAATATTTATTGTGTGGCTTCTGATTGCTGGGTTCCAATTTGCATAGAACTCCCGGACTAGATGTAGGTTGCATTCCTTGGGCTCTTGAAATATGAAGCTGAGCCCAGCTGCCTCGATCCTTTGCACTATGCGGGGGAACTCCTGTGCTAGTGGTTCCCGTGCAATATGCTCCTCGGGGAAGTATTTGTTTTCCTTGTGTTTAGCGTACCACTTCTTCCCTTCATCGGTTATCCACCTCGTTCCGTATTGGCGGCGTTGGCCGCGCGGAACTGCTGGTGCAGCTGGGACTGTTGTGCCCAGTCTAAGTCATTTTCTCTCGGTGCCTGAAGTAGATGCACCTTTACCCTTATCCTGCCTACTTGCCATTGTACCTGTCAATACAAATAAACAAGCACAATGTCAAGCTAAATGCATATTAGCTTCGGCTAAGGTCGGGTTAAGCTAAGTTTACCCCACACTTAGTCCTTAGCTACGGTTACGATACTACGGCAAGGATCACTTTATTTACACCGAAAACAAACAACTATACAATTTATGCTTAGTGCGTTCGCAAAGAAAATTTTCGACGGTATACTTCAGCGTACTACTCAGACTTCATATTGCTAATCCCAATCACTACCATCTTAAGCAATTCAACCATCGCACTTAGCAAAGAAAACAACAAAACAAAAACAACAACAAAAATTCTATTTACATATGAACCTATACAATCAATCCAATTCGAACAATTTTCACATTTTTCCCAAAATCCCGAGAATTCGTCGTCTATTACATTCAAACAATATTTACAATGACTCATCTCATTCACTACATACAACCTGGCATATAATTCACAAATTTACCAAGTTACCATTTCAATTTCAACAACCAAGCCCTAGAATTGAATTTCACAATTAAATTCGAATCATTCACGCAATCGACAAGTTCAAACGCATATTACAACATTCTGAACATTTATCAATCAAGGAATAACTCAATTTCATGCTAAATTTTGACTTAGGGTGATTTATCTCACCTCCCATGCTCAAATTCGACTAAAATCGACAAAAAAATTGAGAGAGAAGATGAAAACATACCTTTAAGTTGAATAATCGAAGAAAACTCGCTAATTTCTTTGCTTTATGCCGTGGCACGTGATGGGAGAGGGAAATTTG
This sequence comes from Datura wrightii, assembly GCA_035772735.1. NCBI lineage: Eukaryota > Viridiplantae > Streptophyta > Magnoliopsida > Solanales > Solanaceae > Datura > Datura wrightii. Next base: position 63,601,163 of record JASDFA010000016.1, on the reverse strand, counting down.
GGTGTTTGGTCGCGAAGAGGTGAGAAAATGAGGGAAAAGGGAATAAAATCGGGGTTTAAAATGAAGGAAATACGCGGGTCACCCGGCAACCCGGTGTGACCCGTCACAAATTATAGGGCAACGTGTCACGGAGTGCATCGCGGTGCACTGCCTCCGTGACACGGAGCCATCGCGATAGCTCACTGGAATTTTTTAAAAATTCCAGATTAAACCTCAACGTGTCACGGAGGGTAACGCGGAGGTCCTCTTCCGTGACATGGAGCCATCGCCCCAGCTCACTGTCTCTTCATTTTATTCATTTTTTCATACCTTGCCTTTTCCTTCACGATTCCGTGCACATTTTTCTCCGGTTGACCTGAAAATCACCTCACTAAACAAAATTGGTTAGATTAATAGATTTCAAAAACTAAAATAAAATAATACTAACTAAAACAAAAAAATTTTACTAAATCAAGAAAAACAAAAATAAAATAAAATCTATTTACACTTTACAAAATAAAAGAAAAAATATATTTTTCACGGGTTGCCTCCCGTGCAGCGCCTGGTTTACCGTCGCGGCTCGACGTCCCTTATGCTCAATTGTCCACTAGGGTGATGGACGATTTCTCACGATCCTTGTCCTCCCCCCAGTAGTGCTCACCCTTATCCGGTGGTCTTCCCATCAACTCTCGGGAATCATTCATTTGTTTAGCATTCCCATGATCAATTACATTGATCACCGAGAGTTCTTCATTCACCATCGGGAGCTTGGGTGCTTTGTACACATTGAACACCTCTACTTTGTCATGTGCTCGCATTGTAAGTTGACCCGCAGCCACGTCGATTAATGCTTTCCCGGTTGCCAAGAAGGGTCGTCCCAAAATAAATGTGACTTCAGCGTCTGGTTCAAAATCCAGAACAATAAAATCAACTGGAAAAATGAGGGAGCCCACTTGCACTAGAACATCCTCAACAATGCCATCCGGCCTAGCTAAGGATCGATCCCCCAACTGTAAGATTACAGTTGTAGGTCTAGGACTCCCTAGACCCAACTTTCTGAATACCGAAGATGGCATCAGATTTATGCTCGCCCCCAAGTCACACAATCCAAGAGCTCGGATAATCTGCCCAATAGTAAGCTGGATAGTAAAACTCCCAGGGTCTTTTAGCTTCGTGGGCAGTCTATTTTTGATTCGGGAAGTGCATTCCTCCGTCAAAGCTACCGTGGCATACTCAGTCAAACGACTTTTGTTGGCCACAATGTCTTTAATATATTTGGCATATTTTGGCACTCCCTACAAGACATCAACAAGAGGTAAGTTAACATGTACCTGTTTAAGCACCTCCATAAATTTCTTGAAACACGCCTCCTCTTTGTGTTTCTTGAGTCGTTGAGGGAACGGGGGTGGAGGCCCTTCTGATTCAGCTTCTTTGGTCTTCCCTCTATCCGAAGTTTGCTCTCCCTCAACATCTGCTGCTCCTGACTTTTGAGGTGGTCTTTCTGGTCCCACCTCCTTCAGCTGCAAACCACTCCTTGTGGTCACTGCATTTACCTGCTTCGGATTTGGATCCGTGTCGCTAGGCAGTCCTCCTCTGGGCCTTGTGTTTTGGGCACTAGCAAATTGTCACACCCCGCCTTGGGGGGTATGACTGGCACCTGGTGCCCTACTAGGACCTAACCTGCTAAACTGTTAAGCCTGGGCACCTCTGGTGCCTAGCTGGCTCTGACTCACATTTCTGGAAACAAAGGGCTATATAACAACTGTAAATATAGCCCCCGGCCTAATGGCCTATCGCCTTCTGTACCTGTATTATCAGCTGACCAGAAACATGGTAATTTAGGGGAACCTATGCGGGCCGACAAGGCCACCATGCTGTCTAGTTATCTGCAATTCAATCATAACATATTAAAAAGCTACGTGACCGGCAAGGTCACCACTACTGATAGCTATGGCCCCACACGACCATTACAATAGAAAGAAGGAATGCTAACAACTATGCAACTGCACGTCCTCTCACGACCGGCTCATCTGACCACAGGGAATATAAACAGACTGCAAGCCTCTAGGAAGGATAATAGAAATGATCGAGACAGGGCCCCGACCTACCCATACTGTACAACAAAAAGAACTGGACTACACCTCTAAAAATTCAGTCTCCGGATGACAGGAGCTGAATACTCAACCGCTGATGGGGATCACGTGGTATCGCCTGCTCGTCTATGGGTACCTGCAGGCAAGTAATGCAGCACCCCACTAGGCGTCAGTACCGCTGGTACTGAGTATGTAAAGCAACAACTGAAAGAGATATCTGAAATCAATAACATAACTGACGAAACTGGAATAAGAAGAACTAGATTAACTATCTGATGATGTAGATCGTACCTGTTCTTAATCATGCTGAAGGGAATAGGAATCATACCTGGAGACGTATCATTCTACTACTAATCTGCTCATATCTACTGTAATATAGCATAACATACATAACATAACATGGCATACACAACCTTACCCGGCCCCCATAAGCCGGGAGGTACAATCAACACAGAATCTATACTCCTACCCCGGTCAACCCATCTACTATACTGGCTGAAAGCATCTTGCCGGTCCCCTGGGTATGCACTTGGGCTCCCTGAGCCTCTGACTATAACTGCATCTGAGTCCGGAGGACTCCTGAATCTGCACCCGGGCGTATCCGCTTGACTGGGGTGTGTAAGGGCCGGTCAAGGCACAAATATGGGGAAAAACTGGCATCCCATCTTCGTCCCCTGGTGGGACGGCATGCCACTCCGTAGAGTGACGTATCCTCATCCTCTGGTGGACGAGTCGATACATCTATTAACCTTGGGCGGTCATGGATGCTAGGTAATCCAACCCCAAACAATACAACGGTCTCAACTAGTAATACTATCTGTGTATCTCACATGCTGAGGCTACTAGGGGTAAAGTATCATATATATTACATGCTGGGCTAATGATAGTAATCTGTACGTATTTAATACGTGCTGAGGCAGGTAAAGATATATAAATATGAATATAGTCTCCTGCCGGGCTGTACTGGGCAAATGCTATATAAGATAATGTTTCTACTGAAAACTCTGTTGTTTACTAAGTTTCTGTATAGACTATATGCTGGACTAGTGATAGAAATAAGTACATACTTAATACATGCTGAGGCTGGAAGTACTATATATGTATGTACGAATATAATCTTTCTGCTAAACTACGCTGTATACTGACTTTCTATAGTAACATGATTTACTAATCCTGACATGCTTTCTGAACTTCATTTTAGTCTGCTATTCTATTTCTGAAGTGCTTTACGGGTATTGCATTACTATACGGGGTTTCAACTGAATACAACCATATCCTGACATGGCATGTCACATTACATACTGAGTATACTGGGCAATTTCTAATACTTGCGTTAGAATCTGTATCATACTGATAGGTTTCATATACATTACAACCCAATATTTCTCACATCGTACCAATATTCATAATAACGCAATACTCGACCTCTGAACATTCTACTGGTCCGTAATTTATTACACTATACTGATATTACTTAACTTGCCGAAGGAAACTAACTTTACTTACCTTATCTTTGAATTATTCGTTCGTTGGACGAGGCTCGGCCGGTACTTCAACTATTTTCTCCCAACTGCATTCATAAATACGTCAATTAATACTAAATACAACTTTATTGTAAAGAGCAACGTCACTTTCGATATAGTTTATAGCCTAAACTTGGGCTTATCGAAAGACGGTCGAAAACTCGCTATTTTTCAGCGACCCAGAAGGGAGAAATATTCACTTCTCAGCTAGGAACACATAGACATAAATTTAGAGCAATTCTACTTACCTTAGTTCGGTGGCTCGCCGATTCGTCGGCCGTATTTCGCGAAACTAATTCCGTAGAAATGCTCTCTGCTGCTAAATACTCGGGTATCTGGGATTAATTTGAGTTTGGGCAGCGTTTGGCAGCGTAATCGGACGAAAATATATAATTTTCTTCGTCTTCCTCAGCTTCACTGCATTTCTATGGAAATTTATAAGTGTTAAATGAATTTAAACCGAAGTGGGGGCTTTATATACTTGGGCCTGAACTTGGGCAACGTGTCCCGGAGCCATCGCGGAGGCCCCTCCTCCGTGACACGCTGCCATCGCGGAGGGGCTCTGTCTCGGCTCCTCCCGCGATGGTTCGATGGGTTTCTCGTCCGATCTTTTCCCGGGCCTTTCCCTAGCACGTATGGCTTTCAAATATGCTTAACCAACGTGCGAATAGGTCATCTAAGTGCCGGAAACTCTACGGGGTATAACATTCTCCCCCCCTTAATAACATTCATCCTCGAATGTACACTGTTATCTAGAGGACTGCTTACTTTACTTTCTAGAAAAATTTCGGCAGAGTTTCCCCTGTAATATGGACTATCGCAAAAACCTGAAACGCAGAAAAGTCCAACACAGTCACTGCATACAATATTCTAAAATCCACTGGACAGCTAAATATCACTTCTTTCTTTATCATTTACAACATTCAACCATAAAGTACTGTATAAATATTGATACGGACGTACCTGTCGTCTGACTAGGCCTGAAATAGGTGAGGGTATCTCGTTTTCATATCTTCTTCAGCCTCCCACGTCATTTCCTCCCGATTTCTGTTACGCCACAATACTTTGATAGATGCAACATCTTTAGTTCTCAGTCTGCGAACCTGTCTGTCTAAAATGGCTACGGGAACCTCTTCATATGCTAACTCTTCTGTGATCTAGACATCCTGAACTGGAACTACTGTAGAAGGGTCCCCTACGAACTTCCTTAGCATAGAAACATGGAATACTGGGTGAACCAACGCTAACTCTGGAGGCAAGTTTAACTCGTATGCCACGCGGCCTATTCTTCGCCGAATCTGATATGGCCCAATGAATCTCGGGCTAAGCTTGCTTTTCTTTCCAAACCTCATTACCGCTTTCATCGGGGACACTTTTAGATATACCCAGTCGTTTACCGAAAATTCTAGATTTCTGCGCCGCCTATCTGCGTATGACTTCTGGCGGCTCTGAGCGGTCAGTAAACGTTCTCGGATAAGCTTTATCTTTTCCTCAGACTGCCGAACAATGTCTGGGCCAACTAATGCTGATTCCCCTATCTCAAACCAGCCCACCGGCGATCTACATTTTCGCCCGTACAATGCTTCGAAAGGCGCCATCTGAATAGCTGAATGGTAGCTGCTATTATAAGAAAATTTAATTAACGAAAGATGTTCATCCCAGCTACCCCCAAATTCTAACACACACGCTCGTAGCATATCTTCGAGCGTCTGAATTGTACGTTCAGCCTGCCCGTCTGTCTGAGGATGGAATGCTGTGCTCAAATTAATCTGCGTCCCCAGACCTTTCTGAAATGACTGCCAGAATCTAGCTGTAAACTGTGCTCCCCTATCTGAAATAATAGATACCGGTACTCCATGCAATCTAACTATTTCTCTGATATATAATTCGGCATAATCCTCAGCTGAGAAGGTAGCCCTTACTGGCAGGAAATGAGCTGATTTTGTCAGCCTGTCAACTATTACCCAAATGGAATCATTTCTGCGTCTAGTACGGGGCAACCCTGTTACAAAATCCATGTTTATTACTTCCCATTTCCACATAGGTATCATTATCTCCTAAGTCAAACCACCCGGTTTCTGGTGCTCTGCTTTCACCTGCTGACAATTAGCACATCTAGATACAAATTCAGCTATCTCAGTTTTCATACCTGGCCACCAGTAGATGTCTCTGATGTCGTGGTACATTTTCGTCGCCCCTGGGTGAAGGGAATAGCGAGCGTAGTGTACCTCATGCATGATCTGCCCATGAAGTCCTGTGACATTCGGGACACAAAGGTGGCCCTTACAATGTAGCACACCATCCTCGGTTATCTGAAAATCTGGCTCCTTACCTTTCTGAACTCTATCTCTGAGCTGGACTAAATCGGGATCCTCATACTGCCGTTCTTTTACCTCTGTAACTAATGATGACACTGCAGAATTCTGAATTACTGCTCCATTATTTTCTGTTTCTATTACTCGAACGGCTAGGCCAGCTAACTGATGAATTTCTTTAGCTAATTTCTGTTTCTCAGGTCGCAAATACGCCAAACTCCCCATTGACTTATGGCTCAGGGCATCTGCTACAACATTAGCTTTTACGGGGTGGTATAGAATATTCACATCATAGTATTTTAACAGCTCTAACCAGCGGCGTTGCCGTAAATTCAACTCCCTATGAGTGAAAATGTACTGCAGGCTCTTATGATCTGTGTAAATATCAACATGGACGCCGTACAGGTAATGCCTCCATATTTTTAAGGCATGAATTACTGCGGCCAATTCCAGGTCATGGGTAGGATAATTCTTTTCGTGTTTCCTCAGCTGTCTGGAAGCATATGCAGTCACTCTACCATGCTGCATTAACACACAACCCAATCCGACACCTAACGCGTCGCAATAGACTGAATAACCCTCTGTGCCTTCCGGCAATGCTAATACTGGGGTGGAGGTTAATCTGTCTTTCAGTTCCTGGAAACTCTGGTCGCATGCCTCCGTCCACTGAAACTTTGCTGCTTTCTGTGTCAATTTAGTTAAAGGTGCTGCAATGGTTGAGAATCCCTCAACGAACCTCCGATAATATCCTGCCAACCCCAGGAAGCTACGAACTTCAGTCGGGGTGGTAGGCCTAGGCCATGACTTAACTGCTTCTATCTTCTGCTTGTCTACCTGTATACCAGTGTCTGAGACAATATGCCCTAAAAAGGCTACTGAGTTAAGCCATAATTCACATTTCGAAAACTTAGCATACAACTGGCGGTCCTTGAGAATCTGGAGCACTGTCCGCAAATGAGTCCGGTGATCTGCTTCAGAGCGAGAATACACCAGAATGTCATCAATGAATACTATCACGAACAAGTCCAGGAAAGGTCTGAAAATACTGTTCATCAGGTCCATGAAGACTGCTGGGGCATTCGTTAGCCCGAAGGACATAACTAGAAATTCAAAATGTCCATATCGGGTCCTGAATGCTGTCTTAGGAATATCTCTCTCACGTACTCGGACCTGGTGATATCCGGACCGCAAGTCAATTTTGGAAAAGTATCTGGCTCCCTGTAGCTGATCAAATAAGTCATCAATTCTGGGAAGCGGATACTTGTTCTTTACTGTAACTTTGTTTAGCTGCCGATAATCTATGCACATTCGGAGCGAGCCATCTTTCTTCCTTACGAATAAAACTGGCGCACCCCATGGTGAAGTACTCGGGCTTATAAAACCTTTATCTAACAAATCTTTCAACTGCTCCTTTAATTCTCTGAGTTCTGCAGGAGCCATACGATAAGGAGGTATTGATATTGGCTGTGTGCCTGGTAACAAGTCGATAGCAAAGTCTATTTCCCTTTCTGGGGGAATACCAGGTAACTCATCAGGAAATACATCTGGGAATTCATTCACCACTGGGACAGACTGGAGTGTCGGAGATTCTGCTTGGACATCCTCAACTCTGACAAGATGGTAGATGCACCCCTTAGATATCAACTTTCTCGCCTGAAGGTAGGAAATAAACCTACCTTTTGGCGTAGCGGTGCTACCCTTCCACTCCCATACTGCTTCTCCTGGGAAGTGGAATCGGACTGTCTTGGTCCAACATTCAACATTGGCAGAGCATGGTACTAACCAGTCCATACCCATTATGGCATCGAAGTATATCATTTCTAACTCGACCAGATCTACTGTGGTCTGACGGTCAACAATCTCTACTGTACACCCACGGTAGATTCGGCTAGCTGTGATAGAGTCACCGACGGGCGTAGATACTAAGAAGGGCTGCTGTAATAATTCTGGTGCAATACTAAACTTCCGTGCTACAAATGGAGTAATATAGGACAAGGTAGACCCTGGATCAATTAACACATAACCAGGGTGTGAGCAGATAGTTAGCATACCTGTCACGACATCAGGCGATGCTTCTGAATCTTGCCTCCCTGGTAAGGCATATGTGCGGCTTGGACCCGCACCTGTACTGGAGGCCCCTGATCTGCCCCGACCCCTGCCTGCTGAAACTGAGGGCCTGCGCCCAGTCGAAGATGCTGTAGCTATCCCGGTCCTCTTGACCTCTGGCTGGGCAATCTTTCATCAAATGGCCTTCTTGGCCACAATTATAACATGTGGTGGAGCCATATCTGCACGCTCCAGGATGGCCTCGACTGCATATAGGGCAAAGTGGTAGGGTATACCTGCTCTGCTCTGCCCTCCTCTGTGATGGTGAATCTGCCATCTGCGAGCCTCTACCAGTCCCTGACTGCCCCCTGCGGCTGAATCTACCCCCCTGTGGCTGTGGCGGAGGTGGGGGCCTGGGCGGCCTGTCTGACAATCGGGGCCTGGGTCCTCCCCGGGCCTCTCTCTGTAACTCAACTGGCCTGTCCCAGCGACGCTGTTCCTAACTAACCCTTCTGACCTCTCATTGTCGCTGTCTGATGCCCTCAATATTCTGGGCAAATGCCTGAATGCGAGCAATATCCATGTCCTCTCGCAGTGTGGCTGTAGTGCAAATCTCAACATATTCTGGATTCAACCCCGTAATAAAGCGATGCACTCTGGATGCCATAGTATCAACAAAGGCCGGTGCATATCGGGCTAAGGAATCAAACTGCAAAGAATATTCCCGAACACTCATAGCCCCCTGTTCTAGATGTAGGAACTGGTCTACCCGGGCCTGTCGAATCTCCCGCGGCAAATAATGATCCAGAAAGGCTCCTGAAAAGCTGGCCCAGGTGGGAGGGGAAACATCTCTCCCTCGGGACCTCTCCTAGCTTTCATACCATAACACCGCAATATCCCGTAACCGGAATGCTGCCAACTCAACTGACTCGGTAGACGTGGCATGCATAACCATAAAGATCCTCTGCATTTGGTCCAAACAATCCTGAGGGTCCTCTGTCCGGTCCGTGCCTGTAAATTCTGGAGGATTCAAAGCTAAGAACTCTCGGAAACACGTTTAAGCACCTCCATAAATTTCTTGAAACATGCCTCCTCTTTGTGTTTCTTGAGTCGTTGAGGGAACGGGGGTGGAGGCCTTTCTGATTCAGCTTCTTTGGTCTTCCCCCTATCCGAAGTTTGCTCTCCCTCAACATCTGCTGCTCCTGACTTTTGAGGTGGTCTTTCTGGTCCCACCTCCTTCAGCTGCAAACCACTCCTTGTGGTCACTGCATTTACCTGCTTCAGATTTGGATCCGTGTCGCTAGGCAGTCCTCCTCTGGGCCTTGTATTTTGGGCACTAGCAAATTGTCACACCCCGCCTTGGGGGGTATGACTGGCACCTGGTGGCCTACTAGGACCTAACCTGCTAAACTGTTAAGCCTGGGCACCTCTGGTGCCTAGCTGGCTCTGACTCACATTTCTGGAAACAAAGGGCAATATAACGGCTGTAAATACAGCCCCCGGCCTAATGGCCTATCGCCTTCTGTACCTGTATTATCAGCTGACCAGAAACATGGTAATTTAGGGGAACTTATGCGGGCCGACAAGGCCACCATGCTGTCTAGTTATCTGCAATTCAATCATAACGTATTAAAAAGCTACGTGACCGGCAAGGTCACCAATACTGATAGCTATGGCCCCACACGACCATCACAATAGAAAGAAGGAATGCTAACAACTATGCAACTGCGCTCGCTGAGCCCCTGACTATAACTGCATCTGAGTCCGGAGGACTCCTGAATCTACACCCGGGCGTATCCGCTCGACTGGGGTGTGTAAGGGCCGGTCAAGGCACAAATATGGGGAAAAACTGGCATCCCATCTTCGTCCCCTGGCGGGACGGCATGCCACTCCGTAGAGTGACGTATCCTCGTCCTCTGGTGGACGAGTCGATACAGCTATTAACCCTGGGCGGTCATGGATGCTAGGTAATCCAACCCCAAACAATACAACGGTCTCAACTAGTAATACTATCTGTGTATCTCACATGCTGAGGCTACTAGGGGTAAAGTATCATATATATTACAAGCTGGGGTAATGATAGTAATCTGTACGTATTTAATACGTGCTGAGGTAGGTAAAGATATATAAATATGAATATAGTCTCCTGCCGGGCTGTACTGGGCAAATGCTATATAAGATAATGTTTCTACTGAAAAATCTGTTGTTTACTAAGTTTCTGTATACACTATATGCTGGACTAGTGATAGAAATAAGTACATACTTAATACATGCTGAGGCTGGAAGTACTATATATGTATGTACGAATATAATCTTTCTGCTAAACTACGCTGTATACTGACTTTCTATAGTAACATGATTTACTAATCCTGACATGCTTTCTGAACTTCATTTTAGTCTGCTATTCTATTTCTGAAGTGCTTTACGGGTATTGCATTACTATACAGGGTTTCAACTGAATACAACCATATCCTGACATGGCATGTCACATTACATACTGAGTATACTGGGCAATCTCTAATACTTGCGTTAGAATCTGTATCATACTGATAGGTTTCATATACATTACAACCCAATGTTTCTCACATCGTACCAATATTCATAATAACGCAATACTCGACTTCTGAACATTCTACTGGTGCGTAATTTATTACACTATACTGATATTACTTAACTTGCCGAAGGAAACTAACTTTACATACCTTATCTTTGAATTATTCGTCCGTTGACGAGGCTCGGCCGGTACTTCAACTATTTTCTCCCAACTGCATTCATAAATACGTCAATTAATACTAAATACAACTTTATTGTAAAGAGCAACGTCACTTTCGATATAGTTTATAGCCTAAACTTGGGCTTATCGAAAGACGGTCGAAAACTCGCTATTTTTCAGTGACCCAGAAGGGAGAAATATTCACTTCTCAGCTAGGACCACATAGACATAAATTTAGAGCAATTCTACTTACCTTAGTTCGGTGGCTCGCCGATTCGTCGGCCATATTTCGCGAAACTAATTCCGCAGAAATGCTCTCTGCTGCTAAATACTCGGGTATCTGGGATTAATTTGAGTTTGGGCAGCGTTTGGCAGCGTAATCGGACGAAAATATATAATTTTCTTCGTCTTCCTCGGCTTCACTGCGTTTCTCTAGAAATTTATAAGTGTTAAATGAATTTAAACCGAAGTGGGGGCTTTATATACTTGGGCCTGAACTTGGGCAACGTGTCACGGAGCCATCGCGGAGGCCTCTCCTTCGTGACACGCTGCCATCGCGGAGGGGCTCTGTCTGAGCTCCTCCCGCGATGGTTCGACGGGTTTCTCGTCCGATCTTTTCCCGGGCCTTTCCCTAGCACGTATGGCTTTCAAATATGATTAACCAATGTGCGAATAGGTCATCTAAGTGCCGGAAACTCTACGGGGTATAACACAAATTTCCCAAATTGATACTCAAGAGCCTTGGTCGCTAATTGATTATTCTTCACTTCGGCTGTCAATTTAACATAGTCAGCCTGCAATTGCGCCTGATTAGCGATCATGGTCTTGAACATCTCCTCAATGGTAGGTGATGGTGGTGGAGGAGGGGCATTGTAATTTCTGAATTGAGATTGGCAGTTCTGTTGCCCTCCTTGATTTCTTTGCATACCCTAACCCGAACTTTGGCCTTGTTGGTTGTTGCTACCCCACGAAAAATTTGGATGGTTCCTCCAATTTGAGTTGTAGCCGCTACCAAACTACTGCTGATTTCTTTGTGCATTTCCCACAAAGTTAACAAAATCTGGGTTTGTTCCACAACACTCAGTTGAGTGCTCACTGCTTCCACACACTTCACACCACATTTGCTGGACCGCATTGACTGAAGTTGAAGGCTGGTTCAAATTCATGTTGCTGAAGTGGTTGTTCAATTGATTCTGCAAGGAAGCTATCTGTGCAGCGATAGCTGTAAATCCATCCACTTCAAGCACTCCTGCTGCTTTCCTTGCTCCACCTCGAGATGAATCAGCATTCCATTCTGGATTGCCCTGTGAAATCCGGTTGAGCAAAGTGTACAGCTCCTCATAAGTCTTTTCCAGCGCTTGCCCTCCAGCTGCTGAATCTAGCAAAATTTTAGTATGGGGTTCCAAACCCTCAATAAATGTGTGTACCAACACCTCATTGGACTGATGATGATGAGGACAGTCCTGCAACATGGATTTAAATCTTTCCCAGGCTTGATATAAATTTTCTCCCTCCCTCTGTTTGAAACTTAGAATTTGACTTCTAAGTCTGGCTGTTTTACCAGAGGGAAAAAATCTTATCAAGAACATCCATGTTAGATCATCCTACGTTGAGATAGAATTTGGTGCCTCAGCTTTTAACCACCTCTTGGCTTCACCAAGTAATGAGAATGGAAATAGTGTGAGCCGAACATAATCAGGTGACACTCCAGTGGGTATATAAGTACCACTTATCTCCAAAAAGTTCTGTAGATGTTGTTGTGGGTCTTCATGAGGGAGACCGGTAAATTGCCCGCTTGTGTGCAACAGTTGCACCATGTTCTGCTTTAGTTCAAATCTCCCTCCAGGCTCTGGTTTGCGGATACTTGAATGTACATTATTGGCATGTGGGATTGCCACCTCGCGAACCGGCCTTGCTGCTGCTTCGTCGGGCACTAACACTGCCCCCACAACCGGTGGATTTTGTTGCTCCATAATAGTCTGTCTGAGCAACTGCAGCTTCTTTTGTAGAGCTTCTCTGCATTTACTATGAAATTCACGTTCAGGCTCTATATAAGATTCCACCAGCTCTTTGTCCTTTGCCAGTGTTTACAGAAATCAAGTCTGCAAAATACAGGCTAAGACCAAGTTGTCAACACTTAAGAAAATAAAATAAAAATACAGTAAATTTACACTTAACACAATTTCACCAATTGCCTAGTCTCCCCGGCAACGACGCCAAAAACTTGTTTGCTGCTTTGTTAGGGGTTAAAAACCGACACGCAAGTGCACGTGGTCAAACAAGTAATAAAGTGGCTAAGTAAGCCAAGTATCGAACCAAGGAGACTCTGGATAAGTAAAAGTTGCTCAAGTATACTATATTCTATCTTACTTCTATATATGCTGACAACAACGTAACCAAAAGTTAAATAATTTTTGTTTATAACTTATATACTAAAACTATTAAAAAATATCTACTTTGAATTGAAACTATGGATATGAGCATGCCAAGGTTAAGAACAAGTAATGAACTTGATTATAATCATAATTTGGTTAGTCTTCTCTTCCTGTTGCTAGCCAAGAACATTAGCCTAGAGATTAAAACTCTCGTATTTAATCTCACTTAAGAATCATAAACCATTCGTCTACATTTCTGTGATCAAATGCAATTTATGACCTAGCAATACAATTCCGGTTCCTAAATTGACTAATACGGTTTTCAAGTATATTTCTATCAGGAAAGCACATCAAAACCCAATTTTCCCAAATCAAGTTAAGAACAATACCCTATTAATTCACAACTTTCCGATTTCGTGCTCTCTCTAGTGAAATCGGATTTTTTAGATGTACATTAATGTCGGCCACACACCAATGCAGTAGAAACAAGAATTAATAGAACAACATGGAAGAAGAAGATGAAAAACCATATAATTCAACAATCAAAATTCATCACCATTGTTCATAACCTCAGCAAGGAAGAGAATTAGCCACTCATTTGTGGATTAATCATCCTAAAACAAGTGTTAATCATACAAACAATTGATTGAAAGAAGAAAGAAAGAGAGAAAAACCCTGAGCTTTTTCGTCCCTCAACTGCCTGTAACCCACGTCCTTGCTCCACCAAGTCTCAATTTTTTAAAAATAAACCTAAGTGTTCTATTTATACTATTGGGAATTTTTCCCGGAATAACAAGCAACGTGTCACGGAGGCCAATGCGGAGCACTGCCTCCGTGACACGGCATGGACGCGGACCCTCACTGGAAATCTGGGGTCCGGGAATAAAGCCTCCACGTGGCACGGCATGCAACACGGAGGCTTGCCTCCGTGCCACGGAGCTGTCGCGAGGCTTCACTGGAAATTGACAAATTAATCACCCTCCAGGCAGTGTGCCTCCGCGATGGTAGCGTGGCACGACTCCATCGCGGAGCCCCTTTACATTGTGCAGTCCAATGTCTTTTTTGTGCTCGCATCCAAGTCCAACTCCGATATTGTTCCAACATGCATTTTAGCTCCTCAAAATCATGTTTTACCTACAAAACAATGCTAATCATGTTGGTTAGTATAAATTCACATTTTATTACCAATTACATGAAAATGTATACACATTGCACAATAAACAAGGCGAAAATGATACGTTTGAGTATCACTTGGGCATATAAATCTGCCCAAGATCAGTGGCTTCCAATACCCAAATATTCCAGTGTACTTGACGGATGTGCCTGTCTTCTCACGACGAGTCGTCAAGTCTCCCGACGACTCGTTGAGTCTTTCGTTGCACGCCCAGGTAACTTTTCAGCAATTTTTCTTCCCAGTCCTCATGCTCTCATAACGACTCATTACCAGTCGTGACGAGTCACGCCTTCAACTTGTGGTCCGCACTGGTTTCTTAAACTTCAAACCTGATCTCTTCCCGTGACTCTAGGAATGAGTCGTCCAATGAGACGAGGACTCGTTACCTGACTAGAAGTCCACACTTGGTCCAATTTTTTCCTCACTTTGCCCATTTCACATTTCGAACTTGGTTTCCTACAACACTCAAAAAAAACACATTATATCCATATAAAAATACTTGGAATTTGCATATCTTCTTAGTTTTAAGCGTCGAAAGTTCCATAAAACCATGGAACATCACATTAGTAGTCGTATTATCGTTGGTGTGGGGGCTCCAAAGCCCAACTTCTTAAACAAGGCTAGTGGCATTAAATTTTTTCTAGATCCCAGATCGCACAACGCGTTAGCAAACTCAAAATCTTCTATAGTGCATGGGAAACTGAAGGCACCTGGGTCTTCCTTCTATTGTCCAAGGACCCGTGAGGCTATTGCACTACAATGGTGCAAATTTTCAATTGGTTCATATCTCACAGATCATTTCCTGGTCAAAAAGGTCCTTCATAACTTCGCATAGCCAGGCATGTTCTCCAATGCCTCAACTAGGGGAATCTTCACTGGTAGCTTCTTCGACATGGATAGGAATTTTTGAAATTTTCCATCATCCACCTTCTTCTTCATTCTCTGAGGAAAAGATGGAGGCGGTCGAGGGATAGGCCTTATGTGGGGCATCCTTCTCCTCCCTTTTTTTAGCAGCAAGCTTCTTTGCATCAATAGGAGGCTTGGTCAAATTAGCACTACCTTCAACTACCTATTCTGCAGCCTTACCCTCCTCATCTTACTCAACCGCCTTCTATTCTCCCCTCTCAACTATAATCAGCATGGGTGGATCAACCTTTGCTTCTCCATTCCTAGTAGTTAACAACCATGCAGTGACAGTCATTCTTTGGATTTTTAACCATGTTACTAGGGAGTGTACCCTTCTTCCTCTGGTTTAGGGATGCAAATATCTGGCCCAGTTGCTGCTCAATCTGTTTAATCACTCTGGTGTGCAACTCAACTTTCTGGTTCATGGAAGTTATGACTTTTAAAATATCCTTCAGGTGATCATCAGTTGACTTTGCCTTTTTCAACTGCTCATCCATCATACTCTTAAATTTTGAGGTTCCAACATCACCCTCACAAGCCTTTAGAGGAACATAGAGGCCAATGTGATCATTTTGATATCCATCATTTTTCTTCCAATCACCTTCCCAATCTCATCCTCTACTTCTATCCCTGTACCCAACTTTATTGTAGTAGTCCCTATATTGGTTCTTTCCTTGATTCCTAGAGCCTTGGCGCCAAGTGTTTGACCTGACCCTTGAGCGTTAGCTCGGAAACTCGCCACCTGGTTGTCCAAAAAGTTTGCTTCCTCCTCAGAATTAGAGTACTCAAAACCTAGCTCCTGACCTTGAGCTCCCACTGCATTCTCTTTCAGAGCTTTAGATCCCATGATATGCTTCATGACCATGTCAATAGAAGTCCTCATATGTGCTAACTCCTGGTCATGTTCCTTTTCTTTTCTGCGCTGCTCCGCAGTTATCCCAATTGCATATGTACCTGCAGCTTCTTCAGCTTCTCTAGAATGTCAGGCTCTGATAGTTTTGGTCACTCGGTCCAGTATGGTTGTTACTTCCCCCCATGAGTAACTCATCAATGCTCCACCTGCTACTGTATCTGCTACTGCCTTGTTGATATTGTTCAAGGATCTGTAAAATATTTCCAACAAGCTCTTATTGGGATTCTATATTTGGACACTTAGTAAATTTTTTCTTGAACCAGAGTCATGTTTCATGAAGTGCCTTCATCTTGACCTGTAGAAAGTGATATATCTCATCTTTGAGCTACATCATCCATAAAGGTGGGAAGAGCCTTTCCAAAAATGCATGTTTCAATTCTCTCCATCTGGTGATGGAGTCATTTGGCAACTCCAACAGCCATCGAGTAGCCTTACCAGCTAGAGAGAATGGAAAGAGCCTCAATCTAACAGCATCCTAGCTCACACCTAACAACATGTACGACTTGAAAATACCCACAAAATTCATCTGGTGGAGATTTCCATCATCAGCAACATTACCACTAAACATTTCCTTTATGTTTAGAAGCCGAATCATCATGCTAGTGATATCAAATTTTGCCTTAGTAGGCAGAGGTGGGGGTACAATAGCTCATGTTGACCCGACTTCACCAATATCTGAATCCTGTTCATCATCAAAGTGAGGAGCATATCTATAGAACTGATGTGGCTTACAACCTCTATTTCCCCTTCTATTAATGCCAGCATTATCAATCTATTCATGGGTATCGTCTGCCTCTTGAAGAGCAGCTTGTCGAGCTAAATCCGCTTGGCGGGCCTCATTAGCTCGGCAAGCTTGTGCAACTAATCTAGCTTCTATCTGTTCATGGGTCTCCATACTAGCCATTCTTCTCAATGTTCGTTCGAGTTCTTGATCAATTGGAACTAGAGGGTATCCACTACTCCGAGTCCTTGGCATTCACCAAGTGGGAACCTGTGTGAAACAAAGACAAAAGAAAACATAAATGAGGAAATTTAACTAAAAGTTAAATAAAAGAAATTAATCTAATCCTAAGCCATATTCTCTGGCAATGGTGTCGTTTTTTATAACACTCAAATTACACCTTAGAAGAAGTATAACATGGTCATTGTCAATAAATAACCCAACTAAGGTTGTGGTCGATCCCACAGGGAATATGGTCAAGATATCGACTAATGCTAGTATTTATGCTTTTAATTCAATTATTTTCTAAGGAGGGTTGTGAGAGAAATAATTAAATGGCAGTATTGTGGAATGGTGTTGTTATAAAAGATATGCCATTAACTAGGGAAGTGTTCCTCATGGCTTCTTGACTAGGTCTGCTTATTACACTTGTGATCTATTACAATACTTAGCTTATAGAATTGATAAACTACATTCATTTAAATAGCTGATTCCTCCCTATTACATGACTATACTCAATCACCGGGTTAGGTCTCATGAGCGCTTTCAAGTAACCTTTATCAATAATTTTAAATTAACTTTCCTATGACCGCAGGTCAACTTATTCAATGACAATTAATTTCAAGGCTTTGTTGTCTTTCTCTTTTCCTAATCTCTACTTCTCTACGTTCAAGAAAGAAGAGAATACGGGCTAGTCCTACCATTGCACACCGTTAAAAACAATTAACATGAAGAGAAGAACAATACAAGCATCAATAGTGTGTTAGAATCACTTTGTGTTATCCCTGATTAATTATTTCATCATAGTTCCCACAATCCTAGTTGTGAAGGTTTTAGCCACTAATAATTACAAGAAAGAAATTAGAAATCGTGGAAGAAATCTGTCATGCCCTACCTTAGGAGGTATGACTGGCACCTGGTGCCATACTGAGATCTAAACTAACATGACTGGGGTTATACGCTTCTGGTGTTTGCCTGCTCTTCATTCAAAAAACAACGAGCTATATCTCCGTTGCAAACACATCCTCCGACCGACAAGGCTGCATAGCTACCCATAAATAGAAAACATCTGACCAATAATATATGTATCAACCTATATTGGTGCGTAGTTCTGGGGCATAGGTTGATCGACCCTTAACCTGTTCGGTGCTAGACTCTTCTTCCAAAAACAATGCAATGCTCTACATCGTATATAATGAAGCTCAACATCGTCTATTGACGAAGCTCAAGATGAAATAATGCTAACTCAACATCGTATGAAACAAAGCTCAACAATGTCTATTGACAAAGCTCATTAATGAAATCATGCATAGACTCGATATCATGTGAAAATAAAGCTCAACATTGTCCTTTGACAAAGCTCAATAATGGCATACATCTCAATTACGAATTCATGCATATGGGAAGCTTTACTTCGAACATACCACAAGCTCAAGTATATGTGGGAGCATCTAATCCAAATCATGTGGTAAGCTATATGTAGGAATATTTAACTCAACATACCACAAGCTAGAAATTATGAAATTTGGGAGACTTCGCTTCAAACAATGTAGTAAGCTTATTTCGGGAAAATTATCATTTAAATCAACATGTGGACATTGTCCAAAACTTTATCATGGTTTGATCTACTCAATTCATTTTTTGAAAACAAATTCATAATCATGAGTAACTTTAGAAACATTTTTTTCATCAACAAATCTCATCATCATCATACATTCATCATCATTCACTTCTTTTATGATCTTTTCATCCATGGGCATTTAAATTTCATAACTTAGAAAATATGATTTGTATTGAAAACAATTTAAAATCTTCCCAACCTTCACAATTCAACAATATAAATATAATCTAATCATACCCATGTATAGAGATTGAAGAATTATGCAATTGAGCAAAAACCCCATACTTGATCATAGGAGATTTATCATGATTTGAGAGAAATTGGGCATGGGTGTGGAAGAAGACACCCACTCCTAACCTTACATACCTGGGAGGGATGATTTTAACACTTCTCTAATTGCCCAAGATGAGATTCAAATGGAAACCTTCAAAACTTGCTCTAAATCCTCTCTTCAAACTCTCAAATTTGCATGCATGGCATGAACTAGCTTAGAATAGGTTTCCCCTCTTAAAACCCTGTAAAACGAGCCTTAAACGACATAGTATAGGTATTAGGAACTTAGGAATTATGAAAAGACCCTTACTGAATTCGCAGGAAAGCACTTCCAGGTAGTCCTAACGGATGACCTGACGGATCGTCACTGGCCAAAATGACTCGTTATATCACTCGTCGGGTACACTGTCAGTCAATACTCCTGGGCTCGTAATGAATCACTTAACGGTTCATTAGGGGTGACCACACCTCGTGGTCACTAATCTTCAAGTACACTACCCCTACCATATCACTTTCCTTGTGTATCCTCTAACGACGCACATCATGACTTGTTTCCTGACATGACGAGTCGTGGCCTCCTCTCGTTAAGTACACTAGTTGACCTCTTCTATTTTTCCTTCTCTCTGACCCACGGCTGACCTAATGACTCGTGGTGTCTGACCACGAGCCGTTCCCTCGCCTGTGGGGACCCCTTATCCTTCGACCTTCCTGTCCTTCACTAGCCTACCCCATGAGCTACACGACTCGTTTTGTGCCTGCAACTCAATTTTTCATTTTTTCCCCATTTCAACTCCCGGGTTCGATATTTGAGTTCTCGGGGTATAACATTTCTATTTTTATGGATATGTAGGTGAGCTTAATGTTGAAATATTGATTGTATTCTAGAGATTCTCTACTCCTCACAATCTCATGTTTTTCAGTCTTTTCATAGTTTGACATTGGAACAACTTTTGAAGTTTTTGGGAATCATGCATAAATCAAGCATCTTGAACTACATGTGTTCTGAATTCTCATGCAATCTTAGATATGTAGAAAACTCCATATTAGGGTTCGACCATGATTCCTTTAAATTGTGTCATTTTCCAGAGGTGAATTAGTGGTTGGACAAAATTAGATTTGTCAATTTTCTTTGGCTAGACCTTTTTTTCATCATCCCTAGCCAAAGAAAGGGATAGTTGTTGACTCTAAATTTTGTACCTTCATGATTTTAAATAATTTTTTAGGCTTCTTCAATCTCAAATAGAGTAGAACAAATATTTATAAAAATTAAAATATTTTTCAAACTAATGTTAGGTGAATTTTGTCATTTCATTTGACAAAATACGCTAACATATATATATATATATATATATATATATATATATAGAGAGAGAGAGAGAGAGAGAGAGTTTGGTATATATTTTATTCATTTCAAAAAATCAAGTCGTCACAAAAATAATATTTAATGAAGTATCATTTCATTTTTTTCCAAATCGGGTAAGTTATAATAATTAGTCTATTTGAAAAATAATTATTTTATTCTATTAAGTTAAGAAGCTTAATTAACTAATAAGAATAAGTAATTTACCTTGAATTTTATTTCAACGATGATAATTTTAATTACTTATGACAATTTGGTTATGATCTAATTTCAATTTTTCCATAATTACAATATTTTGGTCACATTTGCAATACCAATGATAAACATTGTTACAACCCAAATTTCAGCCGAGATTACCATATGTTGGGCCATTTTAGACCCAAATTCACACGATCCAGCTCAAGTAATTATGACCCCGCTCACACCCATTTAAAAATTCCATAACCCGTCACACTTTCTACCCTATTCATTTGTAGTAGCCTCACCAAATGGAACCCTACGCCCCTTTTCTTCTTATCAAGAACAAAAGATCCTAACCCTATACAAAAAGAGACTCCATGGTTGGGCACCTTTTTCCCTTTCCTTCTTGGTCGTACAAGTTGTTTCAGACATGATGTAACACCCCAGAAATCCTTAGGACTAGACATTGGATTTAAAACTTGATCATGCAGAAACTAGGAAAAAAGGCATCAGTACGAGTCACAGTACGACTATTAGATTCGACGTACAAGTCGTATCTGGATGCATAACAGGGGGATCAAGGAAATCAATAAGTGTGACTGAGAGAAACCACGATTACAAGTTATGACTCATACCACCATGGTACGGATCATACTGACTAATCATGGAAAAGTTTAGAGAAATTTTCAGGGAACTTCTGGGTAACCAAGAGCCATGGTACTACTTGTGGCACACTGATATGGAGCGTATAACCCAGTTATGAGTTGAATTAGAGAAATGACATAATTTAGGATCTTAGAGCTTAGGAATTATGAAAATACCCTTAATTAAAAATTTGAAAATTTAACACTACCAGTGACCAAGACAAATACCACGAGTCGTCCTTTGATACCACAACTTGTGGTATCAATCCGTTACTTCCTTATATCATTTCTTACATTCTCTGGTCCTATGAAAACGACTTGACAGAATAAGTCATTACTCCATACAATGATCTGTTACTTCGCTAAATTCAAAACTCAGGTCTTCAACCACGACTAGATAGGATGAGTCGTTACTAGTCCAAACGACTCGTCGTCCGTTGCCACCACTACCAACAACTACTCACCTTTTGGAAGTCCTTCCAATGGAAACATACCATGACTCGTTGTCCCATACAACAAGTTGTACCAAGTCTCGTGCTAGTCACCTTGACAAGGACCACTATCCCAATGACTTCTTGCCATGACTCGTTACACTGAACAACGAGTCGTTCCATGGCTCATTGGTCCTAGACCTTCCCACCAAATTCTCACCGTGACACGGACCAACGGTTCGTGGTAGCTTCCCATGACTCGTACAATGGGTCAACCTGTGATATTTTTCCCAACTTCTTGTTGATCTCATTTTCAAATCTTTAGTCTAGTCTTAGGCACTTCTGAGGTATTACAATATCTCCCCATTGCGAACATTCGTCCTCGAATGTGAATGAACATACTGAAATCTGGGGAAAAAGAACTGACATCTCAAATACTGAACATCTAAAAATGACAGAGTGACCGACTCCGGACTGGAATACATGACTACATTGAATTCATGAATCACACATATATACATTAACATAAAAAGAAACTGGGACACATGAACTAAACTTGATACTGAATAGAGTACTAAGGAGGAAACTAGTACCCCAAGATGGAACTGAACAGGAAGGGAATAGATGGGGCTAGTTAGCCATAATATCTGCTTTGGCTTCCTACATAGCCCCCTCAATATGCTGATTCCTCCACAAAACCTTTACTGAAGTTGCTTCCTTTTTTTTAGCTTCCGAACCTGACGATCAAGTATTTCAACCGGAATGTCTTTGTAGCTAAGGGTATGCTTCACACCTATGCTCTCCACTGGGACAACGAAAGTTGGATATCCATGCACTTCTTCAAAAGGGATACATGAAAAACTGGATGCACGGAAGCCAAATTCTAAGGGCAACTCCAACTCATAAGCTACTTTGCCAACACGTCACACAATCCGGTACGGGCCAACATAAAAGGGACTGAGTTTCCCTTTATTCCCGAATCTCATCACTCCCTTCATGGGAGATGCCTTCAGAAACACCCAATCATCAATCTTGAACTCAAGTTCTCTCCTCCTCACATATGCATAAGACTTTTGATGACTCTGAGTTGTTCTCAACCTCTCCTTATAAGTTGAACTTTCTCCATGTCCCTATGAACCGAATCTAGTCCTATGAGAATAACTTCACTGACTTCAAACCAACGAATTGGCAATCTACATCTCCGACCACAAAGAGCCTCAAATGGAGCCATCTGAATGCTGGAATGGTAACTGTTATTATATGAAAACTTAGTGAGAGAAAAATGATCATCCTAACTACCCTTGAAATCAATCACGCACTCCTTCAACATATCATCAAGAGTCTGAATGGTCCGTTCCGCCTGACCATCTGTTTGCGGGTGAAAAGTTGTACTAAGTTTAACTTGAGTACCAAGTCCCCTCTAAAACAATCTCCAAAATTGGGAGGTAATCTGAGTACCTCTATCTGATATGATGGACAAAGGAATGCCATGCAACCGAACTAACTCCTGAATGTACAATTTAGCATAATCCTTCGCTGAATCGGTAGTTTTGATCGGTAGAAAATGAGTTGCTTTAGTCAACCTGTCTACAACAACCCAAATGGAGTCATATTTTCGACGAGTACGAGGCAACCTTGTAGTGAAGTCCATATTGATTTCCTCCCACTTCCTAGTAGGGATACTAATGTCTTGAAGCACACCTCCAGGTCTTTGATGCTCGACTTTCACCTATTTAGAATTCGGGCACTTTGCCACAAATTCTTCCATGTTCTTTTTCATGCCATTCCACGAATAGACTTCCCATAGGTCATGGTACATCTTGGTGGAACTTGGATGTATAGAATACCTGGAACCATGAGCCTCATGCAACATCCGATCTCTCAAATCATCAACACCTAGAACACATAGATGACCCTGATATCGAAGCACACCATCTCCCCCTTGGGAGAAGATCTCCACCTTCTGATTCTAAACAACTTCCTTCAAATTTACCAAAATTGGATCCTTGTCTTGCCTAGCCTTGGCTTTGGTCCAAGGAAGATTCTGATCCATTCCGAATAATAAAACCACTATCTTTTGAGTCAACAAGAGGAACTCCTCACCATGAAAGCCGATGTACATCCTTCACTAACTCCTTCCTCTCCTCATCTACATAGGTCACACTCTCCATATAAAGCCTGCTAAGAGCATCTACCACTAGATTAGCCTTGCCCGGATGATAAAGGACACTCATATCATAATTTTTAAGAAGCTCTTACCACCTTCTTTGATGTAATTCAGATCCTTCTGGGTGAACACATACTGTAGGATTTTATGCTCCGTAAACACAACCACATGGACCTCGTACAGATAGTGTCTCTAAATATTCAAGGCAAATACTATGTCTACCAATTCGAGGTCGTGAGTTGGATAGTTCTTCTCATAGACTTTTAGTTGCCTGAAAGCATTGGTTATAACCTTACCGTGCTAGATTAATACACAACCAAGGCCGATCCTTGAGACGTCACAATATACCACAAACCCATCGGTACCCTCAGGTAAAGTCAACACTGGTGATGAGGTGAGTTGAGTCTTCAACTCCTAGAAGATCTTCTCACAGGACTCCGACTATTGAAACTTCACTTTTTTCTAGGTAAACTTGGTCAATAGTACTGCAATGGATGAAAATCCATCCACAAACCTCCTAAAGTAACCAGCTAAGCCCAAGAAACTCCTGATATCTAAAGGACTCACTGGTCTAAGTCAATTCTTCACAGCTTCTATCTTTTGAGAGTCCACCTGTACACCCTCACTTGACACCACATGACCCAAAAATGCTAACGAGTCCAACCAAAAATCACACTTGCTGAATTTAGCATACAACTAGAGATCTTTAAGAGTCTGTAGCACCACCCTCAAATGAGCAGCATGCTCCCCTTCACTCTAAGAGTATATAAGAATGTCATCTTCGAACACGATCATAAACATGTCCAAATACGGCTTGAATACCCTGTTCATCAGATTTATAAAAGTTGTAGGAGCATTCGTTAGTCCAAAAGACATAACTACAAACTCATACTGACCATACTGAGTCTTGAAGGTTGTCTTCAGAATGTGACTCTCCAGAACCTTGAGCTAATTATAACCGGATCTGAGGTCTATCTTTGAGAAACACTTGGCATCCTGAAGTTGGTCAAAAAAGTCATCAATTCTAGGGAGAGGATACCTATTCTTGATGGTGACCTTGTTCAAGTACCGGTAATCAATACACATCCGAAGGGAACCATCCTTCTTCCAGACAAAGAGAATTGGTGCACCCCATGGGGATTTTCGGTCTAATGAAACCTTTTTTTAAAAGATCCTCCAATTGCTCCTTCAACTCTTTTAGCTCAGCTGAAGCCATTCTATTATGAGGAATATATATATGCTACGTATCGGGAAGGAGGTCAATACCAAAATCGATCTCTTGCTTAGGAGGAATTCCCGGCAAATCATCTAGAAAAACTTTTGGATATTCACACACTATGAGAACTGACTGGATAGTTGGGGTTTCGGATGTAGCATCCTTAACCCTAACTAGATGGTACACTCAACCCTTAGAAATTATCTTTCTGGCCTTAAGGTTGGAAATGAAATGACATGCATGCACAACTGAACTACCCTTCCACTCTAGGACTAGCTCACCTGGAAATCGGAACTCTACCGCACGGGTTCTACAATTTACTGAGGCATAACATGCATGTAGCCAATCCATGCAAAAGATAACATCAAAATCTGTCATGGCTAGCTCTACTAAATATGCAGAGATAACTTTCAAAAGGACTGTGACAGGGCAATTTTCATACACCCGTTGAGCTATAACTGAATTAACAACTGGAGTAGAGACTAAGAAGGTTTTTGATAGAATTTCAGGATAGAATCTGAAATGACCAGCAACATAGGGCATCACAAAAGATAAGTTAGCTCCTGGGTCTTATACATCAAATTGGAATACTCCTAACCATCTGCACTGGTGGATGCACCCTATTGTGCTGGGCGTGCTGGTGCTGCTGAACTGGTAGCCTAAGCACGGCCTATTCCACCATCCTGCCTAGCCAAAGGACACTCCCAGCACCTGTCCCTAGGTCTACCACACACAAAATAGATATTTGACCCAATCAAGCACCACCCTATGTGATTCTTACCACACTTCCTGTAGACCAGAATGGTACAATCTGCCTGCATGCTCCTCTATCCCCTTAAGCCTGACACTCTGCTCCTCTGGTCACCTTGCGGTCTAGATGGAGCACTGGCCGATGATGTACCTAGAGGTAATGACCTCTGATGGGAATGATGACGATGTCTGCCTCTCAATCTCTGTTGGGAGAACCCATAACTTTCTGTCCTAGCCCTCTTGGACTCTCTCTGTCTCTCTCAGATGCACTTCCTCCATCTACTAGGCATACAAAACCAATCAAGGGAAGTAATTGTCCTGATGAAGCATAGCGGTCCTACAATCCTTGACCAGGTAGTCCACTACTCCGTGCACAAATCTGTTCACCTGAGCTCTTATATCAGCCACCAGCTCTAGTGCATATTTAGAAAAACGGTTGAATTCCAAAGCATATTCCTGGACTATCATATTATTCTGCCTCACGTTTACGAACTCAGCTTCCCTGATTTCCCTCATCTCTCGAGGAAAGAATCAATCCAAAAATGCGATACGGAAGTCATCCCAACTAATGGGGACCACTCTAACTGCCTTATCATCCTTTCATTGTCTGAACCAAATGTGGGCAATCCCTTTTAACTGATACGAGGCTAGGTCTGCGCACTCCTCCCCTGTCACCCCCATGATCTGGGTGATCTTCAGAATCTTATCAATAAACTCGTGTGGATCCTCGCCCACCTTCGATCTTAGAAACTCCAGAGAGTTCATCCTAAGAAAGTCCCCGACTCTCGCTGTTGCCGCATCCCTATTCTGGGGAACATGGGCTATCACCTACTGGTTGACCTAGGTGGTCAATGTCTGTGCCAAAATTTGAACAGCTGCCTTAAACTCTGCATGGGCAACCTACTCGAGCACATGATCCTCAGGGGCTGGTGGGGCCTGTTGGTGCCCATCCCCATTGCCATTCTTGTGGACATTTATATTTCCATTTCTTCTTCCATTAACTCGACGAGGAGGCATGATTCTGCAAAAGTGTATAGCATGAGTTAGATGAATAGAGACACATTTCATCGTGCAATATTGATCATGAAAGGAGGGAAGTTTTCCTAAAATGTTTCGTAGCCTCTTCATCATAAGTGTGGTGCGCTTCGTACCACGAAATAAGATTCTACTTAACGTGGCTTTCAGACACCCCAGGACACTTCAAAACCTAATGCTCTGATACCAAGTTTTGTTACGACCTGAACGTAGGTCTGAATAGAGATACGTGACAAGGAACCCCGCGAGGCTCCAAGTCGACCCATGGCATGGACACAATAGCTAAGAGGATACAACAAGCAGAAACTGAAATAATAAAATATACTTAAGTGGAAGTCTACATACATAACAATCTAAAATCGAATAAACACTAACAAGCAGATTTTCTACATATTGTCTGAAAAGCCTCTAACATAACTAATGAGTTGATGGTAGAAAACCCCCAACTAGCTTGACAAGAGTCTTAAACTAAAATAACATATAAATGGGTAAATGAATGTCCTCGAATGATGAGGACTCATTAACACTGGCTAAAATTGGACTGAGAGGAAAGCAGGACTACTCATAGAGTATGCGGTCACTACTTGAAATGTACTGAGTATGAAAGGTACGTCAAAATGGACAGTTAAAATACATAAAAGTTCATAAGAGTAGGAAAACATGATCTTGAAGTAAATTTCATAATGTAAACATGAGGGCTCAAGGTTTTCAAACCATTCATAATTCAATCATAAACATAGTCATAAGAGAAACTTTATAAAAACAAAACTTGATTCAAAGTAACATAAACATATCCATGCATAAATCATGCGGAATAATGGGAGGACACTTCTTAACTGACACCATCATGATAGAGGTTGCATAATGCCCCACAATTTCGCCCAAGTGGTTAGGACCGTCCCAAGCTTTCCAGGCAAGGGACATGCAAGATGTGATATTACAGGGGATCCAAAAATATATGTATATGCCTACGGTGGCACGTAATTTTGAGACCACAGGGTTTACCTAAAGGGTAAGGCTTAGGATAGGTTTAGCACTATTCAAACCCTTCTAACTGAGCTTAAAATGATGTAGTTTAGGATCTTAGAGCTTAGGAGTTACGACAATACCCTTAATGAAAAATCTTGAAATTTAACACTGCCAATGACCATGACCAATACCACGATTCATCCTTTGATACCATGA
Organism: Datura wrightii; assembly: GCA_035772735.1. Lineage (NCBI taxonomy): Eukaryota > Viridiplantae > Streptophyta > Magnoliopsida > Solanales > Solanaceae > Datura > Datura wrightii. The sequence goes on along the minus strand of JASDFA010000016.1, from coordinate 63,573,324 downwards.
CTCATGGTATCCATTCGTTATTTTCTTCCATCATTTTTTACATTCTCTGGTCCTGTGACAATGACGTGACAAAATGATTCGTTGCTCCACACAATGATCCGTTACTTCCTCCCGTTACTTTGCTAAATTCCAAACTCAGGTCTTCAACCATAACTAGATAGGGCGAGTCGTTACTAGTCCCAACAGCTCATCATTTTCGCCCGTTGTCACCACTTCCCGCAACTACTCACCTTCTACAAGTCCTTCCAATGGAAACATACCATGAATCATTGTCCCATACAATGAGTCGTACCATGAATTGTGCCAGTCACCTTGACAAGGACCACTCTCACAATGACTTCTTAGCATGACTCATTACACTGACCCACGAGTCGTTCCATGGCTCGTTAGTCCTGGACCTACCGATAACATTCTCACCACAACAGGGACCAACGGTCTATAGGAGCTTCCCACGACTCATACAATAGGCCATCCTGCGATATCTTTCCTAACTTTTTGTTGATCTCATTTCAAAATTCGGAGTCTAGTCTTAGGCATTTTCAGGGTATTAAAACCATGTCGCATCTAAGGGGCAGACTCGGGTCGTGACAAACTTGGTATCAGAGCCTTATATTTAGAGTGTCCTAGGATGTCTGAAAGCCATATCAAGTTGAGTCCTCTTCATGGGCGTGAAGCATGCCACACTTATGAAGGGGGGGCTACAAGATGTTATTAGAAAATTTTCCTTTATTCATTATTCTTTCGTGCATAGAGTTATAGACTCTAATACATCCTCCTAACTCATGCTCTATCCTTTCTAGATAACGATACCTCTCAAAAGAGGAAATAGAAGGAGGACCAAAAATGCTAACTGGCTAGCGCCACCAGCTCATGCAGCTCCTCAGGACAACCAACAGTCCCATACAAAATTTCGGGCAGCTATTCAGATGCTGGCCCAGGAAATGACCAACCAGGCCAACTAATAGGTCGTGATACCAGTTAACACTAATGGGTCTGCAGCTGCTGCCAGAGTCTGATATTTCACATAGATGAATCCCCGGCATTTCATGGGTCTAAGGTAGAAGAGGACCTGTAGGAGTTCATGGGATGAGATACAGAAGATCACCCAAATCATGGGTTCCACCTCTATAAAGAGTGCTCATCTGGCTGCCTACCAGTTGAAAGGGTCAGCACAAATTTTGTACAAGCAATGGAAGGAGGAAAGGCAGAATAGTGCAGGTCCGGTAGAATGGGATGAATTTGTTACATCATTCCTGAACAGGTTCTTTCCCTAGAATTGAGGGAAGCTAAGGCTATTGAATTATAAACTTGAGGCAGAATGACATGACCATGTAAGAATATGCCCTAAACTTGACTCAACTATCGATGTATGCTCTAGAAATGTCGCTGAGTCGAGGGCCCACATGCTCAAATTTGTAAATGGAGTTTCAGACCTGGTGGTCAAAGAATGCAGGACCACCATGCTTAATAGGGACATAGACCTCTCCAGCCTCATCATTCATTCAAGTAAATAGAGGCAAAAAAGTTGAAGGAGATAGAGATGGAGAGTAAGCGGGCCAGAACTGGTCAGTTTGAGTACTCCCAACAAAGGTCAGGCAGTGGTAATCATCCCCAGCAGTAGCAGCAGAGGCCTCCAGAACCTTCCTAAGCCAGTACTCCATTCTCCAAGCCCCGTAAGGATAGGAGGGGTAGGACATTAGGCTCCCAATCCCAAAGCAATGTCTCTAGGAACCATACTTTTTTGGAATTTCTTAAGTGTGGTAAGAATCACCCTAGTGAGTGTTGTCTAGGCTATGAGGGCTATTTTAGTTGTGTCCAACTAGGTCACAAATTGAGAGAATGGCTATCGGCAGGACGGGGAAATGCCTAGTCTACTACATCAGCTCAATAGGGCACTGCTTCAGGTACTAATGGCAATTAGCGCCAAAATCATTTCTACGCTCTATCTTCCTGGCAAGATCAGGAGAACTCACCTGTTGTGGTTACTGCTATGGTACGCCTTTTCCACACTAATGTATATGCTTTACTAGATCTAGGAGCCACACTTTCCTTCGTGACTCCATACAATGTTTTTCAGTTTGATATAAGTCCAGAAATCCTCTCAGGGCCACTTTCAGTTTCTACTCTGGTTGGTGAGTCGGTTAGAGCTAGCCAAGTGTATAGAAATTTTCCGATCACAGTGTTCGGTAAAGTCACCTCAATTGATCTAGTAGGCTAGACATGGTCGACTTCGAACTTATCCTTGGCATGGACTGGCTGCATTCTTGCTATGCTTCACTCAACTATAGAACCAGAGTCGTCAGGTTTCAATTTCCTAATGAACCAATCCTAGAGTGGAAGAGTAGTACTTCAGCGCCTAATGGTCGTTCCATTTCATACCTTAAGGCTAGGAAAATGATCGCTAGAGGGTACATCTACCACATGGTTAGGGTCAAAGATTCTAGTTTTGAGACCCCAACACTCTATTCAATTCTGGTAGTAAAGGAGTTTCCTGAGTGTTTCCCGAAGATCTCCCTGGAGTCCCTCCCAAGAGGGAAATAGACTTCAGCATAGATCTTCTTCCAGATATACAGCCCATTTCTTCCTCTTTATAGAATGGATCCAATCGAGCTTAAGGAATTGAAGGAACAACTGTAATACCTTGTAGATAAGGGCTTCATTAGGACCAGTATCTCTCCGTTGGGTGCCCCAATCCTCTTCCTGCGAAAGAAAGAAGGTACACTCAGAATTTGCATAAACTACTGTCAGCTGAGCAAAGTCACAATCAAGCATAGGTATCCACTACCCAGGATTGATGACTTATTCGATCAGCTTGAGGGAGCTAGTTGTTACTCCAAGATAGATCTCAAATTAAGATACCTTTAGCTCAGGGTCAATGAATGTGACATTCCAAAAATAACATTCAGAACTCGGTAAGGTCACTACGAATTTATAGTTATGTATTTTGGACTAACCAATGCTTGTGCAGCTTTAATGGACCTGATGAATAGGGTATTCAAGTTGTACCTGGACATGTTTTTCATTGTCTTTAGATGACATTCTGGTTTACTCCAGAATATAGGAAGAGCATGCATACCATCTAAGAATAATTTTTCAGACTCTCAAGGACCGCCAATTATTCACCAAATTCAGCAAGTGTGAGTTCTGGCTAAATTCAGTTGCCTTCCTCGAGCATGTGGTCTCCAGACAGGGTATTCAAGTAGATCCTCAAAAATAGCGGCGGTCAAGGACTACCAAGATGCACTTCTCCGACGGGCATCAGGAGTTTCTTGGGTCTAGCTGGCTACTACAAATGGTTTGTTGAAGGGTTCTCCTCCATTGCCTCCCCTTTGACCAAACTAACATAGAAAAAGGTGAAGTTTCAATGGTCTGACGAATGTGAGAAGAGTTTTTAGGAGCTAAAGACTCGACTCACTACATCCCTAGTCCTGACTCTGCCAAAAGATTCAGACCGGTTTGTGGTCTACTGTGATTCCTCCAGACTTGGCCTTGGTTGTGTGCTGATGCAGCATGGTAAAGTTAAGCTTACGCTTCCAGACAGCTCAAGGTTCATGAGAAGAATTATTTGACTCATGATCTTGAACTGGAAGCGGTAGTGTTAGCTTTGAATATTTAGAGACACTATCTCTATGGAGTTCATGTGGATGTTTTCACTATTCATAAGAGTCTTCAGTATGTGCTCAGTTAGAAGAATTTGAAGCTTTGTTAGATAATATGGATGGAATTATTAAAAGATTATGACATGAGTGTGTTGTATCACCCAGGAGGCTAATGTAGTGGTTTGATGCCCTCAACAGGATGTCAATAGGAACTGTTGCTCATGTTGAAGAAGGTAAAAAGGAACTAGTAAAGGACATCCACAGGTTGGCTCGGTTAGGGGAGCAGTTAGTTGATTTAGTAGAAGGTGGAGTTGTAATCCAGAGTGGGTTAGAATCCTCACTACTAGTGGAGGTTAAGTCAAATCATGATGAAGACCCCATTTTACTCAAGTTGAAGGAGGCAGTTCTAAGAAAAGAGGTTGAAGCATTCTCTAAAGGGAGAGACGGTGTGCTCCATTACTAGGGCAGTTTTTGCATTTCAGAGGTAGATGATTTGAGGCATCGGATATTAATGGAAGCTCACAACTTTAGGTATTCTATCCACCCAGGTGCCACCAAGATGTACCTTGATCTACACAAAGTCTACTGGTGGAATGGCATGAAGAAGGATATTACAGAATTCGTGGCTAAGTGTCCAAACTACCAATAGGTCAAAGTTGAACATTAGAGACCTGGGGGTATGACTCAAGATATCAATATTCCTACCTAAATGCGGGAAGAAGTGAATATAGACTTCATCATAGGCTTACTCATACTCACCGACAACATGATTCAATTTGGGTGGTCGTAGACTGGATGACCAAGTCAGCATATTTCTTACCAGTTAAGACTACAAATTTAGTGGAGGATTATGCTAGACTATATATCCGAGAGTTAGTCGGACTGCATGGAGTTCCCTTGTCTATCATCTCAAATAGGGGTATTCAGCTCACCTCACACTTCTGTAAGTCTTTTAAGAAAGGTCTTGGTACTCAAGTCAAGCTCGGTACAACATTTCACCCACAAACAGATGGCCAGGAGGAGCAAACCATACATACTTTAGAGGATATGTTAAGAGCTTGTGTAATCAACTTCAAGGGAAGTTGGGATGATCACCTACCTCTCATTGAGTTTGGATAAAACAACAGCTACCACTCCAGTATTCAGATGGACCCATTTGAGGCATCATATGGTAGGAGTTGTATATCTCCTATAGGGTGGTTTGAGGTTGGTGAAGTTGCCCTGATAGGATCTGATTCAGTTCATGAAGCAATGCATAAAGTTCATCTTATCAGAGAATGGCTGAAATAGCCCAAAGTTGATAGAAGTCGTATGCAGATATAAGGAGAAGGAAGTTGGAGTTTGCTGTGGATGATTGGGTATACTATAAAATTTCACCTATGAAAGGGGTGATGAGATACGGGAAGAAAGGAAAGCTCAGTCCCAGATATATTAACCTTTACAGAATTATGAGATGCATTAGCAATATGGCTTTTGAGTTGGAGTTTTCTGCAGAGTTAACATCGGTGCACCAAGTTTTCTATGTGTCCATGTGAAGAAATGCATCGAAGACCTGAGATCAATAGTGCCTCTAGAGAGTGTTGGTGTAAATGACCATCTCTCTTACGAAGAAGTTTCAATTCAGATCCTAAACTGTCAGGTTCGTAACCTGAGAAACAAGGAGGTCGCTTCAGTAAAGGTTTTATGCAGGAACCAGCTAGTTGAGAGAGCTACATAGGAAGCAGAAGCAGACATGATGACTAAATACCCTCACCTATTCCCTTCCAGCTCAGTTTCAGCATCAGGTACTAAGTTCCTTCTCAGTACTCTATACAATTCCTTACCCTTTAGCTCTGCTCATGTTTTATGGTGCACTCTAGTAGCATAACTCAGTCTACATGTTTATCTCAATTTGGGGTCAGCCACTCCTTCTATAATTAGTTATAAGTTTTTAGTTTGGGGATTATACCTCCTTCCCTATCTTTTTAGCTTACTTAGCCTTTATTCGAGGATGAATGTTCCCAAGGGGGAGATATTGTAACACCCCAGAAATCCCTAGGATTAACCTTTGGATTTAAAACTTGATCATGCAGAAAACAGGGGAAAAGGCCTCAGTATGAGTCACAGTATGACTCGTAGAATCGAGGTATGAGTCATACCTAGACGTGTAACAGGGATCAAGTAAATCAGTAAATGTGACTGAGAGAAACCACGACTACAAGTTAGGACTCGTACCACCACGGTTCTAATCGTACTGACCAATCACGGAAAAGTTTAGACAATTGGTCAGGGAACTTCTGCGTAACCACGATCCATGGTGTTATACCTCCGAAGCCCAAATATTATACCTGGGAGTTGAAATGGATAAAACTGAAAAAATTTTGCACCAGATCATAGAACGATTCGTTCTGTGACCCGTGGGGGAGGACCATGAGTCGTGAGGTGACTCGTGGTAAGGGCTGGCTTGAGTTAAAGGAATTTCTGAAGGGAATAGTCACGGGCATGACCATGATTCGTGGTCAGGCCCCATGACTCATTAGGTCAGCCATGGCCAAGGAATTTAAAAAGGGAAAAATGTGAGGCAGTGCTCCAAATGGATAGGTTCCACAAATTGTGGTCAGTCACCATGATTCGTTGGGTGGCTCGTGGTCATCAGGAAGATAACGATTTAGGGTTGAGGCAGTGGAAGTGACAAATGGTGACCAAGAGTCATGATCACCAATAACAACTCATGGGATGGCCCGTTACAAGTTCCAGGCGAAATTTGACAGTGTACCCAATGACCAAAGTGACGACTCATGCAAGGTGGAAATGACTCATTAGGTCCCCCGTGGGACTGACGAGCAGTTATTTTCTGTGAAGTTGTAAGTGTATTTTCATTATTTCTACGCTCTAAGGTCCTAAACTACATCATTTTAAGTTATTTTCTGAGTGTATTAAGATAGGTTAAGTCATTCTAACCTATTCTAAACCCATGCATGCAAGAGTGATAGTCTAGAGAGGTGATCAAGGCAAATCCTTCAAGGTTCTCTTCAATTTCTCCTTGGGCATACAACGAAGTGAAAGAATCATCCATAAACAGGTATATAGGGTTACGAGAGGGTGTTTTTGTTCACACCCATGCGTAATCTCTCCTAATTCATGAAGTTTTGACTAAATATTTTATGGGGTTTTATCTTAAATCTTAGGGAATTCTGATGATCCATCCATGGGTTATTACTTCTCATTATTTATATCATATTATATGAATCATGGCCAGATTTAACAACTATTTCAACTATAAATTTATTGCTTTCAAATCCTAATAAATTATGCCTAATTATGCATGTCCTACGATGCATTGACTTATGATTTTTACTTCTATTGTTGATATTCATAAGCCTATACATGATTTACAAGTATGCATGAACCTCATGCTTTTACTAATTATGAATTTGGCCGACTCACAGGCCTTACCCTCATGGCTAGTTCACATATTTACAAGCATGCTTATGATTTATCATGATTTAACTAGCCCATGAATTTCATGCATATTATACTATGAGCATTATATATGTTTTAGGAGTAGTATTTAACACCGAGTAGGTTTTGGGCCTAGGTTTTGCCCCGAATCTCATAACTACGTGCCACCGTAGGACATGATAGGACCTCTATTGAGACTGTCCCCTTTTCCCAATGGGCCCTTTCATGTGTGATATCACACCCTTCATGATTGTACTCTTGGCAAGGTACGAACACCCTCCCGATTAGGGATTTACAGGTCGGGCTCCATGTGTGCTCATGTGGGGTATGTCGGTTATAAGAATCTCCCATTGTTCCGCAAGTTTTATGCATTATTATGTTTATGTTAATTTGGCTCAAGTGATGATTTATAAAGTTTCTCTTATGACTATGGTATGGAATGGATTAAAACCTTGAGCCTTATGTTATCATATGATATTCATGTTAAGCATGTTGTTATACTCTTATGATCTCTTATGAATTTTTATGTATTTTTAAATGTCCGTATTACTTACCTTGAATACTCGGTACATTTCACATACTGACCGCATACTCTATGTTCTATCATTTTATGATATAGGCTCTGATCTTCAGACCCAGCACCGTCAATAGTTTATCTCGGAGTTTAGCATCCAGCTTTTCGGTGAGTCCTCATCCTCCGAGGACCAGCATGATTTCAGTTATCTTTTTCATGTTTAGTTTTCTAGACTTGCCGGGTTAGTTGGGGATGTTGTCCCATAAACCCATCGGATATGTTAGAGGTTTTCAGACTATATGTAGTATTCAACTGATATGTATGTAGTACGTACAACTTACCATGTTATGTTATGTTTATGCTTCCTCTATGTCTTCATGCTAAGTAATCCGCTTTATTGATATTGAGTTAGATGTATGTTCATAATGGGTCGACTTGGAGTATCTTGGGGCTCCTTGTCTCGTGTTAAATCCAGGTCTACGTACAAGTTGTGACACATGTTTATCACTCATGGATCACTGGTACGAATCGTATAACCCAGTCATGAGTTGAATCAAAGTTATATTCAAGGGGAAATCATGGATCATAGTATGACCCGTAGGATCCTAGTATGGATCATAGGAGGATTTCGAGGAAAACTTTAGAGGATAATGCTGAGAAAGGTCCCTAATCGTGGACGTCAGTACGGATCGTATCATCCTAACACGACTCATAGGTGCAGTCGTACCATCTAAGGGGCAGAAATTTAGCAGTTTTCAAGGGCATTTTTGTAAAACCCTATGATCGTAACTTCTAAACTACATTGTGTTGGGATTATTTAGAAGGGGTTTTAGAGGATTAGTCGACCCTTTCCCCTCATTATTTCTGAATGTCACTTAAAGTTTCACGTAAGAACTCAGACAGGTCTCTCAGGGAAAGGGCTAGGGCTTCTATACTTCTCAAGATTTCTAGGTGTTTTCTCAAGGCATTTCTACTCCAGGTATGTGGGATACCAACAAGGGAATTCCTTTCACCCTTGTGTACCAAAAGTTGTTGCGGAAATCCTATTAATTCCAACAATGTAGAAGATCGAAAATAGGGTTTTTCTTCAAATAGATTATGAATTCCTTTATCTGTTGCAATTCTTGATATTTTCCCAAGATTATTACCTGTTGTATTCCATTCTTTGGTATCATTCATGCAATAGATTTTGTCCTTAATCTTTAATGTAATTTTGAATGAGACTAGCATGATTTAGAATCCAGACATGAATATTTCTTTGTCGGGATAATTTCCTTTAAATTACGAGTGTTAGTACATATACATGAACAGAAGTTATCCTTTTGGTATATTCAGTCTCAGTGTCTCAGTCAATACTGAGTATACTTAGTGTTCTACAAAAATGTCAGCTGATTAGTTTGACTATTATTGGTCTTTCGGGGAGCTCAGTAAACCCAGTGGTCTTAGTTAATCAGCTATCAGTTGTTCTTTAGATGGTTACGACGCTTTTAGATAAAGCAGCTTTGACAAGTCATAGAAAAAGTTACCTTCAGGTCCTTAGACTCTCCGGACATTTCTAGATAAGTAGTTCTGAATTAAGCTTTAGGACATCAGTTTCAAGCTATCAACGCAGTTAGACACAATTAGGACTTTCAGTAGGAGTAGAATTGAGCATCAACTGGGCCAAGGTTCAGCGCACCCAGGTTCCCAAAACTACATTGTTGTTGTAGATTTTTACCCCAAATGGGCTCTAGATAGTGATCATTTAGTCAGCTATTATACCCTGGCAAGGTATAGTGGGCTTTTCCAATGGGGGGTATACATCGGACTTCATGCTTAGCTCGTGTGGTTACATGTCAATTGTAGTCTCTCCCATAGTATAACTCAGTCCAATACATTCATAGTCCCCAGTTTTGATCAGTCCTCCAGATTTTAGGATATGCTTATGACTTTCAGACAGTTATTAGTACTTATAGTATTATTAGATTTTTGGAAACTTTCAGTATTTATGATTCCAGCTATGGTCATTGCATGTATCATTAGTACAGTTTATAGATTTTCAGTATCTTTATGTTTAATTTATATCTCACTTACTAAGTACATTCAAAGTACTGACGCATACTCTCTATATTGTATCGTCTTATGATACAGGCATAGGTTCTCAGTCACAACATCATTAGTAGTCTTCCAAAGACGATTATCAGCAGTGTCCAATGGCGAGTCCTCATCTTTCGAGGGCCAAGGTGATTATTCGAGTTACTTCTATTCATTATGTTTTATACTTAAAGATAGTTGGGGGTTTGTCCCAGCAACTCATCAGTTTTTTAGATGGCATTCAGACAGAGGTTGTAGTTCAGTTGTGTTGCAACAGTTCATACATTTTAGTACCTTATCAGATATCTTGTTTACTATAAAGTATTTGTTCATTTATGGATTTTGAAGCTTCTACATATAGATTTCCTACAGCAAATCAGAGTATCAAGATTAAGTTATGTCATGGATTAGCTTGGGGTCACTCATGACTCTAAGTATCGTGTTGGTTCCAGGATGCAGACTCAGATCATGACACATGGCTCACTCATACGTGGAAAAATGCATCATCATTCATATACATGTCCTCAAATGGTAATATTCCTCGGTCCTTTGCATTTTTCATTTCTTTGTTCTTTTTCTTTTTGAATTTGGGTATGATTTCGTACAAAATGCCAACAGATTTTTGTTTGGACTCGGAATTTCAAATCCTCATTTTTGAATTCACAAACCTTAGCCATGGGGAATCTATATATAGAATTCATTTTTCACTGGTTTAAGAGTTGGAGGAATTGATCAAAGTTTTAAGAGAACAAAATTCTCTGAAATTCTTTAGCATAAGAATTCTTTCTTAAATACTAATATTTTTTCATCTCCCTTTTCTAATATTTGATCTTTGAGCTGGCCCCAATACTATCAAATGAAAAGATCCTCAGTCTCTCCAGCTCCAATATACCACTATATATAAGGTATTATTTTTCTTTAATCCCTTCTCTGATGAATTTTTTTTACTATGAGTAAGTTTCTTATGTATTTATTTCTTATTTGCTTGTTGTTTTGAGCTTCATGTTGTGTCTCTTGTGTTTGATTTTTTTGAGTTGAAGTTAATCATATTATTGCTTGTTTTTGTTCGATTAAGAGTATGGATAAAATATGAATACTCCTGTAATTTTTATCTTTCTCTGAATACTCAAAATTTCTCCCTTTTCCCCCTTTCTATTCCCTACTTGGTTCGTTTCAAGGTATAAGTATGTTGAGTCACTTCAAAATACATTGTTTTAGTTGGGCTTGAGTATGGGTTAGTTCATCTCTAATCCTTACATCATAAAAGTTTAAAAACAATTATAAGAAATACTCAACCATTCTACCTTATATTTTAGAAATAATGAATTCTTTAAACACCCCTGTCCATCTGTTCTACTATGTCTTCGATCCTTATTTGACATTGCATTTATTGTTTCATATGAAGTGACTATTTGATTATAAGTACAAGAAAAAGGGATGCTCATGTAAGCATTACAGACTAGGGAGTGAATACTTCATGGTATTTACCTTCGATGCTCTCCCCCCCCCCCTTGAAATACTTGAACAAATTTCCCTTTCTTTATTCCTTTATGTCCTAGTTAAGTGTTTTATTATATGTTGAGTTAGTAAGGTATTCTCAAATTTAATAAAACGTTTGGATCAAGTTTATGTTCATAACAAATATTGGAATAACTTGGCTTTGATTTGTTAAGATTGTTTTCGATGGTTTTATTCATGGTTAGTGAAGGTTTAACCTATTAAACTTAGTTGCAAATTCTTTCTCATTAGTCATATGCTATGAGACAAAGTTGTTATTGCATATTTTTCTCTTCTTTAAGTGATTATTCGTGTTTAATTTCGTCTCTCTAAATATGTTCTTGAGTCAATTCTAAAATCTGGTTCAAGCTCTAGATGTAAGCTTTGAATAATAAATTCAGTTTGTCTTGTGGTGCTCCTAGGCTTGGGTTTCTCATAATATCCCCTGCAATAGTATAAGAAAAATTCATGCATATTTTTAGTACACTGCTCATTTTATGTCATTTAGCTAGTTATTTTTTATTTGCATTGCTTGCTTACTGTCAAATGTGTATTTTCTTAAAAAAATAGATTTTGAATTTGAGTTTTGAGTAAAGAATCGATTTGGTTAATACAGGCTGATGTTTCTTATTAAGTGTTTTCTTGATATATATGTTCAATTCTCTTTGCATTTTCAACATAGATCCCTTTCTTTTGGAGACGAACCCCCTGCTTTCTTACTGATATAGTTTTACCTTGGTTTGGATAATTGTGCCACTAATAGAAAATGTATGATAAGGTTCGAAACTCCCCAAGTTACTTGTAACACCCCAAGAGTTCCTAAGACTAGACCCAAGGGTTGGAAGTTGGTCATGCAGAGAAACTTGAAAATTGCCTCAGGATGGGTCTTAGTATGAGTCATATGTTCTTGGTACAACTCGTACCAGGACCCATGGTAAGAGGCTTAGCAATTGTCAGACTGTTGGCGAGGTAAGTACGACTAGTGGTCACGAGTCATACATGGATGGTACGAGTCAAACCATAGGATCGTAGGAAGAGATTCAGAGAAGTGATCTGAGATGAGGTGAGGAACCACGAGCCTTTGTACGGCCAGTTCTAGGATCGTGCGGATCGTGGTAGGTATCCGTGATAGAAAGTTCAAAAAAATGATCAAAGGTAGGACCTAAAACCATGAGACTCAGTACGAGTCGTGGTAAGGTCCTATAAGTTGTAGGACGATTCGTAGCACTAGATGGGACAGTTATGAATGTGAAGTCTCAAGGTTATTATTGTAACTTCCTAAGATTTTTAATTCCTATGTGATGTCGTTTTGGGTTCTTTAAGGGGTGTATTAAGGGGTTTTTCTACGCCTAAACCCTCATTCTACTCCTAACATCTCAATTGGAAGATTAAATCCTCTCAAGCCAAGGTTAGGGTTCTTCATCAAATTCATTCAATTTGATCTTGGGTCTTCAAGTCAAACTAGGGACTTATCAAACCCATATATGTAGGGTCATGAACGGGGGATTCCTTCCACCCTCATTCCCTTTTTAAGTTCAATTCCATGATCTTTACTCCTCAAGTTTTGAATTGTGAAATTCTAGGGTTAGACCCAATTCAATGAAATTTTATATGATCTTTCTATCGATTCAATTCCCTCATGATTCAATTGATGAATTATGGATACTAGGGCAAATTTGGCTCTCAAATTGCTTATAAATTCATGATTTCAAATTTATGATGAATTTATCCAATTATGCATGATCTTATGAATCTCAAGTTTACGAGCCTATGATTTCAAGTTATGATGAATTATCAAAGTATACATGAATTGTTTACGAATTATGATTTTGAGTTACGAAGTCTTATTCAAGTATGTATTGATTTCATAAAAATCAAGTTTATGTATTATGGCCAATTGTAGCGTTATTTTCATGGGTAGTTCACATATGTCAAGTATGATTATGATTTCATGATTTTAAACTATACCATGCAAGATCAAGTATGTTTTCACAATAATGATTATGGGTTATGTGCATGTTTTGGAAGTAGTGTCTAGCACGGAGTAGGCTAGGGGTACAAGCAAACCCCGAACCTCATAACTATGTGTCACCGTAGGTTTCTGTATGTGTGTGTGTGTGTGTGTGTGTGTATTCATGTATAGGGCCTCGCTAGAGAGTGCTCCCCTAGCCCGATAGGGCTCATGAGTAATATCACATCTTATCGTTCTTTGTCCTGGAAAGGCTTAGGACTACTCTGCCCACTTTAGCGAGATAGTTAGGGCATCATGTAAGCTTTATCATGATAGTGTTGGTTATGATGAAGCCTCCCATTGTTCCCCATGTTTTAAGTTACTCATGTTCATGACTTATGATACTATGTTTTATAGCGTATTTGACCCATTGACTAGTTTATGAACTTTTACTTATAATTTCAAGTTTGGTACTCTATATGAATTCTATTTCTAAACCTTGGGTGAATACACATCAGCTTATGATGAATAACTCATGTTATGACTATTATACGATTAGGATTTCAACATGTGCCTAATTCTCATATTCATTTATCCTTTACTCTCGACCTTGATTTATTATTTTACAAGTATGTTTTACTTTCTCTACATACTCAGTATATTCAAAGTACTGAATGCATACTCTATGCTAAATCATCTCATGATATAGGTTCAGGTGATCAGTCTTAGTCCCGATGTTAGCTCGTTCCTGCTTCAGTCTAGCATCGTCCCAGTTTTGGTGAGTCCTCCTGATCCGAGGATGGAAGTGTTCGTTCATGTCTCTCTTTATTATGTCTTTTAGTCTCAGACTTAGCGAGCTAGTTGGGGGTGTTGTCCCACCAACTCATCTTATGATTAGAGGCTTTTTAGACTACTATGTATAGATGGTTCAGCATGGTTGACTCGTGTCTATACTTATGTTTTTATGTTATGCTGACTTTTGCTTACGTTGTGTCCAAATTTATTTCTACTTTATATATGCTCTCTGTCACGCTACATACATACCATGGGTTAGCTTGGAGCAATTCATGGTTCTGGTCCCGTGTCTAAATCTGGGGTCCATGCTCAGGTCGTGACAAACTTGGTATTAGAACATTAGGCTTAAATGTGTTCTACGATGTCTGAAAGCTGCATTAAGTAGAGTCTTTTCAATGGGTGTGAAGCGCGCCACACTTATGGGGAAGAGGCTATGAGACATTTTAGAAAATTTTCTTTCTTTCATGATCTATGTCGTGCAACAAAGTTCATCTCTCTCTATTCCTCTAACTCATGCTATATGCGTTTGCATAAATATTCCTCCTCATTGAGTCAGTGGAAGAAAAAATGGTGACGGTAATGGCCATGAGAATGGCAACGAAGACGGGCACCAGCCAGCCCCACCAGCTCCAACTAATCCCTTGTCAGAGTAGGTTACTCATGTTGAGTTTAGGGCTACTTTTCAGATGCTAGCACAGCCCATGATAGCCCAAGTCAACTAGCAAGCTTTGGCCCATATGAACCAAAATGGGAATGCACCGGCGGCTAGGGTGCGAGACTTCATCAGGATTAATCCACCTGATTTTAATGGGTCAAAGGTGGACGAGGACCCATAGGAGTTTATTGAGTAGGTCCAGAAGATTACCCGAGTTATGGGTGTTTTAGGAGAGGAAAGCGCAGACTTGGCCTCTTATCAGCTGAAAGTGGTGCTCATATATGGTTCCGATAATGAAAGCAGAGCAGGGGAGTTGGTGCAATTCCCGTTGGTTGGGATGAGTTTGTTATCGCCTTCTTAGATAGATTCTTTCCCCGAGAGTTGAGAGAAGCGAAGACAGCAGAGTTTTTCAACATGAAGCAAAATGACATGACTGTTCAGAAGTATGCCCTGAACTTTACCCAGCTATCCAAGTATGGTTTGAAGATGGTTGTTGATCCAAGGTCTCATATGAGCAAGTTCATGAATGGAGTTGCGGATTCATTGTTCAAGGAGTGCGGGACCTCCATGCTGATTAGTGATATAGATATCTCCCGATTGATCATATATGCCCATCAGATAGAGGCAGAGCAAATGAAGGAAAGGGAGAGAGAGGCTAAGAGGGTTAGGACATGGAGCTATAGATACTTTCAGCAGAGGTCTGGTGGTAGACACCGCCCTCAGTACCATCAGAGGTCATCAGCCCCAACTCCCTCATCATCCAGCGTCCCTCCAGATCTCGAGGAGATCAGAGAAGCAAACCATCAAGCTCTAGGGGTCAGAGTAGTATGATAGGAGAGCACAGTTTCCTAACTTGTAGGAAGTGTGGTAAGAACCACCTAGGAGAATGCTTGGTTGGCTCAGATGTTTGCTTCAGGTGTGGGAAGCCGGAACACATGTGCAAGGATTGACCTTTGTCTAGAAAAGGGGGCAGTAGAAACCATGCCCCAACCACTACTTCAGCAGCTCCTGTAGCTCGCCAATCTCAGTAGGGTGACTCTTCTAGTGCAATTGGCAAGCAGCACCAGAACAGGTTCTATGCACTTTCATTTCGTCGGGACTAGAAATGCTCACTCGATGTGCTCACTAGTATGTTATGAGTCTTCCATCTTGATGTTTATGCATTGTTAGACCCATGGGCCATATTATGCTTCATGACTACTTATGTTGCTATTAATTTCGGCATTAGTCCCAAAATCCTATCAAAACCCTTTTCAGTCTCTACTCTTGTCGGTGAGTCAACTTTAGCTTGACTTTAGAAAGTCACCTCAGCCGATTTATGGGAGTTAGATATGAAAATTTTCAATGTTATCTTTGGTATGGATTGGTTGCATGCTTGTTATACTTCAGCCAACTATATAACCCATATGGTAAAGTTTCAGTTTCCGAGTGAACCAGTCCTAGAGTGGAAGGGTAGTTCAGTTGTGCCTGTAGGTCGCTTTATTTCCTATCTTAATTCTAGAAAGATGATCTCCAAGGGTTGTGTGTACCATCTAGTTCGGGTCAAGGATTCTACATCCGAGACCCTAACTCTTCAATCAGTTTCTGTGGTATGTGAGTATTCAGAGGTGTTCCCTGATGAGCTACCAGGAGTCCCTCCCAAGCGGGAGATTGACTTTGGTATTGGCCTTCTTCCTGATACGCAGCGCATATCCATTCCTCCTATTGGAATGGCTCTAGCCGAGATAAAGGAGTTGAAAGAGTAGTTAAAGGATCATTTAGATAAAGGTTTCATTAAGCCTAGTAAGTCCCCATGGGGTGCTCCAATTCTCTTTGTTTGGAAGAAGGATGGTTTCCTTAGAATGTGCATTGATTATCGATAGTTGGACAAGGTCACAATCAAGAATAAGTATCCCCTTCCCTGGATTGATGACTTGTTTGACCAGCTTCAAGGTGCTAAGTGCTTTTCAAAAATAGACCTCAGATCTAGGTATCATCAGCTCAGAGTTAGGGAGAATGATATACCGAAGACAGCTTTCAGGACTCAATATGGTCACATTGAGTTTATAATTATGTCTTTGGGCTAACAAATGCTCCCAAAGCTTTCATGGACTTGATGAACAGGGTGCTCAAGCAGTATTTGATGCTCATCATTGTCTTCATAGATGATATCCTCATATACTCTCCGAGTGAGGAGGATCATGCCGCTCAATTGAGGATTGTATTGAAGACCCTAAAGGATCATCAAATGTTTGCTAAATTCTATAAGTGTGAATTTTAGCTAAACTCATGTCATGACTCGAACATAGGCCCGGCTCAAGACACGGGCAAGGAGCCCCGAGAGACTCCAAGTCGATCCATGGAATGAACATACATCTAACTCAATCAATAAAAGCGGAAGATCAATCATAATAAACATAACGGAAGTCTTAACATAATATAACATCATAATACAAACACGAATCTGAAGTTGAATACAATCTATATCTGAAAAGCCTCTAATTCCGATGAGTAGATGGGACAAGACCCCAACTAACCCTCTAAGTCCAAAACTGAAAATACAAAGATAAATGATAAGGAATGGCCCTCAGGAGATGAGGACTCACCAATTGAGACTAGATGCTAACTTCGAAAACTGGCTAGTAGTGAGGCTAAGTCTGAAGATAGACGCCTGTATCATGAAACGATACAGCATAGAGTATGTGGTCAGTACGTGGAATGTACCGAGTATGCAAGGTAAGTAAAACTGCTTAAGTAAGTGAAATCAGTAAAAATACATTTCATAAAACATAATCAAGATAAGATTCTGGGAGTAAGGCTTGCATGCTATTTTCTGAAATCATGATTTGAATATAACTGAACATCATAACTGAATCGGATGACACAAATCTGAAATTTGATAATCATAAGTAAAACTAAACATTGGGTCAAACCTGATGAAAACATAATATCATGACTAATGTACATGCATAACTGAAATCATGAGGAACAACGGGAGACTCGTCATATAACTGACATTACCATGATAGAGCTTACGTGGCCCCGACTATCACACTTAAGTGGACAGAGTCATTCAAAGCCTTGCTAGGGCTAAGGGCGCTACCATAATATCGATATCAATCTCAAGGCCCCTTGGGAGCAGGGTAGAACTCCAAGGGAGGTCCCAAAATGTAAAAGTAAATCCACGTTGACGCGTAGTTCTGAGGCACGAGGTTGACTGACCCTTAGCCTACTCGGTGCTAGACACTACTCCCAAAAACATGCATATGCTCTCCATCTTTCTCAATGAAGCTGACCATCATGTAGTGACAAGCTGAATAATAATATGCATGCATAATCGGAAAATCATAACGTGAGGAGCCTTGGCTCAAACCATATCAAAAGCTGCAAAAACTCGGAGTCTTGACTCCAAAACCATGGGGTAAGATAATTCATGAAATCATAAAACATACTTGATCATATGGGCTTTTCCAATACTTTAACATGATTGAAATCATCTTTATTCACTTTGAAAACATGAACATAAATATGGGTATATCGAAATCACTCATCATATTTGAACTCATAACTCATAGATCTCAACTTTCATGAACATTCATAGATGGGCATAATAATTTAGAAAACTTAAAACATAATTAATAATTTAAAACATTGTAAAATCTGCCCATTCATCATAATTCATCATTTAAAACATGCTTAAATCATACCCATGAATAAAACTTAAGAATTCATGCATTGGGTAAAAACCCCATGGAATCATCAATTAAAACATCATGAATTGAGAGGGAATTGGGAATGGTGTGGACAATTTCACCCGTTCATAGCCTTACACACCTGAAGGAATCTGATTCTGACACTTCCTTGATAGTCCAAAGAGAATTGAGGAAGAACTTGTAGAAAACTAGACTTGATCACCTCTCAAAACCCTTAAGCTTGCATGCATGAATTAGGATTGGTTTAGCATGATATAACCCCTCTTGACACTCTCTATTTCGAGCTTAAAACGGCGTAGTTTAGGACCCTAGGGCTTAGGAATGATGAAAATACCCTTAATGAATTTCCTGAAAAAAACTGGAGTGACAATGGGTGTCACAACGGACCGTTACTGACTCCAACGGTCCGTTACTCCCCTCGTTGTTTCATCCTCGATTCAAGTCTCGGATTTCCTACCACAATTGGATAGGATGAGTCGTTACAAGCTCCAACGACTCATTGCTCCCACAATGAGTCGTCACTTGATTCGTTACTTCCTCCCTGAATTAGAGCCACCTCACAACGGCTCACATCCAACGACCCGTTACCTCAAATGACGGGTCATTCCTAGACCCGTCACTCCCAACTCCATACCTGCAGCATCTTATCATAGGTACATCCAACAGGTCTTTGGTCCCACCAACGACTCATACAATGACCCCTTTTGAGAAAATTTTCTAGACTTTTGCTACTTTTCATTTTTAAATCCCCGATCTAGTCTTAGAAACTTCCGTGGTTTTACAACATCACCTCCTTGGGAACAATCTTACTCGAATATGGGTAAATATACAGAAAACAAAGAAATATGATCACCAAATTCAAATATTGAACATACATGCTAATAACTAACGAAGTGGCTGACTCCGAATTGAACTACATTACTGAATTGAATTCCCGAACCACACATACATACATTTATAATAAAAAAT
The DNA here is from genome assembly GCA_035772735.1 of Datura wrightii. Lineage (NCBI taxonomy): Eukaryota > Viridiplantae > Streptophyta > Magnoliopsida > Solanales > Solanaceae > Datura > Datura wrightii. Next base: position 63,554,138 of record JASDFA010000016.1, on the reverse strand, counting down.
ACTGGGACACATAAGCTGAACATGAAACTTAATAGCGTATTAAGGAGGAAACTTATACCTCAAGATGAAACTGAGCCAGAAGGGAATAGATGTGGGGGTATTTAGCCGTCATATCTGCTTCAGCTTCCCACATAGCTCCCTCAATATGCTGATTCCTCCATAAAACTTTAACTAAAGCTATTTCTTTGTTTCTTGGCCTTCAGAGTTGACGATCCAAAATTTCCACCGAAACCTCTTCATAACTAAGGTTGTCTTTCACACCGACACTGTCCACCAGAACAACTAGAGTTAGATCATCCAAACACTTCTTTAGGAGTGATACATAGAAAAGTGGATGAACAGAAGCTAACTCTGAGGGTAACTCCAACTCATAGGCCAACCTTGCCAACAGGACTCACAATTGGGTATGGGCCAACATAACGGGGACTGAGTTTCCCTTTCTTTCTAAACCTCATAACTCCCTTCATGGGAGACACTTTCAGAAACACCCAATCATCCACTTCGAACTCAAGCTCCCTCCTTCCCACATCCGTATAGGACTTTTAGCAACTCTAAGCTATTTTCAATCTATCTCGTATGAGCTGAACTTTCTCCATGGTCTCATGGACTGAATGTGGTTGTATCATCGCAGTTTCACTTACTTTAAACCAACCAATAGGTGATCTACATCTCCACCCATAGAAAGCCTCAAATAGAGCCATCTGAATGCTAGAATGGTAGTTGTTGTTATACGCAAACTTAATGAGAGGCAAATGATTATCCCAACTACCCTTGAAGTTAATCACACAAGCTCTCAACATACCCGCGAGAAGCTGAATAATCCACTCTACATGACCATCCATTTGTGGGTGAAATGTTGTACTAAGCTTGACCTGAGTACCCAGTCCTTTTTGAAACAACCTCCAAACCTGGAAGGTAAACTGAGTACTCTATCTGATATGATGGACAAGGGCACTCCATGCAACTGAACTAGCTCTCGAATGTAAAGTATGGCATAATCCTCTGTTGAATCATTAGTTTTGACTAGTAGAAAATGGGCGACTTTGGTCAACCTGTCCACAACCATTCAAAATGGAGTCATATTATCAATGAGAGCGAGGCAACCCTGTGATGAAGTCCTTATTGATATCCTCCCACTTCCAAGTGGGAATACTGATGTCTTGAAGTACACCTCTTGGTCTCTGGTGCTCAACCTTCACTTGCTGGCAATTTGGGAACTTAGCCACAAACTCTGCAATGTCTTTCTTCATGCCATTCCACCAATAGACTTCCCGTAGGTCACGGTACATCTTGGTGGCACTTGGATGTATAGAGTATCTAGAACCATGAGCCTCGTGCAACATCCAATCTCTCAAATCATCAACATCCAAAATGCAAAAATAACCCTGATATCGGAGCATGCCATCTCCCCCTTTGAAGAAGACCTCTACCTTTTGATTCTGAACAGCTTCCTTTAAATTTACCAAAATAGGATCCTCGTCTTGTCTAGCTTTCACATCAGTCACCGAGGATGATTCCAATCCATTCTGCACAATAACACTGCCATCGATCGAGGCAACCAAATGAACTCCCAACCGTGCAAGTCGATGTGCATCCTTCACCAGCTCCCTTCTCCCCTCATCTACATAGGACACACTCTCCATAGAGATCCTACTAAGTGCGTCTGCTACCATATTAGCCTTACCTGGATGGTAAAGGACACTCATATCATAACCTTTGAGTAACTCCAACCACCTTCTTTAGCGTAGATTAGATCCTTTTGATTGAAAACATATTGTAGGCTTTTGTGGTCCGTAAACACATCCACATAGACTCGGTACAAATAGTATCTCCATATCTTCAAGGAAAATACCACTGCCACCAATTCAAGATCATGGGTCAGGTAATTCTTTTCATGAACCTTCAGCTTCCTGGACGCGTATGCTATCACTCTACCATGCTACATCAATACACAACCAAGTCTGATCTTAGAAGCATTGTAATACACCATAAACCCATCGGTACCCTCGGGGAGGGTTAACACCGGTGTTGAGGTGAATCGAGTATTCAACTCTTGGAAGCTCTTCTCACAAGCCTATGACCATTGAAACTTCACTTTCTTCTGGGTTAATTTGGTCAATGGTGCTGCAATAGATGAAAATCCCTCAACAAACCTCCGATAATACCCAGCTAAACCCAAGAAATTCCTGATATCCGAGGGATTCACCGGTCTGGGCCAATTCTTTACCGCCTCTATCTTCTGAGACTCTACCTTCACACCCTTACTTGACACCACATGACTCAAGAACTCCATTGAATTAAACCAAAACTTGCATTTTCTGAACTTAGCATATAACTGACAATCCTTCAAAGTTTGTAACACCACCTTCAAGTGAGTGGCATGCTCCTCTTCGCTTCGAGATTATATAAGGATGTCATCTTCGAACACAATCACGAACATATCCGAGTATGGCTTGAACACCTTGTTCATTAAATCCATAAAAGCTGCAGGAGCATTCATTAGTCGAAAAAACATAACTACAAATTCGTAATGACTATACCGAGTCTTGAAGGTTGTCTTCGGGATGTCACTCTCCCGAACCTTGAGTTGATGGTATCTGGATTTGAGATCTATCTTTGAAAAGCACTTAGCACCCTGAAGCTGGTCAAACAAATCATCAATTCTAGGGAGTGGATACCTGTTCTTGATGGTGACCTTGTTCAATTGTCGATAATCAATACACATACGAAGAGAACCATCTTTCTTTTGGACAAAGAGAATTGGTGCACCCCATGGGGATTTGCTCGGTCTGATGAATCCTTTATCTAAAAGGTCTTTCAGCTACTCCATTAATACCTATATCTCATCTGGAGCCATTCTGTAAGAAGGAATAGATATAGGCTGATCAGAAAGAAGGTCAATACCAAAATAAATTTCCCTCTCGGGAGAGATCCCCAGTAAATCATCTAAGAACACTTCTAGATACTCACATACTATTAGAATTGACTGGATAGTTGGGGTCTCGGAGGTAGCATCCTTAACCCTAACTAGATGGTACAGGCAACCCTTAAAGATCATCATTTTGTCCTTAAGGTAGGAAATGAAATGACCTACAGGAACAGCTGAACTACCCTTCCACTCTAGGACTGGCTCACCCAGAAATCAGAACTCTACAGCACGGGTACTACAATTCACTGAGGCATAACATGCAAATAACCAATCCATGCCGAGGATAACATCAAAATCGGTCATGGCTAACTCTACTAAATCTGCTGAGGTGATTTTCTGAAGAACTGTGACAGGGAAATTTTTATACACCTGTCTAGCTATAACTGAATCACCAACTGGAGTAGAGACTGAGAAGAGTTCTAATAATATTTCGGGACTGACTCCGAAACCACTACCAACATAGGGTGTCACAAAAGACAAAGTCGCCCCTGGATCTAACAATGTATATACATCAAGATGGAATACTCATAACATACTAGTGACCACATCTGGGGAGACCTCCTGCTCCTGATGGAATGCTAGGGCATAGAATCTGTTTTGGGCCTGTCCACCGCCTGTGCTAGTAAATGCCCCCTGCTGGGCTTGGCATGCTGGTGGAACTGTTGAACTAGAAGCTAAGCCTCGGCCCCTATCCTAACCCTGTCTAGATGTTGGATAGTACCTAAGCATGTGTCGGGGCTTCTCACACCCAAAGCGAGCACGTGAACCTTCCAAACACTGGCTTGTGTGTCTTCGTCCACATCTATTGCACTCTGGAGGGCTAGTCTCAGTGGGTCTACTACTCAGACCTCTCGATCATAAAGCTCGTCTCCTCTAATTTCACCTGGACCTAGATGGAACACTCAAAGATAAAGGTGTTGGGGCTAAAGACCTCTGGTGGGACTACTGAAGGTGCCTACTAGGCCTCTACTGGGAGAATCTGATGCTATTGATCTTGGGCAGATTTATATGCCCAAGTGATACTCAAACGTATCATTTTTACCTTGTTTGTTGTGCAATGTGTATATAATATCATGTATTTGGTAATAAAATGCGAATTTATACTAACCAACATGATTAGCATTTGTTTTGCAGGATAATGTGATTTTTAAGAGCTAAAATGCGTGTTGGAACTATGTCGGAGTTGGACTTGGATGCGAGTGTGGAAAAGACCTCGGATGGCATATTTTGTAGTGGCTCCGCGATGGTGCCGTGCCACGCTGCCATCACGGTAGCACACTGCCTGGGCAGAAATAAAAGTGGCAATTTCCAGTGTGCCTGCGCGTCAGCTCCGTGGCACGGAGACAGGCCTCCGCGATGGCCTCCGTGCCACGTTGAGGCTAATTATCCGGACCATGCAATTTCCAGAGAGGGTCCGCGTCCACGCCGTGTCACGGAGGCAGTGCTCCGCGTTGGCCTCCGTGACACGTTGCTTGTTATTCCGGGAAAAATTTCCCACTAGTATAAATAGCACACTTAGGTTATTTTTAAAGGGAGTTCTTTTTAGTTTTAGTTTTTTAAGCCTGAGTTCAGAAGTGGGAGCAGGAACGTGGTTTTGTGGCAGTTGAAGAATAGAAAAGATAAGAGTTTTCTTCTCTTCCCTTCTTCTTTCCTTCAATTGTATGCATGATTCACACTCATTCTAGGATGATTAATCCAAGAATGAGTGGCTAATTCCTCTCTTGCTGAGGTTTTGAACTTGTGAAATGAATGTTGGTAATAATTGATATGGTTTCTTCTTCTTCTTGCATGTTGTTCTATTAATTCTTGTGCTTATTACATTCTTGATTGGCCACCATTAATGTATATCTAAAAAGTCCAATTTCACTCGAGAGAGCATGAAATTGGAAAGTTGTGAATTAATAGGGTATTGTTCTTAACTTGATTTGGGAAAATTGGGTTTTGATGTGCTTTCTTGATAGAAATATACTTGAAAGCCGTATTAGTCAATTTAGGAACCGGAATTGTAGTGTTAGGTCATAAATTGCATTTGATCACAGAAATGTAGACGAATGGTTTATGAATCTAAAGTGAAATTAAATACGGAAGTTTTAATTTCTAGGCAAACGTTCTTGGCTAGCAATATGAAGAAGAAGATGACCAAATTATCATGATTATCAAGTTCATTACTCGTTCTTAACCTTGGCATGTGCATATCCTTTGTCTAAACTCAACGTAAATAGTAGTTATTAATTTTAGTAGATAATTAGTTTAGAAACAAAACTTACTCAAATCTTGGTTGGATTGTTGTTAACATAGTTAGAAATAGAACAGAGATATAGTAAACTAGGCAGTTTTGCATATCTAGAGCAGCCTCCTTGGATCGATACTTGGCTACTTAGCCACTTTATTACTTGTTTGACCACGTACACTTGCGTGTCGGTATATAATATATACCGAGCAGCAGAGCGCGAACAAGTTTTTGGCGCCGTTGCCGGGGAGGCTAGGCGATTTGTAAAATTTTGTTTAGTGTAAATTTACTGTATTTGTATTTTTATTTTCTTAAGTGTTAACAACTTGGTCTTAGCCTGTATTTTGCAGATCTTAATTTCTGTGAACACTGGCAAGGGACAAGGAGCTGGTGGAATCTTACTTAGAGCCAGAACGTGAATTGCATAGTCAACGTAGAGAAGCTCTTCGGAAGAAGTTGCAGTTGCTGAAACAGTCTATGATGGAGCAACCCAATCCACCAGTTGTGAGGGCAGTGTTAGTGCCCGAGGAAGTAGCAGCCAGGCCAGTTCGCGAGGTGGCAATCCCACACGCTAATAATGTACATTCCAGCATCCGCAAACCAGAGCCTGGGGGGAGATTTGAGTTAAAGCAAAATATGGTGCAACTTTTGCACACTAGCGGGCAGTTTACCGGTCTCCCTCACGAAGATCCGCAACAACATCTCCAGAACTTTTTGGAGATAAGTGACACTTACATCCCCGCTGGAGTGTCACCTGATTATGTTCGGCTCACCTTATTTCCATTTTCCTTACTTGGTGAAGCCAAGAGGTGGTTAAAAGCTGAACCACCCAACTCTATATCAACGTGGGATGATCTTGCAAAGAAGTTCTTGATTAGATTTTTCCCTTCAGGTAAAACAGCTAAACTTAGAAGTCAGATTCTAAGTTTTAAATAGAGGGAAGGAGAAAATCCTTATCAAGCCTGGGAAAGATTCAAGTCCATGTTGCGGGACTGTCCTCATCATCATAAGTCAAATGAGGTATTGGTCCACACTTTTATTGAGGGTTTGGAACCCCACACTAAAATGTTGTTAGACTCAGCAGCTGGAGGGCAAGCACTGGAGAAGACTTATGAGGAGCTGTACACTTTGCTCAACCGAATTTCACAAGGCAATCCGGAGTGGAATGCAGATTCTTCAAGAGGTGGAGCAAGGAAAGCAGCGGGAGTGCTTGAAGTGGATGGATTCACAGCTATCGCTGCACAGATAGCTGCTTTGCAAAATCAGTTAAACACTCACTTTAGCAATATGAATTTGAACCAGCCGTCAGCCTCAGTTAATGCAGTCCAACAGATGTGGTGTGAAGTGTGTGGTAGTAGTGAGCATTCAGCTGAATGCTGTGGTGCAAATCTTGATTCTGTCAACTTTGTGGGCAATGTACAAAGGAATCAACAGCAGTTTGGTAGTGGCTACAACTCGAATTGGAGGAATCATCCAAATTTTTCGTGGGGTAGCAACAATCAACAAGGCCAGGGTTCAGGGCAGGGTATGCACAGAAACCAAGGAGGGCAACAAGGCTATCAGAATCAGTTTAGAAATCACAATGCCCCTCCTCCACCACCATCACCGACTATTGAGGAAATGTTCAAGACCATGATTGCCAACCAGGCACAATTGCAGGCTGACTATGTAAAACTGGCGGCCGAAGAAAAGAACAATCAATTGGCAACCAAGGCTCTTGAATATCAGTTTGGGCAATTTGCCAGTGCCCAAAATACTAGACCAAGGGGAGGACTACCTAGCGACACGGATCCCAATCCTAAGCAGGTAAATGCAGTGACCACGAGGAGTGGTTTACAATTAAAGGAGGTGGAACCGGAAAGACCGCCTCAGAAGTCAGGAGCAGCAGATGTTGAGGGAGAACAAACCTCAGATATGGGGAAGACCAAAGAAGCTGAACCAACAAGGCCTCCACCCCCGTTCCCTCAACGACTTAAGAAACACAAGGAGGAGGCGTGTTTCCAGAAATTCATGGAGGTACTTAAACAGGTACATGTTAACTTACCTCTTGTTGATGTCTTGAAGGTTGTGCCAAAATATGCAAAGTATATCAAAGACATCGTGGCCAACAAAAGTCGCTTGACCGAGTATGCCACGGTGGCTTTAACGGAGGAATGCACATCCCGTATTCAGAACAGGTTGCCCACTAAACTGAAGGATCCTGGATGTTTTACTATCCAGCTGACGATTGGGCAAAGTATCCGAGCTCGTGGGTTATGCGACTTGGGGGCAAGTATAAATCTGATGCCATCTTCGGTATTCAGAAAGTTAGGGCTAGGGAGTCCTAGACCTACAACAGTGATCTTGCAGCTAGTAGATAGGTCTTTAGCTAAGCCGGATGGCATTGTGGAGGATGTGCTAGTGCAGGTAGGCTCCCTCATTTTTCCGGTAGATTTCATTGTTCTGGATTTTGAGCCAGATGCAGAAGTCCCATTTATTTTGGGATGACCATTTTTGGCAACCGGAAAGGCATTGATCGATGCAGTTGCGGGTCAACTCACGATGCGAGCACACGACAAGGTTGAGGTGTTCGACGTGTACAAGGCACCTAAGCTCCCGACTGTCTATAAGGAACTCTCGGTGATCAACGTGATTGATCATGGGAATGCAAATGGATTGAGTGATTCCCGAGAGTTACTAGGTAGGCCACCAGACAAGGTTGAGAACTACTGGGGAGATGACCATGATCGGGTCAAATCATCCATCTCCCTAGTAGAAAATTGAGCGTAAAGGCTGTTGAGCCGCGACGTTAAACCAGGCGCTGCACGGGAGGCAACCCGTGAAAAATATTTTTCTTTCTTTTTCCTTAGTGTAAAGTTTTTCTTTTATTTTATTTTCTTTTCTTTTTCTTGACTAGGTTTAGATGTGCATTTTAATTAGTAATTTTTATCCTTTTAGTAGGGAATCTAGTCATTTAACCAATTTTTGTTTAGTGAGGTGATTTTCAGGTATACCGGAGGAAAAATACGTGGAATCGAGAAAACGAGGCGAGGTATGAAAAATAAAATTTGATAGTGAAACAGAGCACTGGCGCGTTGGAGCCGTGTCACGGAGGCAATGCTCCGCGTTGGCCTCCGTGACACGTTGAAGGCAAATCTGGAATTTTTTAAAATTCCAGTAAGCCAACGCGTTGGCTCCATGTCACGGGGGAGGGCCTCCGCGTTACCCTCCGTGACACGTTGCCCTTATCCCAGTGCCGGGTCACACCGGGTTTCCGGGTGACCCGCGTGTTTTCTTAATAAAAACCCCCGATTTCGCCACTATTTTCCCCATTCCCTCTTCCCTCTGCGACCAAACACCCATTCCCCTACCCCCAAGCTCCGTGCCACGTTAAGAGGCAAGGAAAACGTCAAGTCTTTATCGATTCTTCAATTCCAAGGTATGTTTTCATCATCTATCTCAAATTTTTGGCGATTTTTGTCGATTTTGAGCATGTGAGGTGAGATATATCACCCCAGGTAGAAATTAAACATGACATGAATTATTTTGCGATTGATTGTGTTCGGATTGTTGTAGTTGACGGGTGAACTTATCGATTGATTGAATAATTCATTGTTGATTGTCGAATTGAGTTCTAGGGCTTGGGGTTGTTGAATTTTAACTTGGGTAACTTGATAGTTTGACGAAATTGATGTCGGGGTGTGTTTATTATTTGAGATAAGTCGTGGTAAATATTGTATAATTGGTGAAAGACGACTAATTCTCGATTTTTAGTGGGACATTGCGTAATATGTGAATTGGTTGAATTGCTTAGATTAGTGTATATAAAATGTTTGTATTGTTGTTTCTATTTTGTTGTTGTTATTGTTGCTAAGTGCTATGGGTGAATAGCTGTCGATAGTAGGATTGGGTTAGCTGTATGAAGTCTGAGTAGTTCGCTAGCCGTTATGCTGTCGAATATTTGTGAACGCACTAAGCAATATGTTTATAGTGATTGTGTTTGGGGTGTAAATAGATCTATCCTTGCTAACATGTTGTAAATATTGTTAAAGACTAAGGGTGGGGTAAATTTTGTTTAACCCGACCTTAGCCAAAACTAACAAGTTTTTGGCTTAACGTTGTGCTTGTCTGTGTAAATGGACAGGTACAATGGCCAGCAGACAAGATAAAGGCAAGGGTGCTTCAACCTCAGGCACCGGCAGAAAGAGAATGAGACTGGGCACTGCTGTCCCAGCTGCACCTGTTGTTCCACGCGGTCAACACCGCCGATACGGAACACGATGGATTACCGATGAAGGGAAAAAGTGGTACGCAAAGCATAAGGAGAACAAGTACTTCCCGGAGGAACATATTGCAAGGGAACCACTTGCACAGGAGTTCCCTCGCATCGTACAGAGGATTGAAGCAGCTGGGCTCAGCTTTATTTTTCAGGAGCCCAAGGAGTGCAACCTTCACATGGTCCGGGAATTTTATGCCAACTGGAACCCGGCCATCAGAAGCCACACTATTAAAATCAGAGGGTAGATTGTCACTCTGGAACCCCAGCAGCTGAATGCCATCATTGGAGCGCGGGACACAGACGCCCACGTTCTCCGCCAGCTCAACATAACCCCACCGTACGCCGACATCAGACGTACGTTGTGTGGGGCTCGATCCACAGCCCGATGGAGTAGACACAAAGAGAGGGGTTACCACCAGACTCTGCCTTATTCGCAGATGAACAGGGAGGCCAGAATCTGGCTAAAAATTGTATGTTCGTATTTGATCCCGGGAGTACATATGACAGACGTGACCCGGGACCGTGTCTGCCTGGTGTATTCCCTTATGAAAGGGCTTGAGATTAATGTGGGGGCGGTTATAATATCTGCCATGAAGAGAGCCAGACTACACCAGGGCCACAGATACGGGTTTGGTGGACTCATCACCACCTTCCTCCGAGGCCTCGACGTTGAGGAAGAAGCCTTGGATTACATTCCGCAGTTGGAGCGGCGGGCCCTTGATGTGACAAAGACCAAGGCCCCCGACACTACACACAGACCTGTGCTGACTCTGGGCGAGCGACATGCTCGTGACGACCAGTATATGGCCCGTATGTTCGGTATGCAGATGCTGCAGCTACGGATAGGTGGGAGACCAGCCACCGAGGATGAATTATGGCAGCTGGAGCTGGACTACCCTTTTGGCGAGAACGCCAGAGCTTTATGAAAGGTGGGGCCAGCCTTTGTGGAGCCGACTGACGACGACGTCCCTACTGATGAGGAGACACGTCGTGAGGACTCTGATGTGGAGTCCGATGACGGCGAGGGAGCTGATTCAGATATGGGCGACGAGGCCGCAGCACCGGATGAGGAAGTCGAATATTTCGACTGAGCAGGGAGTTTCACCACCCAAAATTTTGTGCTTTGTATTTTTGTGAACACTGGGGACAGTGTTCGATTTAAGTGTGGGGTGGGGAGTAGTTAGGTGCTGGGTCATAGGCTCTAAATCTGCTGTATATTCTTCCTTGACGTTTGTGTATGTCTGTGCTTTCCCTGTTGTTGTGAACTGATTTGTGAATGATGTGTATATATTTGTTTGTGGCTAATGATGTGTGTTTTTAAAAAAAAAAAGAAGTTATGGTTGCCTTTGTAAATATTTTGTAAATTTTGTAAATATTTTTTTTCTCTATCGATATGATCGATATTTTTCAAAATTTTTGCGAAAGGATGTTGCACTTATCAACATATTTTGTAAATATTTTTTTTTCATCGAAACGATCGATGTGTTGCAAAAATTTTGAAGTTTTATTTTTGGGTTTCTCGGAGTTTGTTTTCGGTTCTTTTACCGAGAATAGTCCCATTGAACCGATGTCATAGTTAGTGAACATTCCCTATGATGGATGGATGACGACCGTCTTAAGGGAAATGTAGTCGATAGGAGTAGATGATTTGTTTTTAGTTTCTTTGGTGGATTGCATCAATAAACTGTAGTTGCTTATGGTTGCTAAAATTTTGTTGCGTGTGTAATTGATGTTCGAAATGCGAAAGTGATTCGTTTGAAAGCATGTAATTGTGTAAATATGTTGAGTTACCTAGGCTATAGAATTTAGTTCATTATGATTGAGGCTTAATCTTGAATTCATGTACTTGACTAATTAAAGAGTCTGTGAATGCATCTTGATTCGAGCATGTGCATGAAGTGTGAGTGAGGTTTTGCTATTCCATGTCATTGTGAATTATCTAGAACTTGCCTGGCGTGTATACAAAGCGAAATGAAGGAGGTGTAGTGTCGGAAAGGATGTAGGCATTTCTTTGTTTTAACCGTTAGTTTTCATTTTTTTCTTGTCAAGTTCTACCTTTTTATATGTTGTATACCCTAGTCAACCCGTTGAGCCTTTAGCCGATTTCTTTCTTTTGTCCAGAATTGTATGAACTAAGCTTTATTCCTTCTTTTCATTAGCCTTAAAGTCTATAAGAAGCTCTTAAGCGCTTACAAAGAACAAAAAAATTGTTTCCCAAAGTGTTAAAGAGTGAAAAGAGTGAAAAGAAAAGAAAAGCAAAGTGAGGAAAGAAAAGATGATGTTGAAGAGGCACTAGTTGTAATTAAATGAAATTGAGGGTACATGAAAACCTTCCGTTTGGGGTCAAGTGTGCCTGATGAAATGGGCTGTATGAAAGTAAAACAGCATGAATGGGAGAAAAAGAGAAAAGAGAGGAACAATGTCCATGAGTCGATGGGAATGAGTTGAAAAGGCGCTTAAGGATGCTAGCAACTATTATTGGCTAATCCAATATATATATACTAGATTCATAGCCCAGTTACAACCCATTAAAAGTCCTATTTGATCCTACACTGCATTTCTTTATATTAGTGGAGTAATACACTAAGGGCAAGCCTATGGGTCATGACATGATGCATGTGAATTCTTTTGGGAGAGAGAGTGAAATTAATTTCTATATGCCCCTACTTGCATGTTTGTGTGCTGCACGAGCAAAAAAGGGGAAGTTTCTCTCGAGTTGTGAGGGTACATGCTTGATGAAAGATTGATTTTCGTGTCGGATTTCTTGATTAGTTGATTTGCATGAGTTTGCCGATATCAAGAATCAATTCTTAAAAGTCTAGGAAGCCTCGATGTATTAAGGTCATTGTCTTGTACGACCAAGCATGTTTTCTTGATGATTTGCAAAAATCGAATAATCGGTATGACCGTAACGTAAATGGTTGCACCATAGTGACAAAGGTTGAGATGTGATGTGCATGATTTGTGTATGTGTTGTTCGAGGACGAACAAGGATTTAAGTGTGGGGTAAGTGATCTTGGGCAGATTTATATGCCAAAGTGATACTCAAACGTATCATTTTTACCTTGTTTGTTGTGCAATGTGTATATAATATCATGTATTTGGTAATAAAATGTGAATTTATACTAACCAACATGATTAGCAATTGTTTTGCAGGATAATGTGATTTTTAAGAGCTAAAATGCGTGTTGGAACTATGTCGGAGTTGGACTTGGATGCGAGCGTGGAAAAGACCTCGGATGGCATATTTTGTAGTGGCTCCGCGATGGTGTCGTGCCACGCTGCCATCGCGGTAGCACACTGCCTGGGCATAAATAAAAGTGGCAATTTCCAGTGTGCCTGCGCGTCAGCTCCGTGGCACGGAGACAGGCCTCCGCGATGGCCTCCGTGCCACGTTGAGGCTAATTATCCGGACCATGCAATTTCCAGAGAGGGTCCGCGTCCACGCCTTGTCACGGAGGCAGTGCTCCGCGTTGGCCTCCGTGACACGTTGCTTGTTATTCCGGGAAAAATTTCCCACTAGTATAAATAGCACACTTAGGTTATTTTTAAAGGGAGTTCTTTTTAGTTTTAGTTTTTTAAGCCTGAGTTCAGAAGTGGGAGCAGGAACGTGGTTTTGTGGCAGTTGAAGAATAGAAAAGATAAGAGTTTTCTTCTCTTCCCTTCTTCTTTCCTTCAATTGTATGCATGATTCACACTCATTCTAGGATGATTAATCCAAGAATGAGTGGCTAATTCCTCTCTTGCTGAGGTTTTGAACTTGTGAAATGAATGTTGGTAATAATTGATATGGTTTCTTCTTCTTCTTGCATGTTGTTCGATTAATTCTTGTGCTTATTACATTCTTGATTGGCCACCATTAATGTATATCTAAAAAGTCCAATTTCACTCGAGAGAGCATGAAATTGGAAAGTTGTGAATTAATAGGGTATTGTTCTTAACTTGATTTGGGAAAATTGGGTTTTGATGTGCTTTCTTGATAGAAATATACTTGAAAGCTGTATTAGTCAATTTAGGAACCGGAATTGTAGTGTTAGGTCATAAATTGCATTTGATCACAGAAATGTAGACGAATGGTTTATGAATCTAAAGTGAAATTAAATACGGAAGTTTTAATTTCTAGGCAAACGTTCTTGGCTAGCAATATGAAGAAGAAGATGACCAAATTATCATGATTATCAAGTTCATTACTCGTTCTTAACCTTGGCATGTGCATATCCATTGTCTAAACTCAACGTAAATAGTAGTTATTAATTTTAGTAGATAATTAGTTTAGAAACAAAACTTACTCAAATCTTGGTTGGATTGTTGTTAACATAGTTAGAAATAGAATAGAGATATAGTAAACTAGGCAGTTTTGCATATCTAGAGCAGCCTCCTTGGATCGATACTTGGCTACTTAGCCACTTTATTACTTGTTTGACCACGTACACTTGCGTGTCGGTGTATAATATATACCGAGCAGCAGAGCGCGAACAGCTATCAGTCTTGGCCCTCTTGGCCTCCCTCTCTCGCTCACTCATCTGTACCGCCTCTATCTGCTGGGTGTACAGGACTATCTAAGAGAAGTAAATATCCTGGAGAAGCATCGCGATCCGGCAATCCCTAACGAAGTAGTCAGCTATCTCGTGCATGAACCTGCTCACACGCGGCCTCTGATCTGCCACCGACTCAGGTGCATAACCGAACAGACGTGTGAACTCTAAGGCATACTCCTGGACCGTTATCTTTCCCTTCTTTAGATTTACAATCTCAACTTCTTTCAGCTTCCTCATCTCACGAGGGAAGAACCTATCTAGAAAAGTAACATGAAACACATCCCAACTGATAGGGCCTGCTCCGACTGCCCTACTATCCTTCCACTATTTGAACCATATGTGCATGACCCCCTTCCACTAATATGAGGCCAAATCGGCACACTCCTCCCCAATCACCCCAATAATCTGGGTGATCTTCAAAATCTCCTCTATGAACTCATGTGGGTCCTCATCCACCTTCAATCCAAGGAACTCGGGAGGGTTCATCCTCAGAAAGTCTCTAACCCTCGTTGTCACCACATTCCCATTTTGTGGGACATGCTCTCCCTTCTACTGGTTGACCTGGGCGGTGAGGTCCTGTGGCTAACATCTGAAGGGCTGCCCTAAACACTGCATGGGCAACCGGCTTGGGTACGTGCTCCGCATGGGCTTGTAGGGCCTGTTGGTGCCTGTCTCCATTGCCATCCTCATGGCCATTTCCATTTTTGTTTCTCCTTCCAATAACTCTGTGCGGAGGCTTGATTCTGCAAACATGAATAACACGAGTTAGAAGGATAGAGAGACATTTCATTGCACGACATAGATCACGAAAGAAGGGAACATTTCCTAAACGTCTCGTAGACTCATCGTCATAAGTGTGGTGCGCTTCACACCCATGAAAAAGACTCTACTTAACACATCTTTCAGACACCCTAGGACACTTCAAAACCTATTGCTCTAATACTAAGTTTGTCACAACCCGAACATAGGCGAGGTTCGAGACACAGGACAAGGAGCCCCGAGAGACTCCAAGTAGACCCATGGCATGAACATATATATAACTCAATTAATAAAAGGGTAAGATCAATCATAATAAACATAGCAGAAGTCTGAACATAACATAACATTAGAATACAAACACGAATCTAAAGCTGAATACAATATATGTCTGAAAAGCCTCTAATTCCGATGAGCTAATGGTACAAGACACCAACTAACTCTCTAAGTCTAAAACTAAAAATACAAAGATAACTGATAAGGAATGGTCCTCGAGAGATGAGGACTCACCAACTGAGACTGGATGCTAACTTTGAAAATTTTCTAGTGGCGGGGCTGAGTCTGAAGATCAAGAGCCTGTATCATGAAACGATATAGTATAGAGTATGCGGTCAGTACGTGGAATGTACTGAGTATGCAAAGTAAGTAAAACAGATTAAGTAAGTAAAATCATTAATAATGCATTTCATAAAACATAATCAAGATAAGATTCTGGGAGTAAGACTTGCATGCAATTTTCTAAAATCATGATCTAAACATAACTGAACATCATAACTGAATCAAATGACCTAAAGCTGAAATTAGATAATTATAAGTAAAACTGAACATTCGGTCAAACCTACTGAAAACATAATATCATGACTAATAAACATGCAAAATTTAAATCATGAGGAATAATGGGAGATTCGTCATATAACCGACAATACCACAATAGAGCTTACATGGTCCTGACTATCACAATTAAGTGGGCAGAGCCGTCCAAAGCCTTTCCAAGGCTAAGGGCACTACTATGATATTGATATCAAGCTCAATTCCACTTTAATTTATGGTCTTGAGTTGTTATGCAGATGTCATGGGTTGACTTGGAGCCATCTGCGGTTCTAGGTCCCATGTCGCGATCTGGGGTCCCAGCTTAGGTTGTGAAAAACATGGTATCAGAGAAATGGTTTAAGGTGTCCTAGGGTTTCTAAAAGTCGTGTTAAGTAGAGTCTTTACCATAGGTGTAAAGTGTGCCACACTTATAGGGAAGAGGCTACAAGGCATTTTAGGAAATTTTCCTTCTTTCATGATCTATGTCGTGTGATGAAGTATCTCTCTGTTCCTCTAATTCTTCTTATATGCATTTGTAGAAATATGCCTTCACGCAGAGTTAATGGTAGAAGAAATAGCAACAGAAATGGCCATGATAATGGCAATGGACATGGGCATCAGCAAGACCCATCAGCACTAGTGAGTCCTTTGCCTAAGCAGGTTACTTATGCTGAGTTCAAAGCAGTATTCCAGATGTTGGCACACGCCATGACTGCTCAGGTCAACCAGCAAGCAATGACCTATGTTCCCCAAAATGGGAACGCAGCAGCAGCTAGAGTATGAGACTTTCTCCGGATGAATCCATCGTAATTTCTAGGGTCGAAGGTGGATAAGGGCCAGTATGAGTTTATTAAGGAGGTGCAGAAGATCACCCAGATTATGGGGTGACGGGAGAGGAGAGTGCAGACTTAGTCGCCTAGCAGCTAAAGGGGGTTGCTTACATACGATTGCGCCAGTAGAAGGATAGTAGGGAGTTGGGGCAGTCCCCGTGAGTTAGGATGAGTTTGTGACTGCTTTTTTGGATAGGTTCTTCCCTAGAGAGTTGAGGGAGGCAAAGGCGATAGAGTTCATCAACTTGAAGAAGAACCACAGGACTGTCAAAGAGCATGCCTTGGAGTTTACCCGGCTATCGAAGTACGTCGGAGATGGTTCCGCATCAGAGGGCTTGTATGAGAAAGTTTGTTAATGGAGTATCAGATTCACTGGTCGAGGAGTGTAGGACCGTCATGCTGAACAGTGACCTAGGTTTATATCAGTTCGTAAAATACGCCCAGCAAATAGAAGCAGAACAAATTATGGAGAAGGAAAGAGAGTCCAAGAGGGCCAGGACAGGGAGCTCTAGGCAGTTCTAATAGAGGTCTAGAAAAGGACATTATCCTCAGTCCGAGATCATCAGCCCCATCCCCATTGGCAATTAGTGTTCCGTCCAAACTGAGAGGAGATCAAAGAGGCAGAGCGTCAAGCTCTAGGGGGCAGAGGAGCATGTCAGGGGATCACACTTTTTTGGCTTGTATAAAGTGTAATAGAAGGCACCTTGGTGAGTGCATGGTTGGTATGGATGGTTGTTTTGAGTGCCGGAAGCTCGGAGATATGTTGAGAGATTGTCCTTCGACCAAACAAGGCAAAAATAGAGGACGTGTCCTAGCTACTACCTCAGCAGCCCCGGTAGCTTGCCCACCCCAGCAAGGTGCCTCATCTAGTGCAGGTGGAGATCAGCGCCAGAATAGATTCTATGTACTTTCTTCTTATTAAGAGCAGGAGGCCTCTCTCGATGTGGTCACTAGTATGTTATGAGTATTCCATCTTGATGTGTATGAATTTCTAGATTCAAGGTATACCTTATCTTTTGTGACTTCTTATATTGTTTTTAGTTTCGAAATCAATCCAAAAATCCTATCAAAACCCTTTTTAGTCTCTACTCCAGTTGATGAGTTAGTTATAGCTCAACGAGTATACAAGAATTGCCTTGTCAGAGTCCTTCAGAAAGTCACCTCAGCCGACCTAGTAGAGTTAGACATGACCGATTTTGATGTTATCTTCGGCATGGATTGGTTACATGCATGTTATGCCTCAGTCCATTGTAGAACCTGTATAGTAGAGTTTTAGTTTCTGGGTGAAATAGTTCTAGAGTGGAAGGGTAGTTCAGTTGTGCTTGTAGGTCACTTTGTTTCCTATATCAAGGCCAGGAAGATGATCTCTAAAGGTTGTGTGTATCATCTAGTTTAAGTCAAGTATTCTACGTCCGAAACCCCAACTTTTCAGTTAGATCCTATAGTATGAGAGTATCTGGAGGTATTTCCAAACAATCTGCTAGAGGTCCCTCCCGAGGGAGAGATTGACTTTGGTATTGGCCTTCTCCCAGATATCCAGCCTATATCCATTTCTCCCTACAAAATGGCTCCAGCCGAGCAAAATGAGTTGAAAGAACAGCTGAAAAGAAGGATGGTTCCCTTAGAATGTGCATTGATTATCGGTAGTTAAATAAGGCCATAATCAAGAATAAGTATCCCCTCCCCAGTATTAATGACTTGCTTGACCATCTTCAGGGTGCTAAACTTCTCAAAGATAGATCTCATATCTGGCTATCATCATCTTAGAGTTAGAGAGAGTAATATCCCAAAGATAGCCTTCACGACTCGGTATGGTCATTATGAGTTTATAGTTATGTATTTTGGACTAACAAATGCTCCTGCAACTTTTCTGGATTTGATGACCAAGGTGTTCAAGAAGTATTTGGATATGTTCGTTATTATCTTCATAGATGATATTCTATATACTCTTGGAGCGAGGAGGAGCATGCCGCTCATTTGAGGATTGTGTTACAGACTCTCAAGGATCGCCAGCTATTTCTGGCTAAACTCTGTAGCAATTTTACTCCATGCGGTGTCTAGTGAGGGCGTGTAGGTTGATTCCCAAAAGATAGAAGAAGTGAAGAATTGGCCTAGTCTAGTTAGTCCTTCGGATATTAGGAGCTCTTGGATTTAGCTGGCTACTACAAGAGATTCGCTGAGAGATTTTCTTCTATTGCAACACTGTTGACTAAGTTGACCCAGAAGAAGGTCAAATTTTAGTGGTCGGGTGCTTGTGAGAAGAGTTTCTAGGTACTTGATTCACTTCGACTCCAGTATTAACCCTACTGGAGGGCATGGATGGTTTCATTGTGTATTATGATGCCTCTAGAGTTGGTCTTGGTTGTCTTTTGATTCAACATGGTAAGGTCATTGCGTATGCCTAGAGACAACTTAAGACTCATGAGAATAACTATCTGACGCATGACCTTGAGTTGGCAGTTGTGGTGTTTGCATTGATGATTTGGAAGCACTACTTGTATGGGGTGTATGTGGATATGTTCACGGACCACAAGAGCCTTCAGTATGTGTTAACTCAGAAGGACCTAAATTTTCGAAAAAGGAGGTGGCTAGAACTCCTCAGGGACTATGATACAACTTTCCTTTATCATCCGGGCAAGGCCAATGTAGTGGAAGATGCTCTTAGTAGGCTTTCCATGGAGAGTGTGTCTCATGTTGAGGATGGGAGGAAGGAGTTAGCAAAGGATGTCTACAGGCTTGCTCGTTTAGGGGTTCACCTTGTTCACTCTACAGATGGTGGTGTCGTTGTTCCGAATGGGTCAGAGTTGTCATTGGTGACTGAGATCAAGGCAAGGCAAGATGAAGATCCTATTCTTGTGAAGTTAAAAGAAGTTGTCTGAAATCAGAAGGTGGAGGTTTTCTCCTAAGGGGGAATGGTGTACTTCGATATCGGGGCCGATTGTGTGTCCCAGCTGTTGATGACTTGAGAGAGAAAATGTTGAGCAAGGTTCATGGCTCTCAATATTCTATCTACACAGGTTCTACCAAGATGTACCATGATCTACAGGAAGTCTATCGGTGGAATGGCATAAAGAAGGACATAGCAGAGATTGTGGCTAAGTGCCCAAATTGCCAGCAGGTTAAGGTTGAGCATCAGAGGCCCGGGGTATGCTTAAGGATATTAGCATTCCTACTTGGAAGTGGGAATAGATTAATATGGAATTCATTATAGGTTTGCCTAGTACACATCAACAGTATGATTCTATCTAGATGATTGTGGACAGGGTGAGCAAATCAACCCATTTCTTACCAGTCAAAACTACCGATTCAGCTGAGGATTATTCTAGATTGTACGTTCAGAAATTAGTTTGGTTGCATGGAGTTCCTTTATCTATCATCTCAAATAGGGATACTCAATTCACCTCACAGTTTTGGAGATAATTTCAAGAAGGACTTGGAACTTAGGTAAAGCTTAGCACGATGGTCAGGCCGAGCAGACCATTCATGTTACGCCCCGTAAGTTTTTAACGTTTAATCTTCCTATTCGTATGTTAGTTAAGAGTTTTAGAGTGCCATATGTACGAGGAAAGGGCCGGGGGAAAGGCTGAATCAGTGCAAAGTCAAGATTTCATGGGAGGAGGCAGAACCAAGCTGCGCAGAGGGGCAAAGTGGCATGGAGCAGCTCCTCCACGTTAGCCAATGTGGCATAGAGCAGAATCAAATCGATGGGCAGCGTGCCACTTTGCCTTGTTTGCTGCCTCAAGTATTTAAGGGTCTCACACTTAGAAGTTGGAATATAAATCATAGATTACGGCCAGAACAAAGGGAGAACAAAGGAAAAAAAAAATTTCATCCGATTACGCCGCTAAACACCATTCAAATCTAAATTAACTTCGAGTATCGAAGTATAAGGCTGCATGGAGCATTTCTACGGAGTTTGATTCGTGATATTTGCCCGGAGAATCATTGTCCCGCCGAGCCAAAGTTGTTGGAATTGCTCCAAACTAGTTTCAATACGATCCAGTCTCAAAGTAAGCATTTTTCCCTTCTATACTTTCGAGAAATAACGAGGTTTTGACCGTGTTCCGTAAAGTTGGAATATAGTTAATATTTATATATAAAGTTTTCCTTTTTTCCAAATTTAGTGTTAAAACTAGTCCTCTCTTTCCAATAACACGATTTCAGTTGGGAAGAGCTATTGAATACTAAGTGGAACCTATCAGTTAATCAGAAACCGGAAATCGAGGTATGTTAAGGCATTTTCTTTTGGCAAGTTAGTTTCTAAAGCATAGTAGTCCAATATGAATCCCAGTAAAGCATGTCAGGAGTATGTTATCATGTTCAGTTGTTGTTATAAGTTGAGACTTGTAAATTGTATTTTTTTGGACTGGGTTATACCGGTATAGCTTCGGTGACCACCCCAGGGTTAATAGTTGTGTCGCCGCCCGCTAGGGGCGTGGATACATCACTCTACGAAGCGGCATGCCATCCGCAAGGGACGAAGATGGGAATCCAGATGCTCATATTGCAGTGGTTGGCCTTATACACACCCCCGCCGAGTGCTTACGCCCAAGGTGTAGATATCAGGAGTCCTCCAGACTCAGACACAGCTATAGTCAGGGGCCGAGCGGGCCCAGCTGCAGACTCAGGGGATCGACAAGAAGCTTATAGCTGGCAGTTGACTCAGTATGACTTGGATAGAGGTATATAGATTGAGGTATACTGACTAGGGCTAATGGGGGCCCAGGTGGGTTATTCTATGCTAATTATACCTTCCGGCTTATGGGGGCCAGGTAAGGTTTATGTTTGCTTTAGTTACTGCTAGTTAGACAGTAAGACGCCTCGTTTGTCAGGTATAACCCCTACCCTCCTTATTACAGTTATTTTTAGTCCTGATTTCACTACCTCAATTATCTTCAATCCATTTTCTTTACTTCAGTCACTGTTAGTTCTGTTTCTTACTTTCAGTTATTTAAAGTTACTACTTTACATACTCAGTACCTGTGGTACTGACGCCCTCTTCTGGGGCGCTGCATTACTTGCCTGCAGGTGCAAATAGACAAGGAGCAGGTCCCTCATAGTTCCAGTCAGTCGTACAGAGCCATCAGCTCCTTTCTTTCGGGGCTTGTGTGATAGAGGTTTACTTCTTTTGTTTGTACAGTATGGGTAGGTTGAGGCCCTGTCTCGACCATCTTATTACTCCTAGAGGCTTGCATATTATGTTACTTCCCTGTGGTTAGATGATATCGGCTGTATGGGTCCCATGTGTGTTTTAGACTATGTGTGTTAGCCATGTGGGGCCATGTTTAGCTGTTGATTGGTGGCCTTGTCGGTCATAGCTCAGTTTAGCATCTGATTTCATTTTCAGTTATAACTAGGTATCATGGTGGCCTTGTCAGCCTGCGTAGGACTCCCTATGTTTGCTTGTCTCTGGTTAGCTGTTTATTTTCACAGATGGCTATAGGCCTTGTCGGCCAGGGGTTGTATTTATAGCCACTATATAGCCCGTTGTTTTCTTGATTCTAGAGTTAGAGTCAGCCCTGCACCAGAGGTGCTTAGGCTCAGTTAGCTCAGCAGTTCAGATCCTAGTAGGGCACCAGGTGCCAGTCATGCCTCCCAAGGTTGGGCGTGACAAACTTGGTATCAGAGCAGGTCGTATCCCAGGGAGTCTGCAAGCCATGCTATGTAGAGTCTTTTCTATGGATAAGTTGTGCACCACATACTATAGGCAGGAGGCTACAAGGCATGATAGGATGGTTACTTTTTCTTCTTATTCAGTCGTGCTATAGAGCGGTACAGTATAGGGTTAAGTCCCTAAGCTCATTATACTCTTTTGTTTATAGAGAAATGTCGGACCAACGACACCCTACGACAGGCAGGAGGTTAGATGTAGCAGCAGGAGAGGGCACCAGCAGGGTGCCTCAGCCTCGGTCAGAATTGGCCCAATCTGAGGATGATACGGAGGTATCATCTCGACCTCCCCAACAATCTCCACCACGTCAGGAGCCGCTTGGGACGGTCGGTGTGATGGCAATGCCTTCGGCATTTTCTATACCCGTACCATCCTATAAGGAGGTCAGGAGCGTGGTGGTTATACTAACATAGATGATGGCTTCTCAGCACCAGCCAGTGCCACCTACAGTTGCAGAATCCCTAGGAGGGCCTGGTAGCTCGAGGGTCCGAGAGTTCCTAGCACTAAGTTCCCCGCAATTCACAGGGATAGATCGGACCGAGGACCCTCAGGACTTCTTAAACCAGATGCAGAGGATTTTCAAGGTGATGCGTGCTACACCCATTGAGTCAGTTGAGTTGGCGGTATTCCGGCTACGGGACATCATTGTATATTGGTATGAGAGTTGGGAGAGGTCCCGAGGGAGAGATGTTTCCCCTCTGACTTGGCCCAGCTTCTCAAAGGCTTTCTTGGATCATTACCTACCACGGGAGATTCGACGGGCCCAGGTTGATCAGTTCCTACACTTGGAGCAGGGGTCGATGAGTATTTGGGAATATGCCATGTGGTTTGATTCCTTGGCTCGATATGCACCAGCCTTTGTGGACACAATGTCAGCCAGGGTACACCGCTTTATTATGGGGTTGAACCCAGAATATGTTGAGACCTGCATCACAGCCACACTGTGACAGGATATAGATATCATCGATGTGCGGGATTTTGCTCAGAATATTGAGGGTATCAGACAATGGCAACGGGAGATTAGGAGGACAAGTCAGGAGCAGTGCCACAAGGACAGACCGGGTGAATTACAGGAGGAGTACCGGGGAGGACCTAGGCCACAATTATCAGATAGGCCGCCTAGACCCCCGCCTCCACCACAGCGGTAGAGGATTAGTTCTAGTCGTCGAGGGCAGCTAGAGCCCGACGAAGGTTCGCAAACAGTAGGTTCACAACAGCCGAGGGGAGTGGAGCAGAATGGGTTTACAATACAACTTTTCCCTATTTGCAGTCGACGCCACTCTGGAGCATGCAGGTATGGTTCCACAGCATGCTACATTTGTGGACAGGAGGGTTCATCAGATAAGGAATTGTCCAGCTAGGGATCAGGGAGACCGGGTTCGACAGGATAGGTCCTCGGCAAGATCATGAGCTCCAGCATCCCCGATAAGGCGTAGACCCTCAGTTTCAGCCGGTAGAGGCCGAGGCAGATCAAGGGCCTCCAGTTCAGGTGCCGGCCCAGACCGTACTTATGCACTACCAGGGTGACAGGAGTCATAGTCATCACCAGATGTTGTGACAGGTATGCTGAACATTTGCTCTCATCCTGCTTATGTGTTGATAGATCCAGGATCTACCTTATCCTATGTTACACCATTAGTGGCTCGGAACTTTAGTATTATGCCGAAATTTCTTTGGCGACCTTTCTCAGTGTCTACACCCATTGGTGACTCTATTATAGCCAGAAGGGTCTATCGAGGGTGTACAGTAGAGGTTGCCAGTCGTCAAACTACGGCAGACTTGATAGAACTAGAAATGGTTGATTTTGATGCTATTATGGGTATGGACTGGCTAGCTCCATGCTATGCCAATGTCGAATGTTGGACCAAGATTGTCCAATTCCACTTTCCAGGGGAGGCAGTACGGGAGTGGAAAGGTAGTACAACCACGCCAAAAGGTAGGTTTATTTCCTATCTTCGGGTGAGAAAATTGATAGCAAAAGGGTGCATTTATCATATTGTCAGAGTTCAGGATGTTAGGGCAGAGCCTCCGACCCTTCAGCCTATCCCAGTGCTTAATGAATTTCCCGAAGTATTTCCAGATGAGCTTCCTGGTATTCCCCTAGAAAGGGAAATTGATTTTGCAATCGATTTACTACCAGGCACTTAGCCTATATCTATTCCTCCATATCGAATGGCTCCTGCTAAACTCAGAGAACTAAAGGAACAATTGAAGGATTTGCTCGACAAGGGCTTTATCAAGCCGAGTACCTCCCCATAGGGTGCACCAGTTTTGTTCGTGAGGAAGAAGGACGGCTCCCTCCGTATGTGTGTAGATTATCGACAACTGAATAACGTCACTATCAAAAATAAGTACCCGCATCCCAGAATAGATGAATTGTTTGATCAGCTATAGGGAGAGAGGTATTTTTCAAAGATTGACTTAAGATTAGGATATCATCAGGTCCGGGTTCATGAAACAGATATTCCAAAGACTACCTTCAGGACCAGATACAGCCACTTTGAATTTCTAGTCATGTCCTTCAGACTAACAAATGCCCCAGCAGTGTTCATGGACCTGATGATATTCTGGTGTATTATCACTCAGAGTGAGATCACCAGGATCATCTACGGAAAGTGCTCCAATTCTCAGAGATCACTAGTTATATGCAAAATTTTCTAAATTTGAATTTTGGCTGAATTCAGTAGCCTTCTTGGGTCATATTGTGTCAGATGATGGTATACAGGTAGATATGCAGAAGATAGAGGCAGTGAAGACATGGCCTAGACCTACCACTCCAACCGAGGTACGTAGTTTCCTGGAGTTAGCCGGGTATTACAGAAGGTTCGTAGAAGGATTTTCCACTTTAGCATCACCTTTAACCAAACTGACGCAGAAGGAAGCAAAATTCTGTTGTACTGAGGCATGTGAGCAGAGCTTTCAGGAACTGAAAGACGAATTAACATCAGTACCGGTGCTAGCATTGCAAGAAGGAATAGAGGGCTATCCAGTCTATTGTGACGCTTCGTGTGTTGGGTTAGGATGTGTTTTGATGCAGCATGGTAAGGTGATTGCCTATGCTTCCAGGCAGCTGAGGAAGCATGAGAAGAACTACCCTACCCATGACCTGGAGTTAGCCGCAATGATTCATGCCTTGAAAATATGGAGACACTACCTGTATGGCATCCACGTAGATATTTTCACTTATCATAAAAGCCTGCAGTATATTTTTACCCAGAAAGAGTTGAATCTGCGACAACATCGCTGGTTGGAGCTGTTAAAGGATTATGATGTGAATATGTTATATCACCCAGGAAGGGCCAATGTTGTAGCAGATGCCCTTAGCCGCAAATCCATGGGAATCCTGGCATATTTACAGCCCGAGCAGTAGGAATTGGCCCGAGAATTGCATCAGCTAGCCAGTTTAGCCGTTCGTGTAGTAGAATCAGGAGACAATGGAGCGGTAATCCTAAATGTCGCAGTGTCATCATTGGTTGTGGAAGTGAAAGAACGGCAATATGAAGATCCTAGCCTGGTTTAGCTTAGAAATAGGGTCCAGCGAGGGGAAGTGACAGATTTCCAGGTAACCGAGGATGGAGTTTTGAGATATAGGGATCGCCTCTGTGTTCCAGACGTGGCAGGACTTCGCCAACAAATTATGGGCGAAGTACACTATGCCCGTTACTCTCTCCATCCAGGTTCAACAAAATTGTACCATGACGTAAAAGCGATTTACTGGTGGCCGGGAATGAAAAAGGGGATAGCAGAATTCGTAGCTCAATGCCCCAACTGCCAACAGGTGAAAGATGAACATCAGAAACCAGGCAGACTGATACAGGATATAGCCATGCCTTTATGGAAATAGGAGGCAGTTAATATAGATTTCGTAGTAGGGTTACCTCGTATCAGGCGTAAATATGATTCTATCTGGGTAATTATCGACAGGTTGACAAAAATCAGCTCATTTTCTGCCAGTAAGGGCTACCTTTTCAGCCAAAGATTATGCTGAGCTGTATATTAGAGAAATAGTCTGATTACATGGTGTTCCGCTGTCAATTATCTCTGATTGAGGGGCGCAATTTACAGCTAAGTTTTGGCAATCTTTTAAGAGGGGCCTAGGGACGCAGGTTAACCTGAGCACAGCCTTCCATCCTCAGACAGACGGGCAAACAGAATGTACAATCCAAACGCTCAAGGATATGTTACGGGTGTGTGTGCTAGATTTTGGAGGTAGTTGGGATGAACTTCTACCGCTTATTGAATTTTCCTATAATAATAGTTATCATTCAGCAATTCAAATGGTGCCTTATGAAGCGTTATATGGGTGAAAGTGTAGGTCTCCAGCTGGTTGGTTTGTGGTAGGAGAATCAGCATTGATTGGGCCAGATATTATTCATCAGTCAGAAGAGAAAGTAAATCTTATCAAGGAAAGTCTGTTGATAGCTCAAAGCCGCTAGAAATCTTACGCTGATGTGTGGCTAAGAAACCTAGAATTTAATGTGGGTGACTGGGTATTCCTGAAGGTTTCAACGATGAAGGGTGTGATGAGATTTTGTAAGAAAGGCAAGCTCAGCCTGAGGTTTATTAGGCCTTATCAGATTCGCCGAAGGGTAGGCCAGGTGGCTTATGAATTGGATTTACCCCCAGAATTAGAATCCGTTCACCCAGTTTTTCACGTATCAATGCTGAGGAAGTGTATAGGAGATCCCTCCTGGATTGTCCCAGTTAAAGACGTCCAAATCACTAAGGAGTTAGCTTATGAAGAAGCTCCAGTAGCCATATTAGATCGGCAGATTCATAGACTGAGAGCTAAAGATGTTGCTTCCGTTAAGGTGTTATGGCGAAATAAGAACCGAGAGGAGATGACCTGGAGGAAGAAGATGATATGAAACCAGCTATGCTCAGTTATTACAGACTTAGTCAGATTGTGCAGCTAGAGGTATGTTGTTTTTGTTGTTTTATAAGTTGCATTACATACATGTATATGTAAGATAATTGACTTCAGTCTATTGTGAAATGAATGCCATAGTATTGTATGGAGTACCTATTTTGGACTTTTCTGCGTTTCAGGGTTTTTGGATAGTCCATATTATAGGGGAGACTATGCCGAAATATTTCCAGAGTAAGTAATTACAAGGTTAAGGTTCTTATAAGTAGGAGTTAACATTCAAGGACGAATGTTCTTAAGGGGGGAGGATGTTACACCCCATAAGTTTTTAACATTTAATCTGCCTATTTGTATGTTAGTTAAGAGTTTTAGAGTGCCATACGTATGAGGAAATGGCCAGGGGAAAGGGCGAACAAGTGCAAAGTTAGGATTTAGCGGGAGGGGCCAAACCAAGCTCCCCAGAGGGGCAAAGTGGCATGGAGCAGCTGCTCCTCGTTTGCCAACGTGGCACGGAGTAGAATTAGCATGATGGGCAGCGTGCCACGTTGCCTTGTCTGCTGCCTCAAGTATATAAAGGTCTCACACTTAGAAGTTGGAATATAATTCGTAGATTATGGACAGAACAGAGGGAGAACGAAGGAAAAAACATTTAAATTTCATTCAGTTACGCCGTTAAACGCCGTCCAAATCCGAATTAACTTCGGGTATCGAAGTATAAGGCTGGCGGGAGTATTTCTAAGGAGTTAATTTCATGAAATTCACCCAGCGAATCATCATCCCGCTGAGCCAAAGTTGTTGGAATTGCTACAAACTAGTGTCAATATGATCCCAGTCTTAAAGTAAGCATTTCTCCCTTCTAGACTTTCGAGAAATAACGAGGTTTCGACCGTGTTCCGTAAAGTTGGAATATAGTTAATATTTATATATAAAGTTTTCCTTTTTACCGAATTTAATGTTAAAACTAGTCCTATCGTTCCAGTAACACTATTTCAGTTGGGAAGATCTATTGAATACTAATTCAAACCTATCAGTTAATCAGAAACTGGAAATCGAGGTATGTTAAGGCATTTTCTTTCGTCAAGTTAGTTTCTGCAGCATAGCAGACCAGTATGAGTCCCAGTAAAGCATGTCAAGAGTATGTTATCATGTTCAGTTGTTGTTATCAGTTGAGACTCGTAAATTGTATTGTTTTGGGCTGGATTATACCTATATAGCTTTCGTGACCACCCTAGGGTTAATAGCTGTGTCGCCGCCCACCAGGGGCGGGGATATATAGCTCTACGGAGCGGCATGCCGTCCGCAAGGGATGAAGATGGGGATAAAGATCCTCATATTGCCATGGTTGGCCTTATACACACCCCCGCCGAGCGCTTACGACCATGGTGTAGATATCAGGAGTCCTCCAGACTCAGACACAGCTACAGTCAGGGGTCGAGCGGGCCTAGTTTTAGACCCACGAGATCGACAGGATACTTATAGTTGGCAGTTGACTCAGTATGACTTGGATAGGGGTATATAGATTGAGGTGTACTCACTAGGGCTAATGGGGGCCCAGGTGGGTTATTTTGTGCTGATTGTACCTTCCGGCTTATGGGGGCCGGGTAACGTTTATGTTTGCTTTAGTTACTACTAGTTAGACAGTAAGACGCCTTGTTTGTCAGGTATGACCCCTACCCTCCTTATTACAGTTATGTTTAGTCCTGA
The DNA here is from genome assembly GCA_035772735.1 of Datura wrightii. Taxonomy (NCBI): domain Eukaryota; kingdom Viridiplantae; phylum Streptophyta; class Magnoliopsida; order Solanales; family Solanaceae; genus Datura; species Datura wrightii. Next base: position 63,525,545 of record JASDFA010000016.1, on the reverse strand, counting down.
TTTCACTACCTCAGTCATCTTCAGTCCGTTTTCTTTATTTCAGTCACTGTTAGTTCTATTTCTTACTTTCAGTTATTTAAAAAGTTACTACTTTACATACTCAGTACCTGTGGTACTGACGCCCTCTTCTAGGGTGCTGCACTACTTGCCTGCATGTGCAAATAGATGAGGAGTAGGTCCCTCGTAGTTCTAGTCAGCTGTACAGAGCCATCAGCTCCTTTCTTCCGAAGCTTGTGTGATAGAGGTGTACTTCTTTTGTTCGTACAATATGGGTAGGTCGAGGCCCTGTCCCAACTATCTTATTACTCCTAGAGGCTTTCAGATTGTGTTACTTCCCTATGGTTAGATGATATCGATTGTGTGTGGCCCATATGTGTTTTAGACTATGTGTGTTGGCCGTGTGGGGCCATGTTTAGCTGTTGATTGGTGGGATTTTCGTTCATAGCTCAGTTTAGCATCTGATTTCTCTTTCCAGTTATAACTAGGTATCATGGTGGCCTTGTCAACCCGCATAGGACTCCCTATGTTTGCTTGTCTCTGGTTAGCTGTTTATTTTCATAGATGGCTATAGGCCTTGTCGGTCGGGGGTTGTATTTACAGCCGCTATAGCGCCCGTTGTTTTCTTGATTCTAGAGTTAGAGTCAGCCCTGCACCAGAGGTGCTTAGGCTCAGTCAGCTCAGCAGTTCAGATCCTAGTAGGGCACCAGGTGCCAGTCATGCCTCCCAAGGTGGGGTGTGACAAACTCTTAAGGACATGTTGAGAGAGTGTGTTATTGATTTCAAGGGTAGTTGGGATGACTACTTGTCTCTCATTGAATTTTCTTACAACAACAGTTAGAACTCCAATATTCATATGGCTCTATTTTAGGCTCTTTATAGGCGGAGGTGTTGATCACCTATTGGATGGTTTGAGGTAGGTGAGGCTACATTGATAGGGGAAAATTCAGTTCATGAGGCCATGGATAAAGTCAACTTATTAGAGAAAGGCTGAAACAGATCAGAGTCGTCAGAAATCTTATGCGAATGTGAGATGGAGAGAGGTTGATTTTGAGGTTGATGATTGGGTATTTTTGAAGGTGTCTCTCAAGAAGGGAGTGATGAGATTTGGAAAGAAAGAGAAGCTTAGTCCCCAATATATTGGTCCTTATAGGATTCTGAAGCGAGTCGGCAAAGTGTCATATGAGTTAGAGCTGCCAGCGGAGTTAGCTTCGGTACGTCCAGTTTTTCATATATCTCTACCGAAGAAGTGCATTGGTTACCCAGCCTTAGTTGTTCCAATAGAGAGCATAGGTCTGAAGATTGAGAATCGAATATGTAGTTTCAGTAAAGGTTTTATGGAGGAATCAGCTTGTTGAGGGGGCTATGTGGCAAGTCGAAGAAGATATGATGGCTAGATACCTGCATCTTTTTCCTTGTGGCTCAGTTCTAGCACGAGGCATCAGTTTCCTCCTTAGTGTACTCTATTCAGTTTCATATCAAGTTCTTGTCTCTAAGTTTCTTTCATCTCATGGCCTGTATTTATGTTTCATGAATTCAGTTCAGTTATGCGTATCAGTCAGGAGTTAGTTGCTTCATCAGTTTTCAGCTTTGGTTGTTCAGTTTTGGGATTTTAGTTCTTTCCCTAGGCTTCCAGTATGCTTAATCTGCATTCGATGACGAATGTTCCCAAGGGGAAGATAATGTAACACCTCAAAAGTTTCTAAGATCAAACTCGCTGGTTGAACTCGAGAAAAGAAGGAAAATTTCACCAAGAGTCACAGGACAACTCAAAGGATGAGTCATTACAGGGAACAACGACCCGTTGTGTCCTTCGTGGTAAGTCCCCAATCAGAATTTTCAGTAAACAACGAGCCTAGAAATGACTCGTTGGAAGATCTAATGGGTATTCTTGAGTGGTTATTGAATGGGGCTCAGAAAAGGCCCAGATTGAGACAGTGACGACGAGAGGATATAATGAGTCGTTATTTCAAGTAACAACTTCTCCTGCCTGGCCGTTTGTTGGAGAATCAGAAGAGTAACACAATTTCCCTTGGAAGCAACAGATAGAGTAACGAGTTATTATTTTGTACGAAGTCTCAACCTAATCGGTGTTGGTCAAAACTCAGCAAAGTATTAGAAGTGTTTCAGATACAACGGACGATCTAACGGCCTGTGGTATGCTATGATGACCTTTTTGAGTGGTCGTTGTAGCCAGCAGACAGTTTTTTATGTGAATTTTTAGGGGTAGTTTTGTAAATTCTCAATCTCTTAACTTCCTAATGACGTCATTTTTACACTTGAAAGGAAAGTTTTAAGGGGATTTAGTCTATTCTAAGTCATTAGGCTCCCATACATGCAAGGTATTGAGATTCCCTTGCAAGATCAAGCTAGCATTCTCTCCAATTTCTTCCCCAATTCTCTTGGGATTTCAAGGCTAGTTTGGAAATCAGTTTACCAGGTATGTAGGGCTATGAATGAGGGTTTTCTTCCACCCTCATGTTCAAGCTTCCTCTCAAATTCATGAATCCAAGTTTTTAATCAAGTGAATTGATCCCTAGGGTTTTAACCCAATTTTATGAAATTACCTATGATATGTTTATAGGTATAATCCCCTCATGTTCTAACGTATATTTTAAGTCCAATGGATGATTTTACACTCAATTTTATTATAAATTCATGATTTTAAGTTATTAGAAATTATGCCCTATAATGCATATTTTATGAAAATTCAAGCATATGATCCATGATTTCAAGCATGATGAGTTATCTAATATGCATGAATGTGTATGAACTCACAACTTATGATTTCATGATTTTGAAGTATGAAAGTCAATTTCAAGTATGTATGATTCTATAACTTGGGCAAGCCCATGCAAGTTAAGTATGCTTATTATAAATTTTAGCTAAGGTTAACAAGATTAGTTTATTATATGATTTGGAGTCAAGACTCCTAATGTTCATATTCAAGCTATGTTTTGAGAATATGATTATTTGAGCAATATGCATGTTTTTGGAGTAGTGTCTAGCACCGATTAAGCTAGGGTTCTGAGGATCCCCGGTCTCATAAGCTATTCGCCAATGTAGGTATATATTTGGGACCTCTCAAGAGAGTGCTTCCCCCACCCAAGGGAACTCCATGATATCACACCTTATTTGTACTTTACCCTGGAAAGGCTTAGGATGGCTCTCCTCCGTGTGGGCAATACGTGGGATCATCATGCACTCATACATGGTGGTTGTCGGTTATGAAGAGTTTGCCATTTTTTCTCATAATTTCAGTTATTCATGTTCATGATTTATGATATTATGTTTATAAAATAGATTTGACCTAATGATCAATTTATGAGCTCTTACGATTTCAGCTATAACAAGTCATATGATTTCTATTTCTAAATTATGGGTCACTATGTTCAATTATGATAGTCAGTTTATGATTATGTATGTCTTAGATAAAGTTTTCAGCATGCAGTCTTTACTCTCATGTTCTATTTGATTTAAATGCATGATTTCAGCTCACATTTTACTAAGCATATTTTACTTTCCTTACATACTCAGTATATTTCATGTACTGACCGCATACTTTATGTTATATCATTTCATGATATAGGTTCGGGTGATCCAGCTCAGTCTCGCCGATAGCTACTTTCCCTTCAGTCCAGTCCAGCCCTTGTTTTGGATGAGTCCTCATTTTTCGAGGATAATTTGTAATTTTTCCTTGCGTGTTACTTCAGTTTTCATATTCTAGCGAGCTAGTTGGGGAAGTTGTCCCATCAGCTCATCAGGTATTTTAGAGGCTTTTCAGACATTATATAGATGATTCACCTTGTCGAGTGTTGGCTATGTTTTTGGCCTATGTCATATTTCAGACTTCTGGTTATTCATTTTTTTGTTTTAAGTTTCTTCTTTAATTTATACTCTTTAGTTTCTATGCACATGTCATGGGTCGACTTGGAGCCATCCATGGTTCTAGGTCCCGTGTCTCAATCCGAGGTCCAAGCTCGGGTCGTGACATTATATAAATATATGATATTCGGTTGATCAACATATGGATAAGTACTAAGGAAAAATTACCTGTGGTATCTACCTTAAGATTAATATTACCACTACTACAAACATTATTAAATATTTACTGATAATACCAACAATTACCCATTTAACCAATTATTAAAAATTTTCCCATTCCCTCTCCCTCCTTTTAGCCTAAATAAATACAAATACATTATCATTAATTATGCTAGGATGGCACCAATTTATCTTTTACATTTTAGAATTATAACCCAACTTTACCAATTTTTTTTTATTTTTCCTCTTTCTCCAAGAAGAGTATATATAGAAGTCTTTTGTATATCTATGTTTTCTTTAGCATATATTGAAGAGTTTACCAATATAAGTATATATGAAGTGTGTATTTTGTATTATTATTATTATACTTTTTATGTTGTATTTTTCTTTATATAATGAAAGTAAATATGCTTCATATGAGAGGTGTTCATAAGTCGGTTTGGTTCTGTTATTGGTCAAAAAAAAATCAAACCAAATTAATAGGTTTTAAAATTATTAAAAACAAACCAAAACCAAATAAAATATATACTTTGGTTTGGTTGTTACCAGTTTTAGTTCAGTTTGGTTCGATTATTCGGTTATTCATCTTACACGAAAATAAAAGAAACGAATAATAAGACTACACAATCAATTAAGAAATTACATTACTAGAATGAATAGATAAAAGAATAACCATAATTTGGTACGTATATGGATCAAATGTTACTTGTACATTGTTGTCACGACCCGATTTTACACCCTGGATGCGACACGGTACTTAGGATCACAAGTGACCCCAAGCAAACCCATGGTAAAGCATAATTTTACTAAGACTAATCTGCTATAAAATAACATTAAGCGGAAGCATAACTGAAATAATGAAACACCTGGTTCTATGTACAAAGTAATCTGAGTAACCGAATACCTATGAAATCTGATATTAAAACACCAAACTGACATAGTAATTGATTATCTGTCTAAAAGCCTATACTAGAAAGATGATTTTCTATGAAAAGCCCCCAACTAACACTAATATCTAAACTAAAGCTGAAACAACAAAGTTGAATATGAAACCTCCTGCCCTCGAAAAATGAGGACTCACCACTTGTCAGATGCTGGAAATCGCCGGGAGAAACTAGTTGCGGTGTTGAGGCTGGGTACCTGAGCCTATATCATAAAATGATATAGAACATAGAAATATGCAATTAGTACTTTGAATTTACTGAGTATGTGAGATGTAAATAACATAAATGTACCAGTAACTCATAACTGAACTGAAGTAGCATGCAGAGACCCTATTTGAAAACGTAAATACAGTAAGTCGTCTGACATCTATAGAAAAACTATAAGAACTAATAAATTGAGTTAGGGTTATAAGAATATCCTAAAAACTTATATATTGTACTAGATTGAGGACTCTGACTATACTGTGCTATGGGAGAGCCTATAACCGACATATAACCATGTGAGCTAGACGTGGAGTTCGATGTATACACCCCATCGAAGAGAGCCCACTGTACCTTGCCACGGTATATTGGTTGAGCTGTGTGATCACTTTCTGGGGCCCATTTAGGGTAATAACCTATAGTGGCATGTAGTTCTAGGAACCTGGATGCACTGAACCCCCGTTGCTAGTGCGAAGTACTACTCCTGCTGAAAACCTAATTATATCTAACTATGCTGATAGCTCAAAATAGATGTCCAAATACTAAGTCAGAACAACTTATCTAAAAGTGTTCTGAGAGTCATAGAACCTAAAAGAAACTGTATTCTAAGATTTGTCAGAACTACTTTATCTGAAAGTATCATGATAGTCTTAAGAACAACGAACATGCTAATGAACTGATACTAGTAAATATACTGAGCACTGATAATATTACTAAGAATGAGCATACTGGAGACGATGAAAATTACCATAAAGCACATTTGTACATTTCTATGAGAAAGTCATATATATGTGACAATTCATGCTATTTTAAAACATTGCTAGTTTTATAAGTACACTTCTATGAAACATCATGCCAAGTCCAAGTTTAAGTGAGACATATTGTATAGCTTCAATTACTGTCATAGGTATTTAAAAATTCTAATAATTAAGCCCAACATCATAGAGAAAGTAAGGAAAATTCAACAGTTGAAAGAAAATCCCTAGATCATGATTTCTAGAAATATTTTTTGGCTAGGGTTTGCTGAAACTTTGGGATACAAGGGTGAAAGGAATACCCCCTCTAAGTCCCCACATACTTGGAGAAGAAATCTCTAATCAGAGCTCTTGAAATCCACTGCACTTTGAATGAAACCCTAGCTTATACCTGAGGAGATTCTCTAACTTTTACGCACTAATCTTGTAGGCTTGCGAGAGAAATAAAAGGAGTTCATTGAGTAACTCCCTTACTTACCCTCTAACCACACCTCAAATGACGTATTTTAGGAGTTAAAATAGCGGGAAGTTACAAGAATGCCCCTAAGAAGTAGTCTGAAAAACTGCCCATACCGACTCAATTGGTCACACAACGAGTCGTTAGTTATGAACATGACTCGTTGGAACCAAACATTGGTCCTGGGTCTAAAAATTCCAATTACTGGACTTGACCAATGGATAGGAACAATGACTCGTTAGATGGGACAATGAGTCATTGGTTCCACTAGTTGTTACTGTAAGAGTTTTGAATAATTTCTAGATATCCCTCAACGGATGGACAGAATGACCTATTATCTAAAACAATGGGTCGTTGTTTCCATCCGCTGTCACTGGAGAAATTTTAGCACTTTCTAGATTTATACAGTGGCTCCTTAGGACGAGTCGTTACAACAAACTTTGACTCATCTTCTGGCTCAAGGTTTGAAAGAAAGATTTGACATGTTTCTAGACTGCTACCAACGGATAAAACAATGATTCGTTTCTTGCAGCAATAGGTCATTGTATTGCTCAATGAATTAGGGGAAGGAATCTACAAAGGCTGACAATGACTCAGACAATGGGTTGTCATTACTGACAATGACTCATTGGTTGAGTCATTCTGAGACAAAATATTTTGGTTCCTTTTATGGTTTTTCATTCCAAGTTTGGATTTGGTCTAAGGAACTTTTGGGGTGTTACAATATCTCCCCCTTGAGAACATTCGTTCTCGAATGAAGGCTAAGTAAGTTGAAATATTGGGGAAAGAGCTGCAATCCCAAACTAAAGATTATAAACTGATTACTAGAGGAGTGATTGACTCCGAATTGAGGTAGACATACTAACTAAGTTATGCAACTAAAGTGCATGCTAAAACATGAATAGAGTCGATGAGTATGAAACTAAATAGAGTACTAAGGAGGAATTTAGTACCTGATGCTAAAATTGAGCTGGAACGGAATAGGTGTGGGTATTAATGTCATATCTACTTGTGCTTCCCCTGTAGCTCCCTCAACTAGCTAGTTCCTCCATAAAACCTTCACTGAAGCGACTTCCTTATTAAACAGCTTACTAACCTTACAGTCTAGGATCTAAACTGGAACTTCTTTGTAAGAGAGACTGTCCTTTACACCAACACTCTCTAGAGGCACTATTGAGGTCAGATAACCTATGCATTTCTTCAACAAAGACTATGAAATACTGGGTGTACTGATGCTAATTCTGCAGGCAACTCCAGCTTATAAGCCACATTGCCAATGCGTCTTAGGATTCTGTAAGGACCAATATATATAGTATTGAGCTTTTCATTCTTCCCGAACCTCATCAACCCTTTTATAGGTGAAATATTTAGATATACCCAATCATCCAAACAAACTCCAGCTCCCTTCTGCTTACGTCTGCATATGATTTCTATCAGCTTTGAGCTATTTTCAACAGTTCCTTGATAAGATGAACCTTATGCATAGCCTCTTGTACTTAGTTCCTATTAAGGTAGTTTAACCAACTTCGAACCACCCTATAGGAGATCTACACCTCCTACCATATAATGCCTTGAACAAGGCCATCTAAATACTAGAGCGGTAGTTATTATTATATGAAAACTCAAAAAGAGGTAGGTGATCATCCCAACTACCCTTGAAATCAATCACACAAGCCCTCAACATATCCTTCCAAAGTTTGAATGGTCCATTCAGCCTAGCCATCTGTCTATGAGTGAAAAGTTGTGCTGAGCTTGACTTGAGTACCAAGTCCTTTTTTAAATGACTTCTAGAAGTGTGAGGTGAATTGAGTACCTCTATCTGAAATGATGGACAAGGGAACTCCATGCAATTTTACTAACTCCTAGATGTAGAGTCTAGAAAAATCCTCTGTTGAATCTGTGGTCTTAACTGCTAGTAAATATGTTGACTTAGTCATTTGATCTACAATCACCTAAATTAAGTTATGTTTTCAGTGTGTATGAAGTAGACCTGTAATAAAGTCCACGTTCACTTCTTCCCACTTTCAAGTAGGAATGCTAATACCCTGAGTCATACCCCCAAGTCTCTGATATTCAACCTTGACCTGTTGGCAGTTTGGACACTTAGCAAAAAATTCTGCAATGTCTTTTTTCATGCCATTCCACCAGTAGACTTCTTGTAGATCATGGTACATCTTGGTGGCACCTAGGTGGATAGAGTACCTGGTGCTGTGATCCTCCGTCAGTATCCATTGTTTCAAATCATCCACATCAGGAACACATAACTAGCCTTGGTAATGGAGTACACCATCCCCCCCCCTTTTGGAGAATGCTTCCACCTCTTTCCTTTAGCATTGCTTCCTTCAACTTTAGTAGAATTGGGTCTTAGTCCTGCTTTGACTTAACCTCTACCACCAGGGAAGATTCTAACCTGTTCTGGACTACAACCCCTCCTTCTACTGAATTAACCAACTGGACTCTTAACTTAGCCAGTCTATGAATATCCTTCACCAACTCCCTTTTATCCTCTTTTACATGAGCAACACTCCCCATAGATATTCTATTGAGGGCATCAGCCACTACATTGGCCTTACTCAGGTGATACAACACACTCATGTCATAATCCTTTAATAATTGTCTAATGCAAATTCAGATCCTTCTGATGGAACACACACTGTAGGCTCTCGTGGTTAATAAAAACATCCACATGAACCCCCTAAAGATAGTGCCTCCAAATCTTCAATCCAAATACTACCACTGCAGCTCAAGATCGTGAGTCGGATAGTTCTTCTCATGAACCTTGAGCCATCTGGAAGCATAAGTTATGACTTTACCATGCTGTATCAAAACATAATCAAGGCCAACTCTGGAGGCATCACAATAGATCATGAGCCCATCTAAACCTTCTGGTAGATTCAAAATTGGGGTTGTAGTGAGTTGAGTCTTCAACACCTGAAAACTCTTCTCACATGCATCATATCACTGAAACTTCACCTTCTTTTGAGTTAGTCTGGTCAAAGGAGAAGCAATGGAAGAGAACTTCTACAAACTGTCGGTAGTAACCAGCTAAGCCTAAGAAGCTCCTAATGTCTGATAGAGGAGTGGGTCTTGGCCAGTCCTTGACTGCCACTACCTTTTGAGGATCCGCCTAAATACCCTCACTGGAGACCACATGACCGAGGAATGCTGCTGATTTTAGCTAGAATTCACATCTTTTGAATTTAACGAACAGTTGGTAGTCCTTGAGAGTCTACAAAACTATTCTCATATGGTTTGCATACTCCTCCTCTATTCTGGAGTAAACCAAAATATCATCTATAAAGATGATAACAAACATATCCAGGTACTACTTGAATATCCTATTCAGCAGATCCATAAAAGCTACAGGAGCATTTGTTAATCCAAAAGACATAACTATGAATTCGTAGTAACCATACTGAGTTTTGAAGGCTGTTTTTGGAATGTCACATTCTTTGACCTTGAGTTGGTGGTATCCTGATTTGAGGTCTACCTTGGAAAAATAGCTAGCTCCCTGGAGTTGGTCGAACAGGTCATCAATTCTGGGTAGAGGATACCTATTCTTGGTTGTGACCTTGTCCAGCTGACGATAGTCGATGCACATTCTGAGTGTACCATCCTTCTTTCGCATGAATGGGACTGAAACACCCCATGGAGAGATGTTGGGTCTGATGAAACCTTATCTAGAAGATCTTCCAACTATTCCTTTAATTCCTTAAGCTTAGCTGGAGCCATTCTATAAGGAGGAATTGAGATAGGATGGGTACTTGGAAGAAGGTTTGTGTTAAAGTCGATTTCCCATTCCAGAGGGACTCCGGAAAGATCTTGGGGAAACACATCAGGGAACTCATTTACGACTGGAATGGACTGAAGTGTCGGGGTATCAGAGCTAGAATCTTTGACCCTAACCAAGTGATAGATGTACCCTTTAGCAATCATTTTCCTAGCCTTAAGGTATGAAATGAACCGATCCTTAGGCGCTGAAGTACTGCCCTTCCACTCAAGGACTGGTTCATTAGGAAACTGGAATCTAACGAACTGAGTTCTACAATCAACTTAGCCATAGAAAGAATGTAACAAATCCATGATGAGAATGAGGTCGAAGTCAACCATATCTAACTCTACTAGCTCAACTGTGGTGACTTTATGTAACACTATGACTGGACAATCCCTATACACCCAGCTAGCTCTAACTGACTCACCAATCGGAGTAGAGACTAAAAATGGCTCTAAGATAATTTCTGGGCCAATGTCGAACTGGATAGCAATGTAAGGAGTTACGAAAGAAAGTGTGTCTCCTAAACCTAAGTAAAGCATGGATATCTATCTGAAAGAGACGTAACATACCTGTCACTACATCAAGTGATTTCTCCTAGAAGCGGTTCTGGCGCTGACTGCCACCCGTACCTGAGATAGTACCCTACTGAGCTAAACAACCTGGAAAATCTGTCGATGTAGTGGAATAGGCCTTATCCTTTCCTTCTAATGAGCAATCTCTCAATTTATGACCCAGCTAGCCACAACCAAAACAACCTTCCTTGCCCAAGCAGCATTCACTCGGATGGTTCTTACCATGCTTCAAACATACTGGAAAAGTGCAGTTGCTGGAGACATGGCTCTGAGACTGGGAGCCTAATGCTCCACCCCTCCGATCTTTGTGGGGCCTAAAAGAAGGAGCACTGGCTGATGAGGGTGCTGGAAGTTTTTGTTGCTACTGTTGGCGACTACCATCACCCGACCTCTACTGGGAGTACTCAAACTAACCTAACCTGGCCCGCTTATTCTCCCTCTCTATCTCCTTCAATTTCTCCAATTCAATCTGTGGTGCATGAATAATAAACCTGGAGATGTCCATTTCGTTGATAAGCATGGTAGTCCTGCACTCCTTGACTACCAGGTCTGAAACTTCATTTACGAACTTGAGAATGCAAACCCTTGGCTCTGCAACCATTTTTGGAACATACTTCGATAGATGAGTGAACTTTAAGGCATATTCCTGCACATTCATGTCGTTCTACCTCAAATTCACAAACTCAGTGGCCTTAGCCTCCCTTAACTCCAAGGGAAAGAATATTCCAGGAACGTCATTACAAACTCATTCTACTCCACTAGATGTGCACCATTCTGCCTTCCCTTTTTCCACTTCTTATACCAAATCTGAGCCACTCCTTTTAACTGGTAAGCAACCAAATCTACACTTTCTATAGAAGTAGCACCCATGGTTTGGTTGATCTCTACACCTCGTTAATGAACTCATGTACGTCCTCATCTACCTTAGACCCATGAAATGTTGGGGGATTCATCTGAGTAAAATTCCAGACTCTGGCAGCAGCTGCGAACCCATTAGTATTGACTGGTACGACCTACTGGTTGACCTGATTGATCATTGTCTGATCAAGCATTTGAATGGCAGCCCGGAACTCTACATGTGACACCTGGTCATTCTAAGGGGCTGCAGGAGCTGGTGGGGCTAGCTAGTTAGGATTGTCGGTCCTCCTTCTGTTTCGTCTTTTCGGAGGAATTATTAACTAAAAAGGGTAGAGCATGAGTTAGGAGGACATTTTAAAGATTAAACTCTATGTATGATAAGAATCATGAAGAAATGAATTTTTTCCTAAAAATGCCTCGAAGCCTCCCCCCATAAGTGTGGTGTGCTTCACACCCATGAAAGGATTTTGCTTGACGCAGCTTTCGTACAACCTAGGACATTCTAAACCTGAGATTCTAATACCAAGTTTGTAATGACCCGAGTTAACACGTTGGACGTGACATGATACTTAGGAGCACAAGTGACCCCAAGCAAATCCACGATAAAGCATAATTCTATAAAGACTAATCTACAGTAAAATAACATTAAGCGGAAGCAAAACTGAAATAATGGAACACCTGGTTCTAAGTGCAAAGTAATCTAAGTAAGTGAATACATATGAAATTTGATACTAAAACACCAAACTAATATAGTAACTGACTATATGTCTGAAAGCCTCTACTAGAAAGATGAGTTCTGGGAAGAGACCCCAGCTAACTCTACTGTATGAACTAAAATTGAAACAACAAAGCTAAAAATGAAACCTCTAGCCCTCAAAAGATGAGGACTCACCACTTGTCAGATGTTGGAAATCGCCAGGAGAAACTCACTGTTGTGTTGAGGCTAGGTACCCGATCCTTTATCATAAAATGATATAGCACATAGAAATATGTGATCAATACTTTGAATATACTGAATATGTGAAATGTAAATAACACAGATGTACCAATCACTCATAATTAAACTGAAGTAGCATGCAGAGAGCCTATCTGAAAACATAAATACAATAAGTCATCTAACATCTATGGAAAAACTATAAGAATAGATAAACTGAGTTAGGGTTATAAGCATATCCTGAAAACTTTAGACCATATTGGACTGAGGAATATGACTATATTGTACTGTGGGAGAACCTATAACCGACATATAACAACATGAGCTAAATTGGAGTTTGATGTATACACCCCATCGAAGAGAGCCCATTGTACCTTGCTAGGGTATAGTGGCTGAGCTGTGTGATCACTGTCTGGAGCCCATTCAGGCTAATAACCAACAATGGAATGTAGTTCTAAGAACCTAGGTATGCTGAACCCCAGCCCACTCGGTGCTAAGCACTACTCCCACTGAAAACCTAATTATATCTAACTATGCTAATAGCTCGAAACTAATTTCCTAAGACTAAGTTAGAACTACTTATAGAGTCATAGGACCTAAAAGAAACTGTGTTCCAAGACTTGTCAGAGCTGCTTTATCTGAAAGCGTCGTGACAGTCTAAATAATAACAAACATGCTGATGAACTTTTGAAAAGAACCACCCTTTTTGAATCCCTATAAAACCTTCATTCTCACCTTTCCACTTTCCCAATAACCCATTTCCCCATCTATTTCACCTTTCTAATTTCCCACCATTAAACCCACCTTCTCACCACCCAATCATTCTCCCTCTCTTCCGCCTATAAAATCCTCATTCCTACTCTTTTAATTCATCTTACCTCACACCACTCTCACTAAGAAAAAGCATTTCCCATGGTTGGAAACACCATTTTTGGTCAATACAACACACTTAAATCCAAGTGCTTTTTATTCTCATTCTTCAATCGTTATGTGTCTTTGTGCTCTTATCTTGCTTGATGTTTGAAAATGAGAGTTAAAGATTAAGCATGCTAGATTCAAAATTTTCGATACCCATATCTACCATTTCACATATTATGCTTTTCCATTATGGTATGATTCTCATAGTGCGGGTGTGTTGGGTGTAGTGATGTTGGTGTGGGTGCTCATTTTTGGTAGGGATGCTATATCTAGTATGTGTTTGATATGTTAGTTGGGGGTGAAGTCTGAATAACCCCATGTGTTTCAACTACACGATTTGCGCGACGATAGATCGGGTCATGTCATTCTTAAGGGAAAATTGTCATTTTTATTTTTGTGTTCTGTTTCAAGAGGGTTGATCATAATGTGGGGGTGAGTTGAGTAAAGCATGAAATTGGGGTGTTCTGGTTTAATTGGGTCGAGGTTCTATTGACACTAAAACAACCTTACACTAGTGAAACGTAGGATGAGGCCTGCATCCGTGTTCAAGGCTTTAGGCCATTGTCTAGTACCCACGCTTCACCTACGCTACGCAAGTTGAGACTAGAGAAATGCTAATGTAGCACCGATAGAAATTCATTGTGCCCAGTTATCTACCTAGACCAGCAGTGAGTCACGAGTTTATACCTGCGTTTCGCAGTTGTGACATCGGTCCACCAGCATATGATTTTGATGTTGCAACTTGTTCTCATAAAATTTTGAAATTTTTATTTCTAGCTTAGTTTTCTATGTCTTTTACTTTCATATTTTTCAAAACCCAAAAAATAGCAACACGTGGCACTAATATTTCTTTCCAGCATCATCCCACCTCTCGACAACGTGGCAAAGGAAAACACCAATAACTGATGCCACATCTCTAGGAGCAGAGTCTAATAAGGAGAAACGAATTGATCAACTCCACTTTGGGCTCAATAAGATGAAGAACTATTATGCCAATGTAAGGAGAAATGATATATTACTACAGAAGCTCGATTTGAGGTTGACTCCTTCAAGGATGACTTTCCAGACATTTATGATCAATTTCAAGTTCGCGATTGGGAGCCTTTCACAATGACTTTGGATCCTTATTTTCTCGAGTTGGTGCGGGAGTTCTATGCCTCTTATATGGCATAATAGGACATCTTGAAGCACAAAGGTAGAGTTGATAAGATGCCATGTTTATTTTTTGTGCTGATACGGGGCCAAGAAATTCATATAACTCCAGATGAAATCAACTCTATTTATTGGCCTAATCCAGTGCATCTAAATCGAGACTTCAAAAGAAAACTGGATGAAAAAGATGATCAGTTTGAGTGGGCATCAGAGATAATTATTGCGGGTCAACCGCATTGGGCTGTAACAAATGGTGTGATTCACCGACATGGTCTAAAATTTGAAGCACGAATGTGGCTTGATCTTTTATGTGCCTGTATCATTCCTTCCAAAAATACAACACATGTTCCCATTGAGACAGCAATCCTGGTGGCTTGCATCATGGGTCATAGGCACATAAATGTGGGGGAGATTATAGCTAATCAATTCAAGAGGAAGGTCAGGCAAAAAGCAACTTATATGCCCTATCCTGTTCTCATCAGTCTGCTTTACCTTCGTGCCAGCTATCCTTTATTTAGGCCATTGGACAAAATAGAGAGGGTTGAGGGAGTGATTACTTTGGCTACCAAGACAGACAAGAATGCCCCAAGTTTAAAGTGTCCAAAGTTGACTATGGAACCAGCAACTCCTTTACCTTCAAGGTGTCATGAAAATACAGCAGTTTACATCACCAACCAACAGGGCTCCCTCACTGCCAGCAAAAGGTATTCTGAAAATGGCACATAAGGCCCAGGCCCATGATGTTCAATTGTTGAAAATAGCAAAGGCAATTCCCTCTATGATTCAACAAGCCAGCAAAAGAGAAATGAGACATGTAATTGACAAATTAAAGGGACTATGTGCTAGAGTTGATGTGTTGAAAAATGAAGTGGTGGCCATAAAGAAAGAAATTGACAGCTGCAAGGAGATGCTGCCACCAAAAAGTATTGATCTGAACATGCCGGCCCCTGAGGC
Organism: Datura wrightii; assembly: GCA_035772735.1. Lineage (NCBI taxonomy): Eukaryota > Viridiplantae > Streptophyta > Magnoliopsida > Solanales > Solanaceae > Datura > Datura wrightii. The sequence continues at coordinate 63,509,984 of JASDFA010000016.1, read as the reverse complement.
TCAACCAGCAACTAGCAGAAGCCCAGCAGATGATTGGTGTGTGGGCTATGATAGCATGTCTGATGTGATATTGGATGAGGAAATATACTATAGCAGACTACCTCGCCCTAGGATGCGCACTATCTATGAAGTGGATCTATCTTGGCGGCTCGGTGGGGTGGATGGGACTTCTTATCATGAGAATAGAACTCTTTCGGACCACTAAGAAGTATCCTTACCAAGAGAGCCACTCACACTTCCACTTGACCCATTGATGCCCTCCGCATCCGAGACTGTTTGACATACTCATGGATCCCTCGTTTCCCTCGCTAGATCCTTCAAGGAGCCTTCTTGCCATTGATTGTTCTTAATTTGTATGTTAAGGAAAATGTAATCTGTTAGTTAGGGTGGGATATATTCTCCCATAAATGGTTTGTCATGATTGGCTTGTGTCTACCTTGTCGGGCTAAATTTCTAATGCTCTGGTTGATTGTTAGGTTTTAATTATTATTGAATACCCTTGTCGAGCTTTTTGTTAAAAGAATTATTGTTTGTTAAAGTATTAGTGCCAATGATAGGATGTTTTAAATTGCAAAATGTTGTTTACCCATGTTTTTATTACTGCCTTTGTTCATAATTGTCAGTAAATAAGCTCCAAAGATTTTCTTTATGCTATGGTTCTTTCCTAAAGAGCGATTTTCTTTTCTCTTCTTTAATTGTTGAACCGGGTGGCATTTCTCAATGATGGATTGAGAGGCGACTTTCTTAAGGAAAAATGTGAAGTTTAGAGTTCTGTTTGAGTCAAATGATTGTAATGTTTTCTGAGAGGTACCACCAAAAAAATTATGAAATGGCATTGAAAAGAAAAATCAATTCTGAGAAAGAAAGGAGCATTTGAATTTGAAAGTTAAGTAATGTTTTGTCATAAGTTACACATTCTTTGTTTGGCTTCTTGATTCACATGCTATCTTGTTTTATGATTCTTGATGTGGTGATAAAAATAGGGTGAACCCCTTGGAGGGTGATGCTTTGTGGAAAAGGTTTAAATTTAATTCTCTTGCATAAATGATTGTCTAGAACTTGCGCCAAGTCTAACTCAAGGAGAAATTCTAGATGTAGCTACACTTGGAAGATAATTTTATGCTTTCTTTTGATAGCTACTTCACCCATATGGCCTCCCTGAATATGAGTCCTTGCTAGCCAATGTTGAGCCTTTAAACCTTTTCCTTGAGAACCACATAACAAGCCTATTACCCTTTTTGTGATTCCTCTTTGGCACCCATCCTCCCTAGTGCTAGTTGTGAAAAAAATGCAAAAATAATGTTTGAGTCCCAAAAGTGTTGGAATAGAAACCCTAAGTTTGGGGGTTTCAAAAAGAAAAATGGGAAAAATGATGTGAACTTCAATGTTAGGTAGAACCACATTATAAAGAAATAAATGAATTGGTTGGGTAAAAAGAACAGAATTGTTAAAAGGTGCTACCTCTTGCTTTGATGTGATTAAAAGTGGTAATTAAGGATATATAAGGGTGGCTCTTGTTACAAAGTGAAAAGGTTGATCAAAGAGAGATAAGGTGGGGATGATCTCAAGAAAAAAAAATGGAGTATGCAAAAGTGTTCACAAAAAAGGGCATTAGGGAGGTTCTAGTCAGTAGAACTAAAAAGTCATCCTACATTTACCCCTGGCCTTCATCATGATCTCTAAGTCCCAATTGATTTTAAGTGTAGTAACTCTACATTAGTGGCGAGTTACACGAAGGGCAAGTCTATGGGTAAAGTCATATGCATGAGAATTTCTTTGTGAGAGTGAGCATATTTGTGTCATTCTATTATCCCTTGAATGTGAATTGGTAGATATTTGAATGAAGGAATCAACTATGAATCATGCCAATTGATTGTGGTCATCTCTTGAAGCATTTGAATATAGTGTGTAGTCTCCTATTTTCCTTTGAGTTGGTGAGTGATTTTGGGGTTGTTTGAGTCCTAGTGGTCCCTTGTGCAAAATCTTATATGGAATGACATGCTTACCCCAATGATTCAGCTATAAAGAATTGTCTTGCTTGAGGACAAGCAATAGTTCAAGTTTGGGGGGTTTGATGGGCTGGTAATTTACCAACTCATTAGGCTTTTAAACATGAGCTTTTTCTTGATTTTCAAGTCATTTAGGAGGATTTAATGCTCTGTCTCTTTTGTTTCTGCAGGCATTCAATTTAAAGAGAGAAAGCAAAAAGCTGAACAAAAGTTTGAAGTCTGAAGAAGGGGACCTGCATTCCACCGGATTGGACCGCAAAACGGCCACCAAACACAAGAGCACACTGGTGTGAAGTGGAAGGTGCACCAGCGGAACGCTGGTCAGCACCTGTAAATCACTGGTGCCAACACCAGCCAGATCCAAAAGTCACTGGCCCAACGTGCGACAGAGCGGCGCCCCGCGGATGGGCACCGGCAGAATGTCGGTGACTCGCAAGTGAGGCCGTCTTTAGAAGGAAAAAATCGTCCAGCATAGTATTTAAGGAGCACTTTTAACCTATTTCTGTACATTCTCTAAAAAGTACTGCACATTTTATTCCAGATTTGTAGAGTTAGAGAGATAAATATTGAATAGTTTTTTTGTCTTCCTATTCTTTAAGGTATAAACCACCATTGAAGATAATTTTGAGCTTGATATTAACTCTTGATGATGAATGTTATGTGTTTATTTGTTAATATAATATTATATTTCTCATCTATGAGTGGCTAAATACTTTTCTAGGGGTATGTGCATGATTAGGATTAAATTGGATTGGATGTTGCTAGATTGATCTTATAATTACACATTTGGTATAAATCTATTATTTTCTCCCAATTTATAATTGAATTACCCATAGTTGTAAATGTGGGTTATGTCTACCTATTCCATTTTTACTTGAAAAAGGGAAATTGAATATGGGTGAGAAAGCAATGATAGGTAATATGGTCTTGATTGTATGGGATTGGGCTAGAGATAGCCAAAACCCATAGCCATCCACCCATTAGAGATTTGAGGCTAGAAATAGCTCAAATCTGACCCCAAGTAATAGTGGGTGAATTGTTTGGGACCTTGGGGTTTGAGAAAACTCGAGGTGAAAGGCACCCAAGTGGTTGAAAAACATCGAGTGCCACCTCGTCCATGGCTATTTATGCTTATGAGTAATAATTTAATTTTCTAGTTAAGTCCAATCCAATCGAACCCCCATCAATAGCGCACCCCTGGCCCTTGCTCATATTTGTTTATTTAATTTGGTTGCCTTGCTTTTATTGGTAGTTGATTTTAATTCAAATAGTGATCTCACTTCCCCCCCCCCCCAACATTTATTGTTCCATTTTTAATACAATGATGCAATATTAATTCAATTCAATAGATAACTTTTGTGTCATCCAATCACTATTCCCTATAGATTCAACCCCAACTCTTAGTTGGATATTTATATTGCGATGATCATTATACACTTCCTCCTTGTGATGAATGGATTTGAACGTCATCAATTTTGGCACCGTTATCGGGGAATAGGATAAGATAGTCCCTATTTGATTGTTGATTTGAATTAATTTATTGTGATTTATTTTCACAATTGTAGATGTCGTTGGTGTGAAGATGATACCTTTTGAAAGGTTAATTCGGAATCCCGAAGGGCCATCTTATGTTCAATATCTTTTATTGATGGAGGAAATTTAGAGAAGGGACGAGAGAAAAGACATTGTGTTGATGGTAGTAATGAAGCAAATTGAGTTGTTTGCAAATTGTATGATGGGTTTTTATATGAGGTATCTATCACAACCCGAACGTAAACACGGATTGTAACACGGGACAAGAAACTCCTAGAGGCCCCAAGTCGACCCATGGCATAAGCACACACCTAAATTCGTTCACATTAAGCGAAAGACTAAATATAAGACATAGCGGAAACATAAACATAACATAGAATATCATAACATTCGGAAATACTAAACACACACATAAGCTAAGTACTACATACGGTCTTAAAGCCTCTTTCATGTAAGATGGATTAATGGGACAACATCCCCAACTAACTCGGGCAAACTAAAACAAAAGAACAACATAATGTCTAGTCATACAGCCCTTGAATGGAGATGAGCCTAAGAGCTACGTCCTGTATCATGAAATGATACTTTCTTTTCCGATTTCCTGGAAGGGACAAAAAAAAGATCTTGTTGTTTCTTCAACAATTTATGTACAACATGAAAAGTATGCGGTCAGTACATGGAACGTACCGAGTATGCAAGGTAAGTAAAATGGACATTTAAAATATGTAAAAACTCATAAAACGTCATAAGAGTAGGACATCATGCTTGTATCGTAAATATCGTAACATAACATAACATAAGGCTCAAGGTTTCTGAAACATTCACAAAACATTCGTAATCATAATCAGGAGAGAAAAGTTGTTTTGAACATAACTTGAGCCAACATACATAGTCATAAACATACATAAATCATGAGGAACAGTAGGAGATTCTCATCACAACATACCCCATATGAGCATACATGGAGCCTGACTTGTAACCATAATAGGGAGGGCCATTTGTGTGATATCACCATGAAAAGGGCCATTTGGGCCAGGGACAGTCACATAGGAGGTCCCAACATACCTACGATGGCACGTAGTTTATGAGATCCAGGGCAGAACCTAGGCCTCGAAACTACTCGGTGTTAAATACCAATCCCAAAACATATATAGTGCTCATAGTATAATATGCATGAATTCATGGGCTAGTTAAATCACAATAATCGTGAACATACTTGTAATACGTGAACTAGCCATGACATAAGGCCCGTGAGTCGGCCAGAACATAATTCATAAGTCATAGGGTTCATGCATACTTGTAGTTAATACATATAACTTGTAAATCATCAAATCATGATGGGTATTTGAATAAATATATATTTCAAGTCATAAATCATGATGGGTTTGCAAATACCAACAATTGAAGTAAAGATCATAACCCGATTCATCATAGATTATACATAATTGGGCTTAATTTGGTAGAAATAGAAATCAATAATTTTATTTTAAAAATGGTTGTAAAATCTAATCAATATCCACAAAAGAAGATGTAAATCACAAATCATGACATTCCATTAGTAATTCATTAAAATTCCACAAGATTTAAGTTAAAACCCCATGAGATTTTTGATAAGTTTTTCATAAATCAATAGGGATTGGGCATGGGTGTGAATGGAAATACTCATTCCTAATCCTACATACCTGAGTAAGATCAGATTCCAAGGTTCCTTGAATGCAAAAGGGAGAATTGATGAAGGAGAGCTTGAGGAATAGCTTGATCTATCTTAATTTCTTCCTAACTTGCATGCATGGGAATGACAAAGAAAGGAGGACTTAACCAATCTTAACATGACCAGAAACATACATAAAACGACATAGTTCCGGGCCCTAGAGCATAGGAAGGTTGAAAATACCCTTACTAAAATCACCCTGGAAACCTGCATTGGTTGATCCCACGGGCGTACCAACGAGTCGTTAGATGCTACCACGACTCGTGGTACGGTTCGTTGTCTGCACTACCCAGAATTTAACTTTGAATACTAGCCATGACTCAACAGGATGAGTCATGGATCCTTCTAATGGGTCGTTAGGTCGACTGTTGGCAGCTCCTTGAAAATCCCTGAGTTTCCTTATAACGAACCTCACCACGACTCGTGGGTGCCTCCAACGAGTCGTGGTATTCATCTGTCAAATCCACTGGAAATCTGGCAGCCCTAACCATGACTGGTGACCACGGGTCGTCATATATCATGACGAATCATTGGATGACCCGTGGTACCCCCAACTGCCAGAGTCCGGCTCCTCCCACGATTGCTAACAATGACCCGTGGTTTACAACCCGAGTCGTCACATCATCCATCCTGTGCATTATTTTCCAGCTTTTCAGCCAACTTTCATTTTTTATCCCGGGTCTAATCTTAGGCAGTTTCGAGGTATTATAATATCTCCCCCTTGGAAACATTCATCCTCAAATGTAGGGAATAAGCAAAAAAACAAAGACATGCAATCCTTACACCCAAATACTGATCATTTAAATCGAAACTAACGGAATAAATATCTCTGTTTCATACCACATGACTAAACTGATTTCATGATTCACATACAGATTCATATACATAAAAGATACTTGAACACATGGACTTGAAAATGAAAGCTAAATAAAATTATAGGGCAAAAACTGATACCTCAAATTGGAACTAAGCTGGTAGAGAATAAATAAGGGTATTTAGCCATCATATCCGCTTCGGCTTCCCACATAGCTCCTTCAACATGTTGATTCCTCCATAATACTTTAACTGAAGATACTTCCTTGTTCCTTAGCCTCCGAACCTGACGATCTAATATTTTCATCAGAACCTCCTCATAGCTAAGACTATCTTTTACACCAACGCTGTCCACCAGGTTGGATCTCCCAAACATTTCTTCAAAAGCGATACATGAAACACAGGATGCACGAAAGATAACTCTGAGGACAACTCCAACTCATACGCCACCTTGCCAACTCTTCTCACAATCCAGTAGGGGCCAACATTGCAGGGACTAAGTTTCCCTTTCTTTCCGAACCACATTACTCTCTTCACGGGAGATACCTTCAAGAACACCCAGTCATCCAACTCGAACTCAAGTTCTCTTCTCCTAACATCAGTGTAGGACTTTTGGCGACTCTGAGCGGTTTTTAACCTATCCCTTATCAACTGAACCTTCACCATAGCCTCATGAACCAAATCTGACTTTATCATAGCTGCCTCACCAACCTCAAACCATTCGATGGCCGATCTACATCTCCGCCCATAGAGAGCCTCGAATGGGGACATTTGAATATTGGAGTGATAGTTGTTATTGTAATCAAACTCGATCAGGGGCAAGTGATCATCCCAACTACCTTTGAAGTGTCCATCACGCATGCTCTCAACATGTCTTCGAGAGTCTGAATTGTTCGTTCTGCTTGACCATCCGTTTGCGGATGAAATGCTTTGTTGAGTTTAACTTGAGTCCCAAGCCCTTTTTGGAATGACCGCTAAAACTGAGAGGTAAATTGAGTACCCCGATCTAAAATGATGGACAACGGAATTTTATGCAATCGAACCAACTCCCGAATATACAGCTTGTTGTAATCCTCTGCTGAGTCTGTGGTTTTGACCAGTAGAAAATGTGTTGCCTTGGTCAACCTGTCTACCACAACCGAAATGGAACCATACTGATGATGGGTACGAGGTAGCCCTATTATAAATTCCATGTTAATCTTTTCCCACTTCCAAGTGGGAATGCTAATATCCTGAAGTACTCCTCCCGGCCTTTGATGCTCAACCTTTACTTGCTGATAGTTTGGGCACTTGGCTACGAATTCTGCAATATCCTTTTTCATGCCATTCCACCAATAAATCTCTTGCAAATCACGATACATCTTGGTGGCACTCGGATGGATAGAATATCTAGATCCATGGGCCTCATGCAATATCCGCCTCCTCAAATTATCAACATCTGGAACACATAGGTGACCCTGGTACCGAAGCACACCATCTCCCCCTTGGGAGAAGAGCTCTACCTTCAGACTTCGAATGGCGTCTTTCAACTTTACCAAAATCGGGTCCTCATCTTGTCTAGCTTTCACATCAGTCACCAAGGACGATCCTGATCCGCTTTGAACAACAACACCACCATCGATAGAGTTGTTCGCAGTCTGCTGCTCGGTATATATTATACACCAACACGCAAGTGTACGTGGTCAAACAAGTAATAAAGTGGCTAAGTAGCCAAGTATCGATCCAAGGAGGCTGCTCTAGATATGCAAAATTTCCTAGTTCACTATATTTCTATTCTATTTCTAACTATGCTAACAACTATCCAATCAAGAATTGAGGGAGTTTTGTTTCTAAACTAATTATATTCTAAACTTAACAACTATTATTTACGTTGAATTCAGACAATGGATATGCTCATGCCAAGGTTAAGAACAAGTAATGGAGTTGATAATCATGATAATTTGGTCATCCTCTTCTTCATATTGCTAGTCAAGAACGTTTGCCTAGAAATTAAAACTTTCGTATTTAATTTCACTTTAGAATCATAAACCATTCGTCTACATTTTTGTGATCAAATGAAATTTATGACCTAACACTACAATTTCGGTTCCTAAATTGACTAATACGGCTTTCAAGTATATTTCTATCAAGAAAGCACATCAAAACCCAATTTTCCCAAATCAAGTTAAGAACAATACCCTATTAATTCACAACTTTCCAATTTCATGCTCTCTCGAGTGAAATTGGACTTTTTAGATATACATTAATGGTGGCCAATCAAGAATGTAATAAGCACAAGAATTAATAGAACAACATGCAAGAAGAAGAAGAAACCATATCAATTATTACCACTAATCATTACACAAGTTCAAAACCTCAGCAAGAAAGGAATTAGCCACTCATTCTTGGATTAATCATCCTAGAATGAGTGTAAATCATGCATACAATTGAAGGAAAAGAAGAAGGGAAGAGAAGAAAACTCTTATCTTTTCTATTCTTCAACTGCCACAAAACCACGTTCCTCTCTCCACTTCTGAACTCTGCTAAAAACTAAAACTAAAAGAAGACTGCTTTAAAAATAACCTAAGTGTGCTATTTATACTAGTGGGAAATTTTTCCCGGAATAACAAGCAACGTGTCACGGAGGCCAACGCGGAGCACTACCTCCATGACACGGCGTGGACGCGGACCCTCTCTGGAAATTTCAAGGTCCGGATAATTGGCTTCAACGTGGCACGGAGGCCATCGCGGAGCCCTGTCTCCGTGCCACGGAGCTGTCGCGATGCCTCACTGGAATCTGCCAATTAATTTCCTCTCCAGGCAGTGTGCTACCGCGATGGCAGCGTGGCACGGCGCCATCGCGGAGCTAGTGTAAAATGTGCCATCTGAGGTCTTTTCCACGCTCGCATCCAAGTCCAACTCTGACATAGTTCCAACACGCATTTTTGCTCCTAAAAATCACATTATCCTGCAAAACAAATGCTAATCATGTTGGTTAGTATAAATTCGCATTTTATTACCAAATACATGATATTATATACACATTGCACAACAAACAAGGTAAAAATGGTACGTTTGAGTATCACTTGGGCATATAAATCTGCTCAAGATCACTTACCCCACACTTAAATCCTTGTTCGTCCTCGAACAACACATACACAAATCATGCACATCACATCTCAACCTTTGTCACTATGGTGCAACCATTTACGTTACGGTCATACCGATTATTTGATTTTTGCAAATCATCAAGAAAACATGCTTGGTCGTACAAGACAATGACCTTAATACATCGAGGCTTCCTAGACTTTTAAGAATTGATTCTTGATATCGGCAAACTCATGCAAAGCAACTAATCAAGAAATCCGACACGAAAAGCAATCTTTCATCAAGCATGTACCCTCACAACTCGAGAGAAACTTCCCCTCTTCTGTTCGTGCAGCACACAAACATGCAAGTAGGGGCATATAAAAATTAATTTCACTCTCTCTCCCAAAAGAATTCACATGCATCATGTCATGACCCATAGGCTTGCCCTTAGTGTATTACTCCACTAATATAAAGAAATGCAATGTAGGATCAAATAGGACTTTTAAATGGGTTGTAGCTGGGCTATGGATCTAGTATATATATTGGATTAGCCAATAACAGTCGCTAGCATCCTTAAGCGCCTTTTCAAGTCATTCCCATCGACTCATGGACATTGTTCCTCTCTTTTCTCTTTTTCTCCCATTCATGCTGGTTTACTTTCATACAGCCCATTTCATCAGGCACACTTGACACAAAACAGAGGGTTTTCATGTACCCTCACTTTCATTTAATTACAACTAGTGCCTCTTCAACATCATCTTTTCTTTTCTCACTTTGCTTTTCTTTTCTTTTCACTCTTTTCACTCTTTAACACTTCGGGAAACATTTTCTGTTCTTCATAAGCGCTTAAGAGCTTCTTATATACTTTCAGGCTAATGAAAAGAAGGTATAAAGCTTAGTTCATACCATTCTGGACAAAAGAAAGAAATCGGCTAAAGGCTCAACGGGCTGACTAGGGTATACAACATATAAAAAGGTAGAATTTGACAAGAAAAAAAAATGGAACTAACGGTTAAAACAAAGAAATGCCTACATCCTTTCCAACACTCCACCTCCTTCATTTCGTTTTGTATACACACCAGGCAAGTTCTAGACAATTCACAATGACATGGAATAGCAAAACCTCACTCACACTTCATGCACATGCTCGAATCAAGACGCATTCACAGACTCTTTAATTAGTCAATTACATGAATTCAAGATTAAGCCTCAATCATAATGAACCAAATTCTATAGCCTAGGTAACTCAACATATTTACACAATTGCATGCTTTCAAACGAATCATTTTCACATTTCGAACATCAATTACAACACGCAACGAAATTTTAGCAACCATAAGCAACTACAGTTTATTGATGCAATCCACCAAAGAAACTAAAAAAAAAAACATCTACTCCTATCGACTACATTTCCCTTAAGACGGTCATCATCCATCCATCATAGAGAACGGTCACTACTATGACATCGGTTCAATGGGACTATTCTCGGTAAAAGAACCGAAAACAAACTCCGAGAAACCCAAAAATAAAACTTCAAAATTTTCGCAACACATCGATCATTTCGATAGAAAATATTTGCAAACTATGTTGATACATGCAAAATCTTTTCGCAAAAATTTTGAAAAATATCGATCATATCGATAGAGAAAAAAAAATATTTACAAAATTTACAAAATATTTACAACGGCAACCATCCTTTCAAAACACACATCATTAGCCACAACACAAATATATACACATACATCACAAATCAGTTCACAACAACAGGAAAAACACAGACATACATAACGTCAACGAAGAATTATACAGCAAGTTTAGAGCCTATGACCCAGCACCTAACTACTCCCCACCCCACACTTAAATCGAACACTGTCCCCAATGTTCACAACAATACAAAGCACAAAATTTTGGGTGGTGGAACTCCCTGCTTAGTCGAAATATTCGACTTCCTCATCCGGTGCTGCGGCCTCGTCGCCCATATCTGAATCAGCTCCATCGCCGTCACCGGACTCTACATCAGAGTCCTCACGACGTGTCTCCTCATCAGTAGGGACGTCGTCGTCAGTCGGCTCCACAAAGGCTGGACCCACCTTGCATAAAGCTCTGGCGTTCTCGCCAAAGGGGTAGTCCAGCTCCAGCTGCCATAATTCATCCTCGGTGGCTGGTCTCCCACCTATCCGTAGCTGCAGCATCTGCATGCCGAACATACGGGCCATATACTGGTCGTCACGAGCATGTCGCTCGCCCAGAGTCAGCACAGGTCCGTGTGTAGTGTCGGGGGCCTTGGTCTTTGTCACATCAAGGGCCCTCCGCTCCAACTGCGGAATGTAATCCAAAGCTTCTTCCTCGATGTCAAGGCCTCGGAGGAAGGTGGTGATGAGTCCGCCAAACCCGTATCTGTGGCCCTGGTGTAGTCTGGCTCTCTTCATGGTGGATATTATAACCGCCCCCACATTAATCTCAAGCCCTTTCATAAGGGCATACACCAGGCAGACACGGTCCCGGGTCACGTCTGTCATATGCACTCCCGGGATCAAACACGAACATACAATTTTTAGCCAGATTCTGGCCTCCCTGTTCATCTGCGAATAAGGCAGAGTCTGGTGATAACCCCTCTCTTTGTGTCTGCTCCATCGGGCTGTGGATCAAGCCCCACACAACGTACATCTGATGTCGGCGTACGGTGGGGTGATATTGAGCTGGCGGAGAACGTGGGCGTCTGTGTCCCGCACTCCAACGATGGCATTCAGCTGTTGGGGTTCCAAAGTGACAATCTGCCCTCTGATTTTAATAGTATGGCTCCTGATGGCCGGGTTCCAATTGGCATAAAATTCCCGGACCAAATGAAGGTTGCACTCCTTGGGCTCCTGAAAAATAAAACTGAGCCCAGCTGCCTCAATCCTCTGCACCATGCGAGGGAACTCCTGTGCAAGTGGTTCCCTTGCAATATATTCCTCCGGGAAGTACTTGTTCTCCTTATGCTTTGCGTACCATTTCTTCCCTTCATCGGTGACCCATCGTGTTCCGTATCGGCGGTGTTGACCGCGTGGAACAGCAGGTGCAGCTGGGACAGCTGTGCCCAGTCTCATTCTCTTTCTGCCGGTGCCTGAGGTTGAAGCACCCTTGCCTTTATCTTGTCGGCTAGCCATTGTACCTGTCAATTTACACAGACAAGCACAACGTTAAGCTAAAAACTTGTTAGCTTCGGCTAAGGTCGGGTTAAACAAAATTCACCCCACACTTAGTCTTTAACAATATTTACAACATTTTAGCAAGGATATCTCTATTTACACCCCAAACACGATCACTACAAACATGTTGCTTAGTGCGTTCACAAAAATTCGACAGCATAATGTCTAGCGAACTACTCAGACTTCATACAGCTAACCTAATCCTACTATCGACAGCTATTCCCCCAGAGCACTTAGCAACAATAACCACAACAGAAATAAAAACAACAATACAAACATATTATATACAACTAATCTAAGCAATTCAACCAATTCACATATTATGCACTTTCCCACAAAAATTCGAGAATTAGTCGTCTTTCCACAATTATACAATAGTTACCACGACTTATCTCAACTACTAAACACACCCCGGCATCAATTTCATCAAACTATCAAGTTACCCATGTTAAATTCCAACAACCCAAGCCCTAGAACTCAATTCGACAATCAATATTGAATTATTCAATCAATCGATAAGTTCAAACGTCAACTACAATAATCCGAACTTAATCAATCACAAAATAATTCACATCATGTTTAATTTTTACCTAGGGTGATATATCTCACCTCACATGCTCAAAAGTGACAAAACTCGCCAAAAATTTGAGATAGAAGATGAAAACATACCTCGGATTTGAAGAACCGAAGAAACTTGACGTTTTCCTTGCCTATTAACGTGGCACGGAGCTTGGGGGTAGGGGAATGGGTGTTTGGTCGCGGAGGGTAGAGGGAATGGGGAAATTTGGGCGAAAATCGGGGGTTCATTTAAAAGAAACATGCGGGTCACCCGGAAACCCGGTGTGACCCGGCATTGGGATAAGGGCAACGTGTCACGGAGGGTAACGCGGAGTCCCTCCTCCGTGACATGGAGCCAACGCGTTGGCTTACTAGAATTAAAAAAAATTCCAGGTTTGCATTCAACGTGTCACGGAGGGTAACGCGGAGCGTTGCCTCCGTGACACGGCGCCAACGCGCCAGTGCTCTGTTTCACCATCCAATTTTATTTTTCGTACCTTGCCTCGTTTCCTTGATTCCAAGTATTTTTCCTCCGGTATACCTGCAAATCACCTCACTAAACAAAAATTGGTTAAATTCATAGATTTCCCTACTAAAAATTAAAAATTACTAATTAAAATGCAAATCTAAACCTAGTCAAGAAAAAGAAAAGATAGTAAAATAGAAGAAAAACTTTACACTAAGGAAAAAGAAAGAGAGAAAAAAAAAATATTTTTCACGGGTTGCCTCCCGTGCAGCGCCTGGTTTAACGTCGCGGCTCGACAGCCTTTAAGCTCACGTGTCTACTAGGGAGATGGACGATTTGTCCCGCTCATGGTCATCTCCCCAGTAGTTCTCAACCTTGTCTGGTGGCCTACCTAGTAACTCTCGGGAATCACTCAATCCATTTGCATTCCCATGATCGATCACGTTGATCACCGAGAGTTCCTTATATACAGTCGGGAGCTTAGGTGCCTTGTACACGTCGAACACCTCAACCTTGTCGTGTGCTCGCATTGTGAGTTGACCCGCAGCTACATCGATCAATGCCTTTCCGGTTGCCAAAAAGGGTCGTCCCAAAATAAATGGGACTTCTGCATCTGGTTCAAAATCCAGAACAATGAAATCTACCGGAAAAATGAGGGAGCCTACCTGCACTAGCACATCCTCAACAATGCCATCCGGCTTAGCTAAAGACCTGTCTGCTAGCTGCAAGATCACTGTTGTAGGTCTAGGACTCCCTAGCCCTAACTTTCTGAATACCCAAGATGGCATCAGATTTATACTTGCCCCCAAGTCGCATAACCCACGAGCTCGGATACTTTGCCCAATCGTCAGCTGGATAGTAAAACTTCCAGGATCCTTCAGTTTAGTGGGCAACCTGTTCTGAATACGGGATGTGCATTCCTCTGTTAAAGCCACCGTGGCATACTCAGTCAAGCGACTTTTGTTGGCCACGATGTCTTTGATATACTTTGCATATTTCGGCACACCCTGCAAGACATCAACAAGAGGTAAGTTAACATGTACCTATTTGAGTACCTCCATGAATTTCTGGAAACACGCCTCCTCCTTGTGTTTCTTAAGTCGTTGAGGGAACGGGGGTGGAGGCCTTGCTTGTTCAGCTTCTTTGGTCTTCCCCGTATCTGAGGTTTGTTCTCCCTCAACATCTACTGCTCCTGACTTCTGAGGCGGTCTTTCAGGTTCCACCTCCTTTAATTGTAAACCACTCCTCGTGGTCACTGCATTTACCTGCTTAGGATTGGGATCCGTGTCGCTAGGTAGTCCTCCCCTTGGTCTAGTATTTTGGGCACTAGCAAATTGCCCAAACTGATATTCAAGACCCTTGGTTGCCAATTGATTGTTCTTTACTTCGGCTGCCAGTTTGTCATAGTCAGCCTGCAATTGTGCCTGGTTGGCAATCATGGTCTTGAACATTTCCTCAATAGTCGGTGATGGTGGTGGAGGAGGGGCATTGTGATTTCTGAACTGATTCTGATAGCCTTGTTGCCCTCCTTGGTTTCTGTGCATACCCTGCCCTGAACCTTGGCCTTGTTGATTGTTGCTACCCAACGAAAATATCGGATGATTCCTCCAATTTGAGTTGTAGCCACCACCAAACTGCTGTTGATTCCTCTGTGCATTGCCCACAAAGTTGACAGAATCAGGATTTGCACCACATCATTCAGCTGAATGCTCACTACTACCACACACTTCACACCACATCTGTTGGACTGCATTAACTGAGGCTAAAGGCTGGTTCAAATTCATAGTGCTGAAGTGAGTGTTTAACTGATTTTGCAAAGCAGCTATCTGTGCAGCGATAGCTGTGAATCCATCCACTTCGAACACTCCCGCTGCTTTCCTTGCGCCACCCCTTGAAGAATCTGCATTCCATTCCGGATTGCCTTGTGAGATTCGGTTGAGCAAAGTGTACAACTCTTCATAAGTCTTCTCCAGCGCTTGCCCTCCAGCTGCTGAGTCTAACAAAATTTTAGTGTGGGGTTCCAAACCCTCAATAAAAGTGTGGACCAACACCTCGTTTGACTGATGATGATGGGGATAGTCCCGCAACATGGACTTGAATCTTTCCCAGGCTTGATAAAGATTTTCTCCTTCCCTCTGTTTAAAACTTAGAATCTGACTTCTAAGTTTAGCTGTTTTACCTGAAGGGAAAAATATGATCAAAAACTTCCTTGCAAGATCATCCCACGTTGATATAGAGTTGGGTGGTTCAGCTTTTAACCACCTCTTGGCTTCACCAAGTAAGGAAAATGGAAATAAGGTGAGCCGAACATAATCAGGTGACACTCCAGCTGGTATGTACGTGTCACTTATCTCCAAAAAGTTCTGGAGATGTTGTTGCGGATCTTCGTGAGGGAGACCGGTAAACTGCCCGCTCGTGTGCAAAAGTTGCACCATATTTTGCTTTAACTCAAATCTCCCCCCAGGCTCTGGTTTGCGGATGCTGGAATGTACATTATTAGTGTGTGGGATTGCCACCTCGCGAACCGGCCTGGCTGCTACTTCCACGGGCACTAACACTGCCCGTACAACTGGTGGATTGGGTTGCTCCATCATAGACTGTTTGAGCAACTGCAGCTTCTTCCGAAGAGCTTCTCTACGTTGACTATGCAATTCACGTTCTGGCTCTAAGTAAGATTCCACCAGCTCCTTGTCCCTTGCCAGTGTTCACAGAAATAAAAATCTGCAAAATACAGGCTAAGACCAAGTTGTTAACACTTAAGAAAATAAAATACAAATACAGTAAATTTACACTAAACAAAATTTTACAAATCGCCTAGCCTCCCCGGCAACGGCGCCAAAAACTTGTTCGCAGTCTGCTGCTCGGTATATATTATACACCGACACGCAAGTGTACGTGGTCAAACAAGTAATAAAGTGGCTAAGTAGCCAAGTATCGATCCAAGGAGGCTGCTCTAGATATGCAAAATTTCCTAGTTCACTATATTTCTATTCTATTTCTAACTATGCTAACAACTATCCAATCAAGAATTGAGGGAGTTTTGTTTCTAAACTAATTATATTCTAAACTTAACAACTATTATTTACGTTGAATTCAGACAATGGATATGCTCATGCCAAGGTTAAGAACAAGTAATGGAGTTGATAATCATGATAATTTGGTCATCCTCTTCTTCATATTGCTAGTCAAGAACGTTTGCCTAGAAATTAAAACTTCCGTATTTAATTTCACTTTAGAATCATAAACCATTCGTCTACATTTTTGTGATCAAATGAAATTTATGACCTAACACTACAATTCCGGTTCCTAAATTGACTAATACGGCTTTCAAGTATATTTCTATCAAGAAAGCACATCAAAACCCAATTTTCCCAAATCAAGTTAAGAACAATACCCTATTAATTCACAACTTTCCAATTTCATGCTCTCTCGAGTGAAATTGGACTTTTTAGATATACATTAATGGTGGCCAATCAAGAATGTAATAAGCACAAGAATTAATAGAACAACATGCAAGAAGAAGAAGAAACCATATCAATTATTACCACTAATCATTACACAAGTTCAAAACCTCAGCAAGAAAGGAATTAGCCACTCATTCTTGGATTAATCATCCTAGAATGAGTGTAAATCATGCATACAATTGAAGGAAAAGAAGAAGGGAAGAGAAGAAAACTCTTATCTTTTCTATTCTTCAACTGCCACAAAACCACGTTCCTCTCTCCACTTCTGAACTCTGCTAAAAACTAAAACTAAAAGAAGACTGCTTTAAAAATAACCTAAGTGTGCTATTTATACTAGTGGGAAATTTTTCCCGGAATAACAAGCAACGTGTCACGGAGGCCAACGCGGAGCACTGCCTCTGTGACACGGCGTGGACGCGGACCCTCTCTGGAAATTTCAGGGTTCGGATAATTGGCTTCAACGTGGCACGGAGGCCATCGCGGAGCCCTGTCTCCGTGCCACGGAGCTGTCGCGATGCCTCATTGGAATCTGCCAATTAATTTCCTCTCCAGGAAGTGTGCTACCGCGATGGCAGCGTGGCACGGCGCCATCGCGGAGCTAGTGTAAAATGTGCCATCCGAGGTCTTTTCCACGCTCGCATCCAAGTCCAACTCCGACATAGTTCCAACACGCATTTTTGCTCCTAAAAATCACATTATCCTGCAAAACAAATGCTAATCATGTTGGTTAGTATAAATTCGCATTTTATTACCAAATACATGATATTATATACACATTGCACAACAAACAAGGTAAAAATGGTACGTTTGAGTATCACTTGGGCATATAAATCTGCCCAAGATCAAGAGTCCACCAACCTAACTCCTAACCTTGCGAGACGATGCACATCTTTCACCAGCCCTTTCTTTCCTTCATCCACGTGGGACACACTCTCCATAGAGAGCCTACTAAGTGTGTCTGCAACCACATTAGTCTTACCTGGATGGTAAAGAAAACTCATATCATAGTCTTTGAGTAGCTCTAACCACCTCTTTTGCCGTAGATTGAGGTCTTTCTGTGTGAACACATACTATAAGATCTTGTGGTCCGTAAACACATCCACATGGACCCCATACAAGTAATATCTCCATATCTTCAATGTGAATACCATTGCGGCCAACTCCATATCATGGGTCGGGTAATTCTTCTCGTGGATCTTCAACTGTCTAGAGGCATATACTATCACTTTCCCTCACTGCATCAAGACACACCCGAGTCTGATTCTTAAAGCATCACAATACACCACGAAACCATCCGTACCCTCGAGTAGGGTCAACACCGGTGCGGTAGTAAGTCGAGTCTTCAATTCTTGGAAGCTCTTCTCACAAGCCTCCAACCATTGAAACTTTACCTTCTTCTAGGTCAATTTGGTCAAAGGTGTTGCAATGGATGAAAACCCTTCAACAAATCTCTGGTAATAGCCAGCTAAACCCAAAAAACTTTGAATATCCAAAGGATTCACTAGTCTTGGCCAATTCTTCACTGCCTCGATTTTCTGAGAATCTACTTTTATGCCCTCGCTTGATACTATATGGCCAAAAAATGCTACGGAGTTCAACCAAAACTGGCACTTGCTGATCTTGGCATGCAATTGATGATCCTTGAGAGTTTGAAGCACTACTCTCAAATGAGCGGCATGCTCCTCCTTACTCCGAGAGTATATAAGAATATCGCTAATGAACACGATCAAGAACATGTCCAGGTACGGCTTGAACACTCTGTTCATCAGGTCTATAAAGGGTGCAGGAGCATTTGTTAGTCCAAAAGACATAACTACAAACTCGTAATGACCATACCGCGTCTTGAAGGTTGTCTTCGGGATATCGCACTCCCAAACTAGAATCTGATAATATCCGAACCTGAGATCTATTTTTTAAAAACATTTGGCACCCAGAAGCTGATCAAACAAATCATCGATCATGGGTAAAGGATATCTGTTCTTGAGGGTGACTTTGTTCAGTTGTCGATAATCAATGCACATGCAAAGTGAACCATCCTTCTTCCGAACAAATAAGACTAGTGCACACCATGGAGACTTGCTCGGCCTAATGAAGCCCTTATCTAATAGGACCTTCAACTGATTCGTCAACTCTTTTAGTCGGCTGGAGCCATCTTGTAAGGAGGGATAGATATAGGGTGCGTATCAGGTAGAAGGTCAATACCAAAATCAATTTTCCTCTCGGGAGGAACACCTGATAAATCATCTAGGAATACTTCTAGATACTCACGCACCACCGGAACTGACTGGATAATTGGGGTCTCGAACTCAACATCCTTAACCCTAACTAGATGATACATGCAACTTAGAAATCATCTTTCTGGCTTTAAGGTAGGAAATGAGATGACCTATAGGTACAACAGAACTACCCTTCCATTCCAAGACTGACTCACCTGGAAAACGGAACTCCACCGCACGGGTTCTACAATTAACAGAAGCATAACATGCATACAACCAATCCATGCCCAGAATAATATCAAAGTCAGTCATGTCTAACTCTACAAGGTCTGCGGAGGTGAATTTACGCAATATAGTGACCGGGCATCCTCTATACAGCCGCCTAGCTACAGCCGAATCACCAACAGGAGTAGAGACTGAAAATGATTCTGACAGAGGCTCGGGACTAACTCCAAAGCTACTAGCAATGTAAGGTGTCACAAAAGACAAGGTATCTCCCGGATCTAACAAAGCATAAACATCAGTATGAAAAACTCGCAACATACCAGTAACCACATCTAGGGAGACCTCCTACTCCTGGCGGGGCGCTAAAGCATAGAACTTGTTTTGGAGCTGACCACTGGCTGAACTAGTCAAGGCACCCTGCTGAGAGGGACGTGCTATTGGAGCAGCTGAACTGGCTGCTGGCACACGGCTCCACCGCCCCCTGATCTGGCTGAAGGGCAATCCCTAAATTTGTATCTGGGTTTGTCACACCCGAAACAAGCATCCAAGCCATCTAAGCACCTCTCTAAGTGATTCTTTCCGCACTTCGCACAAGCTAGGAAAGTGCGCTCTACCTATTTTCTACCCTGGCCTCTTTAATTTGGTGCCCTGCTCCTCTGATCCCCTTGAAATCTAAATGGTGTACTGGCCGATGATGGTGCTGAAGCAATAGACCTATGCTGAGATTGCTGATGTTGTCCACTTCGTGACCTGGCTTGAGAAGTATCATAATGGTCGGTCCTGGCCCTTTTGGTCTCTCTCTACCTCCGATACACAGACTCTATCTGTTGAGCATGCAACATGATACAGGGAAAATCTATGACCAGATGCAACATGACAATCCTATAATCCTTATCCAGGTAGTCCACCACTCCACGCACAAATCGACTCACTCGAGCCCTCTAATCTACCACCAACTCTAGTGCATACTTAGATATATGGATGAACTCCAAAGCGTACTCCTGAACTGACATGTCACCCTGCTTTAAGTTAACAAACTCGGCCGCCTTTAGCTCCCTTATCTCCCGATGGAAGAATCGATCCAAGAATGCTACGTGGAACTCTTCCCGACCTATAGGTCCTGCAACCACTGCCCTAGCATCTTTCCACTGTTTGAACTATATATGTGCCACCCCTTTTAGCTGGTAGGAAGCCAAATCAACACAATCTCCATTTGTCACCCCCATAACCTGGGTGATCTTTAGAATCTCCTCGATGCGGATCCTCATCCACCTTGGACGCACGAAACTCCGGTGGGTTCATCCTCAAGAAATCTCTTATCCGGGCCACTGTCGAATTGCCATTCTGTGGAATATGTGCAAGTCTGTTGGTTGACCTAATCAGTCAAGGCCTGCGCCAACATCTGTATAGATGCCCAAAACTCAGTGTGGCAATTGGCTCTAGTGCCTGGGGCTCCTGAACAGGTGGGGCTTACTGATTCCCAAGACCATTGCCATCTCAGTGGCCTTCACCATTTCCATTTCTTCTTTTGTTCACTCTTCAAGGAGCCATGATTCTGAAATCCTGAATAGCCTGAATTAGAAGGATAGAAAGACTTTTCATCGCACGGCATAGATCATGAAAAAAGGGAACATTTCCTAAGAGTTTCGTAGCCTCTTCGTCATAAGTATGGTGCGTTTCACACCTATGAAAAAGACCATGTAACGCAGCTTTCAGACACCATAGGACACTTCAAACCTATTGCTCTGATACCAAGTTTGTCACGACCAGAACATAGACCCAGATCATAATAAGGGATAAGAAACCCTGAGAGGCCCCAAGTCAACCCATGGCATAAGTACACACCTAACTTTGTTCACATTAAGCAGAAGACTAAACATAAGACATAACAGAAATGTAAATGTAACATAGCATATCATAACATTCGAAAATACTAAACATACACATAAGCTGAGTACTACATATAGTCTGAAAGCCTCTATCATGTAAGATGGATTGATGGGACAACATCCCCAACAAACCTGGCCAAATTGAAATAAAAGAACAACATAATGTCTAGTCATACATCTCTCGAAACATGAGGACTCACCAACAAACTGATAGCAAACTCTGGAAGGGACTGAGGATGGAGATGAGCCTGAGAGCAGAGTCCTATATCATGAAATGATACAGCATAGAAAGTATGTGGTCAGTACTTTGAATGTACTAAGTATGCAAGGAAACTAAAATGGACATTTAAAGTATGTAAAAACTCATAAAATGTCATAAGAGTAGGACATCATGCTCGCATCGTAAATATCATAAAATAACATAACATAAGGCTCAAGGTTTTCAAAACATTCACAATACATTCGTAATCATAATCATGAGAGAAAAGTTGTTTTGAACATAACTTGAGCCAATATACATAGTCATAAACATGCATAAATCATGAGGAACAGTAAGAGATTCTCATCACCGACATATCCCATATGAGCACACATGGAGCCCGACTTGTAACCCCAGTCGGGAAGCTGTTCATACCTTGCCAAGGGTAGGACCATGAAAGTGTAATATCACCATGAAAAGGGCCATTTGGGCCAGGGACAGTCACAGAGGAGGTCCCAACATACGTACAGTGGCACGTAGTTTGTGAGATCTGGGGCAGAACATAGGCCCCGAACCTACTAGGTGTTAAAAAATATTCCCAAAACATGTATAGTGCTCATAGTATAATATGCATGAATTCATGGGCTAGTTAAATCATAATAATCATGAACATACTTGTACACACGAGAACTAGCCATGACATAAAGCCCGTGAATCGGCCAGAACATAATTCATAAATCATAAGGTTCATGCATACTTGTAGTTCATACATATAACTTGTAAATCATCAAATCATGATGGGTATTTGAATAAATCCATATTTTAAGTCATAAATCATGATGGATTTGTAAATACCAACAATTTAAGTAAAGATCATAACCTGATTCATCATAAATTATACATAATTGGGCTTAATTTGGTAGAAATCGAAATTAATAATTTTATAATCAAAATGGTTGTAAAATCTAATCAAAATCCACAAAATAAGATGTAAATCACAAATCATGACATTCCATTAGTAAATCATTAAAATTCCACAAGATTTGAGTTAAAACCCCATGAGATTTTTGATAAGTTTTTCATAAATCAATAGAGATTGGGCATGGGTATGAACGGAAACACCCATTCGTAATCCTACATACCTGGGTAAGATCAGATTCCAAGGTTCCTTGAATGCCCAAGGGAGAATTGATGAAGGAGAGCTTCAGGAATAGCTTGATCTCTCTTAATTTCTTCCTAACCTGCATGCATGGGAATGACTATGAAAGGGGGACTTAACCTATCTTAACATGCCCAGAAAAATACATAAAATGACATAGTTTAGGGCCCTAAGGCATAGAAAGGTCAAAAATACCCTTACTAAAATCACTCTGAAAACCTGCACTGGCTGATCCCACAAGCGTACCAACGAGTCATTGGATGCTACCACGACTCGTGGTTTGGTCCATTGTCTGCACTGCCCAGAACTTAACTTTGGATACTAGCCACAACTTAACAGGATGAGTTGTGGTTCCTTCTAACCGGTCGTTAGGTCGACCATCGGTAGCTCCTTGAAAATCCCTAAGTTTCCTTAGAACGAACCTCACCACGACTCATGGTTGCCTCCAACGAGTCGTGGTATCCATCGGTCGTGTCCACTGGAAATTTGGCAACCCTAACCACGACTGGTGACCATGGGTCGTCATATCTCACGATGAATCATTGGATAACATGTGGTACCCCCAACTCCCAGAGTCCATCTCCTCCCACGACTGCTAACAACGACCCGACCACGAGTTGTCACATCATTTGTCCTGTGCATTATTTTCCAGCTTTTTATCCAACTTTCATTTTTGATCCTGGGTCTAATCTTAGGCACTTCCGAGGTATTACATTATAAACAAGCCAACCAGGGCCATTGGTATTCTTATAATGAAAATAAAGGTTGGAACTCTGATTATACAGCTGAAACAAGTACTCAAGAGAGTGAAGATTCCTCCCCATTTCGCATCAAAAGATGCTAGAGGTTATACTAGAGTGAGTTATTTCAACTAATTTAGGGATTTAGGAGCTGCGAAGTGATCTCTTAGACCTCACTCAAGAGGTGAAGGAACATGAAATGTCCATCCGATAACGAGAAGACAGAATGAACTTGTTAGCATCTCAAATGAAAACCCAAAAGGTGGTGAAAGAATAAGATTCCCCATCACTCCCAAACAATGCGGATGATGAAGACATAGAAGGGGGGGTATAAGAAGCATTTTTGAAAGAAATATTCCAATGCATTCTCTTAAACATTGAAGGGTTGGAAGAGGTGTGTCGTATTAGCAAAGTGTTCGGAACCTACTCCTATCAACCGAAGAAACTTGATCTTGACCTCAAGAATTAGACAACTCCACCATCACAAATCCATCATTTCACCTCCAGTATTAGAGCTCAAACCTTTATCTGCCTTGAAGTATGCATATCTAGGGGAAAATGAGACACTCCTGGTGATTATCTAAGCTAAGCTCAACAAACAACAAGTGGACGCACTTCTGGCAGTCTTGAGGAAGCACATTAGAGTAATAGGGTGGTCTATACCCGATATCATTGGTATACCACCAGGCATTTGCACTCATAAGATCAACTTCAGGAGGAGTGTAGCCCGTCAGTTGAGCATCAGAGGTGTTTAAACCCACCGATTCAAAAGTTAGTCAAGAAAGAAATCATCAAATTGTTAGATGTGGGTGTTGTATACCCGATAGTTGATAGTAGTTGGGTAATCCCAACCCAATGTGTGCCTAATAAAGGGAGAATCACGGTGGTGCCAAATGAGAAAGATGAATTGATTGCAACACGTCCAGTCACCGGATGGAGGGTGTGTATGGATTACTGCAAGTTGAACTCATGGACCAAAAAGGATCATTTTCCAGTTTCATTCATCGATCAAATGCTAAATCAATTGTCTGGAAAGAGTATTACTATTTCTTGGATTGTTACTCAGGCTACAATCAGATTTCTATATCCCAGGAGATTAAGAGAAAACCATGTTCACATGTCCTTATGGAACTTTTGTATTTAAGAGGATGCCCTTCAGGCTTTGTAATGCCCCATCTACATTCCAGAGGTGTATGATGTCAATCTTTTCAGAAATGGTAGAGGAAACTATGGAAGTCTTCATGGAGGACTTCTCGGTTTGTGGGAAATTAATTTGAAGACTATTTGGTTCACTTAGAGGAAGTGTTGAAGAGATGCAAGGAAATGAACTTGGTGCTTAATTGGTAAAAGTATCCCTTTATGTAAAAAGAAGGTATTATTCTAGGGCATAAAATTTCGAGAAAAGGATTGAGGTAGACCAAGCAAAAATTGACGTTATTGCCCACGTACCTCCACCAAAGACTGTGAAGCGCATTCAGAGTTTTCTGGGACATGTGGGGTTCTACCAAACTTTTATCAAAGACTTTTCCAATGTATCACATCCTTTGTTCCAATTGTTGGAAAAAGATTTGAAAATTCATTTTGATGAGGCTTGTATAAGGGCTTTCATTAAATTGAAAGAGAAGCTTGTATCCATACCAGATTGTTTGAAACCCTTCGAATTGATATGCGATGCTAGCGGTGTAGCGGTAGGGGCAGTTCTTGGATAGCAGAAGGAAAAGATATTTCACCCTATTTACTACACTAGCAAACCCCTAAATAATGCACAAGCAAATTACACGGTGATAGAACAAGAGCTGCTCGCAGTAGTGTTTGTGTTCAAAAAAATTCGGGCATACTTTCTAGTGACCGAGGTAGTGGTGCAAATGGACCATGATGCACTCAGATATTTGATGACTAAAAAAGATGTGAAACCAAGGCTCACCAGATGGGTCCTTTTGCTCCAAGAATTCAATTTTGAAGTAAAGGACCAGAGGGGATGCAATCAAGTGGCTGACCATCTTTCTCGTCTAGAAACAGATGGTACGATGGGTGTAAATAAGGAGATTGATGATCATTCCCCTGACGAGCACATTTTGGTTGCATCCCACAACTTAACACCTCGGTTTGCATATTTTGCTAACTACTTGGCAAGCAACATCACTCCCAAAAGATTAACCTTCCATCAAAAGAAGAAGTTTACGCATGATGTCCAAACGTTTTATTGGGATGATCCATATGCCTTTCATATGTATGTTAATGGCATGATTCGTAGATGTGTTCTAGAGGTTGAAATGATTCCAATCCTCAAGGCATGTCATTCATCACCTGTTAGAGCCCATTATGGAATTGTGAGGACAGCGGCAAAAGTGCTACAATGTGGATTTTATTGGCTTACTCTCCATCATGATGCCCATGACTTCGTTAAGTAGTATGATCAATGCCAACGAACTAGAAGTATCTCTAGGCAACATGAGCTTCCTTTGACACCAATCCTAGAGGTGAAATTATTGGATGTATGCGGAATCAATTTCAAAAGGCCGTTTGTGAGCTCTTATGGAAACACTTACGTTCTGGTGGCCGTTAACTATGTACCGAAGTGGGTTGAAGCTGTGGAGTTTCCCAACAATGAGGGGAGGAGTGTGATAGCCTTTTTGAAAAAGTATATCATCTCACATTTTGGCACCCCGAGAGCTATCATTCGTGACAGAGATTCACACTTTTGCAATCGATTGTTCAGCGCTTTGTGCAAAGTATGGTGCAAAGAACAAGGTTGCTATCCCTTATCATCCTCAAACCATTGGCTAAGCGGAGGTATCCAATTGGGAAATTAAGTCTATTTTGACTAAAATAGTCAATGTCAATAGTACAGATTGGGCAGGGAAGCTAGATGATGCTCTTTGGGCCTACTAGACCGCATAAAAAAACAATTGGAATGTCACCATACCAACTTGTATTTGGCAAAGCTTGGTACCTACTGGTGGAACTGGAGCATAAATCCATGCGGGCCTTGAAGAGTTTGAACCTTCATTGGGGGAAAGCCATACATCGGCGAGTAGAGAATCTTAATGAGCTAGATGGGTTTAGGATGAGGGATTATGAAAATTTGGCAATATATAAAGCCCGAATAAAGTGCTATCATAATCAGAAATTTTACAAAGGGAATTTACTCTGAGGGATCAAGTGTTACTCTTCAACTCTAAATTGAGGTTTTTTCCTGAGAAGCTTAAATCTACTTGGTTGGGTCCTTTTAAGGTGTCCCAAGTTTTTGAGAATGAAGCTGTCGATCTTGAAAGAGATGATGGGCTAAGATTCAAAGTGAATGGTCAATGAGTAAAAACGTAATTAGAAGTGTCGGCAGAAATCAACATGGTGGGAGTTGCACACATGGATGAGCCGTAGCAGCAACAACACCTTTGTCATTCCATGACGTTAAATAAGGTGCTTCTTGGGAGGCAACCCTAGTGTTATTATGTATGATGCTTTTATGTTTAGTTGATTTTGTTTTGTAGGTAGATTGGATGAAGAAGGAGCTGAAAGAAAAATAGGGAACTGGTGGCGTGAGACCTACAAAATGCACTCAAGCGTGAATCGCCTCCCACACATAGATAAAGTCTAGAATATGAGGAAAAAGAGGATAGATTCGGTGCTCCACTGGCAAACGCGGGTCCCAATCCGTGAATCACCGGTTCGATGCTGATTTTAGCCAGTATACCTGATAAAAACTGGGAGTTGAAATATGAACTATGACCAACCGGCGGAACATAGGTGACAACCCGCGAACCGCTGGTCAACCGCAACTTGCAAACAGCAAGTTGGGCATAGGTGGAAGCCACCTGCGCTTGAAGCGGCGAAATGCTGGTACACACTGGCGGCCGCAGGTTCAACGCAGGTAGAGTTACGTGTTTCATTTAAAATCTTTACCAACCCATTAACCGACCCATTGACTAACCCAACCCATGGATTTTGAAAAGAACCCACTCAGAACCTTTTTAAATCCCCATAAACCCTTCATTTTCACCTTTCCACTTTCCCAATAACCCATTTTCCCATCAATTTCACCTTTCCAATTTTCCACCATAAAACCCACCTTCTCACCACCAATCATTCTCCCTCTTCAGCCTATGAAATCCCCATTCCTACTCTCTTCAATTCATCGTACCTCACACCACTCTCACTAAGCAAAAGCATAGCCCATGTTGGAAACACCATTTTTGGTCAAAACACCAAGCTCAAATCTAAGTGCTTTTGTTCTCGTTATTCAATCTGTATGTATCTTTGTGCTCTTATCTTCCTTGATGTTTGAAAATGAGAGTTAAAGATTAACCATGCTAGATTTGGAATTTCCCGTACCCATATCTATAATTTCACATATTGTGCTTTTCCATTGCAGCATGATTCTCATAGTGTGGGTGTGTTGGGGGTAGTGTTGTTGGTGTTGGTGCTCATTTTGGTAGGATGCTATATACAGTGTGTGTTTGATATGTTAGTTGGGGGTGAAGTCTGAGTAACTCCATATGTTTCAAATGCACGATTTGCGCGATGATAGATTGAGTGACGTCGTTCTTAAGGGAAAATCGTTAATTTTATTTCTGTGTGTTGTTTGGAGTGGGTAGATTAGCTATGGGTGTGAGTTGAGTAAAGCATGAAATTGGGATTTTCTGGTTTAATTAGGTTGCGGTGCTATCGATGCTAAAATGGCTTTACACTGGCGAAATGCAGGATGAGGCACGGGACAGGGTTCAAGCCTTCAGGACACTACCCAGTACTCGTACTTCACCTGCGCTTTTTGGGTTGAGACTCGTGAAATGTCAGTGTAGTGCCGATAGAAAGTCATCGTGCCCAATTGTCTTCCCAGACCAGCAACTCACAGGTTTATACCTACATTTCGCAGTGGTGATGCTGGTCCACCAACATATGAATTTGATGTTGCAACTTGTTCTCATCCAATTCTGAATTTTTTATTTCTAGCTTAGTTTTCTATGTCTTTTACTTTCATATTATTTAAAACCCAAAAAATAGCAACATGTGGCCCCAACATTTCTTTACAGCATCATGTCCGCCTCTCGACAACATGGCAAAGGAAAAACACCAATAACTAATGCCACAGCTCCAGGAGCAGAGTCCAGTGACAAGAAGCGGATTGATCAACTTCTCTTCGGGCTCAATAAGATGAAGAATTATTATGTCTAATGTAAGGAGAAATGATCTATTACTGTAGAAGTTCGATTTAAGGTTGACTCCTTCAAGGATGACTTTCTAGACATTTATGATCAATTTCAAATTCGCGATTTGGAACCTTTCAATATGCCTTTCGAACCATTTTTCTGGAGTTGGTTCGGGAGTTCTATGCCTCTTATAGGGCACAATAGGACATCCTGAACCACAATGGTAGAGTTGATAAGATTCCATATTTATCGTCTATGTTGATACAGGGCCAAGAAGTTTACTTCACCCCAGATGAAATCAACTCTCTTTGTCGGGATGACCGAGTGCATTCAAGCCAAGACTTCAATAGAAAACCACATGAGAAATATGATTAGTTTGAGTGGGTGGCTGAGACAATTTATGTGGGTCAGCCACATTGGGCTATAACAAAGGGCGTGATTCACTGGCATAATCTCAAATTTGAAGCATGAATGTGTCTTGATCTGGTATATGCCCATATCATTTCTTCCATAAACACAACACATGTTCCTCTTGAGACTGCAATACTGGTGGCTTGCATCATGGATCATAGGCACATAAATGTAGCGGAGATTATCGCTGAATAATTCAAGAGGAAGGCCAGACAAAAAGCAACTTCCATGCCCTATCCTGTTCTCATCAATCTGCTTTGCCTTTATGCCAATAGTCCTCTATTCAGGACATTGGACAAAAAAGTGAGGGTTGAGGAAGTCATTACTTTAGCCACCAAGACAAAAAAGGATGCCCCAGGTTTAAAGAATCCCAAGTTGACTATGGAACCAGCAACTCCTTCACCTTTAAGGTGTCATGAAAATGCAGCAGTTTCATCACCAACCAACAGGGCTCCCTCACCACCAGCAAATGGCATTCTGAAGATGGGACTTCCTACCATTAGAATAGAACTCTTCCAAACCACTGGGAGATATCCTCACCAAGCAAGCCACTCACACTTCCACCGGACCCATTAATGCCCTCCACATCCGGGACTGTTTCATAGCACTTTGATGAGGTTACCTACTCATGGATCTCTTGTTCCCCTCGCTAGATCCTTCAGGGAGTCTTCTTGCCCTTGATTGTTCTTAATTTGTACATTTAGAACAATGTAATCTTTTAGTTAGGGACGGGGTGTTTTTGCCCATGATTGTCTTGTCATGATAGGCTTGTGTCTACCTTGTCGAGCTAAATTTATGATGCTCTGGATGATTGTTAGTTTTTTATTGTGATTGAATGCCCTTGTCGGGCTTTTTGTTAAAAGAATTGTTGTTTTTTGAAGTGTTAGTGCCAATGATAGGTTGTTTTAATTTGTAAAATATTGTTGACCCATGTTGTGATTGTCGCCTTTGTTCATAGTAGCTAGTAAATAAATTGCACGGATTTTCTTTAAGCCACGGTTCTTTTTCAAGGAGCGATTTTCTTTTATTTTCTTTTATTGTCGAACCAGATGACATTTTTCAATGATGGATTGAGAGGCTACTTTCTTAAGAAAAAATTCCATGTTCAGAGTTCTGTTTGAGTCAATGATTGCAATGGCTTCTGAGAGGCATCACCCCAAAAAAAATTTGAAATGGCATTGAAAAAAAATGAATTTTGAGAAAGAAAGGGGCATTCGAATTTTAAAGTTGAGTATTCTTTTGTCATAAGTTACACATTCTTTGTTTGGCTTCTTGATTCAAATTCTATATTGTTTTATGACTCTTGATGTTGTGATAAAAATGGTGTGAACCCCTTGGAGGGTGATGCTTTGTGGGAAAGATTTTAGTTTAATTCTCTTGCATAAATGATTGTCTAGAACTTGCCCCAAGTGTGACTCAAGGAAAAATCCTAGATGTAGCTACACTAGGAAGATGATTTTAGGCTTTCTTTTGATAGCTACTTCACCCATATGACCTCCTTGAGCATGAATCCTCGCTAGCCAATGTTAAGCCTTTAAACCTTTTTCTTGAGAACCACATTACAAGCCTATTACCCATTTTGTAATCCCTCTTTGGCACCCATCCTCCCTAGTTCTAGTTGTTAGAAGAAATGCAAAAATAATACTTGAGTCCCAAAAGTGTGGGAATAGAAAAGGGGAAGATGAATCAAAAGCCTATTTTTGGGGGTTGAAAAAAGAAAAATGGGAAAATTATAAGAAATTTAATGTGAGGTAGCACCACATTATGAAGAAATAAATGAATTGATTAGGTGAAAATAATAGAATTGTTAAAAGGTGTTACCTCTTGCTTTGATGAGATTAAAGGAGATATAAGGGTGGCTCTTGTTACAAAAGTGAAAAGATTTAACAAGGAGAGATAAGGTGGGGATGATCTCAAGAAAAAAATGGAGTATGCAAAAGTATTCAAAAAAAAGGGTTATTAGGGAGGTTTCAGTCACTAGAACTAAAAAGTCATCCTACCTGTACCCTTAGCCTTCATCATGTCCTCCAAGTCCTAATTGATTTTAAGTGTAGAAAATCTACATTAATGGCAAGTTACACGAAGGGCAAGCCTATTGGTCAAGTCATGTGCATGAGAATTTCTTTGTGAGAGTGAGCATATTTGTTTCATTCTATAATCCCTTGAGTGTGAATTGCTTGATAATTAAATGGGATTCTCTCTTGATGTGAGTAGCATCACCTCCTTGGGGAACATGCTTTCACGTGCCAAAAGATATGATTAGGACAAGAATGTAGTGAGCTTTAAAGCAAACTTTGAATTTGAATTTTTAATTATTTAAGATTCTATATAAGCTTGCTTTGATCAACCATGACCCTTGTTTTGAATGAAGAAATCAATTATGAATCATGTCAATTGATTGTGGTCATCTCTTGAAAATTTTGCATATAGTGTTGGGTCTCCTCTTTTCCTTTGAGTTGGTGACCAATTTTGGGGTTGTCTGAGTCCTAGTGGTCCCTTGTGCAAAATCTCATGTAGAATGACATACTTACTCTAATCCTTCAACTATAAAGCATTTCCTTGCTTGAGGACAATCAATAGTTCAAGTTTGGGAGTTTGATGAATTGGTAATTTACCAACTCATTAGGCTTTTAAACATGAGCTTTTTTATTGATTGTGAAGTCATTTAGGAGGATTTTATGCTCTTTCTTTTTAATTTTTGAAGGCATTCAATTTAAAGAGAAAAAGCATGAAGTTTGAAAAAGGGGACCTACGTTCCACCGGATGGGACCGGCGAAATGCCCGCCAAATGTAGGAACTCACTGGTGTGAAGTGGAAGGTGCACCGGTAGAATGCGGGTGCACCTACAAACCATCGGTGCCTACGCCATCCAGATACCAAATTCATTGTCCCCAATTGTGATAGAGCGGCACCCCGCGGATGGGCACCGACGGAACACCGGTGACTCACATGTGAGGCTGTCTTTGGGAGGGAAAATTTGTCCAGCACTGGATTTGAGGAGCACTTTTAACCTATTTCTATATATTTTGTAAAAAGTACTACACATTCCATTCCAGATTTGTCGAGTTAGAGAGAGAAATATTGAATAGTTTTTACTTCTTCTTCTTCTTTAAATTTGTGTTGAGCTTGATATTAACTCTTGATGATGAATATTATGAGCTTATTTGTTAATATAATATTATTTTATCATTTATGAGTGGATAAATACTTTGCTAAGGTATGTGCATGATTGGGGTTAAATTGTATTGAGTGTTGCCAGATTGATCTTATAATTACTTATTTAGTATAAATGTATTGTTTTCTCCCAATTTATAATTGAATTACTTATAGATGCAAATGTGGATTATGTCTACTTATTTTATTTTTTTCATGAAAAAGTAAAATTGAATATAGATGAGAAAGAAATGGTGGGTAATTGCGGCTTGACTGTATGGGGTTGGGCTAGAGATAGCCAAAACACTTAGCTATCCACCCATTAGTGATTTGAGGCTAGAAATAGCTCAAATATAACCCAAGTCATAGTGGATGAATTGTTTGGGACCTTGGTATTTGAGAAAATCTGAGGTAAAAGGCACCCAAGTGGTTGAAAAACATCGGGTGCCACCTCGTCCATGGCTATTTATGCTTATGAGTAATAATTCAATTTCCTAGTTACGTCCAATCTAATCGAAGCCCCATCAGTAGCACACCCCTAGACCTTGCTCATATTTGTTCATTCAATTTAGTTTCTTTGCTTTAATTGGTAATTGATTTTAATTCAAATAATGATCTCACTTTCCCCCAATATTTATTGTTCTATTTTTAATACAATGCTGCAATATTAGTTCAAGTCAATAGACAACTTTTATGTCATCCAATCGCTATTCCCTGTGGATTCGACCTCGATTCTTAGTTGGGTAATTATATTGCGACGATCGTTTACACTTCCTCCTTGGGAGGAGTGAAATTCAACGTTACCAAACGGTTTATACAATGTGTCGTTGGTTGTGAACATGACTCACCGGGACCAGTTATTGGTCCTGAGTCTGAAACTTCCAGTTACTGGACTTGACCAACGGATGGGAGCAACGACTTGTTAGATGGGACAACAAGTCGCTGGTTACACTCGTTGTTATTGGAAGAGTTTTGAACAGTTTCTGGATATCCCCCAATGGACAGACAGAATGACTCATTATCTGAAGCTAAAAGTTGTTGTTTCCATCTGTTGTCACTGGGGAAAGTTTAGCATTTACTGGATTCATTCAATGGCTCCATAGGATGAGTCGATACACCAAACAAGAACTTGTCATCTGGATCGTGGTTTGAAAGAAAGATTTGACATGTTTCTAGACTGCTACCAACGGATAAAATGACCCGTTCCGTGCAGCAATGGTCATTATATTACTCATTAAATTGGAGGAAGGAATCTGCAGGGGCTGAAAATGACTCAGATAATGGGTCTTTGTTACTGACAATGACTCGTTAGTTGAGTCGTTCTGAGACAACA
Organism: Datura wrightii; assembly: GCA_035772735.1. Classification (NCBI taxonomy): domain Eukaryota; kingdom Viridiplantae; phylum Streptophyta; class Magnoliopsida; order Solanales; family Solanaceae; genus Datura; species Datura wrightii. Next base: position 63,476,698 of record JASDFA010000016.1, on the reverse strand, counting down.
TTTTTTGGTTTTTCATTCCAAGGCTGGGTTTGGTATAAGGAACATTTGGGATGTTACAATTACATGAAGAACCAGCAAAATAGTATCAATATTAGGCATGACACAGTACTTCTTGTGGTTGATTATTTTAATATATCCATCACAAAAGTCATCAACCCAAAATTTTATACAACTAATACAACTTTAAGGTATTAAATTAAGTAAATATTTTTTCAAAACAGTAATTTTGCATGCAATATATTGATTAGTTTTGCTACTTAATTGCAAAACATGAACGCTGCTTTCTCAACTCAACTGTCCAACACAAAAATATACAAAATTTGTGGAGGAAAAGATATCACCTTCGTCAATCGAACTTCTCGTCAGAGAAGTGATAACGTCCAAATTCACTCCTCGTAAAGAGAGAGTGTAAATGGTTGTTGGCAAAACAAATATACTCGACAAGTTTCAGGGTCGAGTCCCACAGGAAATAATACTTAGATGACACAAAAGTTGTCTATCAAGTCAAACTAAGAAGCATCATTGAACTTAAAACAAACAAGTAAAAAAATTTTGGGGGTTCAAAAGATTGTAATTAAAATGTAAAAATAATTATTGATCAATCAGCAAGATAACCAATTTGAATTAACAAAAGTGAGCAAGAGCTAGGGGTATGCTTTTGAATGGGGTTTCAATTGGATTGGAATTAACTAGACAATCGAATTATTATTCATAAATATAAATAGTCATGGGAGAGGTGGTACTCGATGTTTTTCAACCATGAGGGTGCCTTTTACCTTAGGTTTTCTCAAACTCCAAGGTCTCAAAAAATATAGCCAATAAGACTTGGATCAGATTTGAGTTATTTCTCGCCTCAAATCTCTCAAGGGTGAGTAATTATGGGTATTAGCTATCTCCAGTCTAACCCCACACAATCAACACTCCATTACCCACCATTGCTTTCTCGCCTATATTCAATTTCTCTTTTTCAAGCAAAAATAGAGTAAGCAAACATCACCCACATTTGCAACTATGAGTAATGTAATTATAAATTGGGAGAAAACAACATATATATAATAAATGAGTAACTCTAAGATTAATCTAACAACACGCAATTCAATTTAACCCCAATTCATACACACATCCCTAGCAATGAGATTTAGCTACTCATTGATGAGAAATACAACATTAAATCAACAATTAAAATCATAGCATTCATCATCAAGAGTTAAATTTAAGCTCACAAATGTCTTCATTGGAGGTTGTTTACCTTGAAGAAGAAGGAAAAAGCTATGCAATATTCTATTTCTCTCTAATTTTCTACTCTCCACAAATCTGGTAGGAATGTTATGGTACTTTCTAAAAGAATATATAAAAATAGGTCAAAATGCTCTTAAATTTCCATGCTAGATGATTTTTCCCTTTCTGCAGGCAGTATCACTTGCGATTCACCGGTGTTATGTCGGTGCCTATCTGCGGAACGTCGCTGCTTCGCAGGTGCTAAGGCAGTAAGCCCGGGTCCAACCGGCGCTGGCACTAGCGATTCATAGGTGCTAACCCGCATTCCTTTGGTGCTCATTCCACTCTAGTCCAGTAGCTTCTCCGTTCCGACAGGCATTTTGCTGGCTCCATCTGATAGAGCGTCGCTCCCATCCGGTCAAGCTTCAGTTCTCTTCTTATATTTCATGCTTTTTCTCAAGTTCTTACTTTCTATCCTTAAATTAAATACCTGCAAAAATAAAGAGAAAGAGAATAAAATACTCATATATAATTTGGAAACTAAGCAAAAGGTCATGTTTAAAAGCCTAATGAGTTGGTAAAATGACCAACTTATCAAGCCCCCAAATTTGAACCATTGCTTATCCTCAAATAATGCAATCATTTACATCTGAACATAGGAATAAGCATGTCATATGAGATTATGCACAAAGGATCACTATGACCTAAACAACCCAAAGATTGCTCGCAAACACATAGGAAAAGAGGAGACTCAACCCTTTATGCAAATGCTTCAAGAGATAACCACAATCAATTTGGCATGATTCACATTTGATTTCTTCATTAAAAACAAGGGCCCTTGATGTTCACAGGAAGCTTATAGAGCATCTCAAGTCATTAAAACTTCACATTCAATGTTTGCCTTCAAGCTCACCACAATCTTGTCTCAATCATATCTTTTGGCATGTGCAAGCATGTCCCCTAAGGAAGTGATTCTACTCACAACAAGAGAGAATCCCATTTAGTTATCAAGCAATTCACACTCAACGAATTATAGAATGAAATAATTAAGCTCACTCTAACAAAGGAATTCTCATGCACATAACTTGATTCCATAGGCTTGCTCTTCATGTAACTCGCCACTAATGTAGAGTTTCTACACTTAAAATCAATTAGGTCTTGGAGGTCATGATGTAGGCTAGGGGTAAAGGTAGGATTATTTTTAAGTTCTAGTGACTAGAACCTCCCTAATGCCCTTTTGTGAATCTTATTACATGCTTCATTTTCCTCTTAAATTACCCTCTCCTTATCTCTCCTTGACATCATTTCCACTTTTGAAACAAGAGCTCTCCTTATCTCTCCTTAGTAACCACTTTTCATCTTATTTGAGCAAGAGGCAGCACCTCTTTACACTTCAATTCTTTTTACTCAAGCAATTCGTTCATTCTTTTCATGATGTGGTGCTACCTCTCATTGTTTTTCTCATTTTCCTTCTTGCAACCCCTAAACTTAGGCTTTTGCCTCATCTTTCCCCTTTCTATTCCAACACTTTTGGGACTTCAAGAATCATTTTGTTTTTGCATTTCTTCTCACAATTGGAAGTAGGAAGGATGGGTTCCAAAGAGGGATTACAAAAGGTGTATTGGGCTTGTAATGTAGTTTTCAAGAAAAAGGCTTAAAGGCTCAAGATAAGCTAACAAGGATTCATGATCAAGGAGGTCATATAGGTAAAGTAGTTATCCAAAAGAAATCCTAAAATCATCTTTCAAGTACCACCATATATAGAAATTCGCCTTGAGTCACACTTGGGGCAAGTTCTAGACTCGTTCATGCAAGAGAATTTAACAACAACTTTTCCCACAAAGCATCACCCTCCAAGGGTTTCGCACCATTTTCATTACTACATCAGGTATCACAAAACACGATCACATGAGAATCAAGAAGCCAAACAAAAAATGTGCAATTCATGATAAAAGTGTACTCAACTTCTCGAATTCAAATGCCCCTTCCTTTTAAAAATTCTTTTTTTTTAACTGTCATGCCATTTATGAAAATTTTTCTGGTTGTACCTCTCGGAAGCCATTACAATCATTGACTCAAAAAAATCTCAAACTCGGTATTTTCCTTTAAGAAAGTTACCTCTCAATCCATCATTGGGAAATGCCACCCGCAACAACAAAAGAAAGACAAAAAATGAAAATTGCTCCTTGGAAAAGGACTGTGGTATAAAGAAAACCCATGGGAGTTTATTCACTAACTACTATAAACAAAAGGCGATAATTGAAATTTGGATCTAACCACATTTTGTAATTTAAAATGACCCATCATTGGTACTAATAATTTAAGAACAATATTTTATTCATTTATTTTTTTCTTTCTTTACAAGCCCGACAAAGGCTTAACAACCAACCACATCACAAATAAACTTTTCAAATCATCCTGACAAGGGAGACAACCAAACAACAATTCATAAATTGCCAACCCCATAACATCAGAAATTTTACCAATACGGGCAATAAAAATACCAAAACCAAGCCCGACAAGGGCACCAAAATTCAAAAACAATAATAATAATAATAACCATAAGAAAGAGACTTATCCCCACCCCTACTAAAAATAATACATTGTCCCCAATGTATGAATATAGATCAAGTGAGGGTAAGAACTCCCTAATATTGTCACTCATCATCATCATCATCCTCAGTTGCAGCATCCGCATCATAGCTATCATCTCTCAAATCCTCTTCATCATCACCTAAGCCCTCAAACAAGTCATCTATGGGGCCTCGGGTTGTAGATGGGGCAACCATTGTTGTGTCAAGTGCACTCATGTTGGAAACCTCCATTGCTACCCAACCTCTCAATTCGCACACTTTATCCTAGAGAGATGTGATAGCCCCTCTACAATATCCACTCGAGAGACCAACTTGCTCAAGCTATCATACAGAGACTTCATGTCCTTTTTCACAATCTTTGCAATCATAGTAGGGAGACTTTTAGCCAATTTTTGGAGTTGTCTCTCGTGGGAATGTGTCATCTCCGCAAGATTATGGAGGCCACTTGGGAGAGAAGATGTGGGAGGGGATGAGGATCCTCTAACAGGTGCTTCGCTGGAAGCATGGCCTGATGCCTCAGGATGTGGAATGTTGGGATTCGGGGAAATGGGAGTGTCCTCTCTACCATGGGAAATGGAATCCTCGAGGACCTCAAAGTCTTGCATCCTCTTCCGCTTGCTCTAGGGGGCCTCGGAGGCCCTTCTTCCTGTCAATAGTGATCACACTGGTAGCGGAGCTGGGGGATTCATCCAGGAACAGTGGCACTCCTACTCTAAGGAAAAGTTGGTATATGAGCACGGCATAGGGCATTGAAGTTCTAGCTTTCCTTTCCTTTCTTTTCATTTGCGTTTCCACTATTTCCCCAAAATTTATGGGTACCCAGTCATAATACAAGCAATGACAATAGCCGCCCCCAAATTGACCCATTGATCATTCTCCGAGGGTATGATGCGACCGCAAACAAAATTAAGCCACAACTTGGCTTTAAACTTCAAATCCTTCCTGTAGATCTCACCCCCCCCCCCCTTGGATGCCTAGAATGGCTGGCCACTAGCAATGATCGGAGCTATCTAGTAGAACTAATTCTCCTTGTTGGCCACTCTTTCGGAGTACTCGATTTTGGAGTCAATCTCATCAGCTCAAAATAATGCAATGATTAACTGGGGTGAATCGACTTCCACACCCCTGATTCAAACTGAAGGTAGGCATGGGAATTCATCAACTTTTCCTCTGTGCTTCATGGCCTCCTGTCGTGCCTGGTATGAAGCATAGAACTCAGGCACCAATTTGGTGTAATACTCTGGCAGCGGCTGAGCAAAAACATTTCATTGTTTGGTGGTCGAACTGAGAAATGATGTTGGGGAAGTCGCCCCTCAAACCCACCAAATCAAACTTCTTCTCGGCTTTGATAGAGCACCTTTCACAAATAGCATAGTGGCCCTTCATGTCGTGCATACAAAGTATGATGGCTTCTATTGTGTTGGCAGGGGCTGAGGTTGCCTTAGCTTTCCCTTTTCCCTTTCTTTTGGATGTAGCCGGGGCTTTTCCCTTGTTGGATTGTTTGTATGAAGATATGATCTATAAAGCCATGTTAGTGCCACACAAATAATACTTCTTTTTCTATTTTTGTATTTTTTTTGTTAAAAAAAATAAAATTAAGATCTATTCTAAAATAAAGAAAGAAATATAAAGATTAGATGTCAAAAAATTGAAGGGTCAAAATTTCCTCACTAGAAGAAAGGTGGAGATCTGCGAGACGCCGATGAGCTGCCGGTGTTGTATAGGAGACTGGGTAAATAGCATTTATCTGGCGCCACACCAGCTTTTCACCGATCTTGACCCACTAAGCGCCACTAAAACGCGGGTCTAGGCAGTGGCCTGAAGCCTTATACCGACCTTCTTTTCAACCGGCGTTTCGCCAGGCCTGACTGGCAGCTCGCCAGTGAACGCCATTCAATGAACTTCACCCCCAAACTTAGTTAAATAGAATTTCATCACATTCATGACTCACTTACTTGTTTCATATTTCAATTTTGTTCGCTCAAGTAACACAACAAAAATAAAAATGACGATTTACCCTTAATAAAGACATCACTCTATCTATCATCGGGGAAATCGTGCATTCTAAGCACATGGGGCTACTCAGACTTCACCTCCAACTAGTATATCAAGCACACTATAAATGAAGAATTTTATCACAGAAGATACCCATATTAATATTTAGCATTTTATCACCACCCCCAACATACCCACAAATTGAGAAAGATTTAATCAATGAAAAAGGGCACAAAATGGGTAATGGGGAGCAAGAGTATAGAAAATATCAGATGAAACATGAATCACAATCTCAATCAATCAGTAAGATTAAAGCAACTTAATACCTCATGGACACATACTAATTTGAGAATTTGAACAAAAGTGCAAAAGTTTAAGCTTGGAGGTTGCCCAGAAATGGTGGTGCAAAAAGGGAAAATATATGTTGCTAAGAGAGATTTTGAGTGAGTAGAAGTAAGAATAAAAGAGTGAATATGGGGGTTTATATAGTTTGAAGAGGAGGTATAGGGTAGTGGAAAGGTGGATGTTAATGGTAGAGTTTTAATGGAGAGAAGATGGGAAGGTTGAAAGGTGTGGTTAGCTGAAAAATTGGATAGAGAGAATATTCAAAAGGTAAAAAGGGATTTTGACTGGTTCTATACTTTTTAAAATGTTCTGCATTGGTTTGGTCAAAGGGTCAGTCATTCTTCCAAAAAGAAACTTTCTTTCCTCCACTGGTGCTATACCTATGACCACCGGTGAGTACCGGCATTTTTCAATTCAAATGTCGGTGACCTGTCCATGTGCCCAGTTCACTTTGTTCAGGCGGCGCTCCACCAATGTATTGAGGGTTTCAACTTGTGTTTCACCGAGGAGTCAAAACTCACCCTTAAATTTCTAGAATTTCTCCAGGTGCACTGGTTCACACCTACACCAGACCGGCGCTTCGCCGGTCGAACGCCGGCTTCCACTCTTTCGTACCCAACTTCTGCTTCTCTATTGCGATAGGGTGGCGCTTCGCGCCTGGGCACCAGCTGTCACGATCCGAACATAGGCCTAGATCGATACACGGGATAAAGAACCCCGAAAGGCTCCAAGTCGATCCATGGTATGAACATGACATCGAAAGCTCAACATAATAATGCGGATTTCTAACATGTGAAATAACGGGAGTCTGAGAATATTATAACATCTGAACATCTAAATACATAACATAATTTTGAAGCTGAATACATACTATGTTTGATAAGACTCTACACACTGACGATGTGATGGGACAAGACCCCAACTAACTCACCAATAAACTAAAATGGAAAGTACTAATAACCAACTAATAAGAAGGTCCTCAAAAGATGAGGACTCACCAAAAGGCTGGGGAATGCTAACTCTGAGAATTTGGCTGCGCCAGAGCTGAACCTGAATATTCGAGCCTGTATCATGAAATGATACAGCATAGAGTATGCGTTCAGTACTTGAAATGTACCAAGCATGCAAAGTAAGTAAAACCGAAAAGTAAGTAAAATTGAAAGTATGCATATCATAAAACTTATAATCATAAGATTCTGAGAGTAAGGCTTTCATGCTTATCTGAAAACATGATTTAAACATAACTGCATATCATAACTAAATCAAATGACCCAAAGATGAAACTGATAATTATGAGTAAACCTGGACATTGGGTCAAACCTGCTAAAAATATAATATCATGACTGATGAACATGCATAGCTGAAATCATGAGGAACAATGAGAGACTCATCATATAACCGACATTACCATGATAGAGCTTACATGGTCCCGAATATCACACTCAAGTGGGCAGAGTCATCCAAAGCTTTGCCAGGGCTAAGGGCGCTACCATGATATCGATATCAAGCTGAAGGCCCCTTGGGGGCAGGGAAAGCTCACAAGGGAGGTCCCAAATAATTTGAACATGCCTACGTTGTCATGTAGTTCTGAGGCACAGGGTTGACTGAACCCTTAGCCTACTCGATGCTAGACACTACTTCCAAAAATATACATATGCTCTCCATCATTTTTCAACGAAGCTGAACCATTGACTTGCGACGAAGCTGAATCATAGTAATACATGCATAATCTGAAAACATATCATGAGGAGACTTGGTTCAAATCATACCACTAGATGAAAAGTGGGAGTCTAGACTCAAAAACCATGTGGTAAGCTAATAACATGAAATTGAAGTCAATCATGAAACATACATGATCATATGGGCTTGATCAAACTGTACATGCTTTGTGATAGTCAAAATCATGAATATAAACATGGGTAATTCCAAATAATACTTTCATCATATACATCTCATCATACTTGAAAACATAGATCATAATCTCAACCTTTCATGATTTTTCATAATTGGGCATTATAATTGTAAGACTTAAAATCGTAATTTTTAACTGAAAATATTATAAAATATGCCCATGAATATTGAAACAACATTAGAAACATGAAGAGAATTTACCCATGATAGATACTTTGAGAATTTCACAAATTAAGTTAAGAACCCATAGATTCATCAACTAAGAATTCCATGAATTTAGAAAAGGATTTAGGCATGGGAGCGAAGGAATACTTCCATTCATAACCCTACATACGTGGGTATTTCTGATTTCACAACCTTCATGAATGCCCAAAGGAATTAGAAAGAGAATTGATGAATCCTAGACTTGATCACCCTTAGAGACCTTCTAGTCTTGCATGCATAGGGAGGGATAGGTTTACAATGAGTTAAACCCTCTTAAAACACACCTATCTGAGCTTAAAACGACGTAGTTTAGGAATTAGAAACTTAGAAATTACAGAAAATCCCTTAATAAATTCACAGGAAAAATCACACTATCAGTCCCAACGAGGGACTAGATGACTCGTTACCTAAAGGGACGACTCGTTACTAGCACTCATTGTCAGCACTGGAAAACATACCTCTGTTGGTCACCACAGGGACACCATGACTCTTGGCGTACCCAACGACTCATGGTGACCAAGTCATGATGAACATTGACAAAAATTTAACCTCCATACCGGCTCCTGACCACGACCAACTCCACGACTCGTTACCCTGACCACGAGTCGTGGCTTCTCTCGTGGTCAACCCCCAAACCAAAATTCTTTCCAACTCCCCCTTCCACTTAACGAGTCACTTAGTGACTCGTGAAGTACCTCACAGGTCACTGGACGACTCATCCTGTGATCTGGTATATAAATTCCTATTTCTATTTAAACCCTCGAGTCTGATCTTAGGGCTTTCAAGGTATTACACCTACGTTTTGCCGGTATCACGCAATGGCTGCCCTATTTTTCCTTATCCTTTCTTTATCCAATCTTCCTACAAAACCAAAAACATCAAAGTGCCAAAAGTAAAAACACTTGGGTGGCCTCCCAAGAAGCACCTTATTTAACGTCATGGCACAACGGATACCAATTCACTTTTCAATACTCTGGAGGATCATCCTCCAAATCATTCTCATCAACACACCCTTCATCTTGTGTTGCTTCATCATCCAAAACCCCTGTCACCTTGCACTCATCCGGGGGCTTAGCGGTTTGACAAACTTTAAAGGTGACTTCTTCACCTCCCACTCAAAATTTCAGCTCTCCAAGCTCCACATCTACCAAAGGTCTGCCCATGGTAAGCAATGGTCTCCCTAAGATGATAGGTACTTCAACATCCATATCACAATCAAGCACGACAAAGTCAACTGGAAGGATGAACTTGTCGACCCGAACCAAGACGTCCTCCAATATACCCACCAATTTTTTATGAATCGATCAGCCATCAACAGCCTCATTGAGATGGGTTTGGGACTCCCCAACCCCAACTTATTAAAAATAATAAGAGGCATCAGGTTTATCCTTTCCCCAAGATCATATAGGGCCTTTTTTAACACACACAACCCAATGATGCAAGGAATAGTTAAGGCTCTCGGGTCTTCTCTTTTGGGAGAGAGATTGCGTGCCATCATGGCACTGCAATGGTGTGTCACCTCCCCTACACCAGCATCTACAATCCTCTTTTTCTTTAACAAATATTTCTTAAACTTGTCATAACTAGACATTTGAAGCAAAGCATCCACTAGAGGTATATTGATGGACAATTACTAAACATCTCAATGAATTTCCTTTTTCTTGGCTAACCTCTGGGGATACGGAGGAGTAATCCTAGGTTCTTGGCCTATGTTGGGTACAGCTTTTTTGATCATTTCCTCCTTAACTTCCTTCTCGGGGTCAACATCAACTCCCTCGTAATTAAGTGTATCGGTATCAACAACATTTGGTGCTCTTAGCATCTCTCATCCATATTATCTCTTGATTTTGGTTCAGCAACATTTTTGGGCTTCACACCCACATCATCCAACACTTTGCCACTTTTAGTCATAGTGGCCATCCTTCTTCGAGTTGGGTACAGTGTCACTAGAAAGTGTCCCCTTCATTCAGGGGTTCATTTGGAAAGAAAAATGATTTATTTGCACTTCCAAGTGCTTAATCGACGCCGAGTGGGAGTTTACTATTTGGGCGTGACACTTCCCCTTTCAATTCCTTGAATCCACTATCGGTGGATTCCACTCTCTTGAGTATTCGAGCCAACATTTCCTCTATATTAGAGCTTCCTACATCGCTTACACCTAGTTGTATTTTGGGTTAGTCAGCCTTTGGAGGGGGAACATATAGGAGAGTTGCGATGATAACATTCTCCATCATTATTTTGATAACCCCATATTTCATTGTGATCAACCCAACCCTAATTGTCTCGGTTCCTCCAACCTTGATTCTCCTCCCTTGGTTGCCAAGAGCTCTGATTGGCACCTTGGTACCCTGGGCGAGAACCCCTATCTAATTAGCCATGAATTGGCACTCCTCTTTATACTTGGGTGGTGAGGTTTCTCATTCATATGGAATTGTACCTTGAGTCCCCACAGCATTAACGCTCTTAGATCCACTCCCCATAACATGCTTCGTCATCAACTCAAGGTGGGTCATCATTTTTTCCAAAGTCTCATCTCTCTCTTCATCCCTTTTTCTTATCTCAGTGGTCACGAAACTTGAACTAGCACCATTCAGAGGTACTTCAGTTTCCCTCATGTGTCAAGCCCAGTTCATTTTAGTCATCCGATCCAACAGAGCTATTCCATAGGGCTCATCCATAAAGGATCCACCCGCCAAGTTGTTTGCAATGGACTTGTTAATGGAGTCCAAAAAATGATAAAAATTTTGAAGGAGCACTCCATCCGGAAGCCCGTGGTTGGGACAAAGAGTCATTTTCCTCTTGAACCTCAACCAAGCCTCATGTAAAGGTTCACCCGGTGTTTGTATGAAATTGGTGATATTATCTCTTAGCTGCAACATCCTCGAAGGAAGAAAAAACCTATCTAAGGAGACTTCGATTAATTCTTTCCATGAAGTTATACATACCGGAGGGAGCTCCTCAAGCCACATGGCCGCTTCCCCAGTCAAAGAGAATGGAAAGAGCCTCAATCTGATAGACTCTTGGCATATATTTGTGATGTTAAATAGTTGGCAAATCTCAAAAAAAATTCAAAGATGTTGATTTGCATCTTCACTTGGCTAACCACCAAAGAGTCCTTTCATCTGTAGCAGGTGTAGCATTGTACTAGTCACATGGAACACCCATTCCCTAGCGTGGGTGGTAGGCGAATGGCACCTGCTATATCTGGCATCATAGGGTCATTATCTTCGTGGTCTATATGACCATCCATGGAACCTTCTTGAGATTGTTGGCCAATATCAGTCATCATATAAAAGTACCCAAAAACAACAATGATTGTAAAAATAAAACACAAGATGGGAAATTAATTTAACTCACCAATCAACTAGGGGATATCTAACACCATTCCCGGCAACGGCGCCATTTTTTATAACATCCAAATTCACTCCTCGTAAAGAGAGAGTATAAATGGTAGTTGGCAAAATAAATAACCCGACGAGTATCGGGGTCGAATCTCACATAGAATAGTACTTAGATGGCACGAAAGTTGTCTATCAAGTCAAACTAAGAATCATCATTGCATTTAAAACAAACAAATAAAAAAATTTGGGGGTTCAAAAGATTGTAATTAAATATAAAAATAACTATTGATCAATAAACAAGATAACCAACTTGATTTAACAAAAGTGAGCAAGAGCTAGGGATATGATTTTGAATGGAGTGTCAATTAGATTGGAATTGACTAGATAATCGAATTTTTACTCATAAATATAAATAACAATGGACGAGGTGGCACCCGATATTTTTCAACCACGAGGGTGCCTTTTACCTTGGATTTTCTCAAACCCCATGATCCTAAACAATATAGCCAATAAGACTTGGATCATATTTGAGTTATTTATAGCCTCAAATCTCTCAAGGGTGAGTAATTATGGGTATTAGCTATCTCTAGCCTAACCCTACACAATTTATACCCCATTACCCACCATTGCTTTCTCACCCATACTCAATTTATCTTTTTCAAGCAAAAATAGAGTAAGTAAATATCACTCACATTTGCAACTATGAGTAATTTAATTATAAATTGAGAGAAAACAATAGATTTATATTAAATGAGTAACGCTAAGATTAATCTAACAACACCCAATTCAATTTAACCCCAATTCATACACACCCCAAGCAAAGAGATTTAGCTACTCATTGATGAGATATACAACATTAAAGGAACAATTAAAAGCATGGCATTCATCATCAAGAGTTAAATTTAAGCTCACAAATGTCTTCAATGGAGGTTGTTTACCTCGAAGAAGAAGAAGGAAAAATCTATGCAATATTCTATCTCTCTAACTTTCTACTCTCTATAAATCTTGTAGGAATATTATGGTACTTTCTAAAAGAATATACAGAAATAGGTCAAAATGCTCCTAAATTTTTATGCTGGATGATTTTGCCTTTCCTTCATGTGATGTCACTTGCAAGTCACCGGCATTCCCCTGGTACCCATCTGAACGTCGTTGCATCGCAGTGCTACTAAGGCAGTGAGCCTGGGTCCAACCGGCGCTGGCACCGGCCGTTTGCAGGTGCTAACCCGCGTTCCATCAGTGCTCATTCCACTCTGGTCCAGTAGTTCCTGCATTCCAGCCGGTGTTTCGCTGGCTCCATCCGCTAGAGCACCGATCCCATCTGGCCAAGCTTCAGTCGTCTTCTTAAATTTCATGTTTTTCCCAAGTTCTAACTTTCTTTTTTTAAATTAAACCTGCAAAACTAAAGAAAAAGAGCATAAAATCCTCTTAAATGATTTGAAAACTAAGCAAAAGCTCATGTTTAAAAGCCTAATGAGTTGGTAAATTACCAACTCATCAAGAATCACCGTTGCAATGTTGTGAATCAAAGAACAAATGACCTGCTGCACTATATTTTTAGGTTTTGGGGGAACTAAAGTAGCTCAACAATGTCCTTAGCGCTGAAATCTTATTTATTATTTTTTGGGGCTTAGACCCAATATGGGCCTTCTTATTTCTCTTTTGGTTGTACATCTGTAGTCTTTTATTTATTAAATAAAATTTGATGAATACAATTGGCAATAAAAAATAATATATTATCTATACATAATCAATATATATATATATATATATATTGATCTGGTTTGATTATTTCTTTGTTTATTTTAAAATTAAAACTAAACCAAATATTATCAGTTTTTAAAAATAAACCAAATCAAATCAAATAAAAATTAGTTTATTTAATTAGTTTGGTTCGATTTTTTGATTTGGTTCGATTTCACCCAAACCGTGAATACCCCGACTCCACATACAATGTTAATAGCTATGATTTTGTATTTACATTGTATCATCTGTTTTGTTTATTTTATATATTCTTTATATATTCATTGTATATTATGATAATGAGTTTATTTTTTTGTTGTATTTTTATGTTATAGCTACTGATAGAAGTTCTTTTTATCAGTTTTGAGCATATATATCAAGTGTGTATTTGTATTATTATGATGATAGAAAAATAAATTTTACATAACTATATATATATATATATATATAGAAGTGTTTGTATTTTTATATTTTTCTTATATGTATTGAAGAGTTTGTATGAGATTCACTTGTGGAAATAGGAGTTTGTAATGGTATAAAAGATTATGAATGAACGAAGATAAAGTAGTAATTAAAGATTGCTTATAATTAGACATTAATTAAGAGATTCTATTAACAATAAATTATATAACAAACATATTTATCCCATTTTATATTATTTGGTAATGAGAATATGATAGTTTTGGTAAACAAAAAATTAATGATATTATAGGTAATAAATTTGGTAATAATATGTGTCCATGTTATTTTTTCTGAGTACTAATTCCCTCTCTTTATCTTTTTTATTCATGAATCTGTGACAAAGTCCAGTCATGAATTGGGTTAGGCCCAATATATATTATACTGTATAGAGTCAGCCTCCTTCGTATCAAGAAAATAAATGGAAGCTAAAATTAAGTTGAAGGCTTTTATCAAACTCAACAGCAACAAAAAAAAAACAAGAAAAACATATTACAAAGAAATATTTCGGCCAAAGGCCTCAACATTGGAAATAAGAACAGTGATCGATTTTCCTTCCAAGAGAAAAGAAAAGAAAAATTGGTCCAATTACACTTATTTACTGATTCATCTTGAATCTGAATTGGAAAAATTACATCATATAGCAAACCAATTTCTAATATTTACTATACATAGCTATAACTTCAAATAATTATAATTATTAGCTATATTTTTGTATTTAATAGTAAATAAGAAAGAAGTCTCTTAATCTCTCTCCCAATCTCGCTCACCTTTCTCTTATCTCTCCCTTATCTCTCTCCTCCCTCTTACTCTCGCCTCTCTCCTCCATCTCTCTCATTACCTCCTCCCCCTCTATCTTAATTTTTTTTCTCTTTCTCTCACTTACTCTCTTTGTCTCATTCTCTCTTTCTCATCTATCCCCCTCTCCCCCCCCCCCCCTTTTCTCTTTCTCTCTCTCCTCTCTATTTAAGTGTTATTTTTTGTATTTCCGTATCATGAATGATACAATCGATACAAAAGTGAATGAATATACGTAATACAAGATCGAATGAGTACAAGCTAAATTAAAGTGAATGGATAAAATTTAAATGCACGTATTAATACAACAAATACAGTCTCCTTACATCTCAAAAAATATACGAATACAAAGAGAGTGGTGGAAATACAGCATACAAAGGGATAGAGAATATAACCTAAGTGCATGTATACAATTGTCTAATACCTCAAAAGATATAGAAATATAAATAAAAAGGGGTGAAAATACAAATACAAACAGAGGTGAAAATACAGTATTCAAAGAGGGTGAGAGAAAGAGGGTGGAGAGGGAAAGATAAAGGGAAAGAAGGAGAGAGAGAGAGAGAGAGAGAGAGAGAGAGAGAGAGAGAAAGAGAAGATTATGTATTAATCTTAGCATGATTTTTGATAATTTTTCATTTTAAAAAGATAGTATTTCATATTTCACTCAACACTTTAATTAGTGTATTTATATCCAAATATAAAATATTCTAACTTTTTAAATGAATAAATATAGCTATAAATTCTAATTAATGAAATTATAGTTATAAGGGCCTATTTTCGGTTAAAAATATCATTTATGTAAATTTATCATCTGAATTTATTATCATATATCACATTGATACTAACATTATTTAGTAAATCTAGATGATTTCTCGAAAAGTGAACTTTGTTTTCATATTTCTTTTTCTTCTTGCTGCTTCGTACTGTTTAAATGCCTTCAAAGTAGACTTAAAATCAATTATCATAATTTCAAACTAATGTATTTAGCCAAATTTTAAACTTTGTAACGCGGGAAATTTTTCATATTACTTCATAATTAATTATTAGTTTGAATTCACATTTAAGAGATTGAGTTAATTATTTAACTCAAAATCTTATGGATAATATTGAAAAATTAGAATTATCTGAAAGTTAGGAATTCAAAAGAATGACTAAATGACAAATATTCTACTCATTCAGAAAAAGTAAGACTTTCAAATAACTTAGAGGAATTTTTCACAATTTGTGAAATTTTCTAAGTGTCTAATCCCTTTTTAAGAAATTTACTTGAACTCTTACTCAAATCTTTTGTTTTATATAAAAAGATCTTTATATAAAATTATCATTTTAAATGGTTTGTTAGTTTTCTAAAAAAAATTAAGTGGTGACTCTGTTTTCAAAAATAAAAATAACGCCAAGTTATAAAAAGATTTCAGACTTAGGTTCAAAATCAACGCATAACAATAACATCAATTGTGGAATCTGAATGTATGTCCAAGGGAATAGGGATATGGACTACAATCTTATGGTCTATTGTTAGCTCGTTCAAATCCCCTGGAGATAAAATCTAGAAGGGAAAAATAGTCTCAATAAAAATGGCATCTATACTGATAAAGAAGAATTTGTTCCCACGGTCATAGAATTTGTATCCCTTTTGTGTAGTATCATAACATATGAGAATTGATCTAATAACCCTTGATCTAATTTATCAGTTTTGAGCAAATTTGTAGCATGACATAGTGTCACGACCCGAACATAGGTCCAGATCGAGATACGGGACAAAGAACCCCGAGAGGCTCCAAGTCGATCCATGGCATGAACATAACATCTAACTCATTCAAATGGAACGGAAGATCAACATGAATAACATGGCGGAAGTCTAAACATAATATAACATCTGGGTACATACATAAATCTAAAGCTGATTACAAACTATGTCCTAAAAGCCTCTAACACGGACGAGTTGATAGGACAAGACCCCAATTAACTCACTTTAGTCTGAAAATTGAAAATCCGAAACATATTTGAAGAGAAAGGCCCTCAAAATATGAGGATTCATCAACTCTGATCGGGAAGTACAATTGTTTGGAATCTGGCTAGCGGTGGGATTGAGTCTGGATATCGGAGTTTATATCATAAAATGATACAGCATTGAGCATGTTATCAGTACATGAAATGTACCGAGTATTCAAGGTAAGTAAAATCGCTAAGTAAGTAAAATCATAAATCATGCATATTATAAAACATAATCAAGATAAGATTCTGAGAGTAGGGCTTGCATGCTATTTTCTGAAATCATGATCTGAACATAACCGAACATCATAACTGAATCGAATAACCCAAAGCTAAAAACTGATAATCATAAGTAAAATTAAACACTGGGTCAAACCTGCTGAAAACATAATATCATGACTAATGAACATGCATAACTTAAATCATGAGGATCAATGGGAGACTCGTCATATAACCGACATTACCACGATAGAGCTTACGTGATCCCAACTATTATACTCAAGAGGACAGAGACGTCCAAAATCTTTCCAGGGCTAAGGACAAAACCATGATATCAATATCAAGCTGAAGGCCCATTGGGGACAGGGGAAGTTCACAAGGGAGGTCCCAAAAGTATGTATATATAACCTACGTTGGCGCATAATTCTGAGGCACCAGGTTGACTGATCCTTAGCCTACTCAGTGCTAGAACTACTCCCAAAAACATGCATTTGCTCTCCATCATTTTTTAACGAAGCTGAACCATCATTGGGTGACGAAGCTGAATGTAATAATACATGCAAAAATCTGAAAACATAATATGAGGAGCCTTTGCTCAAACCATACAACAAGCTGAAAAATAATGGGAGTCTAGACTCTAAAATCACGTGGTAAGCTAAATCATGAAATGGTAAAACATATTTGATCATATGGGCTTTCCCAATACTTACACATGCTTGAAATCAACTTGATTCACTTTGAAAACATGAACATAGACATGAGTAATTCGAAATCATACTTTCTTGTAAACATCTCATCATACTTAAACATATATCTCATGGATCTCAACTTTCATGAACTTTCATGGATGGACATCATACTTTAGGAAACTTGAAAACAAAATTTATAATTTAAAACACTGTAAAATCTACCCATTCATCATAATTCAACATTGAAAACATGCGTAGATCATTCATCATAATTCAACATTGAAAACATGCGTAGATCATACTCATGATTGAAACTTGGAAAATTCACACATTGGGTAAAACTCCATAGGTTCATCGATTAGAAAATCATGAATTGAGAGGGAAATTCATCATGGGTATGGACTATTGCACCCATTCTTAACCTTACATACCTAAAGAGATCTGATTTCACAACTTCCTTGATTGCCCAATGGAGATTTGGGAAAGAACCTTGAAGAAACTAGGCTTGATCACTTCTTAAACCTCTAAGCTTGTATGCATGAATTACAATAGGCTTAGAATGACTTAACCCTTCTTAAAACACACTATTTCGAGCTTAAAATGACATAGTTTAGGACCCTAGGGCTTAGGAATGACGAAAATATCCTTAATACAATTTTTGAAAAAACTGCACTGCCAGCGGCAACGGGCGTCACAACGGACCATTACTGGCTCCAACGATCCATTACACCCCCTCATTGTCTCATCCCTGATTTTGATCTCAGGTCCCCTACCACGACCAGAGACGATGAGTCATTACAAGCTCCAATGACTCGTCGCTGCCAATCGTCGTCACCATTACCCTATCCTAGGATTCCTCTCAAAGGACGTTGACAATGGCTTGTTGCTACCACCAATAGGTCATACCATGACTTGTTACTTCCTCCTTGATCAAGACCAACCTCACAAAAACTCCCATTCAATGACTCATTACAACAACCAACGGATCGTTCTGAGACCCTTACTTTCCAGTCCAATTTTGCAACTTCTCACCGCAGGCACCTTCCACGGGTCGTTAGTCCCACCAACGACCCGTACAACGAGTTGTCCTAAGAAGATTTTTAGATTTTTTTTCTTCTACTTTTCATTTCAACTCCCAAGTCTAGTCTTAGGCACTTTGCGGATATTACATATAGGCAACCAATCGCTATCATATATGATAAGTCGGGTTTTCTTGAACAACAACTCAAACAGAGATTTATTTTCCAAAACTATTAAAGGAATTTTGTCGATAATATGTACAACAATCATTATATATATTCATCTCAGAATCCTATTGGCAAATGATCTTGAAATTTGACTGCTCTAGCAATTTCTAAGATATGTCTTGCCCTCTCTCCATAACATCATTCTGTTGAGGTGTATGAGGACAAGAACTTTGATGAATAATATCATGAGTTTTGAACAACTCATTACCTGTGCATTAGGGAACTCTCTACCATTATTTGGCCAGAAGACTTTAATCTTTAAAACCAAATTGAGTATTAATCATTATAATAAATATTTCAATAGGGAAAAATATCTGATTGAGATGCATCAAAAACACCAAAGTCCATATGGAATAATCATCAACTAATGTGAGAAAAAATCTCACTTTATTATGTGTAACAGTCCTATAGGGTTCCTATATATCTAGGTGAACCAAATCAAAATAGTGTGCACCTATGTTATTGCTAATAGAAAATGATAATATGACTTGTTTAGTTAATGGACAAAATCCCAACTGGACAACACAAAACTGCTTTTATAATCAAATGTGTTAATCTTCCTAAGAACACACATAGGTGCATGCCTTAGTCTTTTATGTCATATTTCACCATCATTACATCTTCTACTAGTTTCTAATGATCCTTTCACTTTATGTTTAACTTGCTTCTGTGATTTCAGTACATATAAGTCATCCACCTCTTCACCAATCTCCTCCACTTTCTCAATGAGGAGGTCCTAAAAAATAAAGAAATCAGGAAAAAAAGCATAACATTTCAATTCTGACACGATCTAAAAGGGCGAGTCATGCGAGCACCAACATCGTCTCAAACTCTATAGGAGTACTCCTTTTTTAAATAACAAAAGTATTTATCATAATCATGAATTTACATAAATCACAGTGACTTAGAAGTATCACTAAAATATTTTCCAAAAATCTTGATTCTCCCAAGTTCTAGCCTAGACAGGTACAAGAGTTCTAACAAAATATTGACAAAATGACACAGCTTCGTCTGTAGAGAAAATGCAAAAGCTGATGCTGAGTACTCCATGCCATTCATAAAACTTCAAACATGCCACAACTTACATCCAAAAAGGTGTAGCAAGGTAGTATCACACTACACGTATCGGTAGGCATCATCGGCCAACTAAGATTAGTTCAAGCAATAGCATATAATTAGCATGTAATCAATTACTCTATTTTAACAACAACTCCGACTTATATTTATAACCAAACAAGTTCATTAACCACTTCATTAGTTATTATAACTCAAAAATATTCCTAAATATACCCTCCAACTCTAGTCAGCGATTACAACTTCTATTTTGTTTCTCCCATCTCACTAGCAGACACTTTGACCGCTACAGTAGCAATTTGCCCGCTGCAGCAACGCCCTATTTAGACAGTAGCCCTATTTCACTGATCCTTGCCTCTTTCAATCCGCCATTTAAACACTATAAACACGCCTATCTAATTTACACTTCCATTATTATTATCTAAGTCCATTCCTATTATTTAATGACCTATTTATTGACTCTCATGATTAACTAACCGTTGTTAAATTTCATTGCTACTCTTTTATCCGCACCCTAAAGATAAAGTTAAATTAGCGATCTCCTCGTAATTCACTACCACCGTTATATTCATCATGTTACCTTCTATCACCTACAATGACCACATTAATCAAGCATTCAATCACAATGTTAATTAAATAACTCAAGTACACACAAGGAAAATATTAGGCCATACCAATGGAGTTAAGTGCTCCACAATTAGGGTACATGCACATACCTACCTCTCCCGAATTCCACACTATATGTCTCCACACCATAATCATGCTATGTAGTACCATACCTACACCATATCATCATGTATTACCTCCCATCTATATCTCTCACATCATATCTGAATCATATCAGTATATCTCGTATCACACGTGTAAATCTGTATGTCTTTGTTAACGTAGCCTTATGTATATCATACCATACCTGCTCAAATCTCTATCTCACAATCATACCATCAGTGATATGCCGGACACACGCCTCCGTCACATCACTATACACACATGTCAGGATCTTATTTTTGGCCTTCCAGTCATAACCTGTAGGGGACTCTAGAAATCTGTATACTATACACCCAACAGTATGAATATTTGGCCATACCTAACTGTGTATCCATTCATACTGCTCCCCAGATACTCACCTCATGCACGAGCCACTCATATCCAAGTATTCAGTCATAGGCTTGATAACACTAACAAGCTCGTTCGGATGCTCACTTCGACATGAGCCTAAGGGTAGGCGTGGTATGGTATGATACGGTATTTAAAACTTCGGTATGATAATTTTGGCATTTGGTTTTCAAAAATACTATACCACTACCATACCAAATTAATCAGTATGGTTCAGTATCTTAAAGTTCAATTTTGATATTTTGCGGTACGGTAAATCGGTAACCATAGTTTATTCGACTTTAACTTACATATACTCATACAATAAAGAATTATGACTTCGATTTTTCAAGAAATGTCATAATTACATTACACTAACATCTTACATTGTAAATATATTAAAAATAAAGTATAAACAAATTTCTTCTTGAATCTAGTACATAAAAAAATTCAATTAAACTAGAATAGTCAAAGTTTCAATGTCTAAATAACTAGTTTTGTACTAATATTATTTTATATATTTTCTAGTAGTATAATAATAATATATGCATGAATTATATATGGACATACATACTTTGGTATAATATTCGGTATTTCGGTATTTATTTTATAAATACCAAATACCAAAGTATTTTTAAAATCATACCAAATATCATACTTCATACCATAATGGCAAAAACACAGTATTAAAAATTTTGATTTTGGTATGGTATTCGGTATATACCATACCATGCCCGCCCTTACACGAGCCCCTCGTTCCCAGCATACAGATGACTCACTTTCCCTTTTCACATGCCACCTTATTTTCTCACGTGGTTATCACGGATTCCACCCATCATTTCATGAACAGTATATCACAGTTTAACTTATTAACAAACTTACATACACAACATGAATTACGCATTACAAGATATAACACAATCATGTCCCAGGGCTATTTCATAATTAGTTATTCATTTCATCTTCATGCGCAAAATTCAAACTGACGTGGTGCAGCGGTTACAGTGTCACTATAGCAATACTGCTCAGGCAGTACTCTGACCCAACTTTCTACTTAGATTCCTCTCATAATGATTCTTCGCAATCAACTCACCTACTATGCATATGCTTATTAATCAATCTCTAATGTCAATTTATCCTTCTTCCTCAAGTAATGATGATCAATTTGCCCGAACCATCATAATCATAACACATAAATATATCAAAAGTAAACTTATTAGTACCTTAATTCATGCAAGCGCATGCACTGTATGACACCAAAACCCATAACTACCCTATGGTCCCTTATTTGAAGCGTACCTTATGAGTCACCTTTCATGAATTCCCAGCTAAAACAGAACTCCAACGGTCTAGACTCAAGAATTTGAGTCCACAACATTTCATATTACGGTAATTTCATCACCTCTTTCCTATTTCTTCCTGATTATTTTCGTCTCATGATATTTACGTCTTATAATCTATCTAATGGTGATTAACATGGAATTTCTTCCTACTCATCAATGGCACTTCAAGCATACGCACATATACAATTTGTTAATCAAAGTCTAATATATAGGTAAGTCATAGCCTACCTGGGCGCCAAGCTATTGTCAGGAAGTTCCCAGCTACGTGCCCGCCTCATGTTCTGAGTTCTTGTGGAGAATTGTCGGAACGAAGGGTGAAGTCTTTCCTTATCTGGCCTACTTATTTCTCTCTCCTTGTTAGCAATCCTAACTTTTCATTTTTGGGCATCTTTTTACCAAACCTTATGCATATATTTTTAAATCCAAACCTGGACAGATTTACGAAGTTCTATTCTGCATCGCCCACTGCAGTGATTCCATTATAGCAGAAATGATCCACCACGGCGGCCCTACACTTGGGCCCACCTAATTAACTTAGGCCATTCAAAAATTATTTGGAGACAAAATTCACACATAATCATTCCACAAAATATAAGCTATTATCCGTAGTTTAACTCCTTCTGAACCATAACCTAAACTCACAAAAATTTTAAATTTACCCATAGGTCGTTGGGGTGCCATAATGATTGGACCAGTTGTTACATCAAATACCAATTAAAAATTTGTTCTTCTTCGAATAGCCCTACCATACCAGCTAGGGTTCCTAGCTGTTACACCCTGTGAAATTTAATGAATAATAGGTATACGCGTGAATTTGAAGTAGACAAAGAGAGCACGATGCGCGTAAAAAAGCCTCAAAAGTCGGGTCAAACTAGGTCAGGCCTCAAGGGCCAGCGCAATGCGCCAGCCTGCCTGTGTTATGGGCAGTGTGGCCCGCCAGGGGGATCAGTGCCCTGGGAGGCGTGACGCGGCAAGGCCTTGGCGCTATGGCCATCACGGGGCGCGGGGCGCCGGCCTCTTGGCACTTTAGCCAGCACGGTGCCCCGCCTTGACCACCGCCCATATATATATATATATATATATATATATATATATATATATATATATATATATATATATATATATATGTATATATATATATATAGTTCTTTGGTTCAATTTTACTTCATTTCAATAGTTCCTCAACTAGAAAAGAGAGTGAACGAAGGTTTCAAATAATTTTCGTCCGATTACGCTACCAAACGCCGTCCAAACTCCAATTAACTTTGGGTATTGAAGTTTAAGGCTGTAGAGAGCATCTCTACAGAGTTATTTTCACGAAATTCTCCCAGCGAATCATCATCCCGTCGAGCCAAAGTCATCAGAATTTTTCCAAAGTAATTTCTATACGATCACAAGCTTCAAGTAAGCATTTCTTCCTTCTAGACTTTCGAGAAATAACGAGTTTTCGACCGTATTCCGTTAAGTTGAAATATAGTTAATATTTATATATAAAGTTTTCCTTTTTGCCGAATTTAGTATTAAAACCAGCACTATTCTCCCAGTAACGCGTTTCTAGTTGGGAAGAGCTGCTGATATACATATTGGAACTCGTCAGCTAATCAGGAAGCAACGATTGAGGTATGTTAAGGAAAATTCCTTTGGCAAGTTATTTCCTATAGCATTATAACTCAGTATAAA
Organism: Datura wrightii; assembly: GCA_035772735.1. NCBI lineage: Eukaryota > Viridiplantae > Streptophyta > Magnoliopsida > Solanales > Solanaceae > Datura > Datura wrightii. Next base: position 63,452,751 of record JASDFA010000016.1, on the reverse strand, counting down.
TTCTAGTAAGGGAATCAGAAGTATGTTAATCAGGAATAGTTGTTGTTAGTAGTTGAGACTAGTATTCTATGCTTTGTTTGGGATTTGATTTGCCTATATAGTCCTCCATGACCAACCCCAGAGTTATTAGCTGTGTCGACGCCCGCCAGGGGCGAGATGAAGTCTCTCCAAAAAGAGCGGCATGTCGTCCGCTAGGGACGAAGATGGGGTCCTAGGTCCTCATAGAGTCCATTCCATGGCTGGACTATTATACATACGTTGTATTGGCACTGCACCCTCGATGAGCCTGGTGCCCGAGGTGCATATATCAGGAGTCCACTGGACTCAGACACAGCTACAGTCAGGGGCCAAGCGGGCTCAGTTGCAGACCTAGGGGACTGGTAGGACGGCTATAGTTACCAGTTGACCCATTATGATCTTGTTAGGGGTATATAGATTGAATTGTACTCACCAGGGCTTATGGGGGGCCCAGGTGGGTTTTTCTGTGCTGGTTGTACCTTCCGGCTTATGGGGGCCAGGTAAGGCTCTTGTTTGCTTTAGTTATGTTAGACTAGATAATAGAGAATCCAGCTACTCAAGTATGACTCCTATCCCTTTTCTTTCAGTCCTTTTTCTGTTTTATCTTGTATATTCAGTTATTTACACTTATGGTCTTACATACTCGGTACATGCTATACTGACGCCCTTTTAGGGCGCTGCATTACTTACCTGCAGGTATGATTAGACGAAGAGCAGATCCCTCTTAGCTTTCAGCCAGGATTAGCAGAAGAGTCGGCTCCTTTCCTCCGGAGCTTATAAATAGAAGGTTTATTCTTTTGATTGTATAGTTTATGGGTAGGTAGAGGCGTTGTCCCGACCATCGTATTACTCTTAGAGGCTTGCAGATTATTTCTATTTTCCTGTGGTTAGCTGTTGTTGGCTGTGTGGGACCCATATGTGTTTTATCTCGTGTGTTGGCCACGTGGGGCCCTGTTTAGCTGATACTTATCGGTCTTGTTGTCTATGGCTGAGTTTAGTACCTGATTAAAGTTTCAGTCATAACTAGACATCATGGTGGCCTTGTCGGCCTGCATAGGACTCCCTGTTTCTATGTGCTTCTAGTTAGTTATTTTCCTGTGATAGGTGGCTATAAGGCCTTGTCGGCCGGGGGCTGTGTTTACAGCCGATATATAGCCCATTATTTTCTTAATTCCAGAGTTAGTAGTAGCCCTGCACCAAGAGTGCGTAGGCTCAGTCAGATCTCAATTGAGCACCAGGTGCCAGTCATGCCTCCCAAGGTGGGGCGTCACGAACTTGGTATCATAGCAGGTCGTATCCCAGGGAGTCTGCAAGCCGTTCTAAGTAGATTCATGTCTATGGATGTGTTGTGCACGACATACTATAGGCAGGAGACTGCAAGTCATGATAAGATGGTTACTCTTCTTTCTTATCCAATCGTGCTATAGAGCTTTACGGTATAGGGTTGAATCCCTAAGCTTACCATATTCTTTTTGTCTACAGAGAAATGTCAGACCCGCGACACCCCATGACTGGCAGGAGATTGGACGTGGCAGCAGGAGAGGGTACTAGCAGGGTGCCCCAGTCAGAGTCAGCCCGATCTAAGGGCGACAGGGAGGTTTCATCTCGATCTCCCCAACATTTTCCACCACACCAGGAGCCGCTCGGAGCGGCAAATGTGTTGGCACCCCCTCGAGCAGTACCTATACCTATAACATCCGATCAGGAGGTTAGGAGTATTGTTGTTATGTTGGCTCAGATGATGGCCGCACAGCGTCAGCCCATGGTACCGGTGGTTACAGAATCTTTAGGAGGCCTGGTAGCTCGAGGGTCCGAGAGTTCCTTGCACTGAGTCCCCCGCAATTCACAGGGACAGATCAGGATGAGCACCCTCAGGATTTCCTAGACCAGTTGCAGCGAATGTTTAGGGTAATGCATGCCACCCCTACAGAATCAGTGGAGTTAGTAGTGTTTCAGTTGCGGGACATTGAAGTACTATGGTATGAGATTTGGGAAGGTCCCGAGGCAGAGATGTTCCCCCTCAGACTTGGCCCAGCTTCTCAGAGGCTTTCTTAGATCATTATTTGCCACGAGAGATCCTCTAGGCCAGGGTAGATCAATTTTTGCGCCTGGAATATGGTTCGATGAATGTTCGAGAATATGCTATGAGATTTGATTTCTTGGCCCGATATGCACCAGCCTTTGTGGATACTATCCAGCCAGGGTGCACCGATTCATTATGGGGCTGAATCTAGAATACATGGAGACCTATATCACAGCTACCTTGCGAGAGGACATGGATATTGCTCGTGTTCAGGCATTTTCCCAAAAATAGCAGCAGGGGAGCAGGTTTGGTCGTCGAGGACAGCCAGGGGCCGGCGAGAGCTCATGGTCAGCAGGATCACAACAGTAGAGGGGGCCGTAGCAGAGTAGATTTACTGCACCACTTTTCCCTATTTGCAGTCACGTCATTCTGGGGCATGCAGGTATGGTACTACGGCATGTTATACATGTGGACAAGAGGGTCATCAGATGAGGGACTGTCCGGCTCGAGGTTGGGGTCAGGATAGATCTTCTGTGGGGTCACATGCTCCAGCCCCTCCAGTAGGGCACAGGCCCTCAGCTCCAGCCAGCTAAGGCCGAGGGAGATTAGAGGCCTCCAGTTCAAGTATCGGTCCAGATCGCACATATGCTTTATCGGGGCGACAGGAGTCAGAGTCATCATCGGATGTTGTGACAGGTATGCTGGACATTTTCTCTCATTCCACATATGCTTTGATAGACCCAGGCTCCACTTTATCTTATGTTACACCATTAGTGGCTCGGAAGTTCGGTATCACGCGGGAATTACTTCGGCGACCCTTTTCAGTGTCTACTTCCATTGATGATTCTATTATAGCTAAGAGGGTCTACCGAGGGTGAACGATAGAGGTCGTTGGTCGCCATACTTTGGCAGATTTGGTAGAATTTGAGATGATTGATTTTGATGCAATTTATGCCAATGTAGAATGTTGGACCAAGATTGTCTGATTCCACTTTCCTGGGGAGGAAGTACACGACTGGAAAGGTAGTGCGACCACGCCGAAAGGTAGGTATATTTCCTATCTTCGGGCAAGAAAATTGATAGAAAAGGGATGTATTATTGTATTGTCAGGGTTCAGGATGTCCAAGCAGAATCTCCGACTCTTCATTCTATTCCAGTGGTTAATGAATTTCTAGATTATTCCTAGATGAACTTCCTAGTATTCCCCCAAAACGGGAAATCGACTTTGCAATTGACTTATTATCGGGTACACAACCTATATCTATTCCTCCATACCGGATGGCTCCTGCTGAGCTCAGAGAGTTAAAGGAGCAGTTGAAAGATCTGCTAGATAAGGGCTTTATCAAGCCGAGTACTTCACTATGGGGTACGCAGGTTTTGTTTGTGAGAAAGAAAGATGGTTCCCTCCGCATGTGTATAGATTATCGGCAGCTGAATAAAGTCACTATCAAAAATAAGTACCCGCTTCCCAGAATAGATGATTTTTTTGATCAGTTACAGGGGGCGAAGTGTTTTTCCAAGATTGACTTAAGATCGGGGTACCATCAGATTCGAGTTCGGGAGAGAGATATTCAAAAAAATGCTTTCGGGACCTGATATGGCCACTTTGAATTTCTAGTCATGTCCTTTGGATTGACGAATGCTCCAGCAGTGTTCATGGACTTAATGAACAGTATTTTCAGGTCGTACCTAGACTTGTATGTGATAGTATTTATTGATGATATTCTGGTGTATTCCCTCTCAGAAGCAGAACATTGGGATCATTTACGGACAGTGCTCCAGATTCTCAGAGATCGTCAGTTATATGCAAAATTTTCCAAGTGTGAGTTTTCGCTGAAATCAGTGGCCTTTCTGGGTCATGTTGTGTCAGAAGCCAGTATCCAGGTAGACTCCTAGAATATTGAGGCAGTAAAAACATGGCCTAGGCCGACAACTCCAACTGAGGTATGCAGTTTCTTGGGATTAGCCATTTACTACAGGCGGTTTGTAGAAGGGTTTTCTACTCTATCAGTGCCTTTGACCAAGTTAACTCAGAAAGCAGCCAAATTTCACTGGACCAAAGCATGTGAACAGAGTTTCCAGGAGCTGAAAAATAGACTAAATTCAGCACTAGTATTAGCCTTTCCAGAAGGATCAGAGGGTTACGCAGTGTACTGTGATGCTTCGGGTGTCGGGTTAGGATGTGTTCTCATGCAGCACGGTAAGGTAATTGCTTACGCTTCGAGACAGCTGAGGAAGCATGAACAGAACTACCCTGCCCATGACCTGGAATTAGCCGCGGTCATCCATGCCTTAAAAATATGGAGGCACTATCTATACGGTGTTCATGTAGATATTTTCACTGATCACAAGAGCCTCCAGTATATCTTCACACAGAAAGAGTTGAATCTGCGACAGCGCCGCTGGTTAGAATTATTGAAAGACTATGATGTAAATATTTTGTATCATCCAAGAAAAGCCAATATTGTAGCAGATGCCCTCAGTTGCAAATCTATGGGGAGTTTAGCATACCTGAGGCTAGAACAGTGAGAACTAGCTCGGGAATTACATCAGTTAGCCAATCTGGCCGTTTGTATAGTAGATTCAGCAGACAGAGGGGAAGTGATCCAGAATACTGCAGTTTCATCATTGGTTGTAGAAGTAAAAGAGTGGCAGTATGAAGATCCTAACCTAGTTCAATTCAGGAGTAAAGCTCAGCGAGGGGAAGTAGCAGATTTTAGGGTAACTGGAGACGGAGTTTTGAGGTATAGGGGTTGCCTTTGTGTGTCGGATGCGGCTGGGCTTCACCATCAGATTATGGGCGAGGTACATTATTCTCTTCATCCAGGTTCAACGAAGATGTACCATGATATAAAAGAAATTTATTGGTGGCCGGGAATGAAAAAGGAAGTATTAGAATTTGTCGCGCAATGTCCTAGTTGCCAATAGGTAAAAGCTGAGCATCAAAAACCCAGTGGATTGACACAAGAAATAGCAGTGCCTATGTGGAAATGGGAGGTGAATAATATGGACTTTGTGACAGGGTTACCTCGTACCAGGCATAAATTTGATTCTATATGGATCATCGTTTATAGGTTGACAAAGTCAGCCCACTTCCTGCCAGTTAGGGCTACTTTCTCAGCCGAGGACTATGCTGAATTATATATTAGAGAAATAGTACAATTACATGGTGTTCCAATATCAATTATTTCTGACAGAGGGGCACAGTTCAAAGCTAAATTTTGGAAATCCTTCCAGAAAGGTTTAGGGACACAGGTTAACATGAGTACAGCCTTCCATCCTCAGATAGATGGGCAAGTAGAACGCACAATTCAGACGCTCGAAGACATGCTACGGGCATGTGTGTTAGACTTTGGAGGAAACTGGGATGAGCACTTGTCACTTATTGAATTCACGTACAACAACAGTTACCATTCAGCAATTCAGATGGCGCCTTATGAAGCCTTATATGGAAGGAAGTGCAGATCCCCAGTTGGTTGGTTCGAGGTAGGAGAATCGGGGATTGATTAGGCCAGATATTATTCATCAATTAGAAGAGAAGGTGAAACTTATCAGAGAACGCCTATTAACAGCTCAGAGCCACTAGAAGTCCTATTCTGATGTGCATCGAAGGAACTTAGAGTTTGATGTGGGTGACTAGGTATTCCTAAAGGTTTCGCCGATGAAGGACGTGATGAGATTTGATAATAAGGGCAAGATTAGCCCAAGGTTTATTGGACTGTATCAAATCCTTCGAAGGATAGGCTAGGTGGCATATGAGCTAGATCTTCCTTCAGAATTAGAATCTATCCACCCACTCTTCCATGTGTCGATGCTACGAAAGTGCATAGGAGATCTCTCCCGAATTGTGCCAGTTGAGGATGTCCAAATCACTGAAGAGTTAGCTTATGAAGAGGTTCCAGTAGCTATATTGGATCGGCAGGTTCGCAGGCTGAGAACTGAAGATGTCGCTTCTGTTAAAGTATTGTGGAGGAACAAGAACAGAGAAGAAATGACTGGGAGGATGAAGATGATATGAGAACCAGATACCCTCATTTGTTTCAGGCTTAGTCCAGACTATGCAATTAAGGTAAGTTATCGATTCAGTTGCTATTTATATATATTGCTCAGTTGACTCCAGCCTTGTTGTGAAATAGTTGTTATAGCATTATATAAAGCGCCTATACTGGACTTTTCTGCATTTCAGGGTTTTAAGATAGTCCATGTTACAGGGGAGACTGCCAAAATTTTTCCAGTATAATAGTCCTAAAAGAGATAAACCCCAGTAAACCGATTTGACATTAAAGGACGAATGTACTTAAGGGGGGGAGGATGTTACACCCCATGAAAATTAATGAATAGTAGGCGTACGCGTGACTTTGAAGTATACAAAGACTGTACGACGCGTGTAAAGAAGCCTCAGAAGTCGGGTCGAACGAGGTCAGTCCGCAAGGGCCAGCGCGACACTCCAGCCTGCTTGTGCTATGGGTCGTGTAGCGCGCCAGGGGGATCAGCGCCCTGGGAGGCGCGGTGCGGTAAGGCCCTGGCGCTATCGCCAGCGCGGGGCGCTGGCCTCTTGGCGCTTTGGCCAGTGTGAGGCGCTGCCCAGGCCACCGTCCTAATATATATATATAGTTCTTCGGTTCAATTTTACTTCATTTCAATAGTTCCTCAACCAGAAAAGAGAGTGAACAAAGGTTTCAAATAATTTTTGTCCGATTACGCTACCAAATACCGTCCAAACTCCAATTAACTTTTGGTATTGAAGTTTAAGGCCATAGAGAGCATCGCTACGGAGTTATTTTCACGAAATTCGCCCGGCGAATCATCGTCCCGCTGAACCAAAATCATCAGAATTGTGACAAACTAATTTCTATACGATCACAAGCTTCAAGTAAGCATTTCTCCCTTCTAGACTTTCGAGAAATAATGAGTTTTTGACCGTATTCCGTTAAGTTGAAATATAGTTAATATTTAAATATAAAGTTTTCCTTTTTGCCGAATTTAGTATTAAAACCAGCCCTATTCTCCCAGTAACATGTTTCTAGTCGGGAAGAGCTGATGAAATACATATTGGAACTCGTCAACTAATCAGGAAGAAGCGATTGAGGTATTTTAAGGCAAATTCCTTTGGCAAGTTAGTTCATATAGCATTATAACTCAATCTAAATCCCAGTAAGGGAATCATAAGTACGTTAATGATGAATAGTTGTTGTTAGTAGCTGAGATTAGTATTCTATGCTTTGTTTGGGATTTGATTTTCCTATATAGTCCTCCATGAACAACCCCAAGGTTATTAGCTGTATCGACGCCCGCTAGGGGAGAGATGATGTCGCTCCAGAAAGAGCGGTATGCCGTCCGCGAGGGACGAATGATGGGGTTCCAGGTCCTCATAGAGTCCATTCCATGGATGGACTATCATACATACGTTGTATCGGAACCGCACCCCCTCGAGCTTGGTGCCCGGGGTGCAGATATCAGGAGTCCACTAGACTCAGACACAGCTACAGTCAGGGGCCGAGTGGGCTCAGTTGCAGACCTAGGGGACTGGTAGGACGGCTATAGTTACTAGTTGACCCATTATGACCTTGTTAGGGGTATATAGATTGAATTGTACTCACCAGGGCTTATGGGGGCCCCAGGTGGGTTGTTCTGTGCTGGTTGTACCTTCCGGCTTATGGGGGCCAAGTAAGGTACTTGTTTGCTTTAGTTATGTTAGACTAGATAATAGAGAATCCAGCTACTCAAGTATGACTCCTATCCCTTTTCTTTCAGTCCTTTTTCAGTTTTATCTTTTATATTCAGTTATTTATAGTTATGGTCTTACATACTCGGTACATGTTATACTGACGCCCTTTTGGGGCGCTGCATTACTTGCCTGCAGGTACGGTTAGACGAGGCGTAGATCCCTCTTAGCTTCCAGCCAGGATTAGCAGAAGAGTCGGCTCCTTTCCTCCGGAGCTTATAAATAGAAGGTTTACCCATTTGATTGTACAGTTTATGGGTAGGTTGAGGCCCTATCCCGACATATTACTCTTAGAGGATTGCAGATTGTTTCTATTTCCCTGTGGTTAGCTGTTGTTGGCTGTGTGGGGCCCGTATGTGTTTTATCTCGTGTGTTGTCCGCGTGGGGCCCTGTTTTGCTGATACTTAGCGGCCTTGTCGTCTATAGCTTAGTTTAGTACCAGATTTAAGTTTCAGTCATAACTAGACATCATGGTGGCCTTGTCGGCCTGCATAGGACTCCCTATTGCTGTGTTTCTAGTTAGTTGTTTTCCTGTGACAAGTGGCTATAAGGCCTTGTCAGTCGAGGGCTGTGTTTACAGCCGAGATATAGCCCATTACTTTCTTGATTCCAGAGTTAGTAGTAGCCCTGCACTAGGAGTTCTTAGGCTCAGTCAGATCTAAGTACGGCACCAGGTGCCAGTCATGCCTTCCAAGGTGGGGCGTGACACTAGCTACCCCATGTTGACCCAGATATCGTCTTATATTTTCATTACCTCTAGTCGACACTATGGACTCACCGATATTGTTCCTAGATCTTTAGACTGATCTTCTCACTGGATCCTTATTTTGAGGTCCTTAAGACAAATAGCATGGTGCACCTCTCTTCATCCCATTTCCTAATATTAATGCCAGAAGGAATCTCAACGCTGTGCCACCTCTATTTGCTAGCTTTGTAGTGGCTTGACCTGATTGACCCCGAGTCTTTCAAATTCCTCTTTTGTGACTTACGGTATTTTATCATGGCCTATGTGCCCCTAGGCGTCCTCGAATTTTCATAGAACTTCCCACTGTGGGTACTAAAAATATGGAGGGCCCACTATGGAATTTGAAATGTTAGTGTTTTTAGCCAGTCCGCTACAGCGATCTATTTTTTGCCACAGCGGTTCTGCTGTGGCAAAAGTCAATCTACTGCAGCAAAAAATAAAGTCAGTTTAAGGGATAGAATCGACGGTTTTGAGTTCATTCTCAAATTTCTAACTTCAACTTGTGCGAATTCTCTTGACTCTCCAGTAATTTTTCTCGATTTTGCTCAAGTATATTCATTCTTACCACTCATTGTACTATTCTCCTTGTGTTGGTTGCCTATTCCATGTTATTTTTGCTTGATTTGGGGTTGTTTTAGGGTAGGAAGGACACAACTTTTTTTGGCATTGTGGGGGTAGATTTATGAAGCATGCTGCTAATTTTACGTCCTTAAGTTACTTGAATCATTTCCTGGGTACTGTATATAGTTTTCAAGGCGGTATCCATGAAAGAAATAATGAGGTTTTGGGTAGGGTGGTGATTTGACTTCCTCAAGCCTTTCAGGCTTGAATCTAGACCCTATAGGGTGGAAAATTATTAGTAGGGCATGAATAAGTCTACCACTTGCCCGATCTATTGATTAATTAGGGGAAACCAGAGGTTGAAATTTCAACCTTCATTGTTGGGGTCGAAGGTCTATTCGAGACTATGATGTCTACTATAGAGGGGCTTGACCACTGCAGCAGAACCATCATAGCGATCCCATCCGCTGTTGTGGACTCGCTGCAGTAGATACTCAGCCACTGCAGTGGTCCGCTCAGGCAGTGAGCTATTCTCTAATTTCTGTCTTTCTTCTCCAAACCTCTCCTTCTCTTATTTACCTTAATCACTTCCTAAAGCTTCTTATATCTTAAAAGTTTGGCAATATGTCTTCTTCTAGTTGCAGCATCCATACCAATGACTATATCCGATTTGTGACCGACCAGTGCTAATTCCGACACAATGAGCAAGCCTCCAAGGGTCTGATCCACGAATGGGGTTTCATGATGCAAGATGTGGTAGAGAGGGCACGGAATTCTATGTTCGCCTCCAAAAGTTTGGGTGGGGTCCATTGGTAGAGGATCCTTGTGAGGCAAATGAGGAGTGGGTGCGGGAGTTCTACGCTAACCTCCCTATGGTGGTCTTGAACCACACGAGCCGGTTGCCTATGTTAGGGGGAGACAGATTTTGTTGACTCCAACTGCTATCTACGAGGCTTTGAATCTGCTAAACCCTTCAAAGGATGAGAGAGAAGCCCTGAATATGGACGGGAATAGGCGGTGGCTAGTGGACACCTTTGTGGTGGAGGAGTAGAGGGCCTCGATGAATTGGGGCATTACTCGGGCTGGCATTCAGGGCACCTATTTCATGGTGGAGGACAGAAAGTGGCTGAACTTTGTGTTTCAGAGGATTTGCGCTTCCACCATTGTCATCGATATGACCTATGCCCGTGCACTGGTGGTGGCTGTATTTTGAGTGGGGTGCAGGTGAATGTAGGGGCCCAAATCTTGGAGGAGTAGAGATATTTTGCTTACAATACTATCACTGGTCTGCCTTTTCCCTCTCTCATTACCCTGTTGTGCAAGGAGGTCAGGGAGCACAGGAGGCCAGGGATGTCATGGTGGCCTGTGATGTGCCATTCGATCCTCTGAGGGTGAAGGGAGCTTCAGGGAAGGGCAGAAAGAAGAGGAATACTGCTTCTGGTGATGGATATGGGGGGCCAACACTTCCAGGCCTTTGTGCCTTCTAGAGCTGATAGAGACAAAGATGGTCGTCATGCGTGAGCTACTGGGAGGGTTTCCTAGACCTCCATCAAGTAGCAGGCCCTCCAGTGCAGCAACTATAGATCCAGAGGAGATGCAGGGGGTGATTTCTATCCTAGCCCAGGCCCATGTGGAGCTCCAAGAGGACCTGGAGAAGAAGAAGAAGAAGCGGCGGTCTCGCGACAAGCTCCTAGTCAGCGTGTGGAAAAGGGTCAAGGTGATCCTCAAGTAACTTTCTCCCGATAACAAGATACCCCAGACGACCAGGCGGAACTTCCCGGAGTTCTCTTTTCTCAACAGGTTCGATGAGGGAGCGGCCGGTGATTCTAGTAGCGGTAGTGATAAGGCTTCCAGTTTGGCAGGGCCACAAGTGTTCCCCCCTCCCCTGTTTTCTACTTTTACTGATTGTGATTTGGGTAGCCCCGTTTGGAGCTTGTAAGACAATATCACTTTTCTTTCTTGTTTTTGAATATCGATACTTATTTTCTATTGGTGTACGGATGCCCATATAGCATTCTCATCCAATGGTCCTGTGTGGCCCTTTGTTTTATTATATTAGCCATTGCTTTTCCTGGATTGGTACTACTCGAATGCTTTTATCGTGGATATACCTATTGTTGCCTTTCAAAAAAACTAGAGTTTCTGGATTCTGCCTGGTAGCTATCCGCTGTAGTGATCTCCTTTTTGCTGCAGTGGACCTGCCATGACAGTCCTTTACACGCTGCAGTGAGCCCGCTACGGCGAGGCATTTGTCACTGCAGCAAAGCTGCCAAGGCTGTATAACTGAAGGGGTTTTAGTCCTTACGATCATTCCTAAGTCAATTCCATCCATAAATGTATCCCGCATTTTCTACAATTCATGTTGCCAGATATCAATTAAACTCAACCTGGACGACCAACACACTCGGAAGGCACGATGAGAAAGAAATAAAGTAAAAACCTCCTAGATTCTTTATAGCTTCCTGAAGATTAAATGTGGACATCTATACACCAATTCGCAAGAGTCTACTTGATATTACTCTTGTACTTCTGAGACCGGTAACCTAGACTCTCTGATACCAACTTGACACGACTCAAATGGGTGAATCGTGCAGGCACCTACATTGACTCTAGCTTGATAGGACCCCTTTTTGAACAATGAATAAAGTATTTATCATAATCATGAATTTACATAAATCACAATGATTTAGAAGTATCAATAAAATATTTTCTAAAAATATTAACCCTCCCAAGATCTAGCCTAGGCAGGTATAAAATCTCTAACGGAATATTGACAAAATAAAATGACACAGCTTCATCTGCGAAGAAAAAGTGGAAGCTGATGCTGAGTACTCCATGCCATTCTTGAAACTTCAAGCCTGCCACAACCTACACCCAAAAGGTGTAGCAAGGTAGTATCAGTACACCACACATACCGGTAGGCATCATCAACCGACTAAGATTAGTTCATGAAATAACATATAATTAGCATGCAATCAATTACTCAATTTTAATGACAACTCTAACTTATATTTAGAACCAAACAAGTTCCTTAACCACTTCATTAGTTCATATAACTCAACAATATTCCTATACATGCCCTCCAACTCTAGTCAGTGATCACAACTTCTATTCTGTTTCTCCCATCTTGCTGCAGGGGACACTTTGACTGCTATAGCGGGATCGTGGCAGCAGCAATTTGCCCGCTATAGCGGTTCCCTATTTAGATAGTAGCCTTGTTTCATTGATCCTTTCCTCTTTCAACCTGCCATTTAAACAATATTAACACACCTATCTCATCTACACTTCCATTACTACTATCTAAGTCCGTTCCCATTATTTAATGACCTATTTATTGACTCGCATGATTAACTAATCCCTGTTAAATTCTACTCCTACTCTTTTATCTACGCTCTAATGATAAAGTTAAATCGATGATCTCCTCATAATTCACTACCACCGTTATTGTCTCGCCCCAACTTGGGAGGCATGACTGGTATCTGGTGCCATACTGGGATCTGAACTAACCTGACTGGGTTTATGCACTTCTGGTTCATGCCTGCTCTTCAAATCAAGAAAACAACAAGCTATATATCGGCTGTAAATACAGCCTCCGACCGACAAGGCCGTATAGCCACCTGTAAAGAGAAAACAGCTAACCAACAATATGCAATAAAGGGATCCTATGCGGGCCGACAATACCACCATGTTGTCTAGTTATAGGAGAATGAAAACAGGTAGTCATAGTTATACTATAGCCGACAAGGCTGCTAACTAAAAGCTAAACTAGAACCCACACGGGCATTACACAAAATAAACATACATAGGCCCTACACAACCAACAACAAAACCAACAACTGAGATTCTGTAGCCTACAAGCCTCTAAAAGTGGAATAATGGTCGAGACAGGACCCTAACCTACCCATAAACTGTACACCAAAAGAACAAACCTTCTAACTAACAACCCCGGAGAAAAGGAGTTGGTTAGACCGCAGACTCTAGCTGATGACTAGGGAGGTCTTGAACCACATCTATCCGCACCTGCAGGCAAGTAATGCAGCGCCCCAAAGATGGGCGTCAATACAATATGTACCGAATATACAAGGCAGTAATGAAAATGACTGAAAATTACTAATAGTAAAACTAGAAATATTTCATTAGAAGGGATAAGATATACAACATGCTTCATAACTAATAATAAATAATGCAAACAAAAACCTTACTTGGCCCCCATAAGCTCGAAAGGTACAACCAGCATAGAATAATTCGCCAGGGGTCCCCATAAGCCCTGACGAGCACACTTCAATCTATATACCCCTAATAAGGTCAAAATGTCAACAGGTAACTATAGCCAACCTGCCTGTCCCCTGGGTCTGCAACTGAGCACGCTCGACTCTTGTAGCTGTGTCTGAGTCCGGTGGACTCCTGTAACTGAATCCTGGGCACCAGGCTCGACAAGGGTCAGTGATGTCGATATGGCATAAAAATAATAGTCCAACAATGGATGGACTATAGAATGGCCCTTGGGCCTAAGTATTCTCCCTTGGGACAACATATAGCTCCTTGGAGCAATCCATATATCCTCAAAGGCGATGACACAGCTAGTAACCTGAGGTTGGACAATGAAAGGCTATATAGGGCAGGGTACAGTCCCAATCCAAATAGAAAACGCTAATCTCAAACTAATGGTAGCAGTAATCACAATATACATGCTTTTGGATTTCTTACGAGGATTTAGGTCGTATTACTATACAACAAGAATAACTTGCCGAAGGAATTCGCCTTAACATACCTTGAATGTCGACTTTCGTATAACCGATGAGTTTTAACTTACAACCGGCAGTTCTACCCAACTGCAGTCCTTACACTGAGAGAATTGGGCTAATTTCAATACTAAATTCGACAAATAATGAAAGGTTTCGATAATAATATCAACTATAATTTAACTCCGAATAACTCAACCGAAAACCTACAATTTCTCAAGAGTTCAGAAGGGAGAAATGCTTACCTAATGCCTGTGGCCGTTTAGGATTCAATTGGGAATAATTCTAAAAAACTTTACTCAGCGGGGTTCCGGTATGCTAAGAAAATTTCCCTGAAATAACTCTGTAGAAATTCTTCCCGTAGGCCTAGAAATTTTTACCTGAAGTTAATTTGTGTTTGGACGGCATTTGGTAGCATAATTTGATGAAAATTCAATGAAAGTTGTGTCTCCTCTTGTTTCTGGCCGAGAGAGATATAATAAAATGAATTAAATTGAACAAAGGTGCCTTATATATAACCATTGGTGGCATAGGGGCACCCCACGCTGCCCATCGCGCCAAGAGCCGGTGCTCCGCGCTGCCCCATGCGCTGATGGTGCTGGTGCGCCGCGCTGCCCCTTGCGCAATATGGCGGCGCGTCACGCTGGCCCTTTGCACCCTGGCCTCGCCCGACCCTGCTTCTGAGTCTTTTCCCGCATGCGTCAAGCTTCTATTATTCGTTAAACAATCACGCGCATGCATACTAACCGCTAACATCTTACAGGGTGTAACATTCCCCCCCCCCCCCCGCAGGAATATTCATTCTCAAATGTCATCTTTAGGCTTAAAGGAGTTGACTCTTTTAATCAACACTTAGAAAACTTTTGGCAGTCTCCTCTGTATTATGAACTATCCGGAAACCTAAAACGCAGAAAAAACCAACATATGCGTCTCACAGGACGCTATAAAGAGCTACTCCACCATATAGAGATAACCAACTAAACAATGTTGATAATATAGGAAGATAAATAGCAACTGAACAACAACCTCACCTCACCACATATTTTGGGCCAATCCTGGAATAAATGAGGATACCTAGATCTCATGTCATCCTCAGCTTCCAAGTCATCTCTTCTTTGTTTCTGTTCCTCCACAGAACTTTAATGGAGGCCACATCTTTAGTCCTTAACCTACGAACTTGCCGATTTAGTATAGCAACTATAACCTCTTCATAGGCTAACTCCTGAGTAACTTGAATGTCCTCAACTGGCATAACTCGGGATGGGTCCCTAATGCACTTTCGCACCATGGACATATGAAAGACTGGATGAACAGATTCTAGCTCATATGCCACTCGGCCTGTTCTTCGGAGGTTCTGATACGGGTCAATGAACCTAAGGCTAAGCTTTTCCTTCTTTCCAAACCTCATCACGCCCTTCATCGGTGAGACTTTGAGGAATACCCAATCATCCACCTCGAATTTCAAGTCTCTACGCCGCACATTAGAATAGGACTTCTGGAGACTTTGGGCTATTAACAAGCACTCTCTGATGAGTTTTACTTTCTTTTCTGACTGGTGGATCATATCAGGTCCAACTAACCTTGACTTCCCTACTTCAAACCACCCGCTAGGGGACCTGTAATTTCACCCATACAAGGCCTCATAAGGCGCCATCTGAATTGTAGAGTGATAACTATTATTATATGCAAACTCGATAAGGGGTAAATTCTCATCCCAACTTCGTCCATAATCTAGTACACACGTCTGTAACATATCCTTGAGCGTCTGAATTGTGTGCTCTGCCTAACCGTTTGTCTGAAGATGGAGTGCTATACTCAGATTAACTTGTTTCCCCAAGCCCTTCTGAAATAATTGCCAAAATCTAGTTGTAAATTATGCTCCTCTATTACAAATAAAAGATGCGGGGACACCATGTACTCGAACTATTTCTTTAATATACAACTCAGCATAGTCTTCGACGGAGAAGGTAGTCCTAACTGGAAAGAAATGAGCTGAGTTTGTTAATCTGTCGACAATGACCCAAATAAAATCGAATCTACGTTTGGTACAGGGTAATCCTGTCACAAAGTCCATGTTGATTGCTTCGCATTTCCACATAGGCACCGCTATCTCCTGCGTTAATTCGCTGGGTATCTGATGTTCGACCTTTACCTATTGGCAGTTAGGACACTGTGCTACAAATTTCACTACACCCTTTTCCATTCCAGACCATCAGTATATCTCCTTTATGTCATGGTACATCTTCGTCGAACTTAAGTGAAGAGAGTAACGAGAATAATGTACCTCTGCCATAATCTGCTGGCAAAGTCCTGCCACATCTGAAATGTAGAGGCGACCCCTAAATCTCAAGACCCCGTCTTCTGTCAATTCGAAATCTGTTAATTCGCGAACCTTCCTTCCGAGATGTACTAGGTTAGGATCCTCATACTGCCTCTCTTTTACTTCCATAACCAGGGATGATACTGCGGTATTTTGAATCACAGCCCCATAATAAACCGATGTACTCTGGCTAGCATGGTGTCTACAAAATCTACACATATTTAGCCAAAGAATCAAACCTCATTGCATATTCTCAGACACTCATTGAGCCCTGCTCCAAGTGCAAAAACTGATCCACCCAAGCCTGTCGAATTTCTCGCGGAAAGTAGTGATCTAGGAAAGCCTCTGAGAAACTAGACCAAGTCAGAGGGGGAGTGTCTCTATCTCGAGACCTCTCCCAGCTCTTGTACCATAACACTGCTATGTCCCGCAATTAAAATACCGCTAACTCAACCGACTCCACGGGCGTAGCATGCATCACCCTGAAAATCCATTGTAACTGGTCCAGGAAGTCCTAAGGGTCCTCTTCCCGATCCGTCCTTGTAAACTGCGGGGGACTCAGGGAAAGGAACTCTCTAACCCTTGAACTTCTAGGTCCTCCCAAAGATTCAGCAACCACTAGTACCACGGGCTGGCGTTGAGCGGCCATCATCTAAGCTAACATATAGACAGCGCTCCTAACCTCCTGATCTGATGGTATAGGTATAGGAACTGCTGGAGGTGGTTTCAACAAGTCCGCTACCCTGGAGGACTCCTAGCATGGATGAGACTGCTGGGGAGACCGGAATGAAGTCTCCCTATTGCCCTCAGATCGGGCTGGCTCTAACTGGGGCACCCTGCTAGTGCCCTCTCCTGCCGCAGTATCTAACTTTTGGCCAGTCGTAGTCTGTCGTGTGTCTGACATTTCTCTGTAGATAAGCAGAATAAGGTAAGCTTAGGGACTCAACCCTATACAACATAACTCTACAGAAGAAGGAAGGGTAACCATGCTATTATGCCCCATACCCTCCTACCTATGGAGTGTGGTGCACAATATACCCATAGATAAGACTCTACTAGACACGGGTTGCAGACTCCCTAGGATATGATCTTCTCTAATACCAAGTTTGTCACGCCCCACCCCGGGAGGCATGACTGGCACTTGGTACCATACTGGGATCTGAACTGACCTGACTGGGCTTATGCACTTTTGGTGCATGCCTGCTCTTCAAATTAAGAAAATAAGGAGCTATATCTCGGCTGTAAATACAGCCACCGGCCGACAAGGCCGCATAGCCACCTGTAAAGAGAAAATAGCTAACCAATAATACGCAATAAAGGGATCCTATATGGATCGACAAGACCACCATGCTGTCTAGTTATAGTCGAATGAAAATAGGTAGTCATAGCTATACTATAGCCAAAAAGGCTGCTAACTAAAATCTAAACTAGGCCCCACACGGTCATTACGCAAAGTAAACATACATAGGCCCCACACAGCCAACAAAAAAACTAACAATTGAGAATCGGTAGCCTGCAAGCCTCTAAGAGTGGAATAATGGTTGGGACAGGGCCTCGACCTACCCATAAACTATACACCAAAAGAACAAACCTTCTAACTAACAACCCCGGAGAAAAGAAGTTGGTTAGACCGATGACTCTGGCTGATGACTAGGGAGGTCCTGAACCGCCATCTATCTGCACCTGCAGGCAAGTAATGCAGTGCCTCAAAGATGGGACTCAGTACAATATTTATCGAATATATAAGGCAGTAATGAAAATGACTGAAAAGTACTGATAATAAAGCTGGAAATTATTCATTAGAAGGGATAAGTAATACAACCTGCATTGCCCTACAACCTGTTGTATAACTAGCAATAAATAATGCAAACAAGAACCTTACCTGGCCCCTATAAGCCTAAAAGATACAACCATCATAGAATAACCCGCTCGGGACCCCCATAAGCCCAAGCGAGCACACTTCAATCTATATACCCCTAACAAGGTCAAAATAAGTCAACATGTAACTATAGTCAACCTGTCTATCCCCTGGGTCTGCAACTGAGCTCGCTCGACTCCTATTATTGTGTCTGAGTCCAGTGGACTCCTGTAACTGCACTACGGGCACCAGGCTCGATAAGGGTCAGTGATGTCTATACGGCATAAAAATAATAGTCCTTCCATGGATGGACTGTAGCATGGTCCTTGGGCCTAAGTATAGTCCATTGGGACAACATATAGCTCCTTAGAGCAATCCATATAGCCCCGAAGGCATACCCCTAAGGTTGGACAATGATAGGCTATATAGGGTAGGGTCAGTCCCAATCTAAACAGAAAATGCTAATCTCAAACTAACGGTAGTGGCTAACCACAATATATATGTTTATGGATTTCTTACGAGGATTTAGGTTGTATTACTACACGACAGGAATAAATTGCCAAAGGAATTCGCCTTAACATACCTTGAATGCCGACTTTCATTTAACCGGCGAGTTTCAATTTGCAACCGGCGGTTCTACCCGACTACAACCCTTATACTGAGAGAATATGGCTAATTTCAATACTAAATTCAGCAAATAACAATAACTTTCTATAATAATATCAACTATAATTCAACTCCAAATAACTCAGTCAAAAACCTATAATTTCTCAAGAGTTCAAAAGGGAGAAACGCTTACCTAATGCCTGTGGCCATTTAGGATTTAATTTGGAGTAATTTTGACAACCTTTACTCGGTGGGGTCCTGGTATGCCAAGCGAATTTCCTTAAAATAACTCCGTAGAAATGCTTTCCGTAGGTCTAGAACTTGTTACCCAAAGTTAATTTGAGTTTGGACGGCATTTAGTAGCGTAATTTGATGAAAATTCAATGAAAGTTGCATCTCCTATTGTTTCTGGCCGAGAGATATATGATAAAATGAATTAAATTGAACAAGGGTGCCTTATATATAACCATGGGCGGTGGCACAGGGGCGCCCCGCGCTACCCATGCGCTATTGGTGCTGGAGCGCCGCGCTACCCCTTGCGCAGGCCGGCTGGAATGTCGCGTTGGCCCTTTGCGCCCTGGCATCGCCTAACCCTGCTTCTGAGGTTTTTCCTGCACGTGTCAAGCTTTTATTATTCATCACAAATCCACGCACACGCACATTAACTGCTAACATCTTACGAGGTGTAACAGTTATACTCTTCATGTTACCTTCTATAACCCACAGTGATCACATGAATCAATCATTCAATCACAACGTTAATTAAATAACTCAAGTATATCAGATGACTCACTTTCCCTTTTCACATTCCACCTCATTTCGTCACGTTGTTATCACGGATTCCGCCAATCATTTCAGGAACACCATATCACAGTTTGACTTATTAACAAAATCACATACACGACAAGAATTACACATTACAAACTATAACACAATCATGGCTGATGAGTTGGTAATTTACAACCTCATTAGGCTCTAAAACTTGAGTTTTTATTTCGTTCTTCAGTTGATTATTTGGATTTTATTCCCTTTTTTCTTTCATTGTGTGCAGATGGCTAAAAGTTAAAAGAAAAAAGAGCAAAAATGGAGCAAAAAGAAGGGAGTGAGAGTGAATCGGCGATTCACAGATGTAAACAATTGAAACGTCGGACAAGGGTCAAATATCACTGCCTCAGAGGATTAATGCCACCGGTGGTTCGCGACCTGCCAGCAGCGAGTCGCTGGTCTAGTTTCCGAATGATACTCAAAAGTTCTAGAAAATGGTTTGAACACCCAGTGATTCACGGATTCGCATCGGAGAAATGCCGGGTGAACCGCCAGTGTTCACTGGAATTTAGTGAAGACACAGAAAAGACACCCACTGGTTCACAAATTATAACTGGAGAACCACCGGTGCTTCCGCTGGTTCTAGAATGGTGCTCATAAGGGTATAATCGTCCAACACTGAAAAAGAGATGAAAAGTGCCCTACTTTTCAGGGTATAAAGAGAAATAAAGTACTTTGTACTCAGATATGGAGAAGGAGATACAGAAATAGAGATATTGAGAGAGAACAAAGCTTATTATATCATTGTTTCCCTTTTTAGCTGCAGAACATTCTCGTAGCTGAGAGAGGGAGATTCTGATTGAAAATTGTAGAAAGTACTCTGTTCTATTTCCTCTTTGTACTAGTAAGTTTCAGCTATTGTTGAAGAATATTTTGTGAAGTTGATTTATATACTCTTGATATTAAATTCAATGATGCTATTAGTGAATGTGTTTTTGAATTTCTTAACTATGAGTAGCTAAAATCATTAACTAGAGGTGTGTGATGATGGATACTTAATTGGATTGGCTATTGCTAGAGTTATCTTCATGTTGTTCAATTAAGTATAAATCTATTAGATTCTCTTCAATCTATTAATGAAGATCCATTGATTATGATATGGGTCTATTTATTTTTTCTTGATTATTGCTTGAGAGAGAATAATTAAGTATTGGAAGAGAATGTAGTAGTGGGCATGGATAAGAGATTGTGAAATTAGGCTAGAAATAGCTGAAACTGCTTTCTCATTCCTTATTGGCAACTAATGGCTAGGAATAGTGCAGTTACTAACCCAAATCAAATCGGGTTGAGCTAAGTTGTGGCTAGAGTTTTGATAAAACTCTAGCAAGAGGTAGTCTATAAGCTGAGAAGCTGAGATTACCCACTTCCCGAGATTATTTACACTTGTTGAACTTATAAGATTACCTGGCATGTCCTGATCTAGTTAGTATTTCATCTACACCGCACCTCTAGGATTTCACACCCTTGTTGACACTTAGCTGATCTTGTTATTTTACTTCACTAAATCAACCAATACAATTCTCTAAAAATTTCAACTCCCCCAATTTTATTTGTCTTTGTATTAAATCTATGTGGTGCAATCTAACATCAATTCTCAATCGACACTTGAAATTATCATTTCCTAGTCATCGTGGGATTCGACCTTGGCACTCGTCGGGTTACTTGTTTTAATACTTCATCCATGTATATCTTTGAATTAAGGATATATTTTGGACATTATCAAAAATGGCGTCGTTGCCGGGGACTAGTGGTTGATAATCTTGTGTTAATTGTGAAGTTGAATTAGTTACACACCACAGTGGTCACTACTAATCAAATTGTGTGTGGCTCATGAACAGTTTTGGAGCGTAGAGAAGGGAAGAAAGATACAATGTTGTTAGTCCTGATGAAGCAAATGGAGTTGTTGACGAACTATATGAAGGGTTTCCATGCTAGATGTAACCAAGCCAACCATGACTATGATTATGTCTATTATGGAAACCAAGGTTGGAACAATACTAGGACAGTCGATACTACTAGTCAAGGGAGCAATGAGTCAATCCCACCTCATATGGAGAGTACTCTAGAAGTGGTGCTTGAAAAGGTTCTTGCGACTGAAGAGGGAGTTCAAGATTTATGAAGTAAACTCTTGGATCTAACAACCACTGTAAAGAGTCATGATACCATTATCCAACAATTGGAAGAACGGATGAACAAGTTAGCATCTCAGATGGCAACGCAAGCAACAGAGAACAATACGGCTCCAATGTAGGATATTGTAGAGAATTATATATTTGAGTGGTATAGCTGATATTTTCTTGAAAGGTGAAGAACTTGAGGAAGTTCACTATGTGCATAAGGAGATAAGTGATTATCCGTTCCCACCAAGAAAGCTGGACCTTGATTTGAAGAATCGTACAACCCATCCGTCACAACCTTCTATTGTGTCCCCACCAAAGCTGGAGCTCAAACCCTTGCCCACTCACCTCAAATATGCATACTTGGGGGAGAATGAAATGCTCCCGGCTATCATTTCAACAAAAATTACTCCGCTGCTAGTAAATAAACTCATTGAGGTGTTGGAAAGTAATATTCGAGCCATAAGACGGTCAATAGTTGATATCATTAGTATCCCTTCGGGGAGTTGCACCCACAAGATCAATCTTCAAGAAAATTGCAGCCCGTCAGTTGAACATCAAAGAAGGTTGAATCCACCTATGCAGAGGTGGTCAAGAAAGAGATTATTAAATGTCTAGATGAAGGGGTGGTGTATCCCGTTGCAGATAGTAGTTAGGTTAGCCTGATGCAGTGTGTGCCCAAAAAAGGGGGAATTACGGTTATTCCAAATGAAAAGAAGGAATTGATAGCTACTCGTCCAGTCACAGGGTGGAGAGTTTATATGGATTATCGTAAATTGAACTCCTGGACAAAGAAGGATCATTTTCCAGTACCATTCATTGACCAAATGTGGACCGTCTAGCTTGTGAAGAGTACTATTGTTTCTTGGATGGATACTCAGGATACAATCAAATCTCAATTGCACCCGAGGATCAAGAGAAAACCACTTACATGCCCCTATGGTATGTTTGCATTCAAGCGGATGCCTTTTGGTCTTTGTAATGCCCCGTCCACATTCCAGACATGCATGATGTCCATATTTTCCGACATGATGGAAGATACGATGGAAGTCTTCATGGATGACTTCTCAGTTGTGGGGAACTCATTTGATGATTACTTGACATATTTAGATGAGGTATTAAAGAGATGTACGGAGACGAATTTGGTCCTAAATTGGGAAAAGTGTCACTTCATAGTAAAAGAAGGGATTGTATTGGGACACAAAATTTCTGAAAAAGTGATTGAAGTGGATCAAGCCAAAGTGGATGCCATTGCTCAGCTACCTCCACCGTGTACCGTAAAGGGTGTTAGGAGTTTCCTCAGGCATGTGGATTTTTACCATTGTTTCATTAAAGATTTCTGCAAGATAGCTCATCCCCTATTCCGATTATTAGAAAAAGAGGCTAAGTTCAATTTTGATGAGGATTGTTTGAGGGATTTTGTGGAGTTGAAAGATATATTAATTTCCTCTCCAATCATTATAGCACCTAATTGGTCAAAACCCTTTGAGCTCATGTGCGATGCAAGTGGGGTAGCATTAGGAGCGGTCCTTGGTCAATGAAGAGACAAGATCTTCCACCCAATTTACTATGCTAGTAAAGCTCTGAATAATGCACAAACAAACAACACAGTAACGGATAGGAGATCCTAGCTATTGTGTTTGCATTTGAAAAACTTTGGGCATACTTGCTAGGAAGCAAAGTGGTGGTGCACATGGACCATGCAGCACTCAGGTACTTAATGGCCAAAACGGATGCTAAACCAAGATTGATTAGCTAGGTGTTGTTGTTGCAGGAATTCGACTTTGAAGTGAAAGACTGTAGGGGGTGTGAGAATCAAGTGGCCAACCCCTTTTCATGCCTAGAAACTAATGGGTAGCCAGGAACACAAGAGGATATCAATGATGTCTTTACGGATAAGTGAATTTTAGCTGCAACACATGACCTGACACCATGGTTTGCTAATTTTGCTAATTACTTGGCCAGCGACATTGTACCTGAAGGATTGAATTTTCAGCAAAAGAAGAAATTCATGCATGATGTCCGGAAATTCTTTTGGGATGAACCTTACCTCTTCCGAAGTTGTGCAGATGGGTTAATAAGGAGGTGTGTTCCTGAAGTGGAGATGGTCCCGATTCTAGAGGTGTGTCACTCTTCCCCTGTGGGAGGTCATTATAGGAGCGTACAAACAGCGGCCAAGGTGTTGCAATGTGGGTTTTACTGGCCTACCTTACATCAAGATGCACATGACTTTGTGAAGCAATGTGATCGATGCTAGAGGATCGGGAGCATTTCGAGGCGGCATGAACTCCCGCTAACACCCATCTTAGAGGTTGAGTTGTTTGACGTTTGGGGGATCGACTTCATGGGTCCTTTTGTAAGTTCTTATGGGAATAAATGCATCTTAGTAGCGGTGATTATGTTTCCAAATGGGTGGAAGCTGTGGCATTACCAAACAATGGAGCGAGAACTGTTAAGCTCTTTCTAAAGAAACATATCTTATCGCAGTTTGGCACCCCAAGAGCTATCATTAGTGATGGGGGATCTCATTTTTGCAGCTGGGTGTTTAGAACACTACTAGCTAAGTATGGTGTGAAGCATAAAGTGGACACCCCGTATCACCTGTAGACCAGCGAACAGGTGGAAGTTTCAAACTGGGAAATAAAGTCCATCTTGACTAAAACAGTTAACCTAAACAGAACAGATTGGGCACAGAAGGTAGATGATGCATTGTGGGCATATCGGACTGCATTTAAAACACCAATTGGAATGTCCCCTTACCAGCTGGTGTTTGGTAAAGCATGTCACCTCCCGGTGGAGCTAGAACACAAAGCTTTGTAGCATTGAAAAGTTTAAACTTGGAATGGGGAAGAGCTATCCAAGGTCGAATCCATAATTTACATGAGATGGATGAATTCAGAATGAAGGCATATATGAATGCAGCAATTTACAAAGCCAAAATGAAATATTATCATGACCAAAAGGTGTTGCAGTGTAATTTTTTTCCAGGGGATTGGGTGCTACTGTTCAATTCTCGACTAAAGCTATTTCTTGAAAAGTTAAAGTCTAAATGGTCAGGACCTTTTAAGATTTCTCAGGTGTACGAGAATGGAGCCACCGAACTCCATAGTGAGAATGGGAACAAGTTCAAAGTAAATGGTCAAAGGGTTAAAAGGTATTTGGGGGTGTTGGAAGAAGTTGGCCGAACAGAGATGGTGTATCTGGAGGAGTCGTAGGCTTCAAGGAACTTTTATCGTGCCACGATGTTAAATAAGGCGCTTCTTGGGAGGGAACCCAAGCATTTTGCATTTTTTATTCTTCTCTCTCATATGCTTTGTTTTTTTATTTCTTTTAGGATAGGAAGGGTGCACTACATGATGAATAACAAACCGGCGTGCAACCGGCGAAACACCAATCTTATTTCGTGGAGCGCAGTTCAAGCGTCGCCCTGCCCAATGCACTGGAGGATTCAAGGTACAGCAGCGATCCAAACCAGTGAACTGCCGGTGATAATTCATGAAGCACCGCTAGGGCGCTGATTCCATCCATAGAACTGAAGGTCCCAAGGCGAATGGGCGGCCCAATCGGCGAAGCGCCATGACAAAACGCGAATCGTCGATTTATCGCCGCCCTCAACTAGAATACCTAGGAATGGATTAGGCGTCATATCCTCATCCGGTGAAATGCTGAAAGGGATCCGTGGAGTGTCGGTCACCCACCAAACTTGCATTCAGAATCGTGTATAGGTAATGTGAGTGGTGGCCACAACGGAAAATCGTCGGATCAATTCAGCGATTGTCGGTGTAGCACCCGATGAAAAACCATATATTGTAAGTCTCCACAAAACTCTTCCAATTCCCCATTCTCTTCCATCTTCTCCCTAGATTGCCTTTCCCAAAAAAGACCCGTTACTTCCCACCTAACACTTATTAATACTTTCCCCCCAAGAACCCATTCAACCTCCTTTCCTTCGCAATTTAAAAACCCACCTGTCTTCATCCCCTTCATTCCCCCACAAAGCTTCACAAGCACAGCCTATTGGAGGTAAGAACTTTCTCACTCATGCTTGAAAGGTCCTAATCACATTGGTAATATTTTTCTCTACTCATGCTTGTCACGTTTGTTTTGCTTCTTTATTGTATGTGTGTGAATGTTGTTTTGTTATGGTCACTTCATATTCGGGTATAATTTATGTACCCAAGTGAGTTTCCCAATGATGGATGGATTGACACCTTTCTTAAGGGCAAACTTGTCTTTTGTTATGGAGATGTGAGCGTGATTGGTTAGTTGTTATATGAAGGTGATTTGGTGGGCGACTAAATGCAGAAGGTGGATAGCGAATCACCAGTGGCTATTCGTCGGTGAAATGCCGATGTGTCCTAGTTTCTTTTCTTCACTGTGACAATCAGTGAGTCATCGACGACTAGCGAAATGCAACTGCCTCTCGACGATGACACCTGAGCTTGTAAAAATTTTACTTAATTTCTTCTGTTTGCCTTAGTTTTTAGTCACACATTATGGCCCATTACTAACCTCTATTTGCAGCATCATGTCTATCTCCCAGCACTCTCATACAAGCCAAGCATCAGTGCCCACAAATACCCCTCAAGATAGGTTTGGGCTGGAAGGAATGGAGGAGTTTTACATAGCTTTCAAGGAAAAACGTGTCATCAATGCAGAAGCTCAGTTTGATGCAGAATCTTTCAAGACAGCATCCCCAGATATCTACCACCACATTGGGATGCGCAATTGAGGTCCATTTACTATACCAGTTGACCTATATCTTCCAGAGCTGGTGTGGGAATTCTATGCATCATACAGGGCAAGGCAACAGCTAATGAAGCGAAGGGGCAGCACTGAAGCAGACTCGTGCATCATATTGGTGTGGGTGCGAGGACAAGAGGTTCTTGTAACTCCAGAAGCAATCAATGCAATTTATTGCGATGAGCCAATCCCATCCCATCTAATATTCCGAAATAAAGTGGAGAAAAAAGCAACTCAATTCCAATGGGTAGCCAACCTGATTGCAAAAGGTCGACCATAATGGGACACTTCTAAGGGCCTCATTCATCGGCATGACTTAAAATTTGAAGCACGTATATGGTTAGATTTGGTTTGCTCGAGGCTAATGCCCTCTGAATACATCAGAAGTCCCAATTGAAGTTTCCATTCTCCTTGCTTCCATAATGGATCATGTACACATCAATGTGGGGGAAATTATTGCTGATTAATTCAAATGCAAGGCCAAGCAACAAGCCATCACATTGTCATTTCCTAACTCGGTGTGTATGTTATGTATGTGGGCAACTTGTCCTTTGTTCTGGCCATTGGATAGGACGGTGTCATCCAATAGTGTGATTACATTATCCACCAAAACTAACAAAGAGGCCTCAGCTATGAAGCAAGAAAAGTATACAAGGAACATGACTTTACCATCATTTTCAGCATCCACTCACACAGCAACTGCACCACTCCATACAGCCGAACCCCAAAGTTCTCCACCTCCTGATTTGCTCAACATCACACAAAGGGCCAAAATGCATGAGAACCAGCTAGTGTAGTTAGCCAAGGATCTTCCTGCCATGATACAGGGTGCCATCAAGAAAGCCTTGCAGCCTACTAAAGACAAATTGGCTAGCCTATGCTCTACGGTTGATGTACTTGAATGAAAAATAGGTACTTTAAAACAAGAGGTGGCTGCTCTCACTACACCGTCATCTATTGCTCAACCAAACCCTTGTAAACCTGAGGCGGTACCCGAAGCACCCAGAAGCCCGCCGGATGATTGGTGGGTAGGCTATGACAGCGAGTCTGAACAAGTGCCCAATGAGGAACCCCAACATAGAGGACCTCCTCCACCTCCAATGCATTCGGTATATGATGTTGATCCTTCCTGGACACCCAGTGGAGTGGCAAAGACATCGTACCATGAGCTTCGCACTTTGCCAGACAATTGGGTGGTGCAAGGCCCAGGACAACCTCTATCCCTCCCATCGGATCCACAGCAACTGACGGCCGAAGATGTTGCCACCTATACTTGGAGACCACGGTCCAATCACTAACTCAATCAGGAAGCATCTCTCACTTGCTTATCTTTTCTTTGGATGCATTGGGGGCAATGTCTGTTTTCAGTTTGGGGGTGGGATGATTCTTGTTCGTTGGATGTTGAAATTTCTGGGGGGGCTAAAAATGTTCTTGATGGTTAATGATTAGTGACTAAATGGGGTCTTTTCTTTGAATTGCAAAATATGAAAAATCTTGAATGAAATGAACCCAAAGTCTTATTCCTTTTTCACCATTGAAAATAGTAGTGTAGAAATTAAAACTCCGAGGGTTTTTTTTTTACCATGATTCTAGCATTCTCTTTTATTTTTGCTATTTTTATTGTCGAACCAGGTTGGTTTTTTACGATGATGGATTGAGTAGCGACATTCTTAAGGGAAAATGCCATGTTGCTTTGAGTCTTTTGTGAAGTTGTTTTGAGAGGCACCATCGGAAAAACTTTTTCGTTGAAATGGAATTGTAAAAACAAGGGCATGAGAATGAAGATAATGAGCAAGTGTTGACACCGTAGCATAGCATTCTTTGTCATACATTGTAAATTCCTTGTTTGACTTATGATGTTTGCTTGTTTGATGTAATAATTTGGTGTTTTGTGTTGAGAATGACTCTTGTAGACCCTTTAAGGGTGATGCCTTGTGTGCTGAGGACATTTTTTATGAATCTCATGCATTACATCTTGTCTAGAACTTGCCCCAAATGTGATTCAAGGCGAAATCCTCGATGTAGTTGCGCCAAGAACATGATTTTAGGCTTTCCTTTGTCTAGTCAATTCTCCCATATGCCATCCATGAGCATTGATCCTTGTTAGCCAACGTTGCGCCTTAAACTCTTTCCTTGGCAATCACATTACAAGCCTTGAGACCATTCTTAATACCTCTTTTTGGCCCCCATTCTCCCTAAATGCTAGTGACAAGATAAGTGATGAAATGAGGCTTAAGGCCTAAGAAAGAGGGAGTGATAAAAAGACTTGTGAAAAATGAGGCAAAAGCCTAAGTTTGGGGGTATGCAAAACAAAGAGGGAAGTTAAGAATTATAGTGTGAAGAAAACACCGACTTTTTTCAAAGTGCACCAAATGATAAAGTATAAAAAATATTAAAAAAAAGACAATTTGTGTGAATTGGTGTTTTCTCTTGATGTAATAAGGCTAGTTATGAAAGCAAAAAGGGGTTATAAAAGGGAGTGTTAAATAAATGAAAGTCATCAACAAGGAAAGAAGGGAAAGAAGGTTAAGTGAGTGGAATTGATGTAAGGTATGTCACAAAAAGCATTAGGGAGGATCTAGTCACTATAGCAAAATATTCATCCTACCCTCACCCCGAGCCTACATCACAACCCGCAAGTCCTAAATGATTCTAGGTGCAACTACTCCACAGTAGTGGCAAATTACATGAAGGGCAAGCCTATGGGTCAAGTGTATGCATGAAGATATCTTTTGGGAGAGTAAGTGTGAATGTCTCTTCCAATTAATCCCTTGTGTGCATTCAAATGATCACATGACCAAAAGAATAAGGATCCTTATTTTGGTAAGTGGCATCATTCTTTTTTGGGGATGCAAGAGCATTCAGAGTTAAGGTGGACATAGGGAAAGGAGTGTAAACTCTAAGGCAAGCTTCGAATTTTCAGTGATTATAACTTGAGATGCTATATGTGTTACTTGGTTGAGCAATGTCCTTGTTTTGATAAATGATTCCTTTCATAAGCTTTGCTTGATAGAAAAAGGTTGCCTGTTTGAAACATCTTCATTGTTTTGGTCTTTTAGGGTGTTTTCTTCTCTTTTTCGGTGAGCGAGATGAGTATTTTTTGGGTTGTCATAGTCTAGGTAAGCGATTAGGTCTAATTGTGAAGAGAGGTGGCATATTCCTCAAATAGTTGAGTATTGCATTACTTGAGGACAAACAATAATTTAAGTTTGGGGGTTTGATGAGTTGGAAATTTACCAACTCATTAGGCTCTAAAACTTGAGTTTTTGTTTCATTCTTGGGTTGATTATTTGGATTTTATGTCCTTTTTGCTTTCTTTGCGTGCAGATGGCTAAAAGTGAAGAAAAGAGCAAAAATGGAGAAAAAAGAAGGGAGTGAGAGTGAATCGGCGGTTCGCAAATGTAAACCGGTGAAACACCGGCCAAGGGCCGAATATCACTGCCTCAGAGGATTAATTCCATCGGCGGTTCGCAACTTGCCAGCGGTGAGTCACCGGTCCAGTCGCTGATGATACTTAAAAGTTCTAGAAAATGGCTTGAAGACTCGGCGGTTCACAGATTCGCATCAGTGAAATCCCAGGTGAACCACCGGCGTTCACTAGAATTTAGTGAAGATGCAGAAAACACACCCGGCGGTTCACGGATTGTAACTAGTGAACCCCCGGTGCTTCCGCCAGTTCCAGAATGGTGATTATAAGGGTATAATCATCCAACACTACAAAAGAGATGAAAAGTGCCCTACTTTTCAAGGTATAAAGAGAAATAAAGTACATTGTACTCAGATATGGAGAAGGAGAGATAGAAATAGAGATATTGAGAGAGAACAAAGCTTACATTACATTATTGTTTCCCCTTTTAGTTGCAGAACATTCTCGTAGCTGAGAGAGGGAGATTCTGATTGAAAATTGTAGAAAGTACTCTTTTCTATTTCCTCTTAGTACTAGTAAGTTTCAGCTATTATTGAAGAATATTTTGTGAAGTTGATTTATCTACTCTTTCTATTAAATTCAATGATGCTATTAATGAATGTGTTTTTGAATTTCTTAACTATGAGTAGCTAAAATCATTAACTAGAGGTGTGTAATGATGAATGCTTAATTGGATTGGGTATTGCTAGAGTCATCTTCATGTTGTTCAATTAAGTGTCAATCTATTAGATTCTCTTCAATCTATTAATGAAGATCCATTGATTATGATATGGGTCTATTTCTTACTTGATTATTGCTTGAGAGAGACTAATTAAGTATTGGAAGAGAATCTAGTAGTGGGCATGGATAAGAGATTGTGAAATTAAGTATTGGAAGAGAATCTAGTAGTGGGCATGGATAAGAGATTGTGAAATTAAGTATTGGAAGAGAATCTAGTAGCTGTAACTGCTTTCTCATTCCTTATTGGCAACTAATATCTAGGAATAGTTTTCACAACCCAAACGGAGGCCCGGATCATAACACGAGACAAGGACCCCCGAGAGACCCCAAGTCGACCCATGGCATAAGCATACATCTAACTCAATCACGAACTGAATAACCATCAATACAATCATAGTGGAAACCTAACTTGAATATAACATCAGAATGTAAAATCCGAAGTTGAATATATACATATGTCTGAATAGCCTCTAATCATGACGAGCTGATGGGACAAGACACCAACTAACTCAACAAGCTGAAACTGAAATACATAAATAAAAGATGGATAGTCTAGTCCTCGAAAGATGAGGACTCACTAATAAAGAAATGCTAACTCCGATAAGCTGACTAAGAGTGGGGTTGAAGCTGAGAGCCGAGTCATGTATCATGAAATGATACAACATAGAATGCGAGGTAAATAAAATCGTTAATGTAAGTAAAATCATTTAAAGACAATGCATTAATTAAAACATAACATCAGAAAACTGAGAGTAGGACTTGCATGCATTCTTTATGAAATCATGACCTCTTTATAACATGATATAACATGCTTCATAATATTATAACTAAATCGATTGACTCAAAGCTAAATTCTTACATTTATAATTAAAAGTTGAACATTGAGTCAAACCTGCTTTAGAACATGCATTTACATAATTCTCATAAGTAATGAATATAAATATCTAAAATCATGAGGAACAATGGGAGACTCATCTTTTAACCGACATACCACGATAGAGCTTACGTGGTCCTGACTATTACACTCAAGTGGGCAGAGCCGTCCAAAACCTTGCAAGGGCTAAGGACGCTAACATGATATTGATATCAAGTTGAAGGCCCATTAGGGAAAGGGGAATCTCACAAGGGATGTCCCAAGTTATATAATAGTATAAACCTACGTTGGCGCGTAGTTCTGAGACATAGGGTGATCGACCCATAACCTACTCGGTGCTAGACAATACTCCCAAAAACATGCATATGCTCTACATCGTATATAACGAAGCTCAACATTGTCTATTGACGAAGCTCAATACGAAGCATATGAGAAGCTTTAGTTCAAGACATAACACAAGCTGAAAATATCCTTGGGAGCCTTTGCTCCAAAACCATGTGGTAAGCTATTAATAGGAAAACTTAACTCAAAACATACCACAAGTTAGAATATAAATTTAGGAGTCTTCACTCCAAAATAATATGGTAAGCTTAGTTAGGAAAAATCATCATTTAAACTTAACATGTGGGCATTGCACAAAGCCTTACCATACTTAGAAATACTCAATTCTCATCGAAAACATAATTATAAATATGGGTAGCTTCAAATCATGCTTTTTATCATAAGATCTCATCATTATCACATATACTTCACAAATCTCACTTTTCATGATCATCTCATCAATGGGTTTCAACATTCAAAAGGCTAGAAACATAATTTTAATTCAAATCATTATAAAATTAGCCCATGCTTCACAATTCGGTAATAAAATCATAATCAATTCATACCCATGCTTAGAAATAAATAATTCATGCATTTGGGTAAAAACCCCATAGATCAATCATAGATTTCATACTTTTTAGAGAGGGATTAGGCATGGGTGTGGAAGAAACCATCCATTTATAACCCTACATATCTGATGGAGAATGAATCTTACTCTCCCTTGAATTGGTGTGGAAGAAACCACCCATTCATAACCCTACATACCTGATGGAGAATGAATCTTACTCTCCCTTGAATGTCCAAAAAGGAATTGAAAGAAATTGAAGAAGAAAACCTTGAATCACCCTTTGATCACCTCTCTATCGCTCTGCTATTCTCTTGCATGCATGAATGAAGACTTCAGGATAGTTTCCCCCTCTAAAACCCACCTTTCATAGGCTAAAATGACGTAGCTTAGGCATTAGGAACTTAGAAATTATGAAAATACCCTCACTAATTTCGCAGGAAAAGACTATCAAGAGGTCCCAACGAGGGACCTAACGACTCGTCCTCACTGTCCATGACTCGTGGCCTCAATACATGATGTACACTGCCAAAAATACATCAGGGGACCCTACAAGGGACCCCACGAATCGTGGTGCTTGACCACGACTCATGGTCACCACCCGTGATCCCCATTGTCCAAAACTCCTTGCCAAGCATCCAATCCAGGCCATGGGTGACCTCACGAGTTGTATGGTCTGATCACGACTCGTGTGCATGCCCGTGTTCTTCCCCAGACCATGCCACCTCCTTGCTTGACCACGAGTCACTTCACAACTTGTGGTCACTCCTCACGGGTCACCTAACGACCCGTTCTGTGACCTGGTACATAATTTTAGTTTTTTTCCGTTTCAACTCCTGGGTATGATCTTTGGGCTTTCGAGGTATAACAATAGTGCAATTACTAACCCAAATCAAATCGGGTTGAACTAAGTTGTGGCTAGAGTTTTGATAAAACTCTAGCAAGAGGTAGTCAATAGGCTGAGAAGCTGAGATTACCCACTTCCCGAGATTATTTACACTTGTTGAACTTATAAGATCACCTGAGAAGTCCCGATCTAGTTAGTATTACATCTACACCGCACCTCTAGTATTTCACGCCCTTGTTGACAACTTAGCTGATCTTGCTATTTTACTTCACTAAATCAACCAATACAATTCTATGAAAATTCAACTCCCCCAATTTTATTTGTTCTTATATTAAATCTACGTGGTGCAAACTAACATCAATTTCTCAATCGACATTGAAATTATCATTCCCTAGTCCTCGTGGGATTCGACCCCGGCACTCATCGGGTTACTTGTTTTGATACTTCTATCACACCCCACCTTGGAAGGCATACCTAATGTCACACTGAAATCTGGGTTGACCTGGCTAGGAACAGGCACCTCTAGTTCCTACCAATGATTCAAACTCAAGAAAATAAACTTTTATATCTCGGTTGTAAACATAGTCTCGGGCCAACAAGGCCACGCATCACCTGTAAAAGAAAGAAGCTAACCTAGCCAACATACATCAATAGGGATCCTATGCGGGCCGACAAGATCACCATGTTGTCTACTTATAACAGAAATAAAAACAGGTAGATACACTGGGATCCACACGGCCAACACGAAAGATAAGACATACATAGGCTCCACACAGCAAACAACAATCAACTAACTGACGACTGTGGTCTGCAAGCCTCTAAGAACACAAATAGTGGTCGGGATAGCCCCTGCCTACCCAAATACTATACAAGTAAAAGATGGTAATCCTCCACAACCTGACAACTCCGAATGAAAGGAGCTGGCCAATGTACTGTGTCTGAATAGCTCCCTAGAGATCTCACAACCTGTCTGTCTAAACCTACAGGCAAGTAATGCAGCGCCCCAGAGTTTGGCGTCAGTACAATATGTACCAAATATGTAAGGTAGTAAGCAAGTTGAAAGAAAGCTGTTAAAGACTGAAAGTAAGTAGAAGGAAGGGGCAAAAATTAACCTGGAAGTTTGCTTATTCATAACCTACATCTAATAAAGCACTACACGTATATGAGCTAAAATTGTACAATCATATATTCGTAAGCTATAGCTAGCAAACAAGAATGCACACAAGAACCTAACTGGCCCTTATAAGCCTAGAAGTTACAATCAACACAAAATAACCCGCTCGGGCCCTTATAAGCCCTAGCGAGCACACTTCAATATATATACCCCTAACCAGGTTTCTATGACTCTACTGGTGCTATAGCCAACCTACCAATCCCTTGGGTCTGCAACCTAGCCCACTCGGCTCCTAATCTGTAGCTATGTCTGAGTTCGGTGGACTCATGATAATTGCACCCTGGGCACCAGGCTCGACAAAGGTTTGATGCTGATATGGTATAAAGATAGTAGTCCAGGGATGGAATAGACTGTAATATGGCCCTTGGGCCTATGCATAATTCCTTAGGACAGCATATCGCTCCTTGAAGAAATGTCATATAGCCCCTAGCGGGTGACGACACAGCTAGTAACCCCGGGGTGGTCACAGAAAGCTCCTAGGTGAGGGAAATCCCACCCAATGTGCTATACTAAAGTCTTAATCTAGCCACTCAAAGGGTGTATCTGGCCTTCTGGACCTAACACGACTGCTGCTCACCCCTAAACTAATTTGTATAGCTGCTAGCAGGTACACCCCGTGTACCTGTATCTGATTAGAGGATCCTGATAGTGATCATAATCTCTACTGGTCTAGACCAGATAAAGAGAGGTTTGGAGTGGACTAACAATACTCTAAATGTCCTGATCGGACGGTTATAACTCATAAGCAACTGTAGGGTCACAAACGACCAATTACTTAATTTTTTGCTTAGGACGACTGTAGGACTGCTACTAACCGAACATGATTTTGAGCGGTCGGTCCCTATTCCTCCACAAGTAGCCTACTGAAATTCTTAGCCTGAGGTAATACTGTTCTAACATGGTTCTAGTCCTTTAGACCTTAACTTGGTCTGTTTGGATCTTGTATGACTCTTCTGGATGATTCCTAACCTTGTAGGTATGTTTATATGGACTTAGCCACTCACAGCAACATGTACCTAGGCATCTTATAGGAGCAGGCTGGGGCATTAGCCTCACTCTAACCGCTAATAGGGTCCCCTTCCTTAGGGTACCCATGGGTCTATCTGACCTGAACGACTTGAATGGCTTCCTGAGCGACCTGTATGATGAATGCTAAGGCAACTAAAACTGACAGTCACTGGTAGTAGCTAACTAGATGGAAGGCTGTCACTCAGTCACTAGACAACCCTAGTGCCGCTGACTCTAAGGTATGGCCAACCTATCTAAATTTCTGTCCCTGGGCGTGAAGGTACGCCAATGGCTTTAGGTGTTCTTCTCTGGAAATACAGGTGCCAAACTGGTGGTTATATCGCCTAGCTGCGTCTATGCTTTTCAACTTACTAACTCAGACCCAATAACTATCCACGAGCTTCTAAGGTCTAGGCCTGAAAATGAAACATCCAATTCTACTAACACAATGAACTGAAGAACGGAGGAGTTCCTATGATGCTTCTAGCGTGTGTCACACTTAACATGTTCTTTCCCGATAAAGGATACTATGATATAATGTTTATACATTTTCTAGAAGCTAACCACGACATATGTAATCATAATCTACTGATAGCAACTAATCATAACATACCTGATCCTTCTATACTAGCAGCAGCTAATTACAACATATAGGATCATTATCTACGTTTACAACATAGGTTGTATCACAATACGACGAGAATAACTTGCTGAAGGAATAAGCTTAACATACCTTGAACGTCGAGTCTCGTTTAGTTGAAGAGTTTCAACTTGCAATCGGCAATTCCCTCCAACTATAACCTTTATTTTGAGAGAATAGGGCAATTTCAGTACTACATTCGATAAAAAGTGATAAATTTTGTTAACAATAACAACTATAATCCAACTTCGTATCACTCGGTCAAAGACCTATAATTTTCTGAGAGTTCAGAAGAGAAAAGTGCTTGCCTAATGCTTGTAGCCGAATAGGAATCAATTTGGAACAATTCTGATAATTCAATTTGTCGGGCAAATTTTCGAGAAATAACTCTGTAATAATGCTTCCCATAGGCCTAGGACTCATTACTGAAGTTAATTTGCATTTGGATGGCGTTTGATAGTGTAATTTGATGAAAACCTGAAGAAATTTGCATTTCCTCTCTTATTCTGGCCGAAGAGTACATATCAAATCATTTAAATCATCAAGAGGACTTAATATGTATAGGTAAGGCGGTAGAAGGGGTGGCGCGGCGCACCGGCCATAGCGCCAGGCCACTGGCACGACGTGCTGGCGAGTGCGCTGGGCTGGTGGTGAGGCGCGGCGCCCAATGCGCACAGCCTCCACCTCGAGTCTCCTACCCGCTTGCTACCGTGCTCGAATACTCAACCCCCGGGCCTTTTCCTGCATGCGTCGTGCTCCGAAACTCTTAACATACACACGTACGCGTCCTTTAAATGATAGAAACTTACGAAGTGTATCATCCCCCCCCAAGGAACATTTGTCCTCGAATCTTATCTTCAGGCTTACAGGAGTTAACTTTTCCGACTAATACTTAGAAAAATTTTGGCAGAGAACCCTCTATAGTGTGGACTATCCAGGAACTTGAAATGCAGAAAAGTCCAACACAGGCATCTCACAGGACTCTATAAACAACTAAATAATATAGTGCCATTACTTATATAAGCGACTGATAACAACATCAATAAGGGCACTACTCAATACCTGAAAACTATTTTGTCGTTTCTGAATTTGTCTAAATCTATATGTTATCACTATAGAGTCTGGAATAACTGAATATATTTAGATCTTACTTTAGCCTTAGCTTCTCAATTCACCTATGTTGTACTTTCGTTCCTTTCTAAATCTCTAATAAGCTACAACCTTGGTCCTCAAATTAGCTTCCACGAATCTGACCATCTAATATAATTATTGGAGTCTCTCTATGGAACGTCGCTTCTATACCTTGAGTATCCCCATTTGGGTCAATTTGAGAAAAGGTATTCTACGTGCTTGCGTAGTATTGATAAGCATATCCTAGCTCCGAAGGCAACTCTATCTAATAGGCCACTTGGCCAATCTCTCGGAGGACTCGGTATAGCTTAATGAATCTAGGGTTGGACTTGTCTTACTTGTCAGATCTCATAATGCCCTTCATTGGAGGAGCTTTTAAGAACACCCAGTCATTGCTTCAATTCCTAACGTCTCAATATACTAAAGTAAGGCTCTCGGTGACCCTAGGCTATCGGTATATATCTCTGAATTAATTTAACTCCATCTGACTGCGGCCGTATGCTCGGTTCAACTATCTCTGACTTACCCATTTCAGGCTGTCATATCGAGGACCTATATTCCTACCATTAACATAACTCTGAGTGTCTAGGTCATGTACTCTGCTTTGTCACTCTCTGGGGATGGGAAGTTGTACTCAAATTAACTTGTGTTCCATCTTGTTCTGACAGTTTTTCCAAAACCTAGCTGTAAGTTGCGGTCTTTGTCAAAATTTAATAAACATTGGGACATCATATTGCTAACACAGTTCTTTAATATTCAATTCAACATAATCTTTAGCTGAAACATAATTCTGACCGGCAAGAAATGAATTAGTCTCATTGGTCTTTTGATACTGACTCAAATAGGATCGAATTTACCCCTAGTACGGGTTAACCCTGCAACTTTATTCATATCGTCTATTCACCCTTCCTTATAGGCACGGCTAGCCTGCCCAGTTTCTGATGCTCAACCTCTCTTTGCTGGCTACTGGAGCTTTATTCCATAACTCGGTAATATCTTTCTTCTTCCTGTGCCAGCAGTAGATCTCTTTTATAACTTTAGTGCATTTTTGTCAAACCCGGGTGGAGGGAATAACGAACATGGTGTACCTTGCTGCAGTCTACTAATGAAGCCCGGCCACATTTAGGATGCAGAGTCGACCTCTGGGTCTCAAGACTCTGTCCCCTACTATCTCACAGGTCGACGACTCCCTGCTGGGCCTTGTCTCTAGTTTCACTAGGCTAAGGTCTCCGTACCGTCACTCCTTTACCTCCACAACTGGTAGTAACATTACAGTATTCTAGGTTACAACCTCACTTTCTCTTAACTGTCAGTCTGATGCTTGGTTCTCAATATTCGGTGGTGGTCCGATGCTTTGTCAACCTATTTCAACCTGGGGGGATTCTGTTTCCTTCAAGAGTTAGATACTCGTGCCTTCCCCCTTACTTCTATAGGCTGAGATTTGGGGTTCGTGCCCTCTGCCTCATACTTTCAAAGATATCACTGACTAAGTATGTTGACATGTATCGTTCTGACTCGCACTCAGGCCAATTTCATTCTTATAATCTCTCTGTCCTTTGACATAACCAACTAGGGCCATATCCATTATCCTGTAGGTATATTCTACCGTCATTAGCACACTGCAGCAGAATCAGCCTATTTCTGACCTGAGCTTTATTATTGTTGAGGCTTTATCGCTTATGGATTCTCACACGTACTTGAGTACTACTAGAAATCTTATCTGCCCTCTTGATTTACTACCGTGAGGGTCTAAGTAACTTTGTAAACACTAAGGATCTCCACTTTCTAATCCTTCTCGGGATCAACAATTCTAACCCTCCTTTACTCTTTATTCTAAGAAACATGGCATCGCTACTCATGCTTGCTATTGTACTAAAAGAATAAACTGGGAGGTGGGAAGTAACCCTATCATTCTATACCCGAGCTAAGGCACGAATTTCAACAAAAGGCTAGAGGTACAAAGCCTGCATGATCCGTTGTATGTTTCAGGTGATCCGACATTAACTGTGGCCCCTGTCTAATT
Organism: Datura wrightii; assembly: GCA_035772735.1. Lineage (NCBI taxonomy): Eukaryota > Viridiplantae > Streptophyta > Magnoliopsida > Solanales > Solanaceae > Datura > Datura wrightii. The sequence continues at coordinate 63,413,738 of JASDFA010000016.1, read as the reverse complement.
CTAAGTAGCTAGTAGGTAAGCCAACTCATATATATATCATTCTGAGGTACTATTCTGAAGCTGAAAAAAGGAATCGGGGACGACGCTGACATATCTATTACCTTATGAAGTTCCCGGTGCCTTGGGAGGGTGATGGAGAAATAAAAAGGACGTCTACTTCCGCCATTAGACTAGCCGTCCCCCAACTGTGGCGCCTTACTAGTACCTCCTACTATTGTTGTAGTTATCTTGCGACTGACTGGAGTCTGTCTTATATTGAACATTACTCTAGACAAACATAATAATGAAAGCATAGAGACTCAACCCTATACAACTCCGCTCTATAGCATGATCTGAGAAAAAGGAGAGGTAACCATACTATCATGCCTCCTAGCCTCATACTTATAAAATGTGGTGCACAACACATTTATAAACAAGACGCTACTAGACATGGCTTGCAGACTCTCTAGAATACAACCTGCTCTGATACCAAATTTGTCACACCCCACCTTAGGAGGCATGACTGGCATCTAATGTCACACTGGAATCTGGGCTGACCTGGCTGGGCACAGGCACCTCTAGTGCCTACCAATGATTCAAACTCAAGAAAATAAACTTCTATATCTCGGCTGTAAACATAGTATCGGGCCAACAAGGACACGCATCACCTATAAAATAAAGCAGCTAACCCAGCCAACATACATCAATAGGGATCCTATGCAGGCCAACAAGACCACTATGTTGTCTAGTTATAACAGAAATAAAAACAGGTAGCTACACTGGGCTCCACACGGCCAACACGTAAGATAAGACATACATAGGCTCCACACAGCCAACAACAATAAACTAACTGACGAATGTGGTCTGCAAGCCTCTAAGAACACAAATAGTGGTCGGGATAGCCCCTGTCTACCCAAATACTATACAAGTAAAAGATGGTAATCCTCCATAACCTGACAACTCCGAATGAAAGGAGCTGGCCAATGTACTGTGTCTGAATAGCTCCCTAGAGATCTCACAACCTGTCTGTCTAAACCTACAGGCAAGTAATGCAGCGCCCTAGAGTTTGGCGTCAGTATAATATGTACCAAATATGTAAGGAAGTAACTAAGCTGAATGAAAGTTGTTAAACACTGAAAGTAAGTAGAAGGAAGGGGCAAAAATTAACCTAGAAGTTTGCTTATTCATAACCTGCATCTAGTAAAGCACTACACGTATATGAGTTAAGACTGTACAATCATATATTTGTAAGCTATAGCTAGCAAACAATAATGCACACAAGAACCTAACCTGGGCCCTATAAGTCTGGAAGATACAATCAACACAGAATAACCCGCTCGGGCCCCCATAAGCCCTGGCGAGCACACTTCAATCTATATACCCCTAACCAGATTTCTATGACTCTATTGGTGCTATAGCCAACCGACTAGTCCCCTGGGTCTGCAACTAAGCCCACTCGGCTCCTAATCTATAGTTGTGTTCGAGTCCAGTAGACTCTTGATAATTGCACCCTGGGCACCAGGCTCGACGAGGGTGTGATGTCGATACGATATAAGATAATAGTCCAGCCATGGAATGGACTGTAATATGGCCCTTGGGCCTCTGCATCGTCCCTTTGGACGGCATATCGCTCTTCGGAGAAACATCATATAACCCCTGGCGGTGACGACACAGCTGGTAACCCTGGGGTGGTCACGTAAGGCTCCTACGTGAGGGCAATCCCACCCAATGTGCTATACTAAAGTCTTAATCTAGCCACTCAAAGGGCGTATCTTGCCTTCTGGACCTAACGGGACTGCTGCTAGCCCCTAAAATAATTTGTATAGCTGCTAGCAGATACACCTCGTGTACCTGTATCTGATCAGAGGATCCTGATAGTGATCATAATCTCTACTGGTCTACACCAGATAGGGAGAGGTTTGGAGTGGACTAACAATACTCTGAATGTCCTGCTCGGATGGTTATAACTCATTACAACTTTAGGATCGCAAACAACCAATTACTTAATTTTTTGCTTAGGACGACTGTAGGATTTCTACTGACCGAACATACTTTTGAGCGGTCGATCCCTACTCCTCCACAAGTAGCCTACTGAAATTCTTAGCCTGAGGGTAATATTGTGCTAACATGGTTCTAGTCCTTTGACCTTAACTTGGTCTATTCGGATCTTCTATGACTCTTCTGGACGATTCCTAACCTTGTAGGTAAGTTTACATGGACTTAGCCACTCACAGCAACCTATACCTGGGCATCTTATAGGAGCAGGCTGGGGCATTGGCCTCGCCTCTAACCGCTAATAGGGTCCCCTTCCTTAGGGTACCCACGGGTCTATCTGACCTGAACGACTTGAATGGCTTCCTGAGCAACCTGTATGATGAATGCTAAGGTAACTAAAACTGACAGTCACTGGAAGTAGCTAACTAGATGGCAGGCTGTCACTCAGTCACTAGACAACCCTAGTGCTGCCGACTCTAAAGTATGGCCATCCTATCTAAATTTTTGGCCCTGGGCGTGAAGTTACGTCAATGGCCTTTAGGTGTGATGCACTAGCAATATAGGTGCCAAACTGATGGTTATATCGCCTAGCTGCACCTATGTTTTTCAACTTACTAACTCAGACCCAATAACTATCCACGAGTTTCTAAGGTCTAGGCCTGACAATGAAACATCCAATTCTACTAACACAATAAACTAAAGAACGGAGGAGTTCCTACGATGCTTCTAGTGTGTGTCACACTTAACATGTTCTTTCCCGATAGGGAAACTGCGATATAATCGTTATATGTTTTCTAGCAGCTAACCACAACATATGTAATTGTAATCTACTGATAGTAGCTAATCATAACATAATTGATCCTTATATACTAGTAGCAGCTAATTACAACATATAGGATCATTATCTATGTTTAAAACATAGGTCGTATCACTATAGACGAGAATAACTTGTCGATGGAATAAGCTTAACATACCTTGAACATCGAGTCTCATTTAACTGAAGAATTTCAACTTGCAATCGGTGATTCCCTCCAACTGTAACCTTTATGCTGAGAAAATGGGGCTAATTTCAATACTAAATTCGATAAAAAGTGATAACTTTTGTTAACAATAACAACTATAATCCAACTCCGTATAACTCGATCGAAGACCTATAATTTTCCGAGAGTTCAGAACAGAAAAGTGCTTACCTAATGCCTGTGGCCGAGTAGGAAACAATTTGAAATAATTCTGATAATTTTTACTCGGCGGAGTTCCGATTTGCCGGGTGAATTTTCGAGAAATAACTTTGTAGTAATGCTTTTCATAGGCTTAGGACTCGTTACCCGAAGTTAATTTGCGTTTGGATGGCGTTTGATAGTATAATTTGATGAAAACCCGATGAAATTTGCATTTCCTCTCTTATTCTGGCCGAGGAGTACATATCAAATTATTTAAATCATCAAGAGGACTTAAATTATATAGGTAGGGCGGTGGCAGGGGGTGACGCGGGGTGCCGGCCATAGCGTCAGGCCACTGGTACGACGCGCCGGCTAGTGCGCTGGGCTGGTGGCGCGACGCCCAATGCGCCCATCCCCCGGCCCGAGTCTCCTGCCTGCTCGCTATCGTGCTCGAATAATCAACCCCCTGGCCTTTTACCACATGCATCTTGCTCCGAAACTCCTAACATACACACTCGTTTGTTACCTAGTGATGAGCTTGACTGGTACTCTAAGACGAACGCGGTCCGATCTGGCAAAGCTGGCTCAACGTATGCTCTAGCTCCAAGATTTTGCTCTTATTGCTAGCTCTTTTGTACGCGTCCGTTAAACGATAGGAACTTACAGGGTGTAACAACTTCGGCCGTGTATATTCTTTGAATTAAGGATATATTTTGGACGTTATCAATGGCCCAGGGCCATTTCATAATCAGTTATTCATTACATCTCTCATACCCAAAATTCAACGATATGTTGCAAATTGGCCCACTTGCAAGATTAGGCTTCGCTATAATGGCATCACTGCTGCCACAATGATTTCGATGCAGCGGTACTACTCAGGCAGTACTCTGACCTGGCTTTTCACTTAGATTCCTCTCGTAATGGTTCTTCGCAATCATCTTACCTACTATGCACATACCCATTAATCAATTCCTATTGTCAATTTACCCTTCTTCCTCAAGTAATGATGATCAATTTGACATGAACCATCACAATCATAAAACATAAACATATCAAAAGTGAACTTATTTAATCCCTTAACTCATGCAAGCACATGCACTATACGACACTCGTACTCATGACTACTCTCTGGTCCCTTATTTGAAGCATACCATATGAGTCACCTTTCACGAATTTCCAGCTAAAATAGAACTGCATCAGTCTAGACTCAAGATTCTTTGAGTCCACGAAATTTCATATTACATTAATTCCATCACCTTTTTCCTATTTCTTCCTGATTATTTTCGTCTCATAGATACTTACGGCTTATAATCTATCTAATTGTGATTAACATGGAATTACTTCCTACTTATCAATGGCACTTCAAGCATACACACATATATGATTTGCTAATAAAAGTCTAACACATAGGTAAGTCATAGCCTACTGCGCCAAGCTATCGTCCGGAAGTTTTCAGCTGCATGCCTGCGTCAAGTTCCAAGTTCTTGTGGAGAATTATCGGGATGAACGGTGAAGTCTTGCCTTCTCTTGCCTCCTTATTTCTCTCTCCTTGTTAGAAATCCTAACTTTTTGTTTAGGAGTTTTTATTCACCAAACCTTATGAAATAAGTTTTTAAATCCCAAGTTGGATAGAATTACGGAGTTCTGTTCCACGTCGCCCTCTGCAGCGAGGGATCTTCCACTGCAGCGGTTCCATTATAGCAGAAATGATCCGCCGCAACAGGCCTACGCCTGGGCCCATCTTATTTTAGGTCAGGTCGTTCAAAAATTATTCGAAGACCAAATTGACCAAATCATTCCACACAATACAAGCTATTATCCGAAGTCTAACTCCTTCTGAACCATAACCTAACTCACAAAAATTTTAATTTACCATGCTTAGATCGTTGGGGCGCCATAATGATCGGATGAATCATTACAAATTCTTTAGTTGGTTTAGACACTAATGGGAGTGAACTAAAAGTTGGCATACACAAAATATTTTTGGTTACACCATTTTCTTTTAATTGAGAATTCCCTGATTGTGTTACAAGTGCTGAGAATTTTCATTGAACATACACAACAATGCTCAAGGAAAAAAAAATAAAGTCTCTCTCTTCTCTGTGAATTATATTTCGAACAACAAAATTTATAACATCAAGGGGGTTAAATGCCAAAAAATTTATTCTGATTCTATATTTTTTTCTAATTTTTATGCCTTATCGCAGCAAAAAGATCAAATTCCGATCTATTTATTTTTTTGATATTCAAGCAGGTTGGAATATGTATTACCATAACAATGGTAGAAATGAAATCATTTTTGTTTTGATATTCTATAATAATTCTATAACTTAATTAATTAGTCTAAGTAGCAAAAGTTTGTTTTTAGGAATGTTTTATCAATTTCTTTTCATTTATATCGGTTGAAAATTTCAATATAATTTAATTTAAGTAGAAAATTCTCTTTCTTCCTCAGTTCGTACGTATTTCATACATTCTCAATATGAAATTCGATAAAATTTGAAAAAAGAAAAACTAAACACAAAAGAAAAAAAAATTACCACGGACTCTAATGTTAATTTAATTAGAAAAATAAATCTACTGGGGCAAATAGAAGAAAGTTCAAGTTTTAAGTCTGATTAATTAATTTGTCTATCAGTAAGATAATAATGACGAAAGCAAAACTATTAAAGTTACTTGGAGTTTGATGAGTAGTATTACTTTTCATGGGAACTTGGCATTATCCATTGTGATTTTTAAAATAATTTTTTTTAATTTTATTCTTAGTAGTAATTATTCACAAAAATTATAAACACTTCAATAGGATAAATACTTAATGAAGAGAAATTAATTAAATTTTAAAATAAATGGAGGTATTCTTATTCAAATTATTACTGTTTTCTTTGTTGGTAGAAATTCACTAATCAAAATCTTCTCTTAATTAATATTTTATTAAAATGCGTGCAAAAGAAAAATAGATAGATAATTTGAAACGGAAGAATAATATAAACATATTCAAAGATTAACTTTTTATTTATTATATTGTAAAGTTACTGGGATGGAGATAGAATTTATTGTTTAACGATAAAACAGATAAAAGAAGAAGAAAAAGAAAGCACAATTTAGTACTTCAAATTTTTCCTTCAATTACAAATGTCAACTTCTGGAAGAATAAAAGATAGAAGGATAAAAGGGCAAATATACCCTTCAATTTTGTTATTTAGAGCGGATATATCCCTCGTTAAAAAGGTGGTGCATATATATTCTTATTGTTTAATAAATGGTGCATATTTACCATTTTTACTTAATAGACTAAGTTTTAAAAAAATTAAAATTAATTTTTAAATTTTAAAAATGTCACATGACTTTAAAAGTTACCTCATTCATTTTTTTATCCCTCCAGATCTGACGCAACCAAAGATAATTTAATTCCTTTTCTATTCAGATCCCTTTTAAACTCATTTTATAATTGAGTAAAAGAGGGATTGAGGCGTTTTTTTCATTTGGGTCAGGCGTAGAGGGGTAAAAAAATAAGTGAGGTAATTTTTTAAAGTCACATGGCATTTTTGAAATTAAAAAATAAGTTATAGAATTTTTTTTAATTCAGTAAATATAGGTCAATTATTGAAAAAGATAAATATGCACCATTTGTTAAACAACAAGGGTATATATGCATCATTTGTTAAACAGTAAGGGTATATATACACCACTTATTTAACGAGGGGTATATCCGCTCTAAATCGCAAAGTTGAGGGGTATATTTACCCTTTTTCCCAAGAAAGAAAAGGGACCGAAAACAAAAGGGTACGGGAAAGAGGAGAGGAGCGGGCACTAGGAATTTAAGAGATAGATTAAAGTATATAAATAACAGTAAATCAGATAATAAAATAATAACCATGCTAAAATAGGCTAAGTGCACAAATATTTATTTTTGTGGTCGCCATTTAATTTGTCAAATTTATGGAATAACTAACTTGTAGCGAAATTAGGCCTACTTAGCGACATGTTTGATATATACAATTCATAGCAATAGTTTTTAGGCTTAAAAAAATCTCTCTCACCTCTCTCCATATCTCTCTCTTTCTCTTTCTCTCTTTCACTCACTAAACTCTCTCCTCCCCCCCCCCCCCCCCCCTCCCCCTGCCTCCTTTCTCTCTCTCTCTTTATGTCTCTCTATTTGTATAATGTATTTCACCTTTTTCTTTCTCTGTATTCTATATTTTCACCTTTCTCTCTCTGTATTTCTATAATTTTTTCAGGTATCAAGTAATTGTATTTATTGTATTCATACATGCATTTAGGTTGTATCCTCTTTTCTCGCCCCCTCTCTCTGTATTATGTATTTCCACCTTTCTCTCTCTATATATTTGTATATTTTTTAAGGTGTCAAGCAACTGTATTTATTGTATTTATACATGAATTTATCTTGTGGTTTGTATTTTCACATATCACTCCCTCTATATTTTAATATTTTTTTAGGTGTCAAAAAATTATATTTGTTGTATTTATACATGCATTTAGATTGTATCGACAAATACAATATGTGTATATAAAGATATAAACAATAAAAATATAGGGGATTGTATTCATTCACTCTAATTGCACCTATATTTATTCACTCTTGCATCATTTGTACCTATTCATTCTTGTATCACTTGTATGCATTAGCATATTTAGGATGTATTGACAAATACAATTCGCCTGTATATAAAGATACAAACAATAAAAAAATACAAGGGACTGTATTCATTCGCTTTCATATTCATTCATTCTTATATCACTTGTATCCATTCTCTCTAATTTAGCTTGTATTCATTTTCTCTTATGTTATGTGTATTTATTCAAGAAGATTTCAAAAAATGCATATGTAAAAATTTATCTGGTGTTTAGTCTCTCTTATATCATTCGTGATACAGAAATATAAAAATACAATAGAGAGAGAAAAAGAAGAGAGAGAGAGAGAGAGAGAGAGAGAGAGAGAGAGAATAGAAAGAGAGAGAGACGGGGGGAGGAAAAGAAAAAGAAAGAGAAAGAGAAAGAGAGAAAGAGAGAGAGAGAGAGTGAGAGAGAAGGGGGGGGGGGGGGAGGAGGGCGACAGATGAGATAGAAAGAGAAATTAAGAGAGGCAGTAAGAGAGAGGGGGGGGAGGCAAGGGAGAGAGGGAGAGAGAGGAGAGAGGAGAGCGAGATTGAGAGAGAGGAGAAATGCTATAAATTGTAATTATTTTCAAAGTATAGTTATAAATTATATTTAATTTTAATTAGGGAGAAAGGTCAAATATATCCCTCAACTTTGCGTTTTAGCGTAGATATACCCCTCATTAAAAAGTGGTGCAAATATACCCTTATTTTTCAATTTTTCTATAAATAGTACATATATACCCTTATCGTTTAACAAATGGTGCATATTTACCTTTTTTATTAATTGACCTATATTTACTAAATTAAAAAAAATTTAAAACTTATTTTTAATTTCAAAAACGCCACTTGGTTTTAAAAATTATCTTGTTTATTTTTTTTACCCCTCTAGACCTCACCCAATGAAAAAAAAACGTCTCAGTCCCTCTTCTACTTAGTCATAAAATGAGTTTGGAACGGATTTAAATAAAAAAATTAAATTATTTTTAGTTCGATGAGGTCTAGAGTGGTAAAAATATGAATGGGGTAACTTTTTAAAGTAATGTGATATTTTTACAATTAAAAAATTAGTTTTAAGTTTTTTTTAAATTCAATCTGTCAACGAAAAGGGTAAATATGCACCATTTGTTAGATGACGAGGGTATATATGCATCATTTGTTAAACAACGAGCGTATAGATACACTACTTTTTAAATGAAGGATATATCTGCTCTAAATAGCAAAGTTAAGAGGTATATTTGCCCTTTTTTTCCTTTTAACTATAGCTCTGTGTAGTGAATAATAGTAAATGTTTGCTATATTCTGTAATTTTTCTTTTTTAGTAAAAAGTCAAATACATAGATAACCCCTTAAACTTATCCTCATTTTTATTTTAACACTCCATCTCATTCTTGCTCTATGTTTACCCTCGAACCCTATTTTTATATTTCATTTAATAACAAAAAATATTATGCAATGTAAACAATTCAACGTGTATTGATAAATATTTTTTAAAAAAGACGAAATATTTAATAAAATAACATCACATATTTTATTTTTTTTCATATCATCTAGGTCATCTGGGTTTAATTTAAATATCTGCTTCCTAATTTTTTAGCTCGCTCCAGTACGGATAAAAAAAAACTCATCTTCAATACGGGTAAAAAAAATCGTCCTATTGCTAATAGTACTACTAAAAAAATACTAAAATTCAATAGGTTGTGTCAAGTTGTCAATGATTTTTTTAAAAAAAACTGATGAACTTAAGAAAATCGACATACTCTTGTTGGTTATTTCTTCCGTAAAAATGCGCAAAAACTATTTAAAATTTTATTATTAAAAAAATCAACGGATGTCCGTCGATTTTTCTCACGAAAACTAACAGATGTCCGTTGATTTTTAAAGTGTAAAATTTTTGTTGAAGAATGTAAATAAAAATAATAAAAGCATAAGAAATAATTTTTTAATTAAATTTTTGAGCTCATGGCCCTTTATTTATTCAGACAAAAAAGACCAAATACAAATTGTTGGTAAGATCCACAAATCCAGCCCAACACAATATTGACTCGGTCTACTATTATTACTACAGCTTACATCTGCTTCTTTCCAAATACACCATGATATTCTAGAGTTTGTGTCTTCTCTCCTTCTCGATGTTTCCCTTCTCCAGCTCCCAATTCCTCCTTGTTTTGCTCTGGATCATCAATCTGCTGCCAGATGTTCTTTATTATTGAGCTCGATGTGCAGCTCAAAAGGAAAATTCCTTTTTCTATTTGTTCTTTCCTTCATTTCCTGATCTTCTATCTCTTCTCCAGGTGGTTAGTCTGGTGAATCTGTCAAGGAGCAGAGTCAAGCATCCTGGTGTTTTGGCCTTTGTTTTAGGAATGGGAAGTGCAGTTACCTTAGTCCTCTCTTTGAGTTGGTCCTCCAGTGATTGTTGTAATCTCTCCTATCTGACTTCATTGCTCCTTCTTTTGCTGGTATCGCTTTTTGTATGTTGCCATAGTGTAGGCTAGGTAGCTTTTTCCCATGTAAATTCTAGCTTGTAGCTTGTACATAACTGATGTGTGAGACTCTTTCACCTTGTTATTGCTCTAGAATTATCTTTCTCGTTTTGATTCTTAACTGTGGAATTTGCATCTTATCCATGTGTAAAATCCTCTTGCATGTTGTTGGTAATTGTTGAAAATTGTTGAATACCATCTTGCCTGCTTGATTGAATGTTGAGCTAGCTATGGCATTTGCCAATTGGTTAGCTTCTCTATAGATATGATTAATGATAATATTACCTCTCTATCATCTCTATGATATCCTCCATGTCTTCAGCTATCTCCCAGGGAATTTTTAAAATTTTTGTTAATATTTTCTTGAGATTTAAAGAGTCCGTCTCTAGAATAATGTTATATTCTCTACTGCTGCAGTACTACATTGCATTCTTCACTGCCTGTACCTCTGTCTTCATATTACTGTTGATTCCTATCTCTTGAGCCTCTGCATATATTAAATTTCCTTTAGTATCTCTCAAGCAAAAGTCATATGCACTTATTCCTGGGTTACCGTTGCGAAATCCATAAGTATTTACCTTAATCCATAGATCCTTGGGAAATTCCTATTTGGCTGCCTTGTAGTAAATGTTAGGCCTGTATTACTTAAGGATATTAACAATTCCTTCCCACTGTCCTGGGATTGATATTCATTGGTATTTGAATTTTACAAACAACTGCACTACTTATTGAACCATAAGAAATAATATTTTATGTTTAAATGAAATATTTAAAAAAAGAAGTTAGGAGGTTAAAATGGAATAAGGCTTAGATGGAGTGCCAAAATGAAAAATGGGAAAATGTTTGAGGGATTATGTGTGTATTTGGCCTTTTTAAAAATTGTTAGTAAGTTTACCACTTTGAGAATAATTTTATATGTATGCAAACAATTTCGGATGTATGCGATTGAAGTTGAAAATTTGCATCTGACTTAAGATATTTTTGTCGGTCAAATATCAAATATTTTTATTTGTAGTTTAGTTTGAGTTGTCAAGGCCAACTTTGAATAATTGTTTTTTACTAAAGTTGTGGACTTGACAAGGTCAAATTTCAAATATTTTAAACTGAAGTTTGTCACACCCCCTTTTCAGGCGAGGACTAGAAAGCAAGAGTTTTTCCAATTGAAGTGACGATTTTGAATAGGGACTATTTTTATTTACTTACATAATCGCCACTTGGAATTGAATTATGGTGTTTCAAGTCACCTTATTGAATCCCTAATAAAAAAGGAAGTTGACTCTTTTATTACGTGTCTAGGAACTAAAAATCCAGATTAGAAATTATGTTGACCGAGGGGAAGGTGTTGAGCACCCCTCAAGTCCTATGGTTTTAGTACGGTCGTTTTATTGATTTATGTCTGGATTAAACTAATTTTGAATATATTGTTTATATTAATTATTTCTGTGATTCACTTAAATATTGTTGAACTTTTAATAGTCTCAACCAATATGCGTAACCATATTCTTAGTCTTGACGTAATAGTTTAGAAGTGTAACATCTTTCTTTGCTCGTGTGCATTATCCCTACTAAGTTATGTCTATACATCTTTGATGTGATTTAAACTTTAATTATTAAAACAAATTGATCAAGATAAGTAATCGCATTCTTGATTTTTTATTTTTTAGATGTGTCAGAAATGTGAAATGTTATTCTTAATTGGAATCAAATTTAATCACATATTAATAATAATAATAATAATAATAATAATAATAATAATAATAATAATAATAATATTAATAACAACAACAACAACATTTCTTCTTCTACTACAAATAAAAAAATAAAATTTTGATAAAATTAAAATTAGCAAATACAATAACTAAATAGCTTAAATATCAATCTTTTATAATTAAAATATTTATATTATACAAAAATTAAATATTATCTTTTTACGGGAATTAACTCACAACAAGAAATAACCTAACCTTTTCTCTCTTTTTTCTCTCTCCTTTCTTTTCTTTTTCCTTTTTTGTTTCTGTTTTCATTTTTTTTTTTTCATTCATCCGTTTTTAGTTTTTTTTCTTTTTCTTTTCTTTTCTTTTCTTTTCTTTTCCTCTGTTGTTCTCTGTTTCCTCGTCTGTTTTTATTTTATTTTCTTTTTCTTTCCTCTTCTTCTATTTTTAGTTTTTTTTTCTTTTCTCTGTCTTTTTTCGTTTTCTGTTTTTTTTTTTTCGCAGTTTATTTTTGATTATTTTAGAATTTTAAAAAATTAACTAATCAAATTCATTGAGAATTTAAACTTTATTAGTTTTATATTCCTAAACATATCAACAACAAAACTAAGTAACTCTTATATTCTTTTTTAAAACTCAATAACCTTGAAATTCATGAAAAACAACAACTATTAGCTTCTTTTAAATACAAATTTATTTCAAATTTAAATAACTAGATCAAATATTTAAGTAGTTAAATCCCTATTTAAACATATTAAATCAAAATATAGTGAATAAACACAAAAAAATAATTTAATAACATAATTCAATGAAAATTGGAGATGCAAACATAATCACATTCTTATATATATATATATATATAAAGAAATGGATAAATAAGGAAAAACCTTTTACTAGCCGAAATCTGCAGCAATAATCAAACTAAGAGCAATAGGGCCTCGACTCTCTTCTCTTCTTCTCTTATTTTTCGTTCTTTTTCTTTTCTCTATCCATTTCTTTATCTCCCACTATCTGCGTGTGTTCTTTTTTGTGTATTGTGTGTTTATATTTATTTTGTGTGGGCAGAAGATGGAGATATAGGGGAATGAAATTAGTTTTTTAGTTGAGAGTTTTTAGGGTGTGGAAAGGGGAAAAAGGTGAGATTTTGGTGAAGTATTTTGTGTATGGGAAGAGAAAAAGAGGGACAAAAAAAATCGTGGGGGTGGGTGTGGGGGTAGCTTTTTGTGAGAGTTTTTTGGTGAGAGTTTTAGGGGGAGTAAGATTGGTAAATTTAGAAGATTTCGTCTTTTTTTTAAAATAATAATAATAACATTACCTATAAAAATAAAAAAATAATAATAACATAATAAAATAAAATAAAATAAAAATGTCAATGTTAGAATGATCAAATAAAGGTTGAAAAATACTTAATTAAAAGCTAAATAAAAAATAAAAAATATTTTTTATCATTTTCATTCTTTCATAAAATAAAATTAAAATGTATAATATAAGAAAGAAAAAAAAGAATAGTTTGTAATATTTCAATGAATAAAAACCTACTAAAAAAGCTAAAATCAAGAATAATCGTAATAGAAAATTTAACGCTAAAATAATATAAAAATTAAGGAGAGTAAAAAATTATGTGTCTATAGCTTGCCCCTCTTTGACTGGAAACACCTAGAGTTTTCAGATAAGGAAGTAGACAATGAGACCTGTTTTGATCCGGCCGTTATTCAAAAAGGGGAAGAAAAGCATAAAAATATGTAACTGAGCCCTGATTTTTAGACAGCTTAGATATCTCGGGTTATAAGGGAGTCGGATCACGTGTAGTTCGAGGAGTAAGAGGGGTGATCGAAGGATGAGTTGGAGAATCGAGTGAGGTCCCATCGAGGCTTTAGTTCACCGCTCATGTCATTACATCAGGAAATGAAAAATCAAACTACAATCCAAAAGAAAATACAAGTATAAGATAATATCTATGCATCTTCTCTTGAATCTTCCTTGAGATTTTTGTTGGAATCTTGACCTTCAAAGTGCTATTCCGCTTTAACCTTCGGTCACCCAGGCGGACTTATGAGCTTGAAAATGAGGATTTTTCTTATTCTCCCAAAAGATTTTTGAGATCAAAATAAATAAAAGAAAAAGGAATAAAATATTTTCCCAATTTTAAAGTGAAGGAAATTTTATTTCTTAGCTCGTATATTAGGACTCTAGATGACACTTGAATTTTATTATATCACATCCTTCACAGTGCTTCTACTATTGAAGGTAAGTCTTTCTTCACGAGCAACATGATACTACATCTTATTATCCAGGAGGGTCCTGTTATATTAAATCCCATTATCCAGGAGGGCCTGCTATACTAATCCTATTTTCCAGGAGGGTCCTGCTAAACTAAATCCCATTATCCAAGAGGGTCCTGCTAAACTAAATCTCATTATCCAGGAGGGTCCGCTATACCAAATCACATTATCCAGGACGGTCCTGCTATACAAAATCTCATTTTCCAAGACGCCCCTGCTATACTAAATTTCATTTTTCAGGAGTGTTCTGCTATATGATCTTGGGCAGAATTTCATGCCCAAGTGATACTCAAATGCTTCTTTTCGACTTGTTTATCTATTGTTATGTGTACATTCTCATGTGATTCTTAGGTAAATGTGAATTTATACTAACCAACATGATTAGTGTTGTTTTGCAGGCAGAAGAAAATTTGGAAGCTAATTTACATGTTGGTGAAGTGCGGGGATGGACTCGGAAGCAAGAAGTGAAAGTTGACAAGGGAAATTGGCAAAAATAGGGGCTCCGCGATGGCGTCGTGTCACGCTACCATCGCGGAGGCATTCTGCCTGGGATGATGAAAATATGTCAAATTCCAGTGGAGGTTCGCGTTACCTCTGTGGCACGGAGGCAGTGCTCCGCGATGCACTCCGTGTCACGTTGAGTGTGATTACCTTGAACCTCAAGTTCCAGTGAAGGTGCGCGATAGCACCGTGGCACGGAGGCAGTGCTCCGCGTTACACTCCGTGCCACGTTGCTTGTTATTCCGGGAAAAATTCTCAATAGTATAAATAACACACTTAGGTTTTATTTTAAACATTCTGACTTTTTTGAGCAAGGAGGTGGGTAGCAGGCAGTTGAGAGGACGAAAATTCTAGGGTTATTCTCTTCCTTTTTCCTCTTTAATTTCAATTGCTTGTATGAATTCTACTTATTTAAAGATGTTTAATCCAAAAATGAGTGGCTAATTCACCTCTTGCTGAGGTTAAGGATAATTGTAGAGGAATGTAATCATTTATCATTTCAGTTTTCATCTTTTCTTCAATGGTTGTTCTAGCAATTCTGTTTTTACTGCATTAATGTTTGGCCAATGTTAATGTATATCTTAGAAATTCAATTTTGATTCTGAAAAGGAAAGTAATTGGACAGATGTGAATTGGTAGGATATGATCTTTTCTTAGTTAAGAAAATTGAAAATGGATTTACGTTCAGAATAGAAATATATCTGAAAGTCTTATTAGTCATTTATGGAATCGGTTATGTATGGCTAGAGCATGAGTTTCTTATATCAAAGAAATGTAGAATAAGGTCTCATGATTCTTTAATTGGGTAGGAGTCGAAAGATCCAATTCATGGGCGATTAATTCCTGACTAGCAACCGAAGAGAAGATTAGCCGATTTGAATTAAGAAATTACATCCCTGCATGCTTGCCTTAACCTCAGCTTGTTCATTGCTATTGTTCAGACATCAAATTATAATCTCTACTTAGGTTCTTATTATTTAGTAATCTTAACTCATAAAACATTATTTGTTTGGTTGTCTACATTCATAGAGATATCATTCAGTAACGCTTAGGTTAATTACTACTACAATTCAGTCCCTGTGGAATGGATACTTGGCTTGAAATAAAGCCACTTTACTACTTGTACGACCACGTGCACTTGCGTGTAGTTTTGCGTCGAACACTATACTAAATCCCATTATCTAGGAGGGTCCCGCTATACTAAATCCCATTTTCTCGGAAGGTCCTGCTATACTAAATCCCATTATCCATGAGGGTCCTGCTATACTAAATCTCATTATCTAGGAGGGTCCTGCTATACTAAATCCCATTTTTCAGGAGGGTCCTGCTGAACTAAATCCCATTTTCTAGGAGGTCCTGCTATACTAAATCCCATTATCCAGAAGGGTCCTGTTATACTGAATCCCATTTTCCAGGAGAGTCCTACTATACTGAATCCTATTATCCAGAAGGCTCCTGCTACACTGAATCTCATTATCCAGGAGAGTCCTGCTATACTAGATCCCGTTTTCCAGGAGGAGCCTGCTAATACTTGATACCATTTTTCAAAAGGGTCCTACTATACTAGATCTCATTATCTAGGAGGATCCTGATAAACTAAATCCCATTTTCCATGATGGTCTTGTTATACTAAATCCCACTTATTAGAGGGTCCTGCTAAATTAACTCCCTTTTTTTAGGAAGGTCGTGTTAAATTAAATTAAATTTCATTATCTAGGAGGGTTCTGCTATACTAAATCTCATTATCTAGGAGAGTCCTGCTATACTAAATCTCATTATCTAGGAGAGTCCTGCTATACTAAATCTCATTTTTCAGGAGGGTCCTGCTATACTAAATCTCATTTTTCAGGAGGGTCCTGCTAAATTAATTCCTATTATCCATGAGGGTCCTATTATACTAAATTAAATCTCAAAGAATAATAACACGAATAAAATTTCCAGCCCCAATTTTACCAGAATATTATTGTGAGTGTCATCAGATTCAACAATTATTTATGAGAAAATGAAACTAAGAGAAAGCATCTCCTAGGAGGTTGGGGCATCTATGATTTGAAAATATACTCTAATTTTATTGGTCAACTTTTATTTTTTTATTTTCTTAAAATTATTTTTTCCTTCTTTGAAGGTCTTTTATAAAGAATGTTAAAAAATGAATGGAGAAAAATCTATTTATTAATTGAGTATGTCTTAACTTTGATTGGTACAAACAATTAGTATTATGCATATGAATAACCACCAGTTCCTTCCGAAAAAAATTTAGGGTAAACTTAGATGTAATTCATATAATTTCGAATGGTACCTCAAACATATTTACGTATTGACAAGATATGTTCTTCTTGCCTCGATCAATGGTTTAGAATTATTCTTATCCTCATGATTCAAGTGTCCTTACCACAAATAAAGTCCTAACCACACACAATAGAGGCGTTTAGATCATAGGACATTCTGGAAGTCACTCACACTCATAAAGATATTCAATGCATGCAATTGAGATTATCATATACTTGATCCTCATGTAAGTATCCACTAATTTGAGAACACTCAAAATGAGACCAAGCAGGATTTACCAATATCTTGTAATGTAGGCTTAGGGATGGATAAGATATTTATTTGAGATAGAGTGACTATTCCCTCCTTAAGCATAGCACTATACTCTCAATGTTTTGCATTTCAAACTTAATATTATGTTGCTTTGTTGCTGCTTCTCTTTTGTTTCTTTTCCTCAAGAATTATTTTTCTTTCTTCTTTTTGGAGTCTTCGCTCTTTTTTTTATGGTATTCTTTTTTTCTTGTATGGAGAATTTCTCCTCCTTTTCTGCAGCTGTTTTTTGTAATTTTATTAGTGTTTGTTTATTTTGGGGACTATTTTTTTTTCGCTTCGTCACCCGACTTAAATCTTTATCAGTGCGCTCAAGAAGGTGGGGCCAAAAGGGATAGTGCATTTATGCACTAAAAAGGATACAAACTAAGTTGTGATTGTTCAAATAAAAAGGCTTTAGGCTCAAAAGGTGAACTCTAAGGATCACATGTCATTTGGTAGGCTTCAAAGGCACAATCGGATCAAAGAAAACCTACAATCCTTTTCCAAATTAAATGTTGCTCAGAATTTTGTGTCAACAAACATCCCGACCAAGTTTTAGATCAACAAAGCAATGTCATTGAACTTTTAATCTAAAGCTCACCACACAATGCACAAGAAATGATGAGGTCTGATTTATTTGAACCCTGACTTTAAGCGAGAGAATTTCTCAAGTGTCACTTAAGTACAATCAAGAATTACCAAAAGAATCTATGGTTCACAATGCAGTGGGTCCTCTCTATCATGCCAATTCATTTAACACTTGTTTCTTTCTCATGCATACTCCTAAATATATTGGTACCAACCAAGTTAAAAGATTATATTTTTTTATCCTCTTTTTAGGTGGGATCGAACCCAAATAAGGGTTTGTCTATGTATCTTGTTGATACAAGAATCAGGTCAGACGTAGTTCAAAACAATTAAGACATGAAGTAAAAAGAAACTCTTTTTTTTTTTAATTTTCAACTAAATAATCAAAATATTTTTTAATTGAATTTTGAATATGAAAGAAAAACTTTTTTTATGTGTTTTTTTTAAATAACAATCACCGAACCTGAGGAGGGTTGCCTACGTATCTCATTTAGGTAAGAATCAGGTGTGCGTAGTTCTCAAACTTGAAATAAAAGTAAAGAAAATTTTTTCTTCTAAATCTTCGACTAAGAAATAATTTTTTTTGCGATGTTTGAATAAGAAAACAAAAAAACTTTTAAAAAAAAAATTGTAGCAATAATTCTTTTTTTGGATTATTGAATAAGAAAAAAAAATTTAAATTTTTTATTTTTTTGAATTTTTTTAATAAAGATCACTGAACCCCAAGAGGGTTGCCTATGTATCTCATCGAAGTGAGAATTAGGTGTGCGTACGTTTTATTTAAACCAATAATAATAATAATAATAATAATAATAAATAATTTTCTAGAATCAGTCATTTTGAGATTTAACCATCAAACGAGTATATTTCGTAAATACTAAAGAAAATATCATCTCTTTCTCCTTTTTTAGTTTAATTAATTTAAACTTAAGTTGGTCAACATTCCAACAAAACTTTCAAATAATGTAGCAAGTAGCACATAGTCATGAACATGTTGGTCTTGGAAGTTGGGTTCCTGTCCTAGATGGACTCTGCCCTTATGCCGAGCCCCGCTAAATCAAATGCAAATGATACAAATAAGAGAGTCTGCTAAGGATAACCATGTTTGTGTTTCAATTCTGCAAGTTCAAGCCTGTGGAAAAAAGTGTCTAGACTGTCTTACATGAGCGGACAACTCGAGCCGAAGAGGGGCAACTTATCGGTAGTAGTGCTATTACCGATTTTATTGCTGGTCCAACTCCCGCATAACATGTGTGACTACAATCCTTCACCAAGTGCCAAGACACTTCGGCTTTATCTCAAAAGAAAGTAGTATGCATAATTATATTCTTGTGATCGTATGTGAAGTGTTTTCAGAGACTCAGAGGGGGTGCGTGAGAGCAGACATAAATATACAATTCAACAATATCAAAGCGGTAAAAGAGCAACAAGTAGCATATTAGGCAATATACAAAATATATCAAAAAATAAAATAAAAGCCAAGTATGAGTCAATATAATAAGCTTGAATTCTGATTATCCCCAGTGGAGTCGCCAGAGACGTCACACCACTTTTTCAGGTGAAGGCCAGAGAACAAGAATTTTTTCAATTAAAGTGACGGTTTTGAATAGGGATTATTTTATTTACTTACAAAGTCGCCACTTGAAATTGAGTTATAGTGTTATAATCACCTTATTGAATCCCTAATCAAAAGGAAGTTAACTTTTTTATTATTGGTCTGCGAACTAAAAATCCGGGTAAGGAATTCTGTTGACCGAGGGGAAGGTGTTAGGCACTCCTCGAGTCCCGTGGTTTTAGCACGGTCGCTTTATCAACTTATGTCTGGCTTAAATTAATTTTAAATAAATTATTTATATTAATTATGCATATGATTCACTTAAATATTGTTGAACTTTTAATAGTCTTAACCAAGACACGTAACTGCATTCTTAGTCTTGGCATACAGCGGTTTAGAAGTGTAACCTCTTTCTTTGCTCGTGTGCATTACCCCTACTAAGTTATGCCTATACGTCTTTGATGTGATTTAAACAGTAATTATTAAAACAAATTGATCACACATTCTGAATTTTTTTTAGACGTCTCAAACATGTGAAATGCTATTCTTAATTAGAACCAAATTTAATCACATAATAATAATAATAATAATAATAATAATAATAATAATAATGATGATGATGATGATGATAATAATCGAATTTCTTCTTCTACTACAAATAAAGAAATAAACTTTTCGTAAAATTAAAATTAGCAAATACGATAACTAAATAGCTTAAATATTGATATTTTATAATTAAGATATTTATGTTATATAAAAATTAAATATTATCTTTTTAGGAAATTAACTCACAACAAAAAATAACCTAATGTTATAAATATATTTTCTATTTATGGTGAATGTCTATTTCTTAGAAGAAAAGTTAGGGTTTGTAACATTGGGACCAAGTTAGTTTTCCCCTATAAATAAAGGGGTTCTACATTCATTGTAAATAATCCCTTTAACTCCTCAAGAGGATTCCATCAAGAGAAATAAGAACTTCTCTCCTTCTCTCTTTCTCTGCAATATTCTTGTTCTTTCTTTATTATTTCATAACACGTTATCAGCACGAGTCTCTGCCTTGAGCACTCACTTTAAAATATCTGAGGTAAGAAAAATTAAAAAAAAAATTTCGAAAGATGTATTACTTAACCACAAGAGTGATATTCCTTTAGTGATAATGTTTCTCCACGACTCTTCTGTCTCAAAATTTGAAGGCCAAGGTATTATTTTTCTCTTTCTTTTAATATGGCTAACCTTACGAAACTTGATTTTGTTGCCCTTCAAAGTTTGGGCAAGAACTACCTTTCATGGGTGTTGGATGCTGAAATCCATTTGGATGCAATGGGTCTTGGAAACACCATTAAAAGTGAAAATAAAGCATCAAATTAAGATCGTGCTAAGGCTATGATATTCTTGCGTCATCATATTGACGAAATTCTGAAAATTAAGGATCCACTTATTTTGTGGAATAGCTTGAAAGAAAGATATGACCACCTGAAGATGGTTATCCATCCAAAGGCACGATATGATTGGATGCATCTGAGGCATCAAGACTATAAGTCTGTTCATGAGTATAGCTCATTAACATTCAAAATTGTTTCTAAGTTGAGACTATGTGAGAAACTATTAATGATGTGATATGATTGAATATGTGGTAGTACACAAAATTAATTGAGAGCTCCGGAAGAGCTAATGTATTACTACTTGAAGGAATGAAATTATTGTAGTAAGTCTCAAAAGGAAACTTATAAGTTTCAAGGACATTGAAAAAAAATTGAGACTATAAATTATGGGAAGATCTAATATCTTTATGCTACTACAATTGAAGCGGGTTATAAATATTTATGTAAAAGATTACCCGCCGGTTTTTTTTTATTTGTAGTACATAAATATGGGTATGATGATGAAATCACATACGAAAGTAAACTAGAAGTTTACTTAAATAAGTTGGCATAACTGGTTGGCCATCCCAGTTCAAATGTGATGCAAAAATAATTGAAAATTCACGTGGCTATAAAAGATTTTTCAAGAATTCTCTTGTATTGCTTGTTCTCATGATAGAATGATCTTGATCAGCTAAGATTGGAATTATATTCCCTGAAATTTTGAAACTTATAAAAGGGTGAATATATGGGCCCATTCACCTACCATGTGAACTGTTTGCTAATAGATGCATCTATGGTATGGTCACATGAGTTTTGATATCAACTTGCAATTGATTTTTGTAAGGTTGTTGCTCGAATTATTAAATTAAGAGCATAGTTTCAAATTATAAAATCATGTTAATAATGTTGATTCATATCTATGTTGGTTTAGCAAAAATTGTATGCCTCCAATTATAGCTAAATCATTGGTTATGAGAATAAAACTCTCAAATAAAATTTGGTCTGAGATATGTTTATTTAACATATAGCAACACTTGAAGGCATCAAGCCAACAAGGTTTCCCCTATCACAATTGGTTCAGGGTCAGGAACCAAATAATTCCATCTAACTATTTGAATGTGCGATATATGATTCAATTGCTCCACCACATCGCACAAAGATGGGTCCCCAAATGAGCTTGGGGGGTAAATGTTAGTTTTTCTAACATTAGGGGGAGAAGTGATTAGCAGCTGAAAATTGAGTGTGGGATGAATTATCTAGATCCTCGGGAAAAAAAAAGTGAACTTAAAGTTCAATAGATAATTCACTTGCAAAATATTGCAAATCAATTGCCAGATATATTTGTTAACTCTATTTTATAATCAGTTGCAAATGCTCCAATGAAAGGTCCTTGAAAGACAGGGTCTATGAGACGCCTGAAGCATGATAGACCAAACGGTTCCAAATATAGAACTCCTTGAAGAAGGAGAGGAGCAAATGATTTAAGATGGTCATAATGATAAGGCAAGTGCTTTAAGAAAGCACCACGATATAACACTTCATAAAACCTTGGCAAAGGTTCAGGTACCTGAAAATGATGAAAAATGAAGAGATCTCAATAAGTTATGTCGCATTGGAACTGATATCAAAATGATCATCGACGATACCTTTGATACAATGTAGCGCTCAATATTATAAATATTGACGAGGATCTTGAATTCAAATCTGTCAAAAAGTATGGACAGATAAATGATTGTCAATTAAAAATACGCAATTCAAGTATAATGCCAGTGGGTATAAATGAATTCTTGTGGCATAAAGATTTTTCGCAAATCCTCACATTATTATATGAGAGGTTCTCATATAGTGGATAAAATTATTTTGAGGTTACTCATAAGTCTGGCAATACATAAAAACTTGACATGTGTATAATAAAATTATTTTCATGTCTAGATAGACTGAAGGATATATGAAAATCCTTGAAGGATTTAAAAGAACGAGGAAATTCTTGGTCCTGAAGTACCATATCTTAGTGCAATTGGTGCACTAATGTATCTTGCTAACACTACAAGACTTGATATAGCCTTTCAGTTAATTTGTTAGTAAGATATAGTTCTGCTCCTACTAGGAGGCATTGGAATGGGATAAAACACATAATGCGGTATCTAAAAGGGACTACCGATATGAGCTTATATTATTCTAACAATTACGGTCCCGATCTTGTTGGTTATGCTGATGTTGGGTATTTATCTGACCCACATAAAGCTCGATCTCAAACTGGCTACATGTTCATATGTGGAGGTACTGCCATATCTTGGAGATCTAGAAAACAGTCTCTTGTAGCTACTTCATCATGCTGAGATAATAGTTATTCATGAAGCAAGTCGAAAATGTGTGTAGTTAAGGTCCATGATACATCTCATTAGAGAAAAATGTGGTTTGAAATGTGACAAAGTACCCACAATTTTATTTGAAGATAAAGCAGCATGCATAGTACAACTAAAAGGAGGATTCATAAAAGGAGATAGAAGAAGCACATCTTGCCAAAGTTTTTCTACACACATGAGCTCCAAAAGAATGGTGATATCAATGTGCAACAGATTCGTTCAAGTGACAATGTGGCTGATTTATTCACCAAATCTCTACCAACTGCAACTTTCAAGAAGATGGTGCATAAGATCGGGATGCAAAGATTCAAGGATGTTCTAATTAGGGGGGGTTAATACGCGCTGTACTCTTTTTTCCTTATGAGGTTTTGTCCCACTGGGTTTTCCTTGTAAGGTTTTTAACGAGACAGCCAAAATACGTATTATTAGATATGTGTACTCTTTTTCCTTCACTAGATTTTTTTTCGCTGGGTTTTTTCTAGTAAGGTTTTAACGAGACACATTATCTATCAAATAGACATCCAAGGGGGAGTGTTATAAATATATTTTCTATTTATGGTGAATGTATATTTCTTAGAAGGAAAGTTAGGGTTTGTAACTTTGGAACCAAGTTAGTTTTCCCCTATAAATAAAGGGGTGCTCCATTCATTATAAATAATTCCTTTAACTCCTCAAGAGAATTCCATCAAGAGAAATAAGAACTTCTCTCTTTCTCTATAATATTCTTATTCTTTCTTTATTATTTCATAACACCTAACCTTTTCTCTTTTTTTTTCCCTCTCCTTTCTTTTCTTTTCTTTCTTTTTCTTTTTCCTTTTTCTTTCTGTTTTCATTTTTTTTCCATTCATCCATTTTTAATTTTCTTTTCCTTTTTTTTCCATTCATCCGTTTTTATTTTTTTTATTTTTTCTTTTTTCTTTTTCCTTTCTTTTCTTTTCTTTTCTGTTGTTCTCTGTTTCCTCGTCCGTTTTTATTTTCTTTTTCTTTCCTCTTCTTCTATTTTTAGTTTTCTTTTCTTTTCTCTGTCTATTTTCGTTTTCATTTTCTTTTTATTTTGCAGTTTATTTTTTATCATTTAGAATTTGAAAAAATCAATAAAAAAAAATTAACTAGTCAAATTCATTGAGAATTTAAACTTTATTAGTTTTATATTTCTAAACATATCAACATCAAAATTAAATAACTGATAGATTTTTTCTAAAACTCAATAACTTTGAAATTCATGACAAACAACCACTATTAGCTTCTTTTAAATGTAAATTTATTTCAAATTTAAATAACTAGATCAAATATTTAAGTACTTAAATCCCATCTAAATATGTTAAATCAAAATATAAGTGAATAAACAAAAATAATTTAATAACATGCTTCTTGATAACATAATTAAAAAAAAATTGGAGACGCAAACACAATCACATTCTTATATATATGAAAAGAAATAGATAAATAAGGAAAACTTTTTACTAGTTGAAAACTACAGCAATAATCCAACTAAGAGCAACAGAGCCTCGACTCTCTTTTCTTTTTCTCTTATTTTTCATTTATTTTTTTCTCTATCCGTTTTTTTTATCTCCCTCTATTTGCATGTTTTTTTTGTGTGTGTTGTGTGTTTATATTTATTATGTGTGGGCAGAAGATAGAGATGTGGGGAAATGAGATTAGTATTTTTGTTGAGAGTTTTTAGGGTGTGGGAAGGAAAAAAACGTGAAAAAGAAACTAAATCTAACAAATTTATTTTGTAATAATAGTCTTTTGCTATTATTTTTAAGACACGTTTAGTTTAAACCCACTTCTTATATTTTAAAAAAGAAAAGGAGGAAAAGCGGAGAAAGAGAAGGAGAAGGAAAAGAAAAAGAAAGAACTTGAGGAGGAGGAGGAGGAAAAGAGGGAGGTGAAGGAGAAGAAGAATAAAGAGAAGAAAACTTTTTTTTATCTAAAATTATTAATATTAAATATCAGTTAAATATTTTTAAAAGCGGGGATACATGTAAAATTGAGGCGGTCTCCCATGAAATTCTTAAAGTAATTGACCCAAATAGTCATCCACTTAAATAACAGTCGGCAATTGTATATTGTGTTGATTTATAATATACATAAAAAAACATTTTTTAATATAAATAATGTATATTTTTTTATATTTAATTAGCAGATATAATTATTTTTAGCAGAGCGGTTAAACGTGTAACTTGCCCAAATTAACTAACATTGGGTGGGTCATTTGCACAAATGTCATTATTTTGAAATGAGTTTTAATTTTTGTCATTTAAATTTATGGTCTTCAATTTTTATTCTTTACTACTTTAAATGACAAAAAGCAATTAAAAATTTTCTTAACAGTTCAAAAAAAATATCGCAAAGCAAAAATAAAATTTACAAGATATAAGTTTTTACCTAGGTTATGCTTTAAGAAATAGATTCACATAGATTATGTCAATGCATAAGTTAAATAGCATGAACTTGTGTCTTGGACATAAGTTCAAAATCATGAACTTCTGCATTCTAGGGTCAACTTATGTTTTGCGAATTTATTTTATCTTGCGATTTTTATTTGTATGCATTTTTTTAAAAAAAATATTAGAAGTATTTTTATCCCTTTTTATTACTTAAAATACTAGAGAAAAAAATTTAAAGACTATCAATTTAAGAGTTAAATATTTTTTTAAAAACATACTACCAATTTTAGATTCAAATAGTAAAAAAATAAATAAAGACTATCGATTTAAAAATTAAATATTAAAAATCACCTCAAAATAAATTCAGTCGATGCAAAACTTTGATATTGGGTAGCTAAAGGGCCAACCAACTGGGCCTAGGTAATTACTTATGTGTTATTTTTATTTGGAAAAAAAACATAAATTTTTAATATAAGAGATAATATTACAAAATATATCAATATTTTTAAGTTTTCAAACTATAGCAATAGTTTTTTTTTATAAAACCTAATAATATATGGAAAAAAATAAAAATATCATAAAATTTTTACCCCTTAAATCACGTTAGCAGCGTTTTAACTTATTTCTCCTTATATTTCTCTTAACCTGTTTCTATCCACGTTTATCATATCAATGGATTCTCTCTCAACTTCTATTTTTAAACGCTTCAGAAGTAATTCTCTGTTATTACAAATGTAAAAAACCGAATTATATATTGTTTTCATTCAAAGAAAAATAAATAATTATCACAAATATAAATAAACTAAATTATATACTATTCTCTTAGATAATGTAAATAAACCAAATTATATACTGTTTTCACTCAAAAAAATAAAGAACTATCACAAATGTAAATAAATCAAAAATTATATACTGTTTCCATTCAAAGAAAAACAAACAACTATTACAAATGTAAATAAGCCAAATTATATATTGTTTTCATTACCAAATTATATATTGTTTTCATCAAAAGAAAAATAAACAACTATCACAAATGTAAACAAATATTTTAAAAAATAATTTTTTCTAATTTGATATCTTTTATAATTAAATATTATTTATATAAATAGTAAAAAAAAACTGAAAAGTCTTATTTATTTATATATTGTGATTTTCCTATTTATTTTTAGGAGAATCGTTCACTGGTCCATATGCAAAAGGTTTCTAACCCGGAGCCCAAATTTAAATCAGTTGAAGAGCGTAATGTGTCGTAAATTGTAAGTTCTAACGAACGAACGAACAAACAAACAAAAGAAAAAGAAATATTCTAGAAGCATCTTATCTTTTGCAGAAAACCCCCTGCCCCAAGTCCTCCTCTTGAACCTTCTAGGGTTTTGCTATCCTCTTCTTACCTACTCTCCTCTATATTTCCTGCAATCTGATCTACCCTCACTCCAGTTGAGAAAAAAAAAACTTCTTTTTGACTCCTAATTCAGGTACCCTTTGGTTATCCTCGCTCAATTTTTTTTTTTGTTTTTTTAAACGTTTTCCTTTTTCGATTGTGGGTTTTGAGGATACTATCCATTTCTCATTGTTTGTGGTTTAATGTGATTAGGATTAGAAAGAAATGGCGACCACTCAGCTAACGGCATCATCTATTTCTGGCAATGGTTTTGCA
Organism: Datura wrightii; assembly: GCA_035772735.1. NCBI lineage: Eukaryota > Viridiplantae > Streptophyta > Magnoliopsida > Solanales > Solanaceae > Datura > Datura wrightii. The sequence continues at coordinate 63,386,504 of JASDFA010000016.1, read as the reverse complement.
TCCTTTGAAGGGCTCAGGTCCACTTGTATTGTAACGGCCTCATCTTTTTCCCCTTTGAAGCAGAACAGCAGGTCTTTTCGTGGTCTTGTAGTGAAGGCTGCCACAACCGTAGCTCCTAAGGTATGTAATTTCCTATTGTTTTCTCAGTTCAACTAGAAGAATAACTGGTTTCTTTGGTGTTTACCCAATCCGGTTGCTTTACTACCATGTCTAATTTTGAGAATGAATATTGTGTTAATTTGACAATATTGATGGTTTTCTCATTCATTTAAATCTAGAACAGATATATCAAGTATTGGTTCGCCTAATACATATTATCAACTGTGAGATTTTTCGGCATGAAGTAAAATGTTTTCCATGGAAAATATGTTTTTTTAAAAATTATTAGGAAAATAAATTATTTCTTACATATTTTCTTCGGTATGCAATTAAGAAATATTATCCTAAAACTAAGATAAAATTATGAGGATGGGGTGGGGTATGGTGATGGGTATTGTAGGGTGTGGGCGGGCGGGCATGGCGATTGAATGTCTGTGTGGGGGTGTGTGGGTGGGTGGATAGTTGTGAGGGTGGAAAATGGACAATGTAACCTGTTTTCCCTACCTTTCCTTATTCTTCAAGTAGCTTGTTTTTGTAAAGAACATACTTTTCAAAAATTTTGACCAACCTAACATTAGAAAATAGGAAAATATTTTTCTCCACAACAAACACACCCTATGTGTTAATCCGAGTTGTTTGGGTCGGTTAAGGTTTTACTTTTCCTTAAATGAAAAAAAGAAGAAGGGGCAAGTCAACTCACATTTTTGTGGAACAGTTAGCTGAAACATACAACTTCAACCAAAAATTAATTAGATAAGTATTGTCATTTTGTGGATTGCCTTTCTGCCTGTCCAAACGAGTGACAAAGTTTGTAGATGGTTTCGCTGAGAAAAATTGAGGAACACTGTCAGCTCTTTCTGATTTGTCTGCCTGAATAATAGTGTGCTCTGCAATTCAAAGTTGATATCAGTAAATATTAGGCTTCATCGGCTTGTTTATGTGAACCTGAGATTTAAAGGCCTAGTATGCTCGTCTTTTCTGTGATTTTAAAGTATCAACGCCCTTGTCAAAGAGCCATTACTACTTGGGACTATTTGTTAAATGCTGTTGTTTGTGCAGTACACTTCAATTAAGCCTTTGGGCGACAGAGTGCTGGTAAAGATTAAGACTGCAGAGGAGACGACTGTAGGTGGTATCCTACTTCCAGTAACAGCCCAGACGAAACCTAACGGAGGTGAGGTGGTTGCTGTTGGGGAGGGTCATTCAGCTGGCAAGACCAAAGTGAACATTAGCGTGAAGGTAATACTATATATTAAAATAACATAGTGTTGCTGGAATAAATCAATGGATAATCAAGTTGACTGAAAATATTTATTGTGTATAGACTGGTGCCCAAGTCATCTACTCAAAGTACGCGGGAACAGAGGTGGAGTTTGATGGATTGAAGCACCTCATTCTGAAAGAGGATGATATTGTTGGTATTCTTGAGACAGATGATGTCAAGGATCTGCAGCCATTAAATGACAGAGTCCTAATCAAGGTTTGTCATTTATGTCCTTCCTCCCACCCTTGTTTGCAATATACCTAATGTTCCATAATCAGCTGTTTGCCTATTTCGGCTTCAATTTTCCTTTTTTGTTCTAAAGAATCTGGTCTATACGAGGAAATAGGTTTAAGGTTGCTGGCATCATCCTAGTGCTTGGCTTCCTGCACTTGCTTCAAACACTTCCATTTTCTGCAAAAGTCTTTGATTGGCTGCATGAAGTTTAACCGGTGGTTGCATTTGCTCTCAGGTTGCTGAGGCTGAAGAAAAAACTGCTGGAGGCTTACTGTTGACTGAGGCAGCCAAGGAGAAGCCTTCAATTGGCACGGTAAGAGAGAAGAATTCACATTCCCTAGTCCATGCTCCCTATATTGATTGAGATGTTCTAAAGTCTAAACCTTATTTGATGTGTGAAATTTACAGATAATAGCTGTTGGGCCTGGTCCTCTTGATGAGGAAGGGAACAGGAAACCACTTTCAGTATCCCCAGGAAATGCAGTTCTCTACTCCAAATACGCGGGCAATGAATTCAAAGGTGCTGATGGTTCTGATTACATTACACTTAGGGTGTCCGATGTAATGGCTGTGCTATCTTAGTGAGACTATTGAGTTATTTTCAGTAAGATCTTGGAAGAAGGAAGCTGTGTTAAACTTCCAAGTGAGGAGTAGAACTCTGCAAATTAATGATTAATCTCAAGTGTAGAATCAGTTTTCTGAACGCATTTCTGTTCTTGACTTGAGGAATTACCCTTTGGGGAATTTTGTATGTTAAAAGTGATTGAAAACTGCAGATTAGGAACTCAATTCTTCTTGATGGAATTTTTGGTTTAAAAGTTGTAGGAGCCATAGCAATAATTTTTGTACAAGATAATAGTGGAATGTGAATGAAGGGGGGTCAAAAGTGAGACAAATATGGTAATATCCATTAACCTTGGGAATTAAACAGATGCTTGAAAGGCATTTGGTCTTTCATGGTGGTAACAACGGGTATAATTTGCTCTTCTGAAGAATTCGTGAGAACATGAAGAGTGGATGAGCTGAATTCTATTACACGTTAACGTTTTGCTCTTCCTGTCCAGCTTGTCCTACATATGAATTTGGTTAATGTTCAAACTGGCTTGAAAATTCAGACAGATTTATAAGGAATTGGCTTGTTTTCTAGCTGATAGTTGTCATTTTCTGGACCTAGTTCTCAGGGATGAAAGAGGTAGCATATTCAACTTGCAAAATTCGATTAGCATAAAGTTCGTTGCTTGATTATGGTGGTTTCGTTCTTGGTTAAAGAAAATAATGATTTCTGGTGTTTTAAAAAATAATGATTTCTGGTGTTTTCGTTCTTGGTTAAAGAAAATAATATGATAATAATAATAAGATACTTAATCGACCAACTTATACTTCTATTATGACAATATTAATCATTATTAAATAATAGTTTAAGAGTGAATTAGGCTTTTTCATTTGGAAGCGAACTTTTAACATATAGGACACGCTAGAGGAGAACATAAAAACTTGAAAGCGCTGTAAATGTCATTAGACAAGTTTTCCACAATCGTGAAAGCTATACATTTTTCTGTTAAACTTGGTACAACAGGAATGTTTCTTCCTGTAGTTTTGCCATGCCTGAATTTCTAAGCTAATTTACACCTACTTGGATCTGAAAAATGATAAATTTAAAATTGTTCTCTCCCACTGATAAATTTTGCAGAAACAATCGAACTACGCTAATCTAATATCAACTGTTCCATGAGATATGCAGGGACTTCAATTTCAGACATAAAAAAAAACACGTCATGAGTTGCCTACAACACAAGGTTCTACTACCTCCCTCACCTTCAGTTAGAATATGCTTATCTGAGTTGCTTGTAGCCTCGAGGGAAATGTGTTGAAAATGTATCGCAATGTTAGTTCATTACCTTCATCGATTAAATGATGCAGCTGAGTTGTCATCATAGTGTCCCCTCCATGCATTACCACTGTCAGTTCCGCTGCTAGCTTGGTTTGGTACTGGTACATTACCTAAATCCCCATCCAAGCTCATTTGCTGCACTTCAGCACAAGACAGGATTTTGATGCTCTGAACACAGCTCACAAACTCCCTGAGAAACAATGGGTAAAACATGAATATCTTGGAGAATCAAAGTAATAGTACAACTTTCAACAACTCAACACTTACTCCCAAGGATCGTCACCAACAAGCAGTATATCATTCTCATGGTCAACATATACGAGCTTCCACTCAGTTCTTTGAGGATCTTCAAGCTGTCCTTCAATTCCAAACATACGTGCTAGATCATGCCTTAGTTCATCATAGCCTATGTAGCGAGTGACATCTATAGTTCTTCCCACAGAGCCTCGTTTTTGAACCTTCACGATTGGAAAATGATATCAAAAATATACATGACAGAAATGAGATGTAACGCTACTAATCCATCATAACTTGAAATAAGAGAGAACACATAAAAGAGAGAGCAAAGCATGTGTGCAGCAGACCTTTGTATATGTTCTCATGCGCTGAGTCTGATTTGTCCATGAATTATTATTCAGAACACCGTTGTCATTAACAGCAAGATCGTTGTCACATCTTGTCTTGTATGGCATGTTTGGCACCCCAAATTGTTGAGAATTGATCCCAGCATCAGACAACTCAGTTTCTATATCCCTAGGGGCATTGCCAAAAGGAGAGAATAGGTTTTGCATATCCTTTCCAGAATCATAATCCCTAGATAGCAAAGCATCAGGGTTCAATCCATCTATATTATTTGCTGCAGAAGGAAGACTGTTCCTAGAATGTGATTGAACATCACCATCTGCACATAATGCAGGCAATGAAAAATTAAAGCCACTAGAATCCAGCCCGTAGGATGTTGTTGATGAGGCTGCCTCTAAGTTCTCAGTACCACTGCCTTTGTATTTAGACTGCTCTGAACCTTTTGAGAACGGTAGTTCATGTTTTATTCGAAATTCGGATTTGTTTTGCTCTTGCGAAGGATCAACTACCAACTCATCCACCAGGATAGCTTGCCCTTGGTTCCTGGTCAAGAAGTTTGGTGGTGAAACTTGGAAATTGTTTGTAGAAGGAGAGGTTGAACATGAAGGAGGATCCCCATCTGTAGCACCAGAAAGTGCTTTGATTGTTATAGGAAATTTGTGCTGGCGTTGAAGTTGGTTGAAAGCATGTTGAGCTGACTGGAGATGTGTGGCTGTGGTCATGATGTTGGAACTCAATTGCTGATGAGCAAACTGGAGCTCTTGTGGTTGGTGGTTCTGTTGTTGCTGGGGCATTCGCGGCTCCAGAGTAGAGCTTACAGGAGATAATAGTTGTACTTGTTGCTGCTGTTGCTGTTGTTGCTGCTGCAGCTTATTAAGAAGCTGTAGTTGCAGCTGCTGCTCCATAAGGCTTTGCTGTGATGATGGTTGCACTTGGGGCCTCTGCATCAAACTTTGCTGCAACAATTGTAGTGGAGCTTGCTGTGGTATTGCCTGCTGCTGCTGGGATTTTTGCAAGAGGTTAGATTGCTGTTCCCCTTGTTGCTGAAATTGGTAGTCCTGTGCCAAGGATGTCGAAGGAAATGGATTTCTATTGACAGGAAAGTTTTGCTGTGATTGGGTACTAGCTGATAGTACCTGTTGTTGCTGAAGCTGGCCATATACAGCGGCTTGTGGAAAAGTTTGGTTTGGTATCTGGTTAGGGGATACACAATGATTTACTGGTGATGAGTTCACGGTCAATTGTTGCTGCTGGGATGGACGCTGTTGTTGCTGTGCTTGCTGTTGAAGCTGTGGCAACACGTGTTGCTGTGGCTGCTGGTGCAGCGAGTGTTGCTGTTGCTGATGCTGCTGCAGTGTGTGTTGCTGATGCTGCTGCAGTGTGTGTTGCTGCTGCTGTGAACTCACAGGAGACTGTAATGATTGCTGCTGCTGTTGGGCCCATCCTAATGGTGGCTGCTGGATTTGACCAAATTGCTGGTTTAGTTGATTTGGTTTGTTGAACTGGAGACCTGGCGTAGCTAATGTAGGTGACTGAAAGTTCAACAACTTAGAATGGTCATCAGTGCCAATATTACCGTGTAAGACACTGGGAAGTCCGGATTGGGCAACTGGCGCATGATTGTTCTGTTGCATACTCATCCATTGTACCAGGCTCAATCCAGGGAATATTGAGCTTTGAGCATCTTTTAGACCTAACTCATCGTTGATCCAGGGCATCCCCCTCTTTAAAACATTTTCAATATCAGACTCATCACCTGCAAAAGCACAACCCCTTTGAGGATTATATCGAGGAAGTTACAGTAGACTAATTTCCTTTTTGTGCAAGCAGAGATGACGGAGATGAATCGTGCTAATATCTATAGTGCCTGACTAAGGTGGATATCATGCTGCTACCACTAAGATTAAGCTGATGAACATCCTTGATACTTCATACACCAATGGTTAGGTCTACTTCCAGCCATAATTAATCAAGATATATTTAACTGCAAAGGAAAACTGGAAATTCCAAGATTTCCTGCAAGTCAAAAGTCACGTTTAAACTACAGTGAACCTTCAAATTAGGCTCTTTGTTTTAGTTCTTCTTAACTTTTGAAACATTACAAGAGACGGCGAAATGTCAAGTAGCTTACCAGGAAAACTTGGTTGCGTAGGGAACTTGGGCCTGAAAAATGGAGGTGGACAGATATAAAAAGGAGTCACGACAGGCTCAATATCCCAAATTGAAACTCTGCTTGGACGTTCCCCGGCAGTCGATTCATCCCATCCCACCTAACAAATTAAATAAATAAATAATTTAGGATTGGATCAATGCAAATGCAGTTTATTTATATACCATCAAAAACATGAACCAAAGTGCAGGTAAGCTGTGCTAATCTGGAGTAGCAACTGATGACTCAATGAATAACATTGCCTAATATATATGGTATGACTGAGAAATATATATCAAGAAGCGGGAAAAGCTCTACTATGACCACCAAGTTAAATATATCAAAGTTCTACTCAAATTCTTGGGGACAAATCCTAGATGACTGAGTACCTGAAGATTACGCCACTGTGAGTTCTTCCATCGTATGGGGTCCAGATCACTAACACCGGTTATTGTGCCCATGTACCTACGTACTCCAGACTCCTCCGTTTCAAACATCATCCGAAATCGCATGCCTAGTGAAACTTGTGCGTACATAGCTTTATTATACTTGGCCAGAGGAATTACAAATTCAGAAGGGCTAGCCCTGTCAAGAACAAAAGGAGCAAGGTCTAAAAACGTTGTGTATAATTCAACATTTAAGTCCTAACATGTAATGTTTTCAATTTAACAAGGGTTGATATAGTACCTAGGATTGTAAAAGATAGTAAACGGGCTGTTATTTGCAGCAGCATGAGCTGCAGCAGCAAGGATCCCAATGTGCATGCTGTCACTAGATATAACAGATGAGGACAGGGCGGGCTGCTGTCTATTCGCTCGTTTTATACCCAGGAGAAGCTGTGACTTTTCATCTCTACATAAAATTTTCCCAGTTTAGCAACAAGATGACTATCATATCAAAAAAAAAAAAGGTAACTAAGTTTTCCGTTACCTTATGAAAAGGACGGAATCGCCGGCGCACAGCCTTTTAGAGGAGATAAAGACACTCCAACCGGTAGTCAAAAGGTGTCGTTTTGGTTGACCTGAAATCATGTAAATTAATTTCAAAGAACCCTGTTAGCACTTATCACTGACCAATTTTTACCTGATACATTGATGGCTCCAGTTATTGAGAGGAACATGTTCACAATTCACTACATGACTAAAAAGTAATTCACTATGGTAAGCTTCTTTACATCAATGTACTTTAAGAAACTTTCTCTACAAAATAAGCTTACCTAAGAAAAATATTATTAGAATCACATTTTTAATAAGTTGAGTTGGATTGAGAGATAAAAATGACTACTGCATTAAAAAAAAGGGTTAATTCTTTGAGTCACTTAATTTAGCACTCCGGCTGGAACTGTATCTTTTGAAGAGAAAGCTTAAATATCAACTACCAGTATAGCAACTCAAAGTGTTACCCCATTAGTATTCGACACAGAATCATCAAAATTAAGCTTCCAACATAAGAGAGTAAAAGATCTTGAAAAGTACCTCGATAGATATGCCTGAAAGTCCATGCTTGGTCATGCAAATCTCTAGCCATTAGCTCCTGAGCAGGAGGTTGCATTGAATAGTCCTATAAAGAAGCTCCTTGTCAGATGCATAAAAGGGCAGATCTCTTTTCTTAAAGACACTTGTGAAGATAAACAAACCAGAGGAGGAAATATCTTCTCGGCTGCTCTACGAGGAACAGAAAATCCACCATGGGTGCTTGTATCACTAGCTGTGAGAGTTTTACAGAAGAATTCAGCAGGCTGCCTGTTCTGCTTAAGGCCCATATCAGATAAAAGTAAAGCCTCCTGGTCATACTGCAGAATCAAGAAGCAAACTTTTGTTGCATCCAACTTCTCAAGGAGAAGGTAAAAAGTACTTTGACTGCAAAGATGACAGCTGAATTGCAAACAGCATAAAGGACTTACTTTGTTTACAGGTTGAAGAGTCATCTGAGCATAGACCTCATCAGTTTCAGTGTCAGCCTAACAAAAATGTCACAAGTATCACATGTTAAGAAAAGGGAAACTCCAGTACTCTTTAATTTGCTGTAATAGAACAATATTTTTCTACTTAATTCACATGCAATGTCAACTCGAGATTGTGGATCCAAATAAGCACTAAGTTACTTACAAAGAAGTACGGTGACCCTGAGTTTCCATTTACGTCTTTGTAAATACAAAGAAGGTACGGGAAAACACTCATATTCAATCATTAATTTTAAGCAAAATATATGGAAATGGAAAAAGAATTCATGAAATTGTGAATTCCCAGCCAATATGTGGATAGAGGAAGATGCCATACATGTAAAGTAGCATTGTGTAACATGCATATCAACTTGGAAGGAAGATTAGGATAACTTGGAATTCCATCTGTCTCCTTTTGCATTGATGCCGCCACCTGCATAGTGTTGATATCATCATTGGATGATATCTCGGGGGAGTGATACTCCTATTTAACTTCAAAGAAACATACCTGCTCACTGTGACCTTGAGGAAAATATACCACAAGGCTTCCAACAGGAGGCAAAGAAACCAATGGACCAGCACAAGCGTGCCATAACTCTGAATTCATGAGCTTTCTTTCTCCTGTTACATTATGATACAAACTTTCAGGTATGCGTATTTACTAAATTAAAGTTCAATTTTATACAAACATACATCTGCTGCTTCAGTATGCTAGAAATGAAGGTCCTTTGTATTCGAAATTCTTCTCTTGACTACCAACTACATAAACATCATTCACGCAACCAAAAGAAGGAAAATTTCTTCTGTTTCTCCTTTTTTTAGCCCCAACTGAAGGATTATTACATTGAAACCTGTCTTAGACAGAAATATCAACTGCTGGTACATAAAAATAAGGAGTTAAAAAGGGCAGCCTGGTGCACGAAGCATCCCGCATTAGCAGGGTCCGTGAAAGGGCCACACCCCATTGGGGTGATGTAGACAGGCTATCTAATGCAAGTATTAGTGGCTACTTTCACAGCTCGAACCCGTGACCTATAGGTCACACAGAGACAACTTTACCGCTGTTTCAAGGCTCACCACCATAAAGACAAGGAGTTCCGCTAGCCAAATGATCATAAAATTTCAGCAATACCAGGAACCTACGCGAATATTGTGTGACCCTCAAACAGTTGATATGTCAGACCCTCTAATAGTTGTATACCTAATGGCAATCAAAAACTAACCAATACTGAATAGTTTAGGCAGGCAATGACAAGCGCAGATAGCAGTAATTTCTTGATCTAGTGATCCATGAAAAGAACAACTTTTTCAGTTTCCTTTCTCAAAGAAAACCATGTGAGAATATGAACTTATGGCAAGTGGATCCTATTAAAGCATCACAAATGCAGATCAAAAAAAATCAAAAGGTACTCTTTCTTCTCCAAAATGGAGTAAACACAAGCTGTCAGGAGTAGTTTAGTACTTTTTTTTCTCCAAAATGGAATAAACACAATCTGTCAGGAGTAGTTTAGGCATTTCTAAGTGCAATGAGAACCAATTCCCATGCTCACGTTCCCGCATAATCAACCCCCATAAGAAAGACTAACGGAAAGTGGTCCATCTGAGGCATCTGCTAAGTTAATAAGAGGCCAAAAGTGAAACATTAAAACAGTAACATATATTGGGTAAAATAATTTGATGGTTATCCAGTATACAATCCGAAATTCAATTCAGAAAGAAGACATGAATCCATAGATCAATTACACTAAATACGATTTATACTCCTGGATATACAAATTGTATTAGTAACATTTTGCTAATGCACGAAAATAACTAACAAATGAAAGAATAAACAACTAAAAGCAGTTGAGAGAAAGTGTATTTCTGTTCTGAGATTCCTTTGCAATAGGAATATTTCTAAAAAAAAGGGGGCAATATTCACAGGAAACTTAAGCATTACAAGGACAACTTACTTTAAGAAAAAACTGCATATTATGGTTATCAAGTGATAAAATAATCAATTGACGCCCGAACAGGCCTTATTACACCAGCAAATCAAAGCTAAAATATGGCAGCAAATTTCACTTATTATATCCCCCTATGAGATGAACAGCCTGAGAGGTCATAGGTTGCTTGGTTGTAACAAGCAGCAAAATTAAGACACAGCTTGGAGAAATAAAAAAACAAGGTAGAAAATAGAAATGTAAAGGAATCAATGAGGCACCTTCTCCTGAATTTGGTAAATATCCGTTTGATGGCGCCTTCATTTTTTCAGCAAAATTTCCACTTGTCTCTAAACGAATTTAAAAGAAAAAAGAATTCTTCAGGTAATTCCAGCTGCAAAGAGCTTTTCGCATTCTCAAGATAGAAATCACCAGCATTTTTAGGTACGAAACCACCATTATCAAATTGCAACACCGAATTCTATAATATCAAAAGCGAGCAGAAATTATCCAACATGGGCAGAATTTCCATCGATCGCCAGCGTTTTCCGGCTGCCGGAATCAAACTATATCCCACAAAAGACTGCGTCTTTTCAACTAAGAGAAACCTTTTTTTCTTTTTTTAATCTCTGAATTGGATGATTACAATTTCAACAAGTGATTGAGACTAGAACCCACCCAAGGGTCGCCGGAAAATCAAGAACGAAAAAAAAGAAGAAGAAGAAGAAGAACACGGAAAGGCAACTGAAAGAATTAAGTTACACGCCACCCCAGGTGCAGCGGAGCAACCAAAGATGAAGGTGGTGGTAGGGGGAAGCAGAGAAGTCGCCGGAAAATCAGACGCCAATGATAACGGAGCTGCTTTATATTGCTACTGTAGTACAACATACACCTTTATACTATTCTATGCAAGAATATTATACTATACTAGTCAGTAATAATTAAAAACTACACTGTGTGATGCGTCTGTTATATGATACGTATATATGTGAAAGGAAAGTAGTAGAGAAGAAGAAGCCGACAGAGATGAACTGGACAAAGGTTAAATAATGAGTGAAATTACGAGCCATGTTTTGCTCTTACGAGACATTATTTCCATCATTCTCAATCTAATTAGATTCCTCTTATGTTCTCCCAAACCCATCCAATTGATTTATTTTAAATTTTTTTATGTGATATTTGGATTCATTTATTTTAAGTATTTTTAATATAAAAATACATTTAAATTTATGTATAGTATTTAAGTAAATTTAAAAAATATTTTTAAATATTTACTTTTAAATTAAAATAATAAAAACAAATTAAGTTATAAATTAAAATTTTTAATTTATAATAATTTTTAATTTATAAGTCGTAGCCATAAGCCAAATCAAATAGACCCTTAATTCAAGCAATTGAATTTTTTTTTTGCTCCCCCTCGTCTCATTTTACTTGCTCAAAATAAATATTTTGTTTTACCTAAGCAAATCAAAGAAAAATTTTATTATTTGTTTTCAATTCTAATTTTATCATTAAATAACTGTAGAATCAAATTTAAAATTTTAAAATATACTTTCTCCAACTTTTTTTTTTTTTACTTGTTAGGATAATTTATACACTCTTTAAGAAAAAATTAATAGAATTTGCAATTTGACTAATATAATTTTATTAATTGAAAGGTACTTTTTGAAAATATATAATAATAATTCTTTTTACATTCTAAAGTGACTTACATAGTAAGGGGTCAATTGAATAGGAAACAAGTTATTCCGGGATAACTAATCCTGGATTAGCTATTTCGGAATTATTATTCCACCTTTAATGAAGAATAAAAAATAAATATGTGTTTATCTCATGTTTGGTTGAGATAAAATCTTGGGATAACTTATTCTAAAGTTAGTTATCTCGAAATTAGAGTGTTATATTAATCACAACCTCAATGTGAGATAACTAATCTCATGATAAGTTATCCCGAGATTTTATCTCAATCAAATATAGGATAAGATAACTAATCTCATGATAAGTTATCCCGAGATTTTATCTCAATCAAATATAGGATAAACCCATATTTATTCCTTATTCTTTATTGAAGGTAAGATAATAATTTCGGGATAACTAAACACGAAATTAGTTATACCGGGATAACTTATTTTCCAACCAAATGACCCTCAAGGTTAAAGTTGAAAAAAAAAGGTCAATTTATTTCTTGAATTTTAAAACTAGCAACTATTTTGAAACAACTATTCTTAATATACCTAGAAACTAAAAGGAACTGGGGAAGTAATTAATAAGGTTAATTTTGTAAAATAAAATCCTAATAAATATTCTCTCCTATCAATTTTAGTTGTTGTGCTTACTAAAAATAGTTGGTAAAAAGTACTCCCATCTTAAATTATTTGTCAATTTTTTTAAAAATAATTATCTCAAATTATTTGTCATTTTAGAAGTTCAAGACAAAATTAATTAATGTTTTTTCATTTTACTTTTAATACTCCCTCCATTTCAAAATAAGTGGTCTTTTAACCTTTTGATTTTGCTTCAAAATAAGTGTTGTTTTACATAATTAAGAAGGCATAAATGATATTCTTCCAATTTTATCCTTATTTAAATGGAGAGAGTTTTATATAATCAAAAAAAATACTAAAAAGTTACATCTTTTTCAAGATATTTATTACGAGTAAATGGGTAAAAATATATTTTTCTTTCTAAGAATGGATAATTTTTTTAAAGGATGTGTCCAAGTTAAAACACTTATTATGAAACGGTGGGGGAGGGGGGGGGGGGGGGGAAGGTAAAGAGTTTTTCTTGAAAACTACAAAGTCCTTAATAATGAGATGTTATTACTTTTGAAGTTGTTAATTTAATTTATTACTAGGTGTCTATTAAGATTTTTCACTCATTTTTATTGGTATGTGCAAGATGACTTTGACAATTGCAATTTCACTAATGGAGATGGAATATAAGTTAAGTAAACATTTAATGGTGAGAGATTATAACTTAAATATAAATAATGTTAAAGTAGACAACAACCCCTTGTAATTACTACTCCCTTCTTTTCAAAATAAGTGGTGTTTTTAGCTTGGACACGCTTCTTAAGAAAACTATTCATTCCTAGACAGAAAAATGTATTTTTACTACTTACGTCTAATAAATATCTTTAAAAAGATGTAACTCTTTTTTATTATGTAAAACTCTCTCCATTTAAATAAGGGTAAAAGCGGAAGAACATCATTAAAGTTTTCTTGATTATGTAAAATATCACTTATTTTAAAACAAAATTAAAAGGCTAAAAGACCACTTATTTTGAAACGGAAGAAATATTTTCTAAGGGACGCATAAAATAAAAAAGTCATAGATAATTTGAGACGGATGGAGTATGTCATTTTAGAGTCTTATTAAAAAAATATTTATTTTCATCTTTACTCTTATTCAGTAAATGAGGAGAAAGAATAATGTGATTTAAAAAAATGAGTAATATTAAATCAAAATTAAAAAATAAATAAACGTAATTTAATTGAATTATTTTTTTGTTAAGATTGTCTTAAAGGACATGTAAGAAGAAAATGACAAATAAATAGCCTGAAGAAAATAAGTAAAATAAACAGGAGGAGTATTTGAATGATGTATTGACATATCAACTAATTATAGTATGAAGTATATTACAACGTGTGAGTGCTGTTAAATTTTACTTTGATCTGACTATTATGACCTCAACACTCAATTATTGATGCATGTTTGTTCTTTTGTTCAATTTACCAAGAAGATAAACACTCTAGCTATTTTCCCTTAATCAAATTAGGTTACCACGGATAGAAAAGTTAGATAAATATTTTTGGTATGTACCAAGCTTTTTTCTTGGACTGTATGAATAATTATTGGTCACGCATTACTTTATTTGGTTTCGATGATTATCTTAGATTCATTAATTCATGTGAATAAAAAGTAATCAATTTCGATGTTGTTTATTTAAGAATAAAATAAAAATTTAAGAAATAATAGAGGTATGGTTGACATGATTATAATTATTGACGAGAAGTTAAATTAATGAAATATACGTATTATACGTGAAATGCGTAATTAGTAATGCAAAAACTATTGAAGAAATAAAAAATTAAAGAGTTCGTAATGTATTTTATTTATTTATTTTCTTTTTTTGAAATCGTAAAAAATGAAATTATAATAGCTAAAGCTAGCATTGAAAGTTAATAATAATGTGCTTTATACCTATAATAGTTCAATTCATTTTATTGAAAAACTCGTACTAGCTTAAACATTAACCATTAGGAAAGCAATTCAAATAGGTGAAAAGTATAATTGGAAGAATATAAAGTATCTTGTCAAATTCGTTAATAAAGGTTCAAATGCTTAATGAAAAAATAGGTCCTTGCTAACACGTAAATACGTTTTGTGAAGTCTCTCGGTTTGATGTCTTTCTTGTTTGGGTTGACAGTGAGACTTCATCTTGTTTTATACAATCCCACTACATTTGGTTATTGCTTATCTTATTTGTTTCGAGCAAAAAAAAAAAAAAAAAGGTGAAAAATGGATAAATTGTTACGAATCCCCTTGTTCATTTTTACTAATTTACTAAGTTAAAAATATATTTTTTATTTTTAATATACTAAGAGAAAATATTTTTTTTAAATGTTTTATCGTCAATACTTTATTTTATTTTATTTTTTAAATCATTTTGCAGGATTTAAAATTATATATCAATTAATATAAATTAGATATTTTAATAAAATGTGCAAAATTCGAAATGAATCAAGAAAGTAAAAAGATAATAGCAATAACCCTGCAATTAACGGAAGGTGAATTTTTTACCTCTAAAGTTACCAAAATCAGGTTTAAAGTCGTAGCATTATTGACCTTTCTCAAGACAAGATGTAACAGAAGTCCTTTATGGTGGTTGAAGGGGATATCTGAGTCCAAAATAATTCTAACACCTTAAGCCCCGTTTTGGACATGATTTTAAATTTACAATTATTTTCACTTAAAAAGTTAGAAATTTTATTTGAACGTATAATTTAAATTTTTTAAGTTGTATAAATATGAAAATTTTATAATTTGTGAAACTATTAATACTTTTTTAACTCTTATACAATCTTAGCAAATAAGAAATCATAATTCATAAACAAGATGTTGATTATGCATAAATAAGGCAAAGTTATGCCTTAAAAGACATAACAAGCTGTGTTGTTTAATTTCTACAAAACTTATGCAGTTAGAGGTAAAAATTCAATTCAAAACCCACAGGTTATGCCGTGAAAGGTATAACTTAGTTCCTACAGAACTTATGCCAATAGAAGCAAAACTTCAGTTTCAGAATCCAGAAGTTATCTCGTAACGTGCATAACTTAATTCTTATAGAACTTATGTCGAGTAAGGCAAAAGTTCTCTAAATTTATACCTAGTTAAATTAGGTCATAGATACGACTGCTTTGATCTACAAATTTTCATTATATGAACAGAAAGAGATGTTTAAAAAAACAGAAAGAGAAAAAATTAAAAATCATTACATTTAAGAAGAAAAATAAAAAATCACCCCAAAATATTTACAATTCGCGCATAAACTTCAACTTTAAGAAGGCTTTAAAAATTATTGGATATCCAAATTATTGTTTTTGGTAAAGTTACTTTTCATGTCCTCTCTAAAATAATTATTTTTTGGTAAAACCCTAAAGTAAAATTAGTGAAATTTGTAATTAAGTTCCGCCAGCTAATGGACTTCTCATTTATATTAGTACAATCTTGAAAATGAATTCTTTAACCAATTTTTTATTTTTAACTATACCAAAAAAGTGAGTCCAGCATTAAAACAGTAAATTGTTGAACAAAATGTATCAAAAAAGTATATAAAAAAAAAGTGTATCAAAACGGACAGTTCCCTCAAATATTGGCGAACTGCACTTCCTACATTTAACGACGTCAATCTCCATCCATAAATAATTAAAAAATATTAATAAACTCATAGTTCGCGCAACTTTAAGCGAACTGACAAAATCATTTCTTTTACTTTTCGCCTGAAGTTGGGCGAACTATAGTCTAACTTCTTCTTTTTTTTTGTTCTTTTTTTTTTAAAAAGATTTTCACTCTTTTGTATGCTTCAATTGAAAAAAAAAATTCTGATACAATTATTAAAAAAACTAAATTCTGATACATATCCAACAAACTGAAATAATTAAAAAAATAATTATAGAATGATTATGGAAATTCGCTCAAAGTTGATCGAACTATGTCTTGAATTTTTTTAATTGATTCTAATTAGACTGTTTATGTTGTTCACTTATAAATATCACTCAAGTTCACTTCTAAAATCTATCAAATAATTTTTTATCTTCATAGTAAAATCTAGCCAATAACATTTCATCTTTCGATATGAAAAAATGACCGAAACAGTTAGAATAAATTTATATTGGGGTGGTGAAGTTTTGTATGAAGTTAGTTCAGTTAGATATAATCTTCCTCCTGAAACGGTTCAATAATTCTCAATTACTCTCAATATGATCGTCTTGTACGTGTCTTTAGGAGCAAAATGAATATATGTGATTCCGAACTTTCGGTTGTTATCACGGGACGATATCCAATATCATTTATGATTAATGGATATCTAATTTTTATGAGATTCGAATTGGGATAATGACGCTTTATCGGTCTTTATTCGTACTCTAGAGATTTTTTGCAATGTTATGCATATAACAACACCAGACATGTATACAAGAATTCAACGTTTTTTTTATATCGAAAGATGAAATGTTGTTGGCTAGATTTTATATCGAAATACGAAATCTAGCAACCAACAACAATTTTTTATCTTCATAGTAAAATCTAGCCAACAACATTTCATCTTTCGATATAAAAAAAATCATTGAATTATTGCATACATGTCTAGTGTTGTTAAACGCATAACATTGCAAAAAATTTCTAGAGTACGAATAAAGACCGATAAAGCGTCATTATCCCAATTCGAATCTCATAAAAAAATAGATACCCATTAATCATAAATGATATTGGATATCGTCCCGTGATAACAACCGAAAGTTCGGGATTACGTATATTCATTTTTCTCCTAAAGATACGTACAAGACGATCATATTGAGAGTAATTGAGAATTGTTGAACCATTTCAGGAGGAAGACTATATCTAACCGAACCAGCTTCATACAAAACTTCACCACCCCAATATAAATTTACTCTAACTGTTTCGGTCATTTTTTTATATCGAAAGATGAAATGTTATTGGCTAGATTTTACTATGAAGATAAAACATTGTTGTTGGCTGCTAGATTTTACTATGAAGATAAAAATTATTTGATAGATTTTAGAAGTGAACTTGAGTGATATTTATAAGTGAACAACATAAACAGTCTAAGTAGAAACAACTAAAAAAAATTTCAACACATAATTCGCCTAACTTTGGGCGGACTTCCATAATCATTCTACAATTTTTATTTTTATTTTAATTGTTTCAGATATTTGTTGGATATGTCTACAATTTTTTCCAAAAAAAATTATATCAGAATTTTATTTTTTTATAAAGCATCGAAACGCTTAAAACTATTTTTTTTTCAAAAAGAAGAAGTTAGGCCATAGTTCGCCCAACTTCAGGAGAAATGTAAAAGAAATGATTTGTCGGTTCGCCAAAAGTTGGGCGAACTATGGGTTTATCAATTCTTTTTATTTGTGGATGGAGATTAACGTCGTTAAATGTAGGAAGCAGTTCGGCAATATTTGAGCAATCTGCCCATTTTGATACACATTTTTTTGATATACTTTTTTGGTGCATTTTTCCAATAATTCATTATTTTGGTGCTATTGCGTATGAAATCTTAAAACGGTTCTTAGCAAAATACAAGTAAAATGACAATGACTCAGTATTAACTTACTATTTTTCTTGGATAAACTCTAATAGCTATCTAGCTATGTCAAATCTCTAAGTAAAATGTACTCTGACGAATGTTGCTCTTTTCCCCCCTATTTAATAGACTTATAACGATAGTTTTGAATTTGGTATTGTTGATGAATAACTAATAATTTGTTCCTACTTTTCAGAGAACTTGGAGTAATCATGTGCATTTTAGGTTGATGTTATCTAGCAATGAGGTCCCTCATCATAAAATTTTCTTTTTCATTGATTAATCATATTAGTAGTACAATAATATGTGACTACTCATTTTCGAGATATACTGTATTACCTTTGTCCAGAAAATAAAAAAATAAAGTACCTAACCGTCTCCATCTAATTCTATTTATTTCCTATTGTCAGTCGGGGCGGCTCTACTATTTATGTGACCTAAAATACTACTCATAAGTCTTGAATAGCTATCATATATGGAAACAGATCCAAAATGTAATAAGTGTTATTTATGTAGCAAGAGGTGAATATGAGGACTAACCTTAGAGTTAGCAATCTGTAAATATATACTTCTACATTTAATTTGGTTGATATAAAATCATTATTGTTTCGATTAAAAAAAATTACTCCTCAAATCTATTTTTTTTTTCAAATTTTAAATTCTATGTATCAAATTTATTGAAAAAAGACCAATTTGATAAACAGATACTTATTTGAAATTAAAAAAATATATATATCTGTGAACATGATAAAATAGTTTCATACATTTAACATAATTCAAATTTATTTTGAAGTGAAAAAAAATATGATTTAGTATAATGCATATATAAGAATAAGGATCTCTAAAAATAAATCAACATTAGGCTGATTTTTAGTAATGATAGTATCATAAAATATTTATAAAAATAATAAGGAGGATAAACTCTTGGGGGCCTTTTAATACTTGAGTTTTAAAATGGTGGTTGTAACCTCTTTATCCAACCTTGATTATCACATCATATAATTAAATAAGTTTCTATATTATTAAATATAATGTTTTTGTTTATCATACCTAGCAAATCTAGAAAAAAAATTAAAAGTGCTTATGCAAAGCTCGTCTCCCCCCAACTCCCCTCCCTCTTCTCGTTGAGGCTTCTAATTCTCTGATGACCTTCGATGGAGGTTCATATTTTAAAGCAACAGAAAGTAAGAATGTGAAGTACAGTAAGGAACATATATATGCCCTTCCTCCTTCACCATCCATATCTTATGATCTAATCACAGCAGTCGGATCTCTCAGCTGTCACAATTCATACTGATGCTCTCTCTCTCTGAAAGATTTTCAATACATGTATAAAGAATAGAAATATTTTTTTGCTTTGTCATGTGCAAGTTAGTTAGATTTGTTATACAATAGCTAGTAGATAATTTACACCTGTACGTATAAGATTAATTTCAACTCTAGGTCTTTGTGTATAAATACACTTGTACAGTTGCAATGAAAAACACACAAGAAAATTTTGGTTACTCTCTTTCAATTACCTCTAATTTCTACATGGTCAGAGCTTTAGGGTGTCTTTGATCCTACTGCCTCCCTCTATCTTTCTTCTCTAATCTTCTTCACATCACTAATTTGTATTCACTAAGTTGTGAATAAAAACTCTGGCGGAACTGCTGGAGTAATTGATGGAAACATCAGTGAGAATGTTGTTGTTTCAACTCAGGAAGGAAGCATCAATTCCAATCACCCCTTCTATTTACATCCCTCTGATTCTCCAGGTATGAACCTTGTAAACACCATGTTTGATGGCAAGAGTTATGGTGGTTGGAGTAGGGCCATACTAATTGCCTTATCAATGAAGAATAAGATTAGCTTCATTGATGGTACCATTTTAAAAACCACATCGTCTCCTGATTCTTTCAAAGCTTGGTCAAGGTGTAATGATTTGGTGATCTCCTGGTTGTTGAATTCACTTTCAAAAGAGATAGCAGAGAGTGTGCTATACTCTAAGACAGCCAGGGAAATTTGGGAGGAGCTTGAGGAAAGGTTTGGCCAGACCAATAGTTCACAACTTTACCACCTGCAAAAATAGATAAGTGAGTTAACACAAGAAAACTTGGACATTGCAGGATACTACACAAAACTCAAGAGGTTGAGCTTGGCAACCTTGATATTTCTCAAGCTTGCACCTATGAATACTCATGCCGAGGTAAGGCTAAAACTCTCAAATCAAATCAGTACACTAGGCTCATACAGTTCCTGATGGGACTAAATGATTCCTATGCAGGACTAAGGAGCAATCTGCTTATGCTCTATCCCTTACCTCAGTGAACTATGCTTATTCCCTCCTCATGAGAGATGAGAAACAGAGGGATGTTCTGATGCATTCCATGTTCCTTCAAAACCGTTCACAAGGAGTCAAGCAAGAGAGCTCCAAGATCTACAAGGTCTCTTCATGAAAAAGGAGGCACTTGAGTGCATATGAGAGACGTCTAAAGGATTTCATGTTTGGATCGTAGCTTGGGAAAAAGAAGGAACACAAGATGGCCAAAGGAGTGAAGAAAGTGGCTAAAAGTAAAATTGGCTAATCTTGAAATTCAAGGAAAAAGAAGACCATCCAAGGTCCTTACTCATTAAGGACATATTTGTAATAGTTTATCTTTTTCCTTACTATAAATAGGGGCTCCTTTTTAATTTTCATGGTAAATTTTTATGACTTTGAACAATCAATATTTTGAGTGTAGTAGATTGCTAAGCTTTTGCCAGGCTTTTAATTGTTAATTGTGTAGAGAAGAGGGTTTCAAGGGAATCATCTCCCTTGAGGTCTTCTTAAGAACTAGGTGTTTCTTGATTTGAGAATTGGAGGTCCTTGTGCCTTTTCACAAGAGTTACTAATTCCAATCACTTTATGTCTAACTAGTTATCGTTCTTTAATATCTTGTATCATTTGGTATCTAGAGATAGAATTAGTATTGTTCTTACAATACTAATCTTGAGGTTTAGGTATTAAATTAAAAATTAAAAAAAAAACAAAAAGTCAGAAAGTCAGAAAAAATCTAAGTTTTTTTGTTTAATTTGTTGTTTATACACTAGCTTCTTGTTCCTTAGTGTTTTTGTGTCTAGATTTTAGGTTCTTCTTGAAATTTGAGTTTTGGATACCAATCTACCATTAAAGCCCTTGAAGCTTGATGTGTCATGATTCTACGTCACTTTCGACGCTTAAAACCAAGAAATTATGCACATTTCGGGTATGTTTATATAGGTATGATGTGTTTTGTGTTTAATGTTGCAGGAAAACAGGTTTTGGAAGTGAACTGGGCAAATTAATGCTGAAAATAACCGAAAGGGTGACTTCCAAACACTTCACGAGTCATTGGCAAGAAGCACGACTCGTTGCTAAAGGTGTGGGCAATTATTGAAGTTTGAAGAAGTGGAAACAGTGTACCTGGCGGGTTGAGGGAACGACTCCTCACATTTGGTAAAGTGTCGTGAAGACTGGGAGAGAAATTATTGCCAAAGTGACCAGTGGAGATAATGACAGACTGGAAGATCAATGGAACCAACCATAAGGTATACTGAAATTTTGAAGGAGTTAGACCATGAGGGGCCTAACGACTCGTGCTCAGGCACAACGAGTCTTAGGTGACCCGTTGCTACAACTGGGTACGATGCTTAGGACGACTATTTTTAGCAAGGCACGACTCATCAGAGGTCCCAACGAATCGTCACCAAGCCCGTGGTCACTGACGACTTGGTTTCCAGTTTTAGTTAGGATAAGGTTTTCTTGGAACTACAAATACACTGTTTAGGTTTATTTTCATAGAAAAGTTTATTATTATTATTTTTCACGTAGGATTTTGGCGTTGTACGATTATTCTTAGGTCAAGACATTAGGTCAAGACACAAGGTTTATGATTTTGTTCTTGAATTTAAGGATCAAAAGCAACATTGGAATTTATTCATCGATTTTGGAGTTTTATTCAATTTACTTGGTTTTCTTCTACGATAATTTGTAAGTTGCAATTATGATTTATTTTATATTTTGTAATTGTGGTCATACAAGTATGAGTAGCTAAACCCATAACTAGGGTTGTGGGAATCAAGATGATCTAACGCACATAGGTGAAAACACTTAGTGATTCTTGAACGGGATTTAATGCATGTATTTTTTTTCTTTTCGTTTTAATTAATTTTTGACGGTTGCAAACGTTAGAACTTGCCTTATTCTTACTTACCGGACCAAGGAGGTAATGGATGGGAAAAGAAATTAACAACGGAGATTTGAGGCTATCAGCCCTCATCTAATAGCTTGAACTTGTCCAGGGATAGCTAATCCGATATTAAGGATAAGGGTCAATTAAAAGTACACCCCTATATGGAACAAGTTGCGTGGTGATAATCATCTAGATAGGGGACCAACCATTTAGGTGAACCTAACTTACCGATATTGCATGTTGAACACCGGAATAGATCATTAGTGTACACACCTTATGATTGTGAAATCTTTGGGAACACAATCCTAATCAAGTTGTTAATTGAATACAAATCGAATTTAATCTAAGCATTCAACATTTTTACTTTTGTTTATTATTCTATTTCTTTCCTCTTTAGAAAATAAGTAACTCGATAGTAACAACTATTCGTATTAACTTAAGTTCTTTCCATATTCCCTGTGGGATCGACCTCAACCTTTAGTTGGGTTCTATATTTGACATCGACCGCGTTATATCTCAATTGCGAGGTGTAATTTGGGTGACATCAAATTTTGCACCGTTGCTGGGGAATATGGCTAAGACTTTTTTTAATTGTGTTTTCTTTACTATTGATTATTATTTCTTTTTTATTTTTCTTTTGTTGTTTTGGTTGCTTAACATGTCTTAGGTTTGTGCATGCCCGATACTAGGAGCCAAGGAAATCCTCTGGTTCTAATTGATCACGAACTTGAGCAGACGTTAAGAAACCTGAGAAGAATGACCAACATCCAAGAGCAGGAGATCGTGGACCAAGCCACAACGAGAATGTTGGCTGAAGAATAGCTCGGGCTAGAGATCGTGAGTTAGCTAGGGTTGCTAAAGAGCAACGTCTAGCTAAGAAGTAGAGCGAGATAGACGACACAGAGGTCCAAAATACCAGAGACATCGATATTTTGACGAGGAGGATGATGCCGATATAGACGAAGCCGGTGCCACTGGAGCTATAGTCCCTCCTCCTTTGCCTGCAGGGGCAAAGTTTGATATTACCAGTGCAATGATCCAACTGCTCAATATGAAGAGAATATTTGCGGGTCATGCATCTGATGATGCCCACGCTCACTTGACAAATTTTGTGGGTATATGTAAGGCATACAAACAACCGGGGGTGAGCCAGAATGCAATCAGACTGAGGTTATTTCCCTTCTCACTAGGGAGTGCGGCAATGATGTGGTTGGCTGAGCTGCCGAATGATTCCATCACTACTTGGGGAGAACTTAATAGAACTTTTCTTGAAAGGTTCTTCACACCTTCCAAAGAATTACAGTTGAAAGATGAAATATATAACTTCAGACAACTAAATGCGGAGGCACATCACGAGACCTGGCGGCGTTTCAACAAAAAGCTCAAAAGGGTGCCAAACATAGGATTCCAGATGATACATTGTTGGAGATCTAATGTGCCGTGGATTTACAGCACTATTGACGCTCAAAACTAAGAAAATAGCATGGACTTAGGTGTATTTATGTGGATATGAGGCACTTTTCCTTTGATTTTAGGATAAATGGGTGTAGGAACAATAAATTGCAAAAGGAAGCTAAAAGTGTGCAAAAAAAGAAAAAAATTGCAGTCCACAGTATGATCCATAGGATGGACCTACGAGTTGTACTGAGGGATGTGATAAGTAGCTAAAAGTTTAAAATGGAAGACTGATCCCACGAGACTAGTCACAGATCATACCATGATTGTACGAGTCGTGGTAAGCCAGTCGTGATGAAATCTAGAAGAATTGCATAGGAGGCTGATTCTCAGTACGAGAGGATTCTACGACCCATGAGATGAAGGTACGAGTAATACCATATCGGTCGTGGTGAAGTTTAGGCAAAGTTCAAAGTATCAGGATCAAGCCACGGGTGCAATGTACGAATCGTAGGATGTAGGTACGAATCGTACCTTGGCCCAACACTTAGCCAAAATTCAGCCAACACTTCAAGGCACGAGTCGATGCCACGATCCGTGTGAAGCCCCTACGAGTCATAGGAGGACCTGTGACGAGATCGGCAACAGATATGGAAAGCAGTCCTGTTAGTTTAGGAAAAGGATTCTTGTGTCTCTATAAATATGTTTTATGTTTTATTTTTCATAGAGGATGATGAATAGACTTAATTTTAGTAGTAAAACATTGTAGTAAGCAATTTTACATCATTGAAAGAGAGAATCGAGTTGGTTCAACCTTGTGATCAACCTTTTCTTGAACTCATATTGTTCTTGCTAGTTGTTATTCAAGATTTTCTGGATTAATTGAAGGAATCGCTTTTCTCAATCATCTTTGTACGTATTGTTTTATGTATTCAATCGTGAACACAATTCACAACCTTGTAACTATGAGAGGCTAAAACCCCCATAGCTAGGGTTGTGGGAACCATCGCGGATTAACAAGCTAGGTTTGCACAAAGTGATTCTGAAACCAATACTAATTACTTATATTATAGTCTCTTCATCTTTAATGATTCTTAGCGGTGTGCAACGTTAGGAAGTGCCTGAATTCTTTACTTTCTTTGGTCGAAGAGGTAGAGATTAGGAAAAGAGAATTACAACAGAGCCTTGATCTTGACGATCATTGTATTAACTTGAGCTATGGTCGCAGGATAGTTATATATGGAACTTAGTGATAATGGTTAGTTTTCAAAACTCATGAGACTTGGTTGAGTAATTGAGGATATTCATTCAATAGTAGATTTCGTGATCTTGGATTGTGAGGTCGATTATGAGGTCCCCATCATTCTGGGGCGACCATTCATTGTTACTGGGAGAGCTCTAGTAGATATGGAAGCTGGCCTGTTAAAGTTCAGGCTAAACAAAGAAGAGGTCACTTTCAACTATCTGTTGGACCATGAAGCAACCAAAGGAATTTAGTGTGATCTCAGCACTTGAGGATGAGTATGAGTCACTTGACGAATTTTGAGTAGTCAAGAGACTTGCGTCGTGCCGCGATATTAAATCAAGCACTTCTTGGGAGGCAACCCAAGTGGTGGTTTGGTGAAATCTGAGTAACCAGACCACATGCGTCGTGCCCCGATGCTAAATCAAGCGCTTCTTGGGAGGCAACCCAAGTTAGTGAACTAATGTGTGCTTAGTATTCACGAAAATAAACACAGGTGGCTAAAAGATTTTCTACTACAAGATCTCAGTACGACTCGTGGTGAGATCCTATGAGCCGTGGCAGCAATGGTGGTGAAAAACAGAGAAAATTTGAAGCAAAGTCCGACCTACAATTCATCCTACGATTCGTACCTCAATGGTACGAGTCGTAGGATGCACTCGTAGGTCACCGGGTAAGTTCTCGTTCGTTAAAGTCACTACGAGTCCAAGGGACGAGCCGTAGCTTCATCCTACGACTCGTGGTACGAGTCGTGATGGGTCAAAATTACCCGATTCGGCCCAGATTTTAAATCATCCCTTACCTACTTAAACTTCAAAATCCACCCTTCTCCCACGCGAACACCTCACAAACCCACAACCCACGACTTGAGCAACCTCTTCCCAAAACCCGTAACTTCTCATCATCAAGAAAGTGAGCAAAAATTCTTGCTTCAGCTAAGTGTGCAAAGCCCTAGAAGTTGATTTCCAATCTATGAATCGACAATCAAGTAAGTTATTTACATTGCAAGCTCTAAATGTTTGAAAGTGAACTTAGGGAATCAAAACCCATAAGAATCACTGGGTATACTTGAAAATCACTGGGTATGTTCGAAAACACAAATTTGACTGGAAACCCACTTGAAATTTATTGAACTTTGGCCTTGGAACACCTAAAGGGAGTTACGGGTAGGGGTTGAAAAAAAAGGGGAGGATTGAGTAGTGTAAAAAATGGAGTTTACAATATGCTTAGACCTGGGGGAAATCAGAGTACCCAAAAATGTGCAAAGCAAACACTTAAACACTAAGCAAAAGAATCATGAATATGGTCTGAAAAAGGGTACGCAACACAGTACGGGTTGTAGGTTGACACTACGAGTAGTACTAAGTTCTCGTACTAATTAACTTGAAAAATTTATCTGGGAATCCCACCCTATGACTCGTGGAATCAACCTACGGGTCGTACCACGAGTTGTGGTGAAAAACAAAGAATTATTAAAAACGGGACTTCGTTAGACGTCTCAAGGTACGAACCATACCTTCATGGTACGAGTTGTACCTATGAGTCATGGGGCATCATCAGGACTTCTCACGAGTCGTGCCTTTGTATTTTTGGGATTTTTGTTTGTCTGAGGATTTTTCTTGCCGTATTTCTTTTCCCTCAGGCATGCTATCTAGTAGAGCCGACATGTGTCAGAATTTTTGTTTTTAGTCGTGATTTTTGTTTGATTAGAAAGTAACTTAGGAATACTCAACCAATGAATATGCACTAGTTTTGTTGTTTTTGAAAAAATTGACCCTGCTTAAATTTTTTTGCTATGTATGTGTGACAATAATGCATGATTTCTATGAATCATTTTGTGTCATTCAGTTATTAATAGTGCTAGCCTTGTTAAGCCATGTATGAACCAAACAGGTAAAGTAAAAATAGTTCATGTACCATGTATGAGTGAGGTCTTAGTATTTATTGCGGTATGTTGTTGAAGATCTAGAACTTGCCTGGTTGGTCTCTGCATAGGTTAAGGATGGTTGGTTAGGATATGATCGTCGGCCATTTTTGTTTTAGCTCACTTTTAGCCTATATTTCCCTACCAAAGTTTTAAGAATCCCTTGATCCCAAGTTTGAGCCTTAATAGATCATATTTCTTTGA
This sequence comes from Datura wrightii, assembly GCA_035772735.1. Taxonomy (NCBI): domain Eukaryota; kingdom Viridiplantae; phylum Streptophyta; class Magnoliopsida; order Solanales; family Solanaceae; genus Datura; species Datura wrightii. The sequence goes on along the minus strand of JASDFA010000016.1, from coordinate 63,359,628 downwards.
TTTACCTGTTAACCGTACCCATTTGTTTATAATAAACTTGTTCGGCCCTGATCCTTCCTTGGATATTGTGAACCTCAACATAAGCAAAATGCTTAAGTTGAGGGTGGCTAGAGTAGGGGTGCATAAATGGTGGGAGCGGGAGAAAAGGAAAGACAAGAAAAAGAAGAGAAAAAAATGGTGAAAAATAAGGTGTGGTGAGGTGAAAAAGTATAAAGCTGAAAATTTGAGAATATTGAAAAAGAAAAATTCAAAAGAGCTTGAAATTGTTGAAAAAATGTGAAAAATCACCTCACCCATGCAAATATTCTTAAAATGAGAAAAAGGGAAGAAAAGAAGACAAAAAGAATGAAGGGTGAAATAGGAAAATGGGCCAATGGATGTAGTGCCAAGGAAGGGATAGTCACTCATAAAATCTTTCATCTTTATCATGTCCAGCCCTAAGCCTACATTACGAGCCATATTAAGTCCTATAGTGATCTTAATTTGACCATCTAACAAACCAAAGCAGAGAAAATAAGGGTAAGCCTATGGTATCTGATGCATAATACTTGCATTTCTTTGAGAGAGTGAGTGCTTCATTTGCCTAGTCCCATGTTTCATTTTGATACTTCATATTAGAGTGGGGACTTTATTTTTGTGAGGGTACATGGATTATGTTTGCTTTTAGCATTGGTCTGTGTAAAACACATAGGTGATGACTTGATTGCTTGTTGATAGTTAGATGACATGTCTTGATCCCTGATATTTCGATGTTGCTTGCGATACATTAGATGATGATGTTTCATGAGGAAAGGTCAATAGAGTTTGTATATAGAGTGCACAAATTTGTTTGAGTTTTGGTTGTAGTATCTTAAGTTTATTTTCTAGTTGAGCATCGTGTTTAGTTTTTCTTTTTCTTTGCCTGAGGACATGCAAAAGTCTTTAGTTGAGGGTGTTGATGTGTTGTGGATTTACAACACTATTGATGCTCAAAACTAAGAAAATAACATGGACTTAGGTGTATTTATGTGGATATGAGGCACTTTTCCTTTGATTTCAGGATAAATGGGTGTAGGAACAATAAATTGCAAAAGGAAGCTAAAAGTGTGCAAAAAATGGCAAAAAGTGCAGTCCACAGTACGATTCATAGGATGGACCTACGAGTCGTACTGAGGGCCGTGATAAGTTGCTGAAAGTTTAACATGGAAGATTGATCCCACGAGACTTGTCACGGATTGTACCATGATGGTACGAGTCATGGTAAGCGAGTCCTGATAAAATCTAGAAGAATTGCATAGAAGGCTGATTCTCAGTACGATAGGTTCCTATGACCCGTGAGATGAAGGTACGAGTCATACCATACCGGTCGTGGTGAAGTTCAGACAAAGTTCAAAGTATCAGGATCAAGCCACGGGTGCAATGTACGAGTCGTAGGATGTAGGTACGAATCGTACCTTGGCCCAATACTTAGCTAAAATTCAGCTAACACTTCAAGATACGAGTGGATGCCACGGTCCATGTGAAGCCCCTACGAGTCGTAGGAGGACCTGTGACGAGCTCGGCGACAGATATGGAAAGCAGTCCTGTTAGTTTAGGAAAAGGATTCTTGTGTCTCTATAAATATGTTTTATGTTTTATTTTTCATAGAGGACGACGAATAGACTTAATTTTAGTAGTAAAACATTATAGTAAGCAATTTTACATCATTAAAAGAGAGAATTGAGTTGGTTCAACCTTGTGATCAATATTTTCTTGAACTCATATTGTTCTTGCTACTTGTTATTCAAGATTTTGTGGATTAATTAAAGGAATCATTTTTCTCAATCATCTTTGTAAGAATTGTTTTATGGCTTCAATCATGAACACAATTCACAACCTTGCAACTATGAGAGGCTAAAACCTCCATAGCTAGGGTTGTGAGAACCATGGCGGATTAACAAGTAAGGGTTGTAGAAAGTGATTCTAAAACCAATACTAATTACTTATATTGTAGTCTCTTCATCTTTAATGATTCTTAGCGGTGCGCAACATTAGGAAGTGCCTGAATTCTTTACTTTCTTTGGTCGAAGAGGTAGAGATTAGGAAAAGAGAATTATAATAAGCCTTGATCTTGATGGTCATTGTATTAACTTGCGATGTGGTTGCAGGATAGTTATATCTGGAACTTAGTGATAACAGTTAGTTTTCAAAACTCATGAGACTTGGCCAAGTAATTGAGGATAGTCATTCAATAGGGATTGGTTGATCGTTTGAATTACCTAAGTTATCAGTTCTGTAAGAAAGTATCGGTAGAGATCACGAGTGTATACCCAAAGCTGTTATGAACCCATGGGGAACACAAACCCTAGTTATCCTTTAATGTTGATTTGCAAATATAATATTGACTGCTATTTATTTTTATTATTGATTTTTATTAGAATCACCCCATTGTGAAGTAACTACCATACAAGTTCATCTACTTCTTGTAATCTAGATCTTCCATATTCCCTATGGGATCGATCCCAACCTCTAAATTGGGTTCTTTATTGACAACGTCCGCTTCATACTTCAGTTCGAAGTGTGGTTTGAGCGTTATCAAGATCTTTTATAGGTCTCTGAATGTTAACACCAAGGCGGTGGCTGATACCGTCTCCGAAGGAACCTTTATAAGCCACACTTATGCAGAGGCTGTGGAGCTACTAGAAAGGATCACCGAAACCAACTGAGCTTGGCACACTAGAGAGTCGGAGATTCTGGCTGGTTCTTATGCGGTTGGTATGTCTGCAGAATAGAGGAGAAAAGATGCGGAGCGTGATCTAGATATTATAGAGATAAAGACCACTGTGGGGTTGCTTGCCAAGCACTTGATGGTAGTCGGAGCAGAGAAAGTGAATCCTGTGGGTTCTCAGGGCAAGGCCCTGAGAAACGATGGATGTGAATCTGAGTCTGAAGAAGAAGCTAATTATTTAAATGATTAGAGGGCGGGTTTCTGAACCAACACCCAAGGGTCTAACCAAGACTCCTGACGTCAAGGTCAAGGGAACCAAGGTCGGAACTTTTACAAGGATAATAATTACAACTGGGGCCAATACCGAGATAATGGAGACTGGAAGAAGCGCGAGGAGTTCAAAAATGATAGAAGCGGTCTGTATGTTTCCTCAAGAAACCGTGAGCCTGAGTCTAGTGGTTCAAGGGTTGAGGACATGCTATCCAAAGTACTCAAGTAGATGGAGACAACAGATGGCCACTTTAAGGAGCTCCGTGCTGATATATCTGGTTTGAATCAAAAGGTGGAGTCACATGTCGTGGCTATCAGGCAGATTGAGCAGCAGATGAGTCAGATGTTTATTACAATGAATCAGAGGCAGAAAGGCACACTTCCCAGCAACATAGTGCAAAATCTGAAAAATGACAGTCATTGCATGGCGGTCACTACTAAGAGCGGGAAGGCAACAGTTGATCCTCCGAGGCCGGTTGTAATTAAGGAGTCAGAAAAGCCCATCTTGATGAATGATGCTAGTGTAGCGGATTTCGAAGACCCAACTTTGGTTGGAGATGCAGATGTGAAAACTGCTCCAAGTAATGCAAAGGAGCAAGGAGCTTCCCATGAGAAGGAGAAGGAGGCACATCAAAAACTTACATCGATCCCTAGACCTCCTCCTCCTTATCCAAAACATTTGAAGAAGAAAGCCAAAGATGGGAAGTATAAAAATTTATCTCTATGCTTAAGTAGTAATCAGTAAACATCCCATTAGTTGAGGCACTTGAGCAGATGCCCGGATATGCCAAATTCATGAAGGACCTCATCACCAGGAAAAGGACTGTAAGTTTAAAACCTGCCGATAATTTGCACCACTGTGGTGCCAACTACACGGGTCCTAGCTTAGAAAAAAGAAGACCCAGGTGCTTTTACTATACCTTGTACCATAGGGGATGTTGAGTTTGCAAGAGCGCTTTGTGACTTGGGAGCTAGCATAAATTTGATGCCACTAGTAGTATTCAAAAAGTTAGGCTTGAAACCCCCACACCGACTACTATGCGGCTACTGATGGCTGACAGAACCGATAAGAAGTCCTTGGGGATTTTATTTGATGTTCTTGTCAAGGTGTATAAATTTATATTCCTAGCAGACTTCGTGATTCTGGACTGCGAAGTAGATTCTGAGGTCCGCATCATTTTGGGGCAACCATTCCTTGCAACCGGTAGGTCCATAGTAGATGTGGAGGCAGGCCAGTTAAAATTCAGGTTAAACAAAGAAGAGTTCACCTTCAACATTTGTCGGACCATGAAACAACCAAAGGAATTCAGCATAGTCTCAGCACTGGAGGGCGGAGACAAATTACTTGATAAATTCTGAGTAGTCAAGGGACTTGCATCGTGTCGCGACATTAAATCAGCCGCTGCATGGGAGACAACCCATGGAGGTGTTTTGGTGAATTTTGAGTAGCCAAAACATCCACATCGTGCCGCGATGTTAAATCAAGCGCTTCTTGGGAGGCAACCCAAGTTGCAAATGTAAGAAAAATATAGTGTTTACATTTGTTGATGGGTGCAGGTGATTAAGATGGAAAATTTGAAGTTGGAACCAAAATATGGAACTTTAGTTCTGGTGCAAAATGTCACAGAACAAGTTGTTGTCTAACCTGACGACTCGTTCAGTCAAATAGTGAAGAGAACTGCAGAAAACAGGGGAGCAACGGGTGACTTGACGATTCTTTTCTTCAAGACACGAATCGTGAGGTCCTCCGTCATGTATACTGGATAAAAATCAGAATCAAAAGGAAAAGGGTGATAATGGCTTACTCAACGAATCGTTGGGAAACCAAACGATTCGTTAAGTGACCCATCTTGAAGCTACACTAGTCCAAGGACCACGACTCAGGCCACAACTTGTTGGGTGACACCATGAGTCGTTGCTTGACTCGTTAGGTCCCAGGTAAGTTTGTTGAACTCAACTCAAAGAACGAAGGGTCAAAATGAGTCATTTCATCACGTAATGACTCATTTAGTCAGTCGTCAAGTATTTCAATTAACTGACATTCGACCCCGACCCAGGCTGAAATTAGGGTATAATTTAAACTTAATAATACAAACCCGATTCTTTTACTTTTAAAAATTCTCACCTAAGTTTTAACCAAGCAACATTACAACTTTAAACTTCCGTCTTCTTCTTCTTCTTCTCCTCAAACCCATTGAAAAATCCTTAAGCTGCAGCCCAACATTCGCACGCACACATAATTGCACTTCCATCTTCGATCAAGCATCTTGTGAGTAATCTTTCCCACTAAATTGTGAATATCTTTGCATTTAAATGGAAATTTTGCCCACCCATGTTTTGAATGAAATCGATGATATTTCGAGTAATGTTGTACTTGTGTCAATCTTTTCCTCATGATGATAATGACCCTTAGGAAGGTTTGAACAAAGAAATTGCAATTGAATACACAGGGGTTGGTTTGAGAATGTGATGATTTTGTGTTTGTGGAATTAAAACTATAAATTGTAGATGAAGATGAATGAATAGGTGAACTGAAATTCTTGAGCATGAACTACATCACAATTTGTTGGATCACTAAACGACTCGTTGTGTAGCTCGTCTTGAGTGGAAAAAGTAAATCACTAAGGCAGTGTACCTAACGACTGATCTAATGACTCGTTGCCTTTGGTAACGACTTGTTAGGACTAGTCATCAAGTACACTAGCCCAATATGAAGGAAGTCTAGTTTGGGATATCGAGCGACCTCACGAGTCGTCACTAGTGGCAACGACTCGTTTAGTCACTCGTCAGGTCCACTGGGCAGCAGCTAAAAAAATGATTTTGTTTCATCTCATCTCATACACTAACAATGTTTCCACCGGTACAATGGCTCCAAGAGGTACACCGAAGAAAGGTCCGGCAAAGAAACAAACACCTGAGCATAGTCAACCATCATACTGCAGACTTCAGGATGAGCTATCCTCCTCCGAAGAGTCAAGTAGCTCTGAGGAGGAATATGACGTATCAGATGAGCAGTTATTAAGGAGGTTAATTAGGGATAGGGATCAATAAACTTCAAATCCAATCGCGCTGGTCGATGCTCCCGCTCCACTGGCAAGGGATCCGCCCAGCCGCACTAATGATAATGCCAGGGCTGCAGCAGCACTTGCTCCCGAGGCCGAAACATAGAGATAGCTGAAGGGTCACATGCTTAGCAAGGGTACTCTTGATGATTAACTGACTGAGATCTCGGACACATCAAACGAGCAACCAAGGAACGTGCGGAGATGGTGTGTTCATGGTATGAGGGCCATATATAACAGAGATATTGCTCTTAATGAGAAAGGAAATCCGAGGAAGAATATATATGAGGAGCCGAGGCTGATCACTATAGGGCTGAAAGACCTCCCAGATATACAAGTAGTGTTCGATAAGTACAGGTTCGGGTGGTTGACCAAGCCATCAGGTAGCTACAGCCCGTTCCTAGTTAGAGAGTTCTATGCAGCCTATGCAACCACATTGTAGCATTTGGCATTAGGGGGCCAGGACTGGAAAAAGAGTCCTGCCTTAATGCAGTTGTTGGTGCAAGAGACTCCGGTAGATATATTTGAGAGGAAAATTTCCAGGATGCTGTATGGGCCATAGTATCATGCTCCGATGAACACGACCGAGTTCGGCCACAAGCTATATGAGTTGAAGAAAGTCAAGACCAAAAATTTGAATAGCCAGGAGAGCATCAGGAAATATACTTGGCTGTCTTGGATCATTTCTACAAGAGGTCTGCTGGTCGAATGGTTGCACGACACAGAGTATCAGATAAAGAAGGCCACACTCAACTTTCAAGCAAAATTTTGTTGGTCACTAGTGAGGCACAGGCTGGTACCAACCAACAATGATAACATCCTCTCACCTGACAGAGCAACATTGGTAGCAAGTATAATGGAGGGATATGCCATCAATTTCTTGTGGTACATTGCTGAGGAGAGTAGAGAGCGGGCAATCAATGACGGTACTACAATTCCCTTCCCCTGTCTGATTGATAGACTCTGTCAGGAGTCAAAGGTGCCAGAGTTTCCATCAGTTGACCAGAGAATAGTGGTCCAGAAGATAATAGATATCGAGTTGATTCAAGATGACACAAACTCGGTATCAAGAGCAAGTACTCAGGCAGATGCATCCGCTGGAGTGACCATATTAGCAGAGGCATTTGACAGTGGTATTGTTACACCCCGTAAATTCTTGATATTTAGATGGCCTATTCGCATGTTGGTTAAGAGTTTTAGAATGCCATACATGCTAGAAAAAGGCTCGGGGGAAGACCGAAAAAGGGCCGAGTTGGAACGTCGCAAGAAGAGGCCGAGAAGTGCCCCTCTGCGACAGGCAGCGTGTCACGGAGGCTGCTCCTCCGCGATGGCCAGCGTGCCATGGAGGGGGGGGGGTTCAGGACTCAAGTACATAAGCCCCCACTTCATTTTAAATTTCATTTCGTCCTCTCTTATTTCCAGAACCCGACTAGGAATAGGGGAGAACGAGGTTTCAATATAAAAATTCAACCGATTACGGCATCAAACGCGGTCCAAACTCAAATTAACTTCGGGTACCGAAGTATAAAGCTGTAGGGAGCATTCCTACGGAGTTAGTTTCACGAGAATCGCCCAGCGAAGCGGCGACCCGCCGAGTTAAAGTCATTGGAATTGCTCCAAACTAGTGTTAATACACTCCTAGCAGTACAGTAAGTATTTCTCTCTTCTGGACCTCTGAGAAATTATGAGTTTTCGGCCGTTGTTCGATAAGTCAAAGTTTGGGTAGTATATATATTCAAAGTAGTGTTTTCTTCCAGAACATTGATGAATTCAGTACTAATTGCTATGAATATAAATGCAGTTGGAAGAAATAGCTGCAAATTAGCCGAGTTACGCTAGATACTCAGAAAGTTAACGGACAAGGTATGTAAAGCCAGTTTCTTCGGCAAGCTAGTAGTTCCGGTATAGCCGAATAGTTCAAGTGCTAGTAGAATGTTTCAGAAGTCGCATATTATGTTTAGTATGAATTTTAGTATGATGTTAGAATCATCATGTTATGTGTATCAGATTCAGCACAACATGACGAAAATTATATAGATACCATTATCAGTTTCAGCATGTATTGTATATATACACATTACTATCATTAGCTTCAACATGTTTTATATACATACACATTATTATCATTAGTTTCAACATGTAGTATACCTAGTCAGTATTACTAGTCGAGACCTGACTGTATTGTTTTGGGCTGGATTACCTAACATTCATGACCGTCCCAGGGTTAATAGCTGTATCGACTCGTCCGCCAGAGGGAGAGGATACGTCTCTCTATGGAGTGGCATGCCGTCCCCTAGGGGATGAAGATGGGATGCCAGTTTCCCCATATTTTGCCTTGGTTGGCTTTTATACACCCCGTCGAGCAGGTACGCCCTGGGTGTTGATTCAGGAGTCCTTCGGACTCAGGTACAATTATAGTCAGGGGCTCAATGGGCCCAAGTGCATACCCAGGGGAGGCAGGATGCTTATAGTTACTAGGGAAGATGGGATGACAGGGGTAGGGGTATGATTGCGTGTTGGTTGTACCTCCCGGCTTATGGGGGTCAGGTAAGGTTTATGTGTGCTATTCTATGTTATGTTATGCTATATTACACCATGTTATGTTAGTTATGAGTAGATAGACAGTAGAGTGCCACGTTACCAGGTACGACTCCTACTCCTTTCAGCATAGTTAAGGACAGTATTAAACTCATACTTTCAGTCAGTTACAGTCTATTTCTTTCTATTTCAGTACTATTAGTTATATTGCTTGTCTTCAGATATTTTCCAGTTGTTGCTTTGCATACTCAGTACCATCAGTACTGACGCCCATTTGGGGCATTGCATTACGTGCCTGCAGGTACCCGTAGACGAGGAGCAGACCCCTCGTAGTTCCATCCAGCGATACAGAGCCTTCAGCTCCTTTCATCCGGAGCTTGAAAGACAGAAGTGTATTTTATTTATTGTCTAGTATGAGTAGGCCGGGGCCCTGTCCCGACCATCTCTTTTTATTTTTAGAGGCTTGCAGATTGTATATTCCCTATGGTTAGCTGTAAAAGTAGTGTGGGGCCGTACTTGTGTTTCAGTTGTATATAGCGTCCGTTTGGGGCCTTATTTTAGTTGGTAGCGGTGACCTTGTCGGTCATATAGTAGCTGGTACTTATTTTCATTTTTCTCAGGTATAACTAGAAAGCATGGTGGTCTTGCCGGCCAGCGTAGGTTCCTTTATACTACTGTTGTTCTGGTTAGTTGTTGTCTTACTAGTGGCTATAGGTCTAGTCTGCCGGAGGCTGTATTTACGGCCGTTATATAGCCCGTTGGTTCCATGAACCCAGAGTTAGAGCCATCCTGGCAGCAGAAGTGTTTAGGCTCAGTAGTCCAACAGTCCAGGTCTTAGTACGGCACCAGGTGCCAGTCATGCCTCCCAAGGTGGGGCGTGACAAACTTGGTATCAGAGCCGGTCGTATCCCAGGGAGTCTGCAAGCCGTGCTAAGTAGAGTCTTTTCTATGGATGTGTTGTGCACCATATACTATAGACAGGAGGCTGCAAGGCATGATAGAATGGTTACTCTTTCTTTATATTCAATCGTGCTATAAAGCGGTACAACATAGGGTTGAGTCCCTAAAACTTATCATACTCTTTGGTTACAGAAACAAAGTCAGATCAACGATATCCTATCTCAGGTAGAAGATTGGATATAGCAGTAGAAGAGGGCACCAGCCAGTTGCAGGGCAACTACAACGGCAGGAGGAGGTATCAGGGACCAATGTGATACCTCTATCGGTACTATCCCCAGTATATTTATATAACTTCAGAGTAGGAAGTTAGAAGCATAGTGTATATACTAGTTGATTTATTTGTTAGATATGTAAGATCTGATTAAGATGATAGATAATATTAGATTATCGGATAGATGTGAGAAAGAGAGGGAAATGCAGGATGCCCACCTCCATCCTTTTAGATGTGGTACAGTTCCATGTTTCTGTTTCGTTACAGCATAGAAAAGGGCATAAGGATTGATGCGACGTTGCCCAAAGTAAGCAGTAAGTGAAGATGGATTGGTTGATTCCAGAAAGTGTTAGAAAGAGTAAGGAGCCCCTATGATTACATAAGTTGTGCAGACCCTCACAGTAATAAGTCAGAAGAACGAGTAAGACTACTAGCTTACTCGAAGTGGGTGTAAAAGATCTATCAGTGATGAACTCCCAGTAATAGTTAATTTCGAGTTAGAAAAAGGCCAAGTCTACCATAAAACGCTAACAACGGCAGGATATACCTGCAAGATAATAGTTATGATTTCAGTTGTGATACCGAAAGGTAGGGAGGTCATGTGAATTAGATGGGTCTGACTGCAAGCCAGAAGAAGTATAAGCTGAAACTTTACCAGTAATCTTATTAACAATGTAAGGCAGGTATCTTGAACCCCAGAGCTCAGCTTAGTCAAGATAAGGGGGAGAAGCAGGAATACCAGATTTTGAGGGGAATTAGAATCACCTCTAGATTGATAGAACATCGTGTATTAAGGACTAAGCCTCGGACAGACAGCTAAGAGACAGTAAGGTCATAGTCCAGAATGTTGTCGTATGTCCGCCTAGGGGGAAGGTAGGAGAGTGCCGACACAGAGGTTGAGGCTCTAATCTAGTGTGGCCTAGAGACAAGGTCCAACAGATAGTCACGGGCCCTTAGTATAATGCCAAGTAAGGCCATAAGGTTCGGATGTTGACACCATGTTGTAAGAGTGGCGAAATTTCAAATAGCAGATCATAGATAAAGTACATGTGTTTGTTGCTTCCAGAATGGGACGAAAATCTAATGAAATGGTATGAGAGGACAGGAGATATCACTAGACTGTAGAAGTAGTATATCATGTGCAGTATGAAATTCAGTAAAGCATGTCAAAGATTACGGATTACTACAAAGAATTTAGTATGTATTGTATGTAGTTGTTGATATATATATATATACAGATATCAGATATGCTGTGAGTAGCTGCCAATAGGCATTACAGTCACACAGATTCTGGAGAGCTGCTAGGAAGTATATACGAATCGTATTGCAGGACCTTTCGCCAAAAATGGGGTAGAGTAATTGTGATTCACGTATGAAGCAATAGGAACTTTCTCAGTTTTCAGTTTATTGAGTTAATGGACTTATATGCTTGTTTCCAGATCTAGACTTCAGAAGCTTACAAGAGTTAGTAGCCTGAATCAGGTGGTTAGATGATACGGGCGCAGTTAGACGGTCTAATGACCAGTTGGCGCCTGTATTAGTAGGGAAGCATCCCTAAAGACCAGTAACGTTATCGCATGTGCCAGAACCAGATACAGAGACCGACTAAGTATATTCCAGAGGTTAGCAATACCAGAATTCTCCAGTATGTTAAGTGGTCGTACATTGTTTTTCCAGCCTTGTAGGTGAGAGTCAGCCTTAGTCAACCTAGTAGTTATCATGTAGAAAACCCCGCAAGTCAGCCAGTCGTCCCAGTCATACAAAACCGTGAGTACCCCAAGGAGGAGTCCACATCAGTGGTCAGTGATGAACTAGTACCCCAGCCGGTTCTCATAAGATATTCAGATACAGAGTCTTAGGAGAAGGCTAGTCTTTACAGAATTGCTCATAAGACCGAGAATTTCCCAGAACATAGATCCAAGTGGATACGAACAAGGCATAAGGAATTGGTAGTACTCTACTAGCATAGTGTTTACTAAGATAAGGAAATCGGTAGGTTCCCTATGAAATCCAGGGACTGATCGCCTGAGAGTAAGTCCGACTAAGCCCAGCTCTACAGTTGTTCAATTAGAAGAATAAAGTAGTTAGCTATCCACAACTCCACAGTTATGCATGAGCTACACATGTCTGAGTAGGACATTTAGAGCATTGTTAGACTACTTCAGCATTCGGGTCATTCAGCCCAGCTATTTAGTTATTCATTATTATTCAGCCAGATTATTAGAGATCATGATCACTATCAGGATCCTCTGCTCAGGTACGTGCACATGGTGTATAGACAATCATACAGATTATCCCAGCAGCGAGTAGCATTAGCATGCGGCCAGAAGGCCAGATAAGCTCTAGCTATATAGAGAGATTACTTGTCAGTTTCTCCGGTATGATAAATCAGTATGACCGTCAATTACATGCCAATTTCTCTAAAGGTGAATCTGGCTAAATTTAGTAGTCTTTTTGGTTACGTCATGTCGGAGGTTGGTATACAGATAGATACACAGAAAAAAGAAGCAGTGAAAACATGGCTCAGACCTACCACTCCGACCGAGGCACGCAGTTTCCTGGGATTAGCAAGGTACTACAGAAGATTTGTTGAGGGATTCTCCACCATAGTGGCACCTCTGACTAAACTGACACACAAAGCAGTAAAGTTTCAGTGGACGAAGGCATGTGAGTAGAGTTTCCAGGAATTGAAAGACAGGTTGACCTCCGCCCCAGTGTTAGCATTGCCAGCAGGTACGGAGGGTTATGCAGTTTATTGTGACGCTTCGGGTATTGGGTTAGGATGTGTGTTGATGCATCATGGTAAAGTAATTGCTTATGCTTCCAGGCAGCTGAGGAAACACGAAAAGAATTATCCTACCCATGACCTAGAACTAGCCGCAGTGATCCACGCCCTAAAGATATGAAGACATTACTTGTATGGCATTCATGTGGATATTTTCACTGATCATAACAGCCTATAGTATATCTTCACCCAGAAAGAGTTGAATTTGCGGCAGCGTCGTTGGTTGGAGTTGTTGAAAGATTATGATGTAAGTCTTCTGTATCACCCAGGAAGAGCCAACGTAGTAGCAGATGCCCTTAGCCGTAAGTCTATGGGGAGTTTGGCATACTTGCAGCCCGAACAACGGGAATTGGCCCGAGAAATACACCAGTTAGCCAGTTTAGCTGTTCGTATAGCAGAAACAGAGGACAACAGAGTGGTAATTCAGAACTCCGCTGTGTCGTCGTTAGTTGTGAAAGTAAAGGAATGACAGTAGGAGGAACTTTACCTAGTTTAGCTTAAGGATAGAGTTCAGTAAGGAAAAACGCCGAATTTTCAAGTAACTGAGCAGGAAGTGTTGCGATGTAAAGACCTCCTTCGTGTTCCAGATATTTCAGGGCTTTGCCAACAGATTATGAGAGAGGCACATTACGCCCGCTATTCTCTCCACCCAGGCGCGACGAAAATGTACCATGATATTAAAGAAATCTACTGGTGGCTAGGTATGAAAAGGGAAATAGCAGGATTCGTAGCCTAGTGTCCTAACTGCCAGCAAGTAAAAGCGGAACACCAGAAACCAGGCGGATTGACTCAAGACATAGCTGTGCCTCTTTGGAAGTGGGAAGCAGTAAATATGGATTTTGTAGCAGGACTACCCCACACCAGACATAGGAATGACTCGATTTGGGTAATTGTTGATAGACTGACAAAATCAACCCATTTTTTGGCAGTAAGGGCTACTTTCTCTGCCAAAGATTATGCTGAGTTGTATATCAGAGAAATAGTCAGACTGCATGGTATTCCAGTATCCATCATCTTTGACAGAGGGGCGCAATTTACAGCTAAATTTTGGCAATCATTTCAGAGAGGCCTGGAAACACAGATTAATCTGAGCACAGCATTCCACCCTCAGACAGATGGACAGGCAGAACGCACTATTCAGACGCTCGAGGATATGCTGCGAGCATGTGTGTTAGACTTTGGAGGTAGATGGATGAGCACTTAACACTTATTGAGTTTGCCTATAATAACAGTTACCATTCAGCTATCCATATGGCGCCTTATGAAGCGTTGTATGGGCAAAAGTGTAGATCTCCAGCCGATTGGTTTGAAGTAGGAGAATCAGCACTGATTGGGCCAGATGTCATTCATCAGTCAGGGGAAAAAGTAAAGCTTATCAGAGGACGTTTACTGACTGCTCAGAGCCGCCAGAAATTGTATGCTGCCGTGCGGCGCAGAAACTTGGAATTCAATGTTAGTGACTGGGTGTTCCTAAAAGTTTCGCCGATGAAGGGTGTAATGAGATTCGCCGCGGAATAGGCCCAGTGGCATTCGAGTTAAACTTACCCTCCAGAATTAGAATCTGCCAACCCAGTCTTCCAAGTGTCAATGCTGAGGAAATGCATAGGAGATCCCTCCCGAATCGATCCAGTCCAAGATGTTTAGGTTACCGCAGAATTGGCTTATGAAGAAGTCCCAGTAGCCATACCAGACCAACAAATTCGTAAATTTAGACCTGAGGATGTGGCTTCGATCAAAATATTATGGCGTAACAAAATCCAAGAGGAATGACTTGGGAGGCAGAAGAAGATATGAAAGCCAGATATGCTCAGTTATTTCAGACTTAGCCAGCCAGAGGTATGTTGTTGTTACTGTTTCTTTATATTCATATATGTAAGCGAGATGTTGACTTCAGTTTGATGGAATGAATGCTATAGTATTGCGTGGAGTACCCGTATTGGACTTTTCTACGTTTCAAGGTTTTTGGAGGTAGTCCATATTATAGGGGAAACTCTGTCGAAATTTTTCCAGAATGAGTAAAACCAGTTAAGATTCTTGCGAGCAGAAGTTTACATTCGAGGACGAATGTTCTTAAGGGGGGGGGAGGATGTTACACCCCATAAATTCTTGACATTTAGATGGCCTATTCACATGTTGGTTAAGAGTTTTAGAATTTCATGCATGCTAGAAAAAGGCTCGGGGGAAGACCGGACAAGCGCCGAGTCAGAACGTAACAAGAAGAGGCCGAGCAGTGCCCCTCCGCGAAAGGCAGCGTGTCACGGAGGCTGCCCTCCGCGATGGCCAGCATGCCACAGAGGGGGGGGGGGAGGAGGTTCAGGCCTCAAGTTTATGAGCCCCCACTTCGTTTTAAATTTCATTTCGTCCTCTCTTATTTCCAGAACCCGACCAGGAACAAGGGAGAACGAGGTTTCAATATAAAAATTCATCCGATTACGCCGTCAAACACGGTCCAAACTCAAATTAACTTCGGGTACCGAAGTATAAAGCTGCAGGGAGAATTCCTACGGAGTTAGTTTCGCGAGAATCGCCCGGCGAAGCGGCGATCCGCCGAGTTAAAGTCATTGGAATTGCTCCAAACTAGTGTTAATACACTCCTAGCATTACAGTAAGTATTTCTCTTTTCTAGACCTCCGAGAAATTATGAGTTTTTGGCAGTTGTTCGATAAGTCAAAGTTTGGGCAGTATAAATATTCAAAGTAGTGTTTTCTTCCAGAACATTGATGAATTTAGTACTAATTGCTATGAATATAAATGCAGTTGGAAGAAATAGTTGCAAATTAGCCGAGTTACGCCAGATACTCAGAAAGTTAACAGACAAGGTATGTAAAGCCAGTTTCTTCAGCAAGCTAGTAGTTCTGATATAGCCGAATAGTTCATGTGCTAGTAGAATGTATCAGAAGCCGCATATTATGTTTAGTATGAATTTTATTATGATGTTAGAGTCATCATGTTATGTGTAGAATGAAACTTACTAGCACGATATAAATTCCAGTAGGAAGTTTTAGAAACAGTACAACATGTCCAGTATGTAATTTAGTAAAATATATCAGGACATTATCGTGTTCAGCTGAAACTTAGTAAAGCAATATAAGTTCCCGTAAAATATTCCAAAAATAGAATAGTAGCTTAATATGAATTTTAGGAAGCATGTTAGCAATAGTAAACATATCTACCATGAAACTTAGTTACACAACATGATTCTCAGCAGAAATATTATATCTTGTCTCAGTATCAGATTTAGTGCCGCATGATAGAAATTATATAGATACCATTATCAATTTAAGCATGTATTGTATATATACACATTACTATAATTAGCTTCAACATGTTTTATATACATACACATTATTATCATTAGTTTCAGCATGTAGTATACCTAGTTAGTATTACTAGTCGAGACCTGACTGTATTGTTTTGGGCTGGATTACCTAGCATTCATGACCGCCCCAGGGTTAATAGTTGTATCGACTCGTCCGCCAGAGGGCGAGGATACGTCTCTCTATGAAGTGGCATGCTGTCCCCTAGGGGACGAAGATGGGATGCCAATTTCCCTATATTTTGCCTTGGTTGGCTTTTATACACCTCCGTCGAGCGGGTACGCCTGAGGTGTTGATTCAGGAGTCCTTCGGACTCAGGTACAGTATAGTCAGGGGCTCAGCGGGCCCAAGTGCATACCCAGGGGACTGACAGGATGCTTATAGTTACTAGGGAAGATGGGATGACCGGGGTAGGGGTATGATTGCGTGTTGGTTGTACCTCCTGGCTTATGGGGGTCGGGTAAGGTTTATGTGTGCTATGCTATGTTATTTTATGCTATATTACGCCATGTTATGTTAGTTATGAGTAAACAGACAATAGAATTCCACGTTACCAGGTACGACTCCTACTCTTTTCAACATAGTTAAGGACAGTCTTAAACTCATACTTTCAGTCAGTTACAGTCTATTTCTTTCTATTTCAGTACTATCAGTTATATTGCTTGTCTTCAGATATTTTCCAGTTGTTGCTTTGCATACTTAGTACCAGCGGTACTGACGCCCATTTGGGGTGCTACGTTACTTGCTTGCAGGTACCCGTAGACGAGGAGCAGACCCCTCATAATTCCAACCAGCGATACAGAGCCTTCAGCTCCTTTCATCCGAAGCTTGAAAGATAGAAGTGTATTTTCTTTGTTGTCCAGTATGGGTAGGCTGGGGCCCTGTCCCGACCATCTCTTTTTATTCTCAGAGGCTTGCAGATTGTATATTCCCTGTGGTTAGCTGTAACGATCGTGTGGGGCTGTACTTGTGTTTCAGTTGTATATAGCGGCCGTATGGGGCCTTATTTTAGTTGGTAGCGGTGACCTTGTCGGTCACATAGTAGCTGGTACTTGTTTTCATTTCTCAGGTATAACTAGAAAGCATGGTGGCCTTGTCAGCCCGCATAGGTTCCTTTATACTACTGTTGTTCTGGTTAGCTGTTGTCTTAAAGGTTGCGATAGGCCTAGTCGGCCGGAGGTTGTATTTACAACCGTTATATAGCTCGTTGGTTCCATGAACCCAGAGTTAGAGCCAGCCTGGCACTAGAAGTGTTTAGGCTCAGTAGTCTAGCAGTCCAGGTCTTAGTAGGGCACCAAGTGCCAGTCATGCCTCCCAAGGCGGGGTGTGACAAGTATGCAGACCAATGCCACACAGTTCACTGAGTTGGCAGCTGACCCTATTGAGGGAAGAGAGACAGGTAGCCATCCTGAGGCTATGGATGCAGTGGACACCTCCACACCTACTGATGTTCCCGAGTCATCATCTACAGCAGGAGCTCCTAGACCACCAGTTGCTCCTCCACGAGCCACCACAGCTAGCTTGGTTATGATTTCTTAGGAGTTTTTGGTTGATATAGCTAGGCAGCTAGCTAAGGCTGAAAAGCAGCAGGCACACACAGCTCTACAGGTTAAAATTCTGATGGAGCAGGTAAAGCTGTGGGTGTCGAAAGAGTTGGAGGCATTGTCCAGTTCTGTGCATTGCCGATTGGACGCTTTCAAGAAGAGAAAGGATGAGCGCCTTGCACAGTTACAGCCGCTTGTGTTTTCAAAATGGTACTTAGATCTAGGAGTGCTCAGAGCCGAGGTGCGGGACTTGGCGCACGATAGGTAGCTGTAGTACCTCCATCGGTACTTCATGTGGTAGATGATGAGTTTGAAGAAGAGTTACCACCAATTTTTGATTTTATCATGGAGGAGCCGGTGGCACATGATAAGGGAAAGAGGCCTCGTGAGGAGGCAAGTTTCAACGATGATGCTTCTCTACTCCGTCAGCAAAAATGAGAGCAGAGTGAGATGGAGAGAGCGCTGCATGTATCGAGAGAGGAGGCTCGACAGAGAGTCGAGACTAAGGTAGCGAGAGCTCGTGGAGAAGTAATGAGCTCTGTTGGATATAAGAATGCACTGGGACAAGCCAGTAATGTTGGAGATAACATTGGAGACGTATCTACACCCTCCACCGACCAGGTAGCTGACACCTAGGTCGCATAAGTATGGTCCCTATTTCCTTAGTTTTGTTTGATATATATATGCGTCGAGGATGACGCATGCTTTTCTTGATGGGGTTGGGGAGGGATACCTATGCATTCTTTTTGCTGAACATAACCCGAGGGTTTTTCTTGCTGGATATCTTTTCTCGCGGGTGTTTCATATCTAGTAGAACTAGTATGTTAGGGTTTTATATTTTTTGTGTTTTTTTTTGTGTCAGTTGGAGGAAAGTTAGGTAAACTGAAGGCAGTTAAGAGCTTAAATTGTTGATTTTCATTGATTGATAATTTGATACCCCTCCAAAATTTTTATGTGTATGTTAAAGTTGATGAGTATGACCTTTGTGAATCTTTGCATGGCATTGAACCTGTGAACATGTTTACCATTGTATGGCTATACCTGAACTAGTAGTTAGTAAAAGTGATGATGTTGACCTGTGCTATGTGTGAGTGAGGTTTAACAGCTAAATTCGGTTGTGTGTGTCAATCTAGAACTTGCCTGGTCAGTCGTACCGAGATAGAGGATAGGAAACTAGGAAAGGATCATAGTCCCTTTTTGATTTATGAGTCCACTTTAGCCTTAAAAGACCTACCAAAAGAGAATAGAAATCCCTTGATCCAAATGTTTGAGCTTAAATTGACCTTTCTTTTTGTTTACACCAATTCACCTTTCTGCTTTTATTAGGAATGAACCTATTTTAGCCCTGGTCTCTCCTTGGACATTGTGAACCTCAACTCAAGCAAATCGCCTAAGTTGAGGGTGGCTATTATAGGGGTTATTAAGAAGAGTCGGGTGGAATGAAAGTTGGACAATGACAAAGGAAAGAACGGGTGCGGTATGCATAACGAAAAGAAAAGAAAAGAAACAAAAGTGATACCAATGAATGCTTGAATAGAGAGAAACCGCATCCGTAGTTGTAAATAAAAGAAGAAGCAAGTGAAGGAAAAAGGGGAGAAAATAGGAAAAAAAGTGAAAAGTGGAGTCAAGAGGTGTGTAGTGCCAAGGAGGGTTAAACTACTAATTCCATATGTACCATACCCGAGCCCGAGCCTACCATACAAGCCTAGAAAGTCATATAGTGATCCTGGTTACTTGTCTGAAAATCGAGATATTGAAAGTAAAGGCAAGCCTATGGTATTGAGTGCACACAATTCAGATTTCTTTGTGAGAGCGAGTGAATCTTACTTAGTCCCAAGAGAAATTTATTGACATAATCATATACACATGTGTGAGTATGGGACTTCTTTGAGGTAAGAGCATTTGGTCAACAAAATCGCCTGCAAATTGTCTGGGTTAGTGTTATAGATTTATGTGTATGGTTGCAAGTGACAGTGTTTTTCCATGTTTTGATTCCTCTGTGTCATGGTTGAAAATTTTGCATATGCATTGTGATTTGAGTTGATACGATGAGGGAGGAGCTAGAAAATTTGATTTGATGTATAAATGTGATTGCCGTAAGTTTCCTAGAGTTATTTTGATTGAAGCGTCGAAGTAATTTATTTTATTTTGCTTTTTCCTGAGGACATGAAAAAGTTTTAAGTTGAGGGTGTTGATGTGCCATGATTTTACGGCACTTTCAACGCGTAAAACTATGAAATTATGCACATTTCAGGTATGTTTATATAGGTATGATGTGTTTTGTGTTTAATGTTGTAGGAAAACAGGTTTGAAAATGAACTGGACAAATTAATGCTGAAAATAACTGAAAGAGTGACTGTCAGGCACTTCATGAGTCGTTGGCAAGAAGCACAACTCGTTGCTGAAGGTGTGGGCAATTATTGAAGTTTGAAGAAGTGGAAACAGTGTACCTGACGGGTTGAGGGAACGACTCATCACATCTGGTAAAGAGTCGTGAAGACTGGGAGAGAAATTATTGCCAAAGTGACCAGTGGAGATGAAGACAGACTTAACGAGTCATTAATTGACTAAAGGACTCATTGGAAGATCGCTGGAACCAACCATAAGGTGCACTGGAATTTTAAAGGAGTTAGACCATGAGGGTCCTAACGACTCATGCCCAGGCACAACAAGTCGTTAGGTGACCCGTTGCCACAACTAGGTATGATACTGAGAATGACTATTTTTAGCAAGGCAAGACTCATCAGAGGTCCCAACAAATCGTCACCAAGCCCGTGGTCACTAACGACCTGGTTTCATGTTTTAGTTAGGAAAAGGTTTTCTTGGAACTATAAATACACTGTTTAGGTTTATTTTCGTAGAGAAGTTTATTATTATTATTTTTCACGTAGGATTCTGGTGTTGTACGATTATTCTTAGGTCAAGACACAAGGTTTATAATTTTGTTCTTGAATTTGAGGATCAAAAGAAATATTGGAATTTATTCATCGATTTTAGAGTTTTATTCAATTTACTTGGTTTTCTTCTACGATAATTTGTAAGTTGCAATTATGATTTATTTTATATTTTGTGATTATGATCATACAAGCATGAGTAGATAAACCCATAACTAGGGTTGTGGGAATCAAGATGAATTAATCCACATGGGTGAAATACTTAGTGATTCTTGAACGGGGTTTAATGCATGTATTATTTTTCCTTTCTTTTTAATTGATTCTTGATGGTTGCAAATGTTAGGACTTGCCTTATTCTTACTTACCGGACCAAGGAGGTAATGAATGGGAAAAGGGATTAACAACGAAGATTTGAGGCTATCAATCCTCATCTAATAGCTTGAACTTGTCCGGGGATAGCTAATCCAATATTAAGGGTAAGGGTCAATTAAAAGTACACCCGTATATGGACCAAGTTGCGTGGTGATAATCATCTAGATAGGGGACCAACCATTTAGGTGAACCTAACTTACTGATATTGCATGTTAAACACTGGAATAGATCACTAGTGTACACGCCTTGTGGTTGTGAAATCTTGGGGAACACAATCTTAGTCAAGTTGTTGATCGAATACAAACCGAATTTGACTAAGCATTCAACAATTTTACTTTTGTTTATTATTCTATTTCTTTTCCCCTTAGGAAATAAGTAACTCGATAGTAGCAACTATTCACATTAACTTAAGTTCTTTCCATATTCCCTGTGGTATCGACCTCAACCTGTAGTTGGGTTCTATATTTGATATCGACCACGTTTTATCTCAATTGTGAGGTGTAATTTGGGCGACATCAAAGCTTGAAGACTTTATGAAAATTTCAATTAGCTATTGTTGATTGGGGTTGGTTTGGAGCTTAATTTTGCTTAGGTTTTGTTCTCTATGTCAAGGAGAAGAAAATCCTAAATTTTAAGCTCATTTGGAGAAGTTTTGATCAAGTGTTTTGTTATTCATGTTCTTGGTGTTCTTGAAGATCTTCATCTCTTCAAAGTGAAGGAGAAGACTCAAAGGTACTTTTGATCCATTTCTTCCCTTTAATCTTGTGAAATTGTGTTAGTGGGTCCATTTGTGTATATTATTAGTTAAAAATTTTGATTTTTTTTTAAAAGATAAAAATTAATTGCAATTTCCACGTGGACGCTACGTCAACAGCCTGTCAGCGCCAATACAATGCCACATCAGTGCCAGCAGGCACCAGCACAACTTCCACGTGCCTAGCCCTTGCCTACTCACGCGTCAGGTGCGTGACACACAGTTTCAGAGAGTGAATTGCAGGTTTTTGCTTTTCGACCAGAATTTTTCTAAGTGTCGGGACTTTTTGGACCCCAAAACTTTTCTAAGTGTCCAAACTTCAAGGTTATTCTTTCAAACTCATTTTTCTTTTGGTTTCTATACTAATTAACACATTTAATTAGTTCTTCATTTTTTTTATCATTTAATTCCCAAAAACTACTAACATTAAGTACTTCACCTACTTTTTGTTAGTTTTTTTTAGTCCATTTTTTTCGTGCTTCTTACTCTATCTTTTTTTTTCTTTATTCTCCTTGAATTTTCTTGATTCCATCACGTTAGCTTGTGACTTCCTTCATTGAGTCTACAAGAATCCATTCTAGACCTTAACTTGAGCTTGGCCACTTGAAACTTAACGAATTACACAAGCTATAATATTTGACCGTGGCAATTGTGAATCATCTAAGGTGAGCATTTTATTGGGCAAGTGTGGATTTTTTCACTAACATAATGAGTCTCTTGCTTTGTTTTGTGTCTTCCATAGGTACAATAGACAATAAAGATGAGGTGAATAGGGTACCCATCGGGGAACCCATTTTGCATGATGTGGTGAATATGATAACCGCTTTATCTTTCCGTATGGAAGGGAGGATGGATAACTTGAAAAATCTTTTTTTGGACCTTGAATCAAGGAATAGAGACTCTACTCCTTTCTATCACCATGGACAAACAAGTGGAGTTTGTCATGACTCCTCTTTCCCAATTTCACCATGGACTTTTCATAAAATATTCTACCCAGCATACTCACGCTCTTCATAGACATATTTTTCCCGTACTTTACTATATTTTGAGAACAAATTTATGTGTGTTTGAATGTATTTATGTTATGTATTTGTGAAATTAGCTAACAAATGTGATTAGATGTTTTCAGAGGCTAAAAGTAATGGATTTGGATGTGTTTGACATGTTTGGGATACATGTAAAGAAGTTGGAATGAACAATGCAAAGATCAAAGCTAGAAGCGACCAACCGCACGAGGATGGAACAAGCCGCGCCAGACAGCAGCAAACTGGCGCTATAGGCCGTGCGACACGCAGGCAAATTTGGCGCTAGGCCAGGCGCGAGGCACCCATCTTCTCCACGATGGTAGGCGCGCAGCCGGCCTTGCCCAGTGCGTTGGCATGCGCTCAACACTATCTTCCCTGTGCCACAAGGTGTGCGACGTGGCACTGGAAACGCGACAGTGGCTGGGGTGACGCGCATGGCTCCCAAAACGGCCAAAAATTGGATCTCCTACTTCAACTAGGAAATGGAACATCAAGTCCAAGTCAAATTCAACAAGGAACAAGGAAAACATAAATCTACTACTATAAATACCTTTTATTTTCATGTAATAGAGGAGTTTTTAGTGAGATGCTTTTGAGTCTTGAGGTTTTTAAGTCTTGAAGTTTCTCAAGTTTACAATAAGTTTTAGAAGGCATACTTTGAGATACGATTGTAACATTATTCTTCCGAATTTTGCATTAATCAAGTGAGTTCTTCCTATCATCATTGTAAGTATTAATTTTTTCTTTTATTTGTGAATTCTATTAATTCACTTATAAACATGATAGGCTAAAACCACTACAACGAGGGTTGTGGGAACTATGACGAATTAAGGGTAAGGGTTAATCAAGAATACACCCTTAGACGGACCAAGTTGCGTGGTGAAAATTACCTAGATAGGGGACCAACCATTTAGGTGAACCTAACTTACCAATATTGCATGCTAAGCACCGGAATAGATCACTAGTATAAAATGCCTTGTGGTTCTGAAGTGATGGGGAACACTACCCTAGTTAATTGCATAAATTTTGAAATCAACCTTCAATTTCTCAAAATAATTATTTATTACCTTTACAAATTCCCCCTCTTAGGATATAATCAACTAAAAAGCTTAAGCACCAGCGTTCTTCTACATCCTTTCATATTCTCTGTGGGATCGACCCCAACCTCTAGTTGGGTTGAAAACGTCCGGTTCATACTTCGTAAGGAGGTGTGGTTTGAGCGTTATCAAAAAGTGGCACCGTTGCTAGGGAATATGGTTTAGGATTAGATTAATTGCTTGTGTTTAACTTTAGTCTTTATTTCCTATTTTTTGGTTTTTCTTTTATCTTCTTACGTGTCACAGGTTAGTGTGGTAAAATAAGCGGCCAAGATGTGACCACGATCTCATCATGTATCTTGATGAAGTCTGAGTAATCAACATACTTGTGTCATGCTGCGACATTAAATCAGACGATACTTGGGAGGTAACCCAAGATAAATTTTTTGTTCATTTTTACGTGTTTGTTCAAGTCAGGTCATAGGTCATAATTTTCAATAAAGATTGAGCTTAAATATTGAAGACAAGCAGTATAGGCCCAGGAAGTTCTTCTTGCACTTTATTACTCTATGCTTATTTATTTTAGCAGTAGGGATAGTGTAACCAATTAAGTGTGGGGTGGGAGATGTGAACTTCATATTACCATGCATGCCTTAATTGCTAAATTTTCACATGGTAGGCCTATTTTTTTTTGAGATTTATGATTTGTCATGCATGCTTGTTGGTTTTTAGTATTTTTTTAGTTCTATTTTATTTTGGGTTCCTCCGATTTTTATTTTCGGTACATTTCCGGTGGATAGTCCTTTAGAACCGACTAGAGAGTCTAGATTTTTATTTTTATTTTTACTTTTTTAGTCATTGAGTCATGACTTTTCCCGATGATGGATGGATGACGACCGTCTTAAGGGTAAATTAGTCATTAAGATGAACAAGAACTTGGATACTACGAATGCAATGTGCTTCACTTATGTAACATTGAGACTTTATTAAAGGCACTCAAAAATGCATGAAAAAGGGTAGAAACACTTAGTCTTTTGAGAACTTGACTCTTGTACTAGAAAAAATGAGATTAATTATGTTATGCATGCAATATGAATATATGTGTTTATGTGATCTTAATTTCCATTGTTAAACCTTTTTGTTCCATTGTGTGAGTAAGAAATTTTTGATATAATCCATGCTTGTAAGTTGGCATCTAGAACTTGCCCAGTATGTGTGCAAAGCGAAATAAGAATGGTGGATTTAGGAAGTGATATAGGCATTTCTTTGGTAACCATATTTTTATCCTATTTTACCTACCTTGATTGTAATTATCCTAGTTAGCTATGTTTGAGCCTTAGCCTATTATTTTGATAGCCATATTACAAGCTTAATCCCTTTTGTTCTATTGACTTGTATTTGATCCAAATGACTCCTAGAGCACTTTAATAAAAAAATTTTGTAGGAAAGGAGCATAATTGGAAAAGTGAAGGGAAAAGCTAAAAAGTGTGGTGAATTGGAAGAAAAGAAAAAGGTGAAATTTTGCTAAACAAGGAGGGTGATTTTTAGTGGGAAAACAAAAAGAAGAAAGAGCTTTGAAAAATTGAAGATGAAAAAAATCACGATTTACCGATTAACCATACCCATTTGTTTACAATGAACCTGTTTTGGCCCTGGTCCTTTCTTGGATATTGTGAACCTCAACATAAGGAAAATGCTTAAGTAAAGGGTGGCTAGAGTAGGGATGCGTAAAGGGTGGGAACGGAAGAAAGGAAAAGAAAAGAGAAAAAAAGTGTATGTGAATAAGCTCAATGATGAAAAGAAAATCCCCACTAGTCACCTAAGTTGAAGAAATTGAAAAATAAAAGGAGGTATAAGGAGAAAAAATTGGAAATTGAAGAACGTGCTTAAAAATCGAAGTGTTGTGAAGTAATAAAGTTCTTAAGGAGATTAGTCACTATCTTGACCAAATAGTTCCTACCCGTCCCTTAGCCTACATTACAACCAAATTTAAGTCCTAATTGATCCTTGAGTCAAAATTCTATATTAGCGGAGTATTACGCTATGGGCAAGCCTACGGGTTGTCTTTTGCATGTATGTTGAGTTTTTTTGTGAGCAGAAATTATTTTATTTATGCCCAAGTTAATTTTATTCTATATCTTGTATGAAAGGGCATATCTCCAAAATCGTGAGGGGCATAATGGTAAGACTTTGGTAAATCTTGATTGCTAAATTACATATAATATATGTTGGCCCAAAATATGTCTTGATGAGTTAGTTTTCAAAAGTAAGTGATTTTGAACTTTGATATCTTAATGTTGAACCTATATGCATGCGAGTGCGTTATTTGAGCTTCATTGATTTGTCTCATGATCTTAAGTGTAAGTAGACCTATTCGTAGGATGAATTTTGTGATTAAATGTGAGAAGGGAAGCAGTAGATTGTTCGAGGACGAACAATAATTTAAGTGTGGGGTGTTGATGAAGGGCGTACTCACGCTCTCCATAGACATATTTTGCCCATACTTTACTATGTTTTGAGAATAAATTTATGTGTGTTTGCATGTGTTTATGTTATATATTTGTCAAATTAGCTAACACATGTGATTAGATATTTTCAGGGCTAAAAGTAATGGATTTGGATGTGTTTGAAATGTTTGGAATATATGTAAAGAAGTTGGAATGAACAATGCAAAGATCAAAGCCAGAAGCGACCAACCGCACGAGGATGGCACAAGCCATGCGAGGCAGCAACAAACTGACGCTACAGGCCGTGCGACGCGCAGACAGATTTGGCGCTAGGCCAGGCGCGAGGTGCCCATCTTTTCCGCGTGATGGCAGGTGCGCAGCCGGCCTTGCCCAACTAGTTGGCATGCACAACACTATCTTCCCCGCGCGACAAGGTGTATGACACGGCATTGACAACACGACAGTGGCTGGGGCGACGCGCAAGGCTCCCAAAACGGCCAAAAATTGGATCTCCTACTTCAACTAGGAAAAGGAACATCAAGTCCAAGTCAAATTCAACAAGGAACAAGGAAAACATAAATCTACTACTATAAATACCTTTTATTTTCCTGTAATAGAGGAGTTTTTAGTGAGATGCTTTTTAGTCTTGAGGTTTTTAAGTCTTGAAGTTTCTCAAGTTTACAATAAGTTTTAGAAGGCATACTTTGAGATACGATTGTAACGTTGTTCTTCAGAATTTTACATTAATCAAGTGAGTTCTTCCTATCATCATTGTAAGTATTAATTTTTTCTTTTATTTATGAATTCTATTAATTCACTTATAAACATGATAGGCTAAAACCACCACAACAAGGGTTGTGGGAACTATGACAAATTAATACACATAGGTAAAAATACTTAGTGATTCTTGAATGGGGTTTTATGCATGTATTGTTTTTCCCTTTGTTTTAATTATTTCTTAACGGTTGCAAATGTTAGGACTTGCCTTATTCATACTTACCGGACCAAGGAGGTAATAAATGGGAAAAGGGATTAACAATGGAGATTTAAGGCTATCAACCCTCATCTAATAGCTTGAACTTGTCCGGGAATAGCTAATCCGATATTAAGGGTAATGGTTAATCAAGAATACACCCGTAGACGGACCAAGTTGCATGGTGAAAATCACCTAGATAGGGGACCAACCATTTAGGTGAACCTAACTTACCAATATTGCATGCTAAGCACCGGAATAGATCACTAGTATAAAACGCCTTGTGGTTATGAAGTCATGGGAACACTTACCCTAGTTAATTACATAAATTTTGAAATCAACCTTCAATTTCTTAAGATAATTATTTATTACCTTTACAAATTCCCCCTCTTAGGATATAATTAACTAAAAATCTTAAGAACTAGGGTTCTTCTACATCCTTCCGTATTCTCTATGGGATCAACCCCAACCTCTAGTTGGGTTCTTTATTGAAAACGTCCGCTTCATACTTCGTAAGGAGGTGTGGTTTGAGTGTTATCATACTACCCTATCATATGTTCCTCCACCACAACCACATATTCCTCCACCACCACCCACATATGCCTTTTCCTCCTCCAAATACCTATCTTCCAATTCAAAATGTCCGTCCAATCTGCAATGTCCAACCTTTGGATGGTGAATTCCATGAGGAGTTCCAAGAGGAGTTTGATGATGTTCCTAATGATTACCAAAACCATTTGAGAGGGCCACACACATGAACTTTCAAGGTCCTAACTGTGGAAGAGGAGGTCGACATGGTCCTATCCATCACATGGATAGAAATGGAGGTGATTATTGAAGAGATGGTCAATGTGGTAGGCGCTACCACGATGAGTTCTATGTTGAGGATCCTTATGGGGTTCATGAGTTCAATGGCAACAATGGAGGTAGAGAAATGAGTCTCAACTCCATCAAAGTGACTCTTCCTTCATTCAAGGGTGAAAGCAACCCGGATGTATTTCTTGATTGGTGATGCAATATGATAAGATCTTCTTGACAAATGAGATTTTCGATGTCCGGAATGCGTCTAATGCCATTGCTCAATTTAAGGGCTTTGCTTTCATATGGTAGGAAACTCAAGTCAAGGCACGACGGATTCATGGTTTGTCTCCCACCCCACCTTGGGAAGAGTTGAAAGCAATTTTGAGGAGAAAGTATGTTCCCAAGAGGTACTTCTAAGAGCAACTCAAGAAGTTCTACACTTTACAACAAGGTACCAAAAGTGTAGAACAATACTATGATGAGTTCCAAATCTTGAAGATACAAATTTATTTTTATGAAGATCCTTTGAATTCTATGACTCGGTTTAGAGTTGGATTGAGTAAGAAGATTTCTTCCCGCATGAGACTCCACCATTATCGTGGTATTGATGAAACTCTTGAGGGGGTTATTGATATAGAGGTGGGTCTCCAAGAGGAGATTGACAAATAAAGGGGTTTTAAAGGTACTTGGAACTACAACAAAGTTGAAGGAACTTCTTCTTCCAATTGGCAAAGGGATAAGGGCACCATGCAAGATGTCAAGAAGCCCTTTGTCAAAAGCAATCAAGTAGAGTGGCCCACTCCCAATCTTCCCCCAAAGGAAGGAGGTAACAATTCTCGCCCTATTAAATGTCACAAATGTCAAGGTTTTTGTCATAAGATGAGTGAGTGCCCCAGTCAGAGTGCATTCATTGTGTTGGCCGATTGTCTTTATTGTTATGATGATATTGATGTTGTTGAGGGGGTTGACATTGATGAAACCCAAGTGTAGTTTTATGTTGTAGTTGATGAGGAGTGTGGGGATGGTGATGATGTTGGTGTTTCTTGTGGACTATCCAAGCGGTCCTTGGTAGTTAATGATACGCCTCAAGAAGGGGAATTCACCATTCCAAAATTACGTAGTGTGTCGTGTCATGATAAGTAAGGCTATGGATGACCCTAGTCAATGGGAAAATCTATTCCGTTCTAAATGTTTCATTAAAGGGAATGCGTGCTCCTTGGTTGTTGATGGTGGTAGTTGTACCATTATATCAAGTTCTTCTTTGGTAGTCGTTCTTCACCTTCCTACCACCAAACACTCTTCTCCTTAAAAACTTCAATGGTTGAGTGAGTGTGGGGAATTAAGGGTTCATCGTCAAGTTGTGATCAAATTCAAGATTGGTACATATCAAGATGAGATTCTTTGTGATATGGTGCTTATGCAAGCTTGCCATTTGCTACTTGAGCGACCTTGGCAATATGATAGAGCTACTTATCATGATGGTAGAACCAATAGGTATACCTTTGTACATGAGGGGAGCAAACATGTTCTCTACCCCTTGACTCCATCACAAATGAGTGACATGTACATCAAAATGAAGGAGTTGAAGGAGAAATGCAAGGGAGTTGTGGGTAGTAGTGGAGTTGGTGCTAGAAAAGAGAGTGAAAGTGAGGTGAATCCTAAGATGAAAGAAAAGATGGCCCTCTTGGCAAGTATCAAGGAAGTTATTGAGGAGTTGGAGGAGAGGCAACCGGTGGTGCTTCTCATGCATAGGGACTATTCTTTGCTTACTAACGAACTAACCCCTTCTTTGCCTAGTCCTATTTCTTCTCTTTTGCAGGATTATGATAATGTGTTTCCATTGGACCTACCAAAAGGATTGCCTCTCTTGAGGGGTATTAAGCATCAAATTGACTTCATCCCTGGGTCACAATTGCCAAACAAACTGGCTTACTGGTTCAATTCAAAGGATACTAAAGAACTTCAAAAGCAAGTGATGCCTCCTTGAAAAAGGGGTGGTGCGAGAAAGCATGAGACCATATGCGGTTTCGGTGATCTTGGTGCTAAAGAAAGATGGCACTTGGGGATGTGTGTCGATTGTCGCGCCATCAACAAAATCATGGTAAAGTATCACCACCCCATTCCTCGACTTGATGACATGTTAGATGAATTGAATGGTTCTTACATATTCTCCAAGATTGATCTTAGGAGCGGTTACCATCAAATCCAGATGAAATTCGGGGATGAATAGAAAACGACATTCAAGACCAAATTTGGTCTATATGAATGGTTGGTGATGCCTTTTGGTCTCACTAATGCTCCAAGAACTTTCATGCACCTAATGAACTATATGATGAAGCCTTTCATTGATAGATTTATGGTTGTATATTTTGATGATATTTTGGTGTATAGCAAGACCATGGATGAACATGTTGGTCATTTGAGATGTTCTTTTGATGTGCTTCGACGTGAACAACTTTATGCTAATATTGATAAATGTTATTTTGTTGTTGATGAAGTTGTTCTCTTGGGTCTTGTTATGAGTTCAAGGGGCGTTGAGGCTGATGAATCCAAAATAGATGCTATTAGAAATTGGCCAACTCCTACATCCGTTGGTGATGTTTATAGTTTTCATGGATTAGCTAGTTTCTATAGACATTTTGTTAAGGGTTTAAGCACCGTAGCCGCTCCCTGAGGTGGAGTAGATGAAGGAGAAGGGGAAAGAGGCCAAGAGGGCCAGGACAGGGAGCTATGGGTAGTTCCAGTAGAGGTCCGGTGGTGTACATTGCCCTCAGTCCCACCATAGGTCGTTAGCCCCACCTTCATCGTCAGATAGTTTCCCGTCAGACCTAAGCATGATTAGAGAGGTAGAGCGTCAGGCTCGAGGGGTCTGAAGAGCACGACGAGGGAGCGCACTTTCCCAAATTGTAGGAGGTGCGGTAAGAACCACCCTGGAGAGTGCTTGATTGGTTTAGATGCTTGTTTCAGGAGCAGGAAGCCTACATATGCTGAGAGATTGTCCTTCAGCTAGACAGGGTGACAACAGAGGTCGTGCCGCAACTACCACTTCAGTTGCTTTAATAGCATATCCATCTCAGCAGGGTGCCTCGGTCAGCGTCAGAATAGGTTTTATGGACTATCTTCTCGTCAGGAGTAGGAGGTCTCTCCCGATGTGGTCACTGGTATGTTACGAGTATTCCATCTTGATGTGTATGCCTTGTTAGATCCAGGAGATACCTTATCTTTTGTGACTCCTTATGTTACTGTTAGTTTCAAAGTTAGTCCCGAAATCCTATCAAATTCCTTCTCAGTTTCTGTTCCAATCGGCGAGTCAGTTTTATCTTGACGGGTGTATAGAAATTAACCTGTCATGATTCGTTAGAAAGTCACCTTATCCGACCTAGTGGAGTTAGATATAACCGACTTTGATGTTATATTCGGTATGGATTAACACATGCATGTTATGCCTTAGTTTGTAGTTATGTCTTTTGAACTAATGAATGCTCATGCAGCTTTTATGGATTTGATGATCAAAGTGTTCAAGCAATATTTGAATATGTTCGTGATTGTCTTCATAGATGATATTCTTATATACTCTCAGAGTGAGGAGGAGCATGCCGCTCATTTGAGGATTGTGTTGCAGACTCTCAAGGATCGCCAGCTGTTTGCTTAATTTAGCAATTGTGAGTTTTGGATGAACTCAATAGCCTTTTCAGACCATGTAGTGTCCAGCGAGGGTGTGCAAGTGGACTCTCTAAAGATAGAAGTGGTGAAGAATTGGCTTAGACCTGTCATTCCTTCAGATATTAGGAGCTTTTGGGTTTAGATGGCTATTACAGGAGGTTCATAGAGGGATTTGATCACGGGCAAAAATAGCATGCCCGAGATACGCTTTATACCTTAATGTAGTCTTGTTTATATAAGTTATTTTTCATACTTTCATGTGATTTTATATAAATGTGAATATATGTGCTAACCAACATGATTAGTCTTTGTTTTGTAGGTTTCAAGGATTTTGAGGAACTAATTCACAAGTTGGTGAATAGGAAGGAATGGAGTGGAAGCAAGTGGCGAAAGTCGGCAAGGAGCATGCCTTGGCAAGGCTGGCCGCGCCAGGCAGCGTGCCACGCTGTGCGTGTGCCGCGCCCAACGCCGTGCCACGCCCCTGCCAGGCGCACGAGAAAAGGCAACAAAAGGCAGCAGTAGGCAGAGAACCAGCGCGCCAGCGCTGTGCCACGCTAGGCCAGCTGTGCGCCAGCAGCATGCCATCGCGCTGCATGAGCAGCGTGTCACGTTGGCCAGCGCGGTGACCCTCGGTAGCTTGGGTTCCGGAGGCACTTTCCAGAGAGCTTTCACATTGCCTCCGTGTCACGGAGGTAGTGCTCCGCGATACACTCTGTGACACGGAGCCGTTCCATTACAAGCTAAATTATGCACGTTTTCCATTTACTATAAATAGGACCCTTAGCTCCTAAAATCATTTGGTCACGATTTTATTCTGAAAAACCACCTAGGAGTGAAGGGAGAAGTGGGAGAACTCATCGAGGGTTTATCAAATTCCCTTCTCATATACCAAATTAATGTAAGTATGTTAGTTTAGTATTAGTTAATTGTAGTTTTACGAACATGAATGGCAAGAACCCTTCCTCTAGGGTTGAAGCCATGAATTATAATTGTGATTTTATGAAATTATTTTGGAATTAAGTTATTGATTGTTGTTTTCGTCTTGCATTCTGGATTGTTGGTTGTTTTTATGATTGATCACCATGAAAGCATATTTGTCAGCTTGAGTAATAGCTTGAGAAAGCATTACCTAGGTCAGGACATGAGAATGTGAGGGGCACGTTTGTATCTCGGGAGAGATTTTTGTGTCAGGATAGAAATATACCTAACATCGTGCTTGGTTGACACACGGGGGTTATGAAAGACCAACTTGGGATGTCACATCACCACTCGAAGAAGTAGTTGTGAGGCTAAGTTGAGTTAAATGGTTAGACGCACGAAATTCCCTAATCGTTTCCCCGTAAACCACAACATAATTGATTGCCCGCGACTAGAAAATTAAACTCCTCGCTCACAATGATGTAGTGAGGCTAGATTGCCGTGTTTAGAGGCTCGAAAGACCATAAACATGCAATTCTAATTATGTGAAATAACAATTGATAGTTTCATGCTTCACCCATTGCAATTCGTAGTATCGCTTGATTAATTGGTTTTGACTCTATGTTGCTCCTAGAGTAATTTCAGAATATTTCGTTGACCCAAACTTAGACTTAATTAATCTCAATCGAAAATGTCTATAACCAACACTTGAGATATTTAAGATCACACTAGAAATAGATAGTTAGAGGAATGGGTCCAGTCCCTGTGGGTTCGACAATCCAGTTCTTAAAAAGAGCCACTATATTACTTGCACGACCCGTACACTTGCAGACGTGCGAATCGGGCACGTCAAGTTTTTGGCGCCGTTGCCGGGGACTAGGCGAGAGTTTGATAATTTATCTATTTTTGTGTGATTTGTGAATTTCCTTAAGTGTTGAGAAACTTGGTCTTAGTTTGTTTATTTGCAGGTGACAGGTTGTCCTGCCGAGCTGGCTAGAAATAGAGAGCTTGTGGAACAGTTGCTGGAGCCTGAACGTCAATTCCATTTGCGAAGGAGAGTAGCTCTAGAGCAAAAGCTGAAGAGACTTCAAGAAAAGGTACAACAACAACCACCCGCGGGACAAGCACATTTGTCATCAGCAGCAATGGCAGCAAGACCAGTTCGCGAAGTGGCAATCCCACTAGCGACGAATGTGACCTCTAGCATCCGTAAACCGGAACCTGGAGGGCACTTTGAGCTTAAACAGAACATGGTGCAGCTGTTACATTCTAGTGGTCAATTCACTGGGATGGCACATGAGGACCCGCAACAGCACTTACAGAGCTTTTTGGAGATTAGTGACACGTTTGTCCCCACCGGCGTGTCCACAGATTATGTTCGAATGACCCTCTTCCCATTTTCACTGTTGGGAGAGGCGAAAAAGTGGCTGAAGGCTGAGCCACCGAACTCCATAACTTCATGGAATGACTTGGCTAAGAAGTTCCTTATCAGATTCTTCCCCTCAGGCAAAACTGCAAGGTTGAGAAGTGAAATACTCAGTTTCAAGCAGAGGCCTGATGAGAACTTATATATGGCTTGGGAAAGATTCAAGTCATTGTTAAGAGATTGCCCCCATCACCAGCAATCAAATTAAGTGCTGGCTCATACCTTTGTAGAAAGTCTAGACCCACACACAAAAATATTACTAGACTCTGCATCGGGTGGGCAAGCCTTGGATAAAACATACGATGAGTTGTACACCTTGTTGAATAGAATTGCACAAGGAAATCCAGAGTGGCACAGCGAGTCATCGAGAGGGGAAGGAAAGAGACCAGGGTTGATAGAAGTAGATGGTTTGAATGCCTTGGCAGCACAGTTAGCTTCGTTCCAGCATCAAATGATGACTCAGTTCAATAAACTGAGTATGAACCAACGCCAGGGCCAGGTTAATGCAGTTCAGCAAGCTCCGAGTTGGTGTGAAATTTGTGGTAATAATGGGCACCATGCAGAATCTTGTGGAGCCAATCCGGAGTCAGTCAATTTTGTTAGTAATGTGCAGCGCAACAATCAAAATTTTTAAACCAGTTACAACAGAAATTGGCAGGGCCACCCGAATTTTTCTTGGGGTGGAAACCAAAAGCAGAATTATATGCAACCTCAACAACAGCAGTATCAGCAGAATAGGCAGGATGATGGGCAATTGAGTAGCAGCATTAAGGAAACACTGCAGAAAATTATGGAGACCCAGAATCAGTTAGCGGAAAATCAGGCGAGGATGGCAACAGACTTAATGAATCAGCAAGTAGCCACCCGAAATCTTGAAAAACAAGTGGGTCAGATAGCAGCTGCTCAAAATATGAGATCACAAGGGGGATTACCTAGCGACACAGATCCTAACCCCCGGCAGATCAATGCCATCAGTCTGAGAAGCGGTAAGCAATTAGCTGATGCAGTGCCAAAAGAGCTGAGAAAGGGGGTGCAGCCGGAGTTGGTTAGACCAGGACCATCCATCAACATGGGAGATAATCAGAGTGCTGGGCAACAAAATGCGCAACTTTCATTGCAGCCAGCACAAAGACCACCACCACCATTCCCTCAGAAATTCAGAAAGAGCAAGGAAGAGGAATGCTTCAAAAAGTTCTTCGAGAGCTTCAAAGAACTTCATATAAATTTGCCTCTTATTGATGTCTTGCAGGGAATGCCTAAGTATGCTAAATACTTGAAGGATGTGATGGAGAACAAAGTGAGATTGGTGGATGTCCAGACTGTAGCACTGACTGAGGAGTGCAGTCACAGGGTATTGAGCAAAATGCCGAAGAAGCTCAAAGACCCAGGGAGTTTTACCCTCCCCATACAAATTGGTAAAGCTGAGGTGCTACGAGCTTTGTGTGACTTAGGGGCAGCAGTTAATCTAATGCCCCTATCCTTATTCAACACCCTGGGGTTGGGAAAACCGAGGCCAACAAGGTTGATGCTGCAGCTGGCTGACAAGTCGCGAGTGACACCTAATGGAATAATAGAGGACCTTCTCATCAAAGTAGGTAAGTTCATTATACCTGCTGATTTTATTGTCTTGGATTTTTAGGTTGATGACCAGGTACCCCTGATCTTGGGACGGCCATTCATGGCCACTGGAGGAGCGGTGATTGATTTGAAAGCAGGGACCCTGAAAATGAGGGTTGAGGATGAAGAAGAAATATTCCGCGTTTACCAAGAAATGAACCCGTCTGCACACTATAGAAACCTTTGTCAGGTTAGCGTGTTGGCAGAGGATAAGTGTGGGGTGGAGGATTCCACAGGTGCAGGGCCAAAGGCAATTACAAGTGTTCAGCCCGAGTCTGATAAAGGGCTTCAAATTGAGAAGAAGTTGGAGAAAGAGAGGAACAGAGTGGAGGTTGTTTCCTCTAAACAGCAAAAGAAAAGGAGATGGTTCTTGAAAGAGAACCCAGGTATGAGGATGTCCTGAAAAGGATAGTCCATGTCGGGCCACGACGTAAAATAAGGCGCTACTTGGGAGGCAACCCAAGGGTACCACAGGTACCAATTTAATTTCTTGCATTTGTGTTGATTTTATTTATTTTTCATCTTGTGTTGTTTTTGGTGGAAAGTTAAGCACAGATGGAGGGGAAGTCTGAGTACCCGTGGAGGAGGAAGCTAAAAAGCATGGGCGATAAAAAGTGTGGGGTCGACACACACTTGTGCAAAACTGAAGAAAAGCATGCTATTTGCTATGCTAAAGGCCTCAGGGAGTATTTCTCACCCTTTTTAAATTTTAATTTGATGCTATGAGGACATAGCATTATTTAAGTGTGGGGTGCGGGAAATTTCAAGGGAAATTTCAAAATTTTTTGTGCTTAACAAGTTTGTGGTGAATGTAATGCTAATGCTTGAGAAATTTGAGAAATTTGAGAAATTTGAAAAATTTGAAATTTTTTGTGAAGTAAGCATGACTTCATCACCCGTTGGTTTTTCTTTTCGGTTCTTTTCCTATGGGGGGTATTTGAACCGAAGAATAAAAATTTTCTGTTTCTTTCTTTCCTTTGTCTGTATATAGTGTTTCTAGTCATAGTTAGGGACTGTTTCCGACGATGGATGGATGACGACCGTCTTGAGGAAAAATTAGTCGGTAGGTGTTTGGTTTTGTTGAAACCATAACTAATTGGTGCTTGATGTTCTTGTTATGTGCTATGCATGATTGTAAGATGCAAGTATGTTCAGTGTGAAGCATGCAATTGTATAACTTTGTTTGAGACACTTAAGCTCTTGAATTTGACTCAATATGATTGAAGCTTAATTCTGAATTCTTGTGATTAGCTGAGTAAGAGTCTGATGATTATGTCTTGATTTGAGCATGTGCCATGAGTGTAAGGTTTTTGAGTATTCTGTGCCATTGTGGAATGTCTAAAACTTGCCTGGTGTGTTATAAAACAAAATGAAGGATGTGAATAGTAGGAGATGATTTAGGCATTTCTTTGAATGAACCAAATTTTTATCCCTCATTTTACCTACCTTGGAAAGATTAATCCTAGTTAGCCCCGTTGAGCCTTGAGCCTATTCTTTGACAGCTGCAACATAAGCTTAATCATTTTTCTTTCAGTAGCCTTGTGTTTGATCCAAAACTCCTAAGCGCTTTGAGTGGAAAAATATGAAAGAGTAAAGGAGTGAAAAGAAAGGAAAAGTAGCAAGTTGTAGAAGTGAGAAAAGGACAAAGGTGCACATGCGTGAAAATGGTTGATTATTAGTAAGGAGCAAGAAAACAAATAAATGAAAAATTATTTATAGAACTCATTACTAATAAGCTAAAAGTGCCTAAAGAAATGGGGGAACATAAGAGGAACAAGAAATATGAAAGGAGAAAAAGGTAAAGTAAGGGAAGGGAAGTTCGTAAGGAGGGCGTAATGTATTAAAAGCGCTTAGGAAAGATAGTCACTATTACTGGCCATAATAGTACCTACCTGTCCCTTAGCCTACATTACAACCCATTAAGTCCTACTTGATCTTACATTCACACATCCTTAAATGAGTGGAATAAAACACTAAGGGCAAGCTTATGGGTCATTACATGATGCATGTGAATTCTTTGTGAGAGTGAGTGAAATTCTATTTATTCACACACACATGTTGTGATGTAAAAAATGATTTTTGCGTGTGATTGGGTAACTCTCTTTCCGTGAGGGGCACATGTTGAATGAAGGATATAATTCATGTGGGATTTCTTAATTAGTTGATTTGCACGAGTTTGCTAAGATTAAGAGTCGATTCTTGAGGTTAAGAAGTCTTAGCATCGTTGTATGTCATCTCGGTGATTAAATTGTGTATGCTCTATCTTTAGCTTAATATCTTACGTAATCATTATAGCTGTAGCTTGAATTATCTTGCCAAATTAGTTATGTGGGAGTCTCCATATGTATGATGTGTAAAAGGTTGTTCGAGGATGAACAAGGCTTTAAAGTGTGGGGTTGTGATCACGGGCAAAAATACCATGCCCGAGATACGCTTTATACCTTAATGTAGTCTTGTTTATCTAAGTTATTTTGCATACTTTCATGTGATTTTATATAAATGTGAATATATGTGCTAACCAACATGATTAGTCTTTGTTTTGTAGGTTTCAAGGATTTTGAGGAACTAATTCACAAGTTGGTGAATAGGAAGGAATGGAGTGGAAGCAAGTGGCGAAAGTCGGCAAGGAGCATGCCTTGGCAAGGCTGGCCGCGCCAGGCAGCATGCCACGCTGTGCGTGTGCCGCGCCCAGCACCGTGCCACGCCCCTTCCAGGCGCACAAGAAAAGGCAATAAAAGGCAGCAGTAGGCAGAGAACCAGCGCGCCAGCCCCGTGCCACGCTAGGCCAGCTGCGCGCCAGCAGCATGCCATCGCGCTGCATGAGCAGCGTGTCACGTTGGCCAGCGTGGTGACCCTCGGCAGCTTGGGTTCCGGAGGCACTTTCCAGAGAGCTTTCGCGTTGCCTCCGTGAGGATTCCATCTTGGAAAAGCTGAAGGAAATGGTCTAAAATCATAAAGTGGAGGTTTTCTCCCAAGGGGAGATGGTGTACTCTGATACCAGGGTGATTGTGTGTGCCAGCTATAGATGACTTGAGAGAGCAGATGTTGAGCGAGGCTCATGGATCTTGGTATTATATCCATCTAGGTGCCACTAAGATGTACCGAGACCTATAGGAAGTCAATTGGTCGAATGGCATGAAGAAAGACATAGCAAAATTTGTGACTAAGTGTCTGAATTGCCAATAGGTGAAGGTTGAACATCAGAGACCTAGTGTATGCTTCAAAACATTAGTATTCTACTTAAAAGTGGGAAGAGGTCAATATGGACTTCATTACAGGCTTGCCTCGTACCCGCTGACAGTATGACTCTATATGGGTTATTGTGGACAGGTTGACCAAATCCGCTTATCTCTTACCAGTCAAAACTACTGATTCAGCTGAGGATTATGCTAGATTGTACATTTGGGAGTTAGTTTGGTTGCATGGAGTCCCTTTTTATATTATAACAGATAGGGGTACTCAGTTCACTTCTCAATTTTGGAGATCGTTTTTGAAGGGAGTTGGGACTCAGGTGAAGCTTAGCATAGCTTTCCACCCGTAGATAGATGGTCAGGCCAAACGGACCATTCAGACTCTTGAGGATATGTTGAGAACATGCATGATTGATTTCAAGGGTAGTTAGGATGATCACTTACCTCTCACCCAATTTGCCTATAATAACAGTTACCACTCCAATATTTAGATGGCTCCGTTTGAGGATCTTTACGGGCAGAGGTGTAGATCACCTATTGGATGGTTTGAGGTAGGTGAAGCTACGTTGGTAGGGCTAGATTCAGTTTATGAGGCATGGAGAAGGTTTGGCTTATTAGAGAGAGACTGAAAAGAGCTGAGAGTCATTAGAAATCTTATGCGGATGTGAGGAGGAGGGAGCTTGAGTTTGAGGTTGACTATTGGGTATTTCTGAAGGTCTCTCCCATGTAGGGAGTGATGAGGTTCGGAAAGAAGAGGAAGCTTAGTCCCTGATTTGTTGTTCCTTATAAGATTCTGAGGCGAGTTGGCTAGGTAGCATATGAGTTGGGCTACCAACGGAGTTAACTTCAGTACATCCAGTTTTCCATATATCTCTATTAAAGGAGTGCATCGGTGACCCAACCTTAGTTGTCCTGGTGGAGAACATAGATGTGAAGGATAGCCTTACCTATGAGGAGGCGTTGAGATCCTGAATTGTCAGGTTCAGAAGTTGAGGAACAAGGAAGTAGCTTCACTGAAGGTTTTATGAAGGAATCAGCTTGTTGAGGGAGCTACGTGGAAAGTCGAATCAAATATGATGGCTAAGTTCCCGCATCTTTTTCCTTCTGGATTAGTTCCATCAGGAGGCACCAGTTTTATCATTAGTGCTCAATTCAGTTTCATGTCATGTTCATGTCACTAAGTTCCCTTCATGTCATCGCATGAATGTATGTTTCAGGAATTCAGTTCAGTCATGTATCCCGGTCCGAAGTCAGTCACTATGTCAGTTTTTCAGTCTATAGTTTCAGTTTCAGGATTGCAGCTCTTCCCCTATCTTTTCAGATTAGTTATCCCGCAGTCGAGGACGAATGTTCCCAAGGGAGAGATCATGTAACCACCCAAAAGTTCCTAAGATCAGACCCGGGGGTTGAATTGGAGAAAATCAGAAAAAAATGCACCAGGGTCACAGAATGACTCAAGGAACGAGTCGTTGTGTCAAATAATGACCAGTTGTTATGACTCATTATAAGCTTACAGTCAAACCTCCCAGAAACAATGAGTCTAGCAATGACTCGTTGGAGGAACCAACAGGTCATTGTAAGTGGTCGTTGAATGGAGTCAGTAGGGGTTCAAATATGGGTTCAAACACAACAGATGGGTACCACGACTCGTTGTTGCCATGCCCCACCTTGGGAGGCGTAACTGGCACCTAATGCCACACTAGACTTGGAGCCAACCTGGACGGACACATACAACTTTGGTGCATACCAGCAGCATGAAATAAATAAAACAATCAGCTATATCTCAACTCAAAATATAGCCTTAGGCTGACAAGGCTGCAACATAAACCAACACAAAACCGCTAACCCAATAGTTGCAATAATAATATCATCCTATGTGGGCCAATAAGACCATCATGTTGTCTAAATCATAACAAAGGAAGGCAGGCGCCCCTATTCACATGTATAAGCCGACAAGTTTGCCTACAAATAACGTAATTAGGCCTCAAAACGCCAATAACGCATGTCTAACAAGAGTTGTAGTCTTCAAGCCTCTAAAAGAGTGAAATATTGGCCGGGACAGGGCCCTGGCCTACCCAAAAACTATACCACAAAAGAAAGGCAAACCTCTAATGTCTGGCAACTCCAGAGGAAGGCAGCTGGCCAATCTGCTAAGTCTGAACAGCTATTAAGGAGGTCTTTGAACCTGTCTATCTGAACCTGCAGACAAGCATGCAACGCCCCATGTGTGGGCATCAGTACAATATGTACCGAATATGTAAGGCAATAATAATAAACTGTATAGAAGCTGATAAAGAACTAGAAGTAATCAGCAATAAGGGCCAGAAGTTAACCTAAATAATCTCACAATGTGAATTATAGCTAACAGACAAATATACAAACAAGAACATAACCTGGTCCCCATAAGACTGGAGGTACAAACAACACAGAATAACCTACCTAGGCCCCCATAAGCCCCAACAAGTTCAAGCAATCCATGTCCTCCTATCTGTGTCATTATAAGCCCATAGGTAAGCTATAACTAAGGTATATTCAACCTCTAAAACTATTATAGAGCCTTCTGAGCTCCTGTGACCGTATTTGAGCCATTTGGGATCCTGTAACTGTATCTGAGCCATCTAGGCTCCTGTAACTATATTTGAACCGTTTGGGCTCCTGCAACTGTATCTAAGTCATCTGGGCTAGTTTAGCGGTATCTGAGCCATCTGGGCTCCTGTAACTGTATCTGAGACGTTTGGGCTCCTGTAACTGTACCTGAGTTATCTGGGTTCCTATAACTGTATCTGATCCATCTGGCAATATGTACGTGGGCAACTGTATGAATAGCCGGAGATGTTAGCCCCACATATAATAGCTGATAAGATCCCTACTTAGGATAACACATAGTCTACCAGACTTCTAATGACTAAGGTGGTCTTCTGAGCGACCAATGCGACTAACTGTAAGTTGATGAAGCTATACGGTCCTTGACAGTAGATAGTTTAACCAGCAAGCTACCACCCCGTTCATTAGGCAACCCTAGTGCCACTGACCCGTAGCTAAGACTGTACTACCAAGATTTTAGCCCTGTAGGCTTCAAGGTACACCAACGGCCTATAGGCAAGATTTACCACATATATAGGCATCAAAACAAGAAGTTATATATCCAAGTTGCGCCTCATGCTGCCCAACAGCTAACCACAAGCCTCTATGGCCTCAGTGCGGTAGCAAAATACTACTAGTCTCTCTAGACGGTAAACAAATAAATAGGGAGTCTCTATGTCGCTACTAGCGATCATCAAAACTAAATATAATCTTTTCCAACAAGGGATACTATGGTACAACCTCAATTCATCTCGTAGCAGCTAATCACAACACATATAATCATGAACTACTACAGAGATACAAGTTGTATCAACTATACGATAGAATAACTTGCCGAAAGAGATTAGCCTTAACATACCCTAACCACCGAAATCTGCTCAATCAATCCTGGTTTGATTAGAAACTCATAATCCCTCCGTATACTAGCTTATACGCCAAGGGAATAGGGACTTTATAGTTCAAGAATTGGCCAGCAGCCATAACCCTCAAACACAACGACAACATGCCAAAACAAGTTTAATTTGGCAGAATCTTACGAATTCTTATAGTTTAGAAGGCTATAAATACTTACTTATCACTTGTAGACGTGCTAGCCATGGTTAGAGATGATTTCTATTACTTTTATCCACTGGGGCTCAGTCAAACCAGGGCCAATTTCAAAGATTCAACTCTGCATATATGTTTCTCGCAGGCCCGAAAATCATTACCCAAGAAGAATTTGCAAATAGACGAGGTTTAATAACTCAATTTACCTTCAAATTGATGAAAACCTAAAGGGGAAGGTCACCTATGCTGGGGGTTCTTTGGAGGAAATATTTCAAATGAATCAACACACACACTTTAATATATACATAGAGGTGGTGGGGGGAGGTCTATGACGAGCCTCCCTTGCGGAAGGAGAGGGGCGCAACGCATCGCCCCTTGTGGAGGAGGGAGGTGCGTGATGCGGTGCCCCTTGTGGCCTGCCTCGGTCTCCTTCCACCCACCCGTTCGATAACGTGCTCGCGCGTTTTACTTTTGAGCTTTCTCCCGCATGTGTCATACTCTCAACACTCTCGACAAGAACACACAGTCGGTTAAACGAAGAATACTTATGGGGTGTAACATCATTCCCCCCTTAGGGACATTCATCCTCGATGTAATTTAATCTTAAGAGACTCAAGTCTTAGGCTTTCTTAAAAATTTTGGCAGAGTCTCCCCTTTACTATGGACTATCAGGAAACCTGAAATGCAGAAAAGTCCAATATAGGCGTCTCACAGGATGCTAAAAACAAATGAATAACATAGTTCTATAAAAATAATTGAGCAACTGACAACAATAGTAACAAAAGCAACCATACAACACTTGAGAACTATCTCACCTTAACTGTAACTATCTGAGTCTTTGTACTATCATCATAGGGTCTGGAACAAGTGAGGATATCTAGACCTTATGTCGTCCTTAGTTTCCCAAGTCATCTCTTCTACATTTTTTCCTCCATAATACTTTAACAGAGGCTATATCTTTGGTCCTAAACTTGCGGACCTGTCGATCTAGTATGGCTATTGGAGTCTCCTTGAAGGATAGTTCATCTATGACCTGAACTTCCTCGACTGTACAACCCAAGAAGGGTCTCCTACACACTTGCATAACATCAATACATAAAAGACTGGATGAACAGATTCTAGCCCCTAAGGCAATTCTAACTCATAGGCCACTTGGCCTGTCTTCCAGAGGATCCAATATGGCCTGATGAATCTAGGGCTAAGCTTGCCCATTTTCCAAATCTCATAATGCCCTTCATCGGTGAAACTTTCAAGAATACCCAACAACATCAAACTCTAAGTCTCTACGCCGCACATCAGAATAAAACTTCTGATGACTCTGGGCTGTCAAAAACTGCTCTCTGATGAGTTTAACTTTCATTTCTAGTTGATGTATCATGTCAAGTCCGATCAACCCTGATTCACTTACTTCAAATAATCCTATAGGGGACCTGCATTTTCGCCCATATAAAGCCTGATAAGGCGCCATCTTGATGTTAGAATGGTAACTGTTATTATATGAAAACTCAATAAGAGGTAGGTGTTCATCCCAACTTCCTCTAAAGTCTAGCACATATGCCCGTTATATGTCCTCGAGCATCTGAATGGTGCGCTCTGCTTGACCATCTGTTTGGAGATGAAAAGCTGTACTCAAACACCTGCATCCCCAAACCTTTCCAAAATGACTTCCAAAACCTAGCTGCGAGTTGGGCCCCTCTGTCAATTATAGACAATGGAACACCGTGCAGTTGGACTATCTCTTTAATGTATAACTCAACATTATCTTCAACTAAAAACATAGTCCTAACTGGCAGGAAATGAGCTAATTTCGTCAGTCTGTCAAGAATGACCCAAATAGATTCAAATTTAGGCCCTGTATGAGGTAATCCTGTAACAAATTCCATATTGATTGCTGCCCATTTCTACATAGGTACGACTATCTCCTGAGTTAGCCTCCAGGTTTTTGATGTTCAG
The DNA here is from genome assembly GCA_035772735.1 of Datura wrightii. Classification (NCBI taxonomy): domain Eukaryota; kingdom Viridiplantae; phylum Streptophyta; class Magnoliopsida; order Solanales; family Solanaceae; genus Datura; species Datura wrightii. Next base: position 63,315,554 of record JASDFA010000016.1, on the reverse strand, counting down.
CTTTTACCTGTTGGCAATTGGGGCACTGTCCTACAAACTCAGCAATATCTTTCTTTATCCCATGCCACCAATAGATCTCCTTTATATCATGGTACATTTTCGTCAAATGCGGTTGAAGAGAATAAGGGGAATAATGTGTCTCTGCCATAATCTGCTGACGAAGCCCTACAACAACTAGAACGTAGAGTCGACCTCTGAATCTCAAGACTCAGTCCCCTATTATCTCAAAGCCGAATAACCCTTTTTTCTAAAATTTGCTTTTGAGCTGTACTAGGCTAGGGTCTTTGTGCTGTCACTCTTTCACTTCCATTACTAGAGATGACACTGTAGTATTCTGAATCATAATCTATTATCATTTGAGTCCATGAATCAGACTCCTAAACTGGCCAACTGGTGCAACTCTTAATCCAATTCTCTCTTTTCTAGCTTTAGATACCATAGACTACCCATAGATCTACGACTAAGGGCATTGGCTACAACATTAGCCTTCCCTGGGTGATACAAGATATCTATGTCGTAGTCCTTCAACAACTCAAGCTAACGACGTTGTCGCAAATTCAAATCTTTCTGTTTAAGAATATACTGAAGGTTCTTGTGATCAGTGAAGATGTCTACATGAACACCGTATAAATAATGCCAACAATTGCAACTAATTTTAAGTCATGGATGGGGTAGTTCTTCTTATGTTTCCTCAGTTGCGTTGAAGCATAGGCAATTACCTTACCATGCTGCATCAGGACACATCCTAACCCATGCATGAAGTGTCATATATACAACGTAGCCCTTTGAACCCTCTAGTAAGGATAATACTGGTACAAATGTCAGTCTATTTTTAAAATCTTGGAAACTCTGTTCACAAGCCTCAGTCACTAGAACTTAGCTTCTTTCTGAGTTAGCTTCATCAACGGTGCTGATAGGGCAGAGAATCCCTCCACAAACTTTCTGTAATAACCGGCTAACCCCGAGAAACTATGAACCTAGGTTGGAGTTGTGGGTCTGGGCCAAGCCTTTACAACCTTAATTTTCTGTGAGGTCACCTGAATGCCCGCATCTAACACAATATGGCCCAAAGAATGCTATTGAATTAAATCAGAACTCACATTTAGAGAACTTTACATATAACTTGCGGTCTCTAAGGACCTGTAGTACTGTTCGTAGATGATCTCTATGTTTATCTTCTGAACGTGAATAAACCAAAATGTCATCAATAAACACTATCACGAACAAATCTAAAAATGGCCTAAGTATGTTGTTCATCAGATCCATAAATACTGTTAAGGCATTCGTCAACCCGAAGGACATAACAAGGAACTCAAAATGACCATATCTAGTTCTAAAGGCTTTTTCAAAATATCCTTCACCCGAATCTGTACCTGGTGGTATCCTGACCTTAAGTCAAATTTTGAGAAATATTTTACCCCTTGCAACTGATCAAACAAGTCATCTATCCTCGGTTGGGAATACTTGTTCTTAATAGTAACTTTATTCAGCTGCCGATATCTATACACATTTGCAGTGAGCTATCTTTTTCTTTCATGAGTAAAACTGGATGTTATACCCCGGGAACCCAAGGATCAAACCCGAAAGTGAAAATGGAGAAAAACTGAAAATTCACACCAGGTAACAGAATGACCCGTGAGGTGAGTCGTGAGGAGTGACCACGAGTAGTGAGGTGATTTGTGGTGAGCAGGGTGTGACAAGACCTGAGTGTGGAGGCCACGGGCTTGACCACGAGGCGTCGTCAGACCTCACGACTCATGAGGTCACCCGTGGTAAACCCTGGAGGATTGACAAGTTAGGATGGGCAGTGTAGGCCAAGAAAGGTGACCACGAGTCGTGGTCTGACCACACGACTCGTGAAGTCACCCGTGGGGTCCCCTTGGATGTTTGGGCAGTGGACTCAACGGACCATGGCCATGAGTCGTCCCCTGTGGCAACGACCCGTTATGTCCCTCGTGGGGACTGGTGACTAGAAATTTCCTGCATCTTAACAAGGGTGTTTTCGTAATTTACTAAGTCCCTAAGGCCTAAACTACGTCATTTTAGATATATTTCTGAGTTAGATAAGATGGGTTAATCCCTTTATGCATGCCCATTCTCATGCAAAAGCTTAGAGAGGTTTTTTGGAGATTCAAGGACTTCTTCCCCAAATTTTCATCAATTTCTTTGTGGGTGTTCAAGGAGCTTTAAGTCCATCCATTCCCAGATATGTAGGGTTTTAAAATGGGTGAAATTCTTCCTCACCCATGCCCAATTTCAAGTTAATTCATGAATTCCCCTATTCGAATTCTATGGGATTTTATCCAAAGCATGAAAATATGATTTCTCTTTATGGATATGATTTAATTGAGTTTTAATTGAATTACGCATGTTGGGCATATTTTATATTATCTTCTTCAAAATCATGTATCAATCTATTTAAATCTAAAATGCCTATTTATGGAAGTTTATGAAAGTTATGATTTATGATGAGTATTCATTATTTTGAGTTTATTGATGATGGAAGAACATTAATTTAAGTTACCCATGTTTATGAGCATATTTTGAAAAAATTGAGTATGATGAAGCATTGGGAAATGCCCACATGATGAAGAATGATTTACGATTTATGAGACGAATTTCATGATTTATCGATTTATGATATTGGCCGATAAAAAGGGCCTTTGATTCTTGGCTAAGCATATTTAAAGGGGATCAATGATGAGAAATGTTATATCTTAGCCAATTAATTTTAATGCATGATGTTATTGATTTGTATGAGCCTATATGCATATTTTTTGGAGCCGTGTCTAGCATCGAGCATCCCGACGTTCAAAGAACTACACCGGTGCCTCATAACCATGTGCCACCATAGATTTCTAAATGATATGATGTATTGATAATCCCCTCAAATGTGATATCACGCCTTATGCACGACCCTCGCCTAGCAAGCCAGGGTCGGCTTTGCCTACTTGAGCGAGACAATGGGGCATCATGAAAGGCTCTACCATGATGGTGTCGATTATGACGAGTCCTCCCATTGTTCCGCATGTTTTATGAAATGTTATGTTTATGTTATTGGCTCAAGTTATATTTTGATAAGGTTACTTACGATTATGATAATGAATGATTATGAATGATTTGAAAGTCTTGAGCTCTATGTTTTATTACGAATATTTTGATGCAATCATGATGTCCTTCTCCTATGTCTATTTATGAGTTTACTTTACTTTTAAAATGTCTGTTTTACTTACCTTTCATACTTAGTACATTCCACGTACGAGCCACATACTTTCTATTCTGTATCATTTTATGATACAGGGTCTGAATCTCAGGCTCATCCTCATCCTTAGTCCATCTCAGCCTACACTGTCAGCTTATTGGTGAGTCCTTATGTTCCGAGGGACGTCTGATTGACTTTCATGTTGTTTATGTTTAGTTTTGGTCGGGTTAGTTGGGGATGTTTTCCCATTAACCATCTTATGTATTAGAGGCTTTCAGACCAGTATGTAGTGCTCCGTTGTGTATACGCCTCGTATTTTTGGATATTATGCTAAAATTAAGTTTCCTCCATGTTTTATGATTATCATCCTACTTATTTGAATAAAATTAGTTGTATGCATGTGCCATGGGTTGACTTGGGGTCTCTTCGGATCCCTTGTCCCATGTCTACGATCTGGGTGTATGTTTGGGTCGTGAAAACTTGGTATTAGAGAAATAGGTTTGAAGTGTCCTAGGGTGTCTGAAAGCCGCATTAAGTAGTCTTTTTCATGGGTGTGAAGCGCGCCACACCTATGATGAAGAGGCTACTAGACGTATAGGAAATGTTCCCTTCTTTTATGTTCTATGTCGTGCGATGAAAAGCCTTTCCATCCTTCTAATTCGTGCAATTCGAAATTTGAAGGATTATGGCTCCTAGAAGAATGAACGGAAGGAGGAATGGAAATGATGAAGGCCACGGAGATAGCAATGACCATGGGCATCAACAAGCCCCACCTGTTCAGGAGCCCCAGGCACCAGAGCCAGCTGCCCACGCTGAGTTTCGGGCGGCTATTCAGATGTTGGTGCAGGCCTTGATTGCTCAGGTCAACCAGCAGGCTGTTGCGTAGGTCCCGCAGAATGGCAATGCAGCGGCGGCTCGGATTAGAGACTTCTTGAGGACGAACCCTCCTGAGTTCACAGGATCAAAGGTGGGTGAGGATCCACACGAGTTCATTAAAGGGATCTTGAAGGTCACTCAGGTTATGGGGGTGAAAAATGGGGAGTGTGTAGACCTAGCCTCATAACAACTAAAAGAGGTCGCTCATATTTGGTATGAGTTCCACATGGCCTTTCTTGACAGGTTCTTCCCTCAGGAGATGAGGGAACTGAAAGCAGCTGAGTTTGTTAACCTCAAGAAAAAAAATGATAGTGCTGGATTATTCTCTTGAGTTCACCCGGTTGTCAAACTACGCCCCAGAGTTGGTGATGGATCAAAGGGCACGGTGAGCGTATTTGTTCATGGTGAGGTCGGTTATTTAGACAAGGATTGCAGGACTGCTATGCTCCACTAGGATATGGACTTTCCTCGCATAGTGTTGTACGCCTAGTAGATGGGGGCGGCTCATGTGAGGGAGAAGGAGGCAAAGAGGGCTCGGACAGATAGTCATGGGTTTTCACATCAAAGGTCTGGCGGTGGCTACCGTCCACAGTTTCAGCAGAGGTCACTAGCCCCAGCACCATCATCAGCTAGTGTCCCATCCAGGCCGAGGGGTGATTAGAGGAGTAGGGCTTCAGGGTCGAGGGATCAGAGGGGCACCCAGTTAGAGTATACCTCTCCAGTCTGCGGGAAGTACGGCAAGAGTCACACTGGAGAGTGCCTGCTCGGCTCGAATGTCTGCTATGGGTGTGGTAGATCCGGGCACATGCGCCGAGCGTGCCCATATGCTAGACAGGGTGATGATAGGGGTCGTGAACAGACTACCAAGACAGCAGCAGCTCCAGCCCGTTCTGCTCCTTAGGGAGCATTGACTAGTGGAGGTGGAGGACATTTCCAAAATAGATTCTATGCCCTTGGCTCGTACCAGGAGCAGGAGACTTCGCCAGACGTAGTCACTGGTATGTTATGTTTCTCTCATATTAATGTTTATGCCTTGTTAGACCTGGGAGCTACATTTTGTTTTGTGACTCCTTACATTGCTAGTAGCGTTGGAGTTAGTCCCGAGACTTTGTCAGAACCATTTTCAGTTCCTCACCGGTTGGTGATTCAGTCGTAGCTAGACGAGTATGTAGAGAATGCCCGATCACTGTGTTGCATAAGGTTACCTCCGCAGACCTTGTAGAGTTAGCCATGATTGACTTTGACATTATTTTTTGCATGGATTGGTGTTTGCATGTTATGCTTTGATTAATTGTAGAAACCGTGCAGTGGAATTTTGTTTTCCAGGTGAGTCAGTGTTGGAGTGGAAGGGTAGTTCAGCAGTACCAGCAGGTCGGTTTATTTCATATCTCAAGTCCAGGAAAATAATCTCTAAAGGTTGCATGTACCACCTAGTTAGGGTTAAGGATGTGGAGTACGAGACCCCGACTATCCAGTTAGTCCCGGTGGTGTGCAAATATCCTGAGGTGTTTTCTGACGATTTGCTCGATGTCCCTCCGGAGAGGGAAATTGACTTCGGTATTGATCCATTGCTAGATACGCACCCTATTTCTATCCCTCCTTATAGGATGGCCCAAGCCAAACTAAAGGAATTGATGGATCAGTTAAAGGATCTAATGGATAAGGCCTTCATTAGGCCGAGCCAGTATCTAATGGGTGAGCCAATACATTTGTTCGAAAGAAGGACGGTTCCCTTCGCATGTGTATTGACTATCGGCAGTTGAACAAGGTTACCGTCAAGAACAGGTACCCCTTGCCCAGGATTGATGATTTATTTGACCAGCTCCAGGGTGCCAGGTATTTCTCGAAGATAGATCTCATATCCGGATATCACCATCTTAGAGTTCAGGAATGTGATATTTGTTCGGTTTGTTTGTGGGGTATAAAATGACACGCAAGTGCACGTGGTCGAACAAGTAGTAAGTGGCTTTAGTAAGCCAAGTATCGATCCCACAGAGACTTGGATGAAGTGCAATATGCTCAAGTGTACTATATTTTACTTCTAAAAATGCAGACAACAGTGTAACCAAAAGTTTGATAGTTTGTTTCATAATTTTTTATACTAAAGCTAAAACAATTATCTACTTTAAATCTGAACTATGAATGAGAGCATGCTGAGGTTAAATGAACATGTAATGAAATTAATTATCATCATACTTTGGTGAATCTTTTCCTCCAGTTGCTAGCCAAGAACATTTGCCAAGAGATTAAAACTCTCGTATTTAACCTCACTTAAGAATCATGAACCATCCGTCTACATTTCTGTGATCAAATGCAATTCATGTTCTAGCCATACAATTCCGGTTCCAAAATTGACTAATATGACTTTCAGGTATATTTCTATCCTGAAAGCAAATCAAAACTCAATTTTCCCAAACCAAGTAAAGAACATATCCTATTAATTCACAACTTTCCAATTTCTTGCTCTCTCGAGTGAAACCGGACTTTTTAGATGTACATTAACGTAGGCCACACATTAATGCAGTAAGAACAAGAATTAATAGAATAACATGGAAGAAAAGATGAAAAACCAAAGAATCAATGATCAAATTTCATCACAATTGTTCATAACCTCAGCAAGGAGAGGAATTAGCCACTCATTTGTGGATTAAACTTCTTAAAATGAGTGTTAATCATACAAGCAATTGAATTAAAAAAGAAAGAAAGAGAGAAAAAACCCTGATATTTTCGTCCCTCAACTGCCTGTAACCCACGTCCTTGCTCCACCAAGTCAGAATATTGAAAAATGAACCTAAGTGTTCTATTTATACTGCTGGGAATTTTTCCCAGAATAACGAGCAACGTGTCACGGAGTGCATCGCGGAGCACTTCCTCCGTGACACGCTACGGACGCGGACCCTCACTGGAATTGGGGGTCCAGGAATTAAGGCTCAACGTGGCACGACGTGCAACGCGGAGCCAAGCCACCGTGCCACGGAGCGGACGCGGACCCTCTCAGGAATTTGGGCGAATTTTCCCTATCCAGGCAGAAGGCCTCCGCGATGGCAGCGTGACACGGCTCCATCGCGGAGCCCCTTTATTTCATGCTGTCCAATGCCTTTTCCCTTGCTCGCATCCAAGTCCAACTCCGATATCATTCAACATGCATTTTAGCTTCCCGAAATTACATTTTACCTGCAAAACAATGTTAATCATGTTGGTTAGTATAAATTCACATTTTATTACCAATTACATGAGAATGTATACACATTGATAGATAAACAAGGCTAAAATGGTACTTTTGAGTTTCACTTGGGCATATAAATTTGCCCAAGATCACTTACCCCACACTTAAATCCTTGTTCATCCTCGAACAACAATCCTACACTTCATGCAATTTACACCCCAACCTCGCTACTTTGGTTCGACAATTTAGGCTACAGTCATACCGATTATTCAATACAGCAAATCATCAAGAAAACATGCATGGTCTTATTAATGCAATGACCTTCAATACATCAAGACCTCCTAGACTTTAAGAATCGACTCTCGATATTGGCAAACTCATGCAAATCAGCTGATCAAGATATCCGACACGAAAATTAATCTTTCATCAAGCATGTGCCCTCACAACACAAGAGAATCTTCCCCTTTTTGCTCATATGACTCACAAACATTCAAGCAGGGGCATGTACAAACAATTTCGCTCTCTCCCAAAAGAATTCACATGCATCATGTCATGACCCATAAGCTTGCCCTTAGTGTATTACTCCACTAATATAAAGAAGTGCGATGTAAGATCACGTAGGACTTGAATGGGTTGTAATGAAAGCTACGGAACTAGTAAATATTGGATTAGCCAATAATGGCCACTAGCATCCTTAAGCGCCTTTTCAACACATCCCATCAACTCATGGACATTGTTTCTTTTTTTTTTCATCATCCCATTCTTGATGATTTACTTTAGTATGACCCATCGTATTAAGCACACTTGACACAACAACAAAGATTATTCATGCACCTTCATTATCGTTTATTTATAACAAGTGAACCTTCAACCTTTTCTTTTCTTCTCTCACTCTGCTTTTCTTTTTCTTTTCACCATTCTCACTCTGTGTCCCGCGCTCCTATGATGGCATTGAGGTGGTGGGGCTCCAAGGTGACTATTTGCCCTCTGATCTTGATGGTGTGACTTCTGATCGTCGGGTTCCAATTGGCGTAGAACTCCCGAACCAGGTGCAAATTGCATTCCTTGGGCTCCTCAAATATGAAATTGAGCCCAACTGCCTCGATCCGGTGGACCATCCTAGGGAACTCCTGTGCCAATGGTTCCCGTGCTATATGCTCCTCGGGGAAATATTTGTTTTCTTTGTGCTTTGTGTACCACTTTTTCCCCTCATCAGTCACCCATCTTGTTCCGTATTGGCAGCGTTGGCCGCGTGGAACTGCTGGTGCAGCTGGGACTGCTGTGCCCAGTCTGATTCGCTTCCTTCCGGCGCCCGAAGTTGATGCGCCTTTTCCTTTATCTTGCCGGCTTTCCATTTTACCTGTTAACCCAAGTAAACAAGATCAATGTTAAGCTAACGGATATTAACTTCGGCTAAGGTCGGGTTACGCTAGGTTACCCCACACTTAGTCCTAAGCTACAGTTACAACACTACGGCAAGATTATCTTTATTTACACACAATAAACAACTATACAATCATGCTTAGTGCGTTTAAAAAATTCGACGGTATAACTTCTGCGTACTACTCAGACTTCGTACAACTCATCACAATCACTACCATCGCTAACATCTTAACCATCGCACTTAGCACAGAAAAACAAAGAAACAAAAACAACAACCAAAATTTATCTACACGAACCTATACAACTAACCAAATTCTTACAAATTTCATCATTCCCTTAACCCGAGAATCAGTCGTTCTATTAACATCCTAACAATTTGTACATCGACTCGTCTCATTCAACACATCCATCCCGGCATGAAATTCACAAGTTCAATACATTTTCAACTCTAAATTCAACCTACAAGCCCTAGAATTGATATTATCAATCAAATTCGATTAATTTATGCAATCGACAAGTTCAAGCAATCATAACGACATTCCGAACATTCATCAACAACAATTAACTCGAATTCATGATTAATTACTATGTAGGGCAATTTAGCTCACCTCCCATGCTCAATATCGAAGAAAATCAACAAGAATTTGAGAGGAAATCGACAAACATACCTTGTCTTTGAAGAATCGAATAAAAATCATTGAATTTCTTGCCTTACTCCGTGTCACGTTGATAGGGGATGGGTTTTGGGGGTTTGGTCGTGGAGAGATTAAAAAATGAGGGAAAAGGGAGGGTTTTTGGGGTTAAAAAGTAAGGAAATCGCGCGGGTCACCCGGCGACCCGGTATGACCCGTTGCGATATACAAGGCAACGTGTCACGGAGTGCATCGTGGTGCACCGCCTCCGTGACACGGAGCCATCGCGAGACTGTTCTGGAAATTTTTAAAATTTCCGGATTTTACCTCAACGTGTCACGGAGGTAACGCGGAGGTCTACCTCCGTGACACGGAGCTGTCGCCTCAGCTCACTGGTTGCCACTTTTTATTAATTTTTCATACCTCGACTTTTCCTTTCTGATTCTGTGCATATTTTTCTCCGTTTGACCTGAAATTCATCTCACTATACAAAATTGATTAGAATTATAGGTTTCACTCTAATTACAAATAAAACAAAAACTAAAATGAAATTTTTTTGTAGTAAATCAAGAAAAAGAAAAAGCAAAGAAAAATCTATTTACACTTTACAAAATGAAAGAAATTTTTTTTCACGGGTTGCCTCCCGTGCAGCGCCTGGTTTACCGTCGCGGCTCGACGTCGTTAAGCTCAATTGTCCTCTAGGGTGATGGACGATTTCTCTCGATCACCGTCCTCCCCCCAGTAGTGCTTACACCTATCCGGTGGTTTTCCCATTAACTCCCGTGAATCCTTCCTCTGCTCATCATCGCCTTGATCAATCACATTGATCACCGAGAGTTCTTCATGCACCGTCGGGAGCTTGGGTGCCTTGTACACATCGAACACCTCTACTTTGTCATGTGCTCGCATTGTTAGCTGCCCCGCAGCTACGTCAATTAGGGCTTTCCCGGTTGCCAAGAAAGGACGTCCCAAAATAAATGGGACTTCCGCGTCTGGTTCAAAATCCAACACGACAAAATCTACTGGGAAAATTAGGGAGACAACTTGCACCAGAACATCCTCTACAATGCCATTAGGTCTGGCTAAGGATCGATCCGCCAACTGCAAGATTACCGTTGTGGGTCTAGGACTCCCTAGGCCCAACTTTCTGAATACCGAAGACGGCATCAAATTTATGCTCGCTCCCAAATCACACAATCCACGAGCTCGGATGCTCTGCCCAATAGTAATCTGGATAGTAAAACTCCTAGGGTCTTTTAGCTTTGTAGGCAGTCTATTTTGGATCCGGGAAGTGCACTCCTCCGTTAGACCCACCGTAGCATACTCAGTCAACCGACTTTTGTTTGCCACGATGTCCTTTATATACTTAGCATATTTCGGCACTCCCTGCAAGACATCAACAAGAGGTAAGTTAATATGTACCTGTTTCAGCACCTCCATGAATTTCTTGAAACACGCCTCCTCCTTGTGTTTCTTTAGTCATTGAGGGAACGGGGGTGGAGGTCTTTCTGATTCAGCTTCCTTAGTCTTCCCCCTTTCAGTACTGTGCTCCCTCTCAACTTCAGCTGCTCCCGACTGTTGAGGTGGTCTTTCTGGTTCCACCTCTTTCAGCTGCAAACCACTCCTTGTGGTCACTGCATTTACCTGCTTGGGATTGGGATCCGTGTTGCTCGACAGTCCTCCTCTAGGCCTTGTGTTTTGGGCACTAGTAAATTGCCCAAATTGATATTCAAGCGCCTTGGTAGCTAACTGGTTGTTTTTCACTTCGGCTGCCAATTTCACATAGTCAGCCTGCAATTGAGCTTGATTAGCTATCATGGTTTTGAACATCTCCTCAATGCTGGGTGATGGTGGTGGAGGAGGTGCATTGTTGTTTCGGAATTGTGCTTGATAATTATGCTGCCCTCCTTGGTTCCTTTACACACCCTGACCCGAACTTTGACCCTGATGGTTGTTGCTACACCATGAGAAATTAGGGTGATTCCTCCAATTGGAGTTGTAGCTACTATCATACTATTGGTGGTTCCTTTGCGCATTACCCACAAAGTTTACCGAGTCAGGATTGGCTCCACAACACTCAGCTGAGTGCTCACTGCTTCCACACACTTCACACCACATCTGTTGTACTGCATTAACTGGGGCTTGAGGCTGGTTCAATGTCATGTTGCTGAAGTGGGTGTTAAGTTGATTTTGCAATGCAGCTATCTGTGCAGCGATAACTGTAAACCCATCCACTTCTAGCACTCCTGCTGCTTTCCTTGTCCCACCTCTTGATGAATCAGCATTCCATTCTGGATTGCCCTGTGAAATACGGTTCAACAAGGTATACAGCTCCTCACAAGTTTTCTCTAGTGCTTGCCCTCCAGCTGCTGAGTCTAGCAATATTTTGGTTTGGGGTTCCAAACCCTCTATAAAAGTGTGCACCAGCACATCATTGGACTGATGATGATGAGGACAATCCCGCAACATGGATTTAAATCTCTCCCAGGCCTGATATAAATTTTCTCCCTCTCTCTGTTTGAAACTTAGAATCTGACTTCTAAGTCTTGCTATTTTACTGGAGGGAAAAAACCGTATCAAGAACTTTCATGCAAGATCATCCCACGTAGAAATAGAATTCGGTGGCTCAACTTTCAACCACCTCTTGGCTTCTCCCAATAATGAGAATGGGAACAATGTAAGCCGGACATAGTCTGATGACACTCCAGTGGGTATGTAAGTGTCACTTATCTCCAAATAATTTTGGAGATGCTGCTGTGGATCTTCATGAGGGAGACCGGTAAACTGCCCGCTAGTGTGCAACAACTGCACCATATTCTGTTTAAGTTCAAATCTCCCTCCCGGCTCAGGTTTGTGGATACTAGATGTAACATTATTGGCATGTGGGATTGCCACCTTGCGAACCGGCTGAACTACTGCTTCTTTGGGCACTAACACTGCCCGTACTACCGGTGGATTTTGTTGTTGCTCCATGATCGTTTGTCTGAGCAACTGCATCTTTCTTTGTAGAGCTTCTCTTCGTTTACTGTGAAATATTCTTTCTGGCTCTATATATGATTCCACCAGTTCAATGTCTCTTGCCAGTGTTCAACAGCAATTAAGTCTGCAAAATAAAGGCTAAACCAAGTTGTCAACACTAAGAAAATAAAAATACAGTAAATTAACACTTAAAATAAATTCACCAATTGCCAAGTCCCCGACAACGGCGCCAAAAACTTGTTCGGTTTGTTTGTGGGGTATAAAACGACACGCAAGTGCACGTGGTCGAACAAGTAGTAAGTGGCTTTAGTAAGCCAAGTATCGATCCCACAGAGACTTGGATGAAGTGCAATCTCCTCAAGTGTACTATATTTTACTTCTAAAAATGCAGACAACAGTGTAACCAAAAGTTTGATAGTTTGTTTTATAATTTTTTATACTAAAGCTAAAACAATTATCTACTTTGAATCTGAACTATGAATGAGAGCATGCTGAGGTTAAATGAACATGTAATGAAATTAATTATCATCATACTTTGGTTAATCTTTTCCTCCAGTTTCTAGCCAAGAACATTTGCCAAGAGATTAAAACTCTCGTATTTAACCTCACTTAAGAATCATGAACCATCCGTCTACATTTCTGTGATCAAATGCAATTCATGTTCTAGCCATACAATTCCGGTTCCTAAATTGACTAATACGACTTTCAGGTATATTTCTATCCTGAAAGCAAATCAAAACTCAATTTTCCCAAACCAAGTAAAGAACATATCCTATTAATTCACAACTTTCCAATTTCTTGCTCTCTCGAGTGAAACCGGACTTTTTAGATGTACATTAACGTAGGCCACACATTAATGCAGTAAGAACAAGAATTAATAGAACAATATGGAAGAAAAGATGAAAAACCAAAGAATCAATGATCAAATTTCATCACAATTGTTCATAACCTCAGCAAGGAGAGGAATTAGCCACTCATTTGTGGATTAAACATCTTAAAATGAGTGTTAATCATACAAGCAATTGAATTAAAGAAGAAAGAAAGAGAGAAAAAACCCTGATATTTTCGTCCCTCAACTGCCTGTAACCCACGTCCTTGCTCCACCAAGTCAGAATATTGAAAAATGAACCTAAGTATTCTATTTATACTGCTGGGAATTTTTCCCGGAATAACGAGCAACGTGTCACGGAGTGCATCGCGGAGCACTGCCTCCGTGACACGCTACGGACGCGGACCCTCACTGGAATTGGGGGTCCAGGAATTAAGGCTCAACATGGCACGACGTGCAACGCGGAGCCAAGCCACCGTGCCACGGAGCGGACGCGGATCCTCTTTGGAATTTGGGCGAATTTTCCCTATCCAGGCAGAAGGCCTCCGCGATGGCAGCGTGACACGGCTCCATCGCAGAGCCCCTTTATTTCATGTTGTCCAATGCCTTTTCCCTTGCTCGCATCCAAGTCCAACTCCGATATCATTCAACATGCAATTTAGCTTCCCGAAATTACATTTTACCTGCAAAACAATGCTAATCATGTTGGTTAGTATAAATTCACATTTTATTACCAATTACATGAGAATGTATACACATTGATAGATAAACAAGGCTAAAATGGTACTTTTGAGTATCACTTGGGCATATAAATTTGCCCAAGATCAATATTCTAAAGACAGCACCCGGTATGGCCATTACGAGTTTGTAGTTATGTCTTTTGGACTAACCAATGCTCCTGCAGCTTTTATGGACCTGATGAAAAGGGTGTTCAAGCAATATTTGGATATGTTCGTGATCATGTTCATCGATGAATTCTGATATACTCCAAAAGCGAGGGGGAGCATGTCACTAATTGGAGAATAGTGCTGCAAACTCTCAAGGATCGTCAGCTGTATGCAAAGTTTAGCAAGTGTGAATTATGGCTAGACTCGGTGGCATTTCTGGGTCATGTGGTGTCAAGCGAAGGCATAAGGGTAGAGTCCCAGAAGATAGAGGCGGTGAAAAATTGGCCCAGACTGGTGAATCCTTAAAAAATTCGGAGTTTCTTGGGCTTAGCAGGCTACTACCGAAGATTTGTTGGGAGATTTTCATCAATTTCAGCCCCCTTGACCAAGTTGACTCATAAAATGGTGAAATTTCAATGGTCGGATGCCATTCAAAAAAGCTTCCAAGGGTTGAAGACCCGACTCACTTCAACACCAATATTAACCTTACCCGAGGGTACTGATAGCTTTGTAGTGTATTGTGATGCTTCGAGGGTCGGGCTGGGATATGTGTTGATGCATCGTGGGAAGGTAATAGCATATGCCTCGAGACAGCTGAAAGTTCATGAAAAGAATTACCCGACCCATGATCTTGAGTTTGCCAAGGTGGAGTTTGCATTGAAGATATGGCAGCATTACTTGTATAGAGTCCACGTGGATGTAATTACGGATCACAAGAGTTTGCAATATGTGTTCACACAGAAAGATCTAAATCTTCGGCAAATGAGGTGGTTGGAGTTGCTAAAGAACTATGACATGAGTGTCCTCTACCATCCTGGCAAGGCTAATGTGGTTGCGGATGCGCTTAGTAGAGTTTCTATGGAGAGTGTGTCCCACGCGGATAAGGGAAAGAAGGAGTTGGTGAAGGATGTCCACCGACTTGCAAGACTGGGAGTTAGATTGATCGACTCGGTTGATGGTGTTGTTGTTGTGCATAACGGGTCAGAATCGTCCTTGGTAGTTGATGTTAAATCTAGGAAAGATGAGGATCCAATATTGAGGAAGCTGAAGGAGGCAGTGCGGAGTCAAAAGGTGGAGGTTTTCTCCCAAGAGGGAGATGGTATGCTGCGATACCAAGGTCGAGCATGTGTTCCGGACGTTGATAATTTGAGAGTTCGAATATTACTTGAGGCACATGGTACTAGATATTCTATCCATCGGGGATCCACGAAGATGTATCAGGACTTGCGAGAAATCTATTGGTGGGATAGTATGAAGAAGGATATTGCAGAGTTTGTAGCGAAATGTCCAAACTGTTAACAAGTGAATGTCGAGCATCAAAGGTCGGGAGGCGTACTTCAGGATATCAGCATCCCCACTTGGAAGTGAGAAGAAATTAATATGGATTTCTTTACAGGTCTACCCCGTAATCACTGACAATACGACTCCATTTGGGTGGTGGTCGACAGGTTAACCAAGGCTGCACACTTCCTACCGGTCAAGACCACAGATTCAGCGGATGATTATGCTAAGTTGTATATTCGGGAGTTGGTTCAACTTCATGGAGTGCCCTTGTCTATTATTTCAGACCAAGGTACTCAGTTTATCTCACAATTCTAGCAATCTTTTCAAACAAGACTTGGGACGCAGGTTAAGCTCAGTGCATCCTTCCATCCGCAAATAGACGACCAAGAAGAACGAACCATTCAGACCCTTGAGGATATGTTGAGGGCATGTGTTATGGATCTTAAAGGTAATTGGGATGATCATTTGCCCTTGATCGAGTTTTCTTATAATAACAGTTACCACTCTAGTATCTAGATGGCACTATTCGAGGCTCTTTACGGGCAAAGGTGTAGATCTCCCATCAGATGGTTTGAGGTTGGTGAGGCAGCTATGATAGGACCAGATTCGGTTCATGAGGCGATGGTGAATGTCCAGTTGATAAGGGACTGATTGAAAACCGCTCAGAGTCGTCAAAAATTGTATGCTGATATGAGGAGAAGAGATTTAGAGTTTGATGTGGATGACTGGGTATTTCTAAAGGTATCTCCCATGAAAGGAGTCATGTGGTTTGGGAAGAAAGAGAAACTCAGTCCCCGCTATGTTGTCCCCTACCGGGTTGTGAGAAGAGTTGGTAAGGTGGCGTATGAGTTGGACTTGCCATCAGAGCTATCTTCGGTTCATCCCCTCTTTCATATGTCACTTTTGAAGAAGTGTTTGGGTGATCCAGCCTTGGTAGTTCCGGTAGATAGAATTGGAGTGAAGGACAACCTCAGTTATGAAGAAATTCCCGTTGAAATCATGGATCGTCAGTTTCGAAGGCTGAGGAACAAAGAAGTAGCTTCATTTAAAGTATTATGGAGAAATCAGCATGTTGAGGGAATTACGTGGGAAGCCAAAGCAGATATGATAGCTAAATACCCTCAATTGTTCCCTACTGGCTCAGTTACTATTTGAGGTATCAGTTTTTCCCTAATCCTTTAACCAGCTTTTCATGTTCAGTTCATGTGTACAAGTTTGTTTTATGATATGGTATATGTATGTAATGTCTGAATTCAGTTCAGCTATCTAGTTCTTTTCGGAGGTAGTCATTCCGTCAGTTTTCGGCTTAAATGACTGGTAATTTTATATGGTGATAGCTTATTTATGAGTTTTCTGCATGTTTCTAACATTCGAGGAAGAATGTTCCCAAGGGGGAGATATTGTTATACCCCAGGAACCCAAGGATCAGACCCGAAAGTGAAAATGGAGAAAAATTGAAAATTCGCACCAGGTCACAAAATGACACATGAGGTGAGTCGTGAGGAGTGACCACGAGTTGTGAGGTTACTTGTGGTCAGCAGGGTGTGACAAGGCTTGAGTGCGGAGGCCACGGGCTTGACCACGAGTCGTGGTCAGACCTCACGACTCGTGAGGTCACCCGTGGTAAACCCTGGAGGATTGGAAAGTTGGGATGGGCAGTGTAGGCCACGGAAGGTGACCACGAGTCGTGGTCCGACCTCGCGACTGGTGAATTCACCAGTGGGGTCCCCTTGGGGTGTTTGAGAAATGGAATCAACAGACCATGGCCATGAGTCGTCCCCTATGGCAACGACCCGTTAGGTCCTTCGTGGGGACTGGCGACCAGAAATTTTCTGCATTTTAACAAGGGTTTTTTTGTAATTTCCTAAGTCCCTAAGGCCTAAACTACGTCATTTTGTATATGTTTCTGAGTTAGATAAGATGGGTTAAGCCCTTTATGCATGCCCATTCTCATGCAAAAGCTTAGAGAGGTTTTTTTGGCAGATTCAAGGCCTTTTCCCCCAAATTTTCATCAATTTCTTTGTGGGTGTTCAAGGAGCTTTAAGTCCATCCATTCCCAGGTATGTAGGGTTTTAAAATAGGTGAATTCTTCCTCACCCATGCCCAATTTCAAGTTAATTCATGAATTCCCCTATTCGAATTCCGTGGGGTTTTATCCAAAGCATGAAAATATGATTTCTCTTTATGGATATGATTTAATTGAGTTTTAACTATTAAATTACGCATGTTGGGAAGATTTTATATTATCTTCTTCAAAATCATGTATCAATCTTTTTAAATCTAAAATGCCCATTTATGGAAGTTCATGAAAGTTATGATTTATGATGAACATTCATTATTTTGACTTTATTGATGATGGAAGAGCATGAATTTAACCCATGTTTATCAGCATATTTGGAAAGAATTGAGTATTATGAAGCATTGGGCAATGCCCACATGACGAAGAATGATTTACGATTTATGAAATGAATTTTATGATTTATTGATTTATGATGTTGGCCGATAAAAAAGGCCTTTGATTCTTGGATAACATGTTTAAAGGGGATCAATGATGAGAAATGTTATATCTTAGCCAATGAATTTTAGTGCATGATGTTATTGATTTATGTATAAGCCTATATGCACATCTTTGGGAGCCGTTTCTAGCATCGAGCAACCCGGTGTTCAAAGGACTACGCCGGTGTCTCATAACCACGTGCCACCATGGGTTTCTAAATGATATGATGTATTGATAATGATCCCCTAAAATGTGATATCACGCCTTTTGCACGACCCTCGCCTAGCAAGCCAGGGTTGGCTTTGCCCACTTGAGCGAGACATTGGGGCATCATGAAAGGCCCTAGCATGATGGTGTCGGTTATGACGAGTCCTCCCATTGTTCCACATGTTTCATGAAATGTTATGTTTATGTTATTGGCTCAAGTTATATTTTGATAAGGTTACTTATGATTATGATAATGAATGATTTGAAAGTCTTGAGCTCTATGTTTTATTACGAAAATTTTGATGCAATTATGATGTCCTTCTCCTATGTGTATTTATGAGTTTACTTTACTTTACTTTACTTTTATTTATGAGTTTACTTTACTTTTACTTACCTTGCATACTCAGTACATTCCACGTACTAACCGCATACTTTCTATGCTGTATCATTTCATGATATAGGGTCCGGATGTCAGGATCATCCTCATCCTTAGTCCATCTCAACCTACGCTTTCAGCTTATAGGTGAGTCCTCATGTTCCGAGGGCCATTTGATTGACTTTCATGTTGTTTATGTTCATTTTTGATCAAGTTAGTTGGGGATGTTGTCCCATCAACTTATCTTATGTATTAGAGGCTTTCAGACCAGTATGTAGTGCTTCGCTGTGTATACGCCCCGTATTGCTGGATGTTATTCTGTAATTACGTTTTCGCAAAGTTTTATGATTATCATCCCGTATATTTGAATAAGATTAGTTGTACCCATGTGTTGGGGTCTCTCTGGGTCCCTTGTCCCGTGTCTATGATCCGAGTGTACATTCAGATCGTGACACTGGTACACCCCATGGCGAAGCTCTAGGCCTAATGAAACCTTTATCTAACAAGCTTTCAGCTGATCCTTCAGTTCGATAGGAGCCATTTTGTATGGAGGAATAAATATGGGTTTTGTATTCGGTAGCGTATCAATGGGGAAGTCAATTTCCCACTCTTGGGGATACCAGGAAGCTCATAAGGAAATACATCTAGGAACTCACTAACCACTGGAATGGACTGAAGAGTTCGAGATTCTGCCTGCATATCTCGAGTTTGACAATATAATAGGTACAAACCTTTGCAATCAGCTTCTTTCCCTGAAGATAGGATATGAACTTATCTTTTGGAGTAGTTGTGTTGCCCTTTCATTCCCATACTATCTCTACTGGCAAGTGGAATCGGACAATTTTTGTCTAGCACTCAACATTGACATAACACGGTGTTAGACAATACATGTCCATAATTACATCAAAATCAATCATTTGTAGCTTTACTAGGTTCGCAAAGGTTTGGCGACCAAGAATATCCAGCGTAGAATCTCGATAGATTCTTTTGGCGATAATAGATTCACCAACAGTTGTAGACATAGAAACTGGTTGCTGGAGTAACTCTGTTACTATATCAAACTTCCTTTCCTCTCATAAGACAAAGTGGAGCCTAGATCTATCAAAGAATAAACTAAGTGGGAGAAAACATTCAATGTACCTGTCACAACATCTGGCGATGCCTCAGAATCCTGTCGCCCTACTAATGCGTAAGTACGATCTGGACCACTACCAGAACTGGATACTCCTAATCTATCTCTGCTTCTGCCTACAGGAGATGAGTTCCTGCGTCTTGCAAAAGATGCTGGAGCATGAAACCTTACTGAGGACCTACTCTACTGGTCCCGGTCACTCTGATCCCTAGTCGGACAATCTCTCATCATGTGGTCCTCCTTCCCACAAGAGTAAAAAGCAGTGGAGCTATGTCTACATCTCCCAAGATGTCGCCTACTACAAGTACTACAATGTGGTATAGCTGGCCTCATCTGATCTGGGCCCCTTTGCTGCTATGAGCCTGACGCTCGTGAACTCTTGTCAGAATCTGACTATCTACGATGATCTGATCTGCTACCTTGTTACTACTGAAATGGGTTCCTAGGCATCCTACCTGAAAAATGAGGCCTGGGCCCACCTGAAACTCTGTCTGGAAATCAATGGGTCTAGCCCTCCAGCGCTGCTCCTCACCTACCCTTTCGGCCCCATACTGACGCTGCCTGATTTTTTCTATATTCTGAGAAAAAGCCTGAATTTGTGAGAAATCCATATCTTCTCATAATGTAGCTAATACCGTACTCTACATACTCTGGTGCAAGCCCCATAATAAATTGATGTACCCTGGCTAGCATAGTATCCACAAATGCTGGCGTATATCTAGCTAAAGAATCAAATCTCAATGCATATTCTCAGACACTCATCCTGTCCAGCTCTAGGTGTAAGAACTGCTATACTTTGGCCTGTCGGATCTCTCGATGCATGTTATGGTCTATGAAGGCCTCAGAGAAACTAGGCCAAGTAGGTGAAGGAGCATCTCTACCTCTAGATCTTTCCCAACTCTCGTACGACGGAACTGCTATCTCTCGTAGTCGGAACACTACTAGCTCAACTGACTCTGTGGATGAAGCATGCATGACCCTGAATATTCTTTGTAACTAATCTATGAAGTTCTGAGGGTCCTCTTTGCAGTCTATCCCTATAAACTGTGGAGGACTCAAATCAAGAAACTCACGAACCCTCAAACTTCCGGGCCCCTCAGTAGGCTCGCAACAACTGGTACTACTGGCTGACACCGAGCAGCCATCATCTGAGTCAACATACATACTAGACTCCTGACATCCTGGTCTGAAGGTGTAGGAGGAACTGGAAGTGGTGTCGGTGCTTCTGTTTCCCTAGGAGGTTCCTGATGCACTAGAGAGTGCTGGAGAGATCGAGAAAATGTCTCCCTTTCGCCCTCAGGCTGAGCTGTCCCCGACTGTGGCACTAGGCTGATACCCTCTCTTGTTGTTGTATCTAATTCACGACTGGCTATAGTCTTTCTTATATCAGACATCTTTGTAGATAGACATAACAATATAAGCTTACAGATATAACCGTATACAACTCAGCTCTATAGCACGATCTGAAAAGAAGGAGGGGTAACAATACTGTCATGCCTGGTAGCTTCCTGCTTATAAAATATGGTGCATAACATATTTATAAACAAGACTCTATTAGACACGTCTTTCAAACTCCCTAGGATATGATGTTTCTCTAATACCAAGTTTTGTCACGCCCCACCTTGGGAGGTGTAACTGGCACCTAATGCCACACTAGACTCGGAGCCGATCTGGCTGGACACATAAACCTCTGGTGTATACTAGCAACATAAAATCAAGAAAATAATCAGCTATATCTCGGCTCAAAATATAGCCTTAGGCCGACAAGGCCGCAACATAAACCTGCGCAAAACAGCTAACCTAATAGTTGCAATAATAATATCATCCTATGTGGGCCAACAAGACCACCATGTTGTCTAAATCATAACAAAGGAAGGCATGCGCCCCTATTCACATGTATAAGCCGACAAGGCTGCCTACAAATAACATAATTAGGCCTCACATGCCAACAACGCATGTCTAACAAGAGCTATAGTCTTCAAGCTTCTAAAGAGTGAAATATTGGCCGGGACAGGGCCCCGGCCTATCCAAAAACTATACCACAAAAGAAAGGCAAACCTCTAATGTCTGGCAACTTCGGAGGAAGGTAGCTGGCCAATCTGCTAAGTCTGAACAGCTATTAAGGAGGTCTTGGAACCTGTCTATCTGAACCTGCAGACAAGCATGCAACGCCCCATGCATGGGCATCAGTACAATATGTACCGAATATGTAAGGCAATAATAATAAATTGTATAGAAGCTGATAAAGAACTAGAAGAAATCAGCAATAAGGGCCAGAAGTTAACCTGAATAATCTCACAATATGAACTATAACTAACAGGAAAATATACAAACAAGAACCTAACTTGGCCCCCATAAGACTGGAAGGTACAAACAACATAGAATAACCTACTCGGGCCCCCATAAGCCCCGACAAGTGAAAGTAATCCATACCCTCCTATCTGTATCAGTGTAAGCCCGTAGGTAAGCTGTAACTATGGTATATTCAACCTTTAAAACTGTTATAAAGCTGGCTCCTGTAACTGTATATGAGCCTTTTGGGCTCCTGTAACTGTATATGAGCCTTTTGGGCTCCTATAGCTGTATCTGAGCCGTCTGGGCTCCTATAGTTGTATCTGAGCCATCTGGGGTCCTGTAACTGCATCTGAGCTGTCTGGGCTCCTATAACTGTATCTGAGGCAACTGGGCTTTTGTAACTGTATTTGAGCCGTCTAGCGATATGTGGGTGGGCAACTATATGAATAGCCGGAGGCATTAGCCCTATGTATAAAAGCTGATAAGATCCCTACTTAGGATAACACATTGTCTAACAGACTTCTAACGACTAAGGTGGTCTTCTGAGCGACCAATGCGACTAACTGTAAGTCGATGAAGCTATACAGTCCTTGACAGTAGGTAGTTTACCCAGCAAGCTATCGCCCCATTCATTAGGCAACCCTGGTGCCACTGATTCGTAGGTAAGGTTGTACTACAAAGATTCTAGCCCTGTAGGCATCAAGGTACGCCAACAGCCTGTAGGAGAGCTTTACTACATATATAGGCATCAAAACAAGAAGTTATATTGCCAAGCTATGTTTGGAACCCTGAATAGACTGCTGGTGATAAGCCGGAGAAAGGTGAGGATGAGTCAAGTCATCATGCCCCTTATGCCCTGGGCGATGCACGACCTACAATGGCCTGAACATAGGGTCGCGATCCCGTGAGCCTCATGCTTCCCAATAGCTAACCATAAGACTCTATGGCCTCAGTACAACAACAATACCCTACTAGTCTCTTTAGACAGTGATTAAATAAACAGGGTGTCTCTACGTCGCTTCTAGCGATTGTCAAAACTGAATATAATCTTTCCCGACAAGGGATACTTTCTGGAAGAGCTTAGCATTAACATAACTTAACCACCGAAATCTGCTCAATCAATCCTGTTTCGATTTGAAACTCGTAATCCCTCTTTATCCCAGCTTATACGCCATGGGAATAGGGCCTTTATAGTTTAAGAATTGGCCAGCATCCATAACCCACAAACACAATGACAAAATGCCAAAATGAGTTTAATTCAGCAAAAAATCTTACAAATTCTTATAGTTTAGAAGGGTAGAAATACTTACTTATTACTTGTAGATGTGCTAGCCTTAGTTAGAGATGATTTCTATGACATTTACCCACGGGGACTCCGTAAAACCGAGGCCAATTTCAAAGATTCAACTTCGCATATATGTTCGTCGTAGGCCTGTAAATCATTACCCAAGAAGAATTTGCAAATAGACGAAGTTTAATAGCTCAATTTACCTTTAAATCAATGAAAACCTAAACAGGAAGGTCGCCTTCGCTGTGGGTTCTTTGGGGAAATATTTCAAATGAATCAACATAATATATATATATATATATATATAGAGAGAGAGAGAGGCGGTGGGGGGAGGTCCTACACGCACCTCCCCTTGTGGAGGAAGAGGGGCGCGATACGCCGCCCCTTGTGGAGGAGGGAGGTACACAACACGACGTCCCTTGCGGCCTGCCTCAGTCTCCTTCCACTCGCCTGCTCGATAATGCTCTCACGTATTCCATTTTTTAGCCTTCTCCGGTATGTGTCGTACTATCAAAACTCCCACACACGCACGCGCCAATTAAATAAAGAAAACTTCGGGATGTAACAATTGTGTCTTATAACGACCCCTGGTGAGAACCCGTTGGAAGAAAGTTAGAGAGTACGCAGGCGAGACAGTGGTGACGACGAGTGAGTAATGAGTCATTATCTCATATAATTACTCGTACTGATCAGTCGTTGGTCAGAGCTTCAGCAGAGTACCAAAAGTACTTCGGGAATAACGGACGGATCCAATGAGCCATTGTAACCTACAACAACTCACTGGATGAGTCATTGTAACTGGCAATGAACTTTTTCCAGATGAATCATTAAGGGCAGTTTCGTAATTTTTAAACTCCTAAGTCCTAAGCTATGTCATTTTAAGCTTGGAAAGGAGTGCTTTAAGGGGGATATTCACCCTAGAACTTTCATTCTACTCGTAACACTCTAATTTGAAGATCAAAATCCCTAAGGCTCTCAAGAATAAGCTAGGGTTCTTCACTCACATCTTCTCAAATTCTCTTGGGGTATCAAGCTAAGTCAAGAAATTAGTGAATCAAGGTATGTGGAATTTATCAATGAGAGGTTCTTCCACCCTCATGCCCCTTCTCCAATTGAAATCAAGATCTCCCATTCCTCATGGCCTAATTTTGAATTTCTAGGGCTTTATTGGGTGTTGTTGAATTCCTCCATGATTCTCCTATGGGTTTAGCTATCTTGATCAAATTGATGATTCTATGATTAGGGTTTTGTAATCTATCAAGTCTTTCATGAAATTACCATCAAGCATGATTATGAACTTCTAGGGTTAAATTCCCTTCTATTGAGATCCCATAATTTTCTTATGATATCAACTCTTAAGTTTTAAGTTATGTATTATGATCATAATGCATGATTTTTACAAGAGCCCTTCATGAATTTATGAATTTCAAGTTTGATGACTTTCTCAAGTATGCATAGCTTTTACAAGTATCATTTTTATGTTTATGGCTGACTCACAGGACTCTTTCAAAGCTAGTTCAGGTATTTCAAGCATGTTCATGTATCTTATGATTTTGACTAGCCCGTGTATTTCAAGTATGTTTCATGATTACTCTATGAGCCATGTGCATATTTTTGGGAGTAGTATCTAGCACCGAGTAGGTTGGATGTTTGGGAAACCCAGGCCTCAGAACTATGTGCCAATGTAGGAATATGCTCATGTTAACCCTACGGGGTCTCTTTAGAGATCACGCCATGTCATCGTCCCTTGCCTGGCAAGCTTGGGGCGGCTCTACCCACTTGGGCGAGATAGTTGGGGGCATCATGTAAGCTCTATCATGATGGTGTTGGTTATGATGAATCCTCCCACTGTTTCTTATGATTTTATGTCTGTTCATGATTATGATAATTTGGCTCAAGTTATGTTTTACAAGATATATCTTATGAATGTAATTATGACTAGCTTATGAACTATTTTGAAAATCCTGAGCCCTCATGCCTAAATAATGACTATTACTTCATGTTTGAAGTGTCCTACTCTCATGAAATCTTTATGCATTTTTATTAGACTGTTTTACTTACCACGCATACTCAGTACATTCAAATTACTGACCACATACTCTATGCTATATCGTTTCATGATATAGGTTCAGGTGATCAAACTCAGCCACGCCGTTAGTCCTGCTCCCTATTAGTTCAGCTTAGCCCTGTGTTGGTGAGTCCTCATCTACTTAGGACATTCTTTTAGTCATGTTAGTTTTTCAGTTTTGTTTCATACTTGGAGTTAGCTTGCGGCTTGTCCTAGCATCTCATCAGACAGTAGAGGCTTTTCAAACATAGACTAGTATGTTTAGCTTTTGGCTCGGTGTTGTGATGTTAACGCTTTTATTTACATTTTATAATATTCAAACTTCCGCATATTCATGTTTAAGTTTTAAGTTTCTGCTTTAATTTATGCTCTTGAGTTGCTATGCACATGCCAGGGATTAGCCTGGAGCCATTCATAGTTCTAGATCCCGTGTCTCGATCCGGGGTCCCAGCTTGTGTCAGGACAGTCAAATATGATTTGAAACATGATATCATAAGACATGAACATAAATAACTGAAAACATAAGGAATAATGGGAGGCTTCGTCATAACTGACACCATCACGATAGAGCTTACGTGATGCCCCAACTATCTCGCTCAAGTGGGCAGAGCCATCCTAGAACATGCATATTGCTCATAATTATATTCTCAAAACATAACTTGAATCATTTACTTGGGAGTCTTGACTCCAAACATTCCTTTAAAACTGATCATATAAGCCTTGGCTAAAATCATTATAAAAAAAGCTTGACTTACATTGGCTTGCCCAAATTATGAAATCATACATACTTGAAATAAGCTTCATCATTTGAAATCATAAACTCATAAGCTATGAATTCATAGACATTCATGCACACTTGATAATTCATCATACTTGAAATCATGGGCTCATAAGCTTGAAATTCATAAATCATGCATAATAGGGCATAACTTCATAAATTAGAAATCATGATTGGTAAGTAAATTGAGAGTCAAATCTGCCCTAATAGCCATTAAACATCAATTGAAACATGAGAGAATTGAACCCACAGAGATAACATGAATAATTGCATGGAATTGGGTTAAACCCTAGAATTTTCATAAAAATCGATTAGAGACTTGAAATCGTAGAATAGGGATGAAATTGGATATGAGGGTGGAAGTATATCCTCCATTCATAACCCCACATATCTGAGCTTGAAAGACCTTTTGTCACGACCCGAACGGAGGCCCGGATTGCAACACAGGATAAGGAGCCCCGAGAGACCTAAGTCAACCCATGGCATAAGCATTCATCTAACTCAATCAATAAAATAGAAGAATCAACGAGATAATCATAGCGGAAGTCTAAATCAAAAATAACACCAGAATACACAATCTGAAGCTGAATACAACCCTATGTCTGAAAAGCCTCTAAACATGACGAGTTGATGGGACAAGACCCCAACTAACTCAACAATCTAAAATGGAAAGTACATAAGAAAAGCTAAATAGTCTAGTTCTCAGGAGATGAGGACTCACCAACAACGTACGCCGCTATCTCAGAAGACTGACTAGGATCCGGGTTGAGCTTGAGAACCGAATCCTGTATCATGAAATGATGTAGAATAGAGTATGCGGTCAGTACGTAGAATGTACCGAGTATGTAGGGTAAGTAAAACTACTTAAGTAAGTAAAATCATTTAAAGACAATGCATTTAGTAAAACATAAACATTAAGAATCTGAGAGTACGGCTTGCATGCATTCTTTGTGAAATCATGATCTCTTCATAACATAACATAACATCATAACTGAATTAATTGACTCAAAGCTGAAATCTGATATTTATAAGTAAAACTGAACATTGAGTCAAACCTGCTTTAGAACATGCATACATATGTAAATTTCATGAGTAATGGATATGCACAACTAAAATCATGAGGAACAATGGGAGACTCGTCATTTAACCGACATACCATGATAGAGATTACGTGGTTCCAACTATCACACTCAAGTGGGAAGAGCCGTCCAAAGCCTTGCCAGGGCTAGGGACAATACCATGATATCGATATCAAGCTCGTGGGCCAATAGGGTAGGGGATAGCTCACAAGGGAGGTCCCAAAGTAATACATATAAGTATAAACCTATGTTGGCGTGTTATTCTGAGGTATAGGGTGATCGACCCTTAGCCTGCTCGGTGGTAGACACTACTCCCAAAAATATGCATATGCTCTACATCGTTATTCAACGAAGCTCAACATCGTCTATTGACGAAGCTCAACCATCAAATACACCTCAAATATGAAATCATGCATATGAGAAGCTTTAATTCAAACCATACCACAAGCTGAAAGATAATTGGGAGTCTACGCTCCAAAACCATGTGGTAAGCTTACCTCGGGAAATCATAAATCATATTAGTACATGTGGGCATTGCCCAAAGCTTTATCATACTTGGAAATACTCAATTTACTTTGAAAACATGATTATAAACATGGGTAGCTTAAAAGCATGTTTTTCATCATCAGCTTACATTCATCACAAATTTCATCTTTCATGAACTTTTCATCAATGGGCTTTTTAATTCATAAAGCTAAAAACATGATTTTTAATTGAAAATATTATAAAACTTGCCAATGCTTCATAATTCATTCGTAGAACCATATTTAAATCATACCCATGTAAAGAATTAGGAATTTCATGCATTGGGTTAAAACCCCATAGATTAGACCCAGAACATTCATGATTTAGTGAGGAATTGGGAATTGGTGTGAAAGGAATCACCCATTCATAACCCTACATACCTGTTGGTAGCTGATTCTTCCACTTCTTTGAATGCTCAAAAAGAAATTGAAAAACACTAGCTTGATCACCCTCTCTAACCTTTCTACATCGCATGCATGAATGATTAAGGCCTAAAATGAACTTAACCCCTTTAAAAGTCATCATTCATAACTCAAAATGATAGGATCTTAGGAATTACGGAGAAACCCTTACTAAACTAGAAGAAAAAAAATGTCAGATGGTCCCAACGAGGGACCTAACGGCTCGTCCTCTATGGTCACAACTCGTGGCACGACCCATGATGTACATTGCCTCAGCATCAATAAATTTTATTCCATGCTTGGTCACGACTCACCCCACAAATCGTGGGGACTGATCACGACTCGTGGGGTCCTCCCGTCAAGTACACTGCCTCTCTTCTTCTCTTTTCCTTACTCACCCACCCCACGACTGACCTAACGACTCATGGGCCTGACCACGAGTCATGGTCACGCCTGTGGGGACCGTATTTCCCAAACTACAAACTCATAATCTGGGCCTCCCCACGAGTCACATCACGACTCGTGGGCTGCTCTCACAGGTCTCCTCACGACTCGTTCTGTGCTTGATGCCAGATATTAGGTTTTTCTCCGTTTTAACTTACTGGTCTGATGGATTCCGGGGTATAACAATATCTCCCCCTTGGGAAAATTCACCCTCAAATATTGGAAAACATACAAAAAAGCAAAGAAATGCAATCATCATATTCAAATACTGATCATTTAAGCCGAAAACTAACGGAATGACTATCTCCGATTAAAACTACATAGCTGAATTGAATTCACGAATCATACATGCATCCACATACAAAAGAGAAACTTGGACACATGAACTGAACATGAAAACTAAATAGAGTTTTTAGAGCAAAAACTGATACCTCAAGTTGGAACTGATGTGGTAGAGAATAAATGTGGGTATCTAGCTATCATATCCGCTTCGGCCTCCCCCGTAGCTTCTTCAACAGGCTGATTCCTCCATAACACTTTAAATGAAGATACTTCCTTGTTCCTTAGCCTTTGAACCTGAAGATCCAATATTTCCACCGGGACCTCCTCATAACTAAGGCTATCTTTCACACCAATACTGTCCACCGGGACAACTAGAGCTGGATCACCCAAACACTTTTTCAAGAGCGATACATGAAACACAGGATGCATGGAAGATAATTTTGAGGGAAACTCCAATTCATACGCCACCTTGCCAACTCTTTTCACAATCCGGTAGGGACCAACATAGCAGGGACTAAGTTTTCCTTTCCTTCCAAACCGCATCACTCCCTTCATGCGAGATACCTTCAAAAGAAACCCATTCATCCACTTCAAACTCAAGCTCTCCTTCTTACATCAGCATAGGAATTTTGGTGACTTTGAGCGATCTTCAACCTATCCCGTATGAGTTGAACCTTCTCCATAGTCTCATGAATCGAATCTGGCCCTATCATTTCTGCCTCACCAACCTCGAACCAAACAATGGGCGACCTAAATCTCCGCCCATAGAGAGCCTCGCACAATGCCATCTGAATACTGGAGCGATAGTTGTTATTGTAGGAAAACTTGATAAGGGGCAAGTGATCATCCCAACTACCTTTGAAGTCTATCACGTATGCTCTCAACATGTCTTCGACAGTTTGAATTATCTACTCCGCTTGACTATCCGTTTGCGGGTGGAATGTTTTGTTGAGTTTAACCTGTGTACCAAGTGTTTTTTGAAATGACCTCCAAAACATAGAGGTAAATTGGGTACCCCTGTCTGAAATGATGGATAAGGGCACTCCATGCAATCGGACTAGCTCCCAGATATATAGATTGACATAATCTTCTGTTGAATCCGTGGTTTTGACTGGTATAAAATGAGCAACCTTGGTCAACCTGTCTACCACAACTCAAATGGAGTCATATTGTCAACGAGTATGAGGTAGGACTGTGATGAAGTCCATATTAATTTCTTCCCACTTCCAAGTAGGAATGTTGATATCCTGAAGCACATCTCCCAGCCTCTGGTGCTCAACCTTTACTTGTTGACAGTTCGGACACATAGCTACGAATTCTGCAATATCCTTCTTCATGCCATTTCACCAATAGACTTTCCGTAAGTCATGATACATCTTGGTATACCTGGATGGATAGAATACCTAGATCCATGAGCCTCATGCAACATCCGGCTCCTCAAATCATCAACATCTGAAACACATAGGCGACCCTAGTACCGAAGCACACCATCTTCCCCTTTGGAGAAGACATCTATCTTCTAACTTTGGATGGCTTCCATCAACTTTACCAAGATTGGGTCCTCAACTTTCCTAGATTTTACATAAATCACGAAGGACGATTTTGATTTATTCTGAACAACAACGCCGCCATCGGTCGAGTCAACCAACCTAACTCCCAACCTCGCAAGTCGATGCACATCTTTCACCAGCTCCTTCTTCCCTTCATCCACATGAGACACACTCTCCATAGAGAGTCTACTAAGTGGGTCCGCTACTATATTAGCCTTTCCCAGATGGTATAGCACACTCACATCGTAGTCCTTGAGTAGCTCCAACCACCTCCTTTGGCAAAGATTGAGATCCTTCTGAGAAACACATATTGTAGGTTCTTATGATCCGTAAATACATCCACGTGGACCCCATACAAATAATGTCGCCATATCTTCAAGGAAAATACCATTCCGACCAATTCAAGATCATGGGTCGGGTAATTCTTCTCATGAACCTTTAGCTATCTGGAGGAATAGGCTATGACCTTCCCGTGATGCATCAATACACACCCGAGTTCGACTCTTGAAGCATCACAATACACTACGAACCCATCGGTACCCTTGGGTAGGGTCAACACCGGTGCTGAGGTAAGTCAAGTCTTCAATTCTTGAAAGCTCTTCTCACAAGCCTCCGACCATTGGAATTTCACCTTCTTCTGGGTCAATTTGGTCAAAGGTGCTGAAATTGATGAGAAACTTTCAACAAATCTCTGATAGTAGTCAGCTAAACCCATAAAAGCTCTGGATATTCGAAGGATTCACCAGTCTGGCCAATTCTTCACCGCTTCTATTTTTTGAGAGTCCACCCTTATGCCTTTGCTTGATACCACATGGCCTAAAAACGCCACAGAGTTTAATCAAAACTCACACTTTCTGAATTTGGCATATAAATAGCGATCCTTGAGAGTCTGAAGCACTATTCTCAAATGAGCGGCATGTTCCTCCCCGCTCTGAAAGTATATCAGGATGTCATTTATAAACACAATCACGAACATATCCAAGTATGGCTTGAACACCCTGTTCATCAGGTTTATAAAAGATGCAGGAGCATTTGTTAGTCCAAAAGACATAACTACAAACTCATAAAGGCTATACCATTTCCTCAAGGCTGTCTTTGGGATGTCATACTCCAGAACTCTGAGGTGATGATACCCGGACCATAGATCTATTTTTGAGAAACACTTGGCACCCTGAAGCTGGTCAAATAAATCATCAATCCTGGGTAGAGGATACCTATTCTTGACGTTGACTTTGTTCAATCACTGAAAATCAATACACATTCGAAGGGAACCATCTTTCTTTCGGACAAAGGGAACTGGTGCACACCATGGGGACTTGCTCAGTCTAATGAAACCCTTATCTAACAAGTCCTTCAACTGTTCATTCAACTCCTTCAGCTCGGCTGGAGCCATTCTGTAGGGAGGAATAGATATAGGTTGCGTGTCGGAAAGAAGGTCAATACCAAAATCAATCTCCCGCTCGGGAGGGATTCCCGGTAGATCATCTGGGAACACATCTGCATACTCACATACTACTGAAACTGACTGGATAGTCGGGGTCTCGGACTTAACATCCTTAACCCTAACTAGATGGTACACATAACCTTTAGAAATCATCTTTCTAGCCTTAAAATAGAAAATGAAATGACCTATAAACACAGCTGAACTACCCTTCCATTCTAAGACTGACTTACCCAGAAATCTGAACTTTACTGCTCAAGTTCTACAATTAACTGAAGCATAACATGATAATAGCCAATCCATGATGAGAATAACATCAAAATTGGTCATGGCCAACTCTATCAAATCTGCTGAGGTGACTTTTTGAAGGACTGAGACCGAGCAACCTCTATATACCCATCTAGCTATAATTGAATCACCTACTGGAGTAGAAATTGAGAAGGGTTCTAACAAGACTTCGAGACTGACTTCGAAGCTACTGGGAACATAAGGTGTCATAAAAGACAAGGTAGCCCTCAGATCTACTAAAGCATAAACATCAATATGGAAAACTCATAACATATCAGTGACCACATCCGGGGAGACCTCCTGCTCCTAGCGGGATGCTAAAGCATAAAATCTATTCTGGCGCTGACCGCCACCTGCACTGGTAGATGCCCCCTGATGTGCTGAACGTGCGGGAGGGGCCGTTTTACTAGAGACTGGTCCTCGTCCCTCATCATGATCCTGCCTTGCTGCTGGGAAATCTGTGAGCATGTGTCCAGGCTTTCCATACCTGAAACAAGCACCTGTACCTGCAAGGCACTGGCCCGTGTGCCCCCGACCACATCTGCGGCAAGCTAGGATGCTAAAATCTGCGAATCTGCTGCTCTGACCTCTGGAGTTGAGGCTCGCCCTCTCTGGTCATGCCTACGCCTGGATGGCACACTTAATGCTGAAGACGCTGGGGCTGATGACATCTGGTAGGTCTGTTTTCGGCACCCACCACCTGATCTCGGTTGTGAGAATCTGTGACTATCGGTCCTGGCCCTCTTGGCCTCCCTCTCTCTCACATGTTCTGCCTCCATCTGCTAGGTGTACAAGACTATTCGAGGGAAATCGATGTCCTGATGGAGCATAGCGGTCCTACAGTCCTTGTCCAAATAGCCCGCTACTTCATGAATGAACCTGCTCACCCGCGCCCTCTGATCAGCTACTAACTCTGGGGCGTACTTTGATAGGCGAGTGAACTCGAAGGCATACCCTTGCACTGTCATTCTCCCTTGCTTCAGATTCACAAACTCGACTGCTTTTAGTTCCCT
The DNA here is from genome assembly GCA_035772735.1 of Datura wrightii. Taxonomy (NCBI): domain Eukaryota; kingdom Viridiplantae; phylum Streptophyta; class Magnoliopsida; order Solanales; family Solanaceae; genus Datura; species Datura wrightii. The sequence goes on along the minus strand of JASDFA010000016.1, from coordinate 63,282,652 downwards.
CATCTCACGAGGGAAGAACTGATCTAAGAATGCAACATGAAACTCTTCCTAAGTGACAGGGCCTGCTCTGGCAACCCTGCTATCCTTCCATTGGTGAAACCAGATATGCGCGACCCTTTTCAACTGATACAAGCACAACTCTACGCCCTCAACCCCATTCACCCCTATGACTTAGGTCATCTTCACTATCTTATCTATGAACTCATATGGGTCCTCATCCACTTTTGACCCGAGGACCTCTGGCGGGTTCATTCTCAAGAAGTCTCAGACTCGAGCAGCCGCTGCATTGCCATTTTGCGGAACATGCGCAATGGCCTACTGATTGACCTGAACGTTCAAGGCCTACCCAAGAATCTGAATAGCAGCTTGAAACTTGGCATGGGAAGCTGGCTCCGGTGCCTGGGCTCCTTAATCGGTGGGGCCTGCTGGTGCCCGTTTTTGATCTTGGGCATAATTACATGTCAAAGTGATACTTTATAACTTAGTTTTGTCTTGTTTATGTATTTAATTATGTACATTTTCATGCCTTTTTATATAAATGAGAAGAAATATTAACCAACATGATTAGTCTTTGTTTTTTAAGGAAATAATGCATTGGAGGACCCAATCTATGATTTGGTGAAGTGGAGGAATGATATCGGGAGCGAAACACCAAAGTTGGAATAAATTGGGCGATTTCCAAAGAGCTAACGCGATACCTCCGTGTCACGGAGGCAGTGCTCCATGATACACTCGGTGACACGTTGCTTGTTATTCCGGAAAAAATTCCCACTAGTATAAATAGCACACTTAGGTTTTATTTTAAACATTCTGACTTGGTTGAGCAAGAACGTGGGTTACAGGCAGTTGAGGGGACGAAAATTCTAGGGTTCTTCTCTATCTCTCTCTCTCTTATCTCAATTGTTTGTATGAATTACACTTATTTGATGATGTTTAATCCACAAATGAGTGGCTAAATTCACTTCTTACTGAGGTTAAGAACAATTGTAGTGGAATGTAATTGTTAATCATTTCAGTTATCATCTTTTCTTCAATGGTTGTTCTATCAATTCTTGTTCTTACTGCATTAATGTTTGGCCAATGTTAATGTATATCTAAAAATCCAATTTTGATTTTGAAAAGGAAAGAAATTGGAAAGATGTGAATTGGTAGGATATGATCTCTTCTTAGTTTGGAAAATTGAGGAATTGATTTACATTTAGAATAGAAATATATCTGAAAGTCTTATTAGTCAATTAAGGAATCAGAAATGTATGGCTAGAACATGAAATTCTTTTATCACAGAAATGTAGATTAAGGCTCATGATTCTTAAGTTGGATAGGAGTCGAAAGTTCCAATCCATAGGCAATAATTCTTGACTAGAAACTGAAGGAAAGATTAACTGAATTGTATTGATAAATTAATTCTCTGCATGTTCGTTTTAACCTCAGCTTGCTCATTACTATTGTTCAGACTCACTTTATAATTTTGCCTTAGATTCGTATTAATTAGTAAACTCAAACTCTCAAAATATTATTTACTGGGTTGTCTGCATTCTTAAAGATATAGTTCATTAACACTTAAGTTAATTAGTACCGTAGCTCAGTCCCTGTGGGATCGATAGTTGTCTTTACTTAAGCCACTTTACTACTTCTTCGACCACGTGCACTTGCGTGTAGTCACCACAGAAGCCCAAACAGTTTTCATTGCCATCTTCGTGGCCTTCCCTATTCCTTTTCCTTCTACCATTTATTCTTCGAGGAGCCATGATTCTACAATAACGAATAGCATGAATTAGAAGGATAGGGAGATAGTTCATCGCATGACATAGATCATGAAAAAAAAGGACATTTCCTAAACGTCTCGTAGCTTCTTCGTCATAAGTGTGGCGCGCTTCACACCCATGAAAAAGACTCTACTTAACTTGGCTTTCAGACACCCTAGGACACTTCAAACCAATTGCTCTGATACCAAGTTTGTCACGACTCGAACGGAGGCTCAGATCGCAACACGGGACAAGGAGCCCCGAGAGACCCAAGTCAACCTATGGCATAAACACTCATCTAACTCAATCAATAAAATAGAAGAATCAATGAGATAATCATAGCGAAAGTCTAAATCAAACATAAAATCAGAATACTCAATCTAAAGTTGAATACAACCCTATGTCTGAAAAGCCTCTAAACATGATGAGTTGATGGGACAAGACCCCAACTAACTCAACAATCTGAAATGGAATGTACATAAGAAAATCTGAATATTCTAGTTCTCGGGAGATAAGGACTCACCAACAATGTACGCAGCTATCTCAGAAGACTGACTTTGATCGGTGATGAGCCTGAGAATCGAATCATGTATCATGAAATGATACAACATATAGTATGTGGTCAGTACGTGGAATGTACCAAGTATGCAGGGTAAGTAAAACCTCTTAAGTAAGTAAAATCATTTAAAGACAATGCATTCAGTAAAACATAAACATTAAGAATCTAAGAATAGGGTTTGCATGCATTCTTTTTGAAATCATGATCTCTTCATAACATAACATAACATCATAACTGAATTGATTGACTCAAAGCAGAAATCTGATATTTATAAGTAAAACTGAACATTGAGTCAAACCTTCTTTATTTCATGCATACATATGTAAATCTCATAAGTAATGGATATGCATAACTTAAATCTTGAGGAACAATGGGAGACTCGTCTTTTAAATGACATACCACAATAGAGCTTACGTGGTCCCAACTATAACATTCAAGTGGAAAAAGCTGTCTAAAGCCTTTCCAGGGCTAGGGACGATGCCATGATATCGATATCAAGCTCGTGGGCCAATAGGGCACGGTATAGCTCACAAGGGAGGTCCTGAAGTAATACATATAAGTATAAACCTACGTTGGCACATAGTTCTGAGGCATAGGGTGATCGACCCTTAGCCTGCTCAGTGCTAGACACTACTCCCAAAAACATGCATATGTTCTACATCATTATTCAATGAAGCTCAACATCGTCTATTGACAAAGCTCAATCATCAAATACATTTCATATATTAAATCATGCATATAAGATGCTTTAACTTAAACCATACCACAAGCTGAACGATAACTGGGAGTCTTGGCTCCAAAACCATATGGTAAGCTTAACTCGAGAAATCATAAATCATATTAGTACATGTGGGCATTGCCGAAAGATTTATCATACTTGGAAATACTCAATTCACATTGAAAATATGATTATAAACATGGGTAGCTTGAAAACATGCTTTTCATCATAATATCTCATCATCATCTTACATTCATCACAAATCTCATCTTTCATGAACTTTTCATCAATGGGCTTTTTAATTCATAAAGCTAGAAACATGATTTTTAATTAAAAATATTGTAAAACTTGCCCATGCTTCATAATTCATTAGTAGAACCATATTTAAATCATACCCATGTAAGGAATTAGGAACTTCATGAGTTGGGTTAAAACCCCATAGATTAGACGTAGAATATTCATGATTTAGTGAGGGATTGGGAATGAGTGTGAAAGGAATCACCTATTCATAACCCTACATACCTGTTGATAGCTGATTCTTACACTTCTTTGAATGCCCAAGAAGAAATTGAAGAGGAATTGAAGAAAACTAGCTTTATCACCCTCTCTAACCTTTATATCTTGCATGCATGAATGAATAAGGCCTAAAATGAACTTAACCCCTTTAAAAGTCATCATTCATAACTCAAAAGAACGTACTTTAGGCCTTAGGATCTCAGGAATTACATAAAAGTCCTTATTGAACTCGCAGAAAAAAAATGTCAGATGGTCCCAACGAGGGACCTAACGGCTCGTCCTCTATGGCCACAACTCATGGAAGGACCCGTGATGTACACTTCCTCAGCCTCAATAAATTTTATTCCCTTCTTTGTCACGACTCACCCCACGAATCGTGGGGACTAACCATGACTCGTGGGGTTCTCCCGTCAAGTATACTGCCTCTCTTCTTCTCTTTTCCATACTTACCCACACCACCACTAGCCTAATGACTCGTGGTGCCTGACCATGAGTCATGGTCACACCCATGGGGACCCTGTTTCCTAAACTGCAAATCATCATCTGGGCCTCTCCACGAGTCACATCAAGACTTGTGGGCTGCTCTCATGGGTCTCCTCACGACTCATTTTGTGCCTTATGCCAGATTTTATGTTTTTCTTCATTTTAACTCCTGGGTCTGATCTTTGGACTTTCGGGGTATAACACCTTCAAACTGATTGGAGACCCAAAGGAAATTGAGATGAAATAGATGATGAAACCCTAGCTTTTCTTGAGGGGATTTGATCTTCACTTAGGGGTGTTAGGAGTAGAATGAGGGTTTAGGATAATTAAAACCATTTAAAACACCCTTTAGGTCTTAGGAAGCTTAAAACGACTTAGTTTAGGAGTTAGGAACATAGAAACTACAAAAATACTCTTAATGACCCGACAGAAAATTACCTACTGCCAGACCCAACGAGTGATTGGATGACCCATTCGGAGACTTGATGGGCATCCCTTAACCTATTGCCACTAGAAGTTTCTTCTCAACTTTTCTGATCTTCTCTTGACACCTCACTTGACAATTCGTTGTGTCACCTAACGATCACTTAATCAGTCGTTAAGACTCTCTAAAACTCGACATTTCTCTATTGTCCTTCACCTAACAACTCACCTAACGAGTCGTTAAGTGAACTAAAGAGTTACTTGATGAATCATTTTGTGTTCTGGTGTAGTTTTTCTTATTTTCTCCATTTCATTCCTCGAGTCTGATCTTAGGGACTTTTTGGGGTGTTAAACCTACTCATGCTACTATTAGAAGATCAAATATGACACCTAAACCTCCTACTTACTTAGATGATTACATTTGTAATTAGTTGTGCTCACTGATCTTTTCTGCTATTTCTTCTTCCAACCAGTCACTCTTAAACTCAGTTTCTCATGACATTAAACCAACTAGTTATTCTCAAGCTTGCTTACATCCTGGTTAGTAGGAGGCTATGCACAAAGAATTTAAGGCACTTGAATTGAACCACACTTGGGATCTAGTGGAATTGCCCCAAGGGAAAAAAGGATTTACCTTGTAAATGGATTTACAAGATTAAATATAAATAGGATGGGACTATGGAGAGACTCAAAGCTCGAGTGGTTATACGGGGAGACATATAGAGGGAAGGGATTGATTTTATAAAAACATATTCGCCAGTTGGAAAGATGGCTATAATTTGATACTTATTGGCTGTTGCTGTTAAGAAGAACTGGGATATATCACAACTAGATATTAATAATGCCTTCCTGCATGGTGATTTGCAGAAAGAAGTTTACATGCAAATTCTTGTTGGAATAACTCCACTCACACCGCAACATGTCTGTTGATTAAGAAAGTCATTTTATAGGCTTCGTCAAGCATCTCGCTAATGGTATGCTCGTCTGACTAGTGCTCTAAATTTTAAGGGATATTTTCATTCTCTCAATGATTACTCGTAGTTTTTCAAGAAGTCAGGGGATCGAGTGTGCATCCTAGCAGTCTATGTTGATGATATACTTCTCACTGGGGATGATCCATCAGAGGTACATTCTCTTAAGGAGTTTCTTTATAATGAGTTTAAAATTGAAGATCTTGGTGCGACTAATTATTTCTTGGGTATGGAGATCATTCTAGAAGCACAAGGTATCATTTCAGGATAGAGAAAGTTTATCTTAGATTTTATTCAAGAGTTCGGTGTTCTGGATTTAAAACCAGTCTCTTCTCGACTTAATCCTTCTGTCAAGCTTCGACAAGGTGAAGGGGATCTCCTCCCTAATCCCAATGTATATTGTATTTGGCTGGGAAAATTGAAATTCTTCACTCATACTCGTCCAGATATATCTTTTTATGTCCAGCACCTTAGCCAGTACATGCAGTCTCCCCGACAAACACATTTTGATGTTGCCATTTGGTGCCTTTGTTACCTTCTATTGGACCCCGATTTGGGGGGTCTTTCTCTCTTTTTCTAATTCTTTCAAGTTAACTGCTTTTGGTGATTCCGATTAGGGGAGATACCTAGATTCTCATTGATCGATTAGTGGTTACTTCATCACACTGTGAATCTCTTTTGTATCTTGGAAGTCCAAAAAGTAAACTTTGGTGTCTATTTCATCTGCCAAAGCAGAATACAGATCCATGTGAAGGTTTGTCATCGAGATCACTTGGATGGTGCATCTTTTAGATGATTTATTGGTACCTTCATCTAAAAGATATCCAAGTGGCTATTCACACAGCCAAAAATCCCGTTTTACATGAGTGCACCAAACATATGAATTTGGATTGTCATTTCGTCTGGCAGCAATTCCTTGTCGGCCTAATCTCTCATCAGCTATGTTCCTTTTGTTTCGCAGGTCGTTGATGTCTTCACCAAACCCTTATCAGGTCCTGTTCATCTTTCTCTTTTGGGAAAGTTGGATGTTGTTTCTCCTCCCTCCAACTTGGGGGGGGGGGTGCTGGGACTTTCAATTCTCCAATGGCCTTCAATGGAGGTTCATATGTTAAAGCAACAGAAAGCAAGAATATAAAGCACGGTAAGGAACAGATGTATGCCCTTCCTCCTTCACCATCCATATCTCATGATCTAATCACAACCGTCGGATCTCTTCAATAATTACAACTGTCACAATTCTCATTGATGCTCTCTCTCTTTGGAAGATTTCCAATACGTTTATATAGAGTAGGAATATTTTTGTGCTTTGTCGTGTACAAGTTAGTTATATTTGTTATACAGTAGATAGTATATAAGTTACACCTGTACGTATAATATTAATGTCAGCTTGATGTCTTTGTGTACAAATACACTTGTACAGTTGCAATGGAAAACACATAAGAAAATTTTGACTACTCTCTTCCAATTACCTCTGATTTCTATACTCTTTCATGCTTTCCTCTTTTCTTTTCTTCCTTTCATTTATCAGTAATACAAAGCCTAATATGTCCCCATTCTTAACCCTTGTCGACTTAAAAAAAAAAAATTCTAACCTTGGTTTTGGGTTTGTAAAATGGGGAATTCAAACAGAAGATGGATATCAAGAAAAAAGTACAAGTTCTTAAAAAGAGAAATTTTCATAAATAGCACTATATAGTAAAATAATTACACAAAATAGCATGTTTTATCTTAATTATACAAAGTAGCATTTTTTTAAAATTTTATGTTACAGATTAATGATAACCTTGAGTGATGTATCAAAAACTCAAACCCTTAATTTATTCCTATAACGGCGCTAGTTAATATCTAATTAAATAAACTTGTATATTTAATGAGAGTAAATCTCTATCCGTTTTGATCTTGATGTTTTTCACCATATACAGAAAGTTTAAACAACTAATCTATATCAGATCAAAAACTTCAAAAAATCGTGATTACATGGCGACTTTCTTTTTCTTTGGGTGTATCATTGTTGTAGGTTTGGTGAAGTTGATACTTATGCATGTATCAAAAAATATTGAAAGATATCTTACTGAGTATTTTTCATATATATCACAAGTATCATTAGTAAACACTAACTGCCATTTTTAAAATTGATACAAACAATGCTATTATAATATGTTCAACGTATATATGTATCAAAAATAAATTAAAACAATTCTTTGTGTATCAGTCTATTATCGATTGATACATTTTAGTATTGTATTATTAATATTAAAATAATATTATTCACGTAGTTGGTTGTGTACAAAAAAAGAGAAAAGACTAATATATTGTATCATTAATATAAAAACGATATTGTTCAAGTAGTTGGTTGTATAAGAAAATCGTCCTTACTCGCAGACAAACAAAGATGCAACAATACTATTATAATGTGTTCAATATATATATGTATCATAAATAAATTAAACTTGTTACACCCTGTAAAAAATCATCGATTAGTAGGCATATGCGTGGGTTTGTGACGAATAAAGAAATCTTGATGCGTGTGGGAAGGGCCTCGGGAGCAGGGTCGGGCGAGGCCAGACCGCAAGGGGTCAGCGCGACGCGCCAACAGGCCTATGCACTGGGCGAGGCAGCGTCCCAGGCACACTGCCGCCCTGGGAGGCGCAGCGCGACAGTAGGCTGGTGCCTTGGCCGGCGTGAGGTGCCCCCTAGGCCACCACCTCATTGCCTATATAAGCCACCCTTATTTTAATTTTAATCATTTGGATATAGAGTCCCTTGGCCAGAAACAAGAACCCACACAACTTTCAACCAAATTTCATCCTATTACGCTATCAAAAGCCGTCCAAACACAAATTAACTTCAGGTAACGAGTTTTAAGCCTAAGGAAAGCATTACTATGGAGTTGTTTCTCAAAAATTCGCCCGGCATACCGAGACTCCGTCAAGTAAAAGTTGTCAGAATTGCTCCAAATTGAATCCTAAACGGCCACAGACATTAGGTAAGTATTCCTCCCTTCTGAACTCTCGAGAAATTGTAGGTTCCGGCCAAGTTATTCGAAGTTGAATTATAGTTGATATTATTATCGAAAGTTATCATTATCTGCTGAACTTAGTATTGAAATTAGCCCTATTCTCTCAGTATAAAGGCTATAGTTGGATAGGACCGTCGGTTATAAGTTGAAACTCATCAGTTAAATGAAAGTCGACACTTAAGGTATGTAAAGCTATCTCTTTTGGCAAGTTACATCGTCGTAAAGTTAGTACGACTTGTGTATTTATAGTATTTTAGAATAAATCTATTGTGGCCATCTGTTATGAATTGAATTGAGATGATAGCGATGATATAGTAACCCTCGTCAGAGTTAACCCTAGCCAGCTTGATTATTGTATATGATATTCGGGGTTTGGATGTTGTTCCCTACAGGGTTATGCTCGCAAAGTAGTATGATGTCCGGAGGGACCGGATTGAGGCTGTGAGGGCCGTATCCAGTTTTCAGAGCTTCCATTATGACCCATAGTCGAGCCAAGGCTTGGGGTCCAGCTACAACAGTTACCTTATGGTAGTCAAGCCAAGGCTCGGGGCCCAGTTACAGTAGCTACAGTATGATCCATAGTCGAGCCAAGGCTAGGGATCTAGTTACAGTAGTCACATTATGGCCCATAGTCGATCCAAGGCTCGGGGTCCAGTTATCAGAGATTACATTATGACCCATAGTTAAGCCAAGGCTCGGGGTCCAGTTATACAACCTAGACAACTCAGACACAAACACAGCTACAGGAGCCATCAGGCTCGGATACAACTTTAGAGAGCAAGCATTCCTGAGTCACAGTATGTTTACGAACCTCTAGTATCCAGATAGCAGAAGTGTACATTGTTTGTACTTGCCGGAGCTTATGGGGGCCTAGGTAGGTTGTTTTGTACTATTTGTTTCTTTCAGGCTTATTGGGGGCCGGTTAGGTTCTTGTTTGTGCTTATATGTTTGTTAGTTAGATATTTTAGATGGTGATATTTCTCAGGTTAACTTCTTACACGCCTTTCTGTTTACTTCAATTTATTCAGTTTCATTCAGTTATTACTTCGCTGCCTTACATATTCGGTACATATTGTACTGACGCCCAACCTTGGGGTACTGCATTACTTGCTTGCAGGTGCGGATAGACGTAGTTTGAGGCATTCTTAGTTATCAGCTGGAGTGGCAGTTCATTCAGCTCCTTTCCTCCGGAGTTGATAGATAGAAGAGGTTTGTTCTTTTGTTGTACAGGTTATGGGTAGGTCGGGCCCTGTCTCGACCATTATTTCACTCTTAGAGGCTTGCAGGTTATAGATTTCCAGTAGTTAGCTTTTGTTGTTGACTGTGTGGGGCCTATGTATGTTTTATTCCATGTGATGGCCGTGTGGGGCCTTGTTTAGCTGCAGTTAGTAGATTTTTCGGCTATAGCGTAGTTTAGTTGCCTGATTTCATTTTAGTTCTAAGTAGACAGCATGGTGGACTTGTCGGCCCGCATAGGATCCCTATTATTGTGTTGTTGTTGGTTAGCTTCCTTCCTTTATAGGTGGCCTTTTTGTCTAGAGACTGTATTTACAGGTGAGATATAGCTCGTCAATTTCTTGAATTAAGTTATAACCGTGCACCAGAAGTGCACTAGGCCAATCAGGTTGGTCCAGATCCCAGAGTGGCACTAGGTGCCAGTCATGCCCCCCAATGTGGAGCTTGACAAAACCAGTTCTTTGTGTATCAGTCTATTATCAATTGATACATTTTAGTATTATATCATTAATATGAAAATTATATTTTTCAAGTAGTTGGTTGTATCCAAACCAAAAAAAAAGAAGAAAGGAGAAGAGAATGATATATTGTATCATAAATATGAAAAAGATATTGTTCAAATAGTTGGTTGTATAAAAAAAATCGTAGTTACTTATAAATGAACAAAGCTGCAAAATCTCTTCTCATGGGCATTCAATCCCTTCGAAGTCCTTCAAAGCTCAAACTCAACAACCTCAAATGGCTCTCTCCCTTTCAACTCAAGTCTGTGAATGTATCGCCATGACAGAGAGAGAGAGAGAGAGATTTCGATTAATTCATATCAGATCAAAAACTTTAAAAAATCGCAGATTTCATGATAATTTAATTAATTTTGTTATAAATATAATCAGAGAAAATCTTGGGGGATTTGAAAGAGAAAAACTAGGACAGTTAATTTTGGGCAGTTACAATGAGAGAAAAATGGGGAGTAATTAGAGAGAGAATACAGTAAGTTGGAAGAGAATATAGAAAATCAAATACAAAAATAATTTGCTACTTTCTACAATTATTTTATTATTTTTTATAATTTTTAAATAGGTTTGCTAATTATTGTAAATAGTTAGTTAAATTTGCTTAGTTATGTAATTTTTCCTTCTAAAAACTCTATTGTCAACCATTGGGCATGGCAACTCAACTCATATCGAATGTGTCAAAACTTCATTGTGAGTCACTAAAAAATCTTGAAGCTCAAGTTTTAAAAATTGATTTGTCGCAAATGAACGTCGTTTTGAGTAGGTGATATTCCAAAAGAACAGGACATCAGGGGGGTTCAAATCTAATATTGTATGAAAGCTATATATAATGTTGTTATAGTTGTATTAAATTTTCAGAAACCAACATGAACTTTATACAAAAATTATACTATTATATACATATTTCATACAGATTTTATACATGAATCGTGAGAGTGATTCATTGCTTGGCTTTATATATATATATATATATATATATATATATATATATATATATATATATATATATATATATATATTTCATACTGATTTTATCCAGTTTTTATATACAAAAATTGTGAATAAAATTTTAAGTCTTGAGCAAGATTTGAAGGGCGATTTCGTATATCTTTTGAAAAAACATTTCCTGCTATAGTTGTTAAACAAAATTTCCTCCTATATTTGATAAATATGAGTTTAATTTAGTACATATACGAAATTCTCGGAACATCACTTCCTATTCTTTTATCTCATTGTTCAATCTTAAAATTTCAAAAATCATTCCTTTTTATTTGCTACCTCAAACAAGCATTTTATGACTTCAAGAAATCACTTGGTCTAAGGACTAAGTTATTTTTAAGATTATAATTTTAAAGTTATAATTTTTAGATTAATTTACCTTTAAAAAAAATAAAATAATTTTAAATTTCATAAAATAAGATGAAATATCCCACAAATCAAACGACCCTTGAATAAGGGTCAATCTGTATAAAAGGCTATAATTATTCATTATAGAAGCTTTGTTTTAACAATTCAGTAGAGGGATGGATTTTATTTTTTGAAAAATTTGTCAATTCATTCACTTATAAATTTTCATAAAAGCTAACCGTCTCCTTCTAATTATTATATTTCTTTAATTTTATTTTATATTTCTAGTAACACAATTTCTTTTCCAAATGAGAAATAAAACGTTATTTGCCGCAAAATTCTAGCAATTTGGTCCTACAATTTGCTATGAAACACAACCTAATTTGCAATTTAGCATTCGATAAAATTAAATTTATGGAAAAGGAACAAGTAATTAAATATTGAGACAAGAAAGAACAAAATTTTGTTCTTCCAAGTCCCGATTAATATTTGGGTCAGTTACAATGGATTAAATAACGGAACTTCTATATGATAAAAATGTAGCATGAACAACTTTTTAATTATGTAAGACAAGCTAGCCTCACCGCAATAGCAAAAAAACCCTTGAAATGTGCGTGCCTTTTTCTGGTTTCCCGGGAATATATTTATTTATCAAAAAGAAAATTAATTTATAAAAAAGTGATATTTTTATTCACAAGAGAATATTCTCTACCTTTTTCTTCTTCTATTCTATGCCAATTTTTTATGAGAATAAAAAAATATATTTTCAAAAGAAATGAAAGAGCGCGCTGGTAAGCTTACTTCAGTCTGTATATGAACGGCAGAATGGTGTTCATACTTGTTTAGTTTTGTTATTTCAATTTTTATACTTTTTAAAATTTTATTTAGGTTCCTATAATGATTAAATCACACTATTTTACATCCTCCTCACCTCAGCGTGCTTTTAAGACATTTCGATATAAGTGGCACACCAATGTTCATATCAAATTTTTTATGGCGGTATACCTAAAGATTCTTTCTAACACGCGTTTTTTTAAAATTTTTTTTTTTCATTTATCAGTAATTTTAATTACTCTCCTAAATTTAGTTATTTGGTAGCTTTTCATCTTCTTCTGGCATATAGATTTTTTATCCACGTGTCATTTTTATTTTAAAATTTATTAATTTTTCAATTAGTTAAAAAAAACTTTGTTAGAGTGCTACTTTTTAAGCAAATAAAGAAATTATTTTGCTAAAAATAATAAATTATAATTAACTTTTTTTCTTTTTTTTACAGATTTTGCTCGAAAAAAAGTTATTGTTGAAATAGATAGTCATTATATCTAAGAAAAATATAATAAAAATTATACAATTGAAACTTCATTCAATTAAGATTTTTTATTTCACGAAAAATAAAGGAGCTTTAACCGAGTTTTTTCTTTTTCTTAATTTGTCCTGAAAGAAAAATAAATAGTTATTGCATCTTAACAAAAAATAAAAAATTACACAATTGCATTTCCATTATTCAGGTTAAATTATTTTTTATGTGAATAAAAATGACGGGACTCAAAAATTTTCTAATTGATTTAGGCCTGAAAAGAGAATACATAATTCAAATAAATAACATTTCATCTAAAAAAATACACAGTGGATACTTCATTATTTTTTTAAAAAAATTAATTTTATTTTGCTAGAATAATAGAGTTCGAGTTAATTTTTTTAATTGGCCTGAAAAATAAAAATACACCATTAAAATAAATAATTAAGAGTTGATTTTTATTTTATTTTTCATCATCACATGCATAAAAGAGAGTGTAATCACTCTCTTTGCCACATCAACACTTAGGGGTTAAAAACTACTCTCTTTGTTCCATTTTTAATAGTTACGATAAGATTTGCACACCCATTAAGAAAAATTTAATTGGGACGATAACTTGACTAATATGTTCCTATTAATTTTTTAGAAACATATAATAATAATTATTTTTATATTTTAAAATAACTTTAAGTACTAAGGGTAGAATTAAAAAAAATGATCAGTTATCTCTTGAATTTTAAAACTAGCAAATATTATGAAACATCTATTTTTAGTATACCTAACAATTAAAATGGAACGGAGGGATTATCAAAAAGACAGATTTAGGAGGATAATTAAGACTACTAATAATTTAGGAAAATTTGAAGAAAACGTTAAGTTTAGGGGGTCTTTATGTATTCTTTCATTCTTTATTGCACATCATATTAAACTATTACTTTTATATTATTTAAAAGAATCAACTGTCTTGCAATTTTATTTTTTCTTTTTTAAATCCAGTTATCACCTTCACCACCTTAGCCCCCCCCCCTTCCAATCTCCATTCTCCACCTTCTCCTGTCACGATCCGAACGGAGGCCCGACTGGTAGACACGGGACAAGGGACCCCGGGGGACCCCAAGTCGACTCATAGTGTGAGCATACAACTAACTCATTCAAAACTGAAGAAAACACGAATATACTCTCAGCAGAAGTCTAAAGAAACATCACATAAGAATAAACATCCGAAATTGAATACATGTCTAAGTCTGAAAAGCCTCTAATCTGGACGAGCTGATGGGACAAGACCCCAACTAGGTCTACAATACTGAAACTGAAATTCATAGAGGAACTGAAAGTCTAGTCCTCGAAGGATGACAACTCACCAACTCTGAACAGGTGCTAACTTGAATAAGCTGACTAAGATCGAGGCTGAAGTTGCGAGTCGGGTCCTGTATCATGATATGATACAACATAGAAAGTATGCGATCAGTACGTGGAATGTACCGAGTATGCAAGGTAAGTAAAACCGTTATAATAAGTAAAATCATCCAAATAAATCATTTCATAACATAAGCTTTTAGATAACTAAGAGAACTCACATGCATTTTTTGAAATCATAAACCCTTTCATGATGTGACAATGCACAACTTTATAACATCAATTAATTCGAATGACTCAAAGCTGAGATGCAACATTTATAGAAAAGCAGAACATTGAGTCAAACCTTACTTTTATAACATGCATGCATGCATGGTGATCATGAGTAGTGAATATGCAAATCTGAATCATATGGACAATGGGAGACTCATCACTTAACTGACATACCACGATTGAGCTTACGTGGTCCCGACTATTACACTCAAGTGGGCAGAGCCGTCCAAAACCTTACCAAAGATAAGGATGCTACCATGATATTGACAAGATGGAGGCCCAATCGGGCCGGGGATAGCTTACAAGAGAAGTCCCAATAATATAATAGAATCAACCTACGTTGGCGTGTTGTTTTGGGGCATGGGGTTATGGACCCTTAGCTAGCTCGGTGCTTGACTCTTCTCCCAAAATATGCAATACTCTACATCGTATAAATACGATGCTCAACAGCGTCTAATGACGAAGCTCAACATGAAATCATGCATAAACTCAACATCGTATGGAAACGAAGCTCAACATCATCTATTGACGAAACTCAATAATGAAATCATGCTTAAATTCAACATCGTATGAAAAGAAGCTCAATGGAAAAATACATCTCAATTATAAATTCATGCATATGAGAAGCTTTACTATGAAACATACCAAAAGCTCAAAGAATAGTGGAAGCCTTTACTCCAAAATCTTGTGGTAAGCTTACTTTAAAAATATCACCTCATCATCATCAATATAAGGGACTTGCCCAAACCTTATCATGCTTGAACTCGTTCAATTCATTTGAAAACATTATAATTTTGGGAGATTTCACTCTAAAACGAGGTAATAAGGTTAAATCGAGAAAATCATCATTCATAATCAACATTGGGCACTACCCAAAGCTTCATCATACTTGACTATACTAGATTCATATCCAATACTTCGATTATAGACATGGGTAACTTAGAACATGCTTTTCATTATCAAAATCTCATCAACATTATACATTCATTGAAAATCTCTTCTTTATGAACTTCCTACCCATGGGCCTTTAATTTCATAAAACTAGAAAACTCAAGTTAAATTAAGAACACTTTAAAAATCTGCCCATGCTTTATATTCAATACTAAGAACATAAACAATTCATACACATGTATAAAGATTGAGAAAACATGCAATTGGGTAGAGACCCCACACTCGATTATAGGAGATTCATCCGAATAGGGAGAAATTGGGCATGGGTGTGGAAAGAGAGCACCCATCAAAACCCTACATACCTGGAAATAAGGAATTCTACCACCCTTCAATTTTCCAAGATCAGATTCCAAAGGAAACCTTGAATTTTGGCCTTGAATCACCTCCTTCAAGCCTTCAACCTTGCATGCATGGGGAGTATGCACTTAGAATAGCCCCCCCCCCACTAAAACCCTTCAAAACGAGCCCTAAATGACGAAGTATAGAGCCTTATGACTAGAAAATTACAGAAATGCCCTTACTAAAATCGCAGAAAAACCTGCACTGGACGATCCCATGATTGAACCAACGGACCGTGGGAAGATACCACAACCCGTGGTAAACTCCCGTGGTCTAGACTGCCAAAATTCCTGATTTCTGATTTGCACCCACGACTCGACAGGAAGAGTCGTCCTTCCAAATCACGGACCGTGGTTTCAAACCGTCTTAGCCACTGCCCAAATCAACTTCCTTCCCAAGACCAACAACAACGACCCGTGCCTCCTCACAACGGGTTGTTGTGATGCCCGTGGTCCACCATACCACCAGGCCTGGCTTCACACCACGACCACATACAACGGCTTGTGGTTTGCTACCACGAGTCATTCTATGGCTCGTCCTGCAACATTTTCCCCAGATTTCTGCACTTTGAATTCTTAACTCCCCAATTTATTCCTAAGCACTTCTGGGGTATTACAATATCTCCTCCTTGGGAACATTCGTCCTCGAATGTAGTAAACAATCAGAAAATAGAACATACATTATCATAATCAAATATTGATCATTTAAGCCGAAAACTGACGGAATGAGTACCTTCATTTCAATCTATACAGCTGAACTAGATTCACCAATCATACACACATCCACATAAAGAAACTTACGCATATAGTTCAAGCATGAAAACGAATTAGAGTCTGAGTGCAGAACTGATACCTCAAGTGGAAACTGTCGATAGAGAAAAAATGTGGGTATCTAGCCATCATATCCGCTTCGGCTTCTCACATGGCTCCTTCAATGTGTTGATTTCTCCATAGTACCTTAACCGAAGCTACTTCTTTGTTCCTCAATTTTCGAACCTGACGATACAAGATTTCAATGAAAATTTCTTCATAACTGAGGTAGTCCTTCACTCCAATGCTGTCTACCGGAACCACCAAGGCTAGATAGCACTTCTTCAAAAGCAATACATGGAACACGGGATGAACTGAAGCCAATTCTGAAGGCAAATCCAACTCATACGCCACCTTACCAACTCTTCTTACAACCCGGTAGGGGCCAACATAGCGGGGATTGAGTTTACCCTTCTGTCCGAACCGCATGACTCCCTTCATACCTTTAGAAATACCCAGTCGTCCACATCAAACTCCAAATCCCTCCTTCTCACATCAACATACGATCTTTGATGACTCTGAGAAGTCCTTAACCGATCCCTTATCAACTGGACCTTTACCATGGCATCATGAACCGAATCAGGTCTTATCATGGCCGCCTCACCAACCTCAAACCAACCAATGGGAGATCTACACCTTCGCCCCTACAGAGCCTCGAATGGTGCCATTTGGATGCTCAAGTGATAACTGTTATTATAGGCAAACTCAATCAAGGGCAGGTGATCATCCCAACTACCTTTGAAATCCATAACACATGCCCTCAACATGTCCTCGAGGGTCTGAATGGTTCATTCTGCTTGGCCGTCTGTCTGAGGATGAAAAACTGTGCTTAGCTTAACCTGAGTCCCAAGCCCCTTTTGAAACGAACGCCAGAATTGAGAAGTAAACTGAGTACCTCGGTCCGAAATAATAGACAAGGGCACTCCATGAAGCCGAACCAACTCCCGAATATATAGTTTAGCATAATCATCCGCTGAATTCTTGGTCTTGAACGTAGGAAGTGTGCAGCCTTGGTCAACCTGTCTACCACCACCCAAATGGAGTCGTATTGTCGGCGAGTTCGAGGTAGACCTGTAATGAAGTCCATATTGATTTCTTCCCACTTCCAAGTGGGAATGGTAATATCCTGAAGTACGCCCCCAGGTCTTTGATGCTTGACTTTCACTTGCTGATAGTTTGGACATTTCGCTACCAACTCCGCAATATCGTTTTTCATACCATCCCACCAATAGATTTCTCGCAAGTCCCGATACGTCTTCATGGATCCTAGATGAATAAAATATCTGGTACCACGTGCCTCATGTAATATCCGAACTCTCAAATCATCGACATCTGGGACACGTAGACGACCCTAATATCGTAGCACACCATTTCCCCCTTAGGAGAAAACCTCCACCTTTTGACTCTGCACCGCCTCCTTCAATTTCCTCAAATTTGGATCCTCGTCTTGCCTGGATTTAATATCAACCACCAAGGATGATTCTGACCTGTTATGTACAACAACGCCGCCATCGGTCGCGTCGATCAATCTAACTCCCAGCCTTGCAAGCCGATGAACATCTTTCACCAATTCCTTCTTCCCCTCATCCACATGGGACACAATCTCCATTGAGAGCCTGCTAAGTGCATCCACAACCACATTAGCCTTGCCCCGGTGGTAAAGGATACTCATGTCATAATCCTTAAGTCCCTTGCCGAAGATTTACATCTTTCTGTGTGAACATATATTGCATGCTCTTGTGATCTGTAAATATATCCACGTGGACCCCATATAGGTAATGCCGCCATATCTTCAATACAAACACCATTGCGGCCAATTCAAGATCATGGGTCGGGTAACTCTTCTCATGCACCTTTAATTGTCGAGAGGCATAAGCTATCACCCTCCCACGCTGCATCAACACACACCCAAGTCCAACTCTGGAAACATCACAATACACCACAAACCATCGTTACCCTCGGGTAGGGTCAACACTGGTGCTGAAGTAAGTCAAGTCTTCAACTCTTGGAAGCTTTTCTCATAAGCCTCCGACCACTGAAACTTCACCCTCTTATGAGTCAAATTAGTCAAAGGAGCTTCAATGGATGAGAAACTCTCAACAAACCTCTGATAGTAGCCATCTAAGCCCAAGAAACTCCGATTATTCGAAGGATTCACCGGTCTGGGCCAATTCTTCACCGTTTCAAGTTTTTGTGAATCTACTTTTATGCCTTCGCTAGACACTACATGGACCAAGAATGCCATGGAGTCCAACCAAAACTCACACTTGCTAAACTTTGCATACAATTGGCGGTCCTTGAGGGTCTGAAGCACTACTCTCAAGTGAGCGACATTCTCCTCCTCGCTCCAAGAGTATATCAAGATGTCATCAATGAACACAATCAAGAACATGTCCAAATATGGCTTGAACACCCTGTTCATAAGGTCCATAAAAGCTGTAGGAGCATTCATTAGTCCAAAAGACATAACTACAAACTCATAGTGACCATACTGTGTTCTGAATGCCGTCTTCGGGATATCACTATCCCAAACTCTAAGCTGATGATACCCAGATATGAGATCTATCTTTGAGAAACACGTAGCACCCAGAAGCTGATCGAACAAATCATCGATCCTGGGTAAGGGATACCTGTTCTTGACAGTGACTTTGTTCAACTGTTGATAATCAATGCACATACGAAGGGAACCATATTTCTTCCGAACAAATAATACTGGTGCGCCCCATGGAGACTGGTTCGGTCTAATGAAGCCCTTATCTAGTAAATCCTTTAACTGATCCTTCAAATCTTTTTAGCTCAGTTGGAGCCATCCTGTAGGGAGGAATAAATATAGGTTGCGTATCGGGAAGGAGGTCAATACCGAGGTCAATCTCCCGCTCGGAAGGAATACCTGGCAAATCATCAAGAAAGACCTCTGGATACTCACATACTAGTGGAACTGATTGGATAGTCGGGGTCTCGGAATCAACATCCTTGACCCTAACCAAATGGTACATGCAATCCTTGGAAATCATCTTCCTCGCCTTGAGGTAGGAAATGAAGCAACCTACAGGCACAACTGAACTACCCTTCCATTCTAAGACTGGCTCACCCAGGAATCTGAACTCCACTAACCGGGTCCTGTAATTAATGAAAGCATAACAAGCATACAACCAATCCATGCCGAGAATAACATCAAAATCGGTCATGGATAACTCTATTAGATCTGGTGAGGTGACCTTATGGAGGACCAAGACTGGGCAATCTCTATACACCCGTCTAGCTATAACTGAGTCACCTATAGGAGTAGAAACTGAGAAGGATTCTGACAAGACATCGGGACCGACTCCGAAGCTACTGGCTACATAAGGTGTCACATAGGACAAGGTGGCCCCTGGATCTAACAGAGCATAAACATCTACATGGAAGACTCGTAGCATACTAGTAACCACGTTCGGGGAGACCTCATGATCCTGACGGGATGCTAGGGCATAGAATCTGTTCTGGCGCTGACCGCCAGTTGCACTGGTAGATGCCTCCTGATGTGCTGAGTGAGGGGGTGGGGCTGCTGAGCTGCAAACTGGGCCACGGCCCCTAACCTAATCCTATCTCGCTGCTGGACAATCTCTAAGCATGTGTCTGGGTTGACCGCACCCGAAACACGCACCCGAGCCTGCCAAGCACTGGCCTGCATGCCCTCGGCCACATCTGCGACAAGCTGGGACACCTGAATCTGTGGGCTTGCTGCTCTAACCCTTTGAGCATGATGCTCGCCCTCTCTGATCGTGCCTAGGCCGAGATGGCACACTCAAAGCTGATGAAGCTAGGGTGGATGATCTCTGGTGGGTCTGCTGATGGTGCCCACCTCCTGACCTAGACTGAGGGAATCTGTGATCATCAGTCCTGACCCTCTTGGCCTCTCTCTCTCTCGAATGTGCCGCCTCCATCTGCTGGGCGTACAACACCATCCGAGAAAAGTCCATATCTTGATAGAGCATAGCAATCCTGTATTCCTTATCCAAGTAACTTGCTATCCCATGCACAAACCTGCTCACTCGTGCCCTCTAGTCAGCCACTAACTGAGGAGCATACTTTGATAGGCAGGTGAACTCAAGGGAATACTCTAGTGTTGTCATCCTCCTTTGCTTCAGATTTACAAACTCAGCTGCCTTCAGCTCCCTCATCTCTCGAGGGAAGAACCGATCTAGGAATGCAACAGGAACTCTTCCCAAGTGACCGGACCTACTCCGACGACCCTGCTATCCTTCCATTGACGGAACCGGATATGCGCAACCCCATTCAATTGGTAGGAGGCTAACTCTGCGCACTTAACACTACTCATCCCCATGACCTGGGTGATCTTGACAACCTCATCCACGAACTCATGTGGGTCCTCATCTACCTTGGACCCAAGAAACTTCGATGGGTTCATCCTCAAGAAGTCCCTGACTAGAGCCGTCGCTACACTGCCATTCTGCGGAACATGCACAACAGCCTGCTGATTGGCCTGAGTGGTCAAGGCCTGCGCAAGCATCTGGATAGCAGCCTGAAACTCAGCATGGGCGGCTGGCTCCGGTGCATGAGGCTCCTGAACTGGTGGGACCTGCTGATGCCTACGATCCATGCCATCCTCGTCGCCTTCACCATCTCCATTTCTCTGTCTGTTCACTCTTCGTGGAGCCATACTCTGCAATCGCGAATCTCATGAATAAGAGGGATAGAAAGACTTTCATCGCACGCCGTAGAGCATGAAAGATGAGAATATTTCCTAAACATTTCGTAGCCTCTTCGTCATAAGTGTGGTGCGCTTCACACCCATGAAAAAGACTCTACTTAACGCAGCTTTCAAACTTCCGAGGACACTTCAAACCTATGACTCTGATACCAAGTTTGCCACGACCTGAACGGAGGCCCGGATCGTAGACACGGGACAAGGGACCCCGGGGGACCCTAAGTCGACCCATAGTGTGAGCATAAAACTCATTCAAAACTGAAGAAAACACGAATAGACTCTCAGCGAAAGTCTAAAAGTAACATCATATAAGAGTAAACATCTGAAACTAAATACATGTCTAATTCTGAAAAGCCCCTAATCTGGACGAGCTGATGGGACAAGACCCCAACTAGCTCTATAATACTGAAACTGAAATACACAGAAGAACTGAAAGTCTAGTCCTCGAAGGATGAGGACTCACCAACTATGAACAGGTGCTAACTTGAATAAGCTGACTAAGATTGGGGCTAAAGCTGCGAGTCGGGTCCTATATCATGAAACAATACAACAGAGAAAGTATGCAATAAATACATGGAATGTACCGAGTATGCAAGATAAGTAAAACCGCTATAATAAGTAAAATCATCCAAACAAATCATTTCATAACATAAGCTTTTAGAGAACTGAGAGAACTCACATGCATTCTTCGAAATCATAAACCCTTTCATGATGTGACAATGCATATCCTTATAACATCAACTAATTCGAATGACTTAAAGCTGAGATGCAACATTATAGAAAATCTGAACATTGAGTCAAACTTTACTTTTAGAACATGCATGCATACATAGTGATCATGAGTAGTGAATTGCAAATCTGAATCATATGGACAATGGGAGACTCGTCACTTAACTGACATACCACGATAGAGCTTACGTGGTCCCGACTATTACACTCAAGTGGGCAAAGCCATCCAAAACCTTGTCAGGGCTATGGACGCTACCATGATATCGATATCAAGCTGAAGGGCTAATCGAGCCGGGGATAACTCACAAGGGAGGTCCCAATAATATAATAGAATCAATCTACATTGGCGCATAGTTTGGGGTATGAGGTTATCGACCCTTAGCCTGTTCGGTGCTAGAATATTCTCCCAAAACATGCAATGCTCTACATCATACAAATACGAAGCTCAACAGCGTCTAGTGACGAAGCTCAACATAAAATCATGCATAAACTCAACATCGTATGGAAATGAAGCTCAACATCGTCTATTGACGAAGCTCAATAATGTAATCATGCTTAAACTCAACATCATATGAAAAGAAGCTCATTGGAAACATACATCTCAATTATGAATTCATGCATATGAGAAGCTTTACTATGAAACATACCACAAGCTCAAAGAATAGTGGAAGCCTTTACTCCAAAATCTTGCGGTAAGCTTACTTTAGAAATATCACCTCATCATCATCAATATAAGGGCCTTGCCCAAAACCTTATCATGCTTGAACTCATTCAATTCATTTGAAAACATTATAATTTGGAAGATTTCACTCCAAAACGAGGTAATAAAGTTAATTCGAGAAAATCATCATTCATACTCAACATTGGGCAATACCCAAAGCTTCATCATACTTGACTATACTAGATTTATATCCAATACTTCAATTATAGAAATGAGTAACTTAAAACATGCTTTTCATCATCATCAAAATCTCATCAACATCATACATTCATTGAAAATCTCTTCTTTATGAAGTTCCTACCCATGGGCCTTTAATTTCATAAAACTAGAAAACTCAAGTTAAATTGAAAACACTTTAAAAATCTGCCCATGCTTCATATTCAATACTAAGAACATAAACAATTCATACCCATGTATAAAGATTGAGAAAACTTGCAATTGGGTAGAGAACCCACACTCGATTATAGGAGATTCATTCGAATAAGGAGAAATTGGGCATGGGTGTGGAAAGAGAGCACCCATCAAAACCCTACATACCTGGAAATGAGGAATTCTACCACCCTTCGATTACCCAAGATCAGATTCCAAAGGAAACCTTGATTTTGGCCTTGAATCACCTCCTTCAAGCCTTCAACCTTGCATGCATGGGGAATATGCACTTAGAATAGGGCCTCCCCCCCTAAAACCCCTCAAAATGAGTCCTAAATGATGAAGTATAGGGCCTTAGGACTAGAAAATGACAGAAATTCCCTTAGTAAAATTGCAGAAAAACCTGCACTGGACAATCCCATGTTTGAACCAACGGACTGTGGGAAGATACCACGACCCGTGGTGAACTCCCGTGGTCTGGACTGCCAAACTTTTCGATTTCTGATTTGCACCCACGACTCGACAGGACGAGTCGTCCTTCCAAACCATGGACCGTGGTTTCAAACTGTCTTAGCCACTGCCCAGATCTACTTCCTTCCCACGACCACCAACAACGACCCATTCCTCCTCACAACAGGTCATTGTGACATCCGTGGTCCACCCTACCACCAGGCCTGACTTCATACCACGACCACATTCAATGGCTCGTGGTTTGCTACCACGATTCGTTCTATGGTCGTCCTGCAATATTTTTCCCAGATTTCTGCACTTTGAATTGTTAACTCCCCAAGTTATTCCTAAACACATCCGAAGTATTACATCTCCTTGAATGAATCTTGATCTTCCTTCCACCATTTTCATCCTCTTCTGTTGCATCATTTTTATTCTCAACCTTTTCTTTGAACAATTAGAAATAAAAGGGATTCACCCGCATAAATTTCCTGAAATTTCATTTGATAGGTCATTTATATGTGAAGATCTTAAGAGCATAGTGTAATTTAACAATTACACATGGGTGAAAATTGTTTTCACCCCGAACTTTATTTTAAAAATTAAACTCTCTCCTTAATTTTGAATTATAGAAATTCTTCCCCCTTTATCCTAGTTGACTTTTTAAAATGTCTATTTTTGTCACACCCCGCCTTGGGGGGTATGACTGGCACCTGGTGCCCTACTAGGACCTGAACTGCTGGACTGCTAAGCCTGGGCACATCTGGTGCCTGGCTGGCTCTAACTCACATTTCTGGAAAACAAAGGGCTATATGACGACTGTAAACACAGCCCCCGGCCCATTGGCCTATAGCCTTCTATACCTGTACTAACAGCTAACCAGAAACATATCAATTCAGGGAAACCTATGCGGGCCGACAAGGCCACCATGCTGTCTAGTTATCTGTAACTTAATCATAGAATATTAGGAAGCTATATGACCGGCAAGGTCACCACTACTGTAAAGCTATGGCCCCACACAGCTAATATGAAAGAAACAGAAGTACTAACAACTAAACAACTGCACGGCCTCACACGACCGGCTCATATGACCACAGGGAAATATATACAGACTGCAAGCCTCTAGGAATAGCAATAGAAATGATCGGGACAGGGCCCCGACCTACCCGTACTATACAACAAAAGAAAATGAAATACACCTCTGGAATTCAGTCTCCGGATAACAGGAGCTGAATACTCGATCGCTGACAGAAATCACGTGGTATCGCCTGCTCGTCTATGAGTACCTGCAGGCAAGTAATGCAGCGCCCCACCGGGCGTCAGTACCACTGGTACTGAGTATGTAAAGCAATAACTGAAAACAAAATCTGAAAACAACAATGTAACTGATGAAACTGAAGTAGGGAGAATTAGATTAACTATCTAATAATGTAAGTCACACCTTCTCTCATTTATACTGGAAGGGATAGGAGTCGTACCTGGAGACGTATCACTCTACTGCTGATCTACTCGTATCTAACGTAGCATGGCATAACATAACATAGCACACACAAACCTTACCCAACCCCCATAAGCCGGGAGGTACAACCAGCACGGAATCTACACCCCTACCCCGGTCACCCCATCTCCTATAACCCTGTAAGCGTCCTGCCAGTCCCCTGGGTATGCACTTGGGCTCACTGAGCCCCTGACTATAACTGCATCTGAGTCCGAAGGACTCCTGAATCAACACCCGGGTGTACCCACTCGACGGGGGTGTGTAAAAGCCGACCAAGGCATAATATGGGGAAAACTGGCATCCCATCTTCGTCCCTTGTACGATGGCATGCCACTCCGTAGAGCGACGTATCCTCGTCCTTTGGCGGACGAGTCGATACAGCTATTAACCCTGGGGCAGTCATGGATGCTAGGTAGTCCAACCCCAAACAATACAACAGTCTCAACTAGTAATACTGTCTGCATATCTCACATGCTGAGGCTAATAGTGGTAAAATATTGTATATATTACATGTTGAACTAGTAATAGTAATATGTACGTATTTAATACATGCTGAGGCTGGTAAATATATATATGTATGAATATAGTCTCCTGCCAGACTGTTCTGGGCTAATACTGAACAGGATATAGTGTTTCTGCTGAAAACCATGTTGTATACTGAGTTTCTATAGTAACATGATTTGCCATTTCTAATATGCTTGCTAACCTCATTTTAACTTATCATTCTATTTCTGAGATGTCTTACCGATTTTACATCGCTTTACTGAGTTTCAACTGAATACAATGATATCCTAACATTCTGTGCTACATCACATACTGAGCATGCTGTGCAGTTTCTAACACCTGTACTAGAATCTATATCGTGCTAGCAAGTTTCACGCAAGTTATAACTCGATGCTTCTAATATCGTACCAACATTTGTAGTAAACATCATACATGGCTTCTGAGTATTCTACTGGCCTTTAAATTACTGTACTGTACCAAGATTACTTAACTTGCCGAGGAAACTAACTTTACATACGTTATTCTCGAACTATCCGGCTGTCGGACGAGGCTCGGCCAGTACTTCAACTATTTCCTCCCAACTGCATTCATAAATATGTCAATTAATACTAAATACAGCTTTATTGTAAAGAGCAACGTCACTTTCGATATAGTTTATAGCCTAAACTTAGGCTTATCGAAAGACGGTCGAAAACTCGCTATTTTTCAGCGGTCCAGAAGGGAGAAATATTCACTTCACAGCTAGGAACACATAGACACTAATTTAGAGCAATTCCACTTACCTTAGCTAGGTGGCTCGACGATTCGTCGGCCGTATTTCACGAAACTGAATCCGTAGGAATGCTCTCTGCTGCTAAATACCTCAGTATCTGGAGTTAATTTGAGTTTGGACAATGTTTAGCAGCATAATCGAACGAAAATTATATTATTTCTTCGTTCCTTTTCCTTCTCCTGCGTTTGCTCTCTGTTTTCTGGAAATTAATAAGTGTTTTGATCATTAAAAACCGAAGTGGGGCTTTATATACTTGGGCCTGGGCAAGGCCAACGTGTCATGGAGCCAACGCGGAGGCCTCTCCCTCGTGACACGCTGCCATCGCGGAGGGGCTCTGCCTTGGCTCCTTCTGCGATGGTTCGACAGGTTTCTCATCCGATCTTTTCCTGGGCCTTTCTCCAGCACGTATGGCCTTCAAATATGCTTAACCAACGTGCGAATAGGTCGTCTAGGTGCCGGGAATTCTACGGGGTATAACATTCTCCCCCCCTTAAGAACATTCATCCTCGAATGTACACTGTTATCTAGAGGACTACTTACTTACCTTCTAGAAAAATTTCGGCATAGTTTCCCCTGTAATATGGACTATAGCAAAAACCTGAAATGCAGAAAAGTCCAACACAGGCACTACACATAATATTTTAGGATCCACTGGATAACTAAGTATCAATCTTTCTCATTCACACACATACAACTATAAGGTACTTTATAAGTAATAATACGGACATACCTGTCACCTGACTAGGCCTGGAATAGGTGAGGGTATCTGGCTTTCATAACTTCTTCAGCTTCCCACGTTATTTCCTCACGGTTCCTGTTACGCCACAATACTTTGACAGATGCAACATCTTTAGTCCTCAACCTGCGAATCTGTCTATCTAAGATAGCTATGGGAACCTCTTCATATGCTAACTCTTTTGTGACCTGGACATCCTGAACTAGAACTACTGTAGAAGGGTCCCCTACGAACTTCCTTAACATAGAGACATGGAATACTAGGTGAACAGATGCTAACTCTGGAGGCAAGTTCAATTCGTATGCAACTCGGTCTATTCTCCGCCGAATCTGATATGGCCCAATGAATCCCGGGCTAAGCTTGCCTTTCTTGCCAAATCTCATTACCCCTTTCATCGGAGACACTTTCAGATATACCCAGTCATTTACCGCAAATTCTAGATTTCTGCGCCGCATGTCTGCATAAGACTTCTGGCGGCTCTGAGCAGTCAGTAAACGTTCTCGGATAAGCTTTATCTTCTCCTCTGACTGCCGAACAATGTCTGGGCCAACCAATGCTGATTCTCCTATTTCAAACCAACCAATCGGCGACCTGCATTTTCGCCCGTATAATGCCTCGAAAGGCGCCATCTGGATGGCTGAATGGTAACTGTTATTATAAGCAAATTCAATCAATGAAAGATGCTCATCCCAATTACACCCAAAATCTAATACACACGCTCGCAACATATCTTCGAGCGTTTGGATAGTCCGCTCAGCCTGCCCGTCTGTCTGAGGGTGGAATGCTGTGCTCAAATTAATCTGCGTTGCCAAACCTTTCTGAAATGACTGCCAAAATCTAGCTGTGAACTGTGCTCCCCTATCTGAAATGATGGATACCGGCACTCCATGCAATCTAACTATTTCTCTGATATATAATTCGGCATAATCCTCAGCCGAGAAGGTAGCTTTCACTGGCAGGAAATGAGCTGATTTTGTCAGCCTGTCAACTATTACCCAAATGGAATCATTTCTGCGTCTGGTACGGGGTAACCCTGTTACAAAATCCATGTTTATCGCTTCCCATTTCCACATAGGCACCGTTATATCTTGCGTTAAACCGCCCGGTTTCTGGTGCTCTGCTTTCACCTGCTGACAGTTAAAACATCTAGATACAAATTCGGCTATCTCAGCTTTCATACCTGGCCACCAGTAGATGTCTCTGGTGTCGTGGTACATTTTGGTCGCTCCTGGATGGAGGGAATAGCGAGCATAATGTACCTCATGCATGATCCGCCCGCGAAGCCCTAAAACATTTGGGACACAGAGGCGGCCCTTACAGCGTAGCACATCATCCTCAGTTATCTGAAAATCTGACTCCTTACCTCTCTGAATTCTATATCTGAGTTGGACTAAATTAGGATCCTCGTACTGTCGTTCTTTTACCTCTGTAACTAATGATGACACAGCAAAATTCTGAATTACTGCCCTATTATTTTCTGTTTCCATTACTCGAACGGCTAAACCAGCTAACTGATGAATTTCTTTGGCTAACTTCCGCTTCTCAAGTCGCAAATACGCCAAACTTCCCATTGACTTACGGCTCAGGGCATCTGCTACAACATTATCTTTTCCAGGGTGGTATAGAATATTCACATCATAATCTTTTAACAGCTCCAACCAGCGGCGTTGCCGTAGATTCAACTCCCTCTGAGTGAAAATGTACTGTAAGCTCCTATGATCTGTGTAAATATCAACATGGACGCCGTACAGGTAATGCCTCCACATTTTTAAGGCATGGATTACTGCGGCCAATTCCAGGTCGTGGGTAGGGTAATTCTTTTCGTGTTTCCTCAGCTGTCTGGAAGCATATGCAATTACTCTACCATGCTGCATCAACACACAACCTAACCCGACGCCTGACGCGTCGCAATAGACTGAATAACCTTCTGTGCCTTCCGGCAATGCCAATACTGGGGCGGAGGTTAATCTGTCTTTCAGTTCCTGGAAGCTCTGCTCACACGCCTCTGTCCATTGAATCTTTGCTGCTTTCTGTGTCAATTTGGTCAGAGGTGCCGCAATGGTCGAGAACCCTTCAACGAACCTCCTGTAATACCCTGCCAATCCCAGAAAGCTACGAACTTCAGTCGGAGTGGTAGGCCTAGGCCATGACTTAACTGCTTCTATTTTCTGTTTGTCTACCTGTATACCAGCATCCGACACGATATGCCCTAAAAAGGCCACTGAGTTAAGCCAGAATTCACACTTAGAAAATTTAGCATACAACTGACGGTCCCTGAGGATCTGGAGCACTGTCCGCAAATGAGTCCGGTGATCTGCTTCAGAGCGAGAATACACCAGAATATCATCAATGAATACTATCACGAACAAGTCCAGGAAAGGTCTGAAAATACTGTTCATCAGGTCCATGAAGACTGCTGGGGCATTCGTTAACCCGAAGGACATGACTAGAAATTCAAAATGTCTATATCGGGTCCTGAATGCTATCTTAGGAATATCTCTCTCACGTACTCGGACCTGGTGATATCCGGACCGCAAGTCAATCTTAGAAAAGTATCTGGCTCCCTGCAACTGATCAAATAAGTCATCAATTCTGGGGAGCGGGTACTTGTTCTTTACTGTAACTTTGTTTAACTGCCGATAGTCTATGCACATTCGGAGCGAGCCATCTTTCTTTCTCACAAATAAAACTGGCGCACCCCACGGTGAAGTACTCGGCCTGATGAAACCTTTATCCAACAAATCTTTCAACTGCTCCTTTAATTCTCTAAGTTCTGCAGGAGCCATACGATAGGGAGGAATTGATATCGGCTGAGTGCCTGGTAACAAGTCAATAGCAAAATCTATCTCCCTTTCTGGGGGAATACCAGGTAACTCATCAGGAAACACATCAAGGAATTCATTCACTACTGGAACAGACTGGATTGTCGGAGATTTTGCTTGGACATCCTGAACTCTGACCAGATGGTAAATACACCCCTTAGATATCAACTTTCTCTCCTGAAGGTAGGAAATAAACCTACCCTTTGGCGTAGCGGTGCTGCCCTTCCATTCTCGCACTGCTTCTCCCAGGAAGTGGAATCGGACCGTCTTGGTCCAACATTCAACGTTGGCAAAACACAGTACTAACCAATCCATACCCATTATGGCATCGAAGTCTATCATTTCTAACTCAACCAGATCTACTGTGGTCTGACGGTCAGCAACCTCTACTGTACACCCGCAGTAGATTCGGCTAGCTGTGATAGAGTCACCGACGGGCGTGGATACTAAGAAGGGCTGCTGCAATGATTCTGGTGCAATGCTAAACTTTCGTGCCACAAATGGAGTAATGTAGGACAAAGTAGACCCTGGATCAATCAACACATAAGCAGGGTGTGAGCAGATAGTTAACATACCTGTCACAACATCAGGCGACGCTTCTAAATCTTGCCTCCCTGGTAAGGCATATGTGCGGCTTGGACCCGCACCTGTACTGGAGGCCCCTGATCTGCCCTGACCCCTACCTGCTGAAACTGAGGGCCTGCGCCCAGTCGAGGATGTTGTGGCTCGTGACCCTGCAGATGCCCTATCCTATCTATCTCGGTCCTCTCAGCCTTTAGCTGGGCAATCTTTCATCAAATGGCCTTCTTGGCCACAAATATAACATGCAGTGGAACCATACCTGCATGCTCCAGGATGGCGTCGACTGCATATAGGTAAAAGTGGTAGGGTATACCTACTCTGCTCCGCCCTCCTCTATAATGGTGAATCTTCCATCTGCGAGCCCCTACCAGTCTCTGACTGCCCCCTGCGGCTGAATCTACCCCCCTGCGACTGTGGCGGAGGTGGGGGCCTGGGCGGCCTGTCTAACAATCGTGGCCTGGGTCCTCCCCGGGCCTCCCTCTGTAACTCAACTGGCCTGTCCCGGCGACGCTGTTCGTGATTGACCCTCCTGATCTCCCGTTGTCGCTGTATGATGCCCTCAATATTCTGGGCAAATGCCTGAACTCGAGCAATGTCCATGTCCTCTCGCAGTGTGGCTGTAATACAAGTCTCAACATATTCTGGATTCAACCCCATGATGAAGCGGTGTACTTTGGATGCCATGGTATCAACAAAGGCCGGTGCATATCGAGCCAAAGAATCAAACCGCAAGGAATATTCCCGGACACTCATGGCCCCCTGCTCCAGATGTAGGAACTGGTCTACCCAAGCCTGTCGAATCTCCCGCGGCAGATAGTGATCCAGAAAGGCTCCTGAAAAGCTGAACCAGGTGGGAGGGGAAACATCTCTCCCTCGGGACCTTTCCCAGCTTTTATACCATAACACAGCGATATCCCATAACCGGAATGCTGCCAACTCAACTGATTCTGTAGGCGTGGCATGCATAACCCTGAAGATTCTCTGCATTTGATCCAGAAAATCCTGAGGGTCCTCTATCCGGTCCGTACTTGTAAACTGTGGGGGATTCAGAGCTAAGAACTCTCGGACCCTCGAACTACCGGGCCCTCCTGATGACTCTGCATCCGTAGACGGCACTGGCTGACGCTGAGCAGCCATCATCTGTGCTAACATGACTACAACACTCCTAACCTCCTGGTCGGAAGGTGTCGGTATAGGGACTGCTGAAGGTAATGTCGCCCCAAGT
Source organism: Datura wrightii (assembly GCA_035772735.1). NCBI lineage: Eukaryota > Viridiplantae > Streptophyta > Magnoliopsida > Solanales > Solanaceae > Datura > Datura wrightii. The sequence continues at coordinate 63,250,979 of JASDFA010000016.1, read as the reverse complement.
GGCTCCTGACGTGGTGGAGACTGCTGAGGAGGCTGGGATGATGCCTCTGTAGTGCCCTCTGATCGGGCTGTTTCTAAACGAGGGTGAGGCATCCTGCTAGTGCCTTCCCCTGCTGCAACATCTAAGCTCCGACCTGTGATAGGATGTCGCTGGTCTGACATTATCTGTAACCAAAGAATATAGTAAGCTTTTAGGGACTCAACCCTATATTGTACCGCTCTACAGCACGACTGAGTAAGAATAAAAGACAACCATCCTATCATGCCTTGCAGCCTCCTACCCATAGTATGTGGTGCACAACACATCAATGGGCAGGACTCTACTTAGCATGGCTTGCAGACTCCCTGGGATACGACCTGCTCTGATACCAAGTTTGTCAGACTCCGCCTTGGGGGGTATGACTGGCACCTGGTGCCCTACTAGGACCTGAACTGCTGGACTGCTAAGCCTGGGCACATCTGGTGCCTGGCTGTCTCTAACTAACATTTCTGGAAAACAAAGGGCTATATGACGGCTGTAAACACAGCCCCCGACCCATTGGCCTATAGCCTTCTGTACCTATACTAACAGCTGACCAGAAACATATAAATTCAGGGAAACCTATGCGGGCCGACAAGGCCACCATGCTGTCTGGTTATCTGTAACTTAATCATAGAATATTAGGAAGCTATGTGACCGGCAAGGTCACCACTACTATCAAGCTATGGCCCCACACAGCCAACATGAAAGAAACAGAAGTACTAACAACTAAACAACTGCACGACCTCACCCGACCGGCTCATCTGACCACAGGGAAATATATACAGACTGCAAGCCTCTAGGAATAGCAATAGAAATGATCGGGACAGGGCCCCGACCTACCTGTACTATACAACAAAAGGAAATGAAATACACCTCTGGAATTCAGTCTCCGGATAACAGGAGTTGAATACTCGATCGCTGACAGGAATCACGTGGTATCGCCTGCTCGTCTATAAGTACCTGCAGGCAAGTAATGCAGCGCCCCACCGGGCGTCAGTACCGCTGGTACTGAGTATGTAAAGCAATAACTAAAAACAAAATCTGAAAACAACAATGTAACTGATGAAACTGAAGTAGGGAGAATTAGATTAACTGTCGAATAATGTAAGTCATACCTTCTCTCATTTATACTGGAAGGGATAGGAGTCGTACCTGGAGACGTATCACTCTACTGCTGATCTACTCGTATCTAACGTAGCATGGCATAACATAACATAGCACACACAAACCTTACCCGGCCCCCATAAGCCGGGAGGTACAACCAGCACGGAATCTACACCCCTACCCCGGTCACCCCATCTCCTATAACCCTGTAAGCGTCCTGCCGGTCCCCTGGGTATGCACTTGGGCTCGCTGAGCCCCTGACTATAACTGCATCTGAGTCCGAAGGACTCCTGAATCAACACCCGGGCGTACCCGCTCGACGGGGGTGTGTAAAAGCCGACCAAGGCATAATATGGGGAAAACTGGCATCCCATCTTCATCCCCTGTGGGACGGCATGCCACTCCGTAGAGCGACGTATCCTCGTCCTTTGGCGGACGAGTCGATACAGCTATTAACCCTGGGGCGGTCATGGATGCTAGGTAGTCCAACCCCAAACAATACAACGGTCTCAACTAGTAATACTGTCTGCATATCTCACATGCTGAGGCTAATAGTGGTAAAATATTGTATATATTACATGCTGAACTAGTAATAGTAATATGTACGTATTTAATACATGCTTAGGCTGGTAAATATATATATGTATGAATATAGTCTCCTGCCAGACTGTTCTGGGGCTAATACTGAACAGGATATAGTGTTTCTGCTGAAAACCATGCTGTATACTGAGTTTCTATAGTAACATGATTTGCCATTTCTAATATGCTTGCTAACCTCATTTTAACTTATCATTCTATTTCTGAGATGTCTTACCGATTTTACATCTCTTTACTGAGTTTCAACTGAATACAATGATATCCTAACATTCTGTGCTACATCACATACTGAGCATGCTGTGCAGTTTCTAACACCTGTACTAGAATCTATATCGTGCTAGCAAGTTTCACGCAAGTTATAACTCAATGCTTCTAATATCGTACCAACATTTGTAGTAAACATCATACATGGCTTCTGAGTATTCTACTGGCCTTTAAATTACTGTACTGTACCAAAATTACTTAACTTGCCGAGGAAACTAACTTTACATACCTTATTCTCGAACTATCCAGCTGTCGGACGAGGCTCGGCCAGTACTTCAACTATTTCCTCCCAACTGCATTCATAAATATGTCAATTAATACTAAATACAACTTTATTGTAAAGAGCAACGTCACTTTCGATATAGTTTATAGCCTAAACTTAGGCTTATCGAAAGACGGTCGAAAACTCACTATTTTTCAGCGGTGCAGAAGGGAGAAATATTCACTTCACAGCTAGGAACACATAGACACTAATTTAGAGCAATTCCACTTACCTTAGCTCGGTGGCTCGACGATTTTTCGGCCGTATTTCACGAAACTGAATCCGTAGGAATGCTCTCTGCTGTTAAATACCTCAGTATCTGGAGTTAATTTGAGTTTGGACAATGTTTAGCAGCGTAATCGGACAAAAATTATATTATTTCTTCGTTCCTTTTCCTTCTCTTGCGTTTGCTCTCTGTTTTCTAGAAATTAATAAGTGTTTTGATCATTAAAAACCGAAGTGGGGCTTTATATACTTGGGTCTGGGCAAGGCCAACGTGTCACGGAGCCAACACGGAGGCCTCTCCTCCGTGACACGCTGCCATCGCGGAGGGGCTCTGCCTCGGCTCCTTCCGCGATGGTTCGACAGGTTTCTCGTCCGATCTTTTCCCGGGCCTTTCTCCAGCACGTATGGCCTTCAAATATGCTTAACCAATGTGCGAATAGGTCGTCTAGGTGCCGGGAATTCTACGGGGTATAACATTCTCCCCCCCTTAAGAACATTCGTCCTCGAATGTACACTGTTATCTAGAGGACTACTTACTCACCTTCTAGAAAAATTTCGGCAGAGTTTCCCCTGTAATATGGACTATAGCAAAAACCTGAAATGCAGAAAAGTCCAACACAGGCACTGCACGTAATATTTTAGGATCCACTAGATAACTAAGTATCAATCTTTCTCATTCACACACATACAACTATAAGGTACTGCATAAGTAATAATACGGACATACCTGTCGCCTGACTAGGCCTGGAATAGGTGAGGGTATCTGGCTTTCATATCTTCTTCAGCTTCCCTTGTCATTTCCTCACGGTTCCTGTTACGCCACAATACTTTAACAGATGCAACATCTTTAGTCCTTAACCTGCGAATCTGTCTGTCTAAGATAGCTACGGGAACCTCTTCATATGCTAACTCTTCTGTGACCTGGACATCCTGAACTGGAACTACTGTAGAAGGGTCCCCTACGAACTTCCTTAACATAGAGACATGGAATACTGGGTGAACAGATGCTAACTCTGGAGGCAAGTTCAATTCGTATGCAACTCGGCCTATTCTTCGCCAAATCTGATATGGCCCAATGAATCTCGGGCTAAGCTTGCCTTTCTTGCCAAATCTCATTACCCCTTTCATCGGAGACACTTTCAGATATACCCAGTCATTTACCGCAAATTCTAGATTTCTGCGCCGCATGTTTGCATAAGACTTCTGGCGGCTCTGAGCAGTCAGTAAACGTTCTCGGATAAGCTTTATCTTCTCCTCTGAGCAGTCAGTAAACGTATGGAGCATTCCTACGGATTTAGTTTCGTGAAATTCGGCCAGCGAATCATCATGCTACCGAGCTAAGGTAAGTGTAATTGCTCTAAATTAGTGTTAACATACTCCAAGCCCTAAAGTGAGTATTTCTACCTTCTGGACTTTCGAGAAATAGCGAGTTTTCGACCGTTTTTCGATAAGTCAAATTTAGGCTATATATATATTGAAAGTGATATTTTCTTTCAGGATATTAGCGTATTTAGTTCTAATTGATATATATATATATATATATGAATGCAGTTGGGGAGGAATAGCAGAAGTACTGATCGAGCTACGCCAATTAGTCGAGTAATCCGAAGCAAAGATATGTAAAGCTTGTTCCTTCGGCAAGTTAGTAATCTAGTATAGGAAATAACATGAACTATAAAAGCAAGAACCTAGGAATCGACAATTGAGTTTAGTATGATTCCAGCAAGCATGTTTTATAATATTATGTTATATTCAGAATAAAAGTTATTAGAGCATTATCAGACAGGCAGATAATATTTCAGATACAGTATAGCTTAGTATGAGAATCATTTTAATACAGAAAAGAGTATCAGAATCGTATATCGAAACACGGATAGTATTTTCAGATTGAACATGCTTGCTGTATGTGATTATTGCTTGTTGAGACCTGTTTGTGTTATGAGGGAACGCTTTTAGCATCCTCGCCGCCCCTGGGTTGGTAACTGTGTCGACCCACCGCTGAGGGTGGGGATACGCCACTCCAAGGAGTGGTAGGCCATCCGCTAGAGGACGAAGATAGGATGGAGCATTCCGCATATGAGGTTGATCAGCATAGCATCACAGAGCACAGAGTACAGAGTATAGAGTTGAGTATAGAAGTCCTCCGGGCTCAGACACAGTTACATATATCAGAGGTCATAGTCCGAGCTGGAGACCCAGGGGGCCGGTAGAGGTGCTTGTAGTTAGTAGATGAGTTGAGAGATTTATTTTTGGATGGTTTTGACCTGGGTAGGGGTATATAGATTGTGTGTTGGTTGGCACCTTCCGGTTTATGGGGGCTGGTATAAGTCCTTGTATGTTATATATATGTATATACTTGATATCTATTAGTTGATAGATAGTAGGTCGCCATGACGACAGGTATGATTCTACCTTACCTTCAGTACAGATAAGCCTATTCAAGATCCTGCTAGTTCAGACAGTTTCAGATACTTCCTGCTATTTAGAATTTACTAGCGTTGTTATTTATATTCAGTTATATTCAGTTTGCCTTACATACTCAATACCAGTGGTACTGACGCCCGTTCGGGGTGCTGCATTACTTGCCTGCAGGTACCTATAGACGAGGAGCCGATCCCTCGTGATCCTAGCCAGCGCAGAGTCATCAGCTCCTGGCATCCGGAGCTTGATATTCAGAGGTTTATATCATTTTCTTTTGTTGTACAGTACAGGTAGGTCGGGGTCCTATCCCGACCATCTTATCAGTATTCGTAGAGGCTTGCAGTCTGTATATATTTCCCTGTGGTTAGTTCTGCGGATCGTGTGGGGCCGTGCGTATGTTTAGTTGTTTATGTTGGCCGTGTAAGGCCTTATCTAGTCAGTAGTGGTGACCTTGCCGGTCACGTAGTTGTTCAGCATTTGTTATATTGATTTAGAGCTAACTAGACAACATGGTGGCCTTATCGGCCCGCATAGGTCCCCCTATAGGAATGTGATTCTGATTAGCTGATGTTATAGTACGGGTGGCTATAGGCCTAGTCGGCCGGAGGCTATTTTTACAACCGTTATATAGTCCCGTTGTTTCCGTGAATTAGAGTTAGAGCCAGCCAGGCACCAGATGTGCTTAGGCTCAGTAGTCTAGCAGTTCAGATCCTAATAGGGCACAAGGTGCCAGTCATACCCCCTAAGGCGGGGCATGACAAACTTGGTATCAGTGCAGGTCGTGTCCCAGGGAGTCTGCAAGCCATGCTAAGTAGAGTCTTGTCTATGGATGTGTTGTGCACCACATACTATAGGCAGGAGGCTGCAAGGCATAATAGGATGGTTACCCTTTCTTCATATTCAGTCATGCCATAGAACAGTACAGTATAGGCTCGAGTTCTTAAAACTTATCATATTCTTTGTCTACAGATAAAAATGGCAGACCAGCGACACCTTGCCACAGGTAGAAGGCTGGATACCGCAGCAGGAGAAGGCACCAGTAGGATGCCTCAGCTTCATTTAGAATCAACCCGATCTGAGGGCGATATAGAGGCATCATCACAGCCTTCTCAGCAGTCCCCATCTCATCAGGAGCCATTCGGGATGACACCGCCTCAGATAGCTCTTGTACCTACACCATCCGATCAGGAAGTTCGCAGTGCTGTAGTTATGCTGGCACAAATGATGGCCACTCAGCGCCAGTCAGTGCCACCTGTAACAGCAGAGCCATCAGGTGGATCTGGTAGTTCGAGGGTCAGAGGATTTTTGGCATTAGGTCCTCCATAGTTCACAGGGTTGGATCAGGCAGAGGACCCCCAGGACTTCCTAGATCAGATGTAGAGAATCTTTCGGGTCATGCATGTAACACCTACAGAATCTGTTGAGATGGCAGTATTCCACTTGCGAGACATTGTTGTGTTGTGGTACGAGAGTTGGGAAAGGTCTCGAGGGAGAGATATTGCCCCTCCGACTCGGTCCAGCTTTTCAAAGGCCTTCCTGGACCATTATTTGCCACGGGAGGTCAGACAGGCCCGGATGGACCAATTTTTGCATCTGGACAGGAGGCGAGGAGTGTACGTGAATATGCCCTACAATTTGATTCCTTAGCCCGCTATGCTCCAGCTTTTGTGGACACCATGCCATCCAGAGTCCACTGATTTATTATGGGTCTGAACCCATAATACATTGAGGCATGCGTGATAGCTACATTACGGGAAGATATGGACATCGCTCGGGTGCAGGCCTTTGCCCAGACTATTGAGGGCCTTAGACAGCGGCAACAGGACAGTAGATAGACAAATCAGGAGCAGCGCTACAGGGATAGATCAGATGAAATACAGAGGGAGATTCAGAGAGGACCCAGGTGCCGGTTGTCAGACAGGCCCCCTAGACCCCCACCTCCATCACAACAGCAGAGGGGTAGATTTATTCGTCGAGGGCATTCAGAGTCTGGTGGCAATTCTCGAACAGTGGATTCACCTCAGCAGAGGAGGGTAGAGCAAAGCAGATACACCCCCCACCCTGCCCTATTTGCAGTCAGCCTCACACTGGAGCTTGTAGATATGGCTCCACAGGGTGTTATATATGCGGGCAGGAGGGTCACATGATGAGAGATTGTCCATCCAAGGGGCAAGGTAGCCGAGATAGCCAGGAAAGAACATCAGCAGGGCCACGAGCTCCAGCAGCCTCGGCAGGGTGTAGGCCCTCAGGTTCAGCAGGTAGAGGCCGAGGTAGATCAGGAGCCTCTAGTTCAGGTACGGGCTCAAGCCGTACCTATGCATTACTAGGGAGACAGGACTCGGAGGCATCTCCAGATGTGGTAACAGGTATGATGACTATTTGCTCATACTCTGCTTATGTATTGATTGATCCAGGGTCCACTTTGTCCTACGTTACCCCATTTGTGGCTCGAAAGTTTAGTGTTGCACTAGAATTGTTACAGCAGCCCTTTTCAATAGCTACACCCGTTGGTGACTCCATTATAGCTAGCAGAATTTATCGAGGGTGTACAGTAGAGGTTGCTGATCGTCAGACTACAGTAGATCTGGTAGAACTAGAGATGATTGATTTCGATTCCATTATGGGTATGGATTGGTTGGTGCCATGCTATGCTAACGTAGAATATTGGACCAAGATGATCCGATTCCACTTTCCAGGGGAGGCAGTGCGAGAGTGGAAGGGAAGCACCGCTACGCCAAAAGGTAGGTTTATTTCCTACCTTCAGGCGAGGAAGTTGATAGCTCAGGGATGTATTTACCACCTAGTCAGGGTTCAGGATGTTCGGGTAGAGTCTCCGACACTCCAGTCTGTTCTAGTGGTGAATGAATTCCCTGATGTATTTCCAGATGAGCTTCCTGGTATTCCCCCAGGAAGGGAAATAGATTTTGCAATCGACTTGCTACCAGGCACGCATCCCATATCAATTCCTCCGTATCGTATGGCTCCTGCTGAACTCAGAGAATTAAAGGAGCAGCTGAAGGATCTATTAGATAAGGGCTTTATCAGGCCGAGTACTTCACCATGGGGTGCGCCAGTTTTATTTGTAAGAAAGAAGGATGGCTTGCTCCGCATGTGTAGAGATTACCGGCAGCTGAATAAGGTTACAGTCAAGAATAAGTATCCGCTTTCCAGAATAGATGACTTGTTTGACCAGTTACAGGGGGCCAAATATTTCTCCAAGATTGACTTACGGTCCGGATATCATTAGGTTCGAGTTCGTGAAAGAGACATTCCGAAAATAGCCTTCAGGACCCGATATGGCCACTTTGAATTCCTAGTTATGTCCTTTGGATTGACGAATGCCCCAGCAGTATTTATAGACCTGATGAACAGTACCTTCAGACCATACCTGGACCTGTTCGTGATAGTATTTATCGATGATATTCTGGTGTATTCTCGTTCAGAGGCAGACCACCAGGCTCATTTATGGACAGTGCTCCAGATTCTTAGGGACCGTCAGTTATATGCTAAGTTCTCCAAATGTGAATTCTGGCTGAACTCAGTAGCCTTCTTGGGGCATATTGTGTCGGATGTTGGTATACAGGTTGACACGCAGAAAATAGAAGCAGTCAAAACATGGCCTAGACCTACCACTCCGACCGAAGTCCGCAGTTTTCTGGGATTGGCAGGATACTACAAAAGATTTGTTGAGGGATTCTCTACTATAGCGGCACCTCTGACTAAGCTAATGCAGAAAGCAGTAAAGTTTCAGCGGATAGAGGCATGTGAGCAGAGTTTCAAAGAATTAAAGAACAGATTAACCTCCGCTCCAGTGTTAGCATTACCAGAAGGTACAGAGGGTTATTCAGTGTATTGTGACACATCAGGTATTGGGTTGGGTTGTGTGTTGATGCAGCACGCTAAAGTGATTGCATATGCTTCTAGACAGCTGAGGAAACACGAAAAGAATTACCCTACCGATGACCTGGAGTTAGCCGCAGTGATCCACGCCTTAAAGATATGGAGACATTACTTGTATGGTGTCCATGTGGATATTTTCACAGATCATAAGAGCCTACAATATATCTTCACTCAGAGGGAGTTAAATTTGCGACAGCGTCGCTGGTTGGAGTTATTGAAAGATTATGACGTGGACATTCTGTATCATCCGGGAAAAGCCAATGTAGTAGCAGATGCTCTCAGCTGTAAATCAATGGGAAGTTTGGCGTATTTGCAGCCCGAACAATGGGAATTAGGCAGAGAAATACATCAATTAGCCAGCCTAGACGTTCGTGTAGCAGAAACAGAGGACAACAGAGAGGTAATTCAGAACACCGTTGTGTCGTCATTAGTTGTGGAGGTAAAAAAACGGCAATATGAAGATCCTGACCTGGTCCAGCTTAAGGACAAAATTCAGCAAGGGAAATCGCTAGATTTTCAGATAACTGAGGATAAAGTGCTGCGATGTAAGGGCCGCCTCTGTGTTCCGGATATTTCAGGGCTCCGGCAGCAGATTATGAACGAGGTACATTACGCCTGCTATTCTCTCCACCCAGGCGCGACGAAAAAGTACCACGATATCAAGGAAATCTACTGGTGGCCAAGTATGAAGAGGGAAATAGCAGAATTTGTAGCCCAATGTCCTAACTGCCAACAGGTAAAAGCGGAACACCAGAAACCGGGCAGATTGACTTAGGACATAGTTGTGCCTCTCTGGAAATGGGAAGCAGTGAACATGGACTTTATAGCAAGATTACCCCATACCAAACATAGACATGATTCCATTTGGGTAATAGTTGACAAACTGATGAAATCAGCTTATTTCCTGCCAGTGAAAGCTACTTTCTCTACCGAAGATTACGCCGAATTATATATCCGAGATATAGTTAGATTACACGGTGTTCTAGTATCTATTATCTCTGATAGAGGAGCACAATTTACAGCTAGATTTTGGCAGTCATTTTAGAGAGGTCTGGGAACGTTGATTAATTTGAGCACAACATTCCACCCTCAGACAGATGGACAGGCTGACCGCACTATTCAGATGCTCGAGGACATGCTACGGGCGTTTGTGCTAGATTTTGGAGGTAGCTGGGACGAGCATTTGCCGCTAATTGAGTTTGCTTATAATAATAGCTATCACTCAGCTATCCAGATGGCGCCCTTTGAGGCATTGTATGGTCGAAAATGCAGATCGCCAGTTGGCTGGTTTGAAGTGGGAGAGTCAGCGCAGATTGGACCAATATTATTCAACAGTCAGAGGAGAAGGTAAAGCTTATCAGAGAGTGCCTACTAACTGCACAGAGCCGCCAGAAATCATATGCTGATATGCGGTGCAGAGTCCTGGAATTTGATGTGAATGACTGGGTATTTCTGAAAGTATCTCCGATAAAAGGGGTGATAAGATTCGGTAAGAGAGGTAAGCTTAGCCCGAGATTCGTTGGGCCTTATTAGATTCAGCGGAGAGTAGGCCGAATGGCATACGAATTGAACTTGCCTCCAGAATTAAAGTCTGTTCATCCAGCTTTCCACGTATCTATGCTAAGGAAGTGCATATGAGACCCTCACAGAGTTGTCCCAGTCCAGGATGTCCAGGTTACAGAAGAGCTGGCCTATGAAGAGGTTCCAGTAGCTATCTTAGACAGACAGATTAGTAGATTGAGAACTAAAGATATTGCGTCTGTCAAGGTACTGTGGCGTAACAGGAACCGAGAGGAGATGACTTGGAAGGTAGAGGAAGATATGAAAATCAGATATCCTCACTTGTTTCAATCCTAGTCAGTCAAGAGGTATGTTAGTATTGTTATTTTATGCAGTGCCTTATAATATATGTATAAATGAGATAATCGACTCCAATCTTTTGTCTGATGAATGCTATAGTATGGTGTGGAGTATCTGTGTTGGACTTTTCTGCATTTCAGGTTTTCGAGATAGTCCATATTACAGGGGAAACTTTGCCTAAAGTTTTCTAAAAAAAAATAAGTTGAGTATGTCGAGAATTCCTATAAATAGAGGTTTACATTCGAGGATGAATGTTCTTAAGGGGGGGAGAATGTTACACCCCGTAAATTCTCGACATGTAGATGGCCTAGTCGCATGTTGGTTAAGAGTTTTTGAATGCAATACATGCTAGGAAAAGGTCCGGGGAAAGATCGGATAAGAAATCCATCGAACCATCGCGGAAGGAGCCGGGGCAGAGCCCCTCTGCGATGGAAACGTGCCACGGAGGGAGGGCCTCCGCGTTGGCTCCGTGTCACGGAGGCCCTGTCCAAGCCCAAGTATATAAGCCTCCAAACTTCATTTTTTTAATTAAAATTCCTTATAATTTCCAGTGAAAAACAGAGAGTAATCAGAGAGAAGGGGGGAACGAAGATCTCCTACTAATATTTGTCCGATTACGCTGCCAAATGCGGTCCAAACTCAAATTAACTTCAGATATCGAGGTATTAAGCAGTAAGAAGCATTCCTACGGATTTAGTTTCGTGAAATTCGGCCAACGATTCATCGTTCTACCGAGCTAAGGTAAGTGGAATTGCTCTAAATTAGTGTTAACATACTCCTAGCCCTAAAGTGAGTATTTCTACCTTCTGGACTTTCGAGAAATAGCGAGTTTTCGACCGTTTTTCGATAAGCCAAATTTAGGCTATATATATATTGAAAGTGATATTTTTGTTATACCCCGTAAGATTTCTGACACCTAGATGGCCTATTCACACGGTGGTTAAGCATATTTGAAAGCCATACGTGCTACAGAAAGGCCCGGGAAAGGATCAGACGGATAACCTGTCGAACCATCGCGGAAGGAGCCGAGGCAGAGCCCCTCCGTGATGGCAACGTGTCACGGAGGTGGAGCCTCCGCGTTGGCTCTGTGACATGTTGGGCCTGTCTAGGCCCAAGTATATAAAGCCCCCACTTCGGTTTGTGAGGTTATATTTCTTATTAAATTTCCAGAAAACGCAGAGAAACGGAGAGAGACGAAGAGGGGTAATATTTTATCATTCGATTACGCTGTCAAACGTAGTCTAAACTCAAATTAACCTCAGGTACCGAGGTATTTAGTAGCAGGGAGCATTCCTACGGATTTTGTTTCGCGAAATACGGCCGACGAATCGTCGAGCTACCGGACTAAGGTAAGTGGAATTGCTCCAAACTAGTGCCTATGTGTTCCTAGCTGTGAAGTGAATACTTCTCCCCTCTGGACTTCTGGAAAATAGCAAGTTTTCGACCGTCTTTCGATAAGCCTAAGTTTAGGCTATAATTATATCGAAAGTGGTGTCGTCCTTCAGAATAAAGTTGTATTTAGTACTGATTGACGTATATATGAATGCAGTTGGGAGAAATAGCTGGAATACTGACCGAGCTACGCCAGTTAGTCGGGAAATCAGAAGCGAAGGTATGTAAAGCTAGTTTCCTCGGCAAGTTAGTAGTCTCGGTATAGTAAAATAGTTTAAAGGCCAGTAGAATGTTCAGAAGTCGTGTGTTATGTTTAGTATGAATATTGGTACGATATTGGAAGCATCATGTTATGTATAGCGTGAAACTTGCTAGCACGATATAAATTCTAATACAAAGTGTTAGGAACTGTACAGCATGTCCAGTATGTGATTTAGTAAAGTATGTTAGGATATTATCGTATTCAGTTGAAACTTAGTAAAGCAATATAAGTATCTGTAAGGTATCTTAGAAGTAGAATGGTAGATTAAAATGAAGTTTAGAAAGCATGTTAGAAATAGTAAATCATGTTACTATAAAAACTCAGTTATACAGCATGATTTCCAGCAGAAAAACTATATCTTGTTCAACATTAGTCTCAGCACAGTATGACAGAAAATTATATATGTATATACCATTATCAGTCTCAGCATATATTAAATACATACATATCACTATCACTAGTTCAACATACAGTATGTACAGATACATTATCATCACTAGCTTCAGCATGTGGTATATGCAGATAGTATTACTAGTTGAGACCACTGTATTGTCTTGGGGTTGGATTACCTAGCATCCACGACCGCCCCAGGGTTAATAGCTGTATCGACTCATCCGCCAGAGGACGAGGATACGTCGCTCTACGGAGTGACATGCCGTTCCACAGGGGACGAAGATGGGATGCCGGTTTCCCCATATTGTGCCTTGGTCGGCCTTTATACACCCCCGTCGAGCGGGTACGCCCGGGGTGTTGATTCAGGAGTCCTCCAGACTCAGGTACAATTATAGTCAGGGGCTCAGCGAGCCCAAGTGCATACCCAAGGGATCGGCAGGATGCTTATAGTTATTATAGGAGATGGGACGACCGGGGTAGGGGTATAGATTGCGTGTTGATTGTACCTCCCGGCTTATGGGGGCCGGGTAAGGTTTGTGTGTGCTATGCTATGTTACGTTATGTTATGCCATGTTACACTAGATACGAGTAGATCGATAATAGAGCGATACAATTCCAGGTATGACTCCTACTCCTTCCAGCATGGTTAAGAGTAGGCTTAGCTTTACATTTTCAGCCAGTTTAGTCTATTCCTTTCTGTTTCGGTTCCTTCAGTTGTATTGTTGTTTTCAGATATCTTTCAGCTATTGTTTTACATACTCAGTACCAGTGGTACTGACGCCCGTCTAGGGCGCTGCATTACTTGCCTGCAGGTACGCATAGGCGAGGGGCCGATACCTCGTGATTCCAGTCAGCTTACAGGGTCATCAACTCCAGTCATCCGGAGCTAGATAGCTAGACGTTTATCCCTTGTCTTTGTTGTACAGCATGGGTAGGCCGGGGCCCTGTCCCGACCATCTTATCAGTATTCCTAGAGGCTTGCAGTCTGTATATATTTCCCTGTGGTCAGTTGAGCCGGTCGTGTGAGGCCGTGCAGTTTGTTATAGTTGTTTAGCATTTCAGTTATGTTGGCCGTGTGAGGCCTTATCCAGTCAGTAGTGGTGACCTTGCCGGTCACGTAGCTTTCCAGTACTTCATTATTGAGCTACAGATAACTAGACAGCATGATGGCCTTGTCGGCTCGCATAGGCTTTCTTATATTGATATGTTTCTGGTTAGCTGTTAGTGCAGGTACAGGTGGCTATAGGCCCAGCTGGCCGGAGGCTGTGTTTACAGCCGTTATATAGCCCTTTGTTTCCAGAAATCTGAGTTAGAGCTAGCCAGGCGCCAGATGTGCTCAGGCTCAGTAGTCTAGTAGTTCAGGTCCTAGTAGGGTACCAGGTGCCAGTCATACCCCCTAAGGCGGGGCGTGACAATTTTCTTTTAGGATATTAGCGTATTTAGTTCTAATTGATATATATATATATATGAATGCAGTTGGGAGGAATAGCAGAAGTACTTATCGAGCTACGCCAATTAGTCAGGTAATCCGAAGCAAAGGTATGTAAAGCTTGTTCCTTCGGCAAGTTAGTAATCTAGTACAACAAATAGCATGAACTATAAAACCAAGAACCTAGGAATCGAGAATTGAGTTTAGTATGATTCCGGCAAGCATGTTTTATAATATTATGTTATATTCAGAATAAAAGTTAGTAGAGCAATATCAGACAGACAGATAATATTTCAGATACAGTATAGCTTAGTATGAGAATCAGTTTAATACAGAAAAGAGTATCAGAATCGTATATCGAAACATGGATAGTATTTTCAGATTGAACATGCTTGTTGTATGTGATTATTGCTTGTTGAGACCTATTTGTGTTATGAGGGCACCCTTTTAGCATCCTCGCCGCCCCTGGGTTGGTAACTGTGACGACCCACCGCTGAGGGTGGGGATACGCCACTCCAAGGAGTGGTATGCCGTCCGCTAGAGGACGAAGATAGGATGGAGAATTCCCTATATGAGGCTGATCAGCATAGCATCACAGAGCACAGAGTACAGAGTATAGAGTACAGAGTATAGAGTTGAGTACAGGAGTCCTCCGGGCTCAGACACAGTTACATATATCAGAGGTCATAGTCCGAGATGGAGACCCAGGGGGCCGGTAGAGGTGCTCGTAGTTAGTAGATGAGTTGAGAGATTTATTTTTGGATGGTTTTGACCCGGGTAGGGGTATATAGATTGTGTGTTGGTTGGCACCTTCCGGCTTATGGGGGCTGGTATAGGTCCTTGTATGTTATATATATGTATATACATGTTATCTATTAGTTGATAGACAGCAGGTCGCCATGACGACATGTATGATTCTACCTTACCTTCAGTACAGATAAGCTTATTCCAGATCCTGCTAGTTCAGACAGTTTCAGATACTTCCTGCTATTCAGAATTTACTAGCATTGTTGTTTATATTCAGTTATGTTCAGTTTGCCTTACATACTCGGTACCAGTGGTACTGACGCCCGTTTGGGGCGCTGCATTACTTGCCTGCAGGTACCTATAGACGAGGAGTCGATCCCTCGTGATCCTAGCCAGCACAGAGTCGTCAGCTCCTGCCATCCGGAGCTTGATATTCAGAGGTTTATATCATTTTCTTTTGTTGTACAGTACGGGTAGGTCGGGGCTCTGTCCCGACCATCTTATCAGTATTCGTAGAGGCTTGCAGTCTGTATATATTTCCCTATGGTTAGTTGTGTCGGTCGTGTGGGGCCGTGCGTCTGTTTAGTTGTTTATGTTGGCTGTGTGAGACCTTATCTAGTCAGTAGTGGTGACCTTGCGGGTCACGTAGCTGTTCAACATTTGTTATACTGATTTAGAGCGAACTAGACAGCATGGTGGCCTTATCGGCCCGCATAGGTCCCCCTATATGAATGTGATTCTGGTTAGCTGATGTTATAGTACAGGTGGCTATAGGCCTAGTCGGCTGGAGGCTGTATTTACAACTGTTATATAGCCCGTTGTTTCCGTGAATTAGAGTTAGAGCCAGCCAGGCACCAGATGTGCTTAGGCTCAGTAGTCTAGCAGTTCAGATCCTAATAGGGCACCAGGTGCCAGTCATACCCCCCAAGGCGGGGCGTGACATTAAATTTATTTTTATTTTATTATTTTTTTTGTATTTCATACATTGAAATATATTTGTAAAATTATTATTACCTTTTATTTTCATTTGTACAAATAAATATTAGAGTTTTGATTATTATTAGTAAAATTATTTTTTTGTTCTGCTAATTTACTTCATTATAGAACGTCATTAACTTATATACTCAATTAGTATATTTTTTTTCCAAAAGTTAATATCTATTAAAAAATTATTTCATATATATATATATATATATATATATTATGATTTTAAAAAAAATGAAAGGGAGAAGACAAAGTTGATAATGTAAGGATAAAATAAATATTTTAAAAAGTCAATTAGAATAAAAAGAAAAGAATATCTATTATTCAAAATTGAGGAAAAAGTTTAATTTTTAAAACAAATTTAAGGGCGAAAACGATTTTCATCCGTCACAGATATTTAAACAAAATTTTTAAAAAGTATAAAAAACTAAAATGACAAATAGGTATAAAAGAAGCCATTTATGTTTGAGGAAAAAAACCCATGTGAAGGATTGCAGCTTTTGTCGGGTCAACAACTTCCCAACTCCGACCAGAATGTGGGCAACTCTTTTTTATTATACAAATACATTTCCCTATTCCTCCTTTTTAATTAATAATATCGTGTGGTTGTCACTTTTATTTTTCCTATATCTTATATATATATATATATATATATATATATATATATTGATACTTTGGTTGGCTAGCTAGTACTGTCCCACTTAATTTTTTTTCCTAATGTGATAGTTATGATGAGTAATTGCAAGTACGGAATTATAGATGATGATGAGTTTCTTTCTGCTCAGAAACATTGCACGAGGGGCATTCTCTTTTCAACTTTTTGAACTAGTACTGTTTCCACAACTCTACTGCTCTCAAATGGACACGCTCTTTCATTATAATATTATTCTTTTCATTAAATATTTATCTTATTTATACATTGTTTTTATAATTAAAATATTTGTGATCTTCAAAAAATAATTTTTAAATTTCTAAAATGACAATATATATTTAGAAATCAGTATGTCGTGGTTACGTTTTTATAATGTAAGATAGGGAAGAGCAGTGGGGTTATATGTCTTGAAAGAAGAATGTAGGATACATCTGAAGCAGCTTTTAACATTGGGGGTGAATGAAACTCAATTCAGTAAGATTCCTGTCTCCTCAGAATTCAGAACATGTATGTATGCCTTACGTAATTATATTCCTCCATTAACTTTTCACTATTGTCGGTAAAAGCCTATCTTTTCTTGGTTGGAAGCCTAAAAAAGACACACACCCATCCATCATAATCCTCTATCTTTTCATCATTTGAGACATTTCAAATTAATAAGGTTGATTTAAAAATTAATGACTTTACTGAGTATTTAATAAAATACTTTAGTATAAGTATATATATATATATAAATCTTGAGTTCAATGTTAAATCCACACTTCTAGTGATACGTAATATATAATTCTTTGAGTAAAATATTAAATCCAAACTTTTAATGGTACGTGTAACTAAATGACTTATTTATATATGAGAGGTTTTTAACAAACACATTTTTATTCTGATTGGAGTGTTTAAAGGTGCTTGTCTTAGTTGAGGTGTAAAAATTAAAATTGAAACCAACTTCAAAAGGATTATCAATGTATTTGTCCTTAAAAGCTAGTAGTGGTGGATCGATGATGCAACATATATTCAATTGGATGTAGAACTTCAAAATTTAATCCAAATAAGATTTTAAAAAAAGGTGAATATATGATTGTTAAAGTATGAGTGCACTACTAAAATAAAGAAGGAAAAAATGTATTAATTAAGAATTGATTTCTAATTCTCAAAGTCAGTAGCTTAATTTTTAACCAAATATCGTAGATTTATGTAACATGAATGTTAAAATATAATATTATATCAATTTAAAAAAGTAGACACATGAAAAATCAAATTATACAGAAAAATCATAAATTCGTATGGCCCGTAATGTTGTCTTTAAATTTACCCCTGAATCTAAGACTGAACCGGTTAAATTTATGCTGTGAATCCATCTCTTAGTAATAGTGCACTAGCTCATTTCCAGAAAATTATGTATTCGCTTGAAAAATCATATTGTACATGTAAATACTATTGTGGGTTTGAATCGTAATCAGTAGGTATGACGTCCTTGTATCTTTTTAAATTCAATTATTAAAATTTTCTCTGTCGGTGTATAGTATAGGTAGCAATTGGGCGGGTTGTATTGAATTTGAACGGGTTAAAATGGGCTAAGTTAATAAATGGGTAAGATTGAATTTAAACGGGTTAAAATGGGTTAAGTTAATAAATTAATGGGTTATTGACCCGTCCCAAAGTTACTTGGGCTGAAATGGATTGGGCTAAAATAGGCTAAAATGCGGTTTATAACCCAATCCGACCAACTCTAGTTAATTTTTAATTGCTTTATTTATTTTTTTATAATGTTCTGATAACTTATAAAATTAATATTTTTCCTAATTATGAGTAAAAATAACATATTAAATAAAATAAAAAGTCTTTTAAAAATATTTTGACCAGATTTCCTATGAATTAATTTAGGCTAAATATCAGCCCATACTTTGATTAATTGAAATGAGTTGAGCTAATAAATGAGCGGGTCAATTATCAACCTAAACTTAAATAAATTGAGCAAGTTATGATTTCATGAACTGATTTTGCCACGTAAGAGTACTACAGTTAAAGGTATCACGAAGGACACAGAGATATTCTTTGATTAAAACTTAAAACCTTTCAATATCAATGAATTGGTGTCCATGAGTGATTCAATGCCACCAGGCACCAACAACTAGCAAGAAGATACTATGAAACCTCACAATATATGTGAAAATTAAAGAACCATATCAAAACACGCTTTTGAATACTCCCTATTTTGGTAATTATATTTGATATATACATGTATATGTGTGATGGATGGCCAATGATGAGGTATTATTACTACTATGATGGTGCGTTAATATTACTACTTGTGCTGCAATTTAATTTTTGTAAAGAAAGCGATATCAGTAGGTACGTGCAACAGGTGTCTTGGCCATCGCCAATTTAATTAAGAGGGAGAAGTTTAGCTGTTCAAATAACGAATGAATGTTTGCCCGGAAAACTACAATTAATATGAAAATGAAAGCTTATTGCTATCATGCACACTAGGCTAGGCTGTTCACAACTCTCTAATACCATAACATGATAGTCTTCAATTCTTCATTGGATCGGTAGCCTACAAGTATATATGTTCTTGTGGTTCACATACTGCAGACCTTCTTGACTAAATCTTAGGCAAGCTACTAAACCAATGCATTGTTAGAAAAATATCACATAACGAGAGCATTCAAAAATCTTATTACTTACCTGAAATATGGATAACAAACACATGTTAAAGATCATGAGAAGATCACTTAGAGATAAATCTTAGTTCATTGTGATAATCTTAGTGTTAGAATTAATGTCTGATGTATAACTCTAATACTAGCTAGTTACTCTTTTACATTAGTAGTGTGTCTCTATGATCTATATGAGTTTTGTATGTGTATAAATACACTGTTATGTATCTGTATTTTATCATCAGTGAATAAAAAGTCTTATGCTATTCTTAGCATAAGAATTTCACATGGTATTAGTGCTTTAAGCTCTTCTTCCGCTATTTATATTTTGATTACTAAAACTTTGCCCAAAGACAATGGCACCAGCCTCGAACACACTCTCAACCTCCTTAGTATACCACCTCATTGCTTTATTCTCCATAAAAGTTAAGTATTTGAGTTATTTGATATAGAGGACTTAGATGTTGCAACTCATTCACGTCACAAGACTAGCCTCTCATCAAGGATGAACCAAAAATAGTAGTCATTAAAGAATCCACTCTAGCAGTGATAAAAACAATGACAATGATGATTGAGAAAAAAATGATGTGTTTGCTGAGAAGTTGGATCTATGGTATACTATCAGAAGAGACCATGTAGCGTATTGCATGCTGCAATACTACCAAAGAGATGTGGAAAACCTTGGAGGAAAATTACCTTCAGGCTACCAAAGACAAAGAGGTTCAGTTGAGGCAACAACTTCAAACCATTAAACTTGAAAACAAAACTATTGATGAGTTCTTAAAAGAATTCAAGAGCATATGTGATGGTTTAGCATTCATACACAAGCCAGTAAATGAGGACAACAAGGTGATAAATTTTGCTGGAGACTAGGTTAAGTATATAACTTTTAGGACTGTCATGCTTGGCAAGCTACCTTATCCAACCTTGAACCAATTGGCTAATGCCTTGAGAGGTTTAAATCTCTGGGAAAATGATGGAGAACACTCACAATAGGTTAACCATAACACAACTTTCACTACTCGAAGGTCAAACAACTATATGGATAGAGGAAACTCCTATTCAAAAAGAGAAAACACGAACTACAACTCAAAAGGCAGGGATTTTAGTCTAGCTGGACAAAGGACAAATCAAACTACTCGAGGCACCGCAAATCTCTCAAAAGGAAAGGAAGAATCTGCTACTTGTCAAAAATGTGGTAGGAAAAACCACATTGCACATAATACTTCTATAAGTTCAATTTCTCATATCAAGTATCAGAAGATTTTCCCCAAGCCTTAGCATCAATTAACCTAAATGATCCTAGCAGTGGAGATAATGCAATTTTTCTGGACTCAGGAGCAAGTATTCACATGAGATACTCTTCAAATAAGCTATTTAATCTAAAACCTTATAAAGGGACTGATAAGATAGTAATGAAAAATGAAAGTGAACTTAATATCACACATATTTACAGAGAAAGTATGTCTGATTTAAACTAAATGGGGTTTTGGTTGTCCCTGAAGTTAAGAAGAGACTATTGTCAGTAGCTAAGCTAACTAAGGACTATTATTGTATAATTGAGTTTGATGAATCAACTTTTAATGTAACGAACAAGAGAATAAGGAAGAAGCTATCCAAGGGATCTAGAAGAGGAGGTATCTATCCCTTGGAGAAAAATAATCTGCTAGCACTGATAACAATACATACATGAAGAAGTAGCTTTGGTTCTAGTAATGTTGACATGCCAGACTTGGGCATCCAAATTCTAATTCTTAGAAGTTTTTGACAAAAATAAATGTATCAATATCACTTATTGAAATAAACTTCTCAAGACAAAAGACAAATTGGGCCGGGGACGAAAGGCGACTGTCATGACCCGAACATGGGCCCGAATCGAGACACGGGACAAGGAACCCCAAGAGACT
Organism: Datura wrightii; assembly: GCA_035772735.1. NCBI lineage: Eukaryota > Viridiplantae > Streptophyta > Magnoliopsida > Solanales > Solanaceae > Datura > Datura wrightii. The sequence continues at coordinate 63,229,902 of JASDFA010000016.1, read as the reverse complement.
CCAAGTCGATCCATGGCATGAACATAACTTCTAACTCAATCAAATAAAGTGGAAGATCAGTATAATAATCATAGCGTAAGTCTAAACATAACATAAAATCTGAACATACAACAAGAGTCTGAAGCTGAATACAATCTATGTCTGAAAAGCCTCTACGTATGATGAGTTGATGGGACAAAACCCTAACTAACTCTCTAATCTAGAAATTGAAAATACATAAACATAACTGAATAGTGAGGGCCCTCGACAGATGAGAACTCACCAATAAAGACTGGATGCTAACTCCGGAACTGGCTAGTGACGGGGCTGAGTCTAGATATCAGAGCGTATATCATAAAATGATACAACATAGAGTATGCGATCAGTACATGGAATGTACCGAGTAGGCTAAGTTTCAGTCAACCTGATGCCTCAGAACTACGCGCCAACGTAGGTTTACTTATATACTTTGGGACCTCCTTTGGAGCTTTCCCCTGCCCCAAGAGGCCCGAGCTTGATATCAATATCATGGTATCGTCCTTAGCCCCGACAAGGCTTTGGACAACTCTACCCACTTGAGTGTGATAGTCAGGACCACGTAATCTCTATCATGGTAATGTTGGTTATATGACGAATCTCCCATTGTTCCTCATGATTTCAACTATGCATGTTTATCATTCATGATATATATATGTTCTAAAGCAGGTTTCACCCAATATTTAGTTTTACTTATGATTATCAGATTTCAGCTTTGGGTCATTCGATTCAATTATGATGTTCAGTTATGTTCAAATCATGATTTAAGAAAATAGCATGCAAGCCCTACTCTCAGATTCTTATCTTGATTATGTCTTATATTATGCATGTTTTAATGATGTTACTTACTTAAGAGGTTTTACTTACCTTCCATACTTGGTACATTGTACGTACTGACCACATACTCTATGTTGTATCATTTTATGATACAGGCTTTGACATCCAGACTCAGCCCCTTCACTAGCTAGTTCTGGAGTTAGCGTCCAGTCTCTATTGGTGAATCCTCATCTGTCAAGGGCCCCTCTCTATTCAGTTATGTTTACGTATTTTCAGTTTCTTAGAGAGTTAGTTGGGGTCTTTCCCATCAACTCATCTGAAGTAGAGGCTTTTCAGACATAGATTGTATTCAGCTTTAGAATCGTGTTGTATGTTCAGATTTTATGTTACGTTTAGAATTCCTCTATGATTATTATGCTGATCTGATGCTTTATTTGATTGAGTTAGAAGTTATGTTCAAGCCATGAGTCAACTTAGAATCTCTCGGAGTTCTTTGTCCCGTGTCTCAATCCGAGCCCATATTTGGGTCGTGACAACAGCGCAGGCCAGAGGTAGGGCTCAAGCTGCTCTTCCAATCAAAGAGAGGTTTGAGTATTTCACACCTCTAGATATTCAGAATAGAGTAGTAAAGAAGGTAGCAACACTAGCCCAGGGAGGTGTTGCGCCTGTACCGGCTTTCTCAGAGGTACTGGATTAGGTGTTGAACTTGTTTAGTGTCTTGGTAGGTAACGGGGTGGCACCTGCAGCTCCAAAAAGTCAGCATTCGGGGGTGTAGTATGCAGCCGTAGTGGCTACCCGGATGTATAAGATTTCTAATACGGGAGTGTTCCTGAGGTTGGTGACTGAGCCAATGATGACTGGGTAGGAGCATGATCTGTTCTGGAGGTTCACTAAACGAACCTTCCCACTTTTGATGGCATCAAAATGTAGGATTCCTATGATTTTATTATTGATTTTCACGAGAGCCTCTATAAGGTAGAAGTAGCGGAGAAATATGGGGTGGAATTTGTCACATTCTAGGTGATGGGGAATGCCAAGTTATGGTGGAGGACTTTTGTAGAATGCAGGTCGGTGTGGTCCTCTCCATTGACTTGGACCCAATTTTACTCCACCTCTTTGGAGAAATATGTCCCTCATATGGTGTGGTGAATTCACCAGTATTGAGCAGGAAAATTTATCAGCTTCAGCATATGAGGCCCTCTTTCACTTCCTATCCAGGTATGCCTTGTAGTTAATGCCTACAAAGGGGGAGAGAATCAGACGGTTTGTGAAGGATCTAAATGTGGGGCTCCAGTTGTCAGCCATATAGATGGTGCCTTGGGGGAAGGCCTTTCAGGAGGTGGTGGAGTATGTTAGGAATATGGAGGGGTAAAATGGGATGCTTATGCAAAGAACGGTGAGAAGAAGACCCGCAGGGGGGGAAGCTACACTAGCTCTTTCTCTAAGGGCCCAATTTCTCAATGATACTCTTGATTCCCCATTCAGTCCGCTATATAGGTCTCACCTGGGGGCCCACCAAGGCCAGCTAGTACACTTAGGTTATGCAGGGAGTGCACCACCTGCCCATTCAGATTTCGGGAGTCATCCTATCTCATCGTCTCTAGCTCAGCGACCTATCATAGAAAAGGTCTATCACGAGTGTAATGAGTATGGCCATATTTCAAAGTGGTGTCCAATGTTGATATAGAGTGGTCAGATCATTCCACAGTAGGCTCTCCAAGCTCCAGCACTAACAAGTAGGATAGGTAGTGCATTTAGTAGAGATCCTCCTCAGCTTGGACGGGGTGGACACCCAACAGGTAGTGGTGGCGCCCAAGCCAACCGTGAGGGTAGTCATTCTGGCAAAGACAATACATAGCCCAATAGGGATGGGTCATAGATAGGCGAACAAGCATATTTCTATGCTTTTTCAGGCAAACCTGAGGTAGAAACTTCAGACATAGTTATCATAGGTATTATTCTTGTTTGTGATTGGAGGACTACGACTTTATTTGGTCCCAGTTCTACTTTTTTGTATATCTACTTATTTTTCTACGGTTTTGAAGTTGGTATATGATTTGCTTGACACATCGATTCATGTTCTACGCCTGTTGGTGATTCTGTGATTATTGATAGAGCCTACCAATCATGTTCGATAACATTCATGGGTTATAAAACGTGGGTGGATTTAGAGATTTTAGACATGCTTGATTTTGACATTATTTTGGGAATGAGTTGACTATCTTCTTATCATGTGATTCTAGATTATCATGCAAAGATAGTCATTATAGGAATGCTTAGTATGTTTAGACTCGAGTGGAAGGGTGAGCGTAGCCCTACTCCTAAAAAAGTAATATCCTACATCCATTCTAAGAAGTTAGTAGAAAAAGGGTGTTTGGCATTTTGACCCACATTCAGGATACTAGTTTAGGTCTCCCATCGATTGAGTCAGTTCCAATTGTACATAAATTCGTAAAGGTGTTTTCAGTGGATTTACCTGGTATGCCGCTAGACTGCGATATTAATTTTTGCATTGTCTTAGAGCTAGAAACTCATTCCTTTTTTATTCCTCTATCGAATGGCACCGATTGACTTGAGAAAGTTAAAAGTACAATTGCAAGACCTTCTTAGTAAGGGATTTATTCATTCGAGTGTCTCCCCGTAGTGTGCTCCTGTGTTGTTTGTTAAGGAAAAGGATGAGAGTATGTGAATATGCATTGACCATCAGTTGAACAAGGTCACCATCCAAAATAAGTATCTTCTTCTCTGGATAGATGACCTATTTGATCAACTTTAGGGCGCTTTTGAGTTTTCTAAAATTGATTTGAGGTCGGGTTATCATCAACCAAAGATTCTTGCTGAGGATATTTCAAAAACAGCCTTACGGACTAGGTATGAGCACTATGAGTTCTTAGTTATATTTTCTGGAATGCTCCAGCTACCTTTATGAGTCTGATGAATGGAATATTTGAACCATATTCATTCATTTATAATTGTCTTTATTGATGACATACTGGTATATTCAAAGACTAAAGAGGAGCATGAGAATCATTTAAGGATTATTTTGAGCTGGTTGAAAAAAAAGCAGCTGTATGCGAAGTTTTATAGGTGTGATTTTTGCATGGCATCTGTATCCTTTTTGGGATTGTGGTCTCAAAGAAAGAAATTATGGTTGATCCACAAAAGGTGGAGGCAGTTAGAAATTGGGCAAGACTCACATCAGTGATTGAAATTAGTAATTTTATAAGGTTAGCTAGCTACTATCGTCAATTTGTGAAGGATTTTTCTTCTACTTCTTCTCAATTAACCCATTTAAATAAAAAAGATATACCATTTTAGTGGTCTAATGAATCCGAAGAGAGATTTCAAAAGCTCAAGACTCTGTTGACTATAGGCCCCATTTTAGAATTGCCTATGAAGGGTAAGTATTTTGTGATTTATTGTGATGCTTCACATTCTGGTTTGGGTGCTGTTTGATACAGGATAAGAAGGTCAATGTATATGCTTCTAGATAGCTAAAGATGCATGAGAAGAATTATCCCACACATGACTTGGAGTTGGCAGTGGTGATGTTTGCTCTAAAGATTTGGAGGCACTATATTTATGGTGTTCGTTGTGAAGTATTCACTGACCACTGCAATTTGTAGCATGTGTTCACCCAGAGAGATTTTAACTTGGGGCAGCGAAGATGGATGAAACTGCTTAAAGATTATGATTTCACAATTTTATATCATTCGGGTAAACCTAATGTGGTGTCTTATGCATTGATCAGGAAGTCAGAGAGTATGGGAAGCTTGGCCTTTTTAGAGGCTAGTAGTGCCTACTGGCAAGATCGGTTCTGACGTTCGCTAATAGTTTTATGAGACTTGTGTCCGAGTCGAGTGGAGAGTTGGCTAGTATAGAGACACGTCTTCGTTTCTAGATCATATTAAGTCCAAACAATTCGAAGATGCCAAATTGGGAAAAATTCGTGATAAAGTCTTACAGGGAGAGGCCAAGGAGGCAGTGATTGATAATGAAGGTGTTTTGAGGATAAAAGGGAGTATATGTATCCTCCATGTCGATGACTTGATTAACACCACCCTGTTAGAAGCCCAAAGTTTGAGGTATTCCATACATCCTAGTTCTACCAAGATGTTTCATGATTTGAGGCAACACTATTGGTGGGGTAGGATAAAGCGTGATATTGTAGAGTATGTTTTCCAGTGTTTAAATTGTCAGAAGGTGAAGCGTGAGCGCCTGAGCCCTGGGGGAGTATTTCAGAGGATGCCCTTTCCTGAATGGAAGTGGGATTGAATAGCTATGGACTTCAAGGTTAGTCTGCCAGAGATCTTGGGAAAATTTGATTCCATTTGGGTCATCGTTGATAGGTTAACTAAGTCTTCCTATTTTGTGCCTATTCAGGTTATGAAAAGTTAGCCAATATGTACATCCGAGTAGTAGTTCGGTTGCATGGGATTTTGAATTTGATAATCTCATATACAGGTACTTAGTTTACTTCTAACTTTTGGAGAACCTTGCAAGCCGAGCTGGATATGAGGCTAGATTTGAGCATAACATTTCATCCTTAGATCGATGAGAAGTCTGAGTGTATGATAATGCTCAAATCACACTCCTATAAAAGTATGACGCGGACCCTGTCAATAAAGAACCCAACTAGGTTGAGGACGATCCCATAGGGAATAAGGTCAAGATAAAGAATAATGCTAGTATTTAAGCTTTTAAGTTTGTTATTTCCAAAAGGTTTTTTTTTAAAGAAGTAAACACAAAACAGTATTAGCAGTTAGATTGTTAACAAGATTACGCAATTAACTAGGAAAGTGTCCCCATGGATTCATAACTACTTTGAATTTTACACCAGTGATTTATCCCAATACCGAGCTTGTAGAACTAATAACATGGATTCCAAACAACTGATTCGTCCCTATTGGATAACTATACTCAATTACCGGGTTAGGTCTCTTGAGTGATTACACTTTAACTGTTATCAATTTGTTCCAAATTAACTATCCTATGACCGCAGCTCAAGTCATATAATGAACCATAAAGTTCAAGGCTTTGTTATTATTCTCTTTTTTCTAATCTCTACCTCTCTAGATTCATGAAAGTAGAAAATTCTAGCAAGTCCTAACGTTGCGCTCTGTTAAGAAACATTTAAGATAAAGGGAATATAATACAAGAATTAGTATTGGTGTAGAATCATTTTGTGCAAACCCTAGTTTGTCACTTCACCATGGTTCCCACAATTCTAGTTGTGGAGGTTTTTAGCCTCTCATGCTTGTAAGCGAACAATTAGCATTCATAGATAAAAACATAGTTTAGAACTTACAATAATGATTTTAAAAGTAAACCACTTGATTATATCAAAGTATTGGTGATGAACAATTCAAGAATAGTGGAAGAGTCAAAGCAAGAAATTCTCCAAAAGTTGTTCTCAATATTCCCCAAAAGTCAAATACTTCTCCCAAGAATCAAATTATGTTCCTCCTTTAACAAAAATGACCTAGAAAAGTATTTTTGCAAATAATTAGAAACTTTTCTTAAATTAACAGGGAAATTGCTAAGCTGTCGCCGCCTTCACCTACGACTCGTACCATGATTATACAAGTCGTTCCTATGCATGTACAATGTTTGGAAATTTCTAATTTTTTGCTAAGTATTGGAACTTGGTACAACTCGTACATAGATCCTACAAGTCATTCTATCTGGTCGTGGTTTGAACCTGAGACTTCTAGCATCCTCTGATTATTTCCACGAGTGGCTTGGTACAACACGTACCTTCATTCCACAACTCGCGGTTGCCTTTTGTACCTTGAGTTCTACATTTCATCAATTCTTCTAAACTTGACCACGACTTCTTGGTATGGGTCGTAGGTAGATATTATGATCAGTAGTTGCTACCCATACTAGGAGACTAACCCAGTGCAGATTCTTCTCATATTTTCTACGATTGCCTTGGTACGACTCGTACCATGAGTCGTAACTTGGTCTTTGCCTTAAGCTCATCTTCTGACATTTTCCACGACTGTCTGTATGACCTGTACCATGATTGTATGGCTCGTACTGAAATTTGTACTTAGCCCTTTTCTGCATTTTTTTCACTTCTTTTACACATTCCAACACCTAATTTCCCTGAAAATAAAGCAAAAGTGCATCATATCCGTATAAAGACGCCTAAGTCCATGCTTATTTTCTCAGTTTTAAGCGTCGAAAGTGCTGTAAACCAACGGCACACCAACAACCTCAACTTAAGACTTTTGCATGTCCTCAAACAAACTAAACTAAACTATAAAATGACGCTTAACTAGAAAGTAACCTAGAAGACCTACATCCAACACAACAAAATTTGCACAACAAACCATTATCAGACATTAACCCCTTTTTCATTCAAACCAAACTAGCTATGCATATATATGCAACTACAACTCATGACATACATGGATCAAAATATGACATCTAACTATTAGCAGAGAATTGAGCTATCACTAATGCTATTTACATAGATAATAGACAAAATGCAATACAAACCATGTACCCTCACAATAAATTAAGTCCCTAAGACTCACATATATCTAGAAATATGAAACTTGGGACTAAGAAAGTAAGATTCTCACTCTCACAAAGAAGTTCCAAATACTGCACATTGAATACCATATGCTTGCCCTTATTTTCTCTACTTCAGCTTTTCAGACAGTTAGGCTAGAATCATTATAGGACTTTTCTCAGCTTATAATGTAGGTTTCAGGCCAGGTATGGTAGATATGGATATAAGTGACTCACCCTCCTTGGTACTACACACTTGTCTTCACTTTACACTTCTTACCCCTTTCTTTTCCTTTCATCTTTTTCCTCCCTTTTTTACCATTTAGCTACAATGAGTGAGTGTGGTGTATTTTTTCATCTTTTTTCCACTTTTTCTTTTCTTTAAGCAATGTTAGCTCACTTTTATTTTCTTTCTTTTTTTTGTCATTTTTTTCTTTTTATACCACACCTCACTTTTCTTTGATTTTCTCTTCCTTTTCCACCTCCTCACAGTGTATGCACCCTTACTATAACCACCCTCAACTTAGGCATTTTACCGGACTTGAGGTTCAGCATGTCCAAGGAGGGACCAGTACCAAACAAGTTCATTATAAACATGGGAAAGGTGAATGAGTAATCAAAGAAAAACGGTCATCTTTTAGGCTCAAAATCGGAATCATGGGATTTATTTTTATTTGGTTGGGTAATTTAAGCTAAAGTGGGTTAAATAAAAAACGGCCTACGATCCTTTCCTAAACAACTATCCTACAACCTATTTAAAGACCAACCGGGAAAGTTCTAGATCCTTAATGCATTATTGAACTAGGTAAGCATCCTCAGTCACTCACGGCATAGGTTTGTATTGATTCTACCTATCTGGTTCATGCACATCTCAGCTATAATTACACATTCTAATAAACCAAATGACACAAAAAGATCCACATAAGTCATGCCTCATAATTAACATACACAGCTAAACACCAAAAATTTTCAAACAGGGTTATTTTTCTTCAACATTTCAAAACATGTGCATTTATTGGTTGTAAAGTACTCCTAAATACATCTAGCTAAACAAAACACAAAATAAAATCCTAAATATGCCAGTTCTACTAGATAGCATGTCCGAGGAAAAAGAAACACAACAACAAAAACTCTCGGATGAAAGTCAAAACCCAAAAAATAACAAGTATACCCCCTTTTTCAAAAGCATGCTTCGTCCCCGAAGCATAAACTGTAAGAATTAGGAAAGAGACATACCTGTGGTGCTCTAAGTGCTCTGATCATCCTGCGAAAGCTGATGTGCAAGCACACTTCCCTCCGCTGCAGCCGTGGCACTAGTGGTGGCCGACGCACTTAATGGGACATCACTCGGGGTAATGGTCACCCCCTCAACTGGACTTTTTGCTGCAATGACCTCGTCACCAACTTTGGCTGAATGTGGCTCCCCCAAAGGGTCCTTGCCACCCATAAGCTCACCCGGGACAGTGGCAGAACTCCTCGCTCCTCTGGCTCTCTCAGGCAACTCTGACATATGCTCATCGTGAGTTTGAATACTATCCACTGCCGCATTCTTGTGCTCTTTTTTCTCATTTTTCTATTTTTTCTTCCTTGTGGACTCTTCTTTCACTCCTTTCGAGACCCTCTTCTTCCCTTTTCCTCCGTTGGCCACTGTTAGAGCCCAGTATGCTTCCAAATCTAGCTTCTCGTCGAGCTCAGCATCTAACTCCGAAATAATGGGGGCTAATAATATTGCTGACTGTCTAGATGACAACTCGACTACTTGGCTCCACAAAGTCCCCAACTCATCCCTCAAACTGCTTGTGTCCGGCTGGTCAGCTAAGCCCTCACTGAATTTGAGCTTAAAACTGTCCAACCAACTGTGTAGCCCTCTAGAAAACGCATCTATTTCAGCCTTTACCCAAGGCTTGTTATTCTCCATCATCAACTTGACCTTGGTCAACATCAATTGTTTAGCTATCTTTTGAAGGAACTCTTGTGGAACCAATATATAACATGCTGGGTTTGGCTCGGTATGTCCATTGGAGATGCAGAAGAAGTACTATAAGTTGAATCTGTGTGGTTGCTCTCTATAGACGGCATCTCTCCATGCTCCACTGAAGATGGGGCATCAATATGCTCTCCCCCGGATGACTGTGGTGGTAGGACTGCAGTACTCTAACCCCGCTCACCGGGTTCATCTCATCATGTATGAGGCCTAAGTTCGCAGTCCTATGGCCTTTGATCTGGCAATCTATCTCCCAGATCACCCTATCATCTGCCTCTATGCACAATCTATACACAAGACTCAGGAATGGGATAGTAGTGCTCAACCACATAGTCCAGTCTCAGATCTCCTCCGCTATTACCCTCGAAATGTTGATAGAATATCTCGACATAATACATGCCACTAAAGCTGCTTTGTCTATATTGAGGTGTTTCATTGATCATTGGTGCCAACCTATGGTGAACCAGTGTCCAGCAGGCCTTCTCTATAAAGTTCAGCGAGGCTTTCTTGACCTGCCGGCCACTAGTCACCCACTCTACCTCCTCCTTATCTTCTTCTATGACCCTAATTACCCATTTCACTTGGATCTGTCTTTCCTTAAAACCGAGCTGCTTTATCTTTTTCAGAGCTTCTGCTCCGTGATCGAACTCAGTTGTGGCGGTTAGAGCTCTGAATTGTGGCCCATATAGCATCTAAGTAATTGTCTGCACGGAGATGTCAACCATACTTCCTCGGACCATGACACTGTCTAGCTTAGGCTGTTCCTTCAATTTCTACCCAATTTTGTTTTCAGCTCCATTGTTGCTAAATAATTAGCATAGAACTCCCATACTGTCTTGGCATTATACTTTTCGAGAGTTTTAGCCATCCAATCGAACCCATAGAAGCTAAAAATTTGCTTCATCTCCTCGACCTTGTTTAGTTCACTGTTCAAGATCCACTGTTCCTCCTGAATACTCTGCCTGGGATGCCGCTTGGAGGTGAGAGCAAGACCCTGCTCATAGATCTCTTGAGCACCGGGTACATGCCACCTCATAGTCCAACTCTCTCGGGGTAGAGTCTTCTTCATTTCTTCCTCAGCAGCTTCTTTCTCAGACCGGCCTCATCATTACCATCTTCGGACTGGGCCTCTTTAGATCCCTCCTCTGTATTTGAGCTACTACCGAACTCCTGAGTCTGATCACCTACTCCTTCCTCAGACTGGGGAGTAGCTGCTAGAGCAGCGGATGTAGCTTCAGCCTTAACCTTGGCCTGTGCCCTAGTGGTCCATGGTTCATTAGTGTTAGTTGTATCCACTTGGTATTCCTCCGTCGAACCACTAGGGGTGTTGCCTGCTTGTCCTGAGTCTGAGGGCTCATCTCTCAATTCCCTCCGAGCAGTAATTTCAGGCTTGGCCCTCTTGTCTTAGGCCTTCTTGATTGATTTTCTTTTGAATGTCATTGAAACCATGGAGAAAAAGGTTAGTATTAAAGATTTGAGAAAAAGAAAGCAAAAAAATCATCCTCAGTAATTTTTCACGAGTCATCAATATAAGTCGTACCTAGGTGGTACGATCCGTACTGAGACTCTTAACATGTTAAGGCACTGTCACGACTCCTTAGTACGACTCATACTAGGATGGTACAGTTCATACTAAGGGTTGTATTAGGAATTCCCTGAACTATGGTTCTCTGTATTTTTGTATGACTCGTTTTACGCATCATAATTGGATTCCATGAGTCGTACCAAGGGTCGTACAGTTACTTTTGATCTTGACCCTTTCAGATATTTGGTATGACCACTAGGTTCAACTCACAGTAGGATACCATGGGTGGTACTAGGTTTTGTACTATGTCTTCCAATTAAAATGGCTTGTTTGGGACAGTCCCAACGAGCTATCGTACGAGTCGTAGTACGAGACTACAAGTCGTAGGAAGGCTTGTGAAGCCTGTCTTCACCTTATTCAAGTGCAGTTGTGCAAGTAAACATAATTTTGAATGAGTATTCAGAATTCCCCATCCCAATTATGCAAGTTTCATTAATTTTCCTACCCATTTAACCCCTAACCATGCTTCACACCCTGTAACTCATTATCTATCAGAACATTTTGTGTTTGAGCATTTTGATTCATAAACCCATTTATAATGACGCACATTTAGTCCCTGATCACATTCATCGTCCATGTCTTATCAAGAAACTTCAACAGAGCAAATAATCACTTACTTGAGATTTTAAGTTCTTGCACAATTTCTTGCTTGCTTCAACTTTTCGGTTAGGAATTCGGGTGATTTGTGCGAATTTACTTTCATGGATTTTAGCTTCAACAATTTTGAGCTTGAGTTAGGGGAAATGGAAGATAGAATGGAGGTGCTCGTGGTTTATGCTTTTTGTTTCTGAGGGAGTTTAGGTCCGACAAGTTTGATTTTGAATAGGTTTAGGGGCGAATTGAAAAATTTAGGCCGAGTTGGGTCGATTTTATTAAGTTAGCCCGTAATGACTCATACCACGAGTCATAGGTCATACCTATGACTCGTCCCCTAAACTCGTAGCAAGAGACTAAGAGAACTTACCTGGAGACTACGAGTGAGTGGCACGATCCGTACTATGACTCGTAGGTCAAAATTTTTGCACCTCCACACTTAGAATAGTTCACCATTATAGTGGGTACTATAACTCATACAACGAAGATACGATTCATAATGACCAATCGCAACATGAACTCATGCATCAGACCTAGTCTTTGCTTTTAACCACGGACAGTACTACAAGTCATATCATGGTCTTACGACTCGTACTGAGACTCGTAGTATAGCCTTGTACTGTAATTTTCACCCACCTATTTTTGTTTCACCTACAGACTGAGCACATATAAGTTAAGATACTTACTTAGGTTGCCTCCTAAGAAGCGCCTGATTTAACGTCATGGCATAACACAGGTGGTTGGTTACTCAGACTTCACCAAATCACCTCATGGGTTACCTTCAAAGAAGAGCCTAATTTAACGTTGCGGCACGAAGCAAGTCTCTTGACTACTCATAATTCGTCAAGAGACTCAGAATCATCCTCGAGTGCTAACACAACCTTGAACTCATTAGGCTGCTTCATTGACCTACAAACGTTAAAAGTGACCTCCTTCTTATTCAGCCTGAACTTCAGCTGGCTAGCCTCAACATCTACCAGATCTCTCCCAGTGACTAGGAATGGTCTCCCTAAAATAGTTCAAAGTCAACCCCCCCAAACGAAGATCACGAAGTTTGCTAGGAAGATGAACCGATCCACCTTAAATAGCACATCAACAAGGACCCCTATTGGCTTTTTAACTGTACAGTTAGCCATCAATAGTTTCATTGTCATCATTGCGGGGGCTCCCAAGAACAACTGCTTGAATGCTGCTAATGGCGTCAAGTTGATGCTAGCTCTTAAATCACATAGTGCCTTCGCAAACTCAAAGTCACCAATCGTACGAGGAATGGTGAAGGCACCTGGATCCTCCTTCTTCTGGGCTAGGACCCGTGAGGCAATGGCACTGCAATGATGCGAATTACCAACCGACTCATAGCTCATATACCTCTTCCTAGGCACAAGGTCCTTCATAAATTTGGCATATCAGGGCATCTGGTCCAATGCCTCGACCAATGATATGTTCACATAGAACTGCTTTAGCATAGAGAGAAATTTTTGAAACTTACCATCTTCCGCCTTCTTCTTCATCCTCTAAGGGAATGGTGATGGTGGTTGAGGGATAGAGCTATACGCTTGTGTGGCCCCTTGTTCCTTCCCTTTATCAACTCTAGACCCCTTTGCACCAAATGGAATCTTAGTCAACTCAGCCTTTCCTGCAAGCTCCGGGTCAACAACCTCATTATCCTCATTAAGCTTGATCTCCTTCTATCTTTTCATTTCAATTACAACAGGTAGGGGAGGGTTAACAATAGTCTTTCAGCTCCTAGTCATCACGGCCACACATTCTTTGGATTTTGGACGGTGTTGCTAGGAAGTGTCCCCTTTTTCCTCTAGTTTAGGAATGCGGACATCTAACCAAGCTGCTGCTCAATCTGCTTTATTGCTGTAGCGTGGGATTCGACCTTTTGGACCATGCTAGATATGTCACCCCTAATATCCTTCAGTTGCTCGTAAGTTGATTTGTCTTTTTTAGTAACTCAGCCATCTTATTCTCTAACTTCGAGGGTCCAGCATCACCCTCAGGGTCCCTGGGAGGAACATAAACACCAGCTTGGTCGTTGCGGTAGCCATCATTATTTCTCTATTCACCTTTCCGCTCACGACCTCTGCTTTTATCCCTGTATCTATTCTTGTTGTATTTTTCTTTATATTAGGTCTGACCTTAATTTCCGAAGCCTTGGCGCTAAGTGTTCTGTCCAGTCACTTGTGTATTGGTCTGAAAACCTGCCACCTAGTAGTCCAAGAAGTTTTCCTCCTCCCTAGAATCTGTCTACTCAAACCCCTTCTCCCGGCCCTGAGTTTAAACTGCATCCACCTTCTGATCTCCAGAGCTCATAATGTTCTTTGTGAGCAGGTCCAAGGATGTTCTCATGTGAGCTAGCTCCTGATCACGCTCGTACTCCTTTCTACGTTGCTCTGCAGTTAAACCAATAACATACATACCCGCAACTATCTCTACTTCCCTAGTGCGCCACACCCTATTTTGTCTTGGTCACTCGATCAAGTATAACATTTGCTTGCTCACACGGTTGACTCATCAAAGCTCCTTGCCACTGTATCCATTACAGTCTCAATGCTGTTGTTCAAAGAATTGTAGAAAATTTTCGACAAACTGTCATTGAGAATTTTATGGTTCGGGAACTTAGTCAGCTTCTTCTTAAATCTCAACCAAGTCTCATGTAGTGCCTTAGTCTTCAATTGCTGAAAATTATAGATCTCGTCTTTTAGCTGCATCATCTTGGAGGGTGGGAAGAATCTTTCTAGGAAGGCTTGTTTAAGTTCCCCCCAGTTGGTAATGGAGTCATTGGAAAAATCCGATAACCATAATGTGGCCTCTCTAGAGAGAGAATGGGAAGAGTCTCAATCTTATAGCATCGTGGCTTACACCAGGTAACTTGTACACTTTTTATATCTTGACAAAATTCATCAAGTACAGGTTAGCATCGTCAGCAACGTGACCACTAAACACCCCCTTCTTATTAAGCAACTGGATCATGGTGCTAGTGATATCAAACTTTTCCCCAATAGGCAAAGGTGGAGGTACAATAGCTCCAGTTGACCCGGCCTTATCAATATCCGGATCATCATCATCATAGAACTGAGGAGCATATCTTTGGCCTCTATTTCCGCTCTCATGGTGGCCAACATTCACTACCTCATCACAAGCATCCTCGGCTTCCTGAAGTGCAGCTTACCAAGCTAACTCAGCTTGGCAAGCTTCTTCATCCATACGGGCCTCTCTCTGCTCAGGTTTTCCATCCTACGCAGTGTTTTCCCTAATTCAAGATCCAATCGAATCAGAGGGTTTTCACTTCTTTGAGTACTTGGCATCCACCAAGTAACAACATGTGGGTGTCAAAAATAAATGAAAACATAAATGAGGAAAATAATGAGTAAAAGTCAAACATAAGCATTTACTTTAATCCTAAGTCATATTCCCCGGCAAAGGCGCCACTTTTGATAAAGTTCAAATCACACTCCTATAAAAGTATGCCGCGGATGTTGTCAATAAAGAACCTAACTAGGTTGGGGTAAATCCCACAGGGAATAAGGTCAATATATAGAATAATGCAAGTATTTAAGCTTTTAAGTCTGTTATTTCCAAAAGGAGGGTTTTGTAAAGAAGTAAACACATAATAGTATTAGCAGTTGGATTGTTAACAAGATTATGCAATTAACTAGGAAACTGTCCCCATGGATTCATAACTACTTTGGGTTTTACACCAGTGATCTATCCCAATACCTAGATTGTAGAATTGATAACATGGATTCATCCAAACGACTGGCTCGTCCCTATTGAATGACTATACTCAATTACCGGGTTAGGTCTCTTGAGTGATTTCACTTTAACCGTTATAATTTTTGTTCCAAATTAACTATCCTATGACCACAACTTAAGTGATACAATGAACCATAAAGTTCAAGGCTTTATTGTTATTTTCTTTTCCTAATTTCTACCTCTCTAGATTCAAGCAAGTAGAAAATTTGGGAAAGTCCTAATGTTGCACTCTGTTAAGAAACGTTTAAGATGAAGAGAATACAATACAAGCATTAGCACTGGTGTAGAATCACTTTGTCTAAACCCTATTTTATTAATTCACCATGGTTTTCACTACCCTAGTTGTGGAGGTTTTTAACCTCTCATGATTGTAAGCAAATAATTAGCATTCATAGACAAAAACATAATTTAGAACTGAAAATAATGATTTTAAAAATTAAACCCACTTGATTATTGCAAAGTATCAATGAAGAACAATTCAAGAACAATGGAAGAATCAAAGCAAGAAATTCTTCAAAAGTTGTTCTCAATATTCTCCAAAAGTCAAATACTTCTCCCAAGAATCAAATTCTATTTATCCTCTAACAAAAATAACTTAGAAAAGTATTTATACAAATAATTAGAAACTTTTTCTAAATTAACAGAGAAACTGCTAAACTGTCATTGCCTTCACCTATGACTCGTACCATGATTGTATGAGTCATACCTCTACTCGTACAATGTCTGGCAACTTCTAATTTTTGGCTAAGTGTTGGAACTTGGTTTGACTCGTACATAGATCCTATGAGTCATACAATCTTGTCGTGGTCTGAAACTGGGACATCTGGCATCCTCTGATTATTTTTCACGAGTGGCTTGATACGGCTCATATCTTCATTCAACGACTCATGGTTGCCTTTCGTACCTTAAGTCCTCCTTTCATCAATTCTTCTGAACTTTACTACGACTCCTTAGTATGGGTTGTAGGTAGATATTATGATGAGTAGTTACTACATGTACCAGGAAACTAACCCAGTGCAGATTCTTCTGATATTTTCTATGATTGCCTTGGTACGGCTCGTACCGCGAGTCGTAGCTTGGCCTTTACATTAAGCTAATCTTCTAGGATTTTCCACGACTCTTAGTATGGATCGTACCATTATTATACGACTATTACTGAGATTTGGCCCTTTTCTGCATTCTTTTCATTTCTTTTGCACATTCCAACTCCAACACCTAATTTTCCTAAAAATAAAGCAAAAGTGCATCATATCTGTATAAACACACTTAAGTCCATGCTTTTTGTTCGGTCTGTTTCGCAACTACACGCAAGTGCACGTGGTCGAACAAGTAGTAAAATGGCTAAAGTAAGCCAAGTATCGATCCCACAGGGACTGAACCAAGATAGTAATCGAATTAAGTGTTAATGAACTCTAACTCTAAAAATGCAGACAACAATTTAAAGAAGATTTTGGAAGTTGGTTTCCTAATTTATACTAATCTAAGACAAAATGATAAAGTGAGTCTGAACTATAGTAATGAGCAAGCTGAGGCTAAAACGAACATGCAGGAAAGTAATTTATCGATACAATTTGGTTAATCTTTCCTTCGGTTGCTAGTAAAGACTTATTGCCTATGGATAGAAACTTTCGTATTCTACCCAACTTAAGAATCACGAACCTTCAACCTACATTTCTGTGATAAAAGAATTTCATGTTCTAGCCATACGAAACTGATTCCTTAATTGACTAACACGACTTTCAGATATATTTCTATTTTGAAGGTAAATCAATTCTCAATTTTCCCAAACTAAGAAGAGATCATATCCTACCAATTCACAACTTTCCAATTTCTTTCTTTTTCAAGATAAAACTGGATTTTTTAGATAGACATTAACATTGGCCAGACATTAATGCAGTAAGAACAAGAATTGATAGAACAACCATGGAAGAAAAGATAAAAAACCAAAATGATCAACAATTACATTCCACTACAAATGTTCTTAACCTCAGCAAGAAGTGAATTTAGCCACTCATTTGTGGATTAAACATTATCAAATGAGTATAAATCATACAAACAATTGAAATAAAGGAGAAAGAGTTAGAGAAGAACCCTAAGAATTTTGTCTCCTCAACTGCCTGTAACCCAAGTTCTTGCTCAACTAAGTCATCCTTCTTAAAAATAAACCTAAGTGTGCTATTTATACTAGTGGAAATTTTTTTCCGGAATAACAAGCAACGTGTCACGGAGTGCATCGCAGAGTACTGCCTCCGTGACACGGCGCAAACGCGGACCCTCACTGGAATTTTATGTTCCAGGTAAATATAGGCAACGTGCCACGGCATGTAACGCGGGGCTTGGCCAACGTGCCACGGCGCTGTCGCGAACCCTTACTGGAATTTGACAAAATAACTCATCCGAGGCAGACTGCCTCCGCGATGGCAGCGTGACACGGCTCCATCGCAGAGCCCCTTTATTTGCTGCTTTTCCTTGACCTTTTCCACTGCTCGCTTCCGAGTCCATTCCCAATTTTCACCAACATGCAACTTAGCTTCCTAAAATTACATTTTTCTTGCAAAACAACACTAATCATGTTGGTTAGTATAAATTCATATTTTAACTACAAATCACATGAGAATGTACAAATAACGATAAATAAACAAGACGAAATAGAGCATTTGAGCATCACTTGGGCATATAATTCTGCCCAAGATCACTTACCCTACACTTAAAACCTTGTTCGTCCTCGAACAATACTCTCATATCTCATGCAATTGACACCCACGTATAGCTACTTTGGCTCGACAATTCAAGCTACGGTTATACCGATTATTTAATATAGCAAATCATCAAGAAGACATGCATAGTCTCATAAACACAATGACATTCACCACATTAAGACTTCCTAGACTCAGGGATCGACTCTCGATCTCGACAAACTCATGCAAATCAACTGATCAAGACATCTGACACGAAATTCAATCTCTCGTCAAGCATGTTCCCTCACAACACACGAGAATTACCCCTTTTTCAATCATATGATTTCCAAAGCATTACATGTAGTGGTATATGAACATGATTTCGCTCTCTCTCCCAAAGAATTCACATGCATCATGTCATGAACCATAGGCTTGCCTCTAGTGTATTACTCCACTAATATAAGGAAGCGTGATGTAAGATCATGAAGGACTTAACGGGTTGTAATGTAAGCTCAGGAACTAGTAAACACTGGATAACCAATAATATCATCTAGCTTCCTTAAGAGCTTTTCAATACATCCCCCCACAATTATGGGCATTGCTTCTTCCTTCATCCTCCCATTCTTGAAGTCTTTCTTTATCTTTATTCCCATTTCTTTAGGTAAACTCGACTTAATAACAAAGATTAGTTATACATCTTCATTTTATTTATATTCGGCAAGTGCACCTTTGACCTTATCTTTACTTTCACCACTTCTGCTTTTCCTTTCTTTTCACACTTTTCACTCCTTGACACTGTAGGAAAATTATTTTTTTCTTGAGTGCTTAAGAGTTTTAGATCAAATTCACGGCTAATGAAAAGAACGAATTAAGCTCAGTTTCTACCTCTTCAATGAAAGAAGAAAAAAAATAGGCTAAAGGCTCAATGGGGCTAACTAGGATGTACATTCAAGGTAGGTATGATAAGAAAAAAAACTGACAGTTTAATCAAAGAAATGCCTACATCCTTTCCTATAGTACACATCCTTCATTTTGTTTCCTACACACACCAGGCAAGTTCTAGACACTTCACAATAGCATGGAATAATCGAAACCTCACCTCACACTCATTGCACATGCTCAACTCAAGACTTATTCACAGACTCTTCAATCAGCTAATTACAAGAATTCAATAATAAGCCTCAATCACACCGAATCGAACTCTATGGCCTAGGTATCTCAACATGTTTCACATTTGCATGCTTTCATACGAATCATCTTTGCATCTCAATATCATGTACAACATGCAACAAGAATTCCGAATCATGAAGTAGCGACACGTTTGGGAAACAACCAAAAGAAGGAAAATAAAAGAAAGAAAAAAACTACTCTTATCGACTACATTTTCCTTAAGACGGTCTTCATCCATCCATCATAGGGAACGGTCACTATTTACGACTTCGGTTCAATGGGACTATTCTCGGTAAAAGCACCAAAAACAAAGGCCGAGAAACCCAATCATAAAAAATTCAACAAAAATTTTAAAAATATCAATAATTTCGATAGAAAACAAAAATATTTACACAACCAGCTAACAACAACTCAACAAAGCACACAACAGCTTAACATTCATTACACACCGAATTACAATACAAAACATACGCACAAAATCACATGGTCATAATTTTTTCACAGGCACAACAACACAAGACATAAAAAAATAAAAACCACAACGAAACATACAACACCTAACTACTCCCACCCCACACTTAAACCGAACACTGTTCCCAGTGTTCACTAAATTCAATTTATCACAAAGGTGGGTGGTGAAACTCCCTGATCAATCGAAATATTCAACTTCTTCGTCAGGTGCCGTTGCCTCGTCCCCCATATCTGAATCGCCCCCGCTGTCCTCATCTGACTCAACATCTGAGTCATCACGGCGTGTCTCCTCATCAGTGGGGACATCATCAACTACAGGCTCCATAAAAGCTGGCCCCACTCGGCATAAAGCCCGGGCATTTTCGCCAAAGGGGTAATCTAGCTCGAGTTTCCATAGCTCATCTTCTGTTGCTGGCCTCCTGCCTATGCGCAACTGCAACATCTGCATCCCGTACATGCGGTCCATATACTGATCATCTCGAGCATGGTGCTCGGCTAGTGTGAGAACTGGCCCGTGAGTGGTGTCGGGTGCCTTGGTTTTGGTGACGTCCAAGGCTTGCCTATCCATTTGCAGGATGTAGTCTAGGGCCTCCTCCTCGATGTCAAGGCCCCTCAGAAACGTGGTCAGCAAACCACCAAACCCGTACCTGTGCCCTTGATGCAAACGGGCTCTCTTCATGGTGGAGATGATCACCGCCCCAACATTAATCTTCAGCCCTTTCATCAGGGCATAAACCAAGCACACACAATCCCGGGTGACATCTGTCATGTGCACCCCTGGGATTAGGTAGGAACACACAATTTTAAGCCAAATCTTGGCTTCCCTATTCATTTGAGAGTAGGGCAGCGTCTGATGATAGCCCCTCTCCTTGTGTCTGCTCCACCGTGCTGTCGAATGGGCTCCACACAGAGTGCGTCTGATATCTGCATAGGGTGGAGTTATGTTCAGCTGCCGGAGTACATGGGTGTCTGTGTCCTGCGCCCCCAAGATGGCATTCAGGTGATGGAGCTCAAAGGTGACAACCTGCCCCCTTATCTTGACGGTGTGACTGCGGAGTGTCGGGTTTTCGTTTGCATAGAACTCCCGAATATAATGGAGATTGCACTCCTTAGGCTCTTCGAAGATGAAGTTCAGCCCGGCAGTGTCAATCTGGTGTACGATTCTAGGGAATTCCTGTGCAAGTGGCTCCCTTGCAATGTGCTCCTCAGGGAAGTATTTGGTCTCCTTGTGCTTTGCATACCATTTCTTCCCTTCATCCATCACCCATCGAGTTCCGTATTGACGGCTTTGGCCGCGTGGAACCGCTGGTGCTGCTGGAATTGCCGTTCCTAATCTAATCCTTTTTCTCCCGGCGCCTGATGTAGATGCGCCCTTTCCTTTGTCTTGCCTTCTTTACATCGTTCCTGTCAAATCACACAGACAGTCCCAATGTTATTCAAGTCAAAAATTTGCTTCAATTAAGGTTGGGTTGGGTTAGGCCACCCCACACTTAATCTTTAGCCACAATGAAAACAATTCGACAAGACAATCATTCTTTTCCAGTTTTTATCAATCTAACATGCCTCGTGCATTCAGATAAGTCGATGGAATAATGACTAAGTACTACTTAGACTTCGTACAACTAATCACAATTTCACCATCGATTCCATTACATCACATATCACTTAGCCCAAAATTTTTCTCAATAGCAACAACCTATGCAATTCACCAATTTCATTTTCCCGAAAATTCCCTTGTTTATTTAGCGTATTCATCCATATTCACAACATCATTTACATCACCCAACATGCACAACCCAATTATTTTCAAATTTTCAACCAAATTTAGTTTCTTCCTATTCAAATTCCAACCCTAGCTACCAATTTCGCAAAAATTCAATCAAATATGTATTTATCGAGTTCATATAATCATAACGATACTACGAACAACAATAACTTAAATGACTTCACGCTCCATTTACACTTAGGGCAAGCTTTAGTCACCTCACATGCTCAAAAATTGAGGTTAAGTTCAAGAACATACCTTTAATTCGACGAACTTGAAGAAAAGTTGAAGAAAATTCGATCCTAGGTCCGTGTCACGTTGGGGGAGGGGAGATTTTAGGGGTTTTGTTGCGGAGGGGAGTGAGAAATGGGAAAAATGAGGTGTTCTCGGGGTTTAAAAAAGGATTTTTCGTGCGGGTCACCCGGCGACCCGGTGTGACCCGTCGCGAATAACACTTCAACGTGTCACGGAGGGTAATGCGGAGCACCCCCTCCGTGACACGGAGCCATCGCGCAGGGGTTTTGGAATTTGTGCAAATTCCAAAATACCTTTAACGTGTCACGGAGGGTAACGTGGAGGCCCTCCTCCATGACACAGAGCCATCGCGCAGGCTCACTGTTTTGCCACTTTTTATTTTTTTTTCTTCTCACCTCGATTTTTTCTTTTTTTTGCGATTCTTTGCATTTTTGCCCTCCGTTACACCTGAAAATCATCTCACAACCAGAAATTAGTTAGAATTTATAGGTTTCAAACACGAACACAATTTTTTTGTTTTGTTTTTATTTTTATTTTTATTCTTATTTTTATTTTATTTTTATTTTTCTTTTTCTTTTTAACTAGTTCTACTCATCTATTACAACAATTTCACGGGTTGCCTCCCGTGCAGCGCCTGGTTTACCGTCGCGGCTCGATGTCATTAAAGCTCAATCATCCGCTAGAGTGACGGACGTTTTCTCTCGAATAACGTCCTCACCCCAATAATACTTACACCGCTGCCCATTAACCAAGAACGTGGCACTTCGATCTTCTTGCCACAACTCCACTGCCCCGTGCGGGGTCATTCTCACTACCTCAAATGGCCCTGACCATTTTGACCGCAATTTCCCTGGAAACAGCTTCAATCTTGAATTGAAAAGCAACACTTTCTTCCCCGACTTGAAAATACGATGCACCATATGCTTATCGTGCCACCTCTTTGTTTTCTCTTTGTAGCCCTTGGCACTTTCATAAGCATGCCAACAGAACTCATCAAGTTCGCTGAGTTGCATCAGCCTCTTCTTGCCCGCTAGCTCTAGGTCCATATTCAATTTCCTCATGGCCCAGAAAGCTCGGTGCTCTAGCTCCACCGGCAGATGACACGCTTTTCCATAGACCAATCGGTATGGAGAAGTCCCAATTGGTGTCATGTAAGCAGTTTTATATGCCCACAACGCATCATCGAGTTTTCTTGACCAATCACTACGTTGTGCATTCACTGTTTTCTGGAGAATCTGCTTCATTTCTCTGTTCGACACCTCCACTTGCCCACTAGTTTGGGGATGATATGTTGTTTCCACCTTGTGGCGCACCCCATACTTAGCTAGCAACTTTTTGAAACTTGCATTGACAAAATGAGCCCCTCCATCACTGGTAATGGCTCGGGGTGTCCCGAACCTGGTGAAAATATGTTTTTTCACAAATTTTGTTACCACCTTGTTGTCATTCCTGGGGCAAGCTAGTGCTTCAACCCACTTTGATACATAATCAACGGCCACCAAGATGTAACGATTACCAAATGACGGTGGAAATGGGCCCATGAAATCAATACCCTATATATCAAAGATCTCCACTTCTAGTATATGCTGCAGCAACATCTCTTGCCTCCTACCAATTGTGCCTGTCCTTTGACATCTATCACACATTTTGACGTATGCCATAGAGTCTCTAAACAGTGTAGGCCAAAAGAAACCTGACTATAGCACTTTGTGCGCTGTCCACTCGCCTCCGTGGTGCCCTCCATACAATGAAGAGTGACAACTCCTCAAAACTTCTGCAATCTGGCTCTCTGGGATGCATCTTCTCATAACCTGATCCGGTCCCTGTTTAAACAAGTACGACTCATCCCAAATAAAATACCTGCAATCATGCCTCAATTTTTTTCTCTGCTGAGCCGTAGCCTCCGGTGGATAGACTCCACTCACTAGCAAATTCACTATGTCTGCATACCACGGGATCTCAGCTTCCCCTATTGCCAAGAGCTGCTCATCCGGGAACTCCTCTTTGATGCCGTCACCTTCCTTCACATGGGACCGGCTTTCCAATCGCGATAGGTGATCTGCCACTTGATTCTCGCTCCCCTTTCTGTCTTTAATTTCTAGGTCAAACTCTTACAACAACAAGATCCATCTGATCAGCTTGGGTTTTGCATCCTTCTTGTTAAACAGATACCGAATTGCTACATGATCGGCATACACCACTACTCTCGAACCCACCAAATAGGACCTGAATTTATCAAATGCAAACACCAATGCTAGCATCTCCTTTTCTGTGACTGTATAATTACTTTGGGCAGTGTTTAGTGTTTTTCTTGCATAATGAATAGAATGAAAGATTCTATTCCTCCGTTGCCCCAATACAGCTCCCATAGCCACATCGCTTGCATCACACATCAGTTCAAATGGTTGTTCCCAATCCGAAGAAATAAGGATAGGTGCTTCTATCAATTTCTACTTCAACTCCTCGAATGTTTTGACACACTCATCATCCAACTCGAACTTCACCTCTTTTTCTAGAAATCTGCATAATGGTCTAGAAATTTTTGAGAAGTTTTTGATGAACCGTCTGTAGAACCCTACATGCCCAAGAAAACTGCGAACACCCTTCACCGACACAGGTGGTGGTAGCTTCTCAATAACTTCGATCTTAGCATGATCGACCTCCAACCCCTTGCAAGACACTTTATGGCCAAGGACGATACCCTCCTTGACTAAGAAATGACATTTCTCCCAGTTGAGTACAAGGTTGGATTCTTCACAGGGAGCTAGCACCCTGTCAAGATTCTGCAAACAAGTAGCAAAAGAATTACTGAAAACAGAAAAATCATCCATAAATACCTCGATGAAATCCTCCACCATGTCATGAAAGATAGCTATCATGCATCTTTGGAATGTGGCAGGTGCATTGCATAACCCAAATGGCATCCGCCTAAAAGCATATGTCCCATAAGGACATGTGAAGGTAGTCTTCTCCTGATCCTCCGGTGCTATGGCTATTTGGTTATAGCCAGAGTACCCATCAAGGAAACAATAATATTCTTGTCCCGCCAATCTGTCCAATATCTGATCAATGAACGAGATAGGATAGTGATCTTTCCTTGTGGCTTCATTAAGCTTTCTGTAGTCCATGCAAATCTTCCAGCCTGTGACAGTGCGAGTAGGGATCAACTCATTCTTCTCATTGGTGACCATGGTCATCCCTCCTTTCTTTGGGACACACTGAACGGGGCTGACCCATTCGTTTTTTGAAATAGGATAGACCACACCTGCATCAAGCCACTTAATTACTTCTTTCCTAACCACGTCTTTCATTGCCGGATTCAACCTTCACCGAGGCTGAACAGTTGGCTTTGCTCCTGTCTCCATGAAAATTCTTTGTGTGCAAAAAGCTGGGTTGATACCCTGAATATCTGACATTTGCCAGCCTATTGCTTTCTTCCTTCTTCTGAGGACCACCAATGCTTCCTTTTCCTGTGCCTCTGTCAATTCTGCTGAGAGGATGACCGGCAAAGTATCCTCTTCCCCCAAAAAGACATATTTTAAATGGGGAGGCAATGTTTTCAATTCCAGCTTTGGTGCTTCCTCAATAGATGGTTTCGGCAATGGTTCTAGGGACCTCATTAAAGGTTGAAAGTCCTGCTTCCTGGGATACTTTTGTGGTTCATTCAGCATTTGCACCACCTCATAAGTATCTCTATCTCCGAAATGATTGGAGTTCAGCAATGCTCTTTCCAATGAATCTCGGGATTCAACAATCTGAAGAATTTCTACTTGATCAAGCACACTGATTGCTGAAAGCTCCTCATGTACGGCCGAAAGCTTCATGGCCTTAAATACATCGAATACCTCCACTTTGTCATGCGCCCGCATGGTTAGCTGCCCTGTGGCTACATTAATCAAAGCTTTCCCGGTTTCCAAGAAAGACATCCCAAAATAAATGGGACTTCCGCATCCGGCTCAAAATCCAGCACAACAAAATCTACCGGGAAGATAAGGGAGCCCACTTGCACCAGCACGTCCTCCACCATGCCATCTGGTCTGGCCAAAGAACAATCCGCTAACTGCAAGATCAGTGTAGTTGGTCTAGGACTGCACAACTCCAACTTCTTGAATACCGATGTTGGCATCAAGTTAATGCTCGCTCCAAAATCGCATAGTCCACGAGCTCGGATACTTTGTCCAATTGTTATTTGAATTGTAAAGCTCCCAGGATCCTTGAGCTTTGTCGGCAACCTGTTCTGTATCCGGGAAGTGCACTCCTCCGTGAGCGTCATCGTAGCATACTCTGTCAATCTGCTTTTGTTCGCCACGATGTCCTTGATATATTTTGCATACTTCGGCACTCCCTGCAAAACATCAACAAGAGCTAAATTAATGTGTACCTGTTTAAGCACCTCCATGAACTTTTTGAAACACGCTTCCTCCTTGTGTTTCTTTAATCTTTGAGGGAACGGGGGTGTTGGTCTTTCTGCTTCAGCTGCCTTCTCCTTCCCCCTCTCATCATCGTGTTCCCTTTCTTTCTCCACTGCTCCTGACTGCTGAGGTGGTCTTTCTGGTTCCACCTCCATGAGTTGTAAACCACTCCTTGTGGTCACTGCATTTACTTGCTTGGGATTGGAGTTAGTGTCACTCGGTAGTCCTCCTCTTGGCCTGGTGTTTTGAGCTCCAGCTAGTTGCCCAAACTGGTACTCCAACGCCTTTATAGCTAACTAATTGTTCTTTTCATCTGCCGCCAATTTCACATAGTCAGCCTGCAATTGAACTTGGTTAGCTATCATCGTTTTAAACATTTCCTCAATGCTGGGTGGTGGTGGTGGTGGAGGTGCATTGTTGCTTCTGTATTGAGTCTGATAGTTCTGTTGCCCTCCTTGATTTCTCTGTGCACCCTGATTCGAACTCTGCCCTTGATGGCTATTACTACCCCAGGAGAAATTCGGATGATTCCTCCAATTAGAGTTGTAGTTGTCGCCATACTGTTGGTGATTATTTCTCTGTACATTACCAACAAAGTTCACCGAATCTGGATTTGCACCACAACACTCAGCAGAGTGTTCATTACTACCGCATACTTCACACCAAATCTGTTGCACTACATTAACTGGGGCTTGAGATTGATTTAAGCTCATGTTGCTGAAGTGGGTGTTGAGTTGATTTTGTAGCGCAACTATCTGTGTAGCGATAGCTGTAAACCCATCCACTTCCAAGACTCCTGCCGCTTTCCTTGTTCCTCCTCTAGAAGAGTCCACATTCCACTCTGGATTTCCCTGCGAAATACGATTTAACAAAGTATACAGCTCCTCATAAGTCTTTTCTAATGCTTGTTCCCCAGCTGCTGAGTCTAGCAAATTTTTTGTGTGGGGTTCCAAACCCTCTATGAAAGTATGCACCAGCACATCATTGAACTGGTGATGGTGAGGACAATCTCGTAACGTGGATTTGAATCTTTCCTAAGCTTGATATAGATTCTCCCCCTCTCTTTGTTTAAAACTTAGAATCTGGCTTCTAAGTCTTGCTGTTTCCCAGATGGAAAGAACCGTATCAAGAATTTTCTTGCAAGATCATCCCAAGTGGTGATGGAATTAGGTGGCTCAGCTTTCAACCACCTCTTTGCTTCTCCCAGTAGTGAAAATGGGAACAATGTAAGCCTTACTTAATAAGATGATACTCCAGCGGGGATGTAAGTGTCACTTATCTCCAAAAAGTTTTGGAGATGTTGTTGTGGATCCTCGTGAGGGAGACCTGTGAATTTCCCGCTGATGTGTAGCAATTGCACTATATTCTGTTTCCGCTCAAACCTCCCTCCTGGCTTGGGTTTGTGAATGCTTGATGTAACATTGTTAGCATGTGGGATTGCCACTTCGTGAACCAGCCCAGCTGCCATTTCCTCGGGCACTAATACTACCCTTACAAGTGGTGGATTCTGTTGTTGCTCCAGGATTGTTTGTCTGAGCAACTGCAGCAGAATTCAATATCTGCAAAAGACAGGCTAAGATCAAGTTGTCAGCACAATATAGAAATCATAAACTAACACTTAAGAAAACAATTTTACCAATTGCCAGTCCCCGGCAACGGTGCCAAAAACTTGTTCGGTCTGTTTCGCAACTACACGCAAGTGCACGTGGTCGGACAAGTAGTAAAATGGCTAAAGTAAGCCAAGTATCGATCCCACAGGTACTGAACCAAGGTAATAATCGAATTAAGTGTTAATGAACTCTAACTCTAAAAATACAGACAATAATTTAAAGAAGATTTTGGAAGTTGGTTTCCTAATTTATACTAATCTAAGACAAAATGATAAAGTGAGTCTGAACTATAGTAATGAGCAAGCTGAGGCTAAAACGAACATGTAGGGAAGTAATTTATTGGTACAATTCGGTTAATCTTTCCTTCGGTTTCTAGTCAAGAATTATTGCCTATGGATAGAAACTTTCGTATTCTACCCAACTTAAGAATCATGAACCTTCAACCTACATTTCTGTGATAAAAGAATTTCATGTTCTAGCCATACGAAACCGATTCCTTAATTGACTAATACGACTTTCAGATATATTTCTATTCTGAAGGTAAATCAATTCTCAATTTTCCCAAACTAAGAAGAGATCATATCCTACCAATTCACAACTTTCCAATTTCTTTCTTTTTCATGATAAAACTGGATTTTTTAGATATACATTAACATTGGCCAGACATTAATGCAGTAAGAACAAAAATTGATAGAACAACCATGGAAGAAAAGATGAAAAACCAAAATGATCAACAATTACATTCCACTAAAAATGTTCTTAACCTCAACAAGAAGTGAATTTATCCACTCATTTGTGGATTAAACATTATCAAATGAGTATAAATCATACAAACAATTGAAATAAAGGCAAAAGAGTTAGACAAGAACCCTAAGAATTTCGTCTCCTCAACTGCCTGTAACCCACGTTCTTGCTCAACTAAGTCATCCTTCTTAAAAATAAACCTAAGTGTGCTATTTAAACTAGTGAGAATTTTTTCTCGGAATAACAAGCAACGTGTCACGGAGTGCATCGCAGAGCACTGCCTCCATGACACGGTGCAAACGCGGACCCTCATTGGAATTTTATGTTCCAGGTAAATATAGGCAATGTGCCACGACATGTAACGCGGGGCTTGGCCAACGTGCCACGGCGCTGTCGCGAACCCTTACTGGAATTTGACAAAATACTCATCCGAGGCAGACTGCCTCCGCGATGGCAGCGTGACACGGCTCCATCGCGGAGCCCCCTTATTTGCTGCTTTTCCTTGACCTTTTCCACTGCTCGCTTCCGAGTCCATTCCCAATTTTCACCAACATGCAACTTAGCTTCCTAAAATTACATTTTTCTTGCAAAACAACACTAATCATGTTGGTTAGTATAAATTCACATTTTAACTACAAATCACATGAGAATGTACAAATAACGATAGATAAACAAGACGAAATAGAGCATTTGAGCATCACTTGGGCATATAATTCTGCCCAAGATCACTTTTTTCCCAGTTTTAAGCATCGAAAGTGATGTAAACCCACAACACATCAGTGGACGATTCAAGTATTAGAGGATATGTTCCGGGATTGCGTGATTAATTTGGATGGTCATTAGGACCAATTTTTACCTTTGGATGAATTTACTTACAATAACATATATTATTCGAGTATTGGCATGCTCCATTTGAAGCCTTATATAGGAAGAGATGTAGGTCTCCTATTGGTTGGTTTGATGCTTTTAAGGTAAGGCCATGGGGAACTGACCCTCTGAAAGAGTCATTGGATAAGGTTAAAAAGATTTAGGAGAAGCTCTTAGCAGCTCAAAGTAGACAGAAATAATATGTTGATTGAAAGGTTTGAGACATGGAGATTATTGAAGGAGAGCATGTTTTGCTCATGGTTTCCCCCATGAAGGGTGTGATGCGGTTTGTAAAGTGGGCAAGCTTAGCTCGAGTTACATTGGTCTATTTAAGGTTCTTAAACGTGTAGGAGAGGTGGCCAATGAATTGGCTTTGCCTCCAGGTCTATCCGGAGTTCATCTAGTCTTTCATGTTTTCATGTTGATGAGATATCACGCGATGACACCTATATTATCCATATGGATTTGATATTACTTGATGCAAATCTATCCTACAAAGAGGAGCCTGTGGTGATCTTTGATAGAAAGATCTCTAAGCTGAGATCCAAAGAGATCGCGTCCGTAAAGGTCTACTGAAAGAACCACCCAGTGGAGAAGGACATTTGGGATACCAAAGAAGACTTGTTGTTCACCAAGTTAGGTAATTCTTTCCCCTATTCCCTTCTTTCTCGTTCGGTAAGGAATGCTGGTTTAATTGGTATCTGAGGTAATGACCTTTATGTTGTTATAGGATGGTTAGGACCTAAGCAACCTTATAGAAGTCCCCATAAAGAAAATGAGCTAGTAAAAACTCAAAAAGGGATGGTTTAAAAACTGAAATGTGTGCATAATATTAATAATTATTTGGTATTGTGTTTTGTTAGGGGGAAACCTAGTGACTGGACCTCCTAGGAAATTATGGAACTACAAGTGAATTAGTAGTGCTGCTTTACAATTAAGTGCATATTGGAAGAGAGGTGTGGAGTCTTAATAAAAGACTTGTGTTTTGAGATGGAAAAGTGTTAGTTTTACCGAGCTACTGGTTAACAGGGCATCGATATAGTGATAGAATTTTATCTATAGAGAGACTGTTGTAGCAGTTAGAGTGCCGTTTTAGTGGAGGTTGACAAACCTCTAAGTTCTCCATAGCAAGGAGACAGTCGCCACTGCGGGTCCGTTACAGCGAGAAAGTGACTGCTGCAGCGGATGACACAAGAATGCTTGTTTAAGTTAGTATTTTGAGGTTTTCACCTCATTATTCTAAGGTAAAAGGTTTGAGAGATTACGTGTAATTTTCCAAGGGCAAGAGCAATTTTCCCTTTCCAAGGTAAACTATTTTTGTTAATCCTTCCATCTTTCGATCCTCTAAAGCCATAGAACTAATAGGTGCTCTTCAATGGTTATTTGAAAGCTAAAAACCCTAGAACTATGAAAGTTAGGAAAATTTTCATGGGTGTTGATGGTTGTTAATTCCTAAGCTTTAAAGTGAGTAATTAACACTTTCAGAATATAGCTGAGTGATATGCTTCATAATTTGGATGAATCGAGACCTAGAATTTCATAAAAATGAAATCTTTAGCATAAAAAGACTGCTTTAAAAGGGATTAAAAGAGTAGAACCTCCAAAAACTAGGTTGGAATGATCATTATGAGGCTAGACTAGGATAACTTAAACCGTGGACAACGAATTGAACCTTGACAACGGGTAGAATGGGATGGGATTGAGTTCCCAAACTTATGCTTGAAGAATAGATGATTAAATGTTTGTAGTTTTTGGTTTCTAGACTTTTAGCGTTCTGAGGCATTGAGAAAAGGCAAAGCTCCCCCGGAGTAGTTTGCACATTCAAGTCTTCGATTGAGGTAGGTTACGATTTTACTTGGAGTTAGACTTTGGTTAGTTTGTTGTATGTAATGTGAGTTGCTGAGCATGGTTGAATGGTTAGTGAGTATAAATTGTGATTGATATTATTACTTAAAAAGACTATGTGAATAATTGTGAAGTGTTAGTCTCTGAATATGACTTATGATTTTGAAGTGCAATTTTGATAATCAATGTGTATTTGTAATTTGTGTGATGATTGAATTAAAAGCATAATTAACTGTATGAATAATGATTGAATAATATACTATTATTATGAGATGAGCGATTCGAGTCCAAGGGGAGCAGCCGGACAAGCGATTGTGTGATATTGAATAATAATGCCTATTATCTTGAGATGAGTGGCTAATGCCCGAGGTAAGCATCCGGGCGAGTGATTGTGATATGAGTGGCTCATTTTCAAGGGGAGCATCCAGACGAGCAGATGAGTGGGAGTGGATACCATAATGGTACAACACATAAATTTCTAGAGTATCCTGTCGGTCATGACTTGATGTGTAGAAATAAGACACACAGAGAGGTATGTACATGTGTGAAATGATATATGATTAGGTTTTTATTGAGTGAGAGAATGATGAGGTACATGGCTATACAGTTGTACTTCGGTATGGATATGTTTTAATTGATTGTGTTGATTTGATTTACATTATAAGCTTGAAGCTTTAAGATTGAACTATATGATTCATGTTAAATAACGATTGATAGGCCTGGAGTTTATGCGTATATTTGGTGTTACTGATTTCCTGATTTCATAAGCTGAATGGTTGTATGTCTTTTTATTTGTGTCTGTGCTATTTGATTTATATTATATACCTGATACTAAACGGAGTCGAGCTATGATGCCTACCAGTACATATTTTTTGTACTGATGCTACTGCTGCACTTTTTTTAGCATAGATTATGATCCAGGGACATCCTCTTGGCCGCATCTTTAGAGCTATCAAACGTTAATTTTTTATACCCCAAGAACCCAATGATCAGACCTGGGAGTCAAACGGAAAAAATCTGGAAAAATGTTGCTGCAGTGCAGGATGAGTCGTTGGACGACTCGTCAGGGAGCCCCACGAGTCATTAAGTGACTCGTGGGAAGGCCTGTGTTAGTGAAGGGACTCAAGGCCCCACAGGCGATGTAACGACTCATGGTCAGCCACCACGAGTCGTCATGTCAGTCGTGGGGAGGTCTTAGAGAAGAATTTTGAGGGTGATCTAGTGTACTTAATGAAA
Source organism: Datura wrightii (assembly GCA_035772735.1). Classification (NCBI taxonomy): domain Eukaryota; kingdom Viridiplantae; phylum Streptophyta; class Magnoliopsida; order Solanales; family Solanaceae; genus Datura; species Datura wrightii. Next base: position 63,197,610 of record JASDFA010000016.1, on the reverse strand, counting down.
GCTGGTAATGAGTCGTGTCACCGAGCGATGAGTCGTCATGTCCTCCGTTAAGAGCCAAGGGAAAATTTTCCAGTGGACTTGACGAAAGGATCCAACTACTCGTTGCTCCTGGCAACAAATCATCAGGTCGCCCGTTAGGGTCACCTGACAGTGATTTCCTGCGAATAAGTAAGAGCCTTCTCGTAATTTCCTACACTCCTAAGACCTAAACTACGTTGTTTTGAGGTCGGGACAGAGTATTTTAAAGGGAAATCAGCCATGATAAACCTCATTTGATACTTGTAAGTGTAGAGAGGAAGGAGAAAAGGGAATTCAAGTGCTCACCTTCAAGTTCTTCAAGATTCTACCTAGGGTTTCCAAGGGAGTTAAGGGTCTCGAAATTTCCAGGTATATGGAGTTTGAATGGGTAGTTTAGTCCTACCTATGCCCATTTCTTCCCATTTCCTATGTTTGATTTGCTAAATTCTTATGGGTCTTAACCCCGTTTTCATGATTCCTCAAAAGTTTACATGAGCTTGTGGTATTATGTTTAAATTGAGGGTTTCGAAGTGTTTGGGATGATTTTACTTGTATATATTTTATATTTCATGATTTAAGACTCAAAAGTACGGATTCCCAATTATGAAGGATATTTTTAGTAAAATTTATGTTTCTGATGATTCCGCAAGCATGATATGAATTTTTTTGAATTTAAAGCATGTCTTCAAGTTTTCTATTTCTTATGTTACTATGATCATGTTTCGTATAAATTTATGCATTTCAAGTATGATTAAAATTATGTAAAAAGCCCACATGTTGCTTAAGTCTTATGAACTATGACTTTGGCTGACTCACGGGCCCAATTCCGTGGCGAGGACTATAAATTTTCAGGCATGTATGATTGTTACGATTTGACTAGCCACGCATGTCATGTATGAATTTCTATGAGCACGTTGCATGTTTTGGGAGTAGTACTTAATACGGAGTAGGTTCGGGACCTAGGTTACGCCCCGAATCTCAGAACTACATGCCACTATAGGTTATGTTTGGGACCTCCTCTGTGACTGTCCCTTATGTCCTACGGGGCCTTCATGAGTGATATCATGCCTTTCATGGTTCATATACTTGACAAGATGTGGACGACCTCCCAACTAGGTTTACAGATCAGGCTCCATGTGTGCTCATGTTGAGTATGTCGGTTATAGAAATCTCCCATTGTTTCTCATGGTTTGATGCATGCATGATTTTGTTCTTTTGGATCAAGTTATGTTTTATTGACTATTTTTCCTCATGTTATGACTATGACAGGTTTATGAAAGTACTTGGAAAATCTTGAGCCTAACGATATATTTATGATTTCGGTTTTATGATCATGATGTCCCCACTCCTAAAACTTTTATGTTTTAAAGCATTGTCTTGCGTACCTTACATACTCAGTACCTTCCATGTACTGACCCACAAATTATCAAGATCTGGTTCGCATGTTCAGCATCATCCCTAGCGTGCGCTCAGTTCCGCTTAGTCTTCAGTGGTGAGTCCTCATGATTCGAGGACTTCATGTTCAGACATGTTTACTTATCTTATGTTTTTCTTTTAGAATATTTGGGTTAGTTGGGGTCTTATCCCTTCAACCCGTCTATCTTGTGTAGAGGCTTTTAGACCTATGTGTAGTATTCTGCCCTTACTGTTCGTATGTTGTTTTATTGTTCCTTACCTCTCATGTTATGATTTTTAGTTTGTTCATGATTATTAAGTTAAGTTTTCCGCCTTATATGAATGAATTAGTTATATGCTCACACCATGGGTTGACTTGGAGTCTTTTGAGGCTTCTTTTCCTGTATCTATGGTTCGGGTATACTCTCAGGTCGTGAAAAACTTGGTATCAGAGAAATAGGTTCAGATGTGTGCTAGGGATTCTAAAAGCTGCGTTATAGAGTTTTTTTCATGGGTGTGAAGCGCGCCACACTTATGACGAAGAGGCTACTAAGCGTTGTAGTAAATATCCCCTTCTTTCATGATCTATGTCGTGCGGTGAAAACCTCTCCATCCTTCTAATTCCTGCGTTTCACGATTGCAGAAAATTATGGCTCCCAGGAGGATGATCAGAAGGAGGAACAGAAGTGATGAGGGGCATAAGGGTGGCCATGATAATGGGCGTCAGCAAGCCCCACCAGTTCAGGAGCCCCAAGCACTAGAGCCAGCTGCCCACGCCGAGTTTCGGGCGACGATTTAAATTTGGGCACAGGCCTTGACCGCTCAGGTCAACCAGCAAGTTGTTGCGCATGTTCCTTAGAACGGCAATGCGGCGTCAACCCGAATTAGGGACTTTCTAAGGATGAAGCCTCCCGAGTTCACTGGTGCAAAGGTTGACGAAGATTCACATGAGTTCATTGAGGGGATCTTGAAGGTCACTCAAGTGATGGGGGTGACAAATGAGGAGTGTGTGGACTTGGACTCATATCAGCTAAAGGAAGCCGCTTACATTTGGTTCAAGCAATGGAGGGACAGTAGGGCAGCGGGAGCAGGCCCTATCAGCTGGGATGAATTCCTCATGGCCTTTCTCGACAAGTTCTTCCCTCGGGAGATGAGGGAATTGAAAGCAACCGAGTTTGTTAACCTCAAGCAAGGAAAGATGACGGTGCTAGAATATTCACTCGAGTTCACTCGCCTATCAAAGTATTCCTCGGAGTTAGTGATAGACCAGAGGGCGCGGGTGAGCAGATCGTGCAGGGAGTAGCTAAGTATCTGGATAAGGATTGCAGAACAACCATGCTTCATCAGGATATGGACTACCCACGGATAGTACTCTATTCCCAGCAGATGGAAGCAGCGCATATTGAGGCAGAGAGAGGTAAAGAGGACTAGAACTGATAGCCACAGGTTCTCCCAACTGAGGCGAGGTGGTGGGCCTTACCAGTAGTCCTAACACAGGTCCATTACACCATCACCATCTTCATCCAATACTCCATCCAGGCCACAAGACGGTCAGAGGAGCACGACCTCAGTTCGAAGTCAAAATATCATGCGCACAGAGCGCACATTCCCATCTTGTGCTAATTGTGGCAAGAATCACCCAGGGAAGTGTTTGGTGGGCTCAGACATTTGCTTCAGGTGTAGCAAACCCGGACACAGACTCAAGGATTGCCTCGCAGCTAGGTCAGGGGGTAGTGGAGCCCGCACTTCAACAGCCAGTTCAGCAGTTCCAGTGGCACGTTAGACTCAGCAGGGTGCTTTGACTGGTTCAGTTGGCGGCCAGCGCCAAAACCTATTTTATGCACTTGGCTCTCGATAGGAGCAGGAGGCTTCTCCCGATATGGTTATAGGTATGTTACAATTCTTTCATATTGATGCTTATGATTTGTTATATCCGGCAGCTACACTGTCTTTTATAACACCTTACATTGCTAGTCACTTTGGAATCAGTCCCGAAATCTTGTCCAAACCATTATCTGTATCTACTCCGGTTGGTGATTCAGTCATAGCGAGGCGGGTATATAAAGGTTGCCCATTACAGTATTGCATAAGGTTACCTCCGCAGATTTAGTAGAATTGGTTATGACTGATTTTGACATTATTTTGGGTATGGACTGGTTGTTTGCATGTTATGCTTCTGTTAACTATAGGACTAGAGCGGTGAAGTTTCGATTTCCAGATGAACCAGTATTAGAATGGAGGGGTGGTTCAGCAGTACCTGTAGGTCGCTTTATCTCGTATCTCAAGGCTGTAGAATGATTGGTAAGGGTTGTATTTACCATTTGGTAAGGGTTAAAGATACCACGTTCGAGACCCCGACTATTCAGTCAGTCCCGTGGTATGTGAGTATCCCGAGGTATTTCTAGATGACCTACCAGGTGTTCCTCCTGAGAGGGATATTGATTTTGAAATTGATCTCTTGCTCGACACGCAGCCCATATCAATTCCTCCTTACCGAATGGCCCTAGCTGAGCTAAAAGAGTTAAAGGAACAGTTTGAAGGATTTTCTAGATAAGGGTTTCATCCGGCGGAGCAAATCTCTATGGGGTGCCCCAGTGTTGTTCGTCCAGAAGAAAGATGGTTCCTTTCGGATGTGTATTGACTAAGACAGTTGAACAACATCACCATCAAGAATAGATACCCTTTACCCAGGATCGATGACCTATTCGATCAGCTTCAGGGAGCCAAATATTTCTCCAAGATAGATCTCAGGTCCGGGTATCACCAGGTTAGGGTTCGGGAGAACGACATCCCAAAGACTGTAGTGTTCCTCCCGAGAGGGAATTGATTTTGAAATTTATCTCTTGCTTGACACGCAGCCCATATCAATTCCTCCTTACCAAATGGCCCTTGCTGAGCTAAAAGAGTTAAAGGAACAGTTGAAGGATTTGCTAGATAAGGGTTTCATTCGGCCGAGCAAATCTCCATGGGGTGCCCCAGTGTTGTTCGTCCAGAAGAAAGATGGATCCTTTCGGATGTGTATTGACTAAGACAGTTGAACAACGTCACCATCAAGAATAGATACCCTTTACCCAGGATCGATGACCTATTCGATCAGCTTCAGGGTGCCAAATATTTCTCCAAGATAGATCTCAGGTCCGGGTATCACTAGGTCAGGGTTCGGGAGAATGACATCCCAAAGACTGCTTTCAAGACCCGGTATGGCGATTTTGAATTCATTGTTATGTCTTTTGGACTAACCAATGCCCCTGCAACTTTTATGGACCTGATGAACAGGGTATTCAAGGCATATTTGGATATGTTCGTGATCGTATTCATTGATGACATATTAATATACTGCTGGAGCGAGGAGGAACATGCTGCACACCTGAGGGTAGCACTCTAGACCTTCAAGGACAACCAGTTATACGCCAAGTTCAACAAATGTGAATTCTGGCTGAAATCAGTTGCATTCTTGGGACATGTAGTGTCAAGTGAAGGTATAAGGGTGGACTCCCTGAAAATAGAGGAAGTAAAGAACTGGCCTAGACTAGTAAACCCTTTCGAGATCAGAAGCATTTTAGGCTTAGCGGGTTACTGTCGGAGGTTCGTGGAAGTTTTCTCATCCATTGCAACCCCAATGAATAGATTGACTCAGAAAAAGGTGAAGTTCCAATGGTCGGAGGCTTGTGAGAGGAGCTTTCAGGAATTGAAGGCCAGGCTCACTTCAGCACCGGTGTTGACTTTACCAGAGGGTAGCGATGGCTTCGTTGTATATTGTGATGCTTTGAGGGTCGTACTAGGATGTGTATTGATGCAGCACGGGAAAGTCGTAGCATATGCTTCTAGACAGCTAAAAACGCATGAGAAGAATTACCCGACCCACGATCTTGAGTTCGCTGCGGCAGTATTTGCTTTAAAAATATGGAAACACTACTTGTATGGGGTTCATGCATATGTATTCACAGACCACGAGAGCTTACAATAGGAGTTCACACACAAGGAGCTGAACCTTCGACAACGGAGGTGGTTGGAGCTACTTAAGGACTACGACATGAGTGTCCTTTATCACCCAGGCAAGGCCAACGTGATAGCAGACGCTCTTAGTAGACTTTCTATGGAAAGTGTGTCGCATGTGAGTGTAGACAAGAAGGAGCTGGTAAAAGAGGTACATCGACTTGCATGGTTAGGAGTTAGGTTAGTTGGTTTGACCGATGGTGGGGTGGTAGTTCAGAACGGGTCAGAGTCATCCTTGGTAGCAAAGGTGAAGGCTAAAAAAGATGAAGATCCAACATTGGTAAAGTTGAAAGAAGCTGTTCAAAGTCAGAAAGTAGAAGTATTCTCCAAAGGGGGAGATGGTGTGCTTCGGTACCAGGTTCACTTATGTGTTCAGAACGTAGGGGATTTGAGGAGTCGGATGTTGCATGAGGCTCACGGATTCAGATATTCTATCCATCTAGGTGCCACCAAAATGTATCATGCCTTGCAGGAAATCTACTGGTGGAATGGCATGAAGAGGGATATTGCGGAATTCGTAGCCAAGTGCCCGAATTGCCAACAAATGAAAGTCGAGCATCAGATACCGGGGGGTGTACTCCAAGATATCAGCATTCCTACATGGAAGTGGGAAGAAATCAATATGGACTTTGTAACTGGTTTACCCTGCACTCGTAGGCAGTACGATTCCATTTGGGTTGTGGTTGACAGGTTGACCAAGGCTGCTCATTTCATACCGGTCAAAACCACCGATTCAGCGGAAGATTATGCTAAGTTATACATCCGAGAGTTGGTTATATTTCATGGACTGCCCTTGTCCATTTTATCAGATAGAGGTACTCAGTTCACCTCCCAGTTTTGGAGGTCTTTTCAAAAGGGACTTGGCACCCAGGTCAAGCTTAGCATGGCATTTCATCCTCAAACCGATGGTCAGGCGGAGCGGACTATCCAGACTCTTGAAGACATGTTGAGAGCTTGTACTATTGACTTCAAGGGTAGTTGGGATGACCATTTGCCTCTTTTTGAGTTAGCCTACAACAAAATCTATCACTCCAGCATACAAATGGCACCGTTCGAGGCTCTTTACGGACGACAGTGTAGATCGCCCATTAGGTGATTTGAAGTCGGCGAGGCTTCATTAGTGGGTCCAGATTCAGTCTATGAGGCCATGGAGAAAGTTCAGTTGATAAAGGAAAGGCAGAAAATGGCTCAAAGTCGCCAAAAGTCTTATGCGGATGTAAGGAGGAGAGAGCTTTTGTTCGAGATTGATGATTGGGTGTTTTTGAAGGTATCACCCATGAAGGGAGTAATGAGATTCGTAAATAAAGGGAAACTCATTCCCCTCTATATTGGCCTATACAGGATTATGAGGCGAGTGGGTAAAGTAGCCTATGAGTTAGATTTACCCTCAGAGTTAGTTTCAGTTCATCCCGTATTTCACGTATTGCTCTTGAAAAAGTGCTTGGGAGACCCAGCCTTAGTGGTCTCGGTTGAAGTATTGGTGTGAAGGATAGTCTCAGGCATGAGGAAATTCCTATTAAAATCTTGGATCTTCAGGTTCGGAGACTGAGGAATAAGGAAGTATCCTTAGTAAAGGTGTTATGGAGAAATCAGCATGTTGAGGGAGCCACGTGGGAGGCCGAAGCGGATATGATGGCTAAACACCCCCATTTGTTCCCTACCGGCTCAGATTAGTTTGAGGTATAAATTTTTTCCCTAAACCTCTATTCAATTTTTCATGTTCTGTTCATGCGTGCAAGTTTGTTTTATGATATGATATATATATATATGTGATGTCTGAATTCAGTCCAGCTATGTAATTCCTTTTGGTGTAGTCGTTCTGCTAGTTTTCGGCATAAATGATCAGTATTTTCATATGGTGATTGTTTTATTCTGAGTTTTATGCATGATTCTAACATTCAAGGATGAAAGTTCCCAAGGGGGAGATGTTGTTATACCCCGGGAACTGAAGGATCAGACCTGGGAGTCAAACGGGAAAAATCTAGAAAAATGTTGCAGCAGTGCAGGACGAGTCGTTGGATGACTAATCAGGGAGCCCCACGAGTTGTTAAGTGACTCGTGGGAAGGCTTGTGTTGGTGAAGGGACTCGAGGTCCCCACGGGTGATGTAACAACTCGTGGTCAGCCACCACGAGTCGTCATGTCAGTCGTGGGGAGGTCCTAGAGAAGAATTTTGAGGGTGATCCAGTGTACTTAACGAAAGCTGGTAACGAGTCGTGTCACCGGGGGACAAGTCGTCATGTCCTCCGTTAAGATCCAAGGGAAAAATTTTCAGTGGACTTGATTAAAGGACCCAATGACTCATTGCTCCTGGTAACGAATCGTCAGATCTCCCATTAAGGTCACCTGAAAGTGATTTCCTGCGAATCAGTAAGGACCTTCTCATAATTTTCTGCACTCCTAAGACCTAAACTACATCGTTTTGAGGTCTGGACAGAGTCTTTTAAAGGGAAAGAATCCATGATAAACCTCATTTGATACATGTAAGTGTAGAGAGAAAGGAGAAAAGGGAATTCAAGTGCTCACCTTCAAGTTCTTAAAGATTCTATATAGGGTTTTCAAGGGAGTTAAGGGTCTCGAAATTTCAAAGTATGTAGGGTTTGAATGGGTAGTTTAGTCCCTACCCATGCCCATTTCTTCCCATTTCCTATGTTTGATTTGCTAAATTCTTATGGGTCTTAACCCCATTTGCATGATTCCTCAAAAGTTTACATGAGCTTGTGGTATTACGTTTAAATTGCGGGTTTTGAAGTGTTTGGGCTGATTTTATTTGTATATATTTTATATTTCATGATTTAAGACTCTATAAGAGTGGATGCCCAATTATGAAGGATTTTCTTTAGTAAAATTTAGGTTCATGATGATTCCGCAAGCACGATATGAATTTTTTTGTATTTAAAGAATGTCTTCAAGTTTTCTATTTCTCATGTTACCATGATCATGTTTTGTATAAATTTAAGCATTTCAATTATGATTAAAATTATGGAAAAAGCCCACATGTTGCTTAAGTCTTACGAACTATAACTTTGGCCGACTCACGGGCCCAATTCCATGGCGAGGACTATAAATTTTCAGGCATGTATGATTGTTACGATTTGACTAGCCACACATGTCATGTATGAATTTCTATGAGCACGTTGCATGTTTTGGGAGTAGTACTTAACACCGAGTAGGTTTGGGGCCCAAGTTATGCCACGAATCTCAGAACTACGTGCCACCATAGGTTATGTTTGGAACCTCCTCAGTGACTGTCCCGTATACCCTACGGGGCCTTCATGAGTGATATCACGCCTTTCATGGTTCATATCCTTGGCAAGATATGGACGAACTCCCGACTAGGTTTACAGGTCGGGCTCCATGTGTGCTCATGTGGAGTATATCGGTTATAGAAATCTCCCATTGTTCCTCATGGTTTGATGAATACATGATTTTGTTCTTTTGGCTCAAGTTATGTTTTATTAACTATTTTTCCTCATGTTATGACTATGACAGGTTTACAAATGTACTTGAAAAATCTTGAGCCTTATGATATATTTATGATTTCGGTTTTATGATCATGATGTCCCCACTCCTAAAAAACTTTTATGTTTTAAAGCATTGTCTTGCGTAACTTACATACTCAGTACCTTACATGTACTAACCCACAAATTCTCAGGATCCAGTTCGCAGGTTCAGCATCATCCCTAGTGTGCGCTCAGTTCCACTTAGTCTTTAGTGGTGAGTCCTCATGATTCGAGGGCTTCATGTTCAGACCTCTTTACTTATCTTATGTTTTTCTTTTAGAACGTTTGGGTTAGTTGGGGTCTTGTCCCTTCAACCCGTCTATCTTGTGTAGAGGCTTTCAGACCTATGTGTAGTATTCTGCCCTTACTGTTCGTATTTTGTTTTGTTGTTCCTTACCTCTCATGTTATGATTTTTAGTTAGTTCATGATTATTACGCTAATTTTTCCTCCTTATATTAATGAATTAGTTATATGCTCACGCCATGGGTTAAGTTGGAGTCTTTCGGGGCTCCTTGTCCCGTGTATACGGTTCGGGTGTACTCTCGGGTCGTGACATAATCCGAGAGTGAGCTGACTTCTACTCAGGCTGCCGCGGATATTCTTTTAGCCAATATTTGCTCATTCCAAACACTATTTATATTTTCTTTTCTTTTGTTGCTCTTAGACACTATTAGTTAGAGTTTTTTGTACAATGACTTTCGAATTTTGGGACTGTAATAGATAGTATTCCGCTTAACTTTATATTTAATTGTAGTGATTACTTACCTATCTTTTAGGGGCTATATTTTTCTGGTTAAAATGAATGCATAAGTGTTGTCAGTGTGATGTTTAATCACGACCACTTGGATTGTAATACACATAAAATTCTATGCACTGATGATCATAATAGATACACATGGTTGTATCCATTGAGAAGAAAATCAAACTTTTTTGAAGTGCTTGTTAAGTTCAAAAAATGGTTGAAAATTAATTTACTAAAAGCATTAAGTATTTTAATATGATGGAAGTAACGAGTTCTCTAGCTCAAAATTCATTTACCACTTGGAAAACTGTGATATTGTTAAACACCTATCTTGTTCAAATACACTTGAGCAAAATGGTATTATAGAAAGGAAACAGAGGCATATGGTTGAAACTGGTTTAACATTGTTATTCCATGCCAAACTATATTTCTTTTTGTGGACAGAAGCCTTTATTACAACTGTGTTTTTAATAAAAGGCTACCTTCATTTGTTCTTAAGAAGGAAGCACCCTTTCATAAAATTTATAGAACACATCCTGACAATTACAGTATAAAGGTGTTCAGTTGCAGGTATTCCCCTACATCAAAAGAAGGCAACAAGTTCTCCCCAAAAATATATTCGTGTGTCTCCATTGGTTACAATAGTCTTCACAAGGGATACAAATATTATTATCCATTCATAATAAAGGAATTTATATCAAGACATGTCTTTGATGAACTAATTCTTCCTTATGTATATAGAATCACAATGACAATTCTTCCATAGGTTTCACTCATCTTGCTACCATTTTTGAATTATTCTCAAAATCAAAGAATATAGTTGATGCCTTTTCAAGCAAGGACCTAACTTTTCTGATCCTATTCCTACTAATCTACATGATGTTTCATGGGAAGTATTGCTAGAAGAGACATTTAGCTCATCACGTGTGTTATCAGATATCCATGATACTTTAAAAGAGGTAGTAAATATTGTGGAACTATCAGCATCTGAAGAATCTCAACTTCCAGTATCACTATCTTCAACCTCGTAGGAGGATTTCAGAAATAATATGTTTGAATAGGATAGATACAACTATATAAGGAATTAACAACAACAACTTAGAGAATTCAACGTTGAATATTAAAGGTAACTTCAACTTGAGGTTGATCTATCTCAATTTTTCACTGATCAAGTCGCATCTCAATCATAGGCTCCAACTCAACTATCTATAATAAAACATGTCATGGTAACTCGGTCAAAAGCTAAAATTTTTCATCATTTCCTTATACATCATTATCTGTATCTAGGATAAATATTGCACTCAATGAACCTAAGTCACTAAGAGAAGCACTTGTTACTTCACACTGGGTGGAAGCTATGCAGGAGGAATTGCAAGCACTGTATAAAAATGAGACCTGAATTTTGATATATAGAATCGCTAAGATGAATGTAGTACGGACTAAGTGGGTATTCGAAATCAAAATAAAGTCAGATGGATCAATTGAAAGACATAAAACCATATTATTTACAAAGTACTACTCACAACTTAGGGGAATACACTTTAAGTAGACCTTTTAGTCCTGTTATAAAAGAAACTACCATAAAGTTGTTTTGTTTGTTGTAGTTACTCAATATTGGCTTATTAGGAAGCTAGCTATTAAAAATACATTTCTTTATGGTCTTTTTGTAATACAAGTGTACATGAGTCAACCACCAGGCTATATTGATCTAAAGTATCCAGGACATATATGCTAGTTGGAAAAAACGCATTGTATGGTCTCCAGACAAGCACCTAGAGCGTTGTTTGAGAGGTTTAGCTTGTATCTACGTCATATTGGATTCAAATGCAGCAGAGATAACTCATCTTTATTTACTCCTGAAGGAACAATACTATTATTGTTATATTTAGATAACATAATTATGACAAATAGCAACTCAGAGCAAATGAGTAATGTTTTGAAGAAATTGAGCATTGAATTTGCCATAAAAGACCTTGAACAACTAAGCTTCTTCATAGTTATTGATGCAACCTATTTTTTAGATGGAATTCAGTTGACTCAAAGTAGATATGCTAATGATTTGCTCAAGAAAGTGGACATGGTGTTGTAAAGGCAGTTCATACTCCCTTAACTTAGAAATATGGCTTGGACGAGACTATTGGAACTTCAGTTGATCCCTAAGTATATAAAAGCATTAGAGGAAGCTTTCAATATTTGACATTGATCAGACCAGTCCAGACATAACTCATATTGTGAATCTCTCAACTCAGTTAATATAAAATTCAAAATTGGTGCATCTCTAGGATATAAAGAGAATACTCAGATATATAAAAAGAATTGTTAGTCATGGGTTGTGTATTACATCTCAGTATTCCCTCAAGTTATATGGTTTCTCGAATGCTAACTAGCCAGGATGCACAACAACAAGAAGATCTACCATTAGCTACAACATATATCTTGGTGCAAATTGTGTGTCCTGGTCCTCTCAAAAATAAATCACAATTATAAGGTCAAATGCAGAAGCTGGATATAAAGTCTTAGCTACTACAACAACTGAGCTTACATGGCTGACTTATATCCTATAAAATATTGAAATATACATCAAGTTTTCTTTTACATTATTTTGTGATAATATGATCGCACTATACATGTCTACCAACCCAGTATTATATATATGCTAGAACTAAGAATGTAGAATTGGATTATCATTTTGTTAGAGAAAAGATAGCTCAAAAGCAATTAATCACACATTTAATGTGATCCGGATATCAACTAGTTGACACTCACACTAAGGCTCTAGCAAAGGATCAATTTAAAATCTTTAGAGGTAAGCTAAAAATGATAAACTCACCTCTTATTAGCTTGAGAAGAAATGTTGAAGATCATGATAATATCACTTAGGGATAAGTATTAGTTGATATGATAATCTTAGCATTAGAGTTAATGTTGATTTATAACTCTAATACTAGCTAGTTACACTTGTATTAGGAGTGTGTCGCTAGGATTTTTACGAGTTCTGTATATGTATATAAACATTGTTTGTATCTATATTTTATCATCAGTGAATATAAAGACTTACGTTATTCTTAGCATAAGAATTTCAAAACACTAACATCTAGAGCATTTAAAATGTGTTTAAATATTAACTCAAGAAATTCCTCTCGAAATGTGAGAAAATATCTTCAAGAAAGTCCAACTTCAATTTTATAGCCGAAGTCTCTCAATATTTTAGTGGATGAGTATTGTATAAAAAATTAATCTCTTTTCTAGGTTAGAAGAACCCTATATATAGGGATTCTTTTCCAATCCAGAATAGAATACGCGATCTTCCTTTTTGTAACAATTCGTCCAATCGTTACAACACCTTAATGACATAAACATGGGGATAAAATTTTTGCAAGTTAAGGTTATGTCCTCGAATTAAACAATGATGTGATTGATAAATTTAGAAGTGGGCTAAGTTAAAAATTTGGTGGGCCAAGGTGAAGGGCCACCATGGCAGATTGATTCTGTTGTAACGGGACCGCTGCAGCGGAAGACCCCTTGCTGCAGTGGGTGATGCAGACCAAAATCCCGTAATTCTATCCAGATTGAGATTAAATACCTATTTCCATAAGGGTTGGTGAATAAAAATGCCCAAAAACAAAATTTATGATTTCTAACAAGGAAAGAAAGTAAAGAGACTAGAGAGGGCAAGGACTTCAACCACCCACTATGATAATTTCCTGCAAGAACCCAAAACTCGTGACAAGCATGCAGCCCATAGATTTCTTGATGACAGCTTAGCATCCTGGTAGGCTTTGTATTACCTTTGTGTTAGACTTCGATTAATGATTCGTATATATGAGTATGATTGATATGTCGTTGATGAGTAAAATGGAAGTTATTTTGCTAATCACAACTTGTCAAATTATAGTCAGTAATTAGTGCGAGAGGTGAGTAATCGGGAAAAGATAAGAAAGAAGTGATAGAGTTGTCGCATTATGCAATCATGTGAGTACGAATAGTCTTGATCCTAGACCATTGAATTTCCGTATTAGGTGAAGTCTGAAGGGCTACTTCTAAAGTATGCCCCGAATAAGGTGATTAGAGTATGGTAATGGGTGTAGGCGTTGGGGTGGTTCATGTGTTTATGTTGGTCAATGAGTTAATAATTTATTTGTGATGGTTTATGTGTTTCTAATTTTTGCATTATGTGTTGAATTAATTGTTGCTCCATGTGAAAGAAGAGTACTTTGACAGTAGAGTTTCATCAATATGCATTAGTTTAGATGAGTTGACTATAAAGGACCCCTATGGGGGAAGCCGAACGGGTAAAGTTTGGTCAAAGTACTGCCCGAGCAGTACCGCAGCAGTGGTAGTACAAGTGTCGTAGTGAGACCGCTGCTCGCCAGTAATCCTGCCGCAACAAGGCCTAATCTAGCAAGCAGGATGGCTTTCACCCCGCTCTAAATGATGTTGGGAATAGGATGACAAAATGAATAATTGATTTTATGAAACGAGTTTCAGATTATGATTATGCTATAATTGTATTGATTTAATTCTCATTATTGAATGTATTTGTTAAGTGAATTAAGCTGTGATATACTGTTCCTGAAACTATGGGTTGAATCCGTGGTAACCAATTGAGAGAATGAGGAAACAGGTTGAGACATCAGAATAAGACACCCTTATTATGAAATGAGAGGCTTGCGCCCGAGGTAAGTATTCGGATGAGCGGATTGGTACGATCAAGCATGTTGGTGAATACATCAATATGAGTGGCTTGTCCTCAAGGTGAGCAGTATAGAAATGAGTACATAGACAGGTATGAATCAATGATCATATGATTGGGTATATATATATAGGTACAAAGACAGATGATGAGATGTTCATATGGCTGGGTGTACAGTACATGAATTTCTAGAGTCACCTGCAGGTCATGATTGGAAGGCAGAAATAGGACCTTCTTGCATATGTGTACAGATATGCATATGAGTGACAAATAACAATATAAATATGTGATTCATGATGTACTGATACAATTCAAGCAGGATATAAGAGAACAATGATAAGATGATACATGATGCGATGATGCAGGTATGGTATTGCATGATGTAGGTATGGTATCAAATTGTACAATGTGGAATTATGGTGGTGCAGGTATATGCTTGTACTCTCATATTTGTTCGATGTGACTCCAGTGGTGTGGTTTGATGATTTCCGTATTGAGTGCTTGAGTTTATTACTTTATGTTGTTGTTGAATGCTTGTTTAATGTGGTCCTTGAGTTGTGAGGGGATGTTCAATTGAGCAGAGTTTAAAATAGATTAGTTGAGCTACTCATAGGTTCTTAGTGCATGTAAGGGGTAGTCCCACTAAGGAATGTTGAGTGGGAGTTGAAAAAGGTAACATGACGATTTAGCAATAGTAGTGACTAACTATGAGATAACCGATACAGGTGTGATGTCGGGAAGTAATTAAATGAGAAGGAAAAGAATTGAAAATGGTTAGTTAATTGGGTTGAGCCAATAAAAGAGTCTTGGATGGCCGGAATGGACTTAGTCAATAGTAATTGATGTATGAATCAATAAGGTGTGTTCACAAGGTTTAAAGGGTGGGTCGAAAAAGGGAAAGGCTAGTCGAACTGAGCTACTTTCTAGATAAGGCATCGCTGCAGCGCACTAACCTACGTTGCCGTGAGATGCTGTAGCGGGTAAGTGTCCACTGCAGCAAGATAAGAAAACACCATAGAATTATGACTGAGGGATAGAGTTTTGAGGGAAAGGGATATGGGTATTAATTGAGTTATATAAATTAATGGTTTAATTGAGGAACTTGATAGAGTATAATTTATTGTTAGAATTGGTTAACCGATTGCATATTGATTATATATTATTGTGTGAACCAATCTTAGTCGTCCGATGATGCCTACCGATACGTGCGGTGTACTGATACTACCTTGCTATGCCTTTTTGGGTATAGGTTGTGGCAGGTTTTGAAGTTTCATGATTGATGAAGTGATATTCAGCATCAGCTCCCACATTCCATCCATCAGCGAAGCTATGTATTTTTTTTATCAATACTCCATATAGAGCTCTTGTACCTATATAGGCTATATTTTGGGAAAGTCAAGGTTTTTGGAAATGCATTTTTATTGATATTTCAAGGAAAGTGTTTATTGGTGTAAGTTAATGGAGAACTGTAAATATTATTTTGTTGTTTTATAAAAGGGTTCTCCTATTGTGTTAGAGTCGATGTAGGTGCCCGCACGACTCACCCATTTGGGTCGTGTCAAGTTGGAATCAGAGCGTCTAGGTTATCGATCTCACAAATACAAAAGCAATATCGAGTAGACTCCTGCGGATTGGTATGTAGACGTCTACATCTAATCTTCGGTAAGCTATAAGACATCACAGGGAGTGTTTACTTTTATTATTTCTTATCATGCCATCAGAGTGTGTTGGTCATCTTGGTTGAGTCCAATTGGTATCTGAAGGATCCCAATTAGTATCTCAATAGGCTCAATTAGTATCTGACAATGTGAACTGTAAAAGATATGAGGTGAACTGGTGGGTGGAATTGATTTAAGTGGATCGGACGAAGAAGAAACCTACAGGTATCCTACTTAGCGAGTTTCTCTACAGCGAGGGATGAACCATCTGTTCGGTGCTGTGGTGACTACACGCAAGTGCACATGGTCGAAAAAGTAGTAAAGTGGCTTAAGTAAAGCCAAGTATCGATCCCACAAGGACTGAGCTATAGTACTAATTAACTTAAGTGTTAATGAACTATATCTTTAAAAATGCAAACAACCAAATAAATAATATTTTGAGAGTTTGAGTTTACTAATTAATAAGAATCTAAGGCAAAATTATAAAGTGAGTCTAAACAATAGTAATGAGCAAACTGAAGTTAAAACGAACATGCGGGAAATTAATTTATCAATACAATTCAGTTAATCTTTCCTTCGGTTGCTAGTCAAGAATTATTGTCTATGGATTGGAACTTTCGACTCCTATACAACTTAAGAATCATGAGCCTTAATCTACATTTCTGTGATAAAAGAATTTCATGTTCTAGCCATACATTCCCGATTCCTTAATTGACTAATAAGACTTTCAGATATATTTCTATTCTGAATGTAAATCAATTCTCAATTTTCCAAACTAAGAAGAGATCATATCCTACCAATTCACATCTTTCCAATTTCTTTCCTTTTCAAAATCAAAATTGGATTTTTTAGATATACATTAACATTGGCCAAACATTAATGCAGTAAGAACAAGAATTGATAGAACAACCATTGAAGAAAACATGAAAACTAAAATGATTAACAATTACATTCCACTACAATTATTCTTAACCTCAGCAAGAAGTGAATTTAGACACTCATTTGTTGATTTAACATCATCAAATAAGTAGAATTCATACAAACAATTGAGATAAAAGAGAAAGAGATAGAGAAGAACCCTAGAAATTTCGTCCCCTCAACTGCCTGTAACCTACATTCTTGCTCAACCAAGTCAGAATTATTTAAAATAAAACCTAAGTGTGCTATTTATACTATTGAGAATTTTTCCCGGAATAACAAGCAACGTGGCATGGAGTGTATCACGAAGCACGCCCTCCATGCCACGGAGGTATCGCGGACCCTCACTGGAATTCGGCTCCTCACAATTTCACCTCAGCGCGCCACGACTTGTATCGTGGAGCCCGGCCAACGTGCCACGGTGCTATCGCGCACCTAAACTGGAAATTGATGTCCCAGGTAATTGTACTCAACGTGACACGGAGTGCATCGCGTAGCACTGCCTCTGTGTCACGGAGGTAACGCGAATCTCCACTGGAAATTGCCAAATTTAATTCACCCGAGGCAGAATACCTCCGCGATGGCAGCGTGAAACGACTCCATCGCGGAGCCCTTATTTTTGTTGCTCTTCCTTGTCCTTTTCCACTCCTTGTTTCCAAGTCCATTCCCGATTTTACCAACATGTATCTTAGCTTCCCCGAAATTCCATTTTACCTGCAAAAACACACTAATCATATTGGTTAGTATAAATTCACATTTAACTACAAATCACATGAGAATGTACACAATAACGATAGACAAACAAGTAGAAATGAAGCATTTGAGTATCACTTGGGCATGAAATTCTGACCAAGATCACCATCTTAGCGGGTTCATAGCAGCAGAAGGTCAACCGCTGCAGCGGACAACTGCCAGGCATTCCAGAAACTCCTGCTTTTGAAGGAAACAACCACTATATCATATACGATTAAAACATCAATCCATGCAAATCAATGGAAACAATGATAGAATTTAATAAAAAGGGGCTAAAAAAGGCCATTGTCTTTTAGATGCAAAGGGGCACCCGTGCATCTAGCAAGGATTAAAAAGAGTATCAAAAAATAGGAAAGAGAAAGTTAAATTATCTTGCAAGATCCAAACAAGGGCCACCTAAATCATTTAACAAAGTAGGGAAGTAGGGGAGAGGGAAACACTGCGGCCAGGGCTAACTGGAGCCCTCGTTGCTGCCATCGCTGAAACCACTAGACACCTCATCCCCAAGTTGGTTGAGGAAGGAGAATTCTGTCAAGTCCACTTAGGTCACCTAGGGTGTGCGGGATCCAGGGGAGAGGGTCTTCATGATCTTATTGATCCCCTTCCACATGTAGACGAAGATCTTGTCCTGAGAGCGCTGCTTCCTCCTCTCTCTCTTCAACTCCTCTCGAGCTCCGCATAGGCTTGAGCCAAGGCAGAAATCGCCCCCTACACTCCCTCTAGGTCCACAAAAATTGTGTTGGATGTCCTGCTACTGGATGGAGGTCTGGGAAATCCTCTCAACAACTCGCACATGGCAGCCATCTCCGACTCAATCCGCTTAAAGAGACCCACCAGCCTAGAAGTGCTAGCCTTACCATCTCCATCACCAGAGGCAGTCTTTCTCTTTTCCCTAATCCTCCCTGAGGCTCACTTTTCCTCTCAAAGGGTCGAAAGGCACGTCACAGGCCATGATGACATCCTTGGCCTCCCAGTGCACCTTGGCGCTTTTGCAAAGAAGGGTAAAAAGAGAGGGAAAAGGCAAGCCAGTGATAGCCATGGATGCGAAATACCTCCACTTCTCTAGGATCTGCGACCCTAAATTCACCTGCACCCCACTAAAAATACAGTCCACTACTAGTGGCTGGCATAGATCACGTTAGTGATATTGGTGGATGGGCAATTTCTCTGGGACACCAAATTCAGCCACCTTCTAGCATCCACCATGAAGTGACTGCCCTGAATGCCCGTCCGAATAATGCCCCAATTAGTCGAGGCCTGGTGCTGCTCCACCACTAAGGTGTCCACAGCCACTGCCCATATCCATCCACATCTTGGGTGTAATACTCCAAAAGTTACCTACACCAAACCCTAGACTTGAAATGAAAACCTAGAAAGAAACTAGAAAATTTTCTCAGAACGACTCGTCAGACGAGTCGTTGTTAGAGATAACGACTTGTTAAGTCGATCATTAGTCATCAGCAGATTCCTCCCTCAAATTCAATGAGAGATACAATGAACCATCGTTATTGATAACAATAGAGTTTCCTATTTTGTCAAGTCCAAAATATTGTCAAAAATCTTCTTCCAAACAACGAGCCAGATGAAGAGTCATTGGGAGATGTAAAGAATCATCCTATGAAGCCATTGAATGAAATACTGAAACTGCTAAAGTCACCCCAAGTGACAACGGGTGGAAACAACGACTCATTATTTCAGATAACGGGTTATTCTGCTCGTCCGTCGGGGGAGATCTAGAATCTGTTCAAAATTCCTTAAGTGATAACAAAGGGAACCAATGATACGTTGTTCCATCTAACGGGTCATCATTCCCTTCTGTTGGTCAATTCCACAAACTAGATTTTCAGACTTAGGACCAACAACTAGTCCCAACAAGTCGTGGTCACAATGAACGATTAGTTATGTGACCCGTTGGATCCTGACGAACAGTTTTCCAGACTTATTGTAGCAAAGTTCTATTGGTGAATCTTCATCTTCCAAAGACCGGAGTCTTCATTTCTAGTTATTTTCATTTTTTCAGTTTTTCAGACATTAGAGTTAGCTTTAGAAGACTTTTAGACAGAGTATGTTAGTTTGAGCTCTAGTTTTTAGCGTTTGATTAAATTTCAGTATCTTAGTAGATGTTCTTTACTTATAAAAGTATTTGGTTATTGTTTATAAATAGCTTCTACTTAACATTCTTTTATAGTAGTTCGGTCGTAATAAAATTATGCAAAGCCATGGGTTATCTTGGAGCCATTCGTGGTTCTAAGCATCGTGTTGCCTCTAGGATGTAAACTCTGGTCATGAAAAACTTGGTAGCAGAGCATCAAATTTAGAGTGTCCTAGGATGTATGAAAGTCGCATTAAGTAGAGTCCTTTTCACGGGTGTGAAATGCGCCACACTTAGAGAAGGAGGCTACGAGGCATTTTTAGTCTGTAAAATGTCCTCCTAATTTGTGCTCTACCATTTTCAACTGATGATGCCTCCCAAACCAGGGAACGGAAGGAGGAACGGTAGTGCTAACCAGCCATCCCCACCATCTCCAGCAGCCTCTCAAAATGATCAGGTGTCACATGCAGAGTTTTTAGCTGCTATTCAAATGTTGGATCAGGCGATGACCAACCAGGTCAACCAGCAGGTCATATACCTACCAATGCTAATGGGTCTACAGCTACTACCAGAGTCTGGAATTTTACTCCGATGAATCCCCCAGCATTTCATGGGTCTAAGGTAGACGAGGACCCGCAGGAGTTCATTGACGAGGTTTCGAAGATCACCTAAATCATGTGTGTTACCTCTGTCGAAAGTGCAAATTTGGATGCTTATCTATTGAAAGGAGTGGATCAGATGTGGTATAAGCAATGGAAGGAGAGTAGGTGGGATGGTGCAGGTTGGGTGGAGTGGGACGATTTTGTCATTGTGTTCCTGGACAGATTCTTTTCCTGACAGTTAAGGGAAGCTGAGGCCGTTGAGTTTTTCAATTTGAAGTAGAAAGACATGACGGTGCATGACTTTCCCTGAAGTTCACTCAACTGTCAAAGTATGCTCTAAAAATGGTTGCTAAGCCAAGGGCTCGCATGATTAAATTCGTGAATGGAGTCTCAAACTTGGTAGTTGAGGAGTGTAAGACCTCTATGCTTATCAACAAGATGGACATCTCCTGGCTTATCATCCATGCGCAATAGATAGAGGCGGAGAAATTGAAGGAGATAGAGAGGCAGAGTAAGCGGGCATAGACAGGTTAGTTCAAGTATTCGCAGTAGAGATTAGGCGGTGGTAGTCGCCCACAACAGCAACAAAGAGCTCTAGCACCCTCATCAGCTAGTGCTCCTTCATCCAGGCCCCATAAGGATCGAAGGGATGGAGCATCAGGCTCCCAGTCTCAGAGTCATGTCTCTAGCAGCCGCACTTTTCCACTATGTTCTAAGTATGGTAAGAACCATCTAGGTGAGTGTTGTTTGGGCAAGGAGGGTTGTTTTGGTTGTGGCTAGCTGGGTTATAGGTTGATGGATTGCCCGTCAGCAGGACGGGGGAAGGCCCAGTCCACTACATCAGCAGCTCCGCCAGGTTGTTCAGTTCAGTAGGGTACTACCTCAGGTACAAGTGGCGCTAGAACTGCTAACATGCCCTATCCTCCCATTAGGACTAGGAGAACTCACCTGATGTAGTCACTGGTATGTTACACCTCTCTTAGATAGATGTGTATGCTTTACTAAATCCAGGAGCTATACTTTCTTTCATGACTCCTTACATTGCTATCCAATTTGATGTTAGTTCGAAATTTCTCTTAGAACCATTTTTAATCTCTACTCCGATTGGTGAGTTAGTTAGAGCCAATTGGATATACAAAAAATTGTCCAGTTACAGTGTTATGTAAAGTCATCTTAGTGGATCTTGTGGAGTTAGATATGGTTGATTTTGACCTCATTCTTAGCATGGACTGGTTAGATTCTTGCTATGCCTCAGTTGACTGCAGAACAAGATTCATTAGATTCCAATTTCCTAAAGAACCAACCCTAGAGTGGAAGGGTAGTACTTCAGCGCCTAAGGATCGGTTTATATCATATCTTAAGGCTAGGAAAATAATCTCAAAGGGGTACATCTATCACCTAGTTAGGGTTAAGGATTCTAGTTATGAAACCCTAATATTTAAATCAGCTCCAATTTTAAATGAGTTCCCTGATGTGTTTTCCGAAGATCGTCCCAGGGTCCCTCTCGAGCAGGAGATAAACTTCGGCATAGACCTTCTTCCAGATACCCAGTCTATCTCTATTCCTCCTTATAGAATGGCTCTGGATGAGCTTAAAGAGTTAAAATAAGGGCTTTATCAGACCCAAAACCTCACCATAGGGTGCCCCAGTCCTATTCGTGCCAAAGAAAGACGATACACTCAGAATGTGCATCGACTATCGCCAGTTGAACACGATCACATTCAAGAACAGGTAGCCTCTACCCAGAATTGCTGACTTGTTCGACCAACTCCAGGGAGCCAGCTATTTTTTCAAGGTAGATCTCAGATTAGGATACCACCAGCTCAGGTCAGAGAATGTGACATTCTGAAAACATCCTTCAGAATTGGTATGGTCATTACGAATTTGTAGTTATGCCTGTTAGACTAACAAATGCTCCTACAGCTTTTGTAGATCTAATGAACAGGGTATTCAAGTAGTACCTGGACATGTTCTTTATCGTCTTCATAGACAATATTTTGGTTTACTCCAGAACAAGGGAGGAGCATGCTGACCATCTGAGAATAGTTTTGCAGACTCTCAGGGACCGCCAGTTGTTCGCTAAATCAGCAAGTGTGAATTCTGACTAAAATAAGTGGCATTCCTCAATCATGTGGTCTCTAGTGAGGGTATTCAAGTGGATCCTAAAAGGGTGGCGACAATCAAGGACTGGCCAGGACCCACTTCTCCTTCAGACACAGGAGTTTCTTGGGCTTAGCCGATTACCGCTGACAGTTCATAGAAAGATTCTCCCCCATTGCTTCTCCTTTGACCAGACTTACTCAAAAGAAGGTGAAGTTTCAGTGGTCTGATGCATGTGAGAAGAGTTTTCAGGAGTTGAAGACTCGACTCATTACATCCCTAAGTTTGATTCTGCTTGATGGTTCAGACGAGTTCGTGATCTATTGTGATACCACCATAGTTGGCCTTCATTGTGTTTTGATGCAGCATGGTAAAGTCATAGCTTATTCTTCTAGACAACTCAAGGTTCATGATAAGAACTATCTAACTCACAATCTTGAGCTGGCAGCGGTAGTATTTACCTTACAAATTTGGAGGCAATAACTTTATGGGGTTCATGTGGATATTTTATTAACCACAAGAGCCTATAGTATGTGTTCAATTAGAAGGACCTAAATCTGCATTAGAGAAGGTGGTTGTGAGTTGTTAAAAGACTATGACATGAGCATCTTATACCACCGGGAAAAGCCAACATAGTGGCTGATGCCCTCAATAGATTGTCTATGGGGAGTGTTGCTCATGTTGAGGATTATAAGAAAGAACTGGTTAGATATATTCACAGACTGGCTCAGTTAGGAGTTCATTTGGTTGACTCAGCAGAAGGTGGAGTTGTAGTCCAAAGTGAGTCAGAATTCTCCCTTGTGGTAGAGGTTAAGCCAAAGCAAGATGAAGACCCAATCCTACTCAAGTTGAAGGAAGTAGTCCTAAAGAAAGAGGCGGAAGCATTTTCCAAAGGGGGAGATGGTCTACTTTGTTACCAGGGCAGGTTGGGTGTTCTCGATGTAGGTGATTTGAGGAAACAGATACTAATGGAAGATCACAACACCAGGTACTCTATAAACCAAGGTTCCATCAAGATATACCAGGATTTACGGGAAGTCTACTAGTGGAATGGCATGAAGAAGGACATTGCAAAATTTTTGGCTAAGTGCATAAACTGCCAATAGGTCAAGGTTGAACATCAGAGACCTAAAGGTATAACTCAGGATATTAGTATTCCTACTTGGAAGTGGGAAGAGGTGAACATGGATTACATTACAGGTTTACCTACATGTCGACAACATGACTCAATCTTGGTGATTGTAGACCGAATGACTAAGTCAGCACATTTTTTACCAGTTAAGACCACAGATTCAGGAGAGGATTATGCTAGACTATACATCTAGGAGTTAGTCAGACTGCACGGAGTCCCCATGTCCATTATTTCAGATAGGGTTACTCAGTTCACCTTGCACTTCTGGAAGTCATTTCAGAAGAGACTGGATACTCAAATTAAGCTCAACACAGCTTTCCACCCTCAGACAAATATCAAGGATGAGCGTACTATTTAGAACCTAGAGGATATGTTGAGGTCTTGTGTGATTGACTTCAAGGGCAGTTGGGATGATTACCAACCTCTTATCGAGTTTGCATATAACAACAACTACCACTCCAGTATTCAGATGGCCCCGTTCGCGGCATTATATGATAGGAGGTGTAGATCTCCTATAGGATGGTTTGAGATTGGTAAATCTACCTTAATAGGACTTGATTAAGTACATGAGGCCATGCAGAATGTTCAGCTTATCAGGGGACAACTGAAAATAGCTCAAAGCCTATAGAAATCCTATGTGAATTTAAGAAGAAGGGAGCTGGAGTTTGCTGTGGATGATTGGGTATATATGAAAATTTCACCTATGAAGGGGATGATGAGGTTTGGGAAGAAAGGAAAACTTAGTTCTACATATGTTGGCCCTTATAGAATACTAAGACGCATTTGCAATGTGGCTTATAAGCTGGATTTGCATGTGGAGTTAGCATTGGTGCATCCATTATTTCATGTGTCATTGCTGAATAAATCCATCAGTGATCTGACCTTAGTAGTTCCTTTAGAGAGCGTTGGCATAAAGAATAGTCTCTCTTACGAAGAAGTTCCAATTAAAATTCTAGACCGTCAAGTTCGTAAGTTGAGGAACGAGGAGGTCGTTTCAGTAAAAGTTTCAGCTAGTTGTGGCAGCTACATGGGAGGCCAAAGCAGATATGATGGCAAGATACCCTCACCTATTCCCTTCCAGCTCAGCTTCAACATCAAGTACTAAATTCTCCTCAGTACTCTATTCAGTTCCATACTTATCAGTTCTATTCAGGTCTTAGAGTGCACCCTAGTTGCATGAATTCAGTTAGTATGTCTATCTAAGTTCGGAGTAAGTCACTCCTTCACTATTCAGTTTATAGTCTTTAGTTCGGGATTGCAGCTCTTTCCCCTATTTTTCCAGCTCATTAGACTTTATTCGAGGATGAATGTTTCTAAGGGGGGGGGGGGATATTGTAATATCCCAAAAGCTTCTTAGACTAAACCCCAGACTTAAAATGAAAACCTAGAAAGAAACCAAAAATTTTTCTCAAAACGACTCGTCAGACGAGTTATTGCCAGAGACGACGACCTGTTAACTCGGTCATCACTCGTCAGCAGCTTCCTCCTTAGATGCAACAAGTGATACAACAACCTGTCGTTAGTGTTAATGATTCATTGAGTTTCCCATTCTGTCAAGTCCAGAATATTGTTAAAAATCTTCTTCCAAACAACGAGCCAGACGACGAGTCTTTGGGAGATGTAGTTACTCATCCTATGAAGCTGTTGAATAAAATCCAAAAAATGCTAAAGTCACCCCAGTGACAATTGGTGGAAACAATGACTCATTGGTTCAGATAACGGGTCGTTCTGTTCGTCCGTTGGGGAGATCTAGAATCTGTTCAAACTTCCTCCAATAGCAATGAGTGGAACTAATGACCCATTGTTCCATCTAATGGATTGTCATTCATGTCCGTTGGTCAAGTCTAGAAACTGGATTTTCAGACTCAAGACCAACGAGTCGTGGTCACAACCTACTCCTCGTTATATGACCCGTTGGACCCTGACGGGCAGTTTTCCAAACTTTTCTCCAGGGGCATTTTTGTAACTTCTCGGTATTTTAGTTCCTAAACTACGTTGTTTTGGGAATATTTTCAAACGATTTAGAGGGTAAACAGTTCTTCTCCCTCATTTTTCACTTAGACTTTCAGAATATTGTTTGTAGACTTCAGAGCTTTTATTTCAAGCCAGGAACTAAGGCTTCCAATTCTCCTCAGAATTTTTAAGCTACTACTCCGAGATTTCTTCTCTAGTTATGTGGGATTTCAACAAGGGTTATCCTTTCACTCTTGTGTCCCAAAATCTTTCAGAAAACGTTGACATCTCAGTCCTATAGAAAAATCATGTATCAGAGTTTCGTTCAGTTATGAGCTCCCTTATTACTTCAATGTTCTCAAGTCTCCTGTGATTTCTAGTATGTGATATTTATTGTTTTACAATTCAGTTAAAAATGATACTTACATGACAGAATTTCACATGATTCAAGTTCGGTTATATATATATACATATATATATTTTGCATTGATATGGCATTGAGTTTAGCATGAATTCATATTTCAGTCTTTGTGATTCTATCATGATATCAGTATACAGATGTTGACAGCATAATCAGTATTTTCAGGTTCTTTAGCCTCTCAGAACACTATCAAATAAAGTTTCTGACGTAGCTTTAAGAACACTAGTTTTTGAGCTATCAATAAATTATCAGTAAACCTTTTAATTGGGAGTAGTTCTTCGCACTAAGATGGTCCAGGATTCAGCGCACCCAAGACCCAAAACTATGTGCCACCATAGGTTATTAGCCCAAATGGGTATCAGTTTTAGTGCTCACATCAGCCATGCCTTTATACCCTGGCAAGGTATATTGGATCCTATTGATGGGGCGATACATCAAACTCCATATTTAGTTCACATAGTTATATGTCGGTTAATAGGATCTCCTATCATTTAGTATAGTTACAGTCTCAGTCACAGTTACAGACTCTGTTTTTAGTACATGTACATGACCCTTAAATAAACTTTTACTGTACTTTATTACGTTTTGTCAGACTACTACTTCATATCGATATTTATGTATCTGAGTAAGGGGCATGGTACGTCAGTTCAGTTATGCATTTTAGCATAACTTTTCAAACTATCGGTATGTTCTATATATTCCAGTTGCATATCTCATATACTCAATACATTCAAACTACTGACTACATACTTTTTGTACTATATTGTTTTATGATATATGCTCAGGCTCTCAGGCTCAGCAGTAGGGTTAGCTTCTCCTTCAGACTTATTGCAGCATAGTTCTACTATGAGTCCTCATCTTCCGAGGACCGAAGTCTTCATTTCCAATTATTGTCATTTTCAGTTTTTCATATATTAGAGTTAGCTGGGGGTTTGTCCCAGCAACTCATCAATTTTCTTTTAGAAGGCTTTCAGACAGAGTATGTTAGTTTCAACTCGAGTTTTCAATGTTTGATTAAATTTCAGTATCTTATCAGATGTTCTTTACTTTTTAAAGTATTTGGTTTTGTTTATAAACAACTTCCACTTAAGATTCCTTTACACTAATTCAGTCGTAATAGAACTATGCTAAGCCATTGGCTAGCTTGGAGCCATTCATGGTTCTAAGCACCATGACGCATCCAGGGTGTAGACTCATATCATGATACTAGGCCCTCATCTCATCCCCCAGAGGGTTTGGCAGACCTAAATCCTCATAAATGGAATTTGAAGTCAACATAATCTGCCTCCACCGAGCATAGGCAACCAACTACGAGCGGTTCCAAACCACGGTAGGAGATTTGCATAGAACTCCCTCACCCAAGCCTCATTGACCTTACAAGGCTCCTTCACCATCGGACTCCACCCTAACTCCAAGAGGTGGGCATAAAATTCGGGCGCCTTCTTCGCCACGTCTTGCATAAGGAAACCCTGCTCGTGTATCTGGCTGCCTACTCATTATGTCGGAATTGGCATTAGTCAGTCACGAATTGGATGTAGTCATAGGTATGGCTGCTACCGCTAGGAGAAGACATAGTGATAAGACCTTTAGGAAACAAGCGTATTAGGAAGTGATCAGAACAAATAAGAGAAGGAAACTTGGGAGCAAAAAAGAAAGATAGGAAAACACAAAATAGTTCACTACCTAGAGCGGACCGCTATAGCGAGCAAGGTTCTGCTGCAGCGAGTCTGCAATAGCAAGTAGGACCTCTATAATGGTTCCACTATAGTAGTCAAGGCCCACTGTAGGGGACATCGTCTTCCCCAGCAGGCCTTCGACCCCAATAATGGAGGTCGAAATTTCAAACTCCATTTTTCTCCAATTTAAGCACAGATCGAGCAAGAGGTAGGCATACCCGTGACCTACCAATCATTTTCCACCCCAATAATGTTCTTGGGCTCGCGAAAGATGAACCAACACCTTACCCAAAACCCCCCCTCTATTTTCAAGCCAACACATACATGAAATCATCCAGAAACACATAGAGAACAACAGAAAACACTTGAAGACATAAATGGCAGCAACATGCTTCAACAATCTAGTATATGGCTCAAAGAAAAGAAACCTACTCTAACTACTCCAATAAGCACTCAAATACAATGCATGTAGGCATGATTTCACCATCATCCTATAGTAATGAAGCAAGGGAGACAAGAGAAGAAGGATTACCTGAGAATTGAACAAGAGACACTGGGGAGTTGAGAGGATTTGCTAAGAAATTTTCAGTGCAAAAGTGAAAATGAGCCAGAAATTGTCATTCTTGCCGTTAAAGTAATTTTTATACCACTGCAGCAGATTGATTTTCTCTGTAGTGAGACCGCTGTGAAAAATTAAGCGCTGCAGCGGACTGGCTTAAAACAGTAACATTTCAAACTCCCTCGGGGGTCCTCCATATTTTGAGTCCTCACTAAAGGAAGTTTTATGAGAATTGGTGATGCCTAGGGGTGCATAGGCCACGAGTAAATGCCATAAGTCATAAAAAAGAAATTCGGAATACTCGTAATTAGTCGAATCGATCCAACACGAGCTAGAAAGTAAGGGAAGCGGAATGGAGAAGAATTACACCATACAATATGCCTTAGGACCTCAAAACAAAGGTCTAGTGGGAATATCAGTCTAAGAATCTAAGAAAAATATTGGTGGAACCATAGTGTTTTTTAGAAGTAATCGGGATTATGACCTGGTATCAAGGTAAACATGGGATAACTGGAGAACCCTAGCCTATTTTGTGGGGTCATTCAAAGACGAACAGATATTCAATTTGTATCTGATGTGATAACCCGCACAATCGTTATAGCACCCTGATGACATAAATATGGGGGAATTTAAAACTTTTGGAGTCGAGCCTATGTCCTCGTATTAAGCAATGATGTGATTGACAAATTTAGAAGGGGCTAAGTTAAAAAAATGTGGGCCCAAGTGTAGGGCCTCCATGGTGGACTGATTCCGCTATAACAGAACTGCTGCAGTGGGCAACGTGGACCAAAATTCCATAATTGTGTCCAGGTTGGAATTAAAAACCTATTTTTATAAGGCTTGGTAAATAAAAATACCCAAGAGTAAAAATTAGGATTTCTAACAAGAAAAGAAAATGAGGAGGCTAGAGAGAGCAAGGATTTCACCACCCGCTATGATAATTTTCTGCAAGAACTCAGAACTCGAACAAGCACGCAGCTCATGGATTTCTTGATGGAAGTTTGGTGCCCAGGTAGACTATGGCTTACCTTTATGTTAGACTTCAATTAGAGATTCGTATATGTGTGTATGATTAATGTGTCATTAATGAGTAAAATGAAAGTTATTTTGCAAATCGCAACTAGTCAAATTATAGTCAGTAATTAGTGCGAGAGGGGAGTAACCAGTAAAAGATAAGAAAGAAGTGACAGAGTAATCGTATTATGCAATCACGTAGGTACGAATAGTCTTGAGCCTAGAACTAAGGTATGCCCCGAATAAGGTGACTAGAGTTTGGTTATGGGTGTAGGTGTTGAGGTGGTTCATGCGTTCATATTGGTCAATGAGTTAATAATTCACTTCCGATGGTTTATGTGTTTCTAATTTTTGCATTAAGTGTTTAATTAATTATTACTCTGTGTGAAATAAGGGTAATTTGATAGTAGAGTTTGGTCAATATGAATTTGTTTAGTAGATGAGCTGACTGTGAAGGACTCTTATGGGAGAAATCAATGGGGAAAGTTTTGTGAAGTACTGTCTGGGCACTACCACTGCGGCGATACTATGACGTAACGAGACCGTTGCTGCAATAGTAATCCTGCTGCAGCGTGGCCTAATCTAGCGAGTAGGCTAGCTTTCACCGCGCTCTAAATGATGCTGGAAATAGGGTGACGCAATGAATAATTGATTTCGTGAAATGGTCTTTGGACTATGAATGTGCTATAATTATATTGCCTAATTCTTATTGCTGATGTATTTGTTAAATGAATTGAGTTGTGATATAATGTTCTTAAAACTATGGGTGGAATTCATGGTAATCGATTGGGAGAATCAGGAAACAAGTTGAGACAGCAGAATAAGACACCCTTATTATGAGATGAGAGGCTCATGTCCGAGGTGAGTATCCAAACGAAGGGATTGGTATGATCAAGCATGTGTGTGAATATTTGGACGAGTGGCTCGTGCCAAAGGTGAGAATCCAGGCGAGTAGTACAGAACTGGGTACACAAACAGGTATGACTCAATGATCATATGGCTAGGTGTATGGATATGAGTACACAGACAGGTATAATGAGATGTTTATACGGCTGGGTGTACAATACATGAATTTCTAGAGTCCCCTGCAGGTCATGACTGGAAGGACAGAAATAAGACCCTCTGGCATGTGTGTACAAATATGTATATGAGTGACATACAATAGATATACATATGCGATTCATAATATGCCGATATAATTCGGGCAGGATATGAGAGACACAATGATGAGATGATGCAGGTATGGTACTGCATGATGCAGTTTTGGTATCGAATTGTATAGTGTAGAATTGTGGAGGTGCAAGGATATTCTTGTACTCTCATCTTTATCATTTGTGACTCCAGTGGTGTGGTTTTAATGATTTTCTTTTGAGTGCTTGAGTTTATTATTTGAGATTGCGGTTGAATGCTTGTTTAATATGGTTATCATGAGTTGTGAGGGGATGTTCGATTGGGCAGAGTTTAAAATAGATTAGTTGAGCTACTTATGGGTTGCGGGTAAGGGGTAGTCCTGCTAAGGTATATAGAGTGGGAGTTGTAAAAGGTAACATGATTGATTTAACGATGGTAGTGACTAACTATAAGATAACCGATATAGGTGTTGGATTGAGTTAATAAAAGAGTCCTGGATGGCTGGAATGAATTTAGTCAATAATAATTTGTGTATGAATGAATAAGGTGTGTTCATAGGGTTTAAAGGGTGGGTCAAAAAAGGGAAAGGCTAGTGGAACCGAGCTATTGCCTAGATAAGGCATCGCTGCAGCGCACTAACCTCCGCTACCGCAAGACCGCTGCAGCGGGTAAGTGTCCGCTGTAGCGAGATAAGAAAACAAAATAGAGTTGTGACTGAGGGATAGAGTTTTGAGGGAAAGGGATATGGATATTAATTGAGTTATATGAATTAGTGATTTAATTGAGGAACTTGAGAGAATATAATTATAAGTCGGAGTTATTGTTAGAATTGGATAATCAATTACATGTTGATTATATATTATTGTGTGGACTAATTCTAGTAGGCCTATGATGCCTACCGGTACGTGTTGTGTACTGATGTTATCTTGCTACGCCTTTTTGGGTGTTGGTTGTGGGCTTGTGGCAGGTTTGAAACTTCATGATTGACGAAGCGATATTCTGCATTGGCTCCCACATTCCATCCATCGGCTAAGCTATGTCTTTTATTTGTCAATACTCCATATAGAGCTCTTGTATCTGTATAGACTAGATCTTGGGAGAGTCAAGGTTTTTAGAAATGTTTTTTTATTGATATTTCAAGAAAAGTGTTTATTGGTGCAAGTTAATAAGAATTGTAAATATTATTTCGTTGTTTTAAAAAGGGGTTCTCCAATCGAATTAGAGTTGGTGTAGGTGCCTGCACGACTCGCCCATTTGGGTCGTGTCACTTTTTCACCAAGAACAGAATTTTGAGTCCTAGTCAAATATGGGCCCTCAAGGAACCGCAGAACTAATTAGTGAGGCTCCCTATTATGAAAATAATTCAAAATTTTAATTTGAAATATTCTTACCATAATAAATTACAAATTATTCTACTGCACTCCTCCATTTATATTTTAAATTTTTTAATAAACACTTATGTAATTTTTCATGTTAAGATTACATATGTTAATGAATAAATTAAATTAAGAATAATTCTTTTTAAGCACTATTTAACTTATTTCATGTGTCGGATTCATAAATCTATCGATCATATTTACACATAAAACTTATAAGCTTTTTATAAAAAGGCATCTCATCAATCTATATACCCAGACATGAATTCCATCAACTAAATTGTTATTTCATCAATATATATTATTATCATCCAATCCGCCAAATATATTGATCCATCTCAGGATCTCACATTTTAATAATCAAAATGACAATTAATACATATAACTCATAATAGTTATATCAACATTGAAAATATAAATATTTAACAGTTTAGAGAATATGTTTTTATCATTCAATCTAAAACATCTATCTCTGTTCAGTCCTATTCAATACATACAAAATGCAGTAGCACGAGAGTTAGAACTAAACCATTCTCGTAATCAAGATAAATTACCTTTAGTCTCGTGCTACAATCATTTTGATGGTTTGTCCAAATTTCTGTCTACGATTATGAACTATAACTTTTAACTTATTAAGAACAGATGATTTAATCTTCTGTTTATAAGTTTAAATTCTAGACACCAAATCATCTACTATATAAGTTGAGGATATGTATATGACAAAATAGTCTATTTAATATAACACTTTATTGAATTAAATAAATAAATATATAATTGTTTCATAAATAATATTATATCAAAATGCATAACTAATAGTATATCCTAGGGGTATACAAATTAGAAAATCGATAAACGCACCAAATCGATAATTAAGTGTGTTTATGAGTCGGTTTGGATCGATTTTTGATTAAAACCAAAATCAAATCGATTTAATTAATTTTTTAATTATTAAAATCAAATCAAGACAAATATCATATATATCCATCGGTTTGGTTTAGTCTGGTTTGATTTTTTGATTTTTAAGAAACCTTATGATATATATTTTTTTTTATTTTTTTCCCACGATTAGGAAAGACTTTTTCACCCTATTTCAATTTATAATTCCTTTTTACCCGTTTATTACAGGAGTTATAATTTTCTTAGATTATCAAGAAAATGACTTAAGATCTACCAATATTAATCAACAGAATAAAGTTTATAAGAAATACAATTTTCATAAGGTAACTCTCATAATCATTAATGAGTTTGGATTCATGGTGAATTTCTTTTAAGATTTGGACCTACGTTGTAATGTTTATTATCATATCATAGATAAAGAAAATTTTGATGAAAAAGTAATTAAAATATTTAACATTATTTATAAAGATTAACATATTGTATATATATAATTAAAAAAAATATTATGTATATACTTTATCGATTCGGTTTGACTTTTTTTCTTCAATTTTATTTTAGTAAAACCAAATCAAATCAAATATAATCAATTTTTTGAAAAACAATCAATCTATTTAATCGATTTGATTTTGATTTTTTATTTGGATCGATTTTTAACACGAGCACAAACCCCCCTACCAATAATTCAAGAAAAAAATTGGACTAGTGGTTTGGTTCAATTTTATTTGGTGTTGACAAAATCCAACCATAAATAATTTGGTTTGATTTTAAATATATAAAAAAACAAATCGAACCGAACAATTATATGTATATAATTTTTATAAATATTTTATGTAATCTATAAATACTTCTTAAATGTTTTAATAATTTTTGTCCTTAACATATTATTTAAAGTTTGTACTTAAAATTTTGAATGATCCAATAAATTTTATAGCTCACAAATGCATGTTATTAAGTCAAATAAAGCCCAAAGCAAACTCAGATCAATATTAATGCTAACAAAAGAAATAATTTCAATGTTAGAAATGACAATAATATTAATTATCTCTTTTTTAATTTTGCATTAGTTAATTTACATAGTGAAAATACATAACTTAATTATTTTTTAAAAAATATTTAGTTATGTAACTAATACTTAGTTCGGCATGATTTAGTACTTTTAAAATATGATTATTATCATTATGTCTTATTAATTAACAATATTTATTTTATACGATTTCATTATCTTTTTTTGTTGAATATTTAGTGTAATATCATCACTTGTATCACATTTTGTGTTATTTTCTTAATTAAAACATCTTAGATATTTGTATATTACTAGAATTAAGAAAATATTTCACATACAAGTAATATTTTTTCTATGAAGACTTTATCAGAAAAAAATTTAAAAAATCCAAAAAATCTGAAAAAGTAAAAAAAAAAACTCGAGACTGTCACAACCAAAATGATCGTGATTGGCACCCGTACTAACCCCCCGGTGGGCGAACCAACGATTCCCAATTTCTTAACCTATTCTTGAACATGCATAAAGAAATAAACTCATAATAGAATAACAACGAATCGTCAACACAATTAAAATTCCCTTAAAAATGAAACAAACAATAACCCCCGAGACCTGATTATTATTGCACCTCAACGTCTAACTATAAGTCTAAGAATGTTTAACTAAAAAGAAATAAAAAGAATTGCAATGTCCGAAAAGAAAACACATCTTCGACAAAGAGTAGTGCCGCCTTCTTGATCCGCTCACCTTTCAAGTAACAGTTGTCGCTTCAAAGGTGAGGACATGAGCAACTTCCAGATTCGAACTATGCATTCAGAAAAGAAGTGCAGGATTTAGGTCAGTACATAACACGGTATTGGTAGGAAACACCGGCCGACCTTATATAATAACATATTGGCATTACAAAAACAATATAAAATTAGTCTTCGACATCATCGATACGCACAGTATCCATTTCATGACACTAACTCTACACAGGTGACAACCGACCTACTCACTGGATAGGATCTTTCGTTGCAGCGGTCTCACCGCTGCGGAAGCAATTCTGCTGCAGTGATACAGTTCGAGACAGTAGATCGACTTAGCTGCACCTTCCATTAATTCACCAGTTTTCAATAATTCACACATTTAGATATTAATTCAGATAGAACACAAGCTTTTGACACCAATTCACATCCGCTCATCATCACATACATTTTGAGCATTTCATCAAAAGGATAACAACATCAACGCCAATTGTCGTTTAATCAATTTACACTTAACCTTTTTCCACCAATCTCAACTCAAATTATAAGTACAGGATTCACACGCTTAACTCTACCACTTAACATATACTCGTTCAGAATTGTTAATAAGCTACAAAAACATCATAAAATAAAATCAAGGGTGACATGTCAGACACATGCCTCCGTCATGTCCCATAACACTTAAACAAAAATATCAGTGTACAAACATGCCGGAGGGTCTTATTTTTGCCCTTCCAGTCATGACTTGCAAGGGACTCTAGAAATCCATGTACTGTACCGGCATGGTACTCGCTCCCGCCTATATTCTCGTCAGGATGCTCCCCTCGAATACGAGCCACCAACAATATTGCTCGCCCGAATACTCCCCTCAGGTACGAGCCTGTCAACTCAGGGTATAGGTACTATCTTACTCATTTTCCATCCACTGAATATAATAGGGTACAATATATAAACACTATTGGAATTTACAATCTACTCCCTCACTTTCACGATTACAGACCAACAATTATCACGAAACAACGTAAGCATAATTCACTTCACAACTTCCATATAATTTTACAACAGTTCAACATCACTTCATAATAACATGATATCATGACCCGAACATAGACCCGGACCGTAACACGGGACAAGGAACCCTGCAATGCCCCAAGTCCACCCAAGGCATAAGCATACATCTAACTCCATTCATTATAAGCGGAAGACTAATCACAAGGCATAGCGGACACGTAAACATAATCATAACATATCGTAATGTAAGGAAATCTCTAGGCATACACGCAAGCTGAGTACTATATATTGTTTGAAAGCCTCTACTACATACGATGGGTTGATGGGACAACAACCCCAACTAACCCGGACAAGTACCGAAACATATAATAGCATTAATGTCTTTCAAACAGCTCTCGAAACATTAGGACTCACTAATAAGATGAAATTGCACTCTGATATGATCTAGATATTAGGATTGAGCCAGAGAGCCAGAACTTGTATCATAAGATGATACAACATAGAAAGTATGCGGTCAGTACGTGGAATGTACCGAGTATTCAAGGTAAGTAAAATGGACATTTAAAATGTGTGAAAGCTCATAAAATAGCATAAGAGTAGGACATCATGCTCATATCATAACATAACATATCATAGGGCTCAAGGTTTTCAAAGAATTCGTAATACAATCGAAATCATAATCATCATAGGAAAGTCGTATTGAACATAACTTGAGTCAATATACATAATCATAGACATGCATAAATCATGAGGAACAGTGGGAGATTCTCTTAACCGACATACCTCATATGAGAACACATGAAGCCCGACTTGTAACCCTAGTCGGGCGGGTGTCCGTACCTTGCCAAGGGTAGGACCATGAAAGTGTGATATCACCATGAAAAGGGCCATTTGGGCCGGGGACAGTCACAAGGAGGTCCCAACATACCTACGATGGCACGTAGTTTATGAGATCTGGGGCTGAACCTAGGCCCCGAACCTACTCGGTGTTCGATACTACTCCCAAAACATATATAGTTCTCGGAGTATAACATGCATGAATTCATGGGCTAGTTAAATCAGGATAAATAAAAATAATTGTACATATGTAAACTAGCCATGACATAAGGCCTATGAATCGGCCAAAACATAATTTATGAATCATAGGTTTCATGCATACTTGACGATCATACATATAGCTTGAAAATCATCAAATCATGATGGGTAATTGAATAAATCTATATTTAAATCATAATTCATGTTGGGCTTGTAAATATCATCAATTGAAGCAAAGATCATAAATCAATTCGTCATAGTTCATGCTTAAATAGGCTTATTTTAGTCGAAATCAAAATCACTAGTTTTATAAGTAAAATTAAATGTAAAATCTGATCCAAATCCATAAAATATGATGTAGATCATAAATCGTAAAGACTTAGAAAATCATTCAAATTTCACAAAAATTGAATTAAAACGCCATGTGGTCTTTGAATAGATTTTCATAAGTCAATAGAGGATGGGCATGGGTGTGAATGAAAACACCCATTCATAACCCTACATACCTGAAAAGGCTTGATTCTACCACTTCTTTGATTGCCCAAGAAGGATTTGAATGAGAACATTGAGAACTTTCTCTAGATCACCTTTTCAACCTCTCAAGTTTGAGTGCATGGAAGGAAATAACTTAGAATAGGGTTCCCCCCCCCCCAAAACCCACTAAAATGAGCCTTAAATGACGTAGTATAAGATTTAGGAACTTAGAATTTATGAAAAGGTCCTTACTAATTTGCAGAAAATTAACTGTCAGGTGGTCCTAACGGTCGACCTGACGACTCGTGGCCCAGAGAAACGACTCATCACTCTGCTCGTCAAGTGCACTGCATCCTTTATTCTCCTAGGATCGTAAGGGGTCACTTCAAGACTCTTCAGGGGTGACCACGACTCGTGGTCACCACTCGTAAGTACATTGTCTCATTTCCAAACTTTGGACTCCTAGCCTGCCAACAACTCACCCCACGAATCGTTAAGGATGACAACGACTCATGGGGACTCCCGTCAGGTACACTGCCCATCTTTCCCTTTCCCAACTATGTTTCCTTCCTCACGAATCACCTGACGACTCATGGGCTGTCCTCACGAGTCATGACATGACTCGTCCTGAGGCTGCAACAAAATTTTCCACATTTCCTCGTTTCAACTCCTGGGGCTGATCTTTGAGCTCCCGGGGTATAACAATATCTCCCCCTTGGGAACATTCTTCCTCGAATGTTGGAAAACACACAGAAAAATAGAGACATGCAATTATCATTATCAAATACTGATCATTTAAATCGAAAACTAACGGAATGACTACCTCTGATTCAAAATACACAGCCGAACTGAATTCAGGCATCACATACATTCACCATAACATAAACTAAACTTGTGCACATGAACTGAACATGGAAATAAATAGAGTATTAGGGAAACAATTAATATCTCAACCCGAAATTGAGCCGGTAGGAAACAGGTGAGGGTATTTAGCCATCATATCGGCTTTGGCTTCCCACATTGCTCCCTCAACATGCTGATTTCTCCACAACACCTTTACTAAAGCTACTTACTTGTTCCTCAGCCTCCGAACTTGACGATCCAATATTCCAATATGGAACTTCCTCATAGCTAAGGCTATCCTTTACACCAACGCTATCCACTAGGACTATTAGAGCTGGATCTCCCAAATATTTCTTCAAAAGTAACACATGAAACATAGGATGCACGGAAGATAACTCTGAGGGCAAGTCCAAATCATATGCTACCTTACCAACTCTTCTCATAATCCGGTAGGGACCAACATAATGGGAATTGACTTTTCCTTTCTTCCCAAACCGCATGACTCCCTTCATGGGAGATACCTTCAGAAATACCCAATCGTCTATCTCGAACTCTAACTCTCTCCTCCTCACATCAGCATATGACTTTTGACGACTTTGAGCAGTTTTCTCCTTGTCCCTTATCAACTGAAACTTCACCATAGCCTCATAAACCGAATCTAGCACTATCATAGCTACCTCACCAACCTCAAACCATCCAATGGGCAACCTACATCTCCGTTCGTAAAGAGCCTCGAACGGTGCCATCTGAATGCTAGAGTGATAGTCGTTATTATAAGCAAACTCGATCAGGGGCAAGTGATCATCCCAACACCTTTAAAGTCCATCACACAAGCTCTCAACATGTCCTCAAGGGTTTGAATTGTCCGCTCCACTTGACTATCAGTCTGCGGATGAAATGCTATGCTGAGCTTAACTTGAGTCCCAAGCCCTTTCTGAAAAGACCACCAAAACTGGAAGGTAAACTGAGTACCTCGGTCCGAAATAATGGACAAGGGCACGCCATGTAGCTGAACCAACTCTTGGATATACAATTCATAATCATCTGCTGAGTCTGTGGTTTTCACCAATAGGAAATGTGCAGCCTTGGTCAATCTGTCTACCACCACTCAAATGGAATCATACAGTCGACGAGTACGAGGTAGGCTTGTAATGAAATTCATATTAATCTCTTCCCACTTCCAGTTAGGAATGCTAATATCCTAAAGTACTCCTCCCAGCCTTTGATGTTCAACCTTTATTTACTAACAGTTCGGGCACCTGGCCATGAATTCTGCAATATTCTTCTTCATGCCATCCCATCAATAGATTTCTCGTAAATTACGATACATCTTGGTGGCACCTGGGTAGATAGAATACCTAGATCTATGGGCCTCATGCAATATTAGACTCCTTAAATCACCAACATCTGGGACACATAGGCAACCCTGGTGCCGAAGCATACCATCTCCCTCTTGGGAGAAGACCTACACCTTCTGTCTTTGAACGACTTCTTTTAGCTTTACCAGAATCGGATCCTCATCTTGTCTAGCTTTCACGTTAGTCACCAAGGATGATTCTGATCCGTTTTGGACAATAACACCGCATCGGTCGAGTTAACCAACCTAACTCCCAACCTTGCGAGTACATGTACATCTTTCACCAACTCCTTCTTTCCTTCATCCACATGGGACGCACTCTCCATAGAGAGCCTACTAAGTGTGTCTGCTACCACATTAGCCTTACCCAGATGGTAAAGGACACTCATATCATAATCCTTAAGTAACTCCAACCACCTCCTTTTCCAAAGATTGAGATCTTTCTGCGTGAACATATATTGTAAGCTTTGTGGTCCATAAACACATCCACATGGACCCTATATAAGTATTGTCGCCATATTTTCAATGTGAATAGCACTGCTGCCAACTCTAGATCATGGGCTGGGTAACTCTTCTCATGGATCTTTAACTGTCTATAGGCAAATGCTATTACCTACCCTCGCTGCATCAATACACACCCGAGTCCGATTCTCAAAGCATCACAGTACACCACAAACCATCAGTACCCTTGGGTAGGGTCAACACCGGTACGGTAGTAAGTCGAGCCCTCTACTCTTGGAAGCTCTTCTCACAGGCCTCCGACCATTGGAACTTCACCTTTTTCTGAGTCAACTTGGTCAAAGGTGCTGCAATCGATGAGAAACCCTCAACGAACCTCTGATAATAACCAGCTAAACCCAAAAAACTCCGAATATCTGAGGGATTCACCGGTCTAGGCCAATTCTTCACTGCCTCAATTTTCTGAGAATCTACTTTTATGCCCTCGCCTGATACTACATGGCCGAAAAATGCTACCGAGTTCAACCAGAACCCGCACTTGTTGAACTTAGCATACAACTGACAATCCTTGAGGGTCTGAAGCACTACTCTCAAATGAGCGGCATGCTCCTCCTCGCTCCGGGAGTATATAAGGATGTCATAAATGAACACAATCATGAACATGTCTAGATATGGCCTGAAAACCCTATTCATCAGGTCCATAAAAGTTGTAGAAGCATTTATTAGTCCAAAAGAAATAACTACAAACTCATAATGTCCATACCGCTTCCTGAAGGCTGTCTTCAAGATATCTCCCTCTCAAACCCTGAGTTGATGATACCCGAACCTGAGATCTATCTTTGAGAAACACTTGGCACCTTGAAACTGATCAAACAGATATCGATCCTGGGTAAAGGATACCTGTTCTTAACAGTGACCTTGTTCAATTGTCGATAGTCGATACACATCCGAAGCGAACCATCCTTCTTTTGGACGAATAACATTGGTGCACCCCATGAAGACTTGCTTGGTCTGATGAAGCCCTTATCTGATAAGTCCTTTAACTGATCCTTCAACTCTTTTAGCTCGGATGGAGCCATCTAGTAAGGAGGAATAGATATAAGTTGTGTATCGGGTAGAAGGTCAATACCAAAATCGATCTCCTGCTCATGAGGAACACCGGGCAAATCATCGGGAAAGACCTTTAGATACTCACGCACCACTGGAACTGATTGGATAGTCGAGGTCTCGGACTCAACATCCTTAACTCTCACCAAATGGTACATGAAACCCTTAGAAATCATCTTCCGGTCCTTAAGATATGAAATAAATCAACCTGCTGGTACAACTGAACTACACTTCCACTCCAATACTGATTCGCCCGAAAAACGAAATTCCACCTCACGGGTTCTACAATTTACAGAAGCATAACACGCATACAACCAATCCATGCTAAGAATAATATCAAAGTTAGTCATGGATAACTTTACAAGGTCTGGGGAAGTGACTTTATGCAATCTAATGACCAGGCATCCTCTATACACCCGCCAAGCTACAACCGAATCACCATAGGAGTAGAAACCGAAAATGGTTCTGACAGAGTCTCAGGACTAACTCCAAAGCTACTAGCAATGTAAGGATTCACAAAAGACAAAGTAGCCCCCTGATCTAGCAAAGCATAAACATCAATATGAAAAACACGCAACATACCAGTGACCACATCTTGGGAGGCCTCCTGCTCCTGAAGGGGTGCTAAAGCATAGAACCTGTTTTGGTGCTGACCGCCGGCTAAACTAGTTGAGGCACTCTGCTGAGAGGAACGTGTTGTTGGAGCGGCAGAACTAGATGCTAGCATACAAGCTCCACCGACCCCTGATTTGGCTGAAGGGCAATCCCTGAGTTTGTGTCTGGGTTTTCCACACCCGAAACAAGCATCCAAGTCGACTAGGCACTTTCCAAGATGATTCTTACTGCACTTCGCACAAGCTGGGAAAGTGCGTTCTATCTGCATGTTGCCCTGGTCTCTCGAATCTAGAGCCCTTCTCCTATGATCCCCTTGGAATCTAGATGGCGTACTGGCCAATGATGGTACTGGAGCAATAGACCTATGTTGAGACTGCTGACGTTGTCCACCCCCTGATCTGACCTGAGAAGTCACGTAACTGTCGATCTTGGCCCTCTTGGCCTCTCTATGCCTCCAATACACTGACTCCACCTGCTGAGCATGCAACACAATACGGGGAAAAGCTATATCTCGATGCAACATGGCGATCCTACAGTCCTTATCCAGATAGTCTACCACTCCATGTACAAAATGGCTCACCCGAGCCCTATGGTCTGCCACCAACTCCGGCGCATACTTGGATAAACGGGTGAACTCCAATGCGTACTCCTGAACTGACAGGTCACCCTACTTGAAGTTAACAAACTCGGCTGCCTTTTGCTCCCTTATCTCCCAGGGGAAGAACCGATCCAAGAATGTTGTGTGGAACTCTTCCCAACCGATAAGGCCTGCACCCACTGCCCTAGCATCTCTCCACTTTTTGAACCATATGTGCGCCACCCCTTTAAGTTGATAGGATGCCAAATCAACACAATCTCCATTGGTCACCCCCATAACTTAGGTGATCTTTAGAATCTCCTCGATGAAATTGTGCGGATCCTCATCCACCTTGGACCCAAGAAACTCCAGAGGGTTCATCCTTAGGAAGTCTCTAATCCAGGCCGCTGCTGCATTTCCATTCTGTGGGATATACACAACAGCATGCTGGTTGACTTGAGCGGTCAAGGTTTGTGCCAACATCTGGATAGCCGCTGAAACTCAGCGTGGGCAACTAACTCTGGTGCCTAGGGCTCCTAAACAAGTGGGGCCTGCTGATGCCCATGATGATTACCATCTCCGTGCCCTTCACCATTCCCATTTCACCTTCTGTTCACTCTCCTGGGAGCCATGATTCTGCAATCGCGATTGGCACGAATTAGAGGGATAGAAAGATTCATCGCACGATATAGATCATGAAAGAAGGGAACATTCCTAAAGGTCTCGTAGCCTATTCATCATAAGTGTGGCATTCTTCACACCTATGAAAAAGACTCTACTTAATGCGACTCTCAGACATCCTAGGACTCTTCAAAACCTATGGCTCTGATACCAAGTTTTTCACGACTCGAACATAGACCCGGACCGTATCACGGGACAAAGAACCCTGAGAGGCCCCAAGTCGACCCATGGCATAAGCATACATCTAACTCCATTCGTTATAAGCGGAAGAATAATCACAAGGCATAGTGGACATGTAAACATAATCATAACATATCATAACATAAGGAAATCTCTAGACATACACACAAGCTGAGTACTACAACTGTCTGAAAGCCTCTACAAAATACGATGGTTGATGGGACAACACCCCCAACTAACTCGAACACGTACCGAAACATATAATAGCGCGAATGTCTGTCAAACGGCCCTCGAAACATGAGGACTCACCAATAAGCTGAAAGTTCACTCTGATATGATCTAGATATAAGGATGAGCCTGAGAGCTGGAATT
This sequence comes from Datura wrightii, assembly GCA_035772735.1. NCBI lineage: Eukaryota > Viridiplantae > Streptophyta > Magnoliopsida > Solanales > Solanaceae > Datura > Datura wrightii. The sequence goes on along the minus strand of JASDFA010000016.1, from coordinate 63,154,524 downwards.
TGTATCATAAGACGATACGACAAAGAAAGTATGCAGTCAGTACGTGAAATGTACCAAGTATGCAAGGTAAGTAAAACGTACATTTAAAATGTCTAAAAGCTCATAAAACAACATAAGAGTAGGACATCATGCTCATATCATAAATATTATAACATAATATATTATAGGGCTCAAGGTTTTCAAAGAATTCGTAATACGATCGAAATTATAATCATGAGAGGAAAGTCGTATTGAACATAACTTGAACCAATATACATAATCATAGACATCCATAAATCATAAGAAATAGTGGGAGATTCTCTTAATCGACATACCTCATATGGGCACATGAAGCCCGACTTGTAACCCTAGTCGGGAGGGTGTACGTACCTTGCCAAAGGTAGGACCATGAAAGTGTGATATCACCATGAAAAGGGTCATTTGGGCTGGGGACAGTCACAAAGAGGTCCCAACATACCTACGGTTGCACGTAGTTTATGAGATCTGGGGCAGAACCTAGGCCCTAAACCTACTCGATGTTCGATGCTACTCCCAAAACATATATAGTGCTCATAGTATAACATGCATGAATACATGGGCTAGTTAAATCATGATAATCATAAACATAATTGTACATACGTGAAATAGCCATGACATAAGGCCCGTGAGTCGACCAAAAACATAATTTATGAATCATAGGTTTCATGCATACTTGAAGATCATACATATAGCTTGAAAATCATCAAATCGTGATGGTAATTGAATAAATCCATATTTAAATCATAATTCATTCTAGGCTTGTAAATATCATCAATTGAAGCGAAGATCATAAATCGATTCATTATAGTTCATGTATAAATAGGCTTGTTTTAGTAGAAATCGAAATCACTAGTTTTACAAGTAAAATTAAATGTAAAATCTGATCCAAATCCATAAAATATGATGCACATCATAAATCGTAAATCCTATTTGTAAATCATTCGAATTTCACAAAAATTGAATTAAAACCCCTTGTGGTCTTTGAATAGATTTTCATAAGTCAACAGAGGATGGGCATGGGTGTGAACGGAAACACCCATTCATAACCCTACATACCTGATAAGGCTTGATTCTACCACTTCTTTGATTTCCCAAGAAGGATTTGAATGAGAACCTTGAGATCTTGTTCTAGATCACCTCCTCAACCTCTCAAGTTTGCATGCATGGAAGGAAATAACTTAGAATAGGTTTTGCCCCCCTAAAACCCACTAAAACGAGCCTTAAATGACATAGTATAGGCTTTAGAAACTTGGAATTTACGAAAAGGTCCTTACTAATTCATAGAAAATAAACTTTTAGGTGGTCCTAACAGATGACCTAATGACTCGTCGCCCAGAGCAGCGACTCGTCACTAAGCTCGTCAAGTGCACTGCATCCTTTATTCTCCTGGGCTCGTAACGGGTCACTTCACGACTCATCAGGGAGACCACGACTTGTGGTCACCACCATTAAGTACACTGTCTCATTTCCATACTTTGGACTCCTAGCTTGCCAATGACTCACCCCACGAATTGTTAAGGCAGACAACGACTCGTGGGGACTCCCGTCAGGTACACTGCCCAGCTGTCACTTTCCCAACTATGTTTCCTTCCCATGAGTCACCTGATGACTCGTGGTCTGTCCTCACGAGTCGTGAGACGACTCATCCTGAGGCTGCAACAAAATTTCCCACTTTTTCTTGTTTTAACTCCCGGCTCCGATCTTTGAGCTCTCGGGGTATAACACATGATTTTCATAATTTATTCAATAAGGCAATTCTATAACAAATGATGTCTGAATACCAATCACATACCATCATCTCACACACATACATGTCATTATATAGGGTCCTACCCTCTAATCATAACCTATCTCGATATTCGGATTCATCTATTCTGTAGGAGCCTTGCCCTTTCTCAAAGCTTCGGAATGCTCGAAATCTACACAAAGTCAGAGTAATTCATTACTTACTCCTTAAATAAAGGTCTAAACAGATCAAACCCTCCCTTTCATGGAACTTTAACAGTAAAACCCTCCAGTTCAACCTAGTTCTAGGTCTCTATTCCCATCTAACCCATATTTGTTAGCAAGGAAGCCTTGGAGAACGGTTATTACTCACAAAAATTCTAGTCTATTCAACCCATTGACTTCCCATGATCTATCCCTAGTCCACCAACTTAGGATTTTATCCATTCAAAAACCCGTCATTAAAGGGTCTACAAGTATTCCAAGGTCAACAATACCCAAAATTCAAGATAGGGAATCAAAGTCTTACCTTGGAAGAAAAATTCTCTGCCCTGGAGGGAATTTTCGCTCTCCGACCTTCCTAATCGTATTTTAGAAATAATGGGGTGGAAACCTTAGAAATCCCACTTAAATCCACTTTCTGATTCCCGTCACCCTCTGCGGCGGTCACATTTTCGCTGCAGTGAACCTGCTACAACGGTTAGGAAATCCTACGGTGGATCTGGCGGTTAATTTTCCAATCTGTTACGGTGAAATTTCAATCGTCAGCAGGATCTCGCTGCAGCGGACATCCTACTGCTGCAATGGTCCTCCAAACTAGTAACTACCCAATTTCAACTAATTTTATACTTAATTGGATTATTTCACAACTTTTATATCCCTCCCTTAGCCTGTTTTCAACACTTTGAGTCCATTCTCTTCCCGTAACGACATTCGGGTCGTTGCATCAGATACCAATTAAAATACCATTCATCTCCGAACGGTCTATACAAAGAAAGGGAGAATACATACCAGACTCCAAGAACAACTGAGGATACTTTATCCACATATCAACCTTGGCCTCTCAAGTGGCTTCCTCAATAGGACAATTCTTCCACTGGAACTTTACTGTCGCAATTTCTTTTGAGCTTAGCTTCCAAACCTCTCTAGCCAATATCGCTACAGGCTCCTCCTCATTGGACATATTCTCATCTAGTAGAACAGAGTCCCAATTGTTAATGTAAGTCCCATCTCCATGATACTACTTCAACATTGACACATGGAACGTCGGATGTACCCAAGACAATCTTGGCGGCAATGCCAGCTCATAAGCTACTTCCCCCACTCGTCGTAGGATCTCAAACAATCTGATATACCTCAGGCTAAGCTTGCGCCATTTCTTGAACCTTATCACCCCTTTCATAGGGGATACCTTGAACAACACTTTATCTCCCTCCATGAATTCCATATCCCTCACCTTCTTGTCGGTGTACAACTTATGTCTACTCTGAGCAGCTACAAGACTGTTGATGTGTTGTGAGTTTAGAGCACTTTTGACGCTCAAAACTAAGAAAATAGCATTGACTTAGGTATTTTTATATGGATATAAGGCACTTTTTCTTTGGTTACAGGATAAATATATGTTGGAGAAAAAATGTGCAAAATATAGCCTAAAAGTGTAGAAAATAGGCTTAAGTCACTATCCTCAATACGAGTTGTAGGAAGGTGCTACGAATTGTAATGCTGGTCATGAGAAGTTTCAGAAGGCTAGGGATGAAGAGGTGTATACAGCACTCTCAGTATGAGTCGTACAAAGCTTGTACGGGAAGTAGTGAAGAAGTCGTGGAAACATTCAAAAGATTTGTACAAGAGGCTAATTCCTGCTACGTATAGACAGCACGAGTCGTGGCAGGAAGGTACGAGTCGCACCAAAGCATTCGTGATGAACTTCAGAAAAATTTCAAAGTCTTAGAGTCAAGCCACAGAAGCTCAGTATGACTCGTCGGAAGCATGTCCAATTCATATCAAGGTCCAACACTTAACTAAATTTAAGCCAACCAATGACCTACGGGAAGAAGGTACGACCCATACATACCTGCTACGGGTCATAGGATAAGTCGTGACGCAAGCGGCTTTAGTTATGGAAATACACCCCGTTAGCCTAGGAAAAAGATTTTTATGTTTGTATAAATACGTTTTATGTTTTATTTTCAAAAGAGAGGTAATTATGAGTGATTAGAATTTATTAGTAATGAAGTTAGGGAGACTTAGATGTGAGAATTGAGTTGTTCAACTTGTGATCAACCTTTCTTGGTTTTATTTTTATCTTCATATTGTTCTTGAGGATTTTTTTGATTAATACAAAGGAGTTTTTCTCTTATTCATAATTGTAAGTATTGATTTCTGTATTAAAATATGAATGCAAATCACAATCTTGCAACTATGAGAGGCTAAAACCTCCATAGCTAGGGTTGATGGAACCGTGAGGGATTAACAAGCTAGGGTTACATAAAGTTATTCAAAACCAATGCAAAACACTTGTATTGTATTATCTTCATTCTTTAACATTTCTTAACGGTGTACAACGTCAGGACATGCCCGAATTTTTTACTTGCTTGAGCCTAGAGAGGTAGAGATTAGGAAAAGAGAAGTACAACAAAGCCTTGATCTTAATGATCATTGTATTAACTTGAGCTGTGGTTGCAGGATAGTTAAATTTGGGACATCTTGATAATGGTTAATTTGCAATCGCTCATGAGACCTGACCCGGTGATTGAGTATAGCCATTCAATAGGGATGAGCCAGTCGTTTGAATGAACCTAAGTTTATCAGTTCTACAAGTAAGCATTGGTGATGATCACGTATGTATATCCAAAGTAGTTACGAACCCAAGGGGACACAAAACCCTAGTTATCTTTCATTCTTGATTTCAACTAAAGCTTTAATTGTGTTTTAAATTATTGTTATCTTTAGAACCCCCCTATTTGGAGTAACTACCTAACAAGTTCACTTACCGTCTTTAGTGTAGCTCTTCCATATTCCCTGTGGGATCGACCACAACCTCTAGTTGGGTTCTTTATTGAAAACGTTCACTTCATACTTCGGTAGGAGGTATGGTTTGAGCGTTATCAAAATGTGGCGATGTTGCCGGGGAATACGGCTAAGACTAGATTATTTGCTTGTATTTGACTTTTTTGGCAATTATTTCCTTAATTATGTTTTATTTTTGTTTTTGATACCCACAACCTATTTTCCAGTTAATGCCAAGCACTCAGAGTAGTGGCGATCCTATGACTCCTTTGAACCTAGAAATTGAACGAACACTGCACAGGATGGAGAACCAGGAAAAACGAGATGCTCGCGTAGCTGAAGAAGCTAGGAAAACTGAGCTAGCTAGGCGAGCTGCACTTCAGGATGCAGAAGATAATAGAGAAGAAGTAGTTAATGCTGGTCAACACGAGAGAGGCAACAGAGGTTATAGACTTTCCCCTTAGTTCTTCGATGATGAGGAGCCAAACATCGATGAAGTTGGGTCAACTGGAGCAATTGTGCCACCACCACTGCCTGTTGGGGCCAAATTTGACATCACGAGCACCATGATTCAATTGCTAAACATGAAAGGGGTGTTCAGTGGTCATGCAACAGATGATGCAACCTGCACTTGATGAATTTCGTAGGAATATGCAAGGCATATAGGTTTCTCGGTGTTAGCCAAGATGCCATTGGGCGCAGACTTTTCCCCTTCTCTCTAGCCGGGGAAGCCACTTTGTGGTTAACAGAGTTGCCCCATGACTCCATAACTAATTGGAGGGAACTCAAGCAGGCCTTCTTGTAGAGATTCTTCCCCCCCTCCAGAATGTTGCAGCTAAAGGATGAGATCTAAAATTTCTGACAACTCAAGACAGAGGCACTTCATGAAACCTGGTTGAGGTTCAAAAAGAAGTTGACAAAGTGCCCAAACCATAAAATCCCAGATGACAGTTTGTTGGAAAATTTTTTACAGGTCTTTAAATAGTAGCACAAAGATGTGGCAGACACGGTGGCAGGAGAAGCATTAATGAGTCACACTAGGGAGCAAGCTGCTACAATCCTTGACAGGGTGACTAAGACAAACAGGGCATGGCATACAAGGGAGGCTGATGCAGCGATCAGTACATATGCTATTGGTTTGACTGCAGACCCACAAAGAAGGAAGAAGAACGCGACCAAGAGTTGGCTCACATGCGCACATCATTGGATTTGCTTACAAAGAACATCATGGGAGCAGGAGCCAAAATGGTAAATGCAGTGGGGACACAAGGAATGGAGCCGGGAGCTAATCACTCTGTTTCTGAGGAAGAGGCAAATTTCCTGGATAGCCAAGTGGCAGGTTTTCTAGCCAACGTCCAAGATTCCGGACAAGACAATTGGTGCCAAGGTTCTGGAAACCAAGGTTGGAACCAATATAGAGACAAGTACAACCGAAACGGGTACAGAGATAGGAGCTGCGGTCATGAGCGCGATGGAGATTGGAGAAGAAATGATGGCAACTGCCATGACTGGGCTGGAATTTATGTGCCTCCTAATACACAAGAAGGGGAGGCTGGGCAATCAAAGTTAGAGAGCATGATGGCCGAGATGCTGAAGAAGGTGAGGTCTACTAATGAGCAATTGAAGGAGATTCGTGGTGACATATCTAGTATGGGTCAGAGAGTGGAATCTCATGAAACTGCCATCAAGAAAATTGAGCAGTAGCTTGGGCAACTATCAGCATCACTAGTGTCACACCCCGCCTTGGGGGGTATGACTGGCACCTGGTGCCCTACTAGGACCTGAACTACTGGACTGCTAAGCCTAGGCACATCTGGTGCCTGGCTGGCTCTACCTCACATTTCTGGAAACAAAAGGCTATATAACGGCTGTAAACACAGCCCCCGGCCCATTGGCCTATAGCCCTGTACCTGTAATAACAGCTGACCAGAACATGCAACTATAGGGAAAACTATGCGGGCCGACAAGGCCACCATGCTGTCTAGTTATCTGCAACTCAGCAATAAAATACTAGAAGGCTACGTGACCGGCAAGGTCACCACTACTGTCAAACTTATGGCCCCACATGGCCAACATAAAAGAAGCAAAAGTACTAACAGCTAATAACTGCACGGCCTCACACGACCGGCTCAACTGACCACAGGGGAAATATACAGACTGCAAGCCTCTAGGAATAACAATAGAAATGATCGGGACAAGGCCCCGACCTACCCGTACTATACAACAAAAAAAAAAGGAAATACACCTCTGGAATTCAGTCTCCGGATGACAGGAGCTGAATACTCGATCGCTGATAGGAATCACGTGGTATCGCCTGCTCGTCTATGAGTACCTGCAGGCAAGTAATGTAGCGCCCCACCGGGCATCAGCACCGCTGGTACTGAGTATGTAAAGCAATAACTAAAAGAAATATCTGAAATCAATAATATAACTGATGAAACTGAAGTAGAAAAATATAGATTAATTGTCTGATAATGTGAGTCATACCTTTTCTTAATTATACTGGAAGGAGTAGGAGTCATAACTGGAGATTTATCGTCCTACTGTCGATCTACTCGCATCTACTGTACATAGCATAACATATCATAACATCACATAGCACACACAAACCTTACCCGGCCCCCATAAGCCGGGGGTACAACCAGCACAGAATCTATACCCCTACCCCGGTCATCCCATCTCCTATAACCCTGTAAGCATCCTGCCGGTCCCCTGGGTATGCACTTGGGCTTGCTGAGCCCCTGACTATAACTGCATCTGAGTCCGGAGGACTCCTGAATTAACACCCGGGCGTATCCGCTCGACAGGGGTGTGTAAGAGCCGACCAAGGCATAATATGGGGAAAACTGGCATCCCATCTTCATCCCCTGTGGGACGGCATGCCACTCCGTAGAGTGACGTATCCTCGTCCTCTAGCGGACGAGTTGATACAGCTATCAACCCTGGGGCGGTCATGGATGCTAGGTAGTCCAACCCCAAACAATACAACGGTCTCAACTAGTAATACTATCTGCATGTCTCACATACTGAGGCTAATGGTGATAAAGTATTTGTGCATACTATATGCTGAGCTAGTGGTAGTAATGCGTACATACTTGATACGTGCTGAGACTGGTAATAGTATATATGTATAAATATAATCTTCTGCCAGACTGTACTAGGGCTAATGCTGAACAAGATATATTGTTTCTGCTGAAAACTATGTTGTATACTGAGTTTCTATAGCAACATGATTTACTATTCCTAATATGCTTTCTAACCTTATTTTAGCTTATCATTCTATTTCTGAAATGTCTTACAGATATTACATTGCTTTACTGGGTTTCAACTGAATACAATGATATCCTAACATTCTGTGTCACATCACATACTGGGCATGCTGTGCAGTTCTTAACACTTATATTAGAATCTATATCGTGCTAGCAAGTCTCGCGCTGATCATAACATAATGTTTCTAGTATCGTACCATCATTCATAATAAACATCATACATGACTTCTGAATATTCTACTGGCCTTTAAATTACTGTACTGTACCAAGATTACTAACTTGCCGAGGAAACTAGCTTTACATACCTTATCCTCGAACTATCCGTCTGTCGGACGACGCTCGGACGGTACTTCAACTATTTTCTCCCAACTGCATTCATAAATATGTCAATCAATACTAAATACAGCTTTATTGTAAAGAGCAACGTCACTTTCGATATAGTTTATAGCCTAAACTTAGGCTTATCGAAAGATGGTCGAAAACTCGCTATTTTCCAGCGGTCCAGAAGGGAGAAATATTCACTTCACAGCTAGGAACACATAGATACTAGTTTAGAGCAATTCCACTTACCTTAGCTCGGTAGCTCGATGATTTGTCGGCCGTATTTCATGAAACTAAATCTGTAGGAATGCTCTCTGCTGCTAAATACCTCAGTATCTGGAGTTAATTTGAGTTTGGACAACGTTTAGCAGCGTAATCGGACGAAAATTATAATACCTCCTTCGTATTTATCTTCTCTCTGCTGATTGCTCTCTGTTTTACTGGAAATATAAGTGTATAAATGATTTAAAACCGAAGTGGGGCTTTATATACTTGGGCCTGGACAAGGCCAACGTGTCACGGAGCCAACGCGGAGGCTTCACCTCCATGACACGCTGCCATCACGGAGGGGTTCTGCCTCGGCTCCTTCCGCGATGGTTCGACAGGTTTCTCGTCCAATCTTTTCCCGGGCCTTTCTCTAGCACGTATGGTCTTCAAATATGCTTAACCAACGTGCGAATAGGTCATTTAGGTGCCGGGAATTCTACGGGGTATAACATTCTCCCCCCCTTAAGAACATTCGTCCTCGAATGTACACTGTTATCTAGAGGACTACTTACTTGCTTTCTAGAAAAATTTGGCAGAGTTTCCCCTGTAATATGGACTATAGCAAAAACCTGAAATGCAGAAAAGTCCAACAGAGGTACTGCATGCAATATTTTAAGATCCACTGGATAACTAAGTATTAATTTTTCTCATTCACATACATACAACTATAAGGTACTGCATAAGTAATAATACGGATATACCTGTCGCCAGACTAGGCCTGAAATAGGTGAGGGTATCTGGCTTTCATATCTTCTTCAGCTTCCCACGTCGTTTCCTCATGATTCCTATTACGCCACAATACTTTGACAGACGCTACATCTTTAGTCCTCAACCTTCGAATCTGTCTGTCTAAGATAGCTACGGGAACCTCTTCATATGCTAACTCTTCTGTGACCTGGACATCCTGAATTGGAACTACTGTAGAAGGGTCCCCTACGAACTTCCTTAACATAGAGACATGGAATACTGGGTGAACAGATGCTAACTCCGGAGGCAAGTTCAATTCGTATGCAACTCGGCCTATTCTTCGCCGAATCTGATACGGCCGAATGAATCTCGGGCTAAGCTTGCCTTTTTTTTTTTGCCAAATCTCATCACCCCTTTCATTGGAGACACCTTCAGATATACCCAGTCATTAGCCTCAAATTCTAGATTTCTGCGTCGTGTATCTGCATAAGACTTCTGGCGGCTCTGAGCAGTCAGTAAACGTTCTCGGATAAGCTTTATCTTTTCCTCTGACTGCCGAACAATGTCTGGGCCAACCAATGTTGATTCCCCCACTTCAAACCAGCCCACTGGTGATCTACATTTCCGCCCATATAATGCTTCAAAGGGCGCCATCTGGATAGCTGAATGATAACTGTTATTATAAGCAAATTCAATCAACGAAAGATGCTCATCCCAGCTACCCCCAAAGTCTAGTACACACGCTCACAGCATATCTTCGAGCGTTTGGATAGTCCGTTCAGCCTGCCCATCTGTCTGAGGGTGGAATGCTGTGCTTAAACTGATCTGCATTTCCAGACCCCTCTGGAACGACTGCCAGAATCTAGCTGTAAACTGTGCTCCCCTATCAGAAATGATAGATACCGGCACTTCATGCAATCTAACTATTTTTCTGATATATAATTCGGCATAATCCTCAGCCGAGAAGGTAGCTTTCACTGGCAGGAAATGAGCTGATTTTGTCAGCCTGTCAACTATTACCCAAATAGAATCATTTCCGCGTCTGGTACGGAGTAATTCTTCCACAAAATCCATATTCACTGCTTCTCATTTCCAGAGAGGCACAGCTATGTCCTAAGTTAACCCGTCTGGTTTCTGATGTTTCGCTTTCACCTGTTGGCAGTTAGGACACTGGGCTACAAATTCAGCAATTTCTCTTTTCATACCTGGCCACCAGTAGTTTTCTTTGATATCATGGCACATTTTCGTCGCGCCTTGGTGGAGAGAATAGCGGGCGTAATGCGCCTCGCTCATAAGCTGCTGGCGATGCCCCAAAATATCTGGAACACAAATGCGGCCTTTATATCGCAACATTTCATCCCTGGTTATCTGAAAATATGTTACCTCTCCTTACTAAACCTTGTGTTCAAGTTGAACCCGGCTAGGGTCTCCATATTGTCGTTCCTTTACTTCCACCACTAACGACAACGCTGCGACATTCTGTATTATCGCTCTGTTATCCTTTATTTCCGCTACGTGAACGGCTAAACCGGCTAACTAGTGTAATTCTCGGGTCTATTCTCGCTGTTCAGGCGGCAAGTATGCCAACTCCCCATACATTTACGGCTAAGGGCATCTGCTACCATATTATCCCTTCCTGGGTGATACAAAATTTTCACTCTTTAAGGCATAAACTACTGCAGCTAACTCCGGGTCATGGGTAAGATAATTCCTTTCACGTTTCTTCAACTACCTAAAAGCATAAGCTATTACTTTACCATGCTGCATCAACCCTCTGTACCTCCTGGCGATACTAACACTGGAGCTGATGTTAACCTGGCTTTTAACTCTTGGAAGTTCTGCTCACACGCCTCAGTCTACTGGAACTTTGCTGCCTTCTGTGTCAATTTAGTCAGAGGTGCTGCTAAGGTGGAAAATCCTTCAACAAACCCTCTGCAGTACCCGGCTAACCGCAGGGATTGCGTACTTCGATCGGAGTGGTAGGTCTAGGCTATGTCTTCACTACTTCAATTTTCTGTGTATCTATCTGTACACCAGCCTCCGACACAATGTGACCAAAAAGGCTACTAAAATCAACCAAAATTCACATTTACAAAAATTGACATATAACTGACGGTCATACTAGTTTATTATACCGGAGAATCTGACAAGTAATCTACCGGTATAGCTAGAGCTTATCTGGCCTTCTGGCCGCATGCTAAGGCTACTTGTTGCTAAGGTAACCTTGAACGACTATCTGCACACCACGTGCCCGTATCAGATCAGGGGGTCCTGATATTTACCATGACCTCTAATGATCTGGTTGCATAACCTTAAATAACTGAATAGTCGGGTTGATGACCCGAATGTGGCAGTAGTCTAACAATGCTCTAACTGTTCTACTTAAGTGCTTATAGTTCGTGCATAACCGCAGACTTGTGGGCATCTAATTGCTCTGTTATTTTGCTTAAACCACTGTAAGGCTGGGCTTAATCAAACTTACTCCCAGGCGATCAATCTCTGGATCTTCACGGGGAGTCTACTGATCCCCTGGTCTTAATAAACACTGTTCTAGCAGGGCACTATCAATTTCTTACGCCTTGTGTGTATCCACTTGGATTTATACTGCTATTCTGGGGAATTCTCGGTCTTATGAGCTATTCTGTAAATACTGGCCTTCTGCTAGGGCTCTGTATCTAAATATCTTACGAGAACCAGCTGAAGTACTAGTCTGTCGCTGACTACTGATGTGGACCCTTCCTTGGGGTACCCACGGGTATTCTGACTGGGGCGGCCGGCTGACTTATGGGGTGTTTCACATAATAACTGCTAGGTTGACTAAGGTCGACTCTCACCTACAAGGCTGGGAAAATGACGTACGACCACTTAACATACTAGAACAATTCTGGTATTGCTAATCTCTGAAATTTGCCTATTCGGCCTCTAATCCTGGTTCTAGCACACGCACTAATGTTATTGATCTTCAGGGATGCTTCTTTGCTAATGCAGGCGCCAGCTGGTCGGTAGACCGTCTAACTGCGCCCTTATCATCTAGCCATCTGTTTTAGGCCATTAACTCCGGTAAGCTCCTAGAGCCTAGATCTGGCAACAACACATAAGTCTATTAACTTAATAACTGAGAACCGAGATAGTTTCTATGACTTCATACATAATTCACACTTAATCTGCCCTTTCCCTTCTCCTTTTCTTTCTTTCTTCTCCCTCTTTCTTTTTTTGGCAAGGGAGGGTGTCCTGCAATGCAATTTATACATGCTTTCTATTACTAATCAACATCTGTGATTGTGGCCCTTATAGGCAGCCACTCACAGCATATCTATTATCTGTATATATATATATATATATATATATATATATATATATATATATATATATATATATATATATATATCAATAGCTACGTACAATATGTACTGAGTTCTGCGATAATACATAGTCTCTGACATGCTCTGCGGAGTCTCATACCATACATGATACATCGCTTCTACGGCCTAATAAGACCTCTTGCCCAGACTTATCATTTCATTGCATTGTCACCCCATTTTGAAAGTAAGAAACATAAACAATTTAGTTATTGTCTGCTGTTTGAAATTCCGCCACTCTTGTGATGTGGGGTCGACGTTCGAATCTTGTAGCCTTACTAGGCATATATTGAGAGCCGATGACTGTCTGCTGGGCCTTATCTCTAGGCTACACTAGATTAGAATTGTTGTATCGGTAACTTCTTAACTTTTCCATAGCGGACATACTGCGGTATTCTGAACCGCAATCCTATTGTCAGCCCGAGGCTTAATCCTTAATATGATATTTAATCAATTCGGGGGAAATTCTAATTTCCCCACAAGATCTGACATTCCTGCTTCTTTCCCTCATCTTACTTAAGCTGAACTCTGGGGTTCAAGGTACCTGCTCTTCATTGTTAACAAGATTGTTGGTCCTGTATCAGTTCATACTTCACCTGACTTGCAGTCAGACCTATCTGATTCACATGATCCCTCACCCTTTTGATATCACAATTGGATCATAACCACAATCTTACAGGTATGTCTAGCTATCTGTTAGCATATGTGGCGGACTTGGCCTTTTTCTGACTCGAACTTGACTATTACCCGACATTCATCACTAACAGGTCTTTTACCCCTGCTTCGAGTAAGCTAACGGTCTTACTTCCTCTATTGGCTTATTATCATAAGGGTCTGCACAACTTACGGAATCATAGGGGCTCTTTATACTTTCCAATACTTACTAGGATTAATCAGCCCATCTTTACTTACTGCTTGATTTGGCAGCCCCATCTCAAGTCTTATGCCCCTTTACTATACTGGCATCAAAATCAAGAGGTAGGAATAGCCCTTTTCTTATTGCAACAAGTAAAAGCATTTAACGGTACCATATCCAAAAGATGTATTTGGGATTCCTGTATTTCCCTCTCTTTCTTATACTTACCTGGTGGTCTGACCTTGTCTGTAATCTTAAGCAGATCTTATATAACTAATAAATAAATCAACTCATATGCACATTACACTCCTAAATTCCTATTCTGACATTATCGACATATACTGGGGACGGTACCAATAAAAGAGATAACATTGGGAGGTCCCTGTTACCTCCTCCTGCTGCTGTAGTTACCTTGTAACTGGCTAATGCCTTCTTCTGTTGTTATATCTGATCTTCTGCCTGTGGTAGGGTAATGTTGATCTACCTTTGTATCTGTAATCAAAGAATACGGTAAGTTTTTAGGGACTCAACCCTATACTGTACCACTTTAAAGCACGACTGACTAAGAAGGAAGGGTAACCATCCTATCATGCCTCGCAGCCTCCTGCCTATAATATGTGGTGCACAACACATCCATAGACAAGACTCTACTTAGCACGGCTTGCAGACTCCCTGGGACACGACCTACTCTGATACCAAGTTTGTCACACCCCGCCTTGGGGGGTATGACTGGCACCTGGTGCCCTACTAGGACCTGAACTACTGTACTGCTAAGCCTAGGCACATCTGGTGCCTGGCTGGCTCAACCTCACATTTCTGGAAACAAAGGGCTATATAACGGCTATAAACACAGCCCCCGGCCCATTGGCCTATAGCCTCCTGTACCTGTAATAATAGCTGACCAGAACATGCAACTATAGGGAAACCTATGTGGGCCGACAAGGCCACCATCCTGTCTAGTTATCTGCAACTCAGCAATAAAATACTAGAAGGCTACGTGACCGGCAAGGTCACCACTACTGTCAAACTTATGGCCCCACACGGCCAACATAAAAGAAGCAAAAGTACTAATAGCTAACAACTGTACGGCCTCACACGACCGGCTCAACTGACCACAGGGGAAATATACAGACTGCAAGCCTCTAGGATTAACAATAGAAATGATCGGGATAAGGCCCCGACCTACCCATACTATACAACAAAAAAAAAAGGAAATACACCTCTGGAATTCAGTCTCCGGATGACAGGAGCTGAATACTCGGTCGCTGACAGGAATCACGTGGTATTGCTTGCTCGTCTATGAGTACCTGCAGGCAAGTAATGCAGCGCCCCACCGGGCGTCAGTATCGCTGGTACTGAGTATGTAAAGCAATAACTGAAAGAAATATCTGAAATCAATAATATAACTGATCAAACTAAAGTAGAAAGAAATAGATTAACTGTCTGATAATGTGAGTCATACCTTTTCTTAATTATACTGGAAGGAGTAGGAGTCATACCTGGAGATTTATCATCCTACTGTCGATCTACTCGCATCTACTGTACATAGCATAACATATCATAACATCACATAGCACACACAAACCTTACCCGGCCCCCATAAGCCGGGTGGTACAACCAGCACAGAATCTATACCCCTACCCCGGTCATCCCATCTCCTATAACCCTGTAAGCATCCTGTCGGTCCCCTGGGTATGCACTTGGGCTCGCTGAGCCCCTGACTATAACTGCATCTGAGTCCGGAGGACTCCTGAATCAACACCCGGGCGTATCCGCTCGACAGGGGTGTGTAAGAGCCGACCAAGGCATAATATGGGGAAAACTGGCATCCCATCTTCGTCCCCTGTGGGACAGAATGCCACTCCGTAGAGTGACGTATCCTCGTCCTCTGGCGGACGAGTCGATACAGCTATCAACCCTGGGGCGGTCATGGATGCTAGGTAGTCCAACCCCAAACAATACAACGGTCTCAACTAGTAATACTATCTGCATGTCTCACATACTGAGGCTAATGGTGATAAAGTATTTGTGCATACTATATGCTGAGCTAGTGGTAGTAATGCGTACATACTTGATACGTGCTGAGACTGGTAATAGTATATATGTATAAATATAATCTTCTGCCAAACTGTGTTGGGGCTAATGCTGAACAAGATATATTGTTTTTGCTGAAAACTATGTTGTATACTGAGTTTCTATAGCAACATGATTTACTATTCCTAATATGCTTTCTAACCTTATTTTAGCTTATCATTCTATTTCTGAGATGTCTTACAGATATTACATTGCTCTACTGGGTTTCAACTGAATACAATGATATCCTAACATTCTGTGTCACATCACATACTGGGCATGCTGTGCAGTTCTTAACACTTATATTAGAATCTATATCGTGCTAGCAAGTCTCGCGCTGATCATAACATAATGTTTCTAGTATCGTACCATCATTCATAATAAACATCATACATGACTTCTGAATATTCTATTGGCCTTTCAATTACTGTACTGTACCAAGATTACTAACTTGCCGAGGAAACTAGCTTTACATACCTTATCCTCGAACTATCCGTCTGTCGGACGACGCTCGGCCGGTACTTCAACTATTTTCTCCCAACTGCATTCATAAACATGTCAATCAATACTAAATACAGCTTTATTGTAAAGAGCAATGTCACTTTCGATATAGTTTATAGCCTAAACTTAGGCTTATCGAAAGACGGTCGAAAACTCTCTATTTTCCAGCGGTCCAGAAGGGAGAAATATTCACTTCACAGCTAGGAACACATAAACACTAGTTTAGAGAAATTCCACTTACCTTAGCTCGGTAGCTCGACGATTCGTCGGCCGTATTTCGCGAAACTAAATCCATAGGAATGCTCTCTGCTGCTAAATACCTCAGTATCTGGAGTTAATTTGAGTTTGGACAACGTTTAGCAGCGTAATCGGACGAAAATTATAATACCTCCTTCGTTCTTATCTTCTCTCTGATGATTGCTCTCTGTTTTACTGGAAATATAAGTGTATAAATGATTTAAAACCGAAGTGGGGCTTTATATACTTGGGCCTGGACAAGGCCAATGTGTTACGGAGCCAACGCGGAGGCTTCACCTCCGTGACACGCTGCCATCGCGGAGGGGTTCTGCCTCGGCTCCTTCCGCGATGGTTCGACAGGTTTCTCGTCCGATCTTTTCCCGGGCCTTTCTCTAGCACGTATGGTCTTCAAATATGCTTAACCAACGTGCGAATAGGTCATTTAGGTGCCGGGAATTCTATGGGGTATAACAACCAGACCCTAGACAAAAGGGTACACTGCCTAGCAACACCATCCAGAACCCAAAGAATGATGGTCACTGCATGGCGGTGATGACTAGGAGTGGTAAGACCACAATTGACCCCCCCCCCTTTTTCTGATTGTAGTTGAATGGAAGAAAGAGAGTGTTATTGAGGAAAGTGATAAGGGTGCTGAGATGGAAATTTTTGAGTTGCTAGAGGTCCCGATAGAGGAGAAAGAATCTGACACTAATCAAGGAGCAACTCAAGTGCATAGAGCTATCCCATGACCACCGCCACCGTTTCCTCAAAGAATGAAGAAAAAGGTGGAAAATGGTAAGCTCCAGAAATTCCTTTCGATGCTTAAACAACTATCTATGAACATACCATTGGTAGAGGTATTGGAACAAATGTCGGGATATGCTAAGTTTATGAAAGACTTGGTGACGAAGAACAGGTCTATAAGCTACGAGACTGTAGACAATGTACATCACTATAGTGCCATAGCCATGCGGGTCCTAGCTCAAAAAAAGGAAGACTCGGGTGCTTTCACTATATTGTGCACAATTGGCAATGTCGAGTTCGCAAGGGCACTTTATGATCTGGGAGCAAGCACCAATTTGATGCCCATGGCAGTATTCAAGAGATTGGGCTAGGAGCCCTCACACCAACCACTATGCGGCTACTGATGGCCGACAGAATTGTGAAGAGGCCAGTGGTGATCCTATTCAATGTATTGGTCAAGGTGGAAAAATTCATATTCTCAGCCGACTTCGTGATTCTGGATTGCGAGGTTGATTATGAGGTCCCGATCATTTTGGGGTGACCATTCCTTGCAACTGGGAGGGCCTTAGTAGATATGGAGGTTGGCCAGCTAAAGTTCAGACTAAATAAAGAAGAGGTCACTATCAACATCTGTCGGACAATGCAGCAACACAAGGAGTACAGTGTAATCTCAGCACAAGAGGTTGAGCGTGAGTCACTTGATGAATTTTAAGTAGTCAAGAGACTTGCATCGTGCCGCAATATTAAATCAGGCGCTTCTTGGGAGGAAACCCAAGTGGTACCTTGGTAAATTCTGAGTATCTGGGCCACCTACGTCGTGCTGCGACGTTGAATCAAGCGCTTCTTGGGAGGTAGCCCAAGTTATTGAACTAATTTGTGCTCAGTGTGCAGGAAAAATAAAAACAGGAGGCAGAAAAACTGCTGAAAAAGCAACTGCTACGGCTCTCAGTATGACACGTGACAGTATCCTACGAGTTGTAGCAGGAGGTGTGGTGAGGTTCAGAGATGTAATTCAAAGCAATGACCTACGAGTCATCATACGAACCGTAACTACCTTGTACGAGTCGTAGGAGGTACTCACAGGTCCCTAGGTAAGTTTTCAAAACTCTGACTCATGGGTCCAAGGGACGAGTCGTGCATCCTTCATACAACTCGTACCACGAGTCGTGAGGGGTCAAAAGTTTAAAAATCACCCGACTCCACCCAGGTTTTCACACCTCACACGACCCCTCTTCCCACGCAAACGAAACCAACCTACGAACCTTACCTTCAAACCTCTCACACATGTAACTCAAAAGCTAGGATTCTTCGAGCAATTTCGTGCTCAAATTAAGTGCGACTCTACTCACATTTGTGATTACTAGTCAAAGAAAGAAGCAACAAGTAAGTAATGCATTGAATATCGAAAGATTTTAACTTGCTTGAAGCTTTCACTGTCAAAACCCCTGTGAGTATTAACTTTGCTCAAAGAATTTCAAAAATACAATGATCAGGGATGTTATCAAACCATGAATGACTGGAAAACATTATCTTTTTGTT
Source organism: Datura wrightii (assembly GCA_035772735.1). NCBI lineage: Eukaryota > Viridiplantae > Streptophyta > Magnoliopsida > Solanales > Solanaceae > Datura > Datura wrightii. Next base: position 63,135,919 of record JASDFA010000016.1, on the reverse strand, counting down.
GGATTAAACTTTTGAATTGAAGTTTTCAAAATTTGAGTTACAGGTAATGATTAAGAAGGGGAGGGATGAGTAGTGTTTAATTGATTGAATGATAATGCCTAAACCTGGGGAAATCTGAGTACCCAAATTGTGACAAAGAACCCCTGCAAACTGAACAAAAATTAAATAAGCCAAAGTGGTATAAAGTACAGTACGGTTCGTAGTTTGTCATTATGAGTCATATTGCGCATTCATACCAAAGAACTGAATAGCGCTTATCAGAAGAGTCCTTCCTACGACTCGTGGAATCAACCTACGGGTCGTACCACGAGTCATGGAAAAATGCAGAGGAAATGATAATGTAGAGGATTCATCAGATGACTTAAGGTACGGGTCGTACCTTCGTGGTATGAGTCGTACCTGTGAGTTGTAACATGCATATAGAGTTTTTGGGCCTTCAGAGTACGACCCATGTTAAGAATCTGAAAGTGTTCTCTTCTTCTTCTTTTTTCTCAAATATGGAATTCTAACTTTCTTCTCTACATGAACAATGACAATGAAGCGAAAAGCATCAATAATAACAGCCCAAAGAACATTAACTGATGAAACGTCTGAGTCTGAGGCTGGGCAAGCAGGCAACTCCCCTAGTGGTTCGGTTGAGGATTACCGGGTAGATACTTCAGACAATGATGAAACCAGAACCACTAGGGCAAGAACAAGAGCACAAGCTAAAGCAGCTACTGCCACATCTGCCCAAGCTCCCCAGTCTAAGGAGGGAGCTAGAAAAGGTAATCAGGAGTCGGGAAATAACTCAAATGCAGAGGATGGGTCTGAGGAGACCCAATCAGGTGAAAAAAGTGGCATCGATGAATCAGAGGAGGAGGCTCCAAATGTCGCATATGTACAGACCCCACCCAGAGAAAACTGCACAGTCCGGTGGAGAGTGCCGGGAGCCAAAGAGATTTATGAGGAAGCAATTTCTCTCACCGCCAAGAACAATCCAAGGCAAAGCATCCAAGAAGAACCGCGGATCCTCACAAATACACTGAATGAAGTTGCAAAAATAAAATGGATATTTAGCTTCTATGGTTTCGAGTGGATGGCCTAAACTCCAGCCCAATATACATTAGAATTGGTCCGGAGTTCTACGCCAACCATTTCTCCACCATGGAGAAAAGCAAAGGAGGGGAAAAAATAAAAGACCAGCCCTGATTGTAGAGTGTGATGGTCCAAGGACGAGAGATAGACATATTAGAGCAGACCATCTCTCGAGTTTTTATTGTAACACCCTAAATGTTCCCTAGGTCAGACCCGAAGCTTACAACAAAAAATAGCAAGAAAACAATACTAGAACCAAAAAATGAACCTCAGTACGGTTTGTTGTACAGTCCAACGGGTCGTTGGAAGTGCTCGTTGTTTCATTACCAAAAAGCTGTCAGAAATTTTGCCAGAACCCACGAGGGGATTGTACGGAATGTGGCTTGATTGAACTTGTCATTATTTGTGGTCGTTGAAGTAGATTAAGAGATTTTTGAAGGAATAATGGGGGAAACCAATGGATGGACCAATGGTTCGTTGTTTGTTACCATGACCCGTTGGATGGGTCGTTGATTCTGCTAGTTTATTGAAAATCTCGAGCTAAGTTCGGAATCGTTCCAGGTATATGGATAGAACTGAACCGGTGAATTTATGGAAGCAAGGTGTTAAGATAAATTCCTAAGTATAAGAATTGCATTACATGCAAATTATGGTCATAAGGAATCTCTAGCATAAAGTTGAGTTGAGAGCCCCTTTATCGATTGAGTGTTCGTATAAGTTCTCACAAGGGTCAACTTCAACGGATCGTAGCTCTCATTGTACAAAATATTTTTGGATGATTAAGTACCTAAAATTGAATCCAATTAATTCTTTTTTCCAACACATCCAACCTTGCATCAATCAGAGTTCAGAGTAAAAAATTATAGGCAGTTTAGTGAAGTAGCAACAGGTAAAAACGAACCTCAGAACAGGCGGTTGTAGCAACCAACGACCCGTCCTGTTGGTCGTTGGAACTGCCAATTCCAGGTCTTTTTTTAGCAGTTTGAGGTGTATTTTGGTAAACTCCTATGCTTCTAACTCCTAAATGACGTCGATTTGGGCTTTCTTAAGGTCAGATTAAAGGAATTAACCTAGCCTAAATTCTCACCCTCTTCAAAAGATCAGTAGTTGGATTTTCTCTCAAGAAAGGAGCTAGGGTTCTTCTTCAACCTCTTTAAATCTTCTTGTACTCTTCAATGAAAGTCAAGGGATCATCAACCCAAGTATGTAGGGTTATGAATGGGTGTTTTCGTTCACACCCATGCCCAATCTCTCCTAATTCATGAAATTTGATCAAAAATCTTATGGGGTATTTTTTACTTAAATCTTGTGAAATTCTAAAGATCTATTAATGGGTTATTTTATTTTGTGATTTATACTATATTTTTCGAATTATGATCAAATTCTACAACTATTTTGATTATAAAATTATTATTTTCGATTTCTACTAAATTAGGCATAATTATGAATGATCTATGATGAATCGAGTTATGATTTTTACTTCAATTATTGATATTCACAAACCCATCATAATTATGATTTGAAATATGTATTTATTCAAATACCCACTATGATTTGATGATTTGCAAAGTATATGTATGATTTACAAGTATGCATGAGACCTATGATTTATGAATTATATTTTGGCCGACTCGCGGGCCTTATGTCATGGCTAGTTCACGTATTTACAAGTATTTTTATGGTTATCATGATTTAACTAGCCCATGAATCTCATGCATAATATACTATGAGCACTATAGATGTTTTGGGAGTAGTATTTAACACCGAGTAGGTTCGGGGCCTAGGTTCTGCTCCGATCTCATAACTACATGCCACCATAGGATATGTTGGGACCTCCCTTGTGACTGTCCCCAGCCCAAAAGGCCCTTTCGATGTGTGATCACGTATTTCATGGTTCTACCCTTGGCAAGGTACGAACACCCTTCCGACTAGGGTTACAAGTCGGGCTCCATGTGTGCTCATATGGGGTATGTCGGTTATGAGAATCTTCCACTGTTCCTCATGATTTATGCATGTTTATGATTATGTATATTGGCTCAAATCATGTTGAATAAAGATTTTCTCTTATAATTAGGATTACGATGGTATTATGAATGTTTTAAAAACCTTGAGCCTTATGTTATATTATGATATTTATGTTATGAGCATGTTGTCCTACTCTTATGATCATTTATGACTTTTAATATATTTTAAATGTCCATTTTACTTACCTTGCATACTCGGTACATCCACATACTAACCGCATACTTTTTATGTTGTATCGTTTCATGATACAGGATGTGGTTCTCAGGCTCATCCCCATCAGTAGTCCATTCAGAGTTAGCTTTCAGCCCTTTTGGTGAGTCCTCATGTTCCGAAGGTCATATGTTCAGACCTTGAAGTTCTTTTGTTTCATTTTTGTTGTGTTAGTTGAGGATGTTGTCCCATCAACCCATCTGATATGATAGAGGCTTTTAGACTAATTGTAGTACTCAGCTGTTATGTATTTTAGTACATTCCGCTTATCAAGCTACGTTATGTAACGTTATGTTTCTTCTATATCGTATGTTCAGTATTCCGCTCAAAGTGATATGAAGTTAGATGAATGTTCATGCCATGGGTCAACTTGGAGTCTCTCAAAACTCCTTGTCCCATGTTACAATTCGGGTCTATGTACGGGTCGTGACATTTATGGACCATGGTTTGTGTCTACACGGATGATACCTGAGTATGACTACAGGGTGGAGGCAATGAAGCAGATCAGGAATTTGGGCTTGCAGGAAAGACAGAGGCAGCCGCAATGGTTGGAAGGTGTGATTGTTAAGAACAAGGAAGAAGCTCAATGGGTTACTGGTGGAAAGCAAGTGACAAAGAACTCTCTCAACTTCATAGAAAAAGCCTGTTGGACACTAGTACGCCACCAGTTAGCACCCACGGTCAATGACAACACATTGAGTGCTAACAGAGCAGCTTTGGTGGAATGCCTCATGTCCTATTTTCCTATCAACATCCTGAGGATCATCGCAGAGGAGATACGAGACTGGGCGGTGGTAGTGAGCACTACCATCACATTCCTAGGTCTTGTATTCAGGCTATGCACAGAGATAGGGGTGCCAAATGACGGGGTGAGAAGCGGCTAATCGGAAGCCAAAGGATTGAAGACATCGGCCTTATCAGGGATGAGATGAACCCAGTAAGACGATCCAGAATACCCACCGCAATTCATCAGTCAAGAAAGCAAGGGACGCATAGGTGAATGTCCCCACTATACAGGAGCATAGCGAGACACCGACTACAGATGTCGGTCATTCAGATTCAGCTCCTAGCACATCAGCTGCACCACAGCCTAGCCTGTAGACTCAAACTCTAGCAGGCATATTTTGGTGCCTCATGACTTCTTCCAAACACTGGCTAAATGGTTGACCATGGCCGAACAAAAAATTCAAGCTATGATGGAAAACGTAAAGTCATGGGTTAGAGCAGAGATAGATACAGCAGCTCAGGCTCTACATGCTCGCTTGGATGGATTTGAGAGCCGATTCTATGTGTGGATAGTGGAGCAGACTGACACCGACAATCTCCGTGAGGAGTTAGGGGCTCTTTAGAGCCAAGTAGCCGAGTTATCATCATGACAACCGGCAGTCATAGCAGCCCCCACTTTTTCAGACCTAGATGCAGATCTTGATGAGGAGATTAACTTGGTGGATTATTAGGAGCGGGCGGTAGCTGCTGGAGATAAGGGAAAGAAAAGAGCTTCTGAGGAGGTTGGAGAGGAGAGTTTGAGTAAGAAGAGGAACAAGGAAAGGAAAGAACGCAAGTGGGATAGAGCAGAGAGCCTGCAGACTCATGACCCACATATATCAAAGCTGCAGGAGCGAGCTAGAGGAGCAGGAAACTCCACCATGACTCAGCCCAATCTTGTTGGTGGTCGTGACCCTTCGGGTGAGCCACATTCATCCCAGATTAACACCGAGGCCGTAGAAGCGGCCAAAACTACTAAGGGCGTAACCGCTCCCCCTGCGGATACTTCAATGAGTGCACCGGCCACCGGTAGCACCACGATTACACTAGAGGTTCCTCCTCCGCAGGACGACAAGAGCGCCTAGAGCACCACAGGTATGTTCCATTCCCTATGATCTTATAGCTCATGCTTCAGGTATGAAGCTTCATTTATCAAAAAGGGGAGGGGGTATACTTGTGATTTTTGGGATTTTTTTATTCATCCGAGGATTTTTCTTGTTGTGCTTCTTTTCCCTCGGACATGCTATGTAGTAGAACCGGCATGTTTAGGATTTTTATTTCTTATGTTATAATTTTTGTTTAATTAGGAAATAACTTAAGAGTAATCAGTCAATGAAAATGCACTAGTTTTGATTTTTGAAAAAAAATTAACCCTGTTTAAAAAATTTTGATGCATTAGCTATGTATTTGTGATTGCATGCATGATTTCGGTGGATCTTTTGGTGTCATTTAGTTTATTAGCATGAGGAGTCTTGTTAAGCCATCTATAAACCAGAAAGCTAAGGTGAATATAAGTCATGTACCATGAGTGAGTGAGGTGTAGTACTTGGTTTAGTATTGTGTTGAAGATTTAGACTTGCCTGGTTGGTCTTTGCACAGGCTAAGGATGGTTGGATAGGATATGATCATAGGTCATTTTTGTTTATGCTCACTTTTAGCCTAAATAACCCTACCAAAATCATATGATTCCCTTGGTCTCAATTTTGAGCCTTGAATAGACCATTTTTCTTTGATTCACCGATTAACCGCACCCATTTCTTTATAATAAACCTATTTTGGCCCTGGTACTTCTTTGGATATTGTGAACCTCAACATAGGAAATATGCCTAAGTTGAGGGTGGCTAGAGTAGGGGTGCATAAGTGATGGGAACGAGAAAAAGGGAGAGAAAAGAGAAAAGGTTAAAAATGCGGTGTGGTGTGAAGAGAAGAAAATAGAGAGATGAAAAGGAAAAAAAAATTGAAAATCTTGAAAAAGAAATTTCAAAAGAAAAAAAATGTGTTGGAAAAAGTTGAAAACACACCACACCCATACAAATGTACATAAGAGAGGTGAAAAGGGAATAAAAAGAATAAAAAGCATAAAGGGTGGAATAGGTGAATGGTGTAGCCAATGTATTAGTGCCCAAGGAAGGGATAGTCACTTCTAAAATCTTTTATATTTATCATGTCCAGCCCTAAAGCTTACATTACAAGACACAGCAAGTCCTATAGTGATCCTAATCCAACCATCTGATAAACCGAAGAAGAGAAAATAAGGGCAAGCCTATGGTATCTAATGCATAATACTTGAAACTTGTTTGTGAGAGTGAGCGCCTTCTTGTTTTGTCTCATGCAATATTTGACACTATATATGTGTGAGTGGGGACTTCATTTGTTGTGAGGGTACATGGATTATGTTTACTTTACCATTGGTATATGTGAAAAACATTGATGATGATTTGATTGCCAGTTGATAGCTAGATGACATGTCCTGATCCCTGTTTATCATATTTTGTGGTTGCTTATGATACATTAGCTTATGTTGGTTCATGGAAAAGGGTCAGAAAATTGTTGAATGTATAGCGCAAGTTTTATTTAGTATTGGCTGTAGTATCCTAGGTTTATTTTCTAGTTGAGCATCGTATTTAGTTTTTCTTTTTCTTTGATTGAGGACATACAAAAGTCTTAAGTTGAGGGTGTTGATGTGTTGTGAGTTTACAGCACTTTCAACGCTCAAAACTAAGAAAATAGAATGGACATAGGTATATTTATATGGATATAAGGCACTTTTTCTTTGGTTATAAGATAAATAGGTGTTGGAGAAAAAATGTGCAAAAGATGGCCTGAAAGTGCAGAAAATAAGCTTAACTTATAGTCCTCAGTACGAGCCGTAGGAAGGTGCTACGAATCGTACTGTTGGTCATGAGAAGTTTTAGAAGGCTAAGGATGAAGAGGTATATCCTACGACTCTCAGTACGAGTCGTATAAAGCTTGTATGGGTCGTAGTGAAGAAGTCATGGGAAGATTTAGAAGATTTGCACAAGAGGCTAACTCCTACTATGGATAGACAGTACAAGTCATGGCAGCAAGGTACGAGTTATACCAAAGCACTCGTGATAAACTTCAGAAAAATTTTAAAATCTCAGAGTCAAGCCATGGAAGCTCAGGACGACTCATAGGAAGCATGTACAAGTCATATCAAGGTCCAACACTTACCCAAATTTCATCTAGCCAATGACCTATGGGAAGCAGGTACGACCCGCTGCTACGGGTCGTAGGACAAGTCGTGACACAGGTGGCTTCAGTTATGGAAATAAACCCTGTTAGCCTAGGAAAATGATTTTTATGTCTGCATAAATATGCTTTATGTTTTATTTTCAAAAGAGAGGTAATTAGGAGTGATTAGAATTGATTAGCAACAAAGTTAGGGAGACTTAGACGTGAGAATTGAGTTGTTCAATTTGTGATCAACCTTTTCTTGGTTTTCTTTTGATGTTCATATTGTTATTGACGATTTTGCTAATTAGTAAAGAAGTTTTTCTCTCATCCGTAATTGTAAGTATTGATTTATGTATTAAAATATGAATGCAAATCACAATCTTGCAACTATGAGAGGCTAAAACCTCCATAGCTAGGGTTGTGGGAACCATGGTAAATTAACAAGCTAGGGTTACATAAAAGTGATTCAAAATCAATGCAAAACACTTATATTGTATTCTCTTCATTCTTAAATGTTTCTTAACTGTGTACAGGAAATGTCTAAATTCTTTACTTGCTTGAGCCCAGAGAGGTAGAGATTAGGAAAAGAGAAGTACAACAAAGCCTTGATCTTGATGATCATTGTATTAACTTGAGTTGTGGTTGCAGGATAGTTAAATTTGGGACATATTAATTACGGTTAATTTGCAATCTCTCAAGAGACCTGACCCGATGATTGAGTATAGTCATTCAATATGGATGAGCCAGTCGTTTGAATAAACCTAAGTTATCAATTCTACAAGTAAGCATTGGTGATGATCAAGTATGCATACCCAAAGCAGTTATGAACCCACGGGGAACACAAAACCCTAGTTATCTTTCATTCTTGATTTCAACTAAAGCTTTAACTGTGTTTTTAATTATTGTTTTCTTTGTAACCCCCCTATTTGGAGTAACTACCTAACAAGTTCACTTACCGACTTTAGTCTAGCTCTTCCATATTCCTATGGGATCGACCCCAACCTCTAGTTGAATTTATTATTGACACAGTTCTCTTCACACTTTGATAAAAGGTATGGTTTGAGAATTATCAATGATTCTGAATTATTCAAACTTTTTCCAAGGACTCCCTCAGCAAATCAGTTCCCCAAGGTCTCACTTCAAATGCATCAAACCAACCGATTGGAGACCTACATTTCCTCCCGTACAGAGCTTCAAATGGCGCCATGCCAATGCTCGAGTGAAAGTTGTTGTTATAAGCGAACTCTGCTAGGGGTAAGAATTTATCCCAATGGCCCCCAAAATCTATCACACATGCCCGCAGCATATCCTCCAACACTTGAATGGTCCTTTTTGAATTTCTTTCTATCTGAGGATGGAAGGTTGTGCTCAAGTCCAACCTGGTGCCTAACTCTGCCTGCAAGGTTCTCCAGAAATGTGAAGTGAACTAAGTGCCCCTGTCAGACACAATCGACACTGGCACCTGATGTGCTGTGATTTTACAAAACTTTCGATGCTTAAAACTGGGAAAATAGCATGGACATAGGTGTGTTTATATGGTTATGAGGTGCTTTTACGTTGTTTTCAGGAAAAATAGGTGTTGAAGTGAAAATGTGTAAAAGTTGCAGAAAAGAGGCCAACTACCGATCTCGGTACGAGCCATACCAAGATTGTACGAGCCGTACTGAGACTCATGGAAAAGCTAAGAATATTGGTACAAGGCAAAAGCAAAGTATGACTCTTAGTACGAGTCGTAACTTGAGTCGTAGAATACTTAAGAGAAATTTGCACAATTGAAGTCTCCTGATACGAGTAGCACCTATTGATCGTAGCATCTACATACAACCCGTACCAGGAGCCATGGAGAACTTCAGTGATTTTTGGGACTTGGCAGATCTCATGTTATGACAACTTGTTACGAGTCGTAGGAGCAAGGTACGAGGCGTACCAAGACATTCATGGAAATCTTCAAAAGATGCCAAAGTTCTCAAAGCCAAACCATGACTTGATTGTACGACTCATGGGATCATGTTACGAGTCGTACCAGATGCCAAAACTTAGCAAATCCTACAGAAGCCAAGGGATGTACGAGGTAAGGCACGACCCGTACATTCCTGTTACGGGTCGTATGAGGAGTGGTAAGATATGTCGACGCCTGATTTAGATATTTCCCTGTTAACTTAGGAAAAGGATTTTATTATCTGTATAAATACTTTTTAGATTTCTTTTAGTTCAGACTTGGTTAGAATCAGTTAGAGGTCGATTATTATCCAGTTTGTAATTAGTTTTTGACAATATTGGAGAGCAATTCTTGAGATCGTAACTTGGATTTTCTCAATTATTTGACTTTGTTCAACATATTTTCTTGTAATATTCAAAGCAGAATTTCTTTCAATCATCATTTTGATTATTTAATTACGTGTTTGTCTATGAATACTAATCATAATCTTACAACCATGAGAGGTAAAACCTTCACAACTAGTGTTATAGGAACCATGATGGATTAATGAACTAGGGTTACACAAAGTGATTCAAAACCAATGCTAAACGCTTGTATTGTATTCTCTTCATCTTTAATGTTTCTTAACGAAGATCAATGTTAGGACATGCACGAATTCTTCACTTGCTTGAACCTAGAGAGATACAAATTAGGAAAAGAAACTCACAACAAAGCCTTGATTTTATAGTCATTGTATAACTTGAGTTGCGGTCGTAGAATAGTTAATTTGGAATAAATTGATAACTGTTAAATGGAAATCACTCTTGAAACCTAACCCGGTGATTGAGTATAGTCATCCAACAGGAACGAACCAGTTGTTTGGATGAACCCTAGTTATCAGTTCTACAAGCATTGGGATAGATCACAAGTTTAAACCTAAAGTAGTTATGAACCCATGGGGAAAGCTTACCCTTTTTAATTGCATATCTTGATAAACAACAATTGATTTTCACTCTTGTTTTACAATTGTTTTTCAATAAACCCCCCAATTTGGAGATAACATACTTAAAAAGATTAAATACCGGGCATTAGTCTAGTTCTTACCATATTCCCTGTAGGTTCGACTCCAACATTTGTTGGATTCTTTATTGAATACATCTGCTTCATACTTTGTTAGGAATGTGAATTTGAGCATTATCAAAAAGTGGCGCCATTTTCGGAGAATACGGCTAAGATTAGATTAACTGTCTGTATTTAACTTTTGGTTTGTTACTTCCCCGTTTACGTTTCCTTTTCTCTTATGTGATTCATTCAAGTTACACCAAGGAAGCTACCTCTATGAGCACTCAGATGGAAGACAAGAGGCTGCTAGTTCCCATGGGAGAGATGATGAATATTGATACACTAACAGCCGTCCTGATGAATTATAAGGGAGATGGAGTACCGGGTACACGGAACTGGTAAATGCTCTAGAAGGAATGGGGTCTTATCACTTCAGACCAAAGAAGTTAGACCTTGACTTGAAGAACCATGTAACTCCGCCAGCAAAGCCATCAGTGGAGGTACCAACAGTTCTGGAACTTAAGGCACTACCTCCCTACCTAAAATATGCATTATTGGGGGAAAATAATACTTTGCCAGTAATTATTACAACCGACTTGACAGACTGGCACGTAGTGACTTTGGTCAAAGTATTGAAAAGACACAAAAAGGCAATCAGATGGACCATAGCTGACATCATCAGGATCCCTCTAGGCATATGCACTCACAAAATCCAGCTCTAGCCGAATTATGCACCAAGCATAGAGCATCAGCGATGATTGAACCCATCAATGCAAGAAGTAGTGAAAAAGGAGATTATCAAGTGGCTAGATGTTGGTGTAGTTTACCCCATTGTGGATAGCAAGTGGATAAATCCGGTACAATGTGTTCCAAGGAAAGGTGAGATCACGGTGGTGCCCAATGAGAAAAATGAGTTGATATCGACAAGACCGATCACAGGTTGGTGTGTATGTATGGATTATTGAAAGCTCAACCACTAGACCCAGAAGGACTATTTTTAAATGTCATTCATGGATCAGATGCTTGATAGGTTGGCAGGTAGATGCTGGTACTATTTTCATGATGGTTATTCGGGGTACAATCAAATCTCTGTAGCCCGGGAAGACCAAGAGAATACCATTTTCACTTACCCGTATGGAACATTTTCTTTCAGGAGAATGCTCTCTGGGTTACGTAATGCACCAACCACATTCTAGTGTTGTATGATTTCATTATTCTCAAATATGGTAGAGGATATCATCGAGGTATTTACGGATAACTTCTCAGTTGTGGGTGAATCATTCAAATCTTGCCTTAAGTATTTGGGAAAATTGTTGAACAGATGCGAAGAAACTAATTTGGTCATAAATTGTGAGAAATGTCACTTCATGGTCAAACAAGGAATAGTGTTGGATCACAAAATCTCTGGAAAGGGGATAGAGGTGGACAAGGAAAAAATTGAAGTAATAGCAGGGTTGCCACCGCCAATTTTCATAAAAAGGAATAGAAGCTTTTTAGGGCATACAGGATTCTATAGGAGGTTCATCAAGGACTTTTCAAAGATTGCATAACTATTGTGCAAACTTCTTGAGAAGGAGGTGAAGTTTGTATTTGATGAAGCATGTATGAATGCCCTTGAGTACCTAAAGGAGAAACTCACCACTGCTCCTATTATTATAGCTCCATATTGGTCTCTTCCATTTGAGGTAATATGTGATGCTACTGGGGTAGCCCTCGGTGTTGTTTTGGGCCAATGGAGAGCGAAGATTTTTCACCCCATTATTATGCTAGTAATACACTCAATACATCCCAAAAATACTACACAGTCACTGAACAGGAGTTGCTAGCAGTGGTCTTTGCATTTGAAAGTTTCTGGCATACTTGCTTCAAACTAAGGTTATTGTCCATACAGACCATGCTGCTTTGAGGTACCTGATTTCTAAAAAGGATGCTAAACCCAAGTTGATCAGATGGGTGTTGTTTCTCCAAGAATTCAGTTTGAGGTAAAAGATCGAAAAGGAATAGAAAATCAGGTAGCCGATCACTTGTCTAGACTAAAATCTGAGGCTAGAGAAAAAGAGGAAATTGATATTGATGATTCTTTTGTAGATGAATAGGTATTAGCTGCATCTCAAGACATGATCCCTTGGTTCGCTGACTATGCAAATTATTTGGTCAGCGATTTAATCCCAGCAGATATGAAATCCCAGCAAAGGAAGAAGTTTTTGTTTGATGCTTGAAGGTATTATTGGGATGAACCATACTTATTCTACATTTGGGCAAATGGGTTGATTTGGAGGTTTGTGCCAAACGTAGAGTTGTTGAGCATTCTTGACGCTCGCCCTGTACGGGAGATGCATACCTCTCCCTAACTGGAGCAAGAGCATGAGCCCCTCCTCTAGTAGCAGAAGGTCTCCGTCAACGACCTCTGCCCTTCCTCTTCTGTGAGTTGCGGCTGCCACTGCTGGTTCGAGTGCTGCCTTTATGTTACCGTTTGCGTGTGTCCTCACCGTTTGAAAAGGAAAGAAAGAAAAGTTGTTAGACACCAATTTGGATCACCAAATACCAATTGGAATCAAGTAATTTTACGAAAGGAATGAAGAAAGGAGTTTTCCTAAAGTCCTCAGCCTCTCGAAGATAAGTTACGGACTTCTCCTCACCAATCCGCGAGACTCTACAAAACCCATCTTAGTGCAATGAGATCAACAAATGGGCATGATTGACATCCACACTAACTCCTCGGTGGGCGAACCAACAATTTCCAATTCCTTAACCTGCTTCGAACATGCATAAAGAAATAAACTCATAATAGAACAAAGAGAATAGTCAACACAATTAAATTTCCCTTAAAAAATGAAACAAACGATAATCCCCAAGACCTGATTGTCATTGCACCTCAACGTCTAACTAAACGTCTAAGAATGTTTAACTAAAGAGAAATAAAAAGAACTGCAATATCAGAAAAGGGAAGAAATCTTCAACAAGGAATAGTGCAGCTTTCTTGATCCGCTCACCTTTCAAGTAACTGCTGCCGCTTTAAAGGTGAGTGTCAGGCCCCACCTTGAGAGGTGTAACTGGAACCTAATGTCACACTGGACTTTGAGATGACCTGGCTGGACACATACACTTCTGTTCATGCCAACAACACATAGCAAGAAAGCAAATGGCTATATCACGGAACACAGTCTTAGGCCGACTAGGCCGCAACTTATAACCTGCATAAGTCAGCTAACCCATCAATCACGATAATAAAAGGATCCTATGTGAGGCGACAAGAATATCATACTGTCTAAGTCATAGAAAAAGGACACAGGCAGTCATATATAAAATATGGCCAATAGGATGCTAATAGATAGCTAAACCAGGCCCCAGACGACCAACACACAAAGCATAACATATATAGGCCCCACACGGCCAACAACTCACAACTAGCTAGAAACTAAAGATTCTAGTCTGCAACCCTCTAAGTGTGAAATATATTGGTCTGGACAAGGCCCCAGCCTACCCAAAATCTATCTAATAAAGGAAAAGAAAACCTCTACTACCTAGCAAGTACGAACGAACGGAGCTGACTAATATGCTGATTCTGAATAGCTGCTAAAGGAGGTCCTGAAACCTGTCAGTTTAAACCTGCAGGCAAGTATGCAACACCTCATGTGTGGGTGTCAGTACAATATGTACCAAGTAGGTAAGGCAATAATAATAGCTGAAAAGAAGCTGATAAATAACTAAAAATAATCAGCGAAAAGGAGCGGAAGTTAACCAGTATGCTTTTATAACCATAACCTGCATCTAGTAGACAACTATACAAATAAGAGCGTGAGCTATACGGTTATACATTCATAAGCTATATCTAGCAAGCAAGTATGAAAACAAGAACCTAACTTGGTCCCCATAAGCCTGGAAGATACAATCATCACATAGATAACCTACTTGGGCCCCCATAAGCCCCAACAAGCGCCAATCAGTCGATATACCCTTATTGGTACCCCTGAGGCCCCATAAGTAACTATAACTAAACATACCAGGTCTCTTAAGACTATAATAGAGCCTTCTGGGCTCCTATTACTATATCTGATCAATCTGGACTCCTGTAACTGAATTGGGGTCTTTTGGGCCCCTGTGACTACACCCCGAGTACACGATGCTATACGAAGGGTCTGTAATGCCTCCGCGGCATAGAATAAGTCCATAAGTGAATGGAACTATGGCCCCCTAGGCTTCATTTTAGTCCTTACATATGGCTCTGTAAGCAGTTTAGTAGTTTTGTAAGCAATACAGCATCGTAGCTCCAAAAGCAAGTGATCTTGGGCAGAATTATATGCCCAAGTGATGCTCAAATACTCTATTTCTTCTTGTTTATCTATAGTTATTTGTACATTCTCATGTGATATGTAGTTAAAATGTGAATTTATACTAACCAACATGATTAGTGTTGTTTTGCAGGAAAAATGCAATTTTAGGAAGCTAAGTTGCATGTTGCTGAAAATCGGGAATGGACTCGGAAGCGAGTAGTGGAAAAGGTCAAGGAAAAGTAGCAAATATAGGGGCTTCGCGATGGAGCCGTGTCACGCTGCCATTGCGGAGGCAGTCTGCCTCGGATGATTTATTTTGGCAAATTTCCAGTGAAGGTTCGCGACGGCGCCGTGGCATGTTGGCCAAGCCCCGCGTTACATGCCGTGGAACGTTGCCTATATTTACCTGGAACATAAATTTCCAGTGAGGGTCCGCGTTTTCACCGTGTCACAGAGGCAGTGCTCCGCGATGCACTCCGTGACACGTTGCTTGTTATTCCGAGAAAAATTCCCACTAGTATAAATAGCACACTTAGGTTTATTTTTAATGATTCTGACTTAGTTGAGCAAGAACGTGGGTTACAGGCAGTTGAGGAGACGAAATACTTAGGGTTCTTCTCTAACTCTTTCTCCTTTATTTCAATTGTTTGTATGAATTACACTCATTTGATGATGTTTAATCCGCAAATGAGTGGCTAAATTCACTTCTTGCTGAGGTTAAGAACATTTATAGTGGAATGTAATTGTTGATCATTTTGGTTTTTCATGTTTTCTTCCATGGTTGTTCTATCAATTCTTGTTCTTACAGCATTAATGTCTGGCCAATGTTAATATATATCTAAAAATCCAATTTTATCTTGAAAAAGAAAGAAATTGGAAAGTTGTGAATTGGTAGGATATGATCTCTTCTTAGTTTGGAAAAATTGAGAATTGATTTACCTTCAGAATAGAAATATATCTGAAAGTCGTATTAGTCAATTAAGGAATCGGTTTCGTATGGCTAGAACATGAAATTCTTTTATCACAGAAAGGTAGGTTGAAGGTTCATGATTCTAAAGTTGGGTAGAATACGAAAGTTTCTATCCATAGGCAATAATTATTGACTAGCAACCGAAGGAAAGATTAACCGAATTGTATCGATAAAATTCTTCCCTGCATGTTCGTTTTAGCCTCAGCTTGCTCATTACTATAGTTCAGACTCACTTTATCATTTTGTCTTAGATTAGTATAAATTAGGAAACCAACTTCCAAAATCTTCTTTAAATTGTTGTCTGCATTTTTAGAGTTAGAGTTCCATTAACACTTAATTCGATTATTACCTTGGTTCAGTCCCTGTGGGATCGATACTTGGCTTACTTTAGCCATTTTACTACTTGTTCAACCACGTGCACTTGCATGTAGTTGTGAAACAGCCCAAACAGCAATCTATAGCTACTTAAGTGTTAACAGCATCATAGCTCCGTAAGAAGTGAATAGCTCCATAAGCAGTTCGTACAATTAGCAGCCTCTTAGCTATTCATGGCGAGAGGTAGTACAACACACCGTCTAACCCAACCAGGGATACTACGCTACAAGTTACAAATCTAGTCACTCAAAAAGGCGTATCTAGCCTTATGGGTCTAAAACGACCGCTAGTCGCCCCTAAAACAATCTATATAGCTGCCAACAAGAACACCCTATGTGCCAACATGTGGATAGAGGGTCCTGGCAATGATTACAACCTTCGTTGACTTAGATGAAAAAGGACGAGGCCTGGTTGACCTAAGCGATAGGTTGAAGACCAGGCTAGAACAATGATAGCTCGTAAGAAAACAGTAAGGTGGAAGGCGACCAACTATTTTAGTTCCTTCGCTTAGAACGACTGTGGGGATGCTACTAGTCGGACATGCTCCTAAGCAGTCCGCCCTAACTTTCCACAGGCGACTTACGATAATTCTTAGCTAGAAGGTAATACTGTACTACTATGGTTTTAGTCCCTTAGACATTAACTTGATCTGTCCAAATTGCATATGGCTCTTCTGAGCGGTTCATGGCTTATCAGGCAGGTATTTCTGGATTTAGCCCTTCACGGCAACATGTACATCGGCATCTAAAAAAGTATCCTGGGGTATTGGCCCCAAATCTAACTACTAACAAGGTTCCTTTTCTTAAAGTATCAGATAGTCTATCAGACTTCTAACAACTGGGGTGATTTCCCTGGCGACCTGTGCGACAAGCAGTAAGTCGGCCAAAGCCAACGGTCACTGACTGTAGTCAATCACATGGCAAGCTATCGCTCAGCTCATTAAGCAACCCTGGTGCCACTTGATCTTGGGCAGATTTATATGCCCAAGTGATACTCAAACGTATCATTTTTACCTTATTTGTTGTGCAATGTGTATATAATATCATGTAATTAGTAATAAAATGCGAATTTATACTAACCAACATGATTAGCATTTGTTTTGCAGGTAAATGTGATTTTTAGGAGCTAAAATGCATGTTGGAACTATGTCGGAGTTGGACTTGGATGCGAGCGTAGAAAAGACCTTGGAATGCATATTTTATAGGGGCTCCGTGATGGAGCCGTGCCACGCTACCATCGCGGTAGCACACTGCCTGAGCAGGGATTAAAATGGCAATTTCCAGTGTGCCTTCGCGTCAGCTCCGTGGCACGGAGAGAGGCCTCCGCGATGGCCTCCGTGCCACGTTGAGGCTAATTTACCGGACCCTGGAAATTCCAGTAAAGGTCCGCGTCCACGCCGTGTCACGGAGGCAGTGCTCCGCGTTGGCCTCCGTGACACGTTGCTTGTTATTCCGGGAAAAATTTCCCACTAGTATAAATAGCACACTTAGGTTTATTTTAATTAGTTTTTAGTTTTTAGACTGAGTTCAGAAGTGGAGAGTAGGAACGTGGGTTAGTAGCAGTTGAAGAACGAAAAAGCTAAGGGATTCCTTCTCTTCCGTTCTTCTTTCTATCAATTGTACGTATGATTTACACTCATTTTAGGATGATCAATCCAAGAATGAGTGGCTAATTCTGTTCCTTGCTGAGGTTTTGAACATGTGTAATAAATTCTGATTATAATTGATATGGGTTCTTCTTCTGCTTTAATGTTGTTCTATTAATTCTTGTTTTTACTGCATTAGTGATTGGCCAACATTAATGTACATCTAAAAAGTCCAATTTCACTCGAAAGAGCAAGAAATTGGAAAGTTGTGAATTAATAGGGTATTGTTCTTAACTTGATTTGGGAAAATTGGGTTTTGATGTGCTTTCCTGATAGAAATATACTTGAAAGCCGTATTAGTCAATTTAGGAACCGGAATTGTAGTGCTAGGTCATAAATTGCATTTGATCACAAAAATGTAGACGGATGGTTTATGATTCTAAAGTGAAATTAAATACGAGAGTTTTAATTTCTAGGCAAATGTTCTTGGCTAGCAACATGAAGAAGAGATTAACCAAATTATCATGATTATCAAGTTCATTACTTTTTCTTAAGCTTGGCATGTTCATATCCATTGTCTAAATTCACAAGTAAATAGTTATTGTTAGTTGTAGTATATATAGTTTAGAAACCAAAAACTCAAGTAACTATTGGTTACATTGTGGTTAGCATAATTAGAAGTGAAATAGGAATATAGTAAACTAGGCAATTTTACGTATCTTGAGCCTCCTTGGATCGATACTTGGCTACTTAGCCACTTTATTACTTGTTTGACCACGTGCACTTGCGTGTCGGTTTTTAATATAAATTACCAACGAGCAGAGCAAGCCGAGCAAGTTTTTGGCGCCGTTGCCGGGGAGGCTAGGCGATTTGTAAAATTGTGTTTAGTGTAAATTTACTGTATTTGTATTTTTATTTTCTTAAGTGTTAACAACTTGGTCTTAGCCTGTATTTTGCAGACTTTGTTTCTGTGAACACTGGCAAGGGACAAAGAGCTGGTGGAATCTTACGTAGAGCCTGAACGTGAATTTCATAGTCAATGTAGAGAAGCTCTTCGAAAGAAGCTGCAGTTGCTTAAACAGTCTATGATGGAGCAACAAAATCCACCAGTTGTGCAGGCAGTGTTAGTGCCCGATGAAGCAGCAGCAAGGCCGGTTCGCGAGGTGGCAATCCCACACGCCAATAATGTCCATTCTAGCATCCGCAAACCAGAGCCTGGAGGGAGGTTTGAATTAAAGCAGAATATGGTGCAACTTTTGCACACAAGCGGGCAATTTACAGGACTCCCTCATGAAGATCCACAACAACATCTCCAGAACTTTTTGGAGATAAGTGACACTTATATACCCGCTGGAGTGTCACCTGATTATGTTCGGCTCACCTTATTTCCATTTTCCTTACTTGGTGAAGCCAAGAGGTGGTTAAAAGCTGAACCACCCAATTCTATATCAACGTGGGATGATCTTGCGCAGAAGTTTTTGATCAGATTTTTCCCTTCTGGTAAAACAGCCAGACTTAGAAGTCAAATTCTCAGTTTTAAACAGAGGGAAGGGGAAAATCTATATCAAGCCTGGGAAAGATTTAAATCCATGTTGCGGGACTGTCCTCATCATCATTAGTCCAATGAGGTGTTGGTACACACATTCATTGAGGGTTTGGAACCCCACACTAAAATTCTGTTAGATTCAGCAGCTGGAGGGCAAGCGCTGGAAAAGACCTATGAGGAGCTGTACACTTTGCTCAACCGAATTTCACAAGGCAATCCAGAATGGAATGCAGATTCTTCAAGGGGTGGAGCAAGGAAAGCAGCGGGAGTGCTTGAAGTGGATGGATTCACAGCTATCGGTGCACAGATAGCTGCTTCGCAAAATCAGTTAAACACTCACTTCAGCAATATCAATTTGAACCAGCCGTCAGCTTCAGTCAATGCAGTTCAACAGATGTGGTGTGAAGTGTGTGGTAGTAGTGAGCACTCAGCTGAATGCTGTGGTGCAAATCCTGATTTTGTTAACTTTGTAGGCAATGCACAGAGAAATCAACAGCAGTTTGGTAGTGGCTACAACCCAAATTGGAGGAACCATCCGAATTTTTCGTGGGGTAGCAACAATCAACAAGGCCAAAGTTCAAGGCAGGGTATGCACAGGAACCAAGGAGGGCAACAAAATTATCAAGCTCAATTCAGAAATCACAATGCCCCTCCTCCACCACCATCACCGACTATTGAGGAGATGTTCAAAACCATGATCGCTAATCAGGCACAATTGCAGGCTGACTATGTTAAATTGGCAGCCGAAGTGAAGAACAATCAGTTGGCGACCAAGGCTCTTGAATATCAGTTTGGGCAGTTTGCTAGTGCCCAAAATACTAGACCCAGAGGAGGACTACCTAGCGACACGGATCCTAATCCAAAGCAGGTAAATGCGGTGACCACGAGGAGTGGTTTACAGTTGAAGGAGGTGGAACCGGAAAGACCGCCTCAAAAGTCAGGAGCAGCAGATGTTGAGGGAGAGCAAGGCTCAGATAAGGGGAAGACTAAAGAAGTTGAACCAGCAAGGCCTCCACCCCCGTTCCCTCAACGACTCAAGAAACACAAGGAGGAGGCGTGTTTCCAGAAATTCATGGAGGTACTTAAACAGGTACATGTTAACTTACCTCTTGTTGATGTCTTGCAGGGAGTGCCAAAATATGCGAAATATATTAAAGACATCGTGGCTAACAAAAGTCATTTGACTGAGTATTCCACGGTAGCTTTAACGGAGGAATGCACTTCCCGTATTCAGAATAGGTTGCCCACAAAACTGAAAGACCCTGGAAGTTTCACTATCCAGCTTACTATTGGGCAAAGTATCCGAGCTTGTGGATTATGCGACTTGGGGGCAAGCATAAATCTGATGCCATCTTTGGTATTCAGAAAGTTAGGTCTAGGGAGTCCTAGACCTACAACGGTAATCTTGCAGCTAGCAGACAGGTCTTTAGCTAAGCCGGATGGCATTGTTGAGGATGTGTTAGTGCAAGTAGGCTCCCTCATTTTTCTGGTCGATTTTATTGTTCTGGACTTTGAACCAGATGCTGAAGTCCCGTTTATTTTGGGACGACCCTTTTTGGCAATCGGAAAAGCATTAATTGATGTAGCTGCGGGTCAACTCACGATGCGAGCACATGACAAGGTCGAAGTGTTCGACGTGTACAAGGTACCTAAGCTCCCGACTGTTTATAAGGATCTCTCGGTGATCAACGTGATTGATCATGGGAATGCTAATGGAATGAGTGATTCCCGAGAGTTACTAGGAAGGCCACCGGATAAGGTTGAGAACTACTGGGGGGATGACCATGATCGGGATAAATCGTCCATCTCCCTAGTAGACAAGTGAGCTTAAAGGACGTCGAGCCGCGACGGTAAACCAGGCGCTGCACGGGAGGCAACCCGTGAGAAAAATATTTTATTTTTTTTTTCTTTTTGCACAATGTAGTCAATTTTTATCTTTATTGTTGTTTTTATTTTCTATTTCCAAGTTTTAATTTTTCTTTTCCTTTTCTTGATTAGGTTTAGATTTTCATTTTAGTAATATTTTTTATTTTATAGTTAGGGAAATCTAGTAATTTAACCAATTTTTGTTTAGTGAGGTGATTTTCAGGTATAACGGAGGAAATATACATGGAATCGAGAAAATGAGGCGAGGTATGAAAAATTAAATTTATTGAAGAAACAGAGCACTGGCGCGTTGGCGCCGTGTCACGGAGGTAAGGCTCCGCGTTGGCCTCCATGACACGTTGAAGGCAAAATTCGGATTTTTCAAAAATTCAGTAAGCCAACGCGTTGGCTCCGTGTCATGGAGGAGGGGCTCCGCGTTACCCTCCGTGACACGTTGCCCCTTATTTAGTGCCGGGTCACACCGGGTTTCCGGGTGACCCGCGTGTTTTCTTAATTTAAAACCCCCGATTTCGCCCTTTTTTTCCCCATTTCCCTCTTCCTTCCGCGACCAAACACCCATTTCCCCCCTCCCCAAGCAACGTGCCACGTTAATAGGCAAGAAAAACGAAAAGTTTCTTCGGTTCTTCAATTCAAAGGTATGTTTTCATCGTCTATCTCAATTTTTTGGCGATTTTTGTCAAATTTGGGCATGTAAGGTGAGATATATCACCCTAGGTAGAAATTAAACATGATGTTGAATTATTTTGTGATTGATTATGTTCGGATTGTTGTAGTTAGCGTTTGAACTTATCGATTATGTAAATAATTCGAAATTGATTGTCGAATTGTATTCTAGGGCTTGGGTTGTTGAATTTGACTTGGGCACTTGATAATTTGATGAAATCGATGCCGGGGTGTGTTTATTATTTGAGAGAAGTCGTGGTAAATATTGTGTAAATGTTCCAAGACGACTAATTCTCGAATTTTTGTGGGAAAATGCATAAAGTGTGAATTGGTTAGATTGTTTAGATTAGCTTGTATATAAAATGTTTTGATTGTTGTTTTTATTTTGTTGTTGTTTTTGTTGCGAAGTGCGATGGTTGAATTGTTAGCGATAGTAGGATTGGGATTAGCTGTATGAAGTCTGAGTAGTACGCTAACCGTTATGCTGTCGAAATTTTATTGTGAACGCACTAAGCATGAAGTATAGAGTGTTGTCTGTGGTGTACTTAGAGTTATCCTTGCTGTAATTTTGTAAATATTGTTAAGGACTAAGTGTGGGGTAAATTTTGTGTAACCCGACCTTAGCCGAAGCTAACAAGTTTTTAGCTTAACGTTGTGCTTGTTTGTGTAAATTGACAGGTACAATGGCTAGCAGACAAGATAAAGGCAAGGGTGCTTCTACCTCAGGCACCGGACGGAAAAGGATGAGACTGGGCACTGCAGTCCCAGCTGCACCTGCTGTTCCGCGCGGCCAACGCCGCCAATACGGAACAAGATGGGTCACCGATGAAGGGAAGAAATGGTATGCGAAACACAAAGAAAACAAGTACTTCCCGGAGGAACATATTGCAAGGGAACCACTCGCACAGGAGTTCCCTCGCATTGTACAGAGAATTAAGGCAGCTGGGCTCAGCGTTATTTTTCAGGAGCCCAAGGAGTGCAACCTTCACTTGGTCTGGGAATTTTATGCAAACTGGAACCCGGCCATCAGAAGCCACACTATAAAAATCAGAGGGCAGATTGTCACTCTGGAACCCCAGCAGCTGAATGCCATCGTTGGAGCGCGGGACACAGACGCCCACGTTCTCCGCCAGCTAAACATCACCCCACCGTACGCCGACATCAGACGTACGTTGTGTGGGGCTCGATCCACAGCCCGATGGAGTAGACACAAGGAGAGGGGTTACCACCAGACTCTGCCCTATTCGTAGATGAACAGGGAGGCCAGAATCTGGCTGAAGATTGTATGTTCGTGTTTGATCCCGGGAGTCCATATGGCAAATGTGACCCGGGACCGTGTCTGCTTGGTGTATGCCCTTATGAAAGGGCTTGAGATTAATGTGGGGGCGGTCATAATATCCGCCATGAAGAGAGCCAGACTGCACTAGGGCCACAGATACGGGTTTGGCGGACTCATCACCACCTTCCTCCGAGGCCTCGACATTGAGGAAGAAGCTTTGGATTATATTCCGCAGTTGGAGCGGAGGGCCCTCGACGTGACAAAGACGAAGGCCCCCGACACTACACACGGACCTATGCTGACTTTAGACGAGCGACATGCTCGTGATGATCAGTACATGGCCCGTATGTTCGGCATGCAGATGTTGCAGCTATGGATAGGTGGGAGACCAGCCACCGAGGAAGAATTATGGCAGCTGGAGCTGGACTACCCCTTTGGCGAGAACGCCAGAGCCTTATATAAGGTGGGGCCAGCCTTTGTGGAGCCTACAGATGACGATGTCCCTACTGATGAGGAGACACGTCGTGAGGACTCTGATGTGGAGTCTGATGACGACGATGGAGCTGATTCGGATATGGGCGATGAGGCCGCAGCACCGGATGAGGAAGTCGAATATTTCGACTGAGCAGGGAGTTCCACCACCCAAAATTTTGTGTTTTGTATTGTTGTGAACACTGGGGACAGTGTTCGATTTAAGTGTGGGGTGGGGAGTAGTTAGGTGCTGGGTCAAGGCTCTAATTTGCTGTATATTTTTCCTTGATATTTATGAATGTTTGCGTTTTCCCTGTTGTGAACTGATTTGTGATGAATGTGTATATATTTGTTTTGTGGCTAATGATGTGTGTTTTGAAAGTTATGGTTGCTAGTGTAAATATTTTGTAAATTTTGTAAATATTTTTTTTTGTTTCTATCGAAATGATTGATATTTTTCAAAATTTTTGCGAAAATATTTTGCACTTGTAAATATTTTCTTTCTATCGAAATGATCGATGTGTTGCAAAATTATTTTTTTTTCGGTTTTTATTTTTTTTTTTGGGTTTCTCGGAGTTTGTTTTCGGTTCTTTTACCGAGAATAGTCCCATTGAACCGATGTCATAGTTAGTGACCATTCCCTATGATGGATGGATGACGACCGTCTTAAGGGAAATGTAGTCGGTAGGAGTAGGATTTTTATTTGTTTTTAGTTTTTCTTTGGTGGATTGCATCAATGAACTGTAGTTGCTTTTGGCTGCTAAATTTCGTTGCGTGTTGTAATTGATGTTCAAAATGTGAAAGTGATTCGTTTGAAAGCATGCAATTCTGTAAATATGTTGAGTTACCTAGGCTATAGAATTTGGTTCATTATGATTGAGGCTTAATCTTGAATTCATGTAATTGACTAATTAAAGAGTCTGTGAATGCATCTTGATTCGAGCATGTGCATGAAGTGTAAAGTGAGGTTTTGCTATTCTATGTCATTGTGAATTGTCTAGAACTTGTCTGGTGTGTATACAAAACGAAATGAAGGAGGTGTAGTGTTGGAAAGGATGTAGGCATTTCTTTGTTTTAACCGATAGTTTCCATTTTTTTCTTGTCAAATTCTACCTTTTTATATGTTGTATACCCTAGTCAGCCTGTTGAGCCTTTAGCCGATTTCTTTCTTTTGTCCAAAATTGTATGAACTAAGCTTTATTCCTTCTTTTCATTAGCCTTAAAGTCTATAAGAAGCTCTTAAGCGCTTGCAAAGAAAAGAAAATGTTTCCCAAAGTGTTAAAGAGTGAAAAGAGTGAAAAGAAAAAGAAAAGCAAAGTGGAGAAAGAAAAGATGATGTTGAAAAGGAACTTGTTGTAATTAATTGATAGTGGGGGTACATGAAAACCCTTTGTTTTGTGTCAAGTGTGTTTGATGAAATGGGCTGTATGAAAGTAAACCAGCATGAACGGGAGAAAAAGAGAAAAGAGAGGAACAATGTCCATGAGTCGATGGGAATGTGTTGAAAAGGCGCTTAAGGATGCTAGCGACTATTATTGGCTAATCCAATATATACATACTAGATCCATAGCCCCGTTACAACCCATTAAAGTCCTACGTGATCCTATATTGCATTTCTTTATATTAGTGGAGTAATACACTAAGGGCAAGCCTATGGGTCATGACATGATGCATGTGAATTCTTTTGGGAGAGAGAGTGAAATTAATTTTTATATGCCCCTACTTGCATGTTTGTGTGTTGCATGAACATAAAAGGGAAATTTCTCTCGAGTTGTGAGGGCACATGCTTGATGAAAGATTGATTTTCGTGTCAGATTTCTTGATTAGCTGATTTGCATGAGTTTGCCGATATCAAGAATCAATTCTTAAAAGTCTAGGAAGCCTTGATGTATTAAAGGTCATTGTATTGTACGACCAAGCATGTTTTCTTGATGATTTGCAAAAATTGAATAATCGGTATGACCGTAGCGTAAATTGTTGCACCATAGTGACGAAGGTTGGGATGTAATTTGCATGATTTGTGTATATGTTGTTCGAGGACGAACAAGGATTTAAGTGTGGGGTAAGTGATCTTGGGCAGATTTATATGCCCAAGTGATACTCAAACGTATCATTTTTACCTTGTTTGTTGTGCAATATGTATATAATATCATGTAATCAGTAATAAAATGCGAATTTATACTAACCAACATGATTAGCATTTGTTTTGCAGGTAAATGTGATTTTTAGGAGCTAAAATGCATGTTGGAACTATGTCGGAGTTGGACTTGGATGCGAGCGTGGAAAAGACCTTGGAATGCATATTTTATAGGGGCTCCGCGATGGAGCCGTGCCACGCTACCATCGCGGTAGCACACTGCCTGTGCAGGGATTAAAATGGCAATTTCCAGTGTGCCTTCGCGTCAGCTCCGTGGCACGGAGAGAGGCCTCCGCAAAGGCCTCCGTGCCACGTTGAGGCTAATTTACCGGACCCTGGAAATTCCAGTAAAGGTCCGCGTCCACGCCGTGTCACGGAGGCAGTGCTCCGCGTTGGCCTCCGTGACACGTTGCTTGTTATTCCGGGAAAAATTTCCCACTAGTATAAATAGCACACTTAGGTTTATTTTAATTAGTTTTTAGTTTTAGACTGAGTTCAGAAGTGGAGAGCAGGAACGTGGGTTAGTAGCAGTTGAAGAACGAAAAAGCTAAGGGATTCCTTCTCTTCCGTTCTTCTTTCTATCAATTGTACGTATGATTTACACTCATTTTAGGATGATCAATCCAAGAATGAGTGGCTAATTCTGTTCCTTGCTGAGGTTTTGAACATGTGTAATGAATTCTGATTATAATTGATATGGGTTCTTCTTCTTCTTTAATGTTGTTCTATTAATTCTTGTTTTTACTGCATTAGTGATTGGCCAACATTAATGTACATCTAAAAAGTCCAATTTCACTCGAAAGAGCAAGAAATTGGAAAGTTGTGAATTAATAGGGTATTGTTCTTAACTTGATTTGGGAAAATTGGGTTTTGATGTGCTTTCCTGATAGAAATATACTTGAAAGCTGTATTAGTCAATTTAGGAACCGGAATTGTAGTGCTAGGTCATAAATTGCATTTGATCACAGAAATGTAGACGGATGGTTTATGATTCTAAAGTGAAATTAAATACGAGAGTTTTAATTTCTAGGCAAATGTTCTTGGCTAGCAACATGAAGAAGAGATTAACCAAATTATCATGATTATCAAGTTCATTACTTGTTCTTAACCTTGGCATGTTCATATCCATTGTCTAAATTCACAAGTAAATAGTTATTGTTAGTTGTAGTATATATAGTTTAGAAACCAAAAACTCAAGTAACTATTGGTTACATTGTGGTTAGCATAATTAGAAGTGAAATAGGAATATAGTAAACTAGGCAATTTTACGTATCTTGAGCCTCCTTGGATCGATACTTGGCTACTTAGCCACTTTATTACTTGTTTGACCACGTGCACTTGCGTGTCGGTTTTTAATATAAATTACCAACGAGCAGAGCAAGCCGAGCACCACTGACTCAAAGGTAAGACCATCCTATCAAGATTCTGGCCTTGGAGGCGTCAAGGTATGCCAACGACCTATGGGTGAGCTTTACTGTCTATATAAGTGCCAAACAGAAAGTCATATCACCTAGCTGCACCCCATGTTGTCCAACTTTACAAAATTAGTCCCAAAAGCTACCTACAAGCTTTTAAGGCCTTGGTACGATAGCGAGACCTCAGAATCCCACTAATATTGTAAACGACTGAATAGGGAAGTCTCTATGATGCTCCTAGTGTTTGTATATTTTTTCCTGACGGGGAATACTATGATATAATCTCAATTCATCTCATAGCAGCCAACCAATTCATATATAATCCTTATCTACTTGTAGTATCTAATAACAACATATGTACTTAAAACTTACTTACAAAAGTATAGGTTGTATCGACTATACGATGAGAATAACTTGCCGAAGAGATAAGCCTTCACATACCTCATTTGTCGATTTCTACTCGCCCAATCCTATTCCATCCTAGAACCGGCAATTCCTCCAAATTGCAGCCCTCACGCTGAGAGAATGAAGTTTTTTCAACCCAAATAGACAACCAATAACAATATCTATAAAGCACAATGACAACGAATCAAAACTTATCCAATTCGCCCCAAAACTTACAGATTCCAGAGATTTTAGAATGTAGAAATGCTTGCTTACTGCCTGTAGACGATTAAGGCTTGATTAAAAGTGATTTCTACAACTTTTGTTGGGGGGAACTCCATTAACCCGGGCCAATTTCAAAGAAATAACTTCGTAGATACATTCTTAGGTAGAGGAACTATTACCTAAGAAGAATTGATGATTAAATGAAGTTTGATAGCTCAATTTACCTTCAAATTGCCAAAAATCCAAGGAGAAATATAGCCTAGGTCGAGAGCTCTTTTGGGGAAATGTTTTTAAAAGAAATCCAACACATAACTTATATATATTGGGAGGCAGTGCAAGGGTCTTGGTGCACCTCCCATAATGCCAATACATGGGCGAGATGGACCGCTTAAGACGTGGGGTGATGATGTGCCCGCAAGTGTACGGGTCGTACAAGTAATATAGTGACCCTTTTTTAAGAACCGGAATGTCGAACCCACAGGGACAGGACCAATTCAACTAATTATCAGGTTCAAGTGTGATACTAAATATCGCAAATGTTGATTATAAAAGTTTTCGATAGAGTTTAACTAAGTCTAATTGTGGTCAACGATATATTCTAAATCCATTCAAGGAGCAACATAGAGTTAAAGCCGGATAATCATGCGATACTACGAATTGCAATGGTTAAGTATGAAACTATCAATTGTCATCTCACATAATTAGAATTGCATGCTCATGGCCTTTCGAGCCTCTAAACACAACAAACTAGCCTCACTACTACGTTGAGAGCAAAGATGCAATTCTAGTTCGTGGGCAATTAACTACGTGATGTGGTTTACGTGGATATGATTAGGGACTCTCGTACTCCTAATCATTCGACTCAACTTAGCTACACAACTACTTCTTCGAGTGGTGATGTGATAATTCCAAGTTGGTGCCTAACTCCTCCCGATTTATCAACCAAGCAAGGTGTTAGGTATATTCCTATCCTAACACAAATTATATCGTGAGATACAACCATTCTCCCTACATTCTCTTGTTCTGGCCTAAGTAAATGCCTTCTCAAGCATTTGCCTAAGTTTAACGTGTATGTTTTTGTGGTGATCAATCATAAAAACAACCAATAATTAAGAATGCAAGACAAAACAACAATCGATAACTTAATTCCAACACAATTTCATAAAAACACAAACATAACTCATGGCTTCAACCCTAGAGGAAAGGTTCTAGCCACTCATGTTCATAAAATTATAAGGAAACGTCGTTAAAGTAACATACTTACAAGAATTGGTAGAAAAGAAGAGGAATTTGACAAACCCTAGGTGAGTTCTCCCACTTCTCCCTTCACTCCTAGGTGGTTTTCCAAAATAAAATCGTGACAAAAAAATGATTTTAGGAGCTAAAGGACCTATTTATAGTAAATGAGAATTTTACAAAATTATGCCTGTCGTAGAATGGCTCCGTGTCACGGAGTGTATCGTGGAGCACTTCCTCCATGACATGAAAGTAACGCGGATGCACACTGGAAATCGCCTCATGTTGCCAAGATGTTGAGGCTTGCCGCGATGGCCGGCGTGACACACTGCTCATGCAGCGCGATGGCATGGCGCTGGCGCGCAGGTCGCCTGGCGTGGCACAGCGCTGGCACGCAGGATGCCTGCCTGCTTGCTGCCTTCCTCTCGCGCCTAGCATGGGCGTGGCACGGCGCTGGGCGTGGCACACGCACAGCGTGGCACGCTGCCTGGCGCGGCCAGCCTTGCCAAGGCATGCTTCTTGCCGACTTTTCCAAATTGCTCCCGACTCCATTCCTCTACTTCACCAACTTATAAATTGGTTCCTCAAATTCATTTAAACCTACAAAACAAGGACTAATCATGTCGGTTAGTACATATATTCATATTTATATAAAATCACATGAAAATGTATATAATTAATTAGCTAAACAAGACTAAATTAAGTTATAAAGCATCATTCGGGCATGCTATTTTGCCCGAGATCACCTACCCCACACTTAAAGTCTTGTTCATCCTCGAACAAACCTTTTACATCTCATGCACATGAAGACTCGCACGTAGCTAATTTAGCAAGATAATTCAAGCTACGGCTATAATGATTATTTAAGATAGCAAGCTAAAAATAGGGCATGCACGATTCAATCATTGAAATGAAATGCAACTATGTTAAGACTTCCTAACCTCAAGAATCGACTCTCAATCTTAGCAAACTCATGCAAATCAACTGATCAATAAATCCAACATGAACTATATCCCTCATTCAACATTTTCTCTCACAGCAAGAGTGTTACCCATTTTCACACGCAAAAAATTTTAGATTACAACATGTGTGGGTACATGAATAGAATTACGCTCACTCTCACAAAGAATTCACATGCATCATGTAATGACCCATAAGCTTGCCCTTAGTGTTTTACTCCACTAATTTAAGGATGTATGAACGTAAGATCAAGTAGGACTTTTTAGGTTGTAATGTAGCTAAGGGATGGGTAGGTACTATTCTGGCCAGTAATAGTGACTATCTTTCCTAAGCGCTTTTAATACATCACACCCTCATTACGAACTCCCCTTCTCTTACTTCACCTTTATCTTTTTTCAGCTTTCCTTTTCCTCTTTTGTTTTCCCATTTCTTTAGGCACTCTTAGCTTATTGGTAAGGAGTTCTATAGTAACTTTTCATTAATTTGTTCTATTTCTCCCTACCAATATTCCATCCTTTTCAAACAAGTGCACCCTTGACCTTTCTCAACTTTTACAACTGCTACTTTTCCTTCTTTTTCACGCTTCTCGCTCCTTCACTCTTTGGAATTTTTCACTTAAGCGCTTCAGAGTTTTGGATCAAATTCAAGATTCATGAAAGAAAAAGGTTTTAGCTTATGTTGTAGCTATCAAAGAATAGGCTTAAGGCTCAATGGAGCTCACTAGGATTAAATATTCAAGGTAGGTAGAGTGAGGGATAACATTTAGGTTCATTCAAAGAAATGCCTAAATCATCTCCTACAATTCACATCCTTCATTTCATTTTATAAACACACCAGGCAAGTTCTAGACACTCCACAATAGCACAGAATACTCAAAAACCTTACACTCATGGCACATGCTCAATTTAAGACACATTCAACAGACTCTCAACTCAGCTAATCACAAGAATTCAAAATTAAGCTTCAATCACATCGAGTCAAATTCAAGAGCCTAAGTGTCTCAAACAAAGTTATACACTTGCATGCTTCAACACTCAACATACTTGTATCTAACAATCATGTATAGCACATAACAAGAACATCAAGCCATCGATTAGCTATGGGTTCAAAAACCACCCTATTGACTAATTTTCCTCAAGACGGTCGTCATCCATCCATCGTCGGAAACAGTCCCTAACTATGACTAAAAACACTATATACAAACAAAGAAAAAAAATTTATTCCTCGGTTCAAAGACCCCCGCCCACCCCCCCCCCCCCCCACCCCCACCCGTCGAAAAAGAACCAAAAATAAAAACCAACGGGTGATGAAGTCATGCTTAATTCCAAAAATTTTCTTCCAACATTTTTTTTCCAAGAACTAATTCACCACAATCATTAAGCACCAAAAAAAAATTTTAATTTTCCTTTTGAAATTTTGAAATTCCCTCACCCCACACTTGAATCCTGCTATGTCCTCATAGCATCAAATTAAAATTTAAAAAGAGTGAGAAATACTCCCTGAGGCCTTTAGGCCTAGCTAATAGCATGTTTTTTTTCAACTTTGTACAAGTATGTGTCGACCCCACACTTTTTATCGCCCATGCTTTTTAGCTTCCTCCTTCGCGGGTACTCAGACTTCCCCTCCATCTGTGCTTAACTTTTCCACCAAAACACAAACACAATGAAAATAACAAAATCAACATCAACAAAAAAAAATCACAATTTGTACCTGTGGTACCATTGGGTTGCCTCCCAAGCAGCATTTTATTTTACGTCGCGGCACGACGTGGACTATCATTTTTAGGAAATCCTCATACCTGAGTTCCCGTTTGAGAACCATCTCCTTTTCTTTTGATTTTTAGAGGAAACAGCCTCCACTCTGTTCCTCTCTTCCTCCAACTTCTTCACACTCTGAAGCCCTTTATCAAACTCGGGCTGAACACTTGTCATTACCTTTGGCCATGGACCTGATGAATCCCCCACCCCACACTCATCCTCTGACAGCACACTAACCTGAACAAAGGTTTCTGTAGTGCGTGGATGGGTTCATTTCTTGGTATACTCGGAAGAGTTCTTCTTCATCCTCAACCCTCATTTTCAGGGTCCCTGCTCTCAAGTAGATCACCGCTCCTCCGGTGGCCAAGAACGGTCGTCCCAAGATTAAGGGTACCTGGTCATCAACCTGAAAATCTAAGATAATAAAATCAGCAGGTATAATAAACTTACCCACTTTGATGTGAAGGTCCTCTATTATTCCCTTAGGTGTCACTCGCGACTTATCTACCAGCTGCAGCATCAACCTTGTTGGCCTCGGTTTTCCCAACCCCAGGGTGTTGAATAAAGATAGGGGCATTAGACTAACTGCTGCCCCTAGATCACACAAAGCTCGTAGCACCTCAGCTTTACCAATTTGTATGGGGAGGGTAACACTCCCTGGGTCTTTGAGCTTCTTCGAAATCTTGCCCAATACCCTGTGGCTGCACTCCTCTGTCAGTGCTACTGTTTGGACATCCACCAATTTGACTTTGTTCGCCATCACGTCTTTCAAGTATTTAGCATACTTGGGCATTCCCTGCAAAACATCAATAAGAGGCAAATTTATGTGAAGTTCTTTAAAACTCTCAAAGAACTTTTTGAAGCATTCCTCCTCCTTGCTCTTTCTGAATTTCTGAGGGAATGGTGGTGGTGGTCTTTTTGCTGGATGCGATAAATATTGTGCATTTTGTTTCCCAACACTCTGATTTTCTCCCTTGTCGGAAGATGGTCCTGGTCTAACCAACTCTGGCTGCACCTCCTTTCTTTTCTCTGTTGGCTCTGCATCAGCTAATTGATTGTCGCTTCTCATACTGATGGCATTGACCTACTGGGGGTTAGGATCTGTGTAGCTTGGTAACCCCCCCTACGATCTCATGTTTTGAGCAGCTTCTATCTGACCCATTTGTTTTTCAAGATTGCAGGTGGCCACTTGCTGATTCTTTAAGTCTGTTGCCATCCTCGCCTGATTTTCCGCTGAGTCTGGGTCTCCATGATTTTCTACAATGTTTCCTCAATGCTGCTGCTCAATTGACCATCATTCTGCCTACTCTACTGATACTGTTGTTGAGGTTGCTGATAACTCTGCTTTTTGTTCCCACCCCAAGAAAAATTTAGGTGGCCCTGCCAATTTCTGTTGTAGTTGTTTCCAATATTCTGATTGTTTCGCTGCACATTCCCAACAAAATTGACTGATTCCAGATTGGCTCCAAGAGATTCCGCATTATGGCCATTATTACCACAAACTTCACACCAACTTGGAGCTTGCTGAACTGCGTTAACCTGGCCCTGTTGTTGGTTCATACTCAGTTTATTGAATTGAGTCATCATTTGATGCTGGAATGAAGCTAACTGCGCCGCCAAGGCATTCATACCATCAACCTCTATCAACCCTGATCTCTATCCTTCCCTTCTCGATGACTCGCTGTGCCACTCTAGATTTCCTTGAGCAATTATGTTCAACAAAGTGTACAACTCATCATAAGTCTCCTCTAAGGCTTGCCCACCCGATGTAGAGTCTAGTAAAATTTTTGTGTGTGGGTCTAGACTTTCTACAAAGGTATGAGCCAGCACTTCATTCGATTGCTGGTGATGGGGACAGTCTCTCAATAATGACTTGAATCTTTCCCAAGCCAAATATAAATTCTCATCAGGCCTCTTCTTGAAACTAAGTATTTCACTTCTCAACTTTGTAGTCTTACCTGAAGGAAAAAATCTGATAAGGAACTTCTTTGCCAAATCATTCCAAGAAGTTATGGAGTTCGGTGGCTCAGCTTTCAACCACTTCTTTGCCTCTCCCAACAATGAAAATGGGAAAAGGGTAAGTCGGACATAATCTGTGGACACGCCGGTGGGGACAAACGTGTCACTAATCTCAAGAAAGTTCTGTAAGTGTTGTTGCGGGTCCTCATGTGCCATCCCAGTGAATTGAACACTAGAATGTAATAGCTGCACCATGTTCTATTTCAATTTAAAGTTCCCTCCAGGATCCGATTTACGAATACTAGAGTTCACACTAGTCGCTTGTGGGATTGCCACTTCGCGAACTTGTCTAGCTGCCATTGCTTCCGGTGACAATTGTGCTTGTCCTGCGGGTGGTTGTTGTACCTTCTCTTGAAGTCTCTTCAGCTTTTGCTCTAGAGCTACTCTCCTTCGCAATTGAATTTGACGTTAAGGTTCAAGCAACAGTTCCACAAGCTCTCTATTCTTAGCCAGCTCGGCAAGACAACCTATCACCTCCAATAAGTCAGACTAAGACCAAGTTTCTCAACACTTAAGGAAATTTAAAAATAAAAAAAACAGATAAATCATCAAAACTTCACCGAGTCCCCGGCAACGGCACCAAAAACTTGATCATGTGCCCACAAGTGTGCGGGTCGTACAAGTAATATAGTGGCCCTTTTTTAAGAATCGAAATGTCGAACCCACAGGGATTGGACCAATTCAGCTAATTATCAGGTTCAAGTGTGATATTAAATACCGCAAATGTTGATTATAAAAGTTTTCGATAGAGTTTAACTAAGTCTAATTGTGGTCAAGGATATATTCTGAATTCATTCAAGGAGAACATAGAGTTAAAGCCGGATAATCATGCGATACTACAAATTGCAATGGTTAAGTATGAAACTATCAATTGTCGTCTCACATAATTAGAATTGCATACTCATGGCCTTTCGAGCCTCTAAACACGACAAACTAGCCTCACTACTACGTTGAGAGCGAGGATGCTAATTCTAGTTCGTGGGCAATTAACTACGTGGATGTGGTTTACGTGGATATGATTAGGGACTCTCGTACTCCTAATAATTCGACTCAACTTAGCTACACAACTACTTCTTCGAGTGGTGATGTGATAATTCCAAGTTGGTGCCTAACTCCTCCCATTTTATCAACCAAGCAAGGTGTTAGGTATATTCCTATCCTAACACAAATTATATCGTGAGATACAACCATGCTCCCTACATTCTCTTGTTCTGGCCTAAGTGAATGCCTTCTCAAGCAATTGCCTAAGTTTAACGTGTATGTTTTCATGGTGATTAATCATAAAAACAACCAATAATTAAGATTTCAATACAAAACAACAATCGATAACTTAATTCCAACACAATTTCATAAAAACACAATCATAACTCATGGCTTCAACCCTAGAGGAAGGGTTCTAGCCATTCATGTTCGTAAAATTACAAGGAAACATTGTTAAAGTAACATACTTACAAGAATTGGTAGAAGAGAAGAGGAATTTGACAAACCCTAGGTGAGTTCTCCCACATCTCCCTTCACTCCTAGGTGGTTTTCCAAAATAAAATCGTGACAAAAAAATGATTTTAGGAGCTAAGGAACCTATTTATGGTAAATGAAAATTTTACAAAATTATGCCTGTCGTGGAATGGCTCTGTGTCACGGAGTGTATCGCGGAGCACTACCTCCGTGACACGGAGGTAACGCGGATGCACACTGGAAATCGCCTCATAATGCCAAGATGTTGAGGCTTGCCGCGATAGCCGGCGTGAGACGCTGCTCATGCAGCGCAATGGCAGGGCGCTGGCGCGCAGGTCACCTAGGTGGCACGGCGCTGGAACGCAGGATGCCTGCCTGCCTGCTGCCTTCCTCTCGCGCCTAGCATGGGCTTGGCACGACGCTGGGCACGGCACACGCACAGCGTGGCACGCTGCCTGGCGCGGCCAGCCGTGCCAAGGCATGCTTCTTGCCGACTTTTGCAAATTGCTCCCGACTCCATTCCTCTACTTCACCAACTTATAAATTAGTTCCTAAAATTCATTTAAACCTACAAAATAAGGACTAATCATGTTGGTTAGTACATATATTCACATTTATATAAAATCACATGAAAATGTATATAATTTATTAGCTAAACAAGACTAAATTAAGTTATAAAGCATCACTCAGGCATGTTATTTTGCCCGAGATCATCGGGGCAGGGGTACAGTGCGATGCACCGCTCAAGGCGCCGGGGCAGGGGCACGGCACAGTGCTCCTTGCACCCTGTCTCTACTTCGGCCTCATGCTCGCTCGCTAATTCGCTCGCACATCTCACTTTCAAGCCATCTCCCAAACGTGTCATACTCTAACACTCTCAAAATACACATGTATGTATTGGTTAACCAACGGA
Source organism: Datura wrightii (assembly GCA_035772735.1). Lineage (NCBI taxonomy): Eukaryota > Viridiplantae > Streptophyta > Magnoliopsida > Solanales > Solanaceae > Datura > Datura wrightii. The sequence continues at coordinate 63,100,113 of JASDFA010000016.1, read as the reverse complement.
GACTTATGGGGTGTAACATCATCCCCCCTTATGAATATTCATCTTTGAATGTAATTCGATTATAAGAGACTAGCTCCTTAACCACTGCCAGAAAGATTTCGGCAGAGTCTCCTCTATAATATAGACTATCCGGAAACCTAAAACACAGAAAAGTCCAGCATAGGCGTCTCATGGGATGCTACATGCAACTGACTAGCATAATTCTACAACATATATGTAAGCAAATGATAACAATAGAAACAAAGGCAACTATATAACATCTGAAACTATCTTGCCTTAACTGAAATCGTTTGAGTCTGTATACTATCATCGTAGAGCCTGGAACAACTGATATTCATCTTTGTCTTTTCGATTCATCTCTTTTATATTTTTATTCCTCCATACGACTTTAATAGGCTGCATCTTTGGTTCTCAAGATGACTCCTACAGACCCGGTGATCTAGTATACCTGTTGGAGTCTCCATGTGGCTCTTTTGTAACCTGAGCATCCACGATTAGGTCAACCTAAGAAAAAGGCCTCCTACGCGCTTGCGCAATATTGATGAATAGATCCGAACCTCCGAACATAACTCTCTAACTCATAGGCCACTTGGCCGATCTTCCGGAGGGTTGGGTATAGCCTAGTGAACCTAGGATTGTTGCTTACCCCTCTCGCCAAATCTCATAACACCCTTATTTGGAAAAATTAGGAATACCAGATCGTTTCCTGAATCTTTAACTCCCTATGTCGTACATTGGAATTGGACTGCTGATGACCCTGGGCTGGAAGCAAATGCTCTCCAATGAGTCTAGCTTTTTCTTCTAACTGACGTATTATATCAGGTTCAATTAACCATGACTTACCTACTTCAGGAAATCACATAGGGGACCTACATCTCTACCTATAATATATCTTCGAGCATCTGAATCGTGTCCTCTGCTTGACCATTTGCCCGAGGATGAGAAGTTGTACTCAAACTAACTTTCATCCCAATCCATTCTGACACCCTTTCCAAAACCCAGCCGGGAGTTGTGCCCCTCATGTAGTCAAATTATCTCTTTGGTATTTAACTCAATGTAATCTTTAGCTAAAATGTAATTCTAACTGGCAAGAAATGAGTTTATCCCATTATCCTTTCAATGATGACTCAAATAGGGTCAAATTTACACCTGGTACGAGGTAAATCCGTAGTTAAATTTGTAGTGACTACTTTCCACTTTAACGCAAGAAGGACTATTTTTGAATTAGCTTGCCTGATTTCTGATGTCCAACCTTTTCCTGCTGGCCATTGGAGCTCTATGCTACCAATCAACAATATCCTTCTTCTTCCCATGCCATTAGTAGATCTCTTTCATAACCTGATGCATTTTCGTCAAATCCGGGTGGGAAGAATAACAGGCATGGTGTACCTTTTCTACAGTCTACCTGACGAAGGCCTGCTGTATTTGGAACACAGAGTCGACCTCGCTCCCCTGCTATCTTGAAGGCCGATGACTTCGTCTGTTAGGCCTTATCTCTGGACTGTACTAGGCTCGGGTCTTCATACCGTTACTTCTTCGCCTGCCCAACTAGAGATGATATTGCAGTATTCTAGGTTACAATCTCATTATCCTTTAAATATCAACCTAATGCTTATATCTCGACATTCAGTGGCGATTTCAAACTCTATCATCCCGCTACAGCCTAGAGGTGGTTCTGTTCTCCTCCATAGCTAGATGCTCATGGCATGCCCTTACTTCTATATGCTGCAATTTGAGGTTCGTGTAACTTCCAAGGATGTTACTGGCCAAGTCTACTAACCTATGTCATCTTGACCCGCACTTGGACATGTTCCCATCCTAAAATCTCTCTGCCCCTCAACATAAAAAGCTGGGGGGTTGTAGGCATTATTCTCCAGGTATTCCCTACCGCTATCAACACACTGCGGCGGGATTAGCTTATTTCTTACCTGAGCTTTACTATTACTGGGAGTCTATTGCTTATGGACTCTCATACGTACTTGGTTGCTCCTAGCAATCTTACCTGTCATCTTGATCTTTACTGTAGTGAAGGTATGGGTGGCTTATTTAAGTACTAGGGGTTTGGACCACTTTTCTAACATCCCCCCCCCCCCCCGCAGGAATCAACGGGTCTAGCCCTCTTTTACTATTTGCTCTTGGAAACATAGCATCAAAATTTACGCTCTCTTCTATACTGAGAAAAGGTTGGGAGGCAGGAAATAACCATATCATTATGTGGTGGGGTTAAGGTATGAAACTCAACAAATTCTAAAGGGCTGGAGCTGAGAATCTCGTAATTTCACAATCCTCGTGTCGTTCGGGTAATCTAATACTAACTACTACCCCTATCTAATACTGAGTAGCTACTAGATAAGCCAACATATATGCTATACTCCTAACATCCTAGTCCGAGGGTGTAGGAAAAACTGGGAGCAGTACTGGTCTGTTACCCTATAAAGTTCCTGATGCCCCCGGAGGATGCTGGGGAGATTGAAAAGAACATCTCTCATTCGCCCTCAGGCCGGTTTGTCCTCCAACTGTGGCACCTCGTTGGTACCCTCTCCTGTTGCTGTATCTAGCTTGCAGCTAGTTGTAGTCCATCTCATATCAAACATTATTTTAGATAGACATAACAATGAAAGCTTAGGGACTCAAACCTATACAACTCAGCTGTGTAGCATGATCTGCGAAGAAGGAGGGGTAACCATACTATCATGCCTCGTAGCCTCCTACTTATAAAATATGGTGCACAACATATTTATAAACAACTCTACTAGACACAGCTTGCAGACTCCCTAGGATACAATGTTGCTCTGATACCAAGTTTGTCATGCCCTACCTTGGGAGTCATAACTAGCACCTAATGCCACACTGGACTCTGAGCTAACCTGGCTGGACACATATACTTCTGGAGCATGCCAACAGCACATAGCAAGAAAGAAAACGGCTATATCTCAGATGTAAACACAGTCTCAGGCCGACTAGGCCGCAACTTATAACATGCATAAGACAGCTAACCCAGCAATCACGATAATAAAAGGACCTATGCAGGCCAACAAGACCACCATGCTGTCTAAGTCGTAGCAAAAGGAAACAAGCAGTCATATATAAACTATGGACAACAAGGCTGCTAACAGATAGCTAAAATAGGCCCCACATGGCCAACACACAAAGCATAACATATATATGCCCCACATGGCCAACAATGCACAACTAGCTAGGAACTGAAGATTGTGGTCTGCAACCCTCTAAGAGAGAAACATATTAGTCTGGACAAGACCCGACCTACCCAAAATCTATATAATAAAGGACAAGCAAACCTCTACTACCTGCAAACTCCGAATGAAAGGAGAAGACCAATTTGCTAATTCTGAATAGTTGCTAAAGGAGGTCCTGAAACTTGTCTGTCTAAACCTGCAAGCAAGTATGCAGCGCCCCATGTGTGTCTGTCAGTACAATATGTACCGAGTAGGTAAGGCAATAATTATTGCTGAATAGAAGCTGATAAAGAACTAAAAGTAATCAGCGAAAAGGAGCAAAAGTTAACCTGTATGCTTTTATAACCATAGCCTACATCTAGTAGACAACTATGCAAATAAGAGTGTAAGCTATACGGTTATATATTCATAAGCTATATCTAGAAAGCAAGTGTGCAAATATAACCTAACCTGGACCCCATAAGCTTGGAAGACACAATCATCACAGAGATAACCTACCTAGGCCCCCATAAGCCCCAGCAAGCGCCAATCAGTCTATATACCCCTATTGGTACCCCTGAGGCCCTGCAACTAACTGTAACTAAACATACCTGGTCTCTTGAGACTATACCGAAGCCTTCTGAGCTCCTATAACTGTATCTGAGCCATCTGGGCTCCTATCACTGCACCCCAAGCACGACGTTGTACGAAGGGTCTGATGCCTCTGCAACATAGAATAAGTCCATAAGTGAATAGACTTTAATATGGCCCAATCGGCTTCACTTTAGTCCTTACAACAATATATGGCTTCGTAAGCAGTTTAGTAGCTCCGTAAATAATACAACATTGTAGCTCTGTAAGCAGTCTATAACTCCATAAGCATTAGCAGCATCGCAGCTCCATAAGCAGTGTATAGCTCCGTAAGCAGTTCATACAACTAGATGCCTCTTAGATATTCATGGCGAAAGGAAGTACGACACACAATCTACCTCAACCAGGGATCCTACGCGGCAAGCTACAAATATAGTCACTCAAAAAGGCGTATCTAGACCCATGGGTAAAACGCGACCACTACTCGCCCCTAAAACAGTCTATATAGCTGCCAACAGGCACACCCTGTGTGCCTACACCTATCCAGAGGGTCCTGATAGTGCTGCAACCTCCATTGGCTTAGACGAAAAAGGACGAGGCCTGGGTGACCTAAGTGATAGGCTGAAGATAATGCTAGAACAATGATAGCTCATAAACGAGCAGTAAGGTCGCAGGCAACCAACTATTTTAGCTCCTTCGCTTAGAACGACTGTAGGGCTGCTACTAATCGGACATGCTCCTAAGTAGTATGCCCTAACTTCCCACAGGCAGCTTACTATAATTCATAGCCCGAAGTTACTACTGTACTAATATGGTTTTAGTCTCTTAGACATTAACTTGATCTATCCAGATTGCATATGGCTCATCTGAGCGTTTCATAGCCTCTCAGGCAGGTATATTTGGATTTATCCCTTCACGAGAACATGTACATAGGCATCTGTAAAAGTAGCTCGGGGAATTGGTCCCACGTCTAACTACTAAAAAGGTTCTTTTCTTAGAGTATCAGCTAGTCTATTATACTTCTAAAAACTGGGGTGGTTTTCTAGAGACCTATGCAATAAGCAGTAAGTCGGTCAAAGCCAACGATCACTGACTATAGCCGATCATATGGCAAGCTATTGCTCAGTTAATAAAGCAACCCTAGTACCACTGACTCAAAGGTAAGACCATCCTATCAAGATTCTGGCCCTGGAGGTGTCAAGGTATGCCAACGGCCTACGGGCGAGCTTTACTGTCTATATAAGCACTAAACAGAAAGTTATATCGCCCAGTTGTGCCTTATGCTATCCAACTTTACCAATTTAGGCCCAATAGCTACCCACAAGCTTCTAAGGACTTGGTACGACAGCGAGACCTCATAATTGTTACATCCCGTAAGTTTCTAACGTTTAGTCGGCCTATTCATATGTTGGTTGAGAGTTTTAGAGTGCCATACATACGAGGAAAGGGCCCAGGGAAAGACGGAACGAGTGCCAAGTCGGGATTTCGTGAGATGAAGCCAAACCAAGCTGCCCAAAGGGGCAAAGTGGCATGGAGCTGCTCCTCCGCGTTAGCCAACGTGCCACGGAGCAGAATTAGCATCATGGGCAGAGTGCCACGTTGCCTTGTCTGCTGCCTCAAGTATATAAAGGCCTCACAGTTATAAATTAGATCATTATCTAAATAATCACGGCCAGAACAGAGGGAGTACGAAGAAACCAAGTAAAATTCATTCGATTACGCCGCTAAACGCCGTCCAAATCTGAATTAACTTCGGGAACTGAAGTATAAGGCTGTAGAGACCATTGCTGCGGAGTTATTTTTGCAAAATTCGCCCGGCAAATCGTCGTCCGGCCGAGCGTAAGTTGATGGAATTGTTTCAAACTAGTGTCAATACGATTACAGTCTTAAAGTAAGTATTTCTCCCTTCCAGATTCCTGAGAAATTATGAGTTTTTGATCATTTTTTGATAAGTTGAAGTATAGTCAGTGTGTGTGTGTGTATATATATATATAAAAGTTATTGTTTTCTTCGAATTCAGTAACAAATTTGGCCCTATTCTTCTATTAATATGATTACAGTTGAGATGTACAGTTGAACACGACCTGATACTCATCAGTTAGTCAGAAAATAGCGAACGAGGTATATAAGCCTTAACTCTCGGCAAGTATCCTTATCGTACAGTGTTACGACTTATGTTCTCGAATAGAAATAATGATCTCAGATGCTGCCGAAAGTTGCTACCATTAGATTGTAATTCAATATGTTGTAATTAGCTGATATTGATATGCATATATAAATATCAGATATATTACGAGTAGCTGCTAATAGGGGTTATAGTTACATAAATTCTGGTTAGCTGCTAGAAAACGTGTACAGATCATACTGCAGGACCCCTCGCTAAAAGGGAGCAGGTTAAATGTGATTCTCATTATGAACGCTATAGAAACTCTTTTAGTTTGCAGATTATTGTAATGGCATACTTATATGTTTTTTCCAGGCCTAGAATTCAGAAGCTCGTAAGAGTTATTGGCCTGAATCAGTTGGTTAAACAGTACGGGCGCAGTTAAGCGATCTAACAACCAGTTGGCGCCTGTATTGGCAGGAAAGCATCCCTAGAGGTCATTGACGTTATCGCATGTTCCAAAACCAGAAATAGAGACAGAATAGGTATATTCTTGAGTTAGCGGCACCAGGGTTGTCCAGTGCATTGAGTGATCGTTTTCCATCCCTTTAGCCTTATCAGTGATTGTCAATCTTAGTCGACTTAACAGTTACCACATAGGATGACCAGTAAGCCATCCAGTGGTCCAAGTCAGATAAAGGTACCCCAAGGAGGGGTCCACATCAGTATTCGGCGACGGGCCAGCACTCTAGCCGGTTCTTGTAAGATATTCAGGTACAGAGTGTCAGGAGAGGGCCAGTCTATATAGAATTGCCTATAAGGTTGAGAATTGCCCAAAACAGTAATATAGATCCGAGTGGATTCAAACAAAGCTTAAGGAGTCAGTAGTACTCTGCTAGTACAGTGTTAATCACAAGTTAGGGAGTTTGGTAAGCTCCCTATGAAGGACCAGGGTGCCGATCGCATAGAAGAAAGTTCGAAGAAGTCCAGCTCTATAGTTGTTTAATTAGAAGAATAAAGTAGTTAGCTATCCGCAACCCAATAGTTATTCATGAGTTATAGATGTCCGAGTAGGACATTCAGAAAATTGTTAGGCCACTTCAGACCTCGCTCTATTCATCCCAGATTATTAGAGATCATAATCACTATTAGGATCCTCTGATCAAATACAGGCACATGGCGTGCCTGCAGACAGCCATACAGATTATCCCAAAAGCGAGTAGCACTAGCATGAGCCTTAGAAGGCCATATATGCTCTCTTTATACAGATATATTTATGTGTCAGTATAGCACCTAGGTTGGGGTTGCCCTCAGTTAGGAGCCTTCCATGACTGCCCCAGGGTTAATAGCTGTGTCGCTCGCCCGCCAGGGGCGAAAATACGTCACTCTACGGAGCGACATGCCATTCGCAAGGGACGAAGATGGGGATCCAGATCCTTATACTATTGTGGTTGTCCTTATACACACCCCCGCCGAGCGTTTACGCCCGGGGTGTAGATATCAGGAGTCCGGACTCAGACTCAGACACAGCTACAGTTTAGGGGCCAAGCAGGCCCAGTGGTAGACCCAGGGGACCGGTAGGTTGGTTATAGTACCAGTAGAGTTGTAGACACCTGAGTAGGGGTATATAGATTGAGATGTGCTCTCCAGGACTTATGGGGGCCTGAGCGAGTTATTATGTGCTAATTGTACCTCCCGGCTTATGGGGGCCAAGTGGGGTTCTTGTATGAATTCTTGTCTACTAGTTGTAGTATATAAAGGTGTAAGTATGCAGTCTTAGCTTATGTACATGTAGTGTCAGTTAGTTGCAGATTACGAATCATTAGGCCTACAGGTTAATCTTTCAGCTCTTCTTTTTATTTACTTCTACTCCTATTCAGTTTATCTACTTCCTTACATATTCGGTACATATTGTACTGACGCCCTTCCCAGGGCGCTGCATTACTTTCCTGCATGTACAGATAGAAGAGGAGCAGGTCCCTCGTAGTTCTAGTTAGCCGTACAGAACCTTCAGCTCCCTTCTTCCGGGGCTTGTGTGATAGAGGTTTATCCTTTTGTTTGTACATATGGGTAGGTTGGAGCCCTGTCCCGACCATCTTATTACTCCTAGAGGCTTGCAGATTGTGTTACTTCCCTATGGTTAGATGATATCGGCCATGTGGGGCCCATATGTGTTTTAGACTACGTGTGTTGGCCGTGTGGGGCCCTATTTAGCTATTGATTGGTGGCCTTGTCGGCCCGCATAGAACTCCCTATGATTGTTTATCTCTGGTTAGCTGTTTACTTTCACAGGTGGCTATAGGCCTTGTCGGCCGGGGGTTGTATTTACAGCCGCTATATAGCCCGTCATTTTCTTGATTCTAGAGATAGAGTCAGCCCTGCACCAGAGGTGCTTAAGCTCAGTTAGCTCAGCAGTTCAGATCCTAGTAGGGCCCCAGGTGCCAGTCATGCCTCCCAAGGTGGGGCGTGAAAAACTTGGTATCAGAGCAGTTCGTGTCCTAGGGAGTCTGCAAGTCGTGTCAAGTAGAGTCTTGTTTATGGATGTGTTGTGCACCACATACTAGAGGCAGGAGGCTGCAAGGCATGATAGGATGGTTACTCTTTCTTCTTCTCAGATCGTGCTATAGAGCAAAGTTGTATAGGGTTAAATCCCTAAGTTTCCTTGTTATGTCTATCTAGGGTAATGCTTAATATAAGACAGACACCAGCCAGTTGCAAGATAACTATAGTGGAAGGGGAGGTATCGTTATGATGCCACAGTTGGGAGATAGTCAGCCTAAGGACGGGAGCGGACATCCTTGATCTTCCCAATACTCTCCCGAAGTACCAGGAACCTCACAATGTGATACATCTACCAGCACCGTCCCCAGTTTCTTTTTATAACCTTAGAGTAGGAAGTCAGGAGTATAGCGTGTATACGAATCGACTTATCTATTAGATATACAAGATATGGTCAAGACGATGGTTAATATTAGATTACCTGATGGATGTGGAAAAGAGAGGGAATTGCAGGATTCTTGCCTCCTCCTTTCGAATGTTGTACAATTCCATATTCCCGTTTCATTGCGGTAAGAAAAGGTTATTCCTACCTCTTAGTTTTGTTTCCAGTATAGCAAAGGGCGTAGGAATTGAGGTGATGCTGCCCGGAGTAAATAGTAAGCGAAGGTTGGATTTGTTGACTCCAAAAAGTGATTAAAAAGAGTAGGGAGCCCCCAATGTTTATGTAAGTTGTCCAGACCTTCACGGTAATAAGTCAGAAGAGCGGGAAAGACTACCAAATTACTCGAAGTGTGTGTAAGAAATCCATCAGTGATAAACTCCCAGTAATAGTCAAGTTCAAGTCAGAAAAAGGCTGAATCCGCCGTAGCATGCTAATGAAGGCAGGATATACCTGCAAGATATTGGTTATGATCTCAGTTTGTGATATCGAGACAGGGAGGTCATATGAATAAAATGGGTCCAACTGCAAGCCAGAAGAAGTATAGGCCGAGACCTGGCCGGTAACCTTATTGACAGTGTAAGGCAGGTACCATGAACCCCAGAGCTCAGTCTAAGGAAGGTAAAGGGAAAAGCATGAATACCAGATTTTGGGGGAAATTAGAATCAGCTCCAGGTTGATAGAACATCGTATATTAAGGACTAAGGTTCGGGCTAACAGTTAAGAGACAATAAGGTTGTAGCCTAAAACGCTGTGGTACGCCCGCCTAAAGGAAGGTAAGAGAGTGTCGACACGGAGACTCTAATCTAGTGCAGCCTGGAAAAAGGCCCAGCGGACAGTTACGAGCCTTCAATATAACAACAAGCAGGGTCACAAGGTTCAGATGTTGACCTCACATTCCAAGGGTGGCGGAACTTCAAATAGTAGACCATAGCTAAGGTGCATGTGTTTGTTGCTCCCTGAATTTAATTAAGATGCAATGAGATGGTACGAGAGGACTGGAGATATCATTAAATCATAGAAGCAGAGCCCCAGTAACAGGCCAGAAAAGGTGAACTAAAAGAAACCAAGTTATCAAATATAAGAGATGGTCGTGTCTGCAAGGGAGTGGAGAGTAATTAATATGAATACAGTCACAGGATTACCTCACACTAGTTGTAGCCTGACCTTATTTGAGTCAGTATAATAAGACCAATGAGGTCAATTCGTGCCTCGCCAGATGAATTTATGTCGCCATTAAGACTTATGTCAGGTTAAATACCCCAAAAGTAGATGGAGTGCATGGAGCCTCAGTGTTTGATAAACTCCGACAGAGGGGCGCAATCTACGACTAAATTTTAGGAAAGGATGTTAGAACAGACGGTGACACATGTAAACTTAAGCATAGTTCCTCATACCCTAATTGGTGGCTAAGTAGAATATACAACTCAAACTCTCGAGGCCCACTATAAATGGAAGTGGAAGGAGGAACCCTAATTGGTGGCTAAGTAGAATATACAACTCAAACTCTCGAGGCCCACTATAAATGGAAGTGGAAGCCTTCTGGAGGATAACTTCAGGTAGATGGAGCAAACCTGGGCATGTTAAAATGGGTAGAAGGAAAAAATAAAGCTTATCAGAGAACGTCTGTTGACTGCTCAGAGCCGCCAGAAATCTTATGCTGATGCGCGGTGGAGAAACCTAGAGTTTAATGTAGGTGACTGGGTATTCCTGAAGGTTTCACCGATGAAGGGCGTGATGAGATTTGGTAAGAAAGGTAAGATCAACCAGAGGTTCATTGGGCCTTATCAGATTCTCCAAAGGATAGGCCAAGTGGCTTATGAATTGGATTTACCTCCAGAATTAGAATCTGTTCACCCAGTTTTTTCATGTATCAATGTTGAGGAAGTGCATAGGAGATCCCTCCCAGATTGTCCCAGTCAAAGACGCCCAAATCACTGAGGAGTTATCTTATGAAGAAGCTCCAGTAGCCATACTAGATCGGAAGATCCGCAGACTAAGAACTAAAGATGTTGCCTTCGTTAAAGTATTATGGCAAAATAAGTACCGAGAGGAGATGATCTGGGAGGCAGAAGATGATATGAAAACCAGATATCCTCAGATATTTCAGACTTAGTCAGATTGTGCAGCTAGAGGTGTGTTGTTGTTATTATTTCATAAGTCGCATTACATACATGTATATGTGAGATAATTGACTTCAGTCTATTGTGAAATAAATGCCATAGTATTGTGTGGAGTACCTGTATTGTACTTTTCTGCATTTCAGGGTTTTTGGATAGTACATATTACAGGGGAGACTCTGCCGAAATTTTTTCAGAATAAGTAATTGCAAGGTTAAGGTTCTTGCAAGTAGAAGTTAATATTCGAGGACAAATGTTCTTAAAAGGGGGAGGATGTTACACCCTGTAAGTTTCTAACATTTAGTCGGCCTATTCATATGTTGGTTGAGAGTTTTAGAGTGTCACATGTACGAGGAAAGGGCCCGGGGAAAGGCCGAACTAGTGCCAAGTCGGGAATTCGCGAGAGGAGGCTGAACCAAGCTGCCCTGAGGGGCAAAGTGGCACGGAGCTGCTCCTCCGCATTAGCCAACGTGGCACGGAGTAGAATCAGCGCGATGGGTAGAGTGCCACGTTGCCTTGTCTACTGCCTCAAGTATATAAAGGCCTCACAGTTAGAAATTAGATCATTATCTAAATAATCACGGCCAGAACAGATGAAGTACACAGAAACCAAGTAAAAATCATCCGATTACGCAGCTAAACACTGTCCAAATCCAAATTAACTTTGGGTACTGAAGTATAAGGCTGCAGAGAACATTGTTGCGGAGTTATTTTTGCAAAATTCACCAGGCAAATCGTCGTCCCGCCGAGCCTAAGATGATGGACTTGTTTCAAACTAGTGTCAATACGATTACAGACTTAAAGTATTTCTCCCTTCCAGATTCCCGAGAAATTATGAGTTTTTGATCGTTTTTCGATAAGTTGAAGTATAGTCAGTGTTATATATAATAAGTTATTGTTTTCTTCGAATTCAGTAACGAAGTTCGCCCTATTCTTCTATTAATATGATTATAGTTGAGAAGGAGAGTTGAACACGACTTCATACTCATCAGTTAGTCAGAAAACGGCGAACGAGGTATGTAAGGCTTAACTGTCGGCAAGTATCCTTGTCTTACAGTGTTACAACTTATGTTCTCGAATAGAAATAATGATCTTAGATGCTGCAGAAAGTTGCTACCATTAGATTGTAATTCGATATGTTGTAATTAGCTGATATTGATATGCATATATAAATATCAGATATGTTGCGAATAGCTGCTAATAGGGGTTATAGTTACATAAATCCTGGTTAACTTCTAGAAAATGTGTACAGATCATACTGCAGGACCCCTCGCTAAAAGGGAGCAGGTTAAATGTGATTCTCGTTATGAATGCTATAGAAACTCTTTTAGTTTGCAGATTATTGTAATGGCATACTTATAAGTTTTTTTCCAGGCCTAGACTTCAGAAGCTCGTAAGAGTTATTGGCCTGAATCAGTTGGTTAAATAGTACGGGCGCAGTTAAGCGGTCTAACGACCAGTTGGCGCCTGTATTGGCAGGAAAGCATCCCTAGAGGACATTGACGTTATCGAATGTTCCAGAATAAAAAATAGAGACAGAATAGGTATATTCTAGAGTTAGCGACACCAGGGTTGTCCAGTGTATTGAGTGATCGTTTGCCATCCCTTTAGCCTTATTAGTGATTGTCAGTCTTAGTCGACTTAACAGTTACCACGTAGGAAGCCCAGTAAGCCAGCCATTCGTTCGAGTCAGATAAACCCGTGGGTACCCCAAGGAGGGGTACACATCAATAGTCAGCGATGGGCCAGCACTCTAGCCGGTTCTTGTAAAATATTCAGGCAAAGAGTGCCAGGAGAGGGCCAGTCTATATAGAATTGCCTATAAGGTTGAGAATTGCCTAGAACAGTTATATAGATCCGAGTGGATTCAGACAAGGCTTAAGGAGTCAGTAGTACTCTGCTAGTACAGTGTTAACCACATGTTAAGGAGTTCGGTAAGCTCCCTATGACGGACCAGGGTGCCGATCACGTAGAAGCAAGTTCGACCAAGTCCAGCTCTATAGTTGTTTAATTAGAAGAATAAAGTAGTTAGCTATCCGCAACCCCACAGTTATTCATGAGTTATAGATGTCCGGGTAGGACATTCAGAGTATTGTTAGGACATTTCAGACCTCGCTCTATTCATCCCATATTATTAGAGATCATGATCACTATCAAGATCCTCTGATCAAATACGGGCACATGGCGTGCCTGCAGACAGCCATACAGATTATCCCAGAAGCGAGTAGAACTAGCATGAGGCTTAGAAGGCAAGATATGCTCTCTTTATACAGATAGATTGATGTGTCAGTATAGCACCTGGGTTGGGGTTTCCCTCAGTTAGGAGCCTTCCATGACCACCCTAGGGTTAATAGCTGTGTCGCTCGCCCGCCAGGGGCGAGGATACGTCGCTCTACGGAGCGGCATATCGTCCGCAAGGGACAAAGATGGGGATCCAAATCCTCATACTGTCATGGTTGGCCTTATACACACCCCTGCCGAGCGTTTATGCCTGGGGTGTAGATATCAGGAGTCCTCCGGACTCAGACTCAGACTTAGCTACAATTCAGGGGCCAAGCGCGCCCAGTGGTAGACCCAAGGGACCGGTAGGTTTGCTACAGTACCAGTATAGTTGTAGACACCTGAGTAGGGGTATATAGATTGAGATGTGCTCGCCAGGACTTATAGGGGCCTGAGCGAGTTATTCTGTGCTGATTGTACCTCCCGACTTTTGGGGGCCAGGTAGGGTTCTTGTATGAATTCTTTTCTGCTAGCTGTAGTGTATAAATGTGTAAGTATGCAGTCTTAGCTTATGTACATGTAGTGTCAGTTAGCTGCAGGTTACGAATCAGCAGGCGTACAGGTTAATCTTTCGGCTCTTCTTTTTATTTACTTCTAGTCCTATTCAGCTTATCTACTTCCTTACATATTCGGTACATATTGTACTGACGCCCTTCCAGGGGTGCTGCATTACTTGCCTGCAGGTACATATAGACGAGGAGCAGGTCCCTCGTAGTTCTAGTTAGCCGTACAGAACTATCAGCTCCCTTCTTCCAGGGCTTGTGTGATAAGAGGTTTATTCCTTTTGTTTGTACATATGGGTAGGTCGAGGCCCTGTCCCAACCATCTTATTACTCCTAGAGGCTTGCAGATTGTGTTACTTCCCTGTGGTTAGATGATATCGGCTATGTGGGACCCATATGTGTTTTAGACTACATGTGTTGGTCGTGTGGGGTCTTGTTTAGCTATTGATTGGCGGCCTTGCCAGCCCGCATAGAACTCCCTATGATTGTTTGTCTCTGGTTAGCTGTTTACTTTCACGGGTGGCTATAGGCCTTGTCGGCCGGGGGTTGTATTTACAGCCGCTATATAGCCCGTTGTTTTCTTGATTCTAGAGATAGAGTCAGCCCTGCACCATAGGTGCTTAGGCTCAGTCAGCTCAGCAGTTCAAATCCTAGTAGCGCCCCAGGTGCCAGTCATGCCTCCCAAGGTGGGGCATGACAAGAGTCCCACTAATACTATAAACGACTAAATAGAGAAGTTTCTATGACATTCCTAGCATTTGTCACACTATGTATATTCTTTCCCAACGGGGAATACTATGATATAATCTCAATTCATCTCGTAGAAGCTAACGATAACATATATAATCCTTATCTACTTGTAGCAGCTAATCACAATATACAACTTACAACTTACTTACAAAAGTGTAGGTCGTATCAACAATACAACAAGAATAACTTGCTGACCATAAGCCTTCATATACCTAAATTGTAGATTTCTACTCGCCCAATCATGCTCCAGCCTAGAACTGGCAATTCCTTCAAATTGAAGCCCTCACACTAAGAGAATGAAGTTTTCAACTCAAATAGACAACCAATAACAATATCTATAAAACACAATGACTACAGATCAAAACTTTTCCAGTTCTCCCCAAAACTTACAGATTCCAGAGAATTTAGAAGGTAGAAATGCTTTCTTACTGCCTGCAGGCGATTAGGGCTTGATTAGAAGTGATTTCTACAACTTCTACCCAGCGGGACTCCCTCGACCCGGGTTAATTTCAAAGAAATAACTCCTTAGATACGTTCTTTGTAGGCCTAGAAATCATTACTTGGGAGTAATTGACGATTAAATGAAGTTTGATAGCTCAATTTACCTTCAAATTGCCGAAAATCCAAGGGGAAATATCACCTAGGTCGAATCACCTAGGTCGAGAGCTCTTTCGTGGAAATGTTTTTAAATGAAAATCCAACACAACTTTTATATAGCACCAATACACGGGCGCGACGTGCCGCTCAAGGTGCGCGGGCAGGGGCACGGCACGGTGCTCCTTGCGCCCTGCCTCTGCTTCGGCCTCCTGCTCGCGCACTAACGCGCTCTTGCGTCCCACTTTCCAGGCTTTTCCTACACGTCCATACTCTAACACTCTCAACATACACGCGCACGTATTGGTTAACCAACGGAGACTTACGAGGTGCAAAAGTGACATGAGGAACTTTCAGATTCAAACTCTGCACTCAGAAAAGAAGTGCAGGAGTAGGGTCAATACGTAACATGGAACTGATAGGCATCATTAGCCGACCTTACATAATAACATATAGATACTGCAAAAACAATATAAAATGAGTTTTCAACATCATACATATGCACAATGACCATATCAAATACACTAACTCTACACAGGTGACAACCGACCTGCTCACTTGATTGAGCCTTTCGCTGCAGCGGTCTCACCGCGGCGGAAGTAATTCCACTGCAGCAGTACTACTCAAGGCAGTGGCTAGACTTAGTTGCACCTTCCATCAATTCACTAGTTTTCAATAATTCACACATTCAGATATTAATTCATATAGCACACAAGCTTTTGACACCAATTCACATCCGTTCATCATCACATACATTTTGAGCATTTCGTCACAGGGATAACAACAACAACGCCAATCGCCGTTTAATCAATTTACACTTAACTTTTTTCCACCATTCTCAACTCAGATTACAAGTACAGGATTCACATGCTCAACTCTACCACTTAACATATACTGGTTCAAAATTGTTAATAAACTATAGAAACATCATAAAATAAAATCAAGGGTGATATGTCGGGCACACGCCTCCGCCATGTCCCCATAACACTCAAACAACATTATCAGTGTACACATATACTAGAGGATCTTATTTTTGCTCTTTCAGTCATGATCTATAGGGGACTCTAGAAATTGATGTACTGTACCGGCGCGGTACTGATGAGTTAGAAATTTACCAGCTCATTAGGCTCCTAAGAATGAGTTTGTCTAATTTTCGAGTTTTTATGTGGATTTTATGCCCTTTCTCTTGAATTCTTTCTATGTACTTCACGTGAGTAGAGAAAGTATAAAATCGAGCAAAACACATGGAGTTTGAGATGAAATTTAATAAGTTAGCATATGAAGGAGAGGGGCCAAATATAATAGAAGATTTGATCTCAAGAAGAGGTGCAAAGACATGCTTTGAATCGGCTAAACGCGGACCTGAAAAGGCAAAACACAGGAGAAACGCTGAAGCTACTGCCCAAATCAGCTAAACAACTGGCCCTTCACAGAATGGCATCGGCTAAAAGCCCATTGAACCGCCGGTTCCCCCTTCTAGGACATCATTTTCAACTAGCTAAAGTTTGGTGCTCCGCGGATGCCACCGGCGGAACGCCGGTTCCTCACTGGAGAGGCTGTCTAATGAAGGGTAAAAAGGTCCAAAAAGGTCTCCAAAGAATCTAGAATCTTGAAGGGAATTTGAGGAAAGTTATACACAAGAAAGTACAGATATATAGGGAGATTTCATTGTACACCAACTAGTCATTCACTATTAATTCATCTAGACTTCATCTTCTTCATAGATTTTTTGGTAGAATCTTTTGACCATAGAATTGTAGAGTTAGATAGTACTTTCCTTCTTCTTTTTCTTTAATCCATTTTGGGGGAATTCCACCATTGTTGTAAGAGCTTGTTAAGCAAATTTGTGAAGCTAATGTGATAAATGTGAAGGGAATCCTCTTGGTATCTTCTCTCTATCTTTAAATATGCTTTACTAATTTAGTAGCTAGAGGTATATTCACGGTGGGTTTGTTAATTTAATTGGGATTTGATAAATTTCTCTTGGATTCTTATTGAAATTGTAGATCTATTATATCTTCTCCCAAGTCATAATCGCCAAAATTAGTGGTTTGAAAACATGAATTGTGCTTTACTTTTCTTGCTTTTGCTTGAGAGAGAAAAGTGAGAATTAGGTGAGGAGATAATAGTGAGGAATTGGAGTGCTTGTGTGGCGGATTAAGCTATAAATAGTTAAAACCCACATTTTTCACTCCATTAAAGGTCAAGGCTGGAAATAGTTAGGCCTTCCTCAAGCTTATGTGGTTGATAACTTGAATTGGCTTTGGGGTTTGAAAGAACCCATGGCATAAACACTCTTATGGTTGAAAAACAAGAGAATATGAATTTTTCACTGCTATCTATGCTAATTATGAGTCTAACGCATCGAAGAAACTCCAGATTTAATTGAGATCTTATCTATAGAATGCCCCTAGCCAAATCACTTGTGATTGCTTCAATTGGAATTCCCCCCCAATTAGTCTTAGTCTAGAATTAGATAGTTATTTCCCTTTAATTCCCCTCAATTTTAATTTTCAAATGTTGAACAATTATGCGCTCTATTTTAAATTAGTTTATAACTTTTGAATTATCGACTCAATTCTCTGTGGGATTCGACCCCAACATCCGTCGGGATATTTGTTTTGATACAACAATCATTTACGCTCTTTCATAAAAGAGGAGTGTAGTTTGGACATTATCAGGTACACGCTCCCACTAATATGCTCGTCCCGATGCTCCCCTCGGGCACGAGCCACTCAATAATATAGCTCGCCCAAATACTCTCCTTAAGTACGAGCCTGTCATCCCAGGATATAGTTACTATCCTATTCATTTTCCATCCACTGAATATAATAGGGTGCAATATATAAACACTTAGGAATTTACAATCTACACCCTAACTTGCACGATTATAGACCATCAATCATCAACGAAACAACGTAAGCATAATTCACTTCACAACTTCCACATAATTTCACAACAGTTCAGCATCACTTCATAATAACATGATTTTCATAATTTATTCAATAAGGAAATTCCATAACAAATGATGTCCGAAGACCAATCACATATCATCATCTCACACATATGCATGTCATTATATAGGGTCTAACCCTTTAACCATAGCCTACCTCGATATTCGGATATAGAAATTCAACTATTCTGCAGGAGCCTTTCCCTTTCTTAAAGCTTCGGAATGCACAAAATCTACACAAAGTCAGAGTAATTCATTACTTACTCTTTAAATAAAGGTCTAAACAGATCAAACCCTCCCTTTCATGGAACTTTAATAGTAAAACCCTCCAATTCAACCTAGTTCTAGGTCTCCATTCCTGTCTAACCCATATTTGTTAGCAAGGAAGCTTTGGAGAACGGTTATTACTCACAAAACTTCTAGTCTATTCAACCTATTGACTTCCCATGATCTAGCCCTTGTCCACCAACTTAGGATTTTCTCCATTCAAAAACCCACCATTAAAAGGTCTACAAGCATTCCAAGGTCAACAATACCCAAAATTCAAGATAGGGAATCAAAATGTTACCTTGGAAGAAGAATTCTCTGCCTTGGAGGGAATTTTCGCTCTCCGACTTTCCTGATCGTGTTTTAGAAATAATGGGGTGGAAACCCCAGAAATCCCACTTAAATTCACTTTCTGATTCCCGTCGCCCGCTGCAGCGGTTACATTCCGCTGCAATGAATCCGCTACAGTGGTCAGGAAATCTGACAGTGGATCTAGCGGTTAATTCTCTGATCTATTACGGCGGGACTCGAACGGTCACCACGGTTTTGCTGCAGCAGATATCCTACCGCTGCAATGGTCCACTGAACCAGTAACTATCTAATTTCGATCAGTTTTATACTTAGATTATTTCACAATTTTTCTATCCCTCCCTTAGCCTATTTTCAGCACTCTCAGTCCATTCCCTTCCCGTAACAACATTTGGATCGTTACAGAGACTAAAAAAAATCAACTTTTATTAATTTGAATTTAATTTATAAATTTAACAATCATACATAATTAAATTAAATATGATATTCAAAAAACTCAAACTAATATTTCTCAAATATATCTATATATATTTTCTATTATATAGAAATGTGAAGAGAAGAATGACCAAGGGTAGTATAGTCATTTTTAAAAAATCATTCACTTTTTTTAATTTGTCATTGCCTCAACAATAAAATTCCTAATTGTCACGCCCCGACTAGGGACTAAGCGTGACCATATGCCACTGCTGGCCCGAGTGAACCACATAACAAGGTGTTCATCAAGAGCATACATCTAACATAAGCTGAAGAATCATTAGACTCATCAGACTCAATCTTTAATAATAACAATAATAATAATAATAATAATAATAATAATAATAATAATAATAATCAATTTATAAAAGGACCTGCCAAATTTATAAAAACTTGAACCATAAAAATCTATGAAGTCTCAATCGTAATGGAATAATTATTTTATTAGGACAAGGCACCCGACATACCTTATAATCAAAACTAACAAAGCTGAGTGAAGTAACAAAGCCCAACACAAGTATGACTCACCAATAACTGAATAAGAGAATCCTAGCGTACAGCTCGATCATCGGTATGAGTACCTAAGTCTGCATTATAAAATAATACAGCGCCCCCGGCAAAAGAAACGTGAGCATATAGGATCGTATTGCATGTAAACAGCTGAATGAAATATAACATAACTGATAATAGATAGGGAAACTAATAGTAGACATAATATGAAGGAATTCAAGAACATGAAATCAATAGGTTCACTTTTGTTTTCAAAAATTAAAATTTACATCATCATTCATTATTTCATTATGGAAAATTCTTAACTTAACCGACATAAACTCACCCTGTAAACATGGAGTCTGATCTTAGCCCGATCAGCTAAGCCATCGCATACCTTACCGGGGTATGAGATATCATAACATAGTTTACTAGCAAAGATCTATAAAAGTCATACCAGGGGCATATAAGGAGTCACCCGAACCAACGAAAACGATCTATGGCCTATGTTGGCATATGTAGTTTCAGGCACGAAGCCTTCTCGATTAATAATATTACTCCCCTTTTCATTACATAGCAAGATTTACTTGAAATAATATTTAAGCAACCAAGCTTATCATCATAAGTCATTATTGTATCATTATTATAGTTCATCATTATTGTAAGACCTTTAAATTCATAAGTTATCATATCGAAATCATTGTTCATAAAAATCATTGAAACTTCTCTTTTAGAGGAAAAATCAAAGTTCATGAAGTCATAAAACTGCTCTTGTAGAGGAAAATCATAGTTTATAAAATCGTTAAAACTTCTCTTTAAGAGAAAAAATCATAGTTTGTAAAATTAACACTTTTCATAAGCGGACTCATGGAAATCATAGAAAGATCAAGAAGGATCTAAGACATACGCAGGAACTCACGGAGTAATTAAGAATGATCATAAAATATACGTGGGAATTCATATGATTTTGAGAATAACTCATCATAAACATAGCGTTCTTGACCTTAATCCTAACAACTCAAGAAAAAAAAGGATTTCATAAGTACTTTAAGAGAAATCATCAAACTCCGACTGCGAAGGAATTTCATATCTTTCATGCTTTCGTAATTTCGTGTAGAAAATCATAAAAAATCTTGAAAAAGAGATACTACAAAGGATGAGCAATATAATAGAAAAGTCTTGGATTTCATAAGACTCAATAAGATCAATGAATAAGTTTTTCACTATAACTCTAACTCACACATGGAGGAAAAGCTCATAACATAAATAATGTAGCATTGGGAAGAACAATGAGGTTCCCATACATAGAGATAGCCTTACATACTTTATCCTTGGTCTCAAAACTATCACCACGAAACAACAATCTTTTTATAATATCAATCTATAATAATTATATGGATAGAAACTACAATCAATATCTTAATGATGAAATTCAATCATAGATGTATCACATCGAACACCCGCAGGGCATAGGAAATTTCCCTCTTTCTACAGCCCCTTAACATCAAGCATAACCATTACAAGTCCAACCAAAATAACCACATCCATCCTCAACACCAAAACAGTCCCATAAACCCTAACCCTAGGTCATCACATGAACTCATGGCTTCCTAGAACTATTCCATGAGTCCTGACCTTAGGACATCCCTAAAGAGTAGAAAATAATACTCATGTATGGTTTTATGGAAGTTACTTACCTTGGAGAAAGGAGGAGTGCTCAAGATTTCAAGTTTTAGAATTCAAAAATTGTTCTTGACCTTGCTAGAAATAGGAAGATGATTTTTATGTTAAAATCATGAAGAAATTCATAGATTTATATTATAATAGGTTGGAGAATACTTATCTAACCTTAGGACGGTTGAAGAGAGCTCTTGGAACTGATAGGGTTGACCTGGAGGCTGAACGAATACCAAAAAAATCATTTAAGACGACCTTTAAAAGCCCTAAAACTCCCATGTGACGGGCCGTTCCCCGATGGACCGTCAACTTGCCCGTCTTTGGGGTGAAAATTTGCTGCTTCTGGTTAATGTTGATGGAGTTGTCTTGACGGGCCGTCACTCTTCCCGTCATACCTGATAGTACTCCATTAAATTGCTCATAACTTTTTACTCCGAACTCCGATTGATACAAGATCAAACGTGTTGGAAAGAACACTCAAAGAGCTTCAATTTGATATATTTAATCACCTAAAATCACTTCATAAATTAGGAGTTATGGTCATTTAAAATTGATCCTTATAAGAACTTATACGAAAACTTAATCGACAAGAAGACTCTTAACTCAACTTTGTGCTAGAGGTTCCTTATTACCTTAATTCGCATCCAATACACTCTCACACTTAAGAATTGATCTTAACACTTAGTCTCTCTAAATTTTACCCTTCCAAACACTTGACAGTCATGGACTAAGATCGGAAACTTCTATTATACGGTCCGTACTTTTACCTGTTCATGAAGAAAGTCACGAAAATTGATATTTTTAATTTCTAACCAACTCCAAACTTTCTTACCACATTATAACTCATCTTTTTAATCTTCCAAACACTTAAGATTCATCAAAAAAATTTCGAGTCAATTTCACCCACATGCATAGAACAGTTCAATTCTTAGTACGATAGTACGAGGTATTACAATAACAAAAAAATCAAGCACCTTTTTTTCTAAATGCCAAGTGTATCCCAAATGATTAAAAATCTCACATGGACCTCACATTTTCCAACCACAACTTTTTATGAGGTGAAATTTTGATTATCTACAAAAATTTAGAATTAATTAATGTTTATTTACATATTTAATTGTTGCACAAAATTATTATAATAATAAAATATTTTTTAAGAAATATTAGAAACTATTTGAAAGATAATTTATCTATACTATTTGAAAACAATTATAAATTATAAACTTTCACTGTTTAAAAGATAATTTTAAAGTATGTTTTATTAAAATTCAAAAATATATTAAGCAATGTTTTCTGTTTATATTGTATTAGAATATTATATTTCATATTCTTAAATGATGTAACAAGTTCATTTAAATAATATACGCTATAAAGTAGAGATTTTTTTACTATCAGGTATAAAGATATTTATAGGTAACTTTTCATAAAAAGAGATTTATAATTTTAAAATAAGATAAATTAAAATAAGTAAATTTAGTGTTGTAATTATTTTACATTAATATTATACATGACATACATTCACTTCTTTTATGAGTAATTTTTATTTGATTTCTTTTTTGATGTATGGTTCTTATATTGGAGTCTCACTAATCTGAATTTACTTCATGTAGGGCCCATATAGGAAAAACGCTCCCTACCCAGAATATTTTATATCCAGAACTCGAAGCCGAGATCTTTAGAGGAGCAATCCCGTTTGTTGCACCATATTCTTTGATGATCCATGAGTAATTTTCAACTAGTAATAAATTGTCTTAGAATTTATCTTTTGTAATTTTATGTTATTTCATTATGAAAATTAACATATGACATATTTATAAAACAAAAAATAATTCTTATCTCCTTAACATGCATTATTTTATTTACTTATATCTACTAAATTAGTTAATGAAGGTTATAACTTTTTTATTGAAAAGAATTAAAATACATATATTCATGAAATTATATGCAAATTTTATTATTTTATCACCAATTAATATAATTTAAAATATAATTTTAGTTATCTCATTGAATTACTATAACTTATACTACATTAATCTTAGTTAGTATTTTTGGTGTTTCCTTTGTTTGAGATAGTACATTGTCTCACCATGCACATAAATCTCTTTGAAAGCTCTCTTTGCTTATTGTACTAAAAATTTTCTTGCTTTTATCGTATATAAGATCATTTGAATTAAAGCTATATATTTTTTTCGTGTTTTATCATGTTATAAAGAATAATGTGGTATTTTTTTACTTTAATCAAGTAAGAAATACTTGCAAGATGAATTTATCTGTATTCGAAATTAATTTAATGATGGATCGAAATACTTTTTGCTTCGTTTGACTCGATGAAATTTGTTAATGTAAATAAAATAAATAATTTTAACCTACTTTTTGTAAAATTTTTAGATATCGTGTGAAAAAATATCATTAATATTAGCTAATTATTTGATACAGTGTATTTACTTGACATAAAGATAAAATGAATATGACATCATTTGTGACAATTTAAACAAGTTATAAGTGATTGTGTAATTTTATAGAAATAAAAAAATAATTTATTATCAAGTATAATCCCCGTTATTATTCTCAATCATGCTTAGCTGAAAAATAATTATGATTAATTTATTTTTAAAAGAATAATTAAACAACTATCAATATAATTTAATATTGAAATCACTTTTTGTAACAAAAAGCTAAAATTCCCTCTCTTGAAATTTCATATTTCAGAATTATCCCGTTCATAATTACTTTGATGAAAATAGTTCAAGGCTCTAATTGAAGCTAATATTTTCGTTATGTATTTTTTCAAGCTTGAAAACAGTTGAAAGATGTAGAGAAAAGAAATATATCGTTAAGATTAATTTATGAGTTAGCAATACAATTCAAGTCAAGGATGTAAGCATAAGTTGTAGTTTTTATGCATTCGTAAAAATGTGACGATATTTGATTTCCTACCCACTAGTCGTGTTATCAAGGCGGAGGGAGTTAGTTTCAATAATTATAGATGTACAGAAAAAATAAATGGAACTCTCCAGAAATTTATAGTGCAAAACATATTGTCTTGGCTACATTCAGTTGTAAGAGAAGATCGAAGGTTATGAATACTCTTTTCTTTAATCAAGTTCTTGGCCAACACACCCACATTGGGTGATATTTTAAGGTAGAAGGGTTACTTTTTCACAACTTAGAATATCAGTAAGCATGCATATTTGTCATCATGAATTTTTATGCCTAATTTAATATTATTCTTTTAGCATAGAATCACTTTAAATTATGTATATCTTATAAAATTGAGAAAAGACATAAAATCCCCCCTGAACTTGTCCATACAACTCACTTTAACACTTTAACTTTACGAGTATTTGTTTACCCCCCTAAACTCATTTGAAGTCTATTAAATACCATCCAAAAGGCTGACGTGGAAAATAAATTTAAAAAAAAAAGCGCGTAATTGAAAAAAAAAAAGTGGGTCCATTGATATTTATATTATTTAATTGAATAAAAAATAAAAAATACATAAAACCCCCTACCCAACTCTATCTTCTTCTTCAAACCCCCACCCCCCTTCTCCTTCTTCAAATTTTTCATTCCTCTCTCCTTCTTCAACCTACCGCCACCCCCCTTTCTCCTTCTTCACCCCCCTCCCCCGACCTATCTTCTTCTTCGAACCACCTCACAATTTCTCCTTGTTCGGACCCCCACCCCCACCATTTCTCCATCTTCAACCTCACCTCCTCTCCCCCCCTCCCTCAAGCGCCCACACACACAAAATACACTTATTTATCAATTTTTTTTACATTGTACTTTCAACATTCAATTTTTTAAGAAAAGCTTTGAATTTTTTTGAAAAATAAAGACACCCAATGGAGAAAAGCAACATCCATTTTTCTTAAATTAATTAAGATTAGAAATTAACTAGTGTATAAAAATATAAGTAAGGAAAAGAAAATATTGTGAATGAGCAAAAAGAAATGAAAAAAATAAAAAATTAAAATTTAAATAATTTCGACGTGGCGCTGACGTGGCTGTGACGTGGCAGTAACGTGACAGTGATGTGGCGCGAGTGTAAAACACTTCACATTGTGAGAATGGTATTATTCTCTTAGAGTGGTATTTAATAGACTTCAAACGAGATTAGGGGGTAAAAAATTACATATAAAGTTAAAGTGTTAAAGTGAGTTGTGTAGACAAGTTTAGGAGGGATTTTATGTCTTTTCTCTATAAAATTTTCTAATGATTTATTAGTTGCAAACATACAATATAAAATAAAATTATATCAAAATTTAAACCATTTGCCCGCACAATCCTAATCTAGTACAATATATATAGATAATGAGCATGCAATATGTCATTTTCTAAGCTCATATTTTGAAGACAGTTAGAAAATATCTACTTTGTACCTACCCCCCCCCCCCCCCACACACACACACAAAGTTATATGAGCATTACTGGCACAAGTGACATTTGTGACCCAAAATCTTACATTAGCCAAAATTTTGGGTCTTACTAATTCCTATTTTCATATGCAAAAGTAAGATATTTCGAGACTAAGTTGGTCTTCTCGAATACGGCATCAGAGTCTGTAATGCCATCGACACATGCATGAGATCTAAAACAAACAAAAAATGATAAAAGTTCGATTTAATTCCTGTAAAATGGTTTTTGCACTCTACTTGTGGTTTAATTAGTAAAGTATTTTATGGGATGGTTTGAAAATTTTATCCTTAATTAGATGTTTTGTTTTAAATTTAATTCCAAAGATATTGTAGTAAAAATGCTTTACTTCTTTAAAAAAAATTATTAATTAGCTTAACTAATAAGTTTCAAATATCAAAATATTTTAAAATTTTAAAATAAACGCCCGATAAAATTTAAACCCTAAAATAAAGGGAATTAATATATTGACAAATTAGATTGGAAATGTCATGTATATTTTCGTCATTAAGCAAAAAAATTACTTTTCAATTTGTGTGACTGTAGTTTAATTAGATACATAAATTTATTTTATAATTTTAAATACATGATAATTTTTTTAATGTGAATATTAAAGTATGTTACTAAATATAAAAAAGAATTATTTTATTTTTGTGATAGAAAGGGAGAGGCACCATGGAGCAGACAAGACATGAGCAATTGCTTAGTCAGAGATACGTTTGCCATTGTCCACAGCAAAACATGACTAATAGCCATCATCTTTTTCACACGTTTTATACTTTGACATCTCTAAAAGATTTTCTGCTTCTTAACTTTTCTTTTCTTTTCTACGCGAAATATTTTTTTCTTTCCTTCAAGAATGAATTTTATGTCAAATAATTATCTTAAATCAGGAAGAAATAACAAGTCTAGTGCTTGGCAATTCATTTGAAATAACATTAGGTATATTATGTGACTTTTTCAGTTATTACATGAACAATTTATCTAAAATAACACTCCGTTCGTTTTAATTTATTTATTAGGTTTTGATTTGATTCGGAGTTCAAAAAAGTAAAGGATACTATTGAATCTTGTGGTGTTAAATTAAAGATATGTTGGATATATCAAATTGTCCTTTAATCTTGTGATCTTAAATATGTCATGTGAAAAATTAAAATTTAAAGAACGATAAAAAAAGGAAAAAGTTATTTTTTTAAACGGATTTTTTTTAAAGAAAAAGGTAAAATAAATAAATTAAAAATAAAAAAGTAATGGGTAAACACTTATCTATATCATGGTTAAGTGATATATATATATATATATATATATATATTATTTTCATTTCTATGTCATATCAAACAGGGTTATTTTGTACTTGATAGTAGTTTCTAAGTCAATAGAGACTATGATTAATATATTGATAATTAGTTGCTTTCTGCAGTATCATACTAAAAGAACTGAAAATAAATATACCAGAATATTTACTTCATTTCAGACATGCAGAGGGAGAGAAAATGCTGACTCTCTTTGATCAGTTTACATCACTACTTGCACTATACCACTCAATAAACAATGACATTTCTCCAACAAGTAAATATATGTATTACTTTTTTATATTACAATTAATTAATATACAAAAGTTATATATATTTGTTGGGCGACTATACAATATAAATGTGAAAAATCAAAAGTTGAAATAGAATTTAAGTGTTTAATTTTAAGGAAAAATCAACAATGATTGAATAATTCCGTTCTTATATATATATATATATATATATATATATATATATATTCCTTTTTCATCCTGTTATTGATGTGGCCTTCAATTACAAAATTAGAGTGCCTTTTTTCATAAATATATGTCCCCAGTGAATTGAATCTGGAGTTGTCTCCCATGTTACTTTTTTCATACATTGAGAAACAAGAAAAGAAAAAAGGAAATTTTTTCTTTAGTTCAAGTATGCTTTAGAAAATCATGACAGGATAATTAAAATGCATGCGCTAACCAGGGAATCGAGGATGATCACAAGCACAAGATTCTCATAACATTTTTTCTTTAAGTATTCCTTAAATATGCAGAATATAAATTTACAGCCTTCTCATGTTGGATTTATTTAATATTCGAAATATAAATTTATATTAAAAAATTTAATTAAATTTGTAACAATAATAACTATGAATTTATAACTCTAAACATATAATAAACTTAATAACAAAAGTTTTAAAACTTAAAATTTTAAATGGGGCTTTAGTTGTAGAGTCATTAAGGGCAAGAATAATTAGTGGATGAGCATTAATTAATGAGGCGAGTGATTTCGTGGATTAATAAAAGGAGAAGTTTGACATGCCATTTGAATGATTACACATTAGGTATGCACATGCTCCCCATATATTACACATATATGTGTGTGTGGTGCGAAAAAGAAAGAAATTAAAAGCAAAAATATGTATGTAATCATTAAAATTAAAAGCAAAAATATGTATGTAATCATTAAATTTGAACATCTGTTCAAATGAAGTGCCTGATGTAAATTAAAATTTTAATGATGAGATAATTCCTTTGTTACCTACCTTAAAAAATGTCGAGAGTAGATTTTGGAAATCATTTTATATTAATAGACAAACTCCAGACATTCACAAATCCACTCGCCGCTTATGAGCACGACCACTTTTTCACTCATATCTATCCATTTATGTTAATTTCTCACTTAGTTTTTTTTTTCTTTTTTAAAATCACTAATCATGATGAATTATTGTAGTTTGGTATAAATATTTGAATGTTGGTAAAAAATTTCTCTTATTTGAGTATCCTTTTCGCAATTCAAATAATTCTCATACTTAAATTTATATAAGTTAGTTTAAATGGTCAATAACATTATAACCCGATTGGATCACCAAAACCTCTTTTGGAAGTCTTCCAATACCCGTTCTTTATGCTGAAATTAGGATCAGTCCAAATTCAAACAGTTATTGAATATATATATATATATATATATATATTTGAGTTAGACAAAAGGCACAAAGTAAGGATCCTCGGCATGATTAAGCAAACTCTGGGGATGCAATTTTTAATACATACTCAATGAGGAAACCAGAAGTTTTGTTACGGTATTATGCATTTTTCTGCCAAAACAAAAGTTATATTAAGACAAAGGCACAAAGCCAACGCCAGTGAAAGCTTACCATATATATATTAATACACATCCTATATATCCTACCATCAAGACGTGTTATTCCATAATTAATAGAAATCAATAATGACACATTTTTATTCTTGTGATTTTCTGCTATATATATATATGTTTAAATTTTGAACCAAATTAAGGATAGTCTCACTCTTTTATATATCCGGTTACAACCATGCATCAAGTGTGATTGACCAACAAGGAATCATCCCAACTGATCGAACCACTCATAAAATTGTCAATTGTGCATGAGACGAGATCTAGACACCCTTTTGTTGTCCAAAGGGTCCGGTCTTAATGATAGGGAATTGGATGTCACTCACAATTTCAAAATTTAAACTTAATAAATTCTGAACTAAAAAAATAATTTAATATAATATAATTTGTCTCCGAACTATTAAATTCTACCGAACTTGAACTCATAGTACTAATAAGATCTGGCCGAAGCCGGTCTTTTAGTTACAACTTTGACAGAATTCAATAACTTTAGTTCAAATATTATATTTGTATTAAAAAAGAAACTTATTTCATATATAAAAATAGTATATATAGGATTTATTAAATAAAAAAAGTTACTTTCTCCGTTCCATTTTAATTGCTAGGTATATTAAAAATAGTTGTTTTAAAATGCTTGCTAGTTTTAAAATTCAAGATATAAGACCATGTTTTTTTAATTCTACCCTTAGTACTTAAACTCTTTCTAAAATGTCAAAAAAATTATTAATATATTTTCAAAAAATTAATAGAATTATATTAGTCAAATTATCATCCTATTAATTTTTTTTAATAAATATATAAATAATCTTATCTTAACACTTAAAATATAAAAGAAAAAGTATAATTCAAAATTCATTAACGAAAAATTCATATTGGTGATAACAATGGGGCGGGGCCAAGGGAAGGGCAAAGGAAATGGGGTTGTGTTTTCGTTTAGGGTCAACATGGAGGATCCAGGCGATTGAACCGTATCTCTTAGCTGGGAAGTGAAAGCAAAGTAGTGAGGTTGTGTTGTGTCATCCACTAAGCAAAGAAAGAAACATTACTCTATTTCTATTATACTCTATATGTTTGCATAGGGTGCTGTGTGGGTGGGGCCTCCCATTTTTTTTTTAATAAAAAATGTGGGCTCCTCTTTCCAACTCCTAAAGCATTTAGCCTTAGCTACTTTTGTTGCTTTTTTTCATTTCAATTCCATCGTCCTATAAACTCAATTAATCGAATGTAAAGTGTTACCAAAAAAATAAAAAATAAAAAATAAAAAAATGAATGATTGGAGTAGGTACAGTTTAACTCTTGTCATAGCAAATTATATTTTACAGATTATACCATATAAGGAAGAGTTGATATGAAGAGAGTGAAGTGAACCTGGTGAGAGAAAATCATGAATTAACTTAAATTCAACAAACACTTAATTGAAAGAGTTAGATATTAAAATAATTGATATTTAAGAGGAAAGCAAAAGCAAAGCATACAGTTGTATATGGAAATAGTAGTGAAGTAAGTAATATATATTTATTTATATATATATATATATATGAAAGGGACAGGGGACAGACGACAGAAGACGGGATTGACGGCAATAAGCGAGGAGGAGGTGGAGGAGGCGGCTTCTCCAAATCTTTTATTTAACACCGACAGCACCTAAACAAACTGTAAAAACTGTTCCCCCTGCACTCAAATTCATTGCACCCCAAAGCAAACTATTTAACTAATCCTCACATTATTAATTAATCTTTTTTTGTTTGGGGAGGACAGACAAGAATCAAACTCATGGGCAAGGACTTAAACCGTTACGTACTATGACTACGAATAATTATTAATAAATAACTGAATGCCCCGTCCTTACCCCAACACTCGTTAAAAAGTATATTGGACGACTCAGATTTGTACGTAATAACATATTTGAATTGTATACTAAGGGGCCGTTTCGTCCCAAGTTAATACATGAATAATTTTTCTATTCATGTATTAATTTTATATAATGTTTGATTGGTAGGTTTCAAATGTTGTATAAAAATTATTCATGTATTAATCTTATACGGTGTTTGCGGGATAGAAGGTGGAATAAATTATGTGGTATTAGTTGTACATGGATTAAAATAATAAAATTACATTCATCCCTATCAATTTACTTTTAAAATCTTTTTTAATTCGATACTTTACCCAGAATTAGTTATAGCTTTTTTTATTCGGTGTATTTTTTTTAATTTTCTTGGCAATATGAATATTTTATTTGGTGTATCACTTCTTTTTTTGGGTGTATCTTTTTTATTATTTGGTGTACATTTACACCTCCACTTTCTTCTGCTTTTTTTAAAAAAAGATATTCAATTATACAATATAATTTTTTATTATTTTTTTATTTATTTATTTATTTATAATATAAATTGATTATAATAAATTAAATATTTAATAATTAATAATTCATGTATTGTAACATTAACATAAATAATTAAAATCTGTATAATTAATTTTTACATAAAATAACACATAAATTCTTTCATAACTAATTTATGTATTACTAATACCTGTATGACTTTATTCCGTAAACAAACGGCCCCTTAGCGCCCGGGGTAGATGGGATGAAAACCAAAAGGTTTAATTAGCTGGAGCCTGGATGTCATTGTCTGCTGCTGACTGACTCGACTGTATATTGTATTAGGTTACATCTCCTCATTCCCCCTGCCAATTTTCAGTAACCCCCATCAAAAACAAAGTGCACGGCCTCCCAATTAATGGACAAAGGCCCACCATAACTTCTCTGGGCCCATCGCCTAACATTCACGTGACGTGGGTGGATTCCACACCTCATCATGCTTTTTATGGACTGATAGGGTCCAATGGGCCTTGTGTTAGCTGACTGACTCGAAAGGATTAGTAAGGGCCCACTTCATTAAGGCCGTTTTGTCATAACTCGAGACAACCAACTCATAAATTTCAAGTATTAAAAGTGAAGGGATAAGTAGGGTTCCTTCCTTCCATCGATTACTATTTCTGTGGTTTTGCTTTTTAACACAACTAATCCAATCGGTTTTTTCTATATATACGAAATAAATGTCCAAATAATTAACCCCACATAAGCAAAATTGCGCATGATGTATCATTTGTTTACAAGTGTTTTTCTTTGAAATATAAACTGGTCCTACTTCTCAATTAACACTGTTTTCATGATTGAAGGAATTGGTTCTCTTATTAATATTTTACATTGATAAATATCCATCTTACAGTAGAATTGGAATAGGACATTATTCGTAAGCAGTTAATGATTCCAATTTCTACAGCTATTAGCTTCTTCTTCTTCTTTTTTCCCATTTTCTATATATTCTATTTTCTCCCTGTTCATAAGTTTTGTTTTAATATTTTCCATAAAAATGATCAAAGGGGAATTTTAAATTTACCAACAAACGAGAAGCATGAAATTTCCAGCTCTTGGTTAATCTGCTATAATTGGTTCATTTTGGTTTTAGACCAAAAAAGAAGGGACTAAAACCATGCATACACCTAGTAGTAGTAAATACAGATATCATATTACTGCTTAAAACGTAGTTGAGAAGATGCTCAATATTTATATTTTGGGTACAAAACTTCCTAGAGTTTACAAAACTTTTGCTAGCATAACTAAAATGCTAATAATATGAATGCCCTTGCTTAGAGTTAGAACTGCGTTTCTTAAAACACAGCTGATAATACATTCTCACCAGAAAGGGCATATGTTTGCAAGCTGCTAGGACACAGTTTCAAGGTCAGAGCAAATAGAACTGGCTTTAACTTCCTCCGCAAAACTGAATATCTAAGAGCTCATCAGACTACTTGCCCCATTGGTAGAGAGAGGCAGGACAAGTACAGATGCAAGACAGAAATATCTTGTGTACATAAAGTATCCAATTTGGCGAGCTCGTCTGACAACAAATGTTTCACATCCTCATTACACATCATCTTTTTGCAACTTTCCTCTTTTTTGATACAGTTTTCTGCTTCTGGTCTCTCATCCTCTTCTTTGTTTGTTTTTGGAGGGATTTATTAACCAAAGATGGTTGCTCCTTCAATGCAAAACTTCTTGCCACATGGCCCAAGTGAAGTTTCTTCACCATAAATATTCCTTTAAGTTCACCACGATGGGCAGTATATGCACGAACCCAGGAGCAAAATGCATTCTGCGCCATTTTCTTCATCTTTAACTGACAACATCAAGTCAATCCATCATTTGAAGAATATGGAAATTATTCTGTCCTATTTAAGTAGCATTATTGTTGAGGTGTATCTACTTGACCTAAGCAACTTTTAATACAATCAACCAATATCAGCTTTCTAAAAGCAAAAAGAGACATTACTAGTATTACATAAGTGGTGGCATGTGGACCAATTCAAAAGTGCACCAATCCCATCAGGACATTTAGGAAATTCTTACAAATTAATTTAAGACCGGATTCATACTAAGCTAAAGGAAGATAAATCAAAGCAAGTAGAAAATCCAATAGAGCTCTAAATCTTCAACTAAAGGAAGCCTGTTTCAGTGCAACTATTTACAACAATCAGATCATTTGCACAAACAACGAAAAGAGAAGCAGATGCCCCCATAGGAGAATATATTATACAAGCCTGACCCCCATTTCACACTACAGAGAATAAGTTCCAAGAGATCGTTTATGCCAAATAGGCATCTCTTAAGTTGTTATTTCAACCTTAGACTTCCTTACTTTAACTTGTAGTAGTAATGTCAACTAGCAATAACATTAGCACAGCATAGGCAAAGGATCAACCAGAAGGATGAAAATAATAGAAAATAAGAAGCCTCTTTTATTTCATAACTAATGAAAAATTAAAAAACTTGACTTCAAACTGCAGATAGGTATGTCAAAATGAAACGAATTGCAAGCTCTGTTGTATCATGCTGAAGAAATTTACAACAACGCACGAAGCAAAAAGGAAACTCAGCACTTCAACATAAATAAGACCAGTTCTCATACCTCTGATGAGGTAAAGGATTCCAATGCTTTCTGCAGAGAAACAACCCAGGGATGCGTGTCTACTGAAACAAAATTCTTCGGGTGGTACCTGATACCAAACAACGGAAAGCTATCCAAAAGTTTCTGAAGGGGATACTCTGTTAGTGTCACCCCATGTTTCTCCAAGTCATGCAGGTAATCAGTTTCAACTGGCTGTAGGAACAATAAGGAATCTCCCTTTTCACCTATACGGGCGGTTCTTCCTACCCTGCATTAGGATGTAACTAACATCAATCCACGAATCCAGGCGAGCACACTACTCAAATTTGGAAAACAAATTATTGAGGTGTTGATTTGTGTTCAATCACTCCAGACTTAGTAGTGCTTCTGGCTTAAGGAAATTTGATCTCCTTGTTGGAACTTGGAAACTTGGGGTCCCAGGGAAGAGGGTGGAAGAAATATGTACAACCACAAAAAGACGTACATGATAAAGGATCCAGACTATCACCATGTAAGTAAAATAAAGTGGAAAAATTTAAGGACTGACACGTGATTTACTGACCAATATTTTTAAATCGAAAATTTTAAACAGGAAGGGAGAGAGTTTACCGATGCACATATTCAGTTGCCTCTCCTGGAGGATCATACTGTATAATGCACCTAACTTTTGGAAAGTCCAAGCCCCTAGCAGCAACATCAGTGGATAGCAGAAGTGCTGATTTTTCTGTTTTAAAAGCATGGAATGTAGTTCTTCTGTCCTCGTGATTCATATTCCCGTGTAACCGAAATGTGTTGCATTTCAGAAACAGTTGTTTGACATCTATATCTGATTGCAGATGAGAGAGCCACTGAAATCCACTCACCAATGAATAATGAAAATCTACAGCAGCACATGTTGAAAAGAACACCACAACCTGTACCGTGCAAAAAGGGTAAAAAGCTTTATGCCAGTGAACAATTAATCTCCACTTTTACAAGTCAAAATTGCTTGTTTGGCACTAAAGAATTGCTTTACCTTCTGGGAAGATTCCTTCTCAAATAGATGTTGTAGAATTGCAAGAAGCACTACAAGCCGAGAACCACAGGGGACTACAAATAGAGCCATAAGAGTATTATGATGATACAGAAAGTGATCAGGGTAATACATGAATAAATACTTTTCTTAATAAGTCGTGAACATATACTGGGTAATCATACCATTTATATATCTCTGAAGTAACTGAGTAGGAAGTTTATATTCCTCAGTTGAAGAACTCTGTGGTTTGCCATTTTTTCCTAATATATCATTTCCATTAAATTCCATGGGTTCCACGTCCTGATGAGTTAACTGTAGCTCTATTTTCTTGTCAAGCCCAACCATCACCGGGTTATCTAAACTAATTTTGGCAAGGTGATTTACTTTCTCATTTAATGTAGCTGATAACAGCAAATTTTGCCTCTGAACCTCAGCAATCTGTGAATTTGTGTTACACTTGCCAACAGATTTTTGTTGTTTTGAGCCCAGAATACTAAGTATGTCTTCAATATCTTTACCATATCCAAGCTCCAGAATTCTATAAAGCATATATGCAAAATTGAGGGATTAAAGATATGAATTTAGTCAAATAGCATGTCCATCGAGAGATAAAACATAATTATACCTGTCTGCTTCATCAAAAATTATCCAACGCAGGTTTGTATATGAGAATGATGATGTGTTTTTTAGGTGATCCAAAAGACGTCCAGGAGTTGCAACAAGAATAGATATACCTGGAAATGAGCACTATGATGAGGCTTTTGAAATGCTTCGAAACCAAGAAGAGGAAAATTCTCCAGGAGTACTACTACAGACAACTCTGATTAATATTAAACACCATACAGCAAGACCACCAAGGCACACAACAGAAAAATTCAAGTGACTTGCATGAGAAAGGAGATGAATGAGACTATTCAATCCTCAAAAGCTAAAGAGACTAGCATGGGCTGTATGGATATAAAGTAAAAGAACTAGGATAGAGGAAATATTTCTCTATATGAGGGCCAAAAAATAAAAACCATCAGTTCACAAGAAGAAATGCTCGAGATATATTAATGTCCCAAATACCTTGTATAATTGTTTCAAATGGATCTTTAATGAACTTAGACTATTCCACTCATTTCCAAATTCATCCTGGAGACAATATACAGGATACAATCCCTAGTGTAGCTTCTGAGTGCAGTAGCATTGGAATTTCTGGAATGAGAAGCTTTCTAGGAGTGTTAATAATCACTAGTCATCCACCACTCCCATTCTTTTTGTTAACGATTTAGGGGTTAGGAAATAAAGACATGTTTTTTCACCAGATATTTGATCTTCATGTCCTATTAAAGTCATAGTCTGCAAACCAGAAAATTCCATCTTCCCTGTGGCTTAATTGCTAATAAAATTCCTGAGAGACTTCAAATGCATCGTAGTCACATTCATCACACCACTTCTGCTTCCAAAATACCAGTGTTAGAGTGAAATACACGCAATTCGTTCCGAACAAGACCAGTTTCGAAAGAACAAAGAAAGCCACCATAAAACCATAATAAAAAGGAAGATGGGAGAGCATAGTAAGGAGAGGAGAGAACTGTGAGGTGTTTCTGAATGTTCAATCTAGAACTGAATTTCATGCTTGGAATAGTCCAAAACCATTATAAACCAACTTCAAAATTCCTATTCGATTGCAGTACATTGCATATCTCTAACATCCGCAAGCGCCTTTACGTCCAACCTAATCTAAGTTTTACAAGTGAGCTGAATTCTTTTCTATTTTCCGTTCCTATTTTTGTATACTCAATTAGTTTTTGAGGAGCCTAAAGCAACAAACAAGCTAAAATGTGAGGTGGAAGAAAAATAGTGGCTCGGCAGGCTAAGTATTCGGTGTAGAGAGCATAGAGCAGCAAGAGTAGTTAGCATTTGGCTCAGAGCATAGGAAGTAACTCATAGGATGAAGGGTGGCCCTAGAGCCAAGAGAGTGGCTCACTAGACTTACAAGTGAGAAAATAAAATTGCAAAATTTGGCACTACCATATAAAAGAATTTAAACATCCAATCTAAAACTTAAATGTGATGAATAAAGCAGTTTAAGGCCATTGTAATTGCATCTGAAACCCTTATGCAATTGATATGCAAAATATACATCTTCAGAAAGAACAAAAGGTGTGGAATCTGGCACTGATCAAAAAGGAAATCTTAGCAACCACTATGGGACTGTAGATTTCTCCTCATCAGCACCATTTTCAGCATTGTTTAAGAAAATGGCTAGAATATACAACAACAACAACAACCTAGTGAAATCCCACAAAGTGACGTCTGGGGAGGGTAGAATATACGCAGACCATACTCCTACCAAGATAGAAAGGCTGTTTCCGATAGAGGCTAGAATATACGCAACATAAAAAAGCTTCCTACTTTAGCAAGCAATCTGACTTTAAGTTACAAAAGTATCTCCGATGAACCAAAACATCCAGCATTTAGCATCTCAAGAGCAGAGGTAAGAATGCAATGTACTGCCAACACTATACAAAGCATTGAAAACGTGGAGAAACCGTCCATTACTATAGCTAACATATGTGAGCAATATAGAAACTAATTTGGACAAAGCGACCTACTTTATTTTACTAGTTGTATGATTTAGTGGCTTAGTTGTTGGCTGTCTAAAATCTTTGGTAAATAGAATCCGTTTTGAAAATACATCTCTACTCCATCTTAGGTACTTTTTTAGGCCCGTGTAAAGCAAAGGGAATGAAGGGACCTGCAGGAGGCTGAAAAGCCGCAGTGCGCTAGTGAGTTATCCACAGACAAGGAGAAGGTTTTGTCTAAATACAGAACCTACTTCCATTTACAAGGACAAGAAATAAAAGGGAAAAAAATGCACCTACCTTTTCGCAATCTTGCTTTTTCTTTGGACCTGCTTTCCCCTCCCATAATATAGCCAGGAACAATCCAGTGAAAACGGTGCAACAACTTTTGCAAGATCTCATATACCTGCATGCATAATTCATGCGTTGGCACAAGAACCAACACTATCCCAAATATATCAGTTACACTGGATTAAGTCAGCAAAGTTCACAAGAGAAATAAAACGTAGGTAGCTGATTTTCTTATACCTATTATCAAGACAAACACTTGGTTTAGCCTAAATCACATCCGCAGTTATTCTAATAATGAAAATCATATTTTTCATTTTCAAGTTCATCAAAGAAGTAGCTTTTATTGTCTTTTTAACCTTAAATTTAATCATATATCTAGTGACTTTTCATTTTGTACTTCAGGTAACTGCAGATTCTCATAATAGACAACCATGGAGAGTACATTATTAGATAGTGGCCTTTCCGAAGGAGGGAGAGATAGCTCAAGGATAAAAGAAATCTAAGCAAAGGGATAGCATGTGGAACCAAGAGGAGCAAATATGGCACGTACCAAAAGTACCATCAGACCGCTGAATCCTGGGATCACACTTCTGCAGCTGATGAATGACTGGAGCCAAATAAGCCACAGTTTTCCCTGTTCCAGTAGCCGCGTTCACTAGCCTATCAATAATCCAAAAATCAATTCTACTAAAATTCCAAATACTGGCACATCTATAAATACAATAATTGGATAAAAATCATCAAAGGGTATAGAATTACACGTGGCGACCGGAGAGGATAACAGGAATTGATTCAGCCTGAACAAGAGTCGGAGCCTCAAATCCAAGCCTCTCTGTTATCGAATTTATATTAAAAAAATAATAAGAAATCGTAAACTACTTAAGCTTTTCTCTTTCGAAACTTGAAATGAAAAAGATGCAATTTTAAATAATTCCAGCTACAATATTAAATATACCCATAAAATTAACAGCTTGTATGAGAGAAAACCTTTAAGCTGGTCGCATAAGGTAGGGTGAAGACCGAGACTTGCGAAAGAGCAAGAAGCGAAAACCTCAGAGTTACTGTTCGTGTGATTGCTCGGGGTGCTGTTATCACCCTTCTGCTTTTTCCTCTTGTTGAGGTTTAGCTCCATTCTTTCTTCAGTGCAACACTTCAACCTCACAACCGCTGTGTATTGGGTAGGGTTTTAGTATTCAACTAAAAAGGGTCAAATACACACAGAATGAACTATCAAATAGAGAGATCATGACCAAAAATAGTCCTTTATGTTTTGAGTCTGAATAATTTTGGTCTCTAAATTTGTCAAAAAAGAACATTTTTAGTTTTTGTCAAATTTTTAGCAGATTTTATCAGTTAGATTTAACAGAAACTGTAAATAAAAAAATAAAAAGCAGGAACTCACGCTTAGGGATATGATTTTATAATTTTTGCTTTTTAATTTAGATTTGATGGAAACCGTAAACATATGAAAAAATATTAATTTTTTAAAAAATTTTAAAAATAAAAAATATTCGATGCATATTTAAAGGACCATTTTTATCATTTTTATCATCATATAAACATCTCAAATTTCTTTTTCATAATTTAGACACCTCCTATTACCAAATGAATGAAGTAGTTTGTGATTTACACCCCTAATGAATGCGTTCATTTGTGAGTTACACATTATTTTATTTTTTTAATGATTTGCACCCTAATCTTTTTTAGTTCTTTGTAAAATCATAAAAAGTGGTCTTTTTCAAGTACTTACAAGGGTAAAACAAAAATACAATATGTTATTTTATTTGTTAGAAATTTAGAATTTAAAAATATAATAGACTTTCTGTCAATAATATAATTGAGTTCTAGTTTTTCTTTTTAATATATGGACAAAGCCAGAAAATAAAGATTTGAATAAATATCTTCATCGGCTTTCATATATTATAAATTAAAAAAATTCCATCCCAATCAAAATAGATCAGAAAAAGTGTAATAGAGCGGAGAAAAGTTATAAACAGAGGGAATGTGCCTTTGGATGGAGAAGAAAGACATAAAAATTTAGTTTTCCTCTCGGCACATGTTATCCTAACGTGCGTCTTCTATGGGAAAGAGAACATGAATTCCTACGCAGAAAGCTCAGGAAGCTGCTGTAACTGTGGTGGTTCAGCAAAGGAAGTGTCACGATCCGAACATAGGTCCGGATCGAGACACGGGACAATGAACCCCGAGAGGCTCCAAGTCAACCCATGGCATGATCATAGCGTAACAGTTCAAAATAAGAACTAACAAGAATCATAACCAGGCGAAAGCTAATTGAATGAGTCTAATTAAAAACCATAAGAACAAATGTAACAACACTTTGATACAAAGCTGAATCTATCTAAACAAGTCTGAAAGCCTTTACTAAACTGATAAGTTGCTGGGACAAGCCCCCAGCTAACTCCTAAAATTTGAAAACTGAAACATAATGAAAATATAAATTGCGTCCCTGAGAGATGAGGACTCACAACAAGCAGCTGAGGGGGGGGGAATAAAGTGTAACTAACCACGTGGCTGAATCTGAAAACTTGAATTTATATCATGAAATGATATAACATATAAAGACGTGCAATCAGTACTTGAAATGTACTGAGTATGCGGGAAACGCCAATAAACTAAAACATGCAAGTATACAAGAAGAAAATAAACTGAACACATTAATGGTAATATAACTGAAAGGAGATACAATAACCCTGTCTGAGATATACATATACAGATTAACATAATGATTTTATAAGAAACATTTACTGAAACATGATTAATTGATGCGCAAAGGTTATATACTAAACAAATACTGAGGACCGAAGCCGTGACTGATATCATAGAGAGTCCCTGACTGTCAAAGGAAAAAGTTTTCGGCTGTGGAGAGTCCCTGACTGTCTAAGGGAGAGTCCCTGACTATCGAAGGAAAATGTTCTCGGCTGTGGAGAGTCCTTGACTGTCGAAGGGAAACGTTCTCAATTGTGGAGAGTCTCTGACTGTCTAAGGGAGAGCATTCTCTGATATAGAGAGTCATTAACTGACTATGGGAACATTCTCAGCTAATGAGACTCCCGACAGACTAAGGGAAACATTCTCAGCTGATGAGAGTCTCGACAGACTAAGGAAAACATTCTCAGCTGATGAGAGTCCCGACTGACTAGAACTAGTCTAAATTACTACAGATAATCAGAGACATGAGCATTCAACAAATTACATCATACTTTATACACATCCACAATATTCAAATCCCCAGTTCATAGCATACGACATATATCTTAGATTCGTGTAAGATCCATAGGTCCAAATCGTACTTTAACATATGTATATTAAATCATATATTCTAGACCTACGAAAAACCTATATAATCAACTCATGCCTCGAACATGTACAATGAGATCATGGTGAAAGCACATGAATATTTCATGAAACCGCATTTCAAATTTACACTAATTCATGATGAGAATTCGGTAATCATGTCATTACCATAGGTTTAACTCATACCCAAAATATTTACATCGTAATCATAGTGAAAACATGCACATACTTCACTTTGGCCAAGCCCATAAGTTTTAATCGTGTTCCAACACATACAATGCGACCTACGTTCTAGATTTGCGGAATCCATGTGATTTACATATACTTTAAACAAGGATATAACTTCATGATAAGAGCATATGATCAATTTATGAAATCCCATTTGAAATTCTAGGCTAATTCATAGTGAAAATCCTACATTCATGTTATTCACATATCACACACATATTTTAGGAAAGATATAAGTAACCTCATGAACATGCACTATTATTAATCGTGAGAGTTTTTAGAATTTAGAAAAAGCACATGAAAGTTTATGCATAAATTGGAACCCTAGAACACGTTTTTCTAGAATCATGGATTTAGGTTTTTAAAATAAAAATTTGGGGCCCAAGGATGAAAGGATGTCTTTGTTGAAAGCCTAATACCTACTTCGAAGAAATTCCCACTTGAACTTAACTCTTGAAGCCTTTGAAGAAATCCCAACTGAATCTTTAGGCTTGAGAGAGAAGAGGAAGAAGAATTTGAGGGAATATCTTAAGGGAATAAGAGATTACGCTAGAAAACCCCTTTAAAACGTCCCATACAATGCTCAAAACGACATAGTTTAGGAGTTAGAAGCATAGAATTTTACGAAAACACCCCTAAAAATTTGCAGGAAAAATCCACCTGCCAGTCCCCACGAGGCACTCCACGAGTCGTGGACTCGGCAACAACTCGTGGTGCCAAGTCACGGAGTGCACTGGAACATTTCTCAAAATTTCTTCTCGAATCTGACGACGACTGACTTCACCAATCGTTGTCCATCCCAAGACTCGTGATTCCTCCCGTTGCGACTGAAGCCCATAATTCCAGCCCCTCCTTCCCACGACTGATCTGACGATTCGTTACTTGACATGATGACTCGTCAGGTCATCCGTGGTCACACTACCTCAAGACCCCATCTTGAATCTCCAGCATCCCCCGACGGTCGACCTAACGAGTTGTTGCCTACCTAAAGACTCGTTGGGTCATCCGTGGTCGCTGAGCCTTGCTACACCTCCTGACTGCTCCTCACAGGTCTGACCACGACCCGTTAGGTCACCTAACGAGTCATTCCACGACTCTTTCTGAGGCAAATTTTCCACTTTCCAGCTGATTTTTCTTTAAGTCTGGGGACTGTTCTTAGAAACTTTCGGATTGTTACAATCTCCCCCTTGGGAATATTCGTCCTCGAATGTTGGATAAACATACTAAAAGAATAGGGACGGATTTTAAATCCCAAAATTAATCAATTACAGCTAAAACCAATATAGTATCTGACCTCGGCTAATCTTACATCTCCAAACTGAATATCCAAATCGCACATGCATGATAAGGCGTAAGAGGGACTGAATAACAATGAAACGGACATGGGACTAAATAGAACACTAAGAAGAATTTTTTCCCTCTAATTGGAACTGAGCTGATACGGACTGAGTCTTCATTCTCAAATCGCTTTCTGACACTGAAATAGGATTCATGATATCTGGTCTAACTGGGTGTAAGAAATTCATGAGCGCATGTCATTCACGACATCTAAAATTGAGCACATATAGGAGGTACTTTCATCTATTAGGCTACTAAGCAACTTCTAAAGACTGAATTCGAGCTAAACATATTGGAAGGCATGAGCCAACACACATAACTGGTTTATAACATGAAGATGAGCCTTAAGGATTTATAGAGTAAAACTGGCATCGCAGTCTGAAGCGGCTACTAAGGAATTCTGGAAGTCTGCACATAGGGATAGGTAGAGCCAAGCTTCAACTTAAATACAAAAGAAGTTATTAGAACCTGAAGGGATTAACATACCGCAATCGTTAGGGCTGGAACTCCCCTACTAGCATTCTCAAGATCCGACTTGCCTCATATACTTAGCATCCCCCCCTTAGATTAAAGCCATCATTCTAAGGCTCTTGAATCCTTCTTAAGGTCGGGCTAAGTTACTAACTCCTAGCTCCTCCTTCACCTCTGACATTCACTGCAAGCCTTACACTCATAACTATTCACATCACACATCGACCATATCTTCTCAACAACCATCATAGAGCTTCTTATTCAATACTGGGGTTCTGGGGCTAGCATTATGTGCGAGCGCGTAAAGCACAAGTCAGGGAAGGAACCGTTAGAGTTTCATACTCCACGCACAATAGGAATTATGAAGAAAAGGGCACATTCCTAAAACATCTCGTAGCCTCTTCGTCATAAGTGTGACGCGCTTCACACCCATGAAGAAGACTCTACTTAACGCGGTTTTCAGACACCCTAGGACATTCTAAACCTTTTCTCTAATACCAAGTTTGTCACGACCTGAACATAGGCCCCGATCGAGACACGGGACAAGGAACCCCGAGAGTCCCCAAGTCAACCATGGCATGATCATAGCGTAACATATTAGAATAATAACTAACAGGAATCATGACCAGGCAGAAGCTAACTGAATGAGTCTAATTAAAAAGCCTAAGAACAAATGTAACAACACTTTGATACAAAGCTGAATTTATCTAGACAAGTCTGAAAACCACTACTAAACTGATGAGTTGCTGGGACAAGCCCTCAGTTAACTCCTAAAATCTGAAAACTAAAACATAATGAAAATATAAATTGCGTCCCCGAGAGATAAGGACTCACCACAAGCAGCTGAGAGGGGAATGAAGCATAACTAACCATGTGGTTGAGTCTAAAAACCTGAATCTATATCATAAAATGATATAGCGCATAAAGGCGTGCGGTCAGTACTTAGAATGTACTGAGTATGCGGGAAGCGTAAGTAAACTAAAACATGCAAGTATACAAGTAGAAAGCAAACTGAAAACATTAATGGTAATATAACTGAAAGGAGATACAACAACCCTGTCTAAGATACATATATACAGATTAACATAGCGATTTTATAAGAAACATTTACTGAAACATGATTAACTGATGCGCAAAGGTTATATACTAAACAAATATTGAGGGCCAAAGACGTGACTGATATCATAGAGAGTCCCTGACTGTAGAAGAAAAACGTTCTCGGCTGCGGAGAGTCCTTGACTGTCTGAGGTAGAGTCCTGGACTATTGAAGGAAAACATTCTCGATTGTGGAGAGTCCCTGACTATCTAAGGGAGAGTCCCAGACTGTCGAAGAGAAACGTTCTTAGTTGTGGAGAGTCCCCGACTGTCTAAGGGAGAGCATCCCGACTGTCTAAGGGAGAGCATTCTCTGATATAGGAGTCACTGACTGACTATGGGAAACATTCTCAGCTAATGAGAGTCCCAACAGACTAAGGGAAACATTCTCAGCTGATGAGAGTCCCGACAGACTCGAATTTACTCTAATTCATGATGAAAATTTGATAATCATGTCATTACCATAGGTTCAACTCATACCCAAAACATTTACATCATAATCATAGTGAAAACATGAACATACTTTACATTGGTCAAGCCCATAAGTTCTAATCGTGTTGCAACACATACAATGCGACAT
The DNA here is from genome assembly GCA_035772735.1 of Datura wrightii. Taxonomy (NCBI): domain Eukaryota; kingdom Viridiplantae; phylum Streptophyta; class Magnoliopsida; order Solanales; family Solanaceae; genus Datura; species Datura wrightii. The sequence goes on along the minus strand of JASDFA010000016.1, from coordinate 63,055,459 downwards.
ATGTTTCTAGATTTACGGAAACCATGTGATTTACATATACTTTAAACAAGGATATAACTTCATGGTAAGAGCATATGATTAATTTATGAAATTCTATTTGAAATTCTAGACTAATTCATGGTGAAAATCCCACATTCATGTTATTCACATATCACACACATATTTTAGGAAAGATATAAGTTACTTCATAAACATGCACTACTATTAATCATGAGAGTTTTTAGAATTTAGGGAAAACACATGAGAGTTTATGCATAAATTGGAACCCTAGAACATGTTTTTCTAGAATCATGGATTTAGGTTTTTAAAATAAAAAATTTGGGCACAGGGATGAAAGGATGTCTTTTTTGAAAGCCCACATACTTGCTTTGAAGAAATTCCCACTTGAACTTAACCCTTGAAGCCTTTGAAGAAATCCCAACTAAATCTTTAGGTTTTAGAGAGAAGAGGAAGAAGAATTTAAGAGAATATCTTGAGGGAATGAGAGATTAGGCTAGAAAAACCCTTAAAAATATCCCATACAATGCTCAAAACAACGTAGTTTAAGAGTTAGAAGCATAGAATTTTATGAAAACACCCTTGAAAATTTGCAGGAAAAATCCACCTGCCAGTCCCCACGAGGCATTCCATGAGTCGTGGCCTTGGCAATGACTCGTGGTGCCAAGTAGAGTGCATTGAAAAATTTCTCAAAATTTCTTCTTGAGTCTTATGATGACTGACTTCACGAATCGTTGTCCATCCCACACTCGTGATTCCTCCCGTTGCCACTGAAGCCCACGTTTCTAGCCCCTTCTTCCCACGACTGACCTGACGAGTCGTTACTTGACACGATGACTCGTCAGGTCGTCCGTGGTCACCATTGCCTCAAGACCCCATCTTGGATCTCCAGCATCCCCTGATGACCGATCTAACGAGTCTTCGCCTGCCTAACGACTCATTGGGTGATCTATGGTCACTGAACCTTGATGCACCTCCTGATTGCTCCTCACGGGTCTGACCACGACCTGTTAGGTCACCTAACGAGTCATTTCACGGCTCGTTCTTAGGCAAATTTTCCACTTTTCAACTGATTTCTTTCTTTAAGTTTGGGGCCTGTTCTTAGAAACTTTTGGGTTGTTAAAGGAAGAAGGATGGGTCACAAAACCAAGCAGTATCTCATTTCCTGGGGACTGAAACAACACCTAAAGAACTACAATGACAAAATTACTAAACCCTCAACAAGAATCGATACAAAACCAAAAAGCAAGTCTTGATCCAATAGAAACCAGCTCCAGTCACACCGCAACGTATTTAAGTCATAAATCTGATGCATACAGATGGACTAAGTTCGATGAAATAGATCAGATCAGACCCAACCAATGGAACAGTAACCCGAAAATTAGCAGAATTGATGACAAAGCAGAAAACCCAAGCATCAAGTAGTAAATTGACCTACGTGAATAAAGTGGGGAGGGGGGGGGGTATAACAAAAGGCCTCAGTATGGGACAACTTTGATATCACTAAGGCGACTAATGTCGAATTCAAATTGGTGTCAAGCCTGAGAAACACGGTGAGTCACCTATTTGTGCAATAGAGTTGGAGGATATTAGTACAGAGATTGCTACTAGAAAAACTTGGTGATATGTTATGTTTTAGGGGCTTATCCCCATTTGTTGTGATGAATGGATACATACATAGACTATGGGGGAAACATTGAATTAATAAGATATCACTGCTTAAAAATGGTATAGTGCTGGTAAGATTATAAACCGTAGTAGGAAAAAATGATGTGATTCAAGGAGGAATATATTATTTCGATGACAAACCATTTATTATGAAGCCATGGCCACCATAAATAGAATTCAAAAGGGAGGAATTATACACGGTGCCAATTTGGTTTAATCTATCTAGATTGAATTTCAAGTATTAAAGTCCAAATGAGTTGAGTGAAATAGGAACTCTGATTGAAGAACCTATCATGGTTGTTCAAAAAACTAAGAAGAAATAGGGGTTAAACTTTTTGAGGATGCTTGTTGAGGTGGACATGAACTCTACATTGTCAAATGTGGTAATGCTCATTAATGAAAGAAAAATATCAATTGAGCATAAAATCTAATATGACTGGAAGCCTACATTATGCTCCCACTGTCATAGATATGGACATGATACTGAAGCTTATAGGAGAAAGAAGAATTCTCTCCCTAAACAGCAAAAGGAGAGAGTGGAAGTTGTGGGTGATAACACTCAAGAAGCTAGGGAGAAGGGTGTAAAACATGTAGAGGATAAGGAGGTTGTAACTCCTTTTGAGGTGACTACTACAAAGGGCGGGCACCTAGGACTCAAGACTGCTGGGGACATGGAGCAGGGAAAATCAGAAGGTAATATCAAGGTGTGGATGACACCACCAAATCACAGTAAGTAGCAAACACAAAATATGGTCCAATATAACTCTTTTAAGCTTTTAGATGGACCAGATCCAAAAGTGCAGTTACTTAGAAGTCTACCAAAAAGGGGGAATGGGAAAATATGCCTCCACCTAGATCTGAATAACATATATTATGGAATGTTAGAGGACTGAATGCCCCTAACAAACAAAAGGAGATAACACTCCTATATACTAGAGAGAAAATTGGATAGGTGGGACTGGTGGAAACCAAGGTAAAAAGTAACAAAATTAATTAGGTGGCTAGATATATGTTTGATGGATAGGGAGTTGTGACAAACCTGTACCAGCACCCTAATGATAGAATTGTACTATTATGGAGGATTGATTACTTCTAGGTCAGGAGTATAAGTAGTGAAACACAGGTTCTTACTACAAAAGGCCTTTATGCTTACTGTTATATATGTTTTTAACACAAGGGGGAAAGAAGGCCCTTATGGTGATACCTGGAGGCAACTAGTATTGGTATTAGCCAACCATGGTTAATTCAGGGAGATTTTGATTCTTTCTTGAATACATATGATAGTATTGGAGGCAATCAATAGTGTTGACGTAGTGGATTTCCAAACATGTATTGAATTAGGCAAGCTATTGAATCTACCTAAGCATGGGAGTAGATACACTTGGAATAACAAGCAAGGGAAAAATAAAGTACATTCTAAGATTGACTGGGTGTTTTTTAACAATGAATGTTTGGACCAGATGCCTGATTTCAGCATAAATTTCATGGTAAAGGGCATTAGTGACCACTGTACAGTGAAGATAGCTCCACTAACCACCAACAAAAGAAGTAGACAATCTTTCAAGTATTGTTGTGTATGGGCTACATACCTTCAGTTCTATGAAAGGGTGCAAACTAGATGGAATCAGCCTATTGATGGTTGCAAAATGCTGCAAGTTGTGAGGAAGCTCAAAGTTCTGAAAAGAAGTTTGAGGAACTTGAATGGTCAACATTTTAGAAATATTATTTCTGAAGTTGGGGAGGATAGAGACATATTGGCACAAGCACAACAAGCCTTACACATGAGATCTAAGGATATGACATTGCAGAAAGATGAGAGGATCAAATATCTCAAGTTCAAAAGGTCTTCCTATTTAACTATAATATATCTAAAAAAATAAAGCTACTTGGATTAAGCTGGGAGATGATAATATTATGTTTTTTTTGTCAATCATAAAGCTCAACAATTACAGTAGACAATTCTTCAATTGAATGAAAAGTATGGTAACTACAAACAGACCAAGATGCAATAGCTAACATCTTGGTAGACTATTATCAAAAATTACCGGGAAGAAAGGAAAGGTATAGACAAGAAGTAAACATAGTTTCCTGCATAGTAAATATGTTCTCTCTATTGGGGATCAACTAAAACTTGGTAAATCTTACACTAAAAAAAGGAGTTCAGGATGCTATGTTCAGTATTGATAAGAATAAAAATCCAGCCAGATGGATATGGTAGTAGTTTTCCAAAGAAGCTTGAAAAACAGTTGGACAGGATGTCATTAAGGTAATATTAGAGTTTCTCAGAAATGGGAAGCCATTTAAGCAAATTAACTCAACATTGATTACCCTGATTCTAAAGGTTTCTATTCCCCAATAGGCCAGCCAGTTTAGGTTTATTTCTTGCTATAATGTCCTATAGAAATGCATATCCAAAGTTATTTATATGAGACTCAAATAGGTTCTGCCACTATTGGTGAGTGAGAACCAGACTGCTTTTGTTGAGGGAAGATCACTAATACATAATATACTTATTTGTCATAATTTATAGAGGCAGTATACCTGACAGACATTCCCAAAATGTATGATAAAAATTAATTTGAAAAAAGCTTATGACATAGTACATTGGGAGTTTCTGGAAGAAGCTTTAAATGATTTTTGGATTCCCAAGATCTTTCACTCATTTAGTCATGGCTTGATTACTTCCACAGTTCACAGTAAAGATTAATGGTGAAGGACATTGTTTCTTTAAAGGGAAAAAGGGCTGAGGCAAGGTTATCCTATGTCACCTTTGCTCTTTGTCGTAGTGATAGAATATTTAACTAGAACTCTAAGAAAGATGAGTGAGCTTCCTAACTTTAGATACCACCCTATGCGCAAAACTACCAAACTTACTCACCTAATATTTGTAGACAACCTCATGATATTCTGCAAGGGAACTTTTACTTCAATATACAGAGTAATGGAAGCTTTACAGCATTTCAGTGACACACCAGGTTCAATTGCCAATTTGGAGAAGTCAAATATTTTCTTAGCTTGAGTGAAGGAAGAACAAAACAGAATCCTAAAAGAAACTGGTTTCTCTATTGGATTACTATCTATAAGGGCTACCACTATCATATAAGAAATGGAGTACCATCAGCTTGTTGAAAAGATTACATACAGGATCACACGAGCTTATTATAAACACCTCTCATATGCTGGGAGACTTCAAGTTATCAATGCTGTCCTATTCTCCATATGTAATTTTTGAGGGCCTGTGTTCATTCTACCTCAGAGTGAGTTGAAGGAAGTGGGTAAAAAATGTAAGGATTATCTGTGGGAGATCTGAAGAAAAGAGGAAGATGGCACTGGTTTCATGGGAAAAGGTCTGTGTCCCAAAAAGGTTTGAAGGTCTAAATATCAAGAGCTGCAACAAGTGGAATATAACATCTGTAGGGAAATTATTATAGAAGGTGGCTGAGAAAATTAATGTATTTTGGTTTAAATGGGTAAATGAAATATACATGAAAAACGTAGGGAGTATTTGGAAGTACTTACCATCCAATGACTCAGGCTGGTATTGGAGGAAGCTAAACTCAATAAAATGGTTGATGGCAAGATGGTATCACAATAGTAAATATATTTTGACCCCTAAAGGAAGCTACTCAGTTTTCAGTAGTTATCAAAGCTATGTTGAGAAATCCAAGTAGGCTGAATGAAATAGAATTGATTTGGAATCCTAATCTTGCTACCTAAACAGAGAGTGTTAGCATGACTGGCATACCAGGATAGATTACTAACTAAAGACAGATTACAAAAGTTGCACATCCAAGTTGATAATGACACATGCTGTCTATGTCAAGAGGAAAAAAAGAAAACACAATCCACTTGTTTATAGAGTACTCTTGTATCAATGAAGCAAAGGATTCTATGGCAAGTTGGACGGGAATACACATGCCAATGGAGGATGCATAGGCAAGTTTGAAGTAGTTGAAGAGGAGACACTGAAGTCAATTTAAAAAGGAAGTAGTAACAACTGTTTGGGTTGCAACAATATACAATACTAGGCAGGTGAGAAACTGAAAACTTTTAAGAAGCATACATGTTAATATATGTTATGTCTCAACGCAAATAAAGAAGGAAATTGGGGTAAGAATTGAGGGAGTAAAGGTGGCAATGAGAGCTAGGAGATATCAAAATTAGATACATACAATTTGTAACTAGCTGTTAGATTGCTGTGAATGGTTGTGTTTTTGTTTTTTTGGTTTCCTATCTTGAGGTTTGGGGGTTACTGCTAACGGGGATTCTCATATGCATTGTAAACATCATTTGTTGGTTATGGTAATATATTCATAGTTATTATCGAGAAAAATGGAGAAGAAGGAGCAAATGTCTGGTGTTCAATAGAATCTATGGATAAAATAAATACGATAAAAACCAATATGAATATTATAAAGACAATAAAAAAAATTGTTACGTTTCCACCTCAAAGTGAAATATAGTATTTAGTATATTGCTTTTATTTTTAATTCAAATTATTGTTTTTTTATATGTAATTTTCTGTTTTTCCCTTTGTTGAATTATTGGGAAAATTAAATTTTTAATGATTTTTTAATGAATTAAGGAAATATAATACTTTCCATTTTGCTGCTTTTCTTATGGCCATTACCAGTTAATATATATTTGCATTTCAGTCTTTTTATAGTGCGCTCTCTCTCTCTCAATGTATGTGACTATTAATAATTTAATTTTGGGTCTGATTTTAATTTGTCTGCAGTTAACTCTCCGATTATGCAAGTGATCGAATTGCGAAGCTTACCCAAAAATGTAAGGTTGTTGCAGTAAATTATTTATGGATGAATCTAAGACTCCAGACTTGCAATGAGTGCAAGATAACGATGTTGATTAAGGATATGAACCTCTCCAGCTTGATTGTTTAGGCCCATCAAATTGAGGCCGAAATTTGAAGGATATGGAATGTAAGAACAAACGGCAAGGACTAGCTAGTTAGATTATGGCCATCAGAGGTCTGGGGGTGGTAGCGCCCACAACAATAGCCGCAACAACAACAAGGGCCCCAGTACGTAGTTCAGCCAGCGCCCCTACCTTTCAGTCCCATTAGGACTGGAGGGGTGGAGCATCTGGCTCTCAGTCTCAGACTCACAATACCGGGAACAGGTATCCAGCTTCCCCCAAGTGTGGCAAGAATCACGCAGGGGAGTGCCTTCAGGGCAAAGAGGGCTGTTTTGGGTGTGGACAGCTTGGAAATAGGCTTAGGGAGTGCTCATCAGTAGGGCGAGGGAGATCAAAATCCACCATATCATTAGCCCTAGTAGGCCAACACATCAGGTACAGATGGCGGTCAGTGCCAGAATCGTTTCTGTGCTCTATCTTCCCGTTAGGATCAGGAAAACTCACCTGAAGTAGTTACTGGTATGTTACGTCTTTCCATCTAGACGTGTATGCCCTCTTAGATCCAGTAGACACTTTTTCGTTCGTTACTCCCTATATAGAAGTACAGTTCAGCATTAGTCCAATAGTCCTCTCATAATCATTCTCAGTCTCCACCCCAGTTGGCGAGTCAGTTAGAGCCAACCGGGTGTGTAGAAACTGTGCAGTCTCAGTCCTGAATAAAGTTATTCCAGCTGATCTTGTAGAGTTAGACATGGTCGACTTTGATCTTATTCTCGGCATGGATTGGCTACACTCCTGCTATGCCTCAATTGATTGCAGAATTAGAGTTGTCAAGTTCCAGTTTCCAAACGAGCCAGTGTTAGTATGGATGGGCAACAATTCAACGCCTAAGGGTAGGTTTATTTCCTACCTTAAGGCCCAAAAACTCATCTCCAAGGGATGTATTTACCATCTAGTTTGGGTCAAGGATTCCAACTCTGAAACCCCAACCATTCAGTTAGTTCCTGTTGTCAGCAAGTTCCCAGACGTTTTTCCTGAGGATCTTCCCGGAGTTCCCCCTGAATGGGAAATAGACTTTAGAATAGATCTCCTTCTAGATACTCAGCCCATCTCCATCCCTCCTTACAGAATGGCTCCATCTAAGCTTAAGGAGTTGAAAGAGCAGTATCTGGACATGTTTGTCATTGTATTTATTGATGACATTCTAGTATACTCCAGAAATGAGGAAGAGCATGCCAATCACCTAAGATTAGCACTACAGACACTCAGGGATGACCAGTTATTTGCCAAGTTCAGCAAGTGCGAATATTTAAGGTAGTGACTTTCTTAGGTCATGTGGTCTCAGGTGAAGGAACACAAGTAGACCCTCATAAGATAGCAGCAGTGAAGGATTGGCCCAGACCTACCTCTCCTACTGAAATCAACAGTTTCCTGGGCGTAGTAGGTTATTACTGACGATTTTTTGTAGGCTTCTCCTCTATAGCATCTCCTCTGACTAAGTTAACACAGAAGAAGGTGAAATTTCAGTAGTAGGATGAGTTTGATAATAGTTTCTAGAAGTTAAACTCGACTCACTACTGCTCCACTTCTGACCTTGACGGAAGGAACAAATGGATTGGTTGTTTATTGTGATGCTTCCAGGGTTGGACTCGGTTGCGTTCTGATGTAGTGGGGCAAAGTGATAACTACGCCTCTAGACAGCTCAAAGTTCATGAGAAGAATTATCCAACTCATGACTTGGAGTTGGCAGCTGTGGTGTTTGCGCTAAAAATATGGAGGCATTACTTATATAGAGCTCACGTAGATGTATTTATGGATCACAAGAGTCTTAAGTATGTGTTTAGTCAGAAGGACCTAAATCTTCGTCAGAGAAGGTGGTTGGAACCATTAAAAGACTACGACATGAGTGTGCTACATCACCCGGGCAAAGCCAATAGGGTGACTGATGCCCTATGCAGAGTGTCTATGGGTAGCGTGGGTCATGTAGAAGAAGGCAAAAAGGAGCTAGCAAAGGATATTCATAGGCTAGCCCGGTTAGGGGTGTAGCTAGTGGATTCAACAAAAGGTGGGGTGGTAATGCAAAGTGGGTCGGATTCATCCTTGTTAGTTGAAGTTAAGTCCAGACAAGATGAAGATCTAGTTCTACTTAAACTTAAAGAAGTAGTTCTCCGAAAGGAGGTTGAGGCTTTCTCTAAAAGGGGAGATGGTGTGCTCCGTTACTAGGGAAGGTTGTGTGTACCAGATGTTGGTGAGTTGAGACAACAGATACTGGCTGAGGCACACAGCTCGAGATACTCCATTCACCCCAGTTCTACAAAAATGGACCGCGATTTGCGGGAAATTTACTGGTGGAACGGCATGAAAAGAGACATTGCTGAATTTGTAGCCAAGTGCCTGAATTGCCAGCAAGTTAAGGTGGAACCAAGAGACTAGGAGATATGACTCAGGATATCAGTATACCCACATGGAAGTGGGAGGAAGTAAACATGGACTTCATTACGGGTCTACCTCAGACTCTTCGACAACATGATTCAATCTGGGTGATAGTACCCCAGATGACTAAGTCAACATATTTCCTTCCAGTCAAAACCACAAATTTAGCTGAGGACAATGCTAGGCTTTATATCCAGGAACTGGTTAGACTTCATGGGGTTCCATTATCCATTATCTCAGGTAGAGGTACCCAATTCACCTCTCACTTCTGGAAGTCTTTTCAGAAAGGACTAGGTACCTAGGTCAAGCTCAGCACAACCTTTCACCTGCAGACTGATGGACAAGCTGAGCGGTCCATTCAGACCCTAGAAGATATGTTGAGGGCTTGAGTGATCGATTTCAAGCGCAGTTGGGATGAACACTTGCCTCTCATCGAGTTCGCACACAACAACAGCTACCACTCTCGCATTCAGATGGCCCCATTTGAGGCATTATATCGTAGGAGGTGCAGATATCCTACAGGATGGTTTGAGGTTGGTGAAGCTACTATAATAGATCCATACTCAGTTCATGAGGTAATGCAGAAAGTTCAACTCATCCAAGAAAGATTGAAAATAGCTCAGAGTCGTCAGAAATCGTATACCGATATGAAGAGAAGAGAATTAGAGTTTGCAGTTGATGACTGTGTTTATTTGAGAATATCACCCATGAAAGGGTTGATGAGATTTTGGAAGAAGGGAAAGCTCAGTCCAAGATATGGGGGACCCTACAAGATTCTGAGGCAGATTGGTAAGGTAGCTTACGAGTTGGGGTTACCTTCAGAGTTAGAGGCCGTGCTCCAAGTCTTCCATGTGTCGCTACTGAAAAAGTGCGTTGGTGATCCAACTTTAGTGGTGCTATTTGATAGTGTGGAGATAAAGGATATTCTCTCTTATGAAGAAGTTCCAGTTCAGATCCTTGACCGTCAGGTTCGTAAGCTGAGAAACAAAAAAATTACTTCGGTGAAAGTTTTGTGGAGGAATCAGCTAGTTGAGGGAGCCATATGGAAAGTAGAAGCGGACATGATGGACAGATACCCTCACTTTTTTGCACCCAGTTTAGTTCCAAAATCAGGTACTAAATCCCTTCTCAGTACTCTACTCAGTTCCGTACTCATCAGCTCTATTTAGATTTCCTCTGTGCATCCTAGTTGCATCAACTCTGTTAGTACGATTAAGTCATTTTGGAGTCAGTTACTCCTTCAGAAATCATTTCATAGTCTCAATTTTTGAAATCACAGCTCTTTTCCTAGTTTTGGTCTTCATTCGAGGACGAATGATCCCAAGGGGGAGATATTGTAACACTCTAAAACTTTCATGGACCAAATTCAGATGTTGCATGAAAAATCATAGGAAAACCAAAAAATTTTCTTTCTTAGAGGACCCACACAACGGACCATTGGTGGAACCAATGGAATGTTGTAGAGGGTCATGGGTTGCAATAGGTTTCTTCAAGTGGGAAACAACGGGACATAGGATAACTCATTGAACCTAACAACGAGCTGTCCTGTTATCCATTGAATCCCGAGTTCAGAGGATTACCGGACCTTTCGCTGAGACAGCGAGAGGGAACAACGACCCATGGTTGCTACCAATGAGCCGTTGTCACCACCCGTCTTCTAGTTCTAGACCCCAGCAGTGGACCACGAGTGGATACAACAACCGATTGGTTCTTCCAATGAGTCGTTGTGATGACTTGTTGTCTCCACGCCCAATTTTCCTACCTGTTCTAACAAAAGGTATCAACGACCCATTCTTCGTTCCAATGGACCGTTGTATCCTTCCTTCGGTCATTCCAATGAAGTCAACTTCTGAACCAAGACCAACGACGACTCTCAACGAGCCATAGTATCTACCAATGACCCGTTCTTAGATCCGTTGTTCAGGGTCGGGCAATTTTCAGTTCTGTCTTCCATGGGTATTTTAGTATTTTGCCAGCTTTTTAAACTTGAAACCACATCGTTTTGGGTTCCTATAGGAGGGAATTAAAGTGGTAGGATGACCCTTTACATTCATTCCTCACAACTCCCTAAAGAACAACACATAAGAACTTCTCTAAAAGCACAGAACAGGAGCAAGGGTTTGATATTCTTCTTAGTTTTTCTTAGGGATTTTCACCAGAATTTCTTCTACAGGTATGTGGGAATTCAGCAAGGAGATTCTCCTCCCCTTCCATCCCCCAAAACTGTCTCTGTTCACTTTCAATCCTATCACTGAGTTTGTCAATTGAAGATATTGTTATTGTTCTTTGATTAATTCATGTGGAATCCTATCCTATGTTAATTGTAGCTATTTTCCACCAGTTTATAACTAAAACGATGCTTGTTCCAGTGAATTAGAAATTTAGCCCTGGATCTTGGAAAGTCAAAAATTAGAATTCTATTTAAGCATTGAATTCTTGAGAATTGCGTGCATCTTTCAGAGTTATGGGCTCCTATAATAATTGTAGGTGTTAGAAATTCTGTTACATGTATGTTTGTCAGATTTAGCCAAAAAGTCTATATACTCTGTATTACTCAGAATTGTCAGCCTAGCCTCAACCAGATCTTAGAAAACCTCCAGGTTAACCAGAATAATGTCAGCTGTTCAGTTTGACTATAGAATTTCTCGAGGTGTTAGTGGTGCCTCTCAGTTATCAGAATCAGACTCAGATTATAGTTTATTGGTCCATTAGGCGGTCATGACATTTCATTTATATACATTTATAGCTATGACCAGCCCCAGGGCCCCAGTTCAATTTACAGTTTGTTCTTAGTCGGTTATGATGCTTCTAGGTAAGCAACTCTGACCAGTCTAGAACCTAGTTTCAGAATCTAGTCCGATAAAATTCTTAGGTTACTTTCAATTATATGTCCCTGACTAGTCTTAGACCCCAGTTTCGAGCTATCGGCCTAGTAGTTCAGTATAGGTTTCCAGTGGGAGTAGGACTTAGCACCGAGCAGGTCGGGGTTTCAGCGCACTCAGGTTCCCAAAACTAGTTGGGTTACTATATTTGACATTAACCACATTATATTTCATTGTGAGGTGTAATTTGGGCGCGATCAAATTATGAAGCCGTTGCCGGGGAATACAGTTTAGAAATAGTTAGTCTGTGTTTTAAATTCTTCTTGTAGTCTTTATGTCCTACTTTTATCACTTTGTTTTGTTTTTTATTTTTTAGTTAGTTTTTATTTTACTATGGCATCATGAAATGAAAAGGGGCTTGGTAGTGGTAACCCATGTCCATATTGTGGAGGACTCCATTTTTGGCAAGATTGTAAATATGTCCCCAGAAGAGAGATGTATGCACCTTCTCACTTCTATGATGGGTATAATTACACTTTATGTGGTGGTCAAGGTGGACATTGGGGTAATTGTCCCAATTATTTCACTATCGACCCAGTTGCTAAACGAAAATTCTAGTTGTACTTTCAAGTTTAACATGGATGATGACATGGCATGAGAAGAATAAAACACTGCATACGAACGTATGGAAGCCATGCCCCAAGCTTTTTTAAAGTAGGAGTATATCTTGGAGAAGAATGACTACTCCTAAATGCCATGAAATTGTCTACTCCTCAAGAAGAAATGGTTAAAGAAGAGATTTCAAGCTCAAAGTATGAGCAAAAATATCTTTATAACCACAATAAAAATTGTGGAATGAAAGAAGAGCAAAAATTTGAAGATGAAATCTCTAGTTTTCAAAAAGAAGAAGTTGAGGAGATATTGAGAAGCATAAGAAGGAGGAGAGAATAATGGGGCCGAGTCCTGACTAAATGGTGGGAAAAGTGAAATATGATGATGAGGAAGTTATCCAAAACATGAATTTTTCCATTGGAGAATTTTTGCAAGAATTAGAAAGTTTCCATCATGAAGCAAAACTTGACCAAGTGGAAATTGTAAGCGACAATTTCCAACCAACCAACCCAACAATAATGCAAGATGTCAAATGAAAAAGTGACAATAAAGTTGCAAAGAAAAGTCCATAAAATCATTTTGAGGACTCTAGTGAATTTGAGAGTGAGGATGTCAAGAAGGAAGCATGCATGAAAATAGAGTGACTTAGACCACATTCCAACCATTTTTCAATATTGTATTTGCTTGATTATTATCAAGACCTGAGCATGGACCCCGGACCGGGACACGAGATATAGAACTACGAATGGTTCCAAGCTAACCCATGGCACATGCATAACATACTTTAGTGCATAAGCTAAGCGGATCATTCATAAAACCTAACATAAGGCATGAACGGAAGTCTTTAATATTATAAATCGTATGAAAAGGAACAACAAGTCAAAGTCGCTGAAACATCTAACATCAAGTCTGAAATCCTCTACTCAGTCAATGAGCTGATGGGACAACACCCCCAACTAGCTCTACTAAAGTCTAAAAACTGAAAGACATAAAAAGGAAGATCATGCATCAAAACCGACATCCCCGGATGATGAGGACTTACCAAAACTGCTGAAACTAGAGCTGAATAGAATCTAATGACGAGGCTGAGTCTAGTCACCCCAACCTAGATCATGAGATGATCTAGCATAAAGATATGTGGACAATACTTTAAATGCACAGAGTATGCAGGATAAGTAAAACATGAGAGTAAGAACACCATGCTAAAATCATGATAGTGAGATAATCATAAACATATGTTATTCATCATAAGCTGAAGCATAATGACCCAAGATTTTGAAAGTAAAATCATATAGCTCAATATGTTTGAAATCATACGTAAAAACTTGTAAACTGATTAATGGATCAAAATATCGAAAAACATGATATCATATATCCATAACATGAATAACTTAAAACATAAAGAATAATGGGAGATTCTCATAATCGACACTATCATGAATGAGCACATGATGTCCAACTATCTCGCTCAAGTTGGCAGAGCCGTACTAAGCCTTGCTAGGGCAAAGAATGATCAAGCCATTATATCACTCGTGAGCCCATTCGGGTGGGGGAAACACTCTTTGGCAAGGCCCCAATCATGAATATACCTATGGTGGCACGTAATTTTGAGACCTGGATGCACTGAACCCCGACCTACTCGGTGCTAAATACTACTTCCAAAACATGCATATTGTTGATAGTCATAATCATGAAACATACTTGGTTTTGCATGGGCTAGTTGAAAATCATGAAATCATAAACATACTTGACATACATGAACTAGAAATGAAAACAATGCCGCTGAGTCGGCCATGATACATAAGCTTGAGATTCATGAAATTTATGCATAATTAAGTAAATTGTCATAACTTGAAATCATAGATTCACAAGAGATTCTTGTAGAAAACATGTAATCATAGTCATTAAGCATGGATTGAATCACAGAGAATTGAATTCATAGAAGATCTTAAGAGATTTCATCAAAATTGGGTCTAATCCTAGAATTTCCATAAAACATGATTGGAGACTTGAAATTATGAAATTAATTTTAAATTGGGCATGAGGGTGGAATAAATGCCCTATTCATAACTCTAGATACCTGGGCTTAATGATTCCTTGACCTGGTCTAAGACCCATGAAGAATTGAGGAAGATAAATGTGAAGCACCCTGGCTTGCTTGAGAGCTTGATTTCCCAACTACAGATGTTTTGGGAGGAATGAGGAATTAAGCTAAGTAAAACCCTCTAATACACCCTTTAGGATCCCCAAAATGACATCACTTAGGATTTAAAAGCATAAGGTCTTACCAAAATATCCCTGGAATGCTGAATTAAAAATCTCACTAGCAGAACCCACGACCCAATACAATGGACCATTGATCTAACCAATAGTTCATTGGTTCCCTCGTTGGTTCCTGCTTCTTCTCTGAATCATCTTCTAAATCTTCTCCAATGACTAAAACCAACGGCCGATACAATATAACAACGGGTCATACAATCCACTCACTAGTTCTTGGTGAATTTTGACATTTTTATGAAGTTCATCATCATGGGACAACCAACGAGTTGTTCTTCTATTGAATGACTTTTCCTGAGTGTCATTGAATGGCCTGGTGCCATTTTTCCTACTGGTTTTTGCTGAAAGTTTCAAATCTAATCTTAGGAGCTTTTGGTGTGTTATATTATCTCCCCCTTGGGAACATCCGCTCTCGAATGAAGGCTAACTAAGCTAAAAGGATAGAGAATGACTGCAATCCCAAACTGAATAGCTATCAACTGAAAACTGATGGAGTGACTGACTCCGGACTAACATACATGACTGAGCTAAATTTATAAAACATACATGCATACTAAGACATGAAAGGAACTGAAAGACATGAACTTGACATGAAACTAAATAGTGTAATAAGGAGAAAATTGGTACCTCACGCTGGAAGGAAAAAGATGGGGGTATCTAGCCATCATATCTTCTTCCGCTTCCCATGTAGCTGCCTTAACTAGCTGATTTCTCCATAAAACCTTCACGGAAGCTACCTCCTTGTTCCTTAACTCGCAAACCTGATAACCGAGGATCTCAACTAGAACCTACTCATAGGTAAGGCTATCCTTTACTCCAATTCTCTCCACCATAAAACTGAGGTTGGATCGCCAAGGCACTTCTTCAACAAAGATACACGAAAAACTGGATGCATCAAAGCTAACTCTACTGGCAACTCCTACTTATAAACCACTCTTCCAACTCGCCTCAAAATCCTATAAGGACTAACATATTAGGGACTAAGCTTCCCTTTCTTTCCAAACCTCAAAACTCCTTTTATGGGTGACACCTTCAGAAACACCCAATCATCAACCTCAAACTCAAGTTCTCTCCTACTAACATCTGCATATAATTTCTGATGACTCAGAGCTATCTTCAGCCTTTCTCGAATGATTTGAACTTTCTCCATAGCTTTATGAACCGAATCAGGTCCTATCAACATAGCCTCACCTACCTCGAGACATCCAATAGGTGATCTATATCTCTGCCCATAAAGAGCCTCAAATAGAGCCATCTGAATGCTGTAATGGTAACTATCATTGTAGGAAAATTATATGAGGGTAATGATCATCCTAACTACCTTTGAAATAAATTACCCAACCTCTCAACATATCCTTCAAAGTCTGAATGGTCCGCTCGGCCTGACCATCAGTCTGTGGGTGAAAACTTGTGGTAAACTTGACTTGAGTACCCAAACCCTTATGAAATGATCTTTAAAACTGAGAGGTAAACTGAGTACCCTATCAGAGATTATGGACAATGAAACTCTATGAAATCGAACTAACTCTCGAATGTAACATCTAGCATAATCCTCTACTGAATTTGTAGTCTTAACTGCCAGGAAATGTGCGGATTTTGTCATCCGATCCACAATTACCCATATAGAATCATATTGTCGACATGTAGTAGGCCACCCTGTAATGAAATTCATATTGATCTATTCCCACTTCCAAGTAGAAATACTGATATCCTATAGCATACCTCTTGGTCTCTGATGCTCAACATTCACCTGTTAACAATTCAGACACTTAGCCACAAACTCTGCAATGTCCGTCTTCATGTTCCACCAGTAGACTTCCCATAAGTCAGGATACATCTTGGTGGCACCTGAATGGATGGAATACCAAGATATATGAGCTTCTCCCAACATTCTCTCTCTCAAGTCATCCACATCCTGAACACACAATCGGCCCTGATATCAGAATACACCAACTCGCCCCTTGGGAGAAGACCTCCATCTTCTGATTCTGTATCACTTCCTTCAACTTCACCAAAATAGGATCCTCTTCTTGCGTTTCCTTAACTATCGACACCAAAGATGACTCTGCACCATTCTGCACAATAACACCACCATCTGCTAAATCGGTAAGGCGAACCCCCAAGCGTGCAAGCCAATGGACATCTTTCACCAATTCTTTCCTCCCATTCTCAACATAGGACACATTCTCCATAGACAACCTACTAAGAGAATCCACCACTACATTGTCCTTGTCCAGATGATAAAAACACTCATGTCATAGTCTTTGAAAAGCTCAAGCCATCTACCTTTCTCGCAAATTCAAGTCCTTATGAGTAAAAACATACTGAAGGCTCTTGTGATCTGTGAACACATCCATATGCACCTTATATAAATAGTGCCTCCAGATCTTCAAGGCAAACACCACCATTGCTAACTCAAGGTCATGTGCCAGGTAATTCTTCTCATGAGTCTTAAGCTGTCTTGAGGCATAAGAAATGGCCTTCCTATGCTGCATCAACACACACCCTAAGCCAATCCTAGAAGCATCACAATATACCACAAAGCCATTTGTGCCTTCTGGCATGGTCAACACTGGAGCTGAAATGAGTCTAGTCTTTAGCTCTTGAAAACTCTTTTGACAAGTATTGAACCCCTAAAATTTGACCTTCTTTTGGGTCAACTTAACCATCTATGAAATTCCGATAATAGCTAGCTAAACCCAAAAGCTCCTAATGTCAGCAACGCTGATAGGTCTAGGCCAGTTCTTCACTACCTCTATCTTTTGAGAGTGTACTGGCACACCCTCACTAGACACCAGATGGCAAAGAAATGCAATCGACTGCAACCAAAACTTACTCTTACTAAACGTAGCAAACAATTGATGATCCTTAAGGGTCTGCAACACAATCCTCAAGTGAGCAACATGCTCCTCCTCGCTTCGAGAATACACAAGGATGTCATTTATGAAGACAATGATGAACATATCCAAATACCACTTGAACACCCTATTTATCAAACCCATAAAAGTTGTAGGGGCATTCGTTAGTCCAAAATACATAACACAAACTTATAGTGATCATACCGAGTCCTAAAGGCCATCTTCGGAATGTCATTCTTCCTCACCCTAAGCTAGTGATAGTCGAATATGAGGTCTATATGAATACACAAGGATGTCGTCTATGAAGATAATGATGAACATATCCAAATACTGCCTGAACACCCTGTTCATCAAATCCATAAAAGTTGTAGGGGCATTCGTTAGTCCAAAAGACATAACTACAAACTCATAGTAACCATACCGAGTCCTGAAGGCCGTCTTTGGAATGTTACTCTCCCTCACCCTGAGATGGTGATAGCCAGATCTAAGGTCTATCTTAGAGAAGCACTTAGCACCCTAAAGTTGGTCAAACAAGTCATCAATCCTGGGGAGGAGATACTTATTCTTGATTGTGACCTTGTTCAACTGACGATAATCAATGCACATCCTGAGTGAACCATCTTTCTTCCAAACAAGGAGGACTACAACACCCCAAGGGGACTTACTCGGCCTGATGAAAGCCCTATTTAAGAGATCCTTCAACTGTTCCTTCAAATCTGTTAGCTTAACATGAGCCATTATGTAAGGAGGAATAGATATGGGCTGCATCTCAGGGAGAAGGTCAATACTAAAGTAAATCTTCCGCTCAGGAGGGACTCCTGGTAGATCATGTGGAAATACCTCTAGATACTCACATACAATGGGAAGTGACTAGAGAGTCGGGGTTTCGAACATAAAATACCTAACCTGAACTAGATGATATACACAACCCTTGGAGATCATCTTCCTGCCCTTAAGGTCGGAGATAAAGAGACCTACCAGTATAGCTGAACTACCTTTCCATTCTAGGACCAGCTCACCCGAAAATTGAAACTCTACTAACTGGGTTCTAAAATTAACTGAAGCATAGAAAGAATACAAACAATTCGTACCGAATGTAACATTGAAGTCTATCATATCTAACTCCATTAAGTCGGCTGAAGTGGCTTTTTGAAGAAATGTGAAAGGGCAATTTCTGTATACCCATCGAGTTGTAACTAACTCACCAACAAAAATAAAGACTAAGAAGGGTTTTGATAGGATTTCAGGACTGACATTTAAACTAATGGAAACATAGGGAGTCATGAAGGATAATATGGATCACGGATCTAGCAATGCATAAACATCAAGATGAAATACTCGTAACATACTAGTGACCATGTCTGGTGAGCTCTCTTACTCCTGGCAAGATGATAGTGGATAGAATCGACTCTGGCGCTGCCCACCAGTAGCACTAGAAGATGCTTCCTAATGAGGTTAGCAAGCTGCTGGAGCTGGTGAAGTAGTGCTTAGGGCATGACCTCTACGGTCACCCTGTCTAGCTGAAGGATCATCCCTATGCACATGTTCGTACTTTCAACACCCGAAGCAAACATCAGTACCAACCAAGCACTCTCCTGGGTGGTTCTCCATACATTTCCTACAAGCTGGAAAAGTGTGCTCCTCGAATTGGGGGATATGCAATTTGTTAATTAAAAGAGGAATTCTATCACAAAAACAGAGGTAAAACATAGAAAACACCAAAGGAGAAATGACTAGGGGTGTGATATTGATAGGGGTGTCATTGAATTGGGATTGCTAAAAGATCCTAGCATTAATCAATAGTATAAGTAGTAGTATACAAGGTAGAATCCTAAGTTTCTCAACCAATTAGATGCATTAACCTCAGGTGTTTTCAAATCCCAAAGTTCCTTTCATAACAACCACATCAACTTGGGTGAGAATTAACTATTTCTAGCTTAGATTATGTGATAATAGGTTTTGGCTATGTCTAGCCCAAATCCACATGATTACCACCCAATTACCCCCTAATATTTCCTCACCCATACTTTAAATTCCTTTTTCAAGCAAAATTGAAGTAAGTAAATTCAACCCACATTTGAAACTATGAGTATTAAGATTAAAACTCAGAGGAAATACTAATATTATACTAATAGAGTAAACTTAAGATCAAATACACAATACCTAGTTCAAATAAACCCCAATCATTCACACACCCCTTGCAAGAAATTTAGCTACCCATGAAAGTAGAAAAAGACATTGCATTCAATAAAAATTCAATATCCATTCATAACTTGAGTAAGAAAATTTCACTAAGAGTTTGAGCTCCAATGGAGTTTCTAACTTGTAGAAGAAGATGATGATTGTTTCTATCTCTACCTCTCTTTACTTCAATGCAAGACTAATAGAATAATGAAAATATGATATGGAATAATAAAATATTCAGGTCCTTTTTGAGATATACAAAAATAGGGTACAAAATCAGCTCCTCTTTTTTCGTGCTTGACATTTTTACCCTTTTTGGAGGATGTCACTTGCGATTCACCGACAGTTCACTGCTATTTGTCCGCGGGCCGTCGATCAGTCACAGCTGAAGGACAGTGAGATCGTGAGTAATTCGACATTGGCATCGGCGGTTTACCCGTGCTGATTCGCGGACCGCCGGTCAGTCAGAACTGATGGCCAGTAAGTTCTTGATTACTTTGGCGTTGGCACCTGCGGTTCGCTGGTGCTGATCCGCGGTCCGTCGATCTCCATCCTTTCTCAGCATGGCAGACAAGTGTGATCAATCGGTGTATCGCCGGTGTCCTCTGATGGAGTGGTAGTCCTTAACTCTATTTTCATGCTTTTTGCTCAATTTCATGCTTTTCTCTATTCATGTTAAGTACCTTTAAAGATCAAGGAGAAAGGGCATAAAATCCACTTAAATGACCTGAAAACTAAGAAAAACTCATGTTTAAGAGCCTAGTGTGTTGGTAAATTACCAACTCATCAAACCCCCAAACTTGAACAATTTCTTGTCCTCAAGTAATGCTATTCTTTTCATTTGAGCAAATGGACAGCATGTCAAATATGAATCTATGCACCAAGGACCAATGAGCCTAAGACAACCTAAAAACACTCACCAACTCAAGGAAAAAGAGGAACGACTCCCCACAAATTGTGAGAAAGTTTCACAAGGTAACCACAATGAATTGGCATGATTCACAACTGCTTTCATTTTTCAAAACAAGGGCATGGTTTATCAACGCAAGCACATATAACATCTCAAATCATTACAAATTCACATTCAAATCTTGCCTTGAAGCTCACAACACTAATGTCCCAATCACTTCTTTGCACCAATGCTAGTATGTTCTCAAAGGAGGTGATGCCACTCACAAGAAAAGAGAACCCCATTAAGCATCAAACAATGCACACACAAGGGATTATAGAATAAGACAATAACGCTCACTCTCACAAAGAAATTCTGCATGCACACCCTTGACCTGTAAGCTTGTATTGTGGTTTCTAATAAAAAGGGTCAAAGGCTCAACATTGTCTAGCAAGGGAAGATGTTTAGGGAAGTCATTTTGGGTGAATTGACAAGCAATAGAAATCCTAAAATCATGTTTTTAGTGTAACTACCTCTAGGATTTCGCCTTGAATCACACATAGGGAAAGTTCTAGACAAACGTATATGCATGGAAATCATTCAATCAGCCTAACCGCACAAGGCATCACACTGCAAGGAGTTCACACAATACATCTCCACAGCTAGATTATGATTTTATGACCATTGCGCATGTGAATCAACAAGACAAACAAGAAATGTGCAATATATGAAAAGAGCGTGCTACATTTTTCATTTCCAATTTCCAATTTCTTCAAAACTCATTTTCATGCCACAAAAGTTTTTCGGTGGTACCCTTCAAAAACAATTTCACAAGACTCAAAGACATGACATTTTCCCTTAAGAAAGTCACCTTATAATATATCATTGGGAAGTGTCACCCGACTCGATAATAAAAAAAGAAAGAAAAATGAAATTGTTCCTCGAGAAAGAACCGTGGTATAAAGAAAACTCTTGGAGTTTATTCACTATCCACTATTTACAAAGGCGAAACTCAGACTTACACTAACAATCCAAGGATAATTTTTCATTTCATTTCATCCATTTTGAGCCTGAAAAAGGCTCAACAACCATTCAACAAATATGAATAAAAAAAAAAGCCCGACAAGGGCATCCTGAGCTCGATAAAGGCTCAACAATCATCACAAATTAAAAACAAAAGCTCGACAAGGGAAACATCAATCATCAATAAATAAATGACCACAACAAAAGAAACACTCATCGCACCCTCAACTTAAACAATACATTATCCCCAATGTATGCATACAAAACAAAGAGGGTGAGAACTCCTTGAAGTAATCACTCATCATCCTTAGCTTAAGCTTCCACATCATGGCCTTCGTCTCCTAGGTCCTCCTCATCATCTCCCATGCCCTCGAACAAGTCATCAATGGGGCCTCGAACTGTAGAAGGGGCAGCCATAGCTCCGTCAAGTGCACACATATGGGCACCACCATTGATATCCGACCTTTCCACTCCCTTACCTCAACCCGGAGAGAGATGACAGCCCCCTCCATGACATCCAAAAGAGAGCATAGCTTGGTTAAGTTGTCATACATTGACTTTATCTCTTTTTTCACCATTCTGGCGATCAAGGAAGGGAGACTCTTTGCCAATATTTGAGGCTAGTTCTTATGGGAGTGTGTCACCTCTGCTAGTTTGTAGAGACTACTCGGCTGGGACGGTGTGGGAGGAGGTGAGGCTCCCCTATTTGGTGCTTCTCCTGAAGCCTAGCCGGATGCCTCTGGATGTGGCATGTTGAGATCGGGGCCATTGAAGCTTGCTCAAACCCATGATAGAGGGACTCCTCAGGGACTTCGAAGGCCTGCAACCGCTTTCGCTTGCTATTGGAAGAATCTGTGTCCCTATTTCTATCCACGGTAATCACACTTGTATCGGAGCTAGGGACTTCATCAAGGAAGAGTGGAACTCCAACTTCAAGGAATAACTGGGATATAAGCACAGCGTAGGGAATTGAAGTGCCATCTTTCCTCTTCATTTGAATGACCACTATTTTTCCAAATTTATGGGGACCCCTGTCATGATGTATTTGATGTGGATGGCTGCTTCCAAACTTACCCTCTGCTCATTCTTTGAAGACATAATCCACCCATAAATGAAATTTAGCCACAACTTGGCTTCAAACATAAGATTATGCTGGGAGATCTTGCCACCCATAGAGGCCCAAAAAGGAGAGTGTCTGTGATGTGCTATGAGTTTACAATACTTTCGACGCTTAAAACTGAGAAAATAGCATGGACTTAGATAAACTTATACAAATATGAGGTGTTTTTACTTTGTTTTCAAGGAAAATAAGTTGTTGGAGAAAAAATGTGCAAAAGATTCATAAAAGTGTAGAAAATCAGCCAAGTACTAATCTCAATACGAGCTGTACCAAGATTGTACAAGCCATACTGAGACTCATGGAAAAACTCAGAAGGCTGAAACAATGCAAAGGCAAAGTACGAATCTTAGTATGAGCCTTACCAAGAATCCAGGAAAACTTTACAGAAAATTTGCACAAGTAGTTTCTTGGTATGGGTGGAACCCATGGATTGTAACATCTACCTACGACCTATACCAGGAGCCGTGGGGAGATCCAGTGATTCTTAAAGACTTGACAGAACTCAAGATGCAATAAGCAATTATGAGTCGTAGGAGCAAGGTAAGAGGCGTACCACAACAATCGTAGAAAACATCAGAAGATATCAAAGTTCTCAGGTCCAAGCCACGGATGGATTGTACAACTCGTAGGACCATGGTACTAGTCATACCGGTTTCCAACACTTAGTAAATTCTACGGTAGCCAAGGAATGTAGGAGAGCCAGGTACGAATCGTATAATCCTATTAGGGGTCGTATGAATAGTCATAGGATGAGTCGATGCCAGCTATGGAAGTTGCCCTGTTAGCTTAGGAAAATATTTTTGATGTCTATATAAATACCTTTTTTATGTTTTTTTCTAGTAGGAAGAGATATGAGTAGACGTGTGATTACATTGAGAGAAGATTTTTTTAGTTAATTGTTTGTGAATTATTATAAGGTTTTGGAGAGCGATTCTTGAGATCGACACTTGGTTTTCTCAATTGTTCTTGATTTTGTTCATAAATATTTAGAGCATGTTTTCTTCTAATTATTATTGTAAGTATGTAATTATGTGTTTTTCTATAAATATTAATCATAATTTTACAATCATGAGAGGCTAAAACCTTCATAACTAGGGTTTTGGGAACCATGGTGAATTAACGAAATAAGGTTACACAAAGTGATTCAACCAATTCTAAATTCTTGTATTGTATTCTCTTCATGTTTAAATGTTTTTTTAGGTGCGCAACGTTAGGACTTGCCTGAATTCTTTACTTGCTTGAACCTAGAGAAGTAGAGATTAGAAAAAGAGAATTACAACAAAGCCTTGATTTTTATGATCATTGTATGACTTGAGCTGCGGTCGCAAGAAAGTTAATTTGGAATATATTGATAATGGTTAGTTTGAAATCGCTCATGAGACTTGAACCGGTGATTGAGTATAGTAATCCAATAGGGATGAACTAGTCGTTTGGATGAACCCTAGTTATTAGTTCTACAAGTAAGCATTAGGATTGATCACGCGTGTATACCCGAAGTAGTTATGAACCAATGAGGAACACTTACCCTAGTTATTTGAAAATCTTGATAACAACCACAATTGCAATTTTGTTTTGTTGTTGTTTTTCTGTCCCCCCATTTTTGAGATAAATTACCAACAATTTTAAATGTTGGCATTAGTCTAGTTCTTACCTTATTCCTTGTGGGTTCGACCCTAACCTCTTTGTTGGTGTCACACCCCGCCTTGAGAGGCATGACTGGCACCTGGTGCCCTACTAAGACCTGGACTGCTGGACCAGCTGAGCCTAAGCACTTCTGGTGCTAGGCTGACACTAACTCTGGATTTAAGAAAATGACGGGCTATATAATGGCTGTAAATACAGCCTTCGGCCGACTAGACTTATAGCCACCTATGAGAAAACAACAGCTACCCAGAACAACTGAATCAATAGAGAACCTATGCGAGCCGACAAGGCCACCATGCTGTTTAGTTATTTCTGAATTAAGAAAACAAATGCTAAACTGCTACGTGACCAACAAGATCACCACTACCAACTGAATAAGGCCCCACACGGCAATCATAAACAAACTAAAACATACACACGGCCTCACACGACCGGTACAGCTAACCATAGGGAATATACAATCTGCAAGCCTCTAAGAATATTGATAAGATGGTCGGGACAGGGCCCCGGCCTACCCATACTGTACAAAAAAAGAAAAGGAAGAAACCTCTAGCTTTCTAGCTCTGGATAAGAGGAGCTGATGACTCTGTGTGCTGATTGGAATTACGAGGGATCGGTTCCTCGTCTATGAGTACCTGCAGGCAAGTAATGCATCATCCCCAAACAGGCGTCAGTACCACTGGTATTGAGTATGCAAAGCAAAAACCAAACATATCTGAAGATAAGAAGTAATACTGAAAGTTACTGAAATGACAGAGGATAGCTAAAACTGTCTGGAATAGCAGAATCTGTACCAACCTTAACTGTACTGGAGAGATGATAAAAATCATACCTGTCGATGCGGCGTCTTGCTATGTATCAATTTAATAAGTAGCATATATATATATATATATATATAGACACATATATAGCATACAAGAACCTATACCAGCCCCCATAAGCCGGAAGGTGCCAATCAACAAGCAATCTATATACCCCTACCCGGGTCAAACCATCCAAAAATAAATTCACTCACCTAATAACTACGAGCACCCTGCCGGCCCCCTGGGTATGCAGCTTGGGCTCTCTAGGCCCCTGACTATAGCTGTATCAGAGTCCGGAGGACTCTTGTAACTGTAATCTGAGATCTATATCTGTAATCTGTAATTTGTGCCCGGGCACAAGCGCTCGACAGGGTATGCTATAATGCTGATCAGCCTGCTATGGGGAATGCTGCATCCCATCTTTATCCTACTGCGGACGGCATGCCACTCCTTGGAGTGACGGATCCTCACCTTCTGGCGGGCGAGTCGACACAGCTATTAACCCTGGGGCGGCAAGGAAGCTCTAAGGGTGCCCACATATCACAAACAAGTCTCAACAAACAACAGTAATCACATATAACATGTATATTAAATCTGAAAATACTATCCATGTTCTGATATTCTATTTTAAACCTCTTACTGAATTAAACTGAATCTGACACTGAGTCTGGAATGATATTGTCACACCCCGCCTTGGGAGGCATGACTGGCACCTGGTGCCCTACTAGGACCTGGACTGCT
This sequence comes from Datura wrightii, assembly GCA_035772735.1. NCBI lineage: Eukaryota > Viridiplantae > Streptophyta > Magnoliopsida > Solanales > Solanaceae > Datura > Datura wrightii. The sequence goes on along the minus strand of JASDFA010000016.1, from coordinate 63,029,513 downwards.
GGACTAGCTGAGCCTAAGCACATCTGGTGCCAGGCTGACTCTAACCCTGGATTCAAGAAAACGACGGGCTATATAACGGTTGTAAATACAGCCTCCGTCCGACTAGGCCTATAACCATCTGTAAGAAAACAACAGCTGCCCAGAACAACTGAATTTATAGGGAACCTATGCGGGCTGACAAGGCCACCATGCTGTCTAGTTATTTCTAAATCAAGAAAACAAGTGCTAAACTGCTACGTGACCAGCAAGGTCACCACTACCAACGGAATAAGGCCCAACACGACCATTATAAACAAACTAAAACATACACATGACCTCACACGACCTGTACAGCTAACCACAGGGAATGTACAATCTGCAAGCCTCTAAGAATACTGATAAGATAGTCGGGACAGGGCCCCGACCTACCCATACTGTACAACAATAGAAAAGAAATAAACCTCTAGCTGTCTAGCTCTGTATGACAGGAGTTGAGGACTCTGTGTGCTGGTTGGAAGTACGAGGGATTGACTCCTCGTCTATGAGTACCTGCAGGAAAGTAATGTAGCGCCCCAAACGGGCGTCAGTACCGCTGGTACTAACTATTCAAAGCAATAAGCGGAAAATAACTAAAGACAAAGCAATATAACTGATAGAACTGAAATAGTAAGGAATAGCCTGTAGCTGGCTGAAAGTATGAGTTTCAGACTGTCCTCAACTATGTCGAAAGGAGTAGGAGTCGTACCTGGTAACGCGGCATTCAACTGTATATCTATTCATAACTAACACAAAATGGCATAATATAGCTTAACATAACATATCATAGCACACATAAACCTTACCTGGCACCCATAAGCCGAAAGGTACAACCAACACGCAATCTACACCCCTACCCCCGTCATCCCATCTCCCCTGGAAACTATAAGGATCCTACCGGTCCCCAGGGTATACACTTGGGCCCGCTGAGCCCCTGACTGTAACTGTACCTGAGTCTGGAGGACTCCTGAATCAACACCCCGGGCATACCCACTCGACGGGTAAAAGCCAACCAAGGCAAAATGTGGGGAAACTGGCGTCCCATCTTCATCCCCTTGGGGACGGCATGCCACTCTGTAGAGCGACGTATCCTCGCCCTATGGTGGACGAGTCGATACAGCTATTAACCCTGGGGCGGTCATGGATACTAGGTAATCCAACCCAAAACAATACAGTCAAGTCTCAACTGATAATACTAACTGCATACCATACATGCTAAAACTAATGATAGTAATGTGTATATATACAATACATGCTGAAACTGATAACGGTATATATATAATTTCTATCATACTTTGCTGAATCTGATACTGAAACAAGATATAATATTTCTGCTGAGAATCATGTTGTATAACTAAGTTTCATGGTAAACATGATTTACTATTGCTAACATGCTTTATAGAATTCATATTAAGCTACTATTCTATTTCTGAAATACTTTACGGGAACTTATATTGCTTTACTAAGTTTCGGCTAAACACGATAATATCCTGACGTACTTTACTAAATTACATAGTGGGCATGCTGTTCTATTTCTGAAACTTTCTACTAGAATTTATATCGCGCTAGTAAGTTTCATGCTACACATGACATGATGTTTCTAACATCATACTAAAATTTGTGCTCAACATAATATGCGGCTTTTGAATCATTCTTCTGGCACTTGAACTATTTCACTATACCGAAACTACTGGCTTGCCAAAAAAACTGGCTTTACATACCTTGTTCGTTAACTTTCTGAGTATCTGGTGTAACTCGGCTAATTTTCAATTGTTTCTTTCAACTGCATTCATATTCATAGTAATTAGAATTAAATTCATCGATATTCTAGAAGAAAATACTACTTTGAATATATATATAGCCCAAACTTTGACTTATCGAAAAATAGCCGAAAACTCGCTATTTCTCGAAAGTCCAGAAGGGAGAAATACTCACTTTAGGGATAGGAATATATTGATACTAATTTGGAGCGATTCCACTTACCTTAGCTCGGTAGGGTGACGATTCACTGACCGAATTTCATGAAACTAACTCCACAGGAATGCTCCCGGCAGCTTAATACTTCACTACCCAAGATTAATTCGAGTTTGGACTGCGTTTAATAGCGTAAACAGAAGAAATTTCAAGAAACCCTTCCTCCTCTATTTTCCTTCATGTTTACTGGAAATTATATAATTTTATAAAATAAACCGAAGTAGAGGGGTTTATATACTTGAGCCTGGACGGCCCCTCCGTAGCACGTTGGCCATCGCGGAGGGACGACCTCCGTGGCACGTTTCCATCGCGGAGGGGATCTGCCCGACCTCCTCTTGCCACGGTTCGATGCGGCGCTTGTCTGGTCTTCCCCCGGGCCTTTTTCTAGCATGTATGGCATTCTAAAACTCTTAACCAACATGTGAATAGGCCATCTAAATGTCAAGAATTTATGGGGTGTAACATCCTCCCCCCGTTAAGAACATTCCTCCTCGAATGTAAACTTCTACTCTAGAAATATTTCGGCAGAGTTTCCCCAATAATATGGACTATCTCAAAAATCTCGAAGCTCAGAAAAGTCCAATACAAGTACTTCACATAATGCTATAACATTCATTTCATTAAACTGAAGTCAACATCTCACTTTTTCACGTGAATATAAAGCCACAATAATAACAACATACCTCTGGCTGACTAAGTCTGAAATAACTGAGGATATCTGACTTTCATATCTTCCTCTACTTCCCAAGTCACTTCCTCTCGGTTCTTGTTACGCCATAATACTTTGACAGAAGCAATATCTTTAGTTCTCAACCTTCGAATCTGTCTGTCTAGTGTGGCTACTGGAACCTCTTCATAAGCCATCTCCTCCGTAACCTGGACATCCTGAACTGGGACAACTCTGGAGGGGTCTCCTATATACTTCCTCAACATGGACACGTGGAAAATGGGGTGAACAGACTCTAATTCTGGAGGTAAATTCAACTCATATGCCACTTGGCCTATTCTTCGACGGATCTGATAAGGCCCAACAAATCTCGGGCTGAGCTTGCCTTTCTTGCCGAATCTCATCACCCCTTTCATCGGAGAAACTTTCAAAAACACCCAGTCATTCACATTAAATTCCAGGTTTCTACGCTGCACATCAGCATACGATTTCTGGCGGCTTTGAGTAGTCAGTAGGCATTCTCTGATAAGCTTTACCTTTTCTTCTAACCAATGAATAATATCTGGCCCAATCAGCGCTGACTCACCTACTTCAAACCAGCCAACCGGCGATCTGCATTTTCGCCCATACAATGCCTCATAAGGCGCCATCTAGATAGCTGAATGGTAACTGTTATTATAGGAAAACTCAATAAGTGGTAAGTGCTCATCCCGGCTACCTCCAAAGTCTAACACACACGCTCGCAGCATATCCTCGAGCGTCTGAATAGTGCGTTCTGCCTGCCCATCGGTCTAAGGGTGAAAAGCTGTGCTCAGGTTAATTTGTGTCCCCAGGCCTCTCTGAAATGATTGCCAAAATTTAGCTGTGAATTGCGCCCCTCTGTCAGAGATAATGGACATTGGAACACCGTGCAGCCTGACTATTTCTCTGATATACAACTCAGCATAATCTTCGGCAGAGAAAGTAGCCCTTACTAGAAGAATATGGGCTGATTTTGTCAGCCTGTCAACAATTACCCAAATCGAGTCATTTCTACGTCTGGTGCGGGGTAATCCTGCTACAAAATCCATATTTACTGCTTCCCACTTCCAAAGAGGCACAGCTATGTCTTGAGTCAATCCGTCGAGTTTCTGGTGTTCCGCTTTTACTTGCTGGCAGTGAGGACACTGGGCTACGAATTCTGCTATTTCCCTCTTCATACCTGGCCACCAGTAGATTTCTTTAATATCATGGTACATTTTCATCGTGCCTGGGTGGAGAGAATAGAGGGCGTAATGTGCCTAACTCATAATCTACTGGCGAAGCCCTGAAATATCTGGAACACAAAGGCAGCCTTTACATCGGAACACTTCATCCTCAGTTACCTAAAAATCCGGCGCTTTTCCTTGTTGAACTCTTTCCTTAAGATGAACCAGGTCAGGATCTTTATACTGTCGTTCCTTTACCTCCACAACTAATGATGACACTGCGGTGTTCTGAATTAACGCTCTGTTGTCCTTGTTCGGTGCTGATTCGGTTAGTATTAAATATTATCAACCGACACGCAAGTGCACGTGGTCAAACAAGTAATAAAGTGGCTAAGTAGCCAAGTATCGATCCAAGGAGGCTGCTCTAGATATGTAAAACTGCCTAGTTTACTATATCTCTATTCTATTCCTAACTATGTTAACAACAATCCAACCAAAAGTTGAGTGAGTTTTTGTTTCTAAACTATTTATATACTAGAATTAATAACAACTATTTACTTTTGAATTTAGACAATGGATATGCACATGCCAAGGTTAAAAACGAGTAATGAACTTGATAATCATGATAATTTGGTCATCCTCTTCTTCATGTTGCTAGCCAAGAACGTTTGCCTAGAAATTAAAACTTTCGTATTTAATTTCACTTTAGAATCATAAACCATCCGTCTACATTTCTGTGATCAAATGCAATTTATGACCTAGCACTACAATTCCGGTTCCTAAATTGACTAATACGGCTTTCAAGTATATTTCTATCAAGAAAGCACATCAAAACCCAATTTTCCCAAATCAAGTTAAGAACAATACCCTATTAATTCACAACTTTCCAATTTCGTGCTCTCTCGAGTGAAATTGGACTTTTTAGATATACATTAATGTTGGCCAATCAATAATGTAGTAAGCACAAGAATTAATAGAACAACATGCAAGAAGAAGAAGAAACCATATCAATTGTCACCAAAATTCATTACACAAGTTCAAAACCTCAGCAAAGAAGGGAATTAGCCACTCATTCTTGGATTAATCATCCTAAAATGAGCGTAAATCATGCATACAATTGAAGGAAAGAAGAAAGGAAGAGAAGAAAACTCTTAGATTTTCTATTCTTCAACTGCCACAAACCCACGTTCCTGCTCTCCACTTCTGAACTCAGTCTAAAAACTAAAAACTGATTAAAAATAAACCTAAGTGTGCTATTTATACTAGTGGGAAATTTTTCCCGGAATAACAAGCAACGTGTCACAGAGGCCAACGCGGAGCACTGCCTCCGTGACACGGCGTGGACGCGGACCCTCTCTTGAAATTGCAGGGTCCGGATAATTGGCCTCAACGTGGCACGGAGGCCATCGCGGAGGCCTATCTCCGTGCCACAGAACTGACGCGCAGGCACACTGGAAATTGCCTAATTAATTCCTGCCCAGGCAGTGTGCTACCGCGATGGCAGCGTGGCACGGCTCCATCGCGGAGCTAGTGTAAAATGTGCCATCCAAGGTCTTTTCCACGCTCGCATCCAAGTCCAACTCCGACATAGTTCCAACACGCATTTTAGCTCCTAAAAATCACATTATCCTGCAAAACAAATGCTAATCATGTTGGTTAGTATAAATTCGCATTTTATTACCAAATACATGATATTATATACACATTGCACAACAAACAAGGTAAAAATGATACGTTTGAGTATCACTTGGGCATATAAATCTGCCCAAGATCAGTCCTCTGTTTCTACTACACGAATGGCTAAACTGGCTAACTGGTGTATTTCTTGGGCCAATTCCCGCTGCTCGGGCTGTAAGTATGCCAAACTCCCCATGGACTTACGGATAAGGGCATCTGCTACTACGTTGGCTCTGCCTGGGTGATACAGAATATTTACATCATAATCTTTCAACAATTCCAACCAGCGACGCTGCCGTAAGTTTCAACAATTCTACATTTGCATAGCACGAAGCCAACCAATCCATACCCATAATGGTGTCGAAATCAACCATCTCTAATTCTACCAGATCTACTATGGTCTAACGATCAGCAACCTCTACCGTACACCCTCGATAGACCCTTCTGGCTATGATGGAGTCACTGACGGGTGTGGATACTAAAAAGGGTTGCTGAAGAAACTCTGGTGCAACACTAAACTTTCGAGCCACAAATGGGGTAATGTAGGACAAAGTAGATCCTGGATCAATCAATACATAAATAGGGTATGAGCAGATAATCATCATACCTGTCACAACATGAGGTGACGCTTCTGAATCCTACCTCCCTAGTAAAGCATATGTGCGGCTTGGACCTGCACCTACACTGGAGGCCCCTGATCTTCCCCAGCCTCTGCCTGCTGAAACTGAGGTCCTGCGCCCTGCCGAGGATGCTGAAGCTCGTGACCATACAGATGCCCTGTCCTGTCTATCCCGATCATCCTGACCTCTGGCTGAACAATCTCTCATCAGATGACCCTCTTGGCCACAAATATAACATCCAGTTGAGCCGTATCTGCATGCTCCAGAATGGCGTCGACTGCATATAGGGCAAAGTGGTAGGGTATACCTACTCTGCTCCGCCCTCCTCTGTAGTGGTGAATCTGCGGTCTGCGAGCCTCCACCGGTCTTTGACTACCCCCTGCGACTAAATCTGCCCCTCTGCGGCTGTGGTGGAGGCGGGGGTCTGGGCAGCCTATCTTACAATCGTGGCCTGGGTCCTCCCCGGACCTCCCTCTGTAACTCGACTGGCCTATCCTTGCGGCGCTATTCATGACTGGTCCTCCTGATCTCCCACTGCCGCTACCTGATGCCCTCAATATTCTGGACGAATGCCTGAACTTGGGCAATATCCATATACTCTCGCAGTGTAGCCGTAATACAAGTCTCAACATACTCTGGATTTAACCCCATGATGAAGCGATGTACTCTGGATGCCATGGTATCAACAAAGGCTGGTGCATACCGGGCCAAAGAATCAAACAGCAAGGCATATTCTTGAACCCTCATGGCCCCCTGCTCCAAATGTAAACACTGATCCACCCGGGCCTGTCGAATCTCCCATGGTAAATAGTGATCCAGAAAAGCTCCTGAGAAGTTGGACCAGGTCGGAGGGGAAACATCCCTCCCTCGGGACCTTTCCCAGCTTTCATACCACAACACGACGATGTCCCATAACTGGAATGCTGCCAATTCAACCGATTCTGTATGCGTGGCATGCATAACCCTGAAAATTCTCTGCATCTGGTCTAGAAAATCCTGAGGGTCCTCTGCCTGATCCGTACCTATAAACTGTGGGGGATTCAGAGCCAAACATTCCCAGACCCTCGAACTACCGGGCCCTCCTGACGGCTCTGCAACTGTAGACGGCATCGACTGACGTTGAGCAGCCATCATTTGTGCTAACATGACTACCGCACTCTTGACCTCCTGGTCGGAAGGTATCGATATAGGAACTGTTAGAGGTGGTGTCGCCCCAAGTGGCTCCTGATGTGGTGGAGATTGCTGAGAAGGTTGGGACGATACCTCTATATTGCCCTCTGATCGGGTTGATTCTAAACGAGGGTGAAGCATCCTACTGGTGCCTTCCCCTGTTGCAGTGTCCAATCTCCGACCTGTGATAGGATGTCACTGGTCTGACATTTTATCTGTAACCAAAGAATATCGTAAGCTCTAGGGACTCAACCCTATACTGCACCGCTCTACAACACAACTGAATAAGAATAAAAAGCAACCATCCTATCATGCCTTGTAACCTCCTGCCTATAGTATGTGGTGCACAACACATCCATAGGCAAGACTCTACTTAGCACAGCTTGCAGACTCCATGAGATACGACCTGCTCTGATACCAAGTTTATCACGCCCCACCTTAGGAGGCATGACTGGCACCTGGTGCCCTATAAGGACCTGGACTACTGGACTAGTTGAGCCTAAGCACTTCTGGTGCCAGGATGACTCTAACCCTGGATTTAAGAAAATGACGGGCTATATAACGGCTGTAAATATAGCCTCCAACCAACTAGGCCTATAGCCACCTGTTAGAAAACAACAGCTACCCAGAACAACTGAATTAATAGGGAACGTATGCGGGCCGACAAGGCCACCATGCTGTCTAGTTATTTATGAATCAAGAAAACAAGTGCTAAACTGCTACATGACCAGTAAGGTAACCACTACCAACGGAATAAGGCCCCACACAACCATCATAAACAAACTAAAACATACACACGGCCTCACACGGCTGGTACAACTAACCACAGGGAATGTACAATCTACAAGCCTCTAAGAATACTGATAAGATGGTCGGGATAGGGCCCTAGCATACCCATACTGTACAACAAAAGAAAAGGAATAAACCTCTAGTTGTCTAACTTCGGATGACAGGAGCTGATGACTCTATGTGCTTGCTGGAAGTACGAGGGATCGGCTCCTCCTCTATGAGTACCTACAGGCAAGTAATGCAGCGCCCCAAACGGGCGTCAGTACGCTGGTACTGAGTATGCAAAGCAACAACTGGAAAATAACGGAAGACAAGCAATATAACTGATAGATCTGAAATAGAAAGGAATAACATGTAGCTGGCGGAAAGTATAGTTTAAGACTGTCCTCAACTATGCCGAAAAAAGTAGGAGGCGTACCTGGTAACGCGGCATTCAACTATCTATCTATTCATAACTAACATAACATGGCATAATATAGCTTAACATAACATAACATAGCACACATAAACCTAACCTGCCCCCATAAGCCGGAAGGTACAACCAACACGCAATCTATACCCCTACCCCGGTAGTTTGTTACGCTCGCCTTGGGAGGCATGACTGGCACCTGGTGCCCTACTAGGACTAGGACTGCTGGACTAGCTGAGCCTAAGCACTTCTGGTGCCATGCTGACTCTAACCCTGGATTCTAGAAAAAGATGGGCTATATAACGGCTGTAAATACAGCCTCCGGCCGACTAGGCCTATAGCCACCTGTAAGAAAACAACAGCTACCCAGAACAACTGAATTAATAGGGAACCTATGCGGGCTGACAAAGCCACCATGCTGTGTAGTTATTTCTGAATCAAGAAAACAATTGCTAAACTACTACATGACCAGCAAGGTCACCACTACCAACAGAACTAGGCCCTATACGACCATCATAAACAAACTAAAACATACACATGGCCTCACACGGCCGGTACATCTAACCACAGGGAATGTACAATATGCAAGCCTCTAATAATACTGATAAGATGGTCGGGACAGGGCCCAGCCTACCCATACTGTACAACAAAAGAAAAGGAATAAACCTCTAGCTGTCTAGCTCCGAATGATCGGAGCTGATGACTCTGTGTGTTGGCTGGAAGTACGAGGGATCGACTCCTCATCTATGAGTACCTATAGGCAAGTAATGCAGCTCCCCAAACGGGCGTCAGTACGCTGGTACTGAGTATGCAAAGCAACAACTGGAAAATAACTAAAGACAAGCAATATAACTGATAGAACTGAAATAGAAAGGAATAGCCTGTAGCTGGCTGAAAGTATGAGTTTAAGACTGTCCTCAACTATGCCGAAAGGAGTAGGAGTCATACTTGGTAACGCGACATTCAAGTTTCTATGTATTCATAACTAACATAACATGGCATAATATAGCTTAACATAACATAACATAGCACACATAAACCTTACCTGGCCCCCATAAACCGGAAGGTACAACCAACACGCAATCTATACCCCTACCTCGGTAGTTTGTCACGCCCTGCCTTGGGAGGCATGACTTGCACCTGGTGCCCTACTAAGACCGGACTGCTGGACAAGCTGAGCCTAAGCACTTCTGGTGCTAGGATGGCTCTAACTCTGGATTCAAGAAAATGATGGGCTATATAATGGCTGTAAATACGGCCTCCGGCCGACTAGGCCTATAGACACCCGTAAGAAAACAATAGCTACCCAGAACAACTAAATCAATAGGGAACCTATGCGAGCTGACAAGGTCACCATGCTGTCTAGTTATTTCTGAATTAAGAAAACAAGTGCTAAACTGCTACATGACCAACAAGATTACCACTACATACTGAATAAGGCCCCACACGGCCGTCATAAACAAACTAAAACATACACACGACCTCACACGACCGGTACAGCTAACCACAGGGAATATACAATCTGCAAGCCTATTAGAATACTGATAAGATGGTCGGGACAGGGCCCTGGCCTGCCCATACTGAACAACAAAAGAAAAGGAATAAACCTCTAGCTGTCTAGCTCCGGATGATAGGAGTTGATGACTCTGTGTGATGGCTGGAAGTACGAGGGATCGGCTCCTCGTCTATGAGTACCTGCAGGCAAGTAATGCAGCACCCCAAACGGGCGTTAGTACCGCTGGTACTGAGTATGCAAAGCAACAACTAGAAAATAACAGAAGACAAGCAATATAACTGATAGAACTGAAATAGAAAGGAATAGCCTGTAGCTGGCTGAAAGTATGAGTTTAAAACTGTCCTCAACTATGCCGAAATGAGGGAGTTGTACCTGGTAACGCGACATTCAACTATCTATCTATTCGTAAATAACATAACATGGCATAATATAGCTTAACATAACATAACATAGCACACATAAACCTTACCTGGCCCCCATTAGCCGGAAGGTACAACCAACACGCAATCTATACCCCTACCGCGGTCATCCCATCTCCCCTAGCAACTATAAGCATCCTGTCAGTCCCCTGGGTTTGCACTTGGGCCCGCTGAGCCCCTGACTATAACTGGCTGAGTTCGGAGGACTCCTGAATCAACACCTCGGGCGTACCCGCTCGACGGGGGTGTATAAAAGCCGACCAAGCCAAAATATGGGGAAATTGGCATCCCATCTTCGTCCCCTTGGGGACGGCATGCCACTCCGTAGAGCGATGTATGCTCGCCCTCTGGCGGACAAGTCGATACAGCTATTAACCCTGGGGCGGTCATGGATACTAGGTAATCCTACCCAAAACAATACAGTCAAGTCTCAACTGATAATACTAACTGCATACGATACATGCTGAAACTAATGATAGTAATGTGTATGTATACAATACATGATGAAACTGATAATGGTATACATATAATTTCTGTCATACTATGCTAAATCTGATACTGAAACAAGATATAATATTTCTGTTGAGAATCATGCGGTATAACTAAGTTTCATTGTAAACATGATTTACTCTTTCTAACATGCTTTCTAGAATTCATATTAAGCTACTATTCTATTTCTAAAATACTTTACGGGAACTTATATTTCCTTACTAAGTTTCGGCTAAACACGATAATATCCTGACGTACTTTACTAAATTACATACTGGGCATGCTGTACTGTTTCTGAAACTTTCTACTAGAATTTATATCGCGCTAGTAAGTTTCACGCTACACATGACATAATGTTTCTAACATCATACTAAAATTTATGCTCAACATAATATGCGGCTTCTGAAACATTCTACTGGCACTTGAACTATTACACTATACTGGAACTACTGGCTTGCTGAAGAAACTGGCTTTACATACCTTGTCCGTTAACTTGCTGAGTATCTGGCATAACTCGGCTATTTTTTCAGTTGTTTCTTCCTACTGCATTCATATTCATAGAAATTAGAACCAAATTCATCGATATTCTAGAAGAAAATACTACTTTGAATATATATATAGCCCAAACTTTGACTTATCTAAGAACAGCCGAAAACTCGCTATTTCTCGGAAGTCCAGAGGGGAGAAAGACTCACTTTAGGGATAGGAGTATATTAACACTAATTTGGAGAAATTCCACTTACCTTAGCTCGGTAGGGAGACGATTCGCTGGCCGAATTTCACGAAACTAACTCCGCAGGAATGCTCTCGGCAGCTTAATACTTCACTACCCAAGATTAATTCGAGTTTGGACCACGTTTAATAGCGTAAAAGGAAGAAATTTCAAGAAACCCTTCGTCCTCCTCTGTTTTCCTTCGTGTTTACTGGAAATTATATAATTTTATGAAATAAACCGAAGTGGTGGGGTTTATATACTTGAGCCTGGACAGCCCCTCTGTGGCACATTGGCCATCGTGGAGGGACAACCTTTATGGCACGTTGCCATCGGGGAGGGGGTCTGCCCGACCTCCTCTTGTGACGATTCGATATGGCGCTTTTCTGGTCTTCCCCCGGCCCTTTTTCTAGCTTGTATGGCATTGTAAAACTCTTAACCAACATGTGAATAGGCCATCTAAATGTCAAGAATTTACGGGGTGTAATAGATATCTCGCTGTTCGATACAAATTTACTAACTTTTATTCTAATTATGGCATAATAGTACAAACATACTTAATACTCGGATTCTAGAACTTCCTTCTGGAATTTATTCTATTTTACTATACTAGAATTACTAACTTGCCGAAGAAACTGGCTTTACATACCTCAGTTGCCGACTTCTTGACTAACTGGCGTAACTCGGCCAATATCCAGCTATTTCTTTAAACTGCATTCATATTCATAGCAATTAGAACTAAATTCATCAATATTCTAGAAGAAAATACTACTTTGACTATATATATATCCCTTACATTGACTTATCGAAAAACAGCCGAAAACTCATTATTTCTCAGAAGTCCAGAAGGGAGAAATACTCACTTTAGGGCTAGAAGTATATTGACACTAATTTGGAGCAATTCCACTTACCTTAGCTCGGTGAGACGGCGATTCACCGGCCGAATTTCATGAAACTAACTCCGTAGGAATGCTCCCTACAGCTTAATACTTCACTACCCGAGATTATTTTGAGTTTGGACTATGTTTGACGGCGTAATCGGACGAATATTTATCAAAACCCTTCGTCCCTTACTATTTTTGTTCGTTCTGGAAATTTAAAAGTGGAGGAAATGAGTTTTAAAACGAAGTGGGGCTTTATATAGTTGGGGATGAACCTCACCTCCGTGACACGTTGGCCATCGCGGAGGTGAGCCCTCCATGACACGTTGGCCATCGCGGAGGGGGTCTTCCTAGCCTCCTCTTGCGATGGTTTTACGTGGCACTTGTCCAGTCTTTCCCCGGGCCTTTTTTTAGCATGTGTGGCATTCTAAAAATCTTAACCAACATGCGAATAGGCCATCTAAATGTCAAGAATTTATGGGGTGTAACATCCTCCCCCCCTTAAGAACATTCGTCCTCAAATGTAAACTCCTGCTCACAGGAATCTCAACTTACTCAACTTATTCTCGAAAAATTTTGGTAGAGTTTACCCTGTAATATGGCCTACCTCACACTCCTGAAACGCAGAAAAGTCCAATACAGGTATTCCACACAATACTGAAGTATTCATCACGCAATAGACTAGAGTCAACTATTTCATATATACACATAAATATAAGGCAACTCAACAATACTAATGTACCTCTGGCTGATTAAGTCTGAAATAACTGAGGATATCTGACTTTCATATCTTTCTCTGTTTCCCAAGTCATTTCCTCTCGGTTCCTATTACGCCATAATACCTTGACAGAAGCAACATCTTTAGTTCTTAATCTGCGAATCTGCCGGTCTAGTATGGCTACTGGAACCTCTTCATAAGCCAGCTCCTCCATAACCTGGACATCCTGAACTGGGACAACTCTGGAGGGGTCTCCTATATACTTCCTTAGCATGGACACGTGGAAAACTGGGTGAACAGACTCTAATTCTGGAGGTAAGTTCAACTCATACGCCACTTGGCCTATTCTTCAGCGAATATGATAAGGCCCAACAAATCTTGGGCTGAGCTTACCTTTCTTGCCGAATCTCATCACCCCTTTGATAGGAGAAACTTTCAAAAACACCCAGTCATTCACATTAAATTCCAGGTTTCAGCGCGCACATCAGCATACGATTTCTGGCGGCTCTGAGCAGTCAGTAGGCGTTCTCTAATAAGCTTTACCTCTTCTTCTGACTGATGAATAATATTCGGCCCGATCAGTGCTGACTCTCCTACTTCAAACCAGCCAACTGGTGATCTACATTTTTGCCCATACAAAGCCTCATAGGGCGCCACCTGGATAGCTGAGTGGTAACTATTGTTATAAGCAAACTCGATAAGTGGTAGGTGCTCATCCCAGCTACCTCCAAAGTCCAACACACACGGTCGTAACATATCCTCGAGCATTTGAATAGTGCGTTCTGCCTGCCCATCTGTCTGAGGGTGAAAAGATGTGCTCAGGTTAATCTGTGTTCCTAGGCCTCTTTGAAATGATTGCAAAAATTAAGCTGTAAATTGCGCCCCTTTATCAGATATAATGGACACTGGAATACCGTGCAGTCTGACTATTTCTCTGATATACAACTCAGCATAATCTTCGGTAGAGAAAGTAGCCCTTACTGGTAGAAAATAGGCTGATTTTGTCAGTCTGTCAACAATTACCCAAATCGAGTCATTTCTATGCCTGGTACGGGGTAATCCTGCTACAAAATCCATATTTACTGCTTCCCACTTCCAAAGAGGCACAACTATGTCTTGAGTCAATCCGCCTGGTTTCTGGTGTTCAGCTTTTACTTGTTGGCAGTTAGGACACTGGGCTACGAATTCTGCTATTTCCCTCTTCATACCTGGCCACCAATAGATTTCTTTAATATTGTGGTACATTTTCATCGCGCTTGGGTGGAGAGAATAGCGGGCATAATGTACCTCGCTCATAATCTACTGGCGAAGCCCTGAAATATCTGGAACACAAAGGAGGCCTTTACATCGCCACACTTCATCCTCAGTTACCTGAAAATTCAGTGCTTTTCCTTGCTGAACTCTGTCTTTAAACTGAACCAGGACAGGATCTTCATACTGCCGTTTCTTTACCTCCACAACTAATGACGACACTGCGGAGTTCTGAATTACTGCTCTGTTGTCCTCTGTTTCTGCTACGCGAACGACTAAATTGGCTAACTGGTGTATTTCTTTGGCCAACTCCCGCTGCTCGGGCTGCAAGTACGCCAAACTCCCCATAGATTTGCGGTTGAGGGCATCTGCTACTACGTTGGCTCTTCCTGGATGATATAGAATATTTACATCATAATTTTTCAGCAATTCCAACCAGCGACGCTGCTGCAAATTCAACTCTCTCTGAGTGAAGATATACTGTAGGCTCTTATGGTCAGTGAAAATATCCATATGGACGCCGTACAAGTAATGTCTCCATATCTTTAAAGCGTGGATCACTGCGGCTAGTTCTAGGTCGTGGGTAGGATAATTCTTTTCGTGTTTCCTCAGATGTCTAGAAGCATAAGCAATTACTTTACCATGCTGCATCAACACACATCCTAACCCAACACCCGAAGCGGCACAATAAACTGCATAACCCTCTGTAACTTCTAGCAATGCTAACATTGGGGCAGAGGTCAACCTGTCTTTCAATTCCTGGAAACTCTGCTCACATGCCTCCGTCCACTGAAACTTTACTGCTTTTTGCGTCAGCTTAGTCAGAGGTGCCGCTATGGTGGAGAATCCCTCAACAAATCTTCTGTAGTACCCTGCTAATCCCAGAAAACTGTGGACTTCGGTCGGAGTGGTATGTCTGGGCCATGTTTTTACTGCTTCTATTTTCTAAGTGTCTACCCATATACCAGCACCCGACACAATATGCCCTAAGAAAGCTATTGATTTTAGCCAGAATTCACATTTAGAGAACTTGGCGTACAACTGACGGTCCCTGAGAATCTGGAGCATTGTCCGCAAATGATCTTGGTGGTCTGCCTCTGAGCGAGAATACACCAGAATATCATCAATAAACACTATCACGAACAAATCTAGGTATGGCCTGAAGATGTTGTTCATCAGGTCCATGAATACTGCGGGGGCATTCGTCAGCCCGAAGGACATAACTAGGAATTCAAAATGGCCGTATCTGGTCCTGAAGGCATTCTTCGGAATGTTTCTTTCACGAACTTGAACCTGATAATATCCGGACCATAAGTCAATCTTGGAGAAATATCTGGCCCCCTGTAACAAATCAAACAAATCACCTATCATGGGAAGCGGATACTTATTCTTGACTGTAACCTTATTCAACTACCGGTAATCTATACACATGCGGAGTGAGCCATCCTTCTTTCTTACAAATAGAATTGGCACACCCCAAGGTGAAGTACTCGGCCTGATAAATCCCTTATCTAATAGATCTTTCAACTGCTACTTTAATTCTCTAAGTTTAGCAGGAGCCATACGATACGGAGGAATTGATATGGGCTGAGTGCCTGGTAGCAAATCAATTGAAAAATCTATTTCTCTCTCTGGGGGAATACTAAGTAGCTCGTCTGGGAATACGTTGGGGAATTCATTAATCACTGGGACAGACTGAAGAGTCGGAGGCTCTACCCGAACATCTAGGACTCTGACTATGTGGTAAATGCATCCCTTCGCTATTAACTTCCTCGCCTGAAGGTAGGAAATAAACCTACCTTTTGGCGTAGCTGTACTGCCCTTCCACTCTCGTACTGCCTCCCCTTGAAAGTGGAATCGGACTATCTTGGTCTAGAATTCTACATTGGCATAGCATGACACTAACAAATCCATACCCATAATGGCATCGAAATCAATCATCTCTAATTCTACCAGATCTACTACGGTCTGACGATTAGCAACCTCTACTTTACACCCTTGATAGACCCTTCTGGCTATGATGGAGTCGCCGACGGGTGTGGAAACTGAAAAGGGTTGCTAAAACAATTTTGGTGCAACACTAAACTTTTGAGCCACAAATGGGGTAACGTAGGACAAAGTAGATCCGGGATCAATCAATACATAAGAAGGGTGTGAGCAAATAGTCATCATACCTATTACCACATTTGGAGACACCTCTGCGTCTTGCCTCCCGTACCTGAACTAGAGGCCCCTTATCTACCTCAGCCTCTGCCTGCTTAGACTGAGGGCCTACACCTTGCTGAGGCTGCTGGAGCTCGCGGCCCTGCTGACGCCCTGTCCTGACTATCTCGGCTACCCTGACCCCTGGCTAGACAGTCTCTCATCACATGACCCTCCTGCCCGCATATATAACACTTTGTGGAGCCATATCTGCAAGCTCCAATATGGGGTTGGCTGCAAATAGGGCAAGGTGGGGGTGTGTACCTACTCTTCTCTGCCCTCCTCTATTGAGGTGAATCTACTGTTCGAGAACTGCTGCCGGACTCTGATTGTCCTCTGCAAATGAATCTACCCCTCTGCTGCTGTGATGGAGGTGGGTCTAGGTGGCCTATCTGACAATCATAGCCTAGTCCCTCTCTGAATATCCCCCTATATTTCATCTGATCTATCCCTATGGCGCTGCTCCTGATTTATTCATCTGCTATCCTGCTGCTGCTGTCTAAGGCCCTCAATAGTCTGGGCAAAGGCCTGCACCTGAGCAATATCCATATCTTCCTGCAGTGTAGCTATCATGCATGCCTCTATATACTCTGGGTTCAAACCCATAACAAACCGGTGGACTCTAGATGGCATGGTGTCCACAAAAGATGGAGCATAGCGGGCTAAGTAATCGAACTGTAGGGCGTACTCCCGTACACTCCTCGCCCCCTGCTCCAAGTGTAAAAACTGGTCCATCTAGGCTTGTCGGATTTCTCCTGGCAGATAACGGTCCAGGAAGGCCTCTAAAAAATTAGACCAAGTCGGAGGGGCAACATCTCTCCCTCGGGACCTTTCCCAACTTTCGTACCACAGTACAGCAATATCTCGTAGCCGAAATATCGCTAACTCAACTGACTCTGTAGATGTCATATGCATGACCCGGAAGATTCTCTACATCTGATCCAGGAAGTCCTGGGGGTCCTCTGCCTGATCCGACCCTGTGAACTCTGGGGGACCTAGTGCCAAGAATTCTCGGACCCTCAAAATGCCAAGCCCACCTGATGACTCTGCTGTTATGGGTGACACTGACTGGCGCTGAGTAGCCATCATTTGTGCCAACATAACTACTGCACTTCGAATCTCCTGATCAGATGGTGAAAGTGTAGGTACTGTTGAAGGTGGTGCCATCTCAAGTGGCTCCTGATGAGGTGGAGACTGCTGAGAAGGTCGAGATGATACCTCAGTATCGCCCTCAGATCGGGCTGATTCTAAATGAGGCTGAGGCATCCTGCTGGTGCCTTCTCCTGCTGCGGCATCCAGTTTTCTACCTGTGGCAGGGTGTCGCTGGTCTGCCATTTTAATCTTTAAACAAAGAGTATGATAAGTTTTAGGAGTTCAACCCTATACTATACTGCTCTATGGCACGACTGAATATGAAGAAAGAGTAACCATCCTATCATGCCTTGCAGCCTCCTGCCTATGGTATGTGGTGCACAACACATCCATAGACAAGACTCTACTTAGAACAACTTGCAGACTCCCTGGGACACGACCTGCTCTGATACCAGGTTTGTCACGCCCCGCCTTGGGAGGCATGATTGGAACCTGGTGCCCTACTAAGACCTGGACTGCTGGACAAGCTGAGCCTAAGCACTTCTGGTGCTAGGATGGCTCTAACTCTGGATTCAAGAAAATGATGGGCTGTATAATGGCTGTAAATATGGCCTCCGGCCGACTAGGCCTATAGCCACCCGTGAGAAAACAATAGCTACCCAGAACAACTAAATCAATAGGGAACCTATGCGGGTCGACAAGGTCACCATGCTGTCTAGTTATTTCTAAATCAAGAAAACAAGTGCTAAACTGCTACGTGACCAACAAGATCACCACTACCAACTGAATAAGGCCCCACACGGCCGTCATAAACAAACTAAAACATACACACGACCTCACACGACCGGTATAGCTAACCACAGGGAATATACAATCTGCAAGCCTCTAAGAATACTGGTAAGATGGTCGGGACAGGGCCCTGGCCTACCCATACTGTACAACAAAAGAAAAGAAATAAACCTCTAGCTGTCTAGCTCCGGATGATAGGAGCTGATGACTCTGTGTGCTGGCTAGAATTACGAGGGATCGGCTCCTCGTCTATGAGTACTTGCAGGCAAGTAATGCAGCGCCCCCCGGACGAGCGTCAGTACCACTGGTACCGAGTATGCAAAGTAAAAACCAAACATATTTGAAGATAAGCAGTAATACTGATAGTTACTGAAATGACAGAGGATAGCTAAAACTGTCTGGAATAGCAGAATCTGTACCGAGCTGAACTGTACTGGCGAGAAGATAAAAATCATACCTGTCGATGCGACGTCCTGCTATCTATCAATTTAATAAGTAACATATATATATATATACATATATATCATACACGAACCTATAACAGCCCCCATAAGCCGGAAGGTGCCAATCAACACGCAATCTATATACCCCTACCCGGGTCAAACCATCCAAAAATAAATTCACTCCACTCACCTAATAACTATGAGCACCCCGCCGGCCCCCTGGGTATGCAGCTTGGGCTCTCTAGGCCCCTGACTATAACTGTATCTGAGTCTGAACGACTCCTCTAACTATAATCTGAGATCTGTATCTTTAATTTGTAATCTGTGCCTTAGGCGCAAGCGCTCGACAGGGTATGCTATAATGCTGATCAGCCTGCTATGGGGAATGCTGCATCCCATCTTCGTCCTACTGCGGACGGCATGCCACTCCTTGGAATGACGCATCCTCACCCTCTAGCGGGTGAGTCGACACAGCTATTAACCCTGGGGCGCAAGGAAGCTCTAAGAGTGCCCACATATCACAAACAAGTCTCAACAAACAACAGTAATCACATATAACATGTATATTAAATCTAAAAATACTATCCATGTTCTGATATTCTGTTTTAAACCTCTTACTGAATTAAACTAAATCTGACACTGAGTTTGGATTGATATCTCACTGTTTGGTACAAATTTATTGACTTTTATTCTGAATATGGCATAATAGTACACACATACTTAATACTCGGCTTCTAGAACTTCCTTCTGGAATTTATTCTATTTTACTATACTAGAATTACTAACTTGCCGAAGAAACTGACTTTACATACCTCAGTTGCCGACTTCTTGACTAACTGGCATAACTCAGCTAATATCCAGCTATTTCTTCCAACTACATTCATATTCATAGCAATTAGAACTAAATTCATCAATATTCTAGAAGAAAATACTACTTTGACTATATATATAGCCCAAACTTTGACTATCGAAAAACAGCTGAAAACTCGCTATTTCTCAGAAGTCCAGAAGGGAGAAATACTCATTTTAGGACTAGGAGTATATTGAAACTAATTTGGAGCAATTCCACTTACCTTAGCTCGGTGAGACGGCAATTCACCGGCCAAATTTCACGAAACTAACTCCGTAGGAATGCTCTCTGCAGCTTAATACTTCACTACCCGAGATTATTTTGAGTTTGGACTGCGTTCGATAGCGTAATCGGACGAATATTTATCAAAACCCTTCGTCCCTTACTGTTTCTGTTCGTTCTAGAAATTTAAAAGTGGAGGAAATGAATTTTAAAATGAAGTGGGGCTTTATATAGTTGGGGTTGAACCTCACCTCCGTGGCACGTTGGCCATCGCGGAGGTGAGCCCTCCGTGACACGTTGTCTATCGCGGAGAGGATCTGCCTAGCCTTCTCTTGCGATGGTTCGACGTGGCGCTTTTTCGGTCTTTCCTCAGGCCTTTTTCTAGCATGTGTGGCATTCTAAAACTTTTAACCAACATGCAAATAGGCCATCTAAATATCAAGAATTTAGGGGGTGTAACCGTTGGTTTCTTTATTGACAATGTTCGCTTCATACTTTTCAAGATGTGTGAGTATGAGTGTTATCAAAAAGTGGCGCTGTTGCTGGGGAATACGGCTAAGATTAGATTAATTGCTTATATTTAACTTTTGATTGTTATTTCCTTAATTATGTTTTCTTTTTAGGTTGTCGCTTGGTGAATGCCAAGTACTCCATAGAGTAGAACCCCCCCCTAATTCCTTTGGATCTCAAACTTGAAAGAACACTGCGAAGGATGGAGAACTAAGAGCAGAGAGATGCCCCTCTTGATAAAGAAGCTAGGCAAGATGCACTTCAGGAAGCCAATGGTGCTCGAGATGAGGTTGTCAACACTGGTCTCCATGGAAGGGGAAACAGAGGCTAGAGATATGCCCCTCAATTCTTTGATTAGGATAACCCGGACATTGATGAAGTCGAGTCAACTGGAGCTATTGTACCACCGCCTTTGCCTGCTAGGGCAAAATTTGACATCACTAGCACCATGATTCAATTGTTGAACATGAAGGGGATGTTTAGTGGTCAAGCAGCTCATGATGCCAACTTGCACCTAATGAACTTTGCTAGAATATGCAACGCGTATAGGTTTCCAGAGTCAGCCAGGATACAATAAGGTTAAGACTCTTCCCATTCTCTCTATCTGGGGAAGCTACTTTATGATTATCGGAGCTGCCCAAGGTCTCCATTACCAACTGGAGGGAGCTCAAACAAGCTTTTCTAGAGAGATTCTTTTCACCCTTTAGGATGCTGTAGCTTAAGGATGAAATATATAATTTCCGACAACTGAAGACAAAGGTACATCATGAAACCTGGTAAAGATTCAAGAAAAAGTTGACCAAGTGCCCAAATCATAAAATTCCTAATGACAGTTTGTTAGAGATTTTCTATAGATCACTGAATAATAATACTAAAGTTGTAGCAGACATAATGGCAGGAGCAGCAGTTATGAGCCATAGGTGGGAGCAAGCTTCCACTATTCTAGACAAAGTGACAAAAACAAATAGAGCATGGCATAGTCAGGAAGCAGAAACAGCTGCTGGCACATATATTATTGGTGTGACTGCAGACCAATGAAGGAAGGAGGAAGAATGTGACAAGGAATTGACCCATATGCGCACAACATTGGACCTGCTCCTGAAGCATATCATGGGCACTGGAACCAGAAAAGTTAATGTAGTGGGAAAATAGGGATAGGAACCAGGACTTGAGCACTCAGATTACGAGGAGGAGACTAACTTCTTGTAAAACCATGTGGTGGGATTTTGAGCCAAAGCCCAAGGGTCTGGACAAGACACTTGAATTTAATGGTATTTTTGGGTTATGTGGTGTCGAGTAAGAGTATTCAGGTGGACTCTCAAAAGATAAAAGTAATGAAGAATTGGCCCAGACCGGTGAATCCTTCGAATGTCAAGAGTTACTTGGGTTTAGCTGGGTATTATCGGGGATTTGTTGAGGGGTTTTCATCCACTGCAGCGCCATTGACCAAATTGATCCAAAAGAAAGTGAAATTCCAATGGTTGGAGGCTTGTGAGAGGAGCTTCCAGGAGTTGAAGACTTGACTCACCTCAACACCAGTGTTAACCCTACGTGAGGATACTAATGGGTCATGCTTCGAGGATTGACCTTGGTTGTGTGTTAATGCAGCATGGTAAGGTTATAACACATGCTTCCAGGAAACTGAAGGTTCACGAAATGAATTACCTAACTCATGATCTGGAATTGGCGGCGGTGGTATTTGCCTTGAAGATTTGGACACTATTTGTACAGAGTCCATATAGATGTGTTTACGGACCACAAAAGCCTTCAATATGTGTTTACCCAAAAGGATCTAAATCTGCATCAAAGCAGATGTTTGGGGCTACTCAAGGATTATGATATGAGAGTCCTTTACCATCCGGGCAAGGCTACTATAGTGGAAGACGCTCTTAGTAGGCTTTCTATGGAGAGTGTGTCCCATGTAGATGAGGGGAGAAAGGAGCTAGTGAAGGATGTACATCGGCTTGCACAGTTGGGAGTTCATTGGTTGACTCAACCGATGGTGGAGTTCTTGTGCAGAATGGATTAGAATCATCCTTGGTGACTGATGTGAAAGCTAGACAAGACGAGGATCCTATTTTGGTGAAGTTGAAGGAAGCCGTTCAGAATTAGAAGGTAGAGGTCTTCTTCAAAGGGGGAGATGGTATGCTTCGATATTAGGATCATTTATTTATTCTGGATGTTGATGATTTGAGAGATCGAATGTTGCACGAGGCTCATGGATCTAGATACTCGATACATCCAGGTTCCACCAAGATGTACCGTGACCTACGGGAAGTCTATTGGTGGAATGGTATAAAGAAGGACATTGCAGAATTTTGGCTAAGTGTCGAATTGTCAATAGGTGAAAGTGGAGCATCAAAGACCAGGAGGTGTGCTTCAAGATATTAGTATTCCTACTCGAAAGTGGGTGGAGATTAATATGGACTTCATCACGGGGTTGGCCCATACTCGTCGATAGTATGACTCCATTTGGGTGGTTGTCGACAGGTTGACCAAAGAAGCTCATTTTCTACCATTATACAAAATTATACATTCGGGAGCTAGTTCGGTTACATGGAGTGCCCTTGTCCACCATATCGGATAGAGGTACTCAGTTTACCTCCTATTTTTGGAGATCGTTTCAAAAGGGACTTGGTACCCAGGTCAAGCTCAGTACAACATTTCACCCGCAAACGGATGGTCAGGCGGAGCGAACTATTCAAACTCTCGAGGACATGTTGGGAGCATGTGTGATTGACTTCAAGGGTGGTTGGGATGGTTATTTGCCTCTCATTGAGTTTGCATATAGGAACAACTACCATTTAAGCATCTAGATGGCTCTATTTGAGGCTCTCTATGGATAGAGATATAGATCGCCTATTGGTTGGTTTGAAGTCGATGAAGCTGTGATGATAGGACCGGATTCAGTCCTTAAGGCCATGGAGAAAGTTCAGCTTATAAGGGACAGGTTAGAAAATAGCTTAGAGTCGCCAAAAGTCCTATGCGGATGTGAGGAGGAGAGAACTTGAGTTTGAAGTCGATGATTGAGTATTTTTGAAGGTATCTCCCATGAAGAGAGTGATGAGGTTCGGAAAGAAAGGAAAACTGAGTCCCCGCTATGTTGGCCCATATCAGATCGTGAAACGGGTTGGCAAGGTAGCATATGAATTGGAGTTGCCCTCAGAACTAACTTCAGTCCATCCAGTTTTCCACGTATTTCTCCTAAAAAAGTGTTTGGGGCATCCAACTCTAGTTGTTCCGATGGACAGTGTCGGTGTGAAAGATAACCTTAGATATGAAGAGGTTTCGATGGAGATACTGGAGCGGCAGGTTCATAAGCTAAGGAACAAAGAAGTAGCTTTAGTTAAGGTTTTATGGAGGAATCAACATGTTTAGGGAGCTACGAGGGAAGCCAAAGCATATATGATGGCTAAATACCCGCATTAATTCCCTTCCTGCTCAGTTTCAGCTTGAGGTATCAGTTTCCTCCTTAATACTCTATTCTGTTTCATGTTCAGCTCTTGTATCCTAATTTTTTTCATGTAAATAGATGTATGTGCAATTTTGGAATTCAGTTCAGTCATGTGGTTCAATTCGGAGTCAGTCACTCCGTCAGTTTTCAGCATGTATGTTCAGTGTTTGAGTATGATGATTGAATTCCTCTATTTTCTATATGTTTTCCCAAAATTGAGGATGAATGTTCCCAAGGGGGAGATATTATAATGCCCTGGAAGTGCTTAAGACTAGACTCGGGAGTTGAAATAAAAACTGGCAGAAAAATCTGGAAATCTACTCAAAACGACTCGTTGAATGGATCATTGGTGGGACCAACGACCCGTGGAAGGTTCCCGTGGTGTGAAGCTGCAGAATTGGCTGGGAAGTAACGGGCCACAGGACGACCCATTGGACGTTGAAATGAGTCAACGAATGGAGTCATTGTGATATTGGTTCTTGATCAAGGAGGAAGTAACAAGTCATGGTACGACTCATTGTGGGAAGCAACAAGTCATTGGAGCTTGTAAAGACTCGTCCTGTCTGGTCGTGGTAGGGGATCTGAGACTAGAAACAGGGATGAGACGACGAGGGGTAGTAACGGACTGTGGGGCTAGCAACGGTCTGTTGTGTCGGCCGTTGCCACTAACGGAGCAGTTTTTCTAGGAAGTTCGTTAAGTGTATTTTCATCATTCCTAATCCCTAAGGTCCTAAACTACGTCATTTTAAGCTCTAAATAGAGTGTTTTAAGAGGGGTTATGTCCTTCTAAGCCTATCCTAATTCATGCATGCAAGATTAGGGGTTTTGAGAGGTGATCAAGTCTAGCTTCTTCAAAGTTCTTCCTCAATTCTCTTTGGGCAATCAAGGGAGTGGTAAGAATCAGATATATGTAGGTATGTATGAATGGGTGCAATTGTCCACACCCATGCCCAAATCCCTCTCAATTCATGATGTTTTAACTAATGATTCCTTGGGGTTCTTACCTAATGCATGAATTCCTAAGTTTTAAACGTGGGTATGATCTAAACATGTTTTGAATGATGAATTATGATTAATGGGCAGATTTATAATGTTTTAAATTATAAATTATGTTTTCTAGTTTTCTAAATTGTGATGTCCATCTATGAATGTTCATGAAAGTTGAGATCTATGAGTTTTGAGTTCGAGAATGATGAGATGTTTATGAATAACGTATGATTTCAATATACCCATGTTCATGTTCATGCTTTCAAAGTGAATCAAGTTGATTTCAAGAATGTTAAAGTATTGGGCAAGCCCATCTGATCAAGTATGCTTTATGATTTTATGAATTAGCTATAGACTCCCATTATTTTCAGCTCGTGGTATGGTTTGAGCCAAGGCTCCTCATTATTATGATTTTTCGATTATGCATGTATATTATTATTCAGCTTTGTCACTAGATGATGGTTAGTTTTCTTGGAAGATGATGGAGAGCATATGCATGTTTTTTGGAGTAGTTCTAGCATCGAGTAGCCTAAGGGTCAGTCAACCCCATGCCTCCAAACTATGTGCCAACGTAGGTTTGTTTATATACTTTGCGACCTCCCTTGTGAGCTTTCACTGCCCCCAAGGGGCCTTGAGCTTGATATCTATATCATGGTAGCGTCCTTAGCCCTGTCAAAGCTTTGGACGGCTCTGCCCACTTGAGTGTGATAGTCGCGACCACGTAAGCTCTATTGTGGTAATGTCGGTTATGTGATGAGTCTCCCATCGTTCCTCATGATTTTAGTTATGCATGTACATCAATCATGATTTTACGTTTTCAGCAGGTTTGACCCAATGTTCAGTTTTACTTATGATTATCAGTTTTCAACTTTGGGTCATTCGATTCAGTTATGATGTTCAGTTATGTTTAGATCATGATTTCATAAACTAGCATGCAAGCCCTACTCTTAGAATCTTATCTTGATTATGTTTTTATATTATGAATGTTTTAATGATTTTATTTACTTAGCAGTTTTACTTACCTTGCATACTCGGTGTATTCCATGTATTGATTGCATACGCTATGTTGTATTGTTTTATGATACAGGCTGCAATATCTAGGCTCAGTCCCACCGCTAGTCAGATTTTCAGAGTTAGCATTCATTAGTCCCAGTTGGTGAGTCCTCATCTTTCGAGGGACTTTCTATTCAGACATGTTTAGCATATGTAGTTTCAGACTATAGTGAGTTAGTTGGGATCTTGTCCCATCAACTTGTCAGTGTTAGAGGCTTTTTCGGATATAGTTTGTGTTTCAGTTTTCGATTCTTGTACGTAATCAAATGTTATGTTTTGTTAGACATCCGCTATGTTATTTATGATGATCTTACGCTTATCTATGATGTGTAAGATGTATGTTCATGCCATGGGTCGGCTTGGAGCCTCTCGGGGTTCCTTGTCTCGTGTCTCGATCGGGGCTTATGTTTGGGTCGTGACACCCCCTTCCCCTCTCGCTTAGAAATTAACTTCCTAGCCTTAAGGTATGAAATGAAATGACCCTTAGGCATAATGGTACTACCTTCCCAAACTAAGACTGACTCATCTAAAAATCAAAATTCTACTACTGGGGTCATACAATTAACTATGGCATAACATGAATACAACCAATCCATGACTAGAGTAACATCAAAATCCACCATGTTTCACTCTACTCCTTTCACTGTGGCGTGCATCGCTCTTAAGATTTTCCAAATTTCATTAATAAAGTTCTGGGGGCCTTCCTTAGCCTCAGACCCCATAAACATACATGGGTTCATTCTAAGAAACCCCCTGATCTTATGCTCCTTCCTATCTTTCTGCTTATCTTCCTCAAGTTGCTGAGCATAACCATAATTTTAGAAATATCCATATCACTAATTAATGGAGAGCCCTTACACTCCTTCTTCACATGCTTGCCCAATCCAAATACAAACTCCCTCATTCTAGCTCTCACATCAAGTACCATTTCTGAAGCATATCTAGATGATGAGATGAACTTAAGGCTATACTCCTTCACGCTCATGGTTCCTTGCTTCAAGTTCACGAACTCTTCTATTTTAACATCTCTTAACCGTTGAGGGAAGAAATGGTTCAAGAACGCATCCTATTCCTCTGAATGGTGGTACACTTTGGAGCACAAGAATGGACGAGTTAGGAGGAAGTCTTTATAGAGTTAAATTCTATCACACGATCTAGAGTATAAAAGATGAGAAGTATTTCCTAACGCTTCATAATCTCCTTATTATAGATGTGGCGTGCTTCACACCTATAAGAAGAACACTACTAGACGTGACTTTATAGTCATCCTCGGACTTCTTTGAACCTAAATATCTAATACCAAGTTTGTCATGCCTCGAGTCTAGACCTTAGACGTTGACCGACAGTTAGACCACTTTCATTATCCAAGTGAACCCTTGGCCTGGATTACTATCAGTTTAGATCTCAATAAAACATAACAGAAGTAAAAACTATATGGGCTCAATAAAATAAACTAAGATGTATTAAGTGAAACCAAAATCTACACTATAAACTAACATTATTGACTCAACTCTAACTCTATCTATGAAGCCTCTATAACTGAATATAGGTGCCGAGACATAGCCCGCCACAGATACCTCAAGCTCTACTAAAATAAAATAACCTGATGACTGGGGCTCTCCGAAAGTAAGAGGCCTCACCAACTGTTGAATGAAGTAATATTTAACAAAACGTCTGCTGCTGATCCTATCTACTTGAATCTGCATCATGATAAGATGCAGCACCAAATAGCTTCAGTACATGAAATTTATGGTATGTAATAATCCCGAATGAAACAACAGTTAAGCAAAAATATATGCACTGAAAGGATAACTGACTGAAATAACATGATTGACACATAAGCTCTAAATGATGCATAAACATAAGATCAATGTGTACAACAGTTTTGCGATAAAATTGTGAATAAAAACAATCACTGAAAATACATAATAAAATGCATAACCTTAACTTGGGTGGGAGTTTCTCATAATCAACACCATCATGAATGTGCACATGATGCTCAACTATCTCGCTCAAGTTGGCAGAGCCGCTCAAAGCCTTGCCAGGGTAGAGAACGATCACAATCTTGGATCCATAACATTGAGTATTTACTAGGGACTTATCTTTGAGGATTTACCCAAACCAACAACATGATCCTATCCTACGTTAGCTATGTAGTTCCAGGGTTTTAGAGTTATCTGAACTCTTTACCCAACTCGGTGCTATATAATCCTTATAAAACATATGCTCATATACTTATGCCTATCTAAGGCATCTTAAAAACATCATTATAAAGCACCTTAGCTACAACTATGTTAAATGTTTGAAAATCTCTTTGGAGCTGTTCGCTCAAAATCTCTTTAAACTTTGCATACGAGCCTTCCACTCAAAGCATTCTTTAAAACTTGGAGACCTTGTGCTCCAAAAAATCTCTTTGAAAACTTGCGAGCTTTATGCTTGAAATCATCTCATGAGTTTCAAAAATATGACTTCACTTTAACTTTTGAAAATCATACAAAGATCATACTTTCTTTCTGAAAATATCTTCATGAAAACTCTTTTTAAGAATCTACTCACTTTAGACAATGAAATTTAACTTAAATCACAATGCTTTCAAAATCATGACTTTATGCAATAGGGTTCATGGAATAAAAGACATGAAACATCATCAAATCAATGACTCAAGAACTCAAGAGAATAACTTCAATAACATTAAAAGAATGATAATCAACAATAAAATGATACGATTCAATAGGAATAACCCAATAATGAACAATTCAATAGGTAGAGAAGAAGTTAATTCAAGAATTTGGGTAAAACCTAGCTTTAATCTCAATAAATTCTTGCGTGGATGTAGGGTATAAGGTTGAATAGAAATACTTAATAAGTTAGCCTTACATAACTGGAGAATTAAGCTTAAACTCAAGCTTGAAGAAATCTATGTTGGAGAAGATGACTTCCTAGCTTTCTTGATGACTAATAATGTTGAATTCACATTGTAATGGGAAGGAATAAGAGTTTAGACTAATTAAACCCTTAAGAATCCCAAAAAGTTTTTATTTAGGTAGTAAAAATATAGGAAATTACATAAATGCCCTTGGGAAACGTATTAAAAATCTAGGTTTTTTGTTCCATGGGTATAGCCATAGGCCGTCCATAAATTGACGGTCCATCAAATGGTTATCCTTTTTCTAGGAACGGTGACTAAGTTCTCTGAATCTTTTCTACGTTTGACAGGACGGGTCATCGTTCTTGACCACGGTCCATCGACTAAATCGTGGAATCTTCTCTAAAACAGGGAAACTTTTAAATTTTTTCCATTATCGAAAGTATAATTCATCCTTCAAAACAATGGTCCATGGATCTAGTCGTGGAATCCGCCGTATACCTAAAACCTCTTTAATTTCCTTGAGGTGTCACATGGCACCTACATAATCCATTGGGATTCTGTGTTATTTGATGAGAATCTTTCCTATGAAGAGTAATTGGTGGCTATACTAGATAGAGCGGTCCACAAGTTAAGATCCAAGGAGATTGCATCTGTTAAGGTCCAGTGTCAAAATCATCCCATAGAGAAGGCCACTTCATAGACCGAGGTATACTTGCATGAAAAATATCCTCTGCTCTTTGTGGAGTTAGGCACTTCTATTCCCTTGTTACTTTTTGGTTAATCTGGGGATGAACAATGGTTTAATTGGTATCTGATGTAACAATCTTTATAGTTGTAATACCCCAAAAGTTCCTAAGGCTAGACTCGAGATTTGAAATGTGACTAGTAGGAAAAGTTGGATAATTGTTTCAGTACGACTCAACTTACGAGTCGTAGGTTGATAGTACAGGTCGTAGGGAGACCCGTGGTTCAGAGTTGAGATTTTGGTTCCCCAAACCATTCGTCCCCACTATGAGTTGTAGTATGTGGGTACGACCAGTGGTCATGAGTCGTAGTAAGTCCTTGGGGTTAGCAAGTGATTGATTGTATAGGTGATGGTACGGTTGGTAGGATGGTGTTACGGATCCTAGTAAGTTTCATGAAAATATTCAGAGGGTTGGTGGTTTTGGACTTTTCCAATACGGGAGGATGCCATGAGTGATAGGAGGATAATACGATTCGTGGTACGAGTCGTGACAACTGACAGAACAATTTTTCTATGACTTTATTAAGGGTATTTTTGTAAATCCTAAGCTCCTAAGCTCTAAACTATGTCATTTTAAGCTCTGGAAAGAGGGTATTAATGGAGTTTAACCTATTCTAATTCATTCAACTCCCATACATGTAGTTTAGAGGTTTCCCTTTGAATATCTAGCTTATATCATTCAATTTCTTCTCCAAATATCTTGAGCTTCCAAATACAAGTGTTGACAATTCAGACACTTAGCCACAAACTTTACAATGTCCTTCTTCATGTTCCACCAATGGACTTCCCATTAGCCAGGATACATCTTGGTGGCACCTGAATGGATGGAATGCCGAGAGCTATGAGCTTCTCCCAACATTCTCTCTCTCAAGTCATCCACATCCTGAACACATAATCGACCCTGATATCAGAATACACCAACTCCCCTTTGGGAGAAGACCTCCATCTTCTGATTCCGTACCACTTCCTTCAACTTCACCAAAATAGGATCCTCTTCTTGCGTTTCCTTAACTATCGACACCAAAGATGACTCTGCACCATTCTACACAATAACACCACCATCTGCTAAATCGGTAAGCGAACCCCCAAACGTGCAAGCCTATGGAAATCTTTCACCAATTCTTTCCTCCCATTCTCAACATAGGAAACATTCTCCATAGACAACCTACAAAGAGAATCCACCACTACATTGGCCTTGTCCAGATGATAAAAAGCACTCATGTCATAGTCTTTGAAAAGCTCAAGCCATCTCCTTTCTCGCAAATTCAAGTCCTTATGAGTAAACACATATTGAAGGCTCTTGTGATTCGTGAACACAACCACATGCACCCAATATAAATAGTGCCTCCAGATCTTCAAGGCAAACACCACCATTGCTAACTCAAAGGTCATGTGTCAGGTAATTCTTCTCATGAGTCTTAAGCTGTCTTGAGGCATAAGAAATGGCCTTCCTATGATGCATCAACACACACCCTAGGCCAATCCTCAAAGCATCACAGTATACCACAAAGCCATTTGTGCCTTCTGGCAGGGTCAGCACTGGAGCTTAAATGAGTCTAGTCTTTAGCTCATGAAAACTTTTCTGACAAGTATTGAACCCCTAAAATTTGACCTTCTTTTGGGTCAACTTAGTCAAAAGTGCAACAATTGATGAAAAACCCTGTATGAAATTTCGATAATAGCTAGCTAAACCGAAAAGCTCCTAATGTCAGCAACGCTGATAGGTCTAGGCCAGTTCTTTACTACCTCTATCTTCTGAGAGTCTACCGCCACACCCTCACTAGACACCACATGGGAAAGAAATGCAATCAACTGCAATCAAAACTTAGCAAACAACTGATGATCCTTAAGGGTCTGCAACACAATCCTCAAGTGAGCAACATGCTCCTCCTCACTTTGAGAATACACAAGGATTTCATTTATGAAGACAATGATGAACATATCCAAATACCACCTGAACACCCTATTCATCTAACCCATAAAAGTTGTAGGGGCATTCGTTAGTCCAAAATACATAACTACAAATGCATATCGATCATACCAAGTCCTAAAGGCCATCTTGAGAATGTCACTCTTCCTCACCCTGAGCTAGTGATAGTCAAATATGAGGTCTATATGAATACACAAGGATGTCATCTATGAAGATAATGATGAACATATCCAAATACTGCCTGAACACCCTGCTCATCAAATCCATAAAAGCTGTAGGGGCATTCGTTAGTCCGAAAGACATAACTACAATCTCATAGTAACCATACCGAGTCATGAAGGCCGTCTTTGGAATGTCACTCTCCCTCACCCTGAGATGGTGATAGCCAGATCTAAGGTCTATCTTAGAGAAGCACTTAGCACCCTAAAGTTTGTCAAATAAGTCATCAATCCTGGGGAGGGGATACTTATTCTTGATTGTGACCTTGTTCAACCGACGATAATCAATGCACATCCTGAGTGAACCATCTTTCTTCCAAACAAGGAGGACTAGAGCACCCCAAGGAGACTTACTCGGCCTGATGAAAGCCCTATTTAAGAGATCCTTCAACTGTTCCTTCAAATCCTTTAGCTCGACAGGAGCCATTATGTAAGTAGGAATAGATATGGGCTTCATCTCAGGGAGAAGGTCAATACTAAAGTCAATCTCCCGCTCGGGAGGGACTCCTGGTAGATCATGTGGAAATACCTCTAGATACTCACATACAATGGGAACTGACTAGAGTCGGGGTTGCGAACATAAAATCCTTAACCTGAACTAGATAATATACACAATGCTTGGAGATCATCTTCCTGCCCTTAAGGTAGGAGATAAAGAGACCTACCAGTATAGCTGAACTACCTTTCCATTCTAGGACCAGCTCACCCGAAGATTGAAACTCTACTAACTGGGTTCTAAAATTAACCGAAGCATAAAAAGAATACAACCAATCCGTACCGAATATAACATTGAAATCTATCATATCTAACTCCATTAAGTCGGCTGAAGTGGCTTTTTGAAGAAATGTGATAGGGCAATTTCTGTATACCCACCGAGTTATAACTAAGTCACCAACAAAAGTAGAGACTAAGAAGGGTTTTGATAGGATTTCAGGAATTACATTTAAACTAATGGAAACATAGGGAGTCACGAAGGAAATATGGCTCACGAATCTAGCAATGCATAAACATCGAGATGAAATACTCATAACATACCAGTGACCATGTCTGGTGAGCTCTCTTACTCCTGGCAAGATGATAGTTGATAGAATCGACTCTGGCGCTACCCACCAACGGCACTACAAGATGCTCCTTAATGAGGTTAGGGAGTTGCTGGTGCTGGTGAAGTAGTGCTTAGGGCATGACCTCTACGGTTACCCTGTCTAGCTGAAGGACCATCCCTATGCATGTGTTCGGGCTTCCAAGACCTGAAGCAAACATCAGTGCCAACCAAGCACTCTCCTGGGTGGTTCTCCCTACATTTCCTACAAGCTAGAAAAATGTGCTCCCCGACATGCTCCCTTGACCTCTAGAGTTTGATATTGTACCTCTCTAATCACCGCGGGGCCTAAATGGAATACTGGCTGATGATGGAGCTGGGCCTGATGACCTCTGCTATGACTGCGGATGGTTCCCATCACCATACCTTTGCCGAGAGTACTCAAAGGTCCTTGTCCTAGTGCTTTTGGTATCTCTCTCCTTCTCCTTTAACTTCTACTCCTCGTTCTGCTGGGCATGAATCATGAGTCAAGAGATATCTATGTAACTGATGAGTATAGTGTTCCTACACTCCTTGCCACAAAATTTGAGACCCTTGACACAAACTTACTCATCTGAGCCCTTGGCTTGAAAACCATCTGATAATGTCCAAATTCACTCCTCTTGATGAGAGAGTGTAAACGATTATTGACAAAACAAATATACCCGATGGGTGTCGGGGTCGAATCCCACAAGGAATGTGAGTCGGTCACACAAGAGTTGTCTATTAAATTGAAGTAATTAGCATTAATATTTCAAAAGAAATAAAGTAAAAATTGGGGAATATGCAATTTGTTAATTAAAAGAGGAATTCTTCAAGAAAATAACAGAGGTAAAACATAGAAAACACCAAAGGAGAAACGACTAGGGGTGTGATATTGATAGGGGTGTCATTGAATTAGGATTGCTAAAAGCTCCTAGCATTACTCAATATTATAAGTAGTAGTATACAAGGTAGAATCCTAAGTTTCTCAACCAATTAGATGTATTAACCTTGGGTTTTTTTATATCCTAAAGTTCTTTTCACAACAACCACATATCCACAAAAGGAAAAGCACTTGCCATTCGTTGGTTATTAGCGGCATCCCGAAAACATCCGGGTCGAAATATGGCTTCAACTTGGGTGAGAATTAACTATTTCTAGCTTAGATTCTCAATGGGTATGTGATAATGGGTTTTGGCTATGTCTAGCGCAAATCCACATGATTAAGACCCAATTACCCCCTTATATTTCCTCACCCATACTTTAAATTCCTTTTTCAAGAAAAATTGAAGTAAGTAATTCAACCCACATTTGAAACTATTAGTATTAAGATTAAAACTCAGAGGAAATACTAAAATTATACTAATAGAGTAAACTTAAGATCAAATACACAATACCTAATTCAAATAAACCCCAATCATTGACACACCCCTTGCAAGAAATTTAGCTACTCATGAAAGTTGAAAAAGACATTGCATTCAATAAAAATTCAATATCCATTCATAACTTGAGTAAGAAAATTTCACTAAGAGTTTGAGCTCCAATGGAGTTTCTACCTTGTAGAAGAAGATGATGATTGTTTCTATCTCTACCTCTCTTTACTTCAATATAAGACTAATAGAATAATGAAAATCTGATATGAAATAATAGAATGTTCAGTTCCTTTTTGAGATGTACAAAAATAGGGTACAAAATCAGCTCCTCTTTTTCCGTGCTGGACATTTTTACCCTTATTGGCGAACCTCACTTGCGATTCACCGACAGTTCACTGTTGCTTGTCCGCGGGCCGTCAATCAGTCACAGCTGAAGGACAGTGAGATCGTGAGTGCTTCGACATTGGCACCGGCGGTGTACCCGTGCTGATTCACAGACCACCAGTCAGTCACAACTGATGGCCAATAAGTTCTTGATTACTTTGGCATTGGCACCTGCGGTTCACTGGTGCTGATTTGCGGTCCGTCGATCTCAATCCTTTCTCAGCATAGTAGACAATTGTGATCAATTGGTGTTTCGCCGGTGTCCTCCGATGGAGTGGTAGTCCTCAACTCTATTTTCATGCTTTTGCTCAATTTCATGCTTTTCCCTATTCATGTTAAGTACCTACAAAGATCAAGGGGAAAGGGCATAAAATCAACTTAAATGACCTAAAAACTAAGAAAAATTCATGTTTAAGAACCTAGTGAGTTGGTAAATTACCAACTCATCCAACCCCCAAACTTGAACAATTTCTTGTCCTCAAGTAATGCTATTCTTTTCATTAGAGAAAATGGACAACATGTTAAATATGAATCTATGCACCAAGGACCAATACGCCGAAGACAACCCAAAAACGCTCACTAACTCAAGGAAAAAGAGGAACGACTCCCCCCAGATTGTAAGAAAGTTTCACAAGGTAACCACAATGAATTGACATGATTCACAACTGCTTTCATTTTTCAAAACAAGGGCATTGTTTATCAAAGCAAGCACATATAACATCTCAAATCATTAAAAATTCACATTCAAAGCTTTCCTTGAAGCTCACAACACTATGTCCCAATCATTTCTTTGCACCAATGCAAGTATGTTCTCAAAGGAGGTGATGCCACTCACAAGAAAAGAGAACCCCATTTTTTTAATCATCAAACAACGCACACACAAGGGATTATAGAATAAGACAATAACTCTCACTCTCACAAAGAAATTCTCCATGCACACCCTTGACCTATAAGCTTGTAATGTGGTTTCCAATAAAAAGGGTCACAGGCTCAACATTGTCTAGCAAGGGAAGATTTTTAGGGAAGTCATTTTGGGTGAAGTAACTAGCAATAGAAATCCTAAAATCATGTTTTTAGTGTAACTACCTCTTGAATCACACATAGGGTAAGTTCTAGACAAACGTATATGCATGGAAATCATTCAATCAACTTCACCGCACAAGCCATCACATTGCAAGGAGTTCACACAATACATCTCCATAGCTAGATTATGATTTTATGACCATTAAGCATGTGAATCAACATGACAAACAAGAAATGTCCAATATGTGAAAAGAGAGTGCTACATTTTTCATTTCCAATTTCCAATTTCTTCAAAACTCATTTTTCATGCCACAAAAGTTTTTCGGTGGTACCCTTCAAAAATAATTTCACAAGACTCAAAGACATGACATTTTCCCTTAAGAAAGTCACCTTACAATATATCATTGGGAAATGTCACCCAACCCGATAATAAAAAAAAGAAATAAAAATGAAATTGCTCCTCGAGAAAGAACCGTGGTATAATGAAAACCCTTGGAGTTTATTCACTATTTACTATTTACAAAGGCAAAACTCAGACTTACACTAACAATTCAAGGATAATTTTTCATTTCATTTCATCCATTTTGAGCCTGAAAAAGGCTCAACAACCATTCAACAAAATATGAATCAAAAACAAAAGCCCGAGAAGGGCATCCTCAGCTTGATAAAGGCTCAACAATCATCACAAATTAAAAACAAAATCCCGGCAAGGGCAACATAAATCATCAATAAATAAATGACCACAACAAATGAAACACTCATCCCACCCTCAACTCAAACAATACATTATCCCCAATGTATGCATACAAAACAAAGAGGGTGAGAACTCCTTGAAGTAATCACTTATCATCATTCTCATCAGCTTCAGCTTAAGCTTCTGCATCATGGCCTTCATCTCCCAGGTCCTCCTCATTATCTCCCATGCCCTCAAACAAGTTATCGATGGGGCCTAGAACTGTAGAAGGGGAAGCCATAAAAAGGAGAGTGTTTGTGATGTGCTGTGAATTTACAATACTTTCAACGCTTAAAACTGAGAAAATAGCATGAACTTAGATATGCTTATACAAATATGAGGTGCTTTTACTTTGTTTTCAAGGAAAATAAGTGTTGGAGCAAAAATGTTCAAAAGATGCATAAAAGTGTAGAAAATCAGCGAAGTACTAATCTCAGTACGAGCTGTACCGAGATTGTACGAGCCATACTGAGACTCATGGAAAAACTCAGAAGGCTGAAACAATGCAAAGGCAAAGTATGACTCTTAGTATGATCCTTACCAAGAATCATGGAAAACTTACAGAAAATTTACACAAGCAGTTTCTTGGTACAGGTGGAACCCACAGATCGTAACATCTACCTACAACCTATACCAGGAGCCGTGGGGAGCTTCAGTGATTCATAAAGACTTGGCAGAACTCAAGATGTAATAAGCAATTATGAGTCGTAGGAGCAAGGTACGAGGCATACCACAACAATCGTAGAAAACTTCAGAAGATATCAAAGTTCTTAGGGCCAAGCCACGGATGGATTGTACAACTCGTAGGACCATGGTACTAGTCGTACCATTTTCCAACACTTAGCAAATTCTATGGTAGCCAAGGAATGTAGGAGAGCCAGGTACGACTCATATAATCCTAGTACGAGTCGTATGACTAGTCGTAGGATGAGTCGACGAAGATATGGAAGTTGCCCTGTTAGCTTAGGAAAAGATTTCTGATGTCTATATAAATACCTTTTATGTTTTTTTTCTAGTAGGAAGAGATATGAACATACGTTTGATTACATTGAGAGAAGATTTTTTTTAGTTAATTGTTTGTGAATTATTATAAGGTTTTGGAGAGCGATTCTTGAGATCTACACTTGGTTTTCTCAATTGTTCTTGATTTTGTTCATCAATATTTAGAGTAGGTTTTCTTCTAATTATTAATGTAAGTATGTAATTATGTGTTTTTCTATAAATACTAATCATAATTTTACAATCATGAGAGGCTAAAACCTTCACAACTAGGGTTGTGGGAACCATGGTGAATTAACGAAATAAGGTTACACAAAGTTATTCGGAACCAATTCTAAATTCTTGTATTGTATTCTCTTCATCTTTAAACGGTTTTTAGGTGCGCAACATTAGGACTTTCCTGAATTGTTTAATTGCTTGAACCTAGAGAAGTAGAGATTAGAAAAAGAGATGTCACGCCCTGCCTTGGGGGGTATGACTGGCACCCGGTGCTCTATTAGGATATGAACTGCTAGACTACTGAGCCTAAGCACATCTGGTGCCTGGATGGCTCTAACTCTGATTCACGGAAACAACGAGCTATATAACGGCTGTAAATAGAGCCTCCGACCGATTCGACCTATAGCCACCTGTACTATAACATCAGCTAACCAGAATCACATTCATATAGGGGAACCTATGCGGGCCGATAAGGCCACCATGTTGTCTAGTTAACTCTAAATCAATATAACAAATGCTGAACAGCTATGTGACTGGCAAGGTCACCACTACTGACTGGATAAGGCCTCAGACGGCCAACATAATCATACGCACGGTCCCACATGACTGGCACAACTAACCACAGGAAAATATATATAGACTGCAAGCCTCTAAGAATACTGATAAGATGGTCAGGACAGGGCCCTGGCCTACCCATACTGTACAACAAAAGAAAAGGGATAAACCTCTAGCTACTTAACTCCGGATGACTGGAGCTGATGACTCTGTGTACTGGTCGGAATCGCGAGGTATCGGCTCCTCGTCTATGAGTACCTGCAGGCAAGTAATGCAGTGCCCCCAACGGGTGTCAGTACCGTTGCTACTGAGTATGTAAATCAACAACTGAAAAATATATGAAAACAAAAATACAACTGATGGAACTGAAATAGCAAGAAATAGACTAAACTGACTGAAAATGTAAAGCTAAGCCTACTCTCAACTATGTTGGAAGGAGTAGGAGTAATACTTGGAAATGTATCGCTCTACTGTCGATCTACTCGTATCAAGCGTAACATGGAATAACATAACATAACATAGCATAGCATAGCACACACAAACCTTAGCCGGCCCCCATAAGCCGGGAGGTACAATCAACAACAATCTATACCCCTACCCCGGTCGTCCCATCTCCTATAATAACTATAAGGATCCTGCCGATCCCCTGGGTATGCACTTGGGCTCACTGAGCCCCTAACTATAACTGTTCCTGAGTCCGGAGGACTCCTGAATCAACACCCCAGGCGTACCCGCTCGATGGGGGTGTATAAAGGCCGACCAAGGCACAATATGGGGAAACTGACATCCCATCTTCGTCCCTTGTGGGATGGCATGCCACTCCGTAGAGTGACGTATCCTCGCCCTCTGGAGAATGAGTCGATACAGCTATTAACCCTAGGGCGGTCATGAATGCTAGGTAATCCAACCCCAAGACAAAACAGTGGTCTCAACTAGTAATACTAACTGCGTATACCATATGCTGAAGCTAGTGATGATAATGTATCTGTACATACTATATGTTGAACTAGTGATAGTGATATGTATGTATTTAATACATGCTGAGACTGATAATGGTATGTGTATATAATCTTCTATCATACTGTGCTGAGTCTAATGTTGAACAAGATATAGTTTTTCTGCTGGGAATCATGTTGTATAACTGAGTTTCATAGTAACATGATTTACTATTTCTAACAAGCGTCTAAACTACATTTTAATCTACCATTCTACTTCTGAGATACCTTACATATACTTATATTGCTTTACTAAGTTTCAACTGAACACGATAATATCCTAACATACTTTACTAAATGACATACTAGGCATGCTGTACAGTTCCTAACACTTTGTATTAGAATTTATATCGTGCTAGCAAGTTTCACGCTATACATAACATGATGCTTCCAATATCATACTAATATTCATACGAAACATAACACATGACTTCTGAAACATCCTACTAGCCTTTGAACTATTTTACTATACCGAGACTAATAACTTGCTGAGGAAACTAGCTTTACATACCTCAGTTGTCGGCTTCTGGCTAACTGGTGTAGCTTGACCAATATTCAGCTATTCCTTCTAACTGTATTCATGTATATATAAATTAGGGATAAATACATTAATATCCTGGAAAAAGATAACACTTTTGATATATATATATAGCCCAAACTTTGGCTTATCGAAAGACGATCGAAAACTTGCTATTTCTCGGAAGTCTAGAAGGGAGAGATACTCACTTGAGGGCTAGGAATGTATTGACACTAATTTGGAGCAATTCCACTTACCTTAGCTCGGTAGCACGCCGATTCACCAGCCAAATTTCACGAAACTAAATCCGTAGGAATGCTCCTTGCTGCTTAATACCTCGGTATCTGGAGTTAATTTGAGTTTGGACCGCATTTGGCAGCATAATCGGATGAGAAATGGATAGGATTGTTTGTTCCTCCTTCTCTCTGGTTTACTCTCTGTTCTTACTGGAAATTATAAGTTAATTAAAGCAAAAACCGAAGTTTGGAGGCTTTTATACTTGGGGCTGCACCTCACCTCCGTGACACACTGTGTATCGCAGAGCCTAGCCTCCGTGACACGCTGTGTATCGCGGAGGTGAGCCTCCGTGACACTCTGGCCATCGCGGAGGGGGTCTGCCAGCCTTCTCTTGCGATGGTTCAACGTGTCACTTATCCGGTCTTTCCCCAGTCCTTTTTCCTAGCATGTATGGCATTCAAAAGCTCTTAACCAACATGCGAATAGGCCATCTACATGTCAAGAATTTATGGGGTGTAACATTCTCCCCCCTCTTAAGAACATTTTTCCTCGAATGTAAACTTCTATTTATAGGAATTCTCAACTTACTCAACTTATTTCTAGAAAAATTTTGGAGAGTTTCCCCTGTAATATGGATTATCTCAAAAACCTGAAATGCAGAAAAGTACAATACAGGTACTCCACACAATACTATAGTATTCATCTCATAAAAGACTAGAGTCAACTATCTCATTTATACATATACTATAAGGCACTATATAAAATAACAATACTAACATACCTCTTGACTGACTAGGCTTGAAACAAGTGAGGATATCTGATTTTCATATCTTCCTCTGCCTCCCAAGACATCTCCTCTCGGTTCCTATTACGCCACAGTACCTTGACAGACACAATATCTTTACTTCTCAATCTACGAATCTGTCTGTCCAAGATAGCTACTGGAACCTCTTCATAGGTCAGCTCCTCCATAACCTGGACATCCTGGACTGGGACTACTCTGGATGGATCTCCTATGTACTTGCTTAGCTTAGATACATGGAAAACTGGATGGACGGATTCTAATTCTGGAGGCAAGTTCAATTCGTATGCCACTCGGCCTACTCTCCACCGGATCTGATAAGG
Organism: Datura wrightii; assembly: GCA_035772735.1. Taxonomy (NCBI): domain Eukaryota; kingdom Viridiplantae; phylum Streptophyta; class Magnoliopsida; order Solanales; family Solanaceae; genus Datura; species Datura wrightii. The sequence goes on along the minus strand of JASDFA010000016.1, from coordinate 62,988,435 downwards.
CCTAATGAATCTTGGACTGAGCTTACCTTTCTTGCCGAATCTCATCAACCCTTTCATTGGAGATACTTTCAGAAATACCCAGTCATTTACATCAAATTCCAGGTCCTTGTGCCGCACATCAGCATATGATTTCTGGTGGCTCTGTGCAGTCAGTAGGCGTTCTTTGATAAGCTTTACCTTCTCCTCTGACTGATGAATAATATCTGGCCCAATCAGCGCTGACTCTCCCACTTCAAACCAGCCAACTGGTGATCTATATTTTCGCCTATACAATGCCTCAAAGGGCCACATCTGGATAGCTGAGTGATAACTATTATTATTAGCAAACTCAATTAGTGGAAAATGCTCGTCCCAGCTACCTCCAAAGTCTAGCACACACGCCCGTAGCATATCCTCGAGCGTCTAAATAGTGCGTTCAGCCTGTCCATCTGTCTTAGGGTTGAATGCTATGCTCAAATTAATCTGTGTTCCCAGACCTCTCTGAAATGACTGCTAAAATCTTGTTGTAAACTGTGCTCCTCTATCAGAGAGAATAGATACTGGAACACTGTGTAATCTAACTATTTCTCTGATATACAATTCGGCGTAATCTTCGGTAGAGAAAGTAGCTTTTACTAGCTGGAAATGGGATGATTTCGTCAGTCTGTCAACAATTACCCAAATTGAATCATGTCTATGCCTGGTAAGGGGTAATCCTGCTACAAAGTCCATGTTTACTGCTTCCCACTTCCAAAGAGGCACAACTATGTCCTGAGTTAACCCACCTGGTTTCTGGTGTTCCGCTTTTACTTGCTGACAGTTAGGACATTGGGCTACAAATTCGGCTATTTCCCTTTTCATACCTGGCCACCAGTAGATCTCCTTCATATCGTGGTACATTTTCATCACGCCTGGGTGGAGAGAATAGCGGGCGTAATGTACCTCACTCATAATCTGCTGGTGGAGCCCTGAAACATCTGGAACACAGAGACGACCCTTGCATCTCAGCACTTCATCCTTAGTTACCTGAAAATCTAGCGCTTTCCCTTGATGAATTCTTTCCTTAAGCTGGACCAGGTCAGGATCTTCATACTGCCGTTCTTTTACCTCCACAACTAATGACGACACTGCGGTGTTCTGAATTACCGCTCTGTTGTCCTCTGTTTCTGCTACACGAACGGCTTAACTGGCTAATTGGTGTATTTCTCTAACCAACTGCCACTGCTCGGGCTACAAGTACGCCAAACTCCCCATAGATTTGCAGCTTAGAGCATCTGCTACTACATTGGCCTTTCCCGGATGATACAAAATATTCACGTCATAATCTTTCAATAACTCCAACCAGCAACGCTGCCGCAAATTCAAATCCCCCTGAGTGAAGATATACTGTAGGCTCTTATGGTCAGTGAAAATATCCACATGGACTCCGTAGAGGTAATGTCTCCATATCTTTAGGGCGTGAATCACTGCGGCTAATTCCAGGTCATGGGTAGGATAATTCTTTTCGTGTTTCCTCAGCTGTCTGGAAGCATAAGCAATCACTTTATCGTGCTGCATCAACACACATCCCAACCCAATACCTGATGCTTCACAATACACTGAATAGCCCTCTACATCAACCTGTCTTTCAATTCTTGGAAACTCTGCTCACATGGCTCTGTCCACTAGAACTTTACTGCTTTCTACGTTAGCTTAGTAAGAGGTGCCGCTATGGTGGAGAACCCCTCAACAAATCTTCTATAGTATCCTGCTAATCCCAGGAAACTGCGGACTTCAGTCGGAGTGGTAGGTCTGGGCCACGTTTTTATTGCCTCTATTTTCTGCGTGTCTACTTATATACCAGCATCCGACACAATATGCCCCAAAAAAGCTACTGAGTTCAGCCAGAATTCACATTTGGAGAACTTGGCATACAACCGACGGTCCCTGAGAATTTGAAGCACTGTCCGTAAATGATTCTGGTGGTCTGCCTCTAAGTGAGAATATACCATAATGTCATCAATGAACACTATCACGAACAGGTCCAGATACGGTCTGAAGATGCTGTTCATCAGGTCCATGAATACTGCGGGAGCATTCGTCAGTCTAGAAGACATAACTAGGAATTCAAAATGGTCGTATCTGGTCCTGAAAGCTGTCTTCGGAATGTCCCTTTCACGAACTCAAACCTGATGATATTCGGACCGTAAGTCAATCTTAGAGAAATATCTGGACCCTTGTAACTGATCAAACAAGTCATCTATTCTGGGAAGCGGATACTTATTCTTGACTGTAACCTTATTCAACTACCGGTAGTCTATACACATGCGGAGCGAACCATCCTTCTTTCTCACAAATAGAAGTGGAGCACCCCACGGTGAAGTACTCGGCCTGATAAAGCCCTTGTCTAACAGATCTTTCAGCTGCTCCTTTAACTCTCTGAGTTAAGCAGGAGCCATACAATACGGAGGAATTGATATGGGCTGAGTTCCTGGTAATAAATCAATTACAAAGTCTATTTCTCTTTCTGGAGGAATACGAGGTAGCTCATCTGGAAATATGTCAAGGAATTCATTCACCACTGGGACTGACTGGAGAGTCGGAGGCTCTACCCAAAAATCCTGAACTCTGACAACATGGTAAATGCACCCCTTAGCTATCAGCTTCCTCGCTTGAAGATAGGAAATAAACCTACCTTTTGGCATAATTGTACTGCCCTTCCACTCTCGTACTGCCTCCCCTGGAAAGTGGAATCGGACTGTCTTGGTCCAGCATTCTACATTTGCATAGCACGGAGCCAACCTATCCATACCCATAATGACATCAAAATCGACCATTTCTAATTCTACCAGGTCTACTGTGGTCTTACGATCAGCAACCTCTACTGTACACCCGCGATAGACCCTTCTAGCTATAATGGAGTCACCGACGGGGGTGGATACTGAAAAGGGTTGCAGAAGCAATTTTGGTGCAACACTAAGCTTTCGAGCCACAAATGGAGTAATGTAGGACAAAGTAGATCCTGGATCAATCAATACACAAATAGCGTATGAGCAAATAGCCATCATACCTGTCACAACATCAGGTGACACTTCTGAATCTTGCCTCCCTGGTAAGGCATATGTGCGGCTTGGGCCCGCACCTACACTAGAGGCCCCTAATCTGCCCCGGCCCCTGCCTGCTGAAACTGAGGGCCTGCGCCCTGCTGAGGATACTAAAGCTCGTGACCCTGCGGATCCCCTGTCCTGTCTATCCCGATCCTCCTGACCTCTGGATGGGCAATCTCTCATCAGATGGCCCTCTTGGCCACAAATATAACATTCGATGGAGCCATACCTGCATGCTCTAGAATGGCGTCGGCTGCATATAGGGCAAAGTGGTAGGGTATACCTACTCTGCTCCGCCCTCCTTTGTAATAGTGAATCTGCAATTAGCGAGCCTCTGCCAGTCTCTGACTGCCCCCTGTGGCTAAATCTGCCCCTCTGCGGCTGTGGTGGAGGCGGGGGTCTGGGCAACCTATCTAAAAATCGGGGCCTAGGTCCTCCCCGAGCCTCCCTCTGTAACTCAACTGGCCTATCCCTACGGCGTTGTTCCAGATTGGTCCTTCTAATCTCCCGATGCCGCTGCCTGATGCCCTCAATATTCTGGGAAAATGCCTGAACTTGGGCAATATCCATGTCCTCTCGCAGTGTGGCCGTAATACAAGTCTCAACATATTCTGGATTCAACCCCATGATAAAGCGGTGTACTCTGGATGTCATGGTGTCAACAATGGCCGGTGCGTACTGGGCCAGAGAATCAAACTGCAAGGCGTATTCCCGAACACTCATGGCCCCCTGCTCTAAATGTAAAAACTGGTCCACCCGGGCCTGTGGGATCTCCCGTGGCAAATAGTGATCTAGAAAAGCTCTTGAGAAGCTGGACCATGTCGGAGGGGAAACATCTCTCCCTTGGGACCTTTCCCAGCTTTCATACCACAACATGGCGATGTCCCGTAACCGGAATGCTGCCAACTCAACTGATTCCGTAGGCGTGGCTTGCATAACCCTGAAAATTCTTTGCATCTGATCTAGAAAATCCTGAGGGTCATCTGTCTTGTCCGTACCTGTAAACTGTGGGGGATTCAGAGCCAAGAACTCTCGGACCCTCGAACTACCTGGCCCTCCTGACGACTCCGCAACTGTAGACGGCATCGGCTGACGCTGAGCAACCATCATCTGTGCTAACATGACTACCGCACTCCTAACCTCCTGGTCGGAAGGTATCGGTATAGGGACTGTTGGAGGTGGTGTCGCCCCAAGTGGCTCATGATGTGTTGGAGACTGTTGAGAAGGTTGGGATGATGCCTTTATATTGCCCTCTGATCGGGCTGTTTCTAAACGAGGGTGAGGCATCCTGCTGGTGCCTTCCCCTGCTGCAATATCCAAGCTCCAGCCTGTGATAGGATGTCACTGGTCTGACATTATCTGTAACCAAACAATACAGTAAGCTCTAGGGACCCAACCCTATACTGTACCAACTCTACAACACGACTGAATAAGAATAAAAGGCAACCATCCTATCATGCCTTGTAGTCTCCTACCCATAATATCTGGAGCACAACACATCCATAGGCAAGACTCTACTTAGCACGGCTTGCAGACTCCCTGGGATACGACCTGCTCTGATACCAAGTTTGTCATGCCCCGCCTTGGGGGGTATGACTGGCACCTGGTGCCCTATTAGGATCTGAACTGCTAGACTACTGATCCTAAACACATCTGGTGCCTGGCTGGCTCTAACTCTGATTCACGGAAACAACGGGCTATATAACGGCTGTAGATACAGCCTCCGACCGACTAGGCCTATAGCCACCTATACTATAACATCAGCTAACCAGAATCACATTCATATAGGGGAACCTATGCGGGCCGACAAGGCCACCATGCTATCTAGTTAACTCTAAATCAATATAACAAATGCTGAACAACTACGTGACCCGCAAGGTCACCACTACTGACTGGAAAAGGCCTCACACGGCCAACATAAACATACGCACGGCCCCACACGACCGGCACAACTAACCACAGGGAAATATATACAGACTGCAAGCCTCTAAGAATACTGATAACATGGTCAGGAAAGGGCCCCGACCTACCCATACTGTACAACAAAAGAAAAGGGATAAACCTCTAGCTACTTAACTCTGGATGACTGGAGCTGATGACTCTGTGTGCTAGCTGGAATCGCGAGGTATCGGCTCCTCATCTATGAGTACCTGCAGGCAAGTAATGCAGCGCCCCCAATGGGCATCAGTACCGCTGGTACTGAATATGTAAAGCAACAACTGAAAAATATCTAAAAATAACAATACAACTGATGGAACTGAAATAGCAAGAAATAGACTAAATTGACTGAAAATGTAAAGCTAAGCCGACTCTCAACTATTTTGGAAGGAGTAGGAGTCATACTTGGAAATGTATCTCTCTACTGTCGATCTACTCATATCTAGCATAACATGGCATAACATAACATAACATAGCATAGAAAGCACACACAAACCTTACCCGGCCCCCATAAGCCGGGAGGTACAATCAACACGCAATCTATACCCCTACCCTGGTCGTCCCATCTCCTATAATAACTATAAGCATCCTGCTGATCCCCTGGGTATGCACTTGGGCTCGTTGAGCCCCTGAATATAACTATACCTGAGTCCGGAGGACTCCTGAATCAACACCCCTAGCGTACCTGCTCGACGGGGGTGTATAAAGGCCGACCAAGGCACAATATGGGGAAACCGACATCCCATCTTCGTCCCCTGTGGGACGGCATGCCACTTCGTAGAATGACGTATCTGTCACGCCCCGCCTTGGGGGGTATGACTGGCACCTGGTGCCCTACTAGGACCTGAACTACTAGACTACTGAGCCTAAGCACATCTAGTGCCTAGCTGGCTCTAACTCAAATTTCTGGAAACAAAGGGCTATATAACGGCTGTAAACACAACCTCTGGCCAACTGGCCTATAGCCACCTGTACCTGTAACAACAGCTAACCAGAAACATACACGTAACAAGGAACCTATGCAGGCCGACAAGACCACCATGCTGTCTAGTTATCTGTAACACAACAACAAAATGCTAAATAACTACGTGACCGGCAAGGTCACCACTACTATCAACCTAAGGCCTCACACGGGCTACATAAGCTGAAATGCTAAACAAACTGCATGGCCTCACACGACCAGCTCAACTGACCACAGGGAAATATATACAGACTGCAAGCCTCTAAGAATACTGATAAGATGGTCGGGATAGGGCCCCAACCTACCAGTACTGTACAACAAAAGGAAATGATATAAACCTCTGAAATATCAAGCTCCGGATGACAGGAGCTGATGACTCTGCGCTGGCTAGGATCACGAGGGATCGACTCCTCGTCAATGAGTACCTGCAGGCTAGTAATGCAGCGCCCCACCGGGCGTCAGTACCACTGGTACTGAGTATGCAAAGCAACTGAAATAATACAACTGAATACAGATAACATAACTAACAAGTCTGTGAGCAAAAGATAACTGAATCTGAAGGGCTGATAGGAACTAGATCAAATCTTTCTGCACTGATAGGCAGGAGCGTGTCTATGGTCACGACCGCCTGCTATCTATTGACTAATATATATAAAGCACATACATACATATACATTTAGCAAACAAGAGCCAATACCAACCCCCATAAGCCGAATGGCACCAAACAAGCAAACAATATATATATACCCCTACCCGGGTCAAAACCAGCCAAAAATAAGTCACTCCACTCATCTGCTCACTTCGGAGCTCCTCTACCGGCCCCCTGGGTCTCTGGCTCAGGCCATAGCCTCTGATATAAGCAACCGTGTCTGTGTCCGGAGGACTCCTGTGTAGACAGTAACAGATAGGGTCTGGATCCCCGGACACAACTCAACTGGGCTACCTGAAATCGGAGCTACACCTATAATAACTGAATATACAGACAGTAACTGATAGGGTCTGGTTCCCTGGACACAAAACTCAACAGGGCTATCTGAAACCGGAGCTGCACCTGTAATGCTGATCAGACTGCTATGGGGAAAGCTTCATCCCATCTTCGTCCAAGCTGGGGACGGCATGCCACTCCTTGGAGTGACGTAAAACCCACCCGCTCAGTGGACGACATGATTACCAACCCAGGGGCGGCGAGGACGCTCAATAAGGTGCCCTCACGCCACATCAAGTCTCAACAAACAAATAACACATATAAATAGCAAGTATGTATAACTGAAAAAGACTATCTAAAATCTAATTTCTTATTCTGATCTGTTTCTATACTGAACTGATTCTTTACTGATTATACTGATTCTGAAATCTTTATTTAACTTCTTGGCTAATCTGTAGCCGGGATACTATCTATCTGAATGGCTAATCTGTAGCCATAAAACTGTCTGTCTATCTGATTTTACTTTATTACCCTTTATTTTGAAAATCTGTATCTTTTTATTCTACCACAAGCTTGCTAATCATACAATAGGCTATACTGGATCTGGAATGCTAACTCGCCCTTTGGCACATGCTTTACTATCTTTCGGACTGAATATGATATGGCAACACAACTCAAAATCTATTAGACTTACTTAATTCTCAACATTCAACTCCGAGAGTTTCGAATACGGAGTTTACTATGATTTACCAAGCTAAGGTTTACTAACTTGCCGAAGAACAAGTTCACATACCTTAACCTCGAGTTATCCGACTGTCGGATGAGGCTCGGTCAGTATTCCAGCTAAATCTCCCAACTGTATTCATAAACACGTCATTTAGTATTAAATACAACACTATTCTGAAGGACGGCGTCATTTTCAATATAATTATAGCCTAAACTTAGGCTTATCAAAAGACGATTGAGAACTTGCTATCTTTCAGAAGTCCAGAAGGGAGAAGTATTCACTTCACAGCTAGGAACACATAGACACTAGTTTGGAGCAATTCCACTTACCTTAGCCCGGTAGCACGCCGATTTGTCGGCCGAATTTCGCGAAACTAAACCCGTAGGAATGCTCCCTGCTGCTAAATACTTCAGTATCTGGAGTTAATTTGGATTTGGACTACGTTTGGCAGCGTAATCGAACGATTATATAATAACCTCCTTCGTCCCTCTATGTTTTGCTGCGTTTTCTAGAAATTATTTGGTGGAAAATGAGATTAAAACCAAAGTGGGGGCTTTATATACTTGAGCTTGGACAGGGCCAACGTGTCACGGAGCCAACGCGGAGGCTCCACCTCCGTGACATGTTGCCATCGCGGAGGGGCTCTGCCCCGACTCTTTCCGTGATGGTTCGACAGGTATCTCGTCCGGTCCTTTTCCGGGCCTTTCCCTAGCATGTATGACTTTCAAATATGCCTAACCAACGCGCGGATAGGCCACCTAGGTGCCGAGAATCCTACGGGGTATAACATTCTCCCCCCTTAAGAGCATTCGTCCTCGAATGGAAACTGCTATCTAGAGGACTTCTCAATTCACTTATTTAGAAAGATTTCGACAGAGTTTCCCCTGTAATATGGACTATCCCAAAAACTTGAAACATAGAAAAGTCCAATACTGGTACTGCACACAATACTTTAAGATTCACTGGATAGCTAAACATCAATCTTTCTCATTTATACATACACAACTATAAAGTACTGCATAAGTAATAATAATACGGATATACCTGTCGCCTGACTAGGCCTGGATTAAGTGAGGATATCTAGCTTTCATATCTTCCTCAGCCTCCCATGTCAACTCCTCTCGGTTCCTGTTACGCCATAATACCTTGACAGACGCAATATCTTTAGTTCTCAACCTACGAATCTATTGTCTAGGATGGCTACTGGAACCTCTTCATAGGCCAGCTTTTCCGTAACCTGAATATCCTGGACTGGGACTGCTCTGGATGGGTCTCCTATGCATTTTCTCAGCATAGACACATGAAAGACCAGATGAACGGATTCCAATTCTGGAGGCAAGTTCAACTCATATGCTACTCGGCCTATCCTTCGATGAATCTGATAAGGCCCAACAAACCTCGGGCTGAGCTTACCTTTCTTGCCGAACCTCATCACCCCTTTCATTGGAGATACTTTCAGAAATACCCAGTCATTTACATCAAATTCCAAGTCTCTGCGCCACACATCTGCATACAATTTTTGGCAGCCCTGTGCAGTCAGTAAGCATTCTCGGATAAGCTTTACCTTTTCCTCTGACTGCTGAACAATGTCTGGCCCAACCAATGCTGCTCCTCCTATTTCGAACAAGCCAATAGGCGATCTGCATTTTCACCCGTATAATGCCTTGAAAGGCGCCATCTGGATGGCTGAGTGATAACTGTTATTATAAGAAAATTCAATTAACGGCAAATGCTCATCCCAGCTACCACCGAAATCTAACACACACGCCCGCAACATATCTTCGAGCGTCTGAATTGTGCGTTCAGCCTATCCATCTGTCTGAGGGTGGAATGGTGTGCTCAAATTAATCTGCGTTCCCAGACCTCTCTGAAACGACTACCAGAATCTAGCTGTAAACTGTGCTCCTCTATCTGAAATAATGGATACTGGTACTCCATGCAACCTAACTATTTCTCGGATATACAACTCTGCATAATCTTCGGCCTAGAAAATAGTTCTTACTGGCAGGAAATGAGCTGATTTTGTCAATCTGTCAACTATCACCCATATAGAGTCATGTTTGTGTCTGGTACGGGGTAATCCTTCTACAAAATCCATATTCACGGCTTCCCATTTCCAGAGAGGCACAGCCATGTCCTGAGTCAACCCGCCTGGTTTCTGATGTTTCGCTTTCACCTGTTGGCAGGTAGGACACTAGGCTACAAATTCGGCAATTTCTCTTTTCATTCCTGGTCACCAGTAGTTTTCTTTGATATCATGGTACATTTTTGTCGCACCGGGGTGGAGAGAATAGCGGGCGCAATGTACCTCGTTCATGATCTACTGGCGGAGGCCTGAAACATTGGGAACACATAAACGGTCTTTACAACGCAACACTCCATCCTCTGTTACCCGGAATCGTGGCGCCTTCCCTAGCAAAATATAATCTTTAAGCTGAACTAGGTCAGGATCCTCAAATTGCTGTTCTTTCACTTCCACAACTAATGATGACACGACGGTGTTATGAATTACCGCTCTACCGTCCTCTGTTTCTGTTACACGAACAGCTAGGCTAGCTAACTGATGTATCTCCCTGGCCAATTCCCGCTGCTCGGGCTACAAATACGCCAAACTTCCCATGGACTTTCGACTGAGATCATCTGCTACAACATTAGCTTTTCCCGGGTGGTACAGAATATTCACATCATAATCCTTTAACAGCTCCAACCAGCGACGTTGCCGCAGGTTTAACTCCCTCTGAGTGAAATTATACTGTAGGTTCTTGTGATCTGTAAAAATATCAACATGGACGCCATATAGGTAACGTCTCCACATTTTCAAGGCGTGGATCACTGCGGCTAACTCCAGGTCGTGGGTAGGGTAATTCTTTTCGTGTTTCCTCAGCTGTTTGGAAGCATATTCAATCACTTTACCATGCTGCATTAACACACAACCTAACCCAATGCCTGATGCGTCACAATACACCGAATAACCTTTTGTACCTTCCGGCAGTGCTAACACTGGGGCAGAGGTTAATCTATCTTTCAACTCCTGGAAGCTCTGCTCGCATGCCTCTGTCCACTGAAACTTTGCTTCTTTATGTGTCAGTTTGGTCAGAGGTGCCGCTATGGTGGAGAACCCTTCAACAAACCTCCTGTAATATCCCGCTAATCCCAGAAAGCTACAGACTTCAGTCGGAGTGGTAGGCCTAGGCCATGATTTGATTGCTTCTATTTTCTGCTTGTCAACCTGTATACCAACATCCGACATAATGTGCCCTAGGAAGGCTACTGAGTTAAGCCAGAATTCACACTTAGAAAATTTAGCATATAACTGGCGGTCCCTGAGGATCTAGAGCACTATCCGCAAATGAGTCTGGTGATCTGCTTCAGAGCGAGAATACACAAGAATGTCATCAATAAATACTATTACGAACAAGTCCAGGAAAGGTCTGAAAATACTATTCATCAGGTCCATGAATACTGCTGGGGAATTCGTTAACCCAAAGGACGTAACTAGAAATTCAAAGTGTCCATATCGGGTCCTGAACGCCGTTTTGGGAATATCTCTTTCACGTACCCGAACCAGGTGATATCCGGACCGCAAGTCAATCTGGGAAAAGTATCTGGCTCCCTGTAATTGATCAAATAAATTATCTATTCTGGGGAGCGGGTACTTGTTCTTTACCGTCACTTTGTTCAACTGCCGGTAATCTATGCACATACGGAGCGAGCCATCTTTCTTTCTCACAAATAGAACTGGCGCACCCCATGGTGAAGTACTCGGCCTGATGAAATCTTTATCTAGCAAATCTTTCAACTGCTCCTTCAACTCTCTGATTCTGTAGGAGCCATATGATAGGGAGTAATTGATATAGGCTGAGTGCCTGGTAACAAATCAATGGAAAAATCTATTTCACTTTCTGGGGGAATACCAGGTAACTAATCTGGAAACACATCAGGGAACTCGTTCACCACCGAAACAGACTGGAGTGTCGGGATTCTGCCCGAACATCCTGAACTCTGACCAGATGGTAAATACACCCCTTAGATATCAATTTCCTCACCTAAAGGTAGGAAATAAACCTACCTTTTGGCATAGTTGTGCTGCCTTTCCACTCCCGCACTGCCTCTCCTGGAAAGTGGAATCGGACCATCTTGGTCCAACATTCAACATTGGCATAGCACGACACTAGCCAATCCATACCCATTATGGCATCGAAGTCTATCATTTCTAGCTCCACCAGATCTACCATAGTCTGGCAGTCAACAACCTCCACTATACACCCTCGATAAATTCTGCTAGCTATAATAGAGTCACCGACGGGCGTGGATACTGAAAAGGGCTGTTGTAATAATTCTGGTGCAATATTGAACTTTCGTGCCACAAATGGGGTAATATATGACAAGGTGGATCCTGGATCAATCAATACATAAGCAGGGCATGAACAGATAGTCAGCATACTCGTCACTACATCTGGAGACACCTCTGAATCATGCCTCCCTGGTAGTGCATAGGTACGGCTTGAACTCGTACCTGGGCTGGAAGCTCCTGATCTACCTCGGCCTTTGCCCACTGAACCTGAAGGCCCACGCCCTGCTAAAGCTGCTGGGGCTCGTGGCCCTGTGGATCCCCTGTCCTGGCTATCTCTACTCCCCTGACCTCTGGTCGGACAGTCTCTCATCCGATGCCCCTCCTGTCCGTAAATATAACACCTAGTGGAGCCATATCTACAAGCTCCGGCATGAGGTCGGCCGCAATTAGGGCAGGGTGGGGGTGTAAATCTGCTCTGCTCTCCCCTTCTCTGCTACAGGGACTCTACTGTTCTGAAACTGCCACTAGGCTCTGACTGCCCTCTAGGAACATATCTACCTCGCTGCTGCTGTTGTGGTGGAGGTGGGGGTCTAGGGGCTCTATCTGATAGTCGAGGCTTGGGTCCTCTCTGAACTTCCCTTTGTATGTCATCTGGTCTGTCTCTGTGGCGCTGTTCCTGACTGGTCTATCTACTACCCTACTGCTGCTGTCTAAGACCCTCTATGGTCTGAGCAAAAGCCTGTACTCGGGCGATATCCATATCCTCTCATAACGTAGCCGTCATACACGCCTCAGTATATTCCAGGTTCAGGCCCATAATAAATCTGTGAACTCTAGCCGGCATAGTATCAACAAATGCTGGAATAGTGGGCAAAGGAGTCAAACTGTAAAGCATACTCACGTACGCTCCTCGCCCCCTGCTCCAGATGCAAAAACTGATCCATCCGGGCTTGCTGGATCTCTCGTGGAAAGTAACGGTCCAGGAAGGCCTCCGTGAAGCTGGTCCAGGTCTAAGGGGTAACATCTCTCCCTGGGGACCTTTCCCAACTCTCGTACTATAGTACTGCTATGTCCCGCAACCGGAACACTGCCAACTCAACAGACTCTGAAGGGGTCACATGCATAACCCGGAAAATTCTCTGCATCTGATCCAGAAAGTCCTGAGGTTCCTCTGCCTGATCTGACCCTATAAGCTGCGGGGGACCCAGTGCCAAAAATTCCCGGACTCTGGAACTGCCTGACCCACCTGAAGACTCTTCTGCTACAGGTTGCACTGGCTGGCGCTGTGTGGCCATCATCTGTGCCAACATAACCACAGCGCTACGAACCTCCTGATCTGATGGCAAAGGCACAGGAGCTATCGGGGGTGGTGTAGTGCCCAATGGTTCCTGATGTGAGGCGGACTGCTGAGAGGGCTATGATGAAGCCTCTATATTGCCCTCAGATCGGGCTGACTCTAACTGAAGCTGAGGCATCCTGCTGGTGCATTCTCCTGCTGCTGTGTCTAATCTCCTGCCTGTGGTAGGGTGTCGCTGATCTACCATTCTTATCTGTAAACAAAGGATACAATAAGTTTTAGGAACTCAACCCTATACTGTACTATGCTATGGCACGACTGAGTATGAAAGAAGAGTAACCATCCTATCATGCCTCGCAGCCTCCTGCCTATAGTATGTGGTGCACAACACATCCATAGACAAGACTTTACTTAGCACGGCTTGCAGACTCCCTGGGACACGACCTGCTCTGTACCAAGTTTGTCACGCCCCACCTTGGGGGGTATGACTGGCACCTGGTGCCCTACTAGGACCTGAACTGCTAGACTACTGAGCCTAACCACATCTGGTGCCTGGCTGGCTCTAACTCAAATTTCTGGAAACAAAGGGCTATATAACGGCTGTAAACACAGCCTCCGGCAAACTGGCCTATAGCCACCTGTACCTGTAACAACAGCTAACCAGAAACATACTCGTAACAAGGAACCTATGCGGGCCGACAAGGCCACCATGCTGTCTAGTTATCTGTAACACAACAACAAAATGCTAAATAACTACGTGACCGGCAAAGTCACCACTACTATCAACCTAAGGCCTCACACAGCGAACATAAACTGAAATGCAAAACAAACTGCACGGCCTCACACGACCGGCTCAACTGACCACAGGGAAATATATACAGACTGCAAGCCTCTAAGAATACTGATAAGATGGTCGGGACAGGGCCCCGACCTACCTGTACTATACAACAAAAGGAAATGATATAAACCTCTGCAATATCAAGCTCCGGATGATAGGAGCTGATGACTCTGCGCTGGCTAGGATCATGAGGGATCACCTTCTCGTCTATGAGTACCTGCAGGCAAGTAATGCAGCGCCCCACTGGGCGTCAGTACCACTGGTACTGAGTATGCAAAGCAACTGAAATAATACAATTGAATACAAATAACATAACTAACAAGTCTGTGAGCAAAAGATAACTGAATCTAAAGGGCTGATAGGAACTAGATCAAATCTTTCTGCACTGATAGGCAAGAGCGTGTCTATGGTCACGAAGGCCTGCTGTCTAGTGACTAATATATATAAAGCACATACATACATATACATTTAGCAAAAAGAGAGCCAATACCAACCCCCATAAGCTGGATGGCGCCAAACAAGCAAACAATCTATATACCCCTACCCGGGTCAAAACCAGCCAAAAATAAGTCACTCCACTCATCTGCTCACTTCGGAGCTCCTCTACCGGCCCCCTGGGTCTCCGGCTCGGGCCATAGCCTCTGATATAAGCAACCGTGTCTGGGTCCGGAGGACTCCTGTGTAGAGAGTAACAGATAGGGTCTGGATCCCCGGACACAACTCAACGGGGCTACCTGAAACCGGAGCTACACCTATAATAACTGAATATACAGACAGTAACAGATAGGGTCTGGTTCCCTGGACACAAAACTCAACAGAGCTATCTAAAACCGGAGCTGCACCTGTAATGCTGATCAGTCTGCTATGGGTAAAGCTTCATCCCATCTTCGTCCAAGATGGGGACGACATGCCACTCCTTTGAGTGACGTAAAACCCACCCGCTCAGTGGGCGACACGATTACCAACCCAAGTGCAGCGAGGACGCTCAATAAGGTGCCCTCACGCCATATCAAGTCGCAACAAACAAATAGCACATATAAATAGCAAGTATGTATAACTGAAAAAGACTATCTGAAATCTGATTTCTTATTTTGATCTGTTTCAATACTGAGTTGATTCTTTACTGATTATACTAATTCTGAAATCTTTATTTAACTGCTTGGCTAATCTGTAGCCGGGATACTATCTGTCTAAATGGCTAATCTATAGCCATAAAACTGTCTGTCTATCTGATTTTACTTTATTAGCCTTTATTCTGAAAATCTGTATCTTTTTATTCTACCACATGCTTGCTAATCATACAATAGGCTATACTGGATTTGGAATGCTAACTCGCCCTTTGGTGCATGCTTTACTAACTTTCGGACTGAATACGATATGGCAACACAACTCAAAATCTATTAGACTTACTTAATTCTCAACATTCAACTCCGAGAGTTTCGAATACGGAGTTTACTATTATTTACCAAGCTAAGGTTTACTAACCTGCCGAAGAACAAGTTCACATACCTTAACCTCGAGTTATCCGACTGTCGGACGAGGCTCGATCAGTATTCCAGCTAAATCTCCCAACTACATTCATAAACACGTCATTTAGTACTAAATACAACACTATTCTGAAGGACGGCGTCACTTTCGATATAATTATAGCCTAAACTTAGGCTTATCGAAAGACGATCGAAAACTTGCTATCTTTCAGAAGTCCAGAAAAGAGAAGTATTCACTTCACAGCTAGGAACACATAGACACTAGTTTGGAGCAATTCCACTTACCTTAGCTCGGTAGCATGTCGATTTGTCGGCCGAATTTCGCGAAACTAAATCCTTAGGAATGCTCCCTGCTGCTAAATACTTCGGTATCTGTAGTTAATTTGGATTTGGACTACGTTTGGCAGTGTAATCGAACGATTATATAATAACCTCCTTCGTCCCTCTCTGTTTTGCTGAGTTTTCTGGAAATTATTTGGTGGAAAATGAGATTAAAACCGAAGTGGGGGCTTTATATACTTGAGCCTGGACAGGGCCAACATGTCACAGAGCCAACGCGGAGGCTCCACCTCCATTACACGTTGCCATCGCGGAGGGGCTCTGCCCCGGCTCCTTCTGCAATGGTTCGACAGGTTTCTCGTCCAGTCCTTTTCCAGGCCTTTCCCTAGCATGTATGGCTTTCAAATATGCTTAAGCAATGCGCGAATAGGCCACCTAGGTGCCGAGAATCCTACGGGGTATAACATTCTCCCCTCTTAAGAACATTCGTCCTCGAATGGAAACTGCTATCTAGAGGACTTCTCAATTCACTTATTTAGAAAGATTTCGACAGAGTTTCCCCTGTAATATGGACTATCCCAAAAACTTGAAACGCAGAAAAGTCCAATACAGGTACTGCACACAATACTTTAAGATTCACTGGATAGCTAAACATCAATCTTTCTCATTTATACATACACAACTATAAAGTACTGCATAAGTAATAATAATACGGATATACCTGTCGCCTGACTAGGCCTGGAATAAGTGAGGATATCTAGCTTTCATATCTTCCTTAGCCTCCCATGTCAACTCCTCTCGGTTCCTGTTACGCCATAATACCTTGACAGCCGCAATATCTTTAGTTCTCAACCTACGAATCTGTCTGTCTAGGATGGCTACTAGAACCTCTTCATAGGCCAGCTTTTCCGTAACCTGAATATCCTGGACTGGGACTGCTCTGGATGGGTCTCCTATGCATTTTGTCAGCATAGACACATGAAAGACCGGATGAACGGATTCCAATTCTGGAGGCAAGTTCAACTCATATGCTACTCGGCCTATCCTTCGATGAATTTGATAAGGCCCAACAAACCTCGGGCTGAGCTTACCTTTCTTGCCGAACCTCATCACCCCTTTCATTGGAGATACTTTCAGAAATACCCAGTCATTTACATCAAATTCCAAGTCTCTGCGCCGCTCATCTGCATACGATTTTTGGCGGCTCTGTGCAGTCAATAAGCGTTCTCGGATAAGCTTTACCTTTTCCTCTGACTGCTGAACAATGTCTGGCCCAACCAACGCTGATTCTCCTATTTCGAACCAGCCAATCGGCGATCTGCATTTTCGCCCGTATAATGCCTCGAAAGGCGCCATCTGGATGGCTGAGTGATAGCTGTTATTATAAGCAAATTCAATTAACGGCAAATGCTCATCCCAGCTACCACCGAAATCTAACACACACGCCCGCAACATATCTTCGAGCGTCTGAATTGTGTGTTCAACCTGTCCATCTGTCTGAGGGTGGAATGCTGTGCTCAAATTAATCTGTGTTCCCAGACCTCTCTGAAACGACTACCAGAATCTAGTTGTAAACTGTGCTCCTCTATCCGAAATAATGGATACTGGTACTCCATGCAACCTAACTATTTCTCGGATATACAACTCTGCATAATCTTCGGCCGAGAAAGTAGTTCTTACTGGCAGGAAATGAGCTGATTTTGTCAATCTGTCAACTATTACCCATATAGAGTCATGTTTGTGTCTGGTACGGGGTAATCCTGCTACAAAATCCATATTCACGGCTTCCCATTTCCAGAGAGGCACAGCCATGTCCTGAGTCAACCCGCCTGGTTTTTGATGTTCTGCTTTCACCTGTTGGCAGGTAGGACACTAGGCTACAAATTCGGCAATTTCTCTTTTCATTCCTAGCCACCAGTAGTTTTCTTTGATATCATGGTACATTTTCATCGCACCGGGGTGGAGAGAATAGCGGGCGCAATGTACCTAGTTCATGATCTACTGGCGGAGGCCTGAAACATTGGGAACACATAAACGGTCTTTACAACGCAGCACTCCATCCTCTGTTACCCGAAATCGTGGCCTGCGAATTGGATTTGCCCACAAAATTGCCTTCAGTACATCCAATTTTTTATGTGTTGCTTTTTAAGAAACGCATGAGTGATCCATCTTTGGTTGTCACGGTGGAGAGCATAGGCGTGAAGGATAGTCTTATCTATGAGGAGGTTCTGATGGAAATAACTGATCATCAGGTTCTAGAGCTAAGAAACAAAGAAGTAGCTTTAGAAAAGGTTTTGTGGAGGAATCAACATATGGAGGGAGCTACGTGGAAAGTCAAAGCAAATATGATGGCTAAATACCTGTATCTTTCCCTATCGGCTCAATTTCAGCTTGAGGTATCGGTTTCCTCCCTAGTACTCTATTCAGTTTCATGTTCAGTTCATGTGCCCCAGTTTCTTTCATGTTAGTGCATGTATTTATGATTCATGAATTCAGTTCAGTCATGTAGTTTGGTCTGGAGTCAGTCACTCCGTCAGTTATCAACTTTAAATGTTCAGTATTTGATATGGCAGTTGCATTTCTCATCTTTTTAATATGTTTACACACATTTGAGGACAAATGTTCTCAAGGAAGAAATATTGTAATACCCCAAAAATCCTAAGATCAGACCCGAGGGTTGAAACAGAGAAAATAGAATTTTCTACACTAGGTTACAGGACAAGTTGTCGAGTGACCCATGATGTGCACCACGAGTTGTTAGGTGACTCATGGAGTGAAGGGTGGACTTGGTTGGATTTTTGGGTTGGGGGCTGACCACGGGTGTAGCCACGAGTTATGGTCAGCACCACGAGTCGTTAAGTTGGCCGTGGTCAAGAGATTGAATTGGATGTTGAAGGTTTAGCCTTGCTGCCAATGAATGTCACCACGAGTCGTCGGATACACCACGAGTCATGGTGTACCTCATGCTGACCAGTGATGGTAAGCTTCCAGTGCTAGCAACGAGAGTATACCACGAGTCGGGGTCCTTGACGACGAGTCACCCAATCCCTCGTTGGGACTGGAAGTGTGTATTTTTTGTGAATTTAGTAAGGGCTTTTTTGTAATTCCAAAATTTTTATGATCTAAACTACATCATTTTAAGCTCAGATAGGTGTGTTTTAAGAGGGGTGAACTCATTCTAAACCTATTCCCCTCCGTGCATGTAAGCCTAGAAGTTCCTAAGGGTGATCAATCTTAGGATTCATCAAGTTCTTCCCCAAATTCCTTTGGGCTTTCAAGAGGGTTGTGAAATCAGATTTCCCCAGGTATGTAGGGTTATGAATGGGCGTATCCATCCATTCCCATGCACAATACTTTCTCAAACTCATGGAAATTCTATGTTGATGATCTATGGGGTTTTAACCCAACTTGTGAATTCTCTAAGTATCTGTCATGGTTATTCTCTATGCATGTTTCTAATGTTGAATTATGATTCATAGGCATGTTTTATAGTGTTTTAAATTACAATTTATGATTTTAAAGTTTTTACAAATAAGATGCCCTTCTATGGAAATTCATGAAAAGATGAGATTATGATCTATGCTTCTAGTAATGATGAGATGTTCATGATGGAAGTATGATTTCAAATTACCCATATCTATGTTCATGTTTTGATTAGTCAAAGTCTATTTCAAGAATGTTTAAGTATTGTGCAAGCCCATATGACCAAGTATGTTTCAGGATTTATCTAAATTTCATGTTATTATCTTACCACATGGTTTTGGAGTCTAGACTCCCAATCTTGTTCAGCTTGTGGTATGGTTTGAGACAAGGCTCTTCATGTTATGTTTTCATAATATGTATGTCATCTCATGATTCAGCTTTGTCTAAGGATGATGGTTCATATTTGTTGAAAAATAATGGAGAGCATATGCATGTTTTTGGGAGTAGTGTCTAGCACCGAGTAGGCTAAGGGTCAGTCAACCCTATGCTTCAGAACTACATGCCAACGTAGGTATGTTCAGATTAATTTGGGACCTCCCTTGTAAGCTTCCCCTTCCCCAAGGAGCCTTCAGCTTGATATCGATATCATGGTAGCATCCTTATCCCGGGAAAAACATTGGACGGGTCTGCCAACTTGAGTGAATAGTCGGGAAAATGTAAGATCTATCGTGGTAATGTCGGTTATATGAAAAGTCTCTCATTTTTTCTTATGATTTCAGTTATGCATGTTCATGAATCATGATATGTTGTTTTTAGCAAGTTTGACCCGATGATCAGGTTTACTTATTCATACTCAGTTTCAGCTTTGGTTCATTTGATTAAGTTATGATATTAAGTTATGTTTAAATCATGTTTTGAGATACTAGCATGCAAGTCCTACTCTCAGAGTCCTATGATGACATGTTTTATAATGTGCATAATCTTGCATTTTTACTTAATGGTTTTACTTATCCTACATACTCAGTACATTCCACGTACTGACCACATACTCTATGCTATATCATTTCATCATACATGCTTAGACATTCAGGCTTAGTGTCGCCGCTAGCCAGATCTTCAGTGTTAGCATCTCCCAGTCAGAGTTGGTGAGTCCTCATCTTTCGACGGCCCTTCTTATCAGCTATATTCATTATTTTCAGTTTCAGACTTTAGTGAGTTAGTTGGAGTCTTTTCCCATCAACTCTTCAGTAGTAGAGGCTTATCAAACCTAGTAGGTATTCTGCTTCAAACTTTTGTTGTGTATTCAGATGTTCAGATGTTATGAGATTTTTAGACTTATTCTATGTTATATGTTAGATTTCCTCATTTAAAATATTGAGCTTAGATGTTATGTTCATGCCATGGGTCTACTTGGAGCCTCCCGGAGTTTTTTGTCCCGTATCTCAATCTGGGCCTATGTTTGGATCGTGACACTGTGATGGCTAGGAGTGGATAGACCATGGTTGATCCCCTCTGCCGGTTGTAGTTAAGCTTCAAATGAAGAAAGAAAGCATAATTAATGATGAGGAAGAGGTTGCTGACCATGATCATGAGGAGGATGCTAAGTTGACTGAGGCTCCAGTTGTTGAGAAGGAGCCTGAGGCTGAACAAGGAGAGAAACAAGGGGCCACACAAATATATAAGTCTATCCCACGACCACCGCCACCGTTCCCTCAAAGAATGAAGAAGAAGGTGGAGAATGGTAAGTTTCACAAATTTCTGTCAATGCTAAAACAATTATCTGTAAACATACCATTGGTCGAGGCATTAGAAAAGATGTCGGGATGCACCAAGTTTGTGAAGGGCCTTGTTATAAGAAAAGGTCCATGAGCTATGAGCCCGTGGATAACGTGCATCATTGTAGTGATATAACCTCATGGGTCATTGCCCAAAAAAAGGAGGATCCAGGTGCCTTCACCATTCCAGGAACTATTGGTGATGTTGAGTTCGTGAGGGCACTCTACAACTTGGGAGAAAGCATCAATCTAATGCCTTTAGCTGTGTTTATACAACTTGGCTTGGGAGCCCCCACACCGATTACTATGCAGTTGCTGATGATCGACCGAACTGTTAAAAATCCTGTGGGGATCCTTTTTGATGTGCTTGTTAAAGTGGACAGATTCATATTCCCAGCGGATTTCATGATTCTTGATTGCGAGGTTGATTTTGAGGTCCCCATCATTTTTGGGAGACCATTCCTTGCTACTAGGAGGGATTGAGTAGATGTAGAGGCTGGCCAGTTAAAATTCAGACTCAATAAAAAAGAGGTCACCTTCAATATCTACCGGTCAATAAAGCAACCAAAGGAGTAAAGAGTGGTCTCAGCAATCAAGGATGAGTACGAGTTCCTTGATGAAGTCTGAGTAGTCAAGAGACTTGCGTCGTGCTGTGACATTAAATTAGGCACTTCTTAGGAGGAAATACATCAGGTGGTTTGGTGAATTTTGAGTAACTGAACCACCTACGTCGTGCTGCGACGTTAAATCAAGCGCTTCTTGGGAGGAAACCCAAGTTTATTGACTTATGTGTGCTCAATGTGCAGGAGAAACAAAAACAAGAGGCATAAAAATTACAGCATAGACTGGTGCCATAGGTCTCAGTACGACTCATAAGAGGATTGTATGTGTCGTAGTACGAGTCGTGTGAGAAGAAGAGATGTATCTTAGTGAATAATTTTAGGGTACGGTTGGTCCTATGACTCATAACTTCATTATTTGAGTTGTAGTACTCACTGTAGTTATGAACTATGCAAAGCATGGACCTCCAATTAAGTGTGAACTACGAGTCATGGTACGAGTCATGGGATGTTCTCGTAGGTCCACAGGTAAGTCTTCCTAACATCTCTGTTATGAGTCGTAGGTCCTTCCTACGACTCGTGGTGCGTGTTGTGACGAGTCAAATTGCTTAAAATAACCCGACTCAGCCCATATTC
The DNA here is from genome assembly GCA_035772735.1 of Datura wrightii. NCBI lineage: Eukaryota > Viridiplantae > Streptophyta > Magnoliopsida > Solanales > Solanaceae > Datura > Datura wrightii. The sequence continues at coordinate 62,966,230 of JASDFA010000016.1, read as the reverse complement.
CTTAAATCTTCCCTAAAACTATTTAAACTTCAAAATTGTTAGACCCTTCTCCCACGCATTAAAACTTGAACCCACGAGCACTCCTACGACTTCCTTTACACCCATAACTCAAGAATAAAATCAATTGAGCAATATTTTTTCTTGATGAAGATTGCTAAAGTCGGTTCCAAACCCTAGTCACTAAACACACATGAAGTGAGCAAGATTTTGCATCATTCAAGTAAGTTATTATGCTTTGAATCAGGTAAAGAGACCTTTGTGTTTGTGAAAACCTGTTTACTAACTGGGAGTCCTCAAAAAAAGCATGAAAACGTAAAAGGACAATGACTAGCGATGTGCAAAATAAATGTGCTGACTAGGTAGGATTCAAACATGTTAAAAATTGAATATAAATTGCTATAACTTGAGTTATGGATTGTGAATAAAAATGGGAGGAAAGGGTAGTTGTAAAAATGTGAAGAATGCATGCCTAGACTTAGGGAATTCTGAGTACCTAACACAAAAAAGAATTCACCTACAAACTGACTTGAAAATAAGGCAAGGACATACTTCACAAGCCTTCCTACGACTCATAGGATGGTTCGTTGTGACTGTCCCAAGCCAAATGTGTAAAAAGTAAGAGGTAAGAAACCCTGTACAACCCATAATATCCTGCTACGAGTCGTACCTGGTAATCGTATGAGGAGTCTGAAAAGAGTTAAGTCCAACTGTAATGCCCCAGAAACTCAATTTAATTCTGGGACTTAAATCAGAAAATTTGGAAAAGCTGCAGAAAAGCTTCAGGATGACCCACCTAATGAGTCGTTAAGTGACCTCATGACTCGTCAGGTAAGCCGTGAGAAGGAGGCTTAATAAATTAAAGAGGGGAGGCAGTGTACCCAATGAGGGACTTCACGAGTCATGGTCACTGACCATGACCCATTAGGTCACTCGTGGCCATGCCTGAGTTAGGAATACTTTAGTTGACCAGTGTACTTGACGGGTGGGGGATACGAGTCGTGGTCCCTAGTAACGACTAGTTATGTCCCCCGTTACAAGCGTTATTGAGTTATAACCAATGTACCTGAAAGGAGTGACCACAAGTCGTGGTCAGCCACCACGATTCGTTAGGTCATCAGTTAGGGGACCTAGCAGTTTTCCCAAAGAATTTTTAGGGGCTAATTTCTAATTTCCTACTTTTCCAAGCTTTAAACTATGTAGTTTTAGTAATAATTTCAGAAGTTTTAGTGGGGAGAAACGGTTCATTCCTCATTCCACCTCTCAGTTCTCAAAAACATCGAAAGTTCTACACTCAAGAACCCTCAAAGCAAGACTAGGGCTTCTAATCTCTTGCAGCAGTTCAAGCTTCTCCTCGGAGGATTTTAGTCAGGTATGTGGAAATTCAACAAGGGAATTGTCCTTCCCTTGTATCCCCCAAAACCCTCCCATAAATCCCCTATCAATTTTGCCCTGAGTTCTTCGAATATGAATAAATTTTCATGTTGGGTTTCGTTAGTTTCCATTGGGATAATATCCATGTTAATTATTCATATTATTTTCATCAGTTCCTAAGAAAATTGTTATTGTTCTTTCCAAGATGATTCATTGCCCTAAATTTTTGAGTAAAGATTATTACGTATTAAATTCCATCTATTTTGCAAAGTATGTTTGGACTGAATATCCTAGTTTCATATTATGTATATATATGTGATCAATTATCCCATTGATGAGAATGATTTTAGCCCTGTTGGATGAGACCCATTTAAATTCTAGAAATCTCGTTATATTATGAAAATCTAGTGTTATTGGAATGAGTTGTTTTGTCTATTAGCTGCTTAGTAGTTTAGTTCAGTTAGAATATAGAACCTCTTCAACACTATTCAGAAAGTGTCAATTGATCATTTTGACTCCAGTGTTTTCCCGAGGTGTCAGTGGTGCCTCCCAGTTATAAGAATTAAAATCATAATCTAGTTTTGGTCCATTAGGCGGTCATGACATTTTAGATATATAGCTATGACCAGCCCCAAGACCCCAGTTCAGTTTACAGTTTGTTCTTAAATGGTTTCGACGCTTCCAGATAAGCAGCTTTGACCAGTCTAGAACCCAGTTTTAGAATCTGGTTCGATAAGACTCTCAGGGTACCATCAATTATATGTCCTTGACTAGTCTTGGACCCCAATTTCGAGCTATTAGCCAAACAGTTCAGTATAGGTTTCCCGTGGGAGTGGGACTTAGCACCGAGCAGGCCGGGGTTCCAGTACACCCAAGTTTCCAGAACTACGTACGTAGGTTACAGTATTACTTGGCCTGTTTGGCCCCAGAATTTTGTGATTACCTAGTTCATGCCTTTATACCCTAGAAAGGTATATTCAGTCCTACTGGTGGGGTTTATACATCGGACTCCACATCTAGCTCACGTGGTTATATGTCGGTTATAGACTCTCCCACTAGTCAGTTCAGTTCAGTCTCAATTTTGACAGTTCATCCCGGTTCAGATTAGTTCAGTGTGGTCTCTCAGACTTAGTATTTCAGACTTAGGGCATGTTTATGACCATTAGCCAGGGTGTTTATTAACCATTTTATCTATATTCCAGTTGTATCAGTTTTCAGTATTTTCAGTTGGTCATTTCATGTCATTTCAATTCAGTTACTAGTTCTTTCATATTATTTATATCTCTCACTTACTCAGTACATTCAAAGTACTGACACATACTTTTATGCTGCATCATTACATGATACAACTGCAGGTTCTCAGACACAACACCATTAGCTGATTTTGTTCGGATCTCCCTATTAGCAGCAGTGTGAGTCCTTATATTCCGAGGGAGTTATTTCATTCATTTTAATTTTCTTTATTATTTTTGGTTAAGACTTAGAGTTAGCTGGGTCCTTGTCCCAGTAACTCCTCTGTTAGATGGCTTTCAAACGTAACTTGATTTTAGACTTTCATATATTTAAAATCTCTATATTCAGTCTTTAATTTTTTTTATAAATGCTATTATGTATTATTTCAAATTTCCGCTGTGCATGTTTACTCAGAATACCAGTGTATGATAGACCAAGGGTTGACTTGGGATTACTTTTGATTTCAAGTACCGTGTTATGTCTAGCGTGTAGGCCCGGGTTGTGACAAACTTGGTATCAAAGCACTAGGCTTAGAGTATCCTCAGAAAGTCTGAAAGCCGCATCGAGTAGAGTCCTTTTCATGGGTGTGAAGCACACCACACTTATGACAAGGAGGCTATGAGATGTTATTAGGAAAACTCTCTTTTGTTCAGACTCTTTATCGTGCGTTAAAGTTCAATTCCAGAAATTCCCTTCTAATTTGTGCTCTATTTCATTTCAATGAATTATGCCTCCTAGATGTGGTAATGGAAGAAGGGCCAGTAATGTCAACAGACCTACCCGACTAGCCCCGACAGCTTCTCAAGATGATTCAGTGTCTACCACCTAATTCAGGGCGGCCATTCAACTGTTGGCCCAAACAGTCACCAACCAGGTGAACCAGCAAGTGGTGCCGATGAACACCAGTGGGTCTGAAGCACCTACGAGGGTTCAGGACTTAATATAAATGAACTCTCTATATTTTCATGGAATAAAGGTGGGAGAGGACCCACAAGGGTTTGTAGATGAGATTAGAAAAATCACCCGAATTATGGGTGTCAGTCCCTTTTAGTGTGCCGAGCCTCAATCTACTGGGCATAGACAATCAAGCTAGAAAGGTTCATGTCCTTAATCAACATCGCGGTCCTGCACTCCTTGATGACCATATTTAACACTCCATTTAAAAATTTCAACATGTGAGCCCTTGCTCGGCTACCATCTCTGGTGTATACATAGGCAGCCTAGTAAACTCCAGAGCATACTCCTCCACAATTCTGTTGCCCTGTCTCAACTTCATAAACTCCACCATCTTTGCCTCCCTCAGCTCTCGAGGGAAAAAGATATCCAAGAAAGCTGTGTGAAATTCTTCCCACTCCACTGGTCCTACTCCCGCTGGCCGCCCTTCTTTCCACTGGTGATGCCAGACTTGAGCTACCCCCTTTCAGCTGGTAGGCAGCCAAGAGTTTCTTCTCTAGCCTTATCACTTTTTCTCAACTTAGTAGTCACAAGGTGAGGAACACTGTTCGGGATCGCGTTATATGGGTATATAACTACACGCAAGTGCACGTGGTCGAACAAGTAGTAACGTGACTTAAGTAAGCCAAGTATCGATCCCACAGGGACTGGGATGAAGTGCAATCTGCTCAAGTGTACGATATTTCAATTCTAACAATGCAGACAACAGTGTAACCAAGAGTTTGATATTTTTGATTTCTAATAATTATGCTAAGTCTAAACAATTATCTAATGTGAGTCTGAACTATGAACGTGAGCATGCTGAGGTCAAACGAACATGTAATGAAATTAATTGTCGATACAATTTGGTTAGCCTTTTCCTCCGGTTGCTAGTCAAGAATTATTGCCAAGGGATTAAAACTCTCGTATTTAACCCCACTTAAGAATCATGAACCATCCACCTACATTTCTGTGATTAAATGCAATTCATGTTCCAGCCATACAAAACCAATTCCTAAATTGACTAATACGACTTTCAGGTATATTTCTATCCTGAAGGTAAATCAATTCTCAATTTTACCAAACTAAGAAAAGATCATATCCTATTAATTCACAACTTTCCAATTTCTTGCTCTCTCGAGTGAAACCGAACTTTTTAGATGTACATTAACGTAGGCCACACATTAATGCAGTAAGCACACGAATTAATAGAACAACCATGGAAGAAAAGATGAAAAACCAAAGAATCAATAATCACATTTCATTACAAGTGTTCTTAACCTCAGCAAGAAGATGAATTAGCCACTCAGTTGTGGATTAAACATCGTTAAATGAGTGTTAAACATACAAGTAATTGAATTCAAGGAGAAGGAAAGAGAGAAAAACCCTGATAATTTCGTCCCCTCAACTGCCTGTAACCCACGTTCTTGCTCCACCAAGTCAGAATATTGAAAAATGAACCTAAGTGTTCTATTTATACTGGTGGGAATTTTTCCCAGAATAACAAGCACCGTGTCACGGAGTGCATCGTGGAGCACTGCCTCCGTGACACGCTATCGACGCGGACCTTCACTAGAAACTGGGGGTCCAGGGAATAAGGCCCAACGTGGAACGGCGTGCAACGCGGAGCCAGGCCACCGTGCCACGGACCCATCGCGAACCCTCACTGCAAATTGGGCGAAAATTCCCTATCCAGGCAGAAGGCCTCCGCGATGGCAGCGTGACACGGCTCCATCACAGAGCCCCTTTATTTTGTGCTTTCCAATGCCTTGTCCCTTGCTCGCATCCGAGTCCAAAACCGATCTCTTCCAACATGCATTTTAGCTTCCCGAAATTACATTTTTCCTGCAAAACAATGCTAATCATGTTGGTTACTATAAATTCATATTTTATTACCAATCATATGAGAATATATAAACATTGATAGATAAACAAGGCTAAAATGACACCTTTGAGTATCACTTGGGCATATAAATTTACCCAAGATCACTTACCCCACACTTAAATCCTTGTTCGTCCTCGAACAACAATCTTACACCTCATGCAATTTACATCCCACCCTCGCTACTTTGGTTCGACAATTTAGGTTACGGTCATACCGATTATTCAATACAGCAAATCATCAAGAAAACATGCATGGTCTTATCAACGCAATGACCTTCAATACATCAAGACCTCCTAGACTTAAGAATCTACTCTCAATATTGGCAAACTCATGCAAATCAGCTGATCAAGACATCCGACACGAAAGTTAATCTCTCATCAAGTATGTGCCCTCACAACATAAGAGAATTTTCCCCTTTTTGATTATATGAACTCACAAAATTTCAAGCAGGGGCATATAAACACAATCTCGCTCTCTCTCCCAAAAGACTTCACATGGATCATGTCATGACCCATAAGCTTGCCTTTAGTGTACTACTTCACTAATATAAAGAAGTGTGATGTAAGATCACGTAGGACATTAACGGGTTGTAATGGAAACTACGGAACTAGAAAGTATTGGGCTAACCCATAATAGCCACTAGCATCCTTAAGCGCCTTTTCAACACATCCCATCAAAGTCATGGACATTGTTTCTTTCTTCATCCTCCCATTCTTGAAGTATTTCTTTAGTTTGGCCCATCTTATTAAGCACACTTGACACAACACAAAGATTATTCATGTACCTTCATTATAGTTTATTTATAACAAGTGCACCTTCAACCTTTTCTTTTCCTCCATCACTCGACTTTTCTTTTCTTTTCACCATTCTCACTCTTTGACACTTTGGGAAAATGATTTTCTCTTCTTAAGCGCTTAAGAGTTTTGGATCAACTTACGGCTAATGAAAAGAAGGGATTAAGCTCAGTTTACACTTTTTGACGACAGAAAAATTAATAGGCTAAAGGCTCAATGGGCTGACTAGGGTACACAATCTAGGTGGGTATGATAATGAAAAATAGAAACTTTCGGTTAAAACAAAGAAATGCCTACATCCTTTCCTATAATACACCTCCTTCATTTCGTTTTGTACACACACCAGGCAAGTTCTAGACACTTCACAATAGCATGGAATAACAAAACCTCAGTTCACACTTATTGCACATGCTCAATTCAAGATATATTCACAGACTCTTCGATCAGCTAATTACAGGAATTCAAATTAAGCCTCAATCACACTGAATCGAACTCTATGGCCTAGGTATCTCAACATATTTACAAAGTTTCATGCTTTCATACGAATCACCTTTGCATTTCATATATCACATACGACACGCAACCATAATTCCGCAACCATAAAGTAACAACAGGTTTTGGGATGCAACCCAAAAAAAGAAAAACAACTGAAAAATAATTGAAAAATCTACTCCTAACGACTACATTTCCCTTAAGACGGTCGTCACCCATCCATCATAGGGAACGGTCACTAACTATGACTTCGGTTCAATGGGACCCTTCTCGGTAAAAGAACCAAAAACAAACGCCGAGAAACCCAAGAATTGAAAAATTTTTAAAAATATCGATCATTTCAATTAACAAAAATATCGATCAATTCGATAACAAAAATATGTACAAAATTAGCTAGCAACATTCAGCAACACACAACAGGTTCACATATATTTGCAACACAGAACAACAACTTACAATCACAAATCACAGGGTTAGAAAAATTTGTTCACAGGCACAACAACAGATTAGGACATACATACATAACAGCACACCCAACACCTAACTACTCCCACCCCACACTTAGCTCGAGCACTATCCCCAGTGTTCACAAAAATTAAAATAGCACAAAAATCAGGTGGTGGAACTCCCTGATCAATCAAAGTACACCACTTCTTCATCAGGTGCTACTGCTTCGTCTCCCATGTCTCAATCACCCCCGTCGTCATCATCGGACTCCACATCGGAGTCCTCCTGACGTGTCTCCTCATTTGTGGAGACATCATCATCCGTGGGCTCTACAAATGCTGGCCCCACTCGGCATAGAGCCCTGGCATTTTCGCCCAAAGGGTAGTCTAGCTCGAGCTGCCATAGCTCCTCCTCCGTTGCCGACCTCCCGCCTATCCTCAGCTGGAGCATTTGCATCCCATACATGCGAGCCATATACTGATCATCACGAGCATGTCGCTCTCCAAGTGTAAGCACTGGCCCGTGGGTGGTGTTGGGTGCCTTAGTTTTAGTGACATCTAAGGCCCACCGCTCCATCTGCGGGATATAGTCAAGGGCCTCTTCCTCAACATCTAGGCCCCTCAGTAATGTGGTGAGTAGCCCACCAAATCCGTATCTATGCCCCTGATGCAACCGGGCTCTCTTCATGGCGGAGATAATCATCGCCCCTACGTTGATCTCCAGCCCTTTCATCAGGGCGTACACCAGGCATGCATGATCCCGTGTTACATCTGTCATATGTACCCCCGAGATTAGGCAAGAACAGACAATCTTAAGCCATATTCTGGCTTCCCTGTTCATCTGTGAATAGGGCAAAGTCTGATGGTAGCCCCTCTCCTTGTGCCTGCTCCACTAGCTGTCGATCGGGTCCCACACAATGTGCGTCTGATGTCCGCATACGGTGGAGTGATGTTCAACTGTCGAAGCTCGTGGGCGTCTGTGTCCCGCGCCCCTATGATGGCATTGAGGTGGTGGGGCTCAAATGTGACTATTTGCCCTCTGATTTTTATGGTGTGACTTCTTAGAGTCGGGTTCCAATTGGCATAGAATTCCCGAATCAGGTGCAAGTTGCATTCCTTGGGCTCTTCAAAGATGAAGTTGAGCCCAGCTGCCTTGATCCGGTGGACAATCCTAGGGAACTCCTGTGCCAATGGTTCCCGTGCTATGTATTCCTCGGGGAAGTACTTATTTTCCTGGTGCTTTGCATACCACTTCTTCCCCTCATCCGTCACCCACCTGGTTCCATATTGGTGGCGTTGGCCGCGTGGAACTACTGGTGCTGCTGGGACTACTGTGCCCAGTCTGATTCGCTTTCTTGCGGCGCCAGATGTTGATGCGCCTTTCCCTTTTTCTTGCCTTCTTTCCATTTTACCTGTCAATCCAAGTAGACCAGATCAATGTTAAGCCACTGAATATTTACTCTGAATAAGGTCGGGTTAAGCTAGGCTACCCCACACTTAGTCCTTAGCCAAATTTACAACATTCCGGCAAGATCATCTTTATTTACACAAATAAACAACCAACTATACGAACATGCTTATTGCATACGAAGAATTCGAAGGTATATGTTCTATGTACTACTCAGACTTCGTGGCCAACAAAAGTCGCTAGACTGAGTATGCCACGGTGGCTTTAACGGAGGAATGCACATCCCGTATTCAGAACAGGTTGCCCACTAAACTGAAGGATCCTGGAAGTTTTACTATCCAGCTGACGATTTGGCAAAGTATCCGAGCTCGTGGGTTATGCGACTTGGGGGCAAGTATAAATCTGATGCCATACTCGGTATTCAGAAAGTTAGGACTAGGGAGCCCTAGACCTACAACAGTGATCTTGCAGCTAGCAGACAGGTCTTTAGCTAAGCCGGATGGCATTGTCGAGGATGTGCTAGTGCAGGTAGGCTCCCTCATTTTTCTGGTAGATTTCATTGTTCTGGATTTTGAACCAGATGCGGAAGTCCCATTTATTTTGGGACGACCCTTTTTGGCAACCGGAAAGGCATTGATCGATGTAGCTGCGGGTCAACTCACAATGCGAGCACACGACAAGGTTGAGGTGTTCGACGTGTACAAGGCACCTAAGCTCCCGACTGTCTATAAGGAACTCTCGGTGATCAACGTGATTGGTCATGGGAATGTGAATGGATTGAGTGATCCCCGAGAGTTACTAGGTAGGCCACCAGACAAGGTTGAGAACTACGGGGGAGATGACCATGATCGGGTCAAATCGTCCATCTCCCTAGTAGACACTTGAGCATAAAGGCTGTCGAGCCGCGACGTTAAACCAGGCGCTGCACGGGAGGCAACCCGTGAAAAATATTTTTTTTTCTTTTTCTTTCTTTAGTGTAAAGTTTTTCTTTTATTTTATTTTATTTTCTTTTTCTTGTTTAGGCTTAGATTTGCATTTTATTTAGTAATTTTTTTTATTTAGTAATTTAGTAAATTTTTATTTTATTTTTATTTTTTTTAGTAGGGAATCTAGTCATTTAACCAATTTTTGTTTAGTGAGGTGATTTTCAGGTATACCGGAGGAAAAATACTTGGAATCGAGGAAACGAGGTGAGGTATGAAAAATAAAATTTGATGGTGAAACAGAGCACTGGCGCGTTGGCGCCGTGTCACGGAGGCAATGCTCCGCGTTACCCTCCGTGACACATTGAAGGCAAATCTGGAATTTTTAAAAAAATTCCAGTAAGCCAATGCGTTGGCTCCGTGTCACGGAGGAGGGTCTCCGCGTTACCCTCCATGACACGTTGCCCTTATCCCAGTGCCGGGTCACACCGGGTTTCCGGGTGACCCGCGTGTTTCCTTTAAATAAACCCCCGATTTTCACCCATTTTTCCCCATTCCCTCTATCCTCCGCGACCAAACACCCATTCCCCTACCCCCAAGCTCCATGCCACGTTAATAGGCAAGGAAAACGTCAAGTTTTCATCGATTCTTCAATTCCAAGGTATGTTTTCATCATCTATCTCAAATTTTTGGCGATTTTTGTCGATTTTGAGCTTGTGAGGTGAGATATATCACCCTAGGTAGAAATTACACATGACGTGAATTATTTTGTGATTGATTATGTTCGGATTGTTGTAGTTGACGTTTGAACTTATCGATTGATTGAATAGTTCAATTTTGATTGTCGAATTGCATTCTAGGGCTTGGTGTTTTTGAATTTTAACTTGGGTAACTTGATAGTTTGACGAAATTGATGTCGGGGTGTGTTTATTATTTGAGATAAGTCGTGGTAAATATTGTATAATTGTTGAAAGACGACTAATTCTCGAATTTTTGTGGGAAATTGCGTAATATGTGAATTGGTTGAATTGATTAGATTAGTTGTATATAAAATGTTTGTATTGTTGTTTCTATTTTGTTGTTGTTATTGTTGCTAAGTGCTATGGGTGAATAGCTGCCGATAGTAGGATTGGGTTAGCTGTAGGAAGTCTGAGTAGTTCGCTAGCCGTTATGCTGTCGAATTTTTGTGAACGCACTAAGCAATATGTTATAGTTGATTGTGTTTGGGGTGTAAATAGAGCTGTCCTTGCTAAAATGTTGTAAATATTGTTAAAGACTAAGTGTGGGGTAAATTTTGTTTAACCCGACCATAGCTGAAGCTAGCAAGTTTTTAGCTTAACGTTGTGCTTGTTTGTGTAAATTGACAGGTACAATGGCCAGCCGACAAGATAAAGGCAAGGGTGCTTCAACCTCAGGCACCGGCAGAAAGAGAATGAGACTGGGCACTGCTGTCCCAGCTGCACCTGCTGTTCCACGCGGTCAACACCGCCGATACAGAACACGATGGGTTACCGAGGAAGGAAAGAAGTGGTACGCAAAGCATAAGGAGAACAAGTACTTCCCGGAGGAATATAATGCAAGGGAACCACTTGCACAGGAGTTCCCTCGCATCGTACAGAGGATTGAGGAAGCTGGGCTCAGCTTTATCTTTCAGTAGCCCAAGGAGTGCAACCTTCACTTGGTCCGGGAATTCTACGCCAACTGGAACCCGGCCATCAGGAGCCATACTATTAAAATCAGAGGGCAGATTGTCACTCTGGAACCCCAGCAGTTTAATGCCATCGTGGGAGCGCGGGACACAGACGCCCACATCCTCCGCCAGTTAAACATCACCCCACCGTACGCCGACATCAGACGTACGTTGTGTGGGGCTCGATCCACAGCCCGATGGAGTAGACACAAAGAGAGGGGTTACCACCAGACTCTGCCTTATTCGCAGATGAACAGGGAGGCCAGAATCTGGCTTAAAATTGTATGTTCGTGTCTGATCCCGGGAGTGCATAGGACAGACGTGACCCAGGACCGTGTCTTCCTGGTGTATGCCCTTATGAAAGGGCTTGAGATTAATGTGGGGGCGGTCATAATATCCGCCATGAAGAGAGCCAGAATACACCAGGGCCACAGATACAGGTTTGGCAGACTCATCACCACCTTCCTCCGAGGCCTCGACGTTGAGGAAGAAGCCTTGGATTACATTCCACAGTTGGAGCGGAGGGACCTTGATGTGACAAAGACCAAGGCCCCCGACACTACACACAGACCGGTGCTGACTCTGGGTGAGCGACATGCTCGTGACGACCAGTATATGGCCCGTATGTTCGGCATGTAGATGCTGCAGCTACGGATAGGTGGGAGACCAGCCACCGAGGATGAATTATGGCAGCTGGAGCTGGACTACCCCTTTGGCGAGAACGCCAGAGCTTTATGCAAGGTCGGGCCAGCCTTTGTGGAGCCGACTGATGACGACGTCCCTACTGATGAGGAGACACGTCGTGAGGACTCTGATGTGGAGTACGATGACGGCGATGGAGCTAATTCAGATATGAGCAACGAGGCCGCAGCACCGGATGAGGAAGTCGAATATTTCGACTGAGCAGGGAGTTTCACCACCCAAAATTTTGTGCTTTGTATTGTTGTGAACACTGGGGACAGTGTTCGATTTAAGTGTGGGGTGGGGAGTAGTTAGGTGCTGGGACATAGGCTCTAAATTTGCTGTATAATTTTTCCTTGACGTTTATGTATGTTTGTGCTTTCCCTGTTGTTGTGAACTGATTTGTGATTTATGTGTATATATTCAGTTGTGGCTAATGATGTGTGTTTTTGAAAGTTATGGTTGCCTTTGTAAATATTTTGTAAATTTTGTAAATATTTTTTTTTCTTTATCGATATGATCGATATTTTTCAAAATTTTTGCGAAAAGATTTTGCACTTAACAAAATATTTTGTAAATATTTTCTATCGAAATGATCGATGTGTTGCAAAAATTGTGAAGTTTTATTTTTGGGTTTCTCGGAGTTTGTTTTCGGTTCTTTTACCGAGAATAGTTCCATTGAACCGAGGTCATAGTTAGTGACCGTTCCCTATGATGGATGGATGACGACCGTCTTAAGGGAAATGTAGTCGATAGGAGTAGATGTTTTGTTTTTAGTTTCTTTGGTGGATTGCATCAATAAACTGTAGTTGCTTATGGTTGCTAAAATTTCGTTGCGTGTTGTAATTGATGTTCAAAATGTGAAAATGATTCGTTTGAAAGCATGCAATTTTGTAAATATGTTGAGTTACCTAGGCTATAGAATTTGGTTCATTATGATTGAGGTTTAATCTTGAATTCATGTAATTGACTAATTAAAGAGTCTGTGAATGCATCTTGATTCGAGCATGTGCATGAAGTGTGAGTGAGGTTTTGCTATTCCATGTCATTGTGAATTGTCTAGAACTTGCCTAGTGTGTATACAAAACGAAATGAAGGAGGTGCAGTGTCGGAAAGGATGTAGGCATTTCGTTGTTTTAACCTTTAGTTTCCATTTTTTTTTGTCAAATTCTACCTTTTTATATGTTGTTTACCCTAGTCAGCCCATTGAGCCTTTAGCCGATTTCTTTCTTTTGTCCAGATTTATATAAACTAAGCTTTATTCCTTCTTTTCATTAGCCTTAAAGTCTATAATAAGCTCTTAAGCGCTTACAAAGAACAGAAAATGTTTCCCAAAGTGTTAAAGAGTGAAAAGAGTGAAAAGAAAAGAAAAACAAGGTGAGGAAAGAAAAGATGATGTTGAAGAGGCACTAGTTGTAATTAAATGATAGTGAGGGTACATGAAAACCCTCTGTTTTGTGTCAAGTGTGCCTGATGAAATGGGCTGTATGAAAGTAAACCAGCATGAATGGGAGAAAAAGAGAAAAGGGAGGAACAATGTCCATGAGTCGATGGGAATGAGTTGAAAAGGCGCTTAAGGATGCTAGCGACTATTATTGGCTAATCCAATATATATATACTAGATCCATAGCCCAGTTACAACCCATTAAAAGTCCTATTTGATCCTACATTGCATTTCTTTATATTAGTGGAGTAATACACTAAGGGCAAGCCTATGGGTCATGACATGATGCATGTGAATTCTTTTGGGAGAGAGAGAGTGAAAGTAATTTTTATATGCCCCTACTTGCATGTTTGTGTGCTGCACGAACAAAAAAGGGGAAGTTTCTCTCGAGTTGTGAGGGTACATGCTTGATGAAAGATTGATGTTCGTGTCAGATTTCTTGATTAGTTGATTTGCATGAGTTTGCCGATATCAAGAATCAATTCTTAAAAGTTTAGGAAGCCTCGATGTATTAAGGTCATTGTCTTGTACGACCAAGCATGTTTTCTCGATGATTTGCAAGAATTGAATAATCGGTATGACCGTAGCGTAAAATGGTTGCACCATAGTGACAAAGGTTGAGATGTGATGTGCATGATTTGTGTATGTGTTGTTCGAGGACGAACAAGGATTTAAGTGTGGGGTAAGTGATCTTGGGCAGATTTATATGCCCAAGTGATACTCAAACGTATCATTTTTACCTTGTTTGTTGTGCAATGTGTATATAATATCATGTATTTGTTAATAAAATGCGAAGTTATACTAACCAACATGATTAGCATTTGTTTTGCAGGATAATGTGATTTTTAAGAGCTAAAATGCGTGTTGGAACTATGTCGGAGTTGGACTGGGATGCGAGCGTGGAAAAGACCTTGGATGGCACATTTTACACTGGCTCCGCGATGGAGCCGTGCCACGCTGCCATCGCGGTAGCACACTGCCTGGAGAGGAAATTAATTGGCAGATTCCAGTGAGGCCTCGCGACAGCTCCGTGGCACGGAGACAGGACTCCGCGATGGCCTCCGTGCCACGTTGAGGCCAATTATCCGAACCCTGCAATTTCCAGAGAGGGTCCGCGTCCACGCCGTGTCACGGAGGCAGTGCACTGCGTTGGCCTCCGTGACACGTTGCTTGTTATTCCGGGAAAAATTTCCCACTAGTATAAATAGCACACTTAGGTTTATTTTTAATCAGTTTTTAGTTTTTAGACTAAGTTCAGAAGTGGAGAGCAGGAACGTGGGTTTGTGGCAGTTGAAGAATAGAAAAGCTAAGAGTTTTCTTCTCTTCCTTTCTTCTTTCCTTCAATTGTATGCATGATCTACACTCATTTTAGGATGATTAATCCAAGAATGAGTGGCTAATTCCCTTCTTTGCTGAGGTTTTGAACTTGTGTAATGAATTTTGGTGATAATTGATATGGTTTCTTCTTCTTCTTGAATGTTGTTCTATTAATTCTTGTGCTTACTACATTATTGATTGGCCACCATTAATGTATATCTAAAAAGTCCAATTTCACTCGAGAGAGCACGAAATTGGAAAGTTGTGAATTAATAGGGTATTGTTCTTAACTTGATTTGGGAAAATTGGGTTTTGATGTGCTTTCTTGATAGAAATATACTTGAAAGCCGTATTAGTCAATTTAGGAACCGGAATTGTAGTGCTAGGTCATAAATTGCATTTGATCACAGAAATGTAGACGGATGGTTTATGATTCTAAAGTGAAATTAAATAAGAAAGTTTTAATTTCTAGGCAATGTTCTTGGCTAGCAACATGAAGAAGAGGATGACTAAATTATCATGATTATCAAGTTCATTACTCGTTCTTAACCTTGGCATGTGCGTATCCATTGTCTAAATTCTAAAGTAAATAGTTGTTATTAATTGTAGTATATAAATAGTTTAGAAACAAAAACTCACTCAACTCTTGGTTGGATTGTTGTTAACATAGTTAGGGATAGAATAGAAATATAGTAAACTAGGCAGTTTTACATATCTACAGCAGCCTCCTTGGATCGATACTTGGCTACTTAGCCACTTTATTACTTGTTTGACCATGTGCACTTGCGTGTCGGTTGATAATATTTAATACCAACCCGAGCAGTGTTCGCGCTCTGCTGCTCGGTATATATTATACACCGACACGCAAGTGTACATGGTCAAACAAGTAATAAAGTGGCTAAGTAGCCAAGTATCGATCCAAGGAGGCTGCTCTAGATATGCAAAACTGCCTAGTTTACTATATCTCTATTCTATTTCTAACTATGTTAACAACAATCCAACCAAGATTTGAGTAAGTTTTGTTTCTAAACTAATTATCTACTAAAATTAATAACTACTATTTACGTTGAGTTTAGACAATGGATATACACATGCCAAGGTTAAGAACGAGTAATGAACTTGATAATCATGATAATTTGGTCATCTTCTTCTTCATATTGCTAGCCAAGAACGTTTGCCTAGAAATTAAAACTTTTGTATTTAATTTCACTTTAGCTTCATAAACCATTCGTCTACATTTCTGTGATCAAATGCAATTTATGACCTAACACTACAATTCCGGTTCCTAAATTGACTAATACGGCTTTCAAGTATATTTCTATCAAGAAAGCACATCAAAACCCAATTTTCCCAAATCAAGTTAAGAACAATACCCTATTAATTCACAACTTTCCAATTTCATGCTCTCTCGAGTGAAATTGGACTTTTTAGATATACATTAATGGTGGCCAATCAAGAATGTAATAAGCACAAGAATTAATAGAACAACATGCAAGAAGAAGAAGAAACCATATCAATTATTACCAACATTCATTTCACAAGTTCAAAACCTCAGCAAGAGAGGAATTAACCACTCATTCTTGGATTAATCATCCTAGAATGAGTGTGAATCATGCATACAATTGAAGGAAAGAAGAAGGGAAGAGAAGAAAACTCTTATCTTTTCTATTCTTCAACTGCCACAAAACCACGTTCCTGCTCCCACTTCTGAACTCAGGCTAAAAAACTAAAACTAAAAAAAAACCTCTCTAAAAATAACCTAAGTGTGCTATTTATACTAGTGGGAAATTTTTCCCGGAATAACAAGCAACGTGTCACGGAGGCCAACGTGGAGCACTGCCTCCGTGACACGGCGTGGACGCGGACCCTCTCTGGAAATTGCATGGTCCGGATAATTAGCCTCAACGTGGCACGGAGGCCATCGCGGAGGCCTGTCTCCGTGCCACGGAGCTGACGCGCAGGCACACTGGAAATTGCCACTTTTATTTCTGCCCAGGCAGTGTGCTACCGCGATGGCAGCGTGGCACGGCACCATCGCGGAGCCACTGCAAAATATGCCATCCGAGGTCTTTTCCACGCTCGCATCCAAGTCCAACTCCGACATAGTTCCAACACGCATTTTAGCTCTTAAAAATCACATTATCCTGCAAAACAAATGCTAATCTTGTTGGTTATTATAAATTCGCATTTTATTACCAAATACATGATATTATATACACATTGCACAACAAACAAGGTAAAAATGATACGTTTGAGTATCACTTGGGCATATAAATCTGCCCAAGATCACTTACCCCACACTTAAATCCTTGTTCGTCCTCGAACAACACATACACAAATCATGCACATCACATCTCAACCTTTGTCACTATGGTGCAACCATTTACGTTACGGTCATACCGATTATTCTATTTTTGTAAATCATCAAGAAAACATGCTTGGTCGTACAAGACAATGACCTTAATACATCGAGGCTTCCTAGACTTTTAAGAATTGATTCTTGATATCGGCAAACTCATGCAAATCAACTAATCAAGAAATCCGACACGAAAATCAATCTTTCATCAAGCATGTACCCTCACAACTCGAGAGAAACTTCCCCTTTTATGCTCGTGCAGCACACAAACATGCACGTAGGGGCATATAGAAATTAATTTCACTCTCTCTCCCAAAAGAATTCACATGCATCATGTCATGACCCATAGGCTTGCCCTTAGTGTATTACTCCACTAATATAAAGAAATGCAGTGTAGGATCAAATAGGACTTTTAATGGGTTGTAACTGGGCTATGGATCTAGTATATATATATTGGATTAGCCAATAATAGTTGCTAGCATCCTTAAGCGCCTTTTCAACTCATTCCCATCGACTCATGGACATTGTTCCTCTCTTTTCTCTTTTTCTCCCATTCATGCTGGTTTACTTTCATACAGCCCATTTCATCAGGCACACTTGACCCCAAACGGAAGGTTTTCATGTACCCTCAATTTCATTTAATTACAACTAGTGCCTCTTCAACACCATCTTTTCTTTCCTCACTTTGCTTTGCTTTTCTTTTCACTCTTTTCACTCTTTAACACTTCGGGAAACAATTTTTTTGTTCTTTGTAAGCGCTTAAGAGCTTCTTATAGACTTTAAGGCTAATGAAAAGAAGGAATAAAGCTTAGTTCATACAATTCTGGACAAAAGAAAGAAATCATCTAAAGGCTCAACGGGCTGACTAGGGTATACAACATATAAAAAGGTAGAACCTGACAAGAAAAAAATGGAAACTAACGGTTAAAACAAAGAAATGCCTACATCCTTTCCGACACTACACCTCCTTCATTTCGCTTTGTAT
This sequence comes from Datura wrightii, assembly GCA_035772735.1. Lineage (NCBI taxonomy): Eukaryota > Viridiplantae > Streptophyta > Magnoliopsida > Solanales > Solanaceae > Datura > Datura wrightii. Next base: position 62,948,272 of record JASDFA010000016.1, on the reverse strand, counting down.
ACACGCCAGGCAAGTTCTAGACAATTCACAATGACATGGAATAGCAAAACCTCACTCACACTTCATGCACATGCTCGAATCAAGATGCATTCACAGACTCTTTAATTAGTCGAGTACATGAATTCAAGATTAAGCCTCAATCATAATGAACCAAATTCTATAGCCTAGGTAACTCAACATATTTACACAATTACATGCTTTCAAATGAATCACTTTCGCATTTCGAACATCAATTACACACGCAACAAAATTTTAGCAACCATAAGCAACTACAGTTTATTGATGCAATCCACCAAAGAAACTAAAAACAAATCATCTACTCCTATCAACTACATTTCCCTTAAGACGGTCGTCATCCATCCATCATAGGGAATGTTCACTAACTATGACATCGGTTCAATGGGACTATTCTCGGTAAAAGAACCGAAAACAAACTCCGAGAAACCCAAACATAAAACTTCAAAATTTTTGCAACACATCGATCATTTCGATGAAAAAAATATTTACAAAATATGTAGATAAGTGCAACATCCTTTCGCAAAAAATTTTGAAAAATATCGATCGTATCGATAGAGAAAAAAATATTTACAAAATTTACAAAATATTTACAAAGGCAACCATAACTTTTTAAAGACACACATCATTAGCCACAAACAAATATATACACATCATTCACAAATCAGTTCACAACAACAGGGAAAGCACAGACATACACAAACGTCAAGAAAGAATATACAGCAGATTTAGAGCCTATGACCCAGCACCTAACTACTCCCCACCCCACACTTAAATCGAACACTGTCCTCAGTGTTCACAAAAATACAAAGCACAAAATTTTTGGTGGTGAAACTCCCTGCTCAGTCGAAATATTCGACTTCCTCATCCGGTGCTGCGGCCTCGTCGCCCATATCTGAATCAGCTCCCTCGCCGTCATCGAACTCCACATCAGAGTCCTCACGACGTGTCTCCTCATCAGTAGGGACGTCGTCGTCAGTCGGCTCCACAAAGGCTGGCCCCACCATGCATAAAGCTCTGGCGTTCTCGCCAAAAGGGTAGTCCAGCTCCAGCTGCCATAATTCATCCTCGGTGGCTGGTCTCCCACCTATCCGTAGCTGCAGCATCTGCATATCGAATATACAGGCCATATACTGGTCGTCACGAGCATGTCGCTCACCCAGAGTCAGCACCGGTCCGTGTGTAGTGTCGGGGGCCTTGGTCTTTGTCACATCAAGGGCCCGCCGCTCCAACTGCGGAATGTAATTCAAGGCTTCTTCCTCAACGTCGAGGCCTCGGAGGAAGGTGGTGATGAGTCCGCCAAACCCGTATCTGTGGCCCTGGTGTAGTCTGGCTCTCTTCATGGCTGATATTATAACTGCCCCCACATTAATCTCAAGCCCTTTCATAAGGGCATACACCAGGCAGACACGGTCCCGGGTCACGTCTGTCATATGTACTCCCGGGATCAAACACGAACATACAATTTTTATCCAGATTCTAGCCTCCCTGTTCATCTGCGAATAAGGCAGAGTCTGGTGGTAACCCCTCTCTTTGTGTCTACTCCATCGGGCTGTGGATCGAGCCCCACACAACGTACGTCTGATGTCGGCGTACGGTGGGGTGATGTTGAGCTGGCGGAGAACGTGGGCGTCTGTGTCCCGCGCTCCAACGATGGCATTCAGCTGCTGGGGTTCCAGAGTGACAATCTGCCCTCTGATTTTAATAGTGTGGCTTCTGATGGCCGGGTTCCAGTTGGCATAAAATTCTCGGACCAAGTGAAGGTTGCACTCCTTGGGCTCCTGAAAAATAAAGCTGAGCCCAGCTGCTTCAATCCTCTGTACGATGCGAGGGAACTCCTGTGCAAGTGGTTCCCTTGCAATATGTTCCTCTGGGAAGTACTTGTTCTCCTTATGCTTTGCGTACCACTTTTTCCCTTCATCGGTAACCCATCGTGTTCCGTATCGGCGGTGTTGACCGCGTGGAACAGCAGGTGCAGCTGGGACAGTAGTGCCCAGTCTCATTCTCTTTCTGCCGGTGCCTGAGGTTGAAGCACCCTTGCCTTTGTCTTGTCGGCTGGCCATTGTACCTGTCCATTTGCACAGACAAGCACAACGTTAAGCTAAAAACTTGTTAGTTTTGGCTAAGGTCGGGTTACACAAAATTTACCCCACACTTAGTCTTTAACAATATTTACAACATGTTAGCAAGGATAGATCTATTTACACCCCAAACAAAATCACTATAAACATATTGCTTAGTGCGTTCACAAAAATTCGACAGCATAACGGCTAGCGAACTACTCAGACTTCATACAGCTAACCCAATCCTACCATCGACAGCTATTCACCCATGGCACTTAGCAACAATAACAACAACCAAATAGAAACAACAATACAAACATTTTATATACACTAATCTAAGCAATTCAACCAATTCACATATTACGCAATGTCCCACTAAAAATCGAGAATTAGTCATCTTTCACCAATTATACAATATTTACCACGACTTATCTCAAATAATAAACACACCCCGGCATCAATTTCGTCAAACTATCAAGTTACCCAAGTTAAAATTCAACAACCCCAAGCCCTAGAACTCAATTCGACAATCAACAATGAATTATTCAATCAATCGATAAGTTCACCCGTCAACTACAACAATCCGAACACAATCAATCGCAAAATAATTCACGTCATGTTTAATTTCTACCTAGGGTGATATATCTCACCTCACATGCTCAAAATCGACAAAAATTGCCAACAATTTGAGATAGACGATGAAAACATACCTTGGAATTGAAGAATCGATAAAGACTTGACGTTTTCCTTGCCTCTTAACGTGGCACGGAGCTTGGGGGTAGGGGAATGTGTGTTTGGTCGCGGAGGGAAGAGGGAATGGGGAAAATAGGGGCGAAATCGGGGGTTTTTATTAAGAAAACACGCGGGTCACCCGGAAACCCGGTGTGACCCGGCACTGGGATAAGGGCAACGTGTCACGGAGGGTAACGCGGAGGCCCTCCTCCGTGACACGGAGCCAACGCGTTGGCTTACTGGAATTTTAAAAAATTCCAGATTTGCCTTCAACGTGTCACGGAGGCCAACGCGGAGCACTGCCTCCGTGACACGGCGCCAACGCGCCAGTGCTCTGTTTCACTATCAAATTTTATTTTTCATACCTTGCCTCATTTTCTTGATTCCACGTATTTTTCCTCCGGTATACCTAAAAATCACCTCACTAAACAAAAGTTGGTTAAATGACTAGATTCCCTACTAAAAGAATAAAAATTACTAATTAAAATGCACATCTAAACCTAGGCAAGAAAAAGAAAAGAAAATAAAATAAAAGAAAAACTTTACACTAAGGAAAAAGAAAGAAAAATATTTTTCACGGGTTGCCTCCCGTGCAACGCCTGGTTTGACGTCGCGGCTCGACAGCCTTTACGCTCAATTTTCTACTAGGGAGATGGACGATTTGACCCGATCATGGTCATCTCCCCAGTAGTTCTCAACCTTGTCTGGTGGCCTACCTAGTAACTCTCGGGAATCACTCAATCCATTTGCATTCCCATGATCAATCACGTTGATCACCGAGAGTTCCTTATAGACAGTCGGAAGCTTAGGTGCCTTGTACACGTCGAACACCTCAACCTTGTCGTGTGCTTGCATCGTGAGTTGACCCACAGCTACATCGATCAATGCCTTTCCGGTTGCCAAAAATGGTCATCCCAAAATAAATGGGACTTCTGCATCTGGCTCAAAATCCAGAACAATGAAATCTACCGGATAAATGAGGGAGCCTACCTGCACTAGCACATCCTCCACAATGCCATCCGACTTAGCTAAAGACCTGTCTGCTAGCTGCAAGATCACTGTTGTTGGTCTAGGACTCCCCAGCCCTAACTTTCTGAATACCGAAGATGGCATCAGATTTATACTTGCCCCCAAGTCGCATAACCCACGAGCTCGGATACTTTGCCCAATCGTCAGCTGGATAGTAAAACTTCCAGGATCCTTCAGTTTAGTGGGCAACCTGTTCTGAATACGGGATGTGCATTCCTCCGTTAAAGCCACCGTGGCATACTCGGTCAAGCGACTTTTGTTGGCCATGATGTCTTTGATATACTTTGCATATTTTGGCACACCCTGCAAGACATCAACAAGAGGTAAGTTAACATGTACCTGTTTAAGTACCTCCATGAATTTCTGGAAACACGCCTCCTCCTTGTGTTTCTTAAGTCGTTGAGGGAACGGGGGTGGAGGCCTTGTTGGTTCAGCTTCTTTGGTCTTCCCCGTATCTGAGGTTTGTTCTCCCTCAACATCTGCTACTCCTGACTTCTGAGGCGGTCTTTCCGGTTCCACCTCCTTTAATTGTAAACCACTCCTCGTGGTCACTGCATTTACCTGCTTAGGATTGGGATCCATGTCGCTAGGTAGTCCTCCCCTTGGTCTAGTATTTTGGGCACTGGCAAATTGCCCAAACTGATATTCAAGAGCCTTGGTTGCCAATTGATTGTTCTTTACTTCGGCCGCCAGTTTGACATAGTCAGCCTGCAATTGTGCCTGGTTGGCAATCATGGTCTAGAATATTTCCTCAATAGTCGGTGATGGTGGTGGAGGAGGGGCATTGTGATTTCTAAACTGATTCTGATAGCCTTGTTGCCCTCCTTGGTTTTTGTGCATACCCTGCCCTGAACCCTGGCCTTGTTGATTGTTGCTACCCCACGAAAAATTTGGATGATTCCTCCAATTCGAGTTGTAGCCACCACCAAACTGCTGTTGATTCCTCTGTGCATTGCCCACAAAGTTGACAGAATCAGGATTTGCACTACAACATTCAGCTGAATGCTCACTACTACCACACACTTCACACCACATCTGTTGGACTGCATTAACTGAGGCTGACGGCTGGTTCAAATTCATATTGCTGAAGTGAGTGTTTAACTGATTTTGCAAAGCAGCTATCTGTGCAGCGATAGCTGTGAATCCATCCACTTCAAGCACTCCCGCTGCTTTCCTTGCTCCACCTGTTGAAGAATCTGCATTCCATTCCGGATTGCCTTGTGAAATTCGGTTGAGCAAAGTGTACAGCTCCTCATAAGTCTTCTCCAGCGCTTGCCCTCCAGCTGCTGAGTCTAACAAAATTTTAGTGTGGGGTTCCAAACCCTCAATAAAAGTGTGGACCAACACCTCATTTGACTGATGATGATGAGGACAGTCCCGCAACATGGACTTGAATCTTTCCCAGGCTTGATAAAGATTTTCTCCTTCCCTCTGTTTAAAACATAGAATCTGACTTCTAAGTTTAGCTATTTTACCTGAAGGGAAAAATCTGATCAAGAACTTCTTTGCAAGATCATCCCACGTTGATATAGAGTTGGGTGGTTCAGCTTTTAACCACCTCTTGGCTTCACCAAGTAAGGAAAATGGAAATAAGGTGAGCCGAACATAATCAGGTGACACTCCAGCGGGGATGTAAGTGTCACTTATCTCCAAAAAGTTCTGGAGATGTTGCGGATCTTCGTGAGGGAGACCGGTAAACTGCCCGCTAGTGTGAAAAAGTTGCACCATATTTTGCTTTAACTCAAATCTCCCCCCAGGCTCTGGTTTGCAGATGCTGGAATGTACATTATTAGCGTGTGGGATTGCCACCTCGCGAACCGGCCTGGCTGCTACTTCCTCGGGCACTAACACTGCCCGCACAACTAGTGGATTGGGTTGCTCCATCATAGACTGTTTGAGCAACTGCAACTTCTTCCGAAGAGCTTCTCTACGTTGACTATGCAATTCACGTTCTGGCTCTAAGTAAGATTCCACCAGCTCCTTGTCCCTTGCCAGTGTTCACAGAAATAAAAATCTGCAAAATACAGGCTAAGACCAAGTTGTTAACACTTAAGAAGATAAAAATACAAATATAGTAAATTTACACTAAACAAAATTTTACAAATCGCCTAGCCTCCCCGGCAACGGCGCCAAAACCTTGTTCGCGCTCTGCTGCTCGGTATATATTATACACCGACACGCAAGTGTACGTGGTCAAACAAGTAATAAAGTGGCTAAGTAGCCAAGTATCGATCCAAGGAGGCTGCTCTAGATATGCAAAACTGCCTAGTTTACTATATCTCTATTCTATTTCTAACTATGTTAACAACAATCCAACCAAGATTTGAGTAAGTTTTGTTTCTAAACTAATTATCTACTAAAATTAATAACTACTATTTACGTTGAGTTTAGACAATGGATATACACATGCCAAGGTTAAGAACGAGTAATGAACTTGATAATCATGATAATTTGGTCATCTTCTTCTTCATATTGCTAGCCAAGAACGTTTGCCTAGAAATTAAAACTTTTGTATTTAATTTCACTTTAGCTTCATAAACCATTCGTCTACATTTCTGTGATCAAATGCAATTTATGACCTAACACTACAATTCCGGTTCCTAAATTGACTAATACGACTTTCAAGTATATTTCTATCAAGAAAGCACATCAAAACCCAATTTTCCCAAATCAAGTTAAGAACAATACCCTATTAATTCACAACTTTCCAATTTCATGCTCTCTCGAGTGAAATTGGACTTTTTAGATATACATTAATGGTGGCCAATCAAGAATGTAATAAGCACAAGGATTAATAGAACAACATGCAAGAAGAAGAAGAAACCATATCAATTATTACCAACATTCATTTCACAAGTTCAAAACCTCAGCAAGAGAGGAATTAACCACTCATTCTTGGATTAATCATCCTAGAATGAGTGTGAATCATGCATACAATTGAAGGAAAGAAGAAGGGAAGAGAAGAAAACTCTTATCTTTTCTATTCTTCAACTGCCACAAAACCACGTTCCTGCTCCCACTTCTGAACTCAGGCTAAAAAACTAAAACTAAAAAAAAACCTCTCTAAAAATAACCTGTGTGCTATTTATACTAGTGGGAAATGTTTCCCGGAATAACAAGCAACGTGTCACGGAGGCCAACGCGGAGCACTGCCTCCGTGACACGGTGTGGACGCGGACCCTCTCTGGAAATTGCATGGTCCGGATAATTAGCCTCAACGTGGCACGGAGGCCATCGCGGAGGCCTGTCTCCGTGCCACGGAGCTGACGCGCAGGCACACTGGAAATTGCCACTTTTATTTCTGCCCAGGCAGTGTGCTACCGCGATGGCAGCGTGGCACGGCACCATCGCGGAGCCACTGCAAAATATGCCATCCGAGGTCATTTCCACGCTCGCATCCAAGTCCAACTCCGACATAGTTCCAACACGCATTTTAGCTCTTAAAAATCACATTATCCTGCAAAACAAATGCTAATCATGTTGGTTAGTATAAATTCGCATTTTATTACCAAATACATGATATTATATACACATTGCACAACAAACAAGGTGAAAATGATACGTTTGAGTATCACTTGGGCATATAAATCTGCCTAAGATCAAGCAGTACAAGCTGCGAACACCCCCCAGTAGTGCTTACACCATTCCGGTGGTTTTCCCAATAACTCTCGTGAATCCTTAAACTGCTCATCATCGACTTGATCAATCACATTAATCACTGAGAGTTCTACGTACACCGTTGGGAGCTTGGGTGCCTTGTACACATCGAATACTTCCACCTTGTCGTGTGCTTGCATTGTTAGATGCCCCGTAGCTACATCAATCAGTGCTTTCCCGGTCTCCAAGAAAGGACGTCCCAAAATAAATGGGACTTCCGCGTCTGGTTCAAAATCCAGCACGACAAAATCTACCGGGAAGATCAGGGAGCCAACTTGCACCAGAACGTCCTCCACAATGCCATCAGGTCTAGCTAAGGACCGATCTGCCAATTGCAAGATCACTGTTGTGGGTCTAGGAATCCCTAGACCTAACTTTTTGAATACCGATGACGGCATCAACTTAATGCTCACACCTAGATCACATAACCCACAAGCTCGGATACTCTACCCAATAGTGATTTGTATAGTAAAGCTCCCTGGATCTTTGAGCTTTGTGGGCAGTCTGTTTTGTATTCGGGAAGTGCACTCCTCCGTGAGAGCCACCGTAGCATACTCAGTCAACCGACTTTTGTTTGCCACGATGTCCTTTATATACTTGGCATATTTCGGCACTCCCTGCAAAACATCAACAAGAGGTAAGTTAATATGTACCTGTTTTAGCACCTCCATGAATTTCTTGAAACATGCCTCCTCCTTGTGTTTCTTTAATCGTTGAGGGAACGGGGGTGGTGGTCTTTCTGATTCTGCTTCCTTAGTCTTCCCCCTCTCATCACTTTCCTCCCTCTCGACTTCTGCTACTCCCAATTGTTGAGGTGGTCTTTCTGGTTCCACCTCTTTCAGCTGCAAACCACTCCTTGTGATCACTGCATTCACCTGCTTGGGGTTGGGATCTGTGTCGCTCGGAAGTCCTCCTCTAGGTCTGGTGTTTTGGGCTTCAGCAAATTGCCCAAATTGATATTCAAGTGCCTTGGTAGCTAACTGGTTGTTTTTCACCTCGGCTGCCAGTTTCACATAGTCAGTGTTCGGTTCACGTTATATGGGTATATAACTACACGCAAGTGCACGTGGTCGAACAAGTAGTAAAGTGGCTTAAGTAAGCCAAGTATCGATCCCACAGGGACTGGGATGAAGTGCAATATGCTCAACTATACTATATTTTAATTCTAAAAAATACAGACAACAGCGTAACCAAAAGTTTGATATTTTGATTTATAATTTTTATGCTAAATCTAAAACAACTATCTAATGTGAGTTTGAACTATGAATGAGAGCATGCTGAGGTTAAACGAACATGTAATGAAAATAATTATCGACATAATTTGGTTAGTCTTTTCCTCCGGTTGCTAGTCAAGAACTATTGCCAAGGGATTAAAACTCTCGTATTTAATCCCACATAAGGATCATGAACCATCCACCTACATTTCTGTGATTAAATGCAATTCATGTTCTAGCCATACAAACCCGGTTCCTAAATTGACTAATACGACTTTCAGGTATATTTCTATCCTGAAGGTAAATCAATTCTCAATTTTCACAAACTAAGAAAAGATCATATCCTATTAATTCACAACTTTCCAATTTCTTGCTCTCTCAAGTGAAACCGGACTTTTTAGATGTACATTAACGTAGGCCACACATTAATGCAGTAAGAACAAGAATTAATAGAACAACCATGGAAGAAAAAATGAAAAACCAAAGAATCAATGATCACATTTCATTACAAGTGTTCATAACCTCAGCAAGAAGATGAATTGGCCACTCATTTGTGGATTAAACATCGTTAAATGAGTGTTAAACATACAAGCAATTGAATACCAGGAGAAGGAAAGAGAGAAAAACCCTGATAATTTCGTCCCCTCAACTGCCTGTAACCCACGTTCTTGCTCCACCAAGTCAGAATATTGAAAAATGAACCTAAGTGTTCTATTTATACTGGTGGGAATTTTTCCCAGAATAACAAGCAACGTGTCACGGAGTGCGTCGCGGAGCACTGCCTCCGTGACACGCTACCGACGTGGACCTTCACTGGAACTTGGGGTCCAGGAAATAAGGCCCAACGTGGCACGACGTGCAACGCGGAGTCATGCCACCGTGCCACGGACCCATCGCGTACCCTCTCTGGAAATTGGGCGAAAATTCCCTATCCAGGTAGAAGGCCTCCGCGATGGCAGCGTGACACGGCTCCATCACGGAGCCTCTTTATTTTATGCTTTCCAATGCCTTGTCCCTTGCTCACGTCCCAGTCCAACCCTGATATCTTCCAACATGTATTTAAGCTTCCCAAAATTACATTTTACCTACAAAACAATGCTAATCATGTTGGTTAGTATAAATTCACATTTTATTACCAATTACATGAGAATGTATAAACATTGATAGATAAACAAGGCTAAAATTCCACATTTGAGTATCACTTGGGCATATAAATTTGCCCAAGATCAGTCAGCCTGCAATTGAGCTTGATTAGCTATCATAGTCTTGAACATCTCCTCAATGCTGGGTGATGGTGGTGGAGGAGGTGCATTGTTGTTTCTGAATTGTGCTTGATAATTCTGCTGCCCTCCTTGGTTCCTTTGGACACCCTGACTTGAACTCTGCCCCTGATGGTTGTTGCTACCCCAGGAGAAATTCGGGTGATTCCTCCAATTGGAATTGTAGATGTTGCCATACTATTGGTGGTTGTTCCTTTGTACATTTCCCACAAAGTTTACCGAGTCAGGATTTTCTCCACAACACTCAGCTGAGTGCTCACTGCTTCCGCACACTTCACACCAAATCTGCTGCACTGCATTAACTAGGGCTTGAGGCTGGTTCATTGTCATGTTACTGAAGCGGGTGTTGAGTTGATTCTGTAAAGCAGCTATCTGTGCAGCAATAGCTGTAAACCCATCCACTTCTAGAACTCCTGATGCTTTCCTTGTTCCGCCTCTTGACGAATCAACATTCCATTCCGGATTGCCCTGCGAAATACGGTTCAACAAGGTATACAGCTCCTCATAAGTTTTCTCCAGCACTTGTCCCCCAGCTACTGAGTCTAGCAATATTTTTGTATGGGGTTCCAAACCCTCTATAAAAGTGTGCACCAACACATCATTGGATTGATGATGATGAGGACAATCCCGCAACATGGACTTGAATCTCTCCCAAGCCTGATATAAATTCTCTCCCTCTCTCTGTTTGAAACTTAGAATCTGACTTCTAAGTCTTGCTGTTTTACCAGAGGGAAAAAATCGTATCAAGAACTTCCTGCAAGATCATCCCACGTAGAAATAGAATTAGGTGGCTCAGCCTTCAACCACCTCTTGGATTCTCCCAATAGTGAGAATGGGAACAATGTAAGCTGGACATAATCTGATGACACTCCAGCGGGGATATAAGTGTCACTTATCTCCAAAAAATTTTGGAGATGCTGCTGTGGATCTTCATGAGGGAGACCTGTAAACTGCCCGCTCGTGTGCAGCAATTGCACCATGTTCTTCTTAAGTTCAAACCTCCCTCCTGGCTCAGGTTTGCGGATGCTATATGTGACATTATTAGCATGTGGGATTGCCACCTCACGAACCGATCGAGCTGCTACTTCTTCGGGAACTAACATTGCCCATACTACTGGTGGATTCTGTTGTTGCTCCATGATTGTCTGTCTGAGCAACTGCAGCTTTCTTTCTAGAGCTTCTCTCTGCTGTCGATGAAATAATCTTTCTGGCTCCAAATTCGAGTCCACCAGCTCCTTGTCTCTTGCCAGTGTTCAACAGAGATTAAATATGCAAAATACAGGCTAAGACCAAGTTGTCAACACTAAGAAAATAAAAATATAGTAAATTAACACTTAAAACAAATTCACCAATTGCCAGTCCCCGGCAACGGCGCCAAAAACTTGTTCGGGATCGCGTTATATGGGTATATAACTACACGTAAGTGCACGTGGTCGAACAAGTAGTAAAGTGGCTTAAGTAAGCCAAGTATCGATCCCATAGGGACTGGGATGAAGTGCAATATGCTCAAGTGTACTATATTTTAATTCTAACAATGCAGACAACAGTGTAACCAAGAGTTTGATATTTTTGATTTCTAATAATTATGCTAAGTCTAAACAATTATCTAATATGAGTCTGAACTATGAATGTGAGCATGCTGAGGTTAAACGAACATGTAATGAAATTAATTGTCGATACAATTTTGTTAGCCTTTTCCTCCGGTTGCTAGTCAAGAATTATTGCCAAGGGATTAAAACTCTCGTATTTAACCCCACTTAAGAATCATGAACCATCCACCTACATTTCTGTGATTAAATGCAATTCATGTTCTAGCCATACAAAACCGATTCCTAAATTGACTAATACGACTTTCAAGTACATTTCTATCCTGAAGGTAAATCAATTCTCAATTTTCCCAAACTAAGAAAAGATCATATCCTATTAATTCACAACTTTCCAATTTCTTGCTCTCTCGAGTGAAACCGGACTTTTTAGATGTACATTAACGTAGGCCACACATTAATGCAGTAAGAACAAGAACTAATAGAACTACCATGGAAGAAAAGATGAAAAACCAAAGAATCAATAATCACATTTCATTACAAGTGTTCTTAACCTCAGCAAGAAGATGAATTAGCCACTCATTTGTGGATTAAACATTGTTAAATGAGTGTTAAACATACAAGCAATTGAATTCAAGGAGAAGGAAAGAGAGAAAAACCTTGATAATTTTGTCCCCTCAACTGCCTGTAACCCACGTTCCTGCTCCACCAAGTCAGAATATTGAAAAATGAACCTAAGTGTTCTATTTATACTGGTGGGAATTTTTCTCAGAATAACAAGCAACGTGTCACGGAGTGCATCGCGGAGCACTGCGTCCATGACACGCTACCAACGCGGACCTTCACTGGAAACTGGGGGTCCAGGGAATAAGGCCCAACGTGGCACGGCGTGCAACGCGGAGCCAGGCCACCGTGCCGCGGACCCATCGCGAACCCTCACTGGAAATTGGGCGAAAATTCCCTATCCAGGCAGAAGGCCTCCGCGATGGCAGCGTGACACGGCTCCATCGCGGAGCCCCTTTATTTTGTGCTTTCCAATGCCTTGTCCCTTGCTCGCATCCGAGTCCAAACCCGATCTCTTCCAACATGCATTTTAGCTTCCCGAAATTACATTTTTCCTGCAAAACAATGCTAATCATGTTGGTTAGTATAAATTCACATTTTATTACCAATAACATGAGAATATATAAACATTGATAGATAAACAAGGCTAAAATGACACCTTTGAGTATCACTTGGGCATATAAATTTTCCCAAGATCAAACACCACTAAAAGATACCTCCACTTCTCTAGTATGCCATGCTCGATTTGTCACGCCCCGAGCTTACACCCTGGACAAGGCACGGTACTTGAAGTCACAAGTAACCGCAAGTCAACCCCTAGTATATCATACATTGGCACTCTGAGTAAACATAAAAAAATATAGAAGAAGATTTTAAAGTAAACTATAAAACATTTATGACATGAAAGGGATTCTTTGGCTTTGGACAGCTTGGACACCAGATTAAGGAGTTCCCATTAGCAGGGCGAGGGAGATCACAATCTACCACATCATCAGCACCAGCAGGCCGACCAGCTTAGGAGGACAACACATAGTGTACAAATGGCAGTCAGCGCCAAAGTTGCTAAGAAACCTTACTCCAAAATGTGAGGATCCAGGGGCATTTATCATTTCCTGCATAATTGGCTTGTGCATGTTAGATAATGCTCTTTGCAACATCGGTGGTAGTATCAATTTAATGCCTCTAATAATCTTTAAGAAACTCAGGTTAAGGAATCCCAAACCTACATCAATGAGGTTGTTGATGGTAGATAGGTCGATTAAAGGACCCATTGGAGTGCTAGTTGATGTCTTTGAGAGGGTGGACAAATTCATACTCCTAGCTAATTTTGTTGTGCTGGATTGTGGGATTTACATCGAGGTGTCAATTGTCTTGGGGGGCCTATTACTAGCAACGAGAAGATATTTTATTGATGGAGAGCTTGGGGAGCTTAAGTTTTGAGTAGGTGGTGACGAGGTTACCTTCAATGTATGTCAGCTAATTAAGCCCCCGGATGAGTGCAAGGTTATGGAAGTGATTGATGGTGAAATGGAGCAGTATGAACCTTTTCATGATGAATTCGAATCGGAGGATGACCCTCTGGAGTGTGAAGCTTGAGATGGTATACGTCATGCCACGACATCAAATAAGGCTCTTCTTGGGAGGATACCCAAGCATTTTTCTTTTGAGCATTATGATGTTTTTGTTGTTTTTGATTTTTGTGGGAAGATTTGGAGGTAAGGAAAGAAAGAGAAAAATAGGGTAGGCAAGGCTGAAGACTGGTGAAACACTAGTGCACACATGCGAAGCATCGCCCTGTCGCAGGTAATAAACAAAATAGTGGAGAAAAGAGAGGAAATTGGTGACCGACTGGCGGAATGCCGATACCAACCTGCGAACCATCGGTGAAGCGCCAACTCAAATCAGTACACCTGGAAGTGGTGGTATAATTGGTGACCCAACCTGTGAATCACCGATTTTACTCCACAAACCACCGAACAATCGCTGGTTACTTAACAATGAACTTAAAGGAGGATGGGCACCGACATTGAAACCGGCGAACCACCGATACCTACCGGCGATTGCCGGTAAAGCATGGGTCTAGGTAAGTAAATCTTTTAAAATGTTGACTGCTCCATGGACAAAATCCGACTAGGATATTTAAAATATCGATCGAACCCGCTCCAAATCTCCATAAACCCTTTATTCCACCTTCTCATTTCCTCATTATACCTTTTTATCTTTCCCATACACTACCTTTCCACCTTTTTACCATTAAATCCACCTTTTCACCTACCAATCCATTCCATTTCTTCTCTCCTATAAATTCCACACTCCACTCTCCTCATTTCATCACTACTCACTTATCTCTTCACTACACCAAAATAAGAAAATTCCTATAGGAACTCCATTGTTGAGCAAACCCAAGCTTTGATCTTTCTCTGCTCCGCGTTCTCAAATCCATTCGGTATGTATCTCCTGCTTTATTTTTTATTTTTGTTTTAAGATGTGAATCATTTTGAGCATGTGTAAATCGAAGTTTCCCCAATCATGTGTCCCCATTACCCCATAAGTATGCTTGCCATTACTTGTGTATTATTCATATTATGGGTATATGGGGGTGGTGTTAAAATGTTGAATGGTAATGTGGGTATCCTCTATGGAAAATACTTGATTATTGATGTGTTTGATTCTAGATGGGGATGCAGTCTAAGTAGCCCCATGTGTGTTTAGAATGTACAATTTGCCCGATGATAGATGGAGTGACGTCTTTCTTAAGGGTAAATTGTCACTTTTATTTTCCTTGTTGTTGTTGAATTGAGTGAGTGAACCATGAATTTGAAAGATTTAATGGATTTCACTGAGTTTGGGATGAACTTCGCTGATCTGTGTTAACCAGCAAACTGTCATTTAGTCCTGGTGAAACATTGAATGAAGTGCAGGATTGGGGTGCAAGGCTTCAGGACACTGTCCCAAGCCTGCATTACACCGGCATTCCACATGTCTAAACTAGCGAAACGCCAGTGTGGCGCCAGCTGGACCATTTCTTCCCAGTTTTCTATTATAGGCCGGCGGCTAACCGGCGGTTCGCGGGTCTCCACCTGCGTTTCGCTGGTGTCCCACCGGTGCTACCAGTGCACAAACGCTGAACTCTTCTACTTGTTTTCCATCTAATTGTAATAATTCCTTGCTTTAGTTTAGGATAGATGTCAATTTTTATTTTTCTTGAACAAAAATACAAAAAGAAAATATTGTTGTATAGCACTAACATGGTTTTGTAGAGTTTGTCTTCATCCATGCAATCAAGAAAAGGCAAGGCCCCGCCTCCTCGAAAGGCAAAGGAAAAGGGAAAGCAATGGTGACCCCAACCCCTAACTCCCGAGAGGCCATTATATTTTGTGTGCCAAACATAGAGGGGTACTATGCCATTTGTAAAGGATGCTCTATCACGGTAGAAAAGCATTTCGATCTGGTGGGGCTGCGGGGTGATTTCCCCAGCATCACAACACAATTCACAGACCGCCAATGAAACGTCTTTGCCAACCCTCTGCCCGACTTCTATTATAGCCTAGTGCCCAAATTTTATGCCTCATACCAGGTAGGGAAAGAGAGCATGCAACACAAAGGCAAGGTTGATTAATTCCCCTACCTTCCTTGTGTCATTGTGAGGGGTATAGAAGTGGAAATAACCCCAGTGGACATTAATTCCTTCTTCTGGGAGGATGAGATTGACATCGCTTCTGCATATGCTGCTAGAATTGCTGACAAATAGAACCAATTTAGGTGGATAGCTCCCGTCATTGCCACGGACTGATAATACTCAAACTTACACTTCCTGACAAAGTATGAAGCGGACGTTGTCAATAAAGAACCCAACAAAGTGGTTGGGGTCGAATTCACAGGGAATAAGGTAAGAACTAGACTAATGTCGGTAATTAAACTTGTTGATAAGTTATCTTCTAATTGGGGGATTTATAGAAAAACAATTTAAAAAAAAGATAACAATTGTGGTTGTTATCAAGATATGCGAATAACTAGGGTGAATGTTCCCCATGGGTTCATAACGACGTATACACGCGTGATCAATCACAATGCTTACTTGTTGAAGTGAAAACTAAGGTTCATCCAAACGACTGGTTCGTCCCTATTGGATTACTATACTCAACCACCGGGTCAGGTCACACGAGCGATTTCAAACTAACTGATATCAATATGTTCAAAATTAACTTTCCCGCGACTGCAGCTCAAGTTATACAATGATCATAAAAATCAAGGTTTTATTGTAATTCTCTTTTCCTAATATCTACTTCAATATGTTCAAGAAAGTAATGAATTTAGGCAAGTCCTAACGTTGTGCACCATAAAGAAAAATTTAAAGATGAAGAAAATACAATACAAGCATTTAGCATTGGTTTTGAATCACTTTGTCTAACCCTATTTGGTTAATTCACCATGAATCCTACAACCCTAATTGTGGAGGTTTTAGCCTCTCATGATTGTATGATTATAATTAGTATTCACAGCCAAACACATAACTAAATACATACAATAATCATTGAAAGATAACCTACTCTTAATATTGATGAACAAAAACAAGAACAATTGAGAAAACCAAGTGTTGATCTCAAGAATTGCTCTCCAAAACTTGATAATAATTCACAAACAATTAACTAAAAATATCCTCTCTTAATATAATCACACGTCTACTCATCTCTCTTCGCACTAAAAAAAACATAAAAGGTATTTATACAGACATCAAAAACCTTTTCCTAAGCTAATAGGAAACTTCCATATCTGGTGTCGACTCATCCTAAGACTGGTCATATGACCAGTAATATGATTGTACGGGTCATACCTAGCTCTCGTACATTCCTTGGTTTTCGCAGAATTGACTAAGTATTGGCAACTGGTACGACTCATACTATGGTCCTATGAGTTGTAAAATCCATCCGTGGCTTGGCCCTGATAACTTTGACATCTTCTAAAGTTTTCTACGAGTGTTGTGGTATGCCTCATACCTTGTTCGTATGTCTCGTAATTACTTGTTGAATCTTGAGTTCTGGAAAGTCTTTAAGAATCACTGAAGCTCCCTACGACTCTTGGTACAAGTCATAGGTAGATGTTACAATCCATGGGTTCCACCCAAACCAAGAAACTGCTTGGGCAAATTTTCTCTGAAGTTTTCCACGACTCCAGTTACAGCTCATTCCATCTTGGTACGGCTCGTACTGAGAGTCGTACTTTTCCTTCGCATTGTTTCAGCCTTCTGAGTTTTTCCACGAGTCTTAGTACGGCTCATACAATCTAGGTACACTGAGATTGGTACTTGGCTAATTTTCTGCACTTTTATGCATATTTTGCACATTTTTGCTCCAACACCTATTTTCCCTAAAAATAAAGTAAAAACACCTCATATCAGTATAAATATACCTAGGTCCATGATATTTTCTCAATTTTAAGGGTCGAAAGTGTTGTAAACTCATAGCACATTGATCTTGGGCAGATTTATATGCCCAAGTGATACTCAAACGTATCATTTTTACCTTGTTTGTTGTGCAATGTGTATATAATATCATGTATTTGGTAATAAAATGCGAATTTATACTAACCAATATGATTAGCATTTGTTTTACAGGATAATGTAATTTTTAGGAGCTAAAATGCGTGTTGGAACTATGTCGGAGTTGGACTTGGATGCGAGCGTGGAAAAGACCTTGGATGGCACATTTTACACTAGCTCCGCGATGGAGCCGTGCCACGCTTCCATTGCGGTAGCACACTGCCTGGGCAGGAATTAATTAGGCAATTTCTAGTGTGCCTGCGCGTCAGTTCCGTGGCACGGAGATAGGCCTCCGCGATGGCCTCCATGCCACGTTGAGGCCAATTATCCGGACCCTGCAATTTCCAGAGAGGGTCTGCGTCCACGCCGTGTCACGGAGGCAGTGCTCCGTGTTGGCCTCCATGACACGTTGCTTGTTATTCCTTGAAAAATTTCCCACTAGTATAAATAGCACACTTAGGCTTATTTTTAATCAGTTTTTAGTTTTTAGACTGAGTTCAGAAGTGGAGAGCAGGAATGTGGGTTTGTGGCAGTTGAAGAATAGAAAAGCTAAGAGTTTTCTTCTCTTCCTTTCTTCTTTCCTTCAATTGTATGCATGATTTACACTCATTTTAGGATGATTAATCCAAGAATGAGTGGCTAATTCCCTTCTTTGCTGAGGTTTTGAACTTGTGTAATGAATTTTGGTGATAATTGATATGGTTTCTTCTTCTTCTTGCATGTTGTTCTATTAATTCTTGTGCTTACTACATTATTGATTGGCCACCATTAATGTATATCTAAAAAGTCCAATTTCACTCGAGAGAGCACGAAATTGGAAAGTTGTGAATTAATAGGGTATTGTTCTTAACTTGATTTGGGAAAATTGGGTTTTGATGTGCTTTCTTGATAGAAATATACTTGAAAGCCGTATTAGTCAATTTAGGAACCTGAATTGTAGTGCTAGGTCATAAATTGCATTTGATCACAGAAATGTAGACGGATGGTTTATGATTCTAAAGTGAAATTAAATACGAAAGTTTTAATTTCTAGGCAAACGTTCTTGGCTAGCAACATGAAGAAGAGGATGACCAAATTATCATGATTATCAAGTTCATTACTCGTTCTTAACCTTGGCATGTGCATATCCATTGTCTAAATTCAAAAGTAAATAGTTGTTATTAATTGTAGTATATAAATAGTTTAGAAACAAAAACTCACTCAACTTTTGGTTGGATTGTTGTTAACATAGTTAGGAATAGAATAGAGATATAGTAAACTAGGTAGTTTTACATATCTAGAGCAGCCTCCTTGGATCGATACTTGGCTACTTAGCCACTTCATTACTTGTTTGACCACGTGCACTTGCGTGTCGGTTGATAATATTTAATACTAACCGAATCAGCACCGAACAAGTTTTTGGCGCCGTTGCCGGGGAGGCTAGGCGATTTGTAAAATTGTGTTTAGTGTTAATTTACTGTATTTGTATTTTTATTTTCTTAAGTGTTAACAACATGGTCTTAGCCTGTATTTTGCAGATTTTTATTTCTGTGAACACTGGCAAGGGACAAGGAGCTGGTGGAATCTTACTTAGAGCCAGAACGTGAATAGCATAGTCAATGTAGAGAAGCTCTTCGGAAGAAGCTGCAGTTGCTTAAACAGTTTATGATGGAGCAACCAAATCCACCAGTTGTGCGGGCAGTGTTAGTGCCCGAGGAAGTAGCAGCCAGGCCGGTTCGCGAGGTGGCATTCCCACACGCTAATAATGTACATTCCAGCATCCGCAAACCAGAGCCTGGAGGGAGATTTGAGTTAAAGCAAAATATGGTGCAACTTTTGCACACTAGCGGGCAGTTTACCAGTCTCCCTCACGAAGATCCGCAACAACATCTCCAGAACTTTTTGGAGATAAGTGACACTTACATACCCGCTGGAGTGTCACCTGATTATGTTCGGCCCACCTTATTTCCATTTTCCTTACTTGGTGAAGCCAAGAGGTGGTTAAAAGCTGAACCACCCAACTCTATATCAACGTGGGATGATCTTGCAAGGAAGTTTTTGATCAGATTTTTCCCTTCAGGTAAAACAGCTAAACTTAGAAGTCAGATTCTAAGTTTTAAACAGAGGGAAGGAGAAAATCTTTATCAAGCCTGGGAAAGATTTAAGTCCATGTTGCGGGACTGTCCTCATCATCATCAGTCAAATGAGGTGTAGGTACACACTTTTATTGAGGGTTTGGAACCCCACACTAAAATTTTGTTAGACTCAGCAGCTGGAGGGCAAGCGCTGGAGAAGACTTATGAGGAGCTGTACACTTTGCTCAACCGAATTTCACAAGGCAATCCGGAATGGAATGAAGATTCTTCAAGAGGTGGAGCAAGGAAAGCAGCGGGAGTGCTTGAAGTGGATGGATTCATAGCTATCGCTGCACAGATAGCTGCTTTGCAAAATCAGTTAAACACTCACTTCAGCAATATGAATTTGAACCAGCCTTCAGCCTCAGTCAATGCAGTCCAACAGATGTGGTGTGAAGTGTGTGGTAGTAGTGAGCATTCAGCTGAATGCTGTGGTGCAAATCCTGATTCTGTCAACTTTGTGGGCAATGCACAGAGGAATCAACAGCAGTTTGGTGGTGGCTACAACTCGAATTGGAGGAATCATCCGAATTTTTCGTGGGGTAGCAACAATCAACAAGGCCAAGGTTCAGGGCAGGGTATGCACAAAAACCAAGGAGGGCAACAAGGCTATCAGAATCAGTTCAGAAATCACAATGCCCCTCCTCCACCACCATCACCGACTATTGAGGAAATGTTCAAGACCATGATTGCCAACCAGGCACAATTGCAGGCTGACTATGTCAAATTGGCAGCCGAAGAAAAGAACAATCAATTGGCAACCAAGGCTCTTGAATATCAGTTTGGGCAATTTGCTAGTGCCCAAAATACTAGACCAAGGGGAGGACTACCTAGCGACACGGATCCCAATCCTAAGCAGGTGAATGCAGTGACCACGAGGAGTGGTTTACAATTAAAGGAGGTGGAACCGGAAAGACCGCCTCAGAAGTCAGGAGCAGCAGATATTGAGGGAGAACAAACCTCAGATACGGGGAAGACCAAAGAAGCTGAACCAGCAAGGCCTCCACCCCCGTTCCCTCAACGACTTAAGAAACACAAGGAGGAGGCGTGTTTCCAGAAATTCATGGAGGTACTTAAACAGGTACATGTTAACTTACCTCTTGTTGATGTCTTGCAGGGTGTGCCAAAATATGCGAAGTATATCAAAGACATTGTGGCCAACAAAAGTCGCTTGACTGAGTATGCCACGGTGGCTTTAACGGAGGAATGCACATCCCGTATTCAGAACAGGTTGCCCACTAAACTGAAGGATCCTGGAAGTTTTACTATCCAGCTGACGATTGGGCAAAGTATCCGAGCTCGTGGGTTATGCGACTTGGGGGCAAGTATAAATCTGATGCCATCTTCGGTATTCAGAAAGTTAGGACTAGGGAGTCCTAGACCTACAACAGTGATCTTGCAGCTAGCAGACAGGTCTTTAGCTAAGCCGGATGGCATTGTTGAGGATGTGCTAGTGCAGGTAGGCTCCCTCATTTTTCAGGTAGATTTCATTGTTCTGGATTTTGAACCAGATGGGGAAGTCCCATTTATTTTGGGACGACCCTTTTTGGCAACCAGAAAGGCATTGATCGATGTAGCTGCGGGTCAACTCACAATGCGAGCACACGACAAGGTTGAGGTGTTCGACGTGTACAAGGCACCTAAGCTCCCGACTGTCTATAAGGAACTCTCGGTGATCAACGTGATTGATCATGGGAATGCGAATGGATTGAGTGATTCCCAAGAGTTACTAGGTAGGCCACCAGACAAGGTTGAGAACTACTGGGGATATGACCAGGATCGGGACAAATCGTCCATCTCCCTAGTAGACACGTGAGCATAAAGGTTGTCGAGCCGCGACGTTAAACCAGGCGCTGCACGGGAGGCAACCCGTGAAAAATATTTTTTTCTTTCTTTAGTGTAAAGTTTTTCTTTTATTTTATTTTATTTTCTTTTTCGTGACTAGGCTTAGATTTGCATTTTATTTAGTAATTTTTTATTTAGTAATTTAGTAATTTTTTTTATTTTTAGTAGGGAATTTATTAATTTAACCAATTTTTGTTTAGTGAGGTGATTTTCAGGTATACTGGAGGAAAAATACTTGGAATCGAGGAAACGAGGCGAGGTATGAAAAATAAAATTTGATGGTGAAACAGAGCACTGGCGCGTTGGCGCCGTGTCACGGAGGCAATGCTCCGCGTTGGCCTCCGTGACACGTTGAAGGCAAATATGGATTTTTCAAAATTCCAGTAAGCCAACGCGTTGGCTCCGTGTCACGGAGGAGGGGCTCCGCGTTACCCTCCGTGACACGTTGCCTTTATCCTGTGCCGGGTCACACCGGGTTTCCGGGTGACCCGCGTGTTTTCTTAATAAAAACCCCCGATTTCGCCCCTATTTTCCCCATTCCCTCTTCCCTCCGCGACCAAACACCCATTCCCCTACCCCCAAGCTCCGTGCCACGTTAATAGGCAAGGAAAACGTCAAGTTTTCGTCGATTCTTCAATTCCAAGGTATGTTTTCATCGTCTATCTCAAATTTTTGGCGATTTTTGTCAATTTTGAGCATGTGAGGTGAGATATATCACCCTAGGTAGAAATTAAACATGACGTGAATTATTTTGTGATTGATTATGTTCGGATTGTTGTAGTTGACGTTTGAACTTATCGATTGATTGAATAATTCAATTTTGATTGTCGAATTGTATTCTAGGGCTTGGGGTTGTTGAATTTTAACTTGGGTAACTTGATAGTTTGACGAAATTGATGCCGGGGTGTGTTTATTATTTGAGATAAGTCATGGTAAATATTGTATAATTATTGAAAGACGACTAATTCTCGAATTTTTGTGGGAAATTGCGTAATATGTGAATTGGTTGAATTGCTTAGATTAGTTGTATATAAAATGTTTGTATTGTTGTTTCTATTTTGTTGTTGTTATTGTTGCTAAGTGCTATGGGTGAATAGCTGTCGATAGTAGGATTGGGTTAGCTGTATGAAGTCTGAGTAGTTCGCTAGCCGTTATGCTGTCGAATTTCTGTGAATGCACTAAGCAATATGTTTATAGTTGATTGTGTTTGGGGTGTAAATAGAGCTATCCTTGCTAAAATGTTGTAAATATTGTTAAAGACTAAGTGTGGGGTAAATTTTGTTTAACCCGACCTTAGCCGAAGCTAACAAGTTTTTAGCTTAACGTTGTGCTTGTTTGTGTAAATTGACAGGTACAATGGCCAGCCGACAAGATAAAGGCAAGGGTGCTTCAACCTCAGGCACCGGCAGAAAGAGAATGAGACTGGGCACGGCTGTCCCAGCTACACCTGCTGTTCCACGCGGTCAACACCGCCGATACGAAACACGATGGGTTACCGAGGAAGGGAAGAAGTGGTACGCGAAGCATAAGGAGAACAAATACTTCCCGGAGGAACATATTGCAAGGGAACCACTTGCACAGGAGTTCCCTCGCATCATACAGAGGATTAAGGCAGCTGGGCTCAGCTTTATCTTTCAGGAGCCCAAGGAGTGCAACCTTCACTTGGTTCGGGAATTCTACGCCAACTGGAACCCGGCCATCAGGAGCAATACTATTAAAATCAGAGGGCAGATTGTCACTCTGGAACCCCAGCAGTTTAATGCCATCGTGGGAGCGCGGGACACAGACGCCCACGTCCTCCGCCAGCTAAACATCACCCCACCATACGCCGACATCAGACGTACGTTGTGTGGTGCTCGATCCACAGCCCGATGGAGTAGACACAAAGAGAGGGGTTACCACCAGACTCTGCCTTATTCGCAGATGAACAGGGAGGCCAGAATCTGGCTAAAAATTGTATGTTCGTGTTTGATCCCGGGAGTTCATATGACAGACGTGACCCGGGACTGTGTCTGCTTGGTGTATGCCCTTATGAAAGGGCTTGAGATTAATGTGGGGGCGGTCATAATATCCGCCATGAAGAGAGCCAGACTACACCAGGGCCACAGATACGGGTTTGGCAGACTCATCACCACCTTCCTCCGAGGCCTCGACGTTGAGGAAGAAGCCTTGGATTACATTCCGCAGTTGGAGCGGAGGGCCCTCAATGTGACAAAGACCAAGGCCCCCGACACTACACACGGACCTGTGCTGACTCTGGGCGAGCGACATGCTCGTGACGACTAGTATATGGCCCGTATGTTCGGCATGCAGATGCTGCAGCTACGGATAGGTGGGAGACCAGCCAACGAGGATGAATTATGGCAGCTGGAGCTGGACTGCCCCTTTGGCGAGAACGCCAGATCTTTATGCAAGGTGGGGCTAGCCTTTGTGGAGCCGACTGATGACGACGTCCCTACTGATGAGGAGACACATCGTGAGGACTCTGATGTGGAGTCCGATGACGACGATGGAGCTGATTCAGATATGGGCGACGAGGTCGCAGCACCGGATGAGGAAGTCGAATATTTCGACTGAGCAGGGAGTTCCACCACCCATATGTTGTGCTTTGTATCGTTGTGAACACTGGGGACAGTGTTCGATTTAAGTGTGGGGTGGGGAGTAGTTAGGTGCTGGGTCATAGGCTCTAAATTTGCTGTATAATTTTTCCTTGACGTTTATGTATGTCTGTGCTTTCCCTGTTGTTGTGAACTGATTTGTGATTTATGTGTATATATTTGTTTGTGGCTAATGATGTGTGTTTTTGAAAGTTATGGTTGCCTTTGTAAATATTTTGTAAATTTTCTAAAATATTTTATTTTCTCTTTATCGATATGATCGATATTTTTCAAAATTTTGCGAAAAGATTTTGCACTTATCAAAATATTTTGTAAATATTTTCTATCGAAATGATCGATGTGTTGCAAAAATTTTGAAGTTTTATTTTTGGGTTTCTCGGAGTTTGTTTTCGGTTCTTTTACCGAGAGTAGTCCCATTGAACCGATGTCATAGTTAGTGACCGTTCCCTATGATGGATGGATGACGACCGTCTTAAGGGAAATGTAGTCGATAGGAGTAGATGTTTTGTTTTTAGTTTCTTTGGTGGATTGCATCAATAAACTGTAGTTTCTTATGGTTGCTAAAATTTCGTTGCGTGTTGTAATTGATGTTCAAAATGTGAAAATGATTCGTTTGAAAGAATGCAATTTTGTAAATATGTTGAGTTACCTAGGCTATAGAATTTGGTTCATTATGATTGAGGCTTAATCTTGAATTCATGTAATTGACTAATTAAAGAGTTGTGAATGCATCTTGATTCGAGCATGTGCATGAAGTGTGAGTGAGGTTTTGCTATTCAATGTCATTGTGAATTGTCTAGAACTTGCCTGGCGTGTATACAAAATGAAATGAAGGAGGTGTAGTGTCGGAAAGGATGTAGACATTTTCTTTGTTTTAACCGTTAGTTTCCATTTTTTTCTTGTCAAATTCTACCTTTTTATATGTTGTATACCCTAGTCAGCCCGTTGAGCCTTTAGCCGATTTCTTTCTTTTGTCCAGAATTGTATGAACTAAGCTTTATTCCTTCTTTTCATTAGCCTTAAAGTCTATAAGAAGCTCTTAAGCGCTTACAAAGAACAGAAAATGTTTCCCAAAGTGTTAAAGAGTGAAAAGAGTGAAAAGAAAAGAAAAGCAAAGTGAGGAAAGAAAAGATGATGTTGAAGAGGCACTAGTTGTAATTAAATGATAGTGAGGGTACATGAAAACCCTCTATTTTGTGTCAAGTGTGCCTGATGAAATGGGCTGTATGAAAGTAAACCAGCATGAATGGGAGAAAAAGAGAAAAGAGAGGAACAATGTCCATGAGTCGATGGGAATGAGTTGAAAAGGCGCTTAAGGATGCTAGCGACTATTATTGGTTAATCCAATATATATATACTAGATCCATAGCCCAGTTAAAACCCATTAAAAGTCCTATTTGATCCTACATTGCATTTCTTTATATTAGTGGAGTAATACACTAAGGGCAAGCCTATGGGTCATGACATGATGCATGTGAATTCTTTTGGGAGAGAGAGTGAAATTAATTTTTATATGCCCCTACTTGCATGTTTGGGTGCTGCACGAACATAAAAGGGGAAGTTTCTCTCGAGTTGTGAGGGTACATGCTTGATGAAAGATTGATTTTCGTGTCGGATTTCTTGATTAGTTGATTTGCATGAGTTTGCCGATATCAAGAATCAATTCTTAAAAGTTTAGGAAGCCTCGATGTATTAAGGTCATTGTCTTGTACGACCAAGCATGTTTTCTTGATGATTTGCAAGAATTGAATAATCGGTATGACCGTAGCGTAAAATGTTGCACCATAGTGACGAAGGTTGGGATGTAATTTGCATGAGTTGTGTATGTGTTGTTCGAGGACGAACAAGGATTTAAGTGTGGGGTAAGTGATCTTGGGCAGATTTATATGCCCAAGTGATACTCAAACGTATCATTTTTACCTTGTTTGTTGTGCAATGTGTATATAAAATCATGTATTTGGTAATAAAATGCGAATTTATACTAACCAACATGATTAGCATTTGTTTTGCAGGATAATGTGATTTTTAGGAGCTAAAATGCGTGTTGGAACTATGTTGGAGTTGGACTTGGATGCGAGCGTGGAAAAGACCTTGGATGGCACATTTTACACTGGCTCCGCGATGGAGCCGTGCCACGCTGCCATCGCGGTAGCACACTGCCTGGGCAGGAATTAATTAGGCAATTTCCAGTGTGCCTGCGCGTCAGTTCCGTGGCACGGAGATAGGCCTCTGCGATGGCCTCCGTGCCACGTTGAGGCCAATTATCCGGACCCTGCAATTTCCAGAGAGGGTCCGCGTCCACGCCGTGTCACGGAGGCAGTGCTCCGCGTTGGCCTCCGTGACACGTTGCTTGTTATTCCGGGAAAAATTTTCCACTAGTATAAATAGCACACTTAGGTTTATTTTTAATCAGTTTTTAGTTTTTAGACTGAGTTCAGAAGTGGAGAGCAGGAACGTGGGTTTGTGGCAGTTGAAGAATAGAAAAGCTAAGAGTTTTCTTCTCTTCCTTTCTTCTTTCCTTCAATTGTATGCATGATTTACACTCATTTTAGGATGATTAATCCAAGAATGAGTGGCTAATTCCCTTCTTTGCTGAGGTTTTGAACTTGTGTAATGAATTTTGGTGATAATTGATATGGTTTCTTCTTCTTCTTGCATGTTGTTCTATTAATTCTTGTGCTTACTACATTATTGATTGGCCACCATTAATGTATATCTAAAAAGTCCAATTTCACTCGAGAGAGCACGAAATTGGAAAGTTGTGAATTAATAGGGTATTGTTCTTAACTTGATTTAGGAAAATTGGGTTTTGATGTGCTTTCTTGATAGAAATATACTTGAAAGCCGTATTAGTCAATTTAGGAACCGGAATTGTAGTGCTAGGTCATAAATTGCATTTGATCACAGAAATGTAGACGGATGGTTTATGATTCTAAAGTGAAATTAAATACGAAAGTTTTAATTTCTAGGCAAACGTTCTTGGCTAGCAACATGAAGAAGAGGATGACCAAATTATCATGATTATCAAGTTCATTACTCGTTCTTAACCTTGGCATGTGCATATCCATTGTCTAAATTCAAAAGTAAATAGTTGTTATTAATTGTCGTATATAAATAGTTTAGAAACAAAAACTCACTCAACTTTTGGTTGGATTGTTGTTAACATAGTTAGGAATAGAATAGAGATATAGTAAACTAGGCAGTTTTACATATCTAGAGCAGCCTCCTTGGATCGATACTTGGCTACTTAGCCACTTTATTACTTGTTTGACCACGTGCACTTGCGTGTCGGTTGATAATATTTAATACTAACCGAATCAGCACCGAACACACATCAACACCCTCAACTTAAGACTTTTGCATATCCTCAGGCAAAGAAAACAAAAAAGAATTAAAAACAACGCTTAACTAGAAAATAAACTGAGGATACTACAGCCAACATCATTCAAAATTGGCACCATAAATCCAAACAACATATCCTCTTTTCCGGTAAACTAAATCAACATATGCACATCAAGTAACCACAAACCATGATAAATAGGGATCAACATACGTCATCTAGCTATTAGCAGATAGCCAAATCATCACCAATGCTTTTCACATGGACAACAGGAAGAATAAAACACAAACCAAGTACCTTCACAGCAAATGAAGTCTCCCACTCACAGATATATAAAAATATGAAACATGGGATTGAACACGTAAGACTCTCAACCTCACAAGGAAGTTCCAAATACTGCACATCGGATACCACAGGCTTGCCCTTATTTTCTCTACTTTGGCTCTTCGGATGGTCAGGCTAGGATCACTATAGGACTTGATTCAGCTTGTAATGTAGGCTTTCGAGCTAGGTAGGGTAGATATGGAATCTTTTTATTGACTAAACCCTCCTATGCACTACATTCTCCATCATTGACTATACATTCTTCTAACCTATGGTCAGTCTCTTGGCCATCTTTTGGAGAAATTCCTAAGGCATTAGCATGTATACGACTGGAGTCTGGCTCGGAAGGCCCATAGGTGGTGTGGTGGAGGTGCTGGGAGCTGCCTTTGGATGACTCTATAGCCAGTGACTCATCCTGCTCCTGTGAGGTGGGCGCATTCACCTACTCGCCCCCAATTGTATGTAATACCTGGACTGCGGTAGAAAGTCTTGCTCATCTTACCGGGTTCATTTCATCCTAGATTAAGCTAATATCTTCTATCGCTATTCTCCGATCAACTGTTCCTCACCACGACGCTCCTTGATACTTACCTATGTGCACATCTTGAATACGAGACTCGGGAATGGAATGGTAGTGCCCAATCCTATAGCCCAATCTCGGATCTCCTCTGCAATGACCCTCAAGATGTTGATGGGGTATCTAGACATGATACATGCCACTAATGTTGCTCTGTCTACACTGAGGGTATTGTCATTCATGGTTGGGGCCAACAGGTGGAAAACTAAAATCCAATAGGCTTTTGCTATGAAGTTTAATGAATTCTTGGTGACCTACTTTCTGTTAGTGACCATTTGTGCTTCCTCTTTGTCCTTAGTAATAACCCCAAACAGCCATTGAATCTGCCTCCACCTCTCATCAATGCCTAACTACTTAATCTTTTTCATGGTGTCGACCCAGTAGTCATACTCCAGTGTAGTGTGTGGTGGTATGAATTGGGGGCCATATAACACCCGATCAATAGTGAGCTCGGATATATCAATAATGCGGCCTCGTACAATGATGCTCTCCAATTTCTGTTGATCTTTCAACTTTTGCCCATCCTTTTCTTTATGCTCCATGGTCGCCAAATAATTGGCATAGAAACTCCCGGACGATCTCTAAAGTGTATCATTCTGGGGTTCTAGCCATCCAATTGAATCCATAATAGCGGAATATCTGCTTCATCTCCTTTACCTAATTTAGTGCATTAGTGAGGATCCATGGCTCTTCTTGAATACTCCGCCTGGGTTTGATCTTGGCAGTGAGAGAAAGACCCTGTTAAAAGATCTCTTGTGCTCCTTGTACTCTCCACCGAATGGTAGGTTCTCCTTAGGTGGAGTTTGCTCCTGCTCGACACTAGCTGCCTCCTCCTCAAATCCAGACTCATTATCTCCATTGCCGGATTGGGCCTTTAGGAACCCTCATCATCATTAGAGCCACTTCCGAACTCTTATGCTCTTTCCTCAACTTCCTCCTCAAACTGGGGAGCACCGACAGATGTGATAGTGCCCGCCTCAGCTTGGGCTTTGGCTTTTGCCCTAGTGGTTTAGGTCCTCTCAGTTGTCATATGTATCGACCTTGAATTCCTCGAACGAACCACTAGGCATGTTACCCACATGTTTAGATTTGGAGGTTTTATCAATCAATGCCCTCTGAGTAGTTTCTTTTGATGCTTTCCTCTTCTGAGTCTTTGTACATATAGAGAAAAAGGGTTAGAATTCCAAATCTGAAAAAAAGAAAGTAAGTATTTCTCTATACTTTTTCACGGGTCTACAGTATGAGTCATACCTTGGAGATACGATCCATATTGAGACTCGTAATGTCTCAAATCAAAGTCACGACTCTAAGATATGACTCGTACCATGAAGGTACGATCCATACCATGATTTGTGTGAGGATTCCCTTTAAAAACCAATGTTCTATATTTTTCCATGACTCATGGTACAACCAGTAAACTGATTCCATGAGTCGTAGGAAGGATAGTACTGTCACTTGGTGTCACGACCCGAGCCTACACCCTGGACGTAACACGGTACTTGAAGTCACAAGTCACCCCAAGTCAACCCTTGGTGTATCATACATTGGTATTTTGAGTAAACATGCATAGCGGAAATTTGAAATAATACATAATAACATTAATAAAATAAATTAGAGACTTAACATAGAGATTTTAAATATCTGAAAGTCTAAAATCAAGTCTGGTATGAAAGCCATCTAACAGAGGAGTTACTGGGACAAGGCCCCAGCTAACTCTAAGTCTTAACAAAAAATAATAAAGAAAACTAAAATGAATGAAATAACTCCCTCGGAATATAAGGACACACACTGCTGCTTCTAATAGGGAGATCTGAACAAAATTAGCTAATGGTGTTGTGTCTGAGAACCTACAGTTGTATCATGAAATGATGCAGCATAAAATTATGTGTCAGTACTTTGAATGTACTGAGTAAGTGAGAGATATAAATAGTATGAAAGAACTAGTAACTGAATTGAAATGACATGAAATGACCAACTGAAAATACTGAAAACTGATACAACTGGAATATAGCTAAAATGGTTAATAAAGACCCTGGCTGATGGTCATAAACATGTCCTAAGTCTGAAATACTAATTTTGAGAGACCACACTAAACTGATCTGAACTGAGCTGAACTATCAAAACTGAGACTGAACTGAACTTACTAGTGGGAGAGTCTATAACGAACATATAACCACATGAGCTAGACATGGAGTCTGATGTATACACTCCACCAGTAGGACCCAATAAATGTTGCCAAAGTATAAAGGCATGAACTGGGTGATTACAAAAGTCTGGGGCAAAACAGACCAAGTAATACTAGAACCTACACTGGCAACGTAGTTCTGGGAACCTGAGTGATCTGGAACCCTGGCCTGCTCGGTGCTAAGTCCTACTCCCACTGGAAACCTATACTGAACTTCTAGGATGATAGCTCGATACTGGGGTCCAATACTAGTCAAGGACATATAAATGATAGTATCGTGAGAGTCTTATTGAACCAGATTCTAAAACTGGGTTCTAGACTGGTCTGAGCTACTTATCTGGAAGCGTCGTAACCATCTAAGAACAAATTGTAAACTGAATTGGGGTCCTGGGTCTAGTCAGAGCTATATATCTAAAATGTCATGACTGCCTAATGGACCAAAACTAGATTCTAAGTCTGATTCTGATAACTAGGAGGCACCACTAACACCTCGAGAAAAGACTGGAGTCAAACTGATCAGTTGACACTTTGTGAATAGTGCTAAAGAGGTTTTACGTTCTAACTAAACTGAACTACTAAGCATCTAATTGAGAACACAACTCATTCCAACAACACTGGATTTTCATAATATAACGAGATTTTGAGAATTTTAAGGGAACTCATCCAACAGGGCTAAAATCATTCTCATTAATGGGATAAATTGCTCACATATATATAATATGAAACTAGGATATTCAGTCCAAACATACTTTGCAAAATAGACAGAATTTAATACGCAATAATCTTTACTCAAAAATTTAGGGTTGTGAATCATCTTTGCAAGAACAATAACAATTTACTTAGGAATTGATGAAGATCATATGAATAATAAACATTGATATTATCCCAATTGAAACTAACGAAACCCAACATGAAAATTTATTCATATTCGAAGAACTCAAGGCTAAAGTGATAGGGGATTTATGGTAGGGTTTTGGGGGATAAAAGGGAAGGATAATTCCCTTGTTGAATTGCCACATACTTGACAAAAATCCTCTGGAGGAGAAGCTTGAACTGCTGCAAGAGATGAGAAGCCCTAGTCTTGCTTGGAGGGTTCTTGAGAGGAGAATTTTCGATGTTTATGACAACTGAGTGTGGGGAATGAGGAATGAACCGTTTCTCCCCACTAAAACATCTGAAATTATTACTAAAACGATGTAGTTTAAATCTTGGGAGAGTAGGAAATTACAAATTAGCCCTTACAAATTCGCTGGGAAAACTGCCAAGTGCCCCTAACAGGTCGTGGTTGCTAACCACGACTCGTAGTCACTCCCGATATGTACAATGGCTATAAAGTCAACAAGGCTGGTAACGGGGGACATAACGAGTCAGTACTAGGGACCACGACTCATGTCCCTCACCCGTCAAGTACACTGGTCAACAAAAGTATTCCTAACTCAGGCCTGGACACGAGTGACCTAACGGGTCGTAAGTCCCTTGTTGGGTACACTGCCTCCCCTCTTTAAATTATCAAGCCTCCTTCTCACATCTCAGCTGATGAGTTGTGAGGTCACTTAACGACTCGTTAGGTGGGTTGTCCCGAAGCTTTTCTGCAGTTATTTCAGATTTCCTGATTTAAGTCCCAGAATTAGATTTTGAGTTTCTGGGGCATTACAATATCTCCCCCTTGTAAACATTCGTCCTTGAATGTTACAAAACACACAGGAAGCAGAAAAATAACAATCAAACTTTCCAAGTACGGCTCATTTAACTCCAAAACTGCTGGAATGACTACCTCCATTTTAAAATACATAACTGAACTAAATTTACCTTACATACAAACATTCAAAAACATAAAAGAGATTTGAACATCTGAATTGAGTCATGAAAACTGAATTGAGTTCTAGGGTCAAAACTATTATCTCAAGCTATGGTAGAGCCGGTAGGGTACAAGTGCGGGTATTTGTCCTTCATATCTGCTTCGGCTTCCGATGTAGCTCCCTCAACCTGCTAATTTCTCCATGAGACTTTGATTGAAGCTATTTCCTTGTTCCTCAGCTTACGCACCTGACGGTCAAGGATCTGTCTAATGGCACAACTGAGGTTCGATCTCTGATGCACTTCTTCAAATGTGACACATGGAAAATTAGGTGCACAGCTGCTAGTTCTGAAGGTAACTCTAGCTCATAGGCTACATTGCCGATACACCTCAAAATTCTATAAGGTCCCATATATCTTGGACTGAGCTTTTCTTTCTTTTCGAACCTCATCACCCTTTTCATGGGTAAAATTGTCAGGTATACCCAGTCATCAACTGTAAACTCCAACTCTCTTCTTTGCACACCGACATAAGATTTCTGACTGCTCTGAGCTGTTTTCAACCTTCTCGGATGAGCTGAACTTTCTGCATGCCTCGTGAATCGATTCTGTCCCTATCAAGGTAGATTCTCCAACCTCGAACCACCCTATAGGAGCTCTACACCTTCTACCATACAATGCTTCAAATGGGGCCATCTAGATACTAGTATGGTAGTTGTTGTACGCAAACTCGATAAGAGGTAAGTGGTCATCCCAATTACCCTTAAAATCGATCGCGCATGCTCTTAGCATATCTTCTAGGGTCTGAATGGTCCGCTCCGCTTGCCCATCGGTCTGTGGGTGAAAAGCGGTGCTGAGCTTGACCTGAGTGCCTAGTCCCTTCTGAAAGGACTTCCAGAAGTGTGAGGTGAACTGTGTTCTCCTGTCGGAAATGATAGCCAAAGGCACCCCATGGAGTCTAACTAACTCTCGGATGTAAAGTTTGGCATAGTCCTCAGCTGAGTCTGTGGTTTTAACAGGGAGGACATGAGTTGACTTAGTCATCTGATTTACTACCATCCAGATTGAGTCATGCTGTCAGCGAGTCCGAGGTAGACCTGTAATGAAATCCATATTAACTTCTTCCCACTTCCACATAGGTATACTGATATCTTGGGTCATGCCTCCTTGCCTTTGATGCTCTACCTTGACTTGCTGGCAGTTTGGGCACTTGGCTACGAATTCAGCAATTTCTCTTTTCATGTTATTCCACCAATAAATATCCTGCCAATCGCGATACATTTTGGTAGCACCAGGGTGAATGGTGTATCTCGAGCTATGTGCCTCAGCCAGTATCTGCTGTCTCAACTCACTAACATCCGGTACACAGAATCTTCCCTGGTAACGGAATACACCATCTCCCCCTTTGGAGAAAGCCTCAACCTCCTTTTTGAGAACTACTTCTTTAAGTTTAAGTAGGATTGGATCTTCATCTTGTCTAGAATTAATGTCAACTACTAAGGATGAATCCAACCTGCTTTGCATTACCACACCACCTTCAGCTGAATCTACCAACTGCACCCCTAACCGGTCTAGTCTGTGAACATTCCTTGCTAACTCCTTTTTGTCTTCCTCAATATGAGTCACACTCCCCATAGACCATCTACTTAGGTCGTCAGCTACCACATTGGCTTTGCCTGGGTGATATAGTACACTCATGTCAGTCTTTTAGCAACTCCAACCACCTTCTCTGGTGCAGATTTAGACCCTTCTGACTCAGCACGTACTGAAGACTCTTATGATCCGAAAATACATCTACATGAGCTCCATATAAGTAATGCCTCCATATTTTTAGCACAAACACCACTGTTGCCAACTCTAAGTCATGAGTTGGATAATTCTTGTCATGAACCTTGAGCTGTCTGGAGGTGTAAGTTATCACTTTGCCCCGCTACATCTGAACCCAACCGAGTCCAACCCTAGAAGCGTTGCAATAACAACCAATCCATCTGTTCCATCTTGCAAGGTCAAAACTGGAGTAGTAGTGAGTCGACTCTTCAACTCCTGGAAAATCTTCTCACACTCGTCCGACCACTAAAATTTCACCTTCTTTTGTGTTAACTTAGTTAGAGGAGATGCTATGGAGGATACGCCTTCCACAAACCATCGGTAATAACCCGCTAAGCCCAGGAAACTCCTGATTTCAATAGGAGAGGTAGGTCTGGGAAAATCCTTCACTACTGCTATCTTATGAGGGTCTACTTGTATTCCTTCACCCGAGACCACATGAACTAAGAAGGTCATGAACTTTAACCAAAATTCGCACTTGTTGAACTTGGAAAATAACTGGCGGTCCCTGAGTGTCTGTAATTCTAATCTTAGGTGGTTGGCATGCTCTTCCTCATTTCTGGAGTATACTAGAATGTCGTCGATAAATATGATGACGAACATATCCAAATACTATTTGAAGACTCTGTTCATTAGGTCCATGAAGGTTGCTGGGCTTTTGTTAGCCCAAAGGACATTATCACAAATTTTTAGTGACCATACCGAGTTTTGAATGTTATTTTCGGTATGTCACACTCTCTGACCCTTAGCTGATGATACCTTGACCTAAGATCAATCCTGGAGAAACAACTGGCTTCCTGAAGTTGATCAAATAGGTCATCCATTCTGGGTAGGGGATACCTACTCTTGACTGTGACTTTCTATAGCTGATGGTAGTATATGCACATTCTGAGGGTACCGTCCTTCTTACACACGAATAAAACTAGGGCACCCCAGGGAGAGATGTTGGGTCTGATAAAAATCTTGTGAAGATGATCTTTTAGTTGCTCCTTCAACTCCTTAAGCTCAGCCAAAGCCATTCTATAAGGAGTGATGGAGATAGGCTGAGTATCTGGGAGAAGATCTATTTCGAAGTCTATTTCCTGTTTAGGGGGAACTCAGGGAAGATCTTCAGGAAAAACATCTGGGAACTTACTGACTACTGGAACATACTGGATGGTTGGGGTTTCAAAGTTGGAATCCTTGACCCGAACCAGATGATATATACATCCTTTGGACATGAGTTTCTGGGCCTTAAGGTAGGAAATAAACCTACCCTTAGGCATTGAACTGCTACCCATCCATTTTAACACTAGCTCATTGGGAAACTGAAACTTGACAACTCTAGTTCTGCAATCGACTGAGGCATAGCAGGAGTATAACCAGTCCATGCCAAGAATAAGGTCATGCATACTCTTCCACCATCCGATATCCCTGTTTCTAATTCATAAATTCAGCCACCTTAGCTTCCCTGAGCTCCCAGGGAAAGAATCTGTCTAGGAAGGCTGTAGTGAACTCCTCCCACTCCACCAGTTCTACTCCCACTGGTCTCCCCTCCTTCCACTAGTCATACCAGTTCTGAGCTACCCTTTTTAGCTGCTAGGCAGCCGGGTCGGCACTCTCTGAGGAGCTAACACCCATAATTCGGGTGATCTTCCTAATCTCATCCATGAACTCCTGTGGGTCCTCTCCTACCTTAGATCCATGGAAAGCTGGAGGGTTCATCCGAGTAAAGTCCCGAACCCAGGTAGCTGCTACGAATCGAGGCAGCTATTGCAAACCCATTAGTATTGACCAGAACCACCTAGTCGTTCACTTGATTCGTGACTATCTGTGCGAGCAGCTAGATGGCCACTCTAAACTCGGCAGAAGACACTGGATCGTCCTGAGGGGCTGCTGGAATTGGTGGGGCAGGTCAGTGAGTGTTGCCATCCCTTTTTCCATTACCATATCATGGAGATATGATTTCACTAAAACGAAACAGAGCACAAGTTAGCAGAACATTTATGGAATTGAACTTCAACCCATGATAAAAAGTATGAATAAAAAGGAGTTTTCCTAATAAAGACTCATAGCCTCAGCTTCATAACTGTGGCGTGCTTCTGAGGCCTAGATCGTCGACACAGAACAAGCATTGGTACATTGAATGTACTGAGTAGGTAGGAGAAATCATAACATGGAGGATAAAATAACTTAAATGTAAGGAAATGCAATGACCAACTGAATGCTGAAACTGAACAAACTAAAATATACTGAGATTGTCATAATGACCCTTTCTGATAGTCAAAGACATGCCCTAAATCTAAGATGCTGATCTGAATTACGGTACTGAACTGAGTAATTTGAAACTGTTATGAACTGAGCTAGTATGAGACTGAACTGAACTGACTAGTGGGAGAGTCTATAAATGATATATAACCACGTGAGCTAGACATAGAGTCCAATGTATACACCCTATCGATAGGTCCCAATATACCTTGCCAGGGTATCAAGTTATGAACTGGGTGATCACAAGTCTGGGGTCATAAGGTCAATAAAAAAATAACCTATGGTGGCAATGTAGTTTTAGGAACCTGGGTGTGCTGGAACCCCGGTCTGCATGGTGCTAAGTCCTACTCCCACTGGATAGTCCTAGACTGACTACTAAGCTGATAGCTCAAAATTGGGGCCCAAGACTAAGTCAGGAATACCTATCTGGAAGTACCCTGAGAATATTATCAGATCGAATTCTGTAACTGGTGTTCTAAGACTGGCTAGAGCTGCTTATCTAGAAGTGTCGTAACCGTCTAAAGAAAGAATTATAAACTGAAGCCGGGATCCTAAGGTCATCAGAGGCGCTTATCTAGAATGTCATGACCGCCTAAAAAACCACTAAAATCTGATAACTGAGTCTAATACTGTTAACTAGGAGGCACCACTGACACCTCAAGAATTAACTGTAGTCAAACTGATCAGCTGACATTTCTGGACAACACTGAGTGTAATAATCTGACTGAGACTGGACATGCATATATCTGACTAAAATTTCCACATACGCTAACAATATGTGGATCTCAAATCTTATAGAATCAAGCTATAGGGAAACTAGTCCAACACGAAAGATTCTAAATTCTACTGAACTGAGAACTAGGGCTAAATCATTCCACTAGATACAATTCTCACAAATTAATAGAAATAGGGAATAATAAAGTAGTTAAAAATCATGAGAAATACTCCACTTGAAATCTCAAGAAATTAGTCTGACAATTTTTCTACATTTCGAATCCACAGGGCTAAACTGATAGAGAAAATAGAGAAGATTTTGGGGACAGAAGGGAATAACTATTCCCTTGTTTAATTCCCACATACCAAGATAAAAATTCCTGAAGAAGAAAGCTAGAACTTCTACAACTAATGAGGAACCCTAGTTCTTGCTTGAGAGGAAAAGTCTGAGTTTCTATGATTGATATTCTAAGATTTTACGTAGGGAATGAGGGGGAAAATTGTTTAATCCCTCTAAATTCTCTGAAATTATACTTAAAACGACATAGTTTAGAAATAGGTGGAAAATTACAAAAATATCCCTTGAATAAAAATCTGAAAACTAACCAACAGGGATCCAGCGAGTCGCTCAACAAGTCATTGCTTGAGACCGCGACTCATTGGGACCACTCGTTGGTCATACTGCCTGGGTGATGGTATCATTGGGTCTGGCAATGGGGGACACTACGACTCTTTTGGTTGAACTAACGAGTCGTTGGTTCCTCCCGTGGTCACTGAACAAGAATTCAAACAAAACACTGGACCCTCTCCTGACGGGTGACACAATAACTTGTTGGTTGGGACAATGAGTCATTGTCACCACTCGTTCTACTCACTAGAAATCCTAAAGGATTCTTGAGCTGGACATCATAGGTGGTGACGATGAGTCATTACTCGACCTAATGACTCGTCCCCTCCACTCATCATCAGCACTGCCTCAGGGGTTAAACTTTACCAGGACCCTTCCGATGACCGATTCAACAACTCATTACTTGATCCGATTAGTCATCGTGTGAGTCTTCACCCCCTGGCTCCTGAATTAACATTTCCTTCTTGACTCACGAGTCTGACCATGACTCGTCCAGTCACTGGAAGAGTTGTGCCACGACTCATTCTGTGGAAAAATTTCCTTATTTCTATTGGATATTTCTTGAAAGGTCTGAGTCTGGTCTAGGGAAGTCTTGTAGTGTTACAATATCTCTCCCTTGGGGTCATTCATCCTCAAATGAAGAATAAAACTGCTGGAAAACTAGGAAAAGAGCTGTGATTCCTAGACTGAGATTATGAGCTGGTGTCTGAAGGAGTAACTAACTCCGAACTGACTTAACCATGCTAAAAGAGCTGATGCAACTAGAATGCACATTGAAAATCTGAATAAAGCTAATGAGTACGAAACTGAACCGAGTACTGAGGAGGGATTTAGTACCTGATGCTGGAACTAAACTAGAAGGGAATAAGTTAGGGTATCTGTCGATCATGTCTGCTTCTGCTTCCTACGTGGCTCCCTCAACTAGCTGGTTCCTCCACAAAACTTTCACCGAAGCGACTTCCTTGTTTCTCAACTTACAAACCTGATGGTCAATGATCTGGACTGGGACCTCTTCGTAAGGAGACTATCGTTTCTTCCCACACTGTCCAGTGGCATAACTGAAGATGGATCACTGATGCACTTCTTCAATAGTGACACATGGAAGACTGGGTGCACCGATGCTAACTCCGGAGGTAGTTCTAACTTATATGCCACACTGGCAATTCGCTTC
This sequence comes from Datura wrightii, assembly GCA_035772735.1. Lineage (NCBI taxonomy): Eukaryota > Viridiplantae > Streptophyta > Magnoliopsida > Solanales > Solanaceae > Datura > Datura wrightii. Next base: position 62,909,248 of record JASDFA010000016.1, on the reverse strand, counting down.
AGAATTCTGTAGGGTCACACATATCTCAAACTGAGTTTTCCCTTCTTCCCAAATCTCATCACCCCTTGTATGAGTGAATTTTTTAGATAAACCCAATCATCCACTGCAAACTCTAAACTCTCTTCTCCTCACATCAGCATAAGATTTCTGATGGCTTTGTGTTGTTTTCAACCTCTCCCTAATAAGTTTCACCGTCTGCATAGCCTCATGAACTGAGTCTAGCCCTATCAGGATAGCTTCACCAACCTCAAACCACTCGATAGGAGATCTACACCTCCTACCATACAATGCCTCAAACTGGGCTATCTAGATACTAGAGTGGTAGCTGTTGTTGTATGCAAACTTGATGAGAGGTAGGTGATCATCCCAAATGCCCTTGAAATCGATCAACATGCTCTCAGCATATCTTCAAAGGTCTGTATAGTCTGGTCAACTTGTCCATCTGTCTGCGGGTGAAAAGTTGTGCTGAGCTTGACCTGGGTACCAAGTCCCTTCTGAAATGACTTCCATAAATGTGAGGTGAACTAGGTACCTCTATCTAAAATAATGTATAAGGGCACCCCATGCAGTCTGACCAACTCTCGTATATAAAGCCTAGTATAATCCTTGGCTGAGTCTGTAGTTTTAACTGTGAGGAAATATGCTGACTTGGTTATTTGTTCTACTATCTCCCAGATTGAGTCATGCTGTCGACGATTGCGAGGTAGACCTGTAATAAAATCCATATTCACTTCTTCCCACTTTTATGTGTATATGTTGATATCTTGAGTTATACCTCCTGATCTCTGATGTTCCATCTTAACTTGCTGGCAGTTTGGGCACTTAGCAACAAATTAGAGCTGAATCATAAAGTTTAAAAAAAACATCTAAACAAAGTTACAAGTCTGCATAACCAAGTCTGAGTCTGAAAGACACTACAACTGATGAGTTTCTATGAAAAGCCCCAGCTAACTGCAAGTCTAAATAAAATAAAATGGAACTAAAATAAATGATCTTCCTCCTCGAAAGATGAGGACTCACCAATAGTGAAACTGGAATCTTCTAAGATTGATCGGCTAGCGAGGCTGAGACTGAGATCCTACATCTGTATCATAAAACAATACAACATAAAATATATGCGTTAGAACTTTGAATGTACTAAGTAAGTGAGAGAAACCATACACAGGAAATGAAATAACTGAACTGAAAAGACATGCAATGACCAACTGAACTACTGAAATTGAATAACTGTAATAAGTTGAGATGGTCTGAAAGACCCTGTCTAATGGTCAAGGACATGCCCTAAATTTGAGATACTGGACTGAACTAAACTGACTAATCTAAGACTAAACTGAGCTGATATGAGGACTCACCAATAGTGCAGCTGGAGTCTTCTGAGCTCGATCAACTAGCGAGGCTGAGACTGAGATCCTGCAACTGTATCATAAAATGATACAGCATAAAAGGTATGCATCAGTACTTCGAGTGTACTGAGTAAGTGAGAGAAACCATACATAAGAAATGAAATAACTGAATTGAAAAGACATGCAATGACCAACTGAACTGTTGAAACTGAATAACTATAATAAGCTGAGATGGTCTGAAAGACCCTGTCTAATTGTCAAGGACATTCCCTAAATTTGAGATACTGGAATGAATTGAACTGACTAATCCGAGACTAAACTGAGTTGGCTAGTGGGAGAGTCTATAACCGACATATAACCATGTGATCTAGACATGGAGTCTGATGTATACACCCCATCGGTAGGACCCAATATAACTTTCCAGGGTATAAAGTCATGAAGTGGGTGATCACAAGTATGGGGCCATGAGGCCAATAAACTGTATTCTACGGTGGCAACATAGTTCTGGGAACCTGGGTGCATTGGAACCACAATTCGCTTGGTGTTATGTCCTACTACCATTAGATAGCCCTAGACTGAATACTAAGCTGATAGCTCAAAACGGTGCCCTAAGACTAGTTAGGAATACCTATCTAGAAGAACCCTGAGAGTCTTATCAGACCGTAATCTGTAACTGGGATCTAAGACTGGTCAAAGCTTCTTCTCTAGAAGCGTCGTAACTGTCTAAAGAACAAACAGTAATATGAAGCTGGGGTCCTAAGGCTGGTCAGAGTTTCTTATTTGAAAATGTCATGACCGCCTAAAAAACAACTAAAACTGATACTAAGACTATTTCTAATAACTGGGAGGCACTGCCGACACCTCGAAAAGTTCTGTAGTCAAACTGATCAGCTGACATTTCTGGCTAACACTGGATATTCTAACATTTTGACTGAAACTTAACTGACAATAGTCTAACTAATTTTCAATATAATTAACAACATGGGAGTCCCCAACACTATTAGAATCAAGGAAAATTTCGATATGTAAACACTATTGTAAGATTCTAGTTTTTTTGTATTTAAGAGTAGGGCTAGATTTCACGTTACAGGAACAATCAACAACATAGTCACAAACTGGTGGATAAACATCAACATTTAACATAAATGATATTCCACATGATTTAAACGTGGTCTGACAGATAATTTTATCACATTTGGAAGTCTCAAGGCTAGAACTGATAGAGAAAATAAAGAAGGATTTTGGGGACACAACGGAAGAACAATTCCCATATTGAATTCCCACATACCTGGCTAAGAATTTCTGGAGAAAATTCTGAGAAGGCAACGTGTGCCCTAGCTTCTGCTCTGAACTTCTTGTCTGTTCTACGTTTAGCCTTGAGGAAAGGAGAGTGAAATTATGGGGAAAAGGTTATTCTACCCCTTTAACTCCCTCTTAAACGATCCCAAAATGATGGGGTTTCCGTATTAAAAAGGTAGGAAATTACCAACATACCCCTGGAAGAAGGAACTGAAAACTGGCCAACACTGAATGACCGGCCTTAAAATGGGTCGTTAGCCGAACCCATGACCCGTTGGAACCCACTGTTGGTTCTGGGTCCATAAACGATGCCCACTGGAAATGAGCCACGGGAGGGTACCATGATCTGTTGGAAAAATAGACGGGCATTGGTACATCTCGTTAGTACTAGTAGGATAACTGGGCCTTGAGGCAACGATCAACACAACGACTCATTGGTAGGACCAATGGGTCATTACATTAATTCGTGGTCCACACTGCTAGGGCCCGAGACTGGGCGACGGGTGGTAGCAACAGCTCGTTTGTAGGAACCATGAGCTGTTGGTTCCTCTTGTTGCCTCAGGGAAGGGTTGGTTAGGATTCTGAACTTGGGATCAGACAGATGACATGACGGCTCATTGGTTCAACCAATGAGTCATCCTATGCCTCATTGTTTCCCCCGGAGGAAAACTACTACGCTGAAAATGACTCAGACAACGACCTATTGGAGCTTCCCATAGCTCATTGTCTGGGTCGTTCTATAATAAAATTTTAGGTTTTTCTTCTGGACTTTCTTGAACTGCCTGAGTCTGGTCTAGAAAAGTTTTAGGGTGTTACAATATCTCCCCTTTGGGATCATTCTCCCTCGAATAAAGACTAAAACTGCAGTAAAACTTGGAAAAAAGTTGAGATTTCTAGACTTAGGCTATGAGCTGATTTCTGAAGGAGTAACTGACTCTGAACTGACTTAACCGTACTAACAGAGCTGATGCAACTTGAATAGAAAGTATAAATAAAGATGATGAGTACGAAACTGAATAGAGTACTGGGGAGGAATTTAGTACCTGATGCCCGAACTGAACTAGAAGGGGACACGTGTGGATATTTAGCCATCATATCTAATTCGGCTTCCCATGTAACTCCTTCTACATGTTGATTTCTCCATAAGACTTTGACTAAAGTTATCTCCTTGTACCTCAACTTTCGAACCTAACGGTCAAGGATATGAACTGGGACCTTTTCTTGTGAGAGACTATCTTTCACTCCCACACTTTCCAATGGCACAACTAAAGTTGGATCACCGATGCATTTCCTTAATAGTGACACATGGAACACTGGGTGCACTGATGACTCTGAACGTAATTCCATCTCATAAGCTACCTTGCCAATTTTGTTCAGAATTTTGTAGGGTCCCACATATCTCGAACTGATCTTTTCTTTCTTCCAAAATCTCATCACACCTTTCATGGGTGAAATTTTCAGATAAACCCAATCATCCACTGCAAACTCTAATTCTCTTCTCCTCATATCATCATAAGATTTCTGACATCTCTGAGCTATTTTCAATCTTTCTCTGATGAGTTGTACCTTCTTCATGAACTAAGTCTGGCCCGATTAAAGTAGCTTCACCAACCTCAAACCACCCAATAGGAGATCTACACCTCCATACAATGCCTCAAACGGGGCCATCTAGATACTCGAATGGTAGTTGTTGTTGTAAGCAAACTCGATGAGAGGTAAGTAATCATCCCAGCTGCCCTTGAAATCGATCATACATGCTCTCAACATATCTTCTAGGGTCTGAATAGTCCGCTAGCTTGTCCATCTGTCTGCGGCTGAAAAGCTGTGCGGAGCTTGACCTGGGTACCAAGTCCCTTCTAAAAAGACTTCCAGAAATGAGAGGTGAACTGGGTACCTCTGTCTGAGATAATGGATAGTGGCATCCCATGAAGTCTGATCAACTCCCGGATATAAATCCTAGCATAGTCCTCAGCTGAATCTGTAGTTTCAACTATGAGGAAGTGTGCTGACTTAGTCATCCGGTCTATTATTACCCAAATAAAATCATGTTGCCGACGAGTCCGAGGTAGACCCATAATAAAATCCATATTCACTTCTTCGCACTTCCAGGTGGGTATGTTGATCTCCTAAGTCATACCTCCTGGTCTGTGGTGCTCTACTTTGACTTGCTGGCAGTTCGGGCACCTAATTACAAATTCAGTGATGTCTATCGTCATGCCATTCCACTAGTAAATATCCCATAAATTGGTACATTTTAGTGGCACCAGGGTGGATGGAGTATCTCAAGCTATGTGCTTTATCCAGTATCTGTCGTCTCAAATTACCAATGTCTGGTACATACAATCTGCCCTCGTAACGGAGCACACTATCTCCCCCTTTAGAGAAAGCCTCAACTTCTTTTCTGAGAACCGCTTACTTAAGCTTAAGTAAGACGGGATCTTATCCTGTTTGGACTTAACTTCAACAACAAAAGAGCGATCTGACCCACTTTGCATTATGACTATTACACCCTGAAATTGTTTTTTGTTGATTATTTGATGGTTATATCTCATATTAAGGGAATTATGGGTCATATGTTGTCCGTAGGTGAGGAGGGAAACATGTGCAAAGGGAAAAGCGAAGAGTATGTGAAGTTTGTAAATAAGGGTAAATTTTAAATAGTCATATCTCCAAAAATATCATGATCCAGAAGTCCCATAACATATCAAAAGATAGGTATTTGAGTCTAGTTTACAGTGAAAAAAACCGCTCATCAATCGGAGTTTGGAGTAAAACGTTATGCTCATTTGAAGACAGCACTGTCGGCTGGAAAAGCGCCCTGGCGCGCGCGCGAGGGCACGTCGCATGGGCGCCGCACGCTTGCACTGCCCAGCCTGCCTACATGAAGTAATTTTGAGCTAAAAAGCTCATTTCTACTCCATTTCACTTCATTTTTTTTTAAATTCTCAGAATTAAGAGCTCCATCCAATGGTGAAAACAAATCCCAGGTAATAAATTGTATGGATAGGTCAAATTTCCTTATAGTCCAAGCTTGGAAATGGTTTCTAATGTTGTGAGCTTCTAATTGTCGAGTTGTTGCGTTTTTGGGTGCCAAGATGCTGCGTTTTTGGGCAGTAGGGAGGTGAACTTCTACCTCCATATTGGTGAGAGTTGAGTACAAAAGGAGGTGGTGTTTTTACTCTTTAAATTATCATGAATTAACAAGTTGTGTTGGAAGTGAAATTGGAACTTATGTGTTGCTTGGATGTGTGTTGTTGCTGCGTTTTGGCAGCATGGTTGCTACATTTTTGGAACGGGATTTAGCTGAAGAGGAACCCCGTATGGGCAGGGGTTATACACAAGTGAAAGGTAAGTGTTGCTACTTGGTTTATCCGCTCAAATTCGCAAGCTAAAGTAAGGAAATGACATAAAGTCAATATGTGTTTTATGTGATATTTGACTGAGGTTTCTGCCCGTTTTTGGGAGGTTGTTACAGCTGTATAGATGCTTGAATTTATCCAAATATGGAAGGAATACACCACACCTTTGGGGAGGTTAAACACCAAAAGCACGTAAGTGAAACTCTCTTGAATTGCCTCAAGTTTAAGATGCCTAAAGTACGTAGGATTGCTGAAAATTATATTATGATGTGGCTGTTTGATTTTACGTTTTGGGACATGAATTGTGACTGGGAACTTGGCATAAATAGTACTCATTCCATGTAGTGTAAGTAAGGAAGTTGAAGGTGTCGGAGTTTCTAGCAAGTGGAAGAAATTGGCTAAAAAGACATGATGAAGTGAGGTATGTAAAGGCGTCCCTATTCTTATTTTCCAAGCACGAAATCTTGTTGTTGATCGGGCCAATGTTCCTATGTTTTGTGTTCCTATTGAGGCATACATGATTCTTCCCAAAGTATTATAAATACTTCATATAAGGCTTGAAGAGTTAAATATGCTTGCAGTGAACAAATGCGAAGTGGAAGGCGTATTGTTTACGATTATTGTTATAGTTGTAAATCGAGTCTGAAGTCCCCTCAGCGTGGGCACCGTGAGCTGGTCCTTTATATTATTTCATGCATGTGATATCAAATTTGTTCAAAATTCTAGTTGCTATGTGAAATTTGTAAAAAGGCAAGAAGACGACACATAAACGAACTTAACGCTAGAAAATAATTTTTAAGCTAAATAAGGGTAAATGAGAACAACGAAATGAAAATTCCTTACAATAGTTATACACCCTCTTATGAACATGTTCTAAGGTATCTAAGGCCAATGGGAGATTCCTTTGATTTCTCTCCCTTTGTCTAACTGACTAGTTAACGAGTTTTCGAACAAACCGATACGTTGAACTTGAAAGATAGAACTCGAATGTGTAAATTATTGATATTTATATGAGACCATCTTTTTGGGAAGGTTATACACAGTTTATTAATGTTAGAAGGTTATACAAAAAATAAGTATATATTTACTTTTATTCCTATGTTCAAGTTACACGCTAGGGCAACAAGAAATGTCTTTAGAGTGCCGCTGTAAATTAATTGTAACTCTTGTGCTATCTGAACCTCCTGAGAGTCGAAAAGACATTAAGTTAAATAAGTGATATAAATACATTATGTGGTAATGATATAATGAGTATTAGGTGATGACCTTGTATAAATCAGCTAGAGTTGAACGTTTATAAAATAGTAACTTAAGTTAAAGAGAAGCTCTCTACTATACCCCTACACGTTTTGTTAAGTTATCGATTCTAAGTGTTGAAATTGTCTTCCATGACCGAAAAGGGTGATCCTAGGAGCTTCTAATCCATTTATAATGATATAAGCTTTCGTAAGCTCCTTGGTTAATTACAAAGTTGTGAAAGTCAATCCAGCGTCGTCCGAATTATGGTTATAAGTCTTTATTTTCCTATAAGGCAGCACTTGGAGAGTTGCTTATGAATTCTCAAGTTGAACAAATACAAATCTCAGATGCTTAAGTAATGTCTTCCAGTCACTAAGTTATGTTGAAGGGTGTTATGCTAATCTAAGATGTTTTCAAGAGATCATATTCCGAGAATCGTGCTAATGTCTCGATCAAGTATTTGATGTTGGGTACCAGCCTAAGAACTTAAGTCTTTATATGTATTTCCAGTAAGAAGTCTTAATGTATATGATTTTCATATTATAACATACAGTTGAATTTTTTTCAGTTATATTCAAGTGACGCATCTATATATGTAGCTCTTGTTGAGTTATCATTTGAATTCCCTAAATTCAGAAGAGTGATTCTCCCATGTACCAATGTTCCTAATATCTAAGTAAGTATAAGCACAAACTATGAAAATGATTGGTTAAGCTTAGAACTTCTAAGCCCAGGAAGTCACCTGGAGGTCACTTGGCTAACTAAATACGAGTTTATACGTTAGACAGAAGTCTCATACGTTGTATGTCTGTAATTCAGCTCTCAGCTCTATGTATATGTTAAGCGTTATGACAATAACTCCAAGCTTCAAGTTATAAGTCCCATGTTTTCCTGCAAATAAGGCAAATGAATTGAGAACTGCATGTGTGATCTTGGGCAAATTTATATGCCCAAGTGATACTTAAATGTATAATTTTAGCCTTGTTTATCTATCAATGTTTATACATTCTCATGTGATTTATAATAAAATGTGAATTTATACTAACCAACATGATTAGCGTTATTTTGCAGGTGAAGTGTAATTTTGGGAAGCTAAAATGCGTGTTGGGAGAGATCGGGGATGGACTCGGATGATTAGCAAAGGACAAAGCATTGGACGGCACAAATTAAAGGGGCTCCGCGATGGAGCCGTGTCATGCTGCCATCGCGGAGGCCTTCTGCCTGGATAGGGAATTTTTGGCCAAATTCAAGTGTGGGTGCACGTTGGGGCCGTGGCACGTTGGCCTAGCCCCGCGTTGCACGCCATGCCACGTTGGGCTTTATTACCTGGATAGTCTATTTCCAGTGAACCTCCGCGTCTGTGGTGTGTCACAGAGGCAGTGCTCCGCGATGCACTCCGTGACACGTTGCTTGTTATTCCAGGAAAAATTCCCACTAGTATAAATAGAACACTTAGGTTCATTTTTCAATATTCTGACTTGGTGGAGAAAAAACGTGGGTTACAGGCAGTTGAGGGGACAAAACTCTCAGGGTTTTTCTCTATCTTCTTCTTCTTTATTTCAATTGCTTGTACGTTTAACACTCATTTAATGATGTTTAATCCACAAATCAGTGGCTAAATCCTCTTCTTGCTGAGGTTAAGAACAATTGTAATGAAATGTGATTGTTGATTAAGTTGGTTTTTCATCTTTTCTTCCATGGTTGTTCTATTGATTCTTGTTCTTACTGCATTAATGTGTGGCCTATATTAATGTATATATCTAAAAAGTCCGGTTTCACTCGAGAGAGCAAGAAATTGGAAAGTTGTCAATCAATAAGATATGATCTTTTCTTGGTTTGGGAAAATTGAGAATTGATTTACCTTCAGGATAGAAATAAACCTGAAGGTCGTATTAGTCAATTAAGGAACCGGTTTTGTATGGCTAGAACATGAATTTCGTTTAATCACAGAAATGTAGGTGGACGGTTTATGATTCTTAAGTTGGGTTAAATACGAGAGTTTTAATCCATTGGCAATAGTTCTTGACTAGCAACCGGAGGAAAAGTTAACCAAATTATATCGATAATTTATTTCCTTACATGTTCATTTAACCTCAGCATGCTCACATTCATAGTTCAGACTCGAATTATATAATCTTTGTAGACTTAGGATAAAATTAGAAATCAAAATATATCAAACTCTTCTTTGCACTGTTGTCTTCATTTTTAGAATCAATATAGTAACACTTAAGTAATTTGTTACCTCATCCCAGTCCCTGTGGGATCGATACTTGGCTTACTTGAGCCACTTTACTACTTGTTCGACCACGTGCACTTGCGTATAGTTATACACCCATATAACAAACTCCGAACAAGATTTTGGCGCCGTTGCCTGGGACTGGCAATTGGTGAATTTTTCTTAAGTGTTAATTTACTATATTGTTTTTCTTAGTGTTGACAACTTGGTCTTAGCCTGTATTTTGCAGAAATACTGCTGAACACTGGCAAGAGACAAGGAGCTGGTGGACTCATATTTAGAGCCTGAAAGACTATTTCATCGTCAGCAGAGAGAAGCTCTAGAGAGAAAGCTGCAGTTGCTCAGACAAACAATTATGGAGCAACAACAAAATCCACCAGTAGTACGGGCAATGTTAGTGCCCGAGGAAGTAGCAGCTAGGCCGGTTCGCGAGGTGGCAATCCCACATGCTAACAATGTCACATATAGCATCCGCAAACCTGAGCCAGGAGGGAGGTTCAAGCTCAAACAAAACATGGTGCAACTGCTGCACACCAGCAGGCAGTTCACAGGTCTCCCTCATGAGGATCGACAGAAGCATCTCCAAAATTTTTTGGAGATAAGTGACGCTTACATCCCCGTTGGAGTGTCATCAGATTATGTCAGGCTTACTTTGTTCCCATTTTCACTATTGGGAGAAGCCAAGAGGTGGTTGAAAGCTGAGCCACCTAATTCTATTACTACTTGGGATGATCTTCCAAGGAAATTCTTGATACGATTTTTTCCCTCCGGTAAAACAGCAAGACTTAAAAGTCAAATTCTAAGTTTCAAACAGAGAGAGCGAGAGAATCTATATCAAGCTTGGGAGAGATTCAAGTCCATGTTGCGGGATTGTCCTCATCATTATCAATCCAATGATGTGCTGTTCCACACCTTTATAGAGGGTTTGGAACGCCACCCAAAAATCTTGCTAGACTCAGCAGCTGGGGGACAAGCTTTGGAGAAAACTTATGAGGAGCTGTATACCTTGTTAAACCGTATTTCACAGGGCAATCCGGAGTGGAATGCTGATTCGTCAAGAGGAGGAATAAGGCAAGCAGCAGGAGTTCTAGAAGTGGATGGTTTTACAGCTATTGCTGCACAGATAGCTGCTTTACAGAATCAACTCAACACCCACTTCAGCAACATGACAATGAACTAGCCTCAAGCCCCAATGAAGGCAGTGCAACAGATTTGGTGTGAAGTGTGCGGGAGCAGTGAGCACTCAGCTGAGTGTTATGGAGCAAATCCTGACTCGGTGAACTTTGGGGGAAATGTACAGAGGAATAACCACCAATAGTATGGCAACAACTACAATTCCAACTGGAGGAATCACCCGAATTTCTCTTGGGGTAGCAACAACCATCAAGGGCAAAGTTCGAGTCAGGGGGTGCAGAGGAATCAAGGAGGGCAGCAGAACTATCAGGCACAATATAGAAACAACAATGCACCTCCTCCACCACCATCACCCAGTATTGAGGAGATGTTCAAGACAATGATAGCTAACCAAGCTCAATTGCAGGCTGACTATGTGAAATTGGCAGTCGAGGTAAAGAACAACCAGTTAGCTACTAAGGCACTTGAATATCAATTTGGGCAATTTGCTGCAGCCTAAAATACCAGGCCTAGAGGAGGACTTCCGAGGGACACAGATCCCAATCCCAAGCAGGTGAATGCGGTGACCACAAGGAGTGGTTTGCAGCTGAAAGAGGTGGAACCAGAAAGACCACCTTAACAATCGGGAGCAGCAGAAGTTGAGAGGGAGCAAAGTGATGAGAGGGGAAGAAAAAGGAAGCTGAATCAGAAAGACTACCACCCCCGTTCCCTCAAAGATTAAAGAAACACAAGGAGGAGGCGTATTTCAAGAAATTCATGGTGGTGCTGAAGCAGGTACATATTAACTTACCTCTTGTTGATGTTTTGCAGGGAGTGCCGAAATATGCAAAGTACATTAAGGACATCGTGGAAAACAAAAGTCGGTTGACTGAGTATGCTATGGTAGCTCTCACGGAGGAGTGCACTTCCCGGACACAAAACCGACTGCCCACAAAGCTCAAAGATCCTGGGAGCTTTACTATACAAATTACAATTGGGCAGAGTATCTGAGCTCGCGGATTATGTGATTTGGGAGCGAGCATAAATTTGATGCCGTCATTGGTATTCACGAAGTTGGGTTTAGGGAGTCCTAGACCAACTACAGTGATCTTGCAACTAGCGGATCGGTCCTTAGCCAGACCTGATGGCATTGTGGAGGATGTGCTGGTGCAAGTGGGCTCACTTATCTTCCCGGTAGATTTCGTCGTGCTGGATTTTGAGCCAGATGCGGAAGTCCCATTTATTTTGGGACATCCTTTCTTGGCGACCGGGAAGGCGCTAATTGATGTAGCCGCAGGGCAGCTAACCATGCGGGCACATGACAAGGTGGAAGTGTTAGATGTATATAAGGCCCCCAAGCTTCCGACTGTGTGCGAGGAACTCTCGGTGATCAACGTGATTGATCGAGGTGATGATGCGCAGATAAGTGATTCACGAGAGTTAATGGGAAAACCACCGGAGAGATGTAAGCACTACTGGGGTGAGGACGGTGGTCAAGAGAAAATGTCCGTCACCCTAGAAGATGACTGAGCTGAATGACGTCGAGCCGCGACGGTAAACCAGGCGCTTCACGGGAGGCAACCCGTGAAAATTTTCTTTTTGTAAATTGTGAATAAATTTCTTTTTTTTTCTTGATTAACAACAAAATTTTTAGTTTTTATTTTTGTTTTTATTTTTATTTTGAGTGAAACCTATAATTTTAACCAATTTCTTACCGTAAGATGAATTTCAGGTTGAACGGAGGATAAATGTGCAAGAGATCGCAAAGGAAAATTTGAGGTATGAAAAATAATAAAAAGTTGCAAAACAGTGAGCTAGGGCGTGGCTCCATGTCATGGAGGAGGGCCTCCGCATTACCCTCCATGACACGTTGAGGTTTAAATCTAGAATTTTAAAAAAAAATTCCAGAACACCCTCGCGACAGCTCCGTGTCACGGAGGGCATGCTCCGCGTTACCCTCCGTGACACGATGCAGTGTATATTGCGACGGGTCACACCGGGTCGCCGGGTGATCCGCGTAAATTTCCCACTTTTAAACCCCGATTCCCCCTCAATTTTCCTTATTTCTCATGCACTCCGCGACCAACCTCCCAATAACCCCTCCCCCCTCAATGTGACACAGACTTAGGCCAAGAATTTCATCGAGTTTTCATCAATTCTTCGAATTCAAGGTATGTTCTTCAATTCTATCTCATTTCTTCAAGATTGAACATGTGATATGAGCTAAACTTTCCCTAAGTAGAAATTAAGCTTAAATTCAATTGAATTATTGATTGATTGATGTTCGGAGTATCATTGTGATTGCTTGAACTCGTTAATGACATAGTTTAATCAAATTTTTGCCAAAATCATAGCTAGGGCTTGCCTTTGAGTTTGAAATGACAAAATTTAGTTGAACGAGTGAAATTCATGCTGGGTTGTACATGTTGAGTGAGATGAGTCGATGTGCTAACTGTTACTATGCTAAAAGACCGACGGATTCTCGGGTGAAGGAAATATTGGAATTTGCAAGAATTGGGTGAATTGTATAGGTTCATGTAGATAAATTCTTTTTGTTTTCGTGTCTTTGTTTCTCATTGCTAAGTGCGATGGGATAAAATGTTATCGATGGTAATGATTGTGGCTAGTTGTACGAAGTCTGAGTAGTACATAGAATATATACCGTCAAATTCTCCAAATGCACTAAGCATATTTGTATGTTTTGTTGGTTGTTTGTGTAAATAAGCATGATCTTGTCTTAATGTTGTAATTTTGGCTAAGGACTAAGTGTGGTGTAGCCTAGCTTAACCCAACCTTAGTCGAAGAAAATTTTAATTGGCTTAACATTGATTTTGTCTATTTGGGTTGACAGAAAAAATGGCAAGCAGGCAGGACAAGGGAAAAGGTGCATCGACATCTGGCGCCGGAAGAAAAAGAATCAGACTGGGCACAGCGGTCCCAGTAGCACCAGCGGTTCCACGCGGCCAATGCCGTCAATATGGAACCCGGTGGGTGACAGAGGAGGGGAAGAAGTGGTACGCAAAGCACAAGGAGAGCAAGTACTTCCCCGAGGAACACATAGCAAGGGAATCGTTGGCACAGGAGTTCCCCAGGATTGTTCAGAGGATCGAGGCAGCTGGGTTGAACTTCATTTTTGAAGAGCCCAAGGAATGCAACTTGCACTTGATTCGGGAATTCTACGCTAACTAGAACCCGACTCTCAGAGTCACACCATCAAAATAAGGGGGAAAATAGTCACTTTTGAGCCCCACCACCTCAATTCTATCTTAGGGGCATGGGACACAGATGCCCACGTGCTTCGACAGCTGAACATCACTCCACCATATGCAGACATCAGATGCACATTGTGTGGAACCCGATCGACGGCTAGGTGGAGCAGACATAAGGAGAGGGGCTACCATCAGACTTTGCCCTATTCACAGATAAATAGGGAAGCTAGGATATGGCTTAAGATCGTGTGTTCCTGCCTAATCCCGGGGGTGCATATGACGGATGTAACCCGGGATCGTGTATGCTTGGTGTACGTCCTGATGAAAGGGCTGGAGATCAATGTGGGGGGGGGTGATTATTTCCGCCATGAAGAGAGCCCGGTTGCATCAGGGGCACAGATACGGATTTGGTGGATTACTCACCACATTCCTGAGGGGCCTGGACATTGAGGAAGAGGCCCTTGACTATATCCCGCAGATGGAGCGGCGGGCCTTAGATGTCACCAAAACTAAGGCACCCGACACCACCCACGGGCCTGTTCTTACACTTGCCAAGCGACATGCTCGAGATGATCAGTACATGGCTCGCATGTACGAGATGCAGATGCTCCAGCTACGGATATGCGGGAGGCCGGCAACAAAGGAGCAGCTATGGCAGCTCGAGCTAGACTTCCCTTTGGGCGAAAATGCCAGGGCTCTATGCCGAGTAGGGCAAGCTTTTGTAGAGCCCACGGATGATGATGTCCCCATAGATGAGGAGACACGTCATGAGGACTCCAATGTGGAGTCCGATGATGACGACGGGGGTGATTCAGACATGGGAGGCGAGGCAGCAACACCTGATGAAGAAGTGGAGTATTTCGATTGATTAGGGAGTTCCACCACCCAAATTTTTATGCTATGTTAATTTTTATGAACACTGGGGACAGTGTTCGAGATAAGTGTGGGGTGGGAGTAGTTAGGTGCTGGTTGTGTTGTTGTGTATGTTCTGTTCTGTTGTTGTGCCTGTGGAAAAATTTTGTGACCCTATGATTTGTGATTGTGAAGTTTTTGTTCTGTATTGTAATTAAATGTGAAACTGTTGTTTGTTGCTGTATGTCGTTAGCTGATTTTGTACATATTTTTGTTTCATCGAAATGATCGATATTTTTAAAATTTCTTTTTTTTGTCAATCTCTGGGTTTCTCGGTGTTTGTTTTCGGTTCTTTTACCGAGAATGGTCCCATTGAACCGAAGTCCTAGTTAGTGACCGTTCCCTATGATGGATGGATGGTGACCGTCTTAAGGGAAATGTAGTCGTTAGGAGTAGATTTTTCATTTATTTTTCAGTTGTTTTCTTTTGTGGGTTGCATCCCAAAACCTGTAGTTACTTTATGGTTGCGGAATTCTGGTTGCGTGCCGTACATGATATTTGAAATGCAAAGGTGATTCGTATGAAAGCATGCAACTTTGTAAATATGTTGAGATACCTAGGCCATAGAGTCGATTCAGTGTGATTGAGGCTTAATGTTTGAATTCTTGTAATTAGCTGATTGAAGAGTCTGTGAATACGTCTTGAATTGAGCATGTGCAATAAGTGTGAAGTGAGGTTTTGTTTATTCCATGCCATTGTGAAGTGTATAGAACTTGCCTGATGTGTGTACGAAACGAAATGAAGGACGTGTATTATAAGAAAGGATGTAGGCATTTCTTTGTGTTAATCGAAAGTTTCTCTTTTTCATTATTGTACCCACCTTGAATGTACACCCTAGTTAGCCCGTTGAGCCTTTAGCCTCTTATTTTTTTTCTTGTGTCAAAATGTGTAAACCGAGCTTTACCCCTTCTTTTCATTAGTCGTAAATTTGATCCAAAACTCTTAAGCGCTTAAGAAGAGAAAATAATTCTCCCAAAGTGTCAAAGAGTGAGAATGGTGAAAAGAAAAGAAAAGCAGAGTGATGAAAGGAAAGAAAAGGTTGAAGGTGCACTTGTTATAAATAAAATATAATGAAGGTATCTGAATAATCTTTGTTATCGAGTCAACTGTGCTTAAAGTTACGGGCCAAACTAAAGACAGACTTCAAGAATGGGAGGATGAAGGAAGAAACAATGCCCATGAGTTTGATGGGATGTATTGAAAAGGCGCTTAAGGATGCTAGTGGCTATTATTGGCTATCCCAATATTTACTAGTTTTGTAGCTTACATTACAACCCTTTAAAGTCCTACGTGATCCTACATCACATTTCCTTATATTAGTGGAGTAATACACTAAGGGCAAGCCTATGGTTCATGACATGATGCATGTGAATTCTTTTGGGAGAGAGAGTGAAATTGTGTTTATATGCCCCTGCATGTAACCGTTAGAGTTCATGTGATTAAAAAGGGGAAAATTCTCTTGCGTTGTGAGGGCACATGCTTGATGAGAGATTAAGTTTCGTGTCGGATATCTTGATCAGCTAATTCGCATGAGTTTGCCAATATCGAGAGTCGATTCTTAATTCTAGGAGGTCGTGATGTGTTGAAGGTCATTGCATTGATAGGACCATGCATGTTTTCTTGATGACTTGCTGTATTGAATAATCGGTATGCCCGTAGCCTGAATTGTCGAACCAAAGTAGCCAGGATGGGGTGTAAATTGCATGAGGTGTAAGATTGTTGTTCGGGGACGAACAAGGATTTAAGTGTGGGGTAAGTGATCTTGGGAAAATTTATATGCCCAAGTGATACTTAAATGTGTCATTTTAGCCTTGTTTATCTATCAATGTTTATACATTCTCATGTGATTTATAATAAAATGTGAATTTATACTAACCAACATGATGAGCGTTATTTTGCAGGTGAAATGTAATATTGGGAAGCTAAAATGCGTGTTGGGAGAGATCGGGGATGGACTCGGATGATTAGCAAAGGACAAAGCATTGGATGACACAAATTAAAGGGGCTCCGCGATGGAGCCTTGTCTCGCTGCCATCGCGGAGGCCTTCTGCCTGGATAGGGAATTTTTGGCCAAATTCCAGTGTGGGTGCGCGTTGGTGCCGTGGCACGTTGGCCTAGCCTCGCGTTGCACGCCGTGCCACGTTGGGCTTTATTACTTGGACAGTCTATTTCCAGTGAGCCTCCATGTCTGTGGTGTGTCACGGAGGCAGTGCTCTGCGATGCACTCCGTGACACGTTGCATGTTATTCCGGGAAAAATTCCCACTAGTATAAGTAGAACACTTAGGTTAATTTTTCAATATTCTGACTTGGTGGAGCAAGAACGTGGGTTACAGGCAGTTGAGGGGATGAAATTCTCAGGGTTTTTTTCTCTTTCCTTCTTCTTGTATTAAATTGCTTGTATGTTTAACACTCATTTAACGATGTTTAATCCACAAATGAGTAGCTAATTCATCTTCTTGCTGAGGTTAGGAACAATTGTAATGAAATGTGACTTTTTCAACACATCCCATCAAACTCATGGACATAGTTTCTTTCTTCATCCTCCCATTCTTGAAGTTTTTTGTTTAATTTGGCCCATCTTGTTTATTTATAACGATTGCACCTTCAACCTTTTCTTTTCTTCCATCACTCTGCTTTTCTTTTCTTTTCACCATTCTCGCTCTTTGACACTTTGGGGAAATGATTTTCTCTTCTTAAGGGCTTAAGAGTTTTGGATCGACTTTACGGCTAATGAAAAGAAAGGATTAAGCTCGGTTTACACTTTTTGACAGAGAAAAAAAATAATAGGCTAAAGGCTCAACGGACTGACTAGGGTACACGATCAAGGTGATTATGATAATGAAAAATAGAAACTTTCGGTTAAAAACAAAGAAATGCCTACATCCTTTCCTACAATACACCTT
Source organism: Datura wrightii (assembly GCA_035772735.1). Classification (NCBI taxonomy): domain Eukaryota; kingdom Viridiplantae; phylum Streptophyta; class Magnoliopsida; order Solanales; family Solanaceae; genus Datura; species Datura wrightii. Next base: position 62,891,633 of record JASDFA010000016.1, on the reverse strand, counting down.
CTTCATTTCGTTTTGTACACACACCAGGCAAGTTCTAGACACTTCACAATAGCATGGAATAACAAAACCTCACTTCACACTTATTGCACATGCTCAATTCAAGATGTATTCACAAACTCTTCAATCAGCTAATTACAGGAATTCAAACATTAAGCCTCAATCACACTGAATCGAACTCTATGGCCTAGGTATCTCAACACATTTACAAAGTTGCATGCTTTCATATGAATCACATTTGCATTTTAAATATCATGTACAACACGCAACCATAATTCCGCAACCATAAAGTAACTAAAAGTTTTGGGATGCAACCCACAAAAGAAAAACTACTAAAAAATAATTGAAAAATCTACTCCTAACGACTACATTTCCCTTAAGACGGTCTTCATCCATCCATCACAGAGAACGGTCACTAACTAGGACTTTGGTTCAATGGGACCCTTCTCGGTAAAAGAATCGAAAACAAATGCCGAGAAACCCAAGAAGTGAAAAAAAAAATTAAAAACATCGATCATTTCGATAACAAAAATATGTACAAAATCAGCTAGCACATTCAGCAACACACAACAGTTTCACATCTTTTTACAATACAGAACAACAACTTACAATCACAAATCACAAGGTCAGAAAATTTTGTTCACAGCACAACAACAGATTAGGACATACAAAACAGCATAACCAACACCTAACTACTCCCACCCCACACTTATCTCGAACACTGTCCCCAGTGTTCACAAAAATTTAAAAGAGCACAAAAATTGGGTGGTGGAACTCCCTGATCAATCAAAGTACTCAACTTCTTCATCAGGTGTTGCTGCTTCATCTCCCAGGTCTGAATCACCCCCATCGTCATCCTTGGACTCCACATCGGAGTCCTCCTGACGTGTCTCCTCGTCCGTGGGGACATCATCATCCATGGGCTCTACAAAAGCTGGCCCCACTCGGCATAGAGCCCTGGCGTTTTCGCCAAAAGGGTAGTCTAGCTCGAGCTGCCATAGCTCCTCCTCTGTTGCCGGCCTCCCGCCTATCCTCAGCTGGAGCATCTGCATCCCATACATGCGATCCATGTACTGATCATCACGAGCATGTCGCTCGCCTAGTGTAAGCACTGGCCCGTGGGTGGTGTCGGGAGCCTTAGTTTTAGTGACATCTAAGGCCCGCCACTCCATCTGCGGGATATAATCAAGGGCCTCTTCCTCGACATCCAGGCCCCTCAGGAAGGTGGTGAGTAGCCCACCAAATCCGTATCTGTTCCCCTGATACAATCGGGCTCTCTTCATGGCAGAGATAATCACCGCCCCCACGTTGATCTCCAGCCCTTTCATCAGGGCGTACACCAGGCATACACGATCCCAGGTTACATCTGTCATATGTACCCCCGGGATTAGGCAGGAACAGACGATCTTTAGCCATATTCTGGCTTCCCTGTTCATCTGTGAATAGGGCAAAGTCTGATGGTAGCCCCTCTCCTTGTGTCTGCTCCATCTAGCTGTCGATCGGATTCCACACAAAGTGCGTCTGATGTCCGCATACGGTGGAGTGATGTTCAGCTGTCGAAGCACGTGGGCGTCTGTGTCCCGCGCCCCTAGTATAGCATTGAGGTGGTGGGGCTCGAAGGTGACTATTTGTCCTCTGATTTTGATGGTGTGACTTCTGAGAGTCGGGTCCCAATTAGCATAGAATTCTCAAATCAGGAGCAAGTTGCATTCCTTGGGCTCTTCAAAAATGAATTTGAGCCCAGCTTCCTCGATCTGGTGTACAATCCTAGGGAACTCTTGTGCCAACGGTTCCCGTGCTAGGTGTTCCTCGGGGAAGTACTTGCTCTCCTTGTGCTTGGCATACCACTTGTTCCCCTCTTCTATCACCCACCTGGTTTCGTATTGGCGGTGTTGGCCACGTGGAACCGCTGGTGCTGCTGGGAGTGCTGTGCCCAGTCTGATCGCTTTCTTCTGGCGCCCGATGTTGATGCGCCTTTCCCTTTTTCTTGCTTGCTTGCCATTTTACCTATCAATCCAAGTAGACAAGATCAATGTTAAGCCAATGAATATTAACTCCGACTAAGGTTGGGTTAAGCTAGGCTACCCCACACATAGTCCTTAAACAAAATTGCAACATTCCGGCAAGATCATGCTTATTTACACAAACCAACAACCAACTATACAACCATGCTTAGTGCATTCGAAGAATTCGACGGTATATATTCTATGTACTACTCAGACTTCATACAGCTAACCACAATCATTACCCTCGATAACATTTTATTCCATCGCACTTAGCAAGGAAAAACAAAGAAATGAAACAACAAGAATTTATCTACACGAACCTATACAACTCACCCAATTCTTGCAAATTTCACTATTCCCCTAACCCGAGAATTCATCGGTTTTTTAACATCATAACAATTAGCACATCGACTAATCTCACTCAACATGTACAACCCGGCATGAATTTCACAAGTTCACTACATTTTTTCACTTCAACTTCAAAAACAAGCCCTAAATATGATTGTATCAACAAAATTCGATTAAATTATGCAATTAATGAGTTCAAGCAATCACAATGATACTCCGAACATTCATCAACAGCAATTCAATTGAATTCATGCTTAATTTCTGCTTAGGGCAAACTTAGCTTACATCACATGCTTAATATCGAAGAAAATCGATGAGAAATCACGGAGTGCATCGCGGAGCACTGTCTCCGTGACACGGAGCTGTCGCGAGGGTACTCTAGAATTTTTTAAAATTCCGGATTTATACCTTAACGTGTCACGGAGGGTAATGCAGAGGTCCTCCTCCGTGACACGGAGCTATCGCCCTAGCTCACTATTTGCCACTTTTTCTTAATTTTCATACCTCGAATTTTCCTTTGCGATTCCTTGTATATTTTCCTCCGTTCGACCTGAAATTCATTTTACTACAAGAAATTGGTTAGAATTCTAGGTTTCACTCTAAATAAAAATAAAAACAAAAGTTAAAACTAAAACTTTTGTTGTTAATTAAGTAAAAGAAAAAGAAAAATCTATTCACAATTTAGAAAGAAAAATTTTCATGGGTTGCCTCCCGTGCAGTGCATGGTTTACCGTCGCGGCTCGATGTCATTCAGCTCAATTGTCCTCTAGGGTGATGGACGTTTTCTCTTGAAAACCGTCCTCCCCCCAGTAGTGCTTACACCATTTCGGTGGTTTTCCCAATAACCCTCGTGAATCCTTAATCTGCTCATCATCGACTTGATCAATCACATTGATCACTGAGAGTTCTTCGTACACAGTCGGGAGCTTGGGTGCCTTGTACACATCGAACACTTCCACCTTGTCGTGTGCTCGCATTGTTAGCTGCCCCGCAGCTACATCAATCAGCGCTTTCTCGGTCGCTAAGAAAGGACGTCCCAAAATAAATGGGACATCCGCATCTGGTTCAAAATCCAGCACGACAAAATCTACCGGGAAGATCAGGGAGCCAACTTGCACCAGAACGTCCTCCACAATGCCATCAGGTCTGGCTAACGACCGATCTGCCAATTGCAAGATCACTGTTGTGGGTCTAGGACTCCCTAGACCCAGCTTTTTGAATACTGATGACGACATCAAATTAATGCTTGCTCCCAAATCACACAATCCACGAGCTCGGATACTTTGCCCAATAGTAATCTGTATAGTAAAGCTCCCAGGGTCTTTGAGCTTTGTGGGCAGTCGGTTTTGTATCTAGGAAGTGCACTCCTCCGTGAGAGCCACCGTAGCATACTCAGTCAACCGACTTTTGTTTGCCACGATGTCCTTTATATACTTGGCATATTTCGGCACTCCCTGCAAAACATCAACAAGAGGTAAGTTAATATGTACCTGTCTTAGCACCTCCATGAATTTCTTGAAACATGCCTCCTCCTTGTGTTTCATTAATCGTTGAGGGAACGGGGGGGGGGGGTCTTTCTGATTCCGCTTCCTTAGTCTTCCCCCTCTCATCACTTTGCTCCCTCTCGACTTCTGCTGCTCCCGATTGTTGAGGTGGTCTTTCTGGTTCCACCTCTTTCAGCTGCAAACCACTCCTTGTGGCCACCGTATTTACCTACTTGGGGTTGGGATCTATGTTGCGCAGAAGTCCTCCTCTAGGTCTGGTGTTTTGGGCTACAGCAAATTGCCCAAATTGATATTCAAGTGCCTTGGTAGCTAACTGGTTGTTTTTCACCTCGGCTGCCAATTTCACATAGTCAGCCTGCAATTGAGCTTGATTAGCTATCATAGTCTTGAACATCTCCTCAATGCTGGGTGATGTTGGTGGAGGAGGTGCATTATTGTTTCTAAATTGTGCTTGATAATTCTGCTGCCCTCCTTGGTTCCTTTGCCCACCCTGACTCGAACTCTGCCCCTGATGGTTGTTGCTACCCCAGGAGAAATTCGGGTGATTCCTCCAATTGGAATTGTAGCTGTTGCCATACTGTTGGTGGTTGTTCCTTTGTATATTTCCCACAAAGTTCACCGAGTCAGGATTTGCTCCACAACACCTAGTTGAGTGCTCACTGCTTCCGCACACTTCACACCAAATCTGCTGCACTGCATTCACTGGGGCTTGAGGCTAGTTCATTGTCATGTTACTGAAGTGGGTGTTGAGTTGATTCTGCAAAGTAGCTATTTGTGCAGCAATAGCTGCAAACCCATCCACTTCTAGAACTCCTGCTGCTTTCCTTGTCCCGCCTCTTGACGAATCAGCATTCCATTCTGGATTGCCCTGCGAAATACGGTTCAACGAGGTATACAGCTCCTCATAAGTTTTCTCCAGCGCTTGTCCCCCAGCTGCTGAGTCTAGCAATATTTTTGTATGGGGTTCCAAACCCTCTATAAAAGTGTGCACCAACACATCATTGGATTGATGATGATGAGGACAATCCCGCAACATGGACTTGAATCTCTCCCAAGCCTGATTTCGATTCTCTCCCTCTCTCTGTTTGAAACTTAGAATTTGACTTCTAAGTCTTGTTGTTTTACCAGAGGGAAAAAATCGTATCAAGAACTTCCTTGCAAGATCATCCCACGTAGAAATAGAATTAGGTGGCTCAGCTTTCAACCACCTCTTGGCTTGTCCCAATAGTGAAAATGGGAACAATGTAAGCCGGACATAATCTGATGACACTCCAGTGGGGATATAAGTGTCACTTATCTCCAAAAAATTTTGGAGATGCTGATGTGGATCTTCATGAGGGAGACCTGTAAACTGCCCACTAGTGTGCAGCAATTGCACCATATTCTGCTTAAGTTCGAACCTCCCTCCCGGCTCAGGTTTGCGGATGCTAGATGTGACATTATTAGCATGTGGGATTGCCACCTCGCGAACCGGCCGAGCTGCTACTTCTTCGGGCACTAACATTGCCCGTACTACCGGTGGATTCTGTTGTTGCTCCATGATTGTCTGTCTGAGAAACTGCAACTTTCTTTCTAGAGCTTCTCTCCGTTGACGATGAAATAATCTTTCTGGCTCCAAATACGAGTCCATCAGCTCCTTGTCTCTTTCCAGTGTTCAAAAGAGATTGAATCTGCAAAATACAGGCTAAGACCGAGTTGTCAACACTAAGAAAATAAAAATATAGTAAATTAACACTTAAGACAAATTCACCAATTGCCAAGTCCCCGGCAACGGCGCCAAAAACATGTTTGTCTGTTTGTTATATGGGTATATAACTACACGCAAGTGCACGTGGTCGAACAAGTAGTAAAGTGGCTTAAGTAAGCCAAGTATCGATCCCATAGGGACTGGGATGAAGTGCAATATGCTCAAGTGTACTATATTTTAATTCTAACAATGCAGACAACAGTGTAACCAAGAGTTTGATATTTTTGATTTCTAATAATTATGCTAAGTCTAAAACAATTATCTAATGTGAGTCTGAACTATGAATGTGAGCAGCTGAGGTTAAACGAACATGTAATGAAATTAATTGTCGATATAATTTGGTTAGCCTTTTCCTCCGGTTGCTAGTCAAGAATTATTGCCAAGGGATTAAAACTCTCGTATTTAACCCCACTTAAGAATCATGAACCATCCACCTACATTTCTGTGATTAAATGCAATTCATGTTCTAGCCATACAAAACCGCTTCCTAAATTGACTAATACGACTTTCAAGTACATTTCTATCCTGAAGGTAAATCAATTCTCAATTTTTCCAAACTAAGAAAGGATCATATCCTATTAATTCACAACTTTCCAATTTCTTGATCTCTCGAGTGAAATCGGCTTTTTAGATATACATTAACGTAGGCCACACATTAATGCAGTAAGAACAAGAATCAATAGAACTACCATGGAAGAAAAGATGAAAAACCAAAGAATCAATAGTCACATTTCATTACAATTGTTCCTAACCTCAGCAAGAAGATGAATTAGCCACTCATTTGTGGATTAAACATCGTTAAATGAGTGTTAAACATACAAGCAATTTAATACAAGAAGAAGGAAAGAGAGAAAAACCCTGAGAGTTTCGTCCCCTCAACTGCCTGTAACCCACGTTCTTGCTCCACCAAGTCAGAATATTGAAAAATGAACCTAAGTGTTCTATTTATACTAGTGGAAATTTTTCCCGGAATAACAAGCAACGTGTCACGGAGTCCATCGCGGAGCACTGCGTCCGTGACACGCCACCGACGCGGACCCTCACTGGAAACTGGGGGTCCAGGGAATAAGGCCCAACGTGGCACGGCGTGCAACGCGGAGCCAGGCCACCGTGCCATGGACCCATCGCGAACCCTCACTGGAATTAGGCTGAAAATTCCCTCTCCAGGCAGAAGGCCTCCGTGATGGCAGCGTGACACGGCTCCATCGCGGAGCCCCTTTATTTTGTGCTTTCCAATGCCTTGTCCCTTGCTCACATCTGAGTCCAACCCCGCTATCTTCCAACATGCATTTTAGCTTCTCGAAATTACATTTTTCCTGCAAAACAATGCTAATCATGTTGGTTAGTATAAATTCACATTTTATTACCAATTACATGAGAATGTATAAACATTGATAGATAAACAAGGCTAAAATGACACCTTTGAGTATCACTTGGTCATATAAATTTTCCCAAGATCACTTACTGCATTAATGTGTGGCCTATATTAATGTATATCTAAAAAGTCCGGTTTCACTCGAGAGAGCAAGAAATTGGAAAGTTGTGAATCAATAGGATATGATCTTTTCTTGGTTTGGAAAAATTGAGAATTGATTTACCTTCAGGATAGAAATATACCTGAAGGTCGTATTAGTCAATTAAGGAACCGGTTTTGTATGGCAAGAACATGAATTTCGTTTAATCACAGAAATGTAGGTGGACGGTTTATGATTCTTAAGTTGGGTTAAATACGAGAGTTTTAATCCATTGGCAATAGTTCTTGACTAGCAACCGGAGGAAAAGGCTAACCAAATTATATCGACAATTAATTTCATTACATGTTCGTTTAACCTCAGCTGCTCACATTCATAGTTCAGACTCACATTAGATAATTGTTTTAGACTTAGCGTAATTATTAGAAATCAAAAATATCAAACTCTTGGTTACACTGTTGTCTTCATTTTTAGAATCAATATAGTAACACTTAAGTAATTTGTTACCTCATCCCAGTCCCTGTGGGATCGATACTTGGCTTACTTGAGCCACTTTACTACTTGTTCGACCACGTGCACTTGCATGTAGTTATACACACATATAACAAACTCCGAACAATGTGCTCATCGATGTGATAAGTTTGGCAATGAAATTCCATGTATGGTTGTCGATACATGTAAAGGAACCACCCTGTGGGTAGTATATATATGTAGTTCCCAAATGTCAAAGGATTGTATAGAAATGGGGAAATGTGCTTCTACTCAAGAGATACGTTAAATTAGTAAGACTATCTATAGGACATTGCTTGTAAGTCTTCAAAAAATCTTATGTTGGCTAAACCTCAGGAAGGTCCGTCGAGTCACCGAGTTGACATGTTTGTATATAATTTGACAGCTTTACGTGATATATATGCACATTTTCTAATTTTACATGGTATATGTGCTCACTTGTATTTATATGTTATGAAAGAGACCGATTACGACCACAGATTAAGAATTTGTCATTTCAATGCTACATGTGTTAAATTGACTCAGTATAAGCTTTATCAGCTCCATTAATGATTATGATTGAGAATGTTTTTATTTTACCACGGTATTGCACACCGACTGGAGATCTTTTTATTTTACCCCGATGTGGTACATCGGCTGGAGATATTTTTATTTTACCCCAGTGTGGTACACCAGCTTGACGAATTTTATATATGGATTTACGGTTGGCTGGTCGCTGGCATTACAGTTATAGTTTCTTTCTTGTGCATTTCTTAATTTCATTTTCATCTTATTATAGAGTTATTATCAGGTTTTAGTTTCCAAGATTCCAGGTTGTTACCATTCCATATTCCTAGTTCAGTTATCTTGAGTTCAGTTATGTTATAGTAAGTTGATATCAATTACAGGGTGTAGAGTTCCAGGTTATATTTATCCTTTACATGTTTATGTGCTAAGTTAGTTATTACAGGATTGTTATCTCATGGTTACAATTTCAGCCTTACATACCCGTACATTTCATTCGTACTAATGTCCCCTTGCTTGGGGACCTGCGTTTGTGCCGCAGGTGCAGGTAGTGGTCAGGATGGCCATTTGAGTAGCATTTCGTGAGATCAACAGATGGTTGGTATGCTCCTTTCATCCTGGAGCTAGGGCTTAGTTATTTATGCTTGAGTTTTGAGATGCGGTTATGGGTTGGTCGGAGCCCTCTTCCGACCATCAGTCAGTTTACTCTTTAGAGGATTTGTGGACTTAGTGTGTATAGTGTTATTCCGTTTGTGGCCTCGTCGGCTTATTGTTGCTTGGTTTAGCACACTAATTGCCTTGGTTGCATTTCGATTGTTTACCTCGTATTGCTGAGACCTTATGGGTCCAGTTTATTCTTTAGTTGATTATGACTGGCGGCCGGGATGGCCTAAATGTTATAGTTACAGATGTCATATAGCCGTCTTCTCGATCAATCATGAATCGAGTGCCAGTTTCGCCCTACCCCAGTTTTGGGGGGTGACAGACTTGGTATCAGAGTGAAGTCGTATCCTAGGGAGTCCACAAGCCATGTCTAGTAGTGTCTTGCTTATAGGTATGTTGTGCACCATATTTATAATCAGGAGGCTACAGGGCATTTAGGGGTTGCTTCACTTTGTTCATTAACAGATCGTGCTATAGAGCAATGATGTAAGGGTTGTTTGAAATCTAAATCGTGCTTATGTTTTAGAATTCAACTGGAGTAAGAAAGCTTACACCCTGGACAGGACATGGTACTTGGAGTCACAGGTAACCCCAAGTCAACCCTTGGTCTATCATGCACTGGCATTTTGAGTAAACATATAAAATAATAGCGAAAACATTAAAGTAAACTATAAAACTTTTATGAAAGTAGAGCTGAACCATACATTTTAACAACATCTAAACCAAACTACAAGTCTGAAAAACCAAGTTTGTGTCTAAAAGCCACTACAACTGATGAGTTGCTGGGATGAGCCCCAGCTAACTCCAAGTCTATAAAGAAGAAAATAGTACAAATAAAATAATCTTTGTCCTCGAAAGATGAGGACTCACCAAATAGAGAAGCTGGAGTCTTCTGAGAGCAATCGACTAGCGAGGCTGAGACTGAGATCCTGCAGCTATATCATATAATGATGCAACACAAAAGGTATGCGTCAGTACTTTGAACGTACTGAGAAAGTGAGAGAAATCATACATAAGAAATAAAAATGCTGCTTTGAAAAGACATGCAATGACCAACTCAAGCTACTGAACTGAATAACTGAAATAATTGAGATGGTCTAAAAGCTCCGGTCGATGGTCATGGACAAAGCCCTAAATTTGAGATATGAACTGAACAGATCTGAACTAACTGATCTAAAATTAAATTAAGTTGACAAGTAAGAGAGTCTATAACCGACATATAACCATGTGAGCTAGACGTGGAGTCCGATGTATTCACCCCATCGGTAAGACCCAATATACCTTGCCAGGGTATAAAGGCATGAACTGGGTGATCACAAATTTGGGGCCATGAGGCCAATAAAATTGTAACCTACGGCAACAATGTAGTTTTGGGAACCTTTTATATACCGTGAACCCAAAGATCAGACCCGGGAGTCAAAACGGAGAAAAGCTGAAAATTTGTATCAGGTTGCAGGATGACTCATGAGGTGGATCGTGAGGAGTGACCATGAGTCGTGATGTGACTCGTGGTCAGTAGGTTGGGAAAGCTTAGGTTTAGGAGGCCACGGGTCTGACCATGAGTCGTGGTCAGACCTTACAACTCGTGAGGTCACCCATGGTCTGCATTGGAGGGTTGGTCAAGGTTTTAGGGTAGTAGGGGTCACGGGTAGTGAACACAAGTCGTGGTCAGTCAGCACGATTTGTGGGGTCCCTCGTGGGGTCCCCTTGAGTGTTTGGATAGTGGACTTCGCGGGGCCTATCCACGATTGTGCGCCTTGGAAACGACTCGTGAGGTCCCTCATTAGGGGCCCTGGGAGTGTTTTTCCTGCATTTTAATAAGGGTGTTTTCATAATTTCTAAATTACTAAGGCCTAAACTATGTCGTTTTAAGGTCCGAATAGGGTCTTTTTAGGGGGATTAGTCCATTTTAAGTCTCATTCATGCATGCAAGAGTATAGAGAGGTGTCTAGGAGGTGATTCAAGGTGTTCTTCCCCAATTTTTATAAATTTCTATCTTGGGCTTTCAAGGGAGATTAAGAATCAGTGCTTATACGTATGTAAGGTCATCAATGGGTGGTTACTTCCACACCCATGCTCCTACTCTATGATTTTACTTATAGATTATCAAAACATCATGGGGTTTTGTAATTTATTTGTATAAAATTAAATAATTTAATTATGGGTCTTGTGATTTTGAAATCTTATCATAATCTACTGATTTTGATCATCTTTTGGGATTTAAATTCATTATAATATTGTTAATTTTGAATTTCTAAACAATCAAACTTGATTATGCATGCCCTATGATGAATCAATTTATGAGCCATTGATCCATTAATGTTTTGATAAGCTCAACATGAATCATGAATTTATTTATGAATTTACTTTTTTATCTACTACGAACTTATGAATTTCAAGCTCCATGTATAATCTACAAGTATGTATGAATTTTATTAATCATGAATTATGTTTTTGACCAACCCATGAGCCTCAAGTCATGGCTAGTTCACGTATATTCAAGAATGTTTATTATTATCATTATTTAACTAGCCCATGAACTCATGTATGTATTATTATGAGCACTATATATGTTTTGGGAGTAGTGTCAAACACCGAGTAGGTTCGGGGCTCAGACTAAGCCCCGAATCTCATGAACTACGTGCCACCATAGGTATGTTAGGACCCTTTCATGTTTGTCCCTGGCCCAAATGGCCCTTTTCATGTGTGATAATTTCCTTCATGGTTCCTATCCTTGGCAAGGTACGAACACCCTCCCGACTTGGGTTACAAGTTGGGCTTCATGTGTGTTCATATGGGGTATGTCGGTTAAGAGGATCTTCCACTGTTCCTCATGATTTATGCATGTTATGATTATGTATGTTGTCTCAAGTCATGTTAAGTAAACCTCTCCTATTGTGATTATGATTATGTTATGTTACGAACGTTTTGAAAACCTTGAGCCATATGATATGCTATTATGATTTACAATACGAGCATGACGTCCTACTCTTATGATTTTTTATTAGTTTCATATATGTTTTAAATTTCCGTTTTACTTACTTTTCATACTTAGTACATTCCACGTACTGACCGCATACTTTCTATGCTGTATCATTTTATGATATAGGTCCTGGTTCTCAGGCTCATCCTCCTCAATAGTGCTTTCGAGATCGTTATCAGCGTATTGGTGAATCATCATGTTTCGTGGGCCATATGTTCATACTCTATGTTATTCCTTTCAGTTTCAGAATGTTGGATTAGTTGGGGAGTTGTCCCATCAAGCCGCCTGTCATGTTTAGAGGCTTATCAGACTACAAGTTGTATTCCGCCGTATTGTATAAGTCTAGTATTGATTCTCCCTTATGCTATGCTATGATTACATTCCATATGTTACGTCTTCCGCTTATGTGATTGAATTGAATGCATTCTTATTCCATGGGTCGACTTGGGGTCTCTCCGGGCTCCTTGTCCCGTTTCTATAATCCGGGTGTACGTTTGGGTCGTGATAGAAACTAGGTGCGCTAGAACCCTGGTCCACTTGGTGCTATGTTCTACTCTCACTAGATAGTCCTAGACTAAATACTAAGATGATAGCTCAAAACTGGGACCCAAGACTAGTTGGGAATACCTATCTAAAAGCAGCCTGAGAGTCTTATCAGACTAGATTCTGGAACTGGGTTCTAAGACTAGTTAGGGCATGCTTATCTGGGAGCTCCTGACCGTCTAAAGAGAAACTATAATTCTGAAACTGGAGTCCTAAGGTCAGTTAGAGCTTCTTATATGAAAGTGTCATGACCACCTAAAGAACCACTAAAACTAATATTGAGTCTAATTCTGATAACTAGGAGGCACTACTGTCACCTCAAGAATTTTTGTAGTCAAACTGATCAGCTGACATTTCTGACTAACAGTGAAGGTTCTCACTTTCTGACTTAAATTGAAGTATTATGCAGCTAACTGAGATTTCAATTCATACTAACAGTATGAGAATCCACAACGTTGATCAAATCAGGCAACAAGAAGACTAGCCCAACAGGAAAAATTCTAAGTGATCCCACTCGACATTAGGACTAAAGTCATCCTTAAAAGGAAGAGAATTTATATGATATTTAGATAATGGAGGATATCCAACAATCAACTTAAAACATCTTTCACAAGCTATAACAGAAACTAGTATATAATTCATCCACATTCAAAAGCTTAGGGCTTGAATTCGCTTTATGGGAACAACCTCAACATAGTCTTAAACTGATGGAATTATGTCTAAATTAAACATGGATAACATTCTACATGAATTCAAAGAAGTCTGATATATATATATTTATTCCCTTCACAATCAAAAACTCAGGACTAGAATTCATAAAGAAGCAAGGAGGGATTTTGGGGACACAAGGGAAGAACTATCCCCTTGTTGAATTCCCACATACCTGGCTATGAAATCCTTGGAAAAGAAAACTTTAATCACTGCAAAATATGAGAAGCCCTAATGTTGCTTGCGAGTTCTTGAGAGGAGACTTACGCTGATTTCTCTAAAAATCTCAGTAGGAATGAGGGGAAAACCGTTTAGCCCCTATAAATCCCCTCAACATAACACAAAACGACATCGTTTAGAGTCTAGGAGGCTACAAAATTACTGAAATGCCCTTAATAAATTCACAGGAAGAAATGAATGCCAGACCCCACGAGGGACCCAACGAATCGTGCCCAGTGAGCACTAGTCGTGGTCACCTCTCATGAGGTACACTGCCAAAAATCTCATATTGATCACCATGGGGGACATCACGAGTCGTGGTGTACCCGACGACTCGTGGTGACCCACTCGTTAGGTACACTGTTTAAAATTTTCTGGCCTTAAATTTTTTATTGACCACAGGTCACATCACAACTCGTGGTCACACCTGTGGTCACCGCAATTGTTCAAATTTTCTACCAAGTTCAAAGTCCTCACCATGAGTCACTTAGCGACTCATGTCATCCCCACGGGTTACAGAAAGACTCATTTTGTGACCTGGTGCAGATTTTTCAATTTTATCCATTTTAACACTCAGGTCTAGTCTTTGAGTTTCTGGGGCATTTCAATATCGCACCCTTGGGAAAATTCATCCTCAAATGTTGGAAAACACGCAGGAAATCAGAGAATGACAATCTTTATATTCAAATACTAATCATGAAAGCTGAAAACTAACAGAATGGCTACCTCCAAACTGAATCACAAGTATGAACTGAATTAACTAATAATACATATATTCATTTACATGAAAGAAACAAGAACACACGAACTGAAAGCAGTTTTTGGGGAGGAAATTGATACCTTAAACTGAAACTGAGTTGAAAGGGAACAAATGTGGGTATCTAGCCATCATTTCTGCTTCGGCCTCCCACATAGATCCCTCAACCTACTGATTCCTCCGCAAGATTTTAACTGAAGTTACCTGCTTATTCCTCAGCTTACGAACCTGACGGTCAAGGATCTGGATAGGGACCTCTTCATATGAGAGACTATCTTTCACTCCCACACTGTCCAATGGCACAATTGAAGTTGGATCACAGATGCACTTCTTCAATAGTGACACATGGAATACTAGGTGAACAGATGCAAACTCTGAAGGTAGTTCCAGGTCATAAGCTACCTTGCCAATTCGCCCCAGAATTTTGTAGGGTCCCACATTTCTCAAACTGAGCTTTCCTTTCTTCCAAAATCTCATTACCCTTTTCATGGGTGAAATTTTCAGACAAATCCAGTCATCCACAGAAAACTCCAATTCTTTTCTCCTCATATCAGCATAAGATTTCTGACAGCTTTAAGTTGTTTTAAAATTGTCTCGAATGAGTTTTACTTTCTGCATAGCTTCATGAACCGAGTCTGGCCCGATTAAAGTAGCTTCACCCACATCAAACCACCCAATAGGGGATCTGCACCTCCTGCTATATAATGCCTCAAATGGGGCCATCTGGATACTGGAGTGGTAGTTGTTGTTGTAAGAAAACTCGATGAGAGATAAGTGATCATCCCAATTGCCCTTGAAATTGATTGCGCATGCTCTCAGCATATCTTCTAGGGTATGAATAGTCCGCTTAGTTTGTTCATCTGTCTGCGGGTGAAAAGTTGTGCTATGATTGGCCTGGGTACCAAGTCCCTTCTTAAAAGACTTATAAAAATGCGAGGTGAACTGGGTACCTCTGTCTGAGATAATGGATAGTGGCACACCATGAAGTCTGACCAACTCCTGGATATAAAGCCTAGCATATTCTTCAGCTGAATCTGTAGTTTTAACTGGCAGGAAGTGTGCTGACTTAGTCATCCGTTCTACTATTCCTAGATTGAATACAGAATATTCCATAGTAACGGAGCACACCATCTCCCCCTTTGGAGAAAGCCTCAACTTCTTTTCTGAGAACTACTTCCTTAAGCTTAATTAAGATGGGATCTTCATCCTGTTTGGACTTAGATTCAACAAGCAAAGAGGAATCTAACCCACTTTGCGTTACCACTCCACTCTCAGCTGAGCCAACCAATTGCACCCCTAACCGAGCTAATCGGTGAATATCCTTTGCCAGTTCCTTTTTGCCTTCCTCAACATGAGCCACGCTCCCCATAGATACTCTGCTCAGGACATCTGCCACCACATTGGTTTTTCCCAGGTGATATAGCATGCTCATGTCATAGTCCTTCAGGAGCTCTAACCACCTTCTTTGATGAAGATTTAGATATTTTTGATTGAATATATATTAAAGGCTCTTTTGATCGGTGAAAACATCCACGTGAGCCTCGTACAGATAGTGTCTTCATATTTTCGACACAAACACCACCACTGCCAACTGTAACTTATGCGTCGAATAATTCTTTTCATGAAATTTGAGTTGTCTGGAGGCGTAGGCTATCACCTTGCCCCGCTACATCAAAACACAATCGAGTACAACTCTGGAAGCGTCGCAATATACTATAAATCTATCTGATCCTTCCAGCAGGGTCAACACTGGAGCTGTAGTGGGTCGAGTTTTTAACTCCTAGAAACTCTTCAAACATACATCTGACCACTGAAATTTCACCTTCTTCTAAGTCAACCTAGTCAGAGGGAATTCTATAGAAGAAAATCCTTCTACAAAGTGTTGGTAATAACCAGCTAGACCCAAGAAACTTCTAATTTCGATTGGGGAGGTTGGTTTGGGCCAGTATTTCACTGCTGCTATATTTTGAGGATCAACCTAAATACCCTCATGCGAGACCACATAACACAGGAAAGTCACGGACTTCAACTAGAATTTGCATTTGCTAAACTTGGCGAACAACTGGCGATCTTTGAGTGTCTGAAGCACTATTCTTAGGTGATTAGCGTGCTCTTCCTCATTTTTGAAGTATACCAGAATGTCATTGATAAATACAATCATGAACATATCTAGATATTGCTTGAAGAATCTATTCATCATGTCCATAAAGGCTGTAGGGCATTTTTTAGTCCAAAGGACATAACCACAAACTCGTAATGACCATACCGAGTCTTGAAAGTTGCTTTCGGTATGTCACGCTCTTTGACCCTTAGGCGATGATACCTTAACCTGAGATCTATTTTTGAGAAACAGCTGGCTCCTTGATGCTAGGGGATACATATTCTTGACATTGACCTTATTCAACTGACGGCAATCGATACACATTTTGAGGGTATCGTCTTTCTTTCGCACGAATAGTACTGGAGCACCCTAGGAGAGATGCTGGGTCTAATAAAATCCTTATCATGAAGGTCTTTTAGCTGCTCCTTCAACTCCTTATGTTTAGCTGGAGCCATTCTATAAGGAGGAATAGAGATGGTCTGAGTATCTGGAAGAAGGTCTATACCAAATTCAATTTCCCGCTCAAAAGGAACTCCGAGAAGATCTTCGGGGAACACATCAGGAAATTCAGTAACAACAGGGACTAATTGGATAGTTGGGGTCTGAGAGTTTGAATCATTGACCTGAACTAGATGATAGATATATCCCTTAGAAATAAGCTTATGGGCCTTAAGGTAGGAAATAAACCGACCCTTAGGCGCTGAACTACTGCCCACCCACTCTAACACTGGCTCATTTAGAAATTGAAATTTGAAAACTCTAGTTCTGCAATCGACTGAGGCATAATTGGAGTGTAACCAATCCACGCCAAGGATGAGTCAAAATCGACCATGTCTAATTCTACGAGATAAGTTGGAATGACCTTATTTAAGACTGAGACTGGAAAGTTTCTATACACCCGGTTGGCTCTAACTGAGACTAGAAACAATTCTGAAAGGACCTCTGGACTGATATTAAACTAAACAGCTATGTATGGAGTAACAAATGACAGTGTGCCTCCTGGATCTAGTAGGGAATACACATCTAGGTGGAAAAGACGTAACATACCCGTGACCACATCAGGGGAGTTCTCTTGATCCTAACGAGATAATAATGCATAAAAATGGTATTGGCACTGACCACCATCCGTACCTAAAGTATTGGCCTGCTGGAGATGCCGAGGTAGTGGATTGTAACCTTCCTCCGCCTATTGACGGACAATCTTTAAGCCAGTGACCAAGCGATCCATAATAAAAACAACCCTCTTGACCCTAAACACACTCTCCTGGGTGGTTCTTGCCACACTTAGGGCAAGATGGATGCTTGTTGCTGGCACTATAGCACTGAGACTGAGAGCCATATGTGCCACCCTTTTGATCCTAGCGGGACCAAAAGGTAGGGGCGCTAGCTAAACTGGGTGTTGGAGCCCTCTATTGCTGCTGCTGTTGTGGGCGAGTACTACCGCCTGACCTCTGGTGACCATAATCTCATTGGCTAGTCCTTACCCTCTTGGTCTTCCACTCCATGTCCTTCGGTTTTTCTGCCTCAATCTACTGGGCATGGACAATAAGGCTGAAGAGGTCAATATTCTTAATCAGCATCGCTGTCCTGCACTCTTTGAGGACCAGGTTCCACACTCCAATAACAAAATTCAACATGCGAGCCCTTGTCTCGACCACCATCTCTGGAGCATATTTTCACAACATGGTGAACACCAGAGCATATTCTTCTACTGTCCTAGTTTCCCTGTCTCAAATTCATGAACTATGCTACTTTTGCCTCCCTAAGCTCCCGAGGGAAGAATCCTTCTAGGAAGGCTGTAGTGAACTCCCTCCCATTCCACTGGTCCTGCACTCGCTGGCCTCCCCTCCTTCCACTGTTCGTACCAGACCTGGGCTACCCCTTTCAGCTGGTAGGTAGCCAAGTCGGCACTCACTGAGGGATTGACACCCATAATCTAGGTGATCTTTCTAATCTCGTACACAAACTCCTGTGGATCCTCTCCCACCTTAGATCTATGAAAATATAGAGGGTTTATCCGAGTGAAATCGCGCACTCAGGCACCTACTGCATACCCGTTGTTGTTGATCGAAACCACCTATTGGTTCACCTGGTTGGTAACTATCTAAAGGATTAGCTGGATAGCTGCCCTGAATTTTGCAATGGACACTGAGTCTTCTTGGGGGTCTGCTGGATTTGGTGGGGAAGGTCGGTGAGCATTACTAGCCCTTCTTTTGTTACCATGTTGCGGAGGCATAATTTACTAAAATGAAATAGAGCACGAGTTAGGAGAATGATTTTGGAATTGAATTTCAACGTATGATAAAGAGTATGAATTAAAGGGAATTTTCCTAATAACATCTCGTAGCCTCCCTATCATAAGTGTGGCGTGCTTCACACCCATGAAAGGGACTCTACTCGATGCGGCTTCCAGACATCTGAGGATACTCTAAACCTAGTGCTCTGATTCCAAGTTTGTCACACCCCGAGCTTACACCATAGATGAGACATGGTACTTGGAGTCATAGGTAACCCCAAGTCAACCCCTGGTCTATCATACACTGCACTCTGAGTAAACATATAAAAAAATAGCGGAAGCTTTAAAGTACACTATAAAACATTTATGAAAGTAGAGTTGAACCATACATTTTAATAACATCTGAACCAAACTACAAGTATGAAAAACCAAGTCTGTGTCTAAAAGCCACTACAACTGATGAGTTCCTGGGATGAGCCCCCAGCCAACTCCAAGTCTATATAGAAGAAAATAGTACTAAATAAAATAATCTTCTACCTTGAAAATGAGGACTCACCAAATAGAGAAGCTGGAGTCTTCTGAGAGTGATCGACTAGCGAGGCTGAGGCTGAGATCCTGCAGTTGTATCATAAAATGATACAACATAAAAGGTATGCGTCAGTACTTTGAATGTACTGAGTAAGTGAGAGAAACCATACACAAGAAATAAAGGTGTTGATCTGAAAAGATATGCAATGACCAACTGAAGCTACTGAACTGAATAACTGAAATAATTGAGATGGTCTAAAAGACCCTATCCGATAGTCATGGACAAGTCCTAAATTTGAGATACTAAACTGAACTGATCTAAACTAACTGATCTGAAATTGAACTGAGTTGACTAGTGGGAGAGTCTATAATAGACATACAACCACGTGAGCTAGACGTAGAGTCCGATGTATACACCCCATCAGTAGGACCCAATATACATTGCCAGGGTATAAAGGCATGAACTGGGTGATCACAAATCTGGGGCCATGAGGCTAATAAAACTGTAACCTACTGGGGCAATGTAGTTTTGGGAACCTGGGTGCGCTGGTACCCCGGTCAACTCGGTGCAAAGTCCTACTCCCATTAGATAGTCCTAGACTGAATCTAAGTTGATAGCTCAAAACTGGTGCTCAAGAAGAGTCAGGAATACCTATTTGAAGGCACCCTGAGAGTCTTACCGAACAGGATTCTGGAACTGGTTTATAAGATTGGTCAGAGCATGCTTATTTAGGAGCTCGTGACCGTCTAAAGAACAACTGTAATTCTGAACCTGTAGTCCTAAGGCTGGTTAGAACTTCTTATCTAAAAGTTTCATTATCGCAAAAAGAACTACTAAAATTGATACTAAGTCTAATTTTGATAGTTGGGAGGCAGTACTAAAACCTCTAGAATTTCTGTAGTCAAACTCATTAGCTGACATATCTAACTAACACTGAGGGTTCTCACTTTCTGAATGAAACTTAACTACTATGTGGCTAACTGAGATTTCAATTCATACTAATAGTATGAGATCCACAACATTGATCAAATCAAGAAACAACAAGACTATCCCAAAAGGCAAAATTGTAAGTGATCCCACTTGACATTAGGACTAAAGTCATCCTTACAAGGAAGAGCATTTATATGATATTTAGATAATTGAGGATATCCAACAATCAATTTAAAACATATTTCACAAGTTATAACAGAATCTAGCATATAATTCATCCACATTCGAAAACTCAGGGCTAGAATTCGCTTTATGGGAACAACCTCAACACAGTCTTAAACTGATGGAATTATGTCTAAATTAAACATGGATAACATGCTACATGAATTCAAAGAAGTCTGATATATATTTATTCCCTTCACAATCGAAAACTCAGGGCTACAATTCGTATAGAAGCTAGGAGGTATTTTTGGGACACAAGGGAAGAACTATCCCCTTGTTGAATTCCCACATACCTAGATATGAATTCCTTGGAGTAGAAAACTTGAATCACTGCAAAAGATGAGAAGCCCTAGTCTTGTTTGAGAGTTCTTGAGAGGAAACTTAGGCTAATTTCTTTGAAAATCTCAGTGGGAATGAGGGGGAAACCATTTAGCCCCTCTAAATCCCCTTAAAATTACACAAAAGGATGTAGTTTAGCGTCTAGGAGGCTAGGAAATTACTAAAACACCAATTTGCGGGAAGAACTGACTGCGAGTCCCCCACAAGGGACCTAACGGGTTGTGTCCAGTGACCACGAGTCATGGTCACCTCTCGTGAGGTAAACTGCCAAAAATCTCACACTGATCACCATGGGGCACATCACGAGTCGTGGTGTACCCGATGACTCGTGGTGACCCACTCATTAGGTACACTGCTTAAAATTTCCTAGCCTTAAATTTTGTTATTGAGCACGGGTCACATATGACTTGTGGTCACACCGGTGGTCACTCTAATTCTCCAATTTTTCTACGAAGTTCAAAGTCCTCACCATGAGTTACTTAATTACTCGTGGTCACCCCCACGAGTCACAGAATGACTCATTCTGTGACTTGATGCAAATTTTCTAGTTTTCTCTATTTTAACTCTCGAGTCTAGTCTTTGAGTTTTTGGGGCATTACAGGATGGCTCGTTGGCTCAACCAAAGAGTATTTCTATGCCTCGTTGTTTCCCCTGAAGGAAAACTGGTATGCTGACAACGACTCAAACAACGACACATTGGAGCTTCCCACGGCCCGTTGTCTGGGTCATTCTGTAATAAAATTTCTGGTTTTTCTTCTAGACTTGCTTGAAATGCCTGAGTCTGGACTAGGAAAGTTCTGGGGTGTTACACGATTGTTTGCCGTGGAATTATTGATAGAGCTCCAATGAACAATAAAAGCTCTAAAGTAAGACCTCATTGGGTAAGCCACGGTTTAGGCAAATAGCTACTTTTTCTTTAAACCTCAACCATGCTTCATGGAGTTGTTCCCCTGGTAGTTGTCAAAAATTATTAGTTTCATCCCTTAGCTACAACATCCACGAGGGAGGAAAGAACCAATCTAAAAAAGCTTATGTTAGTTCATTCCAAGAGGTAATAGATCGCGAAAGCAATTTCTCCAGCCACGCAATTGCTTCCTTTGTGAGTAAGAATGGGAAGAGTCTCAATTTGATCAACTCTTGAGTTATATTTGTGATGTTGAAGGGTTGACAAATCTCCAAGATGTTATGGAGACACCTATTTGCATCTTCACTAGGCGTTCCTCCAAAGAGCCCCCTTCATTTGAAGTAGTTGCAGCATTTTACTCGTCATATGGAAAATTGCATTCCCTACCATAGGAGGTAGGTTAATTGCACCTGCTACGTTGGCCATCATGGCATCCTCATCCTCTTGATCCATATGCCCGTCCATCGAGCCTTCCCCTTCAAATGAATGTTGGCTCATATCAAGATCAACCTAAAGGGAACCAACCACAACAACAAAGTTAAACCAACCACAATGCAAAATCAATTCAAAATAACAAACAACTAAAGGCTATCAAACTTCATTCCACGGAAATGGTGCCATTTTTGGTAACGTCCAAATTCACTCCTCTTGAAGAGAAAGTGTAAATGGTCATTGAAAAAATAAATATACATGACGAGTGTCGGGGTGGAATTCCACAGGAAATATGAGTCGATCACACAAGAGTTGTCTATTAAATTGAAGTAATTAGCATAAATGTTTCAAAAGCAATAAAGTAAAAATTGGGGGAAATGCAATTTGTTAATTAAATGAGGAAATCTATCACGAAAACAAAGGTAAAGCATATAAAACACCAAAGGAGAAACTACTAGGGGTGTGATGTTAGTAAGGGAGTTATTGAATTGGGATTGCTAAAAGCTCCTAGCATTCTCAATAATATAATTAGTAGTAGACAAGGTAGCATCCTAAGTTTCTCAACCAATTAGATGCATTTCCAGTTTTTTCAAACCCCAAAGTTCTTTTCACAACAACTGCATCAACTTAGGTGAGAATTAACTATTTCTAGCTTAGATTCTCACTGGGTATGTGGTAATGGGTTTTGTATATGTCTATCCCAACCCCATATGATCAATACCTAATTTCCCATTAGTATTTCCTCACCCATACTTCAAATTCCTTTTTCAAGAAAAATTGAAGTAAACTCAACCTACACTTGCAACTATGAATATTAAGATTAAAACTCAGAGAAGATACTAAAATTATACTAATAGAGAAAATCTAAGATCAAATACACAAAACTCAATTAAAATCAACCCCAATCATTCGCACACCCCTAGCAAGAAATTTAGCTACTCATGGAAGCAAAAAAAGACATTGCATTCAATAGAAATTCAATATCCATTCACAACTTGAGTAAGAAATTTCAGCAAGAGTTTGAGCTCCAATGGAGTTTCTACCTTGTAGAAGAAGAAAAAGATTGTTTCTCTCTCTACCTCTCTTTACTTCAATACAAGACTAATAGAATAATGAAAATCTGACATGGAATAATGGAATATTCAGTTCCTTTTTGAGATATACAAAAACAGGGTACAGATCTGCTCCTCTTTTTCTATTTTTTATGTTTTACCCCTTATTGGCGGGCGTCACTTACGATTCACCGGTGGTTCCCTAGTGCTTATCTGCAGGCCGCCAGTTAGTCACAACTGAAAAATAGTGAAATCGTTAGTGCTTTAGAACCGCCGGTGCTGATCCGCAAGCCATCGATCGTTCACAGCTGAAGGCCAGTAAGTTCTTGATTACTTCAGCATTGGCAGCGGCGGTTCGCTGGGGTTGATCCACAGTCCACCGGTCTCCATCCTTCCTCAGCACAATAGACAACTACGATCAACTGGTGTTTCGCTGGTGTCCTCTAGTGGAGCATCGATCCTCCACTCCATTTTCATCCTTTTGGCTCAATTTCATGTTTTTCTCCATTCAAGTTAAATACCTGCAAAGATCAAGGAGAAAGAGCATAAAATTCACCTAACTGACCTGAAAACTAAGCAAAAACTCATGTTTAAGACCCTAGTGATTTGGTAAATTACCAACTCATCACCATCTCCTAGGCATACTTTGAAAACTGAGTGAATTTCAAAGAATACTCCTAAACCAATATGTTCTTTTACTTTAAAGTGATAAACTCAGCAACCTTGGCTTCCCTTATCTCTCAGGGAAAGAACCTGTCTAAGAAGGATTTCACAAACTCATCCCAGTCGATAGGAATTGAACCTACCGTACGACCCACCTTCCACTGTTGAAACCAAATGTGAGCCACCCCCTTTAGCTGATTGGAGGCCAAATCTACACTCTTCTCTCCTAAAACTCCCATAATCTGGGTAATCTTCTGGATCTCCTCAATGAACTCCTATGGATCCTTGTCCACCTTAGAACTATGAAATTCTGGTGGGTTCATTTTGGTGAAGTCTCGCATGTTGACACTGTAGCACCCCCATTAGGGTTCATCAATGTAATTTCCTGCTGGTTAACTTATGTTGTCATAGCCTGGACCAGCACCTGAAAAGCAGTCCTAAACTTGGCATGAGTCACCTGCTCATCCAAAGGATCCTCTAGAGCTAGTGGGGCTGGCTGATGCCCATCTCCATTGCCATTGCGATTTCCATTCCTTCTTTCATTGACTCGATGGGGAGGCATATTTCTGCAAATGCGTATAACATGAGTTAGAGGAATAGAGAGAGTTGGATTTTATCGCATGACGTAGATCATGAAAGAAGGAAAGTTTCCTAAAACGTTTCGTAGCCTCTTCCTCATAAGTGTGGCGCGCTTTACACCCATAAAATAGACTCTACTTAACACAACTTTCAAAAACCCTAGGAGACACCTAAACTTGCTGCTCTGATACCAAGTTTTTCACAATCCAAGCATGGACCCTGGACTGCGATACGGGACCTAGAAACAGCGAATGGCTTCAAGCTAACCCATGGCATATGCATAACATACTTTATAGCATAAGATAAGCTGAACATGAATAAAACATAACATAAGTCATGAATAGAAGTCTATGATACTATAAATCATATGAAAAGGGAAAACAAGTCAAAGTTGCTAAAACATCTGACATCAAGTTTGAAAGCCTCTACTCATACGATAAGCTAATGGGAAAATATCCCCAACTAGCTCTACTAAAGTCTGAAAACCAAAAGACATAAAAAGGAAGATCATGCATCAAAACCGACGTCCCTGGATGATGAGGACTCACCAAAACTACTAAAACTGGAGTTGGATAGAATCTAGTGACGAGCCTGAGTCTGGTCACCTGAACTTAAATATGAGACGATATAGCATGAGAGTAAGGATGACATGTTAGAATCATGATGGTGAGATAATCATAAACATGAGTTATTTATCATAAGCTGAAGCATAATGACTAAAGAATTTGAAAGGAAAATCATATAGCTCAACATGTTCGAAATCATAAGTAAAAGCTTGTAAACTGATCAATATGTCAAAATATCATAAAACATGATATCATAAATCCTGAACATGAATAACTTAAAACATGAGAAATAATGGGAGATTCTCATAACCGACACCACCATGAAGGAACACACGATGCTCAACTATCTCGCTCAAGTTGGTAGAGTCGTCCTAAGCCTTTCTAGGGAAAAGAATGATAAAGGTGTAATATCATTTGTGAGCCCATTCGGGTGAGGGAAACACTCTCTATAAGGCCCCAATCAAGAATATACCTACGGTGGCACGTAGTTTTGAAACCTAGGTGCGCTAAACCTTGGCCTACTAGGTGTTAAATACTACTCTCAGAATATGCATATTGCTGATAGTCATAATCATGATACATATTTGATTTTGCACAAGCTAGTTTACCATGAAATCATAAATATATTTGATATACGTGAACTAGCCATGATAACAATGCCGCTAAATTGGCCATGATACATAAGCTTGACATTAATGAAAGTCTTGCATAATTGAGTAAATCACCATAACTTGAAATCATAGATCCATATGCGATTCTTGTAGAAAATATGTAATCATAATCATAAACGTGGATTGAATCATAGAGAATTGAAGTCATAGAAGATCATGAGAGATTTCATCAAAATTTGGTCTAACCCTAGAATTTCCATAAAACATGATTGGAGACTTGAATTCCTGAAATTGATTTGAAATTGGGCATGAGGGTGGAATAAATTCCCCGTTCATAACCCAATATACCTGGGCTTAATGATTCCTTGACCTGGTTTAAGACTCAAGAAGAATTAATGAAGATGAAGGTGAAGAATCATAGCTTGCCTTGACAGCTTGATTTCCCAACTATGGATGTTTTGAGAGGAATGAGGAATTAAGATAAGTAAAACCCTCTAATACACCCTTTAAGATCCTCAAAATGACATCACTTAGAAGTTAAAAGCATAAGGTTTTACCAAAATACCCCTAGACTGCTGAATTAAAAATCCTATTGGCAGAACCAACGACCCATAAAACGGACTGTTGGACCAACCAACTGTTTATTGGTTCCCTCATTTGGTTCCTGCTTTGCTCAAAATTATCATCTGTACCTACTCCAATAACAAAAACAAATGAATGGTACAATCTAACAACGGGTCATACAATCAACTTATTGGTTCTTGGTGAATTTAACACTTTTCTAAAATTCATCACCATGGGACAACCAATGAGTCATTTGATCTCGGACAAAATAGCATGCCCGAGTGATGCTTTATAACTTAATTTAGTCTTGTTTAGCTAATTAATTATATACATTTTCATGTGATTTTATATAAATGTGAATATATGTACTAAACAACATGATTAGTTCTTGTTTTATAGATTTACATGAATTTGAGGAACTAATTTATAAGTTGGTTAAGTAGAGGAATGGAGTCGGGAGCAATTTGTGAAAGTCGGCAAGAAGCATGCCTTGGCAAGGCTGGCGGCGCCAGGCAGTGTGCCGCGCCCAACGCCGTGCCACGCCCATGCCAGGCGCACGAGAGAAGGTAGCATGCAGGCAGGCGAGCTGCGCGCCAGCACCGTGCCACGCCAGGCGAGCTGCGCGCCAGCATCATGCCATCGCGCTGCATGAGCAGCGTGTCACGCCGGCTAGCGCGGCGACCCTCGGCAGATTGGCATCCTGAGGCTATTTCCAGTGTGCTTCTGTGTTACCTTCGTGTCACGGAGGCAGTACTCCGCGATACACCCCGTGACACAGAGCCATTCCATGACAAGCTAAATTGTGCACGATTCTCATTAACTATAAATAGGTCCCTTAGCTCCTAAAATTATTTTGTCACGATTTTATTCTGGAAAGCCAGCTAGGAGTGAAGGGAGAAGTGGGAGAACTCATCTAGGGTTTGTGAAATTCCCTTCTCTTCTACCAATTCTTATAAGTATGTTAGTTTATTAATGTTTTCTTGTAATTTTACGAACATGAATGGCTAGAACCCTTCCTCTAGGGTTGAATCCATGAGTTATGATTGTGTTTTTACAAATTTGTGTTGGAATTAAGTTATTGATTGTTGTTTTGTCTTGCATTCTGAATTATTGGTTGTTTTTACGATTGATCACCATGAAAACCTACACGTTAACTTAGGCATTTGCTTGAGAAAGCATTTACCTAGGTCAGAACATGAGAATGTAAGGAGCATGATTGTATCTCACGATATAATTTGTGTTAATAGAAATATACCTAGCACCTTGCTTGGTTGATAAAACGGGATGAGCTAGGCACCAACTTAGAATTATCACATCACCACTCGAAGAAGTAGTTGTGAAGCTAAGTTGAGTCGAATGATTAGGTGTACGAGAGTTCCTAATCATTTCCACGTAAACCACATCCACGTAATTAATTGCCCACAAGCAAGAATTAGCATCCTCGCTCAAAATGTTGCAGTGAGGCTAGTTTTTCGTGTTTAGAGGCTCGAAAGGCCATGAACATGCAATTCTAATTATGTGAGACGACAATTAATTGTTTCATACTTAAACCATTGCAAATCGTAACAGCGCATGATTATCTAGTTTTAACTCTATGTTGCTCCTAGAGTGAATTTAGAATATTTCATTGACATTAGACTTAATTAAACCTTCTCGAAAACTTCTATAATCAACACTTGTGAAAGTTTATATCACACTTGAACTAGATAGTTAGCTGAATTGGTCCAGTCCATGTGGGTTCGACATTCCGGTTCTTAAAAAGAGCCACTATATTACTTGCGCGACCCGTACACTTGCGGGAACCGTCGACAAGTTTTTGACGCCATTGCCGGGGACTCGGCGATATTTTGATAATTTATCTGTTTTTGTGTGATTTTTAAATTTCCTTAAGTGTTGAAAAACTTGGTCTTAGTCTGATCATTTGCAGGTGACAGGTTGTCTTGCCGAGATGGCTAAAAATAGAGAGCTTGTGGAACCGTTGCTTGAACTTGAACGTCAAATCCATTTGCGAAGGAGAGTAGCTCTAGAGCAAAAGCTGAAGAGAGTTCAAGAAAAGGTACAACAACAACCACCCGCGGGACAAGCACAATTGTCATCAGAAGCAATGGTAGCTAGACTAGTTCGCGAACTGGCAATCCCACAAGCAACTAATGTGAACTCTAGTATTCGGAAACCGGAGCCTGGAGGGAACTTTGAGCTTAAACAGAACATGGTGCAGCTATTACATTCTAGTGGTCAATTCACTGGGATGGCACATGAGGACCCGCAACAACACTTACAAAACTTTCTTGAGATTAGTGACACGTTTGTCCCCACCGGTGTGTCCAAAGATTATGTCCGACTGACCCTCTTCCCATTTTCATTGTTGGGAGAGGCGAAAAAGTGGTTGAAAGCTGAGCCACCGAACTCCATAACTTCTTGGAATGATTTGGAAAAGAAGTTCCTTATCAGATTTTTTCCTTCTGGCAAGACTGCAAAGTTGAGAAGTGAAGTACTAAGTTTCAAGCAGAGGCGTGATGAGAATTTATATTTGGCTTGGGAAAGATTCGAAGTCATTATTGAGAGATTGTCCCCATCACCAGCAATCAAATAAAGTGCTTGCTCATACCTTTGTGGAAAGTCTAGACCCACACACGAAAATATTACTAGACTCTGCATCGAGTTGGCAAGCCTTGGAGAAGACGTATGATGAGTTGTACACTTTGTTGAATAGAATTTCTCAAGAAAATCAAGAGTGGCACAACGAGTCATCGAGAGGGGCAAGAAAGAGATCAGGGTTGATAGAGGTAGATGGAATGAATGCCTTGGCAGCGCAGTTAGCTTTGTTCCAGCATCAGATGATGACTCAATTTAATAAATTGAGTATGAACCAACAACAAGGCCAGGTTAGTGCAGTTCAGCAAGCTCCTAGTAGGTGTGAAATTTGTGGTAATAATGGGCACATTTTAGAATCGTGTGGAGCCAATCCGAAATCAGTCAATTTTGTTGGGAATGTGTAGCAGAACAATCAGAATGTTGGACACAACTAACATAAATTGGCAGGGCCACCCGAATTTTTCATGGGGTGGAAACCAAAAGCAGAGTTATCAGCAACCTCAACAACAACAATATCAGCAGAATAGGCAAAATGATGGTCAAGTGAGCAGCACCATTGAGGAAACATTGCGGAAAATCATGGAGACCCAGACTCAGTTAGCGGCAAATCGGGCGAGGATGGCAACAGACTTAAAGAATCAGCAAGTGGCCACCCGCAATCTTGAAAAACAAGTGGGTCAGATAGCAGCTGCTCAAAACATGAGATCGCAGGAGGGATTACCAAGCGACATGGATCCTAATCCCCGGCAGGTCAATGCCATCAGTCTGAGAAGCGGCAAGCAATTAACTGATGCAGTGCCAAAAGAGCTGAGAAAGGAGGTGCAGTCGGAGTTGGTTAGACCCGGACCATCCACCAACACGGGAGATAATCAGAGTGCTGGGAAACAAAATGCACAATCTTCATTGCAGCCAACACAAAGACCACCACCACCATTCCCTCAGAAATTCAGAAAGAGCAAGGAGGAGGAATGCTTCAAAAAGTTCTTTGAGAGTTTCAAAGAACTTCACATAAATTTGCCTCTTATTGATGTTTTGCAGGGAATTCCCAAGTATGCTAAATACTTGAAAGACGTGATGGGGAACAAAATCAGATTGGTAGATGTTCAGACGGTAGCACTGACTGAGGAGTGCAGTCACAGGGTACTGAGGAAGATTCCGAAGAAGCTCAAAGACCCAGGGAGTTTTACCCTCCCCATACAAATTGGTAACGCTGAGGTGCTACGAGCTTTGTGTGATCTAGGGGCAGCAGTTAACCTAATGCCCCTATCCTTATTCAACACTCTGGGGTTAGGAAAATTGAGGCCAACGAGGTTGATGCTGCAGCTGGCTAATAAGTCACTAGTGACACCTGATGGAATAATAGAGGACATTCTCATCAAAGTAGGTAAGTTTATTATACCTGCTGATTTTATTGTCTTAGATTTTCAGGTTGATGACCAGGTACCCTTAATCTTGGGACGGCCATTCTTGACCACCGAAAGAGCGGTGATTGATTTGAGAGCAGGGACCCTAAAAATGAGGGTCGATGATGAAGAAGAACACTTCTGGGTATACCAAGAAATTAACCCATCCACACACTACAGAAACCTTTGTCAGGTGAGTGTTTTGTTAGAGGATGAGTGTGGGGTGGAGGATTCCACAGGTGCATGGCCAAAGGTAATGACAAGTGTTCAGCCCGAGTCTGATAAAGGGCTTCAAATTGTGAAGAAGTTGGAGGTAGAGAGGAATAGAGTGGAGGTTGTTTCCTCTAAAAATAAAACGAGAAGGAGATGGTTCTCGAACGGGAACCCAGGTATGAGGATGTCTTGAAAAGGACAGTCCACGTCGTGCCGCGATGAAAAATTAGGCGCTGCTTGGGAGGCAACCCAAGGGTACCCCAGGTACAATTTTTTAATTTTGGTTTGTGTTGATTTTGTTATTTTCATTATGTTTGTGTCTTTGGTGGAAAGTTAAGCACAAACGGAGGGAAGTCTGAGTACCCGAGAAGGAGTAAGCTAAAAAGCATGGAATAGAAGAAGTGTGGGGTCAAACACCCACCTATGAAAACTTGAAGAAAATCATGTTGTTAGCTAGGCATAGTGGCTCAGGGAGTTTTTCTCATCCTTCTAATTTTAATTTGATGCTATGAGGACATAGCAGGATTTAAGTGTGGGGTGAGAAAAATTTCAAATTTTTTTTTTGTGCTTAACGATTTTTGGTGAATGTAATGCTTGTACGAAATAATTGAAATTTTTTTCTGATTTTTGTGAGTCAAGCATGACTTCATCACCTGTTGGTTTTTCTTTTCGATTCTTTTCCGACGGGGGGTCTTTGAATCGAAGAATAAAAATTTTTTGTTTGTCTGTATATAATGTTTTTAGTCATAGTTAGGGACTGTTTCCCACGATGGATGGATGACGACCATCTTGAGGAAGTTAGTCAAATAATTTTTGGTTTTTGAACCAGTAGCTAATCGATGCTTGATGTTCTTGTTATGTGCTATAAACGATTGTAAGATGCAAGTATGTTCAGTGTGGAAGCGTGCACGTGTATAACTTTGTGTGAGACACTTAGGTTCTTGAATTTGACTCAATATGATTGAAGCTTAATTCTTAATTCTTGTGATTAGCTGAGCAAGAGTCTGCTGAATGTGTCTTGAATTGAGCATGTGCCATGAGTGTAAGGTTTTTGAGTATTTTGTGCTATTGTGGAGTGTCTATAACTTGCCTGGTGTGTATATAAAACGAAATGAAGGATGTAAATTGTAGGAGATGATTTAGGCATTTCTTTGAAGGAACCTAAATGTTATCCCTCATTTTACCTACCTTGAATATTTAATCCTAGTTAGCCCTATCGAGCCTTGAGCCTGTTCTTTGATAGCTACAACATAAGCTTAATCCTTTTTCTTTCATTAGCCTTGAATTTGACCCAAAACTCCTAAGCGCTTAAAGGAAAAATCCGAAAGAGTAAAGGAGTGAGAGGAATGAAAAAGAAGGAAAAGTGGTAGATGCATAAGTTGAGAAAGGTCAAGGGTGCACTTGTCGAAATGGCTGGAATAGTGGTAGGGAGTAAGAGAACAAATTAATGAAAAAGTTACTTATAGAACTCCTTACTAATAAGTTGAGAGTGCCTAAAGAAATGGGGAAACAAAAGAGGAAAAAGAAAGATGAAAAGAAATAAAGGGGAAGTAAGAGAAGGGAAGTTTGTAATGAGGGCGTGATGTATTAAAAGCGCTTAGGAAAGTTAGTCACTATGAATAGCCATAATAGTACCTACTCGCCCCTTAGCTACATTACAACCTAAAAAGTCCTACTTGATCTTACATACATACATCCTTAAATTAGTGGAGTAAAACACTAAGGGCAAGCTTATGGGTCATTGCATAATGCATGTGAATTCTTTGTGAGAGTGAGCGTAATTCTGTTCATGTACCCACACATGTTGTGATTTACAAAATTTTTTGCGTGTGAAAATGGGTAACTCTTTTGCCGTGAGGGCACATGTTGAATGAAGGATATAATTCATGTTCGATTTCTTGATCAGTTGATTCGCATGAGTTTGCTAAGATTGAGAGTCGATTCTTGAGGTTAGGAAGTCTTGGCAGGGTTGTATTACATTTCAATGATCAAATCGTGCATGCTCTATGTTTAACTTGCCATCTTAAATAATTAGTATAGTTGTAACTTGAATTATCTTGCTAAATTAGCTATGTGTGAGTCTCCATATGCATGAGATGTAAAAGGTTTGTTCGAGGACGAACAAGGCTTTAAGTGTGGGGTTGTGATCTCAGGAAAAATAGCATGCCCGAGTGATGCTTTATAACTAAATTTAGTCTTGTTTAGCTAATTAATTATATATATTTTCATGTGATTTTATATAAATGTGAATATATGTACTAAGCAACATGATTAGTTCTTCTTTTGTAGGTTTACATGAATTTGAGGAACTAATTTATAAGTTGGTGAAGTAGAGGAATGGAGTCGGGAGCAATTTGCGAAAGTCGGCGAGAAGCATGCCTTGGCAAGGCTGGCCGCTCCAGGAAGCATGCCACGCTGTGCGCGTTCCATGCCCAGCACCGTGACACGCCCATGCCAGGCGCACGAGAGAAGGCAGCATACGGGTAGGCGAGCTGCGCGCAAGCGCCGTGCCACGCCAGGCCAGCTACGCGCCGGCAGCATGCCATCGCGCTGCATGAGCAGCGTGTCACGCCGGCCACCGCGGCGACCCTCGGCAGATTGGCATCCTGAGGCTATTTCTAGTGTGCTTCCGCGTTACCCCCGTGTCACGGAGGCAGTGCTCCGCGATACACTCTGTGACATGGAGCCATTCCACGATAGGCTAAATTGTGCACGATTCTCATTTACTATACATAGGTTCCTTAGCTCCTAAAATCATTTTGTGACGATTTTATTATGGAAAACCAACTAGGAGTGAAGGGAGAAGTGGGAGAACTCATCTAGGGTTTGTCAAATTCCCTTCTCTTCTACAAATTCTTGTAAGTATGTTAGTTTATTAATGTTTTCTTGTAATTTTACGAACATGAATGGCTAGAACCCTTCCTCTAGGGTTGAAGCCATGAGTTATGATTGTGTTTTTATGAATTTGTGTTGGAATTAAGTTATTGATTGTTGTTTTGTCTTGCATTCTGAATTATTGGTTGTTTTTACGATTGATCACCATGAAAACCTACACGTTAACTTAGGCATTTGCTTGAGAAAGCATTTACCTAGGTCAGAACATGAGAATGTAAGGAGCATGATTGTATCTCACGATATAATTTGTGTTAATAGAAATATACCTAGCACCTTGCTTGGTTGATAAAACGGGATGAGCTAGGCACCAACTTAGAATTATCACATCACCACTCGAAGAAGTAGTTGTGAAGCTGAGTTGAGTCGAATGATTAGGTGTACGAGAGTCCCTAATCATTTCCACGTAAACCACATCCACGTAATTAATTGCCCACGAGCAAGAATTAGCATCCTCGCTCAAAATGTCGCAGTGAGGCTAGTTTTTCGTGTTTAGAGGCTCGAAAGGCCATGAACATGCAATTTTAATTATGTGAGATGACAACTAATAGTTTAATACTTAAACCATTGCAAATCGTCACAGCACATGATTATCTGGTTTTAACTCTAAGTTGCTCCTAGAGTGATCAGAATATTTCGTTGACCAAAATTAGACTTAATTAAACCTTGTCGAAAACTTCTATAATCAACACTTGTGAAAGTTTATATCACACTTGAACTAGATAGTTAGTTGAATTGGTCCAGTCCCTATGGGTTCGACATTCCGGTTCTTAAAAAGAGCCACTATATTACTTGCACGACACGTACACTTGCGGGAACTGTCAACATTGTTGGTCCATATAATGACTCGTCTTGAGTGTTGTTGAATGGTCTGGTGCCATTTTTCATACTGGTTTCTGCTGAAAGTCTTGAATTTGATCTTAGGAACTTCTAGGTATTACAATGATATGAACATTGAGGCAACTGAGTCTATGGAGGATTTTGGAGAGAAAGATCAAAGTTGCTTCATTCTAAAGTTTTTCATGCCCACAAGAAAAAGTCACATCCCTCCTTTAAGGGCCAAGAAGTGCATGATGCGACTTCTATTTCTTAGTGCCTCTATATTTACACCACCATCCCTTGAGCAGAGTAGAAAATTGGAAAAGAAATTAGGAGGTGTAATTCATAACTTCAAAATGGAAAGAAAAGTAATAAAATTGATGACTTCGTGTCGCGACGTTAAATCAAGCGTTTCTTTGGAGGCAACCCAACATAACTTAGATTTTTGTTTTTGTTAATATGTGTGCTCAAGTGTGTAGGAAATAAATCACAAGTACATAATGAATTTGTAGGAACTAGAAAATGGCATGAGAGCTGCTTCGGCCAAACTCCGCATGGAGCTGTGTGACATGCAAGCCAGGCTTTGCATAGAGAGGCACGATGTAGCATTCCTAGGCCGTAATGAGTAGCGCGACACACTACCGTGGTGATCTAGTGAGTATGTTTCCATAGACGATGAGGATTAGGCCCAGGAAGTTCTTTTTTCACTCTTTTACTTGTGCATTATTGTCTTAGCACTGAGGACAGTGCTATTGATTAAGTGTGGGGTGGGAGGACTAACTCCACCAACTTATTATATATAAACAATTTTGATGTTATATTCAGTATGGATTGTTTACATGCTTGTTATGCTTCAGTCAATTGTAGAACCCATACGGTAGAGTTTTGATTTTCGGGTGAACCAGTTGATTGCTAAATTTGTTCATGATGGGCCTAGATTTTTTTGATACATGATTTACTCCTGATAGCTTGTAGTATTTTAGTGATATTTTGGGTTTTATTTTTGTTTGGATTCTCCAATTTTTATTTTCGGTATTTTTTTGGTGGATAGTCCCTTAGACCCGATTAGAGGTTCTAGATTTTTTTGATTCATAGTCATGATTGTTCCCAATGATAAATGGATGATGACCATTTTAAGAGAAAATTAGTCATTGGTAGGAGCGCAAGAACATGAAATGTTACGAATGCTAGGTTCTTCACTTAGGGTATCATCGAGGCTTTGCATGATCCACCAAAAAAATGCATGAAAAAGTAGAAACCACTTAGACTTTTGGAACTTAACTCCTACGCTTGAAAATTTGGGCTTGATAATGTGAGACATTCAATATGTATATATGTGTTTATCTAATCTTGATTGTCGTTATTGAACCATTTATACCATTGTGTGTATGAGATATTTTTTATATACTACGTGCTTGCAATTTGATGTCTATAACTTGCCAGGTGTGTGTGCTAAATGAAATGAGGATTTTGAATCTAGAAAGTGATATAAGGCATTTATTTGATAGCCTATTTATATTCAATTTTACCTACCTTGATGTGATTATTCTAGCTAGTCATTTTGAGCCTTAGCCTATTCTTTTGATAGCCATATTGCAAGCTTAATCCCTTTTGTTCTATTGACTTTTATTTGAGCCAAAGGACTCCTAGAGCACTTTCATTGAAATTTTTTTCATAAAAGGAGCACAAGTGAAGAGAATAAAAAGGGAAAATAAGATAATGTGTGGAAACTAGAAGAAAAGAAAAAGGTGAAAAATACAAAATAAAGAGGGTGATGTTAGTGGAAAAACAAAAAGAAGAAAAAGCTTTGGAAAAAAAAGAGAGAGAAAGTGAATGAGCTTAAATGTCAAAAATTCTCATTTGGTCACCTAAGTTGCAAAATTGAAAAATAAAATAGAGGTATAAGGAGAAAAATAGGAGGATTGAAGAATATGCTAAAAAAGTCTAAGAGTTGTGAAGTATTAAAGTGCTTAGGGAAATTACACTATCTTGGCCAAATAGTTTTTACCCGTCACTTAGACTACATTACAACCATCTTAAGTACTAATTGATCTTAGATTCAATGTTCTATATTAGTAAAGTATTTACACTAAGGGAAAGCCTATGGATCATCTTTTGCATGATGTGGAGTTCTTTGAGAGAGTGAAAGAATTTTGTTTCATCTATGTCCAAGTAAAATTGTTGTATATCATGTGAGTGAAAGGGCATCTCTCCAAATAGTGAGAGGCACATAATGGTGAGATTTTTGGTGTATCTTTGATTGCTAAATTACATATGATTCATGTTGGCCAAAATATATCTTGTTGAGTTAGTTCTAGAAGCTAAGTGATTTCGATTTATGACTTTTGAATGTTGATCTTATATGCATATTGAGTGGATTGTTGGAGCTTGATTGAGTTTTCTAATGACCCTGAGTATAAATAGACCTATTTGTAAGGTGAATTTTGTTGTTGAACTTGAATAGGGAAGTAGTAGATTGTTCGAGGACGAACAATAGTTTAAGTGTGGGTAGATGGTGATATAGGACGTATTTACACACTTATTTTCCATATTGTGTACATATTTAGCTATGTTTTGAGAATAAATTATGTGTGTTTTCTTTGGTTTTATATGATATTTGTGAAAAAGAACTAACACACATAATTAGATATTTGCAGGAATTAAAGTGATGTATTTGGACTTATTTGAGGCTTAAAAGAGCAAGTGATGCGAAGATGAACTCAAAAGGACTAAGAGCCACAACAAAATAGAAGATGGCATTGTGCAGGTACATCTGTGCAAGGACCTACATGATGCACAGGCAGATCCAAGAAACTAGTGGCACGATGTTGTGCCATATTGGCGCAGGCACTGGTGCGATGCGGAGCTATGGTGGTGACTCAATATCTGCTAAACCAAATCCCAGTTCAAATAAGAACAATGCAAACTTATTATACTATTATACATACCCCTTCTCAGGCTGTTTTAATTGTCGAATCTTGGCCGAAAATCAGTCTAGGTGATTGTGAAGGTTGAATTCACCACTTATTCTTTGATCATCATTATTGTAAGTGTGGAAAACATTATTTCATACTAGTATTGGAGAAAACATCAAGTTCTGGCAATTCTATTTACTTTCGAGGTTTGTCAAACAATTTCATATTATTATAAGTATTTCATTATGACTTCTTATAAATCTTATGTTATTATTTCCTCAAACATGAGCAACTAAATCTTTTGAGCTAGGGTGTGGGAACCGTGATGGATTAACGGAAGTAGGCAAAATAAAATAGTAATTCTTGAATGTTGAATTGAGTGGATTGTTATTCTCTTTGTTTTAATGAGTTTTAGCAGTGGCAAATGCTGAAACATGCCTGTATTATCAATTTGCTTGGCCAAAGAAGTTGAAGTTAGGAAAAGAGAATAACAATAATGTTAGGCTACTATCCCTTATCTACATAACTATAGCTCTAACCGAGGATAGTTAATTCAAGACTTATGGTGAGGGAAAAATATAC
The DNA here is from genome assembly GCA_035772735.1 of Datura wrightii. Lineage (NCBI taxonomy): Eukaryota > Viridiplantae > Streptophyta > Magnoliopsida > Solanales > Solanaceae > Datura > Datura wrightii. The sequence goes on along the minus strand of JASDFA010000016.1, from coordinate 62,854,524 downwards.
ACACCTAATGTTTGAAAGGATTTAGGTGAAATTCATCTATGTAGGTCGAGAGAAATTATATCGCGCCCCATCTTGGGAGGCATGACTGGCATCTGATGCCATACTAGAATCTGGGCTAACCTGGCTGGGTACAGGCACCTCTGATACCTACCAATGAGTCAAATTCAAGAAAATAAACTGCTATATCTCGGCTGTAAACACAGCCTCGAGCTGACAAGGCCATGCAGCATCTCTTAAAGAAAATAGCTAACCCATCCAACACAGATCAATGAGGATCCTATGTGGGCCGACAAGACCACCATGCTGTCTAGTTATAACAGAAAGGAAAATAAGCAGCTATACTAGGCCCCACATGGCCAACAATGGCTAACTAACTGGATACTGTAGTCCGCAAGACTCTAAGAATACAAATAGTGGTTGCGAAAGGGCCCTGTCCAACCCAAATGTTATACAAATGAAAGACTATAATCTCTACAACCTGGCAACTCCGAATGAAAGGAGCTGGCCAAACTTCTGACTCTGAACAGCTGCTATTGAAGACCCTAAACCTTTTCTATCTAAACCTGTAGCCAAGTAATGCAGCGCCCGAGGATGGGCTCAGTACAATATGTACCAAATATGTAAGGTAGTAAATAAGTTGTTAAAGACTGAAAGTAAGTAGAAAGAAGGGGCAGAAAGATTAACTTGTAAGCTGGCTTATCCGTAATTTGCATCTAGCAAAACACTACACATATATGATCTATGACTTTACAATCATATATTCATAAGCTATAGCTAGCAGACAATAATACAACCAAGAACCTAAACTGGCCCCCATAAGCCTGGAAGGTACAAGCAACATAGAAATAACCTACCGGGACCCCTATAAACCCTGGCAAGTACACTTCAATCTATATATCCCTATCCAGGTTTCTATGGCTCTACTAGTGCTATAGCCAACCTACCTGTCCCCCTGGGTCTGCAATTGAGCCTGCTTGGCTTCTGAGCTATAGCTGTGTTTGAGTCCGGTGGACTCCTGAGAATTGCACCCCGGGCACCAGCTTAACGGGGGTGTGGTGCCGATACGACATAGAATTGGAAGTCCAGCCATGGAATGGGTTGTATAAGGCCCTTGGGCCTCATCATCATTCGTTGGGATAGCATATCACTCCTTGGAGCGATATCATATAGCCCCGGGCAGGCGACGACACAACAGTAACCCTGGGGTGGTCACTAAAGGCTCTTAAGTGAGGGAAAACCCACCCGAGGTGCTAATCTGGAGTCTCAATCTAACCACTCAAAAGGTGTATTTGGCCTTCTGGATCTAACGCGACTGTTGCTCACCCCTAGAATAACATGTATGACTACTAGAAGGCACACCCCATGCACCTGTATATGATTAGAGGATCCTGGTAGTAATCATAATCTCTAAGAGTCTATACCAAATAGGGCGAGATCTAGAGTGTCTTACCAATACTCTGATGTCCTACTCGAACAAATATAACCCATAGGTAGTTGTAGGCTCGCAGAAGACCAATTACTTAGTTCCTTTACTTAACACGGCTGTCGGGTTGCTACTGACCGAACATGTTTTCGAGTAGTCAGCCCCTACTCCTCCACAGGCAGCTTACGGACATTCTTAGCCTAAGGGTAACATTGTGCTAACATGGTTCTAGTCCCTTAGACCTTAACTTGGTCTATTCAGATCTTATATGACTTTCTTAGGTATTCCCGACCTTATATATAAGTTCATATGGACTTAGCCACTCGTGGTAATCTGTACCTGAATAGCTTATAGGAATAGGTTAGGGTGTTGGCCCTACCTCTAACTGCTAATAAGGTCCCCTCCTTACAGTACCCATGGGTATATTTTTCCTCAATAACTGGGCTGGCTTTCTAGCGACTTGTATGAAGAATACTAAGTCAACTAGAACTGACAATCACTGGCAGTAGCTAACTAGATGGAAGGCTGTCACTCAGTTCACTAGACAACCCTAGTGTCGCTGACTCTAAAGTATGGCCATCCTATCTAAATTTCTAGCTCAAGGGTGTGAGGATACGCCAATGGTCTCTAGGTGTGCTTTACTAATAAAACAGACGCCCATCTGGTAGCTATATCGCCTATGTTGTATGACTTACTAACTCAGGCCTAATAGCTATCCAAAAGATTCTATGGTCTAGGCCTGATAATATAACATCCCCCTCTACTAACACAATGAACTGAAGAACAGTGGAGTTTCTATGACGCCTCTAGCATATGTCATACTTAACATGCTCCTTCCAGACAAGGATACTACAATATAATCTTTACACGTTTTCTAGAAGCTAACCACAACATATGTATATTCATAGTCTACAGACAACAGTTGACCACAACATATCTAATCGCAATCGACTGATATCAACTATTCACAGTATATCTGATCTTCATATACAAGCAACAGCTAATTATAACATATAGGGTCATTATATATGTTTAAAACGTGGGTCGTATCTCTATACGATGAGAATAACTTGCCAAAAGAATAAGCCTTACATAACTCAAAGGCTGACTTTCATTTAGTTGGTGAGTTTCAACTTGCAATCGTCAATTCCTTCCAACTATAACCTTTCTGCTGAGAGAATAGAAATAATTTTAATACTAAATTCGATAAAAAAATGATAACTTTTATTAACAATATCACTATGAATCAACTCTGTATAACTTGGTCAAAGACCCATCATTTCATGAGAGTTCAGAAGGGAGAAGTGCTTACCTAATGCCTGTGGCCGTTTAGGAATCAATTTGGAGCAATTCTGACAACTTTTACATGGCGGAGTTCCGATTTTCCGGGTGTATTTCGAGAAAATAACTCCGTAGAAATGTTCCATGCAGGATTAGAACTTGATACCTGAAGTTAATTTAAGTTTGGACGGCATTTAATAGCATAATTGGACAAGAATTCAACAAAAGTTGCGTACCTTTTTACTTCTGGCCGTGGTTAACTTTGGGAATGATTTGAATGAAAGAGGGGAACATATATATACACTTAGGGCGGTGGCCAGGGTGTGCCTCGCGCTGTGCAACGCACCAAAAGGTCCCCCGCTCCGCGCCCCATAGCGGCAGTGGCCTTGGTGCGCCGCACTGTCACAACCCGAACGTAGACCCGGATCATAACACGGGACAAGGAACCCCGAAAGGTCCCAAGTCAACCCATGGCATAAGCATATCTAACATCATTAAGTTTAAGCGGAAGATTGAACATAAGGCATAACGGAAATGTAAACATAACATGACATATCATAACATTTGAAAATACTGGACATATACATAAGTTGAGCACTACATACTGTCTGAAAGCCTCTACTGTGTAAGATGGGTTGATGGGACAACACCCCCAACTAACCCGACCAACAACTGAAACATAGAATAACATAAATGTCTAGTCAAATGGACCTCGAAATATGAGAACTCACCAATAGTGCTGAAAGAGAACTCTGGGATAGACTAAGGATGAGGATGAGCCTAAGAGACAAGTCCTGTATCATGAAAAGATACATCATAGAAAGTATGCGTTCAGTACGTGAAATGTACCGAGTATGCAAGGTAAGTAAAATGGACATTTAAAATACATGAAACTCATAAAACATCACAAGAGTAGGACATCATGCTCATATCATAAATATCGTGACATAACGTAAGGCTCAAAGTTTTCAAATCATTCGTAAACCATTCATTTTCATAATCATAAGAGAAACTTCATCAAATCATCAATTGAGGCAATAACATAAATATAACGATGCATAAAACATGTGAATTAATGGGACGCCTCATCATAACCAACACCATCATGGTAGAGCCTTTCATGATGCCCCAACTATCTCAAGCCTTTCATGATGCCCCAACTATCTCACTCAAGTGGGCAGAGTCGCCCTTGGCTTTCCAGGTGAGGGACGTGCATTATGTGATATCACAAAAGAAGGGATCATTATCATTGTAATGTATCATTATAAACCCATGGTAGCACGTGGTTATGAGACACCAGCGTAGTCCTTTGAACACCGGGCTACTCGGTGCTAGACACGTCTCCCGGAAACATGCATATTAGCCTCATACGTAAATTAATAACATCATTCATTAAGATTCAATGCTAAAAAAAACATTCATCATTCATTGATACCCATTAAAACATGATTATCCATGATCGAAGTCCCTTTAATCAGCCAACATCATAAATCGATAAATCATAAGATCCTTTCATAAACCGTATGTCATTCTTCAACATGTGGGCATTTCCCAATACTATACCATGCTTTACAACACTCAATTCATTCGAAAACATACTTATAAACATGGGTAACTTGAAAACATGCTTTTCATCATCAATAATTCATAAATCATAAGGCCCATGCATACTTGAAGATAATGCATATAACTTGTAAATCATCAAATCATAATGGGTAATTGAATATATCCACATTTCATATCGTAAATCATGTTGGGCTTATAATATCAACAATTGAAGTGAAGGTCATAAATCAATTCATCATAGATCTTACATAATTAGGCTTAATTTAGTAGAAATCGAAATCAATAATTTTATAATTAAAATCGTTGTAAAATCTTATCAAAAGTCATAAAATATAATTTAAATCACAATTTAAAACAACCCATTAGTAAATTATTAAGGTTCCACAAGATTTTAGTTAAAACCCCATGAGATTTTTGATAGATTTTCATAAATTAGTAAAGAATTCACAGGAGTGTGAATGAAAACACCCATTCATAACCCTACATACTTGGGTAAGATCAAATACTGGAGTTCCTTGAATGCCCAATGGAGAATTGATAGGAAAAAGCTTGAATCTATGCTTGATCTCTCTAGAATTCTCTTAAATTGCATGCATGGGAATGAATTAAGAAAAAAGGACTTAACCTATCTTATTATGCCCAGAAAAATACATAAAACAACGTATTTTAAGGCCTTAGAGCATAGAAAGGCCGAAAATACCCTTAATGAAATTTTCCTGAAAACTAACTGGGTGTACCAATGACTGATCCCACTAGTCATTGCATGAAACCACGACTCATGGTATCCAGTCATTGGGTCCACTGCTTCACTTCACACTTTCGGATTCTTCCCACGACTCGATCGGACAAATCGTTACTTCAAATGACAAGTCGTTAGATTGATCGTTGCCATCCCCCTTCAAAAACCTAAACTTCCTTACCATGAGCCTCACCATGACTCGTGGTTACTTCCAACGAGTCATGGCAACCATCCGTTAAGTCCACTGGAGATGTGACCACCTAGTCTATGATTGGTGACAACGGATCATCATATCTCACAACGAGTCATTGAATGACTTGTTATATCCCCCATGCTTAAGTATAGTACTCACCCACAATCACCAACAACGACTCATTGTTAAAGGCAATGAGTCGTTACATCACCTATTGTATCCACTGCCACCAGGACCCCCAAAACCACGACTGCTAACAACGGCTCATGGTTTCCAAGCACGAGTCGTTACATCACTCGTCCTGTGACATTTTCCCAATTTTTTTAGCCAACTTCAAATTTTTATCCCAGGTCTAATCTAAGGCATTTTTGGGGTAATAAAATATCTCCCCCTTGGTAATATTCGTCCTCGGATGTTGGAAACAAGCGGAAAAACAAAGACATGCAATCCTTACACCCAAATACTGATCATGTAAATCAAAACTAATGGAATGACTACCTTTGATTCATATCACATAACTGAACTGATTTCATGCTTCACATACACATCCATATACATAAAAGAAACTTGAAAACATGATTTGAACATGAAAACTAGATAGAGTTATAGGGCAAAATTGATACCTCAAGTCGGAACTGAGCCGGTAGAGAATAAGTATGGGTATTTATCAATCATATCCACTTCACCTTCCCTCGTAGCTCCTTCAACATGTTGATTCCTCCATAATACTTTAACTGAAGCTACTTCTTTGTTCCTTAGCTTCCGAACCTGAAGATCTAATATTTCCACCAGAACCTCCTCATAGCTAAGACTATCTTTTATACCAACGCTGTCCACCAGGACTACCAGAGCTGGATCTCTCAAACATTTTTTCAAAAGCGATATGTGAAACACAAGATGCATAGAAGACAACACTAAGGGCAATTCCAACTCATACTCTACCTTACCAACTCTTCTTATGATCCGGTAGGGACCAACATAGTGGGGACTGAGTTTTCCTTCTTCCCAAGCCACATCACTCCTTTCATGGGAGATACCTTGAGAAATACCAATCATCCACCTCGAACTCCAACTCTCTCCTCCTTTTCATCAGTGATCTTAGGCATAATTGCATGCCCAAGTGCTACTTTATAACTCAATTTAGTCTTGTTTATCTACTTATTTATATACATTTTCATGTGATTTTATGTAAATGTGTTAGCGAAAGCTCTCTCTTTGCGCTCTTTATAATCTCTGCTCTCTTCGTCCTCGGGGACTCTTCCGTTAACTGCGGCGACAATACGTTCTTGTACCCGATTCTCGAATATATACTAACCAACATGATTAGTCCTTGTTTTTGAAGGAAATAATGCATTGGAGGACCCAATCTATGATTTAGTGAAGTGGAGGAATGATATTGGGAGTGAAACACCAAAGTTGGAATAAATTGGGTGATTTTCAGAGGGCTTCCGCGATACCTTTGTGTCACGGAGGCAGTGCTCCGCGATACACTCTGTGTCACAGAGGCAGTGCTACGTGATACACTCCGTGCCATGGAGCCATTCCACGATAGGCATAATTTTGCACTATTCTCATTTACTATAAATAGGTCCCTTAGCTCCTAACAAAAAAGAAGTCACGATCTTATTCTGAAAAACCACCTAAGAGTGAAGGGAAAAGTGGGAGAACTCACCTAGGGCTCATCAATTTCATCTTTTCTTCTACCAAATATTGTAAGTGCGTTACTTTAACAAAGTTTCTTGTAATTTTACAAACATGAGTGGATAGACCCCTTCCTCTAGGGTTGAAGCCACAAGATATGATTGTGATTTTGCGATTTTGCTTTGGTTTTAAGTTATTGATTGTTGTTTTGCCTTGCGTTCTGAATTATGGTTGTTTTTATGATTGATCACCATGAAAACACATGCGTTAAGCTTAGGTACATGCTTGAGAAAGATAAACTAGGCAAGAACAAGAGAATGTAGGGAGAAAGATTGTATCTCACGATATAATTTGTGGTTAGGATAGAAATATACCTAATACTTTGCTTGGTTGATAAAATGGGAAGATAGAAAGACACCGACTTTGATTTGTCACTCCACCACTCGTAGAAGTAGTTGTGAAGCTAACTTTGGTTAAATGGTTAGAGGTACGAAAGTACCCAAATAAATGGCATAACCCCATAAACCACATCCACGTAGCGAATTGCCCACGAACTAGAAATGACATCCTCGTTCAATAATGTAGTAGTGAGGCTAGTTTGTCGTGTTTAGAGGTTCGAAAGACCATGAACATGCAATTCTAATTATGTGAGACGACAATTGATAGTTTCATACTTAAACCATTTCAAATCGTAGTATCGCATGATTATCCGGCTTTAACTCTAGTTGCTCCTTGAATTAATTCAGAGTATTTTGTTGACCGTCCCTAGACTTAATTAACTTTCTCGAAAAAGTCTATAATCAACACTTGCGGCATTTAATATCACACTTGAACTTGATAGTTAGCTGAATTGGTCTAGTCCCTGTGGGTTCGACATCCGGCTCTTAAAAAGGGCCACTATATTACTTGTAAGACCCGTACACTTGCGGGCACAACAAGTTTTTGGCGCCGTTGCCGGGGACTCGGCGAAGTTCAGTGAATTTGTCTGTTTTGTGAGTTTTAAATTTCCTTAAGTGTTGAATTTTTTTTTCTTTATTAGTTTTAGATTTATTTTGAATTTTTATTTTTAATCTGATACCCTTCTTAACATGACATCATGGAATATAAATGGGTTAAATGGTGGATACTCTTATTTTGATGAGTCTTGTCTGAATTGCGGAGGACCCCACTTACGGCAACACTATAATACTTGTAATATATTTGGAGGTCAAAATGGCCATTGGGATGGTTACCCAAATGCATACTCTTGCAATATATGTGGTGGTCAAGATGGCCACTGGGATGGCTGTCCAAATGCATACTCCCCTCCCCAAAGCCCCTACTATGATCCTTCTGTTGTTTTTGCTGATTGTAGGCATGATGAAAATGAGGACTTGGAATGCCAAGCTCGAATAGAAGACATGCTAAAACACATCCTTGAGCAAACAGAAGCAATGAAGGAGGAGAGGGAAGCATTGAGAATTCAGCAAGAAGAAAATAGAAAGTCCCTAGAAATGATGAGCGTCAAAATCACGGAGATGATGGCTGAGGCTGAAGCTTGTGGTAAATTGCAGGTAAAGGTTTTAGGCGATACTCAGGAGGAACTATAGAAGAAGACAAGGGTGAATTTTTTCAAGAAGCCCAAAAATTAGAATCTCTTGAGAGTCCCCGTGATAGTCTCACACATATAGCCAATACATTTATGAAAGAAGAGATAGAGTTCCAACCATTTGACATTTATGGGGAGATAGATGTTGATGTGAAGAAGGTGTATACAAGTAGGGAAGTCAAACACAAAGCAGTTTCAGAATTGAGGTGTATTGTACCTCACTCAAAGCATTTCTCGACATTCAGTTTGGTTGACAACCTAGAAATAGAGTCTTCCAGGCTTGTAGAGAAAGGTCTAGAGTAGGAACAAGCTCCGTATATTCTAAAATTTGCTGATTCTAATAGACAAAATGACTTCACTTATGTAAGGGCCAAAAAAGGCAAGAGGCGACATCTACTGTTTGGTCCTTTAAATTTTTCACCACCACCCGGGGAGCATAAGAGAAAATTAGAAAAGAAATTAGGGGTGAGATTTATATCCTCAAGGTGGAGGAAAAAGTGGTGAGACTTGATACGTCGTTCCGCGACATAAAATTAGGCGCTGCTTGGGAGGCAACCCAAGGGTACCATGGGTACCATTTTAATTTCATGCATTTGTGTTGATTTTTTTATTTTTCATCTTGTGTTGTTTTGCTGGAATGTTAAGCACAGACAGAGGGGAAGTCTGAGTACCCTTGGAGGAGGAAGCTAAGAAGCATGGACGATAAAAAGTGTGGGGTCAAACACACACTTGTGCAAATGTAGAAGATAAACATGTTGTTAGCTAAGCCTAAAGGCCTCAGGGAGTATTTCTCACCCTCTTTAAATGTTAATTTGATGCTATGAGGACATAGCATGATTCAAGTGTGGGGTGAGGGAAATTTCAAATTTGTTTGGTGCTTAATGATTTTTGGTGAATGTAATACTTGTGAGAAATATTTGAAAAATTTTTGTCAGTCAAGCATGACTTCATCACCCCTTGGTTTTTCTTTTCGGTTCTTTTCCGACGGGGGTTCTTTGAATTGAAGAATAAAAAATTTCTTTATCTGTACATAGTGTTTTTAGTCATAGTTAGAGACTGTTTCCGACGGTGGATGAATGACGACCGTCTTGAGGAAAATTAGTCAATAGGTTGGTTTTTGAACCCATGGCTAATTGATGGCTTGATGTTCTTGTTATGTGCTATACATGATTGTTAGATGCAAGTTGTTGAGTGTTGAAGCATGCAAGTGTATAACTTTGTTTGAGACACTTAGGCTCTTGAATTTGACTCGATGTGATTGAAGCTTAATTCTGAATTCTTGTGATTAGCTAAGTAAGAGTCTGCTGAATGTGTCTTTAATTGAGCATGTGCTATGTGCGTAAGGTGTTTGAATATTTCATGCTATTGTGTAGTGTCTAGAACTTGCCCGGTGTGTATACAAAGCGAAATGAAGGATGTAGATTGTAGGAGATGATATAGGCATTTCGTTGCATGAGCCTAATTTTTTATCCCTTGTTTTACCTACCTTGAATGTTTAATCCTAGTTAACCCTATTGAGCCTCAAGCCTATTCTTTGATAGCTGCAACATAAGATTAATCCTTTTCTTTCATTAACCTTTGATTTGATCCAAAACTCCTAAGCGGTTAAGTGAAAAATCCGAAAGAGTAAAGGAGTGAAAATCGTGAAAAAGAATAGTTGTGGGAGTTGAGAAAAGGGCAGAGGTGCACTTGTTTGAAAAGGCTGGAATATTGGTAGGGAGTAAGAGAACAAATTAATGAAAAAGTTACTTATAGAACCCCTTGTTAATAAGCTATGAGTGCCTAAAGAAATGGGGAAACAAAAGAGGAAAAGGAAAGCTAAAAAAAGATAAAGGTGAAGTAAGAGAAGGGAAGTTCGTAATGAGTGCCTGATTATTCAAAGCGCTTGGGGAAGATAGCCACTACTGCTGGCCAAAATAGTACCTACCCGTCCCTTAGCTTACATTACAACCCATTAAGTCCTACTTGATTTTACGTTCATACATCCTTAAATTAGTGGAGTAAAATACTAAGGGCAAGCTTATGGTTCACTACATGATGCATGTGAATTCTTTGAGAGAGTGAGCGTAATTTTTATTCATATACCCATACATGGTGTGATTTGAAAATTCATGAGTTAAAATGAGTAACTCTCTTGTGGTGAGGGCACATGTTTAATGAAGGATAACATTCATGTCGGATGTCTTGATCGGTTGATTTGCATGAGTTTGCTAATATCGAGAGTCGATTCTTGAGGTTAGGAAGTCTTAACATAGTTGTATTTCATTTCAATAATTAAATCGTGCATGCTCTATTTTTAGCTTGCTATCTTAAACAGTCATTGTCGTCGTAGCTTGAATTGTCTTGCTAAATTAGCTATGTGTGAGTCTTCATGTGCATGAGATGTAAAAGGTTTGTTCGAGGACGAACAAGACTTTAAGTGTGGGTTGTGATCTTGGGCATAATTGCATGCCCAAGTGCTACTTTATAACTCAATTTAGTCTTGCTTATCTACTTATTTATATACATTTTCATGTGATTTTATGTAAATGTGAATATATACTAACCAACATGATTAGTCCTTGTTTTTGAAGGAAATAATGCATTGGAGGACCCAATCTATGAGTTGGTGAAGTGGAGGAATGATATCGGGAGCGAAACACCAAAGTTGGAATGAATTGGGCGATTTCCAGAGGGCTTCCGTGATACCTCCGTGTCATGGAGGTAGTGCTCCGCGATACACTCCGTGTACGGAGGTAGTGCTCCGCGATACACTTCGTGTCACGGAGGCAGTGCTCCGCGATACACTCCATGTCACGGAGGCAGTGCTCCGCGATACACTCCGTGCCACGGAGCCATTCCACGACAGGCATAATTTTGCACAATTCTCATTTACTATAAGTAGGTCCCTTAGCTCCTAACAAAAAAGAAGTCACGATCTTATTCTGAAAAACCACCTAGGAGTGAAGGGAGAAGTGGGAGAACTCACCTAGGGCTCATCAATTTCATCTTCTCTTCTACCAATTATTGTAAGTACGTTACTTTAACAATGTTTTCTTGTAATTTTATGAACATGAGTGGCTAGACCCCTTCCTCTAGGGTTGAAGCGACAAGATATGATGCGATTTTGTTTGGGTTTTAAGTTATTGTTTGTTGTTTTGCCTTGCATTCTGAATTATGGTTGTTTTTATGACTGATCACCATGAAAACACATGCGTTAAGCTTAGGTACATGCTTGAGAAAGATAACCTAGGCAAGAACAAGAGAATGTAGGGAGCAAGATTGTATCTCACGATATAATTTGTGGTTAGGATAGAAATATACCTAATACCTTGCTTGGTTGATAAAATGGGAAGATAGAAAGACACCGGCTAAGATTTGTCACTCCACCACTCGTAGAAGTAGTTGGGAAGCTATGTTTGGTTAAATGGTTAGAGGTACGGAAGTACCCAAATCAATGGCATAACCCCATAAACCACATCCATGTAGTGAGTTGCCCACGAACTAGAAATAACATCCTTGTTCAACAATGTAGTAGCGAGGCTAGTTTGTCGTGTTTAGAGGTTCGAAAGACCATGAACATGCAATTCTAATTATGTGAGACGACAATTGATAGTTTCATACTTAAACCATTTCAAATCGTAGTATCGCATGATTATCTCGCTTTAACTCTAGTTGCTCCTTGAATTAATTCAGAGTATTTCGTTGACCGTCCCTAGGCTTAATTAAATTTCTCGAAAAAGTCTATAATCAACACTTGCGACATTTAATATCACACTTGAACTTGATAGTTAGATGAATTTGTCCAGTCCCTGTGGGTTCGACATCCGGCTCTTAAAAAGGGCCACTATATTACTTGTACGACCCGTACACTTGCGGGAACAACAATCAGCATAGGACTTTTGACGACTCTGAGTGGTCTTTAGACTATCTCTCATTAACTAAACCTTCACCATAACCTCATGAACCGAATCAGGCCCTATCATAGCTGCCTTACCAACTTCAAACCATCCGATGGGCGATCTACACCTCCGCCCATAAAGAGCCTCAAACGGTGCCATCTGAATGCTGGAGTGATAGTTTTTATTATATGAAAACTCGATCAGGAGCAAGTGGTCATCCCAACTACCTTTGAGGTCCCTCACACATGCTCTCAACATGTCCTTGAGATTCTGGATTGTCCGTTCTGCTTGACCATCCATCTGTGGATGAAATGTCGTGCTGAGCTTAATTTGAGTCCCAAACCCTATTTGGAATGACTGCCAGAACTGAGAGGTAAATTGAGTACCTCAATGTGAATTAATGGACAAGGGAACTCTTTGTAATCAAACCAACCCCCGGATATATAGGCTGGAATAATCATCCGCTGAATTTGTGGTTTCCATCGGTAGAAAATGCAACCTTGATTAACCTATCTACCACAACCCAAATGGAATCATATCGACGGTAATACGAGGTAGTCCTATTATGAAATCCATTTTCTTCCCACTTCCAAGTAGGAAAGCTGATATCCTGAAGTACTCCTCCCGGCCTTTGACGCTCAACCTTTACTTGCTGACAGTTCGGGCACCTAGCTATGAATTATGCAATAGCCTTCTTCATTCCATCCCACTAATAGATTTCTCGTAAATCACGATACATCTTGGTGGAACCAAGATGGATAGAATACCTGGTTCCATGTGCCTCATGCAATATCCAGCTCCTCAAATCATCAACCTCTGGAACACATAGGCGACCGTGGTACCAAAGCACACCATCTCCCCCTTGGGAGAAAACCTTCACCTTCTGACTTCGAATGGATTCCTTTAACTTTACCAAAATCGAGTCCTTATCTTATCTAGATTTCACATTCGTCACCAAGGACGACTCGGATCCACTTTGAATAACAACACCGCCATTGGTAGAGTCAACCAACCTAACTCCTAACCTCGCAAGACGATGCACATCCTTTACCAGCTTTTTCTTTCCGTCATCCACATGGGACACACTCTCCATCTGGAGCCTACTAAGTGCGTCTGCCACCATATTAGCCTTACCCAAATGGTAAAGAACACTCATATCAATGTCTTTGAGTAGCTTTAACCACCTCATTTTCCATAGATTGAGGTCCTTCTGTGTGAACACATATTGTAAGCTCTTGTGGTTCGTAAACACATCCACATGGACCCCATACAAGTAATGTGGCCATATATTCAAAGCGAATACCACCGCGGCCAACTCTAGATCATGGGTCAGGTAATTCTTCTCATGGATTTGTAACTGTCTAGAGGCATATGCTATTACCTTCCCTCGTTGCATCAATACACACCCGAGTCTGATTCTCGAAGCATCACAATACACCACAAAACCATCCGTACCCTTGGGTAGGATCAACACTAGTTCGGTAGTAAGTCTAGTCTTCAACTCTTGAAAGCTCTTCTCACAAGCCCCCGACCATTGGAATTTCACCTTCTTTTGAGTCAACTTGGTCAAAGGTGCTCCAATTGAAGAAAAAACTTCAGAAAATCTCCGGTAGTAGCCTAATAGGCCTAAGAAACTCCGAATATCCGAATAATTCACCGGTCTAGGCCAATTCTTCACCGCCTCGATTTTCTGAGAATCTACTTTTATGCCTTCGCTTGATACCACATGGCCTAAAAATGCTATTGAGTTCAACCAAAACTCGCACTTGGTGAACTTTTCATACAATTAGTGATCCTTGAGAGTCTGAAGCACTACTCTCAAATTAGCGGCATGTTGCTCCTCGCTCCGATAGTATATAAGGATGTCATCAATGAACACAATCACGAACATGTCCAGGTACGGCTTGAACACCCTGTTCATCAGGTCCATGAAAGTTGCAGGAGCATTTGTTTGTCCAAAAGGAATAACTACAAACTCATAATAACCATACTGTGTCCTGAAGGCTGTCTTCGGGATATCACACTCCCGAACCCTGAGCTGATGATACCAAGACCTGAGGTCTATCTTGGAGAAACACTTGGCACCTTGAAACTGGTCAAAAACATGATCTTGGGAAGAGGGTACTTGTTCTTAGTGGTTACCTTGTTCAATTGTCTATAGTCAATGGACATCCAAAGCGAACCATCCTCTTCCGAACAAATAGGACTGGTGCACCCATAGAGACTTGCTTGGTCTAATGAAGCCCTTATCTAGCAGGTCCTTCAACTGATCCTTCAATTCATTTAGCTCAGCTGGAGCCATCCTGTAAGGAGGAATAGAGATAGGCTACATATCGGGTAGAAGATGAATACCAAAATCAATTTCCCTCTCGGGAGGAACATTTGGCAAATCATCAGGAAAACCTCTAGATACTCACACACCATTGGAACTGACTGGATAGTCGGGGTCTCAAACTCAACATCCTTAACCCTAACTAAATGATCCATGCAACCCTTAGAAATCATCTTTCTAGCCTTAAGATATGAAATAAATTGACCTACTGTTACAACCGAACTACCCTTCCGCTCCAAGACCGACTCACTCGGAAAACAGAATTCCACCACATGGGTCCACAATTTACGGAAGCATAACACGCATATAACAAATCCATTCCAAGAATAATATCAATGTCAGTCATGGCTAACTCTACAAGGTCTGCGGAGGTGAGTTTATGCAAGATAGTGACCGGGCATCCTCTAAACACCTACCTAGCTACAACCGAAACACCAACAGGAATGATTTCGATAGAGTCTTGGGACTAACTTCAAAGCTATTAGCAATATAAGGAGTCACAAATGACAAGGTATCCCCTGGATCTAGCAAAGCATAAACATCAATATGGAAATCTCATAACAAACCAGTGACCATATCCAGTGAAGTCTCCTACTCCTGACGTGAGCCGAGGGCATAAAATCTGTTTTGGCGTTGTCCGCCACCTCCACTAGAATATGCTCCCTGCGAGCTAAACGTGATGGAGCTACTATTGTTCTGGTGGTTTGCGCATGACCTCTATCACCATCCTATCTAGCAAAAGGGCATGCTCAGCGCATGTGGCTAGACCTACCACACCCCTAGCAAATATTTGAGCCGAGCAAACACTCCCCGATATGACTCTTGCCACACTTTCCGCAGGTTGGGGAGGTACGCTCAACATGTGTGCCGTTCTGGTCCCTCAATCCTAAAGCCCTGCTCTTCTGATCACCCTTGGGTCTGGATGGAACACTAGCTGATGATGGTGTGGGAACTAGTGATCTCTGTTGAAACTGTGAGCAGTGACCACCACCGAATCTCTGATATGTAAACCCATGGTTATCTGTCCAAGCCCTCTTTTCCTCCATCTCCCTTGCATGATCCGCCTCCATTTGTTGAGCGTACAACACTATACGAGGAAAGTCCATATCCTGATGAAGCATGGAAGTCCTACAATCCTTGTCTAAATAACTCGCCATATCATGAACGAATTAGCTCACTCGTGCCCTCTAGTCAACCACTAACTCGGGGGAATATTTTTAGAAGCGGGTGAACTCGAGAGCATACTCTTGTACTGTCATTCTCCCCTGCTTCAAATTCACAAATTCGGCTGCCTTTAACTCCCTCATCTCTCGAGGGAAGAATCGATCTAGGAACGTCGTATGGAACTCCTCCCAAGTGACTGGGCCTGCACTGGTGGTCCTATTGTCCCTCCATTGCTTGAACTAGATATGTGTAACCCCTTTCAATTGATACGAGGTCAACTCTGCACATTCAGCCCCATTCACTCCCATAACCTAGGTGATCTTCAGAATCTCGTCAATATAGTCATGTGGGTCCTCATCCACTTTGGACCCAAGGAATTCAGGAGGGTTCATCCTCAAGAAATCTCTACCCGCTACCGCATTTCCATTCTGTGGGATATGCGCAACAACTTGCTGGTTGACCTGAGTCGTCAAGGCCTGCAGTAACATCTGGATAGCCGCTCGAAACTCCGTGTGGGCAACTGGCTTCGGTGCTTGGGGTCCTAAATGGGTGGGGTTTGCTAATGCCCATGACCATTGCCATCTTCGTGGCCTTCACCGTTTCCATTTCTTCTTCCGTTAGGAGCCATGATTTTGCAACGCGAATAGCACGAATTAGAAGGATAGAAGGACTTTTCATCAAACGCCATATATCATGAAAAAAGGGAACATTTCCTAAATGTCTCATAGCCTCTTCGTCAGAAGTGTGACGCGCTTCACACCCATGAAAAAGACTCTACTCAACGCGGCTTTCAGACACCCTAGGAAAATTCAAACCTATGGCTCTGATACCAAGTTTGTCACAACCCGGACATAGACCCAAATCGTAACATGGGACAAGGAACCCCAAAAGGCCCTAAGTCAACGCATGACATAAGCATATATAACTTCATTCCCTTTAAGCGGAAGACTGAACATAAGACATAGCCGAAATGTAAACAAAACATGACATATCATAACATTTGGAAGCACTGGACATATACATAAGCTTAGCACTACATACTATCTGAAAGCCTCTATTGTGTAAGATGGGTTGATGGGACAACACCCCCAACTAACCTGGCCAACAACTGAAACATAGAATAACATAAATGTCTAGTCAAACGGCCCTCGGAACATGAGGACTCACCAATAGTGCTAAAAGTGAACTCTGGGATGGACTATGGATGAGGATGAGCCTGAGAGCCAAGTCTTGTATCATGAAGCGATACAACATAGAAAGTATGTTGTCAGTACGTGGAAGGTATCGAATATGCAAGGTAAGTAAAATGGACATTTAAAATACATGAAACTCATAAAACATTATAAAAGCAGGAGATCATGCCCATATCATAAATATCATGACATAACGTAAGGCTCAAGGTTTTCAAACCATTCGTAAACCATTCATTTTCATAATCATAAGAGAAACATTATCAAATCATCACTTGAGCCAATAATATAAACATAAAAATGCATAAAACATGTGGAATAGTGGGAGGACTCATCATAACCGATACCATCATGGTAGAGCATTTCTTCATGCCCCAACTATCTCACTTAAGTGGGCAGAGTCGCCCCTGGCTTGCCAAGTGAGTGATGCAGATTATGTGATATCATGAAAGAGGGGATCATTATCATTGTAATGTATCATTATAGAACCACGGTGACATGTGGTTACGAGAAACCGGTGTAGTCCTTTGAATGCTGGGCTGCTCGGTGCTAGATACGGCTCCCAAAAACATGCATATTTGGCTCATACATAAATCAATAACATCATTCATTAAGATTCATGGCTAAAATAAAAATTTATCATTCATCAATCCCCATAAAAATATGATTAGCCATGAATCATAGGCCCTTTAATCGGCCAACATCATAAATTGATAAATCATGAGATGCGTTTCATAAACCGTAAATCATTCTTCAACATGTGGAAATTTTCCAATACTTTAGCATGCTTACTCAATTCATTCGAAAACATGCTTATAAATATGGGTAACTTGGAAACATGCTTTTCATCATCATAGTTCATAAATAATAAGGCCCATGCATACTTGAAGATCATGCATATAACTTGTAAATCATTAAATCATGATGGGTAATTGAATAAATTCACATTTCAAATCATAAATCATGTTGGTCTTGTTAATTTCAACAATTGAAGTGAAGGTCATAAATCAATTCATTATAGATCTTATATAATTAGGCTTAATTTAGTAGAAATCGAAATCAATAATTTGATAATCAAAATAGTTGTAACATCTAATCAAAATTCATAAATTATAATTTAAATCACAATTTAAAACAATCCATTGGTAATTAATTAAAATTCTATAAAGATTTGAGTTAAAACCCCATGAGATTTTTGATAGATTTTCATAAATTAATAAAGAATGGGCATGGGTGCAAACGAAAACACCCATACGTAACCTTACATACCTGGATAAGATCAAATTCTAGAGTTACTTGAATTCCCAATGGAGAATTGATAGGGAAAAACTTGAATCTATACTTGATCTCTCTAGAATTCTCTTAACTTGCATGCATGGGAATGGCTTAAGAAAAAGGGACTTAACTTATCTTATTATGCCCAGAAAAATACATAAAAGGACGTAGTTTAGGGCCTTAGAGCATAGAAACGTACAATATACCCTTAATGAAATTTCCCTGAAAACTGAACTGGACAAACCAACGACTGATCCTACAAGTCGTTGCATGAAATCACGACTCGTGGTATCCAGTCGTTAGGTCCACTGCTTCACTTCACACTTTTGGATTCTTCCCACGACTCGATAGGACGAGTCCTTACTTCAACGAGTCGTTAGATCGATCGTTGCCAGCCCCCTTCACAAACCTAAACTTCCCTACCACTAGCCTCACCATGACTTGTGGTTACTTCCAACTAGTCGTGGTAACCATCAGTTAAATCAACTGGAGATATGACCTCCTAGACAATGATTGGTGACAACGGATCGTCATATCTCACAACGAGTCATTGAATGACTCGTCACATCCCCCATGCTTAAGTCCAGTACTCACCCACGATCACCAACAATGACTCATTGTTAAAGGCAATGAGTCATTACATAACCCATTGTATCCATTGCCACAAGGACCCCAAAAACCATGATTGCTAACAACGGTTCGTGGTTTCCAACCATGAGTCGTTACATCACTCGTCTTGCGACTTTTTCCCAATTTTGCAGCCAACTTCAAATTTTAATCCTGGGCCTTATCTTAGGCATTTTCAGGGTATTACACATGCCTCTCAAGGCGCCAGCAGGTCTGGCGCGCTGCGCTAGCCAGTGCGCTGCTGGCTGGCGTTTCATGCTAGCCCGATGCATGCTGGTCCTGTCCAAGCCCACTTCCAGGGCTTTTCCAACACACAACAAACTTTCTTTACTCATCAAAATCCATGTGTACTCCTACTAGCCAATTTATTTTTACGGGGTGTAACATCCTCCACCCCTTAAGAACATTCGTCCTCGAATGTCATTCCCATGCTTAAAGGAGTTAACTCTTTTTAACTGTTGCTGGAGAAATTTTGGCAGAGTCTTCTCTATACTGTGGACTATCTGAAAACCTGAAACACAGAAAAGTCCAACACAGGCATTTCATAGGACGCTACTTGCAACTGGAACATAGTTCTGTCACATGTAACATACTCGACTAATAATAATCGCAACAAAGTTAGCGACATAACATCTGAGACTATCTTACCATAACTTAACTCATTTGGGTTTGTATACTATAATCATGAAGCCTAAAATAACTTGTCTAGACTTCACATCGTTCGTAGTTTCTCAACCCAATTCTTCAATATTTCTATTCGCCCATGGTACCATACTGAGCAAACAACTCTAGTTCTCAAGATGACTCCCATAGTTATTGGAGTCTCTCTATGGGACAATGTTTCTGTACTCTAGATATCTCTAACTGAACTAATCTGAGTCAAGGTATCCTACATGCTTGCGTAGTATTGCTGAACAGATCCTAGCCCCGAAGGTAACTCTGTCTCATAGGCCACTTGGCCAACTTTCGGAGGATCTGGTAAGGCATAATGAATCTAGATCTGGGCTTGCTCTTCTATCCAAATTTTATAATGCCCTTCATTGCTGAAGTTTCAAGAATGCCCAATTGCTACTTCAATTCTTAACTCCTTACTTCATACATTAGAGTAGGACTTTCGATAACCCTAGGTTTCGGGTACATCCTTCTCGATAAGCTTAACATCCTTTGTTTGGATGATGTATTAGTATGTCGGTTGCACTATCCTTAATTTATCTGCCTCAAATCATCGTTTAGGGGGCCTACATTTCAAGCTATAACATATCTTCGGGCGTCTGAGTTGTGCGCTCTACCTGGCTATTTGTTTGGAGAGGAGAAGTTGTACTTAAATTAACATGTGTTCCAATCTGTTCTAACACCTTTTCTAGAACTTAATTGTAAATTGTGCCTCTCTATCAAAGTTTATTAAACAATGGGGCTCCGCATAGCCTGACTATTTCTTAAACATTTAACTCAGCATAAGTTGTAGCTAAAACATAATTCCATCCTGCGAGACATGAGTTGATCTCATTATCCTTTCTACACCAACTCAAATAAGATCAGTTTGCACCTGACTATTCTCCACACCCTTTGCAGGCACGGCCATCTCCTGTATTGTCCTGCTCGGTTCTTGCTATCCGGCCTTTCCTAGCTGGTCATTGGAGTTATGTACTATGATTCAATAAGACCTTCCTCCTTTGGGCCTCTTCTTAAAACTTGATGCATTTGCATCCAACTGTAGGTGGAGGGGGATAATGAACCTAGTATACCTTACTACAATTTACTAACGAAAACCTGCCACGCTTGGAATGCAGAGTTGACCTCTGGGCCTCATGAATCCACACCTTATTACCTTAAAGGTCGATGACTCTCTGCTGGGCCTAGTCTTTAAGCTGTGCTAGGTTAGAGTCTCCATACCGTCACTACTTACCTTTACAATTGGTGGTGGTTTTGCGGTACTCTAGGTCACAACCTCACTATCTCTTAAACATTAGCTTGATGCTTAGTTCTTAACATTTAATGGTAGTCCCATGCTTTTCCAACCTACTTCAACCTGGGGGTAAATCTGTTTCCCTCTAGAATTAGATACTCGTGCCTTCCCCCTTACTTCCATAGGCTGAGATCTAGAGTTCATACATTCTGCCTCATACTATCAAAGATATTACTATCTAAGTTTACCGACCTATACCCTTCTGACTTGCACTCGGGCCCATTTTATTCATAAGATCTCTCTATCTTTCGATATAACCAACTAGGGCCATAACCATAATCTTTCAGGTATGCTCTACCATCATATGCACACTGCATTAGAATCGGCCTATTTATGACCTGAACTTTACTATTGTTGGGGGTTTATAACTTATGGACTCTCACACGTACATGAGTACTACTGGCAATCTTATCTGCTCTCCCAATTTACTACCCTAAAGGTCTAGATAACTTACTTAAACACTACGGGTCTCAACCACTTCCCAGCACTCTCTAGGAGTCAACGGATCTAATTCTCCTTTACTATTTACTCTGGGAAACATCGGCTCAATTCCTACGCCATTTGTTATACTGAAAACAAAATTGGGAGGCGGGAGATAGTCATTTCTTACTACAATAGGACTGAGGTACAAAACTGTATAACATCCGAAGGGTTGGAGGTAAGACTCCCGCATTGCCCCCTTCCCTCGTACCCTCCAGGTAATCAAACACTAACTATCTCCTTTATCTGATCCTATATAACTAGTAGGTAATTCAACTCATATATATACTATACACCTGACCTCCTACTTTGAGGCTATAGGAAGAACTAGGGACGATGCTGGCATATCTACTACCTTATGAGATTCCTAGTGCCCCAGGAAGACATTAGGAAGATTAAAAGACATCTGCCTTCATCCCCAAGCTGGCTGTCCCCCAACTATGGCAACAGACTGGTACTTCCTCCTACTACTGTAGATATCTTGCAGCTGGCTAGAATCTGTCTCATATCCATATTACTTTAGACAGGCATAACAATGAAAGCTTAGGGACTCAACCCTGCACAACTCGGCTCTATAGCTCGATCTGAGGAGAAGAAAAGGTAACCATACTATCATGCCTCGTAGCCTCCTGCATATAGAATGTGGTGCACAACACACTTTTAAGTAAGACTCTACTAGACACAGCTTGCAAATTCCCTAGGATACGAACTGCTCTGATACCAAGTTTGTCACACCCCACCTTGGGAGGCATGACTAGTATCCGGTGCCATATTGGAATCTTGGCTGACATAGCTGGGTACAAGCATATTTGGCGCCTAGGGATGACTCAAATTTAAGAGAACAAACTGTTATATCTAAGTTGTAAGCACAGCCTCGGGCCGACAAGGCCACACAATACCTGTAAAAGAAAATAGCTAACCCAGCCAACACACATCAGTACGGATCCTATGCAGGCCGACAAAGACCACCATGCTATCTAGTTATAATAGGAAGGAAAATAAATGCTATACTAGGCCCCACATGGCCAACAATGGCTAACTAATTAGATACTATAGTCTGCAAGCCTCTAAGAATACAAATAGCGATCGGGACAGGGCCCCGGCCCACCCAAATGCTATACAAATGAAAGACTATAATCTCTACAACCTGGCAACTCTGAATGAACGAAGCTAGACAAACTGCTGACTTTGAACAGCTACTACTGAAGACCCTAAACCCTGTCTATCTAAACCTGCAGGCAATTAATGTAACGCCCGGGGATGGGCGTCAGTACAATATGTACCGAATATGTAAAGCAGTAAATAAGTTGTTAAAGACTGAAAGTAAGTAGAAAGAAGGGGCAGAAACATTAACCTATAAGCTGGCTTATTTGTAATCTGCATCTAGCAAAATACTACACATATATGAGCTATGATTGTAAAATCACATATTCATAAGCTATAGCTAGCAAACAAGAATACAACCAAGAACCTAGCCTAGCCCCCATAAGCCTATAAGGTACAAGCAACACAAAAAATAACCTACTGTGAGCCCCATAAGCCCTGGCAAGTACACTTCAATCTATATACCTTATCTAGGTTTCTATGACTCTACTAGTATTATAGCCAACCTACCTATCCCCCTAGCTCTGGAATTGAGCTCGCTTGGCTCCTGATTTGTAGTTGTGTCTGAGTCCGATGGACTCTTGATAACTGCACCCCGGTCACTAGGCTCGACAAGGGTGTGGTGTCGATACGGCATAGAACTAGTATTCTAGCCATGGAATGAACTCTATAAGGACCTTGGGCCTCATCATTGTCCTTTCGGACGGTATATCACTCCTTGGAGCGACGTCATATAGCCCCTGGAGGGAGACGCCACAACTAGTAACCCTATGGTGGTCACTGAAGGCTCATAAGTGAGAGCAACCCACCCGAGGTGCTATACTGAAGTCTCAATCTAACAACTCAAAAGGCATATCTGGCCTTTTGGGTGTAACGCGATTGCTGCTCACCACTAGAATAACTTATATGGCTGCTAGCAGGCACACCCTATGCACCTGTATCTAATCAAAGGATCCTGATAGTAATCATAATCTCTAACGGTCTAGACCGGATAAGGCGAGATTTGGAGTTTCTTATCAATACTCTGAATGTCCTACTCGGAAAACTTTAACTCATAGGAAGTTGTAGGGTCACAGACGACCAATTACTTAGTTCCTTTACTTAAAACCAATGTAGGGCTACTACTGAAAGAACATGCTTTTGAGTGATCGGCCCGTAGTCCTCCACAGGCAGCTTACGGATATTCTTAGCCTGAGGGTAATACTGTGCTAACATAGTTCTTGTCCCTTAGACACTAACTTGGTCTGTTTAGATCTTATATGACTTTCCTGGGTGACTCCTAACCTTATAGATAAGTTCATATGGACTTAGCCACTCATGGTAGTCTGTACCTAAATAGCTTATAGGAATAGGTTGGGTCTTTGGCCCTACCTCTAACTGCTAATAAGGTCCCCTCCTTAGGGTACCCACGGGTCTATTTGTCCTGAACAACTAGGGTGGCTCTCTGGCGACCTGTATATCAAATGCTATGTCAACTAGAAGTGAAAATCACTAGTAGTAGCTAACTAGATGGCAGGCTGTCACTCAGTTCACTAGACAACCCTATTGTTGCTGACTCTAAAGTATGGCCATCCTATCTAAATTTCTATCTCAGGAACGTGAGGATATGCCAATGGTCTCTAGGCGTGCTTTACTGACAAAACAAGCGCCCAACTGGTAGCTATATCGCCTAGCTGCACCTATGTTATTTGACTTACTAACTCAAGCCCAATAGCTATCCACAATCTTCTAAGGTCTAGGCCTGATAATAAAACATACCCCTCTACTAACATAATGAACTAAAGAACAGTGGAGTTTCTATAACGCTTTTAGGATATGTCATACTTAACATGCTCCTTCTCGACAAGGGATACTGTAATATAATCTTTACACATTTTCTAGCAATTAACCACAACATATGTATATTCATAGTCTACAGAAAATAGCTGACCACAAT
The DNA here is from genome assembly GCA_035772735.1 of Datura wrightii. Lineage (NCBI taxonomy): Eukaryota > Viridiplantae > Streptophyta > Magnoliopsida > Solanales > Solanaceae > Datura > Datura wrightii. Next base: position 62,830,138 of record JASDFA010000016.1, on the reverse strand, counting down.
ATATCTAATCGCAATCTACTGATAGCAACTACTCACGGCATATCTGATCTTCAATACTAGCAACAGCTAATTACAAGATATAGGGTCGTTATCTACATGTAAAACATGGGTCATATCGCTATAGGACAAGAATAACTTGCTGAAGGAATAAGCCTTAAATACCCCAAAGGCTAACTTTCATTTAGCTGGCGAGTTTCAACTTGCAATGAGAAATTCCTTCCAACTATAACCTTTCTGCTGAGAGAATGTAACACCCCAGGAAGGCTTAAGAATAGACCCGGAGGTTGAATTTGAAAAGTGTAGAAAACTGGAAAAAACATCATAGGACGGGCAACTCAACGACTCGTGGTTGGATACCACGAGTCGTCATAAGCTGTCGTGGTATGGTAGTTTAGGGAGGCAGTGGTGACAACGGATGGTGTAACGACTCATTGTCAGGACTAATGAATCATTGTTACCAGTCGTTAGAAAGACTGAACTTAGGCTGATGGGGAACCCACGAGGCATCCTACAATCCGTGGTGAAAAGTGACGGTCCATTGTTTCTAGTCATTGTTTGTCGGTTGAAATTTCCAGTGCTTACAACGGATTGAGACCACGACTCATTAGAAGGCACCACAAGTCGTGGTGAGGCTCGTGGAAAGGAAAGTCAGATTGGTCAAGGAGTTGACGACGGTCGATTCAATGACCCGTCATTTTATGTAACGACTCGTGGGAATGACCGAGATATTTCATGAGGAAGTGGACCCAACGAATCGATACCACGAGCCGTGGTGTCAATCAACGACCTGTTGGATCGGTCATTGGTCCATCCGGAGCAGTTTTCAGGAAAATTTTATTAAGGGCATTTTCAACTTTTTCATGCTTTGAGACCCTAAAATATGTCATTTTGTGTATTTTTTTCTGATTGTGTTAAGATGGGTCAAGTCCCTAATGCATACCCATTCCCATGCAAGAGTTTTAGAGTGATTTTTGGGAGGTTCAAGGTCTTCTTCCCCAAGTTTCCATCAATTTCTTTATGGGTATTCAAGGAACTTCGAAATCAATCCATTCCCAAGTATGTAGTGTTTTGGAATGGGTGAAATCCTTTCACACTCATACCCAAATTTCGATTTATATAATGAATTCGCCTATTCAAGTCTATGGGGTTTTACCCAAATGCATGAAAATGTGATTTCTCTTTACGGGTATGATTTAATTGAGTTTTAATTATTGAATTATGAATGATGGAATGTTTTATATTATTTTCTTTAAATCATGTTTCAAGCTTTTTAAATCTAAAATTCCCATTTGATGAAGGTTCATGAAAGTTACGATTTATGATGAATATGCAATATTTTGGATTTATTGATGACGGAAAAGCATGAATTCAAGTTACCCATATTTATTGAGCATATTTTGAAAGAATTGAATATGATGAAGTATTGGGCAGTGCCCATATGTTGAAGAATGATTTATGATTTATGAAGCGAATTACACAATTATCAATTTATGATGTTGGCCCACGAAAAGGCCTATGATTCTTTGTTAAGCATGTTTTAAAGTGGATCAATAATAATAAATGTTATATTTTAGCCAATGAATCTTAATGCATGATGTTATTAATTTACGTATGAGCCTATATGCATGTCTTTTGGGAGTCGTGTCTGATCTTGGGCAAAATGGCATACCCAAGTGATACTTTATAACTTAGTTTCGTCTTGTTTATTTACTTATTTATATACACTCTCATGTAATTTTATGTAAATGTGAAGATATATACTAACCAACATAATTAGTTCTTGTTTTTGTAGGTTTAAAATGATTTTGAGGAACTAATCCATGAGTTTGGTGAAGTGGAGGCATGGAATAAGAAGTAAAACACGAACGTCGGCAAGGAGGATGCGCGAAACAGGCCACCTGCTTGTTGGCAACGTGCCACGGCAGGCAGGCTGCGCGACCAGTGGTGTGTCACAGCCCCTATTATATACATTCTCATGTAATTTTATGTAAATGTGAAGATATATACTAACCAACATAATTAGTTCTTGTTTTTGTAGGTTTAAAATGAATTTGAGGAACTAATCCATGAGTTTGGTGAAGTGGAGGCATGGAATCAGAAGTAAAACGTGAACGTCGGCAAGGAGGATGCGCGAAACAGGCCACCTGCTCGTTGGCAACGTGCCACGACAGGTAGGCTGCGCGACCAGTGGTGTGTCATAGCCCCTAACGCGCTGCACAAGCAGCGTGCCACGCTGCCAATGCGGCAAGGGGCTGCCTGGCATGTATTTTATGCGAATTCCAGATTGCCTACGCGATGCCTCTGTATAATGGAGGAAAATTGGCGTGATAACCTCCGTGACATAGAGCTATTTCAAGTCGTGAATAATTTTATACACCTCCCATTCACTATAAATAGGTCCCTTAGCTCCTAAAAACATTTTGTCACAATTTATTTCTGAAAAACTGCCAAGGAGTGAAGGGAGAAGTGGGAGAACTCACCTAGGGTTCTTAAATTTCATCTTCTCTTCTACCAATTCTTGTAAGTATGTTACTTTAATTATGTTTTCTTGTAATTATACGAACTTGAGTGGCTAGAACCCTTCCTCTAGGGTTGAAACCACATGGTATGATTGTGAATACATGATTTTGTTTTGGTTTTAAGTTATTTATTGTTGTTTTGTCTTACGTTCTTAATTATGGTTTTTTTTATGATTGATCACCATGAAAACACACACGTTACACCTAGGTAAAAGCTTGAGAAAGTAAACCTAGGCAAGAACAAGGAATGTAGGAAGCAAGTTTGTACCTTATTATATAATTCGCGGTTAGGGTAAGAAATTATACCTAATTTGCCTTGCTTGGTTATTAAAACAGGATGAGCTAGACACCAACTTAGAATTATCACATCACCACTCATAGAAGTAGTTGTGAAGATAAGTTCAGTTAAATGATTAGAGGTATGAAAGTCCCTAATCAAGAGCATAAACCCCGTAAACCACATCCATGTAATTGAATTGCGCATGAACTAGAATGTCACATCCCCACTGAATGATATAGTTGTGAGGCTAGTGTGTCGTGTTTAGATGCTCGAAAGACCATGAACATGCAATTGTAATTATGTGAGACGACAATTGATAATTCCGTACTTAAACCATTATAAAGCGTAGTATCGAATGATTATCCGGCGTTAGCCCTAGTTGCTTGTTGAATGTTTTCAAAGTAGTTTTGTGAACACTCCTAGACTTAATTAAACTTTATCCAAAAAGTCTAAATCAACACTTCTGAAAGTTAATATAACACTTGAACTTGATAATTAGCTGAATTGGTCCAGTCCCGGTGGGTTCGACATCCGGCTCTTAAAAAGGGCCACTATATTATTTGTAAGACCACGTACACTTGCGTGTGCGCTTAGGCGCAGTCGTCAAAGAGTTTTTGGCACTGCTGCTGCGCAATCTCAACAAGTTTTTGGCACCATTGCCGGGGACTCGGCAAAGTTTAGTGAATTTGTCTGCTTTTGTGTGATTTTTAATTTCCTTAAGTGTTGAGAAACTTGGTCTTAGTCTAACTTATTGAAGGTGACAGGTTGTCTTGCCGAGCTGGCTAGAAATAGAGAGCTTGTGGAACCGTTGCTTGAACCAGAACGTCAAATTCATTTGCAAAGGAGAGTAGCTCTTGAGCAAAAATTGAAAAGACTTCAAGAAAAGGTACAACAACAACCACCCGCAGGACAAGCACAATTGTCACCGAAAGCAATGGCAGCCAGACCAGTTCGCGAAGTGGCAATTCCAGAAGCGACGAATATGAACTCTAGTATCCGTAAACCGGAACCTGGAGGGAACTTTGAATTGAAACAGAACATGGTGCAGCTATTAGATTCTAGTGCTCAATTCACTGGGATGGCACATGAGGACCCGTAGCAGCATCTACAGCACTTTTTAGAGATTAGTGATACTTTCGTCCCCACCAGAGTGTCCACAGACTATGTCCGACTTACCCTCTTCCCATTTTCATTGTTGGAAGAGGCAAAAAGCTGGTTGAAAGCTGAGCCACCAAACTCCATAACTTCTTGGGATGATTTGGCGAAGAATTTCTTGATCAGATTCTTTCCTTCAGGCAAGACTGCAAAATTGAGAAGTGAAATACTGAGTTTCAAGCAGAGGCCTGATGAGAACTTATATTTGTCTTGGGAGAGATTGAAGTCATTATTGAGAGACTGTTCCCATCACCAGCAATCCAATGACATGCTAGCTCATACCTTTGTAGAAAGTCTAGACCCACACACAAAAATTTTGCTAGACTCTACATCGGGTGGGCAAGCTTTAGAGAAGATGTATGATGAGCTGTACACGTTGTTGAATAGAATTGCACATGGAAATCCAAAATGGCACAATGAGTCATCAAGAGGGGCAGGAAAGAGAGCAGGGCTGATAAAACTAGATGGTATGAATGCCTTGGTGGCATAGTTAGATTCATTCCAACATCAAATGATGACTCAATTCAATAAACTGAGTATGAACCAACAACAGGTCCTGGTTAATGCAGTTCGGCAAGCTCCGAGTTGGTGTGAAATTTGTGGAAATAATAGGCACAATGTAGAATCTTGTGGAGCCAATCTAGAATCTGTCAATTTTGTTGGGAATGTGCAAAGGAACACTAAGAATTTTGGAAACAACTACAACAAAAATTGGCAGACCCACCCGAATTTTTCTTGGGGTGGAAATCAAAAGAAAAGTTATCAGCAACCTCAACAGCATCAATATCAGCGGAATCGGCAGAATGATCGCCAGTTGAGCAGAAAAATTTAGCAGATCTTGCAAAAAATTATGGAGACCCAGACTTAATTAGCAGAAAATCAGGCGAGGATGGCATCAGACTTGAAGAATCAGCAGTTGGCCACCCGCAATCTAGAAAAGCAGATGGGTCAAATAGCAGCTGCTCAAAACATGAGACCGCAGGGAGGACTACCAAGTGACACAGATCCTAACCCCCGTCAGGTCAACGCCATCAGTATGAGAAGTGGCAAACAATTAGCTGATGCAGTGCCAAAAGAGAAAAGAAATGAGGTGCAACCGGAGTTGGTGAGACAAGGACCATCCACTAACAAGGGAGAGAATCAGAGTGTTGTGCAACAAAATGCACAATCTTCATTGCAGCAAGCACAAAAACCACCACCACCATTCCCTCAGAGATTCAGAAAGAGCAAGGAGGAGGAATGCTTCAAAAAGTTCTTTGATAGTTTCAAAGAACTTCACATAAATTTGCCTTTGCTTGATGTTTTGCAGGGAATGCCCAAGTATGCTAAATACTTGAAGCTAATGTCCAGACAGTAGCATTGACTGAGGAGTGCAGTCACAGGGTATTAAGAAAAATTCCTAAGAAGCTCAAAGACCCAGGGAGTTTTACCCTCCCCATACAAATTGGTAAACCTGAAGTGATACGAGCTCTATGTGATTTAGGGGCAGCAGTGAATCTAATGCCCCTATATTTATTTAAGACCCTGGGTTGGGAAAATCGAGGACAATAAGATTGATGCTGCAGCTGGCGGATAAGTCGCGAGTGGCACCGGATGGAATCATAGATGACTTTCTCATTAAAGTGGGTAAGTTTATTATACCTACTGATTTTATTATCTTAGATTTTCATGTTGATGACTAGGTACCCTTAATCTTGGGAGGGCCATTCTTGGCCACCGGAGGAGCGGTAATTGACTTAAGAGCAGGGACCCTGAAAATGAGGGTCGAGGATGAAGAAGAACTCTTCCGAGATTACCAAGAGATTAACCCACCCACTCACTATAGAAACCTTTGTAAGGTTAGTGTGTTGTCAGAGGATAAGTGTGGGGTGGGTGATTTCACAGGTCCACGACCAAAGGTAATGATAAGTGTTCAGCCCGAGTCTGATAAAGGGCTTAAGTTTGATAAGAAGTTGGAGGAAGAGAGGAACAGAGTGGAGCTTGTTTCCTCTAAAAATAAAAAGAAAAGAAGATGGTTCTCAAAAGGGAACCCAGGTATGAGGATTTCCTGAAAAGGATTGTCCACGTCGTGCCGCGACGTAAATTAAGGCGCTGCTTGGGAGGCAACCAAAGGGTACCGCAGGTACAATTTGTGATTTTTGTTTATGTGTTTTTGTTTATTTTCAATTTTTGGATTTTTTGATAGAGAGTTAGGCATAGATGGAGGGGAAGTCTAAGTACCCATGGATGAGGAAGCTAAAAAGCATGGAAGAGGAAAAGTGTGGGGTTGAACACCCACTTGTGCAAATTTGAATAAAAACATGCTATCAGCTAGGCCTAGAGGCCTCAGGGAGTATTTCTCACCCTTTTAAAATTTAATTAGATGCTTTTGGGGACATAGCATGATTCAAGTGTGGGGTGAGGGAGAAAATTTAAAAAAAATTGTGCTTAATGATTTTTGGTGAATTAGTGCTTGGGAGAAATATTGGAACAAAATTTTTGAATTACGCATGACTTCATCACCCGTTGGTTTTTCTTTTCGGTTCTTTTCCGATGGGGGGTCTTTGAACCGAAGAATAAAAATTTTTCTTTGTCTGTATATAATGTTTTTAGTCATAGTTAGAGACTGTTTCCGACGATGGATGGATGATGACCATCTTGAGGAAAAATTAGTCAATAAGTTTGGTTTTTGAACCCGTAGCTAATTGATGGCTTGATTTTCTTGTTATGTGCTATACATGATTTTAAGATACAAGTGTGGTTAGGGTTGAAGCATGTAAGAAGTCTATAACTTTTTTTGAGACACTTAGGCTCTTGAATTTGACTCGATGTGATTGAAGCTTAATTCTAAATTCTTGTGATTAGCTGAGTAAGAGTCTGCTGAATGTGTCTTGAATTGAGCATGTGCTGTGAGTGAAAGGTTTTCGAATATTCCATGCTACTATGGAGTGTCTAGCACTTGCCTGGTGTGTATACAAAACGAAATGAAGGATGTGGACTGTAGGAGATGATTTAGGCATTTCTTTGAATGAACCTAATTTTTATCCCTCACTTTACCTACCTTGAATGTTGAATCCTAGTGAGCCCCGTTGAGTCTTAAGCCTATTCTTTGATAGCTACAACATAAGCTTAATCCTTTTTCTTTCATTAGCCTTGAATTGGATCCAAAACTCCTAAGCGCTTAAGGGAAAAATTCGAAAGAGTGAAGGAGTGAGAAGCATGAAAAAGAAGGAAAAGTAGCAGTTGTAAAACTTGAGAAAGGTCAAGGGTGCACTTGTTCAAAAATGCTTGAGTATTGGTAGGGAGTAAGAAATAAATGAATGAAAAAGTTGTTTAAGTACTCCTTACTAATAAGCTAAGTGTGCTTAAAGAAATGGGAACAAGAAGAGAAAATTAAAGAGTGAAAAGAATGAGGAGGAAGTAAGAAAAGAGATGTCCTTAATGAAGGTTGAAGTTATTAGAAGCGCTTGGGGAAGATAGCCACTATTACTGGCCAGAATAGTACCTACCCGTCCCATAGCTTACATTACTTAAGTCCTACTTGATCTTACATTCAACCATCCTTAAATTAGTGGAGTAAAACACTAAGGGCAAGCTTATGGTTCACTACATGATGCATGTGAATTCTTTGAGAGAGTGAGCGTATTCTATTCATATACCCATACATGTTGTGTTTTTTTAAAAAAAAAACTTGTGAGTAAAAATGGATAACTCTCTTGTTGTGAGGTCACATGTTTAATGAGAGATAACATTCATGTCGGATTTCTTGATCCGTTGATTTGCATGAGTTTGCTAAGATTGAGAGTCGATTCTCAAGGTTAGGAAGTCTTAACATAGTTATATATCATTTCAATGATTAAATCGTGCATGCTCTATTTTTAACTTGTTATCTTAAATAATCATTATAGTCGTAGCTTGAATTATCTTGTTAAATTAGTTATGTGTGATTCTTCATTTACATAAGATGTAAAAAGGTTGTTCGAGGAAGAACAAGGCTCTAAGTGTGGGGTAGGTGATCTTGGGCAAAATGGCATGCCCAAGTGATACTTTATAACTTAGTTTCGCCTTGTTTATTTACTTATTTATATACATTCTCATTTAATTTTATGTAAATGTGAAGATATATACTAACCAACATGATTAGTTCTTGTTTTTGTAGGTTTAAGATGAATTTGAGGAACTAATCCATGAATTGGTGAATTGGAGGCATAGAATTGGAAGTAAAACGCAAACGTCGGCAAGGAGGATGCGTGAAACAGGCCACCTGCGCATTGGCAACATGCCATGGCAGGCAGGCTGCATGACCAATGGCGTTTCACGACCCTTATCACGCTGCACAAGCAACGTGCAATGCTGCCAACGTGGCAAGTAGCTGCCTGGCATGTATTTTATGCGAAATTCCAGATTGCCTACGCGATGCCTCCATTTCATGGAGGCAAATTGGCGCGATAACCTCCGTGACAAAGAGCTATTTCATGCCGGGTATAATTTTATACACCTCACATTTACTATAAATAGGTCCCTTAGCTCCTAAAAATATTTTGTCACAATTTATTTCTGAAAAACTGCCAAGGAGTGAAAGGAGAAGTGGGACAACTCACCTAGGGTTCTTAAATTTCATCTTCTGTTCTACCAATTCTTGTAAGTATGTTACTTTAATTATGTTTTCTTGTAATTATACGAACTTGAGTGTCTAGAACCCTTCCTCTTGGGTTGAAACCACATGGTATGATTGTGAATACATGATTTTGTTTTGGTTTTAAGTTATTTATTGTTGTTTTGTCTTATGTTCTTAATTATGGTTGTTTTTATGATTGATCACCATGAAAACACACACCTTACACCTAGGTAAAAGCTTGAGAAAGTAAACCTAGGAAAGAACAAGGAATGTAGGGAGCAAGTTTGTATCTTACGATATAATTCGCGGTTAGGGTAAGAAATTATACCTACTTTTCCTTGCTTGGTTATTAAAACAGGATGAGCTCGACACCAACTTAGAATTATCACATCACCACTCGTAGAAGTAGTTGTGAAGCTAAGTTCGGTTAAATGATTAGAGGTACGAAAGTCCCTAATAAAGAGAATAAACCCCGTAAACCACATCCACGTAATTGAATTGCCCATGAACTAGAATTTCACATCCCCGCTCAACGATGTAGTTGTGAGGCTAGTTTGTCATGTTTAGAGGCTCAAAAGACCACGAACATACAATTGTAATTATGTGAGATGACAATTGATAATTCCATACTTAAACCATTACAAAGCGTAGTATCGCATGATTATCCGGTGTTAGCCCTAGTTGCTTCTTGAATGTTTTCAAAGTATTTCTATGACCACCCCTAGACTTAATTAAACTTTATTGAAAAAGTCTGAATCAACACTTGTGAAAGTTAATATCACACTTGAACTTGATAATTAGCTGAATTGGTCCAGTCCCCGTGGGTTCGACATTCGGCTCATAAAAAGGGCCACTGTATTACTTGTAAGACAACGTACACTTGTGTGTGCACTTGGGCGCAGTCGTTAACAAGTTTTTGGCGCTGCTGCTGCGCAGTCTCAACAGTGTCTAGCACCGAGCAACCAGTCGTTCAAAGAACTACGCCAGTGTCTCATAACCATGTGCCACTGTGGGTTTATAAATGATATGATGTATTGATAATGATCCCCTCAAATATGATATCACGCCTAATGCACGACCCTCGCCTGGCAAGCCAGGGTCAACTCTGCCCACTTGAGTGAGATTATGGGGCATCATGAAAGGCTCTACCATGATGGTTTCGGTTATGACGTGTCCTCCCATTGTTCTACATGTCTTGTGCATTGTTATTGTTATGTTATTGTCTCAAGTTATGTTTTGATAAAGTTTACTTATGATTATGATAATGAATGATTTATGAATGATTTGAAAATCTTGATCCTTATGTTTTATTACGAAGCTTATGATACAAGCATGATATCCTTCTCCTATGTATATTTATGAGTTGTACTTTACTTTTAAATGTCTGTTTTACTTACCTTGCATACTCGGTACATTCCACGTACTGACCACATACTTTCTATGTTGTATCATTTCATGATATAGGTTGCGGATCTCAGGATCATCCTCATGCTTAGTCCATCTCAGCTCATGCTCTCAGCTTGTTGGTGAGTCCTCATGTTCTAAGGGTTGTTTGACAGACTTTTATGTTATCTTGTATTTTAGTATTGTTCGGTTTAGTTGGGGATGTTGTCCCATCGACCCATAATATGTAGTAAAGGATTTCAAACAAGTATGTAGTACTTAGCCTATGTGTACATCTAGTATTTCCTGATGTTATACTGTGGTAACGTTTCCTCTATGTTTTATGTTTAGCATTCCTCTTATTAAATGAGATTAGTTGTAAGCATGTACCATGGGTCGACTTGGGGTCTCTCTGGGCCGCTTGTCCCGTTTCTACGATCTGGGTGTAAGTTCGGGTCATGACAAACTTCGTATCAGAGCAATAGGGTTGAAGTGTCCTAGGGTGTATGAAAGCCGCGTTAAGTAGAGTCTTTTTCATGAGTGTGAAGTGTGCCACACCTATGAAGAAGAGGCTACTAGACTTTTAGGAAATGTTCCCTTCTTTCATGTTATATGTCTTGCGATGAAAAGCTTTTCCATCCTTCTAATCCGTGCTATTCGCGATTGCAGAATTATGGCTCCTAGAAGAATGAACGGAAGGAGGAACTGAAATGATGAAGTCCAAAGAGGTGGCAATTACCATGGGCATCAGCAAGCCCCACCTGTTCAGGAGCCCCAGACACCAGAGCCAGCTACCCACGTTGAGTTTCGGACGGCTATTTAGATGTTGGCGCAGCCTTGACCGCTCAGGTCAACCAGTAGGATGTCGTGCAGGTCCCATAGAATGGAAATACAGCGGAGGCTCAGATTAGAGACTTCTTGAGGATGAACCCTCCTGAGTTTACGGGATCAAAGGTGGACGAGGATCCACACGTGTTCATTGAAGGGATCTTGAAGGTCACTCAGGTTATGGGGGTGACAAATGGGGAATGTGTTGACTTGGCCTCTTATCAGCTAAAGGAGGTCGCTCATATTTGGTACAAGCAATGGAAGGACAATAGGACAGCAGGAGCAGGCCCTATCAACTGGGATAAGTTCCACATGGCTTTTCTCGATACGTTCTTTCCTCAGGAAATGAGGGACTTGAAAGCAGCGGAGTTTGTGAACCTCAAGGAAGGAAAGATGATAGTGTTGGAATATTCGCTCGAGTTCACTCATTTATCAAAGTACGCCCGAGAGTTAGTGATGGATCAGAGGGCGTGGGTGAGCCGATTCATTCATGGTGTGGCTAGTTATTTAGACAAAGATTGCAGGACTATCATGCTTAACCAAGATATGGACTTTCTTCGCATATTGTTGTACGCCCAGCAGATGGAGACGGCTCATGCAAGGGAGAGGGAGGAAAAGAGGGCTCAGAGGATAGCCTTGGCTTTTTGCATCAGAGGTCTAGCTGTTGTTACCGTCCACAATTTCAGCAGAAATCACTAGCCCCAGCACCATCATTAGCTAGTGTTCCATCCAAACCTAGGGGTGATCAAAGGAGCAGAGCGTCAGGGTCTAGGGATCAGAGGGACACCCAGTTAGACTATACCTCCCCAGCCTATGGGAAGTGCAGCAAGAGTCATGCCGGGGAATTCTTGCTCGGTTCAGATGTTTGCTATGGGTTTGGTAGATTTGGGCACATGCACCGAGCATGCCCATATGCTAGACAGGGCGATGATAGGGGTCATGCACAGGCCACCAGGACAGCAACAGCTCCAGCCCATTCTGCTCTGCAGGGAACATCAACTAGTGGAGGTGGCGGACAGCACCAAAATCGATTCTATGCCCTTTCCTCAAGCTAGGAGCAGGAGACTTTGCCAGACGTGGTCACTGGTATGTTGCGTGTCTTTCATATTGGTGTTTATGCCTTGCTAGATCTGGGAGCTACCTTGTCTTTTGTGACTGCTCACATTGCTAGTAGCCTTGGAGTTAGTCCCAAGACCTTGTCAGAACCGTTTTCAGTTTTGACCCCTATTGATGATTCGGTCATAGCTAGACGAGTATATAGAGAATGCCCGGTCTATGTTGCGTAAGGTTACCTCTGCAGACCTTGTAAAGTTTTCCATAACTGACTTTAACATTATTCTTGGCATGGATTGGTTGTTCGCATGTTATGCTTCAATTAATTGTAGGACTCGTACGGTGGAATTTTGTTTTTCGGGTGAGTCAGTGTTGGAGTGGAAGGGTAGTTCGGTGGTACCAGCAGGTCAATTTATTTCCTATCTTAAGGCCAGGAAGATGATTTCTAAGGGTTGCATTTATCATCTAGTTAGGGTTAAGGATGCTGAGTCCAAGATCTCCATTATTCAATCAGTTTCGGTTGTGTGTGAGTATCCGGATGTTTTTCCCGATTATTTTCCAGGTGTTCCTCCTGAGAGGGAAATCGACTTCGGCATTGATCTCTTACCCGATACGCAACCTATCTCTATTCCTCCCTATAGGATGGCGCCAGCTGAGCTAAATGAATTGAAGGATCAATTGAAGGATTTGTTGGAAAGGGCTTCATTAGAACGAGTCAGTCTCCATGGGGTACACCAGTTCTATTTGTTCGAAAGAAGGATGGTTCCCTTCGTATGTGCATTAAATATAGGCAATTGAACAAGGTCACCCCTTACCCAGGATTGATGATTTGTTTGACCAGCTATAGGGTGCCAAAAGTTTCTCAAAGATAGACCTCAAGTCCAGGTACCATCAGCTCCGAGTTTTGGAGAGTGATATTTTGAAGACAACCTTCAATACATGGTATGGACATTTTGGGTTTGTGGTTATGTCTTTTAGACTAACAAATGCTCCTGTAGCTTTTATAGACTTAATGAACCTGGTGAGCAAACCATATCTGGATATGTTTGTGATCGTGTTCATCGATGACATTCTTATATACTCCCGAAGCGAGGAGGAGCATGCCACTCATTTGAGAATAGTGCTACAAACCCTCAAGGATTGTTAGTTGTATGCAAAGTTTAGCAAGTGTGAATTTTGGCTAAACTCGGTGGCATTTCTGGGTCATGTGGTATCAAGCAAAGGCATATGGGTAGATTCCCAGAAGATCAAGGCGGTGAAGAATTAGCCTAGACCGGTGAATCCTTCAGAAGTTTAAAGTTTCTTGGGCTTAGAAGGCTACTACTAAAGATTTGTTGCGGGCTTTTCATCAATTGTAGCCCCATTGACTAGGTTGACTCATAAAAAGGTGAAGTTCCAATGGTTGGATGCTTGCAAGAAAAGCTTCAAGAATTGAAGACCCGACTCACTTCAGCACCAGTGTTAACTTTACCAGAGGGTACTGATGTCCTTGTAGTATATTATGATGCTTCGAGAGTTGGACTGGGATGTGTGTTGATACAGCGTGGAAGGTAATAGCATATGCCTCGAGATAGTTGAAAGTTCATGAAAAGAATTACCCGATCGATGATCGTGAGTTGGCCGTGGTGGTGTTTGCATTGAAGATATGGTGGCATTACTTGTATAGGGTCCATGTGGATGTGTTTACGGATCACAAGAGCTTGCAATATGTGTTCACATAGAAAGATCTAAATCTTCGGCAGAGGAGGTGGTTGGAGTTAGTAAAAGACTACGACATGAGTGTCCTCTACCACCCGGGCAAGGCTAATGTAGTAGCATATGTGCTTAGTAGGCTCTCTATGGAGAGTGTGTCCCATGTGGATGAGGGAAAGAAGGAGTTGGTGAGAGAATTCCATCGACTTGCAAGGTCAGGAGTTAGACTGATCGACTCAACCGATGGCAGCGTTGTTGTGTAGAATGGGGCAGAATATTCCTTGATGGTTGATGTCAAGTCTAATCAATATGAGGATTAAATTTTGAGGAAGCTGAAGGAGGCAGTGCAGAGTCAGAAGGTGGAGGTTTTCTCCCGAGGGGCTGGTGTTCTACGATACCAGGGTCATCTATGTGTCCCAGATGTTGATGATTTGAGAGTTCGAATATTGCAGGAGGCACATGGTACCAGATATTCCATTCACCTAGGATCCATGAAGATGTATCAGGACTTGAGGGAAATCTATTGGTGGGATGGTATGAAGAAGGATATAGCATAGTTTGCAACCAAGTATCCAAACTGTCAGGAAGTGAAGGTCGAGCACCAAAGGCCGGGAGGTGTACTTTAGGATATTAGCATTCCACATTGAAGTGGAAATAGATTAATATGGATTTTATTATAAGCCTACTTCATACTCGCTCATACTATGATTCCATTTGGGTGGTGGTAGACGGGTTAACAAAGGCTGCACACTTCCTACCGGTCAAGACCACGGATTCACCGGATGATTATGCCAAGTTGTATATTTGGATGTTGGTTTGACTTCATGGAGTGCCCTTGTCTATTATTTCAGATCGAGGTACTCAGTTTACCTCCCAGTTTTGGCGGTCTTTTCGGAATGGACTTGGGACTCATATTAAGCTCATCACAGCATTCCATCCGCAAACGAATGGCCAGGCGAAATGAACAATCCAAACTCTTGAGCATATGTTGAGGACATGTGTTATGCACTTTAAAGGTAGTTAGGATGATCATTTTTCCTTGATCGAGTTTGCTTATAATAACAGTTATCTCCCTAGTATCCAGATGGCACCGTTCGAGGATCTTTATAGGTGAAGGTGTAGATCGGCCATCTGTTGGTTTGAGGTTGGTGAGGCAGCTATGATAGGGCCAGATTCAGTTCATGAAGCCATGGTAAAGGTCCAGCTGATAAGGAACAGGTTAAAAACTGCTCAGAGTCATCAGAAATCATATACCGATGTGAGGAGAAGAGATTTTGAGTTTGAGGTGGACGATTGGTATTTCTAAAGGTATCTCCCATGAAGGGAGTCATGCAGTTTAGGAAGAAGGGGAAAGTCAGTCCCCACTATGTTGGCCCCTATCGGGTTGTGAGGAGAGTTGGTAAGGTGGGGTATGAATTGGACTTGCCTTCGGAGTTATCATTAGTTCATCTCATGTTTCGTGTATCTCTCTTGAAAAAGTGCTTGGGTGATTCAAGTTTAGTAGTCCCGGTAGACAGCGTTGGTGTAAGGAAATAGCCTCCACTATGAAGAAATTCCGGTGAGAATCTTAGATCATCAAGGCCATAAGCTAAAGAACAAAGAAGTAGCTTCAGTTAAATTATTGTGGAGATATTAGCATGTTAAGGGATCTACATGGGAAGCCAAAGCTGATATGATGGCTAAATACCCACAATTGTTCTCTACCGGCTCAATTCCGACTTGAGGTGTCACTTTTTTCCCTATGACTCTATCTAGTTTTTATGTCTAGTCATGTGTACAAGTTTCTTTTAGGTGTATTAATGTGTATTTGGAGTATGAGATTAGTTCAGCTATGTGGTTCTGTGCAGAGTCAGTCATTCCGTGAAAATTACGGTTAAAATGATCAATATATGGCTATGATAAATTGTATGTTTCTGTTTGCTGCTTGTTTCCTACATTCGAGGATGAACGTTTCCAAGGAAGAGATATTGTAACACCCTATGCAGGCCAAATAATAGACTCGGGGGTTAAATTTGAAAGTGCAGAAAACTGGGAAAAATATCACAGGACGGGTGACTCAATGACTCGTGGTATGATACCATGAGTCATCGTAAGCTTTCTTGGTATAGTAGTTCAGGGAGGCAATGGTGACAAAGGATGGTGTAACGACTCATTGTCAGAAATAACGAGTCGTTGTTACCAGTCATTGGAAGGACTGAACTTAGGCTGATGGGGAACCCACAGGAAATCCCTCGATCCATGGTGAGAAGTGACGGCCCGTTGTTTCTAGTCATTGTTTGTCGGTTGAAATTTCCAGTGCTTACAACGGATTGAGACCATGACTTGTTGGAAGGTACCACAAGTCATGGTGAGGCTCGTGGAAAGGAAAGTCAGATTGGTCAAGGAGTTGACGACGGTCGATTCAACGACCCATCGTTTGATGTAATGATTCTACCTGACAAGTCGTGGGAAGGACCTGAGATATATCATGAGGAAGTGGACCCAACGACTCAATACCACGAGTCATGGTGTCGACCAATGACCCGTTGGATCAGTTATTGGTCCGTCTGGAGCAGTTTTCAGGGAAATTTTATTAAGGGCATTTTAGACTTTTCCATGCTTAGAGACCCTAAACAACGTCATTTTGTGTATTTTTTTCTGAGTGTGTTAAGATGTGTTAAGTCCCTAATGCATACCCATTCCCATGAAAGAGCTGTAGAGAGATTTTTGGGAGGTTCAAGGTCTTCTTTTCCAAGTTTCCATCTATTTCTTTGAGGGTATTCAAGGAACTTTGAAATCAATCCATTCCCAGGTATGTAGGGTTTTAGAATGGGTGAAATCCTTTCACACCCATACCAAAATTTCGATTTAAATAATGAATTCTCCTATTCAAGTGTATGAGGTTTTACCCAAATGCATGAAAATGTGATTTCTCTATACGGGTATGATTTAATTGTGTTTTGATTATTGAATTATGAATGATGGGAAGATTTTATATTATTTTCTTTAAATCATGTTTCAAGATTTTTAAATCTAAAATGCCCATTTGATGAAGGTTCATAACAGTTATGATGTACGATAAATATGCAATATTTTGAACTTATTGATGATGGAAAAGCATGAATTCAAGTTACCCATGTTTATGAGTATATTTTGAAAGAATTGAATATGATGAAGTACTGGGCAATGCATACATGTTGAAGAATGATTTATGATTCATGAAGCAAATTACATGATTATCGATTTATGATGTTGGCCAATGAAAAGGGACTATGATTCTTTGCTAAGCATATTTTAAAGGGGATCAATGATGATAAATGTTATATTTTAGCCAATGAATCTTAATGCATGATGTTATTAATTTACGTATGAGCCTATATGCATTTTTTTGGGAGTCATATCTAGCACCAAGCAGCCCGGCATTTAAAGGACTACGTCGGTGTCTCATAACCACGTGCCACCGTGCGTTTCTAAATGATATGATGTATTGATAATGATCACCTCAAATATGATATCACGCCTAATGCACGACCCTCGCCTGGCAAGGCAGGGTCAGCTCTGCCCACTTAAGTAAGATAGTGGGGCATCATGAAAGGCTCTACCATGATGGTGTCGGTTATGACGAGTCCTCCCATTGTTCCGCATGTCTTATGCATTGTTATGGTTCTGTTATTTGGCTCAAGTTATTTTTTGATAAAGTTTACTTATGATTATGATAATGAATGATTTGAAAGTCTTGAACCTTATGTTTTATTACGAAGCTTATGATACAAGCATGATGTCCTTCTCCTATGTTTATTTATGATTTTTACTTTACTTTTAAATGTTCGTTTTACTTACCTTGCATACTCGGTACATTTCACGTACTAACCGCATACTTTCTATGTTGTATCGTTTCATAATACAGGGTACGGATCCCAGGCTCATTCTCATCCTTAGTCCATCTAAGCTTACGGTCTCAGCTTATTGGTGAGTCCTCATGTTTCGAGGGCCATGTGACAGACTTTTATGTTATCTTGTGTTTCAGTATTTTTCAAGTTAGTTGGGGATGTTGTCCCATCAACCCATCGTATGTAGTAGAGGCTTTCAGACAAGTATGTAGTACTCAGCCTATGTGTACGTCTAGTATTTCCAGATGTTATGTTATGGTTACGTTTCTGCTATGTTTTATATTTAGCATTCCGCTTATTAAATGAGATTAGTTGTATGCATGTGTCATGGGTCGACTTGGGGTCTCTTGGGGCCTCTTGTCCTGTATCTACAATCCGGGTGTATGTTCGATCATGACAGCGTATAGGACTAATTTTAATACTAAATTCTATAAAAAGAGATAACTTTTATTAACAATAACAACTATGAATCAACTCTATATAACTCAGTTGAAGACCCATCATTTCTTGAGAGTTCAGAAGGGAGAAGTGCTTACCTAATGTCTTTGGCCATATAGGAATCAATTTGGAGCAATTCTGAAAAATTTTACTCGGCGGAGTTCCAATTTTCCAGGCGTATTTTGAGAAAATAACTCCGTAGAAATGTTCCCTACAGGCTTAGAACTTGATACCTGAAGTTAATTCAAGTTTGGACGTTTGATAATGTAATCGGACAAGAATTCAATAAAAGTTGCATACCCTTTTACTTCTGGTCGTGGTTCACTTTGGGAATGATTTGAATGAAAGAGGGGGAACATATATATACACTTAGGGTGGTGGTCGAGGTGTGCCTCGCGCTACCTAATGCGCCACAAGGCCCCCTACGCAGCGCACCCCATAGCTGCAGTGGCCTTCGTGCCCCGCGCCTCTCAAGGCGCCAGTAGGCCTGGCGCGCCGTGCTGGCCAGTGCGCTACTAGCTGGCGTCTTGTGCTATACTGATGCGCGTTGGTCCTGTCCATGCCCACTTCCGAGGCTTTTCCCACACGTAACAAACTTTATTACTCATCACAACCCACGTGTACGCCTACTAGCCGATTCATTTTTACGGGGTGTAACACATTAGATAAACTTAATCGTCAGTCTCACACAAAATTCACCAAAATAGATCATTAATAAAATAAGCCTACTATGTTATGAAATCATGGAGAACACAATTCTAGTTCTTTCTCATTAATTTGATAACCATTTAATCACTGTTTAGAATTAATTTTTCTTTTATTTGCAATCCCCCTTTCAAAATATTGACTACCAGTTGATTTATTCATTATTAACATATTATTTTACCATATTCCCTATGAGATTAATCCCAACCTAGTTGGGTTACTATAATTGATAGCGATCGCATTATACTTCATTATGAAGTATAATATGGGCGTGATCACGCTGCAGCGATGGGAATTTCGTTGTAGCAAGACCGCTATAGCGATCATAGTCTCATCGTAGCAGATCTGCTGCAGTGAACAGGTGACCTCTGCAGCGAGAAAATGCGATTCAGAATGCTTGCTTAAGTTAGAATTTTTGGGTTTCCACTCATTATTCTAAGACATGAACTTTTAGAGTAGAAGGGCGATTTTTCTAAGGACAAAGCAGTTTCTTCTTTCCAAGTTAAGATTTCTAGCTATTTCTTTCCCTTATTGATTCTTGGACACCCTAGAATCAAAGAATTGTCTCTAATGGTGAATTTTTAGCTAAGAACCCTAGGTTTGTGAAAATAAGGGCTAGAGTTATGGGAATGATTAGGTGTTGATTCCTAGGTGTAAAAGTGGGTAATGGACACTTTCTAGGGTAAATGAGATTGTAGAATTTCATTTATATGATAGTTGGAGACCTAGAACATGGTGAAGTTGAAACCTTTAACCATAAAAACTGCTTTAAGGGGAATTTAAAGAAGTAAAAATTCCATGAACTAGGTTGGAATGACCATTGTAGGACTGGGTTATGATACTTTAACCTTTGAATGTTGAATTAGACTGTAATAATGGGTAGAACTGGATGGGTTTGAATTCCTATGCCCTTGGTTGAAGAAGTAAATGATTGAATGTTATTTTGTTGTTTGTTTTAGACTTTAAATGATCTGAGGCATTGAGGAAAGGCAAAGCTCTAATGAAGTAGCTTGATATTGAGTCTTCGATTGAGGTAGAATATAGTTTATAAGGAATCAAACTTTATTTGATGACTTGTATGTATTATGATTTGATGAACATGATTAACTGGTCTTCAAACACTTATTGTGCTAGTAATGAGGGTGATTTAGTTATGTTTTTTAATGAACTCTAAGATGATTAAATTTTTGTTGTTGTTGTAAAGTAAAGTATAATTGTGATAACCAATGTGTACTTATGAATTGCCATATGTGTTTACTGAGTGAATACTATGTTAAGTTATGTTGATAAGTTTGGTTAAAATATCCTTATGAATTGTCATATGTGTTGACTGAGTGAATAACATGTTAAGTAATGTTGATGAGTTTGGATAACATATCCTTATGAACTGTCATGTAAATCGATTGATATGATAGCATGTTGAATGTGCTGATAAATGTTGGTTAAAGGGGATAATAAGTTCTTATCTTAAGATGAGTGGTTCGTGTCCGAGTTAAGCATCCAGACGAGCGGGATTGTGACTGATTGAGTATATAAAAATACTTGAAGATGATCAAATCGTGTCCGAGGGGAGCATCCGTACGAGCAGATGAGTAGGAGCGGGTACCACGCCGGTATAGTATATAGATTTAGCTCCCCGGACGAGTAGATGAGTAGGAGCGGGTACCACGCCGGTATAGTATATAGATTTCTAGAGTCCCCTGTAGGTCATGACTGGAAGGGAAAGCATAAGAGTCTCTAGCTTGTGTGTACAATATGTGAACAGTTGTGTTACAAAGGTTAGTGATAGATATGATACAGATATATGATACAAATGTGTTACCATAATGCGCATAGAGATCAGATGATATGAGACTGATAACTGGTCTATGTGAGACCAGGTTGGTATAGAGATGAGAAATTGATAATAAAGGATTATTTACTTGTATGTCTTAGCATTCATATGATTCATTGCATTATTTGTGTCTTACTTATATTGTAAGTCCGTGCTTTTTGTGAATTGGTTAATGAAAATTCTCTACATTTTCCGATTGATTAATGATGTTAGACTTGATATTGCGAATATACTGTTGATTGTGCATAGTTATTGAAAACTATTGAAAAATAAAGGTGGTTAGCAAAGTCGAGCTATTCTTTAGAGCAGTACTGCTGAGCAGTAGAAATCCCATTGCGGCGAGACCGTCGTAGCAGTCAAGTTACCGCTGCAGCAAGGCCTAAGCAGTATTCAGGCCAGCATTTCGGTTAAGAACTGGTATACTATAATTTGTGATTTGAATAATTGTTTTCTATTTCAAATGCTAGAGTGTTCATTAAATTATGATATACACCTATTACTATTTAAGGTCAGCCTATGATATCTACCAGTATATAATGTTTGTACTGATGTTACTCCTCACTTTAACTGAGTGCAGAGTGCAACCTAGGAATCTCATGAAACCGTACCTCTAGTGTTGACTTACAAGTTACATTTGATTTGAGGGTGAGCTGATTTATCTCTAGGCTGCCATGAACCATCTTATTCACAGATGTCTATTCCTTTTAGATATTGAATGTGTTTTATTGTTTTGTGACTCTTAGATGATTTACGCTTAGAGTCCTATGCAGTTACTTTAGGGTTTTGAGAGACGTAATAGTTAGTTTTGCATAACTTGTTAACTGATTTATTTTAGTTAAGACTTCTGTATTCTTACTTTTGGATTATTCTGGTTTGTGTTAAAATGAATGCTTGATTTAAGACATTAGTAGGGAACATGGTTCACCCACCGAGGGGTAAGTATGCGTTTCAATCACGGCAACTTGGATTGTGACATCAATAAAATTGGGTGTTGGTGACAAAATACTTCAATAATTGAATGTTGATCAGAAGTGCATTAATAACTGAAAGTTGGAAAGAAGTGCTCCAACAATTGAAGGATGAAAAGAAGTGCTTCAACAATTAATATTGACGAGAAATGCATCAACTATTGGAAGTTGAGGAGAAATGCTCCAATGCAACCAAGAAAAAAATAAAAGGAGTTGGAGAGAAGTTCTCCAACAAGTTGAATGTTGGAGAAAAATGCTCCAACAATGAAGGTTGAAAAGAAGTACTTCAATAATTGACATCAGCAAGTGAAAGTTAGAGAGAAGTGCTCCGACACAAACAAAGAAAGTTGGAGACAAGTGATCCAATACAAACAAGAAATTGGAATATTGGAGAGAAGTGCTCCAATATAACAACAGCAATAACAAAAAGATAAGAGTATACAACTTTGAATTAAAGGAGAATGTTGGAAGAATAATTCAAAGGTGTAAGAAACCAAGCTTGCTTAGGATTTGATATTTGATAATTTATTTAATTTATGTCTATTTAGAATTTATTTTTCAAAGTCATATAGGAATAGAGTTTCTAGTCCTAGTTTAATTGTTACGCCTTTTCGGTGCTTTGGTTGGGGTTAAAAACCGACACGCAAGTGCACGTGGTCAAACAAGTAGTAAGTGGCTTAAGTAAGCCAAGTATCGATCCAAGGAGACTCTGGATAAGTGAAAATTGCTTAAGTATACTATATTCTATCTCACTTCTAAATATGCCGACAACAACGTAACCAACAGTTGAATAATTTGTTTTATAATTTCTATACTAAAACTACTAACAATTATCTACTTTGAATTTAAACTATGGATATGAGCATGCCAAGGTTAAGAACATGTAATGAACTGATTATAATCATAAATTGGTTAATCTTTTCTTCCAGTTGCTAGCCAAGAACATTAGCCAAGAGATTAAAACTCTCGTATTTAATCTCACTTAAGAATCATAAACCATCCGTCTACATTTCTGTGATCAAATGCAATTCATGACCTAGCAATACAATTCTGGTTCCTAAATTGACTAATACGGCTTTCAAGTATATTTCTATCAGGAAAGCACATCAAAACTCAATTTTCCCAAATCAAGTTAAGAACAATACCCTATTAATTCACAACTTTCCAATTTCGTACTCTCTCGAGTGAAATCGGACTTTTTAGATGTACATTAATGTCGGCCACACACCAATGCAGTTGAAACAAGAATTAATAGAACAACATGGAAGAAGAAGATGAAAAACCATATAATTCAATAATCAAAATTCATCACCATTGTTCATAACCTCAGCAAGGAAGGGAATTAGCCACTCATTTGTGGATTTATCATCCTAAAACAAGTGTTAATCAGACAAACAATTGAGTTAAAGAAGTAAGAAAGAGAGAAAAAACCCTGAACTTTTCGTCCCTCAACTGCCTGTAACCCACGTCCTTGCTCCACCAAGTCTGAATTATGAAAAATACATTTAAGTGTTCTATTTATACTAGTGGGAATTTTTCCCGGAATAACAAGCAACGTGTCACTGAGTGCATCGCGGAGCACTGCCTCCATGACACGGCGTGGACGCGGACCCTCACTAGAATTTGGGGGTCCAGGTATATAGCATCAATGTGGCACGGCATGCAACGCGGAGGCTTGCCTCAGTGCCACGGAGCTGTCGCGAGGCTCCACTGGAAGTTGACTAATTTTTCACCCTCCAGGCAGAATGCCTCCGTGATGGCAGCGTGACACGGCTCCATCGCGGAGCCCCTTTATATTGTGCAGTCCAATGCCTTTTCCATGCTCGAATCCTAGTCCAACTCCGATATTGCTCTAACATGCATTTTAGCTCCTCGAAATCATATTTTACCTACAAAACAATGCTAATCATGTTGGTTAGTATAAATTCACATTTTATTACCAATTACATGAAAATGTATACACATTGCACGATAAACAAGGCGAAAATGATACGTTTGAGTATCACTTGGGCATATAAATCTGCCCAAGATCAACGCCCCAAAACTGGGGGAGGTCGTGACTGGCTCCCGGTACCTGACTTATCAGAAAGCCGACGGTATAACATCTATAACTGTAATACCTAGGCCTTCCAGGCCACCTGTCACAATCAATTGGAGTAAACATCTGGACCCATAAGGTCTTAATTACCATAAATAAATAACTAAAATACCAATAAGGCCATGACTATGCTAAACCAAGCAATGGAAAGCCGACAAGGCCAAAAACTGAAAAATACTATACATACTAAGTCCACAAAGCCTCTAATGAGTAAACTTAACTGATGGTCGGAACAGGGTTTCGACCTACCCGTAACTATAACTCAAAACTCAAGCTGAAATAACTAAGCCCTATCTCTAGGAAGAAATAAGCATACCAACACATCTACTGATCTCGCGAATTGCTACTGCAACTGGAAATCCTAGCCTCTGCCTGCACCTGCAGCACGAATGCAGGTCCCCATGAGAAGGGACGTCAGTATGAATATAATGTACTGGTATGTAAAGATGAAAGCTGTAAATATATAAGATAACAATGATAATCGAGCCAAAAAATAAGGAATAGTAACAACCTTGAAACCAGGAAACTTAAACCTAACAATAGGTCAATACTAAAGTGCAAACGCAACCAAGTAATGTATAAGAAAAACTATAAATGTAATGCCAGCAGCCAGCCAACCATAAAAGCCAAATTAAAATGCCTCCAGCCAGAGTACAATATCGGGGTAAAATAAAATATCTCCAGTCGGTGTACCATATCCGGGTTAAATAAAAATATCTCCAACCGGTGTACCATATCGTGGTAAAAGAAAAATATCTCCAACCGGTGTACCATATCGGGGTAAAATAAAAACATTCTCAATCATAATCATAAATAGAGACGATAGGGCTTATATTGAGTCAATTTAACTAATATGACATTGAAATGTAAATGATAAAGTTGTGGCTAGAATAGCCCTCTTTTGTAACATATAAATGCAAGTGAGAACATATACCATGTAAAACTAGCAAATATGCAAATATATCACGTAAAGCTGTCAAATTATATATAAATATATCAACTTAGTGACTCGACCGACCTTCAGGAGGTTTAGACAACATAAGAACTTTAGTGGGCTTATAAGCAATGTCCTACAAATAATCTTACCAATTTAACGTATTGCTTGAGTAGAAGCACGTAGATTCTCATTACTATACAATCATTTAACATATGGGAACTACATATACATACTGCCCACAGGGTGGTTCCTTTACATGTATCGACAACTATATACTGGAATTCTATTATCAAACTTATCACATCGATGAGCACATATAGTTCTTAATTCATTTGTCTTATTTGCAGGAAAACATGGAAATTATAACTTGGAACTTGGAGTTATTTGTCATAACACTTAGCATATACATAGAGCTAAGAACTAAACTACAGACATATAACGTGTGAGATTTCTATATAATGTATAAATTTGTATTTAGTTAACTGAGTGACCTCTAGGAGACTTCATAGTATTCAAAGTTCTGAGCTTATCTGATCATTATCATAGCATGTGCTTATACTTACTTGGACATTAGGAACATTGGTACATAGGAGAATCTCTCCTCTGAATTTAGGAAATTGAAATGATAACTCAAAAAAAGCTAAACATATGGATGTATGACATGAATATAACTGAAAGAATTCAGATGTATGTTACAATATGAAAATCATATACATTAAGACTTCTTACTGGAAAGACTTATAAAGACTTGAGTTCTTAGACTTGTACGCAACTTCAAATACTTGACCGAGACATTAGCATGATTCTCGGAATATGATCGCTTGAAAACTTCATCGATTAGCATAACACACTTCAACATAACTTAGGGACGTGAAGACATAACTTAAGAATCTAAGATTGGGATTTGTTCAGCTTGGGAACTCATAAGCAACTCTCTAAGTGTTTCCTTTATAAGCAAAAAAACACTTATAGCTGTAATTCGGACGATGCTGGATTAACTTACACAACTTTGTAATTAGCTGAGAAGCTTAAGAAATCTAGGTATCACTATGTGTAGCTTAGAAGCTTTAGGATTTACCCCGTAAAGATTGGAAAGATAATTTCAATGCTAGAATAGATAACTTAACAAAATTGTTTGATAACATAGCGAAAAACTTCTCTTTAAATTGAGTTACTATATCAAAACATTTGATTCTAATCATTTCATAAGAAGTTAAACACTTTAATGTCATTCATCAACTTAGTACATACTGAACAGAAACAACTTTATTTATAACTCTTTTACTAAACGTCTTTAGAACAGGGTTAATCTTCCTAGTTGTTTTCCTAACTTGTTTGCAATCGTAACCTGTATCGTCTAATTTAACAACCTTTAGCTCTTCTTTCCTTATTCATCTTAACTTCTTTACCAAACATGATTCATTCTACACTCAAGTCTTTACACTCATGTTCACTATTCCATCAATTCTTGTACACACATACCTCTTTACCTGATTGACAACTTTATCTGTTAAACCTCGTCTTGCTTATATTTTAACGTTGTTCAAAGGTTCTAGAAAGAAATTGCAAGAAGAGAGCATATTACTCATATATTATCTTAAAAGGTCTAACATTTACTCTTATCTTCTCTTTTTATAACGTCATAAAAAGATTAACAACTTAGCCACGCTTTCCTCGTTAACATCTATCGAATTAGCTTATTAGTTACGCGGCACTTGCTTAGCTTTAAGGAGGGGAAACATAAAATCTCCCTTTTACCTTAAGCACATTAAAACACAAACATATATGAGGAAATAATAATATTATGAAAACATCATTTCAATAAGCTCGTTTTCCCTCAATCGGCTTAGCGTCATCTTCTTATCTTAAGTTCGATCACATGTCGTTGTCTTAGCATTTCATACCAATTTCATTAAGTGACCAGATTCTAACATATATTCAATATCGCATATAAAATATACTGCAAAGGACCAGCTCACAGTGCCCACGTTAAGGGGACTTCAGACTTGATTTATAACTACGACAACATCGTATACAAATTACATCTTTCGCTTCACATTTGTTCGCTTCAACCATTCTTAACGATTCAAGCTTTATTCCAAGTACTTCCAACCTTTTGGAAAGAATCATACATGCCTCAATATGATTTTAAAAATATAGTAATATTGATCCTTTCAATGACTTAGTTTCGTGCTTGAAAAGCAAGGAATGGGACGCCTTTACATACCTTGGCACATCGACTCTAATTTTTTCGAAAACCTTCCTTTCAAGCTTACACCTCGAGGCTCCTTCCAAGTCCAATTTAAAAAAACAACATGCAACAACTTCACTTCACCAAATTTCTAGAAAAATTGGTTAGAAACATGCCACAAGAACACACAAAGAAACAACAACACATTACTACAACATTCTCCAAGTTATAACCTCATAAACTTAAAGAAATCAAAGAGGAAATTAATTACCATTTCTTGGAGATGTTAGCTAGAGTAGGAGTAGACTCCTGCTCTATCCTCTGCCTTGAACCAGTTAAAAATACAACAACACCACAATCTACAACAAGACAACAACAATCCATGACATTCTTTCAAGGTTCTCTTCCCAAAACTAAAAAGAGACAAGCGTGAAGTTTTCTACCTGGGATATCCTTTTACCATGTGATATGGCTTTTAATTTTGTGAATTTTGAAAAGAAATGTGGTAAAACGGAGTAGAAATGAGCTTTTAAGCTCAAATTACTTCATATAGGTGGGCTGGGTGGTGCCCGCGTGCGGCGCCCGTACGACGTGCCCTCTCACGAGCGCACCTGCTGCCTGCCTGTCTTGGCGCCCGCGCTCCATGACGCTTTTCCTACCAATAGTTTTATCTTCAAACGAGCATAACATTTTACTCCAAACTCTGATTGACGAGCGGTTTTTTTCACTGTAAACTAGTCTCAAATACCTTTCATTTGATAGGTTATATGACTTCTAGATCATTATATATCTAGAGATATTTCCATTTTAAGTTGACCCTTATTTACAAACTTCACATACATTTTGCTTTTCCCTTTGCGCATGTTTCCCTCCTTACCTACGGCGAACATACAATCCATAATTCCCTTAATATGATATATAAACATCAAATAATCATTAAAAAAAATGGGGTGTAACATCCTCTCCTCCTTAAAATCATTCATCCTCGAATGAGGGTTATACCTCGGTAGCTTTACCTTTAGCCATAACATATTTAACTTTTCTTTGTCTTGTGTCATAAACATACATTCCATTTTTTATAATCACATCCTCTTTCTATTACCGCTTCATATCAAACCGTACTTACTCAGCTCCATCTATTTGTCTGACGTAAGATAGGCATGCTTTTACCATATAATCGGTAACTATTCTAGCCCTAAGAAAATTTATACACTACCAAGGGAGTTATGATTTACTCCAATGCCAATTTTCTATACATACTTTTAGGAAATATCACAAAAAAAATTGAAAATCACAACTTAACCACTTAACATATAGAATCAGTGTCAAACCTGAAGTTGCTCTTTCACCTTTGCTTTTACCACGGCCTGTCACTGCCTATCTTGGAAATGGGGGCTAAAGGAAACTGTAGTCTAATCTAGGGACAAAGTAGAGACTGAATCTCAAGGAGAAACTGAATGTCTAGTTGTCGGGGTCTCCAAGCACTATGAGGATCTTTAAATAGTCTTGTCAACCTAGTCTTCTTGCTCTGTTCTACTTCTTTGTCAGTACTTGGGAGACGGTGAATCAAATCCCGTAATTTGAGAAAATACTAGCATCCAAGCAGTAATCATTTCTGTTTGGGTAGACATTCCCAAACACTATCAAACCAGATAGGGTCCTAAACCTAATACAATCGATAAACTCTATCCCTCGTATTCCGCACCATATCTGAAACATATTGGTCCAATGAATAAAACCTGAAACTATATTTGTGAATACTCATGCTGCCCTGCTTTAGGTAAAAAAAATTACTAACACAAACCCATTGAAGTTCCCGTGGCAAGTACTGATCCATAAAAGCTAGGGTATTTAGGCTCAAAACCCATGGGTACTAGAGCTCTCAAAAGTATTTTCCCTGGACCCTGCCATTAATTACAACAGTTGATTTTGAAATTTCACTACTCGGGTTAACCTATGAAATGATTTCTTAAAATCTCGTCCCTTTGATATACCTGAAGGTGTTGGAGGATGAACAACTCTACCTTCTCCTGACTCTACCAGAACTAGGACAACATGAGGGGCTGAATCCCTTCCCATGGTAGCTCTGACTGGAACTAGAGAACTGTAACATGGGGAGTAAAAAAACTCACCTTGAGCTTCTATTCTATCTCTCATATTGGCAGGAGGGTGACTGGGACCCTTTTCCAACATCAATGCCAATAAATCTCATAGCGATCTGCCTTGCTGCAAGTGAATTCTGAACATAGGCACGATTTAGATTTCAAACACCTCTTACATCTTTGCTCTATAGCATGATTTATTAATGAACAAAGTGAAACAACTCCAAAATGCCCTTTAGCCTCCTGATTATAAGTATGGTGCACAACATACCCATAA
This sequence comes from Datura wrightii, assembly GCA_035772735.1. Classification (NCBI taxonomy): domain Eukaryota; kingdom Viridiplantae; phylum Streptophyta; class Magnoliopsida; order Solanales; family Solanaceae; genus Datura; species Datura wrightii. The sequence goes on along the minus strand of JASDFA010000016.1, from coordinate 62,801,212 downwards.
GCAAGATTCTACTAGACACGGCTTGTGGACTCCCTGGGATATGACTTCGCTCTGGTACCAAGTTTTTCACATCCAAAACTGAAGGAGGTCATTATTGGCTCCCGATACTTGACAGACCAGGAAACTGATGGTATAACATCTGTAACTGTAACACCTAGGCCTTCGAAGCCACCTATCACAATCAACTGGAGTAAACATCTGGACCCATAAGGTCTCAACTACTACAAATAAATAACTGAAATGCCAATAAGGCCATGACTATGATAAACCAAGAAACAGAAAGACGACAAGGCCACGAATTGAATAATACTATACATACTAAGTCCATAAAGCCTCTAATGAGTAAACTGAACTGATGGTTGGAATAGGGTTCCAACCTACCCGTAACTATAACTCAAAACACAAGCTGAAATAACTATGCCCTAGCTTCAGGAAGAAAGGAGTATACTAATACATTCGCTGATCTCACGAACCTCTACTGCAACTGGAAATCCCATCCTCTGCATGCACCTGCAGCACGAACGCTCCCCATGCGAAGGGACGTTAGTGTGAATGAAATGTATTGGTATGTAAGGATGAAACTGTAAATATATAATATAAAAATGATAACTGAGCCAAAAAATAAGGAATAGTAACAACTTGGAATCCTGGAAATTGAAACCTAATAATAGGACAATACTTACGTGTAAATGCAATCAAGTAATGCACAAGAAAAACTATAACTATAATGTTGGCGGTTAGCCAATCATAAAAGCCATATAAAAATGCCTCCAGCCGGTGTACATTATCGGGGTAAAATAAAATATCTCCAGGTGGTGTACTATATCACAGTAAAATAAAAATATATCCAACCGGTGTACCATACCGGGGTAAAAGAAAAATATCTCTAGTCGGTGTACCATACTGGGGTAAAATACAAATATTCTCAATCATAATTATAAATAGAGCCGATAGGGCTTATATTGAGTCAATTTAACTAATATGACATTGAAATGATAAATAATAAATCTGTGGCCGGTAGGCCTCTTTTGTAACATATAAATGCTAGTGAGCACATATACCATGTAAAATTAGCAAATATGCACATATATCACCTAAAGCTATCAAATTATATACAAACATGTCAACTCAATGACTCGATGGACCTTCAGGAGGTTTAGACAACATAAGATCTTAAGTAGGCTTATAAGCAATGTCCTATAAATAATCTTACCAATTTAACGTATCGCTTGAGTAAAAGCACATAGATTCTAATTTCTATACAATCCTTTAACATCTGGGAACTACATATATATACTGCCCACAGAGTGGTTCCTTTACATGTATCGACAACTATATAATGGAATTCTATTATCAAACTTATCACATCGATGAGCACATATAGTTCTTAATCTGTTTATCTTATTTGTAGGAAAACATGGATATTATAACTTGGAACTTGGAGTTATTTGTCATAACGCTTAGTATATACATACAGTCGAGATCTAAACTACAGACATACAATGTATCAGATTTTTGTATAATGTATAAACTCGTATTTAGTTAACCGAGTGACCTCTAGGACACTTCCTGATATTCAATGTTCTAAGCTTAACTGATCATTATCATAAATGTTCTTATACTTAGACATTAGGAACATTAGAAAATGAGAGAATCTCTCCTCTGAATTTAGGAAATTCAAATGATAACTCAACAAGAGCTAAACATATGGATGAATGACTTGTATATAACTGAAAGAATTCAATTGTATGTTATAACATGAAAATCATATACATTAAGACTTCTTACTGGAAAGACTTATAAAGACTTGAGTTCTTAGACTTGTACACAACTTCAAATACTTGACCGAGAAATTAGCATCATTCTTGAAATATGGTCTCTTGAAAACTTCTTAGATTAGCATAACACACTTCAACATAAATTAGGAACGTGAAGACATAACTTAAGAATCTAAGATTGATATTTGTTTAGCTTGGGAACTCATAAAAAACTCTCAAGTGCCGCCTAATAGGCAAAAAAAGACTTATAATCGTAATTCAGACGATGCTGGATTGACTTACACAACTTTGTAATTAACTGAGAAGCTTAAGAAAGCTAGGAATCACTATGCGTAGCTTAGAAGCTTTAGGATTTACTCCTTAAAGATTTGAAAGATAATTTCAACGCTAGAATGGATAACTTAACAAAATCATTTGAAAACAAAATGAAAAACTTCTCTTTAACTTGAGTTACTATCTCAAAAACATTCGATTCTAATCATTTCATAAGAACTTAACACTTTACTGGCAATTCATCAACTTAATACATACTGAACAGAAACAACTTTATTTATAACTCTTTTACTAAATGTCTTTAGTACAGGGTTAATCTTCCTAGTTGTTTTCCTAACTTGTTCTCAATCGTAACCCGTATCATCTAACTTAACAACTTTTAGCTCTACTTTCCTTATTCATCTTAACTTTTTTACCAAACATGATTCACTCTACACTCAAGTCTTTACTCTCATGTTCACTATTCCCTCAATTCTATTACCCACTTACCTCTTTACCTAATTGACAACTTTATCTGCTAAACCTCGTGCTGCTTATATTTTAACGTTGTTCAAAGGTTCTAGAAATCAATTAAGGGTAGAGAACATATTACTCCCATATTACCTTAAAAGGTATAACATTTACTCTTATCTTCCCTTTTTATAACGTCATAACAAGATTAACAACTTAGCCACACTTTTATCATTAACATCTATTGACTTAGCTTATTCATTACGCAACACTTGCTTAGCTTTAAGGAGGGGAAACATAAAATCTCCTTTTGACCTTAAGCACTTTAAAACATAAACATATAGGAGGGAATAACGATATTATGAAAACGTCATTTCAATAAGCTCGTTTACCCTCAATCGTCTTAGCGTCATCTTCTTAGCTTAAGTTGGATCACATGTCATCATCTTAGCATTACTTACCAATTTCACTAAGTGATCAGATCTTAACATATATTCAATATCACATATACAGTATACTGTAAAGGAACATCCCACGGTGCCAACGTTAAGGGAACTTCAGACTCGATTTACAACTATGACAACAATCGTATAAAGATTACGTCTTTCGCTTCACATTTGTTCGCTTCAACAATTCTTAACGAGTCAAGCTTTATGCCCTGAATTTCCAACCCTTTGGACAGAATCATACATGCCTCAATATGATTTTTAAAAATATTGGAATATTGATCCTTTCAATAACTTAGTTTCGTTCTTGAAAGACAAGGAAAGGGACGCCTTTACATACCTTGGCACATCGACTCTAATTTTGTCAAAAACATTCCTTTCAAGCTTAGACCTTAAGGCTCCTTCCAAGTTCGATTTGCAAACACAATAAGTAGCCACTTCATTTCACCAAAGTTTTGGAAGAATTGGGCAGCAACATGCCAGAAGAACACACAAAGAAACAACAACACATTACTACAATATTCTCCAAGTTATAACCTCATAAACTCAAAGAAATCAAAAAGGGAATTACTTACCCTTTCTTGGAGATGTTATTAGCTAAAGTAGGAGTAGACTCCTACTCTTTCCTCTGCCTAGAACCAGCTAAAAATGCAGCAACATTACAATCAACAACAAGACAACAACAAGCCATGACATTCTTCTAAGGTTCTCTTCCCATAGCCCAAAGGAGACAAGAGTGAAGTTTCTTAGCTGGGATATCCTTTTACCATGTGATAGGGATTTTAATTATGTGAATTATGAAAAATAAAATGAGGTGAAACGGAGTAGAAATAAATTTTTTAGCTCAAAATATATATATTTATATAAAGGAGAGACCCCAACCCGGTGATGTGGCATGCTTCATTGATCAGAAAAGCTATTTATATTTTTTTTTCATTTTTTCTCTTTTTTTTTGGAGTTCTAATCCTATTTTTTTCTTATAAGGTGCTTTCATAAAATACCAAAAGTCACTTACATTAACTTATTCATTACACCCTACCACTCTTCCATCTTTTGCATTTTCCCCACAATCTACCTATATCTATATATTTATATAAACGAGAGACCTCAACCCGATGATGTAGCATACTTCATTGATCAGAAAAACTATCTTTTTCCTTTTGTTTTGCATTTTTTCTCATATATTTTGGAGGTTTAATCCTATGTTTTATAATAAGGTGCTTTTTTAAAAAATCAGAAGCCACTTACATTAATTCCTATTCTTTACAATCTATCACTTTCCCATCTTCTGTACTTTCCCAACAATTATAATATTTTTTTCGTAATTTTTTTCTAAGAAAGTCTTTTCTCTCTCTATGAAAATACGTGTATTCTCTATTTTCAATGGATGTTTTTAAATTATTACCATCAACTTCATGTCCTTTTAATCTATTATTCATGATTCAAAATTTATACTTTTATATTCCCAACAAACAAACAAACAAATAAAAACTTTCAATGGAATATGCCAGCTTATAATAAAAGTCGGGATATTTTTCATACATGATTAGCATGTCGTATGGAGCAAATGAGAAATGTGGGTTTGAGTCTTTGCAAATTTTTGTCTATTTCTTAGATAATGCTTGAACTCTTAAAGGATGAAATCTACTTTTCGATTTATTGAGTTCTAAATTTTGTGAACTAATTTTTCAATGTTCATGGTATTATGATGGACTTCTCATTTTAATTTTTTTTATAGAATTACCTTCATTTTTTATCATATAAGTAATTTACAAATTTTCGACAACTTGAGGATCTCAAAATGAAATTTTGAGATCGAGGGATGACTTGAAGATGAGAAAAAAAGAAGATATCTGCGTAATTTTTCATCCAACTTTGTGTCTCTACCTGAAGCTTCAAGTGACATGTATATAGGGTCTAAATAACTTTAAATAAGTCAAAGATTTATAATTTTATTGTGAGACATATTTGCCTTTACTCAAGTTACATGTATATATTTTGGGTGATTATGCTGAGCAAAAGATGAAATACATGTCAATACTTTTTCTTTCGATCATAAAAAAGGAGAACCAATGCTTTTTCTCTTTCTCCTATGTTTTATAAGTCTTTTTTCAATACTTTGTTCTAAAGTAGGAAAATTAAATTACTATAATATTATTTCACGGCATGCTTGAGTTGATTTATAGATTTGCTTAATCACAATAAAATAATTTTTTCACAAGATAATGTGTTTGATTTTGTAGCTTATCGACTATATATTCTTAAGAGTAAAATTGGAGATGCAATTTTTGACAGTTTCATTTAAAAAATTGGATGTAGTTGTTAAATTGTTGTTGTCTTTCTGTTTTATGATCGATTATGTCTTCTGTTTTATGATGCGCGCGTGCTTGATGGACTATAATTTTCTTGATTACTTATTTATTGGTAATTACTCCTTATTTGAAGAAGCAGATATGTTCTTATTATTTATGTTATGATATTTGATTTTGAACGCTTTATTAGGAACATGAAAGGACAATAGAGAAAATTAGTCCCATAAAAATTATAGATTATCTTAAAATCTGGACTAGGCAATGGCCTTTTCGTATTTACTTTTTAGCATGATAATATATATCACTCTCTTCTTTTACTTTTTGTATGTTATTATTGTGGTTTTTCAATTCTTGTAGATCACCAATAATTTTAACCATGTTCATTAATCTTATCCATTGCTTTTCCTCTATGTCTCTTTTAAATATTCTTAGCACTTATATGCTAGAAAATACTTAATGTAAATACTCAATAGTACTATTTCTGTAACCAACTTAGGGGTCATCTACTCACTATCTTACTTGGTTATTATTTTTACAGGAAATTTAGGGGTTATATGATATACTCATTAAATATAATAATTAAAGTAATCAATAAGATTTGAACTTCTACTAATAGAAACAAAGAAAGGAGTCCAAAAAACAGGAACAAGAATGAGTCTTGTATAAGAAGTGTGGACCTTTTAAGTTCTATATGCCTTAAATTAGACATTGATGAAATATTTCTATTCATGTCATTTATAATTGATTTTCAAAGAAAAGATTAGTTTCTTTTATCAAATTGAATAGACATAATTGAATCAAGAGTCATTTTAAAAATTCAAGTTGGAAGAACTAGGATACCAAGAAAGTCCATCATAACTTTTTATTTTTTTGTTTTGTGTAAAACTTCTTGTTTTTATGTTTTGTATAAGGTATAAAATATACAAGTTGTATCTTCCCAGTTTAATTTGATAATGTTAGGATAAATTAATGTACCTCAACAAATAATGTCTCATTACAACATCTATAAGCTCTCATCCAAAACATACTTAAGTTAGCTATACGAATCATCATTGTGCCTATCACTTTTCATTTATGATTATAACCTATGTTGCTCAGATCCTCCATAAATGCTATCATAATCGTGTTGGATCTTCCAAAAGTATATAGCTATTGGAGGAGAATATTATCAAGATAAAAAAATATAGTTAGATTTGTTGGTTCAATAATTATATCTTACAAATCTATGCAATCCTGGTAAAAAGCTTATCCAACAGTTTTTCCTGTGTAATAATTAATGGTCGTCTTGCCAAGCATGCTCTTTTTCTTTGTAATAAGAAGATAACAGGTCCATTTGCAAATTTAATATGAATTTCGTATATATGTATAATCTTTTTGTTACTTTGTAAAGTAACACTACTTTTTTGCCAACATAAAATTTAATAGTCAAGTATATTCTCTTCATTAATTGATTAGTCTGAAGTTATATCTATGATTTGTTATGGGATGTCAGAATTATCTTAACATCTTGAGTTGATATTGAGCTTTTTTACATGACTATTTTATATTAAATAATTTTTTTACATTTAAACTTCCAAGATATTTTATTTTATATTTATCTAATTAAGGTGTTTAAAATTTACTTTAATTGATAAATCAATTCACATGCTTATTTAATTGTATTTGATGATATTATTTTTCATACCTAAATAATTAAAAGATACTAGTAGGAACATCTCACTCACCAAAATGATTCCAAGGATACATATGTAAGGTTATGCAATCCATTCAAGTTATGTGATCTAATCATTCAAGGTTGTATATCTCTGAAGTAGAAAGTGAAATCTAGCAGGTATTTTATTTTGTGACATGTGAAATATTTTTTTGTTTCATTTGTTGTAGAATTTTTCAAGGTGCCATCTTTCATAGAAAATCTCTTTTTGCTTGAAGTGGATAGAGATTTCAGAATTTCTAGTAGCACTATCATTTGTATTTATTTTTCATATGTTTTTTTGTTTAGCTGGCTTTCTCTTATCAATAATATATGGTAATATGTTTCAAATTTGATGCATCAATGGAAGTACAAAAATAATAATATTAAAAAAATATTATAAATATTATGGATAAGATTCCAATTTATATACCATAGATATTTTCCACCCTAATGAGAGAAAAGCCGATTATGTTTATACTTGTGGATTTGCAATCCAAGATTGTTGTATCTTTTTATGTTTATTAGAATTATTTTGGAGATCATTTTTATGAGGGAGCAACGATGGAAGAAGAGTCTATTTGTGTTGATTTACTATAATTTTGGAAGTTTTTTTACTCGATATTACTTTATAAGACTTTCAAGTTTTACTTATAAAGAGATTTGATTAGTTTAGACTTTAGACATGTCTTTTATAGATAAAAATTAGTTGAGTATTTTTCATATATTTTTATATTTTTATGAATTAACTTATATTAAATAATCACTTTAACAAGTCCACTTTTATTTTTAAATGATTGTGCGAAGCACGAGCAATTTAACTAGTTACTTCATATAGGCGGGTTGGGCGGTGCCCGCATGTGGTGCCCGTGCGACATGCCCTCGCATGAGCGCTCTCGCCTGTTGACTGCCTGTCTTGGCGCCCGCATGCCACGGCGCTTTCCCTGTCGATAGTGCTGCCTTCAAATGAGCATAACTTTTTACTCCGAACTCTGATTGACGAGCGATTTTTCACTGTAAACTAGACTCAAATACCTTTCATTTGATAGGTTATAGGGCTTCTAAATCATTATATATCTGGAGATATGTTCATTTAAAGTTGATCCTTACTTACAAACTTCACATACTCTTCACTTTTTCCTTTGCATATATTTCCCTCCTCACCGACGACCAACATACAATCCATAATTTTCTTATAACGACATATAAACATTAAATAATCATCAAAAATATTTTTGAGGTGTAACATTAATTTGGTCTTCTAATATTATAAATAGGGGTTCTTTGTCACATATTTTCTTGTGGTATGAGAAATATTGAGAGTTCGTAGATAGCATTCAGAGAATTATTAGTGTTTGAATAAAATATTTTCCTTCATACAAGCTAGTCAAAATAGCTTATAAATATTTTTTAAAAAAAAATTTATCTACACATTTGTAATTAAAGTACTTATAAATCATGTGTTTAGGGCCTATTTGGATCGACTTTCTTTAAAAGGTATTTTAAGTCAAAATAGTTTCTAATAATATTTTTAAAGTGTTTGGGTAAATTTTAAAAAGTGCTAAAACACTTTTTCTTAAAGCCAAAATCACAAAAATAAACCAAGTGTCATAAGTTAGAAATCTAACTTATGATTTTTGGCTTATAAGCCCAAATAATATTTTGGCTTGGATTTCTAACTTATGACTTATTTTTGTTGTTTTGTCTTAAAAACGAGGCATAAAAGCACTTTTTAATTTACTCAAATACTATAAATGTGCTTTAAAGCTATTTTAACTTTAAAAAATACTTAAAATAAGGCAGTCCAAACAGGCTCTAGTAAGTCACAAGTCATAAGTTGGTTTGCTGGCAACTTATAAACACTTTTGGTTTTACTAAATCTTTTATAATTTTATAATACTTTCATGTAATTCCTAAAAAAAAATTCATACAAAAAAATCCCTAACGCTCTCATGATTTTACTCTCACGCTTGTCCTTCCAAACATGAAATTTCCTCTACCTCTGCAATGTTAGTAATAATTTTGCAATTTTTTATGGCATTAGTTGGGTAACACGTATTTCTTTAATATTTTTTAGTAGTTCTTCAAATTTCACGACCAAACATGAAAACCCTTCTTCAACTTGACATTAATATTATTGATTTGTGAATTTTGTAAAGCATGAACTTCTCTCCTATTTCTTCATATTGTAAGATATTTATTGTTTATTTTAAGAGCTAATTAAACAGAAAAATTGATAAACATAAAATATAAAAATTCAAATAGAATAAAATAAAATAGAAAAAACGTAATCCTTTAACATTTGAATGACAATTCTAGATCTGATTTCTGAGAATATTTATGATAGTTGAACGCTTAAATTTAATTAGCAACAAAAAAATAATTATTAAGTATTTATTTCTTCTATAGAAAGTTTATGTACCATTTAAGTGTATTTTTACTAAAATATTCAAATTATTATTTATTATATTATAGCTTACGGCTTATATTTTAGCTTATAAAAAATAATTTGTATTAATAAAAATAATATTCTAATTAGTTTTATATTAAAAATAAATAAAACATAAATTATTTCTATCTACATTGAACTGAAATTTAAAAGTTAGTAAAAATCACTTATAACTACTATTAGTGTAGATAACTATGAGGACATTTAAGTTATTGTAGCAGAAAAAAATGTATCAATATTTTTTTATTAAACAGCTGAATTATTTATTATTAATTTTAGCATTTTTATCTAATTACATAATAACTTATTTTTTAAATCAACTTTAATATACTTATCAACTATTTAAATCAGTTAAATTAAATGAGCTCGAATTTAAATAGGTCTTTGGAACATCTATATCTATACTATATTGAAAGCATGAAGATCCTTAAAAGTATTGATTGAATTTTTTATCTTTCATTAAAAGTCTTACAATAGACAAAATTGTCATTTACTATTTTTTTAAAATAATGATCGTTTAATTATTATCCTAAATATTAAGGATTTTCAAAATTACTTAAAGTTATACCTATTAAATCTTTATTTATTTATAAAAGATAAATCTTCTAATGTTTTATATTTAAAATTAACTAAAATTTTGCTACTCAAATCTTTATTTATTTGAACTATATTTAAAGTCCTAACATTTAAAACTTTAAAATCAATTACAATTCTATTAACTTATATCAATCCTTTGTCTATTAAACTAACAAATTATCCATTACAAAATTTTCAATTCACGGTACAAGAAAATAAATTAAAATATCTTCTTCTTCTTCTTGTAAAAAAATGTATGACCAAAAAAAGAAATAAAAACGCAACATATAGTAAGTTGTTTTACTTAATCAAGTGCTCTTGTTATTCACTCTCTTTAGTTTAATCTACACTATTTCTTTTATTTTAATTTATGTGAAAATATTTGACTAGACATAGATTAAAAAAGAGAAAAAAATTGAACTAAAATCATCTCATAAATTTTTAACTCACGGTACGAGAGAGTAAATTAAAAAGTCTTCTTCTTGTTTCTTCTTCTTTCAAAAATGTATGATTGAAAAAAAAATATAGAAATGCAACATACTTTAAATTTTTTGAATTAATCAAATACTCCTGTTATTCACTTTCTTAGTTAAATCTATACTATTTCTTCCATTTTAATTTATGTGAAAGTATTTGACTAGGCATATAGATAAAGAGAGAGAAAAAAATTAAACTAAAATCATCTCATAAAGGGTAAAATGAAAAGTTTAAAATTAATTTATTACTAAATATCTAACGTTCGAAGCCTCATAGCAAAATATCATTCACCTTTTTACCTTTTTAAAAATAGAGTTCACACTTGACAAAATAGTTATTTTAATTATTTTTTCAATATTTACAATTTTAAAATTAACTAAATTTTATGTTTTTAATCCTTCCTTATTTTGAAATGTATAGAAAATATTAATGTTTAGAAATTTAAAAGCGATTAAGATTTTATCTTTTACGTAATTACACATGAAATGAAGTTGTACTTTAATGCAAATTAATCTTATTTTTAAGACTTTTAAAAATACAATTTGAAAAAAGGGCAGCCTGGTGCACAGAGTTGTCACGACCCAAGTGGTCGTGAGTTACCCACACTATTCCCCCCTGTGGGTGAACTATCGTGTCCCACTAATTCATCCAAATGAAACATTCATGCTATTGAATAAGCACTCAAATCAAACAGCAGAAGTCTTATAATAAGTAAAGAAATACTTGCGAAATCTATCTATTACATCCCTAGAAATTGAAAGTCGTTGTACAAAGACTCTAACTAAATCGTTTCTAAGAATAGTGAAAAAAGTTTTAAAAAAATATAAGCCAATGTCTGGAACAATAGACATCTACAAGGAGGATCTACAACAACCTGGGTAGGAAATCAGCTCACTCTTAAATCGAATTGTCACCGTCCGCTAGAGATAGGATCAAGAAGAACTTCTTGGGTTGCAGTCTGCACTCAGTAAATAAGTGCATGAGTAGCATCAGTACAAACATTATATACTAGTAGGCATCACTAGTTGACCTTAAATAATAACATTTATATATGTAATTAAAAAACATATAACCATCGAAACAGATAAGCACCAAGCAACATAATTTCTAGAGTAATTCAGGTCAAGGATAAAAGCTAGTCTGCTCTTTAAATTAGATCTTGCTTCATCGGTGGTCGGACCGCAACAGCGATTCGCCACAACGATAAAGGTACCACTGTAGTAGTACTACGTAGGTAGTAACTCGACTAAGCTGACAACCTTAACTTTGCAATTAATAATTTTCAACAATTATTTCATCAACTCATCGTAGGTTGTTTATAACTGGATTCTCAATCAATTCATCAACTCATCAAAGGTTGAATGTTACTAAATGTCTCGATTCAAATGACCGTGATTTGCACCCGCATTAACCTTCGATGGGCGAACCATGCAAACCCAACTAATTTTCCCAAAACTGCAACATTCATAAAGAAGATAACACTTTTGTGAATAAATGAAACATTTTATAAAATTTAATGCAAATGAACTACCCGAAACAAAAGAACAGACTCCTACAATCACTTACAAAACTCAATTGTCATTGCATTTCAGACATCTAAACACATGTCTAATATCGAAAGAAAACTAGAAAGAAGTAAAACTGCAAATGTCCAGACGAGAGACATCTTCGATGGAAGAGTAGAATAGAACATCCTGCATTGCTCACCTTTCAATAATCCACTGCTTCTCTAAAGGTGAGGTCGAGATAAACTTTGAGGATCGGACTCTACACTCATAAAATTAATGCAGGAGTATGTCAGTATGAAATATAGTACTGGTTGGCATCATCGACCGACCATACATAATAACACACATACATATAGACAATAATGTGCAATTAATTCAAAACATCGGTTATACAAAATCATAATTAGTTCGGGAATTAAATTCCACTCAAGTGCTAACCGGCTTGCTCTAGATTAGGCCATCGCTATAGAGGTCACTTGGCCGCTGCCGTGGCAGTATAAGTCCCGCTGCAGTAGTACTGCATGGCAGTAGCTCGATTCAGCTGCACAGTCAATAGTTCACCAACTCTTTACAATCTATTTATTGTAAACATCCATGTACGCCACAGTCATCAATAAATGATAGATATCACGTAGCCACATAGGGTAAATAATGAGTCATTCCCAAAAATTGCACAACTCACTCACTAAATCTCTTTCAAATATTCCATCCTTCAAATCATTGCAAGCCTCAAAAATTCAGATAACAAGCACATGACCACAAGTTAATTTTAGTTAAATACACATACTCAGTCTAAATCTCACAATTCTTACAACGTATCAATAACAAAATAAATAGTGACATGTCGGGCACACGCCTTCACACATCACCATAAACACTCAATCACTGAACATCGATGTACACACATACTAGAAGGTCTTATTTCACCCTTCCAGTTGTGACCTGCAGGAGACTCTAGAAATTCATGTACTGTATCGGCACGGTATTAGCTCCCACTCATCTGCTCGTCTGGATGCTTCCCTCAGACACGATCCACTCAGTCAGTCTTGCTCTCCCGGATTCTCCCCTCGGGCACGACCCACTCATCTTAGGATATTCATACTATCCACATTCATTCTCATAGTTTATATATTAACATTAGTCTGTTATTATGACTTTTAGGAGGTCTTATTCTACCCCCATTAACTTAACCCTTTTTATCGGTTCAATCATTCTTAGCATGTACAAAAGACATGAACAACATATACACTTAATTCCACATCACATAGGTAATCCATATCATATTAGAGTCACGAAATCAAGAAATTTACAAAGAATATTAAAACACGTAAGATCTAGAAACAATATACACATTATAGTTCCACATTTATGCATACCATTATGAAAAGTCTAACTCCTTATAAACTATAACCTACCTCGATTTGAAGAACTCGAATGATAATCACTCTGCTGGAGCCTTTCTTTTCCTCAACGCTATGCTCAAAGTATAAAAACAAGAAATTAACATCATTCAATAGTTTATATTACAACAAGGGTTTCGAAAATTCAGACCCACCCCGTTCTACCCATCATCACAAACCACCTCATTTCCCATGACTCAATTCTTACTCGTTAATCCCTCAAACCCTCTTTAAGGCAATTTTAAGGTTAAAGTCTGAATTTCACCTAGTTCTAGGTCTCAATTTTTACATGAACCATGTCTATAAGAACTACATATTACGAAGTGATTGTTACTTCCTTTTTAAACATAGAATTAACACCCATTAGTTTTCCCATGATTCAGCCCTACTTCTACCAGCCTAGGGTTCTCTTGCTAGAAAATCACCATTAGAGTCCCCCCTTGATTCTACGGGGCTAGGGAATCAAAAGAAAGGAAAATCAAATCGAACTCTTACTTTGGGAAAGGGAATCACTCTACTCTTGGGAAGATCTCCTCTAGTTCAAATTTCGTACTTTAGAAATAATGGGCATAACCCTTGAAATCCCGCTTAAAACCCACTTTCTAGTTTCTGTCGTCCGCTGCAGCAGTCCCCCGTAACTAGTAGCTCCCCAAATTCTGCTCTCAACCCATCCTCGATATCAAAATTTTCCTTATCTTACCTAATAACACTTTTACAACCATAGCTTAGGTCAGTTAGGGCGTTGTATTCTTATTCCCCTTGTAATGACGTTCGGATCATTACATCAAATACTAATTAAAATACTATTCATCTCTGAATGATGTATGAAATCAAGGGAGAGAGAACATACCAGACTCTTCAAACAATTGAGGGTATTTGATTCGCACGTCAGCCTCGGTCTCCCAAGTGGCCTCCTCTATGGGATGATTCTTCCACTAAACCTTTACCGTTGCAATCTCTTTTGATCTCAACTTTAAAACTTCTTTATCTAATATTTCCACAGGCTCTTCCTAATAAGACAAGTTCTCATCCAGCAACGCCGAGTCCCACTTGATTATGTACGTCCTATCTCCATGGTATTTCTTCAATATGGAAACATGGAAGGTGGTATTTATTTTGGACAGTCCTGGTGGCAATGCTAATTCATAAGCCACTTTCCTCACACGTCATAGAATCTCAAACGACCTAATATATCTCAGACTGAGCTTGCTCCACTTACCAAACTGCATTACTCCCTTCATGGGGGATACCTTGAGCAACACTTCCCCCTCTATGAACTTCATATCTCTCACTTTCTTTTCTACATACTGCTTCTGCCTTCTTTGAGTAGCTAGCAGACATTCTTGAATTACTCAAACCTTTTCTAGGGCATCTTTAAGTAAACCCTGCCCCAAGGTCTCACCTCAAATGCATCGAACCACATAATTGGAGACCTGCATTTTCTCCCATACAGAGCTTCAAATGGCGCTATGCCAATACTTGAATGATAGTTGTTGTTGTAAGAAAACACTGCCAAAGGTAAGAATTTATCCCAATGGCCACCAAAATCTATCACACAGGCACGGAGCATGTCCTCTAACACCTGTATGGTCCTTTCTGACTGCCTGTCTGTTTATGGATAGAATGTTGTACTCAAGTCCAATCTAGTGCCTAATTTTGCCTACAAAGTCCTCCAAAAATGGGAGGTAAATTGAGTACCCCTGTCTGACATGATTGAAATCGGCATCCCATGCAACCGAATCACCTTCATCACATACAGCTTGTCCAATCTCTCAGCATTGTAAGTTACTTGGACAAGTAAGAAGTGGGTAGACTTGGTCAGTCTGTCAATAATAACCCAAATGGAGTCAAACTACCCCAATGTCTTTGGGAGACCAAACACGAAGTCCATTGGTATTCTCTCCCATTTTCACTCTAGAATGGGCATCCTCTGAAGTACCCCCACTCTTCTAGTGCTCGTACTTCACCTGCTGACAGTTCATGCCCTGGGTGACATAGTCAATAATGTCCCTCTTCATTTTGCCCCACTAGTAATGCCACTTCAAGTCATGGTACATTTTACTAACCCCAGGATGGATGGAGTACCTCAGGTTATGAGCTTCTGTCAGGAATATTTTAATTAGCTCATCAACCCGAGGAAGACACACACCCCTTTATCCTTAAGACCCCTTCGTTATCTAGCTCTACATTCTTAGCCTCCGTGCAGAACCTTGTCTCGAATCTTGCTCAGCTTTGCATCCTCAAACTGTATGACTTTTATCTTTTCTAGCAGTGATGACTTAGCCTCCATTGGCTAGGGTTCCACCTGTTTCTGTCAATGAAAGTCTCACTAGGTTGTTTGCCAATGTCTAGACTTTTCTAGCCATCAGTCGTTAAGTAGCTTCAAAACAAGCTAGGCTGCCAATACTCAATGCATCAGGCACCACATTTGCCTTTCCTGGGTGATACAGGATCTTTACATCATAATCTTTCAGCAACTCCATCCATCTCCTCTGTCTCAGGTTGAGGTCTTTCTGGGAGAACACATATTGCAGGCTATGGTGGTTTGTGAATACCTTGTAATGGGCCCTATATAAGTAATGCCACTATAAACCTGATGTCGTCTAAGTACACACAAGTGCATGTGGTCGTCAAGTAATATAGGATTGGAAGTCCCGATTATCGTACCCATAGAGACTTGTCAGTTTAATCATTATAAGGTTATTACTTTATTTTTCTATTCTAACAAAACAGTTAAAATGGGGAACGGTTTGGGAAATCAAACTACTAAAAGCTTTAAATATAAAAATAACTAAATACGGTTACAAGCTTGGTTTTACTTCGATGATGATGAAAATCTAGGGAAATGACACTTGTTTTGTTTCAGGTTGAGTTTTCAAGACATGATTACACTAGAATGATTCTTCCTATGGTTGCTAGTTGCAAGTTACAATCCCATTTCTTGCCACTATCCCTAGCATCCAAAAACTATTTCATGAACCCTAACACCTATATCCCTATAGCCGCAGGAAAAACATGAAACAATGGTTATGCCTACTTGTGTTTCAGCTAAACAGGGTTGAAGGGTATATCCCTATCCTCAACAATAACTTCTATTCTCCTATTCTGTATTTACCTCTAACCCTTTCGATTCCCTTTCCCAAGTTCAATCAAAAGCTAATATATTTACTTATAAGGTGATTAGATTCATAAATAAGCAATCAAAATAAGAAAATACAGACAACCATTAAAGAATAATCGAATGTAGATTAAATCAAACTTCCAAACAATCAACCATCCACCATGGAAAAAACCCTAGAGTATGAGTTTAGCCACTCATAGACAAGTGGAAGGATGAATACTTAATCATCATCATTCGAAATAAAATAGTAAAGAAGAGAAGAAACCTAATATATAACTTTGTCTTCCTTACAAACGGCTTACAAGCCTTTATAAATGAAATAGGGAATGTAAAAATGAGCAAAAGCTTCTTAACAAACGTCGTAGATGATGTATTTATATTTGAGCCTTCAAATGAAGCTTCTGCCCTTCAACAGTTAGCTTTAAAATCAATACTTTCAGCCCAAAACAGGTCTGGCGCACCGCCCTCACCATCTCACCACAGAGTTAGTCAAATTTTCAGCAATTTTAGCTTTGGGATGGACCTGGTGCGCCACCTTCATCATCTCTCCAAGGGCTTAGCCGATTTTCTGCACCTATGGCGCGCCACTCACACCATAGCACCAGAGTGTTAGTCAAATTATTGCATATTAGGACCCTTCTGGCACGCGACTTCCTCTATCTCACCAGAATTTTGGGAATTTTCTCTGTCTGGGAAGCTCTAGGGCTCCACGCCTACCATATTGCCAAGGTGTTGAATGAACATCCTCTGAAGTTAAGGACTTGATCTGGGTCACTAGACATAGCCCCAAAAATGATGAAATTATCTCATGAAGTTGAGCACCAGGCGCTGGGTGCTAGCCATAGCCACTAAACATTCTTCTCAGCTTCTCAAACCTTTAACCTTGGTTCATTTTGGGTCTTTTTTCCTTCTCAAAACACCTCAAATATTTTGTTAGCATAGAAAACACACAAATATATGAATTTATGCATCAAAAGGATTATGAACTCAAAACAAGGTAAAAGATGGGCAAAAACAAGTCAAATGGGCATATAACTATGCCCAACATCACCACCCTACTCTTAAATCATTGTTCATCCTCGAACAATCCTTAATACACACATAAACTTATTTTTTTACCATCATACTTGGTACCTATATCAATTCATACTCAACCAACTAGCATAGAGCATAAAATAAGTGGTTAATCAACATACAACAATTTTCATCAAGAACATGTAAATGTTTCACACTCAAGACAACCACGACCACTATAATTGACTCATCTTTTCAAAACATAGGGCCAACATGATTAAGTATGAAATATGCAACAGATAGTACACCAACTTAGATATCTTGCACCCCTTACTTCTAGTAATGTTCCTCTCTCAGATTATCAATGCAAACACATGGAATATAGAAAGCCCCTTTCACTTTTCTAATGACTACCTCCCTAATTACTTTTAAGCCAAGTTTCACTTTTCAAGTCCACCACCTTTTCTTTGATGTTCACCCTTCACTAACTCCCATTTTTTCTTTCTTTTCTTCTCGTGCCCCTTTTTCACTACTTGACTACTAGTCTTTGCTTATAACATCAATAAGAATTTTGCAATTAAATCTCTATCATTCATTGTTCTAGCAACAAGTAGACAACACAATTCTGTGGGCACCCCTTCTTCCTATTTTTCTTCTCTTACCACAACTTTTTTCTTTTCCCTTAACATTATTCCTCGATGGACCTGTACTTTTCAAGTATAGAAGTGCCTAAGACTACTTTGGATCAACAAGTCTCAGGTGTCACAATGAAAGGGATTAAGCTACTTTCTTGGCTAAGAAGGAATAAGGCTTATGGCTCAAATGGGGTTAACTAGGGAGAATGTACATGAAGGTAAAACAAAATGGGAAAAACATGCCTTTTTTCAAGAAATTCCTTGATCATATCCTAACTCCCTATAACTAGCTACCCTATGTACACTCAAGAAATTTCTAGATGTGACAATATGTACACACAAGACAATTTAGCTCACTTCTCATGGCAACAAGAATCTAGTCGGCTTTCTACAGCTACACAATCACACAATCATATTAAATGACATTTTTCATTACTAAGCCCTAAGAATCATTTTGAGTCAAATTAAAGAGATATGTGTGCCTCTCATGGATTTCTCACTTATGCATTCAAGATGACCACCTTCCTAACTCTAGTATAGCAGCTAAGTGGAATGTCAACGAGCACAAGTGAATGTTCTATGACTCAATACTATAATTAAAAAATACGTGATGAAATTACCTTAAGACGGTCATCATCCATATATCATAGGGAAGGGTCACTACTCTACGACGACACTGACTCTTAACAATTTAAAAATTACCTGATTAAAAGGACTCCCCTTCAAAAAAGAACCAAGGCCATAAGAAATACCTTATCGAAGGTTGGGTGAGGTATGCCAAATTCAAACAATTTTCAAACAAAGCTCAATAGACATACTCACCCTTGACCGACAAAATTTAGACTCTAAAATTAAACTATCAAAAACAAAAAAAGATTAAACTAAAAACTAAAACTCATAACACT
The DNA here is from genome assembly GCA_035772735.1 of Datura wrightii. Lineage (NCBI taxonomy): Eukaryota > Viridiplantae > Streptophyta > Magnoliopsida > Solanales > Solanaceae > Datura > Datura wrightii. Next base: position 62,782,178 of record JASDFA010000016.1, on the reverse strand, counting down.
AAAAAAAAATAGAGTATCCAACATCCCAAGGTATCACAAGTCATCAATATCTTACTAGCTATTACAAACCAAGACCTAACAAATCATAGAGCTACTACTAAGGGGAATGACACTATGCTGCAACCTACTAAAAATATAGCAATCAAATAGAAATGAGTAATATTTCCTCCACCTTAGACTTAAAATAGTGCACTATCCTCAGTGCACACACAATCAAATCAAAAAGTAGGGTAAAAGGAACTTCCTGGCCACTAAGCATCATCATTAGGATTTTAATCCTAATCTTCATCCTCATTATTATTGTCATCAACCTGCGTGGCGCCTGTAGTAGCATCATCCTCTTTCTCATCATTATCCAGACCATCAACATCGTCAGTAAGCACTGTGGCCTCATCATCATCAAGTGGCTCCTCAAAGGTAGGTCCCACTCTACACATCTGCATAACACTCTCCTTGAGTGGGTATCTATCCTTAAGGTCTGCCATCTCCTCGGCTGTGGCAAGTCAGCCTTCTATCCTCAATTGCAAGTCAAGCATCCCAAATATACGACCTTGAAAGCTTTTATCACGATCTTGATGATCAGTTATGGTGAGGCTTTGAGCTATGGAAATGACGGTCTCCTTCACTTTTGTAACATCAATTATCTTCCCTGCCAGGTGCCCTATTAGAGGTAGGTGGAGATCTGTCTCTTCCTCCTCAACTCCTGCCTCTCACAAATACTGGGTCAAGAGACTACCACAATAATATTTCCACCTACAGTTGTCCTGTGATCTTAGCATATTTTCCAAGAGCACCATGCCAAAGTTAATTGGTATCCCTTTCATAAGCATGTACACCAGCACAATCCGCTCTCTAGTGATTTCTGTCATGTGAGTCCTTGGGAGAAATGCAACAAAAACTATCCTTAGGTAACCTTTCGCCTCCTTGTCTAAGTAGGAGAACACAAATGTAGAGTGAGTGCCCTTATGGTCCCTTTCCCATTAGGCGAATGAGTGCTTACCACATAGAGTGTGAAAAATATTGTGGTAAGGAGGCCTCTCAAGCCAGATAAAACACTCTGAAGGGTCTACTGCAGGTGTGCCAGGGAAAGCACTGAACCACTTATAAGTGAACCGCACCACCTGACCCTTTATCTTCACTTTGGTGCTTTCTCCAAATGATATGTCCTAGTTTGCGTAGAACTCCCTCAGCAAGGTAAGGTTGTACTTGATGTATTATAACTTTACAACATTTTTTATGCTTAAAAGTGAGAAAATAGCATGGACTTAGGTATGTTTATATGGATATGAGGCACTTTTACTTTGATTTCAGGGAAAAAAAGTATTGGAGCAAAGATGTGCAAAAGAAGCCTTAAAATGCACAAAATCAACCAAAAGTACAAGTCTTAGTATGAGATGTACCTTGATTTTACGAGCCGTACTGAGAACCATGATGAAAGTCAGAAGGCCGAATTGAAAAGAAGGAAACATACAACTCTCAGTACAAGCCATACCAAGATGGTACGAACCGTAATTGGAGTAGTGGAATTATTCAGAGGAAATTGCACAAAGGCATACTCTTGGTACGGATGGACTTATGAATCGTAGCATCAATATACGAACCGTACCATGAGCCGTGGTGAAATTCAAAAGATTCTTTGATGCTTTGTAGAACTTCATACACTATAGACAGTATGAGTCGAAGAAAGAAACTACGAGTCGTACCACAACACCCGTGGAGAACTTCAGAAGTTGTCAGAGTTCTCAGGGCCAAACCGCGGAAGAATTGTATGACTCGTAGGATGAAGGTACAAGTCATACCAGCCTACCAAGAAGCAGGTATGACTCACACAATCCTTCTACAAGTCATTGGTCCAGTCGTGACATAGTCGACACCAGATATGGAAGACTCCCTGTTAGCCTAGGAAAAGGTTTCTAATGTTTGTATAAATATCCTTTATATTTTATTTTAGTTAGAGAAGGACATAATCAAGTTAGTAGACATGTGAAGAATTATTTTTGTGAATTTTTCTTAAGTTTTGCAAAGCAATTCTTGGGATCAAATTCTTGATTTCCTACATTTTTCTTGAGATAGTTCTTTGATATTCAAATCTGATTTTCTTCCAATTATTGTTGTAAGTATTTAATTATGTGTTTTTCTATGAATACGAATTATAATATTACAACCATGAGAGGCTAAAACCTCCACAACTAGCGGTTGTGGGAACCATGGTGGATTAACAAACTAGGGTTACACAAAAGTGATTCAAAACCACTGCGAAAAAATTGTATTATATTCTCTTCATCTTTAAACGTTTCTTAACGGTGTACAACGTTAGGACTTTCCCTAATTCTTTACTTGCTTGAACCTAGAGAAGTAGAGATTAGGAAAAGAGAATTACAACAAAGCCTTGGTCTTTACAATCATAGTATTAACTAGAGTTGTATTCGAAGGATAGTTAAATGTGGAACATATTGATAACGGTTAGTTTGAAATCGCTCATGAGACCTGACTCGATGATTGAGTAAAGTCATCCAATAGGGACGAACTAGTCATTTAGATGAACTCTAGTTATCAGTTCTACAAGTAAGCATTGGGATTGATCACGTGTGTATACCCGAAGTAGTTATGAACCCATGGGGAACACTTACCCTAGTCATTTGCTTGGAACATATTGATAACGGTTAGTTTGAAATCGATAATGAGACCTGACCCGATGATTGAGTAAAGTCATCCAATAGGGACGAACTAGTCATTTAGATGAACCCTAGTTATCAATTCTACAAATGAGCATTGGGATTGATCACGTGTGTATATCCAAAGTAGTTATGAACTCATGGGGAACACTTACCCTAGTTGTTTGCAAATCTTGATATAAATCACAATTATAATCTTATTTTATTGTTTTTCTTTAAACTACCCAATTTGGAAATAACCCACCAACAAGTTCAATTATCGACATTAGTCTAGATCTTACCCTATTCCCTATGGGTTCGATCCAACCTCTTTGTTGGGTTCTTTATTGACAATGACCGCTTCATACTTTGTCAGGAAGTGTGAGTTTGAGCTTTATTAAAAAGTGGCGTTGTTGCTGGGGAATACGCTTAAGATTAGATTAATTGGTTGTATTTGACTTTTTGTTGTTATTTCCTAAATTATGTTTTGTTTTTATTTTTGGATATGCACAGGTTGTTGCTTGGTGAATGCCAAGTACGAGTCGGAGTGGGAACCCCCTGATTCTGTTGGATGTCGAACTTGAACGAACACTGCATAACATGGAAAACCATGAGACGAGAGATACCCGTATAGCTGAAGAAGCTAGGCAAGCCGAGCTATCTCAGCAAGCTACACTTCAAGCGGAGGATACTCGAGATGAGAGATTCTTTCCACATTATGATTATCGAAGTTTCCCAACGACTCCATTACCAACTGGAGTGTTATACCCCGTAGAATTTCCGGCACCTAGATGACCTATTCACATGTTGGTTAAGCATATTTGAAGGCCATACGTGCTAGGGAAAGGCCCGGGAAAAGATCGGACGAGAAACCTGTTGAACCATCGTGGAAGGAGCCGAGGTAGAACCCCTCCGCGATGGCAGCGTGTCACGGAGGAGGGACCTTCGCGTTGGCTCCGTGACACGTTGGCCTTGTCCAAGTTCAAGTATATAAAGCCCACTTCGGGCTTGAATCATTTTAACACTAAGAAATTTCCAGGAAACAGAGAGAAAAATCAGAGAAAGAGGAAGAACGAAGGAAATTAAATAACTTTCATCCAATTACGCTGCTAAACGCTGCCCAAACTCAAATTAATCCCAGATACCGAAGTATTTAGCAGCAGAGAGCATTCCTGCGGAATTAGTTTCGTGAAATACGGCCGACGAATCGGCGAGCCACCGAACTAAGGTAAGTAGAATTCCTCTAAATTAATGTCTATATGTTCCTAGCTGAGAAGTGAATATTTCTCCCTTCTGGACCGCTGAAAAATAGCGAGTTTTCGACCGTCTTTCGATAAGCCTAAGTTTAGGCTATAAACTATATCGAAAGTAGCGTTGTTCTTTATGATAAAGCTGTATTTAGTATTAATTGACGTATTTATGAATGCAGTTGGGAGAAAATAGTTGAAGTACCGACCGAGCCTCGTCTAACGGACGAATAGTTCAAGAATAAGGTATGTAAAGCTAGTTCCCTCGGCAAGTTAAGTAATATCGATGCAGTATAGTAATTTACAGGCTAGTAGAATGTTCGGGAGTCAAGTGATATGTTTATTGTGAATGTTGATACGGTACTAGAAGCATCAGACTGTAACTTGCATGGAACTTACTAGTACGACATAACTTCTAACACAAGTATTAGAAACTGCTCAGCATGCTCAGTGTGTGATGTGATACGAAATGTTAAGACATTATTGTGTTCATTTGGAACCCTGTAAAGCAATGTAATATCCGTAAGCATCTCAGAAATATAATGGCAGGCTAAAATAAAATTTAGAACGCATGTTAGGAATAGCAAATCACGTTAATACAGAATCTCAGTAAATAGCATAGTTTTCAGCAGAAACACTATCTTATATAGCATTTGCCCCAGTACAGCCCGGCAGGAGACTATATTCATATTTATATATATTTACCAGTCTCAGTACGTATTAATTACCCACAGATTACTGTTATCAGTTCATCATGTAAGATATATGATGCTTTACCCTTATTAGCCTCAGTATGTGAGATATACAGACAGTATTACTAGTTGAGACCGTTGTATTGTTTGGGGTTGGACTACCTAGCATTCATGACCGCCCAAGGGTTGATAGCTGTATCGACTCATCCGCCAGAGGACGAGGATACGTCGCTCTACGGAGTGGCATGCCGTCCCACGGGGGACGAAGATGGGATGCCAGTTTCCCCATATTTTGCCTTGGTCAGCTTTTATACACCCCCGTCGAGCGGGTACGCCCGGGGTGTTGATTCAGGAGTCCTCTGGACTCAGATGCAGTTATAGTCAGGGGCTCAGCGAGCCCAAGTGCCTACCCAGGGAACCGACAGGATGCTTACGGGGTTGATAGGAGATGGGTTGACCGGGGTAGGGGCATAGATTCCGTGCTGGTTGTACCTCCCGGCTTATAGGGGCCGGGTAAGGTTTATGTATGTTATATATGTTATGTATGTTATGATATGTTGTGCCATGTTATAGTAGATACGAGTAGTTCGACAATAGGACGATAAATCCTCAGGTATGACTTCTGCTCCTTCCAGTATTATTGCAAGAAGGTATGACTTACATTGTCAGACAGTTAATCTAATCCTCCTTATTTCAGTTTTATCAGTTACACTGTTGTCTTCAGATTTTGCTTTCAGTTGTTGCTTTACATACTCAGTACCAATGGTACTGACGCCCGGTGGGGCGCTGCATTACTTGCCTGCAGGTACTCATAGACGAACAGGCGACACCACGTGATTCCTGTCAGCGTTCGAGTATTCAGCTCCTGTCATCCGGAGACTGAATTCCAGAGGTGCAGTCCATTTTCTTTTGTTGTATAGTATGGGTAGGTCGGGGCCCTGTCCCGATCATTTCTATTGCTATTCCTAGAGGCTTGCAGTCTGTATATGCTTTCCCTGTGGTCAGATGAGCCGGTCGTGTGAGGCCGTGTAGTTGTATAGCTATTAGTACTCTTTCTTTCTTTTGTGATGGCCGTGTGGGGCCATAGTTTGCCAGTAGTGGTGACCTTGTCGGTCACGTAGCTTTTAATACTTCATGATTGAGTTGCAGATAACTAGACAGCATGGTGGCCTTGTCGGTCCACATAGGTTTCCCTGAATTGGTAAGTTTCTGGTCAGCTGTTAGAACAGGTACAGAAGGCTATAGGCCAATGGGCCGGGTGCGGTGTTTACAACCGTTATATAGCCCTTTGTTTCCAGAAATATTAGTTAGAGCCAGCCCGGCACCAGATGTGCCCAGGCTTAGCAGTCCAGCAGTTCAGGTCCTAGCAGGGCACCAGGTGCCAGTCATACCCCCCAAGGCGGGGTGTGACAAACTTGGTATCAGAGCAGGTCGTATCCTAGGGAGTCTGCAAGCCGTGCTAAGTAGAGTCCTGTCCATGGATGTGTTGTGCACCACATACTATGGGTAGGAGGCTGCAAGGCATGATAGGATGGTTGTCTTTTATTCTTATTCAGTCGTGCTGTAGAGCGGTACAGTATAGGGTTGAGTCCCTAAAAGCTTACTATATTCTTTGGATACAGATAATGTCAGACCAGTGACATCCTATCACAAGTCGGAGCTTAGATGTTGCAGCAGGGGAAGGCACCAGCAGGATGCCTCCCCCTCGTCTAGAAATAGCCCGGTCAGAGGGCACTACAGAGGCATCGTCCCAGCCTTCTCAGCAGTCTCCACCACATCAGGAGCCGCTTGGGGCGACACTACCTTCAGCAGTCCCTATACCGACACCCTCCGACCAGGAGGTTAGGAGTGCTGTGGTTATGTTAGCACAGATGATGGCTGCTCAGCGTCAGCCAATGCCATCTACAGTTGCAGAATCACCAGGAGGGCCTGGTAGTTCGAGGGTCCGAGAGTTCTTAGCTTTGAATCCCCCACAGTTTATAGGTTCGGACCGGACAGAGGACCCTCAGGATTTTCTGGATCAAATGCAGAGAATCTTCAGGGTTATGCATGCCACGCCTACCGAATCAGTTGAATTGGCAGCATTCCGGTTACGGGATATCGCTGTGCTATGGTATGAAAGCTGGGAAAGGTCTCGAGGGAGAGATGTTTCCCCTCCCACCTGGTCCAGCTTTTCAGGAGCCTTTCTGGATCACTATTTGCCACGGGAAATTCGACAGGCCCGGGTAGACCAGTTCCTACATCTAGAGCAGGGGGCCATGAGTGTTCGGGAATATTCCTTGCGGTTTGATTCTTTGGCTCGATATGCACTGGCCTTTGTTGATACCACGTCATCTAGAGTGCACCGTTTTATTATGGGGCTGAATCCAGAATATGTTGAGACTTGTATTACAGCTACACTGCGAGAGGACATGGACATTGCTCGAGTTCAGGCATTTGCCCAAAATATTGAGGGCATCAGACAGCGACAACGGGAGATCAGAAGGGTCGGTCAGGAGCAGCGTCGCCGGGACAGGCCAGTTGAGTTACAGAGGGAGGCCCGGGGAGGACCCAGGCCATGGTTGTCAGACAGGCTGCCCAGGCCCCCGCCTCCGCCACAGTCACAGGGGGGTAGATTCAGCCAGAGGGGGCAGTCAGAGACTGGTAGAGGCTTGCAGATGACAGATTCACCATTACAGAGGAGGGCGGAGCAGAGTAGGTATACCTTGCCTCTTTGCCCTATATGCAGTCGACGCCATCCTGGAGCATGCAGATATGGCTCCACCGCATGTTATATTTGTGGCCAAGAAGGCCATTTGATGAGAGATTGCCCGGCCAGAGGCTGAGAGGATCGAGATAGACAAGATAGGGCATCTGTAGGGTCACGAGCCACGACATCCTCGGTAGGGCGCAGGCCCTTAGTTTCAGCAGGCAGGGGTCAGGGCAGATCAGAGACCTCCAGTACAGGTGCGGGTCCAAGCCGCACATATGCCTTACCAGGAAGGCAAGATTCAGAAGCGTCACCTGATGTTGTGACAGGTATGCTAACTATCTGCTCACACCCTGCTTATTTGTTGATTGATCCAGGGTCTACTTTGTCCTATATTACTCCTTTTGTGGCACGAAAGTTTAGTATTGCACCAGAATTGTTGCAGCAGCCCTTCTTAGTATCCACACCCGTCGGTGACTCTATCACAGCTAGCCGAATCTACCGCGGGTGTACAGTAGAGATTGCTGACCGTCAGACCACAGCAGATCTAGTCGAGTTAGAGATGATAGACTTCGACGCCATAATGGGTATGGACTGGTTGGTACCATGTTTTGCAAACGTTGAATGTTGGACCAAGACGGTCCGTCTCCACTTCCCGGGAGAAGCAGTGCGGGAATGGAAGGGCGGCACTCCTACGCCAAAAGGTGGTTTATTTCCTACCTTCAGGCGAGAAAGTTGATATCTAAGGGATGTATTTATCATCTGGTCAGAGTCCAGGATGTCCAAGCAGAACTTCCGACACTTCAATCTGTTCCGGTAGTGAATGAATTCCCTGATGTGTTCCCAGACGAGTTACCTGGTATTCCCCCAGAAAGGGAAATAGACTTTGCTATTGATTTATTACCAGGCACTCAGCCGATATCGATTCCTCCTTACCGCATGGCTCCTGCGGAACTCAGAGAATTGAAGGAGCAGTTGAAAGATTTAATGGATAAAGGTTTTATCAGGCCGAGTACTTCACCGTGGGGTGCGCCAGTTTTATTTGTAAGGAAGAAAGATGGCTCGCTCTGAATGTGCATAGATTATCGGCAGTTAAACAAGGTTACAGTAAAGAACAAGTACCCGCTCCCCAGAATTGATGACTTATTTGATCAGTTGCACGGAGCTAAATACTTTTCTAAGATTGACTTGCGGTCCGGATATCACCAGGTCCGAGTGCGTGAGAGAGATATTCCTAAGACAGCGTTCAGGACCCGGTACGGGCATTTTGAATTTCTAGTTATCTCCTTCGGGTTAACGAATGCCCCGGCAGTCTACATGGACCTGATGAACAGTATTTTCAGACCTTTTCTGGACTTGTTCGTGATAGTATTCATTGATGACATTCTGGTGTATTCTCGCTCTGAAGCAGATCACCGGACTCATTTGCAGACAGTGCTCCCGATTCTCAGGGACCGCCAGTTGTATGCTAAATTTTCTAAATGTGAATTTTGGCTTAACTTAGTGGCCTTTTTAGGGCATATTGTCTCAAATGCTGGTATACAAGTTGATAAATAGAAAATAAAAGCAGTTAAGTCATGGCCTAGGCCTACCACTCCGACTGAAGTCCGTAGCTTTCTGGGGTTGGCAGGATATTACAGGAGATTTGTTGAAGGGTTCTCGACCATTGCAGCACCTCTAACCAGATTGACACAGAAAGCAGCAAAGTTCCAATGGATGGAGGCATGTGAGTAGAGCTTCCAGGAACTGAAAGACAGATTAACCTCCGCCCCAGTGTTAGCATTGCCGGAAGGTACAGAAGGTTATTGAGTCTGTTGCGACGCGTCAGGTGTCGGGTTAGGTTGTGTGTTGATGCAACATGGTAGAGTAATTGCATATGCTTCCAGACAGCTGAGGAAGCACGAAAAGAATTACCCTACCCACGATCTAGAATTGGCCGCAATAATTCACGCCTTAAAAATGTGGAGACATTACCTGTACGGCGTCCATGTTGATATTTATATAGATCATAAGAGCTTACAGTACATCTTCACTCAGAGGGAGTTGAATTTACGGCAGCGCTGCTGGTTAGAATTGTTGAAAGATTATGACGTGAATATTCTATATCACCCAGGAAAAGCTAATGTTGTAGCAGACGCCCTGAGCCGTAAGTCAATGGGGAGCTTGGCGTACCTGTGACCTGAGAAATGAGAGTTAGCCAAAGAAATTCATCAGTTAGCTGGTTTAGCTGTTCGAGTAATGGAAATAGAAAATAACGAGGCAGTAATTCAGAATTCTACTATGTCAACATTAGTTACAGAAGTAAAAGAACGACAGTACGAGGATCCTGATTTAGCCCAACTCAGAGATAGAATTCAGAGGGGTAAGGAGTTAGATTTTCAAATAGCCGAGGATGATGTGTTACGTTGTAAGGGCCGCCTTTGTGTCCCGAATGTTTCAGGGCTTCGTGGGCGGATCATGCATGAGGTACATTACGCTCGCTATTCCCTCCATCCGGGAGCGACGAAGATGTACCACGATATCAGAGACCTCTACTGGTGGCCAGGTATGAAAGCTGAGATAGCCGAATTTGTATCTAGATGTTCTAACTGTCAGCAGGTGAAAGCAGAGCACCGGAAACCGGGTGGTTTGACGCAAGATATAACGGTGCCTACGTGGAAATGGGAAATGATAAACATGGATTTTGTAATAGGGTTACCCCGTACCAGACGCATAAATGATTCCATTTGGGTAATAATTGACAGGCTGACAAAATCAGCTCATTTCCTGCCAGTGAAGGCTACCTTCTCAGCTGAGGATTATGCCGAATTATATATCAAAGAAATAGTTAGATTATATGGAGTACCAGTATCTATCATTTCAGACAGAGGAGCACAATTCACAGCTAGATTCTGGCAGTCATTTCAGAAAGGTTTGGGAACACAGATTAACTTGAGCACAACATTCCATCCTCAAACAGATGGGCAGGCTGAACGTACAATTCAGACACTCGAAGATATGCTACGAGCATGTGTGTTAGATTTCGGGGGTAGCTGGGATGAACATCTTTCGTTGATTGAATTTGCTTATAATAACAGTTACCATTCAGCTATCCAGATGGCGCCTTTCGAGGCATTATACGGGCGGAAATGCAGATCGCCGGTGGGCTGGTTTGAAGTGGGGGAATCAGCATTGGTTGGCCCAGACATTATCCGACAGTCAGAGGAAAAGATAAATCTTATTCGAGAACGATTACTGACTGCTCAAAGCCGCCAGAAGTCTTATGCAGATACGCAGCGCAGGTATCTAGAATTTGCAGTATATGACTGGGTGTATCTAAAGGTGTCTCCAATGAAGGGGGTAATGAGATTTGGCAAGAAAGGCAAGCTTAGCCTGAGGTTTATTGGGCCATATCAGATTCGGCGAAGAATAGGCCGAGTTGCGTACGAATTGAACTTGCCTCCGGAATTGGCATCTGTTCACCCAGTGTTTCATGTTTCTATGTTAAGAAAGTTCGTAGGGGATCCTTCTATAGTAGTCCCAGTTCAGGATGTCCAGGTCACGGAAGAGTTAGCATATGAAGAGGTTCCTGTAGCTATCTTAGACAGACAGATTCGCAGGTTGAGGACTAAAGACGTTGCGTCTATCAAAGTGTTGTGGCGTAACAGGAATCGTGAAGAAATGACGTGGGAAGCTGAAGAAGATATGAAAGTCAGATACCCTCACCTATTTCAGGCCTAGTCAGGCGACAGGTATGTCCGTATTACTACTTATGCAGTACCTTATGGTTGTATGCCTATAAATGAGAAAGATTGATATTTAGTTATCCAGTGGATCTTAAATATTACATGCAGTGCCTGTGTTGGACTTTTCTGCATTTCAGGTTTTTGGCTATAGTCCATATTACAGGGGAAACTCTGCCAAAATTTTTCTAAGAAATAAGTAAGTAGTCCTCTAGATGACAGTGTGCATTCGAGGACGAATGTTCTTAAGGGGGGGAGAATGTTATACCCCGTAGAATTTTCGGCACCTAGATGACATATTTACATGTTGGTTAAGCATATTTGAAGGCCATATGTGCTAGGGAAAGGCCCGAGAAAAGATCGGACGAGAAACCTGTCGAACCATCACGGAAGGAGCCGAGGCAGAACCCCTCCGCGATGGCAGCGTGTCGCGGAGGAGGGACCTCCGCGTTGGCTCTGTGACACATTGGCCTTGTCCAAGTTCAAGTATATAAAGCCCACTTCGGGTTTGAATCATTTTAACACTAAGAAATTTCCAGGAAACAGAGTGAAAAATCAGAGAAAGAGGAAGAACGAAGGAAATTAAATAAATTTCGTCTGATTACGCTGCTAAACGCTGCCCAAACTCAAATTAATCCCAGATACCAAAGTATTTAGCAGCAGAGAGCATTCCTGCGGAATTAGTTTCGTGAAATACGGCCGACGAATCGGCGAGCCACCGAACTAAGGTAAGTAGAATTGCTCTAAATTAATGTCTATATGTTCCTAGCTGAGAAGTGAATATTTCTCCCTTCTGGACCGCTGAAAAATAGCGAGTTTTCGACCGTCTTTCGATAAGCCTAAGTTTAGGCTATAAACTATATCGAAAGTTGCGTTGTTCTTTATGATAAAGCTGTATTTAGTATTAATTGACGTATTTATGAATGCAGTTGGGAGAAAATAGTTGAAGTACCGACCGAGCCTCGTCTAACGGACGAATAGTTCAAGAATAAGGTATGTAAAGCTAGTTCCCTTGGCAAGTTAAGTAATATCGATGCAGTATAGTAATTTACAGGCTAGTAGAATGTTCGGGAGTCAAGTGATACGTTTATTGTGAATGTTGATACGGTACTAGAAGCATCAGACTGTAACTTGCGTGGAACTTACTAGTACGACATAGCTTCTAACACAAGTATTAGAAACTGCTCAGCATGCTCAGTGTGTGATGTGATACGAAATGTTAAGACATTATTGTGTTCATTTGGAACCCTGTAAAGCAATGTAATATCAAGCATCTCAGAAATAGAATGGCAGGCTAAAATAAAGTATAGAACGCATGTTAGGAATAGCAAATCACGTTAATACAGAAACTCAGTAAATAGCATAGTTTTCAGCAGAAACACTATCTTATATAGCATTTGCCCCAGTACAGCCCGACAGGAGACTATATTCATATTTATATATATTTACCAGTCTTAGTACGTATTAATTACGCACAGATTACTATTATCAGTTCAGCATGTAAGATATATGATGCTTTACCCTTATTAGCCTCAGTATGTGAGATATACAGACAGTATTACTAGTTGAGACCGTTGTATTGTTTGGGGTTGGACTACCTAGCATTCATGACCGCCCCAAGGTTGATAGCTGTATCGACTCGTCCACCAGAGGACGAGGATACGTCGCTCTACGGAGTGGCATGCCATCCCACGGGGGACGAAGATGGGATGCCAGTTTCCCCATATTTTGCCTTGGTCGGCTTTTATACACCCCCGTCGAGCGGGTACGCCCGGGGTGTTAATTCAGGAGTCCTATGGACTCAGATGCAGTTATAGTCAGGGGCTCAGCGAGCCCAAGTGCCTACCCAGGGAACCGGCAGGATGCTTACGGGGTTGATAGGAGATGGGTTGACCAGGGTAGGGGCATAGATTCCGTGCTGGTTGTACCTCCCGGCTTATGGGGGCCGGGTAAGGTGTATGTATGTTATATATGTTATGTATGTTATGATATATTGTGCCATGTTATAGTAGATACGAGTAGTTCGACAATAGGACGATAAATCCTCAGGTATGACTTCCGCTCCTTCCAGTATAATTGCAAGAAGGTATGACTTACATTGTCAGACAGTTAATCTAATCCTCCTTATTTCAGTTTTATCAGTTACACTGTTGTCTTCAGATTTTGCTTTCAGTTGTTGCTTTACATACTCAGTACCAGCGGTACTGACGCCCGGTGGGGCGCTGCATTACTTGCCTGCAGGTACTCATAGACGAGCAGGCGACACCACGTGATTCCTGTCAGCGTTCGAGTATTCAGCTCCTGTCATCCGGAGACTGAATTCCAGAGGTGCAGTCCATTTTCTTTTGTTGTATAGTATGGGTAGGTCGGGGCCCTGTCCCGATTATTTCTATTGCTATTCCTAGAGGCTTGGAGTCTGTATATGCTTTCCCTATGGTCAGATGAGCCGGTCGTGTGAGGCCGTGCAGTTGTATAGCTGTTAGTACTCTTTCTTTCTTTTATGATGGCCGTGTGGGGCCATAGTTTGCCAGTAGTGATGACCTTGTCGGTCACGTAGCTTTTAATACTTCATGATTGAGTTGCAGATAACTAGACAACATGGTGGCCTTGTCGGCCCGCATAGGTTTCCCTGAATTGGTAAGTTTCTGGTCAGCTGTTAGAACAGGTACAGAAGGCTATAGGCCAATGGGCCGGGGGCGGTGTTTATAGCCTTTATATAGCCCTTTGTTTCCAGAAATAGGAGTTAGAGCCAGCCCGGCACCAGATGTGCCCAGGCTTACCAGTCCAGTAGTTCAGGTCCTAGTAGGGCACTAGGTGCCAGTCATACCCCCCAAGGCGGGGTGTGACATGGAGGGAGCTCAAGCAGGCCTTCTTAGAGAGATTCTTTCCACCCTCAAGGATGCTGCAACTTAAGGATGAGATCTACAATTTCCGACAATTGAAGACTGACGCACTTCATGAGACCTGGTTGAGGTTCAAAAGGAAGTTGACCAAGTGCCAGAACCACAAAATTCTTGATGACAGTCCATTGGAGATTTTCTATGGATCGTTGATGAATAGTACAAAAGCAACAGTGACACAATGGCAGGAGGAGCAATAATGAGTCACACATGGGAGAAAGCCGCTACTATCCTTGACAAGGTGACAAAAACAAACAGAGCATGGCACACTTGGGAAGCAGAACCAATTGCCGGTACATATGCTGTTGGTTTGACTGCAAACCAAAGTAGGAAAGAAGAAGAGCGTGACCATAAATTGGCTCACATGCGCACATCATTGGATTTTCTTATTAAGCATCTCATGGGAGCTGGAGTCAGAAAGGTGAACGCAGTTGGGACACAGGGACAGGAGCCAGGCCAGACCACTCAGATTCTGAGGAGGAGGCAAACTTCTTGGACAACTAGGTGGCGGGTTTTCAAGCCAAACGTCCAAGGGTTTGGACAAGATACTAGGCGCCAAGGTTCTAGAAACCATGGTCGGAACCAATATAGAGACAACTATAACTAGAGGGGTACAGAGATAGAAGTCGAGGTAGTGACCGCGAGGGAGACTGGAGAAGGAATGGTGGATACCACAACGACCGAGCTGGATTGTACGTGCCTCCTAATGTTTGTGAGGGGGAGGCTGGACATTCAAAGTTAGAGAGAATGATGGCTGAGATGCTAAAGAAGGTGAGGTCCATAGATGATCAGTTGAAAGACATCCATAGTGATATATCAAGCATGGGTGAGAGAGTGGAGTTACATGCGATGACTATCAAGCAAATCGAACAACAGCTAGGGAAACTATTAGCATCTATGAACCCTAGGCAGAAGGATACACTACCTAGCAACACATTCCAAAATCTAAAGAATGATGGTAACTGTATGGCCGTGATGACTAGGAGTGAAAAGACCATGGTTGACCCCCTCTCTACCAGTTGTAGTTGAATGGAAGAAAGAAAGCGTGATCGAAGATCACGAGGATGTTTTTGAAAAGGAACATAATGAGAATGCTGAGTTGACTGAGGCCCCAAATGGTGAAAACGAGCTTAAAGCTGAACAAGGAGCCACACAAACTTACAAGGCTATTCCCCAACCACCGCCACCATTCCCC
The DNA here is from genome assembly GCA_035772735.1 of Datura wrightii. Lineage (NCBI taxonomy): Eukaryota > Viridiplantae > Streptophyta > Magnoliopsida > Solanales > Solanaceae > Datura > Datura wrightii. The sequence goes on along the minus strand of JASDFA010000016.1, from coordinate 62,767,079 downwards.
CAAAGAATGAAGAAGAAGGCAGAGAATGTAAGTTCCAAAAATTCTTTTCAATGATCAAATAGTTATCTATAAACATACCATTGGTCTAGGAATTGGAACAGATGCCGAGATATGCCAAGTTCATGAAGGACCTTATGATGAAGAATAGGTCTGTGAGCTATGAGCCCATTGATAATGTACACAATTTTAGTGCTATAGCTTCACGGGTCCTGGCCCAGAAGAAGGAAGATCCAGGTGCCTTTACTATTCCATGCATAATTGGCGAGGTTGAATTCGCAAGGGCACTCTATGATTTGGGAGCAAGCATTAATCTGATGTCATTGGTTGTGTTTAAGCAGCTGGGCTTGGGAGCCCCCACACTGACTACTATGCGGCTGCTGATGGCCGACAGAACTATGAAGAAGCTTGTGGGGATCCTATTCGATGTGCTTGTCAAAGTTGATAGATTTATATTCCTAGCGGACTTCGTGATCCTTGATTACGGGGTTGATTATGAGGTCCCCATCATTTTGGGGTGACCATTTTTTTCCACAGGGAGGGCCTTAGTAGATGTGGAGACTGGCCAGTTGAGGTCCAGACTCAATAAATAAGAGGTCACCTTCAACGTCTGCCGGTTAATGAAGCAACAAAAAAAATAAGGAGTTGTCTTAGCAATAGAAGATGAACTCAAGTTCCTCGACGAAGTCTGAGTAGTCAAGAGACTTGCATCATGCTGCGACATTAAATCAGGCATTTCTTGGGAGGCAACCCAAGTGGTAGTTTGGTGAATTCTGAGTAACCGAGCCACCTGCATTGTGCTGCGACATTACATCAAGAGCTTCTTGGGAGGCAACCCAAGTTAATTAACTAAATGTGTTTAGTGTGCAGGGGAGAAAGAAACAGGTGGCAGAAAATTGCTGAACAGGCAGGTGTTACGGTTCTCAGTATGACTCATGAGAGGGTTATACGAGTCGTGATGAGAATCAAAGATGTACTTCAGTGCATGAGTTCAGGGTACGGTTGATCCTACGACTCGTAACCTCATTGTACAGGTTGTAGTACTCACTGTGGCTATGAACTATGCAAAGCATGAACCACAATGAAAAGAAAACACCTACGAGTCATAGTACAAATCGTACCCCATTTGTACGAGTCATAAGATATGCTCGTAGGTCCAAAGGTAAGTCTCTTTATTTCTCTGTTATAGGTCCAAGGGACGAGTTGTAGGATCTTCCTATAACTCGTGGTACGAGTCATGCCAGGTCAAAAATTTTAATCTACCTGACTCGGCCCAAAATTTTAAAAATTGGCCCTAGGATCTATATAAGCCTAAATCAATTGTACCCTTTTTCCAAGCTCACAAAATCAAAACTCATGACTCCCTCACACCCGTAACTCATTACCAAGAATTAGTGAACAAGTTCTAGCTCAAGATTACATCAAAAACTCCAACTAAAACCCTAGTCTTGATTGACAGTTGAAGTACCAACATTCAAGTCAGTGTATTCCTTCAAAATTGATAGATATAACTTGTATGCTTGATGTAAATTTTCTAAACCCCCTGAGAGTCCTCTCATTGCTTGAAAAATTAGAAAAGGACAATGACCAGGGATGCAACTGAGTTGTGTGTGACTGGGTAGGAGCTTGAACTTGATTAAATTGTGCATTGAACTATTAAAAATTGAGTTACGGGTCATGATTAAAAATGGGAGGAATGAGTAGTTGTAAAACTAGTTGAATGCAATCTTAGACATGGGGAATTCTGAGTACCCAAACTTAAAATAAAACCCCCTGCAAACAGAACCAAAATTGAGGCAGGGACAGGCTTCACAAGCTTTCCTAGGATTCGTGGTTTCATACTACGACTCGTAGGATGGCTCGTTGGGATTTTCCAAAGCAAAATTTGAAATAATCATAAGGTACGAGTCCTAGTACAGCTCGTGGTTTACTTCTGTGAGTCATACCTGGCAGTCGTACCAAAAACCTAAAAAGGGTCAAGTCCACAAGTGACAGTACGATCCTTTCTATTACTTGTGGAATCGACTTACGGGTCGTACCATGAGTCATGAAAAAATACAGAAAAAGTATTTTAAAGGGGCATCCTCATACGACTCGTGGTATGGACCGTACCCTCATGGTACGAGTCATACCTCAGAGGCGTGACACTGTCTTGAGATACTATGGCTCTTAGTACGAATCGTATCTCCAAGGTACGATCCATACTGTTGACTGTGATAAACTATAGAGGAATTTTTTCTTGCTTTCTTTTTCTTAGATATGGAACTCTAACCCTTTTTCTCCACAAGTACAATGACGATGAAGCGCAAAGCATCAAAGGCAACTGCATGGAGGACATTACTTGATGAGACCTCCGAATTTGATCAAGAAGGCAACTCCCCTAGTGGTTGATTAGAGGAATACTGGGTCGACACATCAGAAACTGACGGGACCTAAACCACTAGGGCTAACACCAAAGCCCAAGGTGTGGCGGCTATTGCCACAGCTGTCGATGCTCCATAGTCTGAGGAGGGAGCTAAGGAGAGAGCTTAAGAGTCGGGAAGCGACTCTAATGAAGAAGAGAGGTATAAGGAGACCCAATAAGGAGATGCAAGAAGCGATGCTGGATCAAAGGAGGAGGCACCAAATGCTGAGCAGGAGCAGACTCCGCCTAGGGAAAATTGAACTATCCGATGGAGAGTGCTAGGAGCCCAGGAGATATATGAACAGGGCATTGCTCTCACCGCCAAAACAAACCTAGGTGGAGCATTTAAGAAGAGCCGCGTATCCTCACAAATTCATTCAACGAAGTGGAGGAGATGAAGCGGATATTTAGCTTCTATAAGTTTGAGTGGATGGTTAGGGCCCCGTAACAATGCACTCCAGAAATTGTCCGGGAGTTCTATGCCAACTATTTGGAAACCATGGAGCAGAAGGCAAAAGAGGGGCAAAAATTGAAAGATCAGCCCAAGTTGGAGAGCGTCTTGGTTAGAGGCCGTGAGGTTGACATATCCTAACACACTATTGCTCGGATATTATATGGGCCCCAGATCATACCTCCATATGGTGGAGGCATTGAAATAGATCAAGAATCTCCACTTTGATGAGAGGAGGAGGCAGATACAATGGTTGTCCGATGTGATCGCTGAGGACAAAGAAGAGGCAGAGTGGGTCACTAGTGGCAAGAAGGTTACGAAGACTTCCCTAAATTTCATAGCAAAGGCCTGCTGGATGTTAGTGCACCACTGGTCGGCACCGACGGTTAATGACAATACCATCACTATAGATAGAGAAACTTTGGTGGCCTGTATCATGTCCAGATACCCCATCAACATTCTGAGGGTCATTACAGAGGATATGCGAGATCCGGCTATGGGATTGAGCACTACCATCTCATTCCCGAGTCTCTTTTTCAGATTATGCGTGGAGGCAGGCATCACAATGTGCCAGGGTGAGGAGCGCCTGATTGAAGGACAGTGAATCACTGATATTGGCTTGAACTGGGATAAGATGAACCCAGTAAGTCGGGCCAAACTTTCCACCGCAGTTCCACTGACTCGGCCAGTTGGGGGCGCACAGGTGAATGCCCCCACCTCATAGGAGCAGGGAGAGACACTGGCTACAGATACTGATTATTCAAATGCTGCTCCCAGCACTTCTACTACACCACCTACTAGCCTCCCGAGCCATACTCCAGCCAGGTACATCCTAGTGCCCCTAGAATTTCCCTAGAAGCTGGCCAAGAGACTGACCATGTCCGAAAGGAAGATTCAATCAATGATGGAGAATGCTAAGCCCTAGGTGAAGGCTAAGATAGAGACAAATATAAAGGCCTTGCATGCCAGATTAGATAGGTTCGAAAGCAGATCTAATATGTGCATGGCCGAGCAGACTGATACCGGCAGCCTCTATGAGGGGTTGGGGGATTTTCGTAGACAAGTGGATGAGCTATCATCACGACAGCCAGCAGTCATAGTAGCCCCCACTCTTCCTGACCTTGATGCTGATTTAGATAAGGAGCTTGATATGGCAGCCTATTGGGAGCCTACAGGAGCAAAAAAGGAAAAAGCGAAAAAGAGGGTCTCCGAAGATGTTATAGAAGAGACCCCAAAAAAGAAGAAGAATAGAGAGAAAAGAAAGCGCAAGAGGGCATGAGTAGAGAACATGCAGACTCATGACACACACTTTTCAGAGTTGTAGGAATGAGCTAGAGGAGCAGGTAGCTCCACCATGGCCCAGGAAGATATTGCTAGTGGTAGGGACCCTTCAGACAAGCCACATGCAACCCTGACCATTTTAGAGGCTGTAGAGATGGTCGAGACTGCTGAGGAGGTAGCAACTCCCCCTACTGATCCACCATTGAGTGCGCTGGCCGTCATGATTGTAGTGGAGGCACCTCCTCTGCAGGATGACAGGAGTGCTTAGTGCACCACAAGTATGTTCCATTCCCTCAGTTCTTACATTCTAAGCTAATGGGACAAAGCACACTTTTTAGAATGGGGAAAGGTTGTACTTGTATTTTTGGGTTTTTGATTCATCTGAGGGTTTCTCTTGCCATATTTATTTTCCCTCGGGAATGCTATCTGGTAGAACCAGCATGTTTAGGATTTTGTTTTTTGATTTTTTTATTTAATTAGAAAGTGGATTAGGAGTACTCAGCCAATAAATTGCATAAGTTTTGAAATTTTGAAAAATTGACCCTACTTAAAATTCTTTGATAATTAGTTGTGTACCTGTGATTGCATCATGATTTTTGTGGATAGTTTTATGTCATTTAGTATATGAGCATGTGTAGTTTTTGTTAATCCATGAATAAACCGGACAGGTAGAGTCAATGCATGTCATGTACCATGAGTGAGTGAGGTCTAATTCTTAGTTCAATACTACGTGGAGGATCTAGAACTTGTCTGGTTGGTCTTTGCATAGGTTTTAGGATGGTTGGTTAGGAAATGATCATAGGCCATCTTGTTTAGCTCATTTTTAGCTTAAATAACCCTACAAAAATAAAATGATTCCTTTGATCCAAATTTTTTAGCCTTAAATTGACCATGTTTCTTTGATTAACCAATTAGTCGTACCTATTTTTTTAATAAAAAACCTATTTTGGCCCTATTCCCTCCTTGGACATTGAGAACCTCAACATAGAAAAAATGCCTAAGTTGAGGGTGGCTAGAATAAGGGTGCATACATAGTGAGAAGGTGAAAAAGGGAGAGAAAAGGAAAGAGGTGAAAAATGAGGTGTGGTTTGACCAAAGAAAGAGAAAAAGAAAAATTGAAACAGAAAACTCAAAAAGAGAATGATGCATGAAAAGCTTGAAGAAATCCACTACACTCGTACAAGTGATAGAGGAATAAAATGAAAGAAGCAAAAAGGGTGAAAAAAGTGAAAAAAATAGAGCCATATGTATGTAGTGCCAAGGAGCGGTTTAGTCACTTAAAAAGATTTCATATCTACGATACCCAACCAAAAATCCTACATTACAAGCCAAAGAAAGTCCTATAGTGATCCTAACTTGACCATATAACAAACTGAAATAGAGAAAATAAGGGAAAGTCTATGGTATCCGATATGCAGTATTTGGAACTTCTTTGTGAGAGTGAGAGTCTCGCTTATTCAGTCCCATGTTATATATTTTACTATATTTGTAAGTGGGGGACTTCATTTGCTGTGAGTGTACTTGATTTGTGTGTAACAGTACCAGTGGTCTGTGTAAAAAGCATTGGTGATGACTTGACTAACTGTTCATAGCTAGATGACATGTCTTGATCCCTATTTATCAGGTTTTGTGGTTGCTTGTAGTACATGTGCTCATTTGGTTCACGGGAAAAGGGTCAAAAGCTTTTTGAGTTAATAGTGCAAATTTTGTTTGATGTTGGCTGTAGTATCCTAGGTTATTTTCTAGTTAAGCATCGGGTTTAGTTTGTATTTTTCTTTGCTTGAGGACATGCAAAAGTTGTTGAGTTGAGGGTATTGATGTGCTGTGAGCTTACAACACATTCAATACTTAAAAATGATAAAATAACATGGACTTAGGTATGTTTGTATGGATATGAGGCACTTTTACTTTGATTTCAGGAAAAATAAGTGTTGGAGAAAAGATGTGCAAAACAAGCCTTAAAATGCAGAAAATCAACCAAAGTACAAGTCTCAGTATGAACAGCATCTTGATTGTACGAGCCGTACTAAGAACCGTGATGAAAGTCAGAAGGATGAAGGGAGAAGAAGGAAACATATGACTCTAAGTACGAGCTATACCAAGATAGTACGAGCCATAATTGGAGTCATAGAATTATTCAGAGGAAATTGCACAAAGGCAGACTATTGGTATGGATGGACTCACGAATCGTAGCATCACTATACGAACCGTACCATGAGCCGTGGTAAAATTTAGGAGATTCTTTGATACTTGGCAGAACTTCAGACACTACAGACAGTATGAGTCGCAGGAAGAAGGTGCGAGTCGTACCACAACACTCGTGGAGAATTTCAGAAGATGTCAGAGTTCTCAGGGCTAAATTGCGGAACCATTGTACGACTCATAGGATGAAGGTACGAATCATACCAGCCAACACTTAGCAAGATTTGTAGTAGCCAAGGAATTACAAGAAGCAGGTATGAACGGCACAATCCTGCTACGGGTCATTGGTCCAGTCGTGACATAGTCGGCACCAGATATGTAAAACTCCCTGTTAGCTTAGGAAAAAGTTTCTAATGTCTGTATAAATACCCTTTATGTTTTATTTTAGTTAGAGAAGGACAGAATCAAGTTAGTAGACGTGTGAAGAATTATTTTTGTGAATTTTTATTAAGTTTTGCAAAGCAATTCTAGGGATCAAATTCTTGATTTCCTACATTTTTCTTGAGATTGTTCTTTGATATTCAAATCTGATTTTCTTCCAATTATTGCTGTAAGTATTTAATTATGTATTTGTATATGAATACAAATTATAATCTTACAACCATGAGAGGCTAAAACCTCCACAGCTAGGGGTTGTGGGAACCATGATGGATTAACAAACTAGGGTTGCACAAAAGTGATTTAAAACTAATGCGAAAAGCTTGTATTGTATTCTCTTCATCTTTAAATGTTTCTTAACGGTGTACAATGTTAGGACTTTCCCGAACTATTTACTTGCTTAAACCTAGAGAAGTAGAGATTAAGAATAGAGAATTACAACAAAGCCTTTGTCTTTACGATCATTATATTAACTTGAGTTGTGGTGGCGGTATAGTTAAATTTGGAATATATTGGTAACGGTTAGTTTGAAATCGCTCATGAGACCTGACCCGTTGATTGAGTAAATTCATCCAACAGGGATGAACCAGTCGTTTGGATGAACCCTAGTTATCAGTTCTACAAATAAGTAGTAGGATTTATTAGGTGTGTATATCCAAAGTAGTTATGAACCCATGGAGAAAGCTTACCTTAGTTGTTTGAAAATCTTGATATAAATCACAATTATAATCTTGTTTTAATATTGTTTTTCTTTAAACCCCCCAAATAGGTGCAGGCCCAAGTCGTACCTATGCATTACCAGGGAGACAGGATTCCGAGGTTTCTCTAGATGTTGTGACAGGTATGATGACTATTTTCTCTCACCCTGCTTATGTATTAATCGTACCGGGATCTACCTTGTCCTATGTTACCCCATTAGTGGCTTGAAAGTTTAGTATTGTACCAGAATTGCTTCGGCAACCCTTTTCAGTATCTACACCCGTCGGTGACTCTATTATAGCCAGAAGGGTTTATCGAGGGTGTACAGTAGAGGTTATTAACCGTCAGACCACAGCAGATTTGGTAGAGTTAGAAATGGTTGATTTTGACGCCATAATAGTTATGGATTGGTTAGCTCTAAGCTATGCCAATGTAGAATGCTGGACCAACACGGTTTGATTCCACTTTCCAGGGGAGGCAGTACGAGAGTGGAAGGGCAGTACAACTACGCCAAAAAGTAGGTTTATTTCCTATCTTCGGGCGAGAAAGTTGATAGCCAAGGGGTGCATTTACCACATTGTCAGAGCTCAGGATGTTCGAGTAGAGCCTTCGACTCTCCAGTCTGTTCTAGTGGTTAATGAGTTCCCCGATGCATTCCGAGATGAGCTACATGGTATTCCTCCGGAAAAAGGGAAATAGACTTTGCAATTGATTTATTACCAGGCACTCAGCCCATATCAATTCCCCCTTATCGCATGGCTCCTGTTGAACTCAGAGAACTAAAGGAGCAGTTGAAGGATTTGTTAGACAAGGGCTTTATCAGGCTGAGTACTTCACCTTGGGGTGGGCCAGTTCTGTTTGTAAGAAAGAAGGATGGTTCCCTCTGCATGTGTATAGACTATCGACAACTAAATAAAGTTACTGTCAAGAATAAGTATCCGCTTCCCAGGATAGATGATCTGTTTGATCAGTTACAGGGAGCTAGATATTTCTCCAAAATTGACTTAAGGTCCGAATATCATCAGGTTCGGGTTCGTGAAAGGGACATTCCAATGACTGCCTTCAGGACCAGATACGACCATTTTGAATTCTTAGTCATGTCCTTTAGGCTGACGAATGCTCCAGTCATGTTTATGGACCTGATGAACAGTATTTTTAGACCATACCTGGACTTGTTCATGATAGTGTTTATTGACGATATTCTGGTGTATTCTCGCTTAGAAGCAGACCACCAGGATCATATGCGGACAGTGCTCCAGATTCTCAAGGACCGTCAGTTATATGCCAAGTTCTCGAAATGTGAATTCTGGCTGAATTCAATAGCCTTTCGGGGTCATATCGTGTCGAATGTTGGTATACAGGTAGATACCAAGAAAGTAGAAGCAGTAAAAGCATGGCACAGACCTACCACTCCGATCGAGGTACGTAGTTTCCTAGGGTTAGCAGGGTACTACAGAAGGTTTTTTGAAGGATTTTCCACCTTAGCAGCACCTCTGACTAAACTGACGTAGAAGGCAGCAAAATTTCAGTGGACTGAGGCATGTGAGCAGAGCTTCCAGGAAATGAAAGACAGGCTAATATCAGCTCCAGTGTTAGCATTGCCGGAAGGTAAAGAAGGTTATGCAGTTTATTGTGACGCTTTGGGTGTTGGGTTAGGATGTGTGTTGATGCAGCATGGTAAAGTAATTGCTTATGCTTCCAGACAACTGAGGAAACATGAAAAGAACTGTCCTACCCATGATCTGGAATTGGCCGCAGTGATTCACGCCTTGAAGATATGGAGATATTACTTGTATGGCGTCCACATGGATATTTTCACTGATCATAAGAGCCTACAGTATATCTTCACCCAGAAAGAACTGAACTTGTGGCATCGTCGCTGGTTAGAGCTGTTAAAAGACTATGAAGTGAATATTCTATATCACCTAGGAAGGGCCAATGTGGTGGCAGACACCCTTAGACGTAAGTCTATGGGGAGTTTGGCATACTTACAGCCTGTGCAGCAGGAATTAGCCCGGGAATTGCATCAGTTAGCCAGTTTAGCCATTCGTGTAGCAGAAATAGAGGACAACGAAGCGGTAATCCAGAACAGCGCAGTGTCGTCTTTGGTCGTGGAAGTAAAGGAACGGCAGTGTGAAGATTCTAGCCTGGTTCAGCTTAGAAACAGGGTTCAGCAAGGAGAGGTGACAGATTTTTAGATAACCAAGGATGGGATATTTCAATATAAAGATCGCCTTTGTGTTCCAGACGTTGTAGGACTTCGCCAGCAGATAATAGGCGAAGTAAATTATGCCCGTTATTCTCTCCACCCAAAGTTTGATGAAAATGTACCATGATATAAAAGAAATCTACTGGTGGCCAAGAATGAAGAAGGGGATAGCAGAATTCGTAGCTTAGTGTCCCAACTGCCAGCAGGTAAAAGTTGAACATCAGAAACCAGACGGACTGACTCAGGATATAACTGTGCTTCTATGGAAATGGGAAGCAATAAATATGGATTTTGTAGCAGGATTACCCTGCACCAGGATTAGATATGATTCGATTTGGGTGATTGCTGACAGACTGACAAAATCAACTCATTTTCTGCCAGTAAGGGCTACCTTTTCCGCCGGGGATTATTCTGAGCTATATATCAGAGAAATAGTCAGGTTGCATGGTGTTCCAGTGTCCATTATATTCGACAGAGGGGCGCAGTTTATAGCTAAATTCTGGCAATCATTTCAGAGAGGCTCGGGGACGCAGGTTAACCTGAGCACAGCTTTTCATCCTCAGTCAGATGGGCAGGTAGAACGCACCATTCAAACGCTCGAGGATATGTTGCGAGCATGTGTGTTGGATTTAGGAGGCAGCTTGGATGAACATTTACCACTCATTGAGTTCGCCTACAATAACAGTTACCATTCAGCTATTCAGATGGTGCCTTATGAGGCATTATATAGGCGAAAGTGCAGATCTCCAGTTGGTTGGTTTGAGGTAGGAGAATCAGCATTGATTGGGCCAGATATCATTCATCAGTCAGAGGAAAAAGTAAAGCTTATCAGAGAACGTTTACTGACTGCTCAGAGCCGCCATAAATCGTATGCTGATGTGCGGCACAGAAACCTGGAATTTAATGTGGGTGATTGGATTTTTTTGAACGTTTCGCCGATGAAGGGTGTAATGAGATTTGGTAAGAAAGGAAAGCTCAGCCCGAGGTTTGTTGGGCGTTATCAGATTCGCTGAAGAATAGGCCAAGTGGCATATGAGCTAGACTTACCTCCAGAGTTAGAATCTGTCCACCTAGTTTTCCATGTATCAATGCTGCAAAAGTGCAAAGGAGATCCCTCCAGAATTGTCCCAGTCCAAGATGTTCAGGTTACAAAGAAGTTGGCCGATGAAGAAGTTCCAGTGGCCATACTAGACCGGCAGATCCGCAGATTAAGAACTAAAGATGTTGCTTCTGTCAAAGTGTTATGGCATAACAGAAACCGAGAGGAAATGACTTGGGAAGCGGAAGAAGATATGAAAGATAGATACCCTCAGTTATTTCAGACTTAGTTAGCCAGAGGTATGTTGATATTGCTGTTTTATGAGTCACTTTATATTCATGTGTATAAGTGAGATGTTGACTTCAGTTTATTATGAAATGAATGATATAGTATTATATGAAGTACCTGTATTGGACTTTTCTGTGTTTTAGGATTTTTGAAATAGTCCATATTACATGGGAAACTCTGCTAAATTTTTCAAGAATAAGTAGAACAAGTTAAAATTTCTGTAAACAGAAGTTAACATTTGAGGACGAATGTTCTTGAGGGGGGAAGGATGTTACACCCCGTAAGTTCTTGACACTTAGTTGGCCTATTCACATGTTGGTTAAGAGTTTTAGAATGCCATACATGCGAGAAAAGGGCCCAGGGAGAGACCGGACAAGCGCCAAGTCGGAGCGTCGCAAGGCAAATGTGACTTATAAATCGCATTCGACGAATGCAACTTATAAATCGCATTCGACAAATGCGACTTAAAGGGGGTTATGGTCCAAGTATATAAAGCCCCACTTCGTTTTGTTTTGGTCATTTTCATTCTTCATTTCTAGAGAACGAACAAAAATAGGGGAGGGACAAAAGTTCAACATAAATTTCCTTCCGTTTACGCCGCCAAATGTAGTCCAAACTCATATAAAGCTGAAGGGAGCATTCCTGTGGAGTTAGTTTCTTGAAATTCGGCCAAAGAATCATCATCTCACTGAGCCAAGGTAAGTGGAATTTCTCCAAACTAGTGTTAATACACTCACAACATTAAAGTGAGTATTTCTCCCTTCTAGACTTCTGAGAAATTACGAGTTTTTGGCCGTTCTCCGATAAGTCGAAGAATAGGCAGTAGGTATATCCATAAGTATGGTTTCTTTCCAAAATAATAGTAGAATTAATTTTATTCTTTCGTGAATATGAATACAGTTGGGAGAAATAGCTGAATACTAGCCGAGCTACACCAGTTAATCAGAAAGTCGGCAGTTGAGGTATGTAAAGTCAGTTTCTTTCGGCAAGCTAGTAGTTCCAGTATAGAAAAATAGTACAAATTCCAGTAGAATGTTTCAGAAGCCGTATATTATATTGAGTATGAGTTCAGTAAGTATGTTAGACTTATTATACAGTGTTCAGCATGAAACCCAGTAAAAAAGTATAATTCCCAGCAGAATATTCCAGAAATATTATTTCAGACTCAGTATATCTCAGTATCAGATTCAGTATATTTCAGTATCAGATTCAGCATATTTTAGTATCAGGTTCAGTATATTTCAGTATGAGATTCAGAACACAATACCAGAATATAAATATCATTATTAGATTTAGAATATATATTACATGCGGTTATTGCTATCTGTGGAGACATGATTGTTCTGTGTTGGAACCCTTAGAGCTTCCTTGACCGCCCTAGGGTTAATAGCTATGTCGAATCCCCCGCCAAAGGGTGAGGATACGTCGCTCTACGGAGTGGCATGCCATCCGCCAGAGGACGAAGATGGGATGCAGATTCCCCATAGTAGGCTGATCAGCACTATACCACACCCCCTGTCGAGCGCTTGCGCTCGGGGTGTAGATTACAGTTTTCATATTACATATTTAATATTTAAGATTTAAGATTTTAGATTTCGGGAGTCCTCCAGACTCAGATACAACTACAGTCAGGGGCCGAGCGAGCCCAAGTTACATACCCAGGGGCCGGCTGGATGCTCATAGTTACTAGGTGGATGGATGACCTGGGTAGGGGTATATAGATTGTGGGGGCTGGTAAGGTTCTTGTATGCTATGTTGTGTTAGTTATTAATAGATAGAAAGTAGACCGCCATGTTATCAGGTATGACTCTTACTCTCTTCAGTAAAGTTACGCTCTTTTCAGTCAGTCTCAGCTCGTCTTCTATTACTTCAGTATCTATTAGTATTATTGTTTGCTTTCAGTTATTTTCAGTTATTGCTTGCATACTCAGTACCAGTGGTACTGACGCCCATTTTGGGGCGCTGCATTACTTGCCTGCAGGTACTCCTAGATGAGGAGCAGATCCCTCGTAGTTCCAGCCAGCGTATAGAGTCTTCAGCTCCTGTCATTCGGAGCTGACAGCTAAAGGTTTACTTCCCTTTTCTTTTGTATAGTATGGGTAGGTCGGGGCCCTGTCCCGACCATCGTATTATTCTTAGAGGACTGCGGATTGTATATTCCCTGTGGGTAGTTGTACTAGTCATGTGGGGCCGTATGTATGTTTCAGTTTGCATGTGATGGCCGTGTGGGGCCTTGTTTAGTTGTCAGTTGGTGACCTTGTCGGTCACAGATCAGTTCAGCACTTGATTATACTTTTCAGTGATAACTAGTCAGCATGGTGGCCTTGTTGGCCCGCATAGGTTCCGTTATGCTCAGTTGTTCCGGTTAGCTGTTATATTCCTACAGGTGGTAATAGGCCTAGTCGGCCGGAGGTTGTATTTAAAGCCCTTATATAGCCCGTTATTTTCATAAATCCAGAATTAGAGCCATCCTGGCACCAGAAGTGCTTAAGCTTAGTGGTCCAGCAGTCCAGGTCCTAGTAGGGCACCAGGTGCCAGTCATGCCTCCCAAGGCGGGGCGTGACAGCATGGATTGGTTAGACACCAGTTATGCCTCAGTCAACTGCAGAACTAGGGTCGTCAGGTTCCAGTTCCCTAATGAGCCAGCTCTAGAATGGTAGAATGGTTGGGCAGTAATTCAGCGACAAAGGGTAGGTTTATTTCCTACCTTAAGGCTAGGAAGCTTATTTTTAAGGGATGCATTTATCATCTAGTTTGGGTCTAGGATTCTTATTCTGAGACCCCAACTATCCAGTCAGTCCTGTTGTCAGAGAGTTCCCAGATGTGTCCCCCGAAGATCTTCCCAGAGTTCCTCCTGAATGAGATATTGACTTCGGCATAGACCTTATTCAAGATACTTAGCCCATCTCTATCCCTCCTTATAGAATGGCTTTGGCTGAACTTAAGGAGTTGACGGAGCAGCTAAAAGATCTTCTTGATAAGGGTTTTATCAGAACCAACATCTCTCCCTGGGGTGCTCCAATGTTATTCATGCAAAAGAAAGACGGTTCCCTTAGAATGTGCATCGATTACCGTCAGTTGAACAAGGTCACAGTCAACAACAGGCATCCCTTACCCAGAATTGATGACCTATTCAACCAACTTCAGTGAGCCAGTTGTTTCTCTAAAATAGATCTCAGGTCAGGGTATTATCAACTAAGAGTCAGAGACTGTGACATACCGAAAATAGCTTTCAGGACTCAGTATGGTCACTTTAAGTTTGTAGTTATGTCCTTCGGACTAACAAACTCCTCTGCAGCCTTTTTGGACCTGATTAACAGAGTCTTCAAGCATTATCTGGATATCTTCGTCATCATATTTATCGGCGACATTCTAGTATACTCCATGAATGAGGAAGAGCATGCTAACCCCTTGAGAATAGTGCTTCAGACACTCATAGACTGTCAGTTATTCGCGATGTTCAGAAAGTGTGAATTGTGGTTGAAGTCCGTGACTTTCCTGGGTGATGTGGTCTTGGGTGAGGGTATTCAGGTTGATCCTCGAAAGATAGAAGTAGTGAAAGACTGGCCCAGACCCACCTCCCCAACCAAAATCAGAAGCTTTTTGGGTTTGGCCAGTTATTACCGATGCTTTGTAGAGGGCTTTTCTTCTATAGCATCTCCACTGACTAGGATGACTCAGAAGAAGGTGAAGTTTCAGTGGTCAGATGCATGTGAGAAGAGTTTCCAGGAGTTAGAAACTCGAATCACTACCGCTCCAGTATTGACTCTACCGGATGGATCGGATGGATATATGATATATTGCGATGCTTCTAGAGGTTGACTCAGTTGCGTTCTGATGCAGCGGGGCAAGGTGATAGCCTACGCCTCCAGACAGCTCAAGGGTCATGAGAAAAATTAACCAACTCATGACTTGGAGTTGGCAGCGGTAGTGTTTGTATTAAAGATGTGGAGACATTACCTATACGGGGCTCGCGTTGATGTTTTCACCAATCACAAGAGCCTTCAGTATGTATTCAGTCAGAAGGACCTGAATCTTCGCCAGAGAAGGTGGTTAGAGCTCTTGAAGGATTATGAAATGAGTGTGCTATATCACCCAGGCAAAGCCAATGTGGTGGCTGATGCCTTAAGCAGAGTGTCTATCGGTAGCGTGGCTCATATTTAGGAAGGCAAAAAGGAGTTGGCAAAGGATATTCATAGACTAGCTCGGTTAGAGGTGCAGCTGGTTGACTCAGCTGAGGGTGGAGTGGTGATGCAAAGTGGGTCAGACTCCTCTTTGGTTGTTGAAGTTATGTCCAAACAGGATGAAGAACCCATTCTTCTTAAACTCAAGAAAGCGGTTCTCAAAAAGGAGGTTGAGGCTTTCTCCAAAAGGGGAGATGGTGTGCTTCATTATCAAGGAAAATTGTGCGTACCGGACGTCGGGGACTTGAGGTAGCAGATATTGGCTGAAGCACCCAGCTCGAGATACTCCATCCACCCTGGTGCTACTAAAATGTACCGTGATTTGCTGGATATTTACTGGTGGAATGGCATGAAGAGAGACATCACCGAATTCGTAGCCAAGTGCCTGAATTGCCAGCATGTCAAGGTAGAGCATCAAAGACTGGGAGGTATGACCCAAGATATTAGCATACCCACGTGGAAGTAGGAAAAATTAAATATAGACTTTATTACGGGTCTACCTTGAACTCGTCGGCAACATGATTCCATCTAGGTTTTAGTGGACCGGATGACTAAGTCAGCACACTTCCTCCTAGTTAAAACGACGGATTCAGCTAAGGACTATGCTAGACTTTATATTCGGGAGTTGGTCAGGCTTCATGGGGTGCCATTATCCATTATCTCAGACAGAGGTACCCAATTCACCTCAAATTTCTAGAAGTCTTTTCAGAAGGGACATGACATCCAGGTCACCACTTGCCTCTTATCGAATTTGCGGACAATAATACTTATCACTCCAACATCCAGATGGCCACGTTTGAGGCATTGTATGGTAGACGGTGCAGGTATCCTATTGGATGGTTTGAGGTTGGTAAAGATACAATAATTGGGCCAAACTCTATTATTCCTGATGCTATCCAGAAGATACAACTCATTAGAGAAAATTTATAAACAGCTCAGAGTCGTTAGAAATCTTATGCTGATATGAGGAGAAGAGAATTGGAGTTTTTTATGAATGACTGGGTCTATTTGAAAATTTCACCCATGAAAGGGCTGATGAGGTTTGGGAAGAAGGGAAAGCTCAGTACGAGATACGTGGGAGCCTACAGAGTTCTGAGGAGAATTGGCAAGGTAGCCTATGAGCTGGAATTACCTTCAGAGTTGGTTTCTGTGCACCCAGTATTCCATTTGTCGTTATTGAAGAAATGCATTGGTGATCCAACTTCAATTGTGCCATTGGAAAATGTAGAAATAAAGGATAGTCTCTCTTACGAGGAGGTCCCACTCCAAATCCTTGACCGTCAGGTTCGTAAGCTGAGGAATAAGGAAGTAGCTTCAGTCAAGGTCTTATGGAGAAATCGGCAGGTGAAGGGAGTTATGTGGGAGGTCGAAGCAGATGTGATGGCCAGATACCCACATTTATTCTCTATCTGCTCTGTCACAGCTTGAGATATTAGTCTTGACCTAGAACTCAATTTAGTTTTCATGTTCAATTCATGTGTTTAAGTTTCTTTTGTGTTTATAGATGTACGTATGAAAAGTGAATTCAGACCCATGAGTTAAAACGGAGAAAAGTTTAAAAACTGGCACCGGACACAGAACAAGTCGTGAGGTGACCTGTTGGTGCAACCCACAAGTCGTGATGTGACTCATGGGGAGAAGTTTTAAATTTGAGGAAAAGGGTCCCTACGGGCATGACAACAAATCATGGTCAGGCCCCATGAGTCGTTAGGTCAGTCGTGGGGTGGTGAGTAAGATAGGAAAAAGGAGGGAGGCAGTGTACTTGCTGGGTGGTGACCACGAGTTGTGGTCACCTATAATGAGTCGTCATATCACTCGTTAAGACCCCAGGAGACTTGTCCAACAGTGTACCTCACGGGTCAAGCCATGAGTCATGGCCTTAAAGGACGAGTCATTAGGTCCCTCATGGTGACTTCAGTGTTTTCCAAGCAGTGTAGTCCACGAGTTCCACCACGAGTTGTGGTCACCGACCATGAACCTTTAGGTCACTCGTAGGGACTAACACTCAGTTTTTCCCTGCAAATTTTCAAGGGTCTTTTAGTAATTTCCTACCCTCCTAAACTCTAAACTACATCTTTTTAGTCATGAGTTTAGACTTAATAGTGGGGTTAAATGGTTCCCCCAACCTCATTCCCACTCGTGTTCAGAAAATATACTGTAACCTTTCATCTTCAGAAGCTCTCAAGAAAGACTAGGGTTTCCTCCATTGCAGCAGTGCAAGCTTCCTTCTTCGGGGAATTTAACAAGGGGATAGTTCTTCCCTTGTGTCCCTCAAAACCCTTCTCTAATTTCTCTATGATTTCTAGACCTGAGATTTTGAATGTGAAGAGATTATATGTAAATTTTCTTTGAATTCACATTGAATGATATCCACGATTATTGTAGACATGATTTTCATCAATTCATGAGTAAATTGATATTATTCCAATAAAAGTGAATTCTAGCCCCGTAGATTTTTGAATGTTGAGAAATTTCTAATAATGTCTTGTTTAATCCATGTGGAATCATCATGTATGTTAATTATGGGTATTTCCCATCAGCTAATGATAGTATTGATGCTTATCCCTATGCATTGAGTTTAGCTCTAGTTCTTGAGAGTAGAACAGACTAGAAATTTTGTTGAAATGATAAACCTTGAAATTTTCTTAATTATACCAGTGTAGTGAATTTCCATGTTATCTTAAATGCTTAATTCTCAGTCAGATACATGGTTGTCTAGCTTTATTCAAAATGTGAAATACTCAGTGTCAATTAGATATGCCAGCTGATCAGTTTGACTACAAAATTTCTCGAGGTGTTAGTATTACCTCCCAATTATCATAATCAAATTCAGAATTCAGTTTATTGGTCCACTAGGCGGTCATGACACTTTAGAATAATAGCTCTGACTAGCCTTAGGACCCTAGTTCAGATTTCAGTTTGTTCTTACGGTTACGACGCTACTAGATAAGTAGATCTGACCAATATAGAACCCAGTTTTAGAATCTGGTCCGATAAGACTCTCAGGGAACTTTCAGTTATATATCCCTGACTAGTCTTGGGCCCCAGTTCCGAGCAATCAGCTTAGTATTCAATTTAGGATTATCCAATGGGAGTAAGACTTAGCATCGAGCGGACCGGGGTTCCAGCGTAACCAAGTTCCCAGAACTACATTACCAGCGTAAGTTTCAATATTTATTGGCCTGATTGGCCCCAGACTTTTGTGATCACCCAGTTCATGCCTTTATACCATGTCAAGGTATATTGGGTCCTATTGGTGGGGTGTATACATCGGACTCCATGTCTAGCTCATCTATTACATGTCAGTTATAAACTCTCCCACTAGTTTGTTTAGTCCAATCTCAGTTCAGTTCAGCTTAGATCAGTATTCCAGACTTAGAACATGCTTTCACCATCAGATAGGGTCTTCTAGACCACCTCAGTATTTCAGTTATTCAGATTTGTAGCGTTAGTCGGTTATTGCATGTCTTTCAGTTCAACACTTCTCTTGTTGTTTATTCTATTGTGTATGGTTTCTCTCACTTACCCAGTGCATTCAAAGTACTGATGCATACTTTTATGTTGTATCATTTTTTGATACAACTGCAGGATCTCAGTCGCAACTTCGTTAGTCGACAGCTTATCGAAGACCTCAGCTATCCAGTTGGTGAGTCCTCATTCTTCGAGGATGGAGCTTATTTGCTTTATTTATGCTTTCATTCTTTTTATTTAGCTTCGGGGTTAGCTGGGCTTTGTCCCAGCAGCTCAGTAGTCTTAGTGGCTTTCAGAAGTAGAGTTGTTTTTAGACTCAAATGGATTCTATTAACTATGTAACCTTGTTCAAGTATTATATTTTTGCTTTAAACTTCCACTATATGTGTTTTGTATTACTCAGGATGCCAGTGTATGATAGAACAGGTGTTGAGTTGGGCTCACTTGTGGCTTTAAGTACCGTGTCCCATCCAGGTTATAAACTCGGGGAGTGACAGGTACCCTTGGATTGCCTCCCAAGGAGCGCCTGATTTTACATTGCGGCACGACGTGAACCATCCTTTTCAAGATGTTCTCAAACACTTCTTCCCTTTCGAGAACCACCTCCTCTTTTTCTTAACTTTTGAGGGAACAGTCTCCATACTTTCCCTCTTCACTTCCATCACCTTTTTCACCAGTATATTCTATGGCATTTTCTCAACAGCAGACTTAGGCTCTTTTATTAAGAGATCTTTCATAAATGAACCTACGGAATCCACCACCCCATACTCATCCTATGTCAGTATGTTTATCTTGGAAAGATCTCTGTAGTATATTAGGGTGTGGATTTCTTGGTACACTTTGAACATCTCCTCCTCATCATTCACCCTCATTTTTAGAGTTCAAACTCTAACATCAATCATAGATCCTCCAATGGCCAGGAATAGACGTCCTAGAGTGAGGGGTACCTTGTCATCTACCTCAAAATCATGAATTATAAAATCAGCAGGTATGATGAACTTACCTACTTTGATGAGTGGGTCCTCAATAATCCCTTCTAGTGCCACTTTTGACTTGTCAGCCAGCTGCAACATCACTCTGGTGGGCATTACTTTTCCCAAACCAAGTGTGTTGAAAAGGGATAGGGGCATCAATATCGCTGCCTCCCCTAGATCACACAAGGCCCATTGATGTGCTATGAGTTTACAACACCTTCGACCCTTAAAACTGGGAAATAAGGATGGACTTAGTTGTATTTATATGGATATGAGGCACTTTTACTCTGTTTTCAGGGAAAATGACATTTGAGTTGAATTGTGAAATAGATGGAGAAAATTACAGAAAACTGGCTAAGTATGGACCTTAGTATGAGCCGTATCATCCTAGTACGAGCCGTATAGAGAATCATGGAAAAGTCTAGGCCAAAAGTGTTGAGGCAAAGGCAACTTACGACTCATGGTACAAGCCGTAACATAGCAGTCATAGAAAACTCTAGAAGATGCTACACAGGCTAAGACTCCTAGTACGGGTAGCAACCATGAATCATGAGATCAACCTAAGACCCATACCATGGAGCCGTGATAAAGTTCAGAAGATTGCCAAAATTCTCAATATCAAATCATGGCTGATTGTATGACTCGTAGGTTCATGGTACAAGTCGTACCAGTTCACTACACTTAGCTAAATTCAGCAGATGTCAGTCATAGATCGAGTCAAGGTACGATCCATACAATCTTATTATGGGCCGTAGGTGAAGTCGGCAGCAGTTTCAGCAGTTTTCCTATTTACTTAGGAAAAGGTTCTAAATATTTTAGGTTATTTTCATTGTAGGTGGAAGTTGGAAAGTACACGAAATACATTGAGGAAAATTGTTGTTAGCTTTCTATTCAAGTCTTGGAGATTTTTCTTGCTTTTATTTTCTTCATTGTTCTTGAATAATTCTTCATAAATTCTTGCAATAATCAAGTGGATTTTCTTCCAGTCATCTTTTTAAGTATTAAAATTACGTGTTTGTCTATGAATGTTGATAATTTTTGCTGATAATTTTCTTATAATCATGAGAGGCTAAAACCTCCACAACTAGGGTTTTGGAAACCATGGTGAATTAACAAACTAGGGTTGCACAAAGTGATTCTAAACAAATGCTACATATTTGTATTGTATTCTCTCCATCTTTAATGTTTCTTAATGGAGCGCAACATTAGGACTTGTCTGAATTTTTTACTTTCTTGAACCTAGAGAAGTAGAGATTAAGAGAAGAAAATTACAACAAAGCCTTGATTTTTATGGGTCATTGTATGACTTAAGCTGCGATCGTAGGATATTTAATTTGGGACAAATTCATAACGGTTGAAGTGAAACCGCTCATGAGACCTCACCCGATGATTGAGTATAGTCATCCAATAGGGATGAACCAGTCATTTGGATGAACCCTAGTTATCAAGTTCTAAAAGTAAGCATTGGGATAAATCACAAGTGTAAAACCCGAAGTAGTTATGAACCCATGGGGAACACTTACCCTAGTTAATTGAAATCTTGATAAACAATAATCAATTCTTAATCTTTTCATATAATTGCTTTTATAAAATCCTCCTTTTTGGAGATAACACACTTAAAAGCTTAAATACTAGCGTTATTCTATATCTTGACCATATTCCCTTTGGGATTGACCCTAACCTTTGTTGGGTCCTTTATTTACAATGTTCGCTTCATACATTATCAGGAGTATGATTTTGAGCATTATGAAAAAGTGGTGCCGTTGGTGGGGAATACTGCTTAGGATTAGAGTAATTGTCATGTTTAACTTTTAGTTGTTATTTCCTCATTTACATTTTTCTTTTTTTTTGTTTGTGATTCATTCAAGCTACAGCAGGGATGCCTCACCTCAAGTACCACCTATGTGACCACCTAGATGAAAGATAAGGGCTGCTAGTGTTCATGGGAGAGATGATGAGTATTGATACACTAGTAGCAATCCTTATGAATTATGAGGGAGATGGAGCATCGGGGTAAAGGGAGTTGGTAAATGCTCTACAGGGAATGGGGTCATATAACTTTAGGCCAAAGAAGTTAGACCTTGACTTAATGAATCATGCAACTCCTCTAGCAAAACCATCAGTGGAAGTACCAACAGTTTTGGAACTTAAGGAATTACCTCCCATCTGAAATATGCATTTTTGGGAGAAAACAACACTTTTCTAGTAATTATTGCAGCAGACCTAGCAGACTGGCAAGTGGACGCTCAGGTTGCAATATTGAAAAAGTAAAAAAAGTCAATCTAATGGACCATTGGGGAAATCATTGGGATCCCTTCATGCATATGCACCCACAAAATCCAGTTTGATACGAATTGTGTACCAGGTATAGAGCATCAGCATCAACTAAACCTACTATGCAAAAGATGGTGAAGAAAGAGATTATCAAGTGGCTAGACGCTGGTGTAGTTTACCCCATTAATGATAGCAAATGGGTGAGTCCAGTATAGTGTGTGCTAAAAAAGGTGGGATAACAGTGGTACCAACCAAGAAAAATAAGCTGACACCGACAAGACCGATCATGCGGTGGTGTGTGTGCATGGATTATCCAAAACTCAATCACTGGACCTAGAAGGACCATTTTCCAATGTCGCTCATGGATCAGATGCTTGGCAGATTGGAAGGTAGAGGCTGGTACTATTTTCTTAATGGTTATTCAGGGTACAATCATATCTCTATAGCCCCCGAAGACCACCTTCACTTGCCCATTTGGAACATTTGCTTTTAGAAGAATGCCCTTTGGGTTGTGTAATGCACCAGCCACATTCCAGCGTCGTATGATGTCGATCTTCTCAGATATAATAGAGGAAACCATGGAGGTATTTATGGATAATTTTCTAGATGTGGGTGAGTTATTTGAATCCTGCCTCAAGTATTTGAGCAAAGTATTGAATAAATGTGAAGAAACTAATCTGGTCTTAAATTGGGAGAAATGTCACTTAATGGTCAAAAAAGAGATAGTACCGAGTCACAAAATTCTAAGAAAGGGGATAGAGGTGGACAAGGCTAAAATTGAAGTAATAGATGGATTGAAAACCCCTATCTCTGTAAAAAGGGTTAAAAGCTTTTTAGGGCATGTAGGATTCTATAGAAGGCTCATCAAGGACTTCTCAAAGATTGCACGACCACTGTGCAAAATTCTTGTGAAGGAGGTGAAGTTCATTTTTGATGAGGCATGTCTGAAGGCTTTTGAATGCCTGAAGGAAAAACTCACCACCGCTCCTATTATTATAGCTCCAAATTGGTCTCTCCCATTTGAGGTGATGTGTGATGCAAGTGCGGTGGCCCTTCATGCTATATTGGGCCAACAGAGAGTGAAGATTTTTCACCCCATCTATTATTCCAGTAAAACACTCAATACAGCTCAAAAGAACTACACAGTCACTGAACAGGAGCTACTAGCAATGGTCTTTGCATTTGACAAGTTTCAGGCATACTTGCTTGGAACTTAAGTAATTGTCCATATAGACCATGCTGCACTGAGGTACTTGATGTCGAAAAAGGTTGCTAAAACCAGGCTGATCAAATGGTGTTTTTGCTCCCAAATTTGAATTTAAGGTAAAAGATTGAAAGGGGATAGAAAATCAAGTGGCAGATCACTTGTCCATACTAGAAGCTGAGGCTAGAGTGAAGGATGAGATTAATATCGATGATTCCATCCTAGATGAACAAGTATTGTCTGCATCTCAAAATTTTATCCCTTGGTTCGCTGACTATGCAAATTATTTAGTGAGCGACATAATTTCAGCAGATATGACGCCCCAACAAAGGAAGAAGTTCCTATTTGATGCTCGGAGATACTATTGGGATGAACCATATCTATTCCACATCTGTGCAGATGGGCTGATTCAAAGATATGTGGCAGAGGTAGAGATGTTGAGCATTTTGGAGGCTTTCCACTCATCCCCAATTGGGGGTTATCATAGTGGTATCCGAACTCTGCACAAAATTTTGCAGTGCGGGAATTATTGGCCCTCTATCTACCAAGATGCTTACGATTTTGCCAAGTCATGTGATTAATGCCAAAGTCAAGGTGGCATTACTCGTAAGCATAAGCTACCATTAACCATACACTTGAAGTAGAGTTATTTGATGTATGGGGTATTGACTTTATGGGCCCATTCGTGAGCTCGTATGGGATGAAATACATCATGGTAGTTGTGGACTATGTGCCAAAATAGGTAGGCCATTTCACTCCCTAACAATGAAGGGAAAAGTGTTACAACATTTCTGTAGAACCATATATTTGCCAGATTTGGTACTCCTAGAGCAAGCATCAGTGACCGTGGGTCACATTTTTGTAATCACCTCTTTAGAACTCTGCTGGAGAAATATGGTGTGAAGCATAAGGAGGCAACACCCTACCATCCTCAATCAAGTGGGCAAGTGGAAGTGTCCAACAGGGAGATCAAGACTATTCTGGCCAAAATAGTGAACACCAGCCGGACAGACTAGTCTAGGAAGCTTGATGATGCACTGTGGGCATATCAAACCGCTTATAAGACTCCCATTAGCTCATCTCCATATCAGCTTGCCTATGGCAAGTCGTGTCATCTGCTGGTAGAGTTAGAGCATAAGGCACTATGGGCACTGAAAAGTTTAATTTGGAATGGAATGAAGCAGCCAAGTTGAGATTAGGTCAGCTGAATAAGTTAAATGAGTTTCAGCTTTGAGCTTATGAGAGTGCAGTCATTTATAAAGAAACCATGAAAATCTACCATGACGTGAAGATAGCAAAATGGGAATTCAACGCTAGTGATTTTGTGTTACTTTTTAATTCAAGGCTCCACCTGTATCCTAGTAAATTGAAATCTAGGTGGATGGGACCGTATAAAATGATGAACATGTCCCCATATGGTGTAGTGGAGCTTGAAAACAAAGATGGTAAGAGGTTGAAGGTGAATGGGCAAAGGATAGAGATGTATATGGGAGACACCGAAGAGATAAAAGGGATTAAATTGGTGTACCTTGATGATGCCTGAATGATCAAGGAAGTTACGTCATGTCACGACATTAAATCAGGCATTGCATGAGAGGCAACCTATGGTAGGTGAAGTCTGAGTAGCCACAGGGATGTCCCTTTCCCTTGTTCTTACAAGTGATGTTTCGGGGATGAAACATGTTTTTTTAAAAGGGAGTGTACTTATAGTTTTGGGGTATCTTGTTCATTCGAAGATTTTTCTTGTCATGTTTCTTTTTCCTCGGATATGCTATCTAGTAGAACTGGCATGTTTAGATTATTTTTATCATTCATTAATTGGAAGTAGCTTAGGATTACTTTACAGCCAATAAATGTACTAGTTTGATGCTTTTGAAAAAAAAATAACCTTTTAAAATTTTTTGATGTTAGTTGTGTAGTTAATTGCAATTGCATGACTTCTGTGGATCTTTGTATAACATTTATATTATTAGCATGTGTAGTTGTAGCTTAGCCATGCATGAACTGTATAGGTAGATTCAATACAAATTGGTACCATGAGTGAGTGAGGATTCATACTTAGTTCAATACAATGTTGAGGATCTAGAACTTACCTTGTTGGTCTTTACATAGATTTTAGGATAGTTGGTTAGAAAATAATCATAGGCCATTTTTGATTTTAGCCACTTTAGCTTAAATTACTCTACCAAATAAAATGAATCCCTTGATCCCAATTTTGAGCCTAATATTGACCATTTTTCTTTGATTAACCCTTAACATTTCCTATTGTTTGTTATGAATCTATTTTGGCCCTGGTCCCTTCTTGGACATTGTGAACCTCAACTCATGCAAAATGCCTAAGTTGAGGGTGGCTATAGTAAGGGTGCATAGACTGTGGGGAGGTGGAAAAGAAAGAAAAAAGTTAAAGAAGGGTAAAGTGTGGTGTGAAAAGAAAAGAAATAAAAAGAGCTGAAAAAGAAGAATGAAAAGAAAAGAAAATAAAAGAGAAGAAATGAAAAAGATAAGAAAAAACATGTTGTTGACACCCAATTTTGACCTCCCTACGCCTCGTATACGCTGCATATATATGTATATCTACTTCTCTACGCAAATATTCGACTTGCATTTATATTTTTAAAATAATTAATCCTTAAAAATCATTTTAAAATTACATATGTATGTATATATAATTTGCATTAATTTTAATTAAATAATTGTATCATATATAGTATATTTTGTATTAATATACGCTCTTATTTTGAAATATATATTTTACTTAATCTTTATAAACTATTTACATAATTTTATTAAATTTTACAAATTTATTTGAGTAATAATATTACTCGAATTTATAAATTATTTATGTTAATAATAAATTTTTTACAATATCTAATAACTTAATTTTATTTCCTAGTCATTGAATTATTTACAAATATAATAATTTATTAATTATATAAATTTACATGAGTCTACTCAAATTCATGATTTATTTATATTAATAATAATGTTTATATGATTTTTCCATAATTTAAACCATTTTATTATTTATGTATTAAATTATTTACAAGTGTAGTATTTTGTTAATTATATAGCAGCTAATTTTAAAATTCCTTCTAATTTATTTAAGATTTAGCCACTTTTCACTTAATTCCTACCAATATTAGCCTCTTTTTACCATTTCTAGCTCATTTTTACTAATTTTGACCATCATTTAAACCCAAATCATTTCAACCTATTTAATCCCAACCCATAATCCATTCGGATGACCCATTTTGACCCAAGACCCGTCCTAGAACCTAAGATAAAATCTTAGCCGTCCATCTAAATTAATCCTACGGCTACAAACAAACCCTACCCACCTTCCTTTAATATTCCCTTTCACCCCCTAACCCTAAAAATATTTCCATTTTCCTCTCTAGCTTCAGCGCTGCCCTCACCCATTTTCTCCCTCTTCTCCTCCCTCTTCTCTTTCCCTCGCACCACCGACCAGCCCCCGCAGCCCTTCCCTCTTTACCTCTTCTCCGTCGCCGCTCTCCTCACCAAAACCACCAGTCACCTCCCCTCTCCCTCTCTCCTGTCTCCGGCGTCACCCTCAACCTCTCCTCTTCACCTTCGCCTTTTTCTCTTTGGTGCTGCACCACCGAAGACGGCACCGCTCCAACATCACCCTCCCTCCAACCACCAGACAAAACATGAATCCCGACCACCGGTGAAACCACAGTCGCCGCACACACCCGAAACACAACTCCACTTTCTTCTACTCCGCCATAAAACAAGCCGCCTTCTCCCCTATCTTTCTCTTCGCTGGAAACCCGCCGGAAAAAAACCCACCACCACTCTCTGTTCTCCCTCTCACCATCAGTGCACCACTACACCCCGAACCAGATCCACCAGACCACCCGAACCTGACCAATATATAACCAACACCACCAATAACACTCAGACTCTGAAAATTTGCCTCCCATTTAGTTTCTTTATATTGGTTTGTTATTTCTCTTACTCCGGAAAATGATTTCTTTCCTGATAGTTTTCTATGATAATTCATGTGGAATGAAGTGAATTTGTTTCCTCTTGGCTAATTTTGAGTTTAAAATTAGTATAGATGTACTTGTTAATCTTGTTCAAATGTTTATTAATTCTCGCATCTATTCGATTGTAGTCGTGAGCCTTATATGTGAAATTTGTCTACCCCCATATTTTCTATATATCAATATTGCAGTGCTGAATATGCCTTTATGATTATATAACCTTTACTAAATTATTTAATTATGTGAAACCTATTGAGTCAGCTGTTTTTCTGCCAAATCTCGTGTAATATATATTGCTGCTACTTTGGCAGCCTTGTATGATATGCTTTCTCTCTTTCTGTGTAAATATAATGATAGTATTTTGTAGGGATAATTACAAAATTTGTTCAATTGAGGAATTATGATCTTATATTTGATGCCCTTTCCTTAACGAACATAGAATAGACTTGTTATTGTAATTATGATAAGCTTTTGTTAATTACAGTTATGATAAATTCTAACATGACTCACTCTGATCAGTAAATTTTCCTCTCTTTGCTTCTAAATATTTTAGTACTTGTTTGCTCATAATGCACTTAATTTGATTTCATGACTCCTGTTAATAGGAAAACCGTGATTTGTTATGTGATGGATCTTTCTCCGTTAATTAGTTCTGGACAGATCTTTATTTGAATAATTACGATAAACATTGATGTATTTATTTTTAAACGTTTCTCTCTTGCCTTAATTGTCCAAGAAAAAACTTGTTGACTATTTTACTGATGGTAACTTTGACTTTGCTTTGCATATTTATTAATTTTCATTTAATTATTTGGACACCTGAAAGAAGCCTGCAATGGCTGTGTTATATTTGGTTGTGTTATATTTGGTAAACTGTGACTAATTTCTTTCCTTAATTTATTATGGGCATCTTTGGTACCCACGTTTTGAGAAGTTTTGATATTGAAGTTAATTTGTTTCATTTCTCCTCTATCCTTTAAATTATGTGACAGCCTTAATATTTGCCTTTTTTTTAATTAATTAAAAGTTTTGAGATAATTGATTGGTTTTGTTTACTCTTTTAAGGAAATAACTAATCTTGATTGATCCCTTTAAATTTAATGCATTTTTATTTCTGATAAATTATTCTTAATTTTAGGCTCAATTAATTTGATTAAAGGAACTTGTACATTCTTATGGAAACTTCTGATCAGCTTTACACTTAATTGATCCATTTTTTATTAATTAAGAAAATGATCTTCTAATTGATTTATTTATGAGGAAATTAATTTCTCAAATTGATTCTTGAATTATTCCCTTTTCCTTTATGACTTTTGACCGTTTAACTATATAAAGGGGTCTCCTCCCCTCTTGTCATTCATTCGAACATTGTGATAGAAGTGAATACTTTATTTTTATAAAATATTGCTCTATTCCTTTAAAAATCGTCGCTCTTCCATCCCACTTCAACACGAGCACTGCTCGGACACACGAGGTCCTTGTGATCTTGACGTGTTGAAGATTGGGTCTTAATTTTGTTGGCAAAGCCTTTCAGAAATTGTTGGTTGTTGCTATATTCCTTATTTGATTAACCGGTTAGTTATTTTTCTCTATACTTTTATGATAACAATGTGTAAACTTGTACTTGCATCGTGATAATTCTTTAAGTATGGTATTCTTAAGTTTCATAATATGTGATTCAAATCTATTTGCATTAATATTCTGTAAAAACCAAATAACTTGTGAATTATAAATTCCCGAATATCTGTTTGTACGTCCATATCTGTTGTGTCTTATGTTTAACAAATTACCCTGGTCCGGAATGAAGAGTCGCCCGGGACACGAAAGACTACAGATTTGTTCTTTAATTTACTTTTATTTATTTATTTATCTCTTTAATGTTTGCATTAATTTGTTTTTTTTAGTTTGTAATAATTTTAATAACGATAATAAATTGTGAAAAGGGGCATGGGGGAGGGATCGTGTGTTTCTTCTTTACTGTTTTAATTCTAACCTAGAAATCATGCTCATAGAAATTTTCATAACATACACAGTGATAAAAATCATGTCTATAGGATTTCAAATGACTTAATTTGAAAACTGTTTTATAATTGCATCTTAGAAACATTGCTTATGGGAATTTGGTTTAATCGGTAACACACGTGACACTAGAATTTATGCTTTTAGTACTTAATCTAATATAAACGGCTAGAATAATGTCTGTAAGAGCTATAAGGTTGATTCGTTTTGAGTTAAAAGTGATGCCTGCATAAGCTATAACATCTTTAAATTTGAAGTATGTGGCGTATAATATTAATAAATCTGCTTATCTGACTAATCGAAATCTCGTTCTGGGCATTCCCTATTTAATCTTGGATTAATCCAGTAATAAAGCCGCTGTAACTAATTAAGAAAATCTGCCTATACTATTTGTAGTTGTCAGCTTCTCGAGAGCTATGTGTTATACCTAGATAGAATTCTGAAATTTGTTTAATTACTGTCTGTTCCTTTGCTAAATAATTAGATAACATGACTGTTAGGATAAATAAATAAATCACCAGTTAGAAGTTATATGATGTAACCACTGGTTTAATGTGTTTAACCTAATAATCAAAAGTCATACTTACAGGTTAATACAACTGTTTAATCGTGTCACAAGTCTGCCTTTATTAGCTGGATTACGTACACAATAAAGTGTTTGCATTTATTTTTATAACTCATGCCTATAGGATTTACACTTTGTTTGTGCCTATTTTGTATGTCATGTCTATTCATGCAGAGGCTTATTTGAGACCATTTACATGCTATTTTGCTTTAGTTACTATTTTTTTGACGTTAATCCCCTTAACAACTTTAAGATTTCCAGACCCAAAAATCCAAATTAGCTGTCCAATGCCTCTTGGATATTAGGCTTGGGATGGGTAGACAAATATTAAGACGTTAGTTTTTCTTCGCCTAGAAACGCTTTAGGGTTAATAATCAATTAACTAGGTGGGTAGACGGGAAATGATAGTCTGTGCTCGCTGAATAATATGAGCAACCTAAACAGGTTGCAAAGTATTATTTAAGTTGCATGGGGTGATCTCTTTAGGTTAAAATACCCCCCTTTATCGTAGAACTACGTCTGGCCTGATTCCCTTAAGAGATATGTAGGTACCTCTATGAGGTTCGGCCCCCTTAGTTTTAAAATTCATTTCTTTGTTCGTTAAATTTTTGTATTTATTTGTCAATATCTATTATACTTGTATTTGTAACATGTTGTATTTCTTGTAGACCTTCTTAATTGAATCATCAATTGTTATGACCTTTTTAGAAAAAATAATAATCATAGTCTTGGAATGCTTTTTTTCCAAATTTCTTTCTTCTCGCTTGTCTTCTTATCAATCTAGTTTAAGTGCAAATAATATAGGCTAAAATCAATTATCTTTGATCGCTAGTAATTTCCCACATATTAATGGATTCGGCCGGGAACCACATTTGTGGACCTCGAAAGGTGCCTAATACCTTCCTTTCGAGGTAATTTAAGTCCTTGCCCTACTCTAGTAACTTAGGTAATTAAGCAGACTTTTATCTTAGAACGGTTCCCTAATGCACCTCAAATTGTTAGGTGGCGACTCTTCTTTCACAACAAACCCTTAAGAGTCGTCACATGTTGTATCCCGCTTTTCGCGAGAAAAATGGGGCGCAATAGCGTGGAGACTCTGCTGGGGATTTTAGGCTTTAACCACAACGTGTTCATTTTATGAGGGGCTTTTTATTTGAGTTTTGATTTTAAAAGTTCTTTCTTGCTAAATTGCTAAATGTCAGGTTTAAAATCTTTTCCCTTTATTTGTTTTTATAAATATTTATTTGCTTCCTTATATGTTTTTACCATGAAATTACTAATAATTTTCTTCTTTTGTTTTTCACATCATTGTTTATTATTTTGTTTATGGCTTGTAATATGCAGTAATTATTTGTAAACTGTTGTATTTTATACAAACTATCATATCGCTCATACTTTCCCCCACTTGGAAACCTCTCACTATCACACACAACAACGGTTGCGTGGTTTCACAGCCGTTCACTAATAAAATACCCTGAGAAATAATTTGATCGATCAGCGGTGCGTCGACAATCATAAGCTTCCTCACTCTCGAGTTGTCTGCTTGAGGGAACCATGTCATACCCATTCTTATTCCTAGATCTTGACCGTGTACGCCTTTAAGGTATGTACATCATTTTAAACTTAGAAAAATCACGACGTCTATGGCACATCAAGATTAATAAGGAAGCCTTGCCCTGAGTCTTAAGGGATTTTTAAAATCCTGAGAAGGACGATCCATACATTATGTGCATTTTTGAGAGAAATAATGTTTAAGTAATGTCATTTTTCTCCTGGGTGGGTAAGTTAGTTTAACCTTCTTTGTGCTGCAGGTACAATGAGCCTCCGCACCTCCTATCTGAGATTTGACATGATTTGGTGCATGCCCATGGGAATGAAAGCATGGTGGTGTGATTTAGGGGAATATGGCCAAAACTAGGTGAGGAATGTATTGGGCACTTACCTTCTCTTATGCAAGTTGCCCCATGTCGAGAACTTATCGAAGAAGCCACTGCGTTTTGGGATGAAAAAAGGGTCGTTTTTAGATTTGGCGACATTGAAATGACTCCATTGTTGGAAGAAATTGGTGGGTATGTAGAAAATGTGAGCCTGTTGTGGAGGAATAGGAAATAGGAAAAATCTAAGATGATTATACCCAAACGCGTCACCTTAGAAGATGTGTGTGACAAGTTGGGGTTACAAGGTAGCGACATGGTATCCTATGTAATGAAAGGAAGGATGCCGGGAAATTATTTGCTCAACCGGTTTGGTCACAATTCGTCTCAAGAGATCAATGAAATAGACAGTCCCAATCCAAGCTCGTGGATGAGCAAAAGAATATTTACATTCATGGTTTATTTTCTAGGGATGGTGGTCTTCCCACAAGGAACTGAGGAAGACATTGATATCCGCCTTATTTCGGTCGTTCATGCCTTGTGCAAAGGTGTTGACAAAGGACCTTGCACAATCATCCTAATGATTGTGGCCGACATCTATCAATCTCTGGGAAAATGAAAAATGGGTTTAAGCATTTCGAAGGATGGAATCTGCTGCTTCAACTCTAGTTTATCGAACATCTTCAAAAGGTGCGTAGCAACCCGACCATGCCCAGACCTACAGAAACCGATCACATTGCCACTCTCCATTACAGACTATGGGATTTAAACCAATAAAAAGGCTTGAGGAGGTAGAAAAATGGGGTCAAATGTTGGGTAATTTGACAGAGGACTCTGTACAATGGATGTTTGATTGGTTTTCGAGATCCAACTTCGTGGTGTATGTCAAGTTTCGGTACTATTTGGTTTTTATAGAACTCCAAGGTCTTCAATCGTACTCTCTGATGCGGACGATGCGTCAGGCTAGAAGAATGCAAATAATACCCAGGGTTGCCAACATGGATGCATACCAAGTCGATTACAAGGACAATTTTGTTCCGCATGCTCTAGACATTGCAAAAGCGTGGAACAAAAAGATCTACCTCAATGAGAAAAGCATAGAGGCAGACCGATATCAAGTAGGCTACGTAACAAGATACGTCGAGTGGCTACATGACGATTGGGCTGGTACTACAATATCGAGTGTCAAACGAGGCAAGCATGTAGAGGATAAGGAAGCCTAAGCACAAACCCTCTATCGGCACTTAAAGAGAAAGGTCCTAAATTCTGAGGCTTGTCACCGACAATTACACAATGATAGTGCCAAAGAAATTGCTGAGATAGGCAAAGAGTTGGAGTACTGGAAAGATCGCACCTTAGGTTTGGAGTTAGGGATACAAGATTTGCGCGATGAATTCAGCAAACATGGGGAAGAATGCCTGAATAGGGGAGCTATGGGGAAGGTTCGAGCATTGGCATATCTTCTGTCTAGTCGCCACCATTTTGACAACGTGCTGGAAGATCCAAAGAAATCAGACCCCGATGAAGAAGTTTTCAAGATTTAATTGAATGTGATTTTTATTTAGTTTGTTTCTTGTATTTTGCAACATTTTATCTTAATAAAGTTTTATTTTGGGGTTTATTTTTGGAGCAAAATGACAATACTTAACAACATGTTCCTCTCAAACTTGTTAGGCCTACCTCTGGCATAAAAGAGGCTCCAAAATTAGGAAACGCGTCAACACTTTGTTTGATCTTTACTTTAATCAGCATGACTTCTACATCTCTTACTAACTGTGATTTGCTTGCTATTTGTCTTATTTTTCCCCTTCCCAAAGGTTGATCTATGCAAACCTGGCCTACTATACAAGGTCCAAAGGGCATCCTCCTTCTCCTCCTCCCATTCCTAACCGCAACAGAGGGAAGAACAAGATGGATGCGCACAACAACATTTCAGACAAGAATTGTAATGATACATCTAGGGATGAATGAGATAATTTCGAAGGGGTCTGCCCTCCAGGTTACAACGAGGTGATTATGAGGCTCGAGCAGAAAGTCTTTGAGCTTCAAGAAGAGTTAGCACAAGTTCACAGTTTAAACAACCAGACAGCGTTATTTGGGGATCAAGCTAATGCCTCAACTTCAAAAGCACCAGCCAGCCTCCCTATGTTTTCACAACCCGTAGCTCCACCACAAGATACTCCACCCCAATATTACCAATACCCTTCATATACATATCCAAATCCATCAGCTCCCGTTACCTCCCATTACCCATCACCACCCCAAGAAATACCGTCCCCGGCCAATATAAATGCAACATATGCCCGCACTCATACCAACCCAATCTATGTGGAGACGACGCCTGTGACTCACCATCTGGAGGAATTCGAGCCTTCAGAAAAGGATAGACTCAGACTCTAGCAGAGGAGTTGAAAAAGATAAACAGCAGATTGCAAAGTGTTGAAGGCACCAAAGGAATAACAGGTCTAGACTATGAAGACCTGTGCATACATCCAGATGTCGAACTACCGAAGGGGTACAAACCTCCCAAGTTTGAACTGTTTAATGGGACCGGTGATCCAAGGGCCCACCTGAGATTGTATTGTGACAAATTGGTAGGAGTGGGAAGAAATGAGAAGATAAGGATGAAATTGTTTATGCGAAGAGTGATAGGTGATGCTCTTAGCTAGTACGTGGAGAAAAATTCGAAGAAATGGTTTACCTGGACAGAGATGGCAGCAGCCTTTGTGGAGCGTTTTGGGTTTAATACAGAAAATGCACCTGATTTGCATTACATCCAAAACCTCAAGAGGAAGCCTATTGAGACTTTTAGGGAATTTGCAACTCGTTGGAGAACCGAGGCCCCCAGAGTGCGACCCCCAATGGAGGATTTGCAGATGAAGGACATTTTCATGCAGTCTCTGGACCCGCAAGTTTATGACAGATTGATGTTAGTTAGCGAGAAAAGTTTTGAAGAGATCATCTAGTTGGGAGAGAAGATTGAAGACTATATCAAGGATGGTACCATTATCAATTTGAATGCGTTGCAAGCGGCTAACAAAGCCTTGCGGTCTGGAGCTACTTCAGAAAGCCACAAGAAGAAGGAAGTGCACTGTTATGATGGCCCAAGGGCCGAAGAGTTGTGTTTACAGACCTCAGACTCCAACCCCACACTACCAAATTCCAACCCCGCATTACCATATTTCACCCTACCAAACTCCACCTCCACCATATCATGCTCCATCATCACCTTATCAAGCTCCATCACCATACCAAACTCCATATTCCTACTAAGCTCCAGATTAAACTCCCCCTCTGACCCATTTCCAAACACCTCCTTCACATTACCAAGCTCCCACTTATCCCATTTATAGAATACAACCTTCTTATCCACAACCTTCTCACCCACGACCTTCTTCCTCACCAAGCCAAAGGCCTAGGGCTCAATTTGAAAGGAGGCCAACAAAAACCTATACCTCATTAGCTGAACCGATTGATCAACTGTATGTGAGGCTGAAAGAAGCAGGTTACGTTGAGCCTATTCCTGCCCTCCCGATCGACACCCAAGCTAAGTGGTACGACCACAACAAAGTGTCCATGTATCACTCAAGCATGAGGGAGCATACTATAGAGTCCTGCAGATCGTTGAAGGACAAAATACAAAAGCTGATTAATACAAAGGTTATTCACCTCAAAGATCCAGCACCAAACGTAACAAGTTATCCTCTACCAAACCACCAAGTGGATATGATTTCTTTTCATGAGGCTGTAGACTTGACGAACACTATTGGGGTGATCGAACACAAAGAAGGTTCTTCTTCAAACCCATCCATGATAGTGCAGAGACGTCCTCTGTTCGAGGTTGAGGTAGCTACGCCAAGGCCTCCATTTACAGTGGTAAGAGCTGCTCCAACTTCGTACAAAACAGTACCTTGGAGCTATGAGGAAAATGCCCCACGGAGAACAAAGGTGTTAGAAGCAGATGCGGCATAAGGGGTGACGCGGTCTAGACGGGTATACACTCCTGACATTTTGGCTCAAGGAGCCGACAAAGGAAAACGACCAGTGGCATAAGTCGAAAATAATGGTATCTGGAAGAAGGTGCAAGCAAAGGAATACTTTGTGGTGGAACAATTGAGCAAGACCCCGGCTCAAATTTCTATTTTGTCCCTTCTACAAAGCTCTGATCAACACCAAAAATCTTTGATGAAGGTGTTAGGAGAAGCATACGTTCCTGCAAGCATATCTAGCAGTGAAGTGGCCCATATGGTAGGAAAAGTATTTTAAGCACAGAAAATATCGTTCCATGAAGATGAATTTCCTGTGGAAGGCGTGGCTCATAACAAAGCGTTGCATATCACAGTGCAAAACTCAGACAAGTTCATCACCATGGTATTGATTGACCCGGGTTTCGGTTTATATATTTTCCCACTGAACACTTTGACCCGACTGGAAGTTCACCTTGCCCGAATCAAGCTATGGAAGATGAACGTCAAAGCTTTTGATGGTTCACAAAGGGACACCGTGGGAGAAATCGATCTGGATGTGCTGGTTGGCCCTGCCACATTCACTATAACATTCCAAGTAATGGACATCCCAGCCTCCTACAATTTCTATTTGGGACGCCGATGGATTCATGCTGCGAGAGTTGTGCCTTCAACTCTGCACCAATGCTTGAAGTTCGAGTGGGATCACCAAGAGGTCGTGGTCCACGGGGATGAAAGCCGTCCAATCTATGTTGCTCCCGTTATCCCCATCATCGATGGAAAAGGAGGTTTGGATGGGGAGAGTTTCCACACCTTAGAACTTGTCAGTGTCGTTGAGGAAGGAAGGTAGTGGAGCGACAAAGTTCTGAGTATGCTGCTATGGTTAGGATTTAAGCCAGGCAAGGGCCTTGGAGTCAGATTACGAGGGACGTCAGAGCCGCTGCAAGTGGCAACACAAAAACCACTTTTGGATTGGGATATCAACCCACTGCCAAAGAGCTAGACAAATGGAAATATCCTTTGGGAATGAAAACTTTTTTGTTGCCAAATCAACTGCCTTCACTTCAACAAACCTTCATTTCTGACGGTTTTCTTGATATTAAGCGGGCCGAGGAAGATGCCCTGCTGCTCAGTTTAAGGAATCTATTTTTGGATGAGCCAAGTGATAACAGTTTCCATGCCATTATCAATGAGGAGGAAGGAGCGGCCCCACAATAGGAAGCGGGAGCTCAAAGAGGAGTCGCCAACTAGACAGCTACTCCATCCAGAGCTCGCCGGGCATCTAGGTAGAATAAAAGGATCAGTTTTATTGTTTCAAAATAAAATATATTTTTTTGAAATCATTAATTTTCTTTAGAATATTATTTCAAACTTGAACAAAATTTTAAATTAATAAAATTATTTTCTTTTCACATATATGATTCAATTTTATTTATATTTTCAGCATTTCTAGTATCGAACGCGTTGAATCTAAGGCCATGGCTTGTAATGAAACTATACGATATAATACAGGCAAACTCATTAGAAGCCAAAGAAGATGAGGTACCTACTGAAATTGTCAGGGAGGTAGAAGAGTTTGAAGACAAGCCCAAAACAAATCTGACAGAGACCGATGTGGTAACCCTAGAAGATGCAGAGACTCCTAAAGAGACTCAAGCCAGCACTCATTTGCCAAAATATGAGGTTGAGGAGTACACAGAGTTTCTGAAAGAATATAAAGACGTCTTCGCCTGGTCCTATGCTGATATGACAGGGCTCAGCCATTCCATAGTAGCGCATAGGTTGCCTACTGATCCAGCATATCCTCCTGTCAAGAAAAAGTCGAGAAAATACAAGCCTAATATGAGTCTGAAAATCAAAGAGGAAGTGGCTAAGCAGATCGACGCCGGAATCCTCAAAGCAGAAGAATATCCCACCTGGTTAGCCAATATCGTGCTAGTACCAAAGAAGGACAGAAAGGTTAGAGTTTGTGTGGATTACAGGGATCTCAACAAGGCCATCCCTAAAGATGATTCTCTGCTGCCAAAAATCCACATCCTTATTGACAACTGTGCCAAGCATGAGACATAATCGTTCGTGGATTATTTCGCTGGCTATCATCAGGTAAGAATGTATGATGAGGATGCTGACAAAACTGCATTCCTTTCGCCATGGGGCGTATATTGCTATAAGGTAATTCCATTTGGGTCGAAAAATGCTGGAGCCACCTACATACGGACCATGACCACTATCTTCCACAACATGATCCACAAGGAATTTGAGGTTTATGTGGATGATGTCATCATTAAGTTAAAGAAAAGCTCAGATCATTTGGCAGACCTCAGAAAGTTCTTCGACAGATTGCAGAAGTATAATCTGAAGCTAAATCCGGAGAAATGTGCATTTGGTGTGCCATAGGGAAAATTATTGGGATTTATCATCAGCCGTCGGGGTATCGAGCTGGATCCAACTAAGATTAAGGCCATCCAAGAGCTCCTACCACCGAGGAGTAAGAAGGAAGTCATGAGCTTTTTAGGACAACTCAACTATATCAGCCATTTCATTGCTCAGTCAACAGTTATTTGTGAGACTATCTTCAAATTGCTTGAAAAAGTTGCTGCTACAGAGTGGACTCATGAGAGACAACAATCTTTCAATAGAATCAAGGATTATCTATCAAAGCCTCCGGTTTTAGTCCCACCAGAACAAGGAAGACCTTTTCTCTTGTATTTGTTCGTGCTAGAAAATGCCTTTGGTTTTGTTTTAGACAACATGACGAGACAGGGAGAAAGGAGCAAGACATATACTATTTGAGCAAGAAGTTCACACCGTATGAGGCTCGATATACATTGCTGGAGAGGACGTGTTGCGCTTTGACTTGGGTTGCTGAGAAGCTGAGGCACTATTTGTCTGCTTACACAACTTATCTGATCTCCAAAATAGATCCGTTGAAGTATATCTTCCAAAATCCCATGCCGACAGGGAAGCTGGCTAAATGGCAGATATTGCTACGTGAGTTTGATATTGTCTATGTCACGCAGAAAGTGGTAAAAGGGCAGGCTCTTGCAGATCATTTGACGGAAAATCTTGTGGACGAGGAGTATGAACCACTGAAGAAATACTTTACCAATGAGGAGGTAGCCTTCATAGGAGAAGATATTGTTGAAGAGTATGATGGTTGGAGGTTATTCTTCGATGGAGCAGCAAATTTCAAGGGAGTAGGCATTGGAGCAGTGTTGGTATCAGAGACTGGGCAGCATTATCCTGTGTTAGCTAAGCTTCAATTCCCTTGTACTAACAACATGACTGAGTATGAAGCTTGCATCTTGGGTATCAGATTGGCAATCAATATGAATGTGCAGTCGTTACTGGTAATTGGAGACTTAGATTTGCTGATGCATCAAGTGAGGGGAGAATGAGCCACGAAGAACATGAAGATCTTGCCCTATTTGCATTGTGTGCAAGAATTATGTAAGAGATTTGTGAATATTGAGTTCTAGCATGTTCCTCAAATACAGAATGAATTTGCAGATGCTTTGGCTACATTGTCTTCGATGATCCAGCACCCTGATAAGAATTACATTGATCTCATTCCTGTTCACATACATAACCAACCGGCTTACTATTTTCATGTTGAGGAAGAAACAGAGGGTGAACCATGGTATGCTAACATCAAAGGGTATTTGAAAAACAGGGGTTATCCTGAGCATGCTACGAGCGTCCAAAAATGCACGGTTAGGAGGCCAGCCAATCAGTTTTTCCTAAATGGAGAAATCCTATATAGGAGGACTTCGGACGTGGGATTTCTAAGATGTGTGGATGCTAAGGAGGCAATAAATTGTATTTTCCTCCACATCGGAACTTGTGGTCCCTACATAAACGGTTTCGTGTTGGCAAAGAAGATATTTAGAGCTGGCTATTTTTAGTTGACTATGGAGATGTGATCGATGTCAAACACACGATGGCAAGTATGTGCAAAGATGCCATCGATGTCAAACCCACGAAGATGTGATTCGAGCTCCTCCCAACGAGCTTCACGCCACGAGCTCACCTTGGCCATTCGCAGCTTGGGGAATGGATGTAATTTGTCCCATCGAGCCTGTAATGTCTAATGGACATAGATTCATTTTGGTTGCTATCGACTACTTCACCAAATGGGTTGAAGCTACTTCTCACAAGTCTTTCACCAAGAAGGTGGTGACAGATTTTGTTCGAGACCATCTTATTTGCCGATTTGGGGTACCTGAGTCTATTATTACTGATAATGGTGCTAATTTGAATAGTGACTTGATGAGAACGACGTGTGAAAGTTTCAAATTCAAGCACCACAATTCTACTGCGTATAGGCTGCAGATGAATGGTGTTGTATAGGCTGCAAACAAGAATATCAAAAGGATTTTGCGCAAGATGATCGATAACTACAGACACTGGCATGAGAAGCCGCCCTTTGCTCTATTGGGATATCGCACCACTCTTCGAACGTCTACGAGAGATATGCTTTATATGTTGGTATATGCTAATGAAGCAGTGATACCACCTGAGGTGGAAATTCCCTCCTTGAGGATCATTCAAGAAGCAGAACTGAATGATGCAGAATGGGTGCAAAGTAGATTTGAACAACTAGCACTCATTAATGGGAAAAGGATAGATGCAGTCTGCCATGGTCAACTTTATAAGAACAGGATGACCATCGCCTTTAACAAGAAAGTTCAGCCAAGAGTTTGCACGCCTGGGCAATTGGTTTTGAAGCAGATTTTTCCACACCAAGATGAAGCTAAAGGCAAGTCCTCGCCTAACTGGCAAGGTCCTTACATAGTTCACCGAGTGCTGACAGGAGGAGCACTTATCCTAGCAGAGATGGATGGTGAAATGTGGCCCAAACCTATCAACTCAGACGTTGTTAAGAGATACTACATTTAGATTGGGAATTTGTTTTTTTCGCTCTGCCTTGTAACCTAAACTACGTTGGACCTGATTCCCGTTTAAGAGGGATACGTAGGCGACCCTGTGGGACTCGGTCTATATCCTTATAAAAATTTCTTCTCCCCTTTCATTAAAAAGATTTCGGTGATTCTATCATATTTTATATGGCCATTTGGTTAACAAGCTGCAAATTGGAGCAGAATTTTTGAGGTCCCCTCAAAAATTCGCAACTCTATGTCATTTGCAAAGGAATCGACGTCATGTTCTACACTGGGGCACAAATTTTGAGAAGGATCTCAAAATTTCGTCAAGACTAAGTCAAGACAAGGGTTCGATTTTTCGAAGGACGATGTATGGTTTCAAATTATGTCATGGCCCTTGATTTAACTCAATTTTTCTACATATTTCAAACTTACTTTACTTTTACTTTTACTAAATTATTTTAAACGTTCGCCTTTTTATTTTTTTAAACCTTCTGCCTGAGCGTATACCTGGACGGAGTTCAACAACAGATGCCTAGCGGATAGTAGAGGGTTACAAGACAGACGCACAGATCAACCTCCCCTTTACAAACTAATAATTTTTCTTTGAGTACAGAAATAACGAAAATGCAAAAGGCAGAGATGGAGAACATCTTGCCGCAAGGAGACATAGAGTAAGTCGTTCTACCCTTGTACCCTCTATTTGTGTCTTTCTATTCTATCATCTGAGCCCGTATTCGCATTTTAAGCTTATATATGCATTTTCGAGCCCACAGTATACATGATACATGCATTCTCGAGCCCTTGATATCCATAATATATGCATTTGAGCCTGTATTTGCATATTGAACCCACATTTGCATATTGAACCCGTCGCATGCATTTGAGCCCGTATCTGCATTATTGAGCCCATCATATGCATTTTGATATACATTTAAGCCCATATTCGCATGTTGAGCCTGTGATATACATGATATGTGCATTTGAGTCCGTATTTGCATGTTGAGCCCGTGGTATACCTGATATATGAATTTTTTTGATATACAGTTGAGCCCGCACTTACGTTGAGCGCGTTATTTGCATTTCAAGCCCGTTTTATGCATTTGAGCCAATTATTGCATTCTGAGCCCTATGACGTATCTGCACTGAGCCCAAATTAACAAGAGATATCATTTGAGTTATCTAGGCTCTCGAATAATTTACTTTCTTTAAATTATCATTTTCCTACTCATCCAAAGGTTTCATGGTCCAAAGGTATTGTTTTATGGAATGCGGACATCATATCATGGCCTAAGAATTTAATTTTCCACTTATCATGCTCCTAAGGTGTCATAGTCTAAAGGCGTTATTTTTCATGGCCTGCGGACATCATGCCATGGCCTAGGAAATTTAATTTTTCTGATTATCATGCTCCTAAGGCATCATCTTTCATGGCCTGCAGACATCATTTCATGGCCTAAGGATTTTTTTTTTACGTATCATGGCCCAAGAAATCATGGCTTAGAGACCTCATCCTTTTGTCTCGAAGCAAACTTCCATCGTCTAAGGGGAACTTGCATCATGTTTTATCTTTTGCATCGGTTTATATTACGATGTATTTGATGCATACGCTTTAATTCTTTGCTTACTCTAATGCCGAGGAATAACGAGCTACGAATGATAGTGCCTTTACTACTATCTTCTTTTCGAACCGTATTCCCATCTGTTTATTTTGTAATGCATTCTAAATCTTGTCAATTCGTGCTACCCCCATCTTTATCCAAAGCTTCGTGTTGTCAATTTTTAGGGATTTCGTTCGTCCCTAAATCTAGAACTACACGCGGCCTGATTCTCGTGAAACCCGAGATATGTAGGCGACTTGATACCAAAATTTCGGCCACAACATCCTCACAATTTCATTTTCTTTCATCCCGCCCCATTGAAATTTTTTCTTCGATCGGACAAAATTGGCCACTAGGTCAACGTTCTTTGCTCACCAATTCATCCTTCACTCCCGAGAAAAGAAGAGGCAGTTGTTCACACCCAATTTTGACCTCCCTACGACTCGTATACGCTGCCTATATATGTATATCTACTTTTCTACGCAAATATTCGACTTGCATTCATATTTTTAAAATAATTAATCTTGAAAAATCATTTTAAAATTACATATGTATGTATATATAATTTGCATTAATTTTCATTAAATAATTGTGTCATATATAGTATATTTTGTATTAATATACGCTTTTATTTTGAAATACATATTTTACTTAATCTTTATAAACTATTTACATAATTTTATTAAATTTTACAAATTTATTTGCATTATAATATTACTTGAATTTATAAATTATTTATGTTAATAATAAAAATTTTATAATATCTGATAAGTTAATTTTATTTCCTAGTCATTGAATTATTTACAAATATAATA
The DNA here is from genome assembly GCA_035772735.1 of Datura wrightii. NCBI lineage: Eukaryota > Viridiplantae > Streptophyta > Magnoliopsida > Solanales > Solanaceae > Datura > Datura wrightii. Next base: position 62,724,295 of record JASDFA010000016.1, on the reverse strand, counting down.
ATTTATTAATTATATAATATTTAAATGAGTCTACTCAAATTCATGATTTATTTATATTGATAATAATGTTTATATGATTTTTTTGTAATCTAAACCATTTTATTATTTATGTATTAAATTATTTACAAGTGTAGTATTTTGTTAATTATATAGCAGCTAATTTTAATATTCCTTCCAATTTACTTAAAATTTGGCCATTTTTCACTTAATTCTTACCAATTTTAGCCTCTTTTTACCATTTCTTGCTCATTTTTACTTATTTTGACCATCATTTAAATCCAAATCATTTCAACCTATTTAATCCCAACCCATAACCCATTCGGGTGACCCATTTTGACCCACGACCCGACCTACAACCTAAGATAAAATCTTAGCCGTCCATCTAAATTAATCCTATGGCTACAAACAAAACCTACCCACCTTCCTTTAATATTCCCTTTCACCCCGTAACCCTAAAAATATTTTCATTTTCCTCTCTAGCTTCAGCGCCGCCCTTACCCATTTTCTCCCTCTTCTCATCCCTCTTCTCTCTCCCTTACACCACCGACCAGCTGCCGCAGCCCTTCCCCCCTTTACCTCTTCTACGCCACCAATCTCCTCACCAAAACCACCAGTCGCCTCCCCTCTCCCTCTCTCTTGTCTCCGGCGTCACCCTCAACCTCTCCTCTTCCCCTTTGCCTTTTTCTCTCCGGTGCTGCACCACCGAAGATGGCACCGCTCCAACATCACCCTCCCTCCAACCACCAGACAAAACTCGAACCCCGACCACCGGCGAAACCACAGCGCTGCACACACCCGAAACACCACTCCACTTTCTTCCACTCCGCCACAAAACCAGCTGCCTTCTCCCTATCCTTCTCTTCGCTGGAAACCCGCTGGAAAACAACCCACCACCACACTTTCTCTTCTCCCTCTCACCATCGGCGCACCACCACACCCCGAACCAGATCCACCAGACCACCTGAGCCCGACAAAAATAAAACCAACACCACCATCAACACTCAGACTCTGAAAATCCGCCTCCCATTTAGTTTCTTTATATTGGTTTATTATTTATCTTACTCTGGAAAATGATTTCTTTCCTGATAGTTTTCTATGCTAGATTCATGTGGAATGAAGTGAATTTGTTTCCTCTTGGATGATTTTGAGTTTAAAATAAGTACAGATTTACTTGTTAATCTTGTTCTAATGTTTATTAATTCTCGCATCTATTCAATTGTAGTCGTGAGCCTTATATGTGAAATTTGTCTACCCCCATATTTTTTATATATCAATATTGCAGTGCTGAATATGCCTTTATGATTATATAACCTTTACTCAATTATTTAATTTTGTACAACCTATCGAGTCAGCTGTTTATCTGCCAAATCTCATGTAATGTATATTGCTGCTATTTTGGCAGCCTTGTATGATATGCTTTCTCTCTTTCTATGTAAAGATAATGATAGTCTTTTGTAGGGATAATTACAACATTTGTTCAATTGAGGAATTATAATCTTATATTTGATTCCCTTTCCTTACCGAACATAGAATAGACTTGTAATTGTAATTGTGATAAACTTTTTGTTAATTACAGTTGTGATAAATTCTATCATGTCTCATTCTAATCAGTTAAATTTTCCTCTCTTTGCTTCTAAATATTTTAGTACTTGTTTACTTGCACTTAATTTGATTTAAAGACTCCTGTCAATAGGAAAACCGTGATATGTTATGTGATTGATCTTTCTCCCTTAATTAGTTTTGGACAGATCCTTACTTGAATAATTATGATAAACTTTGATGTATTTATTTTTCAACGTTTCTCTCTTGCCTTAATTGTCCAAGAACAAACTTGTTACCCTTTTTACTTATGACAACTTTGACTTTGCTTTACATATTGATTAATTTTCCTTTAATTATTTGGACAAGTTGGTACTTGAAAGAAGCCTGCTGTGTTATATTTGGTTGTGTTATAATTGGTAAACTGTGGCTGACTTTTTTCCTTACTTTATTATGGACATCTTTGGTACCCATGTTTTGAGAAGTTTTGATATTGAAGTTAATTTATTTCCTTTCTCTTCTATCCTTTAAATTATGTGACAGCCTTAATACTTGCCTTTTTTTTAATTAATGAAAAGCTTTGAGATAATTGATTGGTTTGGTTTACTCTTTTAAGGAAATAACTAATCTTCATTGATCCCTTTAAATTTAATGCATATTTATTTATGATAAATGATTCTTAATTTTAGAATCAATTGATTTGATAAAAGGAACTTGTATATTCTTATGGAAACTTCTTATCAGCTTTACACTTAATTGATTCATTTTTTATTAATTAAGGAAATGATATTCTAATTGATTTATTTATGAGGAAATTAATTTCTCAAATTGATTCTTGAATTATTCCTTTTTCCTTTATGACTTTTGACCATTTAATTATATAAAGGGGTCTCCTCCCCTCTTATCATTCATTCGAACATTGTAACAGAAGTGAATACTTTATTTTCATAAAACATTGCTCTATTCCTTTAAAAATCATCGCTCTTCCATCCCACTTCAACACGAGCACTGCTCGGGACCCACGAGGTCCTTGTGATCTTGACGTGTTGAAGATTGGGTCTCAATTTGTTAGCAAAGCCTTTAAGAAATTGTTGGTTGTTGCTCTATTCCTTATTTGATTAACCGGTTAGTTATTTTTCTCTATACTTTTATGATAACACAATGTGTAAACTTGTACTTGCATTGTGATAATTCTTTAAGTATGGTACTCTTAAGTTTCATAATATGTGATTCAAATCTATTTGCATTAATATTCTGTAAAAACCAAATAACTTGTGAATTATAGATTCCCAAATATCTGCTTGTACGTGCATATCTATTGTGTCATTTGTTTAACAGATTACCCTGATCCGGAATGAAGAGTCGCCGGGGACACGAAAGACTACGAATTTGTTCTTTAATTTACTTTTATTTATTTATTTATCTCTTTAATGTTTGTATTAATTTATTTTTTCCAGTTTGTAATAATTGTAAAAATGATAATAAATAGTGAAAAGGGGCATGGGGGAAGGGATCATGTGTTTCTTCTTTACTGTTTTAATTGCTAACCTAGAAATCATGCTTATTGGAATTTTCATAACGTACACAGCGATAGAAATCATGTCTATAGGATTTCATACGACTTAATTTGAAAACTGTTTTATAATTGCATCTTAGAAACATTGCTTATGGGAATTTGGTTTAATCGGTAACACATGTGACACTAGAATTTATGCTTTTAGGACTTAATCTAAAATAAACGGCTGGAATAATGTCTATAAGAGATATAAGGTTGATTGGTTTTGAGTTAAAAGTGATGCCTGCATAAGCTATAACATCTTTAAATTTGAAGTATGTGGCAAATAATATTAATAAATCTGCTTATTTGACTAACCGAAATCTCATTATGTGCATTCCCTGTTTAATCTTGGATTAATCCAGTAATAAATCCGGTGTAACTAATTAAGAAAATCTACCTATACTATTTGTAGTTGTCAGCTTCTCGAGAACTATGTGTTATACCTAGATAGAATTCTGAAATTTGTTTAATTATTGTCTGTTCCTTTGCAAAATAATTAGATAACATGACTGTTAGGATAAATAAATAAATCACCAGTTAGAAGTTATATGATGTAACCACTAGTTTAATGTGTTTAACCTAATAATTAGAAGTCATACTTACAGGTTAATACAACTGTTTAATCGTGTCACAAGTCTGCCTTTAGAAGCTGGATTTCGTACACAATAAAGTGTTTGCATTTATTTTTAGAACTTATACCTATAGGATTTACACTTTGTTTGTGCCTGTTTTGTATGTCATGTCTATTCATTCAGAGGCTTATTTGAGATCGTTTACATGCTATTTTGCTTTAGTTACTGTTTGTTTGACGTTAATCCCCTTAATAACTTTAGATTTCCAGACCCAAAAATCCAAATTAGCTATCCAATGTCTCTTGGACTTTAGGTTTGGGATGGGTAGGAAAATATTAGGACGTTAGTTTTTCTTCGCCTAGAAACGCTTTAGGGTTAATAATCAACTAACTAGGCGGGTAGACGGGAACTGATAGTATGTGCTCGCTGAATAATATGAGCAACCTAAACAGGTTGCAAAGTATTATTTAAGTTGCACGGGGTGATCCCTATAGTTTAAAATACCCCCTCCCTTTATCGTAGAACTACGTCTAGCATGATTCCCTTAAGGGATACGTAGGCGCCTCTCTCAGGTTCGGCCCCTTAGTTTTAAAATTCATTTTTTTGTTCGTTAAATTTTTGTATTTATTTGTCAATATCTATTATTCTTGTATTTGTAACATGCTGTATTTTTGGTCTACCTTCTTAATTGAATCGTCAATTGTTGTGACCTTTTTTACAAAAAATAATAATCATAGTCTTGAAATGCATTTTGTCCAAATTTCTTTCTTCTCGCTTTTCTACAAGTTTTATTCATTTATTTCTTTTTATCCAACTAGTTTAAGTGCAAATAATATAGGCTTAAAATCAATTATCTTTGATTGCTAGTAATTCCCCACATATTAATGGATCCGGATGGAACCACATTTTTGGACCTTGAAAGATGTCTAACACCTTCCTTTCGAGGTAATTATGTGCTTGCCCGACTCTGGTAACTTAGGCAATTAAGTAGACTTTTATCTTAGAACGGTGCCCTAACGCACCTCAAGTCATTAGGTGTCGACTCTTCTTTCACAACAAACCCTTAAGAACCATCACATGTTGTATCCCGCTTTTCGCGAGAAAAATGGGGCGCGACACATGCCACACCCACATATTTTTTTTAAATGGAGAAAAGGGAAGAAAAGTTGAAAAAGTGAAAAATGGGATAAAAAGTGAAAAGTGAAGCCACGAGTATGTAGTTCCAAGGAGTGTTTAGTCACATTCCATATCTACCACACCCATCCTAAAGCCTATATTACAGGATGAACAAAGTCCTATAGTGATCCTAGCTTAACTGATCGAAGAGTCAAAGTGGAGAAAATAAGGGCAAGCCTATTGTATCCGATGTGAAGTATTTGGAACGTCTTTGTAAGAGTGAGAGTCTCATTTGTTTAGTCCTAAGTTTCATAATTTTATATATCTACGAGTGTTGGGGACTTTATTTGCTGTGAGGGTACTTGGAATGTGTTGTATTTTACAGAATTGTCTGTGTGAATAACATTGGTGATAGCTCAATTCTCTACCAATAGTTGGATGCCATATCTTGATTGATCTTGGGCAGATTTATATGCCCAAGTGATACTCAAACATATCATTTTCGCCTTGTTTATCTAGTAATATGTATACATTTTCATGTAATTGGTAATAAAATGTGAATTTATACTAACCAACATGATTAACATTGTTTTGTAGGTAAAATATGATTTCGAGGAGCTAAAATGCATGTTGGAGCAATATCGGAGTTGGACTTGGATTCGAGCACGGAAAAGGCATTGGACTGCACAATATAAAGGGGCTCCGCAATGGAGCCGTGTCACGCTGCCATCGCGGAGGCATTCTACCTGGAGGGTGAAAAATTAGTCAACTTCCAGTGGAGCCTCGCGACAGCTCCGTGGCACGGAGGCAAGCCTCCGCGTTGCATTCCATGCCACGTTGATGCTATATACCTGGACCCCCAAATTCCAGTGAGGGTCCGCGTCCATGCCGTGTCACGGAGGCAGTGCTCCGCGATGCACTCCGTGACACGTTGCTTGTTATTCCGGGAAAAATTCCCACTAGTATAAATAGAACACTTAAATGTATTTTTCATAATTCAGACTTGGTGGAGCAAGGACGTGGGTTACAGGCAGTTGAGGGACGAAAAGTTTAGGGTTTTTTCTCTCTTTCTTTCTTCTTTAACTCAATTGTTTGTATGATTAACACTTGTTTTAGGATGATTAATCCACAAATGAGTGGCTAATTCCCTTCCTTGCTGAGGTTATGAACAATGGTGATGAATTTTGATTATTGAATTATATGGTTTTTCATCTTCTTCTTCCATGTTGTTTTATTAATTCTTGTTTCTACTGCATTGGTGTGTGGCCGACATTAATGTACATCTAAAAAGTCCGATTTCACTCGAGAGAGTACGAAATTGGAAAGTTGTGAATTAATAGGGTATTGTTCTTAACTTGATTTGGGAAAATTGAGTTTTGATGTGCTTTCCTGATAGAAATATACTTGAAAGCCGTATTAGTCAATTTAGGAACCGGAATTGTATTGCTAGGTCATGAAATGCATTTAATCCCAGAAATGTAGACGGATGGTTTATGATTCTTAAGTGAGATTAAATACGAGAGTTTTAATCTCTTGGCTAATGTTCTTGGCTAGCAACTGGAAGAAAAGATTAACCAATTTATGATTATAATCAGTTCATTACATGTTCTTAACCTTGGCATGCTCATATCCATAGTTTAAATTCAAAGTAGATAATTGTTAGTAGTTTTAGTATAGAAATTATAAAACAAATTATTCAACTGTTGGTTACGTTGTTGTCGGCATATTTAGAAGTGAGATAGAATATAGTATACTTAAGCAATTTTCACTTATCCAGAGTCTCCTTGGATCGATTCTTGGCTTACTTAAGCCACTTACTACTTGTTTGACCACGTGCACTTGCGTGTCGATTTTTAACCCCAACCAAAGCACCGAACAAGTTTTTGGCATCGTTGCCGGGGAGACTAGGCAATTGGTGAAATTGTATTAAGTGTAAATTTACTGTATTTTTGTTTTATTTTCTTAAATGTTGACAACTTGGTCTTAGCCTGTATTTTGCAGACTTAATTTCTGTGAACACTGGCAAGAGACAATGAGCTGGTGGAATCTTATATAGAGCCTGAACGTATATTTCATAGTAAATGGAGAGAAGCTCTACAGAGAAAGCTGCAGTTGCTCAGACAGACTATTATGGAGCAACAAAATCCACCGGTTGTAAGGGCAGTGTTAGTGCCCAAAGAAGCAGTAGCAAGGCCGGTTCGCGAGGTGGCAATCCCACATGCCAACAATGTAACATCCAGTATCCGCAAACCAGAGCCTGGAAGGAGATTTGAACTCAAGCAAAATATGGTGCAACTGTTGCACACAAGCGGGCAATTTACCGGTCTCCCTCATGAAGACCCACAACAGCATCTCCAAAACTTTTTGGAGATAAGTGACACTTATATACCCGCTGGAGTGTCACCTGATTATGTTCGGCTTACATTATTTCTGTTCTCATTACTTGGTGAAGCCAAGAGGTGGTTAAAAGCTGAGCCACCAAATTCTATTTCAACGTGGGATGATCTAGCACGGAAGTTCTTGATAAGATTTTTTCCCTCTGGTAAAACAGCCAGACTTAGAAGTCAAATTCTAAGTTTCAAACAGATGGAGGGAGAAAATTTGTATCAAGCCTGGGAAAGATTTAAATCCATGTTGCGGGACTGTCCTCATCATCATCAGTCCAATGAGGTGTTGGTACACACATTTATTGAGGGTTTGGAACCCCATACCAAAATTTTGCTAGATTCAGCAGCTGGAGGGCAAGCGCGGGAAAAGACTTATGAGGAGTTGTACACTTTGCTAAACCGGATTTCACAAGGCAATCCAGAATGGAATGCTAATTCATCACGAGGTGGAGCAAGGAAAGCAGCAGGAGTGCTTGAAGTGGATGGATTTACAGCTATCGCTGCACAGATAGCTGCCTTGCAGAATCAGTTGAACAACCACTTCAGCAACATGAATTTGAACCAGCCTTCAGCTTCAGTTAATGCAGTCCAGCAAATGTGGTGTGAAGTGTGTGGAAGCAGTGAGCACTCAGCTGAGTGCTGTGGAGCAAACCCAGATTCGGTTAACTTTGTGGGGAATGCACAAAGAAATCAGCAGCAGTATGGTAGTGGCTACAATTCAAATTGGAGGAACCATCCAAATTTTTCATGGGGTAGCAACAACAAACAAGGCCAAAGTTCAGGTCAGGGTATGCAAAGGAATCAAGGAGGGCAACAGAACTACCAATCTCAATTCAGAAATCACAATGCCCCTCCTCCACCACCATCACCTAGCATTGAGGAGATGTTCAAGACCATGATCGCTAACTAGGCGCAATTGCAGGCTGACTATGTTAAATTGGCAGCCGAAGTGAAAAATAATCAGTTAGCGACCAAGGCTCTTGAGTATCAATTTGGGCAATTTGCTAGTGCCCAAAATACAAGGCACAGAGGAGGACTGCCTAGCAACACGGATCCGAATCCGAAGCAGGTAAATGCAGTGACCACAAGGAGTGGTTTGCAGCTGAAGGAGGTGGAACCAGAAAGACCACCTCAAAAGTCAAGAGCAGCAGAAGTTGAGGGGGAGCAGAGTTCGGAAAGGGGGAAGACCAAAGAAGCTGAAACAGAAAGACCTCCACGCCCGTTCCCTCAACGACTCAAGAAACACAAGGAGGAGGCGTGTTTCAAGAAATTCATGGAGGTGCTTAAACAGGTACATGTTAACTTACCTCTTGTTGATGTCTTGCAGGGAGTGCCTAAATATGCCAAATACATTAAAGACATCGTGGGCAACAAAAGTTGTTTGACCGAGTATGCCACAGTGGCTTTGACGGAGGAGTGCACTTCCCGGATCCAAAATAGACTGCCCACGAAGCTAAAAGACCCTGGAAGTTTTACTATCCAGCTTACTATTGGGCAGAGCATCCGAGCTCGTGGATTGTGTGACTTGGGGGCGAGCATAAATCTGATGCCATCTTCGGTATTCAAATAATTGGGTCTAGGGAGTCCTAGACCTACAACCGTAATCTTGCAGTTTGCAGACCGATCCTTAGCTAGGCCGGATGGCATTGTTGAGGATGTGCTTGTGCAAGTAGGCTCCCTAATTTTCCCAGTAGATTTTATTGTTCTGGATTTTGAACCAGACGCGGAAGTCCCATTTATTTTGGGACGACCCTTCTTGGCAACCGGGAAAGCATTAATCGATGTAGCTGCGGGTCAACTTACAATGCGAGCACATGACAAGGTAGAGGTGTTCGATGTGTACAAAGCACCCAAGCTTCCGATGGTGAATGAAGAACTCTCGGTGATCAATGTAATTGATCATTGTAATGCTAAGCAGATGAATGATTCCCGAGAGTTAATGGGAAGACCACCGGATAAGGGTAAGCACTACTGGGGGGAGGACAATGATCGTGAGAAATCGTCCATCACCGTAGCGGACAATTGAGCATAAAGGACGTCGAGCCGCGACGGTAAACCAGGCGCTGCACGGGAGGCAACCCGTGAAAAAAGTTTTTTTTTTCTTTCATTTTGTAAAGTGTACATAGATTTTATTTTTCTTTTTCTTGATTGAGTACAAAATTTTTGCATTTTATTTAGTATTTTTTTATTTTAGTTAGGTGAAACCTATTAATCTAACCAATTTTGTTTAGTGAGATGATTTTCAGGTCAAACGGAGAAAAATGTGCACGAAATCGTGAAGGAAAAGCGAGGTATGAAAAAAATAAAAAAAATGTTGAAGATAGTGAGCTGGGGCGATAGCTCCGTGTCACGGAGGAGGACCTCCGTGTTACCCTCCGTGACACGTTGAAGTGTAATCTGGAAATTTTAAAATTTCCAGAGGGCTATCGCGATGGCTCCATGTCACGGAGGCAGTGCACCGCGATGCACTCCGTGACACGTTGCCATATAAATTGTGACGGGTCACACCGGGTTGCTGGGTGACCCGCATGTTTTCTACATTTTAAACCCCCGATTTCGCCCCTTTTTCCCTCATTTTTAATTCCCTCCGCGACCAAACTTCCTAAAATCCCTTCCCCATCAATGTGCCACGGTTTAAGGCAAAGAATTACCATGTTTTCGTCGGTTCTTCAACTATGAGGTATGTTTTCCGATGCTCTCTCAAGTTTTTAGCGATTTTATTCGAATTTAAGCATGGGAGGTGAGATAAATCACCCTAAGTCGAAATTTAGCATGAATTTGAGTTATTCCTTGATTGATAAATGTTCGGAATGTTGTAATGAGCGTTTGAACTTGTCGATTGCATGAATTATTCGAATTTAATTGCGAAATTCAATTCTTGGGCTTGGTTGTTGAAATCGAAATTGGTAATGTGTTGCGTTGTAAAATATATGCCGGATTGTATGTATTGAATGAGATAAGTCGTTGTAGAATATTGTTTGAATGTAATAGACGATGAATTCTCGGGTTTTTGGGAAAATGTTGAAAATTGTTCAAATTGGGTTGGTTGTATAGGTTCATGTGTATATATTTTCTTGTTGTTGTTTTTGTTTCATTGTTTTTCTTTGCTAAGTGCAATGGTTGAATTGTTAGCGATGGTAGTGATTGGGATTAGCTGTACGAAGTCTGAGTAGTACGCAAAAGTTATACCGTCGAATTTTCTTGTTGAACGCACTAAGCATGAATTGTATAGTTGTTTGTTTTTGGTGTAAATAAAGTGATTCTTGCCATAGTATCGTAACCGTAGCTAAGGACTAAGTGTGGGGTAAACTTAGCGTAGCCCGACCTTAGCCAAAGTTAATATTCATTTAGCTTGACATTGCGTTTGTTTATTTGTGTTGACAGACAAAATGGCAAGCAGGCAAGATAAAGGTAAGGGTGCATCAACTTCAGGCACCGAGAGGAAAAGACTTAGACTGGGCACAGCAGTCCCAGCTACACCAGCAGTTCCACGCGGCCAGCGCCGCCAATACGAAACTAGATGGGTGACTGATGAGGGGAAGAAGTGGTATGCTAAACACAAAGAAAACAAATACTTCCCCGAGGAGCATATAGCACGGGAACCATTAGCACAGGAGTTCCCCGAATAGTTCAAAGGATCGAGGCAGCTGGGCTCAGCTTCATATTTCAGGAGCCCAAGGAATGCAACCTACACTTGGTCCGGGAGTTCTATGCTAATTGGAACCCGGCAATCAGAAGCCACACCATCAAGATCAGAGGGTAGATAGTCACTCTGGAACCCCAGCAGCTAAATGCCATCATCGGAGCGTGGGACACAAACGCCCACGTTCTCCGCCAGCTGAATACTACCCCACCATATGCCGACATCAAACGCACATTGTGTGGGGCTCGATCCACAACTAGATGGAGCAGACATAAGGAAAGGGGTTACCACCAGACTCTGCCGTATTCTCAAATACAGGGAGGCCAGAATTTGGCTGAAGATAGTCTGCTCATGCCTAATCCCGAGGGTGCACATGACCTATGTGACCCGGGACCGTGTTTGCCTGGTGTATGCCCTGATGAAAGGGCTGGAAATTAATGTTGGGGCGGTCATCATATCCGCCATGAAGAGAGCCCGACTACACCAGGGCCATAGGTATGGGTTCGGTGGACTAATCACCACCTTTCTCCGGGGCCTCGACGTCGAGGAAGAGTCTTTGGATTACATCCCGCAGTTGGAGCGGCGGGCCTTGGACGTGACCAAAACTAAGGCCCCCGACACCACCCACGAGCCAGTGCTGACACTTGGCGAGCGACATGCTCGTGATGATCAGTACATGGCACGGATGTTTGGAATGCAAATGCTCCAGCTCAGGATTGGTGGGAGACCAACCACGGAGGAGGAGCTATGGCAGCTCGAGCTGGATTACCCGTTTGGCGAAAATGCCAGGGCTCTATGCCGAGTGGGGCCAGCCTTTGTAGAGCCCACTGACGATGATGTCCCCACGGACGAGGAGACACGCCGAGAGGACTCCGATATGGAGTCCGATGACGACGACGGAGGCGACTCGGACATGGGAGATGAGGCAGCAGCACCTGATGAAGAAGTGGAATACTTTGACTGATCAGGGAGTTCCACCACCCAATTGTGTGATTTTTAATTTTTGTGAACACTGGGGACATTGTTCGGTTTATGTGTGGGGTGGGGAGTAGTTAGGTGTTGGGGCTGGGCTGGTTTGCTTGTATGTTTTCCTCTGTTTTGTATGTATGTTTCCCTATGTTTGTGAATTGCAAATTGTTCTGTATTTGTACATATTTGTGGTATTGATGTGTGTTGTGGAATGTTGATGTTGCCAGCTAAGTCTGTAAAAATTTTTGTAAATATTTTTTCTTTTTTCTATCGAAATGATCGATGTTTTGCAAAATTTTTCAATTTTTATTTTGTTGGGTTTCTCGGCGTTTGTTTTCGGTTCTTTTACAGGGAATAGTCCCATTGAACCGACGTCATAGTTAGTGATTGTTCCCTATGATGGATGGATGACGACCGTCTTAAGGGAAATGTAGTCGGTAGGAGTAGTTTGTTCCAATTATTTTTCGCTTTTTCTTTGGTGGATTGCATCATGGAACCTGTAGTTACTATATGGTTGTGAAATTTTGGTTGCGTGTTGTACCTGATATTCAAAATGCAAAAGTGATTCGTATGAAAGCATGCAATTTTGTAAATATGTTGAGATACCTAGGCTGTAGAGTTCGATTCGGTGTGATTGAGGCTTAATTTTTGAATTCATGTAATTAGTTAATTGAAGAGTCTATGAATGCATCTTGAATCGAGCATGTGCATGAAGTGTGAAGTGAGGTATTGTTATTCCATGCTATTGTGAAGTGTCTAGAACTTGCCTGGTGTGTGTACAAAACAAAATGAAGGAGGTGTAGTGTTGGAAAGGATGTAGGCGTTCCTTTGTTTTAACCGAGAGTTTCTACTTTTTTTTCTTGTCATACTCCCCTGTTTATGTGATTATATACCCTAGTCAGCCCGTTGAGCCTTTAGCCTATTATTTCTTTCTTTTGTCCAAAAAAAAAGTATAAACTGAGCTTGATTCTTTCTTTTCATTAGCCGTAAAGTCTATACAAAACTCTTAAGCGCTTGAGAAGAACAGAAATTTTTCCCAGTGTCAAAGAGTGAGAATGGTGAAAAGAAAAAGAAAAGCAGAGTGAGGAAAGAAAAGAAAAGGTTGAAGGTGCACTTGCTATAACTAAATGATAATGAAGGTGCATGAAAAACCTTTGTTTTTGTGTCAAGTGTGCTTGATGAAATGGGCCATACGAAAGTAAATCATCATGAATGGGATGATGAAAAAAAGAAAAGAGAGAAGCAATGTCATGAGTTGATGGGAATGTGTTGAAAAGGCGCTTAAGGATGCTAGTGACTATTATTGGCTAATCCAATATATACTAGTTCCATAGCTTCCATTACAACCCATTAAAGTCCTACGTGATCTTACATTGCATTTCTTTATATTAGTGGAGTAATACACTAAGGGCAAGCTTATGGGTCATGACATGATGCATGTGAATTCTTTAGGGAGAGAGAGTGAAATAAATTTTTACATGCCCCTACTTGAATGTTTGTGTGTTACATGAGCAAAAAGGGGAAGATTCTCTTGAGTTGTGAGGGCACATGCTTGATGAAAGATTGATTTTCGTGTCGGATATCTTGATTAGCTGATTTGCATGAGTTTGCCGATATCGAGAGTCGATTCTTAAAGTCTAGGAAGTCTTAATGTATTGAAGGTCATTGCATTGTTAAGACCATGCATGTTTTCTTCATGATTCGCAATATTGAATGATCGGTATGACCGTAGCTCAAATTGTCGCACCATGGTGGCGAAGGTTGGGATGTAATTTGCATGAATTGTGTGTTTGTTGTTCGAGTACGAACAAGGATTTAAGTGTGGGGTAAGTGATCTTGGGCAGATTTATATGCCCAAGTGATACTCAAACGTATCATTTTCGCCTTGTTTATCTAGCAATATGTATATATTTTCATGTAATTGGCAATAAAATGTGAATTTATACTAACCAACATGATTAGCATTGTTTTGTAGGTAAAATATGATTTCGAGGAGCTAAAATGCATGTTGGAGCAATATCGGAGTTGGACTTGGATTCGAGCACGGAAAAGGCATTGGGCTGCACAATATAAAGGGGCTCCGCGATGGAGCCGTGTCACGCTGCCATCGCGGAGGCATTCTGCCTGGAGGGTGAAAAATTAGTCAACTTCCAGTGGAGCCTCGCGACAGCTCCGTGGCACGGAGGCAAGCCTCCGCGTTGCATGTCGTGCCACATTGATGCTATATACCTGGACCCCCAAATTCCAGTGAGGGTCCGCGTCCACATCGTGTCACGGAGGCAGTGCTCCGCGATGCACTCCGTGACACGTTGCTTGTTATTCCGGGAAAAATTCCCACTAGTATAAATAGAACAGTTAAATGTATTTTTCATAATTCAGACTTGGTGGAGCAAGGACGTGGGTTACAGGCAGTTGAGGGACGAAAAGTTCAGGGTTTTTTCTCTCTTTCTTTCTTCTTTAACTCAATTGTTTGTATGATTAACACTTGTTTTAGGATGATTAATCCACAAATGAGTGGCTAATTCCCTTCCTTGCTGAGGTTATGAACAATGGTGATGAATTTTGATTATTGAATTATATGGTTTTTCATCTTCTTCTTCCATGTTGTTTTATTAATTCTTGTTTCTACTGCATTGGTGTGTGGCCGACATTAATGTACATCTAAAAAGTCCGATTTCACTCGAGAGAGTACGAAATTGGAAAGTTGTGAATTAATAGGGTATTGTTCTTAACTTGATTTGGGAAAATTGAGTTTTGATGTGCTTTCCTGATAGAAATATACTTGAAAGCCGTATTAGTCAATTTAGGAACCGGAATTGTATTGCTAGGTCATGAATTGCATTTGATCACAGAAATGTAGACGGATGGTTTATGATTCTTAAGTGAGATTAAATACGAGAGTTTTAATCTCTTGGCTAATGTTCTTGGCTAGCAACTGGAAGAAAAGATTAACCAATTTATGATTATAATCAGTTCATTACATGTTCTTAACCTTGGCATGCTCATATCCATATTTTAAATTCAAAGTAGATAATTGTTAGCAGTTTTAGTATAGAAATTATAAAACAAATTATTCAACTGTTGGTTACGTTGTTGTCGGCAAATTTAGAAGTGAGATAGAATATAGTATACTTAAGCAATTTTCACTTATCCAGAGTCTCCTTGGATCGATACTTGGCTTACTTAAGCCACTTACTACTTGTTTGACCACGTGCACTTGCGTGTCGGTTTTTAACCCCAACCAAAGCACCGAACATTGATCCCTGTATGTCATTGGTTATGGTTATATGTGTGCATAGCTGACGTAGTTTGAATGAAAAAGGGGTCAAAATCTGATTGTGGTTCATAGTGCAAGTTTTGTTGTGTTGGCTGTAGGTATTCTAAGCTTACTTTCTAGTTAAGTTCATTTCTTGGTTTTTGTTTTCTTTGCATGAGGACATGCAAAAGTCTTAAATTGAGGGTGCTGATGTGTTGTGAGTTTACAACACTTTACACTTAAAACTGGAAAATAAGCATGGACTTAGGTGTGTTTATATGGATATGAGGCACATTTACTTTGTTTCCAGTTAAAATAGATGTTTTAGTTAAATTGTGCAAAAAATGGAGAAAATTGCAAAAAAGTGGCTAAGTACGAACCTCATCAAGGTATAATCCATATTGAGAGTCGTGGAAAAGTCCAGGCCAAAAGTGTTGAGGCAAAGGCAATTTACGGCTCATGGTACGAGCCGTACCATCCTGGTACGAGCCGTACCATAGCAGTCATAGAAAACTCCATAAGATGTTGCACAGGCTAAGTCTCCTAGTAAGGATAGCAACCACAAATGGTTAGATCTACCTAAGACCCATAACAAGGAGCCGTGATATAGTTCAGAGATTGCCAGAATTCTCAGTATAAAACCACGGCTGATTGTATGACTCTTAGGTCCATGGTACGATTCGTACCAGTTCACACACTTAGCCAGATTCATCAGATGTCAGCTAGCGTACAACACAAGGTATGACTCATACAATCTTGTCATGGGTCATAGGTGAAGTCGGCAGCAGTTTCCCTATTTACTTAGGAAAAGGTTCTAAATATCTGTATAAATACTTTTTAGGTTATTTTCAGTATGGCTGGAAGTTGGAAAGTACACGATATACATTGAGGAAAATTATTTTATAGCTTTATGGTCAAGTATTGGAGATTTTCTTGCTTTGATTTTCTTCATTGTTCTTGAATAATTCTTCATAAATTCTTGCAATAATCAAGTGGGTTTTCTTCCAATCTTAGAAGAAAATTGGCATAAAAACTTTGCTAAACAAGTTGAAAAGCAAGCAAAAGCTCATACTAAAAAGTCGAATGAGTTGGTAAATTACCAACTCATCACTTACTGGGAGGCAACCCATATTTCTAAAATTTTATTTTGTAGAGATAAACAGGGGTTTAGAGGAAAAAAGAGCTGGAAAAATGAGTTGAAAAAAGTTAAGTCTGGGATGAGATACCAGGCATGGGGCACCAGGTGTTAGCTCCAGAAAAGGGAAAAAAATATTAGGTTGGTGCTACGTGTGGCATGCCACGCTAGCCCCTGTCCATGAAGAAAGTGTTTTTTTCTAAGTGTGTGGCGAGGTGACTGGTGCGCCACACTAGGGTGTTGTTGTCTAAAAGTATTTGGTCCAATGGATCAAAGTTGACTCGAGGACCTTAAATTTACCAAATACCCATGGCCCATTCCTTTATTTAAATCCCCATTCATCACCTCTCACTAAAAGTCTTACTAAAAAGCAAAATAAAATTCTCTTTCTCCTCAAAAAGGTCATAACTCCTCTCTCCTTTGTTCTCTATTATTGTCTTCTCCAAGAATCATGGTGAAGATGATCTCTTCAATTTAAGTAAGTAATTCTCTTCTCTCTTGGTTATGTAGTATGAAAAAGCATGCCCTTATACCCTTCTTCCCCAAGTGAAAGAACCAAAATCACTATTCTTGGTGAAAACTTTTAGTTTAATAATGTGGGTTTCATGAGCTTTAATCTTTTAAATTCTTCCATGATAATGTGTTATCCATGTCAGATTGCTTATTTTTGGTTGAATAGAGTGATTTGAAGTTGTAGGGATGAAGGGGGTTGATTATTGAATTTCATGATTTTGGCGGGTAGAGCGTTGATTGTAGAGAGAGAAAGTACTTAGTTCTTAAAGTCTTGAATGTGAAAAATCTTGAGTTGTTGAAAAATTCATGTTAATTCATTATGGATTGTAGTAAATTGCATGTTGTTTAGTGAATGAATTGAATGTAGCTACTTTCATGTATAGGTTATTTGAATGATGAATTAATGGAGGGAAGGTGAAAGGAATGGCCAAAGTGAGGCATTCTTGAAAAAAATCTAATAGAGGAGAGATGTAAGAAAATTCATGAATGTGGTTGTAATAGTATGTTAGTGAATATTTTGTATGTTGAGATTTGATATGATGATGGAGGAAGTCTTGAGTACCCTATTTGACAATTTCTCACAAGTATGCTAGCGAATTGCATATGGGGTCACTTTGCACCTGTTACACTTAATTTGCAAGTCGTCTTGCTCACAAAATAATCTTGTGTAGTTATTATTTTTGTTTGACAGGTGTCATGGCATCAAAAGCTAATAAAGGAAAGGAGATAGAGGTAGCTGGAAATGTTCTAAAGCGGCTCTGAAAAGGCACAAAAAGGTCAAGTTCTTTATCGGCTAAGGGAGCCCCATCTAGGATGTTTGGAGAGAGAGCAATGGAGCCTCATGGACTACCATGGTTCAACACACAAAAGGAGGTAAAATATGCTCCCGAGAATCGGATTGATAAAGGCCACCTTGCACTTGAGTGCCCCACTATTCGGGAAAAGGTTCATGAGTTGGGATTAGGCTACATCTTTGCTGAGTTGGGGGAGTCCAACCTCACTTTGGTGAGGGAATTTTATGAAAACTGGGACACTTCCTTTGGGGATAGCACAAAAGTCAAATTACGGGGTCAGGTGGTCCACTTCACTTATAAGAGATTCAATGTATTCCTAGAGACACTTGCAGTAGACCCATCCGAGTACTTCATTCTGCTATAGTACCATACAGAGACATTCGCCATACTCTTTGTGCTGAGCATTGTTCATCCTTTTGGGCAAGGGACCATAACGACAGTCACTCTACACTTGCATTCTCCCACCTGAATAAGGAGGCGAAAGTCTGGGTGAAGTTGGTTTGTGCTTGTTACTCCCTGGGACTAACATGTCAGACATCACTAGAGAGAGAGTTGTATTGGTATACATGTTGATGAAAGGGATACCAATCAACTGTGGTGCAGTTCTCCGAGACAAGATGTGAAGATCGAGGGGTAATTGTATATGGAAGTATTGTTATGATAGTCTCTTGACCCAATTTTTTAGAGAGGCAGGCATTGAGAAAGAAGCAGATCTTCAGTTACCTAGAGCAGGGCCCCTAGCAGGTAAGATAATGGATGTCACAAAAGTAAAGGAGCCTATCACTTCCACAGCTTTATCTCTCACTATAGCTGATCACTAGGCCAGAGATGATAGTTGGAGAGGCTGTATACTCAGCATGCTTGATTTACAGTTGAGGATCGGAGGCCGACCTACCATAGATAATGAGATGGCACCCCTAGAGGATAGATACACATTCATGGTGAGTGCCATTCAAATGTGTAGAGTGGGACCTACCTTTCAGGAGCTGCTGGACAATGATAAGGCCACAGTGCTCACTAATGGAGTTGATGATCTGGACAATGATGATGAGGAAGATGCTGCTGCTACGGGATCCATGCAGATTGATGGCGAGGATGATGATGATAAGGAGTACAATTATGATGATGATGCATAGCGACCTAGGAAGTTCCTTTTCTCTACCTATTTGATTTGATTGTGTATGCACAGAGGACAGTGTACCATTTAAGTGTGGAGTGGAGGAAAGATTCCTATCTTCTCTTTGATTGCTATATTTGTAAAAATCCCTAACATAGTGTCATTCCTCGTGGTAGTAGCTCTATGATTTGTTAGGTCATGTTTTATAATAGTTAATATTGATGCTGGTAGTTGACTTGGATGATGCCTTGTGATGTTGGATAATTTGTTTATCGCTGGTAGTTGAGATTGTTAGAGTTGTTAGTTTAATATTAGAGTCAAAATTTTCAAAATTTTTATTTTTGTGTGTCGTAGTAGAGTAATGACCCTTTCCTATAATAGATGGATGACGACCGTATTAAGGGAATTTAGTCACATTTTTTAAATTTTTTGTTGGAGTCAGACATAAATCACTTGGATGCTCTTTGACATTCCACTTAGATGCTAAGCTAGAGGTGATGAAGTGGTCATTTTAAGTGAGAATTCCATGACAGAAACAAAAATTTATTTAATTCAACTCAATATACTTTTAAGGCTTAATTATGAACAATGTCATTCAATATGATTGTATGAATGTATAGCAATAGGATATCGACTAGAGTCTTAATGCCATGTGAGGTGAGATTAGTTATTTTGTTTATACAATTGTAGCATCTAGAACTTTCCTTAATGTATGTTGGGTGGCTAGTTGTGTAAAGAGATAAGAGATGATCAAGGCATTTTTTTGAAAAACTATGTTTTCCCATGTTTCTTTTTACCTTCCTGAATATTTTCCCTAGTTAATCCCCTTGGGCCTTATGCCTTATTCTTTTCTTAGCCACAAAAGTAGCTTATTTTCTTTTGTTGTGTGACCTCCAGAATTATATATCCAAAGTAGTCTTAGGCACTTTGAGACTTTAAAGTGAAGGTCCACTAATGCACGAATGATAAGGGAAAAGAAAGAAAGAAATATGTGTGGAATGTAAGCAGAGAAAATAGGAAGAAGAGGTGCCCACAAAAATGTGTTGTCTGCTTGCTGCTAGAAAAATGAAAAAAAAAAGAGTTTTAAGAGTGAAAATTCTTAATGATTCTATAGTCAAGGACTAGCAGTCAAGTAGTGAATAAAGGGGCATGAAAAGAAAAATAGGGTGAGCGAAGTTAAGGGTGAACAACAAGGAAAAGAGTGACGGACTTGAAAGATAGAAAAATGTCTTGAAAGTGCTTAGGTTTGGTATTCACTATAAAAGAAAAATCATTCCTACCCGTCCCTTAGTTGACATTATAATCAAGAAAAGTCTTTCTGATTTTAATCTCTTGAAATGACTAAGTAGTCTAAATGTACATAAAGGGAAAACTTATGGTATGTTGCATATGTATGATACATCTTTTCTAAGTGTGACTGTTCCTTACTTATTATGTTTCATGTTTTGCATTGATAAATTGAGAGAGGGACATCACTAAAAGTGAGGGGCATAAGATTCTAAGTCAGTGTACTAGGTGTTGCATATTTTGTATTTAATCATGTTGGCCCTGTTTTCAAAAGTGAGTCGATTTTAGAGATTGTGTAGTCTTGAATGTGAATAACTCTGCATGTGTTTGATGTGAAGTGCTAGAAGTTGATTGAACCACTTATTCTTATTCTCTTTGCTAGTTGTTTGAGTGCAAATTGATAGAGGTGACAAGTGGTGATAAAATATGGGTTTTTTCATGGAGTTGAGGATTGTTTGAGGATGAACAATGATTTAAGCGTAGGCTAGTGATGTAGGGCATATTCTTATGCCCATTTGCCTTGTTTTTACCCATATTTTGCCTTGTTTTGAGTTCATAATCCTTACGAAGTGTGTGAACTCATATTTTCGTATGTCTTGTGAGCTAATGAATATTTCTAGATATTGAGTAGGAAACCAAGGAAAAAGGACTAAAAATGACTCAAGGTGTGAAGATAAAAAGTTTGCAAAAGTCAGCCTGGGGCTATGGCTAGCGTGGCGTACCCAACACTTGTGTTCCAGAGAAAAATACACCAATGTTTGTGCTATGGATGATACGGGATGCTACGTACCTTAGCTTCAGAGATGAAAATTTGACTAACACCTTGGCGAGATGGATGGCGTGGAGCCCCAGAAGCATTCCAGAGTTAGGAAATTTTCCCAACAATCTGGGGCTATGGATGAAGTGGGGCCCCATAAGGGTCTTGAAGATCAAAAATATGACTAACACTCGGGTGCTACGGATTGAGTCGGGTGCTAGAGGTGTTTAGAAGTGGATAAACTTGGCTAACTCCTTGGTGCTATTGTAGGATTAGGGCGCCCGGAGCCATTATTTAGAGGAAATTTGACTAACTCCTTAGGGCTATGCATAGGCGGCATGCCAAACCCTCCTAGATAGGATTTTGCTGACTTTTAAGCCAATTACTTGAGGGTAAAAGCATCATTTAAAGGCTCACACACACACACACACACATATATATAACATCTAGGGAATCGTTAGAGAATTATTCATCATATCATTCATCATTTTTGAAAGTTCTAAATGCAAATTTTAGAGGAGAGACAAGTTCTACTAGGTTTTTTCTTTTCTTTATCGTTTTACTAAGAATGAAGATATTTTTTTGTTTTTCTGCTTGTCTGTGAGTGACGAAACGCCCATTCTAGGGTTTTGGCTATAGTTGATGGTTGACATTTGAAAGACTGATTAATGTTAGTTTGATTCTTCCATAAAGGTTGTTTATATTTTCTTGTTATTATTACTTATTCACTAGACTGATCACCTTGTGAATAAATCTGTTGTCTTTTAGTTGAACTTGGGAAAGGAAACTGAAAGGGTTAAAAGTAAATATAAAATAGGAATTTGAAGATCCTTTGGCCCATTGGTTAGAGGTTAGAAGTTGTTGTTGATAATAGGGATATACCCTTCAATCTTATTTAGTTAAAATACAAGTAGGCATAACCGTAATTTCATATTTCTCCTGTGATCATAGGGATATAGGCATTATGGTTCATGAGATAGTTCTTGGATGTTTGGGAGAGTGGAAAGAAATGTGATAGTAATTTGTAACTAGGAACCTTAGGAGGAATCAATCTAGTGTAATCACGTATTGAGAACTCAACCTTATACGAACATGCCAATTTCCTAGATATTCATCATCATTTGAAGTAGAAATAAGTTTGCAAAAATCCTAGTTCTTTAGCTAGTTTTACATTTCAAGTTTAGTAGTTTAATTCTCCAAACCATTCCCCATTTATATCTATTTTGTTACAATAGCGAAATAAAGAAGTAACCATAAAATGATTGATCTAACAAGTATCTGAGGGATCAATAATCAGGACTTCTAGTCCTATATTACTTGAAGACAACGTGTGCTTGCTGGGTGAAATTAGTACACTAGTTTACAAATAAGTCTCCTTAGATGTTTCCCTAGTTTTAGTGTTAGTGTCCTCATTTCAGGATTTGGAAACATTACTACTATCAAAACCTTCTTCATTTACCTTCCAAACTGATGGATTCAGAGAGTCTTCATGGTTCTTCTTCATCATAATATTATATCAACCATAATTCTTGTTTCATCAAATATAACATGTACTATCAGCAAAACTAAATATAGAAATAACTGTTCAAGAGTAACATAATTTTGACTGGCTCTAGGATAGTATAAAGATTTATCTAGTCAAACTCACACTTCTCCCTGCCAACATGGTTCTGATACCATCTAACGGATCATACAAACAACTTAAACAACCTTGAAACTTAATTACTAAGGAAGGAGAAAAATGAATGAAAATACTACAAGTAATAATAAAGTAGAAGCGAAAAATATTACAAAGAGTTGTTTATTGATAAGAAGGAAATACAGAGAACATAGAGGAAAGATAGAGAGATTTGGGCAATATGGAAGTGAATGTAGTATTTTCTGAATGCCCCTACTAATACAAGGTGATGGTCTTAAATAGACCTTAATATGATGAGTCAATTAATTTCTAACTGCTATCTATTTATATGTGTCCACGCGTAGCAGATTTAACTTTACATGGATCTATTTAAAAGTTGTCTTCATCTTCTTGAAACTTGGTTCCCTTGAAATTTGATATTTGTCCTAATATGTCTTTTGAATTTGATGAAGATTTGTTGTCATCTGCATGGGAGTTTGTAGAAATTCCATTTTTTCCTTATGTGGCTTGTCTTTTTGCTGCATTATTTTTTGGGTGGATTCCTGTGGGGTCCATTGCTTTTGATTGTAGTAGCTTTTTTTTTCTGAAAGGGTAGTCCAGCTGTCTTCTTTAGTTTAGAAGATAAACTTGAGCTATCCTTTGCGGATCTAGCATGTCTCCATTGCTCGGTTCACTTGTATGGGAGGATGCATTATCTAAAAGTTCTATTATCTCTTTTTGTTGGGTGTCTTTTTCCAAGTTTGACAAGGCCTACTGGAGCCTTCTTTTTAATTCTTCTTTGGATAGTTGGAATTCTTGTTGTAATGAAGAACTTAGTTCCCTTATCTTCCTGGAGTGTTGGTGCCCAGCCTTTGATTTTGATGGTCTTACTCAAATATTTAATCCTTTCAAATTCATGAATATCAAAGGACCAGCTGATAATGTATGAAATTCTTTTTGCAATAAAAAAAACTTACACAATTTAATATTTTCTGATTAGGGTAGAAATATTCTTCTCTACCTGGAATTTTTCAAACTGTGTCTGAAAATGTTTTGACAATACCTTTTTATTTTCTCCGAATTGGTTCCACCATTCATAAAACCATCTGGGGATGATCACATTTTTTATATATTCTGAATACTTGACAAACCAAGAATGAGTGTTGGGCCTTAGATACATAAAGTTATACCAAGCTGACTTATAATCAAACCAGTTATATGTCTGGGGTCTACGGGCTCTTGATAGGGGAATGGGTGTATGTATATGATCTACAAACCATTCAAACGGACTTAAAAATTCTTGTAATTGTGAATTTCGAGTATTGAATACAATAGGGTTTATCCAAACATTTTAATTAATGTTCAATTTTTACTATATTGGTATCTGTTAAAATGAAGTCATAATACCTTTGGGTTTGAAGGGGATCATCTGTCTCCATATAATTCAATTCGTGTATTAGGATTTTAGCAACTCTAGTACTCCAAAACCTTCATATTTTTTATCGAGGGCCATGATCGGTAGTACCTATAAAACTGTTTGCTCAAACTGCTGTTTATTTGGAATATTTTTTTCCGTTTTCTTTTCAGGAGTCATTGGAGAACCGCCTGAGAGTATGTCTCTGGAGGCTTCATTTCATAGCTATCCTTTGTTTGGATAGAAAGACTTTTGTTTCCTGATGAAAAGCCTCCTTTAAAAACTGATTTTAATGGTTGTAATTTTGTCTGACTGGTTATGGGTTCTTTTAATGGGCACGGAATAGTAGCTTTTGGTAGAGATGGCAATTCTTCTAGAACTGAATATGTATTTGGTTTTTTCTCTTCATTGGAAGTTCTTTTCATTATTTCTTCTGGTTTGAAGGGCTGAAATGGAGGCCTCAAGAGCCTTATTCCTGGTGCTCCGTGTCTTATTTAGTTCCATGTAGAAATTTCCTACTCAAAAAATCTAAGAAAGAATTATTTTATCCTTGTATAAATTCAATTTAAAAATAAAAGTTGGATAACAAAGCCTCTCATCTAGCAAATATTTATTTAAAAATCAGGTTTTTTACATCTTTTTGTAAAACATCTTTGGCTTCTTTGCAGTCTACTCGTGGTAAAAATTCTTTATTTATTAAATCATTCTGAAATTTGGTGATATATAGCACTATAGACAGAATTTCCTTTTTAATGGTGCTGTAGTTATTTTGAGCATTATTCAAGATTCTTGAAGTGAATCTTACTAATTGTTCAAAACTTTCTAGGGAGATCCTTTGTTTAAGGATGCCTCCATATCCTATGTCTGAGGCATCAGTTTCTACTATCATTAATGCCTCTAGATGTGGTATTCCTAGATATTGAAGTTTTTGAACTGTTGATTTTATTTTTTAGACTGTCTGTATTTGCTCTTGTCACGACCCGAGTCTATACTATGGACGCGACACGGTACTTGGAGTCACAAGTAACCCCAAACCAACCCATGGTCTATAATAACACTGGTAATCTGTGTAATCATAGCGGAAGCTTAAATAATAAAACCATTAAGAAAACTGAATAATAAAAGATAATACATTTGAAAGCACAAGTGAAAGTCTGAATCTGTGTCTGAGAGCCATCTACAACTGATGAGTTGTCGGGACAAGCCCCAAGCTAACTCAAGTCTGAATGAATGAAAATAACTGAATAAAATAACCATCATTCTCAAAATATGAGGACTTACCACTGGTACAACTTGATACCACCTGAAGAAGATGTACTAGCGGTGCTGAGGCTGAGAACCTGGCGCTTGTATCATAATACAATACAACATAGTGTGTATGCATCAGTACTTTGAATGTACTCAGTTAGTGGAAGAAAAATATAACATAAAGGAATAAATAAATGAACTTTAATGAAATGCAATGACCAACTGAAATACCGAAGCTGAGTAAACTGGAATGGTAAAAATGACCCTGTCTAATGGTCATAGACATGCCCTGAATCTAAGATACTAATATGAACTAACTGTATTGAACTGATCTGAACTAAGTAAACTGAAGTTGTTCTGAGCTGAGCTAAAATAAGACTGTACTGACTAGTGGGAGAGTCTATAACCGATATATAACCACGTGAGCTAGATGTGGAGTCTAATGTATACACCCCATCGGTAGGACTCAATATACCTTGCAAGGGTATAAAGGCATGAACTGGGTGATCACAAGTGTAGGGCCATAAGGCCAATAAGAATAACCTACGGTGGCAACATAGTTTTGGGAACCTAGGTGCGTTGGAACCCTGGCCCGTTAGGTGCTAAGTCTTACTCCCACTTGATAGTTCTAGACTGACTACTAAGTTGATAGCTCGAAGTCGTGGTCCAAGAAAGTCAGGAATACCTATCTAGAAGTTCCCTGAGATTCTTATCTGACCGGATTCTGTAACTGGTGTTCTAAGATTGGCCAGATATGCTTATCTGGAAGCATCGTAACCGTCTAAAGAACAAACTGAAAACTGAAGCTGAGGGTTCTAAGACTTGTTAGAGATGTTTATCTATAAGTATTATAACCGGCTAAAGAACAACTAAAATTCTATATCTTAGTCTAATAACTGATAACTGGGAGGCACCACTGACATATCAAGAAAAGATTGTAGTCAAACTGATCAGTTGACATTTTTGAGTAGTACTAAGTATGCTAATAATCTGAATGAGATTGGACTAACATGCATCTGACTGAGATTTCAACATATACGAATAATATGGGAATCCAAAACTAATAGAATCAAGCCACAAAGAAAACTAGTCCAACATGCAAGATACTAATTTACTAAACTGAGAAACTAGGGCTAAAGCATTCTACTAGATGCTAGTTCCACAAAATTTCTAGAAATTGGGAACAATAAAGTAGCTAATATCATGAATAATATTCCACTTGAAATTTAAAGAATTTTTTCTGAAACCCTTCTACATTTCGAAACCACAGGGCTATATTTGATAGAAAATTTAAAAAGGATTTTGGGGTCCAAGGGAAGAACAATTTTCTTATTGAATTCCCACATACCTGGTGAAGAACTTCTAGAGAAGATCCCTTGAGAATCTGAGAAGAAGCTGACTTCCCTAGTTCTTGCCCTAAGAGTTTTTGAGAGAAGTTTTTACGAAATGATTTCCCGAGGAGATGAGAGGGGTGAAGTAATTGTTGATTACCCCTATAAATTCCCTTAAAATAACCCAAAATGATGTAGTTTAGGGATGAAAAATGTGGGAAATTAGAAAAATATCTCTGGGGAAAAACTTGAAAAAACTGTCGACAAGGGACCAACGGGTCACTCAAAGAGTCATTGATTGAGACCACGACTCGTTGGGACCAGTCATTGGTCCTACTACCTAGGTTTTGGGCTTACTGGAATTGACAATGAGAGGTACAATGACTCATTGGAAGAACCAACAGGTCGTGGGTTACTCCAATGGTCATTGGACGAGAAAACTAGGAGGCCTAATGACGGGCAATACAACGACTTGTTGGTGGACCCAACAGGTCGTTGTGTCCAATCTTTACCTTCAGTGAAAACAATTTTAAAAATCACTAACTTGACACGATGGGTGGTCACAACGACTTGTTGTGGGATACAACGGGTCATTGTTTCCACTAGTCATCACTGAAGGGAGTTTCTAGGTTTCTCAACCAACGACTCATACCACAATTCGTTGTACGACGACTCGTTGGTTGAGTCGTGGGGTCCTGATAGAAGGATTTATGAGCTGGGGACCAACGAGTGACAGTACCATTCGTTGTTCCCCATAATGGGTCGTTCCATGTCCCATTGGTTCCTGAAGGACCAGGCAGGGCTGACCACGACTGACACAATGAGTCGTTGGAGCTGACCACGACTCGTTGTCTCGGTCGTTCTGAGTTTGATCTAGGAACGTTTTGGAGTGTTACAACTCTAATCCCCATGGGACTGGTTCCTTCTTAATACACTGATAAAGAAGCTTACAAACCTGTCTAATATTTGGAATAAAATATGCAACATAATTTAGACTTCTTAAAAATCTCTAGAGCTGAGTTTTATCAATTAATTCATTCAGAAATTTGGATGAGAACTCTATGGCTCTACAAATGGGTTTAAGGGAGAATGCCGCTGACAGACTACGAGTCGTCATATTCGACCTTGGAATAGACGTGCCTCGCCTTGGTGTAGGTTCCTTGATATAAGTCATGACCAAGGAATCTAATAGCAATTTGGAATAACTTAATTTTTTTAGTGCTTACTACTAATCTGTTTTTTTTAACAAACTTTAAAAAGGTTTGGATATGTTTGAAGTGTTGGTCAATATCTTCTGAGTATATTAAAACATCATCTATATAAACTATAGAAATATTACTATATTGATTAAATATATTATTCATTATATTCTAAAATTTAGATTGTGCATTTTTTAGTCCCAATGGCATTATAATCCCTTCTTATTGTCCAAAAGGTACATTAAAAGCTATTTTATATTTATCTTTTTCTTCTATTTGTATTTTTCATACCCCGATTTTACATCGAACTTACTATAAATGTTAGCTTTATAAGTCCTTTTAAGAAGATCTCTTATTGGGTATTAGGTATCTAATCCATTTTAAAACTTTGTTAAGGGGCTTATAATTAATGACTAGTCTTGTGGCCCCTCTTTCTTTTTCCGCACTATTATTGACATAGAATGCCGAAAAACTCCACGGTGACTTGAAAGGTCTAATAATTTTTTATCAAGTAAATCATTGATTTCCTTTTTATAATATTTCATTAACTCTTCATTCATTTGAATGGGTCTTGCCCTAGTATGGATAATCTTTTCGTTGAATCCCTTAAATATGGTAACTCAATAATATGGCGTTTCCTATCCCAAAAGGCATTAGAAAATTTTGAACAGACTTCTCATTCTATGACTTCTTGTAGGCTTTTAATTTTGGCTTCTACCTTCTGATGTTTTAAAGCGGATTCAATCCGTTTAAATTTTATCTCGTTCTTCAAATAGTTTATTTTTTGGAAAAGCATATTTATTCTAAAGCTAGTTTTTCTTTTATGAATTTACTTTCTTCTTTTGACATATTATTTATCTAGGGAAAAATGATCTCTTTTCCTAGAGAAGTGGTGTGGATGCCGTCTAAATAAGCTACATATGATTTTATTTGGGATATAAAGGGGATGCCTAATATTATTTCTTCATTTATATCTTTAGTTATTACAAAATTATTAATAAAGTAGATTTCATTATTGCATATGTGTGCCTTATGGAGTTTATAATTTATTTTGAGCGTTTCTCCTTTCGTAGAGAATAAGCGCGTTATACTCTTTTTAAGGTACTTAGTAGGGATTATTCCTTCAATAATGCAGTTTTGTTATGCACCTATATCTAATAATGCATTTTGTGAATAGTATAATTTTATTTATAACTAATGTGATGGTATATGCCAGCTCTGGGCTTTAACTATTGCAATAGTTTTTACTTCTGATTTACTTTCTAAAGGGCTTACTAGAGACTTAATTTCTTCTTTGTACTTTTCTAATTTTAATATTTCTCCTAGTTTGGATTGATATAATTCAGATCCTTGCATCGGGTTTAGTTCATTTAACTATTTATTAGCAAGGTCATCTGTTTCTAGCTTGTTAAGTCTTTGCTTAACTTCTTTAGCTTCATTTTTAATATGTAATAATTCAGTTTGAAGATCTTTTACTGTTGTATTAGACTTTTGTTCCTTAAATTGTTTTAGTATGTTTTTCATATTAAAAGGCTCAATTGTTTCCTTGTCATGTTGTTAGTCAAGATCTATAATTTTTAATTCTATTTAATATATTCTTTTAAAATTTTTATCTTCAGTATGATCAATCATATCAAAGAAGATCTCCTTGTTATTATTAGTAATGACATTTTATTGAGTGGCTATCATAGGTGCAGACTGCTCTCATGCATCCACAACGATTAGCTGAGTCACTATTGTTAGAACTATATGCAATATTAAGTTGGCGTTCATCACTGAAACTTTCTTCAAGGGAAGAATTATTCTCATGTTCATAACGAATAGAATATAATTTATTTTTTATTTCAGGCTCAAATTCTAACATATTGATCTTATTTTTGTTTTTATTAAGGACCCGACAATCCTTAGCCATGTGGCTAAATTTTTCACAATTCCAACACTTATCAGTATTTTCTTGAAAGCCACTTTTGTTGGCTTCATGTTTAGGAATTTTAAATCTTTTTCTGTAATGATGGAATTTTTCAGATTTATTCTTATGGTGTTTGTATCTTCTTTTAATTTTCTTGGATTTCTTCTTTTGAAGGGGCAGGCAATTTGATGTATCCAAAGTCTTAACAAAAGCTTCCTATTTCTTTTTGGATATTTTATTGTAATTTTAAAGTTGATTTTTAAGCTTCATATTTGTACATAATTCAAGTCCAGTGACATTTATAAAACTTATAAGGTCACCATAGGTTAATTGGCTATAAAAAAAATTTCTATCAAATCTATCTTTTAATTTTATCCTAACTTTTTCAGTAAACAATATTAGTAAATAACTTATGAATTTTCCTTTTCAATAATCATCACTACAGTCTTCTCTGACCATAACCTATTTGAGGAAAACATCTTCATACTATCTAAAATCATCTAACTTTGAGAAAGATAGGTTAGATAATATTTTCAAACTCCTATCTTCAAAAAGTAGAGGTTCTCCTATAAAATATTTCGTTATACTATAAATTAAGGTAACGGTGATGTCTTCTATGCATATATTTTTAAAAGTTTATCCTGTAAATCAGTATTAATAACTTGAGTAATGGTTGTAGCATTTGTTATGCTATGTCTATTATCTTCAGTGGAGATAATTATCCCACCAATATTTTAATTTCCCTGTAAATCCAGATATAATTAGAGTGACTAC
Organism: Datura wrightii; assembly: GCA_035772735.1. Taxonomy (NCBI): domain Eukaryota; kingdom Viridiplantae; phylum Streptophyta; class Magnoliopsida; order Solanales; family Solanaceae; genus Datura; species Datura wrightii. Next base: position 62,694,159 of record JASDFA010000016.1, on the reverse strand, counting down.
TTGTTTATTTGTGCAGTTTTTTATTTTATAGGTCGTAATGGCCATTCCCATTTCATGCAACTTGTTGTATATATGATGTTCTGCAAGTCCATCAATATTTCATTCAGCAATTTCATTTTCAGAGTGTGAAGTATGAGATAGAAATTTATTTTCTTCATACTGCATATCTGGGAATGAGGGTTTATTATAATAATTCTTTTTGATGGAATATTTAGAGCTTAACTTATTAATGTCGTTATCAATCTTTTCACATATTGTTCTTATGACCATATCATCTTTTAATTTTAATTTTAATTCATTCTTTAATTTTAATTCAACATTTAATTTTTCATTAATCTTTTCTATAGGATCATTTGTGATTTCAAACTTTTCTTGAAATTTGGGGAATTTATCTTTGAAAAATTCTAGTATTTTAAATATTGAATGAGTTTCTAATTTTTTATTATTACAGGAAGGGCACAAAACGTTCCTTTGGGATATTCAAATTTTGTAAATCACTTTCTATCTTAGTTATTTTAGAAGTTGTGGCAGAAATATTAATACTATTTATTATATTTTGATTTTAAGAGGTATCCATTAAAATTGTGCGGATGGTTTTAACTGAATAATTAATATATCATCAAATTGTCTTCTTTGTATAGACAAATTATGACTAACATAATTCATTATATAACCTGATTAAATTGTCAATAATTAATTTTCTAGTTATCTTTCTAGAATAATTATCTAGAGTTTCAAAAGGTATTAGTTTTTTTATAATAGTCTAAGTCCTCTAATATTTCTTTTCTTTTCATTTTATTATTACTTTGGTATTTCAAACTTACCCATTTTCTTCTATTGTAGTATTTTAATTGTTCTGTAAATGGATGTGTAAGCATAAATTTTTTAATATAATGTGAAGTATCCAGGGGAATGATAGTACTATCCTAGGGCCAATATCTACTTTAGATGTTACTCAGTAATTATTTCTTTGTATAGTATTTACTTTTTATCTTCTCTAATTTCTTTTATCTTATAAATAACAATTAGATATTAATTGACTCGTCATATTAAGGTCTATTTAAGATCTTCACCTTGTATTAGTAGGGGCATTCAAAAAACACTACACTCACTTCCATATTGTCCAAATTTCTCTATCTTTCCCTCTATGTTCTCTGTATTTTCTTTTTATCAATAAACAACTCTTTGTAAGTATTTTTCGCTTCTACTTTATTATTACTTGTAGTATTTTCATTCATTTTGCTCCTACCTTTGTAACTAATTATCAAGGTTGTTCAAGTTGTTTCTACGATCCATTAAATGGTATCAAAGTCATGTTGGCTGAGAGGAGTATGAGTTTCAGTAGCTAAATCTTTATACTATCCTAGAGCCAGTCGAAATTATGTTACACTTGAACGGTTATTTCTGTGTTTAGTTTTTCTGATACTCTTATACTATTTTCTTATTTTTATTTCTTAAGTGGGTAACCATTTAATTGCAGTCTAGACGTTGGCAAGCCTGTATTTTTCATTGGATTAGCTCTAAAGTTTAGGTACTAGAGCCGGACTGGGATGGTGTTCCCGTCACTAGACCTGAAGGAATAAGATAAAAGAAGTTAGAGAATATAACCAGTAAATACTACACAAAGAAAAAATTATTAAGGAGTAACATTTAAAGTAGATATTGTCCCCACAATAGTACTACCATTCCCCTGAATATTTCATATTATATTCAAAAATTTATTCTTACACATCCATTTATAGAACAATTAAAATAATACAATAGAAGAAAATGGGTGTGTTTGAAATACCAGAGTAATTATAAAAAGAAAATAAAAGAAATATTAAAGGACTTAGACTATTATAAAAAATTAATACCTTCAGAAACTCTAGATAATTATTCTAGAAAGATAACTAGAAAATTAATTCTTGACAATTTAATCAGGTTATATAATGAATTATGTTATTTTAGTCATAATTTGTCTATACAAAGAAGACAATTAGATGTTATATTAATTATTAAGTTAACAGTATCTGCACAATTTTAATGGATACCTCTGAAAATTAGAATATAATAAATGTATTAATATTTCTGCCACAACTTCTAAAATAGCTAAGATAGAAAGTGATTTACAAAATTGAAATATCCCAAAGGAATGTTTTGAAAAGGTATATAAGACTGGACACTTTAATTTTATAATAAATTCTAATATTAAAACCTCTGAATCTACGATCGCTATTAGTAAGTATATTGAGACTATTAAATTATTACCAGCTGAAGACATTAACAGATATAGAAAAAATTATAAGTTTCTTCACATAGGACTTGTCCAAGTCGCGGTTAAACCGTTGTATCGATTAGGCTTAGATGTACCTATATGTCTTCTATTAAGACACAATAGACTATTAACTTTGATTATTCATTATTAGCAATATTACAAAGTAATATAGCTAATGGCCCGGTATATTTTAACTGTTATCCCAATTTTTTTATAGATATTAATGATCAAAATGTTATGAATACCCTAACATGAAATGTTAAAACCAAAAACATGCATTGCCAAGAAATACAAGAGAAATAACCATAATATATAGAGTATATTATAGGCTAATGAAAACTACCCTAGCTCCAAAAACAAAAATAATAAGTAACAAAGGGGTTACCATGCTTATGGAAGCCAATCACAATCACAACAATATTTTTATCCAAATAATGATAAAATGGGATGATGTGTTAGTAAAGGATAATTGGCTATTCGACTCCATAACGGAGCCAGGAATTGAGGAAGAAAATTCAACCATTGAACAAATAATACAATTTCAAGATGGATCGATAGATTTAAAATTTCTAAGATCCCAATCCTTTAGTCATGCTTCTTCAAGTAAAAGAATGTCCTTCTCAAGACCTTCATTTTTAAAAACCTAAGAAGAAAAGGAGGTAACTCTTGAAGACATAGAGAAGAAATTAAAAGGAGTAGATTTCTCTAAAACAATTCTTAAGGTTGAATACGAACCTAGAATTATCAAAAGAACAAGTCCCGCTGCTAGTGAGATGCTAGGAATAAGAGACTCTTTATGCATGATCAGATCTGATGAGGAGTTCGAACTAGACTTTGAATATTTAGATAAACTCTGGTTAGATCCAAAAAATAGTATAAAAAGACAATGGTATGTAGAAAAATATTCATTAAAGGAAAGGTTATCCTTTAGAAAAAATTGGTGCGACGATATGAAAAGAATGAGATGCAGTATAGAGTTCTTTAAAAAGTTTGAGTATGCAGAAAAATTGGATGATAAAAAAGAATCATTAAGCATGATCGTTAATAAATGATATACCAAAACTAAGGTGGTTGAATCTATAATTCCCCCATTAGAAGAAATTAGTTTACCAATAGATGGTAGAATTGTTACAGCTACACCTTTTAAAATTGATATAGTAGACATCAAAGGTGATCCTAAGAATAAAGATATAAATATATTAATTCAAAAGAATAATTATACTAATCAACTACTATACGTAGTCTCTAATCAAATCCTTAAGATTGATAATAAATCAATTTTTAATGACTAGCCATTAGTACATTACATGAGATTATACTAAAAATAAGGTAAAAACATGACTAAAGCTTGGGTATAAATATCACTTGGGCAAGAACATATGCCCAAGATCACTACCCGCACTTAAAGCCTTGTCTATCCTCGAACAAATCATTTACATCTCATACACAAGGAACTCACCCACTACAAATTAATGCAAGACAACGCAAATTAAGGCTACCATGATTGTTCATATGGCAAGTTCAACTCAAGCATGCTATATATATTACACAATTTGAAATCAAGCACAACCAAGTTACGACCTCTTAGCCTCAAGAATCGACTCTAAAACCTCAACGAACTTATGCACATCAGCCAATCAAGAAGTCTAACATGAATTCTATCTTTCCTAAAACTTGATCCCTCACAACAAAAGAGATACCCATTTTCACTCACAAATTCACAAGTTATAATATCTATGGGTATATGAATAAGAAATATGCTCCCTCTCACAAATAATTCATATACTACATGCAATGACCCATATGCTTGCCGTTAGTGTATTACTCAACTAATACAAAAACATCTAAAAGTAAGATCAAGTAGGACTTTATAGGTTGTAATGTAAGCTAAGGGATGGGTAGGTACTATTCTAGCCAGTAATAGAGACTATTTTCCCCAAGCACTTTTAATACATCACAATTTTCTCATTAAGCACCTTCTCTTCTTGTACTTCACCTCTAGAATTTTACTCCCTTTTCTCTTATGTATATTCCACTTAAGCACTTAGGAGTTTTGGATTAATTGCAGGTCTATTGAAAGAAAAGGATTAAGCTTTTATTGTGGCTAACAAAGAATAGGCTAAAGGCTCAATGGGCCTGACTATGATTATGCATTAAGGATAGGTAAAACAACGGATGAAAATAGGCTTATTCAAAGAAATTCTTGTATCATCTCCTACAATTAACATACCTCGTTTTTCTTTACAAACATACTAGGAAAGTCCTAGATACTATCTGATAGCATGGAATACACAAAACCTTACACTCACTACACATGTTCAAGTCAAGACAGACCCATATAGACTCTCAACCCGGCTAATCACATGAATTCAAAATTAAGCATAAAACATATAGAGTCACATTCCTGAGCCTAATTGTCTCAACCAAAGGTCATACAATTGGTTAACATGCTTCAAAATTATAGATCTACTTTTCAGTTGCAATCATGTACAACACTCAACAAGAGCATCAAGCCATCAATTAGTTAAGGGTTCAACAAAAATAACCTACTGACTAGTTTTTCCTCAAGATGGCCATCATCCATCCACCATCGGAAAAAGTCCTTAACTAAGACTAAAAATAGCAATTCACAGACAAAGAAGAAATTTCATTCTCGATTCAAAGTGCCCCTCTTCAGAAAAGAACTAAAAAAAAACTAAAGGGTGGGTGAACTGTGCTCAACTTAAATTTTTTCATAATATATTATTATACCAAGCACCAAATTCACCTAAAATCAACCTCAAAAGTTTTGAAATTTCCCTCACCTACACATAAAATATGCTATGTCCCCAAAGCATCAATTAAAATTACAACAGGGTTAGAGATACTTCCTGAGGCCTCTAGGCCTAACTAGTTGCATGTTCTTCATCCATTTTTGAACACATGGGTCATCGGCCCCACACTTATGTTTTTCCATGCTCCTTAGCTTCGGCTTCAAAGGGTAATCAATCTTCCTCTTAATCTGTGTTTTAACTCAAAAAAACAAAGATACAAGCGAAAATAAAACAAAATAAAAAAAACAAATGAAAAAATCAAACCTGTGGTACCCTTGGGTTGCCTCCTAAGCAGCGCCTGATTTTACATCATGACAAGACATGAACCATCCTTTTTCAGGATGTTCTCAAACATTTCTTCCCTCTCGGGAACCATCTCCTTTTTTTCTTAACTTTTGAGGGAATATCCTCCGCATTTTTCCTCTTCACTTCCATCACCTTTTTCACCAGAAAATTATGTGGAACTTCCTCAATAGTAGACTCAGGCTCTTTTATTAAGAGATCCTTCAGAAATGAACCTGTGGAATCCACCATCCCATACTCATCCTATGTCAGTATGTTGATCTTGAGATGATCTCTATAGTATGTTGGGGTGTGGATTTACTGGTACACTTTGAACATCTCCTCCTTATCATTCACCCACATTTTTAGAGTTCCAACTCTAACATCAATCATAGATCCTCCCATGGCCAGGAATAGACGTCCCAGAATAAGGGGTACTTTGTCATCTACCACAAAATCAAGAATTATAAAATTAGCAGGTATAATTAACTTACCTACTTTGATGAGTGGGTCCTCAATAATCCCTTCTAGTGCCACTTTTGGCTTGTCAGCCAGCTGCAACATCACTCTAGTGGGCCTTACTTTTCCCAAACCAAGTGTGTTGAAAAGAGATAGCGGCATCAAGATCACTTCCTCCCCTTGATCACACAAGGCCCTCTAATGTGTTGTGAGTTTACAACACTTTCAACGCTTAAAACTTGGAAATAAGCATGGACTTAGGTGTATTTATATGGATATGAGGCACTTTTACTTTGTTTTAAGGAAAAATATATTTTTGAGTTGAATTGTGCAATAGATGGATAAAATTGTGGAAAAGTAGCTAAGTACGGACCTTAGTATGCTCCTTATCATCCTGGTACGAGCCATACTAAGATTCGTGGAAAAGTACAGGACAAAAGTGTTGAGGCAAAAGGCAACTTATGGCTCATGGTACGAGCCATACCATAGTAGTCATAGAAAACTCCAGAAGATGCCGCACAGGGTAAGTCTCCTAGCACGGGTAGCAACCACGAATGGTGAGATCTACCTAAGACCCGTAACACAGAGCCTTGATAAAGTTCAGAAGATTGCTAGAATTCTCAGTATCATAGCACGGCTGATTGTATGACTCGTAGGTTCATGGTACAAGTCGTACCAGTTCACACACTCAGCCAGATTTAGCAGATGCCAGCCAACGTACGAGTGAAGGTACAACCCGTACAATCTGGTTACAGGTCATAGGTGAAGTCGGAGGTAGTTTCAGTAGTTTCCCTGTTTACTTAGGAAAAGGTTCTAAATATCTTGTATAAATACTTTTTAGGTTATTTTTAGTATGCGTGGAAGTTGGAAAGTACATGAAAAAAATTGAGGAAAATTATTGTTAGCTTTCTATTCAAGTCTTGGAGATTTTATTGCTTTGATTTTCTTCATTGTTCTTGAATAATTCTTCATAAATTCTTGCAATAATCAAGTGGGTTTTCTTCCAAGAATCTTTGTAAGTATTAACATTATGTGTTTGTCTATGAATGCTGATAATTTTCTTATAATCATGAGAGGCTAAAACCTCCACACCTAGGGTTGTGGGAACCATGGTGAATTGAAAAACTAGAGTTGCACAAAGTGATTTTAAACCAATGCTACATACTTGTATTGTATTCTCTTCATCCTTAATGTTTCTTAATAGAGTGCAACGTTAGGACTTGCTCGAATTCTTTACTTAATTGAACCTAGAGAAGTAGAGATTTGGAGAAGAGAATTACAACAAAGCCTTGATCTTTACGGGTCATTATATGACTTGAGCTGCGGTCACAGGATAGTTAATTTGGGACAAATTGACAATTATTGAAGCGAAATCACTCATGAAACCTTGCCCGATGAGTATAGTCAATCAATAGGTACGAACCAATCATTTTGGATAAACCCTAGTTATCAAGTTCTACAAGTAAGCATTGGGATAGATCACAAGTGTTGTCATGACCCGAGTCTACATCCTGGATGCAACATGGTACTTGGTGCCACAAGTGACCCCAAGATAACCCATGGATTAACATCACACTGTTAAACTAAAATAACATAGCGGAAGTTGGAAACCTAAATGAATAAATTGATTTCTAAAAATAAAAAATGTTTGATATAAATATTGAGACTTATGCAACTACTGAAAAAACAAGTTGAACAATACCAAGTCTGAAAGCCAACTAAGAACTAACGAATTGCTGGGACAAGCCCACAGCTAACTCTAAAATCCGAGAACAACAAACTGAAGTAGAAATAAAACCTCATCCTTGACAAAAGAGGACCTCACCAAGATAGTGCTGCTGAAATCGCCTGAAGGGAACTACTATCGCTGCTGTGACTGAGAACCTGCACCTGTATCATAATACGATACAATATGGAAATATGCATCAGTACTTGGAATGAACTAAGTACGTGTGATGTAAGTAAAGAAATGAGATTACATAATTGAACTAAGATTACACGAAATGACCAACTACAAACTAATGAGTACTGTGATATAAATGTAACAATATATGTACAAACACTGACTGATGGTCATAAACATATCCAAATATATGAAAATCTGAACTGAGCTGAAACTGAGACAAATCTGTATTGAGCTGCACTAATAAGTGGTAATGTATTATACTGTGGGAGCAATTATAACCGATATGTAACAACTTGAGCAAAACATGGAGTCCGATGTATACTCCCCATCGAAGAAGGCCCACTATACCTTGCCAGGGTATAGTAGTTGAACTGGGTGATCACTATCTGATGCCCGCTCAGGCTAAAGACCTACAGTGGCAACGTAGTTCTGCGAACCTGGGTGCGCTGAAGCTTTCTTGGTGCTAAATCCTACTCCCATTGAAAATTCTAACTGTGACTACTAGGCTGATAACTCAAAACTGATGTCCTAGACTAACTCAGTGATAACTATCTAGAAGTACCTTGAGAGTCTGAATTCCAAGACTGGCCAGAGCTTCTTTGTATGAAAGCATCATAACCATCTAAAGAACAACCTGATCATTAATATTGTGGAGTGTTACTGAACTCCTCAAGAACTGACTATAGTCAAACTGATCAGCTGACATTACTGAAAGATACTAAAAAGGCTAACGTTAGACTAAAACTGAAACTAACATTTAAACTGATCGATAATTCTCATGACAGAAATAACTTGGTGATTGCAAGAATTTACAGAGTCAAACAATACTTGTATTTAGACAATTATACAATACTCAATTCAATGTATTTAAAGAAACTAGGGCTAAAACCAATGTTTCATGGAAAGAATAACAACATGCTAAATAATTAATGAAGACTTGAAAGAATTCATAAGAACTACAATCTACTAGTAATGCTCATAGTTTGACTGAAGGATAACCCTAGCTTGGTTCTTTAGGTGATTAGAATTGAACATGATTCTATAAGGGTTTCGGGGAACTAGGGAAGCATAATTCCGTTGTTAAATTCCCACATACCTAGGTTCAAAATCTCTGGGAAAATCCTGGTGTAATCTGAGAAGAAGACTGAACCCTAGTTCTTACTTTGCACCTCTTGCTTGAGCTTTCTTCATACTAACTTAAGAGAATGAGGGAAATTAGAGAAAACTATCGACTAACTCCATAAATCCCTCTTAAATAACCCCAAAACGACTTAGTTTAAGACCAGGAGCTTAGGAATAACAAAACAACCCTACTAAAAATGCAGGAAATTGGACCCTACCAGTCCTCACGAACGACATCATGACCCGTGAGGTGCTAGATGAGTCGTGAGGTCCAATCTATTGTCAACACTGGAAAAATCTTCAAGTCCAGATGATGATAGACTTCACGAGTTGTGAGGTACACCATGACTTGTGACTCCCTCATGACGTCTCCGAAAAATCAAACCTTCAATCTTAGACCACCTTGACCATGGCTCACTTCACGAATCATCAAATACTCCATGACTCAGGACTTCCACTCGTGGTCCACCCCTAACCATGACTTCTCATGACTAGCCTTCACTTAACGAGTCACTCCATGACTTATGGAGTCTCTTTACGGGTCACTGGATGACTCGTCCTGTGACCTGACAATATTTTCCTATTTTTCTCTGCTTAACCATGTCTAATCTTAGGGACTTTTGGGGTGCTAAAATATCTCCCCCTTGGGAACATTTGTCCTCAAATGTGGATAAACATACTAATAAGCTAGAGAAAAGAGTTGAAATCCCAAATATTGATCATCTGAAGCTAAAAACTGGCGGAGTGACTAACTCCGAACTAATATAGGGATGGTCACTGAGTTGATGCAACTAGGGTGCATATTTAAAACATGAATATGGTTGATGAGTATGGAATGAAATAGAGTACTAAAACTGAACTGGAAGGAACAAATGAGGGTATTTAGCAATCATGTTTGCTTCTGCTTCCCATGTAGCTCCCTCAACTTGCTTGTTTCTCCACAAAACGTTTCTTGAAGCGACCTCCTTGTTCCTCAGCTTATGAACTTGACGGTCTAGGATCTCAAATGGAACTTATTCGTAATAGAGGTTGTCCTTTACACGAACACTCTCTAGAGGCACTACTGAGGTCAGATCACTGATGCATTTCTTAAGTAATGACACATAGAAGACTGGATACACCGATGCTAATTTTGCAGGAAACTTTAACTTATAGGCCATATTGCCAATACGTCTCAGAATTCTGTAAGGTCCCACATATCATAGACTAAGTTTTCCTTTCTTCCCAACCTCATCCTTAATGTGTTGTGAGTTTACACTACTTTTGATGCTTAAAACTGAGAGAATAGCAAGGACTTAGGTATGTTTATATGGATATTAGGAACTTTTATTTTTATTTCAGGAAAAATAAGTGTTGGAGCAAAAATTTGTAAAAGAATCCTTAACATACAAAAAATCATCCAAAGTACAAGTCTTAGTACGAGTCATACCTTGATTTTACGAGCCGTACTAAGAATTGTGGTTAAATTCAAAATGCTGGAATGAGGGGAAGGCAACATACGACTCTTAGAACGAGTCATACCAAGATGGTACAAGCCATAACTGGATCGTGGAATTATCTAGAGAAAATTGCACCAAGGAAGACTCTTGGTACGGATGGACTCACGGATCATATCACCAACATACGAATCGTACAATAAGCCGTGGTGAACATCAAGAGATTCTTCGATATTTGGTAGAACTTTATATACAACAAAAAGTACGATTTGTAGGAAGAAGGTACGAGTCATACCACAACACTCATGGAAAATTTCAGAAGATGTCAGAGTTCTCAGGGCCAAACCACGGAAGCATTGTTCGACTAGTAGGATTGAGGTACGAGTTGTACCAGCCTACCAACACTTAGCCAAATCTGCAGCAGTCAAGGACTTATGAGAAACATATACGACCTGTACAATCCTGCTATGGGTTGTAGGTCCAATCGTGACACAGTCGGTACCAGATATGAAAAATTCCCTGTTAGCTTAGGAAATGGTTTCTAATGTCTGTATAAGTTGCCTTTACATTTTATTTTAGTTAGAGAAGGACAGAACCGAAGTAGTAGATGTGTGAAGGATAACTTTTATGAATTTTTATCAACTTTTGAGGAGCAATTATTGTGATCAAATTCTTGATTTGCTACACTATTCTTGAGATTGTTCTTTGCTATTCAAATCTGGTTTCCTTCCAATTGTTGCTGTAAGTATTTAATTATGTGTCTGTCTATGAATGCAAATTGTAATCTTACAACCATGAGAGGCTAAAACCTCCACAACTAGGGGTTGTGGGAATCATGGTGGATTAACAAAATAAGATTACACAAAAGTAATTCAAAGTAATACTAAACGCTTGTACTATATTATCTTCATCTTTAAACATCTCTCAACGATGTACAATATTAGGACTTGCCCAAATTCTTTACTTTCTTGAACCTAGAGAAGTGGAGATTAGGAAAAGAGAATTACAAGAAAGCCTTGGTCTTTATGATTATTGTATTAACTTGAGTTGTGTACGTGGGATAGTTAAATTTGGAACATATTGATAACGGTTAGTTTGAAATTACTCATAAGACCTGACTTGGTGATTGAGTATATTCATCCAATAAAGATAGACCAGTCATTTAGGTGAACCCTAGTTTTCAGTTCTAAAAGTAAGAATTGGGATTGATCACGTGTGTATACCCGAAGTAGTTATGAACCCATGGGGAACAACTACCCTAGTTTTTTGCAAATCTTGATTTAAATGACAAATATAATGTTGTTTTCTTTAAATTGCCCCCAATTTGGAGATAACTCACCAACAAGTTAAATTACCACATTAGTCTAGATCTTACCCTATTCCCTGTGGGTTCGACCCCAACCTCTTAGTTGGGTTCTTTATTGACAACGACTGCTTCATACTTTGTCAGAAAGTGCGAATTTGAGTGTTATCAAAAAGTGGCATCGTTGCTAGGGAATATGGCTAAGATCAGATTACTTGCTTGTATTTGACTTTTGGTTGTTATTTTCCCATTTACGTTTTCTTTGTTTTCTTTTCTGATTCATTTAGGCCAACACAAAGGGAACTACCTTTGCAAACACCCAGATGGAAGACAAGAGGCTGCTAGCACCTGTGAAGGAGATGATGAATATTGACACATTAGCAGCTGTCTTGATGAACTATGAAGGAGATGGGGTACCGGCGTACATGAACCAGGTGAATGCCCTAGATGGAATGGGATCATATAACTTCATACCAAAGAAGTTAGACCTTGATATAAATAATTACTTGACTCTGCCAGCAAAGCCATTAGTAGAGGAACCACCAGTCCTTGAACTGAAGGCACTACCTCCCTATCTCAAATACGCATTCTTGGGTGAAGTCCACACTTTTCCAGTAATTATTGCAGCGGATTTGACAGACTGGAAAGTAGAAGCTTTGGTCACAGTATTAAAAAGGCACAAAAAGGCAATTGGCTGGACAATGGCTGACATCTATTGGGATCCCTCCAGGAATATGCACTCACAAGATATAGCTCGAGCCAAATTGCACACCAAGTATAGAGCATCAGCGACGCCTGAACCCTCCAATACAAGAAATAGTGAAAAAGGAGATTATCAAGTGGTTAGACACTGGTGTAGTCTACCCCATTGCGGATAGCAAGTGGGTATGTTCGGTACAGTGTGTGCCAAAGAAAGGTGGGATCATAATGGTACCCAATAAGAAGAATGAGTTGATACCAACACGACCAGCAACAGGATGGTGTGTATGCATGGATTATAGGAAGCTCAACCACTGGACCCAGAAGGATCACTTTCCAATGCCATTCATGGATTAGATGCTTAACAGATTGGCAGGTAGAGGCTGGTACTATTTTCTCGAAGGCTACTCGGGGTACAATCAGATCACTATAGCCTTGGAAGATCAAGAAAGACTACCTTCACCTGCCCATATAGAACATTTGTGTTTAGAAGAATGTTGTTTGGATTGTGCAATGTGTTCGCGCTCTGCTGCTCGGTATATATTATACACCGACACGCAAGTGTACGTGGTCAAACAAGTAATAAAGTGGCTAAGTAGCCAAGTATCGATCCAAGGAGGCTGCTCTAGATATGCAAAACTGCCTAGTTTACTATATCTCTATTCTATTTCTAACTATGTTAACAACAATCCAACCAAGATTTGAGTAAGTTTTGTTTCTAAACTAATTATCTACTAAAATTAATAACTACTATTTACGTTGAGTTTAGACAATGGATATGCACATGCCAAGGTTAAGAACGAGTAATGAACTTGATAATCATGATAATTTGGTCATCTTCTTCTTCATATTGCTAGCCAAGAACGTTTGCCTAGAAATTAAAACTTCCGTATTTAATTTCACTTTAGCTTCATAAACCATTCATCTACATTTCTGTGATCAAATGCAATTTATGACCTAACACTACAATTCCGGTTCCTAAATTGACTAATACGGCTTTCAAGTATATTTCTATCAAGAAAGCACATCAAAACCCAATTTTCCCAAATCAAGTTAAGAACAATACCCTATTAATTCACAACTTTCCAATTTCATGCTCTCTCGAGTGAAATTGGACTTTTTAGATATACATTAATGGTGGCCAATCAAGAATGTAATAAGCACAAGAATTAATAGAACAACATGCAAGAAGAAGAAGAAACCATATCAATTATTACCAACATTCATTTCACAAGTTCAAAACCTCAGCAAGAGAGGAATTAACCACTCATTCTTGGATTAATCATCCTAGAATGAGTGTGAATCATGCATACAATTGAAGGAAAGAAGAAGGGAAGAGAAGAAAACTCTTATCTTTTCTATTCTTCAACTGCCACAAAACCACGTTCCTACTCCCACATCTGAACTCAGGCTAAAAAACTAAAACTAAAAAAAACCTCCTAAAAATAACATAAGTGTGCTATTTATACTAGTGGGAAATTTTTCCCGGAATAACAAGCAACGTGTCACGGAGGCCAACGCGGAGCACTGCCTCCGTGACATGGCGTGGACGCGGACCCTCTCTGGAAATTGCATGGTCCGGATAATTAGCCTCAACGTGGCACGGAGGCCATCGCAGAGGCCTGTCTCCGTGCCACGGAGCTGACGCGCAGGCACACTGGAAATTGCCACTTTTATTTCTGCCCCGGGCAGTGTTCTACCGCGATGGCAGCGTGGCACGGCACCATCGCGGAGCCACTGCATAATATGCCATCCGAGGTCTTTTCCACGCTCGCATCCAAGTCCAACTCCGACATAGTTCCAACACGCATTTTAGCTCTTAAAAATCACATTATCCTGCAAAACAAATGCTAATCATGTTGGTTAGTATAAATTCGCATTTTATTACCAAATACATGATATTATATACACATTTCACAACAAACAAGGTAAAAATGATACGTTTGAGTATCACTTGGGCATATAAATCTGCCCAAGATCACTTACCCCACACTTAAATCCTTGTTCGTCCTCGAACAACACATACACAAATCATGCACATCACATCTCAACCTTTGTCACTATGGTGCAACCATTTACGTTACGGTCATACCGATTATTCGATTTTTGCAAATCATCAAGAAAACATGCTTGGTCGTACAAGACAATGACCTTAATACATCGAGGCTTCCTAGACTTTTAAGAATTGATTCTTGATATCGGCAAACTCATGCAAATCAACTAATCAAGAAATCCGACACGAAAATCAATCTTTCATCAAGCATGTACCCTCACAACTCGAGAGAAACTTCCCCTTTTATGCTCGTGCAGCACACAAACATGCAAGTAGGGGCATATAGAAATTAATTTCACTCTCTCTCCCAAAAGAATTCACATGCATCATGTCATGACCCATAGGCTTGCCCTTAGTGTATTACTCCACTAATATAAAGAAATGCAGTGTAGGATCAAATAGGACTTTTAATGGGTTGTAACTGGGCTATGGATCTAGTATATATATATTGGATTAGCCAATAATAGTTGCTAGCATCCTTAAGCGCCTTTTCAACTCATTCCCATCGACTCATGGACATTGTTCCTCTCTTTTCTCTTTTTCTCCCATTCATGCTGGTTTACTTTCATACAGCCCATTTCATCAGGCACACTTGACCCCAAACGGAAGGTTTTCATGTACCCTCAATTTCATTTAATTACAACTAGTACCTCTTCAACACCATCTTTTCTTTCCTCACTTTGCTTTTCTTTTCTTTTCACTCTTTTCACTCTTTAACACTTTGGGAAACAATTTTTTTGTTCTTTGTAAGCGCTTAAGAGCTTCTTATAGACTTTAAGGCTAATGAAAATAAGGAATAAAGCTTAGTTCATACAATTCTGGACAAAAGAAAGAAATCGGCTAAAGGCTCAATGGGCTGACTAGGGTATACAACATATAAAAAGGTAGAACTTGACAAGAAAAAAATGGAAACTAACGGTTAAAACAAAGAAATGCCTACATCCTTTCCGACACTACACCTCCTTCATTTCGCTTTGTATACACGCCAGGCAAGTTCTAGACAATTCACAATGACATGGAATAGCAAAACCTCACTCACACTTCATGCACATGCTCGAATCAAGATGCATTCACAGACTCTTTAATTAGTCAAGTACATGAATTCAAGATTATGCCTCAATCATAATGAACCAAATTCTATAGCCTAGGTAACTCAACATATTTACACAATTACATGCTTTCAAACGAATCACTTTCGCATTTCGAACATCAATTACACACGCAACAAAATTTTAGCAACCATAAGCAACTACAGTTTATTGATGCAATCCACCAAAGAAACTAAAAACAAATCATCTACTCCTATCGACTACATTTCCCTTAAGACGGTCGTCATCCATCCATCATAGGGAATGTTCACTAACTATGACATCGGTTCAATGGGACTATTCTCGGTAAAAGAACCGAAAACAAACTCCGAGAAACCCAAAAATAAAACTTCAAAATTTTTGCAACACATCGATCATTTCGATGAAAAAAAAAATATATTTACAAAATATGTTGATAAGTGCAACATCCTTTCGCAAAAATTTTGAAAAATATCGATCATATTGATAGAGAAAAAAAATATTTTTACAAAATATTTACAAAGGCAACCATAACTTTTTTTAAAAACACACATCATTAGCCACAAACAAATATATACACATCATTCACAGATCAGTTCACAACAACAGGGAAAGCACAGACATACACAAACGTCAAGGAAGAATATACAGCAGATTTAGAGCCTATGACCCAGCACCTAACTACTCCCCACCCCACACTTAAATCGAACACTGTCCTCAGTGTTCACAAAAATACAAAGCACAAAATTTTGGGTGGTGAAACTCCCTGCTCAGTCGAAATATTCGACTTCCTCATCCGGTGCTGCGGCCTCGTCGCCCATATCTGAATCAGCTCCCTCGCCGTCATCGGACTCCACATCAGAGTCCTCACGACGTGTCTCCTCATCAGTAGGGACGTCGTCGTCAGTCGGCTCCACAAAGGCTGGCCCCACCTTGCATAAAGCTCTGGCGTTCTCGCCAAAAGGGTAGTCTAGCTCCAGCTGCCATAATTCATCCTCGGTGGCTGGTCTCCCACCTATCCGTAGCTGCAGCATCTGCATACCGAACATACGGGCCATATACTGGTCGTCATGAGCATGTCGCTCGCCCAGAGTCAGCACAGGTCCGTGTGTAGTGTCGGGGGCCTTGGTCTTTGTCACATCAAGGGCCCGCCGCTCCAATTGCGGAATGTAATCCAACGCTTCTTCCTCAACGTCGAGGCCTCGGAGGAAGGTGGTGATGAGTCCGCCAAACCCGTATCTGTGGCCCTGGTGTAGTCTGGCTCTCTTCATGGCGGATATTATAACCGCCCCCACATTAATCTCAAGCCCTTTCATAAGGGCATACACCAGGCAGACACGGTCCCGGGTCACGTCTGTCATATGTACTCCCGGGATCAAACACGAACATACAATTTTTAGCCAGATTCTGGCCTCCCTGTTCATCTGCGAATAAGGCAGAGTCTGGTGGTAACCCCTCTCTTTGTGTCTACTCCATCGGGCTGTGGATCGAGCCCCGCACAACGTACGTCTAATGTCGGCGTACGGTGGGGTGAGGTTGAGCTGGCGGAGAACGTGGACGTCTGTGTCCCGCGCTCCAACGATGGCATTCAGCTGCTGGGGTTCCAGAGTGACAATCTGCCCTCTGATTTTAATAGTGTGGCTTCTGATGGCCGGGTTCCAGTTGGCATAAAATTCCCAGACCAAGTGAAGGTTGCACTCCTTGGGCTCCTGAAAAATAAAGCTGAGCCCAGCTGCTTCAATCCTCTGTACGATGCGAGGGAACTCCTGTGCAAGTGGTTCCCTTGCAATATGTTCCTCCGGGAAGTACTTGTTCTCCTTATGCTTTGCGTACCACTTCTTCCCTTCATCGGTAACCCATCGTGTTCCGTATCGGTGGTGTTGACAGCGTGGAACAGCAGGTGCAGCTGGTACAGTAGTGCCCAGTCTCATTCTCTTTCTGCCGGTGCCTGAGGTTGAAGCACCCTTGCCTTTATCTTGTCGGCTGGCCATTGTACCTGTCCATTTGCACAGACAAGCACAACGTTAAGCTAAAAACTTGTTAGTTTTGGCTAAGGTCGGGTTAAACAAAATTTACCCCACACTTAGTCTTTAACAATATTTACAACATGTTAGCAAGGATAGATCTATTTACACCCCAAACACAATCACTATAAACATATTGCTTAGTGCGTTCACAAAAATTCGACAGCATAACGGCTAGCGAACTACTCAGACTTCATACAGCTAACCCAATCCTACCATCGACAGCTATTCACCCATGGCACTTAGCAACAATAACAACAACCAAATAGAAACAACAATACAAACATTTTATATACACTAATCTAAGCAATTCAACCAATTCACATATTACGCAATGTCCCACTAAAAATCGAGAATTAGTCGTCTTTCACCAATTATACAATATTTACCACGACTTATCTCAAATAATAAACACAACCCGGCATCAATTTCGTCAAACTATCAAGTTACCCAAGTTAAAATTCAACAACCCCAAGCCCTAGAACTCAATTCGACAATCAACAATGAAGTATTCAATCAATCGATAAGTTCACCCGTCAACTACAACAATCCGAACACAATCAATCGCAAAATAATTCACGTCATGTATAATTTCTACCTAGGGTGATATATATCACCTCACATGCTCAAAATCGACAGAAATCGCCAAAAATTTGAGATAGACGATGAAAACATACCTTGGAATTGAAGAATCGATGAAGACTTGACGTTTTCCTTGCCTCTTAACGTGGCACGGAGCTTGGGGGTAGGGGAATGGGTGTTTGGTCGCGGAGGGAAGAGGGAATGGGGAAAATAGGGGCGAAATCGGGGGTTTTTATTAAGAAAACACGTGGGTCACCCGGAAACCCGATGTGACCCGGCACTGGGATAAGGGCAACGTGTCACGGAGGGTAACGCGGAGGCCCTCCTCCGTGACACGGAGCCAACGCGTTGGCTTACTGGAATTTTAGAAATTCCAGATTTGCCTTCAACGTGTCACGGAGGCCAACGCGGAGCACTGCCTCCGTGACACGGCGCCAACGCGCCAGTGCTCTGTTTCACTATCAAATTTTATTTTTCATACCTCGCCTCGTTTTCTCGATTCCACGTATTTTTCCTCCGGTATACCTGAAAATTCACTAAACAAAAATTGGTTAAATGACTAGATTCCCTACTAAAAGAATAAAAATTACTAATTAAAATGCACATCTAAACCTAGTCAAGAAAAAGAAGAGAAAATAAAATAAAAGAAAAACTTTACACTAAGGAAAAAGAAAGAAAAATATTTTTCACGGGTTGCCTCCCGTGCAGCGCCTGGTTTAACGTTGCGGCTCGACAGCCTTTACGCTCAATTTTCTACTAGGGAGATGGACGATTTGACCCGATCATGGTCATCTCCCCAGTAGTTCTCAACCTTGTCTGGTGGCCTACCTAGTAACTCTCGGGAATCACTCAATCCATTTGCATTCCCATGATCAATCACGTTGATCACCGAGAGTTCCTTATAGACAGTCGGGAGCTTAGGTGCCTTGTACACGTCGAACACCTCAACCTTGTCGTGTGCTCGCATAGTGAGTTGACCCGCAGCTACATCGATCAATGCCTTTCCGGTTGCCAAAAATGGTCGTCCCAAAATAAATGGGACTTCTGCATCTGGCTTAAAATCCAAAACAATGAAATCTATCGGAAAAATGAGGGAGCCTACCTGCACTAGAACATCCTCCACAATGCCATCCGGCTTAGCTAAAGACCTGTCTGCTAGCTGCAAGATCACTGTTGTAGGTCTAGGACTCCCTAGCCCTAACTTTTTGAATACCGAAGATGGCATCAGATTTATACTTGCCCCCAAGTCGCATAACCCACGAGCTCGGATACTTTGCCCAATCGTCAGCTGGATAGTAAAACTTCCAGGATCCTTCAGTTTAGTGGGCAACCTGTTCTGAATACAGGATGTGCATTCCTCCGTTAAAGCCACCGTGGCATACTCGGTCAAGCGACTTTTGTTGGCCACAATGTCTTTGATATACTTTGCATATTTTGGCACACCCTGCAAGACATCAACAAGAGGTAAGTTAACATGTACCTGTTTAAGTACCTCCATGAATTTCTGGAAACACGCCTCCTCCTTGTGTTTCTTAAGTCGTTGAGGGAACGGGGGTGGAGGCCTTGTTGGTTCAGCTTCTTTGGTCTTCCCCGTATCTGAGGTTTGTTCTCCCTCAACATCTGCTGCTCCTGACTTCTGCGGCGGTCTTTCCGGTTCCACCTCCTTTAATTGTAAACCACTCCTCGTGGTCACTGCATTTACCTGCTTAGGATTGGGATCCGTGTCGCTAGGTAGTCCTCACCTTGGTCTAGTATTTTGGGCACTGGTAAATTGCCCAAACTGATATTCAAGAGCCTTGGTTGCCAATTGATTGTTCTTTACTTCGGCCGCCAGTTTGACATAGTCAGCCTGCAATTGTGCCTGGTTGGAAATCATGGTCTTGAACATTTCCTCAATAGTCGGTGATGGTGGTGGAGGAGGGGCATTGTGATTTCTAAACTGATTCTGATAGCCTTGTTGCCCTCCTTGGTTTCTGTGCATACCCTGCCCTGAACCCTGGCCCTGTTGATTGTTGCTACCCCACGAAAAATTTGGATGATTCCTCCAATTCGAGTTGTAGCCACCACCAAACTGCTGTTGATTCCTCTATGCATTGCCCACAAAGTTGACAGAATCAGGATTTGCACCACAGCATTCAGCTGAATGCTCACTACTACCACACACTTCACACCACATCTGTTGGACTGCATTAACTGAGGCTGACGGCTGGTTCAAATTCATATTGCTGAAGTGAGAGTTTAACTGATTTTGCAAAGCAGCTATCTGTGCAGCGATAGCTGTGAATCCATCCACTTCAAGCACTCCCGCTACTTTCCTTGCTCCACCTCTTGAAGAATCTGCATTCCATTCCGGATTGCCTTGTGAAATTCGGTTGAGCAAAGTGTACAGCTCCTCATAAGTCTTCTCCAGCGCTTGCCCTCCAGTTGCTGAGTCTAACAAAATTTTAGTGTGGGGTTCCAAACCCTCAATAAAAGTGTGGACCAACACCTCATTTGACTGATGATGATAAGGACAGTCCCGCAACATGGACTTGAATCTTTCCCAGGCTTGATAAAGATTTTCTCCTTCCCTCTGTTTAAAACTTAGAATCTGACTTCTAAGTTTAGCTATTTTACCTGAAGGGAAAAATCTGATCAAGAACTTCTTTGCAAGATCATCCCACGTTGATATAGAGTTGGGTGGTTCAGCTTTTAACCACCTCTTGGCTTCACCAAGTAAGGAAAATGGAAATAAGGTGAGCCAAACATAATCAGGTGACACTCCAGCGGGGATGTAAGTGTCACTTATCTCCAAAAAGTTCTGGAGATGTTGTTGCGGATCTTCGTGAGGGAGACCGGTAAACTGCCCGCTAGTGTGCAAAAGTTGCACCATATTTTGCTTTAACTCAAATCTCCCCCCAGGCTCTGGTTTGCGGATGCTGGAATGTACATTATTAGCGTGTGGGATTGCCACCTCGCGAACCGGCCTGGCTGCTACTTCCTCGGGCACTAACACTGCCCGCACAACTGGTGGATTGGGTTGCTCCATCATAGACTGTTTGAGCAACTGCAACTTCTTCCGAAGAGCTTCTCTATGTTGACTATGCAATTCACGTTCTGGCTCTAAGTAAGATTCCACCAGCTCCTTGTCCCTTGCCAGTGTTCACAGAAATAAAAATCTGCAAAATACAGGCTAAGACCAAGTTGTTAACACTTAAGAAAATAAAAATACAAATACAGTAAATTTACACTAAATAAAATTTTACAAATCGCCTAGCCTCCCCGGCAACGGTGCCAAAAACTTGTTCGCGCTCTGCTGCTCGATATATATTATACACCGACACGCAAGTGTACGTGGTCAAACAAGTAATAAAGTGGCTAAGTAGCCAAGTATCGATCCAAGGAGGCTGCTCTAGATATGCAAAACTGCCTAGTTTACTATATCTCTATTCTATTTCTAACTATGTTAACAACAATCCAACCAAGATTTGAGTAAGTTTTGTTTCTAAACTAATTATCTACTAAAATTAATAACTACTATTTACGTTGAGTTTAGACAATGGATATGCACATGCCAAGGTTAAGAACGAGTAATGAACTTGATAATCATGATAATTTGGTCATCTTCTTCTTCATATTGCTAGCCAAGAACGTTTGCCTAGAAATTAAAACTTCCGTATTTAATTTCACTTTAGCTTCATAAACCATTCGTCTACATTTCTGTGATCAAATGCAATTTATGACCTAACACTACAATTCCGGTTCCTAAATTGACTAATACGGCTTTCAAGTATATTTCTATCAAGAAAGCACATCAAAACCCAATTTTCCCAAATCAAGTTAAGAACAATACCCTATTAATTCACAACTTTCCAATTTCATGCTCTCTCGAGTGAAATTGGACTTTTTAGATATACATTAATGGTGGCCAATCAAGAATGTAATAATCACAAGAATTAATAGAACAACATGCAAGAAGAAGAAGAAACCATATCAATTATTACCAACATTCATTTCACAAGTTCAAAACCTCAGCAAGAGAGGAATTAACCACTCATTCTTGGATTAATCATCCTAGAATGAGTGTGAATCATGCATACAATTGAAGGAAAGAAGAAGGGAAGAGAAGAAAACTCTTATCTTTTCTATTCTTCAACTGCCAAAAAACCACGTTCCTACTCCCACATCTGAACTCAGGCTAAAAAACTAAAACTAAAAAAACCTCCTAAAAATAACCTAAGTGTGCTATTTATACTAGTGGGAAATTTTTCCCAGAATAACAAGCAACGTGTCACGGAGGCCAACGCGGAGCACTGCCTCCGTGACACGGCGTGGACGCGGACCCTCTCTAGAAATTGCATGGTCCGGATAATTAGCCTCAACGTGGCACGGAGGCCATCGCGGAGGCCTGTCTCCGTGCCACGGAGCTGACGCGCAGGCACACTGGAAATTGCCACTTTTATTTTTGCCCAGGGCAGTGTGCTACCGCGATGGCAGCGTGGCACGGCACCATCGCGGAGCCACTGCAAAATATGCCATCCGAGGTCTTTTCCACGCTCGCATCCAAGTCCAACTCCGACATAGTTCCAACACGCATTTTAGCTCTTAAAAATCACATTATCCTGCAAAACAAATGCTAATCATGTTGGTTAGTATAAATTCGCATTTTATTACCAAATACATGATATTATATACACATTGCACAACAAACAAGGTAAAAATGATACGTTTGAGTATCACTTGGGCATATAAATCTGCCCAAGATCACAATGCATCGACCATATTCTAGTTGTGCATGATGTCGATATTCTCAGATGTGGCGGAGGACACCATCGAGGTATTCATGGAAAACTTCTCAGTTATGGGTGACTCATTTGAAGCTTGCCTCAAAAACTTAGGCAAAGTGTTGAACAAATATAAAAAAACTAATCTGGTCCTAAATTGGGAAAAATGTCATTTTATAGTCAAGGAAGGAATAGTGCTGGGACACAAAATCTCTAGAAAAGAGATTGAGGTGGACAAGGCAAAAATTAAAGTTATAGTAGGTTTTCCACCACCTATTTCTGTTAAAGGGGTCAGAAGCTTTGTAGGGCATGTAGGATTCTATAGGCGGTTTATCAAGGACTTCTCAAAGATTACACAACCATTGTGCAAATTACTTGAGAAGAAGGTGAAGTTCGTATTTGATAAAGCATGTCTAAAGGCTTTTGAGTTCTTGAAAGAGAAACTCACCATTGCTCCTATTATCATAGCTCCAGATTGGTCTCTTCCGTTTGAAGTAAAGTGTGATGCTAGAGGGGTTGATTTCGGTGCTTTCTTGGGCCAACAGAGAGCAAAGATTTCCATCCCATCTATTATGCTACACTACTAAAAACTAGTCAAAAACGAGGGCCATTTCTGACAGACAGCGTCGCTTTTTTGGACAAAAATGAGGAAAAACCGACGGACAAAGGGTCGTCGGAATATATCGCGTCAGGAACAACAAATCTATGGACAACATCAATTAATACCGACGGACGTCTGTCGGTTTGGTAAATTTTAACTCTGAGCGTTCTTTAAATGTTACCCGATGGGAGAAAAAATTATTACCGACAGACACCGTTGGTAATATTCAATTATTAATTAAAATTTTAAATTAAAATTTTTTAAAATTTACTCACAGTGTCCGTTGGTATGTTCTTTAAAACTAAGAACATACCGACAGACACCGTCGGTTAGTTTATCGATTTTCTGGGTTTCTGCTGGTATGTATTTGTAGAAAACCGACGGACTTACCTACGTTGTCCGTCAGTTTTCTACAAATGCACCAGCAACAGAAAGTTACAATTTTTGAATTTCGACCTGCCAAATTAAAAATCAATTCTGTTTCAACTAATATCCAGCACTAATTGCTGCCAAAACAATTCCAAATCAACAAGAACATCAATAACATAGTAATTATCGAATTAAATAATAAAAAACAACACTTTATATCCACCAAAATTATCAACAAAGTTTGAAAATATCAAAATATATATATACAAAGCTTTTTTTGAATGTACAATAATCCTAATGACTAAGGTGTCACTTTGATAGTCTCATCATCTGTCGAAAACACTTCTTCATCCGAAGGAGGAGAACGGGCATGTCATCTCTGCACTCCACTAGCTAGGCTGTTCACTTATGCCTTGAGACTCTTGGTGGTATGACACATTGACCTACTCTCTGCAATGCGTCTTGACTCAACATCTGCTAAGGAACGTGTAAGTTGTTCGATCTTCTACGACATAGCAGCGATCTGAACACCATCAACCGCCTCAGCCTAGCTAGAAGAGCCAATACCTTCCAGTCCAGACGGAATCCGTCGAACTGGGTTTCTATATCCTAGTCCATAGATTCTCCCCTTTTGCCTCCCCTCAACCACTTTTTTAGTCCAAATCTAGGTAGCGACATCTAGCGGAGGCTGGGTCATCCCACCTAGGGCTTTTTGAGTCTGGCTGTACTCAGAAAAGAGTCGCTGATAATCCATTTACATAATTAAAAAAATTTAATTATTATAATATGGTTATTCAAATTAAACTTAACAGATTACTATTTATATATAATATGTATGAACTTACATAGGCTTGTTCAACTCTTTGTTCGAGTCATGTGTCTGCATCAGACTCATTCTTCTTCTTCTCTATGTGGGTAGCCCGAAATAGCTCCTCCTGAGTCGGGCCGTGACCCAATTTTTTGGCCTGCAAACAAAATGTAATCAAAGTAAAATAATATATAAAATTTAATCAAATTTATATAAGTATTGAATATAATAGTTACTCACCAATTCTTTAGCTATCATCACATTGCTCTTTGCATCCCCAATGTCGAACGAACCACTTTTTCTTTCACTCCCGGCCTTCTTCACCTGTTCAACATTTGTCCTTAAATCCAAGCGTGCTCCAATATCTCTGAAGCGCCTCGAAAAGATGAGGTACCATCTATTCAGGCCACTTGTTGTTTAATCTTGCATCCCTAAACCAATCTTACATCCTTGAACTGCCCCTTCTCTCAAAGTTTGTGGCTAGATTCTTATCGTGTTGAGGAAGCCAAATACACAATGTTTGTAATCAAGGATCAATAGTGTTAGATGATATATAATAATCACGGGTCAAAGAAGAATTTTATGAAATAATAATTTATTTATATACCTTAAACTCATTAAACATGGTCTGTCGAACCCAATGTGGTATTTTAGTCCAACTCAGATAAGGTCGATCATATATCCTCCGAATGCTCTCCCTTAGAGCATTTTCGGCCTCTTTTCCTGGATGAAACCTGTAAAAATGATAATAAACATGTCAAGTCATAAATATAACATTAATATTAAATATTATAAGTATAAATCAAAAATAAAATCTAACTTACCCAAATCCATCAGGCATGATCACCAGTCTACTGAGACTGTCTGTATCTCCTATATGTGGCTCTCCAGCTGCTGGTGCTGGTGCTGGTGTTGTTGTCGGCGCCGATGCCGGTGGTGGTGCCAGTGCTCTATATGACTGGGTCAAGGGTGGAGCACTAAAAGCACCCTGTGAGTCTGACTCGAAGCTTCTATCTCTAAGTTGCAAGCCGAAAATGTCAGGAGATGATCCAATTGGGGAAAGACTACTGATGATGAATACGTCGAGTTTCCCCATGGTGGATGACTGCCAGGTATAGGCATGAAAGTGTGAGAAGTAGTAGGAAATGGAGGCATAGATGAATATGCTGGATGCCCAATGCCATAGGGGACATAGGACAGAGGTGGAGAAGAATGTGTATGTGGAGTAGATGAAAGGCCACCCAAAGCAGCACTAGAATCTAGTGGTCTCCTATGTGTTTTTGTACTACTCTTACTCGATTTACTACCCTTACTAGTTTGACCTCGATCAGCATCACCTGAGGACATCTGCATACAAGTTTACATTGTAAAATATAATTAAAATAATAATATAAGTATTAGATATAATAATTACTTAAAAGAATTAATTAAGCTGCTAATCATGATTCTCCCATTTTTCCTCCTCGCTTGTTTCATTTCCATTATTCTCCCATTCTTCCTTATCACTTGTTTCATAATCATCATTTGATTCTTCTCCCTTACTTGGTTCATTTTCATTATCTGATTTGTCCTCAACATTTGCAATTTCAATTATTACATCATCACCAGAAACTTCTTCTAATATGTGTTCATGATGTTCTAAACTTTGTTCTAACTCAGCATCCATAGTTTGATAGACAACTGCCAAATTATTTTGGTACGCCACATCCAACACATTATAAATCTCTATGTGACCCACGAGCTTAGTGTTTATAACCACCCATCAACCAGTCTTGTCTCTATGTAGAGTATATAGAGCATAATACACCTGCTTAGCATTTTGTGAAATGATGAGAGGATCATAACGGTCATACTATCTGGTGTGCCTAACTTCAGTTATATTATGTTGTTGATTAACCCTAGTACCTCTGTGCGATGGATCAAACCACTTACACCCAGATAGTACTATCTTTTTCCTCAGCCATCCAGCATACCTAACTTCCATTATCTCTTGTTTCACACCATAATAATCAACAGTTTGTCCATTACCGTCTACATTGCCTTTAACGCACACTCCGCTATTATTGGTTTTCTTATACTTATAAGTTTCCTTTGTTTGAAACTTGAAACCACTGACACAATATTTATGTATGGACTGAATTTGACTATCAGACCCATGTGCAACATCACTCACAATTCGCAAATATTCAATATTGTTATTTTCATCATGAACCTACATAGTGTTTAAAAAAATTGTTTAAACAAATGATTATGTTGTACTTATATCGTTAACATGATATTGAACACTTACATAGTCTTACAGCCAATCAGAGAACCTCATATATATGGCATCATTACCCCACTGTCCTACAAAGTAATTGTTCAATAACATTAGTTTTTAAATTAGTTTAAGCATTAGTATTTAAATAATATTATTCAATAACATCATTTAGAACTTACTCAATATATAGTTGTATCTCGGGGCAATTAAGCAAAACGTATGCCACAATAAATTGCATTTCCATACTACTCACACCTCATCTAGTTCGTTTCTTAGATCCTCGACCTGGTTGATTAAAAATTAAAATTGGCAGATGGCTTGGATCAATGTCACCGTCGTCATTGCGGCTAGGCCTATTTCTTAAAGTTGGCACTTGCTGATCGAAATAGTAAGAACAAAAATGAGCAGTTTCCCTTGAAAGATAAGTTTCACAGATAGATCCTTCAATCTTAGACCACTGCTTAATAGTTCTTTTGCACTTGCCAATAGTTCTGTATAAAATTTTGATGTTAGTAATTTGGTTAAACCAACTCTAAAAAAATGAATTCATTGTGTACAAAATCATAGTTTTAGTAACTTTCAAATGGATACATCCTTCTATATTGAACCGGGCCTCCAAGATGCGCCTCATGTATGAGGTGAATCAGTAAATGTTTCATCATATCAAAGAATCTGCACAGGTAGATATTTTCCATCTTAGTAGTAATCATAGGAATATTCTCATCCATCCTTTCTAAGTTATCCTCCCATAAAGTGTTACTACACAAATCTTTGAAGAACAAACTTACCTCTGTGATTGGCTTCCATATACTATAGGTAGCCTGTTAAATGCAATAGGAATCAAAGTTTCTATGAAAACATGACAGTCATGGCTTTTCATACCACACAACTTCCCTTCGTTCATAACTGCACGCTTCTCCAAATTTAAAGCATAACCCTCAAGCATCCTCAAATTCTTAACCCACTCACAAATCTCATGTTTTTCATCTAATGTGAATTAAAAGCTCGCCTTGGGCTTTAACAATTTATTATTATGTGTTTCTTGCAGCTCTAGTTCCTTTCTTCTGCAGTATTCTTTTAAGTCCATTCTAGCCTTTGGAGTATCTTTTTTCTTACCCTTAACATCCATCACGGTGTTGAAAAAATTATCAAAATAATTTTTTTCAATGAGCATCACATCAAAATTGTGTCATAGAAGGGCATCCTTCCAATACGGCAACTCCCACAATATGCTCTGTTTTTTCCAATTATGTCCAACACCATATCCAGGAAGTCTAGAAGGTGTAGCATTTGTAACTTTTGGCAAGTGACAAACTCTCTCCCAAATTTCACTTGCTGACAATAATGGAGGTGGCAGATCATTTTCAACCTTATTCTTTCAGAAAGCATGTTTTATTCTTCTAAACTCGTGATCCACTGGAAAGAATCGACGGTGACAATCAAATCATGAACTTTTTTACGACCATATTTTAATGTGAATGCTTTACTATTCTTCATGCAATATGGGCAAGCTAAATTTCCAGCTTTCATCCAACCAGACAGATCCCATACGCCGAAAAATCATTTATAGTCCATATTAAACCAACACACAAAATAAAATTATGCTTAGTTGATATTTCATAAGTCACTACACCTTCAGACCACAATTATTTTAACTTGTCTATCAAAGGTTGTAGATAAACATCAATCAAAATTTTTGGATTACGGGGACCTAGAATAACAAAACTTAGAAATATGTAGGTACTTGTCATACACATTTCAGGTGAAAGATTATATAGAGTAAGGAACATAGGCCAGCAAGAGTAGGGTGCAGCAGAAATAGAGAAGGTTGTAAAACCATCTGCACACAAGCCTAATATAATATTTCTTGGTTCACTATCACGACCCGAACGGAGGCCCGTATTGCAACACGGGACAAGGAGCCCTGAGAGACCCCAAGACGACCCATGGCATAAGAATACATCTAACTCAATCAATGAAACTGAATGATAAACCATATAATCATAGTGTAAGTCTAAACTTAAACATAACATCAGAATATGCAATCATAAGCTAATTACATGCATATGTCTGAAAAGCCTCTAAACATGACGAATTGATGGGACAAGACCCCAGCTAACTCAACAAGCTAAAACTTAAAATACTTGAAGAAATTAGAATAGTGTATTCCTCGGGAGATGAGGACTCACCAATAATGCAAAGGCTAACTCTGATAAGCTGTCTACGAACAGGGCTGAACATGAGAGCCGGATCCTGTTTTATGAGACGATACATCATAGAGTATGTGGTCAGTACGTGGAATGTATCGAGTATGAAGGGTAAGTAAAACCAATAAAGTAAGTAAAATCAGTTAAAGACATGCATGACATAAAGCATAAACATTAAGAATCTGAGAGTAAGGCTTGCATGCATTCTTTCTGAAATCATGATCCCATAATAACATAACATATCATCATAACACATCATAACATAATTGATTGACTCAAAGCTGAAATGTGATATTTATAAGTAACGTTGTACATTGAGTCAAACCTGCTTTAGAACATACTTTCATATCATGAGTAATAAACATGCATAACTAAAATCATGAGGAACAATGGGACACTCGTCTTTTAACCAACATACCACGATAGAGCTTACGTGGTCCTAACTATTATACTCAAGTAGGTAGAGCCGTCCAAAGACTTGCCAGGGCTAGGGACGATACCATGATATCAATATCAAGCTCATAGGCTAATAGAGCCGGGGATAGCTCACAAGGGAGGTCCCGAAGTAATATATATGTATAAACCTTCGTTGGCACGTAGTTCTGAGGAATAAGGTGATTGACCCTTAGCCTGCTCGGTGCTAGACACTACTCCTAAAAATATGCATATGCTCTAAATCATTATTCAACGAAGCTCAACATCATCTATTGACAAAGCTCAATAATCAAGTACATCTCAAAGTTGGAATCATGCATATGAGAAGCTTTAACTCAAAACATACAACAAGCTAAAAATATAAGTGGGAGTCTTTTCTCCAAAACCATGTGATAAGCTTAGTTCGGGAAATAATCAGTCATACTTAAATATGTGGGCATTGCCCAAAGCTGTATCATTCTTTGAAATACTCAATTCATATCAAAAACATGATTATAAACATGGGTAGCTTGAAAACATACTTTTCATCATAATATCTCATCATCATCATGCATTCATCATAAATCTCATCTTGCATGAACTTTTCATCAACGGGCTCTGTAATTCATAAAGCTAGAAACATGGTTTTTAATTGAAAACATTATAAAGTTTGCCCATGCTTCATAATTCAATGCTAGAAACATATTTAAATCATACCCATATAGAGAATTAGGAAATCCATGCATTGGGTTAAAACCCCATAGATTAGTCATAGAGCATTCATAATTTAGAGAGGGATTGGGCATGGGTGTGAAAGAAATCACCCATTCATAACCCTACATACCTGATGGTAGCTAACTCTTACACTTCTTTGAATTCCCAATAGGAAATTGAAGAGAAATTTGATGAATGCTAGGCTTGATCACCCTCTCGAGTCTTCTGTCTTGCATGCATGAAGGAATAAGGCCTAAAATGAACTTAACCCCTTTAAAAGTCACTATTCATAACTCAAAATGATGTGTTTAGGCCTTAGAAGCTTAGGACTTACGAAATAGCCCTCAGTAAATTCGTAGAAAAATAACTGTTAGGTGGTCCCAACGAGCGACCTAATGATTCGTTACCCTGGACCACAACTCGTGGACTCTTCCGTGAAGTACTGCTTCTCAATCTGCTGGGGTCATGATGGAAGGCTCGATGACTCGTTCTAGGTGACCACGACTTGTGGTCACCATCCGTGATGTACACTACCTTGTCCTAAGATATATTTTCCCCTGCTTGGTCACGACTCACCCAACGAATCATGGGGACTAACCACGACTTGGGGGTCCTGCCGTCAAGGGCACTGACTCTCTTTCTTCTCTTTTCTTATTCACCCACCCCACGACTGACCTAACAACTTGTGGGGCCTGACCACGAGTCGTGGTCACGTCTGTGGGATCCCATTTCAAAATTTTCAAATTCATTCCTTGGGCCTCCCCACAAGTCACATCACGACTCGTGGGCTCCTCTCATGGGTCACCTCATGACCCGTCCTGATGCTTGGTGCTCAATTTCAACTTTTCTCCGTTTAACTCTCGGGTCTGATCTTTGGGCTTCTGGGGTATAACAATATCTCTCCCCTGGGAACATTTGTCATCGAATGTTGGAAAACATATAGAAAAACAGAGAAATGCAATTATCATATTCAAATACTGATCATATAAACCTAAAACTGACGGAATAACCACCTCCAATTCAAACTACATAGCTGAACTGAATTCACGAATCATACATACATCCATATACATAAAAGAAACTTGAGCACATGAACTAAACATGAAAACCAAATTGAGTATTTTTTAGGTGAAAACTGATACCTGAAGATAAAACTAAGCTGGTAGAGAATAAATGTGGGTATCTAGCCATCATATCCGCTTCGGCTTCCCACGTAGCTCCTTCAACATACTAATTCCCCCAGAACACTTTAACTGAAGCTACTTTCCTGTTCCTTAGCTTTCTAACATGACGATACAATACTTCTACCGGAACCTCCTCATAACCGAGGCTGTCTTTCACACCAACACTATCCACCGGGATAACTAGAGTTGGATCGTTCGAACACTTCTTCAGAGTGATACATGAAACACAGGATGCACGGAAGATAATTTTGAGGGAAACTCCAACTCATAGGCCACCTTGCCAACACGTCTCATGATCCGGCCAACATAGCAAGGACTGAGTTTCCCTTTCTTCCCGAACCTCATCATTCCCTTCATGAGAGACACCTTTAGAAATACCCAATCATCAACTTCAAATTCTGATTCCCTTCTCCTCACATCGGCATAGGACTTTTGGCGACTCTAGGCAGTTTTCAACCTGTCCCTTATCAACTGAACCTTCTCCATAGCCTCCTGAACCGAATCTGACCCTATCATTGCTGCTTCGCCAACCTCAAACCATCCAATGGGCGACCTACACCTCCGCCCATAGAGAGCCTCAAACGGTGCCATTTGGATATTGGAATGAAAGATGTTGTTGTACACAAACTCGATAAGTGGCAAATGCTCATCCCAGCTACCTTTGGAGTCGATTACGCATGCTCTCAACATGTCCTCGAGGGTCTGAATTGTCCACTCCACTTGACCATCTGTTTGTGGGTGAAATGCTATGCTAAGCTTAACCTGAGTACCTAGTCCTTTTTAAAATGACTTCCAAAACTGAGAGGTAAATTGAGTACCTCTGTCTGAAATGATGGATAAGGGAACTATGTGCAATCAAACTAGCTCCCGGATATATAGTTTGGCATAATCCTCCATCGAATCCATGGTTTTGACCAATAAAAAATGAGCGTCCTTGGTCATCCTATCTACCACAACCCAAATGGAGTCATATTGCCGGCGAGTGCGAGGCAAACCTGTGATGAAGTCCATGTTAATTTCTTCCCACTTCAAAGTAGGAATGTTGATATCCTAAAGCACATCTCCCGGTCTCTGATGCTCAACCTTTACTTGTTGACAGTTCGTACACTTAGCCACGAATTCTGTGATATCCTTCTTCATGCCATTCCACTAATATCTTCATGCCATTCCACTAATATATTTCCTATAAGTCACGGTACATCTTGGTAGCACCTGGATGGATAGAATACCTAGATCCATGAGCCTCATGCAATATCTGGCTCCTCAAATCATCAACATCCAGAACACATAGGTGACCCTGGTATCGAAGCACACCATCTCCCCCTTTGGAGGAGACCTCCACCTTCTAATTCTGAATGACTTCTTTTAATTTTACCAAATTGGGTCCTCATCTTGTCTAGCTTTCACATCAGTCACCAAGGACAATTTTGATCCATTCTACACAACAACACCGCCATCGGTCGAATCAATCAACCTAACTCCTAATCTTGCATGTCGATGTACATCTTTCACCAGGACCTTCTTCCCCTCATCCACATGGGACACACTCTCCATAGAGAGTCTACTAAATGCGTCTGCTACTACATTAACCTTACTCGTATGGTAAAGGAAACTCATATCGTAGTCCTTAAATAGCTCCAACCACCTCCTTTGCCGAAGACTGAGGTCCTTCTGGGCAAACACATATTGCAAACTCTTATGTCCGTGAACACATCAATGTGGACCCCGTACAAGTAATATCGCTATATCTTCAAGGAGAATACCATCGTGGCCAATTTAAGATCACGAGTCGGGTAATTCTTCTCATGAACTTTTAGTTGTATTGAGGCATAGGCTATGACTTTCTAGTGCTGCATCAATATGCACCCAAGTACGATCCTTGAAGCATCACAATACACTACGAACCCATCAGTACCCTCGGGTAGAGTCAACACCGGTGCTGAGGCAAGTCGGTCTTCAACTCTTGGAAGCTCTTCACACAAACCTCCGACCATTGAAATTTCACCTTCTTCTGGGTCAATTTGGTAAAAGGTACTGCAATCGATGAGAAACCTTCAACAAATCTCCGATAATAGCCAGCTAAACTCAAGAAGCTCCGAATATCCGAAGGATTCACCGATCTAGACCAATTCTTCACCGCTTCTATTTTTTGAGAATCCACCTTTATACCCTCACTTGATACCACATGGCCCAAAAATGTTATAGAGTTCAACCAAAACTCGCACTTGCTAAATCTGGCATATAATTGCCGATCCTTGAGAATCTAAAGCACTATTCTCAAATGAGAAGCATATTCCTCCTCACTCCGAGAGTAAATTGGGATGTCATCCATAAACACAATCACAAACATATCAAAATATGGCTTTAACACCTTGTTTATCAAATCCATAAAAGCTGTAGGAGCAATTGTTAGTCTAAAAGACAGAACTACAAACTCATAATGACCATATAGCATCCTGAAGGCTGTCTTCGAGATGTCGCTCTCCCGAACTCTAAGCTGATGATACCCGGATCTGAGATCTATCTTTGAGAAACACTTGGAACTTTGAAGCTGGTCAAACAAATCATCAATCCTAGGTAAAGGATACATTTTATTGACAGTGACTTTATTTAATTGCCAATAATCAATACACATACGAAGAGAACCATCTTTCTTTCGGATAAAGAGAACTGGTGCACCCCATGAGGACTTGCTCGGTCTAATGAAACCCTTATCTAACAAGTCCTTCCGCTGTTCCTTCAACTCTTTTAGCTCAGCTTGATCCACTTTGTAAGGAGCAATAGATATAGGCTGCGTGTTGGGAAGAAGGTCAATATCAAAGTCGATCTCCCACTCGGGAGGGATTCTAGGTAAATGATCTGGAAAGACCTCTAGATACACACATACTACTGGAACTGACTGGATAGTCGGGGTCTCAGACTCAACATCCTTAAACCTAACCAGATGGTACAAACAACCTTTAGAAATCATCTTTCTGGCCTTAAGGTAGTAAATGAAATGGCCTACAGGCATAGCTAAAATACCCTTCCATTCTAAGACTGGCTCACCCATAAATCTAAACTCTACTTCTCAGGTTCTATAATTAACTGAAGCGTAACATCAAAATAGCCAATCCATGGTGAGGATAACATCAAAATTGGTCATGACTAGTTCTATCAAATCTGCTGAGGTGACCTTCTAAAGGACTGAGACCGGGCAACTTCTATACACCCGTTTAGCTAAAACGGAGTCACCTATTGGAGTAAAAACTGAGAAGGGTTATGACAAGACTTCGGGACTGACTCCGAAGCTACTTGCCGCATAAGGTGTCACAAAAGACAAGGTAGCCCCCCGATCTAACAAAGCATAAACATCAAGATGGAAGACACAAAACATACCAGTGACTACATCGAGGGAGACCTCCTGCTCCTGGAGGGATGCTAAAGCATAGAATTTGTTCTAGCGCTGATCGCCACCTATGCTAGTAGAAGCCCCCTGTTGTGTTGAGCGAGCGAAAGGGGTTGTTGTACTAGAAACTGGGTCTTGGCCCCTGCCTGATCTTTTCTCAAAGCTGGGCAATCTCTGAGCATGTATTCGGGCTTCCCATACATGAAACAAGCACCTGTACCTGCTAAGCACTGGCCCGTGTGCCCCCGCCCACATCTATGGCAAGCTGGGATGCTAGAATCTGCGGGTCTGCTGCCCTGACCCCTAGAGCCTGATGTTCACCCCTTCTGATCATGCCTCAGTTTGGATGGCACATTCAACGCTGAAGATGTTGAGGCTAAGGACCTCTGGTGATTTTGCTGTCGGTGTCCACCACCTGACCTCAGCTGAGAAAATCTGTGGTCATTAGTGTGGGCCCTCTTGGCCTCCCTCTCTCTCAGATATGCCACCTCCATTTGCGGGGCATACAAGACTATTCTAGGGAAGTTCATGTCCTTGTGAAGCATAGCGGTCCTACAATCCTTATCCAAATAGTCCGCTACACAATGGATGAATCTGCTCACCCACGCCCTCTGATCAGCCACTAACTCTGAGGTGTACTTCAATAGGCAGGTGAACTCAAGTGCATACTCCTGCACTTTCATCCTCCCTTGCTTCAGATTTACAAATTCAAATGCCTTTATGTCCCTCATCTTACGAGGGAAGAACAAATTTAAGAATGCAACATGGAACTCTTCCTAAGTGACAGGGCCTGCTCCGGCGACTCTGCTATCCTTCTATTGGCGAAACCATATATGCGCGACCCCTTTCAACTGGTATGAGGCCAACCCCGCGCACTCCACTCCATTCACCCCCATGATTTGAGTGACTTCACAATCTCATCTAGGAACTCATGCGGGTCCTCATATACTTTTGACCCGACAAACTCTGGCGGGTTCATTATCAAGAGTCCTTAACTCGAGCCACCATCGCATTTCCATTTTGTGGAACATACACAATGGCCTATTGATTGACCTGAGTGGTCAAGGCCTGTGCAAGCATCTGAATAGCTTCCCGAAACTCAACATGGGCAACCGGCTCCAGTGCTTGGTGCTCCTGAACTGGTGGGGCCTGCTGGTGCCCGTTTCCATTGCCATCCTCATGGCCTTTATCATTCCCATTCCTTCTACCATTCATTCTTCGAGGAGCCATGATTCTGAATTTGTGAATACCACGAATTAGAAGGATAGGGAGACATCTCATTGCATGACATAGATCATGAAAGAAGGGAACATTTCCTAAATATTTCGTAGCCTCTTTTTCATAAGTGTGGCGTGCTTCACACCCGTGAAAAAGACTCTACTTATGAAGAGACTTTCAAACACACTAGGACACTTTCAAACCTACTGCTCTGATACCAAATTTGTCACGACCCTAACGAAGGCTCGAATCGCAACACGGGACAAGGAGCCCCAAGACCCTAAGTCGACCCATGGCATAAGCATACATCTAACTCGATCAATGAAACTGAATTATCAACAATATAATCATAGCGAAAGTCTAAACATAAACATAACATCAGATTACACAATCCGAAGCTGATTATATACATATGTTTGAAAAGCCACTAAACACGACGAGTTGATGGGACAAGACCCCAACTAACTCAACAAGTTGAAATTGAACATACATGAAGAAATCAAAATAGTCTAGTCCTCGGGAGATGAGGATTCACCAATAACGCAAAGGCTAACTCTGATAAGCTTTCTACGAATGGGGCTGAACCTGAGAGCTGAATCCTGCATCATGAGACGATACAACAGAGTATGGGGTCAATACGTGGAATGTACCGAGTATGCAGGGTATGTAATACCATAAAGTAAGTAAAATTAGTTAAATACATGCACAACGTAAAACATAAACATTAATAATCTGAGAGTAGGGCTTGCATGCATTATTTCTGAAATCATGATCTCATCATAACATAACATATCATCATAACACATCATAACATAATCGATTAACTTAAAGCTAAAATCTGATATTTATAAGTAAAACTGAACATTGAGTCAAACCTGCTTTAGAACATGCTTTCATAAGTAAATCTCATGAGTAATAAATATGCATAATTGAAATCATGAGGAACAATGGGAGACTCGTGTTTTAACCGACATACCACGATAGCGCTTACGTGGTTCCAACTATCACACTCAAGTGGGTAGAGCTGTCCAATGCCTTGTTGGGACTAGGGATGATACCATGATATTGATATCAAGCTCATAGGCTAATAGGGCCGGGGATAGCTCACAAGGGAGATCTTGAAGTAATGTATAAGTATAAACCTATGTTGGCACGTAGTTTTGAGGTATAAGGTGATTGACCCTTAGCCTGCTCTGTGCTAGACACTACTCCCAAAAAAATGCATATGCTCTACATCATTATCCAACAAAGCTCAACATCATCTATTGATGAATCAATAATCAAGTACATCTCAAAGCTGAAATCATGCATAAAGCTTTAACTCAAAACATACCACAAGATGAAAATATAAGTGGGAGTCTTCGCTCCAAAACCATGTGGTAAGCTTAGTTCAGGATATCATCAATCATACTTAACAAGTGGGCATTGCCCAAAGTTGTATCATACTTTGAAATACTCAATTCATATCGAAAACACGATTATAAACATGGGTAGCTTGAAAAAATTCTTTCATTATAATATCTCATCATCATCATCATTCATTCATCACAAATCTCATCTTTCATGAACTTTTCATCAATGGGCTCTCTAATTCATAAAGCTAGAAACATGGTTTTTAATTGAAAATATTATAAAGTTTTCCCATGCTTCATAATTAATTGATACCAACATATTTAAATCATACCCATGTAGAGAATTAGGAAATTCATGCATTGGGTTAAAACCCCATAGATTAGTCATAAAGCATTCATTATTTAGAGAGGGATTGGGAATGGGTGTGAAAGAAATTGCCCATTCATAACCCTACATACCTGATGGTAGCTGATTCTTACACTTCTTTGAATTCCCAATAGGAAATTGAAGAGAAATTTGATGAATGCTAGGCTTGATCACCCTCTCTAGTCTTCTATCTTTCATGTATGAAGGAATATGGCCTAAAATGAAGCTAACCCCTTTAAAAGTCACTATTCATAACACAAAACGACGTAGTTTAGTCCTTAGAAGCTTAGGAATTATGAAATAGCCCTTACTAAATTCGCAGGAAAATAACTCTCAGGTGGTCCCAATGAGGGACATAACGATTCGTTACCCTAGACCGCGAAAGGTGGGGTCGTCCGTGAAGTACACTGCTTCTCAATCTGCTAGGCTCAAGACGGAAGGCTAAACGACTCGTTCCAGGTATAAGAGGTAAATAATGCATCACCTTAACTTGAACCATCTTCCCCCCAGGAGTCCACTTAAAATGAGCATGTACACAGAACTTATAATTTTCTAGATCCCCATCATTCTTATAGAACAACATGCAACCATTTTTACAATAATGAATTCTATAATACGACAATCCTAACTTGAAAACCAATTTCTTTGCCTGATAGAAATTCTTAGGTCTGTTCAACTCAGGGTTAACGAGTTCCCCCAAAATACCAACCATAGAGTCCAGAGCAGCTTGAGGAACACTCTAATTTGATTTGATATTAATTAGTCTAACTACAACAAACAACTCAAAATGCGGACTCCCAACACATAGTGGACGATCACCTCTTCTAGTTGTTCATAGAAACACATTGCTTCTTCATTGGGAGTGTCTTCGAAATATTATTTGGGTTCGAACCCATATTGTATTCCAAACGTATCATTGACCATTTTATGCACTCTCTCATAATGAACACTACTTTGATCATGTGCAGACCTACTATTTTCACCGATGAAATTATAAAATATACCATTCTCTCCATCAGTCTCACCGTGATCAATCCACACAAAATATCTAGGCTTAAACCCATAATGGTAAATATGAACTGCAACTTTATCAGGTTTAAAAAACTTCATGCAATTGCATCGTTTACAAGGACACATAATCAACCCATCAATTATTTAATGGTCACTAATTATCCCACAAACATCCTCAAAAAGTAAGTCAAATTTTGATAAAATTATTGAATTAATAATTAATAACTAATTACTAAAATTATATGTGGTTAAGGAATTTGAGTATGTAATGATAAATTTTTGTAATTATTGAATTATTGATAGGAAATTTTAATAATTATTAACTTTGAATTATTATATTATTAATCCATATTTTTAATAATTATTAAATATAAATTAATAATCTACATAACAATATCAAGAACCTAAATTGAACTAAATTTTTATAATTATTGAATTATGAATATGAAATTTTAATAATTATCAACTTTGAATTATTATATTATTAATCTACATTTTAATAATTATTAAATTTAAATTATTAATCTACTTGACAATATCAAGAACCTAAATTAAATTAAATTTTTATAATTATTGAATTATGAATATTTTTAATAATTATTACATTTGAATTAATATCTACATTTTAAAAATTATTAATCTACATAATAATATCAACAACCGTATCAAGATACTAAATTAACTAAAATATCAAAAAAAATAATATCAAGAAGCGAAAATAAACTAAATTTATAAATTCTAAATTAACTAACACATTCATATTAACAATAAACAACAAATACAATTATTTCAATAAAGAAAAAAGGAAGACACCAATACACATACTTAGGTTAACAAATCTCTACTTTTCTCAAGAATTCAAGTTAATACACATCAACTACTTGATAAATCACTAAATTAATGGATAAAAACTAACCTAAATAGAATAATATATTAATATTTAACCTAAAATCAAACAATAATAATGTAATTAAAAATTCAAAAAACCCTAACCTTGAAATTGGAGAGGAAGGGCGACGACTGTGGATGGAAACTAGGCAGTGGCCGAGATGTTCGCCGATGATCTGGGAGGGACGCTGGTGACAGGGGAGGTCTGACAATGGGGTTTGGGGGCGGGAATCGCCGAAGTGAAATGAGAGAGAAGAGAGAAGGGAGAAATGGGAGAAGAAAGGGTTTGTTCGACCAATATTAAATGACAAAACGAAGGACAGGGTCAGTTAGTCTGTCGGTTTATTCATTTAATGAGTTGACCCAGATCTTGACTAAAAACTGATGGACAAATCAACCCTATCCGTCGGTTTATAGAAATTATTTTAAATTTATATATTATTATTATTATTTAAGAAATAATAATTAATTCATATAACGACTTTAACCGTCGGGTAAATAAATAAATTTTTTATTTTTTAATTATACACGACTCTGTTCGCCAGATTGTAAAATTATATTCCGGTAAAAAAATTTACGTAAAAATGCACGAAACTTGCCGACAGTGGATACGACGGACATCGTAGGTTTGTCAAATAATTATATAAAAGTTAAATAAAAAATGAAGAAAACAACGGACAGGTTTGGTTTTCCCTCGATTTTCTCGACCGACCTTATCCATCGGTACTTATCCTTTGGTATTCACACAATTTTTGGTAGTGCTAGTAAAACACTCAACACAGACCAAAAGAACTATACTATCACAGAAGAGGAGTTGCTAGCAATGGTCTTTGCATTCGAGAAGTTTCGAGCATACTTGCTTGGAATTAAGGTGATTGTCCATACAGAACATTCCTCTTTGAGATACCTAATATCTAAAAGGATGCTAAACCCAGGATGATTAGGCGGGTGCTTTTGCTTCAAGAATTTGTGTTTGAGGTCATAGACTGAAAAGGAACTAAAAATTAGGTAGCTGATCACTTATCCAAACTAGAGTCTAAGGCTAGGGCAAGAGAGGAGATTGATATCGATGATGCTTTCCTAGACGAGTAGGTACTAGCTGCATCTCATGACCTAATTCCCTAGTTTGCTAATTTTGCAAATTATTTGGTCAGTGACATGATCCTAGCAAACATGACTCCCTAATAGAAGAAGTTCTTATTTGATGCCCGAAGATACTATTGGGATGAACCATACTAATTTCGCATTTGTGCAGATGGGATCATTCGTAGGTGTGTGCCAGAGGTGGAAATGTTGAGCATTTTGGAGGCCTGTCACTCATCCCCAGTTGAGGGTCATCATAGTGGTATCCAAACTGCACAAAAAATCCTTCAACGCGGGTATTACTGGCTCTCTATTCACCAGTATGCCTATGATTATGCCAAGGCATGTGATCAATGTTAAAGACTGGGCAACATTACCCACAAGCATGAGTTACCATTGATCCCTATTTTGGAAGTTGAGTTATTTGATGTATGATGGGCCCATTTGTTAACTCATATGGGATGAAATACATCTTGGTGGCAGTGGATTATGTCTCCAAATGGGTGGAGGGTATTGCACTACCTAAATATGAAGGCAAAAGTGTCACAACATATTATGGAAGCACATATTCGCTAGATTTGGTACTCCAAGAGAAATCATCAGTGATGGTGGATCACACTTTTGTAACCGCCTCTTTAGAACCCTATTGGAGAAATATGGCGTCAAGCATAAGATGGAAACACCTTACCACCCGCAGTCAACTAGCAGGTAGAAGTTTAAAATAGGGAGATAAAGACCATTCTTGCCAAAACAGTGAATACTAATTAGACAGATTGGTCTAGGAAGCTCGATGATGCACTGTGGGCTTATCGAATAGCTTATAAGACCCCCATTAGTTCATCTCTATATCAGTTGTTCTATGGAAAATCATGTTATGTACTGGTTGAATTAGACCATAAGGCACTATAGGCTCTGAAAAAGCTGAACTTAAACTGGAATGAAGCAGTCAAGTTGAGACTTGACCAACTTAATGGGTTGGACGAATTCCGACATAGAGCTTATGAGAGTGCGGGCTTTTATAAAGAAAGAATGAAGATTTATCATGATAAGAAGATTGCAAAAAGGGAGTACAACATTGGTGATTTGGTCCTATTGTTCAACTCAAGGCTTCATTTGTATCCTGAAAAATTAAAATCTAGGTGGATGGGTCCATATAGAGTGGTGAATGTGTTCCCATATGGTCCAGTGGAA
The DNA here is from genome assembly GCA_035772735.1 of Datura wrightii. NCBI lineage: Eukaryota > Viridiplantae > Streptophyta > Magnoliopsida > Solanales > Solanaceae > Datura > Datura wrightii. Next base: position 62,652,338 of record JASDFA010000016.1, on the reverse strand, counting down.
CTTGAGAATAAAGATGAAAAAAGGTTTAAGGTGAACAGGCAAAGAATAAAGCTATATTTTGGAGATTGTTACACCCCGTAAGTTTCTAACGTTTAGTTGGCCTATTCGTTTGTTTTTTAAGAGTTTTAGAGTGCCATATGTACGAGGAAAGGGCCCGGGGAAATCGAACGAGTGCAAAGTCGGGATTTCACAGGAGGAGGCCGAACTAAGTTACCAGAGGGGCAAAGTGGCATGGAGCGGCCCCTCCGCATTAGCCAACGTGGCATGCCCGTAAATTGGCGCGACCGGCGGAGTGCCAAATTGCTTGTCTGCCGCCTCAAGTATATAAAGGCCTCAACCTTAGATGTTATGCTATTTCCATACAAATCTTGGCCAGAACAGAGGTAGAAGCGAAGGGAGATCATAATAATCATCCGATTACACCACTAAACGCCGTCCAAATCCAAATTAACTCTGGGTATTGAAGTATAAAGCTGCAGGGAGCATTGCTACGGGTTATTTTCGTAAAATACGCCCGGAAAATCATCGTCCTGCCGAGCTTAAGTTGATGAAATTGTTCCAAACTAGTGTCAATACAATCACGTGCCTAAAGTAAGTATTTCTCCCTTCTAGATTCTCGAGAAATTAGTTGTTTTTGATCGTCTTTCGATAAGTTGAAGTATAGTCAGTATATATATATATATATATATATATAAGTTATTGATTTGTTTGAATATAGTAATGAAGTTAGCCCTATTCTTCCGTTAATATGATTACAGTTGGGAAGGGCAGCTGAACACGGGCCGAAACTCGCCAGTTAATCGGTAAACAGGGAACGATGTATGTTAAGGCATTTTCTTTCGGCAAGTTAGTTTCTTCAGCATAGTAGTCCAATATGAATCCCAGTAAAACATGTTAGGGGTATGTTATCATGTGTAGTTGTTACTGTCAGTTGAGGCCCGTAATTTGTATTGTTTTGGGCTGGATTACACCTGTATATCTTTTGTGACCACCCCAGGGTTAATAGCTGTGTTGCCGCTCGCCAGGGGCGAGGATACGTCGCTCGGAGCGGCATGCCGTTCGCAAGGGACGAAGATGGGGATCCAGATCCTCATATGCTGTGGTTGGCCTTATACACACCCCCGTCGAGCGCTTACCCCCGGGGTGTAGATATCAGGAGTCATCCGAACTCAGACACAACTTCAGTCAGGGGCTGAGCGGGCCTAGTTGCAGACCCCGGGGATTAGCAGGATGCTTATAGCTGGTAGTTGACTCAGTATGACTTGGATAGGGGTATATAGATTGAGGTGTACTCACTAGGGCTAATAGGGGCCTAGGTGGGTTATTCTGTGCTGATTCTACCTTCCGATTTATGGGAGCCAGGTAAGGTTCATGTTTGCTTTAGTTACTGATAGTTAGACAGTAAGAAGCCTCTTTTGTCAGGTACGACCCCTACCCTCCGTATTACAGTTATGTTAGCCTTGATTTCACTACTTCAGTCATTTTCATTCTGTTTTCTTTACTTCAGTTATTGTCAGTTCTATTTCCTACTTTCAGTCATTTAAAGTTACTACCTTACATATTCAGTACCTGTGGTACTGATGCCCTCTTCTGGGGCGCTACATTACTTGCCTACAGGTACAGATAGACGAGGAGCAGAAACCTACTAGTTCCAGTCAGCCCTATAGGACAATCAGCTCCCTTCTTTTAGAGCTTGTGTGATAGAGGTTTATTCCTTTTGTTATATAGTATGGGTAGGTCGGGGCCTTGTCCCGACCATCTTATTACTCCTAGAGGCTTGCAAATTGTGTTACTTCCTTGTGGTTAGATGATTTCATCCATGTGGGCCCATATGTGTTTTAGATTATGTGTGCTGGCCGTGTAGGGCCCCGTTTCGGATTGGATTGGTAGCCTTGTCGGTCATAGTTCAGTTTAGCATCTGATTTTACTTTTCAGTTATAACTAGATATCATGGTTTCTTTGTCGGCCCGCATAGGACTCCCTATGATTGTTTGTCTCTAGTTAGCTGTTTGTTTTCATAGGTGGCTATAGGCCTTGTCGGCCGGGGGTTGTATTTATAGCCGCTATATAGCCCATTGTTTTCTTGATTCTAGAGTTAGAGTCAGCCCTGCACCAGAGGTGCTTAGGCTCAGTCATCTCAGCAGTTCAGGTCCTAGTAGGGCACCAGGTGCCAGTCATGCCTCCCAAGGCGGGGCGTGACAAACTTGGTATCAGAGCAGGTCGTATCCCAGAGAGTCTGCAAGCCATGCTAAGTAGAGTCTTGTCTATTGATGTGTTGTGCACCACATACTATAGGCAGGAGGCTGCAAGGCATGATTGGATAGTTACTCTTTCTTCTTATTCAGTCATGCTATAGAGCGGTGCAGTATAGGGTTGAGACCCTAAGCTCATTATACTCTTTTGCTTATAGAGAAATATTGGACCAGTGACACCCTATGACAGGCAGGAGGCTAGATGTAGCAGTAGGAGAGGGCACTAGCAAGGTGCCTCGGCCTCGGTCAGAATCGGCCCGATCTGAGGACGATACAGAGGTATCATCTCGACCACCCTAACAGTGTCCACCACGTCAGGAGCCACTTGGGACAGCCGGTGTGACGGCACTTCCTCCGGTAGTTTCTATACCCGTACCATCCGATCAGGAGGTCAGGAGCGCGGTGGTTATGCTATCCTAGATGATGGCTGCTCAGCGCCAACCAGTGCCACCTATAGTTGCAGAATACTTCGGAGGGCCTAGTAGCTTGAGGGTCCGAGAGTTCCTAGCACTAATTCCCCCACAATTCACAGGGACAGATCAGACTGAGGACCCACAGGACTTCTTAGACTAGATGCAGAGGATTTTCAGAGTGATGCATGCTACACCCATAGACTCAGTTGAGTTGGCGGTATTCCGGCTACGGGACATCGCCGTAATGTGGTATGAGAGTTGGGAGAGGTCCCAAGGGAGAGATGTTTCCCCTCCGACCTGGCCCAGCTTCTCAGAGGCTTTCTTGGATCATTACCTACCGCGGGAGATTCGACAGGCCCGAGTTGATCAGTTCTTACAATTGGAGCAGGGGTCGATGAGTGTTCGCGAATATGCCATGTGGTTTGATTCCTTGGCTCGATATGCGCTAGCTTTTGTGGACACAATGCCAGCCAGGGTACACCGCTTTATTATGGGGTTGAACCCAGAATATGTTGAGACCTGCATCACAGCCACATTGCGAGAGGATATGGATATCGCCCGTGTGCAGGCTTTTGCTCAAAATATTGAGGGTATTAGAGAGCGACAACGGGAGATTAGGAGGACAAGTCAGGAGCAGCGCCGCAGGGACAGACCGGGTGGATTACAGGAGGAGTCCCGGGGAGGACCTAGGCCACGATTATCAGATAGGCCGCCTAGACCCCCGCCTACACCTCAACGGCAGAGGAGCAGGTCTAGTCGCCGAGGGCAGCCAGTGCCCAACGAAGGTTCGCGAGCAGTAGGTTCACAGCAGCAGAGGAGAGTGGAGCAGAGTGGGTTTACAATACCACTTTGCCCTATTTGCAGTCGACGCCACACTGGGGTATGCAAGTATGGTTCCACCACATGCAACATTTATGGACATGAGGGTCACCAGATGAGGAATTGTCAAGCTAGGGGTCAGGGTGACTGGGATCAACAGGATAGGTCCTCAGAAGGATCACGAGCTCCAACATCCCCGCCAGGGTTAGGCCCTCAGTTTCAGCCGGCAGAGGCCGAGGCAGATCAGGGGCCTCCAGTACAGGTGCCGGCCCAGACCGTACTTATGCAGTACCGGGGTGACAGGAATCAGAGTTGCTACCAGATGTTGTGATAGGTATGCTGAACATTTGCTCTCATCCTACTTATGTGTTGATAGATACAGGATCTACCTTGTCCTATGTTACACAGTTAGTGGCTCGGAAGTTTAGGTATTATTCTAGAATTTCTTCAGCAACCTTTCTCAGTGTCTACACCCGTTGGTGACTCTGTTATAGCCAGAAGGGTCTATCGGGGGTGTACAGTAGAGGTTGCCAGTCGTTAGACTATGACAGACTTGATCGAACTAGAAATAGTTGATTTTGATGCCATTATGGGCATGGATTGGCTAGCTCCCTGCTATGTCAATGTCGAATGTTGGACCAGGATTGTTCGATTCCACTTTCCAGGGGAGGCAGTACGTGAGTGGAAAGGTAGTACAGCCACGCCAAAAGGTAGGTTTATTTCCTATCTTCGGGCGAGAAAATTGATAGCAAAAAGGTGCATTTATCATATTGTCAGAGTTTAGTATGTTCTGGCAGAGCCTTCAACCCTTCAGTCTATTCCAGTGGTTAATGAATTTCCCTACGTATTTCCAGATGAGCTTCCTGGGTATTCCACCAGAAAGGAAAATTGATTTTGCAATCGATCTATTACTAGGCACTCAGCCTATATCTATTCCTCCATATCGGATGGCTCCTGCTGAACTCACAGAACTAAAGGAATAATTGAAGGATTTTCTAGACAAGGGATTTATAAGGCCGAGTACCTCACCATGGGGTGCACCAGTTCTGTTCGTGAGGAAGAAGCACGGCTCCCTCCATATGTGTATAGATTATCAGTAGTTGAATAAAGTCACTATAACAAATAAGTACCCGCTTCCCAAAATAGACGATTTGTTTGATCAGCTATAGTGAGGGAGGTATTTTTCAAAGATTGACTTACGATCAGGATATCATCAGGGTTGGGTTCGTGAAAGAGATATCCCCAAAGACTGCCTTCAGGACTAGATACGGCCATTTTGAGTTTCTAGTCATGTCCTTTAGACTGACAAATGCCCCAACAGTGTTCATGCACCTGATGAACAGCGTTTTCAGACCATACCTAGATTTGTTCGTGATAGTATTTATCAATGATATTCTAGTGTATTCCCGCTCAGAGGCAGATCACCAGGATCATCTACGGACAGTTCTCCAGATTCTCAGAGATCACCAACTATATGAAAAATTTTCTAAATGTGCATTTTGGCTGAATTCAGTTGCCTTATTGGGCCATATTGTGTCAGATACTGGTATACAGGTAGATACGCAGAAGATAGAGGTAGTGAAAACATGGCCCAGACCTACCACTCCGACCGAGGTACATAGTTTCATGGGGTTAGCCGTGTATTACAGAAGGTTCTGTCACACCCCATAAATTCTTGACATGTAGATGGCCTATTCGCATGTTGGTTAAGAGTTTTAGAATGCCATACATGTCAGAAAAGGGATCAAGGAGAGACTGGACAAGTGTCAAGTCGGCGCGTCGCAAGGCAAATGCGACATATAAATCGCATTCGACGAATGCGACTTAAAGGTCCCAAGTATAAAAGCCCCACTTTGGTTTTTAATGATAGAAATTCATAATTTCTAGAGAGTAAATAGAGAAAACAGCTAAGAACAGAGGGAATGAAGATTTCTTTTAAATTTCATCCATTTACGCTATTAAACGTGGTCCAAACTAGAATTAATCTTGGGTAGTTAAGTATTAAGCTTCCGGGAGAATTCTTGCGGAGTTAGTTTCGTGAAATTCGGCCGACGAATCGTCGTCCTACCAAGCTAAGGTAAATGGAATTGCTCCAAATTAGTGTCAATATACTCCTAGCCCTAAAGTGAGTATTTCTCCCTTCTGGACATCCGAGAAACGCGAGTTTTCGGCTGTTTTTTGACAAATCAAAGTTTGGGCTATATATATATCCAAAGTAATATTTTCTTCCAGAATATTGATGAATTTAGTTCTAATTTCTATGAATGTGAATACAGGTGGAAAAAATAGCTGAATATTGGCCGAGTTACGCCAGTTAGCCAGAAAGCCAAAAACTGTGGTATGTAAAGCTAGTTTCTTCGGCAAGTTACCAATTCTAGCATAGTAAAATAGAATAAATTTTAGAAGGAAGTTCCAGAAGCCAAGTATTAAGTATGTTTGTATTATTACACCATATTCAGAGTAAGAGTTAGTAAAGTTATACCAAATAGCAAGATATCAATCCCAGACTCAGATCAACTCAGTATAATATTCAGTTTAACTCAGCAAGAGATTCAGAGTAGAATATCAAAGCATGAACAGCATGATCAGATTTATTATACACATTATATGTGATTATTTTTGTTTGTTGAGACTTGCTTGTGATATGTGGGCACCCTTAGAGCTTCCTCGTCGCCCCAGGGTTAATAGCGGTGTCGACTCGCCCGCTAGAGGGTGAGGATACGTCACTCCAAGGAGTGGCATGCCGTCCGCAGTAGGACAAAGATGGGATGCAGCATTCCCCATATCAAGCTGATCAGCATTATAGTATACCCTATCGAGCGCTTGCACCCAGGGCACAGATTACAGATTACTGATACAAATCTCAGATTATAGTTACAGGAGTCCTCCGGACTCAGATACAGTTATAGTCAGAGGCCCAGAGAGCCCAAGCTGCATACCCAGGGGGCCGGAAGGGTGCTCGTAGTTATTAGGTTAGTGAACTGAATTTATTTTTGAATGGTTTGACCTGGGTAGGGGTATATACATTGCATTTTGATTGCCACATTCAGGCTTATGGGGGCTGGTATAGGTTCTTGTATGCTATATATATATACACATATGTTACTTATAGATATATATATACATGTTACTTATAAAACGGATAGTTAGCAGGACGCTGCATCAATAGGTATGAGTCTTATCTTCCTTCTAGTGCAGTTAAGCTCAGTACAGATTCTGCTATTCCAGACAGTTTTAGGTACCCCCTATCATTTCAGCAACTATCAGTATTACTGTTTATCGTCAGTTATGTTCAGTTTTGCTTTGCATACTGGGTACTAGTGGTACTGACGCCCGTTTAGGGGTGCTGCATTACTTGCCTGATGGTACTCATAGACAAGGAGCCGATCCCTCGTGATTCTAGCCAACACATAGAGTCATCAGCTCCTGTCTTCTAGAGCTAGACAGCTAGAGGTTTATTTCTTTTCTTTTGTTGTACAGTATGGGTAGGCCAGGGCCCTGTCCCGACCTTCTTATCAGTATTCTTAGAGGCTTGTAGATTGTATATTCCCTGTGGTTAGCTGTACCAGTCGTGTGAGGCTGTGTGTATGTTTTAGCTTGTTTATAATGGTCGTGTGGGGCCTTACTCAGTTTGTAGTGGTGACCTTGTTGGTCAACAATTTAACACCTGTTTTCTTGATTCAGAAGTAACTAGACTGCATGGTGGCCTTGTCGGCGCGCATAGGTTCCTTTATACTACTGTTATTCTGGTTAGCTGTTGTTGTCTTACAAGTGGCTATAGGCCTAGTCGACCGAAAGCTGTTTTACAGCCGTTATATAGCCCGTTGGTTCCATGAACCCAGAGTTAGAGCCATCCTGGCGCCAGATGTGCTTAGGCTCAGTAGTTCAGCAGTCCAGATCTTAGTAGGGAACCACGTGCCAATCATGCCTCCCAAGGCGGGGCGTGAATAACTTGGTATAAGAGCAGGTCGTGTCCCAGGGAGTCTGCAAGCCGTGCTAGGTAGAGTCTTGTCTATAGATGTGTTATGCACGACATACTATAGGCATGAGGTTGCAAGGCATAATAGGATGGTTACTCTTTCTTCATATTTAGTCGTGCCATAGAGCAGTACAATATAGGGTTGAGTCCCTAAAACTTGTCATACTCTTTGTTTATAGATTAAAATGGCAGACCAGTGACACCCTGCCACAGGCAGAAGACTGGATACAGCAGCAAGAGAAGGCACGAACAGAATGCCTCAGCTTCATTTAGAATCAGCCCGATCTGAGGGAGATATAGAGGCATCATCAAAGCCTTCTGAGCAGTCCCCACCTCACCAGGAGACATTCGGAACGACACCGCCTCGGACAGCTCCTGTACCTACACCATCCGAACAGGAAATTCAAAGTGCAGTAGTGATGTTGGCACAAATGATGGCTACTCAGCGCCAGTCAGTGCCACCTGTAACAGTAGAGTCATCCGGTGGGTTTGGCAGTTCGAGGGTCTGAGAGTTTTTGGCACTAGGTCCTCCGCAGTTCACAAGGTCGGATCAGGCAGAGGACCCCCAGGATTTCCTGGACCAGATGCAGAGAATCTTCCGGTCATGCATGTGACGTCTATAGAATCAGTTGAATTAGCGGTATTTCAGCTGCAGGATATTGCTGTATTGTGGTATGAAAGTTGGGAAAGGTCCCGAGGGAGAGATGTTGCCCCTCTGACCTGGTCCAGCTTTTTAGAGGCCTTCCTGGATCGTTATTTGCCACGGGAAATTCGACAGGCCCGGATGGATCAGTTTTTGCACTTGGAGCAGGGCGCGAGGAGTGTGCGGGAATACACCCCACAATTCGATTCCTTGGCCTGCTATGCTCCAGCTTTTGTGGACACCATGCCATCTAGAGTCCACCGGTTTATTATGGGTGTGAACCCAGAATACATTGAAGTATACATGACAGCTATACTGCGGGAGGATATGGATATTGCTCGGGTGCAAGCCTTTGCCCAGACTATTGAGGGCCTTAGGCAGTGCCAACAGGATAGTAGACGTATAAATCAGGAACAATGCCACAAGGATTGATCAGAAGAAATATAGAGGGAGGTTCAGAGAGGGCCCAGGCCCCGGTTGTTAGACAGGCCACCTAGACCCCCACCTCCATCACAGCAGCAGAGGGGTAGATTTATTCGCCAAGGACAATCAGAGTCTGGTGGAAGTTCTTGAACGGTACATTCACCTCAATAGAGGAGGGCAGAGCAGAGTAGGTACACAACCCCACCTTGCCCTATTTGTAGCCGACCCCACACTAGAGCTTGCAGATATGGCTCTATAGGGTGTTATATATGCGGGCAGGAGGGTCATGTGATGAGAGACTGTCCAGCCAGAGGTCAGGGTAGCCGAGATAATCAGGATAGGGCGTCAGCAGGGCTACGAGCTCCAGCAGCCTCGGCAGGGCGTAGGCCCTCAAGTCCAGCAGGTAGAGGCCGAGGTAGATCAGAGGCTTCTAGTTCAGGTACGGGCCCAAGCCGTACCTATGCATTACCAGGGAGGCAGAACTCAGAGGCGTCTCCAGATGTGGTAATAGGTATGATGACTATTTGTTCACACCTTGCATATGTATTGATTGATCTAGGGTCTACTTTGTCCTACGTTACCCCATTTGTAGCCCGAAAGTTCAGTGTTGTACCAGAGTTGCTTCAGCAACCCTTTTCAGTATCTACACCCATTAGTGACTCCATCATAGCCAGAAGGGTTTATCGAGAGTGTACAGTAGAGGTTAGTGACCGCCAGACTACAGTAGATCTGGTAGAATTATAGATGATTGATTTCGACGCCATTATGGGTATGGATTGGCTGGTGCCATGCTATGCCAATGTAGAATGCTGGACCAAGACAGTCCGTTCCACTTTCCAGGGGAGGCAGTACGAGAGTGGAAGGGCAGTACAACTACACCAAAAGGTAGTTTTATTTCCTACCTTCAGGCGAGGAAGTTAATATCTAAGGGATGCATTTACCACCTAGTAAGAGTCCAGGATGTTCGGGTAGAGCCTCCGACTCTCTAGTCTATTCCAATGGTTAATGAATTACCTAATGTATTTCCAGATGAGCTACCTGGTATTCCTCCAGAAAGAGAAATAGATTTTGCAATTGATTTGCTACCAGGCACTCAGCCCATATCAATCCCTTCATATCGTATGGCTCCTGCTGAACTCAGAGAATTAAAGGAGCAGCTGAAAGATCTATTAGATAAGGGCTTTATCAGGCAGAGTACTTCGCCTTAGGGTGTGCCAGTTCTATTTGTGAGAAAGAAGGATGGCTCACTTCGCATGTGTATGGATTACCGGCAGTTGAATAAGGTTATAGTCAAGAATAAGTATCCGCTTCCCAGAATAGATGATTTGTTTGATCAGTTACAGGGGGCCAGATATTTCTCCAAGATTGACTTACGGTCCGAATACCATCAGGTTCGAGTTCGTGAAAGGGACATTCCAAAGACTGCCTTCAGGACCAGATACGACCCTTTTGAATTCCTAGTCATGTCCTTTGGGTTGACGAATGCCCCAGCAGTATTTATGGACCTGATGAACAGCATCTTCAGACCATACCTGGACCTGTTCGTGATAGTGTTTATTGATGATATTCTGGTGTATTCTCACCCAGAGGTAGACCACCAGGATCATTTGCGAACAGTGCTCCAGATTCTCAAGGACCATCAACTGTATGCCAAGTTCTCTAAATGTGAATTTTGGCTAAACTCAGTAGCTCTCTTGGGGCATATTGTGTCAGATGCGGGTATACAGGTAGATGAGCAGAAAATAGAAGCAGTAAAAACATGGCCCAGACCTACCACTTCGACCGAAGTCCATAGTTTTTTGGGATTAGTAGGGTACTATAGAAGATTTTTTGAGGGGTTCTCCACCATAGCGACACCTCTGACTAAGCTGACGCTAAAAGCAGTAAAGTTTCAGTGGATGGAGGCATGTGAGCAGAGTTTCCAGGATTTGAAAGAGAGATTGACCTCTGCCGTAGTATTAGCATTGCCAGAAGGTACAGAGGGTTATGCAGTTTATTGTGACGCTTCGGGTATTGGGTTAGGATGTGTGTTGATGCAGCATGGTAAGGTAATTGCTCATGCTTCCAGACAACTGAGGAAACACGAAAAGAATTATCCTACCCATGACCTGGAACTAGCCGCAGTGATCCACGCTCTAAAGATATGGAGACATTACTTGTACGACATCCATGTGGATATTTTAACTGATCATAAGATCCTAAAATATATGTTCACTCAGAGAGAGTTGAATTTGCGACAGTGTCGCTGGTTGGAATTGCTAAAAGATTATGATGTAAATATTCTGTATCTCCCAGGAAGAGCCAACATAGTAGCAGATGCCCTCAGCCGCAAATCCATGGGGAGTTTGGCGTATTTGTAGCCCGAACAGTAGGAGTTGGCTAGAGAAATACACTAGTTAGCCAGTTTAGCCGTTCGTGTAGCAGAAACAGAGGACAACAGAGCGGTAATTCAGAACACCACAGTGTCGTCATTAGTTGTGGAGGTAAAGGAACGGCAGTATGAGGATCTCGACCTGGTTCAGCTTAAAGACAGAGTTCAGCAAGGGAAAGCGCCAGATTTTCAGGTAACTGAGGATGAAGTGTTGCGATGTAAAGGCCGCCTTTGTTTTCCAGATATTTTAAGGCTTCGCCAGCAGATTATGAGTGAGGTACATTATGCCCGCTATTCTCTCCACCCAAGCGCGACGAAAATATACCACGATATCAAAGAAATCTACTGGTGGCCAGGTATGAAGAGGGAAATAGCAGAATTCATAGCCCAGTGTCCTAATTGTCAGCAAGTAAAAGCGGAACACCAGAAACCAGGCGGATTGACTCAAGACATAGCTGTGCTTCTTTTGAAGTGGGAAGCAGTAAATATGGACTTTGTAGCAGGGTTACCCCATACCAGACATAGAAATGACTCGATTTGGGTAATTGTTGACACACTGACAAAATTGGCCCATTTTTTGCCAGTAAGGGCTACTTTCTCTGCGAAGATTATGCAGAGTTCTATATCAGAGAAATAGTCAGACTGCACGGTGTTCCAGTATCCATTATCTCCGACAGAGGGGCGCAATTTACAGCTAGATTCTGGCAATAATTTCAGAGAGGCCTGGGAACATAGATTAATCTAAGCACAGCATTCCACCCTCAAACAGATGGGCAGGCAGAAGGTACTATTTAGACGCTCGAAGATATGTTACGGGCGTGTGTGTTGGACTTTGGAGGTAGCTGGGATGAACACCTATCGCTTATTGAGTTTGCGTATAACAATAGTTACCACTCAGCTATCTAGATGGCGCCCCATGAGGCTTTGTATGGGCAAAAATGCAGATCGCCAGTTGGCTGGTTTAAAGTAGGAGAGTCAGCGCTGATTGGGTCGGATATTATTCATCGGTCAGAGGAAAAGGTAAAGCTTATCAGAGAACGCCTACTGACTGCTCAGAGCCACCAGAAATCGTATGCTGATATGCAGCGCATAAACCTAGAATTTAATGTGTGACCCGGCGTTTTTGAAAGTTTCTCCAATGAAAGGGGTGATGAGATTCGGCAAGAAAAGTAAGCTTAGCCCGAGATTTGTTGGGCCTTATTAGATTCGTCGAAGAATAGGCCAAGTAGCATATGAGTTAAACTTACCTCCATATAAGAGTTCGTTAATCCAGTTTTCCACGTGTCTATGTTGAGGAAGTATATAGGAGACCCCTCCAGAGTTGTTCTAGTTCAAGATGTCCAGGTTACCGAAGAGCTAACTTATGAAGAGTTTCCAGTAGCCATACTAGACAGGCAGATTCGCAGGCTGAGAACTAAAGATATTGCTTCTGTCAAAGTATTATGGCGTAACAGGAACCGAGAGGAGATGACTTGGGAAGCAGAGGAAGATATGAAAGTCAGATATCCTCAACTGTTCTAGACTTAATCAGCTAAAGGTACGTTAGTATTGTTGTCTTATGAATTGCCTTATATTATGTAAATAAATGAAATAGCTGGCTTATGTAATGAATACTAGTGTTGTGTGGAGTACCTATATTGGACTTTTCTGCATTTCAGGATTTTTGAGATAGTCCATATTACAAGGGAGACTCTGCCAAAATTTTTCTAAACTAAGTCAAATAAGTTGAAAGTTTTGCAAGTAGAAGTTTACATTCGAGGACGAATGTTCTTAAGAGGGGGGGAGGATGTTACACCCCGTAAATTCTTGACATGTAGATGGCCTATTTGCATGTTGATTAAGAGTTTTAGAATGCCATATGTGCAAGAAAAGGGCTCGAGGAGAGTCCGGACAAGCGCCAAGTCGGCGCGTCGCAAGGCAAATGCGACTTATAAATCACATTCGATGAATGCGACTTAAAGGTCCAAAGTATAAAAGCCCCCACTTCAGTTTTTAATGATAAAAATTCATAAATTTCCAAAGCGTAAATAGAGAAAATAGCTGAGAATAGAGGGAACAAAGATTTCTTTAAAATTTCATCCATTTACGCTATTAAATGCGGTCCAAACTTGAATTAATCTTGGGTAGTGAAGTATTAAGCTGTCGAGAGCATTCCTGCGGAGTTAGTTTCGTGAAATTCGACCGGCGAATCGTCGTCCTACCGAGCTAAGGTAAATGGAATTGATCCAAATTAGTGTCAATATACTCCTTGTTCGGGATGTTTCGCAACTACACGCAAGTGCACGTGGTCGAACAAGTAGTAAAATGGCGAAAGTAAGCCAAGAATCGATCCCACAGGGATTGAACCAAGGTAATAATCGAATTAAGTGTTAATGAACTCTAACTCTAAAAATGCAGACAACAATTTAAAGGAGATTTTGAGAGTTGGTTTCCTAATTTATACTAATCTAAGACAAAATGATAAAGTGAATCTGAACTATAGTAATGAGCAAGCTGAGGCCAAAACGAACATGCAGGGAAGTAATTTATCGATACAATTCGGTTAATCTTTCCTTCGTTTGCTAGTCAAGAATTATTGCCTATGGAGAGAAACTTTCGTATTCTACCCAACTTGAGAATCATGAACCTTCAACCTACATTTTTGTGATAAAAGAATTTCATGTTCTAGCCATACGAAATCGATTCCTTAATTGACTAATACGACTTTCAGATATATTTCTATTCTGAAGGTAAATCAATTCTCAATTTTCCAAAACTAAGAAGAGATCATATCCTACCAATTCACAACTTTTCAATTTATTTCCTTTTCAAGATAAAACTAGATTTTTTAGATATACATTAACATTGGCCAGACTTTAGTGCAGTAAGAACAAGAATTGATAGAACAACCATGGAAGAAAAGATGAAAAACCACAATGATCAACAGTTACATTCCACTACAAATGTTCTTAACCTCACCAAGAAGTGAATTAGCCACTCATTTGTGAATTAAACATCATCAAATGAGTATAAATCATACAAATAATTAAAATAAAGGAGAAAGAGTTAGAGAAGAACCCTAAGAATTTCGTCCCCTCAACTGCCTGTAACCCACGTCCTTGCTCAACTAAGTCAAAATAATTAAAAATAAATCTAAGTGTTCTATTTATACTAGTGGGAATTTTTCCCGGAATAACGAGCAATGTGTCACGGAGTGCATCACGGAGCACTGCCTCCATGACACGGAGCTAACGCGGACCCTCTTTGGAATCAGGTCCCTCAACATTTTACTCCTCAGCGTGCCACGACATGCAACGTGGGGCTTGGCCAAAGTGCCATGGAGCCATCACGAACGCTTACTGGAATTTGATGTTCCAGGTAAATATCCCCAATGTGCCACGGCTTGTATCGCGTGGCATTGCCTCTGTGTCACGGAGGCATCGCGGACCTTCACTAGAAATTTGCCAAAATAAATCATCCAAGGCAGAATGCCTCCGCGATGGCAGCGTGACACGGCTCCATCGCGGAGCCCATATATTGGTTGCTTTTCCTTGACCTTTTCCACTGCTCGCTTCTGAGTCCATTCCCGATTTTCACCAACATGCATCTTAGCTTCCTAAAATTACATTTTTCCTGCAAAACAACACTAATCATGTTGGTTAGTATAAATTCACATTTTAACTACAAATCACATAAGTTCAACATCTGTTCTTCATTAAATAGACATATCCTTACTTGTTTCTTGTTTATATCTTTGTGGTTTTCTTTAAAATCAATTATTTTGGTCTTCGAATGATGTGCTAGCTTCATCCTAGAGCTAAATGCTGAACATGTTTCACTCTTAGATATATTTGTTTCTCCTCTGAATAATAGGTGCACACCGTATTGAATATTGGTTGTGTATTTTGTAGCTTTGGTGCCCACCTATTCTCATTGAAGTTGATGGCGTTTTGTTTGACGGCATATGAGCCATCTGGTAGCCAAGTTCAATTAGTACCCGAGAGAGGACTTCCAGCTGTCATTGACAATTTCATTTTGAAAAAGCTTCCATTTTCATCATTGTCCTATGACATGGTTCATTGTGCACAATGTGGAGTCATTTGGGATAGCAAACGCATTGGCTCAGTTGTGCTTTGAAGTTATGAGTGACTAATGTTATCATATTTGTAATTTTCGTGTATTAACTATGATATTTACATCATTTGCAGGTTTATTTCATAGCGTCAATTGTTGAATCCACTCCTACTGATCAGTTAATTTTTATGACCGGATAGACATGAAAAGAGGGTGTATTTATAGAAAAAAATTATATGAAAAGAATTGGATGATTTTCTCGGTTGTTTAGTTTTTAAAATTTTTATTTTTACTTCTTTTCAATTTTCGTTTTATTTCTTTTTTAATTTTAAGAAAAATAAAAACTTCTTTTTGTCCATGATTTTTGTGTTTTATTAATTGGACAGAATGATATATATCCATGTTTATAATTTTTATTCATGATTTACATTTAACAAATCTCGATTGAATCGCTAAAATATTTTTAGTTAAATTATAAGAAATCTTCAATTTTCCCTTAATACACCGCAGTATACTAACATTTTTCACAAACTCTTTTAGTTAGAATTCTATACAAGATATTAAAAGAATTATAAAGAGATATAGCATCATGGACGATGTTTGATTAATATTTTCTTTTTTAAAAAATACGACACTAAAAATGATTAATATTTATGTACATGATAATTTTTATCTTCTACTCTCTCTCTCTCTCTCTCTCTTATATATATATATATATATATATATATATATATATATATATATATATATATATATATATATATACACTAATGATAAGATTAATTATTTTGCAAACATAGATATACTGTACTAAGTTTTAATGATCATGCGAAGCGCGATTAGTTCACTAGTGTTGAATGTAAGAGATGATTTAGGCATTTCTTTTAATTAGCCTAAATTTTCATCCTTTGCTTTACATGCCTTAACATCTAATCCTATTTATCCCCATTGTGCCTTAAACCTATTCCTTGATAGCTACAACATAAGCTTAATCCTTTTCTTTCAATAGCCTTGAATTTGATCTAAAACTCCTAAGCGCTTAAGTGAAGATGCTAAAGGGTTAAGGGAGTGAGACTCTTGAAAAAGGAAGGAAAAGAGTAGTTGTGGAAGTTGAAGAAAAGATTAAAGGTGCACTTTGTTTAAAATGCATAAGTATTGGTAGAGAGGTAAAGAACAAAAGAATGAAAAAGTTGCTTAAGTACTCTTTATTGATAAGCTAAGTGTGCTTAAAGAAATGGGGAAGTAAAAAAGAAATTGAGAGTGAAAAGAACAAGAGGTGGAGTAAAAGAAGAGGAGGTGCTTAATGAGTGAAAAGTGATATATTAAAAGCACTTTAGGAAGATAGTGACTATTACTGTCTAGAATAGTACCTACTCGTTCTTTAGCTTACATTGCAACCTGATAAATCCTACTCGATCTTACTTTCAAATGTTTCTAAATTAGTGGAGTAAAACACTAAGGGCAAGCATATGGGTCATTACATGTTTCATGAGAATTCTTTGTGAGAGTGAGATGAATTCCTATTTATATACCCATACTTGTATAATCGGAAAAATTAAGAGTGAAAATGGATATCTCTCTTGTTGTGAGGGCACATGTTTGAGGAAGGATGAAATTCATGACGAACTTCTTAATTGGTTAAATTGCATGAGTTTGCTAAGTTTTAGAGTCGATTCTTGAGGTTAGGAGGTCTTAACTTAGTGATACTGGAATTTAATTTGGATACATAGAGCATGCTTCATTTTAAACTTGCTATCTAAACCAATCGTTGTAGCCTTAACTTGAGCCGTCTTGCTTAAATTTGTTATGTGTGTGTCTTCCTTATTCATGAGATGTAATTTTCGAGGGTGAACAAGGATTTTAGTGTGGGGTAGTGATCGTGGGCATATTTATGTGCCCAAGTGCTATTTTATATCTAGTTTTAAGTCATGTTTGTCAAATAAATTAACGATACTCTCATGTATTTATGTAAATTTGTGTACATGGACTAACGGATATGATTAATATGTTTTTATAGATGAAATATGCTAAGGAGGGATTTAATGTGATGTTTAATGCATAAAAATAAAGCATGGAGTGAATGCCCAAGAGGAACCAGTGATGTTGCACAAATAGAGGCTGCCGCGCCAAGCAGCTTGCCATGCTGGTAGGATTGGGCACTAAGTAATGTGCCACGACAAGCTAGCTGCGTGCTAGGCAGCGTTCCATGCTGTAATACCCCAAAAGTGTCTAACATTAGACCCGGGATTTATAATTTGAAAATTGGGTGAAACTGGGAAAAACCCATAAGACAGATGACCCAATGGATCGTTGGTCCAACCAACGACCTATGGGAAGCAGTCGTGGGAAGGGACAGGTTTGGTGAAACAATGAGTGATGTAATAACTCATTTTTTGGGAACAACGAGTCGTTGTTTGTAACCGTGGTGGGTACTAGACTTCAGGATTAAGGGATATAACGGGTCATCCCATGACCCATTGTGAGAGGTAATGGGTCGTGCTCATGATTCATCATATGGGATGTTAATAGTTTCCAGTGGACCTAACGGAATGTAACCACGACTCGTTGGAGGTAGAAATGAGTCGTGGTGAGGCTCGTTGTGGGGAGAAGTACAGGATCTACAAGAGGAAACAATGGTCGAATCAATGATCCGTTAAATGTTAGGACGATTCGTCCTGTTGAGTCGTGGGATGGAAACTGAGATCAGGATGTTGGCAGTGCAGATGACGGTAGGATACCACGAGTTGTAGTATCCTCCAACTACTCGTTGGAACATCCGTTAGTTCACCCAGTGCAGATTTTTAGGGTTTTTCATAAGGGTATTTTCATCATTCCTACGCTCTAAGGTCCTAAACTATATTGTTTTTAAGTTATTTTCTAGGTGTATTAGGATAGGTTAAGACCTTCTACCTATTCATTCTCATTCATGCAAAGTTATAAAAGTTTAGAGGTGAACAAGCTAGTCTTCAAGGAGTTCTTCATCAATTCCCTTTGGGCTTTCAAGGAGTGGTGAGAATTGATCTTGCCCAAGTATGGGTTATGAATGGGTGTTTTCACTCACACCCATTCCCAATCTCTCTTAGTTCATGAAATTTGATAAAAATCTTATGAGTTTTGACTCAAAACTTGTGGAATTCTAACGATCTATTAATCGGTTATTTTCTTTTGTGATTTATATTATATTTTCTGAATTACGATCAGATTCTACAACTATTTTGATATTAAAATTATTGATTTTGATTTCTCCTAAATTAAGCCTAATTATGCTTGTTCTATGATGAATCGAGTTATGATCTTTACTTAAATTGTTGATATTCATAAACCCATTATGATTTATGATTCGAAATATGAATTTATTCAAATACCCATTATTATTTGAGGATTTGCAAAGTATATGTATGATCTACAAGTATGCATGAATCCCATGATTTTCGAATTATGTTTTTAGCCGACTCACGGGCCTTAACCTCATGGCTAGTTCATGAATTTACAAGCATGTTTATAATTATCATGATTTAACTAGCCCATGAATCTCATGCATATTATAGTATGAACACTATATATGTTTTGGGAGTAGTATTTAACACTGAGTAGGTTCGGGCCTAGGTTTTGCCTCGAATCTAAAAACTACGTGCCACCGTAGGAGATGATGGGACCTCCATTGTGACGGTCGCATTGCCCTAATGGGCCCTTTTAAGGTGATATCACACCTTTCATGGTTTTACCCTTGGTAAGGTACAAACGCCAACCTGACTAGGGTTATAGGTCGGGCTCCATGTGTGCTCATATGGGGTATGTCGGTTATGAGAATCTCCACTGTTCCTCATGATTTATGCATATTTATGATTATGTATATTGGCTCAAGACATGTTAAATAAAGATTTTCTCTTATGATTATGATCACAATTGAATTACGAATGTTTTGAAAACCTTGAGCCTTATGTTATCATATGCTATTTATGTTATGAGCATGTTGTCCTACTCTTATGATCATTTACGAGCTTTTATATATTATTAATTGTATGTTTTACTTACCTTTCATACTTGGTACATTCCACGTACTAATCGCATACTTTCTATGCTGTATCGTTTCAAGATAAAGGACCCGGCTATCAGGCTCATCCTCATCAGTAGTCCCTTTCAGAGTTAGCTATCAGCCATTTTGGTGAGTCCTCATGTTCCGAGGGCCATATGTTCAGACAATGATGTTTCTTTTGTTCCAGTTTGTCGGGTTAGTTGGGGATGTTGTCCCATCAACCCATCTGATATGATAGAGGCTTTCAAATTGATTATAGTACTCAACTGGTATGTACTTCTAGTACTTTCCGCTTATCATGTTATGTTATGTTACGTTTATATTTTCTCTATATCGTATGTTCAGTATTCCGCTTTAAGTGACATGAAGTTAGCTGAATGTTCATGCCATGGGTTAGCTTGGAGTCTCGCGGGGCTCCTTATCCTGTGTTTTGATCTGGGTCTACGTTCGGGTCGTGACATATGCCCAGGCATCTGTGCGCGCAATGGCATTCCATTCCAGTAGAGGTGCGCGGTGGCACCATGTCATGCCGGCTGCGCTCCGCGTCCAGCTGCATGTCACGCCAGGCGACGCGCCATAGCACATGCCATGCCATGCCAACTGCCGAATTCCAGTAGCTTGCTGTGACCAGTCTATGTCACACCACTGATTTTCCACGATGGGTAGCGTGGCACGGTGCTGGTCCCTCCACAGCCAAATTCTGACATTTCTCACTTAGTATAAATGGAAGACTTAGGATTTTATTTGAGTTATCACGACATTATTTCTGGAAAACGCAAAGGAGTGAAGGGAGAACGGTGAAAATTCACCTAAGGTTTGTTTTTCTTCATTTCTTCTTTATCATTTCTTGTAATTACTAGAATTCAACCATGTTTATGAATTCTTATATGAACATGAGTGGCTAAAATCCTTTTTCTATGGTTGAGTCCACATGACATGAATGTTTTAGCTTAATTTCATCTTTGCTTCAAGTTGTTGATATTGTTTATCTTGCAGTCTTGATTTTACTATTTTAACGCTTGATCACCATGAGAATGCACTCGTTAAGATTAAGCAAAAACTCGAAAGAGAAAACCTAGGTTAGAACTAAGAATGTAGGAAGTAAGTTCAAAGTCTTCAAGACTTGATTCGCGGTTAGGATAGAAAAATACCTAATTTGCCTTGCTTGGTTATAAAACAGGAAGATAACTAGACACATACATAGAATTGTCACATCATCCCTCATAGAAGTAGTTGTGAAACTAATTTAGATTAAATGGTTAGAGGTTCAAAAGCCTATAACCAAGGGCGTAAACCCCGTAAACCACTCCACATAGTTAATTGCTCACGAATTAGGACGACACATCCTTGCTCAACGATGTAGTTGCGAGACTAATTTGTTCTGTTTAGAGGCATGAAAGAACATGAAAATTGTAGTAAATTTGTGGGAAAACATATGAAAGAAAATACTTGAACTGAGTTGGATGTAGCATTGCATGATTATTAGGCCTTAACCCTAGATGCATCGTATTACTGCATTTCCAATTAATTTGTGGTCACCTAGATTTAGAATCAAGACTATAAGTATTTGAAACCAACACTTCTGAAATTTAATTTAACATGTTAACTTGAATATTCACTAAATAGACTAGTCTCTGTGGGTTCGACATCCGGCTGTTACAGAGCCACTTTACTACTTGTAAGACCATATACGCTAGCGCATGCACTGGGGCGCAACAAGCATAATTTTCTAAATCTTGAAATCATGAATTTATAATCAAGATAGGTATAAAATCTACCCATGAATCTTAAAGCATACTTTGAAACATGAAGGGAATTAACCCATAAACAAATCATAGAGAATTTTATGAAATTGGGCTAAAACCCCATAGGATCATCAACTTGAATTAAGACTTGAATTCATGAGATTTAGGAGAGATATGGGCATGAAAGTGAAAGAAAACTCCCATTCATAGGCCTACATACCTGGGTAAATTGAATCTTCACCTGTCTTAGAAAGCCCAAGAGATTTTGAGATGGAATTGAAGAATTCTAGGCTTCATCTTCAAAGGAGGGATTCTAATCTTGCATGCATGGGAGTTGAATGAATTTGAATAGGTTAAACTCCCTTGAAACCCTCTTTTTAGAGATTAAAATGATATAGTTTAGGGATTAGAAGCTTAGAGTTTACGAAAATACCCTTAATGAATTGGCAGGAAAACTTATTCTGCAGCTGTCACGATTCATACCACGAGTCGTATAATCCTCCTACGACTCGTGCTATCATCCTGTACTGACCAAGTCTAGACCTCTAATCCTCTAAATATTTCCATGAATCATACTACGACCCGTAATAGGCAATCACGATTCATACCAACACTCGTATAATCAGATATGAAAAATCCCATGTACTTATTACGATCCGTATTGTGAGTCGTACCCACACACTACAACTCATAATGGGGACTCGTGGCCTGGGGAAAGAAATCTCTAAATTAAACCACGAGTCTTCCTATGACCCATACCACCGACCTACGACTCGTAGGTTGAGTCATACTGATGAAATCCTCCAATATTTTCCTGCTGATCAAATTTCAAATCTTGGGTCTTGCCTTAGGAAACGTTGGGATATTATAATATATCTCTCTTGGGAACATTCGTCCTCGAATGCAGGGTAAACATACTGAAAGGCTAAGGATAAGGAACTGCAATTCTAAATACTGAACACCTGAACCTGAAATCTGACATAGTGATTGAGTCCGGACTAATACACATGACTGAACTGAATTCATGACTCATACGTACAGGCTAAAACATGAAAGGAACTGTGAGACGTGAACTTGACATGAAATTGAATAGTGTATTAAAGAGGAAACTAGTACCTCAAGCTAAAATAGAGCTGGAAGGAAATAAATGCGGGTATTTAGTTATCATATCTGCTTCAGCTTCCCACGTAGGTCCCTCAACGAGTTGATTCCTCCATAATACTATCACTGAAGCTACTTCTTTGTTCCTTAATTTCTAAACCTGATGATCAAGGATCTCAACGGGTACCTCCTTATAGGTAAGGATATCCTTCATACCTATGCTCTCCACTGGAACAACCAATGATGAGTCACCAATGCACTTCTTCAATAACAATACATGGAAAACTGGATGTACTGATGCTAATTCCGCTGGTAGCTCTAACTCATATGCCACCTTGTCAACACGTCTCAAAATCCTGTATGGGACAACATATCGGGGACTAAGCTTCCCTTTATTTCCAATCCTCATCTCTCCCTTCACGAGAGACACCTTCAACAACACCCAATCATCAACTTAAAACTCAAGTTCTCTCCACCAAACATCCACATACGACTTCTAGCAACTTTGGGATGTTTTCAGCCTTTCTCTAATAAGCTGAACTTTCTCCATGGCCTCATGAACAGAATATGGACCTATTAACATAGCTTTACCTACCTCGAACCAACCAATAGGCGATCTAAACCTCCTCATGTAAAGAGCCTCAAACGGAGCCATCTGGATACTAGAGTGGTAATTGTTATTGTAAGTAAACTCGATGAGAGGTAAATGATCATCCCAACTACCTTTGAAGTCAATCACACATGCTCTCACTATATCCTCGAGGGTCTGAATGGTCTACTCAGCCTGACCATTTGTTTGTGGGTAAAAGGTTGTGCTAAGCTTGACCTGAGTACCGAATCCCTTTTGAACTGATTTCCACAACTGAGAGGTAAAATGAGTACCTCTATCTGAAATCATGGACAAGGGAATCTCGTGCAATCAAAGCAACTCTCAAATGTAGAATCTACCATAGTCCTCAGCTAAATCAGTCATTTGACCGGTAGGAAATGACTGCTTTGGTCAACCTCTCTACCACAACCCATATAGAGTCATACTATCGGCGAGAGCGAAGAAACCCTTGATGAAGTCCATATTGATCTCTTCCCACTTCCAAGTAAGTATACTGATTTCTTGTAGCATACGTCTAGGCCTTTGACGCTCCATTTTAACTTGTTGACAGTTCGAACATTTAGCCACAAACTCTACTACGTCCTTCTTTATGTCATTCCACCAATAGCTTCTTGTAGGCCACGGTACATCTTGGTGGAACCTGGATATATAGAATATTGGGAACCATAAGCCTCATGAAATATTCATTCTCTCAAATCATTGACATCCAAAACATATAACCGACCCTGATATCCAAGTACACCATCTCCCTCTTAGGAGAAGACCTCCACCTTCTGATTTTGAACCACTTCTTTGAACATCACCAAAATAGGATCCTCATCTTTCCTAGCCTTGACCTCAATCACCAACGAGGATTCTGAACCATTATGAACATGATCTGTCGAATCCACAAAGTGAACCCCTAATCGTGTAAGACGGTGCACATCCTTCACCAACTATTTTCCTCCCATCCTTAATATGGGACACGCTCTCCAATGACAATCTACTAAGGGCATCCGCCACCATATTAGCCTTGCTCAGATGATAAAGGACACTCATGTCATAGTCCTTGAGCAGCTCTAACCATCTTCTTTGTAGCAAATTCAAGTCCTTCTAGGTGAACACAAACTGTAGGCTCTTATGGTCCATAAACACATCCACATGGACCCCATACAGTAGTGCCTCCAAATTTTCAATGCGAACACTACCGCTGCCAATTCTAGGTCATGCGTCGGGTACTTCTTTTCATGAGTCTTGAGCTGTCTAGCGACATACACAATGACCTTACCGTGCAGCATCAACACACATCCAAGACCAAACCTAGAGGCATCACAATACACAACAATCCATCTATACCCTCAGGTAGGGTCAATACTAAAGTGAGTCGAGTCTTTAACCCCTGAAAACTCTTCTCACAGGCCTCCAACCACTAAAATTTGACTTTCTTCTAGGTTAACTTAGTCAACGGGGCTGTTATGGATGAAAATCCTTCAACAAACCTCCTGTAACAGCTAGCCAAACCCAAGAAGCTCCTGATCTCTGAAGGATTAACCAATCTAGGACAATTCTTTATTGGCTCTATCTTCTAAGAGTCCACCTGCACACCCTCGCTTGAAACTATATGGTCCAAAAATGCTATTGAGTTCAACCAAAACTCACACTTGCTGAATTTAGCAAGAAATTGGTGATCCTTGAGAGTCTGTAGCACCACCCTCAAATGAGCGGCATGTTCCTCCTGGCTCCGAGAGTATATGAGAATGTCATCGCTGAAAATATTCACAAACATGTCCAAATATGGTTTGAACACCCTGTTCATCAAATCCATAAAAGCTATAGGAGCATTTATTAGTCCAAAAGACATAACTATAAACTCATAGGAACCATACCGAGTCCAAAAAACTATCTTCATAATGTCACTCTCCCTAACTTTGAGCTAGTGATAACCAGATCTGAGGTCTATCTTTGAGACACACTTAACACCCTGAAGTTGGTCAAACAAGTCATAAATTCTGGGGAGGGGATACTTGATCTTGATTGTAACCTTATTCCTCCGAGGTCAATACATATATGAAGAGACCCATCCTTCTTTTGAACAAAGAGAACTTGTGCACCCCATGGGGATTTGCTAAAGGTCTAATGAAGCCCTTATCTAGGAGATCCTTCAATTGATCTTTAAATCCCTTTAGCTTAGCTGGGGCCATTCTATAAGGAGGATAGATATAGGCTACGTTTATGGAAGAAGGTCAATACCAAAGTAAATCTCCCGCTCGAGAGGGACTCCTGGTAGATCATCTGGAAAAACCTCTGAATACTCACATACAATAGGGACAGATTGAAGAGTTTGGGGTCTCAGATGTAGCACCCTTAACCCGAACTAGATGGTACACACAACCCTTGGAATCATCCTTCTGGACTTAAGGAAAGAAGCAAAACAACCTATACGCGTAGCTAAACTACCCTTCTATTCTAGGACTTGCTCACCCGGAAACAGAAATTCTACCGTATGGGTTCTACAATTCACTGAGGCATAACATGTGTGCAACCAATCCATACCAAAGATAGCATCAAAATCAGTCATGTATAACTCTACAAAATCGCCTGAGGTGACTTTTTGAAGGACCGTTATAGGGTATTTTCTGTATACTCGTCGAGCTATGACTGAGTCACCAACTGGAATAGAGACTGAGAAGGGTTCTGTTAGGACTTTGGGACTGACTTCAAAACTAATAGCGACAAACGGTGTCACAAAAGATAAATTAGCCCCTAGATCTAACAATGCATACACATCAATATGGAATACGCGTAACATATCAGTTACTGCATCTGGAGAGACCTCCTGCTCCTAACGAGATGAGAGGGCATAAAATATGTTCTGACACTGACCACCACCTGCATTAGTGGATGCACCCTACTGCGCTGAGCGTTTTAGTGGAGCTACTGAACTGGTGGCCATGTCACGGCTCTACCATGGCCCTATTTGGCTAAAGGGCAGTCTCTGAACATGTTTCCATTCTTCCTACACCCAAAACATGCACCTGAACCTGCTATGAAATCTCCGATGTGCTTCCTACCACACCTGCCACAAACTGGAATGCTGAGCTCTACTGAGATGCTCCTCAGACCTCGGGAGCCTGATGCCCTTTCCCTCTAATCACACTAAGACCTAGATGGTAGACTGGCTGATGATGGTCCTGGGGTTGATTATCTCTATTGGGACTACTGACGATGTCCACCACTAGACCTCTATTTGGAAAATGCGAAGCTGCCTGTCCTGGCCCTCTTGGCCTCTCTCTCCCTTTCCTTCATCTAATCTACCTCTATCTGCTAGGCGTATATAACCAATCGAGAGAAGTCTAGATCACTGTTCAACATTGCGGTCCTACACTCCTTGACCAGCAAATCTGATACTCCATACACAAATTTGTTCATACGAGCTTTCTGATCCGCAGCCATCTCTACTGCATACTTGGATAGCCAAGTGAAATCCAAGGCGTACTCTTGCACAATTATATTGTTCTGCCTCAAGTTGATGAACTCCGCCGCCTTTGCTTTCCTCAACTCCCTAGGGAAGAATCTGTCTAAGAAGGCTGTTATGAACTTATTCCAACTCACAGGAATGGCCCCCACTGCTCTACCGTTCTTCGACTGAAAGCCCTGCAACTTTATACATGAAGGTGACTTGGTAACAGACACTATTAATTAATTAATTACAACATTATAAGTTGCAGAGAAAAATAGTTTATATAAATTTTTTATACCAAATGTAAGCAACCCCCTTCAACTAATAGGAGGCTATGTTTACTCTCATCTCCCATCAATCCCATAATATTGGTGATCTTCTATATCTCCTCAAGAAACTCATGTGGGTCCGCATCTATGCTTGACCTAAGGAACTGAGGTGGATTCATCTTGAGAAAGTCCCAAGCTCGAGTCGCCGCTACGTTCCCATTATGAGGGACATGGGCCATTGCCTGCTGGTTGACCTGAGCAGTCAAAGCCTATGCCAACATCTAAAAAGTTTCTCTAAACTTACATGAGAGACCTGCTTGGGCAAAGGACCTACTGGTGCTAGTTGGGCTTGCTGGTGCCCATCTTTACTGCCATTTTATGGTCATTTCCATTTTCGCTCCTTCTGTCATTTACTCTGTGTGGAGGCATGATTCTGCAAATGTGTATAGAACGAGTTATAAGGATAGATAGATACTTTATCGCATGACATAGATCATGAAAGAAGGACAATTTCCTAAAACATCTTGTAGCCTCTCCCCCATAAGTGTGGCACGCTTCACACCCATGCAAAATACTTTACTCAATACGAATTTCAAACACCCTAGGACACTCTAAACCTTTTCTCTAACACCAAGTTTTTCACGACCCGAGTTGAGGCTCCCAGATCAAGACATGGAGCCTAGAACAAAAAATCGCTCCAAGTCGACCCATGACATGAACATAGCGACTAAAGAGCATACTTCAAATGGAAACTGATAAACTAAACATGAATAAGCGAAAGTCTGTATACATATCAATCATACAGAGTCAACACTGGCAAAGCTGAGGTTCACATATTGTCTGATAAGCCTCTAACATGTTTGAAGAGCTGATGGGACAACACTCCCAACTAGCTCACTAAAGTTTGAAAACTAAAATTACATAACTCAGCATCGAACTAAAGGTCCTCAAAGGATGAGGACTCACCAACAAGTGAGACTAGAATAAGCTGCAGGGACTGGATAATGGTGAAACTAAGTCGGATCATCTGAACCTGTATCATGAAATGATACAGCATAGAGTATACAGTCAGTACTTTGAATGTATTGAGTATGTAAGGTAAGTAATAACATAATGAGTAAGTGTAATCTAAAATCATGCATATAAACATATATCATAAGATCATGAGAGTAAGGGTTGCATGTTGATATCTGAAAACACGTATAGTCATGAACTGAATCTCATATCTAAATCGAATGACCCAAAGCTAAAAATAAAATCATAAGTGAAAGCTTGTAAACTAATCATTGGGTCAAGTCTGCTGAAAACATGATATCATAATTAATAAACATGCATAACTAAAATCATAAGGAACAATGGGAGACTCATCACAATTGACACCTTTATGATAGAGCTTATGTGATGCCCCAAGTATCAAACTCAATTGTGAAGAGTCGTCCAAAACCTTGCTAGGGCTAAGGATGCTACAATCATTTGATTTCAAGCTGCAGGACCCTTGGGGGTAGAGGAAGCTCACAAGGGAGGTCCCAATGTAAACATATAAAATTATGTTGACGCGTAGTTCTGAGACCCAGGGTCTACATGACCCCTAGCATTCTCGGTGCTAGACACTACTCCCAAAATCATGCAAGGTGCTCTCAATTGATAACACTCAAACTCATATATCTTGATGAAGTATGACAAGTTTTCAACAAAGAACCCAACTAAGAGGTTGGAATCGAACCCACAGGGAATATGGAAGATCTAGACTAATGTTGGTAAGTGAACTTATTGGTAAGTTATCTCCAAACTGGGGGATTTTGAAGAAAGCAATAGTAAAACAAGATTATAACTGTGAATTAAATCAAGATTTGCAAATAACTAGGGTATGTGTTCCCCATAGGTTCTTAACTACTTCGAGTATCTTACTTGTAGAACTGATAACTAGGGTTCATCCAAACGACTGGTTCATCCCTATTAGATGACTATAATAAATCACCGGGTTTGGTCTCATGAGTGATTTCAATCTAACCATTATCAATATGTTCCAAATTTAACTCTCCTATGACCACAACTTAAGTTAATACAATGATCATAAAGACCAAAGCTTTGTTGTAATTCTCTTTTCCTAATATCTACCTCTCTAGGTTCAAGCAAGTAAATAATTTGAGCAAGTCCTAACATTGTACACCATTAAGAAATGTCTAAGCATGAAGAGAGTACAATATAAGCTTTGTGCATTTGTTTTGAATC
Source organism: Datura wrightii (assembly GCA_035772735.1). NCBI lineage: Eukaryota > Viridiplantae > Streptophyta > Magnoliopsida > Solanales > Solanaceae > Datura > Datura wrightii. Next base: position 62,623,953 of record JASDFA010000016.1, on the reverse strand, counting down.
ACTTTTGTGCAACCCAAGTTTATTAATCCGCCATGGTTCCCACAACCCCTAGTTGTGGAGGTTTTAGCCTCTCATGGTTGTAATATTGTGATATGCATTCATAGACAAATACATAATTAAATACATACAACAATAGTTGAGAGAAAAACTTCTTTGAATATGCAAGAATAATCTCAAGAACAATTGATACAGAAATCAAGAATTGCTCCCAAGAAGTGTTCATCTCAGGTAAACTACTCAATTCTATGTTCTGTATTGATTCTCTGTTGATTGGTAATGAAAAAAAACATAAAAGGTATTTATACAGACATTAGAAACCTTTTCCTAAGCTAACAGAGAGATTTTCCATAAGTGGCGCCGCCTGTGCCACGACTGGTCATACGACCAGTAGCAGGATTGTACAGGTCGTAACTGCCTCTCATATGTCCTTGGCTTACTAAAACTTTGGCCAAGTGCTGAGAGCAGGTACGACTCGTACCTTCTTCCTACAAGTCGTACAATGCATCTGTGGCTTGGTCTTGAGAACTTTGACATCTTTTTTGATGCTTCACAAGTGTTGTGGTACGACTCGTACTTTCTTGCCACGACTCGTACTGCTTGTAGTGTTTGAAATTCTACCAAATCCTGAATATCCACTGGAGCTCATCATCGCTCATGTTATAGGTCGTATGTAAGTGCTACGGCTTGTGGGTTCCACCCGTACCAAGAGGTTGCATTGTGAATATTCTCTAAAGTTTTCCACGACTCCAGTTACGGCTTGTACCATGCTGGTACGGCTTGTACTAAGAGTCGTATGTTGCCTTCTTCTCTATTCAACCTTCTGAACTTTATCACGGTTCTCGGTATGACTCGTATAATCAAGGTACGACTCATACTGATACTGGTACTTTGACTGATTTTCTGCATTTTCAAGCTTCTTTTGCACATGTTTGCTCCAACACTTATTTTCCCTGAAATCAAAGTAAAAGTTCCTTATATCCATATAACCATACTTAGGTCCATGCTATTTTCTTAGTTTTAAGACTCACAACACATCAACACCCTCAACTTAAGACTTTTGCATGTCCTCAGGCAAAGAAAAAGAATAACCAAACACGATGCTTAGTTAGAAAATAAACCTAGGACACTACAACCGATATCAAACAAAATTTGCACTATGACTCCAAAAGCTTTTGACCCTTTTCCCATGGACCAAATTAGCACATGCACTACAAACAACTATAAAACATGATAAATAGGGATCAAGACATGTCCTCTAGCTATTAATAAGTAGTCAAGTCATCACCAATGCTTTTCACACAGACCACTGGTAAAGTCAAACACAAACCATGTACCCTAACAGCAAACGAAATTCCACACACACAAATATAGAAAAATATATGATATGAGACTAAAAAGGCGAGACTCTCACCCTCACAAAGAAGTTCCAAATACTGCATATTGGATAGCATAGGCTTGCCCTTATTTTCTCTATTTCGGCTTGCTAGATGGTTAGGTTAGGATCATTATAGGACTTGTTTTGGCTTGTACATAGGCTTTCATTCTGGGGATGGTAGATATGGAATCTTTTTAAGTAACTAAACCCTTCCTTGGAACTGCATACATGTGGCTCAACATTTCACTTACTTCACCCTTTTTTGCTCTTTCTTCTTTTTCTTCCCTTTTCACCCTTTTTTATACACTTGTACAAGTGTAGTGTGTTTTCAAACTTTTTCATGCATTATTCTCTTTTTGAATTTTCTTTTTCAATTTTTATTTTCTTTTATCACACCACACCTCATTTTACACTTTTTTTACTCTTTTCTCTCCATTGTTCACCTTCCCAATTTCTATGCACCCCTACTCTAGCCACCCTCAACTTAGGCATTTTACCTATGTTGAGGTTCACAATGTCCAAGGAGAGACCAGGACCAAAAACAAGTTCATTATAAAAATGGGTATGGTGTATCGGTTAATAAAAAAAATGGTTCATTTAAGGCTCACAATCGGGATCAAGGGAATCACATCATTTTGGTAAGGTCATTTAAGCTAAAGATGGGCTCAACAAAAAAGGCCTATGAACCTTTCCTAACCAAGAATCCTAAAACCTATGCAAAGACTAACCAGGCAAGTTCTAGATCCTCTACATAGTATTGAACTAGGTATCAGACTTCACTCACTTATGGTACATAATTTATATTCACTCTACCTGTCCGGTTTATTCATGGATTAACAAAAACTACACATGCTAATATACTAAATGAAATAAAAAATCCACAAAATTCATGCATGTAGTCACAAGTACACAACTAATCATCAAAAGTTTTTAAACAGGGTCAATTTTTCGAAATATCAAAACTAGTGCACTTTATTGGCTGAGTATTCCTAAGATACTTTCTAATTAAACAAAAATAACAAAAAAAAAAAAATCCCAAACACGCCGGTTCTACTAGAGAGCATACTCTATGGGAAAGAAACATGACAAGAAAAACCTTTGGCCGAATCAAAATACCCAAAAATTACAAGTACGGCGCTTCCCCTTTTTAAAAGCATGCTTCATCCCTGAAGCATAGAATGTAAAAATAGAGGGAAGGGAACATACCCGTGGCTACTCAGACTTCACCATCCATGGGTTGCCTCCCATGCAACGCCTGATTTAATGTCGCGGCACAACGTAAGTCTCTTGACTACTTAGACTTCGTCAAGGAACTCGGTCTCATCCTCCACTGTCTTAAATTCTTGGCTTTGCCAAGAGGTGCCCTGGATGAGTCAAAACAAAAGAAACAAAAATGTAAAAGAGGAAATAATAACCAAAAGTTAAATACAAGCAATTAATCTAATCTTAAGCCGATTCCCTAGCAATGACGCCACTTTTTGATAAGGCTCAAACTCACACCTCCTGATGAAGTATGAAGCGTATGTTGTCAATAAAGAACCCAACTAAGAGGTTGGGGTTGAAACCACAGGGAATATGGAAGATCTACACTAATGCCAGTAAGTGAACTTGTTGGTAAGTTATCTTCAAACTGGGGTGTTTTGAAGAAAGCAATATTAAAACAAGATTATAACTGTGAATTAAATCAAGATTTGGAAATAACTAGGGTATGTGTTCCCCATGGGTTCATAACTACTTCAGGTATACACATGTGATCAATCCCAGTGCTTAGTTGTAGAACTGATAAGTAGGGTTCATCCAAACTACTGGTTTGTCCCTATTGGATGACTATAATCCATCAACGAGTCAGGTCTCATGAGCGATTTCAGTCTAACCATTATCAATATGTTCCAAATTTAACTCTCCAGCGACCACAACTAGAGTTAATACAATAATCATCAAGATCAAAGGTTTGTTGTAATTCTCTTTTCCTAATTTCTACCTCTCTAGGTTCAATAAAGTAAAGAATCTGGGTAAGTCCTAATGTTGTACACTGTTAAGAAATGTTTAAGAATGAAGAGAATACAATACAAGTTTTGTGCATTGGTTTTGAATCACTTTTGTGCAACCCTAGCTTGTTAATCTACCATGGTTCCCACAACCCCTAGTTGTGGAGGTTTTAGCCTCTCATGGTCGTAAGATTGTGATATGCATTCATAGACAAACAGATAATTAAATACTTACAACAATAGTTTAGAGAAAAACTTCTTTGGATATGCAAGAATAATCTTAAGAAAAACTGATAAAGAAATCAAGAATTTCTCCCAAGAAGTGTTGATCACACATAAACTACTCAATTCTATGTTCTATATTGATTCTCTGTTGATTGGTAATGAAAATAAAACATAAAGGGTATTTATACAAACATCAGAAACCTATTCCTAAGCTAATAGGGAGATTATCCATAACTGGCGCCGCTTGTGGCATGACTGGTCATATGAACCGTAGCAAGATTGTACGGGTCGTAACTACCTCTTGTACGTCCTTGGCTTGATGAAACTTAGTCGAAGTGTTGGGAGCTGGTACAACTCATACCTTCTTCCTACAAGTCGTACAATGCATCCGTGGCTTGATCTTGAGAACTCTAACATCTTCTGTAATGCTTCACGACTGTTGTGGTATGACTCGTACCTTCTTTCCATGACTTGTACTGCTTGTAGGGTTTGAAATTCCACCAAGTATTGAATAGCCACTGGAGCTCATCATAGCTCATAGTACGGGTTGTATGTAAGTGCTACGACTCGTGGGTTCCACCCATACCAAGAGGTTTCCTTGTGCAAATTCTCTAAAGTTTTCCACAACTCTAGTTACGGCTCGTACCATCCTGGTAAGGCTCGGACTGTGAGTCGTATGTTGCCTTCTTCTCTATTCAGCCTTCTGAACTTTATCATAGTTCTCCGTACGACTTGTACAATCAAGCTACAACTTATGCTAAGATTGGTACTTAGGCTGATTTTCTATATTTTCAGGCTTCTTTTCCACATCTTTGCTCCAACACTTATTTTTTCTAAAATAAAAGTAAAGTGCCTTATATCCATATAAACATACCTAAGTCCATGCTATTTTCTCAGTTTTAAGTGTCAAAAGTGCTTTAAACTGACAACACATCATCCAACATTTTCCAACAAAGCTGAAACCATCATTTTTCAATGAAGCTGATAATGTAATTACATGCATAGTCGGAAATCTGAATATAGGGAATCCTAGCACCAGACATATCGTAAGCTGAAAAATAGGGAGTATCACTCGAAACCATATGGTAAGCTGACATTATAAACCTAATCTGCATCATGAAATCATACTTAACATATGTGGGCTTGCCCAAATCTCAAAATCATGCATACTTAAAATAGAATTCACAAGTCAAAACCATAAAGTCATACATGGATAATTTGTAAACCTTCAAATTTGCTAGATATCTCATTATACTTGAAATCATAAATCATAAACTTGACTTTTCATGAACTTGCATAATTGGACATAATTTTCTAAAACTTGAAATCATAAATTTATAATCAGAATATGTATAAAATCTGCCCATGAATCTTAAAATATAATTTGAAACATGAAGGAAATTAACCCATAAACAAATCATAGAGAATTTTATGAAAATGGGCTAAAACCCCATAGGATCATCAACTTGAATACATGAGATTTAGGAGAAACATGGGCATGATAGTAAAAAAAAACTCTCGTCCATAGCCCTACATACCTGGGTAAACTGAATCTTCACTTGTCTTAAAAAGCCCAAGAGATTTTGAGATGGAATTGAAGAATTCTAAGCTTCATTTTTAAAGGAGGGATTCTAGTTTTTCATGCATGGGAGTTGAATGAATTAGAATAGGTTAAACTATCTTAAAACCCTCTTTGCAGAGCTTAAAACGACATAGTTTAGGGCTTAGGAGTTTAGTATTTTCGAAAATAGCCTTAATGAATTCGCAGAAAAATTGATTCTGCCCACTGTCACGACTCGTACCACGAGTCATACAATCCTCCTATGACTCGTGGTATCCTCCCATACTGAACACGCCCGGACCTCTAATCCTTTGAATATTTCCACAAATCATACTATGACCCTATAACAGGCTATCACGAGTCGTACTAACACTCGTACAATCAGCATCTAAAAAATCCCAAGTACATGTTGCGATCTATAACACGAGTCGTACCCACACACTATGACTCATACTGGGGAATCATGGTCTGGGGAAAGAAATCTCTAAGCTAAACCACAGGTCTTCCTACTACCCCTACCACCAACCTACGACTCCTAGGTTGAGTTGTACTGAAGAAATTCTCCAACATTTTCCTACTGATCGCATTTCAAATCTCAGGCCTAGCCTTAGGTACTTTTAGAGTATTGCAATTTTCCCTGGTAAAGGACACTCATATCATAATCCTTGAGAAGTTGTAGCCATCTCCTTTTTTCTACAATTCAAGTCCTTTTGAGTGAACACATACTGAAGGCTCTTGTGGTCCGTCAACACGTCCATATGCACCCCATACAAATAGTGCCTCCAAATCTTCAAAGAAAACACCACAGCTGCCAACTCCAAGTCATGCTTTTGATGATTCTTCTCGTGAGTCTTAAGCTGTCTAGTGGCATACATAATGACCTTACAATGCTGCATTAGTACACAACCAAGACCAACGCTAGAGGCATCACAATACACAAAAAAACCATTTTTACCCTCCCGTAGAGTCAATACTGTGGGTAAGTGAGTCGAGTCTTTAACTCTTAAACACTCTTCTCACAAGCATTCGACCATTGAAATTTGGCCTTCTTCTGGGTCAACTTGGTCAATGGTGCTGCAATGGATGAAAATCCCTCTACGAACTTCCTGTAATAGCTAGTTAAACCTAAAAATCTCCTAATATCTGTAGGACTGACAGGTCTAGGCCAATTCTTCACCACCTCAATCTTCTGAGAGTCCACCTGTACTATCTCACTAGACACCACATGGCCCAAATACTACGGAGTTCAGCCAAAACTCACACTTGCTAAACTTAGAAAATAGCTGGTGATCCTTAAGAGATTGCAACACAATCCTCAAATGAGCAGCATGCTCCTCCTCACTCCGAGAGTATATTAGAATATCATCAATGAAAACAATTATGAACATGTCCAAATACTGCTTGAACACTCTATTCATCAAATCCATAAAAGCTATAGAAGCATCCATTAGTCCAAAAGACATAAATATGAACTCATAATGACCATATCAAGTCCTAAAGGCTGTCTTTGGAATTTCACTCTCCCTAACTCTATGCTGGTGATAGTCGGATCTGAGGTCTATCTTTGAGAAGCACTTAGCACCCCAAAGCTAGTGAAACATGTCATCAATCCTGGGGATAGGATACTTGTTCTTGATTGTGACCTTGTTCAACTGCTGATAATCAATACACATATAAAGGGAATCATCCTTCTTTCAAACAAAGAGGACTGATGCACCCCATGGAGACTTACTAAGCCTGAAAAACCCCTTATCTAAGAGATCTTTCAACTGCTCCTTCAACTCATTTAGCTAAGCCAGAGCCATCCTATAAGGAGGAATAGATATAGGCTATATATCGAGAAGAAGGTCAATACCATAGTCAATCTCCTTCTTGGGAGCTCCTGGTAGATCCTTGGAGAAAAACTCCGGATACTCACATACAACTGGAACTAACTGAAGAGCCGGAGTCTCGGATGTAGAATCCTACACCCGAACTAGATGATAGACATAACCCTTAGAGATCATCTTTCTAGCCTTAAGAAAAGAAACAAAGTGGCTTACATGCATAGTTTAACTACCCTTTCACTCTAGACTGGCTCACTTAAAAAATGTAACTCTACCGGATGGGTTCTACAATTGACTGAGGCATAACATGCATGTAACCAATCCATACCAAATATAACATTGAAGTCTGTCATATATAACTTCACTAGGTCAGTTGAGGTGATTTTTTGAAGAATCGTGACAGGGCAACTCCTGTACACCCACCGAGCTAAGATTGACTCACCAAAAAGAGTAGAACTAAGAAGGGTTCTGATAGGATTTCAGAACTGACTCTGAAACTAACAGCAACATAAGAATTCACAAACGATATGCTATCCACTAGAATGCATACACATCAAGATGGAATACTCGTAATGTACCAATAAGCATAACGAGAGAGACCTCTTTCTCCTGGAGAGAAGATAACACATAAGCTCTATTCTGGTGCTTTCCGCCACTAAAACTAGAAGAGGAACCCTGGAGAAATGGGCGAGTTGCTGGGGCTGCTAAAGTAGTAGCTGGGGCATGACCTCCGTTGTCACCCTGTCTAGTTAAAGGACAGTCTCTAAGCATGTGTCCGGGATTTCTATACCTGAAACAACTATCTGTAACAACCAAGAACTCTCCAGGGTGGTTCTTACCACACCTCCTACAAGCTGGGAAAGTGCTCTCTTCAGTCCCCTAGAGCCTGACGCTCTGCCTCTGTAATCATGCCTGGGTCTGGACGAGACACTGCTGCCGATGAAGTTGGGGCTGATGCCTATGGCAAGACTATGGGTGATGTCCACCACCGAACCTCTACTAAAACTTTCCATAGCTCCCTGTCTTGGCCTTCTTGACCTATCTTTCCTTCTCCTTGATCTCCTCCGCCTCTATCTGCTGGGCATATATGACTAACTGAGAGAAATCTAGGTGAGTTTTCAGCATGACGGTCCTGCACTCCTTGACCAGTGAATTTACCACTCCATTCACAAACTTGCTCATACAAGCCCTCTGATCCACAACTACCTCCAGCACATATTTAGATAGCTAGCTAAATGCCAAGGCATACTCTTAGACGGTTTTGTGGTTCTGCTTCAAATTGATGAATTTCCCCTCCCTTAACTCTCAATGGAAGAACCTGTCTAAGAAGGTAGTCATAAACTCATCCCAACTCACAGAGACTGCTCTAACTCCCCTGCTATCATTCCACTGGCGGTACCATATGTAAGAAACCCCCTTCAGCTGATAAAAGGCTAAGTCTGCACTCTCCTTTCCCTTCACCCCATAATTTGGGTAATCTTCTGTACCTCCTCAATAAACTTATGCAGGTCCTCCTCCACCTTCGACCTTAGAAACTCAGATGGGTTCATCCTTAGAAAATCTCGTACTCTAGCCGTTGTTGCATTCCTATTCTAGGGAGTATGGGTCACTACTTGTTGGTTGACCTGAGCGGTCATGGCCTGTGCCAACATCTGAAATGCTTCCCTAAACTCGACATGAGTGACCTACTCGGGCAAGGATACACTAGAGCTGGTGGGGCCAGCTGATGCCCATCACCATTGACATTTCCATGGCCATTCTCGCTGCTCTTTCTCTTCCCATTTACTCGGCGTGGAGGCACATTTTTGCAAACGCATATAGCATGGGTTAGAGGGGTAGAGAGGTAGTTCATCGCATGACATAGATCATGAAAGAAGGGAAATTTCCTAAAAAGTCTTGTAGCCTCTTCGTCATAAGTGTGGCATGCTTCAAAACCCATTAAAAAAACTTTACTTAACGTGACTTTCTAACACCCTAGGAAACTTCAAACCTAACGCTTTGATACCAAGTTTTTCATGACCTGAGCTGGGACCCCAGATCGAGACATGGGACCTAGAACCACGAAATAGCTCCAAGCTAACCCATGTCATGCATAACAACTCAAGAACATAAATTAAAGTAGAAATCTTACGTTTAAACATTAATACAATGAAGTCTAAATAGCATAACATAAAACTCAAGAGTAATGTGCATCAAGAGTTGAGTCAACTAATACATGTTTTTCTGAAAAGCCTCCAGTCATAGATGGACTGATGGGACAACTGCCCAACTAGTCCGTTATGTATGAAACTGGTATGACATAAGAAAACATAGTTAGAAGAATGTCCTCGGGAGATGAGGAATCACAAACACTTGGACTGAACTAGACTGAGATAGGAGCAGGGCTAACGACGCTGCTGAGTCTGATCTTCCGAACCTATATCATGAAACGATACCACACTGAGTACGCGGTCAGTACTTTAAGTGTACTGAGTATGTAAGGTGAGTAAAACATGCTTGTGAAATAATAGTATAAAAATATGAAACATAATTCAAGATAGGACATAAGAGTAAGGAAGACATGTTGAACATCGTATTCTTGAAGTAATCATGATAATGAGATATTCATCATAAGCTGAACATAATGACTTAAGGTTTAGAAATAGAATATCATGTAATGTACCATACTTGAAATCATACATGAGAACTCATAAACTAATCAATGGGTCAAATATGCTATAAAACATAATGTCATAATGCATGAACATAAGTAACTGAAAACATGAAGAACAATAGGAGGATTCGTCATAACCGACACCATCATGATAAAGCTTACATGATGCCCCAAGTATTTCGCTCAAGTGGGCAGAGCCATCCCAAGCATGCCCAGGAAAGGGACAATGACAGGGCATGATATTACTCATGAAACCCTGTAGGGTTAAACATAAATATATACCTATGGTGGCATGTAGTTCTAAGACGCAGGGTTTGCCTGAACTCCCGGACTACTTGGTGCTAGACACTACTCACGAAAACATGCATATGGCTTATAATCAATATCATGAAATCATACATGAAGTTCATGAGCTAGTTTGAATCATGATATGCGTGAACATGCTTAAAATACGTGAACTAGCCATAGAAGAAGGGCCCGTGAGTCAACCATAGTCACAAAATTTGATAATCATAGAAGTCATGTGTACTTGAGAAAATCCTTATACTTGAAATTCATAAATTCATGAAGAGTTCTTGTAAAAATCATATATCATGATCATAATACTTAACTTAAAACTTGAGAATTAATATCATAAGAAAATCATGAAATTTCAATAGAAAGGGAATTTAACCCTAGAATTTTCTAATCATGCTTGATAGAAATTTCATGGAACATTTGATATAATCACAAGACCCAATAATAGAACCATTTATTTGATTAACATAGCTAAACCCATAGGAGATTCATGGAAGAATTCAACAATACCGAATAAAGCCCTAGAAATTTGAAATTAGGGCATGGGGGATGGGAGATCATGATTTCAATTGAAGAAGGGGCATGAGGGTGGAAGAACCCCTAATTGATAAACCCTACATACTTTGATTCACTGATCCTTGACATAGCTTGAAACCCAATGAGAATTGGAGAGGATGAGAGTAAAGAACCTAGATTGCTCTTGCTAGCCTTGAGATGTTTTGATTTTGAATTTAGAGGTTTAGGAGTAAAATGAGAGGTCTAGGGTGATTATCCCTCTTAAAGCACTCCTTTCAAGCTTTAAATGACTTAGTTTAGGACTTAGAGGCTTAGAAATTATGAAAATGCCCTTACTAATTCGTCTGGGAAAAGGCCACTGCCAGGTACAATGACTCATCCAATGGGTCGTCCTACCATACCATGACCCATTGTATCCACCCTTCACCAGCCAGCCCTCCCCCCCAGTTGTTAAATCTTCAACCAATGATTAGACAGGACAAGTCGTTACTTGCAACAATGACCCGTCATTCCCTATTGTCCTCACAACTAACACCCTGCATAGCTTCTGGAATCTTCCCAATGGACCCAAACCAAGGGTCATACCTCGTGATGAAGGGTCATTGAACCCATCCATTTTTACTGCACCAAACTTCCAAATTCTCTACTTCTTTCCATGGGTTCAAACCACAATTCGTTGTTTCCTACAATGGGTTGTACCATAACTCGTACTATATAGCCTAGACACACCAGAAACATACAATGACTCCTGAGCATGGCCCATTACAAGGACTTATGAGTCTTACTGTGACTCATCATCCCAAACCTTCTTCGACAGATATAGACCATGGCTCTTAGCCACGATCTGTTACTCCAGACCATGACTTTTACAATGAGTCTTTTTGAGAAAAATTTCAAACTTTCTCTGCTAAACATATTTCAAATCCCGAATCTTGTCTTTGGAACTTTTGGGGTGTTACAAGTGGCATCATCATAATTGGAGGGCTCTTCAAAACCTAGCGCAACTATGTAAAGAGCTCTCGAATGCTCACTTAGTTAGTAGACCATACTCAGCTGCTATAGCTCCTCCTTCGTCACTTCGCTCATCCTCAGCTACAACATTTGCATGTAGATAGCACAGTACCATGTATACTCTCAGGCTCCTTAGTCTTTGTTACACCTAGCCCCTTTGGGTCATACCATAGTACATAGTCAACCACCTCCTCATCAATTTTCCACTCTCTGAGAAATCAAGTTAGAAGACCACCAAAACTAAATCTTTGCACTTTCTTCACCCTTTCTCTTCTCAATACACCCTTGATTATTAACCCAACATCAACTGGCCTCCTAGTCATCAAAGAAAACAGAAGAAAAAATCTCTCCCTTGTTACATGAGTCACATGCTTCCTAGGCACAAAATAAGCACAAATAATTTTTTTCCATATTCTAGCCTCCTTGCTCATGTGTGCGTAAGGAAAAGACACGTGATACCCATACTATTGGTGGTGAGCCCACCTTGCGACCAAATTTGGGACACTGAGAGTGTCTAATTGCTCCATACAAGAGTCACAAGATAATGTCTTTGAATGGTGTAGGTAAACTAGGCGTACCAAGTAATTTATTCAAAATAGCGGGCAAAAAAATCACAATTTTCCCTCTAATCTTAACTTGGTTTGACCTCTCCTTCAGCTCCCAATTCGCCAAAAATTTCCTCACCATATTTAAATTACACTACCCTAGACCATTAAACACAAAGTTCAACCAAAGAGTATGTAGTCTATCAATAATATGAGGAAATTCGGATGCTAAGCTATCTCTATCAACAAATAATTCATGTGAATATTTTGATTCTTTAAGCTCTTTAAACCACTTTTTACCTTCTTTCTCCGTGAACCAACGGAGCCCATAATGCCTTGATTGTTGATGTGTCATGCTTGCATCCTCCATTGGTGCCTATTGAGTTCCCCTTCATCTCTTATTTTCATAGCTTGAAGAAGCCACACCCTTTCCTTTATTGACTTTTAGATCCATTGTTGGTGAAATTTCAAGAATAATAATATTTTTATGATTTGCGTGAAGAAGTTTGGAAAACTTTGTGAGAAAGATGAAGTTTTGGGGAAAAAGTTTAAGAGGAATAGGGGTGTGCGGTGTAAAGTGTGCTGAAAAGTGAGAGACAAATTAGGTTTTGCTCTTAAAAACACTCACTGGGGTCGGGTTTTACCCTCTTGACCCATAAAGTTTTTCCCTAGATAGCCCTTGTGTGTCGTGGCTGTCATGCCCCGAGTCTACACCCGGGACGAAACACGGTACTTGACATCACAAGTAACCCCAAGTCAACCCTTGGTCTATCATACACTAGTATACTGAGTAAAACATGCATTACAGAAGCTTTTAAAACAATAACATAAAATGTTCATAATAGCAAGACTGAATCATAAAATTTAAATATCAATACTGAATCATGATAAATACTATCAATCTGCAAGAAATCCATGTCTACATCTAAAGCCATCTAACTGAGGAGTTGTTGGGACAAGCCCCCAGCTAGCTTGAAAATATAACTGAAAATAATGTAGAAAAAAACTAAATAATGAACTGATGCCCTCGGAGGATGGAGACTCACATTTCTGCAGCTGATATTGTATCTGACAACGTCGGCTCACAGCACTGGGTCTGAGAACCTGTGGCTATATCATGAAACGATACAACATAAAAGCATGTGTCAGTACTTTGAATGTACCGAGTATGTGAGAGATGTAGATAACATGAACGATCTAGTAACTGAACTGAAGAGACATGAAACGACCAACTAAAATACTGAAAACTGATACAAATAGAATACACTGATATGGTCAATAATGACCCTGGTAGATGGTCATAAACATGACCTAAATTTGAGAGGCTGAGTCTGTGATACTACACGCAACTATCTGAACTGAGAAATCTGAGAGTGAACTAATTGACTAGTGGGAGAGTCTATAACCGACATATAACCACGTGAGCTCGACCTGGAGTCTGATGTATACGCCCCATCGGTAGGACCCAATATACCTTGTCAGGGTATAAAGGCATGGACTGTGAGAATCACTATCAAAAGGGCCATGAGGCCAAAAATATAACCTATGGTGGCAACGTAGTTCTGGAACCTGGGTGCGCTGGAACCCCAACCATTTCGATGCTAAGTCCTACTCCTACTGAATAATCCTATCAAGACTGCTACTGACAAGAAGATAGCTCAATATTGGGGCCTAAGACTGTAACTTACCCAGGGATACTGACTGAGAGTTCCCTGAGCGTCTTATCGGACCGGATCTGGAAACTAAGTTCTAAGACTGGTTAGAGCTACTTACAGCAAGCATCGTAACCGTCTAAAGAACAACTGATAACTGAACTGGTGTCCCGAGGCTGGTCAAAACTATAAACTAGAATGTCATGACCATCGAATGGACCAAATAAATAATGTTCTGAGTTTGATTCTAATAATTGGGAGGTATCACTAACACCTCGGGAAGAAATTAAAGTCAAACTAATCAGTTGACAATTTTTTGAATATCACTGAGGATTCTAACATTTTGAATGAGACTAGAATTATATGATTCTGAATAGATTCTAAGTTCTAAATGGTGTGGACTACTAGCACCTAATAGAGAACTCAATTTATTCCAACAACACGGGAATTTCATAATGTAGAGCAATTTCAAGAATTCTAGGAATTTCATTCAATAGAGCTAAAGTCATTCTCATTAATGGAATATTTACTCAACATATATATATATAGAGGAAATTCTAGAAAGTTTAGCCCAAGCATTCTTCATTCTCTAAAGGAAGTTTAATAAGGAAAATTCATAACTCGAAAGTTAGGGCTCAAATTCACTTTTGTATAAACACTGACAATTTGATAAGAAATATATGGGGATCATATTAACAATATAAATGAACAACTTTCTAAGTGGAATAAATGAAAATAAACATGAATCCTTTTCATACTCGAAAACTCAGGGCTTAAAACTGATAGAGGAAATTGAGGAGGATTTTGGGGACACAAGGGAAGAACAATCCCCTAGCAAAAACCACACATACCTGAGTTAAGGTTTATTGAAGAAGGAGACTTGAACTGCTGCAATGGAAGAAAACCCTACGCTTGGTTGAGAGTTTCTTGAGAGAACCTTCAATGATTTTTTGAGCGATAACGTGAGAATGAGGGGAGGAACCATCCAAACCCTCTAATAAGCCTGAATTTAGGTCCAAAACGACATCATTTAGGGACTAAGTAGATAGGAGATTACAAAAATAACCCTGACAAAAATCTGAAAATTGGTCGACGGGGTCCCAACGAGTCACTCTATGAGTCGTTGGTTGGGACCACGACTCATTGGGACCTTTCGTGAGGTCCACTGCCTAAAGTCACTAAAGTTACCACGAAGGACATAACGAGTCTTCCCTCATGGCCATGACCAATATCATGAAATATAGCATAAAGTATGCGGTTAGTACTTTGAATGTACTGAGTATGCAAGGTAAGTAAAATATGAAATAATAAAATACATAAGAGTTCATAAGAGTAGGACAATTCAAAACATGAAATGATAATCATAACATAAACATGAGGGTTCAAGGTTTTCAAAACTATTCATAAACTAGTCATAATCGTTATCATAAGAGGAACCATGTAAATCATAACTTGAGCCAAAGTATCGTAAACATGAAAATGCATAAATCATAAGGGAACAATGGGAGGACTCATATTAACCAACACCATCATGATAGAGCTTACATGATGCCCCAGCTATGTCACTCAAGTGGGTAGAGCCATTCCAAGCTTGCTAGGCAAGGGACGTAAATGGAGTGATATTACTAATAGGGACCCCATAGGGCTAACCATGAATATATACCTACACTGGGATGTAGTTTTGAGACTTCGAAGTTTACTTGAATGCTGGGCCTACTCGATGCTAGAAACTATTCTCAAAAACATGCACATGTGAAATTATACATAAAGTTCATGGGCTAGTTAAATCATAACATAGTCGATCATACTTGAAATACATGATTAGCCATGAAACAAGGGCCCGTGAGTCTGCCAAAATTATAAACTCATAAATCCTGAAGAATATACATGCTTGAGAAAATCACCATACTTGAAATTCATAAATTCATGAAGAGTACTTGTATGAAATCATATTATAAATCATAAATCATAAATTAGAGCTTAGGAGAATCAAAAGCATAATAGTATCATAAACTTGACTTTTCATGAAACTTGGATAATTGGGCATAATTTTCTAAAAACTTAAAATCATAAATTTATAATCAAAATAGATGTAAAATCTGCCCATAGATGTAAACAGAATCTACACTTGTCTTTGAAAGCCTAAGAGTTTTTAAGAAGAAATTGAAGGGCTTAAGCTTGATCTTCAATGGAAAACCTCTAAACTTGCATGCATGGGAGTTGAATGTATTAGTATAGATGGAACTCCCTTAATATACTTTTTTAGGGCTTAAAACAACATAGCTTAGGAACTAGGAGCTTAGGATTTACAAAAATACCCTTAATGAAAATTCTTTAAAATAAGCACTGCCAATCATCACGACTCTCACCACGGATTCGTACCATGAAGTGACGACTCGTGGTCACTTCCCGTTGTCGCCATTGGTTGTAGGACTGGTTCATGAGGATCAAATCACGGATGCCTACAATGAGTCATTACATGTCACCAAGGGTCGTAATACCACTCATTGTCATTGAGTCTCAACTCTCACTTTCTTTGAATTTTTCCATGGGTTACAGACCACAACTCATGGTTTTCTACCATGGGTCATAACACCACTCATGACAGCCCATCCATACTCTTAACCTCCAAACCACGACTCTTTGTTTCCCATAATGAGTCTTACCACAATCTGTCGTTTCCAACCCTGGCGTCCCAGTGTCTCACCATGACTCCTGACCACGAGTCGTACCCATACATCACGATCATGGTTTGTGGTCTAGGCATCCAACTTCAGAATTCCACCACAACTCCTCCCACGGTCTGTTACTTCTCACCACGACTCGTACCACGAGTCATTCTAAAACAAAAATTTAGATTTTTCTGCTGAACTCATCTTCAATTCTCTCATCTAATTTTAGAAACTTTTGGGCTAATACAAGCTCATATCCAAAAGAGCAGTTATGAGTGCGGTGATTGAATAACACAACATTAATATGAGATGAGTGCCTCATGCCCGAGGTGAGCATTCGGGCGAGTGATTATGATATGAGGGGCTCGTGTCTGAGGTGGGTATCTGGACGAGAAAATGAGTGGAATAGGGACCACACTAGTGCGATACATGAATTTCTAAAGTCCTTTGCAAGTCATGACTGAAAGGGAAAACATTAGACCTTCTGGCATGTATTTGCAGTTGTGTAACAGATATGAGTTTGATGTGTGCATAGGTATGAGATAGAATTATGATAGATATGTGATTAGGTTTGATATAGAAGAAGGGATCGATAAGGTACAAGGATATTCAGTTGTACTTCAGTATAGGCATGGTTCCATTGAATTGAATTGAGTTGCCTTATATTTGTGATGCTTTCTATTGTCTGTGTTAAAGACATATTTTCTATGTTGGATTGACATGACTTTCCTGGGTATGATTTAACTTATCTAAATATTGTTGGTTATTTATCCATATTGATGGGTGTATATATTATTAAGCCTTGTTACTGATTTGAATTTGACTGTGAGAATAGTACTATAAAAAATCGAAGCTAAATTCGTTGTTAGAGATGAGCTATTAAATAAATAATAGGCTTCATAAATTTTATGCATGATCATAGCAAATCTTTGGCAGTTAAAATGGTCTTGGGTACTCCAGATGGTGTATGTAATTAATAATTGGTGTTGCAATGCTATAAAGGATATTAGATGCCTAGAAGTAATATGTGTATTAAAAAGTGTCACACCACAATTCTACACCCTGGACGGAACACGGTACTTGGAGTCAGAAGTAACCCCAAGTCAAACCTTGATCTATCATACATTGGTATTCTGAGTGAAACATGCATAGAGGAAGCTTTGAAATAATAACAGAAACATTTATGAAAAATAAAACTAGAACATAAAGTTTAGAACATCTGGAGCCTGACATTAATTCTGTGTCTGTGATAACGCCTAAAATATATTCTTAAATAAAAGAATATATAAAGTTGTAGTATCAAAACAAGTAACTCGACGAGTGCCGGGGTCGAATCCCACGAGGACTAGGGAGTGATGAATTCAAGTGTCGATTGAGAAGTTGATTTTAGCTTTCACCATATAAATTTAACATAAAACACGGAAATTGGGGGAAAAAAATTTGCAGAGAATTGATCTTCGACAGAATTTCATGCCCAAGTTATACTCAAATGCTTCATTTCGACTTGTTTGTATATCATTATTGTGTACATTCTCATGTTATTTGTAGTTAAATGTTAATTTATACTTACCAACATGATTAGTGTTGTTTTGTAGGTAAAGTGGAATTTTGGGAAGCTAAGATACATGTTGGTAAAATTGGGAATGGACTTGGAAACAAGGAGTGAAAAAGGACATGGAAGATCAGCAAAAACAAGGGCTCCGCGATGGAGCCGTGTCACGTTGCCATCGCGGAGGCACTCTACCTCAGAGGAAATAAATTTGGCAATTTCCAGTGGAGGTGCGCGATAGCGCTGTGTCACATTGGCCAGGCTCCGCGATGCAGGCCATGGCACATTGAGGTTAAATTGCCTGGGGAGCCGACTTCCAGTGAAGGTT
Source organism: Datura wrightii (assembly GCA_035772735.1). Classification (NCBI taxonomy): domain Eukaryota; kingdom Viridiplantae; phylum Streptophyta; class Magnoliopsida; order Solanales; family Solanaceae; genus Datura; species Datura wrightii. The sequence continues at coordinate 62,605,755 of JASDFA010000016.1, read as the reverse complement.
CACGATACATCCTTGGCACGGAGGTAGTGCTCCGCGATACACTCCGTGCCACATTGCTTGTTATTCCGGAAAAAATTCTCAATAGTATAAATAGCACACTTAGGTTTTAGTTAGACATTCTGACTTGGTTGAGCAAGAACGTGGGTTACAGGCAGTTGAGGGGACGAAAATTTTAGGGTTCTTCTCTATCTCTTTCTCTTTTATCTCAATTGTTTGTATAAATTCTACTTATTTGATGATGTTAAATCCATAAATGAGTGGCTAAATTCACTTCTTGATGAGGTTAAGAACAATTTTAGTGGAATGTAATTGTTAATCATTTCAGTTTCATCTTTTCTCCAATGGTTGTTCTATCAATTCTTGTTCTTACTGCATTAATGCTTGGCCAATGTTAATGCATATCTAAAAAATCCAATTTTGATTTTGAAAAGGAAAGAAATTGGAAAGATGTGAATTGGTAGGATATGATCTCTTCTTACTTTGGAAAATTGAGAATTGATTTACATTCAGAATATAAATATATCTGAAAGTCTTATTAGTCAATTGAGGAATCGGGAATGTATGGGTAGAACATCAAATTCTTTTATCACAGAAATGTAGATTAAGGCTCATCATTCTTAAGTTGGATAGCAGTCAAAAGTTCCAATCTATAGGCCATAATTCTTGACTAGCAACCGAAGGAAAGATTAATTGAATTGTATTGATAAACTAATTCCCTGCATGTTCATTTTAACCTCAGCTTGCTCATTACTATTGTCAGACTCACTTTATAATTTTGCCTTAGATTCGTATTAATTAGTAAATTCAAACACTCAAAATATTATTTATTTGGTTGTCTGCATTCTTAAAGATATAGTTCATTAACACTTAAGTTAATTAGTACCATAGCTCAGTCCCTGTGGGATCGATACTTGGCTTTACTTAAGCCACTTTACTACTTGTTCGACCACGTGCACTTGCGTGTAGTCACCACAGAAGTCGAACAAGTTTTTGGCGTCGTTGCCAGGGACTAGCAATTGGTAAAATTATTTTCTTAGTGCTAGTTTTCAAATTCTATTTAAGTGCTGACAACTTGATCTTAGCCTTTCTCTTGCAGATATTGAATTCTTCTGAACACTGGCAAGAGACAAGGAGTTGGTGGATTCATACATAAAGCCAGAAAGACAATTTCATCGTCAAAGAAGGGAAGCTCTAGAGAAAAAGCTACAGTTGCTCAGACAGGATATTCTAGAGGAACAACAGAATCCACCACTTGTGAGGGCAGTGTTAGTGCCCGAGGAAATGGCAGCTAGGCCGGTTCGCGAAGTGGCAATCCCACATGCTAACAATGTTACATCAAGTATTCGTAGACCAGAGCCAGGAGGGAGGTTTGAGCTTAAACTGAACATGGTGCAATTGTTGCACACCAGCGAGCAATTCACAGGTCTCCCTCATGAAGATCCACAACAATATCTCCAAAACTTTTTGGAGATAAGTGACACTTACATTCCCACTGGAGTATCATCCGACTACGTGAGGCTTACATTATTCCCATTTTCATTATTGGGGGAAGCAAAGAGGTGGTTGAAAGCTGAACCGCCTAACTCTATCACCACTTGGGATGATCTTGCAAGAAAGTTTTTGATAAGATTATTTCCATCCGGGAAAACAACAAGACTTAGAAGTCGGACTCTAAGTTTCAAACAAAGAGAGGGGGAGAATTTGTATCAAGCTTAGGAAAGGTTCAAATCATTGCTAAGGGATTGTCCTCACCATCACCAATCTAATGTTGTGCTGGTGCATACTTGCATAGAGGGTTTGGAACCCCACACAAAAATTTTGCTAGACTCAGCAGCTGGGGGAAAAGCATTAGAAAAGACTTATGAGGAGCTGTATACTTTGTTAAATCGTATTTAACAGGGAAATCCAGTGTGGAATGCTGACTCTTCAAGAGGAGGAACAAGGAAAGTGGGAGGAGTCTTTGAGGTGGATGGTTTACAGCTATCGCTGCACAGATAGCTGCATTGCAAAATCAACTCGACACCCACTTCAACAGTATGAGGTTGAATCAACCACAAGCCCCAGTTAATGTAGTGCAGCAGGTTTGGTGTGAAGTATGCGGTAGTAATGAACACTCAGCTGAGTGTTGTGGTGAAAATCCAGATTTAGTGAACTTTGTTGGGAACATCCAGAGAAATAATCACCAGCAGCAGTATGGCAATAATTACAACTCAAATTGGAGGAATCATCCGAATTTCTCTTGGGGTAGTAACAGCCATCAAGGGCAGAGTTCGAATCAGGGTATGCAGAGAAATCAAGGGGGGCAGCAGAATTATCAGTCTTAGTACAGAGGAAATAATGCACCTCCTCCATAAACCAACAGCGTTGAGGAAATGTTCAAAACAATGATAGCTAACCAAGCTCAAATGCAGGCTGATTATGTGAAATTAGCGGCAGACTTAAAAAACAACCAGTTAGCTACAAAGGTGTTGGAGTACCAGTTTGGACAACTAGCTGGAGCTCAAAACACCAGGCCCAGAGGAGGACTACCGAGTGACACTGACCCGAATCCCAAGCAGGTCAATATAGTGACCACAAGGAGTGGTTTACAACTCAAGGAGGTGGAACCAGAAAGATCACCTCGGCAATCAGGAGCAGTGGAAAAAGATAGGGAACATGATGATGAGAGGGGGAAGGAGAAGGAAGCTGAAGCAAAAAGACCACCACCCCCGTTCACTCAAAGATTAAAGAAACACAAGGAGGAAGCTTGTTTTAAAATGTTCATGGAGGTGCTTAAATAGGTACACATTAATTTACCTTTGGTTGATGTTTTGCAGGGAGTGCCTAAATATGCAAAGTATATCAAGGATATCGTAGCTAACAAAAGCATATTGACGGAGTATGCTACAGTGGCGCTTACTGAGGAGTGCACTTCTCGGATTCAAAACAGGTTGCCAACAATGCTCAAGGACCCTGGGAGCTTTACAATTAAGATCACAATCGGGCAAAGTATCCGAGCTCGCAGACTATGTAAATTGGGAGCAAGCATAAACTTGATGCCGACCTCGGTGTTCAAGAATTTGGGGTTGGGTAGTCCTATACCAACTACAGTGATCCTGCAGTTAGCGGATCATTCTTTGGCCAGACCAGATGGCATTGTGGAGGATGTGCTAGTGCAAGTGGGCTCCTTCATCTTCCCGGTAGATTTTATTGTCTTAGATTTTGAGCCGGATGCGAAAGTCCCATTTATTTTGGGACATCCTTTCTTGGAAACCAGGAGAGCTTTGATTGATGTAGCTGCAGGCCAGCTAACCATGCGAGCGCATGAAAAAGTGGAGGTAATTGAAGTGTATAAGGCCATGAAGCTTCCGTCCATCTATGAGGAGCTTTCAGCAATCAATGTGCTAAACCAAGAAGAAATTCTTCAGATTGTTGATTCTCAAGATCCATTGGAGAGAGCGTTGATGAGCTCCGATCATTTCGAAGATAGAGATACTTATGAGATGGTGCAAATGTTGAATGAATCATAATGGTATCTCAGGAAGCAAGACATTCAGCCGTTAATGAGGTCCCTGGAACCATTTCCAAAACCATCTATTGAGGAAGCACCAAAACTGGAGTTGAAGACGTTGCCTCCACATCTGAAATATGTCTTTTTGGGGGAAGATGACACCTTGCCATTCATCATCTCCGCAGAATTGATGGAGGCACAAGTAAAGGATGCATTGGTGGTTCTCAAGAGGAGGAAGAAAGCAATGGGCTGGCAAATGTCAGACATTCGGGGTATCAATCCAGGTTTTTGCACACACAGAATTTTCATGAAGAAAGGAACAAAGCCAACTATCCAACATCAGCAGAGGTTGAATCCAATGATGAAGGATATGGTTAGGAAGGAAGTGATTAAATGGCTTGATGCAGGTGTGGTCTATCCTATTTTAGAAAGCGAATGGGTCAGCCCCGTTCAGTGTGTTCCAAAGAAAGGAGGGATGACCGTGGTCACCAATGAGAAAAATGAGTTGATCCCTACACGTACAGTCACAGGCTGGCGGATTTGCATGGACTACAGAATGCTCAATGAGGCCACAAGGAAAGATCACTATCCTATCCCGTTTATTGATCAAATATTGGACATATTGGTTGGTCAAGAATATTATTATTTCCTTGATGGCTATTCTGGCTATAACCAGATAGCCATAGCACCGGAGGACCAGGAGAAGACTACTTTCACATGTCCTTATGAGACATATGCTTTCCGGCGGATGCCATTTGGTTTATGCAATGCACTCGCCACATTCCACAGATGCATGATAGCGATCTTCCATGATATGGTGGAAGATTTCGTCGAGGTATTTATGGATGATTTTTCTGTTTTCGGTAATTCGTTTGCTACTTGTTTGCAGAATCTTGACAGGGTGCTAGCTCGTTGTGAAGCATCCAACCTTGTACTCAACTAGGAGAAATGTCGTTTCTTAGTCAAGGAGGGTATCATACTTGGCCATAAAGTGTCTTGCAAGGGGTTGGAAGTCGATCGTGCAAAGATCGAGGTTATTGAAAAGCTACCACCACCTGTGACATTGAAGGGTGTTCGTAGTTTTCTCAGACATGCAGGGTTCTATAGACGGTTCATCAAGAACTTCTCTAAAATTTCTAGACCAATATGCAGGTTGCTAGAAAAAGAGGTGAATTTGAAGTTTGATGAGGATTGTGTCAAAGCATTCGAGGAGTTGAAACAGAAGTTGATAGAAGCACCTATCCTCATTTCTCTGAATTGGGAGCAACCGTTTGAATTAATGTGTGATGCAAGCGATGTGGCTGTAGGAGTTGTATTGGGGCAGCGGAGAAATAGAATTTTTCATTCTATTCATTATGCAAGCAAAACATTGGACGCAGCCCAAGTCAATTATACAGTCACAGAAAAGGAGATGCTAGCATTGGTGTTCGCATTTGATAAATTCAAGTCCTATTTGGTGGGTTCTAGAGTAGTGGTGTATACCAATCATGCTACAATTCAGTATCTGTTTAACAAGAAGGATGCAAAGCCCAGGTTGATCAGATGGATCTTGTTGTTACAAGAGTTTGACCTAGAGATTTGGGACAGAAAAGGGAGCGAGAATCAAGTGGCAGATCACCTATCGCGATTGGAAAGCCGGTCACATGTGAAGGAAGGTGACAACATCAAAGAAGAGTTCCTAGATGAGCAACTCTTGGCAATAAGGGAAGCTGAAATCCCTTGGTATCCAGACATTGTAAATTTGCTAGTGAGTGGAGTCTATCCACCGGAGGTTATGGCTCAGCAGTGAAAGAAGTTGAGACATGATTGCAGGTATTATATTTTGGATGAGCCGTACTTGTTTAAGAAGGGAACGGATCAGGTGATGAGAAGATGCATTCCGGAGAGCCAGATTGCAGAAGTGTTGAGGAGTTGTCACTCTTCATTGTATGGAGGGCACCACGGAGGCGAGCGGACAATGCACAAGGTGCTACAGTCAGGTTTCTTTTGGCCTACACTGTTCAGAGACTCTATGGCATACATAAAAATGTGTGATAGATGCCAAAGAACAGGCACAATTGGTAGAAGGAAAGAAATGCCGCTGCAACAGCTATTAGAAGTGGAGATCTTTGATGTATGGGGTACAGATTTCATGGGCCCGTTCCCACCGTCAGTTGGTAATCGTTAAATCTTGGTGGCCGTTGATTATGTATCAAAGTGGGTTGAAGCAATAGCTTGTCCCAGGAATGACAACAAGGTGGTAACAAAATTTGTGAAAAAGCACATTTTCACCATGTTCGGGACACCCCGAGCCATTATCATTGATGGAGGGGCTCATTTCGTAAATGCAAGTTTCATGAATTTTCTAGCTAAGTATGGGGTGCACCACAAGGTAGCAACAACATATCATCCCCAAACTAGTGGGCAAGTGGAGGTGTCGAACAGAGAAGTAAAGCAGATTCTACAGAAGATAGTGAATGCACAACGTAGCGATTGGTCAAGCAAACTCGACGATGCGTTGTGGGCTTATAGAACTGCGTACAAGACACCAATTGGGACTTATCCGTACAGATTGGTGTATGGAAAGGCGTGTCATCTGCCTGCAGAGCTAGAACATCGAGCTTTCTAGGCCGTGAGGAAATTGAACATGGATCTAGAGCTAGATGGTAAGAAGAGGTTGATGCAACTCAGCGAACTTGATGAGTTTCGTTGGCATGCTTATGAAAGTGCCAAGTGATACAAAGAGAAAACAAAGAGGTGGCACGATAAGCATATGGTGCGTCGGAAGCCGGGGTAGAAAGTATTGCTATTCAATTTTAGATTGAGGCTTTTTCCAGGAAAATTGTGGTCCAAATGGTCAGGGTCGTTTGAGGTGGTAAGAATGACCCCGCACGGGGTGGTGGAATTGTGGCAAGAAGATAGAAGTGCCACGTTCTTAGTAAATGGGCAGCGATGTAAGCATTATTGGGGTGAGGATGTTATTCGAGAGAAGACGTCCATCACTCTAGAGGATGATTGAGCATTGAATGATGTTGAGCCGCGAGGGTAAATCAGGCGCTGCACGGGAGGCAACCCGTGAAATTGTTGTAATAGATGAGTAGAAATATTTGAAAAAAAAAGAGAAAAAAAAAGAAAAAGAGAAAAAGAAAAAAAATATATATATACATAATAAAAATTTTTTCTGCGTTGAAATCTACGAATTCTAACCAATTTCTTGTGGTGAAGTGATTTTCAGGCGGAAAGGAGGGAAAAAATGCAAAGAAACGCAAAGGAAAAAATCGAGGTGAGAATAATAAAAATTGACACATTACAGTGAGCCTACGCGATGCTCCATGTCACAGAGGGGGTGCTCCGCGTTACTCTCCGTGACACGTTGAAGAGTGTTCCGGATTTTTTAAAAATCCAGAACACTGGCGCGATGGCTCTGTGTCATGGAGGGGGTGCTCCGCGTTACCCTCTGTGACATGTTGAGTGTTATTTCCCGTCTGGTCACACCGTGTCTCCGGGTAACCCACACGAAATATCGCTTAAAAACCCCGATTTCCCTCAATTTCTTCATTATTTTCCCTTTCCTCTGCGAACAGCACTCCAAATTCCTTTCTCCCCCAATGTGACACGGACATAGGAATCGATTTTCTTCAAGTTTTCTTCAATTTCATTGGATTAAAGGTATGTTTTTGAACTTTACCTCATTTTTGCTTGAATTTTCGATTCTTGAACATGTGTAGTGATTGAAACTTGCCCTAAGTGGAAATTAAGCTTGAATTCATTTAAGTTATGATTGATTGATGTTCATAGTATTGTTGTGAGTATATGAACTCGATGAATGCATGTGTTATTCAATTTTTGCGAAATTGTTAGCTAGGGTTGGAATTTGAATATGAAGAAGACTAAAATTGTTTGAAATGTTGAACTAAATTGGGTTGTGCATGTTGCGTGAATTGAATTATGTTGTGATTAATGTTTAATATGCTACGTAGACAAGGGGTTTTCGAGAGAATGAAATTGGTAAATTGCATAGGGCGTTGAGAACAAAAATTTGGCTAAGTGCTATGATTGTGGAAGTGAATTGTTGGTGATAATTTTATTCATAGTACGAAGTCTGAGTAGTACATAGTAATTTTTCCATCGATTTATATGAATGCACTAAGCCGGTTGAATGTTAAGAATGAGAAAAATCATGAATGTCTTATCGAAATTGTTTTGATTGTGGCTAAAGACTAAGTGTGGGGTGACCTAATTAAACCCAACCTTAGTTGAAGCTAATTGTGGCTTGAATAACATTGGGATTGTATGTTCGATTGTACAGGAACAATGTTAGGAAGGCAAGACAAGGGAAAGGGCGCATCCACATCGAGCGTTGGCAGAAAAAGAATAAGATTGGGAACAGCAATTCCAGCCGCACCAGCGGTTCCGAGAGGCCAACGTAGACAATACGGAACCCAATGGGTTACTGACGAAGGGAAGAAATGGTATGCAAAACACAAAGAAACCAAATACTTCCCGGAAGAGCATATATCAAGGGAGCCGCTGGCACAGGAATTCCCGCGGATCGTACACCGGATTGACACTACTGGGCTGAACTTCATCTTTGAAGAGCCCAGGAAGTGCAATCTCCATCTCATTTGAGAGTTCTATTCCAACTGGAACCCGACCCTCCGCAGTCACACTGTAAAGATCAGGGGGCAGTTTGTCACTTTTGAGCCCCATCACCTGAATGCAATCTTGGGGGCATGGGACACAGATGCCCATGTCCTTCGGCAGTTGAACATCACTCCACCTTATGCGGACATCAGACGCACTCTATATGGAGCCCGTTTGACAGCAAGGTGGAGCAGGCACAAGGAGAAGGGCTACCATCAGACACTGCCCTACTCGCAGATGAATAGGGAAGCCAGGATCTGGCTTAAAATTGTGTGTTCATGCTTGATCCTGGGGGTGAACATGATAGATGTTACCCGGGACCGAGTCTGCTTGTTATATGCTCTGATGAAGGAGCTTGAAATAAATGTTGGGGTGGTGATCATCTCCGCAATGAAGAGAGCCTGACTGCATCAGGGGCATAGATACGGGTTTGGTGGTTTTCTTACCACGTTCCTGAGGGACCATGATATCGAGGAGGAGGCCCTAGATTACATCCCACAGATTGACTGGCGTGCCTTGGATGTCACCAAAACCAAGGCACCTGAAACTACTTATGGGCCAGTGCTCACACTAGCCGAGCGACATGCTCGGGATGATCAGTATATAGCCCGCATGTACGGGATGCAGATGTTGCAGCTGCACATTGGCAAGAGGCCTACAATGGAGGATGAGCTATGGCAGCTCGAGCTGGATTACCCATTCGGCGAGAATGCCCGAGCTCTATGTAGAGTGGGGCCCGCATTTGTGGATCCTGTAGATGATGACGTCCCCACCGATGAGGAGACACGACGGGAGGACTTAGATGTTGAGTCAGATGAGGACAGCGGGGGCAATTCTGATATGGGAGACACGACACCTTATGAAGAAGTTGAATACTTCGATTGATCAGGGAGTTTCACCACCCACCTTTGTGATATGTTGAATTTTGTGAACACTGGGGACAGTGTTCGGTTTAAGTGTGGGGTGGGACTAGTTAGGTGCCAACTACTTCGTTTTTGTTTATGTTTATGTTTTGTTGTTGCGCCTATGAAAAATGGGACCTTGTGACTTTGTGTTATGTGTTCTGTAATTAAGTGGTGGTGTAATGAATGTTAAGTTGTTGTGTGCTGTGTTGAGCTGTTGGTTGTTGTGTAAATATTTTTGTTTTCTAGTGAAATTATCGAAATTTTTAAAATTTTTTGTTAAATTTCTTTTATCTTGGGTTTCTCGGCCTTTGTTTTCGGTGCTTTTACTGAGAATAGTCTCATTGAACCGAAGTCGTAGATAGTGACCATTCCCTATGATGGATGGATGACGACCGTCTTAAGGGAAATGTAGTCGATAGGAGTAGTTTTTTTCTTTCGTTCTTTCTTTTGTTTGTGTCCTAAATGTGTCGCTACTTCATCGTTCGTAGTTTTTGTACGTGTTGTACATGATATTAAGTTGCAAAGGTGATTCGTATGAAAGCATGCAAATGTGTAAACATGTTGAGATACCTAGGCCATAGAGTTCGATTCGGTGTGATCGAGGCTTAATAGTGAATTCTTGTAATTAGCTGATTGAAGAATCTGTGAATATGTCTTGAGTTGGGCATGTGCATTGAGTGTGAGGTGAGGGTTCAATTATTCCATGCTATTGTGAAGTGTCTAGAACTTGCCTGGTGTGTGTACAAAACGAAATGAAGGATGTGTATTGTAGGAAAGGATGTAGGCGTTTCTTTGATTAAACTGAAAGTTTATCCATTATCATACCTACCTTGAATGTACATCCTAGTTATCCCCATTGAGCCTTTAGCTTTTTTTTTCTTTCTTTGAAGAGGTACAAACCGAGCTTAATCCCTTCTTTCCATTAGCCGTGAATTTTATCCAAAACTCTCAAGCGCTCAAGGAAAATAATTTTCCCACAGAGTAAAGGAGTGAGAATTGTGAAAAGGAAAGAAAAGCGGAAGTGGTGAAAGTTAAAGAAAAGGTCAAAGGTGCACTTGCTGAAATTAAATAAACTAAAGATGTATAACTAATCTTTGCTAGTAAGTCGACTGTGCTTAAAGAAATGGGAACAAGAACAAAGAAAAAAATTATTCAAGAATGAGAGGATGAAGGAAGAAAAAAAAATGTCCGTAATGATGGTGGGATGTATTGAAAAGCGCTTAAGAAAGCTAGTTGCTATTATTGGTTAGCCCAGCATTTGCTAGTTCCTTAGCTTACATTACAACCCGTTAAGTCTTACGTGATCTTACATTACTCGTCCTTATATTAGTGGAGTAATACACTAGAGGCAAGCCTATGGTTCATGAAATGATGCATGTGAATTCCTTGGGAGAGAGAGCGAAATTGTATTTATATACCCCGACATGTAGTGCTTTGAAAATCATATGATAGCAAAGGGGGTAGTTTTATTGTTTTGTGAGGGCACATGCTTGACAAGAGATTAATTTCGTGTCAGATGTCTTGATCAATTGATTTGCAGGAGTTTGCCAAGATCAAGAATTGATTCTTGAGCTTAGGAGGTCTTAATGTGATGTACTTCATTGTATTGATGAGACTATGCATGTTTTCTTGATGATTTGCTATATTAAATAATCAGTATAGCCGTAGCTTGAATTGTTGAGCCGAAGTAGCTATGCGTGAGTGTCAATTGCATGAGATGTGAGAATATTGTTCGAGGACGAACAAGAGTTTAAGTGTGGGGTAAGTCATCTTGGGCAGAATTTCATGCCCAAGTGATACTCAAATGCTTCATTTCGACTTGTTTGTATATCATTATTGTGTACATTCTCAAGTGATTTGTAGTTAAATGTGAATTTATACTAACCAACATGATTAGTGTTGTTTTGCAGATAAAGCAGAATTTTGGGAAGCTAAGATACATGTTGGTAAAATCGGGAATAGACTTGGAAACAAGGAGTGAAAAAGGACATGGAAGATCAGCAAAAACAAGGGCTCCGCGATGGAGCCGTGTCATGTTGCCATCGCGGAGGCACTCTGCCTCAGAGGAAATAAATTTGGCAATTTCCAGTGGAGGTGCGCGATAGCATCGTGTCACGTTGGCCAGGCTCCGCGATGCAGGCCGTGGAACGTTCAGGTTAAATTGCTTGGGGGCCGACTTCCAGTGAAGGTCCATGATACCTCCATGGAATGGAGGGAGTGCTCCGCGACACACTCCGTGCCACATTGCTTGTTATTCCGGGAAAAATTCTCAATAGTATAAATAACACACTTAGGTTTTATTTTAAACATTCTGACTTGGTTGAGCAAGAACGTGGGTTATAGGCAGTTGAGGGGACGAAAATTCTAGGGTTCTTCTCTATCTCTTTCTCTTTTATCTCAATTGTTTGTATAAATTCTACTTATTTGATGATGTTAAATCCACAAATGAGTGGCTAAATTCACTTCTTGCTGAGGTTAAGAACAATTGTAGTGGAATGTAATTGTTAATCATTTCAGTTTTCATCTTTTCTTCAATGGTTGTTCTGTCAATTCTTGCTCTTACTGCATTAATGTTTGGCCAATGTTAATGCATATCTAAAAAATCCCATTTTGATTTTGAAAAGGAAAGAAATTGGAAAGATGTGAATTGGTAGGATATGATCTCTTCTTAGTTTGGAAAATTGAAAATTGATTTACATTCAAAATAGAAATATATCTGAAAGTCTTATTAGTCAATTGAGGAATCGGGAATGTATGGCTAGAACATGAAATTCTTTTATCACAGAAATGTAGATTAAGGATCATGATTCTTAAGTTGGATAGGAGTCGAAAGTTCCAATCCATAGGCAATAATTCTTGACTAGCAACCGAAGGAAAGATTAATTGAATTGTATTGATAAATTAATTCCCTGCAGGTTCGTTTTAACCTCAGCTTGCTCATTACTTTTGTTAATACTTACTTTATAATTTTGCCTTAGATTCGTATTAATTAGTAAATTCAAACTCTCAAAATATTATTTATTTGGTTGTCTGGAGTCTTAAAGATATAGTTCATTAACACTTAAGTTAATTAGTACCATAGCTCAGTCCCTGTGGGATCGATCCTTGGCTTTACTTAAGCCACTTTACTACTTGTTCGACCACCTGCACTTGCGTGTAGTCACCACAGAAGCCGAACAAGAATTACTCAAATTTCTTTAGTGAATTCAAACTAGAAGGATCAACTAAGTTGTAGACAATATTTGTAAAATACTAGAGGTGCGGTGTAGATGAAATACTAATTAGATTGGGATGGACCAGGTTAACTTCATAAGTTCAATAAATGTAAATAATCTCGAGAAATAGGTAGCCTCAGCTTCCCAACCTATTGACTACCCCTAACTAGAATTTTCTCAAACTCTAGCTACAGTTTAACACACCCGTATTGCTTTGGATCAGCAACTTCACTAATCCTAGCTATTAGTTGCTAATTAGGAAGAAGGAATTGATTTCAACCATTACTAGCTTAATTTTACAACCTCACATCCGTTCCCACGACAAGATTCCCTTCCAATACTTAATTATTCTCTCTCGAGCAACAATTAAGCAAGTATAGATAGACCTATATCCTCATCAATGGATCATCATTAATAGATTGAAAGGAAGCTACTAGATTTACACTTAATTGAACATTAAGAAGTTAACTCTAGAAATACCCAATCCAATTAAGTATTCATCATCACACACCTCTAGTTAATGATTTTAGCTACTCATAGTTAAGAAATTCAAAAACACAATCATCAAAAGCATCATTGAATTTAATAAGAAGAGTAGATAAATCAAAAGCACAATTATCCTTCAACTACTGTTGAAACTAAATAATACCAAAGAAGAAAAGAGAGCAGAGTATCTTTTACAACTTTCAATCAAAATCCCCTTTTCTCTACTAAAAATGGTCTTCAGCTAAAAAGGAAAGATGATGTGATGTGTACTTGGCTTATCTCTCAATCTCTCTATCTTCTCCCTCTTTTTCTTCCTCCCTTCTGCAATGTACTACTTTTTCTATTTATACCATGAAAAGTAGGGTACTTTTCCTTCCTTTTAAGCAATTCACAATTTTACCTTTAATAGAATTGCTCTGGAACCGGCGAAGGCACCAGCGGTTCACTGATGAAATCCGTGAACGGCCTGCTGCTTGCACTTCTTACTTTAGTCATTATCAGTGAACTTTGGTGGTTCACCCGGCATTTCACCGATGCCAATATGTGAACCAGTGAAACTTAAATGCCAATTCCATACTTTTCTGAGTGTCATTCAGCGACCGAACCGGCATTCCGCCACAGGTGACTCATGAACCGCCGATGGCATTCCTCTGCCTAGGCAGTAACCTTAATCTTGTTAACCGGCGTTTCGCCACTTCTGCTCAATTCCTCCATTTTACCCTCATTTTAGCTCTTTTCTTCAAACTTAGGCACCTGCACACAATAAGGGCATAAAATCCAACTAATCAACTCGAGAACTAAGCAAAAACTCAAACTTTAGAGTCTAATGAGTTGGTAAATTATCAACTCATCAAACCCCCAAACATGAATCATTTCTTGTCCTCAAGTAATGCAATACTTCAACTATTGAGGAAGAGGTCACATTTTTTTCACAATTAAACTTCGCCGACCACCTGGACTAGGACAACCCAAAAATGCTCATAATGCTCACCCAAAAGAGAAGGAAATACCCCAAAAGACCAAAAAACTGAAGGTGTTTCAAGAAGGAAACAATGTTATATCAAGTAAAGTTTTTTCTTACAGGAATCATTTACCACACAAGGACAATTCTCAACCAAGTAACATAAGTAGCATCTCAAGTTGTAATCACTGAAAATTCAAAATTTTCCTTAGAGTTTGCACTCCTTGTTCTATGCCCATATGAACTCTAAATGCTCTTACAACCCTAAAAGGAATGATGCCACTCACCATGTATAAGGACCCCTATTCTCTTGACTTTTTGATGATTTGAATGCATAGAAGGGATCAATTGGGAGAGACATTCACACTCACTCTCCGAAACGATATCTTCATCCATACACTTGACCCATAGGCTTGCCCTGCATGTAATCCGCCACTAATGTAGAGTAGTTGCACCTAGAATCATTTAGGACGTGCGGGCTGTGATGTAGGCTTAAGGTCAAGGTAGGATAAACATTTGGATGTAGTGACTAGATCCTCCCTAATGCTTTTCGTGGCATTCCTTACAACACTTTTGCTCACTCAACCTTCTTTTTCTTTCTTCTTTTGCTGATGCCTTTCATTTCTTTAATAGTCTCCCTTATAAGCCCTCTTTAGCTTCTATCACTAGCCTTATTACCTCAAGAGGGAACACCACTTCACGCAAATAGTCTTTTTCCTTTTAAATTCATCTTTTGGCATTTTGACTAAAGGTGATGTTCCCTTTTCACTATGATTCTTGTCTTCCCCTTTTGTTTTGCATACCCCCAACTTAGGCTCTTTCCTCATTTTCCACATTTGCTTTTCTCATTCCCTTTTTCTTAGGCCTTGAGCCTTGCTTTAGTACTTGTTTTGTAATCAACATTTAGGGAGAATGGGGCCAAAAAGGTATTAAGAATGGTCCTGAGGCTTGTAATATGGTTTCCAAGGAAAGGTTTTAAGGATCAAAATTGGCTAACAAGGATTAATGATCATGGAGGGCGTATGGTTGAAGTAGCTAGACAACTGAGGGCCTAAACTCATTTCCTTGGTGCAACTACATCTAGGATTTCACCTTGAATCACATTTAGGGCAAGTTATAGACAAGATGTAATGCACAAGATTAACAAAAATATCCTCGCCACATAAAGCATCACCCTTAAAGGGACTACAATAGTCATTTTCCAAAACAAAACATCATAGTAGGACATCAAGCAGGCAAACATCATAAGTCAAGCAGGGAATTTTACAATGTACGACCAAGATTACTATGCTACGGTGTCAATACTTGTTCATTCTCTTCATTTTCATGCCCTAGTTTTCACAATTTCCTTCCACTCACAAGAAACTTTTTTTGTTGATGCCTCTTAAAAGAACTACACAACAAACTCAAAGTGACATGGCGTTTCCCTTAAGAATGTTGCCACTCAATCCATCATCGAGAAAAGCCAACCGGTTCGACAATAAAATTAGCTGAAATAAAAGAATGCTCTTTGGAAAAGTACCGTGGTATAAAGAAAACCCTCAGAGTTTTAATTACACTACTCTATCTGTAAAAAAGAAATTTGCGATTATCTCATTCAAAAATTTCAAAATACGATACAATGCTTAAAATCGGAGACCCCAATGAGTCACTAATTACCATTCACAAAAAACACAAATCAATTATCATTCATTCAAAACAAAACACACCCGACAAGGGCTCATCAATCAACACAGCCCGACAAAGGCTGGACTTACTCAAGCTTAAGAAACAAAACAACTTAAAACACAAATACCCCCCATCAACAGAACTCATCCCTCCCTCCACTTAAGATCATACATTGTCCCCAATGTATTATGCAAAAAAATCAATGGGAGAAGAGACAAGAAACTCCCTGAACAGGTCACTTGTCGTCACCATCACCTCTGCTGGCATCACCAAGCCCATCAAAATTATCAGCCATCCCTTCAAAAAAGTCATCATTGGCCCCCGAGCTGAAGATGGAGCAGCCATTGCAACATCCAAAGCACTCATGTCGGGCACTTTGACTAAAGTCTGACTTTTCCATTCCTACACCTCAATTCGGAGGGACATGACTGCCCTTTCTAAAGCATCTACCCGCTTGCACAAAGTGGCGACATTCTCATAGAGTAACTTGAGCTCCTTCTTGATAGTTTTGGCAATTAATGCCGGGAGACTCTTGGCCAAGCGTTGAAGCTGGCTCTCATGCGAGTTTGTCATCTCCACAAGACGATGAAGACCACTGGATTGAGAAGATTGAGGAGGTGGAGATGGTTTGGGCTGGGGAATGTCACCCGATGCTTAGCCTGACAAGTTAGGCTGGAGGATATTGACTTCTAAGGCGGTGCGAGATTAGGCTGACTCGTGGGAGAGGGCTTCTTCTTGTACACCGAAGGCTTGCAGGTGCTTCCATTTCACTGCCGGTGCCTCTGCATATCTCTTCCTGTCAATAGTGATTACTCCTAAAAAAGAGAAAGGAGTCTCGTCTGGAAAAAGAGGCACTCCGACTGTAGCACAAAGTTGTGAGATCAACACAGCATATGGCATGGAAGTGCTGGACTACTACGCCTTCTTATTCACTTGTTATGCAAAAATTTCACCAAAGTTGATGGGGACCCCTGGCATAATGCAAGAGATCAAGATAGCTACTTCCATGGTCACCCACTACTCATTCTTCGATGGGATGATGTGAGAGAAAATAAAATCCAACCATAGCTCGGCCTCAAATTTCAAATGGTGGCGAGAGATTTTGCCACCCATGGAGGCCCATAGGGAAGTGTCAGCAACAATAATGCAAGCCACCCACCTTTATTAGTCTTTCATATTGACCACCAGTGCTATGTATTCTGTGGCAAAGTCTATCTCATCTTCTCGATATAGATAATTGATGGCAACTAGGGTGATATCCACTTCTACCCTTCGAATCATCACCAACGGAAGGCAGGGAAATTCATCCACCTTGCCTCGATGTTGCATGCTATCTTGACGGGCCTGGTAGGAGGCATAAAACTCTGTAACAAGGCTAGGGTAGTATGGCAGCAAAGGGTTGGCAAATTCATGCCATTGTCGGTGGGTGAACTGCTTCGTTATATTCGAAAAGTCACCCTTCAACCCTGCCAAGTCGAACCTCTTCTCTACCGTAATAGAGCATCCTTGGTAGATGACGTAGTGCTCCTTCTTGTTAGGAAAATAGAATAATACCCTTCTTAGTGTTGGCATGTGTGGGAGCAGCCTTTTCTTTTCCTTTACCCTTGCTAGCAGATGAAGCAGGGGCCTTTCCTTTGCCGGATGACTTAGAGGATGACATGATTTGTGTTTCTACAAAAAGTAAGTTAGTGATAAGATATTGAAATAAAAATCAGTGTAAAAGAAACTAATCTAAAGAATAATTGAGAAACAAGTGATGATCAAACAATTCTGGAAAGTGGTACTGCCGAACAATCGGTGGTTTGTCAAAGGCAATTCACGAACCGCCGACTAGACGGCGGTGTTTAACAGAGCACTAGGGAATATCTGGGAATTTCCGGCGGTTCAAGCGACATTTCGCCAGTCACATTTCGCAAGCCTCCAACATAGTGCCGGATTCACTTAGTAGCCAAGACCAACTTTAGAGTGAACCGACACCTTGAGCGGCGTTTCGCCAAATAGGAATAGTGAATGGCCGGCTTGCTTGTCCCCAATTCTGACCCCCTTTCATAAAAATACCCATTAACACATTTTCACCAAAATCAAAAGACCAACAATTATACTCCATTCCTACACATATTCATGACGTTTAAGCCCTTAAGATTGGTGTCACCCGGTCTATCATTAGGCAAAACGTGATGCCTAATGGAAATGGGTTACTTAGACTTCATCCACTTCATAATCTCATCTTAAAAGCACATACCCTCTTCAATCACAAGTATAACACATTCAAAATTTCAAAAAAGAAGGCAAGGGAAATAGTACTCCTACAGAATCATGGAAGCACATTAAAATTAAAACAGGGGCCAAAGAAATGTTACCGAATTGGAAGACTATTTTCACACTCTTCTAGCCTAAAAAAAAGAACTAGCTCAAGATTTGCAGGAGCACCTTCATGTGAGTATAGAGTAGATAGTGAGAGTAGAGTGTTTTTGATGGTGAAATATGGATGGGTATTTATAGGTAAAAAGTGGGAATGTGATAGGTTGAGGAGAAGGTGGGAAGTTTAATGTGGGTGAGTTGGTGGGGAGTTGGAAGGTGAAAGGGTGGGAAAATGGAGAGGTGAAAATGAGAAATTGGGGGGAATAGGGAATGTTGTGTAATGGAGAGACAAAAATAGAAAGAAAATATTGGGAACAGGGAGGCTATGGGAATGTTTGCAGAATTAGGGTGGCTGGGAAAGTATTTGGGATTTTGTGGGCTAGTCCTTTTAAATTCCTCAATTTAATTCAGGACGAGCTCGACCGGTGATTCGCCGATCCAATTCGGCGGTTCGTCGCTACCTTGCATTGAACATAACTTGTACCCAGCGATCTAGTTCCATCCGGCAATGCACTGGCGGTCCATGAATTGAGCCTGCGGCCCGCCGGTCATCCGCCGAATCTAAGCCTCGCTCCAGGTGTTCTGCTTTAGATCGGCGATACAACAGCGACCCAGGAATCATATTCGGTGGTTCGCCAGTGTCCCACCGCTGCTTCAGTTCAACAATTTAGCTTTCTGCTTTGGGCTCCCTTATCTTCAGCGATCCATATTTTTGGACGGCGGCTCACTGGTCTATCGCCGATGCTCTCAATCATGATTTTCATATCACTTTGCTTCTCATTTCTCAAGTACTACACAAAAAAAACAACAAAAACATCAAATAATTCCATAAAAAATTGGGTTGCCTCCCAAGAAGTGCCTTATTTATCATCGTGGCACGAAGTAATCCTTTTTATTTCAATTCTTCATTTCTGACGGGTCATCATCCGCTTCCGTCTAGCTACTCCCTTATCCTCATCATCATTTTGCAACACTCTAATTACCTTGCATTGAGGTGGAGTTTTAGCTGACGGGCATACCTTGAAGGTGACTTCCTCACCACCAACCCAAAATTTTAACTCTCCAAGCTCCACATCTACCACTACTCTCCCGGTAGGCAACAAAGGTCTTCCCAAAATAATGGGAACTTCCACATCCATGTCACAATCCAGAATAACAAAATCAGTCGGGAGAATGAACTTGTTAACTCGCACTAGCACATCTTCTAGCAACCCCACAGGTCTTTTAATTGACCTATCTGCCATTAGTAGTCGCATTGATGTTGGTTTTGTACTTCCGAGGCCTAATTTCTTGAAAATGAGCAAGGGCGTCAGGTTTATACTTGAACCGAGATCACATAGATCCTTCTTAAACAAACAAATCCTAATCGTGCATGGAATTGTAAAAGCTCTGAGGTCTTCCCTTTTTGGGGCAAGGTTGCTTATCATTATCGCACTACAATGGTGTGTTTTCTCTTCATCTCGCTCATCAACCCTTTTCCGCAACTCCGCCGCCAATGCACTTGAGTTGATCAAATGAGTGCACACACTCGTCTCCTTTGTGTGCCAAGCCCTGTTGTTTTTTGTCATTCGGTCAAGGAGAGCTTTGGCTAACCCATAAGTTTTGTCCATGATTGATCCCCTAGCTAAGTTATTAGCAATGGATTTTTTGATTAAATCAACGGCCCTATAGAAACATTGGAGAAGCACTCCATCCGGTAATCCTTGATTTGGGCAAAGAGCAACCTTCTTCTTAAACCTCAACCAAGCCTCATGCAAAGGCTCTCCTTGTTCTTGTCAGAAGTTTTTGATATCATCCCAAAGTTGTAACGTCTTTGTGGGAGGGAAAAACCGATCTAGGAAAGCCTCGGTTAACTCTTTCTATGAAGTAATGCACCCCGGAGGAAGTTCCTCCAACTACAGTGTTGCTTCTCCTGTCAATGAGAAAGGGAAGAGTCTCAACCTGATTGACTCTTAACTAATGTTTTTGATGTTGAAGGGCTGGCAAATTTCTAAGAAATTCCACAAGTGCCGATTTGCATCTTCGTTGGGCTTGCCGCCAAAAAGCCCTTTCATCTGCAGTAAGTGTAACATGGTTCTAGTAACATGGAACACGACATTCCCTACTGTCAGTGTTAGGCGAATGGCACCTGCAAATTCTGGAATCACCGGATTATCTTCATGAAGTTGCATGTCCCCCTCCACTGAGCTATCTCCTTCATGGAGTGATGGCTTATGAGGTGGTTAGTTCCTAACAACAAGGTAGAAAATAAAATCAAGTAGCTATGATGCACCCTAATTCAATTTAACAATCAGTCACAAGATCATCAACTGCCAGTCCCAGGCAACATCGACATTTTTTATAACATCCAAAATATATTCTTAAATCAAAGAATATACACGATCATTGTATCAAAACAAGTAACCCGACGAGTGCGGGGGTAAAATCCCATGAGGACTAGGGTGTGATGAATTCAAGTATCGATTGAGAAGCTGATTTTAGCTTGCACCACATAAATTTAACATAAAACACAGAAATTGGGGGAATAAACTTTGTAGAGCATTACTCAAATTTCTTTAGTGAATTCAAACTAGAAGGATCAGCTAAGTTTTAGAAAATATTTGTAAAATACTAGACGTGCAGTGTAGATGAAATATTAATTAGATTGGGATGGACCAGGTTAACTTCATAAGTTTAATAAATGTAAATAATCTCAGGAAATAGATAGCCTCAGCTTCCCAGCCTATTGACTACCCCTAACTAGAATTTTCTCAAACTCTAGCTACAATTTAACACACCCGAATTGATTTGGACCAACAACTTCACTATTCCTAGCTATTAGTTGCTATTTAGGAAGAAGTAGGTAATTTCAGCCATTACTAGCTTAATTTTACAACCTCACATCCATACCCACTACTAGATTCCCTTCCAATACTTAATTATTCTCTCCTGAGAAACAATTAAGCAAGTATAGATAGACCCATATCATCATCAATGTATCTTCATTAATAGATTGAAAGGAATCTACTAGATTTACACTTAATTGAACATTAAGAAGTTAACTCTAGCAATACCCAATCCAATTAAGTATTCATCATCACACACCTCTGGTTAATGATTTTAGCTACTCATCGTTAAGAAATTCAAAAACACAATCATCAAAAGCATCATTGAATTTAATAAGAAGAGTAGATAAATCAAAAGCACAATTATCCTTCAACTACAACTGAAACTAAATAATACCAAAGAATAAAAGAGAGTAGAGTATCTTTTACACCACCGGCTGCTTGCACAATATAAATTTAACATAAAACACGAAAATTGGGGGAATAAACTTTGCAGAGAATTACTCGAATTTCTTTAGTGAATTCAAACTCGAAGGATCAGCTAAGTTGTAGACAATATTTGTAAAATACTAGAGGTGCGGTGTAGATGAAATACTAATTAGATTGGGATGGACCAGGTTACCTTCATAAGTTCAATAAATGTAAATAATCTTGGGAAATAGGTAGCCTCAGCTTCCCAGCCTATTGACTAACCCTAACTAGAATTTTCTCAAACTCTAGCTACAATTTAACACACCTTTATTGATTTGGATCAGCAACTTCACTATTTCTAGCTATTAGTTGCTAATTAGGAAGAAGGAAGTAATTTCAGCCATTACTAGCTTAATTTTACAACCTCACATCCATACCCACGACTAGATTCCCTTC
The DNA here is from genome assembly GCA_035772735.1 of Datura wrightii. NCBI lineage: Eukaryota > Viridiplantae > Streptophyta > Magnoliopsida > Solanales > Solanaceae > Datura > Datura wrightii. The sequence continues at coordinate 62,584,354 of JASDFA010000016.1, read as the reverse complement.
CAATACTTAATTATTCTCTCTCGAGCAACAATTAAGCAAGTATAGATAGACTAATATCATCATCAATGGATCTTCATTAATAGATTGAAAGGAATCTACTAGATTTACACTTAATTGAACATTAAGAAGTCAACTCTTGCAATACCCAGTCCAATTATGTATTTATCATCACACACCTCTAGTTAATGATTTTAGCTACTCATAGTAAAGAAATTCAAAAACACAATCATCAAAAGTATCATTGAATTTAATAAGAAGAGTAGATAAATCAAAAGCACAATTATCCTTCAACTACAACTGAAACTAAATAATACCAAAGAAGAAAGAAGAGCAGAGTATCTTTTACAACTTTCAATCAAAATCCCCTTTTCTCTACTAAAAATCGTCCTCAGCTAAAAATGAAAGATGATGTGATGTGTACTTGGCTTATCTCTCCATCTCTCTATCTTCTCCCTCTTTTTCTTCCTCCTTTCTACATAGTACTTCTTTTTCTATTTATACCCTGAAAAGTAGGGTACTTTTCCTTTCTTTTTTAAGAATGGACAATTTTACCCTTAATAGCATCGCTCTGGAACCGGCGAAGGCACTGACGGTTCGCTGATGAAATCTGTGAATCGACGACTGCTTTCTCTTCTTACTTCAGTCATTATCAGTGAACTTCGGTGGTTCACCCGGCATTTTGCCAATGCCAATCCGTGAACCGCCGGACCTTAAATGCCAATTTTAGACTTTTCTGAGTGTCATTTGGAAATCGAACCGACGTTCTGCCGTAGGTGAATCGTGAACCGCCAGTGGAATTCCTCTGCCTAGGCAGTGACCTTCATCTTCTTAACCGGCGTTTCGCCGATTAACACCTGTGTTTCGCCACTTCTGCTCATTTCCTCTATTTTACCCCCATTTTAGCTTTTTTCTTCAAACTTAGGAACCTGCACATAATTAAAGAAAAAAGGGAATAAAATACAACCAATCAACTCAAGAACTAAGCAAAAACTTAAACTTTATAGTCTAATAAGTTGGTAAATTACCAACTCATCAGTCTGAAAGCCATCTAGCTGATGAATTGCTGGAACTAGCCCCCACCTAACTCTAAGTCTAACTAAACATAATAAACCGGCTGAAAGAAAATGAAATAATGCCATCGAATAATGAGGACTTACACTTCAACTATTAAGGAGGAGGATCTGAACCACGGCGACTAGCGGTGCTGAGTCTGAGAACCTGCAGCTATATCATGAAACGATACATCATAAAAGTATGCGTCATTACTTTGAATGTACTGAGTAAGTGGGAGAAAACATAAATGAATATAATTCCTGAACTGACATGACATGAAATGACCAACAAGTCACCTGAACCGAACTACTGAAGTAAACTGAACTGGTCAAGATGACCCTTTCTAATGGTCAAGGATATGCCCTACGTCGGAAAGTTCTGAGTCTGAAATACTGTACTGAATTGGGTGATCTCGGGCAGCATGCTCGAGTGACGCTTGAGAACTTAATTTAGTATTGTTTAGCTAAGTAATTGTATACATTTTCATGTGATTTTATATAAATGTGAATATATGTGCTAATCAACATGATTAGTCCTTGTTTTGTAGGTTTTGATAATTTTGAGGAACTAATTTATAAGTTGGTGAAGTAGCGGAATGGAGTCGGGAGCAGAAGCGACAGGCAGACAGCACCAGCGCACCATCAACGTGCCAGCTGCACGACAGGGATGTGCCAACGCGTGACATGCAGCCAACGCGGTGACACTCGGCAGTTTCAACTTCCGGAGGCAATTTCCAGAGAGCTTTCGCGTTACCTATGTGTCATGGAGGTGGTGCTCCACGATACACTCCGTGACACGGAGCGGTTCCATGACAGGCTAAATTATGCATGTTTTCCATTTACTATAAATAGGTCCCTTAGCTCCTAAATCCAATTTGTCACGATTTTATTCTGGAAAACTACCTAGGAGTGAAGGGAGAAGTGGGAGAACTCATCTAGGGTTTGGCAAATTCCCTTCTCATCTACCAAATTCATGTAAGTATGTTAGTTTAGTAGTAGTTAGTTGTAGTTTTATGAACATGAATGGCAAGAACCCTTCCTCTACGGTTGAAGCCATGAATTATGATTGTGATTTTATGAAATTGTTTTGGAATTAAGTTATTGATTGTTGTTTTCGTCTTGCATTCTGGATTGTTAGTTGTTTTTATGATTGATCACTATGAAAACATATACGTTAGCTTGGGCAATTTCTTGAGAAAGAATTACCTAGGTCAGGACATGAGAATGTAAGGAGCATGTTTGTATCTCACGATATAATTTCGTGTTAGGTTAGAAATATACCTAACACCTTGCTTGGTTGATAAAACAGGGGTTATTAAGAGACCAACCTAGGATGATCACATCACCACTCGAAGAAGTAGTTGTGAGGGTAAGTTGAGTTAAATGGTTAGACGCACGAAAGTCCCTAATCGTTTCCCCGTAAACCACAACATAATTAATTGCCTGCGAACTAGAAATTAGCATCCTCACTCACAATGATGCAGTGAGGCTAGTTTGCCGTGTTTAGAGGCTCGAAATACCATGAACATGCAATTATAATTATGTGAAACAACAATTGATAGTTTCATGCTTAACCCATTGCAATTTGTAGTATCGCATGATTATCTGGTTTTAACTCTATGTTGCTCCTAGAGTAAATTCAGGATATTTCGTTGACCAAAACAAACTTAATTAAATCTCGCTCGAAAACTTCTATAACCAACACTTGAGAAAGTTAAGATCACACTTGAAATGGATAGTTAGAGTAATGGGTCCAATCCCTGTGGGTTCGACATTCCGGTTCTTAAAAAGAGCCACTATATTACTTGCACGACCTGTACACTTGCGGACGCGCGAATAAGGGAACGTTAAGTTTTTGGCGCCGTTGCCGGAGACTCGGTGAAGTTTTGATAATTTATCTGTTTTTGTATGATCTTTGAAATTTCCTGAAGTGTTGAGAAACTTGGTCTTAGTCTGTTTATTTGCAGGTGACATGTTGTCCTGCCGAGCTGGCTAGAAATAGAGAGCTTGTGGAACTGTTGCTGGAACCTGAACGTCAAATCCATTTGCAAAGGAGAGTTGCTCTAGAGAAAAAGCTGAAGAGACTTCAAGAAAAGGTACAACAACAACCACCCATCGGACATGCACAATTGTCATCAGAAGCAATGGCAACAAGACCAGTTCGTGAAGTGGCAATCCCACTAGCGACGAATGTGACCTCTAGCATCCGTAAACTGGAGCCTGGAGGGCACTTTGAGCTTAAACAGAACATGGTGCAACTGTTACATTCTAGTGGTCAATTCAGTAGGATGGCACATGAGGACCCGCAACAGCACCTACAAAGCTTTTTAGAGATTAGTGACATGTTTTTCCCCACCGGCGTGTCGACAAATTATGTCCGACTGACCCTCTTCTCATTTTCACTGTTGGGAGAGGCAAAAAAGTGGCTGAAGGCTGAGCCACCGAACTCCATAACTTCATGGAATGACTTGGCTAAGAAGTTCCTTATCAGATTCTTCCCTTCAGGCAAAATTGTAAAGTTGAGAAGTGAAATACTCAGTTTCAAGCAGACGCCTGATCAGAACTTATATATGGCTTGGGAAAGATTCAAGTCATTGTTGAGAGACTGCCCCCATCACCAGCAATCAAATGAAGTACTGGCTCATACCTTTGTAGAAAGTCTAGACCCACACACAAAAATATTACTAGACTTTGCATCGGGTGGGCAAGCCTTGGAGAAGACGTATGACGTGTTGTACACTTTGTTGAACAGAATCGCTCAAGGAAATCCAGAGTGGCACAGCGAGTCATCGAGAGGGGTAGGAAAGAGACCAGGGTTGATAGAGGTAGATGGAATGAATGCCTTGGCAGTACAGTTAGCTTCGTTCCAGCATCACATGATGACTCAGTTCAATAAACTGAGTATGAACCAACACCAGGGCCAGGTTAACGCAGTTCAGCAAGCTCCAAGTTGGTGCGAAATTTGTGGTAATACTGGGCACAATGCAGAATCTTGTGGAGCCAATCCGGAGTCAGTCAATTTTGTTGGTAATGTGTAGCGCAACAATAAGAATTTTGGAACCAGTTACAACAGAAATTGGCAGGGCTACCCAAATTTTTCTTGGGGTGGAAACCAAAAGCAGAGTTATATGCACCCTCAACAACAGTAGTATCAACATAATAGGCAGAATGATGGGAAATTGAGCAGCAGCATTGAGGAAACATTGAAGAAAATCATGGTGACCCAGACTCAATTAGTGGAAAATCAGGTGAGGATGGCAACAAACTTAAAGAATCAGCAAATAGCCACCGGCAATCTTGAAAAACAAGTGGGTCAGATAGCAGCTGCTCAAAACATGAGATCGCAAGGGGGATTACCAAGAGATACATATCCTAACCCCCGGTAGATCAATGCCATCAGTTTGAGAAGCGGTAAGCAATTAGCTGATGCAGTGCCAAAAGAGCTGAGAAAGGGGGTTGCAGCCGGAGTTGGTTAGACCAGGACCATCCACCAACACGGGAGATAATCAGAGTGCTGGGTAACAAAATGCGCAACTTTCATTGCATCCAGCACAAAGACCACCACCACCATTCCCTCAGAAATTCAGAAAGAGCAAGGAGGAGGAATGCTTCAAAAAGTTCTTTGAGAGCTTCAAAGAACTTCACATAAATTTGCCTCTTATTGATGTCTTGCAAGGAAGGCCCAAGTATGCTAAATACTTGAAGGACATGATGGAGAACAAAGTTAGATTGCTGGACGTCCAGACTGTAGCACTGACTGAGGAGTGCAGTCATAGGGTATTGAGCAAAATGCCAAAGAAGCTCAAAGACCCAGGGAGTTTTACCCTCCCCATACAAAGTGGTAAAGCTGAGGTGCTACGAGCTTTGTGTGACTTAGGGGCAGCAGTTAATCTAATGCCCCTATCCTTATTCAACACCTTGGGGTTGGGAAAACCGAGGCCGACAAGGTTGATGCTGCAGCTGGCTGACAAGTCGCGAGTGACACCTTATGGAATAATAGAGGACCTTCTCATCAAAGTAGGTAAGTTTATTGTACCTGTTGATTTTATTGTCTTAGATTTTCAGGTTGATGACCGGGTACCCCTGATCTTGGGATGGCCATTCTTGGCCACTGGAGGAGCGGTGATTGACTTGAAAGCAGGGACCCTGAAAATGAGGGTTGAGGATGAAGAAGAAATCTTCCGCGTTTACCAAGAAATGAACCCATCTACACACTACAGAAACCTTTGTCAAGTTAGTGTGTTGGCAGAGGATGAGTGTGGGGTGGAGGATTCCACAGGTGCAGGGCCAAAGGCAATGACAAGTGTTCAGCCCAAGTCTGATAGAGGGCTTCAAATTGAGAAGAAGTTGGAGAAAGAGAGGAACAGAGTGGAGGCTGTTTCCTCTAAACAGCAAAAGAAAAGGAGATGGTTCTCGAAAGACAACCCAGGTATGAGATCTCCTAAAAAGGACAGTGCACGTCATGCCACAACGTAAAATAAGGCGCTGCTTGGGAGACAACCCAAGGGTACCTCAGGTACAAATTGTTTAATTTTGATTTTGTGTTGATTTTGTTATTTTCATTTTGTTTGTGTTTTTGGTGGAAAGTTAAGCACAGATGGAGGGAAGTCTGAGTACCGAGAAGGTGGAAGCTAAAGAGCATAGAATAGAAGAAGTATGGGGTCGAACATCCACCTCTGAAAACTTGAAAGGAAAGCATGCTTTTAGCTTGGCATAGAGGCTCAGGGAGTATTTCTCATCCTTTAAATGTTAATTTGATGCTATGAGGACATAGCATGATTTAAGTGTGGGGTGAGAAAAATTTCAAAATTTTTGTGGTTAACAAGTTTGTGGTGAATGTAATGCTTGTGAGAAATTTGAAAAATTTGAATTTTTTTTTTTATTTAAGCATGACTTCATCACCCGTTAGTTTTTCTTTTCGGTTCTTTTATGACGGGGGGGGGGGGGGTCTTTGAACCGAAGAATAAAAAACTTTCTTTTTCTTTCCTTTGTCTGTATATAGTGTTTTTAGTCATAGTTAGGGACTGTTTCCGACGATGGATGGATGACGACCGTCTTGAGGAAAATTAGTCGGTAGGTGTTGGGTTTTTGAAACCATAACTAATTGATGCTTGATGTTCTTGTTTGGTGCTATACATGATTGTAAGATGCAAGTATGTTCAGTGTGAAGCATGCAAGTGTATAACTTTGTTTGAGACACGCAGGCTCTTGAATTTGACTCAATATGATTGAAGCTTAATGTCTGAATTCTTGTGATTAGCTGAGTAAGAGTTTGCTGAATGTGTCTTGATTTGAGCATGTGCCAGGAGTGTAAGGTTTTTGAGAATTCTGTGCTATTGTGGAATATCTAGAACTTGCCTGGTGTGTTTATAAAACGAAATGAAGGATTTGAATTGTAGGAGATGATTTAGGCATTTCTTTGAATGAACCAAATTTTTATCCCTCATTTTACCTACCTTGAAAAATTAATCCTAGTTAGCCCCATTGAGCCTTGAGCCTATTCTTTGATAGCTACAACACAAGCTGAATCCTTTTTCTTTCATTAGCCTTGTGTTTGATCCAAAACTCCTAAGCGCTTGAGTGAAAAAAATCCGAAGGAGTAAAGGAGCGAGAAGAATGAAAAGAAAGGAAAAGTAGCAAGTTGTAGAAGTAAGAAAAGGACAAAGGTGCACTTGTGTGAAAATGGTTGATTATTAGTAAGGAGCAAGAAAATAAATTAATAAAAAATTATTTATAGAACTCCTTACTAATAAGCTAAAAGTGCCTAAAGAAAGGGGGAACATAAGAGGAAAAAGAAAGATGGAAAGAGAAAAAGGTGAAGTAAGGGAAGGGAAGTTCGTAATGAGGGCGTAATGTATTAAAAGCGCTTGGGAAAGATAGTCACTATTATTAGCCAGAATAGTACCTACCCGTCCCTTAGCTTACATTACAACCCATTAAGTCTTACTTGATCTTACATTCACACATCCTTAAATTAGTGGAATAAAACACTAAGGGCAAGCTTATGGGTCATTACATGATGCATGTGAATTCTTTGTGAGAGTGAACATAATTCTATTCATGTACCCGCACATGTTGTGATTTAAAAATTGTTTTTGCGTGTGAAATTGGGTAACTCTCTTTCCGTGAGGGCACATGTTGAATGAAGGACATAATTCATGTGGGATTTCATAATCAGTTGATTTGCATGCGTTTGCTAAGATTGAGAGTCGATTCTTGAGGTTAAGAAGTCTTAACATAGTTGTACTTCATTTCGATGATCAAATCGTGCATGCTTTATTTTTAGATTGTTATCTTAAGTAATCATTATAGTCATAGCTGGAATAATCTTGCTAAATGAGTTATGGTTGAGTCTCCATATGCATGAGATGTAAAAGCTTGTTCGAGGATGAACAAGACTTTAAGTGTGGGGTTGTGTTCTTGGGCAAAATAGCATGCCTGAGTGATGCTTGAGAACTTAATTTAGTCTTGTTTAGCTAAGTAATTGTATACATTTTCATGTGATTTTATATAAATGTGAATATATGTGCTAACCAACATGATTAGTCCTTGTTTTGTAGGTCTCAATGATTTTGAGGAACTAATTTATAAGTTGGTGAAGTAGCGGAATGGAGTTGGGAGCAGATGCGGTAGGCAGGCAGCACCAGCGCGCCAGCAATCTGCCATGCCGTGCCAGTTGCGCGATAGGGATGTGCCAACGCGATGCCCAAGCAGCATGACACGCAGCCAACGCGGTGACACTCGGCAGTTTCGGCTTCTGGAGGCAATTTCCAGAGAGCTTTCGCGTTACCTACGTGTCACGGAGGCAATGCTCCGCAATACACTCCATGACACGGAGCCATTCCACGACAGGCTAAATTATGCACGTTTTCCATTTACTATAAAAAGGTCCCTTAGCTCCTAAATCCAATTTGTCACGATTTTATTCTGGAAAACTACCTAGGAGTGAAGGGAGAAGTGGGAGAACTCATCTAGGGTTTGGCAAATTTCCTTCTCATCTACCAAATTCATGTAAGTATGTTACTTTAGTAGTAGTTAGTTGTAGTTTTACGAACATGAATGGCAAGAACCCTTCCTCTAGGGTTGAAGCCATGAATTATGATTGTGATTTTATGAAATTGTTTTGGAATTAATTTATTGATTGTTGTTTTCATCTTGCATTCTGCATTGTTGGTTATTTTTATGATTGATCACTATGAAAACATATACGTTAGCTTGGGCAATTGCTTGAGAAAGAATTACCTAGGTCAGGACATGAGAATGTAAGGAACATGTTTGTATCTCACGATATAATTTCGTTTTAGGTTAGAAATATACCTAACACCTTGCTTGGTTGATAAAACGGGGGTTATTAAGAGACCAACCTAGGATTATCACATCACCACTCGAAGAAGTAGTTGTGAGGGTAAGTTGAGTTAAATGGTTAGACGCACGAAAGTCCCTAATCGTTTCCCCGTAAACCACAACATAATTAATAGCCCGCGAACTAGAAATTAGCATCCTCACTCACAATGATGCAGTGAGGCTAGTTTGCCGTGTTTAGAGGTTCAAAAGACCATGAACATGCAACTATAACTATGTGAAACAACAATCGATAGTTTCATGCTTAACCCATTGCAATTTGTAGTATCACATGATTATCTGGTTTTAACTCTATGTTGCTCCTAGAGTAAATTCAGGATATTTCGTTGACAAAAACAAACTTAATTAAATATCCCTCGAAAACTTCTATAACCAACACTTGAGAAAGTTAAGATCACATTTGAAATGGATAGTTAGAGGAATGGGTCCAGTCCCTGTGGGTTCGACATTCCGGTTCTTAAAAAGAGAACCTATATTACTTGCACGATCCGTACACTTGCGGATGCGCGAATAAGGGAACATCACTAGGCTAAACTGATAGAACTGGAACTGAACTGAGCTGCTTATGATGAACTATACTGGACTGACTAGTGGGAGAGTGTATCACCGACATATAACCACGTGAGCTAGACGTGGAGTCCGATGTACACACCCCATCGGTAGGACCCAATATACCCTGCCAGGGTATAAAGGCATGGACTGTGAGATCACTGTCTGGGGCCATAAGGCCAATAAAAATAACCTACGATGGCAACATAGTTTTGAGAATCTGGGTGCGCTAGAACCCTGTCCCTCTCGGTGCTAAGTCCTACTCCCACTGGATAGATCTAACATTACTACTATTTCCAAGCTTGTAGTTCAAAGATGGGGCCCAAGACTAAGTCAGGGATACTTATCTGGAAGTAACCTAAGAGTCTTATCGGATCGGATCTGGAAATTGGTGTTCTAGGACTGGTTAGAGCCGCTTATTTGGAAGCCTCATAACCATCTAAAGAACCACAAAAATCTGATAACTGATATCTAAGTCTAATAACTGATAACTGGGAGGCACCACTGACACCTCAAGAAATGACTATAGTCAAACTGATCAGCTGACATTTCTTTAAAACTCTAAGAGTTCTAAGTGTTGACTGAAACTGTGAAACTGAATATACCAAGATATTAACTTCTGTTCAAGTATTTATGCTAACCATTCATAAATCGAGTAACAATTACCATATCAACATATCCTTTCTGTTTAAGTCTAAATCATGCAAGTTTTACCCGAATTTATGATCAAGATCAATACTAAGGAAAGCAAACTGAATCAATAGAATTAGAGCATGAATTTCAGTTAGAAAATACTCATGTAAACTAAAGAAAATAATAGAATTTAAGGAATTCTTTAATAGCTAAAAATACTATCATACGCATGTAAGAATTCTAGTCATGGTAATTTAACACTATTGAGGAGGTGGAGAAATTTCACAGTTAAAGAAATTCCATAAATCATGATCTCTAGAAGTACTATAAAGCTAGGGCTTGCTGGAAACTTTGGGACACAAGGGTGAAAGGATACCTGTTCGCAGTCTGCTGCTGAGGTTGGTATTATATATTATAAACCGACACGCAAGTGCACGTGGTCAAACAAGTAATAAAGTGGCTAAGTAGCCAAGTATCGATCCAAGGAGGCTCAAGATACGTAAAATTGCCTAGTTTACTATATTCCTATTTCACTTCTAATTATGCTCACAACAATGTAACCAATAGTTACTGGAGTTTTTGTTTCTAAACTATATATACTACAATTAATAACAACTATTTACTTGTGAATTTAGACAATGGATATGAACATGCCAAGGTTAAGAACAAGTAATGAACTTGATAATCATGATAATTTGGTTAATCTCTTCTTCATGTTGCTAGCCAAGAACATTAGCCTAGAAATTAAAACTCTCGTATTTAATTTCACTTTAGAATCATAAACCATCCGTCTACATTTCTGTGATCAAATGCAATTTATGACCTAGCACTACAATTCCGATTCCTAAATTGACTAATACGGCTTTCAAGTATATTTCTATCAGGAAAGCACATCAAAACCCAATTTTCCCAAATCAAGTTAAGAACAATACCCTATTAATTCACAACTTTCCAATTTCTTGCTCTTTCGAGTGAAATTGGACTTTTTAGATGTACATTAATGTTGGCCAAGCACTAATGCAGTAAGAACAAGAATTAATAGAACAACATTAAAGAAGAAGAAGAAAACCATATCATTTACAATCAAAATTCATTACACATGTTCAAAACCTCAGCAAGGAAGAGAATTAGCCACTCATTTGTGGATTGATCATCCTAAAATGAGTGTAAATCATACGTACAATTGATAGAAAGAAGAAAAGAAGAGAAGAAATCCCTTAGCTTTTTCGTTCCTCAACTGCTACTAACCCACGTCCTTGCTCTCCACTTCTGAACTCAGTCTAAAAACTAAAAACTAATTAAAATAAACCTAAGTGTGCTATTTATACTAGTGGGAAATTTTTCCCGGAATAACAAGCAACGTGTCACGGAGGCTAACGCGGAGCACTGCCTCCGTGACACGGCGTGGACACGGACCTTCACTGGAATTTCAGGGTCCGGTAAATTAACCTCAACGTGGCACGGAGGCCAACGCGGAGGCCTCTCTCCGTTCCACGGAGCTGACGCGAAGGCACACTGGAATTTGCCATTTTAATTCCTGTTCAGGCAGTGTGCTACCGCGATGGTAGCGTGGCACGGCTCCATCGCGGTGCCCTTATAAAATGTGCATTCCAAGGTATTTTCCACGCTCGCATCCAAGTCCAACTCCGACATAGTTCCAACATGCATTTTAGCTCCTAAAAATCACATTTACCTGCAAAACAAATGCTAATCATGTTGGTTAGTATAAATTCGCATTTTATTACTAATTACATGATATTATATACACATTGCACAACAAACAAGGTAAAAATGATACGTTTGAGTATCACTTGGGCATATAAATCTGCCCAAGATTACTTACCCCATACTTAAATCCTTGTTCGTCCTCGAACAACATATACACAAATCATGCAAATTACATCCCAACCTACGTCACTATGGTGCAACAATTTACGCTACGGTCATACCGATTATTCAATTTTTGCAAAACATCAAGAAAACATGCTTGGTCGTACAATACAATGACCTTTAATACATCAAGGCTTCCTAGACTTTAAGAATTGATTCTTGATATCGGCAAACTCACGCAAATCAGCTAATCAAGAAATCCCACACGAAAATCAATCTTTCATCAAGCATGTGCCCTCACAACTCGAGAGAACTTCCCCTTTATGTTCATGCAGCACACAAACATGCAAGTAGGGGCATATAAAAATTAATTTCACTCTCTCTCCCAAAAGAATTCACATGCCTCATGTCATGACCCATAAGCTTGCCCTTAGTGTATTACTCCACTAATATAAAGAAATGCAATATAGGATCACGTAGGACTTTAATGGGTTGTAACGGGGCTATGGATCTAGTATATATATATTGGATTAGCCAATAATAGTCGCTAGCATCCTTAAGCGCCTTTTCAACTCATTCCCATCGACTCATGGACATTGTTCCTCTCTTTTCTCTTTTTTCTCCCATTCATGCTGGTTTACTTTCATACAGCCCATTTCATCAGACACACTTGACACAAAACAAAGGGTTTTCAAGTACCCTCACTATCAATTAATTACAACAAGTGCCTCTTCAACATCATCTTTTCTTTCCTCACTTTGCTTTTCTTTCTCTTTTCACTCTTTAACACTTTGGGAAACATTTTCTTTTCTTTGTAAGCGCTGAGCTTCTTATAGACTTGAAGGCTAATGAAAAGAAGGAATAAAGCTTAGTTCATACAATTTTGGACAAAAGAAAGAAATCGGGTAAAGGCTCAACGGGCTGACTAGGGTATACAACATATAAAAAGGTAGAATTTGACAAGAAAAAAAATGGAAACTATCGGTTAAAACAAAGAAATGCCTACATCCTTTCCAACACTACACCTCCTTCATTTCGTTTTGTATACACACCAGGCAAGTTCTAGACAATTCACAATGACATGGAATAGCAAAACCTCACTTCACACTTCATGCACATGCTCGAATCAAGATGCATTCACAGACTCTTTAATTAGTCAATTACATGAATTCAAGATTAAGCCTCAATCATACTGAACCAAATTCTATAGCCTAGGTAACTCAACGTATTTACAGAATTGCATGATTTCAAACGAATCACTTTCACATTTTGAACATCAGTTACAACACGCAACGAAATTTTAGCAACCATAAGCAACTACAGTTCATTGATGCAATCCACCAAAGAAAAAAATTAAAAACAAATAAAAATCCTACTCCTACCGACTATATTTCCCTTAAGACAGTCGTCATCCATCCACCATAGGGAACGGTCACTAACTATGACATCGGTTCAATGGGACTATTCTCGGTAAAAGAACCGAAAACAAACTCCGAGAAACCCAAAAAATAAAAATCGAAAAGAAAAAAAATTTTTTGCAACACATCGATCATTTCGATAGAAAGATATTTACAAAAGATTTTGATAATTGCAAAATATCTTCGCAAAAAATTTGAAAAATATCGATCATGTCGATAGATTAAAAAAAATATAATATTTACAAAATTTACAAAATATTTACACTAGCAACCATAACTTTCAAAAACACACATCATTAACCACACACAAGTATATACACATACATCACTAATTAGTTCGCCACAAGGAAAGCACAAACATACATACAAACTAAGGAAAAAACATACAGCAATTTAGAGCCTATGTCCCCAGCACCTAGCTACTCCCCACCCCACACTTAAATCGAACACTGTCCCCAGTGTTCACAAAAATACAAAGCAAAAAAATTTTGGGTGGTGGAACTCCCTGCTCAGTCGAAATATTCGACTTCTTCATCCGGTGTTGCGGCCTCGTCGCCCATATCTGAATCAGCTCCATCGTCATCCTCGGACTCCACATCGGAGTCCTCACGATGTGTCTCCTCATCAGTAGGGACATCGTCATCTGTCGGCTCCACGAAGGCTGGCCCTACCCGACATAAGGCTCTGGCGTTCTCGCCAAAGGGGTAGTCCATCTCCAGCTGCCATAATTCTTCCTCGGTGGCTGGTCTCCCACCTATCCGTAGCTGCAGCATCTGCATGCCAAACATACGGGCCATGTACTGATCGTCACGAGCATGTCGCTCGCCCAAAGTCAGCACCGGTCCGTGTGTAGTGTCGGGGGCCTTAGTCTTTGTCACGTCGAGGGCCCTCCGCTCCAACTGCGGAATATAATCCAAGGCTTGTTCCTCAATGACGAGGCCTCGGAGGAAGGTGGTGATGAGTCCGCCAATCCCATATCTGTGGCCCTGGTGCAGTCTGGCTCTCTTCATGGCGGATATTATTACCGCCCCCACATTAATCTCAAGCCCTTTCATAAGGGCATGCACCAAGCAGACACGGTCCCGGGTCACGTCCGTCATATGAACTCCCGGGATCAAACACGAACATACAATCTTCAGCCATATTCTGGCCTCCCTGTTCATCTGCGAATAAGGCAGAGTCTGGTGGTAACCCCTCTCCTTATGTCTACTCCATCGGGCCGTGGATCGAGCCCCACACAACGTACGTCTGATGTCGGCGTACGGTGGGGTGATGTTTAGCTGGCGGAGAACATGGGCGTCTGTGTCCCGCGCTCCAACGATGGCATTCAGCTACTGGGGTTCCAGAGTGACAATCTGCCCTTTGATTTTCATTGTGTGGCTTCTGATGGCCGGGTTCCAATTTGCATAAAATTCCCGGACCAAGTGAAGGTTGCACTCCTTGGGCTCTTGAAAGATAAAGCTGAGCCCAGCTGCCTTGATTCTCTGTAGAATGCGAGGGAACTCCTGTGCGAGTGGTTCCCGTGCAATATGTTCCTCGGGGAAGTACTTGTTTTCTTTATGATTCGCGTACCACTTCTTTCCTTCATCGGTGACCCATCTTGTTCCGTATTGGCAGCATTGGCCGCGCGGAACAGCGGGTGCAGCTGGGACTGCGGTGCCCAGTCTCATCCTTTTCCTACCTGTGCCTGAGGTAGAAGCACCCTTGCCTTTATCTTGTCTGCTAGACATTGTACCTGTCAATTTACACAAACAAGCACAACGTTAAGCTAAAAACTTGTTAACTTCGGCTAAGGTCGGGTTACACAACATTTACCCCACACTTAGGCCTTAGCTACTTCTACAAAATTACGGCAAAGATAACTCTAAGTACACCACAGATCATAACTTCATGCTTAGTGCGTTCACAACAAAATTTCGACAGCATAATGGTTAGCGTACTACTCAGACTTCATACATATAATCCCAATCCTACTATCGCTAACAATTCACACATCGCACAAGCAACAAAAACAACAACAAAATAAAAACAACAATAAAAACATTCTATATACAAACGAATCCAAACAATCTAACCAATTCACACATTTTATGCATTTTCCCACAAAAATTCGAGAATTCGTCGTCTTTTAACATTTACACAATATTTACCACGACTTCTCTCAAATAATAAACACACCCCGACATCTAATTTGCCGACTTATCAAGTCGCCCAAGTCAAATTCAACAACCCAAGCCCTAGAATACAATTCTATGATCAATTTCGAATTATTTACGCAATCGATAAGTTCAAACACTAAGTACAACAATCCAAAAATGTATCAATCACAAATAATCCAACATTCAAGTTTAATTTCTACCTAGGGTGATATATCTCACCTCACATGCCCAAATTTGACAAAAATCGCCAAAACTTTGAGATAGACGATGAAAACATACCTTTGAATTGAAGAACCGAAGAAAATTGATGTTTTTCCTTGCCTAGGAACGTGGCACGGTGCTTGGGGAGGGGGAAATGGGTGTTTGGTCGCGGAGGGAAGAGGGAAATGGGGAAAAATGGGGCGAAATCGGGGGTTTATTTAAAGAAAACACGCGGGTCACCCGGCAACCCGGTGTGACCCGGCACTGAATAAGGGGCAACGTGTCACGGAGGGTAACGCGGAGCCCCTCCTCCGTGACACGGAGCCAATGCGTTGGCTTACTGGATTTTTGAAAAATCCGGATTTTGCCTTCAACGTGTCGCGAAGGGTAACGCGGAGCCTTACCTCCGTGACACGGCGCCAACGCGCCAGTGCACTGTTTCTTCAATTAATTTGATTTTTCATACCTTGCCTCATTTTCTCGATTCCATGTATATTTCCTCCGTTATACCTGAAAATCACCTCACTAAACAAAAATTGGTTAAATTAATAGATTTCCCTAACTAAAAATAAAAAATATTAACTAAAATGAAAATCTGAACCTAATCAAGAAAAGGAAAAGAAAAATAAAACTTGGACATAGAAAATAAAAACAAAAATAAAGATAAAAGTTAACTACACTGTGCAAAAAGGAAAAAATAAAATATTTTTCTCACGGGTTGCCTCCCGTGCAGCACCTGGTTTACCGTCGCGGCTCGACGTCCTTTACGCTCACTTGTCTACTAGGGAGATGGACGATTTTTCCCGATCATGGTCATCCCCCCCAGTAGTTCTCAACCTTATCCGGTGGCCTGCCTAGTAACTCTCGGGAATCACTCATTCCATTAGCATTCCCATGATCAATCACGTTGATCACCGAGAGTTCCTTATAAATAGTCGGGAGCTTAGGTACCTTGTACACATCGAACACTTCGACCTTGTCATGTGCTCGCATCGTGAGTTGACCCGCAGCTACATCAATTAATGCTTTTCCGGTTGCCAAAAAGGGTCGTCCCAAAATAAATAGGACTTCAGCATCTGGTTCAAAGTCCAGAACAATGAAATCGACCGGAAAAATGAGGGAGCCTACTTGCACTAACACATCCTCAACAATGCCATCTGGCTTAGCTAAAGACCTGTCTGCTAGCTGCAAGATTACCATTGTAGGTCTAGGACTCCCTAGACCTAACTTTCTGAATACCGAAGATGGCATCAGATTTATGCTTGCCCCCAAGTCGCATAATCCACGAGCTCGGATACTTTGCCCAATCGTAAGCTGGATAGTAAAACTTACAGGGTCTTTCAGTTTTGTGGGCAACCTATTCTGAATACGGGAAGTGCATTCCTCCATTAAAGCTACCGTGGCATACTCAGTCAAATGACTTTTGTTAGCCACGATGTCTTTAATATATTTTGCATATTTTGGCACTCCCTGCAAGACATCAACAAGAGGTAAGTTAACATGTACCTATTTAAGTACCTCCATGAATTTCTAGAAACACGCCTCCTCCTTGTGTTTCTTAAGTCGTTGAGGGAACGGGGGTGGATGCCTTTCTGGTTCAGCTTCTTTAGTCTTCCCCTTATCCGAGATTTGCTCTCCCTCAACATCTGCTGCTCCTGACTTTTGAGGCGGTCTTTCCGGTTCCACCTCCTTCAACTGTAAACCACTCCTCGTGGTCACTGCATTTACCTGCTTTGGATTAGGATTCGTGTCGCTAGGTAGTCCTCCTCTGGGTCTAGTATTTTGGGCACTAGCAAATTGCCCAAACTGATATTCAAGAGCCTTGGTCGCCAACTGATTATTCTTCACTTCGGCTGCCAATTTGACATAGTCAGCCTGCAATTGTGCCTGATTAGCGATCATGGTTTTGAACATCTCCTCAATAGTCGGTGATGGTGGTGGAGGAGGGGCATTGTGATTTCTGAACTGAGCTTGATAATTTTGTTGCCCTCCTTGGTTTCTGTGCATACCCTGCCCTGAACTTTGGCCTTGTTGATTGTTGCTACCCCACGAAAAATTCGGATGGTTCCTCCAATTTGAGTTGTAGCCACTACCAAACTGCTGCCGATTTCTCTGTGCATTGCCCACAAAATTAACAGAATTAGGATTTGCACCACAGCATTCAGCTGAATGCTCACTACTACCACACACTTCACACCACATCTGTTGAACTGCATTGACTGAAGCTGAAGGCTGGTTCAAATTGATATTGCTGAAGTGAGTGTTTAACTGATTTTGCAAAGCAGCTATCTGTGCAGCGATAGCTGTGAATCCATCCACTTCAAGCACTCCCGCTGCTTTCCTTGCTCCACCTCTTGAAGAATTTGCATTCCATTCTGGATTGCCTTGTGAAATTCGGTTGAACAAAGTGTACAGCTCCTCATAGGTCTTTTCCAGCACTTGCCCTCCAGCTGCTGAATCTAACAGAATTTTAGTGTGGGGTTCCAAACCCTCAATAAATGTGTGTACCAACACCTCATTGGACTGATGATGATGAGGACAGTCCCGCAATATGGATTTAAATCTTTCCCAGGCTTGATAGAGATTTTCTCCTTCCCTCTGTTTAAAACTTAGAATTTGACTTCTGAGTCTGGCTGTTTTACCAGAAGGGAAAAATCTGATCAAAAACTTCCGTGCAAGATCATCCCACGTTGATATAGAATTGGGTGGTTCAGCTTTTAACCACCTCTTTGCTTCACCAAGTAAGGAAAATGGAAATAAGGTGAGCCGAACATAATCAGGTGACACTCCAGCGGGTATATAAGTGTCACTTATCTCCAAAAAGTTTTGGAGATGTTGTTGTGGATCTTCATGAGGGAGACCGGTAAATTGCCCGCTTGTGTGCAAAAGTTGCACCATATTCTGCTTTAATTCAAACCTCCCTCCAGGCTCTGGTTTGCGGATGCTAGAATGTACATTATTAGCGTGTGGGATTGCCACCTCGCGAACCGGCCTTGCTGCTGCTTCATCGGGCACTAACACTACCTGCACAACTGGTGGATTTTGTTGCTCCATCATAGACTGTTTAAGCAACTGCAGCTTCTTTCGTAGAGCTTCTCTACGTTGACTATGAAATTCACGTTCAGGCTCTAAGTAAGAGTCCACCAGCTCTTTGTCCCTTGCCAGTGTTCACAGAAACAAAATCTGCAAAATACAGGCTAAGACCAAGTTGTTAACACTTAAGAAAATAAAAATAAAAATACAGTAAATTTACACTAAACACAATTTCACAAATCGCCTAGCCTCCCCGGGAACGGCACCAAAAACTTGTTCGCGGTCTGCTGCTGAGGTTGGTATTATATATTATAAACCGACACGCAAGTGCACGTGGTCAAACAAGTAATAAAGTGGCTAAGTAGCCAAGTATCGATCCAAGGAGGCTCAAGATACGTAAAATTGCCTAGTTTACTATATTCCTATTTCACTTCTAATTATGCTCACAACAATGTAACCAATAGTTACTTGAGTTTTTGTTTCTAAACTATATATACTACAATTAATAACAACTATTTACTTGTGAATTTAGACAATGGATATGAACATGCCAAGGTTAAGAACAAGTAATGAACTTGATAATCATGATAATTTGGTTAATCTCTTCTTCATGTTGCTAGCCAAGAACATTAGCCTAGAAATTAAAACTCTCGTATTTAATTTCACTTTAGAATCATAAACCATCCATCTACATTTCTGTGATCAAATGCAATTTATGACCTAGCACTACAATTCCGGTTCCTAAATTGACTAATACGGCTTTCAAGTATATTTCTATCAGGAAAGCACATCAAAACCCAATTTTCCCAAATCAAGTTAAGAACAATACCCTATTAATTCACAACTTTCCAATTTCTTGCTCTTTCGAGTGAAATTGGACTTTTTAGATGTACATTAATGTTGGCCAAGCACTAATGCAGTAAGAACAAGAATTAATAGAACAACATTAAAGAAGAAGAAGAAAACCATATCATTTACAATCAAAATTCATTACACATGTTCAAAACCTCAGCAAGGAAGAGAATTAGCCACTCATTTGTGGATTGATCATCCTAAAATAAGTGTAAATCATACGTACAATTGATAGAAAGAAGGAAAGAAGAGAAGAAATCCCTTAGCTTTTTCGTTCCTCAACTGCTACTAACCCACGTCCTTGCTCTCCACTTCTGAACTCAGTCTAAAAACTAAAAACTAATTAAAATAAACCTAAGTGTGCTATTTATACTAGTGGGAAATATTTCCCGGAATAACAAGCAACGTGTCACGGAGGCTAACGCGGAGCACTGCCTCCATGACACGGCGTGGACGCGGTCCTTCACTGGAATTTCAGGGTCCGGTAAATTAACCTCAACGTGGCACGGAGGCCAACGCGGAGGCCTCTCTCCGTGCCACGGAGTTGACGCGAAGGCACACTGGAATTTGCCATTTTAATTCCTGTTCAGGCAGTGTGCTACCGCGATGGCAGCGTGGCACGGCTCCATCGCGGAGCCCTTATAAAATGTGCATTCCAAGGTCTTTTCCACGCTCGCATCCAAGTCCAACTCTGACATAGTTCCAACATGCATTTTAGCTCCTAAAAATCACATTTACCTGCAAAACAAATGCTAATCATGTTGGTTAGTATAAATTCGCATTTTATTACTAATTACATGATATTATATACACATTGCACAGCAAACAAGGTAAAAATGATACGTTTGAGTATCACTTGGGTATGTAAATCTGCCCAAGATCAATACCCTTGTTAAAAGTCTCACCTGGTTGAAGGATCTCTCTAAAGATCTTGAAGTTGTTGCACCTTGGAGAGGAACCCTAGTTCTTGAGCCTTGAGAGAAGAAGGGAGAAGAATAACTTTATGGTGGTTGTGAGAAGAGTGAGGGGTTAGAATAGGAAAACTCCTTTAATTCGTCCCAAAATAAGCCTAAAATGACCTAGTTTAAAAGTTAGAAGTATAGAAAATTACAAAAATACCAAGGAAAAAAGTTCTCAAAAATCTGTCTGTCTGGTGCTACGGGTTGTACCATGACTCGTGGTGGCTTCCTACGGGTCGTGATATGCCATTCGTGTCTTTTGGGAGGCTTTAAAATATTTTTGAAACCCGTGGTACGATTTCCTGGTATGAGTCGTACCTTCATACCATGAGTTTAACCAAGACTCGTGGTAACAGGGCTGGTCCTGTCCGCCAAACCTGACAGTACTTTACTAAACTGGCCATAACTTTTTACTCCAAACTCCGATTGATGTAAGGTTGGATGCATTGGGAAGAAAACTCAAAGATATTTAATTTTATATGCTGGATCACCTAAATACAATTCGTACAATAATATTTATGGTCGTTTAAAATTGTCCCTTGTAAGAACTTTCATGAAAAACCCAATCGGTTGGAAGATTCTCAACTCTACTTCATGCTAGAGGTTCCTTATAACCTTAACTTGCATCCAATGCACTTCTTACACCTAGGAATTGATGTTAACAACTTGATTCCTTAAATTCATCAGGTTTGGGTCTATCCACCTACCTAGAACAGTTCCAAACTTACCCAAAAGTCCAAGGTGTAGGACATCTCAACTCACGACTGAAATGACGATTCATACCATCATCTTACTACTCGTACTGATTCTTTGTAGCTATTGATCCTTCCTTGAAAATTCTCTTAACCTCCTATCTATGATCCTTCACTACGACTCGTACCACCCTGATACGGATCGTAGGATCTAATCGTGGTTTCGTTGTTTCTTCCTGCCAAACTCTCTGAATCATACCACGAAACCTTAGTAAGACTCGTATTTACTTTGTACGAGTCGTGAGAGCCTTCCATGACTTCTAAATCAAATTTTGCTGAGCTCTTTGGAACATATTACGGGTCCTTGCCACGACTCGTAAAATCCTCCTATGAGTCGTACTGAGGCTCATTCTGATGACATTTTTTCCAGTTTTCTATGTATGATCAAATTCAAATCTAGGGTTTATTCATAGGAATTTTTGGGGTGTTTAAAAAAGGAAGAGTGCTCAGTCATTGGACAAACTACTGGTTGAAGTAGCACCATTGCAATGGTACATTTTTCACTGCAGCGAGACTGCCACAACAATCGTACGGTTGCCATAGTGAAGGTCGACCATGGTTGTGTGATGAAGGCTTATAGTTAGAGACTTAGAAAAAGTGTTATAAATGTGATTGATCCTATATGAATTTAGTTAGGAAACCTAGAGGAATATGTTGTAGGAGTACAAATCATTGTATGAATTGATGAGTTAATAACATGTTATTTTATACTATTGCGTGAATTAATCTTAGTCAGATGATGAGGCTTACCAGTACGTGGGGCGTACTGATAGTACTCTTGCTACACCTTTTTGGGTGTAGGTTGTGGCAGGTATCGAAGTATCATGATTGGTTTGGCGGTACTCAACAACAATTTCTGCATTTCCCTGCACATGCAAAGCTGTGTCTTTTGTTTGGTCATCACTTTGTTTTAAAGCTCTTTACATGTATAGACTAAATACTTGAGGAAATTTTTGGTTATTCGGAATTTTCATTGTAAAGATACATTTCATTTATTGAAAATATTTAATAGATTAAGTCTCATATATTGGTTGTGATTTATTATAATGAGGATTCTATTATTTAAAATTGTGCAAAAAAAAGAAGTTGGCAGGGGGGTTTGTCACGCCCCAAAACTGGGGGAGGGCGAGACTTGCTACTGATGGGGAAGCCGACTATATAACATTTGTAGCTGTAAAACCTAGGCCTTCCAGGCCACCTATCACAATCAACTGGAGTAAACATCTGGACCCATATGGTCTCAACTACCACAAATAAATAACTGAAATGCAGATAAGGCCATGACTATGCTAAACCAAGCAACGGAAAGACGACAAGGCCACAAACAAACTAATACTATAAATACTAATTCCACAAAGCCTCTAAAGAGTAAACTAAACTGATGTTTTGTACAGGGCTCCGACCTACCCATAACTATAACTCAAAACTCAAGCTGAAATAACTAAACCTTAGATCAAGGAAGAAAGGAGCATACCAATACATCCACTGATATCGCGAACTGCTACTGCAATTGGCGATCCTGGCCTCTGCCTGTACCTATATCACGAACGCAGGTTCCCAGGCGAAGGGATATCAGTACGAATGAAATGTACTGGTATGTATGAGAAAAAACTGTAAACATATAAGATAGCAATGATAACTGAGCCAGAAATAAGGAATAGTAACAACCTAGAATCCTGGAAACTGAAACCTGACAATAACTCAATACTGAAGTGCAAATGCAGCCAGATAATGCACTAGCAAAGTTATAAATGTAATACTGGTGACCAGTTGACCATAAAATTCATGTAAAAACATCTCCAACCGGTGTACCATACTGGAAAAAAATATAAATATCTCTAGTCGGTGAACCATACCAGGTTAAAATAAAAATATCTCAGCCGATATATCATATCTGGCAAAATAAAAATATCTCTAGTCGGTGTAACATACCGGGGCAAAATAAAAATATCTCCAATCAGTGTACCACACTAGGGTAAAACAAAAATATCTCCAGGTAGTGTACCATACCGGGGAAAAATAAAAAAAATATCCAGTCGGTGTACCATACCGGGGTAGAATAAAAATATCTCCAGCCAGGGTATCATATCCGGGTAAAATAAAAATATCTCAATTATAATCACGAATGAAGTCGATAGAGCTTATACTGAGTCAATTTAACACATATGGCATTGAAATGACAAATGCTAAATTTGTGGTCGTAATAGGTCTGTTTCATAACATATAATGAAAGTGAGCACATATAGCATGCAAATTAGAAAATCTGAACATATATCACGTAAAGCTATCAAATTTTATACAAACATGCCGACTCAGTGACTCGATAGACCTTCAGGAGGTTTAGACAATGTAAGAACTTTAGTAGTCTTACAAGCAATGTCCTACAAATGATCTTACCAATTTAACGTATCTCTTGAGTAGAAGCACATAGATTCTCATTTATATACAATCCTTTAACATCTAGGAATTACATATATACACACACACACACACACTACCTACATGGTGGTTTCTTTACATGTACCTATAACTATAAACTGAAATTTTGTTATCAAATATATCATTTCGATGAGCATATATTTCTTAATTCATTTGTCTTATTTGCAGGAAAACATGGAAATTATAACTTGGAACTTGGAGTTATTTATCATAACACTTAACATATACATAGGACTGAGAGATGAACTGCCGACATACAACGTATGAGACTTCTGTATAACGTATAAACTCATATTAGTTAACTGGGTGACCTCCAGGAGACTTCCTGGGATTAGAAGTTCTAAGCTTAACTGATCATTTTCATAGGTTGTGCTTATACCTACTTTGGCGTTGGGGACATTGGTACGTCGGAAAATCTCTCCTAAATTTAGGAATTTCAAATGATAGTTCAACAAGTGCTGAATATATAGATGTATGAATTGAATAGAATTGAAAGAATTCAAGTATATGTTATAACATGAAAATCATATACCTTAAGAATTCTTACCAAAAATTCTTATATGACTAGTATGCAACTTCAAATACTTGAATGAGACATTAGCATGATTCTCAAAATATGATTTCTTGAAAACTTCTTAGATTAGCATAGCACATTTAAACATAACATAGGGATGTGACGGAATAACTTAAGGATCTGAGACTTGGAGCTCTATAACTTGGGAACTCTTGAGCAACTCTTTAAGTGCTGCCTTAAGGAAAATAAGGACTTATAGTCGTAATTCAGACGATGCCAAATTAACACACACAAATATGCAATTATCTTAGGAGCTTAAGAAAACTTACATAATTATAAGCGGCTTAGAAGCTCCTAGGATTACCCTTTTAAAAATTGGAAAATAATTTCAACACATAGAATGGATAACTTAACATAATCATTTAGGGGTATAGCAGATAACATCTCTTTAACTTATGTTACTAATTTACAGATGTTCAACTCCAATTGATTCATCGAAGGTCGTTATGTAATGTTCATTATATCATTTTATCACATAACATATTTACACCACTTATTTAACTTAATGCCTTGGCGACTCCTAGGAGGTTCAGATAGCACAAGAGTTCCACTAAAACTATGGCGACATTCTAAAGACAATTCTTGTTGCCTTAGCATGTAACTTAGACGTAAGCATAAGAATAAATATATTCTTATTTCCGTATAACCTACTAACCTTAAGATACTACGTATAAGCTGACCATAAAGATGGTTGCATAGAAAAACAATTCTTGTTGCCTTAGCATGTAACTTAGATGTAAGCATAAGAATAAATATATTCTTATTTTCATATAACCTACTAACCTCAAGATACTACATATAAGCTAACCATAAAGATGGTTGCATAGAAATATCAATAATTTACACATTCGAGTTCTATCTTTCAACGTATCAGTTGGTTCAGAAACACGTAAACTAGCCGGTTAGCTAAAGGTAGAGAAATCAAGGAATCTCCTCATGGACTTACATAAATTAGAACAGGTGAATAAGAGGGTGTATTACTATTGTTATGCATTTCCATTTCGTTATTCTCATTTACCCTTGTTTAGCTTAAAGTCATTTTATAGCGTTAAGTTCGTTCGCACGTCATCGTCTTGCCCTTTTTAAAAATTTCACTTAGCATCCAACATCTATCACATTTGGAACCACGTATATGTAACATAAAATAAAGAACCAGCTCACAGTGCCCACGCTGAGACTATGGCTACGACAACAATAATACGACAACAAGCATATAAATTATACTCTTTTGTTTTACCTTCACAAGCTTCAGCCCTTTTACCAATGGCTTCTATTAAGCAACTTAAACCCTTGGACAGAATCATAATATACTTCCAACACAAACTTAGAAGCATAGGAATGCCGGACTCATCAACGGCATCAAAACGTGCTTGAAAAGAAGATATCACGAATGCCTTATATACCTTGTTTTAGATGAGTTTTCTTAACCGACATTTCCCTTCAAAAACCAGAAGTTAGCCTCTTCAATTCCTCGAGTTTATAACCAAGTGAATAGATTGTTTTGAGTATTTTTATCCAGTCAAAACGTCACACCAATAGGCAGTCACAACACAAACAAACAAGACAACATTTAGCATTTCTTACTTCAACTTCTTTCTACAACTTTGAGGGAAAATAGAAGTAGGAAATTACCTAAATTTCCTCATGAACAACACCAACATAAAAAGAGTATATTCTCAACAAAACACAGAAGCTCCGACCTTCAAAATGAGCAGCAGCTTCACACCGTAACACATATAAAACAACACCTCAACCTTCATTTTCAACCTCTACCTTTATCTTACAAATTCATAGGTATTAATAAGTAGAAAAACTTACATTATATTTGTATTCAACTCCAACCAAAATTAAGTATATCCTTAGCTAGCTACTGCTTCAAAAACACAGTGACAAATCCACTGAAACGCAGCAGCAACACACACAAAAGCAACACTTAAGTTCCAACATCACTTCCAACATAACTTGTGAATTCATGAGAATTTAAGGAGTAAAAACACTTACCTCCTTTATTACTCAACTCTCACCAAGATGGAGGTAGAACTTCACCTCCCTACTCCCAAAAACGCAGTAGCTTGGCAGCCAAAAACGCAGCAACTCCATGGTTAGAAGCTTACGACATAAGAAACCATTTCCAAGCTTGGACTAAAAGGAAATTTGACCTATCCATACAAGTTCTTACTTGGGTTTTGTTCTTACCATTGGATATAGCTCTGAATTCTCTTGAATTCTGAAAAAAAATAAAGTAAAATGGAGTAGAAATGAGCTTTCTATCTCAAGTTTACTTCATATAGGTGGGCTGGCCAAGGCCTGGGCGGTGCGCATGCGATGTGCCGTCGCGCGCGCGCCCCTATTGCCTGTCTGTCTCGGTGCCTCCGCACCTGGGCGCTTTCCCAGCAGACGGTGTTGTTTTCAAATGAGCATAAATCTTTACTTCAAACTCCAATTGATGAGCGATTTTATTTTACTGTAAACTAGACTCAAATACCTTTCATTTGATAGGTTTTAGGACTTCTAAATCATTATATATTTGGAGATATGTCCGTTTAAAGTTGACACTTACTTACAAACTTCACATACTCTTCGCTTTTCCCTTTGAAAATGTTGTCCTCCTCACCTACGACCAATATACAACCCATAATTCCCTTAACACGACATATAACCATCAAATAATTATCAAAAGAAAATTTTTAGGGTTTAACATCCTCTCCCCTTAAAATCATTCATCCTCGAATGAGGGTTATACCTCGATGGCCATAGCTCTAGCCATAACATCTTAAACTTTTCCTTTCCTTGTATCATAAAAATATATTCCATTTTTCGTAAGCACCTCCTCTTTCTATTGCCGCTTCATATCAAACCGTACTTACTCAACTCCATCTATTTGTTTGACGTAAGATAGGCATGCTTTAGTCCTATATAATTGGTAACTTTTCCAAACCTTAGCAAATTAACACACTACCACAGGAGTTATGATTTACTCGAATACCAATTTTCCATTCATATCTTTAGAAAATATCATAGAAAAAAGTGAAAATCACAACTTAACCACTTAACATATAGAATCAGTGTCAAACCTAAAGTTGCTCTTTTACCTTTGCTTTTACCAAGGACTGTCACTATCTATCTTGGAAAAGGGGGCTAAAGGAAACTATAGTCAAATCTAAGGACAAAGTAGAGACTGAATCTCGAGGAGAAACTGAATGTCTGGCTGGCCGAGGTCTCCAAGCACTATGAGGGTCCTTAAATAGTCTTGTCGGCCTAGTCTTCTTACTATGTTCTACTTCTTTGTCAGTACTTAGGAGACGGTGAATCAGATTGTCCGTCTTTTGAGCAAATATTAGCAACCGAGAAGTAGTCATTTCTGTTTCAGTAGACATTCCTAAACACTCTCGGACCAGATGGGGTCCCAAACCTAATACAATCGATATACTCTATCCCTCATAGTCTGCACCCTATCTGAAACATATTGGGCCAAAGAATTAAACCTGAGACTATATTCATGAATACTCATGCTTGCCTACTTTAGGTACAAAAACATACTAACTCAAACACATTGAAGTTCCCATGGAAAGTGTTGATCCGTAAAGGCTAGGGGATTTAGGCTCAAAACCCACGGGCACTAGAGCTCTCAAAAGTATTCCCTTGGACCCTACCATTAATTTCAACAGTTGATATTTGAAACATCATTACTCGGGTTAACATCGGAAATGCTTTCTTAAAATCTCATCCCTTTGATATACCTGAAGGTGCTGGAGGATAAACAACTCTACCTCCTCCTGGATCTACTAGAACTAGGACAACATGAGGGATCGAATCCCTTCCCATGGTAGCTTTGACTGGAACTAGAGGAACTGTAACACAAGGAGTAAAAAAAACTCACTATGAGCCTTTAATCTATTTCTCATATTGGAAGAAGGGTGACTAGGTCCTTCTTCTAGCATCAATGCCAATAAATCTTGTAGCCATCTACCTTACCGCAAGCAAATTCTAAAATATAGGCATGATTTAGATTTCAAACACCTCTTATGTCTTTGCTCTATAGCACAATCTATTAATGAACAAAGTGAAAAAACTCCTAAATGCTCTCTAGCCTCCTGATTTTAAGTATGGTGCACAACATACCCATAAGCAAGATTCTACTAGATATGGTTTGTGGACTCACTGGGATATGACTTTTCTCTGATACCAACATTGTCATGCCCCAAAATTGGGGGAGGGCGCGACTGGTTCCGATACTTGACTGACCGGGGAGCTGACTATATAGATTAAGTCTCATATATTGGTTGTGATTTATTATAAGGAGGATTCTGTTAATTAAAGTTGTGCAAAAAAACAAGAAGTGGGGGGGGAGGGGGGTTTGTCACGCCGTTTTAGGGGGATGGCTCGACTGGCGACTGGCGATTGACGGGGAAGCCGACTATATAGCATCTGTATCTATAAAACCTAGGCCTTCTAGGCCTCCTGTCACAATCAACTAGAGTAAACATCTGGACCCATAACTTCTCAACTACCACAAATAAATAACTGAAATGCCGATAAGGCCATGACTATGCTAAACCAAGCAACGGAAAGCTGACAAGGCCACAAACTAACTAATACTATACATACTAAGTCCACAAAGCCTCTAAAGAGTAAACCGAACTGATGGTTAGAACAGGGCTCCGACTTACTCGTAACTATAACTCAAAATTCAAGCTGAAATTGCTAAGCCCTAGCTTCAGGAAGAAAGGAGCATACCAACACATCCTCTAATCTCGCAAACTGCTACTGAGACTGGCAATCCCGGCCTTTGCCTACACCTGTGACATGAATGCAGGTCCCCAGGTGAAGGGACGTCAGTACGAATGAAATGTACTATTATGTAAGGCTGAAAACTGTAAACATATAAGATAGAAATGATAACTAAGCCAGAAATAAGGAATAGTAACAACCTGGAATCTTGAAAACTGAAACCTGACAATAACTCAGTACTGAAGTGCAAATGCAACAAGATAATGCACAAGAAAAGTTATAACTGTAATATCGGCGGACAGTCGATCATAAAATTCATGTAAAAATGCCTCTAGTAGATGTACCACACCGAGGTAAAATAAAAATATCTATAGCCGGTGTACCACACTAGGGTAAAGTAAAAATATCTCAAACTGGTGTACCATAACGGGGCAAAAAAAAAATATCTCCAATCGGTGTACCATACCGGGGCAAAATAAAAATATCTCTAGCCGGTGTACCATTCCGGGGCAAAATAAAAATATCTCCAATCGGTGTACCATACCGGGGTAAAATAAAAATATCTCCAGCTGGTGTACCATATCGGGGTAAAATAAAAATATCTAAATTATATCATGAACGTAGCCGATAGAGCTTATACTGAGTCAATTAAACACATATGACATTGAAATGATAAATGCAAAGTCTGTGGCCGTAATAGGTCTCTTTCATAACATATAATGCAAGTGAGCACATATAACATGCAAAATTAGAAAATATGAACATATAACACGTAAAGCTATCAAATTTTATACAAACATGTTCACTCAGTGACTCGACGGACCTTCAAGAGGTTTCGACAACGTAAGAACTTTAGTAGGCTTCTAAGCAATATCCTAAAAATAATCTTACCAATTTGACGTATTTCTTGAGTAGAAGCACATAGATTCTCATTTCTATACAATCCTTTAACATTTGGGAACTACATATATATATATACTGCCCATAGGATGGTTCCTTTACATGTATCGATAACTATGCACTGAAATTCTATTATCAAAGTTATCACTTCGATGAGCACATATATTTCTTAATTCATTTGTCCTATTTGCAGGAAAACATGGAACTTATAACTTGGAACTTTGAGTTATTTATCATAACACTTAACATATACATAGGGTTGAGAGCTGAACTATAGACATACAATGTATGAGACTTCTCTATAACATATAAACTCGTATTTAGTTAACTGAGTAACCTCCAGGAGACTTCCTGGGATTAGAAGTTCTAATCTTAACTAATCATTATCATGGGTTGTGCTTATACCTACTTTGACGTTGGGTACAATTGTACATGGGAAAATCTCTCCTCTAAATTTAGGAATTTCAAATTATAACTCCACAAGAGCTAAATATATAGATGTATGACTGGAATATAAATGAAAGAATTCAACTATATGTCTTAAAATGAAAATCATATACAGAAGACTTCTTGCCAGAAATTCTTATAATGACTTGTATGCAACTTCAAATACTTGACTGAGACATTACCATGATTCTCAAAATATGATTTTTTGAAAACTTCTTAGATTAGCGTAGCAGATTTCAGGATAACATAGGGAAGTGAAGGAATAACTTAAGGATCTGAGACTTGGAGCTCTGTAACTTGGGAACTCTTGAGCAACTATCTAAGTGCTTCCGTATAGGAAAATAAGGACTTACGATTCTAGATTAACATACACAAATGTGCAATTATCTCAGGAGCTTAAGAAAACTTGCATAATTATAAGCGGCTTAGAAGCTCCTAGGATTACCTTTTTAAAAATTGGAAAATAATTTCAACACATCGAATGGATAACTTAACATAATCTTTTAGGGGTATAGCGGAGAGCTTCTCTTTAACTTATGTTACTAATTTACAGACATTCAACTCTAATTGATTCATAGAAGGTCGTGACATAATAATCATTATATAATTTATCAGATAACATATTTACACCACTTATTTAACTTAATTCCTTGGCGACTCCCAGGAGGTTCAGATAGGACAAGAGTTCCACTAAACCTATGGCGACATTTTAAAGACAATTCTTGTTTCCTTAGCATGTAACTTGGACGTAAGCATAAGTGCAAATATATTCTTATTTCCGTATAACCTACTAACCTTATGATACTAAGTACAACCTTCCCATAAAGATGGTTGCATAGAAATATCGATAATTTATACATTCGAGTTCTATCTTTCAAGTTTAACGTATCGGTTGGTTCGGAAACACATAATCAGCCTATTATCTAAAGGGAGAGAAATCAAGGTATATCCTCTTGGACTTATATAACTTAGAACATGTAATAAGAGGGTGGACGAATATTGTTAGGTATTTCCATTTCGTTATTCTCGTTTACCCTTGTTTAGCTTAAAGTCGTTTTCTAGTGTTATGTTTGTTCGCGTGTCATCGTCTTGCCCTTTTTACCAATTTCACTTATCATCCAACATTTATTACATTTGGAACCACATATATGGAACATAAAATAAAGAACCATCTCACTGTGTCCACGCTGAGGGGTCTTCAGACTCAATCTATAGCTACGACAACAATAATACGACAATCGTATAAATTATACTCTTTTGCTTTACCTTCACAAGCTTCAACCCTTTTATCAATGGATTCTATTAAGCAAATTAAAACCTTGTACAGAATCATAATATTCTTCCAACATAAACTTAGATATATAGGAATGCCGGACTCGTCAAAGACATGAAAACATGCATGAAAACAATAGATAACGAGCGCCTTACATACCTTGTTTCTGACAAGTTTTTCTTAGCCGACTTTTCCCTTCAAAAACCAGAAGTTAGCCTCTTCAATTCCTTGAGTTTATAACCAAGTGAATAGGTTGTTTTAAGCATTTTTATCCAGTCAAAACGTCACACCAATAGGCATTCACAACACAAAGAAACAAGTCAATATTTAGCATTTCTTACTTCAACTTGTTTCTACAACTTTGAGGGAAAATAGAAGTAGGAAATTACCTTAATTTACTCATGAAAAACACCAACAAATATAGAGTACATTCTCAACAAAACACAGCATCTCCAACCTTCAAAAGGAGCACCAGCTTCACACCATAACACATAGAAAACAACACCTCAACATCACTTTCAACCTCTACCTTTAGCTTGCAAATTCATTGGAATTAATAAGTATAAACACTTAGATTATATTTTTATTCAACTCCAACCAAAATGGAGTATATACTTAGCTAGCTACTGCTTCAAAAACACAGCAACAAATCCACTAAAATGCAGCAGCAACACACATAAAAGCAACACTTAAGTTCCAACTTCACTTCCAACATAACTTGTGAATTCATGAGAATTGGAGTAAAAGAACTTACCTACTTTTGTACTCAACTCTCACCAAAATGGAGGTAGAACTTCTTCTCTCTGCTGCCCAAAAATGTAGCAGCTTGGCAGCCAAAAACGTAGCAACTCCACGGTTAGAAGCTTACGGCATAAGAAACCTTTCCAAACTTGGACTATAAGGAAATTTGACCTAACCATACAAGTTCTTAATTGGGATTTGTTTTTACCATTAGATAGAGCTGTAAATTCTCTGAATTCTAAAGAAAAAAATCAAGTAAAACAGAGTAGAAATGAGCTTTCTAGCTCAAGTTTACTTCATATAGGTGGGCTGGCCAAGGTCTGGGTTGTGCCTGCGTGTGGCGCCCGTGAGACGTGCCCTCGCGCGCGCGCCTGCTACCTGTCTATCTCGGCGCCCGCGGGCCTTGGCGCTTTCCCAGCCGACAGTGCTATATTCAAATGAGCATAACTTTTTAATCCGAACTCTGATTGACAAGTGGTTTTTTTTTCTGCAAACTAGACTCAAATAGCTTTAATTTGATAGATTATAGGAATTCTAAATCATTATATATTTAAAGATATGTCCGTTTAAAATTGACCCTTACTTACAAACTTCACATATTCTTCGCTTTTCCTTTTGCACATGTTTCCCTCCTCATTTCGGCCAATATACAACCCATAATTCCCTTATTACAACATATAACCATCAAATAATCATCAAAAAAAATATTTGGGGTTTCTCCTATAGGACTAGAGTCAAGTAACTGCCCGCATAATCTACCAGTTTGGGTCATGTCAACTGAGATGTGTTTATGATGGTAGAATAATTCACCATTATTATGATATGAGTGGCTCATGCTCGAGATGAGCATCTGAACGAGAAGTTTTGTTATGAGTGGCTCATTCCTGAGGTGAGTATTCTGGTGAGCGATTGTGATATGAGTGGCTCTTGTTTGAGGGGAGAATCCGAACGAGCAGATGAGCGGGAGTGGGTACCATGTTGATATGGTACATGAATTGCTAGAGTCCCTTGCAGGTTATGAATAGATGGGAAAACATAAGACCCTATGATATGTGTGTGCAGACGAGTGACAGATGTGTGATAAGATTTGATACAAAGTGAGACTGATAAAATATAGAGTCTATATAGTTGTACTTCGACTTGAACATGATTCCATTGATTGACTTGAATTTCCTTATGATTGCAATTTCTTGTGATGATTCTAATGTCTGTTTTAGAGACTTATACTTCCCATGATGAATTTATATAAACTATCTGATGATTTAAGAGTATTAGCGATTATTAATCCATATAAATTATGTGTATGTGTAGTTAAACCTTATTGCTAGGTTGGCCAACCATGTAGGGATATGTTATACCCTGAGAATTCAATGATCGGACCCGGGAGTTCAAATAGGGAAAAACTGAAAATTCCAGTTGCATGAACAGAACAAGTCATTGGGCAACTCGTGAGACCAGCCCACGAGTCGTCAGGTGGCCATGGGGAAGGCTAGGGAAGAGCAGGAAGTCGGAGGATAAGGATTCCCCACGGGCGGGGGAACGACTCATGGTTAGACACCATGAGTCGTTAGGTCGACCATGGGGAGGAGGTGTATGAAAAATAGAAGAAGTCAACTAGTGAACTTAACAGAAGGAGGCCACGACTCGTCATGTCAGACAACGAGTCATGATGTGCGTCGTTGGATGGTATACAAGGAAAGTGATATGATAGAGGAAATGTACTTGTCAACTCGTGGTCACCCCCGATGAACCGTTAAGTGATCCGTTATGAGCCCAGGAGTTTCGACTAACAGTGTACTTGACGAGCGGCATAATGAGTAGTTTGCGTCAGTGATGATCGGTTAAGTCGTCCGTTAGGACCACCTGGCAGTTGTTTTCTGTGAAATAGTAAGGGCCTTTTTGTAATTTTCTAAGATCCTAAGGCATAAACTACGATGTTGTGGGTTATGAATAGGATAATTTAAAGGGGTTAATTTCAGTTTTCTCTTCATTCATGCACGCAAGAATAGTGAGAGGTAATCAAAGGAGATTCTTGGCTCTTCTCTTCAATTCTTCCAATTTCATTCTTGGGTAATCAAGAGAAGTTAAGAATCAGATAATCTCAGGTATGTAAGGTCATCAATGGGAGAATCCTTCCACACACATACACCTACTCTATGATTTTACTTAAAATTTACCAAAAACTCATGGGGTTTTGTACTTGATTTATATATAATCTAATGATTTAATTATGGATTTTGTGATTTTGAAATCTTATCATAATCTACGGATTTTGATCATTTTTGAGATTTAAATTCATTATAATATTGTTGATTTGATTTCTAAAATATTAAGCTTAATTATGCATGCCCCATGATGAATCGATTTATGATTTATTTTCTCATTAATGTTCTTTAAAAGCCCAGCCTAAATTATGTTTTAAATATGAATTTATGATGCTATCCATTATGATTTTAAGAAATTCAAGCTATATGCATGATCTACAAGTACGTATGAATCTTTTTAATCATGAATTATGTTTTTGGATGACTCACGGGCCTCATGTCATGGCTAGATCACATATGTTCAAGCATGTTTACGATTATCATGATTTACCTAGCCCATGAACTCATGTATGCATTATTATGAGCACTATATATGTTTTGGGAGTAGTATCGAACATCGAGTAGGATGGGGATTCAGGTTAAGCCCCGGATCTCATAAACTGCATGCCACCATAGGTATGTTGGGACCCTTTTCATGTTAGTCCCTGGCCCAAATGGCCCTTTTCATGGTGATATTGCACTTTTATTGTTCTACCCTTGGCAAGGCAAGGACACCCTCCGGACTAAGGTTACAAGTCGGGCTTCATGTGTGCTCATATGGGGTATGTCGGTTAAGAGAATCTCCCACTGTTCCCCATGATTTATGCATGTTATGACTATGTTTGTTGGCTCAAGGAATGTTAATTAAATATCTTCTATTATGATATGATTATGTTATGTCATGAATGTTTTGAAAAATCTTGAGCCGTATGATATGTTATTATAATTTACGATACAAGCATGATGTCCTACTCTTATGATCATTTATGAACTTTATACATGTTTAAATGTCCGTTTTACTTACCTTGCATACTCAGTACATTCCACTTACTGACCGCATACCTTCTATGTTGTATCATTTCATGATACAGGTCCTATTTCACAGGCTCATCCTCACCCGTTGATAGTTTCAGATTTTCTCTCAGCACTCTTGGTGAGTCCTCATGTATCAAGGGTTGTATGTTCTTACTTTATGTTATTCTTTAAATTTCTGTATGTTAGATTAGTTGGGGAGTTGTCCCATCAATCCGTCCTTCATATTTAGAGGCTTATCAGACTACAAGTTGTATTCAGTCGTATTGTATAAGTCTTCACGACCCAAACATACACTCGGATCGTAGACACGGGACAAAGAGCCCCCAGAGACTCCATGTCGACCCATGGCATGAACATACATCTAATCCAATCACATGAGCGAGAGACTTAGCATATTAGAACGTAATCATAACATAGCAAAAGGAAAAATCAGTACAAGACTTATATAATGTGGATGAATACAACTTGCCGTCTGATAAGCCTCTAAACATGAAGAACGGATTGATAGGACAACTTCCCAACTAATCCAACATTCATAAACTTAAAGAACAACATAAAGTAAGAAGATACATCCCTCGAAAGATGAGGACTCACTAAGAGCGCTGAGAGCAAATCTAAAACTATCTATGGGTAAGGATGAGCCTGAGAACTGGGAACTGTATCAAGAAACGATATAGCATAGAAGGTATACGGTAAGTATGTGGAATGCACTGAGTATGCAAGGTAAGTAAAACATACATTTAAAACATGTATAAAGTTCAAAAATGATCATAAGAGTAGGACATCATGCTAGTATCGAAAATTATAATAACATATCATACGGCTCAAGGTTTTTCAAAACATTCATGACATAACATAATCATATCATAATACAAGAGATTTACTTAACATGACCAGAGCCAACATACATAATCAGAACGTGCATAAATCCTAAGGAATAGTGGGAGATTCTCTTAACCGATATACCCCATATGAACGTACATGAAGCCCAACTGTAACCCTAGTCGAGAGGGTGTCTGTACCTTGCAAAGAGTAGAACCCTGAAAGTGTGATATCACCATGAAAAGGGCCATTTCGGCCAGGGACTAACATGAAAGAGGTCCCAACATACCTACGGTGGTACATAGTTTATGAGATCTGGGGCTTAACATGATCCCCGAACCTAGTCGGTGTTCGATACTACTCCCAAAACATATATAGTGCTCATAATAATACATACATGAGTTCATGGGCTAGTTAAATCATGATAATCGTAAACATGCTTGAACATATGTGATCTAACCATGACATGAGGCCCGTGAGTCGGCCAAAAAACATAATTCATGATTAATAAGATTCATACACACTTGTAGATCATGCATATAGCTTAAATTTCTTAAAATCATAATGGATAACATAATAAATTCACAATTTAAAACATAATTTAGGCTGGGCTTGTAATGAACATCAATGAGAAAATAAATCATAATTCAATTCATCATGGGGCATGCATAATTAAGCTTAATTGCTTATAAATCAAATCAACAATATTATAATTAATTTAAATCTCAAAAGATGATCAAAATCCGTAGATTATGATAAGATTTTAAAATCAAGAAACCCATAATTAAATCATTAGATTTTATATAAATCAAATACAAAACGCCATGAGTTTTTTTATAAATTTTAAGTAAAATCATGGAGTAGGGGCATGGGTGTGGAAGGATTCACCCATTAATGACCGTACATACCTGGATTATCTGATTCTTAACTTTCCTTGATTACTCAAGAATGAAATTGGAAGAATTGAAGAGAAGATCCTAGAATCTCCTTTGATTACCTCTCACTATTCTTGCGTGCATGAATGAAGAGAAAACTGAAATTAACCCTTTTAAATTATCCTATTCATAACCTAATGTCATAGTTTAGGCCCTAGGATCTTAGAAAATTACGAAAAGTCCCTTACTATTTCGCAGAAAACAACTGCCAGGTGGTCCTAACGGACGACTTGACGGATCGTCACTGGCCCAAACGACTCGTTATGTCGCTCATCAGGTACATAGTTAGTCAAAACTCCTGGGCTCATAAAGGATCACTTAATGGTTCGTTGGGGGTGCCCACGACTCTTGGTCACCAATTGTCAAGTACACTACCTCTATCATATCACTTTCCTTGTATACCATCCAATGACACACATCACGACTCGTTATTTAACATGACGAGTCGTGGCCTCCTTCCGTTAATTTCACTAGTTGACTTCTTCTATTTTTCATACACCTCGTCCCTACGATTGACCTAACGATTCGTGTTGTATGACCATGAGTCATTCCCACGCCCATGGGGACTCCTTATCCTCCGAGTTCCTGCTCGTGGGCTTGTCTCACGAGTCGTCCAATGAATCGTTCTGTGCCTGCAATTGGAATTTTCAGTTTTTCGCCATTTCAACTCCTGAGTATGATCTTTGAGTTCTTGGGGTATAACAATATCTCCCCCTTGGGAACATTCATCCTCGAATGTTAGAAACACATAGAAAACTTAGAAACAAGCAATCATCATATGCAATTACTGATTATTTAACCCGAAAACTTGCAGAATGACTACCTCCGAAAAGGACTACATAGCTGAACTAAATTCAGACATCGCGTACATCTATCATAGCATAAATAAAACTTGTGCACATGAACTGAACATGGAAACTAATTAGAGAATTAGGGAAAAAACTGATACCTCAAACTGAAACTGAGCCGGTAGAGAATACGTGAGGGTATTTTGCCATCATAGCCGCCTCGGCTTCCCATGTAGCTCCCTCAACATGCTGGTTTCTTCATAACACCTTCACTGAAGCTACTTCTTTGTTCCCCTGCCTCCGAACCTGACGATCCAAGATTTCCACCGGAACTTCTTCATAGCTAAGGCTATCCTTTACACCAATGCTATCCACCGGAACTACTAAAGTTGGATCACCCAAGCACTTTATCAAGAGAGATACATAAAACACAGGATGCACAGAAAATAACTCTGATGGTAAGTACAACTCATACGCTACCTTACCAATTCTTCTTATAACCCGACAGGGACCAACATATCGGGTATTGAGTTTCCCTTTCTTCCCAAACCGCATGACTCTCTTCATGGGAGATACCTTGATAAATACCCGATCGTCCATATCAAACTCCAGGTCCCTCCTCCTTACATCGGCATATGATTTCTGATGACTCTGAGCTATTTTTAATCGGTCCCTTATCAACTGAACCTTCACCATATCATTGTGAACCGAATCTGGACCTATCATAGCTGCCTCACCAACCTCAAACCATTCGATGGGAGATCTACACCTCCACCCATAGGGAGCCTCTAACGATGCCATTTAGATATTTGAGTGATATTGTTATTATAAGCAAACTCTATTAAGGGCAAAAGATCATCCTAACTACCTTTAAAATCCATAAACATTCCTTCAACATGTCCTAAAGAGTCTGGATTATTCGCTCAGCTTGGCCATCCATTTGCGGATGAAAGGCCGTGCTGAGCTTGACTTGAGTCCCAAGACCCTTCTTAAAAGACAGCTAGAACTGGGAGGTAAACTGAGTAGCTCAGTCTGAAATAATAGACAAGGGCACTCTATGAATTCGAATCAACTCCTGAATGTACAATTTGGCATAATCATCCGCTAAATCCGTGGTCTTGACCGGTAGAAAGTGTGCAGTCTTGGTTAACCTGTCTACCACCACCCAAATGGAATCATAGTGTCATCGAGTATGAGGTAGGATTGTAATGAAGTCCATGTTAATCTCTTCCCACTTCCATGTGGGAATGCTGATATCCTGAAGTAGACCTCCCAGCCTTTGATGCTCGACTTTCACTTGCTGACAATTTGGAGATTTGGCTACAAACTCCGCAGTATCCCTCTTCATACCATCCCACCAATAGATTTCTCGCAAGTCCCAATACATATTTTTGGATCCCGGATTAATAGAGTATCTGGCACCATGTGCCTAATGAAATATCCAAACTCTCAAATTATCAATGTCTAGGACACATAGCCGACCCTGGTATCATAGCACACCATCTCCCCCTTGGGAGAAAACCTCCACCTTTTGACTTTGCACCGCTTCCTTCAACTTCCTCAAAATCGGATCCTCATCTTGCTTAGATTTGACTTCGACCACCAAGGACGATTCTAACCCATTGTGCATAATAATGCTGCCATCGGTCGAGTCAATTAATATAACACCCAATCTTTCAAGTCGGTGGACATCTCTCACCAACTCCTTCTTTCCCTCATCCACGTGGGACACACTCTCCAAAGAAAGCCTACTAAGTGCATCCGCTAATACATTACCCTTTCCTGGGTGGTAAAGGACACTTATGTCGTAGTCCTTTAATAACTCTAACCACATCCTTTGCCAAAGATTGAGATCTTTGTGCGTGAACACATATTGTAAGATCTTGTGATCCGTGAACACATCCACGTGGACCTCATACAAGTAATGTTGCCATATCTTCAAGGAAAACACCACCCCAGCCAACTCGAGATCATGGGTTGGGTAATTCTTTTCGTGAACTTTCAATTGTCGAGAGGCATATGCTATTACTTTCTCATGCTACATCAACACACGTCCCAGTCCAACTTTAAAGCATCACAATATACAACAAAGCCATTCGTACCCTCGGGTAAAGTCAACACTGGTGCGGAAGTGAGTCGGGTGTTTAATTCCTGGAAGCTTTCCTCACAAGCCTCCAACCATTAGAAATTTATTTTTTTATGAGTCAACCTGGTCAATGGGGCTGCAATTGATGAAAAGCCCTCAACAAATCTTCGGTAGTAGCCTGCTATGCCTAACAAACTTCGAATTTCTGAAGGATTCACCTGTCTAGGCGAATTATTCACTGCCTCAAATTATCTGAGAATCTACTTTTATGCCCTCGCCTGATATTACATGGCCCAAAAATGCTATCGAGTTCAATCAGAAATCGCACTTGCTAAACATAGCATACAACTGATGATCCTTGAGGGTCTAAAGCACTACTATCAAATGAGTGGCATGCTCCTCCTCGCTCTAGGAGTATATAAGGATGTCATCAATGAATACAATCATGAACATGTTTAGATATGGCTTTGAACACCCTGTTCATCTGCCCATAAAGGCTGCAAGAGCATTAGTTAGTCCAAATGACATAACTACAAACTCATAATGGCCATACCTGGTTCTGAAAGCTATCTTTGGGATATCACTCTCCCAGACTCTGAGCCGGTGATACCCGGACCTGAGATCTATCTTTGAAATACACCTGGCACCCTGGAGCTGGTCAAATAAATCATCAATCCTGGGCAAGGGGTACCTATTATTGATAGTGACCTTATTGAGCTGCTGATAATCAATACATCTGAAGG
Organism: Datura wrightii; assembly: GCA_035772735.1. NCBI lineage: Eukaryota > Viridiplantae > Streptophyta > Magnoliopsida > Solanales > Solanaceae > Datura > Datura wrightii. Next base: position 62,543,956 of record JASDFA010000016.1, on the reverse strand, counting down.
GATCAATCCTTCTTCTGAACAAAGAGAATCGGTGCATGATCTTAGGCAAAACAGCACGCCCAAGTGATACTTTATAACTTTGTTTTTCCTTGTTTATCTATTTAATTATATGCATTCTCATGTCATTTTATGTGAATGTGAATATATACACTAACCAACATGATTAGTTCTTGTTTTTGTAGTTTTAAAATGAATATGAAGAACTAATCCATGAGTTGGTGAAGTGGAGGCATGGAATCGGAAGTAGAACGTCAACGTCAGCACGGAGGGTGCACAAAACAGCCCACCTGCACATTGGCAACGTGCCACGGCAGGCAGGCTGCGCGACAAGGGCTGTGAAATGCCACCTAACGCGCTGCCCAAGAAGCATGACATGCTGCCAATGCGGACAGCTTCTTCTTGGCGACTGTTTTGCTTTCCAGTGTGCCTACGCGATGCCTCCATGTCACAGAGGCATATTGGCGCGATAACCTCCATGACACGGAGCTATTCCATGTCGGGCATAATTTTATACATCTCTCATTTACTATAAATAAGCCCCTTAGCTCCTAAAACAAAGAAGTCACGATTTTATTCTGAAAAACCACCTAGGAGTGAAGGGAGAAGTGGGAGAACTCACCTAGGGTTCATCAATTTCATCTTCTTATCTACCAATTCTTGTAAGTATGTTACTTTAACAATGTTTTCTTGTAATTTTACGAACTTGAATGGCTAGAACCCTTCCTCTAGGGTTGAAGCCATGAGTTATGAGTGTGTTTTTATGAATTTGCTTTTGAATTAAGTTATTAATTGTTGTTTTGTCTTGCATTCTTAATTATGGTTGTTTTTATGATTGATCACCATAAAACACACACATTAAACTTAGGCAAATGCTTGAGAAAGCAATCCTAGGGAAGAGCATAAGAATGTAGGAAGCAAGTTCTTGTCTTTTGATAAGATTTTGTAGTTAGGATAGAAATATACCTAATACCTTGTTTGGTTGATAAAATGGGAAGAGAGAAAGACACCGGCTTTGGTTTGTCACTCCACCACTCGCAGAAGTAGTTGTGAATCTACGTTTGGTTAAATGGTTGGAGGTACGAAAGTACCCTAATCAATGGCATAACCCCATAAACCACATCCACGTAGTTAATTGCCCACGAACTAGAATTAGCATCCTCACTCACAATGTAGTAGTGAGGCTAGTTTGTTGTGTTTAGAGGTTCGGAAGACTATGAACATGCAATTCTAACTATGTGAGACGATAATTGATAGTTTCATACTTAATCCATTGCAAATCGTAGTATCGCATAATTATTCGGCTTTAACTCTAAGTTGCTCCTTGAATGAATTCAGAGTATTTCGTTGACCACAATTAGACTTAATTAAACTCTATAAAACTTCTATAATCAACACTAGCGGTATTTAATATCACACTTGAACTTGATAGTTAGCTGAATTGGTCCAGTCCATGTGGGTTCGACATTCGGCTCTTAAAAAGGGCCACTATATTACTTGTATGACCTGTACACTTGTGGGGCATCACCAAGTTTTTGGCGCCGTTGTCGGGGATTCGGCGAAGTTTAGTGAATGTTTCTGTTTTAATTTGATTTTTAAATTTCCGTTAGTGTTGAGAAACATGGTCTTGGTCTGACTTATTGCAGGTGACAGGTTGTCTTGCCGAGATGGCTAATAATAGAGAGCTTGTGGAACTGTTGCTTGAACCTAAACGTCAAATCCATTTGCGAAGGAGAGTAGTTCTTGAGAAAGAGCTGAAATGACTTCAAGAAAAGGTACAACAACAACCACCCACAGGACAAGCACATTTGTCACCGAAAGTAATGGCAGCCAGACTAGTTCGCGAAGTGGCAATCCCACAAGCGACTAATGTGAACTCTAGTATTCGTAAATCGAAGCCTGGAGGGAACTTTGAATTGAAGCAGAATATGGTGCAGCCATTACATTCTGTGGTCAATTCACTGGGATGGCACATGAGGACCCACAGTAGCACTTACAGAACTTTCTTGAGATTAGTGACACGTTTGTCCCCACCGGCGTGTCCACAGATTATGTCCGACTTACCCTCTTCCAATTTTCATTGTTGGGAGAGGCAAAGAAGTGGTTGAAAGGTGAGCCACCGAACTCTATAACTTCATGGAATGATTTGGCAAAGAAGTTCCATATCAGATCTTTTCCTTCAGGCAAGACTGCAAAGTTGAGAAGTGAAATACTGAGTTTCAAGCAGAGGCCTGATGAAAATTTATATTTGGCTTGGGAAAGATTCAAGTCATTATTGAGAGACTGTCCCCATCACCAGAAATCGAATGAAGTGCTGGCTCATACCTTTGTTGAAAGTGTAGACCCACACACTAAAATTTTACTAGACTCTGCATCCGGTGGGCAAGCCTTAGAGAATACTTATAATGAGTTGTACACGCTGTTGAACAGAATTGCACAGGGATATCCAGAGTGGCACAGCGAATCATCAAGAGGGGCAGGAAAAAGAGCAGGGTTGATAGAGGTAGATAGTATGAATGCCTTGGTGGCGCAGTTAGCTTCGTTCCAGCATCAGATGATGACTCAGTTCAATAAATTGAGTATAAACCAACAACATGGTCAGGTTAATGCAGTTCAGCAAGCTCTAAGTTGGTGTGAAATTTATGGAAACAATGGCATAATGCAGAATCTTTTGGAGCCATTTCAGAAATAGTCAATTTTGTTGGGAATGTGTAGAGGAACAATCAGAATTTTGGACACAACTACAGAAAGAATTGGCAGAGCCACCCGAATTTTTCATGGGGTGGAAATCAAAAGCAAAGTTATCAGCAACCTCAACAGCAGCAGTATCAGCATAATAGGAAGAATGATGGCCAGTTGAGCAGCAACATTGAGGAAACGTTGTAGAAAATCATGGAGACCCAGACTCAGTTAGCAGAATCAGGTGAGGATGGCATCAGACTTGAAGAATCAGCAAGTGGCCACCCGCAATCTAGAAAAGTAGATGGATCAGATAGCAGCTTCTCAAAACATGAGACTGCAGGGAGGACTACCAAGTGACACCTATCCTAACCCCCGGCAGGTCAATGCCATCAATCTGAGAAGCGGCAAGCAATTAGTTGATGCAGTTCCTAAAGAGAAGAGAAATGAGGTGCAGTCGGAATTAGTTAGACCAGGACCATCCAATGACAAGGGAGAAAATCAGAGTGTTGTGCAACAAAATGCACAATCTTCATTGCAGCCAGCACAAAGACCACCACCACCATTCCCTCAGAGATTCAGAAAGAGCAAGGAGGAGGAATGCTTCAAAAAGTTCTTTGAGATTTTCAAAGAACTTCACAAAAATTTGCCTCTTATTGATGTTTTGCAGGGAATACCCAAGTATGCAAAATACTTGAAAGACGTGATGGCCAACATAGCCAGATTGGTTGATGTCTAGACTGTAGCACTGACTGAGGAGTGCAGTTACAGGGTATTGGGCAAAATTCCAAAAAAGCTCAAAGACCCAGGGAGTTTTACCCTCCCCATACAAATAGGTAAAGCTGATGTGCTACGAGCTTTGTGTGATTTAGGGGAAGCAGTTAATCTAATTCCCCTATCTTTATTTAACACCCTGGTGTTGGGAAAATTGAGGCCAACAAGATTGATGCTGCAACTGGAAAATAAGTCGCGAGTGGCACCTGATGGAATAATAGAGGACCTTCTCATCAAAGTTGGTAAGTTTATCATACCTGCCGATTTTATTATCTTAGATTTTCATGTTGATGATCAGGTACCCTGAATCTTGGGATGACCATTTTTGGCCACCGGAGGAGCGGTAATTGACGTGAGAGTAGGGACCCTGAAAATGAGGGTCGAAGATGAAGAAGAACTCTTCCGAGTATACCAAGAAATGAACCCATCCACACACTACAGAAACCTGTGTAAGGTTAGTGTGTAGTCACAGGATGAGTGTGGGGTGGGGGATTCATCAGGTCCATGGCCAAAGGTAATGACAAGTTTTCAGCCCAAGTCTGATAAAGGGCTTCAGAGTGTGAAGAAGTTGGAGGAAGAGAGGAACAGAGTGGAGGCTGTTTCCTCTAAAACTCAAAAGAAAAGGAGATGGTTCTCGAACGGGAACCCAGGTATGAGGATGTCCTGAAAAGGATAGTCCACGTCGTGCTGCAATGTAAAATAAGGCGCTGCTTGGGAGGCAACCCAAGGGTACCACAGGTACAATTTGTGATTTTTGTTTGTGTTTATTTTGTTTATTTTCATCGTGTTTGTGTTTTTGGTGGAAAGTTAAGCATAGATGGAGGAGAAGTCTGAGTACCCATGGAGGAGGAAGCTAAAAAGCATGGAAGAGAAAAAGTGTGGGGTCAAACACCCAGTTATGAGAACTTGAAGAAAAGCATGCTGTTAGCTAGGCATAGAGGCTCAGGGAATATTTCTTATCCTGTTTAAGTTTAATTTGATGATATGTGGACATAGCATGATTCAAGTGTGGGGTCAGGAAATTTCAAAAATTTTGTGCTTAATAATTTTTGGTGAATGTAATGCTTGTGAGAAATATTTGAAAAATATTTGAAAAAAAAAATTTGTGAGTCAAGCATGACTTCATCACTCGTTGGTTTTTCTTTTCAATTTTTTTTCGACGGGGGGGTCTTTGAACCGAAGAATAAAAATTTTTCTTTGTCTGTATATAATGTTTTTAGTCATAGTTAGGGACTGTTTCCGATGATGGATGGATGATGACTGTCTTGAGGAAAATTAGTCAATAGGTTTTGGTTTTTAAACCCGTAGCTAATTGATGGCTTGATGTTCTTGTTATGTGCTATACATGATTGTAAGATACAAGTGTGGTTAGTGTTTAAGCATGTAAGAAGTGTATAACTTTGTTTGAGACACTTAGGCTCTTGAATTTGACTCGATGTGATTGAAGCTTAATTCTGAATTCTTGTGATTAGCCGAGTAAGAGTCTGCAGAATGTGTCTTGAATTGAGCATGTGTTGTGAGTGTAAGTTTTTCGAATATTCCATGCTACTGTGGAATGTCTAGAACTTTCCTGGTGTGTATATAAAACGAAATGAAGGATGTGGACTGTAGGAGAAGATTTAGGCATTTCTTTGAGTGAACCTAAATTTTATCCCTCACTTTACCTACCTTGAATGTTGAATCCTAGAGAGCCCCATTGAGCCTTGAGCCTATTCTTTGATAGCTACAACATAAGCTTAATCCTTTTTCTTTCATTAGCCTTGAATTTGATCCAAAACTCCTAAGCGCGTAAGGAAAAAAATCTGAAAGAGGGAAGGAGTGAGAAGCATGAAAAAGAAGGAAAAGTAGCAGTTGTAAAAGTTGAGAAAGGTCAAGGGTGAACTTGTTTGAAAATACCTGATTATTGGTAGGGAGTAAGGAATAAATGAATGAAAAAGTTGTTTAAGTACTCCTTAGTAATGAGCTGAGTGTGCTTAAAGAAATGGGAACAAGAAGAGAAAATTCAAGAGTGAAAAGAATGAGGAGGAAGTAAGAAAAGAGATGTCCTTAGGAAAGTGTGATGTATTAAAAGCGGTTGAGGAAGATAGCCACTATTACTGGCCATAATAGCACGTACCCGTCCCTTAGCTTACATTACAACCCATTAAGTCCTACTTGATCTTACCTTCATACATCCTTAAATTAGTGGAGTAAAACACTAAGGGAAAGCTTATGGTTCACTACATTATGCATGTGAATTCTTTGAGAGAGCGAGCGTAATCTTATTAATATACCCATACATGTTGTGATTTAAAAATTTGTGAGTAAAAATGGGTAACTCTCTTGTTGTGAGGGCACATGTTTAATGAGAGATAACATTCATGTCAGATTTCTTGATCGGTTGATTTTAATAAGTTTGCTAAGATTGAGAGTCAATTCTTGAGGTTAGGAAGTTATAACGGAGTTGTATATCATTTCACTGATTAAATCGTGCATGCTCTATTTGTAACTTGCTATCTTAAATAATCATTATAGTCATAACTCGAATTATATTGTTAAATTAGTTATGTGTGAGTCTTCATTTACATGAGATGTAAAAAGGGTTGTTCGAGGACGAACAAGGCTTCAAGTGTGGGGTAGGTGATCTCGGGAAAAATAGCATGCCAAAGTGATACTTTATAACTTAGTTTTGCCTTGTTTATCTATTTAATTATATGCATTCTCATGTAATTTTATGTAAATGTGAATATATACATTAACCGACATGAGTAGTTCTTGTTTTTGTAGGTTTAAAATGAATTTGAAGAACTAATCCATGAGTTGGTGAAGTGGAGGCATGGAATCGGAAGTAGAACGCAAACGTCGGCAAGGAGGGTGCGCGAAACAGCCCACCTGCACATTGGCAACATGCCACGGCAGGTAGGCTGCGCGACAAGGGCCATGACACGCCACCTAACGCGCTGCCCAAGCAGCATGACAAGCTGCCAACGCGGACAACTTCTGCTTGGCGACTGTTTTGTTTTCCAGTGTGCCTAAGCGATGCCTCCATGTCACGGAGGCATATTGGTGCGATAACCTCCGTGACACGGAGCTATTCCATGTCGGGAATAATTTTATACATCTCGCATTTACTATAAATAGGCCCCTTAGCTCCTAAAACAAAGAAGTCACGATTTTATTCTGAAAAACCACCTAGGAGTGAAGGGAGAAGTGGGAGAACTCACCTAGGGTTCATCAATTTCATCTTCTCATCTACCAATTCTTGTAAGTATGTTACTTTAATAATTTTTTCTTGTAATTTTACGAACTTTAATTGCTAGAACCCTTCCTCTAGGGTTGAAGCCATGAGTTGTGAGTGTGTTTTTACGAATTTGCTTTGGGATTAAGTTATTGATTGTTGTTTTGTCTTGCATTCTTAATTATGGTTGTTTTTATGATTGATCACCATGAAAACACACACTTTAAACTTAGGCAAATGCTTGAGAAAGCAAACCTAGGGAAGAACATAAGAATGTAGGAAGAAAGTTCTTGTCTTTTGATAAGATTTTGTGGTTAGGATAGAAATATACCTAATATCTTGCTTGGTTGATAAAATGGGAAGATAGAAAGACACTGGCTAAGATTTGTCACTCCACCACTCGTAGAAGTAGTTGTGAAGCTAAGTTTGGTTAAATGGTTGGAGGTACGAAAGTACCCTAATCAATGGCATGACCCCATAAACCACATCCACGTAGTTAATTGGCCACGAACTAGAATTAGCATCCTTACTCACAATGTAGTAGTGAGTCTAGTTTGTCGTGTTTAGAGGTTCGGAAGGCCATGAACATGCAATTCTAACTATGTGAGATGACAATTGATAGTTTCATACTTAAACCATTGCAAATCGTAGTATCGCATAATTATCCGGCTTTAACTCTATGTTTCTCCTTGAACAAATTCAGAGTATTTCGTTGACCACAATTGGACTTAATTAAACTCTATCGAAAACTTCTATAAACAACACTTGTGGTATTTAATATCACACTTGAACTTGATAGTTAGCTGAATTGGTCCAGTCCCTATGGGTTCGACATCCGGCTCTTAAAAAGGGCCACTATATTACTTGTACGACCCGTACACTTGCGGGGCATCACCAGTGCACCCTATGGAGAGTTTCTCGGTCTAATGAAACCCTTATCCATCAAGTCCTTCAACTGTTCTTTTAACTCTTTTAGCTCGGCTGGAGCCATCCCGTAAAGAGGAATGGAGATAGGCTACGTATTGGGCAATAGATCAATACAGAAATCAATTACCCTCTCCGGAGAAACACCTGGCAAATCATCGAGGAAAACCTCTGGATACTCACACACCACTAGAACTGATTGAATAGTCTGGGTCTAGGACTCCATAACCTTAACCCTAATTAGGTGGTATATTCAACCCTTAGAGATTGTTTTCTTGGACTTAAGATATGAAATAAACCTCTGGCTGGTACAATGGAATTACCCTTCCATTCCAAAACTGACTCATTTGGAAGTCAGAATTCCACTTCATGGGTCCTAAAATTAATCAAAGTATAACATGCAAACAACCAATCCATACCCAAGATGATATCAACGTCCATCATGGACAACTCAACTAAGTGTGCGAAGGTAACCTTATGCAACACTGTGATGGGACACCCTCTATATACCCGCCTAGCTACCACTAATTCACCGACTGGAGTAGATACGGAGAACGATTTTGATACAATTTCAGGAGTAACTCCAAAACTACTAGCAATGTAAGGGGTCACAAAAGACAAACTAGCTCCTAGATCTAATAAAGCATAAGCATCAATATGGAATACTTGCAACATACCCCGTGACCATATCTGGCGAAGCCTCCTGTTCTTTGCGAGGAATTATGGCATAAAACCTATTTTGGCGCTGACCACCTGCTGAACTAGTGGAGGCACCCTACTGAGGGGGTCGTGCTCCTAGAGCGGTAGAACTGGCTACAGGGCAATCTCTGATCCTGTGTTCGGGTTTTCCACACTCGAAATAAGCATTTGTATTGACCAGGCACCTCCAGGGATGATTCTTGCTGCACTTCGCACAAACTGGAAAAGTGCGCTCCACCTGCATTCTACCATGATCCCTCGAGCCTATACACCTGCTCCTCTGGTATCCCCTGAAATTGGATGGCATGCTGGCCGATGATGGAGCTGGAGAAATGGACTTGTGATGGGTCTGCTGATGTGGTCCACCCTTGACCTGGCCTGAGAAACCCCGTAGATGTCGATTCTGGCCCTCTTGGCCTCTCTCTTCCTTTTGTAGACTGACTCCATCTGCTATGCATGCAATATAATACGGGAAAAATCAATGTTCTGGTGAAGCATGGTAATTCAGAAATCCTTGTCCAAGTAATCTGCTACTCGATACACAAAACTGCTCACCCGGGCCCGCTGATCCACTACCAACTCCGAAGCATATTTAGATAACCGGGTGAATTCGAATGCATAATCATGGACAGAGATATTACCCTGCTTCAGATTCATAAACTCAGCCGCCTTGAGCTCCCTCATCTCCCGAGGAAAGAATCGATCCATGAATATAGTGTGGAACTCATCCCAAACTATCGGGCCTGCACCCGCCACCCTGGCATCTCTCCATTGATTAAACCATCTATGTGCGACCCCCTTTAGCTAGTAGGAGGTCAAGTCAACGCATTCCCCATTGTTCACCCCTATAACATGGGTGTTTTTCAGAATCTCCTCTATAAAGTCGTGTGGATCCTTGTCCACCTTTGACCTCATGAACTCCGAAGGGCTCATCTCAATAAATCCCTCACCCTAGCTGCCGCTGCATTCCCATTCTGAGGGAAATGCACCACTGTCTGATTCTGGACCTAGGCAGTCATGCCCAGTGCCAGCATCTGAATCGCTGCCCTAAATCAGCTTGGGCAGCTGGCTCTGATACATGCTCCTGATGAACGGGTAGAGCTGGATGATGCTCACCATCATGGGCACCCTCATGATTATTACCATTACCGTTTCTCCAGGAGTTTACTCGACATGGAGGCATGATTCTGCAACACGAATAATTAGATGAGTAAAGGATGTTCATCGCATGGCATAGATCATGAAAGAAGGGAACATTTCCTACACGTCTAGTAGCCTCTTTGTCATAAGTATGACGCACTTCACACCCAAGAAAAAGACTCTACTTAAAGTACCTTTGAGACTCCCTAGGACACTTCAAAACCTATGACTCTGATACCAAGTTTGTCATGACACAAACATAACCCAGATCGTAGACACGGGACAAGGAGCCCCGAGAGACTCCATGTCGACCCAGGGCATGAGCATACATATAATCCAATCATATGAGCGGAAGAGTTAACGTATAAGAACGTAATCATAACATAACCAAAGGGAAAATTAGTACAATACTTATACAATAGGGCTGAATACAACTTGTAGTTTGATAAGCCTCTAAACATGAAGGACAGATTGATGGGACAACTCCCCAACTAATCCAACATCCAAAACCTGAAAGAACAACATAAAGTAAGAACATACAACCCTCTAAACATGAAGACTCACCAAGAGTTCTAAGAGAAAATTTGAAACTATATATGAGTAAGGATGAGCCTGAGAACTGGACCTGTATTATGAAACGATACAGCATAGAAGGTATGCGGTCAGTACGTGGAATGTACTGAGTATGCAAGGTAAGTAAAACATACATTTAAAACATGTATAAAGTTCATAAATGATTATAAGAGTAGGACATCATGCTTGTATCGTAAAATATAATAACATATCATATGGCTCAAGGTTTTTCAAAACATTCGTGACATAACATAATCATATCAAAATAGAAGAGATTTACGTAACATGACTTGAGCCAACATACATAATCATAACATGCATAAATCATGAGGAACAGTAGGAGATTCTCTAAACCAACATACCCTATATGAGCACATATGAAGCTCGACTTGTAACCCTAGTCAGGAGGGTGTCCGTACCTTGCCAAAGGTAGAACCATGAAAGTGAGATATCACCATGAAAAGGGCCATTTGGGATAGGGTCTAACATGAATGGCGTCCCAACATATCTACGGTGGCACGTATTTCATGAGATCTGGGGCTTAACCTGAACCCTAAACCCACTCAGTGTTTGATATTACTCCCAAAACATATATAATGATCATAATAATACATACATGAGTTCATCGGCTAGTTAAATCATGATAATCATAAACATGCTTGAACATATGTGATCTATCCATGACATGAGGCCCATGAGTCGGCCAAAAACATAATTCATGATTAATGAGATTTATACATACTTGTAGATCATGCATATAGCTTGAATTCTTAAAATCATAACGGATAACATAATAAATTCATAATTTAACACATAATTCAGGTTGGGCTTGTAAAGAACATTAATGAGAAAATAAATCATAAATCAATTCATCATGGGGAGTGCATAAAACGTAATTGCTTAGAAATCAAATCAACAATATTATAATTAATTTAAATCTCAAAATATGATAAAAAATTTTAGATTATGATAAGATTTCAAAATCACAAAACCCATAATTAAATCATTAGATTTTAAATAAATCAAATACAAAACCCCATGAGTTTTTTTTATAAATTTTAAGTAAAATCATGGAGTAGGGGCATGGGTGTGGAAGGATTCACCCATTGATGACCTTACATACCTGGATTATCTGATTCTTAACTTCCCTTGATTACCCAAGAATGAAATTTGAAGAATTGAATAGAAGAGCCTAGAATCTCCTTTGATTACCTCTCACTATTCTTGCATGCATGAATGAAGAGAAAACTGAACTTAAACCCCTTAAATTTTCCTATTCATAACCCAAAACGTTGTAGTTTAGGCCTTAGATATCTCAGGAAATTATGAAAAGGCCCTTACTATTTTACAGAAAACAACTGGCAGGTGGTCCTAACGGACGACCTGACGGATTGTCACTAGCCCAAATGACTCGTTATGTCACTGGTCAGGTTCACTGTTAGTCAAAACTCCTGGGCTCATAACGGATCACTTAACGGTTCGTCGTGGGTGAGCACAACTCGTGGTCACCAATCGTCAAGTACACTGCCTCTATCATATCACTTTCCTTGTATACCATCCAACGATGCACATCACGACTCATTTTCTGACATAACGAGTCGTCGCCTCCTTCCATTAAGTTCACTGGTTGACTTCGTCTATTTTTCATACACCTCCTCCCCATGATTAACCTAACGACTCGTGGTGTCTGACCACAAGTCGTTCCTACCCCTGTAGGGACTCCTTATCCTCCGACTTCCTGCTCTTCCCTAGCCTTCCTCACGAGCCACCTGATGACTTGTGGGTTGGTTTCACGAGTCGTCCAACAACTCGTTCTGTGTCTGCAACTAGAATTTTTAGTTTTTCCCTATTTCAACTCCGGGGTCCGATCTTTGAGTCTCGGGGTATAACAGGATGGTTCCATCAAAAGGATATGATTAAGATACTTGATACGAATTAATGATTAATTTGGTGGAGAACAAGTAATGGTTAGGTATAACGATGATGATGTTAGCTGAGTAGTGACGGTGTTTGACTTCTGCAATAGTAGCTAATAATATTACATGATTATAATAAAGTGTTATAACTGGAAATAGACACATTTAATTTCGATGGTCTAGGAATTTGGTGTTAGCGTTAGTACGCATTTGGGATGTACTATTGTGTGTTAATACGTACTTGTGTTGAAAAGGGAAGAGTGCCCAGTTTTCACTAAGCTACTAGTCGTAAGGGCACCGTTGCGGCAATGGTCATTTAAAATGACTGTCTAGGGCTTATAATTAAAGACTTATTAGAATTCGATAAAGGTATTATTTAGCTATTAGAGCTCATTTAGGGAACCTGATAAAGTATGAGTAAGTGCCATAACTTGTTAAGTAACAGTTAATTACCTATTGATATTGATTTTATACTATGTTTTGCAAACTACTCTTAATCGACCAATGATACCTACAAGTACATGTGTGTAACGACTTGTCCGGTCATTATAGCACCTTGACGACATAAACATGGAAAAATTTAAAATTTTTGTGAGTATGGGTTATGTCCTTGGATTAAGGGATTATATGGTTGACAAATTTTGAATGGTCTAAGTTTAAACTAAGTGGGCCCAGGTGTAGGGCTACAGTGGTGGGCCGATTACGCAGTAATGGGACAGCTCTAGTAGAGGACTCCTCGCTACAGCAGGCGATGCGGAATAAAACTCCATATGTTTGTTGAGGTTTGGATTTAAGAACCTATTTCCATAAGGTTTGGTGAATAAAAATGCCCAAAAACAAAAGTTGGGAGTTTTACCAAGGAAAAAAACTAAGGAGGATATAGAGGGCAAGGACTTCACCACCCGCCACAATAATTTCCTGCAAAAACCCAAAACTCGGGGCAAATACTCAACCTGTGGTTTTCTTGATTGTAGCTTGGAGACTAGGTAGGCTATGTCTTATCTTTGTGTTAGACTTTGATTAGTGATTCATATATGTATGTATATTTAATGTGTCATGGTGTCATGACCCGAGTTTACACCCTAGATACGACAGGGTAGTTAGGATCACATGTTACCCCAAGCAAACCCTTGGCAAAGTAAAATTATGATAAGAATAATCTACTGAAAGATAATATTAAGCAGAATATGACTAAGAAATAAGCAAATACTGAAATGATAATAAAAATCTGTTCAAACACTGAAATCCAAGCTAAATCTACAAATACTGTCTGAAAGCCTTCCAAAAGAAATGATGAGTTGCTGGAACAAACCCCTAGCTGTCTGTAATGTCTGAAAACTAAAATGAAAATAATATACTAAAATGAAAACTCTGGCCCTCCGTAGATGAGGACTCACCATTGAAATTTGCTAGAGAGTCGCTGAGAGAAACTAGTTGTGATGTAGAGGCTGGGTACCTGAGCCTATATCATGAAACGATATAGCAGATAGAGATACGCGATTAGTACTTTGAATGTACTGAGTATCTGAGGTACAACTAAACATAAGAAAACTGATAATATGTAAATTGTACTGAATGACATGTCGTGACCATATTTGAAAACATAAATGCTGAACAAAAATCTGAAAATCTGACAATACTGTAAGAACCAATAGCTGACTAAGGTCATGATAAAATCCTGAAAATCTGGAAGACTAAAATGGACTAGGGACTATGACTATACTGAATTGAACTATACTGTGGGACTATGATTTTACTGGACTGAATTGTACAGTGGGAGAGCTTATAATTGACATGTAACCATGTGAGTTAGACATGGAGTTCGATGTATACACCTCATCAAAGAGAGCCCACTATACCTTGCCAGGGTATAGTGGTTGAGCTGCGTGATCACTGTCTGGGGGCCTATTCGGGCTAATAACCTATTGTGGCACGTAGTTTTAGGAACCTGGGTGCGCTGAATCTCAGCATTCTCGATGCTAAATACTACTCCCACTAAAAACTTCATTATGTCTAACTGGCTGATAGCTCAAAACGGATATCCTAGGACTAAGTTAGAACTACTTATCCGAAGTGTTCTGAGAGTCTAAGGACCTGAAAGAAACTATGCTTTAAGACTTGTAAGAGCTGCTTTATCTGAAAGTATCATGATAGTCTAAAGAACGACAATCATGGTGATAAACTAAAGCTACTGAATATATTGAGTACTAACAATATTATTGAGACTGAACATACTACAACACTGACTTTCCTTTCAAGCATATGTGCTAGCATTCATATTTTAGTTAAAGAGTATCATGATAAAACAATAATTCTAACCAGAACCTAAGTCATGAAATTTCAATTCATAAATTATACTCGAGATCGGGGCTAGAAAACATACATTATAAATGAACTCAAAGCATGAATTACAACTAGTGATAGTCTGAGAAAACTAAGAGAATTATTAACATAGAGAAATGCATATACTGACTGAAGAAACCCTAGCCTTTAAAATTTACAGGGTTGGAACTGATAAGATTTCTATAATTAATTTGGGACACAAGGATGAAATAAATTTCCTTGTTGGAGTCCCATATACCTAAAGGAGAATCTCTAAGAATTATCTTGGAAGATCTGAGAAAAGATGGATGCCCTAGCTCTTGCTTCGAACTAGCTATTTGAGATTTCTACGTTCTGAATTTGTGAGCTTTGAAGAAAATGAGAGGAAAGAGTCCGTCAATCCCCCTAATTCCCCTCTAAACGCAACCCAAAACAACATAGTTTAGGTGTTAGGAGCTTAAGATTTGACAAAAATACCCTAGGGTAACCGTTTAAAAATCTTACTGTCTAGATCCAACGAGCCTCACAATGAGTCATTAGTTGAAACCATGACTCGTTGGAACCAATCATTGGTTCTAGGCATGGAAAGTCAGTTTCTGTACACTAACCAATAGACAGGAACAACGATCTATTAGACGGAACAACAGCCCATTGATTCCTCGCATTGTTACTGGAAGAGTTTCGAAAAACTTTTTGATATCCTCTAACAGACGGACAGAATGACCCGTTGTCAGAAAATACAGACAGTTGTTTCTAACTGTTTTCACTAGAGTGATTTCTAATGCTTTTTGGATTTCATCAAATGGCTCCCTAAGACAAGTCGTTATACCAAACAATGACCTGTCATCTGGCTCATTAGTTAGAAGACAGATTTGATTGGTTTCTAGAATGCTACCAGATCAAAACAACAACTCATTACTTAAAGCAACAGGCCGTTATATTGCTTGTTGGATCTGGGGAAGTAATCTGTAGAGGCTGGCAATGACTTACGAAATGGGTTGTCATTAGTGCTAATGATTTGTTGGTTTTGTTGATTTGAGACTGAATTTTCTAGTTCCTTTTTCTGATTTTCCATTCCAAGTCTGGGTTTGGTCTAAAAACTCCTAGGGTGTTACAATATCTCCCCTTTGGGAACATTCGTCCTCGAATGAAGGCTAAGAAAGCTGAAAGATTCGGGATAGAGTTGCAATCCTAAACTAAAGACTGTAAACTTATTATTTAAGGAGTGACTGACTCTGAACTGAGGTAGACATACTAACTGAGTTATGCAACTACAGTGCACACTAAAACTTAACTAGAGCTGATGAGTATGGAACTAAATAGAATATTGAGGAGGAATTTAGTACTTGATGCTGAAGCTGAGCTAGAACGGAATAGGTGAGGGTATTTAGCCATCATGTCTGCTTCTTCTTCCCATATACCTCCCTCAACTAGCTGGTTCCTCCATAAGACATTTACTAAAGCTATCTCTTTGTTCCTCATCTTATGAACCTGATGTTCTAGGATCGGAATTGGAACTTCTTCATAAGAGAGGCTTTCCTTCACACCGAAACTCTCTAAAGGAACTACTGAGGTTGGGTCACCAATATATTTCTTCAATAAGGACACATGAAAGACTGGCTACACCGATGCTAACTCCACAAGCAACCTAGCTCATAAGCCATATTGCCAATGCGTCTCAGGATTCTATAAGGACCAATATATCTGGGACTGAGCTTTCCTTTTTTCCCCAACCTCATCACCCCTTTCATTGGTGAAATTTTTATATATACTCAATCATCCATAGCAAACTCTAACTCCCTTCTTCTTACATCTGCATATGATTTCTGTCGGCTTTACGCTATTTTCAGTCGTTCCCTGATAAGTTGAACCTTCTGCATGGCCTCATGTGCTAAATTACATTCTATGAAGGAAGCTTCACCAACCTCAAACCACAATATAATATATCTACTCCTCCTACCATATAATGCCTCGAACGGGGCCATCTGAATACTGTTGTGGTAGCTATTATTGTATGCAAACTTGATGAGGGGTAGGTGATCATCTCAACTGCCCTTGAAATCAATAACACAAGCCCTCAACAAATCCTCCAAAGTATGAATAGTCTTCTCAGTTTGGCCATCTATCTATGGGTGAAAAGTGGTGCTGAGCTTGACCTGATTTCTAAGTCCTTTCTAGATTGACTTCTAGAAGTGGGAGATGAACTGAGTACCAGGGAACTCCATGCAACCTGACTAACTACCGAATGTTTAGTCTGGCATAATCCTCTGCTGAGTCTGTGGTCTTAACTAGTAGGAAATGTGCTAACTTAGTCATTCGGTCTACAACCACCCAAATTAAGTCATATATCGACGCGTACAAGGTAAACCTGTAATGAAGTCCATGTTCACTTCTTCCCACATCCACATAGGAATGCAAATATCTTTATTCATATCTCCTAGCCTATGATGTTCAACCTAGACCTATTGGCAATTTGGACACTTAGCCACGAATTCTGCAATGTCCTTCTTCATGCCATTCCACCAGTCGACTTCCTATAGATCACGAAACATCTTGGTGGAACCTGGGTGGATAGAGTACCTGGTGTTGTGAGCTTCCTTTAGTATCTGTTGCCTCAAATCGTCTACATCTAGAACACACAGCCTGCCATGGCAACGGAGCACAACATCTCCCCCTTTGGAGAATGCTTCCACCTCTTTCTTTAGGACCGCTTCCTTTAATATGAGTAGAATTGGGTCTTCATCCGGCTTTGACTTCACCTCTACCACTAGGGAAGATTCTTACCCATTCTGGACTACAACTCCCCCTTCTGCTGAGTCAACTAACTGGACCCCTAATAGAGCTAGTTTGTGAATATCTTTTGCCAGTTCCTTTTTATCCTCCTCTACATGAGTAACACTCCCCATAGACTTCTTGCTGAGGGCATCAGCCACTACATTGGCATTGCCTAGGTGATACAACATACTCATGTCGTAGTCTTCCAATAACTCTAACCACCTTCTCTGATGCAGATTCAGGTCCTTCTGACTGAACACATATTGTAGGCTCTTGTGGTCTATAAAAACATCCAAATAAACCCATAAAAGTAGTGCCACCAAATCTTCAAGGAAAATACTACCGCTGACAGCTCAAGATCATAACTCGGATAGTTCTTCTCATGAACCTTAAGTTGTCCGGAGGCATAAGCTATATCATGATGCACCAAAACACAACCAAGGCCAACTCTGGAGGAATCACAGTAGATCACAAACCTGTCTGAACCTTCTAGCAGTGTTAGAACTGGGGCTACGGTGAGTCGAGTCTTCAACTCCTGAAAGCTCTCCTCATATGCATTAGACCATCGAAACTTCACCTTATTTTTAGTTAGTCCAGTCAAAGGAGAGATAATGGAGGAGAACCCTTCTATAAATCATCGGTAATAATTAGCTAAGCCCAAGAAGCTCCTGATTTCTGATGGAGATGTGTGTTTTGTCCAGTCCTTGATAGTAGTAATCTTTTGAGGATCCACTTGAATACCCTCACTAGAGACCACATGACCGAGAAATGCAACTGACTTCAGCCAAAACTCACACCTGCTAAATTTAGCAAACAACTAGTGGTCCGTAAGAGTCTAAAACTATTCTTAGATGGTCTGCATGCTCCTTCTCTATTCTGGCATAAATCAAAATATCTGTCACGCCCCACCTTGGGAGGAATGAATGGCACCTGGTGCCTATCTTGTACCTGAACTACTGGGCTGATTAAGCCTAAGCACCTCTGGTGCAGGGCTGATTCTAATTTTGGAATCAAAAAAACAACGGGCTATATAGCGGTTGTAAATACAACCCCCGACCGACAAGGCCTATAGCCACCTGTGAAAATAAAAATCTAACAAGAAACCAACAAACATAGGGAGTCCTATGTGGGCCGACAAGGCCACCATGATTTCTAGTTTTAACTGGGAAGTAAAAGTCGATGCTAAACTGAGTTATGACCAACAAGGCCACCAATCAACAGCTAAATAGGGCCCCACACGGCCAACACACATAGTCTAAAACACATATGGCCCCCACACGGCCGATATGATCTAACCACAGGGAAGTAATGTCATCTGCAAGCCTCTAGGAGTAATAAGATGGTCGAGAAAGGGCCCCGGCCTACCCATACTGCACAAACAAAAGAAATAAACCTCTATCACACAGGCTCCGGAAGAAAGGAGCTGATGCCTTTGTACGGCTGACTAGAACTACGAGTGACCTGCTCCACGTCTATCTGCACCTGCAGGCAAGTAATGCAGTGCCCCAGAAGAGGGCGTCAGTACCACAGGTACCGAGTATGTAAAGTAGTAACTTTAAATAACTAAAAGTAAGGAAATAGAGCCAACAATGACTGAAGTAAAGGAAATGGACTGAAAATGACTGAAGTAGTGAAATCAGGGCTAAACATAACTGTAATAAGGAAGATAGGGTTCATACTTGGAAAATAAGGCGTCTTACTATCTAACTATTAATAATTAAAGCAAACATAAACCTTACCTGGCCCCCATAAGCCGGAAGGTACAATCAACATAGAACAACCCACCTGGGCCCCCATTAGCCCTATTGAGTACACCTCAATCTATATACCCCTATCCAGGTCATACTGAGTCAACTAATAACTATAAGCATCCTGCCAATCCCCTGGGTCTGCAGCTGGGCTTGCTCGACCCCTGACTATAGCTGTGCCTGAGTCCGGAGGACTCCTGATATCTATACCCCGGGCGTAAGCGCTCGGCGGGGGTGTGTATAAGGCCAACCATGGAAATATGAGGATCTGGATCCCCATCTTCATCCCTTGCATACGTCATACCTCTATGTAGAGCGACGTATCCTCACCCCTGGCAGGCGGCGACACAACTATTAATGTTGGGGTGATCACAGAAGCTATACAGGTGTAATCCAGCCTAAAACAATACAATTTATGAGTCTCGGCTGACAATAACAACTAGACATGATAACATACTCCTAACATGCTTTACGGGATTCATACTGGATTACTATGCTAAAGAAACTAACTTGCCGAAAGAAAATGCCTTAACATACCTCTTTCGCTATTTACCGATTAACTGGAGAGGTTCGGCTGGTAATCAGCTATTTTTCCCAACTATAGTCATATTAATGGAAGAATAGAGCTAACTTCATTACTATATTTGAAGAAACAATAACTTATATATATATATACTGTCTATACTTCAACTTATCGAAAGACGATCAAAAACTCATAATTTCTCGGGAATTTAGAAGGGAGAAATACTTACTTTAAGCCTAGGATCGTATTGACACTAGTTTGGAGCAATCCTAACAACTGTGGCTCATCGGGACGATGATTCGCTAGGAGAATTTCACAAAACTAACTCCATAAAAATGCTCCCTGCAACCTTATACTTTGATACCCAAAGTTAATTTGGATTTGGATGGCATTTAGCGGCGTAATCGGATGAAAATTATATGTCTCCTTCGTCTCTATTCTCTGCTGGTCGTGTTATATATGAAAAATAACATGAAATCTAAGGGTGAGGCCTATATATACTTGAAGCAGCATACAAGGCAACGTGGCACACTGGCCAACACGTCGATTCTACTCCGTGCCACGTTGGCTAACGTGGAGGAGCAGCTCCGTGCCACTTTGCCCCTCTCGGCAGCTTGGTTCGGCCTCCTCTCGCGAAATCCTGACTTGGCACTCGTTTGGCCTTTCCCCGGGCCCTTTCCTTATACGTATGGGATTCTAAAACTCTCAACCAACATGCAAATAGGCCGACTAAATGCTAGAAACTTACGGGGTGTAACAATATCATCTATAGAGACGATAACAAACATGTATATGTACAATTCAAATACCTTATTCATTAGATCCATAAAAGCAACAGGAGAATTGGTCAGTCCAAAAGACATAACTATGAATTCGTAGTTACCATATCGAGTTCTGAAGGCAGTCTTCGAAATGTCACATTCTCTGACCCTGAGCTGATGGTATCTTGATTTGAGATCTACCTTGGAAAAATAACTAGCTCCCCTGAAGTTGATCGAACAAGACGTCAATCCTGGGTAGAGGATACCTGTTCTTGACAGTAGCCTTGTTCAGCTGACGATAGTCGATGCACATTCTGAGTGTACCGTCTTTCTTTCACATGGATAGGACTGGTGCACCCCATGAAGAGATATTGGGTCTGATGAAGTCTTTTTCTAGAAGGTCTTTCAACTATTCCTTTAATTCTTTAAGCTCAGCTGGAGCCATTTTATAAGGAGGAATTGAAATAGGTTGGGTATCTGGAAGAAGGTCTATGTCAAAGTCTATTTCTTGTTTGGGAGGGACTCGGGGAAGATCTTTGGGAAATACATTGGGGAACTCATTTATACTGGAACTGACTGAAGTATCGAGGTCTCGGAACTAGAATATTTGACCTTGACCAAGTGATAGATGTACCCCGTAGCGATTATTTTTCTAGCCTTAGAGTATGAGATGAACCGACCCTTAGGTGCTGACGTACTACCCTACCATTTTAGGACTGGTTCATTAGGAAACTCAAATTGAATGACCCTGGTTCTGCAATCAACTAAAGCATCAAAGAATGGTCTTTGAATGACCCTAGTTCTGCAATCAACTAAAGCATCAAAGAATGTAACTAGACCATGCCAGGAATAAGGTCGAAGTCGACCAAATCTAACTCTACTAGATCAATTGTGGTGACTTTATGCAACACTATGACCGGCCAATCCCTATACACTCGGCTAGATCTAATGGACTCACCAACTAGAGTAGAGACTAAAAAAGGCTCTGAGAGAATTTCTGGGCTAATGTCAAACTACACAACAGTATAAGGAGCCATGAAAGAAGGTGTGGCCCCTAGATCTAGTAAAGCATAAACATCTATCTAAAAGAGTTGTAACATACTAGTCACTATGTTAGGTGAGTTCTCCTAGTCCTGATGGGTGGATAAAGCATAGAAGCCATTTTGGCGCTGACCGCCACCTGTACCTGAGGTTGTACCCTGTTGAGTTGAAAGACCTGGCTGAGCTGCCGATTTGGTGGACTGGGCCCTTCCTCATCCTGCTGATGGACAATCCCTTAATTTGTGACCCAGCTGACAATAACCAAAATGACCTTCCTTGCCTAGACGACACTCACCCGGATGGTTCTTGCCACACTTAGAACATATTGGTAAGGTCTAACTGCTAGAGACTTGACTCTGGGACTGGGAGTCTAATGCTCTACCCCTCTGATCCTTGTGAGGTCTAGAAGAATGAGCACTGGCTTATGAGGGTGTTGGAGGTCTCTGTTACCGCCGGGGAAGATTACCACCACTTAACCTCTGTTAGGAGTACTCAAACTAACCTGTTCTTGCCCGTTTACTCTCCCTCTCTATCTTCTTCAGTTTCTCTACCTCTATCTGCTGGGCATAAATAATGAGCCTAGAGATGTCCATTTTGTTGATAAGTATGGCAGTCCTGCACTCCTTAACTACTAGGTCTGAAACTCCATTCATGAATTTCAGCATGCGAGCCCTCATTTCCACAATCATTTCGGGAGCATACTTTGATAGTTAGGTGAATTTCAAAGTGTACTCTTGCACTAACATGTCATTCTGCTTTAAGTTTACAAACTCTGCAGCCTTAGCTTCCCTCAATTCTCAGGGAAAGAATCTATTCAAGAATGCAGTCACAAACTCGTCCCACTTCACTAAGCCTGCACCAACCTGTCTCCCTTCTTTCAACTGATTATACCATATTTGGGCCAACCCCTTTAACTGATAAGCAGCCAAATCAACATTTTCAACGGAGGTAACACCTATGATTTGGGTGATCGTTTGGACCTCGTCAATGAGCTCCTGCGGGTCCTCCTCTACCATATACCCATGAAATACTGGAGGGTTTATTCAAGTAAAATCACAGACTCTAGCAGCAGCTATAGACCCAATGACATTAGCAGGTTAAACGGCCTATTAGTTGACCTGGCTGGTCACCGCTTAGGCCAGCATCTGTATGGCAACCATGAATTCAATAAGGGACACCTAGTCGTCCTGAGGGGTTGCTAGACTTGGTGGGCTAGCTGGTTGGCATTTTCGATCCTCCTTCTGTTTCCTCTCTTGGAGGCATTGTTAACACTGAAAAGGATGGAGCATGAGTTAGAAAGACATTTTAGAGACTAAAACTCTACGAACGATAAGAATCATAAAGAAAGGGAATTTTCCTAAAACTACCTAGTAGCCTTCCGCTCATAAATGTGGCGTGCTTCACACTCATGAAAAGGAATCTACCTGACATATGTTTTAGATATCCTAGGACAGTCTAAACCTGATGCTCTGATAATAAGTTTTTCATGACCCGAGTTTACTCCCTAGAGGTGACACGGTACTTAGGATCACATGTGAGCCCAAGAAAACCCATAGCAAAGATAATTCTAATAAGACTGATCTACTCAAAAATAATATAGCGGAAGCTGACTAAGAAATAAGCAAGGACTGAGATGATAATAAAGATCTATTCAGACACTGAAATCCAAGATGAATCTAAAAATACTATTTGAAAGCCTTCTAAAAGAAATGATGAGTTGCTAGGAAAAACCCCCAGTTAACTCTAATGTCTGAAAACTAAACTGAAAACAATATACTGAAATGGAAACTCTGGCCCTCAGTAAATGAGGATTCACCACTGAAAGCTGCTAGAGAATCATCGAGAGAAACTAGATCTGATGTTGAGGCTAGGTACTTGAGCCTATATCATAAAATGATGTAGCACATAGAAATATGTGATTAGTACTTTAATGTGCTGAGGATGTTAGATATAACTAAACATAAGAAAATTGATAATACATAAACTGTACTGAATGACATGTTATGACCATATCTGAAAATATAAAAACTGAACAGAAATCTGAAAATGTGACAATACTGTAAGAACCAATAGCTAACTGAACGTCATAAGCAAATCCTAAAAATCTGGAAGACTGAACTGGACTGGGGACTATGACTGTACTAGATTGAACTGTACTGTTGGACTATGACTATACTGGACTAAACTATCCTATGGGAGAGCCTATAACCGACATGTAACCGTGTGAGCTAGATGTGGAGTTTGAAGTATACACCCCATCGAAGAGAGCCCACTGTACCTTTCCAGGGTATAGTGGCTGAGCTATGTGATCACTGTCTAGGAACCCATTCAGGCTAATAACCTATGGTGGCACGTAGTTTTGGGAACCTGGGTGCACTGAACGCTGACCAGCTCGGTGCTAAATACTACTCCCACTAAAAACATATTTATATATAATTGGTTGATAGCTCAAAACTGATGTCCTGTGACTATTTTAGAGCTATACCTGCTGTAGCGAGAGCGTCAATGTGGCAGTAACCCTGCTGCAGTGAGGCCCAATCCAGCAAGCAATCCAGTTTACACCACACTATGAATAAGTTATGAGAATAAGGTGATTCAATGAAAAATTTTTTCTTTTCGTGAACTGGTCTTCCGACAATAATTGTGTTAGAATTTGCATTGATTATTTCTCATTGTTGCATGCTTTCTGTTAAGTGAATTGAACTGTGATTTACCGTTCCTGAACTATGAGTGGAGTCTGTGGTAACCTATTTAGAGAAGAGGAAACAAGTTGAGAATGAAAAGTGAGACATCCTTACTCTGAGATGTGAGGCACGTGTCCAAAGGGAGCATCAGAACGAGCGGATTAGTACAATTGAGCATATGTGTGAGTACTTAGATATGAGTGGCTCGGGCCCGAGGTAAGTATCTGGGCAAGCAATATGGATATAAGTACACAAACAGGTATGGTAAGATGTTCATATTGCTGGGTGTACAATACATTGATTTCTAAAGTCCCCTGCAGGTCATGATTGAAAAGGTCGAAATAAGACCTTCTGGCATGTATGTATAGTGATGTGATGGAGGCATATGCTCAGCACATCACCGATGATATGACTATGAAATAGAGATTTGTACAGGTATGGTATGATATACATACAGTTATGAGATAGAGATCAGAACAAGTACTCATATGAGTGATAGACAACAGATATACAGAGGCAATACACGATATACCAATACAATACGGACATGATGTGAGAGAAACAATAATGAGATGATACATGATGATGTAATGCAGGTATGGTACTGTATGATGCAGTTTTGGTATCTAATTTTACAGGGTGGAAATATGGAGGTGCAGGTATATGTTTGTACCCTTATTTTTAGGGGACGTAACTCCAGTGGTATGATTTGATGTTTTATTTGTTAAGTACTTGAGTTTATTACTTGATGTTGTGGTTGAATGCCTATTTAATATGGTCACCGTGAGTTGTGAGGGAATGTCCAATTTGGCAAAGTCTAAAATAGATTACTGAGCTACTGATGGGATATTAGTGCGAGAATAGGGTAGTCCCACTAATGAATGTAGAACGGGAGTTGTAAAAGGAATATGAATGAATTAAGATGGTAGAAACTAATTATGAGATAGCCAATAT
Organism: Datura wrightii; assembly: GCA_035772735.1. Lineage (NCBI taxonomy): Eukaryota > Viridiplantae > Streptophyta > Magnoliopsida > Solanales > Solanaceae > Datura > Datura wrightii. The sequence continues at coordinate 62,519,229 of JASDFA010000016.1, read as the reverse complement.
CGATTGAATATTAGGGAGTGGTTAAATAAGTAGGAAAAAATTGAAAAGGGTTAGTTAATCTTTTTGAGTTAATAAAAAAGTCATGGATAGCCATAACAGACTTAGTTAATAGTAATTAGTGTGTGAATGAATAAGGTGGGTCCATAGGGCTTTAATAGGGGTTGAAAAAGGAAAGGCCAGTGAAGCTGAGCTACTACCTAAATAGGGCATCACTGCAGTGCGCTAGCTCACGCTACCATAAGATCGTTGTAGTGGGTATGTGTCTGCTGCTTTGAGATATGAACATAGAATAGAATTGCTATTGATGGCTAGATTTTTGAGGGAAAAGTATGTGAATATTGGTTGAGTTATATGAGTTTAATCAATTGATTAATGAAATTAATAGGATATAATTATAAGTCAGAAAGATTATTAGAGTTGTTAATCAATTACATGTTGATTATAGACTGTTGTATGAACTAATCTCAGTCAGCCGATTATTCCTACTAGTAGTGTACTGATACTAGCTTACTATACCTTTTCACATGTAGGTTGTGGAAGGTTTGAAGTTTCAGATTGATAAGGCAATACTCAACATCAGTTTCCACAATTTATCCGTCGATGAAGGTGTGTCTTTTAATTGTCAATATTTCATACAGAGCTCTTGTACCTGTCTAGACTAGATTCTTGTGAGAGTCAAGGTTTTGGGGAGTTTTTTTTTTTGTTTTTATTTGATATATGATTTGTGCATGCTAATGAGAATTCTAAATGTTATTTCATTGTGCTAAAAAAGAGTTCTCCTATTAAGTTATAGTGGATGTAGGTGCTCGCACGACTCATCTATTTGGATTATCTCAAGTTGGTATCAGAACATTTAGGTTACCGGTCTTACAAGTACATGATAAATGATGAGTAGACTCCTACGTGTTGGTGTATAGACGTCCACATATAATCTTTGAGGAGCTATGGGGCATCTAGGAAGTTCTCGTTTTATTCTTTCCTATTGTGTCTTTCAAGCGTGTCGATCTCCTGGGTCGAGTCTAATTGGTATCTGGCGGATTCCAATTGGTACCTCGATAGGTTTGATTAGTATATGATGAAATGGATTGTGGAGAATGTGAGATAAATCGGTGGGTGAAATTGGCTTAAGTTGTTTGAAGGGATACACCTTAGTGAGTTTTTCTTAGCAAGTGTTCTGCTCAGTGAGTTTCACTACAGCGAGGAAGGGACCACCGTGGCGAGTCTGCTATAGCGGAAAAGAGATTTCTGCAGTGGAAGACTACCAGGAAAAATCCCAAAAATCCCCTGTTTTAAGACATACAACAATATTTGGATGCAATGAAAATCAATCAATGCGAATATAGGCATATGCTGACGAATATAATAGAAAGGGGCCAAGCACAGCCATTATCTTAGGATGCCAAGCGAGCACCTGTACACAGAAGTAAAAACATGCATCCAAAAACAAGCAAAGAAATAAGATTGTCTTATAAATCACAAACGGGGGCCCCCAAATCAGTTAATGAAAAGGGAAGTAGGGGAGGGAGGAACACCACGGCCATGCCTAAATAGAGACCTCATCACTATAACCACTACAATCACCGGCTGCCTGCTCCTCGAGTCCACTGAGAAAGGAGAACTTTGGAATGTCTGCCCTAGTCGAATGGGGTGTCCTGGTGTCGGGAGATAAGTGCTTTTGGATCGCCTTGACCCCCTTCCACATATGAAAAAAGATCCTGTCTCAGGAGCACCACTTCTTTTTCTCCTTTTCCAGATTCTCCCGGAGCTCTACATTAGACTGGGCCAAGGCAGCAATCACCCTCTAGATCCCCTCCGGGTCCACAGCAGCTCCATTGGAAGGCTTGTTTCCAGATGGAGGTCTAGGCAACCCTCGTAACAGCTCCTTCATGGAGGCCATATCAGTTTTGATCCACTTCAATGGGCCCATAGGTCTGGAAGGACCGGCTCTAGGTCACTTGAGTTAATAAATAAGTCATGGATGGCTATAACAAACTTAGTTAATAGTAACTAGCATGTGAATGAATAAGGAGGGTCCATAGGGCTTGAATCGTGAGTTGAAAAAGTAAAGACCAATGAAGTTGAGCTACTGCATATATAAGGCATCATTGTATCACGCTAACTCCCGATGCCGTGAGATTGCTTTAGTGGATATGTGTTAGCTGCTGTGCGATAAGAAAATAGAATAGAGTTGCAACTGATGGCTAGAGTTTTGAGGGAAAGGTATATGAATATTGGTTGAGTTATATGAGTTAATGGATTGATTAATGAATTATGTAGGACATAATTATAAGCCAAAAATATTGTTATCATTGGTTAATCGATTGCATGTTGATTATAGACTATTGCTGAACTAATCTTAGTCAATCAATGATGCCTACCAATACATACAGTGTACTGATATTACCTTGCTACACCTTTTCATGTGTAGGTTGTGGCAAGTTTGAAGTTTCATGATTGACGGGGCAATACTCAGCATTATCTTCTGCATTTCATCTGTCGGTGAAGCTTTGTCTTTTAATTGTCAGTATTCCATATAGAGCTCTTGTAAATGTATAGACTAAATTCTTGAGAAAGTCAAGGTTTTCGGGATTTACTTGATATTTCAAGAAAAACGTTGGTTTGTGCAAGTTAAGGAGAATTGTAAATGTTATTTCATTGTGTTAAATAGGGATTCTCCTATTGAGTTATAGTCAATGTGGGTATCCGCATGATTTTTCCATGGTCGTGTCTGTGTGGTGTGTTGATACTGCTCTTGCTACACCTTTTTGGGGTGTAGGTTTTTGGCTAGTTATTGAAATGGCGATACTCAGCATCAGCTTCCGCATTTCCTCCACAGATGAAGCTGTGTCATTTACTACCCTTACTCTGATTTGAGCTCTTTTACATGTCTACACTAGATCCTTGAGAATGATTATCTTGGGAGTTTTATTGTAAAAATGATGTTTATTTATTAATAACTTTCTATTATAAAGATGATTCTATTGAGAAAAACTGTGTTTGGAAAAAAAGGTTCTTCCTATTGAACTAGAGTCGAGTAGGTATCCGCATGATCCCCCAAATAAGGACATGACATTTTGATACTTAGAAACTTATTGAGAGTGATACTCATATTTATTATTATAAATTTAAATATTGTTGGGTGAATTAGATTGAAAAATTTAAAACTTCGTTGTTAGAGTTGTTAACAACATGAACATTCACAAATTAGTTTTAAATTTGTTGATAATTTCAATAAATTGATAGTTGTAGTTCGTTGGTGGTTTCATTTTGAAATTGTGGTTAAAATTTGAAATAATTTGAAAAATATTTGACCCATTTCATATGGAGTTTTATAGTTGAAGCTCATAGGAGATCAAACACAATTTTTTATATAATTTTGTATAATAGTGTAAAAGTGTGTATAAGAACATCTTGCACACTAGTATACACTTTTGTACAAGGTGTATAATATTATAAATAGTGTACAACCACTCTTGTAAAAAACGTTAAGCATGTGTAGCATTAAAATACGGGTTATGTGAATATAATATTTTATATTAGATTGTATATTTTTATAAAAAATTCTTTCTTTTAGGGAAAGAAAAAAAATGCAAGTTTTATAGGGAAAGAGAAAAACTTTTAGGGTGTACGTGAAGGATGTGGTGGTCAAAAAGATGAGGTTGGTGGATGTCCAGACCGTAGCACTCACTGAGTAGTGCAGTTTCCTGGTGACGAGCAAGATTCCCAAAAAGCTCAAAGACCCAAGGAGTTTCATCCTCCCCATACAAACAAGTGGAAAAGATTTAATGAGGGTGATAAAGCTCAAACTCACACCCCTGATAAAGTATGAAGCAGACGTTGTCAATAAAAAACCCAACAAAAGTTGGAGTCGATCCTATAGGGAATAGGGTCAAGATATAGGATAACACTAGTATTTAAGCTTTTAAGTGTGTTATCTCCAAAAACGGGGGTTTTATAAAAGAAGTTATATGACAACATTGAGAATTGATTGTTGTTTATCAAGATTATGCAATTAATTAGGATAAGTATTCCCTATGGGTTCATAACTATTTCGAGTTTTACACTTGTAACACCCCAAAAGTCTCTAAGATCAGACCCGGGGGTTATGCAAAGAAAAAAAGGTAGATATTGCCCGTTCATAGGACAAGTTGTCCAATGACCCGTGAGGATACTCCACGAGTCCTGGAGTGACTCGTGAAGTAAAGGTTGGTCATGAGAAATCATGGTCAGGGGGTGACCACAAGTGGAAGTCATGAGTCATGGAGTATCTGACGATTTGTGAAGTGAGACATGGTCAAGGTGGTCTAAGAGTGAAGGTTTTATTTTTCGAAGATGTCACGAGGGGGTCACGAGATGTGGTGTACCTTACGGCTCGTGAAGTCGGTCATTATCTGGACTTGAAGATTTTTCCAGTGTTGACAATGGATTGGACCTTAAGACTCATCCTTACCTCACAGGTCGTGATGTCCTCCATGAGAGACTGGCAGGGTATAATTTCCTGCGTTTTTAGTAGGGGTGTTTTCATAATTCCTAAGCTCCTAAGTCCTAAACAACGTTGTTTTGGGGTTATTTTTAGAGGGATTTAGGGAGTTTGTTGATACTTTTCTCTCATTTCCCTTATTCTCTAAAGTTAGTGTGAAGAAAGCTCAAGCAAGAGGTACATAGCAAGAACAAGGATTCAGTCTTCTTCTCAGATTACTCTAGGATTTTCCTAGAGATTTCTACCATAGGTATGTGGGAATTTAACAGGAAATTGTCCTTCCCTTGTACCCTGAAACCCTTATAGAATCATGTTCAATTCTAATCACCTAAAGACCCAAGCTGGGGTTATCCTTCAGTCGAACTATGAGCTTTTCTGGTAGATTTTAGTTCTTATGAATTCTTGCAAGTCTTCATTACTTATTTAGCATATTGTTAATTCTTTCCACACAACATTGGTTTTAGACCTAGTTTCTTTGAATACAGTGAATTGAGTATTGCATAATTGTCCAAATACAAGTGTTGCTTGACTTTGTAAGTTCTTGCAATCAACATGTTATTTCTATCATGAGAATTATCAATCAGTTTAACTGTTACTTCAGTTTTAGTCTAAAGTTAGCCTTTTTAGTATCTTTTAGTAATGTCAACTATCAATTTCACTATATTCAGTTCTTGAGGAGTTCAATAACAATCCGTAGTATCAGTAATCAGGTTATTCTTTAGAAGGTTACGACACTTTCAGACAAAGCAGCTCTAGAAAGTCTTGGAAGACTAGTTTCCAGTTATCAGGTCCTTCAGACTCTTAGGGTACTTCCAGATAGTTATCCCTGACTTAGTCTAGGACATCAGTTTTGACCTATCATCCTAATAGTTATAGTTAGGATTTTCAGTAGGAGTAGGGCTTAACACCGAGCGGGCTAGGGTTCAGCGTACCCAGGCTCCCAAAACTACGCTGCCACCGTAGGTTTTTAGCCCGAACAGGCATCAAATAGTGATCACCCAGTTCAGCTACTATACTCTGGTAAGGTATAGTGGGCCTTCTCCAATAGGGGGTTATACATCGGAGTCCACATTTAGTTCAAGTAGTCACATATCGGTTACAATTGTTCCCATAGTATAATATAGTACCACTTATCAGTGTAGCTGAGTACAACTTATTCTCAGTTTCAGCTCAGTTCAGTTATTCATATTTTGAGATATGTTTATGACCATTAGTCAGTATCTGTACATATACTATTACAGTTATATCACAATACTTATCAGTTTATAGTTGGTCCTTTAGTGTTATCTCAGTTCAGTTATGTAATCTCATTTCTTTACTTACATTTCGCATAATCGGTACATTTAAGTACTGATGCATATTTTCATGTTGCATTGTATTATGATACAGGTGAAGGTTCTTAGTCACAACAGCGACAGTAGTTCCCTCAGGAAATTTCAGCAACATTATCTTGATGAGTTCTCATATTTTGAGGATGAAGTTTTAGTTCTATTTCAGTTGCTTTTTCTTAGATTTTAGAGTTAGATAGGGGCTTGTCCCAACAACTCGTCAGTTCTTAGTTGAATTTTAGACTTGGTATTGTTCAACTTGTTTTTGCATTAGTTGTATGAGTCTCAGTATTTATATCATACATTTCTTATTTTTAGAAATCAGTTTATTTAGTTATGTTTCCCGCTTCCGCTATGTTATTTCAGTTTATCAGTGTGATGTTAAGCCACGGGTTAGCTTGGGGTCACTTATGGCACCAAGTACCATGTCGTGTCCAGGGTGTAGACTCAGGTCATGAAAAACTTGGTATCAGACCACTATGTTTAGAGTATCCTAGGATGTCTAAAAGCAGCGTTGAGTAAAGTCCTCTTCATGGGTTTTAAGTGCGCCACACTTATGAGGGGGAGGCTACAAGGCACTTTTAGGAAATTTCCCCTTTGTTCACACTCCGTATCGTGCGTTGAGCTTAATCCTTTGTCCTCCTAACTCGTTCTCCATTCTTTTCAGTGATATCATGCCTCCCAAAAGAGGAAACGGGAATTCGAATCGGTCATCCCCATAGGACGATCAAGTGTCCTCTGCAGAATTTCGAGCAGCAATTTAGATGTTGGCTTAGATTTTGACCAACCAAGTGAACCAGCAGGTGGTTCCAGTGAATGTGAACGGGTCTGTAGTAGCTACTAGTGTTTGGGATTTCAGCCGAATGAACCCTCCATCTTTTCATGGATCTAAAGTAAGAGAGGATCCGCAGGAGTTCATGGATGAGGTGTAGAAGATCACCCATATCATGGGTGTTACTTCTGGAGAGAGTGTTGATCTAGATCCTACCAGTTGAAAGGGGTGGCTATGATTTGGTACAAGCAATGGAAGGAGGGGAGGCCGACTGGAGCAGGACCAGTAGAGTGGGACGAGTTTGTTACGACATTTCTCGATAGATTCTTTCCTCAGGAATTGAGGGAGGCCAAGGTTTCCAAATTTATGAACCTAAGGCAGAATAATAGGACAGTGGAAGAGTATGCATTGGAGTTCACTCGGTTGTTGAGGCATGCTCCAGAGATGGTCGCTGAGCCGAGGGCTCATATGCTCAAATTTGTAAATGGAGTTTCAAATATGGTACTTAAGGAATGCATAACTGTGATGCTGATCAACTATATTGACCTCTCCAGCCTCATCATTCATGCCCAACAGATAAAGGCAGAAAAGTTGAAAGATATAGAGAAGGAAAATAAGTGGGCTAGAATAGGTCAGTTTGAGTATGCCCAGTAGAGGTTAGGTGGGGGTAGTCAGTTACAATAGCCGCAGTAGCAGCAACAGAGACCTCCAACAGCCATATTAGCCAGTGCCTCTTCTTTTTGATCCACAAAGGATCGAAAGGGTGGAACATCAGGCTCCCAGTCCTAGAGTCACATCTCTAGCAGCCGCTCATTTCAAGCCTGTTTCAATTGTGTCCAGCTGGACCACATATTAAGAGCGTGTCCGTCAGCAGGATGAGGAAAGGTTTATTCCACTACCTTAGCAGCACCAGTAGGTCGTCCAGCTCAGCAGGGCACTACTTTAGGTATGGATGGCAGTCAGCACCGAAACCATTTTTATTCCTTGTCTTCTCGTCCGGACCAGGAGAATTCACTTGATATGGTCACGGGTACGTTATGTCTTTTTCATCTACATTTATATGCCCTACTTGATTTAGGAGCTGCACTTTCATTCATGAATCCTTACATAATTGTTTAGTTCGATATTAGTCCAGAAGTCCTCTTAGAACGATTCTCAGTTTCTACTCCGGTTAATAAGTCAGTTAGAGCCAGCCGAGAATATAGAAACTGCCCAGTCTCAGTGTTGAGTAAAGTCATACCAGTTGATCTAGTAGAGCTACACATGGTTAAATTCGACCTCATTCTTGGCATTGATTTGTTTCATTCAAGTTATCACTCAGTCGACTGTAGAACTAGAGTCGTCAAGTTTCAGTTTCCCAATGATCCAGCCTTAGAATGGAAGGGTAGTGTTTCAGCGCCTAAGTGTGGGTTTATTTCCTAACTTAAGGCAAAGAAGATGATTTCGAAAGGGTGCATCTATCACTTAGTTAGGGTCAGAGATTCCAACTTCAAGACCCTAACTATCGAATTAGTTCCAATCATTAGAGAATTCCCTAACATATTTCCTGATGATCTTTCTAGAGTCCCTCCCGATCAGGAGATAGACTTCGACATAGACCTTCTTCCAGACACACATCCCATCTCTATTCCTCCTTACAGAATGTCTCCAACTGAGCATAATGAGTTGAAGGAGTAGCTGAAAGACCTTCTTGGTAAGGGCTTCATCAGGCCTAGTATTTCCCTATAGGGGTGCCCCAGTTCTATTCGTGCGAAAGAAAGATGGTACCCTCAAAATGTGAATTGACTATTGTCAACTGAACAAACTCACAGTCAGGAACATGTATCCTCTACCCAGGATTGATGACTTGTTCAATCAGCTTTAGGGAGCTAGTTGTTTCTCCAAGGTAGATCTCAGATCAAGATATCATCAGCTTAAGGTCAGAGAATGTGACATACTGAAAACAGCCTTCGGAACTTGGTATGGTCACTATGAATTTGTGGTTATGCCTTTTGGACTAACCAATGCTCTTGTAGCTTTTATAGATTTGATTAACAGGGTTTTCAAGCCGTACCTGGACATGTTCATCATTGTGTTCATAGATGACATCTTGGTATACTCCAGAAATGAGGAGGATCATGCTAATCACCTGAGGATAGTGTTGCAGACTCTTAGAGACCACCAATTATTCGCTAAATTCAGTAAGTGTGAATTTTGCCTCAAGTCAGTAGCCTTTCTCGGTCATGTGGTCTCTGGTGAGGGTATTCAGGTAGATACTCAAAAGATAGCAGCGGTGAAAGATTGTCCAAGACGCATTTACCCAATAGATATTAGGAGTTTCTTGGGTTTATCTAGTAATTACGGATGGCTTGTAGAGGGGTTTTTTCCATTGCATCCCCTCTGACTAAACTGACTCAGAAAAAGGTGAAGTTTCAGTGGTCAAATTCATGTGAGAATAGTTTCCAAGAGCTGAAGACTCGACTTACTGCTGCTTTGATTTTGACCTTGCTAGAAGGAACAGATGGGTCCGTAGTTTATTGTGATGCTTCCCAAGTTGGCCTCGATTGCCTCCTAATGCAGTAGGGTAAAGTGATAGCTTATGCCTCCAGATAGCTCATGGTTCATGAGAAGAACTATCTTACTCATGATCTTGAATTAGCAGCAATGGTGGTTTCTTTGAAAATATTAAGGCATTACCTTTATGGGGTTCATGTAGATGTTTTCGCCGACCACAAGAGCCTTTAGTACGTGTTTAGTCAAAAGGACTTGAACCTCCATCAGAGAAGGTGGCTAGAGTTATAGAAAGACTATGACATGAGTGTGCTATACCACCGGGGGAAGGCCAATATGGTGGCTGATGTCTTAAGCAGGTTGTCTATGGGAAGCATTACTCATGTTGAAGAGGGCAGAAAGGAACTAGAAAATAATATCCACAGGATAGCTTAATTGTGAGTTCGGTTAGTTGATTAAGCCAAGGGTGGAGTTGTAATCCAGAGTGCGTCAGAATCCCCACCAGAAGTAGAGGTTAATTCAAAGCAGGATGAAGACCTCATATTACTCAAACTGAAAGAAGTAGTTCTAAGAAAAGAAGTTCAGGCTTTCTCCAAAGGGGGAGATGATGTGCTTCGTTACCAAGGCAAACTATGTGTTCTAGATGTAGATGACTTGACACAATGAATACTGGCAGAAGAACACAATTATAGATATTTTATTCACCCAGGTGCCACTAAGATGTACTATGACCTATGGGAAATCTACTGGTGTAACAACATGAAGAGGGATATTGCAGAATTTGTAGCTAAGTGTCCTAACTGCCAGTAGGTTAAGGTTGAACATCAAAGACATGGGGGTATGACTCAGGATATCAGCATACCCACCTGGATGTGGGAAAAGGTGAACATGGACTTCATTACAGGTTTACCTCATACACAGACAATATGATTCAATTTGGGTGGTTGTAGACCGAATGACTAAGTCAGCACATTTCCTACCAGTAAAGACTACTGACTCTGCTGAGGACTATGCTTGACTATACATTCGGGAGCTAGTCAGACTGCATGGAGTCCCCTTGTCCATTATTTTAGATAGAGGTACCCATTTCACTTCTCACATCTAGAAGTCATTTCAGAAAGGACTTGGCACTCGGGTCAAGCTTAGTACAGATTTTCATCCACAGACGGATGGACAAGCTAAAAGAACTATTCAGACCTTGGAAGACACGTTGACATCTTGTGTGATCGACTTCAAGGGAAGTTGGGATGATCACCTACCTCTCATCAAATTTTCTTAAAACAATAGCTACCACTCTAGTATTCAGATGGCCCCATTTGAGGCATTATATGGTAGGAGGTATAGATCTCCTATAGGGTGGTTTGGGGTAGGCGAAGCTACTTTGATAGGGCCAGACTCAGTTCATGAGGCTATGCAGAAGGTTTAGATTACCAGAGAGGTTTAAAACAACACAGAGTTTACATAAATCTTATGCAAATGTGAGGAGAAGAGAGCTAGAGTTTGCTATAAATGATTGGATTTATCTGAATATTTCACCTATGAAAGGGGTGATTGATAATGCTCAAACTCACACTTCCTGACAAAGTATGAAATGGTGATTGTCAATAAAGAACCCAACTAAGAGCTTGGGGTCAAAACCCTTAGGAAAAAGGGTAAGACCTAGACTAATGCTGGTAATTAAACTTGTTGGTGAGTTATCTCTAAATTGGGGGAATTTAAAGAAAACAAGTTTAAAACAAGATTATATTTGTGATTTAAATCAAGATGTGCAAACAACTAGGGTAGGTGTTTCCCATGGGTTCATAACTACTTCAGGTATACACACGTGATCAATCCTAATGCTTACTTGTAGAACTGATAACTAGGGTTCATCCAAATGATTGGTCTGTTCCTATTGGAGGACTATACTCAATCATCGGATCAAGTCTCATGAACGATTTCAAACTAACCGTTATCAATATGTTTCAAATTTAACTATCCTACAATCACAGCTCAAGTTAATACAATGATCATAAAGACCAAGGCTTTGTTGTAATTCTCTTTTCCTAATCTCCACTTCTCTAGGTTCAATCAAGTAAAGAATTCAGGCAAGTCCGAACATTGTACACCCGTTAAGAGACATTTAAGGATGAAGAGAATACAATACAAGCGTTTAGCATTAGTTTTGAATCACTTTTGTGTAACCTTATTTCATTAATCCACCATGGTTCCCACAACCCCTAGTTGTGGAGGTTTTAGCCTCTCATGGTTGTAAGATTACAATTTGCATTCATAGACAAATACATAATTAAATACTTATAGAAACAATTGGAAGAAAACTATATTTGAATAGCACATAACAATATCAAGAACAACGTAGGAAATAAAAAATTTGATCCCAAGAATTGCTCCTCAAAAGTTGATAAAAATTCACAAAAATTATCCTTCACATGTCTACTATTTCGGTTCTGTCCTTCTCTAACTAAAATAAAACATAAAGGCTATTTATACATACATTAAAAACCTTTTTCTATGCTAACAAGCAATTTTCCATATTTGGTGCCGACTGTGTCACGACTTGACCTGTAGCAGGATTGTACAGGTCATACCTGCTTCTCATAAATCCTTGGTTGCTGCAGATTTGGCTAACTATTGGCAGACTGGTATGACTTGTACCTCAATCCTACGAGTCATACAATGCTTTCGTGGTTTGGCCTTGAGAACTCTGACATCTTCTAAAAAATTTCATGAGTGATATGGCATGACTCGTACCTTCTTCCTACAACTCATACTGCTTGTTGTATCTGATGTTTTGCCAAGTACTGAAGAATCCTCTGAAGTTCATCACAGCTCATAGTATGGTTTGTATGTTGGTGATATGATATGTGAGTCCATTCGTACCAAGAGTCTGCCTTTATGCAATTTTCTCTAGATAATTCCACGGCTCCAATTAAGGCTCGTACCATCTTAGTACGACTCGTACTGAGAGTCGTATGCTGCCTTCCCCTCATTCTAGCCTTCTGACTTTAACCATGGTTCTCAGTACGACTCGTACAATCAAGATATGACTCGTATTGAGACTTGTACTTTGGCTGTTTTGCAGTATTTTAAGGCTTATTTTCCCTAAAACCAAAGTAAAAGTGCCTCATATCCATATAAAGATACCTAATTTCATGTTATTTTCTCAATTTTAAGTGCAGAAAGTGTTGTAAACTCACAACATATTGACACCCTTAAGTTAAGACTTTTACATGTCCTCAAGCAAAGAAAATAAAAACTAAACACGACGCTTACCTAGAAAATAAACCTAGGATACTACAACCAATATCAAACAAAAACTTCCACTCTAAACGCAAAAAGCTTTTGATCCTTTTCCCGTGAACCAAATCAGCACATGCACTACAAGCAACCACAAAACATGATAAACAGGGATCAAGATATGTCATCTAGCTATTGACAGATAGTTAAGTCATCACCAATGCTTTTTACACATACCACTAGTAGAGTTAAACGCAAACTATGTACCCTCACAACAAATGAAATCCCCCACTCACAGTTATAGTAAAATATGAAACATAGGACTAATCAAGTAAGCCTCTCACTCTCACAAAGAAGTTCTAAATAGTGCATATCAGATACCATAGTCTTACGTTTATTTCTCTACTTTTGTTTATCAGATGGTAAGGCTAAGATCACTATAGGACTTGCTTTTGCTTGTAATGTAGGCTTTTGGGCTGGTATGGTAGATATGGAATCTTTTTATGTGTCTAAACCTTTCCTTGAAACTACGTACTTGTGGCTCCATTTTCTTTCACTTTTTCCATCTTTTTTTTCTTTTTCTTTTTCCTCCCTTTTCACCCTTTTTATGCATTTGTATGAATGTGGTGTGTTTTTTCAAGCTTTTCATGCATCATTCACTTTTTGAATTTTCTTTTTCAATTTTTACTTTATTTTTCTTTTTTCACTTTTTTTTCTTTTCTCTCTCTTTTTTTTCACCTTCTCTTTATTTATGCACCCTACACTAGCCACCCTCAACTTAGGCATTTTGCCTATGTTGAGATCACAATGTCCAAGGAGAGACTAGGGCCAAAACAGGTTCACTATAAAAATGAGTACAGTTAATTGGTTAATCAAAGAACAATGATCTATTTAAGGCTCAAAATTGGGATCAAGAGAATCCTATCATTTTTGGTAGGTTATTTAAGCTAAAAATGGGCTAAACAAAAACCGCCTATGATCCTTTCTTAACCAACCATCCTAAAACCTATGCAAAGACTAACCGGGCAAGTTCTAGATCCTCTACGCAGTATTGAACCAGGCATTAGCCTCACTCACTCATGGTACATGACTTACATTCACTTTACTTATCTGGTTAATTCATGGCTTAACAAAAACTATATATGCTAATATACTAAATGTCACAAAAATATCCACAGAATCATGCATGCAATCATAAGTACACAGTTAATCATCAATTTTTTTTTAAATAGGGTCAATTTTTTACAAACCCAAAACTAGTGCAATGTATTGGCAGCGTACTCCTAAGATACTTTCTAATTAAATAAAAATCACAAAAATAAAATCCTAAATATGTCAGTTCTACAAGATAGAATGCCCGTGGGAAAAGAAACACGGCAAGGAAAACCCTCAGACGAATCAAAAACCCAAAAATGACAAGTACACCTATGACAAGTACACCCCTCCCCTTTTCAAAAAGCATGCTTCGTCCCCGAAGCATAGAATGTAAAACAGAGGGAAGGGAACATACCTGCGGCTACTCAAACTTCACCATCCATGGGTTGCCTCCCATGCAGCGCCTGATTTAACATCGCGGTACAACGTAACTTTTGCGATCTTCAGGCATCATCAAGGTACACTACCTTGATTCCTCTTATTTCTTCTGTATCTTTGTCACGCCCCACCTTGAGAGGCATGACTGGCACCTGGTGCCCTACTAGGACCTGAACTGTTGAGCTGACTGAGCCTAAGCACCTCTGGTGCAGGGCTGACTCTAACTCTAGAATTAAGAAAACAACGAGCTATATAGTGGCTGTAAATACAACCCTCGGCCGATAAGGCCTATAGCCACCTGTGAAAATAAACAGCTAACCAGAGACAAACAATCATACGGAGTCCTATGCGGGCCGACAAGGCCACCATGATATCTAGTTATAACTGAAAAGTAAAATCAGATGCTAAACTTACCTATGACCGACAAGGCTACCAATCCACAACTAAACAGAGCCCCACAGGGCCAACACATATAATCTAAAACACATATGGGCCCACACTGTTGATATCATCTAACCACAGGGAAGTAACACAATCTGCAAGCCTCTAGGAGTAATAAGATGGTTGGGACAGGACCCTGACCTACCGATACTGTACAACAAAAGGAATAAACCTCTATCACACAAGCTCTAGAAGAACGGAGCTGACGGTCCTGTACGGCTGACTGGAACTACGAGGATTCTGCTCCTCATCTATCTGTACCTATAGGCAAGTAATGCAGTGGCCAATAAGAGGGCGTCAGTACCACAGATACTGAATATGTAAGGCAGTAACTTTAAATGACTGAAAGTAGGAAATAGAACTGATAATAACTGAAGTAAAGAAAACAGACTGAAAATGACTGAAGTAGTAAAATCAGGGCTAACATAACTACAATAAGGAGGGTAGGGGTTATACCTGACAAATGAGGCATCTTACTATCTAACTATTAGTAACTAAAGCAAACATGAACCTTTCCTGGCTCCCATAAGTCGGAAGGTGCAATCAGCAGAAAATAACCCACCTGGGCCCCTATTATCCCTAGTGAGTACACCTCAATCTATATACCCCTATCAAGGTCATACTGAGTCAAATACCAGCAATAAGCATCCTGCCGATCCCCTGGGTCTGCAATTGGGCCCTCTCAGCCCCTGACTATATCTATGTCTAAGTCCGGAGGAATCCTGATATCTACACCCCAGCTGTAAGCGCTCGACGGGGATGTGTATAAGGCTAACCATGGCATATGAGGATCTGGATCCCCATCTTCGTCCCTTGCGGACGACATGCCACTCCGTAGAGAAACATACCCTCGCCTCTGGTGGGCGGCAGCACAACTATTAACCCTGAGGTGGTCACGAAAGCTATACAAGTGTAATCCAGCCCAAAAAAATACAAATTATAGGCCTCAACTGACAGCAACAACTAGACATTATAACATACCCCTAACAAGCTTTACTAGGATTCATATTGGACTACTATGCCGAAGAAACTAACTTGCCAAAAGAAAATGCCTTAACATATCTCGTTCATTCTTTAACAATTAACTAGTGAGTTTCGGCTCGTGTTCAACTTCCCTTCTCAACTGTAATCATATTAACGGAAGAATAGGGCTAACTTCATTACATATTCAAAGAAACAATAACTTATATATAGATACTGACTATAGTTGAAATTATCGAAAGATGATCAAAAACTCATAATTTGTCGAGAATCTAGAAGGGAGAAATACATACTTTAGGATCGTGATCGTATTGACACTAGTTTGGAACAATTCCATCAACTTAAGCTCGGCAGGACGATAATTTGTCGGGCATATTTTACGAAAATAACTCTGTAGCGATTCTCCTGCAGCTTTATACTTCAATACCTGGAGTTAATTTGGATTTGGATGGCGTTTAGCGGCATAATAAGATGATTATTATGATCTCCCTTCGCTTCTACCTCTTTTCTGGCCGAGATTTGTATGGAAATCACATAACATCTAAGGGTGAGGCCTTTATATACATAAGGCGGCAGACAGGCAACGTGGCACTCTGTCGGTCGCGCCAATTTACGGGCGTGTCGTGTTGGCTAATGCGGAGGGGCTGATCTTTTCCACTTTTCCCCTCTGGCAACTTGGCTTTGCCTCCTCCCATTGAAATCCCGACTTTGCACTCGTTCAGCCTTTTCCCGGGCCCTTTCCTCGTACATATGACACTCTAACACTCTTAAAAAACATATGAATAGGCCGACTAAATGTTAGAAACTTATGGGGTGTAACATCCTCTCCTCCTTAAGAAAATTCGTCCTCGAATCTTAACTTCTACTTGCAAGAACCTTAACCTTGCAATTAGTTATTCTGGAAAAGTTTCGGCAGAGTCTCCCCTGCAATATGGACTATCCAAAAACCCTGAAATGAAGAAAAGTCCAATACAGGTACTCCACACAATACTATCGCATTCATTTCACAATAGACTAAACTCAAGTACTCCACCTATACATGTATATAATGCAACTTATGAAACAACAACAACAATATACCTCTAGCTGCACAATCTTACTAAGTCTGAAATAACTGAGGATATCTGGTTTTCATACCGTCTTCTGCCTCCCAGGTCATCTCCTCTCAATTCTTATTCTTCCATAACACTTTAACGGAAGCAACATCATTAGTTCTTAGCCTGCGGATCTGCCGACCTAGTATGGCTACTGGAGCTTCTTCATAAGCTAACTCCTCAGTGATTTGGACATTTTTGACTGGGACAATCCGAGAGGGATCTCCTATGCACTTCCTCATCATTGATACATGAAAAACTGGGTGAACGGATTCTAATTCTGGAGGTAAATCCAATTCATAACCTACCTGGCTTATCCTTCGGCAAATCTGATAAGACCCAATAAACCTCGTGAGCTTGCCTTTCTTATCAAATCTCGTCACACCCTTAATTGGTGAAACCTTTAAGAATACCCAGTCACCCACATTAAACTCTAGGTTTCTTCACCGCACATGAGCATAAGATTTCTGGCGGCTCTGTGTCGTCAGCAGACGTTCCCTGATAAGCTTTACTTTTTCTTCTGACTGATGAATAATATCTGACCCAATCAATGCTGATTCTCCTACCTCAAGCCAACCAGCTGGAGACCTGCACTTTCGCCCATATAACTCGTCATAAGGCACCATCTGAATTGCTGAATGATAACTGTTATTATAAGCAAATTCAATAAGCGGTAGATGTTCATCCCAACTGCCTCCAAAATCTAGCACACACGCCCGTAACATATCCTCGAGCGTCTGGATTGTACATTCTGCCTTCCCGTCTGTCTGAGGATGGAAGGTTGTGCTCAGGCTAAGTTGTGTCCCCAGACACCTCTGAAAAGATTGCCAAAATTTAGCTATAAACTGCGCCACTCGGTCAGAGATAATTGATAATGCAACACCATGCAATCGGACTATTTCTCTAATATACAGCTGAGCATATTCTTCGGCTGAAAAGGTTGCCCTTACTGGCAGAAAGTGAGCTGATTTTTCCAACCTGTCAACAATTACCTAGATAGAATCATATTTACGCCTGGTACGAGGTAACCCTCCTATGAAATCCATATTAACTGTCTCCCATTTTCATTAAGGCACGACTATATCCAGTGTCAGTCCGCCTGGTTTCTGATGTTCAACTTTCACCTGTTGTCAATTGGGACATTGAGTTATGAATTCTGCTATCCTCTTTTTCATTCCTGGCCACCAGTAAATCTCTTTTACGCCATGGTACATTTTTGTCGAACCTGGATGGAGAGAGTAACGGGCATAGTGTACCTCCCCCATAAT
The DNA here is from genome assembly GCA_035772735.1 of Datura wrightii. Taxonomy (NCBI): domain Eukaryota; kingdom Viridiplantae; phylum Streptophyta; class Magnoliopsida; order Solanales; family Solanaceae; genus Datura; species Datura wrightii. Next base: position 62,501,605 of record JASDFA010000016.1, on the reverse strand, counting down.
TTGCTGGCAAAGTCCTGCCACGTCTGGAATGCAGAGGCGATCCCTATATCTCAAAACTCCGTCCTTGGTTACCTGGAAATTTGTCACTTCCCCTTGCTGGACCCTATTTCTGAGTTGAACCAGGCTAGGATTTTCATACTTCCGTTCTTTCACTTCCACAACCAATGATGACACTACGGTATTCTGGATTACCGCTCCATTGTCTCCTGATTCTAATATACGAACGGCTAAATTGGCTAGCTTATGCAATTCTTGGGCCAATTCCTGCCGCTCGGGCTGTAAATATGCCAGGCTTCCCATGGATTTGTGACTAAGGGCATCTGCTATAACATTGTCCCTTCCTGGGTGATATAAAATATTCGTATCATAATCCTTTAACAGCTCCAACCAGCGATGCTGCCGCAGATTCAACTCTTTTTGGGTCAAAATATACTGCAGGCGTTTGTAATCAGTGAAAATATCTACGTGGATGCCATACAGGTACTCTCTCCATATTTTCAAGGCATGAATCACCGCGGCTAACTCCAGGTCATGGGTAGGGTAGTTTTTCTCATGCTTCCTCAGCTGCTTGGAAGCATAGGCAATCACCTTATCATGTTGCATAAAAATACATCCTAACCAAACACCCGAAGAGTCACAATGGACTGCATAACCCTCTGTTCCTTCTGGCAACGCTAGCACTGGGGCTGATTTTAATCTGTATTTTAGTTCCTGAAAGCTCTACTCATATGCCTCAGTCCAATGGAATTTTGCTGCCTTCCGCGTTAATTTGGTTAAAGGTGCTGCTAAAGTGGAAAATCTTACCACGAACCTGTCACGCCCCGCCTTGGGAGGCATGACTGGCACCTGGTGCCCTATTAAGACCTGGACTGCTGAACTACTGAGCCTAAGAACTTCTGGTGCCAGGCTGGCTCTAATTCTGGGTTCATGGAACCAACGGGCTATATAACAACAGTAAAATAGCTTCCGAACGACTAGGCCTACAGCCACCTGTAAGACAACAACAACTAACCAGAACAAATGTAGTATAAAGAAACCTATACGAGCCGACAAGGCCACCATGCGGTCTAGTTACTTTTGAATTAAGAAAAAAAGTGCTAAACTGCTACGTGACTTACAAGGTCACCACTACCAACTGAGTAAGGCCCCACACGACCAATATAAACTAGCTAAAACATACACACGGCCTCACATGACCGGTACAGCTAACCACAGGGAATATACAATCTGCAAGCCTCTAAGAATACTGATAAGATGGTCGGGACAGGGCCCCGGCCTACCTATACTGTACAACAAAAGAAAAGAAATAAACATCTAGCTATCTAGCTCCGGAAGACGGGAGCTGATGACTCTATGTGCTGGTTGGAATCACGAGGGATCAGCTCATCATCTATGAGTACCTGCAGGCAAGTAATGCAGCACCCCCAAACAGGCGTCAATACCACTTATACCGAGTATGCAAAGAAAAACTGAACATAACTAAAGATAAACAGTAATACTGATAGTTGCTGAAATGACAGGGGGTATCTAAAACTGTCTGGAATAGCAGAATCTGTACTGAGCTTAACTGCACTAGAAGGAAGATAAGACTCATACCTGTCAATGCGGCGTCCTGCTAACTATCCATTTTAAAAGTAACATGTATATTATCTAGTAAGTAACATATGTATATATATATATAGCATACAAGAACCTATACTAGCCCCCATAAGCTGGAAGGTGCCAATCAAAATGCAATCTATATACCCCTACCCGGGTCAAACCATCCAAAAATTAATTCAGTCCACTCACCTAATAACTACGAGCACCCTGCCGGCCCCCTGGGTATGCAGCTTGGGCTCTCTGGGCCCCTGACTATAACTGTATCTATGTCCGAAGGACTCCTGTAACTGTAATCTGAGATTTGTATCTGTAATCTATAATCTGTGGCCTGGGAGCAAGCGCTCGACAGGGTATACTGTAATGCTGATCAGCCTGATATGGGGAATGCTGCATCCCATCTTTGTCCTACTGCGGACGGCATGCCACTCCTTGGAGTGACGTATCCTCACCCTCTTGTAGGAGAGTCGACACAGCTATTAACCCTGGGGTGGGAAGGAAGCTCTAAGGGTGCCCACATATCAAAAACAAGTCTCAACAAACAACAATAATCACATATAATGTGTATAATAAATCTGATCATACTGTTCATGCTTTGATATTCTATTGTGAATCTCTTGCTGAATTAAACTGAATCTGATACAGAGTTAAACTGAGTCTGGGATTGATATCTTGCTATTTGGTATAACTTTACTGACTTTTACTCTGAATATGGTGTAATAATACAAACATAATTAATACTCAGCTTCTGGAACTTCCTTCTGAAATTTATTCTATTTTACTACGCTAGAATTGCTAACTTGCCGAAGAAACTAGCTTTACATACCTCAGTTGTCGGCTTTCCGGCTAATTGGCGTAACTCGGCCAATATTCAGCTATTTTTTCCAACTGTATTCACATTCATAGCAATTAGAACTAAATTCATCAATATTCTGGAAGAAAATATTACTTTGGATATATATATAGCCCAAACTTTGACTTATCAAAAAACAGTCGAAAACTCGCTATTTCTCGAAAGTACAGAAGGGAGAAATACTCACTTTAGGGCTAGGAGTGATCTTAGGCAGAATTATATGCCCAAGTGATACTCAATTGCTTCATTTCATCTTTTTTATCTATCGTTATTTGTACATTCTCATGTGATTTGTAGTTAAATGAATTTATACTAACCAACATGATTAGTGTTGTTTTGCAGGAAAAATGTAATTTTAGGAAGCTAAGATGCATGTTGGTGAAAATATGGAATGGACTCGGAAGCGAGCAGTGGAAAAGGTCAAGGAAAAGAGCAAATATAGAGGCTCCGCGATGCAGTCGTGTCACGCTGCCATCGCGGAGGCATTCTGCCTCGGATGATTTATTTTGGCAAATTTCCAGTGAAGGTCTGCGTTGCCTCCATGACACGGAGGCAATGCCACGCGATACAAGCTATAGCACGTTGGGGATATTTACCTGGAACATCAAATTCCAATAAGGGTTCGCGACGGCACCGTGGCACGTTGGCCAAGCCCCGCGTTGCATGCCATGGCACACTGAGGAGTAAAATGCTGAGGGACCTGATTCCAGAGAGGGTCTGCGTTAGCTCCGTGTCACAGAGTGAGTGCTCCGCGATGCACTCCATGACACGTTTCTTGTTATTCCGGGAAAAATTCCCACTAGTATAAATAGCACACTTAGGTTTATTTTTAATTATTCTGACTTAGTTGAGAAAGGACGTGGGTTACAGGTAGTTGAGGGGACGAAATTCTTAGGGTTCTTCTCTAACTATTTCTCCTTTATTTCAATTATTTGTATGATTTATACTCATCTGATGATGTTTAATTCACAAATGAGCGGCTAATTCACTTCTTGCTGAGGTTAAGAACATTTGTAGTGGAATGTAATTGTTGATCATTGTGGTTTTTCATCTTTTCTTCCATGGTTGTGCTATCAATTCTTGTTCTTACTGCATTAATGTCTGGCCAATGTTAATGTATATCTAAAAAATCCAATTTTATCTTGAAAAGGAAAGAAATTGGAAAGTTGTGAATTGGTATGATATGATCTCTTCTTAGTTTGGGAAAATTGAGAATTGATTTACCTTCAGAATAGAAATATATCTGAAAGTCGTATTAGTCGATTAAGGAATCGGTTTCGTATGGCTAGAACATGAAATTCTTTTATCACAGAAATGTAGGTTGAAGGTTCATGATTCTTAAGTTGGGTAGAATATGAAAGTTTCTCTCCATTGGAAATAATTCTTGACTAGCAACCGAAGGAAATATTAACCGAATGGTATCGATAAATTACTTCCCTGCATGTTCGTTTTGGCCTCATCTTGCTCATTACTATAGTTCAGATTCACTTTATTATTTTGTCTTAGATTAGTACAAATTAGGAAACAAACTCTGAAAATCTTCTTTAAATTGTTGTCTGCATTTTTATAGTTAGAGTTCATTAACACTTAATTCGATTATTACCTTGGTTCAGTCCCTGTGGGATTGATACTTGGCTTACTTTAGCCATTTTACTACTTGTTCGACCACGTGCACTTGCGTGTAGTTGCGAAACATCCCGAAAAAGTTTTTGGCGCCGTTGCCGGGGACTGGCAATTGGTAAAAAAAATTTCTTAGTGTTAGTTTACAATTTCTATATAAGTGCTGACAACTTGATCTTAGCCTGCCTTTTGCAGATATTAAATTCTGTTGAACACTGACAACTTGATTGTCCTCACCATCACCAGTCCAATGATGTGCTGGTGCATACTTTCATAGAGGGTTTGGAACCCCACACAAAAATTTTGCTAGACTCGGCAGCTGGGGGACAAGCATTAGAAAAGACTTACGAGGAGCTGTATACTTTGTTAAACCGTATTTTGTAGGGAAACCTAGAGTGGAATGCGGACTCTTCTAGAGGAGGAAGAAGAAAAGCGCAAGAGTCTTGGAAGTGGATGGTTTTACAGGTATCGCTGCACAGATAGTTGCGTTACAGAATCAACTCAACACCCACTTCAGCAATATGAGCTAGAATCAACCTCAAGCCCCAGTTAATGTAGTGCAACAGTTTTGGTGTGAAGTATGCGGTAGTAATGAACACTCAGCTGGGTGTTGTGGTGCAAATCCTGATTCAGTGAACTTTGTTGGTAATGTACAAAGAAATAATCACCAACAGTATGGCAACAACTACAACTCTAATTGGAGGAATCATCCGAATTTCTCCTGGGGTAGTAACAGCCATCAAGGGCAGAGTTTGAATCAGGGTGCATAGAGAAATCAAGGAGGGCCGCAGAACTATCAGACTCAATACAGAAGCAACAATGCACCTCCTCCACCACCACCACCCAGCATTGAGGAAATGTTTAAAACAATGATAGCTAACCAAGCTCAATTGCAGGCTGATTATGTAAAATTGGCGGCAGATGTAAAGAACAATCAGTTAGCTACAAAGGCGTTGGAGTACCAGTTTGGGCAACTAGCTGGAGCTCAAAACACCAGGCCGAGAGGAGGACTACCGAGTGACACTGACCGAATCCCAAGAAAGTAAATGCAGTGACCACAAGGAGTGGTTTACAACTCAAGGAGGTGGAATCAGAAAGACCACCTCAGCAGTCAGGAGCAGTGCAGAAAGAAAGGGAACACGATGATGAGAGGGGGAAGAAGAAGGAAGCTGAACCAGAAAGACCACCACCCCCGTTCTCTCAAAGATTAAAGAAACACAAGGAGGAAACTTGTTTCAAAAGGTTCATGGAGGTTCTTAAACAGGTACACATTAATTTACCTCTTGTTGATGTTTTGCAGGTAGTGCCAAAGTATGCAAAGTATATCAAGGACATTATGGCAAACAAAAGCAGGCTGACGGAGTATGCTACAGTGGCGGTTACAGAGGAGTGCACTTCCCGGATACAGAACAGGTTGCCCACAAAGCTCAAGGACCCTAGGAGCTTTACAATTCAAATAACAATTGGGCAAAGTATCCGAGCTCGCAGATTATGCGATTTGGGAGCGAGCATTAACTTGATGCCGACATCGGTATTCAAGAAGTTGGGGCTAGGCATTCCTAGACCAACTACAGTGATCTTGCAATTAGCGGATCGTTCTTTGGCCAAAACGGATGGCATTGTGGAGGACGTGCTGGTGCAAGTGGGCTCCCTTATCTTCCCGGTAGATTTTGTTGTGCTGGATTTTTAGCTGGATGCGGAAGTCCTATTTATTTTGGGACGCCCTTTCTTGCCAACCGGGAAAGCGTTAATTGATGTAGTTGCAGGGCAGCTAACCATGCGGGCGCATGACAAGGTGGAGGTATTTGATGTGTACAAGGTCACGAAGCTTCCGGCCATATATGAGGAGCTTTCAGCAATCAACGTGCTAAATCAATCTATTCAGATTGTTGATTCTCGAGATCCAGTGGGAAAACCACTGATTGAGGACACCCCAAAACTGGAGTTGTGGCAAGAAGATCGAAGTGCCACGTTCTTAGTCAATAGGCAGCAGTGTAAGCATTACTGGGGTGAGGATGGTAGTTGAGAGAAGACGTTTGTCACTCTAGAGGATGATTGAGCTTTAATGATGTCGAGCTGCGATGGTAAACCAGGCGCTGCACGGGAGGCAACCCGTGAAATTGTTGTAATAGATTAGTAGAATTAGTTAAAAAGAAAAAGAAAAAAAAGAGAAAAAAATAAAAATAAAAAAAAAAAATTGTCTTCATGTTTGAAACCTATGAATTCTAACCAATTTCTTGTTGTGAGATGATTTTCAGGTGGAACGGAGGGAAAAAATGCAAAGAATCGCAAAGGAAAAATCGAGGTGAGAAAAATAAAAAAAGTGGCATTACAGTGAGCCTATGCATTGGCTCCGTGTCACAGAGTAGGGCCTCCGCGTTACCCTCCGTGACACATTGAAGCCAATTCTGGAATTTTTACAAATTCCAGAAGGCTGGCGTGATGGCTCCGTGTCACGGAGGGGGTGCTCCGCGTTACCCTCCGTGACACATTGAGGTGTTATTCGCGTCAGGTCACACCGGGTCACTGGGTGACCCGCGTGAAAAAACCTCTTTTTAACCCCGAAATCCCCTCATTTTTCCCATTTCCCACACCCTTTTGTGACAAAATCCCTAAAATTCCCCCTCCCCAAATGTGACACGGACCTAGGATCGAAGTTTCTTCAACTTTTCTTCGAGTTGATCGAATTAAAGGTATGTTCTTAAACTTAATCTTAATTTTTGCATAAATTTTCAATTTTTGAGAATGTGAGGTGAGTAAAGCTTGCCCTAAGTGTAAATTAAGCTTGAATTCGTTTAAAGTATGATTGATTGATGTTCGTAGTATCGTTGTGAGTATATGAACTTAATGAATACATGTTTGATTGAATTTTTGCGAAATTGGTAGCTAGGGTTTGAATTTGAATAGGAAGAAACTAAATGTGGTTGAAATGTGAAAATTTTGGGTTGTGCATGTTGGGTGAGGTGAAGTAGGTTGTGAATATAGATGAATATGCTAAATAAACAAGGGAATTTTTGGGAAAATGAAATTAGTGAATTGCATAGGTGGTTGTGTTGAAACAATTCTTGTCTAAGTGCTATGTGATGAAATGGAATCGATGGTGATATTGTTATGCGTTATTTGAAGTCTGAGTAGTACTTAGTAATTATTCCATCGACTTATCTGAATGCATGAGGCATGTTGATTGTCAAAATTGGGAAAGCATGAGTGTCTTGTCGAATAGTTTTAATTTGGGCTAAAGACTAAGTGTGGGGTGGCCTAACTCAACCCAACCTTAGTCGAAGTTAATTTTCGACTTGAATAACATTGGGACTGTCTGTTTGATTTGACAGGAACGATGTCAAGAAGGCAAGACAAAGGAAAAGGCGCATCTACATCAGGCACCGGTAGAAAGAGAATTAGACTGGGAACAGCAGTTCCAGCAGCACTAACGGTTCCGTGCGGCCAACGCCATCAATACGAAACCCGATGGGTGACGGACGAATGGAAGAAATGGTATGCAAAACATAAGGAGACCAGATACTTCCCTGAGGAGCACATTGCAAGGGAGCCACTTGCACAGGAATTCCCCAGAATTGTACACCGGATTGACACTGCCGGGCTAAACTTCATCTTTGAAGAGCCCAAGGAGTGCAATCTCCATCTGATTCGGGAGTTCTACGCAAACTGGAACCCGACACTCCACAGTCACACCGTAAAGATAAGGGGGCAGGTTGTCACCTTTGAGCCCCATCACCTGAATGCCATCTTGGGGGCGCGGGACACAGACGCCATGTACTCCGGCAGCTGAACATAACTCCACCTTATGCGGACATCAGACGCACTCTGTGTGGAGCCCGTTCGACAGCACGGTGGAGCAGGCACAAGGAAAGGGGCTACCATCAGACACTGCCTTACTTTCAAATGAATAGGGAAGCCATGATTTGCCTTAAAATTGTGTGTTCTTGCCTGATCCCAGGGGTGCACATGACAGATGTCACCCCGGATCGAGTGTGCTTGGTTTATGCCCTGATGAAAGGGCTTGAGATAAATGTTGAGGCGGTGATCATCTCCGCCATGAAGAGGGCCTGTTTGCATCAAGGGCACAGGTACGGGTTTGGTGGTTTGCTCACCACGTTTCTGAGAGGCCTGGATATCGAGGAAGAGGCCCTGGACTACATCCTGCAAATAGATAGGCATTTCTTGGATGTTACCAAAACCAAGGCGCCCGACACCACTCACGGGCTAGTTCTAACATTACCCAAGCGATATGCTCGGGATGATCAATATATGGCCCGCATGTACGGGATGCAGATGATGCAATTGTGCATAGGCGGGAGGCCAGCAACGGAAGATGAGCTATGGCAGCTCGACTTGGATTATCCCTTCGGCAAAAATGCTCGGGCTCTATGCCGAGTGGGGCCAGCTTTTGTGGAGCCTATAGATGATGATGTCCCCACTGATGAGGAGACACGCCATGATAACTTAGATGTTGAGTCAGATGAGGATAGCGGGGGTGATTCGGATATGGGAGACGAGGCAACGGCACCTGATGAAGAAGTGGAATACTTTGATTGATCAGGGAGTTTCACCACCCACCTTTGTGATAAATTGAATTTTGTGAACACCAGGGATAGTGTTCGGTTTAAGTGTGGGGTGGGAGTAGTTAGGTGCCAGTTGTTTTGTTGTTGGTTATGTTCATGTCTTGTGGTGGTGCCTGTGAAAAAATTGTGACCCTGTGATTTTATGCATATGTTTTGTATTGTAATTCGGCAGGGCGCAGGCCCTCAGGTTCAGCAGGCAGGGGTCGGGGCAGATCAGAGACCTCCAGTACAGGTGCGGGTCCAAGCCGCACATATGCCTTACCAGGGAGACAAGATTCAGAAGCATCGCTTGATGTTGTGATAGGTATGCTAACTATCTGCTCACACCCTGCTTATGTGTTGATTGATCCAGGGTCTACTTTGTCCTATATTACTCCATTTGTGGCACGAAAGTTTAGTATTACACTAGAATTATTGCAGCAACCCTTCTTAGTATCCACGCCCTTTGGTGACTCTATCACAGCTAGCCGAATCTACCGCGGGTGTACAGTAGAGGTTGCTGACCGTCAGACCAAAGTAGATCTGGTCGAGTTAGAAGTGATAGATTTCGATGCCATAATGGGTATGGATTGGTTGGTGTCGTGCTTTGCCAATGTTGAATGTTGAACCAAGACGGTCCGATTCCACTTCCCAGGAGAAGCAGGGTGAGAGTGGAAGGGCAGCACCGCTACGCCAAAGGGTAGGTTTATTTCCTACCTTCAGGCGAGAAAGTTGATATCTAAGGGGTGTATTTACCATCTGGTCAGAGTTCAGGATGTCCATGCAGAATCTCCGACAATCCAGTCTGTTCCAGTGGTGAATGAATTCCTTGATGTGTTTCCTGATGAGTTACCTGGTATTTCCCCAGAAAGGGAGATAGATTTTGCTATTGATCTATTACCAGGCACCCAGCCGATATCGATTCCTCCTTACCGCATGGCTCCTGCAGAACTCAGAGAATTAAAGGAGCAGTTGAAAGATTTATTGGATAAAGGTTTTATCAGGCCGAGTACTTCGCCGTGGGGTGCGCCAGTTTTATTTGTGAAGAAGAAAGATGGCTCGCTAAGAATGTGCATAGATTATCGGCAGTTAAACAAAGTTACAGTAAAGAACAAGTACCCGCTTCCCAAAATTGATGACTTATTTGATCAGTTGCAAGGAGCCAGATACTTTTCTAAGATTGACTTGCGGTCCGGATATCACCAGGTCCGAGTACGTGAAAGAGATATTCCTAAGACAGCGTTCAGGACCCGATATAGACATTTTGAATTTCTAGTTATGTCCTTCGGGTTAACGAATGCTCCAGCAGTCTTCATGGACCTGATGAACAGTATTTTCAGACCTTTCCTGGACTTGTTCGTGATAGTATTCATTGATGACATTCTGGTGTATTCTCGCTCTGAAGCAGATCACCGGACCCACTTGCGGACAGTTCTCCAGATTCTCAGGGACCGTCAGCTGTATGCTAAATTTTCTAAGTGTGAATTTTGGCTTAACTCAGTGGCCTTTTTAGGGCATATCGTCTCAGATGCTGGTATACAGGTAGACAAGCAGAAAATAGAAGCAGTTAAGTCATGGCCTAGGCCTACCATTCCAACTGAAGTTCGTAGCTTTCTGGGGTTGGCAGGATATTACAGGAGGTTCGTTGAAGGGTTCTCGACCATTGCAGCACCTCTAACCAAATTGACACAAAAAGCAGCAAAATTTCAATAGACAGAGGCATGTGAGCAGAGCTTCCAGGAACTGAAAGACAGATTAACCTCCGCCCAAGTGTTAGCATTGCCGGAAGGCACAGAAGGTTATTCAGTCTATTGCGACGCGTCAGGTGTCGGGTTGGGTTGTGTGTTGATGCAGCATGGTAGAGTAATTGCTTATGCTTCCAGACAGCTGAGGAAACACGAAAGGAATTACCCTACCCACGACCTGGAATTGGCCGCAGTAATCCATGCCTTAAAGATGTGGAGGCATTACTTGTACAGCGTCCATGTTGATATTTACACAGATCACAAGAGACTACAGTACATCTTCACTCAGAGGGAGTTGAATCTACGGCAACGCCGCTGGTTGGAGTTGTTAAAAGATTATGATGTGAATATTCTGTACCACCTCGGAAAAGCTAATGTTGTAGCAGATGCCCTGAGCCGTAAGTCAATGGGGAGTTTGGCGTATTTACGACCTGAGAAGCGGAAGTTAGCCAAAGAAATTCATCAGTTAGCTGGTTTAGCCGTTCGAGTAATGGAAACAGAAAATAATAGAGCAGTAATTCAGAATTCTGCTGTATCATCATTAGTTACAGAGGTAAAAGAACGACAGTACGAGGACCCCGATTTAGTCTAGCTCAGAGATAGAATTCAGGAAGGTAAGGAGTCCGATTTCCAAATGACGGAGGATAATGTGCTACGCTGTAAGGGCCGCCTCTGTGTCCCGAATGTTTCAGGGCTTCGCGGGCGGATCATGCATGAGGTACATTACGCTCGCTATTCCCTCCATCCAGGAGCGACGAAAATGTACCACGACATCAGAGACATCTACTGGTGGCCAGGTATGAAAGCTGAGATAGCTGAATTTGTATCTAGATGTTCCAACTGTCAGCAGGTGAAAGCAGAGCACTAGAAACCGGGTGGTTTGACGCAAGATATAACGGTGCCTATGTGGAAATGGGAAGCGATAAACATGGATTTTGTGACAGGGTTACCCCGTACCAGACGCAGAAATGATTCCATTTGGGTAATAGTTGACAGGCTGACAAAATCAGCTCATTTCCTTCCAGTGAAGGCTACCTTCTCGGCTGAGGATTATGCCGAATTATACATCAGAGAAATAGTTAGATTGCATGTAGTGCCGGTATCCATTATTTCAGATAGGGGAGCACAGTTCACAGCTAGATTCTGGCAGTCATTTCAGAAAGGTTTGGGAACGCAGTTTAATTTGAGCACAACATTCCACCCTCAAACAGACGGCCAGGCTGAGCGGACTATCCAAACGCTCGAAGATATGTTGCGAGCGTGTGTATTAGATTTTGGGGGTAATTGGGATGAGCATCTTTCGTTGATTGAATTTGCTTATAATAACAGTTACCATTCAGCTATTCAGATGGCGCCTTTTGAGGCATTATACGGGCAAAAATGCAGATCACCGGTGGGATGGTTTGAAGTGGGGGAATCAGCATTGGTTGGCCCAGATATTGTTCGGCAGACAGAGGAGAACATAAAGCTTATCTGAGAACGTTTATTGACTGCTCAGAGCCGCCAGAAGTCTTATGCAGATATGCGGCGTAGAAATCTAGAATTTGCGGTAAATGACTAGGTATATCTGAAAGTATCTCGGATGAAAGGGGTAATGAGATTGGGCAAGAAAGGCAAGCTTAGCCCGAGATTCATTGGGCCATATCAGATTCGGCGAAGAATAGGCCGAGTTGCATACGAATTGAACTTGCCTCCGGAATTAGCATCTGTTCTCCCAGTATTCCATGTCTCTATTTTAAGGAAGTTCGTAGGAGACCCTTCTACAGTAGTTCCAGTTCAGGATGTCCAGGTCACGGAAGAGTTAGCATATGAAGAGGTTCCCGTAGCTATCTTAGACAGACAGATTCGCAGGTTGAGGACTAAAGATGTTGCGTCTGTCAAAGTATTGTGGCATAACAGGAACCGTGAGGAAATGACGTGGGAAGCTGAAGAAGATATGAAAGTCAGATACCCTCACTTATTTCAAGCCTAGTCAGGCGACAGGTATGTCCGTATTATTACTTATGCAGTACCTTATAATTGTATGTGTGTGAATGAGAAAAATTGATATTCAGTTATCCGGTGGATTACCTGTGTTGGACTTTTTTGCATTTCAGGTTTTTGCTATAGTCCATATTACAGGAGAAACTCTGCCGAAATTTTTCTAGAAAGCAAGTAAATAGTCCTCTAGATAACAGTGTACATTCGAGGTCTTAAGGGGGGGAGAATGTTATACCCCATAGAATTCCCGGCACCTAAATGACCTATTCGCACGTTGGTTAAGCATATTGGAAGGCCATACATGCTGGAGAAAGGCCCGGGAAAAGATCGGACGAGAAACCTGTCGAACCATCGCGAAAGGAGCCGAGGCAGAGCCCCTCCGCGATGGCAGCGTGTCACGGAGGTGAAGCCTCCGCGTTGGCTCCGTGACACGTTGGCCTTGTCCAGGCCCAAGTATATAAAGCCCACTTTGGTTTTAAATCATTTATACACTTATAAATTTCCATAAAACAGAGCAAGCCAGCAGAGAAGGAAAAAGGAACGAAGAAATAATATAATTTTTGTCCGATTACGCTGCTAAACGTTGTCCAAACTCAAATTAACCTCAGATACCGAGGTATTTAGCATCAGAGAGCATTCCTACGAATTTAGTTTCATGAAATACGGCCGACGAATCGTCGATCTACCGAGCTAAGGTAAGTGGAATTGCTCTAAATTAGTGTCTATGTGTTCCTAGCTGTGAAATGAATATTTCTCCCTTCTGGACCTCTGAAAAATAGAGAGTTTTCGACCGTCTTTTGATAAGCCTAAGTTTAGGCTATAAACTATATCAAAAGTGATGTTACTCTTTAAAATAGAGCTGTATTTAGTATTAATTGACATATTTATGAATGCAGTTGGGAGAGAGTAGCTGAAGTACCGGCCGAGTCTCGTTCGACAAACGATTAATTCAAGGATAAGGTATGTAAAGTTAGTTTCCTCGGCAAGTTAAGTAATCTCGGTACAGTACAGTAGTTTAAAGGCCAGTAGAATGTTCAGAAATCAGGTGTTATGTTTATTACGAATGTTGGTACGATATTAGAAGCATCATGTTATGATCAGCGCGAAACTTGCTAGCACGATATAGATTCTAATATAAGTATTAGGAACTGTACAACATGCTCAGTATGTGATGTAATACGAAATGTTAGGATATTATTGTATTCAGTTGAAACACCGCCAAGCGATGCAATACCTATAAGACATCTCATAAATAGAACGATAAGTTAAAATGAAGTTAGAAAGCATGTTAGGAATAGTAAATCATGTTACTATAGACACTCAGTATACAACATAGTTTACAGCAGAAACATTATACTTTGTTCAGCATTAGCCCCAGTATGGTCTGGCAGAAGACTATACTTATGTATATATACTATTACCAGCCTCAGCATGCGTTAAGTACGTACATATTACTATCGCTAGCTCAGCACATAGCATATACAAATACTTTACCACTATTAGCCTCAGTATGTGAGACATGCAGATAGCATTTTTAGTTGAGACCGTTGTATTGTATGGGGTTGGACTACCTAGCATCCATGACCGCCCCAGGGTTGATAGTTGTATCGACTCGTCCGCCAGAGGACGAGGATACGTCGCTCTACGCAGTGGCATGCCGTCCCACAGGGGACGAAGATGGGATGCCAGTTTTCCCCATATTGTGCCTTGGTCGGCTTTTACACACCCCTGTCGAGCGGATACACCCAGGTGTTGATTCAGGAGTCCTCCGGACTCAGATGCAGTTATAGTCAGGGGCTCAGCGAGCCCAAGTGCATACCCAGGGGACCGGCAGGATGCTTACAGGGTTTATAGGAGATGGGATGACTGGGGTAGGGGTATAGATTCTGTGCTGGTTGTACCTCCCGGCTTATGGGGGCCGGGTAAGGTTTGTGTGTGCTATATATGTTATGATATGTTATACCGTGTTACAGTAGATACGAGTAGATCGACAGTAGAATAATAAATCCGTAGGTATGACTCCTACTCCTTCCAGTATAACTGAGAGAAGGTATGACTTACATTATCAGACAGTTAATCTATTTCTTCCTACTTCAGTTTCATCAGTTACATTGTTGTTTTCAGATTTCGCTTTCAGTTATTGCTTTACATACTCAGTACCAGTGGTACTGACGCCCGGTGGGGCGCTGCATTACTTGCCTGCTGGTACTCATAGACTAGCAGGCGATACTACGTGATTCCTGTCAGCGATCGAGTATTCAGCTCCTGTCATCCGGAGACTAAATTTCAGAGGTGTATTTTAGTTTCTTTTGTTGTATAGTACGGGTAGGTCGGGGCCCTGTCCCGATCATTTCTATTGATATTCCTAGAGGCTTGCAGTCTGTATATATTTCCCTGTGGTCAGATGAGCCGATCGTGTGAGGCCGTGCAGTTGTTTAGTTGTTAGTACTTCTGTTTCTTTCATGTTGGCCGTGTGGGGCCATAGCTTGACAGTAGTGGTGACCTTGCCGGTCACATAGCTTCCTAATATTCTATGATTAAGTTACAGATAACTAGACAGCATGGTGGCCTTGTCGGCCCGCATAGGTTTCCCTGAATTGATATGTTTCTGGCCAGCTGTTACTACAGGTACAGAAGGCTATAGGCCAATGGGCCGGGGGCTGTGTTTACAGCCGTTATATAGCCCTTTGTTTCCATAAATGTGAGTTAGAGCCAGCCAGGCACCAGATGTGCCCAGGCTTAGCAGTCCAGCAGTTCAGATACTAGTAGGGCACCAGGTGCCAGTCATACCCCCCAAGGCGGGGTGTGACAGATGCATCCCATCTTCGTCCTACTGCGAACGGCATGCCACTCCTTAGAGTGACGTATCCTTACTCTCTGGCGGGCGAGTCGACACAGCTATTAACCCTGGGGCGACAAGGAAGCTCTAAGGGTGCCCACATATCACAAACAAGTCTCAACAAACAACAACAATCGCATATAACATGAATATTAAATCTGAAAATATCAACCATGTTCTGATATTCTATTCTTAATCTCTTGCTATATTAAACTAAATCTAATACTGAATTAAACTGAATCTAGGATAAGATGTTGCTTTCTGATACTGATTTACTGACTTTTATTGTTGATATGACATAATAATACAACATACTTAATATTCAGCTTCTAGATCTTCCTTTTGGATTTTATTCTATTTTTACTACGCTAGAATTACTAACTTGCTGAAGAAACTAGCTTTACATACCTCAGTTGTCGATTTCCCGGCTAACTGGCGTAACTCGACCAATATTCCGCTATTTCTTCAAACTTTATTCACATTCATAGCAATTAGAACTAAATTCATCAATATTCTGGAAGAAAATACTACTTTGAATATATATATTGCCCAAACTTTGACTTATCGAAAAATGGCCGAAAACTTGCTATTTCTCGGAAGTCCAGAATAGAGAAATACTCACTTTAGGGCTACGAGTGTATTGACACTAATTTGGAGCAATTCCACTTACCTTAGCTCAGTAGGACGATGATTCGCCGGCCGAATTTCACGAAACTAACTCCGCAGGAATGCTCTCTGCAGCTTTATACATCAGTATCCAGGATTAGTTTGAGTTTGGACCGTGTTTGAAGGCGTAACCGGATGAAATTTTGTTGAATTCTCTCGTGCCCTCTGTTCTCTTTTCGTTTCTGGAAATTAAAAGGAAGTGAATGATTAAAACCGAAGTGGGAGGCCCTTTTATACTTGGGGCCTGAACACGGCCTCCGTAACACGCCAGTCATCGCGGAGGCCCCCCCTCCGTGACACGCTGCCATCGCGGAGGGGTTCTGCCTAGCTCCCTCTTGTGAGTCTCTGACTTGGCGGTTGTCTGGTCTTCCCCAGGGCCTTTTTCTAGCATGTATAGCATTCTAAAACTCTAAACCAACATGCGAATAGGCCATCTACATGTCAAGAATTTACGGGGTGTAACAGTGATATCCTTGTTCGTGGGCAATTCAACTACATGGATGTGGTTTATGGGGTTTATGCTCTTGATTAGGGACTTTCATACCTCTAATCATTTAATCCAACTTAGCTTCACAACTACTTCTACAAGTGGTGGAGTGATAATTCTAAGCCAGTGTCTTGCTATCATCCCATTTTATTAACCAAGCAAGGCAATTTAGGTATAAATTTCTATCCTTATTGCGAATCATATCCTAAGATAAAAACTTGCTCCCTACATTCTTAAGTTCTTGCCTAGGGTTGCTCTTTCAAGCTTTTACCTAAGCTTAACATGTATGTTTTCATGGTGATCAAGCATAAAAACAACAATAATGAAGAATTTAAGACAAAACAACAATTAACAACTCAAACCAATACGAATTCATGCAATTACAATCATATCACGTGGCCTCAACCCTTGGGGAAGGGTTTTAGCCACTCATGTTCGTACAATAACTTAAAAACATCGTTAAAGTAGAGTACTTACAAGAATAGGTGAAAGAGAATGTAAAATTGGTGAACCCAAGGTGAGTTCTTCACTTCTTCCTTCGCTCCTCTACGATTATCAGAAAATATTTTGTGAAATTTGATTTTGGAAGCTAAGGGTTTAATTTATAGTAAATAAGGAATGTGCCAATTTTTTTCTGTCATGGAATGGCTCCATGGCATGGAGGTGGACGTGCCAATTTGTCTCCATGACACTGAGGTATCGCGAATGCACACTGGAACTAGACTAAAAAATGACCTTCGGCCGAGGCATACCGCGATGGCACCGTGGCACGATGCCCAGGCTGCGCGATGGCCTGCGTGACACGGCCTCTAGCGCGCAGATATGCCTGGCGTGGCACGGCGCTGGCGCGCAGGCGCCCTAGAGTTGCTGCATTCTCTCGCGCCTGGCATTGGCGTGGCGCGACTCTGGGTGTGGCGCAAGCACAGCGTGGCACGCTGCCTGGCGCGATCAACCTTGACATGGCATGCTTCCTTACCGACTTTTGCAATTTGCTTCCAAATCCATTCCCCCACTTCACCCATCATTATTTAGTCCCTCAAATGCCTTTTTCACCTACAAAACAAGGACTAATCATATTGATTAGTACATATCCAAATTTACATAAAATCACATGAAAATGTAAATGCATAAATAGACAAACATGACCAAACTAAATTATAAAATAGCACTTGGGCACGCAATTATACCCAAGATCACTGGATCACCTGGAAATTGAAATTCTATCTTATGGGTTCTACAATTTACTGAGGCATAACATGCATGTAGCCTATCCATACCAAAGGTAACATTGAAATCAGTCATGTCTAACTCTACTAAATCGGCTGAGGTGACTTTCTAAAGGATTGTGAAAGGACAGTTTCTATATACCTCTCGATCTATAATTGAGTCACCGATCGGAGTACTGAAACTAATAGCAACATAAGGTGTTACAAAAAATAAAGTAGCCCTTAGATCTAACAATGCATGTACGTCAAGATGAGATACTCGCAATGTACCAACCACAACATCTTGAGAGACCTCCTTCTCCTGGTGAGATGAGAAAGCATAAAATCTGTTCTGATGCAAACCACCACATGCACTAGTGGAAACACCTTACTAAGAAGGACGTGCCAATAGAGCTACTGCTGAACTGGTAGTTTGGTTTTGACCTTTTCAATCATCCTTCCTAGCCAAAGGATACTCCCTGCGCAAATGCCAGGTTTCCTACACTTGAAGCAGATATCTGATCCGATTAAGAACTCTCCTATGTGGTTGTTACCACGTTTTTCGTAGACTGAAAAGGCGCACTCTACCAGCGTTTCCCTTTTTCTTCTTGAACCTAATACCCTATTCATCCGATCACCCCGAGGTCTAGATGGAACACCGGTTGATGATGGTGCTAGAGCCGATGACCTCTGGTGGCTTGCCATAGTTGAAAGCATGAGTAAAAGCTTATAAACTGATCATCGTGTCAAACCTGCTAAAAACATAATATCATAAGTCATAAACATGCATAACATCATGAGGAAAAATGGGAGGACTTTTCTTAACCAACTCCATCATGATAGAGCTTACATAATGCCCCAACTATATTGCTCAAGTGTGCAGAGCTGTCCCAAGCATACCTAGGAAAGGAATGATACTTGGTGTGATATCACTAATAAGGACCCATTAGGTTTAACTATGAACATATAGCTACAGGGGCATGTAGTTCTGAGGCCTCAGAGTTTACCTAAATATTGGGCCTACTAGGTGTAGACACTACTCCCAAAAATATGCACATGAGGGCTCATATAATTATCGTGAAATCATACATGAAGTTCTTAGGCTAGTTAAATCATATGATGTGTGATCATACTTGAAATACATGACTAGCCATGAAATAAGGGTCCATTAGTTAGCCAAAATCATGAACTCATAAATCATGAATAATATACATGCTTGGAAAAATCACCATACTTGAAATAGAATTGATTTTCCAAAATCATAGATTCATATGTAGGTAATTCATAAATTTTCATAAAACTTATATAATTGGGCATAAATTTCGAAAACTTGATAGCATGAAATTTATAATCAAAATAGCCATAAAATCTGCCCGTGGATCTTAAAACATACTTTGAAACATGAAGGGAATTAAACCATAACAAATCATAGAGAATTTCATGAAATTGGGCTAAACCCCATAAGCTCATCAACTTAAATTGAGACTTGAATTTATGAATTTGTGGAAAAATTTGGGCATGAGAATGAAAGGAAACTCTCATTCATATCCCTACATACCTAGGTAAATTGAATCTATACTTATCTTTGGAAATCTAAAAGATTTGGAGAAGAAATTGGAGGATTAAAGCTTGATCTTTAGTAGAAAACCTCTAAACTTGCATGCATGGGGGTTGAATGAATTAGAATTGGTTAAACTCCTTTAATATACTTCTGGCAAGGCTTAAAACAATGTACTTTAGGGCTTAGGATCTTAAGAATTACGAAAACACCCTTACTAATTTCAAAGAAATTTAAACACTACAAGGATTAACGACTAACACCACGAGTCATACCTCAATACCACAACTCGTGGTTACAACCCATCATCACCACTGTTTTGCCCTAACTTCTAAAGCATCCCATAGATGAAACCATGAGTCATACCACCGAACACTAGGTTGTTGGACCCATCTGTTATGACTTCTATCAATTTCTTTTCCCCCTTCCATAAGTGCAAACCATGACTCGTTCTTCCACACAACGATTCATACCATGGGATGTACCTCCCAACCCTGACATGCCTGAATCAACCAATGAATCCCTACCACGATCCATTTTTTGCCAAATTGGGTGGTACCAAGAGTTATACCTTCCATACCTGCCACACATGCAACATCCCACGACCCCTAAAAATGACTCGTTACATGATCCCATGAGTTATACCTTGACTCATTGTTAGTATGCTTTTTTTAGCAAATTCGGATGCGAAAACTTCCCATGAGTTGTATCTTCTCACCACGAGTCATCTTGTGAAAATTTTCCCTATTTCTTGTTGATAACCTTTCTAATCCCTAGGCTAGTCTTAGAAACTCTTGGGGTATTACAGACCCATTACACCAAACAACGAGTCATACCTTGACTTGTAGGTCTATGATCTGACAACCAGTAGCTTACCACAATTCTTGACCATGACTCATCACATCAACCTATGAATAGTCCCACGAGTCATTATCACTGATTGGGGCATCTGCTAGCTCACCAAGACAGCCTCCTACAACCTATACTAAGGGACAATGACCCGTACCTAGAGCTGTTCTTAGAGAAAAATGTAGATTTTCTGTTGAATCCGCTATATGTATATGGCTTGGTCGTATTGACTTTTGGAGTGTTACATGCCCTATCTAACTGAACGACAATCTCTGAGTATATGTCTGGGCTTCCCACACCCAAAACTACCATCAGTACCAACCAAGTACTCACCAGGGTGTTTCCTACCACACTTCCTACAATCTATAAAAGTGTACTCCCCAGACATGCTCCTCTTACCTTTAGAGCCTGACGCCCTACTCCTTAAGTCATTTTTGGGTGTTGATGGGACACTAGCTGATAATGGAGCTGGAGCTAATGATCTCTTTTGGGGCTGAGCGCGATGTCCACCACCGGATCTCTACTAAAAGTGCCCATTACTCCCTGTCCTGGCCCTCTAAGCCTTTCTCTCTCCTTCTCTTTAATCTACTCTGCCTCTATCTGTTGGGCATGTGTGATCAGTCGAGTAAAATCTATATCATTTATCAGCATAGTGGTCCTATGCTCCCTTACTAATGATCTCCTACTCGATTCAGAAACTTGCTCATATGAGCCCTCGGATCAACAACCATCTCCAATGCATACTTGGAAAATCAGGTAAACTCCAAATCATACTCTTGGATAATCATGTTGTTCTACTTTAGATTGACGAACTCATCTGCCTTTGCCTCTCTCAACTCCTGAAGAATGAACCTCTCCAAGAAAGCAGTAACAAATTCATCCCAACCCATGGGAATCGCTCCAACTCCCCTGCTATCCTTCCACTGACAGAACTATATGTTAGAAACCCCTTTCAGCTGATAGGAGGCTAAGTATGCACTCTCCTCTCTAGTCACCCCTATGATCAGGGTGATCATCTACACTTCCTCAATAAATTCATATGGGTCCTCATCAATATTCAACCCAAGAAATTCAGGTGGGCTCATCTTGAGGAAGTCTCGCACTCTCGCCGCTGTTGCATTCCCATTCTGGGCAACGTGGGCAACTGCCTTTTGGTTGACCTGAGCAGTCATGGCTTGCCCTAACATCTTAAATGCCGCCCTGAACACGACATAAGTAACAACCTCGGGCAAGGCATCCACTCGACCTGATGGGGTTGGCTGGTGCCCATCTCGATTGCCATTGCCATAGCCATTTCTATTGCCATTTCTTGTAGCATTTACTCAATGTGTAGGCATATTTCTGCAAATGTGTATAGAACGAATTAGTGGAAAAGAGAGATACTTCATCGCACGACATGAATCATGAAAGAAGGCAAATTTTGTAAGACATCTTGTAGCCTCTTCCCCATAAGTGTGACAAGTTTAATACCTATGGACAAACTCCACTTGATGTGTTTTTTAGACACCCTAAGACTCACCTAAACCTTTGCTCTGATACTAAGTTTGTCAGGACTGAGCTAAGACCTTGGACCAAGACACGAGACCTAGAACCACGAATGGATCCAAGCTAACCCATGGTACATACATAGCATGACTTAAGAGCTTAATCAAGAAGAAATTTAAATAAGCATGGATAAGCAAAATTCTGAGTATCATAAAATGAAGGAAAAAGCGTAATATCACAACACTGAGTCACAAAGATGAACATACAAAATCTATGTCTGAAAGTCTATTCTATTTATTGAGATGCTGGACAAGCCCCCAGCTAACTCCAAGTCTGAAACTAAAATAAAACATTAAGAGTGTAAACTGATAGATGTCCTCTGATTTTGAGGACATAACTAAAGCGAGAAGGAGCTGAACTAAGTGAGTGCAAGCTAGTGAAGAGACTGGAAGGGATCACCCAAACCTTATCTTGAGATGATATAGCATAGAGTATGCAGTCATTACTTTGAATGTATTCAGTATGTAAGGCAAGTAAAACATTATAGTAAAACGTTAATTGAAATCATGAATATTAATCAAAATAGATCATGAGAGTAAGGACCATATGCTAAAGGCAATATATCTGAGATATTCATAATCATACACTATTCAGCACAATCTGAACATAATGACCCAAGGTTTAGAAATAGAAATCCTATAACTTGTAATGCTTGAAATCATAAATAAAAACTCATAAACTAACCAATGGGTCATATATCACGCCCCACCTTGGGAGGCATGACTGGCACCTGGTGCCCATCTAGGACCTGAACTACTGAGCTGATTGAGCCTAAGCACCTCTAGTGCAGGGCTGACTCTAACTCTGGATCAGGAAAACAACGGGCTATATAGCGGCTATAAATACAACCCCCAGCCGACAAGGCCTATAGCCACCTGTGAAAAGAAACAGCTAACCAGAGACAAACAAACTTAGGGAGTCCTATGCGGGCCGACACGGCACCATGATATCTAGTTATAACTGGAAAGTGGAATCAGATGCTAAACTGAGCTATGACCGATAAGGCCACCAATCAACAGCTAAATAGGGCCCAACACGGCCGACACACATAGTCTAAAACACATTGGGACCCACATGACCAATATCATCTAACCACAGGGAAGTAATGCAATCTGCAAGCGTCTAGGAGTAATAAGATGGTCGGGACAGGGCCCCAGCCTACCCATACTGTACAAACAAAAGAAATAAACTTGTATCACTCAAGCTCCGAAAGAACGGAGCTGACGGTTCTATATGGCTGACTAGAACTATGAGGGACCTGCTACTCGTCGATGTGTACCTGCAGGCAAGTAATGCAGCACCCCAGAAGATGGCATCGGTGCCACAGGTACTGAGTATGTAAAGCAACAACTTTAAATGTCTGAAAGTAAGAAATAGAACTGACAATAACTGAAGTAAAGAAAACGGACTTAAGCTGACTGCGACAGTGAAATCAAGACTAAACATAACTATAATAATGAAGGTAGGGTTCATACCTGGCAAATGAGGCATCTTACTATCTAACTATCAATAACTAAAGCAAGCATAATCCTTACCTGGCCCCCATAAGCCGGAAAGTACAATCAGCACCTAATAACCCACCTGGGCCCCCATTAGCCCTATTGAGTACACCTTAATCTACATACCCCTATCCAGGTCATACTGAGTCAACTACCAGCTATAACCGTCCTACTGATCCCCTGGGTCTGCAACTGGGCCCGCTCAGCCCCTGACTATAGTGGTGTCTGACTCCGGAGGACTCCTAATATCTACACCCCGGGCATAAACGCTCGGCGGGGGTATGTATAAGGCCAACCACGACAATATGAGGATTTGGATCCCCATATTCATTCCTTGTGGACAACATGCCGCTCCATAGAGCGACGTATCCTCGCCCTTGGCAGGAGGCAACATAGTTATTAACCAGGCGACATAGTGATAACATACTCCTGACATGCTTTGCTGGGATTCATACTGTACTACTATGTTGAAGAAACTAACTTGCCGAAAGATAATGCTTTAACATACCTCGATTGCCGGTTTCTGATTAACTGATGGGTTCCAATTAGTATTTGATAGCTCTTCCCAACTGAAATCGTGTTACTGGAAAGTTAGGACTAGTTTTAACACTAAATTTGGCAAAAAGAAAAACTTTTGTATATAAATATTAATTATATTCCAACATTACGGAACACGATCAAAACCTTATTATTTCTCAAAAGTCCAGAAGGGATAAATGCTTACTTTAAGCTTGGAATCATATTGACACTAGTTATGAGCAATTCCAACAACTTTCGCTCGGCGGGACGATAATTCACCGGGCAAATTTCACAAAACTAACTCCGTAAATGCTCCATGTAGCCTTATACTTCGATACCCAAAGTTAATTCAAATTTGGACGGTGTTTACGGCGTAATCGGATGAAAATTAAATGCTTCCCGCATCTTTACCTTTGTTGGTCGAAGTTATATGAGTAAATAACATGAAGTCTAAGGGTGAGGCCTATATATACTTGAGGTAGCAGACAAGGCAATGTGGCACAGTGCCCAACACGCTGATTCTGCTCTATGCCACGTTGGCTAACATGGAGGAGCAGCTCCATGCCACTTTTCCCCTCTGGGCAGCTTGGTTCGGCCTCCTCACGCAAAATCCCGACTTTGCACTCGTTCGGCCTTTTCCCCGGCCCTTTCCTCTTATGTATGGCACTCTAAAACTCTCAACCAACATACAAATAGGCCGATTAAACGTTAAAAACTTATGGGGTGTAACATCCTCCCCCCTTTAAGAACATTCGTCCTCGAATGTCAACTTCTGCTTGCAAGAACCTTAATCTTGCAATTACTTATTCTGGAAAAATTTCAGCAGAGTCTCCGCTGTAACATGGACTATCCAAAACCTTGAAACACAGAAAAGTCCAATACAGGTACTCCACACAATACTATGGCATTCATTTCACAATAGACTAAAATCAATTATCTCACATATACCTGTATGTATGCAACTTATGAAACAACAACAACAACATACCTCTAACTGCACAATCTGACTAAGTCTGAAATAACTGGGGGTATCTGGTTTTCATAGCGTCTTCTGCTTCCCAGGTCATCTCCTCTCGGTTCTTATTTTTCCATAACACTTTAATGGAAGCAACATCTTTAGTTCTCAGTCTATGGATCTGCTAATCTAGTATGGCTATTGGAGCTTCTTCATAATCTAACTCCTCAGTGATTTGGACGTCTTTGACTGGGATAATCTAGGAGGGATCTCCTATACACATCCTCAGCATTGATACCTTTAAAATTGGGTGAACAGATTCTAATTCGGGAGGTAAATCCAATTCATAAGCCACCTGGCCAATCCTTCGGCCAATCTGAGAAGGCCCAATAAACCTCGGGCTGAGCTTACCTTTCTTACCAAATCTCATCACACCCTTCATCGGTGAAACCTTCAGGAATACCAAGTCACCCATATTAAACTCTAGGTTTCTTCGCCGCACATCGGCATAAGATTTCTGGCGGCTCTGAGCTGTGAGCAAACGTTCCCTCATAAGCTTTACTTTCTTTTCTGACTGATGAATAATATCTAGTCCAACCGATGCCGATTCTCCTACCTCAAACCAACAAGCTAAAGACCTACACTCCTGCCCATATAACGCTTCATAAGGCGCCATTTGAATTGCTGAATGATAACTGTTATTATAGGCAAATTCAATAACATGTAGATGTTCATCCCAGCTGCCTCCAAAATCTAGCACACACGCTCGTAACATATCCTCGAGCATCTGGATGGTACGTTCTGCCTGCCCGTCTGTCTGAGGATGGAAGGTTATGCTCAGTTAACCTGCGTCCCCTGGCCTCTCTGAAAAGACTGCAAAAATTTAGCTGTAAACTACGCCCCTTTGTTAGAGATAATTGACAGTGGAACACCATGCAATTGGACTATTTCTCTAATATACAACTCAGCATAATTTTCGACTGAAAAGGTAGCCCTTACTGGTAGAAAATGAGGTGATTTTGTCAACCTATCAACAATTACCCAGATAAAATCATATTTACGCCTGGTACGAGGCAACCCTACTACGGAATCCTTATTAACTGCCTCCCATTTCCATAAAGGCACGGCTGTATCTTGTGTCTGTCTGCCTAGTTTCTGATGTTCAGCTTTCAACTATTGGCAATTGGGACATTGAGCTAGGAATTCTTCTATCCCCTTTTTCATTCTCGGCCACCAGTTAATCTCTTTTACATTATGGTACATTTTTGTCGAACCTGGATGGAGAGAGTAACGGGCATAGTGTACCTCGCCCATAATTTGTTGGCGAAGCCCTGCCACGTCTGAAATGCAGAGGCGATCCCTATATCTCAAAACTCCGTCCTCGGTTATCTGGAAATCTGTCACTTCCCCTCTCTGGACCCTATTCCTGAGCTGAACCTGGCTAGGATCTTCATACTGCCGTTGTTTCACTTCCACAACCAATGATAACACTGTGGTATTCTGGATTACCGCTCCATTGTCTCCTGATTCTACTATACGAATGGCTAAATTGGCTAACTGATGCAATTCTCGGGCTAATTGCTGCTACTCGGGCTGTAAATATGCCAGGCTTCCCATGGATTTGCGGCTAAGGGCATCTGCTACAACATTGGCCCTTCCTGGGTGATATAAAATATTCACATCATAATCCTTTAATAGCTCCAACCAGTGACGTTGCCGCAAATTCAACTCTTTCTGGGTGAAAATATACTACAGGCTGTTGTGATCAGTGAAAATATCTACATGGATGCCATATAGGTATTGTCTCCATATTTTCAAGGCATGAATCGTCGCAGCTAACTCTAGGTCATGGGTAGGGTTCTTTTTCTCATGCTTCCTCAGCTGCCTAAAAGCATAGGCAATCACCTTACCATGCTGCATCAAAACAAATCCTAACCCAACACCCAAAGCATCACAATAGACTGTATAACCCTCTGTTCCTTCTGGCAACGCTAGCACCGGTGCTGATGTCAATCTATCTTTCAGTTCCTGAAAGCTCTGCTCACATGCCTCATTCCAATGGAATTTTGCTGCCTTCTGCGTCAATTTGGTTAATGGTGCTGCTAAAATGGAAAATCCTTCCACGAACCTTCTATAATACCCAGCTAATCCCAGGAAACTACGTACCTCGGTCGGAGTGGTTTTCACTACCTCTATCTTCTGCTATCTACTTGTATACCAACATCTGACACTATATGGCCCAAGAAGGCTACTGAATTCAACCAAAATTCTCATTTAGAACATTTTGCATATAGCTGGCGATGTCTGAGAATTTGGAGCCCTGTCCGTATATGATCTTGGTGATCTGCCTCTGAGTGGGAATACACCAGAATCATCGATAAATACTATCACGAACAAGTCCAGGTATGGTCTAAAAATGTTATTCATCAGGTCCATAAACACTGCTGGGGCGTCTATCAGTCCGAATGATATGATTAGAAATTCAAAGTGGCCATATCTAGTCCTGAAGGCAGTCTTTGGAATATCTCTTTCACAAACCCAGACCTGATGATATCTTGACCTTAAGTCAATCTTTGAAAAATATCTCGCTCCCAGTAGCTGATCAAACAGGTCGTGTATTCTGGGAAGCAGGTACTTATATTTTATAGTGACTTTATTTAGCTGCCGATAATCCACACACATATGGAGGGCGCCTTCCTTCTTCCTCACGAATAGAACTGGCGCACCCCATGGTGAGGTACTCGGCCTGATAAAGCCCTTGTCTAGAAAATCATTCAATTTTTCCTTTAGTTCTCTGAGTTTAGCAGGAGCCATCTCATATGGAGGAATAGAGATAGGCTGAGTGTCTAGTAATAAATCGATTACAAAATCAATTTCCCTTTCTGGGGGAATACTAGGAAGCTCATCTGGAAATACGTCGGGAATTTCATTAACCACTGGAATAGACTAAAGGGTCGGAAGCTCTGCCCGAACATCCTGAACTCTGACTATATGATAAATGCACCCTTTTCTATCAAGTTTCTCGCCCGAAGATCGGAAATAAACCTACCTTTTTTCGTGGTTGTACTTCCTTTCCACTCCCATACTGCCTTCCGTAGAAAGTGGAGTCGGAAAATCTTGGTCCAGCATTCAACATTGGCATAGCATGGAGCTAGCCAATCATACCCATAATAGCATCAAAATCAACCATTTCTAGTTCTATCAAGACTGTCATAGTTTGACGACTGGCAACCTCTACTGTACACCCCTGATAGACCCTTCTGGCCATGATAGAGTCACCAATGGGTGTATACACTGAGAAAGGTCGCCGAAGCAATTCTGGCATAATACTAAACTTTCGATCCACTAACGGTGTAACATAGGACAAGATGGATCCTAGATCTATCAACACATAAGTAGGATGAGAGCAAATGTTCAGCATACCTGTCACAACATCTGGTGACAACTCTGACTCTTGTCGCCCCAGTAGTGCATAAGTACGGTTTGGGTCAGCATCTGAATTGGTTGCCCCTATTCTGCCTCGGCCTCTACCGGCTGAAACCGATGGCCAACGCCCAGCTGGGGATGCTGGAGCTCGTGATCCTGCCGAGGACCTATCTTGTCGATCCCGGTCATCCTGACCCCTAGATGGACAATTCCTCTTCTGATGACCCTCTTGTCCACAAATGTAGCATGTTATGGAACCATACCTGCATGCTCCAGAGTGGCGTCGACTGCAAATAGGGCAAAGTGGTATCGTAAACCCACTCTGCTCCACTCCCCTCTACTTCTGTGAACCTACTGCTCGCGAACCTTCACCGGTCTCTGGCTGCACTCGGCGACTAGACCTGCTCCTCTGCCATTGTGGTGGAGGCGGGGGTCTAGGCGGCCTATCTGATAACCGTGGCCTAGGTCCTCCTCCGGACTCCTCTTATAATTCACTCGGTCTATCCCTGCACCGCTGCTCCTGACTTGTCCTTCTAATCTCTCGTTGGCGCTGCCTGATACCCTCAATATTCTGAGCAAAAGTCTGCACACGGGCGATATCCATATCCTTTCGTAGCGTTGCTGTAATGCAGGTATCAACATATTCTGGGTTCAGCCCCATAATAAAGCGGTGTACCCTGGCTAGCATTGTGTCCACACAGGCTGGCGCATATCGAGCCAAGGGATCAAACCACATGGCATATTCCCGAACACGCATCAACCCCTGCTCCAAGTGTAAGAACTGATCAACCCAGGCCTGTAGAATCTCCCGCGGTAGGTAATGATCCAAGAAAGCCTCTGAGAATCTGGGCCAGGTCGGAGAGGAAACATCTCTCCCTCGGGACCTCTCCCAACTCTCATACCATAGTATGGCGATGTCCCGTAACCGAAATACCGCCAAGTCAACCGACTCTGTAGGTGCAACATGCATCACCCTGAAAATCCTCAGCATCTGGTCTAAGAAGTCTTGAGGGTCCTGGGTACGATCTGTCCTTGTGAATTATGGGGGATTTAGTGCTTGGAACTCTCGGACCCTCGAGCTACCCGGCCCTCCTAAGGATTCTGCAACTGTAGGTGGGACTGGCTGGCGTGGAGCAGCCATCATCTGGGCTAGCATAACCACTGTGCTCCTGACCTCCTGGTCGGATGGTACTGGTATAGAAACTGTCGGAGCCGGTGCCGTAACACTGGCCGTCCCAAGAGGCTTCTGACGTGGTGGAGACTGCTGGTGAGGTCGAGATGATACCTCCGTATCATCCTCAGATAGGGCCGATTCTAACCGAGGCTGAGGAACCCTGCTGGTGCCTTCTCCTGCTTCTACATCTAACCTCCTGCCTGTCATAGGTTGTCGCTGGTTCGACATTTTCCTGTAAACAAAGGAGTATAATGAACTTAGGGACTCAACCCTGTACTGTACCGCTCTATAGCACGACTAAATAAGAAGAAAGAGTAACCATCCTATCGTTCTTTCCAGCCTCCTGCCTATAGTATGTGGTGCACAACACATCCATAGATAGGACTGTACTTAGCACGGCTTGGAGACTCCCTGGGATACTACCTGCTCTGATACCAAGTTTGTCACGCCCCACCTTGGGAGGCATGACTGGCACTTGGTGCCTGTCTAGGACCCGAACTACTGAGTTGATTGAGCCTAAGAACCTCTGGTGCAGGGGTGACTCTAACTTTGGAATCAAGAAAACAACGGGCTATATAGCGGTTGTAAATACAACCCCCGGCCGACAAGGCCTATAGCCACCTATGAAGATAAACAGCTAACTAGAGACAAACAAACATAGGGAGTCCTATGCGGGTCGACAAGGCCACCATGATATTTAGTTATAACTGAAAAGCGGAATCAGATGCTAAACTGAGCTATGACTGACAAGGCCACCAATCAACAGCTAAACAGGGCCCAACACGGCCAACACACATAGTCTAAAACACATATGGGCCCCACACGGCCGATATCATCTAACCACAGGGATGTAATGCAATCTACAAGCCTCTATGAGTAATAAGATGGTCGGGACAGGGCCCCGGCCTACCCATACTATACAAACAAAAGAAATAAACCTCTATCACTCAAGCTGCAGAAGAAAGGAGCTGACGGTTCTGTATGGCTGACTAGAACTACGAGGGACCTGCTCCTCGTCTATGTGTACCTACAGGCATGTAATGCAGCGCCCAGAAGAGGGCGTCAGTACCACAGGTACTGAGTATGTAAAGCAATAACTTTAAATGTCTGAAAGTAAGAAATAGAACTAACAATAACTGAAGTAAAGAAAACAGACTTAAGCTGACTGCGGTAGTGAAATAAGGACTAAACATAACTATAATAATGAAGGTAGGGTTCATACCTGGCAAATGAGGCATCTTACTGTCTAACTATCAATAACTAAAGAAAGCATAAACCTTACCTGGCCCCTATAAGCCGGAAGGTACAATCAGCACCTAATAACCCACCTGGGCCCCCATTAGCCCTAGTGAGTACACCTCAATCTACATACCCCTATCCAGGTCATACTGAGTCAACTACCAGCTATAAGCGTCCTACCGATCCCCTGTATCTGCAACTGGGCCCGCTCAGCCCCTAATTGTAGCGGTGTATGAGTCTGGAGGACTCCTAATATCTACACCCCGGGCATAAACGCTCGGCGGGGGTGTTTATAAGGCCAACCATGACAATATGAGGATTTGGATCCCCATCTTCATCCCTTGTGGACGGCATGCCGCTCCATAGAGCGACGTATCCTCGCCCCTGGCAGGCGGCGGCACAGCTATTAACAATGGGGTGGTCGCAGAAGCTATATAGGTATAATCCAGCCCAAAACAATACAATTTACGAGTCTCGACTGACAACAACAACTAGACATGATAACATACTCCTAACATGCTTTGCAGGGATTCGTACTAGACTACTATGCTGAATAAACTAACTTGCCGAAAGAAAATGCCTTAAAATACCTCGATTGCTAGTTTCTAATTAACTGATAGATCCCAATTAGTATTCAATAGCTCTTCCCACCTAAAATCGTGTTGCTGGAAAGGTAGGACTAGTTTTAACACTAAATTCGGCAAAAAGGAAAACATTCTATATAAATATTAACTATATTCCAACTTTAAGGATCACAATCGAAGCCTCGCTATCTCTCAAAAGTCTAGAAGGGAGAAATGCTTATTTTAAGCCTGGGATCGTATTGACACTAGTTTGGAGCAATTCCAACAACTTTAGCTCGGTGGGACGACGATTCGCCAAGCGAATTTCACAAAGATAACTCCGTAGAAATGCTCCCTGTAGCCTTATACTTCGATACCCGAAGTTAATTCGGATTTGGACGGTGTTTAGCGGCGTAATCGGAAGAAAAGTAAATGTTTCCTGCGTCCTTACCTCTGCTGATCGAAGTTATATGAGTAAATAACATGAAATCTAAGGGTGAGGCCTATATATACTTGAGGCTGCAGACAAGGCAATGTGGCACACTGCCCAACGCGCTGATTCTGCTCTGTGCCATGTTGGCTAACGCAGAGGAGCAGCTCTGTGCCACTTTGCACCTCTGGGAAGCTTGGTTCAGCCTCTTCCCGCTAAATCCCAACTTTGAACTCGTTCGGCCTTTCCCCCGGCCCTTTCCTCGTACGTATGGCACACTAAAACTCTCAACCAACATACAAATAGGTCGATTAAATGTTAAAAACTTACGGGGTGTAACATCATATATGCAATAAAATATAATATCATGAGTTATGAACATGAGTAACTGAAATTCTGAGGAATAATGGGAGAATGGTCACAACCGACAACAACTATGTATGAGCGAATGATTATTCCACGTCTTTCCCACGTAGTAGAGAGCCATCCTAAGCCTTGCTAGGGAAAAGGTCGAGTGAGGTGTGATATCACGGGTGTGCCCTTAAATGGGGGAAGCACTCTCTTGAGAGGTCCTAATAAAACATATCCTACATAGGACGTACTTCAGAGATCGAGGTCCTCGGAATCTATGGCCTACTCGGTAGTAGACACTACTCCCAAAATATGCATATTGCTCATACAATCATATTCTCAAAACACATCTTAAATCTGAATAACTGAGGAGTCTTGACTCTAAATATCTCTTTAAAATTGATCTTGTAAGCCTTGGCTAAAATCATGATAAGTGTACTAACTTTGAACGGGCTTGCAAGTCATGAAATCATACATACTTGAAGTAGATTTCATAATTCAAAATCATGGAATCATAAGTTAAGAATTCATAAATATTCGTGCATACTAGAAAATTCATCATACTTGAAATTACAGACTCATAAGCTTGAATTTCATAAATTATGCATAATAGGGCATAATAATCATAAACTTGAAATCATGATTTAATAATTAAATTAGGAATAAAATATGCTACAACAGTCTTAAATTATCAATCAAATCATGAAGGGATTGCACCCATAGACATAGCATGAATATTCACATGGAATTGGGTTAAAACCCTAGAATTTCAATACACTTAATTGGAGACATGAATTCATGAGTTAGAGAAGAAATTCGATATGAGGGTTGAAGAAATCCTCCATTCATGGCCCTTCATACCTAGGTAACTTGATTTCTACGCTGGTCTGAAAGCCCAAGAGAATTGAGGAAGAAATTGAGGAGGAACTCTAGCTTGATCTTGGAAGAGGATTTCAAATTCAACGAAATTATGATAGCATAATGTCTTAGGCTAGGTTAAACCCTCTTAAAACACTCTCTCGGAGGCTTAAAATGATGTAGTTTACGAGTTAGAAACTTAAAAATTATGAAAATACCCTTAATGATCCGACTGCAAAAAGGCCATTGGCAGTCCCAACAAGTGGCCTAATAACTCATTCGGCCACATGACAGCTAGTTAATTCTTCTCATTACCATTGGCCAAAATTCCAACTTTCCAATCTTTATTTGGCGCCTCCACTTAATGATTCATTATTACACTTGTCGGATCACTTCACCACTCATCACAACCCTTTAAATCTTGAGTTTCCAACCAAGCTTCACCCTTAACGGGCCAACTAATGAACTGTCAGGTTACTAAATGACTTGTTGTGAAAATTTGTCCTGACTTCTGAATTTTTACCTTTCTCCAACACTGCACACTCAAAAGATTCCCCAACGAATCATGGGGTGACTTGACGACTGTCATCCCATCTGTCAAGTATCTTAGAACCCCTATTTTGGCCCACTCTTACACACCTAATGTGTAACTTAACTACCCATCAGGTCGTTGAATGGCTCATTTTGTGACTTGGTGCATATTTTCCTATTTTTTCTATTTAAACCCTCGAGTCAGATCTTAGGAAATTTTGGGGTGTTTCACAGTTAAAGGTGCACAAAAAGAATTACCCCACACATGACCTAGAGTTGGCAGTGGTGGTATTCACCCTAAAATTCTGGATACATTACCTGTATAGGGCTCATTCTAAGGTGTTCACAAAACATCGCAGTCTACAATATGTGTTCTCCCAGAAAGATCTTAATTTGAGACAAAAAAGATGGATTGTACTGCTTAAGGATTATGATATCAAAAATTTGTATTACCTAGGGAATGAAAACGTGGTGGCCAATGCCTTGAGCCGAAAAGTGGTGATCATGGGCGGTCTAGCTTGCTTGGAATCTACTTGATGGCCAATGGCTAGAGAAGTCTAGACACTGGCAAAAAACCAGATGAGACTTTTGTTGGCAGAATCAGGTGGAATACTAGCTAGCATGGATGTGATGTCATCATTAAAGCTAAGTAAGTTTCGGGACAAAGTCTTGTGTGGGGAAGCTACGGAGGTAGTTCTAGATGAAAAAGGGGTCCTAAGAATAAAGGGACATGTGTGCGCTCCCTTGATTGGTGAGCTGATTAAAACCATCCTATCAAAAGCTTACAACTCGAGGTACTCCATCCATCCTAGGGATACATAAATGTACCATAACCTGAAGTGATATTATTGGTAGGGCAGGATGAAGAGGAATATTGTTGATTATTTTGCCCAATGTTTGAGCTATTAGTAGGTGAAGTACGAGCACCGAAAGCCTAGGGGAGTAATTCAGAGGATGCCTATTCCATATTAGAAATAGGAGAGGATAGCGATGGACTTTGTGGTTGGTCTTGCAATGACATTGTGGAAGTTTGACTCCATTTGGGTCATTTTTGATAGACTGACAAAGTCTGCCCACTTCTTGCTTGTATAGGTAACTTATAATGCTGAGAGACTGGATAAGTTGTACGTAAAAGAGGTGATTCGGTTTCATTGGGTGCTAGTTTCGATCGTGTCAGACAGGGGTACTCAATTCACCTCTCATTTCTGGAGGACTATGTAGGCAGAACTAGGTAACAAGTTAGATTGGAGAACATTCTTCCATCCGCAAACAGAGGGATAGTTGGAGAGCACCATTAAACTATTACAGGACATGTTTTAGGCCTATGTGATAGATTTTGGTGGCCATTGGAATAAATTCTTAATCTTAGGGGAGTTTCCTTACAACAATAGTTATCATTTGAGTATTGGCATGGCGCCATTTGATGCTCTATATGGGACAAAATGAAGGTCTCCAATTATGTGGTTCGATGCATTTAAGGTGAGACCTTGGGATACCAATTTGCTTAAAGAGTCTTTGGAAAAGGTTCGGGTGATTCACGAATCTCTGGTAGCTGCTCAAAGAAGGCAAAAGTAGTATGCAGACAAAATAAAAGTGAGAGGAATGGAGTTCATAGTAGGAGAGCAAGTATTGCTCAAGTTATCCCTCATGAAGGGGGTAATGCGGTTTGGGAAGCGGGGCAAGCTTAGCTCGAGGTACATTGAGTCGTTAGAGATTCTCCAACGTGTAGGGGAAGTAGCTTATGAATTAGCATTACTGCTAGGATTGTTAGGAATACATCCAACTTTTCATGTTTCCATGCTGAAGAAATACAATGGAGATGGGTCATACATAATCAAATGGGACTCGGTGTTACTGGATGAGAGCTTGACCTATGAAAATAGCCAGTGGCGATAGTAGATAGAGAGGTCTGCAAGTTGAGATCGAAGGAGATTGTAATGGTAAAGGTCTAGTGGAAGAATCATCCCATAGAGGAAGCCACTTGGGTGACCAAGGCCGACATCGGAACAAATATACAAAACTATTTGTGGAATTTGGTATGTTCTCTTTCTTATGTTTATAGGCCATTCAGGGATGAACTATATTTTCATTGGGATCTAATGTAACAACCCATACATTATTATGATGGGAATAAGTTCAGAACACCTTAACTGACCTATATTGTTGATAGGAAGGTGTTGTGGAGAGATAGTGAAAATTCTTAATTAGAGAGTGGGCTAAGTACAGGAATTAAGAGATACTCCTTAGAGGGGTCTATTTTAGCGGAGGGATTTCAGCTGTAGTGAGACCATTATCATGGTCAGAGTTTCACCATAACGGACTAGGAGAATAATCATTGGATCTACTGCGGCAGTGTCCTGACCACCATAGCGTGTCCGCTGCAACTGACGACGGAAATCAATAAATGGGTTTTAAGTGGGATATCAGGGGTTATGCCCCCGTTATTCTAAGGCATGAAGTTCTAGAACTAGAGGTGATTTTTACAAGTGCAGAGCAATTCCCCTTCTAAGAGAAGAAACTTGATTTGATTCTTCTATTTTTCTTATTCCCTAGCGCCATAAAATCTATTAGGGGACCTGTTATGGTGGAAATCCTAGGTTGAAAATCCCTAGAAGGTGAAATTAAGGGAAATTGATTGGGTAATGAAGGATGGTTGGTTGCTAGTTTTGTAAACATGTAATTGTTTCTTCCTAGGGTTGATATGATGTAGAATTTCATATATAAGATTGTTTGAGACCTTTAAATTGGTGAAGATTGAACCTTTAACTCTAAAAACTACTTTAAGGGGTTTAGAGGAGTAGAAAACTCCATGAACTAGGATATGTTAATCCTAGCAAGATTAGGTTATGATAATTTAACCTTGAGATATTGAATTGTACCATATACAAGTAGAACCGGGTGGGTTTGAATTTCCAGTCCCTTGGTCAAAAAAGTGAATGATGGAATGTTATTTTATTATTTGCTTTAGACTTTGAACTTTCAGACACATTGAGGAAAGGAAAGGCTCCAGCGGAGCAATTGACATTTGACCCTTTAAATAGAGGTAGGTTATGTTTCAGAAGGTGATAGAGTTTTTATAATGAAATGTATAGATGTGGAATGATAAGGTGTATATTGGACTCTAAACCTTAAGTGTTGTAAAATCATCCTTGTTAAATTCCCTGAATGAATGTTCCTAATACGATGTTGTTACCTGTGTAATGTGGAAGTAAATGTGGATAGCTTGTTCATGCCCTTTCATATTTGTTAAGAATGTTATAGAATTGCTTAAACTTTTAAGTTAATGGAGGTAAGATGAGGCCTTCTGAAAGTCATGTCAATGGACTTAGTGATAATATATCAACTATGAGAATTAAAGTGGATACTATGAATGTCCTGAGATGAGTGGCTCGTGCCTGAGGGGATCATCCGGACGAGCAATGATGGTTGAGTGGATCGTGTCCGAGGGGAGCATCTAGATGAGCAGAAGACTGGGAGGGGGTACCACATTTGTACAATGCATGGATTTCTAGAGTCTGTTGCAGGGCATGACTGGAAGAGAAGAAATAAAACCCTCTAGCATGTGTGTACATTGATGTTTAGTGATTAACTGTTCATGGTGATGTGACGAAGGCGTGTTCTCAACATATCACCATTCATTATATCATTTGATTTATTGTGAGAATGTAACAAGCAAATTGAGTATTTTGTGTACCAAACTAAACTGAACCTGTTGTCATGTGTTTCTCCATCTAAATTGTTAAGGTGTTGTAATGACATGATGGTTGGTATTGTTAAATGTGGTCTCGAGATTGAGTTGTGAAATCTTCTGTGAATGATTCATTCTATATTTTAAGTTTTTATGTGGTGTCAATAATCTACTGATGACTGTGAATAGCATGGATGATTATAATGACTTGTATGTTGAAAAGAGTTAATTAAATATTAGGTATGCAGCTAAGTCAATATAATGCCAAGGCAGTACTACTACAGTAGGACTTATTCTGCCGTGGTGATGTTACACCCCATAAGTTTTCTTTGTCTAACCAATCTATGTTTGTGCATGTTGAAGTGATTTTAGAGTACGACATACGTAGGAGGAGGCTCGAAGAGGAACGCGCAAGCACGCTGTCGAGCGAGCAGGAGGAAAGAGAGCAGAGGCAGGCTGCAATGGGCGCTACATTGCGAACCTCCCTCCTCCACAAGGGGCGGCACATCGCACCTCTATCCTGGTTCAATGGGAGCCATGCCGCGAACCCTAACACCACCTCCCTATACTTATATATTTAAGTGAAATGTTATTTCATTTATAACTTTTCCACAAGAGGGCTTCGACTAGGGCTATTTTCCTTGGAATTTCAATCAAATTGAAGTTAAATTATGCTATTAAATTGCTTCTAATTACAAATTCTTCTTGGGTAATGATTCTTGGACCTGCAAGGAACATATATACAGAGTTGAATCTTTGAAAGTGTCTCAAATTGATGGAGCTCTATGGAGTAGAAGCCGTAGAAATCATTCCTATTTAAGTCTATCTTCTCTACAAGTGATAGTAAGTATTTATACCTTTCTAATCTATAAGAATTCATAACGTTTTGCCAAATTGGAATTGTTTTGACATGTTGTCATTGTGTTTTGTGGGTTGTCACTACTGGACTAAATTTTGAACTATAAAGGCCCTATTCCCTTGGCATATAACATGGATATGGAGGGATCACAAGTTCTTAATCAAAGCAGGATTGATTGAGCTGAATTCAGCAATTAAGGTATGTTAAGGCTAACCTTTTCAGACAAGTTATTCTCGTCGTATAATTTATACGACTTGTATCTTTGTATTAGTTTATGATTGTATGTGTTGTGGTTAGCTGCTATGAGATAAATTGAGGTTGTAGCATAGTATCCCTTGTGGGGAAGGACTATATTTAGTTCTAAAAACCGCAATAATAAACAAAGAGATCCCCTGTTTGTTTATTAACCGTCTGGAGGGACTAGTAACATTTTGCTGTCGTACTAATGTCATGGAGGCTCATAGTTAGCTGTTCAGGATAGTTGGTTGAATAAGGGCTACATAGGGTGAAGACGGGCAATATAAATTACTTTTTTGATGCCCATAGACGTACTAAAGCTCGCCTATAGGTTGTTGGCGTACTTGACACCTACAGGGGTAGAATCTTGGTAATACAGTCTTACCTACGAGTTAGTGGCGCCAGGGCTATCTAATGAACTTGGTGGTAGCTTGCTAGATGAAATACCTATTGTTAGTAACCGCATAGCTTTTGACATACAGTTTGTCATGTTAGTCTCTCAAGAAACTACCCTAGTTGCTAGAAGTCTGATAGACTATGTGATATCCTAAGTAGGGATCTTATCGGTTGTTATACGTGGGGCTAATGCCTCCTATTCATACAGATGCCCACGTACATGTTGCCTAGAGGGCTAAGTCTAAGTATACCTGCCTACAGGGCTATAGATTGCTCACAAGAGCTATGTGGCATCTGGAAGAACCTGAATGAGCCCTGCAGAGCCATGTTGAAGTCTATTCACTTATGGGCTTCCCTTATGCCGCAGTGGCATCACTGACCCTCAATAGATCCTTATGCGCTCGGGATATAGTTATAGGAACCCAGATGAATCAAATACAAATATAAGAGCTCAGAAGACTTAGATAAAATTATAGGGGCTTGGATGGCACAAATATAGTTACAGGAGCCTTGATGGCTCAAATACAATTACAGGAGCCCAGAAGGCTCAGATATAGTTACAAGAGACCAGATAACTTAGATATAGTTATAGGAGCCTAGATTGCTCAAGTTGTTACAGGAACCCAGAAGACCTAGATATAGTCTCAGAGGCTTAGTATGCCTTAGTTACAACTGCCTATGGGACTACAGTGAAATAGATAGGAGTATATAGATTGCTTGCACTTGTCGGGGCTTATGGGGGCCCAGACAGGTTTTTCTGTGGTGTTTGTACCTTTCAGTCTTATAGGGGCTACGTTAGGTTCTTGTTTGTATATTTTACTACTAGTTATTTTTCATGTTTTTGAGATTATTTATATTAACTTCTAGCCCTTATTGCTGATTAGTTTCAGTTCCTCATCAGCTCTTATTCATTTATTCTTACTGCCTTACATATTTGGTACATATTGTACTAATGCCCAGGCATAAGGCGCTGTATATATGCCTGAAGTTCAGATAGATAGGTTTTGGGACCTCTTTTGTAGCTGTTTAGACTCAGCAGATTGGCCAGCTCTTTTCCTCCGGAGTTTCCATAGGATTAGAGGTTTGCCTATCTTTGATATATAGTTTTTGGGTAGGCGGGAGGCCTGTCCCAACCAATATCTTACTCTTAGAGGCTTGTAGACTACAATTTTGAGTTAGACATGCGTTAGTGAACGTGTGGGACCTAATTGGGTTATCTGTTAGCAACCTTGTCAGCTTATACATATGTAAATGTGCGGCTACGTTCCATTTGTTAGTATTTAGTCAGCATGGTGGTCTTGTAGGTCCACATAGGATAAAGTTATTATTATGACTGTTGGGTTAGCTGTTTTTGTGCAGATAGATGTTTCGTCCTTGTCGGCCTAAGGCTATGTTTTGAGCTGAGATATAGCTGAGTGATCTCTTGAGTATGTGTTGTTGGCATGCACCAGAAGTGTATATGTCCAGCTAGGTCAAATCAGAGTCCAGTGTGGCATTAGTTGCCAGTTACTCCTCCTAAAGTAAGGCATGAAAAACTTGGTATCAAAGAAATGTCGTATCCCAAGGAGTCTGCAAGCCTTGCCTAGTATAATCTTATTTATTAATGTGTTGTGCACCACATTTAATAAGAAGGAAGCTACAAGGCATGATAGTAATGTTACCCCTCCTTCTTCTCAAATCATGCTATGAAGCCGAGTTGTATAGGTTTGAGTCATTAAGCTTATATTGTTATGTTTGTCTAGAGTAATGTCTTTTATAAGACAAACTACAGCCTGCCATGAGCTAGATATAGTAGCAGGAGAGGGTACCAGCAGGGTGCCACAGTTGGAGACAGCCATCCTGAGGGCGAAAGGGAGATGTCTTCTCGATCTCCCTAGCGTTCTCCAAGGCACCATGAACCTCATAGTACAACAGATGTGCCGACACCATTTCCAATTTTTCCTGCACCCTTAGATTACGAATTTAGGAATGTCGCATGTATGTGGGCTCAGATGATGGCTGCTCAACATTAGCCAGTAGTACCAATTGTTATCGAGATAATGGAGGGGCCTGGAAATTTGAGGGTCCGTGAGTTTCTTGCTTGAGTCCTGCATAGTCTACACGGACATACCGCAGAGAGGACCCTCTGATTTTGATAGATCAAATACAGAGGATAATCAGGGTAATGTATGCTTCATCCATAGGGTAAATTAAATCTATAGTGTTTTGACTTTGAGATATAGAAGTTCTGTGGTACGAGAGTTCGTAAAGGTCCAGAGGAAAAATTTTGGCTTGGGCTCAAGCCTCGTTGTTAAATAGACCACCTAGGCCCTCACCCTATCAATGATAGGGCAGCAAATCAAATCTTCGTAGACGGTCAGGTCCCGGCGAGAGATCACGAGTGCCAGGCTTACAACAGTAGAGACGCCCAAATTGGATGAGGCCAGTTAGACCATGTTGTATTAGTTGCAGTAGGTGACATTTTGGGAGATGAAGATGTGGCTCCACTACTTGTTACTTTTATGGGTAGGAGGGTCATATGATGAGAGATTGTCCAAATAGGGATTAAAGTGACCAAGACCAGCAGAGTAGGTCCTCAGCAGGGTGACATGCTCCAGTACCTTCAGTAGGGCGTAGGCCCCCATCTCTAGTAGGCAAAAGCATAGGTAGATTAGGGGATTTAGTTCGGACAATGGTATAGACTGTACTTATGTTTTAGCAAGGCGATAGGATTTTGAGTCACCACCAAATGTTGTGGCAAGAGGTTTTATAGAGGTTGTATGGTGGAGATTGCTGGCCGCCAAACTTCTGCAGACTTAGTAGCGCTAGAAATGGTTGACTTTGATGTAATTATGGGTATGGATTGGCTAGCGTCATGTTACGCGAATGTTGAGTGCTGGACAAAGATTGTCTGATTCCACTTCTTATGGGAGATAGTGCAGGAATAGAAAGGCACTGCAGCTACACCAAAAGGTAAGTTCATATCTTATCTTCAGGTAAGATAGCTAATTGTGAAGGGATGTATTTATCATATCATTGGGGCTTTAGATGTGCAGGAAGAATCCTTGGCTCTTCAGTCTATTCCGGTGGTTAGTGAGTTTCCAGATGTGTTTCCAGATGAGCTTTGTGGTATTCCCCTAGAAACGAAAATTGACTTTTCCATTGATATTCCAATAGATACACAACCCATATCCATTCCTTCTTACAGAATAGCTCTTGTCGAGCTAAGGGAGTTAAAGGGTCAGTTGAAAGACTTGTTAGATAAAGGCTACATTAGGTCGCCAGTCATATTTGTGAAAAAGAAAGATGGCTCACCACGAATGTGCATAGATTATCGACAGTTGAATAAAGTTACTACTAAGAACAGATATCCCCTTTTGAGAGTAGATGATTTGTTTGATATGTTGCAGGGTGAAAAATATTTCTCAAAGATTGACTTAAGGTCAGGCTACCATCAGGTATGAATTCGAGAGAGATATATTTCGATGACAACTTTTAGAATCAGATATGACTATTTTGAGTTTCTATTTATGTCCTTAGGATTCACCAATGCCCCAAAAGTGTTTATGGACCTGATGAGCAGCATAATCAGATCAGGCCATTTTTAGATTTGTTCATGATAGTATTCATCGATGATGTTCTCGTATATTCACGTTCAAAAGATGAACATAGAGATTATTTGTGAATAGTACTCCAGATCCTCAGAGATTACAAGTTATATGTGAAGCTTTCAAAATGTGAGTTCTAGATAAACTCTATAGCTTTCTTAGGCCATAGTGTGTCAGACACAGGTATTCATGTTGACTTGTAGAAGATAGAAGTTGTAAAGACTTGTCTTAGGCCCACGACAACAATGGAAGTTCATAACTTTTTGGGCTTAGCTGGGTATTACAGAAGGATTGTAGAAGGATTCTCTACCCTATCAACATCATAGATGTAGCTGACTCAGAAAGCAGCTAAGTTCTAGTGGACTGAGGCTTATCAACAAAGTTTCCAGGAGTTGAAAGACAGACTTACATCTACACTGGTATTAGCCTTTCTAGAGGATTCATGGGGCTACACTGTATATTATGATGCTTTAGGCATTGGGTTAGGATGTGTCCTGATGTAGCATGGCAAGGTGATTGCCTATTCTTCGAGGGATCTAAGGTAGCATGAGAGAACTACCCTACACATGACATAGAATTGGTGGCACTTGTTCATGCTTTGAAAATTTGGAGGCATTACTTATCTGGTGTTCATATAGATATCTTCACTGATCACAAGAGCCTCCAGTATGTTTTTATGCCAAACGAGTTGAATTTGAGACAATATCGTGGCTTGAGTTTCTGAAGGACACAACGCAAATATCTTGTATCACCCAGGAAGGGTTAACATTAAAGTCGATTCCCTGAGTTGTAGATCTATGGGAAGCCTATCATGTTTGAGGACAGAAAATATTGAATTGGCTCGAGAGTTGCATCAGTTGGCTAGTTTA
The DNA here is from genome assembly GCA_035772735.1 of Datura wrightii. Taxonomy (NCBI): domain Eukaryota; kingdom Viridiplantae; phylum Streptophyta; class Magnoliopsida; order Solanales; family Solanaceae; genus Datura; species Datura wrightii. The sequence continues at coordinate 62,458,916 of JASDFA010000016.1, read as the reverse complement.
GGGTCTGGTTGATGGACTCAGATGATAGTGGGGTTGTGATCCAGAATACTGCAATGTCATCTCTAGTTGCGCAGGCGAAAGAGCGACAGTACAAGGACCCTAGCCTAGTACAACTCAACGGAAAGGCTCCGCAAGAGGAGTCTTTGGCCTTTGAGATAACAGGGGGCAGAGTCGTGATATTCAATGGTCAACTCTGCAATCTAGATGTGGCAAGGCTTTAGCATCAGATTATGGAAGAGGTACATTATTCTCGTTATATTCTTCACCAGGGTTCGACGACAATGTACCATCATATAAAAGCGATCTATTGGTGGCATTAAATGAAGAAAGATATTGTTGAGCTTGAAGCATAATGTCGTAATTACTAGCAGGTAAAAGTTGAACATTAGAAACCTAGCAGGCTGACGTAGAAGATAGTCTGACTGCATGGTCTCCCATTATCTATCATCTCTGAGAGAGGGGCCCAGTTCACATCTAGATTATGGAAGTCATTTTAGAATGGTTTGGGGACGCAGGTTAGCTTAAGTACAGTTTTTCATCCCTAAATAGATAGCCAAGCTGAGCGCACGATTCAGACGCTCGAGGATATGTTGCGGGCATATGTGCTAGAAATCAAAGAAAGTTGGGAGGATCACGTATCTCTTATTAGGTTTGTATATAATAACAGTTACTATCTACTATCATGATGGCGCCTTATGAGGCTTGATATGAGCAGAAATGCAGGTCCCGCAATGGATGGTTCAAAGTAGGTGAGTCAGGATTTCTTGGACCTGACATGGTACATCAGTCAGAAGAGAAAGTTAAGCTCATTAGGGAGCATTTGTTGATAGCCTAGAGTCGTCAAAAGTCCTATTCTGATACACGGTATAGAGACTTAGAGTTAGATGTTGATGACTGGGTATTCCTAGAAGTTTCACTGATGAAGGGCGTTATGAGATTTGGTAAGAAGGGCATGCTTAGCCCTAGATTCATCAGGCCATACTGGATCCTTCAGAAGATAGGCCAAGTAGCCTATGAGTTAGAATTGCCTTTAGGGTAAGAATATATTCATCAAATCATTCATGTATTGATGTTACGCAAGTGCATAGGAGATACTTCGCCAGACCCTATAATGATAGCACGCAGACATAGACAGTTACAATTGAGGTGAGATAGTTCTAGGGTTGTATTGTTGCTTTTGATATTATTATTGTTAGTTTCTCTCTTATTTGTTGTGGAACTATGTTATTCAGTTGTTTTTAGCATCCTTTGAGATGCCTTTGTTAGACTTATCTACGTTTCAGGTTTTTGAATAGTCCATATTATAGGAGAGACTCAACCAAAATTTTTCGGTAAAGCCTAAGAATTGAGTCTCTTGAGATTAAATCACATGCGAGGATGAATGTCCTTAAGGGGGAATGATGTTATACCTGTTAGGGTGTTCCAGTATAGGTTAAAAACCGACACGCAAGTGCACGTGGTCAAACAAGTAATAAAGTGGCTAAGTAGCCAAGTATCGATCCAAGGAGGCTCAAGATATGTAAAGTTGCCTAGTTTACTATATTCCTATTTCACTTCTAATTATGCTAACAACAATGTAACCAACAGTTACTTGAGTTTTTGTTTCTAAACTATATATACTAAAATTAATAACAACTATTTACTGTGAATTTAAACAATGGATATGAACATGCCAAGGTTAAGAACAAGTAATGAACTTGATAATCATGATAATTTGGTTAATCTCTTCTTCATGTTGCTAGCCAAGAACATTCGCCTAGAAATTAAAACTCTCGTATTTAATTTCACTTTAGAATAATAAACCATCCGTCTACATTTCTGTGATCAAATGCAATTTATGACCTAGCAATACAATTCCGGTTCCTAAATTTACTAATACGGCTTTCAAGTATATTTCTATCAGAAAAGCACATCAAAACCCAATTTTCCCAAATCAAGTTAAGAACAATACCCTATTAATTCACAACTTTCCAATTTCTTGCTCTTTCGAGTGAAATTGGACTTTTTAGATGTACATTAATGTCGGCCACACACTAATGCAGTAAGAACAAGAATTAATAGAACAACATGGAAGAAGAAGAAGAAAACCATATCAATTATAATCAAAATTCATTACCAGTGTCAAAACCTCAGCAAGGAAGAGAATTAGCCACTCATTTGTGGATTGATCATCCTAAAATGAGTGTAAATCATACGTACAATTGATAGAAAGAAGAAAAGAAGAGAGGAAATCCCTTAGGTTTTTCGTTCCTCAACTGCTCCTAACCCACGTCCTTGCTCTCCACTTCTGAACTCAGTCTAAAAACTAAAAACTGATTAAAATAAACCTAAGTGTGCTATTTATACTAGTGGGAAATTTTTTCCCGGAATAACAAGCAACGTGTCACGGTGGCCAATGCGGAGCACTGCCTCCGTGACACGGCGTGGACGCGGACCTTCACTGGAATTTCAGGGTCCGGTAAATTAGCCTCAACGTGGCACGGAGGCCAACGTGGAGGCCTCTCTCCGTGCCACGGAGCTGACGCGATGGCACACTGGAATTTGCCATTTTAATTCCTGTCCAGGCAGTGTGCTACCGCGATGGTAGCGTGGCACGGCTCCATCGCGGAGCCCCTATAAATTGTGCATTCCAATGTCTTTTCCACGCTCGCATCCAAGTCCAACTCCGATATAGTTCCAACATGCATTTTAGCTCCTAAAAATCACATTTACCTGCAAAACAAATGCTAATCATGTTGGTAGTATAAATTCGCATTTTATTACCGATTACATGATATTATATACACATTGCACAACAAACAAGGTAAAATTGATACGTTTGAGTATCACTTGGGCATATAAATCTTCCCAAGATCAATACCCCATAAGTTTTCTTTGTCTAACCGATATATGCATGTGCATGCTAAAGAGTTTTTAGAGTACGACACAAATGGGAGGAGGCTCGAAGGGGAACGTGCAAGCACGCAATCAAGTGAGAAAGAGGAAAGAGACCGGAGGAAGGCCGCAAGGGGTGCTGCGTAGCGGACATCCCTCCTATACAAGGGGCGGCGCATCGCGCCTCTACTCTGGCGCAATGGAAGATGCACCGCGGACCCTAGTACCGCCTCCCTATACTTATATATTTAAGTGAGATGTTGTTTCATTTAAAACATTTCCAATAGAGGACTTCGACTAGGGCGATTTTTCCTTGGAATTTTCACCTATTTAAAGTCAAATTACGCTACAAAATCACATCTAATTCCAAATTCTTCTTGGGCAATGGTTCTCAAGCCAGCAAGGAACATATCTGCGGAGTTGAACCTTTGAAATTAGCTCAGATTGACGAAGCTCTACTGAGTAGAAGCCGCAGAAATCATTTCTATTTAAGTCTAACGTGTATACAAGTGATAGTAAGTATTTCTAAATTACTAATCTATAAGAATTCGTATGATTTTGATGAATTGGGCTTATTTTTACATGTTATCATTGTGTATTTTGGGGGTAATGTCTACTGACCAAATTCTTGAACTATAATGGACCTACTCCCTTGGCGTATAAGCTAGGATTTGGAGGGATTACGAGTTATAAATCAATGCATGATTGATTGAGCAGAATTCGGCGATTAAGGTATGCTAAGGCTAACCTCTTCCGAAAAGTTATTCTCATTGTATAGTCAATACGACTTGTATATTCTTATTAGTTAGTGATTGTGTGTTCTCTGGATAGCTTCTGCGATAAGAATTGTGGTTGTAGCATAGTATCCCCTATAGGGATGGACTATATTCAGTTTTGAATATTTCTAGAAGCGACATAGAGATCCCCTCTTTGTTTATTTACCTCTGTAGGGACTAGTAACATTTTGTTGGCGTACCGAGGCTATAGAGGCTTATGGTTAGCTGTTGAGGATACTTGGTTGAATAAAGGAAGCATTGGGTGCAGTTGGGTGATGTAAAATACTGTTTTGACGTCCATATTCTTAGTAAAGCTTTCTTACAAGCTGCTGGCCAACTTAATGCCTACAGGGCTGGAATCTTTGTAATACAGTCTTACCTGTGAGTTAGTGGCACCAGAATTGTCTAATGAACTGGTTGGTAGCTTTTTAGGTGAACTACCTACTGTGAGTGACCATATAGCTTCTTTTTACTTATAGTTGGTCATATTGGTCTCGCCGAAAACTACCCTAGTTGCTAGAAGCCTGATAGACTATGTGATATCCTAAGTAGGGATCTTATCAGCTTTCCTATGTGGGGTTAACGATTCTGGTTATTTATACAAATGCCCACATATATGTTTCCTAGAAGGGATAAGTCTATGTGTACCTGCCTACGGGGTTATATATTGCTCATAGGAGCTATATGGCATCTGGAAGAACCAGAATGAGGCTTATAGAGCCATATTGAAGTATATTCGCATATGGACTTTCCTTATGCTACATTGGAATTACTAACCCTCAGTAGAGCCTTGTCTGATAAGATACAGTTATAGGATCTCAGATGACTCAAATACAGTTAGAAGTGCCCAGAAGGCTCAGATACAGTTACAGGAGCCTAGATGGCTCGAATAAAGTTATAGGAGCCCAGATGGCACAAACGCAGTCATAGGTGCCCAGAACGCTCAGATAAAGTCTCAGAGGTCAAGTATACTTAGTTACAGCTGCCTGGGCTCAAATAAAGCCTCAGAGGTTGAGTATACTTAGTTACAGCTGCCTACGGTACTATAGTGAAATAGATAGGAGTATATGGATTTCTTCCACTTGTCGGGCTTATGAGGGCACAGGTAGGTTTTTCTGTGTTGTTTGTACATTCTAGGCTTATGAGGGCCAAGATAGGTTCTTATTTGTATATTTTCCTGCTAGCTACAGTTCATGTTAGTGAGATTATTCAAGTTAACTTCTGGCTCTTATTGTTGATTACTTTCAGTTCCTTATCATCTCTTATTTAGTTATTATTATTGCCTTATATATTCAGTACATATTACACTGACGCCCACGCATGGGGTGCTGCATACTTTTCTACAGGTTCACATAGACAGGTTTCAGGACCTCCTTTGTAGTTATTCAGACTCAGAAGATTGGCCAGCTACTTTCCTCCAAAGTTGCCATATGATTAGAGGTTTTCCTGTCTTTGATATATAGTTTTTAGATAGGACGGGGCCCTATCCCGAATAATATTTTACTCTTAGAGGCTTGCAAACTACAGTTTTGAGTTATACATGCGTTAGTGGCCGTATAGGGCCTAGTTGTGTTATTTCTTAATAGCCTTGTCAACTTATATATATGTAAATATGCGCCTGTATTCCTTTTCGTATGATTTAGTCGGCATTGTGGTCTTTTCAGCCCAGATAAGGTGAAGTTATTATTGTGACTGTCAGCCTAAGACTATGTTTTGTGCATGTAGATATTGTGGCCTTGTTGGCCTAAGGCTATTTTCTGGGCCGAGATATAGCTAATTGATTTCTTAAGTGCGTGTTGTTGGCATGCACCAAAAGTGTATATGTCCATCTAGGTCATCTCAGAGTCCAATATGGAATTAGGTGCTAGCTATACCTCCTAAGGTGGGGTGTGACAGACGAAACCGTGACAGCGGTCAAACTACTATTGCAGCGATGGCCTAATCTAGTTAGCAGGACGATTAGCACCTAAGTTGATTTAATTCCGTAATGGGTATTGTAAATATTTAAATGATCTTCAAAGCTAATTACATATTATTGTTTACATGTATGTATGTTATTATTTAATATTGGCCAATGATGCCTACCAGTACTGTATTTTGTACTGATTCTACTCATGCACTTCTTTCTGAGTGCAGAATCCGATCCCAGAAGCGCATCTCAACCTTATTTCTAGAGGAACAACAGCTTAGCTTAATGGTGAGCAGTGCAAGGTTTGATATTCTACTTCTCCATAGAAGATGTCTCTTATCCAGACATTGATAGTTTCTTATCCTTTGCTTTTCTAAGATACTCTTAGACAATGATAGTTAGATGTCTTCATGTGTAATGACAATCAGATTCTGGGAGTGTTAGTAGTGGATTATTTTTGGTTTCTTCAATTATAATGATGTTCCTTTAGATAATTTTCAAAATGTTTTTTTATATCTTTTGAATATCAATGGTTTTGGGGCAATTAGTTGGGAAACGTTGCTTCACCCACCGGGAGGAGGGGGATTAGCAAGGGTGTCAATCACAACTATATGGGTCATGACATCTTAAAGAGGCCTTAGAAAAGGTTCGGGTGATTCACGAATGTTTGGTAGCTGCTTAAACAAGGGAAAAACAATATGCAGACAAAAAAGGTGAAAGACATGGAGTTCATGGTGGGAGAGCAAGTGTTGCTCAAGTTATCCCCCATGAAAGGGGTGATGCGGTTTGGGAAGCGGGGAAAGCTTAGCCCTAGATACATAGGGTCATTTGAGATTCTCTGACATGTGGGGGAATTAGCATAGGAATTATCGTAGCCTCTAGGACCGTCAGGAATACATCCAACCTCCCATGTTTCCATGTTGAAGAAATACCATGGGGATGGGTCATATATAATAAATTGGGACTCGTTGTTGCTGGATGAGAACTTTTCCTATGAGAAGGAGCCAGTGGCGATAGTAGATAGAGAGCTCCAAAATTTGTGATCAAAGAAGATTGCAATGGTAAATGTCCAGTGGAAGAAGCGTCTCATAGAGGAAGACACTTGGGAGACCAAGGCCGATATGCCGAGCAAATATCCTCAATTGTTTGTGGAATATGGTATGTCCTCTTTCTTTTTTTCGTAGGTCATTTAGGGACGAACATTATTTTAATTAGTGTTTGATGTAATGACTTGTACGTCGTTACGAGGGGAATAAGTTCAAAACACCCTAACTGGTCTAAGTGGTGGGTCGGGAGTTGTTTGTTGAGTGATAGTGAAAATTCTAAGTTAAGGAGTAGTTTGAGTGCAGGAATTGGGAGCTACTCGTTATGGGGGACCGCTGCGGTGTGGGGATTTTCGCAGCAGCGAAACCATTACCATGATCGCAGTCCCACTATAATGGCTCAGCAGAATGATTGTTATATCCATCATGGCAGGGACTTGATCACCATAGCAGGTCTGCTGCAGCGGATGATGGTAATCAGTAGGTGGGTTTTAAGTGGGATTTTAGGGGTTTTACTCCATTATTTTAAGGCACAAAGTTGTAAGAGTTAGAAGCGATTTTCCCCAAGAGCAGAACAATTTCCCTTCTCAAGGTAAAAAAACTTGACTTATTTCTTCTACTTTCGATTCCTTAACACCGATGAATCAAGGGGGAATTCCTAAGGGTGAAATTGCTAGCAAAGAACCCTAGGTTAATAGAACTAGGGTTCAATAATGGGGAACTTGTGGGCCTTGGTTCCTAGGTTTAGAAGGGAGTAATGAACACTACCTAAGGTGAAAGTCCTTGTATAACTTTGTCCATGTGAATGTTTAGACCTAGAACTAGGTGAAATTGGTACCTTTACCCTTAAAACTTCCTTAAAAGGTTTTGAGGGAGTAGAACATTCATTAACTAGGCAGGAATGGTAATTGTGGGATTAATTTTAAAGAATTAAAGTCGTGGGTAACAAGGTGGACGGTGATAATGGGCAAAATTGGGTGGCTTTGTATTCTCAAAACCCTTCATTTTGGAAGAAGACTATTGAATTGTTCTTAATCTCTAGTTTTTAGATTTTGAATGTTCAAAGGCATTGTGGAAAGGCAAGGCTCCAGCAGAGTAATTGACATACGAAACCTCCTAATCGAGGCAGGTTATGGTATATAAGGAGTTAGACTCTAGATAATGACATATATAGATGTGGAATAATAATGTGTATATTGGTCTCTAGACCTTAAGTGTTCTAAAATCTTCCTTGTTGAATTCCCTGATGAAATGATCCTAATGTGGTGTTGTTACTTGTGATGTAATGTGGAAGTGCATATGGATAACTTGTTCATGTACTTTTCTATTTGTTGAGAATGATCTCAAATTCTTCGAATGTTTAAGTTAATGGAGGTAAGATGAAGCCTCCTAAATGTCATGTCAACGGTCTTAATGCTAACATACCAATTATGAGAATAAAACTTGATTCTATGAATGGCCTGAGATGAGTGGCTCGTTCCCGAGGGAGAATTTGAGCAAGCAATGATGGTGGAGTGGCTCATGTTCGAGGGGAGCATTTGAATGAGCAGATGAGTGTGGGCGGGTACTGCACCTGTACAATACATGAATTACGAGAGTCCCCTGCAGGTCATGACTACAAGGACAGAAACAAGGCCCTTTGGCATGTGTGTACATCAATGTTCAGTAATTGAGTGTTGATGGTGATGTGATGGAGGCATCTGTCCGGCATATCACCATTCATTTTATTACTTGATTGACTGTAAGAATGTAAGATCGGACTGAGAATGTGAGGACCTAACTGAACTGAACCTATCATTATATGTTTTGCTCTTTTGAATTGTTGAAGTGTAGTAATAATTTGATGTTTAGGTATAGTCAAATGAGGATTTATGAATGAGTTATGAAACCCTTTATAAATGATTCATTCTATATTCTATATGGTTATGTTGTGTGAATTGTCTGTTGATGACTGTGACTAGCGTGGAAACATAATGACAAGTAGAATGGTGGGTGTGCATCTAAGTCGAGCTACTGCCAAGGCAGTACCGCTGCAGCGAATCTTATTCCACTGTGATGAGACCCTGGAAGTAGTCAAGTGACCGCTGAAGTGATGGCCTAATCCAGTGAGCAAGCCGGCTAGCACCATGAGCAGATTTAATTTTTGAATGAGTATTGTCTATATATATGATGTTCTGAGCTATTCACATATTGTTGTTTTATATGTATGTATGATATTATTTAATGTTGTCCGATGAAGCCTAACAGTACTGTGTTTTGTACTAATTGTACTCCTGCATTTCTTTTCTGAGTGCAGACCTAGATCTTCGAAGCTCATCTCGACCTCACCTCTAGAGCAACGAAAGATTAAAAGAAACGTGTGTGGCGCAAGATGTTCTGCTCTACTCCTCCGCAGAAGATGTCTCTTTTCCAAACATTGATTATTTTCTTGTCTTTTCTTTTCTGAAATACTCTTAGGCAATGTTAGGTTAGTTGTTCTCATGTGCAATGACAATCAGGTTCTCTGAGTGTTTTTATAGCATATTATTGTTGGTTTCATTATTTATAATGATGTTTTAAAAATAAATTTTCAGAATGTGTTTTACTTTTTTTATTGTCGATGGTTTTAGGGTAATTAGTTAAGAAGCGTTGGTTCACCCACCAGGGGGTTAGCGTAGGGGCCAATCACGGTCATTTAGGTCATGAAAGTAGTACTCGGGATTACCCTTTACCGGGATTTTTATTTGTCAAGCATCTAATACCAAATAAGCCCTAGGTATTAGGTATTGCTTTGGATGACCCTTTACCAGGATTTATATCTGCAAAGCATCTAATACCGAGCAAACTCTAGATAATGCGTAGTACTCTATATGATCTTATACCGAGATTTATAACCTGCAAAGAATCTGATACTGAGCATATTCTACTCTGCTAAGTACTTTGGACAAACCTTTATCGAGATTTATAAGCTGCAAAGCATTCGATACTATGCAAAACCCTAGACATCAGATAGTACTTTAAATGACCCTTTATCAGGACTTATAACCTGGAAAGCACCCAATATCAAGAAAATCCTACACACCGGGTAGTATTCTAGATGAACGTTTATTAGGAATTATAACCTTTCATATCCTCAAAATACGTGTTCTACAGTCCTTTACAAAATTTCAATGTCTGTACAACAATCACAAGTCATTTCAAGGAACAAACAATTAGAAATGAGAAATGAAAGAGTTTTGAAATAAGCATTTCTTCTGCAAGCCTTTAGTACAAGAATAATATCAAGTAATCAAGATCAAATAAGCATCACTGCATCCATCTGAAGCGACAACTAGGAATCATGCTCATATAATCACAATATTTAACAGTTCACAAAGACTATTTTAAATTCCCCATACTAAAACACCAGTACCAACATAAATGCTCGTCCGATGATTTATACGGGATCCCCATTACCTCTTTGCTCCCCTTATTAGACACTTACACTTCATAAAAGGGTGTAAAAATGTCTCAACTTGCCTTAACCATGGTTCGAAAAGTCAAATTATGACCTTGGCATTTTGCAATGCCTCTGAATGATCCTAATCTTGTCAAATATGTATTCAACATAATAAAATGAAAACATGGAGACCCATAATATTATACCTCTATCTTGGGTCTAAATAGTCAACCTAAAAAGTCAGCACCAAACCTTCAAGCACAAAACTAAAATTTTATTTTAAAATCATGTTACCATAACATAAGAAACTCAAATATGAAATTTCATCAAAAACAAAGCTCAAATCGAACTTCTTTTCATCAAAATATCGCTTCTTAACTTTAGGCTCAAAATCTTCAATTTTCATTCTCATACACGGTTTTAAACATTGAAATAATTGAAAAATCAGAAATTTGATGTCAAAATCAGTTTAATCATAACATAAGGAGTTTGAATAGAAAGTACGAATCAACCTCCAAATCAAAAAATTGTACTTTTTAAATCTTGGGCGAAAACCCAAATTTTTCTCTAATAAATTCACGGTAAAAATAAAAATCAACTGAAGAAATTATGGATAAACACCAAAACAAGGTCTAGATACTTATCCCCTAGTTAAAAAGAGAAGAATTCCATGAAAATCACTCTATTTTGAGCTATAAAACTTCAAATATACTCGAAATACCAAATAACCACAGTCTGAGTAAAACAACATTGTTCAGCTATTTATATAGGGCTGCACCAACATGAGACATGAGCCTTACCTCTTTGAGTTGAGCTGAGCAGAGATGACATTCATGTTCGGAGGATGATAATACACCAGCATAACGTATCAGAGGGTTTGAAAGTTGAGCTGCAGCACCATTGAAGTGAATCGATTTTCTGGAGGAAAGGAAGAATGGTGTTAGGAAACCCTATTTGTTAGGGGTCCAGTTGGAGTAAATAATTCTTATAGGTGGTCTTGGTTTATAGGGACGAGTTTTGGACCAAAAATGTACAAATTTTCTTCATTTATCTGTTATTATTCTTCCTTTGTTGAAATAAAAGGACCACGAGCCCATTTTTCGATTAAAAAAATAAAAGTTGCACCAACATTATACTAGCAGCTTTTACTTTTCAAGATATTCATAACTTTATCATACAGACTAAAAATTCCACTATTCTTTTTCCTATAATTCCTAAATAATGATACAAACCTAATCATTTCATCAAAACTCTATTTATTTCTCATTTTCCTAGTCATGTATCATTTTTTCTCGTTTAAGAATTATTTTATGTTTTGCAATAATAACTCAATATTCACTTATTGAAATTGCACCAAACATTCCAAATCGGCCCTATTATTAATGCTGAGAATTTTAAAATTCTAAAAATAATTTTTTGATCTCTAAATTTAGCGACTCGTCCATCGTTGGGTAGTTAAGGTTTTAGAACCCTTTTATATTAAAGTGAGCGATTAACAATTCAGGAAAGTCTGGCTGAAAGCCTCGCGTTTTGGGAACAGAAAATGTGCAGAATTTCTGAGCTAATGGATGGTGGGGACAGCTGCAGTAGTGGAAATTCTGCTGCACCAAAGCCGTCATGAAGACCGGAGGTCTACCTTAGCGGTACAAATGAAAAATCATCTAGTCCGCTATGGCGAGGCTCTGGTCACCATAATGGGTCCACTGTAGCGGAAATAAATCGGTGCAACAGATGACGGGAGGCAGTATGATGATTTAAGTTAGAATTTTCGTGTTTTCACCCCATTAGTCTAAGGCATGAAAACTAAAAGGGTTTAGGGCGATTTTCTAGAAGCTAAGGAAGTTGTTCTTCCAAAGGTGAGTTTCCTAACTAGTTTTTCTTCCCTTTCAATTTCCTAACACCCTAGAATCAATGAGTGGTCTTAGATGGTATTTCTCTAAGTTAAAAACCCTTGGTTGTGAAATCTAAGGATACTAATGGTTTGATGTTGATTCCTAGGCCTAAAAGTGGTAAGTAACACTTTCTAGGAGGAATGTTTCTATAGAACGTTGAGTTTGAACTGGTTTGAGACCTAAAACTTGATAAAGATTGGACCTTTATGCATTGGAACTTCTTAAAAAGGGTTTTAGGAGTAAAACCTCCATAAAATAAGTTGGAATGACCTGTGTGGGGATATAATGTGATGAATTCACCTTTGGTGTATCAATTTGATCATAATATCAGTTAGAATGGGGTAGAATTGAATTTCTAAGCTCTGAATGAAGAGTTAGATGATTGAATGTAGTTTAATTACTTGTCCATAGACTTTGAATGTTCGAAATCGGTAAGAAAAGACAAAGCTCCTGCGGAGTAGCTGTATCTTTCAGTTCTAAAATCGAGGTAGGTTATGATTTACGTGGAGTTAGACTTTATATAATGATATTTATATGTTGTGAATTGATAACAAGCTTAGTTGAACTTTGGACACTAATTGTTTCTAGTGTTATGATGTGTAAAATGTGCTTGTAAAGTGATCTTTGAGATTATAATTATTAGTACAGATTGTTGTGAATTCGAGGTGCATTTTGATGCTTAATGTGTTCTTTTAATTTTCATGTTAGTGAGTTAATTTTGGTAAGTATAACCAAGTTAGTGAAGGTAACTCGATACTTCTGAGTGGTCATACTAATTGACCAATCAATAGCATATGGAATAAGAGAATGAAAGTGGATATTATGTTTTATCCTGAGATCAGTGGCTCGTGCTCGAGGTGAGCATTTGAACGAGCGATTATGACATGAGTGGCGCATGTCCGAGGGGAGCATTCGGATGAGTAGATGAGTGGGAGCAAATACCACACCAGTACAGTGCATGAATTTCTAGAGTCCATTGTAGGTCATGACTAAAATGGCAGAAATAAGGCCCTCTGATATGTGTGTATAGTGATACTTAGTGATGTGCACAATACAGTAATTTGACGGAGGCGTGTTCATGACACATTATAGATGGTATGATACTAAAGAAGGGTTCAAAAAAGGCTTGATTAATTTAGAATATGTGAATCATTTGAGATGGGGATTTTATTATGTGTTACACCTATGTTTTATGACTTGATGTACCTATCTATGTCTTATTGCTATTACTTATTCAACTATATACAACTTGTGATGGGTAGATGAATTGATTATTGAAGATTCAATTACATACAACTTGTGATGAGTTGATCAATTGATTGTTGAGGATTCAATTATATACAAATCTGTATTGAGTTGATGAATTGGTTGTACATAATTTGTTATTTGAGACTCTAAGGTTGTCAGCTTGGTCTTGTTACTTCCTAAAATGTATCGCTGCAGCGGTACCTTTACCATTGTAGAGAGACCGCTTCCGTAGTCCAATCACCACTGCAACGAGGCCTAATTCGTTGAGCAGGCCAACTTTTAACCTTGATCGAAATTATTCTAGAAGTTATGTTGCTTGGTGGTTGTCTATTTCGGTAGTTATATGTTGTTTAATTTACATGTATACATATTATTTAAGGTCGGCCTATAATGCCTACCAGTACATAGTGCTCGTACTGATGCTACTCCTGCACTTATTTTCTGAGTACAAACTGCAACACAGGAAATTCTTCTCAACCCCATCTCTAGCGGACGATGATAATTCGATCTAAGGATAAACTGATTTCCTTCCTAGGTTGTAGCAGACCCTCCTTAAAAGATCTCTATTATTCCATATAGTGGTTTTTCTTTATTTTACTTTTCTGACTACTCTTAGACATGATTTAGTTAGGGTCTTTGTACAATGACTTCTAGGTTTTGGGTATATAATAGATAGATTTTGCGAGTATTTTCTTTCATTAGTACAACACTTCCATTATTTGATTGATGAGTGCTTTTCTCAATAGTATGAATACTGCATTTGGATGAATTAGTTGGGACATGATGGTTTTCCCACGAAGTGGATTTGTGTTGGTGCCAGTTTGTCACGAACCAAGCTAGGGCCCAGATCGAGACACAGGACAAGAAACCCCGAAAGGCTCCAAGTCGACCGATGGCATGAACATAACGTCTAAGCTTAACATAATAAAGTGGAAGTTCAACATACATAATAACGGAAGTCTGCATATGAATCAAGCTAGAATAGAATCATACATGACAAGCTGATTTCTACATAATGTCTGAAAGCCTCTAATATATCTGATGAGTTGATTGGACAACATCCCTAACTAAATCAAAAAGTCTGAAACTGAAAGAAACACAACAACTACAAATACTGAATGTCCTCGAAGGATGAAGACTCACTAGTGATCGTTGGACAAGAAGCAAGACTAAAGATGTGGCTATGACTGATCCCTTGGATCTGTATTATAAAACGATACAACATAGAGTATGTGGTCAGTTTGGAATATACCAAGTATGCAAGGTAAGTAAAACGTACAGTTAAAAATACATAAGAGTTCATACGAGTAGGACAACATGATCATAACGTAAGTATCATAATGTAAATATAAGGGTTCAATGTTTTCAAAACATTCGTAAATCAATCATAATCATAATCATAAGAGAAAGCCTTTTCTAAACATGACTTGAGCCAAGATAACTATGCATAAATCCTGAGGAACAATGGGAGATTCTTATAACGGAATGCCCCATATGAGCACACATGGAGCCCGATATGTAAACCCAGAGTCGGGAAGGTGTTTGTACCTTGCCAAAGGTAGAACCATGAAAAGAGGCATTATATCACTCATGAAAGGCCCATTCGAGCAAAAAGGGACAGTTTCCCATCATGGCTAGGTTGGCGTGTAGTTTCGAGACTCGGGGTATACTTGGACCCCGGGTCAACTCAATGTTAAATACTACTCTCAAAACATATATAGTTCTCATATGATAATAGTGAAACCTTTCATGAGATTCATGGGCTAGTTAAATCATAATAATCATAACCATGCTTGAAATGCATGAACTAGCCATGAAATAAGGCCTGTGAGTCCGCCATAATCATAAATCCATAAATCATGAAATTCATGCATACTTGTAAAACATGTATATACTTGATATTTCCTTAATCCATGATAAGTACTTGAGAGAAATCATATCATAAGGCATAAATCATAATTGGGCTAATTTAGATAAACATAATAATGAAATCATAACATGACTTTTCATAAGAACATACATAATTGGGCATAATTTAATTAAAATTTGAAACTGTAATTTAATAATCCAAGTAGTTAAAAATTATGTCCATAGATCATAAAACATGATTTAATACATGAAAGGGATAGACCCATTGATAGATCATAGAGAATTTCACAAGAATTGGAATAAACCTCATAGATCATGAAACTTGAATTCTATAATTTGATATCCACGGAACTTGAGAAGAGTTTAGGGCATGAGAGTGAAAGTAACTCTCATTCATAGCCTCACATACCTGGGTAAGTTGATTTTACACTCTTCTTTGAATACCCAAAGGAATTTGAAGGAGAATTGATGGATTTTAGCCTTGATCACCCCTAAGAACCTTCTAGTCTTGCATGCATGGAGATGAGTGATTTAGAATAAGCTAAACCCCTTTAAAAAATCCTAAATAAGCTTAAAACAACATTGTATATGCATTAAGAACATAGAAATTATGAAAAAGCCCAGAATTAATTTGCATGAAAATACACACTGCTAGTGAAAACGAGGGAGTAGACAAATCATGGTCTGGGGGATGACTCGTTGCCTTCCTGTCATGATCAACACAGCCATTTTTCATCTGAGGGTCACCACGAGGGACACCACGACTCGTGGTGTACCCAACGACTCATGGTGACCAACCTGTTACCACCACTGTCGGAACTTCTCATCTTTCAAGCATCCCTTAGCCACGGCTGACATAATGAGTCATGGTGCTGACATCCGTGGTCACCCCGAAACTAAAATTTCAACCAAGACTGAACCCCCTCCCCACGAGTCACTCCACGACTCGTGGTGCACCCCACGGGTCATCGGATGACTTGTCCGGTAACCTAGTACAGAAAATTCAATTTTCTCCGTTTCAACTCCCGGGTCTGATCTTAGGATTTTGGGTATTAAAATATCTTCCCTTTGGGAATATTCATCCTCGAATGTTGAGAATCATACTAAAAAGAAGAGAAATGCAATCATCATACTCAAATACTGAACATACATGCTGAAAACTAATGGAGTGATTGACTCCGATTCGAACTACACAGCTTAACTGAATTCCTGAATCACAGATACGTTCATTGACATGAAAGAAACTGGGGTATATGAGTTGAACATGAAACTAAATAGAGTAGTAAGGAGGAAAATGATACCTTAAGCTGAAACAGAGCCGGAAGGAAATAGATGTGGGTATTTAGTCATCTTTGTTTCTTAGCTTTCGAAGCTAACGATCTAGTATTTTCACCAGAACCTCCTCATAACTAAGATTGTCCTTCACACCTACGCTCTCCACCGGAACAAATACAGTTGGGTCACGCAAGCACTTCTTTAAGAGCGATACATCAAAAAACTGGATGAGCTAAAGCTAGTTTTGCGGGTAACTCTAACTCATAAGCCACCTTGCCCACACGTTTCACAACCATATATGAACCAACATAACGGGGATTGAGTTTTCCTTTCTTTTTGAATCTTATCACTCCCTTTATGGAAGAAACCTTTAGAAACACCCAATCATCGACTTCAAACTCAAGTTCTCTCCTCCTCACATCTGCATAGGAGTTTTAGCGACTCTGAATGATTTTCAACCTATCCCTTATAAGCTGAACTTTCTTCATAGCCTCATGGACTGAATCTCATCCTATAATCTCACCTTCACCTACTTCAAACCAGCCAATAGGAGATTTACATCTCCGCCCATAGAGAGCCTCAAACGGAGCCATCTGAATTCTGGAATGGTAGCTTACACAAACTCAATGAGAGGCAAATGTTCCTCCCAACTACCCTTGAAGTCAATCACACACTCTCTTAACATGTCTTTGAGAGTCTGAATAGTCCGCTCCACCTGACCATCTATTTGCGGGTGAAATGCCATGCTAAGCTTGACCTAGTACCAAGTCCCTTTTGAAGTGATCTCCTAAACTAGGAGGTAAACTGAGTACCTCTATCTGATATGATGGATGAGAGCACTCTATGCAACTGAACTAGCTCCAGAATGTACAACTTAGCATAATCCTCAGCTGAATCGGTAGTTTTGACTAATAAGAAATAACCTGCTTTAGTCAACCTTTCCACCACTACCCAAATAGAGTCATACTGTCGACGAGTACGAGGCAACCCTGTGAAGAAGTACATATGGATCTCCTCCCATTTCCAAGTAGGAATACTGATGTCTTGGAGTACACCTCTTGGTCTTTGGTGCTCAACCTTCACGTGCTGACAATTCAGACACCTAGCCACAAATTCTGCTATGCCCTTCTTTATGACATTCCATTAATAGACTTCTCATAGGTCACGGTACATCTTGGTGGCACCTGGATGTATAGAGTATCTGGAACCATGAGTCTCATGCAACATCTGATCACTTAAGTTATAGACATACAAAACAAACAAGCGACCTTGATATTAGAGCACCCCATTCCTTCTAAGTCGGAACAACTTCCTTCAACTTTACAAAAATAGGATCCTCATCTTGTCTAGCTTTAATTTCGGTTACTAAGGATTATTCCGACCTATTCTGAACAATGACACCACCATCGGTCGAGTTGACAGGAAAGACTCCTAACCGTGTAAGCCGATAACATCCTTCATTAACTCCTTCCTTTACTCATCTATATGGGACATACTCTCCATAGAAAGCCTTATAAGAGCATCAACCACCATATTAGCCTTTGACCGAATGGTAAAGAACACTCATATCATAATCCGTGAGTACCTACAACCACCTTATTTGATGTAGATTTAAATCCTTCTAGGTAAACACGTATTGTAGGCTTTTGTGGTTCGTAAACACATCCACATGGACCCCGTACAGATAGTATCTCCAAATATTGAAGGCAAATACTACTGCCGCCAATTTGAGATCATGAGTCGGCTAGTTCTTTTCATTGACTTTCAGCTGCCTAGAAGCATAGGCTATAACCTTTCCATGCTGCAATAATACACAACTAAGACCATTCCCCCAAGCATCACAATATACCGCAAACCCATCGGTACCCTGGGGTAGGGTCAACACTAGTGCTGAGGTAAGTTGAGTCTTCAACTCTTGGAAGCTCTTCTCATAGGCCTCTGACCATTGAAACTTCACTTTCTTCAGGGTCAATTTAGTCAATGAGGCTGTAATGGATAAAAACCCCTCAACAAATCTCCAATAATAACCCGTTAAGCCTAGAAAACTCCTAATATCCGAAGGACTCACTGGTCTAGGCCAATTCTTCACCACTTCTATCTTTTGAGAGTCTACTGGTACACCCTCACTAGATACCACTGACCAAAAAACGCCACTGAGTTCAACCAAGACACACATTTACTATGTTTAGCATATAACTGATGATCCTCACGGTCTGTAGCACCACCCTCGAATGAGCGGCATGCTCCTCCTCGGTCTGAAAGTATATAAGGATGTCATCTATGAATGCAATCACGAACATATCCATGTATGGATCGAACACCCTATTCATCAAATCCATAAAAGTTGCAGGAGAATTCATTAGTCCAAAAGACATAACTACAAACTCGTAATGACCATACCGAGTCCTGAAGGCTCTATTTGGGATGTTACTCTCTCAAATCCTTAGCTAATGTGAAAAGCACTTCTCACCTTGAAGTTGGTCAAATAAATCATCAATCCTAGGAAGAGGATACTTTTTCTTGATGGTAACTTTATTTAGTTACCGATAATCAATGCACATACAAAGAGAACCATCCTTCTCGCGGACAAGGAGTACTGGTGCAGCCCATGGGAATTTGCTTGGTTTGCTGTAATCCTTGCCTAAAACATATTTCAACTGCTCCTTCAACTCCTTTAACTCAGCTGGAGCCATTCTGTAAGGAGGAATAAATATAGGTTGCTCGGGAAGAAGGTCAATACCAAAATCAATCTCCCGCTTAGGAGGGATTCCTGGTAGTTCATCTGGGAATACTTCTTGGTAGTCACACACTACAGGGACTAATCGGATATAAGGGGTTTCATACGTAGCATAGTTAACCCTAACTAGATGGTACATGCAACCCTTAGAAATCATCTTTCAGGCCTTAAGATAGGAAATGAAGCGACTTGCGAGCACAGCTAAACTACCCTTCCATTCTAAGACTAGTTCACCCGAAAATCTGAACTCTACTGCACGGGTTCTATAATTGACTAAGGCATAACATGCAAATAATCATTTTATGCAGAGGATAACATCAAAATCGGTCATTGCTAACTCTACTAAATCTGCTGAGGTGACTTTCTGAAGTACTATCACAGGGCAATTTCTATATACCCGTCTAGTTATAACTGAATCACCGACTAAGTAGAGACTGAGAAGGATTCTGATAAGATTTTGGGACTTACGTCGAAACTACTAGAAACATAGGGCGTCAGAAAAGACAACGTATCTCCTAGATCTAACAATGTATATACATCAAGGTGGAATACACGTAACATACCAGTCACCATATAAGGTGAAATTTCTTGCTCATATCATGATGAGAGTGCATAGAACCTGTTCTGGCACTAGCAGCCAGTTGAGCTAGTAGAAGCACCCTGTTGGAATGGACGTGCTGCCAGAGCCACTAAACTAGCGGCTGGGATAGGCACTCCACCATCACCTGGTCTAGCTGAAGGAAATCCCTGAGTCTGTGTTCGGGTTTGCCACACCCAAAACAAGCTTCTAAGCCAACTAAACACCTCCCTGGGTGATTCATGCCATACTTTGTATAAGCTGGGAAAGTCCGATCTCCCGTCGTGCTTCCCTGGCCCATCGAGCCCAATGCTGTACCTCTCTAATCACATCTGAGTATGGATGGAACACCGAACGATGATGGTGCCAAGCTGATGACCTTTGCTGGAACTGAGGGCAGTGATCGCCACCAGATCTCTACTAAGTGAACCCAACACTGTCTATCCTGGTTCTCTTAGTCTCTCTTTCTCTCTCAAATGCACCGCCTCCATCTGCTGGGCGTGCAAAACCATTCGAGGAAAATCAATATCCTGATTAAGCATGGAGATCCTCCAATCCTTGTCCAGGTAGTCCGCCACTCTAAGTAAAAACCTACCCACCCAAGCTCTCTGATTAGAAACTAACTCTGGTGCATACTTGGACAGCCGAGTGAACTCCAAAGCCTACTCCTGAACTGACATGTTACACGGGCTCAGGTTCACAAACTCCGTTGCCTTAATCTCCCTCATCTCACGAGGGAAGAACCAATCCAGAAATGTGACATGAAACTCCTACTAACCAATAGGGCCTACTCCAACTGCCCTGCTATCCTTCCATTGCTTAATCCAGATGTGTGCAACCCCTTTTACCTGATAAAATGCTAAATTGGCACACTCCTCTATTGTCACCTCCATGATCTAGGGGATCGTCAAAATCTCATCAATAAACTCATATAGATCCTCGTCCACCTTTGACCTAAGATACTTCGGAGGGTTCATCCTCAGAAAATCCCTAACTCTTGCCACTGCCGCATTCAAATTTTGAGGGATATGCGCTACCGCCTGTTGATTGACCTGGGCGTTCAAGGACTGGGCTAACATCTGTATAGCTGTGCTAAACTCAGTGAGGGAAACCGGCTCAGGTACATGCTCCTCTTGGGCTGGTGGGGCCTGCTGGTGCCCGTCTCCATTGCCATTTCCTATCCCGTTTGTTTTACTATTAGCTCAATGAGGAGGCATGATTCTTCAAACGCGTATAGCATGAGTTAGGAGGATAGAGATACATTTCATTATACCACATAGATTATGAAAGATGGGAACATTTTCTAAATGTCTCGTAAAATCTTCTTCATAAGTGTGGCGTGCTTCACACCCATGAAAAAGACTCTACTTAATGTGGCTTTCAAACACCCTAGGAAACTTCAAACCTAATGCTCTGAAACCAAGTTTGTCATGATCCGAGCTAGGGCCCGGATTGAGACACGGGACAAGAAACCCCGAGAGGCCCCAAGTCGACCCATTGCATGAATATAACATCTAAGTGTAATATAATAAAGCAGAAGTTCAACATACATAATAACGGAAGTTTCCGTATAAATCAAGCTAAAATAGAATCATACATGACAAGCTGATTTCTAATAATATCTGAAAGCCTTAAACATATCTTATGAGTTGATGGGATAACATCCCCAACTAACTCGACAAGTCTGACACTGAAAGAAACATAACAAGTATAGATGCTGAATGTCCTCGAAGGATGAGGACTCACCAATGCTAGCTGGAAAGGTCTGAGAGGGAAGCAGGACTAAAGATGTGGCTAAGACTTATCCCTCGAACCTGTATCATGAAATGATATAGCATAGAGTATGCGGTCAGTACTTGGAATGTACTGAGTATGCAAGGTAAGTAAATGAACAGTTAAAAATACAGGGGAGTTCATAAGTGTAGGACAACATGATCATAATGTAAGTAACATAATATAAACATAAGGGCTCAAGGTTTCCAAAACATTCATAAATCATTCATAATAATAATCATATGAGAAAGCCTTTTCTACACATGACTTGAGCCAAGATATCATAACGTAACCATGCATAAATCATGAGGAACAATGGAAGATTCTTATAACCGACATACCCCATATGAGCACACATGGAGTGTAACACCCCGAATGTTTCTAAGATCAGATTCTAGGTTTCAAGGAAGAATTTAGGCAGGAGATGGAAATTTTTGCTCAGAACGAGTAGGGGAACGACTTGTTAGGAGACCCCATGAGTCGTTAGGTGACCCAACAACTCATTAGGTCGGCTGTTAGGTGAAGCCAGGAATTTTTGGTGTAGGCATGAAGTAGTGGAGACCTCGAAAGGAGGGACGAGTTGTCGTGTACCTGACGACTCGTGAAGCTACTTGTGAGGAGGGAAGAGTAGAAAAAGGGAATTAAACCAGTCCACTTAACGACTCGGTCCGCACAACTCGTGGGGTACCTCGTGGGGTCCGGCAGAGTAATTTCTCCTACATTATTCCAGGGGCATTGTCGTTAACTCCTATGCTTTTAACCCCTAAACTATATCGTTTTGACTATTATATGAGACATTTTTAAAGGGATATCTAGCCTAAACCCTCATTCTTCATGAAAAAACTTCCCCAAATCTTCTTCCTCTCTCTCCCAAGGCTCAAGGGATTTCAAGGGATTTTTCCAAAGGCTTCAACGTCGACTGCAAGCGGGAAATTCTTCAAAGAAGGTATGCGGGTCTTTCAACAAGGATAATATTCCATCCTTTTGCCCCAAAATTTTTTATCAAAACGCCCCAATTTCAATTATTCTAGAAGAGCATGATCTAGGGTTTTTACATTTATTGCAAATTCTTTTATAATTCTCTAAATTCCAAGATCTATTGTGATTATGAGCTAAGTATGATGTAAAATAATTGGGTTACCTTGAAATATGTCTTGGGTGATTAAAAATGTTGGGTTATAGAATGTTCTTCATATATGGCTTGAATTTTGAATAAGCCTTTATTATTGTTCACTCAATTATCGAAAATTTCTTGCATCCATGTCTAATATGTGAAGATCATATGATTATCCCTAAGAACTTGAATGTGCCATTGATAGACATGATGAGAATAAATTATAGTTCATGGGATTGAATATTTGAGAGTAAAACATGCATGTCTTTTACGTTTTGGTGGAATTGATTGGATATGAGGTAAATTATGGTAATGACCTAATCGTTCTCATGAATTGGAGTAAAATATCAAAATGAGTCTTATGAAATGATAATGTATGTTTCTCCCCTGATTTTGTGATAAATGTATATGATATAAGTTAAGCATATGGCTACCTGTAAATTCAGAATATAAGAATTAATGTGCGCATGTTAAGGTATGAACTAGATATATGGATCATGAATGACACTATGATATATGTTGAGTGGTACGAAGTCGGAACTTAACGTGGTGGAAGTGCAATGCTAATTTGAATCTATAGATACTCTCAAAATGTAAATATTTTAAGAAATATCATTGTGATGGCATGATGGCATGAAATATGATGATAAAGCATGAGATTGATATTTTAAAAATATTGGGCTTGTTGTTAGTAGAAAGTAGCCCCAATCCTTCCGAGAAGAATGTTGTATGATGGAAGCAACATATGTTTATGTTTTTGACTAGTTGTAGTAGTATGGAATAGATAGATGATGACAGATAAGTACTACTCATGCTTTAGTTCAATCAGGATCCTCCATAGTAGAGAGAGACTCCCTAGTTCAGCTAGGATCCTCCATAGTAGAGAGAGACTCCCTAGTTCAGCTAGGATCCTCCATAGTAGAGAGAGACTCCCTAGTGCAGCTAGAATCTTCCATAGTAGAGAGTGACTCCCTAGTTCAGCTGGGAGCCTCTGTAGTAGAGAGTGAATCCCTGGTTCGACTGGGATCCTCCATAGTAGAGAGTGACTCCCTAGTTTAGTTGGGATCCTCGATATTAGGGAGTGATTCCCTAGCCTAGTCAGGATCCTCCATGATAGAGAGTGAGTCCCTAGCTCAGTTGGGATCCTCCATAGTAGAGAGTGACTCCCTAGTTCATTCAGGTTCCTCCATAGTAGAGACTGATCCCTTAGTTCAGCTGGGACTCCCTATAGTAGAGGATGACTCCCTTAATGATGATATCAGCATAACTCAGTTCTGTATGATCCAGATTTCAATTATAATGGGCTTAATAAAACGATAATCAGTCTTAGTTATCAGTTGTGATCCAGTGCACAGTGTGATGCTAAATTCAGATTCGGCTCTTATTAAATGTTTAGAACTAAACCCTTATGCATGAGTTCAATGATGTTGTATAAAATGAGATTCAAAGGAAGGTTTTATGTACATATATGCATATATGAATCATGAGATAATGGTGGCATGTTGAATCAGTTATGTTGATGTATTTAATAATATCTTATCTTACATTTCTTTATTTATTTATCTATGTTATCCCATATGCTTAGTACATTCCAAGTACTAACCACACGCATTTTGTGCTATATCATTTCATGATATAGATTTAGGTTTTCAAACTCGACCTCATGGTTAGATACACTTCATCTCTTCTTAACAGCTAGTGGTAAGTCCTCCTCTTTCGAGGACGTGATTTATGTTCATATTTTCTTTATCAGTTTTCCAAATTTAGGAGTTAGTTGGGGACTTGTCCCAGCAACTCATCAGTTTTGTAGAAGTCTTTCAGACCTGTCTAAATAGATTTAGTGTTGTATCAAGTGTTGTTACATTTAAGATTATGGACTTTATATTTGACTCTTGTAGTAGCTTCTGCTTAATCATGTTGTTGGTTGCCTCTTTGTTAAGTAATATGCTATGATTATGCCATGGGTCAACTTGGAGCCCTTTCGGGATTCCTTGTCCCATGTTATGACTAGGGTGTAAACTCGGGTCGTGAAAAACATGATATCAGAGAAAAGATTTAGAGTGTCCTAGGGTATCTGAAAGTCACATTAAGTAGAGTCTTCTTCATGGGTGTGAAGCGCGCCACACTTATGACGAGGAGGCTACAAGATGTTTTAGGAATGTTCCCTTTCTTCATGATTCTTATCGTGCGTAGAGTATTAAGCTCTAAATAGTTCTTTTCCCTGACTCGTGCTTTACGCGCTCCTAGATAATGCCTCCTAGACGAGTAAGTGGAAGGAGAAATGGTAATGATCGCCAGTAGGCACCACCAGCCCCGGCAAACTCGAGGGATGACCATGTTACCTATGTCGAATTTTGGGCGACTCTTAATATGTTGGCACAACCTATAACCGCGCAGATTAATCAGCAAATAATGGCTCGTTGTCACGACCGGTACATACACCCGAATCATAGACACAGGACAAGGGACCCCGAAAGATCCCAAGTCAACCCATGGCACATGCATAAAACTAATCTCATTTAAATAAATGGAATATTAAGCATAAAACATCGCGAAAACATAACCATGACATAGCATCAGGAAATACCTAACATTTACATAAGTTGAGTACTACTCATTTGTTCGAAAGCCTCTAATACGCAAGATGGGTTGATGGGACAGCATCCCCAACAAACCCGAGCAATACTGAAACATAATCAATAGAAAATTTTATCAAACGACCCTTGGAACATGAGGTATCACCAACAAGCTGATAGCGTAGGCTAAGATGGACTAAGGATGAGGGTGACCCTGAGATCTGGACCCTGTATCATGAAATGATACAACATAGAAAACATGCGTTCAGTATGTGGATTGTACTGAGTATGCAAAGTAAGTAAAATGGACATTTTAAAAGTAAAGTAAACTCATAAATAGACATAGGAGAAGGACAGCATGCTTGCATCAAAATCTTCGTGATAAAACATAGGGCTCAAGACTTTCAAATCATTCATAATCAGTCATTATCATAATCCTAAATAACTTTATCATAATATAACTTGAGCCAATAACATAAACATAACAATGCATAAAATATGCGGAACAATGGGAGGACTCTTCATAACCGACACCATCATGGTAGAGCCTTTCATGATGCCCCACTGTCTCGCTCAAGTGGGCGGAGCTGACCCTGGCTTGTCAGGCAAGGGTCGTGCATAAGGCGTGATATCACATTTGATGGGATCATTATCAATACATTATAAAATTTACAAACCCATGGTGGCACGTGGTTATGAGACACCGGCGTAGTCCTTTGGACGTCGGGCAGCTCGGTGCTAGACACGGCTCCCAGAAGCATGCATATAGGCTCATACATAAATCATTAACATCATGCATAAAAATTCATTGGCTAAGATATAAAATTTATCATCATTGATCCCCTTTAAAACATGCTTAGCCAAGAATAATGGGCCCTTTTTATCGGCCAACATCATAAATCTAGAAATCATGAAATTCATTTCATAAATCGTAACCATTCTTAATATGTGGGCATTGCCCAATACATCATCACATTCAATTCTTTCAAAGCATGCTCTTAAACATGGGAAACTTGAAAATCATGCTTTTCCATCATCAATAAACTCAAATTATTAAGTATTCATCATAATTCATAACTTCCATGAACTTTCATCAAATGGGCATTTTGGATTTTAAAGCTTGAAACATGAATTAAAGAAAATAATAATAAAACCTGCCCATCATTCATAATTCAATAATTAAAACTCAATTAAATCATACCCATAAAGATAAATCACATTGTCATGCTTTGGGTAAAACCCCATGGAATTTGAATAGGGGAATTCATGAATTAACTCGAAATTGGGCATGGGTCAGGAAGAATTCCATGCATTTTAAAACCCTACATAACTAGTAATGGAGGGACTCAAAGTTCCTTGAACACCCACCAAAAAATTAATGAAAATTTGGGGAAGAAGGCCTTGAATCTCCCAAAACCTCTCTAAGCTTTTGCATGGGAATGGGCATGCATAAAGGGCTTAACCCTTCTTATCTAACTTAGAAACATATCCAAAACGACATAGTTTAGGCCTTTGGAACTTAGAAAATAATGAAAACCCCCTTATTAAAATGCAGATAATTTTTGGTCACCAATCCCTACGAGGGACCTCACGGGTCATTGCCACAAGGCACGACTCATGGCAATGGTCCATTGAGTCCACATCCCAAACATCCAAGGGAACCCACGGGTGACTTCACGAGTCGTGAGGCCTGACCACTACTCTTGGTCACCTTCCGTGTCCTACACTGCCCATCTTGACCTGCCAAAACATCCAAGGTAGACCACCTATGACCTCACGAGTCGTGAGGTCTGACCATGACACGTGGTCAGGCCCGTGGCCTCCTCACTCAGTCTTTTCCAAACCATGCTGACCACGAGTCACCTCATGACTCATGTTCACTCCTCACGACCTACCTCACGGGTCATTCTGTGACCTGGTGTGGATTTTTAGTTTTTCTCTATTTCCACCTCTAGGTCAGATCCTTGGGTTCCCAAGGTATAACTCTCATATCCCCCGGAATGGAAATGTAGTGACGACTAGGGTGAGAGATTTTCTCTGAATGAACCCACCTGAGTTCTTGGGCCCGAAGGTAGATGAGGACTTGTGTGAGTTCTTGGAAGAGATTCCAAAGATCACTCACATCATGGGAGTGATGGAAATTGAGAGCATAGACTTAGCCTCCTACCAGCTAAAAGGAGTTGCTTATATATGTTTTTTTTTGTGGAGGGACAGTCGAGGGATTGGAGCAGGACCCGTAGGTTGGGATGAATTTATGACTGCGTTCCTGGAAAGGTTTTTCCCTAGAGATTTGAGAGAGTCTAAGGAGACAGAGTTCATCAACCTAAAATAGAATGACGTGACAATTCAAGAGTATACATTGGAATTTACTCGGCTATCCAAGTATGCCCTAGAGATGGTAGCGAACAAGAGGGCCTGAGTGAGAAGGTTCATGAATGGAGTGTCGGACTCCTTGATTAAAGAGTGCAGGACTTCTACGTTGCATAGGGATATAGACTTTTCACGTTTAGTGATATTTTCAGAACAAATGGAGGCACAACAACTGAAAGAAAAGGAGAGAGAGGCCAAGAGGGCTAGGAGAGGAGATTCAAAGTCCTCTTCACCAAGAACGAGTGGTGGACACCGCTTACATTCGCAAAAGAGTTCAGCCCCAACATTTTCAACAGTCAGTGCTCCGTACAGACATAGAGTAAGGGAGACTATGTATCCAACGTGTACCAGCTGTGGGAAGTGATCTTGGGTAAAATTATATGCCCAAGTAATACTCAAATGCTTCATTTTGTCGTGTTTATACATTGATAATTGTACCTTCTCATGTGATTTGTAGTTAAAATGTGAATTTATACTAACCAACATGATTAGTGTTGTTTTGCAGGAAAAATATAATTTTAGGAAGCTAAGATGCATGTTGGGAGAAATCGGGAAGAGACTCGGAAGCGAGCAGTGAAAAAGGCTCAGGTTATGCAGCAAACTAAGGGGCTCCGCGATGGAGCTGTGTCACGCTGCCATCACGGATGCATTCTACCTCAGATGATAAAAATATGCCAAGTTACAGTGAAGGTCCATGTTGGGGCCGTGGCACATTGGCCAAGCCCCGCGTTGCACGCCGTGGCACGTTGGGCATAATTACCCGGAGGACCGGATTCCAGTGAGGGTCGGCATTTGTGGCGTGTCACAAAGGCAGTGCTCCGTGATGCACTCCGTGTCACGTTGCTTGTTATTTCGGGAAAAATTCCCACTAGTATAAATAGCACACTTAGGTTTATTTTTAATAATTCTGACTTGGTTGAGCAAGAACGTGGGTTACAGGCAGTTGAGGGGACGAAATTCTTAGGGTTCTTCTCTATCTCTTTCTTCCTTATTTCAATTATTTGTATGATTTACACACATTTAACGATGTTTAATCCACAAATGAGTGGCTAAATTCACTTCTTGTTGAGGTTAAGAACATTTGTAGTGGAATGTAATTATTGATCATCTTGGTTTTTCATCTTTTCTTTCATGGTTGTTCTATTAATTCTTGTTCTTACTGCGTTAATGTTTTTCCAATATTAATGTATATCTAAAAATCCGATTTGCGCTCGAAAGAGAAAGAAATTGGAAAGTTGTGAATTAATAGGATATGATCTCTTCTCAGTTTGGGAAAATTGAGAATTGATTTACCTTCAAAATAGAATTATATCTGAAAGTTGTATTAGTTAATTAAGGAATCGGTTTCGTATGGCTAGAACATGAATTTCTTCTTATCACAGAAATGTAGGTGGAAGTTTCATGATTCTTAAGTTGGGTTAAATATGAGAGTTTTAATCCATAGGAAATAATTCTTGACTAGCAACCGGAGGAAAGATTAACCAATTTGTATCAATAAATTGCTTCCCTACATTTTTGTTTTAGCCTCAGCATGCTCATTACTATAGTTCAGACTCAATTTGTACATTTGTTTTAGATTAGTATAAATTAGGAGACAAACTCCGAAAATCTTCTTGAAACTGTTGTCTGCATTATTACAGTTAGAGTTTATTAATGCTTGATTCGATTATTAACTTGGTCCAGTCCCTGTGGGATCGATACTTGGCTACTCTAGCCATTTTACTACTTGTTCGACCACGTGCACTTGCGTGTAGGTATTCCAAACAACCGAACAAGTTTTTGGCGCAGTTGCCGGGGACTGGCAATTGGTACAAAATTGTTGTCTTAAGTGTTAGTTTATTATTTCTTATTAGTGTTGACAACTTGGTCTTACCTTGTCTTTTGCAGATATTGAATTCTGTTGAACACTGGCAAGGGACAAGGAGTTGGTGGATTCACACTTAGAGCCGAAAAGACAACTCCATCGACAAAGGAGAGAAGCTCTATAGAGAAAGCTGCAGTTGCTCAGACAGACCATCCTGGAGCAACAACAGAATCCACCCATTGTAAGGGCAGTGTTAGTGCCCGAAGAAATGGAAGCTAGGCCGGTTCGCAAAGTGGCAATCCCACATGCTAACAATGTTACATCTAGCATTCGCAAACCTGAGCTAAGAGGGAGGTTCGAGCTTAAACAGAATATGGTGCAATTGCTGCACACCAGCGGGCAATTCACAGGACTCCCTTACGAGGATCCACAACAACATCTCCAAAACTTTTTGTAGATAAGTGACACTTACATTCCCGCTGGAGTGTCACCCGATTATGTCAGGCTTACATTGTTCCCATTTTCACTTTTGGGAGAAGCAAAGAGGTGGTTGAAAGCTGAGCCACCTAATTCCATCACTACTTGGGATGATCTTGCAAAGAAATTCTTGATGCGGTTCTTTCCATCCGGTAAAACAGCAAGACTTAGATGTCAAATTCTATGTTTTAAACAGAGAGAGGGAGAGAATCTGTATCAAGCCTGGGAGAGATTCAAATCTATGTTGCGGGATTGTCCTCATCATCACCAATCCAATGATGTGCTGGTGCATACTTTCATAGAGGGGTTGGAACCCTACACAAAAATCTTGCTAGACTCAGCAGCTGGGGGACAAGCATTAGAAAAAACTTATGAGGAGCTGTATACCTTGTTGAACCATATTTCGCAGGGAAATCCAGAGTGGAATGCGGACTCTTCTAGAGGAGGAACAAGGAAAGCGGCAGGAGTCTTAGAAGTGGATGGTTTTACAGCTATCGCTGCACAGATAGTTGCATTACAGAATCAACTCAATACCCACTTCAGCAATATGAGCATGAATCATTCTCAAGCCCCAGTGAATGTAGTGCAGCAAATTTGGTGTGAAGTGTGCGGCAGTAATGAACACTCAACTGAGTGTTGTGGTGCGAATCCTGATTCAGTAAACTTTGTTGGTAATGTACCGAGAAATAATCACCAACAGTATGTCAACAACTACAACTCTAATTGGAGAAGTCACCCAAATTTCTCTTGAGGTAGTAACAGCCATCAAGGGCAGAGTTCGAGTGAGGGAGCACAGAGAAATCAAGGAGGGCAGCAGCACTATCAGTCGTAATACAGAAGCAACAATGCACCTCCTCCACCACCATCACCTAACATTGAGGAAATGTTCAAAACTATGATAGCTAACCAAGCTCAATTGCAGGCTGACTATGTGAAATTGGCAGCCAATGTAAAGAACAATCAGTTAGCTACAAAGGCATTGGAGTACTAGTTTGGGCAACTAGCTGAAGCTCAGAACACCAGGCCGAGAGGAGGACTTCCAAGTGAAACTGACCCCAACCCCAAGCAAGTAAATGCAGTGACCACGAGGCGTGGTTTGCAACTCAAGGAGGTGGAACCAGAAAGACCGCTACAGCAGTCGGGAGCAGTGGAGAAGGAGAGGGAGCACAATGATGATAGGGGGATGGAGAAGGAAGCTGAACCAGAAAGACCACCACCCCCGTTCCCTCAAAGACTAAGGAAACACAAGGAGGAAGCGTGATTCAAAAAGTTCATGGAGGTGCTTAATCAGGTACACATTAGTTTACCTCTTGTTGATGTTTTGCCGGGAGTGCCGAAGTATGCAAAATATATCAAGGACATCGTGGAGAATAAAAGTAGGTTGACGGAGTACGCTACGGTGGCTCTTACGGAGGAGTTCACTTCACAGATACAAAATAGGTTGCCCACAAAGCTCAAAGACCCTGGGATCTTTACAATTCAACTTACAATCGGGTAGAGTATCCGAGCTCATGGATTATGTGATTTGGGAGCGAGCATTAACTTGATGCCGATATCGGTATTCAAGAAATTGGGGCTAGGCAGTCCTAGACCGACAACGGTGATCTTGCAACTAGCGAATCGTTCTTTGGCCAGACCAGATGGCATTGTGGAGGACGTTCTGGTGCAAGTGGGCTCCCTTATCTTCCCGGTTGACTTCATTGTGCTAGATTTTGAGCCGGATGCGGAAGTCCCATTTATTTTGGGACGTCCTTTCTTGGCAACTGGGAAAACACTTATTGATGTAGCTGCAGGGAAGCTAACTATGCGGGCACACAACAAACTTGAAGTATTTGATGTGTACAAGGCCACAAAGCTTCCAGCCGTGTATGAGGAACTCTCAGTGATCAACGTGCTTGATCGAGCGGATAATGCTCAAAGTGTTGATTCGTGAGAGCCTACGGGAAAACACCCAGTGAAGGACCCCGCAAAATGGGAATCGTGGCAAGAAGATGGAAGTGCCACGTTCTTAGTCAATGGGCAGCGATGTAAGCATTACTGGGGTGAGGACGGTAGACGAGAGAAGACATCCGTCACCCTAGAGGATGACTAAACTTCAATGACGTCGAGCCGCGACGGTAATCCAGGCGCTGCACGGGAGGCAACCCGTGAAATTTTTGTAATATTTGAATAGCTTTCGTAGAAGAAAAGAAGAAGAAAAATGAAAGAAAAGAAAAGAAAAAAATGAGAAAAATAAAAATAAAAACAAAGCAATTGTATTTTATGTGAAACCTATAAATTCTAACCAATTTCTTGTTGTGAGATGAATTTCAGGTTGAACGGACGGTAAAAATGCAAAGGATTGTAAAGGAAAAATCGAGGTGAGAAAAATAATAAAAAGTGGCAAAACAGTGAGCCTGCGCGATGGCTCCGTGTCACAGAGGAGGGCCTCCGCGTTACCCTTCGTGACACGTTGAAGGTGTTTTGGAATTTTTTACAATTTCCAGAACCCCTGCGCAATGGCTCCGTGTCACGGAGGGTGTGCTCCGCGTTACCCTCCGTGACACGTTGAAGTGTTATTCGCGACGGGTCACACCGGGTCGCCGGGTGACCCGCGCGAAAAACCTTCTTTTTAACACCGAAAACACCCAATTTTTCCCATTTTTCACTCCCCTCCGTGAAAAACAACCCAAAATCCCCCCTCCCCCAACGTGACATGGACCTAGGATCAAAGTTTCTTCAATTTTTCTTCAAGTTCAACGAATTAAAGGTACGTTCTTGAACTTAACCTCAATTTTGGCCGAAATTGTCAATTTTTGAGCATGTGAGGTAACTAAAGCTTGGCCTAAGTGTACATTGAGCATGAATTAATTTAAGTTATTGTTGATTGATGTTCGTAGTATCGTTCTGATTGTATGAACTCGATAAATACATGTTTGATTGAATTTGTGCGAAATTGGTAGCTAGGGTTGGAATTTGAATAGGAAGAAGCTAAATTTGGTTGAAAATTTGAAAATGATTGGGTTGTTCATGTGGGGTAAGGTGAATTATGTTGTGCTTGTTATGAATATGCTAAGTAAATGATGGATTTTTTTTTGGGAGAATGAAATTGTGAATTGCATAGAACTTGGTGAATTGCATAGGTTGTGGTAAGAGTTTTTCTGTGCTAAGTGCTATGGGATGAAATGGTATTGAAGGTGATATGTTGATTAACTGTACGAAGTATGAGTAGTATGTAAAATATATTCCATCGAATTCTCTGAATGCACAAGGCATGTTGTTGTTTCTTGTTGTAAATTGGGAAGTCAGACTTGTCTTGCCGTAATGTTGTGATTGTGGCTAAAGACTAAGTGTGGGGTGGCCTAGCTTAACCCAACCTTAGTCGAAGCTAATTTTAATTTGAATAACATTGGGACTGTCTGCTTGATTTGACAGAAACAATGGCAAGCAGGCAAGATAAAGGAAAAGGTGCGTCTATATCGGGCGCCGGAAGGAAAAGGATTAGACTGGGAACGGCAGTCCCAGTAGCACCAGAGGTTCCGCGCGGCCAACGCCATCAATATGGAACCCGATGGGTGACAGAGGAAGGGAAGTAATGGTACACAAATCATAAGGAAAGCAAATACTTCCCCGAGGAGCACATTGCTAGGGAGCCGTTGGCATAGGAGTTTCCCAGAATCGTACATAGGATTGACGCTGCCAGGATGAACTTCATCTTTGAAGAGCCCAAGGAGTGTAATCTCCACCTGATTTGAGAGTTCTACGCCAACTGAAACCCGACACTCCGAAGTCACATTTTCAAAATAAGGGGGCAGGTAGTCACTTTTGAGCCCCATCACCTTAGTGCCATCTTGGGGGCGTGAGACACAGACGCCCATGTACTCTGGCAGTTGAACATCACTCCACCATATGCGGACATCAGACGCACTCTCTGTAGAGCCCGTCCAATAGCACGGTGGAGAAGGCATAAGGAGAGGGGCTACCATCAGACGCTGCCCTACTCTCAAATGAATAGGGAAGCCAGAATTTGGCTTAAGATCATGTGTTCCTTCCTGATCCCGGGGGTGCACATGACAGATGTCACCCGGGATCATGTGTGCTTGGTATACGCCCTGATGAAAGGGCTAGAGATTAATGTTGGGGCGGTGATCATCTCCGCCATGAAGAGAGCCCGTTTGCATCAAGGGCACAGGTACGGGTTTGGTGGCTTGCTGACCACTTTCCTGAGGGGCCTAGATGTTGAGGAGGAGGCCCTTAACTACATCCCTCAGACGGAGAGGCGGGCCTTAGACGTCACCAAAACTAAGGCACCCGACACCACTCATGAGCCAGTTCTCACATTAGCCGAGCGACATGCTCGGGATGATCAGTATATGGCCCGCATGTTCGGGATGCATATGCTACAATTGCGCATCGGCGGGAGGCCAGCAACAGAAGATGAGCTGTGGCAGCTAGAGTTGGACTACCCCTTCTGCAAAAATGCCAGGGCTTTATGCCGAGTGGGGCCAGCTTTTTTGGAGCCCACTGATGATGATGTCCCCACAGATGAGAAGACGCGCCGCGAGGACTCAGATGTTGAGTCAAATGATGATAGCGGAGGTGATTTGGATATGGGGGACGAGGCAACCGCACCTGATGAAGAAGTGGAATACTTTGATTGATCAGGGAGTTTCACCACCTACTCTTGTGCTATGCTAAATTTTATGAACACTGGGGACAGTGTTCGATTTAAGTGTGGGGTGGGAGTAGTTAGGTGTTGGTTGTTTTGCTGTTATTTACGTTTCTGTTTTGTTGTTGTGCCTGTGCAAAAATTGTGACCCTGTGATTTTGATGTTTATGTTTTGTATTGTAATTAATGTGAAGTTGTTGTGCGCTGCATGGAGTTGTTGTTAGCTGGTTGTGTAAATATTGTTGTTTTATCGAAATTATTGATATTTTTAAAAAATTTCGTGAAATCTTTTTTTTTGATTGGGTTTCTCAGCGTTTGTTTTTGGTGCTTTTACCAAGAATAGTCCCATTGAACCGAAGTCGTAAATAGTGACCGTTCCCTATGATGGATGGATGACGACCGTCTTAAGGGAAATGTAGTTGATAGGAGTAGATTTCTTCTATTCTTTTTAATTTTTTTCTTTTGTTTGTTTGTATCCCAAACGTGTCATTACTTTACGGTTCGGAATTCAGGTTGCGTGTTGTACATGATATTTAGAATGCAAAGGTGATTCGTATGAAAGCATGCAACTTTGTAAACATGTTGAGATACCTAGACCATAGAATTCGATGCGGTATGATTGAGGCTTAATTTTTGATTTCTTGTAATTGGCTGATTGAAGAGTCTGTGAATATGTCTTGAGTTGAGCATGGGCAATGAGTGTGTGGTGAGGTATCATTTCTTCCATGCTATTGTGAAGTGTCTAGAACTTTCCTGGTGTGTGTACGAAACGAAATGAAGGATGTGTATTGTAGGAAAGGATGTAGGAATTTCTTTGCTTTAACCGAAAGTTTTTTTTTTTCATTATCGTACCTACCTTGAATGTACATCCTAGTTAGCCCATTGAGCCTTTAGCCTATTCTTTTATTTTGTCGAAAAGGTACAAACCGAGCTTAACCCCTTCTTGTCATTATCCGTGAATTTGATCCAAAACTCTTAAGCGCACAAGAAAAGTAATTTTCCCACAGTGTCAAGGAGTGGTAATTGTGAAAAGAAAGGAAAAGCGGAAGTGGTGAAAGTAAAGAAAAGGTCAAGGGTGCACTTGCCAAATTTAATAAAAGGAAGATGTATAACTAATCTTTGTTATTATGTCAAGTGTGCTTAAAGATATGGAAATAAAAAAAAATAAAGAAAGACTTCAAGAATGGGAGGATGAAGGAAGTAACAATGCCCATAATGTGGTGGGATGTATGGAAAAGCGCTTAAGGGTGCTAGTTGTTATTATTGGTTAGCCCAGTATGTACTAGTTCCTTAGCTTATATTACAACCCATCAAGTCCTACGTGATCTTACATCACTCGTCCTTATATTAGTGGAGTAATACACTAGAGGCAAGCTTATGGGTCATGACATGATGCATGTGAATTCTTTGAGAGGGAGAGCGAAATCGTGTTCATATGCCCCTGCATATAATGCTTTCAAGATCATATGATTGAAAAAGGGGAAATTCTCTTGGGTTGTGAGGGCACATGCTTGACGAGAGATTTAATTTCGTCTCGGATGTCTTGATAAACTGATTTGCATGATTTTGCCGAGATCGAGAGTCGACTCGTGAGTCTAGGAGGTCTTAATGTGTTGAATGTCGTTGTATTGATGAGACTATGCATGTTTTATGGATGATTTGCTATGTATTAATCGATATAATCGTAGCTTGAATTGTTGGGCCAAAGTAGCTATGATTGGGTCTGAATTGCATGAGATGTGAGATTATTGTTCGAGGACGAACAAAGTTTTAAGTGTGGGGTAAGTGATCTTGGGAAAAATTATATGCCCAAGTGATACTCAAATGCTTCATTTCATCGTGTTTATACATTGATAATTGCACCTTCTCATGTGATTTGTAGTTAAAATGTGAATTTAAAATAACCAACATGATTAGAGTTGTTTTGCAGGAAAAATATAATTTTAGGAAGCTAAGATGCATGTTGGGAGAAATTGGGAAGAGACTCGGAAGCGAGCAGTGGAAAAGGCTCAGGTTATGCAGCAAACTAAGGGGCTCCGCGATGAAGCCATGTCACGCTGCCATCGCGGATACATTCTGCCACGGATGATAAAAATATGCCAAGTTACAGTGAAGGTCCGCGTTGGGGCTGTGGCACGTTGGCCAAGCCCTGCGTTACACGCCGTGGCACGTTGGGCATAATTACCTGGAGGACCGGATTCCAGTGAGGGTCCGCGTTTGTGGCGTGTCACGGAGGCAGTGCTCCACGATGCACTCTGTGACACGTTGCTTGTTATTCCGGGAAAAATTCCCACTAGTATAAATAGCACACATAGGTTTATTTTTAATAATTCTGACTTTGTTGAGCAAGAACGTGGGTTACAGGCAGTTGAGGGGACGAAATTCTTAGGGTTCTTCTCTATCTCTTTCTTCCTTATTTCAATTATTTGTATGATTTACACTCATTTAACGATGTTTAATCCACAAATGGGTGGCTAAATTCACTTCTTGCTAAGGTTAGAACATTTGTAGTGGAATGTAAGTATTGATGATCTTGGTTTTTCATCTTTTCTTTCATGGTTGTTCTATTAATTCTTGTTCTTACTGCGTTAATGTTTGGCCAATATTAATGTATATCTAAAAAATCTGGTTTGCGCTCGAAAGAGAAAGAAATTGGAAAGTTGTGAATTAAAAGGATATGATCTCTTCTCGGTTTGGGAAAATTGAGAATTGATTCACCTTCAGAATAGAAATATATCTGAAAGTCGTGTTAGTTAATTAAGGAATCGATTTCGTATGGCTAGAACATGAATTTCTTCTTGTAACAGAAATGTAGGTGGAAGGTTCATGATTCTTAAGTTGGGTTAAATACGAGAGTTTTAATCCATAGGCAATAATTCTTGACTAGCAACCGGAGGAAAGATTAACCAATTTGTATCAATAAATTGCTTCCCTGCATGTTCGTTTTAGCCTCAACATGCTCATTACTATAGTTCAGACTCAATTTGTACATTTATTTTAGATTAGTATAAATTAGGAAACAAACTCCCAAAATCTTCTTGAAACTGTTGTCTGCATTATTAGAGTTAGAGTTTATTAACGCTTGATTCGATTATTACCTTGGTCCAGTCCCTGTGGGATCGATACTTGGCTACTCTAGCCATTTTACTACTTGTTCGACCACGTGCACTTGCGTGTAGGTATTCCAAACAACCGAACAGGAAGCACCACTTGGGAGAGTGTATGGCTGGATCGAATGTTTGCTTCTTGTGCTGCCACTCAGGCCATAACCACTGAGATTGTGCAGTGGCAAAGCAAGGCAAGAGTAGGTCCTCGACCATTTGTTCAGTAGCCCCCATAGCTTGCCTATTTCAGCAGGGTGCATCATCTAGCCCACATGGCGGACGACGTCAAAACCACTCATATGTCAGGACAACACTCCAGGATAAGGGTAAGTCGGTAATAGTGGCCACAGGTATGTTGTTAATTTTGCATAACTCTTTGTATATTGCTAGCCCAGAACCCTAGAATTAAATAATGAGCTTGTGGTAGTTGTTGAGAAGAAGATATCAATACAGGATGTGAATAGTTGTTATTGTAATATTGGCGGTGATGGTTAGAGGTGAAAGGGGGAATTTCGAATTAGTGAATTGGTCCCAACCTTGAGAAATGTTCAGGAGCCTTAGAATGATGGCTTAAATCTAAAGGGGAGATAGTAAGTACGCGTGCCTAGTCGGATCATGGATTTGATAGCGGGGGAGTTCACACTGTAACAGTCATGATAAGTTGACCCCTTCAGGTCCAAATAATTTATCTGGTAGTTCAATTGAAGTTGAGTTATGTCCATCCCTATGTGCGGACTCCCAGATGTTCTAGATAACCGCTTCAGATAGCGATGCCGATCTTACTTTACAAATCCTCTAGGTTCACTCCCGTGTTATGAATCAGTTGTGTGTTTTAATTCATGTTTCCCAGTATGATCAGCTTGAACTCATTCTCTAGATTATGCTTAGTAGCTCAGCAAACTCAGGTTATCTCATGCATG
Organism: Datura wrightii; assembly: GCA_035772735.1. Classification (NCBI taxonomy): domain Eukaryota; kingdom Viridiplantae; phylum Streptophyta; class Magnoliopsida; order Solanales; family Solanaceae; genus Datura; species Datura wrightii. The sequence goes on along the minus strand of JASDFA010000016.1, from coordinate 62,420,512 downwards.
TTCTCAGTTTTATATTATGAATGTTTCGTGCTTATGATACCTTTAAATGAAGTTAGATCCGATGTTGCAAATTCTAACCCTATAATAGAAAGTGACTTGAGAGCGAAGACTCAGTCCGTATGAGTTTAGTGTCAGTAAAACGGGAAGAATCTAGTTCTATGTTAGTTTCATGTCCTTCGGTCTCTCTTGTCCCATAGGATGCAAGATCAATTTAGATATTCAGTTATGAAATATAAGGTTAGCCCGAAGTCAGATGCTTCATTGGTTCTAGCTGTGATTGATTGATCAGTTTTGTTCCCACCTCTTCCGCATGTTTAGCCAACATTCGAGGACGAATGTTCCCAAGGGGGAGATATTGTAACACCCGGAATGTTTCTAAGATCAAATTCCAGATTTCAAGGAAGAATTCAGGCGATGGAAAATTTTGCTCAGAACGAGTAGGGGGACGACTCGTTAGGAGACCCCACGAGTTGTGGTCAGCCTCATGGGCAACAGTCAAGATGGAAGTCTAGAACAGTGGCCACGGACGACCAAATGAGTTGTTAGGTGACCCAACAACTCATTAGGTCGATCGTTAAGTGAAGCAAGGAATTTTAGGTGTGGGCCTTGTTATACCCCGTAGAATTCCCGGCACTTAGATGACCTATTCGCACGTTGGTTAAGCATATTTGAAAGCCATACGTGCTAGGGAAAGGCCCGGAAAAAGATCGGACGAGAAACCCGTCGAACCATTGCGGGAGGAGCCGAGGCAGAGCCCCTCCGCGATGGCAGCATGTCACGGAGGTGAGGCCTCCGCGATGGCTCCGTGACGCATTGCCCAAGTTCAGACCCAAGTATATAAAGCCCCCACTTCGGTTTAAAATCATATTGCACTTATAAATTTCCAGAGAAACGCAGTGAAGCCGAGGAAGACGAAGAAAATTAAATATTTTCGTCCGATTGCGCTGCCAAACGCCGCCCAAACTCAAATTAATCCCAGATACCCGAGTATTTAGCAGCAGAGAGCATTTCTATGGAATTAGTTTCGCGAAATACGGCCAACGAATCGGCGAGCCACCGAACTAAAGTAAGTAGAATTGCTCTAAATTAATGTCTATGTGTTCCTAGCTGAGAAGTGAATACTTCTCCCTTCTGGGCCGCTGAAAAATAGCGAGTTTTTGACCGTCTTTCGATAAGCCTAAGTTTAGGCTATAAACTATATCGAAAGTAACATTGCTCTTTACAATACAGCTGTATTTAGTATTAATTGACGTATTTATGAATGCAGTTGGGAGAAAATATTTGAAGTACCGGCCGAGCCCCGTCCGACGGACGAATAATTCAAAGACAAGGTATGTAAAGTTAGTTTCCTTCGGCAAGTTAAGTAATATCAGTGTAGTGTAATAAATTACGGACCAGTAGAATGTTCAGGAGTCGAATATTGCGTTATTATGAATGTTGGTGCGATGTGAGAAATATTGGGTTGTAATGTATATGAAACCTATCAGTATGATACAGATTCTAACGCAAGTATTAGAGATTGCCCAGTATACTCAGAATGTAATGTGATATGCCATGTCAGGATATGGTTGTATTCAGTTGAAACCCCGTATAGTAATGCAATACCCGTAAAGCACTTCAGAAATAGAATATCAGGCTAAAATGAAGTTCAGAAAGCATGTCAGGATTAGTAAATCATGTTACTATAGAAAGTTAGTATACAGCGTAGTTCAGTAGAAAGATTATATTCGTACATATATATATAGTACTTCCAGCCTCAGCATGTATTAAGTATGTACTTATTTCTATCACTAGTCCAGCATGTAGTGTATACAGAAACTTAGTAAACAGCAGAGTTTTCAGTAGAAACATTATCTTATATAGCATTTGCCCAGTACAGCCGGCAGGAGACTATATTCATATTTATATATCTTTACCTGCCTCAGCACGTATTAAATACGTACAGATTACTATCATTAGCCCAGCATGTAATATATATGATACTTTACCCCTATTAGCCTCAGCATGTGAGATACACAGACAGTATTACCAGTTGAGACCGTTGTATTGTTTGGGGTTGGATTACCTAGCATCCATGACCGCCCAGGGTTAATAGCTGTATCGACTCATCCACCAGAGGATGAGGATACGTCACTCTATGGAGTGGCATGCCGTCCCGCCAGGGGACGAAGATGGGATGCCAGTTTTTCCCCATATTTGTGCCTTGATCGGCCCTTACACACCCCAGTCGAGCGGATACGCCCGGGTGCAGATTTAGGAGTCCTCCGGACTCAGATGCAGTTATAGTCAGGGGCTCAGCGAGCCCAAGTGCATACCCTGGGACCGGCAGGATGCTTACAGGCACTATAGGAGATGGGATGACCGGGGTAGGGGTATAGATTCTGTGCTGGTTGTACCTCCCGGCTTATGGGGGCCGGGTAAGGTTTGTGTGTGCTATGTTATGTTATTTCATGTTATGTCATGTTATGTTAGCTAGAGGTAGATCAGCAGTAGCACGATACGTTCCAGGTACGACTCTTATCCCTTCCAGTAAAGATTGAGAGGAGGTAGGGTTTACATTATCAGATAGATAAGTTATTCCTTCTACTTCAGCTTCATCAGTCATATTATTGCTTCCAGGTGTTGTTTTCAGTTATGTTATTTCAGTTGCTTTACATACCCAGTACCAGCGGTACTGACGCCCAGTGGGGCGCTGCATTACTTGCCTGCAGGTACTGTTAGACGAGCAGGCGATTCTACGCGACTTCCTGTCAGCGGTTGAGTATTCAGCTCCTGTCATCCGGAGACTGAATTTCTAGAGGTGTAGTTCAGTTCCTTTTGTTGTACAGTACGGGTAGGTCGGGGCCCTGTCCCGGTCATTTCTATTATTCTTCTTAGAGGCTTGCATTCTGTATATATTCCCTGTGGTCAGATGAGCCGGTCGTGTTAGGCCGTGCAGTTGTATAGTTGCCTTTACTCTTTCTTTCTTTTGTAATGGCCGTGTGGGGCCATAGTTTGCCAGTAGTGGTGACCTTACCAGTCACGTAGCTTTTCAGTATGTTATGTTTGAGTTATAGATAACTAGACAGCATGGTGGCCTTGTCGGCCTGCATAAGTTCCCCTGAATTGACATGTTTCTGGTCAGCTGTTAGTACAGGTACAAGAGGCTATAGGCCAATAGGCCGGGGGCTGTGTTTACAGCCGTTATATAGCCCTTTGTTTCCAGAAATATGAGTTAGAGCCAGCCAGGCACCAGATGTGCCCAGGCTTAACGGTCCAGCAAGTCAGGTCCTAGTAGGGCACCAGGTGCCAGTCGTACCCCCCAGGGTGGGGTGTGACAGGCCTGATGCATTGGAGACCACAAAAGGAGGGACGAGTTGCGTGTACCTGACGACTCGTCAAGTTACTCGTGAGGAGGGAAGAGCAAAAAAAGGGAATTGAACCAATGCACTTAATGAATCGGTCCCCACGAGTCATTACCCTACCCCAAAAACTCGTGGGGTCCCTCATGGGGTCTGGCAGAGTAATTTTCCCTGCTCTTTTCCAAGGGCATTTCTATAAAATCCTATATTTTTAACCCCTAAACTACGTCGTTTTTACTATTATATGAGACGTTCTTAAAGGGATATCTAGCCTAAACCCTCATTCTTCATGAAACAACTTCCCCAAATTTTCACGACCCGAATGTACAGCTGGATCATAGACACCGGACGAGGGACCCCGAGAGACCACAAGTCAACCCATGGCACATTCATTCACTCACTAATCCCATTGAAATAATTAGAACAATAATCATAAAGATATAGCGGAAATGTAATCATAACATAGCATCAAGAAATACCAATGTTTACACAGCTGAACACTACATACTTGTATGAAAGCCTCTAAAACATAAGATCGGTTGATGGGACAACATCCCCAACTAAACCTACCAGTACTGAAACATAAACAACATGGAAGCCTATCAAACAGCCCTTAGAACATTAGGACTCACCAATAAGTTGATATCAAAAGTAGGGATGGACTACGGATGAGGATGAGCCTGAGATCTGGTCTTTGTATCATGAAACGATACAGCATGGAAAGTATGCGGTCTGTACGTGGAATGCACTGAGTATCCAAGGTAAGTAAAACATACATTTTAAAAGTAAACTATAAGTAGACATAAGAGAAGGACGTTATGCTTGCATCAAAAACTTTCTCAATAAAACATAAGGACCAAGACTTTCAAATCATTCATTATTATTAATTATCATAATCATAAGTAACCTTATCAAAATATAACTTGAGCCGAATAACGTAAACATAACAACGCATAAAAAACATGCGAAATAATGGGAGAACGGGCTGGAGCTGCTGCTGTCCTGGTGCTCTGTGCTCGACCTCTATCGTCACCCTGTATGGCATATGGTCATGCTCGGCGAATGTTCCTAGGTCTACTACACCCGATGCAGACATTCGAACTGAGCAGGCACTCCTCGATGTGACTCTTACCACACTTCCCGCAGGCTAGACAGGTATACTCTAACTGGGTGCCCCTCTGATCCCTCGACCCTGAAGCCATGCTCTTCTTATCACCCCTGGGTCTAGATGGGACACTAGATAATGATGGTGCTGGGGCTAGTCACCTCTGCTGAAACTGTGGATGGTAGCCACCACCAGACGGCTGATGTGAAAACCCACGACTATCTGTCCGAGCTCTCTTTTCCTCCCTCTCCAACGCATGAGCCGCCTCCATCTGTTTGGCGTACAACACTATGTGAAGAAAGTCCATATCCTGATGAAGCATAGAAGTCCTGCAATTCTTGTCTAAATAACCAGACACCCCATGAACAAATCGGCTCACCCGTGCCCTCTGATCCATCACCAACTCTGGGGCGTATTTCGACAAGCGAGTGAACTCAAGTGAATACTCCAACACTGTCAACTTTCCTTACTTGAAGTTAACAAACTCAGTTGCCTTCAATTCCCTCTTTTTTCGTGGGACGAATCTATCAAGAAAGGCCATGTGGAACTCATCCCAGCTGATAGCGCCCGCTCCCACTGCCTTGTTGTCCTTCCATTGCTTGTACCAAATATGAGCGACCTCCTTTAGCTGATGACAGGACAAGTCCAGACACTCCCCATTCGTCACTCGCATAACCTAAGTGACCTTCAGGATCCCCTCAATGAACTCGTGTGGATCCTTGTCCACCTTCAATCCCGTGAACTCAATACGTTTCATCCTCAAGAAGTCTCTAATCCAAGCCACCGCTGCATTGCCATTTTGTGGAACCTGTGCAACATCCTACTGATTGACCTGGGTAGTCAAGGCCTGCGCCAACATCTGAATCGCCGCCCGAAACTCGACGTGGGCAGTTAGCTCTAGTGCCTAGGGCTCCCAAATAGGTGGGGCTCACTGATGCCCGTGGTCATTGCCATCTCCGTGTCCTTCATCATTTCTATTCCTCCTTCTGTTTATTCTTCTAGAAGCCATAATTCTGCAATCGCGAATCGCATGAATTATGAGGGTAAAAGGCTTTTCATTGCACAACATAGAACATAAAAGAAGGGAAAATTTCCTAACGCGTTTAGTAGCCTCTTCGTCATAGGTGTGGCATGCTTCGCACCCATGAAAAAGACTCTACCTAATGCGGCTTTCGGACTCCATAAGACACTTCATATCTATGGATCTGATATCAAGTTTGTCACGACCCGAACGTACACCCGGATCGTAGACACGGGACGAGGGACCCCAAAAGACCCCAAGTCAACACATGGCACATGCATTCACTAATCCCATTTAAATAAGTGGAATATTAATCATAAAGATATGGCAGAAATGTAATCATAACATAGCATCAAGAAATACCAACATTTACACAACTAAATACTACATACTTGTCCGAAAGCCTCTAAAATGTAAGATGAGTTGATGGGACAACATCCCCAACTAACCCAACCAGTACTGAAATATAAACAACATGGAAGTTTATCAAACGGCCCTCGGAACATGAGGACCCACCAATAAGCTAATATCAAAAGCTGGGATGGACTACGGATGAGGATGAACCTGAGATTCGGTCCCTATATCATGAAATGATACCACATAGAAAGTATGCGGTCAATACGTGGAATGTACTGAGTATGCAAGGTAAGTAAAATGGATATTTTAAAAGTAAAGTAAACTCATAAGTAGACATAAGAGAAGGATGTCATGCTTGCATCAAAAACTTTCTCAATAAAACATAAGGCTCAAGGATTTCAAATCATTCATAATCATTGATTATCATAATCGTAAGTAACCTTATCAAAATATAACTTCAGCCAAATAACATAAACATAACAATGCATAAAAAAATGCCAAACAATGGGAGAACTCGTCATAATCGACACCATCATGGTAGAGCCTTTCATGATGCCCCACTGTCTCACTCAAGTGGGCAGAGCCGACCCTGGGTTGCCACGCGAGGGTCATGCATAAGGCGTGATATCATAGTTGAGGGGGGGGGGGATCATTATCATTACATCATATCATTTACAACCCATGGTGGCACGTGGTTATGAGACACCGGCGTCGTCCTTTGAACGTCAGGCTGCTTGGTGCTAGATACGACTCCTAAAAACATGCATATAGGCTCATACATAAATCATTAACATCATAAATAAAATTCATTTTCCAAGATATAACTTTTATCATCATTGATCCACTTTAAGACATGCTTAGCCATGAATCAACACCCTTTTTATCGGCCAACATCATAAATCGATAAATCATGAAATTATTTTCGTAAATCATAAATAATTTTTCATAATGTGGGCATTGCCGAATGCTTCATCATATGCAATTCTTTCCAAAATATGCTCATAAACATGGGTATCTTGGATTCATGCATTCCCATAATCAATAAACTTAAAATAATGAATATTCATCATAAATCATAACTTCCATGAACTTTCATCAAATTGGCATTTTGGATTTAAAAAGATTGAAACACAACTTTGAAGAAAATAATACGTAACCTGCCCATCATGCATATTTCAATAAATAAAACTCAATTAAAACATATCCATAATGAGAAATCACATTGACAATGCTTTGGGTAAAATCCCATGGAGTTTGAGTAAGAGAATTCATGACTTTAATCAAAATTAGGCATGGGTGAGGAAGAATTCCACCTATTTTAAAACCTTACATACCTGTGACTGGATGAACTTAAAGCTCCTTTAACACCCATAAAGAAATTGAAGAAGAATTTGGGGAAGAAGGCCTCGAATCTCCGGAAACCTCTCAAGAATCCTTGCATGAGAATGGGCATGCAATAGGGACTTAACTCCTCTTATTACACCTAGGAAATAACCAAAATGAAGTAGTTTAGGGGCTAAAAATAAGGAAAGGTCGAAAATACCCTTAAAATAATATTCCTAAAATCTGGCCCGGAACAACCAATGGCTGACCCAACGGGTCATGGCATCATACCATGACTCATGGTATCGAGTCATCGGATCCACTGCCTCATGACATGTCTCAGATCCTTCCCACAACAAGACAGGAAAAGTCATTACAACAAACCATGGGTCATTGAATCGACCGTTGTCAACCCCTTGACCAAATCTGACCTCTCTTTCCACGAGCCTTACCACGACTCATTCTGGTATCCAACGAGTCGTGGTCTCCATCCGTTGCACGCACTGGGAACTTCAACCAACAAGCAACGACTTGAAACAATAGGTCATTGTCTCTCACCACAAATCGTGGGATGGCCCGTTACTTCCTCCTCAACCTAAGTCCAACCCTTCTAATGACTGGTAACAATGACTCATTGTTCCTGACAACGAGTCATTACACCGTCCATTGTCACCATTGCTTCCCTGACTTCTCAAACCACAATTGTATGTGACGACCCGTGGTATCCTACCACGAGTTGTAGGGTTGTCCGTTCTATGATATTTTTGCTAGTTTTCTGCACTTTTCCATTTTAACTCCCGGGTCTATTCTTAGGCCTTTCTAGGGTATTACACAAATCTTCTTCCTCTCTCTCCCAAAGCTCAAGGGATTTTTCCAAAGGCTTCAAGGTCGAGTGCAAGAGGGAAATTCTTTGAAGCAGGTATGTAGGTCTTTCAACAAGGATAATCTTCCATCCTTGCGCCCCTAAATGTTTAATCAAAATGCCCCAATTTGAATTATTCTAGAAGAGCATGATCTAGGGTTTTTAAATTTATGATGAATTCTTCTATAATTCTCTAAATTCCAAGATCTATTTTGATTATGAGCTAAGTATGATGTAAGATAATTAGGTTACCTTGAAATATGTGTTGGTTGGTGAAAAATGTGGGGTTATAGAATGTTCTTCATATATGGATTGAATTTTGAATAAGCCTTTATTATTGTTCACTTAATTATCACAAATTTCTTGCATTCATGTTTAATATGTGAAAATCGTATAATTATCCCTAATAACTTGAATGTGCCATTGATAGACATGATGAGAATAAATTAGAGTTCATGGTCTTCAATAAATGAGAGTAAAATATGCATGTCTTTTATGTTTTGGTGGAATTGATTGGATATGAGGTATATTATGGTAATGACCTAACTAATGCATCCTTCTCATGAATTGGAGTAAAATCTCGAAATGGGTCTTATGAAATGATGATGTATTTTTCTCCCCTGATTTTGTGATAAATGTATATGGTATAAGTAAAGCATATAGCTACCAGTAAATTCAGAATATAAGAATTAATGTGTGCATGTTAAGGTATGAACCAGATATATAGATCATGAATGACCCTATGATATATGTTTAATGGTACGAAGCCAGAACTTAACGTGGTGGAAGTGCAATGCCAATGTGAATCTATAGATACTCTCTAAATGTAAGATGTTAGAAGAAATATCGATGTAACTCTATGATGGCATGAAATATGATGATAAATCATGAGATTGATATTTTCAGAATGTTGGTCTTGTTGTTAGAAGAAAGTAGCCTCGATCCTTCTGAAAAGAATGTTGTATGATGGAAGCAGCGTATGTTTATGTTTCTGACTAGCTATAGTAGTACGGATCAAATAGATGATGACAGATCACTACTCCTGATGCTTTAGTTCAGTCAGGATCCTCCGTAATAGAGAGAGACTCCTTAGTTCAGTTGGAATCCTCCATATTTGAGAGAGACTCCCTAGTTCAGTTGAGATCCTCCATGGTAGAGAGGTTCTCGCTAGTTCTGCTGGGATGCTCTATAGTAGAGAGTCACTCCCTAGTTCAGCCAGGATCCTCCATGGTAGGGAGTCACTTCCTAGTTCAGTCGGGATCCTCCATAGTAGAGAGTGACTCCCTAGCCCAGTCGAGCTCCTCCATAGTAGAGAGTGGCCCCCTAAATCAGCTGGGACTCCCCATAGTAGAGGATGACTCCCTTAATGATGATATCAACATAACTTAGTTCTGTATGATCCAGATTTCACATTATAATGGGCTTAATATAATGATAATCTATCTCAGTTATCAGTAGTGATCCAGTATAGTGTGTGATGGTAAATTCAGATTTGACTCTTATTAAATGTTTAGAACTTATACCTTATGCATGAGTTCGATGATGTTGCATAAAATGAGATACAAAGGAAGGTTTTATGTACATATATGCATATGTGAATCATTAGATGATGGTGGCATGTTGAATCAGTTATGCAGATATATTTAATTAATTCCTTGTCATTCATTTGTTTATTTAATTATCTATATTATCTCGCATGCTCAGTATATTCCATGTACTGACCGTATGCCTTTTGTGCTATATCGTTTCATGACATAGATTCAGGTTTCCTGACTCGACCTCGTGGTTACGTACTCTTCATCTCTTATCAGCAGCTCATGGTGAGTCCTCATCTCCCGAGGACATGATTTAGGTTCATATTTTCTTTATGTTTCAGTTTTTCGAATTTAGGAGTTAGCTGGTGGCTTGTCCCAGCAACTCATCAGTTTAGTAGAAGGCTTTCAGGCTCTTCTAAATAGATTCAGTGTTCTATCAAGTGTTGTTACATTTAAGATTATGGACTTTCTATTTGACTCTTGCAGTATATTGCGCTTTATCATGTTGATGTTTCCTCTATGTTAAGTAATATGCTATTATTATAACATGGGTCGACTTGGAGTCCTTTCAAGGTTCCTTATCCCGTGTTACGGCTAGGGTGTAAACTCGGGTTGTGACATGGACTCCGACCTATAAATGCCTAGTCGGGAGGGTGTTTGTACCTTTCCAAGGTTAGAACCATGAAAAGAGGCATTACATAACTCATGAAAGGCCCATTTCGGCAAAAAGGGACAGTCTCAAGGGGGTCCCATCATGGCTACGTTCGTGTGTAGTTCTGAGACTCGGGCTATGCTAGGACTCCGGGTCTACTCGGTGTTAAATACTACTCCCAAAACATATATAATGCTCATATGATAATAATGAAAACGTACATGAGATTCATGGGCTAGTTAAATTATAATAATCATAACCATGCTTGAATAGAAGTTACCTGTATAAGTCCCTTGACACGCCAGAAATTGTGCTTAAAAACTACAATTTGTGAATCATCTGGATGCAAAGATTTTATCTTCTATCTTATGATTCAACGCTCACATTGTATTCTGCAGAGAGCTGAATCATAAGAACCTTGCTACTTGACTTGACAAGTCTCCCTAAGACTGCCCTCGAGTCACCAAGGTTGGATATATATAGGGTTCCACTGCAGATAACTCCAACAAGACAACATGGTCTAGTGGCAGCAATCTATAGTTTCGTCGGCCATTGTCTAATCACAATAGAGAGGAAACCTTCTTCTATTGCTTGAAATGCTTTCCCAATCACCTCAACCGGCACAGACTGGTGCTTGAATATGAACCCTATGCAATTTGGAAAAAGCCATTGAGTGAATACCTAAAAAAGGGACAAAAATCATACATAGTAGTCCATGATATTCCATAAGATAATGCACAACAAAAAGAAATATGCTTCAGTCAGAAGCAACTTTGGGTTGGCTATATGAATCCTCACTATCCATGTCATTTCGTTAATCATTCCATGGATAAATATAAATTCACCAAAATGAATACCTTACTGCTATAGTGTTATTATATACTTAGACTTCTGATTATTGAAACAATAGTCTATGAAAGTTAAATGGTAATAAACTTCTAGGACTTGGACACTCTTGTAAGATATCAAATGTAACAACAAGAAAAGTATTAAACAGATAAAATTCAACCTCTTTAGCTTTGAGATATATAAAAAGCTGTGATATTACTTACCTAGGGAGGGATTGATTCAAATTGATTAGAAGAAATCACTCTTGAGATTTTGAAAGAGGTGTTCATTGATGAACCTTGAAGTTTCGGGGGCCCCATGCCCATTATAACTTTCAATGGAAGTACCATATGGATTAGAATCCTGCAAGCGCAAGCACCCTGATTCAATTTGGTTCTGATCTTCCAGTAGATAATTAGACTGAACCATAACCATAGAAAACTCTCCATTTATATGTTGCCCTGTATCTTTATACCATAAAAGCCTATCTTGACAACCACTGGCATTTGAACTTGTATGAATATGTCCATCAGCCATTGGCTGAATGTAGACCCTTAAGAAGTTCAGCAGTCCAGATACCATACCTCATCTCATCCTAAACACCTTCCAATTTCTCCACATCTGATAGTACTCACTCCCAAGTTCGCTATTAAAATAATCAACTTTGGATTTATTGTAATACAACAAGTCCAATAGTACCAATGACAAAAGAAAGACGGAAGAAAAATTGATGAGATTGGCAACTATTATAATCTTAAAACTTGCAGTTGACAAGAAAATGTTACACCAAGAAGCCACCTCCAGTGAAATACTAAATTTAATGCAAATGCAATTAAATAATTTATGGTGTACTTATAACAGAATACACATGATGATGAATCACACTAAAAATAAAAAAATTCAACAAAAATACAACAGAGGACTTTCAAAGTAGTCAAATTCAATTTTTCAATATAGAACAATATGGACATCCAGTTTGAATCCAGAAGGGCTGACTTTTGCAAAGAAAAAAAATAGAGATACTTAAATCTAGATTATACTTGCAATAACAATTCTTTCAGGGGTTGGCTGAAATATTTAACAGTAACTTGTCTAGAAAACTGGCAGTCTTACAATACAATACACACCACAACAAATTCCAAACTTGTTAACCAAAGGTCAAGCTGTAATATTTCAGAAAAAGCAATTGAAAAATTCCTAACCGGTGATTGGAACTGTTTCACGTAAGACAATGGTAAATATACCTCTACATTAGAGCCCAGAGAAGTGATGGTTGGATCAGTTACCACCATTGCAGCCTGACAAATTAAAGCTTTATGACTTTATGGAGATCTTTCAAGTGACCCCACTTTGATTTTCTTATAAGCCGTGCATTTCTCAAGGGAGATAATAACCTAATATGTTTTAAAATCACAAAATGGAATAGTTCAACATTATGATATAAGGTGATGGAGAATATACTTGAACATATAAAAGTGAAGTGATAAGCCTATAACAAGCTAGAGAAATCAAGAGTGGTCAAGAGGAATCATACCATACTCATCTAAAGGAGAATCATAGTCATAGATAGTTGCAATAAAGGATCCACCACTGGTTCAGCCAAAGTTGCCCCGTGGTACTGCTCAAAAGCAGTAAATATCATTGAAAGACTTAGTTTAGCTGTTAACTATCATTGCAGGCAGGATACTATAAATCAAGAAGGTGGAGTCACTTGGTTAGAAACTCCTATAGTATCATGTAATAGTTTTGAAAGGTTCCGCCTCGCTGGAAAAATCGAGCCACAACAAGAGCAATGTCTTCCATAGGTCTGTAAGGGACAACACCACCAAAAGAAACCAACCTATGTTCCAATTAATTCAAAAAGGTGGAAGTGTCAGATTTGACCTGTATATTAAGGAACTAAAACCCAAATGCCTTACCATCCAGTCTAATTCTCAGTCCAATTGCTTGAATTGGTAACAATTAAATTCATTTCATGTGTTTATCTGTCATTATCATAGCACACACATAAGTTAAGTACCTTAGTCGCAATCTGTACAAATTGTCAAAAATGTTGGGTAGTCTATAGAGGTTCTCAAGGTGCTTTTTCTATCAATTAAACACAAGGTGAGATATAAGAAACTCACAATGGGAGCGGGGGCATCTGGTTACTGACACATAACCCATGGCACTCTCATGTCCAAATATGTAGCCATTGATGTTGCCCAATTGACGTAAGGTTTGGCATGAGGACCATTGAAAGACTCAATATCACCATTTCCATACTCATTTTATATATGTTTAGTCAACAAAGCATCATTAGTACTCGAACAAAAACAAAGAGAAACTAATATCGACTAGTTTCATAGTATTGGGGAAGTAGTAAATCACTATGAGAAGCTAACCTGAGACAAGACAACCGGCCCACCCTAGGATGCATAAAGATTTTCTTGCTTGATCATGTCAATAATTTTGGCCATGAATTGCTTCATTTCTGCCGGCAACAGAAAGCCCTCATGTCTATGAACTCCAAAACCAGTATCCTAGGAAAACTAATTAATAACATAAATGAAAATTTACCTTCAATGGTTCATTGTCGATTTGAAATTCAATTCCAGGAATGAAATGCAACCATAGTGGAAACCCAGTATCTCAAAATAGACCAAAACAATTGATTATCATTAAAGGAAGATTTATAAAAGAAAGATCCATAAATTATAAAAATGTAATCAATGATTTGAAAAATAGAAAAAAAGAGTAGTTACCCATAGTTCACCAGCTGGTCGATTCTCTGTCCCGCCGTCCGCCACCGAGACCACCCACCCCTCTATGTCGGTTCAGAGATTCTTCCATCACCACCATTACTCTCGTAATTCAACGGAAATCTACTTCCTCCATATTTTCACTTCTTAAGATTCTCAAAGTAAACCCTCAAACCTTCTGCAACTTGTTATTCCGCACAGTGTTTCCTTCTACCGTTGCTGCTGGTTAGAATGCTCTGTAGAAACAAAAGAGAAGGTGAAGGTGAAGGGTTTACTTCTGTGGTAATATTAAATGTGGAAATAATTAAATAATAAATAAAAAATAATTTAAATTAGAAAAAATGTTTAAAAAATAGGGAAAAAGAAAAATAGAAAAGGAGGCCATTCGAGCATGCCACGTCAGCATGCTCCCAACCTCCTTTTATATATATATATATATATATATATATATATATAGATTATTAAAGAAGTTTTCTTAAATGATTCCATTATTTAAAGCTTCCGATATGTTTTACTTAGAATTTCCAGTGTTATGACAGACCATGGGTTGACTTAGGGTTACTTGTGATCCTAAGTACTGTGTCTCATTTAGGGTATAGAATCGGGACATGATAAACTTGGTATCAGAGCACAAGGTTTAGAGTATCCTCGGATGTTTGAAAGCCGCATCAAGTAGAGTCCTTTTCATGGTGTGAAACGCGACATACTTATGACGGGGAGGCTGCGATGTATTATTAGGAAAACTCTTTTTTTGTTGATACTCTTTATCGTGTGTTGGAATTCATTTCTAGAGTCGTTTACCTAACTCGTGCTCTATTTCGTTTCAGTGAATCCTGCCTCCGCGACGTGGTAACATAAGAAGGGCCAGTAACGCTCACTGACCTGCCTTACCAGCTCCAGCCGTCCCTCAGGACGATTCAGTTTCCACTACAGAGTTCAGGGGGGCTATCTAGCTGCTCGCACAGATAGTTAGCAATCAAGTGAACTAGCAGGTGGTTCCAATCAACAACAATGGTTCCACAGCAGCTGCTCAAGTTCGAGACTTCAGTCAGATGAACCCTCCAATTATCCATGGATCTAAGGTGGGAGAGGACCCACTGGAGTTCATGGATGAGATTAGAAAGACTACCTGGATCCTGGGTGTCAGTTCCTCAGAGAGTGCCGACTTGGCTTCCTATCAGCTCAAAGGGGTAGCCCAGATCTGGTATGAACAGTGGAAAGAGGGGAGACCAGGGGGAGTAGGACCGGTAAAATAGGAGGAGTTCACTACAACCTTCTTAGACATATTTTTCCCTCTGGAGCTTAAGGAGACAAAAGTGACAGAATTCATGAAATTTAAACAAGGGAATCAGATGGTGGAAGAGTATGCATTGGAATTCGCACGGTTATCTACGTATGTTCCAGAGATGGTAGTCGATCCAAGGGATCGCATGCTGAAGTTTGTGAATGGAGTTTCAACTTTGGTTCTTAAGGAGTGCAGGACAGCAATGCTTATCAAGGACATCGATCTCTCCAACCTCAGAGTTCATGCCCAGCAAATTGAGGCAGAAAATTAAAATATTTGGAGAGAGAGAGCAAACGGGCAAGAATTAGCCAGTCAGATTATGGCCGTCAGAGATACTGGCAGTAATAGCCGCCCACAACAACAGCGGGCTCCAACACCCAGTTCTGCCAGTGCCCCTACTTTTCTATCCCGCAAGGATTGAAGGGGTGGAGCATCTAGCTCTCAGTGCCAAGGCTACAGCGCCAGCAATCGCTACCCAGCCTGTCCTAAGTGACCAATCCAGGAGAGTGTCTTTAGGGTCCAGAGGGTTGTTTTGGTTATGGACAGCTTGGTCATCGCATCAAAGAATGCCCGTCAACAGGACGGGGGAGGTCGCAATCCACTACTTCAGTAGGTCGACCAGCTCAATAGGCCAACACTTTAGGTACGGATTGTGGCCAGTGCCAAAATCGTTTTTATGATTTATCTTCTCGTCAATATCTGGAGAGCTCACCAGATATTGTCACGGATATGTTACGCCTTTTTAATCTAGATGTGTATACCCTACTAGATCCAAGAGCTACACTTTCGTTTGTGACTACCTATGTAGCAGTCCAATTCGATATTAGTCTAGAGGTCCTCTTAGAACCATTCTAAATCTCCACCCCAGTTGGCTAGTCAGTTAGAGCCAGCTAGGTGTATAGAAACTGCCCAGTCTCAATCTTCAATAAGGTCATTCCAACTGATCTGGTAGAGTTTGACATGGTTGACTTTGAACTCATTCTTGGCATGGATTGGTTACACTCCAGTTATGCCTCAATCGACTGTAGAACTAGGGTTATCAGGTTTCAGTTCCCTAATGAACCAACTTTAGAGTGAACAGGCAGTAGTTCAGCACCTAAGGGTCGGTTTATTTCCTACCTTAAGGCCAGAAATCTTATTTAGACAGGATGCAATTATCATCTCATTTGGTCAAAGATTCTAGCTCTGAGACCCTAACTATCTAGTCAGTCCCAGTTGTCAGCGAGTTCCCTGATGTGTTTTCCGAATATCTTCCCGGAGTCCCTCCTGAATGGGAAAGAGACTTCAGCATAGACCTTCTTCCAGACACTCAGCCCATCTCAATCCCTCCTCACATATTGGCTCAAGCGAAGCTTAAGAAGTTGAAAGAGCAGCTAAAAGACCTTCTTGATAAGGGTTTTATCAGACCCAACATCTCTCCCTGGGGTGCTCCAATACTATCCGTTAGCTGAACAAGGTCACAGTCAAGAACAAGTATCCATTACCCAAGATTGATGACTTGTTCGATCAATATCAAGGAGCCAATTGTTTCTCCAAGATATATCTCTGGTTGGCGTATCATCAGCTGAGAGTCAGAGAATGTGACATATCAAAAACAGCTTAGATAACTCGGCATGGTCACTACGAATTCACGATTGTCCTTTGGACTGACTAATTCCCCCACAACTTTCATGGACCTAATGAACATAGTTTTCAAGCAGTATCTAGACATGTTCGTCATTGTATTTATCGACAACATTCTCGTATACTCTAGGAATGAGGAGGAAGATGCTAACCACTTGAGAATAATGCTTCAGATGCTCAGAAATGCCAGTTGTTCGCTAAGTTCAGAAAATGCGAATTATGGCTGAAGTTTGTGAATTTCCTTGGTCATGTGGTCTTGGATGAGGGTATTCAGGTAGATCCTCAAAAGATAGCAGTAGTGAAAGATTGGCCTAGACCTACCTCCCCAATCGAAATAAGAAGTTTCTTGGGTCTAGACGGTTACTACCAATGTTTTGTGGAAGGCTTTTCCTCTATAGCATCCCCTCTGACTAGGCTGACTCAGAAGAAGGTGAAATTTCAGTGGTCAGATGCATGTGAGAAGAGTTTGTAGGAGAAAAAAACTCGACTCACTATCGCTTCAGTGTTGACCTTTCCAGAAGGATCAGATGGACTTGTAGTGTATTATGACGCTTCCGGAGTTGGACTCGATTACATTGTGATGCAGCGAGGCAAGGTGATATCCTACTCCTCCAAACAACTTAATGTTCATGAGAAGAACTATCCGACTCATGACTTGGAGTTGGCAGCGGTGCTGTTTGCATTGAAAATATAGAGGCACAACCTTTATGGGGCTCACGTGGATGTTTTCACCGATCACAACAGCCTTCAGTATGTGTTCAGTCAGAAAGACCTAAATTTTCATCAAATAAGATGGTTGGGGCTACTGAAGGACTATTACATAAGGATGTTATATCACCCTAGAAAAGCCAATATGGTGGTTGACGCCCTAAGCAGAGTGTTTATGGGGAGCGTGGCTCATGTTGAGGAAGGCAAAAAGACGCTAGCAAAGGATATCCACAGATTAGCTCGGTTTGGAGTAGAGTTGGTTGATACAGCTGAAGGCGGAGTAGTAGTACAGAGTGGATAAGATTCCTCATTGGTAGTTGAAGTTAAGTCAAGGCAGGATGAAGATCCAATACTACTTAAACTGAAGGAGGCGGTTCTCAAAAAAGAAATTGAGGCTTTTCCCAAGGGGGAGATGGTGTACTTCATTATCAAGGTCAGTTGTGCATACCAGATGTGGGTGATTTGAGATAGCAGATACTGGCTAAAGCGCATAGTTTGAGATATTTCATCCACCCAGGTGCTACTAAGATGTACTGTGATTTACGGGATAATTATTGGTGGAACGACATGAAGAGAGACATCGCGGAATTTGTAGCTAAGTGTTCGAACTGCCAGCAAGTCAAAGTAGAACACTAGAGACCAGGAGGTATGACTAAAGATATCAGCATTCCCACATGGAAGTGGGAAGAAGTAAATATGGATTTTATTACAGGTCTACCTTGGACTCATCGGTAGCATCACTCAATCATGGTAATAATGGACCGAATGACTAAGTCAACACACTTCCTCCCAGTTAAAACTACAAATTCAGCTGGGAACTATGCTAAGCTTTATATCTATGAGTTAGTCAGTCTTCATGAAGTACCCTTTTCCATCATCTCATACAGAGGTGCCCAATTCACCTCTCACTTCTGGAAGTCCTTTCAGAAGGGACTTGGTACCCTGGTCAAGCTCAGCACATCTTTTCACCTGCAGACAGATGAACAAGATGAGCAGACTATTCAGACCATAGAAGATATGTTGAGGGCGTGCGTGATCAATTTCAAGGGAAGTTGGGATGATCACTTTCCTTTCATCGAGTTGGCTTACAACAACATCTACCACTCTAGTATTCAGATGGCCTCGTTTGAGGCATGATATGGTAGGAGGTGTAGGTATCCTATAGGGTGGTTTGAGGTTGGTGAAGCTAGCTTGATAGGGCCAGAAGAATCGATTCATGAGGCCATGCAGAAAGTACAACTCATCCGGGAGAGGTTGAAAACAACATAAAGTCGTCAGAAATCCTATGCTGATGTGAGGAGAAGAGAGTTAGAGTTTGCAGTAGATGATTGGGTTTATTTGAAAATTTCACCCATGAAAGGAGTGATGCGTTTTGGGAAGAAAGAAAAACTCAGTCCGAGATATGTGGGACCCTATAGAATTCAGAGATGAATTGGCAATGTAGCCTATGAGCTGGAATTACCTTCATTGTTGGCATCTGTGCACCCATTCTTCCATGTGTCACTATTGAATAAGTCCATTGGAGATCCAACATCAGTTGTTCCAGTAGACAGTGGGGAGGTGAAAGATAGTCTCTCTTACGAAGAGGTGGCAGTCCAGATCCTTGACCGTCAGGTTCATAAGCTAAGGAACAAAGAAGTATCTTCAGTGAAAGTCTTATGGAGGAATCAGCAGGTTGAGGGAGATACGTGGGAAGCCAAAGCAGATATGATGGCTAGATACCCACATTTGTTCTCTTACGGCTCAGTTTTAGTTTAAGGTATCAATTTCCTCCCTAAAACTCTTCTCAGTTCATCTATACCAGTTTATTTCATGTAAATGAATATGTATATGATTAGTGAATTCAGTTCATCCATGTAGTTCAGTTCGTAGGTAGTCATTCCGTTAGTTTTCAGCTTCCGCGATCAGTATTTGAGTATAATGATTGCAATTCTCTGCTTTTCTGTGTGTTTTTCAATATTTGAGGATGAATGTTCCCAAGGGGGAGATATTGTAATGCCCTGAAAACCCTAAGACCAGAACCGGAAGTTGAAATGGAGAAAATAGGATTTTATGTACCAAATCACAGAACAAGTCGTCCTGTGACTCGTGGGGTAGGCCATGAGTCGTGAAGTGACTCGTGGGGACGGGTCCGGACTTGGTTAAAAATTTGAAAATATTATAGTGACCACCGGTGTGACCACGAGTCATGGTCAACACCATGAGCCGTCAAGTGATTCATTGTCAAGGGTTGACTAAAAGTTGGAAAAGTTCAAGCAGTGTACTTAACGGGTCCTCACCACAAACCGTTTGGGACACCATGAGTCGTGGTGTCGCCCATAGTGAACCCAGGAGGTTTTTGGCAGTGAGGGTGATGGAAGGTGACCACGAGTCATTGTGTCTCCTGAAGACTCATGAAGTCAGTCGTTGAAAGGATTGACGAAATTGTAAAAAGAAACTTCCAATGCACCTAACGATTGGACCCCATGAGTCGTTGTTGACTTCACGACTCGTGGAGTGCCCCAGGAGGACTGGCAGGGTCCTTTTTCCTGTGAATTTCCTAAGGGTGTTTCAGTAATTTCCTCACCTCCTAAAACTTAAACTATGTTTTTTGGGTTATTTTGAGGGGATTTAGAGGGGCTAAACGGTTTTCCCCTGATTCCCCACTCAGATTTTCAGAAAAGTAACATAAGTTTTCTCTCAAGAGCTCTCAAGCAAGACTAGGGTTCTTCATCCATTGCAACAATTCAAGATTCCTTCTCTGGGGAATTCATAGCCAGGTATGTAGGAATTCAACCAAGGGAATAGTTCTTCCCTTGTGTCCCCAAAATCCTCTTCTAGTTCTCCATCAGTTTTAGTCCCTAATTTATCGAATGTGAATTCAGTTGTCAGTTAGATATCATATAATTCATGTGGGACATTATTCATGTTAATAGTAGATATGTTTCAACAGATTATGACTACTTTGAAGCTTGTTCCCATAAAGTGAATTCCAGCCTTGAACTTTCGAATGTGAATAAATTATATGTCAGACTCCGTTTATAGCTTGTGGAATATGGTCTATGTTTACTGTTGCATATTTCCATTACCTAGTTATCATATAGATGCTCATTCTTGTAAGGATAGTTTTGGCCCTAGTGTTGAATGAAATCAACCAGAATTTTGCCTGTTAGATTAGTCTTCCTTGTGGCTTGATCCTATCAGTTTGGATTTTCCATATTGCTAGACTATGTTGAGATCTTAGACAGATGCTTGTTAGTCCAGTCTCATAAAATTTATTAGCAGACTCAGTAATTTTAGGAATGTCAGCTGATCAGTTTGACTACAGTATTTAGTGAGGTATTAGTGTTGCCTCCCAGTTATTAGTATTAGACTCAATATCAGATTTTAGTGGTTCTTTTGGTGGTCATGGAACTTTTAGATATGCAGCTCTGACCAACCTTAGGACACCAGCTTCAGATTATATCTAGTTCTTTAAACAGTTACGACGCTTCCAGATAAGCAGCTCTGACCAGTCTTAGAACCAAGTTATAGAATTTGGTCTGATAAGACTCTTAGGGTTCTTTCAGATAGGTATTCCTGACTTAGTATTTGCCCCATTTTCTAGCTATCAGCTTAGTCTTAGTAGTCAGTCTAAGACTATCTAGTGGGAGTAGGTCTTAGCACCGAGCAGACCGGGGTTCCAGCGTACCAGGTTACCAGAACTATGTTGCCACTATAGGTTATATTTATTGGCCTCATGGCCCAGATCCTGTGATCACTCAGTTCATGCCTTAATACCCTGACAAGGTATATTGGGTCCTACCGATGGAGTGTATACATGGAACTCCACGTCTAGCTCACGTGGTTATATGTATGTTATGGACTCTTCCACTAGTCAGCTCAGTTTAGTCTTAGATAAGTCCGTTCAAATCAGTTCAATACAGTATTTTATATTAGTATCTAAGATTTAGGGCATGTCCTTAAACATTAGACAGGGTCACTTAGACCATCTTAGTTTATTACAGTTATTTAGTTTAAGCTTTTTCGTCATTGCATGTCTTTTCAATTCAGTTATTTCACTCCTTGTGTATGGTTTTTCTCATTTACTCAGTACATTCAAAGTACTGACTGATAATGGTAAAACCATACCTCCTACAAAGTATGAAGCGGACGTTGTCAATAAAGAATCCAACTAGAGGTTGGGGTCGAAACCACAAGGAATATGGAAGAGCTAGACTAAAGACAATAAGTGAACTTTTTGGGTAGTTACTCCAAATTGGGGGTTCTAAATAAAACAATTGTTACACCCCGTAAATTCTGGACATTTAGATGGCCTATTTGCATGTTGGTTAAGAGCTTTAGAATGCCATACATGATAGGAAAAGGCCCGGGAGAAGACCGGACAAGCGCCAAGTAGGAGCATCGCAAGGCAAATGCGACTTATAAATCGTATTCGACAAATGCGACTTACAAATAGCATTCGACAAATGCAACATAAAGAGGAAGTCGGTAAAAGCCCCTCTGCGACAGGTAGTGCGTCACGGAGGCTTCCCCTCTGTGATGGCTAGCGTGCCACGGAGGGGGGGGGGGTCAGGTCCAAGTATATAAAGCCCCACTTCGATTTTCTTTGGTCACTTTCCATTTTTAATTTCCAAAAATGAGTAGAACAGTAACAGGACAAAGGTTTTCATTAAAATTCCATCCGATTACGCCGTCAAACGCAGTCCAAACTCAAATGAACTTCGGGTACCGAAGTATAAAGGTGCAGAGAGCATTCCTGCTGAGTTAGTTTCGTGAAATTCGGCTGACGAATCATCGTCTCACCAAGCTAAGTTAAGTAGAATTGCTCAAAAAAGTGTCAATATACTCCTATCCCTAAAGAGAGTATTTCTCCCTTGTGGACTTCTGAAAAATAGCAAGTTTTCAGCTGTTTTTCGATAAGTCAAAGTTTGGGCTATATATATATTCAAAGTAGTGTTTTCTTCCAGAATATTGATGAATTTAGTTCTATTTGCTATGAATATTAGTGCAGTTGGAAGAAATAGTTGGATATTGGCCGAGTTACGCCAGATAGTCAAGAAGTCGGTAACTGAGGTATGTAAAGCTAGTTTCTTTGGCAAGTTAGTAATTCTAGTATAGTAAAATAGAATAAAATCCATAAGGAAGTTCCAGAAGCTGAGTAATAAGTATGTTTGTATTATTATGTCATATCTAGAATAAAAGTCAGTAAATCAGCCTTAGACAGCAAGATCTTATCCCAGACATAGTTTAACTCAGTATTAGATTCAGTTTAATTCAGCAAAAGATTCAGAATAGAATATCAGAACATGGATAGTATTTTCAGATTTAATATACATATTATATGTGATTATTGTTGCTTGTCGAGACTTGTTTGTGACATATGGGAACCCTTAGAGCTTCCTTGCTGCCCTAGGGTTAATAGTTGTGTTGACTCGCCCGCCACAGGGTGAGGATACGTAACTCCAAGGAGTGGCATGCCGTCCGCAGTAGGACAAAGATGGGATGCAGCATTCCCCATAGCAGGCTGACAGCATTATAGCATACCTTATCGAGCGCTTGCGCCTAGGGCACAAATTACATATTACAGATACAGATCTCAGATTACAGTTACAAGAGTCCTTCAGACTCAGATACAGTTATAGTCAGGGGCCCATGGAGCCCAAGCTGCATACCCAGGGGGCTGGCGGGGTGCTCGTAGTTATTAGGTGAGTGGAGTGAATTTATTTTGGATGGTTTGACCGGGGTAGGGGTATATAGATTGCGTGTTGATTGGCACCTTCCGGCTTATGGGGGCTGGTATAGGTTCTTGTATGCTATATATATGTATATGTTACTTATTAAATTGATAGATAGCTGGACGCCGCATCGACATGTATGATTCTTATCTTCGTTCCAGTACAGTTAAGCTTAGTACAGATTCTGCTATTTCAGATAGTCTTAGCTATCCTCTGTCATTTCAGTAACTATCAGTATTACTGCCTATCTTCAGATATGTTTGGTTTTTGCTTGCATACTCGGTACCAGTTGTACTGACGACCGTTTGGGGGTGCTGCATTACTTGCCTGTAGGTACTCATAGATGAGGAGCCGATCCCTCGTAATTCCAGCCAGCACACAAAGTCATCAGCTCCTGTCATCCGGAGCTTGACAGCTAGAGGATTATTTCTCTTTTGTTGTACAGTACGGGTAGGTCGGGGCCCTGCCCCACCATCTTATCAGTATTCTTAGAGGCTTGTAGATTGTATATTCCTTGTGGTTAGCTGTACCGTTCGTGTGAGCTCTTGTGTATGTTTTAGTTTGTTAAGATGGTCGCGTGGGGCCTTATTCAGTTAATAGTTGGTGACCTTGCCGGTCATAGAGTATTTTAGCATTTGTTTCAGCATTTCATTGAAACTAGTCAACATGGTGGCCTTGTCGGCCTGCATAGGTTCCTTTAAACTACTGTTGTTTTGGTTAGCTGTTGTTGTCTTACAGGTGGCTATAGGCCTAGTCAGCCAGAGGCAGTATTTACAGCTGTTATATAGCCCGTTGGTTCCATGAACCCAAAGTTAGACCCAGCCTGGCACCAAAAGTGCTTAGGCTAGTAGTCCAGTAGTCCAGGTCTTAGTAGGGCACTAGGTGCCAGTCATGCCTCCCAAGGCGGGGCGTGACAACAATAATTAAAAATAATTTTTAAAACATTGGTTGAAATCAACAAAGAAAGATAACTAAGGTTTTGTGTTCCCCATGGGTTCATAACTGCTTCGGGTATACATACGTGATCATTACTAATGCTTACTTGTAGAACTGATAACTTAGGTTCATCCAAACGACCGGTTTGTCCCAATTTAATGACTATACTCAATCACCGGGTTAGGTCTCATGAGTGATTTCAAACTAACCATTATCAATACGTCGCAAATTTAACTATCCTGTGACCACAGCTCAAGTTAATACAATGATCATCAAGATCAAGGCTTTATTGTAATTCTCTTTTCCTATTCTCTATATCTAGGCTCAAGGAAGTAAAGAATTCCGGCAAGTCCTAATGTTGTATTCCGTTAAAACACGTTTAAGCATGAAGAGAATACAATACACGTGTTTTGCAATGGTTTTGAATCGCTTTATGTAACCCTAGCTTGTTAATTCACCATGGTTCCCACAACCCTAGCTATGGAGGTTTTAGCCTCTCATAGTTGCAAGATTGTGATTTGCATTCATAATTAAGTATGTAAATCAATACTTACAATTATGGATGAAAGAAAAACTTCTTTGTATAAATCAGCAAAATCCTCAAGAAAAAAATATGAAGATCAAGAGAAAGTCAAGAAAGGTTGATCACAAGTCAATCAACTCAAATTTCACGTCCTCTATTGTTAACTAACTCGTGTCTAATCTGTTCTTGTTCATTCTCTTGAAAATAAAACATTAAATGTATTTATACAGACATAAAAATTCTTTTCCTAGTCTAACAGGGTGAATTTCCATAACTAAAGTCGTCTGCGTCACGATCATTCCTACGGCCCATTGCAGGTATGTACGGGTCGTACCTGCTTCCCTTATATCATTGGCTGGCTAAAATTTGGCTAAATGTTGGACCTTGGTACGACTTGTACAGGCTTCTTATGAGTCGTACTATGCTTCCAAGGCATGACTCTGAGACTTTGAAAGTTTTCTAAAGTTCTTCACGAATGCTATGGTACGACTCGTACCTTGATGCCACAACTCGTACTTTCTATCCATATTAGGAGTCAGCCACTTGTGCAAATCTTCTGAATCTTTCCACGACTTCTTCACTATGGCCCGTACGAGCATTGTACGACTCATACTATGAGTCGTAGGATGCACTCTTCATCTTTAGCATTCTGAAACTTCTCACGATCTGCAGTACGGCTCGTACTGCGAACTGTGACTTAAGCCTATTTTCTGCACCTTCAAGCTATCTTTTGCACATTCTTGCTCCAACACCTATTTATCCTATAAATAAAGAAAAAGTACCTCATATCCATATAAATATACTTAAGTCCATGCTAATTTCCTAGTTTTGGTCGTCTAAAGTGTTGTAAACTCACAGCACATCAACACCCTCAACTTAAGACTTTTGCATGTCCTCAGGAAAAGAAAAATAAAAATTAAACACGACGCTCAACTAGAAAATAAGCCTTGGATACTACAGCCAATACCAAACAAAACTTGCACTATACATTCAACACTTTCTGACCCTTTACCATGAACCAACATCAACTAATGTACTACAAGCAACCACAAAACATGCTAACAGGGATCAAGACATGTCATCTAGCTATCAACAGGAAATCAAGTCATCACCGATGCTTTTCACGCATACCAATGATAAAAGTAAACATAATCCATGTACCCTCACAACATATGAAGTCCCCACTTACAAATATAGTGTCAAATATTGCATGGGACTAAACAAGCAAGACGCTCACTTTCATAAAGAAGTTTCAAGTACTATGTATCAGATACCATAGGCTTGCCCTTATTTTCTCTACTTTAGTTTATCAGATGGTCGGATTAGGATTACTATAGGACTTGATGTGGCTTTTAATGTAGGCTTTAAGGATGGACATGATAAATATGAAAGATTTGATGAGTGAGTATCCCTTCTTTGGCACTACATACATTGGCCTCACTATTCACCTATTTCACCCGTTTTGCTTTTCATTCCTTTTCTTCCCTTTTCACCTCTTTTATGTGCATTTCTATGGGTACGTTGTATTTTGAACTTTTTCCAGCATTTTTTCTTTTGAATTTTCTTTTTCAAGATTTTCAAATTTTTTCATCTCTTTTTTTTTCACACCACACCTCATTTTTAACCTTTTCTCTTCTCTTTCCCTTTTTCTCGTTCCCACCATTTATGCACCCCTACTCTATCCACCATCAACTTTTGCAGTTTGCCTATGTAGACGTTCACAATATCTAAGAAAGGACCAGGGCCAAAGCAGATTCATTATAAAAAATTGGGTACGGTCAATCGGTTAATCAAAGAAAAATGGTCTATTAAAGTCTAAAAATTGGGATCAAGGGGATCATATGATTTTCATAGGGTTATTTAGGCTAAAAGTGAGCTTAACAAAGAACGGCCTATGATCATATGCTAACCAACCAACCTTAGCCTATGCAAAGACCAACCAGGCAAGTTCTAGATCTTCAACACAATACTGAACTAAGTATTACACCTTACTCGCTCATGGTACATGACTTATATTCACCTTACCTGTCTGGTTTAAACATGGCTTAACATGACTCCTCATGCTAATAAACTAAATGACATCAAAAGATCCACAGAAATCATGCATGCAGTCACAAATACATAGCTAATGCATCAAAAATTTTTAAACAGGGTAAATTTTTTCAAAAATCAAAACTAGTGAATTTTCATTGGCTGAGTACTCCTAAGTTATTTCCTAATTAAAAAAATCTCAACATAAAAAAATAAAAATCCTAAATATGCCAATTCTACTAGATAGCATGACCGAGGGAAAAGGAACACGATAAGAAAAACCCTTAGACAAATCCAAAAATTCTAAAAATCACAAGTACACCCCCTCCCCTTTTTGAAAATTAAGCTTCATCCCCGATGCATGAACTAAAAGAACATAGGGAAGGGAACATACCTGTGGTGCTCTAGGCGCTCCTATCGTCCTACGGAGGAGGTACCTCTACTGCAATAGTGGCGCTAGCGGTGGACGGCGCACTCATTGAAGTATCCACAGGGTAAATGGTTATCCCCTCAGTAGTGTTGGCCGTTTTTACGGCCTCTGTGTCAATCGAGGCTGAAGGTGGCTCACCCAAAAGGTCACGACTACTAGCAAGATCGGGATGAGTCATGGTGGAGCTGCCTACTCCTCTAGTTCACTCTTGTAGCTCTGACATATGTGCGTCATGAGTCTGCAGGCTCTCTGCTCATGCCCGCTTGCACTCTCTCCTTTCCTTCTTCGTTCTCTTCCTCAAACTCTCCTCTCCAACATCCTCATGAGCTCTTTTGTTTCCTCTATCTCCAGCAGCTACCATTGGCTCCCAATATCCCACCAGATCAATCTCCTCATCAAGCTCTACATTGAGGTATGGAAGAGTGGGGGCAGCTATGACTGCCGGTTGTCGTGATGACAACTCATCTACTTGTCTCCGAAGAGCCCCCAACTCCTCACGGATACTGCTGGTGTCTGTCTGCTCTGCCATGCACACATTGAAACGGCTCTTAAATCATGCAAGTGAGCATGTAGGGCCTGAGCTGCTATATCTATCTCTGTTTTGACCCATGGCTTTACGTTTTCCATCATATATTAAAGTTTTCGTTCAGCCATGGTCAACCATTTGGCTTCTGGAGGATGTCCTGAGGCACCAAAATATTCCCTGCTAGAGTCTGAGTCTACAGGCTAGGCTGTGGTGCAGCTGAAGTGCTAGGAGCTCACTCTGAATGACCAGCATCTATAGCTGGTGTCTCGCTTTTCTCCTATAAGGTGGGGGAATTCACCTTTGCGGCCCTTGCTGGATGGACTAATGGAACTGCTGTGGTAAGCCGAGCTCGGCTCACCGGGTTCATTTCATCCCGGATAAGGCCGATTTCTGTAATCCTCTAGCCTCCGATCAGATGCTCCTCACCCTATCGTATTGGCACCCCTGCCTCTGTGCATAATCTGAATGCAAGAATCAAGAATGGGATGGTAGTGCTCACTCCCACCGCCTGATCTCATATCTCCTTTGTGATGATCCTCGGGATGTTGATAGGATAATGGGACATGAGGCATGCCACCAAAGCTGCTCTGTCAGCACTCAATGTGTTGTTGTTAATCGTGGATGCTACTCAATGGCGTACTAGTGTCCAACAAGATTTTTCTATGAAGTTAAGTGAGTTCTTTGTCACCTAATTTCTACCAGTAACCCACTCAGCTTCTTCCTTATTCTCAGCAATCACACCAGCCAACCATTGTTGCTGCCTCTGCCTTTCTTGCAAGCCCAAATTCCTGATCTTCTTCATTGGCTCCACCCTGTAATCATACTCAGCATCATCTGTGTAGGCACGAACTATGGTCCATATAGAACCCGGGAGATGGTCTGCTCTAATATGTCTACCTCTTATCCTCGGACCAACATGCTCTACAGTCGGGGATGGTCTTTTCTTTTTCGCCCCTCCTTTACCTTTTGCTCCATGGTGGCCAAATAGTTGGCATAGAACTCCCGGACCAATTCTGCAATATACTGAGCTGGAGTCTTGGCCATCCACTCGAAACCATAGAAGCTGAATATCCACTTCATCTCCTCAACATCATTCAGTGAGTTTGTGAGGATCCGCTGTTCTTCCTGGATGCTCCGCCTTGGCTTGTTTTTGGCGGTGAGAGAAATGACTTTCTCATAAATATCGCTAGCTCTCGACACTCTCGATCGGACTGTGCGATTTTCTCTGGATGGGGTCTGAACTTGCGTAGCATTAGGAGCCTCCTTCTCTGAGTCATCGCTACCACTTGTCTCTTTGGATTGGGTCTCCTCAGACCCTTCTTCTACATTTGAGTCATTTCCCGACTCCTAATTACCTTCTCTAGCTCCCTCCTCAGACTGGGAGCTCGGCAGATGTGGTAGTAGCTGCTACAACTTGTGCTTTTACTTTTTCCCTAGTGGTTCTGGTTCTGTCAGTGTCTGAAGTATCTACCTGGTAATCCTTGACTGAACCACTAGGGGACTGGCCTGGTTGGTCAGCCTTGGACTCAGATGTTTCATCAAGTAATGTTCTTCGAGTTTTTTATTTGGATTCTTTACGCTTTATTGTCATTATTCCTATATAGAAAAGAGTTAGATTCCATATTTGAGAAAGAAGAAATAGAAAATAAAATTTTCAGATACTCAACACGGGTCAACAGTACGGGTTGTACCATGGAGGTATGACTCGTATGAAGTAGCAAAAACTCTGTATGCATATTACGGCTCACAGGTATGACTCGTACCACGATGGTACGACCCGTACGTTGAGTCATTTGATAAATCCCCTCCACTACTATTTTCTTTGTATGTTTCAACGACTTGTAGTACGACCCGTAGGTCAATTCCACGAGTCGTAGGAAGGACTCTTCTGCCTCATCTGGCTCAGCCCTGTTCAGGTCTTGCGTATGAATGCATAGTATGACTCGTAGTCGCAAACCATGAACTGTACTATGCTTCATACCACTTTCTTGACTTATTCGATTTTTGTCCAGTTTGCAAGGATTCTTCTTCATGATTTGGGTACTCATATTTCTCCAGGTCTAGGCATATCATTCAATTTATTAAAACTACTCATCCCTCCCCTTTTTAATCACTACTCGTAACTCAAGTTTGAAATGCTTCAATGCACAAATTGATCCCAAATATATTGATTTCCTAGTCGCACATAATTCAATGACATCCCTGATCATTGTATATTTCTAATTTTTCGAACAAAAATCATGACTCATAATAGTGTTGACAGTTACAACCTCAAGCATTTAAGTTTTTTTAATATTCAATGCAATACTTACTTGTTGCTTCTTTCTTCGACTGGTATTCAAGAATATGGGTGAGACACATTTAATTTGAGCAAGAAATTTCTTGTAGATTCTTTTCTTTTGAGTCACAGTTGTGAGGGATTTGTAGGTAGGGCTCGTTCTTTTGTTTTGTTTGCGAGGGAAAACGGGTAGTGATAGGTCTTTTGTTTAAAAGAAGAGAAGGGCAGATTTGAAAAATCTGGGTCGAGTTGGGTGAATTTAAATATTTTGACCCATCACGACTCGTACCACGAGTCGTAGGAAGTCCATACGACTCGTCCCTTGGACCCGTAAGTCAGGGTTTTTAAAAACTTACCTAAGGACCTACGAGTACATCCTACGACTCATACATGGTGGGTACGATTCGTATGATGACTCATGGGTCATTGCTTTTAAATACATCTCTGAACCTCACCATGCCTCCTGCTACGGCTCGTATAATGCTGTCACGAGTCATACTGAGAGTTGTAGCAGCTGCTTTTTCAATAGTTTTTCTACCTCCTATTTTTGTTTTCTCTACACACTGAGTACACATTAGTTTAATAACTTGGGTTGCCTCCCAAGAAGCGCTTGATTTAATGTTGCAACATGACACAAGTGGCTCGATTACTCAGACTTCACCAAGCAACCACTTGAGTTGCCTCCCAAGAAGCACCTTGATTTAACGTCGCGGCACGACGCAAGTCTCTTGACTACTCAGAACTTGTCAAGTGACTCATATTCATCCTATAGTGTTGAGATTACACTGAATTCCTTTAGTTGCCACATTGACTGACAGATATTGAAAGGGACCTCTTCATTGTTTAGTCTAAACTTCAGCTGGCTAGCCTCCACATCTACTAAGGCCCTCCCAGTCGCAAGGAATGGTCACCCCAAAATGATGGGGACCTTATAATTAACCTCGCAATCCAAAATCACGATGTCTGCTGGGAATATGAATTTGTCCACCTTAAGCAGTACATCAAATAGGATCCCCACTGGCTTCTTCATAGTTTTGTCGGCCATCAATTGTCGCATAGTGGTCGGTGTGGGGGCCCCTAAACCCAATTTCTTGAATACTACCAAGGGAATCAAGTTGATGCTTGCTCCCAGATCACAAAGTGACCTTTCGAACTCGCATTGTCAATGGTGCACGGTGCAGTGAAAGCACCTGGTTCTTCCTTCGTTTGAGCCAGGATACGTGTAGCTATGGCTCTATAGTGATGTACATTCTCTACCGACTCATAGCTTACGGACCTCTTCTTTGTCACCAGGTCCTTCAAAAACGTAGCATATCTCGACATCTGTTCTAATGCCTCAACCAATGGTATGTTCATAGATAGTTTCTTAAGAATTGAAAGGAATTTGTAGAACTTACCATTTTCCGTCTTTTTCTTCATTCTTTGAGGGAACAGTGGCGGTAAGTGCGGGATAGCTCGGTGCACTTAAGTTGCTCCTTGATCAATGTCAGGTTCTTTCTCACCTATTGAGCCCTCTAGAAACTTAACATTCTCCATCTCAGTACTCATATCATTCTCCTCAATCATGCTCTCTTTCTTCCATTCAACTACAACCGAAAAATGGGGGGTTAACTATGGTCTTACCACTCCTAGTCATCACCGCCATGCAGTGGCCATCATTGTTTGGGTTCTGGACGGTGTTTCTAGGCAATGTACCCTTTTATCTAGGGTTCAGTGATGCTGACAGTTGCCCAAGATGCTGCTCAATCTGCTTGATGGCGGTTGCGTGAGATTCCACTCTTTGACCCATACTTGATATGTTACTGGGAATCTCCTTCAATTGCTCATCAATGGACCTCACCTTTTTCAGCATCTCGGCCATCATGCTCTCTAACATTAAGTGCCCAGCCTCCCCCTCTCGTGCATTGGGAAGCACATAAACTCCAGCCCGATCATTACTGTAGCCATCGTTTCTTCTCCATTCTCCATCGCGCTGACGACCGTGACTCCTATCTCTGTACCCATTTCGGTTGTAGTTTATCTGTATTGGTCCCGACCTTGGTTTCTAGAACCTTGGCACCAATTGTCTTGTCTAAATGCTTGGGCGTTGGCTCGAAAACCCACCACTTGGTTGTCTAGGATATTTGCCACTTCCTCAGAATTAGAGTGATCTGCTCCCGCTCCATTCCTTGTGTCCCCACTACATTTACCTTTTTGTCTCCTGCTCCCATAATGTGCTTTGAAGCAAATCCAATGATGTGCGCATGTGAGCCAACTCCTAGCCACATTCTTCTTCCTTCCTATGTTGGTCCGCAGTCAAACCAACAGTGTATGTACCGACCGCTATATCTGCCTCCTTAGTATGCCATGCCCTATTTTTCTTGGTCACCCTATCAAGGATAGTAGTAGTGTGCTCCTAGGTGTGACTCATCAATGCTCCTCCTGCCTCCGTGTCTGCAACAACTTTTGTGCTATTATTCAAAGACCTATAAAAAATTTCCAACAAACTGTCATCTGGGATCTTATGGTTTGGGAACTTTGTCAACTTCTTTTTGAACCTCGGCCAGGTTTAATGAACTGCCTCGGTGTTAAGTTTTCGAAAATTGTAGATCTCATCCTTTATTTGCAACATTTTTGAGGGGGGAAAGAATCTCTCCAAGTAGCCCTGCTTGAGCTCCCTCTAGTTGGTTATGGAGTCATTGGGAAACTCCGATAACCATAAAGTAGCTTCCCCTGATAGAGAGAAGGGGAAAAATCTGAGCTTAATGGCATCTAGGCTAACTCCGGGAAACTTGTACACCTTGTATATTGCTACGAAGTTTATCAAATACAGGTTGGTGTCATCCACTACATGACCACTGAACACCCCTTTTATGTTTAAAAATTGAATCATGGTTCTCATGATGTCGAATTTGGCCCCAGCGGGCAGTGGTGGTGGCACAATTGCTCTAGTTGACCCAACTTCATCAATTTCTGGGTTCTCATCATCGAAGAACTTGGGGGGAAAGTCTATAACCTCTGTTTCCCCTCCCATGTCGACCAGCATTAACTACCTCTTCTCTAACATCTTACACATCCTGAAGTGCAGCATCCCGAGCTAGCTCAGCTTGCCTAGCTTCTTCATCTATGCGGGCATCTCTTTGTTCCTGGTTTTCTATCCTATGCACTTTTTGTTCAATTTCTGGGATCAACGGAATCAGGGGATCTCCACTACTCTGATTTCTTGGCATTCACCGAAAAACAACCTGTGGGTAACAAAAACAAAAAGAAAATGTAATTAATAAAATAACTACCAAAGAGACAAACACAATCAAATAATCTAGTCTTTGCCGGATTCCCTACCAACGGTGCTACGTTTTGATAACGCTCAAACCATACCTCCTACTAATGTATGAAGTGGATGTTGTCAATAAAGAACCCAACTAGAGGTTGGGGTCGAACCCATAGGGAATATTGAAGAGCTAGACTAAAGCCAGTAAGTGAACTTGATGGGTATACTCCAAATTGGGGGTTCTAAATAAAACAATAATTAAAAACAATTGTTACAACTTTGGTTCAAATCAAGAATGAATTATAACTAGAGTTTTTTGTTCCCCATGGGTTCATAACTGCTTTGGGTATACATACGTGATCATCACCAACGCTTACTTGTAGAACTGATTATTTAGATTCATCCAAACGACTGGTTAATCCCTATTGAATGACTATACTCAATCACCGGGTCAGGTCTCATGAGCGATTACAAACTAACCATTATCAATATATCCCAAATTTAACTATCCTGCGACCACAACTCAAGTTAATATAATGATCATCAAGATCAAGGCTTTGTTGTAATTCTTTATTCCTAATCTCTACCTCTCTGGCTCAAGCAAGTAAAAAATTCGGGCAAGTCCAAACATTGTACACCGTTAAGAAATGTTTATGCATGAATAGAATACAATACAAGTATTTTGCATTAGTTTTGAATCACTTTTATGTAACCGTAGCTTATTAATCCAGCATGGTTCCCACAACCCTAGCTATGGAGGTTTTAGCCTCTCATAGTTGCAAGATTGTGAATTGTATTCATAATTAAATACATAAATCAATACTTACAATTATGGATGAAAGAAAAACTTCTTTGTATAAATCAGCAAAATCCTCAAGAACAAAATATAAAGATCAATAGAAAGTCAAGAAAAAGTTGATCATAAGTCAATCAACTCAATTCTCACGTCCTCTAATGTTAACTAACTCGTGTCTAATTTGTTCTGTTCATTCTCTTGAAAATAAAATATAAAATGTATTTATACAAACATAAAAATCCTTTTCCTAGGCTAATAGAGTGAATTTTCATAACTGATGTTGCCTGTGTCTCGATCATTCCTACGACCTGTAGCAGGTATGTACGGGTCGTACTTGCTTCCCATATACCATTGGCTGGCTGAAATTTGACTAAGTGTTTGACCTTGGTATGACTCGTATATGCTTCCTACGAGTTATACTGTGCTTCCATGGCTTGACTCTAAGACTTTGAAAGTTTTTTGAAGTTCTTCACGAGTGCTATGGTACGACTCGTACCTTGATGGCATGACTCATACTGTCTATCTGTATTAGGAGTCAGCCTCTTGTGTAAATCTTCTGAATTTTTCCACGACTTCTTCACTATGGCTCATACAGGCATTGTACGAATCATACTATGAGTCGTAGGATGTACTCTTCATCCTTAGCCTTCTAAAACTTCTCATGATCTGCAGTACAGCTCATAGTACCATCCTACGACTCATACTGAGAATTATGACTTAAGCCTATTTTTTGCACTTTCAGGCTATTTTTTGGACATTCTTGCTCCAAAACCTATTTATCTTGTAACCAAGGAAAAAGTACCTTATATCCATATAAATATACCTAAATCCATTCTATTTTCCTAGCTTTGGGCATCGAAAGTGTTGTAAACTTATAACACATCACTGACGCATACCTTTTATGATGTATCATTTTATGAAACAGCTGTGGGTTCTCAAACTCAGTGTTGTTAGTAGATTTACTTCGGAGATATCAGCAGCAGTGGTGAGTCCTCATCTTTCGAGGACGATACTTGATTTACTTCAGTTCATTTTCTTTAAGTCAGACTTTAGAGTTAACTGGGGGCTTGTCCCAGCAACTTATCATTAGTAGATGGCTTTCAGACAAAATTCAGATGTTCAGTCTTATAGTTCTTTTAGATATATGAACTTATTATTAAATCAGTTTTCTTAAATGATTCCATTATTTAAAGCTTCCACTATATTTTACTCAGAATTTCCTGTGCTATGATAGACCATGGGTTGACTTGGGGATATTTGTAATCCTATGTACCATATCTCCTCTAGGGTATAGACTCGGGGCGAGACATTTCTTGTCCCGTATCCTGATCTGGGCCTTTGCTTGGGTCGTGAAATTAGTCAAGCGATACAATCTAAGAATGTGTTTGTAACTATCTTAACAAAAAAAAAGAAAATACTAATGAAAATTAACCAATTAAAGAGTGACTTTAATGAAATTAAAGAGATGAGTCGATCTAAGATTATGAGTTGCTAGAAATCAT
Organism: Datura wrightii; assembly: GCA_035772735.1. Taxonomy (NCBI): domain Eukaryota; kingdom Viridiplantae; phylum Streptophyta; class Magnoliopsida; order Solanales; family Solanaceae; genus Datura; species Datura wrightii. Next base: position 62,385,142 of record JASDFA010000016.1, on the reverse strand, counting down.
TCACCTTCATTATCTTGCAATAATTATCGAGTTACTAATTTATGGAGTTTGTAACACCCCTAAAACTCTCCTAGACCAAACTCAAACCTTGCATTAAAAACCTAGAAGAATTAGAAAATTTTTCTCAGAACGACCCAGACAACGAGTCGTGCTCAACTGTAACGACCCATTGTCTGAGTAGTTGTCAAGCCTTCAAGAAGTCCCTTTGGAACCAACGAGCCCAATAATGGGTCATGGAAGAGATCAATGACCCGTCCTATTGAGCCGTTGGGAGAAGGTAAGAAAGTCATTCCAGTGGCAACGACGGAAAACAACGACCCATTGTCCCACACAATGAGTCATTGTTTCCATTCGTGACACAATTCCAGAAATCCTTAGCTTTTCAAGTGGAGATGATGAGTTGATATAAAGAACCATTGGGTACACCAAAGAGTCATTGTGTTGCTTATTAGTGGGGTTCCCAAGTTTTTCCTTCCAGTGGCAACATGAGGTACCAATGACCCATTTGTTTGTCTAACGTGTCTTGGTCTCCTTCCGTTGGCCAATCCGGTGAGCCCTAATTCTAGTCCTAGGACCAGCGGCTGGTCCTAACGAGTAGTGGTATCAACCAACGACTCCTTGTGTGACTCGTTGGTCCCTGACGGGGCAGTTTCCAGATTATTCTTCCAGAGTTATTTTAGTAACTTCCAATCTTTTAATCTCTAAACTATGTTGTTTTGGGTTATATTAAATAGATTTAGAGGGGTAATTAATGCTCATGCCTCATTCCTCTCATTCCCTCAAAAGTCAGAATGCAGAACTTAGTCAGAAAACACAGAGCAAGAGCAAGGGTTCGACTTTCTTCTCAGATCTTCTGAAGGGCTTCCTCTGGTGTTTTCACCACCAGGTATATGGGAATTTAGCCAGGGAATTTTCCTTCCCATGTGCCCCAAAATCCATCTAAATTTTCTTATCAGTTCTAAGCCTTGAGTTTTCAAATGTGAGTAAATTATCAGTCAGATTCTGTCTATTTCATATGGAATATTGTTCATGTTAATTATTTCTATACTTCAACTATCTAATGGTCATGTTGATACTGTTTCCTGTAATATGGGTTTCATTCCTTACTCCATGAATGTAGTAATTAGGGTCTTGCATAGTTGAGTAGATATAGATGTTTCTTGACTCTATCAGTGTTGGAAATTCATGATGTTATTATAAGTTAACTCTAAGTCAGTTGCATGCTAGCTTAGTTTCAGTAATGATGTTGTTATTTTTCAATATATTTCAGTATATTTCAGTATTGTCAGCTGATCAGCTTGACAATAGTCAGTTCTTGAGATGTCAGTAATGCCTCCCAGTTATCAGCTATTAGATATCAGTTATCAGTTATCAATTAGTTGTTTAGACGATTACGACACTTCTAAATAAGTAGCTCTAACTAGACTTAGAACCACCAACTTCAGCTTCAGTTTGTTCTTTAGATGGTTACGACACTTCCATATAAGCAGCTCTGGATGATCTTTGAACACCAGTTATAGAATCCGATCCGATAAGACTCTTAGGGTACTTCCAGATAAGTATCCCTGACTTAGTCCTGAGGCCCCAGTTTCGAGCTATCATCTTGGTAATAGAAATCATGTTAGGACTATCTAGTGCGAGGAGGACTTAGCACCGAGTGAACCTAGGTTCCAGTGCACTCAGGTTCCCAGAACTATATTGCCACCATAGGTTATTTTATTGGTCCTATGGCCCCAGATTTATAATCACCCAGTTCATGCCTCTACACCCTAACAAGGTACATTGGGTCCTATCGATGGGGCCTATACATCGAACTCCATGTTTAGCTCACGTGGTTATGTGTCAGTTATAGACCCTCCCACTAGTCATTACAGTTTTAGTTTAGCTCAGTTCAGTTTAATTTAGTTTAGCTCAGTTCAGTATCTCAGATCCAGGACAAGTCTATGACCATCAGTTAGGGTCACTATTGACCATATCAGTTATACTTCAGTTGTATTAATTTTCAATATATTAGTTGGTCATTGCATGTCACTACAGTTCAATTACTTATTCTTTCATGCTTATTATATCTCTCACTTACTCAGTACATTCAAAGTACTGAAGCATACCTTCAATGCTATATCATATCATGATATAGGCGCAGGTTCGCAGTCCAAGCATCATCACTAGTTCCCCTCAAACGATACAAGTAGCAGATTTTGGTGAGTCCTCATCTTTTGAGGGTGATTTTTATTTTTAGTTAGTTACTGTCACGCCCCGCCTTGGGGGGTATGGCTGGCACCTGGTGCCCTATTAGGACTTGAACTGCTATAATACTGAGCCTAAACACATCTGGTACCTGGCTAGCTCTAACTCAGATTTCTGGAAACAACGGGCTATATAACGGCTATAAATATAGCCTCCGGCCAACTGGGCCTATAGCCACCTGTGCTGTAATATCAGCTAACCAGAATCATACTCATATAGGGAAACCTATGTGGGCCGACAAGGCCACCATGCTGTCTAGTTATCTGTAATTCAACAATAGAATACTGAATAACAAACGAGACCAGCAAGGTCACCACTACTATTAGACTATGGCCCCACATGGTCAACATAATAAACAATGCTAACAGCTAAACAAAACACACGACCTCACACGACCGGCACAACTAACCACAGGAAAATATATACAGACTGCAAGCCTCTAGGAATATTGATAAGATGGTCGAGACAGGGCCCCGACCTACCTGTACTATATACAAAAAGAAAATGAAATACTTCACTGAATATCAAGCTCTGGATGACAGGAGTTGATGACTCTACGCTGGCTAGGATCACGAGGGATCAGCTCCTCGTCTATGAGTACCTGTAGGCAAGTAATGCAGCGCCCCAAACGAGCATCAGTACCAATAGTACCGAGTATGCAAAGCAACTGAATACAACTGAATAGAAATAACATATCTAGAAATTCTGAATAGCAGGAGATAACTGAATCTGTAAGAACTGATATGAACTGAATCAGACTTTCTATGCTGATAGGGCAGGAGCGTACCTGTAGACGCGACGGCCTGCTGTCTATTAACTAATATATAGCACATAAACACACATATATATATATATAGCAAACAAGAGCCAATACCAACCCCTATAAGCCGGATGGCGCCAAGCAAGCAAACAGTCTATATACCCCTACACAAGTCAAAACCAGCCAAAAATAAGTCACTCCGCTCATCTTCTAACTATGAGCACCTCTGCTGGCCCCCTGGGTCTTCGGCTCGGGCCATAGCCTCCGATATAAATAACCGTGTCTGAGTCCGGAGGACTCCTATACTATATCTGTAACTGTAACTGTATCTGAATCTGTTCCCTGGGCGCTTGCGCACAACAGGGCTATCTGTACTGTAATGCTGATCAGCCTGATATGGGGAAAGCTTCATCCCATCTTCGTCCAAACTGGGGACGACATGCCACTCTTTGGAGTGACGTAAACCAACCCACTCAGTGGGCGACACAGTTACCAACCTAGGGGCGGTGAGGACGCTCAAAAGGATGCCCTCACGACACCACCAAGTCTCAACAAACAATAAGCACATATATAGCAAGCATGTTCAAACTGAAAAATAATATCTGAATTCTGATTTCTTATTCTGATCTCTTTCTGTATTATACTAATTCTCATACTGCTTTATACCGAATCTGTGATCTTTGTCTAACTGCATGGCTAATCTGTAGCCAAGATACTATCTATCTGTATGGCTATACTGTAGCCAAGATATCATCTGTCTATACGACTAATCTGTAGCCAAGATACTATCTGATTGTCTGATTTTACTTTATTAACTCTTATCCTGAATATCTTTCATATTATTCTAGAAACATGCTTGCTAATCACATACTGGGCTAGATTGAGTCTGGAAATGCTAACTTGCCATTTTGGCGCATGCTTTACTAACTTTCGGACTGAGTACAATATAACAACGCAAACCAGATTTACTGAACTTGCACAATGCTCAATATTCAGCTCTAGAAATTCTACTCTGGAGTTTACTGTGCTATACAAAGCTAAAACTACTAACTTGCTGAAGAAACTGGCTTTACATACCTTAACCTCGGTTTATTCGACTAACGGACGAAGCTCGGTAAGTATTCCAGCTATTTCTCCCAACTACATTTGCATATATGTCAATTAGAACTAAATACACCAATATTCTGAAAGAAAACATCACTTTCTATATATATATAGCCCAAACTTTGGCTTATCGAAAAACAGTCAGAAACTCGCTATTTCTCGAATGTCCAGAAGGGAGAAATACTCACTTTAGGGATAGGAGTATATTGACACTAATTTGGAGAAATTCCACTTACCTTAGTTCGGTAGCACGATAATTCGCTGGCCGAATTTCGCGAAACTAAATCCGTAGGAATGCTCCTTACTGCTTAATACCTCGGCATCTGGAGTTAATTTGAGTTTGGACCGCGTTTAACGGTGTAATCAGATGAATATTGGTAAGGAATCTTCATTCTCCCCTATTCCCCTACGTTTTCTTCTGGAAATTATAAGAATTTTATGAAATAAACCAAAGTGAGGGGTTTATATACTTGGGCCTGGACAGGGCCAACGTGTCATGGAGCCAACGCGAAGGCTCCACCTCCGTGACACGTTGCCATCACGGAGGGGCTCTGCCCCAGCTCCTTCCGCGATGGTTCGACAGGTTTCTCATCCGGTCTTTTCCCGGGCCTTTTTCTAGCATGTATGGCTTTCAAGTACTCTTAACCAACACGCGAATACGCCATCATGTGTTGGAAATTTTACGGGGTGTAACATTCTCCCCCCCCCCTAAGAACATTCGTCATCGAATGTAAACTTCTATCTGGAGGACTTCTCAACTTGTTTCTAGAAAAATTTCGGCAGAGTTTCCCCTGTAATATGGACTATCCCAAAATCCTGAAATGCAGAAAAAGTCCCATACAGGTACTCCAGACAATACTATAGTATTTAAATGACAGATTAAAATAGACCTTCTCATTTGTATGTATACTATAAGGCACTTCATAAGATAATAATACTAACATACCTGTCGCCTGACTAGGCTTGAAATAAATGAGGGTATCTGGTCTTCATATCTTCCTCCGCCTCCCAAGTCATCTCCTCTTAGTTCCTATTACGCCACAATACCTTGACAGACGCAATATCTTTAGTTCTCAATCTACGAATCTGTCTATCTAAGATGGCTACTGGAACCTCTTCATAGGCTAGCTCTTCCGTAACCTGGATATCCTGGACTGGGACTGCTCTGGATGGGTCTTCTATGCATTTTCTCAGCATAGATACATGAAAGACCGAATGAACGGATTCCAATTCTGGAGGCAAGTTCAACTCATATGCTGCTCGGCCTATCCTTCAACGAATCGTATAAGGCCCAACAAATCTCGGACTGAGCTTACCTTTCTTGCTGAATCTCATCACCCCTTTCATCGGAGATACATTCAGAAATACCTAGTCATTCGCATCAAATTCCAGCTCTCTGCGCTGCACATTAGCATATGATTTCTGGCGGCTCTGTGCAGTCAGTAGACATTCTCTGATAAGCTTTACCTTCTCCTCTGACTGTTGAATGATGTCTGGCCCAATCAACGCTGATTCTCCCACTTCAGCCAACCGGCGATCAGCATTTTCGCCCATACAATGCTTCAAAGGGCGCCATCTGGATGGCTGAGTGATAGCTATTATTATAAGAATATTCAATTAACGGCAAATGCTTGTCCCAGCTACCTCCAAAATCTAGCACACACGCTCATAGCATGTCCTCGAGTGTCTGAATAGTGCACTCAGCCTGTCCATCTATCTAAGGGTGGAATGTTGTGCTCAAATTAATCCGCGTTCCCAGACCTCTCTGAAACAACTGCCAAAATCTAGCTATAAATTGTGCTCCTCTATCAGAGATAATAGATACTAGAACACCATGTAATCTAACTATTTCTCTGATATACAATTCGGCATAATCCTCGGCGGAGAAAGTAGTTTTCACTGGCAGGAAGCGGGCTGATTTAGTCAGCTTGTCAACTATTACCCAAATAGAATCGTGTCTATGTCTGGTACGGGGTAATCCTGCTACAAAATCCATATTCACTGCTTCCCATTTCTAGAGAGGCACAGCTATGTCCTGAGTTAACCCGCCTGGTTTCTGGTGTTCCGCTTTTACCTGTTGGCAGTTAGGACATTGTGCTACAAATTCGGCAATTTCTCTTTTCATTCCTGGCCACCAATAACTCTCCTTCATATCATGGTACATCTTTGTCGCACCGGGGTGAAGAGAATAACGGGCGTAATGTAGCTCATTCATAATCTGCTGGCAGAGCCCTGAAACATCTAGAACACAGTGGCGGCCTTTACATAACAACACTTCTTCCTCAATTATCTGAAAATGTGGCACTTTACCTTGCTGGATTCTGCCTTTGAGCTGGATCAGGTCAGGATCTTCATATTGCCATTCTTTTACCTCCACAACTAATGACGACACAGCGGTGTTCTGAATTACTGCTCTGTTGTCCACTGTATCTGCTATACGAATGACTAGGCTGGCTAATTGATGTATCTCCCTGACCAACTCCTGCTGCTCGAGCTGAAAATATGCCAAACTTCCCATGGATTTACGGCTGAGAGCATATGCTACTACGTTGGCTTTTCCCAGATGATACAGAATGTCCACGTCATAATCTTTTAATAGCTCCAACCAGCGACGCTGTCGCAGATTCAACTCCCTCTGGGTGAAGATATACTGTAGGCTCTTATGAACTGTGAAAATATCCACATGGACGCCATACAAGTAATGTCTCCATATCTTTAAGGCATGGATCACTGCGGCTAACTCCAGGTTGTGGGTAGGGTAATTCTTTTCGTGTCTCCTTAGCTGTCTGGAAGCATACGCAATCACCTTACCATGTTGCATCAACACACAACCCAACCCAACGCCTGATGCGTCGCAATACACTGAATAACCCTCTGTACCTTCCGGTAATGCTAACGTTGGAGTGGAGGTTAATCTGTCTTTCAACTCCTAGAAGCTCTGCTCACATGACTCGGTCCACTGAAACTTTGCTGCATTCTACGTCAGTTTGGTCAAAGGTGCCGCTATAGTAGAAAATCCCTCAACAAATCTCCTGTAATATCCCGCTAACCCCAGAAAACTGCGGACTTCGGTCGGAGTGGTAGGCCTAGGCCAGGTTTTAACTGCTGCTATCTTCTGCGTGTCAACCTGTATACCAGCATCCGACACAATATGTCCCAAGAAAGCTACTGAGTTCAGCCAGAATTCACACTTGGAGAACTTAGCATATAATTGACGGTCCGGGAGAATCTAGAGCACTGTCCGTAAATGAGCCTGGTGATCTGCTTCAGAGCGAGAATACACCAGAATATCATAAATAAACACTATCATGAACAGCTCCAGGTATGGTCTGAAAATGCTATTCATCAGTTCCATGAATATTGCTGGGGCATTCGTCAACCCAAAGGACATAACTAGGAATTCAAAGTGTCCATATCGGGTCCTGAAAGCTATTTTGGGAATGTCTCTTTCATGAACTCAAACGTGATGATATCCGGACCGCAAGTCAATCTTGGAGAAATATCTGGCCCCCTGTAACTGATCAAACAAATCATCTATTCTGGGAAGCGGATACTTATTCTTTACCGTAACTTTATTCAGCTGGCGGTAATCTATGCACATGCGGAGTGAGCCATCCTTCTTTCTCAAAAATAGAACTGGCGCACCCCACGGTGAAGTACTCAGCCTGATAAAGCCCTTATCTAACAGATACTTTAGCTGCTCCTTTCATTCTCTGATTTCAGCAAGAGCCATGCGATATGGAGGAATTGATATTGGCTGAGTGCCTGGTAGTAAGTCGATTGCAAAATCTATCTCCCTTTCTGGGGGAATACCATGTAACTCATCTGGAAATACATCAGGGAATTCATTCACCACCGGAACGGACTGAAGTGTCGGAGATTCTACCCGAATATGCTGAACCCTGACTAGGTGGTAAATACATCCCTTAGTTATCAATTTCCTCGCCTGAAGGTAGGAAATAAACCTAACTTTTGGAGTAGCTGTGCTGCCTTTCCACTCTCGCACTGCCTCTCCTGGAAAGTGGAATCGGACCATCTTGGTCCAACATTCTCCGTTAGCATAGCATAGCACCAACCAATCCATACCCATAATAGCATCGAAATCAATCATTTCTAACTCTACCAGATCTACTATAGTCTGGCGATCAGCAACCTCTACTGTACACCCTCGATAAATTCTACTAGCTATAATAGAGTCACCGATGGGTGTAGATACTGAAAAGGGCTGCTGTAATAACTCTGGTGCGACATTAAACTTTCGAGCCACAAATTGGGTAATATATGACAGAGTGGACCCTGGATCAATCAGTACATAAGCAGGGCATGAACAGATAGTCATCATACCTATCACTACATCTGGAGACTCCTCTGAGTCTTGTCTCCCTAGTAATGCATAGGTACGGCTTGAGCCCGTACCTGAACTGGAGGCTCCTGATCTACCTTGGCCTCTACCTGCTGAACCTGAAGGCCTATGCCCTGCTGAGGTTGCTGGAGCTCATGGCCCTGCTGATGTCCTGTCCTGAATATCTCAGCTACCTTGCCCCCTGGCCGGACAATCCCTCATCAAGTGCCCCTCCTGCCCGCAAATATAACACCCAGAGGAGCCATATCTACAAGCTCTGGTGTGAGGTCAGCCGTAATTAGGGCAGGGTGGGGGTGTAAATCTGCTCTGCTCTCCCCTTCTATGCTGCGGAGAATCTACTGTTCGAGAACTGCCACTCGACTCTGACTGCCCTCGACGAGCAAATCTACCTCGCTGCTGCTACTGTGGTAGAGGTGGGGGTCTAGGGGGTCTGTTTGACAATCGGGTCCTGGGTCCTCTCTGAACCTCCCTCTACATTCCATCTGATCTGTCTCTGCGGCGCTGTTCCTAATTTGTCTGTCTACTGCCCTGTTGCCACTATCTAAGGCCCTCAATGGTCTGGGCAAAGGCCTATACTCTGGCAATATCCATATCTTCTCATAACGTAGCCGTCATGCAAGCTTCAATATATATTCTGGGTTCAGACCCATAATGAATCGGTGGACTCTGGATGGCATAGTGTCCACAAAAGCTGGAGCATAACGGCCTAGGGAGTCAAACTATAGGGCATATTCTCGTACACTCCTCGCCCCTACTCCAAATGCAAAAACTGATCCATCCGGGCCTGCCGGATCTCCCGTGAAAATAAGGTCCAGGAAGACCTCCGAGAAGCTGGACCAGGTCGGAGGGGCAACATTTCTCCCTCGAGACCTTTCCCAACTCTCGTACCATAATACAACTATGTCCCGCAACCGAAACACTGCCAGCTCAACTGATTTTGTAGGGGTCACATGCATAACCCAGAAAATTCTCTGCATCTGATCTAGGAAATCCTAGGGGTCCTCTCCTTGATCAGACCCAGTGAACTGTGGGGGACCTAGTGCCAAAATCTCCCTGACCCTGGAACTACCTGACCCACCTGAAGGCTCTGATGCTATAGGTTGCACTAACTGGCACTGTGTGGCCATCATTTGTGCTAACATAACCACTACGCTATGAACTTCCTGGTCTGATGGCGAAGGTACCGGAGCTATCGGAGGCGGTGTCGTGCCCAACGGCTCCTGATGTGAGGAAGACTGTTGAGAGGGCTGTGATGAAACCTCTATATTGTCCTCAGATCGGGCTGACTCTGAATGGAATGGAGGCATCCTGCTGGTGCCTTCTCCTGTTGCTGTATATAATCTTCTGCCGGTGGCAGGGTGACGCTGGTCTACCATTCTTATCTGTAGACAAAGAATATGATAAGTTTTAGGGACCCAACCCTATACTGTACCGCTCTACATGACTGAATGAGAAGGAAAAGTAACCATCCTATCATGCCTCGCAGCCTCCTGCCTATAGTATGTGGTGCACAACACATCCATAGACAAGACTCTACTTAGCACGGCTTGCAGACTCCCTGGGACATGACCTGCTCTGATACCAAGTTTTTCACGCCCCGCCTTGGGGGGTATTGTCACACCCCGCCTTGGGGGGTATGACTGGCACCTAGTGCCCTACTAGGACCTGAGCTGTTGGACTGCTAAGCCTGGGCACATCTGGTGCCTGGCTGGCTCTAACTCACATTTATGGAAACAAAGGGCTATATAACGGCTGTAAACACAGCCCCCGGCTCATTGGCCTATAGCCTTCTGTACCTGTACTAACAGCTGACCAGAAATATATCAATTCAGGGAAACCTATGCGGGCCGACAAGGCCACCATGCTGTCTAGTTATCTGTAACTTAATCATGGAATATTAGGAATCTATGTGACCGGAAAGGTCACCACTACTATCAAGCTATGGCCCCACATGGCCAACATGAAAGAAACAGAAGTACTAACAACTAAACAACTGCACGGCCTCACACGACCGGCTCATCTGACCACAGGGAAATATATACAGACTGCAAGCCTCTAGGAATAGTAATAGAAATGATCGGGATAGGGCCCCGACCTACCCGTACTATACAACAAAAGGAAATGAAATACACCTCTGGAATTCAGTCTCCGGATAACAGGAGCTGAATACTCGATCGCTGACAGGAATCATGTGGTATCGCCTGCTCGTCTATGAGTACCTGCAGGCAAGTAATGCAGCGCCCCACTGGGCTTCAGTACCGCTGGTACTGAGTATGTAAAGCAATAACTGAAAACAAAATCTGAAAACAACAATGTAACTGATGAAACTGAAGTAGGGAGAATTAGATTAACTATCTAATAATGTAAGTCATACCTTCTCTTAATCATACTGGGAGGAGCAGGAGTCATACTTAAGGATTTATTGTTCTACTGTCTATCTACTCATATCTATTACAACACAGCACAACATATCATAACATGCATAGCACACACAAACGTTACCCGGCCCCCATAAGTCGGGAGGTACAACCAGCATGGAATCTACACCCCTACCCCGGTCATCCCATCTCCTATAACCCTGTAAGCGTCCTGCCGGCCCCCTGGGTATGCACTTGGGCTCGCTGAGCCCCTGACTATAACTGTATCTCAGTCCGAAAGACTCCTGAATCAACACCCGGGCGTATCCGCTCTACAGGGGTGTGTAAAAGCCGACCAAGGCACAATATGGGGAAAACTTGCATCCCATTTTCGTCCCCTGTGGGACGGCATGCCACTCCGTAGAGTGACATATCCTCGTCCTCTGGCGGACGAGTCGATACAACTATTAACCCTGGGGCGGTCATGGATGCTAGGTAATCCAACCCCAAGACAATACAACGGTCTCAACTAGTAATACTATCTGCATATCTCACATGCTGAGGCTAATAGTGGTAAAGTATTGTATATATTACATGCTGAACTAGTGATAGTAATATGTACGTATTTAATACATGCTGAGGCTAGTAAATATATATATGTATGAGTATAGTCTCCTGCCAGACTGTTCTGGGGCTAATACTGAACAGGATATAGTGTTTCTGCTGAAAACCATGTTGTATACTGAGTTTCTATAGTAACATGATTTACTAGTTCTAATATGCTTTCTAGCTTCACTTTAACTTGTCGTTCTATTTCTGAGATGTCTTACAGATATTACATTGCTTTACTGGGTTTCAACTGAATACAATGATATCCTAACATTTCGTATTACATCACATACTGAGCATGCTGTGCAGTTTCTAACACTTGTATTAAAATCTATGTCGTACTAGTAGGTTTAACGTAGGTTATAACTCGATGCTCCTAATATCGTACCAATATTCGTAATAAATGTAACACATGACTTCTGAACATTTTACTAGCCTCTGAATTATTGTATTGTACCGAGATTACTTAACTTGCCGAGGAAACTAGCTTTACATACCTTATCCTTGAATTATTCGTCTGTCGGACGAGACTGGGCCGATACTTCAACTATTTTCTCCCAACTGCATTCATAAACATGTCAATCAATACTAAATACAGCTTTATTGTAAAGAGCAACGTCACTTTCGATATAGTTTATAGCCTAAACTTAGGCTTATCGAAAGACGGTCGAAAACTCGCTATTTTCCAGCGGTCCAGAAGGGAGAAACATTCACTTCACAACTAGGAACACATAGACACTAATTTAGAGCAATTCCACTTACCTTAGCTCGGTGGCTCGATGATTCGTCGGCCGTATTTCACGAAACTAAATCCTTAGGAATGCTCTCTACTGCTAAATACTTCGGTATCTAAGGTTAATTTGAGTTTGGACAACGTTTGGCAGTGTAATCCGATGAAAATTATATTACTACTTCGTTCCTTTTTCCTTCTCCTGCGTTTGCTCTCTGTTTTCTGAAGTTTATATGATTTAATTCTAAAATAAACCGAAGTGGGGCTTTATATACTTGAGCCTGGACAAGGCCAACGTGTCACGGAGCCAACGCGGAGGCTCCACCTCCGTGACACGCTGCCATCGCGGAGGTGCTCTGCCTCGGCTCCTTCCGCAATGGTTCGACAGGTTTCTCGTCCGATCTTTTCCCGGGCCTTTCTCTAGCACGTATGGCCTTCAAATATGCTTAACCAATGTGCGAATAGGTCATTTAGGTGCCGGAAATTCTACGGGGTATAACATTCTCCCCCCTTAAGAACATTCGTCCTCGAATGTACACTGCTATCTAGAGGACTACTTAACTTACTTTCTAGAAATATTTCGGCAGAGTTTCCCCTGTAATATGGACTATAGCAACAACCTGAAATGCAGAAAGTCCAACACACGCACTGCACGTAATATTTTAAGATCCACTTGATAACTAAGTACCAATCATTCTCATTCACACACATACAACTATAAGCTACCGCATAAATAATAATACGGACATACCTGTCGCCTTACTAGGCCTGACATAGATAAGGGTATCTGGCTTTCATATATTCTTCAGCTTCCCACGTCATTTCCTTTCGATTCCTGTTATGCCACAATACTTTGACAGACGCAACATCTTTAGTCCTCAACCTGCAAATCTGTCTGTCTAAAATAGCTACTGGAACCTCTTCATATGCTAACTCTTCTGTGACCTGGACATCCTGAACTGGAACTACTGTAGAAGGGTTCCCTACGAACTTTCTCAACATAGAGACATGGAATACTGGGTGAACAGATGCTAATTCTAGAGGCAAGTTCAATTCGTATGCAACTAGGCCTATTCTTCGCCGAATTTGATATGGCCCAATAAATCTCGGGCTAAGCTTGCCTTTCTTGCCAAATCTCATTACCCCTTTCATCGGAGACACTTTTATATATACCCAGTCATTTACCGCAAATTCTAAATTTTTGCGCCGCATATCTGCATAAGACTTCTGGCGGCTCTGAGCAGTCAGTAAACGTTCTCGGATAAGCTTTATCTTTTCCTCTGACTGCCGAACAATGTCTGGGCCAACCAATGCTGATTCTCCTATTTCAAACCAACCAATCGGCGATCTACATTTTCGCCCGTATAACGCCTCGAAAGGCGCCATCTGGATAGCTGAATGATAACTGTTATTATAAGCAAATTCAATCAACGAAAGATGCTCATCCCAGCTACCCCCAAAATCTAGCACACACGCTCGTAGCATATCTTCGAGCATCTGAATTGTACGTTCAGCCTGCCCATCTGTCTGAGGATGGAATGCTGTGCTCAAGTTAATCTGCATTCCCAAACCCCTCTGGAACGACTGCCAGAATCTAGCTGTAAACTGTGCTCCCCTATCTGAAATGATGGATACCGGCACCCAATGCAATCTAACTATTTGTCTGATATATAATCGGGCATAGTCCTCAGCTGAAAAGGTAGCCTTCACTGGCAGGAAATGAGCTGATTTTGTTAGCCTGTCAACTATTACCCAAATGGAATCATTTCTGCGTCTGGTATGGGGTAACCCTGTTACAAAATCCATGTTTATCGTCTCCCATTTCCACGTGGGCACCATTATATCTTGCGTCAAACCGCCCGGCTTCTGGTGCTCTGCTTTCACCTGCTGACAGTTAGAATATCTAGATACAAATTCAGCGATCTCAGCTTTCATACCTGGCCACCAGTAGATGTCTCTGATATCGTGGTACATCTTCATTACTCCTGGATGAAGGGAATAGCGGGCGTAATGCGCCTCGCTCATAAGCTGCTGGCGATGCCCCAAAATATCTGGAACACAAATGCGGCCTTTATATCGTAACACTTCATCCCTGGTTATCTGGAAATAGGTCACCTCTTCTTACTGAACCTTGTGTTCAAGTTGAACCTGGCTAGGGTCTCCATACTGCCGTTCCTTTACTTCCACCACTAACGACAACACTGCGACATTCGGTATTATCGCTCTGTTATTCTTTATTTCTGCTATGTGAACGGCCAAACCGGCTAACTAGTGTAATTCTCGGGTCTATTCTCGCTGTTCAGGCTACAAGTATGCCAACTCCCCATAGATTTACAGCTAAGGGCATCTGCTACCATATTAGCCCTTCTTGGGTAGTACAAAATTCACACTCTTTAAGGCATAAACTACTGCAGCTAACTCCAGGTCATGGGTAAGATAATTCCTTTCACGTTTCTTCAACTGCCTGAAAGCATAAGCTATTACTTTACCATGCTGCATCAACCCTCTGTACCTCCTGGCGATACTAACACTGGAGCTGATGTTAACCTGGCTTTTAACTCTTGGAAGTTCTGCTCACACGCCTCAGTCTACTGGAACTTTGCTGCCTTCCGTGTCAATTTAGTCAGAGGTGCTGCTAAGGTGGAAAATCCTTCCACAAACCCTCTGCAGTACCCGGCTAACCGTAGGGATTGCGTACTTCGATCGGAGTGGTAGGTCTAGGCTATGTCTTCACTACTGCGATTTTCTGTGTATCTATCTGTACACCAGACTCCGATACAATGTGACCAAAAGGCTACTAAACTCAACCAAAATTCACATTTACAAAAATTGACATATAACTGACGGTCATACTGGTTTATTATACCGGAGAATCTGACAAGTAATCTACCGGTATAACAGGTATGACTGGCACCTGGTGCCCTATTAGGACCTGAACTGCTAGACTACTGAGCCTACGCACATCTGGTGCCTGGCTAGCTCTAACTCAGATTTCTGGAAACAACGGGCTATATAACAGCTGTAAATACAGCCACCGGCCCACTGGGCCTATAGCCACCTGTACTGTAATATCAGCTAACCAGAATCATACTCATATAGGGAAACCTATGCGGGCTGACAAGGCCACCGTGCTGTCTAGTTATCTATAATTCAACATTAGAATACTGAATAACTACGTGACCGGCAAGGTCACCACTACTATCAGACTATGGCCCCACACGGTCAACATAATCAACAATGCTAACAGCTAAATAAAACGCACGGCCTCACACGACCGGCACAACTAACCACAGGGAAATATATACAGACTGCAAGCCTCTAGGAATACTGATAAGATGATCGGGACAGGGCTCAGACCTACCCGTACTATACAACAAAAGAAAATGAAATACAGCTCTGAATATCAAGCTCCAGATAACAGGAGCTGATGACTCTACACTGGCTAGGATCACGAGGGATCGGCTCTTTGTCTATGAGTACCTGCAGGCAAGTAATGCAGCGCCCCAAACGGGCGTCAGTACCACTGGTACCGAGTATGTAAAGAAACTGAATACAACTGAATACAAATAACATATCTAGAAATTCTGAATAGCAGGAGATAACTGAATCTGTAAGAACTGATATGAACTGAATCAGACTTTCTCTACTGATAGGGCAGGAGCGTACCTGTTGACGCGACGGCCTACTGTCTATTAACTAATATATAGAACATGAACACACACATATATATAGCAAACAAGATTCAATACCAACCCCCACAAGCCGGATGGCGCCAAGCAAGCAAAGAATCTATATACCCCTACCCGGGTCAAAACCAGCCAAAAAGAAGTCACTCCGCTCATCTGCTAACTACGAGCACCTCTGCCGGCTGCCTGGGTCTCCGACTCGGTCCATAGCCTCTGATATAAATAACCGTGTCTGAGTCCGGAGGACTCCTATATTGTATCTGTAACTATAACTGTATCTGAATCTGTTCCCTGGGCGCTTGCGCACAACAGGGCTATCTGTACTGTAACACTTATCAGCTTGATGTGGGGAAAGATTAACCCCATCTTCATCCAAACTGGGGATGGCATGCCAATCCTTGGAGTGACGTAAACCCACCCGCTCAGTGGGTGACACAGTTACCAACCCAGGGGCGGCGAGGACGCTCAAAAGGGTGCCCTCACGACACAACCAAGTCTCGACAAACAATAAGCACATATATAGCAAGCATGTTTAAACTGAAAAATACTATTTGAATTCTGATTTCTTATTCTAATCTCTTTCTGTATTATACTGATTCGCATACAGCTTTATACTGCATCTGTGATCTTTATCTAACTGCATGGCTAATCTGTAGCCAAGATACTATCTATCTGTATGGCTGTACTGTAGCCAAGATATCATCTGTCTGTATGACTAATCTTTAGCCAAGATACTATCTGACTGTCTGATTTTACTTTACTAACTCTTATTCTGAATATCAGTCATATTATTCTAGAAACATGCTTGCTAATCACATACTGGGCTATATTGAGTTTGGAAATGCTAACTTGCCATTTTGGCACATGCTTTACTAACTTTCAGACTGAGTACGATATACCAACGCAAACCAGATTTACTGAACTTGCACAATGCTCAATATTCAGCTCTGGGAATTCTACGACGGAGTTTACTGTGCTATACAAGGCTGAAACTACTAACTTGACAAAGAAACTGGCTTTACATACCTTAACCTCAGTTTATCCGACTAACGGACGAAGCTCGGTCAGTACTCCAGCTGTTTCTCCCAACTACATTTGCATATATGTCAATTAGAACTAAATACACCAATATTCTGAAAGAAAACGTCACTTTTGATATATATATAGCCCAAACTTTGGCTTATCGAAAAACGGTCGGAAACTCGCTATTTCTCGAAAGTCCAGAAGGGGGAAATACTCACTTTAGGGAAAGGAGTATATTGACACTAATTTGGAGAAATTCCACTTACCTTAGTTCGGTAGCACAACGATTCGCCGGCCGAATTTTGCGAAACTAAATGCGTAGGATAGCTCCCTACTACTTAATACCTTGGTATCTGGAGTTAATTTGAGTTTGGACCGCGTTTGATGGCGTAATCGGACGAATATTGGTAAGGAATCTTCGTTCTCCCCTGTTCCCCTACATTTTCTTCTGGAAATAATAAGAATTTTATGAAATAAACCAAAGTGAGGGGTTTATATACTTGAACCTGGACAGGGCCAACGTTTCACGGAGCCAACGCGGAGGCTCCACCTCCGTGACACGTTGCCATCACGGAGGGGCTCTGCCCCAGCTCCTTCGGTGATGGTTCGACAGGTTTCTCGTCCGATCTTTTGCCGGGCCTTTTTCTAGCATGTATGGCTTTCAAGTACTCTTAACCAACACGTGAATAGGCCATCATGTGTTGAGAATTTTACGGGGTGTAACAGTTACATTTAGTTAGAAGTTATAGTTAGCTGGGAGCTTATCCCAGCAACTAACTATTTAACAGTTAGCTTTCAAACATAGACAGAGATTTTCAGTATTGTATTTTGGATGTATTGACTTTTGTCAAATTAGTCTTCTTAAATGGGTTCTTTTATTTAAAGATTCCTCTTATGTTTACTCAGCGTACCAGTGTTATGATAGACCATGGGTTGGCTTGGGGTTATTTGTGACTCCATGTACTATGTCTCATCTAAGGTATAGACTCGGGTCGCGACAAACTTGGTATCAGAGCACTAGGTTTAGAGTATCCTAGGATGTCTTAAAGCTGCATCATGTAGAGTTCTTTTCATGGGTGTCAAGCGCGCCACACTTAAGAAGGGGAGGCTACGAGACATTATTGGTAAAACTCCCTTTTATTCATACTCCTTATCGTGCATTAAAGTCAATTCTAGAGACATTCTCCTATCTCTTGCTCTATTTCATTTCAGTGGAACTATGCCTTTAGAATGAGTAATCGGAAGAAGGGCTGGCAACGCTAACTGACCTAACCCACCAACTCTGGCAGCAACTCAGGATGATGAAGTGTACTCAGCAGAATTCAGAGCAGCAATCCAGCTGTTGGCTCTGACAATAACTAACCAAGTGAACCAGTAGGTGGTTCTAGTGAACACAAATGGATCCGCAGTAGTTGCTAGAGTTCAGGACTTCACCAGAATAAACCCTCCAGTTTTTCATGGATCCAAGGTGGGAGAGGACCCACAGGAGTTTGTAGATGAGGTGCGGAAGATCACTCGGATTATGGGTGTTAGTTCTGCGGAGAGTGCTGATCTGTCTGCCTACCAGTTGAAAGGGCGGCTTAGATTTGGTACGATCAGTGGAAGGAAGGAAGACCGGCAGGAGTAGAGCCGGTAGAGTTGGAAGAGTTCACCACAACAATCCTAGATAGATTTTTCCGTTAGGAGTTGAGGGAGGCTAAGGTCGTAGAGTTCATGAACTTAAAGCAGGGTAACAGGAATGTGGATGAATATGCATTGGAGTTCATATGGTTGTCAAGGTATGATCCAAAAATGTTAGCCAAGCCAAGGGCTCACATTCTTAAGTTTCTCAATGGGGTATCGAACCTAGTACTTAAGAAGTGCACAACCGTGATGCTCATAAAGGATATTGACCTCTCTAGCCTCATCGTTCATGCCCAGCAGATTGAGGCAGAAAAGTTGAAAGATACGGAGCGGGAGAACAAGCGGGCTAGAACTGGTGAATCAGATTATGGCAACTAGAGGTCCGGTGGAAGTAGCAGCCAAAAACAGTAGCAACAGTGCACTCCAGCACCCACTTCAAGTAGTGCCCCTACTTTCCTGTCCCACAAGTATCGAAAGGGTAAAACATCTGGCTCTGAGTCTTGGAGTTACAGTACTAGCAACCGTTATCCAACTTTCCCTAAGTATGGCAAGAATCATCCGTGTGAATGCCTCCAGGGCAAAGAGGGTTGTTTTGGGTGGGGATAGCTAGGTCACCAGGGGAGTGTTCGTTTGCAGGACGGGGGAAATCACAGTCTACCACTTCAACAACTCCAGCAGGCCAATGCTTCATGTACGGATGGCGGTTAGCTCCAAAACAGCTGTTATGCTTTGTTCTCTCATCAGGATCAAGAGAGCTCACCTTACATGGTCATGGGTATTACGTCTCTTCCATCTAGATGTGTATGCCCTAAAAGATCTAGGAGCCACACTATCATTCATGACTCCCTATGTAGCAGTTTAGTTTGAAATCATTCTAGAAGACCTCTTAAAACCATTCTAAGTGTCTTTCATAGTTGGTGAGTCAGTTAAAGCTAGTCGGGTATACAGAAACTACCAGTGTCAGTATTGTATAAAGTCATTCCAGCTTATCCAGTAGAGTTAGACATGGTCGATTTTGACCTCATCCTTGGCATGGATTGGCTACACTCCGGTTATGCCTTGGTCAACCGCAGAACTAGGGTCGTCAGATTTTAGTTTCCAAATGAACTAGTTCTAGAGTGGAGGGGTAGTAGTTAAGCGCTTGATAGTCAATTTATTTCCTACCTTAATGCAAGGAAGCACAATTCTAAAGGGTGTATCTATCACCTAGTTCAGGTGAATGATTCTAGCTCTAAGACCCCAACTATCCAGTCAGTTCCAGTTGTTAATGAATTCCCTGATGTGTTTCCCAAAGATTATCCCGGAGTCCCTCCCGAGCGGGAAATAGACTTCCGCATAGACCTTCTTCCAGACACTCAGCCCATCTCCATTCACCCTTACAGGATGACTCTAGATGAGCTTAAGGAGTTGAAGGAGCAGCTAAAGGACCTTCTTGATAAGGGTTTCATTAGGCCCTGCATTTCTCGATGGGGTGCTCCAGTGTTGTTCATGCGAAAGAAAGACGATACTCTCAAAATGTGTACCGACTACCGTCAATTGAAAAAAGTTACAGTTAAGAATAGGTATCACCTACACAGGATTGACGACTTGTTCAATCAAGTTCAAGGAGCCAGTTTTTTTTCCAAGGTAGAGATCAGGTCGGGGTATCATCAACTTAGAGTCAGAGAATGTGACATACCAAAAACAGTCTTCAGAACTTGGTATGGTCAATATGAATTTGTGGTTATGTCATTTGGACTAAATAATGCCCCTAGATTTCGTGGACCTAATGAACAGGGTTTTCAAGTAGTATCTATACATATTGTTCATTGTATTCATTGATGAAACTCTGGTATACTCCAAAAACAAGGACGAACATGCTAACCATCCGAGGATAGTACTACAGATGCTAAGAGACCGCTAGTTGTTTGTTAAATTAAGTAAATGTGAATTTTGGATGAATTCTATGACATTCCTTGGTCACGTGGTTCTGGTGAGGGTATTCAGGTAGATCCTTAAAAGATAGTAGTGGTGAAAGACTGGCCAAGACCTACCTCCCCAACCGATATCAGAAGTTTCTTAGGTCTAGTTGGTTATTACCGATAATTTGTAAAAGGATTTTCCTCTATTGCATCTCCTCTGACTAAGCTAACTCAGGAAAAGGTGAAGTTTCAGTGGTCAGATGCATGTGAGA
Organism: Datura wrightii; assembly: GCA_035772735.1. Taxonomy (NCBI): domain Eukaryota; kingdom Viridiplantae; phylum Streptophyta; class Magnoliopsida; order Solanales; family Solanaceae; genus Datura; species Datura wrightii. Next base: position 62,364,467 of record JASDFA010000016.1, on the reverse strand, counting down.
AGAGTTTGCAAGAGCTAAAGACTCGACTCATAACCGCTCTAGTTTTAACCTTACCAGAAGGAACCAATGGGTACATAGTATATTGTGACGCTTCTAGAGTTGGACTTGGTTGCATTCTAATGTAGTGGGGTAAGGTGATAGCTTACGCCTCCAGAAAGCTCAAGGTTTATGAAAGGAACTACCCAACTCACGACCTTGAATTGGCAGCATGGTATTTGCTTTGAAAATATGGAGACATTATCTTTATGGGGTTCACATGGATGTTTTCACCGATCACAAGAGCCTTTAGTATGTGTTCAGTCTGAAGGAATTGAATCTTCATTAGAGAAGGTGGTTGGAGCTATTGAAGGATTATGACATGAGTGTGTTGTACCACGCAAGCAAGGAAAATGTGGTGGCACATGCTTTGAGTAGAATTTCCATAGGAAGCGTGGCCCATGTTTAAGAGGGAAGAAGGGAATTGACAAAAGATATTCGTAGGTTAACTCGGTTGGGAGTGTAGTTGGTTGATTCAGATGAAGGTAGAGTAATAATGCATAGCGGTAAGATTCCTCATTAGTTGTTGAGGTTAAGTCAAGGCAGGATGAAGATCCCATACTGCTTAAGCTGAAAGAAGCAATTCTCAGAAAAGAAGTGGAGGCTTTCTCCAAAAGGGGGAGATGGTGTACCTCATTACCAGGGCAGACTTTGTGTGCCGGATGTAGATGACTTGAGACAATGAATACTAGCAGAAACACACAGCTCCAGATATTCTATCCACCTAGGTGCCACTAAAATTTACTGTGATCTACGGGATATCTACTGGTGGAAAGGCATAGAAAGAGACATTGCAGAATTTGTGAAGTGCCAGCAGGTTAAGGTGGACCAGCAGAGACCTGGGGGTATGACTCAGGATATCAGTATACCTACATGGAAGTGGAAAGAAGTGAATATGGACTTTATTACAGGTCTACCTCGTACTCACTGATGTGCTGTGAGTTTACAACACTTTCAATGCTTAAAAATGAGAAAATAGCATGGACTTAGGTGTGTTTATATGGATACAAGGCACTTTTTCTTTGATTACAGGACAAATAGGTGTTGGAGCAAGAATGTGCAAAAGATAGCCTGAAAGTGCAGAAAATGGGCTAAAGGCACAATTCTCAATACGAGTTGTAGGTTGATGCTACGAGTCATACTGAAGTTCAAGAAGTAGTTGACAAAGTGCCCAAACCATAAGATTCTAGATGATAGTTTGTTGGAAATTTTTTACAGGTCATTAAACAATGGCACAAAAGCTGTGGTAGACACTGTTGTAGGAGAAGCATTGATGAGTCACACTTGGGATCAAGCTGCTACTATCCTTGACAGGGTGACTAAAACAAACAGGGCATGGCATAACAGGGTGGCAGATGCAGCGGCTGGTACATATGTTGTTGGTTTGACTGCAGACCAACATAGGAAGGAAGAATAATGCGACTAGGAGTTGGCTCATATACGCACATTGTTGGATTTGCTTACAAAGCACATTATGGGAGCGGGAGCTAAATAGGTAAATGCAGTAGGGACAGAAAGACTGGAGCCGGGGATAGATCACATTAATTTTGAGGAGGCAAATTACCTGGACAGCTAGGTGGCGAGTTTCCAAGACAACGCCCAAGCGTCTGGACAAGACAATTGGTGCCAAGGTACTAGAACCCAAGGTCAGAACAAATACAAAGATACCTACAGAGATAGGAGCCAAGGTCATGAGCGCGATGGAGAATGGAGAAGGAATGACGGCTACCGCAACGACTGAGCTGGAATATATGTGCCTCCTAATACATGAGAGGGAGAGGCTGGGTAGTCAAAGCTAGAGAGAATGATGGCTGAGATGCTGAAAAAGGTGAGGTTCACTGATGATCAATTGAAGGAAATTCGTAGTGACATATCAAGCATGGGTTAGAGAGTGGAATCTCATGCATTAGCCATAAAACATATTGAACAGCATCTTAGGCAACTATTACCATCACTGAACCCTAGAAAAAAGGGTACACAACCTAGCAATACCGTCCAGAACCCAAAGAATGATGGCTACTGCATGACGGTAATGACTAGGAGTGATAAGACCACAGTTGACCCTCTTTTTCCTATAGTAGTTTAATAGAAGAAAGAGAGCATAATTGAGGAGAATGAGAGGAGTGCTAAGATGGAGGGAGTTGAGAATGTTGAGTTGCCAGAGGCACCAGTAGGTGAGAAAGAACCTGACATTGATCAAGGAGCAACTCAAATGTACAAAGCTATCCCGCCACCATCTCTACCGTTCCCCCAAAGAATGAAGAAAAAAGGCAGAAAATGGTAAGTTCCAGAAATTCCTGTCAATGCTTAAACAATTATCAGTGAACATGCTATTGGTTGAGGCATTGGAACAAATGCTTGGATATGCTAAGTTTATGAAGGACTTGGTGACAAAGAAGAGGTCTGTAAGCTATAAGCTAGTAGATAATGTACATTACCATAGTGCCACAGCTACATGGGTCCTAGCTCAAAAGAAGAAAGATCTAGGTGCTTTCTCTATACCTTCCACCATTGGCAATGTCGAGTTCGTAAAGGCACTTTTTGATCTGGGAGCGAGCATCAACTTGATGCCCTTGGCAGTGTTCAAGCAATTGGGCTTAGGAGCCCCCACAACAACTAGTATATGGCTATTGATGGCCGACAGAACAATGAAGAAGCCAGTAGGGATCCTATTCGACGTGCTTGTTAAAGTAGACAAATTCATATTCCCAACAGGCATCATGAGTTTGGATTGCGAGGTTGATTATAAGGTCCCCATCATTTTGGGGCAACCATCCTTGGCAACTGGGAGGGCCTTAGTAGATGTGGAGCGGGGCCAATTAAAGTTCAGACTGAACAAAGAAGACGTTACCTTCAAATCTGCCGATCAATGCTGCAACCAAAGGAATTTAGTGTAGTCTCAGCACTAGAGGATGAAGCTGAGTCACTTGACGAATTCTGAGTAGTCAAGAGACTTGCCTCGTGCCACAACGTCAAATCAGGCGCTTCTTGAGAGGCAACCCAAGTAACTTAATTGATGTGTGTTTAGTGTGCAGGAAAGCAAATACAGGTGGCATAAAACTATTAAAAAAGTAGCTGCTATGGCTCTCAGTATGACTCGTGATAGAATCATACGAGTCATAGCAGGAGACGTGGTGAGAATCAGAGAGGTGCTTCATAGTAGGGGTTTAGGGTACGGTTGGTCCTACGATTCGTAATGAAAATATACAGATTGTAGTATTCACTGTACCTGTGAACTAGCCAAATTATATGAGATAAAGGGCTGCGAGTCATAGTAAGACCTGTACCCTTGCGGTACGAGTTGTAAGATGCATTCGTAGGTCCCAGGTAAGTTTCTCAACTCTGTAAAGCACGGGTCCAGGGGACGAGTCGTGGGGTCTACCTACGACTCGTGGTACGAGTCGTGACGGGTCAAAATCTATAAAATTACCCGACTCGGCCCAGATTTTTAAGTTCTGTCCTTTCACTCTTTTTAAAATTCAAACCTACAGTGTCCCTTCTCCCACACAAACAACATAAATTCATGACTTGCACTTACAACTCCCTCACACCCGTAACTCAAAACAAAAGAAAAATTCGAGCAATTTCCTGCTCAATCAAGTTCCTCTCAACCTTAATCCTTGATTAGTAGTCAAAGTAAGCAGCTAACAAGTAAGCATATTGCTTTGAGTAATGATAAAAATTATATGCTTGATGTTATGCTTCCCAAGCCCCTGTAAGTCATCTTGTTTTCTCCCCAAAAGACAATGAATAGGGGTGTTATTGAGTTGTCTATGACTGAGAAAAAATTTAAAAATTTGATGAAATTGTGCATTGAACCATTCACAATGACTTACGGGTAGTGAATAAAAAGGGGAGGGAAGAGTAGTTGTCAAGAATAGAGTTAAAAATAGATGCCTAAACCTGGGGAATTCTGAGTACCCAAATTATAAAAAATGGAATTCCCTAAACACTGGTACAAAGCATGGACAAGGACAGGCTTCACAAGCCTTCCTACGACTTGTGGTTTGATACTACGACTCGTAGGATGGTTCGTTGGGACTGTCCCAAGCTAAAATAAGTCAAGGACAGAGGTACGAAACCTAGTATGGTTCGTGGTTTGCCACTACGAGTTGTACTGTGCATTTGTACCAAAGACCTGAATAGGGCCATGTCCAGATGAGGTAGTATGGTCCTTCCTATGACTCGTGGAATTGACCTACAAGTCATACCATTAGTCGTGGAGAAATGTAGAGAAATTTTCAGTGGAGGGCATCCTCAGACGACTTAAGGTACGGATCATACCTTCATGGTACGAGTCGTACTTGTGAGTCGTAATGTACACAAAGGATTTCTTGGGACTTTGTACGAGTCATACCTCCAAGGTATGACCCGTACTATTAACATATGGTTAGATACAGAGAATTTCACTTCTTATTTTTCTTTCTCAAATATAGAATTCTAACTCTCTTCTCTACAGGTACAATGACGATGAAGCGTATGGCATCCAAAGAAACTACCTAGAGGATATTACATGATGAGACCTCTGAATCTGAGCAAGCAAGAAGTTCCCCTAGTAGTTCAGTTGAGGAATACAGGGTTGATACATTAGACATCGATGGGACCCGAACCACTAGGGCAAAGGCCAAAGACCAAGCCATCGCAGCTACTGCCACATCTGCCGAAGTTCCCCTATTTGAGGAGTGAGCTAAAGAAGGTAATCAGGAGTCGGGAAGTTTCTCTAATGCAGAAGAAGGGTCTGAGGAGACTGTCACGAACCGAACGGAGACCTGGATCATAGACAAGGGACAAGACACCCCGAGATACCCTAAGTCGACCCAAGGCATAAGCATACATCTAGCTCAACATATATATACTAAAGAATAAACGATATAAACTTAGCGGAAGTCTAACAAAACATAACACTAGAATAAGTATTCGAAGCTAACACATATATAAGTCTGAAAAGCCTCTAATCTGGACGAGTTGATAGGACAAGACCCCAACTAACTCAACAATACTGAAACTGAAAATACATAAGGAAACTGAAAGTCTAGCCCTCAAAGGATGAGGACTCACAAACTAGGTAGGAGCTAACTCTGACAACTGACTACGAGCGGGGCTGAGCCTTGGAGCTGGGTCCTGTATCATGAAATGATACAACATAGAAAGTATGCGGTCAGTACGTGGAATGTACCAAGTATGCAAGGTAAGTAAAACCGATTAAGTAAAGTAAATTATTGAGAACATTTCATAACATATCATAATATTTTAAATCTGAGATACTACATGCATTAATTCTGAAATCATAATATTTTCATAATATGACCATGCATAGCTTCATAACATCATAACTGACTCGAAAGACTCAGAGTTTAAATGTGACATTTATAGAAAAGCTAAACAATGTGTCAAACCTAGCTTTTAATACATGCATGTTTAAAATAATAATCATGAGTAATGAATATGAAAATCTGAATCATATAGACAATGGGAGACTCATCACTTAATCGACATACCACGATAGAGCTTTCGTGGTCCCAACTATCATACTCAAGTAGGTTGAGCCGTCCAAAACCTTGCAAGGGCTAAGGATGCTACCATTATATCTATATAAATTTCATGGGCCATTAGGGCCGGGGATAGCTCACAAGGGAGGTCCCAGTAATATAATAGTATCAACCTACGTTGGCGCGTAGTTTTGGGGCATAGGGTGATCGACCCTTATCCCGCTCAGTGCTGGAATCTTCTCCCAAAACATGAAATGCTCTACATAGTATATAAAAAAGCTCAACATCATCTATTGATGAAGATCTACAATGATATCATGTGTAAACTCAACATCAAACAAAGCTCAATAACAAAATCATGTATAGAACCGACATTGTATGAAAATGAAGCTCAATAATAACATACATCTCAATTATAAATTCATGCATATGAGAAGCTTTATTTAAAAACATACCACAAGATCAAAGATAAGTGGGAGCATCTACTCCAAAACCATGTGGTAAGCTTACTTTAGAGATACTACATCATCATACTCGATGTAAGGCTTTGCCTAAAACTTTGTCATTCTTGGATCTACTCAATTCATTTTTAAAACAACATCATAATCATGGGTTGCTTTAGAAACATGCTTTTCATCATCAAATCTCATCATCATCATCATTCTCTTTCTTCACGAACTTCTCATCCATGGGCATTAAATTTCATAATTTAGAAAACAAAATTTTTGATTGAGAACAAATTTAAAATCTACCCAAGCTTCACATTTTATCCATATAAACATTATCTAATCATAGCCATTTATAGAAATTGAAGAATTATGCAATTGGGTAAAAGCCCCATAACATGATCATAGGAATTTCTCACACTTGATGTGTTGTGGATTTACAGCACTCTTGACGCTCAAAACTAAGAAAATAGCATGGACTTAGGTGAGTCTATGTGGATGTAAGGCAGTTTTCCTTTGGTTGTAGGATAAACTGGGGTTGGACCTAAAAATTGCAAAAGAAAGTCTGAAGTGTACAGTATATGCTCAAAGTGCAGACCACTGTACGAGCCGTAGGAAGGTCCTATGAGTCGTACTAATGGCCGTGAAAAATTGCAGAAGGCTAGAGTTGAAGAGATGCAGTGTACAAGTCTTAGTATGAGTCGTGGTGATGAAGTCATGACAAAATCCAAAAGATTTGCATAACAGGCTGACTCCTGATATGGAAAGAAAGTACGAACCGTGGGAAAAAGGTAGGAGTCGTACCATGACGGTCGTGATGAACTTCAGAAGAATTCCAAAGTTTCAGAATCAAACCATTGGAGCTCAGTAAGGATCATAGAATGGAGGTACGAATCATACCAGGATCCAACACTTAGCCACAATTCAGCCAACCATGCAAGCTACAAAAGGAAGTTGTGGGTCGTAGGTTGCTTCTACGGATCGTAGCTTGGCTCCTGACGAATGCGGAACCAGATATGGAAATTCATCTTGTTAGCCTAGGAAAAGGATTCTTGTGTCTATATAAATAAGTTTTAGTTTTTATTTTTTTGGAGAGAGTGTAGAGTTTGAGAGAGAATCAACGAGAGAAGAGAATTTGAGGAGAGAAAGAGAGAATTGAGTTGATTCAACTTGTGATCAACCTTTTTTCTTGATTCTTCTTCTTCTTGCTACTTGTTCTTGAAGATTTTGGTGATTAATTAAAGGAAGAATTTTTCTCATTCATTCTTGTAAGTATTGATTTATGTTCTTAATCATGAATATAATTCACAACCTTACAACTATGAGAGGCTAAAACCTCCATAGCTAGGGTTGTGGGAACAATGATGGATTAACAAGCTAGGGTTGCACAAAGTGATTTTAAAATCCATACAAAATACTTATATTGTATTATATTCATGCTTAAACGTGTCTTAAAGGTGCGTAACGTTAGGACATGCCCGAATTCTTTACTTTCTTACGACTAAGAGGTAGAGATTAGGAAAAGAGAATTACAACAGAGCCTTGATTTTGATAATCACTGTATAAACTTGAGCTGTGGCCGCAGGATAGTTAAATCTGAAACTTTGTGATAACGGATAGTTTGAAACCGCTCATCAGACTTGGTCGAGTGATTGAGTATAGTCATTCATGTTATACCCCGTAAATTTTAAATGAATAAATATCCTAAGGGCATGTTGGTTAAGGGATTTAGAAAGCAAAAAAAAAAATATTGAATAAAAGTCGGCTTCTTCATCCAAAACACATATATTTCAAGCAAAGAAACAGGGCAACAAGTATTAGGAGTAAGCCACGTCAATATATATAAATTTCCTTCCAATTACACGACAAAATGCGGTTTAAACTCCGTTCCGGCTTAGGTACAGGTGTATAAAGCTGCAGAGAGCAATCCTACAGAGTTGGTTTCGTGAAATTTGGCCGGCGAAATGTCGTGCTACCGAGGTAAAGTAAATATAATTACTTTAAATTAGTACCAATGTGTTCCTAGCGTTGCAGTGAGCATTTATCCCTTCTGGACTATCGAGAAATAATGAGTTTTCGACCGTTTTCTGAAAGGTTAAAGTTGGGATAAATATATATATCAAAAGTGATAATTTCTCCCGAATATTAATGTATTTAGTTCTAATTGACGTGTAAATGAATGTAGTTGGGAGAAACAGCAGAAGTACCGACGGAAATCACATCGGTCAGTCGGGTACTCAGAAACCAGGTATGTAAAGTTATTCTTTCGGCAAGCCAGGAAGTACAGGGTAGAAAATAAATAGAATAAACGCTATTAACAGATACCTAGCGTACAGGAATGATTTTAGTACAAATTCCAACAAGCATGCTAGTATATTATTACGTATCATGCGATAATCAGAATAATAGATATTTAGGCAATACATATTTCATCTGTTGAGATTGTATCCAGTAGTAGATGATACATTTTATATCATTGAGCTATATCCAGTTATAGATGGCATGTACTATGTTATTGAGTTATATTCAGATATAATTAGATACACAGATAAAAGCCAAGTAGCAGTAAGTCCAGCAGCCAGAAACAGTGTAAGAAAGCATATAGCATCATTCATTTAATACAGACTAGCCTCGAAATAAAAGAAGAGAATATAATTAGTATTTTTCATTTGAACATGCTTGCTGTGTATGTGTTTGTATGTTGAGACTTATTGTGGCATGTGGGCACCCTTTAGCATCCCTACCGCCCCTGGGTTATAGCTGTGTCGATACCAGATTCAGATACCGCCACCAGCTGGGCGATGCCGTCCGACTAAAGGACGATGATGGCCGACCACCATGATAATACGGTCCAGACCACCCTGCTTGCAGGGGTAGTTCAGTTTACTCTGCGCAGAACTAGCTCACCCTGTTTATAGGGGCAGACCACTCTGTGTGCACACCTGTGCCCAGAGGCAGAAGTCTTCGGACTCAGACACAGTTTATTGTCAGGGGCCAAGGCCTGAGCTACGTACCCAAGGGGACCGGTAGGAGGAGATCACAGTATCAGATGAGTGGAGTGACTTATTTTTGGTTGGTTTAGACCCGGGTAGGTGTATATAGATTGCTTGCTTGGTTGGCACCTTCCGGCTTATGGGGGTCGGTCAGGTATTGTGTACTATTATGTATATTGATATGTGTTATTAGATACTGACAGACAGTAGGACGACACGTCATCAGGTATGCTCAGTTAGCTACAGAATGAACAAACTCTCCCCAGTTATCCTCAGCTAGATAGACTCAGCTACTTCTTGCTTATACGTCACGTTAATATTGCTATTTATTTCAGTTTCATATTTCAGTTTGCTTTACGTGCTTAGTACCTGTGGTACTGATGCCCAGCGGGGCGCTGCATTGCTTGCCTGCAGGTACTCACGGACGAGGAGCCGATCCCTCGTGATTCCAGCCAGCCAGTGAGTCATCAGCTCCTGTCATCCGGAGTCTGATTCCCAGAGGTGTAGCTCCTTTTCTTTTGTTGTGCAGTATGGGCAGGTCGGGGCCCTGTCCCGATCATTTCTATTAATTTCTTACAATATTCATAGAGGCTTGCAGTCTGTATATATTCCCTGTGGTTAGTTGAGCGGGTCGTGCGAGGTCGTACAGTTTGTTGTAGCTGTTTAGTATTTCAGTTTATGTGGGCCGTGTGGGGCCTTAATTTGACAGTAGTGGTGACCTTGCCGGTCACGTAGTTTTACAGCAGTCTTGTGTTGAGTTATAGATAACTAGACAGCATGGTGGCCTTGTCGGCCCACATAGGTTCCTTGTTACAAGTCCGTTTCTGGTTAGCTGTTGTACAGGTACAGATGGCTACAGGCCAGTTGGCCGGAGGCTGTATTTACAGCCGTTATATAGTCGATTTGTTTCTTGAAATAGAGCCAAAGCCAGCAAAAGCACCAGATGTGCTCAGCTGGACCTTTTAGTAGTCTAGAGTCTAGCAGGCACCAGGTGCCCGTCATACCCCCCAAGGTGGGGTGTGACAAACTTGGTATCAGAGCAGTTCGTGTCCCAGGGAGTCTGCAAGCCGTGCTAAGTAGAATCTTGTCTATGGATGTGTTGTGCACCACATACTATAGGCAGGAGGCTGCGAGGCATGTTAGGATTGTCACTCTTCTTTCTTATTCAGTCGTGCTATAGAGCGGTACAGTATAGAGTTGACTTTTGAAACTCACCACCCTCTTTGCTTACAGATATTATGGCAGACCAGTGGCACCCAGCTACAAGTAGGAGATTGGATACAGCAGCGGGCGAAGGCACCAGTAGGATGCCTCAGTTATAGCCAGATTCCGCCCGGTCTGAGAGAAATACGGAGGCGTCATCTCGGCCCTCCCAGCAGTCTCCGCCTCGCCAGACACCATTTGAGACAGCACCGCCTTCCACAGCTCCTGCACCCACTTCATCTGATCAGGAGCTACGTAGTGCGGTGGTTATGTTGACTCAGATGCTAGCTGCTCAGCGTCAGCCAGCACCACCTACAGCAGCAGAACCCCTAGGTGGGCCAGGTAGTTCCAGGGTTAGAGAATTATTGGCGTTGGGACCCCCTCAGTTTACTGGATCGGATTCAGCAGAGGACCCTCAGGACGTTTTGTACCAGATGCAGAGGATCTTTAGAGTCATGCACGTAACACCAGCAGAATCAGTTGAGTTAGTAGTGTTCCGGTTATGGGATATTGCTGTTTTATGGTACGAAAGTTGGGAGAGGTCTCGGGGAAGAGATGCAGCCCCTCCTACTTGGTCCAGCTTTTTAGAGGCCTTCCTGGACCACTACGTACCCCGGGAGGTCAGACAGGCCCGGATGGACCAGTTCTTACATTTAGAGCAGGGGGCTAGGAGCGTCCATGAATATTCCTTACAATTCGACTCCTTAGCCTGCTATGCTCCAGCATTTGTGGACACCATGTCGTCCAGAGTCCACCGCTTTATTATGGGCCTGAATCCAGAGTACGTAGAGACGTGCATGACGGCTACTTTGAGAGAGGATATGGACATAGCCAGGGTACAGGCCTTCGCACAGACAATTGAGGGCCTGAGGCAGCGGAAGCGGGGTGACAGACAGGCGACTTCAGAGCAGCACCGTAGAAGCAGACCTGCTGAGATTCAGAGGGAAATTCCTAGGGGGCCAAGACCCCGATTTTCAAATAGGCCACCCAGATCTTTACCACCGGTACAGCAGCAGAGGGGCAGGTTTATTCGCCGGAGTCAGTCGGAGTCCGATAGTAGTTCACGGACAGTAGCCTCACCTCAGCAGCGGAGGGTAGAACAGAGTAGAGTTGCATCCACCCCTTCTCCTATATGCCACCGACTACATTCTGGAGCCTGCAGGAAAGGCTTCTCAGGGTGTTATTACTGCGGATAGGAAGGGCATTTAATGAGAGATTGTCCATCCAGGGGGCAGGGTAGTTAGGATGATCTGGATAGAGCGTCAGCAGGGCCACGAGTTCCAGCAGCCTCAGCAGGGCGCAGACCCTCAGGTTCAGGAAATAGGGGCCGAGGTAGACCAGGAGCCTCTGGCTCAGGTGCAGGCCCCAGCCGTACCTATGCATTACCAGGGAGGCAGGATTCAGAGGCATCTCCCGACGTGGTCACAGGTATATTGATTATCTGCTCATATCCTGTTTATGTATTGATTGATCCAAGGTCTACCTTATCATATATTACACCATTTGTAGCCTGGAAGTTGGGTATCGAACCAGAATTGCTTCAGCAGCCCTTATCAGTGCTTACACCGGTCGGTGACTCGATTACAGCTAAAAGAGTTTACCGAGGGTGTACGGTAGAGGTTGCTGATCGCCAGACCACAGTAGACTTAATAGAACTTGAGATGGTCAACTTCGATGCCATTATGGGTATGGACTGGTTAGTGCCATGCTATGCCAACTTAGAATGCTGGACCAAGACGGTTCGATTGCACTTTCCGAGGGAAGCAGTGCGAGAGTGGAAAGGGAGTACACCTACGCCGAAAGGTAGGTTTATTTACTACCTTAAGGCAAGAAAATTAATAGCAAAGGGATGTATTTGCCACCTAGTTAGAGTCCAGGACGTTCGGGTGGAACCTCCGACTCTTCAGTCTGTTCCAGTGGTCAATGAATTCTCTGACGTATTTCCAGATGAGTTGCCTGGTATCCCTCCCGAAAGGGAGATAGATTTTGCAATTGACTTGTTGCCAGGGACTCAACCTATATCCATTCCCCCGTATCGCATGGCACCAGCTGAGCTTAGAGAGTTGAAAGAGCAGTTAAAAGATTTGCTCGACAAAGGTTTTAATAGGCCTAGTACTTCCCCGTGGGGTGCGCCAGTTCTGTTTGTAAGAAAGAAAGATGGCTCACTCTGTATGTGTGTGGACTACCGGTAGCTGAATAAGGTAACGGTTAAAAACAAATACCCGCTCCCGAGAATAGATGATTTGTTTGACCAGTTGCAGGGGGCCAAATGTTTCTCTAAGATAGATCTGAGGTCCGGATACCACCAGGTCCGGGTTCGTGAGAGGGACATTCCAAAGACTGCTTTCAGAACCAGGTATGGTCACTTTGAATTCCTAGTTATGTCTTTCGGGCTGACGAATGCTCCCGCAGTGTTTATGGACCTGATGAACAGCATATTCAGACCGTATTTGGATCTGTTCGTGATAGTATTTATCGATGATATTCTGGTATATTCTCGTTCAAAGATAGATCACCAGAACCATTTACGAACAGTACTCCAGATCCTTAGAGAACGTCAGCTGTACGCCAAGTTTTCTAAGTGTGAGTTCTGGCTGAACTCAGTTGCCTTTTTGGGGCATATCGTGTCGGATGCTGGTATACAAGTAGACACACAGAAAATAGAAGCGATCAAGACATGGCCCAGACCTACCACTCCGACCGAGGTTCGCAGTTTCCTGGGTTTAGCAGGGCATTATCGGAGATTTGTTGAAGGATTCTCCACTATAGCAGCACCTCTGACAAAGCTAACATAGAAAGCAGCGAAATTTCAGTGGACGGAGGCCTGCAAGCAGAGTTTTCAAGAATTGAAAAATAGATTGACCTCCGCCCCAGTACTAGCATTACCAGAGGGAATAGATGGGTATGCGGTGTAATGCGACGCTTCAGGTTTGGGACTGGGTTGTGTGTTAATGCAACATGGTAAGGTGATTGCTTATGCTTCCAGACAGCTGAGGAAACACGAAAAGAACTATCCGACCCATGACCTGGAACTGGCTGCAGTGATCCACGCTTTGAAAATTTGGAGGCATTATCTGTATGGCGTCCATGTAGACATTTTTACAGATCATAAAAGTCTGCAATACATTTTCACACAGAGGGAGTTAAATCTGCGGCAGCGTCGCTGGTTAGAATTGTTGAAAGACTATGATGTAAATATTCTCTATCACCCAGGAAAAGCTAATGTAGTAGCAGATGCCCTGAGCCATAAGTCAATGGGGAGTTTGGCGTATTTGCGGCCCGAGAAGCGGGAATTAGCCAAGGAAATTCATCAACTAGCTGGTTTAGCTGTTCGAGTAGTGGAGACAGAAAATAACAGAGCGGTAATTCAAAATTCTGCCGAGTCATCACTAGTTATAGAGGTAAAAGAACGACAGTACGAGGACCCTGACTTAGTCCAGCTCAGAGATAGAATTCAGAAGGGTAAGGAGTCAGATTTCCAAGTGACTGAAAATGAAGTGCTACGTCGTAAGGGCCGTCTGTGTGTCCCGAACGTACCAGGGCTTCGCCAGCAGATCATGCATGAATTACATTACGCTCGTTATTCCCTCCATCCAGGAGCGACGAAAACGTACCACGATATCAGAGACATCTACTGGTGGCCAGGTATGAAATCTGAAATAGCTGAATTTGTATCTAGATGTCCTAACTGCCAGCAGGTGAAGGCGGAGCACCAGAAACCGGGCGGTCTGACGCAGGATATAGTTGTGCCTATGTGGAAATGGGAAGCGATAAATATGGATTTTGTAACTGGATTACCCCGTACCAGACGCAGAAATGATTCTATTTGGGTAATAGTTGACAGGCTGACAAAATCAGCTCATTTCCTGCCAGTGAAGGCTACCTTCTCAGCCGAGGATTATGCTGAATTATACATCAGAGAAATAGATAGACTACATGGAGTGCCGGTATATATTATTTCAGACAGGGGAGCACAATCCACAGCTAGATTTTGGCCGTCGTTCCAGAGGGGTCTGGGAACGCAGATTAATTTGAGCACAGCATTCCACCCTCAGACAGATGGACAGGCTGAGCGAACTATCCAAACGCTCGAAGATATGCTACGAGCGTGCGTACTAGATTTTGGGGGTAGCTGGGATGAACATCTGTCGCTGATTGAATTTGCCTATAATAACAGTTATCATCCAGCTATCCAGATGGTGCCCTTTGAAGCATTATATGGGCGAAAATGTAGATCGCCGATGGGCTGGTTTGAAGTGGGGGAATCAACGTTGATTGGGCCAGACATCATTCAACAGTCAGAGGAGAAGGTAAAGCTTATCAGAGAATGCCTGCTGACTGCTCAGAGCCGCCAGAAGTCGTATGAAGATATGCGGCGTAGAAATCTAGAATTTGCGGTAAATGACTGGGTATACCTGAAGGTGTCTCCGATGAAAGGGGTGATGAGATTTGGCAAGAAAGGCAAGCTTAGCCCGAGATTCATTGGGCCCTATCAGATTCGGCGGAGAATAGGCCAAGTTGCATACGAATTGAACTTGCCTCCGGAGTTAGCATCTGTTCACCCAGTATTGCATGTATCTATGTTGAGGAAATTCGTAGGAGACCCTTCCACAGTTGTTCCAGTTCAGGATGTCCAGGTCACCAAAGAATTAGCATATGAGGAGGTTCCAGTAGCTATCTTAGACAGACAGATCCGTAGATTGAGAACTAAAGATATTGCATCTGTCAAAGTATTGTGGCGTAATAGGAACCGAGAAGAAATGACCTGGGAAGCTGAGGAGGACATGAAAGCCAGATATCCCCATTTATTCCAAGCATAGGCAAACAGGAGGTATGTTAAAACTGTTTTTCCTTATTAATGCTTATACTTCATATATGAAAGCAGGCGATTGATTATAGATAGTTTTATACATAAATGTTATTATATCGTGTAGGGTACCTGTATTGGGCTTTTTCTGCTTTTCAGGAATTATGAGATAGTCCACAATACAAGGGAAACTCTGCCAAAATTTTTCTAGAAACAAGTTGAGTAAGTTGAGAAAGTCCTCTAGACAAAATGTCATTCGAGGACGAATGTTCTTAAGGGGGGAAGGATGTTATACCCCGTAAATTTTAAATGAATAAATATCCTAAGGGCACGTTGGTTAAGGGATTTAGAAAGCCAAAAAAAAAAAAAAAAAAATGAATAAAAGTCGGCTTCTTCATCCAAAACACATATATTTCCAGCAAAGAAACAGGGGATAAAGTATTAGGAGTAACCCACGTCAATATATATAAATTTCCTTCCAATTACGCGACGAAACGCGGTTTAAACTCCGTTCCGACTTAGGTACAGGTGTATAAAGCTGCAGAGAGCAATCCTACGGAGTTGGTTTCGTGAAATTTGGCCGGAGAAACGTCGTGCTACCGAGGTAAAGTAAATAGAATTACTTTAAATTAGTACCAATGTGTTCCTAGCATTGCAGTGAGCATTTATCCCTTCTGGACTATCGAGAAATAACGAGTTTTCGACCGTTTTCTGAAAGGTTAAAGTTGGGATAAATATATATATCAAAAGTGATAATTTCTCCCGAATATTAATGTATTTAGTTCTAATTGACGTGTAAATGAATGTAGTTGGGAGAAACAGCAGAAGTACCGACGGAAATCACATCGGTCAGTCGTGTACTCAAAAACCAGGTATGTAAAGTTATTCTTTCGGCAAGCCAGGAAGTACAGGGTAGAAAATAAATATAATAAATGCTATTAACAGAAATCTAGCGTACAGGAACGATTTTAGTACAAATTCCAGCAAGCATGCTAGTATATTATTACGTATCATGCGATAATCAGAATAATAGATATTCAGGCAATACATATTTCATCTGTTGAGATTGTATCCAGTAGTAGATGATACATTTTATATCATTGAGCTATATCCAGTTATAGATGGCATGTACTTTGTTATTGAGTTATATTCAGATATAATTAGATACACAGATAAAAGCCAGGTAGCAGTAAGTCCAGCAGCCAGAAACAGTGTAAGAAAGCATATAGCATCAGTTATTTAATACAGACTAGCCTCGAAATAAAAGAAGAGAATATGATTAGTATTTTTTATTTGAACATGCTTGCTGTGTATGTGTTTGTATCTTGAGACTTATTGTGGCATGTGGGTACCCTTTAGCATCCCTACCGCCCCTGGGTTATAGCTGTGTTGATACCAGATTCAGATACCGCCACCAGCTGGGCGATGTCGTCCGACTAAAGGACGATGATGGCCGACCACCATGATAATACGGTCTAGACCACCCTGCTTGCAGGGGTAGTTCAGTTTACTCTGCGCAGAACTAGCACACCCTGTTTACAGGGGCAGACCACTCTGTGTGCACACCTGTGCCCAGAGGCAGAAGTCTTCGGACTCAGACACAGTTTATTGTCAGGGGCCAAGGCCTGAGCTACGTACCCAAGGGGACCGGTAGGAGGAGCTCACAGTATCAGATGAGTGGAGTGACTTATTTTTGGTTAGTTTGGACCCGGGTAGGGGTATATAGATTGCTTGCTTGGTTGGCACCTTCCGGCTTATGGGGGTCGGTTAGGTATTGTGTACTATTATGTATATTGATATGTGTTATTAGATACTGACAGACAGTAGGACGACACGTCATCAGGTATGCTCAGTTAGCTACAGAATGAACAAACTCTCCCTAGTTATCCTCAGCTAGATAGACTCAGCTACTTCTTGCTTATACGTCACGTTAATATTGCTATTTATTTCAGTTGCATATTTCAGTTTGCTTTACATGCTCAGTACCTGTGGTACTGACGCCCAGCGGGGCGCTGCATTGCTTGCCTGCAGGTACTCACGGACGAGGAGCCGATCCCTCGTGATTCCAGCCAGCCAGTGAGTCATCAGCTCCTGTCATCCGGAGTCTAATTCCCAGAGGTGTAGCTCCTTTTCTTTTGTTGTGCAGTATGGGTAGGTCGGGGACCTGTCCCGATCATTTCTATTAATTTCTTACAGTATTCGTAGAGGCTTGCAGTCTGTATATATTCCCTGTGGTTAGTTGAGCCGGTCGTGCGAGGCCGTGCAGTCTGCTGTAGCTGTTTAGTATTTCAGTTTATGTGGGTCGTGTGGGGACTTAATTTGACAGTAGTGGTGACCTTGCCGGTCACGTAGTTTTACAGCAGTCTTGTGTTGAGTTACAGATAACTAGACAGCATGGTGGCCTTGTCGGCCCGCATAGGTTCCTTGTTACAAGTCCATTTCTGGTTAGCTGTTGTACAGGTACAGATGGCTACAGGCCAGTTGGCCGGAGGCTGTATTTACAGCCGTTATATAGCCGATTTTTTTCTTGAAATAGAGCCAAAGCCAGCCAAAGCACCAGATGTGCTCAGCTGGACCTTTTAGTATTCTAGAGTCTAGCAGGCACCAGGTGCCCGTCATACCCCCCAAGGTGGGGTGTGACAATTCAATAGGGACTGGTTGGTCGTTTGAATGAACCTAAGTTATCAGTTCTATAAGTAAGTATTGGTGATAATTACTAGTGTATACCCAAAGCAGTTATGAACCCATTGGGAACACAAACCCTAGTTATCCTTTAATATTGATTCAAAACCATAATTTTGATAATTGTTTTTATTGTTGATTTTCTTTAGAACCCCCCAACTTTGATGTAACTACCTCACAAGTTCACTTACCGGCTGTAATCTAGTTCTCCCATATTCCCTGTGGATTCGACCCAAACCTTTAGTTGGGATCTTTATTGACAACATCCGCTTCATACTTCAGTAAGAGGTGTGGTTTCAACGTAATCAACACTTAGCTAGAGATTTGGGCATGGGTGAGGAAGGAAAAACCCACTCATAAACCTACATACCTGGAAGGGATTGATTCCACCAAATTTTTGATTATCCAAGATGAAATTGGAAGGATTTGCAGAGAAAAGCTTTGAATCACCCTATAATCACCTCTCTATACTCTTGCATGCATGAATGGGGACTTAGAATAAATTATCCCCCTAAAAATCCACCTCCCATAAGCTAAAACGATGTATTTTAGGGTCTCATAGCAGAGAAATGTCGAGAATTCCCTTAATGAATCTTCCCTGTAAACTTTTCAGATTGGACCAACGGATGGAGCCAATGGGTCGTTGGAAGGAAAGACAGCCCGTTGTGTTACTCGTCGTTTGCACTGCTGAGACTTGCCTCTAGAACTAAACAATGGACAGACATGACGACTCATCCTCTGAAATAATGAATCGTTACATTGATCATTGCTGCCTCTTCACAAAATCTAAACCTGCTCACCACGAGCCTCACCATGACTCGTGGTTGCTTCTAATGAGTCGTGGCCTTAATCCATCACATACACTAGAAATCTTGGCAACCAACCAATGACTGATAACCACGGGTCGTTTCTCCTCATAACGTGTCATTGGACGACCTGTTGTATCCCATCTGCTGAACCCAGCCTCCTCCAACACCTGCTAACAACGGCTCGTTGTCTTGAACAATGAGTCGTTGTGTCATCCATTGTCTCCACTGCCACCTAGACTTCCCTCACCACGACTGCATACAACAACCCGTGGTTAGATACCACGAGTCGTTACATGGCCCATTTTGTGATATTTTCCCAGTTTAAGAAGTTTTCAAGTTTTAGCTCCCGAGTCTACTCCTAGGCACTTTAGGGTATTACAATATCTCCCTCTTGGGAACATTCGTCCTCGAATGTGGGAAACAAGGAGACAACAGAAACATGCAATTATCATATTCAAATACTGATCATTTAAATCGAAAACTGACGGGATGACTACCTTCGAAAAGAACTACATAGTTGAACCGAATTCAGACATCATATACATCTATCATAACATAAATCAAATTTGTGCACATGAACTGAACATGGAAATTCATCAGAGAATTAGGGAAAAAACTGATACTTCAAAGTGAAACTGAGCATGTAGAGAACAAGTGAGGGTATTTAGCCATCATATCCGCTTTGGCTTCCCATGTAGCTCCCTCAACATGCTGATTTCTCCATAACACCTTTACTGAAGCTACCTCTTTATTCCTCAACCTTCGAACCCGACGGTCCAAGATTGCAACTGGAATTTACTCATAGTTGAGGCTATCTCTCACACCAACACTTTGCACCGGAACTACTAGGGCTGGATCTCCCAAGCATTTCTTCAAGAGCGATACATGAAAGATGGGATGAACTAAAGATAACTCTGATGGCAAGTCCAACTCATACGCTACCTTACCAACTCTTCTCACAACCCGGTAGGGACCAACATAGTGGTGGCTGAGTTTTCCTTTCCTTCCAAACTGCATGACTCCCTTCATGGGAGACACCTTAAGAAATACCCAATCGTCCACTTTGAAGTCCAACTCTCTCCTCCTTACATCAGCATATGACTTTTAACGACTCTGAGCGGTTTTCAGCCTGTCCCTTATCAATTGAACCTTCACCATAGCCTCATGAACTGAATCTGGCCCTATCATAGTTTCCTCACCAACCTCAAACCATCCGATGGGCAATCTACACCTCCGCCCATAGAGAGCGTCGAATGGTGCCATTTGGATACTGGAATGATAGTTGTAATTATAAGCCAACTCGATCCGGGGCAAGTGATCATCCCAACTTCCTTTAAAATCCATCACACAAGCTTTCAACATGTCCTTGAGAGTCAAGATTGTCCGCTCTTCCTGACCATCCGTTTGCGAATGAAATGTTATGCTGAGTTTAACCTGAGTTCCATGCCCTTTTTGAAAAGACCGCCAAAACAAAGAGGTAAACTGAGTACCTCGGTCTGAGATAATAGAAAAGGGCACTCCATGTAATTGCACCAACTCTCGGATATACAGTTTGGCATAATCATCCGCTGAATTTGTGGTTTTGACCAGTAGAAAGTGTGCAGCCTTGGTTAACCTGTCTACCGCCATCCAAGTAGAATCGTTGTGTCGGCAAGTACGAGGTAGGCCTATAATGAAATCCATATTAATCTCTTCCCACTTCCAAGTGGGAATTCTAATATCCTGAAGTACGCCTCCCGACCTTTGATGCTCGACTTTCACTTGCTGATAGTTCAACCACTTGGTTACGAATTCTGCAATATCCTTCTCATGCCGTTCCACTAATATATTTCCCGCAAATCATGATACATCTTGGTGGCACCTATATGGATAGAATACCTAGATCATTCAACTCTTTTATTCTCAGCTGGAGCCATTCTGTAGGGAGGAATAGATATAGGTTGCGTGTCAGGAAGAAGATCTATACTGAAATCAATCTCCCGCTCGGGAGGGACACGAAATCATTAGGAAAGACCTCTAGATACTCACATACTACTAGAACTGACTAGACAGTCGGCGTTTCAGACTCGACATCCTTAACCCTAACTAGATGGTACATGCAACCCTTAGAAATCATCTCCTGGCCTTAAGGTAGGAAATGAATCGACCTATAGGCACAACTTAACTACCCTTCCATTCTAAGATTGGCTCACCCGAAAATCTGAACTCTACGGCTCGAGTTCTACGTTTAACTGAAGCATACCATGCAAATAGTCAATCGATGCCGAGAATACATCGAAATCGTTCATGGCTAACTCTATCAAGTCTGCTGAGGTGACCTTATGAAGGACTAGGACTGGACAACCTCTATAAACCCGTCTAGCTATAACTGAGTCACCTACTGGAGTGGAAACTGAGAAGGGTTATGACAAGACATCGGGACTGACTCCGAAGCTACTGGCCACATATGGTGTCACAAAAGACAAGGTGGCCCCCGGATCTAGCAAATCATAAACATCAATATGTAAGACTCGCAACATACCCGTGACCATATGGGAAGCTAAAGCATAGAATCTATTCTAGCGCTGACCGCCAGTTGTGCTAGTAGATGCCCCGTGATATGTTGAGAGTGGGGGAGGGGATATAGAACTAGAAGCTGGGCCTTAGTCCCCAACCAGATCCTGCCTCACAGCTGGACAATCTCGAAACATGTGTCCAGGATGCCCACACCTGAAACAAACTTCTAAACCTGCCAAGCACTGGCCTGTGTGCCCCCGACCACATCTACGACATGCTGGGATGCTAGAATCTGCGGGTCTGCTTCTCTGACCCCTCGAGCCTGATGCTCTCCCTCTCTAATCATGTCTGGGCCTGGATGGCACACTCAATGCCAAAGATGCCGAGGCTGATGATCTCTGGTGAATCTGCTGTCGATGCCCACTATCGGACCTCTGCTGAGAGAATAGGTGATCCTCGATCCTGGCCCTCTTCGCCTCCCTTTCTCTCATTTGTTGGGCGTACAACAGTATGCGAGGGAAGTCCATATCCTGGTGAAGCAAAACAATCTGGAACTCCTTGTCAAAATATCCTGCTATACCATGCACAAATCTGCTCACCCGCATCCTCTGGTCAGCCACTAACTCTGGGGCATATTTCGGTATACGAGTGAACTCAAGGGATACTCTTTCACTGTCATCCTTCCCTGCTTCAAGTTTACAAACTCAGCTCCCTCATCTCCTGAGGGAAGAACTGATATGGGAATGCAACTTGAAACTCCTCCCATGTGATCAGCCCTACTCTTGCGCCCCTACTATCCATCCATTGGCGAAACCAGATATGTGCAACCCCCTTCAACTGGTAGGAGGCCAACTCTGCCCACTCAACACTACTCACCCCTATGACTTGGGTGATCTTGACAAGCTCATCAATGAAATCATGTGGGTCCTCATCTACCTTGGACCCCAAGAACTCCAGTGGGTTCATCCTCAAGAAGTCTCTGACTCGAGCCGCCGCTGCATTGCCATTTCGTGAAACTTGCGCAACGGCCTTTTGATTGACCTAAGCGGTCAAGGCCATCGCAAGCATCTGAATAGCGGCCTGGACTCAGCATGAGCAACTGGCTCTAATGCTTGAGGTTCCTGAACTGGTGGGGCTAGCTGATGTCCATAACCATTTCCATCCTTGTTTCCTTCACCACCTCCATTCCTCCTTCCTTTCATTCTTTGAGGAGCTATGATTCTGCAATCGCAAATAGCACGAATTAGAAGGGTAGAAAGACTTTTCATCGCACGACATAGATCATGAAAGAAGGGAACATTTCCTAAACGTCTGATAGCCTCTTCTTCATAAGTGTGGTGCACTTTACACCCATGAAGAAGACTCTACTTAACGTGGCTTTCAAACACCCTAGGACACTTCAAACCTATGTCTCTAATACCATGTTTGTCACGACCCGAATGGAGGCCTGGATCATAAATACGGGACAAGGGACCCCAAGAGATCTCAAGTCGACCCAAGGCATAAGCATACATCTAACTCAACATATATATACTGATGAATCAATGATATAAACTCAGCGGAAGTCTAACTCAACATAACATCAGAATAAGCATCTGAAGCTAACACACATAAGTCTGAAAAGCCTCTAATCTGGATGAGTTGATGGGAAATGACCCCAACTAACTCAAAAACACTAAAATTAAAAAGACAAAAGGAAACTAAATGTCTAGCACTCAAAGGATGAGGACTCACTAACCAGGTAGACGCTAACTCTGACAACCGACTACGAGCGAGGCTGAGCCTAGGAACTAGGTCTTGTATCATGAAACGATACAACATAGAAAGTATGCAGTCACTACGTGGAATGTACTGAGTATGCAAGGTAAGTAAAACTGCTTAAGTAAAGTAAATCATTTAGAACATTTCATAACATATCATAAGCTTTCAAATATGAGAGGAAGGACTACATGCATTCATTCTAAAATCGTAATCTTTTCATAATATAACCATGCATAGCTTCATAACATCATAACTGACTCGAATGACTCAAAGATGAAATGTGACTTTTATAGAAAAGCTGAACAATGAGTCAAACCTTGCTTTTAATACATGCATGTTTAAAATAATAATCCTGATTAAGAATATGCAAATCTGAATCATACAGATAATAGGAGACTCGTCGCTTAACCGACATACCACGATAGAGCTTACATGGTCCCGACTATCACACTCAAGTGGGCAAAGCCGTCCAAATCCTTGCCAGGGATAAGGATGCTACCATGATATCAATATCAAGCTCATGGGCCATTAGGGTCGGCTAGCTCACAAGTGAGGTCCTAATAATATAATAGTATCAACCTACGTTGGTGCGTAGTTCTGGGGCATAGGGTGATCGACCCTTAGCTCGCTCGGTGCTAGACTCTTCTCCCAAAACATGCAATGCTCTACATCATATATAACGAAGCTCAACATCGTCTATTGATGAAGCTCAACAATGATATCATGCATAAACTCAACATCGTGTGAAATGAAGCTTAACATTGTCATTTGATAAAGCTCAATAATGAAATCATGTGTAGAACCGACATCGTATGAAAGCGAAGCTCGATAATAACATACATCTCAATTATGAATTCATGCATATGAGAAGCTTTATTTCAAAACATACCACAAGCTCAAAGATAAGTGGGAGCATCTATTTCAAAACCATGTGGTAAGCTTACTTTAAAGATACTACATCATCATACTCGATGTAAGGCTTTGCCCAAAACTTTATCATGTTTGGATCTACTCATATCATTTTGAAAACAACATCATAATCATGGGTATCTTTAGAAACATGCTTTTCATCATCAAATCTCATCATCATCATACATTCATCATCATTCTCTTTCTTCATGAACCTCTCATCCATGGGTATTAAATTTCATAATTTAGAAAACACAATTTTTTATTGAAAACAAATTTAAAATCTGCCCAAGCTTCAAAATTCATCCATATAAACATAATCTACTCATAGCCATGTATAGAAATTGGAGAATTATGCAATTGGATAACATCCCCATAACTTGATCATAGAAATTTATCACACTTACCTAGAGATTTGGGCATGGGTGAGGAAGGAAATACCCACTCATAACCCTACATACCTAGAAGGGATTTATTCCAGCAAATCTTTGATTACCCAAGAGGAAATTGGAAGGATTTGAAGAGAAAAGCTTTGAATTACCATATGATCATCTCTCTATACTCTTGCATGCATGAATGGGGAGTTAGAATAACTTATCCCCCTAAAAATCAACCTTACATAAGCTAAAATGACGTAGTTTAGGGTCTCATAGCATAAAAAGTCTAAAATGCCCTTAATGAATCTGCTCTAAAAACTGTCCAGATTGGACCGACGGATAGAATCAACGTGTCGTTGGAAGGAATGATGACCCGTTGTGTTGGTCATCATTTGCACTGCTGAGACATGCCTCTGGAACTTAACAACATACAGACAGGATGACTCGTCCTTTGAAATAATGGATCGTTTCATCGACCGTTGCTTCCTCTTCATAAAAATATGAACCTGCTTACACGAGCCTCACCACGACTCGTGGTTGCTTCCAATGAGTCGTGGCCTTGATCCGTCACATACATTGGAAATCTTGGAAACCAACCAATGACTGGTAACCCCAAGTAGTTTCTCCTCACAATGTGTTGTTGAACGACCTATTGTATCCCATATACTAAACCCAGCCTCCTCTAATGCCTGCTAACAATGGCTCATTATCTTGAACAATAAGTCATTATGTTGTCCTTTGTCTCCACTACCACCCAGACTTCCCTCACCACGACTACATACAACTACCCGTGGTTAGGTAGCACTAGTCGTTACATGGCCCGTTCTGTGATATTTTCCCAATTTCATCAGTTTTTAACTTTTAGCTCCTGGGTCTACTCCTAGGCACTTTCGGGGTATTACAGAGACCCAATCCGGAGAGGCAAGTGGCAATTCTAAGTCAAAGGATAAGGCTCCCAATGCTGAGTAGAAACAAATCTCGCCTAGGGAGAGTCGTACCATCCAGTGTAAAGTGTCAGGAGCATAGGAAATCTATGAACAAGGCATTGCTCTCATCGCCAAAACAAAAGCTAGGTGGAGCATCCAAGAAGAACCGAGGATCCTTACCAACACATTGAATGAAGTAGATGAGATGAAGCGGATATTCAGCTTTTATGGGCTCGAATGGATGGCTAGGACTCCGAACCAGTACATTTTATAGATAGTCCATGATTTCTACGCCAACTGCTTGTTGACCATCGAGGAAAAGGCAAAAAAGGGGCAGAAAGTGAAAGACCAACCCATATTGGCGAGTGTCATGGTCAAAGGGCGAGTGTTCGACATCTCTGAGCACACTATCTCTCGGATCCTGTACGGGCCACAGTTCATACCTCCATATGTCACACAGGAATATGAGTACCGAGTGGAGGCATTAAAGCAAATTAGGCAGCTGGGATTTGAGGAGAGACAGAGGAAGCTATAGTGGTTGACGAGTGTTATAACTGAGGACAAAGAGGAAGCATAATGGGTCTCTGGTGGAAAGAAGGTTACAAAGAACTCACTCAATTTCATAGCTAAAGCCTGCTGGACATTAGTGTGCCACCGATTAGCACCTATAGTCAATTAAAACACTCTAAGTGCAGACAAAGCAGCTCTGGTGGCATGCCGCATGTCCAGATACCCCATCAACATCCCAAGGATCATTACAGAGGAAATATGAGATTTGCCTATGGGATTGAGCACTACCATCCCATTCCCGAGCCTCGTTTTCAGATTATGCAAACAGGCAGGAGTGCCAGTGCGATGGGATGAAGAGCGCTTGATTGGAGTGAAAAGGATAGCAGACGTTGGCTTAATATGGGATGAAATGAACACGGTAAGTAGGGCCCAACTTCCCACAGCATTTCCACAGACCCAGCCAGCAGGAGGCACACAGGTGAATGCCCCCACCTCATAGGAGCAGAGTGAGACACCGGCTATAGATGGTGGTCATTCATAGGTAGCTCCTAGCACTTCTTCTACACCACTGCCTAGCCTGCCAACTCAGAGTCCATCAGGGTACTTCTTAGTGCCCCAAGATTTTCTCTAGAAATTAGCCAAAAGGTTGACCATGGCTGAAAGAAACATTTAGGCTATGATGGAGAATGTTAATCCATGGGTCAAAGCAGAGATTGACACAGCAGCACAGGCCTTACATGCTCGCCTGGAGAGATTTGAGAGCCAGTTCAACATGCGTATGGCAGAGCAGACGGATATCAACAGTCCCCGTAAGGAGTTGGGGGCTCTTCGGAGCCAAGTAGTCAAGTTGTCATCACAACAACCGACAGTTATATCAGCCCCACTCTTCCAGACCTTGGTGAAGAGCCTAATAAGGAGATTCATTTGGCATCTTATTGGGAGCCGGTGATAGCTACTAAAGAAAAAGGGAAGAAAAGAGTCTTGAGGATGTTGGATAAGAAAGTTTGAGGAAGAAGCAGAAGAAAGAAAGAAGAGAATGCAAGAGGGCACGAGCAGAGAGCCTGTAGACTCATGACTCACATATCTTAGAGCTGTAAGAGCGAGCTAGAGGAGCAGGCAGCTCTACCGTGGCTCAACCCGAGCTTGCTAATGGCAAGGACCCTTGGGGCGAGCCACATTCAGCACCGATCACCACAGAGGCCATAGAGGCGGATGAAACTACTGAGGGGGTAACCACTCCCCCTATTGATACACCATTGAGTGCACCGGCCATGCTAGTGCCACGATTGCAGTGGAGGTACACCCTTCGCAGGATTACAGGAGCACCAGAGTGCCACAGGTATGCTCCCTTCCCTTTGATCCTGTAATTCATGCTTCGGGGATGAAGCACAATTTTCAAAAAGGGGATGGGTGTACTTGTAATTTTTGGGAGTTTTTGGATTCCTTCGAGGGTTTTTCTTATTGTGTTTCTTTTCCCCCTCGGGCATTCTATCTAGTAGAACTGACATATTTAGAATTCTATTTTCTTATTTTGTGAGTTTTGTTAAAATAGGAAATAGCTTAGGAGTACTCAGCCAATGAAAGTGCACCCGTTTTGAATTTCTGAAAAGATTGACCCTGTTTAAAATTTTTTTTGATGCATTAGCTATGTATTTGTGACCGCATGTATGATTTATGTAGATCTTTTTATGTCATTTAGTGTATTAGCGTGAGTATTCTTGTTAAGCCATGTATAAACCAGACAGGTAAAGTGAATATAACTCAAGTGCCACGAGGGAGTGAGGCTTGATATTTAGCTCAGTGCTGTGTTGAAGATGTAGAACTTGCCTAGTTAGTCTTTGCATAGTCTAAGGATGGTTGGTTAGGATATGCCATTTTTTGTTAAGCTCATTTTTATCCTAAATGACCCTACCAAAATCATATGATTCCATTGATCCCAATTTTGAGCCTTTAATAGACCATTTTTCTTTGACTAACGGATGAACAGTACCCCTTTTTTTTTATAATGAACATGTTTTGGCCCTGGTCCTTCCTTGGACATTGTGAACCTCAACATAGGCAAAAGGCATAAGTTGAGGATGGCTATACTAGGAGTGCGTAAATGGTGGGAGCGAGGAAAAAGGAAAGAAAAGATAAAAGGTTAAAAATGAGGTGTGGTATGACAAATAAAAAAAAAGATGAAAAAGTTGAAAATCTTGGAAAAGAAAATTCAAAAGAAACAAATAATGCTTGAAAAGGTTGAAAATACACCACATCCATACAAATGCATACAAAAAGAGGTGAAAAGGGAGGAAAAGGAATGACATGAAAGAGGGTGAAATAGGTTAACGGTGAAGCCAATGTATGTAGTGCCAAGGAAGTGTTAGTTACCTAAAAATCTCTCATGTTTATCATGTCCAACCCTAAAGCCTACATTATAAGCCACAACAAGTCCTATAGTGATCCTAATCTTACCATCTGATAGACGGAAGCAAAGAAAATAAGGGCAAGCCTATTGTATCTGATACACAGTACTTGAAAATTCTTTGTGAGAGTGAGAGTCTTGCTTGTTTAGTCCCATGCAATATCTAACACTATATCTATGAGTGGGGACTTCATTTATTGTGAGGGTACACAGGTTATGTTTACTTTTACCATTAGTCTATGTGAAAAGCATTGGCGATGACTTAATTGTCTGTCGATAGCTAGATGACATGTCTTAATCCCTGCCATGTTTTGCGGTTGTTTGTTGTACATTAGCTAATCATGGTTGATGGAAGAAGGGTCCAATGTTGTTTAAAGTATAGTGAAAACTCTTTTTGGTATTGGCTGTAGTATCCTAGGTTTATTTTCTACTTGAGCGTCATGTTTAGTCTTTTATTTTCTTTGCCTGAGGACATACAAAAGTCTTAAGTTGAGGGTGTTGATGTGCCGTGAGTTTACAGCACTTTCGACACTAAAAACTAAGAAAATAGCATGGAATTAGGTGTGTTTATATGTATATAAGTGTTCAGTGATTTTTAAATGCCTACACGCAAGTGCACGTGGTCGAACAAGTAGTAAAATGGCTAAAGTAAGCCAAGTATCGATCCCACAGGGACTGGGCCAAGGTAATAATCGAATCAAGCGTTAACAAACTCTAACTCTAATAATGCAGACAACAGTTTCAAGAAGAATTTGGGAGTTTGTTTCCTAATTTATACTAATCTAAAACAAATGTACAAATTGAGTCTGAACTATAGTAATGAGCATGCTGAGGCTAAAACGAACATGCAGGGAAGCAATTTATTGATACACATCGGTTAATCTTTCCTTCGGTTGCTAGTTAAGAATTATTGCTTATGGATTAAAACTCTCGTATTTAACCCAACTTAAGAACCATGAAACTTCCACCTACATTTCTGTGATAAGAAAAAATTCATGTTCTAGCCATACAAAACCGATTCCTTAATTGACTAATACGACTTTTAGATATATTTCTATTCTGAAGGTAAATCAATTCTCAATTTTCTCAAACCAAGAGATCATATCCTACCAATTCATAACTTTCAAATTTCTTTCTCTTTCGAGCGTAAACCGAATTTTTTAGATATACATTAATATTAACCAAACATTAATGCAGTAAGAACAAGAATTGATAGAACAACCATGGAAGAAAAGATGAAAAACCAAGATGATCAATAATTACATTCCACTACAAATGTTCTTAACCTCAGCAAGAAGTGAATTTAGCCACTCATTTGTGGATTCAACATCATTAAATGAGTGGAAATCATACAAACAATTGAAATAAAGGAGAAAGAGATAGAGAAGAACCCTAAGATTTTCGTCCCCTCAACTGCCTGTAACCCACGTTCTTGCTCACCAGGTCAGAATTATTAAAAATAAACCTAAGTGTGTTATTTATACAAGTGGAAATTTTTCCCGGAATAACAAGCAACGTGTCACGGAGTGCATCGCGGAGCACTGCCTCCGTGACACACCACAAACGCGGACCCTCACTGGAATCCGGTCCTCAAGGTAACTATGCCCAATGTGCCATGACGTGCAATGCGGGGCTTGGCCAACGTGCCATGGCACCAACTCGAACCTCCACTGGAACTTGGCTAATTTTAATCATCCGGGGCAGAATGCCTCCGCGATGGCAGCGTGACACGGCTCCATCGCGGAGCCCCTTAATTTGCTGCATTTCCTTGGCCTTTTCTTCTACTCTCTTCCGAGTCCATTCCCGATTTCTCCCAACATGCATCGTAGCTTCCTAAAATTACATTTTTCCTGCAAAACAATACTAATCATGTTGGTTAGTATAAATTCACCTTTTAACTACAAATCACATGAGAATGTACAAATATCGATGGATAAACAAGACGAAATGAAGCATTGGAGTATCACTTGGGAATATAATTCTGCCCAAGATCACTTACCCCACACTTAAAACCTTGTTCGTCCTCGAACAATAATCTCACATCTCATGCAATTGACACGCAATAATAGCACTTTGGCTCGACAATTCAAGCTACAGTTATACCGATTATTTAACATAACAAATCATCAAGAAAACATGCTTATTCTCATCAATACAATGACATTCAACACATTAAGACCTCCTAGACTCAAGAGTCGACTCTCGATCTCGGTAAACTCATGCAAATCAGCTGATCAAGACATCTGACACGAAATTCAATCTCTCGTCAAGCATGTGCCCTCACAACACAAGAGAATTTCCCCCTTTTCAATCATATGATCTCAAAAACATTACATGCAGGGGCATATGAACACGATTTCACTCTCTCTCCCAAAGAATTCACATGCATCATGTCATGACCCATAAGCTTGCCTCTAGTGTATTACTCCACTAATATAAGGACGAGTGATGTAAGATCACGTAGGACTTAACGTGTTGTAATGTAAGCTAAGGAACTAGTAAATACTGGGTTAACCAATAATAGCAACTAGCATCCTTAAGTGCTTTTCAGTACATCCCACCAACATTATGGGCACTGTTTCTTCCTTCATCCTCCCATTCTTGAAGTCTTTCTTTATTTTTATTACCATATCTTTAAGCACACTTGACTTAATAACAAAGATTAGTTATACATCTTCATTTTATTAAATTCAGCAAGTGCACTCTTGACCTTTTCTTTACTTTCACCGCTTCCGCTTTTCCTTTCTTTTCACAATTTCCACTTCTTGACACTGTGGGAAAATTATTTTTCTTGAGCGCTTAGGAGTTTTGGATCAAATTCACGGATAATGAAAATAAGGGGTTAAGCTCGGTTTGTACCTTTTCAACGAAAGAAAAAAATTAGGCTAAAGGCTCAATGGGGCTAACTAGGATGTACATTCAAGGTAGGTATGATAATGGAAAAACTTTCGATTAAATCAAAGAAATGCCTACATCCTTTCCTACAATACACATCCTTCATTTCGTTTCGTACACACACCAGGCAAGTTCTGGACACTTCACAATAGCATGGAATAATCGAAACCTCACCACACACTCATTGCACATGCTCAACTCAAGACATATTCACAGACTCTTCAATCAGCTAATCACAAGAATTCAAACATTAAGCCTCAATCACACCGAATCGAACTCTATGGTCTAGGTATCTCAACATGTTTCAAAAGTTGCATGCTTTCATACGAATCACCTTTGCATTCTAAATATCATGTACAACACGCAACAAGAATTCCGAACCATAAAGTAACGACACATTTGGGATACAAACAAACAAAAGAAAAAAATTTAAAAGGAAAAAAAAATACTCCTATCGACTACATTTCCCTTAAGAAGGTCGTCATCCATCCATCATAGGAAACGATCACTATTTACGACTCGGTTCAATGGGACTATTCTCAGTAAAAGAACCGAAAACAAACGCCGAGAAACCCAATCATAAAAATATTTCAACAAAAAAATTTTAAAAATATAGATAATTTCGATAAAACAAAAATATTTACACAACCAGCTAACAACAACTCCATACAGCACACAACAGCTTCACATTAATTACAACACGAATTACAATAAAAAACATAAACACCAAAATCACAGGGTCACAATTTTTTCACAGGCACAACAACAAAACATGAACATAAACAACAATAAAACAACTAGAACCCAACTGCTCCCACCCCACACTTAAATCGAACACTGTTCCCAGTGTTCACAAAATTCAGCATAGCACAAGAGTAGGTGGTGAAACTCCCTGATCCATCGAAATATTCAATTTCTTTGTCAGGTGCCGTTGACTCATCCCCCATATCTGAATCGCCCCCGCTATCCTCATCTGACTCAACATCTGAGTCATCGCGGTGTATCTTCTCTTCTGTGGGGACATCGTCATCTACGGGCTCCACAAAAGCTGGCCCTACTCGGTATAGAGCCCTGGCATTTTCGCCAAAGGGGTAATCTAGCTCGAGCTGCCACAGCTCATCTTCTGTTGCTGGCCTCCCGCCTACGCGCAACTGCATCATCTGTATCTCGAACACGCGGGCCATATATTGATCATCCCGAGCATGTCGCTCGGCTAATTTTAGAACTGGCCCGTGAGTGGTGTCGGGTGCCTTAGTTTTGGTGACGTCCAAGGCACGCCTATCCATCTGCAGGATGTAGTCTAGGGCCTCTTCCTCAATATCCAGGCCCCTCAGGAACGTGATCAGTAAGCCACCAAACCCGTACCTGTGCCCTTGATGCAATCGAGCTCTCTTCATGGCGGAGATAATCACCGCCCCAACATTAATTTCCATCCCTTTCATCAGGGCGTAGACCAAGCACACACGATCCCGGGTGACATCTGTCATGTGCACCCCCAGGATCAGGCAGGAACACACGATCTTAAGCCAAATTCTGGCTTCCCTGTTCATTTGAGAGTATGGCAGCATCTGATGGTAGCCCCTCTCCTTATGCCTGCTCCACTGTGTTGTAGAACGGGCTCCACACAGAGTGCATCTGATATCCGCATATGGTGGAGTGATGTTCAGCTGCGTAGTACATAGGCATCTGTGTCCCGCGCCCCCAAAATCGCATTAAGGTGATGGGGCACAAAGGTGACTACCTACCCCCTTATCTTGACGGTGTGACTACGGAGTGTCGGGTTCCAGTTGGCGTAGAACTCCCGAATCAGGTGGAGATTGCACTCCTTGGGCTTTTCAAAGATGAAGTTCAACCTGGCAGCGTCAATCCTGTGTACGATTCTGGGGAATTCCTGTGCCAATTGCTCCCTTGCAATGTGCTCCTCGGGGAAGTATTTGTTCTCCTTGTGCTTTGCATACCATTTCTTCCCTTCGTCCGTCACCCATCGGGTTCCGTATTGACGGCGTTGGCCGCGCAGAACCACTGGTGCTACAGGGACTACTGTTCCCAGTCTAATTTTTTTCCTCCCGGCGCACGATGTAGATGCGCCCTTTCCTTTGTCTTTCCTTCTTGCCATTGTTCCTGTCAAATCAAACAGACAGTCCCAATGTTATTCAAATAAAAATTAGCTTCGACTAAGGTTGGGTTAAGCAAGGCCACCCCACACTTAGTCCTTAGCCACAATTACGACATTACGGCAAGAAAATTCTCATTTTCCAATTTACAAAAAAAAAACAACAACATGCCTCGTGCATTCAGAGAATTCGATGGAATAAATTCTATGTAATACTCAGACTTCGTACAGCTAATCAAAATATGACCATCGATACCATTTCATCACATAGCACTTAGCAAAAACTTCTCTCAACACAACCTATGCAATTCACCAATTTCTATGCAATTCAACAATTTCATTCTCCCGAAAATCCATCATTTATTTAGCATATTCACATCAAGCACAACACAATTCACCTCACCCAACATGCCCAACCCATAATTTTCACATTTTCAATCACATTTAGTTTCTTCGCAATCAAATTCTAACCCTAACTACATATTTCACCAAAATTTGATCAAGCATGTATTTATCGAGTTTATACAATCAAAATGATACTACGAACATCAATCAACAATAACTTAATTGAATTCAAGCTCAGTTTACACTTAGGGAAAGGTTTACTCACCTCACATGCTAAAAAATCAAAAAATTAGTCACGAATTGAGATGAAGTTAAAGACATACCTTTAATTCGATGAAATCGAAGAAAAGTTGAAGAAAACTTATGCCTACGTCCGTGTCACGTTGGGGAAGGGGGCATTTTTGGGTGTTTGTTGCGGAGAGGATGAGAAATGGGGAAAAAATGAGGGACATCGGGGTTAAAAGGGAGGATTTTCGCGCGGGTCACCCGGCGACCCGGTGTGACCCGACGCGATTAACACCTCAACATGTCACGGAGGGTAACGTGGAGCACCCCCTCCGTGACATGGAGCCAATGGGGAGGTGTTCTAGAATTTTAAAAATTCCAGAATTACACCTCAACGTGTCACGGAGGGTAACACGGAGGCCCTCCTCCGTAACACAGAGCCATCGCGCAGGCTCACTGTTTTGCCACTTTTTATTATTTTTCTCACCTCGATTTTTTCTTTGCGATCCTTTGCATTTTTACCCTCCGTTCAACCTGAAATTCATCTCACAATGAGAAATTGGTTAGAATTCATAGGTGTCAACATAAAACACAATTTTTGTTTTTATTTTGATTTTTCTATTTTTCTCTTTTCTTTTTTTTTTCTTTCTTTTCTACTTATTCTACTCAAGTATTACAACAATTTCACGGGTTGCCTCCCGTGCAGCGCCAGGTTTACCGTCGCGGCTTGACGTCATTGAAGCTAAGTCATCCTTTAGGGTGACAGACGTCTTCTCTCGATTACTATCCTCACCCCAGTAATGCTTACACTGATGCCCATTAACTGCGACCGTGGCATTTCGATCTTCTTGCCACGATTCCAGTTTTGGGGGGTCCTTCACCGGTGGTTTTCCCACTGGCTCTCACGAATCAACACTTTGAGCAATATTCGCTCGATCAAGGATGTTGATCACTTAGAGTTCCTCATACACGGCCGAAAGCTTCGTGGCCTTTAATACATCAAATACCTCTACTTTGTCATGCGTCTGCATGGTTAGCTGCCCTACAGCTACATCAATCAGCGCTTTCTCAGTCGCAAAGAAAGGACGTCCCAAAATAAATGGGACTTCCGCATCCGGCTCAAAATCCAGCATAACGATGTCTACCGGGAAGATAAGGGAGCCCACTTGCACCATCACGTCCTCCACAATGCCATCTGGTCTGGCCAAAGAACGATCCGCTAGTTGCAAGATCACTGTCGTTGGTCTAGGACTACCTAGCCCCAATTTCTTGAATACTATTGTCGGCATCATGTTAATGCTCGCTCCCAAATCACATAATCCACGAGCTTGGATACTCTGCCCGATTGTAAGTTTAATTGTAAAGCTCCCAGGGTCCTTGAGCTTGGTGGGCAACCTGCTCTATATCCGGGAAGTGCACTCCTCCGTAAGCTCCACCGTAGCATACTCCGTCAACCTACTTTTGTTCTCCATGATGTCCTTGATATATTTTGCATACTTTGGCACTCCCTGCAAAATAATGTGTACCTGTTTAAGCACCTCCATGAACTTTTTGAAACACGCTTCCTCCTAGTGTTTCTTTAATCTTTAAGGGAACGGGGGTGGTGGTCTTTCTGATTCAGCTTCCTACTCCTTCCCCCTATCATCATTGTGTTCCCTCTCATTCTCCACTACTCCCGACTGCTGCGATGGTCTTTCTAGTTCCACCTTCTTGAGTTGTAAACCACTCCTTATGGTCACTGCATTCACTTGCTTGGGGTTGGGGTCAGTGTCACTCGAAAGTCCTCCTCTCGGCCTGGTGTTCTGAGCTCCAGCTAGTTGCCCAAACGGGTACTCCAACGCCTTTGTAGCTAACTAATTATTCTTTACATCGGCTGCCAATTTCAAATAGTCAGCCTGCAATTGAGCTTGTTAGCTATCATTGTTTTAAACATTTCCTCAATGCTGGGTGATGGTGGTGGAGGAGGTGCATTGTTGCTTCTATATTGAGACTGATAGTTCTGCTGCCCTCCTTGATTTCTCTGCGCCCCTTGACTCGAACTCTGCCCTTGATGGCTGTTACTACCCCAAGAGAAATTCGGGTGACTCCTCCAATTAGAGTTGTAGTTGTTGCCATACTATTGGTGATTATTTCTTAGTACATTACCAACAAAGTTCACTGAACTAGGATTCGCACCACAACACTCAGCTGAGTGTTCATTACTGCCGCACACTTCACACCAAATCTGCTACACTACATTCACTGGGGCTTGAGACTGATGCATGCTCATATTGCTGAAGTGGGTGTTTAGTTGATTCTGTAATGCAGCTATCTGTGCAGCGATAGCTGTAAAACCATCCACTTCCAAGACTCCTGCCGCTTTCCTTGTTCCTCCTCTAGAAGAGTCCGCATTCCACTCTGGATTTCCCCGCGAAATACAGTTTAACAAAGTATACAGCTCCTCATAAGTTTTTTCTAATGCTTGTCCCCAACTGCTGAGTCTAGCAAAATTTTTGTGTGGGGTTCCAAACCCTCTATGAAAGTATTCACCCGCACATCATTGGATTGGTGATGATGAGGACAATCCCGCAACATAGATTTGAATCTTTCCCAAGCTTTATACAGATTCTCCCCCTCTCTTTGTTTAAAACTTAGAATTTGACTTCTAAATCTTGCTGTTTTACCGGATGGAAAGAACCGTATCAAAAATTTCCATGCAAGATCATCCCCAGTGGTGATGGAATTAGGTGGCTCAGCTCTCAACCACCTCTTTGCTTCTCCCAAAAGTGAAAATGGGAACAATGTAAGCCTGACATAATCGAGTGACACTCCAGCGGGGATATAAGTGTTACCTATCTCAAAAAAGTTTTGGAGATATTGTTGTGGATCCTCGTGAGGGAGACCTATGAATTGCCCGCTGGTGTGTAACAATTGCACCATATTCTGTTTAAGCTCGAACCTCCCTCCTAGCTCAGGTTTGCGAATGCTAGATGTAACATTATTAGCATGTGGGATTTCCACTTTGCGTGCACCCAGTCTTCCATGTGTCACTATTGAAGAAGTGCATCGGTGATCCGACCTCGATTGTGCCACTAGACAGTGTAGGAGTGAAGGATATTCTCTCTTACGAGGAAGTCCTAGTTCAGATCCTAGACCATCTAGTTTGTAAGCTGAGAAATAAGAAAGTCGCTTCAGTGAAAGTCTTGTGGAGGAATCAGCTAGTTCAGGGAGCCACACGGGACGCAGAAGCAGACATGATGGGTAAATACTCTCATTTATTCCCTTCCAGTACAGTTTCAGCATCAGATATTAAATTCCTCCTCAATGCTCTGTTCAGTTTCGTACTCACCAGTTCTATTCAGATTTTCAATATACATCCTAGTTACATCAACTCAGTTAGCATGGTTAAGTCAGTTTGGAGCCATTCATTCCTTCATAAATCAGTTCATAGTTTCAATATGGGAATTGCAGCTCTTATTCTCAGTTTTCTAGCAGGTTTAGCCTTCATTCGAGGACGAATAATCTCAAGGGAGATATATTGTAACACCCAAAAACTCTCCTAGACCAAACTCAGTACTTGCATGAAAAACCTAGAAGAACTAGAAAATTTTTCACAGAACGACCCAAACTATATGTCATGGTCAGCTATAACGACCCATTGTCTGAGTCATTGTTAGGATTGAAGGAAGTTCACTCAGAACCAACGAACCTAGTAATGGGTCATGGAAGAGACCAATGACCCCTCCTGTTGAGCTATTGGGAGAAGGTACGAAAGTCATTCCAGTGGAAACAAGGGAAAATAATGACTCGTTGTTCCATACAACAAGTTGTTGTTTCAATCCATGGAACAAGTCCATAAATCCATAGATTTTCTAGTGGAGACGAAGAGTTGATATAAAGACCCGTTGGTTGCACCAACGAGTCATTGTGTCACTCGTTAGTGGGGTTCCCAGGTTTTTCCTTCCAGTGACAACGGGAGGTAGAAACAACCTATTTGTTCATCCAGCGACTCAAGGAATCATTCCGTTGCCCAATTCAGTGAGCCCTAATTCCAGGCTCAGGACCAATGACTGGTCCCAACAAGTCGTGGTGTCAACCAATGACTTGTTATGTGACCCGTTGGCCCTTGATGGAGCAATTTCCAGATTTTTCTTCCAGGGTTATTTTAGTAACTTTTCATCTTTTAATCCTTAAACTATGTTGTTTTGTGTTATATTCAGGGGATTTAGAGAGGTAATCAATGTTCACACCTTATTCCTCTTATTCCCTCTAAAGTCAGAAAGTAGAACTTAGTCAGAAAGCACAGAGCAATAGCAATGGTTTGACCTTTTTCTTAGATCTTCTCAAGGGTTTTCTCTAGGGTTTTCACCACCAGGTATGTGGGAATTTAGCAAGGGAATTGTCCTTCCCTTGTTCCCCAAAATCTATCTAAATTTTCTTATCAGTTATAAGCCTTGAGTTTTTGAATGTGAGTAAACTATCAGTCAGATTTCGTCTATTTCATGTGGAATATTGTTCATGTTAATTGTTGTTATATTTCCACTATCTAATGATCATGCTGATACTTTTTCCTATAAAATGGGTTTCAGCCCTAACTCCATGAATGAAGTAATTAGGGTCTTGCATAGTTGAGTAGATATTGATGTTGCTTGACTCTATCAGTGTTGGAAATTCCATGCTATTATTATCAGTTAAACTCTCAGTCAGTTTCATGCTAGCTCAGTTTTAGTCAGGATGCTGATAATTTTTAGTATATTTCAGTATTGTTAGCTGATCAGTTTTACTATAGTCAGTTCTTGAGGTGTCAGTAATGCCTCCCAGTTATCAGATATTAGTTATCAGTTTTTTCTTTAGATGGTTACCGTGCTTCCAGATAAGCAACTCTAACCAGTATTAATAACTACCATCTTCAGCTTATGTTTGTTCTTTAGACGGTTACGATGCTTCAAGATAAGCAGCTCTGGCCGGTCATAAAACACCAATTATAGAATCCAATCCGATAAGACTCTTAGGCTACTTTCAGATATATATCCCTAACTTAGTCTTGGGCCGCGGTTTTGAGCTATCAACTTGGTAATAGAAGTCATGTTAGGACTATCCAATGGGAGTAGAACTTAACAATGAGCAGACCGGGGTCCCAGCGCACCCAGGTTTCCTGAGCTACGTTGTCGTCGTAGGTTATTTTATTGGCCCTATGGCCCCAGATTTGTGATCACCCAGTTTATGCCTCTATACACTGCCAGGGTATATTGGGTTCTATCGATGGGGCGTATACATCGAACTCCATGTTTATCTGATATGGTTATATGTCGGTTATAGACTCTCCCACTAGTTATTACAGTTTTACTTTAGCTCAGTTCAGTTCAGTTTAGTTTAGCTCATATCAATATCTAAAATCCATGACATTTCTATGACCATCAGTCAGGGTCACTATAGACCATATCAATTATACTTCAGTTGTATCAGTTTTCAGCATTTCAGTTGGTCATTGCATGTTACTACAGTTCAGTTACTTGTTCTTTCATCCTTATTATATCTCTCACTTACTCAGTACATTCAAAGTACTATCGCATACCTTCTATGTTGTATCATATCATGATACAGGTGTATATTTGCAGTCCCAGCATCGTCAGTAGTGATCTTGGGCAGAATTATATGCCCAAGTGATACTCAAATGCTTTAATTCGTCTTGTTTATCCATCTATATTTGTACATTCTCATGTAATGTGAATTTATACTAACCAACATGATTAGTGTTGTTTCGCAGGAAAAATATAATTTTAGGAAGCTAAGATGCATGTTGGGAGAAATCGGGAATGGACTCGAAAGCGAGCAGTGGAAAAGGCCAAGGAAATGCAGCAAATTAAGGGGCTCTGCGATGGAGTCGTGTCACGTTGCCATCACGGAGGCATTCTGCCCCGAATGATTAAAATAGGCCAAGTTCCAGTGAAGGTTCGCGTTGGTGTTGTGGCACGTTGGCCAAGCGACGCGTTGCACGCCATGGCACGTTGGGCGTAATTAACTAGAGGACCGGATTCCAGTGGGGGTCCGCGTTTGTGGTGTGTCACGGAGGCAGTGCTCCGCAATGCACTCTGTGACACGTTGCTTGTTATTCCAGGAAAAATTCCCACTAGTATAAATTGCACACTTAGGTTTATTTTTAATGATTCTGACTTGGTTGAGCAAGAACATGGGTTACAGGCAGTTGAGGGGACGAAAATCTTAGGGTTCTTCTCTATCTCTTCCTCCTTTATTTCAGTTGTTTGTATGATTTACACTCATTTAATGATGTTTAATCCACAAATGAGTGGCTAAATTCACTTCTTGCTGAGGTTAAGAACATTTGTAGTGGAATGTAATTATTGATCATCTTGGTTTTTCATCTTTTCTTCCATGGTTGTTCTATTAATTCTTGTTCTTACTGCATTGATGTTGGGCCAATATTAATGTATATCTAAAAAATCCGGTTTGCGCTCAGAAGAGAAAGAAATTGGAAAGTTGTGAATTGATAGGATATGATCTCTTCTTGGTTTCGGAAAATTGAGAATTGATTTACCTTCAGAATAGAAATATATCTGAAAGTCGTATTAGTCAATTAAGGAATCGGTTTCGTATGGCTAGAACATGAATTTCTTCTTATCACAGAAATGTAGGTGGAAGATTCATGATTCTTAAGTTGGGTTAAATATGAGAGTTTTAACCCATAGGCAATAATTCTTAACTAGCAACCGAAGGAAAGATTAACCAATTTGTGTCAATAAATTGCTTCCCTGCATGATCGTTTTAGCCTCAGCATGCTCATTACTATAGTTCAGACTCAATTTGTACATTTGTTTTAGATTAGTATAATTTAGGAAACAAACTCCCAAAATCTTCTTGAAACTGTTGTCTGCATTATTAGAGTTAGAGTGTATTAACACTTGGTTCGATTATTACCTTGGTCCAGTCCCTGTGGGATCGATACTTGGCTACTCTAGCCATTTTACCACTTGTTCGACCACTTGCACTTGCGTGTAGGCATTCCAAACCACCGAACAAGTTTTTGGCGCCGTTGTCGGGGACTAGCAATTGGTAAAATTGTTTTCTTAAGTGTTAGTTTACGATTTCTATATTGTGCTGACAACTTGATCTTAGCCTGTCTTTTGCAGATATTGACTTCTATTGAACACTGGCAATAGACAAAGAGCTGGTGGATTCATACTTAGAGCCGGAAAGACAATTCCATCATCAAAGGAGAGAAGCTCTAGAGAGAAAGTTTCAGTTGCTCAGACAAACAATCCTGGAGCAACAATAGAATCCACCACTTGTAAGGGCAGTGTTAGTGCCCGAGGAAATGGCAGCTAGGCTGGTTCGCGAAGTGGCAATCCCACATGCCAACAACGTTACATCTAGCATTCGCAAACCTAAGCCAGGAGGGAGGTTCGAGCTTAAACAGAATATGGTGCAATTGTTGCACACCAGCGGGCAATTCACAGGTCTCCCTCACGAGGATCCACAACAATATCTCCAAAACTTTTTGGAGATAAGTGACACTTACATCCCCGCTGGAGTGTCATCCGATTATGTTAGGCTTACATTGTTCCCATTTTCACTTTTGGAAGAAGCAAGGGGATGGCTGAAAGCTGAGCCACCTAATTCCATCACTACTTGGGATGATCTTGCAAAGAAATTCTTAATACGGTTCTTTCCATCTGGTAAAACAGCAAGACTTAGAAGTCAAATTCTAAGTTTTAAACAAAGAGAGGGGGAGAATCTGTATCAAGCTTGGGAATGATTCAAATCTATGTTGCGGGATTGTCCTCATCATCACCAATCCAATGATGTGCTGGTGCATACTTTCATAGAGGGTTTGGAACCCCACACAAAAATCTTTCTAGACTCAGCAGCTGGGGGACAAGCATTAGAAAAAACTTATGAGGAGTTGTATACTTTGTTAAACCATATTTCGCAGGGAAATCGAGAATGGAATGCGGACTTTTCTAGAGGAGGAACAAGGAAAGCGACAGGAGTCTTGGAAGTGGATGGTTTTACAGTTATCGCTGCACAGATAGTTGCGTTATAGAATCAACTCAATACCCACTTCAGCAATATGAGCATGAATTAGTCTCAAGCCCCAGTGAATGTAGTGCAGCAGATTTGGTGTGAAGTGTGCGGCAGTAATGAACACTCAGCTGAGTGTTGTGGTGCGAATCCTGATTCAGTGAACTTTGTTGGTAATGTACAGAGAAATAATCACCAGTAGTATGGCAACAACTACAACTCTAATTGGAGGAGTCACCCGAATATCTCTTGGGGTAGTAACAGTAATCAAGAGCAGAGTTCGAGTCAGAGAGCGTAGAGAAATCAAGGAGGGCAGTAGAACTATTAGTCGCAATACAGAAGGAACAATGCACCTCCTCCACCACCATCACCCTGCATCGAGGAAATGTTCAAAACGATGATAGCTAACCAAGCTCAATTGCAGGCTGACTATGTGAAATTGGCAGCCGATGTAAAGAACAATCAGTTAGCTACAAAGGAATTGGAGTACCAGTTTGGGCAACTAGCTGGAGCTCAGACCACCAGGCCGAGAGGAGGACTTCCGAGTGACACTAACCCCAACCCCAAGAAAGTGAATATAGTGACCACAAGGAGTGGTTTACAACTCAAGGAGGTGGAACCAGAAAGACCACCGCAGCAGTCGA
Organism: Datura wrightii; assembly: GCA_035772735.1. Lineage (NCBI taxonomy): Eukaryota > Viridiplantae > Streptophyta > Magnoliopsida > Solanales > Solanaceae > Datura > Datura wrightii. The sequence continues at coordinate 62,322,378 of JASDFA010000016.1, read as the reverse complement.
GAGCAGTGGAGAATGAGAGGGAACACAATGATGATAAGGGGAAGGAGAAGGAAGCTGAACCAGAAATACCACCACCCCCGTTCCCTGAAAGATTTAAGAAACACAAGGAGGAAGTATGTTTCAAAAAGTTCATGGAGGTGCTTAAACAGGTACACATTAATTTACCTCTTGTTGATGTTTTGCAGGGAGTGCCGAAGTACGCAAAATATATCAAGGACATCATGGCGAACAAAAGCAGGTTGACGGAGTACACTACGGTGGCGCTTACGGAGGAGTGCACCTCCCAGATACAAAATAGGTTGCCCACAAAGCTCAAAGACCCTGGGAGCTTTACAATTCAACTTACAATCGGGCAGAGTATCCGAGCTCATGGACTATGTGATTTGGCAGCGAGCATTAACTTGATGCCGACATCGGTATTCAAGAAATTGGGGCTAGGCATTCCTAGACCAACGACAGTGATCTTGCAACTAGCTGATCGTTCTTTGGCCAGACCAAATGGCATTGTGGAGGACGTGCTGGTGAAAGTGGGCTCCCTTATCTTCCCGGTAGACTTTGTTGTGATGGATTTTGAGCCGGATGCAGAAGTCCCATTTATTTTGGGACGTCCTTTCTTGGCGACCGGGAAAGCGCTGATTGATGTAGCTGCAGGGCAGCTAACAATGCGGGCACACGACAAGGTGGAGGTATTTGATGTGTACAACGCCACGAAGCTTCCGGCCGTGTATGAGGAAATCTCAGTGATCAACGTGCTGGATCGAGAGAATATTGCTCAAAGTGTTGATTCGCGAGAGCTAGTGGGAAAACCACCGGTGAAGGACCCCCCAAAACTGGAATTGTGGCAAGAAGATCGAAATGCCACGGTCGCAATTAATAGGCAGCGATGTAAGCATTACTGGGGTGAGGACGGTAGTCGAGAGAAGACGTCTGTCACCCTAAAGGATGACTAAGCTTCAATGACGTCGAGCCGCGACGGTAAACTAGGCACTACACGTGAGGCAACCCCTGAAATTGTTGTAATAATTGAGTCGAATTAGTAGAAAAGAAAAAAAATAGAAAAATAAAAACAAAAACAAAAATTGTGTTTTTATGTTGAAATCTATGAATTATAACCAATTTCTTGTTGTGAGATGAATTTCAGGTTGAACGGAGGGCAAAAATGCAAAGGATCGCAAAGGAAAAATTGAGGTGAGAAAAATAATAAAAAGTGGCAAAACAGTGAGTCTGCGCGATGGCTCCGTGTCACGGAGGAGGGCCTCCGCGTTGACCTCCGTGACACGTTGAGGTGTAATTTTGGAATTTTTAAAATTCCAGAACACCTCCGCATTGGCTCCGTGTCGCGGAGGGGGTGCTCCTTGTTACCCTCCATGACACGTTGAGGTGTTAATCGCGACGGGTCACACCGGGTCGCGGGGTGACCTGCGCAAAAATCCCCCCTTTTAACCCTGAATTCCCTCAATTTTCCCTCATTTCTCACCCCCTCCGCGACAAAAACCCAAAAATCCCTCCTTCCCCAACGTGACATGGACCTAGGCACAAGTTTTCTTTAACTTTTCTTCGATTTCATCGAATTAAAGGTATGTTCTTTAACTTCATCTCAATTCTTGACAAATTTTTCGATTTTGAGCATGTGAAGTGAGTAAACCTTGCCCTAATTGTAAATTGAGCTTGAGTTCATTTAAGTTATTTTTGATTGATGTTCGTAGTATCATTTTGATTGTATGAACTCGATAAACACATGCTTGATCGAATTTTGGTGAAATATGTAGCTAGGGTTAGAATTTGATTGCGAAGAAACTAAATGTGATTGAAAATGTGAAAATTATGGGTTGGGCATGTTGGGGAAGGTGAATTGTGTTTTGCTTGATGTGAATATGCTAAATAAACGATGGATTTTCGGGAGAATGAAATTGTTGAATTGCATAGGTTGTGTTGAGAGAAGTTTTTGCTAAGTGCTATGTGATGAAATGGTATCGATGGTGATATTTTGATTAGCTGTATGATGTCTGAGTAGTACGTAGAACTTATTCCATCGAATTCTGTGAATGCACGAGGCATGTTGTTGTTTTTTTTTTTGTAAATTGGAAAGTGAGAATTGTCTTGCCGTAATGTCGTAATTGTGGCTAAGGACTAAATGTGGGGTGGCCTAGCTTAACCCAACCTTAGTCGAAGCTAATTTTGATTTGAATAACATTGGGACTGTCTGTTTGATTTGACAGGAACAATGGCAAGTAGGCAAGACAAAGGAAAGGGCGCATCTACATCGGGCCCCGGGAGGAAAAGAATTAGACTGGGAACAGCAGTCCCAGCAGCACCGATGGGTGACTGACGAAGGGAAGAAATGGTACACAAAGCACAAGGAGAACAAATACTTCCCCAAGGAGCACATTGCAAGGGAGCCGTTGGCACAGGAATTCCTCAGAATTGTACATCGGATTGACGCTGCCGGGCTGAACTTCATCTTTGAAGAGCCCAAGGAGTGCAATCTCCACCTGATTCGAGAGTTTTACACCAACTGGGACCCGACACTCCGCAATTACACTGTCAAGATAAGGGGGCAGGTATTCACCTTTGAGCCCCATCACCTTAATGCCATTTTGGGGGCGCGAGACACAGACGCCCATGTACTCCGGCAGCTGAACATCACTCCACCATATGCGGATATCAGACGCACTCTAAGTGGAGCCCGTTCTACAGCACGGTGGAGCAGGTATAAGGAGAGGGGCTACCATCAGACGCTTCCCTACTCTCAAATGAACAGGGAAGCCAGAATTTGGCTTAAGATCGTGTGCTCCTGCCTGATCCCGAGGGTGCACATGACAGATGTCACCCGGGATCATGTGTGCTTGGTCTACGCCCTGATGAAAGGGCTTGAGATTAATGTTGGGGCGGTGATTATCTCTGCCTTGAAGAGAGCCCGTTTGCATCGTGGTCACAGGTACGGGTTTGGTGGCTTGCTGACCACATTCCTAAGGGGCCTGGATATTGAGGAAGAGGCCCTGGACTACCTCCCGCAGATTGACATGCGTTCCTTGGACGTCAACAAAACTAAGGCACCTGACACCACTCATGGGCCATTTCTCACATTAGCCGAGCGACATGCTCGGGATGATCAGTATATGGCCCGCATGTTCGGGATACAGATGTTACAGTTACGCATAGGCGGGAGGCCAGCAACAAAAGATGAGCTGTGGCAGCTCGAGCTAGATTACCCCTTTGGAGAAAATGCCAGGGCTCTATGCCGAGTGGGGCCAGCTTTCGTGGAGCCCATTGATGATGATGTTCCCACAGATGAGGAGACATGCCGCGATGACTCATATGTTGAGTCAGATGAGGATAGCGGACGAGGCAACCGCACCTGACGAAGAAGTTGAATACTTCGACTAATTAGGGAGTTTCACCACCTACTCTTGTGCTATGCTGAATTTTGTGAACACTGGGGACAATGTTCGATTTAAGTGTAGGGTGGGAGTAGTTAGGTGCTGGTTGTTTTGTTGTTGTTTATGTTCATGTTTTGTTGTGATGCCTGTGAAAAAATTGTGACCCTGTGATTTTGGTGTTTATGTTTTGTATTGTAATTCGGTGTTGTAATTAATGTGAATCTGTTGTGTGCTGTGTGGAGTTGTTGTTAGCTAGGTGTGTAAATATTTTTGTTTTATCGAAATTATCGATATTTTTAAAATTTTTCGTTGAAATATTTTTATGATTGGGTTTCTCGACGTTTGTTTTCGGTGCTTTTACCGAGAATAGTCCCATTGAACCGAAGACGTAAATAGTGGTTGTTCCTTATGATGGATGGATGACGACCATCTTAAGGGAAATGTAGTCGATAGGAGTAGATTTTTTTTTGTTCTTTTAAATTTTTTCTTTTGTTTGTTTGTATCCCAAACGTGTCGTTACTTTATGGTTTGGAATTCTTGTTGCGTGTTGTACATGATATTTAGAATGCAAAGGTGATTCGTACAAAAGCATGCAACTTTGTAAACATGTTGAGATACCTAGACCATAGAGTTCGATTCGGTGTGATTGAGGCTTAATGTTTGAATTCTTGTAATTAGCTGATTGAAGAGTCTGTGAATATGTCTTGAGCTGAGGATGTGCAATGAGTGTGTGGTGAGGTTTCGATTCTTCCATGCTATTGTGAAGTGTCTAGAACTTGCCTGGTGTGTGTACGAAACAAAATGAAGGATGTGTATTGTAGGAAAGGATGTAGGCATTTCTTTGATTTAACCAAAAGTTTTTTTCCATTATCGTACCTACCTTGAATGTACATCCTAGTTAGCCCATTGAGCCTTTAGCCTATTTTTTCTTTTGTCGAAAAGGTACAAACCGAGCTTAACCCTTTCTTTTCATTATCCGTGAATTTGATCCAAAACTCTTAAGTGCTCAAGAAAAATAATTTTTCCACAGTGTCAAGGAGTGAAAAGTGTGAAAAAGAAAGGAAAAGCGGAAGTGGTGAAAGTAAAGAAAAGGTTAAAGGTGCACGTGCCGAATTTAATGAAATGAAGATGTATAACTAATCTTTGTTATTAAGTCGAGTGTGCTTAAAGAAATGGGGAACAAAAATAAAGAAAGGCTTCAAGAAAAGGGAGGAATTAAGGAAGAAACAATGCCCATAATGTGGTGGGATGTATTGAAAAGCGCTTAAGGAGGCTAGTTGCTATTATTGGTTAACCCGGTATCTACTAGTTCCTTAGCTTACATTACAACCCGTTAAGTCCTACGTGATCTTACATCACTCGTCCTTATATTAGTGGAGTAATACACTAGAGGCAAGCTTATGGGTCATGACATGATCCATGTGAATTCTTTGGGAGAGAGAGTGAAATCGTGTTCATATGCCCCTGCATATAATGTGTTTGAGATCGTATGATTGAAAAGGGGGAAATTCTCTTGTGTTGTGAGGGCACATGCTTGACGAGAGACTGAATTTCGTGTCGGATGTCTTGATCAGCTGATTTGCATGAGTTTTTCGAGATCGAGAGTCGACTCTTGAGTCTAGGAGGTCTTAATGTGTTGAATGGCACTGTATTGATGAGACTATGAATGTTTTCTTGATGATTTGCTATGTAAATAATCGGTATAACCATAACTTGAATTGTCGAGCCAAAGTAGCTATGATTGGGTGTCAATTGCATGAGATGTTAGATTTTTGTTCTAGGACGAACAAGGTTTTAAGTGTGGGGTAAGTGATCTTGGGCAGAATTATATGCCCAAGTGATACTCAAATGCTTCAGTTCGTCTTGTTTATCCATCTATATTTGTACATTCTCATGTGATTTGTAGTTAAAAGGTGAATTTATACTAACCAACATGATTAGTGTTGTTTTGCAGGAAAAATGTAATTTTAGGAAGCTAAGATGCATGTTGGGAGAAATCGAGAATGGACTCGGAAGCGAGCAGTGGAAAAGGCCAAGGAAATGCAGCAAATTAAGGGGCTCCGCGATGGAGATGTGTCACGTTGCCATCGTGGAGGCATTCTGCCCCGGATGATTAAAATAGGCCAAGTTCCAGTGAAGGTTCGCGTTGGTGCCGTGGGACGTTGGCCAAGCCACGCGTTGCACGCCGTGGCACGTTGGGTGTAATTAACTGGAGGACCGGATTCTAGTGAGGGTCCGCGTTTGTGGCGTGTCACAGAGGCAGTGCTCCGCGATGCACTCCGTGACACGTTGCTTGTTATTCCGGGAAAAATTTCCACTAGTACAAATAGCACACTTAGGTTTATTTTTCATGATTCTGACTTGGTTGAGCAAGAACATGGGTTACAGGCAGTTGAGGGGACGAAAATCTTAGGGTTCTTCTCTGTCTCTTCCTCCATTATTTTAATTGTTTGTATGATTTACACTCATTTAATGATGTTTAATCCACAAATGAGTGGCTAAATTCACTTCTTGCTGAGGTTAAGAACATTTGTAGTGGAATGTAATTATTGATCATCTTGGTTTTTCATCTTTTCTTCCATGGTTGTTCTATTAATTCTTGTTCTTACTGCATTGATGTTTGGCCAATATTAATGTATATCTAAAAAATCCGGTTTGCGCTCGAAAGAGAAAGAAATTGGAAAGTTGTGAATTGATAGGATATGATCTCTTCTTGGTTTGGGAAAATTGAGAATTGACTTACCTTCAGAATGGAAATATATCTAAAAGTCGTATTAGTCAATTAAGGAATCGGTTTCGTATGGCTAGAACATGAATTTCTTCTTATCACAGAAATGTAGGTGGAAGGTTCATGATTCTTAAGTTGGGTTAAATACGAGAGTTTTAACCCATAGGCAATAATTCTTGACTAGCAACCGAAAAAAAGATTAACCAATTTGTGTCAATAAATTGCTTCCCTGCATGTTCGTTTTAGCCTCAGCATGCTCGTTACTATAGTTCAGACTCAATTTGTACATTTGTTTTAGATTAGTATAAATTAGGAAACAAACTCCCAAAATCTTCTTGAAACTGTTGTCTGCATTATTAGAGTTAGAGTGTATTAACACTTGGTTTGATTATTACCTTGGTCCAGTCCCTGTGGGATCGATACTTGGCTACTCTAGCCATTTTACTACTTGTTCGACCACGTGCACTTGCGTGTAGGCATTCCAAACCACCGAACAAGTAGTCCTCCTCAGACGATACCAACAACAATTTTTGGTGAGTCCTCATCTTTTGAGGAAATTTTTTATTTTCAGTTAGTTACTTTAGGTTAGACTTTAGAGTTAGATGGGGGATTGTCCTAGCAACTCATTATTTAATAGTTGGCTTTCAGATATAGACACAAATTTTCATTATTGTATTTCAAATTCATTTGTATATCTTCCTGTTTGTAACCAAGTAAGCGTTCTAGGTATATGTCGATCCTAGTCGCAAATTACTTCAGAGAAGATATCTTTCTCCTTATATACTTGATGTTGTCTTATTGATTCTTCTATCGAGTTCACAACAAGAATGTGGATGTATTTCAAAGAATCTTTGCGTGCGCCTTTCGCTTGGCTTTTTTGAGTAAAGAACCCAACTCATCTGAAGTTAATAAAAATGAACCATTTAACCTTTTAACCAGTGTATTCTAAGTAGTGGAAATAAGAATCTGATGTATTCTGATTAAAAATATGTTGTTCACGTATTTATATAGGTTATGCCAACACAGTGCCAACAACTTTAATTTTCACAAAAATGGCCATAAATTCATTATAGGAACTCAAAATGCAAATATTCTTTTTCCTATAATTCCTAAATAATGATATGAACCTACTCATTCAATCAAAACTCAATTTCCTGCTAGTTTTCCTAGTTAGATATCATTTTTGCTTATTTAAAAATTATTTCATATTTTGCGATAAAAACTCATTCATGAGTTATCGAAATTGCTCCAAACATTCTAGATTAGTACTATAATCCATGTTAAGAATTTTAAATGTCTCAAAATAATGTTTGATCTCTAGAACAAAAAATAGGCCTCTGAGTCGTCACATTTTATACCTAAAACCATGCCAAAACACCTAAAACATTCAAAATCCACCTGAAACTCATCCGAATTAAATCAAAATTTGTGAACAAGTTCAATCTAATCATACAAACAAGTTAAAACTTTGAAATCCTTAACTTGAGCACATTTAGTCAACTATTTGATCGACGTGAACTCATAACTTTAGATGTTCGAAACTAATTTGGAAGCCCCAGAACACAAACCAAATATGCAAATCAATCATAAACTACATTATAGATTTATTAGAATCATCAAATCACCTATATGAGGTTATTTTGAGTGAAAGTTGACTGTGGTTATACCTAGGTTTCTTAAAACTCAAAATTTTAACCAAAGGCGCAAATCACTACCGAACACCTTGGGATCCATGTAAAAATAATCCAGCTAAGTAATAATTCACCATATGAAACTAACAAAGCTTTGAGAATCCAAATCTGACCTTATTAACCTAAAATATTTACTTTGGTAAAACTTCTCAATCCTCAAACCTTCAAAACTGAAAATCTCATCATTTGATCACCTTAGAAATCATATCACTCATCCCTGTAAATTCTAAACAACAAAATGAAGCTACGAAAAGATTCAAACAAGGAAAATGGGTCAAAATCATAAAAAGACCATGTAGGTTGTTACATCTGCAAAATTGCGCCTCCTTATTTAAAATCCAAAAGTTGGACTCCTAGTTTGATATCTTTATTACTCAAAAATCATGCAACTATGAAAACCTTATGAACATTACACCCTCATTGGGTCTAAAACCTCAGTAAAGTATTTTACTACTCATATTGTAGGAAATAATAATAAAGAGATAATGAAGTCATAAGATGATATTTAGAATCAACAGATGAAAGTAATTCAATATTGTTCTTTGTGCTTCGTAAATTGTGTAACTAGAGAGAAAATATTTATTACAATTTTAAACAATCAAAATATGTAACTCTTCTCCATAAATACCCCATAAACAGTAATTATAATGTCCCTCATAGTTCAAATTCTAAAACTATTAAATTACCCGTTGACAAACTCCACAAACTGTTAAATAGAAATATGGTGCGTGAATTCCATTTATCTCTTTTGTGGAATCCAATCTAGGGTTGTTGGGATTCTGTCATAGAATACTCCACGTACCTGAAATGATCAATGTTTAGTGAAATCTTCTATATTTTGACTTCCCAATACTTCATACCTTAGATCTATAGAACATGAATGTGACATACGATCCATAATTTCCATCGTTACTTAGTCAACTCTGAACACCTTACAGACACATCCTCTAATCATCTCCATGGTGGCATCCACGTCTTGGGCTTTAGATTCACGACCTGTGTAATACCCAATTCTTGGTACTTTTTATTTTTTTCCTTGGTTTGACTACATTGACATAAAACACCAACTTAACAACATTCTAATATTAGAAACACAGAGAGAAGAAAAAATACATTGAAAACTCATGTAAAACATAATGAATGTGTTGTAATTTCAATACACATCATCAACCTTTAGGTTTCCAAGCTTCTAGCTTTTTATTCTCTCCACTGATGCTCATCTTGTTACCTCAAACAATATGTCACTCATCCGCTTAAGTTGTTAATCACACTTTATGTCCATAGGAAGGGTCATCTGGTAAAATTAATTCTAATACTTAAAATAATAGAACATGTCATCACATTTTAGAATTTTAAGGAAATGCATCAATAATTCACTAAAAATAAAATCTGCTTCATGGACTTTGATTTGCTAATTACAGTTGGAGGTTTATCATTCTAAGAAAAAAATAAATAATTTACGTTGAAACAAATCTAGTTATGGATTATGATTTCCAAAATCTAGTTAGACTTTTAGCATTTCAAGAAAATACATAAAGAATTCACATAGAAACAAATTTACATCTTGGGTTATGATTTCAAAAATCAGATTCAGACATTTAAAGTTTTATGAAAATAAATGAAGTATGCACTTAATTTGTCACAACCCGAGCATGGACCCCAGATTGAGACAGAAGACCTAGAAACACGAATGGCTCTAAAATAACTAATGGTACATACATAGCATAACTTAATAACATAATCAAGAGGAAAAATGGAATGAATGTGAATAAGCAGAAGACTAAATACCATAGAATATAGATCAAGTGAATCCATCACAATGCTGAATCTCAAAGCTGATCATACTAGTCCATATCTGAAAAAGCCTCTACTAACTATTGAGATACTGGGACAAGCCCCAGATATCTCCAAATCTAAAACTAAACTAACATAACAAATCTAAACTGATAGATGTCTTCGGATAATGAGGACTCACCCAAAGCAATGGTGAACTGGACTGAAGAGGAAGCGAGCTATCGACGAAACTGAGCTGGATCACCCAAGCCTATATCATGAGACGACATAAAATAAAGTATGAGTTTAGTACTTGGAATATACTAAGTATGTAAGGTAGGTAAAACATGCTTAATAAATCATTAGTAGAAAATATGCATAAAAATCAAAAGATCATGAGAGTTATGACTGCATGCTAAAAACTGTATTTAAGATATAATAATAACAAGCTGGTTATCATAACTGAACATAGTGACCCAAGATTTATAAATGGAAATCATATAACTTGTCAGAGCTGAAATTGTAAGTAAAAGCCCATAAACCGATCATTAGGTCAAATCTGTTGTATAACATAATCTCATAAGTCATGAATATGAATAACTAAAATCATGAGGAATAATGGGAGACTCGTCATAACCGAAAACCATCATGATAGAGCTTATGTGATACCCCAACTATCACACTCAAGTGGGAAGAGCCGTGCAAAACCTTGCCAGGGTTAAGGATGTTAAACAATGATATCTCTATCAAGATGAGCCCCTTAGAGTGAGGGAAAACTCTCCTGAGAGGTCCCAAACATATATACATATACCTACGTTGATGCGTAGTTCTAAGACAGGGGACCCTCGAGAGCCCAAGCCTACTTGGTGCTAAACTCTACTTTCAAAAATATGCATAGTTCTCGCATCATATTTCAACGAAGTTGAAAACATAATATCAAACATACCTTGAAATATGAACATTGGGGGTCTCGGCTCCAAACATATCATAAACTGTGTTAGGAGTCTTGACTCCAAACCACATGATAAGCTGATATTATTAGCCTTGGCTAAATAAAAAACACATACTTAACTTGCATGGGCTTTCCCCAAATCATAAAATCATGCATACTTGAAATAGGCTTCATAAATCATAATCATGAAATCATAATTTGAAAGTTCATAAATATTCATGCATACTAGATATCTCATCATACTTGAAATCATTGATCATAATCTTAAATTTCATAAAAACTTGCATAATAGGGCATAATTTATAATAACTTCAAATCATGAATTTATAATCAAATTTAGGATAAAAACTCTCCATTATAATTGAAACATACTTTAGAATATGAGGAGATTAGACCCATAAATATAGCATAGGTAGTTTCATAGAATTGGGTTAAAACCCTAGGAATCAATATACTTGATTAAGAACTTGAATTCATGAATTTTAGAAGATGCTTGGGCATGAGGGTAGATGAAATCCCTCATTCATAGCCCTACATACCTTGGTAAAGGTATATCAAAACTAGCCTTGAAAGCCCAAGAAAATTGCAGAAAAAATTGGGAGAATTCTAGCTTGATCTTGAAAGGGAATCTCAATACATTACATGCATGGGAGCCTAATGACTTTGTATAGGCTAAACCCTCTTAAATAACTCATTTCAAGGCTTAAAAGGATGTCATTAGGATGTTAGGAGCTCAAAAATTTACAAAACTATCCCCAGGAAATCATATGAAAAACCTGTCTGTCGGCTACAACGACCAATCCAACGGGTTGTTGTAGGATACAATGGGTCGTTGAACCGTCCATTGAATCTGAAACACTTTTAGTACTCCGCTGAATTTTAGAACAATGACCGATCAGGATGGGTCATCATACGAAACAACGACTCATCGCTCCATCCATTATTTCCTAGGGAAATCATGGTACTCTTCTGGTTCTCCAACCGACTAGACAAGATGAGTCGTTACTTGAAACAATGACTCATCATATCCTATCATTGTCCCCTCAAACACTCTATCATAGTTTCTAAAGTCCTTGCAATGTACAAATACAACAAGTAATCACTCGCCACCACGGGTCATTGCACCCTTTCGTTGTCATTGAATTGGATTTGGGCATTTTCTGAACTCCATTTAATGACCACTCAGGATGACTCGTTGAATCATCCAATGAGTTTTGGCTAGACTCATTGTTTCTGGGGGAAACTTGATTGATGGCTTACAACGAGTCACACAATGAGTCATTGTTTCTACCAACGAGTCGTTGTTTCTAACAATAACTCATTCCTTCAGTCGTTTTGTCACTCAAGTGCAATTTTCCTGTTTTTCTCTATATCAATAGTCAGGTCTGATTTTAGAAACTTTTGGGGTATTACATAATTATAAGGCATTAAAAATATTATTAGGCAACTATATATAAACCCTTTTTCCTCATTTAACTTTCTCAATTATAGTCTCTTATGTCTTAAGTAAAGTGCTCTACTTTTATTGAGTGTATGCAAAAAATGGCTAGCTAGAAGTTTGAGGAAACCATAAAATCAATTGTATGTGATAGAAAAACCCTTCTATTATAAAAGAACAACAAGGTTGTTTAAGAAAGCAGAAGAGTCGTCCATCTTATGTGATGTACAAGTTGGGCTAATTATTTGATGTCCTGGTGGAATTACTTCTTGGCCATCTGCAACTGAATCAAGGAAAAGAGTGAAATGGTATTTTGGTCATTCTAAGATCGTAAGGATGAATACGCTAGTTAAAAATGAAATCTATTTAGACAAAATGGTAAAGGCTCGAGAAGAAAGCATTCGGAAAATGAAACAGAAGAATAAGGAGAAAAAAATGGAACTATAGTTGAATGAAGTTATTGAGGGAAAGAGCATTTACGAACTCGTTGTTGAAGAACTTAAAGTACTAATAAATCGATTTTCTCTTAAAAAGGCTAAAATTGATGAGAGAAAAATCAACTCCAGGAACATGGTCATCCAATAGAAGATGATGACAACAATGCTGGAGAGAAGAATGGACACCTGAAAAATTAATTTTGGTAAAGCATTTAATACTTTTGTGGTAGAGTCAATGACAATTTCATATTTATTTTTCAATAATATTTTCTATTTAATATGATTTATTTGTCTTTATTATGATGATGTCTGTTCTACAGATATCTTAAAGTTATTCAATTTTACTAGAAAAATCTGTCTTACTATTTTTCAGTCAACATTATTGTCACGCCCTACCTTGGGAGGCATACTTGGCATCTAGTGCTACATTAGAATTTGGCTGACTTGACTAGGCCTATGCACGTCTGGTGCAGGCCTACAACTCATTCAGGAACAACACGCTATATCTCGGCTGTAAACACAGCCTCCGGCCGACAAGGCCGCATAGCCACCTATAAAAGAAAATAGCTAACCAGCAACAACAATAATAGGGAATCCTATATGGGCTGACAAGACCACCATGATATCTAGTTATAACTGAAATGGAAATCAGACGCTATACTAGGCTCCACATGGCCAACACATAAAATAAGACGTATATAGGCCCCACACGGCCAACAACAGCTAACTAACTGACAATTGTAGTCTGCAAGGCTCTAAGAATACAGATAGTGTTCGGGACAGGGCCCCGGCCTGCCCAAATGCTTATACAAATAAAAGATTGAATCTCTACCACTTGGAAACCCCGAATGAGAGGAGCTGGCCAACTGCTAACTTTGAACGACTGTTACTGAAGGCCCTGAACTCTGTCTGTCTAAACCTATAGGCAAGTAATGCAGTGACCAAGGGAGAGCGTCAGTATAATATTTACCGAATATGTAAGGTAGTAAATAAGCTAATAAAGACTGTAAATAAATAGAAAGAGAATGGCAGGAAGATTAACCTGTAAGCTTGCTTATTCTTAATCTGCATCTAACAAAATGCGACATGTACGTGAACTAAGACTGTATCATTACACATTCATAAATTATAACAAGCAGGCAAGAATACAAACAAGAACCTAACCTAGCCCCCATAAGCCTAAAAGGTACAAACAACATAGAAACCTACCTGGGCCCCCATAAGCCCCGGCAAGTACAAACAAGTCCACTTTTACTATCTGATTATTAATGATTGTACATATACTGTAACTCGTGATGGCCCTCGCGGCCTCAATTTGGTGGAACTCATTACGGCCCTCGCAACCTCGATCTGATGGAACTTAAGACATCCCTCGCGACCTCAATCAATGAAACTCAATATGGCCCTCACGGCATCAATAGATGAAACTCAATATAGCCCTTGCGGCCTCAGTCTGATAGAATTCAATATGGCCATCGCGACCTCAATCAATGGAACTCAATATGGCTCTCGCAGCCTCAATCAATGAAACTTAATATGGCCCTCGCGGCCTCAATAAATGAAACTCAATATGGACCTCGCGGCCTCAATCAATGAAACTCAGTATGGCCCTCACGGCCTCGATATGGTTTCGGACATCATACTGCCCCTACAAGTCGGATATACTCCTGAGAAGTCATCCCTAACCTCCTATAAGTATCTTATTACCGCTGTTAGCCTAGAGGTAATACTGCAAAAACTGTTGTTCTATTCCCTTGGATGCTAACTGAGTCTATTTAGATTTCATATGCCTTCTTTGGGCAATTCCTAACCTCGTATGTGTGTTTATCTGGATTTAGCCATTCCCGACAACCTGTACCTGGGTATCTGACAAGAGTAGGTTGGGGCGTTGGCCCCGTACCTAGCTACTAACTAAACTCCCCCCCCTTAGGGCATCTACTGTTCTATCAGGATGATACAACTGAGGTGGCACCCTGAGTGATTTGTGCGATTAGCACCACCTCGACTAAAGCTATTTGTCATTAGCAATAGCAACTAGTGGTGGACTGACCTTCAACTCTCCAGGAAACTTCGGTGCCACTGACTATGGTGTGCGACCATACTTACATAATTCTGGTCATGGAGGCATCAAGATACACCAATAGTCTCTGGGCGTGCTCTATTGACAATACACACGCCGAACTAATTGTTATATCGCCCGGCTACGCCCATACTATTGAATTTACTAACTCAGGCCCAATAACTATCTACGAGCTTCTAGGGTCTAGGCCTGAAAATATAAAGTCTGATATTACTAACACACTAAAGTGAAGGACAAAGGAATATATATGACGCTCCTAGCGTGTGACACACTTAACATGCTCCTTCTCGATGAGAGATACTGCGGTATAATCTATATACATTTTTTAGAAGCTAACCAGAACCTATATAACCATAGTCCACTGATAGCAGCTAATCACAGCATATCTGATCTTCATATACCAACGACAGTTGGTTACAACATTTCTAATCATAATCTACTGGTAGCGACTATCTACAACATATGGGACCGTTATCTCTACTCGAGAACATACGTCGTAACACTATACGACGAGAATAACTTGTCGAGGGTTAAGCCTTACATACCTCTATTGTCATTTTCTGAATAACCACCGGGTTTCCACTTGTATTCGGGAGCTCTGTTCAGCTGTAATCGTTATACTGAGAGAAAGAGATGAATTTCAATACCAAACTCGGCGTAAAATGATAATTTTTAATACCAATATTGACTATACTTCAACTTAATTAAACACGGCCGAAAACGTATTATTTTCTGAGAGTTTAGAAGGGAGAAATGCTTACTTGAAGCCTGTGATAGTAGAGAAATAAGTTTGGAGAAATTCCGACAACTTTGGCTCGGCGGCGTTATGATTTGCCAGGCGAATTTTATGAAAATAACTCTGTAGTAATGCTCCCTGCGGGCTTAAACTCCAATATGTAAAGTTAATTTGAATTTGGATGGCGTTTGGTACTGTAATCGGACGAATATCGTTGAAAACCTCATTTATTACTCCCTCTGTCCGAATCTACTTTTGGAGAATGACTTGAGATTAAAGGGAGGGACTTATATATATATAGCATGGGTGGTGGCAGGGGTGTGCCTCACACCTCCCATTGAGGCTGCCACCCTAGCGCGTCGTGCCTCGTGCCTCCCATTGAGGCAGCAAGCCTGGTGCATTGCATTGGCCAGTGCACTGCTGACTGGCGCGTCATGCTGCCCCTCACGGCCTAGTCTCGCCCGACCTTTCTCCTGAGGCTTTTTCCATATGCATCAAGAACTTCTTCCTCGTCACAAATCCATGTGTACAGTTACTAATCATTAACTTTTACGGAGTGTAACAACCTCCCCCCCTTAGGAACATTCATCCTCGAATGTCAACTTTAACTCGAAGGAGTCTAACTCTTTCAACTATTATTTCGGAAAAATTTCAACAGAGTCTCCCCTTATAGTATAGACTATCTGAAAATCCTGAAACGCAGAAACGTCCAACACACGCATTTCATATGACACTATCAAAACTGTTTCACAACAAGATTGTAGTCGACTAAACAATATTGATAACATAAGCAATAAAATAGCAGTTGAATGATAATATCATCTGAACCATGTAATAATCCTAGAACAAGTGGGGATATCTAGGATTCACGTCATCCTCAGTTTCCTTGGTCGTTCCATCTTTATTCCTATTTCTCTACAATACTTTAATAAAGACCACATCTATAGTCCTTAGCCTACGAACTGCCGATCTAATACGGCGACTAGAACCCTTGTGTGGGTTAATTTCCCAGTAATTCGGATGTCCTCAACTGGAACAACTCGGGATGAGTTTCGTATACCCTTTTTTCAACATTGACATGTGGAAGCTGAATGGGCAGGTCCTAGCTCTGGAGGCAATTTTAGCTCATATGCCATTTCGCCCGTTCTCTGGAGGATATGACATGGGCCAATAAACCTAGGCCTCAGCTTGTCCTTCTTACCTAATCTCTTAACGCCCTTTTTGGCAAAGTTTCTAGAAATATCCAACTATTGCTTCAACCTTTAGCTTCCTGAGTCATACCTTAGGATGGGACTCTTGATGGCCCTTGGCTATCGGTAATCATTTCTTGGTAAGTTTAACTTCTCAGTTTGTCTGTTATAATATGCCCTGGTTCAACTACCTTTAATTTACTTTGGGGGGGCTTCCACTTCCACTCATAATCGACCACCGGGCATCTGACCTGAGTGCTCTGTTGGGTTGTTTACTTGGAGATAAGAAGTCATACTCATGTTAACGTGCGCTCTAATCTGTTCTAACAGTTTCCCAGGACCTAGTTGGAAGTTGTGCCTCTCTATCAGGGATTTCTATACACTGAGGCTCCACGTAACTAGACTACTTCCATTCGGCGAGACACAAATTAATCTCATTAGTCTTTCAACACTGACTCAAATGAGCTAATCTACACTTGGTATGAGATAACCTTGTGATTGTATTCATGTTTATTACTCTCCACTCCCTTGCAGGCACAACCATCCCCTATATTGGCCTACTTAGTTCCTGCTATTTCATCTTTTCTGGCCTGTCACCGGAGCTCTATTTCTATGGTTCAATGATATCTTCTATCTTCCCATGCCATCAGTAGGTCTCTCTTTTTGACTCATTGCATTTTCGTTAAATTCTTGAAGTATGGTCTACTAATTGAAGTTCTGCCACCCTTGGAATATAGAGTCGACCTCTAGGTGCTATGACTTTGCCCCTTATTATCCTTAGGGCCAATGACTTCCTACTGGACCTCGTTTCCAGGTTATACTGGGTTAGAGTCTCTGTGTCGGCACTTTTTTGCCTTCTCCACTAGCGGGGTTACAACAACAAACTAGGTTACAACTTTACTATCTCTTAATTGTTAGCCCGATCCTTAGTTCTCAGCATTCGACAGTAATCCTATGCTCTATCAACATGGAGGTGATTCTGGTTTCCCCCAAAGTTAGGTATTTGTGTCTTTCCCCTTACTTTCCTTAGACTGAACTCTGGGGTTTGTGGCTTCTGTCTCATATTGTTAACGATATTGTTAACTAAATCGACCGACCTACATTCCTTCTAGCCCGCACTCGGGCCCGTTTTGTTCATATGATTTCTCCGCACTCGACATAACCAACTAAGGCCATAGCCATTATTCTGCAGGTACATTCTACTTTCATTAACATGCTGCGGCAGAATCGACCTAATTATGACTTGAGCTTTACTGTTGCTAGGGGTTTATCACTTATAGACCCTCACACGTACTTTGAGTGTTACTAATAGTCTTACCTTCTCTACGGATTTACTATCGTGGAGGTCTACACAATTTACTTAAACGCTAGGGGTCTCCACCACTTTCTAACATTTTTCAGAGTCAACAAATCCAACCTTCCTATTCCATTTACTCTGGGCAACATAACCTTAATCCTTACGCTCTTCGCTATACTAAACCAAAACTAGGAGGAGGGAATAGCCGTTTCTTACTAAAATGGGACTGAGGTATGGAACTATACAACATTTGAAGGGTTGGAGGTAAGAATCCCGCAATTCCCTCTCTTTTTCATACCCTTCAGGTAACCTAATGTTAACTGTTACCCTTACCAGATCTTGTATATCTAATATATAAGTTGACTCGTATATACTCTATACTCCTGACCTCCTACTCTGAGTTGACTCGTATATACTCTATACTCCTGACCTCCTACTCTGAGATTATAAAAAGAACTGGGGACGGTACTGGCATATCTACTACCTTATGAGATTCCTGGTGCCCCACGAAGATATTGTGAAAATCAAAAGACATTCAGCTTCGTCCTCAAACTGGTTGTCCCCCAACTATGGCATCACACTGGTACCCTTTCCGGCTGCTGCAGCTAACTAGTGGTTGGCTGGAATCTATCTCATATTAAACCTTATCCTAGATAGACATAACAATGAAAGCTTAGGGACTCAACCCTGTACAACTCGACTCTATAGCACGATCTATGAAGAAGAAAGGGTAACCATACTATTATGTCTCGTAGCCTCCTACTTATAGAATGAGGTTCACAACACATTTATAAGCAAGACTCTACTAGACACGGCTTGCAGACTCCCTAGGATACGAACGACTCTGATACCATGTTTGTCATGCCCCACCTTGCGAGGCATGACTGGCATCTAGTGCCACACTAGAATCTGGCTGACCTGACTAGGCCAATGCACGTTTGGTGCAGGCCTACAACTAAATTTAGGAAACAACGGGCTATATCTCGGCTGTAAACATAGACTTCGGCCAACAAGGCTGCATAGCCACCTATAAAAGAAACCAGCTAACCAACAACAACAATAACAGGGAATCCTTTGCGGGCCGACAAGACCACCATGATATCTAGTTATAACTGAAATGGAAATCAGATGCTATACTAGGCCCCATACAGCCAACACGTAAAATAATATGTATGTGGGCCCCACACGGCTAACAACAGCTAATTAACTAAAAATTGTAGTATGCAAGCCTCTAAGAATACAGATAGTGGTTGGGATAGGGCCCAAGCTTGCCTAAATGCTTATACAAATAAAAGACTAAATCTCTACCACCTGGCAACCCCGAATGAGAGGAGCTGGACAAACTACTGATTCTGAACATCTGTTACTGAAGGCCTTAAACTCTGTCTGTCTAAACCTACAAGAAAGTAATGCAGTGCCCAGGGGAGGGCGTCAGTACAATATTTACCGAATATGTAAGGTATTAAACAAGCTAATAAAGATTTGAAATAAATAGAAAGAGAAGGGCAAGAAGATTAACCTGTAAGCTTGTTTATTCGTAAGCTGCATCTAAAAAATGCTACATGTACGTGAGCTAAGACTGTATAACTACACATTCATAAACTATAACTGGCAGGCAAGAATACAAACAAGAGCCTAACCTGGCCCCCATAAGCCTGCAAGGTACAAACAACACAAAAAAACCTACCTGGGCCCCTATAAGCACCGACAAGTACATACAAGTCCACTTTCACTATCTGACTATTAATGATTATACGTATACTGTAACTCGTGATGGCCCTCGCAGCCTCAATTTGGTGGAACTCATTGTGGCCCTCGCGGCCTCGATCTGATGGAACTCAATATGGCTCTCGCAGCCTCATTGTAATGGAACTTAGTATGGCCCTCGCGGCTTCAATCAATGAAACTCAATATGTCCCTCACGACCTCAATAGATGAAACTCAATATGGACCTCGCGGCCTCAGTCTGATGGAACTCAATATGACCCTCATGACCTCAATAAATGGGACTCAATATGGCCCTCGCGGCCTTAATCAATATAACTCAATTGGCCCTCGCGGCCTCAATCAATGAAACTCAATATGGCCCTCGCGGCCTCAATCAATGAAACTCAATATGGGCCTCGCGGCCTCAATCAGTGAAACTCAATATGGACCTCGCGACCTTGATATGGTTTCAAACATCATACTGCCCCTACAAGCACGACCCTATAGGCAAACATCTAACACCCAGACGTCGTAAGGGATAACCAACCTAGCTAGGGTAATTCTGATGAGGGTTACTATATTGTCACTATCATCTCAATGCTATTCATAACAGCTGAACATGATAGGTTTACTCTAGGACACCTGCCCTCTGCGTAAAACAACTGTGGGGTTCTTTAGTCAAATATGCTCCTAAGCAGTCAACCCTAACCTCCCATAAGTAGCTTATTACAACTGTTTGCCTTCAGGTAATACTGTAAAATTGTGGTTCTAGTCCTTTGGATGCTAACCGAGTCTGTTCAAATTTCATATGCCTTCTTTGGGCGATTGCTAACCTCGTAGGTGTGTTTATCTGGACTTAGCCATTCCCAGCAACCTGTACCTGGGTATCTAACAAAAGTAGGTTGGGGCGTTGGCCCCATACCTAGTTATTAACAAAACTTCCCCCTTTAGGGTATCTACTGTTCTATTAGGCTGATACAACTAAGATGGCGCCCTGGGTGATTTGTGTGATAAGCACCACGTTAACTAAAGCTATCTGTTATTAGAAATATCCACTATGTGGTGAACTGACCTTCAACTCTCCAGGCAACTCCGGTGCCTGTGACTCTGGTGTGCGGCCATACTCACATATTTCTGGCCTTGGAGGCATCAAGATATGCCAACGGTCTCTGGGCGTGCTCTACTGACAATACAGGCGCCGAACTAATTATTATATTGCCTGACTGTGCCCATGCTATTCAATTTACTAACTCAAGCCCAATAACTATCTACGAGCTTGTAGGGTCTAGTCCTGACAATATAACGTCTGATTCTACTAACACACTGAACTGAAGGACAAAGGAATTTCTATGACGCTCCTAGCGTGTGATACACTTAACATGCTCCTTCTCGACGAGAGATACTGTGGTATAATCTATATACGTTTTATAGAAGCTAACCAGAACATATATAATCGTAGTCTACTGATACCAGCTAATCACAACATATCTGATCTTCATATACCAACGACAGTTAGTTACAACATGTCTAATCACAATCTACTGGTAACGACTATCTACAGGACCGTTATCTCTACTCGAGAACATAAGTCGTAACACTGTACAATGAGAATAACTTGCCAAGCATTAAGCCTTACATACCTCGATTGTCATTTCCTGAATAACTGCCGAGTTTTCACTTGTATTCGCCAGCTCTCTTCAGCTGTAACCATTATACTAGGAGAAAGAAATGAATTTCAATATCAAATTTGACATAAAGCAATAACTTTTAATACCAATATTAACTATACTTCAACTTAACGAAACACGGTTGAAAATGTATTATTTCCCGAGAGTTCAGAAGGGAGAAATGCTTACTTGAAGCCTGCGATCGTATAGAAATCAGTTTGGAGCAATTCTGACAACTTTGGCTTGACGGGGTTACGGTTCACCAGGAAAATTTTACCAAACTAACTTCGTAGTAATGCTCCCTGCGGGCTTAATCTTCAATACCTGAAGTTAATATGAATTTGGACGGCGTTTTATTGTGTAATTGGACGAAAACCGTTGAAAACCTTGTTTATCACTCCCTCTGGCAGAAGCTACCTTTGGAGAATGACTTGAGTTTAAAGGGAGGGACTTATATATATATATATCATATATATAGCATATATAGCATGGGTAGTGGCAGGGGTGTGCCTCGCGCATCCCGTTGAGGCTGCCACCTTGGCGTGCCGCGCCTCCCATTGAGGCTGCCATCCTGGCGCCACACGCCTCCCATTGAGACAGCAAGCCTGGCGCGCCGCGCTGGCCAGTGCACTACTAGCTGGGGTGTGTCACGCTGGCCCCTCGAGGCCTAGTCTCACCCGACCCAGCTCCTGAGGCTTTTTTCATATGCGTCAAGCTCTTCTTACTCATCACGAATCTACGTGTACATTTACTAATCATTAATTTTTACGGGGTGTAACAATTATTATATCTATAAGATTGGGGTTGTTGTTGATCTTATCTTTGGTCATATATATTCTCCCTCCATTACTCTATATCCATAAATATTAAATTTTGTTTGAATTTATTCTATGCAAATACTATTTGACTCATCGATCCATAGAATTGATAAAATTACTTACCTCTTTATTAATATTTGTCCAAAGATAAACATATGTATTTCCTCATATTTGAAAATGTCATTAACCAATAAAAACATACAAAGGTCAAACAAAACTTAAAATAAATATGCTTTCTCTATGTTTCCTTCAAAGGGATGAGGATTTACTGGACATAGTATTTCAAAAAAAATTATTTTTGAGTATCTGGTTATGTGATCGGAATCGTAAGGCTCGGTATATGTTTACGCGATAAAATAAATACATTAAATCATAGAATTTTTAAGATCTTACACTCTTATTATTGAAACATTTAACCAAGAGAATGGGTTAGTGGTCAATAAGGTAATAGGAAAATCATGACCTCACAGGTTCGAATTCTAGTAGAGGGTAAAAGTACTTGTTGATTTTCTCCCACGTGTATATGATTTGGTAGGCATAATTACTCCGTATCTATGTTGATATAACACAACGATTAGCTGATGAAATAGTCGATATGCTCATACATTGGTCCGGACATCACCATCATCATCAAAAATAAAATTAACCATCATTAGTATGTCTGCAATATCTTTTTTCTAGAATTTTTCTTGGATAATAGAATAAGTTTTAGAAAATCATAGTTTGTTAATTTTATAAGGTGAGAGTTTAAAACCATATATTAGTGGTCATGACAAATTAGTCATATTATTCATGGATTATTGTAGAAAAATATATAAATAAGAAACTCACTAACACATTAACTGAAGAAAATTTAAATTAATAGATTTTATTTTGTATTTTCACTTCAGAGAGGTAAGGTCATAAGTCTTTTTGAGTTTATCAACTCCCAAAATTTGCTTTATATATTATATTATCTAAAATAAAAGTTAACTTTCTAGCATTTTTAAGTATCTTATGAAAGTGCATGAAGAATTTACTTCGAAGCAAATCAATTATTCAATTTATTTCAATGTTGGATGAAATTTTACAAATCAATTTTAAAATGATTAATTATATGATATTATCAAATGTTCTTAGGAATCTGTATAACAATTCCCTTTCCTCATTTAACTTCATAAATACTCAATCATAAGTTTTCTTTTGTATTGTTTGTGCAAAATTTGGAGTTCAAGAAGCTTAGAAACAATCGTGATTTAGGTAACGGTGACATGAACTAAATTGATGGATTATGTGGGCGACTACCTTACTCTACTTCGACTAGAGAACCCTTTAAGACACCATTTCCAAAACAATATTAGTATCAATAGAGCTGTAATACCCGACATTAATAAACCTTTTAAGTAGTAAAAAAAAGGTATGTGTATATATATGTGTGTCTGTGTGTGCGTGTGTGAGTAAATATCAATATGAATTATTAATTTTTTTTAGATTTATTAACTGATGATTGCTTCATGTCTTGAAAAATTAGATATATGTATTACTCTAACAAATTGAGATGAGATTAATAGATGAAAATTGAGATTAAATAAATCAAACTCACCATTGAAGTTATAGAAAAAATAATATGAGTTAGTATAAATTGTGAATTATGGATCGATTGAAGTTATCCATAGAATGGGCAAACATTAAAACAAAATCAAGAGTCAACTAAAAATTTTCACTGATACTCATCTTGTCACCTCAAAAAATATGTCACTCATCCTCTTAAGTTATTAATCACAATTTAAGTCTATAGGAAGGGTCATCTGGCAAAATTGATTCTAATACATAAAATAATAGAACATATCAACACATTTTATAATTTGAAGAAAATGCATCAATAATTCAATGAAAATAAAATATACTTCATGGACTATGATTTTCTAATTACAGTTAGAGTTTTAGCATTTTAAGAAAATACATAAATAATTTACTTTGAAACAAATCTGCTTCATTGAATATGATTTTTAAAATCTAGTTGGACTTTTAGCATTTTAAGAAAATACATAAAGAATTCACATTGAAATAAATTTGCTTCATGGATTATGATTTTCAAAATCTAGTTGGACTTTTACTATTTTAAGAAAATACGTAAAGAAATCACTTAGAAATAAATCTACTACTTGGGTTATGATTTCAAAAATCAGATTTAGACTTTTAAATTTTATGAAAATAAATGAATAATAAACTTAATTATAAGGCACTAAAAATATTTAGGCAACTATATATAAATCCATTTTCCTCATTTAACTTTTTCAATCACCGTCTCTTCTTTCATAAGTAAAGTGCTCTGTTTTTTATTGAGTGTATGCAAAACATAATTGATAAAATTTCTTCTCTCTTTATTAATATTTGTCCAAAGAGAAACATATGTATTTCCTCATATCTGAAAATGTCATTCTTCCATAAAAATTTACAAGGGTCAAACAAAAAATAAAACAATAAATGTGTTTTTTAAGTTTTCTTGAGAGGGATGAGGATATACTGGACATAGTATTTAAAAAATATTACTTGCGAGTATCTGATTATGTGATCTAAATCATATGGCTTAGTACATGTTTACGCTATAAAAACAATACATCTCTTAAAACTGAATCATACTATTTTTTTGAGAGGTTACTTTCTTATTCTTTGAAAAATTTAACCAAGAGTATGGGTTGATTGTTAATAAAGTAGTAGGAGAATCATTATTTCACAAGTTCAAATTCTAGTAGAGGGTAAAAGTACTTGGTGATTTTCTCCCATGTGTATATGATTTGATAGGCATAATTACTCAGTATCTATGTTGATATAACATAACAATTAGCCAATGAAATAGTCAATATGTTCATACAATAGTCCAAATATCATCATCATCATCAAAAATAAAATAACCATCATTAGTGTTTATGCAATGTCTTTTTTCAAGATTTTTTCATGGATAATAGAATAAGTATAAGAAAATCATAGTTTGTTGATTATATAAGGTAAGAGTTTAAATCCATATATTAGTGTTCATGAAATATTAATCATATTATTCATGGATGATGTATCAAAATATATAAATAAGAAACTCACTAACATATTAATTGAAGAAAATTTAAAATAATAGATTTTATTTTCATGTTTCCAGTCCAGAGAGGTTGGAGCATAAGTCTTTTAGAGTTTATAAACATTCAAAATTTTCTTCATAAATTATATGATCTAAAATAACAGTTAGACTTTCTAGCATTTTTAAGTATTTTATGAATGTGCATGAAGAATTTACTTAGAAGCAAATCAATTATTTAATTTATTTCAATGTTAGACGAAATTTTCTAAGTCTATTTCAAATGATTAATTATGTGATATTATCAAATGTTCTTGGGCATCTATATAACAATTCTAATTCCTCATTTTAAATTTGTAAGTACTCAATCATAAGTTTTTTTTCCTTTTGTATTGCGCATGCAAGATTTGGAGATCAAGAAGCTTAAGTAACGGTGACACGAACTAAATTGACGGATCGTGCGGGCACCTATCTGACTCTAGTTCTATAGGAGAACCCCTTTAAAATAACATTTAAAAATAATATTAATGCCAATATAACTGTAATATCCGACATTAAAAAACTATTGAAGTAGTAAAAAAAGGTATATATATATATATATATTATAATGTGTAAATATCAATATGAGTTATTAAATTTTTCTGATTTATTAATTGACGATTGCTTTATGTCTTGAAAAATTTAGATATATGCTTTACTATAAAAAATTGACGTGAGGTTATTGGATGGAAATTGAGATTGAAGAAATTAAACTCCCCATGAAGTTATTAAATAAATAATACGAGTTAGTATAAATTGTAAATTAATCATCGGGCATACATTAAAATAAAACAAGAGTCAATTAAGAATTTCCACCGATACTCATCCTGTTACCTTAAAAAATCTGACACTCATCCGCTTAAGTTATTAATCACACTTTAAGTCTATAGGAAGGGTCATCTGGTAAAATTAATTTTAAAACTTAGAATAATACAACATGTTATTACATCTTAGAATTTAAGAAAATGCATCAATAATTAAATGAAAATCAAATCTGCCTCATGGACTATGATTTTCTAATTATAGTTGGAGTTTTAGCATTTTAAGAAAATACATAAATAATTTACTTTGAAACAAATCTGCTTCATGGATTATGATTTCCAAAATCTAATTCGACTATTAGTATTTTAATAAAATACAAAAAGAATTCACTTAGAAACAAATCTACTTCTTGTGTTATGATTTCAAAAATCAGATTTTGACTTTTAAATTTTATGAAAATAAATAAATAATGCACTTATTTATAAGGCACTAGAAATATTTAGGCATCTATATATAAATCTCTTTTCCACATTTAACTTTCTCAATCATCGTCTCTTCTGTCTTAAGTAAAGTACTCTGTTTTTTATTTAGTGTATCTAAAAATTGGCTAGCAAGAAGTTTGAGGAAATCATAAAATAAAGTATAAGTGATACAAAAGTCTCTCTATATAAAAGAAAAATAAGCTTGTTTAAGATAGCAGAAGAGTTATCCACTCTATGTGATATACAAGTTGGGTTAATTATTTGTAGTCCAGGGAAAGTAATTCCATGGCCATCTGAAACTGAAGTTAGGGAAAAAGTCAAGTGGTATTTTGATAATTCTGAGGTTATAAGGCTGAATAAGCTAGTTAAAAATGAAACCTATCTTGACAAAATGATAAAGACTCGAGAAGTAAGCATTAGAAAAATTAAATTAAAAAATGAGGAGGAAAAAAATGAAATTTTGTTCAATAAAATTGTTGAGAGAAAGAGCTTTTATGAACTCGATATTTAAGAACGTAAAGGTCTAATAAAACTATTTTCTCTTATGAAGGCTAAAGTTGACGAGAGAAAAAAACAACTCTTGGAACATGATCAACCAATAGAGATAATGACAACAATGTTGGAGAGAAGAATGATGAACACGTGAAAAGTTAATTTTGGTTAAGAATTTAATACTTTTGTATTTGAGTCAATGTCAATTTCATATTTATTTTTCAACAATATTTTCTATTTCATATCATTTATCTGTCCTTATTATGATGATGTCTGTTCTATGGATATCTTGAAGTTATTCAATTTTACTAGAAAAATTTGTCCTATTGTTGTTCAGTCAACATTGTTATATCTATAAGATTTGGGGTGTTGTTGATCTTATCTTCAGTTATATATAATCTCCATCCCTCAATCTATATCCAGATAGATTAACTTTAGTTTCGATTTATTCTATGCAAATACTATTTCGCTCACCGATCCATAGAATTTATAAAATTTCTTATCTCTTTATTAATATTTGTCCAAATATAAAACATATGTATATTCTCATATCTGAAATCTTCATTAATCCATAAAAACATACAAGGGTAAAAAAAACTTAAAACAATAAATGTGTTTTCTCTAAGTTTTCTCCAAAGGGATGAGGATTTACTGGACATAGTATTTCCCAAAAAAAATTACTTTCGAGTATCTGGTGATGTGATTTGAATCATATGGCTTAGTATATGTTTACGCAATAAAATAAATACATCTCATAAAACTGAATCATAGTAGTTTTTTGAGATGTTACTCTCTTAATGTTGAAAAAATTAACCAAGATCATGGGCTAGCTGTCAATAAAGTAGTAGGAGAATCATGACTTCACAGGTTCAAATTCTAGTAGAGGGTAAAAGTACTTGGTGATTTTCTCCCATGTGTATATGATTTGGTAGGTATAATTACTTAGTATCTATATTGATATAACATAACAATTAGCCGATGAAATAACCAATATGCCCTTATAATGGTCCAACATTACCATCATCATCAAAAATAAAACTAGCCATCATTAGTGTCTATGCAATGTCTTTTTTTTAAGATTTTTTCATGGATAATAGGATAAGTATATGAAAATCATAGTTTGTTCATTATATAAAGTAAGAGTTTAAAGCCATATATTAGAGGTCAAAGACAAATTAGTCATATTATTCATGGATGATTGTATCAAAATATATAAATAAACACTCACTACCAAATTGACTGAAGAAAAATTAAAATAATAGATTTTATTTTCGTGTTTCTACTCGAGGTCAGTTCATAAGTCTTTTAGAGTTTATCAATACTCAAAATTTCTTTATAGATTATATTATCTAAAATAACTGTTAGACTTTCTAGAATTTTTATTTATTTTATGAATGTGAATGAAGAATGTATTTAGAAGTAAATCAATTATTCAGTTTATTTCAATGTTGGATGAGATTTTCTAAATCAATTTCAAATGATTAATTATATGATAATATCAAATATTCCTAGGAATATATATAACAAATCTCATTCCTCATTTAACTTCACAAGTACTCAGGAATATGTTTTTTCTTTATGTATTATGCATGAAAAATTTGGAGACCAAGATGCTTAGAAACAATAGGGATTTAGGTAACGGTGACATGGACCAAATTAATGGATTGTGGGGGCACCTACCTAACTCTAGTTTGATAGGAGAAACCCTACAAAATACTATTTTGTCATGATCTAAATGGCCGTGGTTGGTACCCACACTAACACCGGAAAACTGAAGATTCCCAACAACTTCTCCGTTATCAACCTCACAAGAAATAATAATGTAATAAAATAAAAAGAATTGCAATATTCGAACGTTGCGATAACCAACTAACATAACTAAATCTTCACAAGATCTGAAAATTATTGCAATTCCACGTCTACCTACAATCTACGAATATTTAAACTAAACAAAAAGAGATGTTGCAATGTCTGAAAGACAGACATTTTCGAAGGAGGAGTAAATCAGTCCATTCAGCGTCTCTCACCATTCAGAGGAATCACTGTTGTCTATAAGTGGGGACAAGAAGAGCTTCCTGGATCATATTCTGCTCTCAGAAAAGAAGTGCAAGAGTAGAGTCAGTACAAAGCGCAGTACTGTTAGACATCATCATCCGACCTTACATAATAACATATAATTAAGGAAACAATAATATGAAACCAATCCCAAACATCATACATAAGCTTAGTACTTATTTAGAGTACACTAACTCTGCACCAGTAACAATCGGCCTACTCACTGGATTGGGCCTCTTGCTGCAGCAGTTTCTTGATCACTACAGCGGTCTCCTGCAGCGGAATAAGCTCTGTTGCAGCGGTATTGCTCGAGGCAGTACCTCGACTTAGCTACACTTTCTTCAACTCACAATTTTTCAATAGTTTACACCCTCCATATTTCCTTCAGATATAACACTATTTTGACATCAAATAATAACAACTCATCTCAATATATAGTTTAAAGCATTTCATTACAAAAAGATCAACTCAGCATCTTTAGTCATCGCACGACACACTTAGGATCTTTTTCAACTTTTCTCATTTCATTCATAATTATAGGATCATCAATTACACTCAACCACTTAGCACATACTCATTCCAATACTATTAATAAGCTATAAAAAATCATAAAATATAAAAAAGGGTGACATATCGGCCACACGCCTCTGCCGTGTCCCCATAAATACTCCGTCATCGAAATCAATATACACACATGTTAGAGGGTGTTATTTCTGTCTTTCTAGTCGTGACCTGCAAAGGACTTTAGAAATCCATGTACTGTTTCGGCGTAGTACCTGCTTCCGCTCAAATTCTCGTCTGAATGCTCCCCTCAGACATGAGCCACACAACCAATATCGCTCACCTGAATTCTCCCCTTAGGAATGAGCATCTCATATTAGGATATTATTACTATCCTTGACCATTTTCATTCACTAAATATACAGGATGTATTCTTTACACACTCAGGAGTTACAATCTACTCCCTCGCTTGCATAAATAAAAAAACTCAAACATCTCAATAGCAAAGCAAATGAACTTCACTTATCCATTCAACACAATTTAATAATAGTCCATAGGCCACATCATATCTACATTACTTCTATAGTTCATTCAAAAGTAAAACTTCATAACAAGTAATGTCTGAAGACCTATCATATATCATTATTGCACCAAATATATATGCCATTAAACTGGGTCTATTTCCCTTAAACCATAATCTACCTTGATTTTTGGTATAGAACGTCAGCTACTCCACAGGAGCCTTGCCCTTTCTATATGCTTCAAAATGTTTGAAATCTAAAACAACAATATAGAGTAATTTAATTATTTACTCTTTGAATAAGGGTCGTAGAAGTTCAAAATCTTCCATTGAGGGAACTTTCAAAAGTAAAAACCCTAATTCCATCTAGTTCTAGATCTCAATTCCCGTGTAATCTATGTTTTCAAGCAAGTAAACCTTTGGGAATGATCAATACTCCTCAAACCTCTAATCAAACTAACTTATGATCTAGCCCTAGTCTATCAACCTAGGGTTTTCTCAACTTGAAATCCTCCCATTAAAGATTCTATATGAATTCTAGGGTCAACAATACCCATTATTGAGATAGGGAATCAAGAAACTTATCTTGGGAGATGAATTCACTGCTCTGGAGAAAAAAATCGCCTTTAAACTCTTCTGATCGCATGTTTGGAAAAAATGGGGCAGAACCTTAGAAATCCCACTTAAAGCCACTTTCTGATTCCCGTCTTCCATTGCATCTGTCACATTTCTACAGGATCGGGCCCGCTATAGCAGTCAGGAAGCCACTACGGCATATCCGACAATTAATGTCCTAATCCGTTACGGTAGGACTCCGACGGTCACCATGGCCTCGCTACAACGGATATCCTACTGTTGCAGCAGTCCCCAAAACCATTATCTTTCCAAAAAGAATCTTTTTAACCCTTAGCTCATTTCACAACAATTTTTTATAAATTCTAGTTTTTTCGAGTGTTCTATGTCCGTTCCTCACATAATGATCTGTGGGTCATTACGTCAGATACCAATTAAAACATCGTTCATCTCCTAATGACCAACAATAAAAACAAGGAAGAGAACATTCCAGATTCCACAAACAACTAAGGGTATTTGATTTGTATATCGGCCTCGATCTCCCTTGTGGCTTCCCCTATAGAATTATTTTTCCACTAGATCTTCACCATCGGAGTCTCCTTTAACCTCAGTTTTTGAACCTCTCTATCCAAAATCGCCACCTACTCCTCCTCATAGGACAAATTCTCATCTAGCAGTACAGAGTCCCATTTAATAATGTAAGTCCTATCTCTGTGATACTTCTTTAACATTGAAACATGGAATGTAGGATGTACCCCAAACAATCCTGGTAGCAATGCCAGCTCATAAGCTACTTCCCCCAAATGCTAGAGTATTTCAAACGATCTGATGTACCTTGTGCTAAGCTTGCCCCACATGCCAGACCTCATCACCCCCTTCATGTAGGATCCCTTGAGCAGAACTTGTTCTCCCTCCATAAACTCCATTCCCTCACCTTCTTTTTTGCATATTACTTTTTTCTACTTTGATCCATCACCAGACTCTCCTAAATTATGCAAACTTTTTCCAGAGATTCTTTCAACAACTCGGTTCCCCAAAGCCTCACCTCAAATGTATCAAACCAACTGGTTGGAGACCTGCATTTGCTCCCATAAATAGCTTCAAATGGCGCCATGTCAATGCTCGAGTGATAACAGTTGTTGTAAGTAGACTCTGCTAAGGGTAGAAGTTTATCCCAATGGCCCCCAAAATCTATAACACAAACCCGGAGCACATCCTGCAACACCTGAATAGTCCTTTCTAAATGTGCGTCTATCTGAGGGTGGAAAGTTGTTCTCAAGTCCAACCTGGTGCCCAACTTTGCCTACATGGTCCTCAAGAAATGAGAGGTGAAGTGAGTACCCCTGTCAGACACTATTGACACTGGCACCCTGTACAACCGAATCACTTCCTTCACATACAACTTGGCCAACTTGTCGACAATAAAGGTCACTTGGACAAGCATATGGGAGCAGACTTGGTCATTCTATCCACAATGACCCAAATAGAGTCAAACTTTCCTAGAGTCTTTGGAAGACCAAGTACGAAGTCCATAACTATTTTCTCCCTTTTCCACTCGGGCATAGGCATCCTCTGAAGTACTCCCCCAGCCTTTTGGTGTTCGTATTTCACCTGCTCGAAATTTAAACACTGGGCAACATGCTCTACAATATCTCTCTTCATCCTTCCCTACCAATAGTGTTGCTTCAGGTCATGGTACATTTTGGTAATTCCAGGATGAATGGAGTACCTCGAGTTGTGAGCTTCTGCCAAAAGAGTCTTAATTAGTTCACCGACTCAGGGAACACACATACGCCCCTTTATCCTGAGGACCCCTTTGCCAACTAGCACTGCTTTCTGACCTTATCTTTGATTTTACCCAACTTCTCATCCTCGAACTATCTTGCTTTTACTCCAACGGAGGTGGCTTAGCCTCCACTATAGCTAATATCCTTCCTGTTTCTGTCAAAGATAGCCTCACCAAACTGTTTGCCAGTGTCTGATCTTCCCTAGCCATAGGTCGCCGAGTAGCTTCCAAGCAAGCTAGACTACCCATACTCACTACTTTTCGACTCAACGCATCTGCCACCAACTAGTTTTTCCTAGGTGGTACAAAATGGTGACGTCATAGTCCTTAAGCAGTTCCATCGACCTCCTCTACCTCAACTTGAGATCCTTCTAGGAAAACATGTACTGTAGGTTGTGATGATCTATGAATACCTCGCAATGAGCCCCACATAAGTAGTACCCCTATATTTTCAGAGGAAATACCACCGCTGCTAGCTCCAAGTAATGTGTGGGGTAATTCTTTTCTTGCACCTTCAACTTCCTTGAAGCATAAGCAATGACCTATCTTTCCTGCATTAACACAGCATCTAACCCAGACCATGAAGCATCACAATAAATAACGAAACTTTACTTTCTACTGGTAATGCTAGGATAGGTGTTGTGGTTAACAAAGTCTTGAGCTTCTAGAAACTCGCTTCATTTTCCTCCGACCACTAGAAAGGTACATCCTTTTGAGTCAACTTGGTCACCATGCAGGCAATGGATGCAAAAGCCTTCATGAACCGATGGTAGTAACTGGCCAGTCCCATAAAACTCTGAATTTCTAATAAAGTAGTTTCTCTAGCCCAATTTTTGACCACCTCCACCTTCTGTAGATCCACTTTGATTCACTCTTTGGAGACCATATTCCCCAAAAAAGATACAAAATCCAACCAGAACTCACAATTAGAGAATTTAGCATTTAGTTGCTTCTCCTTCAACAACCCTAACACTATTATCAAATGATTCTCATGCTCCTGCTTAGTCTTAGAATACACCAAGCTATCATTAATAAACACAATCACAAAGGAGTCTAAGTAAGGTTTGAAGATGCCATTCATCAGACTCATGAATGCAGTTGGGGCATTAGTGAGTCCGAACAACATCACCAGAAACTCGTAATGTCTATACCTAGTACAAAAGGCTATTTTGGGAATATCCTCAGCCTGGATCTTCAGTTGGTGATAAACCAATCCCAAGTCAATCTTTGAAAATACAGTCGGTCCCTATAACTAATCAAATAAATCATCAATTTGAGAGAGAGGATTCTTGTTTCGAATAGTTACCTTATTCAACTGACGTTAATTAATGCACATCTGCATACTACCATCCTTCTTTTTCACAAACAAAATTGTAGTGCCCTATGGAGAGACACTCGGCCTAATAAACCCTCTACTAAGTAGTTCTTGCAACTATTCCTTAAGTTTTGTCAACTCACCAGGTGCCATTCGATACGGTGGAATAGAAATGGGTCGAGTCCCTAGCTCTAAATCTATATAGAAATCAATGTCATGGTCCGGCGGATTTGCAGGGAACACCTCAAAAAACTCTTAAATAACTGGGATCGACACTATGGAAGGACCCTCGAAATTAGTATCCCGAATATGTGCTAGATACGCTGAACAACCCTACTCTATTAACTTATGAGAATGAATATAAGCAATGAGTTTCTTAGGAAAGGGCTACAATTCCCTTTCAACTCCAACCTGGACGACTCTGGCCTCGATATAGTGATGCTCTTAGCATGGCAATCTATAATAACATGGTAATGGGATAACCAACTCATTCCCAGAATTACATCAAAATCTACCATGTCTAATATCACCAAATCAACCTAAGTTTCATAACCCATGTAATCCACATAACATGCATGACAGACTCTATCAGCCAACACAGAGTCCCCAATAGAAGTAGACACATGAATAGGGACAACAAGCATATCACAAACAAGTTTTAATCCTAAAGAAAAGTAAGTAGACACATAAGAAAAAGTAGAACCCAGATCAAAAAATGTCGTAGCCACTCGATCACAAACAAGGATAGTACCCGTAATAATGGTGTCTAAAGCCTCTGCCTCTGGCCTACCAGGGAAAGCATAAAAATGGGTCTGATTACTCGCTTGAAAACTGCCTTGGTTGGGCTATGCCATCTCTACTCACCTGAGCACCTTCTCTACTCGGCTGAGAACCACCTCTAATAGCTTACTGACTACCTCGCTCGAGCTATAGATGATCTCTGTTGAACGCACTGCCTCCTCTTCCGGTAAGGGCCAGAGCTCAAGGAGCTGGGTGCAAAATGATCTGTCTACCCTGTCCAAACCTGGGATACCATCTGCCAATGGGGCATGCTCCCCGTACTCATGGTATACCTTCTCAATCACTGGCATATGAGCTGGAACAATAGAAATAGGATGAGCCCCAAAGTCTGAGCAGACAAGGTGAGTAACCCAGCCTAAACCTGCTGATCGGGGAGTGTTCCTGGCGGAGCTCCAGCTGACACCTATATGGACGACTGAAGAGGAAGATTCCCAAAGAAACCCTGTGGTACCGAAGTCCTAGCAACAAGGCCACTGTAGGAACCCACCCTCCCTTCTTCTCATCATTCTTTGCATACTCCTCCTACTTCATGCCCTATATATTTTTGACATAATCTACCACCTCCTAAAAAGTTTTATCTGAGGAGACCATCTAAAGGGCTGATAACTGGAGACCCACATTCAGGCCCTTGACAAACCGCTTTATCTTCTCTTCCTCTGTAGGCATTAGAGGTAAGGCATACCTGGATAGTGAATGGAATCAGGCCTCATATGCTACAATAGAAGAGTTCCCCTGCTCGGTGGTGGTGAACTCATCCCGTCTCCTAATCTATCGAGGTGCGGGTTACATATTTCTCCAGGAATGTGGAGTAGAACTCGATTCAAGTTAGTGGTAGTGACCCTACTGGTCTGCACTCCAAAAAAGCTCTTAACCAGAGCTTTGCATCACCTATCAGCTGGAAGGTGACAAACTCCACCCAATACTTCTCCACTGCCACAATTTTATGGAGCCTCTCATGGCAGTTGATATTAAACTCATATGCGTCCTCCGCCTCAGTCCAATAAAAAATGGGAGGCTTCATCTTTGTGAACCTCCATAACTAATCATTCTCTTCCCCAGTCATCACAGGCCCAACCACCGACCTGGAGAACATGACTGCCTTAGACATGTCATCAATACGAGGAACCACCACAGCCACATGCTAGATCCCTAATTGCTTCCCAACAGGAGTTGTTGGCCCTGACCTATTACCCACAAGGTTATTCAGGGGATTAAGAACCTGAGCCAGAACCTCAGAGGATACTGGAGCAGTAGGAACCTCTCCCTGCGTCGGTACCTCCACCTCTACTGCCACCCTTTCTTGAACCGCGGGCGGTATCGAAGATGCTGACCTCTCTCTGATAGGAGCCGGAGTGCGAGCCCCTCCTCTGGCTACAGTAGGCCTTTGCCCACATCCTCGACCCCTTCCTCTACCGCAGACTACTATTGCTGGCTCGAGTGCTGCATCTTTGGCTCCGGTAGCACGTGTCCTCACCGTATATGGGAGAAAAAATAATAGTTGCTAGATACCAATTGGAATCAAGTAATCGAACAAAAAGAGAGAATAAATGAGTTTTCGTAAAGTCCTGTAGCCTCTCCAAATAAGTTATGAACATCTCTGCACCGATCTGTGAGACTCTACTTAACCCATTTTAGTGCAATGAGATTGACGAACCTAGGGCTCTGATACCAACTTTGTCATGACCCAAATGGCCGTGATTTGCACCCACACTAACCCCCTAGTGGGCAAACCGATGATTCCCAACAAGTACCCCGTTATCAACCACACAAGAAGAAATAACAATGCAATAAAATGAAAAAATTGCAACATCCAAAAGTTTTTTTAATTAACTAAACTAACACAGCTAAATCTTCCCAAGATCCAAAACTCATTGAACTTCAATGTCAACCTATAATATAAGAATGTTTGAACTAAATAAAAAGATATGTTGCAACGTCTGAAAGAGAGATATCTTTGAAGGAGGAGTGAATCAACCCATTACGCGTCGTTCATCTTTTCAACGGAATCTTTATCGTATATAGGTGGATGAGAATAGCTTCCTGGATCGTATTCTTCACTCAAAAAAGAAGTGCAAGAGTATGGCCAGTACAAAGCACGGTACTGGTAGTCATCATCGTCCGACCTTGCATAATAACATCTAATTAAGGCAACAATAATATGAAACTAGTACCAGACATCATACATAAGCATAGTAAACATTTCAAGTACACTGAATCTGCATCGGTGACAACCGGCCTACTCACTGTATTGGGCCTCTCGATGTAATGGTCTCTTGATCACTATAGCGGTCTTGCCGCAGCAGAATAAGTTCCGCTGCAGTGATACTGCTCGAGACAGTAGCTCGACTTAGCTGCACCTTCTTTAGCTCACAATTTTCAATAGTTTCACACCCTTCATATTTCATTGAGATATAACATAATGTTGAAATCAAATAATAACAACTCATCTCAACATGCAGTTTAAAGCATTTCATCATAAAAAGATCAACTCAGTATCTTTAGTCATCACACTGAATCACACTTAGGATCTTTTTCCACTATTCTCGTTCCATTTACAATTAAAGGATCATCAATACACTCAACCACTTAGTACATACTCATTCCAAAACTATTAATAAGCTACAAATGCATCATAAAATAGAACAAAGGGTGACATGTCAGGCACACGCCTCCGCCATGGCCCTATAAATACTTTGTCATTGAAATCAATGTACAAACATTCTAGAGGGTCCTATCTCTGCCCTTCCAGTCATGACCTACAGAGGACTCTAGAAATCCATGTACTATATCGGTGTGGTACCCACTCCTACTCATATGCTTGTTGGTGAGTCGGTAATCTACCAATTCATTAGGCTCTTAAGAATGAGATTTAGCTTAGTTTTTAAGTCATTTAGATGAATTTATGCCCTTTTTGCCTTTTTATGTGTAGGTATCTGAATTGAAGAAAGAGCAAGAAGTGGAGTAAAAATGATGAAATTAGGTGAAAATCGGTGCTCAATTGGAGGACACTGGAAAAACACCGGTAAAATGCAGATAACCACTGATTTGAGGAGAAAATGCTACCAGCGGCCACGGACATTAACCAGCGACTCACCGGTTAAATCGCCGATAGGTGATGGACTCGCTGGACAAGGAGATATTAATTGCTGGATCACAGATGAAAGCCAGAAAGCTGCCAAAGACGTCGCTAAATGGTCCTAGAACATTACTAGAGTGCATAAGAAAAATGAACGGCGGTTCACGAAATACAACGGGTGAACCACCGGTTCCACCGCAAGTGAACAAACGCCTGAACAGGGGCGATTATGTCTAGCACTAAAAAGAAGGAGATTTGTTGCCATATTTTTGTATATGGTCTAGAAGAAAATACTTTGTACATAATTTTTAGCTTTTTGAACATTCCTTTTGCTTTGGGGAGAGAAGAACCCCATTGGAGGAAATTGTCGAATATTGCTTTTCCTATTTTTCATCTTCTTCCTTGGCATAGTATAACCATTATTGCAGACATATTTTGTTTTTAATTTTTCTTGCTTTTATTAATGAAATTATTGAGTTTATTAATGAATATACTCTTTAGTTTCTTAATCATGAGTAGCTAAATCATCAACTAGAGGAGTGTAATGAGAGGTGCTTAATTAGATTGGGTATTGCTAGATTCATCTCAATGTTACTTAATTAGTATAAATTTGTTGAGTTCTCTCCAATTTATAATTGATGATCCATAGTTGCAAATGTGGGTCTACTTTACTTACTTGATTTCAGCTTGAAAGAGAAGAATTTAAGTATTGGGAGCGAATTTTATGGTGGGAATGGATGTGATTGTGTGGAGTTGGGATAGAAATAGCCAAAACCACTATTCATAATCCAAATTAGTAGTCGATGACTAGAGATAGCTCAACTATTAATCCAAACTCTGTTGGGCTAATTGAATTGTGTCTTGAGGTACGAAAGGACTCGAGAAAAGGCATCCATAAGGTTTAAAAACATAGGGTGTCATCTTGTCCAAAGTTATTTACGCTTATTCTCAATGATTTGTTGATATATCATATCCTTATCTAATTAGCACCCTATCTAAACCACACCTCTAGTCTTCACTCATTATTGTCTATCAATTTTGGTTATTTTGCTATTTTGGCTAGCTGGTTTAGAATCCACAATCATGTTGACTTCATTTTTCCACCAAATATTTACTATTTTATTTCTTTTAATTGGTGCGGGTTAATTCAAATTTCCTAAAATAATGCTTGCGCAAATCATTCACTAGTCTCTGTGAGATTCGACCCCAATATCCGCCGGAAATATTTGTTTTAAGTAATGACCATGTACGCTCTCTTGTTAAGAGGAGTGTAGTTTGGACGTTATCAAGAATGGTGCCATTGTCGGGGACTAGATCTTGATATCCTTGTGTTATTTGTTAATTTGATTTAGTCTTGCATCATAATTATTGATGTTGATCTTGCTATTGGTTGTTAGGGTGAATTCATATGAGCCAACATTCGCAAGCAGGGGATAGTTTGGTTGAAGGTAACATGGAGCATGAAGAGGATAACCCGGTTATGCCTGAAGTTGTAGGGGCTATTCGCCTACCATCCACAGTAGGAAATGTAGTGTTTAATGTCATGAGTACAATGTTACACTTGATACAAGTGGAGGATGCAAACCGACACTTGAGGAATTTCTTAGGAGAGGCGACTATGTGGTTGGAGGAGCTCCCTCCAGGTTGTATCACCTCGTGATAAGAACTGACTGAAGCTTTTTTTGGATAATTTTTTCCCTCCTTCAAAAATGTTTCTGCTGAGGGATGATATTATAAACTTTAGGCAAGAGACAGGGGAGCCTTTGCATGAAGCATGGCTAAGGTTCAAGAAGAATGCGTCCCTTTGTCCTAACCATGGTCTCCTTGATGGAGTGCTCCTTCAAAGCTTTTACCCAGCCCTAGACATCATACATAAATTTGTTGCCAATGATTTAGCTGGAGGATCAATTATAAATTAGATGTATGGGTTAGTTAAGGCCCTCTTGTATAGAATGACAAAGACAAATCAGGCATGGCATTTGAGGGAGACTAATGTATCATCACATGATGTTGGTTCTAGCGTGTTAGCAGCTGAAATGTGAAAAAGTGATGAAGAGTGAGATGAAGATCGTGGTAAAATAATAACTCAACTGGAGTTAATGACTAAATATATGATGGGGGCTGGGCCTAAAGTTGTGAATCTTGTAGGAATGCAGGGTCTAATGCATTTTGAAGGAGAATCAACGCCACCAAGATACGAGGAGGAGTGCCAAGGCATGGCAAATTAGATGGGGGGTTATCAACCCGGGTATCAAGGGACTAATCAAGGCCTTTGATGCCCACGGGAAGAGAACCAAGGTTGGAGAAACTGCGATGCACAGGGATGGTCCAATAGAAATGAGAGATGGGGTACTAGAGAGCAAAATTGTAAGGGGGACCGCTATCATCGAAGTTTGAATCCATATGTTCCCCCTCCAAAAGCAGAGAACGCCCAAGCTCAACCAGGTGTGACTATTGCAAGAAGCTCAAAAATTGAAGAGATATTAGCAAGAGTTCTCAAGAAAGTGGAATCAACCAACAACAAGGTCAAGGAATTAAAAGGGAAGGTGTCTAACCTTTTCCAGATTATGAGTTCACACTCAGCTTCCATCAAGCATTTGGAAGCTCAAATGAACAACTTATCCTCTCAAATGAACCCCCGAATGAAGGGAACACTTCTGATTGATACAATGCCAGGGCCATTGTCACGAGGAGTGGTAAAATGCTTGGAGATAAAGGTGTTACCCAATGAAGTTGTTTCTCCTAAGACAAATGACGACAAAGAATCTCATGCGGTGCCGAAAGCACCAAATGGTTATGATAATGTTGAGGATGAAGGTGAGGGAGATGTTGATGAAGTTCCCTCAAATGCTGATGAAGAATAGGAAGGCATGAAGACCTTAAGTGAGAAAGAACAAGAACCAAGAGTTCCACCTCCATATCCACAATAGTTATCCAAGAATAAAAAGGATGATCAGTTCAGTAAGTTTATCGACATGTTCAACAAACTGTCCATAAATATACCATTGGTGGATGCTTTACTTCAAATGCCCATATATGCAAAGTTCATGAAAGAGTTGCTAAAGAATAAGAAGGTTGTAGATATGGGCACTAGAGAGACAACACATCATTGTAGTGCTATGACGATGAGCAACCTTTCCCCAAAATGGGAGGATACGGGAGCCTTCACAATCCCTTGCACTTTGGGTTGTGTGTGTTCAAGAAAGCCCTTTGTGATCTTGGGACAAGTATAAATCTGATTCCCTCATAATCTTCAAAAAGTTGGGGCTTGGGAACACCAAACCTACATAATTGAGATTGTTAATGGCTGATCGCTCTATTAAGAAACCTATGGGTGTATTAGAGGGTGTATTGGTGAGGGTAGATAAGTTTATTGTACCATCTAATTTTGTGGTTCTTGATTGTGAGATGGATGTAGAAGTTCCAATCATTTTGGGAAGACCATTGCTCACCACGAGTAGAGCTTTGGTAGATGTGGAGCTAAGTGAGCTTAAGTTTCGAGTTGGAGGTGAAGAGGTTACCTTCAAGGTATGCAAATCCGCTGAACCTCCCAATGAATGCAAAGTGATTGGAGTGTTGCATGCGGAGAATCAGTATGGAGGAGTTGATATGGATGAGGCTGAGTAGGAGGTTGATCCTTCAAATAATGAATGTTAAATGAGAAATACGTTGTGCCACGATGTTAACTAAGGCACTTCTTAGGAGGCAACCCAAGTGTCTTCATTTGAATGCTTTTAATGTCATTGTTGTTTCTAGTTTTGTAGGCCTAAGTAGGTGAGAAGCAAAGAGGAGAAGAACAAAACAAGACAGGAACCGTGCTAGACCAGTGAATCGCCGGTCCAGATGCATGAACCGCCGCATCCTTGAGTCATGAAAGAAGAAACCTAGGAACAAAATAGTCAAACCAGCGAAGTCACCAATGGAACACTGATATAAGTTCGCAAACCGCCGATTGACTGTCGGTGCGAGTAGAATACTTGAGTAGTGGGTGCACAAACGACGATCCACCAGTGGAGCACAGAACCCAATCTGTGAACTACCAATCAATCGCTAGTTATGAAGAAGTGAACTATACATAAATTCAAGAACGTGATGGTAAGGCTGCAAACCATTGCTTCCAATCGGCGACCGCCGGAAGGTACATGCCATATTTTAAAATCTTGACTAGACCATGAACATACCTGACCCAAATTATTTTTGCTGACGCCCTAACATGATAAATTCCCTTTTTATTCTCCTATACTTCCCTTTTTCCCACCTTTTAACACTTCCCCACACACCTTTTTATTTTCCCAACACCCCGCCTTTCCATATTCCAAAAATTCCCTCTCTTCCACTTTCTCTACATTTAAAGAATTACTAACCATCCACCTTCTCCTCAATCAATACCAATTACCCCTTCTCACCTATAAAATCCTCTACTCCTTTCACCTATATTTCACTATACTTTCACACTCTACTAACAAAGATCCAGATTTCCACCATTGCTGAGCACTCTCAAGCTTCTACATCTATTCTCTGCACTCATTCTCATGTTATGGTAACATACTCTTAACTCCCTAA
The DNA here is from genome assembly GCA_035772735.1 of Datura wrightii. Classification (NCBI taxonomy): domain Eukaryota; kingdom Viridiplantae; phylum Streptophyta; class Magnoliopsida; order Solanales; family Solanaceae; genus Datura; species Datura wrightii. The sequence continues at coordinate 62,280,470 of JASDFA010000016.1, read as the reverse complement.
TTTTCTCATCAATGGTATTCTTGTTGCATATGGAGGTTGTTATGGAATATATCTTCCTTCTTTTTACTGCCCTTTCCCCCAACATTTTCATTATTGAGACCATACTTGCTAAGCGAACTTAATTGATACAACATGAAATTAGTGGGGTGATAGAGGCTTGATGCTTAAATGGGTGTGGGGGAATGGTTGTTCTTGTGTAGTTGAGGGGGGTGAAGTCTGAGTAACCCCAAGGGATTAAAAGGACCCAATTTGCTAGATGATAGATCAGGTGACACCATTCTAAAGGGTAAATGTCATGACCCATACGTAGACCCAGATCAAAATATGGGACAAGGAGCCTTGAGAGACCCCAAGTCGACCCATGGCATAAATATTCGTCTAACTCAATCAATAAAACTAAAGAATTAACATGATAATCTTAGCAGAAGTCTGAAATAAGCATACCATCAGAAATACACGAATCTGAAGCTGAATACATTCTATTGTCTGAAAAACCTGTAAGTTGGATAAGTTGATGGGATAAGACCCCAACTAACTCTCTAATACTGAAACTGAAAGCACATCAATATCTACAAGAAAATGGTCCTCGGGAGATGAGGACTCACCACTAAGTTGGGTGCAACTCTAGAACTGGCTACTGACGGGGCTGAGTCTGAGTGTCGGGGCCTATATCATGAAAGGATACATCATAGAGTATGCGGTCAATACGTAGAATGTACGGAGTATGCAAGTTAAGTAAAACTGCATAAGAAAGTAAAATCATTTAAAACATGCATAATGTAAACATAAACAAAATAAGAATCTGAGGGTAGGTCTTGCATGTTATCTTTTTGAATACATGATCTCAACATGAGATAACATCATAACTGAATAGATTGACCCAAAACTGAAATTTGATAGTCATGAATAAAGCTGAACATTAGGTCAAACCTGCTTTAGAATGTATATTGATATATATACAACATGACTGACAAACATGCATAATTGAAATCATTAGGAACAATAGGACTCGTCTTTTAACCGACATACCACGATAGAGCTTACATGGTCCCAACTATCACACTCAAGTGGGTAGAGTCGTTCAAAGCCTTGTCAAGGCTAAGGACGATACCATGATATCGATATCAAGCTCGTGGCCCAATCGGGCAGGGGAAAGCTCACATAGGAGGTCCCAATATAATCTTATCATACCTACGTTGGCACGTAGTTCTGAGGCATAGGGTTGACTGACCCATAGCCTACTCGGTGCTAGACACTACTCCCAAAAACATGCATATGCTCTCATTATTTTTTTCAACGAAGCTAACCATCATCTATTGACGAAGCTGAATAATCATGAATACATAAATCTGAATCATACATGAGGAACATTGACTCAAACCATACCACAAAATGAACATTGATAGGAGTCTTCACTCCATACCACGTGGTAAGCTAAATTCATAAAATCATAGTCAAACTTGAACATATGGGCATTGTCCGATACTTTAACATGATTAAGAATACATAATTCACTTGAAAACATGATCATAAACATGGGTAACTTGAAAACATGCTTTTCATCATAAATATCTCATCATACTAGAACATTCATCCTAAATCTCAAGTTCCGTGAACTTCTCATAATTGGGCATTTTAATGTATAAAGCTTGAAACATGATTTTCATTGAAAACATCATAAAACTTTCTCATAAATCATAATTCGATAGTAGGAACTCATTTAAATCATACCCATGAAATAGATTTAGGAATTTCATGCCTCGGGTTAAAACCCCATAGAATCAACTCATAGATTTTCATGAGTTAGAGAGGGATTACGCATGGGTGTGAACGGATTCACCCATTCATAACCCTACATACCTGATTTAGGCTGATTCTTACACTTTGAATTCCCAAGAAGAATTTGAGAAGAATTGGAAGGGCTCAAGGCTTGATCTCCTCTCTAACCTCCTAACTTTGCATGCATGGGTTTTGAATAGGCTAGAATTACCCAACCTATCTTAATACACCCTAAAAATAGCTTGAAACGACGTAGCTTAGGATTTAGGAAGAAAGGAATTACGGAAAAGCCCTTACTAAATTTGCAGGAAATTACTGACTGCCAGTCCCAACGAGGGATTGGATGAGTCATCACTTCAGGCCATGACTTGTGCCATTATCCGTCATGTACACTGCCTAATAGTCATCTGGGGCTCTTCACGGGGGACATCACGAATCGTTATAGGTGACCACAAATCGTGGTCACCAATCGTCATATGCACTTCCTTAAATCCTAAGAATTTTCATCCTGCTGACCACGACCGATCCCATGAATCGTGGTAACTGAACACGACTCGTGGGGTCCTTCCGTAAGGTACAATGCCACCTTTCTTCACCTCCTCAAAATCCTTTCTCACGACTGAATCGATGAGTTGTGGCGCCTACCGTGACTAATGGTCATGTCTGTGGGGACCTTAACTCCAGAAACCCCAATTAACACCCTGATGCTCACCACGAGTCACATCACGATTCATAGTATGCCCCCATGGGTCACAAAATGACTCGTTCTTTGACCTGATGCCAGATTTCAAATTTTTTCCATTTCAACTCCCGGGTCTGATCTTTGGGCTTCCGGGATATAACAATATCTCCCCCTTGGGAACATTCATCCTCAAATATTGGAAAACATATAGAAAAGTAGAGAAATGCAATCATCATATTCTAATACTGATCATTTAAGCTGAAAACTAACGGAATGACTATCTCCGATTCAAACTTCATAGCTGAACTGAATTTAAAAATCATACATACATCTATATACATAAAAGAAACTTGGGCACATGAACTGAACTTGAAAACTAAATAGAGCCTTAGGGGAAAACTGATACCTCAAGCTGGAACTGAGTCGGTAGAAAATAAATGTGGGTATCTAGACATCATGTCTGCTTTGACTTCCTACGTAGCTCCTTCAACCTTCTGATTCCTCCATAAAACCTTGACTAAAGCTACTTCCTTGTTTCTTAGCCTCCAAATCTACCGTTCCAATATTTCTACCAGAACCTCCTCATAACTAAGGCTGTCTTTCACACTGACACTGTCCACTGGGACAACTAAAGCTGGATCACCCAAACACTTTTTTAAGAGCGATACATGGAATACTAGATGCACAGAAGCCAATTCTAAGGGCAACTCCAATTCATATGCCACTTTGCCAACCCGTTTCACAACCCAGTAGGGGACAACATAACGAGGGTTGAGTTTTCCTTTCTTTACAAACCGCATCACTCCCTTCATGGGAGACACCTTCAGAAACACCCAATCATCGACTTTGAACTAGAGTTCTCTCCTTCTCACATCAGCATAGGACTTTTGATGGCTTTGAGCTGTTTTCAACCTGTCCCATATGAGTTGAACCTTCTCCATAGCCTCATGGACTGATTCTGGTCCTATCAGCGCAGCTTCACCAACTTCATACCAACCAATAGGTGACCTATATCTCCACCCATAGAGAGCCTCAAACGGAGCCATCTGAATGCTGGAGTGGTACCTGTTATTGTATGCAAACTCGATAAGAGGAAAAATGATGATCCCAACTACCGTTGAAGTCAATCACGCATGCTCTTAACATGTCTTTGAGAGTATGGATTATCCACTCTGCTTAACCATCCGTTTGCAGGTGAAACACTATGCAGAGCTTAACCTGAGTACCAAGTCCTTTTTTAAATGACCTCCAAAATTGAAAGGTAAATTGGGTACCTCTGTCTAATATGATGGACAAGGGCACTCTATGTAACTGAACTAGCGCTCGAATGTATAGTTTGGCATAATCCTCCCCCTAATCTATGGTTTTGACCGATAGAAAATGAGCGACCTTGGTCAACCTATCTACCACAACCCAAATGGAGTCATATTGTCGTTGAGTGCGAGGCAAACCTATTATGAAATCCATATTGATCTCTTCCCATTTACAAGTAGGAATATTGATATCCTGAAGCACACCTCCCGGTCTTTGGTGCTCGACCTTCACCTACTGATAGTTTGGAAACTTAGCTACAAACTCCATGATGTCCTTCTTCATGTCATTCCACCAATAGACTTCCTATAAGTCACGGTACATCTTGATGGCACCTAGATGGATAGAATACCTGGATCCATGAGCCTCATGCAACATTCGACTCCTGAAATCATTAACATCTGGAACACACAAACAACCCTTGTACTGATGCACACCATTTCCCCCTTTGGAGAAGACCTCTACCTTTTGATTTTGAACCACTTCCTTTGTATTCACCAAAATTGGGTCCTCGTCTTGTCTAGCCTTTACATCAGTCACTAAAGACGATTCTGATCCGTTCTGAACAATAACACCGCCATTGGTCGGGTCAACCAACCGAACTCCCAACCTTTCAAGTCGATACACGTCTTTCACCAATTCCTTCTTCCCCTCATCCACATGGGAAACACTTTCCATGGAGAGTCTACGAAGTGCATTTTCTATCACATTTGCCTTTCCCGGATGATAAAGCACACTCATATCATAATCCTTAAGTAGCTCCAACCACCTCCTTTGTCGAAGATTGAGATATTTCTGGGTAAACACATATTGTAAACTTTTATGGTCCGTAAACACATATATGTGGACCCCGTACAAATAATGCCTCCATATCTTCAAGGAGAACACCACCGCCGCCAATTCAAGATCATAGGTCGGGTAATTCTTCTCATAAACTTTCAGTTGTCTGGAGGCATATGCTAAAACTTTTCCATGATGCATCACTACAAACCCAAGTACTTTTCTTGAAGAATCAAAATACAGCAAAAAACCATCAGTATCCTCTGGTAGGGTTAACACAAGTACTGAAGTGAGTCGAGCCTTCAACTCCTGAAAACTCCTCTCACAAGCCTCCGACCATTGGAATTTCACCTTCTTCTGGGTCAATTTGGTCTAGGGTGCTAGAATAGATGAGAAACCTTCAAGAAATTTCCGATAGTATCCCATTAAGCCCAAAAAGCTCCGGATATCCGAAGGATTCACCGGTCTAGGCCAATTCTTCACCACTTCTATTTTCTGAGAGTCCACCGGTATTCTCTTGCTTGATACCACATGGCCTAAAAATGCTATCGAGTTCAACCAAAACTCACACTTGCTGAATTTGTCTTATAATTGGCGATCCGTGAGAGTCTGTAGCACCACTCTCAAATGGGTCGCATGCTCCTCCTCGCTCCGAGAGTATATCAGGATGTCATAAATAAACACAATCACGAACATATCCAGGTATGGCTTGAACACCCTGTTCATCAAGTCTATAAAAGCTGCAAGAGCATTCGTTGGTCCAAAAGGCATAAACACAAACTCATAATGTCCATACCGCGTCCTGAAGGCTGTCTTCGAGATGTCGCTCTCCCAAACTCTGAGTTAATGGTACTCGGATCTGAGATCTACATTCGAAAAACACATGGCACCCTGAAGCTTGTCAAATAAGTCATCAATCCTGGGTAGAGGATACCTGTTCTTGACGGTGAACTTGTTTAATTGCCGATAGTCAATGCACATACGAAGAGAACCATCCTTCTTTTGGACAAATTGAACTGGGGCACCCCATAGGGACTTGCTCGGTCTGATGAAACTCTTATACAAAAGATCCTTCAACTGCTTCTTTAACTCTTTTAGCTCGGCTGGAGCCATTATGTAAGGAGGAATAGATATAGGCAGCGTATTGGGAAGAAGGTCAATACCAAAATTGATTTCCCTCTCAGGAGGAACACCCGGTAAATCATCAGGGAACACTTCTGGATACTCACATACTACTGGAATTGACTGGATAGTCGGGCTCTCGGACTTCGCATCCTTAACCCTAACTAGATGGTACACACAACCTTTGGAAAACATCTTTCTGGCCTTAAGGTAGGAAATGAAATGACCTGTAGGAAAAGCTGAACTACCCTTCCACTCTAAGACTGGCTCACCTGGAAGTGTGAACTCTACTGCCCATGTTTTATAATTAACTGAGGCATAACATGAAAATAGCCAATCCATGCCAAGGATAACATCAAAATGGGTCATGGCTAACTCTACAAATATGCTGAGGTGATTTTCTAAAAGATTGAGACAGCGCAATCTCTATACACCCATCTAGCTATAAATGAATCACCCACTAGAGTAGAGACTGAGAAGGGTTCTGACAAGACTTAGGGACTGACTCTGAAACTACTAGCACATAAGGTGTCACAAAAGACAAGGTAGCTAAATCTAACAAAGCATATACATCAATATGGAAATCTTGTAACATACCAGTAACTACATCAGGGGAAGTCTCCTGCTCCTGATGGGGCATGAAGGCATAGAATTTGTTCTGGTGCTGACTGCCAGCTGAACGAGTCAAAGTGCCCTACTGTGCGGGACGTGCTGTTGGAGCTGCTGGATTTGAAGTTGGGCCTCGACCCCCATCATGGCTCTATCTCACTGCTAGGCTATCTCTAAGCATATGTCCAGGCTTCTCTCACCCGAAGCAAGCACCTGTACTTGCCAAGCACTGGCCCATGTGCCCCTGACCATACTTTCCGCAATTGGGATACTAGAGTCTGCGACCCTACTGCTCTGACCACTAGAGCCTAATTCTTACCCTCTCTAGTCATGCCTAATTCTGGACGAAACACTCAACGCTGAAGATGCTGGGGCTGAATATCTCTGGTGAGTCTACTTTCGGTGCCCACCACTCGACCTCGGCTGAGAGAACCTGTAGCTATCAATTCTGGCCCTCTTGGGCTCTCTCTCCCTCATATGGTGTTGCCTTCATCTGCTAGGCATATAAGACTACCCGAGGGAAATCCATATCCTAGTGGAGCATAGTCTTACTACAATCCTTGTCCAAATAGCCCGACATGCCATGAATAAACCTACTCACCCGCGCCCTCTGATCAACCATTAACTCTGAGGCATACTTCAATAGGTGAGTGAACTCAAGGGAATACTCCTGCACCGTCATTTCCCTTCATTAAGATTCATAAACTAGGCTTCTTTCAGCTCCCTCATCTCACGAGGGAAGAACCGATCTAGGAACGCGACATAAAACTCCTCCCAAGTGATAGGGCCTGCTCCAGTGGCCCTACTATCTTTCCATTGTCGAAACTAGATGTGTTCGACCCCTTTAAGCTGATATAAGGCCAACTCAACATACTCAACTCCATTAACTCCCATGATCTGGGTGATCTTCATAATCTTATCAATGAACTCATGCGGGTCCTCATCTACTTTTGACCCAAGGAACTCTGGTGGGTTCATTCTCAAGAAATTTCTAACTGGAGCTACCGCTGCATTTCCATTATGCGGAATATGCGCCACTGCTTTCTGATTAACCTGAGTGGTCAAGGCCTACGCTAGCATCTGAATAGCAGTCCAAAATACAACATGGGCAACCGGCTTCGGTGCATGGTGCTCCTGGACTGGTGGGGCTTGCTGGTGCCCGTCTCTATTGCCATCCTCGTGGTTGTTCCCATTTCCGTTCCTTTTAACGTTCACTCTGTGGGGAGCCGTGATTTTACAATCACTAATAGCATGAATTAGAAGGATAGGGGGACATTTTATCGCACGACATAGATCATGAAAGAAGGGAACATTTCCTAAACGTCTCGTAGCCTCTTTTTCATAAGTGTGGCACACTTCACACCCATGAAAAAAGCTCTACTTAATGCAGCTTTCAGACACCCTAGGACACTTCACACCTATTGCTTTGATACCAAGTTTATCATGACTCGTACGTAGATTCAGATCGATACACGGGAGAAGGAGCCTCGAGAGATCGTAAGTCGACCCATGGCATAAGCATTCATCTAACTCAATCAATAAAAGTGAAGAATTAACATGATAATCTTAGTGGGAGTCTGAAATAAGCGTAACATCATAAATACATGAATCTGAAGCTGAATATATTCTATTGTCTGAAAAACCTCTAAGTTGGATGAGTTCATAGGAAAAGACCCCAACTAACTCTCTAATACAAAAACTGAAAGTACATCAATATTTGAAAGCAAATGGTCCTCGGGAGAAGAGGACTCACCACTAAGCTGGGTGCTACTCTAGAACTGGCTACTGATGGGGCTGAGACTGAGTGTCAGGGCCTACATCAAGAAATGATATAGCATAGAGTATGCGGTCATTGCGTGGAATGTACCAAGTATGAAAGGTAAGTAAAAGCGCGTAAGTAAGTAAAATCATTTAAAACATGCATAATGTAAACTTAAAAAAAATAAGAATCTGAGAGTAGGGATAGCATGATATCTTTCTGAATACATGATCTCAACATGACATAACATCATTACTAAATCGATTGACCCAAAGCTGAAATTTGATAGTCATAATTGAACATTGGGTCAAACCTGCTTTAGAACATATATAGATATATATACAACACGAGTGATAAAAATGCATAATCGAAATCATGAGGAATTATGGAAGACTCATCTTTTAACCGGCATATCACAATAGAGCTTATGTGGTCCCAACTATCACACTCAAGTGGGTAGAGTCGTCCAAAACCTTGCCAGGGCTAAGGACGATACAGTGATATTAATATCAAGATCGCGACCCAATCTGGTAGGGGATAGCTCACATATGAGGTCCCAATATAATCTGATCATACCTATGTTGGCACGTAGTTCTGAGGCATAGGGTTGACTGTCCCATAGCCTACTCGGTGCTAGACACTACTCCAAAAAACATGCATATATTCTCCATCATTTTTTTCAACTAAGCTGATCATCGTCTATTGACAAAGCTAAATTACAATGAATTCATAAATCTGAATCATACATGAGGAGCCTTAGCTCAAACCATACCATAAACTGAACATAGATGGGAGTCTTTGCTCCAAAACCATGTGGTAAGCTAAATTTGTAAAATCATAGTCAAACTTGAACATAAGGGAATTTCCAGATACTTTAACATGCTTGAAAATACATAATTCACTAGAAAACATGATATGGGTAACATGAAAACATGTTTTTCATCATAAATATCTCATCATACTAGAACATTCATAATAAATCTCAACTTCCATGAACTTCTCATAATTGGACATTTTAATTTATAAATCTTGAAACATAATTTTCATTGAAAACATCGTAAAACTTTTCATTAATCATAATTCAATAGTAGGAACTCATTTAGATCATACCCATGACATAGATTTAGGAATTTCATGCATTAGATTAAAACCCCATTGAATCAACTCATAGATTATCATGAATAGAGAGGGATTAGGCATGGGTGTGAACATATTCACCCATTCATAACCCTACATACCTGATTTAGGCTGATTCTTACACTTCCTTGAATGCCCAAGAAGAATTTGAGAAGAATTAGAAGGGCTCAAGGCTTGATCTCCTCTCTAACTCCCTAACTTTGCATGCTTGGGTTAAGAATAGGCTAGAATGAATCAACCTATCTTAATACACCCTGAAAATAGTTTGAAACAGCATAGTTTAGGCCTTAGGATCATAGGATTTACGGAAAAGCCCTTACTAAATTCGCAGGAAATTACTGACTGCTAGTTCTAACGAGGGACTGGATGACTAGTCACTTCAGGCCATGACTCGTCACTTCAGGCCACGAATCGTGGCATTATCCGTCATGTACACTACCTAACAGTCATCTGGGGCTCATCATGAGGGACATCATGAATCATTAAAGGTGACCACGACTCATGGCCACCACTCGTCATATGCACTCCCTTAATTCCCAATAATTTTCATACTACTGACCACGACCCATCCCACAAATCGTGGTAACTGGCCATGACTCTTTGGGTCCCTCCATAGGGTACACTGCCACCTTTCCTTACCTCCTCAAAATCCTTGCTCACGACTGACTCGAATAGTCGTGGGGCCTGACCACGACTAGTGGTCATGTTTGTAGGGACCTTAACTCCTAAAACTCCAATTAACACCCTAATCCTCACCACCAGTCACATCACAACTCATGGTCTTCCCCCACGGTTCATGTTGAGACTGCGCAGCAGTGGCGCCAAAAACTTGTTGACGACTACTTGAGCGCACACGCAAGTGTACGTGGTCTTACAAGTAATACAGTGGCCCTTTTAAAGAGCCGGATGTCGAACCCATAGGGACTGAACCAATTCATCTAATTATCAAGTTCAAGTGTGATATTAACTTTCACAAGCGTTGATTTATACTTTTTCGATTAAGTTTAATTAGGTCTAGAGTGGTCACAGAAATACTTTAAAAACATTCAAGAAGCAACTAGAGTTAAAGCCAGATAATCATGCGATACTACGCTTTGTAATGGTTTAAGTGTGGAATTATCAATTGTCGTCTCACATAATTACAATTGCATGTTCATGGTCTTTCGATCCTCTAAACACGACAAACTAGCCTCACAACTACATCGTCGAGTGGGGATGTGACATTCTAGTTCGTGGGCTATTCAATTACGTGGATGTGGTTTATGGGATTTATGCTCTTCATTAGGGACTTTCGTACCTCTAATCATTTAACTGAACTTAGCTTCACAACTATTTCTATGAGAGGTGATGTGATAATTCTAAGTTGGTGTCTAACTCATCCCATTTTAGTAACCAAGCAAGGAAAATTAGGTATAATTTCTTATCCTAACTGCGAATTATATCGTAAGATACAAACTTGCTCCCTACATTATTTGTTCTTGCCTAGGTTTACTTTCTCAAGCTTTTGCCTAGGTGTAACATGTGTGTTTTCATGGTGATCAATCATAAAACAACCATAATTAAGAACGTAAGACAAAACAACAATTAATAACTTAAAACCAAAACAAATTCACATAGTCACAATCATACCTTGTGGCTTCAACCTTAGAGGAAGGGTTCTAGCCACTCAAGTTCGTATAATTACAAGAAAACATAATTAAAGTAACATACTTACAAGAATTGGTAGAAGAGAAGATGAAATTGATGAACCCTAGGTGAGTTCTCCCACTTCTCCCTTCACTCCTTGGTAGTTTTTTAGAAATAAATCGTGACCCCCCTATACTTAATTAAACTTAATCTAAAAAGTCTAAATCAACACTTGTGAAAGTTAATATCACACTTGAACTTGATAATTAGCTGAATTGGTCCAGTCCCAGTGGGTTCAATATCCGACTCTTAAAAAGGGCCTCTGTATTACTTGTAGGACCACGTACACTTGCGTGTGCACTCAAGCAGTCGTCAACAAGTTTTTGGCGCCGCTGCTGCGCAGTCTCAACAAGTTTTTAGTACCGTTGCCGGGGACTCGGCGAAGTTTAGTGAATTTATCTGTTTTTGTGTGATTTTTAAATTTCCTGAAGTGTTGAGAAACTTGGTCTTAGTCTGACTTATTGTAGGTGACAGGTTGTCTTGCTGAGCTGGCTAGAAATAGAGAGCTTGTGGAACCGTTGCTTGAACCAGAACATCAAATTCATTTGTGAAGGAGAGTAGCTCTTGAGCAAAAGCTGAAAAGACTTCAAGAAAAGGTACGACAACAACCACCCGCAGGACAAGCACAATTGTCACCGAAAGCAATGGCAGCCAGACCAGTTCGCGGAGTGGCAATCCCAAAAGCGACAAACGGGAATTCTAGTATTCGAGTATACCAAAAAATGAAGAAGAACTCTTCCGAGTATACCAAGAAATGAACCCACCCACACACTACAGAAACCTTTGTAAGGTTAGTGTGTTGTCAGAGGATAAGTGTGGGGTGGTAGGTTCCACAGGTCGATAGCCAAAGGTAACGATAAGTGTTCAGCCTGAGTCTGATAAAGGGCTTCAGAATGTGAAGAAGTTGGAGGAAGAGAGGAACAGAGTGGAGGTTGTTCCCTCTAAAAATCAAAAGAAAAGAAGATGGTTCTTGAAAGGGAACCCAGGTATGAGGATGTCCTGAAAAGGATAGTTCACGCCGTGCCGCGACGTAAAATTAGGCGCTGCTTGGGAGGCAACCCAAGGGTACCACAGGTACAATTTGTGATTTTTGTTTATGTGTTTTTGTTTATTTTCAATTTGTGTTGTTTTTGGTGGATATTTAAGCATAGATGGAGGGGAAATCTGAGTACCCTTGGAGGAGGAAGCTAAAAAGCATGGAAGAGGAAAAGTGTGGGGTCGAATACCCACTTGTGCAAAAATGAAGAAAAACATGCTTTTAGCTAGGCATAGAGACCCAGGGTGTATTTCTCACCCTTTTGAATTTTAATTAGATGCTTTGGGGACATGACATGATTCAAGTGTGGGGTGAGGGAAATTTCAAAAAAAATAATTTGTGCTTAATGATTTTGGTGAATGTAGTGCTTGATACATATTGAAATTTTTTTTTGAGTTGAGCATGACTTCACCACCCGTTGGTTTTTCTTTTTGGTTCTTTTCTAGGTCTTTGAACCGAATAATAAAAAAAAAATTCTTTGTCTGTATATAGTGTTTAGTCATAGTTAGAGACTATTTCTAATGATGGATGGATGACGTCCTTCTTGAGGGAAAATTAGTCAATACGTTTTGGTTTTTGAACCCATAGCTAATTGATGGCTTGATGTTCTTGTTATGTGCTATACATGATTGTAAGATACAAGTGTGGTTAGTGTTGAAGCATGTAAGAAGTGTATAACTTTGTTTGAGACACTTAGGCTCTTGAATATGACTCTATGTGATTGAAGCTTAATTCTGAATTCTTGTGATTAGCTGAGTAAGAGTTTGCTGAATGTGTTTTGAATTGAGCATGTGTTGTGAGTTTAAGTTTTTCGAATATTCCGTGCTATTGTGGAATGTCTAGAACTTGCCTGGTGTGTATATAAAACGAAATGAAGGATGTGGACTATAGGAGATGATTTAGGCATTTCTTTGAATGAGCCTAATTTTTACCCTCACTTTACCTACCTTGAATGTTGAATCCTAGTGAGCCCCATTGAGCCTTAAGCCTATTCTTTGATAGCTACAACATAAGATTAATCCTTTTTCTTTCATTAACCTTGAATTTGACCCAAAACTCCTAAGCACTTAAAGGAAAAATCCAAAAGAGTGAAGGAGTGAGAAGCATGAAAAAGAAGGAGAAGTAGCAGTTGTAAAAGTTGAGAAAGTTCAAGGGTGCACTTGTTTGAAAATGCCTGAGTATTGGTATGGAGTAAGAAATAATGAATGAAAAAGTTTCTTAAGTACCCCTTACTAATAAGCTAAGTGTGCTTAAAGAAATGGGAACAAGAAAAAACAATTTCAAGAGTGAAAAGAATGAGGAGGAAGTAAGAAAAGAGATTTCCTTAATGAAGGTTGAAGTTATTAAAAGCGCTTGGGGAAGATAGCCACTGTTTATCCATAATATTACCTACCCGTCCCTTAGCTTACATTACAACCCATTAAGTCCTACTTGATCTTACATTCATACATCCCTAAATTAGTGGAGTAAAACACTAAGGGCAAGCTTATGGTTCACTACATGATGCATGTGAATTCTTTGAGAGAGTGAGCGTAATTCTATTCATATACCCATACATGTTGTAATTTGAAAACTTGCAAGTCAAAATGGGTAACTCTCTTGTGGTGAGGGCACATGTTTAATGAGAGATAAAATTCATGTTATATTTCTTGATCGGTTGATTTGCATGAGTTTGCTAAGATTGAGAGTCGATTCTTGAGGTTAGGAAGTCTTAACATAGTTGTATTTCATTTCAAGGATTAAATCGTGCATGCTCTATTTTTGACTTGCTATTTAAATAATCATTAAAGGCGTAGCTTGAATTGTCTTGCTAAATTAGTTATGTGCGAGTCTTCATTTACATGAGATGTAAAAGGGTTGTTCGAGGACGAACAAGGCTTTAAGAGTGGGGTAGGTGATCTTGGGCAAAATGGCATGCCCAAGGGATACTTTACAACTTAGTTTTGTCTTGTTTAGCTACTTATTTATATACATTCTCATGTAATTTTATGTAAATGTGAATATATATACTAACCAACATAATTAGTTCTTGTTTTTGTAGGTTTAAAATGAATTTGAGGAACTAATCCATCAATTGGTGAGGTAGAGGCATGGAATCGGACGTAAAATGCGAACATCGGAAAGGAGGATGCGTGAAACAGCCCACCTGCGCATTGGAAACGTGCCATGGTAGGAAGGCTGCGCGACAAGTGCTCGGCTTGTACTCGGGTTGGTAATTTATATTAAAAACCGACACGCAAGTGCATGTGGTCAAACAAGTAATAAAGTGGCTAAGTAGCCAAGTATCGATCCAAGGAGGCTCAAGATATGTAAAATTGCCTAGTTTACTATATTCCTATTTCACTTCTAACTATGCTAACAACAGTGTAACCAAGAGTTACTTGAGTTTTTGGTTTCTAAACTATATATACTACAACTAATAACAACTATTTACTTGTGAATTTAGACAATGGATATGAACATGCCAAGGTTAAGAACAAGTAATGAACTTGATAATCATGATAATTTTGGTTAATTCTCTTCTTCATGTTGCTAGCCAAGAACATTCGCCTAGAAATTAAAACTCTCGTATTTAATTTCACTTTAGAATCATAAACCATCCGTCTACATTTCTGTGATCAAATGCAATTTATGACCTAGCACTACAATTCCGGTTCCTAAATTGACTAATACGGCTTTCAAGTATATTTCTATCAAGAAAGCACATCAAAACCCAATTTTCCCAAATCAAGTTAAGAACAATACCCTATTAATTCACAACTTTCCAATTTCTTGCTCTCTCGAGTGAAATTGGACTTTTTAGATGTTCATTAATGTTGGCCATTCACTAATGCAGCAAGAACAAGAATTAATAGAACAACATTAAAGAAGAAGAATAAAACCATATCATTTATAATCAGAATTCATTAGACATGTTCAAAACCTCAGCAAGGAAGAGAATTAGCCACTCATTCTTGGATTGATCATCCTAAAATGAGTGTAAATCATACATACAATTGATAGAAAGAAGAAAGGAAGAGAAGAAATCCCTTAGCTTTTCCAATCTTCAACTGCTACTAACCCACGTTCCTGCTCTCCACTTTTGAACTCAGTCTAAAAACTCAAAACTAATTAAAATAAACCTAAGTGTGCTATTTATACTAGTGGGAAATTTTTCCCGGAATAACAAGCAACGTGTCACGGAGGCCAACACGGAGCACTGCCTCCGTGACACGGTGTGGACGCGGACCTTCACTGGAATTTCCAGGGTCCAGAAAATCAACCTCAACGTGGCACGGAGGCCAATGCGGAGGCCTATCTCCGTGCCACGGAGCTGATGCGCAGGCACACTGGAAATTGCCATTTTAATTCATGTCCAGGCAGTGTGCTACCGCGATGGTAGCGTGGCACGGCTCCATCACGGAGCCCCTATAAAATATGCATTCCAAGGTCGTTTCCACGCTCGCATCCAAGTCCAACTCCGACATAGTTCCAACATGCATTTTAGCTCCTAAAAATCACATTTACCTGCAAAACACATGCTAATCATGTTGGTTAGTATAAATTCGCATTTTATTACCAATTACATGATATTATATACACATTGCACAACAAACAAGGTAAAAATGATACGTTTGAGTATCACTTGGGCATATAAATCTGCCCAAGATCACTTACCCCATACTTAAATCCTTGTTCGTCCTCGAACAACACATACACAAATCATGCAAATTACATCCCAACCTTCATCATTATGGGGCAACAATTTACGCTACGGTCATACCGATTATTCAATTTTCGCAAATCATCAAGAAAACATGCTTGGTCGTACAATACAATGTCCTTTAATACATCAAGGCTTCCTAGACTTTAAGAATTGATTCTTGATATCGGCAAACTCATGCAAATCAGCTAATCAAGAAATCCGACACGAAAATCAATCTTTCATCAAGCATGTGCCCTCACAACTCGAGAGAAACTTCCCCTTTATGTTCATGCAACACACAAACATGCAAGTAGGGGCATATAAAAATTAATTTCACTCTCTCTCCCAAAAGAATTCACATGCATCATGTCATGACCCATAGGCTTGCCCTTAGTGTATTACTCTACTAATATAAAGAAATGCAATATAGGATCACGTAGGACTTTAATGGGTTGTAACGGGGCTATGGATCTAGTATGTATATATCGGATTAGCCAATAATAGTCGCTAGCATCCTTAAGCGCCTTTTCAACACATTCCCTCGACTCATGGACATTGTTCCTCTCTTTTCTCTTTTTCTCCCATTCATGCTGGTTTACTTTCATACAGCCCATTTCATCAAACACACTTGACTCAAAACAGAGGGTTTTCAAGTACCCTCCTATCATTTAATTACAACAAGTGCCTTTTCAACATCATCTTTTCTTTCTTCACTTTGCTTTTCTTTTTCTTTTCACTCTTTTCACTCTTTAACACTTTGGGAAACATTTTCTGTTCTTTGTAAGCGCTTAAGAGCTTCTTATAGACTTTAAGGCTAATGAAAAGAAGGAATAAAGCTTAGTTCATACAATTTTGGACAAAAGAAAGAAATCGGCTAAAGGCTCAACGGGCTGACTAGGGTATACAACATATAAAAAGGTAGAATTTGACAAGAAAAAAAATGGAAACTATCGGTTAAAACAAAGAAATGCCTACATCCTTTCCAACACTACACCTCCTTCATTTCGTTTTGTAAACACACCAGGAAAGTTCTAGACAATTCACAATGACATGGAATAGCAAAACTTCACTTCACACTTCATGCACATGCTCGAATCAAGATGCATTCACAGACTGTTTAATTAGTCAATTACATGAATTCAAGATTAAGCCTCAATCATAATGAATCAAATTCTATAGCGTAGGTAACTCAACATATTTACAGAATTGCAGGCTTTCCAACGAATCATTTTCACATTTTGAACATCAATTACAACACGCAACGAAATTTTAGCAACCATAAGCAACTACAGTTCATTGATGCAATCCACCAAAGAAAAACTAAAAACAACTAAAAATCCTACTCCTACCGACTACATTTCCCTTAAGACGGTCGTCATCCATCCATCATAGGGAACGGTCACTAACTATGACCTCGGTTCAATGGGACTATTCTCGGTGAAAGAACCGAAAACAAACTCCGAGAAACCCAAAAATAATATAAAAATCGAAAAAAAATTAAAAATTTATTGCAACACATCGATCATTTCGATAGAAAGAAAATATTTACAAGTGCAAAATATTTTCGCAAAAATTTTGAAAAATATCGATCATGTCGATAGAGAAAAAAAAAATATTTACAAAATATTTACAATGGTTACCATACTTTAAAAAACACACATCATTAACCACACAACATATATACACATACATCACAAATCAGTTCGCCACAGGGAAAGCACAAACATACATAAACATCAAGGAAAAATATACAGCAATTTAGAGCCTATGTCCCAGCACCTAACTACTCCCCACCCCACACTTAAATCGAACACTGTTCCCAGTGTTCACAACAATACAAAGCACAAAAATTTGGGTGGTGAAACTCCCTGCTTAGTCGAAATATTCGACTTCTTCATCCGGTGTTGCGGCCTCGTCGCCCATGTCTGAATTAGCTCCATCGTCGTCATCGGACTCCACATCGGAGTCATCACGACGTGTCTCCTCATCAGTAGGGACATCGTCATCAGTCGGCTCCACGAAGGCTGGCCCCACCTTACATAATGCTCTGGCGTTCTCGCCAAAGGGGTAGTCCAGCTCCAACTGCCATAACTCTTCCTCGGTGGCTGGTCTCCCACCTATCCGTAGCTGCAGCATCTGCATGCCGAACATATGGGCCATGTACTGATCGTCACGAGCATGTCGCTCGCCCAAAGTTAATACCGGTCTGTGTGTAGTGTCAGGGGCCTTAGTCTTTGTCACGTCGAGGGCCCTCCGCTCCAACTGCGGAATATAATCCAAGGCTTCTTCCTCAATGTCGAGGCCTCGGAGGAAGGTGGTGATGAGTCCGCCAAACCCGTATATGTGGCCCTGGTGCAGTCTGGCTCTCTTCATGGCGGATATTATGACCGCCCCAACATTAATCTCAAGCCCTTTCATAAGGGCATACACCAAGCAGACACGGTCCCGGGTAACATCTGTCATATGGACTCCCGGGATCAAGCACGAACACACAATCTTCAGCCATATTCTGGCCTCCCTATTCATCTGCGAATAAGGCAGAGTCTGGTGGTAACCCCTCTCCTTGTTTCTACTCCATCGGGCTGTGGATCGAGCCCCACACAACGTACGTCTGATGTCGGCGTACGGTGGGGTGATGTTTAGCTGGCGGAGAACGTGGGCGTCTGTGTCCTGCGCTCCAACGATGGCATTCAGCTGCTGGGGTTCCAGAGTGACAATCTGCCCTCTGATTTTTATAGTGTGGCTTCTGATGGCCGGGTTCCAGTTTGCATAAAATTCTCGGACCAAGTGAAGGTTGCACTCCTTGGGATCCTGAAAAATAAAGCTGAGCCCAGCTGCTTCGATCCTCTGTACAATGCGAGGGAACTCCTGTGCGAGTGGTTCCCTTGCAATATGTTCCTCCGGGAAGTACTTGTTTTCTTTGTGCTTATTATACCATTTCTTCCCTTCATCGGTGACCCATCTTGTTCCGTATCGGCGGTGTTGGCCGCGCGGAACAGCAGGTGCAGATGGGACTGCAGTGCCCAGTCTCATCCTTTTCCGTCCGGTGCCTGAGGTAGAAGCATCCTTGCCTTTATCTTGTCTGCTAGCCATTGTACCTGTCAATTTACACAAACAAGCACAACGTTAAGCTAAAAACGTGTTAGCTTTGGCTAAGGTCGGGTTACACAAAATTTACCCCACCCTTAGTCCTTAACAATATTTACAAAATTACAGCAAGGATAGCTCTATTTACAACCCCAAACACAAACAACTATACACATATTGCTTAGTGCGTTCGCAACAAAAATTCGACAGCATAACGGTTAGCGTACTACTCAGACTTCATAAAGCTAATCCCAATCCTACTATTGCTAACAATTCACACCTCGCACAAGCAACAAAAACAATAACAAAAATAAAAAAACTATAAAACATTTCATATACAAGCTAATCTAAACAATCTAACCAATTCACACATTTTAGGCATTTTCCCACAAAAATTCGAGAATTAGTCGTCTTTGAACATTTACACAATATTTACCACGACTTATCTCAAATAATAAACACACCCCGGCATCGATTTCATCAAATTATCAAGTGCCCAAGGCAAATTCAACAACCCAAGCCCTAGAATACAATTCGACAATCAAATTTGAATTATTTACATTATCGATAAGTTCAAACGCTAACTACAACAATCCGAACATAATCAATCACAAAATAATTCAACATCATGTTTAATTTCTACCTAGGGTGATATATCTTACCTTACATGCCCAAATTTGACAAAAATCGCCAAAAAATTGAGTTAGACGATGAAAACAACCTTAGAATTGAAGAACCGAAGAAACTTGACGTTTTTCCTTGCCTATCAACGTGGCACATTGCTTGGGGAGGGGGAAATGGGTGTTTGGTCGCGGAGGGAAGAGGGAAATGGGGAAAATTGGGCGAAAATCGGGGTTATATTTAAAGAAAACACGCGGGTCACCCGAAAACCCGGTGTGACCCGGCACTGAATAAGGGGCATCGTGTCACGGAGGGTAACGCGGAGCCCCTCCTCCGTGACACGGAGCCAACGCGTTGGCTTACTGGATTTTTCAAAAATTCGGATTTTGCCTTCAACGTGTCACGGAGGCCAACGCGGTGCCTTACCTCCGTGACACGGCGCCAACGTGCCAGTGCTCTGTTTCACCAATAAATTTAATTTTTCATACCTCGCCTCATTTTCTCGATTCCATGTATATTTCCTCCGTTATACCTGAAAATCACCTCACTAAACAAAAATTGGTTAAATTAATAGATTTCCCTAACTAACATAAAAAATACTAACTAAAATGCAAATCTAAACCTAGTCAAGAAAAAGAAAAGAAAAATAAAAAATTATTTACACTAAAAAGAAAGAAAGAAAATATTTTTCACGGGTTGCCTCCCGTGCAGCGCCTGGTTTACCGTCGCGGCTCGACGTCTTTTAAGCTCATTTGTCTACTAGGGAGATGGACGATTTGTCCCGATCATGGTCATCCCCCCAGTAGTTCTCAACCTTATCCGGTGGCCTACCTAGTAACTCTCGGGAATCACTCATTCCATTAGCATTCCCATGATCAATCACATTGATCACCGAGAGTTCCTTATAAACAGTCGGTAGCTTAGGTAGCTTGTACACGTTGAACACTTCGACCTTGTCATGTGCTCGCATCGTGAGTTGACCCGCAGCTACATCAATTAATGCCTTTCCGGTTGCTAAAAAGGGTCATCCCAAAATAAATGGGACTTCAGCATCTGGTTCAAAGTCCAGAACAATAAAATCGACCGGAAAAATGATGGAGCCTACTTGCACTAACACATCCTCAACAATGCCATCCGGCTTAGCCAAAGACCTGTCTGCTAGCTGCAAGATTACCGTTGTAGGTCTAGGACTCCCTAGACCTAACTTTCTGAATACCGAAGATGGCATCAGATTTATGCTTGCCCCCAAGTCGCATAATCCACGCGCTCAGATACTTTGCCCAATAGTAAGCTGGATAGTGAAACTTCCAGGGTCTTTCAGTTTTGTGGGCAACCTATTCTGAATACGGGAAGTGCATTCCTCTGTTAAAGCTACCGTGGCATACTCAGTCAAACGACTTTTGTTAGCCACGATGTCTTTAATATACTTCGCATATTTTGGCACTCCCTGCAAGACATCAACAAGAGGTAAGTTAACATGTACCTATTTAAGTACCTCCATGAATTTCTGGAAACACGCCTCCTCCTTGTGTTTCTTAAGTCGTTGAGGGAACGGGTGTGGAGGCCTTGCTGGTTCAGCTTCTTTAGTCTTCCCCTTATCTGAAATATGCTCTCCCTCAACATCTACTGCTCCTGACTTTTGAGGCGGTCTTTCCGGTTCCACCTCCTTTAACTGTAAACCACTCCTCATGGTCACTGCATTAACCTGCTTCGGATTAGGATCCGTGTCGCTAGGTAGTCCTCCTCTGGGTCTAGTATTTTGGGCACTAGCAAACTGCCCAAACTGATATTCAAGAGCCTTGGTCGCCAATTGATTATTCTTCACTTCGGCTGCCAATTTGACATAGTCAGCCTGCAATTGTGCCTGATTAGCGATCATGGTTTTGAACATCTCCTCAATAGTCGGTGATGGTGGTGGAGGAGGGGCATTGTGATTTCTGAATGGAGCTTGATAATTTTGTTGCCCTCCTTGGTTCCTGTGCATACCCTGCCCTGAACTTTGGCCTTGTTGATTGTTGCTACCCCACGAAAAATTCGGATGGTTCCTCCAATTTGAGTTGTAGCCACTACCAAACTGCTGTTGATTTCTCTGTGCATTGCCCACAAAGTTAACAGAATCAGGATTTGCACCACAGCATTCAGCTGAATGCTCACTACTACCACACACTTCACACCACATCTGTTGAACTGCATTGACTGAAGCTGAAGGCTGGTTCAAATTTATATTGCTGAAGTGAGTGTTTAACTGATTTTGCAAAGCAGCTATCTGTGCAGCGATAGCTGTGAATCCATCCACTTCAAGCACTCCCGCTGCTTTCCTTGCTCCACCTCTTGAAGAATCTGCATTCCATTCTGGATTGCCTTGTGAAATTCGGTCGAGCAAAGTGTACAGCTCCTCATAGGTCTTCTCCAGCGCTTGCCCTCCAGCTGCTGAATCTAACAGAATTTTAGTGTGGGGTTCCAAACCCTCAATAAATGTGTGTACCAACACCTCATTGGACTGATGATGGTGAGGACAGTCCCGCAACATGGATTTGAATCTTTCCCAGGCTTGATAAAGATTTTCTCCTTCCCTTTGTTTAAAACTTAGGATTTGACTCCTAAGTCTGGCTGTTTTACCAGAAGGGAAAATCTGATAAGAAACTTCCATGCAAGATCATCCCACATTGATATAGAGTTGGGTGGTTCAGCTTTTAACAACCTCTTGGCTTCACCAAGTAAGGAAAATGGAAATAAGGTGAGCCGAACATAATCAGGTGACACTCCAGTGGGTATATAAGTGTCACTTATCTCCAAAAAGTTCTGGAGATGTTGTTGTGGATCTTCGTGAGGGAGACCGGTAAATTGCCTGCTTGTGTGCAAAAGTTGCACCATATTCTGCTTTAATTCAAACCTCCCTCCAGGCTCTGGTTTGCGGATGCTAGAATGTACATTATTAGCGTGTGGGATTGCCACCTCGCGAACCGGCCTTGCTGCTGCTTCATCGGGCACTAAAACTGCCCGCACAACTGGTGGATTTGGTTGCTCCATCATAGACTGTTTAAGCAACTGCAGCTTCTTTCGAAGAGCTTCTCTACGTTGGCTATGAAACTCACGCTCAGGCTCTAAGTAAGATTCCACCAGCTCTTTGTCCCTTGCCAGTGTTCACAGAAACAAAATCTGCAAAATACAGGCTAAGACCAAGTTGTTAACACTTAAGAAAATAAAAATACAAATACAGTAAATTTACACTAAACACAATTTTACAAATCGCCTAGCCCCCCCGGCAACGGCGCCAAAAACTTGCTCGGCTTGTACTTGGGTTGGTAATTTATATTAAAAACCGACACGCAAGTGCACGTGGTCAAACAAGTAATAAAGTGGCTAAGTAGCCAAGTATCGATCCAAGGAGGCTCAAGATACGTAAAATTGCCTAGTTTACTATATTCCTATTTCACTTCTAACTATGCTAACAACAGTGTAACCAAGAGTTACTTGAGTTTTTGGTTTCTAAACTATATATACTACAACTAATAACAACTATTTACTTGTGAATTTAGACAATGGATATGAACATGCCGAGGTTAAGAAAAAGTAATGAACTTGATAATCATGATAATTTTGGTTAATTCTCTTCTTCATGTTGCTAGCCAAGAACATTCGCCTAGAAATTAAAACTCTCGTATTTAATTTCACTTTAGAATCATAAACCATCCGTCTACATTTCTGTGATCAAACGCAATTTATGACCTAGCACTACAATTCCGGTTCCTAAATTGACTAATACGGCTTTCAAGTATATTTCTATCAAGAAAGCACATCAAAACCAAATTTTCCCAAATCAAGTTAAGAACAATACCCTATTAATTCAAAACTTTCCAATTTCTTGCTCTCTCGAGTGAAATTGGACTTTTTAGATGTACATTAATGTTGGCCATTCACTAATGCAGTAAGAACAAGAATTAATAGAACAACATTAAAGAAGAAGAATAAAACCATATCATTTATAATCAGAATTCATTACACATGTTCAAAACCTCAGCAAGGAAGAGAATTAGCCACTCATTCTTGGATTGATCATCCTAAAATGAGTGTAAATCATACGTACAATTGATAGAAAGAAGAAAGGAAGAGAAGAAATCCCTTAGCTTTTCCAATCTTCAACTGCTACTAACCCACGTTCCTGCTCTCCACTTCTGAACTCAGTCTAAAAACTCAAAACTAATTAAAATAAACCTAAGTGTGCTATTTATACTAGTGGGAAATTTTTCCCGGAATAACAAGCAACGTGTCACGGAGGCCAACGCGGAGCACTGCCTCCATGACACGGCGTGGACGCGGACCTTCACTGGAATTTCCAGGGTCCGGAAAATCAACCTCAACGTGGCACGGAGGCCATCGCGGAGGCCTATCTCCGTGCCACGGAGCTGACGCGCAGGCACACTGGAAATTGCCATTTTAATTCATGTCCAGGCAGTGTGCTACCGCGATGGTAGCGTGGCACGGCTCCATAGCGGAGCCCCTATAAAATATGCATTCCAAGGTCGTTTCCACGCTCGCATCCAAGTCCAACTCCGACATAGTTCCAACATGCATTTTAGCTCGTAAAAATCACATTTACCTGCAAAACACATGCTAATCATGTTGGTTAGTATAAATTCGCATTTTATTACCAATTACATGATATTATATACACATTGCACAACAAACAAGGTAAAAATGATACGTTTGAGTATCACTTGGGAATATAAATCTGCCCAAGATCAACAAGGGTCGTGACACGCCCTCAAACGCGCTGCACAAGTAGCGTGACACGCTACCAACGCGGTCAGCTTCTGCCTGGCGATGATTTTATGTGTTTTCCAGTATGCATCCACGATTCATCCATTTCACGGAGGCAAATTGGCATGATAACCTCCATGAAACGGAGTTATTTCATGCCGGGCATAATTTTGCACACCTCTCATTTACTATAAATAGGTCCCTTAGCTCCTAAAAATATTTTGTCACGATTTATTTCTGAAAAACTGCCAAGGAGTGAAGGGAGAAGTGGGAGAACTCACCTAGGGTTCATCAATTTCATCTTATCTTCTACCAATTCTTGTAAGTATGTTACTTTAATTATGTTTTCTTGTAATTATACGAACTTGAGTGGCTAGAACCCTTCCTCTAGGGTTGAGGCCACAAGGTATGATTGTGAATATATGAATTTGTTTTGGTTTTGAGTTATTAATTGTTGTTTTGTCTTACATTCTTAATTATGGTTGTTTTTATGATTGATCACCATGAAAACACACACGTTACACCTAGATTAAAGCTTGAGAAAGTAAACCTAGGCAAGAACAAAGAATGTCGGGAGCAAGTTTGTATCTTATGATATAATTCGCGGTTAGGATAAGAAATTATACCTAATTTGCCTTGCTTGGTTGCTAAAACGGGATGAGTTAGACACCAACTTAGAATTATCACATCACCACTCGTAGAAGTAGTTGTGAAGCTAAGTTCAGTTAAATGATTAGAGGTACGAAAGTTCTTAATCAAGAGCATAAACCCCGGAAACCACATCCACGTAATTGAATTGCCCACGAACTAGAATGTCACATCCCCACTCAATGATGTAGTTGTGAGGCTAGTTTGTCGTGTTTAGAGGCTCGAAAGACCGTGAACATGCAATTTTAATTATGTGAGATGACAATTAATAATTTCATACTTAAACCATGACAAAGCGTAGTATTGCATGATTATCTGGTTTTAGCTCTAGTTTCTCCTTGAATGATTTCAGAGTATTTTGATGACCACCCCTAGACTTAATTAAACTTTACTGAAAAAGTCTAAATCAACACTTGTGAAAGTTAATATCACACTTGAACTTGATAATTAGCTGAATTGGTCCAGTCCCTATGGGTTCGACATCCGGCTCTTAATACAGTGGCCCTTTTTAAGAGCCGGATGTCGAACCCACAGAGACTGAACCAATTCAGCTAATTATCAAGTTCAAGTGTGATATTAACTTTCACAAGTTTTGATTTAGACTTTTTCGATTAAGTTTAATTAAGTGTAGGGGTGGTCACATAAATACTCTGAAAACATTCAAGAAGCAACTAGAGTAAAAGCCGGATAATTATGCGATACCACGCTTTGTAATGGTTTAAGTATGGAATTATCAATTGTCGTCTCACATAATTACAATTGCATGTTCATGGTCTTTCGAGCCACTAAACACGACAAAGTAGCCTCACAACTACATCCTTGAGCGAGGATGTGACATTCTAGTTCGTGGGCAATTCAATTACGTGGATGTGGATTACGGTGTTTATGCTCTTGATTAGGGACTTTCATACCTCTAATCATTTAACCGAACTTAGCTTCACAACTACTTCTATGAGTGGTGATGTGATAATTCTAAGTTGGTGTCTAACTCATCCCGTTTTAGTAACCAAGCAAGGCAAATTAGGTATAATTTCTTATCCTAACTGCGAATTATATTGTAAGATACAAACTTGCTCCCTACATTCTTTGTTCTTGCCTAGGTTTACTTTCTCAAGCTTTTACCTGGGTGTAACGTGTGTGTTTTCATGGTGATCAATCATAAAACAACCATAATTAAGAACGTAAGACAAAACAACAATTAATAACTTAAAACCAAAACAAATTCACATAGTCACAATCATACCTTGTGGCTTCAACCCTAGAGGAAGGGCTCTAGCTAGTGAAGTTCGTATAATTACAAGAAAACATAATTAAAGTAACATACTTACAAGAATTGGTAGAAGAGAAGATGAAATTGATGAACCCTAGGTGAGTTCTCCCACTTCTCCCTTCACTCCTTGGCAGTTTTTTCAGAAATAAATCGTTACAAAATATTTTTAGGAGCTAAGGGACCAATTTATAGTAAATGAGAGGTGTGCAAAATTATGCCTGACATGAAATAGCTCCATTTCATGGAGGTTATCACGCCAATTTGCTTCCGTGACACGGAGGAATCGCGGATGCACACTGGAAAACACCTAAAACCGTCACCAGATAGAAGCTGACCGCGTTGGCAGCCTGTCACGCTACTTGTGTAGTGCATTTGAGGGCGTGTCACGACTCTTGTCACGCAGTCTGCCTACCGTGGCACGTTGCCAACGCGCAGGTGGGCTGTTTCGCGCATCCTCTTTGCCGAAGTTCGCATTTTACTTCCGATTCCATGCCTCTACTTCACCAACTCATGGATTAGTTCCTCAAATTCATTTTAAACCTACAAAAACAAGAACTAATCATGTTGGTTAGTATATATATTCACATTTACATAAAATTACATGAGAATGTATATAAATAAGTAGCTAAACAAGACACAACTAAGTTGTAAAGTATCCCTTGGGCATGCCATTTCGCCCAAGATCATTTCACAGAATGACTCGTTCTATGACCTAATGCCAGATTTCAAACTTTCTCCATTTTAACTCCCGGGTTTGATCTTTGTGCTTCCGGGTATAATAGTAAATCATCATTTTATCCCTTTTCATATGTATAAAGAATACTTTAATATGATGTGAGTTAGTGTTTGAGATTTTTGATATTGGATTGCATTGTGAAGCATTGGGGACGAAGACCATAGGCTATCCACCGGTGAGGTCCGGCAAAATGCCAATGAAATGCTGATTCGGGAAAATATTGGCTTCAGGACACTACTTGACCCCGCATCACATTGTCACTTCGCAGATCATGATCAGCGGTTTGCCGATCTACTGCCGGTAGAAAACATGCCACCCCAGTTCTCAGCCTATCATCAGTGGTTCTTCAATGGTCCGAAAATAACCTCCTATAGTTTGCCAGCATTTCGCTACTACTGCTAGTTCATTATCGCTAATTCCTCCTTTTGTTTCCCATTTAAATTTTAGATTAGTTTTAGTTGGTTCATTTTATCATTGGAAAAATACAAAAAGATACATTGTGGATGCCACTAACATTGTGTTTGTAGAAAATGATTTCATCTAGGAACAGCAGCAAGGGTAAAGCCCTAGCCTCGTCATCCACAAAGGTCAAAGGATAGGCAAAGGCATCCGCAGCACCCACCAACTCTTGGGAGGCCATCATGTTTTATGTACCTGAAATGAAGGGACTCTACGCCATCTACAAGGGACGATCATTCACCATCAAAAAGAGATTTGATTTGGTAGGGCTACGCAGTGACTTTCCCAACATCACATCATATTCACTAATAAACAATAGAATGCTTTTGCCAATCCTCTCCGAGATTACTATTCAAGCTTTGTGCCAAAGTTCTACGCCTCCTACCAGGCCAGATAGGAGAGCACGAACCACAAAGGCAAGGTGGATGAATTTCCCTGCCTACCTTCAGTTATGGTGCGAGGGGTTGAGATCGACATTACTCCATCATCCATCAATTACCTATTCTGGGAGGACGAGATTGACACTGGCTCAAAATATATGACAGGATTGCTGATAAGGAGAACCAATTCTAACGGATAGTTCCTATCATTGCTGCAGACATACCCTTTTGGGCTACTATGGGCAGTGAAATTTCTCTTCTTGATCTAAAATTTGAACCCAAGTTGTGGCTAAACTTCATATGTGGCCGCATCATACCTTCCAAGAACGAGAAACGGGTCAGCTTGACAGCAGTTATCCTTATCGCTGGCATCATGACAGGGGTCCCCATAAACTTTGGGGAGAATGTGTCTCTACAATTGAAGAGGAAAGCAAGGCAGGCAAGCACCTCCATGCCATATGTTGTGCACATTTCTCAACTATGCTTGCAAGCCAATGTGTCATTGTTCCCAGATGAGACCCCTATTACTTCTTTGGTTGTAACCACAATAGATCAGAAAAGGGATGCTGAGGCACCCAAGGACAAGCGAAAGGGGATGCAGACCTTTGACTTTCCAGAGGGTCCTGTGTCTCATGGTTTTTAGTGGTATCCAAAAGCCACGGATTTGAATATGCCTCACCTAGAAGCTTTGGGTCAAACCTCTAGTGACATACCTCTTCGAAGAGAATCACCCCTCCAATATCCTCCCAATCAAGCCGTCTCCACAAGCTTGTGAAAATGACCAACTCTCATGAGAGTCAGCTGCAATAGTTGGCTAGGAGCCTCCCTACCCTTATCACCCAAACGTGAAAAGGAAAATGAATTCTATGTACGAGAGTATTACCATGTTGTGCAAATGGGTAAATGTTATGGCGGGGACTGTCATCTCTCTCGGGACTGAAGTAAAGGAGTGGAAAAGTCAGATATCTGTGGAGGTGCCAGACTTGAGTGCTCTTGATGCTGCAATCGCTACCCCTTCTATAGTTCGAGGCCCCATAGATGATTTATTTGAGGGCTTGGGAGATGATGCCGAAGATCTGGGTGGTGAAGGATTTGATGGTGAAGCTAAAGCAGGTGCAGCTGATAATTTGGATAAGGAGGAGTAATCCACTCAGGGAGTCTCTCGCCTCCTTTATTTTGCATGCCTACATTGGGGATAATGTAATATTTAAGTTGGGGGTGGGATGAGTATTTTTCTGGGTAGTCATTTGTGTCCTATTTTATTTATGATTTGATGTAGCCCTTGTTTAGCATTTCTTTTATCTGATGAGGAGTTGTAAGTCTTTGTCGGGCTCATTTTAGTATTGCTAATGATTGCCCTTGTCGGGCTGGTTGTTTTGATAAAATTGTGAATGGATGAAATGAATGATTTTTGGATGTTAGTTCTGAAATTGGCATTTGAAATGATAAATGTAGCACTCTTTTGTCATACATTGTAGATTTCTTGTTTGGTTTATGAATTTACATGCTCTAATGTCTTGAATCAAAATCTTGTGATGATAATGACTTCTGTGGACTCTTTGGGTGTGATACGTGGTAAGGATCTTTGTGAATCTCATGCATAGCTTCTTGTCTAGAAATTTTCCTATGTGTGCTCAAGGCGAAATCCTAGATGTAGCTGCACATAGAACATGATTTTTAGGCTTTCATTTGACTAGTCAATCTACCCAAAATGACCTTTGAAAATGTCTTTCGTTGCTAGCCAATGTTGAGCCTTTTGAACTTTTTATTCTTGGAAATCACATTACAAGTCAATGTCCGTTTTTGATCCCCTCTTCTTGGTACCCATCCGCTCTAATTGCTAATGGCGAGCGAATGAGAAAAATGGGGGCTGAAAACCCAAAGACACAGGGAGAGATAAGGAAATCAGTGAGTAAGAGGCAAAGAGACTAAGTTTGGGGGTTTTTCAAGAAAGGGGGATATATAAGAACCTTAAATCTGAAGTAGAACCAAATTATGAGAAAAAGGAATGAAATGATGAGCTGGGGAACCTTAAGGTACCAAAAGAGAAAAGAAAAGCGAAATAGTGTTACCTCTTGATTAGACAATGCTTAATGTGATAGCCAAAGGAGATACAAGGAAGGTCTTTTAACAATAAAAGATGGAAATTGTTGCAAAAGAAGGAACAGGGTGGAGCTATATAAAAAGTTAGATGGGAAGGGTTAAAGTGTTCACATAAAGAGTGTTCATATAAAGGAATTAGAGAGGATGTAGTCACTAGAGCCAAATAATTTCCCTACCATTACCCTTAGCCTTCATCATGATGTGCAAGTCCTAATTGATTTTAAATGTAGTTTCTCTACATTAGTGGCAAATTACACGAAGAACAAGCCTATAGGTTGAGTTGTGTTCATGAAGATTTTTTTTGGGAGAGTGAGTATGATCATCTTTTTCTATAATTCCTTGTGTGTTCATTGATTCATGATAAAGAAAATGGATTCTCTCTTTGGTGAGTGGCATCATTCCTTTTGAGGACATGCTTGTATTAAGGTAAAGGTTTAATTAAGGCATCAGTAGTGCGAGCTTTGAGGCAAAGTTTGAATGTGCAGTAATTATGAATTGAGATGCTATGTGTATTTCATTGGATAAGCCATGCCCTTATCTTGCAAAATGAAAACATTTGTGCCTTATGCCTTTTGAATTGTGGTGGCCTCTTGAAACTTTTCCATATATATATATATATATATATATATATTTTAAGGAACTTTGGTTCTCTTTTTGTGTGAGTTGGTGAGCATTTTTGGGTTTTCATAGATTAAGTGGTCATTGATGTATAAACTCTTGTTGAGTGACACGTTTCTCAATTAATAATAATTACATTACTTGAGGATAAGCAATGGTTCAAGTTTTGGGGTTTGATGAGTTGGTAATTTACCAACTCATTAGGCTCTTAAGCATGACTTTTAGCTTAGTTTTCAAGTCGTTGAGATGAATTTTATTCCCTTTTTTCCTTTTTATGTATAGATATCTGAGCTGAAGAGAAAGAGCAAGAAGTGGAGTAAAAAGGATGAAATCAGATGAAAATTGGCACTCCACCAGAGGAAACCAGAGAAACAACAGTCAAATGCAGGTAACCTCTGTTTTGAGGAGAAAATGCAACCGGCGGCCACGGATATCAACCTGCGACTCACCGGTTAAATCGCCGACAAGTGCTAGATCTCATTGTACTGAGGAGGATATTAATCGGCGTATCGTGTATGGAAGCTAGCGAACTGCCAAAGATGTCACTAAATGGTCCTACAACATCACCGGAATGCAAGAAAATGAACGGCGGTTCAAGAAATGCAACCGTCAAACCGCCGGTTTCATTGCACGTGAACAAATGCCTGAACAGGGGAAATTACGTCTAGCACTAAAAAAGAGGATATCTGTTGCCCTATTTTTTTATATAGTCTAGAAGAAGGTATTATGTACAAACTTTTTAGCTTTTTGAACATTTCTTTTGCTTTGGGGAGAGAAGAACCCCATTGGAGGAGATTGCTGAATATTGCTTTTCCTATTTTTCATCTTCTACCTTAGAAAGAAAAAATCATTGTTGTAGACATATTTTGAGTTTGATTTTTCTGGCTCTTAATAATTAAATCATTGAGTTTATTAATGAATATACCCTTTAGTTTATTAATCATGAGTAGCTAAATCATCAACTAGAGATATGTAATGATGGGTGCTTAATTAGATTGGGTATTGTTAGATTAATCTCAATATTTCTTAATTAGTGTAAATCTATTGAGTTTTCTCCAATGTATAATTGATGATCCATAGTTTCAAATGTGGGTCTACTTTCCTTACATGATTTCAGCTTGAAAGAGAAGAATTCAAGTATTGGGAGGGAATTGGATTGTGGGAATGGATGTGATTGTGTGGAGTTGGGCTAGAACTAGCCGAAACCCGTATTCATAATTCCAAATTAGTATTTGATGACTAGAGATAGCTCAGCTATTAATCCAAACTCTATTGTGCTAATTGAATTGTGTCTTGAGATTCAAAAAGACTCGAGAAAAAGGTGTCCATGAGGTTGAAAAACATAGGGTGCCATCTTGTCCAAAGTTATTTATACTTATTCGCAATGATTTGATGATCTAGCATATCCTTATCTGATTAGCACCCCCATCTACACCACACCTCTAGTCTTCACTCATTATTGTCTATCAATTTTGGTTATTTTTCTATTTTGGCTAGCTGGTTTAGAATCTACACTAGTGTTGAATTCATTTTACCCTAAAAATTTACTATATATTTCTTCTAATTGGTGCAAGTTAATTCAAATTTCCTAAAACAACGCTTGCGCAAAATAATTTAATAATCTTTGTGGGAGTCGACCCCGGCATCCGTTGAAAATATTTAGTTTGAGCAATGATCGTGTATACTCTCTCATTAGGAGGGGTGTAGTTTGGATGTTATCACTCATCTGGATACTCCCTCAGACACAAGCCACTCAACCAAAATCCGTCACCCAAATGCTCCCCTCGGGCACGAGCCTCTCATCTTAGGATATTATTACTTTCCTTAACCATTCTCATTCACTGAATATACAGGATGAATTCTTTACACACTCAGGAGTTACAATCTACTCCTCGATTGCATAAATACAAACAATCAAGCATCTCAATAGCAATGCAAATGAACTTCACTTAACCATTCAACTCAATTTCATAAAGGTTCATAAACCACATCATATCTACATTACTTTTAAAGTTCATTCAATAGTAAAACTTAATAA
Organism: Datura wrightii; assembly: GCA_035772735.1. Lineage (NCBI taxonomy): Eukaryota > Viridiplantae > Streptophyta > Magnoliopsida > Solanales > Solanaceae > Datura > Datura wrightii. The sequence goes on along the minus strand of JASDFA010000016.1, from coordinate 62,248,163 downwards.
CAGGTAATATCCGAAGATCAATCACATATCATTATTGCACAAAACATATATGCCACTAAATAGAGTCTATTTCCCTTAAACCATAACCTACTTTGATTTTTGGTATGGAACGTCAGCTTTTCCACAGGTGCCTTGAACTTTCTCAATGCTTCGGAAAGTTCAAAATCTACAAACAACTATATAGAGTAATTTAATGATATACTCTTCGAATAAGGCTCTTAGAAGTACTAACCCTTCCTTTTAGGATACTTTCAAAAGTAAAAACCACAATTCCACCTAGTTCTAGGTCTCAATTCCTGCCTAACCCACGTTCTCAAGAAAGTAAATCTCAAGGAATGATCAATACTCCTCAACCTCTAATCAAACCACCCCATGATCCAGCCCTAGTCTATCAACCTCAGTTTTGTCTCAACTTGAAATCCTCCCATTAAAGATTCTGTATGAATTCTAGGGTCAACAACACTTATTATCGAGATAGGGAATCAAGAAACTTATCATGGGATAGGAAGTCATTTCTCTAGAGGAAAAAATCACCTTCTAACCCTTCTAATTGTTTTTTTTGAAAATAATGGGATAGAATCCCATAAATCTCATTGAAACTCGCTTTCTGATTTTCATCATCCACTGCAGCAGTAATATTTATGCTTCAGTGTGCCCGCTACAATGGTCATAAAATAGCTACGGCCAATATGGCGGTTAATTCCCTGATCTGTTATGGAAGACTTCGACCATCAACACGGTCTCGCTGCAGCGGATATCCTATCGCTGTAGTGATTCCTCGAAACTAGTAGCTCCCCCAAAAGAGTCTTTTTAATTAGATCATTTCACAACTATTTTCTACATATTCTAGCTTTTTGGATTGTTCTAAGTGTGTTTCCCTCGTAAGACATAAAGGTCCATTACAATATTAAAAACAATATTAATGCCAATATAACTATAATACCCAATATTAAAAAAAGATATTTAAGTAGAAAAAGGGTATTTATATATATATTCTTCTCTTTATATATGTATATATTAATCATAATGAGTAAATATCAATATGAATTATTAAATTTTTAAAGATTTATTAACTGACAATTACTTCATGTCTTGAAAAAATTAGATATGCATTACTCTAATAATGGAATTGTTGTTCAGTGAAGTAGTTGAGGGAAAGAACATTCATGAACTTGATGTTGAAGAATTAAATATCTAATAAAGTTATTTTCTCTTAAAAATGCTAAAGTTGATGAGAGAAATAAAAAACTCCAGGAACATGATCAACCAACAGAAGATAATTATAATAATGCTGGAGAGAAGAATGATGGACACTTGAAAAATTAATTTTTGTTAAGAATTTAATAGTCTTGTGGTTGACTCAATGTTAATTTCATATTTATTTTTCAACAATATTTTCTATTTCATATCATTTATCCGTCCTTATTATGATGATGTCCATTCTACAGATATCTTGAAGTTATTCAGTTTTACTAGGAAAATATGTCTTATTATTGTTCGGTCAGTATTGTTATGTCTATAAGATTTGGAGTGTTGTTGATCTTATCTTCACAGTCATATATATTCTCCCTCCCTCAATTTATATCTAAATAGATTAACTTTAGTTTGGATCTATTCTATGCAAATACTATTTTGCTTATTGATCCATATAATTGATAAAATTCCTTATCTCTTTATTAATATTTGTCCAAAGATAAACATATGTATATCCTCATATCCGAATACGTCATTAATCCATAAAAACATAGAAGGGACAAACAAAACTTAAAACAATAAATGTGTTTTCTCTAAGTTTTCTTCGGTAGGTTGAGGATTTACTGGACATAGTATTTCAACAAAAAATTACTTTTGAGTATCTAGTTATGTGATCTGAATCATATGGCTTAGTATATGTTTACGCTATAAAATTAATACATCTCATAGAACTGAATTATAGTAATTATTTTGAGATGTTACTCTCTTATTTTTGAAAAATTTAACCGAGAGCATGGGCTAGTTGTCAATACAATAGTAGGAGAATCATGACTTCACAAGTTCAAATTCTAGTAGAGGGTAAAAATACTTGGTGATTTTTCCCAATGTGTATATGATTTGGTAGGCATAATTACTCAGTATCTATGTTGATACAACATAACAATTAGCTGATGAAATAGTCAATAACCCCATACAATGGTCCAGACATCACCATCATCATCAAAAATAAAACTATCCATCATTCGTGTGTATGCAATATCTTTTTTCAAGAGTTTTTCATGGATAATAGTATAGTATAAGAAAACCGTAGTTTATTGATTATATAAGGTTAGAGTTTAAATCCATATATTAGTGGCCATGAAAAATTAGTCATATTATTTATGGATGTTTGTATCAAAATATTTAAATAAGAAACTCATTAACATATTGACTGAAGAAAATCTAAAATAATAGATTTTATTTCCCTGTTTCCACTCCAAAGAGGTTGGGTCATAAGTCTTTTAGAGTTTATCAACTCCCAAAATTTGCTTCATAGATTATATTATCTAAAATAACAGTTAGACTTTCTAGCATTTTAAAGTATTTTATGAATGTGCATGAAGAATTTACATAAAAGCAAATCAATTATTCAGTTTATTTTAATAATGGATGAAAATTTATAAATCAATTTCAAATGATTAATTATATGATATTATCAAATGTTCTTAGGCATCTATATAACAATTTCCATTCCTCATTTATCTTTAAAAATAATCAATCCTAAGGTTTTTTTTTCTTTTTTGTATTGTAAGTGCAAAATTTGGAGATCAAGAAGCTTAGGAACAATAGGGATTCAGGTAACTGTAACATGAGCCAAATTGACAGATCGTGCACGTACCTATTTGACTCTACTTCGACAGTAGAACCCTTAAGACACCATATTAAAAATTATATTAATGCCAATAAAAATGTAAAAGCCGATATTAAGAAACTTTTTAAGTAGTAAAAAAGGTGTGTATGTATGTATGTGTGTGTGTGTATATATATATATATAGAAGTTACAAATAAAGACAAAAATTAGGAAAAAAAAATAAGAAAAGTCAATAGGCTAAAGCCCATGAAGGATCTGGCAAAGAAAAGAAAACGGACTTAGGGTGTACACAAAAACAATGTGCATGATTAAACAAAAATAGTATAAAGTAAATAGGGGGAGAGGGGGAAATGCAGCTATAGAGGCAAGGAGCAACAAGTGCTTCTGGTAAAGCACGCAAACAAGAACCTAATCAGGATTAAGTCATATTTTTAGGTATTATTTTATTCCATTGACATGTATGCATGTATGCATATATATATATACATAATTATTAATTTTTTTTAGGTTTATTAACTGACGAATGTTTTATGTCTTGGAAAATTTAGATATATGCATTAATCTAATAAATTGAGATGAGATTAATGGATGAAAATTGAGATTGAAGAAATTAAACTCCCCATATTAAGTTACTGAATAAATAATTTGAGTTAGTATAAATTGTGGATTATGGATCGGTTGAAATTATTCATAGAATGGGCAGACATTAAAATAAAATCAAGAGTCAATTAAGAATTTTCTAGGGCTTGGTATGATAAATTTAGTACAAGTTAGCCTAAACAAGAATTTAATACGAGATTGATATGATATGATTATTTATTGAAGGACATCATACGGATTGCTCAAGGTGATGAATTTGATACTTCAACATGAATACTGTGTGTGGCGACCCTACTACAATTTTTATTTTCAAAATATGCATGATTTATACATGATTTTAAAAGTAATTTTCTACCGTATTGTTTAAAATTATATGTGGGACAAATATTTTACTTGATATGATACCGAAATAGCTATTTGAAATGTCCTCACTGTTTTTGCACATGTTTACTGTTACTTGAGCGATTTTACGCTTATTTAAGAGTTAGTTATCTTGCTAAGTGCTTTGTTAAAGTTTTATATATGATATGATTTGATAAGAATTAAAATATCATGTACATTTTTGAAAATTTTTAGTAGAAGTAAATACTAGTTACAAAGACAAGATAGTCTGAGATTAGACCATGATGGATCAAAGAGCTAACGATGGGTTCGTTAGACCTGGTGCACCTTATATATACAGTTTACCATTACAAGCATCACTAGTGGAAAGGTAGAACTAGAACACAGTTACCAATTTTCCCTTGAATATGGATATATCGTTGTATTTGACTCCTTTATGAGGAGTCCACAATTATTGACTATCTGTCAAGAAAGGGAACCGCAATGATTAGCTGATTAATTTTTGGAAGCTACCACATATAAGATTTGAAATGACAATGTTTACTATGTTTATTACCAAATTGTTAAATGATTTGTACTCACATGAAACAGATAAGACTGTTTGTTGTTATCATTTCTGAAAGGGCATTTATTTCATGATATTTTCTTCTTATTCTACTAGAATATTTTCTCACTTGTCCCTATTAAAAATGATTGTGGTTAAGTGTTATTACTCATTGATCCAGCAACTCATTCCCTGAGCTAAATATTGTTTCAGAGATCGCAGGTGACATTTGCCAGGATTTATCAACTGGAGCGTTCGAGTTGACAAATTCCTAGTGAGCCTCACACTTGTCAGCATGGGAAAAAGCTTACTTACATGTTATGGTCTTTTTCTTGAACTCTTAGAGTCGATCCATAGTCATTTCACTAGTTTCATGAGTATTTTTTTGCTATTAAAGACTTACAACTAGTATTAAACTTATTTTTCATGTTTGGAGATGGATTTAGTATTATTGTATTTTGAATAGACTGTTGACGAATACTATGAATTGTTTGGCTATATTGGTTGTTGTGTTATTGATTTCTGAGACAAGAAAATTCTGGATAGGCCTAAAAAGGAAAAATTCTGTCTGATTTTCTATTTCCATTATGACTAGCTTTGGGATTTTATACCTTAGCATTGTTCACGGTTCTAAATTGGGTCATGACAATAATTGAAACTTATTCGAGTATAAAATTATCATTTCATAGATAACCACCTTTTCATAAATTTATTTCAATAAACTCAACACAATTATACATTAAAAGTTCCCAAAATCCACTATTCCCAAAGATCTAGTCTGGATAGATACAAGAGCTCTAATAAGAGTATAATCATTATAAGACACAACTTTTTTTGTGGAAAAAAATGCTAAAGCTTATGCTGAATACTGCCACGTCAATCATGGAAACTTTAAATCTGCTAGAACCTACACCTATAAAGGCGTAGAAAAAGTAGTATCAGTACCCCACACTTACTGGTAGGCATCATCAGCCGATTAAAATTAGTTTATGCAACAACGTAAAATCAATATGCAAGTAATTACTCATTTAACTCACCACTCAATACATTATCAGCTCTATCACATTTCTTTTATCACTCATATAATTTTAGCAATACACCTAATGCTTCCTTACCTGTTAATGTCCATAAGGTTGGTCTGCATTCTGTTTATGCGTCGCTTCAATAGTAACTTGACCACTTTTGTAGTCTCGCCACAACCGAAATTCTACCGCTGCAGTGGTACTGTTCTAGGCAGTAGCTCAGCTTTGCTAACAACCTTTATTTTGAAATAGACCATTTATTTGACATGGTCTAAATTCTTTCTAAAAACTATAGTAAGCTACACCCAATTAAATATTAATTACTTTTTAACCTTATATCATAAATATAAATTCTATTTCCCTTTTTATCCAAAAATACTCCTAAACTCAAGATCTCCCCAGCAATAACATCAAAATGCATCAGTCACCAATCTAGATCATAACCATCAATACTTTAATAAATAAATTCACAAGACATCACAGGCTTGCAATATAAGTAAGACATCATTATAAAATCAGATCATATGCTCACTAAACACATAGTTAAATGGACATGACTCCTTAGTTTCATATCATCATATGTCTGTATACACCATTTTAACACATTTGTACCCATATCGGTATCATATCTGTCACTAATCTTTATTGCACAACCATATGTATATCATAACATACCTGTACGTACACATATATCTATACATATTTGTACACACATGCCATCGGGTCATATGATTTCCCTTCTAGTCATGACCTGCAGGGGAATCTAGAAATCCATGTACTGTATGGTCATGGTACCCGCTCCCACTCATCTGCTAGTCCAGACGTACACCTCGAACACAGGCCATTGATATCAATCTGCTCTCTAGGATACTCACCTCGGGCATAATCAACTCATCTCCAAGTACATATGTACACCCAATCAATCTCATTCCTTGTTATTTGGATACTTACCTTGGACATGATCCCTTAAGGTTTGAAGGAGATCGATTATTGGGTCTAATAAATAGTTGCGTGGCTCGGAGGTACCCTTTCCTTTCCCAATCTATACTTATTCCGGGGAAAGGTCGAGGTCGATAAATGGTCTGCCATTGTTGGGGTTGATGATCCATTGGGGAAGAGGACTTCTGTTGCAGTGGGACCCTTTTTGCCACAGCGAACCCCTTCCCGTTGTGTCTGTCCTGCTATAACAAACCTCACCCGCAGCAACAATCACGCCTTATGTAGAGAGCTAGGATTTTTCCACTATTTGAGTTAAGTTCAAATCCTTGTCTTTTTCCCATTGAATATTCATGTAACGCTATCCCTTTTCCATAAGACACTACTGTTACCATATCTAACGGTAGTTCTCACTCTGGATATATCTGATTTATCAATGACAATGGCAACTACTATACAATGAGCATGAGATCAAGGGCTTATTGCACTAGCAGGGCTTTATTATGCAGGATGTGGTTGAGAAGGCACCACAGTTCTACTGTTATACCCCGTAAGATTCCCGGCACCTAGATGACCTATTCGCATGTTGGTTAAGAGTATTTGAAATGCATACATGCTAGAAAAAGTCCTGGGGAAAGATCGGACAAGCGCCAAGTCGGCGCGTCGCAAGGCGAAATGCGACTAATAAATCGCATTTCAGGAATGCGATTTATAGTGTCTATTATATATAAGCCCTACTTCGGTTTATTTTGGATTTAAATCATAATTTTTCCAGAAAACGGAGAGGAAAACCAGAGAAAGGAAAAAGAACGAAGAGGGTAATATAATTTCATCCGATTACACTACCAAACGCAGTCCAAACCTAAATTAACCTCAAATACTGAGGTATTTAGCAGCAGAGAGCATTCCTACGGATTTAGTTTCGTGAAATACGGCCGACGAATCATCGAGCTACCAAGCTAAGGTAAGTAGAATTGCTCCAAACTAGTGTCTATGTGCTCCTAGCTATGAAGTGAATACTTCTCCCTTCTGGACTTCTGGAAAATAGCGAGTTTTTGACCGTCTTTCGATAAGCCTAAGTTTAGGATATAATTATATCGAAAGTGACGTTGTTCTTCAGGATAAAGCAATATTTAGTATTAATTGACATATTTATGAATGCAGTTGGGAGAAATAGCTGGAGCATTGACCGAGCCTCGTCCGACAGACGGATAACTCGAGGATAAGGTATGTAAAGCTAGTTCCTTCGGCAAGTTAGTAGCTTTAGCCTTGTATAGTACAATAAACTCCGTAGTAGAATTCCCGGAGTTGAATGTTAAGTATTGTGCAAAGTTCAGTAAACCTAGTTTGCGTTGTTATATCGTATTCAGTCTGAAAGTTAGAAAAGTATGCGCCCAAGGGCAAGTTAGTATTTCAGATTCAGTATAGCCTATTACGTGATTAGCAAGCATGTAGTAGAATAAAAGAAACAAATTTTCATAATAAAAATCAATAAAGAAAGATCAGATAGACAGACAGTTATGGCTACAGATTAGCCATTCAGACAGACAGTATCTTGGCTACAGATTAGCCATTCAGACAGCCGTATCTTGGCTGCGAGGCATGAGAGGATGGTTACCCTTCCTTCTCAGTCAGTCGTGCTTTAGAGCGGTACAGTATAGGGTTGAGTCCCTAAAAACTTACCGTATTCTTTGATTACAAATACAAAGGCAGATCAGCATTACCCTATCACAGGCAGAAGATCAGATATAGCAACAGAAGAGGGCATCAGCCAGTTACATGATAACTACAGCAGCAGGAGGAGGTACCAGAGACCTCCAAGTGTGATACCTTTATCGGTACTATTCCCAGTATACGTTGATAACGTCAGAATAGGAAGCCATAAGTATAATGTACATACGAGTTGACTTATTTATTAGTTATATAAGATCTGATTAAGATTACAGCCAAGGTCAGACCACCAGGTAAGTATGAGAAAGAGAGGGAAATGCAGGAATCCCGAATACATCCTTTCGGATATGGTACAGTTAAATGTTTCTATTTGTTGCAAAAAAAGGGGCTATTCCTACCTCTTGATTTTGATTCCAGTATAGTAAAGGGGCATAAGACTTGAGATGAGGTTGCCAAATCAAGCAGCAAGTAAAGATGGGCTGATTGATCCTAGTACCTATTAGAAAGTATAAAGAGCCCCTATGATTACGTAAGTTGTGCAGACCCTTATGATAATAAGCCAGTAGAGAAAGTAAGACCGTTAGCTTACCCGAAGCAGGGGTAAAAGACCTGTTAGGGATGAATGCCGGGTAATAGTCAAGTTCGAGTCAGAAACAGGCCAAGTCCGCCATATATGCTAACAGATAGCAAGACATACCTGTAAGATGATAGTTATGATCCAGTTGTGATAGTGAAAGGGTGAGGGGTCATGTGAGTCAGATAGGTCTGACTACAAGTCAGGGGAAGTATGAACTGATACTTGACCAGTAATCTTGTTAACAATAAAGAGCAGGTACCTTGAACCCTAGAGTTCAGCTTAAGTAAGATGAGGGGAAGAAGCAGGGATGTCAGATCTTGTGGGGAAAATTAGAATTACCCCTGGATTGATAAAATATTGTATTAAGGATTAAGCCTCGGGCTGACGGTAAGATTGCGGTTCAGAATACCGCAGTATGTCCGCTATGGAGAAGTTAAGAAGTTACCGATACAGCAATTCTAATCTAGTGTGACCTAGAGATAAGGCCCAGCAGACAGTCATGGGCTCTCAATATATGCCAAGTGAGGCCACAAGATTCGAACGTTGACCCCACATCGCAAGAGTGGCGGAATTTCAAACAGCAGACAATAACTAAAGTGTTTATGTTTGTTACTTTCAGAATGGGGTGACAATACAATGAAATGTTAAGAGAAGGCAGGAGGTATTAATAGACCATAGAAGCAGTATATCATGTACAATATGAAATTTAGCAAAGTGTGCCAGAGATTACGTATCACTACAAAATTCAGTATGTATTGTACGTATTTATTAATATATATCTGTGCAGATAATAAATATGCTGTGAGCAGCTGCTAATAGGGGTTACAATCACACAGATGCATATTAGTGCTGGGAAGTATATACAAATTGCATTGCAGGACCCCTTGCCAAAAAAATAAAAAGATAAAAGAGAGAGAAGAAAAAGAGAAAAGCGAAAAGAAGGGGCAAGTTAAGTGTGATTTACGTATGAATCCATAGAAACTGTCTCAGCTCTTAGTTATTAAGTTAATAGACTTATATGTTGTTTCCAGATCTAGGTTTTAGAAGCTTATAAGAGTTAGTAACCTGAATCAGGTAATTAGATGATAAGGGCGCAGTTAAACGGGCTACCGACCAGCTGGCGCCTGTATTAGAGGGAAGCATCTCTAAAGATCAATAACACTAGCGCATGTGCCAGAACCAGAATTAGAGACTGAATAGGTATACTTCAGAGATTAGGAATACTAGAATTGTTCCAGTATGTTAAGTGGCCATACATCGTTTTCCCAGCCTTGTAGGTGAGAGTCGACCTTAGTCAACCTAGCAGTTATTACAAGGAATACCCCGCAAGTCAGACAAGCCCGTGGGCACCCCAAGAAAGGGGTCCACATCAGCAGTCAGTGACAGACTAGTACTTCAGCTGGTTCTCGTAAGATATTCAGATACAGAGCCCTAGCAGAAGGCCAGTATTTACAGAATAGCTCATAAGACCGAGAATTCCCCAGAATAGCAGTATAAATCCATGTGGATACACACAAGGCGTAAGAAACTGATAGTACCCTGTTAGCACAGTGTTTATTAAGACCAGGAGATCAGTAGACTCCCCGTGAAGATCCAGAGATTGATCGCCTGGGAGTAAGTTTGATTAAGCCCAGCCTTACAGTGGTTCAAGCAAAATAACAAAGCAATTAGATGCCCACAAGTCTACAGTTATGCATGAACTATAAGTACTCAAGTAGAACAGTTAGAGCATTGTTAGACTACTGCCACATTCGGGTCATTCAACCCGACTATTCAGTTATTTAAGGTTATGCAGCCAGATCATTAGAGGTCATGATCAATATTAGGATCCTCTGATCAGATAAAGGCACAAGGTGCGCAGACGGTCGTTCAGGTTATCCCAGCAACAAGTAGCCTTAGCATGTGGCCGGAAGGCCAGATAAGCTCTAGCTACACCTGTAAACTACCTGTCGATCTCTTCGGCAAGACAAGCCAGTATGACCGTCAATTATATGCCGAGCTCTCTAAGTATGAATATGTTATATCAGTGAAGAAGAGATAATGGAGCAGCAAATGCTCTTAGCTATAGATCTATTAGGAGTGTGGCGTATTTGCAACCCAAGCAACAGAAGTTGGTCAGAGAGATACATCAATTGGTCAATTTAGCCGTTCGTGTAATAGAAATGACGGACAACAGAGCGATAATCTATAACACCGCCGTGTTGTCATCAGTTGTGAAGGAAAAAAAATGGTAGTATAAGAATCCTGACCTGGTTAATAGGGGAAAGTGCCAGATTTCCAGGTAACAGAGGATGGAGTGCTGCGTTGTAAAGGCCGTCTATATGTTCCAGATGTTTCAGACCTCCACCAGCAGATTATGAACGAGGTACGAAAAGGGAAATTGCTGAATTTGTAGCCAGTTTCCTAACTGCCAACAGGTGAAAGCAGAACATCAGAAACTAGGCGGGTTAACTCAGTACATAGTTGTGCCTCTCTGGAAGTGGGAAGCAGTAAATATGGATTTTGTGGCAGGATTACCCCGTACTAAACATGGACATGACTCTATATGGGTAATAGTTGACAGATTGACCGAACCAGCTCATTTCCTGCCAGTGGAAACTACTTTCTCGGCTAAAGATTATGCGGAGTTGTATATCCGAGAGGTAGTCAGATTGCACGGAGTGCCGGTATCCATTATTTCAGACAGAGGAGCGCAGTTCACGGCTAGATTTTGGCAATCGTTCCAGAAGGGACTGGGAACGCAGATTAATTTGAGCACAACATTCCACCCTTAGACAGATGGACAGGCGGAACGCACAATTCAGACGCTCGAAGATATGTTGTGAGTGTATGTGTTAGATTTCGGTGGTAGCTGGGTTGAGCATTTTCCCCTAATCCAGTTTGCTTATAATATTAGCTATCACTCAGCTATCCAGATGGTGCCTTTCGAGGCTTTATACGGGCAAAAGTGCAGATCGCCGGTTGGCTGGTTCGAAATAGGGGAAACAACGATAATTGGGCCAGATATTGTTCAGCGGTCAGAAGAGAAAGTAAAGCTTATCAACGCCTACTGACTGCACAGAGCCGCCAGGAATCACATGCTAATGTGCGGCGCAGAGACCTGGAGTTTAATGTGAATGATTGGGCATTTCTGAAGGTATCTCCAATGAAAGGGGTGATGAGATTCGGCAAGAAGGGTAAGCTCCGTCCAAGATTTGTTGGGCCCTATCAGATTCGTCGAAGGATAGGCCGAGTAGCATATGAGTTGAACTTGCCTCCAGAGCTAGAATTCGTTCATCCCGTCTTTCACGTGTCTATGCTGAGGAAATGCATAGGAGACCCATCCAGAGCAGTCCCAGTCCAGGATATCCAGGTTACAGAAGAGCTGGCCTGCGAAGAGGTTCTGGTAGCTATCTTAGATAGACAGATTTGTAGATTGAGAACTAAGGATATTGCATCTGTCAAGGTATTGTGGAGTAACATGAACCGAGAGGAGATGACGTGGGAAGCTGAAGAAGATATGAAAGCTAGATATCCCCACCTATTCCAGACCTAGTCAGGTGACAGGTATGTCCGCATTATTACTTATGTAGTACCTGTATTGGACTTTTCTGCATTTCAGGTTTATGCTATAGTCCATATTACAGGGGAAACTCTACTGAAATTTTCACAGGTAGTAAGTTGAGAAGTCCTCTAGATGGAAGTTAACATTCGAGGATGAATGTTCATAAGGGGGGGAGAATGTTATATCCCGTAAGATTCCCGGCACCTAGATGACCTGTTCGCACGTTGGTTAAGAGTATTTGAAATCCATACATGCTAGAAAAAGGTCTGGGGAAAGATCGGACAAGCGCCGAGTCGGCGCGTCGCAAGGCAAAATGCGACTTATAAATCGCATTTCAGGAATGCGATTTATAGTGTCTATTATATATAAGCCCCACTTCGATTTATTTTGGATTTAAATCATAAAATTTCCAGAAAACAGAGAGGAAAACCAGAGAAAGGAAAAAGAACGAAGAGGGTAATAAAATTTCGTCCGATTACACTGCCAAACGCAGTCCAAACCTAAATTAACCTCAAATACTGAGGTATTTAGCAGCAGAGAGCATTCCTACGGATTTAGTTTCGCGAAATACGACCGACGAATCATCGAGCTACCAAGCTAAGGTAAGTAGAATTGCTCCAAACTAGTGTCTATGTGCTCCTAGCTGTGAAGTGAATACTTCTCCCTTCTGGACTTCTGGAAAATAGCGAGTTTTTGACCGTCTTTTGATAAGCCTAAGTTTAGGATATAATTATATCGAAAGTGACGTTGTTCTTCAGGATAAAGCTATATTTAGTATTAATTGACATATTTATGAATGCAGTTGGGAGAAATAGCTGGAGCATTGACCGAGCCTCGTCCGACAGACGGATAACTCGAGGATAAGGTATGTAAAGCTAGTTCCTTCGGAAAGTTAGTAGCTTTAGCCTTGTATAGTAAAATAAACTCCGTAGTAGAATTCCCGGAGTTGAATGTTAAGTATTGTGCAAAGTTCAGTAAACCTAGTTTGTGTTGTTATATCGTATTCAGTCTGAAAGTTCGAAAAGTATGCGCCTGAGGGCAAGTTAGTATTTCAGATTCAGTATAGCCTATTACGTGATTAGCAAGCATGTAGTAGAATAAAAGAAACAAATTTTCATAATAAAAATCAATAAAGAAAGATTAGATAGACAGACAGTTATGGCTACAGATTAGCCATTCAGACAGACAGTATCTTGGCTACAGATTAGCCGTACAGTTAAACAGAGGTTACATAATCAGTATAATTAGTAAGAATTAGATCAGTGTAGAAACAGATTAGAATAAGAAGTAGATTTCAGATAGTCTTTTCAGTTATACATACTTGCTATTTATATGTGCTATTTGTTTGTTGAGACTTGCTATGGCATGTGGGTGTCCCGTTGCATCCCCACCGCCCCTGGGTTATAGCTGTGTCGATACCAGATTCAGATACCACCACCAGCTGGGCGATGCCTGATCTTAGGCAGATTTATATGCCCAAGTGATACTCAAACGTATCATTTTCGCCTTGTTTATCGTGCAATGTGTATACATTTTCATGTAATTGGTAATAAAATGTGAATTTATACTAACCAACATGATTAGCATTGTTTTGCAGGGAAAATGTGATTTCGAGAAGCTAAAATGCATGTTGGAGGATATCGGAGTGGGACTTGGATGCGAGCAAGGTAAAAAGCATTGGACTGCACTAATTAAAGGGGCTCCGCGATGGAGCCGTGTCACGCTGCCATCGCGGAGGCATTCTGCCTGGAGGGTGAAAAAATGCATAAATTCCAGTGGAGCCTCGCGTCAGCTCCGTGACACGATTGCAAGCCTCCGCGTTACATGCCGTGCCACGTTGATGCTTTATACCTGGACCCCTAAATTCCAGTGAGGGTCCGCGTCCACGTCGTGTCACGGAGGCAGTGCTCCGCGATGCACTCCGTGACACGTTGCTTGTTATTCCGGGAAAAATTCCCATTAGTATAAATAGAACACTTAGGCTTATTTTTCATAATTCAGATTTGGTGGAGCAAGGACGTGGGTTACAGGCAGTTGAGGGACGAAAAGTTCAGGGTTTTTTCTCTCTTTCCTTCTTCTTTAACTCAATTGTTTGTATGATTAACACTTGTTTTTGGATGATTAATCCACAAATGAGTGGCTAATTCCCTTCCTTGCTGAGGTTATGAACACTTGTGATGAATTTTGATTATTAATTATATGGTTTTTCATCTTTTTCTTCCATGTTGTTCTATTAATTCTTGTTCTTACTGCATTGGTGTGTGGCCTACATTAATGTACATCTAAAAGTCCGATTTCACTCGAGAGAGCACGAAATTGGAAAGTTGTGAATTAATAGGATATTGTTCTTTACTTGATTTGGGAAAATTGAGTTTTGATGTGCTTTCCTGATAGAAATATACTTGAAAGCCGTATTAGTCAATTTAGGAACCGGAATTGTATTGCTAGGTCATGAATTGCATTTGATCACAGAAATGTAGATGGATGGTTTATGATTCTTAAGTGAGATTAAATACGAGAGTTTTAATCTCTTGGCTAATGTTCTTGGCTAGCAACTGGAAGAAAAGATTAACCAATTTTTGATTATAATCAGTTCATTACATGTTCTTAACCTCGGCATGCTCATATCCATAGTTTAAATTCAAAGTAGATATTTGTTAGTAGTTTTAGTATAGAAATTATAAAACAAATTATTCAAATTTTGGTTACGTTGTTGTCAGCATATTTAGAAGTGAGATAGAATATAGTATACTTAAGCAATTTTCACTTATCCAGAGTCTCCGTGGATCGATACTTGACTTACTAAAGCCACTTACTACTTGTTTGACCACGTGCACTTGCGTGTTGGTTTAGATACCTAACGAACCACCGAACAAGTTTTTGGCGCCGTTTCCGGGGAGACTAGGCAATTGGTGAAATTGTATTAAGTGTATATTTACTGTATTTTTTTTTAATTTTCTTAAGTGTTGACAACTTGGTCTTAGCCTGTATTTTGCAGACTTAATTTCTGTGAATACTGGCAAGAGACAAAGAGCTGGTGGAATCTTATATAGAGCCTGAACGTATATTTCATAGTAAACAGAGAGAAGCTCTACAAAGAAAGCTGCAGTTGCTCAGACAGACTATTATGGAGCAACAAAATCCACCGGTTGTGAGGGCAGTGTTAGTGCCCGACGAAGCAGTAACAAGGCCAGTTCGCGAGGTGGCAATCCCACATGCCAACAATGTTACATCAAGTATCCGCAAACCAGAGCCTGGAGGGAGATTTGAACTCAAGCAAAATATGGTGCAATTGTTGCACACAAGCGGGCAATTTACCAGTCTCCCTCATGAAGACCCACAACAGCATCTCCAGAAATTTTTGGAGATAAGTGACACTTATATACCCACTGGAGTGTCACCTGATTATGTTCGGCTTACATTGTTTCCATTCTCATTACTCGGTGAAGCCAAGAGGTGGTTGAAAGTTGAGCCACCAAATTCTATTTCAACGTGGGATGATCTTGCACGAAAGTTCTTGATAAGATTTTTTCCCTCTGGTAAAACAGCCAGACTTAGAAGTCAAATTCTAAGTTTCAAACAGAGGGAGGGAGAAAATTTGTATCAAGCCTGGGAAAGATTTAAATCCATGTTGCGGGACTGTCCTCATCATCATCAGTCCAATGAGGTGTTGGTGGACACATTTATTGAGGGTTTGGAACCCCATACCAAAATTTTGCTAGATTCGGCAGCTGGAGGGCAAGCGTTGGAAAAGACTTATGAGGAGCTGTACACTTTGCTAAACCAGATTTCACAGGGCAATCCAGAATGGAATGCTGATTCATCACGAGGTGGAGCAAGGAAAGAAGCAGAAGTGCTTGAAGTGGATGGATTTACAGCTATCGCTGCACAGATAGCTGCTTTGCAGAATCAATTGAACAACCACTTCAGCAACATGACTTTGAACCAGCCTTCAGCTCCAGTTAATGCGGTCCAGCAAATGTGGTGTGAAGTGTGTGGAAGCAGTGAGCACTCAGCTGAGTGCTGTGGAGCAAATCCTAATTCGGTTAACTTTGTGGGCAATGCACAAAGAAATCAGCAGCAGTATGGTAGTGGCTACAATTCAAATTAGAGGAACCATCCAAATTTTTCATGGGGTAGTAACAGCCATCAGGGCCAAAGTTCAGGTCAGGGTATGCAAAGAAATCAAGGAGGGCAACAGAAATACCAAGCTCAATTCAGAAATAACAATGCCCCTCCTCCACCACCATCACCCAGCATTGAGGAGATGTTCAAGACCATGATCGCTAATCAAGCGCAATTGCAGGCTGACTATGTTAAATTGGCAGCCGAAGTGAAAAATAACCAGTTAGCGACCAAGGCTCTTGAGTATCAATTTGGGGAATTTGCTAGTGCCCAGAATACAAGGCCCAGAGGAGGACTGCCTAGCGACACGGATCCGAATCCGAAGCAGGTAAATGCAGTGACCACAAGGAGTGATTTGTAACTGAAGGAGGTGGAACCAGAAAGACCACCTCAAAACTCGGGAGCAGCAGAAGTTGAGGGGGAGCAAAGTTCGGAAAGGGGGAAGACCAAAGAAGCTGAATCAGAAAGACCTCCACCCCCGTTCCCTCAACGACTCAAGAAACACAAGGAGGAGGCGTGTTTCAAGAAATTCATGGAGGTGCTTAAACAGGTACATGTTATCTTACCTCTTGTTGATGTCTTGCAGGGAGTGCCTAAATATGCCAAATACATTAAAGACATTGTGGCCAACAAAAGTCATTTGACTGAGTATGCCACGATATCTTTGATGGAGGAGTGCACTTCCTGGATCCAAAATAGACTGCCCACGAAGCTAAAAGACCCTGGAAGTTTTACTATCCAGCTTACTATTGGGCAGAGCATCCGAGCTCGTGGATTGTGTGACCTGGGAGCGAGCATAAATCTGATGCCATCTTCGGTATTTAGAAAGTTGGGTCTAGGGAGTCCTAGACCTACAACCGTAATCTTGCAGTTGGCAGATCGATCCTTAGCTAGGTCGGATGGCATTGTTGAGGATGTTCTAGTGCAAGTGGGCTCCCTAATTTTCTCGGTAGATTTTATTGTTCTGGATTTTGAACCAGACGCGGAAGTCCCATTTATTTTAGGACGACCCTTCTTGGCAACCGGGAAAGCATTAATCGATGTAGTTGCGGGTCAACTTACTATGCGAGCACATGACAAGGTAGAGGTGTTAGATGTGTACAAAGCACCCAAGCTCCCGATGGTGAATGAAGAACTCTCGGTGATCAATGTAATTGATCATGATAATGTTAAGTAGATGAATGATTCCCGAGAGTTGATGGGAAGACCACCGGATAGGTGTAAGCACTACTGGGGGGAGGACAATGATCGTGAGAAATCGTCCATCACCCTAGCGGACAATTGAGCGTAAAGGACGTCGAGCCGAGACGGTAAACCAGGCGCTGCACAGGAGGCAACCCGTGAAAAAAAATTTTCTTTCATTTTGTAAAGTGTAAATAGATTTTATTTTTCATTTTCTTGATTTAGTACAAAATTTTAGCATTTTAGTTAGTATTTTTTATTTTAGTTAGGTGAAACCTATTATTCTAACCAATTTTGTTTAGTGAGATAATTTTCAGGTCAAACGGAGAAAAATGTGTACGGAATCGTGAAGGAAAAGGCGAGGTATGAAAAAATTAAAAAATGTTGAAGACAGTGAGCTGGGGCGATAGCTCCATGTCACAGAGGAGGACCTCCGCGTTACCCTCCGTGACACGTTGAGGTGTAATCTGGAATTTTCAAAAATTCCAGTAAGCTATCGCGATGGCTCCGTGTCACGGAGGCAGTGCACCGCGATGCACTCCGTGACACATTGCCATATAAATTGTGACGGGTCACACCGGGTTGCCGGGTGACCCGCGTGTTTTCTACATTTTAAACCCACGATTTCGCCCCTTTTCCCCTCATTTTTAATTTCCTCCATGACCAAACTTCCTAAAATCCCTTCCCCATCAACGTGCCACGGTTTAAGGCAAGGAATTACCAAGTTTTCTTCGGTTCTTCAACTTTGAGGTATGTTTTCTGATTCTCTCTCAAGTTTTTAGCGATTTTATTCGAATTTAAGCATGAGAGGTGAGATAAATCACCCTAAGTAGAAATTTAGCATGAATTCGAGTTAATTGTTGATTGATAAATGTTCGGAATGTTGTAATGATCGTTTGAACTTGTCGATTGCATGAATTAGTCGAATTTAATTGCGAAATTCAATTCTAGGGCTTGGTTGTTGAAATCGAAATTGGTAACTTGTTGAATTTGTGAAATATATGCTGGGGTGTACATATTGAATGAGATAAGTCGTTGTAAAAATTGTTTGAATGTAATAGATGACGAATTCTCGGGTTTTGGGGAGAATGTTGAAAATTGTTCAAATTGGGTTGGTTGTATAGGTTCATGTATAGAGAAATTTTGTTGTTGTTTTTGTTTCATTGTTTTTCTTTGCTAAGTGCGATGGTTGAATTGTTAGCGATGGTAGTGATTGGGATTAGCTGTACGAAGTCTGAGCAGTACGCTAAAGTTATACCGTCGAATTTTTCTTTGCGAACG
The DNA here is from genome assembly GCA_035772735.1 of Datura wrightii. NCBI lineage: Eukaryota > Viridiplantae > Streptophyta > Magnoliopsida > Solanales > Solanaceae > Datura > Datura wrightii. The sequence continues at coordinate 62,229,515 of JASDFA010000016.1, read as the reverse complement.
CACTAAGCATGAATTGTATAGCTGTTTGTTTGGTGTAAATAAAGTATCTTGCCGTAGTATCGTAATCGTAGCTAAGGACTAAGTGTGGGGTCAACTTAGCTTAACCCGACCTTAGACGAAGTTAATATTCATTTAGCTTGACATTGCGCTTGTTTATTTGTGTTGACAGACAAAATGGCAAGCAGGCAAGATAAAGGTAAGGGTGCATCAACTTCAGGCACCGGGAGGAAAAGACTTAGACTGGGCACAGCAGTCCCAGCTGCACCAGCAGTTCCACGCGGCCAGCGCCGCCAATACGGAACGCGATGGGTGACTGATGAGGGGAAGAAGTGGTACGCCAAACACAAAGAAAACAAATACTTCCCCGAGGAGCATATAGCACGGGAACCATTAGCACAGGAGTTCCCTCGAATAGTTCAATGGATCGAGGCAGCTGGGCTCAGCTTCATATTTCAGGAGCCCAAGGAATGCAACCTACACTTGGTCCGGGAGTTCTATGCTAATTGGAACCCGGCAATCAGAAGCCACACCATCAAGATCAGAGGGCAGATAGTCACTCTGGAACCCCAACAGCTAAATGCCATCATCGGAGCGCGGGACACAAACGCCCACGTTCTCCGCCAGCTGAATATTACCCCACCATATGCCGACATCAGACGCACACTGTGTGGGGCTCGGTCCACAGCTAGAAGGAGCAGACACAAGGAAAGGGGCTACCACCAGACTCTGCCTTATTCTCAAATGAACAGGGAAGCCCAAATCTGGCTGAAAATAGTCTGCTCGTGCCTAATCCCGGGGGTACACATGATTGATGTGACCCGGGATCGTGTTTGCCTAGTGTATGCCCTGATGAAAGAGCTGGAGATTAATGTTGGGGCGGTCATCATATCCGCCATGAAGAGATCCCGACTACACCAGGGCCACAGGTATGGGTTCGGTGGACTAATCACCACCTTTTTCCGGGGCCTCGACGTCGAGGAAGAGGCTTTGGATTACATCCCGCAGTTGGAGCGGCGGGCCTTGGACGTGACCAAAACTAAGGCCCCCGACACTACCCATGGGCCAGTGCTGACGCTTCGCGAGCGACATGCTCGTGATGACCAGTACATGGCACGGATGTTTGGAATGCAAATGCTCCAGCTCAGGATCGGTGGGAGACCAGCCACGGAGGAGGAGCTATGGCAGCTCAAGCTGGATTACCCGTTTGGCAAAAACGCCAGGGCTCTATACCGAGTGGGGCCAGCCTTTGTAGAGCCCACTGACGATGATGTCCCCACGGACGAGGAGACACGCCGGGAGGACTCCAATGTGGAGTCCGATGACGACGACGGAGGTGACTCGGACATGGGAGATGAAGCAGCAGCACCTGATGAAGAAGTGGAATACTTTGACTGATCAGGGAGTTCCACCACCCAATTTTGTGATTTTTAAATTTTTGTGAACACTGGGGACAGTGTTCGGTTTAAGTGTGGGGTGCGGAGTAGTTAGGTGCTGGGCTGGGCTGGTTTGCTTGTATGCCTTCCTCTATATTTTTGTATGTATGTTTCCCTATATTTGTGAATTGCAAACTGTTCTGTATTTGTAATCATTTGTGTAATTGATGTGTGTTGTGGAATGTTGATGTTGCCAGCTAAGTCTGTAAAATTTTTGTAAATATTTTTGCTTATCGAAATGATCGATAAATTTTTGCTTATCGAAATGATCGATAATTTTAAAATTTTGCAAAAATATTTTGTTCATATTAAAATATTTTGTAAATAATTTCCCCATCGAAATGATCGATGTTTTGCAAAATTTTTCAATTTTTATTTTTTTTGGTTTCTCGGCGTTTGTTTTTGGTTCTTTTACCGAGAATAGTCCCATTGAACCGACGTTATAGTTAGTGACTGTTCCCTATGATGGATGGATGACGACCGTCTTAAGGGAAATGTAGTCGGTAGGAGTAGTGATTTTAATTTATTTTCAGTTTTTTTCTTTGGTGGATTGCATCACGGAACCTGTAGTTACTATATGGTTGTGAAATGTTGGTTGCGTGTTGTAACTGATATTCAAAATGCAAAAGTGATTCGTATGAAAGTATGCAATTTTGTAAATATGTTGAGATACCTAGGCTGTAGAGTTCGATTCGGTGTGATTGAGGCTTAATTTTGAATTCATGTAATTAGCTAATTGAAGAGTCTGTGAATGCATCTTGAATCGAGTATGTGCATAAAGTGTGAAGTGAGGTATTGTTATTCCATGCTATTGTGAAGTGTCTAGAACTTGCCTGGTGTGTGTACAAAACGAAATGAAGGAGGTGTAGTGTTGGAAAGGATGTAGGCATTTCTTTGTTTTAACCGAGAGTTTCTATTTTTTTCTTGTCATACTCCCCTTTTTATGTGATTGTTACCCTAGTCAGCCCATTGAGCCTTTAGCCTATTATTTCTTTCTTTTGTCCAAAAATATATAAACTGAGCTTAATTCTTTCTTTTCATTAGCCGTAAAGTCTATACAAAACTCTTAAGCGCTTAAGAAGAACAAAAATTTTCCCAAAGTGTCAAAGAGTGAGAATGGTGAAAAGAAAAAAAAAAAAAGCAGAGTGAGGAAAGAAAAGAAAAGGTTGACGGTGCACTTGCTATAACTAAATGATAATGAAGGTGCATGAAAAACCTTTGTTTTCGTGGCAAGTGTGCTTGATGAAATGGGCCATACGAAAGTAAATCATCATGAATGGGATGATGAAGAAAGAAAAGAGAGAAACAATGTTCATGAGTTGATGGGAATGTGTTGAAAAGGCGCTTAAGGATGCTAGTGGCAATTATTGGCTAATCCAATATATACTAGTTCCATAGCTTCCATTACAACCCATTAAAGTCCTACGTGATCTTACATTGCATTTCTTTATATTAGTGGAGTAATACACTAAGGGCAAGCTTATGGGTCATGACATGATGCATGTGAATTCTTTTGGGAGAGAGAGTGAAATTAATTTTTACATGCCCCTACTTGAATGTTTGTATGTCACATGAGCAAAAAGGGGAAGATTCTCTTGAGTTGTGAGGGCACATGCTTGATGAAAGATTGATTTTCGTATCGGATATCTTGATTAGCTGATTCGCATGAGTTTGCCGATATCGAGAGTCGATTCTTAAAGTATAGGAAGTCTTGATGTATTAAAGGTCATTGCATTGTAAGACCATGCATGTTTTCTCGATGATTTACAATATTGAATGATCGGTATGACCGTAGAGTAAATTGTCGCACCATAGTGGCGAAGGTTGGGATGTAATTTGCATGAATTGTGTATATGTTGTTCTAGGACGAACAAGAATTTAAGTGTGGGGTAGTGATCTTGGGCAGATTTATATGCCCAAGTGACACTCAAACGTATCATTTTCGCCTTGTTTATGGTGCAATGTGTATACATTTTCATGTAATTGGTAATAAAGTGTGAATTTATACTAACCAACATGATTAGCATTGTTTTGTAAGTAAAACATGATTTTGAGGAGCTAAAATGCATGTTGGAACAATATCGGAGTTGGACTTGGATGCGAGCACGAAAAAGACATGGGACTGCACAATGCAAAGGGGCTCCGCGATGGAGCCGTACCACGCTACCATCGCGGAGGCACACTGCCTGGAGGGTGATTAAATTGTCAATTTCCAGTGAAGCCTCGCGACAGCTCCGTGGCACGGAAGCAAGCTTCCGCGTTGCATGCCGTGCCACGTCGATGCTTTATACCTGGACCCCCAAATTCCAGTGAGGGTCCGCGTCCACGTCGTGTCACGGAGGCAGTGCTCCGTGATGCACTCCGTGACACGTTGCTTGTTATTCCGGGAAAAATTCCCATTAGTATAAATAGAACACTTAGGCTTATTTTTCATAATTCAGATTTGGTGGAGCAAGGACGTGGGTTACAGGCAGTTGAGGGATGAAAAGTTCAGGGTTTTTTCTCTCTTTCCTTCTTCTTTAACTCAATTGTTTGTATGATTAACACTTGTTTTAGGATGATTAATCCACAAATGAGTGGCTAATTCCCTTCCTTGCTGAGGTTATTTTCCGGTGGTTTGCTATGGGTTAAAAACCGACACGCAAGTGCACGTGGTCAACAAGTAATAAAGTGGCTAAATAAGCCAAGTATCGAACCAAGGAGACTCTGGATAAGTAAAATTGCTCAAGTATACTATATTCTATCTTACTTCTATATATGCTAACAACAACGTAACCAAAAGTTAAATAATTTTGTTTATAAATTATATACTAAAACTATTAACAAATATCTACTTTGAATTGAAACTATGGATATGAGCATGCCAAGGTTAAGAACAAGTAATGAACTTGGTTATAATCATAATTTGGTTATTCTTCTCTTCCTGTTGCTAGCCAAGAACATTAGCCTAGAGAGTAAAACTCTCGTATTTAATCTCACTTAAGAATCATAAACCATCCGTCTACATTTCTGTGATCAAATGCAATTTATGACCTAGCAATACAATTCCGGTTCCTAAATTGACTAATACGACTTTCAAGTATATTTCTATCAGGAAAGCACATCAAAACACAATTTTCCCAAATCAAGTTAAGAACAATACCCTATTAATTCACAACTTTCCAATTTTGTGCTCTCTCGAGTGAAATCGGACTTTTTAGATGTACATTAATGTCGGCCACACACCAATGCAGTAGAAACAAGAATTAATAGAACAACATAGAAGAAGAAGATGAAAAACCATATAATTTAATAATCAAAATTCATCACCATTGTTCACAACCTCAGCAAGGAAGAGAATTAGCCACTCATTTGTGGATTAATCATCCTAAAACAAGTGTTAATCATACAAACAATTGATTGAAAGAAGAATGGAAGAGAGAAAAACCCTTAGCTTTTTCGTCCCTCAACTGCCTGTAACCCACGTCCTTGCTCCACCAAGTCTGAATTTCTTAAAAATAAGCCTAAGTGTTCTATTTATACTAGTGGAAATTTTTCCCGGAATAACAAGCAACGTGTCATGGAGGCCAACGCGGAGCACTACCTCCGTGACACGGTGTGGACGCGGACCCTCACTGGAAATCTGGGGTCCAGGAATATAGCCTCAACGTGGCACGGCATGCAACGCGGAAGCTTGCCTCCGTGCCACGGAGCTGTCGCGAGGCTTCACTTGAAATTGACAATTTAATCACCCTTCAGGCAGTGTGCCTCCACGATGGTAGCGTGGCATGGCTCCATCGCGGAGCCCCTTTGCATTGTGCAGTCCAATGTCTTTTTCGTGCTCGCATCCAAGTCCAACTCCGATATTGTTCCAACATGCATTTTAGCTCCTCAAAATCATGTTTTACTTACAAAACAATGCTAATCATGTTGGTTAGTATAAATTCACACTTTATTACCAATTACATAAAAATGTATACACATTGCACAATAAACAAGGCGAAAATGATACGTTTGAGTATCACTTGGGCATATAAATCTGCCCAAGATCACTACCCCACACTTAAATCCTTGTTCGTCCTCAAACAACATATACACAATTCATGCAAATTACATCCCAACCTTCGCCACTATGGTGCGACAATTTACTCTACGGTCATACCGATCATTCAATATTGTAAATCATCAAGAAAACATGCATGGTAACAATGCAATGACCTTTAATACATCAAGACTTCCTAGACTTCAAGAATCGACTCTCGATATCGGAAAACTCATGCAAATCAGCTAATCAAGATATCCGACATGAACATCAATCTTTCATCAAGCATGTGCCCTCACAACTCAAGAGAATCTTCCCCTTTTATGTTCATGCAACACACAAACATTCAAGTAGGGGCATGTAAAAATTAATTTCACTCTCTCTCCCAAAAGAATTCACATGCATAATGTCATGACCCATAGGCTTGCCCTTAGTGTATTACTCCACTAATATAAAGAAATGCAATGTAAGATCACGTAGGATTTTAATGGGTTGTAATGGAAGCTATGGAACTAGTACATATTGGATTAGCCACTAATAGCCACTAGCATCATTAAGCGCCTTTTCAACACATTCCCCTCAACTCATGACATTGTTTCTCTCTTTTCTTTTTTTCATCATCCCATTCATGCTGGTTTACTTCCGTATGGCCCATTTCATCAAACACATTTGACATGACACAAAGGTTTTTTCATGCACCTTCATTATCATTTCATTATAACAAGTGCCTCTTCAACCTTTTCTTTTCTTTCCTCACTCTGCTTTTCTTTTTCTTTTCACCCTTCTCACTCTTTGACACTTTGGGAAAATTTTTTCTTTTCTTCAGCGCTTAAGAGTTTTGTATAGACTTTACGGCTAATGAAAAGAAAGAATAAGGCTCGGTTTATACAATTTTGGACAAAAGAAAGAAATAATCGGCTAAAGGCTCAACGGGCTGACTAGGGTATACAATCACATAAAAAGGAGAGTATGACAAGAAAAAAATAGAAACTCTAGGTTGAAACAAAGAAATGCCTACATCCTTTCCAACACTACACTTCCTTCATTTCGTTTTGTACACACACCAGGCAAGTTCTAGACACTTCACAATAGCATGGAATAACAATACCTCACTTCACACTTTTATGCACAGGCTCGATTCAAGATGCATTCACAGACTCTTTAATTAACCGATTACATGAATTCAAAAATTAACCCTTAATCACACCGAATCGAATTCTACAGCCAAGGTAACTCAACATATTTACAAAATTGCATGCTTTCATACGAATCACTTTTACATTTTGAATATCAGTTACAACACGCAACCAAAATTTCACAACCATATAGTAACTACAGGTTCCGTGATGCAATCCACCAAAGAAAAAACTGAAAATAAATTAAAATCACTAATCCTACTGACTACATTTCCCTTAAGACGGTCGTCATCCATCCATCATAGGGAACGGTCACTAACTATGACATTGGTTCAATGGGACTATTCTCGGTAAAAGAACCGAAAACAAACTCCGAGAAACCCAAAAATAAAAATCGGAAATTTTTTGCAAAACATCGATCATTTCAATGGAAAAATATTTACAAAATATTTTAATATGTACAAAATATTTTTGCAAAATTTTAAAAATATCGATCATTTCGATAGAGAAAAAAACATAAGAAAATATTTACAAAAAATTTTTTTCTACAGACTTAGCTGGCAAACCACAACATTTCACACAACACACATCAATTACCACAATTATGTACAAATACAGACCAGTTTGCACTTCACAACCACAAGGAAACATAAACATAAATACAAAACAAAGGAAGAACATACAGCAAATCAGCCCAGCCCCCAGCACCTAACTACTTCCCACCCCACAGTTAAATCGAACACTGTCCCCAGTGTTCACAAAAATTAAAAATCACAAAATTTCGGGTGGTGGAAATCCCTGATCAGTCGAAATATTCGACTTCTTAATCCGGTGCTGCTGCCTCATCGCCCATGTCCGAGTCACCTCCATCGTCATCATCGGACTCCACATCGGAGTCCTCCCGACGTGTCTCCTCGTCTGTGGGGACATCATCGTCAGTGGGCTCAAAGAAGGCTAGCCCCACTTGGCACAAAGCTCTGGCGTTTTCGCCAAATGGGTAATCCAGCTCCAGCTGCCATAACTCCTCCTCTGTGGCTGGTCTCCCACCAATCCGAAGCTGAAGCATTTGCATCCCAAACATCCGTGCCATGTACTGGTCATCGCGAGCATGTCGCTCGCCCAGTGTCAGCACTGGCCCATGTGTGGTGTCGGGGGCCTTAGTTTTGGTCACATCAAGGGCCCTCCACTCCAACTGCGGGATGTAGTCCAAAGCCTCTTCCTCGACATCGAGGCCCCGGAGGAAGGTGGTGATAAGTCCGCCGAACCCATACCTGTGGCCCTGGTGTAGTCGGGCTCTCTTCATGGCGGATATGATGACCGCCCCAACATTAATCTCTAGCCCTTTCATTAGGGCATACACCAGGCAGACACGGTCCCGGGTCACATCCGTCATGTGCACCCCCAGGATCAGGCACGAACAAACTATCTTCAGCCATATTCTGGCCTCCATGTTCATTTGAGAATACGGCAGAGTCTGGTGGTAACCCCTCTCCTTATGTCTGCTCCATCGGGCTGTGGATCGAGCCCCACACAAAGTGCGTCTAATATCGGCGTATGGTGGGGTGATATTCAGCTGGCGGAGAACGTGGGCATCTGTGTCCCGCGCTTCAATGATGGCATTTAATTGCTGGGGTTCCAGAGTGACAATCTGCCCTTTGATCTTTATTGTGTGGCTTCTGATTGCCGGGTTCCAATTTGCATAGAACTCCCGGACTAAATGTAAGTTGCACTCCTTGGGCTCCTAAAATATGAAGCTGAGCCCAGCTGCTTCGATCCTCTGCACAATACGGGGGAACTCCTGTGCTAGTGGTTCCCGTGCAATATGCTCCTCAGGGAAGTATTTGTTTTCCTTGTGTTTAGCATACCACTTCTTCCCTTTATCGGTTACCCACCTCGTTCCGTATTGGCGGCGTTGGCCGCGCGGAACTGCTGGTTCAGCTGGGACTGCTATGCCCAGTCTAAGTCGTTTTCTCCCGGTGCCTGAAGTAGATGCACCTTTACCCTTATCCTGCCTACTTGCCATTGTACCTGTCAACATAAATAAACAAGCGCAATGTCAAGCTAAATGCATATTTGCTTCGGCTAAGGTCGGGTTAAGCTAAGTTTACCCCACACTTAGTCCTTAGCTACGATTACTATACTACGGCAAGGATCACTTTATTTACACCAAAAACAAACAACTATACAATTTATGCTTAGTGCGTTCGCAAAAAAATTTGGACAGTATAACTTTTAGCGTACTACTCAGACTTCATACAGCTAATCCCAATCCTACCATCGCTAGCAATTCAACCATCGCACTTAGCAAAGAAAACAACAAACAAAAACAATGACAAAAATTCTATTTACATATGAATCTATATAACCAAACCAATTCGAGCAATTTCACATTTTCCCAAAACCAGAGAATTCGTCGTCGATTACATTCAAACAATATTTACAATGACTTATCTCAATTTACAAGCACACCCCGGCATATAATTCACACGTTTACCAAGTTACCCATTTCAATTTCAACAACCCAAGCCCTAGAATTGAATTTTACAATCAAATTAGAATCATTCACGCAATCGACAAGTTCAAACGCTCATGACAACATCCCGAACATTTATCAATCAAAGAATAATTCAATTTCATGCTAAATTGCTACTTAGGGTGATATATCTCACCTCCCATGCTCAAATTCAACTAAAATCGACAAAAACTTGAGAGAGTAGAGGAAAACATACCTTTAAGTTGAATACTCGAAGAAACTCGACAATTTGGTTGCTTAATACCGTGGCATGTTGGTTGGGGTGGGAAACTTGGGAGTTTGGTCGCGGAGAAGTAAGAAAATGAGGGAAAAGGGCCTAAAATCGGGGTTTAAAATGAAGGAAATACGTGGGTCACCCGGCAACCCGGTGTGACCCATCACAAAATATAGGGCAACGTGTCACGGAGGGTAACGCGGAGCCCCTCCTCCGTGACACGGAGCCATCGCCCCAGCTCACTGTCTCTTCATTTTATTCATTTTTTCATACCTTGCCTTTTTCTTCCTGATTCCATGCACATTTTTCTCCGTTTGACCTGAAAATCACCTTACTAAACAAAATTGGTTAGATTAATAGATTTCCCTAACTAAAATGAAAAATACTAACTAAAACGAAAAATTTGTACCAAATCAAGAAAAACAAAAAAATAAAATCTATTTACACTTTACAAAACAAAAGAAAAAAAAATATTTTTCACGGGTTGCCTCCCGTGCAGTGCCTGGTTTACTGTCGCGGCTCGACGTCCTTTAGGCTCAACTATCCACTAGGGTGATGGACAATTTCTCACGATCCTTGTCCTCCCCCCAGTAGTGCTTACATCTCTGTCCATTTACCAAGAACGTAGCACTCCGATCTTCTTGCCACAGTTCTACGGCCCCGTGGGGGGTCATTCTTACCACTTCAAATGGTCCCGACCATTTAGACCTTAGCTTACCAGGAAACAACTTCAACCTCGAATTAAAGCAAAACTTTCTATCCCGGCTCGAAAATGCGATGCACCACATGCTTATCGTGCCATCTTTTGGTTCTTTCCTTGTAGTACTTAGCACTCTCATAGGCATGCCAGCGGAACTCATCAAGTTCACTGAGCTGCAGTAGTCTCTTTTTGCCCGCCAGCTCTGAGTCCATATTTAGTTTTCTGACAGCCCAGAAAGCTCTGTGCTCTAATTCTACCGGGAAATGACATGCTTTGTCGTAGACCAATCGGTATGGTGAGGTTCCAATCGGTGTCTTATAAGCAGTTCGGTAAGCCCACAACGCATCGTCGAGTTTGCTTGACCAATCATTCCGTTGTGTATTCACCATTTTCTGAAGAATCTGCTTCACCTCTCTATTTGACACCTCTACTTGCCCACTAGTTTGGGGGTGGTATGCTGTTGCCACTTTATGGTGCACCCCATACTTGGCTAGTAATTTCTTGAAACTTGCATTGACAAAATGAGCCCCTCCATCACTGATAATTGCTCGAGGTGTCCCGAACCTTGTGAGGATGTGTTTTTTCACAAACTTCGTTACTACCTTGTTGTCATTTCTGGGGCAAGCTATTGCTTCCACCCATTTTGAAACATAATCTACAGCCACCAAGATGTAACGATTACCAAATGACGGTGGGAACGGACCCATGAAGTCAATAACCCATACATCAAAGGGCTCAACTTCCAGTATATTCTACAAAGGCATCTCTTGTCTTCTACCAATTGATCCTGTACGCTGACATTTATCACACATTTTGACATACGCCAAAGAGTCTCTGAACAGTGTTGGCCAAAAGAAACCTGACTGTAGAACCTTGTGCGCTGTTCTCTCGCCTTCGTGATGCCCTCCATACAACGAAGAGTGGCAGCCCCTCAACACTTCTGCTATCTGACTCTCTGGGATGCATCATCTCATCACCTGATCTGGTCCCTGTTTGAACAAATATGGCTCATCCCATACATAATGCCGGCTGTCATGCCTCAATTTCCTTCTTTGTTGGTCTGTTGTTTCAGGTGGGTAGACTCCACTCACTAGCAAGTTGACTATGTCTGCATACCAGGGAACTTCAGCTTCTCCCACCGCCAAGAGTTGCTCATATGGGAATTCTTCATTTATGTTATCACTTTCCATCACATGCGACCGACTTTCCAGTCGTGATAGGTGATCTGCTACTTGGTTCTCGCTTCCCCTTCTGTCTCTGATCTCAAGGTCGAACTCCTGCAACAATAAGATCCATCTAATCAATCTGGGCTTAGCATCCTTTTTGTTGAATAGGTACCGAATAGCTGCATGATCGGTGTACACCACAACTTTCGAACCCACCAAATAAGACCTGAATTTGTCAAATGCAAACACCAAGGCTAGCATCTCTTTCTCTGTGACTGTGTAATTGCTCTGGGCTGTATTCAGTGTTTTTCTTGCATAATAAATAGAATGGAAAATTCTATTTTTTCTTTGTCCCAATACGGCTCCCACAGCTGCTCGGTGCTTTGGGGTACGGGTAAAAACCGACACGCAACTGCACGTGGTCAAACAAGTAATAAAGTGGCTAAGTAGCCAAGTATCGATCCAAGGAGGCTCAAGATATGTAAAATTGCCTAATTTACTATATTTCTATTTAACTTCTAATTATGCTAACAACAACGTACCCAAGAGTAATTGAATTTTTGTTTCTAAACTATATACTACAATTAATACAAACTATTTACTTTTGAATTCAGACAATGGATATGAACATGCCAAGGTTAAGAACAAGTAATGAACTTGATAATCATGATAATTTTGGTTAATTCTCTTCTTCATGTTGCTAGCCAAGAACATTTGCCTAGAAATTAAAACCCTCGTATTTAATTTCACTTTAGAATCATAAACCATCCGTCTACATTTCTGTGATCAAATGCAATTTATGACCTAGCACTACAATTCCGGTTCCTAATTTGACTAATAAGGCTTCCAAGTATATCTCTATCAGGAAAGCACATCAAAACCCAATTTTCCCAAATCAAGTTAAGAACAATACCCTATTAATTCACAACTTTCCAATTTCTTGCTCTCTCGAGTGAAATTGGACTTTTTAGATATACATTAATGTTGGCCAATCACTAATGCAGTAAAGAACAAGAATTAATAGAACAACATTAAAGAAGAAGAATAAACCATTTCAATGAAAATCAGAATTCATTACACATGTTCAAGACCTCAGCAAGAAAGAGAATTAGCCACTCATTCTTGAATTGATCATCCTAAAATGAGTGTAAATCATACGTACAATTGATAGAAAGAAGAAAGGAAGAGAAGAAATCCCTTAGCTTTTCCAATCTTCAACTGCTACTAACCCACGTTCCTGCTCTCCACTTCTGAACTCAGTCTCAAAACTAAAAAACTACTTAAAATAAACCTAAGTGTGCTATTTATACTAGTGGAAAATTTTTCCCGGAATAACAAGCAACGTGTCACGGAGGCCAACGCGGAGCCTTGCCTCCGTGACACGGCGTGGACGCGGACCCTCACTGGAATTTCCAGGGTCCAGTAATTTAACCTCAACGTGGCACGGAGGCCATTGCGGAGGCCTATCTCCGTGCCACGGAGCTGACGCGCATGCACACTGGAAATTGCAAATTTAATTCCTGCTCAGGCAGTGTGCTACTGCGATGGTAGCGTGGCACGGAGCCATCACGGAGCCCCTATAAATCCTGCATTCCCGGGTCTTTTCCACGCTCGCATCCAAGTCCAACTCCGACATAGTTCCAACATGCATTTTAGCTCCTAAAAATCACATTTTCCTGCAAAACCAATGCTAATCATGTTGGTTAGTATAAATTCGCATTTTATTACCAATTACATGATATTATATACACATTGCACAACAAACAAGGTAAAAATGATACATTTGAGTATCACTTGGGCATATAAATCTGCCCAAGATCACTTACCCCACACTTAAATCCTTGTTCGTCCTCGAACAACACATACACAACTCATGCAAATTACATCCCAACTTTCGTCACTATGGTGCAACAATTTACGCTACGGTCATACCGATTATTCAATTTTTGCAAATCATCAAGAAAACATGCTTGGTCGTACAAGACAATGACCTTAATACATCAAGGCTTCCTAGACTTTTAAGAATTGATTCTTGATATCGGCAAACTCATGCAAATCAACTAATCAAGAAATCCGACACGAAAATCAATCCTTCATCAAGCATGTGCCCTCACAACTCGAGAGAAACTTCCCCTTTATGTTCATGCAACACACAAACATGCAAGTAGGGGCATATAAAAATTAATTTCACTCTCTCTCCCAAAAGAATTCACATGCATCATGTCATGACCCATAGGCTTGCCCTTAGTGTATTACTCCACTAATATAAAGAACTGCAATGTAGGATCAAATAGGACTTTTAATGGGTTGTAACGGGGCTATGGATCTAGTATGCATATATTGGATTAGCCAATAATAATCGCTAGCATCCTTAAGCGCCTTTTCAACTCATTCCCATCGACTCATGGATATTGTTCCTCTCTTTTCTCTTTTTCTCCCATTCATGCTGGTTTACTTTCATACAGCCCATTTCAACAACCACACTTGACACAAAACAGAGGGTTTTCATGTACCCTCAATATCAATTAATTACAACAAGTGCCTCTTCAACGTCATCGTTTTTTTTCTCACTTTGCTTCTCTTTTTCTTTTCACTCTTTTCACTCTTTAACACTTTGGGAAACATTTTATGTTCTTTGTAAGCGCTTAAGAGCTTCTTAAAGACTTTAAGGCTAATGAAAAGAAGGAATAAAGCCTAGTTCATACAATTTTGGACAAAAGAAAGAAATCGGCTAAAGGCTCAACGGGCTGACTAGGGTATACAACATATAAAAAGGTAGAATTTGACAAGAAAAAAATATGGAAACTATCGGTTAAAACAAAGAAATGCCTACATCCTTTCCAACACTACACCTCCTTCATTTCGCTTCGTATACACACCAGGCAAGTTCTAGACAATTCACAATGACATGGAATAGCAAATCCTCACTTCACACTTCATGCACATGCTCGAATCAAGATGCATTCACAGACTCTTTAATTAGTCAATTACATGAATTCAAGATTAAGCCTCAACCATAATGAACCAAATTCTATAGCCTAGGTAACTCAACATATTTACAGAATTTCATGCTTTCAAACGAATCATTTTCACAATTTGAACATCAATTACAACACGCAACTAAATTTTAGCAACCATAAGCAACTACAGTTCATTGATGCAATCCACCAAAGAAAACTAAAACAACAATTAAAAATCCTACTCCTACCGACTACATTTCCCTTAAGACGGTCGTCATCCATCCATCATAGGGAACGGTCACTAACTATGACATCGGTACAATGGGACTATTCTCGGTAAAAGAACCGAAAACAAACTCCGAGAAACCCAAAAAAATAAAAATCGACAAAATTTTTGCAACACATCGATCATTTCGATAGAAAGAAAATATTTACAAGTGCAATATATTTTCGCAAAAATTTTGAAAAATATCGATCATGTCGATAGAGAAAAAAAAATTATTTACAAAATTTACAAAATATTTACCATTGCAACCATAACTTTCAAAAACACACATCATTAGCCACAAAACAAATATATACGTACATCACAAATCAGTTCACACCAGGGAAGGCAGAACATACATAAACAGCAAGGAAAAATTATACAGCAATTTAGAGCCTTGACCTAGCACCTAACCACTCCCCACCCCACACTTAAATCGAACACTGTCCCCAGTGTTCACAAAAATACAAAGCACAAAATTTGGGTGGTGGAACTCCCTGCTCAGTCGAAATATTCGACTTCCTCATCCAGTGCTGCAGCCTCGTTGCCCATATCTGAATCAGCTCCATCGTCGTCATCGGACTCCACATCAGAGTCCTCACGACGTGTCTCCTCATCAGTAGGGACATCATCGTCTGTCGGCTCCACAAAGGCTGGACCCACCTTACATAAGGCTCTGGCGTTCTCGCCAAAGGGGTAGTCCAGCTCCAGCTGCCATAACTCCTCCTCGGTGGCTGGTCTCCCACCTATCCGTAGCTGCAGCATCTGCATGCCGAACATACGGGCCATGTACTGATCGTCACGAGCATGTCGCTCGCCCAAAGTCAGCACGGGTCCGTGTGTAGTGTCGGGGGCCTTAGTCTTTGTCACATCAAGGGCCCTCCGCTCTAGCTGCGAAATGTAATCCAAGGCTTCTTCCTCAATGTCGAGGCCTCGGAGGAAGGTGGTGATGAGTCCGCCAAACCCGTATCTGTGACCCTGATGCAGTCTGGCTCTCTTCATGGCGGATATTATGACCGCCCCAACATTAATCTCAAGCCCTTTCATAAGGGCATACACCAAGCAGACACGGTCCCGGGTCACGTCTGTCATATGAACTCCCGGGATCAAGCACGAACACACAATTTTTAGCCAGATTCTGGTCTCCCTATTCATCTGCGAATAGGGCAGAGTCTGGTGGTAACCCCTCTCCTTGTGTCTACTCCATCGGGCTGTGGATCGAGCCCCACACAACGTACGTCTGATGTCGTCGTACGGTGGGGTGATGTTTAGCTGGCGAAGAACGTGGGCGTCTGTGTCCCGCGCTCCAATGATGGCATTCAGCTGCTGGGGTTCCAGAGTGACAATCTGCCCTCTGATTTTAATAGTGTGGCTTCTGATGGCCGGGTTCCAGTTGGCATAAAATTCCCGGACCAAATGAAGGTTGCACTCCTTGGGCTCCTGAAAAATAAAGCTGAGCCCAGCTGCCTCAATCCTCTGTACAATGCGAGGGAACTCCTGTGCAAGTGGTTCCCTAGCAATATGTTCCTTGGGGAAGTACTTGTTCTCCTTATGCTTTGCGTACCATTTCTTCCCTTCATCGGTGACCCATCGTGTTTCGTATCGGCGGTGTTGGCCGCGCGGAACAGCGGGTGCAGCTGGGACTGCAGTGCCCAGTCTCATCCGTTTGCTTCTGGTGCCTGAGGTAGAAGCACCCTTGCCTTTGTCTTGCCTGCTAGCCATTGTACCTGTCAATTTACACAAACAAGCACACCGTTAAGCTAAATAGTTGTTAGCTTCGGCTAAGGTTGGGTTACACAAAATTTACCCCACACTTAGTCCTTAACAATATTCACAAAATTTCAGCAAGGATAGCTCTATTTACAACCCCAAACACAAACAACTATACACATATTGCTTAGTGCGTTCGTAACAAAATTTCGACAGCATAACGGTTAGCGTACTACTCAGACTTCATACAGCGAATTCCCAATCCTACTATCGCTAGCAATTCAACCATCGCACTAGCAATAAAACAACCACAAACTAAAAACAACTAGAAAAATATTTTATATACAAGCTAATTCAACAATCTAACCAATTCACACATTATGCATTTTCCCACAAAAATTCGAGAATTAGTCATCTTTTAACAGTTATACAAGATTTACCACGACTTATCTCAAATAATAAACACACCCCGGCATCAATTTCACCAAACTATCAAGTTGCCCAAGTCGACTTCAACAACCCAAGCCCTAAAATACAATTCGACAATCAATTTCGAATTATTTACATAATCGACAAGTTCAAACGCCAAATACAACAATCCGAACAAAAATCAATCACAAAATAATTCAATATCATGTTCAATTTCTACCTAGGGTGATATTTCTCACCTTATATGCCCAAATTTGACAAAAATCGCCAAAAAATTGAGTTAGACGATGAAAACATACCTTAGAATTGAAGAATCAAAGAAACTTGACGTTTTTCTTTGCCTATCAACGTGGCACGTTGCTTGGGGAGGGGGAAATGGGTGTTTGGTCGCGGAGGGAAGAGGGAATGGGGGAATTTGGGGCGAAATCGGGGTTATTATTTAAGGGAAACACGCGGGTCACCTGGAAACCCGGTGTGACCCGGCACTGGATAAAGGGCAACGTGTCACGGAGGGTAACGCGGAGCCCCTCCTCCGTGACACGGAGCCAACGCGTTGGCTTACTGGAATTTTGAAAAATCCAGATTTGCCTTAAACGTGTCACGGAGGCCAACGCGGAGCATTGGCTCCGTGACACGGCGCCAACGCGCCAGTGCTCTGTTTCACCAATAAATTTAATTTTCATACCTCGCCTCATTTTCTCGATTCCATGTATATTTCCTCCGTTATACCTGAAAATCACCTCACTAAACAAAAATTGGTTAAATTAATAGATTTCCCTAACTAAAAATAAAAGATACTAACTAAAATGCAAATCTAAACCTAGTCAAGAAAAAGAAAAGAAAAGTAAAAATTATTTACACTAAAAAGAAAGAAAGAAAATATTTTTCACGGGTTGCCTCCCGTGCAGCGCCTGGTTTACCGTCGCGGCTCGACGTCCTTTAAGCTTATTTATCTACTAGGGAGATGGACGATTTGTCCCGATCATGATCATCCGCCCAGTAGTGCTCTACCTTATCCGGTGGCCTACCTAGTAACTCTCGGGAATCACTCAATCTGTTAGCCTTCCCATGATCAATTACGTTGATCACCGAGAGATCCTTATAAACAGTCGGGAGCTTAGGTACCTTGTACACGTCGAACACTTCGACCTTGTCATGTGCTCGCATCGTGAGTTGACCCGCAGCTACATCGATTAATGCTTTTCCGGTTGCCAAAAAGGGTCGTCCCAAAATAAATGGGACTTCAGCATCTGGTTCAAAGTCCAGAACAATAAAATCGACCGGAAAAATGAGGGAGCCTACCTGCACCAACACATCCTCAACAATGCCATCCAGCTTAGCCAAAGACCTGTCTGCTAGCTGCAAGATTACCGTTGTAGGTCTAGGACTGCCTAGACCTAACTTTCTGAATACCGAAGAAGGCATCAGATTTATACTTGCCCCCAAGTCGCATAATCCATGCGCTCGGATACTTTTCCCAATAGTCAGCTAGATAGTGAAACTTCCAGGGTCTTTCAGTTTTGTGGGCAACCTATTCTGAATACGGGAAGTGCATTCCTCCGTTAAAGCTACCGTGGCATACTCAGTCAAACGACTTTTGTTAGCCACGATGTCTTTAATATACTTTGCATATTTTGGCACTCCCTACAAGACATCAAAAAGAGGTAAGTTAACATGTACCTGTTTAAGTACCTCCGTGAATTTCTGGAAACACGCCTCCTCCTTGTGTTTCTTAAGTCGTTGAGGGAACGGGGGTGGAGGCCTTTCTGGTTCAGCTTCTTTACTCTCCCCCTTATCAGAACTTTGCTCTCCCTCAACATCTGCTGCTCCTGACTTTTGAGGCGGTCTTTCCGGTTCCACCTCCTTTAATTGTAAACCACTCCTCGTGGTCACTGCATTAACCTGCTTCGGATTTGGATCCGTGTCGCTAGGTAGTCCTCCTCTGGGTCTAGTATTTTGGGCACTAGCAAACTGCCCAAACTGATATTCAAGAGCCTTGGTCGCCAATTGATTGTTCTTCACTTCGGCTGCCAATTTGACATAGTCAGCCTGTAATTGTGCCTGATTAGCGATCATGGTTTTGAACATCTCCACAATAGTCGGTGATGGTGGTGGAGGAGGGGCATTGTGATTTCTGAATTGAGCTTGATAATTTTGTTGCCCTCCTTGGTTTCTGTGCATACCCTGCCCTGAACTCTGACCTTGTTGATTGTTGCTACCCCACGAAAAATTCAGATGGTTCCTCCAATTTGAGTTGTAGCCACCACCAAACTGCTGTTGATTTCTCTGTGCATTGCCCACAAAGTTAACAGAATCAGGATTTGCACCACAACATTCAGCTGAATGCTCACTACTACCACACACTTCACACCACATCTGTTGAACTGCATTTACTGAAGCTGAAGGCTGGTTCAAATTGATATTGCTGAAGTGAGTGTTTAACTGATTTTGCAAAGCATCTATCTGTGCAGCGATAGCTGTGAATCCATCCACTTCAAGCACTCCCGCTGCTTTCCTTGCTCCACCTGTTGAAGAATCTGCATTCCATTCTGGATTGCCTTGTGAAATTCGGTTGAGCAAAGTGTACAGCTCCTCATAAGTCTTCTCCAGCGCTTGCCCTCCAGTTGCTGAATCTAACAGAATTTTAGTGTGGGGTTCCAAACCCTCAATAAAAGTGTGTACCAACACCTCGTTGGACTGATGATGGTGAGGACAGTCCCGCAACATGGATTTGAATCTTTCCCAGGCTTGATATAGATTTTCCCCTTCCCTCTGTTTAAAACTTAGGATTTGACTCCTAAGCCTAGCTGTTTTACCAGAAGGGAAAAATCTAATAAGAAACTTCCGTGCAAGATCATCCCACGTTGATATAGAGTTGGGTGGTTCAGCTTTTAACCACCTCTTGGCTTCACCAAGTAAGGAAAATGGAAATAAGGTGAGCCGAACATAATCAGGTGACACTCCAGCGGGTATATAAGTGTCACTTATCTCCAAAAAGTTCTGGAGATGTTGTTGTGGATCTTCGTGAGGGAGACCGGTAAATTGCCCGCTTGTGTGCAAAAGTTGCACCATATTCTGCTTTAATTCAAACCTCCCTCCAGGCTCTGGTCTGCGGATGCTAGAATGGACATTATTAGCGTGTGGGATTGCCACCTCGCGAACCGGCCTTGCTGCTGCTTCATCAGGCACTAAAACTGCCCTAACAACTGGTGGATTTGGTTGCTCCATCATAGTCTGTTGAAGCAACTGCAGCTTCTTCCGAAGAGCTTCTGTACGTTGGCTATGAAATTCACGCTCGGGCTCTAAGTAAGATTCCACCAGATCTTTGTCCCTTGCCAGTGTTCACAGAAACAAAATCTGCAAAATACAGGCTAAGACCAAGTTGTTAACACTTAAGAAAATAAAAATACAAATACAGTAAATTTACACTAAACACAATTTTACAAATCGCCTAGCCTCCCCGGCAACGGCGCCAAAAACTTGCTCGGTGCTTTAGGGTACGGGTAAAAATCGACACGCAAGTGCACGTGGTCAAACAAGTAATAAAGTGGCTAAGTAGCCAAGTATCGATCCAAGGAGGCTCAAGATATGTAAAATTGCCTAATTTACTATATTTCTATTTAACTTCTAATTATGCTAACAACAACGTACCCAAGAGTAATTGAATTTTTGTTTCTAAACTATATACTACAATTAATACAAACTATTTACTTTTGAATTCAGACAATGGATATGAACATGCAAAGGTTAAGAACAAGTAATGAACTTGATAATCATGATAATTTTGGTTAATTCTCTTCTTCATGTTGCTAGCCAAGAACATTTGCCTAGAAATTAAAACTCTCGTATTTAATTCCACTTTAGAATCATAAACCATCCGTCTACATTTCTGTGATCAAATGCAATTTATGACCTAGCACTACAATTCTGGTTCCTAATTTGACTAATACGGCTTCCAAGTATATTTCTATCAGGAAAGCACATCAAAACCCAATTTTCCCAAATCAAGTTAAGAATAATACCCTATTAATTCACAACTTTCCAATTTCTTGCTCTCTCGAGTGAAATTGGACTTTTTAGATATACATTAATGTTGGCCAATCACTAATGCAGTAAAGAACAAGAATTAATACAACAACATTAAAGAAGAAGAATAAACCATATCAATGAAAATCAGAATTCATTGCACATGTTCAAGACCTCAGCAAGAAAGAGAATTAGCCA
Source organism: Datura wrightii (assembly GCA_035772735.1). Lineage (NCBI taxonomy): Eukaryota > Viridiplantae > Streptophyta > Magnoliopsida > Solanales > Solanaceae > Datura > Datura wrightii. The sequence continues at coordinate 62,208,724 of JASDFA010000016.1, read as the reverse complement.
CTCATTACGTACAATTGATAGAAAGAAGAAAGGAAGAGAAGAAAACCCTTAGCTTTTCCAATCTTCAACTGCTACTAACCCACGTTCCTGCTCTCCACTTCTGAACACAGTCTCAAAACTGAAAAACTACTTAAAATAAACCTAAGTGTACTATTTATACTAGTGGAAAATTTTTCCCGGAATAACAAGCAACGTGTCACGGAGGCCAACGCGGAGCCTTGCCTCCGTGACACGGCGTGGACGCGGACCCTCACTGGAATTTCCAGGGTCCAGTAATTTAACCTCAACGTGGCACGGAGGCCATCGCGGAGGCCTATCTCCGTGCCACGGAGCTGACGCGCATGCACACTGGAAATTGCAAATTTAATTCCTGCTCAGGCAGTGTGCTACCGCAATGGTAGCGTGGCACGGAGCCATCACAGAGCCCCTATAAATCCTGCATTCCCGGGTCTTTTCCACGCTCGCATCCAAGTCCAACTCCGACATAGTTCCAACATGCATTTTAGCTCCTAAAAATCACATTTTCCTGCAAAACCAATGCTAATCATGTTGGTTAGTATAAATTCGCATTTTATTACCAATTACATGATATTATATACACATTGCACAATAAACAAGATAAAAATGATACGTTTGAGTATCACTTGGGCATATAAATCTGCCCAAGATCAACAGCCACATCACTGGCATCACACATCAGCTCAAATGGTTGTTCCCAATCAGGAGAAGTAAGTATAGGTGCTTCTATCAATTTCTGCTTCAACTTTTCAAATGCTGTAACACACTCATCATTCAACTCAAACTTTACCTCCTTTTCTAGCAGTCTGCATAGTGGTCTAGAAATGTTGGAAAAGTTTTTGATGAATCGTCTGTAGAATCCTGCATGCCCCAGAAAACTGCGCACACCTTTCACTGGCACTGGTGGTGGCAATTTTTCAATAACCTCGATCTTAGCATGATCGACTTCCAACCCCTTTTTAGATACTTTGTGGCCAAGGACAATCCCCTCCTTCACTAAGAAGTGGCATTTCTCCCAGTTTAATACAAGGTTGGATTCTTCACATCGAGCCAACACCCTGTCAAGATTCTGCAAACAAGTAGCAAACGAATTACCGAAAATAGAAAAATCATCCAGAAATACCTCAACAAAATCCTCAACCATGTCATGGAAAATAGCTATCATGCATCACTGGAATGTGGCGGGTGCGTTGCATAACCCAAACGACATCCGCCTGAAAGCATATGTCCCATAAGGACAGGTGAACATAGTCTTCTCTTGATCCTTCGGAGCTATGGCTATTTGGTTATAACCAGAGTACCCATCAAGGAAGCAATAATACTCCTGTCCTGGCAACCTATCAAGTATTTGTTCAATAAAAGGGATGGGGTAATGATCTTTCCTCGTGGCTTGGTTTAGCTTTCTGTAGTCCATACAAATCCGCCAGCCTGTGACGGTTCGAGTAGGGATCAACTCATTTTTCTCGTTGGGGACTATAGTCATCCCCCCTTTCTTAGGAACACATTGAACGGGGCTGACCCACTCACTGTCTGAAATTGGGTATACCACACCTGCATCAAGCCACTTGATTATTTCTTTCCTTACCACATCCTTCATTGCTGGATTAAGTCTCCGTTGTGGCTGAACGGTTGGTTTGGCTCCTTGCTCCATGAATATCCTGTGTGTGTAGAAAGCTGGATTAATACCCTGAATGTCAGACATTTTCCAACCCATTGCTTTCTTCCTCTTTCTGAGGACACCCAATGCTGCCTTTTCCTGTGCCTCCGTCAAGTCTGTAGAGATGATAACTGGTAATGTCTCCCCCTCCCCCAAAAAGATATATTTTAGATGGGGAGGCAATTCTTTCAGCTCCAACTTCGGTGCCTCCTCAACGTATGGTTTCGGCAAAGGCTCTAGAGATCTCATCAATGACTGGAATTCCTGTCTCCTCGGATGATTAGGTGCCCCATTCAACAATTGGACCATTCCACACGCCTCTCTATCCCCAAAATGATCAGAATGCGTCAACGCTCTTTCCAATGGGTCTTGAGATTCAACAACCTGCCTAATTTCTCCATGTTCAACCACACTAATTTCTAAAAGCTCCTCATTTATAGCTGGCAGCTTCATGGCTTTTAGCACATCAAATACCTCTACCTTGTCATGTGCTCGCATTGTAAGTTGACCCGCAGCCACGTCGATTAATGCTTTCCCGGTTGCCAAGAAGGGTCGTCCCAAAATAAATGGGACTTCAGCGTCTGGTTCAAAATCCAGAACAATAAAATCAACCGAAAAAATGAGGGATCCCACTTGCACAAGCACATCCTCAACAATGCCATCCGGCATAGCTAAGGATCTGTCTACTAACTGCAAGATTACGGTTGTAGGTCTAGGACTCCCCAGACCTAACTTTTTGAATACCGAAGATGGCATCAGATTTATGCTCGCCCCCAAGTAACACAATCCACAAGCTCGGATACTCTGCCCAATAGTAAGCTGGATAGTAAAACTTCCAGGGTCTTTTAACTTCGTAGGCAGTCTATTTTGGATCTGGGAAGTGCATTCCTCCGTCAAAGCCATCGTGGCATACTCAGTCAGACGACTTTTGTTGGCCACGATGTCTTTAATATATTTGGCATATTTTGGCACTCCCTGCAAGACATCAACAAGAGGTAAATTAACATGTACCTGTTTAAGCACCTTCATAAATTTCTTGAAACACGCCTCCTCCTTGTGTTTCTTGAGTCGTTGAGGGAACGGGGGTGGTGGTCTTTTTGATTCTGCTTCTTTGGTCTTCCCCCTATCCGAACTTTGTTCTTCCTCAACATCTGCTGCTCTTGACTTTTGAGGCGGTCTCTCCGGTTCCACCTCCTTTAGCTGCAAACCACTCCGTGTGGTCACTACATTTACCTACTTCGGATTAGGATCCGTGTCGCCAGGTAGTCCTCCTCTGGGCCTTGTGTTTTGGGCACTAGCAAATTTCCCAAATTGATACTCAAGAGCCTTTGTCGCTAATTGATTGTTTTTCACTTCGGTTGCCAATTTAACATAGTCAGCCTGCAATTGTGCCTGATTAGCTATCATGGTCTTGAACATCTCCTCAATGGTAGGTGATGGTGGTGGAGGAGGGGCATTGTGATTTCTAAATTGAGATTGGTACTTCTGTTGCCCTCCTTGATTCCTGTGCATACCCTGACCCAAACTTTGGCCTTGTTGGTTGTTGCTACCCCAAGAAAAATTTGGATGGTTCCTCCAATTTGAGTTGTAGCCGCTACCAAACTGCTGCTGATTTCTTTGTGCATTGCCCACAAAGTTAACAGAATCTGGGTTTGCTCCACAGCACTCAGCTGAGTGCTCACTGCTTCCACACACTTCACACCACATTTGCTGGACCGCATTGACTGAAGCTGAAGGTTGGTTCAAGTTCATGTTGCTGAAGTGGTTGTTCAACTGATTCTGTAAGGCAGCTATCTGTGCAGCGATAGCTGTAAATCCATCCACTTCAAGCACTCCTTCTGCTTTCCTTGCTCCACCTCGAGATGAATCAGCATTCCATTCTGGATTGCCCTATGAAATCCGGTTGAGCAAAGTGTACAGCTCCTCATAAGTCTTTTCCAGCGCTTGCCCTCCAGCTGCTGAGTCTAACAAAATTTTAGTATGGGGTTCCAAACCCTCAATAAATGTGTGCACCAACACCTCATTGGACTGATGATGATGAGGACAGTCCCGCAACATGGATTTAAATCTTTCCCAGGCTTGATATAAATTTTCTCCCTCCCTCTATTTGAAACTTAGAATTTGACTTCTAAGGCTGGCTGTTTTACCAGAGGGAAAAAATCTTATCAAGAACTTTCGTGCTAGATCATCCCACGTTGATATAGAATTTGGTGGTTCAGCTTTTAACCACCTCTTGGCTTCACCAAGTAAGGAAAACGGAAATAGTGTGAGCCAAACATAACCAGGTGACACTCCAGCGGGTATATAAGTGTCACTTATCTCCAAAAAGTTCTGGAGATGTTGTTGTGGGTCTTCATGAGGGAGACCGGTAAATTGCCCGCTTGTGTGCAACAGTTGCACCATGTTCTGCTTTAATTCAAATCTCCCTCCAGGCTCTGGTTTGCGGATACTTGAATGTACATTGTTGACATGTGGGATTGCCACCTCGCGAACCTGCCTTACTGCTGCTTCATCGGGCACTAACACTGCCCTCACAACTAGTGGATTTTGTTGCTCTATATTAGACTGTCTGAGCAACTGCAGCTTCTTTTGTAGAGCTTCTCTGTGTTTACTATGAAATTCACGTTCAGGCTCTATATAAGATTCCACCAGCTCTTTGTCCTTTGCCAGTGTTCACAGAAATCAAGTCTGTAAAATACAGGCTAAGACCAAGTTGTCAACACTTAAGAAAATAAAATAAAAATACAGTAAATTTACACTTAACACAATTTCACCAATTGCCTAGTCTCCCCGGCAACGGCGCCAAAAACTTGTCCGGTGGTTTGCTATGGGTTAAAAACCGACACGCAAGTGCACGTGGTCAACAAGTAATAAAGTGGCTAAGTAATCCAAGTATCGAACCAAGGAGACTCTGGATAAGTAAAATTGCTCAAGTATACTATATTCTATCTTACTTCTATATATGCTAACAACAACGTAACCAAAAGTTAAACAATTTTGTTTATAAATTATATACTAAAACTATTAACAAATATCTACTTTGAATTGAAACTATGGATATGAGCATGCCAAGGTTAAGAACAAGTAATGAACTTGGTTATAATCATAATTTGGTTATTCTTCTCTTCCTGTTGCTAGCCAAGAACATTAGCCTAGAGAGTAAAACTCTCGTATTTAATCTCACTTAAGAATCATAAACCATCCGTCTACATTTCTGTGATCAAATGCAATTTATGACCTAGCAATACAATTCCAGTTCCTAAATTGACTAATACGGCTTTCAAGTATATTTCTATCAGGAAAGCACATCAAAACCCAATTTTCCCAAATCAAGTTAAGAACAATACCCTATTAATTCACAACTTTCCAATTTCGTGCTCTCTCGAGTGAAATCGGACTTTTTAGATGTACATTAATGTCGGCCACACACCAATGCAGTAGAAACAAGAATTAATAGAACAACATAGAAGAAGAAGATGAAAAACCATATAATTTAATAATCAAAATTCATCACCATTGTTCACAACCTCAGCAAGGAAGAGAATTAGCCACTCATTTGTGGATTAATCATCCTAAAACAAGTGTTAATCATACAAACAATTGATTGAAAGAAGAAAGGAAGAGAGAAAAACCCTTAGCTTTTTCGTCCCTCAACTGCCTGTAACCCAGGTCCTTGCTCCACCAAGTCTGAATTTCTTAAAAATAAGCCTAAGTGTTCTATTTATACTAGTGGAATTTTTTCCCGGAATAACAAGCAACGTGTCACGGAGGCCAACGCGGAGCACTACCTCCGTGACACAGTGTGGACGCGGACCCTCACTAGAAATCTGGGGTCCAGGAATATAGCCTCAACGTGGCACGACATGCAACGCGGAAGCTTGCCTCCGTGCCACGGAGCTGTCGCGAGGCTTCACTGGAAATTGACAATTTAATCACCCTCCAGGCAGTGTGCCTCCGCGATGGTAGCGTGGCACGGCTCCATCGCGGAGCCCCTTTGCATTGTGCAGTCCAATGTCTTTTTCGTGCTCGCATCCAAGTCCAACTCCGATATTGTTCTAACATGCATTTTAGCTCCTCAAAATCATGTTTTACTTACAAAACAATGCTAACATGTTGTTTAGTATAAATTCACACTTTATTACCAATTACATGAAAATGTATACACATTGCACAATAAACAAGGCGAAAATGATACGTTTGAGTATCACTTGGGCATATAAATCTGCCCAAGATCAGTTATGAACACTTGTGATGAATTTTGATTATTAATTATATGGTTTTTCATCTTTTTCTTCCATGTTGTTCTATTAATTCTTGTTCTTACTGCATTGGTGTGTGGCCTACATTAATGTACATCTAAAAAGTCTGATTTCACTCGAGAGAGCACGAAATTGGAAAGTTGTGAATTAATAGGATATTGTTCTTTACTTGATTTGGGAAAATTGAGTTTTGATGTGCTTTCCTAATAGAAATATACTTGAAAGCCGTATTAGTCAATTTAGGAACCGGAATTATATTGCTAGGTCATGAATTGCATTTGATCACAGAAATGTAGACGGATGGTTTATGATTCTTAAGTGAGATTAAATACGAGAGTTTTAATCTCTTGGCTAATGTTCTTGGCTAGCAACTGGAAGAAAAGATTAACCAATTTATGATTATAATCAGTTCATTACATGTTCTTAACCTCGGCATGCTCATATCCATAGTTTAAATTCAAAGTAGATATTTGTTAGTCGTTTTAGTATAGAAATTATAAAACAAATTATTCAAATTTTGGTTACGTTGTTGTCAGTATATTTAGAAGTGAGATAGAATATAGTATACTTAAGCAATTTTCACTTATCCAGAGTCTCCGTGGATCGATACTTGGCTTACTAAAGCCACTTACTACTTGTTTGACCACGTGCACTTACGTGTCGGTTTAGATACCTAACGAACCACCGAAAAATGTCATCCGCCTAGAGGATGATGATGGCCAACCACCATGATAATACGGTCCAGACCACCCTGCTTGCAGGGGTAGTTCAGTTTACTCTGCGCAGAGCCAGTCCACCCTGTTTACAGGGGTAGAACACTCTGTGTGCGCTTGTGGCCGGGGGCAGTTTCAGATATAGATTTTTATAAAATTACCCTATTGCGTGCTTGCACCCAGGGGCAGTTTTTATTACACACCCCGCGTACACTTGCGCCCAGAGGCAGGAGTCTTCGGACTCAGACACAATTTATTGTCAGAGGCCAAGGCCTGAGCTACGTACCCAAGGGGGCCGGTAGGAGGAGCTCACAGTTATCAGATGAGTGGAGTGACTTATTTTTGGTTGGTTTTGACCCGGGTAGGGGTATATAGATTGTTTGCTTGCTTGGCGCCATCCGGCTTATGGGGGTTGGTATTGGCTCTTGCTTGCTACTTGTATATCTATTTATGTGCTCTATATATTATATACTAGCTACTAGACAGTAGGCCGTCGCGTCTACAGGTACGCCTCAGCCTTATCAATACAGAAAGCTTGATTTAGTTCATACCAGCTTCTTCAGATTCAGTTATCTCCTGCTATACAGAAATGCTAAATACGCTATCTATATTCAGTTGTTTTAAGTTGTACTATTTCAGTTGCTTTGCATACTCAGTACCAGTGGTACTGATGCCCAGTGGGGCGCTGAATTACTTGCCTGCAGGTACTCATAGATGAGGAGGCGATCCCTCGTGATTCCAGCCAGCTATTGAGTATTCAGCTCCTATCATCCGGAGTCTGAATTCAAGAGGTGTATTTCATTTTCTTTTGTTGTACGGTACGGGTAGGTCGGGGCCCTATCCCGATCATTTCTATTGTTATTTCTAGAGGCTTGCAGTCTGTATATATTTCCCTGTGGTCAGTTGAGCCGGTCGTGTGAGGCCGTGCAGCTTGTTATAGTTATTTGTTATTTCTATTCCTGTTGGCCGTGTGTGGCCATAACCAGTCAGTAGTGGTGACCTTGCTGGTCACATAATTATTTAGCGTGCTATTGTTAAGTTACAGAGAACTAGATAGCATGGTGGCCTTGCCGGCCTGCATAGGTTCCCTTGACAGTAGTATGTTTTTGGTTAGCTGTTTTTTTCAGGTACAGGTGGCTATAGGCCTATTGGCCAGAGGCTGTGTTTACAGCCGTTATATAGCCCTTTGTTTCAAGGAATTTGAGTTAGAGCCAGCCAGGCACCAGATGTGCCTTGGCTCACCAGATAGCAGTCTAGGTCCTACTACGGCACCAGGTGCCAGTCATACCCCCCAGGGCGGGGCGTGACATCTACATAGGCTCCAGGAGATGAGATGGGTCCCGCAAGTCGAGGAGCTATATAAGGAAAATGAGAACTGGGTGAAGGAGTTCTATACTAACCTTTCCATGATAAATTGTTCCCTCCCAGACCCGATTGCATACGTTAAGGGAGTATCATTTATCAGTGTCATCTCTATCAATGAGGTGTTGGGTTTGCTAAATCAACTGGAGGCCGATTTGAAGGCTAGGGATCTGGAGGGTAATGAGCAGTGATACATTGACACTCTGGTGGTGGAGGAGAAAGGAATCCTGATTCACAGGGGCATTACTCATACTGGCATCAAGGGTATTCACTTTACTACTGAGGCTCGAAGGTGGCTAAACCTAGTGTCCTAGTGGATGCATCCATCTACCAATTTTAATAATGTGACTTACCCTCGAGCAATAGTGGTGGCATACATTCTGTATGGGTTGTTGATCAATATATGGGCACAGGTGGTGGAGGAGTGAAGGTATGTCTCGGCAAAGAGTGGGATCGGCCTGCCTTTTCCTTCTTGTATTATTATGCTTTGCCAGCATGCCAGAGTATGCAAGAAGGTGAGGTATAGCATGGTTTCCTGTTATATGATTTGATCCCTTGAGGGTGAAAGGTGAACCAGGGAGGGGCAGAAAGAAGAGAGGGTTAACTCGAATGATAGGGGCACATGAGTGATTGAGAGATAGTGGGGCTGGCCATTCCAGGCTTGCTGACCTGTTGGAGTGGATAGAGGCAGAGATAGACACCATGAGAGAGTTGTAAGGAGGGTTGCCATGACCTCCCCTAGTTAGTGCATCATCTATTGCTATTGTTGCAGACCTCGAGGGCTTACAAGGGGTGGTTGCCTTCTTAGCCTAGGCCCATGTTGAGCTTCACAAGGATTCGAGAAAGAGAAAAAGAGTGGTGCTCCCAAGAAAAACTATTTATTCGCCTGTGGAGGGGTGTAAAGAGGATTCTAAAGGCCCTCAATCCTTGCCCTAAGATGCTAGAGGTGTCCAAGGATGATACCCCACAGTACTCCTTCCTCGGTGGGTTCAAGGATGAGGATTCCAGTGACGGCAGCAATAAGGCCTCCAGCTAGGCAGAGCCACCCTGCATTTCCCTATCCCTGTCCCCTTTTAGCTCAGTTTTTTTTCCAACCCTTGTAGGGCCACATGTTGAACAATTTCCCTTTCATTGCTTATTGGATAATTTTTATTAATTCCTTATTTTTGATATATGGGTTCCCGTTTTGGGTATTCGAATTACAATGGCCTTATGTAATACCCCGGAAGTGCCTAAGACTAGACCCGGAGTTTAAAAATAGAAAATGGTAGAAAACTGAGAAATTTTCACAGAACAGGTCATGTAACGGATCGTTAGTTCCACCAACAACCCGTAGGATGCGTCTGTGGTGAGGTTTTGGATGTTCGAAGTTGCAAGTAACGGGTGTAGGAATGACTCATTGTTTGATGTCATGAGTTGTTGGATGGAGTCTCCGTGAGATTGGTCCTTGGTTAAGGGAGAAGGAACGAGGCATGGAACGAAAATGAGTCATGGTCAGCAGTCATGAAAAGGGGTCCCAGGTTAAGGCAGTGATGGCGACGACTGGCAGTAACGAGTCGTTGGGTCTAGAAACAACCTGTCTAGTCCGGTCATGGTTAGGGAACAGAGAACTGAACTCAGGGTCAAGCAAAGAGCGGTGTGACGGATCATTCTGCCGTCCGTTGTCACCAGTAGTTCAGAATTTTCAGGAAATTCATTAAGGGCATTTTCATCATTCCTAAGTCCTAGGGTCCCTTACTACATCGTTTAAGGCTAAAAATGCAGTCTTCTATGAGGGAAAAATATATCCTAGGCTATATTCACATCCATGCATGCATATTGAAGAGTTTTAGGAGGTGATCAACTTAGAGTTCTTTAAGCTTTCCTTCAACCATTCATTGGGCTTTCAAGGAGTGATAAAATCAAATCTTCCCCAGCTATGTAGGGTCAGGAATGGGTGAATTCATTCATACCCATATCCAATCCCTCTCTAAATCATGAAAATTTCTATGTTGCTTCTATGGAGTATTAAACCAATGCATGAAATTCCTAATTCTCTACATGAGTATGATCTAGATGAGTTTTTATTATTAAATAATGAATCATGGGCAAGTTTTACATTGTTTTCCATTAAAATCATGTTTCAAGCTTCATAAATTTAAATGCCCATTTATGAGAAGTTCATGAAAGTTGAGATTTATGATGAATATTCATGTATGATGAGATATTAATGATGAAAGGCATGTTTTCAAGTTACCCATGTTTATAATCATGTTTTCAACTGAATTGAGCATTTTAAAGCATTTTAAAGTATTGGGCAATGCCCACATGTTCAAGTATGATTTATGATTTATGATATGGCTTCATGATTGATAGATTTATGAATTGGCCGATTCTGGGCCCTTGATTCATGGAGAAACATGTAATAAATAGGGATCAACAATGTCAATGTTTATTTGGCCACGAATCTCATGAATGATTTTTATGATTTACATACGAGCCTAATGTGCATGTTTTTGGGATCATTGTCTAGCACTGAGTAGCCCTGCGTTCAAAGGACTACGTCGGTGTGTCATAATTACGTGCCACCATAGGTTCATATTGATATATTACAATGCTAATGGATCCCCTCTTTCATGATATCACATACTACACGTCCCTTGCTTGGCAAGTCAGGACGACTTTGCCCGCTTGAGTGAGATAGTTGGGCATCATGTAAATCTCTACCATGATGGTATCGGTTATGACAAATCCTCCCATTGTTCCTCATGACTCATGCATGGTTATGTTCATATTTGTTTTTCTCAAGTTACGTTTAATGAATATTTTCTCTTATTATTATGATTATGACTAACCTACAAATTTTTTGAAAACCTTGATCCTTATGTTTGTTACGCTCCAGCGTACGCGGTCATACAAGTAATATAGTGGCCCTTTTTAAGAGCCGGATGTCAAACCCACAGGGACTGGACCAATTCAGTGATATCAAGTTCAAGTGTTAAAATTAACCTTCAGAGGTGTTGATTATAGAAATTTTGCGAAATTCTAATTAAGTCTAGGGATGATCACAAAATACTCGATAAACAATAAAAGAAGCAACTAGAGTTATGGCCTAATAATCATGTAATGCTACAATTTACAATGGTTCAAGTATGAAAACTTTAGTTGTTGTCTCAAATAGTTAAAATGCTATTCTCATGATCTATCGAGCCTCTAAACACAACAAACTAGTCTCACACCTACATCGTTGAGCGGGGATGTGACAGCCTAATTCGTGAGCAATTTAACTACGTGGATGTGGTTTACGGATTTTGTGCCCTTGATTATGACTTTCGTACCTCTAATCATTTACCCGGACTTAGCTTCACATTTACTTCTACGAGTGGTGATGTGATAATTCTAAGTTGGTGTCTAGCTCATCCCGTTTTAATAACCAAGCAAGGAAAATTAGGAATAATTTCTATCCTAATCGCGAATCCTATCTTAAAGGTAAGAACCTTCTCCCTACATTCGCATGTTCTAGCCTAGGGTTACTCTTTCGAACTTTTACCTAAGCTTAACACATTTGTTTTCATGGTGATCAAGCATAAAAACAACAATAATAAAGAATGTAAGACAAAACAACAACTAAAACTCAAACCAATGAAAAATTCATGCAAATACAATCATATCACGTAGCCTCAACCCTAGAGGAAGGGTTTTAGCCACTCATGTTCGTACAAATACTCAAAAGTATAATTAGAGTAATGTACTTACAATAATAATTAAAAGAGAATGCAAAACAATGAACCCTAGGTAGAGTTCCTTACTTCTCCCTTCGCTCCTTTACGATTTCCCAAAGATATTTCGTGATAAATGATTTTTGGAGCTACGGTTCCAATTTATAGTAAGTGAAAATTTAGACTTTTTGGCCGTGCATGGACTGCCTTCGTGTCATGGAGCTGGACGCCTCAATTCGCCTCCGTTCCACAGAGCAAACGTGGAGGCTTACTGGTTTGTGTCGCACGGCAAGTCCTCGTGCTGGACTGTGCGCATTGCCCAGCGTGGAACAATGCTGGTCATGCTGATGGACGGGTGTGGCATGGCCTTGTCGCGCAGGCCACTGTATTGACACTCCTCGTGCGCATATCCTGGGTGTGGCACGGTGCTGGGCGCGACACATGCACAGCGTGGCACACTGCCTGGCGCAACTAGCCTTGCTATGACATGCGATCTTGCAATCTTTTGCAATCCACCCCGAACTCCATTCCTTCACTTCAACCATCATATTTTAGTCCCTCACATGCATTTTACACCTACAAAATAAGAACTAATCATGTTGGTTAGTTTATGCACATAATTAATAAAATTCACATGAGAATATAATTAATTTAATTGACAAACATGACTTAATTAAGTTATAAACTAGCACTTGGGCACATAATTATGCCCAAGATCAATGTTACATTATGATATTTATGTTATGAGCATGTTGTCCTACTCTTATGAACCTTTATGTATTTTAAATGTCTGTTTTACTTACCTTGCATACTCGGTACATTCCACGTACTGACCGCATATTTATGTTGTATCATTTCATGATACAGGCTCCGCTCTTCATACCCAACACCATCATTAGCTCGGTCCTGGGGTTAACATCCAGCTCATTGGTGAGTCCTCATCTCCCGAGGACCAGTTGATATCAGTCATCCTTTATGTTTAGTTTTCCAGACTTGTCGGGTTAGTTGGGGGAGTTGTCCAATCAACCCATCAGATATGTCAAAGGCTTTCAGACTATGTGTAGTATTCAGCTATCATGTATAAAGTGCATTTCGTTTTCTATGTATGTCATGATTATGCTTCCTCTATGTTATTACATTGAGTATTCCGCTTTACTTGATTGGGTTAGATGTAGGTTCATGCCATGGGTCAACTTGGACTCTCTCGGGGCTCTCTTATATTATGTGCAAATTGAACACACAGGTAAATGGACCTATCTTCTTAGTTTCATATCATTGGATGTCTGCATACACCATTGCAACACATCTGTACCATATCAGTATCGTACCAGTCACTAATCTCTATCACACAGTCGTACGTATATCATAGCATACCTGTAACACACCAAAGGTCCCTTAGATCTGACCCAAGAGTTGAAATAGAAAAAATAGAAAAATCTGCACCAGGTCATAGAACGAGTCATCTAGTGATTCATCAAGTGACCTAATGGGTTGTTGAGTGACCCATTAAGTGGTCTCTAGTTGGTGAAAAATGTTACTTTCCAGAAGTCTTGATGGGTGGTGACATTGGTGGTGGTATGACACGTTAAGTGTGCAGTGGAAGAGAAAGTGTTGAATTCTAGTGTACTTAATTGATCAGGAAAATGAGTCTTCAAGTCCCCTGAAGACTCATTAGGTGAATCATTGAGTGAAGGAAAGATCAAGTTTGGGTTTTCTCCTGTGGCGACGGATCAGAGATGACCTGTTACTTAACCCGATGATTTGTCTAGTGGATCGTTGGGTCTGGCAGAGTCATTTTCCCAATAAGATTATGAAGGGTGTTTTCGTTATTCCTAAGTTTCTAACTCCCTAATGACGTCATTCTGTGATTTTTAAAGAGTGTTTTAAGAGGGTTTAACCTAGCCTAAGTTATTATACTCTTATACATTCATTGAATTTAAAATCCTATTCCAAGATCAAGCTAGGGTTCCTCACCAAATTCACTCTCAATCCTGTTGGGCTTTCAAGACTAGCTTAGAAATCAGTTTTCCCAGGTATATAGGGCCATGAATGGGGGAATTCTTCCACCCTTATTCCTAAATTACTTCTCTCACTCATGAATTCAAGTCTTTAATCAACAGTATAGCAATTCCGGGTTTTAATCAAATTCCATGCAAATATCTATGCTATGTCTATCGGCCCAATTCCCTCATGTTTCAATTAATTATCTAAGATTATTGGGGAAGATTCTACTTTTGATTTAATTATAAATTCATGATTTCCTATTATTAGAAATTATTCCCTATTATCCATGTTTTATGAAATTCAAGCCTATGACTCCTTGATTTCAAGCATGAGGAGATATCTAGTATGCATGAATGTTAATGAATTCTTAACTTATGATTCGATGATTTTATTCTGATATCTATTTCAATTATGTATGATTTTATAACTTGGGAAAGCCTACGTAAAGTTAAGTATTCTTATTATGATTTTAGCCAAGGCTTTTAAGACTAGTTTATGAAATGTTTTGGAGTCAAAACTCCCAATATTAAGATTTAAGCTATGTTTTGGGACTATGATTATATGAGCCATATGTGTGTTTTGGGAGTAGTGTCTAGCACCGAGTTGGCCAGGTATTTCGTGGACCCCGATCTATGAAATAAATGCCAACGTAGGATGTATTCTTATTGGGACCTCTCAAGAGAGTGCTTCCCCTGCCCGAGGGCACATCTGTGATATCACACCTCGTTCATCCTTTTCCCTGAAAAGGATTAGGATGGCTATCCTCCACATGGGTAAGATGTGGGATTATTATATACTCATACATAATAGTTGTCGTTTATGACGACTCTCTCATTGTTCCTCATGATTTTAGTTACTCATGTTCAGGACTAATAATATTATGTTTTATATCATATTTGACCCATTGATCAGTTTATCATGTTTCACTTATGATTTCAAGTATGACAAGTTATAACTCCCTGAAAAATTTCCTAAACCAAACTCAGACCTTGCAAGAAAAAATCAGAAGAAGCCAGAAAAGTTGCCTCAAAATGACCGAGACAACGAGTCATGGTCAGCTCCAACGACACACTATGTCAATCGTGGTCAGCCCTGCTTGATCCTTCGATAACTAATGGGACATGGAACGACCCGTTGTGAGAACCAATGAGTCATCCTATCACTCATTGGTTCCCTAGCTCAGAACTCTTTTTCTAGGACCACATGGCTCAACCAATGAGTCGTCGTGTGGTACAACGACTCATGGTGTGAGTCATTGGTTGGGATTCCCAAAAACCTCCTTCAGTGTAAACGAGTGGTAACAATGACCTGTTGTATGACACAATGAGTCATTGTGACCACCCGTGGTGTCAATTTCAGGGATTTTTATAACTTCTCCAGTTGAGGTAACGGCTTGACAAAATGACCTGCTAGGTCTACCAATGAGTCGTTGTGTTGCCCGTTGTCCGGCCTCCCAGAATTTCCCTCTAGTGACCATGGAAGGAACCAATGAACCGTTTGTTCATACAATGAGTCATTTTCCCTCTCGTTGTCAATTCCTGTGAGCTTAGAACCCAGGCATTAGGACCAATGATTGGTCCCAACAAGTAGTGGTCTCAACCAACGACGCATTGAGTGACCTATTGGTCCCTATCGGCAGTTTTTCCAGATTGTTCCCTAGATATATTTTTGTAATTTCCCATATTTTTAATCTCTAAACCATGTCATTATTATCAGGGAATTTAGAGGGGTAATCAATGGTTACTTCACCCCCTCATCCCTTTAGAAAATTTAGTTCGTAAAACTTCTCTTAGAAACACTCAAAGTAAGAGCTAGGGCAGTCAGTTTCTCCTAAGATTCTCTAGGGATTTTCTCCAGAATTTTATCACTAGCTATATGGGAATTCAATAAGGGAATTGTTCTTCCCTGGTGTCCCTAAAACCCTTTCTAAACTCTCTATCAGTTATAGCCCTGTGGTTTCGAAATGTAGAAGGCTTTTAGACGAAATTCTATAAAGTTTAAGTGGAATATTATTCATGATAGTAGCTACTATATTTTTCCTAAATCCTAGAAATTTTGTGGAAACTAGCGTCTTGTAGAATGATTTAGCCCTAGTTTCTCAGTTTTGTAAATTAGAATCTTGCATATTGGACTAGTTATTTCCTGTTTCTCGATTCTATCAGTTTTGGGATTCCTTTGTGGTTAAAATAAGTTGAAATCTTAGACAGATGCATTCTAGTCCACTTTCAGTCAAAATATTAGTACACTCAGTAATGTTCAGAAATATCAGCTAATCAGTTTGACTATACTCTTTTCTTGAGGTGTAAGTGGTGCCTCCCAGTTATCAGTTACTAAACTTAGATATCAGATATCTGATTTTAGTGGTTCTTTAGATAGTTATGATACTTATAGATAAGTAGCTCTGACTAGTATTAGGACCCCCAACTTCAATTCAGTTTGTTCTTTAGACAGTTACGACGCTTTGAGATAAATAGGTCTGGCCAGTCTTAGAACACCAATTACAGAATTTGAGCTTACAAGATTCTCAGGGTACTTCCAGATAGGTGTCCCTGACTTAGTCTTGGGCCCCTGTTTTGAGCTATCAGCTTAGTATTTAATCTAAGACTATCCAGTGGGAGTAGGACTTACTACCGAGTGGACCGGGGTTCCAGCGCACCTAGGTTACCAGAACTATGTTACCACCGTAGGTTATTTTATTGGCCTTGTGGCCCCATACTTGTGATCACTTAGTTCATTCCTTTATACCCTAGCAAGATATATTGGGTCCTACTGATGGGGTGTATACATCGAACTCCACGTCTAGCTCACGTGGTTATATGTCGGTTATAGACTCTACTAGTCCATATAGTTTTAGTTTAGCTCAGCTCATTGCAGTTTCAGTTTACTCAGTTCAGTTCAATTCAGTACTGCTAGCTCAGATTAGTATCTCAGATTCAAGGCATGTCTATGACCATCAGACAAGGTTATTTTTACCATTTCAGTTATATTTTAGTTATTCAGTTTCAGTATCTCAGTTGTTCATTGCATGTCTTTTAAGTTCAGTTATTTGATCTTAATGCTATATTTTCTCCCACTTACTCAGCACATTCAAAGTGCTGACGCATACCTTCTATGCTATAACGTATCATGATACAGGCGCAGGTTCTCAGCCTTAGCACTGTCAATAGATCTTCTTCAGGCAAAATCAGCAAAAGAAGTGGTGAGTCCTCATCTTTTGAGGACAATATTTACTTTTCGGTTATTTTCATATAGTTAGACTTTAGAGTTAGCTAGGGGATTGTCCCAACAACTTATCATATATAGATGATCTTCAGAAATAGATTCAGACATTCAGTTTTGTTTCCAGATGTATAAAATTCTTATCATTTAGCTCTTTAAAATGGTTTTCTTATTTAAGCTTCTGCTATGATCACTCAGATTACCAGTGTTATGATAGACCATGTGTTGGCTTGAGGTTACTTGTAACTCCAAGTAATGTGTCTCATCAGGGGTATAGACTCGGGTCATGACAAACTTGGTATTAGAGCACTAGGTTTAGAGTATCCTTTGATGTCTGAAAGCTACATCAAGTAGAGTCCTTTTCATGGGTGTGAAGCGTGCCATATTTATGACGGGGAGGCTACGAGACATTATAAGGAAAACTCCCTTTTGTTCATACTCTTTATCGTGTGTTGAAGTTCAATTCTAGAAAAATTCTCCTAACTCATGCTCTATTTCATTTCAGTGTGAAATCATGCCTCCAAGACGCAAAAATGGAAGAAGGGTTGACAATGTTAACCAACCTTCCCCACCAGCTCCAGCAGCCCCTTAAGACGACCAAGTGTCCACAACAGATTTCAGAGCGGTGATCCAACTATTGGCATAGACAGTCACGAACCAGGTTAACCAATAGGTGGTTCCGGTTAACACAAATAGGTCCACCGCAGCTGCCCTAGTTCGGGACTTCACTGGAATGAACCCTCCATCCTTTCATGGATCTAAGGTGGGAGAGGAACCACAGGAGTTTGTGGATGAGATACGGAAGGTCACCCGAATTATGGGTGTTGGCTCCGTTGAGAGTGATGACCTGACTACCTATCAGTGGAAAGAAGGGAGACTAGCAGGAGCGGAACCGGTGGAGTGGGAGGAGTTCACAATAGTCTTCCTAGACAGATTTTTCCCCCAAGAGTTAAAGGAGCCTAAGGTGGCAGAATTCATGAACTTGAAATAGGGAAATAGTATTGTGGAAGAATATGCCCTAGGGCTCACACGGCTGTCAAGATATGCTCTGGAGATGGTAGCCGAGCCAAGGGCTCGCATGCTTAAGATGGTTAATGGGGTATCCAACTTGGTCCTTAAGGAGTGCAGGACTGCAATGCTCATCAAAGACATTGACCTCTCCAGCCTCAGTATTCATGCTCAGCAGATTGAGGCAGAAAAGCTAAATGACATAGAGTGGGAGAATAAGTGGGCTAGGACTGGCCAATCAGATTATGGCCACCAAAGGTCTTGCATTAGTAGCCGCCCACAGCAGCAGTGGCATTAACAGAGGGCTCCAACACCCACTTCAGCCAGTGCCCCTACTTTTTGATCCCGCAAGGAACGAAAGGGGGGAGCATCTAGCTCACAGTCCTAGAGTTACAGCTCTAGCAACCACAATCTAGCTTTCCCTAAGTCTGGAAATAACCATCCAGGGGAATGCCTTCAGGGCAGAGAGGGTTGCTTTGGGTATGGACACCTAGGTCACTAGCTTATAGAATACCCGTCAGCAGGACGGGGGAGATCACAATGCACCATTTCAGCAGCTCCAGCAGGTCGACTAGTTCAGCAGGCCAACACTTTAGGTATAGATGGCAGTCAGTGCCAAAACCATTTTTATGCTTTTGTCCTCTTGTCAGGATCAGGAGAGCTCACCTGATGTGGTCACGGGTATGTTACGTCTTTTCCATCTAGATGTGTATGCCCTACTATATTCAGGAGCCACACTATCGTTCGTGACTCCCTATGTAGCTGTCCAGTTTGATTTCAGTCCAGAAGTCCTCTCAAAACCATTCTCAATCTCTACCCCAGTTGGTGAGTCAGTTAGAGCCAGTCGGGTGTATAGAACTTCCCACTCTCAATCTTGAATAAGGTCATTGTATCTGATCTCATAGAGTTAGACATGGTCAATTTTGATTTCATTATTGGCATGAATTGGTTACACCCCGGTGATGCCTCAGTCAACTATAGAACTAGAGTCGTCAGATTTTAGTTCCCTAACGAGCTAGTTTTAGAGTGGATGGGAAGTAGTACAATGCCTAAGGGTCAGTTTATTTCCTACCTTAAGGCAAGAAAGATTATTTCTAAAGGGTGTATTTATCATCTAGTTCGGGTCAAATATTCCAACTCTAAGACCCCAACTATCCAGTCAGTTCCAGTTATCAGCAAGTTCATTGACGTGTTCCCCAAAGATCTTCCCGGAGTCCCTCCTGAGTGGAAAATAGACTTCGGCATAGACCTTCTTCAAGACACTCAGCCCATCTCCATCCCTCCTTACAGATTGAGTCCAGCTGAGCTTAAGGAGTTGGAGAAGCAGCTAAAAGACCTTCTTGATAAAGGTTTCATCTGGCCCAACATCTCTCCATGGGTTTGTTACACCCCAAAATTTTTTTTGATAATTATTTGATGATTATATGTCATATTAAGGGAATTATGGGTTGTATGTTGTCCGTAGGTGAGAAGGGAAACATGTGCAAAGGGAAAAGCGAAGAGTATGTGAAGTTTGTAAATAAGGGTCGACTTTAAATGGTTATATCTCCAAACATATAATGATTCAGAAGTCACATAATATCAAATGAAAGGTATTGGAGTCTAGTTTACAGTGAAAAAACCGCTCGTCAATCGGAGTTCGGAGTAAAACATTATACTTGTTTGAAGACAGCACTGTCAGCTGGGAAAGCGCCCAGGTGCGCGGGGGCTGAGAAAGGCAGGTAGCAGACGCGCGCGCGAGGGCATGTCGCATGGGCGCCGCATGCGGGCACCTCCCAAACCTTGGCCAGCCCGCCTATATTAAGTAAAATTGAGCTAGAAAGTTCATTTCTACTCCATTTTAGTTGATCTGTTTTTCAGAATTCAGAGAATTCAAAGCCTTATCACATGGTGAAAAGATATCCCAGGTAAGAAACTTCACTCTTGTCTCTTTTGGGCTTTGAAAAGAGAACCTTGGAAGAAAGTCTTGGCTTGTCGTTGTCTTGTGGTTGATTGTGGTTTTACTGCATTTTTAGATGATTCTAGGAAGAGGAAAGAGTAGGAGTTTACTCCTACTTTAGCTAATAGCATCTCCAAGAAAGGGTAAGTAATTCCCTTTTTTACTTCTTTGAGTTTATGAGGTAATAACTTGGAGTATGTTGTAGTATTGTGTTGTTGTTTCTTTGTGTGTTCTTGTGGCATGTTGCTACCCAATTTTTCTAGAAATTTGGTAAAGTGAAGTTGTTGTTTGTTGTGATTGTAAATTGGACTTGGAAGGAACCTTAAGGAGTAAGCTTAACAGGAAGATTTTCGGCAAAATTAGAGTCGACGTGCCAAGGTATGTAAAGGCGTCCCTTTCCTTGTTTTTCAAGCACGAAACTAAGTTATTGAAAGGATCAAGGCTCCGTAAGATCCAGTATAAGTGAACTAGATAAAACGGAATCTTGATTCCGTTTTATCTAGTTCACTTATAAGATTTAATAGTATGTAAATGTATTCTATTATTATGTTCTTAAAATCATATTGAGGCATGTATGATCCTGTACAAAGGATTGGAAATACTTGGCATAAAGCTTAAATCGTTAAGAATGGTTGAAGCAAACAAATGTGAAGCGAAACGCATAATTTTTATACAATTGTTGTCGTAGTTCTAAATCAAGTCTAAAGTCCCCTTAACGTGGCCACCATGAGCTGGTCCTTTGCAGTATACTGTATATGTGATGTTGAATTTATGTTAATATCTGGTCACTTAGTAAAATTGGTAGGAAATACTAAGACAACGACATGTAATTGAACTTAAGCTAAGAAGATGATGCTAAGCCGGTTGAGGGTAAACGAGCTTATTGAAATGGTGTTTTAATAATATTATTAATCCGTCCTATATGTTTATGTTTTAAAGTGCTTAAGGTAAAAAGTAGATTTTATTTTTTGCCTCCTTATAGCTAAGCAAGCGGCACGTAGCGAATAAGCTAAGCCGATACATGTTAACGGGGAAAGCGTGGCTAAGTTGTTAATCTTTTTGTGACGTTATAAAAAGGGAAGATAAGAGTAAATCGTAGCCCTTTTAAGGTAATATGTTAGTAATATGCACTCTTCTCGTAATTGCTTTCTAGAACCTCCAGATGACGTTAAAATTTAAAAAAGACAAGGTTTAACAGATAAAGTTGTCAATTAGGCAAAGAGGTAAGTGTGTATAAGAATTGATGGAATATTGAACATGAGGGTAAAGACTTGAGTGTAGAGTGAATAATTTTTGGAAAAGAAGTTAAGATGAATAAGGACAGTAGAGCTAAATATTATTAAATTAGACTATACAGGTTACAATTGTGAACGAGTTAGGCAAACGGCTAGGAAGATTAACCCTGTTCTAAAGATGTTTAGCAAAAGAGTTATAAATTAAGCTATTTATGTTCAATATGTGTTACGTTGATGAATAACCACTAAAGTGTTAACCTTCTACGAAATAATTAGAGTTGAATGTCTGCAAAATAGTAACTTAAGTTGAGAAGCTCTCTGCTATACCCCTAAACAATTTTGGTAAGTTATCTATTCTAAGTGTTGAAATTTTCTACCATGTATGAAAAGGGTAATCCTAGGATCTTCTAAGTCACTTATGATTATGTAAGCTTTCTTAAGCTCCGCAGATAATTGCAAAAGTTATGTAAGTCAATCCAGCATCGCCCGAATTACGGCTATATATCTTTATTTGTCTATAAGGCATCACTTACAGAGTTACTCACGAGTTCCTAAGTTACAGAGCTCCAAGTCTTAGATATTTAAGTTATGTCTTTATGTCCCTAATTTATGTTGAAACGTTCTATCTGATCTAAGAAGTATTTGAGAGATCATATTTCGAGAATTATGCTAATGTCTCAGTCAAGTATCTTATGTTGCATACAATTCTAAGAACTCAAGTCTTTATATGTCTTTTCAGTCAGAAGTCTTAATGTATATGATTTTCATGTTATAAACATACAGTTGAATTCTTTCAATTATATTCAAGTCATGCATTTTTATGTTTAGCTCTTGTAGAGTTATCGGTTGAATTTCCTAAATTCAAAGGAGAGATTCTCCCATGTACCAATGTTCTGAATGTCTAAGTAAGCATAAGTGCAAGCTATGATAATGATCAGTTAAGCTCAGAACTTTGAATACCAGGAAGTCTTCTGGAGGTCACCCAGTTAACTAAATACAATATACATTATATAGAAGTCTCATACATTGTATGTCTATAGTTAAGTTCTCAGCTCTATGTATATGACAAATAACTCCAAGTTCCTAGTTATAATTTCCATGTTTTCCTACAAATAAGTCAAATGAATTAAGAACTACATGTGCTTGTTTACATGATAAATTTTGCAATGAAATTCCAATGTATAGTTATCGATACAGGTAAAGGAACCACCTGGTAGGCAGTATATATTTGCAGATCCCAGATATTAAAGAATTGTGGAAATGAGCTCTATGTGTTACTATCCAAGTAATATGTTAAATTGGTAGGATTATTTGTAGGACATTGTTTGTAAGCCTACAAAAGTTCTTATGTTGTCTAAACCTCTTCAAGTAGCTGAGTCGACATGTTCATGTATAATTTCACAACTTTACGTGATATATATGTATATTTTCTAGCTTTACATGATATGGGTGCTCACTTGCATTTATGGGTTACGAAAGAGGCCTATTCCGGTCACAGATTTAACATTTGTCATTTATATTCCATACGTGTTAAATTGACTCAATATAACCCATATCGGCCCAATTTATGATTATGATTGAGAATTATTTTTATTTTACCCCAGTGTGGTACATTTGTTGGAGATATTTTTATTTTACCCCGGTGTGGTACATCGGCTGGAGATATTTTTATTTTACCTCGGTGTGGTACATCGGCTGGAGACATTTTTATTTTACCTCAGTGTGATACATCGTTTGGAGATATTTTTATTTTTCTCCGGTATGGTACACCAGCTGGACGAATTTTATAAATGGATTTATGGTTGGCTGGTTGCTGGCATTACAATTATAGTTTCTTTCTTGTGCATTTCTTAATTGCATTTTCATCTCATTATAGAGTTAATATGAGGTTCTGAATTCCAGGTTGTTTCTATTCCCTATTCCTGTTTCAGTTATCTTGAGTTCACTTATGTTATAGTAAGTTGTTATCAATTACAGTTTGTAGAGTTCCCGATTATATCTATCTTTTTATATGTTTATATGTTGAGTCAGTTATAACAAGATTATTATCTCATGTTTACAGTTTCAGCCTTACATACCAGTACATTTCATTCGTACTGAAGTCCTTTTGCTTAAGGACCTGCGTTTGTGCCGCAGGTGCAGGTAGAGGTCAGGATTGCCAGTTGAGTAGCAGTTTGTGAGATCAATGGATGGTTGGTATGCTCCTTTCTTCCTGGAGCTAGGGCTTAGTTATTTATGCTTGAGTTTGGTGATGCAGTTATGGGTAGGTCAGAACAGTCAGTTTACTCTTTAGAGGCTTTTTGTACTTAGTGTGTACAGTGTTATTCAGTTTTTTGCCTCATCGGCTCATTATTGCTTGGTTTAGCACACTAATTGCCTTGGTTGCATTTCGATTGTTTACCCGATATTTTAAAGACCTTATAGGTCCAGTTTAAACTTCAGTTGATTGTGACATGTGGCCTGGATGGCCTAAGTGTTACAGTTAAGATGTCATATAGTTGGCTTCTCGATCAATCATGAATCGAGTGCCAATTGTGCCCTACCCCAGTTTTGGGGAGTGACAGGGTGCTCCATTATTATTCATGCGAAATAAAGACGGTATTCTCAAAATCATTATTGACTACCATCAGTTTAATAAGGTCAGAATTAAGAATAGGTATCCCCTACCCAGGATTGACGACTTATTCGATCAGCTTCAGGGAGCCAGTTGTTTCTCCAAGATAGATCTCAAATTGGGGTATCATTAGCTAAGAGTTAGAGAATGTGACATACCAAAAACAGCTTTCAAAACTTGGTATGGTCACTAGGAATTCGTGGTTATGTCCTTCGAACTAACTAATGACCCCAGTTTTCATGGACCTGATAAAACGGGTTTAAAAGCTGTATCAAGACATGTTCATCATTGTATTCATTGATGACATTCTGGTATACTCTAGAAGCGAGGAAGAACATGCTAACCATCTGAGGATAGTGCTACAGATGCTCAGAGACCGCTAGTTGTTTACTAAGTTCAGCAAATGTGAATTCTGGTTGAAGTCTATGACTTTTCTTGGTCACATGGTCTCGGGTGAGGGTATTCTGATGGATCCTCAAAAGATATCAGTGTGAAAGACTAACGAAGACCTACTTCTCTAATCTAAAGAAGAAGTTTCTTGGGTCTAGCTGGTTATTACCAACGTTTTGTGGAAGGTTTTTCCTCTATTGCATCTCCTCTGACTAGGTTAACCTGGAAAGAGATGAAATTTCAATGGTCAGATGTGTGTGAGAAGAGTTTCCAAGAGTTGAATACACAACTCACTACCGCTCCAGTGTTAACCTTACCGAAAGGAACAAATGGGTTCATAGTGTGTTGTGATGCTTTCAGAGTTGGACTCGGTTGTGCTCTAATGCAGCGGGGTAAGATGATATCTTATGCCTCCAGATAGCTCAAGGTTCATGAAAAGAACTATATGACTCATGACCTTGAGTTGTCAGCAGTGGTGTTTGCATTTAAAATATGAAGTCATTAACTTTACAGGGCTCACATGGATGTTTTCACCAATCACAAGAGCCTTCAGTATGTGTTCATTTAGAAAGATTTAAATCTGCATCAGAGAAGGTGGTTGGAGCTATTAAAGGATTACAACATGAGTGTGTTGCACCACTCGGGTAAAGACAATGTGGTGGCTGATGCCCTAAGCCAGATGTCTATTGAGAGCATGGCTCATGTTGAAGAGAGCAGAAAAAACTGGCAAGGATATTCACAGGTTATCTCAATTGGGAATGAAGCTAGTTGATTCAGCTAAGGGCAGGGTAGTAGTGCAGAGTGGATCAGATTCCTCGTTAGTTGTTGAAGATAAGTCAAGGTAGGACAAAGATCTTATACTGCTTAAGCTAAAGGAGGCAGTTCTCAGAAAAGAAGTGAAAAGAAGTGAAGGCTTTCTCCAAAAGGGGAGGTGGTGTACTCATCTACCAAGGTAGACTATGTGTACCAAAAGTGGATGACTTGAGAAAGAAGATACTGGCTGAAGCACACAGTTCGAGATATTCTATCCACCCAGGTGCCACTAAGATGTATCGTGATCTATGGGATTTTTACTGGTGGAACTACATGAAAAGAGAAATAACAGAAATTGTGGCTAAGTGCCAGAACTGTCAGCAGGTCAAGGTGGAACATCAGAGACCTGGGGGTATGAGTTAGGATATCAGCATACCCACATGGAAGTGGGAAGAAATGTTATATGGACTTTATTACAGGTCTACCTCGTACTCGTCGACAGCATGACTTAATCTAGGTGATAGTAGACACGATGACCAAGTCAGCACATTTCCTCCCAGTTAAAACTATAGACTCAACTCGGGATTATGCTAGGCTATATATCCAGGAGTTGGTCAGACTGCATGGAGTGCCCTTGTCCATTATTTCAGATAGAGGTACCCAGTTCACCTCACATTGGAAGTCATTTCAGAAACGACTTGGCACCTAGGTCAAGCTCAGTACAGCTTTTCATCTGTAGATAGATGGACAAGCTGAGTGGACTATCCAGACCTTGGAAGATATGCTAAAAGCGTGTGTGATCAATTTCAAGGGAAGTTGGGATAATCACCTACCTCTCATCGAGTTTGTGTACAACAACAACTAACACTCAAGTATTTAGATAGCCCCATTTGAGGCATTATATGGTAGGAGGTGTAGGCCTCCTATAGGGTGATTTGAGGTTGGTGAAGCTACCCTAATAGGGCCAGACTCAATTCATGAAGATATGCAGAAGATGCAACTTATCAGGGAGAGGTCGAAAATAGCGCAAAGCCGACAAAAATCCTATGTTGATCTGAGGAGAAGAGAGTTTAGAGTTTGTAGTATATAATTGGGTTTATCTGAAAATTTCACCCATGAAGGAGATGATGAGGTTGGGGAAGAAAGGGAAACTCAGTCTGAGATATGTGGGACCCTACAGAATCCTGAACCGAATTGGCAATGTGGCATATGAGTTAGAATTACCTCCAGAGTTAGTATCTGTGCACCCAGTCTTACATGTGACTCTATTGAAGAAGTGCATCAGTAATCCAACTTTAGTTATGCCACTAGACAGTGAGGAAGGGAAAGATAGTCTCTCTTACGAAGAGGTCCCAGTTCAGATCCTTGACCGCCAGATTCATAAGTTAAGAAATAAGAGTCGCTTCGGTGAAAGTTTTATGGTGGAACCATCTAGTTGAGGGAGCCACATGGGAAGCAGAAGCAGACATGATGGCCAAATACCCTCATTTATTCCCTTCTAGTTCATTTCCAGCATCAGGTACTAAATCTCTTTTCAATACTCTGTTCAGTTCATACTCATCACCTCTATTTAGATTTTCAATGTGCATTCTAGTTGCATCAGCTCTGTTAGCATGGTTAAGTCAGTTCGGAGTTAGTTACTTCTTTATAAATTAGCTCATAGTCTCAGTCTAGGAATTTTAGCTCTTTTTCTCGGCTTTCCAGCAGTTTTAGCCTTCATTCGAGGACAAATACCCCGAAACATTTCTATACCAAACTTAGACCTTGCAAGAAAAATATAGAAGAAACCAGAAAAGTTGCCTCAGAACAACTGATACAATGAGTCGTGGTCAGCTCCAACGACTCATTGTGTTAGTCGTGGTCAACCCTGCTTGGTCCTTCGGAAACCAACCGGACATGGAATGACCCATTGAGAACCAATGTGTTATCTTGTACTCATTGGTCTCCCATCTCAGAACTCCTTTTCCAGGACCCCATGACTCAACCAATGAGTTTTCTTATGATACAATGACTTATGGTGTGAGTCGCTAGTTGGGGTTCTCAGAAACCTCCATCAGTGACAACGAGTGCTAACAACGACTCTTTGTATGACACAACGAGTCGTTGAGACCATCCGTGGTGTCAATTTTAGGCATTTTTATAATTTCTCCAGTGGAGGTAATGACTTGACACAATGACTTGTTAGGTTTACCAATGAGTCATTGTGTTGCCCATTGTTAGGCCTCCCAGAATTTCCATCTAGTGACCATGGAAGGAACCAACGAATTGTTGGTTCATCCAATGAGTTGTGGTCCCTCTCGTTTTAAGTTCTACTTAGCTCAGGACCAAAGACTGGTCCCAACAAGTCGTGGTCTCAACCAAAGACACGTTAAGTGACCCGTTGGTCCCTGTCGACAGTTTTTTCTAGATTGTTTCCTAGGGATATTTTGTAATTTCTCACCTTTTTAATCCCTAAACTACATCATTTTGGGTTATTATTAGGGAATTTATAGGGGTAATCGAAGATTTCTTCACCCCTTTCATCCCCTCAGAAAATTCAATTCGTGAAACTTCTCTCAGAAACACTTAGAGAAAGAGCTAGGGCAGTCAGTTTCTCCTCAGATTCTCAAGGGATTTTCTCTAGAATTTCTTCACCAGGTATATGGAAATTCAACAAGGGAATTGCTCTTCCCTTTCTACCTCCCATGTGGCTCCCTCAACTAGATGGTTCCTCCACAAGACTTTCACTGAACTGACTCCCTTGTTTCTGAACTTAGGAACTTGATGGTCTAGGATCTGAACTAGAACCTCTTCATAAGAGAGACTAACCTTCACTCCCGCAGTCTAGTGGCACAACCGACGTGCCCTTCTTCGCGCGTCCGCAAGTGTACGGGTCGTGCAAGTAATATAGTGGCTCTTTTTAAGAACCGGAATGTCAAACCCACAGGGACTGGACCCATTCCTCTAACTATCCATTACAAGTGTGATCTTAAATACCGAAAATGTTGGCTATAGAAGTTTTCGAGGGAGATTTTTAATTAAGTCTAAATTTGGTCAACGAAATATTCTAGATGCACTCTAGGAGCAACATAGAGTTGAAACCAGATAATCATGTGATGCTACGATTTGCGATGGGTTAAGTATGAAACTATCGATTGTCGTTTCACATAATTAGAATTGCATGTTCATGGTCTTTCGAGCCTCTAAACACGACAAACTAGCCTAACTGCATCATTGTGAGCGAGGATGCTACTTCTAGTTCGTGGGCAGTCAATTATGTTGTGGTTTACGTGGAAATGATTAGGGACTTTCGTGCGTCTAATTATTTAACTCAACTTAGCCTCACAACTACTTCTTCGAGTGGTGATGTGATAATCCTAAGTCGGTCTTTAAATACCCCCGTTTTATCAACCAAGCAAGGTGTTAGGTATATTTCTATCCTAACACGAAAATATATCGTGAGATATAAACATGCTCCTCACATTCTCATGTTCTGACCTAAGTCATTGCATTCTCAAGCCTATGCCCAAGCTAACGTATATGTTTTCATGGTGATCAATCGTAAAGACAACCAACAATCCAGAATGTAAGACGAAAGCAACAATCAATAACTTAATTCCAAAACAATTTCATAGAATCACAATCATAATTCATGGCTTCAACCCTAGAGGAAGGGTTCTAGACATTCATGTTCGTAAAACTACAAGAAACTACAACTAAATTAACATACTTACAAGAATTTGGTAGATGAGAAGGGAATTTGACAAATCCTAGAGAGTTACCCATTTTCACACGCAAAAACTTTTTAAATCACAACATGTGTGGGTACATGAATAGAATTACGCTCACTCTCACAAAGAATTCACATGCATCATGTAATGACCCATAAGCTTTCCCTTAGTGTTTTATTCCACTAATTTGAGGATGTACGAATGTAAGATCAAGTAGGACTTTTTAGGTTGTAATGTAGCTAAGGGACGGGTAGGTACTATTATGGCCAGTAATAGTGACTAACTTCCCTAAGCGCTTTTAATACATTACGCCCTCATTACCGACTTCCCTGCTCTTACTTCACCTTCATCTCCTTTCAGCTTTCTTTTTCCTTTTTTGTTTCCCCATTTCTTCAGGCACTCTTAGCTTATTAGTAAGGAGTTCTATAATTAACTTTTCGTTAATTTATTTTCTTACTCCTTATAATAATCAACCATTTTCACACCAGTGCACCCTTAACCTTTCTCAAATTTTACAACCTCCACTTTTCCTTCTTTTTCATTTTTCTCACTCCTTTACTCTTTTAGATTATTCACTCAAGCTAGGAGTTTTGGATCAAATTCAAGGCTAATGAAAGAAAAAGGATTAAGCTTATGTTGCAGCTATCAACGAACAGGCTCAAGGCTCAACGCGTCTAACTAGGATTACATATTCAAGGTAGGTAAAATGAGGGATAACATTTAGGTTACTTCAGAGAAATGCCTAAATCATCTCCTACAATTCACATCCTTCATTTCGTTTTATATACACACCAGGAAAGTTCTAGGCATTTCACAATAGCACAGAATACTCAAAAACCTTACAATCATGGCACATGCTCAAATCAAGACAGATTCAGCAGACTCTTACTCAGCTAATCACAAGAATTCAGAATTAAGCTTTAATCATATTGAGTCAAATTCAAGAGCCTAAGTGTCTCAAACCATGTTATACCTTTCTTACATGGTTCAAAACTAACCATACTTGCATCTTACAATCATTTATAGCACATAACAAGAACATCAAGCATCGATTAGCTACGGGTTCACAAACCCACAACCTATCGACTAATTTTTCCTCAAGACGGTCGTCATTCATCCATCGTCGGAAATAGTCCCTAATTATGACTAAAAACATTATATAAAGACAAAGAAAAAAGTTTTATTCTTCGGTTCAAAGGCCCCCCATCGGAAAAGAACCGAAAAGAAAAACCAACGGGTGATGAAGTCATGCTTGACTCATAAAAATTTTTCAAATTTTTCGAATTTCTCACGAATTTCTCACAAGCATTAAATTCACCAAAAATCGTTAAGCACAAAAATTTGAAATTTTCTTGATATTTCCCTCACCCCACACTTGAATCATGCTATATCCTCATAGCATCAAATTAAAATTTAAAGGACGAGAAATAATCCCTGAGCCTCTATCCCAAGCTAAAAGCATGCTTTTCTTTGAGTTCTTCTAGGTGGGTGTTTGACCCCACACTTCTTCTATTTCATTCTTTTTAGCTTCCTCCTTCTCGGTACTCAGACTTCCCTTCCATCTGTGCTTAAATTTCTACCAAAGACACAAACACAATGAAAATAACAAAATCAACAGGAACAAAAATTCATAAATTTTACCTGGGGTACCCTTGGGTTGCCTCCCAAGCAGCGCCTTATTTTCCATCGCAGCACGACGTGGACTGTCCTTTTTCAGGACATCCTCATACCTGGGTTCCCATTCGAGAACCATCTCCTTTTCTTTTGTTGTTTAGAGAAAACAGCCTCCACTCTGTTCCTCTATTCCTCCAACTTCTTCTCAATTTGAAGTCCTTCATCAGACTCGGGCTGAACACTTGTCATTGCCTTTGGCCCTGCACCTGTGGAATCCTCCACCCCACACTCGTCCTCTGACAACACACTAACCTGACAAGGGTTTCTGTAGTGTGCGGACGGGTTCATTTCTTGGTAAACGCGGAAGAGTTTTTCTTCATCCTCGACCCTCATTTTCAGGGTCCTTGCTCTCAAATCAATCACCGCTCCTCCGGTGGCCAAGAATGGTCGTCCCAAGATTAAGGGTACCTGGTCATCAACCTGAAAATCTAGAACAGTAAAATCAGCAAGCATAATAAACTTACCTACTCTGATGAGAAGGTCCTCTATTATTCCATCAGGTGTCACTCGTGACTTATTAGCCAGCTGCAGCATCAACCTCATTGGTTTCATTTTTCCCAACCCCAGGGTGTTAAATAAGGATAAGGCCATTAGGTTAACTGCTGCCCTAAATCACACAAAGCTCGTAGCACCTCAGCTTTACCAATTTGTATGGGGAGGGTAAAACCCCCTGGGTCTTTGAGCTTCTTCGGAATCTTGCTTAATACCCGATGGCTGCACTCCTCCGTCAGTACTACAGTCTGGACATCCACCAACCTAACTTTGTTTTCCATCACGTCCTTCAAGTATTTAGCATACTTGGGTATTCCCTGCAAAACATCAATAAGAGGCAAATTTATGTGAAGTTCTTTGAAACTCTCAAAGAACTTTTTGAAGCATTCCTCCTCCTTGCTCTTTCTGAATTTCTACGGGAATGGTGGCGGTGGTCTTTGTGCTAGCTGCAATGAAGATTGTGCATGTTGTTTCCCAGCACTCTGATTATCTCCCATGTTGCTGGATGGTCCTGGTCTAACCAACTCCGGTTGCACCTCCTTTCTCAGCTCTTTTGGTACTGCATTAGCTAATTGCTTTCCACTTCTCAAACTGATGGCATTGACCTGCCGAGGGTAAGGATCTGTGTCGCTTGGTAATTCCCCCTGCGATCTCATGTTTTGAGCAGCTGCTATCTGACCCACTTATTTTTCAAGATTGCGGGTGGCCATTTGCTGATTCTTTAAGTCTGTTGCCATCCTTGCCAGATTTTCCGCTAACTGAGTTTGGGTCTCCAAGATTTTCTACAATGTTTCCTCAATGCTGCTGCTCAATTGCCCATCATTTTGCCTATTCTGCTGATATTTTTGTTGTTGAGGTTGCATATAACTCTGCCTTTGGTTTCCACCCCAAGAAAAATTCGGGTGGCCCTGCCAATTTCTGTTGTAACTGTTTCCTAAATTCTGATTGTTGCGCTGCACATTACCAACAAAATTGACTGACTCCGGATTGGCTCCACAAGATTCTTCCTTGTGCCCATTCTTACCAAAAATTTCACACCAACTCGGAGCTTGCTGAACTTCAATAACCTGGCCCTGGTGTTGGTTCATACTCAGTTTATTAAACTGAGTCATCATCTGATGCTGGAATGAAGCTAACTGCACTGCCAAGGCATTCATTCCATCTACCTCTATCAACCCTGATCTCTTTTCGGCCCCTCTCGATGACTCGTTGTGCCACTATGGATTTCCTTGTGCAATTCTGTTCAACAAAGTGTACAACTCATCATATGTATTCTCCAAGGCTTGCCCACCTGATGCAGAGTCTAGTAATATTTTTGTGTGTGGGTCTAGACTTTCTACAAAGGTATGGGCCAGCACTTCATTTGATTACTGGTGATGGGGGCAGTCTCTCAACAATGACTTGAATCTTTCCCAAGCCATATACAAGTTCTCATCAGGCCTCTGCTTGAAACTGAGTATTTCACTTCACAACTTTGCAGTTTTGCCTAAAGGAAAGAATCTGATGAGGAACTTCTCAGCCAAGTCATTCCACGAAGTTATGGAGTTCGGTGGCTCAGCCTTCAGCCACTTTTTTACCTCTCCCAACAATGAAAATGGGAAGAGGGTCAGTCGGACATAATCTGTGGACACGCCGGTGGGGACAAACGTGTCACTAATCTCTAAAAAGCTCTGTAAGTGCTGCTGCGGGTCCTCATGTGCCATTCCAGTGAATTGACCACTAGAATGTAACAGCTGCACCATGTTCTGTTTAAGCTCAAAGTTCCCTCCAAGCTCCGATTTATGGATACTAGAGGTCACATTCGTCACTAGTGGGAATGCCACTTCGCGAACTGGTCTTGCTGCCATTGCTGTTGATGACAATTTTGCTTGTCCCGCGGGTGGTGGTTGTTGTACCTTTTCTTGAAGTCTCTTCAGCTTTTTCTCTAGAGCTACTCTCCTTTGCAATTGGATTTGACGTTGAAGTTCAAGCAACGGTTCCACAAGCTCTCTATTTTTAGCCAGCTCGGCAGGACAACCTGTTACCTACGAATGATCAGACTAAGACCAAGTTTCTCAACACTTAAGGAAATTCAAAAATCACACAAAAATAGATAAATTATCAAAACTTCGCCGAGTCCCCGGCAACGGCGCCAAAAACTTGGCGTGCAATTATTCGCGCGTCCGCAAGTGTACGGGTTGTGCAAGTAATATAGTGGCTCTTTTTAAGAACCGGAATATCAAACCCACAGGGACTGGACCCATTCCTCTAACTATCCATTACAAGTGTGATCTTAAATACCGAAAATGTTGGCTATAGAAGTTTTCAAGGGAGATTTTTAATTAAGTCTAAATTTGGTCAACAAAATATTCTGGATGCACTCTAGGAGCAACATAGAGTTAAAACCAGATAATCATGCGATGCTACGATTTGCGATGGGTTAAGTATGCAACTATCGATTGTTGTTTCACATAATTAGAATTGCATGTTCATGGTCTTTCGAGCCTCTAAACACAACAAACTAGCCTCACTGCATCATTGTGAGCGAGGATGCTACTTCTAGTTCGTGGGCAATCAATTATGTTGTGGTTTACGTGGAAATGATTAGGGACTTTCGTGCGTCTAATCAACTAACTCAACTTAGCCTCACAACTACTTCTTCAAGTGGTGATGTGATAATCCTAAGTTGATATTTAAATACCCCCGTTTTATTAACCAAGCAAGGTGTTAGGTATATTTCTATCCTAACACGAAATTATATCGTGAGATATAAACGTGCTCCTCACATTCTCATGTTCTGACCTAGGTCACTGCTTTCTCAAGCCTATGCCCAAGCTAACGTATATGTTTTCATGGTGATCAATCATAAAGACAACCAACAATCCAGAATGTAAGACGGAAGCAACAATCAATAACTTAATTCCAAAATAATTTCATAGAATCACAATCATAATTCATGGCTTCTGTCACGCCCCGCCTTAGGGGGTATGACTGGCACCTAGTGCCCTGGTAGGACCTAGGCTTCTAGCTAGTGAGCCTAAGCACATCTGGTGCCTGATTGGCTCTAACTCAGATTTATGAAATCAACGGGCTACATGATGGCTGTAAATACAGCCTCCGGCCGACTAGGCCTATAGCCACCTGTATGAAACTTCAGCTAACCAGAAACATACTTACAAGGGGGAAACCTACGCGGGCCGACAAGGCCACCATGCTGACTAGTCATCTGAAATTTCAACACAAGACTACTGTAAGACTACGTGACCGGCAAGGTCACCACTACTGTCAACTTAGGCCTCACACGGCCAATATAAACTGAAATGCTAAACAGCTATGACAAACTGCACAGCCTCACACGACCGGCTCAACTGACCACAGGGAAATATATACAGACTACAAGCCTCTAGGAATACTGATAAGATGGTCGGGACAGGGCCCCGACCTACCCGTATTGTACAACAAAAGGAAATGATATAAACCTCTGAAATATCGAGCTCCGAATGATAGGAGTTGATGACTCTGTGCTGGCTAGGATCACGAGGGATCGCCTCCTCGTCTATGAGTACCTGCAGGCAAGTAATGCAGCACACCACTGGGCGTCAGTACCACTAGTACCGGGTATGCAAAGCAACTGAAATAATACAACTGAATACAAATAACATAACTAACAAGTCTGTGAGCAGAAGGTAACTGAATCTGAAGAGCTGATAGGAACTAGATCACTTCTACACTGATAGGCAGAAACGTGTCCGTAGTCACGGCGGCCTGCTGTCTATTAACTAGTATATATACATAAAGCACATAAATACATATACATTTAGCAAGCAAGAGCCAATACCAACCCCCATAAGCCGGATGGCGCCAAGCAAGCAAACAATCTATATACCCCTACCCGGATCAAAACCAACCAAAAATAAGTCACTCCACTCATATGCTCACTCGGAGCTCCTCTACCGGCCCCTTGGGTCTCCAGCTTGGGCCATAGCCTCCGATATAAATAACCATGTCTGAGTCCGGAGGACTCCTGTGCAGACAGTAACAGATAGGGTCTGGTTCCCTAGAGCTCTCCTCAGGGCTATCTAAAACCGGAGTTGCACCTATAGTAAGATCTGTAACTGTAATTGTATCTGTATCTGTTCCCTGGGCACTTGCGCACAACAGGGCTATCTGTACTGTAATGCTGATCAACCTGATATGGGGAAAGCTTCATCCCATCTTTGCCCAAACTGGGGACGGCATGCCACTCCTTGGAGTGACGTAAACCCACCCGCTCAGTGGGCAACACGACTACCAACCCAGGGGCGGCGAGGACGCTCAATAAGGTACCCTCACGCCACATCAAGTCTCAACAAACAAGTAGCACATATAAATAGCAAGCATGTATAACTGAAAAGACTATCTGAAATCTAACTTCTTATTCTGATCTGTTTCTATACTGAACTGATTCTTTACTGATTATACTGATTCTAAAATCTTTCTTTAACTGTTGGCTAATCTATAGCCAATATTCCATCTGTCTGAACGGCTAGTTTATAGCTATAAAGCTGTCTGTCTATCTGATTTTACTTTATTAGCTTTTATTCTGAAAATCTGTATCTTTTTTATTCTACAACATGCTTGCTAATCATACAATAAGCTATACTGAATCTGGAATGCTAACTCTCCCTTTGGCGCATGCTTTACTAACTCTCAGACTGAATACGATACGGCAACACAACTCAGAATCTATTAGACTTACTTAATTCTCAACATTCAACTCCGAGAGTTTCAAATACAGAGTTTACTATGATTTACCAAGCTAAGGCTTACTAACTTGCTGAAGAACAACTTCACATACCTTAACCTCGAGTTATCCGACTGTCGGATGAGGCTCGGTCAGTATTCCAGCTGTTTTTCACAACTGCATTCATATACACATTAATTAGTGCTAAATACAACCTTATTCTGAAGGACGGCGTCACTTTTGATATAATTATATCCTAAACTTAGGCTTATCGAAAGACGGTCGAAAACTTGCTATTTTCTAGAAGTCCAGAAGGGAGAAGTATTCACTTCACAGCTAGGAGCTCATAGACACTAGTTTGGAGCAATTTTACTTACCTTAGTCCGGTAGCTCGACGATTTGTTGGCCGTATTTCGCGAAACAAAATCCGTAGGAATGCTCCCTGCTGCTAAATACCTCAGTATCTGGAGTTAATTTAAGTTTGGACTACGTTTGGCAGCATAATCAAACGATAACATATAACCCTCTTCGTCTCTCTCTCTGTTTTCTACGAATTCTCTGGAAATATAATGAATAATCTGATTTAAAACTGAAGTGGGGCTTTATATACTTGGTCCTAGACAGGCCCAACGTGTCACGAAGCCAACGCGGTGGCCCTGCCTCCGTGACACGCTACCATCGCGGAGGGGCTCTGCCCCGGCTCCTTCCGCGATGGTTCGACAGGCTACTCGTCCGATCCTTTCCCGGGCCTTTCTCTAGCACGTATGGCTTTCAAATATGCTTAACCAACGTGCGAATAGGCCATCTAGGTGCCGGAAATCTTACGGGGTATAACAGCTTCAACCCTAGAGGAAGGGGTCTAGCCATTCATGTTCGTAAAACTACAAGAAACTACAACTAAATTAACATACTTACAAGAATTTGGTAGATGAGAAGGGAATTTGAAAAACCCTAGATGAGTTCTCCCACTTCTCCCTTCACTCCTAGGTAGTTTTCCAGAATAAAATCGTGACAAAGTGGTTTTAGGAGCTAAGGGACCTATTTATAATAAATGAGAAATGTGCACAATTTAGCCTGTCGTAGAATGGCTCCGTGTCACAGAGTGTATCGCCGAGCATTGCCTCCGTGACACGGAGATAACGCGGAGGCTCTCTGGAAATTTCCTCTGGAAGCCAAAACTGCGGAATGTCACCGCACTGCCGGCGTGACACGCTGCTCATGCAGCGCATTGGCAGTCCCCTATCACGGAGCTAGCACGATGTGGCACGTTGCTGGCGCGCTGGTGCTGCCTGCCTGCCGCATCTGCTCGCATGCCTGGCCTAGGTGTGGCACTGCGCTGGGCGCGGGACACGCACCCTCATGATTTCATAAAATAGCTTACAGGCCCTACTCTCAAATTCTTATTTTAATTGTGTTTTATATTATGCATGTTTTAAATAATTTTACTTATTTAAGCGGTTTTACTTACCTTGCATACTCGGTAAATTTTACGTACTGACCGCATACTCTATGTTGTATTGTTTTATGATACAGACTCCGATCTTCATAAAATAGCATACAAGCCCTACTCTCAGATTCTTATTTTAATTGTGTTTTATATTATGCATGTTTTAAATTATTTTACTTATTTAAGTAGTTTTACTTACCTTGCATATTCGGTAAATTTTACGTATTGACCGCATACTCTATGTTGTATTGTTTTATGATACAGACACCGATATTCATACTCAGCCCCGTCATTAGACAGTTTTCGGAGTTAGCATTTAGCTTCAGTGGTGAGTCCTCATCTCCCGAGGACCATTTGTTATTAGTTATCCTTGTACTTTCAGTTTTCAGACTTAGAGAGTTAGTTGGGGTCTTGTCCGATCAACTCATCAGAATTAGAGGTTTTTCATAAAATAGATTGTATTCAGCTTCAAACTCATGTTTTATATTCTGTTTTCTATGTTATATTTAGACTTTTGTTATTTATATTATGCTAAGTCTTCTGCTTTTATTGATTGAGTTAGATGTATGTTCATGTCATGGGTCGACTTGGAGTCTCTCGGGGCTCCTTGTCCTGTGTCTCAATCCGGGCCTATGTTCGGGCCGTGACATGGAGGTAAAGAAACATACCTTATATGAAACTAGAATTTTCAACCTTAATGCAATACTTCCTCAATATGAAACTTTCTTCTTCACAATAATCCGTAAAAGAAGATGAAAACTAGTCAAGAACACAATTATATCATAAGGGGGCCAAGGAGCTTCTTGCTCTAGGGGTTGCCAAAACTCCTATAAGGTGTATGTCCACCATAAACAACCTTTTTCATGTTAAAATAAAAGATAACACTTCCATACTCATCTTGAAATTACTGAAGGAGTAGAGGAACTGAAGAACCCTATTAGAGGAGTGAGGACTTCCAAAAGTGAGAAAAAAACGTGAGAGAGAGACGTATTATTATGTATAATGAAATCAGATTTTTTTGGTCCAAGTGTATGGATAGATTCTTCCTCTTGGTTATATGGATCTTTTTCCTGACCTATAACCCACCCCAAGTCCATTTGGCCCATTACTTTTGGAGCTTATAACTTTTAAGTAGGTGTGCACTTTTCTTTAATTTTTGGCCTTGTATTTGTTAAGTTGGTGACATAGATTTTAATCCTTATTTATCTTCCTTTATCCTCTTTTAATTAATATAGACCACATATACAAGTATTTCAAGCAAGTAGGACATTCACACAAGTAGCTTAACCAAGTAGAATGTCAAAACAAGTACAATGTCTAAACAAGTATGACATTTAAGCTAGTAGGTCACTTTATTCCATATTCCTTTTGCTTTTCAAATCTTCTCCTTTTAAACTATTAAATTCACTTTTTCACACTTGAACACCTTAGACATAAGGCTTAAATATAGTCTTATTTTTCCCAAACCTGATTAATCTCGTTGGCATAACTTGATTGTGTAGGAAATTCTGCCGATAATGTCTTTTTGAAACTCACATAGCTCTTAATCTAGAACTTTAACTGATGAGTGGTATATTTGATGGAAACTAGTCTCAGTTATCTTTAATATGATAGATAGTACAACCACTTACTCTCCATATCTTGGTAGATATGCTTATTCAAAGTTAGACCATAAACATGATCGCTTTTTATTATGCCTAATTGATGATACTTTTATATTTGGTTTTACTTTACTTGTGAACTTAGTCTTTTACGATCAAATACATTTCAAATCTTTCAAGTTAGAGAAATTTTATAAACGTCAACTTAGTTTTAGATACCTAAATAATTATGAGTAAAGCAAAATAGAACACCAAAATAGTCAGTTGCCCTATTTGGCCACTTACGGACCATACTTCAAAATATGGTATGTATATGCACTTACAATTTGTAAATTAAATCTATGGACCATTAATTGGCACATAAGTCAACTTTAGAGAACCAACAGACTTGGTCTTAACCTAAAGCCCAACTTACGGTTCATAAATCAAATCTATGACCGTCTGTTAGTCCATAAGTCAGATTCAAAGGGTCATCATCCTTGATCAGAACTTACAATCCAATCCATGGTTAGTAAAATAGAAGTGCAACTATCAAGTTCAAATACAAGGGAAATCCAC
Organism: Datura wrightii; assembly: GCA_035772735.1. Lineage (NCBI taxonomy): Eukaryota > Viridiplantae > Streptophyta > Magnoliopsida > Solanales > Solanaceae > Datura > Datura wrightii. Next base: position 62,169,671 of record JASDFA010000016.1, on the reverse strand, counting down.
ACATAGCCAAATTTTAGCTCATTTTAGTTCTTAGGTATGGTGTACAGGGTCATCTACGATCATAAATTGAATTTGTGGCCTGTAGGTACATGAATTCATCAGTCAAATATTGAGCACCCCATATGATTCAATTAAATCCCAGTTCTTCCACCCCAATCATGTTCAAGAACAGATAATCATACACCTAATGGAATGAAGAAAACACAGAAGCACATTGATGAAACTAATATCGAGGGATAGCCGATTTAGAACAGTTAAGTGTTTGCGATGGTAAAGCTTCATTTTTCTTCGATTTTCAAAAACCCTAGCAGTGGGAGAGTGACAAAACTGTGTGCACACTATATGGGGAGTGTTTGTGTGTGCAATTTAGAGAGAAGTGAGTGCAAATTATAATTCAAAGGTTTTACCAATGGAGGTAGATGAACAGGGAAGAAGAAGAAGTAGAAAAAGGGAAAAGAGGCAACTTATACTTTGAAAATTTTCATAAGTCGGGTCAAATGCACCATTTATGATCCTAAATCACTTATACGAGACATAAGTGAGGTCGTAAATGACCCATAATAAACAAATTAGCCATTATCAATTAAGAAGATCCACAAACACATCTGGTGACTGTAAAATTAAAATATTGTCCATCAATTGAGTCATAAATAAACTTCAGAGAACATGCATGAGTGTCTTTGTTCAGTCTGCGTTATATGGGTATATAACTACATGCAAGTGCACGTGGTCGAACAAGTAGTAAAGTGGCTTTAGTAAGCCAAGTATCGATCCCACAGGGACTGGGATGAAGTGCAATTTGCTCAAGTGTACTATATTTTAATTTCTAAAAATGCAAACAACAGTGTAACCAAGAGTTTGATATTTTGTTTTATAATTTTTATGCTAAAGCTAAAACAATTATCTACTTTGAATCTAAACTATGAATGAGAGCATGCTGAGGTTAAACGAACATGTAATGAAATTAATTATCATCATAATTTGGTTAATCTTTTCCTCCAGTTGCTAGCCAAGAACTATTGCCAAGAGATTAAAACTCTCGTATTTAACCTCACTTAAGAATCATGAACCATCCACCTACATTTCTGTGATTGAATTCAATTCATGTTCTAGCCATACAAACCCGGTTCCTAAATTGACTAATATGACTTTTAGGTATATTTCTATCCTGAAAGTAAATCAATTCCCAATCTTCCCTAATCAAGTAAAGATCATATCCTATTAATTCACAACTTTCCAATTTCTTGCTCTCTCGAGTGAAACCGGACTTTTTAGATGTACATTAACGTAGGCCACACATTAATGCAGTAAGAACAAGAATTAATAGAACAACATGGAAGAAAAGATGAAGAACCACTATGATCAACAATCCATTTCACTACAATTATTCATAACCTCAGCAAGAAGAGGATTTAGACACTCATTTGTGGATTAAACATCGTTAAATGAGTGTTAAACATACAAGCAATTGAATTAAAGAAGAAGGAAAGAGAGAAAAACCCTGATAATTTTGTTCCCTCAATTGCCTGTAACCCACGTTCTTGCTCCACCAAGTCAGAATATCTCAAATAAAACCTAAGTGTGCTATTTATAGTAGTGGGACTTTTTCCCGGAATAACAAGCAATGTGTCACGGAGTGCATCGCGGAGCACTGCCTCCGTGACACGCCACTGACACGAAAGCTCTCTGGAAATCACCCGAAATTGGCCTCGGCAGCACCCTGCCGCGTTGGCAGCGTGTCACGCTACTTGGGCAGCGCGTTGACACCTCATTGTCGCGCAGCCAACCTGTCGTGGCACGTTGCCAACGTGCAGGTGGGCTGTTGTGATCAGCCTGCCTGCCGTGGCACATTGCCGACGCGCAGGTGGGCTGTTTTGTGCCTCCTCTTTGCCGACGTTCGCGGGTTAATTCCGCTTCCAAGCCTCTACTTCACCAACTCATGGATTAGTTACTCAAAAGTCATCAAAACCTACAAAACAAAGGCTAATCATGTTGGTTAGCACTTATCCTCACATTCATATAAAATTACATGAAAATATATACAATTACTTAGATAAACAAGACTAATTTAAGTCACAAAGCGTATCTCGGGCATGCTATTTTTGCCCGTGATCACAACCCCACACTTAAAGCCTTGTTCGTCCCCGAACCACCTTTTACATATCATGCATAAGGAGACTCCCGCATAACTAATTTAGCAAGATAATTCAAGTTACGGCTATAATGATTACGTAAGATAACAAGCTACAAATAGAGCACGCATGATTTGATCATTGAAATGAAGTACAACTATGTTGAGACTTCTTAACCTCAAGAATCGACTCTCAATCTTAGCAAACTCATGCAAATCAGCTGATTAAGAAATCCCCCATGAATTATATCCTTCATTCCACATGTGCCCTCACGGAAAGAGAGTTACCCAACTTCACATGCAAAAACAATTTTTAAAACACAACATGTGTGGGTACATGAATAGAATTACGCTCACTCTCACAAAGAATTCACATGCATCATGTACTGACCCATAAGCTTGCCCTTAGTGTTTTATTCCACTAATTTAAGAATGTATGAATGTAAGACCAAGTAGGACTTAATGGGTTGTAATGTAAGCTAAGGGACATGTAGGTACTATTCTGGCCAGCAATAGTGAATATCTCCCTAAGCGCTTTTAATACATCACGCCCTCATTACGAACTTCCCTTCCCTTACGTCACCTTTTTCTCCTTTCAGCTTTCTTTTTCCTCTTATGTTCCCCCTATCTTTAGGCACTTTTAGCTTATTAGTAAGGAGTTCTATAATTAATTTTTCATTAATTTGTTTTATTGCTCCTTACTAATAATCAATCATTTTCACACGAGTGCACCTTTGTCCTTTTCTCACTTCTACAACTTGCCACTTTTGCTTTCTTTTCATTCTTCTCACTCCTTTACTCCTTTGGATTTTTCCTTTAAGTGCTTAGGAGTTTTGGTTTAACTTCAAGGCTAATGAAAGAAAAAGGATTAAGCTTATGTTGCAGTTGTCGAAGAATAGGCTCAAAGCTCAATGGGGTTAACTAGGATTAATTTTTCAAGGTAGGTACAATGAGGGATAAAAATTGGTTCATTCAAAGAATTGCCTAAATCATCTCCTACAATTCACATCCTTCATTTCGTTTTATAAACACACCAGGCAAGTTCTAGACAATCCACAATAGCACAGAATACTCAAAAACCTTACACTCATGGCACATGCTCAAATCAAGACATATTCAGCAGACTCTTACTCAGCTAATCACAAGAATTCAGAATTAAGCTTCAATCATATTGAGTCAAATTCAAAAACCTAAGTGTCTCACACAAAGTTATACTCTTGCATGCTTCAACACTCAACATACTTGCATCTTACCATCACGTATAGCACATAACAAGAACATCCAGCACCAATTAGTTATGGTTTCAAAAACCCAACACCTACCGACTAATTTTTCCTCAAGACGGTTGTCATCCATCCATCGTCGGAAACAGTCACTAACTATGACTAATAAACATTATATACAGACCAAGGAAAGAAAAAGAAAATTTTTATTCTTCGGTTCACATACCCCCCGTCGGAAAAGAACCGAAAAGAAAAACCAACGGGTGATGAATTCATGCTTGACTCCCAACAATTTTCAATTTTCTCACAAATTGCACACAAGCATTACATCCACCAAACACTCGTTAAGCACAAAAATTTTGAAAATTTCCAGAAATTTCCCTCACCCCACACTTAAATCATGCTATGTCCTCATAGCATCATAGTAACAATTAAAGGATGAGAAATACTACCTGAGCCTCTATGCCAAGCTAAAAGAATGCTTTCCTTTCAGATTTTTTAGAGGTGGGTGTTCGACCCCACACTTCTTCTCTTCCATGCTTGTTAGCTTCCTCTTCCACGGGTACTCAGACTTCCCCTCTATCTGTGCTTAACTTTCCACCAAAACAACACAAGATGAAAAATAAATAAAATAAACTTAAATGCAAGAAATTAAAATGGTACCCATGGTACCCTTGGGTTGCCTCCCAAGCAGCGCCTAATTTTACGTCGCGGCACGATGTATCAAGTTTCACCGCTTTTTTCTCCACCTTGAGGATATGAATCTCACCCCTAATTTCTTCTCTAATTTCCTCTTATGCTCCAGGGGTGGTGGTGAAAAATTGTAAGAACCAAGTAGTAGATGTTGCCTTTCGCACTTATTGGCCCTTAAGTAAGCGAAATCATTTTGTCTCTCCGAGTCAGCATATTTCAAAATATACGGGCTTGGTCCTCCTCTAGATATTTCTCTATAAGCTTGAAAGACTCTATTTCTATGTTTTCAACCAAACTTAAGGTTGAAAAATGCTTCGAGTGTGGTCCAATAAACCTCAACTCTAAAAATGCATTGTGCTTGACCTCCTTACTTGTATACACCTTCTCAGCATCGACATCTATCTCTCCATTAATGTCAACTAGGGGATACTCTATCTCTTCTTCCATGAATGGATTTTCCATAAGTGTGAGCCCATCACGGGGACACTCAAGAGATTCTAATTATTGGGCTTCATCCAAAAATTCACCCTTGTCTTCCTCTTGTAGTTCCTCTTGAATATCGGCTAAAACTGTCACCTGCAATTTATCACAAGCTTCAGCCTCAGCGATCATCTCCATGAGTTTGACGCTCATCCTTTCTGGAGCCTCTGCATTCTCTTCTTGCTGAATTCTCAATACTGTCATCGCCTCCTTCATTGCTTCTGATTGCTCCAAGAGTTGTTTCAGCATGTCTTCTATTTGAGCTTGGCATCCTAAGTCCTCATTTTCAGCATGCCTATATTCAGAAAAAACAACAGAAGGATCATAGTAGGGGCTTGGGGGAGGGGAATATGCATTTGGACAGCCATCCCAATGGTCATCTTGACCACCACCACATATATTGCACGTGTTACAGTGATGCCACGAGTGGTGTCCTCCGCAATTCAGACAAGATTCGCTAAAATATGAGTATCCACCATTTATACCATTTGTATTCCACAATGTCATGTCAATAAGGGTATCCGAAAAAGAAAAAAATGAAAAAGAATTAAAACAAACACTAAGACCAAGTTGTCAGCACTTAGAAAAAAAAATATAGTAAATTTACACTTAAGAAAATTTCACCAATTGCCAGTCCCCGGCAACGGCGCCAAAAACTTGTTCGGTCTGCGTTATATGGGTATATAACTACATGCAAGTGCACGTGGTCGAACAAGTAGTAAAGTGGATTTAGTAAGCCAAGTATTGATCCGACAGGGACTGGGATGAAGTGCAATTTGCTCAAGTGTACTATATTTTAATTTCTAAAAATGCAGACAACAGTGTAACCAAGAGTTTGATATTTTGTTTTATAATTTTTATGCTAAAGCTAAAACAATTATCTACTTTGAATCTGAACTATGAATGAGAGTATGCTGAGGTTAAACGAACATGTAATGAAATTAATTATCATCATAATTTGGTTAATCTTTTCCTCCAGTTGCTAGCCAAGAACTATTGCCAAGAGATTAAAACTCTCGTATTTAACCTCACTTAAGAATCATGAACCATCCACCTACATTTCTGTGATTGAATGCAATTCATGTTCTAGCCATACAAACCCGGTTCCTAAATTGACTAATACAACTTTCAGGTATATTTCTATCCTGAAAGTAAATCAATTCCCAATTTTTCCAAATCAAGTAAAGATCATATCCTATTTATTCACAACTTTCCAATTTCTTACTCTTTCGAGTGAAACCGGACTTTTTTAGATGTACATTAACGTAGGCCACACATTAATGCAGTAAGAACAAGAATTAATAGAACAACATGGAATAAAAGATGAAGAACCACTATGATCAACAATCCATTTCACTACAATTATTCATAACCTCAGCAAGAAAAGGATTTAGCCACTCATTTGTGGATTAAATATCGTTAAATGAGTGTTAAACATACAAGAAATTGAATTAAAGAAGAAGAAAAGAGAGAAAAACCCTGATAATTTCATTCCCTTAACTGCCTGTAACCCACGTTCTTGCTCCACCAAGTCAGAATATCTCAAATAAAACCTAAGTGTGCTATTTATAGTAGTGGGACGTTTTCCCGGAATAACAAGCAACATGTCATGGAGTGCATCGCGGAGCACTGCCTCCGTGACACGCCACTGACGCGAAAGCTCTCTGGAAATCACTCGAAATTGGCCTCGGCAGCACCCTGCCGCGTTGGCAGCGTGTCACGCTGCTTGGGAAGCGCGTTGATACCTCATTGTCGCGCAGCCAACCTGCCATGGCACGTTGCCGACGCGCAGATGGGCTGTTTTGTGCCTCCTCTTTGCCGACGTTCGCGGGTTAATTCCGTTTCCAAGCCTCTACTTCACCAACTCATGGATTAGTTACTCAAAAGTCATCAAAACCTACAAAACAAAGGCTAATCATGTTGGTTAGCACTTATCCTCACATTGATATAAAATTACATGAAAATATATACAATTACTTAGATAAACAAGACTAATTTAAGTCACAAAGCGTATCTCGGGCATGCTATTTTTGCCCGTGATCAGTCTTGACCTATGATCCAAATTTTGACTCATAAAATAAAATTACGCACCTGGCATTCAACATATGATACCACTACGAACTATAAAATGGATTTTATGATCCGTAAGTAAGTTCGTAAGTTGAAGGTTGATGCTATTTTCTTTGCCTTTTCCATTCTTCCCCATATTCGTAAGTCTCAAACCTGCACTCACAACATCCATTAGTATCAAACACTTGGGTTGTCTCCTAAGAAGGGCTTGATATAACATGGAAGCATGACACTGATACTACACATTTTGTAACATCCCTTGGGTTGCCTCCCAAGAAGCACCTGATTTAAGATTGCAGCATGCCGCAAATACTTGGTTTAACCATTACATGAGTCGTCCCTAGGACAGGACTTCTTCACCCATTTTCTTTATTGTAGCCACAATGATAGTGCTTCACTCATTTGCCTTTTGCCTTTGATTTCTCAGGCTCTACCTTCTAATTTTTCTTACTAGGATCAATGCAGACCTTTAAGTCGTCAATTACTAAGATTCTCTCATAATCCTTGGGCAACATATGCCTTTTTCCTACAATAAACGTGATCTCCTCATCACTCATCCAGAATTTGATTTAATGCTTTTCCGACTACATGATAGCTCTTTTGTACCAAGGTATGGATTCTCTAGGATGATGGGAATCTCAACATCAACAGCATAATGTAGGACCATAAAATCTGTCGGAAGTGTGAATTTTTCCACCATAACAAGGACATCCTCCACAATACCCACCAGCTTCTTGATGGTTTTGTTTGTTATTTGTAGCCGTATGTTGGTGGGTTTTAGAATACTAATATTGGGTCTTTTATAAATCACAAAAGGCATCAGATTTATGTTTTCCCCATTATCACAAAGTGCTCTAACACAGACATAAGAGTCAATAGTGCAAGAAATTGTGAATGCATCGAGATCACTCTTTTTCTCCGTCTCCATATTGATCCCCGTAATGATTACACTACCCTAATGAGTGATGGAACTACCTCATCGGTGTTAGCTCTCTTTATAGTGAGTAGATCCTTAAGGTACATAGAAAAACCTAAATTTTTTTGCGAGCATCATTGAACTTCATTACAGGATGAACAGGGACCTAGAACATTGGAAACATGCTAAGGGAAGGATACAATGTACTGTTAAATACTCTAAGTGTAAAATTGATCAAAATTGGGTGGCTACTAGTTTGGGAGACTACTGCAGTGGTGGAATTTCTACTGCAGCGAGACTATGGTACCGGTCGGAGTCCTATTGTGATGAACATGGGAAATAACTGCTGGAACTACCACAGCGACACTTTGACCACTTTAGCAGGACCGTTGTAGTGGAAATGTGACCGTTGCAGCAGATGACGGAATCAGAAGTGGATTTTATATGGGAATTCTGGGTTATTTCCCATTATTTCCAAAATGTGAGAGAGCGAGGTCTGAAGGCAAATTCTTTTCCATAGAAGAGAATTGAAACCCTAAGGTGAGTTTCTTGATCCCTTTCCCCTTTAACGGTTATGGTCAATGGTAGAAAGCTTAGGGTGACTTTGTAATGGTGGAATTCTAAGCTTAGAAACCCTAGGTTGATGAACTAGGGTTGGATTATGGGGAGTAATGGGATGGTTAGATTGAAGGTTTATGGGTAGCAATCGCATCTCAAGGACTTTCTTGTTAATAATTATGAGTGAGATGAAGAGGGAGACCTAGAACAAGTTGAATGGAAGGGTTTTCTGTTAAAAGTGCCCCAAAAGGGAGTGTTTGATCTATCAACCCTAATTGAAGAGTACGTAATATATTACTATGTATTGTGTAGATTTTGAGTGTTTCAAAGCTTTGAGGAAAGGCAAAGCTCCTGTAGAGTAGCTGAATTGCTATCTTTGAATATCAAGGTAGGTTATGGTTAGAGGGTTAGACTTTGCATAATGGCTTGTATAAATGTGTGATGATGATATGTGATTGGTCTTCTAACATTATGTGATATGAGATTGTCTATTTGAATTAAATAGTGGAAATCATGTTCATATGAGTTGATCATGAACTATTGTGAAAATCTTGTAAAACTGTGAAGTGAAATTCTTTTAAGATGCTTCAATGTGAATCGATGATCTGTAATTGTACAAGTGATGGAGTGGAATGTAGACTCCTAAGTGTTGAATTATATTTAAATGTGTGTGTGTGTAACTTGATACATTCCGTGATGAAAAATGATTTGAATAGTAAAAGAATCATGAGATGAATGGCTCATGCCTAAGGGGAGCATCTAGGCGAGCGTTATTGTTGAGTGGCTCGTGTCCGGGGGGAACTGTAACACCCTAAAACTTTTCTAGACCAAACTAAGGCTCAGCAGGAAGAAGCAGAAAATTTTGTCTCAGAACAATCGAGACAACGAGTCATTGTTAGAAGTAACGACCCGTTGTCTAAAAATCTTTGTCAGCCGGACGGTTACCTTGTGGAAGAAGACCCCCACTCATAATCCTACATACCTGGAAGGGATTGATTCTACCACTTCTCTAATTTCCCAAGAAAGATTTGAATGAAAACCTTGAAGAATTGCTCTAGATCACCTCTTCAAACTCTCAAGCTTGCATGCATGGAAGGAAATAATTTAGAATAGGTTTTCCCCTTTTAAAACCCACTAAAACGAGCCTTAAACGACGTAGTATAGGCTTTAGAAAAATAGGAATTACAAAAAATCCCTTACTAAATTCACAGGAAATTAATGCCAGGTGGTCCTAACGGATGACTTGACGGCTCGTGGTCCAAGGCAATGACTCGTTGCCCTAGTCGTCAAGTGCACCGCCTTGCCTTGTCTCCTGGGCTTGTAACGGTTGACATGACGACTCGTTAGGGGTGACCACGACTCGTGGTCACCAGTCGTTAAGTACACTGCCTCCTTCTCCGGGATATTAATCATCTGGCTAGCAACAGGGAACCCCATGAATCGTGGTGGCTGACCATAACTCGTGGTCAACACCTGTGAAGTACACTGCTTTCTCCCTTCCCTTTTCTTCTCCCTCACCCCACGGCTGACCTAACGACTCATGGGGGCTAACCACGAGTCATTGCCACACCCATGGGGACCCTTTTCTCCAAACTTCCCAACCCTTCATTGGTCTCCCCCACGAGTCATCTGACGACTCGTGGGCTGTCCTCACGAGTTGTCCCAGGACTCATCCATTGCCTGCAACATCAATTTTACATTTCCCCTTTTCAACTCCTAGGTCCGATCTTTGAGCTCTCAGGGTATAACAATATCTCCCCCTTGGGAACATTTGTCCTTGAATGTTGGAACAAGAAGAAAACGGAAACATGCAATTATCATATGCAATACTGATCATTTAAACCGAAAACTGATCGAATGACTACCTCCGATTCAAAATATACAGCTGAACTGAATTCGAAAATCACATACACACCCATATACATAAAAGAAACCTGCGTGCCTGAACTGAACATGAAACTAAATAGCGTCATAGAGCAAAACTGATACCTCAAGCTGACATTGAGTCGGTAGAGTATAAGTGGGGGTATCTAGCCATCATATCTACTTCGACTTCCCACGTAGCTCCTTCGACATGTTGGTTCCTCCATAACAATTTAACTAAAGCTACTTCTTTGTTCCTTAGCCTTCGAACCTGACGGTCCAATATTCCCACCGAAACTTCCTCATAGCAAAGGTTATCCTTTACAACAACGCTGTCCATCGGAACTACCAAAGCTGGATCTCCCAAACATTTCTTCAGAAGCAATACATGAAACACAGGATACACGGAAGATAACTTTGAGGGCAAGTCCTACTCATACGCTACCTTACCAACTCTCCTCATAATCTGGTAGGGACCAACATAGTGGGGACTAAGTTTTCCTTTCTTGCCAAACCGCATGACTCCCTTCATGGGAGATACCTTCAGGAATACCCAATTGTCCACCTCGAACTCCAACTTTCTCCTCCTCACATCAGCATATGACTTTTGACAACTCCGAGCGATTTTTAGCCTGTTCCTTATCAACTAAACTTGACCATAGCCTCATGAACCAACTCTGGCCTTATCATAGCTGCCTCACCAACCTCAAACCATCCAATGTACGATCTACACCTCTGCCTATAAAGAGCCTCGAATGGTGCCATTTGGATACTGGAGTGATAGCTGTTACTGTAAGCAAACTCGATCAGGAGCAAGTGATCATCCCAACTACCTTTAAGTCCATCACACAAGATCTCAACATGTCTTCGAGAGTTTGAATTTTCCGCTCTGCCTGACTATCCATTTGCGGATGAAATGCTGTGCTAAGTTTAACTTGAGTCCCAAGCGCTTTTTGAAAAGACCGCCAAAACTGAGAGGTAAATTGAGTACCTCGGTCTGAAATAAAAGACAAACGCCCTGCATGTAGCCGAATCAACTGTCGGATCTACAACTTGGCATAATCATCCGCTGAGTCTGTGGTTTTCACCGGTAGGAAATGTGCAACCTTGGTCAACTTGTCTACCACCACCCAAATAGAATCATAGTGTCGGCAAGTACGAACTAAGCCTGTAATGAAATCCATATTAATCTCTTCCCACTTCGAAGTGGGAATGCTAATATCCTAAAGTACGCCTCCTGGCCTTTGATGCTAGACTTTCACTTGCTGACAGTTCGGGCACTTAGCTACGAATTCTGCAATATCCTTCTTCATGTCATTCCACCAGTATATTTCCCGCAAGTCATGATACTTTTTGGTGGCACCTGGATGAATAGAGTACCTCGATCCATGAGCCTTATGCAACAACCGACTCCTCAAATAATTGAAATTTGGAATACATAGGCGACCTTGGTATTGCAGCACACCATCTTCCCCTTAGGAGAAGACCTCTCCACCTTCTGACTTCGAATGGCTTCTTTCAGCTTTACCAAAATTGGATCCTCATCTTGCCTAGCTTTCACCTCAACCACCAAGGATGATTCTAATCCGTTTGGCACGACAACACCGCCATCAGTCGAGTCAACCAATCTAACTCCCAACCTTGTAAGTCGATGGATATCTTTCACCAGCTCCTTCTTTCCCTCATCCACATGGAACACACTCTCCATAGAGAGCCTACTAAGTGCGTCTACTACCACATTAGCTTTACCCGGGTGGTAAAGGACACTCATATCGTAGTCCTTGAGTAGCTCCAACCACTTTCTTTGCCAAAGATTGAGATCTTTTTTCGTGAAAACATATTGTAAACTCTTGTGATCTGTGAATACATCCACGTGGACCCCATACAAGTAATTCTTCCATATCTTCAAGTGAACACCATCGCGGCCAATTCAAGATCATGGGGCGGGTAATTCTTCTCATGGACCTTCAACTGCCTAGAGGCATATGCTATCACTTTTCCTCGATGCATCAAAACAGACCAGATTCCAATTCTCGAAGCATCAAAATATACCATAATACCATCGATATCCTTAGGTAGGGTCAACACTAGTGCTGAAGTGAGTCGAGTCTTCAACTCTTAGAAGCTTTTCTCACAAGCCTCCGTCCATTGGAACTTTACCTTCTTCTGAGTCAACTTGGTCAAAGGTGCTGCAATAGACAAGAAACCCTCAACAAACCTCCTATAGTAGCCAGCTAAACCTAAGAAACTCCGAATATCCGAAGGGTTCATTGGCCTACCCCAATTTTTCACCACCTTGATTTTCTGAGAATCTACCTTTATACCCTCACTGGATACTACATGGCCTAGGAAGGCCACAGAGTCTAACCAAAATTCACACTTGCTGAACTTGGCATACAATTGGAGATCCTTGAGAGTCTGAAGCACTACTCGCAAATGAGCGGCATGCTCCTCCTCACTCCGAGAGTATATAAGGATGTCATCAATGAACGCAATCACGAACATGTCCAAATATGCGTTGAACACCCTATTCATTAGATCCATAAAAGCTGCAGGGGCATTGGTTAGTCCAAAAGACATAACAACAAATTCATACTGACCATACTGAGTCTTGAAAGTGGTTTTTGGGATGTCAATCTCTCGAACTCTGAGCTGGTGATACCTTAACCTGAGATCAATCTTGGAGAAACACTTGGCACCCTGAAGCTAGTAAAACAAATCATCGATTCTGGGTAAAGGATACCTTTTATTAATGGTGGCATTGTTTTATTGTCGATAGTCAATGCACATCCGAAGCAAGCCATCCTTCTTCCAAACAAATAACACTGGTGCACCCCATGGAGATTGACTCGGCCCAATAAATCCCTTATCTAACAGGTCCTTCAACTAATCCTTCAACTCTTTTAGCTCCGCTAGAGCCATCCTGTAGGGAGGAATAGATATAGGTTGCGTGTCTGGGAGAAGGTCAATACCGAAATCAATCTCACGCTCGAGAGGAACACCTAGAAAATCATTAGGAAAGACCTTTGGATACTCGCGTACTCAAGAACTAATTGGATAGTAGGGGTCTCAGACTCGACATCCTTAACCCTAACTAGATGGTAAAGGCAACCCTTAGAAATCATCTTCTTGGACTTAAGGTAGGAAATGAATCGACCTACAGGTACAACTGAACTACCCTTCCACTCTAAGACTGGCTCACCCAGAAATCTAAACTCTTTGCTCGGGTTCTACAATTAACTAAAGCATAGCATGAAAATAGAAAATCTATGTTGAGAATAATATCGAAATTGTTCATGGCTAACTCTATCAAATCTGCTGAGGTGACCTTATTAAGGACTGAGAATGGGCAACCTCTATACACCCGTCTAGCTAAAATTGAGTCACCTACTAGAGTAGAAACTGAGAAGGGTTCTGACAAGACATCGGGACTGACTTCAAAGCTACTGGCCACATAAGGTGTCACAAAAGACAAGGTAGCCCTCGGATCTAGCAAATAATATACATCAATATGGAAAACTCGCAACATACCAGTGACCACATCCGAGGAGACCTCCTTCTCCTGACGGGATGCTAAATCATAGAATCTATTCTGGCACTGACTGCCAGCTGTGCTAGTAGATGCCCCCTAATCTGCTGAGTGTGTGAAAGGGGCTGCTAAACTATAAGTTGGGCCTTAGCCCCCAACCTTATCCTGCCTCGCAGATAGACAATCTATGAGCATGTGTTCAGATTGCCCACACCCGAAACAAGAACCTGAACTAGCCAAACACTATCCTGAGTGCTCCCGACTACAACTACGATAAGTTGGGATGCTAGAATCTATTGGTCTGCTGCTCGGACCCCTCAATCCTGATGCTCGCCCTCTCTAATCATGCCTAGGTCGGGATGGAACACTCAATGCTGATAAAGTCGGGGCGGATGATCTTTGGTGAGTCTGCTGTCGGTGCCTACCATTGGACCTCTGCTGAGAGAATCTGTGGCCTTCGGTCCTGGCCCTCTTGGCCTCCCTCTCTCTCAAATGTGCCGCCTCCATCTGCTAGGCGTACAACACTATGCGAGGAAAGTACATATCCTGGTGAAGCATGGCAGTCCTACAATCCTTGTCCAAATAACCTGCTATCCCATGGATGAATCTACTCACTCATATCCTCTAATCAACTACCAACTCTGGGGCATGCTTCGATAGGTGAGTGAACTCAAGGGCATATTCTTGTACAATCATTCTCCCTTGATTCAAATTCACAAACTCAGCTATCTTCAACTCCCTCATCTCCCGAGGGAAGAACCGGTCCAAAAATGCAACCTGGAACTCTTCCTAAGTGACCAGACTTGCTCCTGCAACCCTTCTATCCTTCCATTAGCGAAACCAGATATGTGCGACCCTTTTCAACTGATAAGTGGCCAACTCGGCGCACTCAACCCCATTCACCCCCATGACCTGGGTAATTTTGTCAATCTCATCAACAAACTCGTGTGGGTCCTCATCTACCTTGGACCCACGGAACTCTGCCGAATTCATCCTCAAGAAGTCTCTTACTTGAGTTGTCGATGCGTTGCCATTTTGTGGAACATGCGCAACGGCCTACTGATTGATCTGAGCGGTCAAGGCCTGCGCAAGCATCTGAATAGCGCCCGGAACTCAACATGGGCAACCGGCTCCGGTGCCTGAGGCTCTTGAACTAGTGGGGTTGGCTGATGTCCCTAACCACTGCTATCCTCGTAGCCTTCACCACCTTTATTCCTCCTTCCATTCATTCTTCGGGGATCCATGATTCTACAATCACAAATAGCATGAATTAGAAGGATAGAAAGGCTTTTCATTGCACGACATAGATCATGAAAGAAGGGAACATTTCCTAAATGTCTCGTAGCCTCTTCATCATAATTGTGGTGCGCTTCGCACCCATGAAAAAGACTCTACTTAACGCGGCTTTCATTCACCCTAGGACACTTCAAACGTATGGCTCTGATACCAAGTTTTTCACGACCCGAGAGTAGACCCGAATTGTAACATGGGACAAGGAACCCCGAGACACCCCAAGTCGATCCATGGCATAAGCATACATCTAACTCAATCAAGAACTGAACAACCATGAAAAAAATCATAGCGGAAGTCTGACTTAAATATAACATTCGAATATGAAATCCGGAGTTGAATACATACATATGTCGGAATAGCCAGTAAACATGATGAGTTGATGGGACAAGACCCCAACTAACTCAACAAACTGAAAACTGAATACATAAAGAAAGATAGATATTCTGGTCGTCAAAAAATGAGGACTCACCAATAAGCAGACGCTAACTCCGATGAACTGTCTAAGAGCGAGGCTAAACCTAAGAGCCGGGTCCTGTATCATGAAACGATACAGCATAGAAAGTATGCGGTCAGTACGTGGAACGTACGGAGTATGCAAGGTAAGTAAAACTGCTAAAGTAAGTAAAATATCTTAAACACAATGCGATAGTCAAAACATAAACATCTTTAACTGAGAGTAGGGCTTGCATGCATTCTTTTTGAAATGATGAGCTTTTCATAACATACGATACATAGCTTTATAACATCAAACTGACTCGAATGAATCAAAGATGAAATATGACATTTATAGAAAAGTTGAACATTGAGTCAAACCTTGCTTTTAGAACATGCATGTCTAAAATAATAACCATGAGTAATGAATGTGCAAATCTGAATGATATAGACAATGGGAGACTCATCACTTAACCAACATACCACGATAGAGCTTACGTGGTTCCTATTATCACACTCAAGTGGGCAGAGCCATCAAAAACCTTGCCAGGGCTAAGGACTCTACCATGATATCAATATCAATCTCACGGGCCATTAGGGCCGGGGATAGCTCCCAAGGGAGGTCCCAAAAACATAATAGTATCAACCTATGTTGGCGCGTAGTTTTGAGGCATAGGGTGATCGACCCTTTGCCCGCTTGGTGCTAGACTCTTCTCCAAAAAACATTTATATTCTTTACATTGTATATAACGAAGCTCAACATAGTCTATTGACGAAGCTCAATTATTAATACATCTCAAATACGAAATCATGCATATGAGAAGCTTTAGTTTAAAACATACCACAAGTTGAATACATACTTGGGAGCCTTTGCTCCAAATCCATGTGGTAAGCTATGCATAGGAGGACTTAACCCAAAATATACCACAAGCTAGAATATAAAATTTGGGAGTCTTTGCTCCAAAATAATGTGGTAAGCTTAGATTGGGAAAATCATCATTTAAACTTAACTTGTGGGCATTGCCCAAACCTTTATCATACTTAGAAATACTTGATTCTCATCGAAAACATCATTATAGACATAGGTAGCTTCAAATCATGCTTTTCATCATAAAATCTCATCAGTATCATATATACTTCGTAAATCTCACTTTTCATGTTAATCTCATTAATGGGCTTCAACATTCATAAAGCTAGAAACATAATTTTATTTGAAATCATTATAAAATAAGCCCACGCTTCATAATTCAATAATAAAATCATAATCAATTCATACCCATGTAAAGAAATTAAAGATTCATGCATTTGCGTAGACACCCCATACTTGATTATAGGAATTTCTCATATTTAGATGAAAAGTGCACGTGGGTGTTAAAGAAGACACCCACTCATAACCCTACATACCTGGAAGGGATTGATTCTACCACTTCTCTGATTGCCCAAGAAATATTTGAATGAAAACCTTGAAGAATTGCTCTAGATCACCTCTTCAACCTCTCAAGCTTGCATGCATGGAAGGAAATAACTTAGAATAGGTTTTCCCCTCTTAAAACCCACTAAAAAGAGCCTTAAACGAAGCAATATATGCTTTAGGAACATAGGAATTACGAAAAGGCCCTTACTAAATTCATAGGAAATTAATTCCAGGTGGTCCTAGTGGACGACCTGACGACTCGTGGTCCAAGACAATGAATTTTCACCCTGCTCGTCATGTGCACTGTCTTGCCTTGTCTCTTGGGCACATAACAGTTGACATGATGACTAGTTAGGGGTGACCATGACTCGTGGTCACCAGTCGTTAAGTACACTGCCTCCTTCTCCGGGATTTTCTAATCTAGCTAGCAATGGGGGACCCTACGAATCATGGTGGCTGACCATGACTCGTGGTCACCACCCGTGAAGTACACTGCTTTCTCCCTTCTCTTTTCTTCTCCCTCACCCCACAGCTGACCTAACGACTTGTGGGGGCTGACCACGAGTCGTTGCCACGCCCATGGGGACCCTTTTCTCCAAACTTCCCAACTCCTCACTGGTCTCCCCCACGAGTCACCTGATGACTCATGGGCTATCCTCACGAGTCGTCCCACAACTCATCCTGTGCCTACAACATCAATTTTACATTTTTCTCTTTTCAACTCCCGTGTTCGATCTTTGAGCTCCTTGGGTATAATAGAGCTAGTTTTAGAATGGATGGGTAGTATTTCTGCACCTAAGGGTCGGTTTATTTCCTACCTTAAAGAAAAGAAGATGATTTCTAAAGAGTGCATTTATCACCTAGTTCGGGTCAAAGATTCCAGCTCCGAGACATCAACTATTCAATCAGTTCCAGTTCTTAGCAAATTCCTTGAAGTGTTTCCAGAAGATCTTCCCAAAGTCCCTCCAGAGCGGGAAATAGACTTTGGCATAGACCTTCTACCAAACACTCAGCCCATCTCTATTCCTCCTTACAAAATGGCTCTAATTGAGCTTAAGGAGTTGAAGGAGCAGCTAAAGGACCTTCTAGATAAGGGCTTCATCAGGCTCTCCTTAGGGTGCTCCAGTGTTGTTCGTGTGAAAGAAATATAGTACTCTCAAAATGTGCATTGACTACCATCCACTAAACAAAGTACATCCAAGAACAGGTTTCCCCTACCCTGGATTGACGACTTGTTCGATCAACTTCATGGAGCTAGTTGTTTTTCCAAGGTAGATCTCAGATCGCGGTATCATCAGCTTAGGGTCAGGGAATGTGACATACCAAAAATGGCCTTCAGAACTCGGTATGGTCACTATGCGTCACGCCTCGAGTATACACCCTGGACGGGCATGGTACTTGGAGTCACAAGTAACCCCAATCAACCCCTGGTCTATCATACAATGGCATTCTGAGTAAACATAATTTGTGGAAGCTATAAAATACTATCATAAAACATTTATGTACGAAAATAAACTGAATCAATAAAGTTTAAAATTGTCTGAACAAAACTGAAAGTTTGAAAGTAACATGTTTATGTCTGATAGCCACTACAACAAATGAGTTGTTGGGACAAGCCCCCCAGCTCACTCCAAATCTAAATAAAACAAACTGAGCTGAAAGAAATAATCTCCTTCATCGAAGGATGAGGACTCACCAATGAAGAGGCTGAGAAAGTTTGAGCGAGGTCAGCTGATGACGTTGAGTCTAAGAACTTCATGATACAGCAAAAAAAAGGTATACGGTAGTACTTGAAATTACTGAGTAAGCAGGAGAAAACATAATAATAGATATAAATGACTGAATTGAAACGACATGCAATGACCACTGAAATAACTGAAGTAAACTAAGTTGGTCAAGATGACCCTATCCAATGGTCAAAGACATGCCCTAAGTCTGAAATTCTGAGTCTGAGATACTGTACTGAACTGATCTGAACTGACTAACCTAAGAATGAACTGAGATGACTAGTGGAGAGTCTATAACCGACATGTAACTACGTGAGTTAGACGTGGAGTTCGATGTATACGCCCCATTGATAGGACCAAATATACCTCTCTAGGGTACAAAGGCATGAACTGGGTGATCACAAATGTCTGGGGCCAATCAGGCCAATATATACTGTAACCTACACTGGCAACGTAGTTTTGGGAACCTGGGTCTGCTGGAACCCCAGTCCGGTCGGTGCTAAGTCCTACTCTCATTGGATATTCCTAGACTAAATACTACGCTAATAGCTTAAAACTGGGGCCCAAGACAAGTCAGGTATACATATTTGAAAGCACCTTGAGAGTCTTATCAGATCAGATTCTAAAACTGGGTTCTAGACTAGTTAGAGTTGCTTATCTAGAAGCGTTATAACCATCTAAGAACAAACTGCAGTCCGAAACTGGGGTCCTAAGGCTAGTCAAAGTTATATATCTAAAGTTTCATGACCACCTAGTGGACCAATAAACTGAATTCTGAATCTGATGTTGATAATTGGGAGGTATCATAGACACCTCAAGAGTTTCTGTAGTCAAATAATCAGATGACAAATTCTGAGTAACACTGTCGATTCCTACATTCAGATTGAACTGAACTACTAAGTAGCTAACAGAGATTTCAACTTATTCTAAAAATACGGGAATCCATAATATGGATAAAATCAAGCAACAATGAAGTCTAATCCAACCAGCAGAATTATAGGTATTCTCATTCAACAATAGGGCTAAAATCATTCTTACTAGGAGAATAATTACACAATGTCTAAATAGAAAAAAGAAATATCTAACAATCAGCTTAAAGAAATACTTTACAAGCCAAAAGGAATCTGACACGTAATTTAACCTCATTCGAAAGCTCAGGGCTAGAATTCACTTTTACGGGAATAACATCAATTTAATCATGAACTGATGGAAATTATGTCTAAAATAATCATGTATATCATTCTATGTGAATTGAAAGGAAACTGACATATATTCTCTACATATTCGAAAGCTTAGGGCTAGGATTTATAGAGAAACTAAAGAAGGGTTTTAGGGGACACAAGGGAAGAACTATCCCCTTATTGAATCCCCACATACCTGAATTAAAATTTCCTTGGAGAAGGAAGCTTGGACTGCTGCAATGGAGGAAAGACCTTAGTCTTTCTTGAGAGCTTCATGAGAGGAAAGCTTACGGTATTTTTCCGAAGATGAGTGGGAATGAGGGGGGAAACCGTTTTTCCCCTCTAAAGCCCCTAAAAGTAACCCAAAAAAACTTAGTTTAGGATCTAGGAGGTTAGAAAATTACCGAAGGACCCTCTTCTTTTTTTATTTTGATAGTTTCTGCGATTACATGGATTATATCTATTCACACAAATACCTCGATGATTTTCGCTCGTTAATACATAGATTCCAATAAGCATATCTTGCAACATCGAATTAAACCACCATCTTTATGTAGAGTTTTCTTGCCCCCTATGTTTATTAAAATACAATAGATGAATAGTCATTCTCTATTCACTAGACTACTGGAATTGGAATCTTAGTTATTAAATATTCAATATTATATTGAATATTCCAGAACATAAGGTTTAATATAGTGATACAGAATTTTGATTTATCACAATTCTAAAAATAATTATAATACTAATATTATTATAGTGATTGTAAATATTGTTAATATTCTTTGATTTTTAATAGGAAAAACTGACTACTAGTCCCCACGGGAGACCCTATGACTAGTGCCCAGTGACCACGAATCGTGGTCATGGTCGTTGAGTCCACTGCCCAAAATCCCCTATTGGTCACCACTAGGACACCACGACTTGTGGTGTACCCTATGACTCGTGGTGACCCACTCGTCAACTATACTGCCAACATTATTACTCTCCCAACTATTTTGAACCCACGGGTCACCTAATGAATCGTGGCTTGGACCATGACTCGTGGTGACTAATCATGAAGTACACTACCAAATTTCCTCCTGTTCTTCAATCAACTACTGGCCACGGGTCACCTAACGGATCGTGGTGTTGACCACAACTCATGGTCACACCCGTGGTCACTCCATTTTTCCAAACTTTTTCTACCAAGTTTGGACCCTTCCCCATGAGTTACTTCACAACTCATGACCTAACCCCACGGGTTGAAAGATGACTCATTCTATAATCTGGTGCAAAAATTTCTGTTTTCTCCATTTCAACTCTCGGGTCTGATTTTTGAGTTTTTGGGGCATTACACTATGAATTTGCGGTTATGTCATTTAGACTAACCAATGCCCCTGAAGTTTTCATGGACCTGATTAACAGGGTATTCAAACTGTACCTGGATATGTTCATCACTATGTTCATAAACAACATTTTGGTATACTCCAAAAATGAGGAGGATCATGCTAACCACCTGAGGAGAGTGTTGCAGACTCTTAGAGACCGCAGTTGTTCGGTAAGTTCAGTAAGTGTGAATTCTGGCTGAAGTCAGTAGCCTTCCTCAGTCATGTGGTCTTACGTAAGGGTATCCATGTAGTTACTCAAAAGAGAGCAACGGTAAAAGACTAGTCAAGACCCATTTCCCTAACAAATCTTAGGTGTTTCTTGGATTTAGTTGGTTATTATCAATGGTTTGTAGAAGGGTTTTGTTCTATTGCGTCTCCTCTAACTAAACTGACTCAGAAAAAGGTGAAGTTTTAGTGTTCAGATACATATGAGAAGAGTTTCCAAGAGTTGAAGACTCGATTCACTATAGCTTTGATTTTGACCTTACCAAAAGGGATAGATGGGTTCGTAATCTATTGTGATGCTTCTCGAGTTGGCCTCAGTTGCATTCTGATGCAGCGGGGTAAGGTGATAGCTTGTGCCTCCAGAAAACTCAAGGTTCATAAGAAGAACTATCCAACTCATGACCTTGAATTAGCAGCAATGGTGTTTGCTTTGATAATATGCAGGCATTACCTTTATGGGGTTCACATGGATGTTTTCACCGACCACAAGAGCATTCAGTACGTGTTTAGTCAAAAGGACTTGAACCTTCATCATAGAAGGTGGCCGGAGTTATTAAAAGATTATGACATAAGTGTGTTGTACACCCGGGCAAGGAAAATATGGTGGCGGATACCTTAAGCGGGATGTCCATGGGGAGTGTTGCTCATGTTAAAGAGGGCAGAAAGGAGCCGGAAAAAGATATTCCAAGGTTAGCTCAACTGGGGGTGCAGTTAGTCGATTCAGCTAAGGGCAGAGTTGTAATTCAGAGTGGATCAAAATCCTCACTGGTAGTAGAGGTTAAGTCAAAGCAGGATGAAGACCTCATACTCGTCAAATTGAAAGAAGCAGTGGTAAGAAAAGAAGTGGAGGCTTTCTCCAAATAGGGAGATGGTGTGCTTCGTTATCAAGGCAGACTATGTGTTCCATATGTAGATGACTTGAGGTAGCGAATACTGGCAGAAGCACACAGCTCCAAATATTCTATCAACGTAGGTGCCACTAAGATGTACCATCACTTACGGGAAATCTACTAGTGGAACGACATAAAGAGGGACATTGCAGAATTTGTGGAAACTCCAAACTGCCAGTAGGTTAAAGTTGAACATCAGAGACCTGGGCGTATGACTCAGGATATTAGCATACCCATATGGAAGTGGGAAGAAGTGAATATGGACTTCATTACAAGTCTACCTCTTACTCTTTGGCAATATGATTCCATTTGGGTGATAATAGATCGGATGACTAAGTCAGCACATTTCCTACCAGTTAAGACTACAACTTCAGCTGAGAATTATGCTAGGATGTACATCCGGGAGTTAGTCAGACTGCATGGGGTACCCGTATCCATCATTTCAGATAGAGGTAACCAGTTCACCTCACATTTCTGGAAGTCATTTCAGAAAGGAGTTGGTACTCAAGTCAATCTCAGCACAACCTTTCACCCTCAAATATATGGACAAGCTAAGATGACTTTTCAGACCTTAGAAGACATGTCGAGATCTTGTGTGATCGACTTCAAGAGTAGTTGGGATGATCACCTACCTCTCATCGAGTTTGTATACAACAATAGCTACCACTCCAGTATACAGATGGCCTCGTTTAAGGCATTATATGGTAGGAGGTGTAGGTATCCTATAGGGTGGTTTGAAAGTAGCGAAGATACCTTGATAGGGAAAGATTCAGTTCATGAGGCTATGCAGAAAGTGTATCTTATAGAGAAAGGTTGAAAATAGCTTAGAGCCGACAAAAATCATATGCAGATGTGAGAAGAAGAGAACTAGAGTTTGTTTTAGATGATTGGGTTTATCATTAGATTTCATCTATGAAAGGGGTGATGAGGTTTGAAAAGAAAGGGAAACTCGCTCCGATGTATGTAAGACCCTACAGGATTCTGAGGCGAATTGACAATATGGACTATGAGTTAGAATTACCTTCAGAGCTAGAATCTAGGCACTCGTATCCCACGTGTCACTGTTGAAAAAGTGCATCGGTGATTCGACCTCAGTTGTGCCCTAGATAGTGCGTAGGTGAAAGATAGTCTCTCTTATGAAGAAGTCTCAGTTTAGATCCTAGACCGTCAGGTTCGTAAGCTAAGAAATAAGAAGGTTGCTTCAACAAAGGTTTTGTAAAGGAACCAACTAGTTGAAGGAGCCACATGGGAGGCAGAAGCAAACATTGTGGCTAAATACCCTCATTTATTCGCTTCCAGTTTAGTTTCAGCATCAAGTATTAAATTCCTCTTCAGTACTCTATTCAGTTCCATATTCATCAGCTCTATTCATGTTTTAAATATACATCCTAGTTGCATCAACTCAGTTAGTATGCTTATTCCAATTCGGAGAAAGTCACTCCTTTAGAATTCAGTTTATAATTTCAGTTTGGGAATTATGGCTCTCCTTTCACAATTTTCCATCAGTTTTAGCCTTCATTCGAGGACAAATGATCTCAATAGGAGGATATTGTAACACCCCAAAACTTTCCTAGACCAAACTCAGACTTAGAAGGAAGAAGTAGAAAATTTTGTCTCAGAATGATCGAGACGATGAGTCATTGACAGAAGTAATGACCTATTTTCTAAAGTCATTTTCAACCTGTTGGTTACCTTTCGAGAACCAACGATACATGGAATGACCCGTTGTGAGGAGTAACGATTTGTTCTGTCACTCGTTGCATCCCAAGTACTGAAACATATCAGACATCCCCCAGAAGAAACTAGTGGAACCCATGACTTGTTACCACCTCTAATGAGTCATTATTTCCACCCATCACCAGCTCCAGGAATCCTTCATGTCAGAACAGTGGAGGCAACGAGCAATTACAATGACCCATTGGTTAAACCAATGAGTCGTTGGGTTGTCTATTGGTACTGGTTCCAGCGTTGTTCCCAACTCCTCCAGTGGCCACGGGAGGAACCAATGACCCATTGGTTCATCCAACGAGTCATTGTCCCATCCCGTTGCCAATTTCTAGAGAGCATGAAATTCAGGCCCAGGACCAACGATTGGTCTCAATGAGTCGTGGTGTCAATCAATGACTCGTTGTGTGACCCGTTGGATCCAGATGGGCAGGTTTTTAGACTTTCTCTCAGAGGCATTTTTGTAACTTTCCACCTTTTTAATCCCTAAACTACATCATTTTGGGCATGTTTAGGAGGGAATTAAAGGGTGTGGTCGACTTAATCCCTCTCATTCCTCTAAACTCATGATTTTTAGAACGTGGAAGTTCCAGGCTGACATCGCAGAGTTAAGCTAGGGCTTCCAGTTTTCTTCAGACTTCTCCAGATTTCTTTCCAAGGATTTTACTCCATGTATGTGGGAATTCAATGAGGGAATTGCTCTTCCCTTGTGCCCAAAACCCTTCTATAATTCTTTATCAATTCTAGACCTCAAGATCGAA
Organism: Datura wrightii; assembly: GCA_035772735.1. Classification (NCBI taxonomy): domain Eukaryota; kingdom Viridiplantae; phylum Streptophyta; class Magnoliopsida; order Solanales; family Solanaceae; genus Datura; species Datura wrightii. The sequence continues at coordinate 62,145,193 of JASDFA010000016.1, read as the reverse complement.
AACAGGGTTAACTTTCAATCAGATTATGAATATTTCTTGTGGATTATAGTTCTTATGAATTCTTGCAAATTTCACTAATTATTAGGCAAGTTGTTATTCTCTTCATGAAATATTGTTAGCCCTAGTCCTGTGAATACAGTAAACTGGGTCTTGCATAATTGTCTTAATACAAATGTTGATTGACTCCATTACTCCTTAAATTTATATGTTATTACCATCATGTGAGTTCATAGTCAGTTTGAATGCTTGTTTAGTCTCAATTAGTAACTAGCCTTTTTCAGTATCTTTTAGTAAGTCAGCTGATTAGTTTGATGATAGTCAGTTCTTGAGGAGTTCAGTAATACTCCTTAGTTCCAGTTATCAGTTTGTTCTTTAGACGGTTACGATGCTTCCAAATAAGCAGCTCTTCCAGTCTTAGAACACTAGCTTTCATTTATCAGATCCTACAGACTCTCAGGTTACTTCCAGATAAGTATTCCTAACTTAGACCAGGGCATCAAGTTCGAGCTATCAGTTAAGTAGTCAAATTAGGACTATCTAATGGGACTTAGCACCGAGCAGAACAGGGTTCCAGTGCACCCAGGTTCCTAGAACTACATTGTCACCGTAGGTCATTAGCCCAAACGGGCCTCAGACTTAGGATCACCCAGCTCAACCATTATATCCTGGCAAGGTACAGTGGGCTCTCACTATTGGGGTATATACATCGGACTCTATGTCTAGCTCACATGGTTATATATCGGTTATAGACTCTCCCACTTGTCAGTATAGTTCAGTTCAGCTTAGTCTCAGTTTAGCTCAGTTCAATCACTCAGATATAGGACAAGTTTATGACTGTCAATCAGGGTCTTTATTGATCGTATCACAACTGTAGCTCATTTTCTATTCAGTATCAGTTGGTCATTTCATGTTATCTTAGTTCAGTTGCTTATTTCCATGTTTCATATATATCTCACTTACTCAGTATATTCAAAGTACTGATGCATATTTTCATGCTCTATCATATTATGATACAGGTGCAGGTTCTCAATCGCAGCAATATAAGTACTTCTCTCTTGACGATTTCAGCAGCGGTACCTATTGCTGAGTCCTCATTGTTCGAGGATGATATTTCCTTTTCAGTCAGTTTTTTACTCAGTAAGAATTTAGAGATAGCTGGGGACTTGTCCCAGTAACTCGTCAGTTCTTAGTTGGCTTTCAGACACAGTTGTTCAGTGTTTATTTTAGTTATATTTACTTTTTTCAAAATAGTATTACTTGAATAATTATTTTTATACAGCTTCTGCTTACGTTTAAATCAGCATACCAGTACGATGTTAAGCCATGGGTTCGCTTGGCGTAACATATGGCTCCAAGTACCATTTCTCATCTAGGGTGTAGACTTAGATAATGACAGAAGTGTTCGAACGAGAACATGAGTGGGAGTGGATACCACGGCAGTACAGTACATGAACTTCTAGATTCCCCTGCAGGTCATGAGTGGAAGGGAAAAAATAAGACCCTTTGGCATATGTATACACTGAATTTGTGGATTGAGTGGTTATGGTGATATCGCGGAGGCGTGTGCCTATCATGTCACCATTTATTTACTTTGTTTATGTTACGCTTGTACTCATACATAATACTAAATGAAGAATGTGTTAAGTGGTTGTGGTAATTATGGGTTTTTTTATTAAAAATGAATAGAAGAACATGAATCTGATTCAAAGTGTGACACAGTTTTGATGTTTTTAAATATTGAGTGGATTCTTTCCTATAATTCCTGTTGCGGTTAAGTGATAAAGATGGGTACTTATTATTGCTCATACTTGTGTTATATAGAATTGAGTTATAAAGTATGTGCATTTTGACACTGATGAAACTAATGAATTGATGACTGAAGAACTGATGGAGGTGCAGCTAAGTCGAGCTACTGCCTAAGGTAGTACTGCAGCAGTGAAACTTGTTCCGCTGCGGTGAGACCGCTACAGCGAAAGGCCCAATCCAATGAGCAGGCCGATTGTCACCTAGGTAGAGCTAGTGTACTTAAAATGGCTTCTATATTTCTGTAAAAATGTTGGAGACTTGTTTATATCATTGTTGTTATGTTTACATGTTATTATGTGAGATGCCTACCAGTATTGTGTTATGTACTGACCCTATGCCTGCACTTCTTTTTTGAGTGTAGAATTCGATCCAGGCAGTTCTTCACATCCTCACCTATAAGCAGCAGTAGTTCACGGAAAGGTGACCAGAACAATGAGGCAGTGTCACTCCCCCATTTTGAAGATGTCCTTATCTTACGAACACTTATTTCCTTTGTTTTTAGTTTTAAACATTCTTAGAGTTGTAAACAGATGTCTTGTCCTATAACATTCAGATCTTGGGATTAATTTAGTTTTGTTTTGGTGATTATAAGAAGTCGATTACTGTTTTTGATGACGCCTTTCATTAATTATAGCTCTTATCTCTTTCTGAAAGTTTGATGTTGGGGTATTTATTGGGAATATTGATGACGCCTTTCATTAATTATAGCTCTTATCTCTTTCTGAAAGTTTGATGTTGGGGTATTTATTGGGAATATTGGTTCTCCTACCAAGGGGGTTAGTGTGGGTGCCAATCATGACTATTTGGGTCATGACAAAGTTGGTATCAGAGCTATAGATTTGTTGATCTCATTGCACTAAGATGGGTCTAGTAGAGTCTCGCAGATCAGTGCGGAGATGTCCATAACTTATCTTCAAGAGTCTGCAGGACTTTAGAAAAACTCTCTCCTTCTTCCCTTTCATTCGATTACTTGATTCAAATTGGTATCTGGTGATCCAAATTGGTATCTAACAACTTTTCCTTCTTTCCTTCTCAAATAGTGAGAACACGTGCAAACGGTAATAGAGACACAGCTACTGAGCCAGCAGCAGTAGCAACCGAGGTTCACGGTAGAGGAAGGGACAGAGGTCGTGGATGGAGGCCTGCTGCTACTAAAGGAGGGGCTTGTTCTCCTGCTCCAGTTAGGGAGAGGTCTGCATCTCTCATGCCACTAGTAGTACAGGAGCATATGGATGTTCAACCTGAAGTTCCGACCTAAGGAGAAGCTCCTGGCACTCCAGCATCCTCGGTGGTTCTGGCTCAGGTCCTCAATTCCTGAGTGGCCTCATAAGTAACGGATCAGCACCAGCAACTCCTATTTGGCAGTAGTCGGGGATACAACATGGAGCTACTATGGCTCCTCAAATTGATGACTTATCAGAAGCTGTCATGTTCCCGAGACCGATAATGACGGGGAGGAGCATGACTTATTTTGGAGGTTCACCAAGATAAAGCCTCCCACTTTCTACGGCATTGAGGCAGAGGATGCTTATGAATTCATTATTAATTGTCATGAAAGGCTCCATAAAGTGGCGCCGTTGTCGGGGAATATGGTTTAGGATTAGATTAATTGCTTATGTTTAACTTTTAGTCTTTATTTCCTATTTTTTCATTTTTCATTTGTTTTTTGACATGTCACAGGGCAGCGTAGTGAAACAAGCTGCCAAGATGTGACCGCGGTCTCAACAAGTATCTTGATGAAGTCTGAGTAATCAAGATACCTGTGTCGTGCCGCGACGTTAAATCAGGCGCTACTTGGGAGGCAACCCAAGATAAATTTTTGGTTTTATATGTTTTTTCAAGTGTGCAGGTGATGGGTCATGATTTCAACACAAATTGTGCTTAAACATTGAAAATGAGGAGTTGAGGCCCAGGGAGTTCTTCTTTCACCCTTTTACTTTATGGTTTATTTGTTTTAGCACTGGGGACAGTGTGACTAATTAAGTGTGGAGTGGGAGAAGTGAACTTCATATTACCTTGCATTCCTTAATTTCTAAATTTGCACATGGTAGGCCTAATTTTTTTTTTAGGATTTATGATTTATCATGCATGCTTGTTGGTTTGCAGTATTTCGTTTAGTTTTATTTTATTTTGGGTTCCTCCGGTTTTTGTTTTCGGTACTTTTCCGGTGGATAGTCCCTTACAACCGATAAGAGAGTCTAGATTTTTATTTTTATTTTTTTTAGTCACTGAGTCATGGCTTTGCTCGATGATGGATGGATGACAACCGTCTTAAGGGTAAATTAGTCATTAGGAAGAATTGGAACCTATGAATGATAGGTGCTTCACTTATGTATCATTGAGACTTTATTAAATTCACTCAAAAATGCATGAAAAAGATAAAAATACTTAGTATTTTGGAACTTGACTCATGTGCTTGAAAAGAAAAAAATGGGCTTAATTATGTTATGCATACAATATGAATATATGTGTTTATGAATCTTGATTTCCATTGTTAAACTATTTTGTGCCAATGTGTGAGGAATTTTTCTTTTATACTCCATACTTGCAAATTGATATCCAGAACTTGCCCGGTGTGTGTGCGAAGCTAAATAAGAATGATGGATTTAGGAAGTGATATAGGCATTTCATTGATAGCCTTGTTTTTATCTTATTTTACCTACCCTGATAGTAATTGTCTTATTTAACAATGTTGAGCCTTAGCCTATTCTTTTGATAGCTATATTACAAGCTTAAATCCCTTTTTGTTCTATTGACTTGTATTTGATCCAAATGACTCCTAGAGCACTTTAATGAAAAATTTTGCATGAAAGGAGAATAAGTGGAAAAGTGAAGGGAAAAGCCAAAAAGTGTGGAAATTAAAAGAAAAGAAAAAGGTGAAATTTTGCTAAACAAGGAGGGTGATTGTAGTGGGAAAATAAAAAGAAGAAAGAGCTTTGAAAAAATATTTGATGAAAAAAATGTGTGAATGAGCTCAATGTTGAAAGAAAAATTCCCACTAGTCACCTAAGTTGTAAAATTGAAAAATATAATGAGGTATATGGAGAAAATTTAGAAATTGAGGAAAAGTGCTAAAAAATCAAATTGTTGTGAAGTATTGAAGTGCTTAGGGAGGTTAGTCACTATCTTGGACAAATAGTTCCTACCCATCCCTTATCCTACACTACAACCAAATTTAAGTCCTACATTGATCCTTGATTCATAATTTTATATTAGTGGAGTATTACACTAAGGGCAAGCCTATGGATCGTCTTTTACATGTATGTTGAGTACTTTGGGAGAGTGAATGGAAATTGCTTTATTTATGCCCAAGTTTATATTGACTTGTATCTTGTGTGTGAAAGGGCACCTCTCCAAATTGTGAGGGGCACAATGGTAAGACTTTGGTAAATCTTGACTGCTAAATTACATATGATTCATGTTGGCCCAAAATATATCTTGATGAGTTAGTTTTCAAAAGCTAAATGATTTCGAACTTTGACATTCTAATATTGATCCTATATGCATGTGAGTGAATTGTTTGAACTTCATTGATTTGTCTCATAATCCTAAGTGCAAGTAGACCTATTCATAAGTTGAATTTGGTGCTTAATGTGAGAAGGAAAGTAGTAGATTGTTCGAGGACGAACAATAGTGTAAGTGTGGGGTGCTGATGAAGGGCATACTTACGCACTTTATAGACATATTTTGCCCGGACTTTACTATGTTTTGAGTACAAATTATGTGTGTTTGCATGTGTTTATGTTATATATTTGTGAAAAGGGATAACGCATGTGATTAGATGTTTTTAGAGCTAAGAGTGATGGATTTGAATGTATTTAAGGCTTTTTGATCAAATATGCAGAAGTTGGAGTGAATGATGCAAGGATTGAAGATTGAAGCGACGCACTAGAACACTGTGGTACCAGCTGCGTGAGGCGCCAGCAGCATGGGCACACTACCAGGCACGAGGCGCCATCATCTTTCTGCATTGCCATGCACGGTGCAGCAGCAAGATTGGCATAAGGCCAGGCGTGAGGCGCCACTCTTCCGGTGCTACAGAAGGTGCGAGGTGCCCTGCCTTGTAGCACGATAGCAGAGGCGACGTGGCACTAGAGAGGCGCGTTGGCATAGGCGACACGGAAAGCTTGTAAAATGGCCATCAAAAGTCAAATTCCTTTTCAACTAGGAAAAGGAGCCTCCAATCCCAAGTCAAATTCGTCAAGGAACAAGAAAAGCATAAATATACTACTATAAATACCCTTTTATTTTTACGTAATAGTCATGTTGGAAGGTGTCTTATGTCTTAATTCTTAAACATAATTTAGAAGACATGATTGAGAGGTACAATTTACAATTTATATTTGAGAGTTAGTTTTATATTGAAATACGAATTATTGAATTGTTCTTCCGGATTTTTGCATTAATCAAGTGAAGATTCTTCCAATCATTAGTGTAAGTATTAATTTGTGTTTCTTTATGAATGCTATTAATTTACTTATAGATATGAGAGGCTAAAATCTCCACAACTAGAATTGTGGCAACCATGGTGAATTAACAAACTAGGGTTTGCACTACGTGATTCTAAACTAATACTAAACGCTTGTATTGTATTTTATTCATGCTTAAACGTTTCTTAATGGTCCACAATGTTAGGACATGCCTGAATTCTTTACTTACTTGAGCCTAGAGAGGCAGAGATTAGGAAAAGAGAATTACAACAAAGCCTTGATCTTGATGATCATTGTATTAAATTGAGCTGTGATTGCAGGATAGTTAAATTTGGAACAAATTGATAACGGTTAAAGCAACTGCTCATGAGACCTGATCCGGTGATTGAGTATAGTCATTCAATAGGGATGAACCAGTCATTTGGATGAACCCTAGTTATCGGTTCTATAAGTAAAGCATTGGGATAAATCACTAGTGTAAAACCCGAAGTAGTTAAGGATCCATGGGGAACACTTACCCTAGTTAATTACATTAATTTGGAATCAACATTCAAATTCTCAACATTGTTATTTATTACTTTTACAAATTCCCTCCTTTAGGATATAATTGGCTTAAAAGTTTAGATACAAGCGTTCTTCTATATCCTTTCATATTCTCTATAGGATCGACCTCAACCTCTAGTTGGGTTCTTTATTGACAACGTTCGCTTCATACTTCAGTAAGAGGTGTGGTTTGAGCGTTATTAGTCATCACTATTTACTTGGACCCAGTTCTACTTCATATTCTTGGAGAAGTATGTTCCTCGCACTCTAAGGGACAGGAGACGGGATGAGTTCACCACCATCCGGCAAGGTAACACATCTGTTGTAGTGTACGAGGCCCGATTTCATTCCATTTCTAGATATGTTCTACCCTTATTGCCCACGGAGGAGGAGAGAATTAGGCGATTTGTTAAAGGCCTGAATGTGGTTTTCTAGGCATAAGCTCTACAGATGGTTGCCTCAGGTAAGACTTTCCAAGAGGTGGTAGAATATGTGAAGTCATTAGAAGGGGTGAGACAGGAGGGATATGCAAGGAACGCCGAGAAGAAGGCTCGGAGAGTGGGTTCCATGAGTAGTTCTTTTGCCAAGGCTCCGCACCGCAGGATTTCTCTAGGCGCCCTATTCAGTCTGCCATGCAAATATCAATCGGAGGTCCACTAAGGACAGCTCCGCGACCATCAGGTGCAGTTAGAAGTACTCAAGTTGTTCGTTCAGACTTTGGAGCTTGCCATATTTCCTCTATTTTGGCTCAGAGGCCAGTGATTGAGAAAGTCTATCATAAGTGTGGTGGATATGGCCACATCTGTATATGGTGCCCCAGGTTTGGACAGGACGAATAGATTGTTCCTTACCCAGCTCCTCGAGCTCCAGCCCCTACTAGGAGATGAGGTAGTGCATTCAGTCAGGATCGTCCACAATTAGGATATGGTGGTCAGCCAGCTATTGTAGGTGGTGTTCAGCAGGGTAGAGGACATGCTCAAGTGGGTAGGGGTGGCACCCAATCAAGTAGAGGGGTGGAATAGTCCAACCGGGGCAGTTCTCACGCAGGTAATCAGGCCCATTTCTATTCTTTTCCCGATAGGATAGAGGCAATGGCTTCAGACGCCATTATTACAAGTATGATCTTTGTGTCCGACAAAGTGGCTACTATGTTATCTGATTCGGGATCTACATTTTCTTATGTGTCTGCTTACTTTGAATTGGGTTTGAATCTTGTTTATGATGTGATTGATACTCCTATCTATGCATCTACTCCTGCTAGGGATTTTGTGATGGTGGATAGGGTTGTTCATGATTATGTTGTTGATTTTATGGGGTTTGACACTCTGGCAGACTTAGTGATCTTAGACATAGTTGATTTTGATGTAATTTTGGGAATGAGTTGGTTGTCCCCTTACCATGCCATTCTGGATTTCCATGCTAAGACTGTCACTGTATCAGGGCTAGGGGTGTCTAGGTTGGAGTTGAAAGGGAATTGTAGCCCTGCTTCTAAGAAACTGATCTTTCATATTCGTTCCCGTAAGTTGATAGAGCGGGGTTGTTCAGCATATCTAGTGCATTTTTGAGACATTAGTTCCGAGGGTCTTTCCATAGAGTCGGTCCCCGTTGTTCATGAGTTTTTAGATGTCTTTCCTGCAGATCTTCCTGGCATGCCACCAGACCGTGACATTGACTTCTGTATAGATTTAGAGACGGGGACTCAACCCATTTCTATTCCTTCATACTGAATGGCACCTACTGAGTTGAGAGAATAATAGTTGCAAGAGTTTCTTAGTAAAGGATTTTTCAGACCGAGTGTGTCACCGTGGGGTGCCCCAGTTTTGTTTGTAAAGAAGAAGGATGGTAGTATGCGGATGTGCATCGACTACTGTCAGTTGAACAAGGTAACTATTCAAAAAAAGTACCCTCTTCCTCACATAGATGATTTGTTTGATCAGTTACAGGAGGCAACGGTGTTTTCAAAGATTGACTTGGGTCCAGTTATCACCAGCTAAAAATTTGAGTTGAGGATATTCCCAAAATACCCTTTTGGGCTGTCACAACCTGAACGTAGACCCAGATCGTAACACGGGACAAGGAACCCCGAGAGGCCCCAAGTCAACCCATGACATAAGCATAATTCTAACTTCATTCATTATAAGCAGAAGACTAATCAAAAGGCATAGTGGAAATGTAAGCATAATCATGACATATCATATCAAACGGAATCACTTAGACATACACCAGCTGAGTACTACACACTATTTGAAAGCCTCTACTACATACGATGGATTGATGGGACAACACCCCCATCTAACTCGGAAAAGTACTGAAACATAAAATAGCATGAATGTCTGTTGAACGGCCCTCAGAACATGAGGACTCACCAATAAGCTGAAAGTACACTCTGAGATGATCTAGACATAAGGATGAGCCTAAGAGCCGGAACCTCTATCATAAGACGATATAGCATAGAAAGTATGCGGTCAGTACATGAAATGTACCAAGTATGAAAGGTAAGTAAACGGGCATTTAAAATATATAAAAACTCATAAATGATCATAAGAGTAAGATAACATGCTCATAACATAAATATCTTAATACAACATAAGGCTCAAGGTTTTCAAAACATTCGTAATACTATCATAATCATAATCATAAGAGAAAAGCTTTATTGAACATGACTTGAGCCAATATACATAATCATAAACATGCATAAATCATGAGGAATAGAGGTAGATTCTCTTAATTGACATACCCCATATGAGCATACATAAAGCCCGATTTGTGACCCTAGTCGGGAGGGTGTTCATACCTTGCCAAGGGTAGAACCATGAAAGTCGTGATCACACATGAGAAGGGCCATTTGGGCTGGGGACAATCACAAGGGAGTTCCCAACATACCTATGGTGGCATATAGTTTATGAGATCTGGGGCAGAACCTGGGCCTCGAACCTACTCGGTGTTCGATACTACTCCCAAAACATATATAGTGATCATAGTATAATGTGTATGAGTTCATAGGCTAGTTAAATCATGATAATCAGAAACATGCTTGCAAATACGTGAACTAGCCATTAAACAAGGCGCTTGAGTCGGCCAAAAACATAATTCATTAATCATAAGTTTCATACATACTTGTTGATTATGCATATAGCTCGAGAGTCACCAAATCATGATGCATAATTGAATAAATTCATATTTCAAATCATAAATCATGCTATACTTGTAAGTATTATCAATTGAAGTAAAGATCATAAATCGATTTATCATAGATCATGCTTAGATAGGCTTAATTTAATGGAATTCAAAATCAACAATTATATAATCAAAATAGTTATAAAATATTATCAAATTCATAAAATATGATGTAAATCACAATTTAGAACAACTCATCTGTAAATCATTAGATTTTCATAAAAATTGAATTAAAACCCCAATAGATTTTTGGTAGATTTCCATAAATTACAAGAGAATGGGCATGAGTGTGAACAGAAACACCCATTTGTAACCCTACATACCATGTTAAGATCAACTTCTAAAGTTCTTGAATGCCCAAGGATGAATTGATAGGGAAAAGCTTGAGGAATAGCTTGATCTCTCCAAAATGTCTCTTAATATGCATGCATGGGAATGATCTATGCAATGGGGACTTAACCTACCTTAAAATGCCCAGAAAATACATGAAATGACGTAGTTTAGGGCCTTATAGTATGGAAAGGTTGAAAATGCCCTTAATGTATTTAACTTGAAAAATCTGCATAGGTTAACCAACGGGCGTACCAAGGAGTCGTTGGAAGCTACCACGACTCTTGATATGGCTCGTCGTCTGCACTTCCCAGGACTTTCTTCTGGAATCAAACCACGTCTAGATAGGACGACTCTTCCTTTGTTCCAATAGGTCATTGAGTCGATTGTTGCTTGCCCCTCTAAAATTTCTGATCTTCCTCACAACGAGTCTCACCATAAATTGTTGTTTCCTCCAATGAGTCGTGGTGTTTGTCCGTTAAGTCCACTAAAAATTTGACCATGTAGACAACAACTGCTGACAACGAGTCATTGTTACTTATGAAGGGTCGTTGGGTGACCCATTATTTCCCCAAATGCTAAAGTCCATCTCTCACCATGACTACAGACGACGACTCATGTTTTCCCACAACAAGTTGCTATATCGGTTGTTTCTTCCACTGCCACCCGGACTTCTGAAACCACAACTGGTTATAATGGCATGTGGTTTCCAACCACGAGTCATTACACCTCTCGTTCTGTAATGTTTTTCCCAGTTTCAGCAATTGCCAATTTCTAACTCCCGGGTCTACTCTTAGGCACTTTTAGGGTATTACACGGACTAGGTATGTGCATTGCCAGTTTCTGGTCATGTCATTCAGACTCACTAATGCCCCAGCTACGTTCATGAACTTGATGAACGATATTTTCAAACCTTTCCTAGATTCCTTTGTTATTATGTTTATTGACGATATCTTTGTGTATTCTAAGACCAAGCAGGAGCATGAAAATCATCTAAGAATTGTGTTAGGATTACTGAAGGATAAGCAGTTGTATGCTAAGTTCACCAAGTGTGAGTTTTAGTCGGAATCAGTGTCTTTTTCAGGACATATAGTTTCTAAGGAGGGAAGCCAAGTTGATCCACGTAGGTGGAGGTGGTCAGGAACTGGGGCGAGGCCACCTAACATGATGGAAATTCAGAGTTTTGTGGGGCTAACCAGTTACTACCGTCAGTTCATAAAGGGTTTCGCCTCCATTACTTTGGCATTGAACAAGTTGATGCAAAAGTATGTACCTTTCCAGTATTCATAGGAATGTGAAGCAAGTTTTTAGAAACTCAAGACTTTGCTAACCACAGCACCTATCCTGGTGTTACCAATGGAAGGTGAAGACTTTGTTGTTTATTGTGATGCCTCACGGTATGTGTTGGGTGTTGTGTTAATGCAAGAAGTACAGGTTATTTCTTATGCCTCGAGACAGTTCAAGGTGCATGAGAAAAATTACCCCACGCACAATCTGGAGTTAGCAGCAGTGGTGTTTTCCCTAAAAATTTGGAGGCACTATCTATTTGGAGCTTGATATGAGGTGTTCACGGATCATCGCAACTTGTCATACGTATTCTCCCAGACAGATCTCAATTTGAGGCGGAGGAGATGGATGGAGCAACTTAAAGACTATGATATTACTATATTGTACCGTCCAGGAAAGGCCAATGTTGTGGCAGACATATTGAGTCTAGAGAAAGTGAGCATGGGCAGTTTAGCTGACTTGAAAGCTACTCAGCGGCTGATGGCCAGAAAATTTTAGACTTTGGCAAATAGTTTGGTGAGGTTGTCGCTGACAAAAACAGGTAGGATATTAGAAAACATGGAGGCTAAGTCCTTACTACTGGAGGAAATCAAAGCCAGACAATTCGAAGATGAAAAGCTGGGTAAGATTAGGGATAAAGTTCTGCGGGGAGAAGTCAAGGAAGCAATGTTAGATGATAAAATGGTCCTGAGAATAAAAGGGCAGGTGTGTGTTCCCCCAGTTGGTGAGCTAATTAAAACTCTTTTTGTAGAGGCTCACAACTCAAGGCACTGCATTCACCTCGGAGTCGCCAAGATGTACCACGATCTAAAATAGCACTATTGGTGGCGTCGGATAAAGAAAGATATTATTGACTATGTTGGCCAACATTTGAATTGTCAGTCGGTGAAGTACGAGCACCAAATTTTTGGAGGATTACTTCAGAGGATGCCTATTCCTGAGTGGAAATGGGAGAGAATAGCAATAGATTTTGTGGTGGGTCTTCCCAAGAACTTGGGGAAATTTGACTCAATTTGGGTCATTGTGGATAGATTGACCAAGTCAGTTCATTTCTTGTCAGTCCAGGTGACTTACAACATCGAGAAACTAGCTAAACTGTACGTGAAGGAAGTGATTCAATTGCATGGGGTTCCTATTTTAACTGTGTCAGATAGGGGCACTTAGTTCACTTCTCATTTCTGGAGGACCTTGCAGGCTGAGTTTGGCACTAGGTTGGACTTGAGCACAGCCTTCCACCCTCAGATATATGACAATCAAAAAGGACTATCCAGGTATTGGAGGACATGCTTCGGGTGTGTGTGATAGAATTTGGAGGCCATTGGGACAAATTCTTACCGTTGGCAAAGTTCTCCTACAACAACAACTATCACTCGAGCATTGGCATGGCGCCATTTGAAACTCTATATGGGAGGAAATACAAGTCTCAAATTGGTTGGTTTGATGTGTTTGAAGTGAGACCCTAGGGAATTGATTTGCTAAGGGAGTACTTGGAAGAAGTTCAAATAATTCAGGAGCATTTGGTAGCTGCTCAGAGTAGACGAAAGCAGTACTCAGACAAGAAGATAAGGGATATGGAGTTCATGGAGGGAGAGAAAGTGCTACTAAAGGTATCTCCTATAAAGGGGTGATGAGGTTTGGAAAGCAGGGCAAGCTTAGCCTGAGGTACATTGGACTGTTTGAAATACTCTGGCATGTGGGAAAAGTAGTGTATGAGCTAGCTTTGCTGCCAGGGTTGTCGAGGGTGCATATGACGTTCCATGTCATCAATATAGAAAAAGTATCATGGGGAGGGAATGTACATTATCAAATGGGACTCTGTGTTATTAGATGAGAATTTATCTTATGAGGAAGAGCCTGTAGCAATATTGGCTAGGGATGTTCGGAAGCTGAGATCGAAAGAAATTGCGATAGTAAAGGTCCAGTGGAAAAATCATCCTATTGAGGAAGCCACTTGCGAGACCAAGGTTGATATGTGGATCAAGTATCCTCAGTTGTTCATGGAATTTGGCAAGTACTCTCCCTTTCTTTGTATAGACTGCTCGGGGACGAACGGTGTTGTAATTGGTATCTGATGTAAATATCCAAACATCATTATGGGATGAACAGGGAACTAGAACATTGGAAACAGGCTAAAGAGGGATAGAATGTGTTGTGAAATACTCTAAGTGTAAAATTAATCAAAATTGGGTCACTACTGGTTCGGGAGACTGCTGCAGCGGAGGAATTTCCGCTGCAGCAGGACTGTGGTAACGGTCGGAGTCCCACCGTGATGAATATGGGAAATAACAGTTGGAACCTCCGCCAGCGACACTTTTGCCGCTGTAGCGGGTCTGCTGCTGCGGAAATGTGACTGTTGCAGTGGGTGATGGGAATAAAGAATGGGTTTTATGGGAATTCTGGGTTATTTTCAATTATTTTCAAAACGTGAAAGAGCAAGGTCTGAAGGTAAATTCTTCTTCAGAGCAGAAAATTGACACTCTAAGGTGATTTTCTTGATCCCCTACCCCTTTAATGGTTATGCTCAATTGTAGAAAGCTTAGGGGGCCTTTTAATGGTGGAATTCTAAGATTAGAAACCCTAGGTTGATACACTAGGGTTGGATTATGGGGAGTAATGGGATGGTTAGATTGAAGGTTTATGGGTAGCAATCGCTTCTTAAGGACCTTCATGTTAACAATTACGGGTTAGAAAAAGAGGGAGAAGTAGAAATAGGTTGAATGGAAGGGTTTTCTAGTGAAAGTACCCAAAAAAGGGAGTGTTTGATCTATGTACACCCTAATTGAAGAGTAAGTAATGTATTACTTTGTATTGTGTAGATTTTGAGCGTCCCAAAGCTTTGAGGAAAGGCAAGCTCCCGCAAAGTAGCTGAATTGCTATCTTCAAATATCGAGGTAGGTTATGGTTATAGGGTTAGAATTTGCATAATGACTTGTATACAAGTGTGATAATGGTATGTGATTGTTCTTATGACATTATGTGATATGAGATTGTCTATTTGAATTAAATAGTGGAAATCATGTTAATATGAGTTAATCATGAACTATTGTGAAAATCTTGTGGACCGTAAAGTGAAATTCTTTTAAGAAGCTTCAATATGAATTGATTATTTGTAATTGTGTAAGTGATGGAGTGGAATGTATACTCCTAAGTGTTGAATTATATATATATATGGGGGGGTGTAACTTGTTACATTGCGTAATGAAAAATGATTTGAATAGTAAAGAAATCCTGAGATGAGTGGCTCGTGCCCAAGGGGAGCATCCCGGCGAGCATTATTATTGAGCAGCTCATTTTCGAGGGGAGCATCCAAATGAGCATATGAGTGGGAGCGGGTACCATGCCCGGTACAATATATAAATTTCTAGAGTCTCCTGCAGGTCATGAGTGGAAGGGCAAAAATAAGACCCTCTGGCATGTATGTACACTGAATTTGTGGATTGAGTAGTTACAGTGATATAGAAGAGGTGTGTGCTCATCATGTCACCATTTATTTACTTTGTTTATGTTATGCTTTTACTCATATGTAAGACTAAATGAAGAATGTGCTAAGTGATTATGGAAATTATGGGTTTTGTTTATTAGAAATGAATAGAAGAATATGAATCTGATTCGAAGTGTGACATGGTTCCGATGCTGTTAAATGTTGAGGGATTCTTGCCTGTAGTTCCTATTGTAGTTGAGTGATAAAGATGGGTACTTATTGATGCTCATACTTGTGCTATATCGAATTGAGTTTTAAAATATGTGCATTATTGACACTGATGAAACTAATGAATTGATGACTGAAGAACTGATGAAGGTGCAGCTAAGTAGAGCTACTGCCTGAGGCAGTATCGCAACAGAAGAATGATGTGCTATGGATTTACAGCACTATTGACGTTCAAAATTAAGAAAATAGCATGGACTTAGGTGTATTTATGTGGATATGAGGCACTTTTCCTTTGATTTCAGGATAAATGGGTATTGGAGCATAAATTTTCAAAAGGAAGCTAAAAGTGTGCAAAACAGCGCAAAAATGCAGTCCACCGTATAAACTGTAGGATGGACCTACGAGTCGTACTGACGGCCGTGATAAGAAGCAGAAGGCTGAAACTGGAAGAATGAACCTAAGAGTCTTGCCACGGATCATACCAAGCGTGTACGAGTTGTGATAAGGAAGTCGTGATGAAATTCAGAAGAATTGCACAAGAGGCTGATTCTCAGTACAAGAGGAGACCACCACCCGTGAGAGCTTGGTATGAGTCATACTATACCAATCGTGGTGAACTTCAGACAAATTGTTGATTCAGAATCAAGCCACGGAAGCTTGGTACGAATCGTAGGAAGGAGTTACGAATCGTACCTTGGCCTGACACTTAGCCAAAAAAAATCAGCCAACAATCCAACCACGAGAAGCTGCCACTGGCTGTAAGATGCTCCTACGAGTCGTAGGATGAGCCATGATGAGGTCGGCATCAGATATGGAAAATCGCCCTGTTAGCCTAGGAAAAGGATTCTTTTGCCTATATAAATATGTTCTAAGTTTTATTTCTTAGGGGAGACGTTAAGTAAATTAGGTTTTAGTTGAAAAACATTGTAGTAGACAATTTTACATCTTTGAAAGAGAGAATTGAGTTGGTTCAACCTTGGAATCAACATTTTCTTGAATTCATATTGTTCTTGCTACTTGTTCTTCAAGATTTTGCTGATTAATTAAAGGAAGAGTTTTTCTCAATCATATTTGTAAGTACTGTTTTTATGTCTTTAATGATGAACACACTTCACAATCTTGCAACTATGAGAGGCTAAAACCTCCATAGCTAGAGTTGTGGGAACCATGGTGGATTAACAAGCCAGGGTTGCACAAAGTGAGTCTAAAACCAATACTAATTACTTATATTGTATTCTCTTCATTCTTTAATGATTCTTAGCAGTGTACAACATTTAGAAGTGCCAGAATTCTTTACTTTCTTTGGTCGAAGAGGTAGAGATTAGGAAAAGAGAATTACAATGGCGCCTTGATCTTGATGATCGTTATAATAACTTGAGTTGTGGTCGCATGATAGTTATATCTGGAACTTAGTGATAACGGTTAGTTTGGAAACGCTCATGAAACTTGGTCGAGTAATTGAGTATAGTAATTCAATAAGGATTGGTCGATCGTTTGAATGAACCTATGTTATCAGTTCTGTAAGTAAGTATTGGTGAAGATCACAAGTGTATACCTAAAGCTATTATAAATCCATGTGGAATACAAACCCTAGTTATCCTTTAATGATTGATTCACAACCATAATCTTGACAGCTGCTTTGTTTTTACTATTGATTATTATTAGAATTCCCCCAATTGTGAAGTAACTATCATACATGTTCACTTACCGGCTGTAATCTAGATCTTCCATATTCCCTGTGCGATCGATCCCAACCTTTAAGTTTGGTTCTTTATTGACAACGTCCGCTTCATACTTCAATTATAAGTGTGGTTTGAGCATTATCAAAAAGTGGCACCATTGCCAGGGAATACGGCTAAGACTAGGTTATTAGCTTGTATTTGACTTGTTGGTAGTTACTCTACTTTTTAACGTTTTTTCCTTTGTTTTTATTTGTTATTATTTTGTGAATTCCTCATGTTTTAATCGAGGCATAAATCCTCCACTCAAACACTCAAGATGGAACATGATCAGCTGTCAACCTTAGTGGAAGGAATTGTGACTAATGATACATTGGCAGCTGCGATAATGAATTATGGAGACAACGGGAGCCCAGAATACACAGAAATGGTTAATGCTTTAAATAGGATAGGGTCAAATAGATTTAGCCCAAAGAAGTTAGACCTGGATCTAAAGAACCGTTCAACACCACCGACCAAGCTATCTGTGGAGGTACTACCAATCCTTGAGCTAAAAGCACTACCTCCTCATCTCAAGTTTGCATTCCTTGGAGAAAAAAACACTTTGCCGGTTATAATTGCAGCAAACCTATCAGATGAGCAGGTGGAAGATGTGGTCAACATATTGAAAATATACAAGAAGGCAATTGGCTGGACCATATCTGATATCATCGGAATCCCACCAGGCATATGCACCCATAAGATCCAGCTAGAACCATATTGTAAGCCAAGTATAGAGCATCAGCATTGCCTGAACTCCCCCATGCAAGAAGTGGTGAAAAAGGAGATTATCAAGTGGCTGGACGCTGGGGTAATATATCCCATAGAAAATAGTCAATGGGTAAGTCATGTTCAGTGCGTACCAAAGAAGGGAGGGATCACAGTGGTGCCCAAAGCAAAGAATAAGCTGATACCGACAGAACTAGTCACAGGATGGTGTGTATGTATGGACTACAGGAAACTCAAGCACCGCACCCAGAAGGATCATTTTCCAATGTCATTCCTGGATCAGATGCTTGATAGACTGGCCGGTAGAGGATGGTATTTCTTCCTTGACGGATATTCAGGGTATAATCAGATCACTATTGCTCTAGAAGACCAGGAGAAGACAACCTTTACCTGTCCGTATGGGTTCTTTGCTTTCAAGAGAATGCCCTTTCGACTGTGTAATGCACCAGACATCTTCCAGCGTTGTATGATGTCCACATTTTCATACATGGTAGAAGACATCATTAAAGCATTTATGGATGATTTCTCGGTTGTAGGTGAGTCATTCGAGTCCTGCCTTGAGCATCTCGGTAGAGTTCTAAAACGATGTGAGGAAACCAATTTGGTCCTAAATTGGGACCAAAGTGAGTCTAAAACCAATACTAATTGCTTATATTGTATTCTCTTCATGCTTTAATAATTCTTAGCGGTGTAGAATGTTAGGAAGTGCCCGAATTCTTTACTTGCTTTGGTCGAAGAGGTAGAGATTAGGAAAAGAGAATTACAATGGAGCCTTGATATTGATGATCATTGTATTAACTTGAGATGTGGTCGCAGGATAGTTATATCTGGAACTTAGTGATAACGGTTAGCTTGGAAACGCTCATGAGACTTGGTCGAGTAATTGAGTATAGTCATTCAATAGGGATTGGTTAATTGTTTGATTGAACCTAAGTTATCAGTTCTGTAAGTAAGTATTGGTGAAGATCATGAGTGTATACCTAAAGCTGCTATGAATCCATGGGGAACACAAACCCTAGTTATCCTTTAATTATTGATTCACAACCATAATCTTGACAGCTGCTTTGTTTTTACTATTGATTATTATTAGAATTCCCCCAATTTTGAAGTAACTATCATACGAGTTCACTTATCGGCTATAATCTAGATCTTTCATATTCCCTGTGGGATCGACCCCAACCTCTAAATTGGGTTCTTTATTGACAACGTCTGCTTCATACTTCAGTTAGAAGTGTGGTTTGAGCGTTATCATGTAACTTCTTCCGCTGCGGTGAGACCTCTATAGCGGTCAAGTGACTGTTGTAGTAGTCAAGTGACTGCTGTAGCAAAAGGCCCAATCCAGTGAGCGGGCCGGTTGTCACCTAGGTAGATCTAGTGTACTGGAAATGGATTCTATATTTCTATAAAATGTTGGAGACTTGTTTATATCATGGTTTTTATGTTTACACATTATTATGTGAGGTGGGTCGATGATGCCTACTAGTACCGTGATATGTACTGACCCTACGCCTGCACTTATTTTCTGAGTGTAGAATTTGACCCAGGTAGTTCTTTGCATCCTCACCTATAAGCAGCAGCAGTTCATGGAAAGGTGAGTAGAACAAGGAGGCAGTGTCACTCCGCCGTTTTGGAGATGTCCTTCTCTTTCAGATACTTATTTTCTTTGTTTTTAGTTTTAAACATTCTTAGAGTTGTAAATAGATATTTCTTGCAATGACTTTTAGGTCTTGGGATTAATTTAGTTTTGTTTTGATTGGTTGTAAGAAGTCGATTACTGTTTTTGATGATACCTTTCATTAATTATAGCTCTTATCTCTTTCTGAAAGTTTGATGTTGGGGTATTTATTGAGAATCGTTGGTTCGCCCATTGAGGGGGTTAGTATGGTCTGTACAATGGAACCCTCAATGTTGTCTCTTTCAAACTTTCATTATATCTCTCAATCTTTGTATCCAATGTCTACTCTATAATTCTTTGTGGATGTTATGATACATTTTAAAATTCATATTCAAAATATTTTCATAACTTGGCAGTTTGATGAAAAGGCAGAGTCGTCATCAAATATTATGAAAATTAGAAAATCGTTATTTAAAAGTTATTTTCAAAAATCTTTATTTTAAATCAGAGTCCGAGTAAAGGTTCAACTAATTTTTTAAAGAAGGTGTTAGAAACTTTAAAAAACCTACAAATACGATTACCAGCGAACTAAAATATGTTTATGGATAAAATATAACTTTTTTTTGTAAAATAGGGGTTTATAAAAAAAAATACTTAGCACTTATCTAACTTTTTGAAAAAATGCAAGTACTTAATAATAAGGTTAGAAAAAGGTCTTCATAAAAGTATGGTCTTCAAATAAAAACGTAAATGCTTCTCTTTGAAAAATAAAGGGCTTCATCATTAGAAGAGAAAAAAACAAAAAATATTTTTTTAGGTCATTTTGTCTAATTTATCAAAATTCTTTTGAAAAAATATTTTTTGAAAAATCTCTTTTGGATGATTTGAAATTTTTGTTACTCATCCATTTATTTTACCCCATATAATGAAATGAATTAAACTTCAAAGTTTAAAATAATAATTTTAACTTCCCAATATTATTCAATTTAAGATTACGGGTTAAATGGTCAACTCAATCTTATTAAACATGAATTTAAGTTACTTAATAACTATGAGGTGTCATGAAAGATTCTCCTAATTATTCTCGGGCTCAAGTAAACCAATTTTGATAAATATCTACACAAATAAATCACTTGAAATGATATTTCATTAAAAAGAAATCAATAAATAATTTAAACTCATATAGAAATTCATCTAGGTTAAATAAAATTGAACCAAGAAATATGTTAGTGACACAAAGTATAATCGAAAAATACTAAAGATATGGAATGATTATAGGACTTTAACTCGCAATCTAATAATGTGATTATCCCTCTTCCTCTTTTTTTCATCTGACGAGAAGTGGATCTTCGGGGCTGCGAATTATTTTAGGCCTTAACGCATTTCTGCTTCTGAATCTATTGTGAAGTCTGACTCAGAGCTACTATTATATTATTAGGCTTCTGGCCCCACAAAAAATGTGCAAGGAATAGGGTAGTCTATTGGACTTGCGTCAATTTTATGAATCATAAATGAGAAAAAAAAGGTTAGTACTCTAATAAACATACAAATATTTCTAAGGGAGATATTTGAAGTTCACAGTAACTAAGCTCTCAAATAAAGGATATTAGTATTTAAGAAATACTCACATGATATTCTAACAAAAAAATTCACACAAATTTTACTATAATATTTCATGTTTAAACTTAGACAATAAATCACGTTGTAGACATTAAACACGTAAATATATACCAAGTATAACTACAAAGAGATGATGTAAATTATACATTTCACAAATCACAAATAGGTAAAACTAGACACACACAGTGGCCTTAAAAGAAGTTGTTTTCATGACTCACTCAATGCACTCTTGTACTTAGAATGATGAAGAATAGAAATATGTTTGTCAGCTTTGAGGCATACAAGTTTTAAATTCAAAATTATAATCACAACAACACCAACAATTAATCGTAGGAAACTGATTTTTTTTTAAGAAAAAAATTTATTTAATTTTCTGAAACTCATTCGTTCAAGTAATACCAATGACTATAGTAGCTTTAGAATAAATGCAGAAGAAAAACATACTAACTTTACATACTTTTCATTCACAGGGAAAAGTATTAAAAACTATTTCTGCTAATGTTTTGGACTTAGATCATTTCTTGAAAGAAAAAAAGCTCATCATTTTAAAAATTTTGGATAAAATAAAAATTACACATAACTTGAAAGAATTATTACCCTATCACTAGAGTAAAATCTAAAAATAACACTTGTTTGGCTAAAAAGGACCCTTTGAAGATAGTCTTGGATAAAACCAGCTCTAGATCGTTTGGATTAAAAACAAAACATGTCAATTGTGTTCCAGTTGAGTCGTTAATAGGTAGAAATAGAGGATGATCATTAGAATTTCAATATACATGACGTCGAAAAGGTTTTCTAGTATATATGTAAACCTAAACTGACACTTCAATAAAGAATAAGAACAAAAGAGAAATAAAAATACGAACAAAAGAGAAATAAAATTCATACTCTTTATATAAATTTAAGGGAAACTACACAAGTAAAGTGGCAAAACTCAATCATGTTAAGTTAATACCAAATTTTAGCAGAAAAATAGAATAAGAATATAAACAAAGTATCAAAACAAAATGAAAAGGAGAAGGAAGGATCATTTAAAATAATGACCACTGACAATTGATTATTTTTGTCCAATCATTGTCAAGGGATAACCACTAATTTATTGTACCTTAATAAGTTTGAAACTTCTCATAACTAGCTTGGGACTAGAAAAATTAATCTTAAATCAAGACAATCAAAACAAAATGAAAAGGAGAAGGAACGATCATTTAAAATAAAGACCACTGAATATTGATTCTTTTTGTCCAATAGTTGTCAAGGGATAACCACTATTTTATTGTACCTTGATAAGTTTGAAACTTCTCATAACAATCTTGGAATTAGAAAAATTGTTCTTAGATCAAGATAATGTTCTTTTGGAATTGAAACCAAATGATGGCAGACTTAAGATAAACATACAAAATGCAGTATATTCACATTATCTTCTAGTCTAAATAGATACCAATAGAGAGAGGTGAGACTTATGCACATAAAGAGAATGGAAGAGGATACTCAAAATTGAACCAAATTCAAATTAGTTTCAAACCAACAAACTGAAGATACTACCATAAACAGTCGTTCTATTATACTCATAGAAAAGTATTAAATACCTTAAAACTTACACTATTCTAGAATAAAAACAGAACATATTTAAGAACTAATATACTTAAACTAATTCGTCTTTAACAAGAGAAGACAATAACCTTTTTGAAAAATAAATATTAACCTATTTAAGAAAAAAATAAAGGAAAATAATTTCAACACATTATAGATAAGGAAAAGGCAAAAAAAGTCAAATAAGAAAAATATAAACTAAAGAAAACTTAATCAAGCAAACAACTTCAAACTTAATATAGAAACTTAAATATAAGTAAATGAAATTACTTTTCTCAGGCCAGTGAACTTGGAGATGAGCGAGTTGATGAACTTGATATCACTAATATTTTGACTCACATAAAGAAGAGAATGAAGTTCATAGGAAAAAAGTGGTTGTCGAGATTCGGTTTAGTAAGTGAAAACTTGTTCTAGATTCTCAGAAAATTCAAAGAATGAGAAAACGTTCATATTTTTATTTTTCTTTCCTTTTTCCTATCCAGAACTTTGTTCTAATGGTAAAGATGGGAGTTCTATTTTTAGAACCCCAAAATGAGATAGGGTTTAAATTTATAATTAATTTTCAAAGACGAAAATACAAAGAGAGCAAAAAAAATCTTACCTTCTTTCGGATTGGAAGGGGATGGAGACCCTTCTCCACTTTCACAAGCTAACAGTGGAGAAGGTAAGGTTTCTGGTGGAGTTTGGGGATGATGGGATGGGGCTGCATGTTGTCGAGGAGAATATAAGGGACAGAGAACAGGTTGAGGAGGTGGGAGTCTGGGAATGTTGAATTTTTGGGAGGGAAAAGAGGTCTGCGGGTGAGGTATGGATTGGGGTGTGTCTATGAGGTTCGGGGAAGTGATGAGAGGAGAGAGGGTAGGGGATAAGGATAGGGATTTGGGGGAGGCATGCAATATAAAAAGGACTACTTTTCTTGACTTATTTTGAGTCATCCAATTATCTTGATCGAATGACTATGATTAAATTATGGGGAAAAAGTGTGTGGGTGTGTGTGGGTGTGTGTTTGTAATCTGATTAATATATATTTATACATATAAGAAGAGTAACCAAAATATTAATAAAATAGCTAAATTTATTAAAATCATATCACTCTTTAAGAAATCAATTTGAGATAAGATTTAGACAACATATCTTTCAATTAATTAAACAAGCTTCTCGAATTTAATAAAATAAAATATTTTTTTGTAATAATGGACTAATCGTTAAACTTAAGTCGTAAATGAGTCGTATTTGCAAACTAACATACATACTTAATATTACATACAATATATATATATATATATATATATATATATATGGATATTTTATAAAATAAAATGGAAAAATAACACCAAAATATTTTTGTAAAAAAATTAATTATGTAAAATAAATATTTTACTTACTTTGTCATTGGATAAGCCTGAATAATCAATTAAAATATAAAGAGCCAAAATTGGGTGTCAACAATTGCCCCTTTCTTTGGCTAGGGATAATGAAATAATGGCTGGGTAAAGAAAATTAACAAATCTAATTTTATCCGACCACCAAATTCATATCTGAAAATGATACGATTTAATGAAATTATGAATGAACCTCGAATTTTTGTTTCCTCATATCGCAGGTTGAATTAGAATTCAGGCTACATGTAGTTCAAAATGCTAGAGTTTATGCATGATTTGAAAGATTTCAAAAGTCTGTCTTAGAGTTGAGTTATGTAGAGATTGAGAAAATTGAGAAAATGATGAGTAGGAAATCTTTAGAATACAACCGATATTTAAACATCGAGCTCGCCTATATGTATTCCTCAAAATGGAAAGTAGGTTGTATGTAGTTCGACTCAATTGGTTGAAAAGGTATCTCTTATGATGAGGTAACCTTTATAATTCAAGATGAATGAAGGATTAATATGAGTATGGAAAAGAGGCTTGCAACCTCTCAACTATGAATGTGGCGTACTTCACATCCACAAGCATGGACTTACACGAACATAGTTTCCATACTCCTGGTGTTGTCACCCAGATTCCAAAATAATGATAGCGCTCTGGCATGACTTTAAAGGTTATCCTGAAACTGAAAAATCAAAACAAAAGTAATAATCCACATGCCTTCTTACAGGTTTATAGTTTGAATGTAGTGAAAGTTAATCCTTAACTCATGTCCAAAGAGTTTGATATTCCTCTTCAGAATTATGCCCCAGTTCACTATAAAGAAAAGGGACCACGTTGCTCCGCAAGCACCTGAATCCTTCTATAAAATAATATTTAATAATTCTACATAAGTGACACCATCTGATGCTCTTTGGATATATTGTATTCGCAACCCTCTTCAAATGGAATGAATGTTAATGTCTTTTTCAATAGCAAACATCACTCTTTACCGAATATTATGAATAAGTAATGAAGAAAATAAGCCTATACCAGTATTCGACATTAGAAATGCATGTAATGAACATTGGCCTCCTTTGATATTCGAGGTTATAAATGAATATGATGAACATTAACCTCCTCCGATATTCAATGTTATAAATAAATGTGATGAACGTCGATCATGTCCGGTATTCGATGATGCAAATAAATACGATGAATGTCGTCCTCCTCTGATATTCGATGTTGTAAATAAATATGATAAATATCATCCTCCTCTAGTATTCAATGTTGTAAATAAATATGATGAACGTCGGCATCCTCTAATATTCGATATTTGTAAATAAATATGATGAATGTCAGTCTCCTGCGGTATTTGATGTTTGTAAATAAGTAGTGATGAATGATGGCCTTTTCAGTAATTGAAAATTAAATATGATGGTCCTCTCGACTTTGAATATACCATTTTCCTCTTCGCTTTTGCATATATGATGGCCCTCTCGGCAATGTAAAAGAAATATGATGGCCCTCTCAGAAACTATAAAATAAATATGATGACCCTCTCAGTAAGTAGAAATAAAAATGATGGCCCTCTTGGAACTTGAAAATTAAATATGATGGCCCTCTCGGCAACTGAAAAGTAAATATAATGTCTCTCTCGATAACTGAAAAGTAAATATAACGGTGCTCATGGCATTTGAATGTATAATGGCCTTCTCGGAAATATAAAAATATAATAGCTTTCAACTGTGAGCGTCATTCTTTGGTTGATTTATTTGGAAATAGACATGAGGATTTGCATGTACTAGAGAGAACCCTTTAGATTACATGGATACCTTGCCTGGCAGGTACCCTCCTTTGCGTAGGAAACAAGTGTAGTACCCCAGGAACCCAAGGATTAGACCCGGGATTCAAAATAGGGAAAATGTAAAATTTGTGTTGCAGCAACAGAATGCGTCGTTGGACGACTCGTGAGGACATCCCACGAGTCATTAGGTGACTCGTGGGGAGGCCAGGAAAGAGTTGGGAAGTTTGGAGGAAAAGGGGTCCCCACAGGCATGGGAATGACTCGTGGTCAGACACCATGAATCGTTAGGTCAGTCGTAGGGTAAGGGAGAAGGTAAATAGAAGAAGGCAAGACAGTTTATTTTACGGAAGCTGACCACGACTCATTGGGTGTGGTAACGAGTCGCGGTATGAGTCATGGGGTGATATAAGTGTGAGTGATGTAATTGAGGCACTGCACTTGATGATTGGTGGCCACGAGTCGTAGTCACCCCCAACGAGTTTTTATTTAGTCGTTGCCAGTCTAGGACGTCAGGCTAGATAGTGTACTCGACGAGCAGCATGACTAGTCATTTGCCTCAGTGACGAGTCGTCAGGTCGTCCGTTAGGACCACCTGATAGTTATTTTCTGCGATTTAGTAAGGGCCTTTTCGTAAATTCTAAACGTCCAAAAGCCTATCCTACATCGTTGAAGTCTCACTTTAATGAGTTTTAAGAGGGTAAAACCTATTCTAAGTCATTCATTACGTGCATGCAAGCTTGAGAGGTTGAAGAGGTGATTCAAGGCTTGTATTCAAGGTTTCCATCCAATTTCCTCTTGAGTAATCAAAGATTTGGTGGAATCAATCCCTTCCAGGTATGTAGGTTTATGAGTGGGTATTTCCTTCCACACCCATGCCTAATCTCTATCTAAGTATGAGAAATACCTTGATCAAGTTATGGGGTTTTCACCCAATTGTATAATTCTTCAATTTCTATACATGGGTACGAATAGATTATATTTCTATTGATGAATTGTGAGGCTTGGGTAGATTTTAAATTATTTTCAATCAAAATTGTGCTTTCTAATTTATGAAATTTAATGCCCATGGATGAGAAGTTCATGAAAGAAGAGAATGATGGTGAATGTAAGATGATGATGAGATTTGATGATGAAAAGCATGTTTCTAAAGCTACCCATGATTATGATATTATTTTCAAAATGAATTGAATAGATTCAAGCATGATAAAGTTTTGGGCAAAGCCCTTATATCGAGTATGATGTTGTAGTATCTCTAAAGTAAGCTTACCACATGGTTTTGGAGTAAGGGTTTCACTTATCTTTTAGCTTGTGGTATGTTTTAAAATAAAGCTTCTCATATGAATGAATTCACAATTCAGATGTATGTTATTATTGAGCTTCGTTTTCATATGATGTCGGGTCTATGCATGATTTTATTATTGAATTTTGTCAATAGACAATGTTGAGCTTCGTTTTCATACGATGTTGAGTTTATGCATGATATCATTGTTGAGCTTCGTCAATAGATGATTTTGAGATTCATTATATACGATGTAGCATTGCATGTTTTGGGAGAAGAGTCTACCACCGAGTGGGCTAAGGGTCAATCATCCTATGCCCCAGAACTACGCGCCAACTTAGGTTGATACTATACTATTATATTATTGGGTCAATCAGCAGGCCGTTGCGCATGTTCCCCAAAATGGCAATGCAGCGGCGACTTGAGTCAGAGACTTTTTGAGGATGAACCCGCCGGAGTTCTTGGGGTCCAAGGTAGATGAAGACTCGTATGATTTCATTGATGAGACTGTCAAGATCACCCAAGTCATGGAGGTGATTAGTGTTGAGTGCGCAGAGTTAGCCTCCTACCAGTTGAAGGGGGTTGTGCATATCTGGTTTCGCCAATGGAAGGATAGTAGAGTCGCAGGAGCAGGTCCGATAAAAATGGGAGGAGTTTCATGTTGCATTCCTAGATCGGTTCTTCCCTCAGGAGATAAGGGAGCCGAAGGCTGTTGAGTTTGTAAACCTGAAGTAGGGAAGAATGACAGTGCAAGGGTATTCCCTTGAGTTTACTCGCCTATCAAAATATGCCCCGGAGTTAGTGGCTGACTAGAGGACGCGGGTGAGCAGGTTTATGCATGGTATAGGAGGGTATTTGGACAAGGAGTGTCGGATTTCTATGCTTCACCAGGATATGGACTTCCCTCGCATAGTGTTGTACGCCCAGCAGATAGAAGTGGCACATTCGATAGAGAGGGAGGCCAAGAGGGCCAGGACCGTGGACCACAGATTCTCTCAATAGAGGTCCGGTGGTGGGCACCGACAGCAGACTCACCAGAGATCATTAGCCCCAGCATCTTCAGCATTGAGTGTGCCATCCAGGCCTATACATGATCATAAAGGGCAAGCATCAGGCTCAAGGGGTCAGAGAAGCAAAGCCACAGATTCTAGCATCCCGGCGTGTCGCAGATGTAGTCGGGGGCACACAGACCAGTGCTTGGCAGATTCAAGTGCTTGTTTCGGGTGTGGGCAGTACGGACACATGCTTAGAGATTTTCCAGCAGTGAGACGGGATCAGGTTGGGGGCTGGGGCCCAGCTTCTAGTTCAGCAGCCCTTCCCACACACTCAGCACATCAGGGGCATCTACTAGCACAGCTGGCAATCAGGGCCAGAATAGATTCTATGCTCTAGCTTCCCGTCAGGAGCAGGAGGTCTCCCTGGATGTGGTCACTGGTATGTTGTGAGTTTTCCATATTGATGTATATGCTTTGCTAGATCTGGGGGCTACATTGTCTTTTGTGACACCATATGTGGCCAGTAGCTTCAGAATCAGTCCCGATGTCTTGTCAGAACCCTTCTCAATTTCCACTCCAATAGGTGACTCAATTATAGCTAGACGGGTTTTAAAGGTTTCACAGTCTCAGACCTTCATAAGGTCACCTCAGCAGATTTGATAGAGTTAGCCATGACCAATTTTGGTGTTATTCTCAGCATGGATTGGCCAATTGCATGCTATGCTTCAGTTAATTGTAGAAATCGGGCAGTAGAGTTCAGATCTCTGGGTGAGCCAGTCTTAGAAGGGAACGGTATTTCAGTTATGCCTGTAGTTCGATTCATTTCCTACATTAAGGCCAGGAAGATGATTTCTAAGGGTTGCATGTACCATCTAATTAGGGTTAAGGATGTCGAGTCCAAAACCCCGACTATCCAGTTAGTTCCATTAGTACGTGAGTATCAAGAGGTCTTTCTCGGTGATTTGCCAAGTGTTCCTCTCGAGCAGGAGATGGATTTCGGTATTGACCTTCTTTCTGACACGCAGCATATATCTATTCTTTCCTACAAAATGGATCCAACCAAACTAAAATAGTTGAAGGATCTGTTGAAGGACTTGTTAGATAAGGGCTTTATTAGGCCCAGTAAGTCTCTATGCGGTGCACCAGTGTTATTTGTCTGGAAGAAGGATGGTTTTCTTCGGATGTGCATTGACTATCGGCAGTTAAACAAGGTCACTATTAAGAACAGGTATCCTTTACCCAGGATCAATGATTTGTTTGATCAGCTTCACAATGCCAAGTGTTTCTCCAAGATTGATCTCAAATTCGGGTATCACCAGCTCAGGGTTCGAGAGAGTGACATCCCAAAAACCACTTTCAGGACTCGGTATGGTCACTACGAATTTGTTGTTATATCTTTTGGACTAACCAATGCCCCTGCAACTTTTATGGATCTAATGAACAGGGTGTTCAAGGCATATTTTGACACGCTCGTGATTGTGTTCATTGATGACATCCTTATACTCTCAAAGCGAGGAGGAGCATGCTGCTCACTTGAGAGTAGTGCCTCAGACCCTCAAGGATCATCAGTTGTATGCAAATTTTAGCAAATGTGAGTTTTGGTTGGACTATGTGCCATTTTTCTGCCATGTGGTATCGAGTGAGGGCATAAAGGTAGATTCTCATAAAATCAAGGTATTGAAAAATTGGCCTAGATTAGTGAATCCTTTAGACATTAGGAGTTTCTTGGGTTTAGCTGGCTACTATCAGAGGTTTTTTGAGGTTTTCTCCTCCATCGCAGCACCTTTGACCAAGTTGACTCAGAAGAAGGTAAAGTTCCAATGGTCAGAGGCTTGTGAGAAAAGCTTCCAAGATTTGAAGACTCGACTCCCTTCAGCACCAGTGTTGACCCTACCCAAGGGTACCGATGGTTTTGTGGTGTATTATGATGCCTCGATAATCAGATTTGGGTGTGCATTGATGCAGCATGGGAAAGTGATAGCATATGCCTCAAGACAGTTGAAAGTCCATGAGAAGAATGACCCGATCCATGACCTTGAGTTGCCCGCAGTGGTATTCGCGTTGAAGATATGGCGGCATTACTTGTATGGGGTCCACATGGATGTATTCACGGATCACAAGAGCTTGCAATATGTGTTCACGCAGAAAGATCTCAAACTTCAGCAAAGGAGGTGGTTGGAGCTACTAAAGGACTACGACATGAGTTTCCTTTACCAATCGGATAAGGCTAATGTGGTAGCAGACACACTTAGTAGGCTCTCTATGAGAGTGTGTCCCACGTGGATGAGGGAAAGAAGGAGTTGATGAAATATGTCTATTGACTTACGAGGTTTGGAGTTAGATTGGTCAACTCGATCGATGGCAACATTATTATGCAAAACGGATCAGAATCGTCCTTGGTGACTAATGTGAAGGCTAGACAAGATGAGGATCCAATTTTGGTAAAGCTGAAAGAAGTCATTCGGAGTCAGAAGGTGGAGGTCTTCTCCCAAGGAGAAGATGGCGAGCTGCGGTACCAGGGCCGTTTATGTGTTCCAGAAGTTGATAATTTAAGGGGTCGGATATTGCATTAGGCACATGGATCCAGGTATTCTATCCATCCGGTTTCCACCAATATGTATCATGATTTGCGAGAAATATATTGGTGGAATGGCATGAAGAAAGATATTGCAGAATTCGTAGCCAAGTGCCGGAACTGTCAGCAAGTGAAAGTCGAGTATCAAAGGCCGGGAGGCGTACTTCAGGATATTAGCATTCCCACTAGGAAGTGGAAAGAGGTTAATATTTATTTCATTACAGGCCTACCTCATACTCACCTACGCTACAATTCTATTTGGGTGGTGTAGACAGGTTGACCAAGGCTACACACTTTCTATCGGTCAAAACCACAAATTCAGCGGGTGATTATGCTAGACTGTATATCCAGGAGTTGTTGCAATTAAATAGAGTGCCCTTGTATATTATCTCAGACCGAGGCACTCAGTTTACCTCTCAATTTTGGTGGCCTTTTCAGAAAGGGCTTGGGACTCAGGTTAAGCTCAACACAGCCTTCAATCCACAAATGGATGGCCAAGCGGAACGAATAATCAATACTCTCCAGGACATGTTGAGAGCTTGTGTGATGGACTTTAAGGGTAGCTGGGATGATCACTTTCCCCTGATCGAGTTTGCTTATATTAGCAGCTGTCACTCCAGCATCCAGACGGCACCGTTCGAGGCTCTTTATGGGCAGAGATGTAGATTGCCCATCGGATGGTTTGAGGTTAGTGAGGCAGCTATGATAGGACCTGATTTGGTTCATAAGGCTACGGTGAAGGTCCAGTTGATTAGGGACAGGCTGAAGACCGCTTAGATTTGACAAAAGTCCTATGCAGATGTGAGGAGGAGAGAGTTGGAGTTCGAGGTGGACGATAGGGTGTTTCAAAAGGTATCTCCGATGAGGGAGTCATGCAGTTCAGAAAGAAAGGGAAACTCAGTCCCCGCTAAGTTGGTCCCTACCGGGTTATGAGAAAAGTTGGTAAGGTAGCATATGAGTTGGACTTTCCCTCAGAATTATCTTCCGTGCATCCTGTGTTTCATGTATCACTCTTGAAAAAGTTCTTGGGTGATCCAGCTTTAGATGTCCCAGTAGAAAGTGTTGGTGTGAGAGATAGCCTCAGTTATGAGGAAATTCTAGTTGCAATCCTGGATAGTCAGGTTTGGAGGCTGAGGAACAAAGAAGTAGCTTCAGTAAAGGCGTTATGGAGAAATCATCATGTTAAGGGAGCTATGTGGGAAGCCGAAGAGGATATGATGACTAAATACCCTCACCTATTCCCTACTGGCTCAGTTTCAGTTTGAGGTATCAATTTTTGCCCTAATTCTTTAATCAGTTTCTGCCCTAATTCTCTAATCAGTTTTCATGTTCAGTTCATGTGCACAAGTTTGTTTTATGTTATGATAGATGTATGTGATGTCTAAATTTAGTTCAGTTATGCAGTTCTTTTTGGAGGTAGTCATTTCGTCAGTTTTCGGTTTAAATTATCAGTATTTGCATATGATGATTGCATGTTTCTGCATTTTCTATGTGTTTCTAATATTCGAGAATGAATGTTCCCAAAGGGGAGATATTGTAATACCCCGGGAACCCAAGAATCATACACGGGAGTCAAAATAGGGAAAATGTAAAATTGGTGTTGCAGGCACAAAACGAGTTGTTGACGACTCGTGAGGACAACCCATGAGTTGTCAGGTGACTCATGGGTAGGCTAGGAAAGTGTTGGGAAGTTTGGAGGAAAAGGGGTCCTGACTGGCGTGGGAACAACTCGTGGTCAGACACCATGAGTCGTTAGGTCAGCCATGGGGTAAGGGAGAAGGAAAATAGAAGAAGGCAAGACGGTGTACTTAACGGAAGATAACCACGACTTGTTGGGTGTGGTAACGAGTCGTGGTGTGAGTCGTGGGGTGATATAAGTGTGAAGTGATGTAAATGAGGCAGTGCACTTGACGATTGGTGACCACGAGTTGTGGTCACCCCCAACGAGTCGTTATGTCAGTCTTTGCGAGCCCAGGACGTCAGGCTAGAAAATGTACTCAATGAGCAGCATGATGAGTCGTTTGCCCAGTGACGAGTCGTTAGGTCATCCGTTAGGACAACCTGACAGTTATTTTCTGTGATTTAGTAAGGGCCTTTTCATAAATTCTAAATGTCCTAAAGCCTATTAATTATATGCATGCAAGCTTGAGAGGTTGAAGAGGTGATTCAAGGATTGTATTCAAGGTTTCCATTCAATTTCCTCTTGGGTAATCAAAGATTTGGTGGAATGAATCCCTTTCAGGTATGTAGGGTTATGAATGGGTGTTTCCTTCCACACCCATGTCCAATCTTTATCTATGTATGAGAAATTCCTATGATCAAGTTATGGGGTTTTCACCCAATTGTATAATTCTTCAATTTCTATACATGGGTACGATTAGATTATGTTTCTATTGATAAATTATGAGGCTTAGGAAGATTTTAAATTGTTTTCAATCAAAATTTTGTTTACTAATTTATGAAATTTAATGCCCATGGATGAGAAGTTCATAAAAGAAGAGAATGATGATGAATATATGATGATGATGAGATTTGATGATGAAAAGCATGTTTCTAAAGTCACCCATGATTATGATTTTGTTATCAAAATGAATTGAGTAGATCCAAGCATGATAAAGTTTTGGGCAAAGCCCTTATATCGAGTATGATGTTGTAATATCTCTAAAGTAAGCTTACCACATGGTTTTAGAGTAAAGGCTTCCACTTATCTTTGAGCTTGTGGTGTGTTTCGAAATAAAGCTTCTCATATGCATGAATTCACAATTGAGATGTATGTTATTATTGAGCTTCATTTTCACATGATGTTGGGACTATGCATGATTTTATTATTGAGATTTGTCAATAGACAATGTTGTGCTTCATTTTCATACAATGTTGAGTTTATGCATGATATGATTGTTGAGCTTCGTCAATAGACGATGTTGAGCTTCATTATATACAATGTAGAAGATTCTAGCACCTAGCAGGCTAAGGTTCGGTCACCCTATGCCCCAGAACTACGTGTCAATGTAGGTTGATATTATTATATTATTGGGACCTCCCTTGTGAGCTATCCCCGGCCCTAATGGCCCATGAGCTTGATATCGATATCATGGTAGCGTCCTTAGCCCTGGCAAGATTTTGGACGGCTGTGCCCACTTGAGTGTGATAGTCAGGACCATGTAAGTTCTATTGTGGTATGTTGGTTAAGTAAAGAGTCTCCCATTGTCTATATGATTTAGGTTTGCTTTTTCATTACCCATGGTTATTATTTTAAACATGCATGTTCTAAAAGCAAGGTTTGACTCATTGTTCAGCTTTTCTTTATAAATGTCATATTTTAGCTTTGAGTCATTCGATTTAATTATGATGTTATGAAGCTATGCGTTGTCATGTTATGAAAAGACTATGATTTCAAAAAGAATGCATGAAATCCCTCCTCTCAGATTTGAAATCCTATGATATGTTATGAAATGTTTTAAATGATTTACTTTACTTAAGCGGTTTTACTTACTTTGCATGCTCGGTACATTCCATGTACTGACCGCATACTTTCTATGTTGTATCGTTTCATTATAAGGAACCCAACTCCCAAGCTCAGCCCCACTCACAATCAGTTGTCAGAGTTAGCACCTGTTTGGTTGGTGAGTCCTCATCCTCCGAGGGCTAGACTTTTAGTTTCGCGTATGTATTTTCAGTTCCGTATTGTTGAGTTAGTTGGGGTCTTATTCCATCAACTCGTCCAGATTAAAGGCTTTTCAGACTTATGTATGTAATCATCTTCGAATGTTATTTCTGATGTTATGTCGAGTTAGACTTCCACTAAGTTTATATTGTTTATTTCTTTAGTTTCTTGATTGGGTTAGATGTATGCTTGTGCCATAGATCGGCTTGGGGTCATTCGGGACTCCTTATCCCGTGTCTACGATTCGGGCCTCTATTCGGATCGTGACAACAAGAAAGTGTTTCTTTATGTACATATATTCAATATTAGCTCAATGTATTTCCCTTTTGGAAAGACTAAGTCAGTTGATAAATAATGATCTCCTAGGAACCTTATGAAAACATGCATCCAGATAAAAATCATTAGTTTTTGTGAAACTGATCTATGCTAACTTCTTCTGGTTGTTTTGTTCCTTATCTTAACAGCTTCAGGAATTTACTAGACCCTCCATGTTATGATATGGAGAAGACAAAGCAAAATATTTTGAAAAGATTAAAAAATTTAGCACGTAAATCGAAATAAATTTAGAAAAGTTTGTGCCAATTAGTTTGTCATGACATGCACAAAATGAACGGACATATTTTGTTTTGAAACTTGATATAACAGGCATCTTGTTGGCAATTGGAGATTTTCTGAAGCTCTGTTGCAGCTGGAGAATGAGGTCATCTTAGATTTCTTGTTGGTACTTGATGAAATTTCGGGGCTTTTCTCAAAATTTATGCCCCAGTTATGGCTTCAAAGCAAGTTAATATTATCGATAGGAGAATGATATCTTTTAGAAATTTTTGAGCTCCTTCTTAAAAATTGAATGATTTCAAATGATTCTCAAACTACTCTATAAGAGCTTGTATCATCTTATGGAATTTTTGAAATCCTCTCAAAAATTCTGCCTCAGTTGCCTATCCTAAACTAATCTTCAAATTTTTCTTCATGGGAATATTTAGTCTTGTGGAATTTTGAGATCCTCCTAAAAATTCTTCCCTAGTTTTCATTATAAAGAAAAATGAAAAACTTACAAGGAATACGATTGAGCCGATATGGCGCCTCTAAATCGCGTTAAGGCAGGAATCAGGTTAAACATAGTTTCGATTACATGAAAACAAATTTGATTTTTCTAATAAAGTGACAAAAGTTTATGTTGGCCACCTATATATCCCATTCTAGGAATTTAGGTCATCATGTAGTTCATATTACAAGGAAACGTTTTTCAAGTAGTACGAAATATTACAGAACTTACAAAAAAATATGCAATTAAAATGAAAGAAAAAGAAAATGCCAAGTTTCAAATGTATTATGTATTATCTCCTAAAATCATCCATGTTAATAGCTTTGGGCCACTCTTGGCCATCTATTTCTTCCAGAATCAAAGCACCTCCCGACATAACTTTGCAAACCACATAGGGACCTTGCCAATTTGGTGCAAATTTCCCTTTATAGTCATTATGGTAGGGGAAAAATAAGCTTCAGCACCAATTGGCCCACTTCAAAAGTTCAAGCTCTTACTCTTTTACTAAAAGCACGAGCTATTCTTCTCTGGTATAATTGATCGTGACGATAGTTGGCCTTCTATCATCTTCTATTTGGTAGACTTGGTAAAAAGGCCCCGACTTATTTCCAGAATTAGAATTCGACTACGGCTTCCCCCTTTTTTGGGGGGGATCAAATTCCTTACCAATTGCCACCTATAGACCCCCATCTCTTTTAATTTGTTTTGGATATTACCAGACCTAGCCTAGCATTCATAGATCAAACTAAAGCGGACAACTCCCCGAAGCATTTCGTCGATTACTACGCCCTTCCTCATCTCTTGGTGCCTAGGTATCCACCATATGCCTTTCCTCATTTAAACCCCGCCCTTCACTTTTAAGGCTATTCCGTCAGCCTTTTTCTCGTCAATCATTGCCAATTATTCATATCGATTGCAAAACCATTCAGCATAACTTAATTCTTCTTCTTGGATAATTCTCAGTGAAGGTATCTCAACCTCAATCAGTATAACTGCTTCTGTTCCATATACCAACAAATAAGGGGTCTCTCCGGTCGAAGTTCAAACTATTGTGTAGTAACCAAACAAAGCATAAGAAAATTTTTCATGCAAGGACCTATAATTGTCAATCATCTTACTTAATATTATCTTGATGTTCTTATTGGAGGCTTCTATGACTTCATTCAACTGAGGGCGGTAAGCGGTTGAATTATGGTGTGTGATATTGAATTACTCACATATCACTTACATCAGATGGCTATTCAAATTTGCTCCATTGTCCATGACAATAGATTATGATACTCCAAAATAGCATATCAAATTGTTGCAAACAAAATTAGCTACTACCTTTTTTGTCACAACTTTGTATGAGACAGCTTCCATCCACTTGGTGAAATAATCGATGGCAACTAAAAAAATGAACATGTGCCCATTGGAGGCAGGTGGTTCGATTTGTTTGTTGACATCCATGCCCTAAGTTGCAAATGAACAAGGGGATCTCATCACATTATGCTTGTTTGGAGGTACCTTAATTAAAATTTTGTGTATTTGGCACTGATGACATTTCTGGATGAATTGGCTATAGTTGCGTTCCATGGTTATCCATAAATATCCTCCTAGTAAGATCTTCCTAGCTAGGGTGTAACCATTCATGTATGGCCCACATACACCAGCATACACTTCTTCAAGAAATCTCATGGCTTCTATGGCATCTACATATCTTAGTAGTCCTAAATCAGGAGTTCTCCTATAAAAGATTTTTGCGCTGAAAAAGAAATTATTTTCCATTTGTCGGATTGTCTTTTTATGGTTACTTGTTGCATCTTCTGGGTATTTCCTAGTATCTAACTTCTTTATATCAACATACCATGGTTTTCTAGCTAGCTCTGCTTCCGCGTGCAAGAAATATGTAGGCTACTTTTTTAGATTTAATTCATGCAAACCAATGTAGTTTTTATTTGGGTAATGTATCATAGATGATATAGTGGCAAAAGCATTTGCAACTCATTCTGGATTCTTGGATTGTGTCTAAACTTAATATCCCTGAATTCATTACTCAACCATTAGACTAGATATACGTAAGGTAGGAATTAGAATTCATTATAGCCCGCTCTCTTTGAACTCGATGAATCAATAAATTTGAATCGCCAATCACTAGCAATTCCTGATATCCATATCGAGAGCTATTCTGAGACCAAGGATACATGTTTTGTATTCTGACATATTGTTGGTGCACGGGAACTGAAAGTTTATCTCTTAGAAAATAATGTTGTCCATTCTAATACGAACACTACTCTAATCCCAGAACCTGTGAAATTCACCACTCCATGGAAGAACATTCTCCAACCAGGATATAACTCTGTAATGACTTCTCCTATTAATACTACTTCCTCGTCAGAGAATAATGTCTCTAAGGGTTCATAGATTTCATCGATAGGGTTCTCTGCGAGGTGATCATCCAAGGCTTTCGCTTTAACTTCTTTTAGAGTCATGTACACTATATCGAAATCACTCAGCAGCATTTGTCACATCACTAGCTTCCTTGTCGGCATCATGTCACGACCCAAGTGGTTGTGATTGGCACCCACACTAACCCCTCCCCCCCCCCAGTGGGTAAACGTGGTGTCCCATCTAACCTATCCAAATTGCAGCATTCAAGCTAATCAAATAAATTATCATAAATCACATGGCTGAAGATTTGCATTAACAAAAGGAAATACTAGTGAAATATCTATTAAATCAGAAAATTGAACGTTATTGTACAAAGGAATCTAATTTAAACATCGTTTAAGAGTAGTAGGAACAAAATAAGTAATGAAATAATGTCTGGAATCAAAGACATCTTCTAGGAGGATTTGCAGCAGCCTAGAAAGGAAATCAGCTCACCCTTAGATAAATTGTCGTGGCCACTATAGATGGGGTCGGGAAGAACTTCCCAGGTTGCAGTTTGTACTCAGAAAATAAGTGAAGGAGTAGCATCAGTACAAACACAGTGTACTGGTAGGCATCATCGGCCAACCTTAAATAATAACATATATATATATATATATATATATATATATATATATATATATATATATATATATATATATATATATATATATATATATATATATATATGTAAATTGAACAACATACAACTACAGAAAGAGATAATCACTAAGGTAACATAACTTCTAGAATGATTCAAATCAAGGTTAAAAACTAGCCTGCTCACTAGATTAGGCTTCACTGCAGTGGTGACTAGGTCGCGGCAGTGGTCTCGCCACAACAGTAAAGGTACCGCTGCAGCAGTACTGTGTAGGTAGTAACTCGACCAAGCTGACACCTTAGATTCTCACTTAGAAAATTCTCAACAATCAATTCATCAACCCATCACAAGTTTATGCATAACTATACAAGTATAAAATAAGACACAGAAAGGTACAACAAAATTATAATTCACATGTAAACTACACAATCAAGGATTCCAGTTTTAAATGGTTCTCATATTCCTAAACCAATCTTGACCTCTTCCGGCCCTTCTCTAGTATCATACCCTCGGTAATGTACTGGTCACACGCCTCCATCACATCACTATATAAAACACATCACCGTATATCATTGTACACATATGCCAAAGGGTCTTATTTTTTCCCTTCTAGTCATAACCTGTAGGGGACTCTAGAAATCCATGTACTGTATGGACTTGCTGCCCACTTACACTTATCTTCTTGTCCGAAAAATCCCCTCGAACATGAGCCACTAATGTCATAACCGCTCGCCCGGATGCTCATCTCGGGTATAAGCCTCTCATCTTAGGATAAATATGATATCCACTTTCATTCTCATATCCTATTTATTATTAGCTGCTCATTTAATAAGATCACTCAGAGGTAACAAGTTACCTTCACCAACCTGGTTATACTTACCAACGTTCAATCATTCATATGACAATTAAGAGATCACATCCAGCATCATGATGCACCCTAAATTCATAACAACCTTACTACAATCATAACCTCAACGTTCACTTTACAGGCATAATAAACAAATCATAACATTTGCAAGAATTAGTGTCCAAAGGACAACTAAGCATGTTGTACATCCACACATTTATAAATTATTATATAAAGTCTAACTCCTCGTAAACCATAACCTACCTCAATTGCAGAACTGGATAATACAGCTACTCCATAGGAGCTTTGCTTTTTCTTAGCGCCTCTGAACGTTCAAAGTCCAAACAAAAGAAAATAAACAACATTTAATCATCTAATTCATTATTCCGGGACTAGAGATTCGATTTTACCCTATTCCACCAGATATCACGGTCAAATTCAATATCCCAAGGTTAATTTGTTACTTTATATCCCTATATAGGTCATTCCCACCTATTTCATGGAGTTTCTACTCCTTAAACCCTTTTCAAGCAGTTAATAGTGATAAAAGTCTCAATTTTACCAATATCCAGGTCTCAATTACCCCTCAATTGAAATACACAGCTTTACATTCTCCTAGGAAGTGTTCATTACCCAGTTTTAGGCGTAGCAGTCAACATTCAATCATTCCCATAACCCTGGCCCTAGTTTTCACAAACTTAGGTTGCTAGCTAGAAATTCACTATTAGAGACTACCTTTTGATTCTGGGTGTTAGGGATTCGAGTGAGAGAAAGAAAGAGCTAAAATTCTTACCTTGGGAAGGAAAAACTGCTTTTCCCTTAGAAAATTGCCCTTCTGCTCTAAAAGTTTGTGCCTTCAATAGGGTGAAAAATCTCAAAATTCTAACTTAAATTGTCACATTGTCTCCTGTCGTCTGCTGCCATGAAAACCTGGATGGCTATTCTCACCTTCCCCCCTCCCCCGCTACAGCGGACCTCCAACCGTTATAATGGTCTCGTTGCAGTAACTGCTACCACTGCAGCAGTCCATGCTAACCAATAGCTTGGAAATTCTTGCATATTTCTCATCCCTAAAATACAAGTCTCTTAATCAACTTCCTTGAACTTCCTAGCACGTACTTGGGCACAAAAAGAGTGCTAAAGCCTTAATTACCCCGTAATGGCAGACAGGTTGTTACACATCGACTTTTGAAAGATATGCTTTAACGAATCCATTCTTGAAATGAGATGTGTGGTCTAAGCTGATAGGTAATGTCTCCACTTTTGGGCAACCCAAGTCAAAGCACAACATGTTCTTTCCAAAAGAGTGCAATAGGCCTCAAAAAACATCAACTTTTTACTTAAATAATATATCACCCGTTCTTTTCTTCCAGCCTCGTCATGTTGTCCTAGCAGGCATCCAAATGCATTATTTGAGATAGAAAAATACAATAACAGAGGGCTTCCTTCTCTTAGTGGTAGCAACACTGCCTGATTGGATAAATAACTCTTTATGGTATCAAATGCTTTTTGACACTTCTGTCCATTTAGTTGGTGCATCCTTCCTCAATAACTAGAAAATGGGTTCACAAATGACTATTTATTGAGCTATGCATCTACTAATGTAGTTTATCCTTTCCAAAAAACTTATCACATCTTTCTTTATCTTCGGTAGAGGCAGCTCTAGAATAGCTTTAATTTTCGATGAATCTAGTTTAATGCCCCTTCTACTTACTATGAAACATAATAGCTTTCTGACTGGAACCTCAAATAAGCACTTGGTAGGATTCAACTTCAGGTTGTACTTACGCAGCCAATTGAAAAACTTATTCATGTGGCTCAAATGAGCTAAACTCTCATGAGACTTGATGATGACATTATCCATGTACATCTCAATCTCCTCATAGATGATATCATGGAATATGGTTGTCATGGCTCTCATATAAGTAGCACCAGCATTTTTGAGACCAAACAGCATTGCTCGATAGTGGTAAACTCCCTAGGGTGTAATGCAAGCTGTCTTTTCTACATCCTTCTCATCCATCAAGATCTGGTGATACTAGGCTAAGTAATCCACAAATGAGTGCATCTCATGCTTTGCATAGTTGTTGATAAGGTTGTGGATGTTGGCAATGGAAAATTTCCTTTAGGACTGGCCTTGTTATGATCTTTGTAGTCTATATTCTTGGGCACTGGGATGATATTGGCTAGGTATGTAGGGTATTAGGTTACTTCCATGACCATAGCCTAGATCTTCTTAGTAACCTCTTTTTTAATTCGCAAGCTCAGATCCGGTTTGATCTTTCAAGTCTTTTTTTTACCAGACTAAACTCTAGGTTGATCGGTAATGTGTGCACTACGATGTATGTGCTTAGCCCTGGCGTGTCATCATAAAACTAGGCAAATATGTCAATGCACTATTTGAGCAAGTTGATCAACTCTCTTTTTTGTGACTCTATCATGTAAATACTGATCCTGGTCTCCTTAGCTTGGTCCTCATCTCCCAAATTCACAGTCTCAGTCTCAACAAGATTGGGTTTCTCTTTATCTACAAGATATTTTTAAGTCCTTTGTAATGTGTTCCGGTGTCATGGATTCTTCGTTACATTCCTCTATTTCATCACTATTAAATTCAACTTATTTTTCGGGATTGTGACATGTGATGACATTGGTAGGTTGAAAATCACTTTTACTGTGTACAAACCAAACCATATTGTTAGATAATAGAATAATTTAAAACATAAGAAACAAGTAAACCAAAAAAATATTGGAATAACATGAAGCATTTCATTGAAAATTGAACATTACAAAACTGCATAAGCCGTTGCTTTTGAAAAACATCATGATGAGAACCAAAACATTTAAAAGGGAAAAAAAGCATAAAGGATGGGTCTCAGGCCTCTCCAAACAATACCGATTTTGAAAGCTTTAAGAATTTGTCTTCTTTACCAAGATAAAAGAAGAGTCGATGTCCAATTCCTGAAAGACTCTCCTGGTCCAGCATCGTAAATAGTTGGTGTTGTAGTGCATTCCTCTAGGACAACCGCACAATCCTCCTCGACAAACAGTTTTTCTAGCCCTTTCACCAGATCAACTTTCTCGAATTTTTGGGCTACGGC
This sequence comes from Datura wrightii, assembly GCA_035772735.1. Classification (NCBI taxonomy): domain Eukaryota; kingdom Viridiplantae; phylum Streptophyta; class Magnoliopsida; order Solanales; family Solanaceae; genus Datura; species Datura wrightii. The sequence continues at coordinate 62,103,033 of JASDFA010000016.1, read as the reverse complement.
AACAAACGACTGATGTAAATATGGAATTGGCTTGGCAATATTATGGAATGGTCTCTTCTTTTCAATGGCATCCTTCAATGTTTTTTCTATCGAGACATCACCCAGAACAAAATAGAAGGTTTTCTAGGGGATTTGAATGGGCTCAAAAATGCCTTCCAAATTCTTTCCTAACTCGTGAGCAGGTTCAAAGTCACTCTTTAGCATAGTGGTGGTGAGCATTATGTACACCAGCAACATAGGAGCCTATGGTGTAGTGTCCTCATAAGTGGTATTTACTCTATCTACTATGTGAAATTTTGGCCCTTGGGGTTTCTTCAATGACAAGAATAGAAAGATCAGAATAGCTGAGACCACTTCCTTCCCTGTAGATGAAAACCTCTTAGTTCTTTCAAATAAACTTCAGCATTTGATGTAGTGTAGATGTCACGACCCCGTCCATATGAATCTAAGTCTTCCCTAACAGGAAATGTCACGCCCTGCCCTGGGGGGTATGACTGGCACCTGGTGCCCTAGTAGGACCTAGACTGCTATCTGGTGAGCCAAAGCACATCTGGTGCCTGGCTGGCTCTAACTCAAATTCCTGGAAACAAAGGGCTATATAACGGCTGTAAACTCAGCCTCTTGCCAACAGGCCTATAGCCACCTGTATCTGAAAAAATAGCTAACCAGAAACATACTACTGTTAAGGGAACCTATGCGGGCCGGCAAGGCCACCATGCTGTCTAGTTCTCTGTAACTCAACAATAGTATGCTAAAGAATTACGTGACCCGGCAAGGTCACCACTACTGACTGGTTATGGCCACACACAGCCAACAGGAACAGAAATACTAAGTAACTATAACAAGCTGCACGGCCTCACACGACTGGCTCAACTGACCACAGGGAAATATATACAGACTACAAGCCTCTAGGAACAACAATAGAAATGATCGGGACAGGGCCCCGACCTACCCGTACTGAACAACAAAAGAAAACAAAATACACCTCTGGAAATCAGACTCCGGATGACAGGAGCTGAATACTCAATAGCTGACTGGAATCACGAGGGATCGCCTCCTCGTCTATGAGTACCTGCAGGCAAGTAATGCAGCGCCCCACTAGGCGTCAGTACCACAGGCACTGAGCATGCAAAGCAACTGAAATAATACAACTGCAAACAACTGAATATAGATAGCATAACTGAAATGAATACCAACAGTGACATGACACAGAAGCAGGAGGTAGCTGAGTCTATCTAGCTGAGAATAACTAGGGAGAGTTTAATTATTCTATAACTAAACTGAGCGTACCTGATACCGTGTCGTCCTGCTGTCTATCAGTATCTAATAGCACATATAGGTATACATATAAATACACATAATACCTGACCGACCCCCATAACCCGGAAGGCTCCAACCAACAGAATAATCTATTTACCCCTACCCGGGTCTAAACCAACCAAAAATAAGCCACTCCACTCATTTGACAATTGTGAGCTCCTCCTACCGGCCCCCTTGGGTACGTAGCTCAGGCCTTGGCCTCTGACAATAAACTGTGTCTGAGTCTGAAGACTCCTGCCTCTGGGCGCAAGTGCACACGGGGTGATCTGCTGTTGTATCTGTGACTGAAACTGCCCCTGGGTGCAAGCACGCAACAGGGTACCTTTATAAAAATTTGAATGTGAAACTGCCCCCGGCCACAAGCGCACACAGAGTAATCTACCCCTGTAAACAGGGTAATCTGGCTCTGCACAAAGTAAACTGAACTGCCCCTGCAAGCAGGGTAATCTGGACCGTTTTATCATGGTGGTCGGCCATCATCGTCCTCTAGGCGGACGGCATCGCCCAGCTGGTGGCGGTATCTGAATCTGGTATCGACACATCTATAACCTAGGGGTGGTGGGGATGCAACGGGACACCCACATGCCATAGCAAGTCTCAACAAACAAATAGCACATATAAATAGCAAGCATGTATAACTGAAAAGACTATCTGAAATCTACTTCTTATTCTGATATGTTTCTACACTAAGCTAATTCTTACTAATTATACTGATTCTGTAACCTCTGTTTAACTGTACGGCTAATCTGTAGCCAAGATACTGTCTGTCTGAATGGCTAATCTGTAGCCATAACTGTCTGTCTATCTGAACTTTCTTTATTGATTTTTATTATGAAAATCTGTTTCTTTTATTCTACTACATGCTTGCTAATAACGTAATAGGCTATACTGAATCTGAAATACTAACTTGCCCTCGGGCGCATACTTTTCTAACTTTCAGACTGAATACGATGTAACAACGCAAACTAGGTTTACTGAACTCTGCACAATACTTAACATTCAACTCCGGGAATTCTACTACGGAGTTTATTGTACTATACAAGGCTAAAGCTACTAACTTGCCGAAGGAACTAGCTTTACATACCTTAACCTCGAGTTATCCGTCTGTCGGACGAGGCTCGGTCAATACTTCAGCTATTTCTCCCAACTACATTCATGTATACGCTAATTAATACTAAATATAGCTTTATTCTAAAGAACAACGTCACTTTCGATATAATTATAGCCTAAACTTAGGCTTATCGAAAGACGGTCAAAAACTCGCTATTTTCCAGAAGTCCAGAAGGCAGAAGTATTCACTTCACAGCTAGGAGCACATAGACACTAGTTTGGAGCAATTCTACTTACCTTAGCTCGGTAGCTCGACGATTCATTGGCCGTATTTCGCAAAACAAAATCCGTAGGAATGCTCCCTGCTGCTAAATACCTCAGTACCTGAGATTAATTCGAGTTTGGACCGCGTTTGACAGCGTAATTGGAAGGAAATTATCAAATAATCCTCGTTCCTCTTTCTCTCTGCTTACCCTCTGTTTTTCACTGGAAATTATAAAAAACTTTAATGAAAAATCAAAGTTGGAGGCTTTATATAATTTGGATTTATAAGTCGCATTCCTGGAATGCAATTTATAAGTCGCATTTTGCCTTGCGACGCGCCGACTTGGCACTTGTCCGATCTTTCCCCGGGCCTTTTTCTAGCATGTATGGTTTTCAAATACTCTTAACCAACACGCGAATAGGCCATCTATATGCCGGGAATTCAAGGGGTATAACAGGAAATTGTACCTTGTTTCTATATCCATTACCTGATATTCAATTACAAACCCAACTGGCCCCATTTGGATGTGTAAATCCACCTCGCCAATGATTCCACTTTGGGTTCCATCGTATGCTCTCACATTCATATGACTTTAGCAAATTTTCCCTACATTATAGCCTAACTGCATAAGAGTCACCATCGGACAAACGTTAAGTCCTAAACCATTATTGATTAGTACTCAAGCAATAGTTTCACCTTTATATTTTATAGTGACGTGAAAGGCTCGATTGTGCATTGTTTCTTCTAATAGAACCTCTTCTCTGCAGAAAGAGATCAAGTGACGCCTGATGATTCAGCTCACTGTGGCAGCCAAGTTCTCACTACTTGTACCGATTGGCACATATGCCTCATCAAGCACCTTCAGTAGTGCTTCTCGATGGTACTAGGATCTCATCAATAGGGCCGACACAGATATTTAAGCTGGTGGTTTCTCTAGATACTTGAAAATGGAGTATTCTCTAGGTTGCATCCTTCGCTAGAATTCTTCGGCCTCACCTTCCGTGATCGTCCTCTTTTGGCTTTCCCTTCTTTGTTCTCTCTGAACTAATTCTTCTGGAATGTAACACCTCCTAGAACGTGTCATCCCCTATGTTATAGCTTCCTGCACGACAAACGTTTTCACTAGTGTGGGCGGACTTCTTCTGTTTACCAAGGAAAAATCTTGGTGAGAAACGGTCATTACTACAAACTCTAGCTTTTTGCTTATGCTTAGAGAAGCCACTGCCTATTCTAGTGATTTGAGATTGGTTTTAACCAGTCCTTCGCTGGCCTTCCGATCTTCCTCTTTTTTTATTATACAGATATTAGCTCCTTTATGGTTTAGTAAAAGATTGTTATTGATGTTTGGAGGTTCTGTCTGAAAGGAAATGACCTTCTAGTCGATCAAATCCTAAATTTTATTCTTTAAGTTAATGCAATCCTCGATGGTGTGTCCCGCTCCTCTGGATTGATAGGAACAGTATTGGTCATCTTTATTGAATTTGGATGTGGTGTTGATGAATTTGTGGTCCATGGGTTGTATCAAGCCTGCTGCTTTTAGCCGCTCAAAAAGTTGTGTCCAACTTTCTACCAAAGGGGTGAAAGTTCAGGGGGGTCTTCTTTTGGGGTTTGAACGGGGTAGGTTATAGGTGTTCAAACAATTTTGTGCGGAATTTTAGTGTGATGAGGTGGTGACTCGGCTGTAATTCTAAGGGTTTTTGTGAGTAGGTGTTGGTGCTTGGTAGTTGGATTGGAAATTGAGTTATGTTTGATGAGGTGGTTGGAAATTTGGCTAAGCATAGAAGATAGGGTAGGGACTATATGGAGATGGGGGTGGTTATTTACTGAAGAAAACTGACCGAAGTTTTCGATAGTGGAGTTGGATCCCAAGTTTCCCCTAGACGGTAAAGTGGGACTATAGGATATTGAGGGCACATCCTCTTTCTTCCTCCGAACAAAACTTGTTACATTGGCTTGCATCACAGTGCTAGCAATCTTCCTGATATTTCTACCATCCTCAATTGATTCCCCTTTTTTACCAACTCAAAGAATTTCTACCATCCTCAATTGATTCCCCTTTTTGACCAACTCAAAGAATTTCTACCCAATCGTAGTCAACATTCTCTCATATTATTTAGGCTCCTACATCCAAATAAGGATATCCACAATATCTTTCTCTAACATCGGAGATTGCACTCTTGTAGCCTCTTTTCTCATTTGGCAAGTATACTCATGGTAACTTTTCAAGGATTTCTGCTTGACCTTTTTAAAGAGTACCGATCAGGAGTAACCTCTATGTTGAACAAAAGTCTTTTTATAAAATCTTTGGCTATAGATCTCCAACTCAACCACTGGCTTAATTCTTGTGTGGTAAACCATTCCAAAGCCTCTCTACTCAAACTGTGGATGAACAGTCTCATAATTAGTACCTCATTTTTTCCTACTCCTACAAACTTGTCACAATAAGCTTGTAAGTATGCCATGGGATTACCTACACCATTGGAATTAACAAACTTTAGTACTTTATATTATTCTGGCAGATCTAAGTCTGGATGCACTCACAATTCTTCATAATCCAATCCCATGTATTCTGTGAAAACGAAAGTCCTTTATTGCTTTTAGTAATGACATCCTTCATTTCTTGCATCTATTAATCTATTTTTCTCTCAATTTCCGTTATTTCTCCTCGTAGTGGTCCAACTCTATTGTGTGGTGAGGGTTGGATATGGTTCAGGAACTATATAGACTTGAAAAGTGGTAACTTGTGGTTTGTAGGAATTGGTGATAATGGAAGTGAAGTAGCTAATGGCATATGGTGGATGGGTGGAAAATTATGGGAGTGGATGGTGTGAGGCATATGGGTTTGATTGGCTAAGGGTGTTGTTTGATAAGAAGTATTAGGGTCATATGTGGTTAAGTTGATGGTGGTAGTTTTAGGAGCAGAGGTGGTGGGAACAGTGCCGAATAATGGAAAATTTTTAGATACCGATGAGCTTAAGGATGGGAAGTGGGGTTGGGGGGCTCCTTATATTAAGGGGAGGTGGGTTTGAAGTAATAACCAAATTGATCAAATTCAAGTTCTGTTGTATTTCAACCCTCATCTCTATTATCTGTTTATAACAAGTAATGCAAATAAGTGGCACATACTAAATAAACAATTCTTGTTCTATTAAAAAATGAATTAATCCATGAGAAAAACTTTTAGACAAAGGAGGACGACTTAAAAGGGTAGAATTTTGTCCATTGGTTCTTTTTGAGTGATTTTAGGAAGGTCGACTTGCATTGACTTATACTTTACTTCTGCAAATTTGTTGTTTCTTTAGCTGCTTCATTTGACAGGTGTTGGCATAGTTATAGTCTTTCACAATTTCTCTAGATAAAGGACTTAAAGATAGGGACCGAGTCATAAATATACTGCCTACGTATCCCACCTTAGGGAATTCAGGCCCAACGTACTTTGATTATAGAAAAATTCTAAAATACCTTTCCCACGGCTAATAAAATGACCAGGCTCAGAATATGCTTCCTACATACCCCCATGGGCTCAGGTCCCGCATAGTTCTTGATTCTAAAACAATAAATAACTTAAAGATGAAATTGTTTGAAAAATGCAAAATGTAAACTTAATTTCTATCCCTAAAGCCTCATTTTAATAACGATTTAAAGGAAACTCTACCTAGATGTTCCTGGTCCGAATGAGATACTCTGAATCAAACTTGAAGATTTGACACTCTTTGATGTTGTGCCTTACTTCTCAAGAATGTTAGGGACAAGTTTCTTTAACTTTTTGTATTACTGAGGACTTCTTCTTCCTCTTGAAAAGATAAATTATTTTTGTATCGACCAACTTATGGTAAATGATAGCGTAACATTCCTCGAACTCAATGAAATTAAGGCTGTGAATTTTAACATCTTCTATGATAGGTTTTTCGAGATTTACTTAATCGCATGCAAACATGGTGTAAAGCCCCCACATATGCCTAATTTGCCCACTATTTCATTTTGTGAATCTTCATTCTCAAAACTAAGCATTAGGATGGTTACATTAGTTAATATGGTAAGTATACTCACCTCCAGATTCATATTTGGAGCTTCCACCTTCAATGGGATGCAGTATTCCCAAAGACTGTAGAGCCTGGTAGATTGTGGAACATATGACAACCTCTGTGTCTTGTAAATAGTTCCTCAAATGAGGTTTGAATGTAATCTTCTCATTCCCCTGCGTGAATCTAATGAGCCAAAATGACTCGTTATTTGATTCGGCCTTCAACCTTTCTTCTGTCTTATTCTTCCTAGGTGATACCTCTCGGTCTTCCTCTACTTACATTGGTGCCATAACATCCACAAATTTATGAAGTAGTTGTCCAATTTCTTCGAAATTATCCTTTCGAGCAAGTAAGAGGCCTCATGGTGAGCCTTCAGAGACTCAGCTATCTCTAGATCAATCTCAGCAATCTTCCTTTCTACCCAATTTATTTGTCGATCAACCTCCTCAGTTTTGACCAATAGGTTATCTTTCTTATGGTCAACCTGTTTCATTCTTATAGTTGCCATGGCTATTTTCTCATCCACCTTTTTTCAAGTAAGGACTTCTCAATTTCCTCAAATATTGATGTTTAACCTCTTTCCATTGTGATGGTAAGCTGACCTTTTTGTGGAGAGTAGCAAGATCCTTAAAGGGCTATTAATCCCAGAGGAATGATTTGGATGTACTTTGTTCTCATAGGTTTGTACATATATTTTCTTAAAATGGTCTAAGGGATCTTGGATGGGCACGGATTAATCATCTTTAGACAAAATAATATATTATCATATAGAAGCAGTTATACTACGTAACACATAAACAGTTTAAAGTGTATCTTACAATGATTACCTTTTATGTCAAAGGTAGGCCCAAGTGATTTTGACAGACGTATGTAATTGTTTATAAACTATCCCATTACCCCCGAATAAAACCTCATATTAAATAAAATATTCTTTATAAAGGAAACAAAAGGGTTAAAAAAGTTTAAAAGGGGGTATTTATAATACATGAAAATCAGGCCCACACAGGGGCGAAACTAATACGATGCGGTGGATGATCTTGCATCGGTTCCACTTCTCTTGGTTCTTCCTATGATTTATCGAATTGAATATTGATTGATCAACAAGAAATTGTCTATAAATCAACCCTTGAATTCTAAACTCAAAGGCCTAATCTTGTTCAACTGTTATTCTATCTTATTATTCAGGTTGATTGTATCATCCAATGCATCGTCCAATTCTTGTCTCAATCCAGCTATAGTGTGTTTGTTCTCTTCTTGTTTTTGGAGGTGCATTTTTGCATTTCCCATGCTCCCTTTAGAGTTGATCTAATTGTAATTTTGATTTAGAGTCGACATCATGAACTTGATTATAAATATTTGGCCCGGGTATAACAATTCCCATTATATACCTTCTTAACTAGTCTTTATACCATTAATCATAACTAGCATGGAATCTATCTTTGGCGATAGTTTCGGGCCCCATATCCTGGTTGTAACACCCCAATAGTTTGTAGACTAGGACCCATACTCAGAATGAATAAAACCAAGAAATTGTGTCTCAGAACGACCCAAAAAATGAGTCGTCTTTAGTAGTAGTCTGAGTCATTATCAGCCCTGCAGGTTGTCCTTCCTGAACCAACGAGCCCAGCAACGGATCATGGAAGAGACCACAACCCATCCTGTTGAGTCATTGGGAGAAATCTGAGAAGGTGATAAATCCCTTCCAATGGAAACGAGTGGTGACAACGACCCATTGGTCGGACCAATGAGTCGTTGTTGTCGCTCGTTGATAGGAGTCCAAGCTCCCGTTCAAATCCCTCCAGTGGCCACGAGAGAAACAAATGACCCGTTAATTCATCCAATGAGTCGGTGTCTCCTTCCATTGCCCAATTTCCAGTAAGCTTAGAATTCCGGCCCATGACCAACGACTGGTCCCAACGAGTCATGATGTCAACCAACGACTCATTGTTTGACCCGTTGGATCTCGACAGGCAGTTTTTTAGATTTTCTTTTAGGGGAATTCTTGTAATTTCTCACCTTTTTAACTCTTAAACTATGTAATTTGGGGTTCTTTTCAGAGGGATTTGGGGGGGGTTAGTCAACAGTTTTCTCTCATTCCTCTCATTCTCTCAAAGTCAACACATAGAAAACTCAGTCAGGATGATCAGAGCAAGAACAAGGGCTCAGTCTTCTTCTCAAATTTCTCCAGATTTTTCTCAGAAATTCTACTCCAGATATGTAGGAATTCAACAAGGGGATTGTTCTTCCCTTGTGCCCCTAAACTCTTCTGAGAATCTTATCAGTTCCAGCCCTGAAGTTCAAAGCTAGGGTTTGTTTGTCTGCAAATGATGGATTCCCTTCTTCTTATAATTTTCATGAGTGTTGAATGTTGTGGTTAGAAATACTTCTTGTTGATATCTCCTTCCATGAAATTATATGATTTTCTCTCTAGTTTTTATGAATACAGTAAATTGAGTCTTGCATAATTGTCTAGATACAAGTGTTGCTTAACTCTGTAAATTCTTGCAATTACCATGTTATTACTGCCATGTGAGTTAATAGTCAGTTTGAACGCTAGTTCAGTCTTGGTCCATACTTAGCCTTTTCAGTATCATTTAGTAAAGTCAGCTGATCAGTTTGGCTATAGTCAGTTCTTGAGGAGTTCAGTAACACCCCTTAGTACTAATGATTGAGTTGTTTTTTAGACGGTTAGGATGCTTTCAGACAAAGCAGCTCTACCAGTATTAGAACACTAGTTCCAGTTATTAGGTCCTTTAGACTCTAAAGGTACTTCCAGATAAGTACTCCTGACATAAGTCTTGGAACACCAGAGCGAGCTATCAACCTAGCAGTCACAGTTAGGACTTCTAGTGGGAGTAGGACCTAGCACCGAGCGACCTGGGGTTCAGCACACCCAGGATTCCAGAACTACGTTGCCACCATAGGTTTTTAGCCAGAATGGGCACTAGACAGTGATCACCCAGTACAACTACTATAACCTAGAAAAGTATGGTGGGCCTTCTCTAATAGGGGGTATATATCAGACTCCGCGTTTAGCTCACGTGGATACATATCGGTTATAGTTTCTCCCACAGTATAGTACAGTAACTCTAGTCAGTTCAGCTCAGTTCAGCTATTCATATTTTACTATATGTTTATTACCATCAGTCAGTACATGTACTTACACTATTACAGTTATATCACAGTACTCATCAGTTTATAGTTGGTCATTTTATGTCATCTCAGCTCAGTTATGTACTCTTATTTCCTTACTTACATCTCGCACACTCAGTATATTCAAAATACTGATGTATATTTCCATGTTGTATCATATTATGATACAGGTGCAGGTTTTCAGTCAAAGCAGCGTCAGTAATCCCCCCATCCCCCAGGCGATTTCAACAACTTTAGCTTGGTGAGTCCTCATTTTTCAAGGATCAAGTTTTAATTCTATTTCAGTTTCTTGTTCTCAGATTTTAGAGTTAGCTGGGGGCTTGTCCCAGCAACTTGTCAGTTCTTAGTTGGCTTTCAAACTTGGTATTGATCAGCTTGTTTTGCATTAGTTACATAAGTTTTTGTATTTTATCAGACGTTTCTTATTTCAGAAAAAAGTAGGTTATTCAGTTATGTTTCCAGCTTCCGCTATGTTATTTAAGTTTACAAGTGTGATGTTAAGCGATGGGTTAGCTTGGGGTCACTTGTGGCACCAAGTACCGTATCGTATCCAGGGTGTAGACTCGGGTCATAACAAACTTGATATCAGAATACTAGGTTTAGAGTATCCTAAGATGTCTGAAAGTCGCATTGAATAGAGACCTTTTCATGGGTGGGAAGAGCACCACATTTATGAGGGGGAGGCTACACGGCATTTTTAGGAAATTTCCCTTCGTTCATACTCCTTATCATCTGTTGAGCTTAATCTCAAAAATGCCCTCCTAATATGCACTCTACTCTTTTCAGATAACAATGCCTCCAAGACGAGGAAACGGGAGGAGAAACGTGAATGCAAACCAACCTACCCCACACCTCCAGCAACCCCTTAGGGTGATCAAGTGTCACCTAACAAGTTCAAGGCTGCGATCCAGATGCTTGCCTAGGTTTTGACCAACCAAGTGAACTGGCAGGTGGTTTCGGTGAATGTGAACGGGTTTGCAGCAGCTGCTAGAGTTCGAAATTTCACTCGAATGAATCCTTCAGCTTTTTATGGATCTAAAGTAGGAGAGGACCCACAGGAGTTCATGGATGAGGTGCAAAAAATCACCCAGATCATAGGTGTTACTTCTGTAGAGAGTGTTGATATGGCTACCTACCAGTTGAAAGGGGTGGCTTAGATTTGGTACAAACAATAGAAGGAGGCGAGGCCAACTGAAGCAGGATCAGTAAAATAGGATGAGTTCGTTACTGCGTTCCTTGACTGATTCTTTCCTCAAGAATTGAGGGAGGCCAAAGTTGTCGAATTTACGAATCCGAGGCAAAATAATAGGACAGTGGAAGAGTATGCATTGGAATTCACTCAGCTATCGAGGTATGCTCCAGAGATGGTTGTTGGCCGAGGGCTCGTATGCTGAAATTTGTAAATGGAGTTTCAGATCTGGTACTTAAGGAATGCAGAACCGCGATACTGAACAAAGAAGAACTCTCCAGCCTCAACATTCATGACCAGCAGATAGAGGTAGAAAAGAAGGACATAAAGAGGGAAAACAAGCGGGCCAGAACAAGTCAGTTTGAATATGGCCAGCAGAGGTCAGGTGGCAGTAGTTGCCCACAGTAGCAGTAGTAGAGACCTCCAGCACTCACATCAGACAGTGTTCCTTTTTTGTAATCCTGAAAAGACCAAAAGGGTAGAGCATCAGGCTCTCAGTACCAGAGTCATATCTCCAACAGCCACTCATTTCCAACCTGCCCAAAGTGTGGCAAGAATCACCCAGGGGAGTGCCATTTGGGCAAGGAGGGTTGTTTCGGTTGTAACCAGTAGGGAGACAGATTAAAAGATTATCCATCAACAGGACGGGGAAAGGCTCAATCCACTACCTCAGCAGCCCTAGCAAGTCTCCCAACATAATAGGGTACTACTTCAGGTGAAAATTATGAACAACACCAAAATTGTTTTTATGCCTTATCTTCTCGTTAGGATCAGGAAAGCTCACCTGACGTAGTCACGAGTATGTTACGTATTTTCCATCTAGATGTATATTCCCCACTAGATATAGGAGACAAACTTTCATTCATGACTCCTTACATAGCTTTTCAGTTTGATATCTTCCAGAAGTCCTCTTAGAATCATTCTCAGTTTCTACTCCAGTTGGTGAATCAGTTAGAGCCAGCCGTGAATATAGAAATTGCGCAGTATCTGTATTGGGTAAATTTATCCCCATTGATCTAGTAGGGATATACATGGTTGACGTTGACCTTATTCTTGGTATGGATTGGTTACATTATAGTTATGCCTCAGTCGACTGCAGAACTAGAGTCGTCAAGTTTCAGTTTCCCAACGAGCCAGTCTTAGAAAGGAAGAATAGTGTTTCAGCGCCTAAGGGTGGGTTTATTTCCTAACTTAAGGCCCAGAAGATGATCTCAAAAGGTTGCCTCTATCACCAGTGTCAAGGTTTCCAGCTCCAAGACCCCAACTATTCAATCAATTCCTACTGTCAGTGAATTCCCTGATGTTTTTCCTGAAGATCTTCCCAGAGTCCCGAGCGAGACACCCAGCCCATCTCTATTCCTCCTTACAAAATGGCTCCAGCTGAGCTTAAGGAGTTGATGGAACAGCTGAAAGACCTTCTAGATAAGGGATTCATCAGACCCATCATCTCTCCATAGGGTGCTCCAGTGTTGTTCGTGCGAAAGAAAGATTGTACGCTCAGAATGTGCATCGACTATCATCAACTGAACAAGTTACAGTCAAGAACAGGTATCCCCTACCCAGGATTGATGACTTGTTTGATCAGATACAAGGAGCTAGTTATTTTTCCTAGGTAGATCTCAGATCAGGATATCATCAGCTTAGGGTCAGAGAATGTGATATACTAAAAATGGCCCTCAAAACTCGGTATGGACTCTATGAATTTGTGGTTATATCTTTTGGACTAACAAATGCTCCTACAGCTTTTATGGACCTGATGAGCAAGGTATTCAAGACGTACCTGTACATGTTTGTCATTGTGTTCATAGATGACATCTTGGTATACTCCAAAAATGAAGAGGAACATGCCAATCACCTGAGGATAGTGTTGCAGACTCTTAGAGACTGCCAGTTGTTCACTAAATTCAATAAGTGTGAATTCTGGCTAAATTCAGTAGGCTTCCTCAGTCATGTGGTCTAAGGTAAAGGTATTCAGGTAGATCCTCAAAAGATGTCAGCAGTAAAAATTGGCCAAGACCCACTTCTCCAACAGATATTAGGAGTTTCTTGTTAGACGGTTACTACCGACGGTTTATAGAAGGCTTTTCTTCTATTGAATCCCCTTTGACCAAACTAACTCAGAAAAAGGTGAAGTTTTAGTGGTTAGACGCTTGTGATAAAAGTTTCCAAGAGCTGAAGACTCGACTCACTATAACTCCAATTTTGACCTTGCCAAAAGGAGCAGATAGGTTCGTAGTTTATTGTTATGCTTCCTGAGTTGGCCTTGGTTGCGTCCTGATGCAGCGGGGTAAGGTGATTGCTTATGCCTCCAAATAGCTCAAGGTTCATGAGAATAATTATCCGAGTCATGCTCTTGAATTGGAAACAGTGGTATTTTCTTTGAAGATATGGAGACATTACCTTTATAGGGTTCACGTGGATGTTTTCACTGACCACAAAAGCCTTTAGTACGTGTTCATTCAGAAGGACTTGAACCTCCGTCAGAGAAGGTGACTAGAGTTATTGAAGGACTATGATATAAGTGTGCTATACCATCGGGGTAAGGCCAATGTAGTGGTGGATTCCTTAAGCGGCATGTCTATGGGAAGCATTGCTCATGTTGAAGAGGGCAGAAAGGAGCTGGCAAAAGATATCCACAAGTTAGCTAGATTGGGGATGCAGTTAGTTGATTCAGCTGAGGGTGGAGTTGTCATCCAAAATGAGTTAGAATTCTCACTGTTAGTGGAGGTCAAGCCAAAGCAGGATGAAGACCTCATATTACTCAAACTAAAAGAAGCATTTCTAAGAAAAGAAGTGGAGGATTTCTCCAAAGGGGGAGATGGTCTGCTTCGTTACCAGGGCAGATTGTGTGTCCCAAATATAGATGACTTGAGACAGCGAATATTGGCAGAAGCACACAGCTCCAGATATTCTATTCACACAAGTGCTACTAAGATGTACCGTGACCTACGAGAAATCTACTAGTGGAACGGCATGAAGAAGTACATTACAAAATTTATAACTAAGTGCCCTAACTGCCAACAGGTTAAGGTGGAACATCAGAGACTTGGGGATATGACTCAGGATATCAGCATACCCACGTGGAAGTGGGAAGAGGTGAACATGGACTTATTATAGGTTTACCTCATACGCGCAGACAACATGATTCTATTTGGGTAGTAATAGATCGAATGACTAAGTCAGCACATTTCCTACCGGTAAACACTACCGACTTAGCTGAGGATTATGCTAGACTGTACATCCGGGAGTTAGTCAGACTGCGTGGAGTTCCCTTGTCCATCATTTCAGATAGAGGTACCCAGTTCACCTCGCACTTATGGAAGTCATTTCAAAAAGGACTTGGCACTCAGGTCAAGCTCAGCACAGCTTTTCACCCACAGACAAATGGATAAGCCAAATGGACTATTCAGACCTTGGAATACATGTTAAGAGCTTGTGTTTTTGACTTCAAGGGAAGTTGAGATGATCACCTATCTCTCATTGAGTTTGCACACAACAATAGCTACCACTTTGGTATTCAAATGGCCCCGTTTGAGGCATTATATGGTAGGAGGTGTAGATCTCCTATAGGGTGGTTTAAGGTTGGCCGGGCTACTTTGATAGGGCCGGATTCCGTTCATGATGCTATGCAGAAAGTTCAGCTTATCAGAGAAATGTTGAAAACAGCATAGAGCTGACAGAAATTATATGTAGATATAAGGAGAAGAGAACTAGAGTTATCTATTGATGATTGGATTTATCTAAAGATTTCACCTATGAAAAGGGTGATGAGGTTTGGGAAGAACAGAAAACTCAGTCTGAGGTATGTAGTGATCTTGGGAATAATTACGTGCCCAAGCGCTATTTTATAACTTAATTAAGTCATGTTTGTCAATTCAATTAATTACATTCTCATTTGATTTTGTATAATTTCGTGCATAAACAAACCAATGTGATTAGCTCTTTGTCTTATAGGAAAAAATGTTAAATATGGGCTAAATATGAAGATGCACGAGCAAGGAGGAGCTTTGGATTGAGTTGGGATGACAATTGCACAAGATGGCATGAAAAACAGCCCTACCACACAGCCCAGCGTGCCACGCCGGCTGACCTGCGCAATAGGCGCTGTGTCATGCCCGTGCATATGCGCACGAGGGCAGGAAAAGTATTAGCAGCAGTGCGCAATGGCGCCGTGCCAGGCTAAGGGCCCTTCGCGATGGCTATCGTGCCACGCCACACGACGCGCAGCAATGAAGCACACGACCTGCCGAGGGACACAATCCAGTGGGCATCCGCATTTGCTCCGTGGCACGAAGATAAATTGGGGTTTCCAGCTCCGTGCCACGGAGGCAGTCCATGCACAGCCAAATTTTGCAAAATTCCACTTAGTATAAATTAAAACCTTAGCTCCTAAAATCAACTATCACGAAATATTTTTGGGAAACCGTAAAGGAGCAAAGGGAATACGGAAGAACTCTACCTAGGGTTCCTTATTTTTCATGCTCTTGTAATTATTCTTGTAAGTACTCTACTTTAAACATGTTGTTGAGTATTTGTACGACAATGACTAGCTAAAACTCTTCCTCTAGGGTTGAGGCTACGTAAGATGATTGTAAATGCATGAATTCTTCTTGGTTTGAGTTTTTAGTTATTGTTTTGTCTTACATTCTTTATTATTGTTGTTTTTATGCTTGATCACCATGAAAACAAATGCGTTAAGCTTGGGGAAAAGCTTGAAAGAGTAACCCTAGGCTAGAACATGAGAATATAAGCAGGTTCTTACCTTTATGATAGGATTAGCGTCTAGGATATAAATTATACCTAATTTGCCTTGCTTTGTTATTAAAACGAGATGAGCTAGACACCGACTTAGAATTATCACATCACCACTCGTAGAAGTAGTTGTGAAGCTAAGTCCGATCAAATGATTAGAAGTACGAAAGTCTATAATCAAGGGTACAAACTCCGTAAACCACATCCATGTAATTAAATTGCTCACGCATTAGGACGTCACATCCCCGCTCAACGATGTAAGTGAGACTAGTTTGTCATGTTTAGAGGCTTGAAAGACCATGAACATAGCATTTTAATTATGTGAGACAACAGCTGAAGTTTTCATACTAGAACCATTGCGAATTGTAGCATTGCATGATTATTAGGCCTTAACTCTAGTTTCTTTTTATATTGTTTCTCAAGTATTTTGTGATCACCCCTAGACTTAATTATAATTTCCCAAAAAATTCTATAATCAATACTTGTGAAGGTTAATCTTATACTTGAACTTGAATATTCGCTGAATTGGTCCATTCCCTGTGAGTTCGACATCCGACTCTTACAAAGGGCCACTATATTACTTGTATGACCGCGTACGCTTGTGAGTGCGCTGGAGCGCAACCAAGTTTTTGGCATCATTGTCGGGGACTGCCGACGTTTAGTAAATTTTTCTACTTTTGTGTAACTTTTAATTTCCTTAAGTGTTGAAAAACATGGTCTTAGTCTGCTATATTGCAGGTGACAGGTTGTCCTTGTAGAGCTGGCAAGGAATAGAGAGTTGGTGGAACCATTGTTGGAAACTGAATGACAACTGCATTTGCTCAGGAGGGAAGCTCTAGAGCGAAAGTTGAAAAGATTACAAGAGTTGTTGCAACAACATCCACCAGCAGGTTAAGCAGAGTTGTTACCTGACCAAATGGCAGCCCGACCAGTTTGCGAAGTCGCAATCCCACTAGCGACAAATATGACCTCTAGTATCCGCAAACTTGAGCCTGAGGGAACTTTGAATTGAAACAGAATATGGTGCAGCTGTTACATTCTAGTGGCCAGTTCACTAGGATGACTCATGAGGACCCACAGCAGCACTTACAGAACTTCTTGGAGATTAGTGATACCTTCATCCCAACCGTAGTATCAACTGATTATGTCCGACTCACACTCTTCCCATTTTCATTATTGGGAGAGGCAAAGAGGTGGTTGAAGGCTGAGCCGCCTAATTCCATTACTTCTTTGGACGACTTAGCAAAGAAATTCCTCATCAGATTTTTCCCTTCAGGCAAGACTGCCAAACTCAGTAGTGAAATATTATGCTTCAAGCAGAGGCCTGAGGAGAACTTGTATTTGGCTTGGAAGATTCAAGTCACTATTGAGAGACTGCCCCCATCACCAGTAGTGTTATGAAATGCTAGCCCATACCTTTGGGGAAAGTCTAGACCCATACACCAAAATTTTACTAGACTCTGCATCGAGTGGGAAAGCATTGGAGAAGACTTATGATGAGTTGTACACTCTGTTGAATAGGATTGCTCAAGGGAATCCAGAGTGGCACAGCGATTCATCGAGAGGGGCAAAAAAAGAACGGCAAGGCTGATAGAGGTGGATGGTGTAAATGCCTTGGTGGCACAGCTAGCATCATTTCAACATCAGATGATGACTCAATTCAACAAATTGAGTATGAACCAACAGCAGGGACAGGTGAATATAGTTCAGCAGGCTCCTAGTTGGTGTGAAATCTACGGTAATAATGGGTACAATGCAGAATCTTATGGGAAAATCCTGAATCGGTCAATTTTTTTAGGAATGCTTAGAGAAACAATCAGAATTTTTGGAACAATTACAACAAAAATTGGCAGAGCCACCCGAATTTTTCTTAGGGTGGAAATCAAAGTCAAATCTCCCAGCAACCTCAGCAGCAGCAGTATCAGTAGAAGAATAGGCAAAATGGTGGCCAGTCGAGCAGCAACATTGAGGAGATGTTGCAAAAGATTATGGCAACATAGACCCAATTAGTAGAGAATCAAGCGAGGATGGCATCAGATTTGAAAAATCAGCAGTTGGACACCCGCAATCTAGAGAAGCAGATGGGTCAAATAGCAGTTGCTCAGCACACCAAACCTCAGGGAGGGTTACCTAGTGACATAGATACAAACCCCCGATAGCTCAACGCCATCAATCTGAGGAGTGGCAAGCAGTTGATGATGCACCACCGAAAGAGAAGAGAAATGAGGTGCAGCAAGAACCGGTTAGAAAGGGACCACCGTCTGACAAGAGTGATAATCAGAGTGCTATGCAACAAAATGCACAATCATCATTTCATTCAGCACAGAGACCACCATCTTTCCCGCAAAGACTTAAAAAGAGTAAGGAGGAGGAGTTCTTTAAAAAGTTCTTTGATATTTTCAAAGAACTTCACATAAATTTGCCTTTGCTTGATGTTTTTTAGGGAATGCCCAAGTACACTAAGTACTTAAAAGATGTGGTGGCTAACAAATTCAAATTGGTGGATGTTCAGACAATGGCACTGACTGGGGAGTGCAGCCACAGGGTAATGAGCAAGATACCAAAAAAGCTCAAAGACCCAGGGAGTTTTACCGTCCCCATACCAATTGGTAAACCTGAAGTAATAAGAGTTCTATGTGATTTAGGGGCAGCAGTGAATCTAATGCCCCTATCTTTGTTTAACACATTGGGGTTGGGTCAGTCGAGGCCAACATGAATGATGCCGCAGTTGGCAGACAAGTATCAGTGGCACCAGATGGAATAATTGAGGACCTTCTCATCAAAGTGGGTAAGTTCATTATACCTGTTGATTTCATCATACTTGATTTAAAGTTGATGACAAGGTACCCCTGATCTTGGGACGACCATTTTTGGCCACTGGAGGAGCAATTATTAATGTAAGAGCAGGGACCCTGAAAATGAGCGTCGATGATGACGAAGAACTCTTCCGGGTATACCAAGAGATCAACCCACCCACACACTACAGAGACGTTTGTAAGGTCAGTGTGTTATCAGAGGCTAAGTGTGGGGTAGTAGATTCCATAGGTCCACGGCCGCAGAAGATGATCACTTTTCAACCTGAATCTGATGGAGGGCTTCAATTAGAGAAGGAGTTGGAAGAAAAGAGGGAAAGAGTGGAGGTTGTTCCCTCGAAAAATAAAAAGAGAAGAAGATGGGTCTCGAAAGGGAACACTGGTTTGAGGATGTCCTTAAAAGGATAGTCCACGTCGTGCCGCGACGTAAAATCAGGCGCTACTTGGTAGGCAACCCAAGGGTACCACAGGTACAATTTTATTTTTCCTTTGTGTTGATTTTGTTTATTTTCACTTTTGTTGTTTTTGGTGGTGAATTAAGCATAGATGGAGGGGAAGTCTGAGTACCCTTGAAAGAGGAAGCTAAGAAGCATAAAAGAGGAAAAGTGTGGGGTCGGCAACCCATTTGTACCAAAATGAATAAAAACATGTTGTTAGCTAGGCCTAGAGGCTGCAGGGAGTATTTCTCAACATTTTTGTATTTTAATTTGATGCTTTGGGGACAGAGCATATTTTTAGTGTGGGCTGAGGGAAATTTTAAAATTTTGCGCTTAATGATTTTGGGTGGAATTAGTGTTTTGTAAGGTATTGTTGGATGAAAAAGTTGAGTTGAGCATGATTCACCCACCTATTGGTTTTTCTTTTCGGTTCTTTTCTGACGGGGGGCACTTTGGACCGATGAATAAAATTTTTCTTTGTCTGTACATAGATATTTTAGCTATAGTTGGGGACTTTTCCCGACGATGGATGGATGACAATCGTCTTGAGGGAAAATTAGTCAATAGGTTTTTATTTTTGAACCCTGAGTTCTTTGATGGATTGATGTTCTTGTTATGTGCTATATATGATTGTGAGATGCAAGTGTTGTAAATTTTGAAGCATGTGAGTAGTTTTACAACTTTTTTTGAGACACTTAGGCTCGTGAATGGGACTCGAGGTGCTTAAAGCTGAATTTTGCATTCTTGTGATTAGTTGAGTTAAGAGTCTGCTGAATTTGTCTTGAATTGAGCATGTGTTGTGTGTGTAAGGTTTTTGAATATTCCATGCTAATGTGTAGTGTCTAGAACTTTTCTGGTGTGTATACAAAGCGAAATGAGGGATGTAGATTGTAGGAGATGATTTAGGCATTTCTTTGAATAAGCCTAATTTTTATCCCTTGCTTTACCTACCTTGAATGTCTGATTCGAGTTAGCCCCATTGATCATTTAACCTATTCTTTGCTAGCCACAGCATGAGCTTAATCCTTTCTTTTCATTAGCCTTGAATTTGATCCAAAACTCCTAAGCGCTTATGTGAAATTGCAAAAGATGTTAAGGAGTGAGAAGTGAAAGAAAAAGGAAAATAGCAGTTGTGGGAGCTGAAGAGAAGACTAGAGATGCACTTGTTTAAAAATGAATAAGAGTTAGTAGGGAATAAAAGAAGAAAAGAGCGAAAAAGAAATTTATGAAAATTGCTCAAGTGCTCCTTACTAATAGCTTGAGTGTACCTAATGAAATGGGGAAACAAAAGAGGAAAATGGGGGAGAAAAGAATAAAGGTGAAGTAAGAGGATAGAAATTCTTAATGGAAGGTGTCATTTATTAAAAGCTCTTAGGAAGATAGTCACTATTACTGGACATAATAGTACCTACCAGCCCTTAGCTTATATTATAACCCAATAAATCCTACTTAATCTTACGTTCAAATATTCTTAAATTAGCGGAGTAATACACTAAAGGCAAGCTTATGGGTCAATACATGATGCATGAGAATTCTTTGTGAGAGTGAGTGTAATTGTATTCATATACCCATACTTGTTATACTTTGAAAACATGTGAGAAAAATGGTATCTCTCTTGTTGTGATGGCACATGTTTAATGAAAGATAAAATTCATGTTGAATTTCTTAATCTGTTAATTTGCATGAGTTTGTTAAGATTGAGAGTCTATTCTTGAGGCTATAAAGTCTTTACATAGTTATATTGGATTTTAATGGTTAAATCTTGCATGCTCTATTTTTAACTTGCTATCTAAAACAATCGTTATAGCCTTAGCTTGAATTGTCTTGCTTCAATTAGCTATGTGTAAGTCTTCATGTGCATGAGATGTAAAAGAGTTGTTCAAGGACGAACAAGGCTTTAAGTGTGGGGTAGTTATCTTGGGCATAATTATGTGCCCAAGCGCTATTTTATAACTTAATTAAGTCATGTTTGTCAATTCAATTAATTACATTCTCATGTGATTTTGTATAATTTCGTGCATAAACTAACCAATGTGATTAGCTCTTTGTTTTATAGGAAACAAATGTTAAAAATGGGACAAATATGAAGATGCAAGAGCAAGGAGGAGCTTTGGATTGAGTTGGGATTACAATTGCACAAGCTGGCATGAAAACAGCCCTGTCGCACAGCCCAGCATGCCACGCCGGCTGACCTGCATGATAAGCGACGTGTCATGCCCGTGCGTGTGCGCAGGAGGGCAGGCAAAGCAGCAGCAGCAGCGCGCAATGGCTCTGTGCCATGCTAAGGGCCCTTCGCGATGGTTGTCGTGCCACGCCACACGACGCGAAGCAATGAAGCACACGACCTGCCGAGGGACACAATCCAGTGGGCATCCGCATTTGCTCCGTGGCACGTAGGTAAATTGGGGCGTCCATCTCCATGCCACGGAGGCAGTCCATGCATATCCAAATTTTGCAAGATTCCACTTTGTATAAATTAAAACCTTAGCTCCTAAAATCAAATATCACGAAATATTTTTGGGAAACCGTAAAGGAGCAAAGGGAGAACCGAAGAACTCTACCTAGGGTTCCTTATTTTTCATGCTTTTGTAATTATTGTTGTAAGTACTCTACTTTAAACATGTTGTTGAGTATTTGTACGACAATGACTAGCTAAAACTCTTCCTCTAAGGTTGAGGCTACATAAGATGATTGTAAATGCATGAATTCTTCTTGGTTTGAGTTTTTAGTTGTTGTTTTGTCTTACATTCTTTATTATTGTTGTTTTTATGGTTCATCACCATGAAAACAAATGCATTAATCTTGGGGAAAAGCTCGAAAGAGTAACCCTAGGCTAGAACATGAGAATATAGGAAGCAAGTTCTTACCTTTATGATAGGATTAGCGGCTAGAATAGAAATTATACCTAATTTGCCTTGCTTGGTTATTAAAATGGGATGAGCTAGACCCCGACTTAGAATTATCACATCACCACTAGTAGAAGTAGTTGTGAAGCTAAGTCCGGTCAATTATAGGTACGAAAGTCCATAATCAAGGGTGCAAACTCCGTAAACCATATCCATGTAATTAAATTGCTCACGAATTAGGACGTCACATCCCCGCTAAACGATGTAGATGAGACTAGTTTGTCGTGTTTAGAGGCTCGAAAGACCATGAACATAGCATTTTAATTATGTGAGACAACACCTGAAGTTTTCATACTCGAACCATTGTGAATTGTAGCATTGCATGATTATTAGGCCTTAACTCTAGTTGCTTCTTATATTGTTTCTCAAGTATTTTGTGATCACCTCTAGACTTAATTATAATTTCCCAAAAACTTCTATAATCAACACTTGTGAAGGTTAATCTTACACTTGAACTTGAATATTCACTGAATTGGTCCAGTCCCTGTGGGTTTGACATCCGACTCTTAAAATGGGCCACTGTATTACTTGTACGATCGCGTACACTTGCGAGTGTGTTGGAACGCAAACAAGTAGGACCTTACAGAATCCTGAGACGCATCGGCAATGTGTCCTGTGAGTTAGAATTACCTTCAGAGTTAGTATCGGTGCATCCAGTCTTTCATGTGTCCTTATTGAAGACATGCATCGGTTACCCAACCTCAATAGTGCCTCTAGAGAGCGTTGGTGTAAAGGACAGGCTCTCTTGCGAGGAAATTCCAGTTCAAATCCTAGACCGTCAGGTTCATAAGTTGAGAAACAAGGAGGTCGCTTCAGTAAAGGTTCTATGAAGGAACCAGCTAGTCGAGGGAGCTACATGGGAAGTAGAAGAAGACATAATGGATAAATATCATCATTTATTCCCTTCCAATTTAGCTTCTGCATCAGGTATTAAATCCCTCCCCAGTACTCTACTCAGTTCCATATTTATCAGCTTTATTCATGTTTTAAATATGCATCCTAGTTTCATCAACTCAGTTAGTATGCCTATATCAGTCCGAAGTCAGTCACTCCTTCAGGAATTATTTTACAGTTTTCAGTTGGGAATTTGCAACTCATTCCCCAGTCTTTCAGTTTACTTAGCCTTCATTCAAGGACGAATGATCCCAAGAGATAGATATTGTAACACCTCAAAAGTTTGTAGACCAGGACCTAAACTCAGTATGAAAAAAACCAAGAAATGTTATCTCAGAACGACACAGAAAATGAGTCATTGTCTGCAGTAACAGTCCATTATCTGAGTCATTGTCAGCCCTACAGGTTATCCTTCCTGAACCAACAAGCCCAGTAATGGGTCGTGAAAGAGACCAACGACCCATCCTGTTGAGTCGTACTGTGTCGCGTCCAAGATTTAGACTCGAGTCGTGACACTGGTGCTCCCTCCATTCCTAATGAATTCTCCTACGTTTAAAATTTTATCCTCTCCATAATCTAGGACATACCTGCTCATGTTCCCAACTTGGGGTATGCTTTTCTCTTTTTTATCTTACCCCCTGGAAATTTCTCAAATGGAGTCTTATCACTAAGTCTTCCAAGCTATTCCTTCTACATTGAACACTCAACTCTTGCATCCCTTCGATTTTGATCAAGTGTTTAAACATACACCAATGTAATTTACAACATATTGCATCCGTTGAAATAGCTATGACCATTTTTGCATCTTCCCAGGGATCGATATATATCTACGAGGATAGTGGGTGATTAGGGGAAATACTTGGTTGTTTCTACCGTAGTGATTCCATGGAAAATAGTGTGTGCCACCACAATAATCCGGGTATCAATAATGAGGCTTGGACCCTGGGGAAAAACCTTAATCCCCAACAATCAAGGCGACAGCTAAGGGTCAAGTGCTTTCACACTCTTTATAAGTACTAAATTCTCCTCTGTATTCCAAAAATCCATTAGATTGACCAAAGTGAACATAAAGATTTCAAAAAGACACGGTCGATCCTTTAACCCAATCGTCTTGAGCTAAAAAGAGGAATTTCATGATTTCCCGAGAGGCTGGCTTATTAGGGATCAAGATTTCTTCCTCAGGTTTCTTCCTCCATTTTAGACGAGTATCAACACTGTCTAGAGAATCTTGGATTTCTTCGATATTTGGGGTGATTTTCATGTTTCCAAAACGGAAGACTATCTTTTGTTTATCCCAATAACAAGTGACAACCTCAATTAATTCGGGCTATGCCAGCATTGTCATCAAGGTTGGCAAATGACTGAAGTGTTTGTTAACTTCTTTTTTTAATCTATCATTGAAATGACTCCGCCATATTTTTAAATAACTCAAGTGCTTCCACAACCATATCAAATTTCAAAGCATGTGATATCCTATATAATAAAGAAAATATTAAGACCCCCACCCTAGGACAATGCCTCAGATATTCACAACTTATATGTCTTTAAAATGTCACATAGTTGGATGATTGTCTTTTTAATCGTAGACCGTTTAGACACAAGATGGTCTTCTAATAGACCCAATATGCCTTAGGTATTGGGCCAACTTAGGTAAATCTGCTAAATAGGGGTTTGATTTTTTTTCTCTACTCCAATTGATTAGATTTGATTTTGAAAAGAGACCAGGACCCGAGCGGCTAACTCGGGGTGGAACACTAACGACTGTTGGACAACCGTGAACCAACTACTCATTAGGGTGCTCCAAAATTAAGGTTTTATAGTGAAAGATGACTAGGAAACCGCATAAGCACTTTTTGTTCATGTGAGTATATATTGTTCCATTTGGTGAAATTTATGTCATGAGTATAATGATAGTTTATATAAAATAAATAGCTAAATCATAAATAAACAAATTAGGGTTAGCTACAAAATGTCAAAAAATTCTTTTGGTTAGAACCTAGATGATCCCCCAGCAGAGTCACCATATGTTATAATCCGTTTTTAAAGTCGCATTCAAAATGTTCCATAACTTGGTGGTTTTATGAAAAGATAGAGTCGACAACTAATTATTATGAAAATTAGAAAATCATAACTTTAAAGGTATTTTCAAAAACCTTTATTTTAAATTAGAGTGTGAGTAAAGATTCAAATAATTTTTTAAAGAAGATGTTAGGCATTTCAAAAAATCCGCAAATACGATTACCAGTGAACTAAAACATATTTGTGACTAAAATATAATTTATTTGTAAAATAGGGGTTTAAAAAAAAAGAAATACATAGTATCTAATTAATTAGTTATAGAAATGCAAGTGACTTAATAATAAGGTTAGAAAAAAATCTTCATAAAAATATGCTCTTCAAACAAAAACATAAATGCTTCTCTTTTGTAAAAATACTAGGCTTCATCATTTGAAAAAAAAAACTTTTTTTAGGTCGGTTTGGCTAATTTATCAAAATTCTTTTAAATTTTTTTTTTTGAAAAATCTCTTTTGTATTATTTGAAATTTTTGATACTCATTCATTTATTTTACCCCAAATAACAAAATGAATTAAATGTCAAAGTTTAAAATAATAATTTTAACTTTTCAATACTATCCAATTTAAGCTTTTGACTTAAATGATTAGCTCAATCTCATTAAACATGAATTTTAAGCTACTTAATAAATATGAGGGGTCATGAAAGATTTTTCAAACTATTATCGGGCTTAAGTTAGCCTAAGTAAACCAAACTTGATAAATATCTATACGAATAAATCATTTGAAATGATTTTTCATAGTAAAGAAAATGATAAATAATTTAAACTCATATGAGGATTTATCTAAGCTAAATAAAATTCAACCATGCAAAGATAGTGACACAAAGTATAAACTGAAAAATACTAAAGTTGTGAGAATGATTGTAGGCTTTTAACCCACAATCTAATAATGTAATTATCCCAATTCCTCTTTTTTTTCATTTGACGACAAGTGGGTCTTCGGGGCTGCGAATTATTTTAGCCCTTAACCCATTTCTGCTTCTGAATTTGCTCCGAAGATTGACTTGAAGCTGCTATTGTATTGTTGAGCTTCCAGACCAATATAAAATATGCAAAGAATAGGGGAGTCCATTAGACTAGAGGTGAATTTTATGGATCATAAATGAGAAAAAAAAAGGTTAGTATTCAAATAAACATGCAAATATTTTTAAGGGAGATGTTTGAAATTCAAAGTAACTAAGCTCTTAAATAAAGGATATTGTTATTTAAGAAAAAATCACGTGACATTCTAATCAAAAATTCACACAGATCTTACTACAATATTTCATGTTTAGAGTTAGATAATAAATCACGTTGTAGACATTAAAAACATAAACACGTGTCAAATATAGCAATAAAGAGATAATGTAAATTATATATTTTACAAATCGCAAATATATATATATAGATACACTTAGTAACCTAGAAAGAAGTTGTTTCTATGACTCGGTCAATGCACTCCTATACTTAAAATAATGAATAATAAAGATATGTTTGTCAGCTTTTAAGGCATACAAGGGTTAAATTCAAAATTATAATCACAACAACAACAATAATTAGTCGTAGGACATTGATTTTTTATTTTTTTTTTAAGTTTAGTTACTTTGATGAAACTCAGTCACTTAAGTAGTACCAATGGCTACACTAACTTTAGAACAATTGCAGAAGAGAGACATACTAACTTCACATACTCTTCGTTCACAAGACAAAGTATTAAAAATTATTTCTGGCAAAGTTTTGGACTTGGATCATTTCTTGAAAGAAAAAAAACTCATCATTTAAAGGAATTTGGATAAATAAAAATTAACACTTAACTTGGAAGAATTATTACCCTTTCACTAAAGTAAAATCTAGCAATAACACTTGTTTGGCTAAAAAGGACTTTTTGAAGATAGTCTTGGGCAAAACCAACTCTATTTCTTTTGGATAAAACACAAAACATGTCAATTATGTTTGGTTTGAATCATTAATAGGGAGAAACAGAGGATGGTCGCTAAAATTTCAATATACACGATGGATTTGATCTCGTTAATAGGGAGACAATAAAATCTCGCGTCGATAAAATAATAATTAAGAAGGAAAAATATCAGAACAATCGTAGTATTTATTATGAATATGAGTGTTACAATCTCTATTAATCCTCTGATTCTTCTTTTCGAATATAAATTCAAGGGCCTTTGAGCTTGATCTTGAACTTGATGGATTTGATCTTGACTTGTACTTGAATTCAAGGGCTTTTTGAGCTTGATCTTGAATCTACTGGTCTCGATCTTGATTCGTGTTTAAATTCAAGAGCTTGGAGCTTGTTCTTGAATCTTCGTCTTGATCTCTGAATCTTGTAGAGAAAAATTGAAGTACTTGAATGCTTATAGCTTGTAGAGAAATCTGCAGCGTTTGATCCACGAGCTCTCTCTGGCTTGTTGTTGGAATTCAGGTCCTTTTACTGAATTATGAGACCCCTATTTATAGTTGTAGGATGAAAGAGTTGCGATAAGGAAGAACTTCTTTCAACCAATCAGATTTAAGTTGAC
Organism: Datura wrightii; assembly: GCA_035772735.1. Classification (NCBI taxonomy): domain Eukaryota; kingdom Viridiplantae; phylum Streptophyta; class Magnoliopsida; order Solanales; family Solanaceae; genus Datura; species Datura wrightii. The sequence goes on along the minus strand of JASDFA010000016.1, from coordinate 62,075,644 downwards.
ATGACGATATTTGATTGGTCGGAACATGTCACTTATATTCGTGGCGCATTTTCATTGGCCTTTGATTTGACTAGGTATGCTGTGTCATTTTGACATGTGGCATGATCCCATTGGCTCTTTTATTTGACTTGGCGTGATACGTCATTTGACACGTGGCACCTATTTGGGCCTCTAGGAAGATGACATCTTGGGCTTAATAAAGTGGGCTCATCATTTATAGCCCAATTTGATGGATTAGCTCAATGAAATTTGACCATTAATTAAATTCATATTTATTGAACTTAAATAATTAATTCGATTATATTAATCTACAATATTTGCTTGGATTAATATATCTTGAATTTCAATATATTCCAAATTTCCTACAGATTTGAATTTAATAAAATTTCTTTGTCCACAAAATGCCCCCTACTTCAAGACTTGTCGGTATAAAAATGTCAAAACTCGAACAACAAGGCTTGAAGTACGTACTAACAATTTCAAGTAACATGAAAATTCATCCTATATAACATCCAACTGTGTGAACTCAAATTCTTAGATTAAGACAAGAATTTGGAAACACACCATTTTCTTGTCTATTTTCATCAATGATGGACTAACAAAGAGTCAACAATAAATGTTATCCTTCTTCTCTGGCAAGTGAGCCCATTAGAATATCTCTTTTTTTTCTTTTTCTTTTTTTTTTCTTTTTTTTTTCAAAATGCATAACATTCTTTAAATAATTTTCCTTTAAACCAAATCAATTGAAATGCTATTTCTAAGACAATCTTGCATTGACGTGGATTGAGTGTAGAAAGAATATTTCAATGCACTTCAGAATACAAAAGCCCATTAGCCAGCTTAATGTCAATTTGATCCTCTCTTTTTTTTGGAGTTTCAGTTGCAATAGAACTCTATCTCATCTGCATATTTGAAACCTTGTAGGAGATTAATTCCATTTCAAAGCTGAACATATTCACCGCCTTATCTTCCCTATATATATGGTCCTCAAAGCTAACTTTCAATAGTGTCAAAGAGATGGAGAGTCTCAGTCATTCCAATGCAAAGCGACAATTATTTACCTTGTTGGATTCGCTAATTGGACTGTCATCACTGTTTCATTAAATTCTCACTCTGCTTGCAATTCTTTATGCACTGACCGACTCTTGAGACGGCGCCATGTCGAAAGTTGCTGCTACTGTCTTTTTCATTGCTGCGTCTTGATAAAAAAATCCAGATCCAACTGGTTTGAAATTCCAAATATGTTTTTGAATATTTTCATGGTTACTTTCTTCACATATTCTTGGGAGAAAAAATCATGTTACGGCAGTTCTAGATATGCCTCGAGCTCTGCTTCAATTTCTTAGAGTTTGTCCTTGTTTAGCTCTTTGACCTCTAAGTTCTTAATGAGTATACTGGGTATTTTCTCATGAGATCACTTTTCAATAGTACAAGTAATTCTCTTCCTCTTGTGTTTTCTTTATTTTGTGCTTTTTTTTCTTTTTTTTTTTTTTGTTATCAGGCAAAAGAAAAGAGTACGTCCTTGTCAAAAAAGAATTTAATTCGTTTGAAATTTTACGACTTCCCACATTCAAGGAGAAGATATTTCTAAGTTCAAGATGAAGATGATGTTTCATCTGAGACAAAAGACTTACTCCATCTGAGGTGAAGACTTTCTATATTCGAGAGGAAGATTTTATTACTCCATCCAAGATGAAGATCTTCTACGTCCGAGATAAAGATTTTATTACTCCATTCGGGGCGAACAATTCATTACTCCATCCGAGGTGAAGACTTCCTACATCTGAGAGGAAGATTTTATTACTCCATCCAAGATGAAGCCTTTCTACCTTCGAGAGGAAGATTTTATTACTCCATCCAGGGCGAACAATTCATTACTCCATCCGAGGTGAAGACTTTCTATGTCCTGAAGAAGATTTTATTACTCCATCCAAGATGAAGATTTTCTACTTCCGAGAGGAAGATTTTATTACTCCATTCGGGGCGAACAATTCATTACTTTATCCGAGGTGAAGACTTCCTATATCCGAGAGGAAGATTTTATTACTCCATTCAAGATGAAGACTTTCTAACTCCAAGAGGAAGATTTTATTACTCCATCCAAGACGAAGATTTTCTAACTCCAAGAGGAAGATTTTATTACTCCATCCAAGATGAAGATTTTCTACGTCTGAGAGGAAGATTTTATTACTCCATCCGGGGTGAACAATTCATTACTCCAGTCGAGGTGAAGACTTCCTACATCCGAGAGGAAGATTTTATTACTCCATCCAAGATGAAGACTTTCTACCTCCAAAGAAGATTTTATTACTCTATCCAGGGCGAACAATTTATTACTCCATCCGAGGTGAAGACTTTCTATGCCCAAGAGGAAGATTTTATTACTCCATCCAAGACGAAGATTTTCTACGTCCGAGAGAAAGATTTTATTACTCCATCTGGGGCGAACAATTCATTACCCCATCCAAGGTGAAGACTTCCTATACTAAGAGGAAGATTTTATTACTCCTTTCAAGATGAAGACTTCCTACCTCCGAGAGAAAAGATTTTATTACTCCATCCAGGGTGAACAATTCATTATTCCATCTGAGGTGAAGACTTCCTACGTCCAAGAGGAAGATTTTATTACTCTATCCAAGATGAAGACTTTATACGTCCGAGAGAAAATTTTGAGATCCTTTTAAGAATAAATCTGTAAAAGGGACAAATTTTGTCCACCTTACGACTGGCGAATCAGAAGACCTCAACTTTAAGACTTGACAAATTTGAAGACTTTAACTTGTAGATGTGAAAACTTCAACTTGAAAACATGACTGATTAGAGATTTCAACTTGTAAACTTCTTGAATTTGAAACTTCAACTTAAAGACTTGGAGGATTTGAATACTTCAACTTGAAGACATGACTGATTTGAAAACTTCAACTTGAAGACTTGGAGGATTTAAAGACTTGAACTTGAAGACTTGGAAGATTTGAATACATCAACTTGAAGACATGGCAAACTTGAGACTTCCACTTGTAGACTTGACAAATTTGAATACTTCAATTTGCAGACTCCGTCGAATTTGAAGACTTCAACTTGCAGACTCAGACTCAGCGGATTTGAAGACTTCAACTTAAAGAGCTGGCTGACTTGAAGACTTTAAACTCATATATGTACTGTATTTGAATACTTCAGCTTAAAGACTTGACGGATGTAAAGGCTTCAGCTTGCCAAATTCATGGATTTAAAAGCTTTAACTTGAAGACTTGGAGGATTTGAAGACTTCAACTTGAAAACATGATTGATTTGAAGACTTCAACTTATAGATTTGGAAAATTTGAAGACTTCAACTTGAAGGCTTTGTAAATTCAAAGACTTCGACTAGCATATTTGATAACCTTTTGAAAGATTATACTCATATTATAGGGAAAACTCATTTGACATGAATATTTGCCCCGAGTGATACATCAATATTTAGTGAAGGTCTAAATTTTGATAAAATAATGCATGTAGATCTAATCTTCATATGCTCGGCCCAGTGTCTTCTATTTCATCGTACTTCACTTGAATACCTCTTGGAGTGACATATCTTTTTTAAGCTCATGAGACTCAACTTAGAATAAGGCTCTAAGCTGCCTACGCACCTCGGTGAAGAGGATCAAGTCATTTCGTAGTTCATAAGGAGTGAGTTCCTTTTTTTTTTGGTGTCCTAATTTTTGCCTAGATCGCCTCTTGCGAGGTTTTCAATCTAACGGGCCTCTTTCTTTCCTTTTTTTTAAAATAAAGTCATGCGCAATTTATACTCTTCTGGTCCAGGAGTGACATGCAGTTTATGCTCGTGCCTTAAGGAGCGTTGTCTTGCTTCAAGGATAGTATATTTCAAGAACTTTGCATTGATAGGACCAGTCCTCACGCCATCTGTGTCAACAAGCTTGTAAGTGCCACTTGAATATACTTCTTGTATGCATATGGTCCATCCCACTTTGAGGTGAATTTGCCCCCAGACTTACGAGTAGTGATGATAGGCCTTCTTACTGCCAGGACTTGATCACCTATTGAAAGCATCTGAAGTGAACCTTTTTGTTGAAAGCACGAGATAGACGAGCTTGATAGCATTCCAATATTTGTTGAGCCTCCAGTCTCTTCTCATCAAGTGCTTCTAACTCTGCAAGTCATAATCGAGCATTTTCTTCTTCAGTGAGCCCTTCTTGAATAGCAAGTCTTAAAGAAGGTATTTGACGCTCAAGTGGTAGGACTGCTTCAACTCCATAAGCAAGCGAGTATGGCGTCGCTTGTGTCGGTGTGCGGTGAGTCGGCCTATATGCCCAAAAAGCTTCCTCCATCTGTTCATGCCAATCTCGTTTGGACTTGGAGATGACCTTTTTCAACAAGTTGCACAAAGTCTTATTAAATGCTTCAACTAGAACATTGGCGGCAGCATGATGCATAGAAGATTTACGCTGCTTAAAACCGAAAAGCTCACAAATTTTATTCATCAACTTGTTATCAAATGGCTTGCCGTTGTCTGTTATTATATAACGGGGAATGCCAAAATGGTAGATGACATTGACTCAGATAAAATTTGCAACATTCTCTTTCTTTACATCTTTAAGAGCAACAACTTCAGCCCATTTGGAGATGTAATCTGTTGTAGCCAAGATGTACAAGTGTCCACCAGAAGATTTTGGCAACAGATCAATGACATCTAATCCCCATGCATCAAATGTTCAAGATGTGATGGTTGAGTGTAATATTTCGGGCGACTGATGTACGAAATTGGCATGAAACTGGCAAGCCTTGCACTTTCGGGCATAGTCCAAGCAATCTTTTACCATTGTTGGCCAGTAATATCCCATCCTTTTTATGTGAAAATGAAGCTTCAGTCCAGATTGATGTGACCCACATACTATTGAAAGTGCTTCTTGTAAAGATTGGGACACTTCTTCCTCCCCCAAACATCACAAGAGTACTCCCTCAAATGATCTTTTGTATAATGTATCCTTGTAGTAAAGGAAGCACGGTGCACGACGGCGGATTTTAGTCTTTCTTATTGAATTTTATGGCAAAATTCCATAACACAAATAGTCAATAATGGATTTTCTCCAGTCCTCCTTCACCCCTTCAGAGACAGCAACGAGATTCTCAAACTTATTTTCTATATATTCATCCTCATTTGGTGGCAGTACTACCCATTTTTGGCAGATAGTAACTTGTGCTTGATCCGGCAGAGTTAGTGTTGAAGCTAGAGTAGCCAATGCATCAACTTTCTTATTTTCCTTCCTTGGTACATGTTGGAGGGTCACATCTCCAAGCCATCCTATCAACTTTTCAGCATAATCATGATAGTGGCACAGTTCAAGTTTCTTGACCTCATAGCTTCCCAAGAGTTGATTGATCACCAATTGAGAGTCACCAAAGAATTGCAATCGCAATTGCTTCATGTCAACAGCCATTTCCACCCCAAGTATTAATGCTTGATATTCAGTGACATTATTGGAGCAACATTGCATCAAAGTAAATGAGTATGGTAGAACCTCTCCTTGCAAAGTAACGAATACTACACCAGACCCAGCTCCGTCACGATGTGCAGCACCGTCAAAGTACATCTTCCATGGAGGTTGAACTTCAATGACCATTGTATCTTCATCAGGAAGTTCATCGGTTAGCTTCCAATCATCAGGTATTGGGTGATCTGCCAGGAAATCTGCTAACTCTTGTCCCTTTACGGCCCTTTGAGGGATGTACAAAATCTCAAATTGTTGAAACTATAGATACCACCTTGCTAATCGATCACTGAGGACTGGTTTTGACATCACAAATTTGGTGGGATTTGCTCTAGAGATGAGATGAACAATGTTAGCTTGAAATTAGTGCTTCAATTTTTGAATTGAGAAGACTAATGCCAAACATAAATTTTCAATTAGCGAATAATTCAACTCATTTAGTGTCATCATTCTGCTTAAGTAATAAAGGGAGTTTTCTTTCCCTTCATCATTCTCTTGGGCCAGTAGCGCTCCAACAGACATTTCTTGTGCTGAAATATATAATATCAACGGCTTTCCAGGTACAGGGGCCGCTAGAACTAGAGGTTTTATTAAATATGATTTGATGATCTCAAAGGCGTTAGCACAAGCTCGATCCCACTTGAAAAGAGCACCCTTCTTCATGAGATGGCTAAACGGTTGGCATCTCCCAGCTAGGTTCGAGATGAATCTCCTAAGATACGCTAGCTTTCCTTGAAGGCTTTTTAATTCATGAATATTTTGAGGCTCAGGCTTCTTCAAAATTGCTTCAACCTTGGCTTGACTGTCACGCCACGCCTTGGGGGGTATGATTGGCACCTGGTGCCCTAGTAGGACCTGGACTGTTAACTGGCGAGCCTAAGCACAGCTGGCGCCTGACTAGATCTAACTCAGATTTCTGGAAACAAAGGGCTATATAACGGCTATAAACACAGCCTCCGGCCAACTGGCCTATAGCCACCTGTACTTGTAATAACAGCTAACCAGAAACATACTCGTAACAAGGAACCTATGCGGGCCGACAAGGCCACCATGCTGTCTAGTCATCTGGGACTCAATAAAAGGAATACTGAACAACTACGTGACCAGCAAGGTCACCACTACTGTCAACAAAGGCCTCACACGGCCAACATAAACTGAAATGCTAAACAGCTATAACAAACTGCACGACCGGCTCAGCTGACCACAGGGAAACATATACAGACTGCAAGCCTCTAGGAATGCTGATAAGATGGTCGAGATAGAGCCCCGACCTACCCGTACTGTACAACAAAAGGAAATGATGTAAACCTCTTAAATATCAAGCTCCGGATGACAGGAGCTGATGACTCTGCGCTGGCTAGGATCATGAGGGATCGCCTCCTCGTCTATGAGTACCTGCAGACAAGTAATGCAGCGCCCCACTGGGCGTCAGTACCACTAGTACCGAGTATGCAAAACAACTGAAATAATACAACTGAAATAATACAACTGAATACGGATAACGTAACTAACAAGTCTGTGAGCAAAAGATAACTGAATCTGAAGAGCTGATAGGAACTAGATCAAACCTTTCTGCACTGATAGGCAGGAGCGTGTCTGTAGTCATGGCGGCCTACTGTCTATTAACTAATATATATAAAGCACATAAATACATATACATTTAGCAAGCAAGAGCCAATACCAACCCCCATAAGCCGGATGGCGCCAAACAAGCAAATAATCTATATACCCCTACACGTGTCAAAACCAGCCAAAAATAAGTCACTCCACTCATCTGCTCACTTCGGAGCTCCTCTACCGGCTCCCTGGCTCTCCGGCCCGGGCCATAGCCTCCGATATAAGCAACCGTGTCTGGGTCCGAAGGACTCCTGTGTAAACAGTAACAGGTAGGGTCTGGATCCCCGGACACAAACTCAATGGGGCTATCTGAAACCGGAGCTACACCTATAATAACTGAATGTACAGACAGTAACAGATAGGGTCTGGTTCCCTGGACACAAAACTCAACAGGGCTATCTGAAACCGGAGCTGCACCTGTAATGCTGATCAGACTGCTATGGGGAAAGCCTCATCCCATCTTCGTCCAAGTTGGGGACGGCATGCCACCCCTCGGAGTGACGTAAAACCCACCCGCTCAGTGGGCGACACAATTACCAACCCAGGGGCGGTGAGGACGCTCAATAAGGTGCCCTCACGCCACATCAAGTCTCAACAAACAAATAGCACATATAGATAGCAAGCATTATAACTGAAAAAGACTATCTGAAATCTAATTTCTTATCTGATCTGTCTCTATACTGAACTGATTCTTTACTGATTACACTGATTCTGAAATCTTTATTTAACTGCTTGGCTAATCCGTAGCCGGGATACTATCTGTCTGAATGGCTAATCTGTAGCCATAAAACTGTCTGTCTATCTGATTTTACTTTATTAGCCTTTATTCTGAAAATCTGTATCTTTTTATTCTACAACATGCTTGCTAATCATACAATAAGCTATACTGAATTTGGAATGCTAACTCGCCCTCTGCCGCATGCTTTACTAACTTTCGGACTGAATACGATACGGCAACACAACTCAGAACCTATTAGACTTACTTAATTCTCAACATTCAACTCCGACAGTTTCAAATACGGAGTTTACTATGATTTACCCAGCTAAGGCTTACTAACTTGCCGAAGGACAACTTCACATACCTTAACCTCAAGTTATCCGACTATCGGACGAGGCTCGGTCACTACTCCAGCTATTTCTCCCAACTGCATTCATATACACGTCAATTAGTATTAAATACAACACTATTCTGAAAGAAAACATCACTTTCGATATAATTATACCCTAATCTTAGGCTTATCGAAAGACGGTCGAAAACTTGCAATTTTTCAAAAGTCCAGAAGAGAGAAGTATTCACTTTACGGCTAGGAGCACATAGACACTAGTTTGGAGCAATTCTACTTACCTTAGTCCGATAGCTCGACGATTCGTCGGCCGTATTTCGCGAAACAAAATCCGTAGGAATGCTCCCTGCTGCTAAATACCTCGGTATCTGGAGTTAATTTGAGTTTAGACTACGTTTGGCAGCGTAATCGAATGATTATATATTAACCTTCTTCGTCCCTCTCTGTTTTCTATGTTTCTCTGGAAAATTTCAATGATTTAAATGAAATAAAACTGAAGTGGGGCTTTATATACTTGGGCCTGGACAAGCCCAACGTGTCACGGAGCCAACGCGGAGGCCCCGCCTCCATGACACGTTGCCATCGTGGAGGGGCTCTGCCCCGGCTCCTTCCGCGATGGTTCAGCCGGTTACTCGTCCGATCCTTTCCCGGGCCTTTCTCTAGCATGTATGGCTTTCAAATATGCTTAACTAACGCGCAAATAGGCCATCTAGGTGCCGGGAATCTTACGGGGTATAACATTCTCCCCCCCTTAAGAACATTCGTCCTCGAATGGAAACTGCTATCTAGAGGACTTCTCAACTTGCTACTTAGAAAAATTTCGGTAGAGTTTCCCCTGTAATATGGACTATACCAAAAACCTGAAATGCAGAAAAGTCCAATACAGGTACTGTACACAATACTTTAAGATTCGCTAGATAGCTAAACATCAATCTTTCTCATTTATATATACACAACCACAAGGTACTGCATAAGTAATAATACGGACATACATGTCGCCTGACTAGGCCTGGAATAAGTGAGGATATCTAGCTTTCATATCTTCCTCAGCCTCCCACGTCATCTCCTCTCAGTTCTTGTTACGCCACAATACCTTGACAGACGCAGTATCCTTAGTTCTCAATCTACGAATATGTCTGTCTAAGATGGCTACTGGAACCTCTTCATAGGCCAGTTCCTCTGTAACCTGGATATCCTGGACTGGGACTGCTCTGGATGGGTCTCCTATGCATTTCCTTAGCATAGATACATGAAAGACCGGATGAACGGATTCTAGCTCTGGAGGCAAGTTCAACTCATATGCTACTCGGCCTATCCTTCGACGAATCTGATAAGGCCCAACAAACCTCGGACTGAGTTTACCTTTCTTGCCTAATCTCATCACCCCTTTCATTGGGGATACTTTCAAAAATACCCATTCATTCACATCAAATTCCAAGTCTCTGCGCCGCACATCAGCATATGATTTCTGGCGGCTCTGTGCAGTCAGCAGGCGTTCTCGGATAAGCTTTACCTTTTCCTCTGACTGCTAAACAATGTCTGGCCCAACCAACGCTGATTCTCCTGTTTCAAACCAGCCAATCGGCGATCTGCATTTTTGCCCGTATAATTCCTCGAAAGGCGCTATCTGGATGGATGAGTGATAGCTATTATTATAAGCAAATTCGATTAACGGCAAATGCTCGTCCCAGCTACCCCTAAAATCTAGCACACACGCTCATAGCATGTCCTCGAGCATCTGAATAGTGCGCTCAGCCTGTCCATCTGTCTGAGGGTGGAATGCTGTACTCAAATTAATCTGCGTTCCCAGACCCCTCTGAAACGATTGCCGAAATCTAGCCGTAAACTATGCTCCTCTGTCTGAAATAATGGATACCGGTACTCCATGCAATCTGACTATTTCCCGGATATATAAATCCGCATAATCTTCGGCCGAGAAGGTAGTTCTTACTGGCAGGAAATAAGCTGATTTTGTCAATCTGTCAACTATCACCCATATAGAGTCACGTCTGTGTCTGGTAAGGGGTAATCCTACTACAAAATCCATATTCACGGCTTCCCATTTCCAGAGAGGCACAGCTATGTCCTAAGTCAAACCGCCTGGTTTCTGGTGTTCCGCTTTTACCTGTTGGCAGTTAGGACACTGGGCTACAAATTCGGCAATTTCCCTTTTCATACCTGGCCACCAGTAGTTTTCTTTGATATCATGGTACATTTTTGTCGCACCGGGGTGAAGAAAATAACGGGCGTAATGTACCTCATTCATAATCTGCTGGCGGAGCCCTAAAATAACTGGAACACATAGGCGGCCTTTACATAACAGCACTTCTTCCTCAGTTATCTGAAAATCTGGCACTTTACCCTGCTGTATTCTGTCTTTGAGCTGGATCAGGTCAGGATCCTCATATTGTCGTTCTTTCACTTCCACAACTAGTGATGACACGGCGGTGTTCTGAATTACCGCTCTACTGTCCTCTGTTTCTGCTACACGAACGGCTAGGCTAGCTAACTGATGTATCTCCCTGACCAATTCCCGCTGCTCGGGCTGCAAATACGCCAAACTCCCCATGGACTTCCGACTGAGAGCATCTGCTACAACATTGGCTTTCCCCGGGTGGTACAGAATATTCACGTCATAATCCTTTAACAGCTCCAACCAGCAACGTTGCCGCAGATTCAACTCCCTCTAAGTGAAGATATACTGTAGGCTCTTGTGATCTGTGAAAATATCAACATGGACGCCATACAGGTAATGTCTCCACATTTTCAAGGCGTGGATCACTGCGGCTAACTCCAGGTCGTGGGTAGGGTAATTCTTTTCGTGTTTCCTTAGCTGTCTGGAAGCATATGCAATCACTTTACCATGTTGCATCAACACACAACCTAACCCGACACCTGATGCGTCACAATACACCGAATAACCTTCTGTACCTTCCGGTAATGCTAACACTGGGGCGGAGGTTAATCTGTCCTTTAGTTCCTGGAAGCTCTGCTCGCATGGCTCTATCCACTGAAACTTTGCTGCTTTCTGTGTCAGTTTGGTCAGAGGTGCCGCTATAGTAGAGAATCCCTCGACAAATCTCCTGTAATACCCCGCTAATCCCAGAAAGCTACGGACTTCAGTCGGAGTGGTGGGCCTAGGCCATGATTTGACTGCTTCTATTTTTTGCTTGTCAACCTGTATACCATCATCCGACACAATGTGCCCTAGGAAGGCTACTGAGTTAAGCCAGAATTCGCACTTGGAGAACTTAGCATATAACTGGCAGTCCCAGAGAATCTGGAGCACTGTCCGTAAATGAGTTCGGTGATCTGCTTCAGAGCGAGAATACACAAGAATATCATCAATGAACACGATCACGAACAGGTCCAGGTATGGTCTGAAAATACTGTTCATCAAGTCCATGAATACTGTTGGGGCATTCGTTAACCCAAAGGACATAACTAGAAATTCAAAGTGTCCATATCGGGTCCTGAACGCCGTTTTGGGAATATCTCTTTCACGAACTCGAACCTGGTGATATCCGGACCGCAAGTCGATCTTGGAAAAGTATCTGGCCCCTTGTAGCAACAAATCATCTATTTTGGGAAGAGGATACTTATTCTTTACCGTCACTTTGTTCAACTTCCGATAATCTATGCACATACGGAGCGAGCCATCTTTCTTCCTCACAAATAGAACTGGCGCACCCCATGGTGAAGTACTCGGCCTGGTGAAACCTTTATCTAGAAAATCTTTCAACTGCTCCTTCAACTCTCTGAGTTCTGCAGGAGCCATATGATAAGGAGGAATTGATATAGGCTGAGTGCCTGGTAATAAATCAATAGCGAAATCTATTTCCCTTTCTGGGGGAACACCAGGTAACTCTAGGTAACTCATCTGGAAACACATCAGGGAACTCGTTCACCACCGGAACAGACTGGAGTGTCGGGGATTCTGCCCGAACATCTTGAACTCTGACTAGGTGGTAGATACATCCCTTAGTTATCAATTTCCTCGCCTGAAGGTAGGAAATAAACCTACCTTTGGGGTAGTTGTGCTGCCTTTCCACTCTCGCACTCCTCCCCTGGAAAGTGGAATCGGACCGTCTTGGTCCAACATTCTACATTGGCATAGCACGGCACTAGCCAATCCATACCCATTATGGCATCGAAGTCTATCATTTCTAGCTCTACCAGATCTACTATAGTCTGGCGGTCAGCAACCTCCACTATACACCCTCGATAAATTCTGCTAGCTATAATAGAATCACCGACGGGCGTGGATACTGAAAAGGGTTGCTGTAATAATTCTGGTGCAATATTGAACTTTCGTGCCACAAATGGGGTAATATATGACAAGGTGGATCCTGGATCAATCAATACATAAGTAGGGCATGAACAGATAGTCAGCATACCTGTCACTACATCTGGAGATGCCTCTGAATCATGCCTCCCTGGTAGTGCATAAGTACGGCTTGAACCCGTATCTGAACTGGAAGCTCCTGATCTACCTCGGCCTCTGCCTACTGAACCTGAAGGCCCACGCCCCGCTGAGGCTGCTGGGGCTCGTGGCCCTGCGGATCCCCTGTCCTGACTGTCTCTACTCACCTGACCTCAAGTCGGACTATCTCTCATCCGATGCCCCTCCTGTCCGCAAATATAACACCCAGTAGAGCCATATCTACAAGCTCCGGAGTGTGGTCGATTACAATAGGGACAGGGTGAGGGTGCAAATCTGCTCTGCTCTCCCCTTCTCTGCTGCGGAGATTCTACTGTTCTAGAACTGCCACTGGGCTCTGACTGCCCTCTACGAACATATCTACCTCGCTGCTGCTGCTGTGGTGGAGGTGGGGGTCTATCTGATAGTCAAGGCCTGGGTCCCCTCTAAACTTCCCTTTGTATGTCATCTGGTCTGTCTCTGTGGCGTTGTTCCTGACTGGTCTGTCTACTACTCTGTTGTCGCTGTCTAAGACCCTCTATGGTCTGAGCAAAAGCCTGTACTCGGACAATGTCCATATCCTCTCGCAGTGTCGCCGTCATACATGCCTCAGTATACTCCGGATTCAGACCCATGATAAATCTGTGAACTCTCGCTGGCATGGTATCAACAAATGCTGGAGCATAACGGGCTAAGGAGTCAAACTGTAAAACATACTTGCGTACACTCCTCGCCCCCTGCTCTAGATGCAGAAACTGGTCCCTCCGGGCCTGTCAGATCTCTCGTGGCAGATAACGGTCCAGGAAGGCCTCCGAAAAGTTGGTCCAGGTTGGAGGGGTAACATCTCTCCCTTGGGACCTTTCCCAACTCTCATACCACAATATAGCTATATCCCATAACCGGAACACTGCTAGCTCAACAGACTCTGAAGGGGTCACATGCATAACTCGGAATATCCTCTGCATCTGATCTAGAAAGTCCTGGGGATTCTCTGCCTGATCTGACCCTGTAAACTGCGGGGGACCCAGTGCCAAAAATTATCGGACTCTGGAACTGCCTGGCCCACCTGAAGACTCTGCTGCTACAGGTGGTGCTAACTGGCGTTGTGCGGCCATCATCTATGCCATCGTAACTACAGCGCTACGAACCTCCTGATCTGACGGCGAAGGCACAGGAGCTATCGGGGGCGGTGTAGTGCCCAAAGGCTCCTGATGTGAGGGGGACTGCTGAGAGGGCTGTGATGAAGCCTCTATATCGCCCTCAGATCGGGCTGACCCTGACTGAAGCTGTGGCATCCTACTGGTGCCTTCTCCTGCTGCTGTGTTTAATCTCCTGCCTGTGGCAGGGTGTCGCTGATCTGCCATTCTTATCTGTAGACAAAGGATACGATAAGTTTTAGGAATTCAACCCTATACTGTACTGTGCTATGGCACGACTGAGTATGAAAGAAGAGTAACCATCCTATTATGCCTCGCAACCTCCAGCCTATAGTATGTGGTGCACAACACATCCATAGACAAGACTCTACTTAGAACGGCTTGCAGACTCCCTGGGACACGACCTGCTCTGATACCAAGTTTGTCACGCCCCGCCTTGGGGGGTATGACTGGCACCTGGTGCCCTAGTAGGACCTAGACTGTTAACTGGCGAGCCTAAGCACAACTGGCGCCTGACTAGCTCTAACTTAGATTTCTGGAAACAAAGGGCTATATAACGGCTGTAAACACAGCCTCCGGCCAACTGGCCGATAGCCACCTGTACCTGTAATAACAGCTAACCAGAAACATACTCGTAACAAGGAACCTATGTGGGCCGACAAGGCCACCATGCTGTCTAGTCATCTGGGACTCAATAAAAGGAATACTGAACAACTACGTGACCGGCAAGGTCACCACTACTGTCAACAGAGGCCTCACACGGCCAACATAAACTGAAATGCTAAACAGCTATAACAAACTGCACGACCGGCTCAGCTGACCACAGGGAAACATATACAGACTGCAAGCCTCTTGGAATGCTGATAAAATGGTCGAGACAGGGCCCCGACCTACCCGTACTATACAACAAAAGGAAATGATGTAAACCTCTGAAATATCAAGCTCCGGATGACAGGAGCTGATGACTCTGCGCTGGCTAGGATCATGAGGGATCGCCTCCTCGTCTATGAGTACCTGCAGACAAGTAATGCAACGCCCCACTAGGCGTTAGTACCACTGGTACCAAGTATGCAAAGCAACTGAAATAATACAACTGAATACGGATAACATAACTAACAAGTCTGTGAGAAAAAGATAACTGAATCTGAAGAGCTGATAGGAACTAGATCAAACCTTTCTGCACTGATAGGCAGGAGCGTGTCTGTAGTCATGGCGGCCTGCTGTCTATTAACTAATATATATAAAGCACATAAATACATATACATTTAGCAAGCAAGAGCCAATACCAACCCCCATAAGCCGGATGGCGCCAAACAAGCAAACAATCTATATACCCCTACATGGGTCAAAACCAGCCAAAAATAAGTCACTCCACTCATCTGCTCACTTCGGAGCTCCTCTACCGGCTCCCTGGCTCTCCGGCCCGGGCCATAGCCTCCGATATAAGCAACCGTGTCTGGGTCCGGAGGACTCCTGTGTAAACAGTAACAGATAGGGTCTGGATCCCCAGACACAAACTCAATGGGGCTATCTGAAACCGGAGCTACACCTATAATAACTGAATGTACAGACAGTAACAGATAGGGTCTGGTTCCCTGGACATAAAACTCAACAGGGCTATCTGAAACCGGAGCTGCACCTGTAATGCTGATCAGACTGCTATGGGGAAAGCTTCATCCCATCTTCGTCCAAGTTGGGGACGACATGCCACCCCTCGGAGTGACGTAAAACCCACCCGCTCAGTGGGCGACACGATTACCAACCCAGGAGCGGCGAGGACGCTCAATAAGGTGCCCTCACGCCACATCAAGTCTCAACAAACAAATAGCACATATAGATAGCAAGCATTATAACTGAAAAAGACTATCTGAAATCTAATTTCTTATCTGATCTGTTTCTATACTGAACTGATTCTTTACTGATTACACTGATTCTGAAATCTTTATTTAACTGCTTGGCTAATCTGTAGCCGGGATACTATCTGTCTGAATGGCTAATCTGTAGCCATAAAACTGTCTGTCTATCTGATTTTACTTTATTAGCCTTTATTCTGAAAACTGTATCTTTTTATTCTACAACATGCTTGCTAATCATACAATAAGCTATACTAAATCTGGAATGCTAACTCGCCCTCTGGCGCATACTTTACTAACTTTCGGACTGAATATGATACGGCAACACAACTCAGAACCTATTAGACTTACTTAATTCTCAACATTCAACTCCGAGAGTTTCAAATACGGAGTTTACTATGATTTACCCAGCTAAGGCTTACTAACTTACAGAAGGACAACTTCACATACCTTAACCTCAAGTTATCCGACTATCGGACGAGGCTCGGTCAGTACTCCAGCTATTTCTCCCAACTGTATTCATATACACGTCAATTAGTATTAAATACAACACTATTCTGAAAGAAAACATCACTTTCGATATAATTATAGCCTAAACTTAGGCTTTTCGAAAGACGGTCGAAAACTTGCAATTTTTTAAAAGTCCAGAAGAGAGAAGTATTCACTTTACGGCTAGGAGAACATAGACACTAGTTTGGAGCAATTCTACTTACCTTAGTCCGGTAGCTCGACGATTCGTCGGCCGTATTTCGCAAAACAAAATCCGTAGGAATGCTCCCTGCTGCTAAATACCTCGGTATCTGGAGTTAATTTGAGTTTAGACTACGTTTGGCAGCGTAATCAAACGATTATATATTAACCTTCTTCGTCCCTCTCTGTTTTCTACGTTTCTCTGGATATTTTCAATGATTTAAATGAAGTTAAACCGAAGTGGGGCTTTATATACTTGGGCCTGGACAGGCCCAACGTGTCACAGAGCCAACGCGGAGGCCCCATCTCCGTGACACATTGCCATCGCGGAGGGGCTCTTCCCCGACTCCTTCTGCGATGGTTCGACCGGTTACTCATCCGATCCTTTCCCGGGCCTTTCTCTAGCACGTATGGCTTTCAAATATGCTTAACCAACGCGCAAATAGGCCATCTAGGTGCCGGGAATCTTACGGGGTATAACGTTGACCGACTTCAATTCCCCTATGTCACACAATGAAGCCTAGAAACTTTCCAAAACTAACCCCAAAGGCACATTTCAATGGGTTCATTCTAAGTTGATATCTTCGAAGCAACTCAAACACTATTCTCAAGTCTTGCAAGTGGTCGTTTCGCTTTCTTGACTTCACCACTAAGTCATCAATATAACATTCAACATTTTTGTGGAGCAAGTCATCAAAGATATTTCTGCATAGCCCTTTGATAAGTTGCACTAGTATTCTTCAAATCGAAAGGCATTACTTTGTAGCAATAAATGCCCTTGGGCATACAAAATGCAGTGGGTTCTTCATCCTTTGGTGCCACGTGGATTTGGTTATAGCCTGATGAACCATCCATGAAAGACATCGCCTCGTCACCAGTGGTAGCATCAATCATCAACTCTGGGATGGGGATCGAAAACTCATCCTTAGGGCATGCGTTATTGAGATCCCTAAAGTCGACACAGACTCGAATTTGGCCATTCTTCTTTCTCACCGAAATAATACTTGAAATCCATGTGGGTTATTTAACTTCGCGAACAAAGCCAACTTCAATGAGTTGTTAACTTTATTTTCAATTAATAAGACTAAGTCTGGTCTGAAACGTCTTTGAGCTTTCTTAACAAGGCGAACACTGTTCTTGACTCTAAGTTGATGGACTGCTACTTTGGGATCCATTCAAGGCATATCCCTATAACTCCAAGCAAACACATCCTTATATTCTTTGAGTATATCCATGTAAGCAATTTCTTCATCAATTGTGAGGAAAGCACTTAGATAGGTCGGCCTTGGATCTTCATCGGTGCCAAGATTAACTTCCTTCAGAGAGTCTACTGTGGCCTTCACTCCTTCTTTACGTTCTGGAGGGGCATACCCAGCATCTTCCTCCTCTCGAGGATCGCTATCACTGACCGCTATGTGATAACACCAGATGACATCCTCTAGCTTTTCGTTAACCTTCATTTAAGATGAGGTATCATGCTCACTTTGTGTACATGAAGATCTTACACTTTCTTCATCTTCGTCGCATTCTTTTGTATAAATCACAGTGTGATTCTTCGCCTTCAGCACCTCTCCACATGAAACAACAAGTTTTGTTTGTCGCCTCATTCTAGAAGGAATCAAACTTTGAAAATCTTTCCGAGTTTTGAACAAAGTGGGCATTCTCATGATCTGATAGTTACTCTGGAACTTTCTCTTCTGCTTCAATGGGCCTAACCTTTCAAACACAAAAGTTCTCACAGTTGATTTCCCCAATCGGTCAAAGACAGAAGGTCTTTTGTCAGGTGCACCAGATTCGTCTACGATAGTGATGTGATTGACAGTTGCTCTTCTTTATAGAGATACAAATTGGTGGTGGTTTCTTATACCCCAAACCCTCACGTGATTGCCTGATGGAAGTTTCTAATGAGAGTTTCCATAACTTCGATGGTTCGTTGGGGTTGTACCCAGCCTTTGCAAATAAATTATAGGCATTTGGATCAAAACCTTTATTTGTGCATTTTGTAGGGAGTGCCATATTTTGCGTAGTATCTTGAACCATGATCTCTCCTAGTTCCTTAGAGGATAAATTAATCGCGTCAATTTGTCTCATAGGGAAGGTTATCCCCTTTGGTACACTTGTTTGGGTATCGGACGATTAACCTTCCTCTTTCTTCAACTTCGGTACATAGCGGAGTATATGTGTTATATTCTTTTGCAGAGGCACAATATTCCCTTTATTTGGAAGGGAGTTAGGCTCCTCATTGCTAACTTTAACCTTTTCGGCAATCGCATCAGCTCTTTTAGTTGCGACATTATCGACTTTCACTTCTTTCACAATGTAGTTTTTTAAGTAGAATTTTGCATCGACGAAGTGTGATTCAGCTTCTGCAAATGGCTTATCATCAGCAACTATCTTCTTCTCGACTCCACCTTCGAGATACTTCAAACATTGATAGTAGGAGGATGGAACTATTTTATTCTCGTGTATCCAAGGCCTTCCAAACAACATATTATATGAAGTCTTTGCATTGATTACATGCATCCATGCTCTCGATCGCAGATCTTTAATGCTGATCTCTAGCTTGATACCACCTGACCCTTTGCCCCCCTTGATTGAATCCTTGAATCATCAAGCGACTCTCAAAAAGTTTCTCAGGTGAGATGTCGAGTTCCTTCATGGTGCGAATAGGAAGAATGTTAACTCCAGATCCATCATCTATCAAGATTCTATTTATCCTCTTCTCAAGCGTGTGACCCACCATATATAAAGGACGATTGTGCAGTATTTCTCCAAGTAGAAGATCGTCATCTGTAAATGTGATTTTTGTATCACATACGTGAACTTCTTGAAGAGAAGGCTCAGAAAGTTTTTCCAACAATGATGAAGACAATGTTGATAGAATTTCATTCTTCACCTCTTCGTTGGTATTAAAGCATGATGCCTTGATGTCATTTTGAGCAATCTTCATATAGAACCCACTTGGCAGAAATTCCTCCAAAGTCACAGGACGTCGTGATTTCTGATGGTACTGCACCTTCACCTTTGGTTTCTTTGACTGCTCAATTTTTTGATTCCTTGGTCTTATTACTATCTTCTTTCTTGTTAGTTGTTTAGATGATTCCTTCTGTGGGCGTTCTTTGGAGCATCTCCATCTAGTCACCAGAATCCAACCCTCATCATCATCTTCATCAACTTGGGTTTTACCTTGCTTTAATGGTCCTTCTTTACGCTCTTCATAGTTGCATATTTTGACTGGATCAAGAGATTCAAAGGTGATAGATGTTTGATTAGAACTTGCTTTATCATCCTCAAGCACAATCTTCTTCTCATTAGCCAGCTACATAATTTTTTCCTTGAAAATAAAACACTTCTCAAGACTATTACCCACAAGTCGATGATACTTGCAATAATTTGGATCATTTGTTCTTCCAGCTTCATTGAGTCGCTTCATCTCGGCAATTCAATGAGTTTTAACTCAAGTAGTTCATCAAAAATTTCAGGAACATCAGAATCAAGGAAGGGATATTTCCTTTCTTGCATTTCCTTCAAGGTTAATTTTTGATTTTGGTTACCTTGAGAAGAAGTTGTTTTCATACTCTGCTTCTTGTTCAGCTTTGTAGTAAACTTCACGAGTGATACATCGACGTTCATGGATTCTTTATTTTCACTCTTGGGTACAAACTTGCTCCACCTCTTGGGTTCTTCCTTATCTTTCCCTTTACGAGGGTCAAAAACAGACATTACTCCATTTCCAGTAGAAGACATGCTCAATTCCATTTCATGAGCACTGTTCGGCAGTGTTTGCTATAGGTGTAAAACCGACACGCAAGTGCACGTGGTCAAACAAGTAATAAAGTGGCTAAGTAAGCCAAGTATCGATCCAAGGAGACTCAGGATAAGTAAAATTGCCTAAGTACACTATATTCTTATCTTACTTCTAATTATGCTAACAACAACGTAACCAGCAGTTAAATAAGTTTTTGTTTATAAATTATATATACTAAAACTATTAACAATTATTTACTGTGAATTGAAACTATGGATATGAGCATGCCAAGGTTAAGAACAAGTAATAAACTTGATTGTAATCATAATTCAGTTATTCTTCTCTTCATGTTGCTAGCCAAGAACATTAGCCTAGAAATTAAAACTCTCATATTTAATTTCACTTTAGAATCATAAACCATTCGTCTACATTTCTGTGATCAAATGCAATTTATGACCTAGCACTACAATTCCGGTTCCTAAATTGACTAATACGGCTTTCAAGTATATTTCTATCAGGAAAGCACATCAAAACCCAATTTTCCCAAATCAAGTTAAGAATAATACCCTATTAATTCACAACTTTCCAATTTCTTGCTCTCTCGAGTGAAATTGGACTTTTTAGATGTACATTAGTATCGGCCACACACTAATGCAGTAAGAACAAGAATTAATAGAACAACATGGAAGAAGAAGATGAAAAACCATATCATTAACAATCAAAATTCATCACCATTGTTCAAAACCTCAGCAAGGAAGAGAATTAGCCACTCATTTGTGGATTAA
Source organism: Datura wrightii (assembly GCA_035772735.1). NCBI lineage: Eukaryota > Viridiplantae > Streptophyta > Magnoliopsida > Solanales > Solanaceae > Datura > Datura wrightii. The sequence continues at coordinate 62,054,824 of JASDFA010000016.1, read as the reverse complement.
TCATCCTAAAACAAGTGTAAATCATACATACAATTGATAGAAAAAGAAAGGAAGAGAAGAAATCCCTTAGCTTTTTTGTCCCTCAACTGCTTCTAACCCACGTCCTTGCTCCACCAAGTCTGAATTAATTAAAATAAACCTAAGTGTTCTATTTATACTAGTGGGAATGTTTCCTGGAATAACAAGCAACGTGTCACGGAGGCCAACGCGGAGCACTGCCTCCGTGACACGGCGTGGACGCGGACCCTCTCTGGAATTCCAGGGTCCGGGGATTATAGCCTCAACGTGGCACAGAGGCCAACGCGGAGGCCTATCTCCGTGCCACGGAGCTGTCGCGAGGCCTCACTGGAATTTGCCAATTAATTTCCCCTCCAGGCAGTGTGCCTCCGCGATGGTAGCGTGGCACGGCTCCATCGCGGAGCCCCTATACTTTGCGCATTCCAATGTCTTTTCCATGCTCGCATCTAAGTCCAACTCCGATATAACTCCAACATACATTTTAGCTCCTAAAAATCATATTTTCCTGCAAAACAAATGCTAATCATGTTGGTTAGTATAAATTCACCTTTTATTACCAATTACATGGAAATGTATACACATTGCATAACAAACAAGGCAAAAATGATACGTTTGAGTATCACTTGGGCATATAAATCTGCCCAAGATCACTTACCCCACACTTAAATCCTTGTTCGTCCTCGAACAACACATACACAACTCATGCAAATTACATCCCAATCTTTGTCACTATGGTGCGACAATTTATGCTACGGTCATACCGATTATTCAATTTTTGCAAATCATCAAGAAAACATGCATGGTCTTACAATGCAATGACCTTTCATACATCAAGACTTCCTAGACTTTAAGAATCGACTCTCGATATCGGCAAACTCATGCAAATCAGCTAATCAAGATATCCGACACGAAAATCAATCTTTCATCAAGCATGTGCCCTCACAACTCAAGAGAATCTTCCCCTTTTTGTTCATGCAACACACAAACATTCAAGTAGGGGCATATAAAAGTTAATTTCACTCTCTCTCCCAAAAGAATTCACATGCTTCATGTCATGACCCATAGGCTTGCCCTTAGTGTATTACTCCACTAATATAAAGAAATGCAATGTAAGATCACGTAGGACTTTAACGGGTTGGAATGGAGGCTATGGAACTAGTATTTATATTGGATTAGCCAATAATAGTCACTAGCATCCTTAAGCGCCTTTTCAACACATTCCCATCGACTCATGGATATTGTTCTTTTTTTTCTCTTTTTCATCATCCCATTCATGCTTGTTTACTTTTGTATGGCCCATTTCCTCAAACACACTTGACACAATACCAAGGGTTTTCATGCACCTTCATTCTCATTTAATTATACCAAGTGCCTCTTCAACCTCTTCTTTTCTTTCTTCACTCCGCTTTTCTTTTTCTTTTCACTGTTCTCACTCTTCGACACTTTGGGAAAAGAATTTTCTTTTCTTCTTAAGCGCTTAAGATTTTTGTATAGACTTTACGGCTAATGAAAAGAAGGAATAAAGCTTAGTTTATACAATTTTGGACAAAAGAAAGAAAGAAACGGCTAAAGGCTCAACGGGCTGTCTAGGGTATACAGTCACATAAAAAGGTAGAGTATGACAAGAAAGAAAAATAGAAACTCTCGGTTAAAACAAAGAAATGCCTACATCCTTTCCAACACTACACCCCCTTCATTTCATTTTGCACACACACCAGGCAAGTTCTAGACACTTCACAATAGCATGGAATAACAATACTTCACTTCACACTTTATGCACATGCTCGATTCAAGATGCATTCACAGACTCTTTAATTAACCAATTACATGAATTCAAATATTAAGCCTCAATCACACCGAATCGAATTCTACAGCCTAGGTAACTCAACATATTTACAAAATTGCATGCTTTCAAACGAATCACTTTTACATTTTGAACATCAGTTACAACACGCAATGAAATTTTGCAACCATAAAGCAATTACAGGTTCATTGATGCAATCCACCAAAGAAAAAACTGAAAACAAATTTAAAATCCTACTCCTATCGACTACATTTCCCTTAAGACGGTCGTCATCCATCCATCATAGGGAACGGTCACTAACTATAACATCGGTTCAATGGGACTATTCTCGGTAAAAGAACCAAAAACAAACTCCGAGAAACCCAAAATAAAGACCGAAAAATTTTTGCAAAACATCGATCATGTCGATAGAAAAATATTTACAAAATAATTGATAAGTGCAAAATATTTTCGCAAAAATTTTGAAAAATATCGATCATTTCGATATACAGAAATATTTACAAAATATTTACCTTGGCAACCATAACTTTTCACAACACACATCATTAACCACAAAAAAAATATATACAGATACAACACAAATTAGTTCACAACAGGGAAACATAAACATACATACAAACCAAGGAAAAAGCATACAGCAGATTAGCCCAGCCCCAGCACCTAACTACTTCCCACCCCACACTTAAATCGAACACTGTCCCCAGTGTTCACAAAAATACAAAGCACAAAATTTCGGGTGGTGGAACTCCCTGCTCAGTCGAAATATTCGACTTCTTCATCCGGTGTTGCTGCCTCGTCGCCCATGTCTAAGTCAGCTCCATCGTCGTCATCGGACTCCACATCGGAGTCCGACCGACATGTCTCCTCGTCAGTGGGGACATCGTCATCAGTAGGCTCAACGAAGGCTGGTCCCACTCGGCATAAGGCTCTGGCGTTCTCTCCAAATGGGTAATCCAGCTCCAACTGCCATAACTCTTCCTCGGTGGCTGGTCTCCCACCAATCCGTAGCTGAAGCATCTACATGCCAAACATACGTGCCATGTACTGATCGTCACGAGCATGTCGCTCGCCCAAAGTTGGCACTGGCCCGTGTGTGGTGTCGGGGGCCTTAGTTTTTGTCACATCGAGGGCCCTCCGCTCCAACTGCGGGATGTAATCCAAAGCCTCTTCCTCGACATCGAGGCCTCAGAGGAAGGTGGTGATGAGTCCGCCGAACCCGTATCTGTGGCCCTGGTGTAGTCTAGCTCTCTTCATGGCGGATATTATAACCGCCCCAACATTAATCTCTAGCCCTTTCATAAGGGCATACACCAAGCAGACACGGTCCCGAGTCACATCCGTCATGTGAACTCCCGGGATTAAGCAAGAACATACAATGTTTAGCCATATTCTGGCCTCCCTGTTCATCTGCGAATAAGGCAGAGTCTAGTGGTAACCCCTCTCCTTATGTCTACTCCATCGGGCTGTGGATCGAGCCCCACACAACGTACGTCTGATGTCGGTGTATGGTGGGGTGATGTTTAGCTGGCGGAGAACGTGAACGTCTGTGTCCCGCGCTCCAACGATGGCATTAAATTGCTGGGGTTCCAGAGTGACAATCTGCCCTCTGATTTTTATTGTGTGGCTTCTGATGGCCGGGTTCCAATTTGCGTAGAACTCCCGGACCAAATGTAGGTTGCACTCCTTGGGCTCCTGAAATATAAAGTTGATCCCAGCTGCCTCAATCCTTTGCACAATACGGGGGAACTCCTGTGCTAGTGGTTCCCGTGCAATATGTTCCTTCGGGAAGTATTTGCTTTCCTTATGCTTAGCATACCACTTCTTCCCTTCTTCGATAACCCACCTTGTTCCATATTGGCGGCGTTGGCCGCGCGGAACAGCTGGTGCAGCTGGGACTGCAGTGCCCATTCTCATTCTTTTCCTCCCGGTGCCAGAAGTAGAAGCACATTTGCCCTTATCCTGCCTACTCGCCATTGTACCTGTCAATATATATAAACAAGCACAACGTTACGCTAAATACATGTTAACTTCGGCTAAGGTCGGGTTACACAACGTTTACCCCACACTTAGTCCTTAGCTATTTTTACAAACTATGGCAAGGATAACTCAATTTACACCAAAACAATCAACTATACAATTTATGCTTAGTGTGTTCACAAAAATTTCGACAGCATAACGCTTAGCGTACTACTCAGACTTCATACAGCTAATCCCAATCCTACTATCGCTAACAATTCAACCATCGCACAAGCAACAAAAACAACAAATAAAAACAACGACAAAAGTTCTATATATACATACAAATCCAAATAATCAAACCAATTTGCACAATTTCCACATTTTCCCCAAAAATTCGAGAATTCGTCATCTTTTACATTCAAACAATATTTACACCGACTAATCTCACTTCCCAAACACACCCCGGCATCTAATTCACCGAATTATCAAATTACCGAAGTCAATTTCAACAACCTAAGCCCTAGAATTCAATTTTACAATCAATTTCGAATTATTCACGTAGTCGACAAGTTCAAACGCTAATAACAACATTCCGAACATTCATCAATCACAAATAATTCAATTTCATGCTCAATTGCTACTTAGGATGATATATCTCACCTCACCTGCCCAAATTCGACTAAAATCGCCAAAACTTAGAGAGAAACAAGGAAAACATACCTTTACGTTGAAAAACCGAAGAAACTTGATGATTTCTTTGCTTAGTGGCGTGGCACGTTGATTGGGGAGGGGGATTTGGGTGTTTGGTCGCGGAGAGGAAAAGAAATGGGGAGAAAGGGCAAGAAAATCGGGGTTAATTTAAAGAAAAATACGCGGGTCACCCGGCAACCCGGTGTGACCCGGCACCAATTATAAGGCAACGTGTCACGGAGGGTAACGCGGAGCCCCTCCTCCGTGACACGGAGCCAACGCGTTGGCTTACTGGAAATTTTAAAAATCCGGATTTTACCTTCAACGTGTCACGGAGGGTAACGCGGAGCCCTTCCTCCGTGACACGGAGCCAACGCCCCAGTGCACTGTCTCTTCATTTTAATTATTTTTTCATACCTTGCCTTCTTCTTCCCGATTCCATGCATATTTGTCTCCGTTATACCTGAAAAATCACCTCACTAAACAAAATTGGTTAGATTAATAGATTTCCCTAACTAAAATGAAAAATATTAACTAAAACAAAAATATATACCAAATCAATAAAAGAAAAATAAAAATAAAAACTATTTATACTTTACAAAAAGAAGAAAAACAAAATATTTTCCACGGGTTGCCTCCCATGCAGCGCCTGGTTTACCGTCGCGGCTCGACGCACCAAGTTTCACCACTTTTTCCTCCACCTTGAGGATATGAACCGCACCCCTAATTTCTTCTCTAATTTCCTCTTATGCTCCAGGGGTGGTGGTGAAAAATTGTAAGGACCAAGCAGTAGATGTTTTCTTTTGAACCTATTGGCCCTTAAGTGAGCGAAGTCATTTTGTCTCTCTGAGTTTGCAAATTTCAAAATATACGGGGCTTGGTCCTCCTCTAGACATTTCTCTATAAGCTTGGAAGGCTCTATTTCTATGTTTTCAACCAAACTTAATGTCGAGAAATGCTTCGAGTGTGGTCCAATAAACCTCAACTTTGAAACTGCATTGTGCTTGACCTCCTTACTTGTAAATACCTTCTCAGCATCGACATCTATCTCTCCATTAATGTCAAATGGGGGATACTCTATCTCTTCTTCCAAGAATGGATTTTCCATAAGTGTGAGCCCATCACAGGGACACTCAAGAGATTCTAATTGTTGGGCTTCATCCAAAAATTCACCCTTGTCATCCTCTTGTATTTCCTCTTGAATATCGGCTAAAACTGTTGCCTGCGATTTATCACACGCTTCAGCTTCAGCGATCATCTCCGTGAATTTGATGCTCATCCTTTCTAGAGCCTCTGCATTCTCTTCTTGCTGAATTCTCAATACTGCCATCGCCTCCTTCATTGCTTCTGATTTCTCCAAGAGTTGTTTCATCATATCTTCTATTCGAGCTTGGCGTCCCAAGTCCTCATTTTCAGCTTGCCTATATTTAGGAAAAACAACCGAAGGATCATAGTAGGGGCTTGTGGGAGGGGAATATGCATTCGGATAGCCATCCCAATGGCCATCTTGACCACCACATATATTACACGTGTTACATTGTTGCCACAAGTGGTGTCCTCCACAATTCAGACAAGATTCACTAAAATATGAGTATCCACCATTGAAACCATTTATATTCCACGATGTCATGTCAATAAGGATATTCGAAAAAGAAAAAGTAAAATGCAAAAGAATTAAAACAAACACTAAGACTAAGTTGTCAGCACTAAGAAAATAAAATAAAAATACAGTAAATTTACACTTAATACAATTTCACCAATTGCCTAGTCTCCCCGGCAACGGCGCCAAAAACTTGTTCGGAAGTGTTTGCTATAGGTGTAAAACCGACACGCAAGTGCACGTGGTCAAACAAGTAATAAAGTGGATAAGTAAGCCAAGTATCGATCCAAGGCGACTCAGGATAAGTAAAATTGCCTAAGTACACTATATTCTTATCTTACTTCTAATTATGCTAACAACAACGTAACCAGCAGTTAAATAAGTTTTTGTTTATAAATTATATATACTAAAACTATTAACAATTATTTACTGTGAATTGAAACTATGGATATGAGCATGCCAAGGTTAAGAACAAGTAATAAACTTGATTGTAATCATAATTCGGTTATTCTTCTCTTCATGTTGCTAGCCAAGAACATTAGCCTAGAAATTAAAACTCTCGTATTTAATTTCACTTTAGAATCATAAACCATTCGTCTACATTTCTGTGATCAAATGCAATTTATGACCTAGCACTACAATTCCGGTTCCTAAATTGACTAATACGGCTTTCAAGTATATTTCTATCAGGAAAGCACATCAAAACCCAATTTTCCCAAATCAAGTTAAGAAAAATACCCTATTAATTCACAACTTTCCAATTTCTTGCTCTCTCGAGTGAAATTGGACTTTTTAGATATACATTAGTATCGGCCACACACTAATGCAGTAAGAACAAGAATTAATAGAACAACATGGAAGAAGAAGATGAAAAACCATATCATTAACAATCAAAATTCATCACCATTGTTCAAAACCTCAGCAAGGAAGAGAATTAGCCACTCATTTGTGGATTAATCATCCTAAAACAAGTGTAAATCATACATACAATTGATAGAAAGAAGAAAGGAAGAGAAGAAATCCCTTAGCTTTTTCGTCCCTCAACTGCTTCTAACCCACGTCCTTGCTCCACCAAGTCTGAATTAATTAAAATAAACCTAAGTGTTCTATTTATACTAGTGGGAATTTTTCTCGGAATAACAAGCAACGTGTCACGGAGGCCAACGCGGAGCACTGCCTCCGTGACACGGCGTGGACGCGGACCCTCTCTGGAATTCCAGGGTCCGGGATTATAGCCTCAATGTGGCACGGAGGCCAACGCGGAGGCCTATCTCCGTGCCACGGAGCTGTCGCGAGGCCTCACTGGAATTTGCCAATTAATTTCCCCTCCAGGCAGTGTGCCTCCGCGATGGTAGTGTGGCACAGCTCCATCGCGGAGCCCCTATACTTTGCGCATTCCAATGTCTTTTCCATGCTCGCATCCAAGTCCAACTCCGATATAACTCCAACATACATTTTAGCTCCTAAAAATCATATTTTCCTGCAAAACAAATGCTAATCATGTTGGTTAGTATAAATTCACCTTTTATTACCAATTACATGGAAATGTATACACATTGCATAACAAACAAGGCAAAAATGATACGTTTGAGTATCACTTGGGCATATAAATCTGCCCAAGATCAAGCACGAGTAGCTAACTCTTCAAAAGACCTTGTTTTAATTCCCTGCAAGATGTAGAGAAGTCCCCAGTGTATTCCTTGGATACACATCTCTATTGCAGAAGCTTCATTGAGTCTATCTTTGTAGTTTAAGCTTTCATTTCTCCAACGATTGATGAAATCAATGACCGGTTCATCTTTCATTTGGCGAGTATTTGTGAGTTCCACCATGCTCACCGTATGCCTTGTGTTGTAGAAGCGATTAAGGAACTCCTGCTCCAGTTGCCCCCAACTATCGATAGAATTAGGCTCAAGATCTGTGTACCTATCGAAAGCATTCCCTTTGAGGGAGCATACAAACTGCTTAACAAGGTAATCCCTATAGGTTCCCGCATTTTTACATGTTTCGATAAAGTGTGCAATATGCTGCTTCGGGTTTCCTTTGCCTTCAAATTGCTAAAATTTGGGAGGCTGATAACCGGGGGGCATCTTAAGGCTGTCAATTCTTATGGTGTACGATTTTGCATACATGAGAGAGGACTTGGAAGTAACTTCATACTTGTTCTTGACAGTCCCTTCAATGAACTCCTTCAACTGGTCCTGCAGAATTATCCCTTCAGAAGAAACTGGAATTTCCTTAGTGGGTGATGCATGTTTCGCGGGTGTTTCAGTCTCTTGAACTTCTGGAGCCTTTCCAGGTGCATGACTAGATTCTCCTTCCACTAGGCTGTCCACTTTGTTCATCAACTTCTCAATCCGAGCATCTTGATTTTGCACATACTTGGTCAGACCTTAAATTACCTTGGTCAAGTTCGTTAGTTGCCCCTCCATAGATGAAGCGTCGGTTACCATCGCTTGCATGATTGTTGGGGATGTTGGAGAATAGCATGGATTATCACATAAATTGATCTTTGACAGACTCACCTTATATGGTGTGAGTGGAGAAGACCCACCGCTCGAAGTATTATCATCTCCCTTCATAGCAGAGTTCTTGGATCCAGAGAGGTCAAGCAGAGCCAGAGTCTTCTTGATTCTCTCAGCAACATTGCTTTCTTCTTTTGATGTGTTGGTAGAGGATCTTTCTCCTTTTGGGGATGAAGATCCAAAGACTAGAGTTGATGCAGACGGCACTCGGAGTGCTTGTTGTCCTAGCATGATTGCTTTGCTTCTCGTGATGGGTCCAAAACTTCCAAAAGTAACATCGAGGATGCTTTCCACCTCAGCAGAGAACTTGGAGTTAACAATCTTGGAGGAAGTTGAATTGGAGTTGATCTTCTTGGAAGCCATTTTGATATTTCGATAGTCTTGATCTTTAGAGATTGAAAAGATGAGATGAGAGGTAGAAATTGTCCCACTGAGCGTGCCAATTTTGTAGACAATAAAATCTCCCGTCGAGAAAATAATAATCAAGATGGAAAAATATCACAACAATCGTAGTATTTATTATGAATATGATTATTACAATCTCTATTAATCCTCTGATTCTTCTTTTCGAATATAAATTCAAGGGCCTTTGAGCTTGATCTTGAACTTGATGGATTTGATCTTGACTTGTACTTGAATTCAAGGGCTTTTGAGCTTGATCTTGAATCTAGTGGTCTCAATCTTGATTCGTGTTTAAATTCAAGAGCTTGGAGCTTGTTCTTGAATTTTCGTCTTGATCTTTGAATCTTGTAGAGAAAAACTGAAGTACTTGAATGCTTATAGCTTGTAGAGAAATTTGCAGTGTTTGATCCACGAGCTCTCTCTGGCTTGTTGTTGAAATTCAGGTCTTTTTTCTGAATTATGAGACCCCTATTTATAGTTGTAGGATGAAAGAGTTGCGATAAGGAAGAACTTCTTTCAACCAACCAAAATTTAAGTTGACATGACGATATTTGATTGGTCGAAACATGTCACTTATATACGTGGCGCATTTTCATTGGCCTTTAATTTGACTAGGCATGTTGTGTCATCTAGACATGTGGCATGATCCCATTGGCGCTTTTATTTGACTTGGTGTGACACGTCATTTGACACATGGTACCTATTTGGGCCTCTAGGAAGATGACATCTTGGGCTTAGTAAAGTGGGCTCATCATTTGTAGCACAATTTGATGGATTAGCTCAATGAAATTGGACCATTAATTAAATTCATATTTATTGGACTTAAATAATAAATTCGATTATATTAATCTACAATATTTAATTGGATTAATATATCTTGAATTTCAATATATTCCAAATTTCCTACGGATTTGAATTTAATAAAATTTCTTTGTCCACAATGAGACATGCATATTAAGAGAAAGGAAGAGGATACTCAAAGTTGAATCAAATTCAAATTAGTTTCAAACCAACAAACTGAAAATATTACCATATACAATCATTCTATTATACTCATAGCAAAGTGTTAAATACCTTAAAACTTATAATGTTTTAGAATAAAAATAGAACATATTTAAGAACTAATATACTTAAATGTACCCGGACTTTAAGAAGAGAGGACAATAACCTTCTGAAAAATAAATATTAACCTATTTAAGAAAAAAATAAAGCAAAACAAATTTCAACACATTATAAATAAGGAAAAGGCAGAAACTTAAGGCAAATAAAAAAAAAGCTTAACTAAAGAAACTTAATCAAGAAAACCAATTCAGACTTAATACGAAAACTTAAATATAAGGAAATGAACTTACCTTTTCAAGGAAACGATCTTGGAGATGTGTAAGTTGATGATCTTGATAGCACCACCATTTCGACTCCCACCAGAAAAGAATAAAGTTCAGAGGAAAAAAAGTCGTTATCGAAGTTATGCTTAGCATGTGAAATTTTGTACTAGATTCTCAGAAAATCTGAATATTGAGGGAAAATCCTTGTTCTTTTCTTTCTTTTTTTTCTACCAGAACTCCGTTCTAATAGTGAAGATGGGGGTTCTATTTTTAAAACCCTAAAATGAGTTAGGGTTCGAATTTGAAATCAACTTTTGAAGACGAAAGTACAAAAAGAGGCAAAAAAAGTCTTACCTTCTTTTGAATTTGAGGGGGATGAAGATCCTTCTCCACTTTCACAAGCTAATAGTAGAGAAGATGAGATTTTTGACGAATTTTGAGGGTGATGGGATGGGGATGGTCACTATCGGGGAGAAGATAAGTGAGAGAGAACATGGTGAGGGGATGAGGATCTGGGAACGTTGAAATTTTGAGAGATAAAAGAGGTCTACAGGTGAGGAGTGGGTTGGGTGTGTCGGTGATGATCTGGAAAGCGATGAGAGGAAAGAGTGCAGTGGATAGAAATAGGGATTAGGGGGAGGCCTGCAATCTAAAAAGGGTTTTCTTTTCTTGACTTATTTTGTTTGTCCAATCATTTTGATCGGACGGCTAAGATTAAATCGTGAAAAAAAGAATGTGTGTGTGTGTGTATTAAAATTAAATCACTCTTTAAAAAATTAATTTGATATAAGATTTAGATAACTTATTTTTCAATTAATCAATATATGTGTGTGTGTGTGTGTGTGATAGGATATTTAGCAAAATAAAATGGAAAAATAAAAAATATTTGATTATGTAAAATAAATATTTTACTTTATTTGTCACTCGAGAAGCTTGAATAATTAACTAAAATATGGAGAGCCAAAATTGGGTGTCAATGGTGGAAATAGAGGAAGAGGTTTGGTATTGGAAATAAGGATTTACAAATGTCTACCATCTTTTTCTTTACCTTCTCCTTGCCTTTGGGATCCATTACGATTATTCAGTTTTAAGACCAACATGATGCTCCACTCAATATCATCACCAACCTTACCCTCATCAACCTCATCATCATCAAAATTTAACACTTTGCCACTTCGGGTAATGATGGCCATGCAATAAGCATTGGGGCCTCCTCTGTTACCCTCGGGATTGACAATTATGTTGCTAGGAAGCTGCCCTTTTTGCTTTATATTATGCTCTATATAGAAGTCCCTCATTTTTTTCTAACTTTTGAATGGATGTCGCGTGATAGCTTACAACTTCCGCTAGCTTTCCAAACAAGCGTCCCACCTCTCTCAATTTTGGACCACTTTCTCCAACATGCCTTCAAGTTTGGAGCTTCCATGATCTTATGATGGCCCTTCCCTCCAATTTTGAGAACTAAAGGTTGGTCCTGTCAGTTGGGCATATAAATTTGAGCTCCTATTTCTAAAGTTGGTATGTTGTCAATTTTGACTTTAGCCTCCTTGGTCAATTCTACCATTGTAGTCTTCTTGGCCTTGAGACTGCGGTCTCCATTGATTTTGGTTGTTAAATGATCAATAGATTTGATTCTGATTTTGGTAATTTTGTCTTTAGTAACCTCTTTATGCATTGCTAATATAATTGGCATCTTTAAATTGCACTAGAGGTTGGTCGTGGAATTGTTGATTTTGGAATGGAGGATGGCATCCATGCATGTGAGAAGGGCGCAACCTTATATATTATCAACCATGTTCACCTTCTTAAGTTCATTCTCTGTCACTTTCTTTATAAGTAAAGCAATGTTTGTGTCCATGGTTGCCATTAATTGGTCATGCTCCTGATTCTCCTTTATCAAATGACTCACAGATGGGGCACCAATATTGATACCCTCATTATTGTCTCCGTCATGCGAAGCTTTATTGTGCTTGATGAGCCTATCAAGAATGGTGGAGATAGGATTATAAGTTTTGTCCATAAAACAACCACCAACTGCATTATTCGCCACCGATTAGGTAAGAGGATCCAAACTCGTGTAGAACTTCTTATGAAGAATATTCTCTGGGAACCCATGAGTAGGAGCCAAAGAACATACTGCTTGAACCTTTAATTTTCCATGCTTCGAATAGATGCTCCACAGTAGCTGCCTGAAGTAAAATATCTTATCTTGTTGCTCAACTTTCTTACTTGGAGGGGGGCGATTCTTATTTGAATAATAATAACACAGAGAATTCAAAAAATTTAAAATTGCAACTACTTGAGAAAAAAATAAAAATAAAGACCATACGTTAATTACAAGTGGCATGCCATTAAAGTAGTAAAACTGCCTTTCAAAAGACATATTATGCCTGATTTGTTGTAGTAGGGAGAAAAAAGCCTTCTTACCCCATGGATAATCACTATATCTTCCACTCTCAACACAGTCAAAATGATTTGTCAAAATGAAAATACTATTTATATTCAGAAAATATGAAGTGTGTGTGTGTATGATAGCAGCTTCTTGATTATCCCCCCACCTCTTCTTCTTAAAGCAATTAATCAATTAAAACTTTTTGACAACTCTTATTCCTTCAAAATATGTCTTAATGAGTCTATTGGTTTTATTCTTTGGGAAAAAAAAATTCTCCATATTATCGATACATTATAAATCCGTAATTAATCCAAAATCCCTAAGGGTAAACCGTTGTATGGTTCCATTGATGCGCATTCAAATCTCATTAATGTTATTATACTCTAATATACGGATCATAAAACACCCAGCCATTTGTGCTTGAATTGCACAATGTGAAAGGTTGAGATATACACCAAAACACTTGTTATATAAATAGCGAAAGTTGATATGGTGTAAGACTTCTGGTTAGATCTTTTAAAATTTCATCATTTGCATATAAACACATATGTGGAGCCTTTGAAATTGGCCTTTTGACAAAATATTTTAATTTCTGCATAGTAAAGAATATTCTCAATTTATGTGATGCACATTCCTTTTTAGGCAGTTCCAAAAAGAATGACATATCTCTATATTTAGTAACAACTTAACTTTAAAATACCCATTTAACCCTCAATGAAAAGATTTATAGTCACACAAACATCTATAACTTATTTTAGACCACAAATTTCAAAAGTTTCTCATATTTCTTAAACTCCGTGCCTAGTCAAAGTACATCACATAAATTAAGATGGAGGGAGTACACAATTAGGGTCATAAAAGATGAACAAAGAAAAACATAACTTAACTACACAACCAAACACAATGTCTAAACAGAACCAGATATGATACATGTATACTTATTATTGATACATATCTATATAATGATTCATTATATCAGATATAGTATGAACTTTGATACATATATTATTATTGATACATGAATCATAAAACGACTATTTTCTCATATTTTGGTAAATTTTAGTTTAGTGTATAAAATTAGGAAGAAAAAATTCCTATCAAACCTTCTGGGTAGCATATTTGGGTAATTTTTACAATATTAGGAGATGTATTTGGAAGGAGAAAAATTACCTTATTCTTCAAAATTCTAGATTTGAAAGAATCACTTTCAACTACACCTTTTTTCCTTGCTACCAGCTGTTGAATTGTTTTCCCTTTGTTTGATATATGTATCATGAACAACCTTTACGATACTTGTATTTGCCTCAATTGCTATTTCTTTCTTTGATGTTGACTATATTTCATCCAATGAACATATTTTAATGGGCTCGTTTCGGAACTTAGTTCTCCTCTCAGTTTCTAAAGTAGCAACATCCTCTACATTATTATCTTCTTAAATGAAAATTTACAAATCAAAGGATGGACGATGTTGATAAGAATGTTGGTTAGAGGGTGTACCTCAAGTAAGCCTTTTAGTAGTAGAATCTTGCGCCATTGTTACAGAAATTGAAAAGCTCAATAAAAATTTAAAAAATTTAAACTTAAGAGCTTAAATTCTCAAAATAAATAAAAGAAAATGATAGGTACACATAGCCAGAATATTTATGCAAAACAATTATCTAATTGTAAAAATCACGAATCCAAGAATTAAGAAAGAAGAAGAAACGTGAAAGAGAGAAGCAAAGGAGATACATGGGGAATGATTAAAGGCTTAAAAAGAGGAAAGTATTAAAACTGTGAATTTGCTATGAAATTGATATGTGTTGCTACTTTTTGTGATATTTTGAACTATAATTATGTATCGTAAATATAGTAGTTATGTTTACTTAGCTCTATAATTCTTCCATTCAAGTACAAGATGGAACAAGATTGATCTAAATATCGCCCTTATTATGGGTTTATAGTGAAAAGCAAGTTTTGAACCGTAATCAATCTAGGTTAATAATATTCGAGTCCTTCGCACAAATTTTTTTATTTTGAAGTGATCTTTAATTTTTTTCTATCAAATTTATGGTTTTAAAAAAAAATTAGCACTTTAAGCGATAAAAAAATGATCAAAAATACCCTAATAGGTAAAACAAATATTCGCAAGGCATTGACACAAGTTATGTCTGATGGCATGAATTCACATAGTTAATGCATCAAAGGCATAAGTTTAGTAACATGACATAAATTAAGCAACATGAATTTGTACCTGAGGCATAACTTCAGCAGCATGAATTATGAAGTTGTGCCTAAGACATAAATTAATTTGTGTTTGGGGCATAAATTCAGCAGCATGAATTTGTGCTTGGAGCATAAATTAAATTAGTAGCATGAATTATGAATTTGTGCCTTGGACATAAGTTCAGCAGAATTAACTTACGCCTTCTAGAGTCAACCTGTGTCTGACGAATTCTTTTAAAATATATTAAGAGTAAAGATATGCCTTGCAAATTAAATCACACTTAATTGAGATTTTCAGGCAAATATTCTCTAAAAAAAAAGAAATTGCCTAACGAAATTAAGTCATAATTAAAAATAATTTGAACATAAAAATTTTATTAAATAAACTAGACAAATAATAACTAAAGACCACCAAATTAATAGGCAAAAATTAAAATCACCCCTAAATAGAGAGTCCCAAAAAAACTTGATAATACCCTGGGACTTGGACCCCGATTAGGTCCAATTATGATATCAAAATTTTCAACAGAAAGAATTTATAGTTGGCAAGAGAATTTGGGCAGGCGCTGACCAAAGGATTAAGAAATTTACTCTGTATGGTCAAAGCGCACGTATATCCGACTTCGATGCGCTGAATTCAATAATTTTTATTTAACTTCAGTTATGTGTGTATAAATTTCAAATATTGTGTTTGAAATTTATTTTTGTTAAGTCGGATTTGTAAAGTGGCATATGCGCAAAAAATTAAAGAAGGTAAGATCTCGGCCAAACACATACATATTTTTTGAAACTTATTCTCATTTTTTATTTTGTCACTCCGTCTCAACTTTGTTCTATTTTGATCCTCCAACTCTATATTTTTATATTTCATTTGAACAGAAAATACTAATTTTTATATTTTTATTTATACTTAAAATCGACGTACATCCGTTTACTTTCATAAAATAAAAAAAATCGACGGACGTCCCATCGATTTTATTTAAATAATAATTATTTTATTTTATAATTTCTACGCATTTTTGCGAGAAAAATAACTGATGAAAGTACCTCATTTTCTTTTTTAAAAGAATCATTGACAATTCAATGGGGTCCGCTGAATTTTAGTGGTTTTTAGTAGTGTTATTAGCAATGAACAGAGTCTTTTTTTAATTATCTGTATTGAAGATGATTTTTTCTTATCTGTATTGGAATGCATTAAAATTTAGGAAGCGGTCTATTTGGGTTAAACCCCGATGACCTGGATGATATGAAAAAAATAAATATGTGATGTTATTTAATTGAATATTTTATATCTTTTAAAAAATATTTATCAACATGCTTTGATTAGTTTACATCGAATAATTTTTTTTTGTGTTTAAATGGAATATGAAAAATAGAGTTGAAGGGTTAAAATGGAATAAGGCTGAGATGGGGTGCTAAAATGAAAAATGGAGGCAAGTTAAAGGGTTGTGTTAATAAGTGATTTTAGCCCTTATAAGAAGAAAACTGATTCTTGAACCCCTTTCACGCTCATGTCACATCGAGGTAGAGGTGTTCATGGTTCGGTTTGGATCAATTTTTTGATTAAATCAAAACTAAATCAAGTTAGTCTGTTTTTATATTTTAAAAATTGAATGAAACTAAATAGAATAAAAATCATCGTTTGGTTCTTATAGATTTGGTTCGATTTTTCAATTTATAACTAGCTAATGATAAATTGGTAATAGTAAAACAACAGAGACATGAGATAACTATTTTAAGTGAACATTATGAATCAACAAATTTCTGTCTACTATTACAAGATAAATGTATCTGAATCTTCTATTATTTTTCAACACTATTCCAAAGCTTTAGCGTGTTTAAGTTGCATAACTATAGAGGTTCTTTCACTTCACATGTCTAACATCTACATAGAAATAATATACAACTTTAAATAGAATGGTCAATCCATCAAGAATCAAGGGGGCAAACGATTGAAAAGTAGATGGATGTTTTAGCAAAGAAAAATAAAAATCAGCAATACGCCACACTATATATAAATAATTAGACTTAGAGTGTTGGGTTTGAACATGCTTTTTAAGAAATAGAATTTAAAAGTGTTGTAGTGCATGTAAAATACAGTATACTAAAATCAAATTAATGATTAAAAGGTATAAAATATTTATAATTATTTATAAAAAAACTAATATCATATATTCAAATAATTATAAACTTTATGTATAAAATTTATCCATTCGATTTGGTTATTTCTTCTGTTTTTTTAATATAACTAAAATCAAAACAAATATTATCGATTTTTAAAGTTAAAAATCCAAACTAAATCAAATCAAATATTGATTTTTTTTAATCAATAGTTCAATTTACGGTTTGATTTGACTTTTTACCAAATCATAACACCCATACATCGAGGCACTGCAGAAAATTATGTGTTTGACCTAAATTCTTTGTAGTGCATAACTTTTCTTATCATAGTGAAAAACCTCTCTATGTTAAGGATTAAGGTTGACTGAACCTCCTTAAATTCTTACGATATTATTATCTCGGTTTCAATATTTTTTTAAGTCTGTTTTAAGGAAAAAAAGAAGCTTCTTTCAATTTTTAACAATTCTTTAATTTTAATTTTTCACGTGATATATTTAACACCACAAGATTAAAGAACATTTTAATATATTCCATATATCTTTAGTTTAAAATTACAAAAAAAATTATTTTAATTTCTTAAATTTCGTGACAAATTAAAAACAGAAAATCAAATTAAAATAAAAAAATATTATTATTTTTAGGGAAAAAGCTCAAATATGCTATCAAACTTTAGGAAAAGGCTCATTCATACCATCCGTTAAAAGTTGAGCTCATATGCCACTATCGTTACTCAAATAGCTCATCTATGCCATTATTTTTTTACCAGATCTAATATCTGATTTTGCAAAATCGGATTGGACACATGTCCTATTTTTATTTGGCCACATCAATTAAAAAAAACCACCTCATTAAATACTCATCCAACCTACCATGACCCACTCCCTCATTAACCCGACCCACGATTCATTTCTTAATATCAATTAATACTCAATTCCCACCCCCATTGCCCGTGTATTCTCCAAAACCTAAAGTCTCCTCATCTTCTTCTTCATTTCCTTTCAATCGAAAAATCTGAAAAGCAAGCTTTATATACTATAACTTTAACGAAGCCACAGTGCTCAACTGCGATTCCTAATCGACAAGAGCCACTGGTGGTCATGGCAAGGAAGGAAACACATAATGGGGTTCCTGCAGTTATGGTTGAAGATTATCTAAGACCAATCGTGGGGAGATTTTTTAAAGTGAGACCCCAAATCGACAAAATTAAGACTCAATTCTTTGAGTTCAATCAAAAAATGACATATATGATAACTTCTATGTATTTATGGATTTCATTAATAATGACAACTGCAACGTGGTATGGTATAAAAGGGCTATTGAGATTAATGGGCTCCAAATGTGGCTGCAAAAGTGGATATGCACTTCAAGGCGGATGAAGATCCACATTTTGCTCTAGTCCAGGCTTTGCTACTTGGATTACCATTCCATATGTACAATTTACAATATACGAAAAAAAATTATTGCAGAGGCAGATTACACGGGCAGTGGGGGTGGGAATTGAGTATTAATAGATATTAGGGAATGGGTCGTGGGTCGGGTTAATGAGGAGTGGGTCATTGGTTGGTTGGATGAGTATTTAATTAGGTGATTTTTTTTAATTGATGTGACCGAATAAAAATAGGACATGTGTCCCATCCGATTTTGCAAACTCAGATATTATATCTGTTAAAAAATAATGACATAGATGAGCCGTTTGAGTAACGACAGAGGCATAAATGAGTCAACTTTTAACGAATGACATGAATGATCCTTTTTTTAAAATTCGATGGCATATTTGTGTTTTTTTCCTTATTTTTATAACTTTACTTATGAATATGCTATTTAACTCAAAATTTTTCGTAATAATGATTAAAAACAATTATTTTTGACCATACTGTCGCAATCCGATATTGGGGGTGAACAATGCACCACGTCGAATGCCACTCGCACACACCCAAACTCTGTTCACAGGCTTTCCTCTTCCTCCTTATCTGTCTAATAACTATACAAGACAAACAATCTCGAAATCTGCTACTAATACAAGCACCTCAGTGTTGTCTTTCTTCAGCATTCTCTATCACATATTGCAAATGGCTTCTCTATCCGTCTCTGTAAAGCACAGTCTCCCTTCTCTGCTTCAATATGCTCAAACCCCAAAAAACCCCATCCCCCAGAACCTCAGCATTGTCTCCAGATCATCACAATCCCAGTTTTATGGTCTTAAAGTCCTCCATTCACCTACTTTTTCAATCCCATCTTCTTCTAGAACTTCCATTGTTGCTAAGGTAAATTGCATTGCGTTTATTTATTTTTTTTTACCTTCTCTTAGCTCTTCTATTTTCTTGGTTTTTCTTAATTTCTTTTTTCTTGCCGATAAAATTTGCTTGATGTTTGTAGGTGAATAAAGGTTCAGTGCCTCCACCATTCACATTGAAAGATCAAGATGGAAAAAATGTGAGCCTCTCCAAGTTTAAAGGCAAGCCCGTGGTGGTTTATTTCTATCCTGCTGATGAAACTCCTGGTTGCACCAAACAGGTATAGCCCATGACACTTTGATGTTCCATTGATTCCTTTTGGTTCTATTTCGTGTCAGCTGTAAAATTTGTCATTTATGGGCAAAGGATTTAAAACAAGTTGTTTAAAACATCACTATGTTCTTGTATTGAATTGGAGAAAATTTAGCCTTTATACATAGTTTACTGATGAAAAATTCTTGAAAATCATGAGTTCTAGATTAAACTTATGGTTAATGATGGTATGAAGGTTGGCTTGTATTAGAAAAAATAAGGTACTTGATTTGCAAGGTCCTGTGTTGAATGACATTCCAATTCTGACCTATTTGTAGACTTGTCAATACATTAGGTCCTCTGTCTCACTGCATTCTACTCTTTTGAAATATCTTTTCTGGAATGTTTATTCAGATGTCTCTTGCCGCTAACCTAGTAATAGAAACTAATTATTGCAACCCTTGAAAGGATATTGTCATGAGATGTTGATTTTAATTAGAATCCAAACATGGATATTTATGAACTATTTGAACAATTGGCATTATGTGCCTAAACACCTTCAATGGCTAGTGTATTAGAAGAGTTTCCTTTTAACAACTTTGGTGGCACCTCCTCTTAAAAATAACAACATAGACTTACTGTTGCAACCATCATCCAAAAATCACCA
Source organism: Datura wrightii (assembly GCA_035772735.1). Taxonomy (NCBI): domain Eukaryota; kingdom Viridiplantae; phylum Streptophyta; class Magnoliopsida; order Solanales; family Solanaceae; genus Datura; species Datura wrightii. The sequence goes on along the minus strand of JASDFA010000016.1, from coordinate 62,034,630 downwards.
GAGACTTGCTTCATCCTTCTAATTTTATATCTTTTTAGACTAGGAACAAATTTCTATAATCCTGTCCAAAAGTTTTCTTCCTTTCAAGATTATACTTGTTGCAAATTGAACTTGTTGAGTTACGCAAACAAATTCATTGTAGTTGATAGATTTATATTGAACTATTATTTTCGGTTTCACAACTTTGTATCAATGATCTTCAAAGTTACTCAGAGCTAACCAATATGTGAAAACTGTCTGCAGGCATGTGCCTTTAGGGACTCTTATGAAAAATTCAAGAAAGCAGGGGCTCAAGTTGTTGGGATTAGTGGCGATGATCCTGCGTCCCACAAGGTATTAAGTTTTACTTGCTCAATGAGTTAAAAAGCTAAATATTTCTGTCATAGGTTATTGGAACTCTTTTCTATTATAGGTTATCGGTTAACTGGAGTGTGCTAGTTCTCCTAGACCAAATTACCTTGTCCTTGCTCTTCTTTTGTGTCATTATGTAGGATGTATTATTTGAAAGATCTACTCTGTTCCACAAAGTATTACATATATGTGTTAGTAGGTTAAAGTCGCACATTGGTTGGGGAATGGACTGATAGTTTGTTTATATGGACTTGGGCAATCCTCCCCTCATGAGCTAGCTTTTGAGGTTGAGTTAGGCTCAGGTGTCATATCTTTACATGGTATCAGAGCCAGGTCCATTCCCGTTTGGGCTCCCAGTCCACACTCCAGTCCGGCCTGGGTGTGAAGGGGGTGTTAGTAGGTTAAAGTTCCACATTGGTTGGGGAATGGACTCATGGTTTGTTTATATGGACTTGGGCAATCCTCCCCTCATGAGCTAGCTTTTGAGGTTGAGTTAGGCCCAGGTGTCATATCTTTACAATACGAACAATGAAAAGTAATTTATATATGCTCTTCGATTAGTCAACTGGTAAACAATCAGGTGGTTTAGTGTTGCAGAGTTGAGAACTCTAGCATAACGTATGGATTGCCCCGTGAAAAAGAGAAAAAAGAAGGAAAAGTAATAGTCTAACTGTCCCTTTAAATTATGAGGATCCTTTGGGTTATTAAACATGGTAACAGTCTTTCAAGGAGCATCTGTTAGGATTTCTGAAAAGAAACAGTCAAAATGAAATGTCTGAATTTGTGATCGTGTTTTGTTTATTCTCATGTCAAGGATATACTCCAAGTTATCCTGTATTCTGAACTTCTTTATTTGTGCTTCTGTTATTATAGATATTGCCGTCACCTTCTATTGATGTCCTCTAGATTTAGGCTGCATAGTGTTGCCAACTCCTTTGAGGATAACTGAGGTGTTTGATTCTGCAGGCCTTTGCAAAGAAGTACAGACTCCCATTTACCTTGTTGTGTGATGAAGGCAACAAAGTTAGGAAAGAGTGGGGAATCCCAGGAGACCTTTTTGGTACATTGCCTGGAAGACAGACTTATGTGCTTGACAAGAATGGAGTGGTTCAACTCATATATAACAATCAGTTCCAACCTGAAAAGCATATTGATGAGACATTGAAGTTACTTCAAAGTCTTTAAACATCAAGTTTTTCCTTTCTACATTCTTTTCCTGCCTCTAGCAAATAGATTTTTTTACTTTTGCTGCCACTAAAGTGTGCCAATTGTATGTGATCTCATAGGCTGTACAGCCACTTTTATTTGATAGATGTCAAAGGAGCTGTTAGTTTAGAGTCATGCTACAATTTATTCTGTAGAATGTTGAATTCGGGTCTCCCGTGAGAGGTAAGTTTGTATATGGGCCTTTGCTCTTGTTGTAGTAACTGCATAATGGAGAATTTTCTTCAATTGCTTAACCTGGCACTTCTTACAGTTGTAGAAGCACCGACAGTGGTGGATCATATAGTAAATTGCAAATGAGAATGGAGTCACTCATCATGATCTTGAATTATTGACCTTTATTCCTTACTTATACTGATAAAAACAGAAGTTTTAGTCATAAGCTGAGGTATTTTACATTTTTGGATACCTTACTTGACCTTTCATACATGTGATGTTTATTCCTTATGATCAGATAAATATACTGTATATGGAGTAGGTATACATATTGGAATAACAAGCTAATTAAGTAGGAAACTTTCAAATGTTACTGAATGAAGCTATTTCCCCTCTGCATAATCTTGGCTGTTGTAGGGGCTAAAGGCTTCAGCCAACCAGTTTGTCTTCCTCCAGAATTGCCATCCCATCTCTTGGCAGATTTCATCACTATGGTTGATACTGAAAGTGGAAATGCAATTTCTCTTGTAGAATCTTGTCGTCTTCTTCATAATCTCCATCTCTTGTGTTATCTGTTCAAGCATTTTCTCAACAGATGGAAGCTTAAATAGATCATCAACAAGTCGTGATAGCCATATGCAACGTATCTCAGCTGAATGCAAGTTTGAAACACTTTCAAGATAACCCACGAAAGCCATATTTGGAATCAATGGGTGGATTGTACCCCTGTCAAAATGAAGACTTTTCAGTATATGCAGGATCAATTATATTTCTCGTACAAGTGTTTCCTTAACAGAGTGCCTAATTACCTGTACAAGGGTATCATGCCCAAGGGGAACTCTACCAGACTGCGAAAGGGATCTGGTAATATGGCTTTGATCTTCTTCTTCCCATCAAAACCGGTTGCAAGTATGACAACATCAGCTTCCAACCTGGTGTTGTCCTCGAATTCAACTCCTCCTTCCCAGAACCACCATTTTGATGTTCTTTTGAACAAGATTTTACCCTTATCAGCCTCAGTAAAGAAATTCTCCGGCAAGATAGCCATCTGACACGATGCATAATCTTCCTCAAAGGGGTGTTCTGGTTTCAGTCCATACTTCTCTAGTGGAAGTTTCCATTCCAAATATGACTCGATTAACTTGGAAGCTGCTCTTCTCTGCAGTCATAAGCACACTTTTGTTAGTCCTAAACCAAATGATGCACTTGATTGAGAGAAAGAAAATAGAATGGGGCTCACCATGGGAGAAAGTATGTGGCAAAGCAGGGTCCTGAACAGGCCTTGATTTGGCCTTGGATGGAGGAACTGAGAAGATCTAGTTGAATAGAACAAGTAAAATGGCAAACCCCAAATAGAGTAATGTGGAACTGTCCAATGTAAAGTCCTTACTACCATGGTACAGGGCTGGCCTTCAGGTCCTACAAGCAGTTACAAACAAACAGAAAGTGCATCGTGTTAGTCTTCAGCTAGATCTGGACCATTAACATCTTTTTCCCTTGTAAACATGCACACTTTAAGCACGTTTTCTAAGGTCAAAGTACCGTCTTCAATTCCACTGCGAAAATTCTATATTTAATGCGTGTGGTTTTGAAAGAAAAATATATCTATGATTCAGTCCTGAGGTCAAAGCATGAGACTTTAAAAATCAAAAAAGGTGTTTTTGACATTTTAGAAATATTTCTAAGTGTTTTTCTTTTCCCCTTATTTTGGTCCCATTTTTGGTGACATTTTCTCAGAAGAAACAAATATAATGGTCAAGTCGAGGCTTACGTGGACGACCATCACGAGTATGTTGGAGTTGATTAATCAATACGATACCTATGGGAACAGCTAGCTTTTTCACTAACTTGTTGTGCACTTGCAATTTTCTAAAAGAATAGTATTCCTACTCATGTCAACAACCAAACTTTAATTTCCATTTATGGATTTAGACAAACCAACGTCCCTCTCGTTGCCTGTTTTTGGACACGACGCTATTTAATATTTTTGATATTATATTTTGCTGATTGTTGTAACAATCTCTAGTTGCTGATCATGAAGAGGAGCAACTCTTCATTGACGACATTATGAAAAAAATAAAGAAGCTCAATTTGTTAAGACGGGATTATTTTCACTCTTTTGCTTTTATTTTATGTTAGATTTTTAATTTTGTCAAGATAAATAATTTTAAATCAGGCATAAATTAATATATTTACATCATAATATTTCATAAGTTATATTCTACGCTTTTAAAAAATTTATGCTCCAGACTTAATATTTATTTTTAATATAGATATTATATTATTTTACTTTCTAAATATCTAATCATAAGACGTGCAAGACTAGAATACCAAGAAAAAAGTATAAACATCAAGAAGTTTGTTTCAGAAGAAAAGAAAATAAAAAAATAAACTCGTACGTCCCTTGGATTGATTAAAATAAAAATTAAAAATCAATCGTAAAATTTAAAGATCAGTTTATTTGGAGTACAAATCATGCCTGTTTTAATTACTATTAGAGCTCAAAAAGAAATACAAAAACAGCACACAGCTAAACAATCAATAGATGAGACGCCATTTCATATTGTAAAGAAATTAATTAGAAGAAAAAAGATTTAAATAAGAAAGACGTTGACGTGGAAGAACACTATCCCGATATTGTATTTGTCCAATATATTATTTGGAAAAAAAATTACAGGCAAGTCTCTTCAGGATCCAACAAAGAAATAATATACTACAAATTGGCTTTGCCACTTTTTTTTTTCCCCTTTTAAGTAGGCTTGAATTTATAGATTTGTAAAAGAGGTTATTCTAATAGTCATATCGTTCTATGACTATTCGTTCGATTCAAATTACCAAGTATTTTTATGCATAATCATTCAAATACATTTTTACCTTCCGACGTGGGACTATCTCATTTTATTTACATATCATGAACCATTTAACACCTAGTATAAGATACTTAATTACTCTCGAGCATATAATTTCTGCAGCATCTTAATGAACAAGCAAAAATCCTATTCAATGCACTATGTTAATTAATTAAGGAGCGTATTGTTTGAGGTACAAATTTTACCTTGATTTGCTTCAGCACATTCAACAGCTAGATCAATGGCTGATTTTTTATAGCCCACCACCGCAACTTTCTTCCCTTTCACAAGTCTCGTAGATGCTTCTTGGTCAAGTTTAGAGTAATCAAGCGTATGCAAGACTTGACCCTTGAACACTTCTGGCCCTTTTTTCTGTGGGAAATTCGGTATATTTGGGATATCTCCGTATTTACCGGTGCACATAACCAGAAACTCGAAGCCATACCACTGATAGAAATAAAACATGAAATGCTGATTCTGATTAGCACCAGAAATGCGTACATAATATGTTCGTTTCCTTTTAAAAGTATCTTCGATAAGAATTTGATCACCGTATTAAAATCCAGAAACCTAGCCAAAAGAATGGTTCAAATTTATTTCAATTACTGCAATAATCTTTTAGTATAATAAGTTATCTAATTTTAGTATGAATTTGAATTTTAAATTTCTAGTTTGTTGAAATATTTTAGTTCTTTTTGAATCTTTGTTATGCAGATTTTCTGCAGATTATGTTTACAAGTTGGTTATTTAAAGTCCTTGTATGCTTAATAAATTGAGAGACATTTTCAATCACTTTTTGATATTTTTTATTGCTCCAACATTTTTTTAAAAAAAAAATCAACAAGAACCAAATATCTCGGGTCAACAGCTGAGGGAGCTCTTATTACTTAATACTCCCTCTATCTCAATTTATATGGCATCTTTTTAATTTCAAGAATCAAACGAATTTTTATTGATTAGGATTTTTTCACATACCTTTTAAGTACTTTGAGTTGTCTATTACTATGACTTATAGTACATCTTAAGTAGTTTTCAAATATATAAATTTTATTTTAAAAAATTTAAAGAATTAATATCTAAATTTACAGTCAAATCTATAAGTTTGACTCTCAAAATTTGAATTGTGCCACATAAATTGAGTAAGAGGGGTTGATCAAAGGAAGCTATGCATAATTCCTTATGAAATCTAAAGAAAAAAAATGAAGTTTTCAATATATTTGTTAGGAAAAGAGTATTTTTGACTCAAAAATAATAATATGGATATTTTTGAACCAAAATATTAACAGAGACATTTTTGAATCAAAATATTAACGGCAGAGACATTTTTAGACCAAAATATAAACGAGAACATTTTCATTCAATTTAGCATAGTTTTAGAACTTTTGTAACTCTTTTTTCAATTTATAACGAAGAGAAAGAAGAACCTGTAGGGTTTCAGATTGATTGGTTCGAACAGCAACCTCCCAGACTGCATTGCCAGTCAATAAACTTCCATATTCACCATTCATGCTACCACCAAAATAATTCATTTCTCGATCGCCCACGAACTTGATTTCCACCACCTTGGAGTTAAAGTTGACAAATTTCAAGACATCAAAGTGTTGAGCATAGGAATACAAGTAGTCCAATATTTCCTGATAAGTAGGGAAACTTGTATTATCCCTCTGAGTCCATGGGAAATCGGAGAACTCATAGTCACAGCGAGGGGTCTGCAATTTAGTGGACCTATAAGAACAGTGCTTCCACACTCCTCCTATACAGTCGGTGGCCTCGAACACCATAGGTTCGTACTTGGCTAGCTGTTTAGCGGCTGCTATGCCGCTTATTCCTGCACCAATTATTCCGATTTTTGAACGGATAATAGCCATTAGACAGATTAGCTAACTAGCTCGAGTAATCGAAGGAAATTAAAGTTGAACTATTTCTCTCGAGGCTCTTGAGTTTATAGCTAGAGAGATGGGGTGATTTGGAAGTGATGGTTTAAGATGGTATTTATAGGGGTTTGCATGAGATGAGATGTGAAATGAAGAGAGAAAAAGAGATGTCATTGCTTGAAGGCACGTGATTGGACTTGTAAGAAGGAATCTAAAACAATATTGTTCATGTAATTAGCTCATTAAGTTATATACCGTTAGTGAAATTCTTTTCCACACTATCATTTTACCTAAATAATTAGTAGTTACAAATAAATTTTTTTCCAAATGGGAAATTTATAAACTTAATTATAAGATAGATACTTGCAACAATAAATAAAAGTAAGTTAATGGTGTAAAATTTTTTTATATTGAAGGATTTTTATACTAAATGTGTTGTTAGAGTTTAGTAAGTACTCCAACATATATTTTAAGATTTAGTTGACCTTTGCCTCCTTGGCTAAAGTTTATTGTGTTATAGTACAAGTACGTTTTTATGGGAAGTTTGTTAGTTATGAAATGGAAATTTCATCGAGTCAAATTATTCAATCTGCTTAATTATAAAATGTGTATCTGTTAAACTTCATTGCATCTTTCGACCCTTTTATTTAGCATCTGATTTTCGAAGAATTCCACAGCCGGTCGGAAGATCAAGTTTGCTGCCTAATCCAGTAATTCTGTCATATTTATTCAGGAATTATAGAAAAACATTATTTCCCTCCATTTTAATTTATTTGTCTCATATTGATTTGATACGAAACTTAAGAAAATAAAGAAAGCTTTTAATCTTACATTTTAAATTAAACATATGTGGAATATATCAAAATATTCTTGAATCTTGTGTCTTACACATGCCATGTGAAAACTGAAAAATTAAAATTAAAGAGGTGCCAAAAAAAAAAAAAAAACAGGAAGACAAACAAATTAAAACAAGGGAAATACTATATTATTCCTAGAATTATACTTCCTCCATTCTATATTAGTTGCCAAGATTATTAAATCTTTTTGTCCCAAAATACTTGTCATTTTATAAAATTAAAATAAAATTAGTCAATTTTATCTTATTTTGCTCTTAATATTAAGTCTTCTCGAGAGCAATCACTAACTACATAGAAATTATAGATATGAAGAGTTCACACAAGTGATTGTTAATTGATATAATGATTGTATAAATATCAATAAGATTACCTTAGCCTTGCTCTTAAATAAAATGCATCTTTTATTGAAGAAAAACAAGAATAGATTAATAATTATTTATTTATTTATGAAGGAAAGTGTAAAAGGGTAATATTAGGGATAGTAATGGAGTGAATACGGTATGATTATGGGGTAAATTCGTATAAATTTACAAAGACTTTAATTGGCTCTACTTTGCACCGCATAATATAATTTGATGTTCGTAAACCACTCCTTGCCCCATATAAATCCGCACAGCGTGATTTGTTAATTTATATTTTAATTTTTTTTGATTTGTATTGTCAAAAAAAGAAATAAAAATGCATACTGATGCATAATTTCTGAAACATATAATTTCATTATTAAATAATTTAATCCCTCTATATTTTTAAATCCTAGGATATGTTCGAACAAAGAAAAATATTTTTCATGAAAAATATTTGCATAAATTTAAGTCAACTATGAGGATGAGATGAGACTAAGAGTAGAGTGATCGGTGTTGGGGGTGGGGGAGGGGGGTGAGGTGGGTCGAGGTGGGTTGGGTGGGGATGAAGTGGATGGTTGTGAGGGTGGGAAGGAGACAATATGACTTGTTTTCTCTATTTTTATTAGGGAAGTCATTGTTCTTATTTTTTTCAAGGAACTTATTTTTCTAAAGAAAATAATTTTTAAAATTTTTGACCAACCGAGCACACCCTTAATATCAAACATAGGAGAAAAAAATGACAATTTAAAGGAGATAAAACTCTAGAGAAAGAAATTCTTAGAAATGATAATCAAATGAAACACAGTTTTGAAATAAGAGCTTTAAAGAATAAAAGTCCTTTTTTTTAAAAAGATTACTATTAAATCCGCAACTCGCTCCCCACCAATTTAAAAAATATATATTTTAACCCATCCTACACCCATTCTATATTGAATTTCAACACATATGTAGAGCCAAAACGCAGCAAAAAAATAAATAGGAACGTACCTTCAGCCATTGTTGTTCAAGTGTTGTGGAAAATCGTCTTTGTCTTTCACGAATTTTATGTAAGAAAACTGTAAAGAAAAACCTAAAGTCTTCTACCCTATGCCTTTCAAAGTGTATGCCAGACTGATGGAGTCACAAACGTATTTATAAGTAGGTTAGGGACTCTTAGGCAAACTACTTTAATCCTATGGACTTCTCCACAAAATATGGTTTCCCTAAAGAATCCTAATTAAATAGTTTTCTTCCATCAAGAAAATTTTCTTGTATGCATGACAAAAAATATTATCTCTCATATATATTATTTACTTGAAAGACAAGGTAAATAATTTATTACCAAATATGTGGACCACATTAAATGTCTCCAAAAAGAAGAAGACACATTATTTTTTTCTTACATTCTCCCATTTGGTCCACATATTACAATAAGATAATTCTTTATGAGTGATACATATGGCCATGAATTTTATTCACTCAACTAAATTCGTTATGCAAAAACCACTTTAGTCAGAACACATTACTACATGAATTATGGCGGTTATACTTTTCATCAAACACTTCCTTCCATGTATTACAATGTATAATATATTCTAATAAAGTGTTCAATAACTTTATAAATAAGCTTAATGTAAGTCATTCAGAGTCCAACTTTATTGATCCAATGATCACAATATAGCATATGAAAATAAATGTGCACGGTCATGTATCTCAAATAAACGATAATGTATACACAAAATGTTAGAGTACAAAGCAAGACTAAAATGAGTTGTCAAGACCCATATGAGTTACATGATCCTTGAAAATATTAGCTAGTAAACCTTTAGTCATAGGATCAACAATCATCGAAGTAGTACTAACGTGTTCCAAACTCACATCTTGCTTCTTGACATAGTCTCTAACCATCAAATATTTTATGTCAATGTGCTTAATTCGACTGCCACTTTTATTATTCTTAGAAAAGAATACTGTAGCTGAATTATCACAAAACATTCTTAATGGCCTTGAAATGGAATTAATAATTTTAAGGCCCGAAATGAAATTCTTCAATCATAACGCCTGTGATGTAGATTCATAGCATGCTATAAATTCAGCTTTCATTATGGATGTTGCAATAATGATTTGCTTAACACTTCTCCAAGACACAACACCTCCAGCAAGAAGAAAAATGTATCCAAAAGTAGATTTACCACTATATTTACATTCACCCAAATCAGAGTCTGAATATCCAATCACCTCCAATGAGTCATAATATTTGTATGTCAGCTTATGATCTTTGGTTCCTTGCAAATATCTCAATACCCTTTTACCAGATTTTCAATGATCAAGACCAGGGTTACTTTGATATCTACTAAGCATTCCTACCGCAAAGGCAATATCAGGTCTAGTGCAGATTTGTGCATACATAAGGCTCCCAACAAGTGAAGTGAATGGGATGCCTTTTATTTGCTCTTGTTCCAATGCATTTTGCGAACATTGATTTAATGAAAATTTGTCACCTTTAATGATGGGTGCTGCTATTGATGAACAGTTTTTCATTCTATATCTTTCCAAAATTCTTTCAATGTAGGCCCTTTGAGATAGTCCAAGTAATCTTTGAGATCTATCTCTGTGAATCTCTATGCCAATAACATAGGAGGCTTCGCCCATATCCTTCATTTCGAATTTCTAGATAAGGAACTATTTTGTCTCATGCAACAATTCCAAATCACTATTAGTAAGTAAAAATATCATCCACATATAGGAATAGAAAAATATATTTGCTCCCACTTATCTTAAGTTATATACATTGTTCAATAATGTTTTCTGTAAATCCAAATGAAGAGACAATATTATGAAATTTAATATACAATTGGCGAGAAGCCTGTTTTAGTCCATAAATTGATTTATTCAACTTGCGTACAATGTGACTTTTATCATTATCAAAAAATCCTTCAGGTTGTCGCATGTAGACCTCCTCTTCAAGATCTCCATTCGAGAATGTCGTTTGCACATCCATTTGATGTAGCTCTAAATCAAAGTGAGCAACTAATGCCATGATTATTCTTAATGAATCCTTCTTAGATACAGGAGAGAAGGTTTCGCGGTAATCAATGCCTTTCTTTTGAGTGAAATCTTGGGCTACAAGTCTAGCTTTATATCGTTCAATATTACCACATAAATCTCTTTTAGTTTTATAAACCCATTTAGATCCTATAGGAGAGACTCCCTCTGGTAATTCAATCAAATTTCAAACTTTATTTTGACCATAGATTCCAACTCTTCCTTCATGGCATCATATCAAAGTGTGAAGTTTTATCCACTCATGGCTTGTGAAAATGAGCATGGATCATCTTTAAGTCCAATATCGTAGTCAGACTCTTGGAGATATACAACATCGTCACTAGCAATTTCTGATTTACGAACTCTTGAGGATTTTCTTACTCCCACTTGTTTAGACGTTCCTTCAACGGGCTCGAGTAAAGTGGGTTGTTCTTCATGTGGCTCTTTAGATGGTGGCGGCTCTTGAACTTGTTTCTCTATAGAGAATTCATGAGAATTTATCTGATTAGCATTCAATTTTCTAATATATAAAGGTACCATAGGTGGTTCCCTTACTTCTTCTAGTTCCACCACTTGAGTCAAACCACTCCCACTTACTTCATGTTCCTCAAGAAATTTAGCATTTCTAGCCTCAATAATTTTAGGAGAATGAGAAGGATAATAGAACCTAAATCCTTTAGAGTTAATCGCATAGCCTATAAGGAAACTACTTTTTGTTCTTTCATTCAACTTTTTTAATTATGGGTTATAAACCCTCACCTCAGCTGGACATCCCCAAATGTGTAAATGACTTAAACTAGGTTTCTATCCTTTTCATAATTCAAAAGGCGTCTTGGGGACAATCTTGAATTGAACCCTATTTAAAATATATACAACGGTTTTTAAGGCTTCACTCAATAAGGATAAAGGTAAACTTGATCTGCTAATTATGCTTCTTACCATGTCCATTAATGTCCGGTTCCTTCTTTTTGCCGCTCCATTTTGTTGTGGTGTTCCTGACATGGTATATTGAGTAATTATACCTTTACTTTGAAGGAATTCAGCAAATGGACCTTTAACTTGTCCCTTATCGTGTATCTACCATAATATTCTCCATCCCTATCAGAACTAACGATTTTGATCTGAGCTCCAGTTTGTTTCTCTACTTCTATTTTGAAAACTTTAAAAGCATCAAGTGCTTCTGATTTGTTAAATAGAAAATAGAGATACATGTATCTTGAATAATCGTCAATAAATGAGACAAAATATCTCTTACCATTCAAGCAAGGGGTAGGAAAAGGTTCATAAATATCTGTATGTATGATCTCAAGCAATTGAGAACTCCTTTTAGCACCTTTAGTAAATTTGTTGGTCTGCATTCCCTTTATGCAGTCCACACAAGTCCCAAAGTCAGAAAAATCAAGAGCTTGTAGAAATCCATCATTAACCAACCTTTTTATTCTTTCAATAGAGATATACCCCAATCTCTTGTGTCAAAGACTTGATGAGTTGTCATTGATAATACATCGCTTTGTACCAATTTCTTTATCATGTAGGGTTATAATATTATATTTAATTGTGGGGTATAGGTCAAATTTAAATAACTTTCCATCCAAATTTCCTAAACCAATTACTTTATTGTATTTCAAAAGTTTCACTGAAGAATAATGAAAATTGAAATCATAACCAGCAATTAATAGTCTTGAAAGGGAAATTAAATTTCTAGAATACAATGGAACATAAAAAGTGTTTTCTAAATCTAATTGAAAATCATATTTTAAGATGACCCTATAAGTTCCCACGCCTTCCACATGTGATGTTGTCCTATTGCCAGAATAATATTTTGCTCACTTCTCACCTGCTTCCTTAATGTTAGAAAACCCTGTATGGTCTTAGCAATGTGAGTTGTGGAACCACAATTGATCCACCATGTATTATCAGAAACTTCAGTGAGATTAGATTCATAACATACAAAGGTAAAATTATTTTTCTTCTCAAGCCATTTCTTGTATTGCAGGCAATTTTTCTTCCAGTGTCCCTTCTTTTTACAGAAATGATAAGAATCTTTATCAAGACTGCCTTTCTTCTTCATAGGAACACTTTTATCTCTCTTTGCATTTCTCTTATCATAAGTCACCAAATTAACACTTTAGGTGTCTCATATTTCAACCTCTCCTCTTCTTAAACACACATGGTCAAAAGTTCATTAATTGACCATTTATCTTTATGTATGTTGTAAGATATTTTGAATGGACCATATTCCTCAGGAAGAGAGTTGAGGATAAAATGCATAAGAAATGGTGCAGACATATCAACCTCAAGGGACTTGAGTTTAGCAGCAATATCTCTCATCTCCATAATGCGCACTGTACGACTTCTGTCAAATATCTTACTTGAGAGCCTCTTCATAAGGGTGTTGGCCAAGGCCTTGTTAGAGCTTACAAATTCTTCATCAATTACCTTCATGTAAGCTTTAACCTTATCACTATTAGGGATAGAACCTCTAATGATTTGACTTATATGAGATTTTATGAGTATTAAGCTCAAGAGATTGGATCGCTCCCACTACTCATAAAAAGCTTAGCCTCTGGCATACTTGATTCCGCAAGCTTAGGTGATTCTTCCACACGGAGGTCCAGATCCAAGTCTGAGCACCCTGAAGTCAGAAGGATTTTCTCCTTTTGTTCTGTAAATTTGTCAGGAGATAACATCAAAATTCGAGCATTTTCGTTAAAAACAGCAGTAGGAAAAATTGTGTAAACTGCAAAACAAGGGTACACATACATAAGCTATGAAGTACAAACCATCAAAAGTGAATCGCGTAAATACCGATTCTAAGTAAATTCTAAACCTTCCTGTGGGTAGAGATTGCAACCCATGCACAAAATTTATTTAACTTTATTAGACTAGTAAACCAAAATAAATCTCGAAAATAATTTGTACCTGTGGGCATAGAATAATTTTCAACTGAAAAGTTTACTATCTTATTCTAATTAATCTAACCAAAATAGTTACCTCCCTGTGGGGTAAGATTACCATTTTGAAAAGATAATCAGACTTTATTAGATGTCATTATTATATCTTAATCACTTAACTTTATGTGATTAAAGAATATAATTTCTCTCTATATCATATACCCAGGATGTTGTGGCTAATCCCAAGCATTTAATAAAAAAGAACTCAAAAACAACATCTCACAATAGTTAACATTAATAATTAACTTAAACACAATGTTAATTATTAAAATGCGAAAATGAATTGTATAGGTGGAGCCTACATAAAAGACAATCCGGTGCATAAAACGTTTCGCGTTAACAAGAAAAAAGATCACACAAAAGAGACAGACAGAGCCTACATATCTCTTCTTAAAATAATAATAAAACAAGACACTTGATATACAAACAAGTACACATTATACTATTATGTTTGTACGAGCACTTAAACAAGCATTACCATTGTTAATTTAAATGACAAACTTCGTTATAAAATTCAACTAAAAGGTCAGCAGATAGGATTTAACTTACTAGAATATTAGCTCCAAATTCAAATAACTTTACTGTTACCTGTTCTTGGTGTTTTACGGAAATAATTTGTATAGTACCCAACCTCTATTCACAGTTAAGGCAACATCGATTGAAAGAAAAGAATTATATTAATTGATCAACTGCCAAAGGCCAACAATGATGTTAATGTTCATGCCCAAAAAATAGATTTCAATTGCCAAATATCTTATATAAATCATGAAAGCAGAAAATCATATTCTAATCGGCCTCGATGGTTCCCATCTTTTAATGGATCCAATTTCCTTTAACATGTTTAATTACAAGATGACAGAAAAGTGCATACTATACAATCATTAACATAGCTAGATACTGAATAACACGGCTAAAGCAGGCTCTGATACCACATGTTGAATTTCAACATATACGTAGAACCAAAACGCAGCAGAAAAATAAATAGGAACGTACCTTCAACCATTATTGTTCAAGTATTGTGGGAAATCGTCTTTGTCTTTCACGAATTTTATGTAAGAAAACTGTAAAAAAAAACCTAAAAGTCTTCTAGTCTATGCCATTCAAAGTGTATGCCAGACTAATTGAGTCACAAACGTATTTATAGGTAGGTTAGGGACTCTTAGGCAAAATACTTTGATCCTAGGGACTTCTCTATAAAATATGATTTCCCTAAGAAATCCTAAATAATAGTTTTCTTCCATCAAGAAAACTTCCTTATATGCATAACCAAAAATATTATTTGCCATATATATTATTTACTGGGAAGGCAAGGTAAATAATTTATTACCAAATATATGAACCACATTAATATCTTCAAAAAGAAGAAGACACGTTATTTTTTTTTCTTACATTCTGCACTCACATAACTTAAAATCCGCTCTCCGCATGGCATAAAACCCGCCTTGCCCATTGCCATTACTAGGCAACGTAGAAAACTACTACTCATTCTAGAGCTTTTACTATGAAATGATCACAGCAACACTTTGCATTCAATAAGCGTAAACTAAAACAAATACCAGTAAGCAATAAAATAATCTTTTGATTAGAAAGTTATGGCAACTACTCCACTTGACACTATTTTAAGGAGTGTAATTTGAAAGTACAAAAAAGAAAAAAAAGGTTGAAACTCGTATTACGACAAGAGTAAAATGGAAGTCGCACAACTGCTTTTATATCATATGAAATACAATACTTTCTCTTTCTTATTTTATATGATGGAGTTTGCTGGGAAATT
The DNA here is from genome assembly GCA_035772735.1 of Datura wrightii. Classification (NCBI taxonomy): domain Eukaryota; kingdom Viridiplantae; phylum Streptophyta; class Magnoliopsida; order Solanales; family Solanaceae; genus Datura; species Datura wrightii. The sequence goes on along the minus strand of JASDFA010000016.1, from coordinate 62,019,223 downwards.
TTTTCAAATGTCTACTTTGACTTATATTATATATATTAAATAATAGTATAGGACAATAGTAAGTTAATATTGAGAATTTTGTTTGAGAGAAAATATCATTTTGAAGTTCAAATAATTACTTGATTAAATTAAACTTTGTGAATATACTTATCAAAATGAAATTTTCTTAGAGCATTCTGTCTAAAAATCAAAATGAATTTCGTTGAAATATGATTGTTGCATCTGACGTTTTTATTCGATGATTTATTTTTTCAAGAACTTAATCAAGACATGATAAAATCTATATGTATATCCGTATTCTTTAACACCTAGCGTTCAATTTTCTTTTTTCTGGACTTCGTTAATTATTTAATCCGTTTTATTTTATTTAGTTTTTATATTAATAACAATTTTATTTATTTATCTATTTTAATAAATTGAGAAAATTTTATTATTATTTTTTATATTATATGTTTAATCTTTAAATATTAAATAACTATATAAAATACTCAAAACTTTAATTAATTTAGTAAAATTTACATTTAATAATTTTTTAAAAATAGTTATGTCAAGTCAACATAAGCTAATTAATATGAAACAGAGGAATATATCATACAAAACGTGAACACTATTTTTATGACGGAGAAGAAATTAGAGAGGAATTATTTCGAAGTCGAAGGAGTGTTTTACTTGTACTGAGCTGGTTAAGCTGACAATTCTACCAGTCACAAGAAGCCATGTGTTTGTGTGCGCTTTGTGCTGCTTATTCTAAATTTTAGCCCCTCCTAGGCCTAGCTGAAGCATCATATAATATTTGTTTAAAAGACGTGGACTAATATTTTGACAGAAAATTAAAGTAGTAGAATGTTCTCAATAATGATAATTTTAACTCTTATCAAGGCTGTGTTGTATGTAGATTTTTTTAACTTTCCCTGGTTTGTAATTAAAAATTGTTTTTTAAAATATAAATTTTTTAGAAACAAAAAAAAAAAAAAGAAGACATTTCTTAGTACAAATTAAAAAAATCAATATTTTTAAATAAAATTTCATACTTATAGGTCCCCTTTCACCCTCTATCTCTCACCCGCCTCTCATCCTCCCTCCCCCCGCCCCACAACAATAGATATTCTTGAAATATTATTAGTCAAAAACTTTTTGTTTTCCTGCCAAACACATCCCCAAATAATATACAGGCTAGTTTCATTTCGTATTGGTGGTGGGTGACTCGCGATAATTGTTGTACGGTGGGAGTATACAAATAGTGGTAATAAACAGTTATCTTCGCAGGAATCATTGAGCAGTAGCGTTGCAAGAGCTGAATGTACAAAACTAAATATATTCAAAACAACAAAATGTTGTGAAAAAAATAAAATAAATGTACTTAATTTACTGAGGTCTTAACAAGACCTCTTAAATTAAGAGCCCTAATTAGTCAAAACAAACATGATCTAATTTGATTTGGAAAACTTGTTCTCAAGATTTTTAATTGAGAGGGCCGGATAGAGTGTCTATATTGTTTAGATTTTTTAAAAATATTGTTGCACTCATGTCATATTCTTTAAAAATGTTTTACTTTTAAGGATCTAACATGCGCATACGACATATTTGAAGAATTCAAACAACATAACTTAACGCAAAAATCAAAGATATATCCGAGTTGAATAATTTCGTCTCAAATCAATATATGTACTAAAAAATTTCACTAAATAAATACATATAATAAATTTTAAACCTATTAAATCAAATAAAATATGGTAAAAGAACTTGAATCCGTAAAATTCAAGTTATGACAACGATTACACAGGGCGGGAAAGAATTAAGAGAGAAAGAAAGGGAATGGGATTAACCTCCCAAGTAGGAAACTATGCATGAATCTTTCATTCTCACGTAAAAGAAGTTGAGAATTAACAACGTGGCCTTTGAAGATTTTCTGCAGCCCATGGGATGGAAACAAATGAAACATCCCAGAACATATGAAGAAGCTTGTAGGAAACTAAGGAAACAATGTCCTGTCGAATATTTGAAATGTATTCTGTGGAAAATACTTACCCTCATTTGGTTCATGCACCAAATTTAAAGAATAAGGGCACGGTATTCGTTTTTTAATAATTATTATTAATTAATGTGTAATTTTATCTCAGTTTATCATTCAATCATAATAAATTACTAGCATGGTTTATCACATTCATATTTGGAATGCAGAAGAATATACGTCTCTGTAAGATCACTTCCACAAATTATAAAACACAATTGTACTGGAAGAAAACGGTCATGAGTAGGTGTAGGGGTGGGCAAAAAAATCGAAAACCGAAAAATCGAACCGAATCGAATTAATTCGGTTTTTCGGTTTCGTTTTTTTCGGTTTTTTGGTTCGGTTACGGTTCTTTTTATAACGTAATTCGGTGTTCAGTTTTTTTTCGGTTACGATTCACCGGTTATTCGGTTTAACCGAAAAACCGAATATATATTAAAATTATTTTATTTTATTTTTATAATAAATAATTAAATTAAATAAAAACCCTAAATCCTAAATTCCTAAATCCTAATAACCTAATTTACTCTCAACTCTCACTCTCAGTCAGACGACCTCCCTCACGTCCTCACTGCTCACCCCAATACCTCATCACCTATTCTGCAGCACCAGCAGTCTCCCGCCTGGCCGCCTCCGCCCTCCCCGCGACGTGCCGACTGCGAGCCGACGTCTCCCCCATTTCCCCAACTCCCTATCGTTCTCTCTTCTCTACTCTCTACTTTACTTCTCTGCCTCTCCAGCCTCCAGGTCCAGAGTCGACCTCCAGTCTTGTCTTCCGGTCATCGTCTGTCGTCGTCGACTCGTCGGCATCCATAGTCGACAGTCGCCACTCCAGTGAGGCAGTGACTCCACCATCTGCCTCCTCTAAATTCCTCCCTGTTCTCTCGCCAGTCGCCTCTCCGATCTCGCCTCTCAATCGCTGGCCGCGAACCTCATCAGGTAAGTAAAATAGAATAACAATCCCATTATCCCAATTCCCAAATATTGAGAATTTGAGATTGGCAGATTGCTGTGACCTGTGAATTGTGAATTTGTGATGCTGTGAAGTGTGAACTGTGGTCTGTGATTGCTGTAAAAGTGTGAATTGTGATGCTGTGACTGTGAATGTGATGCTGTGATTGCCAGAAATAAATAAAAGAAAAAAACAAACGTAGTGAAAGTAATATTGAGAATTTGAGATTGGCAAATTGCTGTGAATTGTGATGCTGTGAAGTACTGAAGTGTGAACTGTGATTGCTGACTTGCTGTGAATTGTGATTTGTGATGCTATGAGCCTGTGACTGTGAATGTGATGCTGTGTGATTGCCAGAAATAAATAAAAGATAAAAACAAACGTAGTGAAAGTAATATTACATATGATGAATGGGAAGAATTGAATCATAGCCATACGCCCATACCGGAGATTCTCCTAGATAATAACATATTATATTATTATATATGGGATTTGCTAGAATACAACATAAAAAGGATGTCAAATAAGCACGGAGTATATAGCACTTAAACTTTATTTGACATCTTACCAACAAACTAGTATTACACTATAATCAAATTTCACACCAGTAGTTAAAAGACTTCTCCACCTGATAGTGTAACATTCTATTCAAAGTTCAACATAAATAGAATAGAGATCAAAGACTAAGTGGAACATAAGAGAAACAAGCCACCTAGTTTGTTGGTAAGATGTAATACTAGACTACTAGAGCACTTAAACTTTATATTTTATGGACAAAGTACATCATAAAAAGGATAAAGTTAAAGAGTTCAAGAATCGGCAAAGCTAGCTTTTGTATAAATACAAAGAAGAAAAAAAGAAAAAACTTAAGTACTGTAATCTGGACATCTTCTCAGAACTCAGAAGACTCCTATAGGCATAGGCATAGCTTTGCACCTTTTGCTTCCTCACCAAGTACCCCTTAATATTGTTTATATTGAATAGTCTTTGGAATCACTTTCACTATACATACTTAATAGTTAATACTTTGATTCTTTGAATAGTTTTTGTCTTTTTGATATATCATCTGTTGGTTGTTGATTTATTGGTTAATTATTTATGATTATTCTTTTTAATTTTGTATAGATGGATGATGAAAGTAGAGTAAGTGATGTTGGTTCAACAGACAACTCACTTGATACTCAAACTGGGGATATAAAGAAAAGAAAAGAAATGCAGCCAAGATCTGGGGTTTGAACTCATTTTGATAAGGTAGTTGAAAATGGTATTGGTAGAGCGAAGTACAAGTATTGTAACAATATTTATGCTGCCAATACAAGTAAAAATGGAACAACGGGTTTGAAACAACATTTGGATAGGTGCAAGGCATATAAAACTATCGTTGAAACTTCTTCTCAAATGAAAATATCTTTTCAAACTCAAGATGCCCCGCTTTGGAAATTTGAACAAGATGTAGTTAGAAGGGCTTTAGTTGAAATGATAATTATCGATGAACTACCATATAACTTTGTAGAGAATGAAGGTTTCAAGAAGTTTATAAGCAAAGCCTAACCTCTATTTAGAATTCCTTCCCGTAGAACAATAACCAGGGATAGTTATGAAGTTTATAGTGAATTGAAACAAGATTTGAAGAAGTCTTTTAAAGAAGTACAACCAAAGATTTGTCTTACCACAGACACATGGACATCATTGCAAAGAATTAATTATATATGTTTGACTGCTCATTTTATTGATAGAAATTGGGTGTTGCATAAAAGAATATTAAATTTTTGCCCAATCTCTAGTCATAAGGGTGAGCAAATGGCAGAGGCTATTAGTAATTGTTTGCTTGATTGGCATTTGGACAAGGTATTCTCTATAACTATTGACAATGCATCTTCTAATGATGTTACAGTTAAAGAATTGTCTAAACAATTGAATATATGGGGAACTAATATAATGGAAGGTAAACATCTTCATGTGAGATGTATGGCTCACATAATCTGATTAGGCAAGAAGGTTTGAAAGAAATTGATCCTTCTATCAAAAGGGTTCGACAAATGGTGAAGTATGTTAAATCATCCCCTGCAAGAACAAGAAACTTTAAGAAATGTTGTGAAGTCCAAAAGGTAGAATGTGATAAAACATTATCGCTAGATGTTCCTACTAGGTGGAATTCCACCTATTTGATGTTGGATACGGCACAAAAGTTTGAGAAGGCCTTTGATAGGTTTGATCTTTTTGATGACCAATTTAATACTTGTCTTTCAACTAATGTGTGTGAAGATGGAAGTGTTGCAGGTCCGCTCGAATGTGATGATTGGGCAAATGTGAGGAATGTGGTTAAGTTTCTTGAAAGATTCTACGAGCTCACTGTAAAGGTTTCAGGTTCACACTATGTTACTTCTAATGTTCATTTTGAGGATATATGTGAGCTTGATGCATATTTGAATGTGTGTTTAGCAAGTGAAGATCTTAATTTGAGTAACATGGCTGAATAGATGAAACAAAAGTTTAAGAAATATTGGGGTTGTCCTGAAAAGATGAACAAAATGATTTTTATTGCTTCTATGTTGGATCCTTGAAATAAGTTTGTGTATGTTAGCTTTGCACTTGAAGAACTATTTGGGGAGGAAATAGGAAAGAAAGTAAATGAAGAAGTGCCTGATTATATGACTTCTTTGTTTGAAGTGTATATAAGACAATATTCAAAAGGATCTAATCAATCATCTCCATTTAGATCTACTTCATCTCAGGACACATCTGATACATCTAGTTCTGGCGCTTCTCTAAGTATGAAAACAAAAGCCTTGAGAATTAAGCTTTACTTGGAAAAACAAAAAGAAGATTGTGGAAGTGGAGGTGCTAAATCGGAGTTGGATAGATACATTAGTGAAGAACAAGAGCCTGATTCTGATGATTTTGATATATTAGATTGGTGGAGGGTTAATTCTCCCAGGTTTCCTATTCTTTCAGAGTTAGCTCGTGATGTGTTGGCTATTCCAATTTCAAGTGTGGCATCAGAATGTGCATTTAGTACTAGTGGTCGTATTCTTGATCCATTTAGAAGTTCATCGACTCCTAAATGTGTGCAATCTCTTGTTTGTGTCCAAGAATGGCTTAGACAAGAGACTAATCCTATTTGTGTTGAGGAAAGTTTGGAGTATCCTGAGAAACTTGAGCTTGGTAAGATTTTATATTTTTTAGTTGGTTGTTTAGACTTTTAAGTTTTAATGCAATAATAAATTAATAGTATACTAATTTGTGTTTTATGATATATTTGATTAAATTATCTTTAGAGATGGCAATAAATGGAAGAGAGTCTTGCATTGTTGATGTATGATTGCAATTTGCAATTTTCTACTAGTGCCTACTAGTGCCTGGTGAGTTGAATTATTGACTACTTTATTCATTTGGTCATTGTCATTTGTCTCATACTCTCTCATAGTCTCATTGTCATTGATGATATCTTTTTGTAATATTATTTTTTTATCTTGAAAGTTATATTCTAATTTTTGATTTTATCTTACTATTTATTAGGCTCAACGTTCAAGTTCAATCATGCCTCCTAAATTTAGCTCACCCGTTTGGAAATACTTCGAAGTTGTTCAAAACAATGAAGAAGGGCGTAAAGCTAGGTGCTTGAGATGTGGAGTGATCTATAATTGTGATCCGAAATTGTGTGGAACAACACACTTGAAGAAGCATGTTGAGAAGTGTCTTGAGCGTAATCTCAATGTTATTCGTATTTAATATTATGGAGTGGTTGAATGAATTTGATGTTTTTTTTTGTGATTTTAACTTTGAAGTCCCAAGCAGTTTGTGACTTTGTGTGTACCATACCAGTGTATGTGCTGGGCTGCTGGGCGCTGGCACTACTGAAGTGCTGAATGTTGATTATGATTTTTGTCATTTTATGTGTGTATTGTAATTTCAAATTTATATGCTTTGTGTCTGTGTGGGTTTGGGAATGCCCAGGTACCCATTGACCATCAACTGATGCTTTATGTCTGTGTTTGTTTGGGTTGTCAACTTGTCATTGAGAATTTGAGATGGTAAGTTATGCCATTTTAAAGTGTAGGCGGTAGCCGGTACCGGTAGCCGGTAGGCAGTAGGCACTCGATTTAAAAAATTTTAATTTTAATTATAAATTTATACTTGATATTAATAAAAGCAAGATTAACAATAGTCAAAAGTAGATCATTTTGAATTAAAAAGCTTGAAATAATTTATATTTTATTTAAAAATCAGCCCATTTTACAACTAGAAAAAAGCCCATCAACCAAGAACAAAAAATCAAATAACCGAAATAAATAAACCGAACCAAATTAAAAAAAGCTGAACCAAACCGAATTAAAATGGTTCGGTGTTTGGTGTTCCTTATTCATAACCGAAAAACGAAAAAACCGAACCGAAATTTGAAAAAATCGAACCGAAATTTGAAAAAACCGAACCGAAATACCGAATGCCCACCCCTAAGTAGGTGGATAAATAATGTGGCGACACGTGGTGAGGATGAACAGTTACAAAAATAATCCAATAAAAAGAACTAAATAATACCTTCAATTGGAACATGACCAGTAAATGCAACTCAGTTTAGGAAGGTCCCAGAGTTGGTCATGTCGGGACTAGTATCATGTCAATTAGGCCCATCTAGCTCTGAAGACACAAGACCGATATTGAACCATAGCAAAGCAAAATAAGGATAAAATAGGTGTGCAGCTTCGCATATTGCGGAAGAGGTCGAGATTCTCGTTGACCTATAACGATAGAGTTTGTGATCAAATGAAAGACCTGAAAGAGACGAATTTAACGAAGGCTACTCCTTATGATTGCTCTATAAATAGCCACTTAGTCATCTATAGCAGGGGTTCAACAATTTTTGATTAAGCACCATATATACGATCTCATAAGCTGAAACCATCAAAGTTCATTGCTTTCGAGATCTTTGGCAATTGTCTCCAAGGATGTGATTCCAAACTGTAACACAAATTTCGCATTCTACTCACTTCCTTATAGCTATTACGATTGTTTCCATTCAATTGTTGCTTATATTACATTGTTATTTTATTATACAGTCAATCTAATATGTGTTCTTAAATCATGTATTCACATAACATAAATTCAACTGCACCTTTTTAAGAGTAAACAATTTGACACTCATGTGGGGAACGATCTAACCCCAGACTAGATTGAAACAGGTTTGGTCAAGAAGTTTGATAAAACACTTACCGAAGTAGATTAGACATGGTATTCTCTATATCCAACACTCAATTGACTCTTTTGTTATGCTTGCCAACTAGTTCTTAAAAGTGCATGATGGGGCTCGAAAAGTACAAACCCAGAATGCAGACATCTTTAAGATTGCGCAGGGTGACACGAAACTACTCCGATAATTCATGGCAAGATTTTAGAGGGGAAGGATGATATTACCAACTAGGCCCCATGGCTGGCAGCTGAGGCCTTCACCAAGTGATTGAATCTCCTTATTTTGGATGCCTCTAATAAACTTAAGGAAAATTTAACCGAGTTCAAGGCAACCACTTGGGTGAATGTTCAAAATCATTATGAGTCAAAAATTTGAATTGAAGATGACCAGGTTAACCCAAGGATTGTTTCTACATCGACCAATAGGGAGCAACACTAGGAGATGCCCTAGAGGAGTTCTAGTTCAGAGTCTAGAGGAATTCCAACCATATGCTCCCACAAAGAGGTCAGTTCCAAAAAGGTATCCAAACCAAGGATAAAGCACCCGTGGTTACCAAACGTTAGACCAGTTGGTTCCAGATAGAAATTTAGGGGATAGTCAAGGCTGGTTCCATATTGGTAAGGCCCGCCTAGCTTAAGAAATACAGGACCAAATATCATTTTATGACCGGTCAAGACGAGATCGAAAATTCCAACCATTACAAGTAAGTCTAAGATCTTCGCCAGCCATTATAGGACTAACGTAATAGAATTTATGATGACAAGATCTATGAATTATGTTCACTAGGCTTTAACTATAAATACTCCCTTCTCCCTCATTAGTATGAGGCTAGACTTTTACTCATTCACTAAGCTCTATATAGTATTTTGTAAGCTTAAGCTCCATTGCTACGATACTTAGATATCAATCCAGAAGCTTTCTGGTGCACTCAAAAACACGCAAAAGTGCATGCAGTCGTCAAGTAATATAGATAGTGAAATCCAGATATCGTACCCACAGATCCTCATAAGATTATTCGTCCAATTTAAATTTATTTCAACTATTCAAAAATAAAGAAATAATTCTTGGAGAGTTGTTTATACTACTAATTATGAAAATTTAATACTTACAAAAATTCTTAAATGTTGGTTGTCTTTCAGATGATGTAAAACATTCAGGGTCTTGGCAATTCTACAATCCTGTTGAAGTATCAAAGAACTGTATTTATTAACTTTTTTGAGTTACTAATTCAAGATTAATATCACTTAATTAAGAATCTTCCTGATAACTCTAAGACTACTCGAATATCCTTAACACATATATTTCTATGGTCGTTGGATAATAGTGAAATGGATGTAAGATTTCGTCTATATCAACTAAGTAAGGCTAATGGTTATATTTCTATTCACATAAGCAAATTGTTTCCCTTTCCTTATAAGATTCACAAAAAATCCCTGTTCCTTCTGATTGCCCTAGAAATTCCTTTTTTCAAGTTTAATTAATGAGTTATATATAATGCTTAACTATTTTGTCAAGTAATCGAACAACTCAACCAAAAAAGAAAGAAATAACTCAATCATAAAAGGCTTAATAAATATAAATAATTATCAACATTCAACCTTCATGTTTATGCCAAAACCCTAGAACTATAAAATTTAACTACTCATAGTCCTCATATGAATATGAGAATTCATGAGTTTACAATAAATAATTGACAGAAAATAAGGAGAAGAACTAATCTGGGAGAGAAACTCGTCTTGCCTTTTCTCTGAGCTATAATTTTGTCCAACCCCTGACAATTACGAGCAAAGAGTGTGTTTATATATCCTAGGAATCCTTGGGTTTTTAAAATTCGAATCCAAAATGAATTAGGAAATCCGGGTACTCATGCCACTCTTGTGACGCAAGGGGTGGTGCAACAAGCCAAAAAAACTTCTGCTAGACAGAAACCTTGCACCACCCTTGTTCCACCTCTTCTGTGAAAAAGACATGGCGGCTTCCGTCACACTTTCTGTGGAGGGGGTTGCGCAACTGCTTGTCCATTTCTCCTATTTTCACTTCTTTTGCGACGCCACTTCTTCCTTGATCGTATTTTCTTGTTTCTTGCTCTTTTTTCCTTCATTTAGCATCCAAAGCTCTATGAACATACCTATACATCAAAACATATGAATATAAGTATAGTACATACAATTAATACTCAAGGAGATGACAAAATTACTAAAATGTGAGAAAAATAGTGGCTAAAAATATCTATTTTGGCCTCTCATCTACACTTCACACATAGATCCTTGCTCATCCTCGAGCAAGCAATTTAAGTTCTATACCTTATCTCTATATGGACTACACCAATTGAACAGGTCTTACTATTATGACCCCATCAAAATCGCAAGTTTCTATCAGAACATGCTTTAACTTCAAAATATGCTCAGGAACAACCCTTTAAGATGACCTAGTCTAAAGGACTGACTCAAGCTCTATGAATAACAACTAAAAAATATGTGTCACCTAATTTAGAGATCAAATATTTCACCTATCTTTTGTCAATCATGTGCCTTCACAAAACAAGAGAGTTACCCATATTTTTCTCATAAGAATATGAAATCCCATATATGGACGTATAAATAAAGAAATTCATGCTCACTCTTACAAAGAACTTCTCATACAAAAAATGCTAAACCATAGGCTTGTCCATAGGGTAAATACTCCATTAATATAAGAACGATATATTTAGGATTAAGTAGGACTTAAATGATTTTAATATAGGCAAAGGAACGAGTAGAAATTATTTGGCCAGAATAGTGAATGACTTCCTTAATCACTTTAATACTTCACATTTTTTTTCCATCAAGCACATCTCCAACTTGCTAACTTTTACTTATTACTCTTCTCATCAACTATTATTCCTTGTTTCTCCATTTCTTTAAGCACATGACCGTTTGTACATAGTAAGGAGCAATCAAAACTTTTTTGTTCTTTCTTTATTTTTCCACTTCCTACTAATAGAATATATTTTCTTTCAACTCTTGCTCCCATAATATTTTTCTATAGGCTTTCACCCTCAACTTTATATTTTTCCACTCTTACTCCTTTCAAACACTAATTTTTTTGATTAAAGTGCCCTAGGTATTATTTGAATCAAATTAAAGGTCAATTAGGACAAAGAAATTTAGCTTCAATCTGTCACAATCCGAGTCTACACCCTGGACGTGACACGGTACTTAGGGCCACAAGTGATCCCAAACTAACCCATGACATAGCATACTACTGAAACTTTGAGTGGAAACTTCATAAGGCCTAACTGAATAAAATACTTTTAAGCAAAACAATACATTTGATAACACACTGAATTACTAACTCTATCTGAAAACCATCTAAGAATTGATGAGTTGCGGGAAAACCCCCCAGCTAACTCTAAAGTTTGAACTGAAATATCAAAATACACTAGTCTGGAAAGGAAACTTCGACCCTCAAAAAATGAGGACTCACCATTGAACTCTACTGATTTTCATCGAAAAAGGACTATTGACGATGTTGAGACTGAGAACATGTGCCTGTATCATAAGATGATACAATATAGAGAGTATGCTTCAGTACTTTGAATGTACTGAGTAAGTGAGATATGATGTAAATATAAAGATACTGAGATTCTGTAAGCCGAATTGACAAAACATGCAATGACCATCTGGAATCATAAATACTGAAATATCTGAAAATATGATAATACTGTAAGTGCTAGTAAATATCTGAAGGTCATACACATATCCTGAATTCTGGAGGACTGAACTAAATTGGAGGCTGTGACTATACTGATTGAGCTGTACTATACTATACTATGGGAGAAACTATAACCAACATGTAACCATGTGAGCTAGACGTGGAGTCCGATGTATATCCCCCATCGGAGAAGGCCCACTATACCTTGCCAGGGTATAGTAGCCGAACTGGGTGATCACTGTCTGATGCCCATTCGGGATAATAACCTATGGTGGCAATATAGTTCTAGGAACCTGGGTGCGCTGAATCTCAGCTCCTCTTGGTGCTAAGTTCTACTCCATTGAAAATTCTAATTATATCTAACTAGGCTGATAACTCTAAACTGGTGTCCTAAGACTTAAGCCAGGACTACTTATCTGGAAGTGTCCTGAGAGTCTAAGGACATGAATGTAACTATGTTTCAAGACTCTTCAGAGCTTCTTTATCTAAAAGTATCGTAACAATATAAGGAACAACTAACAAACTGATAACTGGTACTACTAAGGTTACTAAATTCTTCAAGACTAAAAGTAGTCAAACTGATCAGCTGACATTTCTGTAGAACACTGAGTGTTGACTGAGGCTCTAAGACTGAGTAAATAAAAGACTACTTCTAATCATGATTCTGTACTAATATCAGTAAATTAAAAGGAACAATGCTGACAAATAATATTCATGTCTAAACTTTCAATTATGCAAGTCCCATTCAAATCACATATGAAGACTAGGGCTAAAATACATATTGTATGAAATGGAATACCAAGAATGAATTACAACTGGCAATAATCTAGGAAAAACTTAAGAATTATCACAATAAAGAAATTTATAAACTATCTGAAGGAAAACCCTAATTTGGATATCTACAAGGCTAGAATTGAGGAGATTGCTGTGAAGAATTTGGGACACAAGGGTGAGATAAATTCCATTAATGGAACGTAATGCCCCAGAAACTCAAAGATTAGACCTGAAACTTAAAAATAGAAAATTTGATGAAAACTGGAAAATTTGGCACCAGTCACAGAACGGGTCGTTAAGTGACCTTGTTGAGGTTTCCACGAGTCGTGATGTGACTCGTTGGTAGGATAGGAGATGAAGTTTGAAAGTTGGGAGAAAGGTACCCAATGGATGAGACCACGAGTCGTGGTCAGTCCCCACGACTCATAAGGTCAGTCGTGGGAAGTGGCAATTGATGAGATGAGGGGAGGAGACAGTGTACTCAATGGAAGGACCCCACGATTCGTCGTCCGTCACCACGAGTCGTGGGATGATTCATTACCAAGTAAAATGGAATGTTTCCGAAATTGAGGTAGTGTACTGTTCGGTGGGTGTTATATGGGTATCTAAACTGACACGCAAGTGCACGTGGTCGAACAAGTAGTAAGTGGCTTTAGTAAGCCAAGTATCGATCCACGGAGACTCTGGATAAGTGAAATTTGCTCAAGTATACTATATTTTTACTTCTAAGTATGCTGACAACTAAACAACCAAAAAGTGAATAATTTGTTTTATAAACTTTATACTAAAACTACTAACAATTATCTACTTTGAATTTAAACTATGGATATGAGCATGCCAAGGTTAAAGAACATGTAATGAACTGATTATCATCATAAATTGGTAAATCTCTTTTCTTCCAGTTGCTAGCCAAGAACATTAGCCAAGAGATTAAAATTCTCGTATTTAATCTCACTTAAGAATCATAAACCATCCGTCTCCATTTCCGTGATCAAATGCAATTCATGACCTAGCAATACAATTCCGGTTCCTAAATTGACTAATACGGCTTTCAAGTATATTTCTATCAGGAAAGCACATCAAAACTCAATTTTTCCAAATCAAGTAAAGAACAATATCCTATTAATTCACAACTTTCCAATTTTGTGCTCTCTCGAGTGAAATCGGACTTTTTAGATATACATTAATGTAGGCCACACACCAATGCAGTAGGAACAAGAATTAATAGAACAACATGGAAGAAAAAGATGAAAAACCATATAATTCAATAATCAAAATTCATCACAAGTGTTCATAACCCCAGCAAGGAAGAGAATTAGCCACTCATTTGTGGATTAATCATCCTAAAACAAGTGTTAATCATACAAACAATTGAATTAGAGAAGAAAGAAAGAGAGAAAAAACCCTGAACTTTTCGTCCCTCAACTGCCTGTAACCCACGTCCTTGCTCCACCAAGTCTGAATTCCGATGTCCTCCAACATGCATTTTAGCTTCCCGAAATCACATTTTACCTACAAAACAATGCTAATCATGTTGGTTAGTATAAATTCACATTTTATTACCAATTACATGAAAATGTATACACATTGCTAGATAAACAAGGCGAAAATGATACGTTTGAGTATCACTTGGGCATATAAATCTGCCCAAGATCACTTACCCCACACTTAAATCCTTGTTCGTCCTCGAACAACAAACATACAATTCATGCAATTTACATCCCAACCTTCACCACTATGGTGCGACAATTTGAGCTACGGTCATACCGATCATTCAATATTGCGAATCATCAAGAAAACATGCATGGTCTTAACAATGCAATGACCTTTAATACATTAAGACTTCCCAGACTTTAAGAATCGACACTCGATATCGGCAAACTCATGCAAATCAGCTAATCAAGATATCCGACACGAAAATCAATCTTTCATCAAACATGTGCCCTCACAACTCAAGAGAATCTTCCCCTTTTTTTTTTTGCTCATGTGACACACAAACATTCAAGTAGGGGCATGTAAAAATAATTTCACTCTCTCTCCCAAAAGAATTCACATGCATCATGTCATGACCCATAAGATTGCCCTTAGTGTATTACTCCACTAATATAAAGAAATGCAATGTAAGATCACGTGGGACTTTAATGGGTTGTAATGGAAGCTATGGAACTAGTATATATTGGATTAGCCAATAATAGCCACTAGCATCCTTAAGCGCCTTTGCAACACATTCCCATCAACTCATGGACATTGTTTCTCTCTTTTCTTTTTTTTTTCATCATCCCATTCTTGATGATTTACTTTAGTATGGCCCATTTCATTAAGCACCCTTGACACAATAACAAAGGTTATTCATGCAGCTTCATTAGCATTTATTTATAGAAAGTGCATCTTCAACCTTTTCTTTTCTTTCGTCACTCTGCTTTTCTTTTTCTTTTCACCATTCTCACTCTTTGACACTTTGGGAAAATTATTTTCTCTTCTTAAGCGCTTAAGAGTTTTGTATAGACTTTACGGCTAATGAAAAGAATGAACTAAGCTCAGTTTAAGCTTTTTGGACAAAAGAAAGAAATAATAGGCTAAAGGCTCAATAGGCTGACTAGGGTATACAATCACATAAAAGGGGAGTATGACAAGAAAAAAATAGAAACTCGCGGTTAAAACAATGAAATGCCTACATCCTTTCCAACAATACACCTCCTTCATTTTGTTTTGTACACACACCAGGCAAGTTCTAGACACTTCACAATAGCATGGAATAACAATACCTCACTTCACACTTTATGCACATGCTCGATTCAAGATGCATTCACAGACTCTTCAATCAGCTAATTACATGAATTCAAAATTAAGCCTCAATCACACAGAATCGAACTCTACAGCCTAGGTATCTCAACATATTTACAAAATTGCATGCTTTCATACGAATCACTTTTGCATTTTGAATATCAGGTACAACATGCAACCAAAATTTCACAACCATATAGTAACTACAGGTTCCGTGATGCAATCCACCAAAGAAAAAAAAATTGAAAATAACTTAAAAATACTACTCCTACCGACTACATTTCCCTTAAGACGGTCGTCATCCATCCATCATAGGGAACAATCACTAACTATGACGTCGGTTCAATGGGACCATTCTCGGTAAAAGAACCGAAAACAAACGCCGAGAAACCCAAAATAAAAAAATTGAAAAATTTTGCAAAACATCGATCATTTCGATAGAAAAATTATTTACACAATATTTTAAATATGAACAAAATATTTTCACAAAATTTTAAAAATATCGATCATTTCGATAAGCAAAAAATATTTACAAAAATTTTACAGACTCAGCTGGCAACATCAATCATTCCACAATACACATCAATTTCACAAATATGTACAAATACAGAAAAATTTGCAAATTCACAACCACAGGGAAACATACATACAAAAATACAGAGGAAAGCATACAAGCAAACCAGCCCAGCCCAGCACCTAACTACTCTCCACCCCACACTTAAACCGAACACTGTCCCCAGTGTTCACAAAAATTAAAAATCACAAAATTGGGTGGTGGAACTCCCTGATCAGTCAAAGTATTCCACTTCTTCCTTAGGTGCTGCTGCCTCATCTCCCATGTCCGAGTCGCCTCCGTCGTCATCATCGGACTCCACATCGGAGTCCTCCCGACGTGTATCCTCGTCCTTGGGGACATCATCGTCTGTGGGCTCTATAAAGGCTGGCCCCACTCGGCATAGAGCCCTGGCATTTTCGCCAAATGGGTAATCTAGCTCGAGCTTCCATACCTCCTCCTCCGTGGCTGGTCTCCCACCGATCCTGAGCTGGAGCATTTGCATCCCAAACATCCGCGCCATGTACTGGTCATCACGAGCATGTCGCTCGCCAAGCGTCAGCACTGGCCCGTGGGTGGTGCCGGGAGCCTTAGTTTTGGTCACGTCCAAGGCCCGCCACTCGAACTGCGGGATGTAATCCAAAGCCTCCTCCTCGACGTCGAGGCCTCTGAGAAAGGTGGTGAGTAGTCCACCGAAACCATACCTGTGGCCCTGGTGTAATCGGGCTCTCTTCATGGCGGATATGATGACCGCCCCAACATTAATCTCCAGCCCTTTCATCAGGGCATACACCAGGCAAACACGGTCCCGGGTCACATCAGTCATGTGTACCCTCGGGATTAGGCACGAGCAGACTATCTTCAGCCAGATTCGGGCTTCCCTGTTCATCTGAGAATATGGCAGAGTCTGGTGGTAGCCCCTTTCTTTGTGTCTGCTCCATCTAGCTGTGGATCGAGCCCCACACAGTGTGCATCTGATGTCAGCATACAGTGGGGTAATGTTCAGCTGGCGGAGAACGTGGGCATCGGTGTCCCGCGCTCCGATGATGGCATTTAGCTGTTGGGGTTCCAGAGTGACTATCTGCCCTCTGATCTTGATGGTGTGGCTTCTGATTGCCGGGTTCCAATTAGCATAGAACTCCCGGACCAGGTGCAGGTTGCATTCCTTGGGCTCCTGAAATATGAAACTTAGCCCAACAGCCTCAATCCGTTGAACTATTCTGGGGAACTCATGTGCTAATGGTTCCTGTGCTATATGCTCCTCGGGGAAGTATTTATTCTCTTTGTGCTTAGCATACCACTTCTTCCCCTCGTCAGTCACCCATCTCGTTCCGTATTGGCGGCGCTGGCCACGTGGAACTGCTGGTGCAGCTGGGACTGCTGTGCCCAGTCTAAGTCTTTTCCTTCCGGTGCCTGAAGTTGATGCACCCTTACCTTTATCTTGCCTGCTTGCCATTTTGTCTGTCAACACAAGTCAACAATCGCAATGTTAAGCTAAATAAATATTAACTTCGGCTAAGGTCGGGTTACGCTAAGTTTACCCCACACTTAGTCCTCAGCTACAGTGATAACAATACGGCAAGAATAACTTTATTTACACCAAAATACCAGCCATACAAATCATGCTTAGTGCGTTCAACAAGAAAAATTCGATGGTATAACTTTTGCGTACTACTCAGACTTCGTATAGCTAATACCAACCACTACCATCGCTAGCATTTCAACCATCGCACTTAGCAAGGAAAAACAACGAAACAAAAACAACAACTAAAATTCTATACACATGAACCTATATAACCAACCCAATTTGAACAAATTTCAACATTTTCCCAACACCTGAGAATTCGTCGTCTATTACATTCAAACAATTTTTTCAATGACTTATCTCATTTCACAAGTACACCCCGGCATATATTTCACGAATTCAACACATTACCAACTTCAAATTCAACCACAAAGCCCTAAAATTGATTTCTTCCATCAAATTCGAATAATTCATGCAATCAACAAGTTCAAAAGCTCATTACAACATTCCGAACATTTATCAATTCAACAAATAACTCAAATTCATGCTTAATTTCGACTTAGGGTGATTTAGTTCACCTCCCATGCTTAATTTCGAATAAAATCAACAAAAACTTGAGAGATAATCGGAAAACATACCTCGAAGTTGAAGAACCGAAGAAAACTTGGTAATTTATTGCCTTAAGCCGTGGCACGTTGATGGGAGAGGGATTTTGGGATGTTTGGTCGCGGAGGAAAGTGAGAATGAGGGAAAAAAGGGAGAAATCGGGGTTTAAAAAGTATAAAAACACGTGGGTCACCCGGCAACCCGGTGTGACCCGTCACAATTTACACGACAACGTGTCACGGAGTGCATCGCGGTGCACTGCCTCCGTGACACGGAGCCATCGCGATAGCCTTCTGGAAATTTTGAAATTTTCGGATTACACCTCAACGTGTCACGGAGGGTAACGCGTGTCACACCCCGCCTTGGGGGGTATGACTGGCACCTGGTGCCCTACTCGGACCTAAACTGCTGGACTGCTAAGCCTGGGCACACCTGGTGCCTCGATGGTTCTAACTCACATTTCTGGAAACAAAGGGCTATATAACGGCTGTAAACACAGCCCCCGACCCATTGGCCCATAGCCTTCTGTACCTGTACTGACAGCTGACCAGAAACATATCAATTTAGGGAATCCTATGCGGGTCGACAAGGCTACCATGCAGTCTAGTTATCTATAACTCAATCATAAAATACTAGAAGGCTACGTAACTGGCAAGGACCACTACTGGCAAGTTATGGCCCCACACGACCAACATAAAAGAAAGAAAAAGTACTAACAGCTGTACAACTGCGCAGCCTCTCACGACCGGCTCAACTGACCATAGGGAAGCATATACCGACTGCAAGCCTCTAGGAATAATAATAGAGATAATCGGGATAGGGCCCCGACCTACCCGTACTATACAACAAAAGGAAATGAAATACACCTCTGGAATTCAGTCTCCGGATAACAGGAGCTGAATACTCGGTCGCTGACAGGAATCACGTGGTATCGCCTGCTCGTCTATGAGTACCTGCAGGCAAGTAATGCAGCGCCCCACCGAGCGTCAGTACCGCTGGTACTGAGTATGTAAAGCAATAACTGAAAGCAAAATCTGGAAACAACAATGTAACTGATGAAACTGAAATAAGAAGAACTAGATCAACTGTCTGATAATGTAAGTCATACCTTCTCTCATTTATACTGGAAGGAATAGGAGTCGTACCTGGAGACGTATCACTCTACTGCTGATCTACTCGTATCTAACGTAACATGACATAACATAACATAACATAACATAGCACACACAAACCTTACCCGGCCCCCATAAGACGGGAGGTACAACCAGCACGGAATCTACACCCCTACCCTGGTCATCCCATCTCCTATAACCCTATAAGCGTCTTGCCGGTCCCCTGGGTATGCACTTGGGCTCACTGAGCCCCTGACTATAACTGCATCTGAGTCCGAAGGACTCCTGAATTAACACCCGGGCGTATCTGCTCGACAGGGGTGTGTAAAAGCCGACCAAGGCATAATATAGGGAAAACTGGCATCCCATCTTCGTCCCCTGTGGGACGGCATGCCACTCCGTAGAGCGACGTATCCTCGTCCTTTGGCGGATGAGTCGATACACCTATTAACCCTGGGGCGGTCATGGATGCTAGGTAGTCCAACCCCAAACAATACAACGGTCTCAACTAGTAATACTGTCTGCATATCTCACATGCTGAGGCTAATAGTGGTAAAGTATTGTATATATTACATGCTGAACTAGTAATAGTAATATGTACGTATTTAATACATGCTGAGGCTGGTAAATATATATATGTATGAATATAATCTCCTGCCAGACTGTTGTGGGCTAATACTGAACAGGATATAGTGTTTCTGTTGAAAACCATGCTGTATACTGAGTTTCTATAGTAACATGATTTTCCATTTCTAATATGCTTGCTAACCTCATTTTAACTTATCATTCTATTCCTGAGATATCTTACCGATATTATATTGCTTTACTGGGTTTCAACTGAATACAATGATATCCTAACATTCTGTGTCACATCGCATACTGAGCATACTGTGGAATTCCTAGTACTTGTATTAGAGTCTATATCATGCTGGCAAGTTACACGCAAGTTATAACTCGATGCTTCTAATATCGTACCAACACTCGTAGTAAACATAACACATGACTTCTGAACATTCTACTGGCCTTGAATTACTGTACTGTACCGAGATTACTTAACTTGCCGAGGAAACTAGCTTTACATACCTTATCCTTGAACTATTCGTCTGTCGGACGAGGCTCGGCCGGTACTTCAGCTATTTTCTCCCAACTGCATTCATAAATATGTCAATTAATATTAAATACAGCTTTATTTTAAAAGGCAATGTCACTTTCGATGTAGTTTATAGCCTAAACTTAGGCTTATCGAAAGACGGCCGAAAACTCGCTATTTTTTAGAGGTCCAGAAGGGAGAAATATTCACTTCACAGCTAGGAACGCATAGACACTAGTTTAGAGCAATTCCACTTACCTTAGCTCGGTGGCTCGATGATTCGTCGGCCGTATTTCACAAAACTAAATCCGTAGGAATGCTCTCTGCTGCTAAATACATCAGTATTTGGAGTTAATTTGAGTTTGGACAACGTTTAGCAACGTAATCGGACGAAAATTATAATACCTCCTTCGTTCTTACCTTCTCTCTGCTGCTTAGTCTCTGTTTTCTGGAAATTTATAAGTGTATAAATGATTTAAAACCGAAGTGGGCTTTATATACTTGGACCTGGACAAGGCCAACGTGTCACGGAGCCAACGCGGAGGCCTCTCCTCCGTGACACACTGCCATCGCGGAGGGGCTCTGCCTCGGCTCCTTCCGCGATAGTTTGACAGGTTTCTCGTCCGATCTTTTCCCGGGCCTTTCTCCAGCACGTATGGCCTTTAAATATGCTTAACCAACGTGCTAATAGGTCGTCTAGGTGCCGGGAATTCTACGGGGTATAACATTCTCCTCCCCTTAAGAACATTCGTCCTCGAATGTACACTGTTATCTAGAGGACTACTTACTTACTTTCTAGAAAAATTTCGGCAGAGTTTCCCCTGTAATATGGACTATAGCAAAAACCTGAAATGCAGAAAAGTCCAACACAGGCACTGCACGTAATATTTTAGGATCCACTGGATTACTAAGTATCAGTCTTTCTCATTCACACACATACAGCTATAAGGTACTGCATAAGTAATAATACGGATATACCTGTCGCCTGACTAGGCCTGAAATAGGTGAGGGTATCTGGTTTTCATATCTTCTTCAGCTTCCCACGCCATTTCCTCACGGTTCCTGTTACGCCACAATACTTTGACAGATGCAACATCTTTAGTCCTCAACCTGCGGATCTGTCTGTCTAAGATAGCTACGGGAACCTCTTCATATGCTAACTCTTCTGTGACCTGGACATCCTAAATTGGAACTACTGTAGAAGGGTCCCTTACGAACTTCCTTAACATAGAGACATGGAATACTGGGTGAACAGATGCTAACTCTGGAGGCAAGTTCAATTCGTATGCAACTCGGCCTATTCTTCGCCGAATCTGATATGGCCCAATGAATCTCGGGCTAAGCTTGCCTTTCTTGCCAAATCTCATTACCCCTTTCATCGGGGACACTTTCAGATATACCCAGTCATTTACCGCAAATTCTAGATTTCTGCGCCGCATGTCTGCATAAGACTTCTGGCGGCTCTGAGCAGTCAGTAAACATTCTCGGATAAGCTTTATCTTTTCCTCTGATTGCCGAACAATGTCGGGGCCAACCAATGCTGATTCTCCTATTTCAAACCAACCAATCGGCGACCTGCATTTTTACCCGTATAATGCCTCAAAAGGTGCCATCTGAATAGCTGAATGGTAGTTGTTATTATAAGCAAATTCAATTAACGAAAGATGCTCATCCCAGCTACCCCCAAAATCTAGCACACACGCTCGTAGCATATCTTCGAGCGTCTGAATTGTACGTTCAGCCTGCCCATCTGTCTGAGGATGGAATGATGTGCTCAAGTTAATATGCGTTCCCAAACCTTTCTGAAACGACTGCCAGAATCTAGCTGTGAATTGTGCTCCCCTATCTGAAATGATGGATACCGGCACTCCATGCAATCTAACTATTTCTCTGATATATAATTCGGCATAGTCTTCAGCCGAGAAAGTAGCCTTCACTGGGAGGAAATGAGATGATTTTGTTAGCCTGTCAACTATTACCCAAATGGAATCATTTCCGCGTCTAGTACGGGGTAACCCTGTTACAAAATCCATGTTTATCGCTTCCCATTTCCACATAGGAACCGTTATATCTTGCATCAAACCGCCCGGTTTCTGGTGCTCTGCTTTCACCTGCTGACAGTTAGAACATCTAGATAAAAATTTGGCTATCTCAGCTTTCATACCTGGCCACCAGTAGATGTCTCTGATGTCGTGGTAAATTTTGGTCGCTCCTGGATGGAGGGAATAGCGAGCATAATGTACCTCATGCATGATCTGCCCGCGAAGCCCTGAAACATTCGGGACACAGAGGTGGCCCTTACAGCGTAGCACCTCATCCTCAGTTATCTGAAAATCTGACTCCTTGCCTTTCTGAATTCTATCTCTGAGTTGGACTAAATCAGGATCCTCGTACTGTCGTTCTTTTACCTCTGTAACTAATGATGACACAGCAGAATTCTGAATTACTGCTCTATTATTTTCTGTTTCCATTACTCGAACGGCTAAACCAACTAACTGATGAATTTCTTTGGCTAACTTCCGCTTCTCAGGTCGCAAATACGCCAAACTCCCCATTGACTTACGGCTCAGGGCATCTGCTACAACATTAGCTTTTCCGGGGTGGTATAGAATATTCACATCATAATCTTTTAACATCTCCAACCAGCGGCGTTGCCGTAGATTCAACTCCCTCTGAGTGAAAATGTACTATAAGCTCTTATGATCTGTGTAAATATCAACATGGACGCCGTACAGGTAAGGCATATGTGCGGCTTGGACCCGCACCTATACTGGAGGCCCCTGATCTTCCCCGACCCCTACCTGCTGAAACTGAGGGCCTGCGCCCCGTCGAGGATGCTGTGGCTCGTGACCCTGCAGATGCCCTATCTTGTCTATCTCGGTCCTCTCGGCCTCTGGCTGGGCAATCTTTCATCAAATGGCCTTCTTGGCCACAAATATAAAATGCAGTGGAACCATACCTGCAGGCTCCAGGATGGCGTCGACTGCATATAGGGCAAAGTGGTAGGGTATACCTACTCTGCTCTGCCCTCCACTGTAATGGTGAATCTGCCATCTGCGAGCCTCTACCAGTCTCTGACTGCCCCTTGCGGCTGAATCTACCCCCCTGCGACTGTGGCGGAGGCGGGGGCCTGGGCGGCCTATCTAACAATCGTGGCCTGGGTCCTCCCCAGGCCTCCCTCTATAACTCAACTGGCCCGTCCCGGCGACGCTGTTCCTGATTGACCCTTCTGATCTCCCGTTGTCGCTGTCTGATGCCCTCAATATTCTGGGCAAATGCCTGAACTCGAGCAATGTCCATGTCCTCTCGCAGTGTGGCTGTAATACAAGTCTCAACATATTCTGGATTCAACCCCATGATGAAGCAATGTACTCTGGATGCCATGGTATCAACAAAGGCCGGTGCATACCGGGCTAAGGAATCAAACCGCAAGGAATATTCCCGAACACTCATGGCCCCCTGCTCCAGATACAGGAACTGGTCTACCCGAGCCTGTCGAATCTTCCGCGGCAAATAGTGATCCAGAAAGGCTCCTGAAAAGCTGGACCAGGTGGGAGGGGAAACATCTCTCCCTCGGGACCTTTCCCAGCTTTCATACCATAACACAGCGATATCCCGTAACCGGAATGCTGCCAACTCAACTGATTCTGTAGGCGTGGCATGCATAACGCGGAAGATTCTATGCATTTGATCCAGAAAATCCTGAGGGTCCTTTGTCCGATCCGTACCTATAAACTGTGAGGGATTCAGGGCGAAGAACTCTCGGACCCTCGAACTATCGGGCCCTCCTGATAACTCTGCATCTGTGGACGGCATTGGCTGATGCTGAGCAGCCATCATCTGTGCTAACATAACTACAACACTCCTAACCTCCTGGTCGGAAGGTGTCGGTATAGGGACTGCTGAAGGTATTGTCGCCCCAAGTGGCTCCTGACGTGGTGGAGACTGCTGAGGAGGCTGGGACGATGCCTCTGTAGTGCCCTCTGATCGGGCTGTTTCTAAACGAGGGTGAGGCATCCTGCTGGTGCCTTCCCCTGCTGCAACATCTAAGCTCCGACCTGTGATAGGATGTCGCTGGTCTGATATTATCTGTAACCAAGGAATATATTAAGCTTTTAGGGAGTCAACCCTATATTGCACCGCTCTACAGCACGACTGAATAAGAATAAAAGACAACCATCCTATCATGCCTTGCAGCCTCCTACTCATAGTATGTGGTGCACAACACATCCATGGGCAGGACTCTACTTAGCACGGCTTGCAGACTCCCTGGGATACGACCTGCTCTGATACCAAGTTTGTCACACCCCGCCTTGGGGGGTATGACTGGAACCTGGTGCCCTACTCGGACCTGAACTGCTGGACTGCTAAGCCTGGGCACACCTGGTGCCTGGCTGGCTCTAACTCACATTTCTGGAAACAAAGGGCTATATAACGGCTGTAAACACAGCCCCCGGCCCATTGACCCATAGCCTTCTGTACCTGTACTGACAGCTGACCAGAAACATATCAATTTAGGGAATCCTATGCGGGCCGACAAGGCCACCATGCTGTCTAGTTATCTATAACTCAATCATAAAATACTATAAGGCTACGTGACCAGCAAGGTCACCACCACTGGAAAGTTATGGCCCCACACGGCCAACATAAAAGAAAGAAAAAGTACTAACAGCTGTACAACTGCGCGGCCTCTCACGACCGGCTCAACTGACCATAGGGAAGCATATACCGACTGCAAGCCTCTAGGAATAATAATAGAGATGATCGGGACAGGGCCCCGACCTACCCGTACTATACAACAAAAGGAAATGAAATACACCTCTGGAATTCAGTCTCCGGATAACAGGAGCTGAATACTCGGTCGCAGATAGGAATCACGTGGTATCGCCTGCTCGTCTACGAGTACCTACAGGCAAGTAATGCAGTGCCCCACCGGGCGTCAGTACCGCTAATACTGAGTATGTAAAGCAATAACTAAAAGCAAAATCTGGAAACAACAATGTAACTGATGAAACTGAAGTAAGAAGAACTAGATCAACTGTCTGATAATGTAAGTCATACCTTCTCTCATTTATACTGGAAGGAATAGGAGTCGTACCTAGAGACGTATCACTCTACTGCTGATCTACTTTTATCTAACGTAACATGACATAACATAACATAACATAACATAGCACACACAAACCTTACCCGGCCCCCATAAGCCGGGAGGTACAACCAGCACAGAATCTACACCCCTACCCTGGTCATCCCATCTCCTATAACCCTGTAAGCATCCTGCCGGTCCCTTGGGTATGCACTTGGGCTCACTGAGCCCCTGACTATAACTGCATCTGAGTCCGAAGGACTCCTGAATCAACACCCGGGCGTATCCGCTCGACAGGGGTGTGTAAAAGCCGACCAAGGCACAATATGGGGAAAACTGGCATCCCATCTTCATCCCCTGTGGGACGGCATGCCACTCCGTAGACGACGTATCCTCGTCCTTTGGTGGATGAGTCGATACAGCTATTAACCCTGGGGCGGTCATGGATGCTAGGTCGTCCAACCCCAAACAATACAACGGTCTCAACTAGTAATACTGTCTGCATATCTCACATGCTGAGGCTAATAGTGGTAAAGTATTGTATATATTACATGCTGAACTAGTAATAGTAATATGTACGTATTTAATACATGCTGAGGCTAGTAAATATATATATGTATGAATATAATCTCCTGCCAGACTGTTCTGGGCTAATACTGAACAGGATATAATGTTTCTGCTGAAAACCATGCTGTATACTGAGTTTCTATAGTAACATGATTTGCCATTTCTAATATGCTTGCTAACCTCATTTTAACTTATCATTCTATTCCCGAGATGTCTTACCGATATTATATTGCTTTACTGGGTTTCAACTGAATACAATGATATCCTAACATTCTGTGTCACATCGCATACTGAGCATACTGTGGAATTCCTAGTACTTGTATTAGAGTCTATATCATGCTGGCAAGTTACACGCAAGTTATAACTCGATGCTTCTAATATCGTACCGACACTCGTAGTAAACATAACACATGACTTCTGAACATTCTACTTGCCTTGAATTACTGTACTGTACCGAGATTACTTAACTTGCCGAGGAAACTAGCTTTACATACCTTATCCTTGAACTATTCGTCTGTCGGACGAGGCTCGGTCGGTACTTCAGCTATTTTCTCCCAACTGCATTCATAAATATGTCAATTAATATTAAATACATCTTTATTTTAAAAGGCAACGTCACTTTCGATAAAGTTTATAGCCTAAACTTAGGCTTATCGAAAGACGGCCAAAAACTCGCTATTTTTTAGAGGTCCAGAAGGGAGAAATATTCACTTCACAGCTAGGAATGCATAGACACTAGTTTAGAGCAATTCCACTTACCTTAGCTCGGTGGCTCGATGATTCGTCGGCCGTATTTCACGAAACTAAATCCGTAGGAATGCTCTCTACTGCTAAATACCTCAGTATCTAGAGTTAATTTGAGTTTGGACAATGTTTAACAGCGTAATCGGACGAAAATTATAATACCTCCTTCGTTCTTACCTTCTCTCTGCTGCTTACTCTCTGTTTTCTGGAAATTTATAAGTGTATAAATGATTTAAAACCGAAGTGGGCTTTATATACTTGGGCCTGGACAAGGCCAACGTGTCACGGAGCCAACGCGGAGGCCTCTCCTCCGTGACACGCTGCCATCGTGGAGGGGCTCTGCCTCGGCTCCTTCCGCGATGGTTCGACAGTCGATCTTTTCCTGGGCCTTTCTCCAGCACGTATGGCCTTCAAATATGCTTAACCAACGTGCGAATAGGTCGTCTAGGTGCCAGGAATTCTACGGGGTATAATAACGCGGAGGTCCTCCTTCGTGACACGGAGCTATCGCCCCAGCTCACTGTCTTCTACATTTTATTCATTTTTTCATACCTCGCCTTTTCCTTCACGATTCCGTGCACATTTTCTTCCATTGACCTAAAAATCATCTCACTAAATAAAATTGGTTAGAATAATAGGTTTCCCCTAACTAAAAATAAAAAAATACTAACTAAAAATGGAATTTTTTTTTTGACTAATTCAAGAAAAAGAAGAAGAAAAATCTATTTACACTTTACAAAATGAAAGAAAAACAAATTTTCACGGGTTGCCTCCCGTGCAGCGCCTGGTTTACCATCGCGGCTCGACGTCATTTACGCTCAATTGTCCGCTAGGGTGATGGACGACTTCTCACGATCATTGTCCTCCCCCCAATAGTGCTTACACCTATCCGGTGGTCTTCCCATCAACTCTCGAGAATCATTCATCTGCTTAGCATTACCATGATCAATTACATTGATCACCGAGAGTTCTTCATGCACCATCGGGAGCTTGGGTGCTTTGTACACATCGAACACCTCTACCTTGTCATGTGCTCGCATTGAAAGTTGACCCGCAACTACGTCAATTAATGCTTTCTCGGTTGCCAAGAAGGGTCGTCCCAAAATAAATGGGACTTCCACGTCTGGTTCAAAATCCAGAACAATAAAATCTACTGGGAAAATTAGAGAGCCCACTTGCACTAGAACATCCTCAACAATGCCATCCGGCCTAGCTAAAGATCGATCTGCCAACTGCAAGATTACGGTTGTAGGTCTAGGACTCCCTAGACCCAACTTTCTGAATACCGAAGATGGCATCAGATTTATGCTTGCTCCCAGGTCACACAATCCACGAGCTCGGATGCTCTGCCCAATAGTAAGATGGATAGTAAAACTTCCAGGGTCTTTTAGCTTCGTGGGTAGTCTATTTTGGATCCGGGAAGTGCACTCCTCCGTCAAAGCCACCGTGCCATACTCAGTCAAACGACTTTTGTTTTCCACAATGTCTTTTATGTATTTAGCATATTTAGGCACTCCCTGCAAGACATCAACAAGAGGTAAGTTAACATGTACCTGTTTAAGCACCTCCATGAATTTCTTGAAACACGCCTCCTCCTTGTGTTTCTTGAGTCGTTGAGGGAACGGGGGTGGAGGTCTTTCTGATTCAGCTTCTTTGGTTCTCCCCCTTTCCGACTTTTGCTCCCCCTCAACTTCTGCTGCTCCCGAGTTTTGAGGTGATCTTTCTGGTTCCACCTCCTTCAGCTGCAAACCACTCCTTGTGGTCACTGCATTTACCTGCTTCGGATTCGGATCCGTGTCGCTCGGCAGTCCTCCTCTGGGCCTTGTATTTTGGGCACTAGCAAATTGCCCAAATTGATACTCAAGAGCCTTGGTTGCTAACTGGTTATTTTTCACTTTGCTTGCCAATTTAACATAGTCAGCCTGCAATTGCGCTTGATTAGCGATCATGGTCTTGAACATTTCCTCAATGCTGGGTGATGGTGGTGGAGGAGGGGTATTATTATTTCTGAATTGAGATTGGTAGTTCTGTTGCCCTCCTTGATTCCTTTGCATACCCTGACCCACACCTTGGCCTTGATGGTTGTTGCTACCCCATGAAAAATTTGGATGGTTCCTCTAATTTGAATTGTAGCTACTCCCATACTGCTGATGATTTCTTTGTGCATTGCCCACAAAGTTAACCGAATCAGGGTTGGCTCCACAGCACTCAACTGAGTGCTCACAACTTCCACACACTTCACACCACATTTGCTGGACTGCATTAACTGGGGCTGAAGGCTGGTTCAAAGTCATGTTGCTAAAGTGGTTGTTCAATTGATTCTGCAAGGCAGCTATCTGTGCAGCGATAGCTGTGAACCCATCCACTTCAAACACTCCTGCTGCTTTCCTTGCCCCACCTCGTGATGAATCAGCATTCCATTCTGGATTGCCCTGTGAAATCTGGTTTAGCAAGGTATACAACTCCTCATAAGTCTTTTCCAGCGCTTGCCCTCCAGCTGCTGAATCTAGCAAAATTTTGGTATGGGGTTCCAAACCCTCAATAAATGTGTGCACCAACACGTCATTGGACTGATGATGATGAGGACAGTCCCGCAACATGGATTTAAATCTTTCCCAGGCTTGATACAAATTTTCTCCCTCCCTCTGTTTGAAACTTAGAATTTGACTTCTAAGCCTTGCTGTCTTGCCAGAGGGAAAAAACCTTATCAAGAACTTTCGTGCAAGATCATCCCACGTTGAAATAGAATTTGGTGGCTCAGCTTTCAACCACCTCTTGGCTTCTCCGAGTAATGAGAACGGAAATAATGTAAGCCGAACATAATCAGGTGACACTCCAGTGGGTATATAAGTGTCACTTATCTCCAAAAAGTTTTGGAGATGCTGTTGTGGGTCTTCATGAGGGAGACCGGTAAATTGCCCGCTTGTGTGCAACAGTTGCACCATATTTTTCTTGAGTTCAAATCTCCCTCCAGGCTCTGGTTTGCGGATACTGGATGTAACATTGTTGGCATGTGGGATTGCCACCTCGCGAACCGTCCTTGCTGCTGCTTCTTCGGGCACTAACACTGCCCTCACAACCGGTGGATTTTGTTGCTCCATAATAGTCTGTCTGAGCAACTGCAGCTTCCTTTGTAGAGCTTCTCTCCGTTTACTATGAAATATACGTTCAGGCTCTATATAAGATTCCACCAGCTCTTTGTCTCTTGCCAGTGTTCACAGCACCTAAGTCTGGAAAATACAGGCTAAGACCAAGTTGTCAACACTTAAGAAACAAAAATAAAAATACAGTAAACTTACACTTAACACAATTTCACCAATTGCCAAGCCTCCCCGGCAACGACGCCAAAAACTTGTTCGGTGGGTGTTATATGGGTATCTAAACCGACACGCAAGTGCACGTGGTCGAACAAGTAGTAAGTGGCTTTAGTAAGCAAAGTATCGATCCACGGAGACTCTGGATAAGTGAAATTTGCTCAACTATACTATATTTTTACTTCTAAGTATGCTGACAACTAAACAACCAAAAAGTGAATAATTTGTTTTATAAACTTTATACTAAAACTACTAACAATTATCTACTTTGAATTTAAACTATGGATATGAGCATGCCAAGGTTAAAGAACATGTAATGAACTGATTATCATCATAAATTGGTAAATCTCTTTTCTTCCAGTTGCTAGCCAAGAACATTAGCCAAGAGATTAAAACTCTCGTATTTAATCTCACTTAAGAATCATAAACCATCCGTCTACATTTCCGTGATCAAATTCAATTCATGACCTAGCAATACAATTCCGGTTCCTAAATTGACTAATACGGCTTTCAAGTATATTTCTATCAGGAAAGCACATCAAAACTCAATTTTTCCAAATCAAGTAAAGAACAATATCCTATTAATTCACAACTTTCCAATTTTGTGCTCTCTCGAGTGAAATCAGACTTTTTAGACATACATTAATGTAGGCCACACACCAATGCAGTAGGAACAAGAATTAATAGAACAACATGGAAGAAAAAGATGAAAAACCATATAATTCAATAATCAAAATTCATCACAAGTGTTCATAACCTCAGCAAGGAAGAGAATTAGCCACTCATTTGTGGATTAATCATCCTAAAACAAGTGTTAATCATACAAACAATTGAATTAGAGAAGAAAGAAAGAGAGAAAAAACCCTGAACTTTTCGTCCCTTAACTGCCTGTAACCCACGTCCTTGCTCCACCAAGTCTGAATTCCGATGTCCTCCAACATGCATTTTAGCTTCCCGAAATCACATTTTACCTACAAAACAATGCTAATCATGTTGGTTAGTATAAATTCACATTTTATTACCAATTACATGAAAATGTATACACATTGCTAGATAAACTAGGTGAAAATGATACGTTTGAGTATCACTTGGGCATATAAATCTACCCAAGATCATGTACCTAACGGATGAACTCATGAATCGTGGTTGGACATCACGACTCGTTAGAAGAGTCGTGATCAGTTGGAAACTTATTTTTTAAGGTCGAAGTAGTGAGGTTAATGGATGGTGACCACGAGTCGTTGTCACCAGTAACGAATCGTTAGGTCCCTTGTGGTGCCAGCAGTGGGTTCAAGGCAGTGAACCTCACGATTGTGACCATGAGTCATGGTGGGTCACCCGTGGGGACTGACAGCCAGTTTTCTTGCATTTTTTTCCTAAGGGTACTTCGGTAAATTTCTAACCTTCTAGATCCTAAACCAAGTTGTATTGGGTATTTTATGAGGAATTTAGAGGGGTTAAACGTCTTTCCCCTCACTCCCACTACGATTCTTAGAAAAACTACGCAAATTCTCACTTAGAAGCTCTCAAGCCAGGTCTAGGGTTCCTCATCCATTACAGTAGTTCAAGCTCATTGTTCTAAGGAATTTTAGTCAGGTATATGGGAATTCAACAAGGAAATAGTTCTTCCCTTGTGTTCCCCAGAATCCTTCCTTAATCTCTCTATAAATTCTAGCCCTGTAGATTTTCGAATGTTGAGAAATCTCTGATAATGACTTGTTTAATCCTTGTGGAATCATCATGTATGTTAGTTACAGGTATTTTCCCACCGGCTTATAATAGTATTGATGCCTATTCATATGAATTGACTTTAACCCTAGTTCTTGAGGGTAGAAGAGACTAGAAATTTTACTGAGATGATAAATCTTGATATCTCTTAATTATACCAGAACAGTGAATTCCCTTACTATTTTACATGCGAGATTCTTAGTCAACTACATGATTGTCTATCCTTAGTCAAAATATTGAATTTATTAGTGTCAGTCAGAAGTGTCAGCTGATCAGTTTAACTACAGAACATCCTGAGGTGTTAGTATCCCCTCCCAATTATCAGAATTAGATTCAAAATCCAGTTTATTGGTCCATTGGGTGGTCATGACACTTTAGACATATAGATCTGACTAGCCTTAGGACCTAGTTCAGATTTTAGCTTGTTCTTATACGGTTATGACGTTTCTAGATAAGCAGCTCTGGACAGTCTAGAATCCAGTTTCAAAATCTGGTTCGTTAAGACTCTCAGGGTACTTTCAGATGTGCATCCCTGATAGTCTTGGGCCCCAGTTTTGAGCTGTCATCTTAGTATTCAGTTTAGGTTATCCAGTGGGAGTAGGATTTGGCACCAAGCAGACCAGAGTTCTAACGCACTTAGGTTCCTAGAACTACGTTGCTAGTGTAGGTTTCAGCATTTATTGGCCTGATTGGCCCCAGACGTTCGTGATCACCCAATTCATGCCTTTATACCCTGGCAAGGTATATTGGGTCCTACTGGTGGGTGTATACATCGGACTCCACATTTAGCTCACGTGGTTACATGTCGGTTATAGACTCTCCCACTAGTCAGTTTAGTCTAGTCTCAGTCCAGTTCAGATCAGTAATCCAGACTTAGAAGTGCTTTGACCATCTGACATGGTCTGCTAGACCACCCCAGTAATTCAGTTATTCAGCTAAGCAGCTTTAGTTGGTCGTTGCATGTATTTTAGTTTAGCGTTTCTATTATTATTTACTCTATTGTATTATGTTCCTCTCACTTACTCAGTACATTCAAAGTATTGATGCATACTTTTATGCTTTATCATTTTATGATATAGTTGTAGGATCATAGTCTCAGCCCCATTAATCGACCATTTTCCGAAGAACTCAGCTATCCAGTCGGCGAGTCCTCATCCTTCAAGGACGGAGCTTATTTACTTTAGTTATGCTTTCATTTCTTTTATTTAGATTTGGAGTTAGCTGGGGGTTTTGTCCCAGCAGCTCATCAGACCTAGTGGCTTTCAAATGTAGAGTTGTTTTTAGACTCAGATTGATTTTATTAAATATGTAACTTTGCTCAAGTATTTTTATTTTTATTTTAAATTTCCGCTGCATGTATTTTTATGTTACTTAGAATGCCAGAGTATGATAGACCAGGGGTTGACTTGGGATCACTTGTGACTTCAAGTACCATGTTCCATCCAGGGTGTAAACTCGGGGCGTGAAAAACTTGGTATCAAAGTACTGGTTTTAGAGTATCCTCGGATGTCTAAAAGATGCATCAAGTAGAGTCCTTATCATGGGTGTGTAGTGTGCCATACTTATGACGGGGAGGCTATGAGATGTCATTAGGAAACTTCCCTTAATTTTATACTCCTTATCATGCGTTGAAATTCAGTTCTAATAATCATTCTCCTAGCTCGTGCTTTGCTTTGTTTCAATGAACTATGCCTCCACGACGCGGCAATGGAAGGAGGGCCGGAAATGCCCAGCAGACTGCTCCACCAGCCCCTGCATCCCCACAGGACGAGTTGGTATCAATCGCAGAATTCAAGGCAGCAATTCAGCTGCTCGCCCAAATTGTGACCAACCAGGTGAACCAGTAGGTGGTCCTAGTTAACAACAATGGGTTCGCAACAGCTTCTAGGGTGTGGGACTTCACTAGAATGAACCCTCCATCATTTCAGGGATCCAAGGTAGGGGAGGACCCCTAAGAGTTCATAGATGATATTAAAAAGATTACCCGTATAATGGGTGTCAACTCCTCCGAAAGTGCTGACCTGGCTGCCTACCAGATAAAAGGGGTAGCTCAGGTTTGGTATGAACAGTGGAAGGAGGGGCGACCAGCAGAAGCAGGTCCAGTGGAGTGGGAGGAGTTCAACACCGCCTTCCTGGATAGATTTTTCCCTAGAGAGCTCAGGGAGGCCAAGGTAGCAGAGTTCATGAACTTGAGACAGGGAAACTGAACTGTGGAAGAGTATGCTCTGGAGTTACCAGGTTGTCTAAGTACGCTCCAGAGATGGTGGCCGAGCCAAGGGCTCGCATGCTGGAATTCATGAACAGGGTGCCAAACCTGGTCTCCAAGGATGCAGGACCGCGATGCTGATCAAGGATATCGATCTCTCCAGTCTAATTGTCTATGCCCAGCAGATCGAGACTGAAAAAATGAGGGACATGGAAAGAAAGAATAAGCGGGCAAGGACTGACCAGTCAGATAATTTCCACTAGAGGTCAGGTAGTAGCAACCGCCCACAGCAGCAGCAGCAACAACAGATGGCTCTAATGCCCAACTCAGCTAGCGCCCCTACCGTTTGGTCCAATCAGGACTAGAGGGGTGGAGCATCTGGCTCTCAGTCTTAGAGCTACAGTGTCGGGAACAGATATTCAGCTTGCCCCATGTGCGGCAAGAACCACCTAGGACAGTGTCTTCACGATCGAAAGGGCTGTTTTGGTTGTGGACAACTCGGGCATCAGCTAAAGGAATGCCCGTCAGCAGGAAGAGGGAGATCACAATCCACCACCTCAGTATCTTCAATAGGTTGACTACCTCAACAGGCTAACACATCAGGTACGGAGGGCAGTCAATGCCAAAATCATTTTTATGCATTATCATCTCATTAGGATCAGGAGAACTCACAAGATGTAGTCACGGGTGTGTCACATCTTTTCCACCTAGATGTATATGCCCTGCTTGATCCGGGGGCCACACTATCATTCGTGACTACTTACGTAGCAGTTCAGGTTGATATCAGTCCATATGTATTATCAGAACCTTTCTCAATCTCCACCGCAGTTGGTGAGTTAGTTAGAGCCAGCTGGGTGTATAGAAACTGTCCGATCTCAGTATGCAATAAAGTTATTCCAGCTGAACTTGTAGAGTTAGAAATGGTCGACTTTGACCTCATTCTTGGCATAGATTGGATACACTTCGGCTATGCCTTAGTCAACTATAGAACTAGAGCCGTCAGGTTTTAGTTCCCTAATGAACTAGCTCTAGAATGATCTGGCAGTAGTTCAGCGCTGAAGGGTAGGTTTATTTCCTACCTTAAGGAGAAAAAGCTTATTTCTAAGGGATGTATTTATCATCAAGTTCGGGTCAAGGATTCCGATTCTGAGACTCCAACTATCCAGTCAGTCCCTGTTGTCAGGGAGTTCCCAGATATGTTTCTCAAAGATCTTCGCGGAGTTCCCCTGAACGGGAAATTGGCTTCGGCATAGACCTTATTCTAGATACTCAGCCCATCTCCATCCCTCCTTATAGAATGGCTCTGGCCGTACTTAAGGAGTTGAAAGAGCAGCTAAAGTATCTTCTGGATAAGGGTTTTATCAGACCCAACATCTCTCCCTAGGGTGCTCTAGTTCTTTTCGTGCGAAAGAAAGATGGCTCCCTCAGAACGTGCATCGATTACCGTCAATTGAACAAGGTCACAGTCAAGAACAGATATTCCCTACCCAGACCCACCTCTCCAACCGAAATCAAAAGCTTCTTGGGTTTGGCCGGTTACTACCGACGTTTTGTAGATGGCTTTTTTTCTTCTATAGTGTCTCCTCTAACTAGACTGACTCAGAAGAAGGTGAAATTCCAGTGGATAGATGTGTGTGAGAAGAGTTTCCAAGACTTAAAAACTTGACTCACTACTGCTTCAGTGTTGACTCTACCAGAAGGATCGAATGGATTGGTGGTATATTATGACGCTTCTAGAGTTGGACTTGATTGCGTTCTGATGCAGCAAGAAGTGATAGCCTACACCTCTAGGTAGCTCAAGGTTAATGAGAAGATCTATCCAACCCATGACTTGGAGTTAGCAGCGGTAGTATTTGCATTGAAAATATGGAGACATTACCTATACGGGGATCACGTTGATATTTTCACCGATCACAAAATCCTTCAGTACGTATTCAGTTAGAAGGACCTGAATCTTCACCAGAAAAGGTGGTTGGAACTCCAGAAGGATACCCGGGCAAAGCCAATATGGTGGCTAATGCCCAAAGTAGAGTGTCCATTGGTAGCGTAATTCATATTGAGGAAGGCAAAAAGGAGTTAGCGAAGGATATTCACAGGCTAGCTCGGTTAGGGGTGCAATTGGTTGACTCAGCTGATGGTGGAGTGGTGATGCAAAGCGGGTCAGACTCTTCCTTAGTTGTGAAAGTTAAGTCCAAATAGGATGAAGATCCCATCCTTCTTAAACTCAAGGAAACGATTCTCAGAAAGGAGGTTGAGGCTTTCTCCAAAGGGGGAGATGATGTGCTTCGTTATCAGGGCAGATTGTGCCCGAACGTTGGTGAGCTGAGACATCGATATTGGCTGAAGTACACAACTCGAGATACTCTATCTACCATGGTGCTACTAAAATGTACCGCGATCTGCGGGATATTTACTGGTGGGACGGCATGAAGAGAGACATTGTCGAATTTGTAGCCAAGTGCCCGAACTGCCAGCAAGTCAAGGTCGAGCATCAAGTACGAAGAGGGGTATGACCCAAGATATTAGCATACCCATGTGGAAGTGGGAAGAAATAAATATGGACTTTATTATGGGCCTGCCTCAAACTTTCCGGCAACATGATTCCATATGGGTAGTAGTAGATTGGATGACTAAGTCAGCATATTTCCTCTCAGTTAGAACGATGGATTCAGCTGAGGACTATTCTAGACTTTATATCCGGGAGCTGGTCAAGCTACATGGGGTGCCATTATCCATCATTTCAGACAGAGGTACTCAATTCACCTCATATTTCTAGAAGTCTTTTCAGAAGGGGCTGGACAGCTAGGCCAAGCTTAGCACAACTTTTCACCCGCAGATAGATGGGCAAGCTGAAGCGGACTATTCAGACCTTAGAATATATGTTGAGAGTGTGCACGATCGATTTCAAGGGTAGTTGGAATGACCATTTTCCTCTTATCTAGTTCGCGTACAACAACAACTACCACTCCAGTATCCAGATGGCCCCGTTTGAGGCATTGTATGGTAGGGGGTACAAATCTCCTATTGGGTGGTTTGAAGTGGGTGAAGCTACCATAATCGGGCCAGAATTGGTTCATGAAGCTATGTAGAAGGTACAACTCATCAGATAAAGATTGAAAATAACTCAGAGCTGTCAGAAATCTTATGCTGATGTAAGGAGAAGAGAATTGGAGTTTGCTATGAATGTAACACCTCAGATAATTTGAGCGATAAAATCATGATTTTGAGATAGGAATAAGATTAATAAATTGAACAAGAAGGAAATGTTATTATTCATTTGAGTCACTGTATAATCATATTTAAGATTGGACATCGATCAAGTTGTAGAACAAAATTCAGAAAAAGTTATCACAAAATTTCCTTCTTAAGATTCTTTGAAATTTAGGTCAAATGTCTCGAGGATTTTCTGCCAATATATAAGGAGTTTAGGGGTGTGCAACCCATCAAACTAAATATCTATGAGTCTAGTTTCCAGTGCATCAAACCATTTGCCAATCCAACTTTGGAGTAGAGAATATTCTCATTTTCGCGAGACCACACATGCATGCACCTCACAAGGTCTTAAGGCGGTGGAGAACTATAAATAGCCCCTTGGTCGGTTGTTCTTCATCCAAATTCATTTACAGAAATTTTCTTCATGAGAAACCTCACTCTAACTCTCCCTTAAGTGTTCTAAGTGTTCCTAAGGTAGGAAGCCATGGTTAACATGATTTTTGTGTCGGAAAGTCGGGAATCGTGTGTAGTCCGTGGTTTGGTGTCTTTTACGGGCTGTTAGGTGGCTGTTTCGTGGTGAAGCTATTGGTGAGCCTTATTTATTTTGTTCTCCTTATTTTTTAAGGTTGTTTATAGGTGTTTTAACGCCGATAGGTTGTTGTCTCAGAGTTTTTACCGTCGAATTTCTATGAATCTTGTCGGGTAAACTTCATTTGTCTTGTTTTGTTATTGAGTTGTGTTGGCTGCGTTTTTGCAGAATTTTGGACTGCCATTAGGCAGTAGGTTCATGTTTTTGAAGACTCAAGTTCATCTAGGCTTGAAGCTAAGGTATGTTAGGCTTGTCCCTCCCTTTGTCGGCATGAATTCCGTAGCCGTTGTCGTTCGTGTTGACATGTGTGTTGGCTGTTTTGGGCTTGTGTTATGTTATTATTGAACTATTGTGCTTCTATTTATATGGTGATAAAGGTGTGTATAAGGTTCTTGTTTGGTTGGTGGCTCGGGATTGAGTGCGGAGAATCGTAGACATGGAAAATTATTAGGCTCGTGTCGAGAGGCCGTATGTGAGGCATGTGGTTCTTGTAGAAAGTTGTGGGATGTTTGAGTGAATAAGATTAGGTGATTATATTGACAAGGGAATGAGGGTTTAGAGTGGTTAAGGTTGACGGTTGGGACGATCTGTTGTTATATTTGATTCGCGGTCGTGTCGGCCGTGTCGATGGCACGTGACGACTGTGGTGACACTTGGGTTGGTTTGGCCATGTACCTTGATGTTAGTGGTAAGTAGAGTGGCTTGTGGTCTGTTTGTAATGCATGGGGATAGACTGGTTCTGATGGTAACCCTTAGCTCGATTAGTGGCTCGTCGGTGGACGAATAAACATGAAAGAATAGTACTGTGTTGTGATAATCGGTTGGTGGGGTTCGAGAGCCGGTTATGGGCTGGTTTAGCATGTATTATCATTGTTGTTGATTGTGATTGTTGTGATTGTGTGTGTGTTGTATTTGAGGCCTTATGGCTTGTGGATACCTGATGCACGACAGTTGTTTCGGCTAGGGTTCGAGCCCGAGGTGCCTTGTGGATTATGGATACCCGACGCATGAGAGTGTTTTCGGCTAAGGGGTTGAGCCCAAGGAGTGAAATGACCTACGGGGTTGAGAATGATTTCCTCCGTAGTGTCGAGTTGAGACATGATTCGAGAGTGGTCCGATATGTCTGAGCCTTCCTGGGATCGCGATTGGTTCTCCCAGATGGATTGAGCTCCGCTAATTGTGCGCAGCCGAGAGTGTCCAACAGTGCTTGATTGATGGTGTTGATTAACTAGTGTTTACTTGTGATTTGTTTGGAATTATATTGTGGTTTTTGCTTGTGTTATTTGTTATCTTATAGAAGTGGATGCTAGATGTTGGCTGGTGTTAGTTGAGGCCAGTGAGAGGTCTAGAGGTGATGATAGGTGAGCTGGGTCAACTAGGTGCCATTATATTATTATTTACTTTTTGGACTTGCCGGGCTTATGGGGGCCAGGTAGGTTCTGTTTGTATGCTTGCTTTCACTTGCCAGGCTTATGTGAGCCAGGTAGGTTTTATTTGTTTACTTAAGTTTAGTTCTCCTTCTGTGATATTTGGTATATATGTTGATCTCTAATCTTTGTCTTTCAGTTGTTTCTGCCTTTTTCATGCTCAGTACATTATTATACTGAAGCCCTAGTCTGGGCGCTGCATTCATGCCTGCAAGTGATGGTAGGCTGTTAGATTAGGTTCTTTGTTGTAGAGTAGAGTTCCAGCTGAGTTGGTGTGCTCCAGTTCTTTTGGAGTTGCCAGAGGTTGAGTTATGGGTAGTTCGGGGCCCTGTCCAGATCATTTGATTACTAATGTATTCATAGAGGCTCATAGACATTACTATGGTTTTAGTATGTGGTTATAGGATAGGTGGGCCATGTTTTATAGTTGTTTTCCATTTCATGGCCTTGACGGCATATTGTAATTATTTGTTTGGTTGGTTAGGTGGTCAAGCTTCTGCTATAGTCTATCGTCTTATTTTGATTTTATAGTTGTTGTGTTGTCGAACCTCATCGGTTATAACCTTTGTTTTATTTCTGGGTGTTGTGTATGCTCATATCAGGGATGGCACCAGGTGCCAGTCATGCCTCCTAGGGTTTGGGGTATGACAGTGGATGACTGGGTTTATCTGAAAATTTAGCCCATGAAAGGGGTGATGAGATTTGGGAAAAAGGGAAAGCTTAGTCTAAGGTATGTGGGACCTTACAAAAATCTAAGGCGAATTGGCAAGGTAGCTTATGAGCTGGAGTTACCTTCAAAGTTTGCATCTGTGCACCCTGTATTCCATGTGTCACTTTTGAAGAAGTGCATCGGAGATCCAACTTCAGTTGTGCCATTGGACAGTGTAGAAATAAAGGACAGTCTCTCATATGAGGAGGTCCCAGTCCAGATCCTTGACCGTCAGGTTCATAAGCTAAGGAACAAGGAGGTAGCTTCAGTCAAGGTCTTTATGGAGAAATCAGCAGGTTGAGGGAGCTACGTGGGAGGCTAAAGCAGATATGATGGCCAGATACCCACACTTATTCTCTACTAGCTCTGTTATAGCTTGAGATATCAGTCTTTCCCTAGAAACCAATTTAATTGTTATGTTCAATTCATGTGTTTAAGTTTCCATTATGTTTTTGGATGTATGTATGAAAAGTGAATTCAGTTCAGTTATGTATTTTGAAACGGAGGTAGTCATTCTGTCAGTTTTGATTTAAACGAGAAGTATTTGAATATTATGATTGTTATTCTCTGCTTTCCTGTGTGTTTTCCAACATTCGAGGATGAATGTTCCAAAGAGAGAGATATTGTAATGCCCCGGAAACTCAAAGATTAGACCCGGGACTTAAAAATAGAAAATTTACAGAAAATTGGAAAATCTGGCACCAGTCACAGAACGGGTTGTTAAGTGACCCATTGGAGGTGCCCACAAGTTGTGATGTGACTCATGGGGAGGCTAGGAGATGAATTTTGAAAGTTGGTAGAAAGGTACCCCATGGACGAGACCACGAGTTGTGGTCAGTCCCCACGACTTGTTGGTTAGTCGTGGGAAGTGGCAATTGATGAGATGAGGGGAGGAGATAGTGTACTCAACGAAAGGACCCCACGAATCGTGGTTCTTCACCACGAGTCCTGGGATGAGTCGTAACCAGGTAAATGGAATGTTGCTGAAGTTGAGGCAGTGTACCTAATGGATGAACTCACGCATTATGGTTGGATATCACGACTCGTTAGGAGAGTCGTGATTAGTTGGAAACTTATTTTTCAATGTCGAGGTAGTGAGGTTAATGGATGGTGACCACGAGTCATTGTCACCAGTAACGACTCGTTAGGTCCCTTGTGGTGCCAGCAATGGGTTCCAGGCAGTGGACCTCATGAGTGTGACGATGAGTATTGGTCATTGACCACGACTCGTTGGGTCATCTGTGGGGACTGACAACTAGTTTCCTTGCGTTTTTTTCCTAAGGGTACTTTGGTAAATTTTTAACCTCCTAGATCCTAAACTAAGTCATTTTGGGTATTTTAAAAGGAATTTAGAGGGGTTAAACGACTTTCCCCTCATTCCCACTACGATTCTTAGAAAAACTATGCAAGTTCTCACTCAGAAGCTCTCAAGCCAGGTCTAGGGTTCCTCATCCATTACAGTAGTTCAAACTCACTGTTCTAAGGAATTTTAGTCGGGTATGTGGGAATTCAACAAGGGAATAGTTCTTCCCTTGTGTCCCCCAAAATCCTTCCCTAATCTCTCTATAATGTCTAGCCCCGTAGATTTTCGAATGTTGAGAAATCTCTGATAATGCCTTGTTTAATCCTTGTGGAATCATCATGTGTGTTAGTTACGGGTATTTTCCCACCACCTTATAGTAATATTGATACCTATTCATATGCATTGACTTTAACCCTAGTTCTTGAGGGTAGAACAGACCAGAAATTTTACTGAGATGATAAATCTTGATATCTCTTGGTTATACCAGAACAGTGAATTCCCTTACTATTTTACATGCTAGATTCTCAGTCAACTACATGATTGTCTATCCTTAGTCAAAATATGAAATTTCTTAGTGTCATTCAGAAGTGTTAGCTGATCAGTTTGACTACAGAACTTCCTGAGGAGTCAGTATCACCTCCCAGTTATCAGAATTGGATTCAAAATCCAGTTTATTGGTCTATTGGGCGGTCATGACACTTTAGACATATAGATCTGAATAGCCTTAGGACCTAGTTCAGATTTCATCTTGTTGTTAGACGGTTATGATGCTTCTAGATAAGCAGCTCTGGATAGTCTAGAACTCAGTTTCAGAATCTGGTTCGTTAAGACTCTCAGGGTACTTTCAGATATGCATCCCTGACTAGTCTTGGGCCCCATTTTCGATCTATCAGCTAGTATTCAGTTTAGGTTATCCAGTGGGAGTAGGACTTAGCACCGACCAGACTGGGGTTCCAGCGCACCCAGGTTCCCAAAACTATGTTGTCAGCGTAGGTTTCAACATTTATTGGCCTGATTGGCCTTAGACGTTCGTGATCACCCAGTTCATGCCTTTATACCCTGGCAAGGTATATTGGGTCCTACAGGTGGGGTGTATACATCGGACTCCACATTTAGCTCATGTTGTTACATGTCGGTTATAGACTCTTCCACTAGTCAGTTCAGTCTAGTCTCAGTCCAGTTCAGTTTAGATCAATAATCCAGACTTAGAACGTGCTTTGACCATCAGAAAGGGTCTTCGAGACCACCCCTGTAATTTAATTATTTAGCTAAGTAGCTTTAGTTGGTCATTGCATGTCTTTTAGTTCAGCATTTCTGTTATTATTTACTCTATTGTATTATGTTCCTCTCACTTACTCGGTACATTCAAAGTACTGATGCGTACTTTTATGCTGTATTGTTTTATAATACAGCTGCAGGATCACAGTCTCAGCCCCGTTAGCTGACCGTTTCCCAAAGAACTCAACTATCCAGTAAATGAGTCCTCATCCTTCGAGGAAAGAGCTTATTTACTTTAGTTATGCTTTCATTTCTTTTATTTAAATTTGGAATTAGCTAGGGGTTTTGTCCCAGAAGCTCATCACACCTAGTGACTTTCAAATGAAGAGTTATTTTCAGACTCAAATTTATTTTATTAAATATGTAACTTTGCTCAAGTATAATTATTTTTGTTTTAAATTTTCGCTGCATGTATTTTTATGTTACTTAGAGTGCCAGTGCATGATGGACCAGGGGTTGACTTGGGGTCACTTGTGGCTTCAAGTACGGTGTTCTATCTAGGGTGTAAACTCGGGGCGTGACATTATGATATGGGTCTATTTATTCTTGCTTGATTGTTGCTTGTAAAAGAATAATTAAGTATTGGAAGAGAATTTAATAGTGGGTATGGAGAAGAGAGTGTGAAATTGGACTAGTAGTAGCTGAAAGTACTATCTCATTCCTTATTAGCAGCTAATAGCTAGAAATTAGTGTAGTTGCTAATTCAAATCAAATCGGGTTGAGCTAAATTGTGACTAGAGGTTTGACAAAACTCTAGTGAGAGATAATTAGAAGGCTGAAAAGCTGTGATTACCCACTTCTCGAGATTATTTACACTTGTTGAACTCATAAGATGACCTGGCATGTCCCGATCTAGTTAGTATTTTATCTACACCGCACCTCTAATCGTTCACATCCTCTTTGACAACTTAGCTGATCTTTCTATTTTATTTCACTAAATCCATCAATACAATTCTCTAAAAATTTCAACTCCCCCAATTTTATTTTATTTTATATTAAATCTATGTGGTGTAAGCAAACGTCATTTTCTCAATCGACACTTGTAACTATCATTTCCTAGTCCTCGTGGGATTAGACCCCAGCACCCGTTTTACTTGTTTTGATACATCGGCCATGTATATTCTTGGAACTAAGGATATATTTTAGAAGTTATCAGAAATGGCGCCGTTTCCAAGGACCAGCGCTTGATGATCTTGTGTTGATTGTTAAGTTGAAATAGTTTTGCATTGTAGCTGCTTAACGTGAGTTTGACGTGTTGTTAGGATCTCATAACCACATGAATCATCACTCCCAAGCAGGGGATAGCTCAGTGGAGGGTAACATGGAACTCTAGGAAGATAATCTGGTGATGCAGGAAGTTGTAGGAGCCATTCGCCTACCACCAACGGTAGGAAATGTAGTGTTTCATGTCACAAGCACCATGCTTCACCTGTTGCAAATGAAGGGGCTCTTTGGCAGAAAACCAAGTGAGGATGCGAATCATCATTTGAGAAACTTCTTGGAAATATGCCAGCCCTTCAATATAACAAATATCAGTCAAGAGTCAATCAGGTTGAGAGTCTTTCCTTTTTTGTTGACGGTGGAGGCGACAATGTGGCAGGAGGAACTCCCTCCGGGATGTATTACTTCATGGAAGGAGCTAACCGAGGCCTTATTTGGACCATTTTTTCCCTCCGTCAAAGTTGCTTCAGCTGAGGGATGATATAACAAATTTCAGGCAAGGTGCGGGAGAGCCTTTACACGAGGCGTGGTTAAGGTTTAAAAAGAAGGTTGTTCTTTTCCCAAATCATGGATTGCCGGATGGAGTACTTCTCCAAAGCTTCTATAGGGCCCTTGATTTAATCAACAAGTCTATGCCCAACAACTTAGCTGGTGGTTCTATTATGGATCAAACATAGGGGTTGGCCAAAACCCTCCTAGATAGAATGACAAAGACCAATAAGGCTTGGAACACGAGAGAAAAAAGTGTGTCCACTCATGAGATCAGTTCAAGTGCATTGGTGGTGGAGTTGCGGAAATGGCATGAAGAGCGGGATGAAAATCTTGCCAAGATGATGACACAACTAGAATTGATGACCAAGCATGTGATGGGAGAAGGACCAAAGGTGGTAAATGTCGTGGGAATGCAAGGTCCCTTACAATATGAAGGAGTGTCGTCACCGCCAAGATATGAAGAGGAATGCCAATATATGGGCAACCAAATGGGAGGTCCTCGACCTTGCTTCCAAGGAGCAAACCAAGGCCCATGGAGCCCAAGGGGTGACAACCAAGGTTGGAAAAATCGTGAGCCACAAGTATAGTCTGAAAGGAATGAAAGGTGGGGTAATAGAGAGTCAAACCAAGAGAGTGATCTCTATCACCAGAGTTCGAACCCATATGTTTCCCCTCCTAAGG
Organism: Datura wrightii; assembly: GCA_035772735.1. NCBI lineage: Eukaryota > Viridiplantae > Streptophyta > Magnoliopsida > Solanales > Solanaceae > Datura > Datura wrightii. The sequence continues at coordinate 61,974,377 of JASDFA010000016.1, read as the reverse complement.
TTGGGAATCCCTAAAATCAGCTGGGCATGAGTGATGCGGGCAATTCAAAAATTGAAGAAATGCTATCTAGATTTCTGAAGAAGGTTGAGTCGATCGAGAGTGGGGTGAAAGAATTAAGAGGGGAGGTGTCTAACCTCTCCCAAATAGTGAGTTCACATTCCGCCTCCATCAAGCATTTGGAGGCTCAAATGAACCCCAGGATGAAGGGTACACTACCTAGTGAAACTATGCGTAATTCCAAAAAAGATGGTCAATGCATGGCCATTGTCACTAGGAGTGGGAAAGTGATTGGAGATGCCCCCGTGAAGCCTAGTGAGGTTGATATCTCGAAATCAGTTGAAGAAGATGAAGTCGACAAAATGACAATGACTCCAAAGAATGAAGAAAGGATTAATGAGTAAAATGAGGGAAAGGATGATGAAATCCTCTCCCATGCTGATGATGAAGAGGCGGGCATGAAGGCCCCGAATAATGACAGGGTTGAATCAAGAATCCGAACTCCTAATCCACAACGGCTGGCCAATAAAAAAAAGGATGACCAGTTTAGAAAGTTTGTTGACATGTTTAGCAAGTTGTCCATAAATATACCGTTAGTGGATGCTTTACTTTAAATGCCGGTTATACCATATTTATGAAAGATTTGCTGAATAAGAAAAAGGTGGTTGATGTAGGCAATGAAGAGAAAATGCACCATTGAAGTGCGGTGATGGTGAGTAATCTTGCCCCCAAAAGGAAGGACCCCGGAGCTTTCACAATCCCATCCACAATTGGGATATGTGTGCTAAAAAGGCTTTATGTGATCTCGGGGCCAGCATAAATTTGATGCCCCTGCTTATTTTTAAGAAATTGGGACTCAGAAGCACGAAATTGATGTCAATGAGGCTGCTAATGGCAGATAGGTCAATAAAAAGACCGGTGGGGGTGCTAGACGATGTGATGGTGAGAGTGGACAAGTTTATTCTACCGGCTGATTTTGTTATTATAGATTGTGAGATGGATGCAGAGGTTGCCATTATTTTGGGAAAACCATTGTTGGCTACGGGGAGAGCCGGGGTGGACGTGGAGCTTGGAGAGCTAAAATTTCGAGTTGGAAGTGAGGAGGTCACCTTCAAGTTGTGTCCATCAGCTGAAACACCCCTCGAATGCAAGGTGGTTGGAGTATTGCAAAATGATGATGAGGATAAGGGATTGGAGCTGAAGGAGACGGAGTCGGATGATGACCCGTCGGAAGAGAGTTGCTGAAAAAAAGGTCTACGTCATGCCACGACGTTAACTAATGCGCTTCTTAGGAGGCAACCAAGTGTTTAGTGAATTATTTGATGTCTTTGTTGTTTTTGTTTGTGTAGGATCTGTGAAATGAGGAACGAAGGGAGAAACAAACTATGAAGAAAGGAACGACATGGGACCGATGAGTCGCCGATCTAGAAACGCAAATCTCCGATGAAGGAGAGCACAAAGCAGAAGGCTGAGGTTCGGATCGAAGAACCGGTGGGCCCATCAGTGAATCACCGAATGAAATCCGTGGGCCACCGGAGGATGGTTGATGGAGAATAGGAAACCTGAAGCTCGGGCACATTAGCTGCGGGTCACGGGGGAATCACCGATTCAATTCGCGTACCACAGGTGGATCGCCGGCCAAGAAACAGATATCTGGGAAAAATACAAGGCAAAGGAAATCACAGTGGCAGACCGCCATGTGATTCGGCGAACCGTCGATGACACGTCGGTCGAGGTATGAGTATATTGCAAAATGGAATTTAAAAAGTTGGCCTACGTAATCCCAAATACCTGACCAGCCTCCCTATTCTACAAATATTCCTCTAGTTTCCCTTTTTTCCAACACTTTTTCATTCCATTTTTGTCTCTCCATTACCCAACATTATCATTTCCCCATATTCAACCTTTTCACCTTCCTACCTTTCCACCTTCCTACTTCTCACCAACACACCCACATTAACCTCTCCACCTTCCCCTCAACTTATCAAACTTCCATTTTTCACCTATAAAAGCCCCTCCATATTTCACTAACACACACTCACTTCATTCACACTTTCTTCATCTACTATATTTATCTCAAGGTGCCATTGCAAGATTTAGTTAAGCTCTCTTTAAAGTTCAAGTGTGCAAACAATCGTCCAATTTGGTAATAATTTTCTTGCCCTTGTCTTCATTTTATCATTGGTGCTTGATTCTTTAGGAGTAATGCTGTGTTTCCCTTCCTTGTTGAACTCTTGAATGTGCTATGCTTTTTCAATGGAATGGGGTTGTGCTTTTGTGTGAAATTTTTAAAAGGGTGAAGTCTGAGTAACCCAATTGTATAGAGCATGATGTTTTTCCTGATGATAGACCGGGTGATGCCACTCTTAAGGGCTAAATGTCATGAGTATGTGTTTGAATGGAGTAGTGCTGATTTTACTATGTTGGGTGTGAGAGTGTGTTAATGGGTGTTTGTGAATAGTAAGTTAAAAGTTGGGGACGATGGGGTCCAGCATTTTACCGTCAGATTCGCGAACCGCCGATGGAATGCCGGATCACTCTGAAAATTGGCTCAGGCCACTGAGTGGATCCGTGCTACATCGGAGGTTCATAAACCTGGACCGGTGATTCACCGCTTAACCACCGTAGCCCCCTCACCTGCCCAGTTTTCTATAAGGCATCGGCAAGTAATCGGCGGTCCGCGAAATCCATTCTACAAACCGTCGGTCCTCCGCTGGTACTATTAGTTCTTTAAATGATTGTTTGGTTTTCCCTTGTTTCTCAGTTCTCACTTAGACTAGTTTTCTCTTATTTTAGTTTCCTCTTCAAATTCATATCACTAACATTGCAAAAAAACAAACCATGTATTTAACAAGGAACACAAGAAAGGGAAAGGCCCCTGTCTCATCTGCTAGCAAGGGCAAGGGAAAGGAAAAAGCTGCCCCACCGTGGGCCAACACCAAGGAGGAAATAATTTTCTGCATGCCCAACATGCAAGAGCACTACGTTATTTATCAAGGCCTATCAATCACCATGGAGAAGCGGTTTGACTTGGCAGGGTTGAAAGGTGATTTTTCCAACATCACCGTGCAGTTCACTGATTGGTAGTGGCATGTATTTGCCAACCCTCTCCTGTCCTACTACCCCATCTTGGTAACAAAATTCTATGCCTCATATCAGGCTCGGCAAAAGAGTATGCAGCATAGGGGCATAGTGGATGATTTCCCATGCTTTCCATTAGTGATGATCGGGGGAGTGGAAGTTGATACAACCCCGGCTTCCATAAATTACCTGTTCTGGGAGGACGAGTTGACTCCACTATGGAGTACATGGCATGGGTGGATGATATGAAGGATCAGTTTGCTTGGTTAGGCTATATCAGAGCTGTTGGCAATCGTCTTTTGGCCTCAATGGGTGGCGAAATCTCTCGCCACGACTTGAAGTTCGAGGCTGTGGCTAGATTTTGTTTGTGCTCGGATCCTCTTAAAATGAGCAGAGGGTCAGCCTTGAAACCGCCATCCTTATTGCTTGCATAATGACTGGAGTCCCTATTAACTTCAGGGTAATTGTCGCTCAGCAAATGAAGAAAAAGGCCCGACAGTCTAGTACCTCAATACCCTATGCCGTCTTGATTTCCCATCTTTGCATAGCAGCTGGGGTGCACTTTCGCTGCTTCGGGTGTTATAAAAATTTAGCGAAAGAGAGATGCTGAGGCACTGATAGTGAAAAAAAAGAGAATGTAGGCCTTTGGACTGCAAAAAGTGTCTCTCTCCAATGGGTTAGCCCAATCACCAATCGCCCTAGAGTCAAATGTTCCCCAGCCGGAAATGTCGGGCCAAGCATCAAGTGACATGCCTCAGCAAGGAGCTTCTCCCCCTCCATAATTCTCTCAGCCAAGTGGTCTCCATAGACTTGTGGAGATGACAAACTTGCATGAAAGCCAGCTTCAACGTTTTGCTAAGAGCCTCCCAACACTCATTGCCAAAACAATCAAGAAGGAGATCAAGTCTTTGTATGAGAATATCGCCACTCTATGCAAGAGGGTAGATGTAGTGGAAGGGAAAGTCACTTCCCTCTGAACAAAGGTACATGAGTGGAAGAGTCGAACTTCAGCAGAAGTGTCGGGCATGAGAGCATTGGATGCTGCAATGACTGCTCTTTCCTCAGTTGGGGGGCTAGTTTATGATCTTTTTGAAGTGCTGGGAGATGATTTCGCTGGGCTAGTGAGGCCAGCGATGGTAGTGCTGAGGTAGATGCTGATGATGAAGAGGAGTAACCCACTCAGAGAGTTCCTTGTCCCTTTCCCTTTTGCATATTTACATTGGGGACAATGTATGCTCTTAAGTGGGGGAGGGATAAGCGCAATTGATGAGGGGGCCATGGATAGTTGTTCTTTGTTTCTTTGGATGTTCTTATGTTCTTTTTGGTTGAGTTTGAGTAAGTCCAGCCTTTGTTGGACTGTTGTTTTGTTTTAATGATTGATGATTGCCCTTGTCGGGCGTGTCCTGTTTTTAAATGAATGAAATGAATGAATTGGTTCAGTTTTGTTGATTGATGATTAATGACCAAATGGGGTCTTTTTTTTGAATTGTATTGTAAAATTTTTGAAAATCTTGAATGAAATAACCCCAAAGTCTTGTTCCTTTTTCGCCATTATAAATAGTAGTGTAGAAATGAAAACTCTGAGGGTTTTCTTTTGACCACGGTTCTTTCCCAATGAGCATTCTTTTATTTTTTTCTTATTTTTTTTGTTGTAAAACTAGGTTGGTTTCTCCCGATGATGCATTTAGTGGCGACATTCTTAAGGGAAAATGCCATGTTGCTTTGGGTCTTTTGTGAAGTTGTTTTGAGAGGCACCATCGAAAAGAAATTATTGAAATGAAATTATAAAAACAAAGGCATGAAAATGAGGATAATGAGTAAGTGTTAACACCATAGCATAGCAATCTTTGCCATACATTGTAAATTCCCTGCTTGACTTATGATGTTTTCCTGCTTTGATGTCCTAATTTGGTGTCTTGTGTTGAGAATGACTCTTGCCGACCCTTTATGGGTGATGCCTTGTGTTGTGAGGAAATTTTTCATGAATCTCATGCATTACATCTTGTATAGAACTTTCCCCAAATGTGATTCAAGGCAAAATCGTAGATGTAGTTGCACCAAGAACATGAGTTTTGGCTTTCCTTTTACTAGTCACTTCACCCATATGCCCTCCATGAGTGTTGATCCTTGTTAGCCAATGTTGAGCCTTAAACCCTTTCTTTGGCAACCACAGTACAAGCCTTAAGATTGTTTTTAATACCTCTTTTTGGCCCCAATTCTCCCTAAATGCTAGTGCTAAGATAAGTGATGAAATAAGGCTTAAAGCCTAAGAGAGAGGGAGTGATAAAAAAACTTGTGAAAAATGAGGCAAAAGCCTAAGTTTGGAGGTATGCAAAACAAAGGGGGAAAATAAGAATTTTAGTGAGAGGGGAACACCGCCTTGTGTCAAAATGCACCAAAGGATCAATCAAAAAGAAAAACACAATTTGTATGAATCGGTGTTTCCTCTTGAGGTAATAAGGCTAGTTGTGAAAGAAAAAAGGGGTTATAAGGGGGATTGTTAAAGAGATGAATGTCATCAACAAGGAAAGAAGGGAAAGAAGGTGAAGTAAGTGGAATTGATGTAAGGTATGTCACAAAAAGCATTAGGAAGGATCTAGTCACTATAGCCAATTTTTAATCCTACCCTTACCCCGAGCCTACATCATAACCCGCAAGCCCTAAATTATTCTAGGTGCATCTACTCTACATTAGTGGCGAATTACATTAAGGGCAAGCCTATGGGTCAAGTGTATGCATGAAGATTTCTTTTGGGAGAGTGACTTCGAGTGTCTCTTCCAAACAATCCCTTTTGTGCATTCAAACGATCACATGATCAAACGAATAAGGATTCTTATTTTGATAAGTGGTATCATTCCTTTTTGGGGGACGCAAGAGCATTTAGAGTTAATGTGGAAATAGGGCACAAGGAGTGTAAACTCTAAGGAAAGCTGTGAATTTGCATTAATATAACTTGAGAGCTATGTGTGTTTCTTGGTTGAGCGCCCTTATTTTGCTAAATGATTCCTTTCATTTGCTTTGCTTGGTGGAAAGTGGTTGCCTGTTTGAAACATCTTCATTTTGGTATTTTGAGGTATTTTCTTTTCTTTTAGGTGAGCATGGTGAGTATTTTTGGGTTGTCATAGTCCAGGTGATTGGCGAGGTATAACTGTGAATAGAGGTGGCATATTTCTCAATAATTGAGTATTTTTTTACTTGAGGACAAGAAATGATTTAAGTTTGGGGGTTTGATGAGTTGGTAATTTACCAACTCATTAGGCTCTAAAACTTGAGTTTTTGTTTCATTCTTGAGTTGATTATTTCAATTTTATGCCCTTTTTGGTTTTGTTGTGTGCAGATGACTAAATGTGAAGAAAAAAGCAAATATGCAGCTAAAAGAATGGAGTGAGAGTGAATCGGTGATTCGCAGATGAAAACCGGTGAGATGCCGGCTAAAGGCTGAACATCACTGCCTCAGAGAATTAATGCCACTGGCAGTTCACGACTTGCCAGCGGCGAGTCACCGGTTCAGTCGTCGAAAGATACCTAAACTTATGGAAAATTGCTTGAAGACTAGCAATTCACGAATTGGCATCGGCGAAACGCTGGGTGAATCGCCGGTATTCACTGGAAGTGAGTAAAGATGCAGAAAAGACACTCGGCTGTTCACGGATTGTAACCGATGAACCGCCAGTGTCTCCGCCGTTTCCAGAATGGTGCTCATGGGGGTATAATCATCCAATACTGAAAAAGAGATAAAAAGTTCCCTACATTTTAGGATATAAATAGAAGATAATGTACTTTGTACTTATGTAGAAGGAGAGATAAAAATAGTGATATTGAGAGAGAACAAATCTTACATCACATCATTGTTTCCCCTTTTAGCTGAAGAACACTCTCTTAGCTTAGCTAGGGAGATTCTGATTGAAAATTATAGAAAGTACTTTGCTCTATTTCTTCTTTGTACTAGTAAGTTTTAGCTATTTTTGGAGATTATTTTGTGAAGTTGATTTTTCTATTCTTGCTATTAAATTCAATGATGCTATTGATGAATGTGTTTTTGAATTTCTTAACTATGAGTAGCTAAAATCATTAACTAGAGGTGTGCGATGATGAATACTTAATTGGATTGGGTATTTCTAGATTCATCTTCATATTTTTCATGAAAGTGTAAATCTATTAGATCTCTTCAATCTATAAAGGAAGATCCATTGATTATGATATGGGTCTATTTATTCTCGCTTGATTATTGCTTGTAAAAGAAATATTTAAGAATTGAAAGAGAATTTAATAGTGCGTATGGATAAGAGAGTGCGAAATTGGACTAGAAATAGCTGGAATTGCAATCTCATTCCTTATTTAAGCTAATAGCTAGAAATTAGTGCAGTTGCTAATCCAAATCAAATCGGATTGAGCTAAATTGTGACTAGAGGTTTGAGAAAACTCTAGTGAGAGGTAATTAGAAGGCTGAAAAACTGTGATTACCCACTTCCCGAGATTATTTACACTTGTTGAACTCATAAGATGACCTGGAATGTACCAGTCTAGTTAGTATTTCATCTTCACCGCACCCCTAGTCTTTCACATCCTTGTTGACAACTTAGCTGATCTTGTTGTTTTATTTCACTAAATCAACCAATACAATTCTCTGAAAATTTTAACTCCCCCAATTTTATTTATTTTTATATTAAATCTATGTGGTGCAAGCTAATGTCAATTTCTCAACCGACACTTGTAACTATCATTCCCTAGTCCTCGTGAGATTCGACCCCGCACTCGTCGGGTTACTTGTTTTGATACTTCGGTCGTGTATATTCTTTGCACTAAGGATACATTTTGGATATTATCAGTCTTTAAGGAATTTAGTCCCCTCACTATACTCATGGTTTTTGGATTACTTCCTCTTAGGATAAAATGTATTAACCTGTTAATAGTGTTGCAGTACCTCAAACACCAAGAACTTCATCGAACTTGAAGATCGGTAACGAATCACACAATAGACTCGAATTTTGATTTTTCAAAATATGCAAAATGATTTATAAATTTTCTAGAAAAAGTATCGGAAAAGTACTTCAAAAAAGAAGGCAAAAGGCCTTTATTTATAGCCAAAGAACTAAAGTTAACTGGTGTGAAAACTCATGTTTAGAAGGTGTCTGTTCGGAATTATTACCATTTTAGAAAAAATATTTTCGCCTGACTTGCGCTGGTGTCGGCATTTAGCCGGTGAGGATTCGCAACCTGCCGGACTATCACAGAATCCCTCAGGAAATTTTGTGTTGACACCGGTGTTTTACAGGTGAAGACCTGCTAGCACCGGCAAAACACAGGTGACGATCCGCGGTTTGCCGGTCCAAGGCAAACACTTCCAGTTGCACGAAACAGTCAATTTGGATTTTAAATAAATTTGGTCCAAAAAATATATCAATCATATCATTTGACCAATTCAAATCCAAATTAAAATCCGAAGCCGAGCCAAGTGACAACGACGACGCGAGGAGAGACCTTCTTCTCAACTCTTTATTAGTTAGAAGATATGCTTCTCAATATAAGCATACACATTTCCCCTTTTCCTACCAATGTTGGACAAAGTTCCTTTTACAAAAAGAGCTTAAAGAAAATTTCAAATTTCTCTTCCCTCCATTTCTCAATTCACACCCATCACTTAACTCCAACACTAGTTGCGCCTGGATATCGAGACTTAAGCTAAGGTAGAAGGAAACGTTGCTATTCAGACTTTCACCTAATTAAGCACTAAAATATATGTCTATGTCAAGGAGTACAGGTTGTGCCTATCTTCTTAAGTGAATGACCAATGAAGAATCTTAACCAGGACATGAGGCTTGCATGTCATGTCAAATGAATAGAAGTTATTTTTTTTAATCTCAATGTTGGAAAGATTCCTTATTTCAATTTTAGAATTGAATAAAATTCTTGAGCTACATACGATGGTAGTGCAAAGACCAGTTCAAAAGAAATTTCCTTAGTTTCCAGTTCGTAAGGCACTGAATTTTGAAGCAACGAGTTGACTGATTCAAAAAACTATGCCCCAGTTTAGTTTATAATCCATGGAATGATAGAAGAGTTCGAAGGATTAAGAAGGTTAATTGATTGATTCAAAAGTAAATCTTCCATATTTTGCGTTTCTGAGGACATTTAATTTGAACTGGTAGAAAGACTAAATCCAACGTATCTTGCTAGAAAAGGGATCAGATCAAATGTATGTTGAACCTAAAGTTGAAGAGAGTACTAGATTATTGGATGGTCGCTTCAGCTGTGGTTGGATAGATTTGTGAAAACTATAATGAATAAATCCCAAAACATAGAGGGTACAAATATGAGATCAGAAAAATGATGTATCATAAGAGGGCTTAAGGAGGGTGGATGGAGACTTATAGTGCTTGAATAAAAGATTTTGTACTTTTTAAATCATAGCAAAGTACTTGGATGGGTTGTTACTGGAAGAAACCCAAGGATAGGTATTTCAAAATTAAAGGAAAATGCGATTATTTGACTAGTCACTGTGGTATTTATACCAAGCGAGTATGACTAGGATGGACGGCCATTTCAAGGACAAGAGAGATTTGCACAAATTCGACTAGACTACACGAGTCTTTTGCAAGAAGTTCAATAATGGACAGTTCGATTTTCAACAAAAATCAATACTCTTTGTTCTATTTTAATTTTTAGGATAAGATTTGCATACCCATTAATAAAAAATTAATAGGGATAGTAATTTGACTAATATAACCCTATTAATTTTTTTAAAATATACAATAATAAATTTTTTCACATTTTAGAATGACTTCAAGTACTAAGGGTAAAATTGAAAAAGCATTATCAATTATCTCTTGAATTTTGAGACTAGCATGTATTTTGAAATAACTATTTTAAATATACCTAGCAATTAAAATGAAACGGAATGAGTAGTTGTTTTCAGGAGATTAACCCAAAAGAGAGAAAGACAACAAAAAATCAATGTATCCTAAGCATATAAATAGATAAAACATATAAACAACTGTAGGAATGAAAGTAGAAATAACTAGAAATAATTAGAGTAATAAACAAGTAATTTTCACAGCAGAATGAAATATTTCAGGGGAGGGAGCCTTTTTGTGCTAAAAAGTAGGCCAAGTTAAATGGGTTAGTGTTTAATTTAGGCAGTCAATTCTTAACTAGACAGAGATGTTCTATGGAATAAAACCCAATCTAAAGGTTCCTAATGGTTCCTTTTATAGAACTCAGATGACTTAGGTTGGATGGATTAAAAACTTTTAGAGTACTTGGTGTCATGTATGAGACTCAAATGGTTCCTTCTCAAAATGTGCTTGAAAGTTGAGATGTAATATGATACTAATAACTCAAAAGTAATTATGACATCCACCAAACATCTATCAATTTTACCGTCACCAAGCATGCGCAAAATGGCTCTAACAAGCCTGATAATCAGTGCTTAGATTTGACAAGAAGAATAGACCACAATTATGGATAAGCAATAGTTTACATTTAAGCTTGTAAAATTAATTTGGAAGCCTAAAAGATATGTTTAAGTTGACATTGAGATTACATTAGAAGAGGCTAGATGAGGGAGTAAAGATGAGGCAAGGTACTCTTCGTTGTGAAAACGAAACGATAGAGGCTTTGGATGATTTCTATCTTCCAAAAAATTGAACAAGCTATAAGTGATGGAAGGAGTAAGGTGAATTTACCACCTAAATTCGAACAGCTTTGAATGCTCATTGCAAAGTATTTGGGGATGATTCGTTCTATGAAAAGGGATGATAGATGACCTAGACAAGAGAAACAAGTCAGTGCTATTAGAATAAAGATACCAAATCTATTGATTATGTGGGAGTAAGAGTCTAGTTGGGTCAGCTTATTTTAAGTTCTTTTAAGTCAAAATAGCTTTTAAGTATTTTTGTAGTATTGGGTAAATTTAAAAAATACCTTTAAGCACTTGTCTTTAAGCTAAAAATATAAAAATAAGACAAAAGTCATAAGTTAGAAATCTTAATTATATGACTCTTTCCTTAGAAGTTATAAATCATAAGCTCATCCAAACAAACTCTATATCTAACAAGTCCATTGACACGATAAGTTCGGACAGATGCTAAGAGTGATGATGAAACCAATAGGTTTGTGAATCTCATGTAAAGAGATGGTGATTAACAGGATGCAGGAGGATTTATCCCAACGAGCCCAAGGATTGAGCGAAGTTAAAGTTAAAGATGATGCTGCAAGGATAAGCAATCTATCGGTGGCATAAAAATTGAAAATTGAGGATACATACTTAAATAATTATGTCATTAATTAACTATTCATAACATTTTAAAATTAACAAAAAATTCTAGGTAAGAAATTATTGGGTTCGATGCAGTTTTGATGATTGACAAGATGATAAAATAGGTGAGTGAAGCTATTTCAAAGGAGTGCCAAATACACTGTTTAAAGTAGTTGAAACTCTCTATAGACAAATTTGCTCGAATCAAGGAATGGATAAGTCATATCAAACAAACAAAGAAATATAAACACATGCTGAATTGGAAGTGTTGGAGTTTGATTACAACATAAACGAAATAGAAGAGGTTGACCTGAAGAAGGACTCTTACTTGGAGTGGAACTCTAATGCGCGAAATGGTTGTTGCAGCAAGGAGGTTGAAGTAGAAAAGAACTCTTTAAAGAGCTATGTATGTATAGAAGAGGGACTTCTCAAAGTAATGTATGCACTTACAAAGAGAGAAAAAGGTAGTTAACAAAGTGAGAAAGAGAGCAAGATCTGAAGTGTGAAGAAACTCAACTGAAGAACTTGATCCTAGAAAAGTGAGAGGCTAGAGTTAGCATTCTTGTACTAGGAGTTATTCATTGAGTTGTAATTTGTTGTAATCTTAATTTAATAAGTTAAGAACATTTAGTGTTAAGTTAAGTACACTAGAAGGAGTTGGGAACAGATTCCTAAGGAGGAGTGTGAATAGCTAGGATTTAGAGTTTATAATTCCTTTAGGTTGCAAGAGTTGAAATCTGTTGTTGAAGAATCTCATTAAGTTAGTGAAGTTGGAAAAAATCCCGTGGAAGTACAGTTCATAGTTTTTTAGCTTTTGAGCCGGGTGTTTTTCATGTAAAAATTACTGTGTTCTTTATTTACCGCATTTGACTATTTGATTGAAACACGTTAGGGAACCTGTTTCATTTATAAGAAAACAGTTAAGTTAAAGATATAATATTGTGGTCGTGTAGAATAACATTTGATATCAGAGCAGGTTAATCTTATAAAGCTAAAACCGAAGATAGATCATGATGAATTCTGCACAATCTATTGGGCTCAGTGAAGGGCAGTCAACAACTCGACCTCCTCTCTTCATTGGATCACATTTTATCTGGTGGAAGGAATGTATGTTGAATTTTATTTAAGCTGAACTATGAGTTGTGAGATAGGATCACTACTAGATCAAACATTCCTATAAAGATGGTGGATGGAGTTGAAGTGATGAAGGTAAGATCAAAATTTACTGCTGAAGATCTGCTGGCTCTCAAAAAGAATGTAAAAGCCAAAATCATTTTGGTATGTGGACTAGTCCCTAATAAGTAAAATCGAATTTCAAATTGCATTACTGCCAAACAGATATGGGATGCGTTGGCCAATGCTCATGAAGAGATAAGTCAAGTAAGGAAATTCAGAATTGCTATGCTATTCACTAAATATGGAACCTTCGAGAAGTAGTATAGTGAGTCTCTGCAAGAAATGATTACAAAGACTCACATCCTTAGTTAATGAACTTCTTCCCTAGGAAAGGTATTTACCACTGAAGAGCAGGTTGACAAAGTTTTGAGGATCCTCCTAAAGCCAAATAGGATTTTAAATAAGAGAAGCTAAAGATATATCTAGCATGACACTTGATGAGTTGGTAGGAAACTTGAATACTTATGAGATGAACATGGATAATCTTTAGAAGTAAGATGGAACCAAGGAAAAGTCACTGGCTCTAACGGCATCTGACAGGGATGAGTCTGACCTTGATGATAATCAAGTGGCATTTCTAGTAGAAAAGTTTAAGAGATTTCTCAAGAAAGGTAAGAGCTATGACAAGAAAGAAACAAGTAGCAAAAAAGGTTCCAATGATAAATCTCCAGCAGGTTGCTACAAATGTTACAAAATTGATCATATGATTAAGGATTGTCCACACTAAAAAATTGAATGGAGAAAAGAAATGGCTGAAAAGGAAATGAAAATAAAGGAAAAGAAGAAGGAGAAGGAAAATTATGAAATGATGACTATATGAGGATCTGAATCTGATGATTCTAAAAATGAAGAAATTGATGAGATTGCATTCATGGCTATAGGAGACTCCGACCTTCATGAGGGAGACAAGAATTCTGAGGTAAGTACTCCTGACTTAAATGAAAACTTGTATACTCTTTCTAAAAGAAAACTTATTTCCATGATGAATGCTTCAATGGATAATATCCAAGAGGTTACCTCTGATAGGGATCAACTGTTTAGTGTCTTGCTAGTTTAAAGTTGAGTTTATCGATCTTAAAAATAGCAAGAATTCAACTGATAAAGAAAATAGTACTCTAAAAGAGTAGGTTGTCCAACTTGAGTCTACAAATCAAGTCCTCAAAACTGGAAGTTTGAAAGAGTTTCCCTTTCAAAAGGAAGAGATGAGTGAGAATCTGAAAAAGGTTGAGTCAGAACTCAAGTATTCTAAAATTGATTATTTTTGTAAATAAGAAAAGGTAAGAAAATTGAGTATGCAAGTGTCTAGGTTACAACTGGATCTTGAGAAAGCAAGTAAGTGGACCAAGTCATCTAGAATCATAAATAACTTAAGTGGAAGAATTCAAAACAAAAGGGCTAGAATAGGATTTCATAAAGAAACTACTATCACTGATGATATTTGTTACTTGCATGGAAAGCTTGGACATCCCGCCACTGAATGTCCAGTGGCTGTTAGGAGCAGAAATAGGAGCACTATATTAGTAAAAGGAAATTGACTTAAACCTGATCATAGGGAAAAGTTCAACAACCTGTTGCTAAGTTGGGCAAGAAAAAATTCAATTAACCCTTTTGATCACAAAAAGAACCCAAGCTTATCTGGTTTCCTAAAACTAACTGTCACGATCTAAGCATAGGCCTGAATTGAGAGATGGGATAAGAAACCTCGAGAGGCTCCATGATGACCCATGCCATCAACATATATCTAACTCAACATAGATAACATAGCAGAAGTCTAAACAATCTTAACATCTGAATACATACATGAACCCATCGCTGAATACACACTATGTCCGAAAAGCCTCTAAACTGATGAGCTGATGGGACAAAACCCCTAACTAACAATCTATAGTCTAAAAACTAAAAACATGACATAAAACTGATAATAAGGGTCCTCTCAAGATGAGGACTCACCAACTGAGGCTGAGGAAACTCCAAAATCTGACTAGCCGGGGGACTAAGCGTGGATATCAGAGCCTGTATCATGAAATGATACGACATAGAGTATGCGGTCAGTACGTGGAATATACTGAGTATGCAAGGTAAGTAAAACCACTAAGTAAGTAAAATCATATATCACGCATAATATAAAACATAGTCAAGATAAGATTCTGAGAGTAGGACTTGCATGCTATTTTCTGATATCCTGATCTGAACATAACTGAATATCATAAACTGAATTGAATGATCCAATGTTGAAAACTGTTAATCATAAGTAAAATTGAACATTGGGTCAAACCTGCTGAAAACATTATATCATGACTAATGTTCATGCATAACTAAAATCATTAAGGAACAATAGAAGACTCGTCATATAATTGACATTACCATGATAGAGCTTACGTGGTCCCGACTATGACACTCAAGTGGGAAGAGCCATCTAAAGCCATGCCAGGGTTAAGAACGCTACCATGATATCAATATCAAGATCAAGGCCCCTTGGGGGTAGGGGAAAGCTCCAAAGGAGGTCCCAAATAATCTTATCATACCAATGTTGGCGCGTAGTTCTGAGGCATAGGGTTGACTGACCCTTAGCCTACTCGGTGCTAAACACTACTCCCAAAAACATGCATATGCTCTCTATCATTTTTAAACAAAGTTAACCATCGTTTAATGATGAAGCTGAATAATAACATACATGAATAATCTGAAATCATAACATGATGAGCCTTGGCTCAAACCATACCACAAGCTGAAAATAATGGGAGTCTTGACTCCAAAACCATGTGGTAAGCTAATTCATGAAATCATAAAACATACTTGATCATATGGGCTTGCCCAATACTTAAGCATACTTGAAATCAACTTGATTCACCTTGAAAACGTGAACATAAGCATGGATATTTCAAAATCATACTTTCTTTATAAACATCACATCATACTTGAACATGTATCTCATGGATCTCAATTTTCATGAACATTCATGGATGGGTATCATAGTTTAGAAAACTTGAAACCATAAATTATAATTATATCATTAAAAAATCTACCTATTAATCATAATTCATCATTTACAACATGCTTATATCATACCATGATTTAAACTTAGGAATTCAAGAATTGGGTAAAACCCCCATGAAATCATCAATTAGAACATTATGAATTGAGAGGGAATTGGGCATGGGTGTGGACAATTGCACCCATTCATAGCCTTACATACTTGAGAGGATCTTATTCTACAACTTTCTTGATTTCCCAATTAAGATATGGGGAAAAACCTTGATGAACTAGGCTTGATCACCTCTTTAGACCTCTAAACTTGCATACATGAATGTGAATGAGCCTAGAATGAATTTATCCCTCTTAAAACTCACTATTCAAATCTTAAAATGTCGTAGTTTAGGCCTTAGGAACATAGGAATTACGGAAAATCCATTAATAAACTCGCAGGGAAAAATAGACTGTCAGTCCCAAAGAGGGACTGGATGGGTCACTGTCTATGGCCACGACTCGTGGGCACGAGTCGTGGACAACGCTGCAAAATTTCATCTGATGGTCACCACGAGGGACACCACGACTCGTGGTGCACCCAATGACTCGTGGTGACCAACCCGTCGCCAACATTGCTCAATTCTTCAATCTCCAAACCACTCTTGACCATGGGTCACCTAACGGGTCACGGGGTTGACCACGACTCGTGGTCACACCTGTGGTCACCCCAAACTTGAAAATTTCCAACTAAGTCAAACTCCTTACCATGAGTCACTTAAGGACTCGTGGTCATCCTGACGGGTCACTGGACGACTCGTCCTGTGACCTGGTCTAGAAAATTTTGTTTCTCTATTTCAACTCTCAGGTCTGATCTTAGGGCTTTGGGGTAAAAGAATATCCCCCCTTGGGAAAATTCGTCCTCGAATGTTGAAAATCATATACAAAAGAAGAGAAGTGCAGTCATGAAACTCAAATACTGAACATACATGCTGAAAACTGATGGAATGGCTGCCCCCGAACTGAACTGAATTCTCGAACCACACATACAACCATTTACATGAAAAAACTGAGGTACATGAGCTGAACATGAAACTGAATAGAGTATTAAGGAAGAAACTGATACGTCAAGATGATATTGAGCTGGAAGGGAATAGATATGGGTATTTAGCCATCATATCTTATTCGGATTCCCAATAGCTCCCTCAACATGTTGATTCCTCCATAAAACTTTGACTGAAGCTACTTCTTTGTTTCTTAGCCTTCGAACCTGGCGATCCAATATTTCCACTGAAACCTCTTCATAACTAAGGCTGTCTTTCACACTGACACTGTCCATTGGAACAGCTAGAGCTGGATCACCCAAACACTTCTATAAGAGTGATGCATGGAAAACTAGATGGGCTGAAGCTAATTCTTTGTGCAACTCCAACTCGTATGCTACCTTGACAACCCGTTTCACAATCCAGTATGAGTTGACATAACGGGGAATGAGTTTCCCTTTCTTTCCAAATCTTATCACTCCCTTCATGAGAGATATCTTCAGAAACACCCAATCATAGACTTCAAACTCAAGTTCTCCTTCTCACATCCGCATAGGATTTTTGGCAACTCTGAGCTGTTTTTAACCTATCCCTTATAAGCTGAACCTTCTCCATAGCCTCATGAACTGAATCTCGACCTATCACCACAGCTTCACCGACTTCAAACCAACCAATAGACGATCTACATCTCCGCCATAGAGAGCCTCAAACGGAGCCATCTGAATGCTGGAATGGTAGCTGTTTTTATACACAAACTCAATGAGAGGAAAATGATCATCCCAACTACCCTAGAAGTCAATAACACATTCCCTCAACACGTACTCGAGAGTTTGAATAGCCTGCTTTGCCTGACCATCTGTTTGCGGGTGAAATATTGTGCTAAGCTTGACCTAAGTACCAAGTACCTTTTGAAACGATCACCAAAACTGGGAGGTAAACTGAGTACCTCTATCCGATATGATGGACAAGGGAACCCCATGCAACCGAAATATCTCCTAAATGTATAATTTAGCATAATCCTCCATTGAATCAGTAGTTTTGACCGATAAGAAATGAGCTGCTTTGGTCAACTTATCCACAACCACCCAAATGGAGTGTCATGATCCGAACATAAGACCGAATTGAGACACGGGAAAAGGAACCCTGAGAGACCCCAAGTCGCCTCATGACATGAACATACTTCTAACTCAATCAAATAAAGGGGAAGTCTTGACATAATAAACATAGCGGAAGTCTAAGCATAACATAACATCGAATCAGAATGCACATAATACATGATGAGTTGATTACTACATATAGTCCAAAAGCCTCTACATAACTAATGGGTTGATGGGACAACACCCCCAACTAACCCGACAAGTCTGAAAACTGAAAGTACAAAGACATCTGATAGAAAATGGTCCTCGGAAGATAAGGACTCACCACTAAGTTGGATTCTAACTCTGGAACTGGCTAATGGTGGGGTTAAGTCTGAAGATCAGAGCTTGTATCATAAAATGATACAACATAGAATATGCAGTCAGTACATGGAATGTACCGAGTATGCAAGGTAAGTAAAAAAGACATTTAAAATACATAAAAGTGCATAAGAGTAGGACAACATGATCATAACATAAATATCATCATGTAACATAAGGCTCAAGGTTTCAAAACATTCGTAAATCATGCATAATCATACTCACGAGAGAAAAGCTTTATTAAACATGACATGAGCCAAAGTATACAATCATAATCATACATAAATCATCAGGAACAATTAGAGATTCTTATAACCTACATACCCTATATGAGCACACATGGAGCCCAACCTGTAAACCCCTAGTCAGGAGGGTGTTCATACCTTTCCAAGGGTTGAACCATGAGAGGCGTGATATCACTCATGAAAGACACATTTGGGGAAAAGGGGGAAAGTCTCAAGGGAGGTCCCATCGTGACCTATGGTGGCATGCAACTTTGAGATTCGAGGCAAAACCTGGGCCCTGAACCTACTCGGTGTTAAATACTATTCCCAAAATATATATAGTGCTCATAGGATACATACATGAAATTCATGGGCTAGTTAAATCATGATAATCATATGCATGTTTGAAATACGTAAACTAGCCATGAAATAAGGACCATGAATCGGCCATAATTATAAATCATAAATCATGAGGTTCATGCATACTTGTAAAACATCTATATACTTAGTAATCATAAATTCATGATGAGCATTTGAGTAAATCCATATCATAAATCATAAATCATGATGGGTTAAAGAACATCAAAATTAAGGTAAAATCATAACTCAATTTATCATAAAAAAATGTATGATTGGGCATAATTTTATAGAAATTTTAATCAATAAATTTATAATCAAATTTTTTGTAAAGTCTGCCCATGATTCGTAAAATATTATGTGATACATGAGAGATATTAACCCATAGATAGATCATCAGGATTTCGTAATAATTTGGGATAAAACTCCGTAAGATTCTCAAATAGAATTTCATGAATTAGGAGAGATTGGACATGTGTGTGAATCAATTCACCCACTCATAACCCTACATACCTGAGAGACTTGGATTATATCACTCCCTTACTTGCCCAAGAGGAATTGAAGAACAATTGATGAAGAACCTTGGGGTTTTATGCTTGATCACCCTCTACACCCTTGAACTTTGCATGCATGAGTTTTGTATAGGCTAGAATGACTTAACCTATCTTAATACACCCTGAAAATAGCTTAAAACAACATAGTACAGGAGCCTAGGGCTTAGGAATGTCGACAATACCCTTAATAAATTTGCAGTTAAAAACTGACTGCTAGTCCCAATGAGGGACTGGACAAGTCGTCATCCAAGGTCACGACTCGTGGCCACCAATCATCGAGTACACTGCCAACATTTGCCTGGGACTCATCAAGGGCCACTGCATGAGTTGTTATTGGTTTGGTCCTCACTTCCCAACTGCCCACCTTAAATAAGTCTGCTGACCACGACCATCCCAATGAATTCGGTGCCTGACCACGACTAGTGGGGTCCAACCGTAGGGTACACTGCCACTCAAACTTCTCCTTTCATTTTTCCTTGTCCATGACTGACTCAACGAGTCGTGGGGCCTGACCACAACTCATGGTTATGCCCGTGGTGACCCCAAATGACAAGCATCGAGCTCAAGTCCAGCACTTCACCACATGTCACTTCACGAATTGTGGTCTACCCCCACGGGTTACAAAATCACTCGTTCTATGACTGGTACAGGATTTTTAGTTTTATCTATTTTCATTTTTGGGTCTGATCTTTGAGCTTTTGGGGTATGACAATATCTCTCCTTGGGAACATTCGTCCTTGAATGTTGAAAAACATATAGAAAAGTAGAGAAATGCAATCATCATATTCAAACATGGATAATTTAAGTTGAAAACTAATGAAATTACAACCTCCAAACTGAACTACATGGTTGAACTAAATTCACGAATCATACATACATGATTTGACATAAAAGAAACTTCGGCACATGAACTGAACATGAAAACTAAATAGAGTACTAGAAAAAACTGATACCTCAAATTGAAACGGAGCCAGAAGGAAAGAGGTCTGGGTATCTAGCCATGATATTCGCTTTGACTTCCCATGTAGCTCCGTCAACATGCTGATTCCTCCATAATACCTTGACTGAAGCTACCTCCTTGTTCCTTAGCCTCCGAACCTGACGATCCAATATCTCTACCAGAATCTCCTCATAGCTAAAACTGTCTCTCACACCTACACTCTCCACTGGAACCACCAAAGCTGAATCACCCAAACACTTTTTCAAGAGAGATACATGAAAAACAGGATGAACGAAAGCTAAATTCTGAGGACAACTCCAATTCGTATGCCACCTTGTCAACCCGTTTCACAATCCGGTAGAAGCCAACATAACTAGGGCTGAGTTTTCCTTTCTTTCCAAACCTCATCACTCCCTTCATGGGAAACACCTTTAGAAACACCCAATCATCAACTTTGAACTCAAGTTCTCTCCTTCTCACATCGGCATAGGACTTTTGACGACTTTGAGCTGTTTTCAACCTGTCCCGTATAAGCTGAACTTTCTCCATGGCCTCATGGACTGAATCTAGTCCTTTCATTGTAGCTTCACCAACTTTGAACCAACCAATAAGCGATCTACATCTCCACCTATAGAGAGCTTCATACGGAGCCATCTGAATACTAGAGTGGTAGTTGTTATTGTACGCAAACTCAATAAGAGGCAAATGGTCATACAAACTACCCTTGAAGTCAATCATACATGCTATCAACATTCCTCGAGAGTTAGGATTTTCCACTCAGCTTGACCATCCATTTGCGGGTGAGCTGTACCGAGCTTGACCTGAGTACCCAGTCCTTTTTGAAACGATTTTCAAAACTAAGTAAATTGGGTACCTCTGACTAATATGATAGACAAGGGAACTCCATGCAACCGAACCAACTCCTGAATGTACAGTCTGGCATAATCCTCCATTGAATCAGTGGTTTTGATCAGTAGAAAATGAGCGACTTTGGTCAATCTGTCTACAATAACCCAAATGGAGTTATACTGCTGGCGAGTGCCATATGAAGTCCATATTGATTTTTTCCCACTTCTAAATGCTAATATCTTGGAGCATACCTCTAGGTCTTTGGTGCCCAACCTTCACTTGCTGACAGTTTGGACACTAAGCCATAAATTCTACTATGTCCTTCTTCATGTTGTTCCACCAATAGACTTCCCGTAGGTCATGGTACATCTTAGTTGCACCTGAATGTATAGAATACCTGGATCCATGAGCCTCGTGCAACATCCGATTCCTTAAATCATCAACATCTGGAACATATAAGCAACCTTGGTATCGAAGCACACCCCTCCCTCTTTGGAGAAGACCTCCACTTTCTAATTTTGAATGGCCTCCTTTAACTTTACCAAAATAAGGTCCTCATCTTGTCTAACTTTTACATCAGTCACCAAGGACGATTCTGATCCGTTCCGAACTATCATACCGTCATTAGTCTAGTCAACAAAATGGACTCCCGACCGTGCAAGCCGATGCACTTCCTTCACCAGCTCCTTCTTTCCCTCATCTACATGGGACACACTTTCCATGGAGAGTCTACTAAGTGTGTTTACTACTACATTAGCCTTTCCTGGATGGTAAAGGACACTCATGTCATAATCCCTAAGTAGCTCCAACCACCTCCGTTGTCGAAGATTGAGATCCTTTTGGGTAAACACATATTGTAGACTCTTATAGTCCGTAAACGCATCCATGTGGACCCCATACAAATAATGTCTCCATATTTTCAAGGCAAATACCACCGCTGCCAATTTGAGATCATGAGTGGGGTAGTTCCTTTCATGCACTTTCAACTGTTTAAGAGTAGGCTATAAATTTTCTGTGATGCATCAATACACACCCAAGTTTGATCCTTGAAGCATCACAATACACCACGAACCCATCGGTACCCTCGGGTAGGGTCAACACTGGTGCTGAGGTGAGTCGAGCCTTAAACTCTTTGTCATAACCCGAGAGTAGACCTGGATCGTAAACAAGGGACAATGAACCCCAAGAGGCCCCAAGTCGATCCATGGAATAAGCATATCTAACTTCATTCACATTAAACGGAAGACTAAACATAAAACATAGCGTAAACATAAACATAACCTGACATATCAAAACCAACCGAATCACTTAGACATACATAAGCTGAATTCTATATCTCGTCTAAAAGCCTCTACTACAACGATGGGTTGATGGGACAACACCCCCAACTAACTCAAACAAGTACTGAAACATAGATTAAAAAAATGTCTGTCAAATAGCCCTCGAAACATGAGGATTCACCAATACACTGAAGACAAACTCCGAGATGGGCTATGGATGAGGGTAAGCCTGAGAGCCGGGTCCTGTATCATGAAATGATACAACATAGAAGTATGTGATCAGTATGTATAATGTACCAAGTATGCAAGGCTAGTAAAATGGACATTTAAAATGCGCAAAAGCTTATAAAACATCATAAGAGTAGGACAACATGCTCATACATAAATATCATATTATAACGTAAGGCTCAAGGTTTTTAAAACATTTGTAATGCAGTCGTAATCATAATCATAAGAGAAAAGCTTTACTTAACATTACTTGAGCCAAAATACATAATCATAAACATGCATAAATCATGAGGAATAGTGGGATACTTCTATTAATCGATATACTCCATATGAGCACACATGAAGCAGGACTTGTGACCCTAGTGGGAGGGTGTTTGTACCTTGCAAAGAGTAGAACCATGAAAGGCGTGATCACACATGAAAAGGGCCATTTGGGACAGGGACAGTCATAAGGGAGGTCCCAATATACCTACGGTGGCACGTAGTTTATGAGATCCGGGGCAGAACCTACTCGGTGTTCGATACTACTCTTAAAACATATATAGTGCTCATGGTATAACATGCATGAGTTCATGGGCTAGTTAAATCATGATAATCATAAACATGCTTTTAAATATGTGAACTAGCCATGAATCAAGGCTCGTAAGTCGGCCAAAACATAATCCATAAATCATAGGGTTCATGCATAATAGTAGATCATACATAATAGTGGATCATACATATAACTTGTAAATCCTCAAATAATGATGGGTAATTGAACAAATCCATATTTCAAATCATAATTTATGCTGTGTTTGTAAATATCAAAGATTAAAGAGTAGATCATAGATCGATTCATCATAGATCATGCATAATTAGGCTTAATTTGGTAGAAACCGAAATCAATAATTTATGTAAGTAAAACTATTGTAAACCCTAATCAAAGCTATAAAAATTTAATGTAAATCATAAATCTTAAAGACCCATTAGAAAATCATTAGATTTTCACAAACTTGAATTCAAAACCCCATGATATTTTTGGTAGATTTTCATAAATCAATAGAGAATGGGCATGGGTGTGAACAGAAACACCCATTTGTAACCCTACATACTTGGGTAAGATCAGATTCTAAAGTTCTTGAATGCCCAAGGATGAATCGATAGGGAAAAGCTTGAGGAATAGCTTGATCTCTCCAAAATTTATCTAAATATGCATGCATGGGAATGGCTTAAGAAAAATTGGCTTAACCTATCTTAACATACTCAGAAAAATACCTAAAATGACATAGTTTAGGGATTTAGAGCATAGAAAGGTTGAAAATACCCTTAATGAAACTTCCTTGAAAAGCTGCCCAGATCAATCCAACGGGCATACCAAAGAGTCATTGGAAGCAACAACGACTCGTGGTATGGCCCGTCATATGCACTGCCCAGGCCCTGATCCCCGATTCAAACCACGGCTAGATAGGACGACTCTTCCTTTGGTCCAACGGATCATTGAGTTGATCGTTGCTTGTCCCCTTCAAAAAACTGAACCTCCTTACCACAAGCCTCACCACGACTCGTGGTTGCTTCCAACGAGTCATGGTATTGATCCGTTGCATGCACTAGAAATCCTTACAACCAAACGAAGATCGATGACCATGGGTAATCACTTCTCACCACAGGTCATTGGACGACTCATGGTATCCCCAACTACAAAGCCCAGCCTTTCCTACGACTACCAACAATGACTCATTGTTCCAAGCAACGAGTCTTTTATCGCCCGTTATCTCCACTACCACCAGGAATTCCCATCACCATGACTGCATGCAACGACTTGTGGTTTGATACCACGAATCGTTACGTCACCTATTCTGTGATATTTTCTCAGTTTCAGCAGTTTCCAACTTTTAGCTCCTGGGTCTACTCTTAGGCACTTTTGGGGTATTATACTCTTGGAAGCTCTTCTCACAAGCAACTCACCATTGGAACTTTACCTTCTTCTAGGTCAGTTTCGTCAACAGTGCCGTGATAGATAAAAATCCCTCAACAAACCTCTGATAGTAGCCAGCTAACCCCAAGAAACTCTAATTTTTGAATGATTTACCGGTCTGGGCCAATTCTTCACTACCTCTATATTATATGAGTCTACTTGCACACCCTCACTAGACGCCACATGACACAAGAACGCCATAGAATTCAACCAAAACTCACACTTGCTGAAATTTTCATACAATTGACGATCCTTCAAAGTCTACAATACCACCCTCAAATAAGCGGCATGCTCCTCCTAGCTTCGAGAGTATATGAGGATGTCATCTATGAACACAATCCCGAACATGTCCAAATATGGCTTGAACACCCTGTTTATCAAGTCCATAAAATCGGTAGTAGCATTCGTTAGTCCAAAAGACATAACTACAAACTCATAATGACCATATCGAGTTTTGAAGGCTATTTTCGGAATGTCACTCTCCTGAACCCTGAGCTGATGGTATGCGAATCTGAGATCTATCTTCGAAAAGCACCTGGCACCCTGAAACTGGTCAAACAAATAATCAATCCTTGGCAGAGGATACCTTTTCTTGATGGTGACTTTATTCAATTGTCGATAGTCAATGCACATCCGAAGGGAACCATCCTTCTTTCAGACAAATAGAACTGGTGCACCTCATGAAGACTTGCTAGGTCTGATGAAACCCTTGTCTAGTAGGTCCTTCAACTAATCTTTCAACTTCTTTAGCTCGGATGGAGCCATTTTGTAAGGAGGAATAGATATAGGCTGCGTGTTAGGGAGGAGGTCAATACCAAAATTGATTTTCCTCTCGGGACGAATACCTGGTAGATCATTTGGGAACACTTCTAGATACTCACATACCACTAGAACTTACTGGATAGTCGGGATCTCAGACTTAGCATCCTTAACCCTAACTAAATGGTACATAAAACCTTTAGAAATCATCTTTATGGCCTTATATAGGAAATGAAATGACCTACAAGCACAACTGAACTACCTTTCCATTCTAAGACTAGCTCACCCGAAAATCTGAACTCTACCACATGGGTTATACAATTAACGGAGGCATAATACGAAAATAACAAATCCATGCTGAGGATAACATAGAAATCGGTCATGGCTAACTTTGTTAAATCTACTGAGGTGACTTTCTGAAGGACTATGACCGGGAAACTTCTATATACCCGTCTAGCTACGACTGAATCACCCACTGGAGTAGAGACTCAGAAGGGTTCTGACAAGATTTCTGGATTGACTCCAAAACTAATAGTCACATAAGGTGTCACAAAATACAAGGTAGCCCCTAGATCTAACAAAGCATATACATCAAGATGGAAAACTCGGAACATACCAGTAACCACATTGGGGGAAGTCTCCTGCTACGCAAGGGCATAAAACCTGTTCTGGTGCTGGACACCAACTGAACTAGTCAAAGCACCCTGCTAGGAGGGATGTGCTGTTGGAGATGCTGAACTAGCAGCTAGCATATGGGCTCCACCACCCCCTGATCTAGCTGAAGGGCAATCCCTGAGTTTGTGTCGGGGTTTTCCTCACTCGAAAAAAGCGTCTGAGCCAACTAAGCACCTCTCTAGGTGATTTTTGCCACACTTCACACAGGTTGGGAAGGTGCTCTATCTGCATGTTACCCCAGCCCCTTAAATCTGACGCCTTGCTCCTCTGATCACCTTGTGGTCTAGATGGTGCACTAGCTGGTGATGGTGCTAGAGCAAAAGACCTTTCATGAGATTTTTGGCGATGTCCGCCCCCCAATCTAGGCTGAGAAGTCCCATAATTATCTATCTTGGCCTTCTTCTCCTCTCTCTGCCTCTGATACACCATCTCCATCTGCTGGGCGTGTAAAACTATACGGGAAAAATCCATGTCCTGATGCACCATGGAGATCCTACAATCCTTATCCAGGTAGTCTGCCACTCCATGTACAAATTTGCTCACCCGATCTCTCTGATCTGCCACTAACTCTGGCACATACTTGGATAAATGGGTGAACTCCAGAGCATACTCCTGAACTGACATGTTACCCTACTTCAAATTCACAAACTCAACCACTTTTAGCTCCCTCATCTCACAAGGGAAGAACCGATCTAGAAAGGCAGCATGAAACTTATCCCAACCGATAGAACCTACTCCTGTTGCCCTACTATTTTTCCACTATTTGAACTAGATTGCGCAACCCGTTTTAGCTGATAAGAGTCCAAGTCAACAAACTCCCCGTTCACCACCCCCATGAGCTAGGCGATCTTCAGAATCGCTTTAATGAACTCATGCGGGTCCTCATCTACCATTGACCCAAGAAACTCTGGTGGGTTCATCCTTAGAAAATCCATAACCCGAGCCGCCACCGCATTCCCGTTCTGAGGGAGATACGCCACCGCCTATTGATTGACCTGGGCGGTCAAGTCCTTTGCTAGCATCTGTATGGCTGCCCTGAATTCAGCGTGGGCAGCCGGCTCTAGTGCATGCTCCTCATGGGCTGGTGGGGCATGATGGTTCCCCTCTCCGTTGTCATTCTTGTGGACATTTCCGTTTCTCCTTCCATTTACTCGACGTGGAGGCATGATTGTGAAAACGTACATTGCACGAGTTAGAAGGATAGATAGACATTTCATCGCATGACATGAGATCATGAAAGAAGGGAATATTTCCTAAATGTTTCATAGCCTCTTCGTCATAAATGTGGTGCGCTTCACACCCATGAAAAAGACTCTACTTAGCGCGGCTTTCGGACACTCTAGGACACTTCAAACCTATTTATCTGATACCAAGTTGGTCAAGACCCAAACATAGGCCCGGATTGAGACACGGGACAAGGAGTCTTGAGAGACCCCAAGTCAACCCATGGCATGAACGTACTTCTAACTCAATAAAATAATGTGGAAGACTTGACATAATAAACATAGCGGAAGTCTAAGCATAGCATAACATCGAAATCAAAATCCACATAATACATGATGAACGGATTATACATATAGTCTAAAAGCCTCTACATACCTTATGGGTTGATGGGAAAACACCCCCAACTAACCCGACAAGTCTGAAAAATAAAAGTACAAAGATATCTGATAACAAATGGTCCTCGGGAGATGAAGACTCACTACTAAGATGGATGCTAACTCCAGAACTGGCTAACGACGGGGTTGAGTTTGAAGATTGAAGCCTGTATCATAAAACGATGTAGAATAGAGTATGTGGTCAGTACTTGTAATGTACCGAGTATGCAAGGTAAGTAAAAGAGACATTTAAAATACATAAAAGTGCATAAGAGTAGGACAAAATGATCATAACATAAATATCATAATGTAACATAAGGCTCAAGGTTTCAAAATATTCGAAAATCATGCATAATCATACTCATGAGAGAAATGCGTTATTAAACATGAATTGAGCCAAGGTATACAATCATAATCATACATAAATTATGAGGAACATAGGGAGATTCTTATAACCGACATACCCCATATCAGCATACATGGAGCTCGACTTGTAAACTCCTAGTCAGGAGGGTTTTCGTACCTTGCAAAAGGTAGAACCATGAAAGGCGTGATATCACTCATGAAAGGCCCATTTGGGGCAAAGGGGGACAGTCTCAAGGGAGGTCCCATCATGATCTA
The DNA here is from genome assembly GCA_035772735.1 of Datura wrightii. Classification (NCBI taxonomy): domain Eukaryota; kingdom Viridiplantae; phylum Streptophyta; class Magnoliopsida; order Solanales; family Solanaceae; genus Datura; species Datura wrightii. The sequence goes on along the minus strand of JASDFA010000016.1, from coordinate 61,946,363 downwards.
CGATGACACATACTTTTGAGATTCGGTGCAAAACCTGAGCCCTGAACTTATTCGGTGTTAAATACTACTCCCAAAACATATATAGTGCTCATAGGATACATACATGAAATTCATGGGCTGGTTAAGTCATGATAATCATAAGTATTATTGAAATAAGTGAACTAGACATGAAATAAGGCCCATGAATCAGCCATAATCATAAATCATAAATCATGAGGTTCATGCATACTTGTAAAACATGTATACTTAGTAATAATAAATTCATGATGATTATTTGAGTAAATCCATATCATAAATTATAAATAATGATGGGTTAAAGAACATCAAAATCAAGGTAAAATCATAATGATTTATCATAAAACATGTATGATTGGGAATAATTTTATAGAAATTTAAATCAATAAATTTATAATCGAATTAGTTGTAAAATCTTCCCATGATTCGTAAAATATGATGTGATACATGAGAGATATTAACCCATAGATAGATCATTAGGATTTCATAAGAATTTGGGATAAAACCCCATAAGATTCTCAAATAGACTTCCATGAATTAGGAGAGATTGGACATGGGTGTGAACGAATTCACCTACTCATAACCCTACATACCCGAGAGACATGGATTCTATCACTCCCTTAATTGCCCAAGAGGAATTAAAGAACAATTGATGAAGAACCTTGCGGTTTTATGCTTGATCACCCTCTACACACTTGAACTTTGCATGAATGAGTTTTGAATAGGCTAGAATAACTTAACCTATCTTAATACACCCTGAAAATAGCAAAAAACAACATAGTATAGGACCCTAGGGCTTAGGAATGATGATAATACTCTTAATAAATTCACAGTGAAAAACTGACTGCTAGTCCCAATGAGGGAGTGGACGAGTTGTCGTCCAAGGTCACAACTCGTGGCCACCAATTGTTGAGTACACTGCCAACATTTCCCTAGGACTCATCACAAGCCACTGCACGAGTCGTTATTGGGGACCACGATTCATGGTCACCACTCATGGTCCTCACTGATCTACAACATAGAAAAGAATATACCAATCCTAAGGATCCGTAGGATTAATTGTGGATCCAAGATAACAATAGAAAGATTTGAGTCTTAGATTTTGATCTAGTTTTCTAGATTTTGTACCCAACCTTAAATAAGTCTGCTGACCACGACTATCCCAATGAATCATGGTTCCTGACCATGACTCGTGGGGTCCAACCGTAGGGTACACTGCCACTCAAACTTCTTCTTTCAATTTCCCTTGGCCACAACTGACTCAATGAGTCATGGGGCCTGACCACGACTCATGGTCATGCCCATGGTGACCCCAAATGCCAAGCCTCCAACTCAAGACTATCACTTCACCACGAGTCAATTCATGACTCTTGGTATACCCCCACGGGTCACAGAATGACTCATTATGTGACCTGGTATTGAATTTTCAGTTTTCTCCGTTTCCATTCCTGGGTCTGATCTTTGAGCTTTTAGGGTATAACATGAACTGTCAACGAGTGAGAGGTAACCTTGTGATGAAGTCCATATTTATTTCCTCCCACTTCCAAGTAGGAATACTGAAGTCTTGGAGTACACCTTCTGATCTCTGGTGCTCAACCTTCCCTTGCTGATAATTCGAGCACTTAGCCAAAAACTCCGCTATGTCCTTCTTCCAGCCATTCCACCAATAGACTTCCCATAGGTCAAAGTACATCTTGGTGGAGCTTGGATGTATGGAATATCTGGAACCATGAGCCTCGTGCAACATCTGTTCCCTCTAATCATCAACATTCGAAACTCACAAACGACCCTGATATCGAAGCACACCATCTTTGGAGAAGAACTCTACCTTATGATCTTGAATGGCTTCCTTCAACTTCACCAAGATAGTCTCCTCGTCTTGTCTAGCCTTTACATCAGTCACCAAGGATGATTCTGATCCATTCTGAAAAATAACATCACCATCGGTCAAGTCAACCAAACGAACTCCCAACCGTGCAAGCCAATGCAAATCCTTCACCAGCTCCTTCCTCTCCTCATCTAAATGGGACACACTCTCCATAAAAAGCCCACTAAGATCGTCTGCCACCACATTAGCCTTTCCTGGACGGTAAAGGACACTCATATCATAATCCTTAAGTAACTCCAACCACCTCCTTTGGCATAAATTTAGATCCTTCTAGGTAAACACATATTATAGGCTCTTGTGGTCCGTAAACACATCCACATGGACCTCGTACAAATAGTGCCTCCAAATCTTCAAGTCAAATACTACTGCTGCCAAATCAAGATCATGGGTCAGATAGTTCTTTTCATGAACCTTCAGCTGGCTGGAAGCATATGCTATAACCTTACCATGCTGCATCAATGCACAACCAAGGCTGATCCTCGAAGCATCACAATATACCACAAACCCATTGGTACCCTTAGATAGGGTTAACACCGGTGCGGAGGTGAGTCGAGTCTTCAACTCTTGGAAGCTCTTCTCAAAAGCCTCTGACCATTGAAACTTCACTTTCTTTTGGGTCAGCCTAATCAATAGGACTGCAATAGATGAAATACCCTTAACAAATCACCGATAAAAACCAGCTAAACCCAAGAAACTCCTGATATCTAAAGGATTCATCAGTCTAGGCCAATTCTTCACCGCCTCTATCTTTTGAGAGTCTACATAACACCCTCACTTGACACCACGTGGCCCAAAAATTCCATTGAGTTCAACCAGAACTCACATTTACTGAATTTAACATATAGCTGATAATTCTTCAAAGTCTGTACCACCACCCTCAAATGAGCAGTATGCTTCTCCTTGCTCTGAGAGTATATAAGGATGTCATCTATGAACACGATTATGAACATATCCAAGTATGGCTTGAACACCCTCTTCCTAAAATCCATAGAAGCTATAGGAGCATTTGTTAGTACAAAACACATAGCTACAAACTCAAAATGACCATACCACATCCTAAAGGATGTCACTCTCTTGAACCCTAAGCTGATGGTATCCGGATCTGAGGTCTATCTTTGAAAAGCACTTACCACCCTGAAGATGGTCAAACAAATCATCAATCCTGTGGAGAGGATACCTGTTCTTGATAGTGACCTTGTTTGATTGCTGATAGTCAATACACGTATGAAGAGAACCATCTTTCTTGTGGAAAAAGGAAACTAGTGTACCCCATGGGTATTTGCTAGGTCTAATGAATCCCTTGTCTGAAAGGTCTTTCAATTGCTCATTCAACTCCTTTAGCTGGGCTGGAGCCATTTTGTAAGGAGGAATAGATATAGGCTGCATATTGGGAACAAGGTCAATACCAAAATCAATCTCTCGCCCGGGAGGGATTCTCAGTAAATTATCTGGGAAGACTTCTGGATACTCACATACTACTGGAATTAACTGGATAGTCGAGATCTTAGTTGTAGCATCCTTAATCGTAACTAGATGGTGCACGCAACCCTTAGAAATCATCTTTCTAGCCTTAAGGTAGGAAATAAAACAACCTACAGTCACAACTGAACTACCCTTCACTGTAGGACTGGCTCACCCAAAAAAACTGAACTCTTACAGCACGGGTTCTACAATTCACTGAGGCATAACATGCAAATAGCCAATCCATGCCAAGGATAACATCACAATCGATCATGGTTAACTCTAAATCTAGTAAGGTGACTTTCTGAAGGACTGTGATAGGGAAATTTCTATACACCCGTCTAGTTATAACTGAATCACCAACTAGAGTAGAGACTGAGAAGGGTTCTAATAAGATGTCGAGACCGACTCCGAAACTACTAGCAACATAGGGCGTCACAAAAGACAAAGTAGCCCTGGATCTGACAATGCATATACATCAAGATGGAATACTCATAAAATACCAGTGACTACATTCGGGGAGACCTCCTGCACCTGGTGTGATGCTAGGGCATAAAACTTGTTTTGGCGCTGTGCGCCTCCTGTGCTAGTAGATGCCCCCTGTTGAGCTGGGTGTGCCAGTGGAGCTGCTGAACTAGAAGCTAGGCCTCGATGCCTATCATGACCCTTTCTTACCACTAGATAATCCCTAAGCATGTGTATGGGCTTCCCACACCTGAAGCAAGCACATGTTCCCATCAAACACTGGCCTGTGTGTCTCCAGCCACATCTGTTGCTCTCTGGAGGGCTAGTATCTACGGGTATGCTACTATGGCCTCTCGAGCATGATGCTCATCCCCTCTAGTTGCGCCTGTACCTGGATGGCCCACTCATAGTCGAAGGCGCTGGGGCTGAAGATCTCTGGTGGGACTGTTGATAGTGCCCACTAGGCCTCTGCTGGGAGAATTCGTGTTATCTATCCTCGCCCACTTGGCCTCTCTCCCCCGTTCACTCACCTGCACTGCCTCCATCTACTGGGCGTATAGGACTATTCGAGCAAAGTCAATATCCTGAAGAAGCATCGCGGTTCAATAATCCCTGACCAAGTAGTCTTCTATCCTGTGCACAAACCTGCTCACACGGGCTCTCTGATCTGCCACTGCCTCAGGTGTATACTTGGACGGACGAGTGAACTCCAAGGAATATTCTTGAATCATCATCTTTCCTTGCTTTAGATTCACAAACTCGGGCATTTTCAGCTTCCTCATCTCATGAGGGAAGAACCAATCTAGAAAAGTGACATGAAACTCATCCCAACTGATAGGGCCTGCTCCGATTGCCCTACTATCCTTCCATTACATGAACTAAATGTGCGCGACCCCATTTAACTGATACGAGGCCAAAACGGTGCACTCCTCCCAAGTCACCCCCATAATCTGGGTGATCTTTAAAATCTCCTCAACGAATTCATGTGGATCCTTGTCCACCTTTGACCCAAGGAACTCAGGAGGGTTCATCCTCAGAAAGTCTCTAACTGTTGCCGTCGCCACATTCTCGTTCTGAGGGACATCTGTTGCTGATTTACCTTGGCGGTCAAGGCCTGGGCTAACAACTGAATGGCTGCCCTGAACTGCGCCGGGCAACTGGCTCGGGTATATGCTCCTCGTGGACTGGTGGGGCCTGCTGATGCCCGTCTCCATTTCCATCCTCGTGGCCATTTCCATTTTATTTCTCCTTCCATTAACTCTGCAAGGAGGCATGATTCTACAAACATGTATAGCACGAGTTAGAAGGATAGAGAGACATTTCACCGCACGACATAGATCAATAAAAAAGGAAAAATTTCCTAAACGTCTCATAGCGTCTTCTTCATAGGTGTGGCACTCTTCACACCCATGAAAACCTAGGACACTTCAAAACCTAATGCTTTGATACCAAGTTTGTCACGACCCAAACATAGGCCTAGATCGAGACACGGGACAAGAAACCCTGAGAGGCTCCAAGTCGAATCATGGAATGAACATATATCTAACTCAACATAGATAAGTGGAAGATCATCATAGATAACACAGCAGAAGTCTAAAAAATCTTAAAATCTGAATACATACATGAACCCAACGCTGACTACACACTATGACCATAAAGCCTCTAAACTGATGAGCTGATGGGAAAAAACCTCCAACTAACTCTTTATAGTCTAAAAAAATGAAAATATGACATAAAAATGATAAGAAGGTCCCTCGCAAGATGAGGACTCACCAACTGAGGCTTAGGGAAGCTAACTCCAGAAATCTAACTGGGAGCCTGTATCATGAAACGATACATCATAGAGTATGTGGTCAGTACGTGAAACGTACCGAGTATGCAAGGTAACTAAAACCTCTAAGTAAGTAAAATCATATATCATGCATAGTATAAAACATAATCAAGATATGATTCTGAGAGTAGGGCTTGCATGCTATTTTTTAAGATCATGATCTAAACATAACTTAACATCATAAACTAAATCAAATGACCCAAATCTAAAAATTGTTAATCATAAGTAAAAGTGAACATTAGGTCAAACCTGCTGAAAACATTATATCATGACTGATGTACATGCATAACTGAAATCATGAGGAACAATGGGAGACTCTTCATATAATCGAAATTACCACGACAAAGCTTACGTGGTCTCAACTATCACAATCAAGTGGGCAGAGCCATCCAAAGCCTTGCCAGGGCTAAGGACTCTACCATGATATCGATATCAAGCTCAAGGTCCCTTAGGGGTAGGGGAAAGCTCCAAAGAAGGTCCCAAATAATTTGATCATACCTATGTTAGCGCGTAGTTCTGAGGCATAGGGTCGACTGACCCTTAGCCTACTCGGTTCTAGAAACTACTCCCAAAAACATGCATATGCTCTCCATCATTTTTCAACGAAGCTGACCATCATCTAATGACGAAGATGAATAATAACAAACATGCATAATCTGAAATCATAACATGAGGAGCCTTGGCTCAAACCATACCACAAGCTGAAAATAATGGGAGTCTTGACTCCAAAAACATGTGGTAAGCTAATTCATGAAATCATAAGACATACTTGATTATATGGGCTCACTCAATACTTAACATACTTGAAATCAACTTGATTCACTTTGAAAACATGAACATAAGCTTGAGTATTTCGAAAACATACTTTCTTCATAAATATCATATCATACTTGAACATATATCTCATGGATCTCAACTTTCATGAACATTCATGGATAAGAATCATAGTTTAGAAAACTTGAAACCATAAATTATAATTTAAAACATTGTAAAATCTGCCCATTAATCATAATTCATCATTTACAACATGCTTAAATCATACCAATGATTTAAACATAGGCATTCATGCATTGGGTAAAAACCCCATGGAATCATCAATTAGAACACCATGAATTGAGAGGGAATTGGACATGGGGGGTGGACAGTTGCACCCATTCATAGCCTTACATACCTGCGAGGATCTGATTCTACAACTTCCTTGATGGACCAATGAAAATTTGGGGAACAACCTTGATTAACTAGGCTTGATCACCTCTTTAGACCTCTAAACTTGCATGCATGAATGTGAATTAGCCTAGAATGAATTTACCCCTCTTAAAACTCACTATTCAAAGCTTAAAATGTCGTAGTTTAGGCCTTAAGAATATAGGAATTATGGAAAAATCCCTTAATAAACTCGCAGGGAAAAATAGACTGCCTGTCCCAATAAGGGACTGGATGGGTCATTGTCTATGGCCATGATCCGTGGCCACCAGTCATCACAACATTGCCAAATTTCCTCTAATGGTCACCACGAGGGACACCACGACTCATGGTGCACCCAACGACTCGTGGTAACCCACCCGTCGCCAACACTGCCCAATTCTTCAATCTCCAAACCATTCTTGACCACGGGTCACCTAACGGGTTGTGGGGTTGACCACAACTCGTGATCACAACCGTGGTCAGCCCAAACTTGAAAATTTCTAACTAAGTCAAACTCCTCACCACGAGTTACTTAACAACTCGTGGTCATCCTACAGGTCACTGGATGACTCCTCCTGTGACCTGGTGCAGAAAATCCTATTTTCTCCATTTCAACTCCATGGTAAGGCTTCCAGGGTATAACACTAACCCATGAAACTATTTTGCATGTGAGAGTGAAAGAAAGAAAGCATAGGGACATGGATAGTGCTTGTTTAAGGCACATGACTGGAGATAAACAAAAATTTCTTTCACTCACTCCACTCAAAGGAGGGAGTGTATCCTTTGGAGATGGAAAAAAGAGTACTGTCACTAGATTTTAGAAAATTGGAAGAACAGAAGCAAAAGTTTTAGAAGAAGTATATCATGTGGATGGATTAAAGCATAATTTGTTGAGTATATCTCAGTTGTGTGACAATGGAAATAAGGTAACTTTTACTTCTGCAGGTTGCAAGGTCAAAAAGCTAGATACAAAGGAAATTGTTCTGATTGCCAGCAGACACAAAAATGTATACAAGGCAGATATAATGGGAATGCCTGGTAAAATTCTGATCTGTTTCAGTGCAATGGATTGTGACCTCCTTCTCTGGCACAAAAGACACGGGCATGCTGGTTTGAAATAGTTGAATAAACTTTGTTCAAAGGAAACTATTATAGGCTTGCCTAAAACTGTGTTAAAAATGATAATGTATGTAGTGCCTGTGTAAGGGGGAAGCAAGTGAGATTCTATTTTAAGCTAAAGAATCAAGTAAGTACAAATAGGTGTCTTGAACTGTTGCATATGGATCTTTGTGGACCCATGAGAGTAAGGAGCAGAGGTGGTAAAAGGTATATTTTTCGTGTTGTAGATGATTATTCCAGGTTCACCTGGACATTGTTTTTAGCTTCTAGAGAAGATGCCTTTGATGTCTTTTCTATTTTCGTTAAAAATATGGATAAGAAGATAGGGACTTGATTTTCATCAGATCTAACCATGGAATAGAACTTGAAAATGCAGAATTCTTAGAATTCTATTGATTAAATGAAATAGATCATAATTTCTCTACTCCAAGAACTCCACAGAAAAATGTAGTAGAAAGAAAAATATATGACTTTAGAACATATGGCTAGAACAATGATGATTGCAGGAAATCTTGCAAAAAATCTTTAGGCTGAGACCATAAGTACTGCATGTTATATTGTGAATAAATGCATGACCAGACCTCTGTTAGAGAAGATTCCCTATGAAATACTCAGGTGTAGGAAGCCTAACGTTGCTCATCTTAGAATCTTTGGGTGTAAATGCTTTATTCATAATAATGAAAAAGTTAATTTGGGAAAGTTTCATGCTCAAAGTGTTGATGGAATCTTCTTAGATTACTCCCAACACAGTAAAACATACAGAGTGTTAAACAAAAAACTAATTATGTTGAAAAAAGTGTGCATGTTATTTTTGATGAATCTAGTATTATGTTTGAGACTAACATGGAGGATGAAAGTGAAACTGATGAACACGCTTAGGAACAGATTACATCACCTGTTTCAACTGCTGAACAGAATGTGGGCTTACTGACAGGGGGAACAATAAATCATGAAGCTGAGCCAACACCAGTGCAAATATATAACACAGTGGCAGGAACTTTATAAGGAAAAATGTTGAAAAGCTACAAATATCAGAACTCATATCCTCTTGCGATATTCTCACAGATCTCACTTTTGGAATCACTATCAAATCAGGGATGAAGAATTTTTGTTCTTTCAAAGCCTTTTTGTCCAAAATTGAGCCTAAAAAGTTGAAGGAGGCTCTTCTTGATGAGGACTAGATACTAACCATGCAAGAGAGTTAAATCAGTTTGAAGGAAGCAAAATGTGGAATTTGGTACCTCCTCCTGGAGGTAGAACTTTGATTGGCACCAAATGGGTATTTCGAAACAAGTTGGATGAGTATGCAACAGTTACAAGAAACAAAACAAGACTGATGGTTCAAGGCTACAATAAGAAGAAGGCATTGACTATGATGAAACATTTTCTCCTGTAGCAAGACTTGAAGCAATCAGATTGATTATAGCTTCTGCAACATTTAAAGCATTCACTCTTTATCAAATAGATGTAAAGAGTGCCTTCTTGAGTGGATATTTAAAAGAAGAAGTTGTAATACCCCGAAAGCCCTAAAATCAGACCCGAGGGTCAAAATGGAGAAAATATGATTTTCTGCACTAGGTCACAGGACGAGTCATCCAGTGACCCGTGAGGTGCACCACGAGTCTTTAAATGACTTGTGGGGAGGAGGGAAGACTTGGTTGAATTTTGGGATTTAGGGGTGACCACTGATCTTGGGCAAATTTATATGCCTAAGTGATACTCAAAAGTGTCATTTTAGCCTTGTTTATCTATCAATGTGTATACATTCTCATGTAATTGGTAATAAAATGTGAATTTATACTAACCAACATGATTAGCATTATTTTGCAGGTAAAATGTAATTTTGGGAAGCTTAAATGCATGTTGGAAGAGATCGGGGTTGAACTCGGAAGTGAGCACGGGACAAGGCATTGGAAAGCACAAAATAAAGGGGCTCCGCGATGGAGCCATGTCACGCTACCATCGCGGAGGCCTTCTGCCTGGATGGGAATTTTCAGCCAAATTCCAGTGTGGGTTCGCGATGGGTCTGTGGCACAGTGGCTTGGCTCCGCGTTGCACGTCTTGCCACGTTGGGCTTTATTTCCTGGACCCCCAGTTCTAGTGAAGGTCCGCATCCGTAGCGTGTCACGGAGGCAGTGCTCCGCGATGCACTCCGTGACATATTGCTCGCTATTCCGGGAAAAATTCCCACCAGTATAAATAGAACACTTAGGTTCATTTTTCAATATTCTGACTTGGTGGAGCAAGAACGTGGGTTACAGGCAGTTGAGTGGACGAAATTATCAGGGTTTTTCTCTCTTTTCTTCTCCTTGTATTCAATTGCTTGTATGTTTAACATTCATTTAATGGTGTTTAATCCACAAATGAGTGGCTAATTCATCTTCTTGCTGAGGTTATGAACAATTGTAGTGAAATGTAATCATTGATTCTTTGGTTTTTCCTCTTTTCTTCCATGGTTGTTCTATTAATTCTTGTTCTTACTGCATTAATGTGTGGCCTACATTAATGTATATCTAAAAAGTCCGGTTTCACTCGAGAGAGCAAGAAATTGGAAAGTTGTGAATTAATAGGATATGATCTTTTCTTGGTTTGGGAAAATTGGGAATTGATTTACTTTTTGGATAGAAATATACCTGAAAGTCGTATTAGTCAATTTAGGAACCGGGTTTGTATGGCTAGAACATGAATTGCATTTAATCACAGAAATGTAGGTGGATGGTTCATGATTCTTAAGTGGGGTTAAATACGAGAGTTTTAATCCCTTGGCAATAGTTCTTGACTGATCTTGGGCAAATTTATATGCCCAAGTGATACTCAAAAGTACCATTTTAGCCTTGTTTATCTACCAATGTGTATACATTTTCATGTAATTGGTAATAAAATGTGAATTTATACTAACCAACATGATTAGCATTGTTTTGCAGGTAAAATGTGATTTTGGGAAGCTTAAATGCATGTTGGATGATATCGGGGTTAGACTTGGATGCGAGCAAGGAACAAGGCATTGGACAGCATGAATTAAAGGGGCTCCGCGATGGAGCCGTGTCACGCTGCCATCGCGGAGGCCTTCTGCCTGGATAGGGAAAATTCGCCCAAATTCCAGAGAGGGTCCGCATCCGCTCCGTGGCACGGTGGCTTGGCTCCGCGTTGCACGCCGTGCCACGTTGAGCCTTAATTCCTGGACCCCCAGTTCCAGTGAGGGTCCGCGTTCGTAGCGTGTCACGGAGGCAGTGCTCCGCGATGCACTCCGTGACACGTTGCTTGTTATTCCGGGAAAAATTCCCACTAGTATAAATAGAACACTTAGGTTCATTTTTCAATATTCTGACTTGGTGGAGCAAGGACGTGGGTTACAGGCAGTTGAGGGACAAAAATATCAGGGTTTTTTCTCTCTTTCTTTCTTCTTTAATTCAATTGCTTGTATGATTAACACTCATTCTAAGATGTTTAATCCACAAATGAGTGGCTAATTCCTCTTCTTGCTGAGGTTATGAATAATTGTGATCAAATTTGATCATTGATTCTTTGGTTTTTCATCTTTTCTTCCATGTTGTTCTATTAATTCTTGTTCTTACTGCATTAATGTGTGGCCTACGTTAATGTACATCTAAAAAGTCCGGTTTCACTCGAGAGAGCAAGAAATTAGAAAGTTGTGAATTAATAGGATATGTTCTTTACTTGGTTTGGGAAAATTGAGTCTTGATTTGCTTTCAGGATAGAAATATACCTGAAAGTCGTATTAGTCAATTTAGGAACCGGAATTGTATGGCTAGAACATGAATTGCATTTGATCACAGAAATATAGATGGATGGTTCATGATTCTTAAGTGAGGTTAAATACGAGAGTTTTAATCTCTTGGCAAATGTTCTTGGCTAGCAACTGGAGGAAAAGATCAACCAACTTATGATGGTAATTAATTTCATTACATGTTCGTTTAACCTCAACATGCTCTCATTCATAGTTCAGATTCAAAGTAGATAATTGTTTTTAGCTTTAGTATAAAAATTATAATACAAACTATCAAACTTTTGGTTACACTGTTGTCTGCATTTTTAGAAGTAAAATATAGTACACTTGAGAAAATTGCACTTCATCCAAGTCTCTATGGGATCGATACTTGGCTTACTAAAGCCACTTACTACTTGTTCGACCACGTGCACTTGCGTGTCGTTTTATATACCCAGAAAACAACCGAACATTGACTAGCAACCGAAGGAAAAGACTAACCAAATTATGTCGATAATTAATTTCGTTACATGTTCGTTTAGCCTCAGCATGCTCTCATTCATAGTTCAGACTCACATTAGATAATTGTTTTAGCTTTAGCATAAAAACTATAAAACAAAATATCAAACTCTTGGTTACACTGTTGTCTGCATTTTTAGAATTGAAATATAGCACACTTGAGCAGATTGCACTTCATCCCAGTCCTTGTGGGATCGATACTTGGCTTACTTAAGCCACTTTACTACTTGTTCGACCACGTGCACTTGCGTGTAGTTATATACCCATATAATGCAGACCGAACAAGTTTTTGGCGCTGTTGCCGGGGACTGGCAATTGGTGAATTTGTCTTAAGTGTTAATTTACTGTATTTTTATTCTCTTAGTGTTGACAACTTGGTCTTAGCCTGTATTTTGCAGATTTGATCTCTGTTGAACGCTGGCAAGAGACAAGGAACTGGTGGACTCGTATTTAGAGCCAGAAAGAATATTTCGTAGTAAGCGGAGAGAAGCTCTAGAAAGGAAGTTGCAGTTGCTCAGACAGACGATCATGGAGCAACAACAGAATCCACCGGTAGTACGGGCAATGTTAGTGCCCAAAGAAGTAGCAGCTCAGCTGGTTCGCGAGGTGGCAATCCCACATGCTAATAATGTCACATCTAGCATCCGCAAACCTGAGCCAGGAGGGAGGTTCGAACTTAAGCAGAATATGGTGCAATTGCTGCACATTAGCGGGCAGTTTACAGGTCTCCCTCATGAAGATCCACAGCAGCATCTCTAAAAGTTTTTGGAGATAAGTGACACTTATATCCCCGCTGGAGTGTCATCAGATTATGTCCGGCTTACATTGTTCCCATTTTCACTATTCGGAGAAGCCAAGAGGTCGTTGAAAGCTGAGCCACCAAATTCTATTTCTACGTGGGATGATCTTGCAAGGAAATTCTTGATACGGTTTTTTCCCTCTGGTAAAACAGCAAGACTTAGAAGTCAAATTCTAAGTTTCAAACAGAGAGAGGGAGAGAATCTATACCAGGCCTGGGAGAGATTCAAGTCCATGTTGCGGGATTATCCTCATCATCATCAGTCCAATGATGTGCTGGTGCACACTTTTATAGAGGGTTTGGAACCCCACACAAAAATATTGCTAGACTCAGCAGCTGGAGGACTAGCGCTGGAGAAAACGTATGAGGAGCTGTATACCTTGTTGAATCGTATTTCGCAGGGCAATCCGGAATGGAATGCTGATTCGTCCAGAGGAGGAACAAGGAAAGCAGCAGGAGTGATAGAAGTGGATGGGTTTACAGCTATCACTTCATAGATAACTGCATTACAAAATCAACTTAACACCCACTTCAGCAACATGACAATGAACCAGCCTCAAGCGCCAGTGAATGCAGTGCAGCAGATGTGGTGTGAAGTGTGCGGAAGCAGTGAGCACTCAGCTGAGTGTTGTGGAGCCAATCCTGACTCGGTAAACTTTGTGGGAAATGTACAAAGGAACAACCACCAATAGTATGGTAATAGCTACAATTCCAATTGGAGGAATCACCCGAATTTCTCCTGGGGTAGAACAACCATCAGGGGCAAAGTTCGGGTTAGGGTGTGCAAAGGAACCAAGTAGGGCAGCAGAATTATCAAGCACAATTCAGAAACAACAATGCACCTCCTCCACCACCATCACCCAACATTGAGGAGATGTTCAAGACCATGATAGCTAACCAAGCTCAATTGTAGGCTGACTATGTGAAATTGGCAGCCGAAGTGAAAAACAACCAGTTAGCTACCAAGGCACTTGAATATCAATTTGGGCAATTTGCTGGAGCCCAAAACACAAGGCCTAGAGGAGGACTTCCGAGCAACACAGATCCCAATCCCAAGCAGGTGAATGCAGTGACCACAAGGAGTGGTTTGCAGCTGAAAGAAGTGGAACCAGAAAGACCACCTCAATAATCGGGTGCAGCAGAAGTTGAGAGGGAGCAAAGTGATGAGAGGGGGAAGACAAAGGAAGATGAATCAGAAAGACCACCACCCCCGTTCCCTCAACGATTAAAGAAACACAAAGAGGAGGCGTGTTTCAAGAAATTCATGGAGGTGCTGAAACAGGTACATATTAACTTACCTGTTGTTGTTGTTTTGCAGGGAGTGTCGAAATATGCCAAGTATATAAAGGACATCGTGGCAAATAAGAGTCGGTTGACTGAGTATGCTACGGTGGCTCTAATGGAGGAGTGCACTTCCCAGATTCAAAACAGACTGCCCACAAAGCTCAAAGACCCTGGGAGCTTTACTATACAGATTACTATTGGGCAGAGCATCCGAGCTTGTGGATTGTGTGATTTGGGAGCGAGCATAAATTTGATGCCGTCATCGGTATTCAAAAAGCTGGGTCTAGGGAGTCCTAGACCCACAACAGTAATCTTGCAATTGGCGGATCGGTCCTTAGCCAGACCTGATGGCATTGTGGAGGACGTCCTGGTGCAAGTTGGCTCCCTGATCTTCTCGGTAGATTTTGTCGTGCTGGATTTTGAACCAGATGCGGAAGTCCCATTTATTTTGGAACGTCCTTTCTTGGCGACCGGGAAAACACTGATTGACATAACTGCGGGGCAGCTAACAATGCGAGCACACGAAAAGGTGGAGGTGTTCGATGTGTACAAGGCACCCAAGCTCCCGATGGTGTACGAAGAACTCTCGGTGATCAATGTGATTGATCAAGGCGATGATGAGCAGATTAAGGATTCACGAGAGTTAATGGGAAAACCACCAAAACGGTGTAAGCACTATTGGGGGGAGGACGGTGATCGAGAGAAATCGTCCATCACCCTAGAGGACAACTGAGCTTAACGATGTCGAGCCACGATGGTAAACCAGGCGCTGCACGGGAGGCAACCCGTGAATTATTTTTTCTTTTTCGCTCTTTTTAAATACTGAATAGATTTTTCTTTTTCTTTTTCTTGATTAACAACAAAATTTTTTGTTTTTATTTTTATTTAGAGTGAAACCTATAATTCTAACCAATTTTGTATAGTGAGATGAATTTCAGGTCAAACGGAGGAAAATATGCACGGAATCGCAAAGGAAAATTCGAGGTATGAAAATTAACAAAAAGTGGCAAAATAGTGAGCTAGGGCGATAGCTCCGTGTCACGGAGGTGGACTTCCGCGTTACCCTCTGTGACACGTTGAGGTATAATCCGGAATTTTTAAAAAATTTCCAGAACAGGCTCGCGACAGCTCCGTGTCATGGAGGCAGTGCACCGCGATGCACTCTGTGACACGTTGCCGTGTATATCGCGACGGGTCACACCAGGTCGCTGGGTGACCCGCGCGATTTTTCTACTTTTTAACCCCGAAATCCCCTCCCTTTTCCTTATTTTTCACTCACTCCGCGACCAAACTCCCTAAAACCCATCCCCCTTCAACGTGACACAGAGTAGGCCAAGAAAATCGTTGAGTTTGCTTAAATTCTTCAACTTCAAGGTATGTTCTTCGATTCCATCTCTTTTCTTGTCGATTTTCTTTGATATTGAGCATGTGAGGTGAGCTAAGTTTGCCCTAAGTAGAAATTAATCATGAATTCAATTGAATTGTTGTTGATGAATGTTCGGAATATCATTATGATTGCTTGAACTCGTTAATTACATAATTTAATCGAATTTTCTTGATACTATCATTTCTAGGGCTAGTTTTTGAATTTGAAGTGAAAAATGTAGTGAACTTGTGAAATTCATGCCGGGATGTACAAGTTGAGTGAGATGAGTCGATGGGCTAGTTGTTATCATGTTAAAAGACCGACGGATTCTCGGGTTAGGGGAATATTGAAATTTGCAAGAATTGGGTTGGTTGTATAGGTTCGTGTAGATAAATTCTTGTTGTTGTTTTTGTTTCTTTGTTTTTCCTTGCTAAGTGCGATGGATTAAAAGGTTATCGATGGTAATTATTGTAGTTAGCTGTACGAAGTCTGAGTAGTACATAGTGTATATATACCATCGAATTCTTCGTATGCACTAAGCATGTTTGTATAGTTGGTTGTTGATTTATGCAAATAAGCATGATCTTGCCGGTATGTTATAACTATAGCTAAGGACTAAGTGTGGGGTAGCCTAGCTTAACCCGACCTTAGCCGAAGTTGATATCCATTGGCTTAACATTGATATTGTCTACTTGGGTTGACAGGTGAAAATGGCAAGCAGGCAAGTAAAAGGGAAAGGTGCATCAACATCTGGCGCCGGAAGGAAGCGAATCAGACTGGGCACAACAGTCCCAGCAGCACCAGCAGTTCCACGCGGCCAACGCCGCCAATACGGAACTAGATGGTTGACGGATGAGGGGAAGAAGTGGTACGCAAAGCACAAAGAAAACAAGTACTTCCCCGAGGAACATATCGCACGGGAACCATTGGCACAGGAGTTCCCTAGGATGGTCAACTAGATCGAAGCAGCTGGGCTCAACTTCATCTTTGAAGAGCCCAAGGAATGCAACTTGCACCTGATTCGGGAATTCTATGCCAATTGGAATCCGACCCTAAGAAGTCACACCATAAAAATCAGAGGGCAAATAGTCACATTTGAGCCCCAACACCTCAATGCTATAATAGGGGGCGGGACACAGACGCCCACGTGCTCCGATAGCTGAACATTACCCCACCATATGCGGACATCAGACGCACATTTTGTGGGACCCGATCGACAACTAGATGGAGCAGACACAAGGAGAGGGGCTACCATCAGACTTTGCCGTATTCACAGATGAACAGGGAAGCCAGAATATGGCTAAAGATAGTCTGTTCCTGCCTAATCCCGGGGGTACATATGACAGATGTAACCCGAGATCGTGTATGCCTGGTGTACGCCCTGATGAAAGGGCTGGAGGTCAACGTGGGGGCGGTGATTATATCCGCCATAAAGAGAGCCCGGTTGCATCAGGGGCACAGGTACGGCTTTGGTGGACTACTCACCACCTTCCTCAGGGGCCTAGATGTCGAGGAAGAGGCCCTTGACTACATCCCGCAGATGGAGCGGCGGGCCTTAAATGTTACTAAAACTAAGGCACCCGACACCACCCACGGGCCAGTGCTTACACTTGGCGAGCGACATGCTCGTGATGATCAGTATATGGCTCGCATGTACGGGATGCAGATGCTCCAGCTAAGGATAGGCGGAGGCCGGCGACAGAGGAGGAGCTATGGCAGCTCGAGCTAGACTACCCCTTCGGTGAGACGCCAGGGCTCTATGCCTAGTGGGGCCAGCATTTGTAGAGCCCACGGATGGTGATGTCCCCACAAACGAGGAGACACGTCGGGAGGACTCCGATGTGGAGTCCGATGATGACGACGGGGGTGATTCAAACATGGGAGATGAAGCAGCAGCACCTGATGAAGAAGTGGAGTACTTTGATTGATCAGGGAGTTCCACCACCCAATTTTATGTGCTATTTTGATTTTTGTGAACACTGGGGACGTGTTCGAGCTAAGTGTGGGGTGGGAGTAGTTAGGTGCTGAGCTGTGTTGTTATGTATGTATGTCCTAATCTATTGTCGTGCCTGTAAAATTTTGTTGTTCCCTGTGATTTGTGAATCGTTAAGTTGTTGTTCTGTATTGTAAATGTATGTGAAACTGATGTGTGTTGCTAAATGTTGCTAGTTGATTTTGTACATATTTTTGTTTATCGAAATGATCGATATTTTCAAAATTTTTACTTCTTGTATTTCTCGGCGTTTGTTTTCGGTTCTTTTACCGAGAATGGTCCCATTGAACCGAAGTCTTAGTTAGTGACCGTTCCCTATGATGGATGGATGACGACCATCTTAAGGGAAATGTAGTCATTAGGAGTAGATTTGTTTTGTTTTTTTTTGTTTTTCTTTGGTGGGTTGCATCCCAAAACCTATTGTTACTGTATGGTTGTGAAATTCTAGTTGCGTGTTGTACATGATATTTAAAATGCAAAGGTGATTCGTATGAAAGCATGCAACTTTGTAAATATCTTGAGATACCTAGGCTATAGAGTTCGATTTAGTGTGATTGAGGCTTAATGTTTGAATTCCTGTAATTAGCTGATTGAAGAGTCTGTGAATACATCTTGAGTTGAGCATGTGCAATAAGTGTGAAGTGAGGTGTTGTTATTCAATGCTATTGTGAAATGTCTAGAACTTTCCTGGTGTGTGTACAAAACGAAATGAAGGAGGTGTATTGTAGGAAAGGATGTAGGCATTTCTTTGTTTTAACCGAAAGTTTCTATTTTTCATTGTCGTACCCACCTTGATTGTATACCCTAGTCAGCCCGTTGAGCCTTTAGCCTATTAATTTTTTCTTTTGTCAAAAAGTGTAAACCGAGCTTAATCCCTTCTTTTCATTAGTCATAAAGTCGATACAAAACTCTTAAGCGCTTAAGAAGAGAAAATCATTTTCCCAAAGTGTCAAAGAGTGAGAATGGTGAAAAGAAAAGAAAAGCCGAGTGCTGGAAGAAAAGAAAAGGTTGAAGGTGCACTGTTTATAAATAAACTATAATGAAGGTGCATGAATAATCTTTGTTGTTGTGTTAAGTGTGCTTAATAAGATTGGCCAAATTAAAGAAAAACATCAAGAATGGGAGGATGAAAAAAAGAAAACAATGTTCATGAGTTGATGGGATGTGTTGAAAAGGCGCTTAAGGATGCTAGTGGCTATTATTGGCCAACCCAATATTTACTAGTTCCGTAGCTTCCATTACAACCAGTTAAAGTCCTACGTGATCTTACATCGCACTTCTTTATATTAGTGGAGTAATACACTAAGGGCAAGCTTATGGGTCATGACATGATGCATGTGAATTCTTTTGGGAGAGAGCGAAATTGTGTTTACATGCCCCTGCTTGAAATTTTGTGAGTCATATGAGCAAAAAGGGGAAGACTCTCTTGTGTTGCGAGGGCACATGCTTGATGAGAGATTAATTTTTGTGTCGGACATCTTGATCAGCTGATTTGCAAGAGTTTGCCAATATCGAGAGTCGATTCTTATATCTAGGAGGTCTTGATGTATTGAAGGTCATTACATTGATAGGGCCATGCATGTTTTCTTGATGATTTGCTGTATTGAATAATCGGTATGACCGTAGCCTAAATTGTCGAACCAAAGTAGCGAGGTTGGGATGTAAATTGCATGAGGTGTAGGATTGTTGTTCAAGGACGAACAAGGATTTAAGTGTGGGGTAAGTGATCTTGGGCAAATTTATATGCCCAAGTGATACTCAAAAGTGTCATTTTAGCCTTGTTTATCTATCAATGTGTATACATTCTCATGTAATTGGTAATAAAATGTGAATTTATACTAACCAACATGATTAGCATTGTTTTGCAGGTAAAATGTAATTTTGGGAAGCTTAAATGCATGTTGGAAGAGATCGGGGTTGAACTCGGAAGTGAGCACGGGACAAGGCATTGGAAAGCACAAAATAAAGGGGCTCCGCGATGGAGCCGTGTCACGCTGCCACCGCGGAGGCCTTCTGCCTGGATGGGAATTTTCAGCCAAATTCCAGTGTGGTTTCGCGATGGGTCCGTGACACGGTGGCTTGGCTCCGCGTTGCACGCCGTGCCACATTGGGCTTTATTTCCTGGACCCCCAGTTCCAGTGAAGGTCCGCGTCCGTAGCGTGTCACGGAGGCAGTGCTCCGCGATGCACTCCGTGTCACGTTGCTCGTTATTCCGGGAAAAATTCCCACCAGTATAAATAGAACACTTAGGTTCATTTTTCAATATTCTGACTTGGTGGAGCAAGAACGTGGGTTACAGGCAGTTGAGGGGACGAAATTATCAGGGTTTTTCTCTCTTTCCTTCTCCTTGTATTCAATTGCTTGTATGTTTAACACTCATTTAACGGTGTTTAATACACAAATGAGTGGCTAATTCATCTTCTTGCTGAGGTTATGAACAATTGTAGTGAAATTTAATCATTGATTCTTTGGTTTGTCCGCTTTGGGGCTCACCCCCCCAGACGCGTTTTATAACAGCCCAGACCGCCGCTTGTAGAAATTGTCCGCTTTGGGGCTCACCCCCTCACGGTTTTAAAACGCGTCTACAAGGGAGAGGTATCCAAGCACTTATAAAGCACTCTTCGTTCTCCTCCCCAACCGATGTGGGATTCGCCTAAACCAATGTGGGATTCACCTAAGGCAAGCCTTACACTCATCCCCCCCTTGGGACTCAGCGTCCTTGCTGAGGTTTGCCCCACAATCGGACTTCCACTTGATTATGTTGAGTTTGGATGTCATGTTCATGCCATGGGTCAACTTGGATCCTCTCAGGGTTCTCTGTCCTATGTCTTGATTCTTGGCCTATGTTCGGGTCTTGACAAACTTGGTATATGAGTATTAGGTTTTGAAGTGTCCTAGGGTGTTTGAAAGCCGCGTTAAGTAGAGTCTTTTTCATGGATGTGAAGCGCACCACACTTATGACGAAGAGGCTATGAAATGTTTTAGGAAATGTTTCCTTCTTTCATGATCTAAGTCGTGCGATGAAATGTCTCTATCCTTCTAACTCGTGCTATACACATTTGCAGAATCATGCCTCCTGGCTGAGTTAATGAAAGAAGGAATGGAAATGGAAATGGCCATGAGGATGGCAATGGGGATGGGCACTAGCAGGCCCCACCATCCCATGAGGATCATGTACTCGAACAGGTGGCCCACAAGAGTTTAGGGCTACCATTCAGATGCTAGCTCAGGCTTTGACCTCTCAAGTCAACCAATAGGCGGTAGCGCATATCCCTCAGAATGGGAATGCGGCGACGGCAAGAGTCAGATATTTTCGGAGGATGAACCCTCCGTAGTCCCTTGAGGCAAAGGTGGACAAAGATCCACACGAGTTTATTGATGAGGTTCTAAAGATCACCCACATCATGGGGCTGGCTAGAGAGGAGTGTGCCAATCTAGCCTCGTATTAGTTGAAAGGGGCTGCACACATTTGGTTCAAGCAGTGGAAAGATAGCATGATAGTCAGAGCAGGCCCCGTTGGGTTGGATGAGTTCCATACTGCATTTCAGGATCGATTCTTCCCTCATGAGATGAGGGAGATTAAAGTAGCCGAGTTTGTGAACCTGAAGCAAGGAAAGATGATAGTATAGGAATATACCTTGGAGTTCACTCGCCTTTCCAAGTATGCCGCTGAGATGGTGACAGATCAGAGAGCCTAGTGAGTCGGTTCGTGCATGGAATAGCGGACTACTTGGTCAAAGATTTCTGGACCGTGATGCTTCATCAGGACATTGATTTTCCTCGAATAGTTCTGTATGCCCAGCAGATAGAGGCGGTACAGGTGAGTGAGCGGGAGAGAGAGGCCAAGAGGGCCAGGACTGATAGCTTTGAATTCTCCCAGCAGAGACCTGGTGGTGGGCACCGTCAACAGTCCCACCGAAGATATTTAGCCCTAGTGTCATCGGCTATGAGTGTGCCATCCATATCCAGGCGTGACCAGAGAGGATGAGCATCAGGCTCTAGAGGTTAGGGTAGCAGACCCTTAGGGTCTAGCATCCAAAGTGTGACATGTGTGGCCAAAGAAACATGAGTCAGTGCTTAGCAGGTTCAGGTGCTTGTTTCGGGTGTGGGAAGCCCGTACATATGCTTAGAGATGTGCCAGCAGCCAGACAGGGCCATGATAGGGGCCGAGTCCCAGCCTCTAGTTCGACAGCTCTACCAGCATGCCAACTCAGCAAGGGGCATCTACTAGTGCTGGTGGTGAGCTCCAAAAAAGATTTTGTGCCCTAGAATCTCATTAGGAGTAGGAGGTCTCCCCCGATGTAGTCACTGGTATGTTATGAGTATTCCACCTTGATGCATATGCATTGTTAGATCCAGGGCTACCTTGTATTTTGTGACACCCTATGGTGCTAGTAGTTTCGAAGTCAGTCCCAAAATTCTATCAGAACCCTTCTCAGTCTCCACTATAGTCGGTGATTCAATTATAGCTCGATGGGTATATAAAAATTTCCCTATCATAGTTCTTTAGAAAATCACCTCAGCCGATTTAGTAGAGCTAGCCATGATCGATTTTGATGATATCTTCGGCATGGATTGGCTACATACATGTTATGCCTTAGTCAATTGTAGAAACGATGCAGTAGAGCTCAGATTTTCGTGTGAGACAGTCCTAGAGTGGAAGAGTAGTTCAGCTGTGCCTGTAGATTGGTTCATTTCCTAAGTTAAGGCTAGAAAGATGATTCCTAAGGGTTGCATGTATCATCTAGTTAGGGTTAAGGATGCTACATCTGAAACCCCGACTATCTTGTCAGGTCCGATAGTATGCAAATATCTAGAAGTGTTTTCAGATGATTTACCGGGAATCCCTCCCGAGTAGGGGATTGATTTTGGTATTGACCTTCTTCCTGATATGTAGCCTATATATATTCCTCCTTATAGAATGGCTCCAGCTGAGCTAAAGGAGTTAAAGGAGCAGTTGAAAGACCTCTTAGACAAGGGTTTCATCATATGTAGAAAATCCCCATGGGGTGCACCAGTTCTCTTTGTCCGAAAGAAGGATGGATCCCTTCGGATGTGTATTGAATTACCATCAAGAATAGGTATCCTTTCCCTAGGATTGATGATTTATTTGACCATCTTCAGGATGCTAAGTGGTTTTTGAAGATAGACATCAGATCCGGGTATCATCAGCTCAGAGAGTGTGATATTCCAAAGATAACCTTCAGGACTCCGTATGGTCACTATGAGTTTGTAGTTATGTCTTTTGGACTAACAAATGTTCCATTAGCTTTTATGGATTTGATGAATAGGGTGTTCAATCCATATTTTTATATGTTTGTGATTATGTTCATAGATGATATTCTCATATCCTCTCAGAGCGAGGAAGAGCATGCCATTCATTTGAGGGTGGTGCTACAGACTCTTAAGGAACGCCAGTTGAATTCTAGGTTCAGAAAATGTGAGTTTTGGGTAAACTCAGTAGCATTTTGGGGTCATGTTGTGTCAAGTGAGGGTGTATATGTGGACTCTCAAAAGATAGAAGCAGTGAAGAATTGTCCTAGACCAGTCAATCCTCCGGATATCAAGAGTTTCTTGGGTTTGCCTTGTTATTGTCGGAGGTTCATTGAAGGGTTTTCATCCATTGCAGCACAGTTGAATAAGTTGAGCCAGAAGAAGGTGAAGTTTCAATGGTCAGAGGCCTATGAGAAGGGCTTCCAAGAGTTGAAGACTCGACTCACCTCAGCTCCAGTGTTGACCCTACCTGAGGGTATCGATGAGTTTGTGGTATATTGTGACACTTAGAGGATCGTTCTTGGTTGTCTATTAATGCAGCACAGTAAAGTTATAGCCTATGCTTCCAAGCAGCTGAAAGTCCATGAAAAGAACTATCCGACTCACGACCTCGAGTTGGCAGTTGTAGTATTTTCCTTGAAGATTTTGATACACTATATATACAGGGTCCATGTGGATGTGTTTACAGAGCAAAAAAGCCTACAATACGTGTTTACCTAAAAGAATATGAATCTACGTCAGAGGAGGTGGTTGGAGCTTTTTAAGGATTATGATATGAGTATCATTTATCATCAAGGCTAAGCTAATGTGGTGGCAGACGCTCTTAGCAGGTTTTCTATAGAGAGTGTGTCCCATGCAAATGAGGAAAAGGAAAGAGTTAGTGAAGGATGTGCATCGGCTTGCACGGCTAGGAGTCCGTCTTATTGACTCAAATGGAGGTGTCATTGTTCAGGAAGGGTCAGAATCTTCCTTGGTGATTGAGGTCAAAGCTAGGCAAGATAAGGATCCTATTTTAGTAAAGTTGAAGGAAGTCGTTCAGAATTAGAAGTTGGAAGTCTTCTCCCAAGGGGGATATGGTGTGCTTTGATATCAGGGTCATTTGTGTATTTCAGGTGTTGTTGATGTAAGAAATTGGATGTTGCATGAAGCTCATGTTCCAGATATTCTATACATCCAGGTGCCACCAAGATGTACTGTGACCTATGGGAAGTCTATTGGTGGAATGTCATAAAGAAGGACATAGCAAAGTTTATGGCTAAGTGTCCGAATTGTCAATAGGTGAAGGTTGAGCATCAAAGACCTGGAGGTGTGCTCCAAGACATTAGCATCCCTACTTGGAAGTGGGAGGAAATCAATATGGACTTCATTACAGGGTTTCCTTGTACTCCCCGACAATGTGACTCTATTTGGGTGGTTGTAGATAGATTGACTAAGGCAGCTCATTTTCTACTAGTCAAAACTATCAATTCAGTAGAGGATTATGCTAAGTTATACATTCGGGAGTTAGTTAAGTTGTATGGAGTTCCCTTGTCCATTATATACGATAGAGGTACTCAATTTACTTCCTAGTTTTGGAGATTGTTTCAGAAAGCACTCTGTACTCAGGTCAAGCTTAGCATAACATTTCACCCCCAAACAGATGGTCAGGCTGAACGAACCATTCATACTCTTGAGTATATGTTGAGAGCGTGCGTGATCAATTTCAAGGGTAGTTGGAATGTTCATTTTCCTCTCAATGAGTTTGCATATAACAACAACTACCATTCCAACATTCAGATGGCTCCGTTTGAGGCTCTTTATGGGCGGAGATATAGATCGCCTATTTGTTGGTTTGAAGTTGGTGAAGCTATGATGATAGGACCAGATTTATTCCATGAGGCTATAGAGAAAGTTTAGCTCATAAGGGACAGGTTCAAAATAGCTTAGAGTCGCCAAAAGTCCTATGCAGATGTGAGGAGGATGGAGCTTGAGTTTGAAGTTGATGATTGGGTGTTTCTGAAGGTATCTCCCATGTAGGGAGCGATCAGGTTTGGAAAGAAAGGGAAACTCAGTCCCCATTATGTTGGTTCGTACCAAATTGTTAAACGGGCTCGCAAGGTAGCATATGAGTTGGAGTTGCCCTCAGAATTAGGTTCAGTTCATCCAGTTTTCCATGTATCGCTCTTAAAGAAGTTCTTGGGTGATCTGGCTTTGGTTGTCTCGGTGGTGAGCGTGGGTGTGAAGAATAGTCTTAACTATGAGAAGGTTCCGGTGGAAATACTTGATCATCAGGTTCGGAAGCTGAGAAACAAAGAAGTAGCCTCAATCAAGGTTTTGTGGAGGAACCAACATGTTGAGGGAGCTACGAGGGAAGCCGAAGCAGATATGATAGCTAAATACCTGCATCTATTCCCTTCCGGCACCGTTCTAGCATGACGTACCAGTTTCCTCCCCAGTACTCTATTCAATTTCATGTTCAGTTTATGTTCCCTAGTTTCTTTCATGTCAATGTATGTATGTATGATTCATAAATTTAGTTTAGTCATGTAGTTCAGCTTGGAGTCAGTCACTCTATCAGTTTTCAGCTTAAATGTTCAGTATTTGAGTATGATGATTGCATTTCTCAGCTTTTCAGTATGATTTCCCACATTCGAGGATGAATGCTCCCAAGGGGAAGATATTGTAATACCCCGGAAGCTCTAAGATTAGACCCGATGGTTGAAACGAAAAAAATGGAATTTTCTGCACCAGGTCACAGGATGAGTCGTCAAGTGACGTGCGAGGTGCATCACGAGTCATTAAGTGTCTCATGGGGAGGAGAGAAGACTTGGTTGAATTTTGGGATTTGGGTGTAACCAGGAGTCGTGGTCAGCACCACAATTTGTTGTGTTACCTATGGTCAAGAGTTGATTGAAGGTTGAAGAAGTTTGGGTAGTGTTGGTCATGATTTGGTCACCAGAAGTCGTTGGGTGCACCACGATTCGTGGTGTCCCTCGCGGTGACCCTCAGAAGGCAAGATTTCAGTGCAGGAAACAACTTGAGACCACGAGTCGTCCAATCCCTCGTGGGGTCTGGCAATTTGCATTTCTCTGCAAATTTATTAGGGGCTTTTCTGCAATTCTTAAGTTCCTAAGACCTACACTATGTTGTTTTAAGCTCAAGAAAGGGTGTTTTAAGAGGGTTAAGTTCATTCTAAGCCTATTCTCTTCCATGCATGCAAACTTAGTGGTTTCCAAGGGTGATCAGGCTTAGATTCATCAAGTTCTTCCTCAAATTTCATTAGGCTTTCAAGAGGATTTATGAAATCAGGTTTCTCCAGTTATGTAGGGTTATGAATGGGTGTATTCATCCACACTCATGCCCAATCCCTTTTCAAATTCATGAAAATTCTAGTTGATGAATCTATGGGATTTTAACCCAACATGTGAATTCTCTAAGTATCAATCATGGGTATGATCTATACATTTTTCTAATGTTGAATTACGATTCATGGGCATATTTGATAATGTTTTCAATTACAAATCATGTTTTCAAGTCTTACAAATTATGATGCCCATCCATGGAGGTTCATGAAAGTTGAGATCTATGATATATGTATTCAAGCATGATGAGATGTATACGCTGAAAGTGTGATTTCGAATTACCCATGTCCATGTTCATATTTTCGAATGGTCAAGCACATTTAAGTATTTGGCACCCCATATGATCAAGTATGTTTTATGATTTATCTAAATTTCACGTATTAGCTTACCACATGATTTTGGAGTCTAGACTCCCACTCTTTCTAGCTTGTGGTATGGTTTGAGCCCAAGGCTCCTCATGTTATGATTTTAGACTATGCATGTATGTTATGAGTAAGCTTCGTAAGTAGATGATGGTTCAGCTTTGTTTAAAAACGATGGAGAGCATATGCATATTTCTAGGAGTAGTGTCTAGCACTGAGTAGGCTAAGGTTCAGTCAACACTATGCCTCAGAACTATGTGCCAATGTAGGTGTGTTCAGACTATTTGGAACCTCCCTTGTGAGCTTCCCCTACCCCCAAGGGGCTTTCAACTTGATATTGATATCATGGTAGCGTCCCTAGCCATGGAAAGGCTTTGGATGGCTCTGCCGACTTGAGTGTAATAGTCGGGACCACGTAACCTTTATCATGGTAATGTCAGTTATATGACGAGCCTCCCATTGTTCGTCATGTTTTCAATTATGCATGTACATCAGTCATGTTAATATGTCTTCAGCAGGTTTGACCCAATGTTCAGTATTACTTATGATTAACAGTTTTTCATCTTTGGGTTATTCGATTCAGTTATGATATACAATTATGTTTGGGTCATGTTTTCAGATAATAGCATGCAAGCCCTACTCTCAGACTCTTATGAGGAAATGTTGTATGTTATGCATAATTATTGATTTTACTTAGCGGTTTTACTTACCTTGCATACTCGGTACATTCCACGTACTGACCGCATACTCTATGTTGTATCGTTTCATGATACAGGCTCAGATATTCAGGCTCAGTCTCTCCCCTCATGAACAAGGGTAGCATAGTCTCCCGGAGTGTTTTGAGGGGGTAGGTTATAGTAGGACATTAGCCAAACTCTCAGTATTAGCACCTCCCAGTCTCAGTTAGTGAGTCCTCATCTTTCGAAGGCACTTTATTAGTTATATTTAATATTTTCAGTTTCAAACTATAGTGAGTTAGTTAGGATCTTGTTCCATCAACTTGTCAGTAGTAGAGGCTTATCAGATATAACATGTATTCAGTTTCAGACTTGTGTTATGTATTCATATATGTTATGTTATTTTTAGACTTCCACTATATTGTATATGTTAGACTTCTGCTTGATTATGTTGAGTTTAGATGTCATGTTCATGCCATGGGTCGACTTGGAGCCTCTTAGGGTTCTTTGTCCTGTATCTCAATCCGGGCCTATGTTCGAGTCATTACAGAAGTATA
This sequence comes from Datura wrightii, assembly GCA_035772735.1. Lineage (NCBI taxonomy): Eukaryota > Viridiplantae > Streptophyta > Magnoliopsida > Solanales > Solanaceae > Datura > Datura wrightii. The sequence continues at coordinate 61,918,500 of JASDFA010000016.1, read as the reverse complement.
TGTGAAGCAACCAGCAGGTTTTGTAAGTTTTGAGTTTTCTGATCATGTTTATAAATTAGACAAACCCTTGTATGGATTGAAGCAAGCTCCATGAGCTTGGTATGAAAGGCTGTCAAAGTTCCTATTGAAGCATGGGCACATAAGAGGTAAAATTGACAATACTCTCTTCTTGAAAACAAAAGGACAGGATTTGTTGATTGTGCAGCTATATGTGGATGATAAATTTTTTTGGATCAACCAACAGTCTCATGACTCAAGAGTTTGCAAATCTCATGAATGGAGAATTTGAAATGAGCATGATGGGAGAATTGAACTTTTTACTTGGATTGCAAATTAAGCAAACTCTTACTGGAATTTTGATTTATCAGTAGAAGTGTGTGAAGGAGACGCTCAAAAGATTCGATATGGAAACTGCTAAAGAGATTGATACTCCCATTGCTATTACCATAAAACTGGACCTGATGAACCAGGCCCATGTATAGAGTAGAAGCTGTAGGGGTATGATTGGGTCTCTCTTATATCTCACTGCAAGTAGACCTGACATTGTTTTTAGTGTTGGATTATGTTCTAGATTTCAAGCAAATCACAAAGAATCTCATCTCAAGGCTGTCAAGGGAATTATGAGATACTTGAAGGGAACCACTAATTTTGGGTTGTGGTACCCAAAAGGGAGCAACTTTTCCCTTGTGGGGTATTCTAATGTTGATTATGCAGGTTATCTGGTTGACAAGGAGAGTACAATAGGTATGGAACACTTCTTAGACTATTTTTGACATCCTGGTACATGAAGAAGCAAAACTCTGTAGCTCTATCTACTACTGAGGTTGGATATGTGGCAACTAGATTATGTTGTGCACAGTTGTTATAGATCAAGCAACAACTGATGGATTTTGGCATAAATATTGGACATGTTCCAATTTTGTGTGACAATACTAGTGCCATCAATATCGCCAAAAATCTTGTTCAACATTGGAGAACTAAATATATTGACATAAGACATCATTTTCTTAGAGATAATGTACAAAAAGGTCATATTTCAATCATATGTTGTTCTACGTAGGAGATATCTTTACCAAAGCTCTAAGCAGAGAGCAGTTTGAGAGGAACAAGTTAAACTTAGGGATGATTAAGATTACATAAGCCTCCTTCAATGATTGGCTAGATTAAGAATTTCACAAGTTTTACTGGCCAAATTTGTTATTCAATTTAGTCTTGCACATCTAAATGTGTGTCCCAATTCCAGGGTATTGATTTAATTAGACATAATTTTGTATTAAATTCTGAAGAGACTCAGTCCAAGCTAGTAATTATGAGTATTAACTCATGATTATCAGGTATGTTCTATCTCAATCCAAGTTATACTCTTATTGTGAAATAGTTGGGCCTGCCTGTTCCACACCCTCATTATTCTTAAAACTGTCATTACTCAGTCTTTCTCAAAAGGCTGAAATTGTCGACCCATCATCAATCATGTCCCTTTCAATTAGTCATTTCATATAGCACGATTCACCTCCCATCTCTATCTTATAAAGAAGGTAGTTGGATGAGTTTTTAAGAGCATCAGAACAATTGTCTCTTTTCAAATCTTGAATTCTTCTTCTTGATAGCTCTTCCTCTGCACCATGACTTCTTCCTCTTCTTCCTCAAGAAAATTTTTGACTGTTATAGCTGAACATACTTCTGCATCTCTTGTAAATGTAGTGAATAATTCTAAAACTCAGTCTCCAACCATTCCTCCCCATATTCTTTTCAAACTATCTGACTTTGCTTCCTGGAATGCGTTCAAAAACTAGTTCTCCTTTTCTTTACCCATTCCTCCATTTGATTTTAGCTCTTCTCACGAGGTTTGTGATATTTTCCCTCTCCAAAGCATTGAGAATGAGCGAGTACGATTTGTCGGTTTAAATTGAAAAAGGGTTCGAACTAGGTTGAAGAAAAAATTTGGGTCCCCTGTCTTCATGCCTGATGATGAACCATCTCATGAAACACCTTTATCTACTAGTCCATTCAGAGTTTTTGTTACAAGGACCAGGAAACGTCAAGAGGATGCAATTCTTGAGCAAGCTCTTCAAAAGAGAAAAAAGAAAAAATCATCTAGTGGTACTTCCTCTCAAAAGGAATCATCACCAAAGAAGGATTTACTCCCTAAAAAGGTTCAAAAAACAAAAGTGGTCATGAGGACCATTTCGAAATCTTCTTCTTTTGAGCCATATCAGTCTTCTCCTCCTGCCAAGTCTACATCAAATAAACCTATCAAGACTTCTTTAAAACCCTCTTCCAGACTCTCCTCCACACTTGCTTCTAAAGCCTTTTCTCAATCGACTACAAAAGCTCGTTTGCCGGGACGAGTTTCTCGACCTGGTCCTTCCACTGATTTGGAGGCAACTGATGATGATGTGTCTGAAGGGATTGACACATCTGGATATTTATGCTCAACTCTCCCACTTACTTCACTTTCAAAAATGTGTTGTTCTTAGGGGAAGAGTATTGATAGGTTTTGGTTGATTGGATATGGCCACATTGCTCGCCAAGTTGGAAGTCCAAGGTTGGAAGTCTTTGTTTCTTCTAGGGGATTTGCAAAGAAAATTTGGTAAACCTGAGGTTGTAGAATTCTATGCACGAGGGGTTGCGAATGGTTCACTTTTTTCATCTACTATTAGGGTAGTGTCCATTCATTTGGTGGCTAAAGATATGGCTAGGATCTTGAATATTCCCAATGGTGGTTGAGACCATTATGTTAAATTTGAATGGCCATCATTGGATAACTTGGTTTTTGCCTGTGATATTTGGAGAAAATTTTCAGGCCAACCTTCTTTTACTCAGCACCGGCATGTTCAGAAGAGGGAAATGTCTCCCCTCCATCACTTGTACTTTGATGTGGTTCATAAAATCCTAGTACCACAAAAGGAGTAAAGGACTGAGGTAAACTACCTTGATCTTACCATAATGGAACTTTTAGACACTAAAGTCAAGATTGATTTGCCTAGCTTGATGATCAAGCACATGCACCGTGTGCTTAGTAAGGATGACAAGAGACATGTACTTCCTTATGCCTTCTAGCTACCCCAAGTATTTAAGGATTACTCTGTACCTATAGTCTAGATATTTCAGATAGCCAAGGATGTACTTCGATAGGTGAAACATGTTGATCTACCTGCTTCAATGAGACGAGCATATACCCCTTTCCAAAGAATGAGAATTGCCCTAGTTGGGAAGACAACTGAATTGGAAGCTGTTCAAGCATCTCATGAAGAAGAAAAAGCTGATCTTCAGGCTAGAATTCATGAGTTACAATCAACTCTAGACATAGAAAGGGCTGCTAATGTGTAACACCCCAAAAGTTCCCAAGATTTAAAACTCGAAGTTGAAATGAGTTCAGTAGTAAAATATGTAAAATGGCCTCAGAACTACACTTCTAACGAGTCGTTAGTCCCTCTAATGGGTCGTGGAAGCAGTCGTGGTGAGATTTCAGGCTGGGCTACTGGGATGGAATGAGTCATATAATGACTCATTGGTATCTTTGATGGGTATTTATAAGGAGTCATGGGTAGGAGGCTAGTGTCCCAAGTTAGTGGCAACGGATGGGTGTAACGGGTTGTTGGAGCTAGTAACGACCCTGGTGTCAATCGTTGGAAGGTTCAGAAGGTTTGGTCCAGTGGGGGTGATGGATGGACTGACGAGTCTTTAGATCAAGTAACGACTCATCATGCGAGTCATTGGATGGTGAACTAGTTGAGGAGCCAGTATAGTTGACAGAAGGATGTGATGAGTCGTTAGATGTGGCAACGACTCATCATGTCTGTTGTTAGATTGAAGGAGCTAAAGCTTTGTAATCTTTCCAGTGCACCTAAAGGATGTTGACGACGAGTCGTTAGAGGGAATAACGACTCGTCATGAGAGTCGTGGTTCCAGATGGGGCCTTTTTTTCAGGTTTTTCCAGGGGTATTTTGGTAAAGTCTGATGCTCCCGGTTGTTAAGTGACATCATTTTAAGTATTTTTGGGGACGTTTTAAAGGGTTTTTCTAAGCCAAAGCCCTCATTCTCTCAACTCACCTTCCTCTCCTCTCAAGCTCAAGGATTCACCAAGGTTTTCCTCCAAGCTTCAAGGTGTAATTTCGAGTGGGGTTTCTTCTACCAAGTATGTGGGTTCTTCAACAAGGATATTCTTCCATCCTTGTGCTCCAAAATGTTTCATTAAAACCCGATTTCAACTAATCTCGAAAAGCATGATCTAGAGTTTGTCTGATGGGTAATTTCTTCTACATTTTCTTGAATGCTAAAATCTACCGTGATTATGAATTAATTTGGGATATAAATTAATAGGTTGTCTTGAATTGTGGTTAGATGATGGAAATGCATGAGTATAGAATGTTCTTCATAAATTGGTTTGAGCTTTGAATGGGTCTTTACTATTGTTCACTTAATTATCTTAGTAAATCGTGTCCATGTTTAAAATATGTGAATATCGTATGATTATCCCTAATAACCCAATTATGCCATTGATAACTATGTTGAGATGAGCTTATAGTTTATGGGCTTGATCAATTGAAAGTAAATTATGAATTATCAGTATGTTTTCGATGGAATTAATTGGGTATGAGGTGAATCTATGATAATGGCCTAATTATTGCATCTTTCTCATGAATTGGAGTAAATTTTGAAATGGGTCTTATGAAATGAAAATGTATGCTTCTCCCATGGTTTTGTTGTAAATATTGAGGTATGAGTTAAATGTATGGGTGGTTCGTAAATCTAAATAAAGGAAGAATTGTATCTATGATAAAGTATGAATTGAACCTATGGACAATGCATGACCCTATGCTACATGTTGAGGGAGATGAATTCGAAATTGGAATGTGGTGAAAGTATAGTGCATAATGTGAATCTTTAAAATGCTTATTAGTGTAACATGCTGGAAACAAATATTGAATTGGTTTCGTGATGATGTAAATTATGATGATAAAGCATGAGAATGATATTTCAGACTGTTGAGCTTGTGTGTATTGGAAAGTAGCCCTAGCTCTTTCGAAATGAATGTTGTATGATGAAAACTGTGAATGTTCTTGTCTCTGATTAGCTGTAGTAATTTAAACTAGCTCTAGCCTACTGGGACTCACATCCCTATTCACCAGCTGAGAACGTTTCCCCTTGGTCTATTGGGACTCACATTCCTAGTTTATCAGGACTCACATCCCTAGTTACCCACTGAGCATGTTTCCCTTAGTCCGACAGGACTCTCATCCCTAGTTAGTCAATGACTCTCTATATTAGAGAACACTCTCCCTTCGACAGCCAGGGACTCTCCCTTGGACAGTCATGGATTCTCTATGATATCCGTCACGGCTTTGGACCTCTGTATTGGTACCATTTACAATATTTTGCACATCAGTTGATCTTATGTAAGTGAATGTACTTATAAATTGGTTATGTTAATATGTATATGTGAATCTCATATAAGGTTGTTGTATCTCCTTTAAGTTATATTACTATTAATGTGTGTTCGATTTATTTCCTTTTTGTATAATTGTATGTTTCCGTTTATTTATGCTTCCTGCATACTCAGTATATTCTAAGTACTGACTGCATGCCTTTATGTGCTATATCATTTCATGATATAGATTCATGTCTCCAGACTCAGCCTCGTGGTTAGATACGCTTCGTCCTCTCTTAGCTGCTAGTGGTGAGTCCTCATCTACCGAGGACGTGATTTATGTTTCATTTTCCTTATTTTTTAGTTCTCAGACTTTAGTAGTTAGCTGGGGACTTGTCCTAGCAACTCATCAGTTTAGTAGAAGGCTTTTAGACTTGTCTAGACAGATTCAGCGTTGTATCTAAGTGTTGTTAAAAGTTCTTATAGTTTCCATTGGATTCTTGCTTTTAGCTTCTGCTTATTCATGTTGTTGGTCATTTCTATTGTTAAGTGTTATGCTATGATCATGCCATGGGATGGCTTGGAGCCTTTTGGGGTTCCTTGTCCCGTGTTATGGTTAGGGTGTGAACTCGGGTCGTGACAAATTTGGTATCAGAGAAAAGGTTTAGTGTGTCCTAGGGTTTTTGAAAGCTGCGTTAAGTAGAGTCTTCTTCATGGGTGTGAAGCATCACACTTATGATGAAGAGGATACAAGAAGTTTTATGAAGGTTCCCTTTTCTTCATGATTATTATCGTGCGTAGAGTATGAAGCTATAAACAATTCCTCCCTTGAATTGTGCTTTACGCGCTCGCAGATAATGCCTCCCAGATGAGAGAATGGAAGAAGACGTTGTAACGGCCGCTAGCAGGTACCACCAGCCCAGGCAAACCCAATGGATGATCATGTTACTCATGTCAAGTTCCGAGCAGCCTTTCATATATTGGCGTTGGCCCTAACCGCTCAGATTAACCAGCAGGCCATGACTCATGTTCCCCAGAATGGAAATGAAGCGGCCACAAGGATAAGAGATTTTCTCCGGATGAACCCACTCAAATTCTTAGGGTCAAAGGTTGACGAGGACCCGTATGAGTTCTTGGACAGGTTTTTCCCTCGAGAGTTGAGGGAGGCAAAGGCAGCAGAGTTTATTAACTTGAAACAGAATGATATGATTGTCCAGGAGTACGCATTGGAATTTACCCGGTTATCCAAGTATGCCCCGGAGATGGTAGCTGATTAGAGGGCCCGGGTGAGCAGGTTCGTGAACAGAGTGTCAGACTCCTTGGTTGAAGAGTGCAGGACTGCCATGTTACACAGGGACATAGACTTTCCATGCATGGTGAGATTCACTCAACAGATGGAAGCTGAACAAGTGAGGGGAAAAGTGAGAGAGGACAAGAGGGCTAGGACTAGAGATCTAGAGTTCTCCCAACAGAGGTCGAGTGGCAGACATCGCTCATATTGCCAGCAAAAATCATTGGCTCCAGCACCTTTGACAAACGGTGTTTCGTACAAACCCATAGTAAGGGAGATTACGTATCGATTGTGTATCAGCTGTGGGAAGCACCATTTGGGAGTATGCGTGGCCGGCTCAGATGTTTGTTTTTGGTGCGGTAAGGTAGGCCATAAGCACCAAGATTGCACAGTGGCTAAGCAAGGCGAGAGTAGATTCTCAACCACCTCTTCAGTAGCTCCGATAGCCCGTCCATTTCAGCAGGGTGCGTGCTCTAACCCGGGTGGCTGGCATTGTCAAAACCGCTCCTATGCCGTAGAAGCACACCAGGATAAGGGAAGTCGCCGGTAGTGGCCGCAGGTATGTTGTGAATCTTGTGTTACCCCTTATATATTGCCAACCTTAGTATTGAATAAGAGGCTTTGTAGTGATTTTGGGAAAGATATTGTCGATGTGTGATGTGAATAGCTGTTAGTGTAAGGCTTCTAGTGAAGGTTAGACGTGAAAGGGAAGTTAGGAGTTAGTAAATTAGCCTGATCTTAAGAAAGATTTTGGAGCCTTAGAATGATGACTTTAAGCTAACGGGGAGATAGTGAGCATGTGAAGTAAGTTGGACCTTGAGAATGCTAATAAAGGAGTTCCAGCCTTAGCAGTTGTGGTTTATCGATCTCTTCAGGTTCAGATAACCTCCCTTGTATTTCAATTGAAGTTAAGTTATGTCCACCTATATGTGTAGATTCCCGAGATTTAGAGGTAACCACTTCAGACAGTGATGCCAATCTTTCTTTATGAATCCTTTAGGCTCATCTTTATGTCATGAATTAGTTATGTGTGTCAACTCATGTTTTCCAGTAGGATCAGCCCGAACTCAGTCTATAGAAGTTGCTTAATAGATCAGTAGAACTAGGTTATCTCATGTATGTGCTCAGTTTTAGATGTCAAGAATGACTCGTGCTCATGAATTCCTTACCATCAGTTAGATTAGATATCACAAATTTTAGGTTAGTATCAAGAAGCGATTTGAGAGCGAAGGTTTAGTCCATATCAGTTCAGTGCCAGATAAAGGGGAAGAATCCTTTTCAGTGTTCTATCTAGATCCATGTTAGTAGCATGTACTTTGGTTTCTCTTGTGCCATGGTATGCATGTTCAATATCAATACTCAGTTCGGATGTGTAAGATTAGCCCGAAGTCGTATGCTCCATTGGTTTTAGCTTGGATTTTAGTTTCGCTCCTATCCTATCAGTATGTTTCGCCAATATTTGAGTACGAATGTTCCCAAAGGGGAGATATTGTAACACCCCAAAAGTTCTCAAGATTTAAAACCCAGAGTTGAAATGAGTTCAACAGTAAAATCTGCAAAATAGCCTTAGAACAACTCATCTAACGAGTCGTCAGTCCCTCTAAACGGTCGTGGAAACAGTCGTGGTGAGATTTCAAGCTGGGCTACTGGGAAGGAATGAGTCATGTAACGACTCTTTGGTATCTTTGATGAGTCGTTATAAGGATTCGTGGGTTGGAGCCTAGGGTCCCAAGTCAGTAGCAACGGATGGGTGTAATGGGTCGTTGGAGCTAGTAACGACCCGTGGTGTCAATCATGGGAAGGTTCTGAAGGTTTGGTCCAGTGGGGGTAAAGGATGGAATGACGAGTCATTGGATCAAGTAATGACTCATCATGTCAGTCGTTGGATGGTGAACCAGTTGAGGAGCCAGTGTAGTTGACAGAAGGATGTGATGAGTCGTTAGATATGGCAACGAATTGTCATGTCTGTCGTTAGATTGAAGGAGCTGAATCTGTGTAATCTTTCCACTACACCTAATGGACATTGACGACGAGTCGTTAGAGGGAATAATGACTCGTCCTGAGAGTCTGGTTCCAGATTGGGTATTTTTTTCAAGTTTTTCCCAGGGGTATTTTGGTAAAGTTTGATGCTCCTAGTTCTTAAGTGACATCATTTTAAGTATTTTTGGGGATGTTTTTAAGGGTTTCTCTAAGCCTAAACCCTCATTTTCTCAACTCACCTTCCTTTCCTCTCAAGATTAGGGATTCACCAAGGTTTTCCTCGAAGCTTCAAGGTGTAATTTCGAGTGGGGTTTCTTCTACCAGGTATGTGGGTTCTTCAATAAGAATATTCTTCCATCCCTGTGCTCCAACATGTTTTATTAAAATCCTATTTCAACTAATCTAGAAAAGCATGATCTAGGGTTTGTGTGATGAGTAATTTCTTCTACATTTTCTTAAATGCCAAAATCTACTATGATTATGAATTAATTTGGGATATAAATTAATGGGTTGTCTTGAATTGTGGGTTAGATGATGGAAATGCATGAGTATAGAATGTTCTTCATAAATCGGTTTGAACTTTGAATGGGACTTTACTATTGTTCACTTGATTATCGTAGTAACTCGTGTCCATGTATAAAATATGTGAATATCGTATGATTATCCCTAATAAACCGATTATGCCAGTGATAACTATGTTGAGATGATTTTAGAGTTTATGGGCTTGATCAATTGAAAGTAAATTATGCATTATCACTATGTTTTCGATGGAATTGATTGGGTATGAGGTGAATCTATGATAATAGCCTAATTATTGCATCTTTCTCATGAGTTGGAGTAAATTATGAAATGAGTCTTATGAAATGAAAATGTATGCTTCTCCCATGGTTTTGCTGTAAATGATGAGATATGAGTTAAATGTATGGGTGGTCTGTAAATCTAATTAAATGAAGAATTGTATCTATGATAAAGTATGAATTGAACATATGGACCATGCATGACTCTATGCTACATGTTGAGTGAGATGAATTCGAAATTGGAATATTGTGAAAGTATAGTTCATAATGTGAATCTTTAGAATGCTCGTTAGTGTAAGATATTGGAAACAAATATTGAATTGGTTCCGTGATGATGTAAATTATGATGATAAAGCATGAGAATGATATTTCAGAATGTTGAGCTTGTGTGTATTGGAAAGTAGCCCTAACTCTTTTAAAACGAATGTTGTATGATGAAAACTGTGAATGTTCTTGTCTCTGATTAGCTATAGTAATTTGAACTAGCTCTAGCCTGCCGGGACACACATCCTTAGTCACTAGTGGAGAACGTTTCCCCTTGGTCTATTGGGACTCACATCCCTAGCCTGTCGGGACTCACATCCCTAGTTACCCGCTGAGCATGTTGCCCTTAGTCCAACGGGACTCACATCCCTAGTCAGTCAGTGACTCTCTATATCAGAGAACACTCTCCCTTTGACAGTCAGGGATTTTCTCTAGCCGAGACGTTTTCCTTTGATAGTCAGGGACTCTCCCTTTGACCATAAGGGACTCTCCCTTGGACAATCAGGGACTCTCTATGATATCAGTCAGGGCTTCGAACCTCTGTATTGGTCCTATTTACAATATTTTGCGCATCAGTTGATCTTATATTAGTAAATGTCCTTATAAAGTGGTTATGTTAATACGTATATGTGAATCTCAGATAAGGTTGTTGTATCTCCTTTTAGTTATATTACTATTAATGTGTGTTTGATTTATTTCCTTTTTGTATAATTGTACGTTTTAGTTATTTACACTTCCTGCATACTCAGTACATTCAAAGTATTGACCGCACGCCTCTATGTGCTATATCATTTCATGATATAAATTCAGGTCTCCAGACTCAGCCTCGTGGTTAGATACGCTGCGTCCTCTCTCAGCTGCTAGTAGTGAGTCCTCATCTCCCGAGGACGTGATTTATGTTTCATTGTCCTTATGTTTCAGTTTTCAGACTTTAGGAGTTAGCTGGGGGCTTGTCCCAGCAATTCATCAGTTTAGTAGAAGGCTTTCAGACTTGTCTAGACAGATTTAGCTGTATCTAAGTGTTGTTAAAAGTTGTTCTTATGGTTTCCATTAGATTCTTGCTTTTAGCTTCCGCTTATTCATGTTATTGGTTGTTTCTATTGTTAAGTGTTATGCTAGGATCATTCCATGGGTCGACTTGGAGCCTTTCATGGTTCCTTCTCCCGTGTTACGGTTAAGGTGTGAACTCGGGTCGTGACATATTGCTAAAGCAATTCGTAGGTTGACCCAGCTGCTACCCATAGTTCCTCTATCCTAGTTTCTCCTTTATGCTTATCCCTAGCTCTGTTATTCTTGTTCTCAATCTTAGCATGTTTTTGCTTTCAGTATGATCTTAGTTATAGTATTGAACAATCTTTTAATATGAATGAAATGTTTGTTTTTGTGTAAATTGATTGGTGCTTCTTGCTCTTTTTAATCCTTTATTATGCCAAGTATAATTTTATCCTGATTGTTTTGGTGATTTCCCAGTGGCAATAAATTGCTTAACTCCATTATTTCACTTGTATCACGTTTGAATCAGCTTTTCGATGATGCCAAAAAGGGAAGAATACTATAGTCTGTGTAATATTTATAACCCACTGACTAACCTATTTCAATCAAGTGGATTCAGTCTACAGGTAAAGACAACTGACTGCGCAAACAACAATGAGTTTGTCATCATGAAAAAAGGGAAATTTGTTGGGTTCTATGTAATTTTGATGATTGACAAGATGATGATGAAACAAGTGGCTGAAGCTGTTTCAAAGGAGTGTCAAATACACTGTCTAAAGGAGCTAAAACTGTCTATAGACAAATATGCTCGAATAAAGGAATGGATAAGTCATATCAAACAAACTCAGGGAAATAAACACATGCTGAATTAGAAGTGTTGGAGTTTCATTACAACACAAAAGAAATAGAAGAGGTTGACTTGAAGAAGGACTCCAAGTAGGAGGAACTCTAAGGCGTGAAAAGGTTGTTGCAGCAAGGAGGTTGAAGTAGAAAAGAACTCTTTGAAGAGCTGTGTATATATAGAAGTAGGACTTCTCAAGGTAAAGTATTCACTTATAAAGAGAGATAAAGGTAGTTAATAATGTGAGAAACAGAGCAAGTTCTGAAGTGTGAAGAAACTCAACTGAAGAACTTTATCCTAGAAAAGTGAGAGGCTAGAATTAGCATTCTTGTACTAGGAGTTATTCATTGAGCTGTAATTTGTTGTAATCTTAATTGAGTGAGTTATGAACTGAATCAAGATCATTTAGTCTTCAACTTGAGTACACTAAAAGGAGTTGGAAACACATTCCTAGGGAGAAGTGTGAGTGGCTAGGAATTAGAGTTTATAATTTCTTTAGGCTACAAGAGTTGTAATCTTTTGTTGAAGAGACTCATTGAGTTAGTGAAGTGGGAGAAAATCCTATAGAGGTACCAGATCATGATTTTTCACCTTTTGAGATGGGTATTTTCTATGTAAAAATTATTGTATTCTTTACTTACTACATTTGACTATTTGATTGAAACACGTTAAGGAACCTATTTCATTTATAGGTAAACAGTTAAGTTAAAGATACGATATTGTGGTCTTGTAGAATAAAAGATACTAAACATACATGACTTATATAAATGAGGAAATAAAAATTAGATAAATAAATATATTAAGGGTCAAGACACTAAATGAAAGTTGGATTGTTCTTTGACTTACAAGCCCTCAAAATAAGCTTGGCAATAATAGAGTCATAAAGCTTTATATTCTTGAATTAATCCATCTTTATTTTTTGTAGGATTAGTACCCGATGAGGCAGAAAAGGGCCCAAATCGTTAAGTACTTCCTTCTATTTTAACTTTTAGGATGCACTCTTTTAAATGTTTCAAGACAAGATTGGAAAGATAGTCTTAAGTAGACTAATTATAAAAATATTTAGATATTAAAAGTAGTATGAAGCTTGAAAATGGTTCAGCATATTCTACTATGAAAATAGTATAAAGAAAGTTTGTCAATAGTGTTAAAATGAAGAACCAAAGTTTAAAAAAAATAGTAGGAGATGTCGAGTATTTCACACCTTTTGAAAAGTGACATATAAGTTTAAAAGAGGGAGTAACGTGTTACTTTATTTTATAAAATCATATATTACTTATCATCATTTTTCGTTAAATACTTGGCCTCATTTGGGGAAATAACTAATCCATTTTTTCATATACAATGACTGAGTTGCATATAATGATTCACCCTTGATATGGTATGCTTGAGCTTCATGCAATGACTCCGTTAGATCAACAATTATCATATAAAAAAATATTCAAAGCGACATGTTAAGAGAATAAAAAATTAGACAAAGATGACATGTGAATAGTTTTAACTAGAAGGGAAACCTTTGCAAATAATTACAACAACTATGGAAAGTGAATCAACTAAGGCATGAGAAGATAGAACTTGAAAATCAACAACCTACACTAAAGTTTTGAACTTTGATATAGAACCATCAAACATATATTAGCATTAAATGTAATGAACATAACCTAAAGAACTAATTAATAAAATAGTTACTTTCCTAGGATGAAAAGATTTATCATGCATCCTACTAATAATTTAATCATATGATAATAATATCTAGATTCTAAAGTTTCCTAAGCCTAAACTTGTTTTTCTGTGTACTTTGGACCAATCATGACTAGAAGGTCATAGAATGAATTAAAATTAATGACTAGACTATTGATTTGAATACAAATTGTAATACCTCGGAAAGACCTAAGAATAGATCCGGGAGTTTAAATTCAAAAGTGCAGAAAACTAGCAAAAATATCACAGAACAGACGACCCGACGACTCGTGGTAGGATACCACGAGATATCATATACAGTCGTGGTTTGGGAAGTCAGGGAAGCAGTGGTGACAACGGACGGTGTAACGACTCATTGTCAGGAACGACGAGTTGTTGTTACCAGTCATCAGAAGGAATGAACTTAGGTTGAGGAGGAAACAATGGGCCATCCCACGATCCGTGGTGAGAGAAAACGACCCATTTTTTAAAGTCGTTACTAGTTGGTTGTGGTTTCTAGTGCATTCAATGGATGGAGACCACGACTCGTTGGATGCCACCATGAGTCGTGATGAGGCTCGTGGAAAAAGACGTCAAATTTGGTCAAGGGGATGAAGACGGTTGATTCAAAGACCCGTGGTTTGTTGTAATGACTCATCCTATCGAGTCGTGGGAAGGATATGAGGCATGTCATTAGGAAGTGGACATGACGACTTGATACCACGAGCCATGGTATGATGCCACGACCTGTCGGGTCAGTCGTTGGTTTGTCCGGACCAGATTTTAGGGAAATTATTTTAAGGGTATTTTCGATCTTTCCTCATTTTTATCCCTAAACTACGTCATTTTGGTTATTTTTTGAGTGTAATAAGAGGAGTTAAGTCCATATTGCATGCCCATTCTCATGCAAGGTTTCTAGAGAGATTTTGGGAGATTCAAGGCCTTCTTCCCCAAAAATTTTCTTCAATTTTCTTTGTGGGTGTTCAGGGAGCTTTAAGTTCATCCATTCCTAGGTATGTATGATTTTAAAATTGGTGGAATTCTTCCTCACCCATGCCCAATTTCGATTAAAGTCATGAATTCTTCTACTCAAATTCCATGGGGTTTTACCCAAAGCATGTCAATGTGATTTCTCCTTATGGGTATGTTTTAATTGAGTTTTTCTTACGGAAATATGCATGATGGACAGGTTTTACTATTATTTTCTCATGTTTCAATCTTTTTAAATCTAAATCACCCATTTATGAAAGTTCATAAAAGTTATGATTTATGATGAGTATTCTTTATTTTAAGTTTATTGATTATGGAAATGCATGAATCTAAGTTACCTATGTTTATGGGTATATTTTGGAAAGAAATGAATATGATGAAGTATTGGGCAATGCCCATATGATGACGAATGATTATGATTTATCGAATTATGATGTTGGCCAATAAAAAGGGGCCTTGATTCTTGGCTAAGCATGTTTTAAAAAGGGGATCAATGATAATAAATGTTATATCTTAGCCAATGAATTTTTATGCATGATGTTAATGATTTATGTATGAGCCTATATGCATGTTTTTGGGAGTCGTGTCTAGCACCGAACAACCCGACGTTCAAAGGACTACACCGGTGTCTCATAACCACGTGCCACTGTGGGTTGCAAATGTTATGATGTTATGATTATGATCCCCTCAAATGTGATATCACGCCTTCTGCACGACCCTCGCCTGGCAAGCCAAGGTCGGTTTTGCCCACTTGAGGGAGATAGTGGGGCATCATGAAAGGCTCTACCATGATGGTATCGGTTATGAAGAGTCCTCCCATTGTTCCACATGTTTTTGGCATTTTTATGTCTATGTTATTGGCTCAAATTATGTTTCGATACTGTTTTCTTACGATTATGACAATGAATGATTCTGAATGATTTGAAAGCCTTGAGCCTTATGATTATTATGAAGATTTTAATGTAAGCATGATGTCCTACTCCTATGTCTATTTATGAGTTTTACTCTACTTTTAAAATGTCCATTTTACTATTGCATACTCATTACATTCCACGTACTGACTGCATACTTTCTATGCTATATCGTTTCATGATACAGGGTCCGGATCTCAGGCTCATCCTCACCCTTAGGGCGTCTCAACTTACGCTTTCAGATCATTGGTGAGTCCTCATATTTCGAGGGCTATTTTATACACTTTCATATTGTTTATGTTTCTGCATTGGTCGGGTTATTTGGGGATGTTGTCCCATCAACCCATCTCTTGTTTTAGAGGCTTTCAAACTTAGTAGAATTGACCATGACTGATTTTGACATCATTTTGGGTATGGATTGGTTGTTTGCATGTTATTCTTTGATTAATTGTAGGACCCGTACCATGGAGTTTCATTTTTTGGGTGAGTCAGTTGTGGAGTGGAAAGGAAGTTCGGTGGTGCCAACAGGTTGGTTTATTTCCTATCTGAGGGCTAGGAAGATGTTCTCAAAGGGGTGCATGTACAACCTTGTTAGGGTTAAGGATATGGAGTCCGAGACTCCAACTATTCAGTCAGTTTAGGTGGTATGCAAATACCCGGAAGTCTTTCCTAAGGATTTTTCAGGTGTTCCTTTCGAAAGGGAAATTGATTTCGGTATTGATCTATTGCCAGATACGAAGACTATTTCTATCCCTCCTTACAGGATGGCTCCAGATAAGCTAAAGGAATTGAAGGAGTAGTTGAAGGATCTGTTGGACAAGGGCTTCATTAGACTGAGCCAGTCCTCATGGGGTGCAACGGTTCTATTTGTTCAAAAGAAGGACGGTTCCTTTCTCACGTGTATTGACTATCAATCATTGAACAAAGTTACTGTTAAGAACAGGTACCCATTACCCAGGATCGATGATTTGTTTGACCAGCTTCAGGGTGTCAAGTGCTTTTCCAAGATCAACCTTAGGTCCGGGTATCATCAGCTTAGAGTTTGGGAGAGCGACGTCCCGAAGACCGCTTTTAGGACTCGATATAGTCACTACTAATTTGTTTATGTCTTTTGGGCTAACCAATGCTCCTGTAGCTTTTATGGACCTGATCAACAGGGTGTTCAAGCAATATTTGGATATGTTCGTGATCGTGTTCATCGACGACATTCTTATATACTCTCGGAGCAAGGAGGAGCATGCCACTCATTTTAGAATAGCGCGCAAACCCTCAAGGATCGTCAGTTGTATGCAAGCTTAGCTAGTGTGAATTTTGGATGAACTCGGTAGCGTTTCTGGGTCATGTGGTATCAAGCGAAGGCATAAGGGTAGATTCCCAAAAGATAGAGGTAGTGAAGAATTGGCCTAGACCGGTGAATCCTTCAGAGATTCGAAGTTTCTTGGGCCTAGCTGGCTACTACAAGAGGTTTGTTGAAGGTTTCTCATCCATTGCAACACCTTTGACTAAGTTGACTCAGAAAAAGGTGAAATTTCAATGGTCGGATGCTCTTGAGAAAAGCTTCCAAGAGTTGAAGACCCTTCTCACTTTACCACCAGTGTTGACCTTACCCGAGGGTACCGATGGCTTCGTTGTATATTTTGATTCTGTGAGTGTCGGATTGGGATGTATGTTGATGCAGCGTGGGAAGGTAATAGCATATGCCTCAAGACAACTGAAGGTCCATGAAAAGAATTACCTGACCCATGATCTTGAGTTGGCCGCGATGGTGTTTGCATTAAAGATATGGCGGCATTACTTGTATGGGGTCCATGTGGATGTATTTATGGATCACAAGAACTTGCAGTATATGTTCACCTAGAAGGATCTGAACCTTCGGTAAATGAGGTGGTTGGAATTACTTAAGGACTATGACATGAGTGTCCTTTACCACCCAGGCAAGGCTAACGTGGTTGCAGATGCACTTAGTAGACTCTCCATGGAAAGTGTGTCCCACGTGGATGAAGGAAAGAAGGAGTTGGTGAGGGATGTCCACTGACTCGCAAGGTTGGGAGTTAGATTGATTGATTTGACCGATGGCGGTGTTGTTGTGCATAACGGGTCAGAATCGTCCTTGGTAGTTGATGTTAAATCTAGACAAGATGAGAATCCCATATTGAGGAAGCTGAAGGAGGTGGTACAGAATCAGAAGGTGGAGGTTTTCTCCCAAGGGGGAGATGGTGTGCTGCGATACCAGGGTCGATTATGTGTTTCGGACGTTGATTATTTGAGAATTCAGATATTGCATGAGGCACATGGTACCAGATATTCTATTCATCTAGGATCCACGAAATTGTATCGGGATTTGCGAGAAATCTATTGGTGAGATGGCATGAAGAGCGATATTGCAGAGTTCGTAGCAAAATGCCCAAACTGCCAGCAAGTGAAAGTCGAACATCAAAGGCCGGGAGGCTTACTTCAGGATATTAGCATCACCACTTGAAAGTGGGAAGAGATTAATATGGACTTTGTTATATGCCTACCTCGTACTTGCCGATGCTACGACTTCATTTGGGTAGTGGTGGACAGGTTAACTAAGGCCGCACATTTCTTACCAGTCAAGACCACGGATTCAGGGGATGATTATGCTAAGTTGTATATTCGGGAGTTAGTTCGACTTCATGGTGTGCCCTTGTCTATTATTTCAGACCGAGCTACTCAATTTACTTCTCAATTCTGGCATTCTTTCCAAAAAGGACTTTGGGCGCAAGTTAACCTCAGTATAACCTTCCATCCACAAACAGACAGCCAAGCCGAAAGGATATGTTGAGGGCATGTATTATAGATTTTAAAGGTAGATGGGATGATCATGTGCCCTTGATCGAGTTTGCTTATAATAACAGTTACCACTCTAGTATCCAGATGGCACCATTCGAGGCTCTCTACGGGCGAAGTTGTATATATTCCATTGGATGGTTCGAGGTTGGTGAGGCAGCTATGATAGGCCTAAAGTCGGTTCATGAGGCGATGGTGAAGGTTCAGTTGATACGGGACCGGTTGAAAACTACTCAAAGTCATCAGAAATCGTATGCTGATGTAAGGAGAAGAGATTCGGAGTTTGGTGTGGAAGACTGGTTGTTTCTAAAGGTATCTCCCATGAAGGGATTCATGCGGTTCAGAGAGAAAGGTAAACTCAGTCCCCGCTATATTGGTCCCTATCGAGTTGTGAGGAGGGTTGGTAAGGTGGCATATGAGTTGGACTTGCCACCAGAGCTATCTTCGGTTCATCCCGTCTTTCATGTGTCACTTTTGAAGAAGTTCTTGGGTGATCCAGCCTTGGTAGTCCCAGTAGATAGCATTGGGGTGAAGGACAGTCTCAGCTATGAAGAAATTCTGGTGGAAATCTTAGATCGTCAAGTCCGTAACTAAGGAACAAAGAAGTAGCTTCGGTTAAAATATTTTGGAGGAATCAACATGTTGAGGGAGCTACGTGGGAAGCTGAAGTGGGTATGATGGCTAAATACCCACATTTATTCTCTACTGGCTTAGTTCCGACTTGAGGTATCAGTTTTGCCCTATGAATCTATTTAGCTTTCATGTTCAGTTCATGTGTGCAAGTTTCTTTTATGTGTACGAATGCATATGTGACGCATGAGATCAGTTCAGCTATATGGTTTGATTCAGAGATAGTCATTCCGTGAAAAATTTCAGTTAAAATGATCAATATATAGCTATGATAAATTGTATGTTTCTTTTTGCTACTTGTTTCCTACATTCGAGGACGAATGTTCCCAAGGGGGAGATATTGTAATACCCCGGAAAGGCCTAAGAATAGACCCAAGAATTTAAAATTGAAAAGTGTAGAAAACTGGAAAAAATATCACAGAACGGACGACCTACGACTCGTTTTAGGATACCACGAGTCGTCATATACAGTCATGGTTTGGGAAGTCAGGGAAGCAGTGGTGACAACGAACGGTGTAACGACTCGATGTTAGGAACGACGAGTCATTGTTACCAGCGTTAGAAGGACTGAACTTAGACTGGGGAGGAAGAAACGGGCCATCTTACGATCGATGGTAAGAGAAAACGACCCGTTGTGTCAAGTCGTTACTGGTTGGTTATGGTTTCTAGTGCATTCAACGAATTGAGACCACGACTCGTTGGATGCCACCAGGAGTCATGGTGAGGCTCGTGGAAAGAGAGGTCAGATTTGGTCAAGGGCTGACGACGGTCGATTTAACGACCCGTGGTTTGTTGTAATGACTCGTCCTATCGAGTCGTGAGAAGGATCTGAGGCATGTCATTAGGCAGTGGACCCAACGACTTGATACCACGAGTCGTGGTATGGTGCCACGACCCGTTGGGTCGGTCGTTGCTTTGTGCGAACTGGATTTTTGAAAAATTATTTTAAGGGTATTTTTGAATTTTCCTCATTTTTAGCCCTATACTATGTCGTTTTGGTTATTTACTGATTGTAATAAGAGGAGTTAAGTCCATATTGCATGCCCATTCTCATGCAAAGGTTCTAGAGAGATTTTGGGAGATTCAAGGGCTTCTTCACCAAAAATTTTCTTCAATTTCTTTGTGGGTGTTCATGGCGCTTTAAGTTCATCCATTCCCAGGTATGTAGGATATTAAAATGGGTGGAATTCTTCCTCACCCATGCCCAGTTCCGATTAAAGTCATGAATTCTTCTACTCAAATTCCATGGGGTTTTACCCAAAGCATGTCAATGTGATTTCTCCTTATGGGTATGTTTTAATTGAGTTTTTCTTATGGAAATATGCATGATGGGCAGGTTTTACTATTATTTTCTCATGTTTCAATCTTTTTAAATCTAAATCACTCATTTATGAAAGTTCATAAAAATTATGATTTATGATGAGTATTCATTATTTTAAGTTTATTGATTACGGAAATGCGTAAATCTAAGTTACCTATGTTTATGGGTATATTTTGGAAAGAAATGAATATGATGAAGTATTGGGCAATGCCCATATGATGACGAATGATTTACGATTTATTGAATTATGATGTTGAACGATAAAAAGGGGCCTTGATTCTTGGCTAAGCATGTTTTAAAAAGGGGATCAATGATGATAAATGTTATATCTTAGCTAATGAATTTTTATGCATGATGTTAATGATTTATGTATGAGCCTATATGCATTTTTTTGGGAGCCGTGTCTAGCACCGAGCAGCTCGGTGTTCAAAGTACTACGCCGGTGTCTCATAATCACGTGCCACCGTGGGTTGCAAATATTATGATGTTATGATAATGATCCCCTCAAATGAGATATCACACCTTATGCGCCAGGCGAGGGTCGGCTTTGCCCACTTGAGGGAGACAGTGGGGCATCATGAAAGGCTCTACCATGATGGTGTCGGTTATGACGAGTCCTCCCATTGTTCCACATGTTTATGCATTGTTATGTCTATGTTATTGGCTCAAGTTATGTTTTGATAAAGTTTTCTTACGATTATGATAATGAATGATTATGAATGATTTGAAAGCCTTGAGCATTATGATTATTTTGAAGATTTTGATGTAAGCATGATGTCCTCCTCCTATGTTTATTTATGAGTTTTAATTTACTTTTAAAATGTCCATTTTACTTACCTTGCATAATCAGTACATTTCATGTACTGACCACATACTTTCTATGCTGTATCGTTTCATGATACAGGGTCTAGATCTCAGTCTCATCCTCATCCTTAGTCGTCTTAGCTTACACTATCAACTTATTGGTGAGTCCTCATGTTCCGAGGGCGGTTTGATAGACTCCCATGTTGTTTATGTTTTAGTACTGGTCGGGTTAGTTGGGGATGTTGTCCCATCAACCCATCTTATATTTTAGAGGCTTTCGGACAAGTATGTAGTATGCAGTTGTGTAAACATTTTGGTATTTGTTGATGCTATGTTATGATTACGTTTCCGCTATATCTTTATGATTATTGTTCCACTTATTTGAATGGAATTAGTTGAATGCATGTGCCATGGGTTGACTTGGTGTCTCTCGGGGTCCCTTGTCTCGTGTCTACGATCGGGTGTACGTTCTAGTCGTGACACAAATACATTAAAGTAAGTTAAATAAATACAATATTAGCCTTAACTAAATTATATTGAAGCTTCAGGATGAGTTTTTCAACTGCAACGTCATGACCTACGATAATCGAATCAGGAAACAGCTATACGCCTACTAGTTTTCGTGATGATTGAATTTTAATAATTATCAAATAAATATATCTACTTGGCACTTCAGTAAAAAAAAGAATTAGAATTATTTTTGGAGCGATGCACATTCTAATCCTTTATATTTCAATAGCAACTGAAGAAGAGTGACATCAAACATAAAACAAATTTTTATTCAACGTCTATTCACATAAATTCTTAAGAAAGCCAAGCAAAAATTCTTTTCAGATTTTGAAAATAGCATAAAGAATGCATGTTGATAGTCTTAAGATATAGAAAAGTTTTAAAAAAATAAGAGGTGATGTTGAGTCTTTTGCACCATTAAAAAATTGGGCATATAAGATTTTAAAAAAAGGGAGCAACATGTTGTTTTATTTGTAAAGATATATATTACTCCATGTAAAGCCTAACCTTTATCATCATTTTTCATTATATACCTGATCCTGTTTGGGGCAACAACTCTATTTTCATGTATGCAATGACTAAATAGCATGTGATGATACTCCCTTGATATACATGACTCCAGTTGATAAACAATTTTTATGTAAAGAAATATTTTAGAGAGACA
This sequence comes from Datura wrightii, assembly GCA_035772735.1. Lineage (NCBI taxonomy): Eukaryota > Viridiplantae > Streptophyta > Magnoliopsida > Solanales > Solanaceae > Datura > Datura wrightii. The sequence goes on along the minus strand of JASDFA010000016.1, from coordinate 61,896,642 downwards.
TGTTAAGGAAATACAAAATTGAACAAAAATGATATGTCAATAGAATAAACTAAGAGGAAACCCTTGCAAATAATTATAGAAACAATGAAAAGTGAATCAACTAAGGCACGAGAAGACAAAAACTAAAAGCCAACAACCAGGACTAAAGTTTTGAACTTTGATACAGAACCATCAAACTTGTATCAGCATTGAAGGTTACAAATAATCTAAAAAATCTAGAGAACTAATTAATAAAACAATTACTTTTCTAGGATGAAAAGATTCATCATGCAACCTAATAATAATTTAATCATATGATAATAATACCAAGATTCTAATGTTACCTAAACTCGAACTTGCTTGTGTGACTAGAAGGCCATAAAATGAATTAAAACTAATGATTAGACTACTGATTTGAGTACAAATCCATAAACATAAGCCAAAAAAATACAACATTGGTCTTAAGCAAATATCTTTGAAGTTGTAGGATGGATCTTTTTGACTACGACGTCAAGGCCTGTGACAAGAGAATCAAGAAACAATCATTTACATACTAGCCTCTTAATTATAAGTGTTGATATGCAATACACCCATTAGTAAAATTCTGCTAAACAGAGATCCATGACTCTAACACCGAAACAACCTTTTCTCTCATCTTTTCCTTAAAACTACCCTATTGCCAAGTAACAATGATATTAAATATAGAGAGGAGTTGGGGGAGTATGAGAAGAGTTGATTGATTTGTGATTTAGAAGTGGGATCACCTACATATCCCTAGCTGGTAGGATGTAGGTGGAATGGAGCTCAAGAATAGATGTTTGACCTTTGCTGGTGAGTTTATACTTTCTTCCAACAAATTTCCCAATTCATTGCTTAGAGTTTTCTGCTAAATCTTTCACAAAAATCTTGCTTAGAGTTTTCTGCTAAATCTTTCACAAAAATCTAAGGTGCAACCATTAGTAAAAAAATTAGTTTGAGGTATTGATATATTAGTGCAGGTGCAAATGTTTGTGTGAAAATATTTAAATAAAATTAGTGGAGGTGCAAATTAGTATGTCCTATTTTAACATGGACAAACCTAAATGTCCTATTAAAGGCAGACAAGCTTAATGTCCTATTGAAAAAGCAGACAAGTCTAATGTCCTTTCAAAGGTGGATGATCCTAATGTCCTATTGAAGGCGGATGAGCCTAAGTGTCCTTTTGAAGGCAGACCAGCTTAAATGTCATATTATAAAGTGTATGTACCTAAATGTTTTATAAGGCGGACGAACCTAGTGTCCAATTGAAGGCAAGCTAACCTAAGCATCCTATTATAAGGTGGACTGACCTAGTAAATTCTTTTTGAGAGAGAAAGAACTTGATATGTACTATTTGAGGTTGGACAAATCCAATATGTCCTAGGTAAGGATGGGTAGACCCGATATATCCTGTATTAGGGTGGAGGAACCTAATATAGAAAGAGAAAATCATATGTATCTTGCTAGAAAAAGGATGAAGTCAGACGTAGGCCGAACTTGAAGTTGAAGAGAGTGCTAGATTATTGAATGGTCGTTTCAGTCATGATTGGATAAATTTGTCGAAACTATAATGAATAAATCCAAAATCATGGAGAGTGCAACTATGAGATCAAGAAAATGATGTATCATAAGAGATCTTAGAGAGGGTATGACTAGTATGGATGATCTTTTTAAGACTAATAGTGGTTGGATAAATTCAATCAGATTATGCGACTCTATTCAGCTCATGAACAATTCAATTTTCACAAAAAAAACAATAATTATTTTCTGAAAGATTGATCCAAAGTACAGTATGACAGCAAAATATCAATGTAAATGGCTAAGAATATAAATAAATAAAACTATAAACAATTATAGGAATGAAAGCAAAATTAACTGGAAATAATTAGAAGAATAAACAAGTAATTTTCACATAAAAGATGAAATATTTCAGGGGAGGGAGCCTCTTTGTGCTAAAAAGCAAGCTGAATCAAATGGGCGAGTCTTAGTGCTTAACTTAGGTAGTAAATTCTTAACTAAACAAGGATGTTCTATGGCATAAAACTCAATCCAACAGTTCTTGCTGGTTCCTTTTAGAACTCAAATGACATAGGTTGGACATATTAAAAACTTTTAGAATGCCCAGTGAGTGATTTGTCAGATATAAGACTCAAATGGTCCCTCTTCTTAAAATCTTCTTGAAAGTTGAGAAGAATAATCATACTAATAACTCAAAAGTTACTATGGCATACACTAAACAACTATTAGTTTTACCATCTTCAAGCATGTGCAAAATGACTCTAACAAGCCTGATAATTAGTGATTAGGTTTGACCAAGATGAATGGACTACAATTATGGATAAGCGATACTTGAAATTTAACTTAGCTTGTAAAATTAATTTGAAAGCCTAAAAGATATGCTAAGTTGACATTGATATTACATTAGAAGAGGTTGGATGAGGGGGTAAACATAAGGCAAGGTTTATTGTGAAAGTAGGAAGATAAAGGCTTCAGATGATTTCTATCTTCCAAAATAATTGAACAAGTTATAAGTGATGGAATATGTAAGGTGAATTTACCACTTATATCGGACACTAGTATGATCTTTGCAAAGATTTTGGGGTGAGTGATTTCTTAGTTGTTTAACTTAGAAGGACATATGCCAAAACATATATGAGATACCCAACTAGCTACATTAAGGAACCATGAGGAAAAACATATCCATTTGCGGGTCTAGTATATGTGGTCTCATTGACTAATCATGATAAGCCAAAGAGGTAGTGGTGTTACATTGTAATGATTGATGATAAGACTACATATTCAATGCAAAGAGATGATAGAGGACCTAGACAAGAGAAACAAGTCAGTGATATTAGAATAAAGACACCAAAGAATGATTTTTACGTGTCATGACAGGACAATTGTGTGTCTGTTGATTATTTGGGCATATGAATAGGAAATATGATAAGCCCATTTACACGATAAGTTGAGATTGATGCCAAGAGTGATGATGAAATCAATGGATTTGTGCATCTCATGTAAAAAGTTGGTGGTTAATAGGGTGCATGAGGATTAATACCGATGAGCCCAAGGATTGAGCGAAGTTAAATCTAAAGGTGATGCTTCAAGGATAAGCTACATACCGGTGGCATATAAAGTGAAAATTCAGGAGAATACTTAAAAGATAAAAGGTCTAAACTAAAAATTAAGGAAGATACTTTAATTAAATATTTATGTCATAAATATATTAAGGGTCAAGAGACCAAACTAAAATTGGATTGTTCATCAACCTACAATCCCTCAAAATAACTCGACCGAGTCGTAAGCTTTAGATCCTTAACCTAAATCCAACTTTATTGTTTGGGGGATAAGTATCCAGCGAGGCAAGTAGAAAAAGGCCCAAACCATTAAGCACTTCCTTCTCTTTAACTTTTTAGTCTCAACATTTAAATGTTTCAAGAAAAGATTTGAAATATCAAATAGATTAATAGTAAAAACATTTGGATATTAAAAGTAGAATGAATATTTAAAATGCGTCAAATGTCGATGCATCACAATCCCGCCACAACATAAGGATCGATTTAGTCCTACTGGACATCACACATGCCCACTCAATAGTTACAAATAGGGTCAAGAAATTTAGTTGTACATATTGAAAGGAAATCATACATTTTTGAGCCTATGAGCTTAAATTCTAACCATGTTATTATTTGTCAAGGCTAAGAACTTGTAATACCCCGTATAGTTTAAACAATAAACTTATACTTTTGAGGTAGGAATAAGAGTACTTAATAGGATAAGAATGAAGTGTTATGAGGTATTAGAGTCACTCAATGATTTTATTTAAGATTGGACGTTGATCAAGTAGTAGCACGAAATTCGGCAAAACTTATCGCAAATTTCCTTCTTGAGATTCTTTGAAATTTAGATCAAATATCTGAAGGATTTTCTCTTAATTTATAAATAATTAGGGGGCCTACAACCTATAAATTAATGGTCTATGAATCTAGTTTCCAATGCATTAAATTTTTTGTGAATCCGACTTTGAAATAGAGAGATATTCATGTTTTTGCGAGACCGCACAAGCAGGCATGTCAAAAATAACTAAGGTAGTGGAGGACTATTTAAGCCTCTTTGGACAGTTGTTGGTCATCTAAATCCATTTTCCAAAAAATCACTTCATAGGAAACACATCTCATGATCTCTCCGTGGTTTTTTTTGGGTATTGGGGATGGAAGTCATAAGTCCAAGTGATTTTGGTGTCGGGACTTGGATCTTCGAGTAGATCGCATCATTGAGTTGTGTTTTGGCAGTTTGGTAGCTGCTTTCCATTGCTGGTTGGTAATTTGTTGTTCTTTGTTGGTTCTTAGTATGTTTAGGATGCTTAAGGAGTTGTTGTTTTTATTTTAGATATGTTACAGCCAAATTAATAAAGAACTAGTCGGTAAACTTTTTTTTGTATTGTTTCTCTTGTCGAATCTTCTAGCAGTGTGTTGGTGATTTGTTTTCTTCTTTTAGGAAGTATATTGGTGTACTTGGGGAGTGGAGGTTCGACTCTCTTGGCTTAATCGACGTTTGAGGTATGTATAGGCTATTTCTTTCCTTTTTCAGCATGATTTCCGTAGGCTTGTGCTAGTATTATTATCATGCGTGTGGACTGTCTCATGAAGCCTTGAATTCGTGATAGGTGTACCCTTGGTTGAGCTACAGTTTATATGGTTTTGTGTGTTGATGTTGTCATAAGTTTGGGTTAGACTTGTGTGTAGGTGGGCATGTCAACGAGTCGAGAAACCCTTAGAATTAGTTTGTATCACGAGTGTCGATTGACACAATGGTGAGTCAATTAGGGGATGTTCAGGGTATTTAATTGTGAAAATTGTTTGTGAATGTTTGTGATTATGATTGTATGTTCTAATTGAGGCCTTTAGGCTCATGGATACTCGATGCACAGGAGTGTTTTCAGCCGAGGGGTTGAGCCCACAGAGTGAACAACCTGCGTGGTTGAGGATGATGTCTTACATAGTGTAAAATGAAAAGATGATTTGAGAGTGGTCCAATATGTTTGAGCCTTTCCGGGATTGCATTGGTTCTCCTAGATGGATTGAGCTAGCTAACTGCACAACCGAGAGATGGTCTGGCAGTTCCTGATTGATGAGATAGTTAACTTGTGTTATCTTCGTATTGATTGGTGAGATTATATTGTGGATTGGAGCTTCCTATATGTCCCTGGTACGTGGGTTTCTAGGTTGTGTTTTTTGTTGTTTTTTCTCTATCTTCTGTTAGCTATCTAATATCTCTGAACTTTTGTCTTATTATTGCATTTCATGCTCGATATATTGTGTACTGACACCCTAGTCGGGCGCTGCTTTCATGCCTATAGGTCCTGACTATCAGGTTGATCAAGGTCACCGAAGTTGAGTTGAGTTCCAGACTGGTGTGGTAAGCTCCATCTTGTTTGGAGATGCCTTTTTGTGGTTTTGTGTACATATTGGGTAGGTAAGGGCCCTGTCCCAATCAGTGTTAACTAGTTAAACTCTTTAAAGGCTCACAGACAATACCTGTTAGGTTTTAAATCTTGTAGTAGGTCATGCAAATCCCTGTATATTCCTTTTGGTTATGTGTGGTCTTGAGGACCTCAGTAGCATAATATTTAATCTCCACGTTTTGTTGATTACTATTATTGGTATCTTATTTTAAGCCGAACCTGATTGGTTCTGGCTTGTTGTGGTTAGTTTTGTGGTAGGGTGTGCTCTATCAGGTATGACACAGGGTACCAGTCATGCCCCTTCGGCTTTGGGATTTGACATACTTGGTATTAGAGCAGTTCTTATCCTAGGGAGTGTATGAGTCGTGTCTAATATAGTCTTGTTTATGTGTTCATTGTGCAACATACTTATAGACAAGAGGAAATAGGGTTTTTAGGATGTTACTCTTTTTTTAAATCAAATTGTGTGCTAAGTCTGAAGTTGTAGGAGTTAGTTCTAGACTTACGTTTATTAAATTATGCAGGGATACCTATAACTCGGAGATAGTGGCCGGATAGCGGCTAGATATTGTAGAAGGTGAGGGTACTAATAGGGTACAACCTATAGAGATAGACCTATCTGAGGCCCAGGATGAGGCCATCACTCTACCACCAGAACCAGTACAACCTAGCTAGAGATGTTCCAAGGGCTGAGCAGGCCCCAACGGCTGCAGCGGCTCCAACACATCCACCAATTGCGACATATCTGAAGTTGGGGGCTGCGGTACAGTTGCTAGAAAAAGTGGTGGTGGAACAGTTAGAGATTGGGGTACAACCAAGTGCAGGGTTTGGAGAATGTACTAGGATTTCTAGGACTCGAGAGTTCATAGCTTTGAATCCTCCAGAGTTCTCTGAGAAACAGTAAATGAGGACCGGCAGGACTTCGTGGATCAGTTGTATCACATCTTTTGAGTTATGTATGCCACTCCTATTAATGCTGAAGAGTTGACAATGTTTAGATTATGCAAGGTGGCTGTATTATGGCATGAAAGTTGGGAGCGCTTGAGGGGTTGAGATGCACCTCCTATCAAGTGGGCTGATTTTGCTGACATATTTCTAGATCAGTATCTGCCTTTAGAGGTTCGGGATGATAGGAAGGATCAGTTTTTATGCTTGGAGTAGGGAGATATGAGCATGCAAGAGTATGGACTTCGGTTTGATTCGCTGGTTGGATATGCTCCTTCTTATGTTAGCACCATGCAAGCCAGGATACATCGGTATGTAAATGGGTTGCTTCTAGAATATGTGCAATATCGTAGGGTCGCTGTTATGCAGATAGATGCGAGCATAGCATGTATATAGGAATTGGCGCAGAATTTGAAGGATGACAATTTAAAGAGGCTAGAGCAAGGGTGGGCTAAGAGGGAGCAACGAAAGAGAACGAGGCCTGCAAACTTATAGAGTGGATCGCGGGGTGGCTCTAGGACACAGTATCAGGGGGAGCCATCTGGATATCCAAAACCGGCAGTGTGAGGAGTAGAAACTAGTCATAGTACCCCAGTGGAGGTAGGACAGTGAAAGTCTAAAGGGTGGGCAATACTATTTTACAGAGTATGCAGTAGGAGGCCCACATGTAGGTGCATAAGGGAGCCGATTATTTGTTTTATTTGTGGTGGTGAGAGTCACAAGTTCATGGATTGTCCTGCTTGAGGATAGAGTTTCATGGCACGACCGACCGAGTCTGTGGCAGGGTCATCTACACAAATAGGGTCGAGTGGACTAGGGGTACTGTTGGGCCGAGGGCAAGGTAGAGGAGGAGTTTCCATGTCGGATTATGCTTATCCTCACCCACGTATCTTCACATTGGATAGCCAGCGGGTCACAGAGTCTCCAACAGGCAACACGTCAGGTATATATATGGTATTATAGGTATTGTTTGTGTTAGACCCTTAGCTTTATAAGTTCATGGGTTAGTTGTGTCGTATTGAATTCCTAGGCGTGAATCATGTGTGTTGTCCAACATTCGAGGACGAATGTTTCTAAGGGAGGAAGGATGTAACACCCCGTATAGTTTTAGCAATAAACTTGTGTTTTTGAGGTAGGACTAAGATAACTTAATAGTCTAGGAATGAAGTGTTATGAGGTATTTGGGTTATTCTATGATCGTATTTAAGATTGGACGTTGATCAAGTCGCCGAACGAAATTTTGCAAAAGTTATTGCAAATTTTCTTCATGAGATTCTTTGAAATTTAGGTCAAATGTCTCAAGGCTTTTCTCTTAATCTATAAGGAAGGGGGCCTAAAATCTATCCAATTAAATTTCTATGAGTCTAGTTTCTAATTCATTAAGACATTTATGAATCTGACTTCAGAATAGAGAGATATTTGCGCTTTCGCAAGACCGCGCAAGAAGGCACGTCAAAAATAACTAAGGCAGTGGAAGAATATTAAAGCCCCTTTGGCCGGTTGTTGGTCATCTAAATACACTTTCCAGAAACTCATTTCATAGGAAACCTCTTTCAAGGTCTCTCCATGGTGTTTTTTGGGTTTTGGGGCTGGAAGTCATAAGTCCAAGTGATTTTGGTGTCGGGAAGTTGGATTCTTCGAGTAGATCACGTTGTTGAGTTGTATTTCCGGTAGTTTGGTGGATGCTTTTTGTTGCTGGTTGGTAAGTTCTTGTTCTTTGTTGTTTCTTAGTATGTTTAGGATTCTTCAGGATTTTTTGATATTTGTAGGTTTTTATTTTAGATTTCTTACCGCCGAATTCATAAAGAACTAGTTGGTAAACTTTGTTTGTATTATTTCTCTTGTCGGATCTTCTAGTAGTGTGATGGTGGTATATTAGGCAGTATCTTGGTGTACTTGGGGAGTGGAGGTTCAGATATATTGGGTTCATCAACATCCAAGATATGTGTAGGTTGTTTCTTCCCTTTTTTGGCATGATATCCCTGGACTTGTGCTAGTGTTATTGTCATGCATGTGAGCTGTCTCGTGAAGCCTTGAATTCATAATAGGTGTACCCTTGGTTGAGTTACTAGTTGTGTGGTTTTGTGTGTTGATATTTTCATAAGGTTGGATTAGACTTTATGTGCCGGTGAGCACGTTGTCGAGTCGAGCAACCCTTAGAATTAGTTTATGTCACGAGTGTCGGTCGATGCCATTGTGAGTCAATTATGGGCTGTTTTGGGTCTTTACTTGTGAACAATGATTGTGAATGTTTGTGATTATGGTTATATGTTCTATTTGTGTCCTTGGGGCGATACCTAGGCATGAGAGTGTTTTTGGCCGAGGGTTGAGCCCAAGGACTGAACGACCTATGGGGTTGAGGATGATGTCCTTCGTAGTGTCAAATCAAAACACGACTCGAGAGTGGCTTCACATATTTGAGCCTTCCTGGGATTGTGTTGGTTCTCCCTGATGGATTGAGCTAGCTAACTGCACAGCCGAGAGATGGTCTGGCAGTGCCTGATTGATGATATAGTTAACTTGTGTTATCTTTGTATTGATTGGTGATGTTATATTGTGGTTTATAGATACCTTTTTGTGATTTTGTGTACATATTAGGTAGGTCGTGGTCCTGTCCCAATCAGTGTTAACTTGTTAAACTCTTTAGAGGCTCATAGACAGTACCTGTTGGGTTTTAAATGTTGTAGTAGGTCATGCAAGTCCCTGTATATTCCTTTTGGTTGTGTGTGGTCTTGACGACCTCAGTAGCATGATACCTACTTTCCATGTTTTGTTGCTTACTATTGTTGCTAAGTTATTTTAAGACAAACCTCATTAGTTCTGGCTTGCTGTGGTTAGTTTGGTGGCAGGGTGTGCTCCATCAGGTATGGCACGGGGTGCAGTCATGCCCCTTCGGCTTTGGGATGTGATAGAACTACTCAAAGATTCCACCATTGGTTGTTCTTAGAGAAGACATGGAGGTAGGAAAAGTACCAACATATAAATATACATCACTACTATCATAGTTTTAATGTCTAAATATCATCTCGGTCCTACATTGTCCCAAAAATATTATATTACACGTGAAGACACAAACACTATTAAACTTGGATGAATACACTAAATAAGATTGTTGCATAACGGATTGAGGCATCAAGATGCACTCAACCAAGACATAATCCAATCATACTTGAGACACATGAACTTGGCCTTAAAATAAAACATATAGTGAAAAAATGAGTATCACAACCTGAATAAATTGCACAATGTACTCGGTTAACAAATTGACAGGCATTCATCATTCTCACCTACTGCTAAACCAAGCAAAAAAGGAATCCAAGAGTACACATACATACAAGCTAAAATTCAGAAACCAATAGCCAAACATAAACAATTTGAATGACATATTCATAATAAAGAGTAGAGGAGAAAGTTAGAGAAAAGACATCGTCACATGCAATAGAAGAAATGTTCAGAAAATTGAATAGTCATGCCTGAAAAGGGGTCCCAATCATGGATGAATAGAGCTTGTGAGCAAAGTCCAGTACCGATCCCTGAATAGTTTTAGGGGTTTCTTGTAAAGGAATCAATAGTGAAACCTAGGATTTAGAGTTGGCCAGAGAATTTTTTAAAACTGGTAGAAGATTCTGAAATTTAATGAAACAAAGACATTACGGAGATCCCCCTCTTAACTTTTTGTCTTGACCCGAGTTGGGACCCCGAATCGAGACATGGGACCTAGAACCACGAATGGCTTTAAGTTGACTCATGGAATGAACATAACAACTAAAGAGCATATATCAATAGGAATCTGATAACTGAACATGAATAAGAGAAAGTCTAAATAGCATAACGATCATAAAACAGAGTCAACGCTCGACCAAGTGAAAATCTATATATTGTCTGATAAGCCTCTAACATGTCTAGTGACCTGAAGGGATAACATCACCAACTAGCTTGCTAAAGTATGAAACTGAATATAACATAACTCAACACTAAACTGAAGATCCTAGAAGATGAGCACTCACTAACAATGGGAAACTGAGCTAAGCTGTGGAAGGTGGAATAACGACATAACTGAGTCCAATCGTCCAAACATGTATAATAAAATGATACAGTATAGAGTATACGGTCAGTACTTGAAATGTACTGAGTATGCAAGGTAAATAAAACATACTGAGTAAATATTAACTGAAATCATGCATATAAACATAAATATTAAGATCATGAGAATAATGACTGTATACTGAAATCTGAATCTGAAACATGTATAGTCATAAGCTGAATATCATATCTGAATAAGATGATCCAAAGCTAAAATAGAAATCATTTGACTTGTTATAGCTAAAATCATAAGTAAAAACTCGTAAACTGATCATTGGTTCAAACCTACTATAAAACATAATATCATAAGTCATAAACATGCTTAACTGATATCATGAGGAACAATGGGAGACTTGTCACAACCAAAACCATCACGATAGAGCTTATGTGATGCCCCAACTATTACACTCATGTGGGCAGGGCCGTCCAAAACTTTTCTAGGGTTAAGGACGCTGCCATAATATTGATATCAAGTTGAAGACCTCTTGGGGCAAGGAAAACTCTCTTGAGAGGTACCAAATATAAATATGCCTATGTTGGCGTGTAGTTATGAGACCGGGGAATCTTGGAACCCCAAACCTACTCGGTGCTAGACACTACTCCCAAAAATATGCACAATGCTCCCATCGTTTTTCAATGAAGCTGAAATCATAATCACGTGCATGGTCTAAAATTTGAACATAGGGAGTCTTGACTCCAAAATATATCATAAGCTGATCTTATTAGCCTTGGCTAAATCATGAAAACATACCAAACATGTGTGGGCTTACCCAAATCTTAAAATCATGCATACATGAAATAGAATTCATAAGTCAAAATCATAGATTCATACAGGGGTAGCTTGTAAACATTCATTCATGCTAGATATCTCATCATACTTGAAATCATGAATCATAAACTTGACTTTTCATGAAATTTGTATAATTGGGCCTAATTTTCTAAAACTTAAAATCATGAATTTATAATTAATTTGTATATAAATCTGCACTTAAATCATAAAATAGGATATGGAACATGAGAGATATTGACCCATAGATATATCATAGTGAATTTTATAAAATTGGGTTAAAACCCCATAAGATCATAAACTTGAATTAGGAATTGAATTCATGAACTTGAGGAAAAATTTGTACATGAGAGTGAAAGAAAACTCTAATTTCATAGCCCTACATACCTGGGTAAGCTGAATCTCAATTTGTAATACCCCAGAAGTGCCCAAGACTAGAACAGGGATTTAAAAATGAAAAGTGGCAGAAGTCTGGAAAATGTATCTTAAAATGACTTATGGTATGAGTCGTTGGAAGTTCTAACGACCCGTTGGGACACTCGTGGTCAAGTTCTATAGAAATAGGCTCAGAGGTAATGGGTCCATGGTACGATTCGTAGAAAGATGCAATGGGTCATAGGTCTTGGTTGTTGGTTGTCACCAGGGTACCAGGGATGAATGGTACGAGTCATAGAAAGACTCGTTGTAAGTAACAACAAGTCATGGTAAGTGCCCATGGGAAGGAGCAGGAAAATTTCCAGTCGAGATGACGGATGGAACCCACGACTCATTGGAAGTAGGCACGATTTGTGGTGTGACTCGTGGAAAGTCCAGATGCAGGTCATCAGGGAAAGTAATGGAAGAGCGCAATGGATCATTGTTTGATGTAACGACCCATCCTGTCAAGTTGTGGTATTAGAATTTGAGAGGTTAAGAAATAATAGGGGATGTAACGGACGGATACCACGAGCAATGGTATCAAGGTACGACCCGTGGGATCAGTTGTGGTCACTGGCGGTGCAGAATTCTCAGTTTTTTCACTAAAGGGTAATTTCATAATTTCTAAGTCCTAGTGGTCCTAAACTACGTCGTTTTAGACATGAAATGAAGTGTTTTATGAAGGGTAAATCTATTCTAGGCTCATGCACACCCATGCATGCAAGATTGAGGGCTTAGAAGGTGATCAGGTTTAGGCTTTCTTCAAGTTTTCTTCAATTCTTCATTGGGTAATCAGAAAAGCGGTAGAATCATATCCTATCAGGTAATAGGGTTATGAATGGGTGAATTCATTCACATCCATGCCCAATCCCTCTCTAAATCATGAAAATTCATATGTTGATCCTATGGGGTTTTAACCTAATGTATGAAATTCCTAATTTCTACATGGGTATGATTTAAATATGTTCGTATTATTGAATTATGATTCATGGGAATGTTTTACATTATTTTCAATTATATCATGTTTCAAGATTTATAAATTAAAATGCCCATTTATGTGAAGTTCATGAAAGTTGAAATTTATGATGAATGTTCAAGTATGGTGAGATATTGTTGATGAAAAGCATGTTTTCAAGTTACCCATATTTATGATCATGTTTTCAAGTGAATTAAGTATTTTCTAGCATGATTAAAGTATCGGTAAATGACCATATGTTCAAATATAATATATGATTTCACAAATTAAGCTCACCATATGATTTTGGAGTTAAGATTCCCAATTATGTTAAGCTTGTGGTATGCTTTGAGCTAAATCTCTTTGTATATGATTTCAGATTTGATATGTATTTGATTATTAAGCTTCATCAATAGACGATGGTAAGCTTTGTTGAAAAATGATGTAGAGCATTTGCATGTTTTTTGGGAGTAGAGTCTAGCACCGAGTAGGATAAGGGTTGGACAACCCTATGCCTTAGAACTACACGCCAACATAGGTTTACGTATCATATATATAATTTGGGACCTCCCTTGTGAGCTATTCCCTACCCCGATTGGGCCTTGAGCTTGATATCGATATCATGGTATCATAATTAGCCCTGGCAAGGCTTTGGACGGCTCTACCCATTTGAGTATGATAGTTGGGACTATGTAAGCTCTATTATGGTAATGTCGGTTATATAAAGGGTCTCCAATTGTTCCTCATGATTTCAGTTATGCATGTTTATCATTCATGATATTTATGTATGTTCTAAAATAGGTTTGACCCAATGTTTAGCTTTACTTATGATTATCATATTTCAGCTTTGGGTCATTCAATTTAGTTATGATGTTATGTTATGTTCAGATCATGATTTCAGAAAATAGCATGCAAGCCCTACTCTTAGACTCTTGTTTTGATAACGCTTTATATTATGCAGGTTTAAAATAATTTTACTTATTTGAGCAGTTTTACTTACATTACATACTCGGTATATTCCACGTACTGACCGCATACTCTATGCTATATCGTTTTATGATATAGGCTTCGATCTTCAGACTCAGCCCCTCCGTTAGCCAATTCCGGAGTTAGCATCTAGGTTAGTGGTGAGCCCTCATCTCCCAAGGACCATTTGCTATTATATATCGTTGAACTTTCAGTTTCACACTTGCGGGTTAGTTGGGGGTGTTGTCCCATCAACCCATCAATTATGTAGAGGATTACAGACTGTGTGTAGTAATCAGCTCATCATGTATTTTGTAGATTCCAATTTCGATGTTATGTTATGCTTATACTTCTGTTATTCTTATTATGTTATGTCTTCCGCTTGATTTGGCTGACTTAGAAGTATGTTCATGCCATGGGTTGACTTGGGGTCTCGCGGGGCTCCTTGTCCCGTGTCTCGATCTGGGCCTATGTTTGGATCGTGACAAACTTTGTATCAGAGCAATAGGTTTGAAGTGTCCTAAGGTGTTTGAAAGCTACGTTAGGTAGAGTCTCTTTTCATGGGTGTGAAGAGCGCCACACATATGACAAAGAGGCTACGAGACATTTAGGAAATATTCCCTTCTTTCATGATCTATATCGTGCAGTGAGATGTCTCTCTAGCCTTCTAACTCGTGCTATTCGCGATTGTAGTATCATGCCTCCCAACAGAGTTAACGATAAAAGGAATAGAAATGGAAATGTCCACGAGGATGGCAATGGGGACGGGCACCAACAAGCCCCACTAGTCCATAAGCACCATGAACCAAAGTCAGTTGCCCATGCTGAATTTAGGACAGCCATTCAGATGCTAGCGCAGGCCTTCATTGCACAAGTCAATCAACAGGAAGTGGCATATGTCCTGCAGAATGGGAATGCAGTGGTGACTCGAGTCAGATATTTCCTAAAGATGAACCCACCAGAGTTTCTTGGGTCAAAGGTGGATGAGGATCCACATGAGTTTATAGAGGAGATTGTGAAGATCACCCAGGTCATGGGGGTGAGTGGAGAAGAGTGTGCGGATTTCGCTGTACATCAGTTGATGGGGGTCGCACACATTTGGTTTAGACAGTGGAAGGATAGTAGGGCAACCGAAGCAGGCCCTATCAGTTGGGAGGAGTTTCATGTTTCTTTTCTAGATCGGTTCTTCCCTCATGAGATGAGGGAGTTGAAGGAAGCCGAGTTCGTGAATCTTAAGCAGGGGAAGCTGATAATGTAGTCGTATGCCCTAGAGTTCACTCGTTTGTAAAAGTACACCCCAGAGTTAGTGGTGGATTAGAGGAAGCGAGTGAGCAAGTTTGTTCATGGGGTGGCGGACTATTTAGACAAGGATTGCAGGACCGCTATGGATATTGCGCATAATTACATGCCCAAGTGCTATTTTATATCTTAATTTAGTCATGTTTGTCAATTTAAATTGATTATATTCTCATGTGATTGTGTATATTTATAAGTATAAACTAACCAACATGATTAGTCTTTCTTTTGTAGGTGTAAAATGAATAGGAGGGCCTAAATAATGATGGTTGAAGTGAAGGAATGAAGTTCAGATCAAATTGCAAAAGAACGCAAGTGGACATGCCAAGGCAAGGCTAGCTGTGCCACGCCCAGCGCTATGCCACGCCCAGAGCTGGGCCACACCCATGCCATGCGCGTGCGGAAGGTACCACAAGGCAGGTGCCCTGCACGATGGAAACGTGCCACACCAGGCGTCCTGCGCATCCCAGCCTTGCCACGACATGAGAGGCCTCCATGCCACGCCAGTTGTTCAACGTCCATGACAATGCCAAGTCGACAATTCTAGTGAGCATGTGCGTTTGTTCGTGTCACGGAGAAAGATTGGTGTGACCAGGTCTGTGACACAAAGCTAGTTCAATGACGGCCAAATTTTGTAATTTTTCACTTAGTATAAATTAAACACTTAGCTCCTAAAATCCGATACCAGGAAATATTTTTGAGAAGAACGGAAGGAGAAAAGGGAGAAGTGGAGAACTCTACCTAGGGTTAGTTATTTTTCATTCTCTTTTAACTACTCTTGTAAGTACATTACTTTAATTATATTTTTCAGTATTTGTATGAACATGAGTGGCTAAAACCTTTTCTCTAGGGTTGAGGCCATAAGATATGAATTTAAATGCTTGAATTCATCATTGGTTTGAGCTTTTAACTATTGTTTTTTCGTGCATTCTTCATTATTATTATTTTTATGCTTGACCATCATGAAAACAAACTCGTTAAGCTTAGTAAAAGCTCAAAAGAGTAACCCTAGGCTAGAAAAAAAGAATGTAGGGAGCAAGTTCTTGTCTTTACGATAGGATTCGCGGTTAGGATAGAAATTATACCTAATTTGCCTTTCTTGGTTAAAAAAACGGGATGATAGCTAGACACTGACTTAGAATTGTAATATCACCGCTCGTAGAATTAGTTGTGAAGCTAAGTTAGGTTAAATGATTAGAGGTACAGAAGTCCATAATCAAGGGCATAAACCCCGTAAACCACATCCACATAGTTAAATTGCTCACGAATTAGGACGTCACATCCCTTCTCAATAATGTAGGTGTGAGACTAGTTTTTTGGGTTTATAGGCTCGAGAGACCATGAACACTGCATTTTAACTATGTGAGACAACAATTGAAGTTTTCATACTTGAACCATTGTTAATTGTAGCATTGCGTGATTATCAAGCCTTAACTCTAGTTGCTTCTTGTATCGTTTCCCGATTGTTTTGTGATCACCCCTAGATTTAATTACAATTATCCAAAATCTCTTAAATCAACACTTATGAAGGTTAACTTAACACTTGAACTAGAATATTTACTGAATTAGTCTAGTCCATGTGGGTTCAACATCCGACTCTTAAAAAGGGCCACTATATTACTTGTACGACTGTGTACGCTTGCGCGTGTGCTGGGGTGCGACAAGTTTTTGGCTTTGTTGCTGAAGACTGACAACATTTAATAAATTTTTAGTTTTTTATGATTTTTATTTTCCTTAAGTGTTGAAAAAATGATCTTAGTCTGCCATATTGCAGGTAATAGGTTGTCCTTGCAGAACTGGCAAGGAATAGAGAGCTGGTGGAACCGTTTTTGGAACCTGAACGCCAACTACACTTGCCTAGGAGAGAAGCTCTAGAGCGAAAGTTGAAAAGGTTACAAGAGCAGATACAACAACATCAACCAGTTGGGCAAGCAGAGTTGTTGCCTAATCAAATAGCTCCCCGACCGGTTTGCGACGTGGCAATCTCACTAGCGATGAATGTGACCTCCAGTGTTCGCAAATCGGAGCTCGAAGGAAACTTTGAGCTGAAACAGAACATGGTGCAGCTATTACATTCTAGTGTCCAGTTCACTTGAATGACTCATGAGGACCCACAACAGCACTTACAGAATTTCCTGGAGATTAGTGACAGTTTTTTCCCCATCGGAGTGTCAATTGACTATGTACGACTCATCCTCTTCCCATTTTCATTGTTGGAAGAGGCAAAGAGGTGGTTGAAGGCTAAGCCACCAAATTCCATTACTTCTTGGGATGACCTAGAAAGGAAGTTCCTCATTATATTCTTCCCTTCAGGCAAGACTGCCAAGCTCAGAAGTGAGATATTATGTTTCAATTAGAGGCCAGAGGAGAACCTATATTTGGCTTGGGAGAGATTCAAGTCATTGTTGAGAGACTGCCCCCATCACTAGAAGTCTAATGAGGTGTTAGCTCTCACCTTTGTAGAAAGTCTCGACCCACATACGAAGATTCTATTAGACTCTATATCGGGTGGGTAAGCACTAGAGAAGACATATGATGAGTTGTACACTCTATTAAATAGAATTGCTCAAGGAAACCTGGTGTGGCATAGTGAATCATCAAGAGGGGCAGGAAAGAGAGCAGTAGGGCTAATAGAAGTGGATAGTGTCAATGCCTTGGCAGCACAACTAGTGTCATTGCAGCACCAGATGATGACTCAGTTCAACAAACTGAGTATGAACCAACCGCAGAGATAGGTAAATGCAATTCAATAGGCTTTTGACTGGTGTGAAATCTATGGTAATAATGGGCACAGTAAAGAATCATGTGGGGCCAATCTTGAATCAGTCAACTTTGTAGAAAATGTTCAGAGAAACAATCAGACTTATAGGAACACCTATTGGCAGAGTCATCCAAATTGCTCTTAGGGTGTGAATCAGAGTCAGAGCTACTAGAAACCTCAGCAGTAGTAGTATCAGCAGCAAAATAGGCAGAGTAGTGGCCAGTTAAGCAGTAGCAACATTATGGAGATGTTGCAGAAAATTATGGCTACTTAGACCCAATTGGCAGAGAATGAGGCATGGATGGCTTCAAATTTCAAAAACCAGTAGATGACCACCTGAAATCTAAAGAAGCAGATGGGTCAATTAGAAGCTTCTCATCATACTAGACCTCAGGGAGGGTTACCCAGTGACACAGATAAAAACCCCAAATAGGTCAATTCTATCAGTCTAAGGAGTAGAAAGTAATTGGTTGATGCACCACCAAAGGAAAAGAGAAATGAGGTGCAGCCAGATTCGGTTAGACAGGGTCTATCCACTAATAGAGGAGATAACCAGAGTGCGGAAAAACACAATGCACAATCATCATTGCATCCAACACAGAGACCACTACCACCATTCCCACAAAGGCTTAAGAAGAGCAAGGAAGAAGAATGTTTTACGAAGTTCTTTGATATTTTCAAAGAACTTCACATCAATTTTCCCTTACTTGATGTATTGCAGGGAATGCCAAAGTACGCCAAGTACTTGAGAGATGTGGTGGCCAACAAAGTGAGGTTGGTGGATGTCTAGACGGTGGCACTTACTGAGGAATGAAACTACAGTGTAATGAGCAAGATGTCGAAAAGCTTAAGGACCTAGGGAGTTTCACCCTCCCCATACAAATTGGTGAAGCTGAAGTTATAAGGGCTCTTTTTGACCTAGGGGCAGCAGTAAATCTAATGCCCCTATCTCTATTTATCACCCTGGGGTTGGGTCAGCCGTGGCCCACACGGGTAATGCTGCAACTGGCAAACAAGTCCACAGTGGCACCAAAGGGAATAATTGAGGACTTTCTCATCAAAGTGGGTAAGTTCATTATACCCGTTGATTTCGTCATTCTTGACTTTAAAGTTGATGATAAGGTGCCCTTGATCTTGGGACGACCATCCTTTGCAACTGGGGGAGCCATCATAAATGTAAGAGCTAGTACCCTTAAAATGAGGGTCAACAATGAAGAAGAGCTCTTTAGAGTCTACCAAGAGATCAACCCACCTACACATTATAGAGATCTTTGAAAGATCAGTGTGTTTTCAGATGCTACGTGTGGGTTGGGAGATTCCCTGGGTCCACTGTTGCAGGAGATGATGGCATTTCAGCACGAATCTAATGGAGGGCTAAAATTGAAAAAGAAGATGGAAGAAGAGAGGGAAAGAGTGAAGGATGTTCCTTCTAAAAACAAAAAGAGGAGAAGGTGGTTCTCGAAAGGGAACACCTATTCGAGGATATCCTAAAAAGGATAGTCCACGTCGCGCCGCCATGTAAAATCAGGCGCTGCTTGGGAGCAACCCAAGAGTACCACAGGTACACTTTCTTTTTAATTTGTGTTGTATTTTGTTATTTTTCACTTGTGTTGTGTGTTTTAGTTGTTAAGCATAGATTCAGGGGATGTCTGAGTACCCGGGGAAGTAAGAGCTAAAGAGCACGACAAGAAGATTAGTGTGGGGTCGGTGACCCACAACTTTAAAAATGAAGACAAACATGCTGTTAGCTAGGCCTAGAGGCCTTAAGGAGTATTTCTCACCCTTGTATTACTTTTAATTGATGCTTTGGGGACATTGCATTATTCAAGTGTGGGGTGAGGGAACTTTCAAAAAAAAATTTCAAAAATTTTATGTTTAATGAATTTGGGTGAAATTGGTGCTTGATATGATATTGTTTGATGAAAATGTTGGAGTTGAGCATAATTCACCCATCCTTTGGTTTTTCTCTTTGGTTATTTTTTGAAGGGGGACACTTTGAACTGATGAATGAAATTTTTCTTTGTCTGTACATACTTGGTGTTAGTAATAGTTCGGGACTTTTCCCGACAATGAATGGATAACGACCGTCTTGAGGGAAAATTAGTCAATAGCTTTGTGTTGTGAACCCTCAGCTGATTGATAGCTTGATATTCTCATTATGTGCTATACATGATTGTGAGATGAAAGTGTTGTAAATTTGGAAGTGTGTTTAGCAATTTTATAACTCTATTTGAGACATCTAGGCTCTTGAATATGACTCTATGTGCTTAAATCTTAATTATGAATTCTTATGATTAGCTGATTTAAGAGTCTACTAAATTTGTCTTGAATTAAGCATGTGTTGTGATTGTAAGGTTTTTGAATATTCCATGCTATTGTGTAGTGTCTAGAATTTTCCTGGTGCGTATACAAAATGAAATGAGGGATGTCGATTGTAGGAGATGATTTAGGTATTTCTTCGAATGAGCCCAATCTTTATCCATCTCTTTACCTACCTTTAATACATGATCCTAGTTAGCCCCATTGAGCCTTTAGCCTATTCTTTGCTAGCCTCAAAATGAGCTTAATCCTTTCTTTTCATTAGCCTTGAATTTGATCTAAAACTCCTAAGAGATTTAGTGAAAATGCAAAAAAAGTTAAGGTGTGAGAAGTTGGAAGAAGAAGGAAAATAGTAGTTGTGGGAATTGAATAGAAGATAAGAGGTGCACTTGTTTAAAAATGAATAAGAGTTAGAAGGGAGTAAAAGAAGAAAAGAGCGAGAAAAAGTAGTTAAGTACTCCTTACTAATAGCTTAAGTGTGCCTAATGAAATGGGGAAACAAAGAAGAAAATGGGAGTTGAAAAGAATAAAGGTGAAGCAAGAGGATAGATATCCACAATGAAAGGGTGATGTATTAAAAGCGCTTAGAGAAGATAGTCACTATTACTGGCAAGAATAGTACCTACCCGTCCCATAGCCTATATTACTACCCACTAAGTCCTACTTGATCTTACTTTCAAACATTCCTCAATTAGTGGAGTAAACACTAAAGGCAAGCTTATGGGTCAATACATGTTGTATGTGGATCTTTTGTGAGAGTGATCTTATTTCTTATTCATATACCCATACATATTATAATTTGAAAACTTATGAGCGAAAAATTGGGTAACTCTTTTGTTGTGAGGGCACATGTTTGATGAAGGATAAAATTCATGTCAGATGTCTTACTTGGTTGATGTGCATGAGTTTGTTGAGTTTGAGAGTTGATTCTTGAGGGTAGGAAGTCTTAACGTAGTTATATGTGATTTTGATGGTTATATCTTGCATGTTGTATTTTTAACTTGCTATCTAAAGCAATCGTTGTAGCCTTAGCTTGAATCATCTTGTGCCAATTAGCTATGTGTAAGTTCTTCATGTGCATGAGATGTAATAGAGTTGTTCAAGGAAAAATATTGGCTTTAAGTGTGGGGTAGTGATCTTGGGAATAATTACGTGTCCAAGTGCTATTTTATATCTTAATTTAGTCATGTTTGTTAATTTAAATTGATTATAATCTCATGTATTGTGTATATTTATAAGTATAAACTAAAAAACATGATTAGTATTTGTTTTATAGGTGTAAAATTCATAGGAGGGACTAAATAATGATGGTTGAAGTGAAGGAATGAAGTTCAAATCAAATTGAAAAAGAACGCAAATGGACATGCCAAGGCAAGGCTGGCCGCGCCAGGCAGCGTGCCACGCTAAGCATACGCCGTGCCCAATGCCGTGCCACGCCCATGCCATGCATGCGCGGAAGGTACCATAATGCACGCTCCCTGTGCGATGGCAATATGCCATGCCAGGCTTCCTGTGCATCCAGGCTGTGGCACGACATGCGAGAGGTGCGATGGCCTCCGTGCCACGCTGGTTGCTCAGCGTCCATGACAATGCCAAGTCAATAATTCCAGTGAGCATGCGCATTTGCTCCGTGACACGGAGCCAATTTAACCATTACCAAATTTTGTAATTTTTCACTAAGTATAAATTAAACACTTAGCTCCTAAAATCATTTACTAGGAAATATTTTTGAGAAAAACGGAAAGGAGCGAAGGGAGAAGTAAAGAAATCTACCTAGGGTTCATTATTTTTCATTCTCTTTTAACTACGCTTGTAAGTACATTACTTTAATTATGTTTTTGAGTACTTGTATGAACATGAGTGGCTAAAACCCTTCCTCTGGGGTTGAGGCCACAATATATGAATGTAAATGCTTGAATTCATCATTGGTTTTGAGCTTTTAGTTGTTGTTTTGTAGTGTATTCTTCATTATTGTTGTTTTTATGCTTGATCACCATGAAAACAAACTCGTTAAGCTTAGGTAAAAGCTCGAAAGAGTTACCATAGGCTAGAACACAAAAATGTAGGGAGCAAGTTCTTGTCTTTACGATAGGATTCATGGTTAGGATAGAAATTATACCTAATTTGCGTTGCTTGGTTAATAAAGCATGATGATAGCTAGAGACCGACTTAGAATTGTTACATCACTGTTGTAGAATTAGTTGTGATTCTAAGTCTGGTTAAATGATTAGAGGTACTAAAGTACATAATCAAGGGAATAAACCCCATAAACCACATCCACGTAGTTAAATTGCTAATGAATTAGGACGTCATATCCCCGCTCAATGATGTAGATGTAAGACAAGTTTCTTGTGTTTAGAGGCTCGAGAGACCATGAAGACTGCATTTTAACTACGTGAGACAACAATTGAAGTTTTCATACTTGAACCACTGTTAATTGTAGTATTGCATGATTATCAGGCCTTAACTCTAGTTGCTTCTTGTATTGTTTGCCAATTGTTTTGTGATCACCCCTAGAATTAATTACAATTATCCAAAATCTCTTAAATCAACACTTGTGAAGGTTAACTTAACACTTGAACTAGAATATTCGCTGAATTAGTCCAGTCCCTGTGGGTTTGACATCGGCTCTTAAAAAGGGCCACTGTATTACTTGTACGACCACATATACTTGCGCGTTCACTGGGGCACGACTACTATGCTCCATCAAGATATGAATTTCCCTCGGATAGTATTATATGCCCAGCAGATGGAGGCAGCGCATATAAGGGAGAGAGAGGCTAAGAGGGCCAAGACAGACAACTATAGATTCTCTCAGCTGAGGCCAGGTAGTGGGCACCAACAACAGACCCACCAGAGATATTTAGCCCCAACATCTTCAGCGATGAGTGTGCTATCCAGACCTAGGCACGACCAGAGAGGATGAGCATCATGCTCTGGGGGTCAAAGCAGTAAGCTCGCTGACTCCAGTATCCCAATTTGCGGCAAGTGTAGTCATGGGCATATGGGTCAGTGTTTGGCGGGTACAGGTGCTTGCTTCAGGTGTGGGAAGCCCCGACATATGCTAAAAGATTGCCCAACAGCTAGATAGTTCCATGCTAGGGGCCGAGGCCTAGCTTTAAGTTCAGCAGCTCCACCTGCACCTCAGCCCTACAGGGGGCATATACTTGCACAGGAGGCGGTCAGCACCAAAATAGATTCTATTCCTTAGCATCCCTCTAGGACCAGGAGGTCTCCCTGAATGTAGTCACTAGTATGTTACGAGTTTTTCATCTTGATGTATATGCTTTGTTAGATCCAGGGCTACCTTGTCTTTTATGACGCCTTATGTGGCTAGTAGATTCGGAGTCAGTCCTGAGATCTTGTCATAACCCTTCTCAGTCTCTATGCTAGTGGGTGATTCAGTTGTAGCTAGATGGGTGTATAGAAGTTGTCCAATCACAGTCCTTTAGGAAGTCACCTTAGTAGATCTAGTAGAGTTAGCCATGACCGACTTTGATGTTATCCTTGGCATGGATTGTCTATTTGCACGTTATGCCTTAGTTAATTGTAGAACTCGGGCAGGAGAGCTCAGATTTCCGAGTGAGCCACTCATACAGTGGAAGGGTAGTTCAGTTGTGCCTGTAGGTTGTTTTATTTCCTACCTTAAGGCCAAAAAGATGATCTCCAAGGGTTGTGTATACCATCTAGTTAGGGTTAAGGATGCTACGTCCAAGACCCCGACTATCTAGTGAGTTCTAGTAGTATGTGAGTATCTAGAAGTCTTCTCAGATGATCTACCGGGAATCCCTCCCAAGCGGGAGATTGATTTTGTTATTGACCTTCTTTTTGATATGCAACCTATATCTATTCCTCCTTATAGAATGGTCCAGCTGAGTTAAAGGAGTTGAAGGACCTGCTAGATAAGGGTTTCATTAGACCGAGAAAATCCCCATGGGGTGCACTAATTCTTTTTGTCCAAAAGAAACATGGTTCTCTTCGTATGTGTATTGATTATCAGCAATTGAACAAGGTCACCACCAAGAACAGGTATCCCCTATCCAGGATTGATGATTTGTTGACCAGCTTTAGGGTGACAAGTGCTTTTCAAAGATAGACCTCAAATCCGGATACCATCAACTCAGGGTCTGGGAGAGTGACATCCCGATGATAGCCTTCAGGACACAGTATTGTCATTATGAGTTTGTAGCTATGTGTTTTAGACTAATGAATGCTCATTAAGATTTTATGGACTTGATGAACAGGGTGTTCAAGCCATACTTGGATATGTTCGTGATTGTGTTTATTGATGATATCCTGATATACTCTCGGAGCAAGGAGGAGCATGTCGCTCATTTGAGGGTGGTGCTACAGTCTCTCAAGGATCGCCAACTATATGCTAAATTCAGCAAGTGGGAGTTTTGGTTGGACTCAGTGGCGTTTTTGGGCCATGTAGTATCAAGTGAGGGCATAAAGGTGGACTCTCAGAAAATAAAAGTGGTGAAGAATTGGCCTAGGCCGGTGAATCCTTTAGATACCAGGAGCTTTATGGGCTTAGCTAGCTACTATCGGAGAGTTATTGAGGGTTTTTCATCTATTGCAGCGCCATCGACCAAATTGACCCAAAAGAGGGTGAAATTCCAATGGTCATAGGATTATGAGAGAAGCTTTTAGGAGTTGAAGAATCGACTTACCTTAGCACCGGTGTTAACCCTATCAAAGGGTATCGATGGATTTGTGGTGTATTGCGATGCTTCAAGGATCGGCCTTGGTTGCGTATTGATGCAACATGGTAAAGTGATAGCATACACTTCCAGACAGCTGAAAATTCATGAGAAGAATTACCCAACCCATGATCTTAAATTGACGGCGGTGGTATTTGCATTGAAGATCTGGAGACATTATTTGTATGGGGTCCACGTAGATGTTCTTATAGACCACAAGAGTCTACAATATGTGTTTACTTAGAAGGACCTAAATCTACGGCAAAGGAGGTGGTGGAAGCTACTTAAGGATTATGAAATGAGTGTCCTTTACCACCCGGACAAGCTTAATGTAGTAGCAGATGCACTTAGTAGACTCTGTATGAAAAGTGTGTCCCATGTGGATGAGGGGAGAAAGGAGCTGGTGAAGGATGTGTATCGACTTGCAAGGTCGGGAGTTTGTTTGGTTGACTTGACCGATGGCGATGTTATAGTTTAGAATGGGTCAGAATCCTCCTTAGTGAATGATGTAATAGCTAGAGAAGACAAGGACCCTATTTTGGCAATGTTAAAGGAAGCCGTTCAGAATTAGAAGGTAGAGGTTTCTCTAAAGTGGGAGATGGTGTGCTTTGATACTAGGGTCACTTATGTGTTCCGGACGTGGATGATTTGAGAAATCAAATATTGCATGAGGCTCACGGTTCTAGATATTCAATACACCCAGGTGCCACGAAGATGTACTGTGACAAATGGGAAGTATATTGGTGGAATGGCATGAAGAAAGACATCGCGGAATTTGTAGCTTAGTGCCCAAACTGTCAGCAATTGAAGATTGAGCATCAGAGACTAGGAGGTGTGCTTCAGTATATCAGTATTCCTACTTGGAAGTGGGAAGAAATCAATATGGACTTCATCACAGGGTTGCCTCGCACTCGTCGGTAATATGACTCCATTTAGGTTGTTGTAGATAGGTTGACCAATGCCACTCATTTTCTATCGGTCAAAACCACTGATGCAGCAGATGATTATGCCAAACTATACAGTTGAGAGCTAGTCTAGTTGCATGGAGTTCCCTTGTCCATTATATCGGATAGAGGTACTCAGTTTACCTCTTAGTTTCGGAAATCATTTCAAAAGGGACTTGGAACTCAGGTTAAGCTCAGTACGACGTTTAACCCACAAATGGATGGTCGAGTAGAGCGGACAATTCAAACTCTCGAGGACATGTTGAGAGTGTGTGTGCTTGATTTCAAAGGTAGTTGGGATGATCATTTGCCTTTTATCGAGTTTTCATACAATAATAGCTACCATTCAAGCATTCAGATGGCTCTGTTTGAGGCTCTCTATGGGAGGAGATGTAGATAACCTATCAGTTGGTTTGAAATCGGTGAAGCTGCGATGATAGGACTAGATTTAGTCCACGTGACCATGGCGAAAGTTCAGCTCATATCGGATAGGTTGAAAACAGCTCAAAGTCGCCAAAAGTCCTATGCCAATGTGAGAAGAAGGGAACTTGAGTTCAAAGTTGATGATTTGGCGTTTCTAAAATGTCTCCTATGAAGCGAGTGATGAGATTCGGAAAGAAAGGAAAACCCAGTCCTCGTTATGTTGGACCCTACAGAGTTGTGAAGAGGATTGGCAAGGTGAAATATGAATTGGAGTTGCCCTCAGAATTAGCTTCTGTTCATCATGTTTTTCATGTGTCGCTCTTAAAGAAGTGTTTGGGTGATCCAAATCTAGTTATCTCGGTGGACAGTGTTGGTGTGAAGGACAGCCTTAGTTATGAGGAGGTTCCGGTGGAAATATTGGACTGTCAAGTTCGAAAGCTAAGAAATAAGAAAGTAGCTTCAGTTAAAGTTCTATGAAGGAATTAGCATGTGGGAGGAGCTACGTAGAAAGACGAAGCAGACATGATGGCTCGATACACATATTTATTCTCTACCGGCTTAGTTCAAGCTTGAAGTATCAGTTTTTGCCCCTAAAACTCTATTCAGTTTCATGTTCAGTTCATGTGCCCAAGTTTCTTTAATGTAAATGGATGTATGTATAATTCATGAATTCAGTTTAGTCAGGTAGTTTAAATTGGGGATAGTCATTTCATCAGTTTTTAGATTATATGATCAGTATTTGTGTGGTGATTGCATCTCTCTGTTTTCTATATGATTACCCACATTCGAGGATGAATGTTCCCAAAGGGGAGATATTGTAATACCCTGGAAGTGCGCAAGACTAGACCAGAGATTTAAAAATGGAAAGTACCAGAAGTCTGGAAAATGTGTCTCAGAAAGACTCGTGGTACGAGTCGTTGGAGGTTCTAATGACCCATTGGGACAATTGTGGTCAGGTTCTGTAGAAATAGGCTTAGAGGTAATGGGTCCATGGTACGATTCGTAGGAAGATACAATAGGTCATAGGTCGTGGCCGTTGGTTGTCACCATGGTGCCAGGGATGAATGGTACAAGTAGTAAAACGAATCAATGTGAGTAACAATAAGTCATGGTAAGTGCCCGTGGAAGGATTAGGAAAATTTCCAATCAAGCTAACAGATGGAATACACGACTTGTTGGAAGTAGGCAGGATTCGTGGTGTGACTCATGGGAAGTTCAAATGCAAGTCATCAGGGAAAGTAATGGGAGAGTGCAACGGATTGTTGTTTGATGTAACGACCCATCCTGTCAAGTCGTGGTATTAGAATCTGAGAGGTTAAGAAATAATAGGGGATGTAATAGACGGATATCACGAGTCGTGGTATCAAGGTACGACCCGTGGGATCAGTCATGGTCACTGGCAGTGCAGAATTCTCAAGTTTTTCATTAAGGGTAATTTCATAATTTCTAAGTCCTAGGGTCGTAAACTACGTCGTTTTAGGCTTTACATGAAGTGTTTTATGAAGGGTAAATCAATCGTAGGCTTATACACACCCATCCATGCAAGATTAAGGGCTTAGAAGGTGATCAAGTTTAGGTTTTCTTTAAGTTTTCTTCAATTCTTCGTTAGGCAATCAGAAAAATGGTAAAATCAGATCCTATCAAATATGTAGGGTTATGAATGGGTAAATTCGTTCACACCCATGCCCAATCCCTCTCTAAATCATGAAAGTTCATATGTTGATCCTGTGGGGTTTTAACCCAATTCATGAAATTCCTAATTTCTACATAGGTATGATTTTAATCTGTTCCTATTATTGAATTATAATTCATGGGAAAGTTTTACATTGTTTTGAATTATAATCACGTTTCAACCTTTATAAATTAAAATGCCCATTTATGCAAAGTTCATGAAAGTCGAGATTTATGATGAATATTCAAGTGTGATGAGATGTTATTGATGAAAAGTATGTTTTCAAGTTATTGTTGTTTATGATCATGTTTGCAAGTGAATTAAGTATTTTCTAGCATTGGTTAAATTTCGGGAAATGCCCATATGTTCAAGTATGATTTATGATTTCACGAATTAAGCTTACCATATGGTTTTGGAGTTAAGACTCCCAATTATATTCAGCTTGTGGTATGATTTAAGCTAAAGCTCCTCGTATATGATTTCAGATTTGATATGTATTTTGTTATTAAGCTTCGTCAATAGATGATTGTAAGCTTTGTTGAAAAATGACGGAGAGCATCTGTATTTTTTTGGGAGTAGTGTCGAGCACCGAGTAGGCTAAGGGTTGGACAATCCTATGCCTCAGAACTATGCACCAACATAGGTTTACATGTTATATATATACTTTGGGAACTCCCTTGTGAACTATCCCCTGCCCCGATTGGGCTTTGAGCTAGATATCGATATCATGGTATCGTCCTTAGCCCTGGAAAGGCCTTTGATGACTCTACCCACTTGAGTGTGATAGTTGGGACACGTAAGTTCTATCGTCGTAATGTCAGTTATATGATGAGTCCCATTGTTCCTCATGATTTCAATTATGCATGTTTATCATTCATGATATTTATATATGTTCTAAAATAAGTTTTACCCAATGTTCAGCTTTACTTATGATTATCAGATTTCAGCTTTGGATTAGTCAATTCAGTTATGATGTTATGTTATGTTCATATCATGATTTCAGAAAAATAGCATGCAAGCCCTACTCCCAGACTCTTGTTTTGATCATGTTTTATATAATGCATGTTTAAAATGATTTTACTTATTTAAGAGGTTTTATTTACCTTGCATACTCGGTACATTCCATGTACTGACCACATACTCTATGTTGTATCATTTTATGATACAGGCTCTGATCTTCAGACTCAGTCCTGCCATTAGCCAGTTCCAGAGTTAGCATCCAGCTTAGCGTTGAGTCCTCATCTCCTGAGGAACATTTTCTATCAAATATCTTTGAACTTTTAGTTTCAGACTTGTCGGGTTATTTTGCGGTGTTGTCCCATCAACCCATCAGTTATGCAGAGGCTTTCTGACTGTATGTAGTAATCAGCTCGTCATGCATTATGTGGATTCTAATTTCGATGTTATGTTATGCTTAGACTTCCGTCATGCTTATTATGTTAATTCTTCCGCTTGATTTGACTGAGTTAGAAGTATGTTTGTGCCATGGGTCGACTTGGGGTCTCTAAGGGATCCTTTTCTCGTGTCTTGATCCGGGTCTATGTTCGGGTTTTGACACAGTTTGAATTTGAAAGCTCAAGGGAATTGGGGAAGAATTGATGAGGTTCAAGCTTGACCTTCAAAAGGAACTTCTGAACTTTGCATGCATGGGAGTTGAATGAATTAGAATAGGTTAAACTCCCTTAATGCACTTTGTTTAGAACTTAAAATCACGTAGTTTAGGTCTTAGAAACTTAGTAATTATGAAAATGCCCTTATCGATTCACTTGGAAAAGTGACACTGCAAGTCACCACGAGGGACATAACAAGTCGTTAGGTCCTCTGATGACTCGTTGTCTCCCCTCATCACCACCACTAGAAATTTCCAATCCCCCAACCTTTTCACCCACACGATCAACTTAACGAGTCATTAGGGACATGATGACTTGTCCTCTTAACCCGTTACCAACACTTCCATATCAATATTTACCTACTTGACGAGTTATACCACGATTCATTGGGAGTCACGTTAGCTCGTCATCTCATTTGTTACTACTGCCTGAGAAAAGGAACTTCTTTACACTAGGAACCACTTAACGGGTCACTTGATAACCAGTTAGGCCCCTCCACGATGAACGACTCATTCTATGACCTAGTGTAGATTTTCCTGATTCTTCTAATTCAGCCCTCGGGTCTGATCTTACAGAATTTTGGGGTATTACAATATCTCCCCATAGGAAACATTCATCCTCGAATGTGGGTTAATCGTACTGAAGGGATAGGGAGGGAAATGCAATCCCAATTACTGAACATCTGAAGCTGAAATCTGACAGTGTGACTGACTCCGGACTGATATGCATAACTGAATTGAATTCATGATTCATATATGCATGCTAAAACATGAAGGGAATTGAGAGACATGAACTTAACATGAAACTGAATAGACTACTAGGGAGGAAACTAATACCTCATCCTGAAACTAGATCGTAAGGGAAAAGATGCGTGTATCTAGCCATCATATCTGCTTCGGCTTACCACATAGCTCCCTTAATAAGCTGATTCCTCCAAAAAACCTTCATTGAAGCTACTTCTTTGTTTCTCAACTTTCGAACCTGATGATTAAAGATCTCAACTGGAACCTCCTCATAGGTAAGGCAATCCTTCACATCTATGTTCTATGTCGGAACAACCAAGGACAGGTCACCAATGCACTTCTTCAATATAGATACATAAAAAACTGGATGTACCGAGGCTAACTCTGCTGGTAGCTCCAACTCATATACCACTTTGCCAATTTGCCTCAAAATCCTATAAGGACCAACATATTAGGGACTAAGCTTCCCTTTCTTCACGAACCTTATCACTCCCTTCATGGAAGACACCTTCAAAAATACCCAATCATCAACCTTGAACTCATGCTAACATCCACATATGAATTCTGACAGCTCTGAGATGTTTTTAGCCTTTCCCCGATATGCTAAATTTTCTCCAAGGCCTCATGAACAAAATCTGGCCCTATTAACGTAGCTTCACCTACCTTGAACCAACAAACAGGAAATCTACACCTCCGCCCATAGAGAACCTCAAATGGAGCCATCTGAATGCTAGAGTGGTAATTGTTATTGTAAGCAAACTCTTTGAGAGGCAAATGGCATACCAACTACCCTTGAAGTCAATCACACACACTCTCAACATGTCCTCAGGCCAGACCATCTGTCTGCGGGTGAAAAGCCATGCTATGCTTGACTTGAGTACCAAGTTCCTTCTGAAACAATCTCCAAAACTGTAAGGTAAACTGAGTACCTCTATCTGAGATGATGAACAAGGGAACTCTGTGCAACAAAAACAACACTCAAATGTACAACCTAGCATAGTCCTCAGCTGAGAATTGGTAGTTTTGGCCTATAGGAAATGAGCCGCCTTGGTCAGCTTGTCCACAACCACTCAAATAGTGTCATACTGTTCGTGTGCATGGGGTAATCCTGTGATGAAATCCATATTTATCACCTCCCATTATGAAGTAGGGATACTAATGTCTTGTAGCATACCTCTAGGGCTCTAATGCTCAACTTTCACTTGTTGAAAATTGGGACACTTAGCCACAAACTGCGTTATATCCTTCATGCCATTGCACTAATAGACCTCTCGTAGATCACGATACATCTTGGTGGCACCTGAGTGGATAGAATGCTGAGAGCCATGAGCCTCGCCCAACATCCGCTCTCTCAAGTCATCAACACTTAGAACACATAAATGACCTTGATAACGAAGTACACCATCTCCCCCTTGGGAGAAGACCTCCACCTTCTGATTCTGGATAGCTTCCTTTAGCATTACTAAGATAGGGTCTTCATCTTTCCTAGCCTTGACCTTGGTTGCCAATGAAGATTCTAAACCATTCTAAATAATGACACCACTATTTCCTGAGTCAACAAGGTGAACCCCTAAACGAGCAAGCCTATGGACATCTTTTGCTAACTCCTTCTTCCCATCCTCCACATGAGATACACTCTCCACGGATAGTCTGCTAAGGGCATCTACCACTACATTGGCCTTGCTCGGATGATAATGGACACTCATTTCATAGTTCTTAAGAAGCTCTAGCCACTTCCTATGTCACAAATTCAGGTCCTTTTGAGTAACACATGTTGAAGGCTCTTGTGGTCTGTGAACACATCCACATGCACCCCATACAAGTAGTGTCTCCAAATCTTCAATTCAAACACCACCACTGCCAACTTTAGGTCATGCTCGAGTAATTGGTAACGTTTGAATTCACTCCTCTAGATGAGAGAGTGTAAATGGTCGTTGGTAAAATAAATATACCCGACGGGTGTGGGGGTCGAATCCTACAGGGAATATTAGTTCATCATGCGAGAGTAGTCTATCAAATTGAAGTAACTTGCATCAATCTCTCAACAACAATAAAATGAAAACTGGGAATCATAAATTGACAATTTAACTATAAAATTTATTCACGAAAATAGGGACAAAGTATAGAAAATACCAAAGGAGAGACTACTAGGGGTGTGAGATTATCGGGGCATCATTGGATTACGATTATTAACATTTCCTAGACTTACTCAATAGTAATTAGTTGTGTATAAATGGCATCCTATGTTTCTCAACCAATTAGATTCCTTATACCTTGGGTTTTCCCAAACCCCAAAGACTTTTTCCCAATAGCCATATCAACTTGGGTAAGAATCAACTATTTATAGATTTGATTCTCAATGGGTGTTTGACAATGAGTTTTGCCTATTTCTAGCCCAACCCCACACAATCAACACCCAAATACCCACTAATACTTCATCACCCATACTCTAAATTTCTTTTTTCAAGCAAAATTAGAGTAAGTAAAAATAACCCACCTTTGCAACTATGAGTATTTAGATTAAAATTTATATGAAACACTATAATTATACAAATTGAGTAAATCTAAGATCAATTGAACAATACCCAATTCAAATCAACTCTAATCATCCACACACCCCTAGCAAGCAATTTAGCTACTCATATAAGTAGAAGAAGACATTACATTTATTAATAATTCAACATCTATTCAAAAAATGAGTAAGAAAAATTCAAAATCAAAGGTCCGATCTCCAATGGAGTTTTCACCTTTTCAAGGAAGAACAAGATGGGT
The DNA here is from genome assembly GCA_035772735.1 of Datura wrightii. Taxonomy (NCBI): domain Eukaryota; kingdom Viridiplantae; phylum Streptophyta; class Magnoliopsida; order Solanales; family Solanaceae; genus Datura; species Datura wrightii. The sequence goes on along the minus strand of JASDFA010000016.1, from coordinate 61,863,785 downwards.
GCTTCTCTCTCTACTTCTTTCTCTAGTTCAATACAAAGCCAATAGAATAATGAAAATTGATATGGAATAACGGAAGGTTCAGTTCCTTTTTGAGATGTACAAAAATAGAGTTCATTCTTTCTCCTCTTTCTCTGAGATGGATATTTCTAACCCTTTGCTAACGGGTGTCTTTTGTGATTCACCGGCAATTCGCCAGTGATCATCCGTGGTCCGCTGGTCGATTTTGGCTGGTGGTTAGTGAGTTCCAGAGAACTTTAGTGTTGGCACCGATGATTCACCGGTGCTAATCTGCGGCCCCCGGTATCTTTTTTTCAACAACACAGTAGGGAACTGAGATCAACCAGCATTTCGCTGGTGTCCTCAGGTGGAGCGCCGGTCCTCATCTCCTTTTTTCCACACTTTTTGCTCAATTTCATGTTTTTTCTATCCAAGTTAAGTACCTAAAAAGGTCAAAGAGAAAGGACTTAAAATCCACTTAAATGACCTGAAACTAAGCAAAAACTCATGTTTAAGAGCCAAGTGAGTTCGTAAATTACCAACTCATCAAACCTCCAAACTTGAACCATTACTTGTCTTGAAGTAATATAATTCTTTACATTTAAGCAAAAGGAACATAATTTCATATATGAATCTATGCACTAAGGATCAATGAGCTTAAGACAACCAAAAAATTCTCACTAACTCAAGGAAAAAAGAAAAGACTCCCAAAAATATGAAAAAGTTTCAAGAGGTAACCACAATGAATAGGCATGATTCACAAATGTTTGCATTCCTCAAAACTAGGGCATGGTCTATCACACCAAGCACACATAGCATCTCAAATCATTACAAATTCTCTTTCAAAGCTTGCTTTGAAGCTCACAACACTAATTTCCCAATCAATTCTTCGTAGCAATGCAAGTATGTTCTCCAAGGGGGTGACGCCACTCACTAGAAGAGGGAATCCCATTTTTTTGCACATATAAGGGATTATAGAATAGGACAATAATGCTCACTCCCACAAAGAAATTCTCCATGCACACAACTTGACCCATAGGCTTGCCCTTTGTGTAACTCGCCACTAATGTAGAGTTGCTACACTCAGAATGAATTAGGACTTGGGGGTTATAATGAAGGCTAGGGGTAAGGATAGGAAAATTATTTAGCTCTAGTGACTAGAACCTCCCTAATGGCCCCTTTTTGAACACTTTTAATATCCTATCACACTCTTTGGATCACTCCCCCTTATCTGTCCTTTTTCTTTATCTTTATCTCTTATTAATCAAGAGCCTCCCTTATAACTCCTATGGGTTTCACATTTAGCCTCAACTAAGAAAGCGGTAATACCTTTCACTATTCTTTCTCTTTTGATGATTCTAGGTTTCTCAACCTATCATTTCATTTATTTTGATCACAATTTGGTGCTACCTCACATTAGAGCTCATCACATTTCTCCTTTCTTGCAAACCCCAAAATTTAGGATTTTTGCCTTATTTCCATCGATTTTCTTGTCTCTCCCCATTTCTTGGGCTTTAAGCCCCATTTTGTATTAGTTCATCACAAAAAGAAGCAATTAGGGAGGATGGGTGCCAAAAGATACGATTACAAGGGGACTTTGACTTGTAATGTGGTTTTCAATAAAAAGGGTCAAAGGCTCAATATTGGCTAGCAAAGGAAGATGTTTAAGGAGGTCATTTTGGATGAAGTGACTAGCAATAGAAAGCCTAAAATCATGTTCTAAGTGCACCTACCTCTAGGATTTCTCTTTGAATCACATTTAGGTCAAGTTCTAGACAAATACATATGCATGTGAATCATTCAATCAGCCTCACCCACAAGGCATCATACTCCAAGGAGTTCACACAATACATCGCCATAGCAGATTACGATTTTATGACAAATGAACATGTGAATCAACAAGCCAAACACGGAATGTGCAATATATGACAAGAGAGTGCTACATTTTTCATTTCAAATGCCCCATTTCTTCAAAAACTCCTTTTTCTCATGCCACACAAAAGATTTTTGGTGGTACCTCTCAAAAACAATTTCGACAAGACTCAAAGACATAACATTTTCCCTTAAGCCTTACTATCTGTCATTGGAAATTATCACCCGATTCGACAATAGAAAATTAAAAGAAATTTCTCCTTGAGAAAGAACCATGGTATAAAGAAAACTCTTGGAGTTTATTCACTACATACTATTTACAAAGGCGAAAATCAGACTTGCACTAACAATTAAAGACAAAAAAAATTTCTTCATCTATTTTGAGCCTGACAAAGGTTCAACAACCATTCAACAAAGATCAAAACAATAACCCGGCAAAGGCAACATCAGTCATCAACAAAATAAGCCCGACAAGGGCATCTTGAGCCAGACAAAGGCTCAACAATAATTCAATAAATATCAAAAATAGAAGCCCGACAATGGGCTACATCAGTCATCAATAAAGATGACCATAACAAAAGAAACATTTATCCCACCATCACCTCACACAATACATTGTCTCCAATGTATGCATACAAAACAAATGTCGCTAAGAACTCCCTGAAGTGATCACTCATCACCATCCTCATCATCTTCAGCTTCAGAATCCTCATCATGGACTTCGTCTCCCAAGTCCTCCTCCTCATCCCCCAATCCCTCGGACAAGTCTCTAATGGGGCCTCAGACTATAGAAGCGGCAACCATAGCTATGTTAAGTGTGCTCATATCAGGCACCGACACTAACGTTCGACCTTTCTATTCCCTTACTTCAACCCAGAGAGAGATGATAGCCCTCTCCATAACATCCACACGCGAGCATAGCTTGGACAGTATATCATACATAGACTTCATCTCCGTTTTCACTGTCTTGGCAATAAGGGCAGGGAGACTTTTAGCTAATTTCTAAAGTTGGCTCTCATCGGAATGTGTTATCTCTGCAATTTTGTGGAGGCTACTGATAACGCTAAAACTCATACCTCCTTCTGAAGTATGAAGAAAAGATTGTCTATAAAGAACTCAACAAAGAGGTTGGGGTCTAACCCACAGGGAATATGAAAGATCTAGACTAGTGCAGGTAAGTGAACTTGTTTGTTAGTTACTCCAATTTGGGGGTTTCAAGAAAATAATAATTAAAACAATGATTAAAATTTTAATGTAAAATCAAGAGTTAAGACTAACTAGGATTTGTGTTTCCCATGGGTTCATAACTGTTTCGGGTATACACACATGATCAATACCAATGCTTACTTGTAGAACTGACAACTAAGGTTCATCCAAATAACTGGATCGTCCCTATTGGATGACTATACTCAATCACCAGGTTAGGTCTTACGAGCGGTTCCAAACTATCCATTATTGATAAGTTTAAAATTTAACTATTCTGCGACCACAACTCAAGTTAATACAATGATCATCACGATCAAGGCTTTGTTGTAATTCTCTTTTTATAATCTCTACCTCTCTAGGCTCAAAGAGGTAAGAATTCGGGCAAGTCCTAACATTGTACACTGTTAAGAAATGCTTAAGCATGAAGAGAATATAATACAAGTGTTTTGCATTAATTTTGAATCAATTTTGTGTATCCCTAGCTCATTAATCCACCATGGTTCCCACAACCCTAGCTATGGAGGTTTTAGCCTCACATAGTTTCAAGGTTGTGATAAGCATTCATAATTAAACACATAAGTCAATACTTACAATTGTAGATGAGAGAAAAAGATTCTTTGATTATCTCCAAAATAACTCAAGAACAATTCACAAAGACCAAGAAAGAAATCAAGAAAAGGTTGATCACAAGTCAAACAACTCAATTCTATGTTTTTCCTCACTTCATAACCTTCTCTAATTACTTTCGACGTTTTTCTCTAAGTTGTCTAGATGTTCACTATTGAAAATAAAACACAAACGGTATTTATACAGACATAAGAATCCTTTTCCTAAGATAATAGGGTAAATTTCCATAACTGGTGCCGCCTGAGCCACGACAGATCCTACGTCCCGTAGTAGGATTGTATGGGCCATACCTATTATCCATATGTCCTTGGCTTGCTGAAATTTGACTAAGTGTTGAGCCTTTGTACGACTCGTACATGCTTCCTACTAGTCGTATTGTACTTCTGTGGCTTGAATTTGAGAATTCTCAATTTTTCTGAACTTTGTCACGAGTGTGATGGTACAACTCGTACCTCTCTGCCACAACTCGTACTGTCTATCTGTGTCAGGAGTCTACCTCTTATGCAATTCTTCTGAATGTTTCAACGACTTAGTGTTATGGTTCGTACCAGTGTTGTACGACTTGTACTGAGAGTCGTTGGTTGCACTCTTCACCGTTCAGCCATCTGAAACTTTTCATGGACTTCAGTACGACTACGAATCGTACCATCAACCTAAGGCTCGTACTGAGACTGTGATGTTAGCCCATTTTCTGCACTTTTAGGCTATCTTTTACGCATTCTTGCCCCAAAACTTATTTGTCCTGTAATCAAAGAAAAAGTGTCTTATATCCATATGAACACACCTAAGTTCATGCTATTTTTCTTAGTTTTGAGCGTCAAAAGTGTTGTAAACTCACAGTACATCAACACCCTTAATTTAAGACTTTTGCATGTCCTCAGGCAAAGAAAAGAAAAAACTAAACACGATGCTCAACTAGAATATAAACCTAGGATACTACAACCAATACCAAACAAAATTGCACTATACATTCAATGACTTTTGACCCTTCTTCCATGAACCAATATCAGCTAATGTACTACAAGAAACCACAAAACATGCTAAGCAGGGATCAAGACATGTTATCTTGCTATCAACAGGCAATCAAGTTATCGCTGATGCTTTTCACACACACTAATGGTAAAAGTAAACATAGCCCATGTACCCTCACAACAAATGAAGTCCCCACTCACTGATAGTGTCAGATATTGCATGGGATTGAACAAGCGAGACTCTCACTCTCACAAAGAAGTTTTAAGTACTGTGTATCAGATACCATAGGCTTGCCCTTATTTTCTCTATTTTGGTTTGTCAGATGGTCAGATTAGGATCACTTATGACTTGATGCGGCTTGTAATGTAGGCTTTGGGGCTGGACATGATAAATGTGAGATTTTTTTACATGACTAACCCTTCCTTGGCACAACATACATTGGCTTCACTTTTCACCTATTTCACCCTTTTTTCTTTTCATTCTTTTTCCTCCCTTTTCACCTTTTTTGGACGCATTTGTATGAGAGTGGTGTGTTTTCAACCTTTTCAAGCATTATTTTTCTTTTGAATTTTCTTTTTTAAAGTTTTCAACTTTTTCATTTTTTTTTCTCTTTTTCATTTGTCACACCACACCTTATTTTTCACCTTTTCTCGTTTATTTTCCTTTTCCTTGTTCCCACCATTTATGCACCACTACTCTAGCCACCCCTCAACTTAGGTGTTTTGCTATGTTGAAGATCACAATATCCAAGGAAGGACCAGGGACAAAATAGGTTCATTATAAAAAATGGGTACAATTCATCGGTTAATCAAAGAAAAAGGGTCTATTAAAGGCTCAAAATTGGGATCAAGGGAATCATATGATTTTTGTAGGGTCGTTTAGGCTAAAAATGAGATCAACAAAAACATCCTACGATCATATCTCAACCAACCATCCTTAGCCTAGCAAAGACCAGCCAGACAAGTTCTAGATCTTCAACACAAAACTGAGCTAAGTATCAAACCTCATTCACTCATGGCACATCACTTATACTCACTTTACCTGTCTGATTTACACGTGGCTTAACAAGACTACTCATACTAATACACTAAATGACATCAAAAGATCCACATAAATCATGCATGCAGTCACAAGTACATAGCTAATGCACCAATTTCTTTTTAAAAATAGGGTCAATTTTTTCAGTAGTCCAAAACTAGTGCACTTTCATTGCTTAGTACTCGTAAGCTATTTTCTAATTAAAAAAATAAAAAAATAAGAAAATAAAATCTAAACGTGTCGGTTTTACTAGATAGCATGCCCGAAAGAAAATAAACATGAAAAGAAAACACTCGGATGAATCCAAAAACCTCTAAAATTACAAGTACACCCCTCCCTTTTTGAAAATTACACTTCATGCTTGAAGCATGAATTAAAAGAATAGAGGGAAGGGAACATACTTGTTGCTACTCAGACTTCACCATTCATGGTTGCCTCCCATGCTGCGCCTGATTCAACCTCGCGGCACGACGTGCCTCTTGTGACTCTTCAAGCATCATCAAGTTATACTACCTCTATTCCTCTTAGTTCCTCCATAGGCATTTGAAGCTTATCATATTCCATCTAGGTGTTTTGAAATGGGGATTGTTCCTTTAATGTCTCCTAAAAAAATCACAAAAGAAAAACAAAGAAAACATAAATAGGGAAATAACTACCACCAGTCAAATACAAGCAATTAATCTAGTCTTAGTCGTATTCCCCGACAACAACGCCACTTTTTGATAACGCTCGAACTTATATCTCCTGCTGAAGTATGAAGCGGACGTTCCCCCCACAAAGTTTGTGAATAAGTGATTGTCAATAAAGAACCCAACAAAGAGTTTGGGGTTGAACCCACAGGGAATATGGATGATCTAGACTGATGCCGGTAAGTGAACTTGTTGGTTAGTTACTCCAATTTAGAGGTTTCAATAAAATAATAATTAAAAAATGATTGAAATTGTGATGTAAAATCAAGTGTTAAGATTAACTAGGATTTGTATTCCCCATGGGTTCATAACTACTTCGGGTATACACACGTGATCAATACCAATGCTTACTTGTAGAATTGATAACTAGGGTTCATCCAAACGACTGGTTCGTCGCGATTGGATGACTATACTCAATCACCGGGTCAAGGCTTATAAGCAGTTTCAAACTATCCGTTACCAATAAGTTCCAAATTTAACTGTTCTTCGACCACAACTCAAGTTAATACAATGATCATAGAGATCAAGACTTTGTTGTAATTCTCTTTTCCTAATCTCTACCTCTCTAGGCTCAAGAAAGTAAAGAATTTGGGCAAGTTCTAATGTTGTACACCATTAAGAAACATTTAAAAATGAAGAGAACACAATATAATCATTTTGCATTAGTTTTGAATCACTTTTGTGTATCCCTAGTGTCACGCCCCGAGTCTACACCCTGGATGTAATACGGTACTTGAAGCCACAAGTGACCCTAAGTCAACCCCTGGTCTATTATTCACTAGAATTCTGAGTAAGCATGCATAGCGGAACTTTACAAAAAAATCATAAAAACATTTATGAAAGACAAGTGTGAAATCATAAAATTCAAAATGCTTGATTAATATTGGAAAATCTGAAAATCATGTTTAAGCTGTCTAGCTGAGTAGTTGTTGGGACAAGCCCCCAACTAACTCTAAGTATATCTGAAACTAAATAATGAGTGAATGAAATAAATAATGCCCTCGGATGATGAGGACTCACACTTCAACTGTTGGGCGGAGAATTTGAACTGCGGCATCTATCGATGCTGAGTATGAGAACCTACAGCTGTATCATGAAATGATACAACATAAAAGTATGCGTCAGTACTTTGAATGTACTGAGTAAGTGAGGGAAGCATGAATAGCATGATAGAACTGGTAACTGAACTGATACGACATGATATGACCAACTGAAATGGTCAAAAGTGACTCTGGCGGATGGTCATAAACGTGTCCTAAGTATGAAATACTGAGTCTGAAATACTGCACTTAACTGATCTGGACTGAGGAATCTGATAGTAAACTGTACTGAATAGTGGGAGAGGCTATAACCAACATATAACCACATAAGCTAGACGTGGAGTGTAATGTATATACCCCATCAATAGGACCCAATATACCTTGCTAGGGTATAAAGGTATGGACTGTGAGAATCACTGTCAAGGTTGGGCCAAGAAGCCAAGTAAATCTATAACCTATGGTGGTGACGTAGTTCTGCAACCTGGGTTCGCTGGAACCCCGGCTCTTTCGGTGCTAAGTCCTACTCCCACTTGATAATTCTATTACTACTATTACCGACAAGCGAATAGCTCGATACTGGGGTCCAGGACCATACTGAGCCAGGGATACTTTCAAAGGGTTTCCTAAACGTCTGATAAGACCAAATTTGGAAACTGAGTTCTAAGACTGGTCAGAGTTGCTTATCTAGAAGCGTCGTAACCGTCTAGAGAACAAACTAATAACTGAATTGGGGTCCGGTGGCTGGTTAGAGATATAATCAGAATGTCATGACTGCCTAATGGATTAAATAACTGAAATCTGAGTCCGATTCTGATAATTGAGAGGCATCACTGACACCTCGAGAAAAGACTATAGTAAAACTGATTAGCTGACATTACTGACTAACACTGAAACATTCTAATACTGTGACTGAAACTGAACTGAAATACCTAAGTGATATTGAGTAAATAAATTTCTAAATGAGACTTAGTTTCTTATACATACAAATACTATAGGAATTTCCTAACTTTGAAGGATTTTAAAGCATGACTCAATAATCCAACAAACACACAGGATTCTAGTTTCTGCTCCAAAGTTAGGCTAAAAATCTTACTTCACTGGAATAGGCATCATTTTAGTTACAAACTGGTGGTAATTAACTATAGTGAACATAAATTTGAATTCCAAAAGAATTAATCAAGAACCATAACAATATCTTAAATTTCGTAATTTCAGGGTTAGAACTGAAACTTAACTAAGAGAGGGTTCTGCGGGACACAAGGGGAGAAAAATCTCCTTACTGAATTCCTACATATATGTAGAAGAAACCCTGATGAAAATCCCTGAGAAGAACTGAGAAGAAAATTAACCCTTGTTTCTACTGTGTGCTTTCTGTTAGAGTTTCTATGCACTGTTCTTGAGGGAGTTGATAGGAATGAAGGGAAAGGGTCATTCTAATCCCATTAATTATCTCCTATACGAACCCAAAATGACATGGTTTCAAGTTTTAGAAGTTGGGAAAGTACAAAAATATCCCTAGCTGAAAGACTGAAAACTGCCCGACCATGAACAACAGATCTCCGGACGGACCGTTGGTTCAAACAACGGCCCATTGAAAGCTGTCGTTGGTTCTGGTTTCTTAAGCTGGTCTTACTGGACTGAAATCATGGGAAGATCCAATGGTCCATTGGAATAATTAATGAGCCTTTGGTTCCTGTTGTGGTCTGGAAGAGGGAAACTCAGGCCCCAAGACAACGAGTGATACAATGACTCGTTGGTAGTAACAACTTGTCGTTAAACCCACTCCTTGCCAACACTGTCGAAGTCTAGGTCTTGATAACAAGTGGAAAGGGCAGTTCGTTGGTGGTAACAACAACCATGGATTCCACTCATTGATTTCTCGCATAAACCCAAACCATACTGGAAGTCTAACGACGACTGCCTACAACGGGTCATCGGAACTACCAACGACTCGTTGTTTCTGGGGAAGAATATGTTGAGCAAACCACGACCCCTTACAACCAGCCATTAGTTCTACCAACGGTCCATTGTCTGTGTCATCTGAGACAGAAAATTTTTTGGTTTCCTGTGATTTTTCATGCAACGTCGGAATTTGGTCTAGAAAAGTTTTGCGGTATTATAATATCTCCCCCTTGGGATAATTCGTCCTCTAATGAATACCAAAATTGGGAAAAGATCTAAGATTTCTAAAATTGAGGCTATGACTGAATTTTGGAGGAGTAACTGACTCCAGAATGACTTAACCGTACTAACAGAGCTGATGCAACTAGAATGTATGTAGAAAATCTAAATAAGGCTGATGAGCATAGAACTGAGAAGGGATCTAATACCTGATTCTAGGTCTGAACTGGATAGGAACAAGTGAGGGTATCTGGTCATCATGTCTGCTTCTGCTTCCAATGTGGCTCCTTCAACTTGCTGATTTCTCCAAAGCACCTTGACTGAAGCTATCTCCTTATTCCTCAGCTTACGAACCTGACGGTCCAGGATCTGGATTGGTACCTCCTCATATGTGAGACTATCCTTTATCTACACACTATCCAATGACACTACTGAAGTTGGATCACTGATGCACTTCTTCAGAAGTGACACATGGTAAACTGGGTGTACTGCTGCCAGTTCTGAAGGTAACTCTAGCTCATAGGTCACCTTACCAATTTGTCTCAAAATCTTATAGGGTCCCACATATCATGGAATGAGCTTTCCCTTTTTCCCAAATCTCATCACCCCTTTCATGGGTGAAATCTTCACGTATATCCAATCGTCAACTGCAAACTCCAACTCTCTTCTTCGCATATCAGCATACGATTTTTGACGGCTCTGAGCTATTTTCAACCTTTCTCCAATGAGCTGAACTTTCTGCATTACCTCATCACTGAATCTGGCCCTATCAAGGTAGCTTCACTAACTTCAAACCACCCTATAGGCGATCTACACCTTCTACCATACAATGCTTCAAATGGAGCCATCTGGATGTTGGAAAGGTAGCTGTTGTTGTACGCGAACTTGGTAAGAGGCAAATGGTAATCCCAATGACCCTTAAAATCGATTGCGCACGTCCTCAACATATATTCTAGTGTCTAAATGGTCCGCTCATCTTGACCATCAGTCTACGGGTGAAAGGTTGTGTTGAGCTTAACCTGGGTACCTAGTCCTTTCTGAAAAGACTTCTAGAAGTGAGAGGTGAATTGGGTACCTCTATCTAAGATAATGGATAAGCACACCCCATGAAGTCTGACTAGCTCCCGAATATAAAGTCTAGCATAATCCTCAGCTGAGTCTATGGTTTTGACTCGGAGGAAGTGAGCTACTTAGTCATCCGATCTACTACTACTCATATCGAGTCATGCTACTGCCAAGTCCGGGATAGACCTGTAATGAAGTCCATATTTACTTCTTCCCACTTCCAACTGGGTATACTAATATCTTGAGTCATGCCTTTGGGTCTCTGGTGTTCTAGCTTAACTTGCTGGTAGTTTGGACACTGTGCTACAAATTTAGCGATATCCCTTTTCATGTTGTTCCACCAGTAAATATCCCGCAAGTCGCGACACATTTTAATAACTCCAGGGTGAATAGATATCTCGAGCTGTGTGCCTCGGCTAGTATCTGCTTTCTCAACTTACCAACATCCGGTACACACAACCTGCCCTGATAATGGAGCACCCCATCTCCCCTTTGGGAGAAAGCTTTTATCTCTTTTCTGATGACTGCTTCCTTAAGTTTAAGTAAAATAGGATCCTCGTCCTGTCTGGATTTAACTTCTACTACCAAGGATGAATCTGACCCACTTTGCATTACCACACAACCTTCAGCTGAATCCACCAACTGCACCCCTAACCTGGCTAGTCTATGAACTTCTTTTGCTAGCTCTCTCTTGCCTTCCTCAATGTGAGTTGCACTTCCCATAGACCGTCTGCTTAGGGAGTCATCCACCACATTGGCCTTGCCTGGGTGGTACAACACACTATTGTAGTAATCCTTTAGGAGCTCCAACCACCATCTCTGATGCAGGTTTAGGTCCTTCTGGCTGAACACATACTGAAGACTCTTGTGATTTGTGAACATATCTACGTGAGCCCCGTACAAGTAGTGTATCCATATTTTTAATCGCGAACACCACCGCTGCCAGCTCCAAGTCATAAGTCGAATAGTTCTTCTCATGGACTTTGAGCTGTTTGGAGGCATAGGCTATTAGTTTGCCTAGTTGCATCAAAACGCAACCAATTCCAACTCTGGAGGTGTCACAATATACAACAAACCCATCTGTCCCTTCTGGCAGGGTCAAAATTGGAGCGGTAGTGAGTCGAGTCTTTAACTCCTAAAAACTCTTCTCACACTCATCCGAACACTGAAAGTTTACCTTCTTCTTGGTTAACTTGGTCAGAGGGGATGCTATAGAGGAGAAACCTTCTACAAACCATCAGTAATAGACTGCTAAGCCTAGGAAACTCCTAATTTCGGTAGGAGAGGTAGGTCTGGGCCAATCCTTCACTACTGCTATTTTATGGGGATCTACTTGTATCCCCTCACCTGAGACCACATGACCCAAGAAAGTCACAGACTTAACTAGAATTCACACTTGCTGAACTTGGCGAATAACTGGCGATTTCTGAGGGTCTGTAATGCTAACCTTAGGTGATGGGCATGCTCTTCTTCATTTCTGGAGTACACTAGAATGTCATCGATAAATACAATGATGAACATATCCAGGTACTGCTTGAAGACCCCATTCATCAAATCTATGAAGGCTGCTGGGGCATTCGTTAACCCAACGGACATTACCACAAACTTGTAGTGACCATACCGAGTTCTAAATGTTGTTTTCGGTATGTCACACTCTCTAACCCTTAGCTGATGGTACCCTGAATCGAGATCGATCTTGGAGAAACAGCTGGCTCCCTCAAGTTGGTCAAACAGATCAATCAATTCTGGGTAGAGGGTGCTTGTTCTTAACTGTGACCTTGTTTAGCAAACAGTAATCTATGCACATTCTGAGAGTTCTATCTTTCTTACGCACGAATATCACCGGAGCACCCTAAGGAGAGATGTTGGGTCTGATAAAACCCTTAAGAAGATCCTTTAACTCCTCCTTCAGCTCTTTAAGCTCAGTTGGAGCCATTCTGTAAGGACAGATGGAGATAGGCTGAGTGTCTGGGAGGAGATCTATTCCAAAGTCTATCTCCCGTTCAGGGGAAACTCCAAGAAGATCTTCAGGAAATACATCTGGGAACTCACTGACAACTGGAACTGATTGTATGGCCGGGGTCTTAGAGTTAGAATCCATGACCCGAACCAGATGATATAGACATCCTTTTGAAATGAGTTTCTGGGCCTTAAGGAAGGAAATAAACCTACTCTTAGGCGCTAAACTACTACCCGACCATTCTAATACTAGTTCATTTGGAAACTGAAACTTGACAACTCTAGTTCTATAGTCAACTGAGGCATAGAAGGAGTGTAACCAATCCATGCTAAGAATAAGGTCGAAGTCAACCATTTCTAGCTTTATGAGATCAGCTGGAATTACTTTATTCAGAATTGAGACTGGGCAGTTCTATACACCAGGCTGGCTCTAACTAACTCGCCAACTGGAGTAGAGACTGAGAATGGTTTTGAGAGGGCCTCTAGACTTATATTGAACTGAACTGCTATATATGGAGTCATGAACAAAAGAGTATCTCCTAGATCTAAGAGGGAATACACGTCTAGATGGAAGAGACGTAACATACCAGTAACTACATCAGGTGAGCTTTCCTGATTTGGATGAGAAGATAGAGCATAGAAACGATTCTGGCGCTAACCGCCATATGAACCTAATGAGTTGTCCTGCTGAGTTGGTCGGCCTGCTGGAGCTGCTGAGGTAGTGGATTGTGATCTCCCTCGCCCTACTGACGGAAATTCTCTAAGTTGGTGCCCAAGTTGTCCACATCCAAAACAGCCCTCTCTATCCTATACACACTCTCCAAGATGATTCTTGCCGCACTTGAGGCAAGATGAATACCTGTTGCCTGTATCGTGGGCCTGAGACTGAATACCAGATGACCCACCCCTCCAATCCTGAAGGGAAAGAAAGGTTGCAGTGCTGGCTGAGCTAGGTGCTGGGGCCCTCTGCTGTTGTTGCTGCTGTGGGAGGCTACCACCGCCAGATCTCTGGTGGCCAAAATTTGAATGACCAGTTCTTGCCCGCCTGTTCTTACTCTCCAAATCTTTCAACTTCTTGGCCTCAATCTGCTAGGCTTAAACAATAAGGCTAGAGAGGTCCATGTCCTTAATCAACATCGCGGTCTTGCACTCCTTGAGGAACAGATTAGATACTCCATTAACGAACTTCAGCATGCAACCCTTGCCTCAGACACCATCTCTGGAGCATACTTTGATAACCTAGTAAACTCCAATGCATACTCCTCCACTGTACGATTGCCTTGTCGCAGGTTCATAAACTCTGCCATCTTAGCCTCCCTTATCTACCGGGGGAAAAACCTATCCAGGAAAGCTGGGTGGAATAATTTCTACTCCACTGGTCCTGCTTCTGCTGGCTGCCCCTCCTTCTATTGCTCATACCAAACATGGGCTACCCCTTTAAGCTGGTTGGCAGCCAGGTCAGCGCTCTCGGAGGAGCTGACACCCATAATGCGGGTAATCTTCCTGACCTCATCTACAAACTCTTGGGGGTTCTCCCTCACTTTTGTTTCGTGAAAATACGGAGGATTCATCCGAGTAAAATCTTTTATCCGATCAGCTACTGCAGACCCATTTGTGGCTACCGGAACCACCTGCTGATTCACCTAATTGGTCACGGTTTGATCCAGTAACTGAATGGCTGCTCTAAACTCTGTGGTAGAAACTGAATCATCTTAAGGAGCTGCCAGGGCTTGTGGGGTAGGTCTGTTGGCATTTTTCAGCCCTCCTTCCGTTACCGCGTCTAGGAGGCATGGTTCACTGAAATGAAGCAGAGCACGAATTAGAAGGGCATTTATGGAATTGAACTTTAACGCACGATAAGGAATATGAACAAAAGGGAGTTTTTCCTAATAAAATCTCATAGCCTCCTCATCATGAGGTGGCGCGCTTCACACCCATGAAAAGGACTCTACCCGATGCGCCTTTTAGACATTCCATGGATACTCTAAACCTAGTGCTCTGATACCAAGTTTGTCATGCCCCGAGTCTACACCCTAGACATAACATGATACTTGAATCCACAAGTGACCCCAAGTCAAGCCCCGATCTATCATTCACTAGCATTTTGAGTAAGCATGCATAGCAGAACTTTTAAATAAAATCATAAAAACATTTATGAAAGACAAGTCTGAAATCATAAAATTCAAAATGCTTGATTAATACTGGAAAATCTAAAAATCATGTCAATCTAAAAGCCGTCTAATTGAGTAGTTGCTGGGACAAGACCCCAACTAAATCTAAGTCTAACTAAACCTAAATAATGACTGGAAGAAAGAAATAATTCCCTCGGATGATGAGGACTCACACTTCAACTGCTGAGTCTAAGAATTTGCATCTGTATCATGAAACGATACAACATAAAAGTATGCGTCAGTACTTTGAATGTACTGAGTAAGTGAGGGAACCATGAATAGCATGATAGAATTGGTAATTGAACTGATACGACATGATATGACCAACTGAAATGCTGAAAATTGATACAACTAATAATAAACTGAAATGGTCAAAAGTGACCCTGGCGGATGGTCATTAACCTGTCCTAAGTCTGAAATACTGAGTTTGAAATACTGCACCTATTGATCTAGATTGAGGAATCTGATAGTAAACTGTACTGAATAGTAGGAGAGGCTCCACGTGAGCCAGATGTGGAGTCCAATGTATACTCTCGGTAGGACCCAATATACCTTGCTAGGGTATAAAGGCGTGAACTATGAGAATCACTATCAAAGGGAGGCCAAGAGGCCAAGTAAATATATAACCTACGGTGGCAATGTAGTTCTTGAACCTGGGTGCGCTGGAACCCCAGCCCTTTCGGTGTTAAGTCCTATTCCCACTGGATAATTCTATTACTACAACTACTAACAAGCGGATAGATCGATACTGGGGTCTAGGACTATACTAACCCAGGGATACTATCAGAGAGTTCCCTGAGCATCTTATTGGACCAGATTTGGAAACTGAGTTGTAAGACTGGTCAGAGTTGCTTATCTGAAAGAGTCGTAACCGTCTAGAAAACAAACTGTACACTAAACTGGGGTCCGAGGGCTGGTCAGAGCTATAACTGGAATGTCATGACCGCCTAATTGACCAAATAACTGAAATTTGAGTCTTAGTCTGATAATTGAGAGGCACCACTGACACCTCGGGAAAAGACTATAATAAAACTAATCAGCTAACAGTACTAACTAACACTGAAACATCCTAATACTGTGACTGAAATTGAACTGACATTCCTGAGTGATATTGAGTAAATAAATTTCCAAATGAGACTGTGTTTCGGATACAAACAAATACTGTAGGAATTTCCTAACTTTGAAGGATTTTAGAGCATGACTCAATAATCCAACAAACACACAGGATTCTAGTTTCTGCTCCAAAGTTAGGCTAAAAATCTTACTTCACTGGAATAGGCATCATTTGAGTCACAAACTTGTGGAAATTAACTATAATGAACAAAAATTTGAATTCCACAAGAATTAATCAAGAACCATAACAATATCTTAAATTTCGTAATTTCAGGGTTAGAATTGAAAGTTAACTGAGAGAGGGTTCTTGGGGACACAAGGGGAGAAAAATCTCCTTGCTGAATTCCACATACTTGTAGAAGAATCCTGGTGAAAATTCCTGAGAAGAACTGAGAAGAAAATTAAACCTTGCTCCTGCTCTGTGCTTTCTGTCAGAGTTTCTATGCACTATTCTTGAGGGAGTTGAGAGGAATGAAGGGAAAGGGTCATTCTAATCCCTTTAATTCTCTCCTATACGAAACCAAAACTACATGGTTTCAAGTTAAAAAAGTAGGAAAAGTACAAAAATACCCTTGGAAGAAAGAACTAAAAACTGCCCAACTCTGAACAAAGGATCTCAGGACGGACCGTTAGTTCAAACAACGGCCCATTGAAAGCTGTCGTTGGTTCTGGTTTCTAAAGCTGGGCCTACTAGATTTAAATCACATGAACATCCAATGGTCCGTTGGGAGAATCAATGAGCTGTTGGTTCCTGTCGTGGTCTGGAAGAGGGAAACTCGAGCCTAAGACAACAAGTGATACAACAACTCATTGGTAGTAAAAAATGGTTATTGAACCCACTCGTTGTCAACACTGCCGAAGTCTAGGTCTTGACAACGGGTGGAAGGGACAGTCTGTTGGTGTTAGAAACAAGCTGTGGATTCCACTCGTTGATTCCTAGCACAAACCCAACGAACACTGGAAGTCTAACTACAGCTGCCTACAATGGGTCGTCAGAACTACCAACTGCTCGTTGGTTGGCTTGTTGTTTCTGGGAGAACGATTTTTGGTTTCCTGTGTTTTTTCATGCAACTTTGGAATTTGGTCTAGAAAATTTTCGGGGTGTTACACCTAGCTCATTAATCTACCATTGTTCCCACAACCCTAGCAATGGAGGTTTTAACCTCTCATAGTTGCAAGGTTGTGATGTGCAGTCATAATTAAACACATAATTCAATACTTACGATTGTAGATGAGAGAAGAAGCTTCTTTGATTATCTCAAAAATAACTCAAGAACAACTCACAAAGATCAAGAAAGAAATCAAGAAAGGTTGATCACAAGTTAATCAACTAAATTCTATGTTTTTCCTCACTTCCTAACCTTCTCTATTTACTTCCAATGTTTTTATCTGTGTTGTCTAGATGTTCTCTACTGAAAATAAAACATAAATGGTATTTATACAGACATAAGAATCCTTTTCCTAAGCTAATAGGGTAAATTTCCATAACTGGTGCCCCTTGAGCCACGACAGTTCCTACGACCTGTAGCAGGATTGTACGGGTTCCATACCTGCTATCCATATGTCCTTGGCTTGCTAAAATTTGGCTAAGTATTGAGCCTTGGTACGACTCGTACATGCTTCCTATGAGTTGTACTGTACTTCTGTGGCTTGACTCTGAGAATTCTCAATTTTTCTAAAGTTTGTCATGAGTGTGCTGGTACGACTCATAACTGTCACGACCTGAACATGGACTCGAATTGTAACACAAGACAAGGGCCTTGAGAGACCCCAAGTCGACCCATGGGATAAGCATACATCTAACTCAATCAATAAAACTAGAGAATCAACATGATAAACTAAGCAGAAGTATAAATTAAACATAACATCATAATACACAATCTGATGTTGAATACATCCTTTGTCTGAAAAGCCTCTAAACATGACGAGTTGATCGGACAAGACCCCAACAAACTCAACAAAGCTGAAACTGAAAATTCATAGAGAAGGTATGAATAAGTCTAGTCCTTGGGAGATGAGGACTCACCAACAATGTAAGGTGCTAACTCTGAATACTGACTACGAATGGGGCTGAGCCTTAGAGTCGCGTCCTGTATCATGAAACGATACAACATAGAGTATGCTGTCAGTACGTGGAATGTACCGAGTATGCAAGGTAAGTAAAAACGGACATTTAAAAATACATCAAAACTTATAAGAGATCATAAGAGTGGGACAACATGCCCATACCATAAATATCATACGATAACATAAGGCTCAAGGTTTTAAAATCATTCATAATCCATTCAATACTGTAGTCATAATAGAAACTTTATAAATCATCACTCGAGCCAAATTAACATAAACATAATAATGCATAAAACATGCAGAACAATAGAAGATTCTTCTAACCGACATACCCCATATGAGCGCACATGGAGCTCGACTTGTAAATCCCTAGTCAGGAGAGTGTTCGTACCTTGCCAAGGGTAGAACCATAAATGGAGTGATATCACACATGAAAGGGGCCCATTTGGGTAGAGGGGACAGTCTCAAGGGAGGTCCCATCATGCCCTACGGTGGCACATAGTTTTGAAATTTGGGGCAAAACCCTGGCCCCGAACCTACTCGGTGTTAAATACTACTCCCAAAATATATATAGTTCTCATAGTATAATATGCATGAGATTCATGGGCTAGTCAAATCATGATAATCATAAACATGCTTGTAAATACGTGAACTAGCCATGAGGGCAAGGCCTATGAGACGGCCAAAAAAAACATAATTAGTAAATCATGAGACATGCATACTTATAAGTCATGTATAGGCTTAGTAAATCATAAATTCGTAATGAGAATTTGAATAAATCCATATTATGACTTATAAATCATGATGGGTTTATGAATATCAAGAGTAGAGGTAAAGATCATAACTCAATTCTTCATAGAATATGCATAATTAGGCATAATTTATTAGAAATTGAAATCAATAAATTTATAATCGAATTAGTTGAAAAATTTCATCATAATTCATAAAATATAATGACGACTCGAACCTAGGCTTGGATATAGACACTGATCCTACAATCATAAATGGCTCTAAGTCGACCCATGGCATGAACAAGATAACTAAAGCTCAACATAAATAATTCAGAAAACAAAATTCTGAAATAGCGGAATTCTTAACAGTTAATACATCTGAACAATAGAATATAAAACACTAAATCCAAAGCTTAATATATAACTATGTTTGATAAGCCTCTACATACTGACGAGCTGATGGGACAAGACCCCAATTAGCCCACTAAAAGACCAAAATTGAAATACGATAATAACAAGGCTAACTGAAGATCCCCAAGGATGAGGACTCACCATACGACTAGATATGCTAAAGTCTGAGAAATTTCTAGTGGTGGGACTGAGCCTGAACGTCTGAGCCTGTATCATGAAATGATACAACATAGAGTATGCGGGCAGTACATGGAATGTACCGAGTATGCAATGTAAGTAAAAGAATTGTGTAAGTAAAACTGAAAACATGCATATCATAAATGCTTACATCATAAGATTCTGAGAGAAACGCTTGCATGCTATTAACTAAAAACATGATCAAACATAACTGAACCTCATAACTGAATTGAACAACCCAAAGCTGAAAACTGATAATCATAAGTAAAAACTGAGCATTGGGTCAAACCTACTGAAAACATAATATCATAACCGATGAATATGCATAATTGAAATCATGAGGAACAATGGGAGACTCATCATATAATCGACATTACCACGATAGAGCTTACGTGGTCCTAACTATCACAGTAAAGTTGGCAGAGTCGTTCAAAGCCTTGCCAGGGCTAAGGGCTCTACCGTGATATCGATATCAAGCTGAAGGCCCCTCGGGGGTAGGAAAAGCTCACAAGAGAGGTCCTAAAGAATCTTAACATACCTACATTGGCATGTAGTTCTGAAGCCCGGGGTTGTATGAACCCCTAGCCTACTCGGTGCGAGATACTACTCCCAAAAATATGCATATGCTCTCCATCACTTTTCAACAAAGTTAAATCATCGTCTTTCGATGAAGCTGATCATAACAATATACGCACAGTCTGAAAACTGAAAATGAGGAGCCTTGACTCAAAACATACCACAAGCTAAAGGGTGAGAGTCTACTCCAAAAACCATATGGTAAGCTAACATCATAAGATTTAGTCAAATCATAAAGTCATACTTATATCATGTGAGATTTCCCCAAACTTTAACATGCTTGAAATAGATTTGATAGTAGAAATCATGGATAAATACATGGGTAATTCATATGCATTCTTAAATTCTGGAAATCTAATCATACTAGAAAGCATAAATTAAAAATTCAATTCTTCACGAAACTAGCATAATTGGGCATCATACTTTTAAGACATTGAAATCATAATTTGTAATCAAATCATTATAAAACATGCCCATGAATCTTAAAACATCATTAGAAACATGAATAGAATTGACCCATGATAGAAACATAGAAAATTTCATAAATTGGGTTAGAACACCATGTAACCATGCACTTGAATTCATGAATTGAGAAGGGACTTGGGCATGAGAGTGAAGAGAAACTCCCATTCATAACCCTACATGCTTGGGTTATCTGATTTTACACTCTTCCTTGAATGCTTAAGAGATTTGGGGAAGAAATTGAAGAGTTCTAGGCTCGATCTCCTTAGGAATCCTCTAGTCTTTCATGCATGGGGAAGGAATAGGTTAGAATAGATTAAACCCTCTTAAAACCCTCCTAACTAAGCTTAAAACGATATAGTTTAGGGCTTAGAAATTATGAAATTGCCTAAATATAAATGCAGGAAAAATGCACACTGCCAGATGCCATGACTCGTCGTACAGATCGTACCTCGATCCTATGGGTTGTGGTTTCCTCCCGTTGAAGCCTCTGCTAAATATTAAGCTTTGAACTTTTTCAAGGGTCCCACCACAACTTGTACCTTCATCCAACGAGTCGTGGGATTCATCCATTACCACAACTAGGAGAAATTCCCTGCTTCTTCCTATGGGTAGGGGTAACGACTCGTTGTTCCTTACGATAGGTCATGCCTTGACCCGTACCATCCAGCTCTGCCACCCTAGAACCCAACCAATGAGACCTTACCACGATCTGTGGTTCCTCACCATGGGTCATACCACAAGTCGTACCTTCCCTCCTAACCATCCAAAACCAAATAATGACTCTAACCCACGACTCGTTTCATCACCCCATGTGTTACACCCTGTAAAAGTCAGTAACTCACAAGGGTACGCGTGGATTTGTGATAAATAGTGTATGAAACATGTAGCAAATCCTCGAAATTAGGGTCAGGTGAGGCGAGGCCACGAAGGGCCAGTGCAACATGCTAATCGATAGGACACCAGCGAGTGCGGCGCGCCAGCCCACTGGCGCGATGAGGGGCACTGTGCGCCCCCCTGCCATCGACCTCCTATATATATATATATATACCCCTTAGCTTACTTTTTGATCATTTCTAAAGAGAGCCACGGCCAGAGAAGAGTATAGCATGTGAAATTCAACTATTTTTCATTCAATTATGCTGCCAAATGCCATCCAAATTCAAATTAACTTTGGGTATTGAAGTTTAAGCCTGCAGGGAGCTTTACTATGGAGTTATTTTCTTAAAATTCGCCCCGCAAGTCGTAAATACGGCGAGCAAAAGTTGTCAGAATTGCTCCAAACCAATTTCTATATGATCACCGGCTTCAAGTAAGCGTTTCTCCTTTCTGAACTTTCGGGAAATTATACTTTTTTGGTTGTATTTCGTTAAATTGAAGTATAGTTTATCTTAGTATTAAAAGTTATCATTTTTGCCGAATTCAGTACTAAAACTAGTCTCATTCTCCCACTAATACGATTACAGTTTGAAAGATCTATTGAATACGAATTGAAATTCGCCAGTTAATCAAAAATCGGCAATTCAAGTATGTTAAGTAAAATCTGTTCAGCAAGTCAGTTTCTTTAGTATTATAACTCAATTTGAATGCCAGAAGTACATCTATTGTGATTAGTTGTTGTTGTTAGTTGAGACCAGTATTCTATATTTAGCTTGGGATTGAGTTTGCACTATATAGCCTTCCATGACCACCCCAGGGTTACTAGCTGTGTCGATGCCCGCTAGGGGCGAGATGACGTCGCTCCAAGGAGTGGTATGCCGTCCGCAAGGGATGAAGATTAGGTCTCAGATCCTCATACAGTCCATTCAATGGCTGGAGTATTAGAGCATGTCATATCCCAGGGAGTCTGCAAGTCGTGCTAAGTAGAGACTTGTCTATGGATGTGTTGTGCACCATATACTATAGACAGGAGGCTGCGAGGCATGTTAGGGTGGTTACCCTTCTTTCTCTTCTAGT
Source organism: Datura wrightii (assembly GCA_035772735.1). Lineage (NCBI taxonomy): Eukaryota > Viridiplantae > Streptophyta > Magnoliopsida > Solanales > Solanaceae > Datura > Datura wrightii. Next base: position 61,841,535 of record JASDFA010000016.1, on the reverse strand, counting down.
CGTGATATAGAGCTATACAATATATGGTTGAGTCTCTAAGCTTACCATATTCTACTTGTCTACAGAGAAATGTCGGACAAGCGACAACCCATAACTGGAAAAAAATTGGATGTTGCAGCAGGAGAGGGCACTAGTAGGGTTCCCCAATTAGAGTCAGCCTGATCTAAGTGCGACAGAGAGACTCTATCTCAGTCTCCCCAGTAGTCTCTGCTTCATCAGGAGCCATCCGGAGTAGTAGATGTTGTTCGTTGGCTTGTTATATGGGTATATAACTACACGCAAGTGCACGTGGTCGAACAAGTAGTAAAGTGGCTCAAGTAAGCCAAGTATCAATCCCACAGGGACTGGGATAAGGTAACAATTAATCAAGTGTTACTATATTTTCAGTTTAACAATGAAGACAACAGTGTAACCAAGAGTTTGATATTTTTGGATTCTAATTTTTATGCTAAGTCTAAAATGATTATCTAATGTGAGTCTGAACTATGAATATGAGCATACTGAGGTTAATTGAACATGTAAAGAAATTAATTATCGATATAATTTAGTTAACCTTTCCTCCAGTTGCTTGTCAAGAACTAATGCCAATGGGTTAAAACTCTCGTATTTATCCCAACTTAAGAATCATGAACCGTCCACCTACATTTCTGTGATAAAACAAAAATTCATGTTCTAGCCATACGAACCCGGTTCCTAAATTGACTAATACGACTTTCAGGTATATTTCTATCCTGAAGGTAAATCAATTGTCAATTTTCCCAAACTAAGAAAGGATCATATCCTATTAATTCACAACTTTCCAATTTCTTGCTCTCTCAAGTGAAACTGGACTTTTTAGATATACATTAACGTAGGCCACACATTAATGCAGTAAGAACAAGAATCAATAGAACAACCATGGAAGAATAGATGAAAAACCAAAGAATCAATAATCACATTTCATTACAAGTGTTCTTAACCTCAGCAAGAAGAGGAATTATCCACTCATTTGTAGATTAAACATCATTAAATGAGTGTTAAACATACAAGCAATTGAATTCAAGGAGAAGGAAAGAGAGAAAAACCCTGATAATTTCGTCCCCTCAACTGCCTGTAACCCATGTTCTTGCTCCACCAAGTCAGAATATTGAAAAATGAACCTAAGTGTTCTATTTATACTAGTGGGAATTTTTCCCGGAATAACAAGCAACGTGTCACGGAGTGCATCGCGGAGCACTGCCTCCGTGACACGCCACCGACACGGACCCTCACTGGAAGTTGGCGGTCCAGGTAATCAGGCTCAACGTGGCACGATGTGCAACGCGGAGCCAGGCCACCGTGCCACGGACCCAACGCGAACCCTTACTGGAAATTGGGCAAAAATTCCCTATCCAGGCAGAATGCCTCCGCCATGGCAGCATGACACGGCTCCATCACAGAGCCTCTTTATTTTGTGCCTTCCAATGCCTTGTCCTTTGCTCACATCCGAGTCCAACCCCGATCTATTCCAACATGCATTTTAGCTTCCCAAAATCACATTTTACCTGCAAAACAATGCTAATCATGTTGGTTAGTATAAATTCACATTTTATTACCAATCACATAAGAATGTATAAACATTGATAGATAAACAAGGCTAAAATGACACATTTGAGTATCACTTGGGCATATAAATTTGCCCAAGATCACTTACCCCACACTTAAATCCTTGTTCGTCCTCGAACAACAATCTTACACCTCATGCAATTTACACCCCAAACCTCGCTACTTTGGTTCGACAATTTAGGTTACGGTCATACCTATTATTCAATACAGCAAATTATCAAGAAAACATGCATGGTCCTATCAATGCAATGACCTTCAATACATCAAGACCTCCTAGACTTAAGAATCGACTCTCGATATTGGCAAACTTATGCAAATCAGCTGATCAAGACATCCGACACGAAAATTAATCTCTCATCAAGCATGTGCCCTCACAACACAAGAGAATTTTCCCCTTTTTGATCATATGAACTCACAAAATTTCAAGTAGAGGCATAAAACACAATTTCGCTCTCTCTCCTAAAAGAATTCACATGCATCATGTCATGACCCATAAGCTTGCCTTTAGTGTTTTACTCCACTAATATAAAGAAGTGTGATGTAGGATCACGTAGGACTTTAACGGGTTGTAATGTAAGCTACGGAACTAGTAAATATTGGGCTAGCCAATAATAGCCACTAGCATCCTTAAGCACCTTTTCAATACATCCCATCAAACTCATGGGCATTGTTTCTTTCTTCATCCTCCCATTCTTGAAGTATTTCTTTAGTTTGGCCCATCTTATTAAGCACACTTAACACAACAACAAAGATTATTCATGCACCTTCATTATAGTTTATTTATAACAAGTGCACCTTCACCCTTTTCTTTTCTTCCATCACTCTGCTTTTCTTTTCTTTTCACCATTCTCACTCTTTGACACTTTGGGAAAATGATTTTCTCTTCTTAAGCGCTTAAGAGTTTTGGATCAAATTTGCGGCTAATGAAAAGAAGGGATTAAGCTCGGTTTACACTTTTTTGACAAAAGAAAAAAATTAATAGGCTAAAGGCTCAACGGGCTGACTAGGGTACACAATCAAGGTGGGTACAATAATGAAAAATGGAAACTTTCGGTTAAACACAAAGAAGTGCCTACATCCTTTCCTACAGTACACCTCCTTCATTTCATTTTGTACACACACCGGGCAAGTTCTAGACACTTCACAATAGCATGGAATAACAAAACCTCACGTCACACTTATTGCACATGCTCAATTCGAGACATATTCACAGACTCTCCAATCAGCTAATTACAGGAATTCAAACATTAAGCCTCAATCACACTGAATCGACTCTATGTCCTAGGTATCTCAACATATTTACACAGTTCATGCTTTCATATGAATCACATTTGCATTTTAAATATCATGTACAACACGCAACCAGAATTCCGCAACCATAAAGTAACTACAAGTTTTGGGATGCAACCCACAAAAGAAAAACAACTGAAAAAATAAATGAAAAATCTACTCCTAACGACTACATTTACCTTAAGACGGTCGTCATCCATCCATCATAGGGAACGGTCACTAACTAGGACTTCGGTTCAATAGGACCATTCTCGGTAAAAGAACCGAAAACAAACGCCGAGAAACCCAAGAATTGAAATTTTTTTTAAAAATATCGATCATTTAGATTTTAAAAATATCGATCAATTCGATAAACAAACATATGTACAAACTCATCTAGCAACATTCAGCAACACACAACAGTTTCACATATATTTACACTACAGAACAATAACTTACAATCACAAATCATAGGGTCAGAAAATTTTGTTCACAGGCACAACAACAGATTAGGACATACATAACAGCACAACCAGCACCTAACTACTCCCACCCCACACTTATCTCGAACACTGTCTCCAGTGTTCACAGAAATTAAAATGGCACAAAATATTGGGTGGTGGAACTCCCTGATCAATCAAAGTACTCCACTTCTTCATCAGGTGCTGCTGATTCTTCGCCCATGTCTGAATCACCCCTATCGTCATCATCGGACTCCACATCGGAGTCCTCCCGACGTGTCTCCTCGTCTGTGGGGACATCATCATCCATGGGCTCTACAAATGCTGGCCCCACTCGGCATAGAGACCTGGCGTTTTCGCCAAAAGGGTAGTCTAGCTCGAGCTTCCATAGCTCCTCCTCTGTTGCCGGCCTCCCGCCTATCCTCAGCTGGAGCATCTGCATCCCGTACATGCGAGCCATATACTGATCATCACGAGCATGTCGCTCGCCTAGTGTAAGCACTGGCCCGTGGGTGGTCTCGGGTGCCTTAGTTTTAGTGACATCTAAGGCGCGCTGCTCCATCTGCGGGATATAATCAAGGGCCTCTTCCTCAACATCTAGGCCCCTCAGGAATGTGGTGAGTAGTCCACCAAATCCGTATTTGTGCCCCTGATGCAACCGGGCTCTCTTCATGGTGGAGATAATCACCGCCCCCACGTTGATCTCCAGCCTTTTCATCAGGGCGTACACCAGGCATACACGATCCCGGGTTACATCCGTCATATGTACCCCCGGGATTAGGCAGGAACAGACAATCTTAAGCCATACCCTGGCTTCCCTATTCATCTGTGAATAGGGCAAAGTCTGATGGTAGCCCCTCTCCTTGTGTCTGCTCCATCTGGCTGTCGATCGGGTTCCACACAAGGTGCGCTTGATGTCCGCATATGGTGGAGTGTGTTCAGCTGTCGAAGCACGTGGGCATTTGTGTCCCACGCCCCTATGATAGCATTGAGGTGGTGGAGCTCAAAGGTGACTATTTTCCCTCTGATTTTGATGGTGTGACTTCTGAGAGTCGGGTTCCAATTGGCATAGAATTCGCGAATCAGGTGCAAGTTGCATTCCTTGGGCTCTTCAAAGATGAAGTTGAGCCCAGCTGCCTCGATCCGGTGGACAATCCTCGGGAACTCCTGTGCCAATGGTTCCCGAGCTATGTGTTCCTCAGGGAAGTACTTGCTCTCCTTGTGCTTGGCATACCACTTCTTCCCCTCTTCTGTCATCCACCTGGTTCCGTATTGGCGGCGTTGGCCGCGTGGAACTGCTGGTGCTGCTGGGACTACTATGCCCAGTCTGATTCTCTTTCTTCCGGCGCCAGACGTTGATGCGTCTTTCCCCTTTTCTTGCCTGCTTGCCATTTTTTTCCTGTCAACCCAAATAGAAAAGATCAATGTTAAGCCCACGAGTATTTGCTTCGACTAAGGTCGGGTTAAGCTAGGCCACCCCACACTTAGTCTTTAGCTAAAATTACAACATTATGGCAACATCATACCTATTTACACACACAAACAGCCAAATATACAAACATGCTCAGTGCATTCGAAGTATTCGATGGCATATATTCTATATACTACTCATACTTCGTACAGCTAACCACAACCATTACCATCGATAACATTTTATCTCATCGCACTTAGCAAGGAAAAACAAAAAAATGAAAACAACAAGAATTTATCTACACGTACCTATACAACTCACCCAATTCTTGCAAATTTCAATATTCCCCTAACCCGAGAATCCGTCGGTCTTTTAGCATAATAACAACTACCACATCGACTCATCTCACTCAACATGTACAATCCATCATGAATTTCACTAGTTCACTACATTTTTCCACTTCAAATTCAAAAACAAACCCTAGCTATGATTGTATCAACAAAAATTTGATTAAATTATGTAATTAACGAGTTCAAGTGATCACAATGATACTCCGAACCTCCATCAACAACAATTCAATTGAATTTACGCTTAATTTCTACTTAGGGCAAGTTTAGCTCACATCATATGCTCAATATCGAAGAAAATCGACAAGAAATGAGATGGAATTTAGGAACATACCTTAACTTTGAAGAATTGAAGAAAACTCAATGAAATCCTTGGCCTATTCTGTTTCACGTTGAAGGGGGAGGGGTTTTAGGGGGTTTGGTCGCGAAGTGTGTGAGAAATAAAGAAAATTTAAGGGGGATTCGGGGTTTAAAAGTGGAAAAATCGCGCTGGTCACCCGGCGACCCGGTGTGACCCATTGCGATATACACAGCAACGTGTCACGGAGTGCATCGCGGAGCACTGCCTCCGTGACACGGAGTTGTCGCGAGGGTGTTCTAGAATTTTTTAAAATTCCGAATTTATACCTCAACGTGTCACAGAGGGTAACGCGGAGGCCCTCCTCCGTGACACGGAGCTATCGCCCTAGCTCACTGTTTTGCCACTTTTTCTTGATTTTCATACCTCGAATTTTCCTTTGCGATTCCTTGTACATTTTCCCTCCGTTCGACCTGAAATTCATTCTACTACAAGAAATTGGTTAGAATTATAGGTTTCACTCAAAATAAAAATAAAAATAAAATCAAAAATAAAATCTAAAAATTTTGTTGTTAATCAAGAAAATAACAGAAAATGAATAAAAATAAATAAATAAATCTATTCACAATTTACACAGAAAAATTTCACGGGTTGCCTCCCGTGCAGCGCATGGTTTACCGTCGCGGCTCGACGTCATTCAGCTCAGTTGTCCTCTAGGGTGATGGACGTTTTCTCTCGAAAACCATCCTCCCCCCAGTAGTGCTTACACCGTTCTGGTGGTTTTCCCAATAATTCTTGTGAATCCTTTATCTGCTCATCATCAACTCGATCAATCACATTGATCACCGAGAGTTCCTCGTACACAATCGGGAGTTTGGGTGCCTTGTACACATCGAACGCTTCCACCTTGTCGTGTGCCCTTATTGTTAGCTGCCCCGCAGATACATCAATCAGCGCTTTCCCGGTCGCCAAGAAAGGACATCCCAAAATAAATGGGACTTCCGCGTCTGGTTCAAAATCCAGCACGACGAAATCTACCGGGAAGATCAGGGAGCCAACTTGCACCAGAACGTCCTCCACAATGCCATCAGGTCTGGCTAAGGACCGATCCGCCAATTGCAAGATCACTGTTGTGGGTCTAGGACTTCGTAGACCCAGCTTTTTGAATACCGATGACGGCATCAAATTAATGCTCGCTCCCAAATAACATAACCCACGATCTCGGATACTCTGCCCAATAGTAATCTGTATAGTAAAGCTCCCAGGATCCTTGAGCTTTGTGGGCAGTCGGTTTTGTATCCGGTAAGTGCACTCCTCCGTAAGAGCCACCGTAGCATACTCAGTCAATCGACTTTTGTTTGCCACGATGTCCTTTATATACTTGGCATACTTCGGCACTCCCTGCAAAATATCAACAAGAGGTAAGTTAATATGTACCTGTTTCAGCACCTCCATGAATTTCTTGAAACACACCTCCTCCTTGTGTTTCTTTAATTGTTGAGGGAACGGGGGTGGTGGTCTTTCTGATTCAGCTTCCTTAGTCTTCCCCCTCTCATCACCTTGCTCCCTCTCGACTTCTGCTGCTCCCGATTGTTGAGGTGGTCTTTCTGGTTCCACCTCTTTCAGCTGCAAACCACTCCTTGTGGTCACCGCATTCACCTACTTGGGGTTGGGATCTGTGTCACTCGGTGTCCTCCTCTAGGCTTGGTATTTTGGACTCCAGCAAATTGCCCAAATTCATATTCAAGTGCCTTGGTAGCTAACTGGTAGTTTTTCACCTCGGCTGCCAATTTCACATAGTCAGCCTGCAATTGAGCTTGGTTAGCTATCATCGTCTTGAACATCTCCTCAATGCTGGGTGATGGTGGTGGAGGAGGTGCATTGTTGTTTCTAAATTGTGCTTGATAATTCTGCTGCCCTCCTTGGTTCCTTTGCACACCCTGACTCGAACTTTGCCCCTGATGGTTGTTGCTACCCCAGGAGAATTTCGGATGATTCCTCCAATTGGAATTGTAGTTGTTGCCATACTGTTGGTGGTTGTTTCTTTGTACATTTCCCACAAAGTTCACCGAGTCCGGATTTTCTCCACAACACTCAGCTGAGTGCTCACTCCTCCCGCACACTTCACACCAAATCTGCTGCACTGCATTCACTAGGGCTTGAGGCTGGTTCATTGTCATGTTACTGAAGTGGGTGTTGAGTTGATTCTGTAAAGCAGCTATCTGTGCAGCTATAACTGTAAAACCATCCACTTCTAGAACTCATGCTGCATTCCTTGTCCCACCTCTTGATGAATCAGCATTCCACTCCGGATTGCCCTGCGAAATACGGTTCAACAAGGTATACAGCTCCTCATAAGTTTTCTCCAGCGCTTGTCCCCCAGCTGCCGAGTCTAGCAATATTTTTGTATGGGGTTCCAAACCCTCTATAAAAGTGTGCACCAGCACATCATTGGATTGATGATGATGAGGACAATCCCGCAACATGGACTTGAATCTCTCCCAAGCCTGATATAGATTCTCTCTCTCTCTCTCTGTTTGAAACTTAGAATTTGACTTCTAAGTCTTGCTGTTTTACCGGAGGGAAAAAATCATATCAAGAATTTCCTTGCAAGATCATCCCACGTAGAAATAGAGTTAGGTGGCTCAGCTTTCAACCACCTCTTGGCTTCTCCCAATAGTGAAAATGGGAACAATGTAAGCTGGACAAAATCTGATGACACTCCAGCGGGGATGTAAGTGTCACTTATCTCCAAAAAATTTTGGAGATGCTGCTGTGGATCTTCATGAGGGAGACCTGTAAACTGCCCGCTAGTGTGCAGCAATTGCACCATATTTTGTATAAGCTCGAACCTCCCTCCTGGCTCAGGTTTGCGGATGCTAGATGTGACATTATTAGCATGTGGGATTGCCACCTCGCGAACCGGCCGAGCTGCTACTTCCTCGGTCACTAACATTGCCCGTACTACTGGTGGATTCTGTTGCTGCTCCATAAGTGTTTGTCTGATCAACTGCAGCTTTCTTTCTAGAGCTTCTCTCCGCTGACGATGAAATAATATTTCTGGCTCTAAATACGAGTCCACCAGCTCCTTGTCTCTTGCCAGTGTTCAACAGAGATTAAATCTGCAAAATACAGGCTAAGACCAAGTTGTCAACACTAAGAAAATAAAAATATAGTAAATTAACACTTTAGAAAATTTCACCAATTACCAGTCCCCGGCAACGGCGCCAAACACTTGTTTATTGGCTTGTTATATGGGTGTATAACTACACGCAAGTGCACGTGGTCGAACAAGTAGTAAAGTGGCTCAAGTAAGCCAAGTATCGATCCCACAGGGACTGGGATAAGGTAACAATTAATCAAGTGTTACTATATTTTCAGTTTAACAATGAAGACAACAGTGTAACCAAGAGTTTGATATTTTTGGATTCTAATTTTTATGCTAAGTCTAAAACGATTATCTAATGTGAGTCTGAACTATGAATGTGAGCATACTGAGGTTAATTGAACATGCAAAGAAATTAATTATCGATATAATTTGGTTAACCTTTCCTCCGGTTGCTAGTCAAGAACTAATGCCAATGGGTTAAAACTCTCGTATTTATCCCAACTTAAGAATCATGAACCGTCCACCTACATTTCTGTGATAAAACGAAAATTCATGTTCTAGCCATACGAACCCGGTTCCTAAATTGACTAATACGACTTTTAGGTATATTTCTATCCTGAAGGTAAATCAATTGTCAATTTTCCCAAACTAAGAAAGGATCATATCCTATTAATTCACAACTTTCCAATTTCTTGCTCTCTCGAGTGAAACCGGACTTTTTAGATATACATTAACGTAGGCCACACATTAATGCAGTAAGAATAAGAATCAATAGAACAACCATGGAAGAATAGATGAAAAACCAAAGAATCAATAATCACATTTCATTACAAGTGTTCTTAACCTCAGCAAGAAGAGGAATTAGCCACTCATTTGTGGATTAAACATCATTAAATGAGTGTTAAACATACAAGCAATTGAATTCAAGGAGAAGGAAAGAGAGAAAAACCCTGATAATTTCGTCCCCTCAACTGCCTGTAACTCACGTTCTTGCTCCACCAAGTCAGAATATTAAAAAATAAACCTAAGTGTTCTATTTATACTAGTGGAATTTTTTTCCGGAATAACAAGCAATGTGTCACGGAGTGCATCGCAGAGCACTGCCTCCGTAACGCGCCACCGATGCGGACCCTCACTAGAAGTTGGGGGTCCAGGTAATCAGGCTCAACGTGGAACGGCATGCAACGCGGAGCCAGGCCACCGTGCCACGGACCCAACGCGAACCCTTACTGGAAATTGGGCAAAAATTCCCTATCCAAGAAGAATGCCTCAGCGATGGTAGCGTGACACGGCTCCATCGCGGAGCCTCTTTATTTTGTGCCTTCCAATGCCTTGTCCTTTGCTCACATCCGAGTCCAACCCCGATCTATTCCAACATGCATTTTAGCTTCCCAAAATCGCATTTTACCTACAAAATAATGCTAATCATGTTGGTTAGTATAAATTCACATTTTATTACCAATCACATAAGAATGTATAAACATTGATAGATAAACAAGGCTAAAATGACACATTTGAGTATCACTTGGGCATATAAATTTTCCCAATATCAGATGCGTTGGAACCACCTCCAGCAGTTTCTATACTGACACCGACATATCAGGAGGTTAGAAGTGTTGTTGTTATGTTAGCTTTGATCATGGCTGCATAGCGTCAGCCAGCGGTGCCCGTGGTTGTAGATTCTTTAGGAGGACCTGGTAGTTCGAGGGTCCGAGAGTTCTTGCACTGAGTCCCCTGCAGTTCATAGGGACGGACTGAGATGAGGACCCTCAATACTTTTTTTACCAACTGCAGCAGATTTTCAGGGTAATGCATGCCACATCTGCAGAGTTGGTTGAGTTAGCGGTAATCTGATTGTGGGACATAGTAGTATTATGGTAAGAGAGTGGGGAAAGGTTCCGAGGTAGAGATGATCCCCCTCCGACTTGGTCCAGCTTTTTAGAGGTGTTCTTGGACCATTATTCGCCATGAAAATTCAACAGGCCTAGGTAGATTAGTTTCTGCATCTGGAGCAGGGTTCGATGAGTGTCCGGGAATATGCTATGAGGTTTGACTCCTTGGCCTGATATGCGCCAGCTTTTGTGGATACCATGCTAGCTAGAGTGCACCAATTTACTATAAGCCTGCTTCCAGATTACGTGGAGACTTGTATTACAGCTACTCTATGAGAGGACATGGATATTGCCTGTGTTTAGGTATTTGCTCAGAATATCGAGGGGATTAAGCATCGGCAGTGGGAGATAGAGAGGGCGAATTAAGAGCAATGCCATAAGGCTAGACCTAGTGACACTCAAGCGGAGTTTCAGGGAAGACCCAAGAAACGACTATCAAGTAGGCCACCCAGACCCCCACCTTCACAGTAGTAGCAGGGTGGTAGACCACGCCGTTAGGGGCAATCAGGACCCGACGAGAGTTCACGGCCATTAGGTTCGTAGCAGAAGAGAGGGTCAGAGCAGAGTAGATTCACCATGCCACTTTGCCCTATTTGAAGTCGACGTCATTTTGGGGTATGCAGGTATGGTTCTTGGGTGTGTTACACCTGTGGATGAGAGGGTCACCTGATGATGGACTGTATAGCTAGGGGTTAGAGTGATCGGGACTGACAGGACAAATCTTCAATAGGGTCGCGTGCCCTAGAATCTCTTGCAGGGCGTAGGCCCTCATCTCCAGCCAATAGAGGCCGAGGCAGGTAAGGGGCATCTAGCTCAGGTATCGGTCCAGACCGCACTTATGCTTTACTGGGGTGATAGGAGCCAGAGTCGTCGCCAGATGTGGTGATAGGTATACTGGATATTTTCTCTCATTTTGTTTATGTTTTGATAGACCCAGGTTCCACTCTGTCTTATGTTACGCCACTAGTATCCCAAAAATTCGGTATCACGCCAGAATTTCTTCAACGACCTTTTTTAGTGTCTACACCCGTCCATGATTCTATCATAGCTAAAAGGATCTACCGGGGTTGCACAATAGAAGTTGTTGGTTGCCACACTTTAGCATATTTGGTGGAATTAGAAATGATCGACTTTGATGCAATTATGGGTATGGATTGGTTAGCACTATGTTATGCCAATGTAGAATGTTGGACCAAGACCATCCGATTTCACATTCCAAGGGAGGTAGTACGGGAGTGGAAAGGCAATGCAGCCACGCCAAAAGGTAGGTTTATATCCTATCTTTGGGCAAAGAAGTTGATAGCAAAGGATTGCATCTATCATATTGTCAGGGTTCAGGATGTCCAAGCAGAATCCCTGACTCTTTAGCCCATTCCAGTAGTTAATGAATTTCTAGATGTATTCCCTAATGAACTTTCTGGTATTCCCCCAAAATGGGAAACCGATTTTTCCATTGACCTATTACTAGGTACCGAGCCTATATCCATCCCTCCGTACCAAATGGCTACTACCGAGCCCAGAGATTTGAAGGAACAGCTAAAAGATTTGTTAGATAAGGGCTTTATCAGGCTGAGTACTTCACCATGGGGTGCGCCAGTTCTATTTGTAAGAAAGAAGGATGGCTCCCTCCGCATGTTTATAGACTATCAGCAGCTAAATAAAAACACCATTAAGAACATGTACCCACTTCCTGGAGTAGATGACTTTTTTGATCAGTTGCAGGGGGCGAAGTATTTCTCTAAAATCGATTTAAGGTCTGGGTACCATCAGGTTCGGGTTCGAGAGAGGGATATTCCAAAAATGGCCTTCAGGACCAGATATGGCCATTTTGAATTCTGTCATGTCCTTCAGGTTGATGAATGCTCCTGTAGTGTTCATGGATCTGATAAAAAGCATCTTCAGGCCGTATCTGGATTTTTTTTTGTGATAATATTCATTGATGATATTCTAGTGTATTTTCATTCATAAATAGAATATTGAGATCATCTATGAATAGTGCTCCAGATTCTCAAAGATCGCCAATTATATGCAAAATTTTCTAAGTGCGATTTATAGCTGAATTCTGTAGGCTTTTTTGGGCCACATTGTGTGAGATTGTAGTGTTCAAGTGGATTGATAAAAGATTGAGGCGGTAAAGACATGGCCTAGACCTATAACTTCAATTGAGGTACGTAGTTTCCTGGGTCTAGCTGGATATTACAGAAGATTTGTAGAACGGTTTTCTACCTTATCAGCCCCTTTGACAAAGTTAACTCAGAGAGTAACTAAATGTTATTGGGTCGAAGCACGTGAATGGAGTTTCCAAGAGTTGAGAAACAGATTGACATCAGTGCTAGTAATAGAGTTACCAGAAGGATCATAAGGTTATGCGGTGTATTGTTATGCTTCAGGTGTTGGGTTAGAATGTGTTCTGATACAGCATGGTAAGATGATTGCTTATGCTTTGAGGCATCTGAGAAAACATGAAAATAACTACCCCACTCACGATATAGGAGTTGGCCGCAGTAATTCATGCCTTGAAAATATGGAGGCATTACCTATATGGTGTTCACGAAGATATTTTTACTGATCATAAGAGCCTCTAGTACATTTTCGCTCAGAAAGAGTTTAATCTAGGACAGCGTCGCTAGTTAGAGTTGCTAAAAGACTATGATGTGAACATTTTGTATCATACAGGAAAGGACAACATTATAATAGATTCCCTCAGTCGTAGATCCATGGGGATTTTAGTTCATTTGAGGCACGAACAGCGAGAACTGGCCCAAGAATCGCACTAGTTAGCCATCTTAGTTGTCCGAATAGTAGACTCAAGAGACAATAGGGCTATAATTCAAAATACAGTGGTATCATCCCTGGTTGCAGAGGTAAAACAATGGTAGTATGAAGATCCTCAATTAGCACAGCTCATAGATAAGGTACAATAGGGACAAATATCAGCTTTCATGGCAACTGAAGACGGGGACCTAAGATTCAGTGATCGCCTTTTTGTTCCAGCAGTACCAGCGCTTCGCCAACAGATCATGGCAGAGGTACATTATTCCTGCTATTCTCTGCACCCAGGTTCAACAAAGATGTATCATGACATAAAAGAGATTTACTAGTGGCAGGGAATGAAAAAGGATGTAGCAGAATTTGTAGGACAATGCCCTAACTGCTAGCAGGTAAAGGCTAAGCATAAAAAACTTGATGGATTGACATAGGAAATAGCATTGCCTATGTGGAAACGGGAGGCAATCAATATGGACTTTGTGACATGATTACCCCGTACAGACACAAATTTAATTCCATCTGGGTGATTGTTGACAGATTGATGAAGTCAGCTCATTTTCTGCTAGTCAGGACCATTTTTTCAGCTGAGGATTATGCTGAGCTATATATAAGGGAAATAGTTAGATTACATGGTGCCCTAGTATCTATCATTTCTGACAGAGGGGCACAATTCACAGCTAGGTTCTGGCGGTCTTTTTAGAGAGGCTTGAGAACACAAGTTAATCTGGGTACGACATTTCATCCTCAGACAGATGGACATGCAGAACGTACAATTCAAACGCCTAAAGATATTTTATGGGCATGCGTGCTAGACTTCGAGGACAGCTGGGATGAACATTTACCCCTTATTGAGTTTGCTTATAACAACGTTATCATTTGACAATTCATATGGCACCATATGAGGCCTTATATGGACGGAAGTGCAGGTCCCCAGTTGGTTGGTTCGAGGTCGGAGAATCGGGGTTAATTGGAAAAGACATAATCCACCAATCAGAGGAGAAAGTGAAACTTATTAGGGAGCGATTGCCGACAGCTCAAAGTCGTCAGAAATCTTACGTTGATGTACGACATAGGAACTTGGAATTCAATGTAAGCGACTAGGTATTTCTGAATGTTTTGCCAATGAAGGGCGTGATGAGGTTTCGTAAAAAAGGAAAACTGAGCCCGAGATTTATTGGGTCGTATCGTATCCTCCGGAGAATAGGCCAAGTGGCATAAGAGCTAGATTTTCCTTCAGAGTTAGAATTTGTCCACCCGATCTTTCATGTGTTGATGTTACGGAAGTGTAGAGCGGATACGTCTCGAGTTGTACCAATAGTGAACGTCCATGTTACTGAGGAGTTAGCCTATGAAGAATTTCCAGTGGCCATATTAGACCGACAGGTTCTTAGGTTGAGGACTAAAGATATCGCCTCTATTAAGGTATTGTGGAGGAACAGGAATAGAGAAGAGATGACCTGGGAAGCCGAGGACAAGATGAGATCCAAATATCTTCATTTGTTTCAGACTTAACCCAGACTATGCAGTTAAGGTAAAATTATTGATTCAGTTGTTGTTTTATGATTTATGTTACATATATTGCTCGGTTGACTACAATCTTGTCGTGAAAAGAGTTGTTATAGTGTCATGTGACATATATGTATTGGACTTTTCTACATTTCAGGATTTTTGGATAGTCCATGTTACAGGGGAGACTCTATCGAAATTTTTCCAGAATAATAATTAAAAGAGTTAAACTCCTGTGAATAATAGTTGACATTTGAGGATGAATATTCCTAAGGGGTGGAGAATGTTACACCCCATAAAAGATAGTAACTCACAAGCATATGCGTGGAGCTGTGATAAATAAAGAGTGTACAACGCGTGCAGCAAAGCCTCGAAAGAAAGACTGGGCGAGGTGAAGCCGCGAAGGGCTAACATGATGTGCCATCCGGCAGTACACCAGCCAGCGTGGCACGGCAGCCCACTGGCGCCATGAGGGGCGTGACGCGGGGCACTACTAGCGCCCTGGGCGGAGCATGGAACCCCCCTTCCACCGACCTCCTATATATATACCCCTTAGCTTAATTTTTGATCATTTCCAAAGAGAGCCACGACTGGAGAAGAGTATAGCATGCGAAATTCAACCATTTTTCGTTTAATTATGCTACCAAACGCCGTACAAATTCAAATTAAGTTAGGGTATCGAAGTTTAAGCCCGCAGGGAGCTTTACAACGAAGTTATTTATCTTAAAATTCTCCTGGAAAATTGTAACCCCGCCAAGCAAAAGTTGTCAGAATTGCTCCAAACCGATTTTTTTATGGTCATTGGCTTCAAGTAAGCATCTCTCCCTTATGAACTCTTGGGAAATTATACGTTTTCGGCTGTATTTCGTTATGTTGATGTATAGGTAATCTTAGTATTAAAAGTTAGCATTTCTGCCAAATTTAGTATTGTAACTAGTCTCATTCTCCCAGTAATACGATTACAGTTGGAAAGAGTTTTTGAATGCGAATTGAAACTCACCAGTTAATCACAGAGAGACAATCCAGGTATGTTAAGGCAAATTCGTTTGGCAAGTTTGTTTCTTTAGTATTATAACTAAGTTTGAATGCCAGAAGTATATCTATTGTGATTAATTATTGTTGTTAGCTGAGACTAGTATTCTATATTTAGCTTGGGATTGACTTTGCACTGTATAGCCTTCCATGACCACCCCAGGGTTATTAGCTGTGTCGACGCCCGCCAGGGACGAGATGACGTTGCTCAAAGGAGTGGTATGCCGTCCGCGAGCGACGAAGATCGAGTCCCAGGTCCTCATACAATCCATTCTATGGCTAGACTATTATATGCCGTATCGGCACCATACCCCCATCGAGCCTGGTGCCTGATCTTGGGCAGATTTATACGCCCAAGTGATACTCAAACGTATCATTTTTACCTTGTTTCTTCTGCAATGTGTATATAATATCATGTATTTGTTAATAAAATGCGAATTCATACTAACCAACATGATTAGCATTTGTTTTGCAGGATAATGTGATTTTTAAGAGCTAAAATGCGTGTTGGAACTATGTCGGAGTTGGACTGGGATGCGAGCGTGGAAAAGACCTTGGATGGCACATTTTACACTGGCTCCGCGATGGAGCCGTGCCACGCTGCCATCGCGGTAGCACACTGCCTGGAGAGGAAATTAATTGGCAGATTCCAGTGAGGCCTCGCGACAGCTCCGTGGCACGGAGACAGGACTCCGCGATGGCCTCCGTGCCACGTTGAGGCCAATTATCCGGACCCTTCAATTTCCAGAGAGGGTCCGCGTCCATGCCGTGTCACGGAGGCAGTGCTCCGCGTTGGCCTCCGTGACACGTTGCTTGTTATTCCGGGAAAAATTTCCCACTAGTATAAATAGCACACTTAGGTTTATTTTTAATCAGTTTTTAGTTTTTAGACTGAGTTCAGAAGTGGAGAGCAGGAACGTGGGTTTTTGGCAGTTGAAGAATAGAAAAGCTAAGAGTTTTCTTCTCTTCCTTTCTTCTTTCCTTCAATTGTATGCATGATTTACACTCATTTTAGGATGATTAATCCAAGAATGAGTGGCTAATTCCCTTCTTTGCTGAGGTTTTGAACTTGTGTAATGAATTTTGGTGATAATTGATATGGTTTCTTCTTCTTCTTGCATGTTGTTCTATTAATTCTTGTGCTTACTACATTATTGATTGGCCACCATTAATGTATATCTAAAAAGTCCAATTTCACTCGAGAGAGCACGAAATTGGAAAGTTGTGAATTAATAGGGTATTGTTCTTAGCTTGATTTGGGAAAATTGGGTTTTGATGTGCTTTCTTGATAGAAATATACTTGAAAGCCGTATTAGTCAATTTAGGAACCGGAATTGTAGTGCTAGGTCATAAATTGCATTTGATCACAGAAATGTAGACGGATGGTTTATGATTCTAAAGTGAAATTAAATACGAAAGTTTTAATTTCTAGGCAACGTTCTTGGCTAGCAACATGAAGAAGAGGATGACCAAATTATCATGATTATCAAGTTCATTACTCGTTCTTAACCTTGGCATGTGCGTATCCATTGTCTAAATTCTAAAGTAAATAGTTGTTATTAATTGTAGTATATAAATAGTTTAGAAACAAAAACTCACTCAACTCTTGGTTGGATTGTTGTTAACATAGTTAGGGATAGAATAGAAATATAGTAAACTAGGCAGTTTTACATATCTAGAGCAGCCTCCTTGGATCGATACTTGGCTACTTAGCCACTTTATTACTTGTTTGACCACGTGCACTTGCGTGTCGGTTGATAATATTTAATACCAACCCGAGCAGTACAAGCCGCGAACAAGTTTTTGGCGCCGTTGCCGGGGACGCTAGGCGATTTGTAAAATTGTGTTTAGTGTAAATTTGTTGTATTTGTATTTTTATTTTCTTAAGTGTTAACAACTTGGTCTTAGCCTGTATTTTGCAGATTTTTATTTCTGTGAACACTGGCAAGGGACAAGGAGCTGGTGGAATCTTACTTAGAGCCAGAACGTGAATTGCACAGTCAACGTAGAGAAGCTCTTCGGAAGAAGCTGCAGTTGCTTAAACAGTCTATGATGGAGCAACCAAATCCACCAGTTGTGCGGGCAGTGTTAGTGCCCGAGGAAGTAGCAGCCAGGCCGATTCGCGAGGTGGCAATCCCACACGCTAATAATGTACATTCCAGCATCCGCAAACCAGAGCCTGGAGGGAGATTTGAGTTAAAGCAAAATATGGTGCAACTTTTTCACACTAGCGGGCAGTTTACCGGTCTCCCTCACGAAGATCCGCAATAACATCTCCAGAACTTTTTGGAGATAAGTGACACTTACATACCCGCTGGAGTGTCACCTGATTATGTTCGGCTCACCTTATTTCCATTTTCCTTACTGGGTGAAGCCAAGAGGTGGTTAAAAGCTGAACCACCCAACTCTATATCAACGTGGGATGATCTTGCAAGGAAGTTTTTGATCAGATTTTTCCCTTCAGGTAAAACAGCTAAACTTAGAAGTCAGATTCTAAGTTTTAAACAGAGGGAAGGAGAAAATCTTTATCAAGCCTGGGAAAGATTCAAGTCCATGTTGCGGGATTGTCCTCATCATCATCAGTCAAATGAGGTGTTGGTCCACACTTTTATTGAGGGTTTGGAACCCCACACTAAAATTTTGTTAGACTCAGCAGCTGGAGGGCAAGCGCTGGAGAAGACTTATGAGGAGCTGTACACTTTGCTCAACCGAATTTTACAAGGCAATCCGGAATGGAATGCAGATTCTTCAAGAGGTGGAGCAAGGAAAGCAGCGGGAGTGCTTGAAGTGGATGGATTCACAGCTATCGCTGCACAGATAGCTGCTTTGCAAAATCAGTTAAACACTCACTTCAGCAATATGAATTTGAACCAGTCGTCAGCCTCAGTCAATGCAGTCCAACAGATGTGGTGTGAAGTGTGTGGTAGTAGTGAGCATTCAGTTGAATGCTGTGGTGCAAATCCTGATTCTGTCAACTTTGTGGGCAATGCACAGAGGAATCAACAGCAGTTTGGCGGTGGCTACAACTCGAATTGGAGGAATCATCCAAATTTTTCGTGGGGTAGCAACAATCAACAAGGTCAAGGTTCAGGGCAGGGTATGCACAGAAACCAAGGAGGGCAACAAGGCTATCAGAATCAGTTCAGAAATCACAATGCCCCTCCTCCACCACCATCACCGACTATTGAGGAAATGTTCAAGACCATGATTGCCAACCAGGCACAATTACAGGCTGACTATGTCAAATTGGCAGCCGAAGTAAAGAACAATCAATTGGCAACCAAGGCTCTTGAATATCAGTTTGGGCAATTTGCTAGTGCCCAAAATACTAGACCAAGGGGAGGACTACCTAGAGACACGGATCTCAATCCTAAGCAGGTGAATGCAGTGACCACGAGGAGTGGTTTACAATTAAAGGAGGTGGAACCGGAAAGACCGCCTCAGAAGTCAGAAGCAGCAGATGTTGAGGGAGAACAAACCTCAGATATGGGGAAGACCAAAGAAGCTGAACCAGCAAGGCCTCCACCCCCGTTCCCTCAACGACTTAAGAAACACAAGGAGGAGGCGTGTTTCCAGAAATTCATGGAGGTACTTAAACAGGTACATGTTAACTTACCTCTTGTTGATGTCTTGCACGGTGTGCCAAAATATGCGAAGTATATCAAAGACATCGTGGCCAACAAAAGTCGCTTGACTGAGTATGCCACGGTGGCTTTAACGGAGGAATGCACATCCCGTATTCAGAACAGGTTGCCCACTAAACTGAAGGATCCTGGAAGTTTTACTATCCAGCTGACGATTGGGCAAAGTATCCGAGCTCGTGGGTTATGCGACTTGGGGGCAAGTATAAATCTGATGCCATCTTCGGTATTCAGAAAGTTAGGACTAGGGAGCCCTAGACCTACAACAGTGATCTTACAGCTAGCAGACAGGTCTTTAGCTAAGCCGGATGGCATTGTTGAGGATGTGCTAGTGCAGGTAGGCTCCCTCATTTTTTCGGTAGATTTCATTGTTCTGGATTTTGAACCAGATGCGGAAGTCCCATTTATTTTGGGACGACCCTTTTTGGCAACCGGAAAGGCATTGATCGATGTAGCTGCGGGTCAACTCACAATGCGAGCACACGACAAGGTTGAGGTGTTCGACGTGTACAAGGCACCTAAGCTCCCGACTGTCTATAAGGAACTCTCGGTGATCAACGTGATTGATCATGGGAATGTGAATGGATTGAGTGATCCCCGAGAGTTACTAGGTAGGCCACCAGACAAGGTTGAGAACTACTGGGGAGATGACCATGATCGGGTCAAATCGTCCATCTCCCTAGTAGACACTTGAGCATAAAGGCTGTCGAGCCGCGACGTTAAACCAGGCGCTACACGGGAGGCAACCCGTGAAAAATATTTTTTTCTTTCTTTAGTGTAAAGTTTTTCTTTTATTTTATTTTCTTTTCTTTTTCTTGATTAGGCTTAGATTTGCATTTTATTTAGTAATTTTTTTATTTAGTAATTTAGTAAATTTTTATTTTTTAGTAGGGAATCTATTCATTTAACCAATT
Organism: Datura wrightii; assembly: GCA_035772735.1. NCBI lineage: Eukaryota > Viridiplantae > Streptophyta > Magnoliopsida > Solanales > Solanaceae > Datura > Datura wrightii. Next base: position 61,821,302 of record JASDFA010000016.1, on the reverse strand, counting down.
TTTGTTTAGTGAGGTGATTTTCAGGCATACCGGAGGAAAAATACTTGGAATCGAGGAAACGAGGCGAGGTATGAAAAATAAAATTTGATGGTGAAACAGAGCACTGGCGCGTTGGCGCCGTGTCACAGAGGCAATGCTCCGCGTTGGCCTCCGTGACACGTTGAAGGCAAATCTGGAATTTTTTAAAAATTCCAGTAAGCCAACGCGTTGGCTCCGTGTCACGGAGGAGGGTCTCCGCGTTACCCTCCGTGACACGTTGCCCTTATCCCAGTGCCGGGTCACACCGGGTTTCCGGGTGACCCGCGTGTTTCCTTTAAATAAACCCCCGATTTTCGCCCATTTTTCCCCATTCCCTCTACCCTCCGCGACCAAACACCCATTCCCCTACCCCCAAGCTCCGTGCCACGTTAATAGGCAAGGAAAACGTCAAGTTTTCGTCGATTCTTCAGTTCCAAGGTATGTTTTCATCATCTATCTCAAATTATTGGCGATTTTTGTCGATTTTGAGCATGTGAGGTGAGATATATCACCCTAGGTAGAAATTACACATGACGTGAATTATTTTGTGATTGATTATGTTCGGATTGTTGTAGTTGACGTTTGAACTTATCGATTGATTGAATAGTTCAATTTTGATTGTCGAATTGCATTCTAGGGCTTGGGGTTGTTGAATTTTAACTTGGGTAACTTGATAGTTTGATGAAATTAATGCCGGGGTGTGTTTATTATTTGAGATAAGTCATGGTAAATATTGTATAATTGTTGAAAGACGACTAATTCTCGATTTTTTGTGGGAAATTGCGTAATATGTGAATTGGTTGAATTGCTTAGATTGGTTGTATATAAAATGTTTGTATTGTTGTTTCTATTTTGTTGTTGTTATTGTTGCTAAGTGCTATGGGTGAATAGCTGTCGATAGTAGGATTGGGTTAGCTGTATGAAGTCTGAGTAGTTCGCTAGCCGTTATGCTGTCGAATTTTTGTGAACGCACTAAGCAATATGTTATAGTTGATTGTGTTTGGGGTGTAAATAGAGCTATCCTTGCTAAAATGTTGTAAATATTGTTAAAGACTAAGTGTGGGGTAAATTTTGTTTAACCCGACCTTAGCCGAAGCTAACAAGTTTTTAGCTTAACGTTGTGCTTGTTTGTGTAAATTGACAGGTACAATGGCCAGCCGACAAGATAAAGGCAAGGGTGTTTCAACCTCAGGCACCGGCAGAAAGAGAATGAGACTGGGCACTGCTGTCCCAGCTGCACCTGCTGTTCCACGCGGTCAACACCGTCGATACGGAACACGATGGGTTACCGAGGAAGGAAAGAAGTGGTACGCAAAGCATAAGGAGAACAAGTACTTCCCGGAGGAATATATTGCAAGGGAACCACTTGCACAGGAGTTCCCTCGCATCGTACAGAGGATTGAGGTAGCTGGGCTCAGCTTTATCTTTCAGGAGCCTAAGGAGTGCAACCTTCACTTGGTCCGGGAATTCTACGCCAACTGGAACCCGGCCATCAGGAGCCATACTATTAAAATCAGAGGGCAGATTGTCACTCTGGAACCCCAGCAGTTTAATGCCATCGTGGGAGCGCGGGACACAGACGCCCACGTCCTCCGCCAGTTAAACATCACCCCACTGTACGCCGACATCAGACGTACGTTGTGTGGGGCTCGATCCACAGCCCGATGGAGTAGACACAAAGAGAGGGGTTACCACCAGACTCTGCCTTATTCGGAGATGAACAGGGAGGCCAGAATCTGGCTAAAAATTGTATGTTCGTGTCTGATCCCGGGAGTGCATATGACAGACGTGACCCGGGACCGTGTCTGCCTGGTGTATGCCCTTATGAAAGGGCTTGAGATTAATGTGGGGGCGGTCATAATATCCGCCATGAAGAGAGCCAGACTACACCAGGGCCACAGATACAGGTTTGGCGGACTCATCACCACCTTCCTCCGAGGCCTCGACGTTGAGGAAGAAGCCTTGGATTACATTCCGCAGTTGGAGTGGAGGGCCCTTGATGTGACAATGACCAAGGCCCCCGACACTACACACGGACTGGTGCTGACTCTGGGCGAGCGACATGCTCGTGACGACCAGTATATGGCCCGTATGTTCGGCATGCAGATGCTGCAGCTACGGATAGGTGGGAGACCAGCCACCGAGGATGAATTATGGCAGCTGGAGCTGGACTACCCCTTTGGCGAGAACGCCAGAGCTTTATGCAAGGTGGGGCCAGCCTTTGTGGAGCCGACTAATGACGACGTCCCTACTGATGAGGAGACACGTCGTGAGGACTCTGATGTGGAGTCCGATGACGGCGATGGAGCTGATTCAGATATGGGAGACGAGTCCGCAGCACCGGATGAGGAAGTCGAATATTTCGACTGAGCAGGGAGTTTCACCACCCAAAATTTTGTGCTTTGTATTGTTGTGAACACGGGGGCAGTGTTCGATTTAAGTGTGGGGTGGGGAGTAGTTAGGTGCTGGGACATAGGCTCTAAATTTGCTGTATAATTTTTCCTTGACGTTTATGTATGTTTGTGCTTTCCCTGTTGTTGTGAACTGATTTGTGATTTATGTGTATATATTCGTTTGTGGCTAATGATGTGTGTTTTTGAAAGTTATGGTTGCCTTTGTAAATATGTTGTAAATTTTGTAAATATTATTTCTTTTCTTTATCGATATGATCGATATTTTTCAAAATTTTTGCGAAAAGATTTTGCACTTATCAAAATATTTTGTAAATATTTTCTATCGAAATGATCGATGTGTTGCAAAAATTTTGAAGTTTTATTTTTGGGTTTCTCGGAGTTTGTTTTCGGTTCTTTTACCGAGAATAGTCCCATTGAACCGAGGTCATAGTTAGTGACCGTTCCCTATGATGGATGGATGACGACCGTCTTAAGGGAAATGTAGTTGATAGGAGTAGATGTTTTGTTTTTAGTTTCTTTGGTGGATTGCATCAATAAACTGTAGTTGCTTATGGTTGCTAAAATTTCGTTGCGTGTTGTAATTGATGTTCAAAATGTGAAAATGATTCGTTTGAAAGCATGCAATTTTGTAAATATGTTGAGTTACCTAGGCTATAGAATTTGGTTCATTATGATTGAGGCTTAATCTTGAATTCATGTAATTGACTAATTAAAGAGTCTGTGAATGCATCTTGATTCGAGCATGTGCATGAAGTGTGAGTGAGGTTTTGCTATTCCATGTCATTGTGAATTGTCTAGAACTTGCCTGGTGTGTATACAAAACGAAATGAAGGAGGTGCAGTGTCGGAAAAGATGTAGGCATTTCTTTGTTTTAACCTTTAGTTTCCATTTTTTTCTTGTCAAATTCTACCTTTTTATATGTTGTATACCCTAGTCAGCCCGTTGAGCCTTTAGCCGATTTCTTTCTTTTGTCCAGATTTATATGAACTAAGCTTTATTCCTTATTTTCATTAGCCTTAAAGTCTATAAGAAGCTCTTAAGCGCTTACAAAGAACAGAAAATGTCTCCCAAAGTGTTAAAGAGTGAAAAGAGTGAAAAGAAAAGAAAAGCAAGGTGAGGAAAGAAAAGATGATGTTGAAGAGGCACTAGTTGTAATTAAATGATAGTGAGGGTACATGAAAACCCTCTGTTTTGTGTCAAGTGTGCCTGAGGAAATGGGTTGTATGAAAGTAAACCAACATGAATGGGAGAAAAAGAGAAAAGAGAGGAACAATGTCCATGAGTCGATGGGAATGAGTTGAAAAGGCGCTTAAGGATGCTAGCGACTATTATTGGCTAATCCAATATATATATACTAGATCCATAGCCCAGTTATAACCCATTAAAAGTCCTATTTGATCCTACATTGCATTTCTTTATATTAGTGGAGTAATACACTAAGGGCAAGCCTATGGGTCATGACATGATGCATGTGAATTCTTTTGGGAGAGAGAGTGAAATTAATTTTTATATGCCCCTACTTGCATGTTTGTGTGCTGTACGAACATAAAAGGGGAATTTTCTCTTGAGTTGTGAGGGTACATGCTTGATGAAAGATTGATTTTCGTGTCGGATTTCTTGATTAGTTGATTTGCATGAGTTTGCCGATATCAAGAATCAATTCTTAAAAGTTTAGGAAGCCTCGATGTATTAAGGTCATTGTCTTGTACGACCAAACATGTTTTCTTGATGATTTGCAAGAATTGAATAATCGGTATGACCGTAGCGTAAAATGGTTGCACCATAGTGACAAAGGTTGAGATGTGATGTGCATGATTTGTGTATGTGTTGTTCGAGGACGAACAAGGATTTAAGTGTGGGGTAAGTGATCTTGGGCAGATTTATATGCCCAAGTGATACTCAAACGTATCATTTTTACCTTGTTTGTTGTGCAATGTGTATATAATATCATGTATTTGTTAATAAAATGTGAATTTATACTAACCAACATGATTAGCATTTGTTTTGCAGGATAATGTGATTTTTAAGAGCTAAAATGCGTGTTGGAACTATGTCGGAGTTGGACTGGGATGCGAGCGTGGAAAAGACCTTGGATGGCACATTTTACACTGGCTCCGCGATGGAGCCGTGCCACGCTGCCATCGCGGTAGCACACTGCCTGGAGAGGAAATTAATTGGCAGATTCCAGTGAGGCCTCGCGACAGCTCCGTGGCACGGAGACAGGACTCCGCGATGGCCTCCGTGCCACGTTGAGGCCAATTATCCGGACCCTGCAATTTCCAGAGAGGGTCCGCGTCCACGCCGTGTCACGGAGGCAGTGCTCCGCGTTGGCCTCCGTGACACGTTGCTTGTTATTCCGGGAAAAATTTCCCACTAGTATAAATAGCACACTTAGGTTTATTTTTAATCAGTTTTTAGTTTTTAGACTGAGTTCAGAAGTGGAGAGCAGGAACGTGGGTTTGTGGCAGTTGAAGAATAGAAAAGCTAAGAGTTTTCTTCTCTTCCTTTCTTCTTTCCTTCAATTGTATGCATGATTTACACTCATTTTAGGATGATTAATCCAAGAATGAGTGGCTAATTCCCTTCTTTGCTGAGGTTTTGAACTTGTGTAATGAATTTTGGTGATAATTGATATGGTTTCTTCTTCTTCTTGCATGTTGTTCTATTAATTCTTGTTCTTACTACATTATTGATTGGCCACCATTAATGTATATCTAAAAAGTCCAATTTCTCTCGAGAGAGCACGAAATTGGAAAGTTGTGAATTAATAGGGTATTGTTCTTAGCTTGATTTGGGAAAATTGGGTTTTGATGTGCTTTCTTGATAGAAATATACTTGAAAGCCGTATTAGTCAATTTAGGAACCGGAATTGTAGTGCTAGGTCATAAATTGCATTTGATCACAGAAATGTAGACGGTTGGTTTATGATTCTAAAGTGAAATTAAATACGAAAGTTTTAATTTCTAGGCAACGTTCTTTGCTAGCAACATGAAGAAGAGGATGACCAAATTATCATGATTATCAAGTTCATTACTCGTTCTTAACCTTGGCATGTGCGTATCCATTGTCTAAATTCTAAAGTAAATAGTTGTTATTAATTGTAGTATATAAATAGTTTAGAAACAAAAACTCACTCAACTCTTGGTTGGATTGTTGTTAACAGTGCCCAGGGTGCAGATATCAGGAGTCCAATGGACTCAGACACAACTACAGTTCAGGGGACAAGCGGGCTCAGTTGCGGACCCAGGGGACTGTTAGGACGGCTATAGTTATTAGTTGACCAGTGAGACCTTGTAGGGGTGTATACATGGAATTGTACTCTCCAGGAATAATAGGGGCACCGAGTGGGTTATTCTGTGCTGGATGTACCTTCCATCTTATCGGGACTAGGTAAGTTTCTTGTTTGCATTAGTTACAGATAGATTAGACAACAGGAAGTTCAACTATTTAGGTAGTAACTCTATTCCTTTCCTTTAGTTATTTTCAGTTTTCTTTTAGTTCATTCAACTATTTACAGTTACTGCCTTACATATTCGGTACATATTGTACTGACACACTTCTGGGGCGCTGCATTACTTGCCTGCAGGTGCCGATAGACGTGGGCCAGGATCTTCTTAGCTTTCAGCCAGAGTTAGCAGAGCAGTCAGCTCCTTTCCTCCGAAACTAATAGCTAGAAGGTTGATTCTTTTTGGTTTGTACAGTTTATGGGTAGATCGGGGCCCTGTCACGATCATTATATCACTCCTAGAGGCTTGCAAATTGTTTTAGATTTCCTATAATTAGGTTGGTTGGCCATGTGGGGTCTGTGTATGCTTTATTTTACGTGTTGGCTGTGTAGGGCCTTGTTTAGTTGTTAGTTAGCAACCTTGTCGTCCATAACATAGTTTAGTACTAGATTTACTTTACAGTTATAACTAGACATCATGGTGGTCTTGTCGGCCCACACAGGATTCCCTGTTATTACCTGTTTCTGGTTAGCTGTTTTCCTTTACAGGTGGCTATAAGACCTTGTCGGCCGGGGATTGTGTTTACAGCTGAGATATAGCCCATTGTTTTCTTGATTCAAGGTTAGGCATGCACTAGAGGTGCATAAGTTCAGTCAGGCCAGTTCAGAGCCTAGTAGAGCACCACGGGTCGTAATTGGACTCGTCGTTACCGTCTTATCCACAACACTACCGACCACGAGTGACCCTAGGGTCCATTGGTCCTTCCTACGACTCGTACCACGAGTCGTCCTAAATAAAAAATTTTAAATTTTTCTGCTGATCACATTTCAAATCCCGAGTCTAGTCTTAGGCACTTTTCTGATATTACAGAAACAACACGTACGACCCGAACGCAATAAGATTTTGAAGAATCCAATTCAAAAAATTCTGAAACAAGAATCAAACAATACTCACGAATTCATAACAATGATTTAAAGAATAGAAATCAATAGAATTTTTTTAACCAAGCTACGCCATATGGAAAAGCCAGTAAAACAGCAGAACGATGACAACAAACACAAAACGAGCTAATCGATAAGTTTAATGTTTTAATCATAAAACCACTCCCATATAATGAAATATAGCGGCAAGAAAAATATATTTTTTTCTACCAAATCCATCTTATGTATCCACATATATATAGATCAACGTTAGTGCACCAAATACTCTGTGTATAAGGAATGAAAAAGAAGTAAAGCAGTAATGTTATATATATGTATATATACATTACCATAGAAAAGGTAGGCTACTATATTTAATTGTTAGGTGGTCCTTTACTAGGGGATGAATATCATCAATTTAATGTTATATTCCCTCCCTCACTTCCACGTGGAAGTGGAGGTGCCAACATATCCTTTGCCTCTCTCCCTTATATTGGGGTGGGCCCATATCATATTATCCACTCGAATATTGCGTAGGTGCTTGGTAAAACATACATAATATTTTATTCAAATTTAAATTTAAGAGCAATTTATTTTACCGGAAACAAGACACAAAAATTTTAATTTTGTAGACAGTAGTTCCCCTAACTTCGACATACGGTCGTCGCAAGTCACGTCATATATACAAATTTCCTTAAAAATATACTGTCCCAAAATTTTCAACATGTCTAGACGTAACACTTTCGTTAAAATATTAATAAAATATTATAATCTTGAAAAGTTTAACACATACATCAATATATCATAATTGAAAATTTTTCATAAATAGTGTAATATAAAATAAATTTTATTAAATTCTACTTTTATCGTATGTCCTCAAATGTGTGGGGAGTTATATCCTTCCTCCCCATAAAAGCATTCGTCCTCGAATGTCAGAAGATATTCATAATGTAATTCTAAGTAATATCATAGCACGACCGAGCTCACACAACCGTAAAACTTATGGGTCTAACAGAAATGACTCTGAAATGTTACGACCCTGCACTCTACCAAGGCACAAGACTTAACTCCAATAAATATCAAGTTAAGGACCTTACCTGCTGTCAGGTATAGCCATTGGCCGGATATGATTCCTTAGAACACCAGCACTCCCTATACAAGTCAACAAACGTGAGTCTGGACCCGACTCCTACAACATTTTATATCTCACATGATTTCGATCCAGAAAGACGGGTAATCATCCAAAATATTCTACAGCCTCCTTTATATGTACGCTGCGTAACACACACATAAATAAGACTCTACTAGACATAGCTCATAGACTCTACTAGACATGGAGCTTTATTGACTCAACTGGAACACTAGTCAATGACCAATAACTCAGTCTACCTGCCAATCAGCACTTGCAGGCATGAATGCAGCACCACCACTAGGGGATCAGTATGAAAACGTACTAAGTATGTAAGGCGGGAACGATAAGGTGATTTAGATTTCAAATCACTAGATATACCGGATAATAACAAAAAGTTCAAAAGATATCAACAGAAAGGAAATTTACAAATCAAGTAAGGCATAACAAAACCTACCTTATCTCATAAGCCTGGCAAGTCCAACATAAAAAAATAAATGAATAAACAGACAATCAGCTGACACCTAACTAATACAACTCACCTGTCACCTCCTGTAACACATGGGTCCGTCTACTGTCTTACCTTATTAAATTCTATGCCCCTCGACGACCTCAGCTATTACCAATTGACATCTAGCATCCACAATTATCAAACAAACGACAATACAAGCCAATAATACAACATGTAATTTAATTATAATTACAGCCTTGCCGGAAATATTCACGGCCTTATAGGCATCCACAATCTCAAGTATGACCTTGCCGGAAACTGACACGGCCTTTTAGGTCTTCCAAGCCATGGGCTCAACCTAGCCGATCGTCACGGTCTTAAGGGTTATCACCGATCCTCCCAAGGAACCATATAATTCACAAGTTCATCTTACCAATAAAAATACACTTAAAAAATAGTTCACATAGCCGACAACTGGCTATCAATTCCCACCAACCAACTACAATGACCCAACACTAGCCTTACGTACCTAGTCGTCCACCGACGTACCACACGTTACTCTAAGGATCATAATCCTATTGAATCTATCCCCAAGCTTTACGAGAATCCTAAGATATGCCATAATCGACACCATCTAACCCAATTATCAGACAAAGGCCTCTCTAAATCTATTCCCAAGTCCATCATAACAACCTAAACTCGTCGACAAGACGATCACTAATACCGACACATGTTTAGCTTCCATGTCATCGCACCATCTACCTAAATCTTTATCAAACCATAAATCACATATAAAAAGCACCTACCTTAACCCTATATAGATAAGGCAGCCACAATTCATTCCATAACTGACACCAACTAGCGCCCTTGGGGCATATGATAACCCACCAAACTATTACCCGAATTTACAACCTAAATAGATGAGGGAAAGATTATAGCCCAACAACGCCCAAATAACAAGGTTTCGATATAAATATCCATCCATAAGACAGCCATTTTGGACAACCACAACGGGAGTTTGATTTCAACGAAAATCATACCAAAAAGAGAAAACGGAAGCCTTAACAAACCTCAACTACGACGAACACGAACCTAGCCGAGCTTATGCCACCAAGAACCTCAAGATACTGCCTTAAGTCATCCATCAAACCATCCACACGAAGCTACAGGGATTTATCAAGGAAACAAAAAGTACGACCCGAACACAATAAGATTTCTACGAATTCATTTTAAAAAGATTCTGAAACAAGAATCAAACGGTACTCACGGGTTCATAACATTGATTTAAAGAATAGAAATCAATAGAAAATCTTTACCAAGCTAGGCTATATGGAGCAGCCAGTGAAACCGTAGAACGACGACAACGAACACAAGACGAGCTAATCTGTAGACTAAACGTGCTAATCGTGAAACCACACCTGCATAATTAAATATAGCGGTAAGAAAACTATATTTTCTTCCACCAATATTCACATATATAGAGATCAACGTTAGTGCACCAAGTACTCTTTGTGCATAAGGAAATTAAAAGAAAAAGTAAAGCAGTACTAATGTTATATATATATATAGGGGAAAGGTAGGCTACTATATTTAATTGTTAGACGGCCATTTACAAGGTGATGAATATCATCAATATAATGTTATATTCCCTCCCTCACTTCCACGTGGAAGTGGAGGTGCCAACATTTCCTTTAACTCGATACCTTATGTTAGGGTGGGGCCCACATCATATTATCCACTCAGGTATTACGTAGGTTCGTGGTAAAATATGCATAACTTATTATTCAAATTTGAATTTAAGAGCAATTTATTTTATTGGAAACAAGATTCAAAAACCTTTAATTGGATAGGTAGTATTCCCCCTAACTCGGAGATATAGTCGTCGCAAGTCACGTCATATATACGGATTTATTTAATAATATACTGCCCTAAATTTCTCTACATGGCTAGACATAATACTTCTGTTAAAATATTATAATCTTGAAAATTTTAATACATAGGTCAATATATCATAGTTGAAAACTTTTCATAAATAGTGCAACATAAAATATATTTTATCAAATTCTAATTTTATCGGATGTCCTCGAACATGCAGGGTGTTACACACAACTCGTGATCCCGACCTACTAGTTATGGTTTAAACTTATGATCCCTTGGAGGAAAATGCAAGATTGCTGGATCATGCTAGGCTACTCAGTATGAGTCTAAACATGACTCGTACCATGGATTCCATGACTCGTAGATTAAGTCGTGGTAACTGAAAACTTAATGACATCACTTGAGAGCTTATCACATGTCTTCCGGCGACTCGCGGTCTCACTCCATGACTCGTGGGGTGAGTCTTACTGAGGGAAAACTTAAATTTATGCTGGTTTTCTATTTATATCTAGAATATGATCTTAGAGACTTTCGGGGTGTTACATTATCTCCCCCTTAGAATCATTCATCCTTGAATGGAGACTTAAACTAAACTGATAGGGAAAGAGCCACTAACCCCAAATTGACTTTTGAGATTTGAATTACTAACATAATGGTTGATTTAACCTAGTGTAAACCTCAATTTAATTCATGGGACATGCATACATGCATACTAAGAATTTTAAGGACAATTGATGGGACATGAAACTGATAAGAATACTATGAGAGAAAATTGTTACCTTAAGATGGATCTTAACTACGAGAGAAAAGATAAGGGTACTTGGCAATCATATTTGTTTCAGTCTTCCAAGTAGCTCCCTCAACCAACTGATTCCTTCATAAAACTTTACGAAAGTGATCCTTATTTCTCAACTTACGAACTTGATGGTCAAGAATATTAACTGGAACTTCTTCGTAATAGAGACTATATTTCACACCAGCACTTTATAAAGGTATAACTAAAGATGGATCGCCAATTAACTTTATCAACAGGGACACATAGAAGACTGAATGCACCGATGCTAACTCTGCAGGCAATCCCAGCTCATAGGCCACATTGTTAATGCACCTTAAAATCCTGTAAGCACGAACATGCTGGGGACTAATCTTTCCCTTGTTAGCAAATCTCATCACCCCTTTCATGGGTGAAACCTTCAGAAACACCCAATCATCAACTGCAAGTTCCCTCCTTCTTACATATGCATAGGATTTGTAATGACTCTAAGCAATTTCCAACCTCTCTAATTAGCTAAAACTTTTATATAGCCTTATGAAATGAATCCGGCCCTATCAATGTAGCCTCACTTACCTGAAACCATCCAATAGGTGATCTACATTTTCGCCTATAAAGCACCAAAAAGGATCTATTATAATGTTGGAATAAAAACTATTATTGTAAGCAAAATCTATGAGAGGTAAGTGATAATTTCAATTAAATTTGAAATAAATTAATTAAGCCCTAAAAATAACCTCTAAGGTCTGAACGTTCTGCTCCGTCTGACCATCTGTTTGTAGGTGAAAAGCCGTGCTGAGATTTACCTGGGTACCGAGACCCTTCTAGAAGGACTTTCAGAATTGAGATATGAATTGAGTACCCCTATCTGAGATTATGGATAAAGGAACTCCATGCAACCTGACTAACTCCCGAATGTGAAGTCTAGCATAATCTTCATTAAATCTGTAGTGTTGAATGGCAAAAAGTGGGCCGACTTAGTTATCCGGTCCACTACCACCCATATAGAATCATGTTGTTGATGCATCCGTGGTAACCCTATAATGAAGTCTATATTTTCACTTCCCATTTCCATCTAGGAATATTGATATCCTAAGTCATACCTCCCAGTCTTTGATGCTCTTCCTTAACCTGCTAGTAATTCAGGCACTTAGCCATGAATTCCGCAACATCTCTGTTCATACCTTTCGACCATTAAAGTTCCCGTAGATCATAGTACATCTCGGTGGCACCTAGGTGAATAAAATACCAAGAGCTGTAAGCCTCTCCCAACATCTTCTATCTCAAGTCATCCACATATAGAACACATAATTGGCCTTGAAATCGAAGCACACCATCTCACCATTGGGAGAAGACCTCCACTTTCTGATTATGGACAGTTTCCTTCAACTTTAGTATAATAGGATCATCATATTATTTTGCTTTAACTTCCATCACTAGAAAAGATTCTGAACCATTCCAAATAGTGACATCACCATCTACCTAGTCTGCAAGGTGAACCCCTAAACGAGCAAGCCTGTGAACATCTCTAACCAACTCCTTCTTTCCCTTTTCAACATGAGCCACACTACCCATGCATAATCTGCTAAGTGCATCAGCAACAACATTGGTTTTACCCAGATGATAAAGAGCACTCATGTCGTAATTCTTAAGAAGTTCAAGCGATCTTCTCTAGTGAAGATTCAGATCTTTCTGACTAAGTACATACTGAAGGCTTACATTGTCAGTGAACACATTAACGTGGACACCATACAAATAATATCTCTAAATCTTTAACGCAAAAACTACTATTGCTAACTCAAGGTCATGAGTTGGGTAATTCTTTTTATGAACTTTAAGTTGTCCAGAAGCATAGGTGATGAGCTTACCATGCTGCATCAATACTCACCCAATGCCAACTCTAGTGTCCTCACAATAGACTACAAAGCCATCTATACATTCTGGTACAATCAAAACTAAAGAAGAGATGAATCAAGACTTTAACTCCTAAAAGCTCTTCTCACAAGAATCTAACCACTGAAACTGGACCCTCTTCTGAGTCGATCAGGTTAAAGGTGAAGCAATAGACGAAAACCCTTCTACAAAACTTTTGTAATGACTAGCTAAACCCTAAAAGCTTCCAATGTTGTAGGGAGTGATGGGTCTAGGCCAGTTTTTAACCGCTTTCATCTTTTGAGAATCTACCTTAACACCCTCACCAGACACCACATGTCCAAGAAATGCAATTGACTTTAGCCAAAACTCACACTTACTGAACTTTGCAAATAATTGATAGTCCTTAAAAGTTTACAGCACAACTCTCAAATAATCAGCATGCTCCTCCTCACTCCGAGAGTAGATAAGGATATCCTCTATGAAGACAATTACAAACATATCCAAGTACTGCTTGAATACCCTATTCATCAAATCTATAAAATCTATAGCAGTGTATCTTAGTCCAAAAGACATAACTATAGATTTGTAGTGACCATATTTAGTTCTAAAAGCCATTTTCGGTATGTCACGCTCTTTGACTCTAAGCTGATAGTAGCCGACTCTGAGGTCTATTTTAGAGAAGCAACTAGTCCTCTGAAGCTGATCAAACAAGTCATCAATCCTAGAAATGAGATGCTTATTCTCGATTGTGACTTTATTTAACTAATGGTAATCGACACACATTTTGAGAGACCATATTTCTTTTGCACAAAAAGGACTGGAGCACCCCATGGGTATCTAGAAGGTCCTTTAACTGATCCTTCAGCTCTTTAAGCTCAATTGGAGCCATTCTATAAGAAGAAATGGATATCGACTGCGTATCTAGAAGGAGGTATATCCCAAAGTCGATATCCCACTTGGGAGGGACTCCGAGTAGATCCTCTAGGAACACTTCTGGGAATTCACAAACGACTGGGACTGACTAAATACTTGGGATTTTGGACTTGGAATCCTTTATCTGAATTAAGTCATATATGCAACCTTTGAAAATCATGTTCCTAGCCTTAATTGTAAGAGACAAAATTATCTATAGGCACTGTAGAACTACCTTTCCATTTTAAGACTGGTTCACCTAGGAAATAAAATTCTATGTCTCTAGTTTTGCAGTTGAGCGAGGCATAACAGGAATGTACCAATCAATTCCAAGGATGACATCAAAGTCGATCATATCTAACTCTACTAAATCAACTGTGGTGATTTTTTGGAAAATTGAAAATGGGCAATTTTTGTATACCCTTCTTGTTATGATTAACTCATCGATAGGAGCAGAGACTGAGAAGGGTTTTGAGAGGCATTTGGGGCTGACACCAAAATTTACTACAACATATGGATTCATGAAGAATAATGTGGCCATTGGATGTAGCAACACGTAAGAATCAATATAAAAAACTTGTAACTCATGACTACATCTGGTGAGTTCTCCTGATCTTGGCGTAATGAGAGCGCATAGAAGTGTTTCTGGCGCTATCCACCACTTGCACTAGAAGAGGCACCAAACTGGAATGGGCGAGCTGTCGAGCTGCTGAAGAGGTGGCATGGGTACGACCACTAAGGTCACCCTTCTTGGCTAATGAACAGTCTCAAAGTCTGTGATTGGGCTTACCACACCCAAAGAAAACATCCTTATTAATCAAACACTCCCCCAGGTGATTCCTCCCACACTTCTTGCAATCTAGAAGGTATGAACTCCGGACATGTTCCCTTGAGACCTAGAGTCTGGTGCTCTACCCCTTTTATCCACTCTGGATCTAGGAGATGGAGCACTAGAAAATGAAGGTGCTAGAATTTAAGATCTATGATGGAACTGTGAGCAATTTCCACCACCTGACTTTTGTTGAGAAAACTCAAAGTTGTCAATTTTGCATCTCTTATTATCCCTGTCTCTTTTCTTCAACTTCTCTTCCTTAATCTGCTGAGCATAGATCATAAGTCGGGAGATATCCATATCTCTGATGATTATAGCAGTTCTACGCACCTAAACAACTAGATCTGACACACTTGAAATGAACTTACTCATTCGAGCCCTCAGCTCAGCAACCATCTAAGGAGAATAACTGGAGAGTTGAGTAAACTTAAGAGTGTTCACAAGTTAATGAACTCTTCAACCTTCGCCTCCCTCAATTCGTGAGGAAAAAACCTATCCAAAATGGTTGTTACAAATTCATCCTAGTTAATAGGGGCTGCTTCTTCATGATGACTTTCCTTCCATTACTTAAACTAGAGGTGTGCTTCCCCCTTCAACTAGTAAGATGCCAAGTCTGCACTTTTAGCCCCAGTGATACACATAATCTGAGTGATCTTCTGAACCTCATCAGTGAAATCCTGTGCATCGTCATCTAACTTTGAACCGTTGAATCAAGGAGGGTTCATTCTAGTGAAGTCTTGAACACTTGCAACTGCCACATTTTTGTTAGAATTCATAGGTGTGACTGCCTACTGGTTAACTTGAGCAGTCATGGCATGTGCCAATATTTGAAAGACTATCATGAATTCTACATTAGATACTTGATCATTCACAAGCTCTATGGTCACTAGTGGTGCTGGCTGGTTTCCATTCCTTCGTCTGTTGGCTCTTCTTGAAGGCATTTTCTATAAGCGCGTAGAGCATGAGTTATAAGGGTAAATAGATTTGGGCCCTATCACATAATACTGAACATGAAAGAAGGGAAGTTAAGAATATTTCGCAGCCTGTTCCTCATAAGTGTGGCGTGCTTCACACCTATGAAAAAAGACTCTACCTAAAGTGACTTTCAGACATCTTATGACACTTTAAACCCAATTCTATGATACCAAGTTTATCATGACCCGAGTCTATACCCTGGAAGCAACACAGTACTTAGAACCACAAGTAGCCCCAAGCTAACCCATGGTACTAGCATGAAACTAAACATATATCCTGAAATCACTGAGTTGAAGTTAAATTAACACACATATAGTTATCTGAAAACAATGTAAAACCAACAAGAGATGATATATTTATCTATGTATGTAAAGCCTCTAAGAACTGACGAGTTGAAGGGGAAGGTCCCTAACTCATCCTCAAATGATGAGGACTCACCATTGCTAAAGCTTAACTGGCACTAAAACATATGTAACTGCGAGGTTGAGTCTAAGTCCCTGGACTTATATCAAAAGATGATATAGCACAAGAAGTATGTCGTCAGTACTTTGAATGTAGTGAGGATTTAAGATATGTAAAACATGAGTAGAGTAGGGAAACTATGCTAGAAACTAAAATCATGTTGCATAAGTAAAAATTTGGAAAGAACATGAGCTAATGTACAATAACCCAAGAGTAAAACATGTCTATAGAGCTAAACATATTTGTAAGTCATAAAGTAAGTTCATTTACTGAAAACATTTGCAATGTACAAATACTATAAAAATATATATCTATTGGAGGTTCTCATAATAAAAATATGCCAAGTGAGCACCATGGAGTCCAACCTATAACCCTAGGTTGGAGGGTGTTCTATACCTTGCTAAGGGTAAGAACCATGATTGGCATGAATTCATTAATGAGTCCATCTGGGCAAAGGGAGACACTCTAAACTGGCGAGGACCCCTTATCCAATGGTGATACATAGCTTAGGACTTGGGTTATCTGGACCCCTATATGCTTCATGCTAGGTATTACTCCCAAAAATGTACATGTTGGGATTTTTAATATGTGAATTGGAAATGAGAAAAGAAACCCTTTAGATTACACCAAAAAGGCACCTTTTGAATTGCACCTCTCCATCTCACCCTTTCATTCTCTATAAATTCCAGGCTTGGCCTTAGATTTTAAACACTCAACAAACGAAAATATTTTCCTTTCCTCTACATTCTCTACATATGTTTTCAACAGCAAAACTGTAAGCGCCAAGTGTGATTCCGCTCTGTTGTTTGAGTTCGCTGGAGATTTGTAATTTGCATTGTCGCTATTACAGAAATGTTTTTCCGTTCTATCTTGGGAGGAAGTAACCCAAACCTTGGCAACAATTAGGGTGTTATAATTCCTTAAGGACACACAAGAAACTTGTTGGCTCAGAATAATATTTTCTACTTCATCTATTTTTCTAGTTTCAATATTGTTTTGCTCTTTCATTAGAAAACAAATAATGAGAGTTTATTGAACTGATAAAAAATAGTTACTAACAAGCTTAAGGAATTATAAATTATTTTAATTTTTCTGTCTTCAGTTGTGGTGTGGAGACGAAAACCTTTTGGTTTTCTACTCCACTATTGGAGACTAAAATCTTCATATTTTCTACTCCTCTTTTTAGATTAAAATCCTTGTGATTTTCTACTCACATTGATTACTTGGTTTAATGATATAAAAACTTCGCCAAGTAAATATAATTGTTTGTATTTGGTTTAAAGATATAAAAACTTTTCCAGTTTACTTAACTCTATTGGTGTCGATTTCCTACTGAAAAAATTACAACTAAAACAGAACAACAAAATGTGTCTGTTGCAAATGCTAGTTGTACAAATGTTCCTCCAATAATGGCTATTGCAAAGAAGCTAGGAAAGTTCACCTGTTTTGTCATTAAGAGGTGGCAGTAGAAGATGTTCTTCTATCTATCCACCCTCAGTCTGCAGCAATTTATCAATGAGGATGTTCCTGCTGTGTTAGAAGGAACTCCCGACAATGAGAAATTTGTCATAATAGAGGCATGAAAACATTCAAATTTTCTCTGCAACAATTACATCCTCGGTCTTGGAGGATGGCCTGTATAACGTCTTCTATTTGTTTAAATCTTCTAAAGAGTTTTGGAATTCTCTTGAGAAGAAACACAAGACATAAGCCGTGGGACTAAAAAAGTATGTGGCTGCAAAATTCTTGGACTTCAAAATGGTAGACAGCAAGACTGTAATGTCTAAAGTCCAAGAATTAAAAGTCATCATTCATGACCTCCTTGCAGAAAGTATCGTCATAAATGAAGAATTTCAAGTAGCAGCGTTCATCGAGAAGTTGCCTCCTCTGTGGAGGGACATTAAGAACTATTTGAAGCATAAGTGCAACGAAATGACCCTTTAAGATCTGATTATTCTTAGAATAGAAAAAGACAACAACGCTGCAGAAAAGAAGTGTCATGGAAAGTCAACAATATCAAGAGCAAATATTGTTGAAGAAGCACCCACAAATAAGAACAAAAAGAAGCTGTCTTGACCAAAAGGCTACCCTACTAAGAAGAAGTTCAAAGGCAACTGCCAATATTGAGGGAAGTTTAGACACAAGGCCACTAATTGTCGTACTCCAAGAAAGACAAGAAGAAGAGCCAAGCAAACATGGTTGAAAGAACCATGGAAATTGAGAACTTATGTGCCATGTTGTCAGAGTGTAACTTAGTAGGAAACCCCAGAGAGTAGTGGATTGAATCAGGAGCCACTTGTCATGTATGTACTAACGAAGAGTTTTTCTTGTTATGCTGAAGTAGGTCCAGATGAAGCTATCTTCACAGGAAATCCTTAGTTGAAAAAAGTGAAGGAGTTGGGAAGATATGCTTGAAGATGACCTCAGGAAAAGTAGTGACTCTCAACAAAGTTCTTCATATTACAGAAATTCGTAAGAATTTAGTTTCTACCGCACTTCTTGTTAAAAATGGGTTTAAGTGTGTTTATATTTAAGAAAAAGTTGTACTTAGCAAAAATGGTAGGTACATAGGAAAAGGCTACCTGATAGAGGGCCTTTTTATGTTGAATGTATTTGCCGTTGATATGAATAAAGTTGAAGCATCTTCTTACTTTCTTGAAACAAATTCTTTATGGCATTCTCGTTTAGGTCATGTTAACTTCAAAACTTTTTGTAAAATGATTAATTTAGAGTTATTGCCTAACTTTGAATGTAATCAATCAAAGTGTCAAATATGTGTGGAATCAAAGTATGTTAAACATCGTTATAAGTCCATTGAAAAGAATTCAAATCCTTTAGATTTAATTCACACTAATATTTGCGTTATGAAGTCAGTACCATCTCAAGGTGGGAAAAAGTACTCTATTACTTTCATTAACGAAAGTACAAGATATTGCTATATTTACTTACTAAATAGTAAGGATGAAGCAATTAATGCATTCAAGCAATAAAAAGTGAAGTTGAAATGCAACTAAACAAAATGATTAAAATGATAAGAAGTGATTGGGGCAGCAAATATAAATGTCCTTTCAAAGAAATATGTTTGGAATATGATATTATTCATCAAATAGCTGCTCCTTACTCACCACAATCATATGGGATTGCGGAAATGAAAAACAGAATGTTAAAGGAGATGATGAATACCTTATTGAAAAGTTTGAGTTTATCCCATAACTTATGGGGGAAAGCTATTCTTCCGGCTAATAAAATACTCAATTTAGTATTCTACAACAAAACACAATCAATTCCATATGAAAAATAGAAAGGAAGAAACCCCAATCTGAAATACTTCAAAGTCTAGGGGTATTTGGCAAAGGTACAAGTTCCTAAACCTAAAGAGGTGAAGATAGGGCCAAAAGTTGTTGATTTTGTTTTCATAGGATATGCCACAAATAGTAAAGCATATCAATTTCTAGTTCACAAATCAGAAAATCCTAAATTCATGTGAACACGGTAAAAGAATAAGATAATGCTGAATTTTATGAAAAGTATATCTATATAAAATTGAATGAGTGGTCTAGTAAAGGATCTAAATGACCTGGGGAAGAGACAAAGGAAGATGTCCCTAATGAGGAGAACCCAAGACTTAGCAAATTTAAAAGGACTTCTACTTCCTTTGGACTATAATTTCTAACATTTTTATGGGAAAATGAGTCCCTCGTCGGGGCCTGACAGTCAATTTTTCCTGCGAATTTCCCAATGGTATTTAAATAATTTTCTAACCTCCTAGACTCTAAACTACATCATTTTGGTTTATTTTTAAAGGAATTCAGAGGGGCTAAACGGTTTCTCCCTCATTCCCACTTAGATTTTCAAAGAAATTAGTGTAAGTTTCCTCTTAAGAACTCTCAACCTAGACTAGGGCTTCTCATTTATTGCAGTGATTCAAGTTTTCTTCTCCAAAAAAATTTTAGCCAGGTATGTGGGAATTCAACAAGGGAATAATTCTTCCCTTGTGTCTCCAAAATCCATCCTAGTTTCTCTATGAATTCTAGCCCTGAGCTTTCGAATGCGAAGGAAATATATGTCAGATTTCTTTGAGTTCATGTAGAATCTTATCCATGTTTATTTTAGATATAATTCCATCAGTTTATGACTATATTGATGTTGCATCCTATAAAGTGAATTCTAGCCTTGAACTTTCGAACGGGAATGAATTATGTGCCAAATTCCGTTATAGCTTGTGGAATATGATTTAAGTTGATTGTTGGGTATTTTTCATTATCTAGATATCATATAAATGCTCTTTCTTGTAAGGATGATTTTAGCCCTAATGTTGAATGAGATCACCTAGAACGTTTGCCTGTTGGGTTAGTCTTCCTTGTTGCTAGATTCTATCAATGTTGTGGATTCCCATGTTGTTAGTATGAACTGAAATATCAGTTAGCTGCATAATAGTTCAATTTTAGTCAAAATGTTACAACCCTCAATGTTTTAGAATTTGTCAGCTGGCCAGTTTGACTACAGTATTTTTGTGAGGTGTTAGTGGTTCCTCTTAGTTGTAAGAACTAGACTCAGTACCAGATTTCAGTTTGTTCTTTAGATGGTTACAATGCTTCCAAATAAGCACCTCTGACCAGTCTTAGAACCTAGTTACAGAATCCGGTCCAATAAGGCTCTCAGGGCGCTTTACTACGGAGTTATTTTCTTAAAATTTGCCCGGCAAGTCATAAATCCGTCAAGCAAAAGTTGTCATAATTGCTCCAAACCAATTTTTATATGATCACCGGCT
Organism: Datura wrightii; assembly: GCA_035772735.1. Lineage (NCBI taxonomy): Eukaryota > Viridiplantae > Streptophyta > Magnoliopsida > Solanales > Solanaceae > Datura > Datura wrightii. The sequence continues at coordinate 61,800,447 of JASDFA010000016.1, read as the reverse complement.
TCAAGTAAGCATTTCTCCCTTCTGAACTCTTGGGAAATTATACTTTTTTGGTTGTATTTCGTTAAATTGAAGTATAGTTAATCTTAGTATTAAAAGTTATCGTTTTTGCCGAATTCAGTACTAAAACTAGTCTCATTCTCCCGCTAATATGATTACAGTTTGAAAGAGCTATTGAATACGAATTGAAACTCGCTAGTTAATCAAAAATCGACAATTCAGGTATGTTAAGTAAAATCTGTTCAGCAAGTTAGTTTCTTTAGTATTATAACTCAGTTTGAATGCCAGAGGTATATCTATTGTGATTAGCTGTTGTTGTTAGTTGAGACCAGTATTCTATATTTAGCTTGGCATTGACTTTGACTGTATAGCCTTCCACCACCCCAGGGTTACTCGCTATGTCGACGCCTGCCAAGGGCGAGATAACGTCGCTCCAAGGAGTAGTATGTCATCCGCAAGGGATGAAGATGAGGTCCCAGATCCTCATACAATCCATTACATGGCTGGACTATTATATGTCGTATTGGCACCACACCCCTGCCGAGCTTGGTGCCCGAGTGGCAGATATCAGGAGTTCATCGGACTCAGACACATCTTTAGTTGAAGGGCTGAGTGGGCTCAGTTGCACACCCAGGGGACTGGTAGGATAACAATAGTTATTAGTTGACTCAGTGTGACCTTGTAAGGGTGTATAAATTTAATTGTACTCGCCAGGGCTTATGGGGGCCTCGGGTGGGTTATTTTGTGTTGGTTGTACCTTCCGATTTAGTGGGGCTAGGTAAGGTTCTTGTTTGCATTAGTTACAGATAGATTGGACAGCAGGAAGGTTAGCTCATTAGGTAGTAACTCTATTCCTTTCCTTTAGTTACTTTTAGTTGTCTTTTAGTTCATTCAGTTATTTACAATTACTGCCTTACATATTCGGAACATATTGTAATGGCACCTCCTGGGGCACTGCATTACTTGTCTGCAGGTGCCGTTATACATGGACTAGGATCTTCTTAACTTTCAGCCAGAGTTAGCAAAGTAGTCAACTGCTTTCCTCCAAAGCTAATAGCTAGAAGGTTGACTCTTTTTGGTTTGTACAGTTTATGGGTAGGTCAGGGCCCTGTCCCGACCATTATATCACTCCTAAAGGCTTGTAGATTGTTTTAGATTCCCTGTGGTTAGGTTGGTTGGCCGTGTGGGGCCTGTGTATGCTTTATTTTATGTGTTGGCCATCTGGGGCCTTATTTAGCTATTAGTTAGTAGCCATGTCGATCATAGCTTAGTTTAGTGCTGGATTTACTTTATAGTTATAACTAGACATCATGGTGGTCTTGTCCGCCTGCATAGGATTCCCTGGTACTATCTGTTTCTGGGTAGCTGTTTTCCTTTACAGGTGGTTATAAGGCCTTGTCGGCCGGGGGTTGTGTTTACAGCCGAGATATAGCCCGTTATTTTCTTAAATCGAAAGGCATACATCAGAGGTGCATAAGTTCTGTCAGGCCAGTTCAGATCCTAGTAGGGCACCAGGTGCAAGTCATGCCTCCCAAGGAAGGGCGTGACAAACTTGGTATCAGAGAAGGTCGTATCCTAGGGAGTCTGCAATCCGTGCTAAGTAGAGACTTGTCTATGGATGTGTTGTGCACCACATACTATAGCCAGAAGGCTGCGAGGCATGTTAGGGTGGTTACTCTTCTTTCTCTTCCGGTCGTGCTATAGAGCTGTACAATATATGGTTGAGTCTCTAAGCTTATCGTATTCTACTTGTCTACAGAGAAATGTCGGATAGGAGACAACCCACAACTGGCAGAAAATTGGACGTTGCACAGGAGAGGGCACTAGTAGGGTGCCCCAGTCAGAGTCAGCCCGATCTAAGGGCGACAGAGAGACTCTATCTCAGTCTCCCCAGTAGTCTCTACTTCGTCAGGAGCTTTCCGGAGTAGTAGATGCGTCAGAACCACCTCCAGTAGTTCCTATACCGACGCCATCATATCAGGAGGTTAGAAGTGTTGTTGTTATGTTAGCTCAGATGATGGATAAATAGCGTAAGCCAGTGTTGCCCTTGGTTGCAGAATCTTTAGGAGGACCTGGTAGTTCGAGGGTCTGAGAGTTTCTCACACTGAGTTCCCCGCAGTTCATAGGGATGGACTGAGATGAGGACCCTTAGGACTTTTCTGACCAACTGCAGCAGATTTTTAGGGTAATGCATGCCACATCTGCAGGTTCGGTTGAGTTAGCGGTAATCTAATTGCGGGACATAGTAGTATTATGGTAGGAGAGTGGGGAAAGGTCCCGTGGTAGAAATGATCCCCCTCTGACTTGGTCCAGCTTTTTAGAGGCATTCTGGGACCATTATTTTCCGCGAGAAATTCAACAGGCCTAGGTAGATCAGTTTCTGCATCTGGAGCAGGGTTCGATGAGTGTCCGAGAATATGCTATGAGATTTGACTCCTTGGCCTGATATGCACCAACTTTTATGGATACCATGCTAACTAGGGTGCACCGATTTACTATGAGTCTGCTTCCAAATTACGTAGAGACTTGTATTACGGCTACTCTATGAGAAGACATGGATATTGCCTATGGTATTTGCTCAGAATATCAAGGGGATTAAGCATTGGCAGCGGGAGATAGAGAGAGCGAATGAAGAGCAGCGCCATAAGGCTAGACCTAGTGACACTCCAGCGGAGTTTCAGGGTAGACCCAGGCAACGACTATCAGGTAGGCCACCCAGACCCCCACCTCCACAGCAGTAGTAGGGTGGTAGACCAGGCTATTAGGGGTAGTCAGGACCCGGCGAGAGTTCACGACCATCGGGTTCGTAGCAGAAGATAGGGTCAGAGCAGAGTAGATTCACTATGCCACTTTTCCCTATTTGTAGTCGACGTCATTTTGGGGTATGCATGTATGGTTCTTTGGTGTGTTACACCTGTGGACAAGAGGGTCACCTGGTGATGGACTGTCTAGCTAGGGGTTAGATTGATCCGGACCAACAGTATAAATCTTCAATAGGGTCCCATGCCCCAGCATCTCTAGCAGGGCGTAGGCCCTCAGCTCCAGCCGGTAGAGGCCGAGGCAGGTCATGGGCATCTAGCTCAGGTGATGCCAGGTACCAGTCCAGACCGCATTTATGCTTTACCGGGGTGATAGGAGCCAGAGTCGTCGCCGGATGTGGTGACAGGTATACTGGATATTTTCTCTCATTCTGTTTATGCTTTGATAGACCCAGGTTCCACTCTGTCTTATGTTACGCCACTAGTATCCCAAAAATTCGGTATCATGCCAAAATTTCTTCAGCAACCTTTTTTAGTGTCTACACCTGTTGATGATTCTATTATAGCTAAAAAGATCTACCGGGGTTGCACAATAGAAGTTGTTGGTTGCTAGACTTTAGCAGATTTGGTGGAATTAGAAATGATCGACTTTGATGCAATTATGGGTATAGATTGTTTAGCACCATGTTATGCCAATGTAGAATGTTGGACCAAGACCATCCGATTTTACTTTCCAGGGGAGGTAGTACGGGAGTGGAAAGGCAATGCAGCCATGCCAAAAGGTAGGTTTATATCCAATCTTTGGGAAAAGAAGTTGATAGAAAAGGGCTGCATCTATCATATTGTCAGGGTTCAAGATGTCTAAGAAGAATCCCCGACTCTTTAGCCCATTCCAGTAGTCAATGAATTTCTAGATGTATTCCCTGATGAACTTCCTGGTATTCCTCCAGAATGAGAAATTGATTTTTCCATCGACCTATTACTAGGTACCGAGCCTATATCCATCCTTCCGTACCGAATGGCTGCTACCGAGCTCAGAGAATTGAAGGAACATCTAAAAGATTTGTTAGATAAGGGCTTTATCAGGCTGAGTACTTCACTATGGGTGTGCCAGTTCTATTTGTAAGAAAGAAGGATGGCTCCCTCTGAATGTGTATAGACTACCGGCTGCTAAATAAAGTCACCATTAAGAACAAGTACCCACTTCCCAGAATAGATGACTTTTTTGATCAGTTGCATGGGGCGAAGTATTTTCTAAAATCAATTTAAGGTCTGGGTACCATCGGGTTCAGGTTCGAAAGAGGGATATTCCAAAAACCACCTTCAGGACCAGGTATGGCCATTTTGAATTCTTAGTCATGTCCTTCAGGTTGATGAATGCTCCAGTAGTGTTCATGGATCTGATGAAAAGCATCTTCAGGACGTATCTGGATTTGTTTGTGATAGTATTCATTAATGATATTCTGGTGTATTCTCATTCAAAAGAAGAATATCGAGATCATCTACGAATAGTGCTCCTGATTCTCAAAGATCAGCAATTATATGCAAAATTTTCTAAGTGTGAGTTATAGCTGAATTCTGTAGCTTTTTTGGGCCACATTGTGTCAGATGCTAGTATTCAGGTGGATTGACAAAATATCGAGGTGGTAAAGACATAGCCTAGACCTATAACTCCAATTGAGGTACGTAACAGAAGATTTGTAGAATGGTTTTCTACCTTATTAGCGCCTTTGACCAAGTTAACTCAGAGAGTAGCTAAATGTCATTGGGCCGAAGCATGTGAATGGAGTTTCCAAGAGTTGAGAAATAGATTGACATCAGTGCCAGTACTAGAGTTGCCAGAAGGATCATAAGGTTATGCGGTGTATTGTGATGCTTCAGGTGTTGGGTTAGAATGTGTTCTGATGCAGCATGGTAAGATGATTGCTTATGCTTTGAGGCATCTGAAAAAACATGAAAAAAACCACCCCACTCACGATATAGGAGTTGGTCGTAGTAGTTCATGCATTGAAAATATGGAGGCATTAAATGTATGGTGTCCACGTAGATATTTTTATTGATCATAAGAGCCTCTAGTACATTTTTGCACTGAAAGAGTTGAATCTATGGCAGCGTCGCTAGTTAGAGTTGTTAAAAGACTACAATGTGAACATTTTGTATCATACAGGAAAGGCCAACATTATAGCAGATGCCCTCAGTCGTAGATCCATGGGGAGTTTAGTACATTTGAGGCCCGAACAGCGAGAACTGGCCTGAGAATTGCACTAGTTAGCCATCTTAGCCATCTGAATAGTAGACTCAGGAGACAATAGGGCTATAATTAAAAATACACCGATATCATCCCTGGTTGCAGAGGTAAAACAACGGCAGTATGAAGATCCTCATTTAGCACAACTCATATATAAGGTACAACAGGGAGAAATATCAGCTTTCGAGGTAACTGAGGATGGGGTCCTAAGATTCAGTGATCGCCTTTGCATTCCAGATGTAGTAGGGCTTCGCCAGCAGATCATGGCAGAGGTACATTATTCCCACTCTGCACCCAGGTTCAATAAAGATGTATCATGACATAAAAGAGATTTATTAGTGGCCGGGAATGAAAAAGGGTGTAACAGAATTTGTAGGACAATGCCCTAACTGCTAGCTGGTAAAGGCGGAGCATAAAAAACTCCATGGATTGACATAGGAAATAGCAGTGCCTATGTGGAAATGGGAGGCAATCAATATGGACTTTGTGATAGGATTATCCCGTACCAGACAAAAATTAGATTCCATCTAGGTGATTATTGATAGATTGACGAAGTCAGCTCATTTTCTGCCAGTTAGGACCACATTTTTAGCTGAGGATTATGTCGAGCTATATATTAGGGAAATAGTTAGATTACATGGTGTCCCAGTATCTATCATTTATGACAGAGGGGCATAATTCGCAGCTAGGTTCTGGCGGTCTTTTTAGAGAGGCTTGGGAACACAAGTTAATCTGGGTACGACATTTAATCCTCAGACAGATGGACATGCAGAACGTACAATTCAAACGCTTAAAGATATGTTACAGGAATGCGTGCTAGACTTCGAGGACAACTGGGATGAACATTTACCCCTTATTGAGTTTTCTTATAACAACGTTATCATTTGACAATTCAGATGGAGCCGTATGAGGCCTTATATGGATGGAAGTGCAGGTCCCCAGTTGGTTTGTTCGAGGTCGGAGAATCAGGGTTAATTGCACAAGACATAATCTACCAATCATAGGAGAAAGTGAAGCTTATCAGGGAGCGATTGCCGACAGCTCAAATTCGTCAGAAATCTTATGCTGATGTACGACATAGGAACTTGGAATTCAATGTAGGCGACTAGGTATTTCTAAAAGTTTCGCCAATGAAGGGCGTGATGAGGTTTGGTAAAAAAGGAAAACTGAGCCCGAGATTTATTGGGTCGTATCGTATCCTCCAGAGAATAGGCCAAGTGGCATACGAGCTAGATTTTCCTTCAGAGTTAGAATCTGTCCACCCAGTCTTTCATGTGTTGATGTTACGGAAGTGTAGAGGGGATACATCCCGAGTTGTACCAATAGAGAATGTCTAGGTTACTGAGGAGTTAGCCTATGAAGAATTTCCAGTGGCCATATTAGACCGACAGGTTCGTAGGTTGAGGACTAAAGATATCGCCTCTATTAAGGTACTGTGGAGGAACAGGAATAGAGAAGAGATGACCTAGGAAGCCGAGGATGAGATGGATCCAAATATCTTCATTTGTTTCAGACTTAGCCCAGACTATGCAGTTAAGGTAAAATTATTGATTTAGTTGTTGTTTTATGATTTATGTTACATATATCGCTCGGTTGACTACAATCTTGTCGTGAAAAGAGTTGTTATAGTGTCATGTGAGAAATATGTATTGGACTTTTTTGCATTTCAGGATTTTTGGATAGTCCATGTTACAGGGGAGACTCTACTGAAACTTTTCCAGAATAATAATTAAAAGAGTTAAACTCCTGTGAATAACAATTGACATCCGAGGACGAATGTTCCTAAAGGGTGGAGAATGTTACACCCCATAAAAGTTAGTAACTCACAAGCGTACGCGTGGAGTTGTGATAAATAAAGAGAGTACAACGCGTGCAGCAAAGCCTCGAAAGACTGGGCGAGTCTAAGCCGTGAAGGGGCAACATGATGTGCTAGCCGGCAGGACACCAGCCAGCGTGGCGCGCCAACCCAATGGCGCGATGAGGGGCGTGATGCGGGGCACTACTGGCGCCCTGGGCGGCGCATGGCACCCCCTTGCCACCGACCTCCTATATATATACCGCCCTTAGCTTAATTTTTGATCATTACAAAGAGAGCCACGACCAGAGAAGAGTATAGCATACGAAATTCAACCATTGTTTTTCCGATTACACTGGCAAAGGCCATCCAAATTCAAATTAACTTCGGGTATAGAAGTTTAAGCCTGCAGGGAGCTTTACTACGGAGTTACTTTCTTAAAATTCTCTTGGCAAATCGTAACCCCGCCAAGAAAAAGTTGTCAGAATTGCTCAAAGTCAATTTTTATACGATCATCGGCTTCAAGTAAGCATCTCTCCCTTATGAACACTTGGGAAATTATACATTTTCGGCCGTATTTCGTTATGTTGAAGTATAGTTAATCTTAGTATTAAAAGTTATCATTTCTGCTAAATTTAGTATTAAAACTAGTCTCATTCTCCCAGTAATACGATTACAGTTGGAAAGAGCTGTTGAATACGAATTGAACTCACCAGTTAATCACAAGCGACAATCCAGGTATATTAAGGCAAATTCGTTTGGCAAGTTAGTTTTTTTAGTATTATAACTAAGTTTGAATGCCAGAAGTATATCTATTGTGATTAGCTATTGTTGTTAGCTGAGACCAGTATTCTATATTTAGCTTGGGATTAACTTTGCACTATATAGCCTTCCATGACAACCCCAGGGTTATTAGCTGTGCCGACGCCTGCTAGGGGCGAGATGACGTCGCTCCAAGGAGTGGTATGCCGTCTGCAAGCGACGAAGATCGGGTCCCAGGTCCTCATATAATCCATTTTATGGATGGACTATTATTTGCCATATCAGCACCATACCCCCATCGAGCCTGGTGCCAGAGGTGCAGATATCAAGAGTCCACTGGACTCAGACACAGCTACTAGTCATGGGACGAGTGGGCTCAGGTGCGGACCCAGGGGACTGTTAGGATGGCTATAGTTATTAGTTGACTCAGTGAGACCTTGTAGGGGTGTATACATTGAATTGTACTCTCCAGGGCTGACGGGGGCCCCGAGTGGGTTATTCTGTGCTGGTTGTACCTTCCGTCTTATGGGGACCAGGTAAGTATCTTGTTTGCATTAGTTACAGATAGATTAGACAATAGGAAGTTCAACTATTTAGGTAGTAACTCTATTCCTTTCCTTCAGTTACTTTCAGTTTTCTTTTAGTTCAGTCAATTATTTGCAGTTACTGCCTTACATATTCGGTACATATTGTTCTGACGCCCTCCTGGGACGCCGTATTACTTGCCTGCAGGACCCGATATACGCGGGACAGGATCTTCTTAGCTTTCAGCCAGAGTTAGCAGAGCAGTCAGCTCCTTTCCTCCGAAACTAATAGTTAGAAGGTTGACTCTTTTTGGTGCGTACAATTTATAGGTAGATCGGGGCGCTGTCCCGATCATTATATCACTCCTAGAGGCTTGAAGATTGTTTTAGATTTTCTATGATTAGGTTGGTTGGCCATGTGGGGCCCGTGTATGCTTAATTTTACGTGTTGGACATGTGGGGCCTTGTTTAGTTGTTAGTTAGCAGCCTTGTCGTCCATAACATAGCTTAGTGCTGGATTTACTTTACAGTTATAACTAGACATCATGGTGTTCTTGTCGGCCCACATAGGATTCCCTGTTATTACCTGTTTCTGGTTAGCTGTTTTTCTTTACAGGTGGCTATAAGACCTTGTCGGTCGGGGACTGTGTTTACAGCTGAGATATAGCCCATTGTTTTCTTGTTTCAAAGTTAGGCACGCACTAGAGGTGCATAAGCTCAGTCAAACCAGTTCATATCCTAGTAGAGCACCACGGGTCGTTATTGGACTCGTCGTTACCATCTTATCCACGACACTATCGACCACGAGTGACCCTAGGGTCCATTGGTCCTTCCTACGACTCGTACCACGAGTCGTCCTAAAATAAAAAATTTTAAATTTTTATGCTGATCACATTTCAAATTTCGAGTCTAGTCTTAGACACTTTTGGGATATTACAAAAACAACACGTACGACCCGAACACAATAAGATTTGGAAGAATCCAATTCAAAACATTCTGAAACAAGAATCAAACAATACTCATGAATTCATAACAATGATTTAAAGAATAGAAATCAATAGAAATTTTTTTTACCAAGCTACGCCATATGGAAAAGCCAGTGAAACAACAGAACAATGACAACGAACACAAAACGAGATAATCAATAAGTTTAATGTTCTAATCGTAAACCACTCCCATATAATGAAATATAGCGGCAAGAAAAATATATTTTTTTTCTACCAAATCCATCATCAGTATTCACATGTATATAGGTCAACGTTAGTGCACCAAATATTCTATGTGTATAAGGAAAGAAAAAGAAATAAAGCAGTACTAATGTTATATATTTGTATATATATATCCATAGAAAAGGTAGGCTACTATATTTAATTGTTGGGTGGTCCTTTACTAGGTGATGAATATCATCAATTTAATGTTATATTCCGTCCCTCACTTCCACGTGGAAGTGGAGGTGCCATAATATTCTTTACCTCTCTCCCTTATATTGGGGTGGAGCCCATATCATATTATCCACTCGAATATTGCGTAGGTGCGTGGTAAAACACACATAATATTTTATTTAATTTTAAATTTAAAAGAAATTTATTTTATCTGAAACAAGACACAAAAACCCTTAATTGAATAGGCAGTAGTTCCCCAAACTTCGACATACGGTTATCGCAAGTCACGTCATATATACGAATTTCTTTAAAAATATACTGGCCCAAATTTCTCTACATGTCTGGACATAATACTTTCGTTAAAATATTAATAAAATATTATAATCTTGAAAAGTTTAACACATACATCAACATATCATAGTTGAAAAATTTTCATAAATAGTGCAACATAAAATAAATTTTATCAAATTCTAATTTTACCGCATGTCCTCACATTATGTGTCGAGAGTTACATCCTTTCCCCATAAAAGCATTCGTCCTTGAATGTCATAGTATATGCATAATTTAATTCTAAGTAATATCATAGCATGACCGAGCTCACACAACCAAAAAACTTATGGGTCTAACAGAAATGACTCCTCAATGAGACGACCCTGCACTCTACCAAGGCACAAGACTTAACTCCAATAAATATCAAGTTAAGGACCTTACCTGCTATCAGGTCTAGCCATTGGCCGGATATGATTCCTTAGAACACAAGCACTCCCTGTACAAGTCAAAAAACGTGAGTCTAAATCCGACTCCTACGACATTTGATATCTCGTACGATTTCGATCCAGAAAGAAGGGTAACAATCCAAAATGTTCTACAGCCTCCTATTTATATGTACGTTGCGCAACACACACATAAATAAGACTTTACTAGATACGGCTCATAGATTCCCTAGGAAAAGAATTGTTCTGATACCAAGTCTATCACACCCTAAACCTGGGAAGTTTACTAGCACCCTATGCCGCACTTGATAAAGCATACCCTGCCCAAAAATTGACTACAATAGGCCAGAACCGAAGAGGTTCGGCATTACAACATCTGTAAGATTAGAGTAAAGTAATAGAAACAAAACTAAACTGGCTAACATACCAACCAGGAGATATAAAATAGATCGTCAAGGGCACAAGACAAAAAAATATATACAACTGAGCCGTCTTGGCCTACAACAACAATGATACACCCATAACTGACGCCCATGAGCCTCTATGAATATAACAACAATCAGTTGTCCAGGACAGGGCACCGAACTACCCATAAAACAACATATGGCAACTCGTGAAGACTGGAGCTTTATTGACTCAATTGGAACTCTAGTCAATGACCAATAACTAAGTCTACCTGCCAATCAACACTTGCAGGCATGAATGCAGCACCACCACTATAGGGTCAGTATGAAAACGTACCTAGTATGTAAGACGGGAACGATAAGGTGATTTAGATTAAAAATTAATAGATATACCAGATAATAACAAAAAGTTCAGAAGATATCAACAGAAAGGAAATTTACATATCAAGTAAGGAAAAACAGAACCTACCTTATCCCATAAGCCTGACAAGTCCAACATAAAAAAATAAATGAATAAATAGACAATCAGCTGACACCTAACTGATACAACTCACCTGTCACCTCCTGTAACACATGGATCCATCTACTGTCTTACCTAATTAATTCTATGCCCCTCGACGACCTCAGCTATTACCAATTGACATCTAGCATCCACAACTATCAAACAAACGACAATACAAGGCAATAATACAACATATAATTTAATTACAATTACAGTCTTGCCGGAAACAGTCATAGCCTTATAGACATCCACAATCTCAAGTATGACCTTGCCGGAAACTGACACGGCCTTTCAGGTCTTCCAAGCCATGGGCTCAACCTAGCCGATCGTCACGGTCTTAAGGGTTATCACAAATCCTCACAAGGCACCATATAATTCACAAGTTCATCTTAACAATAACAATACACTTAAAAAATAGTTCACATAGCCAACAACTGGCTATCAATTCCCACCAACCAACTACAATAACCCAACACTAGCCTTACGTACCTAGTCGTCCACCGACGTACCACAAGCCACTCTAAGGATCATAATCCTATTGAATCTATCCCCAAACTTTACAAGAAGCCTAAGATATGCCATAATCGACACCATCTAACCCAATCATCAGACAAAGGCCTCTCTAAATCTATTTCCAAGTCCATCACAAAAACCTAAACTCGTCGACAAGACAATCACTAATACCGACACATGTTTAGCCGCCATGTCATCGCACCATCTATCTAAATCTTTATCAAACCATCAATCACATATAAAAAGCACCTACCTTTACCCTATATAGATAAGGCAGCCACAACACATTCCATAAATGACACCAATTAACGCCCTTGGGGCATACGACAACCAACCAAACTATTACCCGAATTTACAACCTCAAGAGATGAGGGAAAGATTATAGCCCAACAGCCCCCAAATAACAAGGTTTTGTTACAAATATCCATCCATAAGACAGCCATTTCAGACAACCACAACGGGAGTTTGATTTCAACGAAAATCATGCCAAAAAGAGAAAATGGAAGCCTTAACATACATCAACTTCGATGAACACGAACCTAGCCGAGCTTATGCCACCAAGAACCTCAAGATACTGCCTTAAGTCAGCCATCAAACCATCCACACGAAGCTACAGGGATTTATCAAGGAAACAAAAAGTACGACCCGAACACAATAATATTTCTACGAATTCATTTTAAAAATTTTCTGAAACAAGAATCAAACGATACTCACGGGTTCATAACATTGATTTAAAGAATAGAAATCAATAGAAAAGAAATTTTACCAAGCTAGGCTATATGGAGCAGCCAGTGAAACCGTAGAACGACGCTAAAGAACATAAGACGAGCTAGTCGGTAGATTTAACGTGCTAATTGTGAAACCACGCCTGCATAATTAAATATAGCGGTAAGAAAACTATATTTTTTTCCACCAAATCCACCTTCAGTATTCACATATATAGAGATCAACGTTAGTGCAGCAAATAATCTTTGTGCATAAGGAAAGTAAAAGAAAAAGTAAAGCAGTACTAATGTTATATATATATATAGAAAAGGTAGGCTACTATATTTAATTGTCAGACGGCCATTTACTAGGTGATGAATATCATCAATATAATGTTATATTCCCTCCCTCACTTCCACGTGGAAGTGGAGGTGCCAACATTTCCTTTAACTCTATACCTTATATTAGGGTGGAGCCCACATCATATTATCCACTCGGGTATTACGTAGGTTCGTGGTAAAATATGCATATCTTATTATCTAAATTTGAATTTAAGAGCAATTTATTTTATCGGAAACAAGACTCAAAGACCTTTAATTAGATAGGTAGTATTTCCCCTAACTCCGAGATATAGTCGTCGCAAGTCATGTCATATATACAGATTTATTTAATAATATACTGCCCTAAATTTTTCTACATTGCTAGACATAATACTTTTATGTTAAAATATTATAATCTTGAAAAATTTAACACATATATCAATATATCATAGTTGAAAACTTTTCATAAATAGTGCAACATAAAATATATTTTATCAAATTCTAATTATATCGGATGTCCTCGAACATGCAGGGTGTTACACACAACTCGTGATCCGACCTACTAGTCATGGTTTAAACTTATGATCCCTTGGAGGAAAATGCAAGATTTCTGGATCATGCTAGGCTACTCAGTATGAGTCTAAACATGACTCGTACCATGGATTCCATGACTCGTAGATTAAGCCGTGGTAACTGAAAACTTAATGACATCACTTGAGAGCTTATCACATGTCTTCCCGCAAACTGCGGTCTCACTCCATGACTCGTGGAGTGAGTCTTACTGAGGGAAAACTTAAATTTATGCTAGTTTTCTATTTATGTCTAGGATATGATCTTAGAAACTTTTGGGGTGTTATAATATCTCCCCCTTAGAATTATTCATCCTCGAATGAAGACTTAAACTAAACTGATAGGGAAAGATCCACTAACTCCAAACTGACTTTAGATATTTGAATTACTAACATAATGGTTAATTTAACCTAGAGTAAACCTCAATTGAATTCACGGGACATGCATGCATGCATTCTAAGAATTTTAAGGAGAATTGATGGGATATGAAACTGATAAGAATACTATGAGAGGAAATTGTTACCTTAAGATGGATCTTAACTATGAGAGCAAAGATAAGGGTACTTGGAAATCATATTTTTTTCAGTTTTTCAAGTAGCTCCCTCAACCAACTGATTCCTTCATAAAACTTTCACGAAAGTGATCCTTATTTCTCAACTTACGAACTTGATGGTCAAGAATATTAACTGGAACCTTTTCGTAATAGAGACTATATTTCACACCAACACTTTCTAAAGGTATAACTAAAGCTGGATTGCCAATTCACTTTATCAACAGGGACACATAGAAGAATGAATGCACCGATGCTAACTACGTAGGCAATCCCAGCTCATAGGCCACATTGCTAATGCACCGTAGAATCCTGTAAGAACGAACATGCAGGGGACTAATTTTTCCCTTCTTACCTAATCTCATCACCCCTTTCATGAGTGAAACCTTCAGAAACACCCAATCGTCAACTGCAAGTTCCCTCCTTCTTACATATGCATAGGATTTCTGATGACGCTGAGCAATTTTCAACCTCTCTCTAATTAGCTAAAACTTTTCTATAGCCTTATGAACTGAATCTGACCCTATCAATGTAGCCTCACTTACCTCAAACCATCCAATAGGTGATCTACATTTTCTCCTATAAAGATCCAAAAAGGATCTATCATAATATTGGAATAAAAACTATTATTGTAAGAAAAATCTAAATTGAAATCTATCAATGAAGCCCTCAAAATAACCTCTAAGGTCTGAACGGTCTCTCCATCTAACCATTTATTTGTAGGTAAAAAGTCATGCTGAGATTTACCTGGGTACCGAGACCCTTCTAGAAGGACTTTCGGAATGGAGATATGAATTGAGTACCCCTATCTAAGATGATGGACAAAGGAACTCCATGCAACCTGACTAACTCCCGAATGTAAAGTCTAGCATAATCCTTCACTAAATCTATAGTGTTGACCGACAAAAAGTGGGCCGACTTCGTTATCCGGTCCACTACCACCCATATAGAATCATGTTGTCGATGCATCCGTGGTAACCATGTAATAAGTCTATATAGGAATACTGATATCCTAAGTCATACCTCCTGTTCGGTTGTTTGGAATACCTACACGCAAGTGCACGTGGTTGAACAAGTAGTAAAATGGCTAGAGTAGCCAAGTATCGATCCCACAGGGACTGGACCAAGGTAATAATCAAATCAAGCGTTCATAAACTCTAACTCTAATAATGTACACAACAGTTTCAAGAAGATTTTGGGAGTTTGTTTCCTAATTTATACTAATATAAAACAAATGTACAAATTGAGTCTGAACTATAGTAATGAGCATGCTGAGGCTAAAACGAACATGCAGGAAAGCAATTTATTGATACAAATTGGTTAATCTTTCCTCTGGTTGCTAGTCAAGAATTATTTCCTATGGATTAAAACTCTCGTATTTAACCCAACTTAAGAATCACGAACCTTCCACCTACATTTCTGTGATAAGAAGAAATTCATGTTCTAGCCATACGAAATCGATTCCTTAATTAACTAATACGACTTTCAGATATATTTCTATTCTGAAGGTAAATCAATTCTCAATTTTCCCAAACCTAGAAGAGATCATATCCTATTAATTCACAACTTTCCAATTTCTTTCTCTTTCGAGTGCAAACCGGATTTTTTAGATATACATTAATATTGGCCAAACATTAACGCAGTAAGAACAAGAATTAATAGAACAACCATGAAAGAAAAGATGAAAAACCAAGATGATCAATAATTACATTCCACTACAAATGTTCTTAACCTCAGCAAGAAGTGAATTTAGCCACTCATTTGTGGATTAAACAGCGTTAAATGAGTGTAAATCATACAAATAATTAAAATAAGGAAGAAAGAGATAGAGAAGAACCCTAAGAATTTCGTCCCCTCAACTGCCTGTAACCCACGTTCTTGCTCAACCAAGTCAGAATAATTAAAAATAAACCTAAGTGTGCTATTTATACTAGTAAAAATTTTTCCCGGAATAACAAGCAACGTGTCACGGAGTGCATCGCGGAGAACTGCCTCCGTTACACGCCACAAACGCAGACCCTCACTGGAATCCAGTCCTCCAGGTAATTATGCCCAACGTGCCGCGGCGTGCAATGTGGACCTTCACTGTAACTTGGCATATTTTTATCATCCGGGGCAGAATGCATCCGCGATGGCAGCGTGACACGGCTCCATCGCGGAGCCCCTTAGTTTGCTGCATAACCTGAGCCTTTTTCACTACTCGCTCCGAGTCTCTTCCCGATTTCTCCCAACATGCATCTTAGCTTCCTAAAATTATATTTTTCCTACAAAACAACACTAATCATGTTGGTTAGTATAAATTCACATTTTAACTACAAATCACATGAGAAGGTACAATTATCAATGTATAAACACGACGAAATGAAGCATTTGAGTATCACTTGGGCATATAATTTTGCCCAAGATCACTTACCCCACACATAAAACTTTGTTCGTCCTCGAACAATAATCTCACATCTCATGCAATTGACACCCAATCATAGCTACTTTGGCCCAACAATTCAAGCTACGGTTATACCGATTAATTACATAGCAAATCATCCAGAAAACATGCATAGTCTCATCAATATAGCGAGATTCAACACATTAAGACCTCCTAGACTCACGAGTCGAGTCTCGATCTCGGCAAACTCATGCAAATCAGCTGATCAAGACATCCGACATGAAATTAAATCTCTCGTCAAGCATGTGCCCTCACAGCCCAAGAGAATTTCCCCTTTTTCAATCATATGATCTCAAAAGCATTATATGCAGGGGAATCTGAACATGATTTTGCTCTCTCTCTCAAAGAATTCACATGCATCATGTCATGACCCATAAGCTTGCCTCTAGTGTATTACTCCACTAATATAAGGACGAGTGATGTAAGATCACGTAGGACTTGATGGGTTGTAATATAAGCTAAGAAACTAGTACATACTAGGCTAACCAATAATAACAACTAGCACCCTTAAGCGCTTTTCCATACATCCCGCCACATTATGGGCATTGTTTCTTCCTTCATCCTCCCATTCTTGAAGTCTTTCTTTATTTTTTTTTATTCTCATATCTTTAAGCACACTCGACTTAATAACAAAGATAAGTTATACATCTTCCTTTTATTAAATTCGGCAAGTGCACCCTTGACCTTTTCTTTACTTTCACCACTTCCGCTTTTCCTTTCTTTTCACAATTACCACTCCTTGACACTGTGGGAAAATTACTTTTCTTGAGCGCTTAGGAGTTTTGGATCAAATTCACGGATAATGAAAAGAAGGGGTAAGCTCGGTTTGTACCTTTTCGACAAAAGAAAAGAATAGGCTAAAGGCTCAATGGGCTAACTAGGATGTACATTCAAGGTAGGTACGATAATGAAAAAAAAAACTTTCGGTTAAAGCAAAGAAATTCCTACATCCTTTCCTACAATACACATCCTTCATTTCGTTTCGTACACACACCAGGCAAGTTCTAGACACTTCACAATAGCATGGAAGAAACGAAACCTCACCACACACTCATTGCCCATGCTCAACTCAAGACATATTCACAGACTCTTCATTCAGCCAATTACAAGAATTCAAAAATTAAGCCTCAATCATACCGCATCGAATTCTATGGTCTAGGTATCTCAACATGTTTACTAAGTTGCATGCTTTCATACGAATCACCTTTGCATTCTAAATATCATGTACAACATGCAACCTGAATTCCGAACCACAAAGTAATGACACGTTTGGGATACAAACAAACAAAAGAAAAAAATTAAAAAGAATAGAAGAAATCTACTCCTATCAACTACATTTTCCTTAAGACGGTCGTCATCCATCAATCATAGGGAACAATCACTATTTACGACTTCGGTTCAATGGGACTATTCTTGGTAAAAGCACCGAAAACAAACGCCGAGAAACCCAATAAAAAAAAAGATTTCACGAAAAATTTTATAAATATCGATAATTTCGATAAAACAACAATATTTACACAACCAGCTAACAACAACTCCATGCAGCACACAACAGCTTCACATTAATTACAATACAAAACATAAACATCAAAATCACAGGGTCACAATTTTTGCACAGGCATAACAACAAAACAGAAATGTAAATAACAGCAAAACAACCAACACCTAACTACTCCCACCCCACACTTAAATCGAACACTGTCCCCAGTGTTCATAAAATTTAGCATAGCACAAGAGTAGGTGGTGAAACTCCCTGATCAATCAAAGTATTCCACTTCTTCATCAGGTGCGGTTGCCTCATCCACCATATCCGAATCACCTCCGCTATCATCATTTGACTCAACATCTGAGTCCTCGCAGCGCGTCTCCTTATCTGTGGGGACATCATCATCAGTGGGCTCCAAAAAAGTTGGCCCCACTCGGCATAAAGCCCTGGCATTTTTGCAGAAGGGGTAGTCCAACTCTAGCTGCCACAGCTCATCTTCTGTTGCTGGCCTCCCGCCGATGTGCAACTGTAGCATATGCATCCCGAACATGCGGGCCATATACTGATCATCCCGAGCATATGGCTCGGCTAATGTGAGAAATGGCTCGTGAGTGGTGTCGGGTGCCTTAGTTTGGGTGACGTCTAAGGCCCGCCTCTCCGTCTGCGGGATGTAGTTAAGGGCCTCCTCCTCAACATCTAGGCTCCTCAGGAAAGTGGTCAGCAAGCCACCAAACCCGTACCTATGCCCTTGATGGAAACGGGCTCTCTTTATGGCGGAGATGATCACCGCCCCAACATTAATCTCTAGCCCATTCATCAGGGCGTATACCAAGCACACACGATCCTGGGTGACATCTGTCATGTGCACCCCCGGGATCAGGCAGGAACACATGATCTTAAGCCAAATTCTGGCTTCCCTATTCATTTGAGAGTAGGGCAGCGTTTGATGGTAGCCCCTCTCCTTATGCCTGCTCTACCGTGCTATTGGACGGGCTCCACAGAGAGTGCGTCTGATGTCTGCATATGGTGGAGTGATGTTCAACTGCCGGAGTACATGGGCATCTGTATCTCGCGCCCCCAAGATGACATTAAGGTGATGGGGCTCAAAAGTGACTACCTGCCCCCTTATTTTGACAATGTGACTTCAGAGTGTCGGGTTTCAGTTGGCGTAGAACTCTCAAATCAGGTGGAGATTACACTCCTTGGGCTCTTCAAAGATGAAGTTCATCCCGGCAGCGTCAATCCTATGTACGATTCTGGGAAACTCGTATGCCAACGGCTCCCTAGCAATGTGCTCCTCGGGGAAGTATTTGCTTTCCTTATGATTTGTGTACCATTTCTTCCCTTCCTCTGTCACCCATCGGGTTCCATATTGATGGCGTTGGCCGCGTAGAACCTCTGGTGCTACTGGGACTACCGTTCCCAATCTAATCCTTTTCCTTCCGGCGCCCGATGTAGACGCACCTTTTCCTTTATCTTGCCTGCTTGCCATTGTTTCTTTCAAATCAAGCAGACAGTCCCAATGTTATTCAAATTAAAATTAGCTTCGACTAAGGTTGGGTTAAGCTAGGCCACCCCACACTTAGTCTTTAGCAACAATCACAACATTATGGCAAGACAAGTCTGACTTCCCAATTTACAACAAGAAAGAACAACATGCCTTGTGCATTCAGAGAATTCGATGGAATATATTTTACATACTAATCATACTTCGTACAGTTAATCAACATATCACCATCAATACCATTTCATCCCATAGCACTTAGCATAGAAAAACTTTTACCACAACCTATGCAATTCACCAAGTTCTATGCAATTCACAATTTCATTCTCCCCAAAAAAAAATCCATCGTTTACTTAGCATATTCATAACAAGCACAACATAAATCACCTTACCCCACATGAACAACCCAATCATTTTCAAATTTTCAACCAAATTTAGCTTCTTCCTATTCAAATTCCAACCCTAGCTACCAATTTCGCACAAATTCAATCAAACATGTATTTATCGAGTTCATACAATCAGAACGATACTACGAACATCAATCAACAATAACTTAAATTAATTCATGCTCAATTTACACTTAGGCCAAGCTTTAGTTACCTCACATGCTCAAAAATTGACAATTTCGGCCAAAATTGAGGTTAAGTTCAAGAACGTACCTTTAATTCGTTGAACTTGAAGAAAAGTTGAAGAAAATTTGATCCT
The DNA here is from genome assembly GCA_035772735.1 of Datura wrightii. Taxonomy (NCBI): domain Eukaryota; kingdom Viridiplantae; phylum Streptophyta; class Magnoliopsida; order Solanales; family Solanaceae; genus Datura; species Datura wrightii. The sequence continues at coordinate 61,780,565 of JASDFA010000016.1, read as the reverse complement.
AGGTCCATGTCACGTTGGGGGAGGGGGGATTTTGGGTTGTTTGTCGCGGAGGGGAGTGAAAAATGGGAAAAATTGGGTGTTTTCGGTGTTAAAAAGAAGGTTTTTCGCGCGGGTCACCCGGCGACCCGGTGTGACCCTTCGCGAATAACACTTCAACGTGTCACGGAGGGTAACGCGAAGCACACCCTCCGTGACACGGAGCCATTGCGCAGGGGTTCTGGAAATTGTAAAAAATTCCAAAACACCTTCAACGTGTCACGGAGGGTAACGCGGAGGCCCTCCTCCATGACACGGAGCCATCGCACAGGCTCACTGTTTTGCCACTTTTTATTATTTTTCTCACCTCGATTTTTCCTTTACAATCCTTTGCATTTTTACCGTCCGTTCAACCTGAAATTCATCTCACAACAAGAAATTGGTTAGAATTTATAGGTTTCACATAAAATACAATTATTTTGTTTTTATTTTTATTTTTCTCATTTTTTTTCTTTTCTTTTCTTTCATTTTTTTTCTTTTTTTCTTCTACGAAATCTATTCAAATATTACAAAAATTTCATGGGTTGCCTCTCGTGCAGCGCCTGGATTACCGTCGCGGCTCGACATCATTGAAGCTTAGTCATCCTCTAGGGTGATGGATGTCTTCTCTCGTCTACCGTCCTCACCCCAGTAATGCTTACATCGCTGCCCATTGACTAAGAACATGGCACTTCCATCTTCTTGCCACGATTCCCATTTTGGGGGGTCCTTCACTTGGTGTTTTCCCGAAGGCTCTCGCAAATCAACACTTTGAGCATTATCCGCTCGATCAAGCACGTTGATCACTGAGAGTTCCTCATACACGGCCGGAAGCTTTGTGGCCCTGTACACATCAAATACTTCAAGTTTGTCGTGTGCCCTCATAGTTAGCTTCCCTACAGCTACATCAATAAGTGCTTTCCCAGTTGCCAAGAAAGGACGTCCCAAAATAAATGGGACTTCCGCTTCCGGCTCAAAATCTAGCACAATGAAGTCAACCGGGAAGATAAGGGAGCCCACTTGCACCAGAACGTCCTCCACAATGCCATCTGGTCTAGCCAAAGAACGATTCGCTAGTTGCAAGATCACCATTGTCGGTCTAGGACTGCCTAGCCCCAATTTCTTGAATACCGATGTCGGCATCAAGTTAATGCTCGCTCCCAAATCACATAATCCACGAGCTCGGATACTCTACCCGATTGTAAGTTGAATTGTAAAGATCCCAGGGTCTTTGAGCTTTGTGGGCAACCTATTTTGTATCCGTGAAGTGCACTCCTCCGTAAGCGCCACCGTAGCATACTCTGTCAACATACTTTTATTCTCCACGATGTCCTTGATATATTTTGCGTACTTCGGCACTCCTGGAAAAACATCAATAAGAGGTAAATTAATGTGTACCTGTTTAAGCACCTCCATGAACTTTTTGAATCACGCTTCCTCCTTGTGTTTCCTTAGTCTTTGAGGGAACGGGGGTGGTGGTCTTTCTGGTTCAGCTTCCTTCTCCTTCCCCCTATCATCATTGTGCTCCCTCTCCTTCTCCACTACTCCCGACTGCTGTAGTGGTCTTTCTGGTTCCACCTCCTTGAGTTGCAAACCACTCCTCGTGGTCACTGCATTTACTTGCTTGGGGTTGGGGTCAGTGTCACTTGAAAGTCCTCCTCTCGGCCTGCCTGGTGTTCTGAGCTCCAGCTAGTTGCCCAAACTGGTACTCCAATGCCTTTGTAGCTAACTGATTGTTCTTTACATTGGCTGCCAATTTCACATAGTCAGACTGCAATTGAGCTTGGTTAGCTATCATAGTTTTGAACATTTCCTCAATGCTGGGTGATGGTGGTGGAGGAGGTGCTTTCTTGCTTCTGTATTGCGACTGATAGTGCTGCTGCCCTCCTTGATTTCTCTGTGCTCCCTGACTCGAACTCTGCCCTTGATGGCTGTTGCTACCTCAAGAGAAATTCGGGTGACTTCTCCAATTAGAGTTGTAGTTGTTGACATACTGTTGGTGATTATTTCTCGGTACATTACCAACAAAGTTTACTGAATCAGGATTCGCACCACAACACTCAGTTGAGTGTTCATTACTGCCGAACACTTCACACCAAATTTGCTGCACTACATTCACTGGGGCTTGAGAATGATTCATGCTCATATTGCTGAAGTGGGTATTGAGTTGATTCTGTAATGCAGCTATCTGTGCAGCGATAGCTGTAAAACCATCCACTTCTAAGACTCCTGCCGCTTTCCTTGTTCCTCCTCTAGAAGAGTCCGCATTCCACTCTGGATTTCCCTGCGAAATATGGTTCAACAAGGTATACAGCTCCTCATAAGTTTTTTCTAATGCTTGTCCCCCAGCTGCTGAGTCTAGCAAGATTTTTGTGTAGGGTTCCAAACCCTCTATGAAAGTATGCACCAGCACATCATTGGATTAGTGATGATGAGGACAATCCCGCAACATAGATTTGAATCTCTCCCAGGCTTGATACAGATTCTCTCCCTCTCTCTGTTTAAAACATAGAATTTGACTTCTAAGTCTTGCTGTTTTACCGGATGGAAAGAACCGCATCAAGAATTTCTTTGCAAGATCATCCTAAGTAGTGATGGAATTAGGTGGCTCAGCTTTCAACCACCTCTTTGCTTCTCTCAAAAGTGAAAATGGGAACAATGTAAGCCTGACATAATCGGGTGACACTCCAGCGGGAATGTAAGTGTCACTTATCTACAAAAAGTTTTGGAGATGTTGTTGTGGATCCTCGTGAGGGAGACCTGTGAATTGCCCACTGGTGTGCAGCAATTGCACCATATTCTGTTTAAGCTCGAACCTCCCTCCTGGCTCAGGTTTGCGAATGCTAGATGTAACATTGTTAGCATGTGGGATTGCCACTTTGCGAACTGGACTAGCTTCCATTTCTTCGGGCACTAACACTGCCCTTACAATGGGTGGATTCTGTTGTTGCTCCAGGATGGTCTGTCTGAGCAACTGCAGCTTTCTCTCTAGAGTTTCTCTCCTTTGTCGATGGAATTGTCTTTTCGGCTCTAAGTGTGAATCCACCAACTCCTTGTCCCTTGCCAGTGTTCAACAGAATTCAATATCTGCAAAAGACAAGGTAAGACCAAGTTGTCAACACTAATAAGAAATAGTAAACTAACACTTAAGACAACAATTTTGTACCAATTGCTAGTCCCCGGCAACTGCGCCAAAAACTTGTTTGGTTGTTTGGAATACCTACACGCAAGTGCACGTGGTCGAACAAGTAGTAAAATGGCTAGAGTAGCCAAGTATCGATCCCACAGGGACTGGACCAAGGTAATAATTGAATCAAGCATTAATAAACTCTAACTCTAATAATGCAGACAACAGTTTCAAGAAGATTTTCGGAGTTTGTCTCCTAATTTATACTAATCTAAAACAAATGTACAAATTGAGTCTGAACTATAGTAATGAGCATGCTGAGGCTAAAACAAACATGTTGGGAAGCAATTTATTGATACAAATTGGTTAATCTTTCCTCCGGTTGCTAGTCAAGAATTATTTCCTATGGATTAAAACTCTCGTATTTAACCCAACTTAAGAATCATGAAACTTCCACCTACATTTCTGTGATAAGAAGAAATTCATGTTCTAGCCATACGAAACCGATTCCTTAATTAACTAATACGACTTTCAGATATAATTCTATTCTGAAGGTAAATCAATTCTCAATTTTCCCAAACCGAGAAGAGATCATATCCTATTAATTCACAACTTTCCAATTTCTTTCTCTTTCGAGCGCAAACCGGATTTTTTAGATATACATTAATATTGGACAAACATTAACGCAGTAAGAACAAGAATTAATAGAACAACCATGAAAGAAAAGATGAAAAACCAAGATGATCAATAATTACATTCCACTACAAATGTTGTTAACCTCAACAAGAAGTGAATTTAGCCACTCATTTGTGGATTAAACATCGTTAAATGAGTGTAAATCATACAAATAGTTGAAATAAGGAAGAAAGAGATAGAGAAGAACCCTAAGAATTTCATCCCCTCAACTGCCTGTAACCCACGTTCTTGCTCAACCAAGTCAGAATTATTAAAAATAAACCTAAGTGTGCTATTTATACTAGTGGGAATTTTTCCCGAAATAACAAGCAACGTGTCATGGAGTGCATCGCGGAGCACTGCCTCTGTGACACGCCACAAACGCGGACCCTCACTGGAATCCGGTCCTCCAGATAATTATGCCCAACGTGCCACGGCGTGCAACGCGGGGCTTGGCCAATGTGCCACGACCCCAACGTGGACCTTCACTGTAACTTGGCATATTTTTATCATCCGGGGCAGAATGCATCCGCGATGGCAGCGTGACACAGCTCCATTGCGGAGCCCCTTAGTTTGCTGCATAACCTGAGCCTTTTTCACTGCTCGCTTCCGAGTCTCTTCCCGATTTCTCCCAACATGCATCTTAGCTTCCTAAAATTATATTTTTCTTGCAAAACAGCACTAATCATGTTGGTTAGTATAAATTCACATTTTAACTACAAATCACATGAGAAGGTACAATTATCTATGTATAAACACGACGAAATGAAGCATTTGAGTATCACTTGGTCGTATAATTTTACCCAAGATCACTTCCCATAGCTGGTACACATTGGATACATAGTCTCCCTTACTCTATGTCTCTACGGAGCACTGACTGTTGAAAATGTTGGGGCTGAACTCTTTTGCTAGGAATGTGAGCGGTGTCCACCACTCGTTCTTGGTGAAGAGGACTTTGAATCTCCTCTCCTAGCCCTCTTGGCCTCTCTCTCCTTTTCTTTCACTTGTTGTGCCTCCATTTGTTGTGAAAAGTCTATATCCCTATGCAACATAGAAGTCCTGCACTCTTTAATCAAGGAGTCCGACACTCCATTCACAAACCTTCTCACTCAGGCCCTCTTGTCCGCTACCATCTCTAGGGCATACTTGGATAGCCGAGTAAATTCCAATGCATACTCTTGAATTGTCATGTAATTCTATTTTAGGTTGATGAACTCTGTCTCCTTAGCCTCTCTCAAATCTCTAGGGAAAAACCTTTCCAGGAATGCAGTCATAAATTCATCCCAACCTACGGGTCCTGCTCCAATCCCTCGACTGTCCCTCCACAAAAAAAACCATATATAAGCAACTCCTTTTAGCTGGTAGGAGGCTAAGTCTATGCTCTCAATTTCCATCACTCCCATGGTGTGAGTGATCTTTGGAATCTCTTCCAAGAACTCACACAGGTCCTCACTACCTTCGGCACCAACAACTCGGGTGGGTTCATTCAGAGAAAATCTCTCACCCTAGTCGTCGCTACATTTCCATTCCGGGGGATATGAGAGTTATACCTCGGGAACCCAAGGATCTGACCTAGAGGTGGAAATAGAGAAAAACTAAAAATCCACACCAGGTCATAGAATGACCCATGAGGTAGGTCGTGAGGAGTGAACACGAGTCATGAGGTGACTCATGGTCAGCATGGTTTGGAAAAGACTGAGTGAGGAGGCCTCGGGCCTGACCACGTGTCATGGTCAGACCTCACGACTCGTGAGGTCATACGTGGTCTACCTTGGATGTTTTGGCAGGTCAAGATGGGCAGTGTAGGACACGGAAGGTGACCACGAGTCGTGGTCAGGCCTCACGACTCATGAAGTCACCCGTGCGTTCCCTTGGATGTTTGGGAAGTGGACTCAATGGACCATGGCCACGAGTCGTGCCCAGTGGCAATGACCCGTGAGGTCCCTCGTAGGGATTGGTGACCAAAAATTATCTTCATTTTAATAAGGGTGTTTTCATTATTTTCTAAGTTCCTAAGGCCTAAACTATGTCGTTTTGGATATGTTTCTAAGTTAGATAAGAAGGGTTAAGCCCTTTATGCATGCCCATTTCCATGCAAAAGCTTAGAGAGGTTTTGGGAGATTCAAGGCCTTCTTCCCCAAATTTTCATTAATTTTTTGGTGGGTGTTCAAGGAACTTTGAGTCCCTCCATTACTAGTTATGTAGGGTTTTAAAATGCATGGAATTCTTCCTCACCCATGCCCAATTTCGAGTTAATTCATGAATTCCCCTATTAAAATTCCATGGGGTTTTACCCAAAGCATGACAATGTGATTTATCTTTATGGGTATGATTTAATTGAGTTTTAATTATTGAATTATGAATGATGGGAAGGTTTTATTATTATTTTCTTTAATTCATGTTTCAAGCTTTAAAATCCAAAATGCCCATTTGATGAAAGTTCATGGAAGTTATGAATTATGATGAATACTTAATAATTTGAGTTTATTGATGATGGAAAAGCATGATTTTCAAGTTTCCCATGTTTAAGAGCATGCTTTGAAAGAATTGAATATGATGATGTATTGGGCAATGCCCACATATTAAGAATGGTTACGATTTATGAAATGAATTTTATGATTTCTAGATTTATGATGTTGGCCGATAAAAAGGGCCCATTATTCATGGCTAAGCATGTTTTAAAGGGGATCAATGATGATAAATTTTATATCTTAGCCAATGAATTTTTATGCATGATGTTAATGATTTATGTATGAGCCTATATGCATGCTTTTGGGAGCCGTGTCTAGCACCGAGCTGCCCGACGTTCAAAGGACTACGCCGGTGTCTCATAACCACGTGCCACCGTGGGTTTGTAAATTTTATAATGTATTGATAATGATCCCATCAAATGTGATATCATGCCTTATGCATGACCCTTGCTTGGCAAGCCAGGGTCAGCTCCGCCCACTTGAGCGAGACAGTGGGGAATCATGAAAGGCTCTACCATGATGGTGTCGGTAATGAAGAGTCCTCCCATTATTCCGCATATTTTATGCATTGTTATGTTTATGTTATTGGCTCAAGTTATATTATGATAAAGTTATTTAGGATTATGATAATGAATGATTATGAATGATTTGAAAGTCTTGAGCCCTATGTTTTATCACGAAGATTTTGATGCAAGCATGCTGTCCTTCTCCTATGTCTATTTATGAGTTTACTTTACTTTTAAAATGTCCATTTTACTTACTTTGCATACTCAGTACATTCCACATACTGAACGCATGTTTTCTATGTTGTATCGTTTTATGATACAGGGTCCAGATCTCAGGCTCACCCTCATCCTTAGCCCATCTCAGCCTAGGCTATCAGCTTGTTGGTGATACCTCATGTTCCAAGGGTCGTTTGATAAAATTTTCTATTGATTATGTTTTAGTATTGCTCGGGTTTGTTGGGGATGCTGTCCCCTCAACCCATCTTGCGTATTAGAGGCTTTCGGACAAATGAGTAGTACTCAACTTATGTAAATGTTAGGTATTTCCTGATACTATGTCATGGTTATGTTTTTGCGGTGTTTTATGCTTAATATTCCGTTTATTTAAATGAGATTAGTTCTATGCATGTGCCATGGGTTGACTTGGGATCTTTCGGGGTCCCTTGTCCTGTGTCTATGATCCGGGTGTATGTAACGGTCGTGACAACGAGCCATTATTTGCTGATTAATCTGCGCGGTTATAGATTGTGCCAACATATTAAGAGTTGCCCGAAATTCGACATAGGTAACATGGTCATCCCTCGAGTTTGTCGGGGCTGGTGGTGCCTACTGGCGATCATTACCATTTCTCCTTCCATTTGCTCGTCTAGGAGGCATTATCTACGAGCGCGTAAAGCACGAGTCAGGGAAAAGAACTATTTAGAGCTTAATACTCTATGCACGATAAGAATCATGAAGAAAGGGAACATTCCTAAAACATCTTGTAGCCTCCTCGTCATAAGTGTGGCGCGCTTCACACCCGTGAAGAAGACTCTACTTAATGTGACTTTCAGACACCCTAGGACACTCTAAATCTTTTCTCTGATATCATATTTTTCACGACCCGAGTTTACACCCTAGTCATAACATGGGACAAGGAATCCCGAAAGGGCTCCAAGTTGACCCATGGCATAATCATAGCATATTACTTAACAAAGAGGCAACCAACAACATGATTAAGCGGAAGCTACTACAAGAGTCAAATATAAAGTCCATAATCTTAAATATAACAACACTTGATACAACACTAAATCTATTTAGACAAGTCTGAAAGACTTCTACAAAACTGATGAGTTGCTGGGACAAGTCCCCAACTAACTCCTAAATTTGGAAAACTAATAAAGAAAATATGAACATAAATCACGTCCTCGAAAGAGGAGGACTTACCACTAGCTGTTAAGAAGAGATGAAGTGTATCTAACCATGAGGTCGAGTTTGAAAACCTGAATCTATATCATGAAATGATATAGCACAAAAGGCGTGTGGTTAGTACTTGGAATGTACTAAGCATGTGGGATAACATAGATAAATAAATAAAGAAATGTAAGATAAGATATTATTAAATACACCAACATAACTGATTCAACATGCCACCATCATCTCATGATTCATATATGCATATATGTACATAAAACCTTCCTTTGAATCTCATTTTATACAACATCATTGAACTCATGCATAAGGGTTTAGTTCTAAACATTTAATAAGAGCCGAATCTGAATTTAGCATCACACTGTGCACTGGATCACAACTGATAACTAAGACTGATTATCATTTTATTAAGCCCATTATAATTGAAATCTGGATCATACAGAACTGAGTTATGCTGATATCATCATTAAGGGAGTCATCCTCTACTATGGGGAGTCCCAGCTGAACTAAGGGGTCAGTCTCTACTATGGAGGAACCTGAATGAACTAGGGAGTCACTCTCTACTATGGAGGATCCCAACTGAGCTAGGGAGTCACTCTCTATCATGGAGGATCCTGACTAGGCTAGGGAATCACTCCCTAATATCGAGGATCCCAACTAAACTAGGGAGTCACTCTCTACTATGGAGGTTCCCAGTCGAACCAGGGATTCACTCTCTACTACAGAGGCTCCCAGCTGAACTAGGGAGTCACTCTCTACTATGGAAGATTCTAGCTGCACTAGGGAGTCTCTCTCTACTATGGAGGATCCTAGCTGAACTAGGGAATCTCTCTCTACTATGGAGGATCCTAGCTGAACTAGGGAGTCTCTCTCTACTATGGAGGATCCTGATTGAACTAAAGCATGAGTAGTACTTATCTGTCATCATCTATCTATTCCATACTACTACAACTAGTCAAAAACATAAACATATGTTGCTTCCATCATACAACATTCTTCTCGGAAGGATTGGGGCTACTTTCTACTAACTACAAGCCCAATATTTTGAAAATATCAATCTCATGCTTTATCATCATATTTCATGCCATCATGCCATCACAATGATATTTCTTAAAATATTTACATTTTGAGAGTATCTATAGATTCAAATTAGCATTGCACTTCCACCACGTTAAGTTCCGACTTCGTACCACTCAACATATGTCATAGTGTCATTCATGATCCATATATCTAGTTCATACCTTAACATGCGCACATTAATTCTTATATTCTGAATTTACGGGTAGCCATATGCTTAACTTATATCATATACATTTATAAAAAAATCAGGGGAGAAACATACATTATCATTTCATAAGACTCATTTTGATATTTTACTCCAATTCATGAGAACGATTAGGTCATTACCATAATTTACCTCATATCCAATCAATTCCACCAAAACATAAAAGACATGCATGTTTTACTCTCAAATATTCAATCCCATGAACTCTAATTTATCTCATCATGTCTATCAATGGCACATTCAAGTTCTTAGGGATAATCATATGATCTTCACATATTAAACATGGATGCAAGAAATTTTCGATAATTGAGTGAACAATAATAAAGGCTTATTCAAAATTCAAGCCATATATGAAGAACATTCTATAACCCAACATTTTTCATCACCCAAGACATATTTCAAGGTAACCCAATTATTTTACATCATACTTAGCTCATAATCACAATAGATCTTGGAATTTAGAGAATTATAAAAGAATTTGCAATAAATGTAAAAACCCTAGATCATGCTCTTCTAGAATAATTGAAATTGGGGCATTTTGATAAAAAATTTTGGGGCAAAAGGATGGAATATTATCCTTGTTGAAAGACCCGCATACCTTCTTTGAAGAATTTCCCACGTGCAGTCGACGTTGAAGCCTTTGGAAAAATCCCTTGAAATCCCTTGAGCCTTGGGAGAGAGAGGAAGAAGATTTGGGGAAGTTTTTCATGAAGAATGAGGGTTTAGGCTAGATATCCCTTTAAAAATGTCTCATATAATAGTCAAAACGATATAGTTTAGGGGTTAAAAGCATAGGAGTTAACGAAAAATGCCCCTGGAATAATGTAGGAAAAATTACTCTATCGGACCCCACGAGGTACCCCACGAGTTGTGGGGACCGAGTCGTTAAGTGGACAGGTTTAATTCCCTTTTTCTACTCTTCCCTCCTCACGAGTAGCTTCACGAGTCGTCAGGTACACGACAACTCGTCCCTCCTTTCGAGGTCTCCACTGCTTCATGCCTACACCAAAAATTCCTGGCTTCACCTAACAGCCGACCTAACGAGTTGTTGGGTCACCTAACGACTCATGGGGTCTCCTAACAAGTCGTTCCCCTACTCGTTCTGAGCAAACATTTCCATCTCCTGCCTAAATTCTTCCTTGAAACCTAGAATCTGATCTTAGAAACATTCGGGGTGTTACACTCCATGTGTGCTCATATAGGGTATGTCGGTTATAAGAATCTTCCATTGTTCCTCATGATTTATGCATGGTTACGTTATTATATCTTGGCTCAAGTCATGTTTAGAAAAGGCTTTCTCATATGATTATGATTATGAATGATTTATGAATGTTTTGGAAACCTTGAGCCCTTATGTTTATATTATGTTACTTACATTATGATCATGTTGTCCTACACTTATGAACTCCCATGTATTTTTAACTGTTCATTTACTTACCTTGCATACTCAGTACATTCCAAGTACTGACCGCATACTCTATGCTGTATCATTTCATGATACAGGTTCGAGGGATAAGTCTTAGCCACATCTTTAGTCCTGCTTCCCTCTCAAACCTTTCCAGCTAGCATTGGTGAGTCCTCATCCTTCGAGGACATTCAGCATCTATACTTGTTATGTTTCTTTCAGTTTCAGACTTGTCGAGTTAGTTGGGGATGTTATCCCATCAACTCATAAGATATGTTTAAGGCTTTCAGATATTATTAGAAATCAACTTGTCATGTATGATTCTATTTTAGATTGATTTATATGGAAACTTCCGTTATTATGTATGTTGAACTTCTGCTTTATTATATTACACTTAGATGTTATATTCATGCCATGGGTCGACTTGGGGCCTCTCGGGGTTTCTTGTCCCGTGCTTCAATCCGGGCCCTAGCTCGGATCATGACAAACTTGGTTTCAGAGCATTAGGTTTGAAGTTTCCTAGGGTGTTTGAAAGCCACATTAAGTAGAGTCTTTTTCATGGGTGTGAAGCACGCCACACTTATGAAGAAGATTCTACGAGACATTTAGAAAATGTTCCCATCTTTCATGATCTATGTGGTACAATGAAATGTATCTCTATCCTCCTAACTCATGTTATACGCGTTTTAAGAATCATGCCTCCTTGTTGAGCTAATAGTAAAACAAACGGGATAGGAAATGGCAATGGAGGAGGGCACCAGCAGGCCCCACCAGCCCAAGAGGAGCCTGTACCTGAGCCGGTTTCCCTCACTGAGTTCAGGATAGCCATACAGATGTTAGCCCAGTCCTTGAACGCCCAGGTCAATCAACAGGCGGTAGCGCATATCCCTCAAAATTTGAATGCGGCAGTGGCAAGAGATAGGGATTTTCTAAGGATGAACCCTCCGAAGTATCTTAGGTCAAAGGTGGACGAGGATCTATATGAGTTTATTGATGAGATTTTGATGATCCCCCAGATCATGGAGGTGACAATAGAGGAGTGTGCCGATTTAGCATTTTATCAGGTAAAAGGGGTTGCACACATCTGGATTAAGCAATGGAAGGATAGCAGGGCAGTTGGAGTAGGCCCTATTGGTTGGTAGGAGTTTCATGTCGCATTTCTGGATTGGTTCTTCCCTCGTGAGATGAGGGAGATTAAGGCAACGGAGTTTGTGAACCTGAGCCCGCGTAACATGTCAGTCCAGGAGTAGGCTTTGGAGTTCACTCGGCTGTCCAAGTATGCACCAGAGCTAGTTTCTGATCAGAGAGCTTGGGTGGGCAGGTTTTTACATAGAGTGGCGGACTACCTAGACAAGGATTGGAGGATCTCCATGCTTAATCAGGATATTGATTTTCCTCGAATGGTTTTGCACGCCCAGCAGATGGAGGCGGTGCATTTGAGAGAGAGATAGAGACTAAGAGAACCAGGATAGACAGTGTTGGGTTCACTTAGTAGAGATCTGGTGGCGATCACTGCCCTCAGTTCCAGCAAAGGTCATCAGCTTGGCACCATCATCGGTCGGTGTTCCATCCAGACTCAGATGTGATTAGAGAGGTAGAGCGTTGGGCTCGATGGGCCAGGGAAGCACGATGGGAGATCGTACTTTCCCAGCTTATACAAAGTATGGCATGAATCACCCAGGGAGGTGTTTAGTTGACTTAGAAGCTTGTTTTGGGTGTGGCAATCCGAACACAGACTCAGGGATTTTCCTTCAGCTAGACCAGGTGATGGTGGAGTGCCTATCCCAGCCGCTAGTTCAGTGGCTCTGGCAGCACGTCCATTCCAACAGGGTGCTTCTACTAGCTCAACTGGCTGCTAGTGCCAGAACAGGTTCTATGCACTCTCATCATGATATGAGCAAGAAATTTCAACTTATATGGTGACTGGTATGTTACGTGTTTTCCACCTTGATGTATATACATTGTTAGATCTAGGAGATACGTTGTCTTTTCTGACGCCCTATGTTTCTAGTAGTTTCAGCGTAAGTCCCGAAATCTTATCAGAATCCTTCCCAATCTCTACTTAGTCGGTGATTCAGTTATAACTAGACGGGTATATAGAAATTGCCCTGTGATAGTACTTCAGAAAGTCACCTCAGCAGATTTAGTAGAGTTAGCAATGACCGATTTTGATGTTATCCTCCGCATAGAATTATTATTTGCATGTTATGCCTTAGTCAATTATAGAACCCGTGCAGTAGAGTTCAGATTTTCGGGTGAACTAGTCATAGAATGGAAGGGTAGTTTAGCTGTGCTTGCAAGTCGCTTCATTTCCTATCTTAAGGCCTAAAAGATGATTTCTAAGGGTTGCGTTTACCATCTAGTTAGGGTTAACTATGCTACGTACAAAACCCCTCATATCCGATTAGTCCCTGTAGTGTGTGACTACCCAGAAGTATTCCCAGATGATCTACAAGGAATCCCTCCTTAGCGGGAGATTGATTTTGGTATTGACCTTCTTCCCGAGCAACCTATATTTATTCCTCCTTACAGAATGGCTCCAGCTGAGTTAAAGGAGTTGAAGGAGCAGTTGAAATATGTTTTAGGCAAGGGTTACAGCAAACCAAGCAAATCCCCATGGGCTGCACCAGTACTCCTTGTCCGCGAGAAGGATGGTTCTCTTTGTATGTGTATTGATTATCGGTAACTAAATAAAGTTACCATCAAGAAAAAGTATCCTCTTCCTAGGATTGATGATTTATTTGACCAGCTTCAGGGTGAGAAGTGCCTTTCACATTAGCTAAGGATTTGAGAGAGTAACATCCCAAATAGAGCCTTCAGGACTCGGTATGGTCATTACGAGTTTGTAGTTATGTCTTTTGGACTAATGAATTCTCCTTCAACTTTTATGGATTTGATGAATAGGGTGTTCGATCCATACTTGGATATGTTCCTGATTGCGTTCATAGATGACATCCTTATATACTTTCAGACCGAGGAGGAGCATGCCGCTCATTCGAGGGTGGTGCTACAGACCGTGAGGATCATCAATTATATGCTAAACATAGCAAATGTGTGTTTTGGTTGAACTCAGTGGCATTTTTTGGTCAGTGGTATCTAGTGAGGGTGTACCAGTAGACTCTCAAAAGATAGAAGTGGTGAAGAATTGGCCTAGACCAATGAGTCCTTCGGATATTAGGAGTTTTCTAGGCTTAACGGGTTATTATTGGAGATTTGTTGAGGGGTTTTTATCCATTACAGCCTCATTGACTAAATTGACCCAGAAGAAAGTGAAGTTTCAATGGTCAGAGGCCTATGAGAAGAGCTTCCAAGAGTTGAAGACTCAACTTACCTCAGCACTAGTGTTGACCCTACCCGAGGGTACCGATGTGTTTGTGGTATATTGTGATGCTTGGAGGAATGGTCTTAGTTGTGTATTATTGCAGCATGGAAAGGTTATAGCCTATGCTTCTAGGCAGCTGAAAGTCAATGAAAAGAACTAGTCGACTCATGATCTCAAATTGGCGGCAGTAGTATTTGCCTTGAATATTTGGAGATACTATCTGTACAGGGTCCATGTGGATGTGTTTACGGACCACAAAAGCCTACAATAGTGTTTACCTAGAAGGATTTAAATCTACATCAAAGAAGGTGGTTGTAGGTACTCACGGATTATGATATGAGTGTCCTTTACCATTCGGTCAAAGGCTAATATGGTGGTTGATGCTCTTATAAGACTTTCTATGGAGAGTGTGTCCCATATAGATGAGTAAAGGAAGGAGTTAGTGAAGGATGTTATCGGCTTACACGGTTAGGAGTCCTTCCTGTCAACTCGACCGATGGTGGTGTCATTATTCAGAATAGGTCGGAATAATCCTTAGTAACCGAAATTAAAGCTAGACAAGATGAGGATCCTATTTTTGTAAAGTTGAAGGAAGTTGTTCCGACTTAGAAGGTAGAAGTCTTCTCCAAAGGAGGAGATGGGGTGCTCTAATATCAAGGTCGCTTGTTTGTTTTGGATGTGGTCGCTTGTTTGTTTTGGATGTCTATAACTTAAGTGATCAGATGTTGCACGAGACTCATGGTTCCAGATACTCTATACATCCAGGTGCCACCAAGATGTACCGTGACCTATGAGAAGTCTATTAATGGAATGGCATAAAGAAGGGCATAGCAGAATTTGTGGCTAGGTGTCTGAATTGTCAGCACGTGAAGGTTGAGCACCAAAGACCAAGAGGTGTACTCCAAGACATCAGTATTCCTACTTGGAAATGGGAGGAGATCCATATGTACTTCATCACAGGGTTGCCTCGTACTAGTCGACAGTATGACTCTATTTGGGTAGTGGTGGAAAGGTTGACTAAAACAGGTCATTTCTTATTAGTCAAAACTACCGATTCAGCTGAGGATTATGCTAAGTTGTACATTCTGGAGCTAGTTCAGTTGCATAGAGTGCTCTCATCCATCATATCAGATAGAGGTACTCAGTTTACCTCCTAGTTTAGGAGATCACTTCAAAAGGGACTTGGTACTAGGTCAAGCTTAGCATAGCATTTCACCCGCAAATAGATGGTCAGGTGGAGCGGACTATTCAGACTCTCGAAGACATGTTAAGAGAGTGTGTGATTGACTTCAAGGGTAGTTGGGAGGAACATTTGCCTCTCATTGAGTTTGTGTAAGCTACCATTCCAGAATTCTGATGGCTCCATTTGAGGCTCTCTATGGGCGGAGATGTAAATCTCCTATTGGCTGGTTTGAAGTTGGTGAAGGTGTGATGATAGGATGAGATTCAGTCCATGAGGCTATGAAGAAAGTTCAGCTTATAAGGGATAGGTTGAAAATCATTCAAAGTCGCTAAAACTCCTATGCGGATGTGAGGAGGAGAGAACTTGAGTTTGAAGTCGATGATTGGGTGTTTCTAAAGGTTTCTTCCATAAAGGGAGTGATAAGATTCAAAAAGAAAGGAAACCTCGATCCCCGTTATGTTGGTTCATATATGGTTGTGAAACGTGTGGGCAAGGTGGCCTATGAGTTAGAGTTACCCGCAAAACTAGCTTTAACTCATCCAGTTTTTGGATGTATCGCTCTTAAAGAAGTGCTTGCGTGACCCAACTGTAGTTGTTCCGATGGAGAGCGTAGGTGTGAAGGACAATCTTAGTTATGAGGAGGTTCTGGTGAAAATACTAGATCGTTAGCATCGAAAGCTAAGAAACAAAGATGGCTAAATACCCACATCTATTTCCTTCCGGCTCTGTTTCAGCTTAAGGTATCAGTTTCCTCCTTAGTACTCTATTTAGTTTCATGTTCAGCTCATATACCCCAGTTTCTTTCATGTCAATGAACGTATCTGTGATTCAGGAATTCAGTTAAGCCATGTAGTTCAAATCGGAGTCAGTCACTCCATTAGTTTTCAGCATGTATGTTCAGTATTTGAGTATGATGATTGCATTTCTCTTCTTTTTAGTATGATTCTCAACATTCGAGGATGAATATTCCCAAAGGGAAGATATTTTAATACCCAAAATCCTAAGATCAGACTCGGGAGTTGAAACGGAAAAAATTGAATTTTCTGTACTAGGTCACCGGACAAGTCATCCCATGACCCGTGGGGTGCACCACGAGTCGTGGAGTGACTCGTGGGGAGGGGGTTCAGTCTTGGTTGAAATTTTATTTTCGGGGTGACCACGGATGTCAGCACCATGACTCATTATGTCAGCCGTGTCTAAGGGATGCTTGAAAGATGAGAAGTTCCAACAGTGGTGGTAACAGGTTGGTCACCATGAGTCGTTGGGTACACCACGACCTCAGATGAAAAATGGCTATGTTGATCATGACAGGCAGGCAACGAGTCATCCCCCAGACCATGATTCGTCTACTCCCTCGTTTTCACTAGCAGTGTGTATTTTCATGCAAATTAATTCTGGGCTTTTTCATAATTTCTATGTTCCTAAGGCCTATACGATGTTGTTTTAAGCTTATTTAGGATTTTTTAAAGGGGTTTAGCTTATTCTAAATCACTCATCTCCATGCATGCAAGACTAGAAGGTTCTTAGGGGTGATCAAGGCTAAAATCCATCAATTCTCCTTCAAATTCCTTTGGGTATTCAAAGAAGAGTGTAAAATCAACTTACCCAGGTATGTGAGGCTATGAATGAGAGTTACTTTCACTCTCATGCCCTAAACTCTTCTCAAGTTCCATGGATATCAAATTATAGAATTCAAGTTTCATGATCTATGAGGTTTATTCCAATTCTTGTGAAATTCTCTATGATCTATCAATGGGTCTATCCCTTTCATGTATTAAATCATGTTTTATGATCTATGGACATAATTTTTAACTACTTCGATTATTAAATTATAGTTTCAAATTTTAATTAAATTATGCCCAATTATGTATGTTCTTACGAAAAGTCATGTTATGATTTCATTATGATCTTTATCTAAATTAGCCCAATTATGATTTATGCCTTATGATATGATTTCTCTCAAGTACTTATCATGGATTAAGGAAATATCAAGTATATACATGTTTTATAAGTATGCATGAATTTCATGATTTATGGATTTATGATTATGGCCGACTCACAGGCCTTATTTCATGGCTAGTTCATGCATTTCAAGCATGGTTATGATTATTATGATTTAACTAGCCCATGAATCTCATGAAAGTTTTCACTATTATCATATGAGAACTATATATGTTTTGAGAGTAGTATTTAACATCGAGTTGACCCGGGGTCCAAGTATACCCCGAGTCTCGAAACTACACGCCAACCTAGCCATGATGGGAAACTGTCCCTTTTTGCTCGAATTGGCCTTTCATGAGTGATATAATGCCTCTTTTCATGGTTCTACCTTTGTCAAGGTACAAACACCCTCCCGACTCTGGGTTTACATATCGGGCTCCATGTGTGCTCATATGGGGTATTCAGTTATAAGAATCTCCCATTGTTCCTCATGATTTATGCATAGTTATCTTGGCTCAAGTCATGTTTAGAAAAGGCTTTCTCTTATGATTATGGTTATGATTGATTTACGAATGTTTTGAAAACATTGAACCCTTATATTTACATTATGATACTTACGTTATGATCATATTGTCCTACTCGTATGAACTCTTATGTATTTTTAACTGTACGTTTTACTTACCTTGCATACTTGGTATATTCCAAACTGACCACATACTCTATGCTGTATCGTTTTATAATACAGGTCCAAGGGATCAGTCTTAGCCACATCTTTAGTCTTGCTTCCCTCTCAGACCTGTCCAACGATCACTAGTGAGTCCTCATCCTTCGAGGACATTCAGTATTTGTAGTTGTTATGTTTCTTTCAGTTTCAGACTTTTTGAGTTAGTTAGGGATGTTGTCCAATCAACTCGTCAGATATATTAGAGGCTTTCAGACATTATGTAGAAATCAGCTTGTCATGTATGATTCTATTCTAGCTTGATTTATATGCAGACTTCCGTTATTATGTATGTTGAACTTCCACTTTATTATGTTAAGCTTAGACGTTATGTTCATGCCATCGGTCGACTTGGAGCCTTTCGGGGTTTCTTGTCCCGTGTCTCGATTCGGGCCCTAGCTTGGGTCGTGAAAAACTGGCACCAACACAAATCCACTTCGTGGGAAAACCATCATGTCCCAACTAATTCATCCAAATGCAGTATTCATACTATCGAAAAAAGCACTCATCAATCAAATAATGGAAGTGTTGTACTAATGAAAGAAAATACTCGCAAAATCTATCTATTATATACCCAAAACCTAGAAGTCATTGTACAAAGACCCTAACTAAATCATGTCTAAGAGTAGTCAGAAAAGTAAAATAAAGAAAAACCACTATATGGAATAATAGAGATCTTTTAAGGAGGGTCTGCTACAACCTAGGAAGGAAATCAGTTTATCCTTAGATCGAATTATCGTCGTCCGCTAGAGATGGGGTTGAAAAGAATTTCCTGTGTTGCAGTTTATACTCAGAAAATAAGTGCAGGAGTAGCATCAGTACGAGCACTATGTACTGGTAGGCATTATAGGCCGACCTTAAATAATATGTATGCATGTAAATTAAACAACATATAACTACCGAAATAGACAACCACCAAGAAACATAACTTCTAGAATAATTTAGATCAAGGTTAAAAGTTGGCCTGCTCAACGGATTAGGCCTCGTTGCGGTGGTGATTGGACTACGGAAGCGGTCTCGCTACAACGGTAAAGGTACCGCTGCAGCGATACATTTTAGGAAGTAACAAGACCAAGCTGACAACCTTAGATTCTCAAATAACAAATTCTCTACAATCAATTCATCAACTCAATATAGATTTGTATATAACTGAATCCTCAACAATCAATTGATCAACTCATCACAAGTTGTATGTAATTGAATCTTCAATAATCAATTCATCTACCCATCACAAGTTGTATATAGTTGAATAAGTAATAGCAATAAGACATAGATAGGTACATCAAGTCATAAAACATAGGTGTAACACATAATAAAATCCCCATCTCAAATGATTCACATATTCTAAATCAATCAAGCCTTTTTCGAACCCTTCTTTAGTATCATACCATCTATAATGTGTCATGAACACGCCTCCGTCAAATTACTGTATTGTGCACATCACTAAGTATCACTATACACACATATCAGAGGGCCTTATTTCTGCCATTTTAGTCATGACCTACAATGGACTCTAGAAATTCATGTACTGTACTGGTGTGGTATCTGCTCCCACTCATCTGCTCATCCGAATGCTCCCATCGGACATGCGCCACTCATGTCATAATCGCTCGTTCAAATGCTCACCTCGAGCATGAGCCACTGATCTCAGGATAAAACATAATATCCACTTTCATTCTCTTATTCCATATGCTATTCATTGGTCAATTAGTATGACCACTCAGAAGTATCGAGTTACCTTCACTAACTTGGTTATACTTACCAAAATTTAGTCACTAACATGAAAATTAAAAGAACACATTAAGCATCAGAATGCACCTCGAATTCACAACAATCTGTACTAATAATTATAATCTCAAAGATCACTTTACAAGCACATTTTACACATCATAACACTAGAAACAATTAGTGTCCAAAGTTCAACTAAGCTTGTTATAAATTCACAACATATAAATATCATTATATAAAGTCTAACTCCACGTAAATCATAACCTACCTCGATTTTAGAACTGAAAGATATAGCTACTCCACAGTAGCTTTGTCTTTTCCTACCGGTTCCGAACATTCAAAGTCTATGGACAAGTAATTAAACTACATTCAATCATCTAACTCTTCATTCAGAGCTTAGAAATTCAATTCTACCCCATTCTAACTGATATTATGATCAAATTGATACCCCAAAGGTGAATTTATCACATTATATCCCCACATAGGTCATTCCAACTTATTTTATGGAGGTTTTACTCCTAAAACCCTTTTTAAGAAGTTCCAATGCAAGAAGGTCCAATTTTTATCAAGTTTTAGGTCTCAAACCAGTTCAAAATCAACGTTCTATAGAAACATTCCTCCTAGAAAGTGTTACTTACCACTTTTAGGCCTAGGAATCAACATCGAACCATTAGTATCCTTAGATTTCACAACCAAGGGTTTTTAACTTAGAGAAATACCATCTAAGACCACTCATTGATTCTAGGGTGTTAGGAAATTGAAAGGGAAGAAAAACTAGTTAGGAAACTCACCTTTGGAAGAACAACTTCCTCAGCTTCTAGAAAATCGCCCTAAACCCTTTTAGTTTTCATGCCTTAGACTAATAGGGTGAAAACACGAAAATTCTAACTTAAATCATCATACTGCCTCCCGTCATCTGTTGCACCGATTTATTTCCGTTGCAGTGGACCCATTATGGTGACCAGAGCCTCGCCAAAGCGGACTAGATTATTTTTCATTTGTACCGCTAAGGTAGACCTCCGGTCTTCATGACGACTTTGCTGCAGCGGAATTTCCACTGCTGCAGCTGTCCCCACCATCCATTAGCTCAGAAATTCTGCACATTTTCTGTTCCCAAAACATGAGGCTTTCAGCCAGACTTTCCTGAATTGTTAATCGCTCACTTTAATATAAAAGGGTTCTAAAACCTTAACTACCCAACGATGGACGAGTCGCTAAATTTAGAGATCAAAAAATTATTTTGAGAATTTTAAAATTCTCAGCATTAATAATAGGACCGATTTGGAATGTTTGGTGCAATTTCAATAAGTGAATATTGAGTTATTATTGCATAACATAAAATAATTCTTAAACGAGAAAAAAATGATACATGACTAGGAAAATGAGAAAAAAATAGAGTTTTGATTAAATGATTAGGTTTGTATCATTATTTAGGAATTATAGGAAAAAGAATAGTGGCATTTTTAGTCCGTATGATAAAGTTATGAATATCTTGAAAAGTAAAAGCTGCTAGTATAATGTTGGTGCAGCTTTTATTTTTTTAATCGAAAAATGGGCTCGTGGTCCTTTTATTTCAACAAAGGAAGAATAATAACAGATAAATGAAGAAAATTTGTACATTTTTGGCCCAAAACTCGGCCCTATAAACCAAGACCACCTATAAGAATTATTTAGTCCAACTGGACCCCTAAAAAATAGGGTTTCCTAGCTCCATTCTTCCTTTCCTCCGGAAAATCGATTCACTTCAATGGTGCTGCAGCTCAACTTTCAAACCCTCTGATACCTTATGCTGGTGTATTATCATCCTCCGAACATGAATGTCATCTCTTCTCAGCTCAACTCAAAGAGGTAAGGCTCATGTCTCATGTTGGTGCAGCCCTATATAAATAGCTGAACAATGTTTTTTTACTCAGACTGTGGTTATTTGGTATTTCGAGTATATTTGAAGTTTTATAGCTCAAAATAGAGTGATTTTCATGGAATTCTTCTCTTTTTAACTAGGGGATAAGTATCTAGACCTTGTTTTGGTATTTATCCATAATTTCTTCAGCTGATTTTTATTTTTACCGTGAATTTATTAGAGAAAAATTTGGGTTTTCGCCCAAGATTTAAAAAGTATAATTTTTTGATTTGGAGGTTGATTCGTACTTTCTATTCAAACTCCTTATGTTATGATTAAACTGATTTTGACATCAAATTTCTGATTTTTCAATTATTTCAATGTTTAAAACCGTGTATGAGAATGAAAATTGAAGATTTTGAGCCTAAAGTTAAGAAGCGATATTTTGATGAAAAGAAGTTCGATTTGAGCTTTGTTTTTGATGAAATTTCATATTTAAGTTTCTTATGTTATGGTAACATGATTTTAAAATAAAATTTTAGTTTTGTGCTTGAAGGTTTGGTGCTGACTTTTTAGGTTGACTATTTAGACCCAAGATAGAGGTATAATATTATGGGTGTCCATGTTTTCATTTTATTATGTTGAATACATATTTGACAATATTAGGATCAATCAGAGGCATTGCAAAATGCCAAGGTCATAATTTGACTTTTTGAACCCTGGTTAAGGCAAGTTGAGACATTTTTACACCCTTTTATGAAGTGTAAGTGTCTAATAAGGGGAGAAAAGAGGTAATGGGGATCCCGTATAAATCATTGGACGAGCATTTATGTTGGTACTGGTGTTTTAGTATGGGGAATTTAAAATAGTCTTTGTGAACTGTTAAATATTGTGATTATATGAGCATGATTCCTAGTTGTCGCTTCAGATGGATGCAGTGATGCTTATTTGATATTGATTACTTGATATTATTCTTGTACTAAAGGCTTGCAGAAGAAATGCTTATTTCAAAACTCTTTCATTTCTCATTTCTAATTGTTTGTTCCTTGAAATGACTTGTGATTGTTGTACAGACATTGAAATTTTGTAAAGGATTGTAGAACACGTATTTTGAGGATATGAAAGGTTATAATTCCTAATAAACGTTCATCTAGAATACTACCCGCTGTGTAGGATTTTCTTGATATTGGGTGCTTTCCAGGTTATAAGTCCTGATAAAGGGTCATTTAGAGTACTATCTGATGTCTAGGGTTTTGCATAGTATCGAATGCTTTGCTTATAAATTTCGATAAAGGTTTGTCCAAAGTACTTAGCAGAGTAGAATATGCTCAGTATCAGATTCTTTGCAGGTTATAAATCTCGGTATAAGATCATGTAGAGTACTACGCATTATCTAGAGTTTGCTCGGTATCAGATGCTTTGCAGATATAAATCCTGGTAAAGGGTCATCCAAAGCAATACCCAATGTCTAGGGCTTATTTGGTATTAGATGCTTGACAAATAAAAATCCCGGTAAAGGGTCATCCCGAGTACTACTTTCATGACCTAAATGACCGTGATTGGCCCCTACGCTAACCCCCTGGTGGGTGAACCAATGCTTCTTAACTAATTACCCTAAAACCATCGACAATAAAAAAAGTAAAACACATTCTAAAAATTAATTTTTAAAACATCATTATAAATAATGAAACCAACAATAATATGCTATAAAAACACTCAGAGAACCTGATTGTCATTGCACATGAGAACAACTAACCTAACATTGCCTAAGAGTATTTCAGAAAAGAAAAGACAAGAAAATAATCAATGTTTGGACAAGAGACATCTTCTGCGGAGGAGTAGAGCAGAACATCTTGCGCCACACACGTTTCTTTTAATCTTTCGTTGCTCTAGAGGTGAGGTCGAGATGAGCTTCGAAGATCTAGGTCTGCACTCAGAAAAGAAGTGCAGGAGTACAATCAGTACAAAACACAGTACTGTTAGGCTTCATCGGACAACATTAAATAATATCATACATACATATGAAACAACAATATGTGAATAGCTCAGAACATCATATATATAGACAATACTCATTCAAAAATTAAATCTGCTCATGGTGCTAGCCGGCTTGCTCACTGGATTAGGCCGTCACTTCAGCGGTCACTTGACTACTTCCAGGGTCTCATCACAGTGGAATAAGATTCGCTGCAGCGGTACTGCCTTGGCAGTAGCTCGACTTAGATGCACACCCACCATTCTACTTGTCATTATGATTCTACGCTAGTCACAGTCATCAACAGACAATTTACACAACATAACCATATAGAATATAGAATGAATCATTTATAAAGGGTTTCATAACTCATTCATAAATCCTCATTTGACTATACCTAAACATCAAATTATTACTACACTTCAACAATTCAAAAGAGCAACACATATAATGATAGGTTCAGTTCAGTTAGGTCCTCACGTTCTCAGTCCGATCTTACATTCTTACAGTCAATCAAGTAATAAAATGAATGGTGATATGCCGGACAGATGCCTCCATCACATCACCATCAACACTCAATTACTGAACATTGATGTACACACATGCCAAAGGGCCTTGTTTCTGTCCTTGTAGTCATGACCTGCAGGGGACTCTCGTAATTCATGTATTGTACAGGTGCAGTACCAGCCCACACTCATCTGCTCATTCAAATGCTCCCCTCGAACATGAGCCACTCTACCATCATTGCTTGCTCGAATTCTCCCTCGGGCACGAGCCCCTCATCTCAGGCCATTCATAGAATCAAGTTTTATTCTCACAATTGGTATATTAGCATTAAGACCGTTGACATGACATTTAGGAGGCTTCATCTTACCTCCATTAACTTAAACATTCGAAGAATTTGAGATCATTCTCAACAAATAGAAAAGTACATGAACAAGTTATCCATATGCACTTCCACATTACATCACAAGTAACAACACCACATTAGGATCATTTCATCAGGGAATTCAACAAGGAAGATTTTAGAACACTTAAGGTCTAGAGACCAATATACACATTATCATTCCACATCTATACATGTCATTATCTAGAGTCTAACTCCTGAACTCTGACCAGATGGTAAATGCATCCCTTAGATATCAAGTTTCTTGCCTGAAGGTAGGAAATAAACCTACCCTTTGGCGTAGCAGTGCTGCCCTTCCACTCCCGCACTGCTTCTCCTGGAAAGTGGAATCGGACTGTCTTGGTCCAACATTCAACGTTGGCAAAGCACGGTACTAACCAATCCATACCCATTACGGTATCGAAGTCTATCATTTCTAACTCAACCAGATCTACTGTGGTCTGACGGTCAGCAACCTCTACTGTACACCCTCGGTAAATTTTGCTAGCCACAATAGAGTCACCGATGGGCGTGGATACTAAAAAGGGCTGCTGCAACAGTTCTGGTGCAATACTAAACATTCGTGCCACAAATGGAGTAATGTAGGACAAAGTAGACCCTGGATCAATCAATACATAAGCAGGGTGTGAGCAGATAGTTAGCATACCTGTCACAACATCCGGTGACGCTTCTGAATCTTGTCTCCCTAGTAAGGCATATGTGCGGCTTGGACCCGCGCCTGTACTGGAGGCCTCTAATCTGCCCCGACCCCTGCCTGCTGAAACTGAGGGCCTGCCCCCTGCCGAGGATGCTGTGGCTCGTGACCCTGTAGATGCCCTATCTTGTCTATCCCGGTCCTCTCAACCTCTGGCTAGGCAATCTTTCATCAAATGGCCTTCTTGGCCACAAATATAACATGCAGTGGAACCATACCTGCATGCTCCAGGATGGCGTCGACTGCATATAGGGCAAAGTGGTAGGGTATACCTACTCTGCTCCACCCTCCTCTGTAATGGTGAATCTGCCATATGCAAGCCTCTACCAGTCTCTGACTGCTCCCTGCAGCTGAATCTACCCCCCTGCGGCTGTGGCAGAGGCGGGGGCCTGGGCGGCCTGTCTAACAATCGTGGCCTGGGTCCTCCCCGAGCCTCCCTCTGTAACTCAACTGGCCTATCCCTAATTGGCCCTTCTGATCTCCCGATGCTGCTGTCTGATGCCCTCAATATTCTGGGCGAATGCCTGAACTCGAGCAATGTCCATGTCCTCTCGCAGTGTAGCCGTAATACAAGTCTCCACACACTCTGGATTCAACCCCATGATAAAGCGGTGTACTCTGGATGCCATGGTATCAACAAAGGCCGGTGCATATCGAGCCAAAGAATCAAACCGCAAGGAGTATTCCCAAACACTCATGGCCCCCTGCTCCAGATGTAGGAACTGGTCTACCCGGGCCTGTCGAATCTCCCGCGGCAAATAGTGATCCAGAAAAGCTCCTGAGAAGCTGGACCAGGTCGGAGGGGAAACATCTCTCCCTCGGGACCTTTCCCAGCTTTCATACCACAATACGGCGATGTCCCGTAATCGGAATGCTGCCAACTCAACTGATTCTGTAGGCGTGGCATGCATAACCTTGAAAATTCTCTGCATTTGATCTAGAAAATCCTAAGGGTCCGGTCCGTACCTGTGAACTGTGGGGGATTCAAAGCCAAGAATTCTCGGACCCTCGAACTACCGGGCCCTTATGACGACTCCACAACTGTAGACAGCATCGGCTGACGCTGAGCAGCCATCATCTGTGCTAACATAACTACCGCACTCCTAACCTCCTGGTCGGAAGGTGTCGGTATAGGGACTGCTGGAGGTAGTGTCGCCCCTAGTGGCTCCTGATATGGTGGAGACTGCTGAGAAGGCTGGGACGATGCCTCTGTAGTGCCCTCTGATCGGGCTGGTTCTAAACGAGGGTGAGGCATCCTGCTGGTGCCTTCCCTTGCTGCAA
Source organism: Datura wrightii (assembly GCA_035772735.1). Lineage (NCBI taxonomy): Eukaryota > Viridiplantae > Streptophyta > Magnoliopsida > Solanales > Solanaceae > Datura > Datura wrightii. The sequence goes on along the minus strand of JASDFA010000016.1, from coordinate 61,754,079 downwards.
TATCTAAGCTCCGGCCTGTGATAGGGTGTCGCTGGTCTGACATTATCTGTAACCAAAGAATATAGTGAGCCTTTAGGGACTCAACCCTACATTTTACCGCTCTACAGCACGACTGAATAAGAATAAAAGACAACCATCCTATCATGCCTTGCAGCCCCCTACCCATAGTATGTGGTGCACAACACATCCATGGGCAGGACTTTACTTAGCACGGCTTGCAGACTCCCTGGGATACGACCTGCTCTAATACCAAGTTTGTCACACCCCTCCTTGGGGGGTATGACTGGCACCTGGTGCCCTACTAGGACCTGAACTGCTAGACTGTTGAGCCTGGGCACATCTGGTGCCTGGCTAGCTCTAACTTACATTTCTGGAAACAAAGGGCTATATAACGGCTGTAAACACAGCCCCCGGCCCATTGGCCTATAGCCTCCTGTACCTGTCATGACAGCTAACCAGAACATATTCAATATAGGGAAACCTATGCGGGCCGACAAGGCCACCATGCTGTCTAGTTATCAGTAACTTGACAATGAAATACTGGAAAGCTACGTGACCGGCAAGGTCACCACTACTGTCAAACTATGGCCTCACACGGCCAACATAAAAGAGATAAAAGTACTAACGGCTATACAACTGCACGGCCTCACACGACCGGCTCAGCTGACCACAGGGAAATATATACAGACTACAAGCCTCTAGGAATAACAATAGAAATGATCGGGACAGGGCCCCGACCTACCCATACTGTACAACAAAAGAAAACGAAATACACCTCTGGGATTCAGTCTCTGGATGACAGGAGCTGAATACTCGATCGCTGACAGGAATCACGAGGTATCGCCTGCTCGTCTATGAGTACCTGCAGGCAAGTAATGCAGTGCCCCACCGGGCGTCAGTACCACTGGTACTGAGTATGTAAAGCAATAACTGAAGGAAATATCTGAAAACAACAATACAACTGATGAAATTGAAGTAGGAGGGAATAGATTAATTGTCTGATAATGTAAATCATACCTTCTCTTAATTATACTGGAAGGAGTAGGAGTCATACCTGGAGATGTATCGTTCTACTGCCGAACTACTCGTGTCTAATGTAACATGGCATAACATAACATAACATTATATAGCACACACAAACCTTACCCGGCCCCCATAGGCTGGGAGGTACAACCAGCACAGAATCTATACCCCTACCCCGGTCATCCCATCTCCTATAACCGCTGTAAGTATCCTGCCGGTCCCCTGGGTATGCACTTGGGCTCGCTGAGCCCCTGACTATAACTGCATCTGAGTCCGGACGAATCCTGAATCAACACCCGGGCGTATCCGCTCGACAGGGGTGTGTAAGGGCCGACCAAGGCACAATATGGGGAAAACTGGCATCCCATCTTCGTCCCTTGTGGGACGGCATGCCACTTCGTAGAGCGACGTATCCTCGTTCTCTGGCGGACGAGTCGATACAGCTATTAACCCTGGGGCAGTCAGGGATGCTAGGTAATCCAACCCCAAGACAATACAGTGGTCTCAACTTGTAATACTATCTGCATATATCTCATGCTGAAGCTAATAATTACAATGTATCTGTGTCTACTGTATGCTGAACTAGTGATAGAGATATGTATATACTTAATTCATGCTGAGACTGATAATAGTGTATATGTACAAATATAATCTTCTGCCATACTGTACTGTATACTGAGTTTCTGTAATAACATGATTTACTATTTCTGACATACTTCCTAAGCTTTATTTTTAACCTATCATTCTATTTCTGAGGTGCCTTACAGATATTACATGGTTTTACTGGGTTTCAACTGAATACGATAATATCCTGACATTTTGCACTATATCTTATACTGAGCATGCTGTGCAGTTCCTAACACTTGTATTAGAATCTATATCGTGCTAACAAGTTTCGTGCTAATTATAACCTGATGCTTCTAATATCGTACCAACATTCGTAATAAACACAACACATGACTTCTGAATATTCTACTGGCCTTTAAATTGCTTTACTATACCGAGATTTACTAACTTGCCAAGAAAACTAGCTTTACATACCTTATCCTCAAACTATCCGTCTGTCAGACGAGGCTCGGCCAATACTTCAACTATTTCTCCCAACTGCATTCATAAATATGTCAATTAATACTAAATATAGCTTTATTTTAAAGAACGACGTCACTTTCGATATAATTTATAGCCTAAACTTAGGCTTATCGAAAGACGGTCGAAAACTCGCTATTTTTCATAGGTCTAGAAGGGAGAAATATTCACTTCACAGCTAGGAACACATAGACACTAGTTTGGAGCAATTCTACTTACCTTAGCTCAGTAGCTCGACGATTCGTCGGCCGTATTTCACGAAACTAAATCCGTAGGAATGCTCTCTGCTGCTAAATACCTCAGTATCTGGGGTTAATTTGAGTTTGGACAACGTTTAGCAGCGTAATCGGATGAAAATTATATTACCCCCTTCGTTCTTTTCTCTTCTCTGATGTTTCCTCTCTGTTTCACTGGAAATTTATAAGTTTATATGATTTAAAACCGAAGTGGGGCTTTATATACTTGGGCCTGGAAAAGGCCAACGTGTCACGGAGCCAACGTGGAGGCTTCACCTCCGTGACACGCTGCCATCGCGGAGGGGCTCTGCCTTGGCTCCTTCCGCGATGGTTCGACAGGTTTCTCTTCCGATCTTTTTCCCGGGCCTTTCTCTAGCACGTATGGCCTTCAAATATTCTTAACCAACATGCGAATAGGTCATCTAGGTGCCGGGAATCCTACGGGGTATATATTCTAACCCTTTTATCCACTCTGGATCTAGGAGATGGAACACTAGCAAATGAAGGTGCTAGAATTTATGATCTCTGATGGAATGAGCAATTTCCACCACCTGAATTTTGTTGAGAAAACTCAAAGTTGTCGGATTTGCATCTCTTACTCTCCTTGTCTCTTTTCTTCAACTTCTCTTCCTTAATCTGCTGAGCATAGATCATAAGTCGGGTGATATCCATATCTCCGATGATTATAGCAGTTCTACACACCTAGACCACTAGATCTGACACACTTGAAATGAACTTACTCATTCGAGCCCTCAGCTCAGCAACCATCTAAGGAGCATAATGATCTTGGGCAGAATTTCATGCCCAAGTGATACTCAAATTCTTCATTTCGACTTGTTTATATATTATTATGTGTATATTCTCATGTGATTCTTTGATAAATGTGAAATTATACTAACCAACATGATTAGTGTTGTTTTGCAGGTAAAAGGAAATTTTGGAAGCTAATATATATGTTGGTGAAGTGCGGGAATGGACTTGGAAGGAAGAAGTTGAAGTTGACAAGGGAAAGTGGCAAAAATAAGGGCTCCGCGATGGCGCCGTGTCACGCTACCATCGCGGTAGCATTCTGCCTGGATGAATTATTTAGGTCAAGTTTCAATGAAGGTGCGCAATAGCACCGTGGCACGGAGGCAAGGCTCCGCGATACAAGCCATGCCACGTTGAGGTGCAATTACCTGGGAGCCGATTTCCAGTGAGGGTCCGCGATATCCCCGTGGCACGGAGGAAGTGCTCCGCGATACACTCCATGCCACGTTGCTTGTTATTCTGGGAAAAATTCTCAATAGTATAAATAACACACTTAGGTTTTATTTTAAACATTCTGACTTGTTTGAGCAAGAACGTGGATTGCAGGCAGTTGAGAGGACAAAAATTCTAGGGTTGTTCTCTTCCTTTTTCTCTTTAATTTCAATTGCTCGTATGAATTCTACTTATTTGAAGATATTTAATCCACAAATGAGTGGCTAATTCACCTCCTGCTGAGGTTAAGGATAATTGTAGAGGAATGTAATTATTAATCAATTCAGTTTTCATCTTTTCTTCAATGGTTATTCTATCAATACTTGTTTTACTACATTAATGTTTGGCCAATGTTAATGTATATCTTGGAAATCCAATTTTGATTTTGAAAAGGAAAGAAATCGGACAGATGTGAATTGGTAGGATATGATCTATTCTTAGTTGAGAAAATTGAGAATTGATTTATGTTCAGAATAGAAATATATTTGAAAGTCTTATTAGTCATTTATGGAATCGGTTCTGTATGGCTAGAGCATGAGATTATTATATCACAGAAATGTAGAATAAGGTTTCATGACTCTTTAATTGGATAGGAGTCGAATGGTCCAATCCATTGGCAATTAATTCCTGACTAGCAACCGAAGAGAAGATTGATTGAAGTGAATTAAGAAATTACATCCCTGCATGCCCACCTTAACCTCAACTTGTTCATTGCTATTGTTCAGACTCAAATTATAATCTTGACTTAGATTCTTATTACTTAGTGACCTTAACTCATAAAACATTATTTATTTGGTTGTCTGCATTCATAGAGATATCGTTCACTGACGCTTAAGTTAATTAATACCGTAGTTCAATCCCTGTGGGATCGATACTTAGCTTGAAATAAAGTCACTTTACTACTTGTACGACCACGTGCACTTGCGTGTAGTTTTGGGTCGAACAAGTTTTTGGCGCCGTTGCCGGGGACTGGCAATTGGTAAATTGAATTTCTTAGTGTTAGTTCACAAGTTCAATATAAGTGTTGACAACTTGATCTTAGCCTTTCTTTTGCAGGTATTGAATTTTTTTTCTGAACGCTGGAAAGAGATAAGGGGTTGGTGGATTCATTTATAGAGCCGGAGAGACAATTTCATCGCCAAAGAAGGGAAGATCTAGAGAAGAAGCTGCAGTTTCTAAGACAGGCAATTCTGGAGCAGCAATAGAATCCACCACTTGTAAGGGCAGTTTTAGTGCCCGAGGAGATGGCAGCAAGGCCGGTCCGCGAAGTGGCAATCCCACATGCAAATAATGTTACATCTAGTATTCGCAGACCAAAGCCAGGAGGGAGGTTCGAGCTTAAACAGAACATGGTGCAGTTGTTGCACACCGGGGGGCCATTCATAGGTCTCCCTCATGAAGATCCACAACAACATCTCCAAAACTTTTTGGAGATAAGTGACACTTACATTCCCGCTGGAGTATCATCCGACTATGTGAAGCTTACATTATTCCCATTCTCATTATTGGGGGAAGCAAAGAGGTGGTTGAAAGCTGAACCACCTAATTCTATCACCACTTGGGATGATCTTGCAAGAAATTTTTTGATACGATTCTTTCCATCTAGGAAGACAGCCAGACTTAGAAGTCAGATTCTAAGTTTTAAACAGAGAGAGGGTGAGAATTTGTATCAAGCTTGGGAGAGGTTCAAGTCAATGCTAAGGGATTGTCCTCATCATCACCAGTCTAATGATGTGTTGGTGCATACATTCATTAAGGGTTTGGAACCACATACTAAAATTCTGTTAGATTCAGCAGTTGGTGGGCAGGCATTGGAGAAGACTTATGAGGAGCTCTACACTTTGTTAAACCGTATTTCACAGGGAAGTCCAGATGGAATGCGGATTCAACTCGAGGAGGAACAAGGAAAGCTGCAGGAGTTTTTGAGGTGGATGGTTTTACAGCTATTTCTGCACAGATAGCTGCGTTGCAAAATCAACTCAACACCCACTTCAGCAGTATGAACTTGAATCAAGCACAAGCACCAGTCAATGCAGTTCATCAGGTATGGTGTGAAGTATGTGGGAGTAGTGAACACTCAGCTGAGTTTTGTGGTGAAAATCCAGACTCGGTGAATTTTGTTGGGAACGCCCAAAGGAAAAATAATCAACAGTATGGCAACAATTACAACTCAAAATGGAGGAATCATCTGAATTTCTCTTGGGGGAGTAATAGCCATCAAGGACAGAGTTCGAATCAGGGCCTGCAGAGAAATCAAGGCGGGCATCAGAATTTTCAGTCTAAACACAGAGGAAACAATGCACCTCCCCCACCACCCAATAGCATTGAGGATATGTTCAAAACAATTTTAGCTATCCAAGCGCAAATGCAGGCTGATTATGTGAAATTAGCGGCTGACATGAAAATCAGCAGTTAGCTACAAAGGCGTTGGAGTACCATTTTGGACAGTTAGCTAGAGCTCAAAACACCAGGCCCAGAGGAGGACTACCGAGTGATACTGACCCAAATCCCAAGCAGGTCAATGCAGTTACAACAAGGAGTGGCATTCAACCTAAGGAGGTTGAACCAGAAAGACCACCTCAGCAATCTGGAGCAGTGGAAAAAGATGGGGAACATGATGATGTGAGGGGGCAGGAAAAGGCAGCTAAGATAGAAAGACCACCACCCCCGTTCCCTCAGAGATTAAAGAAGCACAAGGAAGAAGCTTGCTTTAAGAAATTCATGGAAGTGCTGAAACAGGTACATATTAACTTACCTCTAGTTGAGGTTTTAGTAGGGAGTGCCGAAATATGCAAAGTATATCAAGGACATCATAGCAAACAAAAGCAGATTGATGGAGTATGCTACGGTAGCGCTTACTAAGGAGTGCACCTCCCGAATACAGAACAGGTTGCAGTCAAAGCTCAAGGATCCTGGGAGCTTTACCATTCAGATTACAATCGGGCAAAGTATTCGAGCTCGTGGATTATGTGATTTGGGAGCAAGCATAAACTTGATGCCGACATTGGTGTTCAAGAAGTTAGGGCTAGGCAGCCCTAGACCAACTACTGTGATCTTACAGCTAGCTGACCGTTCTTTGGCCAGACCAGATGGCATTGTAGAGGATGTGCTAGTGCAAGTAGGCTCCCTCATTTTCCCAGTGGATTTTATTATCTTGGATTTCGAGCCGGGTGTGGAAGTCCCATTTATTTTGGGACGTCCTTTTTTGGCAACCGGGCGAGTGTTGATTGATGTGGCTGCTGGGTAGCTAACCATGCGAGCACATGATAAAGTAGAGGTTTTTGATGTGTATAAGGCCATGAAGCTACCATCCATCTATGAGGAGCTATCATCGATCAATGTGCTAAATAAGGAATCAATTATGCAGATTGTTGACTCTCAGGACCCATTGGAGAGAGCTTTGATGGGCTCCAATCATTTTAAAGATAGTGCTACGTATGAGATGGTGCTGATGCTGAATGAGCCAAAATGGTTTCCCAGGAAGCAAGATTTTTAGCCATTGATGAGGTCCTTGGAACCATTGCCAAAACCATCAATTGAGGAGGAACCAAAATTGGAGTTGAAGACATTGCCTCCACATCTGAAATATGTATTTGTGGGGGAAGATGACACCTTGCCAGTCATCATTTCCGCAGAACTGACAGAGGCACAAGTGAGAGATGCATTGGTGGTCCTCAAGAGGCGGAAGAAAGCAATGGGTTGGCAAATGTCGAACATCAGAGGAATTAATCCAGCTTTTTGCACACACAGGATTTTTATGGAAGAAGGATCCAAGCCAATTGTGCAACATCAGTGGAGGTTGAATCCGGTGATGAAGGATGTGTTAGGAAGGAAGTGATCAAGTGGCTTGATGCAGGTGTGGTGTATCCCATTTCAGACAGTGAATGGGTTAGTCCAGTTCAGTGTGTTCCAAAGAAAGGAGGGATGACTATGGTCACCAACGAAAAAAATGAGCTAATTCCCACACACACAGTCACAAGCTGGCGGATTTGCATGGATTACAGGAAGCTAAATAAGGCCACGAGGAAAGATCATGATCCTATTCCATTTATAGATAAGATATTGAACAGGTTGGCAGGTCAAGAGTATTATTGTTTCCTAGATGGATATTCTGGCTTTAATCAAATAGCCATAGCACTGGAGGATCAAGAGAAGACTACTTTTACATGTCCTTATGGGACATATGCTTTCAGGCGGATGCCATTTGGTTTGTGCAATGCACCAGCCACATTCCAGAGATGCATGATGGCGATCTTCCACGATATGGTGGAAGATTTTGTCGAGGTATTTATGGATGACTTTTCTGTTTTCGGTAATTCGTTTGTTACATGTTTGCTGAATCTTGACAGGGTGCTAGCTCGATGTGAAGACTCTAACCTTGTGCTCAACTGGGAGAAATGTCATTTTTTAGTCAAGGAGGGTATCGTCCTTGGCCATAAGGTGTCAAGCAAGGGGTTGGAAGTCGATCGTGCAAAGATCGAAGTGATCGAAAAGCTAATCACCACCAGTTTCAATGAAGGGTGTTCGCAGTTTTCTCGGACATGCAGGGTTCTATAGACGATTCATCAAGAACTTCTCTAAAATTTCTAGACCGATATGCTAGTTGCTAGAAAAAGAGGTGAAGTTTGAGTTTGACGAGGATTGTGTTAAAGCATTCGAGGAGTTAAAACAGAAGCTGGTAGAAGCGCCTATTCTCATTTCTCTGGATTGGGAGCAACCATTTGAATTAATGTATGATGCAAGTGACGTGGCAGTAGGAGCTGTATTGGGGAAGCGGAGGAATAAAATTTTTCATTCCATTTATTATGCAAGCAAAACACTTGATGCAGCCCAAGTCAATTATACAGTCACGGAAAAGGAGATGCTAGCATTGGTCTTCGCATTTGATAAATTCAGGTCCTACTTGGTGGGTTCTAAAGTAGTGGTGTATACTGATCATGCAGCAATTCGGTATCTGTTTAACAAGAAGGATGCAAAGCCCAAACTAATTAGATGGATATTATTGCTACAAGAGTTTGACCTAGAGATTCGGGACAGAAAGGGGAGCGAGAATCAAGTGGCAGATCACCTATCGCGATTGGAAAGCTGGTTGCATATAAAGGAAGGTGATATTACCAAAGAAGAGTTCCCAGATGAGCAGCTCTTGGCAATAAGGGAAGCTGAAATCCCTTGGTATGCACACATTGTGAATTTGCTGGTAAGTGGAGTCTACCCACCGGAGGCTACGACTCAGCAAAGAAAGAAGTTGAGACATGATTGCAGGTATTACATATGGGATGAGTTGTATCTGTTTAAGCAGGGATCGGATCAAGTGATGAGATGATGCATCCCAAAGAGCCATATTGCAGAAGTATTGAGGAGTTGTCACTCATCGTTGTATGGAGGGCACTACGGAGGCGAGCGGACAGCTCACAAGGTGTTACAGTCAGGTTTCTTTTGGCCTACACTGTTCAGAGATTCTATATCATACGTAAAAATGTGTGATAGATGTCAAAGAATAGGTACAATTAGTAGAAGACAGGAAATCCCACTGCAGCAGATATTAGAAGTGGAGATTTTTGATGTTTGGGGAATAGACTTCATGGGCCCATTTCCACCGTCATTTGGTAATCGTTACATCTTGGTAGCAGTTAACTATGTATCTAAGTGGGTCGAGGCAACAGCTTGCCCCAAGAATGACAACAAGGTGGTGACGAAATTTGTGAAAAAGCAAATTTCACCAGGTTCGGGACACCCTGAGCTATTATTAGTGATGGAGGGGCTCATTTTGTAAATTCGAGTTTCAAGAACTTGCTAGCTAAGTATGGGGTGTGCCACAAGGTTGCAACAACGTATCATCCCCAAACTAGTGGGCAAGTGGAGGTGTCAAATAGAGAGATAAAGCAGATTCTATAGAAGACAGTGAATGCACAACAAATTGATTGATCAAGCAAACTCGATGATGCGTTGTGGGCTTATAGAACTACATACAAGACACCCATTAGGACTTCTCCATATAGATTGGTCTATGGAAAGGCATGTCATTTGCCTGTGGAGCTAGAACATCCAGCTTTTTGGGCCGTGAGAAAGCTGAACATGGATCCGAAGCTAGTCGGGAAGAAGAGGTTGATGCAACTCAGCGAACTAGATGAGTTTCGATGGCATGCCTATGAAAGTGCCAAATACTACAAGGAGAAAACTAAAAGGTGGAACGACAGGAATATAGTGCATCGGATCTTTGAGCCGGGGCAGAAAGTGTTGTTATTTAATTCAAGGTTGAAGCTTTTTCCAGGTAAGTTGCGGTCCAAGTAGTCAAGACTGTTTGAAGTGGTGAGAATGACCCCACATGGGATAGTGGAGTTGTGGCAAGAAGATAGAAGTGCCACATATGTGGTGAATGGGCAACGATGTAAGCATTATTGGGGTGAGGACGTTATTCAAGAGAAGACGTCCATCACTCTAGAGGATGATTGAGAATAAGTAGCATTGAGCCGCGACGGTAAATCAGGCACTGCATGAGAGGCAACTCGTGAATGTGTTGTAATAGAAGAGTAGAATTATTTGAAAAAAAAATGAAAAAAAAAGGAAAAAGAAAAACAAAGAAAAAGAAAAATAAAAATTGTTGCGTTGCAACTTATGATTTCTAATCAATTTCTTGTGGTGAAATGATTTTCAGGTGGAACGGAGGGCAAAAATAAAAAAAAGCGCAAAAAAGAATCAAGGTAACAAAATAAAAATTGGCACATTCCAGTGAGCCTGCGTGATGGCTCCGTGTCACGGAGGAGGGCCTCCACGTTACCCTCCGTGACACGTTGAGGTGTATTTAGGATTTTTAAAAATTTCCAGAATACTTGCGCGATGTCTCCGAGTCACGGAGGCAGTGCTCCGCATTACCCTCCGTGACACGTTGAGGGTTATTTCACGCTGGGTCACCTCGGGTCACCGGGTAACCCGTGCGAAAAACCTCTTTTAAACCCCAATTTCCTTCATTTTTTTCCTACTTTCTCAATTCCTCCGCGACCCACACCCAAAATCCCCTTCTCCCCCAACGTGACACGAACTTAGTGATCAACTTCCTCCGAGTTTTCTTCCATTTCATCGAAGTAAAGGTATGTTCTTGAATTTTTCCTTATCATTGCTCAAATTTTCGATTCTTGAACATGTTTTGTGGTAAAACCTTACCCTAAGCGAGAAATAAGCTTGAAATCAATTGAGTTATTATTGAATGATGTTCATAGTATCGTTTTGAGTAGATTAACTCAATGATTGCATGTTTTGTTGAAATTCTTGCGAAATTGATAGCTAGGGTTGAGGATTGAATAGGAAGAAGACTAAATGCTTTGAAATGTTGATAAATTGAGTTGTGCATGTTGGGTGAAGTGAAATGTAGTGTGATTGATGTTGAATATGCTAAGTTAGAAGAGGGATTTTCGGGAGAATGCAAATGGAGAATTACATAGGTTATTGTGAAAAACAAATTGCAAAGTGCTAATGATGATGTAATTGAATCGATGGAGAAATTTTTGTTCATTGTACAAAGTCTGAGTAGTACAAAGTAATTATCCCATCGACTTATATGAATGCACTAAGCATGTTGAATGCTCAAAATGGAAAAAGCAGGAATGTCTTGTCGAATTGTGTTGATTGTGGCTTAAGACTAAGTGTGGGGTGATCCAATTAAACCCAACCTTAGTTGTAGCTAATTATGAATTGAATAACATTGATACTGTATGTTTGAATGTACAGGAACAATGTCAGGCCGACAAGACAAGGGCAAGGGCGCATCCACATCAGGCGCCAGTAGAAAAAGGGTAAGATTGGGGACAACAGTTCCAGCAACACCAGTGGTTCCTAGAGGTCAACACCGATAATACGGAACCAGATGGGTGACTGATGAGGGGAATAAGTGGTATGCTAAACATAAAGAAATCAAATACTTCCCGGAGGAGCAGATAGCACGGGAACCACTGGCACAAGAATTATCGCTGATTGTACACATGATTGACACCGCTGGGCTAAACTTCATTTTTGAAGAACCCAGGGAGTGCAATCTCCATCTTATCCGGGAGTTCTATGCCAATTAGAACCTGACCTTACGCAGCCACACCATAAAAATCAGAGGACAGGTTGTCACATTTGTGCCCCACCACTTGAATGCAATCCTGGGGGCGTGGGACACAGATGCTCATGTCCTCCATCAGCTGAACATCACTCCACCCTATGCGGACATCAGACGCACCTTATATGGAGCCCAATCGACAACCAGGTGGGGTAGGCACAAGGAGAGGGGCTACCATCAGACATTTCCCTATTCTCAGATGAACAGGGAGGCCCGAATTTGGTTGAAGATTGTTTGTTCATTCCTGATCTCGGGGGTGCACATGATAGATATCACCCGGGATAGAGTTTGCTTGGTGTATGCCTTGATGAAGGGGTTGGAAATCAATGTTGGGGTGGTGATCATATCCACCATGAAGAGAGCCCGACTGCATCAGGGGCATAAATACGGGTTCGGTGGTCTGCTTACCACGTTCCTGAGGGGCCACAATATTGAGGAGGAGGACCTAGATTACATCCCTCAGATCGACAAGCGTGCCTTGGATGTCACCAAAACCAAGGCACCTGACACTACTTATGGGCCGGTGCTCACACTAGCCGAGCGACATGCTCGGGATGATCAGTACATGGCCCACATGTACGGGATGCAGATGTTGCAGCTGCGCATCGGAGGACGGCTCGCAACGGAGGATGAGCTGTGACAGCTTGAGTTGGATTACCCATTCAACGAGAATGCCCGATCTTTATGCAGAGTGGGGTCCGCATTTGTGGAGCCCGTAGATGATGACGTCCCTACCGATGAGGAGACACGCCAGGAGGACTCAGATGTTGAGTCGGACGAGGACGGCGGGGACTATTCTGACATGGGGGATGAAGCATTGGCACCTGATGAAGAAGTTGAATACTTTGATTGATTAGGGAGTTTCACCACCCAACCTTTGTGATATTTTGAAATTATGTGAACACTGGGGATAGTGTTCGGCTTAAGTGTGGGGTGGAAGTAGTTAGGTGCTAGCTGTTTTGTTTATGTTTTGTTTATGTTTGATGTGCTTGTGCTAAATGTGACCTTGTGACTCTGTGTTTCATGTTCTGTAATTAATGTTGGTGTTGTAATGAATCTTGAGCTTTTGTTGTGTTGTTGTTATGTATGATGTGTAAATATTTTTCAAATTATATTTTTATCTTTTTCTATCAAAATTTTTTGTTGAATGTTTTATGTTGGGTTTCTCGGTTTTTGTTTTCAGTGCTTTTCTCGAGAATAGTCCCATTGAACCGACGTCGTAGCCAGCAACTGTTCCCTGTGATGGATGGATGACGACCACCTTAAGGGAAATGTAGTCGATAGGAGTAGTTTTTTTCTTTTTCTTCTTTCTTTTGTTTATTTCCCAAACGTGTCGCTAATTAATGGTTCAGAATTCTTGTTATGTGTTGTACATGATATTAAGATGCAAATGTGATTTGTATGAAAGCATGCAAATGTGCTAAACATGTTGAGATACCTAGGCCATAGAATTCGATTCGGTGTGATCGGGGCATAATAGTGAATTCTTGTAATTAGTTGATTGAAGAGTTTGTGAATATGTCTTGAGTTGAGCATGTGCAATGAGTGTGAGGTGAGGTTTCGATTATTCCATGCTATTGTGAAGTGTCTTGAACTTGCCTGGTGTGTATACAAAACGAAATGAAGGATGTGGATTGTAGGAAAGGATGTAGGCATTTTTTGGAATAAACCGAAAGTTTCTCCCTTATCATACCTACCTTGACTATTATATCCTAGTTAGCCCCATTGATCCTTTAGCCTATTCTTTGAGAGGTACAAACCGAGTTTAATCCCTTCTTTTCATTAGCCGTGAATTTGATCTAAAACCCTTAAGCGCTTAAGAAAAACAATATTTCCCAAAGTGTAAAGGAGTGAGAAGTGTGAACCGGAAGGAAAACGGAAGTTGTGAAAGCTAAAGAAAAGGTCAAAGGTGCACTTGTTGAAAATGATAAATTAATAGTAGAGAGTAAGAAAATCCATGAATGAGAAAAAAATAAAGATGCATAACTACTCTTTTCTAGTAAGTCGAGTGTGCTTAAAGAAATGGGAATAAAAACAAAGAAGAAAACTCAAGAATGAGAGGATGGAGGAGGAAGCAATGCCCGTACTGAAGGTGGGATGTATTGAAAAGCGCTTAGGGAAGCTAGTTTCTATTATTGGTTAGCCCAATATTTACTAGTTCCTTAGCTTACATTACAACCCATTAAGTCCTACATGATCTTACATCACGCGTCCTTATATTAGTGGAGTAAAACACTAGAGGCAAGCTTATGGTTCATGACATGATGCATGTGAATTCTTTGGGGAGAGCGAAATCGTATTCATTACCCCTACATGTAGTGCTCAGAAAATCTTCTGATGGCAAAGGGGGTAATCCTCTTGTGTTGTGAGGGCACATGCTTGACGAGAGATAAAATTTCGTGTCGGATGTCTTGATTAGTTGATTTGCATGAGTTTGCCAAGATAAAGAATCGATTCTTGAGGTTAATGTGGTGTACTTCATTGTATTGATGAAACCATTCATGTTTTCTTGATGATTTGCTATCTTAAATAATCTGTATAGCCATAGTTTGAATGGTCGAACCAAATTAGCTATCCGTGGGTTTCAATTGCATGAGATGTGAAAGTATTGTTCGAGGACGAACAAGGTTTTAAGTATGGGGTAAGTGATCTTGGGCAGAATTTCATGCCCAAATGATACTCAAATGCTTCATTTCGACTTGTTTATCTATTATTATGTGTATATTCTCATGTGATTCTTTGATAAATGTGAATTTATACTAACCAACATGATTAGTGTTGTTTTGCAGGTAAAAGGAAATTTTGGAAGCTAATATATATGTTGGTGAAGTGCGGGAATGGACTTGGAAGCAAGAAGTTGAAGTTGACAAGGGAAAGTGGCAAAAATAAGGGCTCCGCGATGGCGCCGTGTCACACTACCATCGCGGAGGCATTCTGCCTGGATGAACTATTTATGTCAAGTTCCAGTGAAGGTGCGCGATAGCACCGTGGAACGGAGGCAAGGCTTCGCGATACAAGCCATGCCACATTGAGGTGCAATTACCTGGGAGCCGATTTCCAGTGAGGGTCCGCGATATCCCCGTGGCACAGAGGGAGTGCTCCACGATACACTCCGTGCCACGTTGCTTGTTATTCCGGGAAAAATTCTTAGTAGTATAAATAGCACACTTAGGTTTTATTTTAAACATTCTGACTTGGTTGAGCAAGAACGTGGTTTGCAGGTAGTTGAGAGGACGAAAATTCTAGGGTTATTCTCTTCCTTTTTCTCTTTAATTTCAATTGCTTTTATGAATTCTACTTATTTGAAGATGTTTAATCCGCAAATGAGTGGCTAATTCACCTCTTGCTGAGGTTAAGGATAATTGTAGAGGAATGTAATAATTAATCAATTTAGTTTTCATCTTTTCTTCATTGATTGTTCTATCAATTCTTGTTTTACTACATTAATGTTTGGCCAATATTAATGTATATCTTAGATATCCAATTTTGATTTTGAAAAGGAAAGAAATTGGACAGATGTGAATTGGTAGGATATGATCTTTTCTTAGTTGAGAAAATTGAGAATTGATTTACGTTCAGAATAGAAATATATATGAAAGTCTTATTAGTCATTTATGAAATTGGTTATGTATGGCTAGAGCATGAGATTTATCACAGAAATGTAGAATAAGGTTTCATGATTCTTTAATTGGATAGGAGTCGAAAGATCCAATCCATTGGAAATTAATTCCTGACTAGCAACCGAAGAGAAGATTGACTGAAGTGAATTAAGAAAATACATCCCTGCATGCCTACCTTAACCTCAGCTTATTCATTGCTATTGTTCATACTCAAATTATAATCTTGACTTAGATTCTTATTACTTAGTGACCTTAACTCATAAAACATTATTTATTTGGTTGTCTGCATTCATATAGATATCGTTCACTGACACTTAAGTTAATTAATACCGTAGTTCAGTCCTTGTGGGATTGATAGTTGGCTTGAAATATAGTCACTTTACTACTTGTATGACCACGTGCACTTGCGTGTAGTTTTGGGTCGAACACATAACCGGAGAGTTGAGTAAACTTAAGAGTGTTCACATGTTAATGAACTATTTAACCTTCGCCTCCCTCAATTTGTGAGGAAAGAACCTATCCAAAATGGTTGTTACAAATTCATCCTAGTTAATAGGGGCTGCTTCTTCATGATGACTTTCCTTCCATTGCTTAAACCATAGGTGTGCCACCCCCTTCAACTAGTAAGATGCCAAGTCTGCACTTTTAGCCCCAGTGATACACATAATCTGAGTGATCTTCTGAAACTCATCTGTGAAATCCTGTGGATCGTCATCTAACTTCAAACCGTTGAATCCAGCAGGGTTCATTCTAGTGAAGTCTTGAACACTTGCAGCTGCCACATTTTTGTTAGAATTCATACGTGCGACTACCTACTGGTTAAATTGAGTAGTCATGGCATGTTCCAATATTTGAAAGTCTGTCATGAATTCTACATTAGATACGTGATCATTCACAAGCTCTGTGGTCACTAGTGGTGCTGGCTGGTTTCCATTGCTTCGTCTGTTGGCTCTTCTGGAAGGCATTTTCTATAAGCGCGTAGAGCATGAGTTATAAGGGTAAATAGAGTTGGGCCCTATCGCATAATACTGAACATGAAAGAAGGGCAGTTTTTCGAAGAACATTTCGCAGACTATTCCTCATAAGCGTGGCGTGCTTCACACCTATGAAAAAAGACTCTACTTAAAGTGACTTTCAGACATCTTATGACACTTTAAACCCAATGCTATGATACCAAGTTTATTACGACCCGAGTCTATACCCTGGAAGCAACACAGTACTTAGAACCACAAGTAGCCCCAAGATAACCCATAGTACTAGCATGAAACTAAACATATATCCTAAAATCATTGAGTGGAAGTTAAACTAACACACATATAGTTAACTAAAAACAATGTAAAACCAACAAGAGATGATATATTTATCTGTCTGTAAAGCCTCTAAGAACTGACAAGTTGAAGGGGCATGTCCCTAACTCATCCTCAAATGATGAGGACTCACCAATGCTAAAGCTTAACTAGCACTAAAGCGTATGTAACTGCGAGGCTGAGTCTAAGTCCCTGGACCTATATCAAAAGATGATATAGCAGAAGAAGTATGTCGTCAGTACTTTGAATGTAGTGAGGATGTAAGATATGTAAAACATGAGTAGAGTAGGGAAACTATGCTAGAAACTAAAATCATGTTGCATAAGTAAAAATCTGGAAAGAACATGAGCTAATGTACAATAACCCAAGAGTAAAACATGTATATAGAGCTAAACATATTTGTAAGTCATAAAGTAAGTTCATTTACTGAAAACATTCTCAATGTACAAATACTATAAAAATATATATCTATGGGAGGTTCTCATAATCGAAATATGCCATGTGAGCACCATGGAGTCTAACCTATAACCCTAGTTGGGAGGGTGTTCTATACCTTGCTAAGGGTAAGAACCATGATTGGCATGAATTCATTAATGAGTCCATCTGGAAAAGGGAGACACTCTAAACTAGCAAGGACCCCTTATCCAACGGTGATACATAGTTTAGGACATGGGTCATCTGAACCCCTATATTCTTCATGCTAGGTACTACTTCCAAGAATGTATATGTTGGGATTATTAAGATGTGAATGGGAAATGAGAAAAGACACCTTCTATATTACACCAAAAAAGCACCTTTTGAATTGCACCTCTCCATCTCACCCTTTCATTCTCTATAAATTTCAGGCTTAGCCTCAGATTTTAAACACTCAACAAACGAAAATATTTTCCTTTCCTCTACATTCTCTACGTATGTTTTCAATAGCAAAACTGTAAGTGCCAAGTGTGATTCTGCTCTGTTATTTGAGTTCGCTGGAGTTCTGTAATTTGCATTGTCTCTATTACAGAAATATTTTTCCGTTCTATCCTGGGAGGAAGTAACCCAAACCTTGGCAACAACGAGGGGGTTACAATTCCTTAAGGACACACATGAAACTTGTTGGCTCGGAATAATATTTTCTATTTCATCTACTTTTCTAGTTTCAATATTGTTTTGTTCTTTCATTAGAAAACAAATAATGAGAGTTTATTGAACTGATCAAAAAACAGTTACTAACAAGCTTAAGGAATTATAAATTATTTAACTTTTCTGTGTTCAGTTGTGGTGTGGAGACTAAAACCTTTTGTTTTTCTACTCCACTATTGGAGACTAAAATCTTTGGATTTTCTACTCCTCTTTTTAGATTAAAATCTTTGTGATTTTCTACTCACGTTGATTACTTGGTTTGAAGATATAAAAACATCGCAAGTAAATATAATTGTTTGTATTTGGTTTAAAGATATAAAACAATTTCCAGTTTACTGAACTCTATTGGTATCAATTTCCTACTGAAAAAATTACAACTAAAATAGAACAACAAAATGTGTCTGTTGCAAGTGCTAGTTGTACAAATGTTGCTCCAACAATGTCAAATGCAAAGAAGCTGGGAAAGTTCACCTGTATTGTCTTTAAGAGGTGGCAGCAGAAGATGTTCTTCTATCTAACCACCCTCAGTCTGTAGCAATTTATCAATGAGGATGTTCCTGCTGTGGTAGAAAGAACTCCC
The DNA here is from genome assembly GCA_035772735.1 of Datura wrightii. Lineage (NCBI taxonomy): Eukaryota > Viridiplantae > Streptophyta > Magnoliopsida > Solanales > Solanaceae > Datura > Datura wrightii. The sequence goes on along the minus strand of JASDFA010000016.1, from coordinate 61,735,762 downwards.
AGCAATGAGAAATTTGTCATAATAGAGGCATGGAAACATTCAGATTTTCTCTGCAACAATTACATCCTCAATGTCTTGGAGGATGGCCTGTATAACGTCTTCTATATGTTTAAATCTTCTAAAGAGTTGTGGAATTCTATTGAGAAGAAATACAAGACATAAGACGTGGGACTAAAGAAGTATGTGGCTGCAAAATTCTTGGACTTCAAAATGGTAGACAGCAAGACTGTAATGTCTGAAGTCCAAGAATTACAAGTCATCATTCATGACCTCCTTGCAGAAGGTATCGTCATAAATGAAGCATTTCAAGTAGCAGCGTTCATCGAGAAGGTTCCGCCTCTGTGGAGGGACATTAAGAACTACTTGAAGCATAAGCACAAGGAAATGACCCTTTAAGATCTGATTATTCTTAGAACAGAAGAAGACAACAACACTACAGAAAAGAATTCTCATGGAAAGTCAACAATATGAGGAGCAAATATTGTTGAAGAAGCACCCACAAATAAGAAGAGAAAGAAGTTGTCTTGACCAAAAGGCTACCCGCCTAAAAAGAATTTCAAAGGCAACTACCACAATTGTGGGAAGTTTAGACACAAGGCCACTGATTGTCGTGCTCCAAGAAAGAGAAGAAGAAGAGCCAAGAAAACATGGTTGAAGGAACCATGGAAATTGAGAACTTGTGTGCCACGTTGTCAGAGTGGAACTTGGTAGGAAACCCTAGAGAGTAGTGGATTGAATCAGGAGCCACTTGTCATGTATGTGCTAACAAAGAGTTATTTTCTTCTTATGCTGATGCAGGTCCAGATGAAGCTATCTTCACAGGAAACTCCTTAGTTGCAAAAAGTGAAGGAGTTGGGAAGATATGCTTGAAGATGACCTCAGGAAAAGTAGTTACTCTCAACAAAGTTCTCCATGTTCCAGAAATTTGTAACAATTTAGTTTCTACCGCACTTCTTGTTAAAAATGGGTTTAAGTGTGTTTATATTTAAGAAAAAGTTGTACTTAGCGAAAATGGTAGGTACATAGAAAAGGCTACCTGATAGAGGGCCTTTTATGTTGAATGTATTTGCCATTGATATGAATAAAGTTGAAGAATCTTCTTACTTGCTTGAAACAAATTCTTTATGACATTCTCATTTAGGTCATGTTAACTTCAAAACTTTGTGTAAAATGATTAATTTAGAGTTATTGCCTAACTTTGAATGTAATCAATCAAAGTGTCAAATATGTGTGGAATCAAAGTATGTTAAACATCGTTATAAGTCCATTGAAAAGAATTCAAATCCTTTAGACTTAATTCATACTGATATTTGCGATATGAATTCAATACCATCTCGAGATGGGAAAAAGTACTTTATTACTTTCATTAACGATACTACAACAAATTGTTATACTTACTTACTAAATAATAAGGATGAAGCAATTAATGCATTCAAGCAATAAAAAGTGAAGTTGAAATGCAACTAAACAAAAAGATTAAAATGATAAGAAGTGACAGGGGCAGCGAATATGAATGTCCTTTCAAAGAAATATGTTTGGAATATGATATTATTCATCAAATAACTGCCTTTTACTCATAACAATCATATGGTATTGCGGAAATGAAAAACAAAATGTTAAAGGAGATGATGAATACCTTATTGATAAGTTTGAGTTTATCCCAGAACTTATGGGGGGACGCTATTCTTTCGGCTAATGAAATACTCAATTTAGTACCCTACAACAAAACACAATCAATTCCATATGAAAAATAGAAAAGAAGAAACCCCAATCTGAAATACTTCAAAGTCTCGGAGTATTTGGCAAAGATACAAGTTCCTAAACCTAAAAGGGTGAAGATAGGGCCAAAAGTTGTTGATTTTGTTTTCATAGGATATGCCAAAAATATTAAGCATATCAATTTCTAGTTCACAAATCAGAAAATCCTAAATTCATGTGAATATGGTAATTGAATAAGATAATGCTAAATTATGAAAATATATATCTATATAAAATTGAATGAGTCTTCTAGTAAAGGATCTAAACGACCTCGGGAAGAGACAAAGGGAGATGTCCCTAATGAGGAGAATCCAAGACGTAGCAAATGTCAAAGGACTTCTACTTCCTTTGGACCAGATTTACTAACATTTTTATGGAAAAATGAGTCCCTCGTCGGGGCCTGACAGTCAATTTTTCCTACGAATTTCCTAATGGTGTTTCAGTAATTTTCTAACCTCCTAGACTCTAAACTACATCATTTTGGTTAATTTTTTAAGGAATTTAAAGGGGCTAAACGGTTTCTCCCTCATTCCCACTCAAATTTTCAGAGAAATTAGTGTAAGTTTCCTCTTAAGAACTCTCAAACAAGATTAGGGCTTCTCATTTATTGTAGTGATTCAAGTTTTGTTCTCCAAGAAATTTTTAGCCAGGTATGTGGGAATTCAACAAGGGAATAGTTCTTCCCTTGTGTCCCCAAAATCCATCCTAGTTTCTCTATGAATTCTAGCCTTGAGCTTTTGAATGCGAAGGAAATATATGTAAGATTTCTTTGAGTTCATGTAGAATCTTATCCATATTTATTTTAGATATAATTCCATCAGTTTATGACTATATTGATGTTGCATCCTATAAAGTGAATTCTAGCCTTGAACTTTCGAACGGGAATGAATTATGTGCCAAATTCCGTTATAACTTCTGGAATAGGATTTAAGTTGATTGTTGGGTATTTTTCATTATCTAGATATCATATAAATGCTCTTTCTTGTAAGGATGATTTTAGCCCTAATGTTGAATGAGATCAGCTAGAACTTTTGCCTGTTGGGTTAGTCTTCCTTGTTGTGGATTCCCATATTGTTAGTATGAATTGAAATCTCAGTTTGCTGCATAATAGTTCAATTTTAGTCAAAATGTTAGAATCCTCAATGTTATTCAGAATTTGTCAGCTGGCCAGTTTGACTACAATATTTTTGTGAGGTGTTAGTGGTACCTCTTAGTTGTAAGAACTAGAATCAGTACCAGATTTTTGTTTGTTCTTTAGATGGTTGCAATACTTCCAAATAAGCACCTCTGACCAGTCTTAGAACCCAGTTACAGAATTCGGTCCAATAAGGCTCTCAGGGCGCTTCCAAATAGGTATCCCTGACTAGACTTGGGCCCCAGTTTTGAGCTATAAGCTTAGTATTCAGTCTAGGACTATCTAGTGAGAGTAGGACTTAGCATAGAGCGGACCGGAGTTCCAGCGCACCAAGGTTCCCAGAACTACGTTATCACTGTAAGTTACAGTTTTATTAGTCTCATGGCCCCAGATTTGTGATCACCCAATTAATGCCTTTATACCCTAGAAAGGTATATTGGGTCCTACCGATAGGGTGTATACATCGGAATCCACGTCTAGCTCACGTGGTTATATGTCGGTTATAGACTCTCCCACTAGTCAGCTCAATTCAGTCTCAGATTAATCAGTTCAGATTTGTTCAGTTCAGTTCAGTATCTTAGATTTAGGGAATGTCCTTGACCATCAGACAGGGTCTTTTGGACCATCTTAATTGTTATAGTTATTCAGCTCAGCAACCATAGTTGGTCATTGCATGTCTGTTCAGTTCAACATTTTTATTCCATTGTGTTATATTTCTCTCACTTACTCAGTAGAGTCAAAGTACTGATGCATACCTTTTATGCTATATCGTCTTATGATACAGCTGCATGATCTCAATCTCGGCCTCGCTAGTGATCGCTCTCATAAGACTCCAGTTGCACTTTTGGTGAGTCCTCATCTTTCGAGGACAAAGATCATTTATTTTCGTTATATTTTTCTTCTTTATAGACTAAGAGTTAACTTGGGACTTGTCCCAGCAACTCATCAGTTGTAGTGGCTTTCGGTCACAGACTTGGTTTTTCATACTTGAAATTTTGTTCAGATGTTTTTAAACTTTACGATTTAGCTCTAATTCATAAATGTTTTGAAATTTATTTTAAAGCTTTCGCTATATTTATATGTTTACTCAGAATGCCAGTGTATGATAGACCAGGGGTTGACTTGGGGTTACTTGTGACTCCAAGTACCGTGTCCCGTCCAGGGTGTAAGCTTGGGGTGTCACAATAACTGATGAACATGCATAACTGAAATTTTGAGTAAAAATGGAAGACTTGTCATATAACCAACATTACCATGATAGAGCTTACGTGGTCCCAACTATCACACTCAAGTAGGCAGAGCGGTCCAAAGCTTTTCCAGAGCAAAGGATGCTACCATGATGTCGATGTCAAGCTGAAGACCCCTTGGGGGTAGGGGAAGCTCACAAGGGAGGTCCAAAATAATCTGAACATACCTAAGTTGACGCGTAGTTCTGAGGCATAGGGTTGACTGACCCTTAGCCTATTCAGTGCTAGACATTACTCCCAAAAAACATGAATATGCCCTCCATCGTTTTCCAACGAAACTGACCATCATCTAGTAACGAAGCTAAATAATAACATACATGCATAATCTGAAATCATAACATGAGGAGCCTTGGCTCAAACCATACTACAAGCTGAACATAATTGGGAGTCTAGACTCCAAAACCATGTGTTAAGCTAATCACATGACATCGTAAAACATACTTGATCATATGGGCTTGCCCAATACTTAACATACTTGAAATCAACTTGATTCCCTTGAAAGCATTAACATAGACATGGGTAATTCAAAATCATACTCTCTTCATAGACATCTCATCATGCTTGAATACATATTTCAATAGATCTCAACTTTTATGAACTTCCATGGATGGGCATCATAATTTAGAAAACTTGAAAACATAATTTATAATTTAAGACATTGTAAAATTTTCTCATTAATCATAATTCAACATAGGAAACATGTTTAGATCATACCCATGATTGATACTTAGGAAATTCACACATGGGGTAAAAACCCCATATATTCATCAATTAGAATTTTAATGAATTGAGAGAGAATTGGGCATGGGTGTGGACAATTGCACCCATTCATAGCCTTACATGCCTGAAGAGATCTGATTTCACAACTTCCATGACTACCCAATGAGAATTGAGCAAGAACTTTGAAGAGACTAAGCTTGACACCTCTTAAACCTCCAAGCTTGCATGCATGAATTAGAAAAGGCATAGAATGACTTAACCCTTCTTAAAACATACTATTTTGAGTTTAAAATGACGTAGTTTAGGCCTTAGGAACATGGGAATTACAGAAAAGCCCTTAATAAATTTGCAAGGAAAAAATCATTGCTAGTCCCAACGAGGGACTGGACGACTCGTCGTCAAGGACCACAACTCGTGGTCTGCTTTTAGTCATTAGCATTGGAAACTTATTGACCCTGGTCACCACGAGGGACACCACGACTCGTGGTGATCGAGTCATGATGTGCACTATCCAAAATTTCACCTTTATACTAATCTCCTGACCACGAGTGACCTAACGGCTTGCTACTCAGACCACGAGTCATGGCTTATCTTGTGGTCAGCCCTAGAAGCCCAAAATTCTTATCCAAATCTTTTCTACCTCATGAGTCACTTAACGACTCGTGGGGTACTGCACGGGTAACTGGACGACTCGTCCTGTGACCTGGTGCAAAAAATGTTATTTTTTTTTTAACACTCGGATCTGATCTTAGGGTTTTCGGGGTATTACAATATCTCCCCCTTGAAACATTCATCCTCAAATGTGGGAAAACAAACTGAAAAGCAGAGAAATGCAATCATCATACTCATATACGAACATACATGCTGAAAACTGACGGAGTGACTAACTCCGATTTGAACTACTTGACTGAATTGAATTCCTGAATCACATATACATTCATTAACATGAACAAAACTAGGGTACATGAGCTGAACATGAAACTGAATAGAGTACTAAGGAAAAAACCGATACCTCAAGTTGAAACTGAGTCGAAAAGGAATAGATGCGGGTATTTAGCCATCATATTTGCTTCGGCTTCCCATGTATCTCCCTCAACATGCTAACTCCTCCATAAAACTTTAACTGAGGCTACTTCTTTATTTCTTAGCTTTAGAACCTGACGATCTAGTATTTCCACCAGAACCTCCTTATAACTAAGGTTGTCCTTCACACCTACGCTCTCCATAGGAATAACTAGAGCCGGGTCACCCAAGCACTTCTTTAAGAATGATACACGGAAAACTGGATGGACTAAAGCTAATTTTGAGGGCAAGTCCAACTCATATTCTACCTTGCCAACCTGTTTCACAATCCGATACGGGTCAACATAACGGGGACTAAGTTTCCCTTTCTTCTCGAATCTCATCAGTCCTTTCATGGGGGATACCTTCAAAAACACCCAATCATCAACTTCAAACTCAAGATCCCTCCTCCTCACATATGTATAGTACTTTTGCTGACTTTGAGTTGCTTTCAACCTATCCCTTACAAGTCGAACTTTATCTATAGCCTCATAGACTGAATCTAGATCTATCACCGCAGCTTCACCGACTTCAAACCAACTAATAGGTGATCTACATCTCCACCCATAGAGAGCATCAAACGGAGACATATGAATGCTAGAATTATAACTATTGTTATACGCAAACTTAATGAGAGGCAAATGATCATCTCAACCACCCTTGAAATCAATAACACATGCTCTCAACATATCCTTAAGGTTCTGAATGGTCCGCTTGTCCTGACCATCTATCTGCGGGTGAAATGCTTTGCTAAGCTTGACCTGAGTACCAAGTCCCTTCAGAAACAATCTCCAAAATTGGGAGGTAAACTGAGTACCTCTATCTAATATGATAGACAAGGGCACTCCATTCAACCGAACTAGCTCCTGAATGTACAACATAGCATAATCCTCCACTGAATAGGCGGTTTTGACCAATAAGAAATGAGCTTCCGTAGTCAGCCTATCCACAACCACCCTAATAGAGTCATACTGTCGGCGAGTATGAGGCAACCTTGTGATGAAGTCCATATTGATCTCCTCCCACTTCAAAGTAGGAATACTAATATCTTGAAGCATACCTTTATGTCTTTGATGCTCAAACTTCACCTGTTGACAATTCGAACACTTAGCCACAAATTTTGCTATGTCCTTCTTCATGCTATTCCACCAAAAGCCTTCACGTAGGTCATGGTACATCTTTGTGGAAACTGAATGTATAGAGTATCTGGAACCATAAGCCTCGTGCAACATCCGATCTCTCAAATCATCAACATCTGGAACACACAAATGACCCTAATATCGAAGCACACCATCTCCCCCTTTGGAGAAGACCTCCATCTTCTGATTCTAAACAGCTTCCCTTAACTTTACCAAAATAGGATCCTCGTCTTGTCTAGCTTTAACATCGGTCACCAAAGATGATTCTGATCCATTCTGAACAATAACTCCACCATTGGTTGAGTTATCCAGACAGACTCCCAACTGTGTAAGCCGATGCACATCCTTTACTAACTCCTTTTTCTCCTCACCTATATGAGATACACTCTCCATAGAAAGTCTCCTATGAGCGTATGCTACCACATTAACCTTGCCCCGATGTAAAGGACACTTATATCATAATCCTTGAGTAACTCCAACCACCACCTTTGACATTGATCTAGATCCTTCTGGGTAAACATATATTGTAGGGTTTTGTGGTTCGTAAATATCATAGACCCCGTAAGAATAGTGTATCCAAATATTCAAGGCAAATACTACCGCCTCCAGGTCGAGATCATGAGTCAGGTAATTCTTTTCATGGACTTTCAGCTGTCTTGAAGCATAGGCTAAAACTTTACCGTGCTGCATGAGTTCACAACTAAGACTGATTCTCGAGGCATCACAATATATAACAAATCCATCGTACCCTCAGGTAGGGTCAACATTGGTGTTGAGGTGAGTCGAGTCTTCAACTATTGGAAGCTCTTCTCACAAGCCTCCGACCATTGAAACTTCACTTTATTCTTGGTTAATTTAGTCAACGGTGCTGCAATGGATGAGAATGCCTCAAAAAATCTCTGATAATAACCAGCTAATCCCAAGAAGCTCCTAATATCCGAAGGATTCACTGGTCTAGGCCAATTCTTCACCACTTCTATCTTTTGAGAGTCCACTTTTACACCTCACATGAAACTACATGACCCAAAAATGCCATTGAATTCGACCAAAACACGCATTTGCTAAACTTAGCATATAATTGGTGATACTTGAGAGTCTGTAGCACCACCTTCAAATGAGCGGCATGCTCCTCCTCGCTCCGAGAGTATATCAGAATATCATCTATGAATACAATCACAAACATATCTAGGTATGCCTTGAACACCTTATTCATCAAATCCATAAAAGTTGCAGGAGCATTCGTTAGTCCAAAAGACATAACTACAAACTCATAGTGACCATATGGAGTCCTGAAGGCTGTCTTTGATATGTCACTCTCCCGAACCTTAAGCTGATGGTATCGAGACCTGAGGTGTATCTTCAAAAAGCACCTAGCACCTTGAAGATGGTGAAAAAAATCATCAATCCAGTGGAGAGGATACCTGTTCTTGATGGTGACCTTGTTCAATTATCGATAATCAATACACATGCGAAGAGAACCATCCTTCTTGCTGACAAGGAGAACTAGTGCACCCCATGGGGATTTGCTAGGTCTGATGAATCCCTTATATAAAAGGTCTTTCAACTGCTCTTGCAAGTCCTTCAGCTCAGCAATAGCCATTCTGCAAGGAGGAATACATATATGCTGTGTATCGGAAGTAGTCAATACCAAAATCGATCTCCCGCTTGGGAGGGTTTCCCGATAAATCATTTGGAAACACCTATGGATACTTGCACACTATAGGAACTAACTGGATAGTCGGGGTTTCAGATGTAGAATCCTTGACCCTAACTAGATGGTACACACAACCTTTAGAAATCAACTTTCTGGCCTTAAGGTAGGTAATGAAGCATCCTACAGGCACAACTAAACTTCCCTTCCACTCTAGGAAAGGCTCTCCTGGAAATTTGAACTCTACTGCAGGGGTTCCACAATTGACTGAGGCATAACATGCATATAACCAATCCATGCTGAGGATAACATCAAAATCGTTCATGGCTAACTCCACTACATCTGTTGAGGTGACTTTCTGAAGGACCGTGACAAGTCAATTTCTATACACCCGTCTAGCTATAACTAATCACCAACTAGAGTAGAGACTAAGAAGGGTTCTGATAAGTTTCGGGATTGACTCCGAAACTACTAGCAACATAGGGCGTCACAAAAGACAAAGTAGCCTTTGGATCTAACAATGCATATACATCAAGGTGGAATACTCGTAATATGCCTGTGACTACATCTGGGGAGACCCTCTGCTCCTGAACGGAAGCTAGGGCATAGAATCTATTATGACGCTGACCAACACCCGCACTAGTAGATGCCCCCTACTGAGTTGGGTGTGTGATCTTAGGCAAATTTATATGCCCAAGTGATACTCAAATGTGTCATATTAGCCTTGTTTATCTATCAATGTTTATACACTCTCATGTGATTGGTAATAAAATGTGAATTTATACTAACCAACATGATTAGCATTGTTTTGCAGGAAAAATGTGATTTTGGGAAGCTACCATCGCGGAGGCCTTCTGCCTGGATAGGGAATTTTCGGCCTATTTCCAATGAAGGTTCGCGTTGGGTCCGTGGCACGGTGGCCTGGCTCCGCGTTGCACATCGTGCCACGTTGAGCCTGATTACCTGGACCCCCAATTTCCAGTAAGGGTCTGCGTCGGTGGCGTGTCACGGAGGCAGTGCTCCGCTATGCACTCCGTGACACGTTGCTTGTTATTCCGGGAAAAATTCCCACAAGTATAAATAGAACACTTAGGTTCATTTTTCAATATTCTGACTTGGTGGAGCAAGAACGTGGGTTACAGGCAGTTGAGGGGACGAAATTATCAGGGTTTTTCTCTCTTTCCTTCTCCTTGAATTCAATTGCTTGTATGTTTAACACTCATTTAACGATGTTTAATCCACAAATGAGTGGCTAATTCCTCTTCTTGCTGAGGTTAAGAACACTTGTAATGAAATGTGATTATTGATTCTTTGGTTTTTCATCTTTTCTCCCATGGTTGTTCTATTGATTCTTGTTCTTACTGCATTAACGTGTGGCCTACGTTAATGTATATCTAAAAAGTCCGGTTTCACTCGAGAGAGCAAGAAATTGGAAAGTTGTGAATTAATAGGATATGATCCTTTCTTAGTTTGGGAAAATTGAGAATTGATTTACCTTCAGGATAGAAATATACCTGAAAGTCGTATTAGTCAATTTAGGAACCGGGTTTGTATGGCTAGAACATGAATTTTCGTTTAATCACAGAAATGTAGGTGGACGGTTCATGATTCTTAAGTTGGGTTAAATACGAGAGTTTTAATCCATTGGCAATAGTTCTTGACTAGCAACCGGAGGAAAGGTTAACCAAATTATATCGATAATTAATTTCTTTACATGTTCAATTAACCTCAGTATGCCCACATTCATAGTTCAGACTCACATTAGATACTTGTTTTAGACATAGCATAAAATTTAGAATCCAAAAATATCAACTCTTGGTTACACTATTGTCTTCATTGTAAACTGAAAATATAGTAACACTTGATTAATTGTTACATTATCCCAGTCCCTGTGGGATCGATACTTGTCTTACTTGAGCCACTTTACTATTTGTTCTATCACGTGCACTTGCATGTAGTTATATACCCATATAACAAACCACCGAACAAGTTTTTGGCGTCGTTGCCGGGGACTGGCAATTGGTGAAATTTTCTTAAGTGTTAAATTACTAAATTTTTATTTTCTTAGTGTTGACAACTTGGTCTTAGCCTGTATTTTGCAGATTTAATCTCTGTTGAACACTGGCAAGAGACAAGGAGCTGGTGGACTCGTATTTAGAGCCAGAAAGATTATTTCATCGTCAGGGGAGAGAAGCTCTAGAAAGAAAGCTGCAGTTGCTCAGACAAACACTTATGGAGCAACAACAGAATCCACCAGTAGTACGGGCAATGTAAGTGCCCGAAGAAGTAGCAGCTCGGCTGGTTCGCGAGGTGGCAATCCCACATGCTAATAATGTCACATCTAGCATCCACAAACCTGAGCTAGGAGGGAGGTTCGAGCTTAAACAAAACATGGTGCAATTGCTGCACACTAGCGGGCAGTTTACAGGTCTCCCTCATGAAGATCCACAGCAGCATCTAGAAAATTTTTTGGAGATAAGTGACACTTACATCCCCGCTGGAGTGTCATCAGATTATGTCCGGCTTACATTGTTCCCATTTTCACTATTGGGAGAAGCCAAGAGGTGGTTGAAAGTTGAGCCACCTAACTCTATTTCTACGTGGGATGATCTTGCAAGGAAATTCTTGATATGATTTTTTCCCTCCGGTAAAACAGCAAGACTTAGAAGTCAAATTCTAAGTTTCAAACAGAGCGAGGGAGAGAATCTATATCAGGCTTGGGAGAGATTCAAATCCATGTTGCGGGATTGTCCTCATCATCATCAATCCAATGATGTGTTGGTGCACACTTTTATAGAGGGTTTGGAACCCCATACAAAAATATTGCTAGACTCAGTAGCTTCGGGACAAGCGCTGGAGAAAACTTATGAGAAGCTGTATACCTTGTTGAACTGTGTTTCGCAGGGCAATTCGGAGTGGAATGCAGATTCATCAAGAGGAGGGACAAGGAAAGCAGCAGGAGTTCTAGAAGTGGATGGTTTTACAGCTATTGCTACACAGATAGCTGCCTTACAGAATCAACTCAACACCCATTTCAGTAACATAACAATGAACCAGCCTCAAGCCCTAGTAAATGCAGTGCAGCAGATTTGGTGTGAAGTGTGCGGGAGCAGTGAGCACTCAGCTGAGTGTTGTGGAGCAAATCCGGACTCGGTGAACTTTGTGGGAAATGTACAAAGAAACAACCACCAACAGTATGGCTACAGCTACAATTCCAATTGGAGGAATCACCCGAATTTCTCCTGGGGTAGCAACAACCATCAGGGGCAAAGTTCGAGTCAGGGTGTGCAAAGGAACCAAGAAGGGCAGCAGAATTATCAAGCACAATTTAGAAACAACAATGCACCTCCTCCACCACCATCACCCAGCATTGAGGAGATGTTCAAGACGATGATAGCTAACCAAGCTCAATTGCAGGCTGACTATGTGAAATTGGCAGCCGAGGTGAAAAACAACTAGTTAGCTACCAAGGCACTTGAATATCAATTTGGGCAATTTGCTGGAGCCCAAAATACCAGGCCTAGAGGAGGACTTCCGAGTGACACAGATCCCAACCCCAAGTAGGTGAATGCGGTGACCACAAGGAGTGGTTTGCAGCTGAAAGAGGTGGAACCAGAAAGACCACCTCAACAATCGGGAGAAGCAGAAGTCGAGAAGGAGCAAGGATATGAGAGGGGGAAGACTAAGGAAGCTGAATTAGAAAGACCACCACCCCCGTTCCCTCAACGATTAAAGAAACACAAGGAGGAGGCGTGTTTCAAGAAATTCATGGAGGTGCTGAAACAGGTACATATTAACTTACCTCTTGTTGATGTTTTGCAGGGAGTGCCGAAGTATGCCAAGTATATAAAGGACATCATGGCAAACAAAAGTCGGTTGACTGAGTATGCTACGGTGGCTCTTACGGAGGAGTGCACTTCCCGGATACAAAACCGACTGCCCACAAAGCTCAAAGATCCTAGGAGCTTTACTATACAGATTACTATTGGGCAGAGTATCCGAGCTCGTGGGTTATGTGATTTGGGAGTGAGCATTAATTTGATGCCATCATCGGTATTCAAAAAGCTGGGTCTAGGAAGTCCTAGACCCACAACAGTGATCTTGCAATTGGCGGATCGGTCCTTAGCCAGACCTGATGGCATTGTGGAGGACGTTCTGGTGCAAGTTGGCTCCCTGATCTTCCTGGTAGATTTCGTCGTGCTGGATTTTGAACCAGACGCGGAAGTCCAATTTATTTTGGGATGTCCTTTCTTGGCGATCGGGAAAGCGCTGATTGACGTAGCTGCGGGGCAGCTAACAATGCGGGCACACGACAAGGTGGAAGTGTTCGATGTGTAAAAGGCCTCCAAGCTCCCGATTGTGTATGAGGAACTCTCGGTGATCAATGTGATTGATCGAGTTGATGATGAGCAGATAAAGGATTCACGAGAGTTATTGGGAAAACCACCGGAACGGTGTAAGCACTACTGGGGGGAGAACGATGGTCGAGAGAAAACGTCCATCACCCTAGAGGACAACTGAGCTGAATGACATCGAGCCACGACGGTAAACCAGGCGCTGCACGGGAGGCAACCCGTGAAATTTTTCTTTGTAAATTGTGAATAGATTTTTTTTATTTATTTTTATTCATTTTCTTTTATTTTCTTGATTAACAACAAAATTTTTAGTTTTATTTTTGTTTTTATTTTTATTTTTATTTTGAGTGAAACCTATAATTCTAACCAATTTCTTGTAGTAGAATGAATTTCAGGTCGAACGGAGGGAAAATATACAAGGAATCGCAAAGGAAAATTCGAGGTATGAATATTACGAAAAAGTGGCAAAACAGTGAGCTAGGGCGATAGCTCCGTGTCATGGAGGAGGACCTCCGCGTCACCCTCCGTGACATGTTGAGGTATAAATCCGGAATTTTAAAAGAATTCCAGAACACCCTCACGACAGCTCCGTGTCACGGAGGCAGTGCTCCGCGATGCACTCTGTGACACGTTGTTGTGTATATCGCGACGGGTCACACCGGGTCGTCGGGTGACCCGTGCGATTTTTCCACTTTTAAACCCCGAATCCCCCTCACTTTTCCTTATTTCTCACACACTCCGCGACCAAACTGCCTAAAAACCCTCCCCCTTCAACGTGACACGGAATAGGCCAAGGATTTCATTGAGTTTTCTTCAATTCTTCAAATTTAAGGTATGTTCCTAAATTCCATCTCATTTCTTGTCGATTTTCTTCGATATTGAGCATGTGATGTGAGCTAAACTTGCCCTAAGTAGAAATTAAGCATAAATTCAATTGAATTGTTGTTGATGGATGTTCGGAGTATCATTGTGATCGCTTGAACTCGTTAATTGCATAATTTAATCGATTTTTTGTTGATACAATCATAGTTAGGGCTTGTTTTTGAATTTAAAGTGGAAAAATGTAGTGAACTAGTGAAGTTCATGATGGGCTGTACATGTTGAGTGAGATGAGTCGATGTGCTAGTTGTTATAATGCTAAAAGACAGACGGATTCTTAGGTTAGGGGAATATTGAAATTTGCAAGAATTGGGTGAGTTGTATAGGTTCATGTAGATAAATTCTTGTTGTTTCTGTTTCTTTGTTTTTCCTTGCTAAGTGCGATGGGATAAAATGTGATTGATGGTAATGACGGTGGTTAGTTGTACGAAGTATGAGTATTACATAGAATATATAGTGTCGAATTCTTCGAATGCACTGAGCATGTTTGTATATTTGGCTGTTTGTTGTGTAAATAGGTATGATCTTGCCGTAATGTTGTAATTGTAGCTAAGGACTAAGTGTGGGGTGGCCTAGCTTAACCCTACCCTAGTCGAAGCTAATACTCATGGGCTTAACATTGATCTTGTCTATTTGGGTTGACAGGAAAAAAATGGCAAGCAGGCAAGAAAAGGGGAAAGGCACATCAACGTCTGGCGCCGGAAGAAAGAGAATCAGACTGGGCACAGCAGTCCCAGCAGCACCAGCGGTTCCACGCGGCCAACACCGCCAATATGGAACCAGGTGGGTGACAGAAGAGGGGAAGAAGTGGTATGCCAAGCACAAGGAGAGCAAGTACTTCCCCAAGGAACACATAGCTCGGGAACTGTTGGCACAGGAGTTCCCTAGGATTGTCCACAGGATCGAGGTAGCTAGGCTCAATTTCATCTTTGAAGAGCCCAAGGAGTGCAACTTGCACCTGATTCGGGAATTTTATGCCAATTGGAACCCGACTCTCAGAAGTCACACCATAAAAATCAGAGGGCAAATAGTCACCTTTGAGCTCCACCACCTCAATGCTATCATAGGGGCGCGGGACAAAGACGCCCATGTTCTTCGAAAGCTGAACATCACTCCACCATATGCGGACATCAGACGCACCTTGTGTGGAACCCGATCGACAGCCAGATGGAGCAGACACAAGGAGAGGGGCTACCATCAGACTTTTCTCTATTCACAGATGAACAGGGAAGCCAAGATATGGCTTAAGATCAGCTGTTCCTGCCTAATCCCGGGGGATACATATGACGGATGTAACCCGAGATCCTGTATGCCTGGTGTACGCCCTGATGAAAGGGCTGGAGATCAACGTGGGGGCGGTGATTATCTCTGCCATGAAGAGAGCCCAGTTGCATTAGGGGCACAGATATGAATTTGGTGGGCTACTCACCACATTCCTGAGGGGCCTAGATGTTGAGGAAGAGGCCCTTGATTATATCCCGCAGATGGAGCGGCGGGCCTTAGATGTCACTAAAACTAAGGCTTCCGACACCACCCACGGGCCAGTGCTTACACTAGGCGAGCGACATGCTCATGATGATCAGTATATGGCTCGCATGTATGGTGTGCAGATGCTCCAGCTGAGGATAGGCGGGAGGTCGGCAACAGAAGAGGAGCTATGGCAGCTCGAGCTAGACTACCCTTTTGGTGAAAACTCCAGGGCTCTATGCCGAGTGGGGCTAGCATTTGTAGAGCCCACGGATGATGATGTCCCCACAGACTTAGAGACACGTCGGGAGGGCTCTGATGTGGAGTCCGATGATGACGATGGGGGTGATTCAGACATGGGAGACGAAGCAGCAGCACCTGATGAAGAAGTGGAGTACTTTGATTGATCAGGGAGTTCCACCACCCAACTTTTTATGCTATTTTATTTTTTTGTGAACACTGGGAACAGTGTTTGAGATAAGTGTGGGGTGGGAGTAGTTAGGTGCTGGTTGTGCTGTTTTGTATGTCCTAATATGTTGTGCTGTGAACAAAATGTTCTGACCCTGTGATTTGTGAGTGTTAAGTTGTTGTTTTGTATTGTAAATATATGTGAAACTGTTGTGTGTTGCTGAATGTTGCTAGCTGAGTTCGTACATATGTTTGTTTATTGAATTGATCGATATTTTTAAAATTGAAATGATTGATATTTTTAAATTTTTTTCAATTCTTGGGTTTCTCAGCGTTTGTTTTCGGTTGTTTTACCGAGAATGGTCCCATTGAACCGAAGTCCTAGTTAGTGATCGTTCCCTATGATGGATGGATGACGACCATCTTAAGGGAAATGTAGTCGTTAGGAGTAGATTTTTCATTTATTTTTTAGTTGTTTTTCTTTTGTGGGTTGCATCCCAAAACTTGTAGTTACTTTATGGTTGCGGAATTCGGGTTGCGTGTTGTACATGATATTTAAAATGCAAATGTGAGTCGTATGAAAGCATGCAACTTTGTAAATATGTTGAGATACCTAGGCCATAGAGTCGATTCGTTGTGATTGTGGCTTAATGTCTGAATTCCTGTAATTAGCTGATTGAAGAGTTTGTGAATACATCTTGAATTGAGCATGTGCAATAAGTGTGATGTGAGGTTTTGTTATTCCATGCCATTGTGAAGTGTCTAGAACTTGCCTGGTGTGTGTACAAAACGAAATGAAGGAGGTGTATTGTAGGAAAGGATGTAGGCATTTCTTTGTTTTTAACCGAAAGTTTCTATTTTTCATTATTGTACCCACCTTGATTGTGTACCCTAGTCAGCCCGTTGAGCCTTTAGCCTATTAATTTTTTTCTTATATCAAAAAGTGTAAACCAAGCTTAATCCCTTCTTTTCATTAGCCGCAAATTTGATCCAAAACTCTTAAGCGCTTAAGAAGAGAAAATCATTTTCCCAAAGTGTCAAAGAGTGAGAATGGTGAAAAGAAAAGAAAAGCTGAGTGATGGAAGAAAAGAAAAGGTTGAAGGTGCACTTGTTATAAATAAATTATAATGAAGGTGTATGAATAATCTTTGTTGTTGTGTCAAGTGTGCTTAATAAGATGGGCCAAACTAAAGAAAAACTTCAAGAATGGGAGGATGAAGAAAGAAACAATGCCCATGAGTTTGATGGGATGTATTGAAAAGGCGCTTAAGGATATTAGTGGCTATTATTGGCTAGCCCAATATTTACTAGTTCCGTAGCTTACATTACAACCCGTTAAAGTCCTATGTGATCCTACATCAAACTTCTTTAGATTAGTGGAGTAATACACTAAAGGCAAGCTTATGGGTCATGACATGATGCATGTGAATTCTTTTGGGAGAGAGAGCGAAATTGTGTTTTTATGCCCCTGCTTGAAATTTTGTGAGTTCATATGATCAAAAAGGGGGAAATTCTCTTGTGTTGTGAGGGCACATGCTTGATGAAAGATTAATTTTTGTGTCGGATGTCTTGATCAGCTGATTTGCATGAGTTTGCCAATATCGAGAGTCGATTGTTAAAGTCTAGGAGGTCTTGATGTATTGAAGGTCATTGCATTGATAGGACCATGCATGTTTTCTTGATGATTTATTGTATTGAATAATCAGTATGACCGTAACCTAAATTGTCGAACCAAAGGAGCGAGGTTTGGGTGTAAATTGCATGAGGTGTAAGATTGTTGTTCGAGGACGAACAAGGATTTAAGTGTGGGGTAAGTGATCTTGGGCAAATTTATATGCCCAAGTGATACTCAAATGTGTCATTTTAGCCTTGTTTATCTATCAATGTTTATACACTCTCATGTGATTGGTAATAAAATGTGAATTTATACTAACCAACATGATTAGCATTGTTTTGCAGGTAAAATGTGACTTCTGGAAGCTAAAATGCATGTTCGAATAGATCGGGGTTGGACTTGGATGTGAGCAAATGACAAGGCATTGGAAGGCACAAAATAAAGAGGCTCCGCGATGGAGCCGTGTCATGTTGCCATCGCGGAGGCCTTCTGCCTGGATAGGGAATTTCGGCCTATTTCCAGTGAAGGTTCGCATTGGGTCCGTGGCACGGTGGCCTGGCTCCGCGTTGCATGCTGTGCCACGTTGAGCCTGATTACCTGGACCCCCAACTTCCAGTGAGGGTCCGCGTCGGTGGCGTGTCACGGAGGCAGTGCTCCGCGATGCACTCCGTGACACGTTGCTTGTTATTCCGGGAAAAATTCCCACTAGTATAAATAGAACACTTAGGTTCATTTTTCAATATTCTGACTTGGTGGAGCAAGAACGTGGGTTACAGGCAGTTGAGGGGACGAAATTATCAGGGTTTTTCTCTCTTTCCTTCTCCTTGAATTCAATTGCTTGTATGTGTAATACTCATTTAACAATGTTTAATCCACAAATGAGTGGCTAATTCCTCTTCTTGCTGAGGTTAAGAACACTTGTAATGAAATGTGATTATTGATTCTTTGGTTTTTCATCTTTTCTCCTATGGTTGTTCTATTGATTCTTGTTCTTACTGCATTAATGTGTGGCCTACGTTAATGTATATCTAAAAAGTCCGGTTTCACTCGAGAAAGCAAGAAATTGGAAAGTTGTGAATTAATAGGATATGATCCTTTCTTAGTTTGGGAAAATTGAGAATTGATTTACCTTCAGGATAGAAATATACCTGAAAGTCGTATTAGTCAATTTAGGAACTGGGTTTGTATGGCTAGAACATGAATTTTCGTTTAATCACAGAAATGTAGGTGGACGGTTCATGATTCTTAAGTTGGGTTAAATACAAGAGTTTTAATCCATTGGCAATAGTTTTTGACTAGCAACTGGAGGAAAGGTTAACCAAATTATATCGATAATTAATTTCTTTACATGTTCAATTAACCTCAGTATGCCCACATTCATAGTTCAGACTCACATTAGATACTTGTTTTAGACTTAGAATAAAATTTAGAATCCAAAAATATCAACTCTTGGTTACACTATTGTCTTCATTGTAAACTGAAAATATAGTAACATTTGATTAATTGTTACCTTATCCCAGTCCCTGTGGGATCGATACTTGGCTTACTTGAGCCACTTTACTACTTGTTCGACCACGTGCACTTGCGTGTAGTTATATACCCATATAACAAACCACCGAACAGCGTGCTGGTAGATATGCTAAACTGGAAGCTGGGCCTCAGCCCTTATCATGGCCCTGTCTAGATGCTAGGCAATCTATGAGCATATGTCCGGGCTTCCCTCACCCCAAACAATCACCTAAACTTGCTAAGAACTAGCCCACGTGTCATCAGCCACATCTGCTAAACTCAGGAGGGCTGGTCTCTGTGGGTCTGCTACTCTGGCCTATCGAGCATGATGCTCGTCCCCTCTGATCTCGCTTAGATCTAGATGGCACACTCATAGCCAAAGGCGTTAGTGCTGAAGATCTCTAGTGGGACTGCTAAAGGTGCTCATTAGGTCTTTGCAAGGAGAATCAAAAGCTATCAGTCCTATGCCTCTTGGCCTCTCTCTCCCGCTCACTCATCTATACAGCCTCTATCTGCTGGGCGTATAGGACTATCCGAGAAAAGTCAATGTCCTGAAGAAGCATCGCAGTCTAGCAATCCCTGACCAAGTAGTCTGCTATCCCATGCACAAACTTGCTCACTCGGTCTCTCTAATCTACCACCATCTCAGGTGCATACTTGGACAAACAAGTGAATTCTAAGGCATACTCCTGAACTGTCATCTTCCCTTGCTTTAGGTTCACAAACTCGGCTGCTTTGATCTCCCTCATCTCCCGAGGGTAGAACCTATCCAGAAAAGTGGCATGAAATTCATCCCAACTGATAGAGCCTGCTCCAACTGCCCTACTATCCTTCCATTACTTTAACAAAATGTCCGCAACCCCTTTCAACTTGTACGAGGATAAATCGACGCACTCCTCCCTAGTCACCCCCATGATCTGGGTGATCTTCAGAACCTCATCAATGAACTTATGTGGATCCTTGTCCGTCTTTCATTCAAAAAACTATGGAAGATTCATCCTCATAAAATCTATGACTCTTGTTACCGCCATATTCCTATTTTTAGGGACATGCGCTACAGTTTGCTGATTAACCTGGGCGGTTAAGGCCTGAGCTAACATCTGTATGGCTGCCTTTAACTTAGCATGGGCAACCGGCTCGAGTACATGCTCCTCATGGGCTGGTGAAGCCTGCTGGTGCCTATCTCCATTGCCATTCTCGTGGCTATTTCTATTTCCATTTCTTCTTCCGTTAACTCGGTAAGGAGGCATGATTCTGCAAATGCATATAGCATGAGTTAGAAGGGTAGAGAGGCATTTCATTGCATGACTTAGATCATGAAAGAAGGGAACATTTCCTAAATGTCTCGTAGCCTCTTCGTCATAAGTGTGGGGAGCTTCACACCCATGAAAAAGATAATACTTAACGCAGCTTTCAGACACCCTAGGATGCTTCAAAACCTAATTTTCTAATACCAAGTTTGTCATGACCCGAACAGAGTCCCGGATCGAGACACAGGACAAAGAATCTCGAGAGGCTCCAAATCGACCCATGGCATGAACATATCATCTAGCTCAATCATATTAAAGAGAAACAACAACATAATTAATATAATAGAAGTCTGAGCATTTCATACATTTGGATACATAACATAAGTCTAAAGCTGAATACATACTATGTCCGAAAAGCCTCTAATACTGATGAGTTGATGGGGACGAGACCCCAACTAACTCACTATAGTCTGAACACATAAAATACGGAACATATTTGATAATAAAGGCCCTCGAAAGATGAGGAGAACCAACTATAATCGGGAAGTACTAATGCTGGGAATCTGGCTAGCGGCGGGACTGAGTTTGGATATCGGAGCCTGTATCTTCAAATGATACAGCATAGAATATGCGGTTACTATGTGGAATGTACCGAGTATGCAAGATAAGTAAAACCGCTAATTAAGTAAAATCATAAAACATGCATATTATAAAACATAATCAATATAAGATTCTGAGAGTAGGACTTGCATGCTATTTTCTGAAATTATGATCTGAACATCATAACTGGATCGAATGACCCAAAGCTGAAAACTGATAATCATAAGTAAAAATGAACATTGGGTCAAATCTGTTGAAAATATAATATCATAACTGATGAACATGCATAACTGAAATTATGAGGAACAATGGGAGATTTGTCATATAACCAACAATACCATGATAGAGCTTACGTGGTCCCAACTATCACACTAAAGTGGGCAAAACTGTCTAAAGCTTTTCGAAGGCTAAGGACGCAACCATGATATCGATATCAACCTGAAGGCCCCTTGAGGTATCATGACCCGAACGTAGACCCGAATCATAACACGAGACAAGGAGCCCCAAGAGACTCCAAATCGACCCATGGCATGAACATACATCTATCTCTATCAAGTAAAACAAAATACTTAACATAAATAACATAGCGAAAACATAATCATGATATACATAGAATAGAAACGCACTTCATACATGATAGATGATTACTACACATGGTCTGAAAGCATCTAACATGTCTGATGGGCTGATGGGACAATACCCCCAACTAACCCAACAAATCCAAAAACTAAATGTAAGGAGAAAAACTGATATCAACTAGTCCTCAGAGAATGAGGACTCACCAAAGAGCTGGATGCTAATCTCCAAGACGGGCTAATGATGGTGCTAAGTCTGAAGATCGGAGCTTGTATCATGAAATGATACAGAATAGAGTATGCGGTCAGTATATGAAATGTACCGAGTATGCGAAGTAAGTAAAACTGACATTTATAATACATAAAAGTTCATAAGAGATCATAAGAGTGGGACAACATGCTCATAACATAAATATCATAATGCAACATGAGATGAAGGTTTTCAAAACATTTGTAGTTCGTTCTTTATCATAGTCATAAGAGAAACATTATAAAATCACACTTCAGCCAAAATAACATTAAAATAACCATGCATAAATCATGAGGAATAGTAGGAGGACTCCTCATAACCGAAACCATCATGATAGAGCTTTACATATGCCCCAACTATCTCACTCAAGTGGGCAGAGCCATCCCAGGCTTGCTAGGCAAGGGACGTGTATTATGTGATATCACGAAATAAGGGATCAATTAACATTGTAATGAATCATCATGAACCTACGGTGGCACGTAGTTATGACATACCAGCGTAGTCCTTTGAATGCCGGGCTATTTGGTGCTGGATGCTGCTCCCAAAACATGCACATTAGGCGCATATGTAAATCATAAACATCATTCATGAGATTGATGACTAAATAAACATTTAACATTGTTGATCCCCATTTACATACATGTTTATATATTAATCAAGGGACCTTAGTCGGCCAACATCATAAATCGACCAATCAAGAAATCCATACCATAAATCGTAAATCATTCTTGAATATGTGGGTATTGCCCAATACCTTAACATGCTTGAAAATATTCAATTCACTTGAAAACATGATTATAAACATGGGTAACTTGAAAACATGTTTTTCATCATCAATACTTCATCATACATGAACATTTATCATAAATCTTAACTTTCATAAACTTCACATAATTGGGAAATTTAAATTTTAAAAGCTTGAAACATGATTTTAATGAAAAACAAACCTGCCCATAAATCATAATTCCATAGTAGAGATACATTTATGTCATATCCATGTAGAGAATTAGGAATTTCATGCATTGGGTTAAAACCCCATAGAATTAACATAGGAAATTTCATGATTTTGAGAGATTAGGCATGATTATGAAAGGATTCACCCACTCATAACCCTACACACCTGGGGAAGATCAGATTTTATCACTCCTTGAAAGCCTAGTGGGAAAACTTGAAGAACTCTTACTTGATCACCTCCTAAACCCCTTCAATATGCATGCATAGATATGAATGAGCATAGGATAGATTTTTCCCTCATAAGACACTGCATTTTGAGCATTAAATGATGTAGTTTAGGACCCGAGGACTTAGGAATGACGAAAATACCCTTAATGAATTTCCTGAAATTTTTGCACTACCAAAAACCACAACGATCCAACGAGTCATGCCATGATACCATGACTCGTGGTATCCGTCCGTTGCATCCACTACCCATTTTCAACTTCTCTAATTCAATCCCATGAATCGACAGGACGAGTCATTACATCACACGACGGTCCATTATGTCGTCCATTGTTTCCCCCTTGATGACCTGCACTAGGCCTTCCCATGAGCCACACCACGGCTTGTGCCTCCTTGCAATGAGTCGTGGTTTCCTTCCGTTACCTCGATTGGAGGTTTTCCTACTCCTTCCCAGGTTGCTCACCACGATACGTTACAGCTCATGACGGGTCATCCCATGACTCGTTACTTCATCTTAGGCTAAGGACCAGCCTCACCACTACCACTAGTCACGGCTCATGACATCAAACCACGGGTCGTTACATGACCCGTTACTTCCAACTGCTACCCGACTGAACCTCACCACTGACGCTTCCCACAGATCATTGGTTGGACCAACGATCCATTACATAACCGTTCCTGTGGAAATTTTCCCAGATTTCTGCCCACTTCCATTTTTAAATCTCGGGTGTAGTCTTAGGAACTTCTGAGGTATTACAATATCTCCCCTTCGGAACATTCATCCTCGAATGTAAGGAAACATACAGAAAATAGAGAAATGCAATCATTATACTCAAATAGTAATCATTTAAGTCGAAACTGACTGAATAACTATATCCGGTTCGAACTACATGGATGAACTGAATTCATGAATCATATACACATCCACTTACATGAATGAAACTGGGGCACAAGAACTGAACATGAAAACCAAATAGCGTACAAGTGGAAAACTGATACCTTAAGCTAGAACTGAGTCGGTAGATAATAAATATGGGTATCCAGCCATCATGTCTGCTTCGGCTT
Organism: Datura wrightii; assembly: GCA_035772735.1. Taxonomy (NCBI): domain Eukaryota; kingdom Viridiplantae; phylum Streptophyta; class Magnoliopsida; order Solanales; family Solanaceae; genus Datura; species Datura wrightii. The sequence continues at coordinate 61,711,898 of JASDFA010000016.1, read as the reverse complement.
CCCACATAGCTCCTTCAACATGCTAATTTCTCCATAAAACTTTACTGAAGCTACTTCCTTTTTCCTTAGCCTTCGAACCTAACGATCCAGTATATCCACCGGTACCTCCTCATAACTAAGGTTGTCTTTCACCCCAACACAATCCACCGAAACAACTAGTGCTAGATCACCCAAAAACTTCTTTAAGAGCGATACATGGAAAACAAGATGCATGGAAGTTAATTCTGAGGGCAACTCCGATTCATATTCCACCTTGCCAACCCGTTTTACTATCCAGTAGGGGCCAATATAACGAGGGTTGAGTTTTCATTTCTTCCCAAACTGCATCACTCCCTTCAAGGGAGACACCTTCAAAAACACCAAATCATCCACTTTGAACTTGAGTTCTCTCCTTCTCACATTGGCATAGGACTTTTGGCAACTTTGAGTCGTTCTCAACCTGTCTTGTATGAGCTGAACCTTCTCCACAGTCTCATGGACTGAATCTAGTCCTATCATCGCAGCTTCATCAACTTCAAACCATCCAATAGACGATCTACATCTCCGCCCATAGAGAGCCTCAGATGGAGCCATCTGAATGTTGGAGCTATTATTGTACACAAACTCGATAAGAGGCAAATGATAATCCCAACTACCTTTGAAGTCAATCACGCATGCTCTCAACATGTCCTCGAGAGTTTGAATTGTCCAGTCCGCTTGACCATCCATTTGCCGGTGAAATGCTATGCTGAGCTTAACCTAAATACCTAGCACATTTTGAAACGACCTCCAAAACTGAGAGGTAAATTGGGTACCTCTGTTCGATATGATGGACAAGGGAACTCCATGCAACCGAACTAGCTCTCGGATGTATAGTTTGGCATAATTCTCCACCGAATCTATGGTTTTGACAGATAGAAAATGCATGGCTTTGATCAATCTATCTATAACAACCCAAATAGAGTCATGCTGTCGCCGAGTGCGAGGCAACCCTGTGATGAAATCCATATTGATTTCTTCCTATTTCCAAGTATGGATACTTATATCCTGAAGCACCCCTCCCGGTCTCTGATGCTCAACCTTTACTTGCTGATAGTTTGGGCACTTAGCTACAAATTCTGTGATGTCCTTCTTCATGCCATTCAACCAATAGACTTTCCGTAAGTCATAGTACATCTTGGTGGCACCTGGATGGATTGAATACCTAGATCCATGAGCCTCGTGCAACATCCATCTCCTTAAATCATCAACATTCAAAACACATAAGCGACCCTGGTGTCGAAGCACACTATCTCCCCCTTTGGAGAAGACCTCTACCTTTTGATTTGAACGGCTTCCTTTATCTTTACCAAAATAAGGTCTTCATCTTTCCTGGATTTTACATCCATCACCAAGGACGATTTTGATCCATTCTGAACAATAACACCCCCATTAGTCGAATGAACCAACTGAACTCCCAACCTCGCAAGTCGATGCACTTCTTTCACCAGCTCCTTCTTTCCCTCATCTACATGGGACACACTTTCCATCGAGAGTCTACTAAGTTCATCTGCTACTACATTAGCCTTGCCCAGATGGTGAAGCACACTTATATCATAATCCTTAAGTTGCTCCAACCACCTTCTTTGCTGAAGATTGAGATCCTTCTGTGTAAACACATATTGTAAACTCTTATGGTCCATAAACACATCTACGTGGACCCCGTACAAATAATGTCTCCATATCTTCAAGGCGAATACCACCGCGGCTAATTCAATATCATGGGTCAAGTAATTCTTCTCATGAACTTTCAGTTGTCTAGAGGCATAGGCTATAAGTTTTTTGTGCTACATCAATACACATCAAAGTCCCATCCTTGAAGCATCATAATACACCACAAACCCATTGGTACCCTCGGGTAGGGTTAACACCAGTGCTGAGGTAAGTCGAGCCTTCAACTCTTAAAAGCTCCTCTCACAAGACTCTGACCATTGGAATTGCATCTTCTTTTGGTTCAATTTGGTCAAGGATGCTGCAATAGATGAGAGACCTTCAACAAATCTCTGTTAGTAGCCAGCTAGACCCAAAAAGCTCTGAATATCCGAAGGATTCACCGATCTAGGCCAATTCTTCACCGCTTCTATTTTCTGAGAGTCCACCTTTATGCCCTCACTTGATATCACATGGCCCAAAAATGCCACAGAGTTCAACCAGAACTTGCACTTGCTGAATTCGGTATATAATTAGCGATCCTAGAGATTTTGTAGCACCATTCTCAAAAGAGCGGCATGCTCCTCCTTGCTCATAGAGTATATCAGGATGTCATCGATAAACACAATCACGAACATATCCAGGTATGGATTGAACACCCTGTTCATCAAGTCCATAAAAGCTACAAGAGCATTCTTTAGTCCAAAACACATAACTACAAACTCATAATGACCAAACTGCATCCTGAAGTCTGTCTTCGGGATGTCACTCTCCTGAACGCTGAGCTGATGGTACTCGGATCTGAGATCTATCTTCAAAAAACACTTGGCACCCTGAAGCTGGTAAAATAAATCATCAATCTTGGGTAGAGGATACCTATTCTTGATGGTGACCTTGTTCAAATGCCAATAATCAATACATATACGAAAAGAACCATCTTCCTTTCGGACAAAGAGAACTGGTGCACCCCACGGGGACTTGCTTGGTCTGATTAGACCCTTATCTAATAGATCCTTCAACTACTCCTTAAACTCTTTTAGCTTAGCTGGAGCCATTATGTAGGGAGAAATAGATATAGGTTGTGTGTAGGGAAGAAGGTCAATACCAAATTTAATTTTCCTCTCGGGAGGAAAACCTGGTAAATCATCAGGGAACACTTTTGGATACTCACACACTACCAGAACTGCCTGGATAGTCAGGGTCTCAGACTCAACATCCTTAACCCTAACTAGATGATACACGCAACACATGGAAATCATCTTCCTGGCCTTAATATAGGAAAGAAAGCGACCTGCAGGCACGACCGAACTACCCTTCCACTCTAAGACCGACTCACCCGGAAAGCGGAACTCCACTGCACACGTTCTACAATTAACAAAATCATAACATGCATACAACTGGTCCATGACATGAATAATATTAAAGTCAGTCATGGCTAACTCTACTAGGTCTACGGAGGTGACTTTATGCAGTACTGTGATCAGTCAACTCCTATACACCAACCTAGCTATGCTGAATCACCAACCGGAGTAGAGACTGAAAATAGTTCTGATAGAATTTCGAGACTGATTTCAAAGCTACTAGCAATATAAGGTGTCACAAAAGACAAGATAGCCCCTGGATCTAACAAAGCATAAGCATCAAGGTGAAACACTCATAACATACCAATAACCACATTCGATGAAGTCTCTTGCTCCTAACGCGAGGCGAGGGATGCCCGCCACCCCTATTAGTGGATGCCCCCTGCGGAGTTCAATGTGCTGGAGATGTTGCTAACTTGGTAGTTTGTGCATGACCCCTATCATCATCCTATCTAGGAAATGGACATGCTCAGCGCATGTGGTCGGATCTACCACACCCATAACAATTATCTAAGCCGAGCAAGCATTCCCCGACATGACTTTTGTCACACTACCCACAGGCTGGAATTGTGCGCTCTACCTGCAATCCCCTCTGGTCCCTCGAACTTGAGGCCCTGCTCCTCTGATCACCCTTGGGTCTGGATGGAACACTAGCTGATGATGGTGTTGAAGCTAGTGACCTCTGGTGAATCTGAGGGCAGTGACCACCATTGGATCTTTGCTAAATAAACCCATAGCTATCTGTCCGAGACCTTTTGGCCTCTCTATCCCTCATATGTGTCTCCTCCATCTGCTCGGCATACAAGACTCTTCGAGGGAATCCATATCTTGGTGGAGCATAGCAGTCCTGCAATCTTTGTCCAAATAACTTTCCACCCGATGAACAAACCTGCTCACTCGCGCCCTCTCGTCAACCACTAACTCTGGGGTATACTTTGATAAGCGAGTGAACTCAAGAGCATACTCCTATACCGTCATCCTCCCCTACTTCAAATTCACGAACTCGACTATCTTCAACTCCCTCATCTCATGAGGGAAGAACCAATCTAGGAACGCAACATGGAACTCCTCCCAAGTAATAGGGCCTAATCCAGCGGCCCTACTATCTTTCCATAGTCGAAACCAAATGTGTGCAACCCCTTTTAGCTGATATGAAACCAACTCCGCACACTCAACTCCATTTATCCCCATGAACTGGTGATCTTCACAATCTCATTAATGAACTCATGCTGGTTATTATCTACTTTTGACCTAAGGAACTTTGGCGGGTTCATTCTCAAGAAATATCTGACTCGAGCCGCCGCCGCATTTTTGTTTGCGGAATATGCACCACTGCTTGCTAGTTGGCCCGAGTTGTCAAGGCCTACGATAACATTTAAATAGATGCCCAGAACTCAACATGGGAAATCGGCTCTGGTGCATGGTGCTCCTGGACTGCTGGGGCTTGTTGGTGCCCGTTTCCATTGCCATCCTCATGGCCATTTCCATTCCTATTCCTTCGACCATTCACTTTGCTGGGAGCCAAGATTCTGCAATCGCAAATAGCACAAATTAGAAGGATAGAGGGACATTTAATTGCATGACATAGATAATGAAAGAAGGGAACATTTCCTAAACATCTGGTAGCCTCTTCGTCATAGGTGTGGCGTGCTTCACACCTACGAAAAAGAATCTACTTAACGCAGCTTTCAGACAACCTAGGACACTTCAAACCTATTGCTCTGATACCAAGTTTGTCATGACCCGAACGTAGACCCGAATCATAACCCAACACAAGGAGCCCTGAGAGACTCCAATTCGACCCATGGCATGAATATACATCTATCTCGATCAAGTAAATCGGAATACTTAATATAAATAACATAGCGAAAATGTAATCATGACATACATATAATAGAAATGCACTTCATACATAATAGCTTATTACTACACATGGTTTGAAAACCTCTAACATGTCTGATAGGTTGATGGGACAATACCCCCAACTAACCCAACAAATCCAAAACCTGAACGTAAGGAGAAAAAAATATCAACTGGTCCTCGGAGAATGAGGACTCACCAAAGAGCTGGATGCTAATGTCCAAGACGGGCTAATGACGGTGCTGGGTTTGAAGATTGGAGCCTATATCATGAATCGATATAGCATAGAGTATGCGATCAGTACGTGGAATGTACTAAGTATGCAAAGTAAGTAAAAAGGACATCTAAAATACATAAGAGTTTATAACAGATCATAAGAGTAGGACAACATGCTTATAACAAAAATATCATAATGCAACATGAGGCTCAAGGTTCTCAAAACATCCGTAGTTCATTCGTTATCATAATTATAAGAGAAACTTTATAAAATCACACTTAATCCAAAATAACATAAACATAACCATGCAAAAATCATGAGTAATAGTGGGAGGACTCATCATAATCGACACCATAATGGTAGAGCCTTACGTGATGCTCCAACTATCTCGCTCAAGTGGGTAGAGCTGTCCCAGGCTTGTCGGCAAGGGACATGCATTATGTGATATCACGAATGGGGGAATCCATTAAAATTGTAATGTATCATCATGAACATACGGTGGCACGTAGTTATGAGACACCGGCATAGTCCTTTGAACGTCGAGATACTCGGTGCTAGACACTGCTCCCAAAACATGCACATTAGGCTCATACGTAAATCGTAAACATCATTCATGAGATTCATGGTTAAATAAATATTTAACATCTTTGGTCCCCATTTACATACATATTTTGCATGAATCAAGGGCCGTTTAGTTGGCCAACATCATAAATCGATCAATCAAGAAATCCATATCATAAATCGTAAATCATTCTTGAATATGTGGGCATTGCCCAATACCTTAACATGCTTGAAAATATTCAATTCACTTGAAAACATGATTATAAACATGGGTAACTTGAAAACATGTTTTTCATCATCAATACCTTATCATACATGAGCATTCATCATAAATCTTAACTTTCACAAACTTCTCATAATTGGGCAATTTAAATTTAAAAAGCTTGAAGCATGATTTTAATGAAAAACAATGTAAAACCTACCCCTTAATCATAATTCCATAGTAGAGATACATTTATGTCATACCCATGTATAGAATTAGGAAATTCATGCATTAGGTTAAAACCCTATAGAATTAACACTGGAAATTTCATGATTTTGAGAGAGTAGACATGGGTGTGAAAGGATTTACCCACTCATAAGCCTACATACCTAGGGAAGATCAGATTTTATCACTCCTTGAAAGGCCAATGAAGGATTGAAGGAAAACTTGAAGAACTCTTACGTGTTCACCTCCTAAACCCCTTCAATATGCATGCATGGATATTAATGAGACTAGGATATATTTTTGCCTCATAAAACACTGCATTTCGAGCCTTAAATGACGTAGTTTAGGACCCTAGGACTTAGGAATAATGAAAGTACCCTGAATGAATTTCCTGAAATTTCTGCACTGCCTAAGACCACGAGTGATCCAACGAGTCGTGTGTTTGTCGCGCCCGATTTTTCCCTCGCGGAAAAGCGGGACCCAACATGTGACGTCTCTTAAGGGTTGAAAAAGAGAGTCGCCACCTAACGAATTTAAGGTGCGTTAGGGCACCGTTCTAAGCTTTTATTTCTTAAGTTACCAGAGTTCGGGTAAGGGCTTTAATTACCTCGAAAGGAAGGTGTTAAGCACCTTTCGAGGTCCACAAATGTGGTTCCCGGCCGTACTCATTAAATGGGGAAGATTATCTAAGTGATCAAATAAAGTCAATGAATTATTAGGCCTAAATAAAATACTAACACAAGTACTAAATTATAAACCTAAAATTAAGAGTGGGATCAGGTTTCGACAAGGCTGAAAATGGGCCCAATACGATATTACTCCCATCGATTCTATTTTTTAAAATCAAGATAATATAAAAAGAATAATATATATATATATGTATAACTTGAGTCAAAAATCATTTTAAGAAAATCATATATATTATATATTTTAACAAAATTTCTTTTAAATGAAAGTATATCAATATTTCAACATAACAAGGATAATTTTAAAATATTTAAAAGCTTCATAAAAAAAATGAATTTAGAAAAGATGGGAGCAATAGGTTGCTTTGTATTTACAAAGCAGATATGCGTTTCATACGAGAAGTCAACTATAGCCTGTCTGTTTCATCATCTCCCGTCTACCCACCTAATTATTTTAATTATTATTAAGCCAAAGTAGTCTAAATGGAAAAAGACTAACGCCCTAACAAGTGCCTACCCGTCCCAATCCTAATGTCCAAGAGGCGTTGGACAACTATTTGGGATTTTGGGTTCTAAAATTCTTAAGGCTCGAAAAGGTGATTAACGCCAAACAATTAGCAAATAATAATCGAAGCACTTAACATACAAAGGTTTCAATTAAGCCTCTATCTTACGATTGAATTTCCTAATAAGAGTCAAATTTGAACATATAGCACATAAAGTAAACAAGATATTTTGTTTAAACAAAATCAAGTTTAACTACCTCAAAGCAACATAGGTTTAACACTCATGCACATGATTTTCATTCAAATATCAGACTAAATTATGAAAGATAAATGAGACTCTAAAAGAAAGTGACTTAGTGGCTAACAACATAGCGGGATTAATGATTATAATTAACTATCAAACAAGCTTGCTTCAACCCATTATTAACCAATTTTTACGCTTATATGCAGAATATTTATACATGATAATTAGTGACGAACGGATTAGAAGTACTAACACGTATTGCAAATAATTATTATAGACTAGTTTTACCCAAAATTAAAGCACAAGACATACTTTGGAACAGATTATTTTAATTCCTATGAACATGATTTCTAGGAGTGATGATATCTACATTACAAATATTATTTAATTTCTATGGGCGTGGTTTCTAGAAAAATAATTGCACTTGCATTGTTTTTGAAGGCAAGGTTACTAAAACATTAAACATAAACATCTACTTGAATTTCTATATGCATCAAATCAGATTGTTTTAATTCCTATAGGCATGATTTCTAACAAAACAAATAAGACGATAAAATAAACCCCCACCCACATAACCCTTTTTTTTACTATTATTATTGTTTATATTACAATTATTACAAATCAGAAAAATAAAAATAACAAATAAATACAAACATTAAAATGAAATAAATGAATAAATGATTCCATAGTCATTTGATCCCGAGTGACTCTTCGATGAATGAAGAATAAATTCAGAAGATACCTGCATAAAATTTAATTACCATGATAGACAAACAATAACAATCTTATGTATGTGATCATGACCCATTTATTTCAGACGAGCCTAATAAATGATGTCATTAAGAGGTATACGACTTAACATAAAAGAGCATGAAACCCAGCAAGGTTATGCATAGCAATGAGAACGTATCAATAGAGAAAGAGAGACAGACATATTTAATATTATGTGGCTAGAGAGGGTCGAGCTGTGTCGGTGAAAAGCATGTCAAGTCTAGATGAATGTTGTTAACACCACTGTAACCTCTAATGTTATAGGGAAGAAAAGACAAACAAAGTTATTATTAAAGAACCACGTGAGGTTGTGGCATTAGAATAGGTGAAGTTCTTCCCCTCCCTCTAAGAAAAGGAGGGCAGTCTATTTATATTAATCCAGTAGAAGGGTTTAAACAAGGGGGAAGTATTAGAGAATCAATCAAGCAATTATTTCCTTAGTTAGCATAGCTGTAATCACATAAAACTTACCATATACAAATGATTTTGTCCTAATTAACAAAAACAAATCAAGGGTGCAAATCTTCCTAATTAACCGAATTAAATTTGAAATTTACCATAATTATTTAGATACTAAACCACTTAAGGAAGAAGAGTAATTGATCAAACCAATTTTCCTTAATCCGACAGGGAGGAGTCAATTAAGCTTATGTATTATGTTATTTAAGTAAAAAGAAAAGAAAATTAACAAATAATGTCATTAATAAACAGTTAGCACATATGCTTAAATCGAGGGGAGAATAGAAAGGAATAATTATTCAAGAAGATACTTGCCTTGTACAGAATAACTAAATGAATAAAATATCATATTTAAACATAAATACTGTCATGACCTAACTCAAGAAAGGAAAGAAGAATAATCAAGATGTTAATAGGGATGGAAAATATGAATAACTTTTTCTATAAATAGATAAGCACTATTAAAGAAAAGAAAGATCTAGAAATAATCAATATTCAAAATTAACTAACACGCATATAAAAAGAAATGAAAAATTGATCGTTACAATATTCATTTATCACATACTACTACTAATTGAAATCTGTCATCACGATAAGTGGAATATGAGGTGATTCTAAGTTGATTTGAAAGGAAAAATAGAGCAGGTGATTAATATATATATTACAATCATTCAAGAAATCAAAATGATAAGAGTTTAACAGCCATTACAGGGAAGACTAAATCCATCAATACACCAGACTTATTAATAAATCACATAATTAATTAAGGGGGCTTTCACATATGATGATATTCGAATAAAGAAAATAAGACATCAACCTTTTTAGGGCCTAATATTGACTAATCGATTTCACCAAAATTCAAAATTAATTACACCAATATAGAGGACTATGAATTTCGTCAGCAGAGTCATAAATCAACATCTAACATGCATAGATGAAAAAATTTAACCTTATCAGGACAAACAATTAAGAAACAATTAACATGCATAGATGAAAAATTGAACCTTATCAGGACAAACAATTAAGAACAATTAAGAATCAATAGTAATAATAGATGACAGAAACTAAATCAGATATGGATCTATATTCGAGTTAAGAACAAGATTATCGGTGGCATTGGTCGGGACTGGTGGTGTCACTGGTTGGCTGCCGCATCGGATTTCGACCGGAAGGCGGCGCTGTTCTCAGTGGTGTAAGCAATGGGGCAACTGGTTGCTGGCAGAGGTGTTGTTCTCCGGCCATGGTGGTCGGAAATAATGGTGAGAGGGGAAGATGCGGCTGGTTTCGGGTTGTGGGTGTGTGAAAAAGAAGAGAGGGAAAGAGGGGTGCGGTCGAGTTGTGGTGTTGTTGTTGGTGGTGGTGCGACGCCGGCGAGGGAAAGAGATGGCGGCGCCGATTTGTTGGGCTGTTATGGAGGTTTTCCGGCGAGAAGAGGGGCTGGGGCTGGTCGTTTGGTGGGAGAGTTTAAAGGTGAAGGAGGGCGGCGCCGCTGTTGGTGAGGCGGCATTTTCTGGTTGTCCGTCGACTAGAGACGGTGGGGTTTGGGTGGTCGACAGTCGAAGGAGGGAGGAGAGGCGGCGATGGTTTCGGTGTTTTTCCGGCGGTAGTTGTCCGGCCGGCCGGAGATGAGAGGGAGAAAGAGAGGGAAGGAGGGGCGGCCAGGGTTAGGTGGGAAAGGAAAATGAAAAATGTATTAGGGTTAGAGGGGTAGAGGGAATATAAAAGGAAATTAGGTGGGGTTTAATCTGGACCGTAGGATTAAATTAGATAGACGGCTAGGATTTAATTAATTAATGGGTCGGGTTAATTGGGTCACCGGACGGGTTATGCGGGTCACGGGTAGAGTAATTAGGAATTGAATTTAAATAATAGCCAAATTGATTCAAAGTGGCTAAAATTGAAATAAATTGAATAGAAAGTGGCCAGATTTGAAATAAATTGGATGAAATTGAATAGGAAATGGCTATAATTTAAATGAATTGATTGAATTAGATTTAGCTGCTATTAAATTAATAAGTATACTACACTTTTAAATAATTTAATAAATAGATAATAAAATAGTTTAAATTATAAGAAAATCATATAAATTCTAAATTTAAGTATACTTATGTAAATATCATATAATTAAATTACTATATTTATAAATAATTTAACGACTAGAAAATAAAATAAAGTTATCAAATATTATTAAAATCAAATTATTTACAGAAATAATTTATAAATTCGAGTAATATTATTAGTCAAATAAATTTATAAAATTTAGTAAAATTAGGTAAATAATTTATTAAGTAAAGAATATATTTCAAAATAAGGGCGCATATTAAAACGAAATACATATACGATATAATGATTTAATATCAAAAAATTAAAAATTAAATATGGGTGAAATATATGAAACTTGAAATAATTTCACAATATTATGATAATAATTATTTTATAAATATAAAAGTAAGTCGAATATTTGCATAAAATAAACAAATAAATATATACATATATAAGCAGCATATTAAGGCGCAGGTAGGTCAAAATTGGGTGTCAACAGCTGCCCCTTCTTTGCTCGGGAATGAAGGATGAATTGTCGAGCAAAGAACGTTGACTTAGTAGCCAATTTTGTCCTACCAAAGCAAAAATTTTGGGGCGGCCAAATAAAGAAAATGAAGATGTTGCGGCCGAGACTTCAGTTTCAAGTCGCCTACATATCTCGGGTTTCACGAGAATCAGGCCGTGTGTAGTTCTGGATCTTAGGGACGAAAGAGATCCCTAAAAATTGACAACACGAGGCTTGGATAAGGATGAAATAGCACAAATCGTCATGATTTAGAGCGCATTTCACAATAAACAGGTGAGGATTCGGTTCGAAAGAAAATAGAAGGGAGGCACTATCATTCGTAGCTCGTGATTTCTTCGGCTCGCGTGAATAAATAAAGCATGCGCATCAAATATTTTCATAAAATAAACAGATGCTGAAAATTTAAACATGATGCAAGTTCCCTTTAGACAATGAAAGTTTGTTTAGAGATAAATGAATGATGTCTCTAAACCATGATGTCTTGGGCCATGATACGCAAAATAAATTCCTTAGGCCATGAAATGATGTCCGCAGGCCATGAAAAATGACGCCTTTAGACTATGATGCCTTAGGAGCATGATAAGCAGAAAATAAATTTCCCAGGCCATGAAATGATGTCCGTAGGCCATGAAAAATGACACCTTTAGACTATGACGCCTGAGGGCATGATAAACCGGAAAGTAAAATTCCTTAGGCCATGACATGATGTCTGCAGGCCATGAAAATAACGCCTTTAGACTATGACGCCTTCGGATGAGTGGAAGAAATGCTTGTTCAAATAAAGTAAATTGTTCGAGAGCCTCAATAATTCAATCGAGAGCTCCAGTTTATTTGGGCTCAAATGCAAATAACGGGCTCAAAATGCATAAGCGGGCTTGAAATGCCAACAACGGGCTTGAATGCATGTATCGTGTATACCACGGGCTCAAAATGCATATATAAATATATACCACGGGCTCGAATTCGAATAACGGGCTCAAATGCATACGCAGGCTTAAAATGAAAATAACGGGCTTGAATGCATATATCATGTATACCACGGGCTCAAAGTGCATTTATGAATGTATATCACGGGCTCAAATGCATATGTAAAATGTATATCAAGGGCTCAGAATGCATATGCAAATGTATATCAAGGGCTCAAATGCATATATAAAACGTATATCACGGGCTCAAAATGCATATGCAAATATATATCAGTGGCTCAAAATGCATATGCAAATATATATCAAGGGCTCAAATGCATATATAAAGTGTATATCACGGGCTCAAAATGCATATGCAAATATATATCAAGGGCTCAAATGCATATATAAAGCGTATATCACGGGCTCAAAATGCATATGCAAATATATATCAGGGGCTCAAATACATATATAAATTGTATATCACGGGCTCAACAATGCATATGCAAATATATATATCAAGGGCTCAAGATGGATATATAAATTGTATATTCGGGCTCAAATGCATATGCAAATATGTATTTAAGGGCTCAGAATGCATATGCAAATGTATATCAGGGGCTCAATTGTACATCAAGGGCTCAGAATGCATATGCAAATGTATATCACGGGCTCAAATGCATATATAAATATATATCAAAGGCTCAAACGCATATGCAAATAAATATCACGGGCTCAAACACATACCAGATGTATATCACGGGCTTAAAATGCAAATATAGGCTCAAAAGTGGAAAATAGACCGAATCGTGGCTCAGACAATTTTGGCAGGTAGTGCGTTACCCAAACAACGTAAAACGGTAGAACTATGCTTATCGTTTAAAAGTTTGGGGTAAAGCTTGACCATCTAACATCACAAGAATGAGAGTAGCACGAGAATAATAGGTTAAAAATAGCAGAGAGTAGCATAAGAATATCAAAGAGCGTGGGAGCTTGAAAATGACGTGATATTCATTCGATCAGATAACATGAGAAGGACGCAATAGTAGCCTGCAAGCTTAAAAAAAAAATGGATAAAATTGATTAGTCAATAAGCATGAAGTAGCTAACAATTAGCGCTTAATCAAATCAAAATTTAGGAGACAATGCATAGCCTTTAAGATCAGAGGGTAATGATTAGTCCTTAAAAGAAAATTTTAGGGTAATGCTTAACCCTAGGACAGCGCTTAGCCCTTGAAAAAAAAATTTTAGCGTAGTGCTTAACCCTAGGACAGTGCTTAGCCCTTGAAAAATAAAATTTAGGGTAGTGCTTAACCCTAGGACAGTGCTTAGCCCTTGAAAAAATAAAATTTATGGTAATGCTTAACCCTAGGACAATGCTTAGCCCTTGGAAGAAATTTTTAGGGTAGTGCTTAACCCTAGGACAATGCTTAGCCCTTGAAAATAAATTTAGCGTAGTGCTTAACCCTAGGACAGTGCTTAGCCCTCGAGAATGAAATTTAGGGTAGTGCTTAACCCTTAATAATCATCATATTGATACTTAGTTTCAAATAAAAAGCGTTTAGCTTTGAGTAACTTACTAAGAGGGTAGCGCTTAACCCAGTTAGTGGACAAACTTCCAGGAGCTTAACGCTGCAGTTGATAATGAATCCAGATGATGCATAGCATGATTGCAAATTTGGTACCTGTGGCATCCTGTGCTCAAAGAAAAAAATCATCAGATTAAAATGGGAAAGGCTGATTTGTGCCTTCATTTGTCCGATGCTATCCCGATCTCATGATCTTGATGATTAGAATGGAAGTCACGTCTTTCCATAGATGTCCTCATTGGGAATCAATTCCTTGGTTTGACTGAGTCTTGATGAAATTTTGAGATCCTTCTCAAAATTTCTGCCCCAGTTACGTAGAAACGCTCGATCTATTGAATTTTTGAGGTCCTCTCAAAAATCTGCCCCAGTGTAGACTTCTGTTGCAAATGACGTAAAGTTGTGAATTTTTGAGGTCCTCTCAAAAATTCTGCCCCAGTTGCAGCATGTTAACCGAAATACCATGAAAATGTGACAGAAGCATCAAGAACCTTTGAAGGGGAGAGGAAAACTTTATAAAGATATAGACCGAGTCCCACAGGGACGCCTACGTATCCCTCTAAAACGGGAATCAGGTCCAACGTAGTTCAGGATTGCAAGAAATGAAGGTTTTCGAATAAAGAATAGATCAAGTTGAGGATAGCTTTGGGCATCAAGTTTTAACTTGGGTGGATCACTTTGACATCAATTAGCGCTTGGAGCAAGTCTTTCAATTGGATTATATATTCACCCAAAGGAGTATACTGCTCAGATGAACTTGCTCGGGGCCTCGCGGGCTTGCGAGATTGCTGAATCAGAGGATTTTGAAAAATTGGTTGCCTTTGGAGTGTAGGTGGAGGAGGCAATTTGATTGGGATATGAGGAGAAAGAAAATTTATTTGATTGAGACCGAACCCAAAATGGGCTGCCTACGTATCCAAAAGGAATCAGGTCAGACGTAGTTCGCAATCTCCTAAGCGATAGGTGACCAGAGCAGTCTTGATATAAAAGGGGCTTAGGATATGACCTTTTGAAGCGTAAGACATGTTGGATGTAACTGCAGGAGGTAAATAATGAAATATGGCGGGCGATCTTTGCGGTATAGCTTGATTTGAAAGAGCTGCTATAGCGTTATGAGAATGTTGTATATGATTTTTGAGGAAGCGAATAGGCATGACTAAAATTGTTTCGAGGATATGAGGCATGATAGGATGCCGGAGGAAAACTTATGAAAGTGACGCGAGACTTGATAGAAGCATGATTTTAGGAAGGGAACCAAGATAAATAATAAACAGAAAAATTGAAGCATGACATGTAGTCAATGAAATAAACACATTAAATACATTTCACATGGTAAATAAAAAATTAAACACCTTTATACGTCTTCCTAATTTGGGGGCCTCTTTTGTGCCAGAGGTAGGCCTAGCGTATTTTTGGAAATCAAATATATCATAATGTGTCATTCTATTTGCTCCATTACTATTCCAAATAAATACAAATGAATAAATAAATTCTTCATTTACATAACAAGATATTATGATAAAATGAAGATTACAAAAATTTAAATCTATAATCTAAATGGAAATGCCCTTCCATTTTTGATCACTTCATTGATTATGGAATGGACCAACCTGCATAAGGAAAAAGTTAGTTTCAACCTCAGGAGCAAATAATCAACATTTAGACATATTGATTTCCCAAATAAAAAAATGCAAAAGATATAATGCTGTCCTTTTTGAGATTGTAAATCTCTTTGGACTTAGGGCAAGTTTTTCTATTTAATCTTGACGTACCATGGACGTCGTGATTTTTTCTAAGTTTGAAGATATGTACATGCCTTACTAAAGGCGTACATGGTCAAGTTCTAGGAGTATGAGTGGGTATGACACGGTTCCCTCGAGCGGACAACTCGAGAGTGAGGAAGTTTATGACCGTCGACGCACCGCTGATCGACCAAATCACAAACAATCCTCGAGGTGTTTTAAACAGGTGAACGGCCGTGAAACCACGCAACCGTTATTGTGTGTGAAAAGTGTGAAATTCCCAAGTGGGGGAATATGAGCGGTATAACAGTTAAAAAATGCAACAATTAATGAATTACAATTCAAAAATAATAAACAACAAAAGAAAAACAAGAAGAAACCGTTAGTAACATCATGACAAAAAATCATAAATATAAACAGAAATAAGTGAAACTAAAAATTTCAAATTGAACAGTTACCCCACTTAATGAACACGTAATGGTAAAAGCCTAAATTCCCCAGCGGAGTCGCCATTCTGTCGCGCCCCATTTTTCCCTCGCGGAAAAGCGGGACCCAACATGTGACGTCTCTTAAGGGTTGAAAAAAAGAGTCGCCACCTAACGAATTTAAGGTGCGTTAGGGCACCGTTCTAAGCTTTTATTTCTTAAGTTACCAGAGTTCGGGTAAGGGCTTTAATTACCTCGAAAGGAAGGTGTTAAGCACCTTTCGAGGTCCACAAATGTGGTTCCCGGCCGTACTCATTAAATGGGGAAGATTATCTAAGTGATCAAATAAAGTCAATGAATTATTAGGCCTAAATAAAATACTAACACAAGTACTAAATTATAAACCTAAAATTAAGAGTGGGATCAGGTTTCGACAAGGCTGAAAATGGGCCCAATGCGATATTACTCCCATCGATTCTATTTTTTAAAATCAAGATAATATAAAAAGAATAATATATATATATATGTATAACTTGAGTCAAAAATCATTTTAAGAAAATCATATATATTATATATTTTAACAAAATTTCTTTTAAATGAAAGTATATCAATATTTCAACATAACAAGGATAATTTTAAAATATTTAAAAGCTTCTTAAAAAAAATGAATTTAGAAAAGATGGGAGCAATAGGTTGCTTTGTATTTACAAAGCAGATATGCGCTTCATACGAGAAGTCAGCTATAGCCTGTCTGTTTCATCATCTCCCGTCTACCCACCTAATTATTTTAATTATTATTAAGCCTAAGTAGTCTAAATGGAAAAAGACTAACGCCCTAACAAGTGCCTACCCGTCCCAATCCTAATGTCCAAGAGGCGTTGGACAACTATTTGGGATTTTGGGTTCTAAAATTCTTAAGGCTCGAAAAGGTGATTAACGCCAAACAATTAGCAAATAATAATCGAAGAACGTAACATACAAAGGTTTCAATTAAGCCTCTATCTTACGATCGAATTTCCTAATAAGAGTCAAATTTGAACATATAGCACATAAAGTAAACAAGATATTTTGTTTAAACAAAATCAAGTTTAACTACCTCAAAGCAACATAGGTTTAACACTCATGCACATGATTTTCATTCAAATATCAGACTAAATTATGAAAGATAAATGAGACTCTAAAAGAAAGTGACTTAGTGGCTAACAACATAGCGGGATTCATGATTATAATTAACTATCAAACAAGCTTGCTTCAACCCATTATTAACCAATTTTTACGCCTATATGCAGAATATTTATACATGATAATTAGTGACGAACGGATTAGAAGTACTAACACGTATTGCAAATAATTATTATAGACTAGTTTTACCCAAAATTAAAGCACAAGACATACTTTGGAACAGATTATTTTAATTCCTATGAACATGATTTCTAGGAGTGATGATGTCTACATTACAAATATTATTTAATTTCTATGGGCGTGGTTTCTAGAAAAATAATTGCACTTGCATTGTTTTTGAAGGCAAGGTTACTAAAACATTAAACATAAACATCTACTTGAATTTCTATATGCATCAAATCAGATTGTTTTAGTTCCTATAGGCATGATTTCTATATGCATCAAATCAGATTGTTTTAATTCCTATAGGCATGATATCTAATAAAACAAATAAGACAATAAAATAAACCCCCACCCCCATAACCCTTTTTTTTACTATTATTATTGTTTATATTACAATTATTACAAATCAGAAAAATAAAAATAACAAATAAATACAAACATTAAAATGAAATAAATGAATAAATGATTCCATAGTCCTTTGATCCCGAGTGACTCTTCGATGAATGAAGAATAAATTCAGAAGATACCTGCATAAAAGTTAATTACCATGATAGACAAACAATAACAATCTTATGTACGTGATCATGACCCATTTATTTCAGACGAGCCTAATAAATGATGTCATTAAGAGGTATACGACTTAACATAAAAGAGCATGAAACCCAGCAAGGTTATGCATAGCAATGAGAACGTATCAATAGAGAAAGAGAGACAGACATATTTAATATTATGTGGCTAGAGAGGGCCGAGCTGTGTCGGTGAAAAGCATGTCAAGTCTAGATGAATGTTGTTAACACCACTGTAACCTCTAATGTTATAGGGAAGAAAAGACAAACAAAGTTATTATTAAAGAACCACGTGAGGTTGTGGCATTAGAATAGGTGAAGTTCTTCCCCTCCCTCTAAGAAAAGGAGGGCAGTCTATTTATATTAATCCAGTAGAAGGGTTTAAACAAGGGGGAAGTATTAGAGAATCAATCAAGCAATTATTTCCTTAGTTAGCAAAGCTGTAATCATATAAAACTTACCATATACAAATGATTTTGTCCTAATTAACAAAAACAAATCAAGGGTGCAAATCTTCCTAATTAACGGAATTAAATTTGAAATTTACCATAATTATTTAGATACTAAACCACTTAAGGAAGAAGAGTAATTGATCAAACCAATTTTCCTTAATCCGACAGGGAGGAGTCAATTAAGCTTATGTATTATGTTATTTAAGTAAAAAGAAAAGAAAATTAACAAATAATGCCATTAATAAACAGTTAGCACATATGCTTAAATCGAGGGGAGAATAGAAAGGAGTAATTATTCAAGAAGATACTTGCCTTATACAGAATAACTAAATGAATAAAATATCATATTTAAACATAAATACTGTCATGACCTAACTCAAGAAAGGAAAGAAGAATAATCAAGATGTTAATAGGGATGGAAAATATGAATAACTTTTTCTATAGATAGATAAGCACTATTAAAGAAAAGAAAGATATAGAAATAATCAATATTCAAAATTAACTAACACGCATATAAAAAGAAATGAAAAATTGACCGTTACAATATTCATTTATCACATACTACTACTAATTGAAATCTGTCATCACGATAAGTGGAATATGAGGTGATTCTAAGTTGATTTGAAAGGAAAAATAGAGCAGGTGATTAATATATATATTACAATCATTCAAGAAATCAAAATGATAAGAGTTTAACAGCCATTACAGGGAAGACTAAATCCATCAATACACCAGACTTATTAACAAATCACATAATTAATTAAGGGGGCTTTCACATATGATGATATTCGAATAAAGAAAATAAGACATCAACCTGTTTAGGGCCTAATATTGACTAATCGATTTCACGAAAATTCAAAATTAATTACACCAATATAGAGGACTATGAATTTCGTCAGCAGAGTCATAAATCAACATCTAACATGCATAGATGAAAAAATTTAACCTTATCAGGACAAACAATTAAGAAACAATTAACATGCATAGATGAAAAATTGAACCTTATCAGGACAAACAATTAAGAACAATTAAGAATCAATAGTAATAATAGATGACAGAAACTAAATCAGATATGGATCTATATTCGAGTTAAGAACAAGATTATCGGTGGCATTGGTCGGGACTGGTGGTGTCACTGGTTGGCTGCCGCATCGGATTTCGACCGGAAGGCGGCGCTGTTCTCGGTGGTGTAAGCAGTGGGGCAACTGGTTGCTGGCAGAGGTGTTGTTCTCTGGCCATGGTGGTCGGAAATAATGGTGAGAGGGGAAGATGCGGCTGGTTTCGGGTTGTGGGTGTGTGAAAAAGAAGAGAGGGAAAGAGGGGTGCGGTCGAGTTGTGGTGTTGTTGGTGGTGGTGGTGCGACGCCGGCGAGGGAAAGAGATGGCGGCGCCGATTTGTTGGGCTGTTATGGAGGTTTTCCGGCGAGAAGAGGGGCTGGGGCTGGTCGTTTGGTGGGAGAGTTTAAAGGTGAAGGAGGGCGGCGCCGCTGTTGGTGAGGCGACATTTTCTGGTTGTCCGTCGACTAGAGACGGTGGGGTTTGGGTGGTCGGCAGTCGAAGGAGGGAGAAGAGGCGGCGATGGTTTCGGTGTTTTTCCGGCGGTAGTTGTCCGGCCGGCCGGAGATGAGAGGGAGAAAGAGAGGGAAGGAGGGGCGGCCAGGGTTAGGTGGGAAAGGAAAATGAAAAATGTATTAGGGTTAGAGGGGTAGAGGGAATATAAAAGGAAATTAGGTGGGGTTTAATCTGGACCGTAGGATTAAATTTGATGGATGGCTAGGATTTAATTAATTAATGGGTCGGGTTAATTGGGTCACCGGACGGGTTATGCGGGTCACGGGTAGAGTAATTAGGAATTGAACTTAAATAATAGCCAAATTGAGTCAAAGTGGCTAAAATTGAAATAAATTGAATAGAAAGTGGCCAGATTTGAAATAAATTTGATGAAATTGAATAGGAAATGGCTATAATTTAAATGAATTGATTGAAATTGGACTTAGCTGCTATTAAATTAATAAGTATACTACACTTTTAAATAATTTAATAAATAGATAATAAAATAGTTTAAATTATAAGAAAATCATATAAATTCTAAATTTAAGTATACTTATGTAAATATCATATAATTAAATTACTATATTTATAAATAATTTAACGACTAGAAAATAAAATTAAGTTATCAAATATTATAAAAATCAAATTATTTACAGAAATAATTTATAAATTTGAGTAATATTATTAGTCAAATAAATTTATAAAATTTAGTAAAATTAGGTAAATAATTTATTAAGTAAAGAATATATTTCAAAATAAGGGCGCATATTAAAACGAAATACATATACGATATAATGATTTAATATCAAAAAATTAAAAATTAAATATGGGTGAAATATATGAAACTTGAAATAATTTCACAATATTATGATAATAATTATTTTATAAATATAAAAGTAAGTCGAATATTTGCATAAAATAAACAAATAAATATATACATATATAAGCAGCATATTAAGGCGCAGGTAGGTCAAAATTGGGTGTCAACAGTGTTGATACCACGACTCTTGGTATCCGCCTGTTGCATCCACTGCCCGTTTTCAACTTCTTAGATTCAATTCCATGACTCGACAGGTTGAGTCATTGCATCATATGATGGTCCGTTATGTCTTCCGTTGTTACCCCTTGACGACCTGCACCTGCCCTTCCCCCAAGCCACACCACAACTCGTGCGTCCTTCCAATGAGTCATGGTTTCCTTCCATTACCTCGACTGGAGGTTTTCGTACTCCTTCCCATGGTAGCTCACCACGATATGTTACAGCTTACGAGGGGTCATCCCATGACCCCGCTACTTCCTTTAAGGCTAAGGACCAGCCTCACCACGACCACCAGTCACGACTCGTGACATCAAACCACGGGTCGTTACATGACCCGTTACTTCCAACTGCTACCCAGTTAAACCTCACCATGACACTTCCCACGCATTGTTGGTTGGACCAATGATTCGTTACATACCCCGTCTTGTGGAAATTTTCCTAGATTTCTGCCCACATCCATTTTTAAATCTAGAGTCTAGTCTTAGGCACTTTCGGAGTATTACATGGGAGTAGGGGAAGCTAACAAGGGAGGTCCAAAATAATATGAACATATGTATGTTGTCATGTAGTTCTGAGGCGTGGGGTTGACCGACCCTTAGCCTACTCGGTGCTAGATACTACTATCAAAAAACATGCATATCCTCTCCATTATTTTTCAATTAAGCTGACCATCGACTAGTGATGAAGCTGAAAAATAACATACATGCATAATATGAAATCATAATATGAGGAGCCTTGGCTCAAAAAATACCACAAGCTGAACATTATTGGGAGTATAGACTCCAAAACCATATGGTAACCTAATCACATGACATTTTAAAACATACTTGATCATATGAGCTTGCCCAATATTTAACATGCTTGAAATCTACTTGATTCTCTTGAAAACATGAACATAGACATGGATAATTCGAAATCATACTCTCGTCATAAACATCTCATTATGCTTGAATACATATTTCATAGATCTCGACTTTCATGAACTTTCGTGGATGGGCATCATAATTTAAAAAACTTGAAAAAATAATTTATAATTTAAAATATTGTAAAATCTTCCCCTTTATCTTAATTCAATATTGGAAACATACTTGGATCATACCCATGATTTATACTTAGGAAATTAACAAATTGGTTAAAAACCCCATAGATTCTTCAATTAGAATTTTCATGAATTGAGACAGAATTAGCAATGGATGTGGACAATTGCACCCATTCATAGCCTCACATACATGAAAAGATCTGATTTCACAACTTCCTTGATTGCCCAATGAGAATTGAGGAAGAACTTTGAAGAGACTAGGCTTGATCACCTCTTAAACCTCTAAGATTGCATGCACGAATTAGAAAAGGCTTAGCATGACTTAAAACCTTTTTAAAATATACTATTCTAAGTTTAAAACGGAGTTTTTAAGGCCTTAGAAAGATGGGAATTATGAAAAATCCCTTAAACAATTCACAGGGAAAAACACACTGCCAATCCCCACGAGGGACTGGACGACTCGTGGTCTGCCTTTCATCGTTAGCACTAGAAACCTATCAACCCTGGTCACCACGAGGGACACCACGACTCGTGGTGTGCCTAATGACTCGTGGTGACCAAGTCGTGACGTGCACTACCCAAAATTTCACCTTCATACCAATCTCCTGACCACGAGTGACCCAACAGCTCATTACTCTGACCATGAGTTGTGGCTTATCTCGTGGTCAGCCCCAGAAGCCCAAAAATCTTAGCCAACTCCTTCCTACCTCATGAGTGACTTAACCACTCGTGGGGTATTGCACGGGTCACTGGAGGACTCTTCCTGTGACCTGGTGCAAAAATGTTGTTTTCTCCGTTTCAACTCCCGAGTTTGATTTTAGGGTTTTCGAGGTCTTACACCTAAGTCCATGATTTTTTCTCAGTTTTAAGAGTCTAAAGTGCTATAAAATCACAGTATATCAGGATCCCATGACTAATGGTTTAATTCATGGCAACTAGAAACTTAATAATATCACTGGAAAGCTTACCACGAATCTTCCTACGATTCATGGAGTGAATCGTACTGAGGGAAAATTAAAATATGCTAGTTTTCTATTTTATATCTAGGATCTGATCTTAGGGACTTTTTGGGGTGTTATACTGTAATTACTTGCTAGGGTTTCCCTTCTGGTTTATTGTATTCATGTGTATCTTTTTCAAATTTTTTATTCCCTTAACAACGTCACTTTAAATTACACGAAGATTGTTGATCGAATCAGGTCAATGCATGAATCTCAATCGTAGCATACCAATAGAGACATCACATGCTACTCATTCATTGCATACGAGTAAATGGAGTCGGTTCCCCAAGCGGGTCCAGGTATGTAATAGGAAATGAAGATAAAGTCCAGTTTTTACATGGGTGGAGTAATATATGGTTTTATAAAATAAAACAACATGCTACTCCCTCTTTTTAACTTATATGTAACCTTTTTAACATTATAAAAGACTTGACATAATCTATTATTTTGTTTGAACTTTGGAGAAATATTTCAAGACTATTGACATACTTTATTTATGCTATTTTCATAGTAGAATATGCTAAACCATTTTCAAGCTTCATAATACTTTTAATATCCAAATATTTTTACCATCAGTCTACTTGAGATTATATTTCCATTGTCTTGAAACATTGAAAAGAGTAGAGCATAAAAAGTTAAACATACGGAAGTACTTAGCAGTTTGGACCCTATTTTGCATTGCCTGATAATGATACCTCAAGCAATAAAGTTAGATTAGATCAAAGATTTAAAGCTTTATGACTCAGTTATTAGCGAGTTATTTAAGGGCTTACATGTTAATGAAAGATTAAACTTTAGTTTGGTCAAGACCCTTAATATAGTTATTTATTTAATTTTTATTTCGTCATTTATATAAGTTATGCATGTTTCCCTAGACTTCATGTGTTTTCAGTTTATACCCTTGTCTTTTAGGTGTCATTCTTAATTTTCTGTTTATATGCCATCGATAGATAGCTTATACTTGTAACATCACTTTTATCTTTAACTTCATAAAATCCTTGGGCTCATCGGAATTAATCCGCATGCACCTATTAACCAACTCTTTACATGAGATGCGCAAACCCGTTGGTTTCCTCATAACTCTTGGCATCGGTCTCAACTTATCATGTTAATGGGCTTATCATATTTACTCCTCATGTGTCCAAATATTCAACATACACACAATTGTCCTGCTAACCTTGGGCATATTTATGTGCATAAGTGTTGTTTATACTCAGGCTTTAGTGATGTTTTTATCTTATTTTTAGTATAATCTCATGTGATTGTGCTTATAATTGTGTGCATAGACTAACAAACATGCTTAGCTTATTTTGTAGGTGCAAGATGCTAAGGAGGAAGCTAATTGTGAAGTTTAATGTGTAAGAAGGAAGGTCAAAAGCAATTTTGAGAAGGTGCATGTAAGTGCAAAGAAGTGAAGGATGCCACACAGCTTAGCATGCCACGCCAGCAGAACAGCACGCCAGGCGCCGTGTCATGCCCATGTGTGTGTGAGCGATAGGCTTCCAACTAGTGTGCCAGCGTTCCAGGGCCATGCCACACCTGGCATGTCACCGCGCCACGCAGTATGCCATGCTACGCGAGTAGTGTCCACAGTCCCGTGCCACGCCGGCTAGCCTCCACAGCTAAGGTTGTGCCATGTCCGACCATAACATGTCGTGCATTTCCATGCTAAATTTTCAATGAGCATCTGTGTTTGGTTTGTGTCAGACCAACTGCTTGCCATGAAGGGTAGCATCGCATGGAGGCAAATTTCACATGACAAATATTCGTACATTATAAATATAACACTTGGTCTATTTTTGTTTCCTATCATGTCTTATTTTTTGAAAACACAGAGGAGCATAGGGAAAACAGAGGAAACTCTACTTACGATTTGTTTTTCGTTCATTTTTCCACTCTAATTTCTACATGAATTGTAAGTACGCTATGAATTTGGGTATTAGTATGAGTGGCTAAAACCCTTCTTTTAGGGTTGATGTCGCATGACATGATTGTATATGCTTAAATTCCATTTGGCTCAAGTTTTCATTGTTGTTAATTCTTGCATTCTTGTCTTTTTATTCATTTTAATGCTTGATCACCATTGAAATGTAATTTTTAATCGTAGGTAAACTAGAAAGAGAAAAACCTAGGATAGAACTAGGAATACAAGATGCGAGTTCAAGTCTTTAAGGCTGATTCATGGTTAGAACAGAAATATACCTAATTCGCCTTGCTTGGTTATAAAACGGGAAGATAATTAGACACCGAATTTGAAATTGTCATATCACCACTCTTTTATGTAGTTGTGAAGCCAAGTTAGATTAAACGGTTAGAGGTTTGAAAGTCCATAATCAAGGGAATTAACCCCGTAAACCACTCCTCATAGATAATTTAATATGAATTAGGTCATCACATCTCCCTCAACGATGTAGTTTTGAGGCTAATTTGACTATGTTTAGAGGTTCAGAAGATCATGAACATTGCATTAATCTCATGTGAAAACAAATGAAGTCACATACTTGAACCAATGTGAATTGTAGCTATGCATGAATGTTTGGCCTTAAACCTGGAGTCAAATCCTGGAAAATTAGCACTTTTGATTTTTAAATTGATACTTGAACTTGTTAATTCACCTAAAATACAGTCCCTGTAACTTCGACATCCGTCTCTTAAGAGTCACTATATTATTTGTACAACTACGTGCACCGGAGGTGCAGCAAGTTTTTGATGCCAATGCCGGAGATTTGCAACATTTGGCAAATTTCTTGTTTTTTTTATTGTTTTATGTTTTCTTAAGTGTTAACAAACTTGGACTTGGTAATCTAATTTGCAGGTAACAGGTTGGTCCTTGCAACAAGCTGGAAAAGGATAGAGAGCTGGTTGAACCATATCTCGAACCTGAAAGAGGGTTTCTACAGTTGAGAAGGGAAGGTTCCACTCTGTATCCCATCCAATAGGTTCAATAGGGACAAATCGCACCCCCAGAAATTGAAGCAAGACCTGTCTGTGAAGTGACTATACCACTCACAACCAATGTTATCTCCAGCATCTGCGAATCGAAGCCTGGAGGTATGTTTGAGCTGAAGAAAAATATGGTGCAGTTGTTGCACACGAGTGAGCAGTTCATAGTGATGACACATGAGGACCCACAGTAGCATCTGCAGAATTTTTTGGAGATCAATGACACGTTCATCCCCATTGGAGTGTCGATTGACTATGTGAGGCTCACCCCTTTTCCTATTTTCTTTATTGGGAGATGCAAAGAGGTGGTTCAAGGCAGAGCCTCCGAACTCCATCACCACATAGGATGATTTGGCCTGAAAATTCCTAATCCGATTCTTTCCATCTGGCAAGACTACAAAATTGAGGAGTGAAATTTTGAGTTTCAAGTAGCGGCCAAATGAGAATTTATACTTGGTTTAGGAGTGGTTCAAGTCATTATTGAGAGATTCCCCCACCACCAGTAGTCAAATGAAGTGCTAGCCTACACTTTTATGGAGAGTCTAAATCCACACTAAAATTTTGCTAGACTCTACATCAGATGGGCAAGCATTGGAGAAGACTTATGATGAACTGTACACTCTATTAATTAGGATTGCACAAAGTAATCTAGAATGTCACAGTGATGCATCCTGCGGAGCAGGCAAGAGAACAACTGGGTTGGTTGAAGTTGATAGTGTTAATGCCTTGGCAACCCAGTTACCATCCTTTCAGCATCAGATGATGACTTAGTTCAGTAAGCTGAGTATGGCGTAGTCGCAGGCACAGGTAAATGAAGTTCAACTAGCTCCTAGCTGCTGTGAGATTTGTGGAAACAACGAGCGTGGTGAAAAATCTTCCAGAGCAAATCCAGAGTCAGTTAATTTTGTAAGGAATATGCGAAGAAACAATCAGAATTTTGGGAACAGCTACAACTGGAATTGGCAAAATTACCCATATTTTTCTTGGGGTAGTAATCGAGGACAAAGTCAAAATTATCAGTAGCTTCAACAGCAGCGCAAGTAGAGTAGTGGTCAACCTAGCACCATTTAGGAGATGTTGTAGAAAATCATGGCCAATCAGACTCAGATGACAACTGATCAGGCAAAGATGGCCTCAGAGTTAAAAAAGTCAGCAGCTGGTCACTAGGAATTTGGAGAAGCAGATGGGTCAGTTAGCAGCTGCTCAGCATAATGTACCGCGGGGGGGGGGGGGGGGGGGGAGGGGTTACCCATTGATACAAATACAAACCCACAATAGGTTATGGCCATAAGTTTGAGAAGTGGAAAACTGTTGGCGGATGCACCAATAAAAGAGAAGAAGAATAAGGTGCAGCTAGAGTTGGTTAGACCAGGTTCATCAACAGACAAGAGCACACACAAAAAAGCTGTAGTACACAATTGTCAATCAGCAGTGCAACCAATACAGAGACCACCACCACCACCATTCCCACAAAGACTCAAGAAGAGCAAGGAGGATGCTTATTTCCAGAAGTTCTCTGATATTTTTAAAGAACTTCACACAAATTTGCCTCTGATTGACCTTTTGCAGGGAATGCCCAAGTATATTAAGTACTTGAAAGATGTGGTGGCCAACAAGATATAGTTGATGGATGTCTAGACTATAGAACTCATTGAGGAGTGCAGCTTCAGGGTAATAAGAAAGATGCTAAAGAAGCTCAAAGACCCAGGGAGTTTCACCCTCACCGTACAAAGAGCTGGAAAGGATCTGATGAGGGCCTTGTGTGATCTAGGGGCGGCAGTAAACTTGATGCTCCTGTCATTGTCTAATACACTTAGTTTGATAAAATCAAGACCCACTAGAGTGATACTACAGCTAGCTGAGAAGTCAAGAGTGGCCTTGGAGGGGAGGTGGAATGGAATAATCCGGTTGAAGTGTAATTGAGGACCTGCTCATCAAAGTAGGTAAGTTCATCAATCCTGCAGATTTAATAATTCTTGATTTTGAGGTTGATGACAAGGTACCTCTCATCTTGGGACATCCATTCCTTGCCACCGGAGGAGCTGTGATTAATGTGAGAGCTGGCACCCTAAAAATGAGGGCGAATGATAATGAGGAGATCTTCAGAATGTATCAAGAGATCAACCCCCCAACACACTCTAGAGATCTTTGCAAGATCAATGTACTAAAAGAGGATGAGTATGGGGTGGTAGATTCCAAAGGTTCGCTTCTAAAGGATCTCTCCAAAAGAGAACCCGAGCCTGTTGTAGAGAAAGTGCCAAAGAATTTGGTGATGAAGAAAGTGATGGAAGTAAAGAGGGAAAGTATGAATGTTTTCCCCTATAAAGTTAAGAAAAAGAGAAGATTGTTCTCGAAAAGGAATAAGTGTTTGAGAACATCTTTAAACAGATGATTCATGTGATGCCGCGACGTAAAATTAGGCGTTACTTGGGAAGCAACCCAAGTGTACCAGTAGGTACGGTTTTTTTCC
This sequence comes from Datura wrightii, assembly GCA_035772735.1. Lineage (NCBI taxonomy): Eukaryota > Viridiplantae > Streptophyta > Magnoliopsida > Solanales > Solanaceae > Datura > Datura wrightii. The sequence continues at coordinate 61,683,507 of JASDFA010000016.1, read as the reverse complement.
TTTTAGTATTTTTATTTTATTTAGCTTCACTTTTGGTTTTTTTGTTGAGTTAAGCATAGAGAAAGGGGATGTTTGAGTAACCTTAGAAGTAGATGCTAAGGAGCATGGAAAACACAGGTGTGGGGTTGGTGACCCCTATGATGAAAATGGGGATAAAACATGCTACTAGATAGGCCTAGAGGCCACAGGAAGTATCCCTAACCCTTGTTTTAATTTCAATTGATGCTTTGGGGACATAACACATTTCAAGTGTAGGATGAGAAAAATTTAAGAAAATTTTGTAATGTGAATTTTGGTTGAATTATGTGCTTGGTCTGATTTCTTGATTTGAAAGTCTGAGTTGAAGAGTTCACCCATCCTTTGATTTTTCTTTTTGATTCTTTTCCGAATGGGGGAAATTTAAACCAAGAATAAAGTTTTTGAGCTTTCTGCAAATAGTTGTTTTGTTATAGTTAAGGACTCTTTCCGATGATGGATGGATGATGACCGTCTTAAGAGAAACTTAGTCACTAGGATATTATGTCTTCACCCTTAACTGATTGATGACTTGATGCTCTTGTTGTTTGTTGTACATGATTGTAAGATGAAAGTGAAGTTTAATTGTGAAGTATGTCAAGCAATTGTATCTTTTGTTTGAGACACCTAGGCTCTTGGATATGACTCTGTATGTTGTATGCTTAAATTTTGAATTGGGTTGCGAGTCTATATGCGTCTACCTCGACTTGGATATGTGCAGTGAGTATTAGGTTCTTTGTATAGTCCATGTTGTCATGTATTATCAAGAACTTGCCTGGTATGTTTGCAAATTGAAATAAGGAGTGTCAATTATAGGAGATAATATAGACATTTCTTTTAATAAGCACTATTTCCATCCTTTTCTTTACCTACCCTTAATGCATAATCCTAGTTAACCCCATTGAGCCTTTAGCCTATTCTTTATTAGCCACAATAAAAGCTTAATCTTTTTCTTTTAATAGACCTGAATTTGATCCAAAACTCCTAAGAGCTTAATTCAAAATACATAAGAGTAAAAGGAGTAAGAATTTTGAAAAGAAGGGAAATAGTTGGTTGTGGAAGTTGAAGAAAAAAGCAAGGGTGCAATGTTCAAAATGACTCAGTGTAGGTAGGGAGTAGACAAGAACAAAATAATAATGAAGTGTTTAACGTTTGATGACTCCCTACTAATAACATAAGTGTGCTTAAAGAATTGGGGAGGCAAAAAGGAAATTGATAGATGAAAAAGCAAGGGGTGAAGTTAATGAGAAAAATGATGTATTAAAAGTTCTTAGGGAAGATTGTCACTATTACTGGCTAGAATAGCACCTACCTATCCCTTAGCTTACATTACAACCCATAATGTCCTATTTGATCTTACTTTATATGTTCTTGGATTAGCAGGGTCATACACTAAGGGCAAACATATGGGTCATTGCGTGTTGCATAGGAATTCTTTATGAGAGTGAGTGTAATTGCATTCATATACCAAGACATGTTATAACTTATAAATTTTTGAGTGAAAATGGGTATCTCTAATAACAATATTGCTTTAAATTATATGAAAATTATTGATTGAACAGAGTCATTATGTGTAGCTCAAGTATAATGTATCAATGGAGAATCATCACACACAACTTAATCATTGCATATGAGCAAATGGATTCGTTGTCCCAAGCAGGTATGTAACGAGAAATGATGATAAAGGCTAGGCTTTACATAAGTGGAGTAATATATGATTTTATAAAGTAAAGGAACACACTATTTCCTCTTTTAACTTATATGTCACTTTTTTAAAGGTGTAAAAGACTTGACATCTATTATTCTTTTAAAAAAAACATTGAAGAAATATTTTAAGTCTATTGACATACTTTCTTTATACAATTTTCCTAGTAGAATGTGATGAATGATTTTCAAGCTCCATACTACTTTCAGTATTAAAATTCTTAATATGAGTCAACTTTAGACTATATTTTCAATCTTGTCTTGAAAGATTGAAATGAGTAGACCATAAAAGGAAGTACTTAACAATTTGGGCCCTTTTTCTGCCTGATAATGATCTCCCAAACAATAAAGTTGGATTAGGTCAAGGATCTAAAGCTTTATGAGATTTATGATTAGGTTGTTGGAGAGTTTATTTTGAGGACTCGTAGGTTGATGAAAGATCCAACTTTTGTTTGGTCAAGACCCTTAATATATTTATTTATCTAATTTTTATTTCGTCATTTTTATAAGTTATGCATGTTTAGTATCTTACCTAGACTTCGTGTATTTTTTCAGTTTAAATACTTGTATTCTAAATACCTCTTTAATTTTCAATTTTTATGCAACCGTTAGATAGCTTATCCTTGCCTTATCACCTTTAGCTTTAACATTGCTCAATTTTTAGAATCGTTGGGATTAATCCTCATGCACTCTATCAACCACCAACACTTTACATGAGATGCACAAACCCATTGGTGTTATCATCACTCTTGGCATCAGTCTCAACTTATCATATCAATGGGCTTATCAGATTTACTCCTCATATACTCAAATAATCAACATAACAGAGTTGGCCTGCCAAGACCCAAATCAATTGAAATCCACTCCTCTTGTCAAACCTAAGCATTGATTATTAGGCTTGTCCGAGTCATTTTTTGCATGCTTGAGAATGGTAAAACTAATAGATGATTGGAGGAAGTCATTGTAACTTTTGAGTTATTAGTATCATTATTTTGTCTCAACATTCAAGCACATTTTGAGAAGGGGTAATTTGATTATGATACGTGATAAATCACTCATCAGGAACTCTAAAAGTTTTTAATCCTTCCAACCTAGGTCATTTGAGTTCTAAAAGGAACCACTAGGAACCTTTGGATTGGGTTTTATGCCATATAACATATTTGTCTTCTTGAGAATTAACTACCTAAGTTAAACACTAAAATGCACCCATTTGATTTGGCTAGCTTTTTAGCATAAAGAGGCTCCCTCCCTTAAAATATGTCATCCTTCTAGGAAAATTACTTGTTTATTCTGCTAATCATTCTTGTTATTTCTGGTTTCTTCCCTATAGTTGTTTGTATTTTTTATCTATTTATATGCTTAGCCACTTAAAATGATTGTTTGTTGTCTTACTCTCTTTTGGGTCAATCTTCCATAAAACAACTATTGATATTTGTCGAATTCAAACTATCAGTGATCTAAACAGATTCCAAAAGACTCGCATAATCTAGTCAATCCAAATTCCTCTTGGCCTTAAAATGGTCATCCATCCTATTCATACCATTTCGCTTGGTAAATGTTGTGGTGAATAGTCAAATTAGCACATTTTACTTTCATTTTTGAAAGATCTAAACCTTGGGTTTCTTGAAGCAACAACCCATGTAAGCTCTCCACTATGACTTAAGAAGTACAAAATCTTCTAACCAAGCACTATTTGTTTTCACCCACCCTCCCTAAACTCTCTTTATGATACAGCATTTGTCTAATCTAATATTTTCTCCCTCGATGCTTTTAGATTTATTAATTTTAGTTTCCGCAAATATGTCCAACCATGGCTGAAGCAATCATCCAGATCCAATAATCCAGCACTCTCTTCTACTTTAGGTTTGGCCTATGTCTGATCTAATCCTTTTTCTAGCAAGATACGTAGGATTTGGACATATCAGGTCAGTTTAACCTCAAATAGAATATATAAGCTTTGTTCACCCTCCAATAGGACATATCAGGTTTTCTCACCTTCCAGTAGGACAAATAGGGTTCGTCCACCCTCAAAAAGGATTTATTAGGTCAGTCTACCTTATAATAGGACCCTTACACTACTTCGCCTTCAATTGAAAATGCATTAGGTCAGTTCGCCTTATAATAGGACATTTAGGTTAGTCCAGTTAATATAATAGGACATTTAAGCTCTTCCACTTAAAATAGTACATTAGGCTCGTCCGCCTTCAACAACACACTTAGGCTCATTTGTCTTATATAGGAAACTTAGACTTGTTCGCTTTTAATAGGACATTAGGCTTGTCAGCCTTCAATAGGACATTAGGATCGTCGCCTTCAATAGGACATTTAGTTTCATCTGCTTGCTTAAGGACATTAGGCTTCTGTGATTGCAAAAGGATATTCTTATTGTTCGCCTTCAATAGAACATTAGGCTTATCTGCCTTCAATAGGACATTGAGGTTTGTCCGCCTTAAAATAGGACATACAAGTTCTTACCTGTACTAATTTTATCTAAATATTTTCACACTAATATTTGCACCTGCACTAATTTATCTCATTTCCCTCAAACTAGTTTTGTTACTAATAATTGCACTGTAGCTTCTCATGATTGATTAGTAGACAATCTAATACTTAGGCTTTTTTGCCTTAGGCTCATCAGCTTGTGAGAGGACTTTAGGATTTGTCTACCTATAAAAATACTTTAGACCCATCTACCTTCATTAAGAATTTTAGGTTTGTCCACCTTAAAATAGGACATACTAGTTTGTACCTGCACATATTTTATCTAAATATTTTTGCACTAATTTATCTCAATTCCCTCGAACTAATTGTCTTTATAAAGGTTGCACCATAGATTTTTGTGAAAGATTTAGCTGACAACTCTAAGTAATGAACTGGGGAAATTTGTTGGAAGAGAATATCAAACTTATAAACAAAGGTCAATGATCTATATTCTTTAGCTCCATTCGACCTATGTCCCACGAGCATGAGATATATAGATCCAACTCCGAAATCCTAATTCAATCAACTCTTATTATAATACCCCAACTCCTCTCTATATCTAATGTCATCATTACTCGACACCGGGGCATTTTTGTGAATAAGGTGAGACAAAAGGTTTTTTTGGCCTTAGAGTTTGAAACGATATCTTGAAGAGTCCTACATAAGGGTGCGTTGTATGCTACACTTATAATTAGGAGTCTATTAGTATATTCTCCATTCTCAGGTCTATCACCTCCTTTTGTTTTGCAAAATCACTATCTTAAACTATTAAACTACATTTTTCCTTTTTCGTGAACTTGGGATATATTAGAAACTCAAATAAGAGTTTGATTTCCTGCTCAATTTTGATGTCGGTGATCTATTCACCTTTTTATTCTTCGCCTCTTTCTCAAGAATGCCCTTATATTCTCAAAATACTTTTCATGCTTTGTATTAGTTATTCTTTGTATCCTTCTCATGTTGTAAATCCACCCTTATCTTCTATAAATCCTTCTCAAGCTTTGTATTCACTATTCTTAGCATCCTTCTCAAGTTTTAGATTCGCCCTTATGTTTTCCGCATCTTTCTCAAGCAATGTATTAACTCTTTCTCGCATCCTTCTCAACTTTATATATATATATATATATATATATATATATATATATATATACACTTTCTTCCTTCCCAAATATATTATCTCTCTTTATTCTATCCAAGTTTCATTTTTACTTTCACATCTGCCATCATTTTTCATCTTTCACCCGACACTGGGTGAAATATTTGAGAATGATGGTTGTTTGAATCCACTCCCCCTTATTTTCAAATCAGTGCTTTTTTATCTACAGAAGCCCTGATTCTCAAAAGCCCGAGATATGTAGGCAACTTGAAAATCAATGATCGGCCTCAACCTTTCCAAACTTTCCATTTGTTTTTGCAGTCTTCCTTAATTATGCAAAACCCTAACCTAATGGGTTATGATAAAATCTACTACTAGTTAGCTTCTATGCCCAGCAAACTTTTTCATCATTTTCAGCAAAAGAGCACAACGATTGACACTCAATTTTGTCCCTCCCTTTTCAAATAGTTTCTCTTGAGCACCTTATGATACATTGTTAATTTTGCAATTATTATTATTTTATGTTAATGTCATCATGTTTCTTGTCTTGGGACATTAACATTCTAATACTATTAAATTTGACTATCATTATTATTGCTACTACTACTATTTTTGTAAATCAATATATTGTTGTCCTAATATTGTAATTGATATTAACATCTATTATCAATTTTAATTTTGTCCTAATTGTGTCACTACGAGAATATAGCCCGGATCTAGACACGGAATTAATATTCTATGAGTTTACAATACTTTCGACGCTTAAAACTAAGAAAATATATAATATTCCAAAAGCCCTAAGATCAGACAGAGAGTTGAAATGGAGAAAATAGGATCTTTTGCACCAGGTCACAGGACGAGTCATCCAGTGAACCGTGAGATGCACAAGGATTCATTAGGTGACTCATGGAGTGGAGGGTGGACATGATTGGATTTTTGGTAAGGGGTTGACCACGGGAGTGACCACAAATCGTGGCCAGGACAATGAGTCGTTAAGTCACTCATGGTCCATATTTGGCTTGAGGGTTGAAGGTTTTGTTAGTGTTCCCAACGTCTGGACACCACGAGTTTTCAGGTACACCATGAGTCATGGTGTCCCTCGTGGTGACCCGTGATGAGAAAGTTCTAGTGTTGGTGATGAGAAAGACCACGAGTCATGGTGAGTAGCAATGAATCGTCCAGTCCCTCATTAGGACTGGAAACGTGATTTTTCTGCAAAATTCTTAAGGATTTTTCAATAATTTTCTGAACTCCTAGATTCTAAACTACGCCGTTTTGGGCATGTTTTTCAAAAAATTAAAGGGATAATTGACTAAATTCCTCTCACTTTCACTCAACTCTCGATCTCCCAAAATCAAAAGTATGATTTATGCAGGCAGTTCTCGCAAAGCAAGCTAGGGAATTCGACTCTTATTCTCATATACTCAAGGGTTTTCTCTGGGTTTTTCTTCACCAAGTATGTGAGAATTTAGCTAGGGAATTGTCCTTCCCTTGTGCCCTAAAAACCCAGTTAAATTTTCTTATCAGTTTTAGCCCTGAGATTTTGAAATTTAGAAATCTTGTAGTCAGAATCCGATTCAATTCATCTGGAATGTTGTTCATATTGTTAGCTACTATATTCCCATTACATAGAGATCATGTTGATACTTCTTCCAGTAAATGGGTTTTAGCCCTAGTTCTTGAGTACATAAATTAGGGTTTTCCACAATAGTATAGACATTATGTTGCTTGACTCTATCAGTGTTGGAAATTCCATGATTTTATTATCAGCTAAATGCTCAATCAGTTGCACGCTAGCTCAGTTTCAGTCATGATGTTAATATCTTCAGTATCTTTTAGTAGTGTTAGCTGATCAGTTTAACTATAGTCTTTTCTTGAGGTGTTAGTAATACCTCCTAGATATCAGTTATTAGAATCATTTATCAGTTAACAGTTAGTTCTACAGACAGTTATGACGCTTCCAGATAAACAGCTCTGACCAGACTTAGAACACCAATTATAGTATTCGATCCGATAAGACTCTTAGGGCACATCAAGATCTTTGAGCTATCAGCTTGGTAGTAGAAGTCATGTTAGGACTATTCAGTGGAAGCAGGACTTAGCACCAAGAGGTTCGGGGTTCTAGCGCACCCAAGTTCCCAGAACTACGTTTCCACCGTAGGTTATTTTTGCCTTAATGGGCCTAGATTTTTGATCGCCCAGTTCATGCCTTTATACCCTAGTAAGGTATATTGGGTCCTATCGATGGGGCATACACATCGAACTCAATATTTAACTCACGTGGTTATATGTCATCTATAGACTCTCCCACTAGTCAGTTCAGTTTAGTTTAGCTCAGTTCAGTATCTCAGATCCAGGACATGTCTATGACCAACAACTAGGGTCATTATTGACCATATTAGGTAAATTTCAGTTATGTTAGTTTCCAGTATTTCAGTTGGTTATTTCATGTAGTTTCAATTCAGTTACTTATTCCTTCATGCATATTATATCTCACTTACTCAGTACATTCAAAGTACTGACGCATACCTTCTATGTTGTATCGTATCATGATATAGGCATAGGTTCTCAGTCCCAGCATCGTTAATAGTTCCCTCAGACGATATCAGTAGCATCTTTTGGTTATTCCTCATCTTTCATGGACGGTATTTACTTTAAGTTATTTCCTTACAGTTAGATTTTAGATTTAGTTGGGGGGGCTTGTCCTAGAAACACATCATTAATTAGTTGGCTTTCAAACATAAACATAGATATTCAGTATTGTTTGTTTTTCAAATATATTCACTCTTATCAAATCAATTTTCTTAAATGATTTTATGTATTTAAAGCTTACGCTTAAGTTTACTCAGTTTACCACTGTAATGATAGACCATGGGTTGGCTTTGGGTCACTTGTGGCACAAAGTACCTGTCTCATCCAGGGTATAGACTTGGGTCATGAAAAACTTGGTATCAGAGCACTAGGTTTAGAGTATCCTAGGATGTACGAAAGACGCGTCAAGTAGAGTCCTTTTTATAGGTGTGAAGCGCGCCACACTTATGATGGGGAGGCTATAAGACGTTATTAAGAAAACTCCCTTTTGTTCATACTTTTTATCGTGAGAGGAAGTTCAATTCCAGAAACATTCTCCTAACTCGTGCTCTATTTTGTTTCGGTGAAAATATGCCTCCAAAATGAGGAAATAGAAGGAGGGTTGACAACGCTAATCGGCCTACTCCACCTGCTCCAGCAACCCCTCAGGACAATCAAGTGTCCTCAGCAGAACTTAGAGCAGCAATCCAACTGCTAGCTTAGAAAATGACTAATCAAGTGAACTAGCAGGTGGTTCCAATGAACACAAATGGGTTCGCAGAAGTTTCTAGGGTTCGAGATTTCAGCCGAATGAACTCTCCCTCGTTTCATTGATCTAATGTCGGAGAGGACCCACAGGAGTTTGTAGATGAGTTGCAAAAGATCACTCGGATTATGGGTGTTAGTTTCACGAAGAGAGATGATCTGGCCAAACCAGTTGAAAGGGGTGGCTTAGATTTGGTACGATCAGTAGAAGGAAGGGAGACCAGAAGGAACAGAACTGGTAGAATGGGAAGAGTTCACCACAGCATTTTTAGATAGATTCTTCCCCTGGAGCTAAGGGAGGCTAAGGTCGTAGAGCTCATGAACTTGAAGTAGGGTAATAGGACTGTGGAGGAATATGCATTGGAGTTCACTTGGTTGTCGAGGTATGCTCCAAAGACGGTAGCCGAGCCAAGGGCTCGCATGCTTAAGTTCTTCAACTGAGTATCAATCTTGGTACATAAGGAGTGCGGGACCGCGATGCTCATAAAGGATATTGACCTCTCCAGCCTAATCGTTGATGCCAAGCAGATTGAGGCAAAAAAGCTGAAGGATATGGAGCGGGAGAACAAGCAGGCTAGAATGGCTAAATCAAACTATGGCCACCAGAGGTCCAACGGTAGTAGCCGCCCACAGCAGCAATAATAGAGGATTCCAACATCCACCTCATCTAGTGCCCCTACTTTTCGATCTAGCAAGGATCGGAAGGGTGGAGCATCTGGCTTTATGTCCAAGAGTTATAGTGCTAGCAACCATTATCCATCTTGCCCTAGGTGTTGCAAGAACCATCTAGGTGAATGCCTCTAGGGCAAAGAGGGTTGCTTTGGGTGTGGACAGCTAGGTCACTAGCTAATAGAATATCCGTCAGCAGGACAGGGGAGATCACAGTCTACCACTTAAGCAGGCCGTCCAGCTTAGCAGGGTAACACTTCAGATATGGATGGTGATCAGTGCCAAAACTGTTCTTATGCTTTGTCCTCTCGTCAAGATCAAGAAAGCTCACCTGACGTGGTCACGGGTATGTTACATATCTTCCATCTAGATGTGTATGCCCTACTAGATCTTGGATCCACACTATCATTCGTGACTCCCTATGTGGCTGTCTAGTTTGAAATCATCTAGAAGTCCTCTTAGAACCATTCTCAGTCTCTACCCTAGTTGGTCAGTCAGTTAGAGCCAGTTGGGTGTATAGATACTGCCTAGTCTCAGTATTGAGTAAATTTATTCCAGCTAATCTAGTAGAGTTCAACATGATCGATCTCAACCTCATTCTTGGCATGGTTTGGATACACTCTGATTATGTCTCAATCGACTGCAGAACTAGAGTCCTAAGATTTTAGTTTCCAAATGAGCCAGTTCTAGAGTGAAGGGGTAGTAGTTTCGCGCCTAAGGGACTGTTTGTTTCCTACCTTAAGGAAAGGAAGCTCATTTTTAGGGGTGCATCTATCACCTAGCTCGGGTCAAAAATTCTAGCTCTATGACCTCAACTATCAAGTCAGTTTCAGTTGTTAGAAAATTTTCTAACGTGTTTCCCGAAGATCTTCTCGGAGTCCTTCCCGAGCGGGAAATAGACTTTGGCATAGGCCTTCTTCCAGACACTCAGCCCATCTCTATTCCTCCTTACAGAATGGCTCCAGATGATCTTAATAAGTTGAAGGAACAACTAAATGATGGTTTCATCAGGCCCAATATCTCTCCATGGGGTGCTCCAGTGTTGTTCATGCAAGAGAACAATGGTACTCTCAAAATGTGTATCAGCTACCTCCAACTTAACAAAGTTACAGTTAAGAATAGGTACCCCCTACCTAGGATGGACGACTTGTTCAATCAACTTGAAGGAGCCAGTTTTTTTTCCTAGGTAAATCTCAAGTAGGGGTATCATCAGCTTAGAGTCAGAGAATGTGACATACAGAAAACAACCTTCACAACTCGGTATGGTCACTTTGAATTTGTGGTTAAGTCCTTCGGACTAATTAATGTCCTGACAGCTTTCATGGACCTAATGAAAAGGCTTTTCATGCCGTATCTAGACATGTTTGTCATTAAATTAATTCATGACATTCTGGTATAGTACAGAAACAAGGAAGAACATGCTAACCGCCTGAGGATAGTGTTAAAGACACATGGAGACTGTCAGTTGTTCGCTAAATTAAGCAAATTTGAATTCTGGTTGAAGTATATGACTTTCCTTGGCCACATGGTCTCAGGTGAGGGTATTCGAGTAGATCCTCAAAACATAGCAGTGGTGAAAGACTAGCCAAGACCTACTTCCCAACATATATCAGAAGTTTCCTAGGTCTAGCCAGCTATTACCAATGATTTGAATAAGGATTTTCCTCTATTGCATCTCCTTTGACTAAGCTAACTCAGAAAAAGATGAAGTTTCAGTTGTTAGATGCGTGTAAGAAGAGTTTTCAAGAGTTGAAGACACGACTCATTATCGCTCCAGTTTTAACCTTACCAGAAGGAGCAAATGGGTTCGTAGTATATTGTGATGCTTCTAGAGTTGGACTCGATTGCATTCTGATGCAGCAGGGTAAGGTTATAGCTTATGCCTCTAGATAGATCAAGATTCATGAGAAGAACTATCCAACTCATGATCTCGAGTTGGCAGCAATAGTGTTTGCTTTGAAGATATGGAGGCATTACCTCTATGGGGTTCACGTGGATGTTTTCACTAACCACAAGAGCCTTCAGTATATGTTCAGTCAGAAAGACTTGAATCTTCATCAGAGAAAGTGGTTTGAGCTATTGAAGGATTATGACATGGGTGTGCTATACCACCCGAGCAAGGTCAATGTGGTGGTTGATGCCCTAAGCAGGATGTCCATGGGGAGCATTGCTCATGTAGAAGAGGGCAGAAAGGAGTTAGCAAAAGATATTCACAAATTAGCTCGATTGGGAGTTCAATTGATTGATCCAGCTGAGGGCGGAGTAGTACTTGAGAGTGTGTTAGAATCTTCGTTAGTTGTTGAAGTTAAGTCAAAGAAGGATGAAGATCCCATACCGCTTAAGATAAAAGAAGTAGTTCTCAGAAAAGAAGTAGAGGCTTTCTCCAAAGGGGGAGATGGTGTGCTTCATTACTAGGGCAGACTATGTGTACCGGATGTAGGTGACTTGAGACAACAGATACTGGTAGAAGCACACAGTTCCAGATATTCTATCCACCTAGGTTTCAATGAGATGTACTATGATCTACGGGAAATCTACTGGTGGAACGGCATGAAGAGAGATATTGCAGAATTTGTGGCTAAGTGCTTGAACTGCCAGCAGGTTAAAATTAAACATCAGAGACCTGGAGGTATGACTCAGGATATCAGCATACCCACGTGGAAGTGGGAAGAAGTGAATATGGACTTTAATACAGGTCTACCTCATACTCGCTGGCAACATGACTCGATTTGGGTGATAGTAGATCGGATGACCAAGTCAGCACATTTCCTCCTAGTTAAAACTAAGGACTCAGTTGAGGATTATGCTAGGTTGTACATCGAGGAATTGGTCAGACTACATGGAGTTCCTTTGTCCATCATTTCATATAGAGGTACCCAGTTCACCTCGCATTTCAGGAAGTCATTTTAGAAAGGACTCAGTACTCAGGTCAAGCTCAGCACAACTTTTCACCCTCAAATCGATGGACAAGCTGAGAGGACTATTCAGACCATAGAAGATATACTGGGAGCTTGTGTGATCGACTTCAAGGGCAATTGGGATGATTACTGCCTCTCATCAAGTTTGCACACAACAACGGCTAGCACTCCAGTATTTAGATAGCCTCATTTGAGGCATTATACGGTAGGAGGTGTATGTCTCCTATAGGGTCATTTGAAGTTGGTGAAGCTACCTTGATAGGACCATACTCAATTCATGAAGTTGTGTAGAAAGTGCAACTTCTCTGGGAAAGGGAAAGGTTGAAAACAGCTGAAAACCAACAAAAGTCATATGCCGATATGAGGAGGGGAAAGTTAGAATTTGTTGTAGATAAATGGGTGTACTTGAAAATTTCCCCCATGAAAGGGGTGATGAGGTTTGGAAAGAAAGGGAAGCTCAGTCCGAGGTATGTAGGACCCTATAGGATTCGGAGGTGAATTGGCAATGTACCCTATGAGCTAGAATTACCTACAGAATAAGAATCTGTGCACCCAGTCTTTCATGTCTCACTATTGAAGAAGTGCATCAGTGATCCGAGCTCAATTGTGCCATTAGACAATGTGGAAGTGAAAGATAGTCTCTCTTACGAAAAAGTCCAAGTCTAGGTCCTAGACCGTTAGGTCTGTAAGATGAGGAACAAGGAAATCACTGCAGTGAAAGTCTTGTGGAGGAACCAGCTAGTTGAGGGAGCCACATGGGAGGCAGAAGCAGACATGATAGCTAAATATCCTCATTTGTTCCCTTTCAGTTTAGTTTCAGCATCAGGTATTAAATTCCTCCTTAGTACTCTATTCAGTTTCATGTTCAGTTCATGTGTCCCAAGTTTCTTTTATGTCAATGTATGTATGTTTGGTTCATAAATTTAGTTCAGCCATGTGGTTCAGTTCGGAGTCAGTCACTTCGTCAGTAATCAGGTTTAAATGTTCAGTATTTGGTATGGTGATTACATTTCTCAACTTTTTAATGCGTTTACCAACATTCAGGGATGAATGTTCCTAAGGCGGAGATATTGTAATACCCTAAACGCTGTAAGATCAGACCTGAGGGTCGAAATGGAGAAAACAGAATTTTCTACACCAAGTCACAAGAAGAATCGTCCAGTGACCTGTGAGGTGCACTGTGAGTCATTAGGTGACTCGTGGAGTGGAGGGTGAACTTGATTGTGTTTTTGGTTAAGGGGTTGACCATGAGAGAGTCCACGAATCGTGGCTAGGACCATGAGTCATTAAGTCACTCGTGGTCAGTAGTTGGCTTGAGGGTTGAAGGTTTTCACAGTGTTCCCAATGACTGGTCACCACGAGTCGTTAGGTACACCACGAGTCGTGGTGTCCCTCGTGGTGACCCGTGATGAGAAAGTTCCATTACTGGCGACGAGATAGACCACGAGTCATGGTCACTAGCAGCGAATCATCTAGTCCCACGTTGGGACTGGCAACATGATTTTTCTATGAAATTCTTAAGGACTTTTCAATAATTTTCTAAACTCCTAAACTCTACACTATGCTGTTTTGGGCATGTTTTTCAAATAATTAAAGGGATAATCGACTAAATCCATCTCACTTTCACTCAAGTATCCATCTTCCAACATCATAAGTACGCTTTACGCAGGCAGTTCTCCCAAAGCAAGCTAGGGAATTCGATTCTTCTTCTGAGACTCTCAAGGGTTTCCTCCGGGTTTTTCTTCACCAGGTATGTGAGAATTTAACAAGGGAATTGTCCTTCCCTTGTACCCTAAAAAACCATATAAATATTCTTATCAGTTCTAGCCCTAAGGTTTCGAAATTTAGTAATTTTTCAGTCAGAATCTAATTCAATTAATGTGGAATGTTGTTCCTAGTGTTAGCTTCTACATTCCCATTACTTAGAGATCATGTTGATACATGTTTTCTGTAAATGAGTTTTAGCCCTAGTTCTTGAATATAGAAATTAGGGTCTTGCATAATTGTGTAAACATAATGTTGCTTGACTCTATCAGTGTTGGAAATTCCATGATTTTATTATCAGTTAAATGCTCAGTCAGTTGCATGCTAGCTCAATTTTAGTCATGATGTTAATATCTTTAGTATCTTTCAGTAATGTCAGTTGATCAGTTTTACTATAGTCTTTTCTTGAGGTGTCAGTAATGTCTCTGAGATAACAGTTATTAGAATCAGTTATCAGTTAACAGTTAGTTCTACAGACGGTTATGACGCTTCCATATAAGAAGCTCTGACCAGTCTTAGAACACCAGTTATAGTACTTGGTCCAATAAGACTCTCAGGGTACTTCCTGATAAGTATTCCTGACTTAGTCTTGGGCCCTAGTTTCGAGCTATCAGCTTGGTAGTAGTAATCATGATAGGAATATTCAGTGGGAGCAGGACTTAGCACCAAGAGGGCCGGGGTTCCAGCACACCTAGGTTCCTAGAACTATGTTTCCATCATAGATTATTTTTACCCTAATAGGCCAAGATTTGTGATCACCCAGTTCATGCCTTTATACCCTGGTAAGGTATATTTGGTCCTATCAATGGGGCGTATATATCAAACTCCACGTTTAGCTCACATGGTTATATATCAGCTATAGACTCTCCCACTATCCAGTACAGTCTCACCCAGTTCAGTTCGGTTCAGTTTAGCTCAGTTCAATATCTCAGATCCAGGGCATGTCTATGACTATCAGCCAGGGTCATTATTGACCATATTAGTTACATTTCAGTTATGTCAGTTTCCAGTATTTCAGTTGGTCATTCCATGTAGTTTCAGTTCAGTTACTTATTCCTTCATGCTTATTATATATAACTTATTCAGTACATTCACAGTAATGACGCATACCTTCTATGTTGTATCGTATCATGATACAGGCACAGGTTCTCAGTCCCAGCATCGTCAGTAGTTCCTTCCAAAGATATTAGCAACATCTTTTAGTGAGTACTAATCTTTCGAGGATTGTATTTACTTTCAGTCGGTTCCTTACAATTAGATTTTAGAGTTAGCTGGGGGGGCTTGTCCCAGAAACTTATCATTTATTAGTTGGCTTTCAGACATAGACATAGATATTCCATATTTTTTGTTTTTACGATGTATTGAATCTTATCAAATTAGTTTTCTTAAATGATTTTATTTATTTAAAGCTTCCGCTTATTTTTTGCTGAGTTTACCAGTGTAATGATAGACCATGGGTTGGCTTGTGGAACCAATTACCGTGTCTCGTCCAAGGTATGGACTCGGGTCGTGATAAAATTGCATGGACTTAGGTATTTTTATATGGAAATGAGGCACTTTTACTTTGATTTCAGGGAAAATAAGTGTTGGAGCAAATATGTGGAAAAGAAGCCTTAAAATGCAGAAAACCAGCCTAAGTACCAATCTCAATGCGAGCCGTACCTTGATTGTACGAGCCGTACTGAGAACCGTGATGAATGTCAAAAGGCTGAAGTGGGAATGAGGTAACATACGACTATCAGTACAAGCCATAACTGGATTCGTGGAATTATTCAGAAGAAATTGCACAAAGGTAGACTCTTGGTACGGATGGACTCACAAACCATGGCATCAATGCACGAATCGTACAAGGAGCCATGGCGAACTTCAGAAGTTTCTTCAGCACTTGGCAGAACTTCATACAGTATGAGTCATAGGGAGAAGGTACGAGTCGTACCACAAGACTCGTAAAGAATTCCAGAAGATGTCAGAGTTCTCAGGGCCCAACCATGGAAGCATTGTACAACTCGTAGGATGAAGGTACGAGATGTACCATCCTGCCAACACTTAGCCAAATCTGTAGCAGCCAAGGAATTATGGAAAGTAGGTACGACAAGTACAATCCTGCTATAGGTCATAGGTCCAGTTGTAACACAGTCAGCACCAGATATGGAAAACTCTCAATTAGCTTAGTAAAAGGTTCCTAATGTCTGCATAAATAGCCTTTATGTTTTATTTTAGTTAGAGAAGGACATAGCTGAGCTAGTACACGTGTGAAGAATTAGTTTTGTGAATTTTTATCAAGTTTTGAGGAGCAATTCTTAGGATCAAATTCTTGATTTCATACATTGTCCTTGAGATTTTTCTTTGATAATCTAATCGTGTTTTCTTCTAATTGTTGCTATAAGTATTTAGTTATGTATTTGTCTATGAATACAAATTATAGTCTTACAACCATGAGAGGCTAAAAGCTCCACAACTAGGGGTTGTGGGAACCATGGCGGATTAAAGAATTAGGGTTGCACAAAGTGATTTAAAACTAATGCAAAATGTTTGTATTGTATTCTCTTCATGTTTAAATGTTTCTTAATGGTGTACAACTTTAGGACTTTCCAGAATTCTTTACTTTCTTGAACCTAGAGAAGTAGAGATTAGGAAAAGAGAAATACAACCAAGCCTTGGTCTTTACGATCATTGTATTAATTTGAGTTGTGGTCACAGGATAGTTAAATTTGAAACATATTGATAACAGTTAGTTTGAAATCCCTCATGAGGCCTGGCTCGGTGATTGAGTATAGTCATCCAATAGGGATGAACCAGTCGTTTGGATGAACCCTAGTTATCAGTTCTACAAGTAAGCATTGGGATTGATGACATGAGTATATCTGAAGTAGTTATGAACCCATGGGGAACACTTAGCCTAGTTGTTTGCAAATCTTGATTTAAATCACAACTATAGTCTTTGTTTTAGAATTATTTTCCTTAAACACCCCAATTTGGAGTTAATTGTAATACCATGGAAGTGCCCAAGACTAGACCCGGGATTTTAAAATGAAAAGTGTCTGAAATATGGAAGAGATTCACTGAACTGGTCATGGTACGGATTTTTGGATCCAACAACGATCCATTAGATGTGGCTGCGTTGAGGTAGTAGAAGTTTGGAGTTGGGAGTAACAGGTCTAGGAACGACTCGTTGTTTGATGTTACCAGTCATCCGATAGAGTCATTATGAGACTGGACATTAGTCGAGGAGGAAGTAATGAGTCGTGGAATGACTCATTGCGAGTAACAATGGGCCGTGGTAGTAACCATGGGATGGAGCAGGAAAATCTCCAGTCGAGGTGACGGATGGAAACCACGACTCGTTAGAAGTAGGCACGAGTCATGGTGTGGCTCGTGGGAAAGTCCAGGTGTAGGTCGTCAAGGGGAAGTAACGGGAGGATGCAACGGACAGTTCTTTGTTGTAACGACTCATCCTGTCGACTCGTGGTATTAGAATCTGAGAAGTTAAGAATTTGTAGGAGATGTAACGGACGGATACCACGAGTCGTGGTATCAAGGTACGACTTGTAGGGTCGATCATTGTCACTGATAGTGCAGAATTTTAGGAAATTCATTAAGGGTATTTTCATCATTTCTAAGTCCTAGGGTCCTAAACTACGTTGTTTAAGCCTCGAAATGCAGTGTTTTATGAGGGAAAAATCTATCCTAGGCTTATTCACATCCATGCATGCAAATTGAAGGGGTTTAGGAGGTGATCAAGTTAGACTTTCTTCAAGCTTTTCTTCAATCTTTCATTGGGAAATCAAGGAGTGGTAAAATCAAATCTTCCCTAGGTATGTAGGTTTATGAATAGATGAATTCATTCACACCCAAATCATGAATATTCATATGTTGATTCTATGGGGTTTTAACCCAATGCATAATATTCCTAATTTCCTACATGGGTATGATTTAAAGATGTTTCTAGCATTGAATTATGATTCATGGGAAAGTTTTACGTTATTTTCAACGAAAATCGTATTTCAAGTTCTGTATATTAAAATGTCCAGTTATGAGAAATTCATGAAAGTTGAGATTTATGATAAATGTTCAAGTATGATGAGAAATTATCGATGAAAAGCATGTTTCTAAGTTACCCATGTTTATGATCATGTTTTTAAGAGATTTATGTATTTTTCAAGCATGTTAAAGTATCAGGCAATGCCCATATATTCAAGTATGATCTATGATTTTACGAATTTAGCTTACCAGATGGTTTTGGACCGAAGACTCCAATTTATATTCAGCTTGTGGTATGGTTTCAGCAAATAGCTCCTCATATGTATGATTTAGATTTATATATATTCATGATTGTTCAACTTCATCAATAGACGATGGTTAGCTTGGTTGAAAAATGATGGGGAGCATATGTAATTTTTGGGAGTAGTGTCTAGCACCGAGTAGGCTAAGGGTCGATCACCCTATGCCTTAGAACTACACGCCAACATAGGTTTATACATATCTTATTTATACTTTGGGACCTCCATTGTGATCTATCCCCTGCCCCGATTGGGCCACGAGCTTGATATCGATATCATGATTTCATCCTTAGCCTGGCAAAGCTTTGGATGGCTCTACCCACTTGAGTGTGATAGTTGGAACCACGTAAGCTCTATCGTGGTATGTCGGTTATATGATGAGTCTCCCATTGTTCCTCATAATTTCAGTTATGCATGTTTATCACTCATGATATATATACATGTTCTAAAGAAGGTTTGACCCAATGTTCAGTTTTACTTATGATTATCAGATTTCAGCTTTGGGTCAATTGATTCAGTTATGATGTTATGTTATGTTGAGGTCTTGATTTCAGAAAATAACATACAAGCCCTACTCTTAGATTTTTATCTTGATCATGTTTTATATTATGCATGTTTTAAATGATTTTATTTATTTAAAAGGTTTTACTTACCTTGCATACTCAATACATTCCACGTACTGACCACATACTCTATGCTATATCATTTCATGATAAAAGCCCCGATCTTCACACTTAGCCCCATTACGAGCCAGCTTCGGAGTTAGCATCAGTCCTTGTTGGTGAGTCCTCATATGTTGAGGGCCCCTATTTTATGCAGTTATGTTGTGTATGTTTAGTTTTAGACGTAGAGAGTTAGTTGGGGTCTTTTCCCATTAACTCATCAGACTTAGAGGCTTTTCAGACAACAGATTGTATTCAGCTTTAGACTCGTCATGTATTTATGGTTTTTATGTTATGCTAGACTTCTGCTATGATTATTATGTAAATTATTCCGCTTGATTGACTGAGTTAGATATATGTTTATATCATGGATCGAATTGGAGTCTCTCAGGGCTCCTTGTCCCATGTCTTGATCCGGGTCCATGCTTAGGTCATGAAAATAACTCACCAGTAAGTTCAATTATCGGCATTAGTCTAGATCTTACCCTATTCCCTGTGGGATGATCATTTTCCTTTCATAGAGTTTTTTTACAATAATAGTTACCACTCCAGCATTTAGATGGCTCCATTTAAGGCTCTCTATAGGCGGAGGTATAGATCGCCTGTGGTTGGTTCAAGGTGGGTAAGGCTACGTTGATAGGGCTAGATTCCATTCATGAGGCCATGGAGAAAGTTCAGCTTATTAGGAAAATTCTAAAAATAGCTCAGAGTCTTCAGAATTCATATTAAGGATGTCAGGTAGAGAGAGCTTGAGTTCGAGGTTGATGATTGGATATTTCTGAAGGTGTCTCCCATGAAGGGAGTGATGAGGTTTAGGAAGAAAGGTAAGCTTAGTCCCTGATAAGTTGGTCCTTATAGGATTTTGAGGTGAATTTGTAAAGTGGCATATGAGTTGGAGCTATCAGCAGAGTTAGCCTCGGTACATCTAGTTTTCCATGTATCTCTATTGAAGAATTGCATTGCTAACCCAGTCTTGGTTGTATCGGTGGAGAGCATAGGTGTGAAAGATAACTTTACATCTGAGGAGGTTCCCGTTGAGATCCTTAATCGATAGGTTCGAAATCTTAGAAACAAAGAAATAACTTTAGTGAAGGTTTTGTGGAGGAATCAACTTATTCAAGGAGCTATGTGGGAAGCCGAAGAAGATATGATAGCTAGATACCCATATTTTTCCCTTCTGGTCCAATTTTAGCATGAGGTATCAGTTTCCTACCTATTATTCTATTCAGTTTCATGTTAAGTTCATGTCTCTCAGTTCCTTTCATGTTTTAGCATGAATGTATGAATCATGCATTCAATTTAGTCGTGTGTATCAATCTGGAGTCATCCACACCATCATGTTTCAACTTCAGAGGTTTAGCATGAGTGAATGTTTACAAACTTCCCATGTATGAATATATGATTTTGACTTATGAAGTCTATTTCAAGTGTGAATGATTTTAAGATTTTGGCAAGCCCACACATGTTAAGTATATTTTCATGATTTAGCTAAGGCTAATAAGATTAGCTTATGATATTTTTTGAAGTAAAGACTTCCCATGTTCAGATTTCAGACTATGCATATGATTATGATTTCAGCTTCTTTGAAAAATAATGGGAGCTGTGTGCATGTGGGAGTAGTGTCTAGCACCGAGTAGGCTTGGGGTTTCAATGTTCCCCGATCTCAAAACTATGCGCCTACGTAGGTATATTTATATTTGGGACCTCTCAAGAGAGTTTTCCCTGTCTCAATGGGCCTTCAACTTGATATTGATATCATGGTAGCGTTCTTAGCCTGTCAAGATTTTGGACGGCTCTGCCCACTTGAGTTTGATAGTTGGGGCATCATGTAAGCTCCATGGTGATTTTGTGTCAGTTGTGATGAGTCTCCCATTATTCCTCATTATTTCAGTTATTCATATTTATGACTTATGATATTATGTTTTGTATCAGTTTTGACCCAATGATCAGTTTATGAGTTTTTACTTATGATTTCAGCTATAACAAGTCATATGATTTCTATTTTAGCTTTTGGTCATCCTATTTAGATATGATATTTAGCTTATGACTATACATGTTTTAGATTCAAATTTCAATTGCTCTCATGATCTTATGATTTATGTTTATATGCATGATTTCAGTTAATATTTACTCAGTATGTTTTACTTACCTTGATACTCATTACATTCCAAGTACTGACCGTATACTCTATGATGTATCATTTCATGATACAGGTCCAGACCATCAGACTCAGTTCCGTTGTTAGTCTAGCTTGCATAGCTTAGCTCAGTTTCCCATCTTTGGTGAGTCCTTATCTTTTGAGGACCTTGAGTTTAGTATTGAGTTATGTTATATTTAGTTATAGACTTTAGCGAGCTAGTTAGGAATGTTGTCCCATCAGCTCATAAGACATGTTGGAGGCTTATCAGACAATATGTAGATATTCTGCTTTATCGAGCATTAACTCTGTTTTATAATTGTTATGATATTTAGGCTTCCACTTATTCATGTTCAGTTATTAGATTCCTCTTGATGTATGCTCTTTAGTTGTTATGTTCATGTCATGGGTCGTCTTAGAGTCATTCATTGTTTTAGGTCCTGTGTATCAATTTGGGGTCCTAGCAAGGGTCTTGACAAACTTGTTATCAGAGAAATGGTTTAGAGTGTCCTAGGGTATCTAAAATCCACATTGAGTAGATTCTTTTTCATGTGTGTGAAGCGCGCCACATTTATGGGGAAGAGACTACAAGACATTCTAGGAAATTTTCCTTCTTGCATGATCTAAGTCGTGCGATGAAGTATCTCTCTATTCTTCTAGCTTGTGCTATATGCAATTACAGAAACATGCCTCCTCGCCAAGTGAATGGATGAAGGAATGGCAATGGAAATGGCTATGATAATAGCAATAGAGACGGGCATCAGCAAGCCCCACTAGCAAATCCTATGCCCGAGTAGGTCACTCATGTCGAGTTTGGAGCAGCATTTTAGATATTGGCACAAGAGATGACTACTCAGGTCAATCAGCAAGCAGTGACTCATGTTCCTCAAAATGAGAATGTGGTAGCGGCTAGAGTTCGAGACTTTCCTAGGACAAATCCACCTAAGTTTCAGGGGTAGAAGGTGGATGAATACCCGTATGAATTTATTGAGGAGGTGCAGAAGATCACCCAAATTATGGGGGTGACTATTGAGGAGGTGCATAAGATCACCCAAATTCACACTTTCTAAACTTTGCATACAACTAAAATCCTTGAGAGTCTGCAACACTATCCTCAAATTGAGCAGCGTGCTCCTCTTTGCTCTGAGTGTATATAAGGATGTCATCAATGAATACAATCACGAACATGTCCAGATATTCCTTGAACACCCTATTCATTAGATCCATAAAAGCTACAGGGGCATTGGTTAGTCCAAAAGGCATAACAACAAATTCATAGTGACCATACCGTGTCCTGAAAGCAGTCTTCGGGATGTCACTCTCCCGAACCCTGATCTGGTGGTACCCCGACCTGAGATCAATCTTGGAGAAACACTTGGCACCCTGAAGCTGGTCAAACAAATCATCGATCCTAGGTAAGGGGTTCTTGTTCTTGATGGTAACCTTGTTCAACTGTCGATAGTCAATACACATGCAAAGGGAACCGTCCTTCTTTCGAACAAATAACACTGGTGCACCCCATGGAGACTTACTTGGCCTAATAAAGCCCTTATCTAAAAGGTCCTTTAACTAATCCTTCAACTCTTTTATCTCGGCTGGAGACATTCTATAAGGCAGAATGGATATAGGCTTCGTGTCGAGAAGAAGATCTATACCGAAATCAATCTCCCGCTCGGGAGGGACACCTGACAAATCATCAGGAAAGACCTCCGGATACTCACGTACTACTGGTATGGATTGAATGGTCGGGGTATCAAACTCCACATCCTTAACCCTAGTTAGATGGTACATGAAACCCTTAGAAGTCATCTTCCTAGCCTTAAGGTAGGAAATGAATCGACCTACAGGCACAACTGAATTACCCTTCCATTCTAACACTAGCTCACCCAGAAATCTAAACTCTACTGATCGGGTTCTACAATTAACTGAAGCATAACATGCAAATAGCCAATCCATGATGAGAATAACATCAAAATCGGTCGTGGCTAACTCTTTCAAGTCTGTTGAGGTGACCTTATAAGGAATTGAGACTGGGCAATTTCTATATACCCGTCTAGTTATAATTAAGTTACCTACTGGAGTAGAAACTGAGAAGGGCTTTGATAAGACATCGGGACTGACTTCGAAGCTACTAGCTATATATGGTATCATAAAAGATAGGGTAGCCCCCGTATCTAGCAATTTATATACATCAACATGAAAGACTCTCAAAATACCGGTGACTACATCTGGTGAGGCCTCCTGCTCCTAACAAGTGGCTAAGGCATAGAATTTGTTCTTGCGCTGTCCACCAGCTATGCTAGTGGATGCCCCCTCATGTGCTATGCATGGGGGTGGGGCTATTGAACTAGAAGCTAGGCCTCGGTCCCCAACCGATCCTGTCTTGCCATGGGACAATCTCTGAGCATATGTCCAGGCTACCTACATCCAAAACATGCTCCTGACCCTGCCAAACATGGGCCTGTGTGTCCTCGGCCGCACCTATGACAAGCTGGAATGCTGGAGTCTACGGGCCTACTGCTATGACCTCTTGAGCCTGACTCTCGCCCCCTCTGATCATGTTTGGGTCTAGATGGTACACTTAGTGCTGAAGATGCTGGGGCTGATGGTCTCTGGTGGGTCCACTGTCGGCGCCCACAACCGGACCTCTGCTGAGAGAATTTGTGGTCCTCAGTCCTGGCCCTCTTGGCCTTCTTTTCCCTTGAATGTGCCGCCTCCATTTGTTGAGCGTACAACACAATGTGAGGGAATTCCATGTCTTGATGGAGCATAGCTGTCCTACACTCCTTGTCCAAATATCCTGCTATACCATGCACAAATCTGCTCACCCGCGCCCGCTTGTTGGCCACTAACTCCAGGGCATGCTTAGATAGGCGGGTGAACTCAAGGGCGTACTCCTGAATAGTCAACCTTCCTTGCTTTAGATTCACGAATTCAGCTGCCTTCAACTCCCTCATCTCTCGAGGGAAGAACCAATCTAGGAATGCTACTTAAAACTCCTCCCATGTTATCAGACCTGCTCCTGTGACCCTGTTGTCCTTCCACTAGTTGAACCAAATATATGCAACCCCCTTCAACTGGTAGCAGGCCAACTCTGCGCACTCGACACTACTCACCCCCATAACTTGGGTGATCTTGACAATCTCATCAATGAAATCATACAGGTCCTCATCTACCTTGGACCCCAGAAACTCCGGCAGGTTCATCCTTAAGAAGTCCCTGACTCAAGCCGCCGCCGCATTTCCATTTTATGGAACATGCGCAACAGCCAGTGATTGACCTGGGCGGTCAATTCCTACACAAGCATCTGAATGGCAGCTCGAAACTCAGCATGAGCGGATAGCTCCAGTGCCTGAGGCTCCTGAACTGGTGGGGCTGGCTGATGCTCATGACCGTTTCCATCCTCATGGCCTTCACCACCTCCATTTCTCCTTCCATTCATCCTTCTAGGAGCCATGATTCTGCAATCGCGAATAGCACAAATCAGGAGGATAGAAAGGCTCTTCATTGCACAACATAGATCATGAAAGAAGGGAACATTTCCTAAAACGTCTATTAGCCTCTTCGTCATAAGTATGGCGGCTTCACACCCATGAAAAAGACTCTACCTAACACGGATTTTAGACTCCCTAGGACACTTCAAACCTATGGCGCTGATACCAAGTTTGTCAAGACTCGAACGGAGGCCTGGATCTTCGACACGGGACAAGGGACCTCAAGAGACCCCAAGTTGACCCATGGCATAAGCATTCACTAACTCATTCAGTAAACATGAAGAAAACATAAGGTATAACTCAGTGGAAGTCTCATACAATGACACATCAGAATAATAACCGAAGTTACACATACATAAGTCTGAAAGCCTCTAATCTGAACGAGTTGATGAGACAAGACCCCAACTAACTCAACAATACTGAAACTGGAAATACATAAAGGAAAATTATAGTCTAGTCCTCGAAGGATGAGGACTCACCAATCTGAGCAAATACTAACTTTGGAAATTTTTCTAAGGACGAATCTGAATATGTGAGCCGGATCCTGTATCATGAAACGATATAGCATAGAAGTATGCGGTCAGTACGTGGAATGTACCGAGTATACAAGGTAAGTAAAAATTCTTTAGTAAAATAAATATTTTAAAACATTTCATAACATATCATAATATTTTAAGTATAAGTAGAAGGCTACATGCATTCATTCTGAAATAGTACTCTTATCATAATGTGTTCATGCATAACTTTAGAACATCATGACTGACTTGAGTGACTCAAAGATGAAACATAACATTTATATTGAAAAGCTGAATAATGATTCAAACCTTACTTTCTGAACATTGCATGCATAAGTAATCATCAAGAGTAATGAGTACGCAAAACTGAATCATATAGATAGTGGGAGACTCGTCACTTAACGGACATACCACGATAGAGCTTACGTGATCCCGACTATCACACTCAAGTGGGCAGAGCCATCCCAAACCTTGTCAGGGCCAAGGACACTACCATGATATGTATATCAAGCTGAAGGGCCAATCGGGCCGGGAATAGCTCACAAGGGCGGTCCCAATAATATAATAGTATCAACCTGTGTTGGTGCGTAGTTCGAGGGAATAGGGTAATCGACCCTTAACCCGCTCGGTGCTAGACTCTTCTCCCAACACATGCAATGCTCTACATTGTATATAATGAAGCTCAAAATGAAACCATGCATATCTCAACATCGCATGAAATGAAGCTCAACATTGTCTATTGACAAAGCTCATAATGAAATCATGCATAGAATAGACATCATATAGATATGAAGCTCAACATTGTCTATTGACAAAGCTCAATAATGACCTACATCTCAATTATGAATTCATGTATATGAGAAGCTCTATTTCAAAACATACCACAAGATCAATCATAGGTGGGAGCATCTACTCCAAATCATGTGGTAAACTACGTATAGAAATATTCACTCAACATACCACAAACTAGAATTTATAATAATAATAATTGAGGAAAAATTCACTTCAAACCATATGGTAAACTTATGTCAGGAAAATCATCACTTTAAATCAATATGTGAGCATCACCCAAAGCTTTATCATACTTGGATCTAATCAATTCATTTTGAAAACATCAACATAGTCATGGGTAGTTTTACAAACACGTTTTTCATCATTAACTTCACCATAATCACACATTTATCATAAATCTCTTCCTTTATGAACTCTTCACCCATGGGCATTTTAGATTCAAATTTTGGAAAATAATTTTTATAAGGGAAAACAAGTTAGAATCCACCCAAGCTTCATAAATCATCAATATAAATACTATCTAATCATACTCATGAATAAAGATTGAAGAATCGTGCAATTAGGTAAAACCCCATACTTGATCATAGATAATTTATCACATTTTGATAGGGATTGGGCATGGGTGTCGAAGAAAACACCCATTCATAGCCTTACATACCTAGGAATGGTTAATTCTAACACCCTCTAATTGCCCAACTGATATTCCAATTGAAAACCTTGAGATTTCACCTTGAACCTCCTCTTCAAACCTTCAAACTTGCATGCATGAGAATAATGGCTTAGGATAGATTTTCCCCTGCTAAAATCCCCTAAAACGAGCCTTAAACGACATAGTATAGGCCCCTAGAACTTAGGAATTACGAAAAGACCCTTACTAAATTTGCAGGAAATCACTGCCAGGTGACCTTAACGGGTGACCTGACGATTCGTCGGGATGGGCTATGACTCATCGAGTCGCCCGTCAAGTGCACTGGCTAACTGAACTGCTAGGGCTCGTAACGGGGAACTTAAAAACTCGTCCCTAGTGACCACTACTTGTGGTCACCTCCCGTTAAGTACAATGCCTTAACATCAATGAAAATCATCCTGCTTGCTCACAAGTCATTGGAACTGGCCACGACTTGTGGGGTCCCATCTGTTAGGTACACTGGATAATCCTCCCATAAATACCCCAACTCCACCCTACGATCAACATGATGACTCGTGGTGGCAAACCACGAGGCATTACTTCAGTCGTGGGGTCCTCATATCCTTGTTCACTCCAGGCATTCCCACGAGCCACCTGACGACTCGTGGGGTCTCCTCACGAATTGTCCCATGACTCATCCTATGCCTACAACATCAATTCCCCATTTTTCCAATTTCAATTCCCAGTTTCAATATCAGAGCTTTGAGGGTATAACATAGTCTCTTCATGCTTAGACGTTTCTTAGTGGTGTACAACGTTAGGACTTGCTCGAATTCTTTACTTGCTTGATCCTAGAGAGGTAGAGATTATGAAAAGAGAATTATAACAAATCCTTGATCTTGATGATCATTGTATTAACTTGAGTTGTGGTCATAGGGTAGTTATATTTGGGACATATTGATAACGTTTAGTTTGCAATCGCTCATGAGACCTGACCCGGTGATTGAGTATAGTCATCCAATAGAGACGAACCAGTCATTTGGATGAACCCTAGTTATTAGTTCTACAAGTAAGCATTGGTGATAATCACGTATGTATATCCGAAGCAGTTATGAACCCATGGGGAACACGAACCCTAGTTATCCTTCATTCTTGATTTCAACCAAACTTTTCACAGTTGTTTTAATTATTGCTTTCTTTAGAAACCCCAATTTGGAGTAACTAACCAACAAGATCACTTACCGGCTTTAGTCTAGCTCTTCCATATTCCTTGTGGGATCGACCCTGTTATACCCCGGGAGCTCAAATATAAGACCCGAGAGTTAAAACAGGGAAAAAGTAGAAATTGTTATTGCAGTCTCAGGATGAGTCCACTCACGACTCGTGAGGACAACCCACAAGTTGTCAGGTGACTCGTGGGGAAGGCCTGAGTTTTGAGAAGAAGTGTTGGAAGAGTTGAGACACCACAAGCGATACCACGACCCATGACCAGGACCCACAAGTCATTAGGTCAGCTGTGTGGACGGAAAAATAGTTGGGAAAAGGAAAGATGGGAAGTATAACTGACGAGAGTCCCCACGAGTTGTTGTCAGCCTTAACGATTCATGGGGTGAGTCGTTGGCTGGCTTGGAGTCCAATGTTTGGAAATGAGATAGTGTACTCAACGACTGGTGACCACAAATCGTGGTCACCTCTGACAAGTCGTGATGTGACCCGTTACGAGCCCATGAGAATAAATGATATAGTGTACTTGATGAGCAAAGTAACAAGTCGTTGCCCTAGCCACGAGTCATTAGGTCATCCGTTAGGACCACCTAACAGTGTTTTTTTGCAAATTTTGTAAAGGCCTTTTTGGAATTCCTAAGTTTCTAACCCTAAACTACGTCGTTTTAGCCTATGAAAGGTGGTTTTAGAGGGGGAAACTATCCTAAGGTCTTCATTCATGCATGCAAGAGAATAGAAGAGTGGTAGAGAGGTGATCAAATGGTGATTCAAGGTTTTCTTCTTCAATTTTTTTTATTCCTTTTTGGGAATTCAAGGGAGAGTAAGATTCAGCCTCCATCAGGTATGTAGGTTTATGAATGGGTGGTTTCTTCCACACTCGTGCCTAATTCCTCTCTACAACTATTAAATTCTATGATTGATCTATGGGGTTTTAACCCAAATGCATGAATTGTCTATTTCTAGACATTGGTATGAATTGATTATGATTTTATAATCGAATTGTGAAACATGGGATAATTTAATAATGAATTCCATTAAAAATTAAGTTTCTAGCCTTATGAATGTTGAAGCCCATTGATAAGATGATCATGAAAAGTGAGATTTATGAAGTATATGTGATAATGATGAGATCTTATGAGGAAAAGCATTATTTGAAGCTACCCATGTTTATAATTATGTTTTCAATGAGAATTGTATATTGCTAAGTATGATAAAGCTTTGGGCAATGCCCACATATTAAGTTTACATGATGATTTTCCCGAACTAAGCTTACCACGTTGTTTTGTAGCGAAGACTCCAAAATTTATATTCTAGTTTGTGGTATGTTTTGAGTTAAGCCTTCCTATACATAGCTTACCACATGGTTTTTGGAGCAAAGGCTCCCAAGTATTTTTTCAGCTTGTGGTATGTTTTGAACTAAAGCTTCTCATATGCATGATTTCATATTTCGGAGGAATTTAATCATTGAGCTTCATCAATAGACGATGTTGAGCATCATTATATACGATGTTTAGCATATGCATGTTTTTGGGAGTAGTGTCTGGCACCGAGTAGGCTAAGGGTCGATCACCCTATGCCTCAAAACCACGCGCCAACGTAGGTTGATACTATTATATGTTATTGGGACCTGCCTTGTTATCTATCCCCGCCCCTAATAGACCATGAGATTGATATCAATATCATGGTAGCGTCCTTAGCCATGGCAAGGTTTTGGACGGCTCTGCCCACTTGAGTGTAATAGTCAGGACCACGTAAGCTTTATAGTGGTATGTCGGTTAAAAGACTAGTCTCCCATTATTCCTCATGATTTCAGTTATGCATATTCATTATTTATGAGATTTATGTAAATGCATGTTCTAAAGCAGATTTGACTCAATGTTCAACTTTTACTTATAAGTGTCAGAATTCAGCTTTGAGTCAATCGATTCAGTCCTGATGTTATGAAGAGACTATGATTTTAGAACGAATGCATGCAAGCCTTACTCTCATTTTACTGATGTTTATGTTTAATTAATCCATTGTGTTTAAATGATTTTACTTACTTTTGCGATTTTACTTACCTTGCATACTTGGTACATTCCATGTACTAACCGCATACTTTCTATGCTTTATCATTTCATGATACGGGACCCGGCTCTCAAGTTCAGCCCCGCTCTTAGATGGCTTATCAAAGTTAGCGTCTGCTTTGTTGGTGAGTCCTCATCTTTTGAGGACTAGACTATCAATCTTTTCTTTTTGCATTTCAATTTTCAGCTTGTTGAGTTAGTTGGGGTCTTGTCCCATCAACTCATCATATTTAGAGGCTATTCAGACATATGTATGTGTTTAGCTTCGGATTTTATATTCTGATGTTATATTCAAGTTAGACTCCTGCTATGATTGTATTAATGGTTATTTAGTTCTTGATTGAGTTAGATGTATTCTTATTCAAAGGGTCGACTTGGGGTCTCTCGGGGATCCATGTCCCGTGTCACGATCTGGGCCACCGTTCGAGTCGTGACAAACTTGGTTTCAGAGCAATATGTTTGAAGTGTTCTATGACGAAGAGGTTATGAGACGTTTAGGAAATGTTCCCTTCTTTCATGATCTATGTCATGTGATGAAAAGTATTTCTATCCTTCTAATTTCATGCTATTTACGATTGCAGAATCATGGCTCCTCGAAGAATGAACGGAAGGAGGAACGGAGATGGTGAAGCCCACAAGTATGGAAATGGTCATGGGCATCAGCAAGCCCCACCGGTTCAGGAGCCCCAGGCACTGGAGCCAGCTGCCCATGCTGAGTTCGGGGCTACTATTCAGATGCTTGCACAGGCCTTGAACGCTAAGGTCAATCAGCAGGCCATTGCGCATGTTCTGCAAAATGGCAATGTGGCGGTGGCTCGAGTCAGAGACTTTTTGAGGATGAAACCGCTGGAGTTCCTTGGGCCCAAGGTAGATGAGGACCCATATGAGTTCGTAGATGATATTGTCAATGTCACGCCCCAAAACTGGATAAAGCACAACTGGCACACGATTCATGATTGATCGAGAAGCTGGCTGTATGACATCTGTAACTATAATACTTAGGCCATCCAAGCCACCTGTCACAATCAACTGGAGTATAAAGTAGACCCATAAGGTCTCGACAATACATGGTAAGCAACTGAAATGCAACCAAGTCTATGAGTATGCTAAACCAAGCAATAATAAAATGACAAGGCCAAAAACTGAATAACACTTTACACACTAAGTCCACAAAGACTCTAAAGAGTAAACTGACTAATGGTCGGAACAGGGCTCCGACGTACCCATAACTGCATCTCAAAACTCAAGCATAAATAACTAAGCCCTAGCTCCAAGAAGAAAAGAGAATACCAACCATTCGTTGATCTCATGAACTGTTACTCAATTGTAAATCCTGACCTCTACCTGCACCTGCGGCACGAATGCAGATCCCCAAGCAAAGGGACATTAGTATGAATGAAATGTACTGGTATGTAAGGTTGAAACTGTAAACATGAGATAACAATCCTGTAACAACTGACTCAACACATAAACATATAAAGGATAGATATAACCTGGAACTCTGCAACGTGTAATTGATACAACTTACTATAACATAATTGAACTCAAGATAACTGAACCAAGAATAAGGAATATTAACAACTTGGAATCTAGGAAATCAAAACCTGATAGTAATTGAATAACGAGATGAAAATGGAATTGAGAAACGCACAAGAAAGAAACTATAACTCTAATGTCGGTGGCCATCCAACCATAAATCTATTTATAAAATTCGTCCAGCCGGTGTACCACACTGGGGTAGAATAAAAATATCTCCAGCCTGTGTATCATACTGGGATAAAATAAAAATATCTCCAGCCGGTGTACTACACTGGGTCAAAATAAAAATTTCTCAGGCCGGTGTACCATACCGGGGTAAAATAAAAATATCTCTAGCCGGTGTATCATATCAGAGTAAAATAAAATATCTCCAGCCGGTGTATCACACCGGGGTAAAATGAACATATCTCCAGCCAGTGTACCACACCGGAGTAAAATAAAAATAAAAATAAATCTCAATCGCAATCATAAATGAAGCTGATAGGGTTCATACAGATTATCTGGATACTGACAACCATGAAATATACCGACTCAGTAACTATAACTTTTGTAGGATCTTACCATGACCCCTAATACTACAATTATGCCATACACATATAGATCTTTCATTTAACATTTAAATACATACATATGTTGTGAATTAATTCTAGGGAAGTTCCTAGAACTAGAATATCATAAAGATAATGTAGACACACGTTCATGATTTTAAGCATCTCCTAGAAATATTAACACGTGGAGCAGAGAGGAATAACTTAACTTAACATTTTCTATTAACAAACTTAGCATTCATTTTGTGCTTATACTCATTTGACTTTCATATTTTAATATCAAGAATTGGGAGCACACCTCATTCGTTGCACATTATATCACATCTCGAGGTAACTTATGAACAAGAAGACATAACTTGGAGCTATTTAACATAAAAATGTTTGGCAACTATCTAGGGGCTGCCTTAAGATAAATAAAGAATTGTTGTCGTGCTTTAGACAATATAGGAAAGGCTCGTGTGAAACTTTTCAATATATGAGGAGCTTAGAAAAGTTTAGCATCATTACAAATAGTTCAGAAACTTCCAAGAAAAATAAAATCATTTAAAACTTGAAAAAGTTAATCCAACTCTTATAAAAAATAATCAAAGATAATTATTTAAAAGCACGATGAAGAACATCTAACTTGAGTCACTATCTAAAAATATTCAATTCTAATCATTTCATAAGAAGTTAACACTTTACTGGCCTTTCATTAGCTTAACACAACTGAACCTAAACAACTTTATTTATAACTCTTTTGCTAAACGTCTTTAGAACAGGGTAAATCTTGCTAGCCATTTTCCTAACTCATTAACAATCATAACACTTATCATCAACTTTAAAAACCTTTAGCCCTACTTTTTGCATTCATCTTAAATTCTTTTCCAAACATGATTCGTCATTCCCTACCTAATTATTTACTCTCGTGTTCACTATTCCAGTAATTCTTGTACGCTCTTACCTTCTTACCTAATTGCCAGTCTTGTCTCTTAAACTCGTCTTGCTCATATTTTAACATCGCTCAAAGGTTCTTGAAATCAACTATGGACATAGGACATATACCTCACATATTACCTTAAAAGGTCTAATATTTACTCTTATCTCTCCTTTGCTACTACTGCCTCAACTTTTATACTTAGGTTAATTTCCTTACACATCTACAAGTTTCAAAGAACATGTGACGTGTCTAGTTAAATCCTTAAGCAATTCTCAGGAGGTCTAGATAATTCAAGAGCTCTAATAAACATATAGCAACTTTCTAAAGGCAATCTTTGTCGCTTTAGCGCGTAATTTGAATGTAAGCATAAACGTGTATATATTATGATTTTCGTCTAACATGTTAACATCAAGATATTGTGCATAACTTACCAATAAAGATGGTCCCATAGAAATATCAATATTTTACCCATTCGGGTTTTATTTTCCAAGTTTAATGTATCGATTAATTAAGAAACACATTAATTAGGCTCTTAGCTTAAGGGAGAGGGATCGAGGAAGCTTCTCATGTCCCTAGGCATATTAAAGCATGAATATAAGAGGGCAGGTAACTGTTGTAAGGAAATTCCATTTTGTTACCCTCGTTAACCCTTATTGAGCTAAAATCGATTTCAATTATTAGGTTTGCCCGCGCGTGGTTGTCTTGCCATGTTTACCAATTTCCTTATCAACCATAATGTGAAACAACTTTGACACTAAAAACATCTAACATAATGTAAAAGGAACAGCTCACAGTGCCCACGCCGAGGGCACTTCAGACTCAATTTACAACTATGACCATAATAGAAGGCAATTGCCCTCTCCGCTTTACATTCATAGTGTTCCAACTCTTTAAAAAATACACAACTTAATACCAAGTAATTATAACAACTGAAAAGAAACATAATATGCTACTACATAAGCTCAAGTACAGGGGAATGCCGGATTAATCCTCGACATGAATTTGTTCTTGAAAATCAAGAGACAAAGAGCGTCTTATATACCTTCTTTCTCCAGCGAGTTTTCTTATGTCGTTTCTTTCTTTCAATAACCAGAACTTTATCCCCTTAAATTACTTGAATTTATCACCAAGTGACAGGGCTGTTTCAATCCAACTTATCCAGCCAAAACATTACATCAATAGGCAGTCACAACGCAAACAAATAAGACAACACTTAGTATTTCTTATTTTAACTTGTTTCTACAACTTTGGGGAAAATAAGAGGTAGGAAATTACCTCACTTTTCTCATGAAAAAATCACAAAAATATATAGTATATTCTCAGAAAAACACAACTATTCCAACCTTCAAAAACGAGCAGAACTTCAACAACAACATTCCAACAACGGCAGCCCAACATAACCTTCAACTTCTAGCTTTAGCTAGGATTTTTAGGCAAGTTTAGCAATTAGCAACACTTACCCTTGGAATGAGAATATTCTTAGATATAATAGGAGTATTTTCCTCCAAATCACTTCCCAATAACACATAAATCTTGCTGCCCAAAACGCAGAAACATAACAGCACAACAACTACAACAAGTCAACATACAAACCATAACTTTCTTCTTGTTTTCCTTCATGAAATCATACACTTATTAGAGATTTCAAAAGAGGGAAGTTACTTACTATTTCTTATGAAAAATTCATACTAAAATGGAGTATAGTATTAGCTCAAAATATTCCCAAACACACAGCAACAACATTGTCAAAACGAAGCTAGAAGGTAGCAAGAACTTCACCACAACATTGCCTTCACTTCCATCAACTTTTGCTTGAGTTTTGATGGTGTTTTCTTTAGGGATTTACTTTTGATTTCTAAGGCTTTGCTACTTGAAAAGAGAGAGGATTTCAGAGGGTGTGAAAGCACCTCAAACCTGGAAATTTTGAAAATGATTTCATAACAAAAAACATAAACTATAAAGGTGTTTTGGCGGTGGCCATGTCACTGCCCGATAGTGCTACCATAAAATTCCTATAACTTTTTATTCTGAACTCCGATTGACGATCCGTTTGATATTCTAAAAACTAGACTTGAAGATCTTTAATTTGATAGGATGGGGCTTCTAGTTCATTATATATTGGGAGATATGGTCTTTTAAAGTTGACCTTAATTTATAAACTTTACATACTCTTTGTTTTTTCATTCGCACACATTTCCTTTGTCATCTACAATCAATATACAACCTGTAATTTCATTAATATAGCATACGAATATCAAATAATCACCAAAACTTTTTCGGGGTATAACATCCTCCCCCCCTTAAAAACATTCATCCTCGAATGTCATAACACCTTTAACTCATCCTTGTCTTCCATCATAAACATACATTCCATATATTCGTAAACATATTCTTTCCAGTCATTACTTCATATCAAACTATACCTATTCAACTCAATCTATTTATCTAATCTAAGACAGATGTGCCTTAACACCATATAATCGATGAACTTTTCCAACCATAAGAAAATTTATACACTACCACGACAGATGATTAACTCCAATACCACTTTCTATTCACTACTTAAGATACAAGATCAATGTCAACTCTGAAGCTACGCTTTTACCTTTTCTTTTACCATGTCTCGTTATTGACGGTCCTGATAGCAGAAACTAAAGCCTGATCTAGGGACAAAGAAGGAACTAAATCTCTAAGAGAAACTGAATGTCTGTAAACCCGAGGCCTTGAAACACTACATGGGGCCTTAAATAACCCTATTGACCTGGTCTCCCCACTTTATTCTACTTCTCTATCGGTATTTGGAGACGGTAAATCAGATTCCTCCATCTTCTGAGCAAATGCTTGTATTCGAGTAATAGTCATATCTGTCTGGGTAGACATTCCCGAACATTCTCAAACAAGATGGGGTCCCACACCTAATACAATTGATATACTTTATTTCTCGTATCTCGCACCCTATCTGAAGCATATTGGCCAAAGAATTAAACCTGAGACTACATTTCTGAATACTCATGTTGCCGTGCTTTAAGTACATAAACATACTAACTCAAACTCATTGATGTTCCCGTGGTAAGTACTAATCCGTAAAGGATAGGGGATTTAGGCTCAAAATCCACAGGCACTAAAGCTCTCAGAAGTATTTCCCTAGAACCTTCCATTTATTTCAGCAGCTAATTTTTGAAACGTCACTTTTCGGGTTAACATCTTAAATGCTTTCTCGAAATCTCATCCCTTTGATATGCCGAAAGGTGTTGGAGGATCAATGACTCTACCTCCTTCTAGCTCTACTAAATTGGGAATTTATGAGGGGCTGAATCCCTTCCCATGGTATCTCTAACTGGAAATAGAAGAACTGTAACACAGCGAGTTAAGCAAAACTCACTTCGAGCATATAATCTATTTCTCGGATCGATAAGAGGGCGACTGGGACCTTTCAACAATCAATGTTGATAAATCTCGTAGCCATATGCCTTACTCCAGGTGGATTCTAAAACATAAGCACGATTTAGACTTTAAACAGCCCTTATATCTTTGCTCTATACCACGACCTATTAATGAACAAAGTGAAACAACTCCTAAGTGCCCTGTGGCCTCCTGATTATAAATATGGTGCACAACATACCCATAAGTAAGACTCTACTAGAAATGGCTTATGGTCTCCCTAGGATATGACTTCGCTCTAATACCAAGTCTGTCACGCCCCAAAACTGGGTAGGGCGCAACTGGCACTCGATTCATGATTGATTGAGAAGTCGGCTATATGACATCTGTAATTGTGACTCTTAGGACATCCAGGCCACCTGTCACAATCAATCGGAGTATAAACTGGACCCGTAAGGTCTCAATAATACATGGTAAACAACCGAAATGCAACCAAGTCTATGAGTATGCTAAACCAAGAACCAATAAGCCGACAAGGCCACAAACTGAATAACACTATACACACTAAGTCCACAAAGCCTCTAAAGAGTAAACTGAGTAATGATCAGAATAGGGCTCCGACCTACCCATAGCTGCATCTCAAAACACAAGCATAAATAACTAAGCCCTAGCTCCAAGAAGAAAGGAGCATACCAACCATCCGTTGATCTAACGAACTGCTACTCAATTGGCAATCCTAACCTCTACCTGCACCTGCGGCACGAACGCAGGTCCCCAAGAGAAGGGACGTCAGTACGAAAGAAATGTAATGGTATGTAAGGCTGAAACTATAAACATGAGATACCAATCCTGTAACAACTGACTCAGCACATAAAAATATAAAAGATAGATATAACCTGGAACTTTGCAACCTATAATTGATAACAACTTACCATAACATAATTGAACTTAAGTAACTGAACCAGGAATAAGAAATAGTAACAACTTGGAATCCTGGAAACTGAAACCTGATAGTAACTATATAATGAGATGAAAATGCAATTGAGAAACGCATAGGAAAAAAACTATAACTATAATGCCGGCAACCAGCCAACCATAAATCCATATATAACATTCTTCCATCCGGTGTACGACACTGGGATAAAATACAAATATCTCTAGTCAGTGTACCATACCGAGGTAAAATAAAAATATCTCCAACTGGTGTACCACATTGGGGTAAAATAAAAATATCTCCAATCGGTGTACCATACTGGGGTAAAGTAAAAATATCTCCAGTCGGTGTACCATACCAGCATAAAATAAAAATATCTCTATCCGGTGTACCACTCTGAGGTAAAATAAAGATATCTCCAGCCAGTGTACCACACCGGGGTAAAATAAAAATATCTCCAGTCGGTGTACCATATCGGGATAAAATAAAAATATCTCCAGTTGGTGTATCACACTTGGTAAAATAAAGATATCTCCAGCCGGTGAACCACACCGGAGTAAAATAAAAATAAAAATAAATCTCAATCGCAATCATAAATGAAGTTGATAGGGCTCATACAGATTATCTGGATACTGACAACCATGAAATATGTCGACTCAGTAACTATAACTTTTGTAGGATCTTACCATGACCCCTAATACTACAATTATGCCATACACATATAGATCTTTCATTTAACATTTAAATACATACATATGTTGTGAATGAATTCTAGCGAAGTTCCTAGACAGGAATATCATAAAGACAGTGTAGACACACGTACATGATTTTAAGCATCTCCTAGCAATATTAACATGAGCAGAGAGGAATAACTTAACTTAACATTTTCTATTAACAAACTTAGCATTCATTTTTTTGTTATACTCATTTGACTTTCATATTCTCATATCAAGATTTGTGAGCTTACCTCATTCGTCGCACATCATATCACATCTCAATGTAATTTATGAACAAGAAGACATTACTTGGAGCTATTTAACATAAAAATGCTAGGAAACTATCTAGGGGCTGCCTTAAGATAAATAAAGACTTATTGTCGTGCTTTAGTCAATATAGGAAAGGCTCGTGTGAAACTTTGCAATATATGAGGATCTTAGAAAAGCTTAGTAGCATTACAAATAGTTTAGAAACTTCCAAGAAAAATAAAATCCTTTAAAACTTGAAAAAGTTAATGCAACTCTTAGAAAAAATAATCAAAGATAATTATTAAAAGCACGATGAAGAACTTCTCTTTAACTTGAGTTACTATCTCAAAATATTCGATTCTAATCATTTCTTAAGAAGTTAACACTTTACTGGCCTTTCATTAGCTTAACACAACTGAACATAAACAACTTTATTTATAACTCTTTTGCTAAACGTCTTTAGAATAGTGTAAATCTTGCTAACCATTTTCCTAACTCATTAACAATCCTAACACTTATCATCAAATTTAACAACCTTTAGCTCTACTTTTCGTATTCATCTTAAATTCTTTTCCAAACAGGATTTGTCATTCCCTACCTAATTATTTTCTCTCGTGTTCACTATTCCAGCAATTCTTGTACGCACTTACCTTCTTACCTAATTGTCAACCTTGTCTCTTAAACTCGTCTTGCTCATATTTTAACGTCACTCAAAGGTTCTTGAAATCAACTATGGACAGAGGGCATATACCTCACATATTACCTTAAAAGGTCTAACATTTACTCTTATCTCTCCTTTGCTACTAGTGCCTCAACTTTTACACTTAGGTTAATTTCCTTACACATCTACAACTTTCAAAGTACATGCGACGTGTCTATTTAAAGCCTTAAGCAATTCTTAAGAGTTCTAGATAACTCAAGAGCTCTAATAAACATATAGCAACTTTCTTAAGGCAATCCTTGCCGCCTTAACGCGTAATTTGAACGTAAGCATAAACGTATATATATTATGATTTTCGTCTAACATGTTAACATCAAGATATTGTGCATAACCTTCCAATAAATATTGTCCCATAGAAATATCAATAGTTTACCCATTGGGTTCTATTTTCCAAGTTCAACGTATCGGTTAATTAAGAAATGCACTAATTAGTCTCTTATCTTAAGGGATAGGGATCGAGGAAGCTTCTCATGGCTCTAGGCAACGTAAAACATGAACATAAGAGGGTAGGTAACTGTTGTAAGGAAATTTCATTTGGTTACCCTCGTTAACCCTTATTGAGTTAAAACTGATTTCACTTATTAGATTTGCCCGCGCATCGTCGTCTTTCCATGTTTACCAATTTCCTTAGAAACAATAATGTGAAACAACTTTAACACCAAAAATACATAACATTAATGTAAAGGACCAGCTCACATTGCCAATGCTGGGGGGACTTCAGACTCAATTTACAACTATGACCATAATCGAAGGCAATTGCCCTCTCCGCTTTACATTCATGCGTTCCAACTCTTTAGAAAATACACAATTTAATACCAAGTAATTCTAAAAACTGAGAAGAACCATAATATGCTACTACAAAATCTCAAGTATAGGGGAATGCCGGAGTAATCCTCGACATGAATTCGTTCTTGAAATCAAGAGACAAAGAGCGCCTTACATACCTTCTTTCTCGGGCGAGCTTTCTTATGTCGTTTCTTTCTTTCAAAAACCAGAACTTTAGCCCCTTAAATTACTTGAGTTTATCACCAAGTGACAAGACTATTTCAAGCCAATTTATCCAGCCAAAATGTTACATCAATAGGCAGTCTCAACACAAACAAATAACGCAACACTTTGCATTTCTTATTTTAACTTGTTTCTACAACTTTGGGGAAAAATAGAGGTAGAAAATTACCTCACTTTTCTCATGAAAACTCACACAAATATATAGTATATTCTCATCAAAACACAGATGTTCCAACCTTCAAAAATGAGCAGAACTTCAACAACAACATACCAACAACTGCAGCCCAACATAACCTCCCACTTCTAGCTTTAGCTAGGATTTTTAGGAAAGTTTAGCTATTAGAAACACTTAACCTTGGCATGAGAATATTATTGGATATAATAGGAGTATTTTCCTTCAAATCACTTCCCAATAACACAGAAATCCTTTTTCTCAAAACGTAGCAACATAACAGCACAATAACTACAACAAGTCAACATACAAACCATAACTTTCTTGTAGTTTTCCTTCAAATATTCATACACTTATAAGAGATTTCATAAGAGGGAAGTGACGTACTATTTCTTATGAACAATTCCTACTAAGATGGAGTATAACATTAGCTCAAAATAGTCTCGAACATGCAGTAACAACACTACCAAAACGAAGCTACAAAGCAGCAACAACTTCACCACAACATTGCCTTCACTTCCATCAACCTTTGCTTGAGTTTTGATGGTGTTTTCTTGAGTGCTTTCCTCTTGGTTTCTAAGGATTTTCTACTGGAAAAGAGAGAGGATTTCAGAGAGTAAGCAAGCACCTCCAACTTGAAATTTTTGAAAATAATTTCATAACAAAAAACTTAAAATATAAAGGTGTTTGGGCGGTGGCCGTTTTTAGGTTGGTGGCCATGTTGCTGCCCGATAGTGCTACAATAAAATGCCTATAATTTTTTATTCCGAATTTTGATTGACGATTCGTTTGATGTTCTGAAAAATAGACTCGAAGATCTTTAATTTGATTGGTTGTGGGATTCTAGTTCATTATATATTGGGAGATATGGTCTTTTAAATTTGACCCTTATTTATAAACTTTACATGCTCTTTGTTTTTCCATTCGTACACTTTTTTTTTTTCATCTATGATCAATATACAACCTGTTCTTCCCTTAATATAGCATATAAACATCAAATAATCACCAAAATATTTCCAGGGTGTAAAAGTCAAAATCACCCAAGTCATGGGGGTGAATGCAGTTGAGTGCGCTGAGTTGGCCTCTTATTAGATAAAAGGGGTCGCGCATATCTAGTTTAGCCAATGGAAGGATAGAAGGGTCACAGGAGCAGGTCCGATCACTTTGGAAGATTTTCATGTTGCATTTCTAGACCAGTTCTTCCCTCGAGAGATGAGGGAGTTGAAGACAGATGAGTTCGTGAATTTGAAGCAAGGGAGAATGATTGTACAAGAGTATGCCCTTGATTTCACTCGCCTTTCGAAATATTCCCCAAAGTTGGTAGCCGATCAGAGGATGCGAGTGAGTAGATTCGTCCATGGAGTAGCGGGCTACTTAGACAAGGATTCTACGACCACTATGCTCCATCAAGATATATATTTCCCACGGATAGTGTTGTACGCCCAGCAGATGGAGGCGACACATTCAAGTGAGAGGGAGACCAAGAGGGCTAGGACCGAGGACCGAGGACCATAGATTCTCTCAGCAAAGGTCCGGTGGTGGGCACCGACAGTAGACCCACCAGAGATCATCAACCCCAGCATCTTCAGCATTGAGTATGCCATCTAGGCCCAGACATGATCAGGGGGGGCATCAGGCTCGAGGGGCCATAGCAGTAGACTTGCAAATTCCAGCATCCCAGCTTGTTGTAGGTGTGGTCGAGGGCACACAGGCCAGTCTTTGGCAGTTTCAGGTGCTTGTTTCAAGTGTGGGAAGCCCAGACACATGCTTAGAGATTGTCCAGTTGCGAGACAGGATCAGATTGGGGGCCGAGGCCTAGCTTCTAGTTCAGTAGTCCCACCCGCGCGCACAGCACATTAGGGGGCGCCTACTAGCACAACTGGTGATCAACGTTAGAAAAAATTCTATGCTTTAGCATCCCATCAAGAGAAGGAGGTCTCCCCGAATATGGTCACTAGTATGTTTCGTGTTTTCCATATTGATGTATATACTTTGCTAGATATAGGGTCTACCTTGTCTTTTTTGACACCTTATGTGGCCAATAGCTTTGGAGTCAGTCCCGAAGTCTTGTCAGAACCCTTCTAAGTTTCTAATCCAGTAGGTGACTCGATTATAGCTAGACGGGTGTATAGATGTTGCCCAGTCTCAGTCCTTCATAAGATCACCTCTGCAGATTTGATAGAGTTAGCCATGACCGATGTTGATATTATTATCGGCATGGATTGGCTATTTTCATGCTATGCTTCAGTTAATTACAGAACCCGGGCAGTAGAGTTTAGATTTTCGGATGAGCCAGTCATAGAATGGAAGGGTAGTTCATCTTTTCCTGTAGGTTGTTTCATTTCCTACCTTAAGGACAGGAAGATTATTTCAATAGGTTGCAGTACCATCTAGTTAGGGTTAAGGATGTCGAGTTCGAGACCCCGACTATCCAGTCAGTTCCAGTAGTACGTGAGTATCCAGAGGTCTTTTCTGATGATTTGTCAGGTGTTCCTCCTGAGTAGGAGATTGATTTCGATATTATCCTTCTTCCCGACACGCAGCCTATATTTATTCCTACCAAAAAAATGGCTTCAGCCGAGCTAAAAGAGTTGAAAGAGAAGTTGAAGGACCTATTAGATAAGGGCTTCATTAGACCAAGAAACTCCCCATGGGGTGCACTAGTTCTCTTCATCCAGAAGAAGGATGGTTCTCTTTGCATGTGTATTGATTATCGATAGTTGAACAAGGTTATGGTTAAAAGAAAGTATCCCTTACCCAGGATCAATAATTTGTTTGACCAGTTTCAGGGTGCCAGGTGTTTCTCCAAGATTGATCTCAACTCTGGATATCATCAGCTCAGAGTTTGGGAGAGTGATATCCCAAATACAGCCTTCAAGACGCGGTATGGCCATTATGAGTTTGTAGTTATGTCTTTTGGACTAACGAATGCTCCTGCAGCTTTCATGGACTTGATGAACAGGGTGTTCAAGAAATATCTATACATGTTCGTGATGACATCCTTATATACTTTTGGAGCAAGGAGGAGCTTGTCGCACACTTGAGAGTAGTGCTTCAAACTCTCAAGGATCGCTAATTCTATGCCAAGTTCAACAAGTGTGAGTTTTGGTTGAACTCTGTGGAATTTTTGGTCTATGTGGTATCGGGTGAGGGAATAAAAGTAGATTCTCAAAAAATTAAGGCAGTGAAAAATTGTCCTAGACCAATGAATCCTTCCAATATTCAGAGTTTCTTGGGTTTAGCTGGCTACTATCAGAGGTTTTTTGAGGATTTCTCATCTATTGCAGCACCTTTGACAAAGTTGACTCAGAAGAAGGTAAAGTTCCAATGGTCGGAGGCTTGTGAGAAAAGCTTCCAAGAGTCATGAAGTGACTCATTACAAGCCCATAAGAATAAATGATACAGTGTACTTGATGAGCAGAGTAAGGAGTCCTCATCTTTCGAGGACTAGACTATCCATCCTTTCTTTTTGTGTTTTAGTTTTCAGCTTATTGAGTTAGTTGGGGTCTTGTCCCATCAACTCATTGTGTTTAGAGGCTATTCAGACATATGTATGTTTTCATCTTTGGATTTTATATTCTGATGTTATATTCAAGTTAGACTCCCGCTATGATTGTATTGATGGTTATTCAGTTCTTGATTGAGTTAGATGTGTGCTTATGCCATGGGTCGACTTTGGGTCTCTCGGGGCTCCCTATCCCGTGTTACGATCCGAGCCTCCTTTTGGTTCGTGACAGACCCCAACCTATAGTTGGGTTCTTTATTGACAACGTCTGCTTCATACTTCGTAAGGAGGTGCGGTTTGAGCGTTATCAAAAAGTGGCGTCGTTGCCAGGGAATATAGCTAAGATTAGATTAATGCTTGTATTTAACTTGTGGTTGTTATTTCCTCTTTTACGTTTTTGTTTGTTTTGTTTTGTCTCATCCAGGGCACCTCTTGGCAAATCCAAGCATTTAAGACAGTGGAGGTTGAGTCCGAGTTCCTTGACTAAGTCTAACTAGTCAAGATACTTACGTCGTGCCGCAACATTAAATTAGACGCTGCATGGGAGGCGACCCATAGATGGTGGAGTCTGAGTAGCCACAGGTATGTTCCCCTCCCTCTATTTTTACATTCTATGCTTCAGGGATGAAGCATGCTTTTTAAAAAGGGGAGGGGTGTACTTGTAATTTTGGGGGATTTTTATTCATCTGAGGGTTTTTCTTGCCATGTTTCTTTTCCCTCGTGCATGTTATCTAGTAGAACCGGAATGTTTAGGATTTTATTTTTGTGATTTTTGTTTAATTAGAAAATAACTTAGGAGTACTCAGCCAATAAAAATGCACTAGTTTTTATTTTTGAAAAAATTGACCATGTTTAAAATTTTTTGATG
This sequence comes from Datura wrightii, assembly GCA_035772735.1. Classification (NCBI taxonomy): domain Eukaryota; kingdom Viridiplantae; phylum Streptophyta; class Magnoliopsida; order Solanales; family Solanaceae; genus Datura; species Datura wrightii. Next base: position 61,639,166 of record JASDFA010000016.1, on the reverse strand, counting down.
AATTAGCTATGTATTTGTGACCGCATGCATGATTTCTGTGGATCTTTTGATGTCATTTAGTTTATTAGCATGAGGAGTCCTGTTAAGACATGTGTAAAACAGACATGTAAAGTAAATATAAGTCATGTGCCATGAGTGAGTGAGGTGTAATACTTAGTTCAGTACTATGTTGAAGATCTAGAACTTGCCTGGTTGGTCTTTGCATAGGCTAAGGATGGTAGGATAGGATATGATCATAGGCATTTACTTTTTAAGCTCACTTTTAGCCTAAATAACCTTACTAAAATCATATAATTCCCTTGATCCCAATTTTGAGCCTATAATAGACCATTTTTCTTTGATGAATCGATTAGTCGTACCCATTATTATAATGAAGATGTTTTGGCCCTGGTCCTTTCTTGGATGTTGTGAACCTCAACATAGGCAAATTCCCAAGTTGAGGGTGGCTATAGTGGGGGTGTATAAATGGTTGGAACGATAAAAAGGGAAAGAGAAGAGAAAAGGTTAAAATGACGTGTGGTGTGAAAAAAAAAAGATGAAAAAAATTTGAAAATATTGAAAAAGAAGATTCAAAAGGAAAAAATGCTGGCAAAAGTTGAAAATACACCACACTCATACAAATGCACATAAAAGAGGCGAAAAGGGAAGAGAAGGAATGAAAAGCAAAAAAGAGTGAAATAGATGAATGGTGAGGCCAATGTATGTAGTACAAAAGAAGGGATACTCACTCATAAAATCTTTCATGTTTATTATGTCCAACCCTAAATCCTATATTACAAGCCACAAAAAATCCTATAGTGATCCTAATATGACAATCTAATGAACTGAAACAGAGAAAATAAGGGCAAGCATATGGTATGTGATACTTAGTACTTGAAACTTCTTGGTGAGAGTGAGTGCCTTGCTTGTTTAGTCCAATGCAGTATTTGATACTATATCTGTGAGTGGGGACATTATTTGTTGTGAGGGTACATGGATTATGTTTACTTTTACCATTGGTTTGTGTGAAAAGCATCGGCGATGACTTGATTTCCTGCTGATAGCTAGATGACATGTGTTGATCCCTGTTTAGCATGTTTTGTGGTTGCTTGTAGTACATTAGCTGATTTTGGTTCATGGAAAAGGGTTAGGAATTGTTGAAAGTAAAATGCAGTTTTGTTTAGTATTGGTTGTAGTATCCTAGGTTTATTTTCTGGTTGAGCGTCATATTTAGTTTTTATTTTTCTTTGCCTGAGGACATGCAAAAGTCTTAAGTTGAGGGTATTGATGTGTTGTGAGTGTAAAGCAGTTTCAACACTCAAAACTAAGAAAACAACATGGAATTAGGTATATTTTTAGGGATATAAGACACTTCTTCTTTGGTTATAGGATAAATAGGTGTTGGAGCAAAAATGTGCAAAAGATAGCCTGAAAGTGCAAAAATAGGCTTAAGTCACAATTCTCAGTACGAGCCGTAGGATGGTGCTACGAGCCGTATTGCAGGTCATGAGAAGTTTCATAAGGCTAAGGATGAAAAGTGCATCATACGACTCTCAGTACGAGTCATACAATGCTTGTACGGGCCTTAGTGTATATGTCGTGGAAAGATTCAGAATATTTGCACAAGGGGATGACTCCTCATACGGATAGACAGTACGAGTTGTGTCATCAAGGTATGAGTCATACTATTGCACTCATGAAGAACTTCAGAAAAATTGAAAAGTCTTAGAGTCAATCCATGGAAGCATAGTACGACACATAGGAAGCATGTACTAGTCGTACCAAGGTCCAACACTTAGCCAAATTTTAGCTAGCCAAAGACATACGGGAAGTAGGCACGACCCGTACATACTTGCTACGGGTCGTAGGAATGGTCGTGACACAAGCGGCTTCAATTATGGAAATTCACCCTGTTAGCCTAGGAAAAAGATTTTTATTGCTGTATAAATATGTTTTATGCTTTATTTTCATGAGAATGAATTAGAACTGATTAGACACGAGTTAGTTAACAATAGAGGATGTGAGAATTGAGTTGATTGACTTGTGATCAACCTTTTCTTGACTTTCTCTTGATCTTCATATTTTGTTCTTGAGGATTTTTTTGATTTAAACAAAGAAGTTTTTCTCTCATCCATATATGTAAGTATTGATTTATGTATTTAATTATGAATGCAAATCACAAGCTTGCAACTATGTGAGGCTAAAACCTCCACATCTAGGGTTGTGGGAACCATGGTGGATTAACAAGCTAGGGTTACATAAAACTGATTCGAAACCAATGCAAAGCACTTGTATTGTATTCTCTTCAAGCTTAGATATTTCTTAACGGTGTACAACAATAGGGCTTGCCCAATTTCTTTACTTGTTTGAGCCTAGAGAGGTAGCAATTAGGAAAATAGAATTACAACAAAGCCTTGATCTTGATGATCATTGTATTAACTTGAGCTATGGTTGCAGGATAGTTAAATTTGGGAAATATTGATAACAGTTAGTTTGCAATCGCTTATGAGACCGGACCCGGTAATTGAGTATAGTAATCCAATAGGGACGAACCAGTTGTTTGAATGAACCCTAGTTATTAGTTCTACAAGTAAGAATTGGAGATTATCACGTACGTATATCCGAAGCAGTAATGAACCCATGGGGAACACAAACCCTAGTTATCCTTCATTCTTGATTTCAGCCAAACTTCTAACAGTTGTTTTAATTATTGCTTTCTTTAGAACCCCAAATTTGGAGTAACTAACAAATAAGATCACTTACCGGCTTTAGTCTAGCTCTTCCATATTCCTTATGGGATCGACCCCAACCTCCAGTTGGGTTTTTGATAGACAACGTCTGCTTCATACTTCGTAAGGAAGTGTGGTTTGAGCATTATCAGACGCTATGTTAAAAAATGATCTACACTTCTCGCGATTAGACATATACGCCTAGAAGATAGAGGCAGATCAGCTGAAGGAGAAGGAGAGAGAGGCCAAGAAGTCCAAGACAGGGAGTTACAAATAATTTTAGCAGATTTTATGCCCTCTCATCTCATTAGGAGCAGGAGGTATCTCTCCATATGTGGTCATTAGTATGTTATGAGTGTTTCATCTTGATGTGTATACATTGTTAGATCTAGGGGCTACCTTATCTTTTGTGACTCCCTATGTTTCTATTAGTTTCATAGTCAGTCCCGAAACCCTATTAGAACCCTTCTCAGTCTCTACTCCAGTCGGTGACTTAGTTATAACTCGACGGGTATACAGGAATTGCCCGGTCACAGTTCTTCAGAAAGTCACCTCATCCTATCTAGTAAAGTTAGACATGACCGATTTTGATGTTATCTTCGGTATGTATTTGTTTCATTCATTTTATGCCTTAGTAAATTGTAGAACTCGTATAATAGAGTTTCGATTTCCAGGTGAGTCAGTCCTAGAATGGAAGGGTAGTTCAGTTGTGCCTGTAGGTCACTTTATTTCCTATCTCAAGGCTAGGAAGAAGATTTCTAAAGGTTGTGTGTGCCATCTAGTCCCAGTTAAGGTTGCTACATCCGAGACCCTGACTCTTCAGTCAGTTCCTATGTATGTGACTATCCGGAGGTGTTTCTCGATGATTTACCGGGAGTCCCTCCTCAGCGGGAGATTGACTTTGGTATCAACCTTCTCCCCGATACGCAGCTTATATCCATACCTCCTTATAGAATGGCTCCGGCAGAGCTAAAAGTGTTGAAAGAACAGTTGAAGGATCTCCTAGATAAGGTTTTCATCAAGCCTAGTAATCCCCGTGGGGTGCACCAATTCTCTTTTTTCGAAAGAAGGATGGTTCTCTTAGAATGTGGATTGATTATCGGCAGTTGAACAAGGTCACAATCAAGAACAATTATCCCCTCCCCAGAATTGATGACTTGTTTGACCAACTTCAAGGTCCTAAGTGCTTCTCAAAGATAGACCTCAGATCTAGATATCATCATCTCAGAGTTAGAGAGAGTGACATCTCAAAGATAGCTTTCAGAACTTGATATGGTCTCTATGAATTCATAGTTATGTATTTTGGACTAATGAATGCTCCTGCAGCTTTTATGGAACTAATTAATGCTCCTGCTGCTTTTATGGATTTGATGAACAAGATGTCCAAACCGTATTTTGATATTCTCATATACTCATGGAGCGAGGATTAGCATGTCGCTCATTTGAGGATTGTGCTACAGACTCTCAAGGATCACCGACTATTTGCTAAACTCAGCAAGTTTGAGTTTTAGTTGGACTTAGTAGCATTTTTGGGTCATGTAGTGTCAAGCAATAGTGTGTAGGTGGATTCTCAAAAGATAAAGGCAGTAAAGAATTGGCCTAGACTAGTTAGTCCTTCGAATATTAGGAGCTTCTTGGGTTTATCTGGCTACTATAGGAGGTTTTTTGAAGGATATTCAACTATTGCACCACCGTTGACTAAGTTGACCTAGAAGAAGGTCAAATTTCAGTGGTCAGACGCCTATGAGAAGAGTTTTCAGGATTTAAAGACTCAACTCACTTCAGCCCCAGTATTGAATCTACTCGAGGGCACGAATGGATTCGTTTTGTATTGTGATGCATCAAGGGTTGGTCTTTATTGTGTGTTAATGCAGCATGGTAAGCTCATTGTGTATGCCTCTAGACAGCTTAAGACTAACGAGAATAATTATTAATGAGTTGGTAATTTACCATCTCACTAGGCTCATAAAAATGAGTTTTTACTTAGTTTTCAGGTCATTTAGGTGGATTTTATGCCCTGTTTCCTTTATCTTTGAAGGTACTTAACTTGAATAGGAAAAGCATGAAATTGAGCAAAAAACATGGAACAAGGGAGATGAGGACTGGCGCTCCACCGAAGGACACCGGCGAAACGCCGATTGATTGCATTTCCCTGCTGTATTGTTGAACAAAAGTTACCAGCGGGCACCAGATTAGCACCAATGAACTACCAATGCCAACGCCAAAGTTCCCTAGAACATAATGACCATCAGCCAAAACAGATCGGCGGACCGCGGATGATCATCGATGAATCGCCGGTGAATCTCAAGTGACGCCCGTTACCAAAGGGGTAAAAATGTTCAGCTTAGAAAAAGAGAAGAAAGAATGTACTTATTTTTGTACATCTTAAAAAGGAAATGAACTTTCCATTATTCCAAATCAATTTTCATTATTCAATTGACTTTGTATTGAATTAGAGAGAGAAGTAAAGAGAGAAGCACTCATCTTCTTCCTTCTTGAAAAGGTAGAAAATTCCATTGGAGATCAAACCATTGATTTTGAATTTTTCTTACTCATTTTGTTGAATGGATGTTGAATTATTAATGAATGCAACATTTTCTTCTGCTTATATGAGTAGCTAAATCCCTTACTAGGGGTGTGTGGATGATTGAGGTTGAGTTGGATTGGGTATTGTTAAATTGATATTATATTTATTCAATTAGTATAATTTAGTTTTTCATCTAAGTTTTAATCTAAATACTCATAGTTTCAAATGTGAGTTGTTTTAACTTACTCTAATAACCGTCGTTGCATCTTGGTTGGTTTGACTTTACTGTTGTGATTGGTGCCATTTAGGTTGATTTTGATATGAGTCAGCACTCACAAGAAGGAGAAGGTTCGATAAATGGGAATATGGATCATGAGGATGATGATCCCATTATCCCTAATGTAGGGTGCCATTTGCCTACCTCCTACAATAGGAAATGCAATATTTCATGTGACGAATACAATGCTGCACTTACTCCGAATAAAAGGGCTCTTCAGAGGAATTCCAAGTGAGGATACAAACAGGCATGTCTGAAATTTTCTTGAGATTTTTCAACCCTACAACATTGCAAATATAAGTCAATATTCGATTAGATTGAGGATCTTCCTATTTTCACTAACCGGGGAAGCAACCGTGTGATTGGAGGAGTTGCCTCCCAAATTTATTACCTCTTCGAATGAACTCACGGAAGCATTTTTGGATAGGTTCTTTACATCCTCGAGGATGCTACAGCTGAGGGATGACATTACCATCTACCGACAACTTGCTGGGGAACAACTCCATGAAGCATGGTTGAGGTTCAAGAAAAAAAATTGCCATTTTCCCGAACCATGGTTTACCCGATGGGGTTCTACGTTAGAGCTTCTATCATTCATTGGATTCTATCAATAAGTCCGTGGAAAATAATTTGGTGGGGGGTTCTATAATGGATCAGCCCTATGGAATAGCCAAAGCACTTCTTGACAGAATGACCAAGACCAATCGAGTATGGCATACTAGAGAAGTGAAGCTATCTTCTAGTGGTGTTGTTCCCAATCTTGTGACTGCTAAGATGAGAAAAAGGGATGAAGCTAGAGAAGAAACTCTTGTTAAGATGATGACCTGGCTAGAGTTGATGACGAAATATGTGATAGGAGCTAGTGCTAAGAGCGTGAATGTTGTAGGTGCCAAAGCCATCTTCAATTTGATGATGACACTTCACCCCCGAGATATGAGGAGGAGTGTCCAATACATGGAGGGCCAATTAAGGGGTTCTCTCCCTAGGTATCAAGGTGCCAACCCAGGCCCTTGGTGTCGAAGGGAGGAGAATCAAGGTTGGAAAAATTGTGACAATTAAGGATGGGGGATAGAAATGATCGATGGGTGAACAAAGATCAAAATCGCAAAGGAGAGTGATACCACTGAAGTGCTAATCCCTGTGTGCCTCCTTGAAAAGTAGAAGTATCTCAAGGGCAACCAAGAGTAAGTGATGTAGGTAATTCTAAGATTGAAGACATGTTGTCTCGAGTGTTGAAGAAGGTAGAATCCACCGATAGTGGGGTTAAATAATTAAAAGGGGAGGTGTCTAACCTCGCCCAAATAGTAAGTTCCTATTCAACATCGATCAAGTATCTTGAAGAACAAATGAACCATTTGTCTTCACAAATGAACCCCCGTATGAAGAGTGCACTCTCGAGTGATAGTGTTCCTAATCTAAATAAAGATGGCCATTGCATGGCAATCGTAACTAGGAGTGGAAAGATATTGAAGATATGGGTGTGAAGCCCAAGGATGTTGTTTCCCTGAAGGCAAAGGATGATGATATTATGGAAGAGGTGCCAAAAATACCAAGTGTTTGTGATGATGAAGAATGGAAGGATGAGGGGGAACTTGATTTGACTCCTTCGTATGATGTGATTGGAAATGAAGGCAAGAAGGCCTCCAATGACACAGATAAAGAAATAAGGATTCCACATCCATATCCACAACGGCTGACTAAGAAAAAGGAAGATACTAAGTTTCACAAGTTTATCAAAATGTTCAGCAAAATATCCATCAATATACCGCTTGTGTATGCTTTGATTCAAATGCAAGGATACGCGAAGTTTATGAAGGAGCTCTTGAAGAAAAAGAAGGTGGTGGATACAGACACCGATGAGGTGACCCATCACTGTAGTGCTGTCATGACTAGCAACCTTGCCCCAAAACATAAAGACCTTTGAGAATTTATCATTCCTTGCATGGTTAGCTTGTGCGTAATCACTAAAGCTTTTTGTAACCTCGGTACTAGTATTAACTTGATGCCTCTGGTCATTTTCAAGAAACTCAAATTGGGGAGTCCCAAACCAACATCCATGAGGCTTTTTATGGTGGATAGGTCAATTAAATGACCTTTTGGAGTGTTAGTCGATGTCCTTGTGGGAGTGGATAAATTCATACTTCCAGGTAATCTTGTTGTGCTCGATTGTGAGATGGACATTGAGGTGCCAATTATCTTGGGGCGCCCACTTCTAGCAACGGGAAGAGCTTTGATTGATGTAGAGCTTAGGGAGCTTAAGTTCCGAGTAGGCGATGATGAGGTCACCATCAATTTGTGTCAGCCTATCAAGCCCCCGAGTGAGGGTAAGGTCAAGAAAGTGATTGATAGTGAAGTGGAGCAATATGAACCATTTGATTATGAGATTGAGTCGGAGGATGACCCTCCGAAGTGTTGAAGATGGAGAAGATATCTGCCATGCCACGATATTAACTAAGGCTCTTCTTGTGAGGCAACCTAAGTATTTTTACATTGAATCACTTTAATGATTTTTTTGTTTTTGATTTTGTAGGAAAATTGGATAAGAAAAAAGGAGAAAAAGAACAAGGCAGGTGCGGGGCTTGGCTGGAGAGCTGCCGATCCACATGCGCGAAGAGCCGCTTCAATAGGAGTCAAGAGCAGTAGGTTGGGGAGCAGAGAGGAAAATCGGTGAGTTATCGGCAGAATGTCTCTTCAATAAGAGTTGAAGCTCAATCAGCGATGAAATCTGCGAAACATAGGCGAAAACCCGCGAACCGCGCGGTCAACCACCGTGTACAAAGTAGTGAACTAACAAGGGTGTCGGTCACCGACGGTAAGGCAGCGAAACTCCGGTTAACCGTACACAATGGGCTTAAAATATTGACCAACCCATTGACTAGCCCAACCCAGGAATTTAAAAAATCCAATCAAAACCTCTCAAATTCCCCATTAACCCTTTTCTCCACCTTTCTATTTCCCCATTTACACTTTTTTACTTCCCCATGCATCATTTTTCCATCTTCCCACTATTAAACCCATCTACCTACCACTCCTATCTACTTCTTCTCTCCTATAAATCCCACACTCCTACTCCATTTATTTCATCAATCCTCACTCATCTTTCACTACACTAAGGAAAAAAGAAATAGAACTTGTGGAAACTTCATTGTTGGGCATCTCCAAGCTTTGATCTTTCTTTGCTCTTTGTTCTAAATTCATTTGATATGTGTTTCCTACTTTAATTTTGATTATTATTTGAAGATGTGAATCACTTTGAGCATGTGAAAATTAAAGTTTTCCCAATCATATGTCTCCATTACCCCATTATTATGCTTGTAATTGCATTTATATTATTCATATTGTGGGTATGGGGGGTGTTGATAAAATGTTGAATGACAATATGGGTATCCTCTATGGAAAAATGCTTGATTCTTGATATGTTTAATTCTAGTTGGGGTGAAGTCTGAGTAGCCCTGTGTATACTTAGAATGCACAATTTTCCCGATGATAGATGGAGTGATGTATTTCTTATGGGTAAATTGTCACTTTTACTTATTTTTGTTGTTGTTGTGTTGGGTGAGTGAATCTTGGATATGGAAGTTTGGTTGTTTCACTGAGTTTGGGGATGAAATACAATGGACGGCATTCAATGGTGAACCGCCGGTTAGGCTCAGCGAAACACCGGATGAAGCGCAGATTGGGGTACAAGGCTTCTAGCCACTGTCCCAGACCTGCATTGCACTAGTGCTCTGCGAGTCAAGACCGATGAAACACCGGTATGGCACCGGTTGAATCCTATTCTTCCCAGTTCTCTGTGTATACAGCAGCTAACCAATGGTTCGTGGGTCTATACATGTGTCGCCCTGGTCTTGCTAGAGCTCAACCTCTGAACTCTTCAACTTTTTTGCTGTCCAGTTGTTATAAATCCTTGCCTTAGCTTAAAATAGATGTAAGTTTTGTTTTTCATAAGAAAAAAAATACAAAAAGAAATATTATTGTATGACACTAATATGGTCTTGCAAAATATGACTTCATCCAAGCAACCAAGCAAGGGCAAGGCCCAGGCCTCATCAAAAATCAAAGGAAAGGGGAAAGGAAGGGTGACCCTAGCCCCCAACACTAGATAGGCAATTTTATTTTCTATGCTCGATATGGAAGCGCACTATGCTATTTGCATGGGCTGCTCTATCACAGTAGTGAAGTGCTTCGATTTTGTGGGCCTGCCGGGTGACTTCCCCAACATCACACCATAATTTACTGACCGCCAATGGCACGTTTATTCTAATCCTCTACTTGACTTCTACTACAGCCTAGTGCCCAAGTTTTATGTATCATACGAGGCTAGGGAAGAGAACATGCAGCACAAAGGCAAGGTTGACGAATTACCTTGCCTTCCCTCAATCATAGTGAGGGGTGTAGAAATGGACATCACACCAGCAACCATCAATTCTTTATTTTAGGAGGATGAGATTGACACCACCTTTGAGTATGCTGCCAGAATAGCTGACAAAGAGAACCGGTTTAGGTAGATAGCTCTCGTCATTAATGCACATACACCTTTTTGGGTCTCTATGAGTGGTGAGATCTCCTGGCATGATCTAAAGTTTGAAGCAAAGTTGTGGCTGAATTTCATTTGTGGCTAGATTATGCCTTTGAAGAATGAGCATAGGGTAAGTTTGAAAGTGGCCATCCTCATCACCTGCATCATGAAAGGAGTCCCCATAAATTTTGGGGAAATAGTAGTCAGTCAGATGAAGGCCCTAGCTCCGCTACTGGTGTGATCACAGAGAATAGAAAAAAGGACCCGGATGGTCCCAAGAGCAAGTGGAAGTGGTTGCAAGCCTTCCAAGTCCCATAGGAATCCCTATTGAATGGACTAGAGCAGGCCCCAATGATCTCAACATGCCACATCCTGAAGGATCGGACTAGGCTTAATGAGAAGCACCTACTAGGGGAGCCTCACCTCCTCCCACATCGTCCCAGCCAAATAGATAATGTGTTGTAAGTCGACAGCACTTTAGACGCTCAAAACTGAGAAAAATTGTAATAATTTAGGTGTGTTTATATGGATATAAGGTACTTTTTCTTTGATTACAGGATAAATAAGTGTTGGAGCAAGAATGTGCAAAAGATAGCCTGAAAGTGCAAAAAATGGGCTAAAGTCACAGTCTCAGTACGAGCCGTAGGTTGATGGTACAAACCTACTGAAGATCGTGAAAAGTTTCAGATGGCTAAATGGTGAAGAGTGCAGCCTACAATTCTCAGTACGAGTCATACACATTGGTACAAGTCGTAACGCCGAGTCGTGGAAATATTCAAAAGAATTTCATAAGAGGCAGACTCCTGAATGGATAGACAGTATGATTCGTGGTGGAGAGGTATTTTAATACCCCTAAAGTTCCTAAGATTAGACTCGGGATTTAAAAATGGGAGTTGGCTGAATCTGGGAAAAATCCCACAGAACGGATGACCCAATGGATCGTTGGTCCAACCAACGACTCGTGGGAACTATTCGTGGGAAGATTTTCCTAGGTGACAGTTGGTAGTAACGAGCGAAGTAATGACCCATTGTTTGTTACAATGATTCATTATGAGGAGTCGTGGTGGGAACTGATCCTAAGCCTAAAGGGGAGGAACGGGTTGTGGGATGACCCGTCGTGAGGAGTAACAGGTCTCGGTCACAAGTGGTGGAAAGGGATCTTAATAATCTCCAGTCAGTGTAACAGAAGGAAACCACAACTCGTTGGAGGAAGGAACGAGTCATGGTGAGGCTCGTGGGAAGGATTGGTACATGTCATGGAGGGGGGAAACAACAGACGATACAACAGGTCGTCACATGAAAGAATGACTCATCCTGTTGAGTCGTAGGAAGTGAATATGAAAGAGTGAAATGTGGCAGTGGATCAAACAGCTCGATGCCACAAGTCATGGTATCATGTAATGACTGGTGGGACCATCCGTGGGTTCACCTAGTGCAGGAATTTCATTAAGGGCATTTTCATCATTCTTAATTCATAGGATCCTAAACTATGTCATTTTAAGTTATTTTCTGAGTTTATTCAGGTAGATTAAGTCCTTCTAACCTATTCAAAACCCATGGATGCAAGAGTGATAGTCTAGAGAGGTGATCAAGGAAAATCCTTCAAGCTTCTCTTAAATTTCTTCTTGGGCATTCAAGGGAGTCTAAGAATCAGCCATAAACAGGTATGTAGGGTTAGGAGTGGGTGTTTTCGTTCACACCCATGCCCAATTTCTCCTAATTCAAGAAGTTTTATTCAAAAACCTTATGGGTTTTTATCTTAAATCTTGTGGAACTCTAATGATCCATCCATGGGTCATTACTTCTCATTAATTACATCATATTTTATGAATTATGACAATTTTTTTCAACTAATTCAATTCTAAATTTATTGATTTCAATTTCTAATAAATTATGCCTAATTATGCATATTATATCATGAATTGAGTTATGATATTTACCTCCATTGTTGATATTCATAAACCCATCATGATTGATGAGTCCTAATATGGATTTATTCAAATGCCCATTATGAATTTATGATTTACAAAGCCTATACATGACCTATAAGGATGCATGAATCTCATGATTTACTAATTATGTTTTTTTTGGCCGACTCACGGGCCTTACCCTCACAGCTAGTTCACGTATTTACAAGCATGTTTATGACTATCATGATTTGACTAGCCCATGAATCTCATGCATATTATACTATGAGCACTTTATATGTTTTGGGAGTAGTATTTAACACCGAGTAGGTTCGGGGCCCAGGTTTTGCCCCGAATCTCAAAACTATGTGCCACCATAGAACATGATGGGACCTCCCTTGAGACTGTCCCCTTTGCACAAATGGGCCCCTTTCATGTGTTATATCATTCCCTTCATGGTTCTACCCTTGGCAAGGTACGAATGCCCTCCCGACTAGGGATTTACAAGTCGGGCTCCATGTGTGCTCATATGGAGTATGTCGGTTATAAGAATCTCTCATTGTTCCACATGTTTTATGCATTATTATGTTTATGTTAATTTGGCTCGAGTGATGATTTATAAAGTTTCTCTTATGACTACGGTATTGAACGGATTATAAATGATTTTAAAACCTTGAGCCTTATGTAATCATATAATATTTATGGTATGAGCATGTTGTCCCACTCTTATGATCTCTTATGAGCTTTTATGTAATTTTTAATATCCATTTTTACTTACCTTGCATACTCGATACATTCCACGTATTGACCGCATAATCTATGTTGTATCATTTTATGATATAGGACCCGACTCTTAGGCTCAGTCCCGTTCGTAGTCAGTATTCAAAGTTAGCATCTTACATTATTGGTGAGTCCTCATCTCCCAAGGACTAGACTTATTCAAACCTTCTCTATAAATCTTCAGTTTAACTTTATTGAGTTAGTTGGGGGTTTTGTCCCATCAATTCGTCATGTTTAGAGGCTTTTCAGACAAAGGATGTATTCAGTTTTAGATTATGTATTCTGCTATTATGTTTAATTTAGACTTACTCTAAGTTTATCATGTTGATTCTCTAGTTTTATTGATCGAGTTAGATGTATGCTTCTGCCATGGGTCGACTTCGAGTCTCTCGGGGCTCCTTGTCCTGTGTTACAATCCGGGTCAATGTACGGGTCATGATAAACTTAGTATCAGAGCAATAGATTTGAAGTGTCCTAGATTTTCTGAAAGTCGCATTAAGTAAAGTCTTTTTCATGGGTGTGAAATTTGTCACACTTATGACGAAGAGGCTACGAGACGTCTAGGAAATGTTCCCCTCTTTATTGATCTATGTCGTGCGATGAAATTTCTTCCTATCCTTATAACTCGTGCCATGCACGTGTGCAGAAACATGTCTTCTCAAGACAACAATGGGAGTCATCCAACCCCACCAACTCCAATGGATTCCATGCAAGTTACGGATGCGAAACTCAGAGCCGCCCCCAGAGTGTTGATATGGGCCATGATAACCCAGCCTAACTAGTAGGCTATTGCACCAGTGAACCCTATCTAGGAGGTGGAAGCTACTAGGGTTCAAGGAATCATGAAGAGGATCCCGCCTGAGGTTGGTGACTCCTATGTGGGTGGGGAGCGTAAGGGGAAAGGAAGGGGGAAAAAGAGGCCCAGGGCCGAAAACCATGAGATATCCCAGCAAGGGTCGAGTAGTGGGAGTCACTGTCATACCCATCAGAAGTATCTAGCCTAAGTTTAGGGATACAAGCCCTGGGTAACGGATATTACTTACCCAATTTGCGGGCACTACAGGAAGCACCACCGAGGAAAGTGCTTGGCAGGTTCAGATGTTTGCTTTGTGTCCAACTCGGTCATAAACATAGGGAATGCACTTGCCAAGCATGACATCCAGAGAGGTTGTGCCCCGACCGCCCCTCCAGTAGCTCCAACAAATTGCCCATCCCAGCAGCACGGGTTAGAAAGAGTGAGTGGCGGTCAGCCTCATATGTAGTCCTAGGTATGTTATAAGTTTTCCCCCTTGAACCTACCATGATTATTAGTTCCGAGAACTACTGTAAGAGGTACAAATCCCTTTATGTATTTTAAGATGAGATTTATTTTGTGGAAGGTAAGGAAATGGTAAGTGAAGGGCCCAGTCAGGTATTGAGTTTTATAGTAAGGGAGTTCTGTAGATAGTACCTGGGTGTAGTCCGTTCTTTCTCCTTTATATGTTGCCTTTCGTATCGCTCGATGCTATGCTTGACTCATGCTTACGTTCAGAACCCTAAGATGTTAGGCAACCTCGTATTGTATGTGAGATCGTGCTATGTCAGGTATATACCCAGCTTGGATTTCCTAAACATTCGTGCTCATGGTTCCTTTACCCTAAAACCTATGGATGTGCCCTATGATGGAAAATGATGGTTAAGATGTGTACATTCAAGATAACTCCTTATCCCCACCATAGGCCAGATATAGTTCAGGAAGCCCAGTTATTAGCCAAGCCTGGAAGTGTAACAACCCACATGGTCATTTTGTGATTGTTGATCTGTTTTCCTAGGTTGAACCTTCACGTATCTTTATTTCTGCTATTCATAATTTGCAGAGGCGGATGGCTCCATTCTCGAGATGACATAATGAAGACTGGGTGAGATTTTTGATTTTTGAAGGGTTTGAAGTTTGAGGGGTTGACCAAAGCCAGCAGTCTAGGTTATCGAGCTCGAATTTGAATTCTAATACCTTTGTTGGTTCCGGATGATGATCTATGATTTAGTTGGGTAGTTTTCATGGATTACGAGGTGATTCGAGAGTGAGTTGAGCCTTGGGTTGAATTTATGAGCTTTGAGGAAGCTAGATGTGACCACGGTCAACTTGGGGTCAAACAACCTTATATGGATAACTTGAGGGTTCCAACCGGTCTGAAATGGTTTTTATGATAGGATTGTGTGTTTGGGTTGTGACCAGAGGATTTTGGGTGTAATTCGGGTGGATTCGAGCATATTGTGTATTTGGCATGAGCTTAAGAATAAAGGATGAGAACTCAGAGTTTTGGGACTTCAAATTTTTAGCATAAATTGGAGGAGTTCGTTTGGTTTCCCCGACCGGTGGCGGTGTTATAGGTCAGAATGAATCAGAATCGTCCTTAGTGACTGATGTAAAAGCTAGACAAGATGAGGATTCTAGCTTGGTGAAGTTGGAGGAAGTGGTCCAGGAGCAGAAGGCAGAGGTCGTCTCCAAAAGGAGAGATAGTATACTTCGATATTAGGGTGGTTGGTGTGTTCTGGGTGTAATACCCCAGAAATTCCTAATATTAGACCCAGGATCAAAATTTGAAGTTGGTTGAAAACTGGGAAAAACATCATAGGACGGGCGATGTAACTACTCATGGTTGAGAACCACGGGTCGTTGTTAGCAGTCGTGGTGAGGGGAGACCTGGTGGCATTAGATACAACGGGGGAAGTAATGAATCGTTGCTTGAAACAACCAGTCATTGTTTGTTGTGTGTGGGTAGCACTAGACCTTGGCAGTTGGGGAAGTAAGGGGTTATCCGACGACCTGTCATGAGTAATGACGACCCATTGTCACCAGTCATTGTCTAGGTAGCCAGATTTCCAATGCACTTGATGGATGGTTGCCACGACTCATTGGAATTAACCGTGAGTCGTGGTGAGGCTCATGGTAAGGAGGTTCAGTTTTGTGAAGGGGACAAGCAACGATCGACTCTACGATCTATTGGATCAAAGGACGAGTCATCCTGTCAAGCGGTGGTATGCCTCTAGGATCAGGGCCTGGGCAGTGCATATGATGGGCCATACCACGAGTCGTCGTAGCTTCCAATGACTCGTTGGTACGCCCGTTGGATCGATCTGGGTAGTTTTTCAAGGAAGTTTCATGAAGGGTATTTTCAACCTTTCTATGCTTTAAGGCCTTAAACTACATTGTTTTATGTATTTTTCTGAGTATGTTAAGATAGGCTAAGTCCCTCTAATATATTCATTCCCATGCATGCAAAATATAGAGAATTCCAGAGATATCAACATAGATTCAAGATCTTCCCTATCAATTCATCCTTGGGCATTCAAGAACTTTGAAATCAGATCTTACCTAGGTATATAGGGTTATGAATGGGTGCTTCCGTTCATACCCATTCCCATTCTCTATTAATTTATGAAAATCTATCAAAAATCTCATGGGGTTTTGAATTTAATTTTGTGAAAATCCAATGATTTGCTAATGAGATTTTATGATTTATGATTTACATCATATTTTACATTTGTTGTACTTATGAAATTATTGATTTCAGTTTCTACTAAATTAAGCCTAATTATGCATGATCTATGATGAATCGATTTATGATCTACTCTCCAATTGATGATATTTACAAACCCAACATGATTTACGATTTTGAAATATGGATTTATTGAATTACCCATCATGATTTGATGATTTACAAGTTATATGTATGATCTACAAGTATGCATAAACCTTATGATTTATGAATTATGTTTTGGCCGACTCATGGGCCTTGATTCATGGCTAGTTCACGTATTTAAAAGAATGTTATGATTATCATGATTTAACTAGCCCGTGAACTCATGTATATTATACTATAAGAACTATATATGTTTTAGGAGTAGTATCGAACACCGAGTAGGTTTGGGGCCCAGGTTCTGCCCCAGATCTCATAAACTACGTGCCACCGTAGGTATGTTGGTACCTCCCTTGTGACTCACTATTCAGGTGCTCACGCTCTTCATGGTTCTACCCTTGGCAAGGCACGAATGGCCTCCCGACTAGGTTTACAAGTCGGGCTTCATGTGTGCTCATATGGGGTATGTCGGTTAAGAGAATCTCCCACTGTACCTCATGATTTATGCATGTCTATGATAATGTATATTGGCTCAAGTCATGTTCAGTATCTCTTTCCCTCATGTTTATGATTATGAATGATTTATGAATGATTTGAAAACCTTGAGTCTTATGTTATGTTACAATGTTTACGATACGAGCATGATGTCCTACTCTTATAATGTTTTATGAGTTTTTACATATTTTAAATATCCATTTTACTTACCTTCCATACTCGATACATTTCACGTACTGACCGCATACTTTCTATGTTGTATCGTTTCATGATACAGGACCCAGCTCTCAGGTTCATCCTCATCTTGAGACCATCTCAGAGTTCACTTTTAGCTTGTTGGTGAGTCCTCATGTTCCGAGTGCTATTTGACTAGACATTTATGTTATATTATGTTTCAGTACTTGGTCGGGTTAGTTGGCGGTGTTGTCCCATCAACCCATCTTATGCAGTAGAAACTGTCAGATAGTATGCAGTACTCAGCTTGTGTGTCTGTCTAGTGATTCCTTATGTTAAGATATGTTACGTTATGTTTACATTTCCGTTATGTCTTATGTTCATTCTTCCTCTTAGAGTGAATGAAGTAGATGTTTGCTTATGCCATGGGTCGACTTGGAGCCTCTAGGGGTTTCTTATCCCGTGTTACGAATCAGTCTGCATCCGGGTCATGAAAAACATGGTATTAGAGTAATAGGTTGTGAAGTGTCCTAGGGTGTCTGGAAGATGCATTAAATAGAGTCTTTTTCATGGGTGTGAAGCATGCCACACTTATGACGAAGAGGCTACGAGATGTTTAGGAAACGTTCCCTTCTTTCATAATCTATGTCGTGCGATGAAAAGTCTCCCTATTCTTATAACTCATGTTATACGCGTGAGGAGAGACATGTATTCTCATAACAACAATGGGAGTCAGCCAGTGCCACCAGCTCCAATGGATTCCATACAAGTTTTTTATGCGGAGCTCAGAGCTGCTCTTAGAGTGTTGATGAGAGCTATGATCACCAGGCCTAAGCAGCAGGCTATCACACCAGTGAACCCTACCGAGGAGGCAGCAGCTAGTAGGATTCAAGGACTCGTGAAGGAGAGCCCGTCAGAGGTTGGTGACTCGAGTGTGGTTGGGGAGTGTAGAGGGATCAACAGGGGAAACAAGAGGCTTGGGGAGGGAATCTTTAAGAGATCCCAACAGGGGTTGAGTAGTGGGAGTCACTCTCAAAACCGTCAGAAGTCTCTAGTCCAAGCTCAGGAGTACAAGCCCCGGGTGAGGGAGATTACTTACCCAAATTGTGAACATTACGGGAAGCACCACCAGGGAAAGTACTTGGAAGGTTCAGATGTTTGCTTTTATTGTGGCCGACTTGGTCATAAGCACAGGGATTGCACTTCAGCCAAGCGAGATGGTCGGAAAGGTCGTGCTCTGAATCCTCCTCCATCAGCTACAACAAATTGCCCATATCAGCAGCATAGGTTATCAAGAGCGAGTGGCAGTCAACCTCAGATGTAGTCTTAGGTATGTTAAAAGCTATTCCCTCGCACCTATCATGATTGTTAGTTCCGAGAACTACTGGAAGAGGTACAAATCCCTTTAAGCATTTTCTTGGGGTGAGATTTATTTCATGAAAAGTAAGGGAATGGTAAGTGAAGGCCCCAATCATGTCCTGAGTTTTCTATTTAGGAGGCCCTATGGATAGCATTCAGGGGTAGTTCTTCCTTTCTTCTTTAGATGCTCCCTTACATATCACTCTATGTTACGCTCGACTCGTGCTTACGTTTAGAACCCTAAGATGACAGGAAACCCCGTCCGTCAACGATCCTAATATTACTCATTTCGTTTCATGCCATGACCCTTTTTATGTATGTGAACCCATGTTTCTTGATCTTGGGCAAATTTATATGCCCAAGTGATACTCAAAAGTACCATTTTAGCCTTGTTTATCTATCAATGTGTATACATTCTCATGTAATTGGTAATAAAATGTGAATTTATACTAACCAACATGATTAGCATTGTTTTGCAGGTAAAATGTAATTTCGGGAAGCTAAAATGCATATTGGAGGATATCGGGGTTGGACTTGGATGCGAGCACGGGACAAGACATTGGACAGCATGAATTAAAGGGGCTCCGCGATGGAGCCGTGTCACGCTGCCATCGCGGAGGCCTTCTACCTAGATAGGGAAATTTTTCCCGAATTCCAGAGAGGGTACACGATAAGTCCGTGGCACGGTGGCTTGGCTCCGCGTTGCACACCGTGACACGTTGGGCTTTAATTCCTGGAGCCCCAGTTCTAGTGAAGGTCCGCGTCTGTAGCGTGTCACGGAGGTAGTGCTCCGCGATGCACTCCGTGATGCATTGCTCGTTATTCCGGGAAAAATTCCCACCAGTATAAATAGAACACTTAGGTTCATTTTTCAATATTCTGACTTGGTGGAGCAAGAACGTGGGTTACAGGCAGTTGAGGGGACGAAAATATCAGGGTTTTTCTCTCTTTCCTTCTTCTTTAATTCAATTGCTTGTATGTTTAACACTCATTTAATGATTTTTAATCCACAAATGAGTGGCTAAATCCTCTTCTTGCTGAGGTTATGAACAATTGTGATGAAATGTGATAATTGATTCTTTGGTTTTTCATCTTTTCTTCCATGTTATTCTATTAATTATTGTTCTTACTGCATTAATGTGTGGCCTACATTAATGTATATCTAAAAATTCCGGTTTCACTCGAGAGAGCAAGAAATTGGAAAGTTGTGAATTAATAGGATATGATCTTTACTTGATTTGGGAAAATTGGGAATTGATTTACTTTCAGGATAGAAATATACCTGAAAGTCGTATTAGTCAATTTAGGAACCGGGTTTGTATGGCTAGAACATGAATTGCATTTAATCACAGAAATGTAGGTGGATGGTTCATGATTCTTAAGTGAGGTTAAATACGAGAGTTTTAATCTCTTGGCAATAGTTCTTGGCTAGCATCTGGAGGAAAAGATTAACCAAATTATGATGATAATTAATTTCATTACATGTTCGTTTAACCTCAGCATGCTCTCATTCATAGTTCAGACTCAAAGTAGATAATTGTTTTAGCTTTAGCATAGAAATTATAAAACAAAATATCAAACTCTTGGTTACACTATTGTCTGCATTTTTAGAATTAAAATATAGTACACTTGAGCAAATTGCACTTCATCCCAGTCCCTGTGGGATCGACACTTGGCTTACTAAAGCCACTTTACTACTTGTTCGACCACGTGCACTTGTGTGTCATTTTATATACCCCACAAATCACGCGAACAAGTTTTTGGCACCATTGTCGGGGACTTGGCAATTGGTGAATTTGTTTTAAGTGTTAATTTATTATATTTTTATTTTCTTAGTGTTGACAACTTGGTCTTAGCCTGTATTTTGCAGACTTAATTTCTGTTGAACACTGGCAAGAGACAAGGAGCTGGTGGAATCGTATATAGAGCCAGAAAGAATATTTCACAGTAAACAGAGAGAAGCTCTACAAAGAAAGCTGCAGTTGCTCAGACAGACGATCATGGAGCAACAACAGAATCCACCGGTAGTACGGGCAGTGTTAGTACCCGAAGAAGTAGCAGCTCGGCCGGTTCGCGAGGTGGCAATCCCACATGCTAATAATGTCACATCTAGCATCCGCAAACCTGAGCCAGGAGGGAGGTTTGAACTTAAGCAGAATATGGTGCAATTGCTGCACACTAGCGAGCAGTTTACCGGTCTCCCTCATGAAGATCCACAGCAGCATCTCCAAAATTTTTTGGAGATAAGTGATGTTCGCGGTTAGTTGCTACGGTTAAAAACCGACACGCAAGTGCACGTGGTCAAACAAGTAATAAAGTGGCTAAGTAGCCAAGTATCGATCCAAGGAGGCTCAAGATATGTAAAATTGCCTAATTTACTATATTCCTATTTAACTTCTAATTATGCTAACAACAATGTAACCAAGAGTTAATTGAGTTTTTGTTTCTAAACTATATATACTACAATTAATAACAACTATTTACTTGTGACTTCAGACAATGGATATGAACATGCCAAGGTTAAGAACAAGTAATGAACTTGATAATCATGATAATTTTTGGTTAATTCTCTTCTTCATGTTGCTAGCCAAGAACATTCGCCTAGAAATTAAAACTCTCGTATTTAATTTCACTTTAGAATCATAAACCATCCGTCTACATTTTTGTGATCAAATGCAATTTATGACCTAGCACTACAATTCCGGTTCCTAAATTGACTAATACGGCTTTCAAGTATATTTCTATCAGGAAAGCACATCAAAACCCAATTTTCCCAAATCAAGTTAAGAACAATACCCTATTAATTCACAACTTTCCAATTTCTTGCTCTTTCGAGTGAAATTGGACTTTTTAGATGTACATTAATATTGGCCAATCACTAATGCAGTAAAAACAAGAATTAATAGAACAACATTAAAGAAGAAGAATAAAACCATATCAATTAAAATCAGAATTCATTACACATGTTCAAAACCTCAGCTAGGAAGAGAATTAGCCACTCATCCTTGGATTGATCATCCTCAAATGAGTGTAAATCATACGTACAATTGATAGAAAGAAGAAAGGAAGAGAAGAAATCCCTTAGCTTTTCCAATCTTCAACTGCTGCTAACCCACGTTCCTGCTCTCCACTTCTGAACTCAGTCTAAAAACTAAAAACTAATTAAAATAAACCTAAGTGTGCTATTTATAGTAGTGGGAAATTTTTCCCGGAATAACAAGCAACGTGTCACGGAGGCCAACGCGGAGCACTGCCTCCGTGACACGGCGTGGACGCGGACCTTCGCTGGAATTTCCAGGGTCCGGTAAATTAGCCTCAACGTGGCACGGAGGCCATCGCGGAGGCCTCTCTCCGTGCCACGGAGCTGACGCGCAGGCACACTGGAAATTGCCATTTTAATTCATGTCCAGGCAGTGTGCTACCGCGATGGTAGCGTGGCACGGCTCCATCGCGGAGCCCCTATAAATCATGCATTCCAGGGTCTTTTCCACGCTCGCATCCAAGTCCAACTCCGACATAGTTCCAACATGCATTTTAGCTCCTAAAAATCACATTTACCTGCAAAACAAATGCTAATCATGTTGGTTAGTATAAATTCGCATTTTATTACCAATTACATGATATTATATACACATTGCACAACAAACAAGGTAAAAATGATACGTTTGAGTATCACTTGGGCATATAAATCTGCCCAAGATCACTTACCCCACACTTAAATCCTTGTTCGTCCTCGAACAACACATACACAAATCATGCAAATTACATCCCAACCTTCGTCACTATGGTGCAACAATTTACGCTACGGTCATACCGATTATTCAATTTTCGCAAATCATCAAGAAAACATGCTTGGTCGTACAATACAATGACCCTTAATACATCAAGGCTGCCTAGACTTTTAAGAATTGATTCTTGATATCGGCAAACTCATGCAAATCAGCTAATCAAGAAATCCGACACGAAAATCAATCTTTCATCAAGCATGTGCCCTCACACTCGAGAGAAATTCCCCCTTTATGTTCATGCAACACACAAACATACAAGTAAGGGCATATAAAAATTAATTTCACTCTCTCTCCCAAAAGAATTCACATGCCTCATGTCATGACCCATAGGCTTGCCCTTAATGTATTACTCCACTAATATAAAGAAATGCAATGTAGGATCAAATAGGACTTTTAATGGGTTGTAACGGGACTATGGATCTAGTATATATATATTGGATTAGCCAATAATAATCGCTAGCATCCTTAAGCGCCTTTTTAACTCATTCCCATCGACTCATGGACATTGTTCCTCTCTTTTCTCTTTTTCTCCCATTCATGCTGGTTTACTTTCATACAGCCCATTTCATCAACACACTTGACACCAAACAGAGGGTTTTCATGTACCCTCACTATCATTTAATTACAACAAGTGCCTCTTCAACCTCATCTTTTCTTTCCTCACTTTGCTTTTCTTTTTCTTTTCACTCTTTTCACTCTTTAACACTTTGGGAAACATTTTCTTTTCTTTGCAAGCGCTTAAGAGCTTCTTATAGACTTTAAGGCTAATGAAAAGAAGGAATAAAGCTTAGTTCATACAATTTTGGACAAAAGAAAGAAATTGGTTAAAGGCTCAACGGGCTGACTAGGGTATACAACATATAAAAAGGTAGAATTTGACAAGAAAAAAAAATGGAAACTATCGGTTAAAGCAAAGAAATGCCTACATCCTTTCCAACACTACACCTCCTTCATTTCGTTTTGTATACACACCAGGCAAGTTCTAGACAATTCACAATGACATGGAATAGCAAAATCTCACTTCACACTTCATGCACATGCTCGAATCAAGATGCCTTCACAGACTCTTTAATTAGTCAATTACATGAATTTAAGATTAAGCCTCAATCATAATGAACCAAATTCTATAGCCTAGGTAACTCATCGTATTTACAGAATTGCATGATTTCAAGTGAATCACTTTCACATTTTGAACATCAATTACAACACGCAACGAAATTTTAGCAACCATAAGCAACTACAGTTCATTGATGCAATCCACCAAAGAAAAACTAAAAACAATTAAAAATCCTACTCCTACCGACTACATTTCCCTTAAGACGGTCGTCATCCATCCATCATAGGGAATGGTCACTAGCTATGACATCGGTTCAATGGGACTATTCTCGGTAAAAGAATCGAAAACAAACTCCGAGAAACCCAAAAATAAAATTCGAGAAAAAAAAATTTTGCAACACATCGATCATTTCGATAGAAAGAAAATATTTACAAGTGCAAAATATTTTCGCAAAAATTTTTGAAAAATATCGATCATGTCGATAGAGAAAAAAAATTTATTTACAAAATTTACAAAATATTTACAATGGCAACCATAACTTTCAAAAACACACATCATTAACCACAAAACAAATATATGCACATACATCGCAAAACAGTTCACAACAGGAAAAGCACAAACATACATAAACATCAAGGAAAAATATACAGCAGTTTAGAGCCTATGTCCCAGCACCTAACTACTCCCCACCCCACACTTAAATCGAACACTGTCCCCAGTGTTCACAACAATACAAAGCACAAAAAATTGGGTGGTGAAACTCCCTGCTTAGTCGAAATATTCGACTTCTTCATCCGGTGTTGCGGCCTCGTCGCCCATGTCTGAATCAGCTCCATCGTCGTCATCGGACTCCACATCGGAGTCCTCACGATGTGTCTCCTCATCAGTAGGGACATCGTCATCAGTCGGCTCCACGAAGGCTGGCCCCACCTTACATAAGGCTCTGGCGTTCTCGCCAAAGGGGTAGTCCAGCTCCAACTGCCATAATTCCTCCTCGGTGGCTGGTCTCCCACCAATCCGTAGCTGCAGCATCTGCTTGCCAAACATACGGGCCATGTACTGATCGTCACGAGCATGTCGCTCGCCCAAAGTCAATACCGGTCCGTGTGTAGTGTCGGGGGCCTTAGTCTTTGTCACGTCGAGGGCCCTCCGCTCCAACTGCGGAATGTAATCCGAGGCTTCTTCCTCAATGTCGAGGCCTCAGAGGAAGGTGGTGATGAGTCCGCAAAACCCGTATCTGTGGCCCTGGTGCAGTCTGGCTCTCTTCATGGCGGATATTATGACCGCCCCAACATTAATCTCAAGCCCTTTCATAAGGGCATACACCAAGCAGACACGGTCCCGGGTCACATCTGTCATATGGACTCCCGGGATCAAGCACGAACATACAATCTTCATCCAGATTCTAGCCTCCCTATTCATCTGCGAATAAGGCAGAGTCTAGTGGTAACCCCTCTCTTTGTGTCTACTCCATCGGGCTGTGGATCGAGCCCCACACAACGTACGTCTGATGTCGGCGTACGGTGGGGTGATGTTTAGCTGGCGGAGAACGTGGGCGTCTGTGTCCCGCGCTCCAACGATGGCATTCAGCTACTGGAGTTCCAGAGTGACAATCTGCCCTCTGATTTTAATAGTGTGGCTTCTGATGGCCGGGTTCCAATTTGCATAAAATTCCCGGACCAAGTGAAGGTTGCACTCCTTGGGCTCCTGAAAAATAAAGCTGAGCCAAGCTTCTTCGATCCTCTGTACAATGCGAGGGAACTCCTATGCGAGTGGTTCCCTTGCAATATGTTCCTCCGGGAAGTACTTGTTTTCTTTGTGTTTTGCATACCATTTCTTCCCTTCATCGGTGACCCATCGTGTTCCGTATTGGCGGCGTTGGCCGCGCGGAACAGCGGGTGCAGCTGGGACTGCAGTGCCCAGTCTCATCCTTTTCCGTCCGGTGACTGAGGTAGAAGCACCCTTGCCTTTATCCTGTCTGCTAGCCATTGTACCTGTCAATTTACACAAACAAGCACAACGTTAAGCTAAAAACTTGTTAACTTTGGCTAAGGTCGGGTTACACAAAATTTACCCCACACTTAGTCCTTAACAATATTTACAAAATTACAGCAAGGATAGCTCTATTTACAACCCCAAACACAAACAACTATACACATATTGCTTAGTGCGTTCACAACAAAAAATTCGACAGCATAACGGTTAGTGTACTACTCCAACTTCATACAACTAATTCCAATCCTACTATCGCTAACAATTCAACCATCACACAAGCAACAAAAACAACAACAAAAATAAAAACAACTATAAAACATTTTATATACAAGCTAATCTAAATAATCTAACCAATTCACACATTTTATGCATTTTCCCACAAAAATTCGAGAATTAGTCGTCTTTGAACATTTACAAAATATTTACCACGACTTATCTCAAATAATAAACACACCCCGGCATCGATTTCATCCAATTATCAAGTTGCCCAAGTCAAATTTAACAACCCAAGCCCTAGAATGCAATTCGACAATCAATTTTTGAATTATTTACATAATCGACAAGTTCAAACGCTAACTACAACAATCCGAACATAATCAATCACAAAATAATTCAATATCATGGTTAATTTCTACCTAGGGTGATATATCTCACCTTACATGCCCAAATTTGACAAAAATCGCCAAAAAATTGAGTTAGACGATGAAAACATACCTTAGAATTGAAGAACCGAAGAAACTTGACGTTTTTCCTTGCCTATCAACGTGGCACGTTGCTTAGGGAGGGGGAAATGGGTGTTTGGTCGCGGAGGGAAGAGGGAATGGGAAAAATTGGGGCGAAATCGGTGTTATATTTAAAGAAAACACGCGGGTCACCCGGAAACCCGGTGTGACCCGGCACTGGATAAGGGGCAACGTGTCATGGAGGGTAACGCGGAGCCCCTCCTCCGTGACACGGAGCCAACGCGTTGGCTTACTGGATTTTTGAAAAATCCAGATTTTGCCTTCAACGTGTCACGGAGGCCAACGCGGTGCACTGCCTCCGTGACACGGCGCCAACGCGCCAGTGCTCTGTTTCACCAATAAATTTAATTTTTCATACCTCGCCTCATTTTCTCGATTCCATGTATATTTCCTCCGTTATACCTGAAAATCACCTCACTAAACACAAATTGGTTAAATTAATAGATTTCCCTAACTAAAATAAAAAAATACTAACTAAAATGCAAATCTAAACCTAATCAAGAAAAGAAAAAGAAAAATAAAAATTATTTACACTAAAAAGAAAGAAAGAGAATATTTTTCACGGGTTGCCTCCTGTGCAGCGCCTGGTTTACCGTCGCGGCTCGACGTCTTTTAAGCTCATTTGTCTACTAGGGAGATGGACGATTTGTCCTGATCATGATCATCCCCCCAGTAGTTCTCAACCTTATCCGGTGGCCTACCTAGTAACTCTCGGGAATCACTCAATCCATTAGCATTCCCATGATCAATTATGTTGATCACCGAGAGTTCCTTATAAACAGTCGGGAGCTTAGGTACCTTGTACATGTCGAACACTTCGACCTTGTCATGTGCTCGCATCGTGAGTTGACCCGCAGCTACATCGATTAATGCCTTTCCGGTTGCCAAAAAGGGTCGTCCCAAAATAAATGGGACTTCAGCATCTGGTTCAAAGTCCAGAACAATAAAATCGACCGGAAAAATGAGGGGCCTACTTGCACTAACACATCCTCAACAATGCCATCCGGCTTAGCCAAAGACCTGTCTGCTAGCTGCAATATTACCGTTGTAGGTCTAGGACTCCCTAGACCTAACTTTCTGAATACCGAAGATGGCATCAGATTTATGCTTACCCCCAAGTCGCATAATCCACGCGCTCGGATACTTTGCCCAATAGTCAGCTGGATAGTAAAACTTCCAGGGTCTTTCAATTTTGTGGGCAACCTATTCTGAATACGGGAAGTGCATTCCTCCGTTAAAGCTACCGTGGCATACTCAGTCAAACGACTTTTGTTAGCCACGATGTCTTTAATATACTTCGCATATTTTGGCACTCCCTGCAAGACATCAACAAGAGGTAAGTTAACATGTACCTATTTAAGTACCTCCATGAATTTCTGGAAACACGCCTCCTCCTTGTGTTTCTTAAGTCGCTGAGGGAACGGGGGTGGAGGCCTTTCTGGTTCAGCTTCTTTAGTCTTCCCCTTATCTGAAATTTGCTCTCCCTCAACATCTGCTGCTCCTGACTTTTGAGGCAGTCTTTCCGGTTCCACCTCCTTCAACTGTAAACCACTCCTCGTGGTCACTGCATTTACCTGCTTTGGATTTGGATCCGTGTCGCTAGGTAGTCCTCCTCTGGGTCTGGTATTTTGGGCACTAGCAAACTGCCCAAACTGATATTCAAGAGCCTTGGTCGCCAATTGATTATTCTTCACTTCGGCTGCCAATTTGACATAGTCAGCCTGCAATTGTGCCTGATTAGCGATCATGGTTTTGAACATCTCCTCAATAGTCGGTGATGGTGGTGGAAGAGGGGAATTGTGATTTCTGAATTGAGCTTGATAATTTTGTTGCCCTCCTTGGTTTCTGTGCATACCCTTCCCTGAACCTTGGCCTTGTTGATTGTTGCTACCCCACGAAAAATTCGGATGGTTCCTCCAATTTGAGTTGTAGCCACTACCAAACTGCTGTTGATTTCTCTGTGCATTGCCCACAAAGTTAACAGAATCAGGATTTCCACCACAGCATTCGGCTGAATGCTCACTACTACCACACACTTCACACCACATCTGTTGAACTGCATTGACTGAAGCTGAAGGCTGGTTCAAATTTATAGTGCTGAAGTGAGTGTTTAACTGATTTTGCAAAGCAGCTATCTGTGCAGCGATAGCTGTGAATCCATCCACTTCAAGCACTCCCGCTGCTTTCCTTGCTCCACCCCTTGAAGAATCTGCATTCCATTCTGGATTGCCTTGTGAAATTCGGTTGAGCAAAGTGTACAGCTCCTCGTAGGTCTTCTCCAGCGCTTGCCCTCCAGCTGCTGAATCTAACAGAATTTTAGTGTGGGGTTCCAAACCCTCAATAAATGTGTGTACCAACACCTCATTGGACTGATGATGGTGAGGATAGTCCCGCAACATGGATTTGAATCTTTCCTAGGCTTGATATAGATTTTCCCCTTCCCTTTGTTTAAAACTTAGGATTTGACTCCTAAGTCTGGCTGTTTTACCAGAAGGGAAAAATCTGATAAGAAACTTCCGTGCAAGATCATCCCACGTTGATATAGAGTTGGTTGGTTCAGGTTTTAACCACCTCTTGGCTTCACCAAGTAAGGAAAATGGAAATAAGGTGAGCCGAACATAATCAGGTGACACTCCAGCAGGTATATAAGTGTCACTTATCTCCAAAAAGTTCTGGAGATGTTGTTGTGGATCTTCGTGAGGGAGACCGGTAAATTGCCCGCTTGTGTGCAAAAGTTGCACCATATTCTGCTTTAATTCAAACCTCCCTCCAGGCTCTGGTTTGCGGATGCTAGAATGTACATTATTAGCGTGTGCGATTGCCACCTCGCGAACCGGCCTTGCTGCTGCTTCATCGGGCACTAAAACTACCCGCACAACTGGTGGATTTGGTTGCTCCATCATAGACTGTTTAAGCAACTGCAGCTTCTTTCAAAGAGCTTCTCTACGTTGGCTATGAAACTCACGCTCAGGCTCTAAGTAAGATTCCACTAGATCTTTGTCCCTTGCCAGTGTTCACAGAAACAAAATCTGCAAAATACAGGCTAAGACCAAGTTTTTAACACTTAAGAAAATAAAAATACAAATACAGTAAATTTACACTAAACAAAATTTTACAAATCGCCTAGCCTCCTCGGCAACGGCGCCAAAAACTTGTTCGCAGTTAGTTGCTACGGTTAAAAACCGACACGCAAGTGCACGTGGTCAAACAAGTAATAAAGTGGCTAAGTAGCCAAGTATCGATCCAAGGAGGCTCAAGATATGTAAAATTGCCTAATTTACTATATTCCTATTTAACTTCTAATTATGCTAACAACAATGTAACCAAGAGTTAATTGAGTTTTTGTTTCTAAACTATATATACTACAATTAATAACAACTATTTACTTGTGACTTCAGACAATGGATATGAACATGCCAAGGTTAAGAACAAGTAATGAACTTGATAATCATGATAATTTTTGGTTAATTCTCTTCTTCATGTTGCTAACCAAGAACATTCGCCTAGAAATTAAAACTCTCGTATTTAATTTCACTTTAGAATCATAAACCATCCGTCTACATTTCTGTGATCAAATGCAATTTATGACCTAGCACTACAATTCCGGTTCCTAAATTGACTAATACGGCTTTCAAGTATATTTCTATCAGGAAAGCACATCAAAACCCAATTTTCCCAAATCAAGTTAAGAACAATACCCTATTAATTCACAACTTTCCAATTTCTTGCTCTTTCGAGTGAAATTGGACTTTTTAGATGTACATTAATGTTGGCCAATGACTAATGCAGTAAAAACAAGAATTAATAGAACAACATTAAAGAAGAAGAATAAAACCATATCAATTAAAATCAGAATTCATTACACATGTTCAAAACCTCAGCTAGGAAGAGAATTAGCCACTCATTCTTGGATTGATCATCCTCAGATGAGTGTAAATCATACGTACAATTGATAGAAAGAAGAAAGGAAGAGAAGAAATCCCTTAGCTTTTCCAATCTTCAACTGCTGCTAACCCACGTTCCTGCTCTCCACTTTTGAACTCAGTCTAAAAACTAAAAACTAATTAAAATAAACCTAAGTGTGCTATTTATACTAGTGAGAAATTTTTCCCGGAATAACAAGCAACGTGTCACGGAGGCCAACGCGGAGCACTGCCTCCGTGACACGGCATGGACACGGACCTTCACTGGAATTTCCAGGGTCCGGTAAATTAGCCTCAACGTGGCACGGAGGCCATCGCGGAAGCCTCTCTCCGTGCCACGGAGCTGACGCGCAGGCACACTAGAAATTGCCATTTTAATTCATGTCCAGGCAGTGTGCTACCGCGATGGTAGCGTGGCATGGCTCCATCGCGGAGCCCCTATAAATCATGCATTCCAGGGTCTTTTCCACGCTCGCATCCAATTCCAACTCCGACATAGTTCCAACATGCATTTTAGCTCCTAAAAATCACATTTACCTGCAAAACAAATGCTAATCATGTTGGTTAGTATAGATTCGCATTTTATTACCAATTACATGATATTATATACACATTGCACAACAAACAAGGTAAAAATGATACGTTTGAGTATCACTTGGGCATATAAATCTGCCCAAGATCAAGTGACACTTACATCCCCGCTAGAGTGTCATCAGATTATGTCCAGCTTACATTGTTCCCATTCTCACTATTGGGAGAAGCCAAAAGGTGGTTGAAAGCTGAGCCACCGAATTCTATTTCTACGTGGGATGATCTTGCAAGGAAATTCTTGATACGGTTTTTTCCCTCCGGTAAAACAGCAAGACTTAGAAGTCAGATTCTAAGTTTCAAACAGAGAGAGGGAGAGAATTTATATCAGGCCTGGGAGAGATTTAAGTCCATGTTGCGGGATTGTCCTCATCATCATCAGTCCAATGATGTGCTGGTGCACACTTTTATAGAGGGTTTGGAACCCCACACCAAAATATTGCTAGACTCAGCAGCTGGAGGACAAGCGCTGGAGAAAACTTATAAGGAGCTGTATACCATGTTGAACCGTATTTCGCAGGGCAATCCGGAATGGAATGCTGATTCATCAAGAGGCGGGACAAGGAAAGCAGCAGGAGTGCTAGAAGTGGATGGGTTTACAGCTATTGTTGCATAGATAGTTGCATTGCAAAATCAACTTAACACCTACTTCAGCAACATGACAATGAACCAGCCTCAAGCCCCAGTTAATGCAGTACAACAAATGTGGTGTGAAGTGTGTGGAAGCAGTGAGCACTCAGCTGAGTGTTGTGGACCCAATCTTGACTCGGTAAACTTTGTGGGAAATGTGCAAAGGAACCACCAACAGTATGGTAATAGCTACAATTCCAATTGGAGGAATCACCCTAATTTCTCATGGGGTAGCAACAACCATCAGGGGCAAAGTTCGGGTCAGGGTGTGCAAAGGAACCAAGGAGGGCAGCAGAATTATCAAGCACAATTCATAAACAACAATGCACCTCTTCCACCACCATCACCCAGCATTGAGGAAATGTTCAAGACCATGATAGCTAACCAAACTCAATTGCAGGTTGACTATGTGAAATTGGCAGCCGAAGTGAAAAACAACCAGTCAGCTACCAAGGCACTTGAATATCAATTTGGGCAATTTGCTGGAGGCCAAAACACAAGGCCTAGAGGAGGACTTCCGAGCGACACGGATCCCAATCCCAAGCAGGTAAATGCAGTGACCACAAGGAGTGGTTTGCAGCTGAAAGAGGTGGAACCAGAAAGACCACCTCAACAATCGGGAGCAGCAGAAGTTGAGAGGGACCAAACTACTGAGAGGGGGAAGACTAAGGAAGCTGAACCAGAAAGACCTCCACCCCCGTTCCCTCAACGATTAAAGAAACACAATGAGGAGGCGTGTTTCAAGAAATTCATGGAGGTGCTGAAACAGGTACATATTAACTTACCTCTTGTTGATGTTTTGCAGGGAGTGCCAAAATATGCTAAGTATATAAAGGACATCGTGGCAAACAAAAGTCGGTTGACTGAGTATGCTACGGTGGCTCTAACAGAGGAGTGCACTTCCCAGATTCTAAATAGACTGCCCACAAAGCTCAAAGACCCTGGGAGATTTACTATCCAGATTACTATTGTGCAGAGCATCCGAGCTCGTGGATTGTGTGATTTGGGAGCGAGCATAAATTTGATGCCGTCATCGGTATTCAGAAAGTTGGGTCTAGGGAGTCCTAGACCCACAACAGTAATCTTGCAATTGGCAGATCGATCCTTAGCCAGACCTGATGGCATTGTGGAGGACGTTCTGGTGCAAGTTGGCTCCCTAATTTTCCCGGTAGATTTTGTCGTGCTGGACTTTGAACCAGACGCGGAAGTCCCATTTATTTTGGGACGTCCTTTCTTGGCGACTGGAAAAGCACTAATTGACGTAGCTGTGGGGCAGCTAACAATGTGAGCACACGACAAGGTGGAGGTGTTTGATGTGTACAAGGCACCCAAGCTACCGATGGTGCACGAAGAACTCTCGGTGATCAATGTGATTGATCAAGGTGATGATGAGCAGATTAAGGATTCACGGGAGTTAAGGGGAAAACCACCAGATCGGTGTAAGCACTACTGGGGGGAGGTCGATGATCGAGAGAAATCGTCCATCATCCTAGAGGACAACTAAGCTGAACGATGTCGAGCCGTGATGGTAAACCAGGCGCTGCACGGGAGGCAACCCGTGAAAAATTTTTCTTTCTTTTTGTAAAGTGTAAATAGATTTTTCTTTTTATTTTTCTTGATTTACTACAAAATTTTTCGTTTTAGTTTTTGTTTTATTTGTATTTAGAGTAAACCTATAATTCTAACCAATTTTGTATAGTGGGATGAATTTCAGGTCAAACAGAGGAAAATATGCATGGAATTGCAAAGGAAAAGTCGAGGTATGAAAATTAACAAAAACTGGCAAAACAGTGAGCTGGGGCGATAGCTCCGTGTCACGGAGGTGGACCTCTACGTTACCTCCGTGACACGTTGAGGTATAATCTGGATTTTTTAAAAATTTCCAGAACAGGATCGCGATGGCTCCGTGTCACGGAGGCAGTGCACCGCGATGCACTCCATGACACATTGCCGTGTATATCGCGACGGGTCACACCGGGTCGCCGGGTGACCCGCGCGATTTCCCTACTTTTTAACCCCGAAAAACCCCTTCCTTTCCTTATTTTTCAATTACTCCGCGACCAAAACCCCCCAAAACCCATCCCCCTTCAACGTGACACGGAGTAGGCTTAGAAAATCATCAAATTTGCATAAATTCTTCAACTTCAAGGTATGTTCTTCGATTCCATCTCATTTCTTGTCGATTTTCTTTGATATTTAGCATGTGAGGTGAGCTAAATTGCCCTAAGTAGAAATTAATCACGAATTTAATTTAATTGTTGTTGACAAATGTTCGGAATGTCGTTATGATTGCTTGAACTTGTCAATTGCATAAATTAATTGAATTTGCTTGATAATATCATTTCTAGGGCGTGTTTTTGAATTTGAAGTTAAAAATGTAGTGAACTTGTGAATTTCATGTCAGGATGTACATGTTGAATGAGATGAGTCGATGTACTAATTGTTAGGATGTTAATAGAACGACGGATTCTCGGGTTAAGGGAATGTTGAAATTTGTAAGAATTTGGTTGGTTGTATAGGTTCGTGTAGATAAATTTTTGTTGTTGTTTTCGTTTCTTTGTTTTTCTTTGCTAAGTGCGATGGGTAAAATGTTAGTGATGGTAGTGATTGCGATTAGCTGTACGAAGTCTAAGTAGTACACAGAAGATATACCATCGAATTCTTCGAACGCACTAAGCATGATTGTATAGTGGGTTATTGTGTGTAAATAAGTATAATCTTGCCGTATTGTTGTAACTGTAGCTAAGGACTAAGTGTGGGGTAACCTAGCTTAACCCGACCTTAGCCGAAGTTAATATCCGTTAGCTTAACATTGATCTTGTCTACTTGGGTTGACAGGTAAAATGGCAAGCAGGCAAGAGAAAGGGAAAGGCGCATCAATTTCGAGCGCCAGTAGGAAGCGAATCAGACTGGGCACAGCAGTCCCAGCAGCACCAGCAGTTCCATGCGGCCAACGCCGCCAATACGGAACAAGATGGGTGACTGATGAGGGGAAAAAGTGGTACGCAAAGCACAAAGAAAACAAATATTTCCCCGAGGAGCATATAGCACGGGAACCATTGGCACAGGAGTTCCCTAGGACGGTACACTGAATAGAGGCAGCTGGGCTCAATTTCATCTTTGAAGAGCCCAAGGAATGTAACTTACACCTGATTCGGGAATTCTATGCCAACTGAAACCCGACTATCAGAAGTCACACCATCAAAATCAGAGGGCAAATAGTCACCTTGGAGCCCCACCACCTCAATGCCATCATAGGAGCCCGGGACACAGACGCCCACGTACTCCGACAGCTGAACATTACCCCACCGTATGCGGACATCAGACGCACATTGTGTGGGACTCGATCGACAGCTAGATGGAGCAGACACAAAGAGAGGGGCTACCACCAGACTCTACCCTATTCACAGATGAACAGGGAAGCCAGAATATGGCTGAAGATTGTATGTTCCTGCCTCATCCTGGGGGTACATATGACAGATGTAACCCGGGATCGTGTATGCCTGGTGTACGCCCTGATGAAAGGGATGGAGATCAACGTGGGGGCGGTAATTATCTCCGCCATAAAGAGAGCCCGGTTGCATCAGGGGCACAGGTATGGCTTTGGTGGACTACTCACAACCTTCCTCAGGGGCCTAGATGTTGAGGAGGAGTCCCTTGACTATATCCCGCAGATGGAGCGGCGGGCCTTAGATGTTACTAAAACTAAGGCTCCCGACACCACCCACGGGCCAGTGCTTACACTTGGTGAGCGACATGCTCGTGATGATCAGTATATCGCTCGAATATATGGGATGTAGATGCGCCAGCTGAGGATAGGCGGGAGGTCGGCGACAGAGGAGGAGCTATGGCAGCTCGAGCTAGACTACCCCTTTGGCGAGAACGCCAGGGCTCTATGCTGAGTGGGGCCAGCATTTGTAGAGCCCACGGATGATGACGTCCCCATAGACGAGGAGACACGTCGGGAGGACTCCGATGTGGAGTCCGATGAAGACGACGGGGGTGATTCAGACATGGGAGATGAAGCAGCAGCACCCGACGAAGAAGTGGAATACTTTGACTGATTAGGGAGTTCCACCACCCAATTTTGTGCTATTTTAATTTTTGTGAACACTGGG
This sequence comes from Datura wrightii, assembly GCA_035772735.1. NCBI lineage: Eukaryota > Viridiplantae > Streptophyta > Magnoliopsida > Solanales > Solanaceae > Datura > Datura wrightii. The sequence continues at coordinate 61,603,958 of JASDFA010000016.1, read as the reverse complement.
GACAGTGTTCGGGCTAAGTGTCGGGTGGGAGTAGTTAGGTGCTGGGCTATGCTGTTTTGTATGTATGCTCTAATCTGTTGTCGTGCATGTGAAATTTTGTTGTTCCCTGTGAGTTGTGAATTGTTAAGTTGTTGTTCTGTATTTGTAATATTTATGTGAAATTGATGTGTGTTGCTGAATGTTGCTAGCTGATTCTGTACATATTTTTGTATCGAAATGATCGATATTTTTAAAATTTAAAATATGTTGTACATATTTTTTCTATCGAAATGATCGATATTTTTCGACATTTTTTTTACTTCTTGGGTTTCTCGGCGTTTGTTTTCGGTTCTTTTACCGAGAATGGTCCCGTTGAACCGAAGTTATAGTAGTGACCGTTCCCTATGATGGATGGATGACGACCGTCTTAAGGGAAATGTAGTCGTTAGGAGTAGTTTTTAATTATTTTTCAGTTTTTTTCTTTGGTGGGTTGCATCCCAAAACCTGTAGTTACTATATGGTTGCGAAATTCTGGTGGCGTGTTGTACATGATATTTAAAATGCAAAAGGTGATTCGTATGAAAGCATGAAACTTTGTAAATAGGTTGAGATACCTAGGCCATAGAGTTCGATTCAGTGTGATTGAGGCTTAATGTTTGAATTCCTATAATTAGCTGATTGAAGAGTCTGTGAATACATCTTGAATTGAGTATGTGCAAAAAGTGTGAAGTGAGGTGTTGTTATTCCATGCTATTGTGAAGTGTCTAGAACTTGTCTGGTGTGTGTGCAAAACGAAATGAAGGAGGTGTATTGTAGGAAAGGATGTAGGCATTTCTTTGTTTTAACCAAGAGTTTCTATTTTTCCTTGTCGTACCCACCTTGATTGTATACCCTAGTCAGCCCGTTGAGCCTTTAGCCTATTATTTTTTCTTTTGTCAAAAAGTGTAAATCGAGCTTAATCCCTTCTTTTCATTAGCTGTAAAGTCGATACAAAACTCTTAAGCGCTTAAGAAGAGAAAAGCATTTTCCCAAAGTGTCAAAGAGTGAGAATGGTGAAAAGAAAAAGAAAAGCATAGTGATAGAAGAAAAGAAAAGGTTGAAGGTGCACTTGCTATAAATAAACTTTAATGAAGGTGCATGAATAATCTTTGTGTTGTATCAAGTGTGCTCAATACGATGGGCCAAACTAAAGAAAAACATCAAGAATGGGATGATGAAAAAAAGAAACAAGGTCCATGAGTTGATGGGATGTGTTGAAAAGGCGCTTAAGGATGCTAGTGGTTATTATTGGCTAACCCAATATTTACTAGTTCCGTAGCTTCCATTACAACCAGTTAAAGTCCTACGTGATCTTACATCGCACTTCTTTATATTAGTGGAGTAATACACTAAGGGCAAGCTTATGGGTCATGACATGATGCACGTGAATTCTTTTGGGAGAGAGAGCGAAATTGTGTTTACATGCCCCTGCTTGAATTTTTGTGAGTTCATATGAGCAAAAAGGGGGAGACTCTCTTGTGTTGTGAGGGCACATGCTTGATGAGAGATTAATTTTTGTGTCGGATATCTTGATCAGCTGATTTGCATGAGTTTTCCAATATCGAGAGTTGATTATTAAAGTCTAGGAGGTCTTGATGTATTGAAGGTCATTGCATTGATAGGACCATGCATGTTTTCTTGATGATTTGCTGTATTGAATAATCGGTATGACCGTAGCCTAAATTGTCGAACCAAAGTAGCGAGGTTGGGATGTAAATTGCATGAAGTGTAGGATTGTTGTTCGAGGACGAACAAGGATTTAAGTGTGGGGTAAGTGATCTTGGGCAAATTTATATGCCCAAGTGATACTCAAAAGTACCATTTTAGCCTTGTTTATCTATCAATGTGTATACATTCTCATGTAATTGGTAATAAAATGTGAATTTATACTAATCAACATGATTAGCATTATTTTGCAGGTAAAATGTAATTTCAGGAAGCTAAAATGCATGTTGGAGGATATCGGGGTTGGACTTGGATGTGAGCACGGGACAATACATTGGACAGCATGAATTAAAGGGGCTCCGCGATGGAGCCGTGTCACGCTGCCATCGCGGAGGCCTTCTGCCTAGATAGGGAAATTTTGCCCAAATTCCAGAGAGGGTATGCGATAGGTCTGTGGCACGGTCGCTTGGCTCCGCGTTGCACGTCGTGCCACGTTGGGCTTTAATTCTTGGACCCCCAGTTCCAGTGAAGGTCCGCGTCCGTAGCGTGTCAAGGAGGCAGTGCTCCGCGATGCACTCCGTGACACGTTGCTCGTTATTCCAGGAAAAATTTCCACCAGTATAAATAGAACACTTAGGTTCATTTTTCAATATTCTGACTTGGTGGAGCAAGAACGTGGGTTACAGGCAGTTGAGGGGACGAAAATATCAGGGTTTTTCTCTCTTTCCTTCTTCTTTAATTCAATTGCTTGTATGTTTAACACTCATTTAACGATGTTTAATCCATAAATGAGTGGCTAAATCCTCTTCTTGCTGAGGTTATGATCAATTGTGATGAAATGTGATCATTGATTCTTTGGTTTTTCATCTTTTCTTCCATGTTGTTCTATTAATTCTTGTTCTTACTGCATTAATGTGTGGCCTACGTTAATGTATATCTAAAAATTCCGGTTTCACTCGAGAGAGCAAGAAATTGGAAAGTTGTGAATTAATAGGATATGATCTTTACTTGATTTGGGAAAATTGGGAATTGATTTACTTTCAGGATAGAAATATACCTGAAAGTCGTATTAGTCAATTTAGGAACCGGGTTTGTATGGCTAGAACATGAATTGCATTTAATCACAGAAATGTAGGTGGATGGTTCATGATTCTTAAGTGAGGTTAAATACGAGAGTTTAATCTCTTGGCAATAGTTCTTGGCTAGCAACTGGAGGAAAAGATTAACCAAATTATGATGATAATTAATTTCATTACATGTTCGTTTAACCTCAGCATGCTCTCATTCATAGTTCAGACTCAAAGTAGATAATTGTTTTAGCTTTAACATAGAAATTATAAAACAAAATATCAAACTCTTGGTTACACTATTGTCTGCATTTTTAGAATTAAAATATAGTACACTTGAGCAAATTGCACTTCATCCCAGTCCCTGTGGGATCGATACTTGGCTTACTAAAGCCACTTTACTACTTGTTCGACCACGTGCACTTGCGTGTCATTTTATATACCCCACAAATCACGCGAACAATTCTTAGCATGCTCAGCCCCATGAATTTAGTCCCCAAAGTATGTTCTATCGGCTTATAAGATGGTGTTATATCGGGTATATGCCAAGATTAGACTTCTTACACGATTCATGCTCATGATTCCCTTACTCTAAACCCTATGGATGTTACCCATGATGGAAATGTTGTTTAAGATGTGTACGTTCAGGATAACTCCCTATCCCCGCCCTAGATGTCGGACGTAGTACAGGAAGCCCAGTTATTAACTAAGCCTGGAAGTGCAGCAAGCACATGGTCAATTTGTGATTGTCAATCCGTTTTCCTAGGATGAACCTTTCCATATCATTACTTTGTTGTTCACGACTTGTGGAAGTGGAAGATCTCGTTTCGAGATGATTTAATGAAGATTGGGTGAGACTTTTGATTTTGAAGGTTTTGAAGTTTGAGGGTTGACCGAAGTTTGAGGGTTGACCAAAGTCAATAATCTAGGTTGCCAAGCTCGAATTTGGATTCTGAAAGCTTGGTTGGTTCTAGATGGTGAGTTATGATTCAGTCGGGCAGTTTGCATGGATTACGAGATGATTCAAGGGTGAGTTGAACCTTGGGTTGAACTTATAAGCTTTGAGGAAGCTAGAAGTGACCATGGTGAGGTAGGGGTCAAGCAACCTTATGTGGGTAAATTGATGGTTCCAACCAGTCCCGAGTGGGTTTCAAGATTCGAATGTGTATTAGGATTGTGACAGGAGAATTCAGGTGGATTCGAGCGCATTGCGTATTTGTCATGGTCTTAAGCATAAAGGATGGAGACTCAGGGGTTGGACACCTCAGAATTCTTGACAAGAACTGTAGGAGTTTGTTTGGTCGATTCAACCGATAGCGTTGTGGTAGTTCGGGATGAATCAGAATCATCCTTCGTGATTTATGTAAAGGCTAGACTAGAAGAGGATCCTAGCTTGGTGAAGTTGGAGGAAGGCGTTCAAAATCAAAAGGTAGAGGTCTTCTCCAAAGGGGGAGATGGTTTGCTTCGGTACCAGGGTTGCTTGTGTGTTCCAGATGTCGATGATTTAAGGAGTCGGATGATGCATGAGGCTCATGGATCTAGGTACTCTATTCATCCAGGTATTCCATCCACCCGAGTGCCACTAATATGTATCGTGATTTATGATAAATCTATTGGTGGGATGGTATGGAGAAGGATATTGCAAAATTCGTAGCCAAGTGCCCGAATTGTCAGCAAGTAAAGGTAGAGCATCAAAGGCCAGGAGGAGTACTTTAGGATATCAGCATTCCTACTTGGAAGCGGGAAGAAATTAGTATGGATTTCATAACAGGATTACCTCGCACTCACTGTCAATAGGATTCTATTTGGGTTGTGGTAGACAGGTTAACCAAGGCTGCATATTTATACCAGTGAAAACCATGGACTCGACGAAGGAATATTCCAAACAATACATCTGAGAGTTAGTTTGATTACATGGAGTGCCCTTGTCCATTATTTCAAAACGAGGTATCCAATTTACCTCCCAGTTTTGGCGGTCTGTTAAGAAAGGGCTTGGGACTCAGGTCAAAATCAGCACAACATTTCATCCACAAACAGATGGTCAAGCGGAATGGCCAATCTAGACTCTCAAGGACATGTTGAGAGCATGTGTAATGGACTTCAAAGGTAGTTGGGATGATCACTTTCCCTTGATCGAGTTTGCTTACAATAACAGCTATCACTCTAGTATCCAAATGGCACCTTTCAAGGCTCTCTATGAGCGGAGATGTAGATCGCCCATCGGATGATTTGAGGTTGGTGACTTAGCTATTGTAGGGTCATATTCGTTTCTTGAGGCTATGGTGAAGGTTCAGTCGATAAGGGACAGGCTGAGAACCTCTTAGAGTCGCCAAAAGTCCTACGCTGATGTTAGAAGAAGAGAACTTGAGTTTGAGGTGGATGACTGGGTGTTCTTGAAGGTATCTCCCATGAAGGGAGTAATGCGGTTTGGGGGGAAAGGAAAACTCAATCCCCATTATGTTGGTCCCTACTGGATTTTGAGAAGAGTTGGTAAGGTGGCATATGAGTTGGAGTTTCCCTCAGAGTTATCTTTCGTGCATCCTATGTTTCATGTATCACTTTTGAAGAAATGTTTAGGAGATCCAGTTCTAGTAGTCTCGGTGGACAGCGTTGTTGTAAAAGATAGCCTTAGCTATGAGGAGGTTTCGGTGGAAATATAAGCTCGTCAGGTTCGGAAGCTAAGGAAAAAAGAAGTAGCTTCAACTAAAGTATTATAGAGGAATCAGCATGTTGAAGGAGCTACGTGGGAAGCTGAAGCAGATATAATGGCTAAATACCCACACTTAGTCTCTACCGGCTTAGTTTCAACTTGAGGTATTAGTTTTTCCCTATAACCCTATTAAGTTTTCATGTTCAAATCATGTTTTCAAGTTTCTTTTATGTGTATGGATGTGTGTGTGCAGCATGAGATTAGTTAAGCTATGCGATATGGATCGGAGGTAGTCATTTCGTTAGTTTTCGATTTAAATGGTCAGTATTTAGGTGTAATGATTGCATGTCTTTATTTTTCTGCTTGTTTCAAACATTCGAGGATGAAGTTCCCAAGAGAGAGATATTGTAATACCTTGTGAGTACCTAAGATTAGACCCGGGATCAAAATTTGAAGTTGGTTGAAAACTGGGAAAAACATCACAGGACGGGCGATGTAACGACTCATGGTTGTAAACCACGGGTCGTTGTTAGCAGTCGTGGTGAGGGGAGACCTGGTGGCATTGGATACAATAGGAAGAGTAATGACTCGTTTCCTGAAACAACGAGTTGTTGTTTGTGCTCGTTGTTAGCACTGGACCTTGGAAGTAACGGGTCATCCAATGACCCGTCATGAGTAATGACGACCCATTGTCACCAATGGTTGTCTAGGTGGATAGATTTCTAGTGCACTTTATGGATGGCTGCCACAAAACGTTGGAAGTAACCACAAGTCGTGGTGAGGCTCGTGGTAAGGAGGTTCAGTTTTGTGAAGAGGATAAGCAACGACCAACTCAACGATCCATTGGATCAAAGGACGAGTCGTCCTGTCAAGTTGTGGTATGACTCCGGGATCAGAGCCTGAGTAGTGCATATGACAGGCCATACCATGAGTCATCGTAGCTTCGAACGATTCGTTGGTACCCCCATTGGATCTATCTGGCCAGTTTTTCAGGGAAGTTTCATTAAGGGTATTTTCGACCTTTCTATTCCCTAAGACCCTAAACTATGTCATTTTATGTGTTTTTCTGAGTATGTTAAGATAGGCTAAGTCCCCCTAATCTATTCATTCCCATGCATTCAAAATTCAGAGAATTCTAGAGAGATCAAGCATAGATTCAAGCTCTTCCCTATCAATTCATCCTTGGGCATTCAAAAACTTTGAAATCTGATCTTACCCAAGTATGTAGGGTTACAAATAGGTGCTTCCGTTCACACCCATTCCCATTCTCTATTAATTTATGAAAATCTATCAAAAATCTCATGGAGTTTTGAATTCAATTTTGTGAAAATCCAATGATTTGCTAATGGGCTTTTATGATTTATGATTTACATCTTATTTTATAGATTTTGATAAGATTTTACAATTGTTTTACTTATAAAATTATTGATTTCAATTTCTACTAAATTAAGCCTAATTATGCATGATCTATGATTAATCGATCTATGATATACTCTCCAATTGATGATATTTACAAATCCAACATAATTTATGATTTGAAATATGGATTTACTCAATTATCCATCATGATTTGATGATTTACAAGCTATATGTATGATCTATAAGTATGCATGAACCCTATGATTTATGAATTATGTTTTGGCCGACTTATGCGCCTTGATTCATCGCTAGTTCACGTATTTACAAGAATGTTATAATTATCATGATTTAACTAGCCCATGAAATCATGCATATTATAATATGAGCACTGTATATATTTTGGGAGCAGTATCAAACACCGAGTAGGTTCGGGGCCCAGATTCTTCCCCGAATCTCACAAATTACGTGCCACCGTATGTATGTTGAGACCTCCCTTATGACTGTCCCAGGCCCAAATGGCCCTTTTCATGTGATCACGCTCTTCATGGTTCTACCCTTGGCAAGGTACGAATGGCCTCCAGACTAGGTTTACAAGTCAGGCTCCATGTGTGCTCATATGGGGTATGTCGGTTAAGAGAATCTCCCACTGTACCTCATGATTTATGCATGTCTATGATTATGTATGTTGGCTCAAGTCATGTTCAATATCGCTTTCCCTCATGTTTATGATTATGAATGTTTTACGAGTGATTTGAAAACCATGAGCCTTATGTTATGTTACAATGTTTACGGTACGAGCATGATGTTCTACTCTTATAATGTTTTATGAGTTTTTACATATTTTAAATGTCCATTTTACTTACCTTGCATACTCAGTACATTCCATGTACTGACTGCATACTTTCTATGTTGTATCATTTCATGATACAGGACCCGGCTCTTAGGCTCATCCTCATCTTTAGACATCTCAGAGTTCACTTTCAGCTTGTTGGTAAGTCCTCATGTTTCGAGGGCCATTTGACTAGACATTTATGTTATTTTATGTTTTAGTACTTGGTTGGGTTAGTTGGGTGTATTGTCCCATATCTTATGCAGTAGAGGCTTTCAGACATTGTGCAGTACTCAGTTTGCGTATATGTCTAGTGATTCCTTATGTTAAGATATGTTTCATTATGTTTACGTTTCCTCTATGTCTTATGTTCAGTGTTCCGCTTAGAGTGAATGAAGTAGATGTATGCTTATGCCATGGGTCAACTTGGAGCCTCTCAGGGTTCCTTGTCCCGTGTTACGAACCGGGTCTACGTTCGGGTCGTGACACCGGGTGTTGATTATTCGAGAGCTAGTTTGGTTGCATGGGTTGCCCTTGACCATCATATCAGACAGAGATACCCAATTTTCTCCCAGTTTAGGAGGTCATTTCAAAAAAAGGCTTGGTATTCAGGTTAAGCTCAGCACTACATTTCACCCGCAAATGGATGGCCAAGCGGAGCAGAAAATTCAGACTCTCAAGGATATGTTGAGAGCATGTGCTTAGTTGACTTCAAAGTTAGTTGGGATGATCATCTGCCTCTTATCGAGTTTGTTTATACAATAAAAGCTACCATTCCAACACTCAGATGGCTCCGTTTGACGCTCTCTATGGGCGGAGTGTAGATCACCCATTGGTTGGTTCGAAGTTGGGGAAGCTACAATGATAGGACCAGATTCGGTCCATGAGGCTATGGAGAAGGTTCAGCTCATACGGAACAGGTTGAAAACAGCTCAATGTCGCCAAGAGTCCTATGCCGATGTGAGAAGGAGAGAATTAGAGTTGGAGGTGGACGACTGAGTGTTTTTGAAGGTATCTCCCATGAAGGGATTGATGCAGCTTAGAAGGAAAGGAAAATTTAGCCCTCGTTATGTTGGCCCCTACCAGATTGTGAAATGGGTTGGCAAGGTGGCATATGAATTGGAGTTTCTCTCAGAATCTGCTTATGTGCATCTTGTTTTTCATGTGTCGCTCTTAAAAAAGTGTTTGGCTGATCCAGCTCTAGTGTCAGCTCTAGTTTCCCGGTGGACAGTTTTGGTGTGAGAGACAGCCTTAGTTATGAGGAGGTTCCGGTAGAAATATTGGATCGTTAGGGTCAAAGACTAAGGAACAAGGAAGTAGCTTCATTTAAAGTGTTATGGAGGAATCATCATATTGAGGGAGGTATGTGGGAAGACGAAGCGGATATAATGGCTAGATACCTACATTTATTCTCTACCTGCTTAGTTCCAGCTTGAGGTATTATTTTTTGCACAAAAACTCTATTTAGTTTTCATGTTCAGTTCATATGCCCAAGTTTCTTTTATGTATATGGATGTATATATGATTCATGAAATCAGCTCAGACATGTAGTTTGAATCAGAGATAGTCATTCCATCAGTTTTTGGTTTAAATGATTAGTATTTGAGTAAAATGATTGCATTTCTCTGTTTATGTATGTTTCCCACATTCGAGGATGAATCTTCCCAAGGGGGAGATATTGAAATACCCTGGAAGTGCCTAAGATTAGACCCGGGATTTAAACATGGGAGTTGGCTGAATCTAGGAAAAATCCCATAGAATAGATGACCCAACGGATCATTGGTCCAACCAACGACCCGTGGGAAGTAGTCGTGGGAAGGTTTTCCTGGGTGGCAGTTGGTAGTAACAAGCGAAGTAACGGCCCGCTGTTTGTTACAACGAGTCGTTATGAGGAGTCGTGGTGGGAACTGATCCTAAGCCTAAAGGGGAGTAACGGGTCGTGGGATGACCCTTCGTGAGGAGTACCGGGTCGTGGTCAACAGTCGTGGAAAGGGATCTTAATAATCTCCAGTTAGTGTAACGGAAGGAAACCACGAATTGTTGGAGGAAGGAACCAGTCGTGGTGAGGCTCGTGGGAAGGATTTGTACAGGTCATAGAGGGGGAAACAATGGATGATACGACGGGTCATCACTGGAAAGAATGACTCATCTTGTCGAGTCATGGGAAGTGAATCTAAAAGTGTGAAATGGGGAAGTGGATCCAATGGCTCGATACCACGAGTCGTGGTACCATGTAACAACTCGTGGGACCGTCCATGGGTTCACCTAGTGCAGAAATTTCAGGGATTTCACTAAGGGCATTTTCATCATTTCTAAGCCCTAGGGTCCTAAGATACATTGTTTTAAGTTATTTTCTGAGTGTATTAAGATAGGTTAAGTCCTTCTAACCTATTCAAAACCCAAGCATGCAAGAGTAATAGTCTAGAGAGGGATCAAGGAAAATCCTTCAAGGTTATCTTTAATTTCTTCTTGGGCATTCAAGGGAGTGTAACAATCAGCCATAAATAGGTATGTAGGGTTATGGGTGGGTGTTTTCATCCACACCCATGCCCAATTTCTCCTAATTCATGAAGTTTTGTTCAAAAATCTTATGGGGTTTTATCTTAAATCTTGTGGAATTCTAATGATCCATCCATGGGTCATTATTTCTCATGAATTGTGATAGTTTCATTGAGAAATCCCTGTAGCTTCATGTGGATGGTTTGAGGGCTGGATTAAGGCAGTATCTTGAGGTTCTTGGTGGCATAAGCTCGGGTAGGTTCATGTTCTTCAAAGTTGAGGTATGTTAAGGCTTCCATTTTCTCTTTTTGGCATGATTTTCGTTGAAATCAAACTCCTGTTGTCTTTGTGTGAAATGGTTGTCTTATGGATGGATATTTGTATCGAAACCTTGTTATATGGGGGCTGTTGGGCTATAATCTTTCCCTCATCTATTGAGGTCGGGAATTCGGGCAATAGTTTGATTGGTCGTCGTACGCTCATAGGGCGTTACTTGGTGTCGGTTATAGATACATTGTGGCTTCCTTATCTATATTGGGTTGAGGTAGGTACTATTATATATGGTTTATGGTTTGATAAAGATGTAGATAGATGGGGTGATGACCTGGCGGTTAAACTTGTGTCAGTAGTAGTGATCGTCTTTTCGATTAGTTTAGGTTGTTGTGATGGAGTTGGGAATAGATTTAGAGAGGCCTTTGTGTGATGGTCGGGTTAGATGGTGTCGACTATGACGTCTCTTAGGATTCTTGTAAAGCTTGGGGATAGACTCAATAGGATTATGATCCTTAGAGTGGCTTGTGGCACGTCGATGGACGACTAGGTACGTAAGGCTAGTGTTGCGTCATGGTAGTTGGTTGGTGGGAAAAGATAGCCAGTTGTCAACTATGTGAACTTGTTTTTAAGTGTATTTTTATTGTTCATATGAACTTGTGAATTGTGTGGTGCTTTAGGAGGCTCTGTGATAACCCGTAAGGCCGTGATGGTTTCTGACTAGGTTGAGCCCATGGCTTGGAAGACTTGTAAGGCCGTGACAGTTTCCAGCAAGGTCATCTATGAGATTGTGGATGCCTATAAGGCCATGACTATTTCCAGCAAGGCTGTAATTTCGAATTGAATTATATGTTGTATTATTGCCTTGTATTATCGTTTGTTTGATAGATTTGGATGCTAGATATCAGCTGGTGATAGTAGAGGTTGTGAGGGGCATAGAATTTAATCAGGTAAGACAGTAAATAGACCCATGTGTTACAGGAGATAACAGGCTAGTTGTATCGGTTAGGTGTCAATTGATTATCTGTTTATTCATTTATTTTTTTATGTTGGACTTACCAGGCTCATAGGGGCCAGGTAGGTTCTGTTTGCCTTACTTGATTTGCGGATTTCCTTTCTGTTGATATCTTCTGAACTTTCTGTTATTATCCTGTATATCTATTGATTTGAAATCTCTATCATCTTATCGTTCCCGCCTTACATACTCGGTACATTTTCGTTCTGACGCCCTAGTGGGGGCGCTGCATTCATGCCTGGGGGCGCTGCATTCATGCCTGCGGGTGCTGATCGGCAGGTAGACTGAGTTCTTGGTCGCTGACTGGAGTGCCAGCTGAGTTGGTAAAGCTCATAGTCTTTCGGAGTTGTCAGATGTTTCTTTATAGGTAGTTCAGGGTCCTGTCCTAGACAGTTGATTATTTTTATATTCATAGAGGCTCATGGGCATCGGTTATGGGTGTAGCGTTGTTATCGTACACCAGGAGGGCCCAGTTGTATAGATTTTTATTATCTTGTGGCCTTGATCGCCTATTGTATATCTCTTGGTTGGTATGCTAGCCGGTTTTGTTTCTATCGCTTTACTTTGATCTTATAGAAGTTGTAATGTCGAACCTCGTCGGTCCTGGCCTATTGTAGTCACTTTTGTGGCAGGGCGTGCATGATCAAGTGCGGCACAGGGTGTCAGTTACACCTCCCTGGGTTTGGGGCGTGACAGACTTGGTATCAGAACAGTTGGTGTCCCAGGGAGTCTATAAGTCGTGTCTAGTAGAGTCTTGTTTTTGTGTGCGTTGCACAACGTACTTATAAATAGGAGGCTGCAGGACATTTAGGATTATTACCCTTCTTTCTGGATCGAAATCATGCGAGAAGTCAAATATCGTAGGAGTCGGGTTTGTTGACTTGTATAGGGAGTGCTTTTGTTCTAAGGAATCATAGCCGGCCAATGGCTAGATGTGGCAATAGGTAAGGTCCTTAACTTGATATTTATTGGAGTTGAGTTTTGCACCTTGGTAGGGTGCAGGGTCGTCTCGTTTCAGAGTCGTTTGTGTTAGACCCATAAGTTTTGTGGTTGTGCGAGCTCAGTCATGCTACGATATTACTTAGAATTGAATCGCATGTAGGACGAATGTTTCTAAGGGGGGAAGGATGTAACACCACCCATGTACGAGGACATCCGATAAAATTAGAATTCCATAAAATATATTTTATGTTGCACTATTTATGAAAAAAGTTCCAACTATTATATATTGATGTATGTGTTAAACTTTTTAAGATTATAATATTTTATCACTATTTTAACGGAAGTATTATGTCTAATCATGTAGAGAAATTTGGGGCAATATAGTTTTAAATAAATCAGTATATATGATGTGACTTGCAGCAATCATATTTCGGAGACAGAAGGACTACTTTCTATTCAATTAAAGATCTTTAATTCTTGTTTCCGATAAAATAAATTACTCTTAAATTCAAATTTAAAAAAAATTATGTATGTGTTTTACCATGAACCCGCGGTATACCCAATGAATAATATAATGTGGGCCCATCCCAATATAAGAGATAGAGGTAAAGAAAATGTTGACACCTCCACTTCCACGTGGAAGTGAGGGAGGTAATATAACATTAAATTGATGATATTCATCACCTAGAAAATGACCGCCTAACATTTATATATAGTAGCCTACTTTATATATTTATATATATACATATATATATATATATATATATTATATATATATATTATAAATATATATGTATATGTATAATTCTTTACTTCTTCTTTTTCTTTCCTTATGTACAAAGCGTATGTGGTGCACCAACGTTGATCTATATATACGTGAGGTGTTTAGATGTAGTACTTTCTAAATTTGAGTATTTAATTATTAATTAAAATAAAATTTAAATATTTATTTATGTATTATATTTTTAATTTATTTTTTATTTATAATTATTTACACTTGTTTCTTATTTCTTTTTCTTTTAAATAAATATTTTTTTGATAACTGATAAGGAATTTATATCAGAAAAGCATGAGGTTAAAATTACTGATACATAGCAAGTAATTCTATATAAAAATATTCAAAAAATTTTTATAAAAGTTATTAATGATAATATTGTCACTAAACTTATCAACGATAGTACTGTCATCAATTTTTTCCACCTTTTTCAAGGATATGAAACAGTTTTGGGTGAAAATGTCATTATCAAATTTTTTTACAATACTGTTATTAGGAAAAGTCATTTACTTTTTTTGTGTATCAGAGAGTATTTGGAGTGTGTTAGCATGATCTAATCAGTTATTTTATAATATATTTGTAGGGATATGAAAAAATAAAAAAAAATTAATATTGAAATAAATAATATCAAATGTACTATCCTAAACACAAAGGGAGGATAAAAAAAAAAGAAGCACTTGACCTCTACTTTTAATGGCATACTTGTTTGATATATATAGCAAGTGACAAATCTTAAGATTGATTATTAAAATCATTTTCTAACGCAATAAAAAAGAGGACTTCAAATCTATCAAGAAATCTGGTAACTTGTCTTAACTTGTTGTCTATATCATAATAATCTTGTTCAAAAATGTTGGCCCTCCATTATACAACACTAAAGCAGTATGTTATATAGAAACTATGAAAAGTAAAAAGCAATAAAATAATTCATTTTCAGACACTATCAAAATATTCATCTATTTTTCTAGATATGTGAAAAAAAATTCATGTACATGTTGGCTGATTTATCAAGGTTAATCCTGTGAATTTAAAATTAGACTAGTGATGAATATATAATTACATAAATATAAAGTTCTCATAGTGAATTTTTTGCTTAGGTCAATTAGTTTAAATTTCCTGACATAAAATATTATCTTGTTTTTAAAATTATAATATCGAGTAAAATTTCTTACATAAAAACATCTATGAATTTTGTATCATAAATATATAGGTAAATCTTGTTATTTTCTCCATCTCATTGTAGTAATAAAAGATATTTTTCAGAAGAAATAAATTTATCAAAGTATGATTTATCACAAGACCTTGAACTAGATACTCATAGTGAAGTAAATAAATAAATAAATAAATATATATATATATACATATAAATTTGATTTTCACTAATTAGAATCATAATCAATACTCCATTCAACAACTTCTACTTCCCATGCCAAAAAAGTGCACCCATAAATGTAAGAAAGTATTTTGTTAAAATAATCACATATTGTTATTAAATTTTGAATGTTATATAAAACATGTATGCACAATAATATATGAAGAGATTGTTTATACTGGTCTAACTTTTTCCACAAAAAGAAACTTCAGGTTATCTTAATTCTATGGTCAACTTCTAAAAATAGACACATAAAATATAGGCATACTGTTATTGTGGTTGATTTATGCATCCTTTCCTTCACAATTTAATTATAATGAAACAATAAATTTAAAAGGGAGAGGAAAAAAATGAAATTAATGAATTACTATATTTCAATTGTGAAAAGAATGAACCCAAAAACGTTCAGTAATTAATGAAATGCTAAATAAGTTCACGCAGAACGGAAGTGAAGTATGTTGTATTAATAGATACAATTCCTGCCGGCAATAACCATTAATTCTGATCTTTTATAAAGGAGCTTAAAAATGAAACTTTTTTGAAGAAGAGCATCATTTTATATGAAATAGTACGTTTGAGAATAGTTGGTAAGCGCAAGATTTTTAAATATTTATAAGTTAGATTATTAGGTTTTAAATAGGGGTATTTTAATAAGCTTTTAATGTAACTAATTTTATTACATGTGCATTGCACGTATATATCGTATTGAGGATTATTTGACCCTGTATTTTATTTATTATTTTGTGAAATATAAATGCACATAGAATTATTTTTAAATAAATTTGAAAAATATTCTTTATTTTTAAGAGAAGAAATTAAATTTTTGACATAAACAAATGATTGATAGAAAATTAGCTTGTTGTAATGTTTATATGTATATATGAAATTGGCCCCAATGTCATTTCTATATGTATGGGAAATTTTTATCAAGTAAATTATTGTTAAATACAACAGTTTAAAAAAATATAAAATGCTTAATAAGAGAGATATTTTTATTAATGCACAAAAAGATCAGTTTTCAAAATAGTGGATGTTTTAAGTATGGAGAGGAATATTTTGATTTGAAAAAATAAATTAGAAAAATAATTTCTATAAAAATGAGAAAATGATTTTCTTAGTGAAACTGGGATAAACAAGTTTCATAAGTGATATTCCACATTGATTATATCCCTCCAACCTTGCAACACACCTCATCTTCACCCCATCCCCTAGCCTTCATCCCCGCATCCCTACCCATTCTCTCATACTATTTGTTAAGATTATATACAAATACTTTTAGGATAATATTTCTTGCTTATATATCAAACACAAAAAATAAATAAGAAACCCACTTATTTTTCTAAAAAAAGAATTTCATAAAAAATAATTTTTCCTTCGTGCAAAATACACACAAAATAGATTTCCGCATTTGTTAGCTATATTGATAATCGTGATCTTTAACTATAGCATATTACTTCTTAATGATCTTTTAAGTCATATTAGTTACTTAATTTAGATCGCATTCTCTAAGACTTATGTTATAAATGCTAATTTTAAATGCGACATTGTGGAAAAATGAAATATTCCAAAGGAAAAATAAAATAAATAATAACAACAAATAATTTGAAATGCAAACAACTATATATGTTAACTGGCATTGCACATCAATTTTAAAATTTCAGTGGTGCCTTTTTATTTGTAAATTGCAAAATAGCATGCAAACAACTACATAAGTTAAAGTGTATTGTTAATTATTTGTTTCTCTTCGTTGTGGAGAGTCAAGCACTATTTTGTTAATATTTCTATAACTATTTGAAGAGTTACTTATAAGCAAGGTATTTCTTCTTAATATATTTCCACTTTATGTATTTTTTTTAAAATGAGAAGGGGAAAGGGATAACAAGGTGAGAAATCAAACTCTCACTAATAAGATAAAATTTCAATTAGTCAATCAATTAAGCTAGTAAGATTTCCTATTATGTTTGATTATTTAGTAGGATTTTTTTAAAAATTAAATAGAATATTAAGGTAAATAACAAGAAAAATATTTTATTAATTTAATTTTTAGGTTTTAAAATTTTCACTTTTAATATAATAATATAGATAATTAATTTTTTAAAAAATTCTTTCCTAAAAAACAAATATTTTTTTAATGAAATAATATAACTACTTAGAGAAGAGATAATATAAAAAAATTAATATCTTATTTAATCAATTACTATAAATAAATATATATTATCCTACAAAGATCTTTTGCATTTTATTTTCAGATTTGTTATGGATAAAAATAAATATTTTTTGAGAAATGTGATTTAAGACTTTGAAAAAAATTATAATGCAATGTATTTTCAATATTATTGAACTTAATCGATTTACAGTATATTGAAAAATATCAAAGTACAATTTATGTGATTTTTTAATTATGCCATTCTATAATTTCCTCCCTGTTCTGTCATTTCAATATTGATGATAGTTTTTTTTAATCATCATTACTTTTATGAGTTTGTATCTAACAATTTTTTTAATAAGGTACATTTTCTTAGAAGCAAATAAGAAAAATAAAAGAAGAAAAAGTTTACGGAAACTTACCTCGAGAGAAGGTGACATCATATAAAAAAATTGAACAAGAATGACGAAATATTTTAAATTTACGTGGCATTCATAAAATTTAGGCTTTCTATTTATTTTCTTATTTTGTGATTTTAGTTGATATGCCTATTCAAATTGTATTTATATGAATTTCAAAATTGTAAAGAGTCGCCACTAAGAATCACATCTCCTCGTATAAAGTTTTATTTCTTAAATATAAGTAAAGTATTTAAGTTATTTATAAGGATATTTAGATAACTTAACTTTTAAGTTTAAAAGTTCATGCTTTTAATATAATATAGATATAAATATAGATACGTCACTTTTTTTAACGATGTAAAAGACTTGACATCTCCTACTATTTTTTTTAAATACTTTGGAGAAATATTTTAAGACTATTGACATACATTTATACTATTTTCATAATAGAATATGCTAAACCATTTTCAAACTTTATAATACTTTTAATATTCAAATATTTTTACCATTAGTCTACTTGAGACAATATTTCCAATCTTGTCTTGAATCTTTGAAAACAGTAGAGCATAACAAGCTAAACAAACGGAAGTACTTAACAGTTGGGCATTTATACTGATCCGCCAATCAATAAAATTGGATTAGGTCAAGAATCTAAGACTTTATGACTCAATTATTGCCGAGTTTATTTTTAGGGCTTGTAGCTCGACGAACAATCCAACTTTAGTTTGGTCTTTTTACCCTTAATATATATATATATATATATATATATATATATATATATATATATTTGTTTCTTCATTTATATAAGTTATGCATGTTTATTATCTTACCTTGACTTCGTGTGTTAATTTTAGAATCTTTATGAATAGTTAATTAATGACATAATGATTTAAATAAGTATCCTCCTTAATTTTAAGTTTAGACCCTTGTCTTTTAAGTATCCTCCTTAATTGTCAGTTTATATGCCACTAATAGATTGCCTATCATTGCAGCATTACCTTTAGCTTTACCTTCACTAAATCCTTGGGCTTGTCGGGATTAATTCTTATGCACCCTATTATTATTGTCATAGTGTTTCTTGTCTTGGTGACATTGACATTCTACTACATTTAAATTTGATTATTATTATTACTATTACTATTACTATTTTTGTTAATCATTATAGTGCTGTCCTAATATTGTAATTGGAATTGACATCTATTTTCAAATATAATTTGTCCTAATAGATATTTACTAATTACTATTCTCTTTTTCCATTTTTATTTATCCACTATATTAAAATAGATGTTCATTTTTACTTGTTCAATTTAGAAAATCAAAAAATAATTTATCACTTAGTTCCTAATCTCATTATTCTTCCTAAAAAAATATGACTCTTATTATTTTATCGCTATTTCCACCTTTAGCATTATTAAGTATTTTTAGGTTAATATTATTTTATTGTTAAACTTATTTCTTTATATAATAGATAAATGTTGCTATTAAAGAGAAAATCAGAATCTATCTTACATTAAAAGCATGAAATTCTAAATTTAAAAATTAAATTACTAAAATATCCCTATTGAAAACCTAATAATCTAACTTATAAATATTTAAAAACATTGCAGTTACCAATCATTCTCAAACGTACTGTTTCATATGAAATGATGCACTTCTTCGAAGAAGTTTCATTTTCAAGCTCCATTACAAAGATTAGAATTGATAGTTATTGCAGGTAGGAGTTGAGCCTATTAACACAATATACTTCACTTCCCTTTTGGGTGAACTTATTAGGCATTCCATTAATTACTAAACATTTTTGATTCATTTTTTTCACATTTGAAATTGTTAGCCCATATACTTGTTAGCAGATGGGCTTTAGGATTTTAGGTAGTCTTATGCCTATATATATATAGGCACCCCCTTTCCCATTCTAGTGTATTGTTTTCTATTCTTTTCTGTAACTCTATAGTTATCTATCAACATGGTATTAGAGCTGGATAAATCGATCCTCCTCTATTTGTAGCAACCACCCGGTGCGTGGATCCGTTTAGATCTACTGTTCGTAGGGTTGGTTTGTTGCTTCTGCTGGGTTCTTGTTTTGCTGTTTGTCACTTTGATTTTGTCAATATGGCTGGAAAGGATGATTCTCTCCAGTTGATTAACACTCAATTAGATGGAAAAAATTATGCGTATTGGAGTTATGTCATGAAGAATTTTCTTTGTGGCAAGAATATGTGGGGCTATGTCACTGGGGTTAAATCCAAACCTAAGGATGAGAAGGCTGCGGATTTTGTATTGTCACTGGATTTATGAAAAACTGCTAACTCCAAGGTTATCACTTGGATTAACAACTCAGTAACTCAGTCAATTGGTATGCAATTGGCTAAATATGACACAACAAAAGATATCTGGGATCATTTGGAGAGACTGTACACTCAGTCTAATTTTGCGAAGCAGTACCAGTTAGAGTACGATATTCGTTCTCTTTAACAGAATGCTATGAGCATTCAAGATTTCTATACTGCTATGTCTGATTTGTGGGATCAATTGGCCCTTACTGAATTTGCAGAATTGAAAGGTTTTGTGCCGTATATTGCTAGGAGGGAAGAATAACGTTTGGTTCAATTTTTGATGGCATTGCATTCTGATTTTGAAGGGCTGCATGGAACAATCCTTCATCGATCGCCCCTCCCCACAGTTGATTCAGTTGTCCATGAACTGATTGCAGAAGAGACTCATATCAAGTCTCAATTGGATAAAGGGTCGAAAACACCTACTACTCCTGCTGTGTTTACTGCTTCACCGGATCAGTCTAGACCACACCATTCTCAGACTTCCAATCAATCGCGACGATCTCCTAAAGTTGCGTTTGATGAGTGTGCATTTTGCAAGCAGAAAAATCATTGGAAGGCTCAGTGTCCATTGTTGCTCAACAAGGCTAAGTCTGGTCAGCAACAGAAGAATGGACAGCCACATTCCTTTGGTACTCCTCCACGTCCTCCACAGTTCACTACTGCCGCTGTTGCACCATCGGTAGATGCTGAGTCTGTTAGCACTGTTCCTCCTTCGGCGTTGGATCCCCAGGTGTTCGAAAAGTTCAGATAGTTTTTGGCCTGCAATCCTACTGCCATGTCAGCATCCAGCTCAGGTCCAGCTTCCTGTAGTACATCAGGTATTCCCTCATCCTTGTGGATTCTGGATTCTGGTGCGACCCATCATATGTCACATTGTTTGTCATCGTTTGGTTCCTTGTTACCCATTTCACCACTCTCTATTATGTCTGCCAGTGCTACATCTATGCCAGTCGAGGGTGTTGGTTCTGTTACTACTTCTCACATTGTTCTGTCTAATATTTATTATATTCCTAAACTTGCTTTGAATCTTTCTTCGGTTAGTCAGTTGTGTATGACTGGTCATTGGGTATTCTTTTCTGATTCTGTTTGTGTTGTACAGGACCAACACACTCAGAAGGTGATTAGGATTGGCCGTAGGTAGGGGGAACTCTATGTCCTAGAGAGTCTCAAAGTGTCTGTTGTTGCCGCCTCTAACATTGATTTGTCTTCTTTTCGTTTGAGTCCTTTGTCTTCACAGTTTTATCTTTGGCATTTCTGCTTGGGACATATATTAGTGTCACGTTTACGTTTTTTGGCCTCTACTGGTGCTTTGGTTCATTTAAACATTTCTGATATTTCAAATTGTAGTGGTTGTAAACTGGCAAAATTTTCTGCCTTACCTTTTAATAAAAGTGTGTCTTATTCAGTTGCTCCTTTTGATATTATTCATTCTGATGTATGGGGACCATCACCAGTATCCACTAAGGGTGGTTCGACCTATTACGTTTCGTTCATAGATGACTATACTCGGTATACCTGAGTTTATCTTATGAAGCGCAGGTCTGACTTCTTTGGCATTTACAGCAACTTTAGAGCCCTTGCTAAAACACAACATTCGGCTGTGATAAAGTGTTTCAGGTGTGACTTAGGGGGTGAATATACCTCTAGTGATTTCACTCAGTTACTTGCCTTTGATGGTACCATACACCAGTCATCTTGTATAGATACTCCTGAGCAAAACGGTGTTGCCTAAAGGAAACACCGTCATATTGTTGAGATAGCACGCTCCTTACTATTATCTGCAGAGGTTCCTAGTAATTTTTGGGGACAAGCAATCCTAACTGTTGTATATGTGATCAATCGTATTCCTACTGCATTGACTTCAGGGATGTCTCTGTTTCAGAAATTATATTGTCACATGCCAGATTACTCTACATTACGAGTTTTTGGATGTACTTGTTTTGTTCTTCGTCCTCATGTTGAACGAAATAAGCTGGAGCCAAAATCAGCTATATGTGTGTTTTTGGGGTATGGTGTTGGACAGAAAGGTTATCGTTGCTATGATCCTGTCAGTCAGAAATTATATGTTTCACGGCATGTCACCTTTTTGGAGCATAGTCCTTTCTATTCAATTCTAGCTAAATCCCATGATGTTACTAAGTCAGATCTTCGGTGTATTGATCCATTTGGCATTGACATAGAGGCTCCAGTTTCGGATTCAGCTGTGCCACCCGATGTGCCACCTGACAGTGCTTCAGCCCCGCCTGTGTCTGAGTCTGATCCTGAGACTGGAGATCCACCACCTCTGAGGAGATCTACTCGTCAGAGTAAGTCCACGAAACTACCTAATTTTGCTTATTCTGTCTACTCACCCCCATTTGTTTCCTTTATTAAAAACATACATCAATTGTCTGAACCTGAGTCCTATAGAAAGGCAGTGTCTGATCCTCTTTGGCAGAATGCTATGGCTGAGGAACTCACTGCTCTTTATCAGACACACACATGGGATTTGGTTACTCTCCCACCTGGTAAACATATGATTGGCTGTCGATGGGTGTATAAGATAAAAACAAAGCCTGATAGGTCTGTTGAGCGATACAAGGTTAGACTAGTGGCAAAAGGGTACTCACAAAAATATGGTATGGACTATGAAGAGACTTTTGCCCCGGTGACAAAGATGACGACTGTTCGCACTATGATTGCCGTTGCATCCGTTCGACAGGGGAAGATATTTCAAATGGATGTCAAAAATGCATTTCTAAATGGTGATCTCCATGAGGAATGTATATGACTCCTCCACCGGGTATTGATCACCAGCCGGGTGAAGTTTGTCGGCTTCGAAAAGCCCTATATGGTCTCAAGCAAGCCCCTCATGCTTGGTTTGAGAAATTCTCCACTGTGATTACTTCCCTTGGATTTTTCCCGAGTAACCATGATTCAGCGTTGTTTGTTAGAAGTACAAGTGCAGGGCGAATCCTTTTGTCCTTATATGTAGATGATATGGTTATAACTTGTCATGATCATGATGGTATTGAGTCATTGAAGCATGATTTGGCTCATCGGTTTGCCATGAAGGACTTGGGCCTGCTATGTTATTTTTTGGGTATTGAGATGGCTCAGTCTAAGAAAGGATATCTTCTCTCTCAGACTAAGTATATCTCTGACTTGTTTAAACGGGCATGCATTTCTGACAACAGGACTGCAGATACTCCACTTGAAACCAATGCACGGTACTCTCCTAGTAATGGTGTTTTGTTAACAGATCTGAGTCTTTATCGGACTGTTGTAGGTAGCTTGGTGTATCTTACCGTTACTCTCCCGGATATAGCTCATGCAGTTCATGTTGTTAGCCAGTTTGGTACTGCTCCTACTTCAGTTCACTGGGGAGCTGTACTTCATATTTTGAGATATCTTTGTGGCACCCAGTTTCACAACCTCTTGTTTCCCTCGACGTCATCTCTCGAGTTGCGAGCCTATAGTGATGCTGATTGGTATGACGATCGCAATGATCGCAAATCCACCACTGGTTTTTGTGTGTTCCTTGGAGATTCTTTAATATCATGGAAGAGCAAGAAACAAGATGTTGTCTCTAGATCTTCCACGGAGGCTGAGTATCGTGCTATGACAGTGACTACATGTGAGATTGTTTGGTTACGTTGGCTTCTTGCAGATATGGGGGTTCACATTTCTCTGTCTACTCTCCTACATTGTGATAACAAGAGTGCGATGCAAATTGCAAAGAACTCTGTTTTCCATGAGCGGACAAAGCACATTGAGATTGATTGTCACTTCACTCGTCATCATCTCCAGCTCGGGACCATATCGCTTCCTTTTGTTCCATCGGCCTTGCAGATTGCTGACCTTTTTACGAAGGCTCAGTCGGCGTCTCGGTTTCGTTTCTTGTGTGACAAGCTCTCAATGCTTATTGTTGTCGCATTGTGAGTTTGAGGGGGAATGTTAGCCCATATACTTGTTTAGCAGATGGGCTTTAGGGTTTTAGGTAGTCTTATGCCTATATATATAGGCACCCCTTTCCCCATTCTAGTGTATTGTTTTCTATTCTTTTCTGTAACTCTATAGTTATATATCAGTAGAAATATGGTAATTCATATTTCATTTTCTTCTCTCCCTTTTAAATTTATTGTTTCATTATAATTAAATTGTGAAAGGAAGGAAGCATAAATCAATCGCAATAACAGTATGCCTATGTTTTATATGTCTATTTTCAGAAGATGATCATGGAATTGAGAGAACCTGAAGTTTCTTTTGTGGAAATAGTAAGACCAGTATAAACAATCACCGGGTACATTATTGTGCATTTATGTTTTATGTAACATTCAAAATTTAATAACAAAATATGATTACTTTGACAAAATGCTTTCTTACATTTATGGGTGCACTTTTTTGGTATGAGAAGTAGAAGTTGTTGAATGGAGTATTGTTTGTGTGATTATGATTCTAACCGGTGAAAATCAAATTTATATTACTTGGAGTAATTTTTTATTTTGAGGGTTTACATACATATAGTAACTTCACTATGAGTATGTAGTTCAAGGTTTTTTGTTAAATATGTACTTTGATGAATCTATTTCATGTGTAAAGTATCTTTTATTACTAAAATAAGATGGAGAAAATAACAAGATGTACTTATATATTTATATTACAAAGTTCATAGATGTTTTCATGTAAGGAATTTTACTCAATATTATAGTTTCAAAAAGCAAGACAATATTTTATGTCAGGAAATTCAAACTAATTGACCTAAACAAATAATTCACTAAGAGAACTCTGTATCTATTTATTTGTATATTCATCACTAATCTAATCTTAAATTCTTATGATTAACCTTGATAAACCAGCTAGCATTTACATGGACTTTTTCTCATTATATCTAGAAAAATAGATGCATATTTTATAGTGTCTGAAATGACTGATGAATTATTTTATTGCTTTTTTCCTTTTCATAGTTTCTCTACAACATACTGCTTTAGTGTTGTATAGTGGAGGCCAGCAAATTTATGGACAAAGTTATTATGATATAGACAATTAGTCAGGGCAATTTATCAAATATCTTGATAGATTTTGAGTTTTCTTTTTATTGCCAAAAGGTGTTGATTTGAATAATCAATATTAAGATTTGTCACTTACTATGTATCTCATATAAGCATATCATAAAAAATAGAGGTCAAGTGTTTCTTTCTTTACCCTCCCTTCGTGTTCGAGATAGTACATCTAATATTGTTTATTTCAACATTAGATTTCCTTTATCTTTTTGTGTTACTACAAAGATATTATAAAATGGCTGATTAGATCATGCTAGCGCACTCCAAGTACTCTTTGATGCATAAAAAAGTTGAATGACTTTTTCTAATAACACCATTGTGAAGAAATTCGACAATGACATTTCCACCAAATATTATTTCGTATCCTTGAAAAAGGCAAAAAAGTTTAGTGACAGTACTATCTTTGATAAATTTAGTGACAATATTATCGTTGATAATTTTATAGGAATTTTTGAATATTTTTATATAGTATTACTTGCTACATATTACTAATTTTAGTCTCATGCTTTTAAGATGTAGATTCCATGTCAGTTACCATGAAATCACTTATTTGAAAAGAAAGGAATAAGAGACGAGTGTTAATAATTACAAATGAAATATAAGTTAAAATTACATTAATTTTGATGAAAAATGATCATTTGACGTACTATATAGATTTCAATTTGTCTTTTAAAATATGTGTTTGATCATTATTGTTACTTTATGAGAAGATTTTACTAAAAATGACGATGAAATTCTTGAAAGAATGAATCGATTAGATGTGAAATGGTTTTCATAACTATGTAGAGGCGATCTAATCTTTTATCACTTCATGACATTGTTCTTACTCATAGTATAAATAATACATGTACCTAACTTTTATTTTCATCTTCATGAGTTTAGCCGACATCCATATGATGATCCAAATTCCACATTCATCATTCACATAAACTTGCATTTATTCCTTCATGTATAATAACTTATTTTAAATTATATTTCAATAATATTGTTAATATTTAATAGAATTGTGTACTGCATAATTAAACACACACGTGTGTCTCACATATCAAAAAACTAGTAAGTCAAAAAGCGAGAGTAGCACATTGCTTTATTTATTAAAACCATATATTAATCCACCTATGTAAAGTTTGGCCTTTATCATCATTTACCATTACATACCTTCCTTGATTGGGGCAATGACTTCATTTGCTCGTATGCAATAACTGAGTTGCATATGATGATTCTCCCTTAATATGCTATGCTCGAGCTTTACGAAATGACTCCATTCAATCTACAATTCTCTTGTAATTTAGTGATATTGTAAAGAGATTAGAAAATTTGACAAAATGACATGTGAATATAATAAACTAGAAAGGAACGTTGCAAATAATTACAATAATAAATAAAAAGTGAATCAATTAATGCATGGGAAGACAAAAACTGAAAATCAACAACTTCAACTAAAGATTGAAAAAATAGAGAACCATCAAACTTGTATTAGCATTGAAGGTTATAAACATAATCTAAAGATATAAGAGAACTAACTATTGAAACAATTACTTTCCAAGGACAAAAAGATTCATCATGTATCCTAATAAAAATTTAATCATATAATAGTAATACCTAGATTTTGAAGTTACCTAAACTCAAACTTGTTTGTGTGTGTACTTGGACCAATCATGAGAAGAAGGTCATAATATGAAATAAAACTAATGGTTAGATTATTGATTTGAATACAAAACCATTAAAGTAAGTTAAACAAATACAATATTGGTCTTGAATAAATAATATTGAAATTGCAGGATAACAATTTTTCGAATGCAACGTCAAGACCTAGGACAAGAGAATCAAGCAATAATCATATACATACTAGTTTTTCATGGTGATTGAGTTTTAATAACTTCAAATAGATGTGTCTATTGGAAACTTCAATGAAAATAGAATTAGAGTTATCCTTTGGCTATGCACATTCTAATCCTTCAGATTGCAATAGCTATAAAGTGAAGTGGCATCAAACAATCTCTTTCTTATTTCTGTATTTATTTCCCATAACGACTAAAAACAGGCAAATCAAAAATATAATATAAATTTTTATTCAACAGATATTCACATAAATTCTTAATAAAGTCAAGCAAGAATTCTTTTTAGATTTTGAAATCCAAACAAACCGCACAAATATATAGGCTAATGAAGAATTAATAAAGGGAAATTACGGTTAAACAAGGAAACAATTTCAACCATACTTTAAAACGTTTCACTGAAGGCGCAAGGGGGAAGGAACAAAATAAAAAATAAAAATCTGAAAGACACTATCAAAGAAGCTCACGTCATGTTTTCAAAAATTTATCTAATAACTTAAAAAAAATACCAATGGAGAACAAGGTTTATATAAAAGATGAATTAACAAAACCAAGTCGAATCTTCGATGTTATTTATTATACAGCTAGACACAATAAATGCAACAACAATATCAAGGACTGAAGGAGGTGCTAAACAGATACGAGATGAAATAGAATTTGTTTATTTCTATTTTGGATGAACATTTTAAATTATAGCCAAAGTCAAAGATTTGATAAAACCTAGCTTGTCAGATCCTCCATAACAAAAGGATCAATTCAATCCTACTGGAGACGCCACGTGCCAAATAAAAAGTCACAAGTAGGGTCAAGAAATGTAGTTGTACAGACCAACAGAGAAAGCATACAATTTTCAGCCGATAAGTCTATATTCCAAGCATGTTGCTACTTTTCAAGGCTAAGAACTACTCAAAGATTCCAACACTGATTGTGCTTAGGGAAGACATGGTGGTAGGAAAAATACCAGCAAATCAATACTTAACCAAAACCTCTGGAAGAATAAACTAATTCATAATCTAGTTATATTTGAGTCACTTGAACTTGGTCTTAAAAACATAAATAGTGAAAAAATAAGAACTAAAACCTTAATATTTGCTCAGAATATGATGCATTTGCCAGAACCTCTGGAAGAATAAACTAATTCATAATCTAGTTATATTTGAGTCACTTGAACTTGGTCTTAAAAATATAAATAGTGAAAAAATAAGAACCATAACCTTAATATTTGCTCAGAATATAATGCATTTGCTATCACTCTCACACTAGCAAACCTAGCAAAAAGGAAACCAAGAGAACAAATACAAGTCTAGCCAGACAAGGTTTACCAAATGACTATAAATTCAAGTTGCTAGGCTCCGCAAAACAATCAAATCTAAAAAATGGAATAAGAGAGAAATTGCAATATAGCCATAATTAATGTCTTCAACCTTTAGCTATTGTATAGGTGTTGTCTGGCGTTGTCAGCCCAAGGCTGTGTTTACAGCCAAATTATAATAGTTTATTTCTTGATTTTGAGTCGCTGATAGGTACCAGAGGTGCATATGCTCATCTAGGTCCGCCCAGATCCCAGTATGACATTAGCTGCCAGTCATGCCTCCCAAGCTGCGGTGTGACAAACTTGGTATCAGAGCAATGTTGTATCTTAGGTATTTTGTAAGCCGTGGCTAGTAGAGTCTTGTTTATAAATGTGTTGTGCACCACATTCTATAAGCAGGAAGCTATGAGGCATGATAGTCTGGTTACCCTTTCTTCTTCTCAGATCATGCTATAGAGCCGAATTGTACAAGGTTGAGTCCCTAAGCTTTTGTTTCTATGTCTGTCTAGAATAAGGTTTGATATGGGACAAACTTCAGTCAGCTACAAGTCAGCTACAGTAGCAAGAGAGGGTACCAGTGAGGTGCCACAGTTGAGGGGAGACAGCTAATTTGAGGGTGAAAGCAGATGTCTTTTAATCTCCCCAATATCGTCTCATAAGGTAATAGATATGTCAAAACTGTCCCCAGTTCTTTCTACGCCCTTGGGATAGGAGATCAGGAATGTGGTGTATATATATGAGTTGGCTTACTTAGTAGATACTCAGAATTAGACAGGGGCAACAGTTAATGTCGGGTTGCCTGAAACGTATACAAGATTGTGAAATTGTGGGGTTCTTACCTTCGGTCCTTTAGAGTTTATTGAGTTTCGTGCCTTAGCCTTGTTATAAAACGATAGGGTCATTCTCCACCTCCTAGTTTGTTCTTTCAGTGCAACAAAAAGCATAAGTATCAATTCCATGTTACCTAGAATAAATGATAAAGGAGGGTTGAAACTGTCTAATCTGAGAAGGGTTAGAAAGTGGTTAAGACCCCTAGTGTTTAGAAAGTTACCTAGACCCTCATGGTAGTAAATCAGGAGGTAGATAAGATTTTCAATTGCACTCAAGTACGTGTGAGAGTCCATAAGCGATAAACCCCCAGCAATAGTAAAGCTCAGGTCAGAAATAGGTTGATTCCACTGCAGTGTACTGATGACGGCAGTGAATGCTTGAAGAGTAATGGCTATAGCACCTAGCTTGTTACATCGAAGGAAAGAGAGATTATATAAGGGGAATTGGACTGAGTACGGGTCAGAACAATACAGGTTGGTAGACTTGGCCAGTAATATCCTTGTCAGTACGGTGCATGGGGCATGAACCCCAGACCTTGGCCTATAGAAGTAAGGGGAAGGCATGGGTATCTAGCTCTAGAGGAGAAAAGGGCTACCTCCAGGCTGTAGTAGGTTGATAGAGCTTGGAATCGCCGCTGATTGTCAAGAAATGAATATCAGGCTGACGTTTAAAGGGTAGTGAGATTGTGACTTAGAATACTATAGTATCACCTGTAGTTGTGGAGACAAAAGAGTGATAGCACGGAAGCCCTAGCCTAGTGCAGCCAGAGATAAGTCCTAGTAGAAAAAGGCACCGACCTTCGAGATAGTAGGGGAGCGGAGTCTTTAAACCCAGAGGTCAACTTTACGTTCTAAGTATGGCAGGGCTTCTTCAGTAGACTATAACAAGGTACACCATGTTCGTTATTCCCTCTTCCCGAGTTTGGTGAGAACGTATCAGTTTATGAAAGAGATCTACTGGTGGCATATGAAGAAGAAGGATATTAGCGAGTTATGGCACATAGCTCCATAGGCCATCAAGGAGAGGCTGGACATCAGAAACCAAGCAGGTTAAGGAAATAGCCATGCCTGTGTGAAACTGTGAAGTAGACACTATGAATATAGCTACAAGGTTAACTCGTACCAGGCGTAAACGTGACCCCATTTGGGTCATTGTTGAAAGGTTAGTGAGATAAACTCATTTCTTATCGTCAGAATTATGTTTCGGCTAGCAGTGATTGGTATTCCTGAAAGCTTGACCAACAAAGGGAGTTATGAGATCTGATAAGAATGGCGAACCCATCCCTAGATTTACTAAGCTATACCGGATTCTCTAGATGGTCGTCCAAGGGACCTATGAGATAGAGTTGCCTTCGGGTCGAGGATATGCTGATTAACACTACACAAGCGCGTAAGGGATCTTTCTCAGGTTATCCTAATCGAGGATGCTCAGGTTACAGAGGAGTCGTCCAACGAGATACTCCAATAAGTTATACTAGGGGCTATCTTAAGAACCAAAGTTGTAGCCTAGTAAGGTCTTATAGAGGAACAGAAAGGTAGAAGGAATTGCTTGTGAAGATGAGGTTTAGATATCCTCAATTATTCTAGACCCGACCCAGATTATGAAATTGAGGTGAAATGGTTGTTCAGTTGTTACTTTATTTGTTATAATATTAGTATTGTTCAGTCATTCACCTCTATGTTGTCCAGTAGTTGTTTATAGCGTTCTGTGAGATTCCTATGTTGGATTTTTTTGCGTTTCAGGTTTCTAGATAGTCCAGATTACAAAGGAGACTCTGCTGAAATTTTTCTTGCAATAGTTAAAGGAGTTGAGTCTCTTAAGCCTAATATTACATTCGAGGATGAATGTTCCTAAGGGGGGATAATGTTACACCCTATAAGTTCTCGTCATTTAATCGATGCATGTGTACGTATGTTGAGTGTTTTGGAGTACGACACATACGGAAAAAGGCTCGGGGAGCGAACAAATGAGCACAGTATCTAACGAGCAGGAGGCCAGGTGCCCTGGGCATCGCACCACATTACCAGACCGACACTATGGCAGGCGTGTCGTGCCCCTCCTGCCACCGCCTCAATAACTATGTAAAGCCCCTTCATGTTGGATTAACTCATTTCAACATTTCTCCTTGGTAGAGAATAGAGTTTGAGTGGCGATTTCATCCTTTTCTCTTCAAACGCCGCTAAACTCCGTCAAAATGCAAATTTGTCTTGGGTATCGAGTTCTAGGCCTACAAGGAACGTCCCTGCGAAGTTATTTCTTGAAGATTCGTTCAGAGTATCAGAACCATGCCGAGCAATGCCGGAATCACTTCTAGTTCGCTTCTATGTGGCTACAAGTGATAGGTAAGCACTTCTACCTTCTGTACCCTCGAGAAATTGTAAGTTTTTGACCGAATTAAACGAAGTTGAATTATAGTTAAGGTTATTGAAAGGTATCGTTATTTGCCGAGTTATGGTATTGAAAATAGCCTTATTTTCTTTGTATAAAGGCTTCAACTGAATGGAATCGTCGGCTACAGGTTGAAACTAATCAGATAAATGAACATCGACATTCAAGGTATGTTAAGGCTTATCCCCTTCGACAAGTTATTCTCATCGTATAATGAAACGACCTATGTTGTTGAATGGAGACAACGATCCTACACGTTGTATGATTATATATGTTGTGATTAGCTGCAGGTGAATTATGATTATATATGCTATAGTTAGCTGTTGTTAGTAGATTAATATATATATATTGTGGTTAGCTGCTAGAAGAAATTTTGAGAGTATATTGCAGTATCCCTCATCGGGAAAGAGTATGTTAAGTGTGACTCATTCTGGGAGCGTCATAGAAACTCCTCTGTTCTTCTGTTCACTATATTAGAGGAATTCTGACATTTTGCTGCCAAGCCAAGGCCTTAGAAGTTTAAGGTTAGCTGTTAGGCCCGAGTTGGTAAGTTGGACAACATAGGGCGTTGTCGGGCAATATAACTTTTAGTTTGGCGCATATATTGTCAGTAAAGCTCACCCAGAGGCCGTTAGCATACCTTGACGTGTCACAACCTGAACGGAGGCCTGTATTGCAACACGGGACAAAGAGCCCCGAGAGACCCCAAGTCGACCCAAGGCATAAGCATACATCTAACTCAATCCAAGAAACTGAATGATCAACAATATAATCATAGCGGAAATCTAACTTGAACATAACATAAGAATACAAAATTTGAAGCTGAATCATACATATGTTTGAAAATCCTTTAAACATGACGAGTTGATGGGACAAGACCGCAACTAACTCATCAGAAATGAAACTAAAATACATAAAGAAAATCTGAATATTCTAGTACTCGGGAGATAAGGACTCACCAATTAACGTACAATTGAATCTCAGAAGGCGGACTATGAGCAGGGCTGAACCTGAGAGCCGGGTCCTGTATCATAAAATGATATAACATAGAGTATGTCAGCACGTGGAATGTACCGAGTATGCAAAGTAAGTAAAATAGACATTTAAAATATATAAAAGCTCAAAAATAATCATAAGAGTGGGAGAACATGCTCATGACATAAGTAGTATACGACAACATAAGGCTCAAGATTTTCAAAACATTCGTAATTCAGTCGTAATCATAATCATAATAGAAAGCTTTATTGAACATGACTTGAGCCAATATATATAATCATAAATATGCATAAATCATGAGGAATAATGAGAGATTCTTATAGCCGACATACCCCATATGAGCACACATGTAGCCCGACCTGTAAATCCCTAGTGGGAAGGGTGTTCATACCGTGCCAAGGATAGAACCATGAAAGGCATGATATCACACATGAAAGAGCCCATTTGGGCAAAGGGGGGAAGTCACAAGGGAGGTCCCATCATGTCCTATGGTGGCACGTAGTTTTGATATTCGGGGCAAAACCTTGGCCCCAAACCTACTCGGTGTTAAATACTGCTCCCAGAACATATATAGTGACCATAGTATAATATGTATGAGATTCATGGGCTAGTTAAATCATGTTAACCATAGACATACTTGTAAATATGTGAACTAGCCATGAGGGTAAGGCCCGTGTGTCGGCCAAAAACATAATTAGTAAATCATGGGATTCATGCATACTTGTAGATCATATATATACTTTGTAATCATCAATCCATAATGGGTATTTGAATAAATCCATATTACGTATCATAAATCATGATGAATTTATGAATATCAAAAACTGAAGTAAAGATCATAACTCGATTCATCAAAGAACATGCATAATTAGGCTTAAATTAGTAGAATTCAAAATCCATAAATTTATAATCAAAATAGTTGTAGAATTTGATCATAGTTCATAAAATATTATGTAAATCACGAAAGATAATAACCCATTGATAGATCATTAGAATTTCACAATATTTAAGTTAAAACCCCATAAGATTTTTGATCAAACTTCATGAATTAGGAGAGATTGGGCATTGGTGTGAACAAAAACACCCATTCATAACTCTACATACCTGTTGGTAGCTGATTCTTACACCTCTTTAAATGTCCAATAGAAAATTAAAGGGAAACTGATGAAAGCTAGGCTTGATCACCCTCTCTAGTCCTCTACCTTGCATGCATGAATGAATGAGGCCTAAAATGAACTTAACACCTTTAAAAGTCACTATTCATAACCCAAAATCACGTAGCTTAGGCCTTAGGAACTTAGGAATTATGGAAAAGCCCTTACTAAAATCACAGAAAATATCTGTCAGGTGGTCCCAACGAGGGACCTAATGACTCATCACGAAGGGCCACGACTCGTGGCATAGTTCGTGAGGTACACTGCTCAATAGGTCTCCTGGGCTCTTAACGGAGGACACGACGACTCGTGACCTGGTGACCACAACTCGTGGTCACCATCTGTGAAGTGCACTGCCTGAGCTCTAACAAAATCATTCCCTGCATGGGCACGACTCACCCCACAAATCATGGGGACTGACCACGACCCGTGGGATTCTCCCGTCAAGTGCACTGCCTCCCTTCTTCTCTTTTGTTTCCTTACCCACCCCGCGACTGACATAACGATTCGTGGGGCCTGACCATGAGTCATTGTCATGTCCGTGGGGACACCTTTCCTCCAATTTCCAAACTCCACACCTGGCCTCCCCACGAGTCACATCACGACTTATGGGCTGCACCAACCGATCACCTTACGACCTGTTCTGTGCTTGGTGCCAGTTTTTAAACTTTTCTCCGTTTTGTCTCTTGGGTCTGATCTTTGTTATTTCAAGGTATAACAATATCTCCCCCTTAGGAACATTCATCCTCGAATGTTGGAAAACACACAGAAAAGTAGAGAGATGCAATTATCATATTCAAATACTGATTATTTAACCCCAAAACCTAACAGAATGACTACCTCTGATTCAAACTACATAGTTGAACGGAATTCTGAATCATACAAACATCCACATACATAAAAGAAACTTGCGCACATGAACTGAACATGAAAACTAAATAGAGTCTGAGAGAAAAACTAATACCTCAAGCTAGAACTGCGCCGGTAGAGAATAAATGTGGGTATCTAGGCATCATATCTGCTTCGGCCTCCCACGTAGCACCTTCAACATGTTGATTCCTCCATAACACTTTAACTGAAGCTACATCCTTGTTCCTTAGCCTTCGAACCTGATGATCCAATATTTCCCTCGGAACCTCCTCATAACTGAGGCGGTCTTTCACACCACACTGTCCACCGGGACAACTAGAGCTGGATCACCCAAAAACTTCTTCAAGAGCGATACATGAAACACAGGATACACAGAAGCTAACTCTGAGGGAAACTCCAACTCGTATGCCACCTTACCAACCCGTGTAACAATCTCGTAGGGGCCAACATAACAAGGGCTGAGTTTTCCTTTCTTTACAAACTGTATCACTCCCTTCATGGGAGATACCTTCAAAAATACCCAATCATCCATCTTGAACTCAAGTTCTCTCCTCCTCACATCGGCGTAGGACTTTTGACGCTGAGCAGTTTTCAACCTATCCCTTATCAACAGAACCTTCTCCATTGCCTCATGAACCGAATCTGGCCCTATCATTGTCGCCTCACCAACCTTGAATCAATCGATGGACGACCTACATCTTCGCCCGTAGAGAGCCTCGAATGGTGTTGTCTGAATAGTAGAGTGATATTTGTTATTGTAGGAAAACTCGATTAGGGGCAAGTGATCATCCAAACAACCTTTGAAGTCAATCATGCATTCCCTCAACATGTACCAAGCGCTTTTTGAAATAACCTCCAATAATGAGAGGTAAATTGGGTACCTCTATCTAAAATGATTGATATGGGCAATCCATGCAATCGAACTAGCTCCCAGATATACAATTTGGCATAATCCTCCGCCGAATCTGTGGTTTTGACCGGTAGAAAGTGAGCAGCCTTGGTCAACCGTCCACCACTACCCAACTGGAGTAACATTGTTGATGAGTACGAGGAAAACCTATGATGAAGTCCATGTTAATTTCTTCCCACATCCAAGTAGGAATGCTGATATCCTGAAGTACAGCTCCTGGTCTCTGGTGCTCGACCTTTACTTGCTGACAGTTTGGGCACTTAGCTATGAATTCTGCAATATCCTTCTTCATGCCGTTCCACAAATAGATTTTTTGTAAGTCACGATACATCTTGGTGGTACCTGGATGGATAGAATACCTAGATCCATGAGCCTCATGCAATATCCGACTCCTCAAATCATCCACATCTAGAACATACAAGCAACCCTGATACCAAAGCACACCATCTCCCCCCTTGGAGAAGACCTCCACATTTTGACTTTGAATGACTTCTTTTAACTTCACCAAAACCGAGCCCTCATCTTGTCTAGCTTTCACATCAGTTAGCAAGGACAATCTAATCTGTTCTGAACAATAACGCCGCCATCGATCGAGTCAACCAACCTAACTCCCAACCTTGCTAGTCAATGTACATCTCTCACCAGCTCCTTCTTCCCCTCATCCACATGAGACACACTCTCCATAGAGAGTCTACTAAGTGCGTTTGCTACCACATTGGCCTTACCCGAATGGTAAAGCACACTCATATCGTAGTCCTTGAGTAGTTCCAACCACCTCCTTTGTCGAAGGTTGAGATCCTTCTTAAGCTCTTATGGTCCGTAAATACATCCACATGGACCCCGTAAAAGTAATGTTACCATATCTTCAAGGCAAATACCACTGCAGCCAACTCGAGATCATGGGTTGGGTAATTTTTCTCATAAACTTTCAACTGTCTAAAGGCATATGTTATAACTTTCCCGTGCTGAATCAATACACACCCAAGTCAGATCCTTGAGGCATCAAAATATACTACGAACCTATTGGTACCCTAGGGTAGGGTCAACACCGGTCCGAGGTACTTGGAAGCTTTTCTCACAGGCCTCCGACCATTAGAATTTCACTTCTTCTAAGTCAATTTGGTCAAGGGTGCTGCAATAGATGAGAAACCTTCAGCGAATCTCTGATAGTAGCCAGCTAAACCCAATAAACTCCGAATATCTGTGGAATTCACCGGTCTAGGCCAATTTTTTACCGCTTCTATCTTCTGAGAATCCACCTTTATACCCTCACTTGTTACCATATGACCCAAAAATGCTATGGAGTTCAACCAAAACTCACACTTGTTGAATTTGGCATATAATTGATGATCCATGAGAGTCTGTAGCACTACCCTCAAATGAGCAACATGCTCCTCCTTACGTGAGTCAGGTCCTGTATCATAAACGGTCAATACGTGGAATGTACTGAGTATTAAAGGTAAGTAAAATGATATTTAAAATATATAAAAGCTCATAAATGATCATAAGAGTGGAACAATATGCTCATAACATAAGTAGCATAAGACAACATAAGGCTTAAGATTTTCAAAACATTCGTAATTCAGTTGTAATCATAATCATAATAGAAAATCTTTATTGAACATGACTTGAGCCAATATACATAATCATAAACATGCATAAATCATGAGGAACTGTGGGAAATTCTTATAACCGACATACCCCATATGAGCATACATGGAGCCCGACCTTTAAACCCCTAGTCGGGAGGGTGTTCGTGCCTTGCCAAGGGTAAAACTATGAAAGGTGTGATATCACACATGAAAGGGCCCAATTGGACAAATGGGGACAGTCACAAGGGAGGTCCCATCATGTCCTACGATGGCACGTAGTTTTGAGATTCGGGGCAAAACCTGGGTCCTAAACCTACTCGGTGTTAAATGCTACTACAAAACATATATAGTGCTCATAGTATAATATGCATGAGATTCACGGGCTAGTTAAATCATGGTAATCATAGACATGCTTGTAAATACGTGAACTAACAATGGGTAAGGCCCGTGAGTCGGCGAAAAACATAATCAGTAAATCATGGGATTCATGCATAATTGTAGATCATATATATACTTTGAAATCATTAATCTATAATGGTTATTTGAAAAAAACCATATTGCCTATTATAAATCATGATGAATTTATGAATATCAACAATTGAAGTAAAGATCATAACTCGATTCATCATAGACATGCATAATTAGACTTAATTTAGTAGAATTCAAAATCCATAAATTGATAATCAAAATAGTTGTAGAATCTTATCATAATTCATAAAATATAATGTAAATTACGAAATATGATAACTCATTGATAGATCATTAGAATTCCACAATATTTAAGTTAAAACTCCATAAGATTTTTGATCAAACTTCATGAATTACGAGAGATTGGGCATGGGTGTAAATGAAAACACCCATTCATAACCCTACATACCTGTTGGTAGCTGATTCTTACACCTCTTTAAATGCCCAATAGAAAATTGAAGGAAAATTGATGAATGCTAGGCTTGATCACCCTCTCTAGTCTTCTACCTTGCATGCATGAATGAATGAGGCCTAAATAAACTTAACCCCTTTAAAAGTCACTATTCATAACTCAAAACAACGTAGTTTAGGCCTTAGAAATTATGAAAAAGCCCTTACTAAAATTAAAGAAAATAACTGCCAGGTGGTCCCAACGAGGGACCTAACGACTTGTGGCATGGTGCGTGAGGTAATAGGTCTCCTAAGCTCTTAACGGAGGACATGATGACTCGTGACCTGGTGACCACAACACGTGGTCACCATCCGTGAAGTGCACTACCTGAGCTCCACCCTGCTTGGCCATGACTCACCCCACGAATTGTGGTGATTGACTATGACTCGTGGGGTCCTCTTGTCAAGTGCACTGCCTCCCTCTTTCTCTTTTCTTTCCTTACACACTCCATGACTGACACAATGACTCGTGGAGCCTGACCACGAGTCATTGTCATGCCCGTGGGGACCCTTTTCCTCTAATTTTCAAAATCCTCACCTGGCCTCCCCATGGTCATATCACGACTCATGAGCTGCACCAACAGGTCACCTCACGACCCATTTTGCGCCTGGTGCCAGTTTTTAGAATTTTCTCCGTTTCGACTCCCGGTCCGATCTTTGGCTTCTAAGGTATAACATGACTCCTCCAGGGCCAGAATTTTGATAGCATGGTCTTACCCTAGAATCAGCGGCACCAGGGTTGCCTAATAAATTAAGTGACAACCTGTTTTATAGTTGACTATTGTCAGTGATGGTTAGTTCCACTCGACTTAGTGTTTGTCATACAGGTAGCCTAGGAGGTCCAGTTGTGCAAGTCATATAGACCCATGGATACCCTAAGGAGGAAACCTTATTAGTAGTTTGATGTGGAGACGACGCCCCAACCTGCTCTTATGGATACCCATGTATAAGAATTTCCTAGAGAATTCATATGAAATCTAAACAGACCAAGTTAATGTCTAAGGGACTAGAACCATAGTACTACGGTATTACCTGAAGGCTAAGGATTGCAGTAAGCTTCCTGTGGAAGGTTAAGGCTGACTATTCAAGATCATGTCCGATTAGTAGCAACCCTATCGTGCTCAGTTGAGGAACTATATAGTTGGTCACCTGCAACCTTACTGTCTGCTTATGAGCTATCATTGTACTAGAATGTTATTCAGAGTATCATTTAGGCCACTTCAGCCTTCACACTATTCTGTCTAGACCAGTAGAGATTATGAGCACTGCCAAGACCCTCTGGTCAGATGTAGGCATACAAACTGTTCCTGTTGGCAGCTATATAGACCATTCTAGGGACGAGTAAGGGTAGTGGTCGCAAGTAGGCCTAAGGGGACAAATATGCTTTTTGAATGACTAGGTGTGTAGATTGTAACATAGTGCCCCTAGTTGGGGTACATCGTGTTTCATACTGCCTCTTACCTTGAATAGCTAAGAGGTTGTTAGTTGTACGAACTGCTTTCGAAGTAATAGACTGCTTACGGAGCCACGATGCTGCTAATGCTTATGGAGCTATAGATTGGTTACGGAGCTATGATGCTGTATTGCTCACTGAGTTCCTTAATTGCCTATGGGGCCATATATTATCTGTAAGGACTAAAGAAGATCCTATGGGTCCATATTGAAGTCTATTCACTTATGGACTTCTTCTATGCCGCATAGGGATTACAGACCTTTCGTAGAGCCTCCTGTGCTTGGGGTACAATTATAGGTATGAAAAGGCCCAAACACAGTTACAGGAGCCCAGAAGATTTCTGTATAGTCTCAAGAGAACAAGTATGTTTAGTTGCAATTACTTGCAGAGCCTCGGGGGTACCAATAGGGGTATATAGATTGATTGACGCCTGTCAGGGCTTATGGGGGACTAGGTAGGCTGTCTTTGTGTTGATTGTACCTTCCAGGCTTATAGGGGCCAAGTCAGGTTCTTGTTTGTATACTTGCCTGCTAGCTATATCTTAAGAATGTATAGATGTACATCTTCAGCTCATACACATGTAGTGATTTACTAGATGCAGATTATGGATAAGAAAGCTTATAGGTTAACTTCTGTCCCTTCTTGCTATTCACTTTCATTTCTTTATCAGCTTTTAATCAGCTTTTATTACTGCCTTACATATTTGGTACATGTTGTACTGACGCCCAACTATGTGGCGCTGCATGCTTGCCTACAAGTTTAGACAGACAGATTGCGGGATCTCTTAGAAACTATTCAGAGGCAGCAGATTGGCCAACTCCTTTTATCCATAGTTGCCAGGTTGTAGAGGTTTTTCGGTCTTTTATTTGTATAGCATTTTGTTAAGCCGACACCCTGTCCCGACCAATATTCTCATTCCTAGAGGCTTGCAAACAATAGTCTTTAGTTAGTTGGTTGTGGTTGGCTGTGTGGGGTTTATATATGTCTTATTTTATGTGTGGGCCGTGTGAGCCTAGTTTAGCTAGTTAGTTAGCAGCCTTGGCGACTATAATATGAATATGACTACCTGTTTCCTTTCTATTATAACTAGATAGCATGGTGGTCTTGTCGGCCCGCATAGGATCCCTTTATTATTATGATGGCTAGGTTAGCTATTTTCTTTTACAGGTGCTGTGTGGCCTAATTGGCCTGAGGCTGTATTTAAAGTCGAGGTATAGAAGTTTTTTTTCTTAATTTTGAGTTGCTGGTAGGTACCAAAGGTGCATATGCTCAGCCAGGTCCGCCTAGATCCCAGTATGGCATTAGGTTCCAGTCTTGCCTCCCAAGCTGAGGTGTGACACCAGTAACCTACCGCGATGAGGCCGTGTCACGGAGGCCAAACAGAGCATTCAACCCTTTGACACGAATGTGGTTTTCTGTGGGCAAATTTTCACTTTGCATAAATTAAGCACTTGGATTATTTTTTTTAGATTATCACGTACTATTTTAGAAACACATAGAGGAGAGAAGGAGAATGGAAGAAACTCTACCTAGGGTTTGTTTTCTATTATTTTTCCACTCTTGTTTTTCATGAATTCAAACATTGTGATGAATTCTTGTATTAGCATGAGTGGCTAAAATCCTTCTTTTGGGTTTGAGGCCACATGACATGATTGTATTTACTTAAGGTCGTGGTTAGTTCAAGTTTCCATTATTGTTTGTCTTGCATACTTGCTTTTTATCATTTTGATGCATGATCACCATTAAATTGCATTTGTCAAGCTTAGGCAAAAAATGAAAGAGAAAAACCTTGGTTAGAACTAGGAGTGCAAGAAGTTCAAATCTTGAAGACTTGATTTGCGTTTAGGATAGAAACATAAATAATTTACCTTGCTTGGTTGCTAAATAGGAAGATAGTTTTTGGCTTCTGTGGTGACTACACCCAAGTGAACGTGGTCGAACAAGTAGTAAAGTAGCTTAAGTAAAGCCAAGTATCGATCCCACAGGGACTGAGCTACGGTACTAATTAACTTAAGTGTTAATGAACTATATCTTTAAGAATGCAGACAACCAAATAAATAATATTTTGAGAGTTTGAATTTACTAATTAATACGAATCTAAGGAAAAATTATAAAGTGAGTCTGAACAATAGTAATGAGCAAGCTGAGGTTAAAACGAACATGAAGGGAATCAATTTATCAATACAATTCAATTAATCTTTCCTTCGGTTGCTAGTCAAGAATTATTACTTATGGATTGGAACTTTCAACTCCTATCCAACTTAAGAATCATGAGACTTAATCTACATTTCTGTGATAAAAGAATTTCATGTTCTATCCATACATTCCCGATTCCTCAATTGACTAATAAAACTTTCAGATATATTTCTATTCTGAATGTAAATCAATTCCCAATTTTCCAAACTAAGAAGAGATCATATCCTACCAATTCACATCTTTCCAATTTCTTTCCTTTTCAAAATCAAAATTGGATTTTTTAGATATGCATTAACATTGGCCAAACATTAATGCAGTAAGAACAAGAATTGATAGAACAACAATTGAAGAAAAGATGAAAACTGAAATGATTAACAACTACATTCCACTACAATTGTTCTTAACCTTAGCAAGAAGTGAATTTAGCCACTCATTTGTGGATTTAACATCATCAAATAAGTAGAATTTATAGAAACAATTGAGATAAAAGAGAAAGAGATAGAGAAGAACCATAGAATTTTCGTCCCCTCAACTGCCTATAACCCACGTTCTTGCTCAACCAAGTCAGAATGTTTAAAATAAAACCTAAGTGTGCTATTTATACTATTGAGAATTTTTCTCGGAATAACAAGCAACGTGGCACGGAGTGTATCACGGAGCACTCCCTCCATGCCACGGAGGTATCAGGACCTTCACTGGAAGTCGGCCCCCCAGGTAATTTAACCTCAACGTGCCACAGCCTGCATCATGGGGCCTGGCCAACATGACACGGTGCTATCACACACCTCCACTGGAAATTGCCAAATTTATTTCCTCTGAGGAAGAGTGCCTCCGCGATGGCAACGTGACATGGCTCCATCGCGGAGCCCTTGTTTTTGCTGATCTTCGATGTCCTTTTTCACTCCTTGTTTCCAAGTCCATTCCCAATTTTACCAACATGTATCTTAGCTTCCCAAAATTCCACTTTACCTGCAAAACAACACTAATCATGTTGGCTAGTATAAATTCACATTTAACTACAAATCACATGAGAATGTACACAATAATGATATACAAACAAGTCGAAATGAAGCATTTGGTATCACTTGGGCATGAAATTCTGCCCAATATCACTTACCCCACACTTAAACTCTTATTCTTCCTCGAATAATATTCTCACATCTCATGCAATTGACACTCACGCATAGCTACTTTGGCTCAACAATTCGAGCTACGGCTATACCGATTATTTAATATAGCAAATCATCAAGAAAACATGCATAGTCTCATCAATACAATGAAGTACGTCACATTAAGACCTCCTAAGCTCAAGAATCAATTCTTGATCTTGGCAAACTCGTGCAATCAACTGATCAAGACATCTGACAGGAAATTAATCTCTCGTCAAGCATGTGTCCTCACAAAACAAGAAAACTACCCCCTTTGCTATCATATGATTTCCAAAGAACTACATGTCGGGGTATATGAATACAATTTCGCTCTCTCTCCCAAGGAATTCACATGCATCATGTCATGAACCATAGGCTTGCCTCTAGTGTATTACTCCACTAATATAAGGACGAGTGATGTAAGATGACGTAGGACTTAACGGGTTGTAATGTAAGCTAAGGAACTAGCAAATACTGGGCTAACCAATAATAGCAACTAGCTTCCTTAAGCGCTTTTCAATATATCCCACCATCATTACGGTCATTTTTTTTCTTCCTTCATCCTCCCATTCTTGAAGAATTTTTTTCTTTGTTCTTGTTCCCATTTCTTTAAGCACACTCGACTTACTAGC
The DNA here is from genome assembly GCA_035772735.1 of Datura wrightii. Classification (NCBI taxonomy): domain Eukaryota; kingdom Viridiplantae; phylum Streptophyta; class Magnoliopsida; order Solanales; family Solanaceae; genus Datura; species Datura wrightii. The sequence continues at coordinate 61,561,334 of JASDFA010000016.1, read as the reverse complement.
AAAGATTAGTTATACATCTTTAGTTTATTTAATTTCAGCAATGCACGTTTGACCTTTTCTTTAACTTTCACCACTTCCTCTTTTCTTTCCTTTACACAATTCTCACTCCTTTACTCTGTGGGAAAATTATTTTTCTTGAGCACTTAAGAGTTTTTGATAAAATTCACGGATAATGGAAAGAAGAGATTAAGCTCAGTTTGTACGTCTTCAAAGAAAGAAAGAAAAGTCTAAAGGCTCAATGGGGCTAACTAGGATGTACATTCAAGGTAGGTATGATAATGGAGAAAATTTTGGTTTAATCAAAGAAACACCTACATCCTTTCCTACAATACACATCCTTCATTTCATTTAGTACACAAACCAGGCAAGTTCTAGACACTTCACAATAGAATGGAATAATCGAACCCTCCCCTCACACTCAATGCACTTGCTCAAGTCAAGACATATTCACAGACTCTTCAATTAGCTAATTACAAGAATTCACTATTAAGCCTCGATCACACCGAATCAAACTCTATGGCCTAGGTATCTCAACATGTTTACAAATTTGCATGCTTTCATACGAATCACCTTTGCAACTTAATATCATGTACAACACGTAACAAGAATTCCGAACCATGAAGTAGCGAACGTTTAGGACACAAAAAATAGAAAGAACGAAAGAAAAAAACTACTCCTATCGACTACATTTTCCTTAAGACGGTCGTCATCCATCCATCATAGGGAACAATCACTGTCTACGACTTCGGTTCAATGGGACTATTCTCGGTAAAAGCACCAAAAACATGTCACACCCCACCTTGGGGGGTATGACGGGCACCTGGTGCCTACTAGACTCTGGCTCTATTTCAAGAAACGAACCGGCTATATAGCGACTGTAAATACAGCCCCCGGCCGATTAGTCCTATAGACACCTGCAATGTACAACAGCTAACCAGAACAATGACACTATAATATGAAGCAACTGCTATTCACATTTGTGACCGATAAGGTCACTAACTATAACCAAAAGAAGGCCCCACGTGGCCAACATCAACAACTAAACACATATATATATGCACGGCCCCACACGACCGGCTCCACCACCATAGGGAAACATCAGACTGCAAGCCTCTAGGAAGTAATAATAGAATGGTTGGGACAGGGCCCCGACCTACCCAAACTGTAATAAAAAAGGAAATAGGAACAACCTCTAACTGTCTAGCTCCGGAGGATAGGAGCTGATAACTCTGCTGACTGGATCACAAGGGATCAACTCCTCATCTATGTGTACCTGCAGGCAAGCAATGCAGCGCCCCCATGGGTGTCAGTACCACAGGTACTGAGCATGTAAAGCAAACTGAAATATACAACTGAAATGGGTAACAAGTATAACATGACATATAAGCAGGAAGTAGCAGAGTCTATCTGGCTGAGGATAACTGGGGAGAGTTTACCTATTCTGTAACTAAACTAGGCGTACCTGACGACGTGTCGTCCTACTGTCCATCAGTATCTAATAGCACATATAGATATACATATAAATACACACAATACCTGACCGACCCCCATAAGCCGGAAGGTGCCAACCAACAGAACAATCTATTTACCCCTACCTGGGTCTAAACCAACCAAAAATAAGCCACTCCACTCATCTGATAACTGTGAGCTCCTCCTACCGGCCCCCTTGGGTATGTAGCTCAAGCCTTGGCCTCTTACAATGACTGTGTCTGAGTTCGAAGACTCCTGCCTCTAGGCGCAAACGTTCAACTGGGTAATCTATTGCTGTATCTGTGACTGAAACTGCCCCTGGGTGCAAACACGCAATAGGGTAATTTTACAAAAATCTGTATCTAAAACTGTCCCCGGCCATAAGCGCACACAGTGTAGTCTGCCCCTGTAAACAGGGTAGTTTGGCTCTGCTCAGAGCGAACTGAACTACCCCTGCAAGCAGGGTAATCTGGACCGTATTATTATGGTGGTCAGCCATCATCGTCCTCTAGGCGGATGGCATCGCCCAGCTGGGGGCGGTATCTGAATCTGGTATCGACACAACTATAACCCAGGGGCGGCGATGCCCACATGCCATAACAAGTCTCAACATGCAAAACACATACACAACAAGCATGCTCAAATGAAAAATACTAGTCATATTCTCTTCTTTTATTTCAGGGCCAGTCCATATTAAACAACTTATGCTATATTCTGTTTTACACTGTTTCTGATTGCTGGGCTAACTGCTACTTGGCCTTTATCTGTTTATCTGATTATTGTTATCCATGATCTGAAGCTATATCAGTTTCTAGCCATATCTGTTTCTGGAGCTATATCTGTATCTGGAGCTATATCGGTGTCTGAAGCTATTTCTATATCTGATTACTGATCTGATTATATATGGATATAACTCAATAACATAGAACATGCCATCTATAACTGGATATAGCTCAATAATATAAAATGTGCCATCTATACCAGATACAGTCTCAATAAATGTATTACATACTATCTGTAATCTTGCTAATTCATTATACTGCTTTTACAAATTCCATTCTGGGTATTACGTAAGAACATGCTGAGCTACTAGCGGATACCACATTACTATCTGAAATCATCTGACTATCCATTATTCTGATTATTGCATGATACATAATGATATACTAGCATGCTTGCTGAAAATTGTACTGAAATCGTTCCTGTACGTCGGGTATCTGTTAATAGCCTTTATTCCATTTGTTTTCTAGACTGTACTTCCTGGCTTGCCGAAAGAATAGCTTTACATACCTGGTTTCTGAGTACCCGACTGACCGATGTGATTTCCGTCGGTACTTCTGCTGTTTCTCCCAACTACATTCATATACATGTCAATTAGAACTAAATACATTAATATCCGGGAGAAATTATCACTTTTGATATATATTTATCCCAAGCTTCGACTTATCGGAAAATGGTCGAAAACTCGTTATTTCTCGATAGTCTAGAAGGGATAAATGCTCACTGTAAGGCTAGGAACACATTGGTATTAATTTAAAGCAATTCTATTTACTTTACCTTGGTAGCACGATGTTTTGTCGGCCAAATTTCACGAAACCAACTCTGTAAGATTGCTCTTTGCAGCTTTATACCTCGGTATCTAAGCCGAAACGGAGTTTAGACCACGTTTCGTAGCGTAATTGGCAAGAAATATGAGTAAATAGTCGTGGGTTTCCTCTTCCCTATCATATTCCCCAGTTTTTCTGGAAATTATTGATATATATATGAAAAAGCAGACTTTCCCTTTTTTTTTGCCTTCTAAATCCCTTAACCAACATGCCATTAGGCTATTTATTCATTTAAAATTTACGGGGTGTAACATCCTCCCCCCCTTAAGAACATTCGTCCTCGAATGACATTCTGACTTATAAAAATCTTAACTGGCTGACTTATCCCTAAAAAGATTTCGGCAGAGTTTCCCCTGTATTATGGACTATCTCAAAATTCCTTAAAAGCAGAAAAGCCCAATACAGGTACTCCACACGATATAATAATATTCATATATAACTGTCTATAATCAATCGCCTGCTTCCATATATGAAATATAAGCATTCATAAGGAAAAACAGTTCTAACATACCTCCTGTTTGCCTATTCCTGGAATAAGTGGGGATATCTGACTTTCATGTCCTCCTCGGCTTCCCAGGTCATCTCTTCTCGGTTCCTGTTACGCCACAATACCTTGACAGACGCAATATCTTTAGTTCTCAATCTACGAATCTGTCTGTCTAAGATAGCTACTGGAACTTTTTCATATGCTAACTCTTCTGTGACCTGGACATCCTGAACTGGAACAACTATGGAAGGGTCTCCTACGAACTTCCTCAACATAGATACATGGAATACTGGGTGAAAAAACTCTAATTCTAGGGGCAAGTTCAATTCGTATGCTACTCGGCCTATTCTTCACTGAATCTGATATGGCCCAATGAACCTCGGGCTAAGCTTGCCTTTCTTGCCAAATCTCATCACCCCTTTCATCGAAGACACTTTCAAATATACCCAGTCATCCACTGCAAATTCTAAATTTCTGCGCCGCATATCTGCATAAGACTTCTGGCGGCTCTAAGCAGTCAGTAGGCGTTCTCTGATAAGCTTCACCGCCTCTTCTGATTGACAAATAATATCTGACCCAATAAGCGTTGTCTCCCCCGCTTCAAACCAGCCAACGGGTGATCTACATTTCCGCCCGTATAATGCTGCAAAGGGCGCCATCTGGATAGCTGAATGATAACTGTTATTATAGGCAAATTCAATCAACGACAGATGCTCATCCCAACTACCCCCAAAATCTAGTACACACGCTCATAGCATATCTTCGAGCGTTTGGATAGTTCGTTCTGCTTGCCCGTCTGTCTGAGGATGAAAGGTCGTACTTAAGTTAATTTGTGTGCCCAGGCCTCTCTGGAATGACTACCAGAATCTCGCTGTAAATTGTGCTCCTCTATTTGAGACAATAGACACCGGAGCACCGTGCAATCTGACTATCTCTCTGATATACAGTTCGCATAATCCTCAGTGGAGAATGTAGTTCGTACTGGCAGGAAATGGGTTGATTTTGTTAATCTGTCAACGATTACCCAAATAGAATCATTTCTGCATCTGGTACGGGGTAACCCTGTTACAAAATCCATATTTATCGCTTCCCATTTCCACAAAGGCACAGCTATATCCTGCGTCAGACCGCCCGGTTTCTGGTGTTCTGCTTTCACCTGCTGGCAGTTAGGACATCTAGATACAAATTCAGCTATTTCAGCTTTCATACCTGGCCACCAGTAGATGTCTCTGATGTTGTGGTACATTTTCGTTGCTCATGGATGGAGGGAATAGCGAGTGTAATGTACCTCATGCATGATCTGCTGGCGAAGCCCTGAAACATTCGGGACACATAGGCGGCCCTTACAATGCAGTACTTCATCCTCAGTCACTTGGAAATTTGGCTCCTTACCTTTCTGAACTCTATCTTTGAGCTGGACTAAATCAGGGTCCTCGTACCGCCGTTCTTTTACCTCTGTAACTAACGATGACACAGCAGATTTCTGAATCACCGCTCTGTTATTTTTTGTTTCTACTAATCGAACGGCTAAACCAGCTAGTTGATGAATTTCCTTGGCTAACTCCTACTTCTCGGGTCGCAAATACGCTAAACTCCCCATTGACTTACGACTGAGGGCATCTGCTACTATATTAGCTCTCCCTGGGTGGTAGAGAATATTTACGTCATAATCTTTCAGCAATTCTAACCAACGATGCTGCCATAGATTTAACTCCCTCTGTGTGAAAATGTACTGTAGGCTTTTATGATCTATAAAAATGTCTACATGAACTCCATACAGATAATGCCTCCAGATTTTCAGAGCGTGGATCACTGCGGCCAGTTCTAGGTCATGGCTCGGATAGTTCTTTTCGTGCTTCCTCAGCTGTCTGGAAGATAAACAATTACTGATCTTGGGAAAATTTATATGCCCAAGTGATACTCAAAGGTGTCATTTTATCCTTGTTTATCTATCAATGTTTATACATTTTCATGTAATTGGTAATAAAATGTGAATTTATACTAACCAATATGATCAGCATTGTTTTGCAGGAAAAATGTAATTTCGGGAAGCTAAAATTATGTTGGATGATATCGGGGTTGGACTCGGATGTGATCAAGGGACAAGGCATTGGAAAGCACAAAATAAAGGGGCTCCGCAATGGAGCCGTGTCACGCTGCCATCACGGGGGCCTTCTGCTTGGATAGGGAATTTTCGCCCAATTTTCAGAGAGGGTTCGCGAGGGGTCCGTGGCACGGTGGCCTGGCTCCATGTTGCACGCCGTGCCACGTTGGGCCTTATTTCCTGGACCCCCAGTTTTCAGTGAGGGTCCGCGTCGGTAGCATGTCACGAAGGCAGTGCTCCGCGATGCACTCCGTGACACGTTGCTTGTTATTCCGGGAAAAATTTCCACTAGTATAAATAAAACACTTAGGTTCATTTTTCAATATTCTGACTTGGTGGAGCAAGAACGTGGGTTACAGGCAGTTGAGGGGACGAAATTATCAGGGTTTTTCTCTCTTTCCTTCTTCTTGTATTCAATTGCTTGTATGTTTAACACTCATTTAACGATGTTTAATCCACAAATGAGTGGCTAATTCATCTTCTTGCTGAGGTTAAGAACAATTGTAATGAAATGTGATTATTGATTCTTGGTTTTTCATCTTTTCTTCCATGGTTGTTCTATTGATTCTTGTTCTTACTGCATTAATGTGTGGCCTATGTTAATGTACATCTAAAAAGTCCGGTTTCACTCGAGAGAGCAAGAAATTGGAAAGTTGTGAATTAATAGGATATGATCCTTTCTTAGTTTGGGAAAATTGAGAATTGATTTACCTTCAGGATAGAAATATACCTGAAAGTCGTATTAGTCAATTTAGGAACCGGTTTTGTATGGCTAGAACATGAATTGCATTTAATCACAGAAATGTAGGTGGATGGTTCATGATTCTTAAGTGGGGTTAAATACGAGAGTTTTAATCCCTTGGCAATAATTCTTGACTAGCAACTGGAGAAAAAGGCTAACCAAATTATATTGACAATTAATTTCATTACATGTTCATTTAACCTCAGCATGCTCATATTCATAGTTCAGATTCACATTAGATAATTGTTTTAGACTTAGCATAATTATTAGAAATCAAAAAATATCAAACTCTTGGTTACACTATTGTCTGCATTTTTAGAATTGAAATATAGTACACTTGAGCAGATTGCACTTCATCCCAGTCCCTGTGGGATCGATACTTGGCTTACTTAAGCCACTTTACTACTTATTCGACCACGTGCACTTGCGTGTAGTTTTCCATATAACAAATGACCGAACAAGTTTTTGGCGTCGTTGCCGGGGACTTGGCAATTGGTGAATTTGTCTTAAGTGTTAATTTACTATATTTTTATTTTCATAGTGTTGACAACTTGATCTTAGCCTGTATTTTGCACATTTAATCTCTGTTGAACACTGGCAAGAAACAAGGAGCAGGTGGACTCGTATTTGGAGCCAGAAAGATTATTTCATCGTTAGCGGAGAGAAGCTCTAGAAAGAAAGCTGCAGTTGCTCAGACAGACAATCATGGAGCAACAATAGAATCCACCAGTAGTATGGGCAATGTTAGTGCCCGAAGAAGTAGCAGCTCGGCCGGTTCGCGAGGTGGCAATCCCATATGCTAATAATGTCACATCTAGCATCCGCAAACCTGAGCTAGGAGGGAGGTTCGAACTTAAGCAGAATATGGTGCAATTGCTGCACACTAGCAGGCAGTTTACAGGTCTCCCTCATGAAGATCCACAACAGCATCTCCAAAATTTTTTGGAGGTAAGTGACACTTATATCCCCGCTGGAGTGTCATCAGATTACGTCCGGCTTACATTGTTCCCATTTTCACTATTGGGAGAAGCCAAGAGGTTGTTGAAAGCTGAGCCACCTAATTCTATTTCTATGTGGGATGATCTTGCAAGGAAGTTCTTGATACGATTTTTTCCCTCTGGTAAAACAGCAAGACTTAGAAGTCAAATTCTAAGTTTCAAACAGAGAGAGGGAGAGAATCTATATCAGGCTTGGGAGAGATTCAAGTCCATGTTGCGGGATTGTCCTCATCATCATCAATCCAATGATGTGTTGGTGCACACTTTTATAGAGGGTTTGGAACCCCATACAAAAATATTGCTAGACTCAGCAGCTGGGGGACAAGCGCTGGAGAAAACTTATGAGGAGCTGTATACCTTGTTGAACCATATTTCACAGGGCAATCCGGAATGGAATGCTGATTCGTCAAGAGGCGGGACAAGGAAAGCAGCAGGAGTTCTAGAAGTGGATGGGTTTACAGCTATTGCTGCACAAATAGCTGCTTTGCAGAATCAACTCAACACCCACTTCAGTAACATGACAATGAACCAGCCTCAAGCCCCAGTGAATGCTATGCAGCAGATTTGGTATGAAGTGTGCGGAAGTAGTGAGCACTCAGCTGAGTGTTGTGGAGCAAATCCTGAATCGGTGAACTTTGTGGGAAATATACAAAGGAACAACCACCAACAGTATGGCAACAACTACAATTCCAATTGGAGGAATCACCCGAATTTCTCCTGGGGTAGCAACAACCATCAGGGGCAGAGTTCGAGTCAGGCTGGGCAAAGGAATCAAGGAGGGCAGCAGAATTATCAAGCACAATTCAGAAACAACAATTCACCTCCTCCACCACCATCACCCAGCATTGAGGAGATGTTCAAGAGTATGATAGCTAATCAAGCTCAATTGCAGGCTGACTATGTGAAATTGGCAGCCGAGGTGAAAAACAACCAGTTAGCTACCAAGGCACTTGAATATCCATTTGGGAAATTTGATGGAGCCCAAAACACCAGAACTAGAGGAGGACTTTCGAGCGACACAGATCCCAACCCAAAGAAGGTAAATGCGGTGACCACAAGGAGTGGTTTGCAGCTGAAAGAGGTGGAACCAGAAAGACCACCTCAACAATCGGGAGCAGCAGAAGTCGAGAGGGAGCAAAGTGATGAGAGGGGGAAGACTAAGGAAGTAGAATCAGAAAGACCACCACCCCCGTTCCCTCAATGATTAAAGAAACACAAGGAGGAGGCATGTTTCAAGAAATTCATGGAGGTGCTAAAACAGGTACATATTAACTTACCTCTTGTTGATGTTTTGCAGGGAGTGCCGAAATATGCTAAGTATATAAAGGACATCGTGGCAAATAAAAGTTGGTTGACTGAGTATGCTACGGTGGCTCTCACGGAGGAGTGCACTTCCCGGATACAAAACCGATTGCCCACAAAGCTCAAAGACCCTGGGAGCTTTACTATACAGATTACTATTGGGGAGAGTATCCAAGCTCGTGGATTGTGTGATTTGGGAGAAAGCATTAATTTGATGCCGTCATCGGTATTCAAAAAGCTGGGTCTAGGGAGTCCTAGACCCACAACCGTGATCTTGCAATTGGCAGATCGGTCCTTAGCCAGACCTGATGGCATTGTGGAGGACGTTCTGGTGCAAGTGGGTTCCCTGATCTTCCTGGTAGATTTCGTCGTGCTGGATTTTGAACCAGACGCGGAAGTCCCATTTATTTTGGGATGTCCTTTCTTGGCGACCGGGAAAGCGCTGATTGATGTAGCTGCGGGGCAGCTAACAATGCGAGCACACGACAAGGTGGAAGTGTTCGATGTGTACAAGGCACCCAAGCTCCCGACTGTGTACGAAGAACTCTCAGTGATCAATGTGATTGATCAAGTCGATGATGAGCAGATTAAGGATTCACGAGAGTTATTAGGAAAACCACCGGAATGGTGTAAGCACTACTGGGGGGAGGACGGTTTTCAGGAGAAAATGTCCATCACCCTAGGGGACAAATGAGCTGAATGACGTCGAGCCGCGATGGTAAACCAGGCGCTGCAAGGGAGGCAACCCGTGAAAAATTTTTCTTTGTCAATTGTGAATAGATTTTTCTTTTTCTTTTTCTTAATTAACAACAAAATGTTTAATTTTAATTTTTGTTTTTATTTTTATTTAGAGTGAAACCTATAATTCTAACCAATTTCTTGTAGTAGAATGATTTTCAGGTGGAACGGAGGAGGAAAATATACAAGGAATCGCAAAGAAAAATTCGAGGTATGAAAATTAAGAAAAAGTGGCAAAATAGTGAGCTAGGGCGATAGCTTCGTGTCACGGAGGAGGACCTCCACGTTACCCTCCGTGACACGTTGAGGTATAAATCCGAAATTTTTTAAAAAATTCCAGAGTACCCTTGCGACAGCTCCATGTCACGGAGGCAGCGATGCACTCCGTGACACGTTGCTGTGTATATCGCGACGGGTCACACCGGGTCGCCGGGTGACCCGCGCGATTTTTCCACTTTTAAACCCCGAATCCCCCTTAAATTTTCTTTATTCCTCACACACTCTACGACCAAACCCCCTAAAACCCCTCCCCCTTCAACGTGACACGGAATAGGCCAAGAAATTCAACAAGTTTCCTTCAATTCTTCAATCTCAAGGTATGTTCTTTGATTCCATCTCATTTCTTATCAATTTTCTTTGATATTGAGCATGTGATGTGAGCTAAGTTCGCCTTAAGCATAAATTAAGCATGAATTCAATTGAATTAGTGTTGATGAATGTTCGGAGTATCATTGTGATTGCTTGAACTCGTTAATTGCATAATTTAATCGAATTTTGTTGATACAATCATATTTAGGGCTTGTTTTTGAAGTGGAAGTGGAAAATGTAGTGAACTTGTGAAATTCATGCCGGGTTGTACATGTTGAATGATATTAGTCGATGTGCTAATTGTTATGATGTTAAAAAAAAAACAAAAAACGACGAATTCTCGGGTTAGGGGAATAGTGAAATTTGCAAGAATTGGGCGAGTTGTATAGGTTCGTGTAGATAAATTCTTGTTGTTTCGTTTCTTTGTTTTTCCTTGCTAAGTGCCATGGAATAAAATGTTCGAGGGTAATGATTGTTGTTAGCTGTACAAAGTCTGAGTAGTACATAGAATACATACCATCGAATTCTTCGAATGCACTAAGCATGGTTGTATAGTTGGTTGTTGGTTTGTGTAAATAAGCATGATCTTGCCGGAATGTTGTAATTTTTTGTAAGGACTAAGTGTGGGGTAGCCTAGCTTAACCCGAACTTAGTCGGAGTAAATATTCATTGGCTTAACATTGATCTTGTCTACTTGGATTGTCATGTAAAATGGCAAGCAGGCAAGAAAAAGGGAAAGGCGCATCAACATCGAGCGCCGGAAGAAAGCGAATCAGACTGGGCACAGCAGTCCCAGCAGCACCAGTGATTCCAAGCGGCCAATGCCGCCAATATGGAACCAGGTGGGTGACAGAAGAGGGGAAGAAGTGGTATGCCAAGCACAAGGAGAGTAAGTACTTCCCCGAGGAACACATAGCACGGGAACCGTTGGCACAAGAGTTCCCTAGGATTGTAAACCGGATCGAGGCAGCTGGGCTCAAATTCATTTTTGAAGAGTCCAAGGAATGCAACTTGCACCTAATTTGGGAATTCTATGCCAATTGGGACCCGACTCTCAGAAGTCACACTATCAAAATCAGAGGGCAAATAGTCACCTTCGAGCCCTACCACCTCAATGCTATCTTAGGGGCGCGGGACACAGACGCCCACGTGCTTCGACAGCTGAACATTACTCCACCATATGCGAACATCAGACGCACTTTGTGTGGAACCCGATCTACAGCTAGATGAAGCAGACACAAAGAGAGGGGCTACCATCAAACTTTGCCCTATTCACAGATGAACAGGGAAGCCAGAATATGGCTAAAGATCGTCTGTTCCTGCCTAATCCCGGGGGTACATATGACAGATGTAACCCGGGATCGTGTATGCCTGGTGTACGCCCTGATGAAAGGGCTGGAGATCAACATGGGGGCGGTGATTATCTCTGCCAGGAAGAGAGCCCGGTTGCATCAGGGGCACAAATACGGATTTGGTGGGCTACTCACCACCTTCCTGAGGGGCCTGGATGTCGAGGAAGAGGCCCTTGATTATATCCCGCAGATGGAGTGGCGGGCCTTAGATGTCACTAAAACTAAGGCTCCCGACACCACCCACGGGCCAGTGCTTACACTAAGCGAGCGACATTCTCGTGATGATCAGTACATGGCTCGCATGTATGGGATGCAGATGCTCCAGCTGAGGATAGGCGGGAGGCCAGCAACAGGGGAGGAGTTATGGCAGCTCGAGCTAGACTACCCTTTCGGCGAAAACGCCAGGGCTCTATGCCGAGTGGGGCCAGCATTTGTAGAGCCCACGGATGATGATGTCCCCACGAACGAGGAGACACGTCGGGAGGACTCCGATGTGGAGTCCGAGGATGACGATGGGGGTGATTCAGACATGGGAGATGAAGCAGCAACACCTGATGAAGAAGTGGAGTACTTTGATTAATCAGGGAGTTCCACCACCCGATTTTTGTGCTATTTCAATTTTTTTTGTGAACAGTGGGGACAGTGTTCGAGATAAGTGTGGGGTGGGAGTAGTTAGGTGCTAGTTATGCTGTTTTGTATGTCCTAATCTGTTGTTGTGCTATGAACAAAATCTTTTGACCTGTGATTGTAAGTTATTGTTCTGTATTGTAAATATATGAGAAACTGTTGTGTGTTGCTGAATGTTGCTAGCTGAGTTTGTCCATATTTTTGTTTATCGAAATGATCGATATTTTTAACGTTTTTCTTTTTTTTTCAACTCTTGGGTTTCTCGGCGTTTGTTTTCGGTTCTTTTATCGAGAAGGGTCCCATTGAACCGAAGTCCTAGTTAGTGACCGTTCCCTATGATGGATGGATGACGACCGTCTTAAGGGAAATGTATTCGTTAGGAGTAGATTTTTCAATTATTTTTCAGTTGTTTTTCTTTTATGGGTTGCATCCCAAAACTTGTAGTTACTTTATGATTGCGGAATTATGGTTGCGTATTGTACATGATATTTAAAATGCAAATGTGATTCGTATGAAAGCATGCAACTTTGTAAATGTGTTGAGATACCTAGGCATAGAGTTCGATTCAGTGTGATTGAGGCTTAATGTTTGAATTCCTGTAATTAGCTGATTGAAGAGTCCGTGAATACATCTTGAATTGAGCATGTGCAATAAGTGTGAAGTGAGGTTTTGTTATTCCATGCTATTGTGAAGTGTCTAGAACTTGCCTGGTGTTTGTGCAAAACGAAATGGAGGTGTGTTGTAGGAAAGGATGTAGGCATTTCTTTGTTTTTAACCGAAAGTTTCTATTTTTCATGATCATACCCACCTTGATTGTGTACCCTAGTCAGCCCGTTGAGCCTTTAGCCTATTATTATTTTTTCTTTTGTCAACAAGTGTAAACCGAGCTTAATCCCTTCTTTTCATTAGCCATAAAGCCGATCCAAAACTCTTAAGCGCTTAAGAAGAGAAAATAATTTTCCCAAAGTGTCAAAAGAGTGAGAATGGTGGAAAGAAAAGTAAAGCAGAGAGATGGAAGGAAAGAAAAGGTTGAAGGTGCAATTGTTATAAATAAACTATAATGAAGGTGCATGATTAATCTTTGTTGTGGTGAAAAGTGTGCTTAATAAGATGGGCCAAACTAAAGAACAACTTCAACAATGGGAGGATGAAGAAAGAAACAATGTCCATGAGTTTGATGGGATGTGTTGAAAAAGCGCTTAAGTATGCTAGTGGCTATTATTGGCTAGCCTAATATTTACTAGTTCCGTAGATTCCATTACAACCCGTTAAAGTCCTACGTGATCTTACATCGCATTTCTTTATATTAGTGAAGTAGTACACTAAAGGCACGCTTATGGGTCATGACATGATGCATGTGAATTCTTTTGGGAGAGAGAGCGAAATTGTGTTTATATGCCCCTGCTTGAAATTTTGTGAGTTCATATGATCAAAAAGGGGAAAATTCTCTTGTATTGTGAGGGCACATGCTTGATGAGAGATTAATCTTCGTGTCGGATTTCTTGATCAGCTGATTTACAGGAGTTCGCCAATATCAAGAGTCGATTCTTAAGTCTAGGAGGTCTTGATGTATTGAAGGTCATTGAATTGATAGGACCATGCATGTTTTCTTGATGATTTGCTGTATTGAATAATCGGTATTACCGTAACCTAAATTGTCGAACCAAAGTAGCGAGGTTGGGATGTAAATTGCATGAGGTGTAAGATTATTGTTCGAGGACGAACGAGGATTTAAGTGTGGGGTAAGTGATCTTCGGCAAATTTATACGCCCAAGTGATACTCAAAAGTGTCATTTTAGCCTTGTTTATCTATCAATGTGTATACATTCTCATGTAATTGGTAATAAAATATGAATTTATACTAACCAACATGATTAGCATTGTTTTGCAGGTAAAATGTAATTTTGGGAAGCTTAAATGCATGTTGGAAGAGATCGGGGTTGAACTCGAAAGTGAGCACGGGACAAGGCATTGGAAAGCACAAAATAAAGGGGCTCCGCGATGGAGCCGTGTCACTCTGCCACCGCGGAGGCCTTCTACCTGGATGGGAATTTTTAGCCAAATTCCAGTGTGGGTTCGCGATGGGTCCGTGGCACGGTGGCTTGGCTCCGCGTTGCACGCCGTGCCACGTTGGGCTTTATTTCCTGGACCCCCAGTTCTAGTGAAGGTCCGCGTCCGTAGCGTGTCACAGAGGCAGTGCTCCGCGATGCACTCCGTGACACGTTGCTCGTTATTTCGGGAAAAATTCCCACCAGTATAAATATAACACTTAGGTTCATTTTTCAATATTCTGACTTGGTGGAGCAAGAACGTGGGTTACAGGCAGTTGAGGGGACGAAATTATCAGGGTTTTTCTCTCTTTCCTTCTCCTTGTATTCAATTGCTTGTATGTTTAACACTCATTTAACGGTGTTTAATCCACAAATGAGTGGCTAATTCATCTTCTTGCTGAGGTTATGAACAATTGTAGTGAAATGTAATCTTTGATTCTTTGGTTTTTGATCTTTTCTTCCATGGTTGTTCTATTGATTCTTGTTCTTACTGCATTAATGTGTGGCCTACGTTAATGTACATCTAAAAAGTCTGGTTTCACTCGAGAGAGCAAGAAATTGGAAAGTTGTGAATTAATAGGATATGATCCTTTCTTAGTTTGGGAAAATTGAGAATTGATTTACCTTCAGGATAGAAATATACCTGAAAGTTATATTAGTCAATTTAGGAATCGGTTTTGTATGGCTAGAACATGAATTGCATTTAATCACATAAATGTAGGTGGTGGTTCATGATTCTTAAGTGGGGTTAAATACGAGAGTTTTAATCCCTTGGAAATAATTCTTGACTAGCAACCGGAGAAAAAGGCTAACCAAATTATATTGACAATTAATTTCATTACATGTTCGTTTAACCTCAGCATGCTCATATTCATAGTTCAGATTCAAATTAGATAATTGTTTTAGACTTAGCATAATTATTAGAAATCAAAAAATATCAAACTCTTGGTTACACTGTTGTCTACATTTTTAGAATTGAAATATAGTACACTTGAGCAGATTGCACTTCATCCCAGTCCCTATGGGATCGATACTTGGCTTACTTAAGCCACTTTACTAATTGTTCGACCACGTGCACTTGCGTGTAGTTTTCCATATAACAAACGACCGAACAATTACCTTTCCATGCTGCATCAGCACACAACCCAGTCCAATGCCTGAAGTGTTGTAATATACCGCATACCCATCTGTTCCCTCTGGCAATGCTATTACTAGGGCGGAGGTCAATCTGTCTTTCAATTCTTGAAAACTCTGCTCACATGCCTCCGTCCACTGAAATTTCACTGCTTTCTTTGTCAGCTTTGTCAGAGGTGCTGCTATAGTGGAGAATCCTTCAGCAAATCTCCGGTAATACCCTACTAAACCCAGGAAACTGCGGACCTCAGTCGGAGTGGTAGGTCTGGGCCATGTCTTGACCGCCTCTATTTTCTGTGTGTCCACCTGTATACCAGCATCCGATATGATATTCCTCAAAAAGGCAACTGAGTTTAGCCAGAACTCACACTTAGAAAACTTGGCGTATAACTGACGGTCCCTAAGGATCTGGAGTACTATTCGTAAATGGTTCTGGTGATCTGTCTCTCAATGAGAATATACCAGAATATCATCGATAAATACTATCATGAACAGATCCAAATACGGTCTAAATATACTGTTCATCAGGTCCATAAACACTGCGGGAGCATTCGTCAGCCCAAAAGACATGACTAGAAATTCAAAGTGACCATATCTGGTCCTGGAAGCAGTCTTTGCAATGTCCCTCTCACGAACTCAGACCTGGTGGTATGCGGACCTCAGATCTATCTTAGAGAAACATCTGGCCCCCTGCAACTCGTCAAAAAAATCATCTATTCTAGGGAGCGGGTATTTGTTTTTAACCGTTACCTTATTCAACTGCTGGTAGTTTATACACATACGGAGTGAGCCATCTTTCTTTCTTACAAACAGAACTGGCGCACCCCACGGGGAAGTACCAGGCCTGATAAAGCCTTTGTCGAGCAAATCTTTTAACTGCTCTTTCAACTCTCTAAGCACAGCTAGTGCCATGCGTTACAGGGGAATGGATATAGGTTGAGTCCCTGGCAACAAGTCAATTGCAAAATCTATCTCCCTTTCGGGAGGGATACCAGGAAACTCATCTGGAAATACGTTAGGGAATTCATTGACCACTGGAACATACTGAAGAGTCGGAGGTTCCACCCGAACGTCCTGGACTCTAACTAGGTGGTAAATACATCCCTTTTCTATTAATTTTCTCGCCTGAAGGTAGGAAATAAACCTACCTTTTGGCATAGCTATGCTCCCTTTCCACTCTCGCACTGCTTCCCCCGGAAAGTGAAATCGAACCATCTTGGTCCAGCATTCTAAGCTGGCATAGCATGGAACTAACCAGTCCATACCCATAATGGCATCGAAGTTGACCATCTCAAGTTCTATTAAGTCTACTGTGGTCTGGCGATCAGCAACCTCTACCGTACACCCTCGGTAAACTCTTTTAGCTGTAATCGAATCACCGATTAGTGTAAGCACTGAAAAGGGCTGCTGAAGCAATTCTGGTTCGATACCCAACTTCCAGGCCACAAATGGTTTAATATATGACAAGGTAGACCATGGATCAATCAATACATAAATAAGATATGAGTAGATAATCAATATACCTGTGACCACGTCGGGAGATGCCTCTGAATCCTGCCTCCCTTGTAATGCATAGGTACGGCTGGGGCCTGCACCTAAGCCAGAGGCTCCTGATCTACCTCATCCCCTATTTGCTGAACCTGAGGGTCTGCGCCCTGCTGAGGCTTCTGGAGCTCGTGGCCCCGCTGATGCTCTATCCAGACTATCCCGGCTACCCTCTCCGCTGGCCGGACAATCTCTCATTAAATGCCCTTCCTGTCCGCAGTAATAGCACCCTGAGAAGCCTTGCATGCAGGCTCCAGAATGGGGTCGATGGCATATAGGACAAGGGGTAGGTGAAAACCTACTCTGTTCTGCCCTCCGCTGCTGAGGTGATGCTACTGTCCGTAAACTGCTACCGGGCTCTGACTGACTCCAGCGAACAAATCTGCCTCTCTGCTGCTGTAATGGAGGTAAAGATCTGGGCGGCCTATCTAAAAACCATGGTCTCAGCCCCCTAGGGATTTCCCCTTGAATCACAGCGGGTCTGTTTCTATAGCGCTGCTTTGAAGTCGCCTGCCTATCGTCCCTCTGCCGCTGTCTCAGGCCTGTACCCTGGCTATGTCCATATCCTCTCTCAAAGTAGCCGTCATGCAAGTCTCTATGTAATCTGAATTCAGGCCCATAATAAAGTGATGGACTCTGGAAGACATGGTGTCCACAAATGCTGGAGCATAGCGGGCTAAGGAGTCGAACTGTAAAGAATACTCACGGACGCTCCTGGCCCCCTGCTCTAAGTGTAAGAACTGGTCCATCCGGACCTGTCTGACCTCCCGAGGTAAGTAGTGGTCCAGGAAGGCCTCTGAGAAGCTGGACCAGGTCAGAGGGGCAACATCTCTCCCTCGAGACCTTTCCCAACTCTCGTACCATAATACAGCTATGTCCCACAACTGAAACACTACCAGCTAGGGGTCACATGCATAACCCGAAAAATTCTCTGCATCTAATCTAGGAAATCCTGGGGGTCCTCTGCTTGATCTGACCCAGTGAACTGCGGGGGTCCCAATGCCAAGAATTCTCTAACCCTGGAACTACCTGGCCCACCTAGAGATTCTGCTGCTGCAGGTGGTACTGGCTGACGCTGAGTAGCTAGCATCTGGGTTAAATAACCACCGCACTACGTAGTTCCTGATCAGATGAAGTGGGTGCAGGAGCTGTGGGAGGAGGTGCTGCCTCAAATGGTGTATGGCGAGGCGGAGACTGCTGGGAGGGTCGAGATGACACCTCCGTATCGCCCTCAGACTGGGCTGAATCTGGCTGTAAGTGAGGCATCCTTCTAGTGCCTTCACCTGCCGCTGTATCTAATCTCCTGCCTGTAACAGGGTGCCACTGATCTGCCATAGTATCTGTAGACAAAGAGGGTGGTAAGTTTCAAAAGAACCAACCCTATACTGTATTGTGCTATGGCACGACTGAGTATGAAAGAAGGGTAACCATCGTATTATGCCTCGCAGCCTCCTGCCTATAGTATGTGGTGCACAACACATCCATAGACAAGACTCTACTTAACACGGCTTGCAGACTCCCTGGGACACAAACTGCTCTGATACCAAGTTTGTCACACCTCACCTTGGGGGGTATGAGGGGCACTTGGTGCCTACTAGACTCTGGCTCTATTTCAAGAAACGAACCGGCTATATAGCGGCTGTAAATACAGCCCCCGGCCGATTAGGCCTATAGCCACCTGTAATGCACAACAGCTAACCAGAACAATGACACTATAATCTGAAGCAACTA
This sequence comes from Datura wrightii, assembly GCA_035772735.1. Taxonomy (NCBI): domain Eukaryota; kingdom Viridiplantae; phylum Streptophyta; class Magnoliopsida; order Solanales; family Solanaceae; genus Datura; species Datura wrightii. The sequence goes on along the minus strand of JASDFA010000016.1, from coordinate 61,542,858 downwards.
CTATTCACATTTGTGACCGACAAGGTCACTAACTATAACCAGAAGAAGGCCCCACGCGACCAACATCAACAACTACACACATATATACATGCACGGCCCCACACGACCGGCTCCACCACCACTGGGAAACATCAGACTGCAAGCCTCTAGGAAGTAATAATAGAATGGTAGGGACAGGGCCCCGACCTACCCAAACTGTAATAAAAAAGGAAATAGGAACAACCTCTGACTGTCTAGCTCTGGAGGATAGGAGCTGATAACTCTGCTGACTGGATCACAAGGGATCGACTCCTCGTCTATGTATACCTGTAGGCAAGCAATACAGCGCCCCCACGGGCGTCAGTACCACAGGTACTGAGCATGTAAAGCAAATTGAAATATACAACTGAAATGGGTAACAACAATAACATTACATATAAGCAGGAAGTAGCTGAGTCTATCTGGCTGAGGATAACTGGGGAGAGTTTACCTATTCTGTAACTAAACTAGGCGTACCTGACGACGTGTCGTCCTACTGTCTATCAGTATCTAATAGCACATATAGATATACATATAAATACACACAATACCTGACCGACCCCCATAAGCCGGAAGGTGCCAACCAATAGAACAATCTATTTACCCCTACCCGGGTCTAAACCAACCAAAAATAAGTCACTCCACTCATCTGATAACTGTGAGCTCCTCCTATCGGCCCCCTTGGGTATGTAGCTCAGGCCTTGGCCTCTGACAATGACTGTGTCTGAGTCCGAAGACTCCTGCCTCTGGGTGCAAGTGTTCAATGGGGTAATCTGTTGCTATATCTGTGACTGAAACTTCCCCTGGGTGCAAACACGCAACAGGGTAATTTTATAAAAATATGTATCTGAAACTGCCCCCGTCCATAAGCGCACACAAAGTAGTTTGCCCCTATAAACAGGGTAGTCTGGCTCTGCTCAGAGCGAACTGAACTACCCCTGCAAGCAGGGTAATCTGGACCGTATTATTATGGTGGTCAGCCATCATCGTCCTCTAGGCGGACGACATCGCCCAGCTGGGGGAGGTATCTGAATCTGGTATCAACACAGCTATAACCCAGGGGCAGTGGGGATGCTAAAGGATGCCCACATGCCATAACAAGTCTCAGCAAGCAAAACATATACACAACAAGCATGCTCAAATGAAAAATACTAATCATATTCTCTTCTTTTATTTTAGGGCCAGTCCGTATTAAACAACTGATGCTATATTCTGTTTTACACTGTTTCTGATTGCTGGGCTAACTGCTACCTGGCCTTTGTCTGTTTATCTGATTATTATTTTCCGTGATCTGAAGCTATATCAGTTTCTAGCCATATCTTTTTCTAGAGCTATATCTGTATGTGGAGCTATATCGGTGTCTGGAGCTATTTCTATATCTGATTACTGATCTGATTATATCTGGATATAACTCAATAACATAGAACATGCCATCTATAACTGGATATAGCTCAATAATATAAAATGTGCCATCTATTACCGGATACAGTCTCAACAAATGTAATACATACTATCTGCAATCTTGCTAATTCATTATACTGCTTTTACAACTTCCATTCTGGGTATTACGTAAGAACATGCTGAGCTACTAGCGGATACCACATTACTATCTGAAATCATCTGACTATCCGTTATTCTGATTATTGCATAATACGTAATGATATACTAGGTGCCGTTGCCTCGTCTCCCATATCAGAATCGCCCCCGATGTCCTCATCTGACTCAACATTTGAGTCCTCCCATCGTGTCTCCTCATCGGTGGGGACGTCATCATCTACAGGCTCCACGAATGTGGGCCCCACTCTGCATAGAGCTCGGGCATTCTCGCTGAATTAGTAATCCAGCTCGAGCTACCATAGCTCATCCTCCATTGCAGGCCTTCTGTCAATGCGCAGCTGCAACATCTGCATCCCGTACATGCGGGCCATATACTGATCATCCCGAGCATGTCGCTCGGCTAGTGTGAGCACCGGCCCATAAGTAGTGTCAGGTGCCTTGCTTTTGGTGACATCCAAGGCTCGCCTGTAAATCTGTGGGATGTAATCCAGGGCCTCCTCCTCGGTATCATGACCCCTCAGGAATGTGGTAAGCAAACCACCGAACCCATATCTGTGCCCCTGATGCAGTCGGGCTCTCTTCATGGCAGAGATGATCACCACCCTAACATTTATTTCAAGCCCCTTCATCAGGGCATACACCAAGCAGACTCGGTCCCGGGTGACATATGTCATGTGCACCCCCGGGATCAAGCATGAGCACACAATTTTAAGCCAGATCTTGGCTTCCCTGTTCATCTTCGAGTAGGGCAGTGTCTGATGGTAGCCCCTCTCCTTGTGCCTGCTCCACCTTGCTGTCGAACAGGCTCCACATAGGTGCGTCTGATGTCCACATAAGGTGGAGTGATGTTCAGCTACCGAAGGACATGGGCGTCTGTGCCCCGCGCCCCCAAGATAGCATTCAGGTGATGGGGCTCAAAAGTGACAACCTGCCCCCTGATCTTGACAGTGTGACTGCGTAGGGCCGGGTTCCAGTTGGCATAGAAATCTTGAATGAGATGGAGATTGCACTCCCTGGGCTCTTCGAAGATGAAGTTCAGCCCAGCGGTGTCAATCCGGTGTACGATCCGCGGGAATTCCTGTGTCAGCGGCTCCCTTGATATATGCTCTTCCGGGAAGTATTTGGTTTCTTTGTGTTTTGCATACCATTTCTTCCCTTCGTCAGTCACCCATCGGGTTCCATATTGTCGGCGTTGGCCTCTCGGAACCACTGGTGCTACTGGAACTGCTGTTCCCAATCTTATTCTTTTTCTGCCGGCGCCCGATGTGGATGTGCCCTTTCCCTTGTCTTGCCTTCCTGACATTGTTCCTGTACAATAGAACATACAATCCCAATGTTATTCAAGTCACAATTAGCTTCAACTAAGGTTTGGTTTAATTAGGTCACCCCACACTTAGTCTTTAGCAACAATCAAGACAATTTCGACAAGACATTCATGATTTTTCTCATTCTTAACATTCAACCGGCTTAGTGCATTCATATAAATCGATGGAACAATTACTATGTACTACTCAGACTTCATACAATAAATAAAATTATCACCAACAATTCACTTCCACCATCATAACACTTAGCCAAAATTTTGTTTTCAACACCCTATGCAATTTACCAATTTCATTCTCCCGAAAACCCCTTGTCTACATAGCATATTCAACATTAATCACAACATAATTCAATTCACCCATTGCTTTGGTACCAGCCTTGATATCTCAATCTTGCAAGGCACGACAGGCATCGGAACGAACTCCGCGGGGAGGTCCGTTTGATATCCAAAAACTGCTCAGCAACAGTCGGACAAGTGGGGAATGTTGACTTTGATGATAAATAATGGAGTACCAAAGCATCTATGGGTTGAAGGTGGATGAGCGAGAATATACGAATATTTTTGTTAGACATGCACAACCCAATTTTGTTCAACATTTCAAACAATTTTAGTCTTCTTCATATTCAAATTCCAGCCCTAGCTAACAATTTTGGAAAAATTCAATAACACATGCATTCATCGAGTTCATATACTCACAACAATACTATGAACATCAATCAATCATAACTTAAATGAATTCAAGCTTAATTTCCACTTAGGGCATGTTTTAATCATTACACATGTTCAAGAATCGAAAATTCAAGCAAAAATGAGGTCAAGTTCAAGAACATACCTTTAATCCGATGAAATTGAAGAAAACTTGAAGAAAATCGATGCCTAGGTCTGTGTCACATTGGGGGAGAAGGGAATTTAGGGTGTTGGTCACGGAGGAAAGGGAAAATAATTAAGAAATTGAGGGAAATCAGGGTTTTTAAGTGATATTTCGCGCGGGTTACCCGGCGACCCGGTGTGACCCGACCTGAAATAACACTCAATGTGTCACGGAGGGTAACGCGAAGCACCCCCTCTGTGACACGGAGCCATCGCGCCAGTGTTCTGGATTTTTAAAAAATTCGAAACACTCTTCAACGTGTCACGAAGGGTAACGCGGAGCACCCCCTCCGTGACACGGAGCCATCGTGTAAGCTCACTATAATGTGTCAATTTTTATTTTTCTCACCTTGATTTTTCCCTTTGCGTTTCTTTGCATTTTTTGCCCTTTGTTCCGCCTGAAAATCACTTCACCATAAGAATTGGTTAGAATTCGCAAGTTTCAACGCAAACAAAATTTTTATTATATATATATATATTTTTCTTTTTCTCTTTTTCTTTTTTTTTCTCTTTTTTTTCAAATATTTCTACTCATCTATTACAATAATTTCACGGGTTGCCTCCCGTGCAGCGCCTGATTTACCGTCGCAGCTCGATGTCATTCAATGCTCAATCATCCTCTAGAGTGATGGACGTCTTCTCTTGAATAATGTCCTCACCCCAATAATGCTTACATCGCTGCCCATTTACTAAGAACGTGGCACTTCTATCTTCTTGCCACAACTCCACCGCCCCGTGCGGGGTCATTCTTACCACCTCAAACGGCTCTGACCATTTGGACCGCAATTTTCCTGGAAAAAGCCTCAATCTGAATTGAATAGCAATACTTTCTGCCCCGACTCAAAGATCCGATGCACCATATGCTTATCGTGCCACCTATTTGTTTCTCTTTGTAGCACTTAACACTTTCATAAGCATGCCAATGAAACTCATCAAGTTCGCTGAGTTGCATCAGCCTCTTCTTACCAGCTAGCTGTAGATCCATGTTCAATTTCCTCACGGCCCATAAAGCTCGGTGTTCTAGCTCCACAGGCAGATGACACGCCTTTCCATAGACCAATCTGTACGGAGAAGTCCCAATTGGTGTCTTGTACGCAGTTCTATAAGCCCACAATGCATCGGTCGAGTTTTCTTGACCAATCACTACGTTGTGCATTCACTGTCTTCTGTAGAATCTGCTTTACTTCTCTGTTCGACACCTCCACTTACCCACTAGTTTGGGGATGATATGCTGTTGCTACCTTGTGGCACACCCCATACTTAGCTAGCAAATTCTTGAAACTTGCATTTACGAAATGAGCCCCTCCATCACTGATAATGGCTCGGGGTGTCCCGAAGCTGGTGAAAATGTGCTTTTTCACAAATTTTGTTACCACCTTGTTGTCATTCTTGGGGCAAGCTATTGCTTTAACCCACTTTGATACATAATCAACGGCCACCAAGATGTAACGATTACCAAATGACGGTGGGAACGGGCCCATGAAATCTATACCCCATACATCAAAGATCTCCACTTCTAATATCTGTTGCAGCGGCATTTCTTGCCTTCTACCAATTGTGCCTGTTCTTTGACATCTATCACACATTTTTACGTATGCCATAGAGTCTCTGAACAGTGTAGGCCAAAAGAAACCTGACTGTAGCACCTTGTGCGCTGTCCGCTCACCTCCGTGGTGCCCTCCATACAATGAAGAGTGACAACTCCTCAACACTTCTGCAATATGGCTCTCCGAAATGCATCTTCTCATCACCTAATCCAGTCCCTGCTTAAACAAGTACGGCTCATCCCAAATATAATACCTGCAATCATGTCTCAATTTCTTTCTCTGCTGAGCCGTAGCCTCCGGTCGATAGACTCCACTCACTAGCAAATTCACAATGTCTGCATACCAAGGGATTTCAGCTTCCCTTATTGCCAAGAGCTGCTCATCTGGGAACTCTTCTTTGATGCTGTCACCTTCCTTCACATGTGACCGGCTTTCCTATTGCGATAGGTGATCTGCCACTCTCGCTCCCTTTTCTGTCCCGAATCTCTAGGTCAAACTCTTGTAACAACAAGATCCATCTGATCAACCTAGGCTTTGCATCCTTCTTGTTAAACAGATACCCAATCGCTGCATGATCGGTATACACCACTACTCTAGAACCCACCAAATAGGACTTGAATTTATCAAACGCGAACACCAATGCTAGCATCTCCTTTTCTTTGACTGTATAATTGACTTGGGTTGCGTCCAATGTTTTGCTTGCATAATGAATAGAATGAAAAATTCTATTTCTCCGCTGCCCCATTACAGCTCCTACCACCACATCGCTTGCATCACACATTAATTCAAACGGTTGCTCCCAATCCAGAGAAATGAGGATAGGTGCTTCTATCAACTTCTGTTTCCACTCCTCGAATGCTTTGACACAATCCTCATCAAACTCAAACTTCACCTCTTTTTCTAGCAACCTGCATATTGGTCTAGAAATTTTAGAGTAGTTCTTGATGAACCGTCTGTAGAACCCTGCATGTCCGAGAAAACTGCGAACACCCTTCAACGTCATAGGTGGTGGTAGCTTTTCAATAACCTCGATCTTTACACGATTGACTTCCAACCCCTTGCAAGACACTTTATGGCCAAGGACGATACCCTCCTTGACTAAGAAATGACATTTCTCCCAGTTGAGTACAAGGTTGGATTCTTCACAACGAGCTAGCACCCTGTCAAGATTATGCAAACAAGTAGCAAACGAATTACCGAAAACAAAAAAATCATCCATAAATACCTTGATGAAATCTTCCACCATATCGTGGAAGATCTCTATCATGCATCTCTGGAATGTGGCGGGTGCATTGCATAAACCAAATGGCATCCGCCGGAAAGCATATGTCCCATAAGGACATGTGAAAGTAGTCTTCTCCTGGTCCTCCAGTGCTATGACTATCTTGTTATAGCCAGAATAGCCATCAAGGAAAAAATAATATTCTTGACCAGCCAATCTGTCCAATATTTGATCAATAAATGGGATAGGATAGTGATCTTTCCTTGTGGCCTCATTGAGCTTTCTGTAGTCCATGCAAATCCTTCAGCCTGTGACTGTGCGTGTAGGGATCAACTCATTTTTCTCATTGGTGACCACGGTCATCCCTCCTTTCTTTGGAACACACTGAACGGGGCTGACCCATTCGCTGTCTGAAATAGGATAGACCATACCTACATCAAGCCATTTAATCACTTCCTTCCTAACCACATCCTTCATCATTGGATTCAACCTCCGCTGATGTTGTACAGTTGGCTTTGCTCCTTCCTCCATGAAAATTTTGTGTGTGCATAAAGCTGGATTGATACCCTGAATGTCTGACATTTGCCAGCCCATTGCTTTCTTCCTGCTCTTGAGAACCACCAGTGCATCCTTTACCTGTGCCTCCGTCAATTCTGCGGAGATGATGACTGGCAAGGTTTCATCTTCCCCCAAAAAGACGTATTTCAGATGTGGAGGCAACGTCTTCAACTCTAGTTTTGGTGCTTCCTCAATAGATGGTTTTGGCAATGGTTCCAGGGACCTCATTAACGGTTGAAAGTCTTGCTTCCTGAGATACCATTTTGATTCATTCAACTTGCAACCTGAGATACCATTTTGATTCATTCAACATTTGCACCATCTCATAAGTATCTCTATCTCCGAAATGATCGGAGCTTATCAACGCTCTCTCCAATGGATCTTGAGAATCAACAATCTGAAGAATTTCTTCTTTGTTTAGCACATTGATTGCTGAAAGCTCCTGATAGATGGCCGGAAGCTTCATGGCCTTATACACATCAAATACCTCCACTTTGTCATGCGCTCGCATGGTTAGCTGGCCTGCAGCTACATCAATCAAAGCTCTCCCGGTTGCCAAGAAAGGACGTCCCAAAATAAATGGGACTTCTGCATCCGACTCAAAATCTAGGACAATAAAATCTACCGGGATGATAAGGGAGCCCACTTGCACCAGCACGTCCTCCAAAATGCCATCTAGTCTGGCCAAAGAACGATCCGCTAACTGCACGATCACTGTAGTTGGTCTAGGACTGCCCAACCCCAACTTCTTGAACACCGAGGTCGGCATCAAGTTTATGCTTGCTCCCAAATCACATAGTCCGCGAGCTCAGATACTTTGCCTGATTGTGATCTGAATTGTAAAGCTCCCAGGGTCCTTGAGCTTTGTTGGCAACCTGTTCTGAATCCGGGAAGTTCACTCCTCAGTAAGCGCCACCGTAGCATACTCCGTCAACCTGCTTTTGTTAGCTACGATGTCCTTGATATACTTTGCATATTTAGGCACTCCCTGCAAAACATCAACCAAAGGTAAATTAATGTGTACCTGTTTAAGAACCTCCATGAACTTTTTAAAACAAGCTTCCTCCTTATGTTTCTTCAATCTTTGAGGGAACGGGGGTGGTGGTCTTTCTGCTTCAGCTTCCTTCTCCTTCCCCCTCTCATCATCATGTTCCCTATCTTTTTCCACTGCTCCTGATTGCTGAGGTGATCTTTCTGGTTCCACCTCCTTGAGTTGTAAACCACTCCTTGTGCTCACTACATTGACCTGCTTGGGGTTCGGGTCAGTGTCACTCGGTAGTCCTCCTCTGGGCCTGATGTTTTGAGCTCAGGCTAGTTGTCCAAACTGGTACTCCAATGCCTTTGTAGCTAACTAGTTGTTTTTTAAGTTTGCCGCTAATTTCACATAATCAGCCTGCATTTGAGCTTGGTTAGCTATGATTGTTTTGAACATTTCCTCAATGTTGTTGGTTGATGGAGGAGGTGCATTGTTTCCTCTGTACTAAGACTGATAATTCTGCTTCCCCCCTTGATTTCTCTGCATACCCTGATTCGAACTCTACCCTTGATGGCTGTTACTACCCCAAGAGAAATTCGGATGATTCCTCTAATTTGAGTTGTAATTATTACCATACTGTTGCTGGTGATTATTTCTATAGATGTTCCCAACAAAGTTCACTGAATCTGGATTTGCACCACAACACTCAGCTGAGTGTTCATTACTACCGCATACTTCACACCAAACCTGTTGCACTACATTAACTGGGACTTGTGGTTGATTCAAGCTCATACTGCTGAAGTGGGTGTTGAGTTGATTTTGCAATGCAGCTATCTGTGCAGCGATAGCTGTAAAACCATCCACCTCAAAGACTCCTGCAGCTTTCCTTGCTCCTCCTCTTGAAGAGTCCGCATTCCACTCTGGATTTCCCTGTGAAGTACGATTTAACAAAGTATACAGCTCCTCATAAGTCTTTTCTAATGCTTGTTCCCTAGCTGCTGAGTCTAGCAAAATTTTTGTGTGGAGTTCCAAACCCTCTATGAAAGTATGCACCAGCACATCATTGGACTGGTGATTGTGAGGACAATCCCTTAGCAATGATTTGAACCTTTACCAAGCTTGATACAGATTCTCCCCCTCTCTTTGTTTGAAACTTAGAATCTGACTTCTAAGTCTTGCTGTTTTCCCGGATGGAAAGAATCTTATCAAAAACTTTCTTGCAAGATCATCCCAAATGGTGATAGAGTTAGGCGGTTCAGCTTTCAACCACCTCTTTGCTTCCCCCAATAATGAAAATGGGAATAATGTAAGCCTCACGTAGTCGGATGATACTCCAGCGGGAATGTAAGTGTCACTTATCTCCAAAAAGTTTTGGAGATGTTGTTGTGGATCTTCATGAGGGAGACCTATGAATTGCCCGCTGGTGTGCAACAATTGCACCATGTTCTATTTAAGCTCAAACCTCCCTCCTGGCTATGGTCTACAAATACTTCATGTAACATTGTTAGCATGTGGGATTGCCACTTCGCGAACCGGCCTAGCTGCCATTTCCTCGGGCACTAACACTGCCCTCACAAGTGGTGGATTCTGTTGTTGCTCCAGAATTTCCTGTCTGAGCAACTGTAGCTTTTTCTCTATAGCTTCCCTTCTTTGACGATGAAATTGTCTTTCCGGCTTTATGTATGAATCCACCAACTCCTTGTCTCTTGCCAGTGTTCAGAAGAATTCAATATATTCAAGAGAAAGGCAAAGATCAAGTTGCCAGCACTTAAATAGAATTTTTAAACTAACATTAAGAAAATAATTTTACCAATTGCCAGTCCCCGGCAATGGCGCCAAAAACTTGTTCGGCTTCTGTGGTGACTACACGCAAGTGCACATGGTCGAACAAGTAGTAAAGTGGCTTAAGTAAAGCCAAGTATCGATCCCATAGGGACAGAGCTACGGTACTAATTAACTTAAGTGTTAATGAATTATATCTTTAATAATGCAGACAACCAAATAAATAATATTTTGAGAGTTTGAATTTACTAATTAATACGAATCTTAGGCAAAATTATAAAGTGAGTCTGAACAATAGTAATGAGAAAGATGAGGTTAAAACAAACATGCAGGGAATTAATTTATCAATACAATTCAATTAATATTTCCTTCGGTTGCTAGTCAAGAATTATTTCCTATGGATTGAAACTTTTGACTCCTATCCAACTTAAGAATCATGAGCCTTAATCTACATTTCTGTGATAAAAGAATTTCATGTTCTAGCCATACATTCCCGATTCCTCAATTGACTAATAAGACTTTCAGATATATTTCTATTCTGAATGTAAATCAATTCTCAATTTTCCAAACTAAGAAGAGATCATATCCTACCAATTCACATCTTTCCAATTTCTTTCCTTTTTAAAATAAAAATTGGATTTTTTAGATATGCATTAACATTGGCCAAACATTAATGCAGTAAGAACAAGAATTGATAGAACAACCATTGAAGAAAAGATGAAAACTAAAATGATTAACAATTACATTCCACTACAATTATTCTTAACCTCAGCAAGAAGTGAATTTAGCCACTCATTTGTGGATTTAACATCATCAAATAAGTAGAATTTATACAAACAATTTAGATAAAAGAGAAAGAGATAGAGAAGAACCCTAGAATTTTTGTCCCCTCAACTGCCTGTAACCCACGTTCTTGCTCAACCAAGTCAGAATGTTTAAAATAAAACCTAGGTGTGCTATTTATACTATTGAGAATTTTTCCCGGAATAACAAGCAACGTGGCACGGAGTGTATCGCGGAGCACTCCCTCCGTGCCACGGAGGTATCGCGGACCTTCACTGGAAGTCGGCCCCCCAGGCAATTTAACCTCAACGTGCCACGACCTGCATCGCGGAGCCTGGCCAACGTGACATGGTGCTATCGCACACCTCCACTGGAAATTGCCAAATTTATTTCCTCGGAGGCAGAGTGCCTCCGCGATGGCAACCTGACACGGCTCCATCACGGAGCCCTTGTTTTTTCTGATCTTCCATGTCCTTTTTCACTCCTTGTTTCCAAGTCCATTCCCGATTTTACCAACATGTATCTTAGCTTCCCAAAATTCCACTTTACCTGCAAAACAACACTAATCATGTTGGTAGTATAAATTCACATTTAACTACAAATCACATGAGAATGTACACAATAATGATATACAAACAAGTCGAAATAAAGCATTTCAGTATCACTTGGGCATGAAATTCTGCCCAAGATCAGATAGCAAGACACTTAGGATTAAATTGTCACATTACCACTCACAGACGTAGTTGTGAAGTTAATTTTAGGTTAAATGGTTAGAGGTTCGAAAGTCTATAACCAAGGGAATTAACCCCGTAAACCACTCCACGTATATAATTTCTTATGAATTAGGTTGTCACATCCTCGCTCAACGATGTGGTTATGAGGCTTATTCGCTTATGTTTAGAGGCTCAAAATAACATGAATGTTGCATTTATCTTGTGAGATTATAAATGAAATAACATACTTGAATCAATGTAATATAGCATTACATGATTGTTTGGCCTTTATTCTAGATACTTCTTATTAATGTTATTCTAATTACTTTGTGATCAAAATTAGATTTAGTAACAAACAACGAAATCTTGAAACTTGAACATTTTAAATTTTGACTTAACACTTTGAACTTGGTAATTCATTGAAGATCCAATCCCTGTGGGTTCGACATCTGTCTCTTAAGAGTCTCTTTACTACTTGCACGGCTGTATGCACCGAAGTACAAATAATTTTTTGGCGCCATTTCTAGGAACTGGCAACAGTTAGTGAATTTCCATTTTTGTGTTAGTTTTAGACTTTATTAAGTGTTAAAAATCTTGGATTTGGTCTGTTTATTGCAAGTAATAGGTTGGTATTTGTAGCAATCTGGCAAGGGATAGAGAACTAGTTAAACCATATCCCTAACCTGAAAGAAGGTTGAGACAACTGAGAAATGAAAGTTCCACTCTATATCCCATCCAGCAGGTTCAACAAGGCGAGATTGAACTAGCGATTATGGCAGTCAGACCAGTGCGCGAAGTGGCAATCCCACTGGGGAAAAATGTTATCTCTAGTATCCACAGACCGAAGCCTGGAGGTCGATTCCAGTTAAAGCAAAAGATGGTGCAGTTGCTGCACATGAGTGGGCAGTTTATAGGGATGACACATGAGGACCCACAACAACACCAGTAGAACTTTCTGGAGATTAGTGACACTTTTGTCCCTACCAGAGTGTTCACTAACTACGTGAGGCTCACCCTTTTCCCATTCACTTTTGGGAGAAGTGAAGAGGTGGTTGAAGGCAGAGCCACCGAACTACATCACCACATGGGATGACTTGACCTAAAAGTTCCTTATCTGATTCTTCCTATCGGGAAAAACAACGAAGCTGAGAAGTGAAATACTCAGTTTCAAGTAGAGGCCAGAGGAGAATCTTTATTTGGCTTAGGAGAGGTTCAAGTCGTTATTGAGAGATTGTCCCTACCATCAGTAGAGCAATGAAATGCTGGCCCATACTTTTGTGAGAGTCTAGTCCTACATACAAAAATATTTCTACATTATACATCAGGTGGGAAAGCACTTGGGGAGACTTATGATGAGTTGTAAACTCTTTTGAATAGAATAGCACAGGGAAATCTAGAGTGTCACAACATGTATCCGGGGAGCAGGTAAGACCACAGTTAGGGTGATTAAGGTTGAAAGCATGAATGCACTGATAGCCCAACTAGCTTCTTTTCAACAACAGATGATGACTCAGTTCAACAAGATAAGTATGGCACATCCCCAAGTGTAGGTCAATTTAGTGCAACCAGCTCCTAGCTGGTATAAGATATGTGGTAAGAATGGGCATGGTGCAAACTCTTGCGGAGTCAATTCAGAGTCAGTCAACTTTGTAGGTAATGTGTCAAGAGATAATCAGAATTTTGGGAACACCTACACTCGGAGCTAGCAGAATTATCTAAAGTTTTCTTGTGGTGGAAATTAGAGGTAGAGTCAGAGCTATTAGCAACCTCAACTGAATTAGTAATAGTAGAAGAGAAGGTAGAATAGTGGCAAATCTAGCAATATTGAGGATATGTTGTAGAAGATCATGGCCAATCAGACATAGAAGGTAGTTGATTAGGCAAAAATGGCTACAGAGTTAAAGAATCAATAGTTGGCTACCAGAAACTTGGAGAAGCAGATGGGTCAGTTGGCAGCTGCGTAACATAATAGACCACTGGGGGGTTTACCTAGTGATACAGACATCAACCCAGAGCAGGTCATAGCCATCAGTCTGAGGAATGGTAAGCAGTTAGTTGAAGCACCACCAAAAGAGAAGAAGAATGAGATGCAGCCAAAGTTTGTCAGACTTGGTCCATCAACGAACAAGAGCACAGATAATAATTCACAATCATCAATTCAACCAATATAGAGACCACCATGACCTTTCCCACAAAGGCTTAAGAAGAGCAAGGAAGATGCCTATTTTCAGAAGTTCATTGATATTTTCAAAGAACTTCACATAAATTTGCCTCTTATTGATGTTTTGCAGGGAATGCCCAAATACGCTAAGTATTTGAAGGATATGGTGTCCAACAAGATGTGGTTGATAGATGTCCAGACTATAGCACTCACTGAGGAGTGCAGCTTTAGGGTGACGAGCAAGATGCCTAAAAAGCTCAATGACCCAGGGAGTTTCATCCTTCATGTACAAACAAATGGAAAAGATATCATGAGAGCCTTGTATGATTTAGGGGCGACAGTGAAATTGATTCCCCTATCTCTTTTCAATACACTTGATTTGGGAAAACCAAGGTCCACTAGAGTGATACTGCAACTGGGGGTCAAGTCAAAGGTATCCCTAGAGGGGATTATTGAGGACCTGCTCATCAAAGTAGGTAAATTCATCATACATGCTGACTTTATAATTCTAGATTTTGAGGTTGATAACAAGGTACCCCTCATATTGGGACACCATTTCCTAGACACTAGAGGAGTTATGATAGATGTTAGAGCTAGAACCCTAAAAATCAGGGTGAATGACGAGGAGGAGCTTTTCTGAGTGTACCAAGAGATTCACACCCCAACACACTATAATGATCTTTGCAAGATCAGTGTATTAACAGAGCAAAAGTGTGAGATGGTGTATTCAAAAAGTCCACTTCTGAAAGATCTCTCAATAAATGAGCCTGAGTCTATTGTGGAGGAAGGATCGAAGCATTTGGTGATGAAGGAAGTGATGGAGTTGAAGAGGGAAAGTGTGGAGGCTTTTCTCTCAAGAGTAAAGTAGAAGAGGAGATGGTTCTCAAAAGGGAAGAAGTATTTTAGAACATCTTGAGAAGGATGGTTCATGTCGTGCCGCGATTTAAATTCAAGCGCTGCTTGGAAGGCAACCCAAGTGTACCACAAGTATGATTTCTTTTTCTTTTATTTTTATTTTTGTTTATCTTCACTCTTGTTTTTGTTTCTGTTTAGTTGAGAATAGATTGAGGGGAAGTCTGAGTACCCCTATAAGCAGAAGCTAAGGAGCATGGAAAAATACAAGTGTGGAGTTAGTGACCCATGTGCTTGAAAATGACAAAACATACTGCTAGCTAGGCCTAAAAGGCCTCGGGAAGTATCCCTAAGCCTTGTTTCTAAATTTTCGTTCATGCTTTGAGGACATAGTATATTTTAAGTGTGGGGTGAGGGAAATTTAAAAATTTTGTGATGTTGATTTTGAGTGAATTTGGTGCTTGGTATACTAATGTTTGATGAAAGAGTTTGAGTTGAGCACAGTTCACCCACCTTTTGGTTTTTCTTTTTGGTTCTTTTTCGAAGGGGGGCACTTTGAACTGAAAATAAATTTTTTTCTTTGTATATGAATAGTTGTTTTTAGTCTTAATTAATGACTTTTCCTAATGATAGATGGATAACAACCATCTTGAGGGAACATTAGTCAATAGGATTTCTATTTTAGAACCCTTAACCGATTGATTGCTTGATGATCTTGTTGCATGTTGTACATGATTATAAGAGGCGAGTTGATTTGTAATTGTGAAGAATGTTGAGCATAGTGTATGACCTTGTTTAAGACACTTGGGTTCAGGAATATGACTCTGTATGTTGTATACTTACTGTTTAATTCGTGTGATTAGCTGTGTTGAGAGTCTTTATGGGTCTATCTGGAATTGAACATGTGTAGTAAGTGTAAGGTTCTTCGTGTATTCCATGCTATCGTGTAGTGCTTAGAACTTTCCTGGTGTGTTTGCAAAGTGAAATGAGGGATGTTAATAGTATGAGATGATGTAGGCATTTCTTTGAATAAGCATGTTTTCATCTTTTGCTTTACCTACCTTTAATGCATAATTCAAGTTAGCTCCATTGAGCCTTTAACCTATTCTTTGTTAGCCACAATAAAAGCTTAATCCTTTTCTTTCAATAGCCTTGAATTTGATCGAAAACTCCTAAGCGCTTAAGTGAAAGTGCAAAAAAGTTAATGGAATGAGAATTTTGAAAAGAAGAGAAATAGTTGGTTATGGAAGTTGAAGAAAAAGAGTGAAGGGTGCAATTGTTCTAAATTATTAAGTGTTTGTAGGGAGTAGAAAAGAGCAAAAGAATGAAACATAATGTGTGATTACTCCCTACTAATAACATAAGTGTGTTTAATAAAATGGGGAAACAAAGAGGAAATTGATAGGTGAAAAGAACTAGAGGTGAAGTACAAGAAAAGAAGGTGCTTAATGAGAAAAATGTATCAAAAAAGCGCTTAGGGAAGATAGTCACTATTATTGGCTAGAATAGTACCTACTCATCCCTTAGCTTACATAAAAACCCATAGATTCCTACTTGATCTTACTTTTAGATGTTCTTGTATTAGTGGTGTAATACACTAAGGGCAAGCATATGGGTTGTTGCATGTTGCATGTGAATTCTTTGTGAGAGTGGGCGTAATTGTTATTCATATAGCCATACATGTTATAACTTGTAAATTTGTGAGTGAAAATAGGTATCTCTCTTGTTTTGAGGCCACATGTTTGAGGAAAGATAGAATTCATGTTCAACTTCTTGATTGGCTAGTGTGCATAAGTTCACTGAGGTTTTAGAGTCGATTCTTGAGGCTTGGAGGTCTTAACTTGGTTATACTTGAATGTAATTGGGCTATATATAACATGCTATTTTGACCTTTCCATCTAAATCAATTATTGTAGCCTTAACTTGAGTCATCTTGCTTCGATTAGTGATGTATGAGTCTTCCTTGTTCATAAGATGTAAGGGATTTGTTCGAGGACGAACAAGGAATTAAGTTTGGGATAGTGATCTTGGGCATATGCCTAAGTTCTATTTTATAACTTAGTTTAAGTCGTGTTTGTCAATTTAATGAAGCATATTCTCATGTAATTTTGGATATTTTTGTGCCAGAACTAACCAACATGCTAAGGAGCATTCATTGTAAAGATGAATCGACTAAGGAGGATGCTGAATGTGAAGTTTAATGAATACAAGGGAATCTAGGAATTCATTGTAAAGAAGGAGAATTCAAGTGTCAAGAGAGTGGTCTGTCGTGCTAGCCATCGTGCCACACCCGCAGACGGCCGCGCCAGGTAGCGTGTCATGCTGGCCCTATGTCGCGTTCATGCCCATGCCACGCTGTGTTGTGTGCGCGTGTTGAGCATTTGAGGCAGTGTGCCTGCGCGATACACCTGTCCCATGCCAGAAACTGTTGTACATTAGAGTTGTGCCACGCTAGCCATACTCCATGCCAGCTTCCGTGTCGTGCCCATCTAGTCTTTGTGCATGCCATGCCATCAGCACCATTCCAGTAGCCTACTACGATGAGGCTATGTCACGGAGGCCAAACAAGGCGTTCAACTCCGTGACGCGGAGGTGGTTTTCCATGGGCAAATTTCCACTTTGTATAAATTAAACACTTGGGTCATTTTTTTAGAGTATCACGTATTATTTTAGAAACACACAGAGGAGCGAAGGAGAACGGAAGAAACTCTACCTAGGGTTTATTTTGTCTTATTTTTCCACTCTTGTTTTTCATAAAATCAAACATTGTGATGAATTCTTGTATTACCAGGAGTGACTAAAACCCTTCTTCTAGGGTTGAGGCCACAAGATATGATTGTATTTGCTTAAATTCGTTGTTGGCTCAAGTTTTCATTATTGTTTGTCTCACATTCTTTCTTTTTATCATTTTGATGCTTGATCACCATTAAAATGCATTTTTAAGCTTAGGCAAAACTTGAAATAGCAAAACCTAGGTTATAACTAGGAATGCAAGAAGTAAGTTCGAGTCTTCAAGACTTGATTCGCAGTTAGGATAGAAATATACCTAATTTGCCTTTCTTGGTTACTAAACGTGAAGATAGCGAGATACTTAGGATTAAATTATCACATCACCACTCATAGACATAGTTTTGAAGTTATTTCTAGTTTAAATGGTTAGAGGTTCGAAAGTCCATAACAAAGGGCATTAACCCCATAAACCACTCCACGTAGATAATTGCTTATGAATTAGGTTGTCACATCCACGCTTAACGATGTAGTTGTGAGGATAATTCTCTTATATTTAGAGGCTCGAAATCCCATGAATCTTGCATTTATCTTGTGAGACAATAAATGAAATCACATACTTGAGCCAATGTGAATGTAGCATTACATGATTTTTTGGCCTTAACTCTAGATGCTTCTTATTATTGTTATTCTACTTACTTTGTGATCAAAATTAGATTTAGTAACAACCAAGGAATCTTGAAACTTTAACACTTTTGAATTTTGACATAACACTTGGAACTTTGTAATTCATTGAAGATCCAGTCCCTGTGGGTTTGACATCCAGCTCTTAAGAGTCACTTTACTACTTGCACGACTGCGTGCGCTAGAGCGTGAACAATTGAATTGATCCCTATATTGTAGCAGGCTTGACAGGCAGTTGTTATTAGAGTCTTTTTTTTCAAATTTCCATGTTTCGTAATGTTCTTCCCCATGCCTTTATTGAATCGTTTAAGAGTATGATTGAAATTGTTTCCTCGTTTTACCTTAATTTCCCTTTATTCTTCTTTAGCTTCTATACTTGTGCTATTTATTTGGATTTAAATATTTGAAAAGAATTCTTTCTTGGATTTATTAGAAATTTATGTGAATAGACATTGAATAAAAGATTATATCATGTTTGATGCCACTTCAGTTTAGTAGCTATTGCAATCCAAAAAATTAGAATGCGCGTAGCCCCAAGGATGATTCTAAGTCTATTTCCATTGAAGTTTCTAAATATATATATCTATTTGATGTTATTAAAACTCAATAACCACGAAAACTAGTATGTACATAGAATGTGCATAGTCACAAGGGTAACTCTAGTTCTGTTTTCATTGAAGTGTCCAAGTAGATATATCTATTTAAAGTTATTAAAACTCAATCACCATGAAAACTAGTATGTATATGGTAGTTACTAATCTCGCTTGTCATAGGCCTTGACGTCACAGTCGAAAACTCCATCCTGCAACTTCAATCTTATTTATTTAAGATCAATGTTGTATTCGTTTGATGTACCTTAATGGATTTGTATTAAAATCAATAGTCTAGTGATTAATTTTAATTCATTCTATGGCCTTCTAGTCATGATTGGTCCAAGTATGCACACAAACAAGTTTGGTTTAGATAATTTTAGAATCTGGAAATTATTATCATATGACTAAATTATTATTAGGATGCATGATGAATCTTTTTATGCTAGAAAAGTAATTGTTTTATTAATTAGTTCTCTCACTTTGTTTAGATTATGTCTTAACCTCAATTCTAAGACATGTTTGATGGTTCTGTATCAATGTTCAAAACTTCAGTTCAGGTTTTTGATTTTTAGTTTTTATCTTCTCATGCTTTAGTTGATTCACTTTTCTTTGTTGCTGTAATTATTTACAGGGGTTTTCTCTTGTAATTAATAGTATTCATGTGTCATGTTTGTTCAATTTTCTATTCTCTTAACATGCTGTGATAAATATTTCTTTACATGAACATTGTTGATCGAATGGAATCACTGCGTGAAGCTCAAACAACATACTAAGGGAGAATAATCTATTTTTGCTCTTCCCCTCCTCTGAAATTTGTAATGAAGCCACGAGGGGGATTTTGGCTATTGGTTTCTGATTTTGGCTTGTTTGAATAGTTTGTATAAGCAATCATCTTTTTCTATAACTATGATACGCCCCATTACGTGTTTTAATGCTCTTCGCAAAATTTTAACTAGCCTTTTATTGCATTAGTTCAGCAGCAAAGTCCTTCAGTTGAGAACTTGCATGCTTCTGACATATTTATATTTGCTAATTTAGCTTTAGTTCTGCTTTTGTCAATTGCTTTCTAGAGCACAAAGGTCTTGCACTGTATCAGTATAACATTTATAAAATTTGGGGCTTGTGTTATATATTGAACAGTTTTATTGACTCTTTTTGGTTAGAATTGGAACTGCTCCAGTCTTCTTTCCCAATTAACCTTGCCTCCTCAAATTATATAGAAAAGGGGAAAAGGAATAAAAACAAAGCAAGCATACACTAAAACAAACCAAAGGAAGAAAAAAGAAATAAACAACTCATAGTTTCTGATTCAGTTGAAAAATGATGTCTTACAGGAAGAGTTATAACTTTTAGTATTCTCATGTAGCAAATATTAAGGAGAACTCAGTGACCATATTCTTCTGCAAATTGTTTTTCATCAAATGTCTAGATTATGTTTTCTATAGTATCAATTCTTTTTCCTATTTGGCCTCTTTCGTCTATTTGCAGAGACTTGGTGTTAATTTTGGTGATTACGGCACACATGCTTACTTCTTGAAACATACTTTTGCTAAATAAAAATTGCAGTAAACCATCATATAACAAATCTACATCTTGTCTCTGAGTCTTATATAGTAAAAAAATCTTACTCTCCCTCTCCGTTTATTTTTGCTTCAAGCTACCACAACAAGAAAAGTCATTTAATTATGGCCTTTGTTCGCGCTCTGCTTCTCGGTATATATTATACACCGACACGCAAGTGTATGTGGTCAAACAAGTAATAAAGTGGCTAAGTAGCCAAGTATCGATCCAAGGAGGCTGCTCTAGATATGCAAAACTGCCTAGTTTACTATATCTCTATTCTGTTTCTAACTATGTTAACAACAATCCAACCAAGATTTGAGTAAGTTTTGTTTCTAAACTAATTATCTACTAAAATTAATAACTACTATTTACGTTGAGTTTAGAAAATGGATATGCACATGCCAAGGTTAAGAACGAGTAATGAACTTGATAATCATGATAATTTGGTCATCTTCTTCTTCATATTGCTAGCCAAGAACGTTTGCCTAGAAATTAAAACTTCCGTATTTAATTTCACTTTAGCTTCATAAACCATTCGTCTACATTTCTGTGATCAAATGCAATTTATGACCTAACACTACAATTCCGGTTCCTAAATTGACTAATACGGCTTTCAAGTATATTTCTATCAAGAAAGCACATCAAAACCCAATTTTCCCAAATCAAGTTAAGAACAATACCCTATTAATTCACAACTTTCCAATTTCATGCTCTCTCGAGTGAAATTGGACTTTTTAGATATACATTAATGGTGGCCAATCAAGAATGTAATAAGCACAAGAATTAATAGAACAACATGCAAGAAGAAGAAGAAACCATATCAATTATTACCAACATTCATTTCACAAGTTCAAAACCTCAGCAAGAGAGGAATTAACCACTCATTCTTGGATTAATCATCCTAGAATGAGTGTGAATCATGCATACAATTGAAGGAAAGAAGAAGGGAAGAGAAGAAAACTCTTATCTTTTCTATTCTTCAACTGCCACAAAACCACGTTCCTGCTCCCACTTCTGAACTCAGGCTCAAAAAACTAAAACTAAAAAAAATCCTCCCTAAAAATAACCTAAGTGTGCTATTTATACTAGTGGGAAATTTTTCCCGGAATAACAAGCAACGTGTCACGGAGGCCAACGCGGAGCACTGCCTCCATGACACGGCGTGGACGCGGACTCTCTCTGGAAATTGCATGGTCCGGATAATTAGCCTCAACGTGGCACGGAGGCCATCGCGGAGGCCTGTCTCCGTGCCACGGAGCTGACGCGCAGGCACACTGGAAATTGCCACTTTTATTTTTGCCCAGGCAGTGTGCTACCGCGATGGCAGCGTGGCACGGCACCATCGCGGAGCCACTGCAAAATATGCCATCCGAGGTCTTTTCCACGCTCGCATCCAAGTCCAACTCCGACATAGTTCCAACACGCATTTTAGCTCTTAAAAATCACATTATCCTGCAAAACAAATGCTAATCATGTTGGTTAGTATAAATTCGCATTTTATTACCAAATACATGATATTATATACACATTGCACAACAAACAAGGTAAAAATGATACGTTTGAGTATCACTTGGGCATATAAATCTGCCCAAGATCACTTACCCCACACTTAAATCCTTGTTCGTCCTCGAACAACACATACACAAATCATGCACATCACATCTCAACCTTTGTCACTATGGTGCAACCATTTACATTACGGTCATACCGATTATTCGATTTTTGCAAATCATCAAGAAAACATGCTTGGTCGTACAAGACAATGACCTTAATACATCGAGGCTTCCTAGACTTTTAAGAATTGATTCTTGATATCGGCAAACTCATGCAAATCAACTAATCAAGAAATCCGACACGAAAATCAATCTTTCATCAAGCATGTACCCTCACAACTCGAGAGAAACTTCCCCTTTTATGCTCGTGCAGCACACAAACATGCAAGTAGGGGCATATAGAAATTAATTTCACTCTCTCTCCCAAAAGAATTCACATGCATCAGGTCATGACCCATAGGCTTGCCCTTAGTGTATTACTCCACTAATATAAAGAAATGCAGTGTAGGATCAAATAGGACTTTTAATGGGTTGTAACTGGGCTATGGATCTAGTATATATATATTGGATTAGCCAATAATAGTTGCTAGCATCCTTAAGCGCCTTTTCAACTCATTCCCATCTACTCATGTACATTGTTCCTCTCTTTTCTCTTTTTCTCCCATTCATGCTGGTTTACTTTCATACAGCCCATTTCATCAGGCACACTTGACCCCAAACGGAAGGTTTTCATGTACCCTCAATTTCATTTAATTACAACTAGTGCCTCTTCAACACCATCTTTTCTTTCCTCACTTTGCTTTTCTTTTCTTTTCACTCTTTTCACTCTTTAACACTTTGGGAAACAATTTTTTTGTTCTTTGTAAGCGCTTAAGAGCTTCTTATATACTTTAAGGCTAATGAAAAGAAGGAATAAAGCTTAGTTCATACAATTCTGGACAAAAGAAAGAAATCGGCTAAAGGCTCAACGGGCTGACTAGGGTATACAACATATAAAAAGGTAGAACTTGACAAGAAAAAAATGGAAACTAACGGTTAAAACAAAGAAATGCCTACATCCTTTCCGACACTACACCTCCTTCATTTCGCTTTGTATACATGCCAGGCAAGTTCTAGACAATTCACAATGACATGGAATAGCAAAACCTCACTCACACTTCATGCACATGCTCGAATCAAGATGCATTCACAGACTCTTTAATTAGTTGAGTACATGAATTCAAGATTAAGCCTCAATCATAATGAACCAAATTCTATAGCCTAGGTAACTCAACATATTTACATAACTACATGCTTTCAAACGAATCACTTTCGCATTTCGAACATCAATTACACACTCAACAAAATTTTAGCAACCATAAGCAACTACAGTTTATTGATGCAATCCACCAAAGAAACTAAAAACAAATCATCTACTCCTATCGACTACATTTCCCTTAAGACGGTCGTCATCCATCCATCATAGGGAATGTTCACTAACTATGACATCGGTTCAATGGGACTATTCTCGGTAAAAGAACCGAAAACAAACTCCGAGAAACCCAAAAATAAAACTTCAAAATTTTTGCAACACATCGATCATTTCGATGAAAAAAATATTTACAAAATGTGTTGATAAGTGCAACATCCTTTCGCAAAAATTTTGAAAAATATCGATCATATCGATAGAGAAAAAAATATTTACAAAATTTACAAAATATTTACAAAGGCAACCATAACTTTTTAAAGACACACATCATTAGCCACAAACAAATATATACACATCATTCACAAATCAGTTCACAACAATAGGGAAAGCCCAGACATACACAAACGTCAAGGAAGAATATACAGCAGATTTAGAGCCTATGACCCAACACCTAACTACTCCCCACCCCACACTTAAATCGAACACTGTCCTCAGTGTTCACAAAAATACAAAGCATAAAATTTTGGGTGGTGAAACTCCCTGCTCAGTCGAAATATTCGACTTCCTCATCCGGTGCTGCGGCCTTGTCGCCCATATCTGAATCAGCTCCCTCGCCGTCATCGGACTCCACATCAGAGTCCTCACGACGTGTCTCCTCATCAGTAGGGACGTCGTCGTCAGTCGGCTCCACAAAGGCTGGCCCCACCTTGCATAAAGCTCTGGCATTCTCGCCAAAAGGGTAGTCCAGCTCCAGCTGCCATAATTCATCCTCGGTGGCTGGTCTCCCACCTATCCGTAGCTGCAGCATCTGCATACCGAACATACGGGCCATATACTGGTTGTCACGAGCATGTCGCTCGCCCAGAGTCAGCACAGGTCCGTGTGTAGTGTCGGGGGCCTTGGTCTTTGTCACATCAAGGGCCCGCCGCTCCAACTGTGGAATGTAATCCAAGGCTTCTTCCTCAACGTCGAGGCCTCGGAGGAAGGTGGTGATGAGTCCGCCAAACCCGTATCTGTGGCCCTGGTGTAGTCTGGCTCTCTTCTTGGCGGATATTATAACCGCCCCCACATTAATCTCAAGCCCTTTCATACGGGCATACACCAGGAAGACACGGTCCCGGGTCACGTCTGTCATATGTACTCCAGGGATCAAACACGACATACAATTTTTAGCCAGATTCTGGCCTCCCTGTTCATCTGCGAATAAGGCAGAGTCTGGTGGTAACCCCTCTCTTTGTGTCTACTCCATCGGGCTGTGGATCGAGCCCCACACAACGTACGTCTGATGTCGGCGTACGGTGGGGTGATGTTGAGCTGGCGGAGAACGTGGGCGTCTGTGTCCCGCGCTCCAACGATGGCATTCAGCTGCTGGGGTTCCAGAGTGACAATCTGCCCTCTGATTTTAATAGTGTGGCTTCTGATGGCCGGGTTCCAGTTGGCATAAAATTCCCGGACCAAGTGAAGGTTGCACTCCTTGGGCTCCTGAAAAATAAAGCTGAGCCCAGCTGCTTCAATCCTCTGTACGATGCGAGGGAACTCCTGTGCAAGTGGTTCCCTTGCAATATGTTCCTCCGGGAAGTACTTGTTCTCCTTATGCTTTGCGTACCACTTCTTCCCTTCATCGGTAACCCATCGTGTTCCGTATCGGCGGTGTTGACCGCGTGGAACAGCAGGTGCAGCTGGGACAGCAGTGCCCAGTCTCATTCTCTTTTTGCCGGTGCCTGAGGTTGAAGCACCCTTGCCTTTATCTTGTCGGCTGGCCATTGTACCTGTCCATTTGCACAGACAAGCACAACGTTAAGCTAAAGACTTGTTAGTTTTGGCTAAGGTCGGGTTAAACAAAATTTACCCCACACTTAGTCTTTAACAATATTTACAACATGTTAGCAAGGATAGATCTATTTACACCCCAAACACAATCACTATAAACATATTGCTTAGTGCGTTCACAAAAATTCGACAGCATAACGGCTAGCGAACTACTCAGACTTCATACAGCTAACCCAATCCTACCATCGACAGCTATTCACCCATGGCACTTAGCAACAATAACAACAACCAAATAGAAACAACAATACAAACATTTTATATACACTAATCTAAGCAATTCAACCAATTCACATATTACGCAATGTCCCACTAAAAATCGAGAATTAGTCATCTTTCACCAATTATACAATATTTACCACGACTTATCTCAAATAATAAACACACCCCGACATCAATTTCATCAAACTATCAAGTTACCCAAGTTAAAATTCAACAACCCCAAGCCCTAGAACTCAATTCGACAATCAACAATGAATTATTCAATCAATCGATAAGTTCACCCGTCAACTACAACAATCCGAACACAATCAATCGCAAAATAATTCACGTCATGTTTAATTTCTACCTAGGGTGATATATCTCACCTCACATGCTCAAAATCGACAAAAATCACCAAAAATTTGAGATAGACGATGAAAACATACCTTGGAATTGAAGAATCGATAAAGACTTGACGTTTTCCTTGCCTCTTAACGTGGCACGGAGCTTGGGGGTAGGGGAATGGGTGTTTGGTCGCGGAGGGAAGAGGGAATGGGGAAAATAGGGGCGAAATCAGGGGTTTTTATTAAGAAAACACGCGGGTCACCCGTAAATCCGGTGTGACCCGGCACTGGGATAAGGGCAACGTGTCACGGAGGGTAACGCGGAGGCCCTCCTCCGTGACACGGAGCCAACGCGTTGGCTTACTGGAATTTTAAAAAATTCCAGATTTGCCTTCAACGTGTCACGGAGGCCAACGCGGAGCACTGCCTCCGTGACACGGCGCCAACGCGCCAGTGCTCTGTTTCACTATCAAATTTTATTTTTCATACCTCGCCTCGTTTTCTCGATTCCACGTATTTTTCCTCCGGTATACCTGAAAATCACCTCACTAAATAAAAATTGGTTAAATGACTAGATTCCCTACTAAAAGAATAAAAATTACTAATTAAAATGCACATCTAAACCTAGTCAAGAAAAAGAAGAGAAAATAAAATAAAAGAAAAACTTTACACTAAGGAAAAAGAAAGAAAAATATTTTTCACGGGTTGCCTCCCGTGCAGTGCCTGGTTTAACGTCGCGGCTCGACAGCCTTTACGCTCAATTTCTACTAGGGAGATGGACGATTTGACCCGATCATGGTCATCTCCCCAGTAGTTCTCAACCTTGTCTGGTGGCCTACCTAGTAACTCTCGGGAATCACTCAATCCATTTGCATTCCCATGATCAATCACGTTGATCACCGAGAGTTCCTTATAGACAGTCGGGAGCTTAGGTGCCTTGTACACGTCGAACACCTCAACCTTGTCGTGTGCTCGCATCGTGAGTTGACCCGCAGCTACATCAATCAATGCCTTTCCGGTTGCCAAAAATGGTCGTCCCAAAATAAATGGGACTTCTGCATCTGGCTCAAAATCCAGAACAATGAAATCTACCGGAAAAATGAGGGAGCCTACCTGCACTAGCACATCCTCCACAATGCCATCCGGCTTAGCTAAAGACCTGTCTGCTAGCTGCAAGATCACTGTTGTAGGTCTAGGACTCCCTAGCCCTAACTTTCTGAATACCGAAGATGGCATCAGATTTATACTTGCCCCCAAGTCGCATAACCCACGAGCTCGGATACTTTGCCCAATCGTCAGCTGGATAGTAAAACTTCCAGGATCCTTCAGTTTAGTGGGCAACCTATTCTGAATACGGGATGTGCATTCCTCCGTTAAAGCCACCGTGGCATACTCGATCAAGCGACTTTTGTTGGCCACGATGTCTTTGATATACTTTGCATATTTTGGCACACCCTGCAAGACATCAACAAGAGGTAAGTTAACATGTACCTGTTTAAGTACCTCCATGAATTTCTGGAAACACGCCTCCTCCTTGTGTTTCTTAAGTCGTTGAGGGAACGGGGGTGGAGGCCTTGTTGGTTCAGCTTCTTTGGTCTTCCCCGTATCTGAGGTTTGTTCTCCCTCAACATCTGCTGCTCCTGACTTCTGAGGCGGTCTTTCCGGTTCCACCTCCTTTAATTGTAAACCACTCCTCGTGGTCACTGCATTTACCTGCTTAGGATTGGGATCCGTGTCGCTAGGTAGTCCTCCCCTTGGTCTAGTATTTTGGGCACTGGCAAATTGCCCAAACTGATATTCAAGAGCCTTGGTTGCCAATTGATTGTTCTTTACTTCGGCCGCCAGTTTGACATAGTCAGCCTGCAATTATGCCTGGTTGGCAATCATGGTCTTGAACATTTCCTCAATAGTCGGTGATGGTGGTGGAGGAGGGGCATTGTGATTTCTAAACTGATTCTGATAGCCTTGTTGCCCTCCTTGGTTTCTGTGCATACCCTGCCCTGAACCCTGGCCTTGTTGATTGTTGCTACCCCATGAAAAATTTGGATGATTCCTCTAATGCGAGTTGTAGCCACCACCAAACTGCTGTTGATTCCTCTGTGCATTGCCCACAAAGTTGACAGAATCAGGATTTGCACCACAGCATTCAGCTGAATGCTCACTACTACCACACACTTCACACCACATCTGTTGGACTGCATTAACTGAGGCTGACGGCTTGTTCAAATTCATATTGCTGAAGTGAGTGTTTAACTGATTTTGCAAAGCAGTTATCTGTGCAGCGATAGCTGTGAATCCATCCACTTCAAGCACTCCCGCTGCTTTCCTTGCTCCACCTCTTGAAGAATCTGCATTCCATTCCGGATTTCCTTGTGAAATTCGGTTGAGCAAAGTGTACAGCTCCTCATAAGTCTTCTCCAGCGCTTGCCCTCCAGCTGCTGAGTCTAATAAAATTTTAGTGTGGGGTTCCAAACCCTCAATAAAAGTGTGGACCAACACCTCATTTGACTGATGATGATGAGGACAGTCCCGCAACATGGACTTGAATCTTTCCTAGGCTTGATAAAGATTTTCTCCTTCCCTCTATTTAAAACTTAGAATCTGACTTCTAAGTTTAGCTGTTTTACCTGAAGGGAAAAATCTGATCAAGAACTTCTTTGCAAGATCATCCCACGTTGATATAGAGTTGGGTGGTTCAGCTTTTAACCACCTCTTGGCTTCACCAAGTAAGGAAAATGGAAATAAGGTGAGCCGAACATAATCAGGTGACACTCCTGCGGGGATGTAAGTGTCACTTATCTCCAAAAAATTTTGGAGATGTTGTTGCGGATCTTCGTGAGGGAGACCAGTAAACTGCCCGCTAGTGTGCAAAAGTTGCACCATATTTTGCTTTAACTCAAATCTCCCCCCAGACTCTGGTTTGCAGATACTGGAATGTACATTATTAGCGTGTGGGATTGCCACCTCGCGAACCGGCCTGGATGCTACTTCCTCGGGCACTAACACTGCCCGCACAACTGGTGGATTGGGTTGCTCCATCATAGACTGTTTGAGCAACTGCAACTTCTTCCGAAGAGCTTCTCTACGTTGACTATGCAATTCACGTTCTGGCTCTAAGTAAGATTCCACCAGCTCCTTGTCCCTTGCCAGTGTTCACAGAAATAAAAATCTGCAAAATACAGGCTAAGACCAAGTTGTTAACACTTAAGAAAATAAAAATACAAATACAGTAAATTTACACTAAACAAAATTTTACAAATCGCCTAGCCTCCCCGGTAATGGCGCCAAAAACTTGTTCGCGCTCTGCTGCTCGGTATATATTATACACCGACACGCAAGTGTACGTGGTCAAACAAGTAATAAAGTGGCTAAGTAGCCAAGTATCGATCCAAGGAGGCTGCTCTAGATATGCAAAACTGCCTAGTTTACTATATCTCTATTCTATTTCTAACTATGTTAACAACAATCCAACCAAGATTTGAGTAAGTTTTGTTTCTAAACTAATTATCTACTAAAATTAATAACTACTATTTACGTTGAGTTTAGACAATGGATATGCACATGCCAAGGTTAAGAACGAGTAATGAACTTGATAATCATGATAATTTGGTCATCTTCTTCTTCATATTGCTAGCCAAGAACGTTTGCCTAGAAATTAAAACTTCCGTATTTAATTTCACTTTAGCTTCATAAACCATTCGTCTACATTTCTGTGATCAAATGCAATTTATGACCTAACACTACAATTCCGGTTCCTAAATTGACTAATACGGCTTTCAAGTATATTTCTATCAAGAAAGCACATCAAAACCCAATTTTCCCAAATCAAGTTAAGAACAATACCCTATTAATTCACAACTTTCCAATTTCATGCTCTCTCGAGTGAAATTGGACTTTTTAGATATACATTAATGGTGGCCAATCAAGAATGTAATAAGCACAAGAATTAATAGAACAACATGCAAGAAGAAGAAGAAACCATATCAATTATTACCAACATTCATTTCACAAGTTCAAAACCTCAGCAAGAGAGGAATTAACCACTCATTCTTGGATTAATCATCCTAGAATGAGTGTGAATCATGCATACAATTGAAGGAAAGAAGAAGGGAAGAGAAGAAAACTCTTATCTTTTCTATTCTTCAACTGCCACAAAACCACGTTCCTGCTCCCACTTCTGAACTCAGGCTCAAAAAACTAAAACTAAAAAAAAACCTCCCTAAAAATAACCTAAGTGTGCTATTTATACTAGTGGGAAATTTTTCCCGGAATAACAAGCAACGTGTCACGGAGGCCAACGCGGAGCACTGCCTCCATGACACGGCGTGGACGCAGACCCTCTCTGGAAATTGCATGGTCCGGATAATTAGCCTCAACGTGGCACGGAGGCCATCACGGAGGCCTGTCTCCGTGCCACGGAGCTGACGCGCAGGCACACTGGAAATTGCCACTTTTATTTCTGCCCAGGCAGTGTGCTACCGCGATGGCAGTGTGGCATGGCACCATCGCGGAGCCACTGCAAAATATGCCATCCGAGGTCTTTTCCACGCTCGCATCCAAGTCCAACTCCGACATAGTTCCAACACGCATTTTAGCTCTTAAAAATCACATTATCCTGTAAAACAAATGCTAATCATGTTGGTTAGTATAAATTCGCATTTTATTACAAAATACATGATATTATATACACATTGCACAACAAACAAGGTAAAAATGATACGTTTGAGTATCACTTGGGCATATAAATCTGCCCAAGATCAGCCTTATGTAGAGCTTTTTATGGAACACCCTCAGGTAAACTTCAAGTTGTCCCTAGTAATTGCATCCTCCAAATTTCTAAGTTGTCTCTTCCTTGTTATATCATTTTGACTTGGACTAAGAATTTAAAGTTTACATAAGTTGGGAGATTTGAAGTGAATATATCTTGGACTTTAGAGAAGCTTTTGGGGTTTACTCATTGTCGTCTCTCAACAAGTCAACAAGGTTATCTTCTCTGGCCTTGTTTATGAATGCTCTCTTTTCTGGTTTTTCTGCCATTATTTCTCATTCACTGAATTCTATTCTCCTATAAGTCTCAAAATTTCCAGTAGTGACTAATTCTTCCATCTTTTGTTCCTAGAGGCTAGAGCTGCCTTAGGGTTTTGATTAACTGGAATCAGTCTTAATAAGTGAGAATATCTTTCTCTTTTCAGTATGCATGCTCATCGAAAGAGAATGTATGCAATTTTCTAGTGTAAGTGTAGAATGAGAGTAAGAGCTTGAGGTTATAGTAATTTGGGAATTGAGAAATAGTGCATCTTAATAGCACATTAAAGTAAAAGCTTAACCTTTAAAATGTAAAGTTATAGGCAGTCGCTTGAGTGTACCTTGCATGCTCCTCCGTCTGTAGTTTATGTGTTCACTATTTATTACTTATCTAATTTGAGGCAAAGAAAAAAAATTTTCGGGCCTAAAACAATGGAGGCAGAAGGAAAGAAGAATGAAACCTAGCTTTGAGGGGATTACGATTAGAGGAAAGGGAAGAAATGGTAATAATCAACAGAGGACGGAGAATTGGCTTATGGGATACTTGGAAACCAAACAAGCTAACAATACTTCACATAAAGTTACGAAAGTAAATGGGATTGGACCTTTTGTGCTCTGCAATTTTAGTTGATACTGCATAGATTTGACTATTTCCTTTATGAGGTGCCATTTAAGGTTGGTGAATCTAGGTCATGTCATGCAACTTTAACTCTAACAACTTACATGTATGCATTTTGTCATACTTCTTGGATTGAATTGTCATGGGAGTAATAAATTTAGGTAAAAGATCTTACTTGTCCTACATTTGCGAAAGGCAGCCTACGAGTTATGATGATCCCTATTGTGCTTGTCTCTTCTTATCATCTATAACTTATTTATCCTTCTGTCCTATTAATTTTATTGTTGTGTCACTCTTTACTTGTGGGATAATGCTAATATATGCAGGGTGTTGTACTATGTGGCTACAAGATGCCTCTTTTCTCGAGTTATCATCCATAACATATCCCCTCTCTCTCATCTCTGGGGCCCTGTCCCAACCAATATTCTCATTCCTAGAGGCTTGCAGACTGCAATCTTCAGTTAGTTGGTTGTGGTTGGCCGTGTAGGGCCTATGTATGTCCTATTTTACGTGTTGGCCGTGTGGGGTCTAGTTTATCTAGTTAGTTAGCAGCCTTGTTGGCTATAGTATGAATATGACTGCGTGTTTCCTTTCTATTATAAATAGATAACATGGTGATCTTATCGGCTCGCATAGGATCCCTTTATTGTTATTTGTTATACCCCGTAGAATTCCCGGCACCTAGATGACCTATTCGCACGTTGGTTAAGCATATTTGAAGGCCATATGTGCTAGAGAAAGGCCCGGAAAAAGATCGGACGAGAAACCTGTCGAACCATCGCGGAAGGAGCCGAGGCAGAGCCCCTCCGCGATGGCAGCGTGTCACCGAGGTGAGGCCTCCGCGTTGGCTCCGTGACACGTTGGCCTTGTCCAGGCCCAAGTATATAAAGCCCCACTTCGGTTTATTTTAGAATTAAATCATATAAACTTCATAAAACAGAGAGCAAACGCAGGAGAAGGAAAAGGAACGAAGTAGTAACATAATTTTCGTCCGATTACGCTGCTAAACGTTGTCCAAACTCAAATTAACCTCAGATACCGAGGTATTTAGCAGCACAGAGCATTCCTACGGATTTAGTTTCGTGAAATACGGCCAACGAATCGTCGAGCTACCGAGCTAAGGTAAGTAGAATTGCTCTAAATTAGTGTCTATGTGTTCCTAGCTGTGAAGTGAATATTTCTCCCTTCTGGACCGCTAGAAAATAGCGAGTTTTCGACCGTCTTTCGATAAGCCTAAGTTTAGGCTATAAACTATATCGAAAGTGACATTGCTCTTTGCAATAAAGCTGTATTTAGTATTAATTGACACATTTATGAATGCAGTTGGGAGAAAATAGTTGAAGTACTGGCCGAGCCTCGTCCGACAGCCGGATAGTTCGAGGATAAGGTATGTAAAGTTAGTTTCCGGCAAGTTAGTAATCTTGGTACAGTACAGCAATTTAAAGGCCAGTAGAATATTCAGAAGCCATGTTGACGTTTACTATGAATGATGGTACGATACTAGAAACATTATGTTATGATCAGCGCGAGACTTGCTAGCACGATATAGATTCTAATATAAGTGTTAAAAACTGCACAGCATGTTCAGTATGTGATGTGACACAGAATGTTAGGATATCATTGTATTCAGTTGAAACCCAGTAAAGCAATGTAATATCTGCAAGTCATCCCAGAAATAGAATGATAAGTTAAAATGAAGATTAGAAAGCTTATTAGGAATAGTAAATCATGTTACTATAGAAACTCAGTATACAACATAGTTTTCAGCAGAAATACTATATCATGTTCAGCATTAGACTCAGTACAGTATGGCAGAAGATTATATTTATATATATATATACTATTATCAGTCTCAGCATGTATTAAATATGTACATATCACTATCACTAGTTCAGCATACAGTATGTACAAACACTTTATTATCATTAGCTTCAGTATGTGGTATATGCAGATAGTATTACTAGTTGAGACCATTGTATTGTTTGGGGTTGGATTACCTAGCATCCATGACCGCCCAGGGTTAATAGCTGTATCGACTCGTCCGCCAGAGGACGAGGATACGTCGCTCTACGGAGTGGCATGCCGTCCCACAGGGGACGAAGATGGGATGCCAGTTTTCCCCATATTGTGCCTTGGTCGGCCCTTATAC
The DNA here is from genome assembly GCA_035772735.1 of Datura wrightii. Taxonomy (NCBI): domain Eukaryota; kingdom Viridiplantae; phylum Streptophyta; class Magnoliopsida; order Solanales; family Solanaceae; genus Datura; species Datura wrightii. The sequence continues at coordinate 61,509,802 of JASDFA010000016.1, read as the reverse complement.
ACCCCCATCCAGCGGATACGCCCGGGGTGTTGATTCAGGAGTCCTCCAGACTCAGATGCAGTTATAGTCAGGGGCTCAGCGAGCCCAAGTGCATACCCAGGGGACCGGCAGGATGCTTACAGGGTTTATAGGAGATGGGATGACCGGGGTAGGGGTATAGATTCTGTGCTGGTTGTACCTCCCGGCTTATGGGGGCCGGGTAAGGTTTGTGTGTGCTATGTTATGTTATGATATGTTATGCCGTGTTACAGTAGATACGAGTAGATCAGCAGTAGAATGATACGTCTCCAGGTATGACTCCTACTCCTTCCAGTATAATTGAGAGAAGGTATGACTTATATTATCAGACAGTTAATCTATTTCTTCCTACTGCAGTTTCATCAGTTATATTATTGTCTTCAGGTATTTCTTTCAGTTATTGCTTTGCATACTCAGTACCAGTGGTACTGACGCCTGGTGGGGCGCTGCATTACTTGCCTGCAGGTACTCATAGACGAGCAGGCGATACCACGTGATTCTTGTCAGCGATCGAGTATTCAGCTCCTGTCATCCGGAGACTGAATTCCAGAGGTGTACTTCATTTTCTTTTGTTGTATAGTACGGGTAGGTCGGGGCCCTGTCCCGATCATCTCTATTGCTATTCCTAGAGGCTTGCAGTCTGTATATGTTCCCTGTGGTCAGATGAGCCGGTCGTGTGAGGCCGTGCAGTTGTTTAGCTGTTAGTACTTCTGTTTCCTTTATGTTGGCTGTGTGGGGCCATAGCTTGGCAATAGTGGTGACTTTGCCGGTCACGTAGTTTTTCTAGTATTTCATGATTGAGTTATAGATAACTAGACAGCATGGTGGCCTTGTCGGCCCGCATAGGTTTCCTTATATTGATATGTTTCTGATCAGCTGTTAGTACAGGTACAGGAGGCTATAGGCCAATGGGCCGGGGGCTGTGTTTACAGCCGTTATATAGCCCTTTGTTTCCAGAAATGTGAGTTAGAGCCAGCCAGGCACCAGATGTGCCCAGGCTTAGCAATCCAGCAATTCAGGTCCTAGTAGGGCACCAGGTGCCAGTCATACCCCCCAAGGCGGGGTGTGACAAACTTGGTATCAGAGCAGGTCATGTCCCAGGGGGTCTACAAATCGTGCTAAGTAGAGTCTTGTCTATGGATGTGTTGTGCACCACAGACTATAGGCAGGAGGCTGCGAGGCATGATAGGATGGTTACCCTTCCTTCTCAGTCAGTCGTGCTTTAGAGCGGTACAGCATAGGGTTGAGTCTCTATAAGCTTACCGTATTCTTTGATTACAGATACAAAGGCAGATCAGCATTATCATATCACAGGCAGAAGATCAGATATAGCAACAGAAGAGGGCATCAGCCAGTTATATGATAACTACAGTAGCAGGAGGAGGTACTCGAAACCTCCCAGCATGATACCTTTATCGGTACTATCCCCAGTATCTGTTGATAACGTCAAAATAGGAAGTCAGGAATGTAATGTACATACGAGTTGATTTATTTATTAGCTATATAAGACCTGATTAAGATTACAGATATGGTCAGACCACCAGGAAAGCATAAGGAAGAGAGGGAAATGCAGGAATCCCAACCACATTTTTTTTCCAGATGTGGTACAGTTATATGTTTCTATCTGTTGCAACAAGAAAAGGGCTATTCCTACCTCTTGACCTTGATCCCAGTACAGTAAAGGGGCATAAGAATTGAGGCGAGGCTGCCCCAAACAAGCAGTAAGTGAAGATAGATTGATTAATTCCAGTAAGTATTAGTGAGCATAAAGAGGGAGTAAGACTGTTAGCTTACCCGAAGTAGGAGTAAAAGACCTGCTAGTGATGAATGCCTAATAATAGTCAAGTTTGAGTCAGAAAAAGGCCAAGTCTACCATATATGCTAACAGATAGCAAGACATACCTGTAAGATTATAGTTATTATCCAGTTGTGACATCAAAAGATATAGAGGTCATGTGAATCAAATGGGCCTGAATATAAGCCAGAAGAAGTATAGGCCGAGGCTTGATCAGTAATCTCATTAGCAACGAAAGGCAGGTACCTTGAACCCCAGAGTTTAGCTTAAGCAAGATGAGAGGAAGAAGCAGGAATGCCAGATTTTATGGGGAAATCAGGGTTACCCCCCCCCCCCAAGATTGATAGAGTATCGTTTTGAGGATTAAGCCTCGGGCTGATAGTAAGATTGCGGTTTAGAATACCGCAGTATGCCTGTTCATGGAGAAGTTAAGAAATTACTAATACAGCAATTCTAATCTAGTGTGGCCTAGAGATAAGGCCCAGCAGACAGTCATGGGCTCTTAATATAAGCCAAGTAAGGCCACAAGATTCGAACATTGACCCCACATCGCAAGAGTGGCGGAATTTCAAATAGCAGATAATAACTAAGGTGTTTGTGTTTGTTACTTTCAGAATGGGGTGACAATACAATGAAATGATAAGTTAGGGAAAGAGATAGTATTAGGCCGTAGAAGCGGTGTATCATGTACGGTATGAGACTCAGCAGAGCATGTCAGAGATTATGTATTACCGCAGAATTCAGTACATATTGTACATAGCTAGCGATATATATATATACATATAATAGGTATGCTGTGAGTAGCTGCCTAAGGGGTATAATCACAGATACTGATTAGTAATAAAAAGCATGTACAAATTGCATTGCAGGATCCCCTTGCCAAAAAAAAAAAAGAGAAAAAGAGAGAGAAGAGAGAAGAAAGAAAGAAAGGAGAGAAGAAAGGAGAAAGGGAAAGGAGAAGAGAAAGGGCAGATTAAGTGTGAATTACATATGAAGTCATAGGAACTGTCTCAGTTCTCAGTTAATAAGTTAATGGACTTATGTGTTGTTGCCATATCTAGGCTCTGGAAGCTTACTAGAATTAATGGCCTGAATCAGATGGCCATATGATAAGAGCACAGTTAGATGGTCTAATGACTAGCTGGCGCTTATATTAGCAGGGAATCATCTTTAAAAATCAATAGCATTATCGTATATGCCGGAACCAGAATTTTTCCAGTATGTTAAGTGATCGTACATCATTTTCCCAGCCTTGTAGGTGAGAGTCAACCTTAGTCAACCTAGCAGTTATTACAAGGAATACTCCGCAAGTCAGACAAGCCCGTGGGCACCCCAAGAAAGGGGTCCACATCAGTAGTCAGCGATAGACTAGTGCTTCAGCCAGTTCTCGTAAGATATTCAGATGCGGAGCCCTGACAGAAGGCCAGTATTTACAGAATAGCTCATAAGACCGAGAATTCCCCAGAATAGCAATATAAATCCAAGTGGATACACACAAGGCGTAAGAAATTGGTAGTGATCTGCTAGCACAGTGTTTACTAAGACAAGGAGATCGGTAGGTTCCCTATGAAGATCCAGGGACGGATCGCCTGAGAGTAGGTTGGACTAAGTAGAACATCACAATTGTTCAATTAGGAGGACAAAACGGTTAGCTGTCCACAACCCTGCAGTTATGCATGAGCTACAGATGTCCGAGTAGGACATGTAGAGCATTGTTAGACTACTACAGCATTCGGATCATCTAACCCAGCCATTTAGTTAGTCGAGGTTATTCAGCCAGATTATTAGAGATCATGATCATTGTCAGAATGCTCTGATCAGATTCGGGCACATGGTGTGCAGATAGTTGTTCAGGTTATCTCAGCAACAAGTAGCCTTAGCATGCGGCCAGAAGGCCAGATGAGCTCTAGTTATACCGGTAGATTACTTATCAAGATTCTCTGGTATAATAAACCAGTATGACCGTCAGTTATATGTCAATTTTTTCTAAATGTGAATTTTGGCTGAGTTCAGTAGCCTTTTTGGTCGCATTGCGTCGGAAGTGGGTGTACAGGTAGATACACAGAAAAAACGAAGCAGTGAAGACATAGCCAGACCTACCACTCCGACCGAAATACACAATCCCTGCGGTTAGCCGGGTACTACAGAGGGTTTATGGAAGGATCTTCCACCTTAGCAGCACCTCTGACTAAATTAACACAGAAGGCAAGCTTAGCCCGAGATTCATTGGGCCATATCAGATTCGGCAAAGAATAGGCCGAGTTGCATACGAATTGAACTGGCCTCCGGAGTTAGCATATGAAGAGGTTCCAGTACCTATCCTAGACAGACAGATTCGCAGGTTGAGGATTAAAGATGTTGCGTCTGTCAAGGTACTGCGGCGTAACAGGAATCGTGAGGAAATGACGTGGGAAGCTGAAGAAGATATGAAAGCCGGATACCCTCACCTATTTCAGGCCTAGTCAGGCGACAGGTATGTCCGTATTATTACTTATGCAGTACCTCATAGTTGTATGTGTGTGAATGAGAAAGATTGATACTTAGTTATCCAGTGGATCCTAAAATATTACGTGCAGTACCTGTGTTGGACTTTTCTGCATTTCAGGTTTTCGCTATAGTCCATATTACAGGGGAAACTCTGGCGAAATTTTTCTAGAAAGTAAGTAAGTAGTCCTCTAGATAACAGTGTACATTCGAGGACGAATGTTCTTAAGGGGTGGAGAATGTTATACCCCGTAGAATTCTCAGCACCTAGATGACCTATTCACACGTTGGTTAAGCATATTTGAAGGTCATACGTGCTGGAGAAAGGCCCGGGAAAAGATCGGACGAGAAACCTATTGAACCATTGCGGAAGGAGCCGAGGCAGAGCCCCTCCGCGATGGCAGCGTGTCACGGAGGTGAGGCCTCCGCATTGGCTTCGTGACACGTTGGCCTTGTCCAGGCCCAAGTATATAAAACCCCACTTCGGTTTATTTTAGAATTAAATCATATAAACTTCAGAAAACAGAGAGAAAACGCAAGAGAAGGAAAAGGAACGAAGTAGTAACATAATTTTCGTCCGATTACGCTGCTAAACGTTGTCCAAACTCAAATTAACCTCAGATACCGAGGTATTTAGCAGCAGAGAGCATTCCTACGAATTTAGTTTCGTGAAATACGGCCGACGAATCGTCGAGCTACTGAGCTAAGGTAAGTGGAATTGCTCTAAATTAGTGTCTATGTGTTCCTAGCTGTGAAGTGAATATTTCTCCCTTCTGGACCGCTGGAAAATAGTGAGTTTTCGACCGTCTTTCGATAAGCCTAAGTTTAGGCTATAAACTATATCGAAAGTGACGTTGCTCTTTGCAATAAAGCTGTATTTAGTATTAATTGACACATTTATGAATGCAGTTGGGAGAAAATAGTTGAAGTACTGGCCGAGCCTCATCCGATAGCCGGATAGTTCGAGGATAAGGAATGTAAAGTTAGGTTCCTCGGCAAGTTAGTAATCTTGGTACAGTACAGTAATTTAAAGGCCAGTAGAATATTCAGAAGCCATGTTGACGTTTACTATGAATGATGGTACGATACTAGAAACATTATGTTATGATCAGCGCGAGACTTGCTAGCACGATATAGATTCTAATATAAGTGTTAAAAACTGCACAGCATGTTCAGTATGTGATGTGACACAGAATGTTAGGATATCATTGTATTCAGTTGAAACCCAATAAAGCAATGTAATATCTGCAAGTCATCCCAGAAATAGAATGATAAGTTAAAATGAAGATTAGAAAGCTTATTAGGAATAGTAAATCATGTTACTATAGAAACTCAGTATACAACATAGTTTTCAGCAGAAATACTATATCATGTTCAGCATTAGACTCAGTACAGTATGGCAGAAGATTATATTTATATATATATACACTATTATCAGTCTCAGCATGTATTAAATACGTACATATCACTATCACTAGTTCAGCATACAGTATGTACAAACACTTTATTATCATTAGCTTCAGTATGTGGTATATGCAGATAGTATTACTAGTTGAGACCGTTATATTGTTTGGGGTTGGATTACCTAGCATCCATGACCGCCCAGGGTTAATAGCTGTATCGACTCATGTGCCAGAGGACGAGGATACGTCGCTCTACGGAGTGGCATGCCATCCCACAGGGGATGAAGATGGGATGCCAGTTTTCCCCATATTGTGCCTTGGTCGGCCCTTATACACCCCCGTCGAGCGGATACGCCCGGGGTGTTGATTCAGGAGTCCTCCGGACTCAGATGCAGTTATAGTCAGGGGCTCAGCAAGCCCAAGTGCATACCCAGGGGACCGGCAGGATGCTTACAGGGTTTATAGGAGATGGGATGACCGGGGTAGGGGTATAGATTCTGTGCTGGTTGTATCTCCCGGCTTATGGGGGCCGGGTAAGGTTTGTGTGTGCTATGTTATGTTATGATATGTTATGCCGTGTTATAATAGATACGAGTAGATCAGCAGTAGAATGATACGTCTCCAGGTATGACTCCTACTCCTTCCAGTATAATTGAGAGAAGGTATGACTTACATTATCAGACAGTTAATCTATTTCTTCCTACTGCAGTTTCATCAGTTATATTTTTGTCTTCAGGTATTTCTTTCAGTTATTACTTTGCATACTCAGTACCAGCGGTACTTACGCCCGGTGGGGCGCTGCATTACTTGCCTGTAGGTACTCATAGACGAGCAGGCGATACCACGTGATTCCTGTCAGCGATCGAGTATTCAGCTCCTGTCATCCGGAGACTGAATTCCAGAGGTGTACTTCATTTTCTTTTGTTGTATAGTACGGGTAGGTCGGGGCCCTATCCCGATCATCTCTATTGCTATTCCTAGAGGCTTGCAGTCTGTATATGTTCCCTGTGGTCAGATGAGCCGGTCGTGTGAGGCCGTACAGTTGTTTAGCTGTTAGTACTTCTGTTTCCTTTATGTTGGCTGTGTGGGGCCATAGCTTGGCAATAGTGGTGACCTTGTTGGTCACGTAGTTTTTCTAGTATTTCATGATTGAGTTATAGATAACTAGACAGCATGGTGGCCTTGTCGGCCCGCATAGGTTTCCCTATATTGATATGTTTCTGATCAGCTGTTAGTACAGGTACAGGAGGCTATAGGCCAATGGGTCAGGGGTTGTGTTTACAGCCGTTATATAGCCCTTTGTTTCCAGAAATGTGAGTTAGAGCCAGCCAGGTACCAGATGTGCCCAGGCTTAGCAATCCAGCAATTCAGGTCCTAGTAGGGCACCAGGTGCCAGTCATACCCCCCAAGGCGGGGTGTGACATTATGTTGGCTAGGAGAGCTATATCACACCTTACTTATCCTTTATCCTGACAAGGCTTAGGATGACTCTCCTCCACGTGGGCAAGATGTGGGATCATCACATGCTCTTACATGGTGGTTGTTGGTTATGATGAGTCTCTCCAATTGTTCCTCGTGATTTTAGTTGTTCATGTTTATAACTTATGATATTATGTTTTACAGCAGGTTTGACCCAATGATCAGTTTATGAGCTTTTACTTATGATTTGAGCTATGACAAATCATATGATTTCTATTTTAGCTTTGGATCATTCTATTCAGATATGATATTCAACTTATGACTATACATGTTTCAGATTCAGATTTCAGCATGTAGTCCTTACATTCATGATCCTATGATTTATGTTCATATATGCATGCTTTTCAGTTATAGTTACTCAGCAGGCTTTACTTACCTTGCATTCTCAGTATATTCCAAGTATTGACCGCATACTCTATGTTGTACCATTTCATGATATAGGTCTGGACGATCAGACTCAGTTTCGTCATTTGTCCAGCTCCCGCAGCTTAGCTCAGTTTTGCAGTGTTGGTGAATCCTCATCTTTCGAGGACCTTCTATTAGTGTTGTGTTATGTTATGTCCAGTTTCAGAATTTAGCGAGCTAGTTGGGGATATTTTCCCATCAGCTCATCAGACATATTAGAGTCTTATTAGACATTGTGTAGACTTTCAACTTTGTCGAGTGTTGACTTTGTATTATATTGTTATGTTATCTAGACTTCCGCTTATTCTTGTTTCATTTATCAAATTCTGCTTAATGTATGTTGTTTAGTTATTACGTTCATGCCATGGGCTGACTTGGAGTCATTCGTGGTTCTAGGTCCCGTGACTCGATTCGGGATCCTAACTTGGGTCGTGAAAGATAATTTATGTAATTTCAAGTGTAAATTATATGTTTTATAAAGTGCATGACATATATACAAATAAAAGAGAGATAAACCTCTACAATCTGGCAACTCCAAATGAAATGAGCTGGCCAATTTGCTGCCTCTGAATAGCTACTAAGACACCCCACAATCTGTCTATCTAAACCTGCAGGCAAGTATGCAGGGCCCCATAGTTGGGCGTCAGTACAATATATATCGAATATGTAAGGCAGTAATAAAAGCTGATTAAATGCTGATAAAGAATTGAAAGTGAATAACAAGAAAGCGTAGAAGTTAACCTGTAAGCTTTCTTATCCATAACCCGCATCTAGTAAATCACTACATATGTATGAGATGAAGCTATACAACTATACATTCATAAGCTATAGCTAGCAGGAAAGTATACAAACAAGAACCTAACCTGGCCCTATAAACCTGGAAGGTATAATCAAAATAGAGATAGCCTACCTGAGCCCCCACAAGCCCTGACAGGAGCCAATCAATCTATATAACCCTATTTGTACTCCCGAGGCTCTGCAAGTAACTGTAACTGAACATACATGTTCTCTTGAGACTATACCGGAACCTTCTGGGATCCTGTAACTGAGTTTGGGCCTTTTCGTCCCAGTGATTGTACCCCAAGCACATGAGGCTCTACAAAGGGTTTGTAATGCCGCTGCGGCGTAGAAGAAGTCCATAAGTGAATAGACTTCAATATGGCCTGTAGTCTCTACTTTAGTCCTTAGAGAAAATATATAGCCCCGTAGGAAATTCAGTAGCTCCGTAAGCAATAGAACATCATAACTCCATAAACAATCTATAGCTCCGCAAGCATTAGTAGCATCATAGCTCCGTAAGTAGTCTATAGCTCCGAAAGCAGTTCGTACAACTAACAGCCTCGTAGCTATTCAAGGCAAGAGGCAATATGAAATACAATATACCCCAACTAGGACACTATGTTACAATCTACAAACATAGTAATTCAAAAGGCGTATCTAGCCCATTAGTCCTACTTGCGACCACTACCCTTACTCGTTCCTAGACTAGTCTATATAACTGCCAACAGGCACAATCTGTGTGCCTACATCTAACCCGAGGGTCCTGGCAGTGCTCATAATCTCTACTAGTCTAGACAGAATAGAGCGAGGGCTGAAGTGCCCTAAACGATACTCTAAATGTCATGCTAGGGCAATGATGGCTCATAAGCGGACAGTAAGGTCGCAGCCAACCAACTATAGTTCCTCCGCTGAGCATGACTGTAGGGCTTCTATTAATCGGACATGCTCCTGAGCATTCAGCCCTAACCTTCCATAGGCAGCTTACTGCAATCCTTACCCTGAAGGTAATACCATACTACTATGGTTCTAGTTCCTTAGACATTAACTTGGTTTGTTCATATTTCATATGACTTCTCTTGAGAATTCTTATACCTGGGTATCCATAAGAGCAGGTTGCGGTGTCGCCCTCACATCCAACTACTAATAAGGTTCCCTCCTTAGGGTATCCATGGCTCTATCTGACTTGCACAACTGGGATGACTTCTTGGGCTACCTGTATGACAAGCACTAAGTCAACTGAAACTAACTGTCATAGACAGTAGTCAATTGTATGGCAGGTTGTCACTTAATTTACTAGGCAACTCTGGTGCCGCTGACTCCAGGGTAAGACTATCCTTTCCAAATTCTAGCAGTGGAGGCATCAAGGTACGCCAACAACCTTTGGGCGAGCTTTATGGGCAATACAGGCACCAAACTGAATGTTATATCGCCCGATGGTGCCATATGCTGTCCAACTTACCAACTCGGGCCCAACAGCTAATCCTAGACTTCTAAGGCCATGGCATGATACCAAAATGTCAGAATTCCACTAATATAGTGAATAAAAGAACACAGGAGTTTCTATGATGCTCCTAGTGTGAGTCACACTTAACGTACTCTTTCCCGATGAGGGATACTACAATATACTCTGAAAACGTCTTCAAGCATCTTTACCACAATATATATATATATATATATATATATATATAATCATAATCTACTGACAGTAGCTAATCACAACATATATAATCGTAACCTACTGATAAAAGCTAATCACAACATGTATAATTGTAATGTACTGACAACAGCTAATTACAACGTATAGGATCGTTGTCTCCGTTAAAAAACATAGGTTGTAACATTATACAACGAGAATAACTTGCCAAAGGGATCCTTAACATACCTTGAATGTCGATGCTTGTTTATCCGATTAGTTTCAACCTGTAGCCGATGATTCCATTCAATTGGCGGCCTTTATACTGAGAAAAAAAGGCTATTTTCTATACCATAACTCGACAAATAATGATAACTTTCAATAACCTTAACTATAATTCAAATTTGTTTAATTTGGTCGAAAACATACAATTTCTCGAGGTTAAAAAACGTAGAACTGCTTATCTATCACTTGTAGTCGCATAGAAGCTGATTAGAAGTGATCCCGACAACTTTTGCTTGGCGGGGTTCTGATATTCCAAGCGCATTTTTAAGAAATAACTCCGTAGGGATGTTTCCTATAGGCCTAGAACTCGGTACCCAAGATGAATTTGTGTTTGGGCAGAGTTTAGAGGCGTAATTTGACGAGAAAAGGATGAAATTGCCGCTCACACTCTATTCTCTACCGAGGAGAAATGTTAAAATGAGTTAATCCAACATGAAGGGGCTTTATCTAGTTATTGAGATGATGGCAGGGGGACGCAACGCGTCGGCCTGGCAGCGTGCCGCAGCGTGGCGCCCAGGTCGCCTAGCCTCCGACCCCGGCCTCCTGCTTACTCGATACTGTGCTCATGTGTTCATTCCCCGAGCCCGTTTTCGTATGCATCATACTCAAAAAATCTCAACATATGTATGCACGCATTGGTAAAATGAGTGAAATACAATTGGAATGTCCCTGATAGCATGGCATGCGCAAGGGCTTGGCAGGCGTGGCACAAAAGCTGGCGCTAAGCATGGTCGGCATGGCATGGCTCCAACTCACAGCAGTGCCTGAAGTGGCATGGGTGTATCACGCAGGCACAATGCCTCAAATGCTTATAGCGCACACACAGCACATACGTGGAATGGGCATCGATGCAACACAGGGCCAGCATGACACACTTCTTGGCCAGCCTGTCTGCCGGGATGGCATACTGGCTAGTACAACAACCCACTCTCTTGACACTTGCATGCTCTTTCTCTATAATGCATTCCTAGCTTCCCTTGTACTCATTAAACTTCATATTTATCTTCCTCCTTAGCATTTTTCACCTACAAAACAAGATAATCATGTTGGTTAGTTTCAGCACATAAATATACAAAACTACATGAGAATATGCTTCATTAAACTGATAAACATGACTTAAACCAAGCTATAAAATAGCACTTGGGCATGTAAATATGCCCAAGATCATCAATCCTACTAGACATCCCAGATACCCAAAATAGTCAAACAAATGTAGTTGTACAAACCAAACAGGAAAAACATACATCTTTTAGCCATAAGCTTAAATTCTAAGCATGTTATTACTTTTCAAGGCTAAGAACTACTCCGCGATTTCATCACTAGTTGTGCTTAGGGAAGACATGGAGGTAGAAAAATACCAATATATAACTAACTATAGACATCACTACTGCCATAGTTTTGATATCTAAATATCATCTTGGTCCTAGATGCTCCCTAAAATACCACATTACACATGAACACACAAACACTACTAAATTTGGATGAATAGACTAAATAAGTTTTATAAGTTATCAGGTCCTTTAGACTCTTAGGAAACTTCAAGATAAGTGATGTTCTGTGAGTTTACAACACTTTTGATGCTTAAAATTGAGAAAATAGCATGGACATAGGTATGTTTTTTTGGATATGAGGTTCTTTTACTTTGTTTTCATAGAAAATAGTTGTTGAAGCAAAAATGTCCAAAAATGCGTAAAAGTGCAAAAAATTAGCCAAGTACCAATCTCAGTACGAGCCGTACTCAGACTCATGGAAAAACTCAGAAGGTCGAAACAATGCGAAGGCAAAGTACAACTCTCAGTACGAGCCATACCAAGATGGTGCGAGCCGTAACTGGAGTCGTGGAAAACTTCAGAGAAAATTTGCACAAGTAGTTTCATGGTATGGATGAAACCCATGGATCGTAACATCTACCTACAACCCGTACAGGAGTCGTGGAGAGCTTCAGTTATTCCTAAAGACTTGGCACAACACAATATGCAACAAGCAAGTATGAGTCGTAGGAGCAAGGTACGAGGTGTACCAAAAAACTTGTAGAAAACTTCAAAAGATGTCAAAGTTCTCAACGCCAAGACACGGAAGGATTGTACGACTCATAGGACCATGGAACGAGTCGTACCAGTTGCCAACACTTAGTCAATTATGTGGTAGAAAAGGAATGTACAAGAGCCAGGTATGACTCATGCAATCCTGTTACGGGTCGTATCACCAATCGTAGGACAAGTCGGCGCCAGATATGGAAGTTTCCCTATTATCTTAGGTAAAGGTTTTCGATGTCTGTATAAATATCTTTTGTTTTTTTAGTAGGAAGAGAGATGAGTAGACGTGTGATTACATTGTAAGAAGATTTTTTAGTTAATTGTTTGTGAATTATTATCAGGTTTCGGAGAGAAATTCTTGAGATCAACACTTGGTTTTCTCAATTGTTCTTGATTTTATTCATCAATATTCAGAGCAGGTGTTCTTCCAATTATTGTTGTGAGTATTTAATAATGTGTTTGTCTATGAATACTAATTATAATCTTACAATCATGAGAGGCTAAAACCTCCACAACTAGGATTGTGGGAACCATGGTGAATTAATAAAATAGGGTTGGACAAAGTGATTCAAAATGAATGCTAAACACTCGTATTGTATTCTCTTCGTCTGTAAACATTTCTTAACCTGCGCAATGTTAGGACATGCCTGAATTCTTTACTTGCTTGAACCTAGAGAAGTACAAATTAGGAAAACAGAATTATAACAAAGACTTGATTTTTATGATCATTGTATGACTTGAGCTGCAGTCATAGGAAAGTTAATTTGAAAAATATTGATAATGGTTAGTTTGAAATCGCTCATGAGACCTGACCCAGTGATTGAGTATAGTCATCCAATAGGTACGAACCAATCGTTTGGATGAACCCTAGTTATCAGTTTTACAAGTAAGCATTGGGATTGATCACGCGTGTATACCCGAAGTAGTTATGAACCCATGGGGAACACTTACCCTAGTTATTTGCAAATCTTGATAACAACCACAATTGCGATCTTGTTTTTATTATTGTTTTTTCTTCAAACCCCTCAATTTGGAGATAACTTACCAACAAGTTTAAGTACCGGCATTAGTCTAGTTCTTACCTTATTCCCTACGGGTTCTACCCTGTCACACCCCGCCTTGGGGGGTATGACTAGCACCTGGTGCCCTACTAGGACCTGAACTGCTAGACTGCTGAGCCTGGGCACATCTGGTGCCTGGCTTGCTCTAACCCACATTTTTGGAAACAAAGGGCTATATAACGGCTGTAAACACAGCCCCCGGCCCATTGGCCTATAGCCTCCTGTACCTGTCATGACAGCTAACCAGAACATATTCAATATAGGGAAACCTATGATGGCCAATAAGGCCACCATGCTGTCTAGTTATCTGTAACTTGACAATGAAATACTGAAAAGCTACGTGACCGGCAAGGTCACCACTACTGTCAAACTATGGCCCCACATGACCAACATAAAAGAAATAAAAGTACTAACGGCTATACAACTGCACGGCCTCACACGATCGGCTCAGCTGACCAAGGGAAATATATACAGACTGCAAGCCTCTAGGAATAACAATAGAAACGATCGGGACAGGGCCCCGACCTACCCAGACTGTATAACAAAAGAAAATGAAATACACCTCTGGGATTCAGTCTCCGGATGACAGGAGCTAAATACTCAATCGCTGACAGGAATCACGAGGTATCACCTGCTCGTCTATGAGTACCTGCAAGCAAGTAATGCAGCGCCCCATCGGGCATCAGTACCACTGGTACTAAGTATGTAAAGCGATAACTGAAGGAAATATCTGAAAACAACAATAAAACTGATGAAATTGAAGTAGGAGGGAATAGATTAACTGTCTGATAATGTAAATCATACCTTCTCTTAATTATACTGGAAGGAGTAGGAGTCATACCTGGAGACGTATCATTCTACTACCGATCTACTCGTGTCTAATGTAACATGGCATAACATAACATAATATAGCACACACAAACCTTACCCGGCCCCCATAAGCCGAGAGGTACAACCAGCACAGAATCTATACCCCTACCTTGATCATTCCATCTCCTATAATCGTTGTAAGCATCCTGCCGGTCCCCTGGGTATGCACTTGGGCTCGCTGAGCCCCTGACTATAACTGCATCTGAGTCCGGAGGACTCCTGAATCAACACCCGGGCGTATCCGCTCGACAGGGGTGTGTAAGGGCCGATTAAGGCACAATATGGGGAAAACTGGCATCCCATCTTCGCCCCCTCTGGGACGGCATGCCACTCCGTAGAGCGACGTATCCTCATCCTCTGGCGAACAAGTCGACACAGCTATTAACCCTGGGGCGGTCATGGATTCTAGGTAATCCAACCCCAAAACAATACAGCGGTCTCAACTGGTAATACTATCTACGTATCCCATATACTGAAGCTAATAGTAGTAAAGTATTTGTACCTACTATATGCTGAGCTAGTAATAGTAATATGTACATACTTAACACATGCTGAGACTGACAATAGTATGCATGTATAATATATAATCTTCCGCCATACCGTATTGAGTCTAATGCTGGACAAGATATAGTCTTTCTACTGAAAACCATGTTGTATGCTGAGTTTCTATAGTAACATGATTTGCTATTTCTAATATGTTTTCTAAACTTCATTTTAACCTATCATTCCACTTCTGAGATGTCTTACAGATATTACATTGCTTTACTGGGTTTCAACTGAATACGATAATATCCTGACATTTTGTACTACAACATATACTGAGCATGTTGTGCAGTTCCTAACACTTGTATTAGAATCCATATCGTGCTAACAAGTTTGTGCTAATTATAAGCCCATGCTTCTAATATCGTACCAACATTCGTAATAAACACAACACATGACTTCTAAACATTCTACTGGCCTTTAAATTGCTTTACTATACCGAGATTTACTAACTTGCCAAGGAAACTAGCTTTACATACCTTATCCCCGAACTATCCGTCTGTCGGACGAGGCTCGGCCAATACTTCAACTATTTCTCCCAACTGCATTCATAAATATGTCAATCAATACCAAATATAGCTTTGTTTTAATGAACAACATCACTTCGATGTAATTTATAGCCTAAACTTAGGCTTATCGAAAGACGGTCGAAAACTCGCTATTTTTCAGAGGTCCAGAAGGGAGAAATATTCACTTCACAGCTAGGAACACATAGACACTAGTTTGGAGCAATTCTACTTACCTTAGCTCGGCAGATCGACGATTCGTCGGCCGTATTTCACGAAACTAAATCCATAGGAATGCTCTCTGCTGCTAAATACCTCAGTATCTGGGGTTAATTTGAGTTTGGACAATGTTTAGCAGCGTAATCGGATGAAAATTATATTACCCCCTTCGTTCTTTTCTCTTCTCTGATGTTTCCTCTCTGTTTCACTGAAAATTATAAGTTTATATGATTTAAAACCGAAGTGGGGCTTTATATACTTGGGCCTAGACAAGGCCAACGTGTCACGGAGCCAACGCGGAGGCTTCACCTCCGTGACACACTGCCATCGCGGAGGGGCTCTGCCTCGGCTCCTTCCGCGATGGTTCGACAGGTTTCTCGTCCGATCTTTTCCCGGGCCTTTCTCTGAACGTATGGCCTTCAAATATGCTTAACCAACGTGCGAATAGGTCATCTAAGTGCCGGGAATCCTACGGGGTATAACAGAACCCAACCTCATTGTTGGGTTCTTTATTGACATCATCCGCTTCCTACTTTGTCAGGAAGTGTGAGTTTGAGAGTAATCAAAAAGTGGGGCCATTGCCGGGAATACGGCTAAGATTAGATTAATTGCTTGCATTTAACTTTTGATTATTATTTTCTTAATTACATTTTCTTTTTGTTTTTGGACACCCACAGGTTTTTTCTTGGTGAATGGCAAGTACTCGATGGAGTGGAAACCCCTGATTCCTTTGGACCTAGAACTTGAAAGAGCACTACGATGGATGGAGAACCAAGAGAAGAAAGATGCCCATCTTGTTGAAGAAGCTAGACAAGCCGAGCTAGCTTGGCAAGCTACACTTCAAGAAGCCGATGTTATTCGAGATGAGGTTGTCAATGCTAGTCGCCGTGGAAGGGGCAACAGAGGCCAAAGATATGCCCCTCAATTCGTTGATGAGGATGACTTGGACATTGATGATGTCTGGTCAACCGAAGTTATTGTACCACCACCTTTCCCTGCTGGGAAAAAATTTGACATCACTAGCACCATGATTCAATTGTTGAACATGAAGGGGGTGTTTATTGGTCACGCAACTGATGATGCCAACCTGCACTTAATGAACTTTTTTGGAATATCCAAGACATACAAGTTGCCCGGATTCAGCCAAGAGGAAATAAGGATAAGACTCTTCCCATTCTATTTGTCTAGGGAAGCCGTTTTATGTTATCAGAGTTGCCCAACAACTCCATTACCAACTGGAGGGCGCTCAAACAATCTTTTCTAGAGAGATTCTTTCCACCCTCGAGGATGTTGTAGCTTAAGGCTGAAATATATGATTTCCAACAATTGAAGACAGAGGCACTTCACGAAACCTAGTTAAGATTCAAGAAGAAGTTGACTAAGTGCCCAAACCATAAAATTCTTGATGATAGTTTGTTGGAGATTTTCTATAGATCACTGAATAACAGTACTAAAGTTATAGCAGACATAGTGGCAGGAGGAGCATTGATGAGCCACACCTGAGAGCAAGCTTCCACTATTCTAGACAGAGTGACAAAAACAAACAAAGCATGTCATACCTGGGAAGCGGAAGCAGCTGCTGGTACGTATGTTGTTGGTTTGACTGCAGACCAACGAAGGAAGGAGGAAGAACATGACCAAGAATTAGCCTATATGTGCACATAATAGGACCTACTCACAAAGTATATCATAGGTGCTGGAGCTAGAAAAGTTAATGCAGTGAGAACATAGGGACAGGAACCAGGACCTGAGCACTCAAATTTCGAGGAGGAGGCAAACTTCTTAGACAACTAGATGGTAGGTTTCTGAGCCAACGCCCAAGGGTCTAGACAAGACACTTGGCACCAAGGTTTTGGAAACCAAGATCAAAACCAATACAGAGACAATTACAATCGGAATGGCTACAGAGACAGAAGCTGAGGTCATGAATAAAAGGGGGAATGAAGAAGGAATCACAGTTACCGCAATGATCGAGTAGGATTGTACGTGCCTCCAAATGCACGTGAGGGGGAGGCTGGACAGTCAAAGTTGGAGAGCATGATGGCTGAGACACTAAAGAAGGTTAGATTCACAGATGATCGACTGAAAGACATTTGTGGAGATATATCTAGCATGGGTAAAAGAGTTAAGTCATATGCCACAGCTATCAACTAGATTGAACAACAGCTGGGTTAACTGTTAGCATTCATGAACCCTAGGCAAAAGGGTACACTACCTAGCAACACAATCCAAAATTTGATGAATGATGATCACTGCATGGCTGTGATGACTAGGAGTGGAAAGACCACAGTTGATCCCCCTCTGCCGATTGTAGTTGAGCTTCAAAGGAAGAAAGAAAGCATAATTGATGATGAGGAAGAGGTTACTGAGCATGAGGAGAATACTGAGTTGACTGAGGCTCAAGTTGTTGAGAAGGAGCCTGAGGCTGAACAAGGAGAGAAACAAGGGGCCACATAGATTTATAAGGCTATCCCACGACCACCACCACTGTTCCCTCAAAGAATGAAGAAGAAGGAGGAGAATGGTAAGTTTTTGAAATTCCTATCTATGCTAAAATAATTATCTGTAAACATACCATTGGTCGAGACATTAGAATAGATGTCAGGATATTCCAAGTTTATAAAGTACCTTGTTACTAAGAAAAGGTCCATGAACTATGAGCCCGTGGATAACGTGCATCATTGCAGCGGTATAGCCTTACCGGTCCTTGCCTAAAAAAGGAGAATCTAGGTGCCTTCACCATTCCATGTACTATTGATGATTGTGAGTTCGCGAGGGCACTCTGCGACTTCGAAGCAAACATCAATATGATGCCTTTAGTTGTGTTTAAATAGCTAGGCTTGGGAGCCTCCACACTGACTACTATGCTACTGCTGATGGCCGACCGAACTATGAAAAAGCATGTGGGGATCGTGTTTGATGTGCTTGTTAATATGGATAGATTTCATATTCCCAGCGAATTTCATGATCCTTGATTAAGAGTTTGATTTTGAGGTCCCCATCATTTTGGGGTGACCATTCCTTACAACTGGGAGGGCTTTAGTAGATGTGGAGGCTGGACAATTAAAATTCAAACTCAATAAAGAAGGGGTCACCTTCAATGTCTGCCGGTCAATGAAGCAACCAAAGGAGTACAGAGTGGTCTCAGCAATCAAGGATGAGTATGAGTTCCTTGACGAAGTTTGAGTTGTCAAGAGACTTGCGTCGTGTCATGACATTAAATCAGGAACTTCTTAGGAGGCAACCCATGAGGTGGTTTGGTGAATCCTAAGTAATCGGACTACCTGCGTCGTGCCTCTACATTAAATCAAGCACTTCATGGAAGGCAACCCAAGTTTATTGACTTATGTATGCTTAGTGTGCAGGAGAAAAAAAATAGGTGGCATAAAGGTTGTAGAACAGACTGGTGCTACAGGTCTCAGTACGACTCGTAAGAGGATTGTATGGGTCTTAGTACGAGTCGTGGTGAGAATAAGAGATGTATCTTAGTGCATAAGTTCAGGGTATGGTTGGTCCTATGACTTGTAACTTCATTGTACAGGTCGTAGTACTCACTGTAGTTATGATCTATGCAAGGTATGGACCTCTAATTAAGAGTGACCTACATGTCATGGTATGGGCCGTACCTTCGTGGTACGAGTCGTGGGATGTTCTCGTAGGTCCACAATAAGTTTTCTTAACATCTCTATTACAAGTCCTAGGGATGAGTCATGACGGGTCAAATTGCTTAAAATAACCCGACCCGGCCCAGATTTCTTAAATCTTCCCTAAAACTATTTAAACTTCAAAATTGTCGGACCCTTCTCCCATGCACTAAAACTTGAATCCACGAGCACTCCTACGACTTCCCTCACAGCCGTAAATCAAGAACAAAAACAATTAAGCAAGATTTTTGTTCGATTAAGATTGCTAAAGTTAGTTCTAAACCCTAGCCGCTAACACGCACAAAGTGAGCAAGATTTTGCATCATTCGAGTAAGTTATTATACTTTGAATCGAGTAAACAGACCTTCATATTTGTGAAAACTTGTTTACTAATCGGGAGTCCTAAAAAAAGAAAGAAAATATAAAAGGAAAATGACTAACGATGTGCAAAATAAATGTGCTAATTGGGTAGGATTCGAACATATTAAAAATTGAATATAAGCTGCTATAACTTGAGTTATATGTTGTGAATAAAAAGGGGAGGAATGGGTAGTTGTAAAAACGTGAAGAATGCATGCCCAGACTTGGGGGAATTCTGAGTACCCAACACAAAAATGAATTCACCTGCAAATTGACTTGAAAATAAGGCAAAGATAGGTTTCACAAGCCTTCCTATGACTCGTGGTTTCACACTACGAATCGTAGGATGGCTCGTTGTGACTTTACCAATCCAAATGTGTAAAAAGTAAGAGGTAGGAAACCTAGTACGACCTGTAGTATCCTGCCACGAGTCATACCTGGTAATCTTATCTGGAATCTGAAAAGGGTTAAGTTCAAAAGTGAGAGTATGATTCTTCCTACGACTCATGGAATCAATTTATGGGTCGTACCATGAGTCGTGGAAAAATACAGAACATTGGTTTTCAAGGGGCATCCTCATACGAATCGTGGTACAAATCATACCACCATGGTATGAGTCGTACCTCAGATTCGTGGCTTTGATCTGAGACATTACGAGTCACGGTATGGATCGTACCTCCAAGGTATGACTCATACTATAGACCTGTGAAAAACTACAGAGGAACTTTTTCTTACTTTCTTTTTATCAAAGTTGGAATTCTATCCCTTTTTCTCCATAGGTACAATGACTCAGAAGAGGAAAGCATCCAAAGAAACTTCTCAGAGGGCATTGATAGATGAAACCTATGAATTTGAACATGCGAGCATCACACCTAGTGGTTCTTTGGAGGAATACAAGGTTGATAATTTTGACACTGAGGGGACCTGAACCACTAAGGCAAAAGCTAAATCCTAGGCCGAGATGGCCACTGCCACATCTGCTGGCACTCCCCAGCCTAAGGAGGGAGATGAGGAAAGAGCCTAAGAGTACAAAAGTTGATCTAATAATGATAATAGGTCCAAGGAGGCCCAATCAGGTGATGGAGAAAATGAGTTCGGATTTGAGAAGGAGGCAGCTAGTGCCGAACAAGAGTAGACTCTGCCTAGGAAGAATCGTACCATGGTGGAGAGTACTAGGAGCGCAGGAGATCTATGAACAGGGTCTTGCTCTCATTGCCAAGAACATACCCAGACGGAGAATTCAAGAAGAGCCGCGAATCCTGACCAATGCACTGAATGAGGTGGAGCAAATGAAGCGGATATTCATCTCTTATAGGTTCAATTGGATGGCTAGAACCCTAAATTGATACACTTCATAGATTTTCCGGGAGTTCTATGCCAATTATTTGGTGACCATGGAATAGAAAGCAAAGGAAGGGAAAAAGTTGAAAGATCAACCTAAATTAGAGAGCATCATGGTACGAGGCCGCACTGTTGATATATCTGAGAGCACTATTTCTTGGGTGTTATATGGGCCCCAATTCATTGGATCGTGAAGTTGCTTCACACCTAGCCATACCGAGGGAATGAAAATGAACTTGCCCCTAAAAAAAGAGAAATTCATACCACCACACACTACACGGATATGACTACCAGGTGGACCCCATGAAAAAGATCAAGCAATTAGGCATTGACGAGAGGCGAAGGTAGATTTAGTGGTTGTCTAGGGTTATTGCTAAGGAGAAGGAGGAAGCAGAATGGGTCACTAGCGGAAAGCAGGTCACTAAGAATTCATTAAACTTCATAGAAAAAGCCTGCTGGAAGTTAGTTCGCCACTATTTGGTCCCGACTGTGAATGAAAATACCCTCAGTGAAGACAAAGTAGCATTGGTGGTGTGTATCATGTCTAGATACCCCATCAACATCCCGAGGATCATTGCAGAGGAGATCTAGGATCGACCTATGGGATTGATCACTACCATCCCATTCTCGGTCTCATATTCAGGTTGTGCATAGAGGCAGGTATTAAGGTGCATCATGGTGAGGAGCGGTTGATCAAAGGACAGTGAATAGCAAATATTAGCTTACTCGAGGATGAAATGAACCTGGTAAGTCGAGCACGACTTTCTACTGCAGTACCGGTACTATGAACAATTGGGGGCTAGCAGGTGAATGACCCACCTCAAGAGTAGGACAAGACACTGGCACAGAGACTGGTCATTCAGAGGCAGCTCCCAGCACCTCCGCCGCAACACCTATGGGCCTTTCAAGCCAGACTCTAGCCGAATACATGTTAGTGCCTTAGGAATTTCTCCATAAGATGGCCAAGAGACTGACCGTAGCTGAGAAGAAGGTACAATTTATAATAGAGAATGTGAAGCCTTGGGTGAAGGCTAAGATTGAGGCGACTACACGAGTCCTACACGCCAGACTAGATAGCTTTGAGAGACACTTCAATGATCACATGGTGAATAGACTAACAGTAGAAGCCTCTGTAAGGATTTGGGTGCTTCTCGAAGCCAAGTTTCCAAGCTTTCATCACGACAATCAGTAATTCTAGCAACCCCCACTCTTCTTGACCTTAACATTGGTATAGATGAGGAGCTTGATTTGCCAGCATATTGGGAGCTGACAGGAGCTGAGAGAGAAAAAGGGAAAAAGAGGGTCTTCGATGATATTGGAGATGAGACCCTAATGAAGAAGAGAAAGAAAGAAAATAAAGAGTGCAAGCGAGCGATATTGGAGAGACAGCGGACTCGCGACAAGCATAGGTTGGAGCTGCTTGAGAGAGCAAGAGGAGCAGGTAACTCCACCACTGCTCATGCCGAGCTTGCGGGTGGAAAGGACCCTTCGGGCGAGCCACATTCAGTCCTAGTGATTCCAGAGGTCATAGAAGCAACTGCTACTGTTGAGGGGGTAACTATTCCCCCTATTGATACACCATTAAGTGCATCGATCGCCGCCAGCGCCATGACTGCAGAGGAGGTACTACCTCCGCAAGATGATAGGAGCTCTTAGTGCGCCACAGGTATGTTCCCTTCCTTATGATTTATATTCAATGCTTCGGGGATGAAGCATGCTTTTAAAAAGGGGAGGGGGTGTACTTTTATTTTTGGTATTTTTTGATTCGTCCGAGGGTTTTTTCTTGCCTTGTTTCTTTTTCCTTGGGCATGCTATATAGTAGAACCAACATGTTTAGGATGTTCTTGTTTAATTAAAAAGTAGCTTAGGATTACTCAGCCAATAATTTGCACTAGTTTTGAAGTTCTTAAAAATTTACCCTGTTTAAAAATTTTTATGGTTAGTTATGTACTTTTTGATTGCAAAGCATGATTTCTATGGATCTTTTTGTGTTATTTAGTGTATTAGCATGAGTAGTTCTAGTTAGCCGTTTATAAATTGGACAGGTAGAATGAATGAAAAACATGTACCATGAGTGAGTGAGGTCTATACCTAGTTCAATACTGTGTAGAGGATCTAGAACTTGCCCGGTTGGTCTTTACATAGGTTTTAGGATGGTTGGTTAGGAAAGGATCATAGGCCATTTTTGTTTAGCCCATTTTAGCTTAAAGTACACGACCAGAATAATACGATTCCCTTGATCCCGATTGAGCCTTAAATGAACCATTTTTCTTTGATTAACTGTACCCATTATTTATAATAAACCTGTTTTGGCTCTGGTCCCTCCTTGAACATTGTGAACCTCAACCTAGGTAAAATGCCTAAGTTGAGGGTGGCTATAGTAGGGGTGCATGGATCTTGGGAAGGTGAAAAGGAAGAGAAAAGAAAAATGGTTAAAGATGAGGTGTGGTGCGACAAGACAAAAGAATAAAAAGAAAATTTGAAATGAAGATACAAAAAAGAGAAAAATGAATGAAAATTTGAAAGCACACCATACCCATACAATTGCATAAAAATGGTGAAAAGAGAGGAAAAAGTTGAAAATGCAAAAAGGAAGAAAAAAAGTGAAAAGTGGAGCCATGTGTATGTAGTGCCAAGGAGGGTTTAGTCACTAAAAGATTTCATATCTACCATACCCAGCCTGAAAGCCTACATTACAAGCCGAATCAAGTCCTATAGTGTTCCTATCCTGACCATTCGAAGAGTCGAAGTAGAGAAAATAAAAGCAAGCCTATGGTATCTGATGTGCAGTATTTGGAACATCATTGTGAGGGTGAGAATCTTACTTGTTCAGTCCCATGTTTCATACTTTTATATACGTGTGAGTGGGGGACTTCATTTCCTGTGAGGGTACTTGGTTTGTGTTTCATTCTGTCAGTTGTCCATGTAAAAAACATTGGTGATGACTTGGCTATCTGCTAATAGCTAGATGATGTATCTTGATCCCTACTTATCATGATTTGTGGTTACTTTATGTGCATATGCTTGTTTAGTTTACCAAAAAAAGGGTCAAAAGTTGTTTGGGTTTATGGTTAAAATTATGATTGATGTTGGCTGTAGTATCCTAGGTTTATTTTATAGTTAAGATTCATTTTTAGTTTTTTTTACTGTTTTCTTTGTCTAAGGACATTCAAAAGTCTTAAGTTGAGGGTGTTGATGTGCTGTGAGTTTACAACACTTTCGACGCTTAAAACTGAGAAAATAGCATGGACTTAGATATGTTTATATGGATATGAGGTGCTTTTACTTTGTTTTCATGGAAAATAGGTTTTGGAGCAAAAATGAGCAAATGATGCATAAAAGTGCAAAAAATCAGCCAAGTACCAATCTCAATATGAGTCGTACCAATCTCAGTACGAGTCGTACTAAGACTCATGGAAAAATTCAGAAGTCTAAACAATGCGAAGGAAAACTACGACTCTCAGTACGAGTCTTACCAAGATTTTACGAGCCATAACTGGAGTCGTGGAAAACTTCAGAGAAAATTTGCACAAGTAGTTTCTTGGTACGGGTGGAACCCATGGATCGTAACATCTACCTACGACCAGTACCAGGAGCTATGGAGAGATTTAGTGATTCTTAAAGACTTGGCAGAACTCAAAATACAACAAGCAATTACGAGTCATAGGAGCAAGGTACAAGGCATACCACAACACTCGTAGAAATCTTCAGAAGATGTCAAAGTTCTCAGGGCCAAGACACAGATGGATTGTACGACTTGTAGGACCATGGTACAAGTTGTACCAATTGCCAACATTTAGTCAATTCTACGGCAGCCAAGGAACGTACGAGATACAGGTATGACCCGTACAATCCTATTATGGGTCGTATGACTAATCGTAGGACAAGTCAGCGCCAGATATAAAAGTTTCCCTGTTAGCGTAGGAAAAGGTTTTTGATGTCTGTATAAATACCTTTTATATTTTTTTAGTAGAAAGAGAGATGAGTAGACGTGTGATTACATTGTGAGAAGATTTTTTAGTTAATAGTTTGTGAATTATTATCATGTTTTGGAGAGCAATTCTTGAGATCAACACTTGTTTTTCTCAATTGTTCTTGTTTTGTTCATCAATATTCAAAGCAGGTTTTCTTCCAATTATTGTTGTAAGTATTTAATTATGTGATTACCTAGGAATACTAATTATAATCTTACAATCACGAGAGGCTAAAACCTCCACAACTAGGATTGTGGGAACCATGGTGAATTAACGAAATAGGATTACACAAAGTGCTTCAAAACCAATGCTAAACACTTGTATTGTATTCTCTTCATCTTTAAATGTTTCTTAACGGTGCACAATGTTAGGACTTTCTTGAATTCTTTACTTACTTGAGCCTAGAGAAGTACAAATTAGGAAAACAGAATTTCAACAAAGTCTTAATTTTTATGATTATTATATGACTTGAGCTACGATCGCAGGAAAGTTAATTTGGAACATATTGATAACGGTTAGTTTAAAATCGCTCATGAGACCTGACCCGGTGATTGAGTATAGTCATCCAGTAGGGACGAACCAGTCATTTGGATGAACCGTAGTTATTAGTTCTACAAGTAAGCATTGGGATTGATCACGCATATATACCCGAAGTATTTATGAACCCATAGGGAATACTTACCCTAGTTATATGCAAATCTTGATAACAACCACAATTGTGATCTTGTTTTATTATATTTTTTTCTCTAAGCTCCCCAATTTGGAGATAACTTACAAATAAGTTTAAGTATCGACATTTATCTAGTTCTTACCTTATTCTCTATGGTTTCGACCCCAACGTATTTATTGGGTTCTTTATTGACAATGTCCGCTTCATACTTTGTCAGGAAATGTGAGTTTGAGCATTATCAATAAGTAGTTCTGACTTAGTCTTAGGACATCAGTTTTGAGCTATTAGTATAGTACAAATATATATATATATATATATATATATTTGCATAATTATGTCTTTAGTTTGAAGTACTACTTAGCACCAATTGGGTCGGGGTTCAGCCACCCAGGTTTTAAAAACTACGTGCCACCATAGGTTATTAGCTCGAATGGTCCTCGGTTTGGTGATCACACAACCATGGCTTTATACACTGGCAAGATATATTGGATCCTACCAATGGGGAGTATAAATTGAACTCCACGTTTAGCTCATGTGGTTATATATCGGTTAACAGGCTCTCCCACAGTACAATTATAGTCTCCAATTTAGTCTCAATTTTTAGACTTCATTATATGTGCAAGACCCTAAAACCATTTTTACCAGCATTTATAGTATTTTCTCATTTTCATGTTACTTTAAGTATTTATGCATTCAGATAGGGTCATTGCATGTTAGCTCAGCTATATCTTCAGATTTTACTAGCATGCCTATGTTTTCAGTTGCATATCTCACATGCTCAATACATTCAAAGTATTGACCGCATACTCTTTATGCTATATTGTTTCATGATATAGGTTAAGGTACCCAAACTCAGCATCACAACAAGATATTCATCTAGCGACATCCAATAGTCTGGCAGCGGTGATCCCTCATCTTCTGAATATCAAAGTATCTTTATTTCAACTATTTGTCATTTTCACTTTTTAGAGGGGGCTTTTGCTAGTAGCTCATCAGTTTTAGAAGGCTTTCAGACAGAGTGTATTATTTTCAGCTTTATATTCCTAGTGTTGTTTTAAGACTTCACCTTTTATCAACTATTATCCTTTTATATAAGAGAACAATTTGTTCACATATAGCTTCCTCTCAGAATTTCTTATAAATTTGTGATATTTTAGAATTATATCATGCCATCGGTTAGCTTGGGGTCACTTGTGTCTCAAGACACTGTGTCGTGTTTAGAGTGTAGATTCAGGCTGTGACTCACATAGTGTACCCCTGCATATCTTAACATTATTCTACAAGTAGATAATGACACAATAATAAACATTAGATTAGAAGAATAAAAAAGTTGTAGATGTGAGATAAGCACAATGGGGATCATCATGACTCATAGGGCTCCCCTTTATTAAATTTCACAACTACAAGACAAATAAGATTTTCTACCTAACTTTATTACTCCCTATCACAGTTCAATCCAAGAAATATGACAAAATGCAGACATGTAAGTTCTTAGACCAACAGGGGAGTATATATCTTTTAGCTGATAAACTTAAATTCTAAGAATGTTGTTACTTCTTTGGCTAAGAGCTAATCAAAATTCCATCATTTCTTGTTCTTAGGGAAGACATGGAGGAACAAAAATACCAGCATATAGCTAACTATAAACATCATTACTGCCTAGTTTGGATGTCTAGATATCATTAAGGTCCTAGATGGACCCAAAAATACCATGTTAAACCTGAACAAATAAACACTATTACATTTGGATGAATGGACTAAAGAACCTTGCTGCAAAATGATTCAAGCATCAAGATGCACTCAACCCTGATGCAACCAAAACCTCTATAAAAAGAAACTAATTCATAATCCGATCATATTTGAGATGCTTGAACATGGTCTTAAGACCAAAAAAAGTGAAAAAATGAGGACCATAACCAAAATATTTACTCCGTTGTATAATGCATTTTCCATCATTCTCACACAGGTAAACCTAGAAAAAAAGAAATCTAAGAAGACACATACAAGTCTAGACAGAAAAGCTTTACCAAATGACTGTAAATACATGTCACTCGACTATGTAGAATAGACAAATCTGGAAAAAAATGGAATAAGAGGAAATTGCAATAGAGCATAATGAATGTCTTCAACCTTTAACTATGAAACATGAAACCTGATGAAGTAATGATTCACAGATATGAAAGAGAGGTGACATGTTAACAAATGATAACTCGAGAAAAAGGTATCTTATAGCCACATAGTGCATGCGACTTTCTCTCTCAAGAATATTTCTCTCTGTGGCTTTTGACCGATATAGATAACTCCGATCGTTACCACACCATTTCCCTTCATGAGACTGTTGGCGGTCTCTCCGGCGGGACGACCTGAAGACCAACACGTACTCCCTTCCAAATCATTACAGAATACCAGCATGGCGGCTAACAAAATCTCATATGCCACAACACTAATTGAATCACCAACCTCCTCTGTGAGTTTGCTTCACCAGGAATAAGAAAAGGTGAAGGCCAGAAAGACAACGCACAATGGGATGTTGGATGTTATTTCTAAAGCAAAAGACTACTATGGCATAATGACAAATAAACATAGAAGGACAATAGTGGGGAGCTTTCTTGAACTTAGACCACAAATTGACGTTACTTGGTCAAAACTTTCAGAGAAATTTCAACTCAAAGACTCAATCAAGATTGGAGTTTAGGATAATTTCAATGTTTTTATGAGCTTTACTAATGATGAAGATTTCAATTTCATTATGTACAAGAGGGTTATTGAGGTGGAGGATCAACAAATCTAGATTAAAAAATGGATAGCAGATTTTAAACCGAAAGAAGATCTACCCATAGTCCCTATATGGATTCTATTGCCAGGTCTGCCCATTTCATAAGCACAATCGGCACTACGTCCAACAAATTAAGGAGGAGGAAGGTAATCTTATAAAACTTGATATTGCTACTAAGACCATGAATAGGCCAAGCATGGCTAAAGTAAGAGTGGAAATTGACCTTCTCAAGCTTTTAGTTCATAAAGTTTGGGGAGGAATGGAAGATGATAACATCCCTCTGAAAGGATACGAGAAAAAAATTAGAAAATGAAAATATTCTTAAATTCCATAAAAAAATTTAGAAAATTAGGCCATAACATATCCAATTGCAAGGTGTTAGAAAAGAAACGGTTCGAGGAAAAAAAAGAGTTGAAGATAACTCAAAGGAGGAAGATAAAAAATAAAAGAGCTTGAGGGAAAGTAGAAAATGTCTAGTTATGGTGACCAAGATTAAAAAAAATGAACTTGACAGCCTGCAACCTAACAAAGATCCAACTCAGGAAACAAGAGGTAGGGAAGCTCATAATGGGAGTAGGAGTATGAACAAGAAGCAAAGTGGAAAAATCAAAGAGGGAAAAGTGAACTCCCAAAAGCTATGTTCAAACCTACTAGATCCATATTTGGAGTCGATAAACCATGTCCTACCAACACTCCCCTTGTTAAGGATTTTGGAACTTCCAACCACATTATAACAGAAACTACAAAGGGTAATGAAAATGCCAAAGAGCCAAGGAATGTTCAAAATAGAGATCAAGCTAATGAACGAACTTTGCCCAACTTGCAAGGACCCTACAGTGAAGGAAATATAAGGACTCAAAAGAGGGTCGATTAGGTTGAGAAAAGAACTTGGGGAAAGGTATGGAAGATCCTTAACAAAAATGATAAGAAGACAAAGGAAGTCATACAAATCAAAGATCGTAATAAGTTACAGGTGCTTCTGTTTGAAGAAAGATGGGAGACAACAATCAACAAAAAATCTAGAAAACATTCTCCAAAGAAGGGAGTAAATAAGCAGTCTCAAAATGTTGAGAGTGGCAGTAAATAAAAGGAAATTATCCTAAATACCAATATCACTCAAAATAGTTTTGATGAGCTCATGAATGAAGAAGCTATCTAGCAAAAAGAGGAAAAAAGGGAGGAAAAAAATTTTCATAAGGAAAGTGGATGGGAAGAAGATCTTGCAGCTGAATGGGCTGATGTAACATCCTCATAAGAGGAAGAAGATAACAGGTCAGAGGAGGATCCACATGAAGAAGTAATTAGTATGAATACTCTGATAACGTCAAACACCAAAGTAGAAAAGTCCAAAGTTGCAAATGTGATCAGACAATCTCCTATCACAAGGAACCAAACGCTGTCTTGTCAAAAATCTTTAAACCCCTCATCTCAATTATTAATTTTCTTAATTGGAATATAAGAGGAATGAAATCTCAAGATTCTATTGAGAGTTTGAAATATATGATTGACACCCTCAAAATCTCTATAGTTGTCATCCAAGAGCCATTTGTGTGTGACTCAAAAATTGACTATTATAAATATATTATTGGCATGGATGGATTTCATGCTAATATTAGCAACAAAATATGGATTTTCTGAAAGCAGAATATTATTTGTAATATTTATGCCAATGAATATCAGATGGTCACATGTCAAATTTCTCATACTTCCGTGGATAGGGATTTTATGTTATTTATGGTTTATGCTAAATCAAAGGCTGCTAACAAAGAGCATTTGTGGGGATATATGAGGTCTATTGCTTTTGTTACTAATATTTCGTGGGCTATTGTGGTGATTTTAATTGCATCTTGTCTTGTGAAGAAAAACTTGGACGTAAAAGTCACAGGTTGGCAAAGAGTATTTTCTTCATAGAATGTCTCCAAGATTGTGATCTCAGGGATATTGGATATTCTGATAATATGCTCACATGGTCCAATGCAAGAAAAGGAACAAATATTATATGGAAAAGATTGGACAGAATTATGACTAACAATGATTGTGATGATCTTTTCTCAACCACTTCTATTCAACATATGCCTAGAATTGCATCTGATCATTGCCCTTTACCGATTTCATTTGGCAACATGCAGAGATCTCACATTAAGTACTTTAAATTTTAAATTTTTGGCCTGATTAGGAAGATTTTGATGAAGTGGTTAAAGCTAATTGGGTGTCTCATACTAAAGGAAACATATTGTAGTAGATTCAATAGAAGCTTAAAAATACATGTAGAGCCCTGCGTACTTGGTCAAGGAACAAGGATAGTGACATTTTCTTAAGGGTTCAACAATAAGAGGAAAATATTATCCAGCAAGAAGAGGCTTATATTCATTTTGGGAACCAAATGGACTAAATGAACCTGAATAAAACTAAAGTTGAGCTCATGTTATATCACAAGCATGTTGACAGTTTTTGAGACAAAAGGCCAACTTAAGGTGGCATACAGAAGGTGATGAGAACACTAAATACTTTCACTCTATAGTGAGAGGTAAAAGAAAGTACCTGCACATGCAAAGGCTCAATGTTGATTTCAAATGGATTGAAGGAGTGGAGGAAATTGGAAAGGCAGCAGTTCATTTTTATCAAAACCTGTTTTCACAAGGCAATACTATGGTGGACACAGAGATCCTTAAGCACATCCCAAAGAGTATTACTGATGGTGATAATGAGATGCTATTGATCACGCCTTCTTTAGAAGAAGTCGAGAAGGTAGTTTTTTATATCAACCCAAATAGTGGAGCTGGTCCGAATGGTTTAAGCGGGTTATTTTATCATAAGACATGGGATACAGTTGGGAATGATATTCTAGAAATGATTAAAGTTGTCCTAAATGGCACACAAATTCTGATATTTTATGTAAACACTTGTTTAGTTCTGCTTCCTAAAGTGGATTGCCCTCGAACCTTTTCTGAGTTTAGACTAATCAATCTTAGCAATGTTACTCAAAAAATTATTTCCAAAGTTTTAATTGCTAGACTTAGTAATGTTATTCCTAAAACTATTTTTACTAACCAAAGTAGTTTTGTGCGGGACAAATCTATTGGTGAGACTATGTTGTTAGCATAAGAAATGATTAATGAAATCAAATATCCCACAAAAGAAGGCAATGTTGTGTTTAAAATAGACATGAATAAAGATTATGATAGAATATCTTGGTACTTTATATGTGATGTTCTGAGAAAGATGGGTTTTAATGAATCCTGGATTCATGTAATCTGGAATATTCTTTCCAACATATGGTATAAAGTCACTATTAATGGAAAGAGACATGGCTTCTTCAAATCCCACAGGAGGGGGGAGGGGTCAAGCAGGGAGATCCAATCTCAATATCTTTATTTAAAATAGTTGTTGAAGCACTCACTAGATTGCTTAATAATTTATATAGTACTCCTAGGTTTAGAGGTTTCTATATGTTACCAGATAGACCAAGGATTAATCATCTTGACTAAGCTGATGATTTATTATTTTTTGTGCAGGAAAGACCGACACTCTTAAGCTTATTATGGAGTTCCTAGAGAAATATGAACAAAACATCAGCCAACAAATCAATAGAGATAAAAGTTGTTTCATAATGCATGATAATACTTCTAGAAAAAGACCTGAAATTGTAGCTGATATATTACAGGTTCAAAAACTGGAATTCCCAATAATTTACCTTGGTTGCCCTTTATTTGTAGGAAGAAAGAGAATTCACTTTACAGATATTGCTACCAAAATTCTTAAAAAGCTCAACTCTTGCAATTGCAATAGATTATCATCAGGAGGCAAAATCACTCTCATTAAGCATGTTTTAAGATTTATGCCTGTTAATTTATTGTCGATTTGTCCGCCTCCCAAAGACATTTCAAGTAGACTAAGAGAACTTTTGCCAACTTTCTATGGGGCAATGATGAAGGCAAAAACATATACCACTGTCCTAAATGGTCATCTCTATGTAAACCTACTATGAAAGGAGGGATAAGAATCAGACCTCTACAGGAAATTGCTGAATCCTTTGCTGCCAATATCTGGTGACAATTGATAACTAAAAATTCTCTTCGGACTGATTTTATAACGGAAAAATATTCCAGAAGAATTCACCCTATGGCTAGAAAATTGATTTATGCTCATTCACATAACTGGAGGAGAATGATGAAGATTAAGAACAATGTGGATCACCTTACTCTAGGGAAGATTAATTCTAGTAGCATAAATTTTTGGTGGGATAATTGGATAGGTCTGGGAAGACTAGCCTAGTTTGGTGATGTTTCTATTTCCATAAGAGGCCAGGTGGCTGATTATATTGAAGATGAGAGATGGAACATTAATAAGTTACTCAATGTTCTTCCTTATAATGTCGTGTCTAAGGTGAAAGGAATTACTATCAATTCACTTATTCTCCCTAACCAACTTGTGTGGATAGACTCTGAAGATGGGAGATTCAATTGTAAATCTACTTGGAACAATATCAGGGAAGCCCATAATGGTTCTATGTTTAATAGAATGTTATGGAATAAATAGGTCCCCATTAAAATATCATTCTTTTTATGGAGAGTCTTTAGGAAGACAATTGTTGTGGATTTGAATGTTGGTAGATTTCTCTTAAATCTCTCTTCTATATGCTCTTGTTGCACTACTAATTTTAAGGAGGATGAAAACCATTTATTTGGGAAAGTATGATCAATAGAAAATTTTGGCTTCATTTTAACCAATTTCTTGGGATTAGAATGTCCAATACTACTCTAAAGTAACAGTTTCTCTTATGTTGAATGATCACTGGATCCAATCATATCCAAATAGTTGTTGTCACGACCTGAATGGCCGTGATTGAAACTGTCACGACCTAAACATAGGCTCGGATTGAGACACGGGACAAGAAATTCTGAGATGCTCCAAATCGACCCATGGCATGAACATACATCTAAATCAATTATTGATAAGTGGAGGATCATCATGAATAACATAACAGAAGTCTAAACATAACACAACATAAAAATTCATACATAAGTCTAAAGCTGAAAACAACTATGTCTGAAAAGCCTCTAATACAGACGAGTTGATGGGACAAGACCCCAACTAACTTACTATAGTCAAAAAGCTAAAAAAATGAAATACAACTGATAAGAAGGGCCCTCACAAGATTAGGACTCACCAATTGATACTGAGAAGTGCTAACTTTGAAATTATGACTAGCGGCGGGACTGAGTCTGAATATTGGAGCCTTTATCTTAAAATGATACAACATAGAGTATGCAATCAGTATGTGGAATGTACCAAGTGTGCAAGGTATGTAAAGCTGCTAAGTAAGAAAAATCATTAAATCATTAATATAATAAAACATAATCAAGACAAGATTCTAAGAGTAGGGCTTGTATGCAATTTTCTGAAATCATGATCTAAACATAACTAAACATCATAACTGAATGACCCAAAGCTAAAACCTGATAATCATAATTAAAACTAAACATTTGGGTCAAACCTGCTGAAAACATAATACCATGACTGATGTAAATGCATAACTGAACTCATGAGGATCAATGTGAGACTCATTATATAATCGACATTACCACGATAAAGCTTACATTGTCCTAACTATCTCACTCAAGTGGAGAGAGTAGTCCAAAGCTTTACCAGGGCTAAGGACACTACCATGATATCAATATCAAGCTCAAGACCCCTTAGGGGCAGGGGAAGCTCCAAAGGGGGTCCCAAATAATCTGATCATACCTACGTTGGCGCGTAGTTCTGAGGCATAGGGTTGACTGATCCTTAGCCTACTCGGTGCTAGACATTACTCCCCAAAACATGCATACGATCTCTATCATTTTTTCAATAGAGCTGACCATCGTCTAGTGATGAAGCTGACTCGTAACATGCATACATAAATCTGAATCATAACATGAGGAGCCTTGGCTCAAACGATACCACAAGCTGAACATAATTGGGAGTCATGACTCCAAAACCATGTTGTAAGCTAATTCATGAAATCATAAAAATATAATTGATCATATCGGCTTGCCCATTATTTAACATGCTTGAAATCAACTTGATTTATTTTGCAAACATGAAAATAAACATGGGTATAAAATCATACTTTCTTCATAAACTTCTCATCACACTTGAACACATATCTCATAGATCTCAACTTTCATGAACATTCATGGATGGGCATCATAGTTTAGAAAACATGAAACATAATTTATAATTTAAAACATTGTAAAATCTGCCCGTTAGTCATAATTCATTATTTAAAACACGCTTAAATCATACCCATGATTGAAACTTAGGAATTCATGCATTGGGCAAAAACCCCATGGTATCATCAATTAGAACATCATGAATTGAGAGGGAGTTGGGCATGGGTGTGGATAATTGCACTCATTCATCGCCTTACATACTTGAAGAAATCTAATTCTCACAACTGCCTTGATTTCCCAAAGAGAATTGAAGAAGAACTTCGACGAACTAGCCTTGATCACCCTCAAACCTCTAAGCTTGCATGCATGAATTAGGATAGGCTTAGAATGACTTAACCCTTCTTAAAACACTCTATTCTGAGCTTAAAACGATGTAGTTTAGGCCTTAGGAGCTTAGGAATTACGGAAAAACACTTCATAAATTCACAGGGAAAAATATACTTCCAGTCCCAACGAGGGACTGGATGGATCGTTACTAGTGACCACGACACTTGGTCGCCAGTCGTCACCTTCACTGCCAAAAATTCTCCTGGGGGTCACCACAAGGGACGCCAGATTCGTGGTGTACCCGATGACTCATTGTGGAACCCATTAGGAGCACTGCCAAACAAATATCCAACCTTAACCAACTGCTAACCACGACCCACTTGACGAATCATTGTGTTGACCCCGACTTGTGGTGACTAGTCGTTAGGTACACTATCCAAATATTTCATCTATCAGTCAACCCTTGACGACGGACCACACAATGACTCGTGGTGCTAACCACGACTTGTGGTCACACCCATGGTTACCTCAAACTTAAAATTTTCAACCAAGTCCCAGCTCTCCCCAAGAGTCACTTAACAACTCATGGTGTTCCTGACGGGTCACTAGACCACTCATTCTGTGACCTGGTGAGGAAATCCTTTTTTCTCCGTTTCAACTTCCAAGTCTAATCTTAGGATTTTTGAGGTATTAAAATATCTCCCCCTTGGGAACATTTGTCCTCGAATGTTGAAAATCATACAAAAAAGCAGAGAAATGCAATCATCATACTCAAATACTAAACATACATACTGAAAACTGACAGACTGACTGACTCCGATTTGAACTACATGACTGAACTGAATTCATGAATCACACATACATCCACTTACATGAAAGAAACTAGGGCACATGAGTTGAACATGAAACTAAATAGAGTATTAAGGAGAAACTGATACCTCAAGCTAAACTGAGCTGGAAGGGAATAGATGTGTGTATTTAGCTATTATGTCTGCTTCGACTTCCCACGTAACTCCCTCAACATGCTGATTCCTCCATAAAACCTTGATTGAAGCTAATTCCTTATTTCTTAGATTACTAACCTGATGATCCAATATCTCCACCGGAACCTCCTCATCACTAAGGCTGTCCTTCACACCGACACGATCCACCGAAACAACTAGAGTTGGATAACCCAGACACTTCTTTAAGAGCGACACATGGAAAACTGGGTGACTGAAGCTAATTGTGAGGGCAACTCCAATTCATATTCTACCTTACCAACCCGTTTCACAATCTGGTACGAGCCAACATAACGGGGACTGAGTTTCCCTTTCTTCCCAAATCTCATCACTCCTTTCATGGGGATACCTTTAAAAACACCCAATCATCAACTTCAAACTCAAGATCCCTCCTCCTCACATCCGCATAGGACTTTTGGTGACTCTGAGCTATTTTCAACCTGTCCCTTATATGCTAAACTTTCGCCATAGCCTCATGGACTGAATTTGGACCTATCAATGTAGCTTCATCAACCTCAAAACAACCAATAGGAGATCTACATCTCTACCCATAAAGAGCCTCAAATGGAGCCATCTAAATTATATAATGATAGCTATTGTTATATGCAAACTCAATGAGAGGAAAATGGTCATCCCAACCACCCTTGAAATAAATTACACACGCTCTCAACATTTCCTCGAGAGTCTGAATAGTCTGCTCTACCTAACTATCTGTTTGTGGGTGAAATGTTGTACTAAGCTTGACCTGAGTATCAAGTCCCTTTTGAAATGATCTCCAAAACTGGGAGGTAAATTGAGTGCCTCTATCTGATATGATGGGAAAGGGAATTCCATGCAATCGAACTAGCTCCCAATGTATAATTTAGCATAATCCTCCAATGAATCAGTAGTTTTGACCTATAGGAAATGAGCTGATTCGATCAAGCTGTCCATAACCACCCAAATGGATTCAAATTATTGATGAGCGTGCAGAAACCCTGTGATGAAGTCCATATGAATCTCCTCCCACTTCCAAGTAGGAACACTGATGTCTTGAAGCACACCTCCCAGTCTCTGATGCTCCATTTTCACCTGCGGACAATTTGGACACTTAGCCACAAACTCCGATATGTCCCTCTTCATGCCATTCCACCAATAGACTTCCTGTAGGTCATGGTATATCTTGGTGGTACCTAGATGTATAGAGTATCTAGAACCATGAGCCTCACGCAACATCCAATCTCTCAAATTATCAACATCCGAAATACACAAATGACCTTGATATCGGAGCACATCATCTCCCCTTTTGGAGAAGACCTCCACCTTATGATTCTGAACAGATTCCTTCAACTTCACCAAAATAGGATCCTCGTCTTGACTAGACTTAACATCGGTCACCAAGGATGATTCTAACCCATTCTGCACAATAACGCCACCTTCGGTCGAGTCAACCTAACGGACTCTCAACCGTGCAAGCTGATGCACATCCTTCACCAGCTCCTTCCTTCCCTCATCTACATGGAACACACTTTCCATGGAAAGACTACTAAGAGCATATGCTACCACATAGCCTTGCCCAGGTGGTAAAGGACACTTATATCATAATCCTTGAGTTGCTTCAACCACCTCCTTTGACGTAGACTTAGATCCTTCTGGGTAAACACATATCGTAGGCTTTTTTGGTCCGTAAACATATCTACGTGGACCCCGTATTGACAGAACATGGCCCAAAAATGCCACTGAGTTCAACCAAAACTTGCATTTACTGAATTTACCATACAAGTGGCAATCCTTAAGAGTTTGTAGCACCACCCTCAAATGAGCGACATGCTCCTCTTCACTCTGAGAATATATTAGGATGTGATCTATGAACACAGTCACAAACATATCCAAGTATGGCTTGAACACCCTGTTCATCAAATCCATAAAAGCTGCAAGAGCATTCGTTAGTCCAAAAGACATAACTACAAACTCGTAATGACCATACCGAGTCCTGAAGGCTATCTTTGAAATATCGCTCTCCCAAACCCTGAGCTGATGGTATCCAGATTTGAGATCTATATTTGAAAAGCACTTAGCACCTTGAAGTTGATCGAAAAAATAGTTAATCCTAGAAAGAGGATACCTGTTCTTGATGGCGGTCTTGTTCAATTGCCAATAATCAATGCATACAAAGAGAACTATCTTTCTTGCGAACAAAGAGAATGGGTGCATCCCATGCTGATTTTCTAGGTCTAATGAATCCCTTTTCTAAAAGGTCATTTAACTGCTCCTTCAACTACTTTAGCTCAGTTGGAGCCATTCTGTAAGGAGGAATAGATATAGGCTACGTACCGGGAAAAAGGTCAATACCAAAATCGATTTCCCTCTCAGGAGGGATTCTCGGTAGATCATCTGGGAACATTTCTGGATACACACATACTACTGGAACTGACTGAATATTTGGGGTCTCGAACATAGAATACTTAACCTTAACTAGAAGGTACATGCAACCCTTAAAAAATATCTTTTTGGCCTTAAGGTAGGAAATGAAATGACCTACAGGCACAACTGAACTACCCTTCCACTCTAAGACTGGTTCACCTGGGAATTTGAACTCTACTGCATGGGTTCTACAATTGGCTAAGGCATAACATGCAAACAACTAATCCATGCCGAGAATAACAACAAAATCGGTCATGGTTAACTCTACTAAATCTACTGAGGTGACTTTCTGAAGAATAGTGACAGCACAATTTCTATATACCCGTCTAACTATAACTGAATCACTGACTGGAGTAGAGACCGAGAAGGGTTCTGATAAGATTTTGGAACTGACTCCTAAAAATACTAGCAGCATAGGGCATCATAAAAGATAAAGTAGCCCCTGGATCTAACAATGCATAAATATCAAGATGGAATACTCGCAATATACCAGTGACTACATCTAGGGAGACCTCTTGCGCTTGATGGGATGCTAGGGCATCAAATTCGTTGTTGGCGCTGTCCGCCACCTGTACTAGTAGATGCCCCCTGCTGAGCTGCGGGTGCTGGTGGGGCTGCTAAATTGGAAGCTTGGCCTCCGCCCCTATCATGACCCTATCTGGCTGCTGGAAAATCTCTAAGCATATGTCGGGGCTTCCCGCACCCGAAGCAAGCACCTATACCCACTAAACACTGACATGTGTGTCTCCAGCCACATCAGCTACACTCTAGAGGACTGGTCTCTGTAGGTCTGCTCTTCTGACCCCTCGAGCCTGATGCTCGTCCTCTCTGATCGTGCCTGAACTTGGATGGCACACTCATAGCCGAAGGCGCTGGGGGTGAATATTTCTGGTGGGACTACTAACGGTGTCCACTAAGACTCTAGTGGGAGAATCTGAAGCTATTTCTCCCAGCCCTCTTGGCCTCCCTCCTCCGCTCACTCATCTGTACCGCCTCCATCTACTGGGCGTACAAGATTATCTAAGTAAATTCAATGTCCTGATGAAGCATCGTGGTCTAGCAATCCTTGACTAGATAGTCCGCTACCCTATGTACGAACCGGCTCATTCGGTCCCTCTGATCTGACACCATCTCAAGTGAATACCTGGACAAGCTAGTGAATTCAAAGGTATAATCCTAAACTATCATCTTCCCTTTCTTTAGATTCACAAACTTAGCCGCTTTTATCTCCCTCATCTCCCGAGTGAAGAACAAATCTAGAAAAGCAGCATGAAACTCATCCCAACTAATAGGGACTGCTCTAACCATGCTACTATCCTTCCATTGCTTGAACCAAATGTACGAAACCTGCTTCAACTGGTACGAGGCTAAATCAGTGCAATCCTCCCCAGTCACTCCCATAATCTGGGTGATCTTCAAAATCTCCTCAATGAACTCATGTGGATCCTTGTCCACCTTTGACCCAAGGAACTCGAGAGGGTTCATCCTCAAAAAATCCCTAACTCTTTCCACTACCGCATTCCAATTCTGAGGGACATGCACTACCGCCTGCTGATTAACCTGGGCGGTCAAGTCCAGGGCTAACATCTGAATGGCTGCCCTGAACTTTGCATAGGCAACCGACTCGGGTATATGCTCTTCGTGGGCTGGTGGGGCCTGGTGGTGCCCGTCTCCATTGCCATTCTCATGGCCATTCCCATTTCCATTTCTCCTTCAATTAACTCTGTGAAGAGGCATGATTCTGCAAACGTGTGTAGCATGAGTTAGAAGGACAGAGAGACATTTCATCGCACGACTTAGATCATGAAAGAAGGGAACATTTCCTAAACGTATCATAGCCTCTTTGTCAAAAGTGTGGAATGCTTCACACCCATAAAAAAGACTCGACTTAACACGACTTTTGAACACCCTAGGACACTTCAAAACATAATGCTCTGATACCAAGTTTGTCAAGACCCGAACATAAGCCCGGATTGAGACACGGGACAAAAAACTTTGAGAGGCTCCAAGTTGACCCATGGCATGAAGATACATCTAACTCAATCATAGATAAGCGGAAAATAATCATGAATAACATAGCAGAAGTCTAAACATAACAAAACATCAGAATTCATACATAAGTCTAAAGCTAAATACAACTATGTCTGAAAACCTCTAATATTGACGAGTTGATGGGACAAGACCCTAACTAACTCACTGTTGTCTGAAAACTGAAAAGCCGAAATACAACTGATAAGAAGGGCCCTCACAAGATGAGGACTTACCAATTGATACTAAGAAGGGCTAACTTCGAAAGTCTAACTAGCGGCAGGACTGAATCTGAATATCGGAGCCTATATCATAAAATGATACAACATAGAGTATGCGGTCAGTACGTGGAATGTACCCAGTGTGCAAGGTAAGTAAAGCCACTAAGAAAGAAAAATCATTAAATCATGCATATAATAAAACATAATCAAGACAAGATTCTGGGAGTAGGGCTTGCATGCTATTTTTTGAAATCATGATCTGAACATAACTGAACATCATAACTGTATCAAATGACCAAAGCTGAAAACTGATAATCATAATTAAAACTGAACATTTGGGTCAAACCTGCTGAAAACATAATATCATGACTGATGTACATGCATAATTGAAATCATGAGGAATAATGGGAGACTCGTCATATAACCGACATTACCATGATAGAGCTTACGTGGTCCCGACTATAACACTCAAGTGGGCAGAGCCATCCAAAGCTTTGCCAGGGCTAAGGACGCTACAATGATATTAATATCAAGCTCAAGGCCCCTTTGGGTAGGGGAATCTCCAAAGGAGGTCCCAAATAATCTGATCATACCTATGTTAGCGCGTAGTTCTGAGGCAGAGGGTTGACTGACCCTTAGCCTACTCGGTGCTAGACATTACTTCCAAAAACATGCATATGCTCTCCATCATTTTTTTCAAGGAAGATGACCATTGTCTAGTGACGAAGCTGACTCATAACATGCATACATAAATCTGAATCATAACATGAGGAGCCTTGGCTAAAACAATACCACAAGCTGAACATAATTGAAAGTCTTGACTCCAAAACCATGTGGTAAGCTAATTCATGAAATCATAAAAACATACCTGATGATATGGGCTTGCGCGTTACTTAACATGCTTGAAATCAACTTGATTCACTATGAAATTATGAACATAAATATGGGTATTTCAAAATCATACTTTCTTCATAAACATCTCATCACACTTGAACATATATTTCATACATCTCAACTCTCATGAACATTCATGGATGGGCATCATAGTTTAGAAAACTTGAAACATAATATATAATTTAAAACATTGTAAAATCTGCCTATTAGTCATAATTCATTATTTAAAACATGCTTAGATCATACCCACGATTGAAACTTAGGAATTCATGCATTGGGTAAAAACCCCATGGAATCATCAATTAGAACATCATGAATTGAGAGGGAACTAGGCATCGGTGTGGACAATTTCACCCATTTATTGCCTTACACACTCGAAGAAATCTGATTCTCACAACTTCCTTCATTGCCCAAAGAGAATTGAAAAAGAACTTTGAAAAACTAGCCTTGATCCCCTCTCAAACCTCTAAGCTTGCATGCATGAATTAGGATAGGCTTAGAATGACTTAACCCTTCTTAAAACACTCTATTATGAGCTTAAAATGATGTATTTTAGGCCTTAGGAACTTAGGAGTTATGAAAAAGCCCTTAATAAATTTGCAGGAAAAACATACTCCTAGTCCCAATGAGTGACTGGAAGGGTCGTTACCAATGACCACGACTCATGGTCACCAGTCGTCACCTTCATTGAAAAAATCTCCTGGGGGTCACCACGGGGGACGGTACGACTCGTGGTGTACCCAACGATTTGTGGTGGCACCCGTTAAGAGCACTGCCAAACAAACATCCAACCTTAACCAACAACTAACCATGACCCACTCGACAAATCGTGGTGTCGACCATGACTTGTGGTGACTAGTAGTTAGGTACACTGTCCAAATAATTCATCCTTCAGTCAACACTTGACCATGGACCACTCAGTGACTCGTGGTCACACCCGTCGTCACCTCAAACTTAAATTTTTCAACCAACTCCCAGCCTTTCCCCATGAGTCACTTAACGACTCGTGGTGTTCCTGACGTGTCACTGGACGACTCGTCCTGTGACCTGGTGCAGGAAATCCTATTTTCTCTATTCCAACTCCCGGGTTTGACCTTACG
The DNA here is from genome assembly GCA_035772735.1 of Datura wrightii. Taxonomy (NCBI): domain Eukaryota; kingdom Viridiplantae; phylum Streptophyta; class Magnoliopsida; order Solanales; family Solanaceae; genus Datura; species Datura wrightii. Next base: position 61,467,391 of record JASDFA010000016.1, on the reverse strand, counting down.
GTTTTTGAGGTATTACAGGAACCCACACTAACCCTCTGATGGCGAACTATCCAAACCCAACTAATTTTCCTAAAGCCCCAACATCAAGAAAGAAGATAATACTTTTATAAATAAATTAAACAGTCAAACAATAAAACCCAACTAAAAAAACAAACATTCCCAAGATTTGATTGTAATTGCAATTTTGACATCTATGTACATGTCTAACATCGATAAAAACTAGATATAAGTAAAACTAAAAATATCCGAATGAGAGACATCTTCAACTTTGGAATAGAAAACATATCCTGCATCTCTCACCTTTCAAGAGTCTGCTGCTGCTCTAAAGATGAGATTTTGAGATGAGCTTCTGTGATTAGATTCTACACTCAGAAAAGAAGTACAAGAGTAGGCATCAGTACAAACATAGTACTTGTAGGCATCATCAGTCGATGTTACATAATAACACCCATACATATAGACAATAATGTGCATTTAATCCAAAAAATAATTTATAAATAAGCTTACTCAGTTTATGAATTAAATTCTACTTAGGTGCTAACCGGCCCGCTCACCAAATTAGGCCATCCCTGCAGCAATCACTTGACCGCTGCCATGGTCTCATCGTGGCAGAATATGTCCCGCAGCAGCAGTACTGCTTGGAAGTATCTCAACTTAGTTGTTCATTCAATATTTCACTAACTCCTTACAACCAATACATCATTACAAACATCCACATTTGCCACATTCAGCAATAAAACAGTAGATATCACGTAACTGCATAGGGTATATAATGAGTCATTTCCAAAGATTGCACATCAATCACTAATTTCTTTCCATTATTCTATCCATCAAGTCATCCAAGCCTCAACAATTCAGACAACATGCACATGACCACAAGTTCATTTCAGTTAAATGCACATACTCAGTCTGAGTCTCACAATTCTTACAAGCATTAACAACATAAAAATGGTGACATGCCGGGCATACACCTCCTTCACGTCACCATAAACACTCGATCACTGAATATTGATGTATACACATGACATAGAGTCTTTTTGACCTTCAAATCATGACCTATAGGAGACTCGAGAAATTCATGTATTGTACCGGCATGGCACCAGCTACCCCTCATATGCTTGTATGGATGCTCCTCTCAGATATCTCAATCAATCTTACTCGCCTGGATGCTCCCCTCGGGCATGAGCCACTCAACGCAGGATATTCATATTATCCACATTCATCCTCATAATTCATACATTAACATTAAGTTGTTGTTATGACTTTTAGGAGGTCTGATTCTACCCCCATTAACTTAACCCTTTTTAATGGATCAATTATTCTTAACAAGTACAAAAGACATGCATCAACATACACAGTTTATTTCACATTGCATAGGTAACTACACCACATTAGAGTCACAAAATTAGGGAATTCACAAAGTATAGTAAAACATTTAATATCCAGAGACTTCATACACATTACGATTCCACATCAATGCATAACATTATGGAAGGTCTAACTCCTTCTAAACCATAACCTATCTTTATTTGGAGGATTCGAATGACAATCACACAGCTGGAGCTTTGCCCTTCTCAATGCCTTTGAACGCTCAAAGTCTAAAGACATTAAAGGAACATAATTTCAATAATCTACTATCAAAATAAATGTTTCGGGGATTCAAACCCTCCCCAATCTACCCATTATCCTAACCACCTCATTTACCATTGTTGAATACTTATTTATTACCTCCCTCAAACCCTCTTTAAGGAAATTTAGGGTTAAAGACTCCATTTCCACCTAGTTCTAGGTTTCAAGTCCCACTAGAACCATGTTTTATAAGAACAACACAATAAGGAGCGATCATTACTTCCTTTTGAACTTAGAATCAACACACATAGTTTTCCAATTCTTTCATCCCTAGCTCTACCAACCTCAAATTTTCTTTCTAGAAATTTACCATTAGAGGTCCCCCTCCCCCCTTGATTTTACAAGGCTAAGGAATCAAAGCAACTCTTACCTTGGAAAAGGGAAGCACTCCGCTCTTGGGAAGATCACCTCTAACTTTAGAAATCTGTACTTTCGAAATAATGGTGTAAAACCCCTGAAATCTCACTTAAAATCCATTTTTTGATTCTCGTCATCCACTGTAGAGGTTGCTTTTCTGCTACAGTGGACCCGCTACGGCATTTGGGACACTGGTACAGCTGATCCAATGGTTATCCCCCCGATCTGTTATAGCGGAACTCTGATCGTCACGATGGTTTCGCTGCAGTAGAACTCCCACCTCTGCAATGGTCCCCCATATCCAGTAGCTCCCAATTCCTACTTTCAACTCAGTCCTCAACATCAAAATTTCACCATCTCATTTCATAACACCTTTATAAGCACCATCTAGGCTAGTTAGAGGGTTCTAGGCTTATTCCCCTCAAAATGTCGTATGGGTCATTACAGTTGTAATCCAGATTATTCCTTATTTGATTGTGTGGAAAGCTAGATGCAAAACTAGATTTGAAAGTGTGAAGATGTCTACTCAAAGAATTATTCATGCTATTAACTAGTAACTCAATTTGGTTATTCATAAAAGGCTCAATAGTATCCCTCTGTTCCAGCAAACTGATCAACTGTACAAGATTATTGAGGAAGCCTAAGAACAGATATCTTTGATGCCGATCAAATGGAATTTTCCAAAGGAAAGCTTTGTAAAGTTGAATACTGTTAAACTACAGCCATTGCCATGTATTTGAGGGTCAAGTTGAGGCAGACTTACTGCCATGAACAAGTAAGAAAAGCTTCCATTGAAGAAGAGAAAAACTTTACAGATTTGAAAAAATGAAAAATTGACTAACTAACTCTTCCTATCTAGCACCTTTTATAGGTGATTGGTGTGACTAGTTAGTTAAAACTAATGACTAAACTAACCTCACTATTAAGCTAACTAACTAGCAACTAAATATGTGTAACTAATTTCAACTACCTTTACTAACTAACTTTTAACTAACTTGTATAACCAAATTCAACTAATTTCTAACCAACTTGCAAATCTCAACACCTCCCCCTCAAGTTGAAGGTGACGACAACTTGCTAAGGAGATTTGAGTGACTTGGACCATTCAAAGCTTTGGTCAATATATCTGCCAGCTGACTGGTGGTAGGGACATGGTGAAGCGAAATGAAGCCTTCTTGAAGCTTATCATGAACAAAATGACAATCTACTTCGATATGTTTGGTTCTCTCATGAAATACTGGATTCTTCGCAATGTGAATGGCAGCCTGACTATCACAAAACACATCTATAGGCATTGAGGAAGTACCGGTCAGTTCCACTAGCAGTCTGTGCATCCAAACCAGCTCTCCAACTACCATTCATATTGCTCTGTACTCTGTTTCTGCTGATGATAAAGAAACTGTAGTTTGTTTCTTGGACTTCCAGCTTATAGGACTGTCTCCTAAGAACACCACATAACCACTAACTGATTTCCTTGAATCCAAACAAGCAGCCCAGTCTGAATCACAATAAGCAGTGATGCTGCATCCAGGTTTGTTGGACAAGAATAAACCATGATCTATGCTTCCCTTGAGATACCTGAGTACATGTATGGCTACTCTCAAATGTGCATCTCTGGGTGCTTGAAGGAATTGGCTGAGATGTTGCACACTGTAGGTTATATCCCTTCTTGTGTGTGTGAGAAAGTTATGTTTTCCAATCAGCTTCCTGTAATGTGTAGCATCCTCAAGCAGCAAGCCTTCATCAGACTTCAATTTGATTGTTGGATCAAGTGGTGAAGTTGTTGGAGTGTAATCCAAAGAGTCAAAGTCTCTTATTAGGTCAAGAGTAAATTTCTTCTGTGAGATGAGAACTCCACTGCTCTGGTAGGTGATTTCCATTCCCAAAAAATAATGCAGCTTACGTAGATCCTTGATCTTAAACTGATTGTGCAGAAAAGACTTTAAAGACTCAATCTCTGCCTTGTCATTCCCTGTTACAATGATGTCATCAACATATACTGCTACAAAGATTACAGAGTCATCTACTTTCCTGAAAAATAAATAATAGTCACCAGATGAGTGAGCATAACCCCTTGAAGATAAAGATGTGGCCAGTTTTTCATACCACTGTCGACTGGCCTGTTTCAGTCCATATAGTGACTTGTTTAACTTACAAACTACCCTATCATCCTGTACCATCAATCCCTGAGGTAAGGCCATATACACTTCTTCATGCAAGTCCCCATGAAGGAAAGCATTGTTCACATCCAGCTGGTATAGATTCCAACCTTCTTTAATTGCGAACCAATCAAAAGTCTTACTGTGGTCATTTTTACAACTGGTGAAAAGGTCTCATTGTAGTCTATTCCAGCTTGTTGTGTGTATCCTTTCACAACAAGTCTGCCCTTGTATCTTTCCACAGTCCCATTTGCCTTATGCTTCACCTTATACACCCATTTGCACCCAATAGTTGTCTTTCCATGTGGAAGAACAACTAAGTCCCAAGTATGATTAGCATACAAAGCCTGAAATTCAAGGTCCATGGCTGCCTTCCATTCAGGATGTAAAGCAGCCTCTTCATATAAGGAAGGTTCATGATCATGTGAGTATGTTTGCTGCTGAACAATGGGAGTAAAAGATACAAGAGAGGTTGGATGTATAACAGGTGTAATTGAGGTGCTAAGTGACTGGAGATTGGGAAGTTGGTAGGTGTAATCATTCAGGTATGGAGGTATGATGTGTGGTCGACTAGATCTCCTAATAGTTTGGCTGGAAGGTTCATTAATGAAGCTGGGAGAAGTAGTGTTAATATGTGAATTAGGAACAACAGTTTCATTGCTAGGTGAAGATGTGGCAGCAGGTGTAGGTGTTGTATTTCTAGATGTATTAATGGTAGAATGGGAAGTGACTGAAGTAGGAATATCTTCATATAGACCTAATCTATTACTAGAGACATTGTTATTAGGAAATAGTGAGGTAGAAGTAGGATCAAGTTTCTTCATTACATAACTGAAATCAGAAATGGGAAATGTTAAGCTGAAAGGAAACACATGTTCATGAAATAACACATCTCTGCAAATGTGCACTTTCTTAGTACTCAATCTTAAGACCTTGTACCCTTTTGTATTGAAAGGATATCCCACAAACACATGAGGAATGGTTCTTGGTGAGAACTTATCTTTGTGAGGCTTAACATTAGTAGGGAAACAAAGGCATCCAAAAGATTTCAGGTGAGAATATGTGGGCTATTTCTGGTATAATTTCTCAAATGGCGTGCTGCCTTGTGTTGAGATTGAGGGTAACCTGTTTATCAAGTATGTAGCAGTTAGGACACATTCACCCCAATATTGCATTGGAAGCTTGGAGTGGTATAACAAGGATCTGGCAGTTTCAAGAAGGTGTTTGTGTTTTCTCTCTACTACACCATTTTGTTGAGGTGTATAAGGACAGGTTCTTTGATGTAAAATACCTCTGTCATTCAGAAAATCAGAGGTTTCTTTATTGAGGAATTCCAGTCCATTGTCAGTTCTAACACATTTTATCTTTGTGCTGAATTGATTTTCCATCAAGAAAACTAGACTTTTGATGGTTGATAAGGCATTGCTTTTGCAGTTAAGCAGTTGAGTCCAAGTGGATCTGCCGTAGTCATCTACAACAGTGAGGAAGTATCTATGATTATCATGTGTTGGTGTGTGGTAAGGACCCCATAGATCAATGTGAAGTAGATCTAGTAATTTGGTTGATTGAGAGGCAGTCTTGGAAGAAAATGGTAGTCTGGTTTGTCTAGACATGGGGCAAATGGTGCATGAAAAAGGTTGTTTGGGAGCAAAAGTGAATGGAATAGCAGTGATATTTTTCATTTTACTAAAGGGCACATGTCCTAGCCTTGTGTGCCATAAGTAGTCTACACTATTTGCAGTAGATGTGATATCATGAGAAGTTGCATCAAAAGTTTTAGTAGTAGAGATTGCAGAGACAGATTCATTCATAGAGCAAGCAGTTTTATTACTTGATGCATGGGATCTTACAGATGACATCCATGATGGAATGTAAACTTAAACAACTTCAGAAGGCATAGAAGAAGAGAAAGAAGGAAACAAAGAACAACAACTAGGCAAAGATTGGTGAGTGAAGTTCACACAGCTGGAAACTGAATCTGAAGAAGTATGGCACTTTGGACAGATGTAATACAGTCCATTCCTTGCTCTACCAATTGCCAGAGGGCTCTTCAGTGAAGGGCCCTGCATAAGACAAGCAATGCTATTAAAGATAACAACTCCTTTAAGTTGGGTGGCTAAACAATGAACTGAGATCAAGTTGAACTTAAAGCTAGGAACAAACAATACTCTTTGTAAGGTTAAGACTGTACTTAAATGTACTTCTCCTACTTCAGTCACTCTAACTTTGTAACCATTTGGCAATGTGACTAGAAAAGGATATGGTAAGGTTCTGATTTGGACTAAAAGATTCTTATTGAATTTCATGTGGTTTGTAGCTCCTGAATCTATAATCCAAGAGTCAGCAGACAAACTTACACATGCACAAGATAAGTCACCAATCTCAGTTATAGAAGAATGACATGCCATTATACCTGCTAGATTTGCCACTGCTTGTCCATTGAACAGACTGCTTGCATAACTGCTGTTGTTGGAATTGGAACTCCCCTCCTTCACATTGATATTACCTAAATACTTCAACAGCTTATCATATTGTTCTCTAGTCAGATCAAGTCCACAACTATTGTCTTTAGTACAACCCTTGGTTAATGCTTCCTCACTACTGCTAGGTTCACTGATTGATGCAGTTGTTGCTGTGCCTGAGTGTCTACCTCTTGTGAATCTAAAGTCCTGTGGGAATCCATGTAATCTGTAACATTTGTTTTCAGTATTATCTTGTTTCTTGCAGTAGTCACAAAATAGGAGAGACTTGTTGTTATTGTGTTGGCCTTCACCACTTCTTTGAGCATAGTTAGTCCTAAAATCTCCTGCATGCTACTTCACCCCTTGTGTTCTATAGCTATAGTTGCTGAGTGCATTTGAATTCCTAACTGCATTACTGGTACCTGCACTTGCAGTTAAAGAGGTAGACTCCAGGTGAATTCTGTTGTGTGGTCTAAGTTCTCTTTTCCTTTCTTCCTGCACTAAGATAGAAAAAGCTTGAGCCATGGTTGGCAATGGATTCATCATTAAGATGCTCCCTCTAACCACTGTGTAGACATCATTTAACCCCATAACAAATTGGATAAGTCTCCTATCCTGTTCTGCTTTGTGCATCTTAGCCTTGCCACCACAAGTACATGCACACACACACACTGTATATTGGCATCCAGAGTGTTAAGTTCTTCCCAAAGCCTTCAAATAGTTGTGTAGTATCCTGTAATGTCCAAATTTCCCTGTGTGTGATCACTGATCTCCTGCTGCAACTGGTACAACTTTACACCATTTGTTTGATCATATATTTCCTCTAGTTCATCCCATAGTTTCTTGGCATTATTTACATACTACAAGCTATCACTTAAGTCCTTTGATAGAGAGTTTAAGATCCAGCAAGTCACCATATCATCACACCTTTCCCATTGTGTGAAGCATGGAGAATCAACACTAGGCTTCATGATCTTACCATTGATGAAACCTAGTTTGTTTTTCATAGACAAGGCTCGTAAAACACTCCTCCTCCATGATCTATAGCCTGGTCCATCAAAGGAAGTAGGAGTTATGGATGTCCCAGCATTCTCTGAAGGATGAACATAAAAGGCACTATTGAAGTCTGCAGATGTCCCAACTGTCTCTGTGGGATGGACTTCAGATCGATTTTCATCTATGTTATTCTCCATGATCAAAGCAAATTAAGAAGCAGTATGAATGAAGAGGGAAACCAGATCAATTGATCAATCACAACAGCAGCTAAAAAAATCGAAACAGAACAGAAAAAAAATATGCAAATTGAAGATCAAGGATCAGGAAAATGAGACTAGATTGAGAGAGTGAACAGAAGGAATTTGATAGATCAGTTAACAAGTATCAAATAGGTTGTAAACTATCCTCAAAGCAGCAGCTCTACACTGCAGAACTCCAGATCGAAACCCACAGAAAAGGAATAAATCGAAGATGATCAAAAAACGAATAGAGATGAGTAGAAGAACTACTATTTGATAGATCAAAAAGAAGAAAAGGACAGATCAAAGTAGCTGTAATATGGATCAAAGAAAATGCAGATCTAGTTAGTGATTAAGCTACTTGAAGATCACAACTCAGCTGCCTCATTGTGTTGATAATCCTCCATCGACTGGCGTGGCTCTGATACCATGTTAAACTACAGCCATTGCCATGTATTTGAGGGTCAAGTTGAGGTAGACTCACTGCCATGAACAAGTAAGAAAAGCTTCCATTGAAGAAGAGAAAAACTTTACAGATTTGGAAAAATGAAAAATTGACTAACTAACTCTTCCTATCTAGCACCTTTTATAGGTGATTGGTGTGACTAGTTAGTTAAAACTAATGACTAAACTAACCTCACTATTAAGCTAACTAACTAGCAACTAAATATGTGTAACTAATTTCAACTACCTTTACTAACTAACTTTTAACTAACTTGTATAACCAACTTTAACTAATTCCTAACCAACTTGCAAATCTCAACAAATACAAATGGATTCTCTAAAGGTAATCCAGACCCATGTAGTGGTGGTGTGATTAGAGGAAATAATGGTAACATGATTGTTGCCTTTGGAGGCTACTTAGGAATCAATACTAACAATATGATGGAAACTCTAGCTCTGAAAATTGGTGTGACTGATGAACTAGTAATGGTATTACGAATCTTGATATTGAGTGTGATTCGAAATTACTAGTGGAATGGATAATAGGAAGGCTTCAACCTCCTGGAATCTGGTAGATGACATTATGGCAATTAAAAGCATGCTCAAAGGCATTCAAATATGAAAGATTCAGCACTCTTTTAGAGAAGGAAACAAGGTGGCTGACACCTTATCCAATTGGAGATTATACAACAATGAGACTAAATGGATGTACTCATTTCAGTAGCTTCCAATGAAGGGAAAGGGTAAATTAAAAATGGACAAAAACCAGATGTCCTCCATTAGATTAAATACTTATAAAAATTCTATATCTCTTGATAAGAACATGTATAGGAGTTTTTCTTTTGATGTTCCATGATTTTGCTCATTTTTGTATAAGAGGACTAGGTGACCTCTTTATTTGGGTTGCTTATCTGAAATCCTATCTATATTGTGAATGGAGGGTATTCCATTTGGACAGGTACAGGGAGCTATATCTCCTCTACGATGTAGCTATCTAGTTTTGTTGAATAAGACTGACTTCCCTCCTATGGAGAGTTTTGAATTGAAAAAAAAAAGTAGCCACATAGTGCAACACCCTACCTGTCTTAGCATTAGCTCACAAGAAGCTTATGACAGCACAATAAAATTAGAGTAGAAGAATAAAGAATTTATAGATGATAGGAAGAGACGAGCACAATGGGGATCATCATAACTCATAGGCTCCCCATTATTTATTTTCAAAACTACAGGAACAGTAAGTTTTGTTACCGGACATTATTACTCCCATCATAATTCAATCCAAAAAGTATGACAAAATGTAGACATGTAAGTTCTTAAATTTAAAGTTGCATGAAATGGTTTAGATTTATCAACCTTAAATTGCACTTCATAAAGGAAATAGTCAAATCTATGCAGTATGAACTAAAATTGAAGATCACCAAAAATGTGCATCACATTCACTTTTGTAACTTTATGTGAAGCCTTGTTAGCTAGTTTGGTTTCCAAGTATCACATAAGTCAATTTCTCTGTTCCCTGTTGATGATTACCATTTCTTCTCTTTCCTCAAATCGTAATCTCCTCAAAGCCAGGTCTCATTCCTCTCTCTCTCTATCTCCACTGCTTTAGGTTTGCCTCACAGTAAATGAGTCATACATAGTGAATGCATAAACTGCAGTCAGAGAAGCGTGCAAGGTACACTCAAGCGACTACTTTGAACTTCACATTTTAAAGGTAAATTTTTTACTTTAATATGATGCACTATATGTCGATTCCCAAATTACTATATCCTCAAGCTCTTACTCTCATTGTATACTTTATACTAGAAAATTGTATACATTCTTCTTTAATGAGAATGCATACTGGAAAGGAGAAATATATTCTCAATTATTAAGACTCTATTGACATATGATTAACATATAATGCATACTCTAGTGACAAATGATTAACATTTATACAGTCAACTGATAAAAGCAGCACAAATGCTCAATTAGCAAATAAAATATGCCAGAAACATGCAAAGCTCTCAAGAGAACTAATGCAGTAAAAGGCAGTAAAAACGTAATGAGGCATATTATAGTTCCAGAAATGATGATTGCTTATCCCAAAAGAAAAAACAAGCTTAAATCAGAAATCAATAGCCAAACATATAGAATCAGAATGGCATATTGGTAATAAAAGAGTAGAGGAGAAAGTAAGAGAATGAACCTCGTCATATGCAATACCAGAAATGTTCACAAATTTTAAGACTCAATCCTAAAAGAGGGTTCCACATACATGCATGACTAGCTTGTGAACAAAGTCCAATACCGACACCTCAATAGTCATAAACACAGGAAACGAGCGAAATACAAAATAGTTTCAAGCATTTTTCAAGTAAAAGAATGAACAATGTAACCTAGGATTTCGAGTTGGGCAAGGAATTTTCAAAAAATGGTAGAATAATTCTAAAATTTGACGGAACAAGGACATAACTGAGATCTCCCTCTTGGATTCTTTACAAATTCATAGGAGGGAAAGAATAAAAATAGATGATTCTATCATGATATGCTGCTTGAGCTTCACTGTCACACCCCGAGTCTATATCCTGAGCGAGACATGGTACTTGGAGTCACAAGTAACTCCAAGTCAACCCATGGTCTATTATAACACTGTCATTCTGAGTAAATACATAGCGGAAGCTTTGAAATAATAAAATAAAACATTCATGAAAAAGAACTAAATCATAAGTATTATACAATTGAAACAAAGCTAAGAATCTGAAAACTCTATTTGTGTCTAAAAGCCATCTATCTGATGAGTTGTTGGGACAAGCCCCCGGCTAACTCTAAATCTAACTAAAAGAAAATATAATTGAAAGAAATAATCCTCGTCCCTTAAAGATGAGGACTCACCAATGATGCAGCTGAGAACTCCTGAAAGCGATCTGCTAACGGAGCTAAGACTGAGAACCTGCAGCTGTATTAGAAAACGATACAACATAAACGGTATGCTTCAGTACTTTTAATGTACTAAGTAAGTAGGAGAAACCACACAAGAGGAATCAAATAACTGAATCTGGAAATACATGCAATGACCAACTGAAATACAGAAACTAAATAAACTGTGATATACTGAGATGGTCAAATGACCCTATCTGATGGTCAAAGACATGCCCTAAATCTGAGATACTAATCTGCAATACCATACTGAACTGATCTGAACTGACAAATCTGAGACTGAACTGAGCTGACTAGTGGGAGAGTCTATAACCGACATATAACCACGTGAGCTAGACGTGGAGTCCGATGCATACACCCTACCGAGTAGGACCCAATATACCTTGCCAGGGTATAAAGGCATGAACTGAGTGATCACAATTCTGGGCCATAAGTCCAATAAAATATAACCTATGGTGGCAACACAGTTCAGGGAACTTGGGTGCATTGGAACCTCGGTGCAGTCGATGTTAAGTCCTACTCCCACTGGATAGTCCTAGACTAACTACTACGCCGATAGCTCAAAACTGGGGCCCAAGACTAAGTCAGGAATACCTATCTGGAAGTACCTTGAGAGTCTTATCGGACCGGATTCTATAACTAGTGTTCTAAGACTAGTCAGAGCTGCTTTTCTGGAAGCGTCGTAACCATCTAAAGAAAAAACTATAATTTGAAACTGGGGTCCTAAGGCTGGTTAGAGCAGCTTATATGGAAGTGTCATGACCGCCTAAAGAACCACTAAAATTTGATACTGAGACTAATACCGATAACTAGGAGGTATCATGGACACCTCAAGGATTAACTATACTCAAACAAATCAGCTGACATTATTCTGGACATTAATGAGGTTGCTAAAACATGCATAACATAAAAAGCGGAATGTACCACATACATAACAGCTGAATACTACACATAGTATGAAAGCCTCTAACATATCTGATGGATTGATGGGACAACACCCCCAACTAACCCGACAAGTCTAGAAAACTGAACATGAAAAAGATAATTGTTATCAAACTGGTCCACAGAGAATGAGGACTCACCAAAGAGCTGGATGCTAATCTCCGAGACGAGCTAATGACGATGCTGAGTTTGAAGATCAGAGCCTGTATCATGAAATGATACAGCATAGAGTATGGGGTCAATATGTGGGATGTACCAAATATGCAAGGTAAGTAAGACGGACATTTAAAAGTACATAAAAACTCATAAGAGATCTTAAGAGTGGGACAACATGCTCATAACATAAATATCATAATATAACACAAGGCTCAAGGTTTTCAAATCATTCGTCATTACAATAACCATAAGAGAAACTTTATAAATCATCACTTGAGCCAAAGTAACATAAACATAATAATGTATAAAACCTGCGGAACAATGGGAGGACTCGTCCTAACTGACACCATTATGGTACAGCCTTACATGATGCCCCAACTATCTCGCTTAAGTGGGTAGAGCCGTCCCAAGCTTGTTAGGCAAGGGACGTGCATTATGTGATATCACGAAAGAAGGGATCATTAACATGGTAATGTATCAATATAAACCTACGGTAGCACATAGTTATGAGACACCAACATATTCCTTTGAACACCGGGCTACTCAATGCTAGACATTGCTCCCAAAAACATGCACATTAGGCTCATACGTAAATCATAAACATCATTCATGAGTTTCATGGCTAATTAAACATTTAACATCATTGATCCCCTTTTTCATACATGAATAGCCAAGAATCAAGGGCCCTTTAGTCGGCCAACATCATAAATCGATCAATCATGAAATCCATATCATAAATCTTAAATCATTCTTGAACATGTGGTCATTGCCCAATACTTTAACATGCTTGAAAATATTCAACTCACTCGAAAACATGATTATAAACATGGGTAACTTTGAAAACAGGCTTTTCATCATCAATAATTCATCATACATGAACATTCACCATAAACCTTAACTTTCATGAACTTTTCATAAATGGGCATTTTAATTTTAAAAGCTTGAAACATGATTTTAATGGAAAACAATGTAAAGCTTGCCCATAATTCATAATTAAATAGTAATAACTCATTTAGATCATGCCCATGTAGAGAATTCAAAATTTCATGCATCGGTTTAAAACCCATTAGAATCAATATAGGAAATTCATGATTTAGGGAGATTTTGGGCATGGGTGTGAACGGATTCACCCATTCATAACCCTATATACCTGGGGAAGATCAGATTTTACCACTCCTTGAAAGCCCAATGAAAGATTGAAAGAGAACTTGAAGAACTCTTACTTGATCACCTCCTAAACCCTTCAATATGCATGCATGGATATGAATGAGCCTAGATAGGTTTTACCCTCACAAAACACTGCATTTCTAGCCTTAAACAACGTAGTTAGGACACTAGGACTTAGGAATGACGAAAATACCCTTAATGAGTTCCCTAAAAATTTTGCATTAGTAGTGACAACAACTGTCCAAAGGGGTCATGCTTGGATACAACAACTCATGGTATCCATTCGTTGCATCTACTGCCCAACCTAACTTCTCAGATTCAAACCAATGACTCGACAGAATGAGTTGTTGCACCATACGATGGTCTGTTACATTGTCCGATGTTCCCCTGACGACCTGCACCAAACCTTCGCACGAGCCACATCACGACTCATTCCTCCTTCTAGCAAGTCATGGTTTCCTTCCGTTACCTCAACTGGAGATTTTAATACTCCTTTCCACGGTTGCTCACCACGATCCATTACAGCTCACGATGGGTCTCCTATGACCCGTTACTTCCTCTTAGGCTAAGGACTAGTCTCCCTACGACCTCAAACGATGACTTGTGGTATCAAACCACAGTTCGTTATGTTACCCGTTACTTCCAACTGCCACCCGGCCAAACCTCACCATGGATGCTTCCCACAGATCGTTGGTTGGACCAATGATCCATTACGTGACCCGTTCTGTGGAATTTTCCAAATTCTGCCAACTTCCATCTTTTAATCCCGGGTCTAGTCTTAGGCAATTCTGGGGTATTACAATATCTCCTCCTTTGGAAAATTTATCCTAGAATGTGGGAAACACACAGAAAAAAGAGAAATGCAATCATCATACTCAAATACTGATCATTTAAGCCGAAAACTGACGGAATGACTATCTCCGATTCAATCTACATGGCTAAACTGAATTCATGAATCATATACACATCCACATACATGAAAGAACTGGGGCACATGAACTAAACATGAAGAATAAATAGGGTTTTAGGGAAAAAACTGATACCTCAAGCTGGAACTGGGCCAGTAGAGAATAAATGTGGGTATCTAGCCATCATGTCTGCTTCGGCTTCCCACGTAGATCCTTCAACATGCTGATTCCTCCATAAAACTTTGACTGAACCTACTTCCTTGTTCGTTAGCCTTCGAACCTGATGATCCAGTATTTCCACCGGAACCTCCTCATAAGTAAGGCTGTCTTTCACCCCGACACTGTCCACCGAGACCACTTGAGCTGGATCACCCAAACACTTCTTTATGAGAGATACATATAATACAGGATGCATAGAAGCTAATTCTGAGAGCAACTCCAATTCATATTCCACCTTTCCAACCCGTTCTACAATCCGGTAGGTGCCAACATAACGAGGGCTGAGTTTTCCTTTTTTTCCGAACTGCATCACTCCCTTCATGGGAGATACCTTCAGAAACACCCAATCGTCCACCTTGAATTATAATTCTCTCCTTCTCACATCGGCATAGGACTTTTGGAAACTTTGAGTTGTTTTCAACCTATACTGTATGAGCTGAACCTTCTCCATAGCCTCATGGACTAAATCTGGTGCTATCATCGCCGCTTCACCAACTTCGAATCAGCCAATAGGAGATCTACATCTCCGCTCATAGAGAGCCTCAAACGAAGCCATCTGAATACTGGAATAGTAGTTGTTATTGTATGCAAACTCGATAAGAGGCAAATGATCATCCCAGATGCCTTTGAAGTCAATCATGTATGCTCTCAACATGTCCTCGAGAGTTAGAATTATCTGCTCCTCTTGACCATCCATTTGTGGGTGAAATGTTGTGCTGAGCTTAACTTGAGTATCTAGTCCTTTTTGGAACGACCTCAAAACCTGAGAGGTAAATTGGGTACCTCTGTCCAAAATGATGGATAAGGGTGCTCCATGCAACCGAATCAGCTCTCAGATGTATAGTTTCTCATAATCCTCCGCTGAA
Source organism: Datura wrightii (assembly GCA_035772735.1). NCBI lineage: Eukaryota > Viridiplantae > Streptophyta > Magnoliopsida > Solanales > Solanaceae > Datura > Datura wrightii. Next base: position 61,451,931 of record JASDFA010000016.1, on the reverse strand, counting down.
TCCATGGTTTTGACCGGTAAGAAATGAGATTCTTTGCCTGTCTACCACATCCCAAATGGATTCATATTGCCACCGAGTGCAAGGCAACCCTGTGATGAAGTCTATCTTGATTTCTTCCCATTTCCAAGTAGGAATACTGATATCCTGAAGTACCCCTCCCGTTCTCTGATGCTCAACCTTCACTGCTAACAGTTTGGGCACTTAGCTACAAATTCTACGATGTCCTTCTTCATGCCATTCTACCAATAGACTTCTCGTAAGTCACGGTACATCTTGGTGGCACTTGGATGGAAGAATACCTAGATCCATGAGCCTCGTGCAACATTCGGCTACTCAAATCATCCACATCCGGGGCACATAAGCGACCCTAGTATCAAAGCACACAATCTCCCACTTTGGAGAAGACCTCTACCTTCTAATTTTGAACGGCTTCCTTTAACTTTACCCGAAAGAGGGTCTTCATCTTGTCTAGCTTTTACATCCGTCACCAAGGACGATTCTAACCTCTTCTAAACTATAATACCACCATCGGTCGAGTCAACCAACCGAACTCCCAACCTTGCAAGTTGATGCACATCTTTCACTAGCTCATTCTTCCCCTCATCCACATGGGACACAATTTCCATGGAGAGTCTATTAAGTGTGTCTGCTACTACATTTGCCTTGCCTAGATGGTAAAGCACACTCATATCGCAGTCCTTAAGTAACTCTAACCACCTCCTTTGCCGAAGATTGAGATCCTTTTGAGTGAAAACATATTGTAGACTCTTATGGTCCATAAGCACATCCACGTGGACCCCGTACAAATAATTTCGCCATATCTTCAAGGTGAGTACCACCGCAGCCAATTCAAGATCATGGGTCGGGTAATTCTTCTCACGAACATTCAACTGTCTAGAGGCATATGCTATAACTTTTTCGTGCTGCATCAATACACACCTAAGTCTGATTATTGAAGCATCACAATACACCACGAACCCATCGGTACCCTCAGGTAAAGTCAACATCGGTGCTGAGGTAAGTCGAGCCTTCAACTCTTGGAAGCTCTTCTCACAAGCCTCCGACCATTGGAATTTCACCTACTTTTGGGTCAATTTGGTCAAGGGTGCTAGAATAGATGAGAAACCTTCAACAAATTTCCAATAGTATCCAGCTAAGACTAAAAAGCTCCGGATATATAAAAGATTCACTGGTCTAGGCCAATTCTTCACTGCTTCTATTTTCTGAGAGTCCACTTGTATGCCCTCACTTAATACCACATGGCCCAAAAACGCCACTGAGTTCAACCAAAACTCACACTTGCTGAATTTGGATATATCTGGCGATCCTTGAGAGTCTATAGCACCACCCTCAAATGAGCATCATACTCCTCCTCACTCCGAGAGTATATCAAGATATCATCAAAATATCCAGGTATGGCTTGAACACCCTTTTCATCAAGTCCATAAAAACTGCAAGAGCATTCATTAGTACAAAAGACATAACTAAAAACTCATAATGACCATATTGCGTCCTGAAGGTTGTCTTCAGGATGTTGCTCTCTCAAACTCTGAGCTGATGGTACCCAGATCTGAGATCTATCTTCGAAAAATACTTGGCACCTTGAAGCTGATCAAATAAATCATCAATCCTAGGTAGAGGATACATGTTCTTAATGTTAACCTTGTTCAATTGCTGATAGTCAATGTACATTCGAAGGGAACCATCCTTCTTTTAGACAAATAGAACTGGTGCACCCCATGGAGACTTGCTTAGTCTGATGAAACCCTTATCCAAGAGATCCTTCAACTGCTCCTTCAACTCTTTTAGCTCAGCTGGCTCCATTATTTAGGGAGGAATAGATATAGGTTGAGTGTCAGGAATAAGGTCAATACCAAAATCAATTTCCCTCTTGGGAGGAACACTCGGTAAATCATCAGGTAATACTTCTGGGTACTCACACACTACCGGAACTGACTGGATAGTCGGGGTCTCAGACTCAACATCCTTAACCTAACTGGATGATACACACAAACCTTGGAAATTATCTTCCTTCCCTTAAGATAGGAAATAAAATGACCTACAGGCCCGGCCGAACATCACTTCCACTCCAAGATTGGCTCACCCGAAAAGCAAAACTCCACCACACGGGTTCTACAATTAATAGAAGAATAACACGCATACAACCAATCCATGCCGAGAATAATATCAAAGTCAGTCATGGCTAACTCTACAATGTCTGCGGAGGTTACTTTATGTGATACTGTGATTAGGCAACTTCTATACACCCACCTAACTACAACTGAATCATCAACGGGAGTAGAGACTGAGAATGGTTCTAATAGAATTTTGAGACTGACTCCAAATCTACTAGCAATATAAGGTGTCACAAAAGACAATGTAGCCCCTGGATCTAAAGAAGCATAAGAATCAAGATGAAACACTCGTAACATATCAGTAACCATATCCAGTGAAGTCTCATGCTCCTGACGCAAAGCGAGGGCTGATCTTGGGCAGATTTATATGCCCAAGTGATACTCAAATGTGTCATTTTGTCTTGTTTATCTATCGATGTTTGTACATTCTCATGTGAATTGTAATAAAATGTGAATTTATACTAACCAACATGATTAGCGTGGTTTTGCAGGAAAAATATAATTTTACGAAGCTAAGATGCATGTTGGGAGAAATCGGGATTGGACTCAGAAGCTAGCAAGGAAAGCACAAATTAAAGGGGCTCCGTGATGGAGCCGTGTCACGCTGCCATCGTGGATGCATTATGCACGGATGCTGAAAATAAGACAAATTCCAGTGAAGGTGCGCGTTGGGGCCGTGGCACGTTGGACTAGCCCCGCGTTGCACGCCGTGCCACGTTGGGCTTTAATACCTGGACGACCGGATTCCAGTGAGGGTCCGCGTTGGTGGCGTGTCACGGAGGCAGTGCTCCGCGATGCACTCCGTGACACGTTGCTTGTTATTCCAGGAAAAATTCCCACTAGTATAAATAGAACACTTAGGTTCATTTTTTAATTATTCTGACTTGGTAGAGCAAGAACGTGGGTTACAGGCAGTTGAGGGGACGAAAATCTTAGGGTTCTTCTCTATCTCCTTCTTCTTTATTTCAATTGTTTGTATGATTAACACTCATTTAACGATGTTTAATCCACAAATGAGTGGCTAAATTCCCTTCTTGCTGAGGTTAACAACATTTGTATTGAAATGTAATTATTGATAAATTGGTGTTTCATCTTTTCTTCCATTGTTGTTCTATTGATTCTTGTTCTTACTGCATTAATGTGTGGCCAACGTTAATGTATATCTAAAAAGTCCGGTTTCACTCGAGAGTGCAAGAAAATGGAAAGTTGTGAATTGATAGGATATGATCTTTTCTTAGTTTGGGAAAATTGAGAATTGATTTACCTTCGGGATAGAGATATACCTGAAAGTCGTATTAGTCAATTAAGGAATCGGTTTTGTATGGCTAGAACATGAATTTCTTTTTATCACAGAGATGTAGGTGGAAGGTTCATGATTCTTAAGTTGGGTTAAATACGAGAGTTTTAATCCATAGGCGATAATTCTTGACTAGCAACCGGAGGAAAGATTAATCAAATTGTATTGATAATTTATTTCTCTACATGCTCATACTTATAGTTCAAACTCAAATTGTATATTAGTTTTAGACTTAGTATAAAATTAGGAAACAAAATATCAAAATCTTCTTCACACTGTTGTCTGCAATTTAGAGTTAAAGTTTATTGACACTTGATTAGATTGATACCTTAATCCAGTCCCTGTGGGATCGATACTTGGCTTACTTGAGCCACTTTACTAGTTCGACCACGTGCACTTGCGTGTAGTTATTCCAAACAGCCGAACAAGGGCATAGAATCTGTTTTGGCGCTGTCAACCACCCCTACTAGTGGATGCCCCCTACAGGAGCTGAACGTGTTAGAGCTGCTGCTGACCTGGTAGTTTGTGCACGTAATATATCATCATCTTGTCTAGAAAATGGACATGCTCGGTGCATGTGGCTGAATATACCGCACCTATAACAAATATCTGAGTTGAGCAAGCACTCCCCAACATGACTCTTGCCGCACTTCCCGAAGGATGGAAAGGTGTGTTCTACCTGCATGTCTCTCAGATCCCTCGAACCTGAGACCTTGCTCCTCTGATCACCCTTGGGTATGGATGGAACACTAGATGATGATGGTGAGCTAGTGACCTTTGCTGAATCTGAGGGCGGTGACCACCGCCGAATCTCTATTGAGTAAACCCATAGCTATCTGTCCGGGCCCTTTTGGCCTCTCTGTTCCTCACATGTTCTGTCTCTATCTGCTAGGTGTATAAGACAATCCGAGGGAAATCCATATCCTAGTGGAGCATAGAGGTCCTACAATCATTTTCCAAGTAGCTCGCCACCCCATGAACAAACCTGCTTACTCGCGCCTTCTGATCAACCACTAAACCTGGGGCGTACTTTGATAGGAGAGTTGACGTGCCCGATTCGCGCGTCCGCAAGTGTACGGGTCGTGCAAGTAATATAGTGGCTCTTTTTAAGAACCGGATTGTCGAACCCATAGGGACTGGACCCATTCCTCTAACTATCCATTTCTATTGTGATGTTAAATACCTCAAGTGTTGGTTATAGACATTTTCGATTGAGATTAATTAAGTCTAAGTTTGGGTCAACAAAGTATTCTGAAATTACTCTAGGAGCAACATAGAGTTAAAACCAATTAATCATGCGATCCTATGATTTGCATTGGGTTAAGCATGGAACTATCAATTGTTATTTCACATAATTAGAATTGCATGTTTATGGTCTTTCGAGCCTCTAAACACGGCAATCTAGCCTCACTGCATCATTGTGAGCGAGGAGTTTAATTTTCTAGTCGCGGGCAATAAATTATGTTGTGGTTTATGGGGAAACGATTAGGGACTTTCGTGCATCTAACCATTTAACTAAACTTAGCCTCACAACTACTTCTTCGAGTGGTGATGTGACATCCCAAGTTGGTCTTCCAGAACCCCCGTGTGTCAACCAAGCACGGTGTTAGGTATATTTCTATCCTGACACAATATATCTCCCGAGATACAAACATGCTCCTTACATTCTCATGTCCTGACCTAGGTAATTCTTTCTCAAGCTATTACTCAAGCTAACAAATATGCTTTCATGGTGATCAATCATAAAAAGAACCAACAATCCAGAATGCAAGACGAAAACAACAATCAATAACTTAATTCCAAAACAATTTCATAAAAGCACAATCATAATTCATGGCTTCAACCCTAGAGGAAGGGTTCTTGCCATTCATGTTCGTAAAACTACAATTAACTAATACTAAACTAACATACTTACATGAATTTGGTAGATGAGAAGGGAATTTGATAAACCCTAGATGAGTTCTCCCACTTCTCCCTTCACTCCTAGGTGGTGTTTCAAAATAAAATCGTGACCAAATGATTTTAGGAGCTAAGGGTCCTATTTATAGTAAATGGAAAACGTGCATAATGTAGCCTGAAATGGAACGGCTCCGTGTCACGGAGTGTATCGCGGAGCACTGCCTCCGTGACACGGAGGCAACGCGAAAGCTCTCTGGAAAGTGCTTCCGGAAACCAAGCTGCCGAGGGTCACCGTGCTGGCCAACGTGACACGCTGCTCATGCAGCGCGTTGGCATGCTGTTGGCGCGCAGCTGGCCTAGCGTGGCACGGTGCTGGCGCGCTGGTTCTCTGCCTACTGCTGCCTTTTGCTGCCTTCTCTCGTGCGCTTGGCAAGGGCGTGGCACGGCGCTGGGCGCGGCACACGCACAGCGTGGCACGCTGCCTGGCGCGGCCAGCCTTGCCAAGGCATGCTCCTTGCCGACTTTCGCCACTTGCTTCCACTACATTCCTTCCTATTCACCAACTTGTGAATTAGTTCCTCAAAATCCTTGAAACCTACAAAACAAAGACTAATCATGTTGGTTAGCACATATATTCACATTTATATAAAATCACATGAAAGTATGTAAAATAACTTAGATAAACAAGACTATATTAAGGTATAAGTGTATCACGGGCATGCTATTTTGCCCGTGATCACAACCCCACACTTAAAGCCTTGTTCGTCCTCGAACAACATTTTACATATCATGCATAAGGAGACTCCCACATAACTAATTTGGCAAGATAATTCAAGCTACGGCTATAATGATTACGTAAGATAACAAGCTAAAGATAGAGCATACACAATTTAATCACCGAGATGAAATACAACGATGCTAAGACTTCTTAACCTCAAGAATCGACTCTCAATCTTAGCAAACTTGTGCAAATCAACTAATTAAGAAATCCCACATGAATTATATCCTTCATTCAACATGTGCCCCTCACAGAAAGAGAGTTACCCAATCACACGCAAAAACAATTTTTACATCACAACATGTGTGGGTAAATCAATAGAATTTCACTCACTCTCACAAAGAATTACCATGCATCATGTAATGACCCATAAGCTTGCCCTTAGTGTTTGATTCCACTCATTTAAGGATGTGTGAATGTAAGATCAAGTAGGACTTAATGGGTTGTAATGTAGGCTAAGGGACAGGTAGGTACTATTATGGCCAGTAATAGTGACTATCTTTCCTAAGCGCTTTTAATACATTACGCCCTCATTACAAATTTCCCTTCCCTTACTTTACCTTTTTTCTCCTTTCAACTTCTTTTTCCTCTTATGTTCCCCCATTTCTTTAGGCACTTTTAACTTATTAGTAAGGAGCTCTATAAATAATTTTTCATTAATTTGTTTTCTTGCTCCTTACTAATAATCAACCATTTTCACACAAGTGCACCTTTGTCCTTTTCTCACTTCTACAACTTGCTACTTTTCCTTTCTTTTCATTCTTTTCACTCCTTTACTCCTTCGGAATTTTTTTTTTAAGCGCTTAGGAGTTTTGGATCAAGTTCAAGGCTAATGAAAGAAAAAGGATAAGCTTATGTTGCAGCTGTCAAAGAATAGGCTCAAGGCTCAATGGGGCTAACTAGGATTAATTTTTCAAGGTAGGTAAAATGAGGGATAAAAATTTGGTTCATTCAAAGAAATGCCTAAATCATCTCCTACAATTCACATCCTTCATTACGTTTTATGAACACACCAGGCAAGTTCTAGACAATCCACAATGGCACAGAATACTCAAAAACCTTACACTCATGGCACATGCTCAATTCAAGACATATTCATCAGACTCTTACTCAGCTAATCACAAGAATTCAGAATTAAGCTTCAATCATATTGAGTCAAATTCAAGAGCCTAAGTGTCTCAAACAAAGTTATACAATTGCATGCTTCACACCGAACATACTTGCATCTTACAATCACGTATAGCACATAACAAGAACATCAAGCACTAATTAGTTATGGTTTCAAAAACCCAAAACCTATCGACTAATTTTTCCTCAAGACGGTCGTCATCCATCCATCGTTGGAAATAGTCCCTAACTATGACTAAAAACACTATATACAGACAAAGGAAAGAAAAAATAAAATTTTTATTCTTCGGTTCAAAGGCCCCCCCGTCAGAAAAGAACCGAAAAGAAAAACCAATGGGTGATGAAGTCATGCTTACTTCACAAAAATTTTCAAATTTTTCAAATTTCTCAAGCATTAGCATTACATTCACCACAAACTTGTTAAGCACAAAAATTTTTTTTTTTTTATTTCCCTTGAAATTTCCCTCACCCCACACTTAAATCGTGCTATGCCCTCATAGCATCAAATTAAAATTTAAAAAGGGTGAGAAATACTCCCTGAGGCCTTTAGCCTAGCTAATAGCATGATTTTCTTCACTTTGCCCAAGTGTGTGTCGACCCCACACTTTTTATCGTCCATGCTTTTTAGCTTCCTCCTCCACGGGTACTCAGACTTCCCCTCCATCTGTGCTTAACTTTCCACCAAAAACAACACAAGATGAAAAATAAATAAAATCAACACAAATGCAAGAAATTAAAATGGTACCTGTGGTACCCTTGGGTTGCCTCCCAAGCAGCGCCTTATTTTACGTCGTGGCCCGATGTGGACTATCCTTTTCAGGACATCCTCATACCTGGGTTCTCATTTGAGAACCATCTCCTTTTCTTTTGTTGTTTAGAGGAAACAACCTCCACTCTGTTCCTCTCTTTCTCCAACTTCTTCTCAATTTGAAGTCCTTTATCAGACTTGGGCTGAACACTTGTCATTGCCTTCGGCCCTCCACCTGTGGAATCCTCCACCCCACACTTATCCTCTGCCAACACACTAACCTGACAAAGGTTAGTGTAGTGTGTGGATGGGTTCATTTCTTGGTAAACGCGGAAGAGTTCTTCTTCATCTTCGACCCTCATTTTCAGGGTCCCTGCTTTCAAATCAATCACCGCTCCTCCAGTGGCCAAGAATGGTCGTCCCAAGATCAGGGGTACCTGGTCATCAACCTGAAAATCTAAGACAATAAAATCAGCAGGTATAATGAACTTACCTACTTTGATGAGAAGGTCCTCTATTATTCCATCAGGTGTCACTCGCGACTTGTCAGCCAGCTGCAGCATCAACCTTGTCGGCCTCGGTTTTCCCAACCCCAGGGTGTTGAATAAGGATAGGGGCATTAGATTAACTGCCGCCCCCAAGTCACACAAAGCTCGTAGCACCTCAGCTTTACCAATTTGTATGGGGAGGGTAAAACTCCCTGGGTCTTTGAGCTTCTTTGGCATTTTGCTCAATACCCTGTGATTGCACTCCTCAGTCAGTGCTACCGTCTGGACGTCCACCAATCTCACTTTGTTTGCCATCACGTACTTCAAGTATTTAGCATACTTGGGCATTCCCTGCAAGACATCAATAAGAGGCAAATTTATGTGAAGTTCTTTGAAGCTCTCAAAGAACTTTTTGAAGCATTCCTCTTCCTTGCTCTTTCTGAATTTCTGAGGGAATGGTGGTGGTGGTCTTTGTGTTGGATGCAATGGAAGTTGTGCATTTTGTTGCCCAGCACTCTGATTATCTCCCATATTGATGGATGGTCCTGGTCTAACCAACTCCGGCTGCACCTCCTTTCTCAGCTCTTTTGGCACTGCATCAGCTAATTGCTTACCGCTTCTCAGACTGATGGCATTGATCTACCGGGGGTTAGGATCTGTGTCGCTTGGTAATCCCCCCTGCGATCTCATGTTTTGAGCAGCTGCTATCTGACCCACTTGTTTTTCAAGATTTCGGGTGGCTACTTGCTGATTCATTAAGTCTGTTGCCATCCTCGCCTGATTTTCCACTAACTGAGTCTGGGTCTCCATGATTTTCTGCAATGTTTCCTCAATGTTGCTACTCAATTGCCCATCATTCTGCCTATTCTGCTGATACTGCTGCTATTGAGGTTGCATATAATTTTGCTTTTGGTTACCACCCCAAGAACAATTCGGGTGGCCCTGCCAATTTCTGTTGTAACTGGTTTCAAAATTCTGATTGTTGCGCTGCACATTACTAACAAAATTGACTGACTCCGGATTGGCTCCACAAGATTCTGCATAGTGCCCATTATTACCACAAATTTCACACCAACTCGGAGCTTGCTGAACTGCATTAACCTGACCCTGGCATTGGTTCATACTCAGTTTATTGAACTGAGTCATCATTTGATGTTGGAACGAAGCTAACTGTGCTGCCAAGGCATTCAAACCATCTACTTCTAGCAACCCCAATCTCTTTCCTGCCCCTCTCGAGGACTCACTGTGCCACTCTGGATTTCCTTGTGCAATTCTATTCAACAAGGTGTACAACTCATCATAAGTCTTATCCAAGGCTTGCCCACCCGATGCAGAGTCTAGTAATATTTTTGTGTGTGGGTCTAGACTTTCTATAAAGGTATGGGCCAGCACTTCATTTGATTGCTGGTGATGGGGGCAATCTCTCAACAATGACTTGAATCTTTCCCAAGCCATATATAAGTTCTCATCAGGCCTCTGCTTGAAACTGAGTATTTCACTTCTCAACCTTGCAGTTTTGCCTGAAGGGAAGAATCTGATAAGGAACTTCTTAGCCAAGTCATTCCATGAAGTTATGGAGTTCGGTGGCTCAGCCTTCAGCCACTTTTTCACCTCTCCCAACAGTGAAAATGGGAAGAGGGTCATTCGGACATAATCTGTGGACACGTCGGTGGGGACAAACGTGTCACTAATCTCTAAAAAGCTCTGTAAGTGCTGCTGCGGGTCCTCATTTGCCATCCCAGTGAATTGACCACTAGAATGTAACAGCTGCACCATGTTCTTTTTAAGCTCAAAGTGCCCTCCAGGTTCCAGTTTACGGATGCTAGAGGTCACATTCGTCGCTAGTGGGATTGCCACTTCGCGAACTGGTCTTGCTGCCATTGCTTTGGATGACAATTGTGCTTGTCCTGCGGGTGGTTGTTGTTGCACCTTTTCTTGAAGTCTCTTCAGCTTTTGCTCTAGAGCTACTCTCCTTTGCAAATGGATTTGACGTTCAGGTTCCAGCAACGGTTCCACAAGCTCTCTATTTCTAGCCAGCTCGGCAGGACAACCTGTCACCTGCAATTAAGCACACCAAGACCAAGTTTCTCAACACTTAAGGAAATTCAAAAATCACACAAAAATAGATAAATTATCAAAACTTCGCCGAGTCCCCGGCAACGGCGCCAAAAACTTGACGTGCCCGATTCGCGCGTCCGCAAGTGTACGGGTCGTGCAAGTAATATAGTGGCTCTTTTTAAGAACCGGATTGTCGAACCCATAGGGACTGGACCCATTCCTCTAACTATCCATTTCTATTGTGATGTTAAATATCTCAAGTGTTGGTTATAGACATTTTAGATTGAGATTAATTAAGTCTAAGTTTGGGTCAACGAAGTATTCTGAAATTACTCTAGGAGCAACATAGAGTTAAAACCAATTAATCATGCGATACTACGATTTGAATTGGGTTAAGCATGGAACTATCAATTGTTATTTCACATAATTAGAATTGCATGTTTATGGTCTTTCGAGCCTCTAAACACGGCAATCTAGCCTCACTGCATCATTGTGAGCGAGGAGTTTAATTTTCTAGTCGCGGGCAATCAATTATGTTGTGGTTTACGGGGAAACGATTAGGGACTTTCGTGCGTCTAACCATTTAACTCAAGTTAGCCTCACAACTACTTCTTCGAGTGGTGATGTGACATCCCAAGTTGGTCTTCCAGAACCCCCGTGTGTCAACCAAGCACGGCGTTAGGTATATTTCTATCCTGACACAATATATCTCCCGAGATACAAACATGCTCCTTACATTCTCATGTCCTAACCTAGGTAATGCTTTCTCAAGCTATTACTCAAGCTAACAAATATGCTTTCATGGTGATCAATCATAAAAACAACAAACAATCCAAAATGCAAGACGAAAACAACAATCAATAACTTAATTCCAAAACAATTTCATAAAAGCACAATCATAATTCATGGCTTCAACCCTAGAGGAAGGGTTCTTGCCATTTATGTTCGTAAAACTACAATTAACTAATACTAAACTAACATACTTACATGAATTTGGTAGATGAGAAGGGAATTTGATAAACCCTAGATGAGTTCTCCCACTTCTCCCTTCACTCCTAGGTGGTTTTTCAGAATAAAATCGTGACCAAATGATTTTAGGAGCTAAGGGTCCTATTTATAGTAAATGGAAAACGTCCATAATTTAGCCTGAAATGGAACGGCTCCGTGTCACGGAGTGTATCGCGGAGCACTGCCTCTGTGACACAGAGGCAACGCGAAAGCTCTCTGGAAAGTGCCTCCGAAAACCAAGCTGCCGAGGGTCACCGCGCTGGCCAACGTGACACGCTGCTCATGCAGCGCGTTGGCATGCTGCTGGCGCGCAGCTGGCCTAGCGTGGCACGGCGCTGGCACGCTGGTTCTCTGCCTACTGCTGCCTTTTGCTGCCTTTTCTCGTGCGCTTGGCAAGGGCGTGGCACGGCGCTGGGCGCGGCACATGCACAGCGTGGCACGCTGCCTGGCGCGGCCAGCCTTGCCAAGGCATGCTCCTTGCCGACTTTCGCCACTTGCTTCCACTACATTCCTTCCTATTCACCAACTTGTGAATTAGTTCCTCAAAATCCTTGAAACCTACAAAACAAAGACTAATCATGTTGGTTAGCACATATATTCACATTTATATAAAATCACATGAAAGTATGTAAAATAACTTAGATAAACAAGACTATATTAAGGTATAAAGTGTATCACGGGCATGCTATTTTGCCCGTGATCAAGTGTGAACTCAAGAGCATACTCCTGTACCTTCATCCTATCCTACTTAAGATTCACGAACTCGGCTGCCTTCAACTTCCTCATCTCACGAGGGAAGAATCGATCTAGGAACGCAACATGGAACTCCTCCCAAGTGAAAAGGCCTGCTCCGATGGCCCTACTATATTTCCATTGTCGAAACCAGATATGTGTGACCCCTTTCAACTGATATAAGGCCAACTCAGCATACTCAACCTCATTCACCTTCATGACCTGGGTGATCTTCACAATCTCGTCAATGAACTCATGCAGATCCTCAACTACCTTTGACCGAAGAAGCTCTGGGGGGTTCATTCTCAAGAAATCTCTGACTCGAGCTACCACTGCATTTCCATTTTGCAGAACATACGCCACTGCCTGTTGATTGACCTAGGTGGTCAAGGCCTGCGAAAGAATCTAAATAGCTACTTGAAACTCTGCATGGGCAACCGGCTCCGGTGCATGGTGCTCCTAGACTGGTGGGGCTTACTGCTGCCCATCCCTTTTGGATCCTCGTGGACATTTCTAGTTCCATTCCTCCTACCATTTACTCTATAGGGAGCCATGATTTTGCAATCGCGAATAGCATGAGTTAAAAGGATAGAGAGACATTTCATCGCACGACATAGATCATGAAAGAAGAGAATATTTCCTAAACATCTCGTAGCCTCTTCATCATAAGTGTGGTACACTTCACACCTATGAAAAAGACTCTACTAGATGTGGCTTTCAAAAACCCTAGGACACTTCAAACCTATGGCTCTGATACCAAACGTAGACCCGGATCATAACAGGGGACAAGGAGCTCCGAGAGACTCCAAGTCGACCCATGGCATGAACATACATCTAACTCAATATCAATAAAGCAGAATACTTAGCATAACGACTTAGCGGTAGCATAAACATGGCATAACATAGAAAGCGGAACGTACTACATACATAATAGCTGAATACTACATATAGTCTGAAAGCCTCTAATATATCTGATGGGTTGATGGGACAACACCCCTAACTAACCCGACAAGTCTAGAAAACTGAACATGAAAAAGATAACTAATATCAAACTGGTCCTCGGAGAATGAGGACTCACCAATGAGCTGGATGCTAATCTCTGAGACAAGCTAATGATCGTGCTGAGTCTGAAGATCAGAGCTTGTATGATGAAAAGATACAACATAGAGTATGTAGTCAGTACATGAAATGTATTGAGTATGCAAGGTAAGTAATACAGACATTTAAAAGTACATAAAAACCCATAATAGATCTTAAGAGTAGGACAACATTCCCATAACATAAATATCATAATATAACATAAGGCTCAAGGTTTTCAAATCATTCGTATTCCATTCATTACCATAGCCATAAGAGAAACTTTATAAATCATCACTTAAGCCAAAATAACATAAACATAATAATGCATAAAACATGTGAAACAATGGGAGGACTCATCATAACCAACACCATCATGGTAGAGCCTTACATGATGCCCCAACTATCTCACTCAAGTGGGCAAAGCCGTCCCAGGCTTGCCAGGCAAAGGTCGTGCATTATGTGATATCATGAAAGAGGGGATCATTAATATCATAATGTATCAATATAAACCAACAGTGGCACATAGTTATGAGACACCGACGTAGTCCTTTGAACGCCGGACTACTCGGTGCTAGACACTGCTCCCAAAAACATGTACATCAGGCTCATACATAAATCATAAATATCATTCATGAGATTCATGGCTAATTAAACATTTAACATCATTGATCCCCTTTTTCATACATGAATAGCCAAGAATCAAGGGCCCTTTAGTCGTCCAATATCATAAATTAATCAATCATGAAATCCATATCATAAATCATAAATCATTCTTGAACATGTGGGCATTTTCCAATACTTTAACATGCTTGAAATTATTCAACTCAATTGAAAACGTGAATATAAATATGGGTAACTTGAAAACATGCTTTTCATCATCAATAATTCATGATACATGAACATTCATCATAAACCTTAACTTTCATGAACTTTTCATAAATGGGCATTTTAATTTTAAAAGCTTGAAACATGATTTTAATTGAAAATAACGTAAAACTTGCCCATAATTCATAATTCAATAATAATAACTCATTTAGATCATGCCCATGTAGAGAATTCAAAATTTCATGCATCAGGTTAAAACCCCATAGAATCAATATAGGAAATTCATAATTTAGAGAGATTTTGGGCATGGGTGTGAATGGATTCACCCATTCATAACCCTACATAACTGGGGCAGATCAGATTTTACCACTCCTTGAAAGCCCAATGAAAGATTGAAAGAAAACTTCTAGAACTCTTACTTGATCACCTCCTAAACCCCTTCAATATGCATGCATGGATATGAATGAGCCTAGGATAGGTTTTACCCTCACAAAACACTACCTTTTGAGCCTTAAACGACATAGTTTAGGACTCTAGGACTTAGGAATAACGAAAATTCCCTTAATGAGTTTCTTGAAAATTCACTGTCAGTGATAACGATCATCCTAACGGGTCGTGCTTGGATACCACGACTTGTGGTATCCATCCGTTGCAACCACTTCCCAACCTCACTTCTCCGATTCAAACCCACAACTCGACAGGACGAGTCATTGCACCATATGATGGTCTGTACATCGTCCGTTGTTTCCCCCTTGACAACCTGCACCAAGCCTTCCCACGAGCCACACCACGACTCGTTCCTCCTTCCAATGAGTCGTGGTTTCCTTCCGTTACCTTGACTGGAGGTTTTAATACTCCTTCCCAAGGTGGCTCACCACGATCCGTTACAGCTCACGAATTAAAAGTTTCCAGATTCTGCCAACTTTCATTTTTAAATCCTGAATCTTGTCTTAGGCATTCCGGGGTATTACAAGGCAAAATTCTACTTTACTAAATCAAAAAGCTAGGGCTAAAACCATTCTTACAAGAATGAGTATTAACATGATAACTAGGTAGTGAAAATATGGCAACAATCAACATAGACAATATTCCACATGCTATGAACAAGGTCTGACATATCATTTATTCACATTCGAAAGTTTAGGGCTAAAACTTATGGAGAAGATGGAGAAGAATTTGGGGACATAAGGGAAGAACTATTCCCTTGTTGAATTCCCACATACCTGGTGATGGAAATCCTTGAGAGAATTCCTTGAAAATCTGAGGAGAATTTGATTTCCCTAGCTTCTGCTCTGAGTCTTTCTGAGAGAAATTTTACGTTCTAGCTTTTTAGGGGATGTGAGAAATGAAATAAATCATCAGTTACCCCCTCTAAAACCCCTGATTAAAACCCAAAATGACATAGTTTAGAGTCTAGGAGTTTAGAAAATTACATAAAACTCCCTAGGAAATTCATAGGAAAAAGGACACTGCCAGTCCCCATGAGGCACTCTATGAGTCGTGAGGTTAGGAACGTCTCGTGGTGCCCAATCGTGATATGCAATGGAAAGTTTGTACAGATTCCCAACCTGCCAACGACTGACTTCACGTGTTGTCAGGAGACCTAACGACTCATGACGTCTCCCGTTGCCACTGAACCAACATTCCTCTTTAGCGGTCACCATAGGCTACTTAACGACTCGATACCGGTGACCACAAATCGTGGCCACCTCCCGTAGTCCTCACTATCAAAAACCACCTGGGGGTCACCACGGGAAACACCATTAGTTGTGGTGCCCCAAATGAGTCATGGTGAGGACCCGTTAAGTGCACTACCCAAATTTTTCCAAGCTTTAGCCAACCCTTGACCACAACTCACATAACGACTCGTGGTCACTCAATTTCCTAATTTCTCAACCAAGTCCAGACCCTTCCCCATGAGTCACTACATGACTCGTGGCCTACCCCACGAGTCACAGGACGACTCGTTCTGTGATCTGATGCAGAAAATCTTGTTTTCTCCGTTTTAACTCCTAGGTTTGGTCTTAGGGTTTCCAGGGCATTACAATATCTCCCCCTTGGGAACATTCATCCTTGAATGTCGAAAAACACAAAGAAAATAAAAGATTTTCAATCATTATACTCAAATACTGATCATGAAAGATAAAAACTAACGGAATGACTACCTCTGAACTAAACTACACGATTGAACTGAATCATGAATCATACACACATTCATTAACACGAAAGAAACTGGGAAACATAGATTGAACATATAACTAAATAGAGTTTATAGGGAGAAAATTGATACCTTAAATTGAAACTAAGATGGAAGGGAATAAATGTGGGTATCTAGCATTCAAATCTGCTTCAGCTTCCCACATAGCTCCTTCAACATGTTGATTTCTCCACAAGACTTTGACTGAAGCTACTTTTTTGTTCCTTAGCTTACGAACCTGATGGTCAAGGATCTGAACTAGGACCTCTTCATAAGAGAGACTATCCTTCACTCCCACATTGTCTAGTGGAACCACTGAAGTTGGATCACCGATGCACTTCATCAATAGTGACACATGGAACACTGGGTGCACAGATGATAACTCTGAAGGTAATTCCAGCTCATAGGATACCTTGCCAATTCGCCACTAAATTCTATTAGGTCCCACATATCTCAAACTAAGCTTTCCTTTCTTCCCAAATCTCATCACCCCTTTCATGGGTGAAATTTTTAAATAGACCCAGTCATCCACTGCAAACTCGAATTCTCTTCTCCTCACATCAGCATAAGAATTCTGACGGCTCTGAGTTATTTTCAATCTTTATCAGATGAGTTATACTTTCTACATAGCTTCATGGACTGATCCTGGCCCGATTAGAGTAGCTTCACCAACCTTAAACCACCATGTAGGAAATCTACACCACCTACCATATAATGCTTCAAACGGGCCCATCTCAATAATTGAGTGGTAGCTGTTGTTATACGCAAACTCGATGAGAGGCAAGTGGTCATCCCAACTGCCCTTGAAATCGATCACGCACTCAGCATATCTTCCAAGGTCTGGATAGTTCGCTCAGCTTGTCCATCGGTCTGCGGGTGAAAAGTTGTGCTGAGCTTGAACTTGGTACCAAGTCCCTTCTGAAGAGACTTCCAGAAGTGAGGTGAACTGGGTATCTCTGTTTGAGATAATGGACAAGGGAACCCCATGAAGTCTGACCAACTCCTGGATATAAAGCCTAGCATAGTCCTCAACTGAGTTTGTAGTTTTAACTGGGAGGAAGTGTGCTGACTTAGTCATCCAGTCTACTAGCACCCAGATTGAATCAGGCTGCTAATGAGTCCGAGGTAGACCTGTAACAAAATCCATATTTACCTCTTCCTACCTCGATGTGGGTATGTTGATATCTTGTGTCATACCTCCTAGTCTCTAGTGCTCTACTTTGACCTATTGGCAATTCGTGCACTTAGCTACAAATTCTGCAATGTCTCTCCTTATGTCGTTCCACTAGTAAATATCTCATAAATCACGGTACATCCTACTAGAAACTAGGTGGATGGAATATCTCGAACTGTCTGCTTCATCCAGTATCTTATGTCTCAAATCACCCACATCCGGTACGCACCACCTACCCTGGTAGAGGAGTACACCATCTCCCCCTTGAAGAAAGCCTCCACTTCCTTTCTGAGAATTGCCTCCTTCAGTTTAAGCAGTATTGGATCTTCATCCTGTCGTGACCTAAATTCAACTACCAACGAGGAATCTGATCCACTCTACACCATTACTCCACCCTCAGTTGTATCAACCAACTATACTCCCAAGCAAGCTAATCTGTGCATATCCTTTTCCAGTTCCTTTTTTCCCTCTTCAACATGAGCCACGTTCCCTGTAGACACTATGGTTAGGGAATCATCCACCACATTGGCTTTGCCCAGGTGATACAGCACGCTCATGTCATAGTCCTTTGGTAGCTGCAACCACCTTCTCTGACGAAGATTTATATCTTTATGACTGAACACATACTAAAGGCTCTTATGATCGGTGAAAACATCCACGTGAGCCTCGTACAAATAGTTCCTCCATATTTTCAACACAAACACCACTGCTGCCAACTTCGGGTCATGAGTCAGATAGTTCTTTTCATGAACTTTGAGTTGTCTGGAGGTGTAGGCTATCATCTTATCCTGCTGCATCAGAACGCAAATGATTCCAACTCTAGAAGCATCACAATACACTACAAACCTATCTGTTCCTTCTGGTAAGGTCAAAAGTAGAGCGATAGTGAGTCGAGTTTTTAACTCCTGTAAACACTTCTCACACGTATCTGACCACTAAAATTTCACCTTTTTCTGAGTCAACATAGTCAGAGGAGATACAATAGAGGAAAAACCTTCCAAAAAACATCGATAATAACCCGCTAGACCCAAGAAACTTTTGATTTTGGTTGGGGAGGTAGGTCTGGGCCAGTCTTTCACCGCTGCTATCTTTTGAGGATCTACCTGAATACCCTCACCCGAGACAATATCACCAAGGAAAGTCATGGACTTCAACCAGAATTCGCATTTGCTAAATTTTGTGAACAACTGGCAGTCTCTGAGCGTCTGAAGCACTATCCTCAGGTGATTAGCATGTTTTTCCTCATTTTTGGAGTATACCAGAATGCCGTTAATAAATACAATGATGAACATATCTAGATACTTCCTGAAGACTCTGTTCGTCAGGTTCATGAATGTTATGGGGGCATTAGTCAGTCCGAAGGACATAACCACAAATTCGTAGTGACCATACTGAGTTCTGAAAGCTATTTTCGATATGTCACACCTTTGACTCTTAGCTGATGACACCCCGACCTGAGATCTACCTTGGAGAAATAACTGGCTCCCTGAAGCTGATCGAACAAGTCGTCAATCCTGGGTATGGGATACCTATTCTTGACTGTAACCTTATTCAATTGACGGTGATCGATGCACATTCTGAGGGTACCGACTTTCTTTCGCCCGAATAGTACTGGAGCACCCCAAGGAGATATTGGGTCTGATAAAACCGTTATCAAGAAGATCTTTTAGCTTCTCCTTCAACTCCTTAGGCTCAGCTAGAGCCACTCTAAAAAGAGGGATGGAGATGGGATGAGTATTTAGAAGAAGGTTTATACCGAAGTCCATTTCTCGCTCAGGAGGGACTTGGGGAAGATCTTCGGGAAACACGTCAGGGAACTCGCTGACCACTGATACTGACTGGATAGTTGGGGTCTCAGAGCTGGAATCTTTAACCCAAATGAGATGATAAATACACCCTTTGGAAATATGTTTTCTGGCCTTAAGGTAGGAAATAAACCGACCCTTAGGTGTTGAGCTACTGCTCGTCCACTCTAAAGATGGCTCATTAGGGAATTGAAACCTGACGACCCTAGTTTTGCAGTGAGTGAGGCATAACTGGAGTGTAAACAATCTATGCCAAGAATATGGTCAAAGTCAACCATGTATAACTGTACCAGATCAGCTGGAATGACCTTATTCAGGATTGAGACTAGCCAGTTTCTATATATCCGGCTGGCTCTAACTGATTCGCCAACTGGAGTGGAGACTGAGAATGGTTCGGAGAGAAATTCTGGACTGATATCAAACTGAACAGCTACATAGGGAGTCACGAACGAAAGTGTGGCTCCTGGATATAGTAAGGCATACACATCTAGATGAAAAAGGTGAAAAATACCCATAACCATATCAGGTGAGCTCTCCTAATCCTGATGAGAGGACAAAGCATAAAAAAGATTTTGGCAATTGCTACCATCCGTACCTGAAGTGTTGGCCTACTGAGTTAGTCGGCCTGCTGGAGCTATTGAAGCAATAGATTGTGATCTCCTCCGTCCTGCTGATGGGCATTCTTTGAGACGATGACCTAGCTTTCCATATCCAAAACAACCCTCTCGGCCCTAAAAACACTCTTCTAGATGGTTCTTGCCACACCTAGGGCAGGTTGGGTAGCTGTAGTGGTTACTGGCTCTATAACTCTGGGATTATGAGCTAGCTGCTCCACCTCTCCGATCCTTATGGGATCGAAAAGTAGGGGAACTGGCTGAAGTTGGTGCTGGAGCCCTTTGCTGCTGCTGCTTTTGTGGGCGGCTACTACCGCCAGATCTCTGGTGGTCGTAATCTGACTGGCCTTTTCTTGCCCATTTGTTATTCCACTCGAAATCTTTTAATTTTTCTGCTTTAATTTGCTGGGCGTGAACTATGAGGCTGGAGAGATCAATGTCCTTT
Organism: Datura wrightii; assembly: GCA_035772735.1. Taxonomy (NCBI): domain Eukaryota; kingdom Viridiplantae; phylum Streptophyta; class Magnoliopsida; order Solanales; family Solanaceae; genus Datura; species Datura wrightii. The sequence continues at coordinate 61,431,520 of JASDFA010000016.1, read as the reverse complement.
ATAAGCATTGTAGTCCTACAATCCATAAGGACCAAGTTCGAAACCCCATTAACAAACTTTAGCATACGAGCCCTTGGCTCAGCTACCATCTCTGGAGCATATTTAGACAACCTTGTGAACTCTAGTGCGTACTCTTCCACCGCCCAATTTTCCTATTTTAGATTCATGAATTCTTTCACTTTTGCCTCCCTGAGCTCTTGAGGGAAGAATCTTTCTAGGAAGGCTGTAGTGAACTCCTCCCATTCCACAGGTCCTGCTCCCGCTGGTCTCCCCTCCTTCCACTATTCATACTAGATCTGGGCTACCTCTTTCAGTTGGCAGGCAGCCAGGTTTTCACTCCGAGGAGCTAACACCCATAATTTGGGTGATCTTCTAATCTCATCCATGAACTCCTGTGGGTCCTCTCCCACCTTAGATCCGTGGAAAACTGGAGGGTTCATCCGAGTGAAGTCCTGAACTCGAGAAGCTGTTGCGAACCCATTATTGTTGACCAAAACCACCTACTGGTTCACTTGATTAGTAACTTTCTGTACAAGCAGCTGGATATCCACGTTGTAATCTGTGGAGGACACTGGGTCGTCCTAAGGGGCTGCTGAAACTGGTAGGGTAGGTCAGTGAGAATTACCGTTCCTTATTCCATTAACACGTCGTGGAGACATGATTTCACTGAAATGAAATAGAGCACCAGTTAGGAGAACATTTCTGGAATTGAATTTCAACACACAATAAAGAGTTTGAACAAAAGGGAGTTTTCCTAATAACATCTTGTAGCCTCCCCGTCATAAATGTGGTGCGTTTCACACCCATGAAGAGGACTCTACTCGATGCGGCTTTCAGACATCCTAGGATACTCTAAACCTAGTGCTCTGATACCAAGTTTGTCACTCCCCGAGTCTATACCCTCGGTGAGACACAGTACTTGGAGTCACAAGTAACTCCAAGTCAACCCATGGTCTATCATAACACTAGCATTCTGAGTAAATACATAGCGGAATCTTTGAAATAATAAAATAAAATATTTATGAAAAAAGAACTAAATAATAAGTGTTATACAATTGAAACAAAGCTAAAAATCTAAAAACTCTATCTATGTCTGAAAGCCATCTATCTGATGAGTTGCTGGGACAAGCCCCCGCTAACTCTAAATCTAACTAAAAGAAAATATAATCCTCGAAAGATGAGGACTCACCAACGATGCAGCTGAGAACTCCTGAAGGCGATCTACTAACGAGGATGAGACTGAGAACCTGTATCTCTATCATAAAACAATACAACATAAAAGATATGCATCAGTACTTTGAATGTACTAGGCAAGTAGGAGAAACCACACACAAGGAATCAAATAACTGAATCTGGAAAGACATGCAATGACCAACTGAAATACTGAAACTGAATAGACTGTGATATACTGAGATGGTCAAATGACCCTGTCTGATGGTCAAAGACATGCCCTAAATCTGATATACTAATCTGGAATATTATACCGAACTGATCTAAACTGACTAATCTGAGATTAAATTAAGCTGACTAGTGGGAGAGTCTATAACCGACATATAACCATGTGAGCTAGCCATGGAGTCCACTGTATACAACCTACCGGTAGGAGCCAATATACCTTGCTAGAGTATAAAGGCATGAACTGAATGATCACGGGTCTGGATCATGAGGCCAATAAAATATAACCTACACTGGCAATGTAGTTCTGGGAACCTGGGTGCACTGGAATCCTAGTCTACTCGGTGCTAAGTCCTACTCCCACTAGATAGTCCTAGACTGACTACTAAGATGATAGCTCGAACCTGGGGCCTAAGACTAAGTCCGGAATACCTATCTGGAAGTACCCTGAGAGTCTTATTGGACCAGATTTTGTAACTGGTGTTCTAAGACTGGTCAGAGCTGCTTATCTAAAAGTGTCATAACTGTCTAAAGAACAAACTGTAATATGAAACTGGGGTCCTAAGGTTGGTCAGAGATGCTTATCTGGAAGTGTCATGACCGCCTAAAGAACCACTAAAATCTGATACTGAGTGTAATACATACAACTAGGAGGTATCACGAACACCTCCAGGATTAACTATAGTCACACTGATCAGCTATCATTTTTCTGGACAACACTAATGTTACCAAAACCTAGCTAAAACTAGATCAACATGAATCTGACTGAATTCTTAACATTTCCGAGCAAAAATGAGAAAACCCAATTGATAAAATCAAGCCACAAGGAAGAACTAGTCCAACAAGCAAAATTCTAGTTTACTGAATTCAAAGCTAGGGCTAAAACCATTCTTACAAGAATGAGTATTAACAAGGTAACTATGTAGTGAAAATATGACAACAATCAACATAGACAATATTCCACATGCTATAAAACGAAGTCTAACATATCATTTATTCACATTCGAAAGTTCAGGGCTAAAACTGATAGAGAAGATGGAGAAGAATTTGGGGACACAAGGAAAGAACTATTCCCTTGTTGAATTCCCACATACCTGGTGATGGAAATCCCTGAGATAATCCATTGAAAATCTGAGGAGAATTCGATTGCCCTAGCTTCTGCTCTTAGTCTTTCTAATAGAAGTTTAACGTTCTAGCTTTTGAGGGGATGTGAGAAATGAAATAAACCATCGGCTACCCTCTCTAAAACCCCTGATTAAAACCCAAAACGACGTAGTTTAGAGTCTAGGAGTTCAGGAAATTATGTAAAACTCCCCAGGAAATTCGTAGGAAAAAGGACCTTGCCAGTCCCCATGAAGCACTCCACGAGTCATGAGGTCAGGAATGACTCGTGGTGCCTAGTCGTGATGTGCACTGAAATGTTTCTATGGATTCCCCAACCTTCCAACGACTGACTTCACAAGTCTTTAGGAGAACTAATGACTCGTGACGTCTCCCGTTGCCACCGAACCAGCATTCCTCTTCAGGGGTCACCACAGGCTACTTAACGACTCATTACCGATGGCCACGAATCATGGTCACCTCCCATAGTCCTCACTGCTAAAAACCACATAGGGGTCACCACGGGCGACACCATGACTCTTGGTGTCCCAAATGAGTCATGGTGTGGACCCGTTAAGTGCCCTACCCGAATTTTTCCAACCTTTAGTCAACCCTTTACCACGACTCACATAACGACTCATGGTGTTGACTGCGACTCGTGGTCACACCCGTGGTCACTCAATTTCCCAATTTTTCAACCAAGTTCAGACCCTTCCACTCGAGTCACTCCATGACTCGTGGCCTACCCCACGGGTTATAGGACAACTCATTCTGTGACCTGGTGCAGAAAATCCTATTTTCTCCATTTCAACTCCCGAATCTGGTCGTAGGATTTCTGGGGCATTACATTCACTGCTAGAAGTGGAGATTTTTTCAACCATAAATTCACGGAAAATTTTGTGTTATAAAACATGATTTTTCTACCCATTTCCCACCGAACCAGTTCACTAGAAAAACGCATGATGGGAAACAAATTCTCACTGAAATAGTGGGAAACTTCATGTTTTTTTCATGTGAAAACACTATTATTTTTTCTTTTTACACTGATATAAATAAAAATATTCACTTAATATTTTTCAATGGGAAATTTCAATGGGAAAATAGTGAATTTTTAGTAGTGCTTCATGCAATGACTCTGTTCGATCAATAATTTTCATGTAAAAAACTATTTAACGCTACATGTTAAGGGAATAGAAAATTTGACAAAGATGACACGTGAATACTCGAAGGGAAACCCTTGCAAATAATTACAACAACAAAGAAAACTGAATCAACTAAGTCATGAGAAGACAAGCATTCAAAATCAAAAACCTAAACTAAGGTTTTGAACTTTGAAACAGAATCATCAAACATGTATTAGACATGAAGGTTATGAACATAATCTAAACAGAGTTAGATAATGAATTAATAAAAAAGTTACTTCTTAGGACAAAAAGATCAATCATCCATCCTAATAGTAATTTAATTATATGCTAATAATACCAAGATTCTAAAGTTACCTAAATCAAAACTTGCTTGTGTGACTAGAAGACCATAGAACAAATAAAAATTAATGACTTGATTACATATTTGAATACAAATCCATTAAGGTGTGTCAAACTAATACCACATTGGTCTTAAATATATAAGATTGAAGATGCAGGATGGAGTTTTCGATTGTCATGTCAAGGCCTACTAGAATATAAGGGCATTCTCAAGGAGGATGTGAAGAATAAAAAGGTGAATATACATCTTTGAAAGGGAATAAAGGTTAAACATTAGATGGATATAAAAATCCTATTTGAGTTGCTTACATATCCCAAGTTCTCGAACAAGGACAAATGTCATTATATTGATTATGGTAGTGATTTTGCAAGACAAAATCAAGTGATAGACCTAAGAATGGAGAATATTCTAATAGCCTCCCAATTATAAGTGTGGCGTGCAATTATCACGACCCGAACGGAGGCCCAGATCGCAACACTGGACAACGATCCCCGAGAGACTCCAAGTCGACCCATGCGATGGACATACATCTAACTCAATTAGTAAAATTGAAGAATCGACATGATAAAATTAGCGGAAGTCTAAAATAAACATAAAATCGGAATACACAATCTGAAGCTAAATACATCCTTTGTTTGAAAAGCCTCTAAAAATGATGAGTTGATGGGAAAAAACCCCAACTAACTCAATAAAGCTGAAACTGAAAATACATAGAGGAAATCCGAATAAGTCTAGTCCTCGGGAGATGAGGACTCACCAATAACGTAAGATGCTAACTCTGAAGACTGACTATGAATGGGGCTAAGCCTGAGAGCCGGGTCCTGTATCATGAAAGATACAACATAGAGTATGAGGTCAGTACGTGAAATGTATCAAGTATACAACGTAAGTAAAACGGACATTTAAAATTACATAAAAACTCATAAGAGATCATAAGAGTGGGACAATATGCTCATAACATAAATATCGTAAGATAATATAAGGCTAAAGGTTTTTAAATCATTCGTAATCCATTCATTACCATAATCATAAGAGAAACTTTATAAATCATCATTTGATCCAAAATGACATAAACATAATAATGCATAAAACATGCGAAACAATGAGAGATTCTTATAACCGACATACCCCATATAAGCACACATGGAGCCCGACCTGTAAATTCCTAGTGGAGAGGGTGTTCATACCGCCAAGGTAGAACCGTGAATGGCATGATATCACACATGAAAGGCCCATTTGGTCAAAGGGGACAGTCTCAAGGGAGGTCCCATCATGTCCTACGGTGGCACGTTGTTCTGACATTCAGGGCAAACACTGGGCCCCGAACTTACTCGGTGTTAAATACTACTCCCAAAATATATATAGTGCTTATAGTATAATATGCATGAGATACATGGTCTAGTTAAATCATGATAGTAATAAGCATGTTTGTAAATACGTGAACTAGCCATGAGAGTAAGGCCCGTGAGTCAGCCAAAAACATAATTAGTAAATCATGAGGTTCATGCATACTTGTAAATAATGTATATGATTTTTAAATCATAAATTCATAATGGTCATTTGAATAAATCCATATCATGACTCATAAATCATGATAGGTTTATGAACATCAACAATAGAGGTAAGGATCATAACTCGATTCATCATAGAACATGCATAATTAGGCATAATTTAATAGAACTTGAAATAAATAAATTTATTTTTGAATTAGTTGTAAAATCTGATCATGATTTATAATATGATGTAAAACATGAAAAGTAATAACACATGGATAGATCATTAGAATTCCACAAGATTTAAGACAAGGCCCTATAAGATTTTTAAACAAAACTTCATGAATTAGGAGAGATTGGGCAAGGATGTAAATGAAAAAACCTACTCATAACCCTAAATACCTGATTATAGCTGATTCTTACACTTTCCTAATTGCCCAAGAAGAATTTGAGAAGAATTGGAATGTCTAAGGCTTGATCTCCTCTCTAACTCCCTCTAATTTGCATGAACGGATTTTGAATAGGTTAGAATGAATTAACCTATATTAATACACTCTAAAAATAACTTAAAACAATGTAGTATAGGACCTTAGAGCATAGGAATGATGAAAATGTCCTAAATGAAATTGCTTAAATTTCTGCACTAGTAGTGGTAACGACTGCCCTAACGGGTCATTGTTGGGTACCACTACTCGTGGTATCCATCTGTCGTCTCCATTGCCCAACTTTATATTCTCAGGTTCGATCGCACAACTCGAAGAACGGGTCGTTACTCCACACAACGGTCTGTTAGATCATTTATTGTTTCCCCCTTCATGACCTGTACCAAGTCTTTCCACGAGCCACATCATGACTCATTCTTCCATCCAATGAGTCGTGGTTTCCTTCCATTACATTGAATGGAGATTTTTAATACTCCTTCCCATGGCTGGTGACCACGACCTGTTGTTACCTGCAAGGGGTCGTTCCACAACTCGTCACGTCAACCTTGAACAAGGATCAGCCTCCCCAAGACAAAAAATAATGGGAGTCGTTGTATCGAAGGCACAGAGAGGCCAAGAGTGCTAGGACAGACAATTATGGGATTTGTCAACCTAGGTTAGGGGGCGGACAACGCCAATTGTCTCATCACGGGTCCTTTGCTCCAGCACCATCGTCATCTAGTGCACCATCTAGATTATGAGGCGATCAAGAAGTAGGGCTTCATATTCGAGGGGTCAGGGTAGCATGCAGATAGAGCACACCTTCCCAGCCTATGCAAGGTGCGGCACGAATTACCCAAGGAGCTGCTTAGTTGGCTCAGACGCTTGTTTCAGGGGTGGCAAGCCCAGATATAGACTCAAAGATTGCCCTTCGGCTAGATCATAGGGTTGCGGAGCCCATATACCAGCCGCTAGTTCATCCGCTCCAGCAGCACGTCCCTCCTAGCAGGGCACTTTGACTAGTTCAGTTGGCGGTCAGTGCTAGAACAGGTTCTATGCCCTTGCGACCCATCAGAAGCAAGAGACTTCACCGGATGTGGTTACTGGTATGTTACGAGTGTTTCACCTTGATGCTTATGCTTTGTTAGATTTCAGGGGCTACCTTGTCTTTTGTGACACCTTATATTGCTAGTAGCTTTGGAGTCATTCCTGAAATTCTATCAGAACCATTCTCAGTCTCTACTCCCATTGGTGATTCAGTTGTAGTTAGGCGAGTGTATAGAAGTTGACCAATCACAATATTGCATAAAGTCACCTCCGCAAATCTTGTAGAGTTAGCCATGACTGACTTTGATATTATTCTCAGCATGGATTGGTTGTACGCATGTTATGCTTCTGTTAATTGTAGAACCCATGCGGTGGAGTTCTACTTTTCGGGTGAGTCTGTCTTGGAGCGGAAAGGTAGTTTGGCCGTGCCTGTAGGTCGTTTTATCTCCTATCTTAAGGCCAGGAAGATAATTTCCAAGGGTTGTGTGTACATCTAATTAGGGTTAAGGATGTTAAGTCTGAGACCCTGACTATTCAATCAGTTCCGGTAGTGTGTGAGAACCCCGAAGTATTCCTTGATGATTTACCAGGTGTTCCTCCAGAGAGGGAAATAGATTTTGGTATTGACCTTCTTCCCGACACACAGCCTATATCTATTCCTCCCTACATAATGGCTTCATCCAAGCTAAAAGAGTTGAAAGAGCAGTTGAAGGATCTCCTAGATAAGGGTTTCATCAAACCAAGCAAGTCTCCATGGGGTGCACAGTTATATTTGTCCGAAAGAAGGATTGTTCCATCCGAATGTGCATTGATTATCGGCAATTGAACAAAGTCACCGTCAAGAACCACTATCCTCTACCCAGGATTGATGATTTATTTGATCAGCTTCAGGGTGCCAAATACTTCTCAAAGATAGATCTCAGATTCGGGTACCATCAGCTCAAAGTTCGGGAGAGCAATATCTCGAAGACATCCTCCAGGATGCGGTATGGTCATTATGAGTTTGTAGTTATGTTTTTTGGACTAACAAATGCTCCTCAGCTTTTATGGACTTGATGAATAGGGTGTTCAAGCCATACCTGAATATGTTCATGATTATGTATATTGATGATATCTTGATGTACTCTCGGAGCAAGGAGGAGCATACCGCTCATTTGAGAGTGGTGCTACATATTCTCAGGGATCGCCAATTATATGCTAAATTTAGCCGGTGTGAGTTTTTGTTAAACTTGGTGGCATTTTGGGCCATGTGGTATCAAGTGAGGGCATACAGGTGCACTCTCAAAAAATAGAAGCGGTGAATAATTAGCCTAGACCAGTGAATCCTTCAGATATTTTGAGCTTTTTGGGTCTACCCGGCTACTATCAGAGATTTGTTGAAGGTTTCTCATCTATTGAAGCACCCTTGACCAGATTGACCTAAAAGAAGGTGAAGTTCCAATGGTCAGAGGCTTGTGAGTAGATCTTCCAAGAGTTGAAAGCTCGACTTACCTCAATATCGCTGTTAACCCTACCGAGGGTACCGATGGGTTTGTGGTGTATTGTGATGCTTCAAGGATCGGACTTGGGTGTGTATTGATGCAGCACGGGAAAGTTATAGCATATGCCTCCAGACAGCTAAAAGTTCATGAGAAGAATTACCCAACCCATGATCTTGAATTGGCCGCTGTTGTATTCGCCTTGAAGATATGGAGGCATTATTTGTACAGGGTCCATGTGGATGTGTTTACGGACCATAAGAGTTTACAGTATGTGTTTACCCAAAAGGATCTCAATCTTTAGCAAAGAAGGTGGTTGGAGCTACTCAAGGACTATGATATGAGTGTCCTTTACCATCCGGGTAAGGCAATTGTAGTAGTAGACGCACTTAGTAGACTCTATATGGAGAGTGTGTCTCATGTGGATGAGGGGAAGAAGGAGCTGGTGAAGGATGTGCATCGACTCGCAAGGTTAGGAGTTAGGTTGGTTGACTCGACCGATGGAGGTGTTGTTCAGAACGGATAAGAATCATCCTTGGTGACTGATGTAAAAGCTAGGCAAGATGAGGACCCTATTTTGGTACAATTGAAGGAAGCCATTCAAAATCAGAAGTTAAAGGTCTTCTCCAAAGGGGGCGGGGGGAGATGGTGTGTTTTGATACCAGGGTCACTTACGTGTTCTGGATGTTGATGATTTGAGGAGTCGAATGTTGCACGAGGCTCATGGATCTAGGTATTCTATCCATCTAGGTGCCACCATGATGTATCTTGACTTACGGGAAGTCTATTGGTGGAATGGCATGAAGAAGGGCATCGCAAAATTCATAGCTAAGTTCCCAAGCTGTCAGCAAGTAAAGGTTGAGCACCAGAGACCGAGAGGTGTACTTCAGGATATCAATATTCCTACTTGGATATGAAAAGAAATTAATATGGACTTCATCACAAGTTTACCTCATACTCGTCAAAAATATGACTCCGTTTGGGTTGTTGTAGACGGTTGACCAAGGCTGCTCATTTTCTACCTGTCCAAACCACGGATACGGCGGAGGATTATGCCAAACTATATATCCGGGAGCTAGTTCAATTACATGGAGTGCCCTTATCCATCATTTCAGACATAGGTCCCCAATTTACTCTCAGTTTTGGAGGTCATTTCAAAAAGGACTTGGTACTCAAGTTAAGCTCAGAACAGCATTTCACCGGCAAACGGATGGTCAAGCGGAGTGGACAATTCAGACTCACGAGGACATGTTAACAGCATGCGTGATTAACTTCAAAGGTATTTGGGATGATCACCACTTATCAAATTTGCATACAATAATAGCTACCATTCCAGTATTCAGATGCTCCATTTGAGGCTCTCTATGAGCGAAAATGTAGGTCGCCCATTGATTGGTTCAAAGTTGGTGAAGTTGCGATGATAGGACCAGATTTGGTCCACGAGGCTATGGAGAAGGTTTAGCTCATACGGGACAGATTGAAAATAGCTCAAAGTCACCAAAAGTCCTATGCTAATGTGAGAAGGAGAGAATTAGAATTCGGGGTGGATAATTGGGTATTTCTGAAGGTATCTCCCATGAAGCGAGTGATGCGGTTTGGAAAGAAAGGAAAACTTGGCCCTCATTATGTTGGCCCCTGCCGGATTGCGAACCAGGTTGGCAAGGTGGCATATGAATTAGAGTTTCCCTCAAAATTAGCTTCTGTGCTTCCTGTTTTCCATGTGTTGCTCTTAAAGAAGTGTTTGGGTGATCCAGCCCTAGTTGTTCCGGTGAACAATATTGGTGTGAAAGACAGCCTTAGTTATGAGAAGGTTTTGGTGGAAATACTGGATTGTCAGGTTCGAAGGCTAAGGAATAAGGAAGTAGCTTTAGCGAAATTTTTATGGAGGAATCAGCATGTTGGAGGAGCTACGTGGGAAGCTGAAGCAAACATAATGGCTAGATACCCACATTTATACTCTACCATCTCAGTCCAGCTTGAGGTATCAGTCTTTGCACTAAAACTTTATTTATTTTTCATGTTGAGTTCATGTGTCCAAGTTTCTTTTATGTATGTGGATATGTATATGAATCATGAATTCATTCAGCTATGTAGTTTGAATCGGAGATAGTCATTCTGTCAGTTCTCGGTTTAAATGATTAGTATTTGAGTGTAATGATTGCATTTCTTTATTTTCTATATGTTTTTCCACATTCGAGGATGAATGTTTCTAGGGGGAGATATTATAATACCCCAGAAGTGCCTAAGATTAGACCCGGGATTTAAAATGGAAATTGGCAGAATCTAGGAAAAATCCCACAAGACGGGTCACCTAACAGATCATTGGTCCAACCAACGGCCCGTGGTAGGCATCCGTAGTGAGATACTGCAGGGGTGGAGTTGGAAGTAACGGGTCTAGGAATGACCCGTTGCCAGATCTAATGGGTTGTTGGTTGATACCACGACTCGTGATACCCATCCGCCATCTCCATTGCCCAACTTCATATTCTCAAGTTCGATCCCACGACTCGAAAGGACGGGTCGTTACTCCACACAACGGTCTGTTAGGTCATTTGTTGTTTCCCCCTTCATGACCTATACCAAGTCTTCTCATGAGCCACACCACGACTCATTCTTCTATCCAACGAGTCATGGTTTCCTTCCATTACATTGACTGGAGATTTTTAGTACTCCTTCCTACGGCTGGTGACCACGACCCATTATTACCTGCAACGGGTCGTTCCACGAATCGTCACTTCACCCTTGACCAAGGGTCAGCCTCCCCATGACCAAAAACAACAACTCATTTGATCTGGAAATGGGTCATTCCTAGACCCGTTACTTCCAACTCCACTCCTGCAGTATCTCACCACGGATGCCTCCCACAAGTCATTGGTTGGACAATGATGCATTAGGTGACCCGTCCTGTGGGATTTTTCCCAGATTCTGCCAACTTCTATTTTAAAGCCCTGGTCTAATCTTAGGTACTTCCATGGTATAATAGCAATCCACTCATAAGTAGGGCTCTACTAGACCGAAAAGACATTTAGTTTCACCTTATTCTTGAAACTGCCTAGTGTAGAGTAACGGTGACACTAGTTATAGAGTCGTTTAGGATTTAGTAGTATGATCTATATATCCCATTTCTTAGAGTTGTCTGCTAAATCTTTCACAAAAATCTAGGGTGTAACCATTAGTAACAAAATTAGTGCAGGAGCAAATATTAGTGTGAAAATATTTTTCAACCTAGTATGTCATATTTTAAGGCGTACAAACCTAAATTTCCTATTGACTTTTAATTTGTTGTTGAGTTTGACATTCTCTTCTAATAAATTTCCCCAATTCATTTCTTAGAATTGTCTGCTAAATCTTTCACAGAAATCTAAGGTGCAACCATCATACAAAAATAGTTTGAGGGCATTGAGACAAACATAAATGTCCTATTGAAGGCAGATGAGCCTAATGTCCTTTTGAAGGAAGACGAGCAGAAATGTTCTATTGAAGGAGGATAGCCTAATGTCCTATTGAAGGGGGATGAGCCTATGTGCCCTATTGAAGATGGACGAGCCTAAGATTTCTCTTGAAGGCGGACAAGCCTAAGTGTCCTATTGAAGGCAAACGATCCAAGTGTCCTATTGAAGGTGGATGAGACTATTGTACTATTTAAAGTGAACGAGCTTAAATGTCCTATTGAAGGTAGAGAAGCCTATTATAAGGTGGACTGCGGTAAATGTCTTATTATAAGATAGACGAGCCTAATGTCCAATTAAAGCAAACTAGCCTAAGTGTCCTATTATAAGGTGGACTAATCAAAGAAATCCTTTCTGAGGGTGGACGATCCTGATATGTCCTACTTGAGGCTGAATGAACCCGATAAGTTTGAGGGTGGACGAACCCAATATGTCCTATTTGAGGATGGAGGAACCCAATATAAAAAGATCAATTCCTACATATCTTGCTAGAAGAAGGATCATCAGGTCAGACGTAGGTCAAACTTGAAGCTGAAGAGTGTACCAGATTATTTTGAATGGTCGCTTTAGCGATGGTTGGATAGATTTGTGGAAACTGCCCGGTCTCAGTATTGAGTAAATTCATTCCAGCTGATCTAGTAGAGCTATACATGGTCGACTTTGACCTCATTCTTGGCATGAATTGGTTACATTCCAGTTATGCCTCAGTCAACTGCAGAACTAGAGTCGTCAGATTTTAGTTTTCAAATTAGCCAGTTCTAGAGTTGATGGGTAGTAGCTCCGCGCCTAAGGGTCGGTTTATTTCCTACCTTAAGTCAAGGAAGCTCATTTCGAAAGGGTGAATCTATTACCTAGTTTGGGTCAAAGATTCTAGCTCTGAGACCCCAACTATCTACTCAGTTCTAGTTGTCAGCAAATTTCCTGACGTATTTCTCAATGATCTTCTCGGAGTCCCTCCCAAGCGGGAAATAGATTTCGGCATAGACCTCCTTCCAGATGATCTTGGGCAGAATTGCATGCCCAAGTGATACTCGAATGCTTCATTTCAACTTGTTTATCTATCGTTATGTGTACATTCTCATGTGATTTTTAGTTAAAATGCGAATTTATACTAACCAACATGATTAGTGTTGTTTTGCAGGTAAAAGGAAAATTTGGAAGCTAATATACATGTTGGTGAAGATCGGGAATGAACTTGGAGACAAGGAGTGGAAAATGACAAGGGAGAGCAGCAAAAATAGGGGCTCCGCGATGGAGCCGTGACACGGCTCCATCGCGGAGGCATTCTGCCTCGGATGAAATAATTTTGGCAATTTCCAGTGAAGGTGCGGGATAGCACCGTGGCACGTTGGCCAGGCACCACGATGCAAGTCGTGCCATGCTGAGGTGAAATTTCCTAGGGAGCCGACTTCCAGTGAGGGTCCGCGATACCTCCGTGGCACGGAGGGAGTGCTCCGCGATACACTCCGTTCCACGTTGCTTGTTATTCCGGGAAAAATTCTCAAGAGTATAAATAGGTTTTATTTTAAACATTTTGACTTGGTTGAGCAAGAACGTGGGTTACAGGCAGTTGAGAGGACGAAAATTCTAGGGCTTTTCTCTATCTCTTTCTCTTTTAACTCAATTGTTTGTATGAATTCTACTTATTTGATGATGTTTAATCCACAAATGAGTGGCTAAATTCACTTCTTGTTGAGGTTAAGAACAATTGTAATGGAATGTAATTGTTGTTCATTTCAGTTTTCATCTTTTCTTCAATGGTTGTACTATCAATTCTTGTTTTTACCTCATTAATGTTTGGCCAATGTTAATGTATATCCAGAAATCCAATTCTGATTTTAAAAAGGAAAGAAATTGGGAAGATGTGAATTGGTAGGATATGATCTCTTCGCAGTTTAGAAAATTGAGAATTAATTTATATTCAGAATAGAAATATATCTGAAAGTCTTATTAGTCAATTAAAGAATCGGTATTGTATGGCTAGATCATGAAATTCTTTCATCACAGAAACATAGATTAAGGTTTCGTGATTCTTAATTGGATAGGAGTCGAAAGATCCAATACATAGGTAATAATTCTTGATTAGCAACCGAGGAAAAGATTAGCTGAATTAAATTGACAAATTAATTCCCTGCATGCTTGTTCTAACCTCAGCTTGCTCATTACTATTGTTCAGACTCAAATTATAATCTTAACTTAGATTTTTATTACTTAACAAACTTAACTCTCAAAATATTGTTTAATTGGTTGTCTGCATTCGTAAAGACATAGTTCACTGACGCTTAAGTTAATTAGTACCGTAGTTCAGTCCCTGTGGGATCGATACTTGGCTTTACATAAGCCACTTTACTACTTGTTCGACCACGTGCACTTGCGTGTAGTCACCACACCAGCCGAACAAATTTTTGGTGCCGTTGTCAGGGACTGGCAATTGGTAAAATTATTTTCTTAGTGTTAGTTTAGAAATTCTATACAAGTGCTGACAACTTGATCTTAGCCTTTCTCTTGCAGATATTGAAATCTTCTAAACGCTTGCAAGAGAGAAGGAGTTGGTGGATTCATATATAGAGCCGGAAAGACAATTTCATCGTCAAAGAAGGGAAGCTCTAGAGAAGAAGTTGTAGTTGCTAAGACAGGCAATTCTGGAGCAACAATAGAACCCACCACTTGTGAGGGCAGTTTTACTGCCCGAGGAAATGGCAGCAAGGCCGGTTCGCGAAGTGGCAATCCCACATGCTAAAAATGTTACATCTAGTATTCCCAGACCAGATCCAGGAGGCAGGTTTCAGCTTAAACAGAACATGGTACAATTGTTGCACACCAGCGGGCAATTCATAGGTCTCCCTCATGAAGACCCACAACATCTCCAAAACTTTTTGGAGATAAGTGATACTTACATTCCCGCTGGAGTATCATCTGACTACGTGAGGCTTACATTATTCCCATTTTCATTATTGGGGGAAGCAAAAAGGTGGTTGAAAGCTGAACCACCCAACTCTATCACCACTTGGGATGATCTTGCAAGAAAGTTTTTGATACTATTCTTTCTATCTGGGAAAACAGCAAGACTTAGAAGTCAGATTCTAAGCTTTAAACAAAGAGAGGGTGAAAATCTGTATCAAGCTTGGGAAAGGTTCAAATCGATGTTAAGGGATTGTCCTCACCATCACCAGTCCAACGATGTGTTGGTGCATACTTTCATAGAGGGTTTAGAGCCATATACAAAAAAATTTCTAGACTCAGCAGCTGGGGGACAATCATTAGAAAAGACTTATGAGGAGCTTTATACTTTGTTAAATCTTATTTCACAGGGAAATCCAAAGTGTAATGCAGACTCATCACGAGGAGGAACAAGGAAAGCGGCAGGAGTCTTTGAGGTGGATAGTTTTACAGCTATCACTGCACAGATAGCTGCGTTGCAAAATCAACTCAACACCCACTTCAGCAGTATGAGCTTGAATCAAGCACAAGCCCCAGTAAATGCAGTACAGCAGGTATGGTGTGAAGTATGTGGGAGTAATGAACACTCAGCTGAGTGTTGTGGTGTATATCCAGATTCAGTAAACTTTTTTGGGAACGTCAAGAGAAATAATAACCAACAGTATGGCAACAATTACAACTCAAATTGGAGGAATCATCCAAATTTCTCTTGGGGTAGTAATAGCCATCAAGGGAAAGTTCAAATCAGGGTGTGCAGAGAAATCAAGGGGGTCATCAGAATTATCAGTCTCAATAGGAAACAATGCACCTCCTCCACCAACCAACAGTATTGAGGAAATGTTCAAAACAATGATAGCTAACCAAGCGCAAATGCAGGCTGACTATGTGAAATTGGCGGCAGACATGAAAATTCAGCAGTTAGCTACAAAGGCGTTGGAGTACTAGTTAGGACAACTAGTTGGAGCTCAAAACACCAGGCCCAGAGGAGGACTACCGAGTGACACTAACCCAAATCCCAAGCAGGTCAATGCAGTGACCAAAGGAGTGGATTACAACTCAAGGAGGTCGAACCAGAAAGACCACCTCAACAATCAGGAGCAGTGGAAAAAGATAGGGAACATGATGATGAGAGGGGGAAGGAGAAGGCAGCCGAGGCAGAAAGACCACCACCCCCGTTCCCTCAAATATTAAAGAAGAACAAGGAGGAAGCTTGCTTTAAAAAGTTCATGGAGGTGCAGAAATAGGTACACATTAATTTACCTTTGGTTGATGTTTTGCAGGGAGTGCCGAAATATGCAAAGTATATCAAGGACATCGTAGCAAATAAAAGTAGATTGACGGAGTATGCTACGGTGGCACTTACTGAGGAGTGCACTTCCAGGATATAGAACAGGTTGCCAACAAAGCTCAAGGACCCTAGGAGCTTTACCATTCAGATCACAATCGGGCAAAGTATCCGAGCTCGCGGATTATGTGATTTGGGAGCGAGCATAAACTTGATGCCAACATCGGTGTTCAAGAAGTTGGGGCTGGGAAGTCCTAGACCAACTACAGTGATCTTGCAGTTAGCAGACCGTTCTTTGGCCAGACCAGATGGTATTGTGGAGGACGTGCTAGTGCAAGTGGGCTCCCTCATTTTCCCGGTAGATTTTATTATATTGGATTTTGAGTCGGATACGGAAATTCTATTTATTTTGGGACATCCTTTCTTGACAACTGGGAGAGCGTTGATTAATGTAGTTGCGGGGCAGCTAACCATGCGAGCGCATGATAAAGTGGAGATGTTTGATGTGTATAAGGCCATGAAGCTTCCGGCCATTTATGAGGAGCTATCAGCAATCAATGTGCTAAATCAGGAAGAAATTCTTCAGACTGTTGATTCTCAAGATCCATTGGAGAGAGCTTTGATGGGCTCCAATCATTTCGGAGACAGGAATACTTATGAGATGGTGCAAATGTTGAACGAACCAAAATGGTATCTCAGGAAGCAAGACTTTCAGCCATTGATGAGGTCCTTGGAACCATTGCCAAAACCATCTATTGAGGAAGTACCAAAATTGGAGTTGAAGACATTGCCTCCACATTTGAAATATGTATTTTTGGGGGAAGATGACACCTTGCCAGTCATCATCTCCGCAGAGTTGACGAAGGCACAGATAAAGGATGCATTGGTGGTTCTCAAGAGGAGGAAGAAAGCAATGGGATGGCAAATGTCAGATATTAGGGGTATCAATCTAGCTTTTTGCACACACAGAATTTTTATGGAGGAAGGAGCAAAGCCAACTGTACAAAATCAGCGGAGGTTGAATCCGGTGATGAAGGATGTGGTTAGGAAGGAAGTGATCAAGTGGCTTGATGCAGGTGTGGTCTATCCCATTTCAGACAGTGAATGGGTCAGTCCCGTTCAGTGTGTCCCAAAGAAAGGAGGGATGACCGTGGTCACCAACGAGAAGAATGAGTTGATCCTTACACGCACAGTCACAGGCTGGCGAATTTGCATGGACTACAGAAAGCTTAATGAGGCCACAAGGAAAGATCATTATCCTATACCATTCATTGATCAGATATTGGAAAGGTTGGCTGGTCAAGAATATTATTGTTTCCTTGATGGATATTCTGGCTATAACCAAATAGCCATAGCACCGGAGGACCAGGAGAAGACTACATTCACATGTCCTTATGGGACATATGCTTTCAGGCGGATGCCATTTGGTCTATGCAATGCACCCGCCATATTCCAGAGATGCATGATAGCGATCTTTCACGATATGGTGGAAGATTTCATCGAGGTATTTATGGATGACTTTTCTGTTTTTGGTAATTCGTTTGCTACTTGTTTGCAGAATCTTGACAGGATGCTAGCTCGATGTGAAGACTCCAACCTTGTACTCAACTGGGAGAAATGTTATTTTTTAGTCAAGGAGGGTATTGTCCTTGGACATAAGGTGTCATGCAAGGGGTTGGAAGTCGATCGTGCAAAGATCGAAGTGATTGAAAAGCTACCACCACCTGTGTCAGTGAAGGGTGTTTGCAGTTTTCTCGGACATGCAGGGTTCTACAGACGGTTCATCAAGAACGTCTCTAAAATTTCTACACCAATATGTAGGTTGCTAGAAAAAGAGGTGAAGTTCGAGTTTGATGAGAATTGTGTTAAAGCATTCGAGGAGCTGAAACAGAAGTTGATAGAAGCACCTATTCTTATTTCTCCGGATTGGGAGCAACCGTTTGAATTAATGTTTGGTGCAAGCGATGTGGCTGTAGGATCTATATTGGGGCAGCGGAGGAATAGAATTTTTCATTCTATTCATTATGCAAGCAAAACACTTGACGCAACCCAAGTCAATTATACAGCCACTGAAAAGGAGATGCTAGCATTGGTGTTCGCGTTTGATAAATTCAGGTCCTACTTGGTGGGGTCTAAAGTAGTGGTGTATACCAATCATGCAGCGATTCGATATCTGTTTAACAAGAAGGATGCAAAGCCCAGGCTGATCAGATGGATCTTGTTGTTACAAGAGTTTGACTTAGGGATTCGGGACAGAAAGGGAGCGAGAATCAAGTGGTAGATCACCTATCACGAATGGAAAGTCGGTCGCATGTGAAGGAAGGTGACAACATCAAAGAAGAGTTCCCGAATGAGCACCTCTTGGCAATAAGGGAAGCTGAAATCCCTTGGTATGCGAACATTGTTAATTTGATGGTGAGTGGAGTCTATCCACCGGAGGCTACGGCTCAGGAAAGAAAGAAGTTGAGACATGATTGCAGGTATTACATTTGGGATGAGCCGTACTTGTTTAAGCAGGGACCGGATCAGGTGATGAGAAGATGCATTCCAGAGAGCCAGATTGCGGAAGTATTGAGGAGTTGTCACTCATCATTGTATGGAGGGCACCACAGAGGCGAGTGAACAGTGCACAAGGTGCTACAGTCAGGTTTCTTTTGGCCTACATTGTTTAGAGACTCTATGGCATATGTTAAAATGTGTGATAGATGTCAAAGAACAGGAACAATTGGTAGAAGGCAGGAGATGCCACTGCAGCAGATATTAGAAGTGGAGATCTTTGATGTATGGGGAATAGATTTCATGGGCCCGTTCCCACCGTCATTTGGTAATCGTTACATCTTGGTAGCCGTTGATTATGTATCCAAGTGGGTCGAAGCAACAGCTTGCCCCAGGAATGACAACAAGGTGGTAACAAAATTTGTGAAAAAGCATATTTTCACCAGGTTTGGGACACCCCGAGCCATTATCAGTGATGGAGGGGCTCATTTTGTAAATGCAAGTTTCAAGAATTTGCTAGCTAAGTATGGGGTGCGCCACAAGGTAGGAACAGCATATCATCCCCAAACTAGTGGGCAAGTGGAGGTGTCGAACAGAGAAATCAAGAAGATTCTACAGAATACAGTGAATGCACAACAAATTGATTGGTCAAGCAAACTCGACGATGCGTTGTGGGCTTATAGAACTGCGTACAAGACACCCATTGGGACTTCTCCGTACAGATTGGTCTATGGAAAGGCTTGTCATCTACCTGTGGAGCTAGAAGATCAAGCTTTTTGGGCCGTGAGGAATTTGAACATGGATCTGGAGCTAGCAGGGAAGAAGAGGCTGATCCAACTCAGCAAACTTGATGAGTTTCATTGGCATGCTTATGAAAGTGCCAAATGCTACAAGGAGAAGACGAAAAAGTGGCACGATAGGCATATGGTGCATCGGATCTTTGAGCCGGGGCAGAAAGTGTTGCTATTTAATTCGAGACTGAAGCTTTTTCCAGGCAAGTTGCAGTCCAAATGGTTAGGGCCATTTGAAGTGGTGAGAATGACCCCCGCATGGGGCAGTGGAGTTGTGGCAAGAAGATAGAAGTGCCACATTTTTGGTGAATGGGCAAAGATGTAAGCATTATTGGGGTAAGGACGTTATTCGAGAGAAGACGTCCATCACTCTAGAGGATGATTGAGCAATGAATGACGTCGAGCCACAACGGTAAATCAGGCGCTGCACGGGAGGCAACCCGTCAATGTGTTGTAATAGATGAGTAGAACTATTTG
Source organism: Datura wrightii (assembly GCA_035772735.1). Lineage (NCBI taxonomy): Eukaryota > Viridiplantae > Streptophyta > Magnoliopsida > Solanales > Solanaceae > Datura > Datura wrightii. The sequence continues at coordinate 61,411,661 of JASDFA010000016.1, read as the reverse complement.
AAAAAAAAACAAAGAAAAAATATAAAAAAGAGAAAAACAAATAAAAAAATAAAGTAAAATTTTTTTGCATTGAAACCTATGAATTCTAACCAATTTCTTGTGGTGAAATGATTTTCAGGTGGAACGGAGGGCAAAAATGCAAAGAAGCGCAAAGAAAAAAATCGAGGTGAGAAAAATAAAAAATGGCACATTACAGTGAGCCTGCGCGATGGCTCCGTGTCACAGAGGGGGTGCTCCGCGTTACCCTTTGTGACATGTTGAGGCGTGTTTCAGATTTTTTAAAAATCCAGAACACTGGCGCAATGGCTCCGTGTCACGGAGGGGGTGCTCCGTGTTGCTCTCTGTGACACGTTGAGTGTTATTTCGCGTCGGGTCACACCGGGTCACCGGGTAACCCGCGCGAAAACTAACCTTAAAATCCCAAATTCCCTCATTTTCTTCCTTATTTTCCATTCCCTCCGCGACACAAACCCCAAATTCCCTCCTCCCCCAATGTGCCACGGATCTAGGCATCAATTTTCTTCAAGTTTTCTTCGATTTCATCAAATCAAAGGTATGTTCTTGAATTTTTCCTTGTTTTTGCTCAATTGTTTTGATTCTTGAACATGTGTGGTGATTATACCTTTCCCTAAGTGAGAATTAAGCTTGAATTCACTTGAGCTATGATTGATTGATGTTCATAGTATTGTTGTGCATATATGAACTCGATGATTGCATGTTTTATTGAATTCTTGCGAAATTGATAGCTAGGGTTGAAAATTGAATAGGAAGAAGATTAAATTCTTTGAAATGTTGAAAAAATTGGGTTGTGCATGTTGGGTGAAGTGAAATATATTGTGATTGATGTTGAATATGCTAAGTTAGAAGAAGGAATTTTGGGAAAATGCAATTGGAGAATTACATAGGTTGTTGAAAGAATTGCTAAGTGCGATGATGTTGAAATTGAATCGATGGAGAAATTTGTAGTTGTTGTACGAAGTCTGAGTAGTACATAGTAATTGTTTCATAGACTCATATGAATGCACTAAGCATGTTGAATTTTAGAAATTGGAAAATCATAAATGTCTTGGCGAATTGTTTGGATTAAGGCTTAAGACTAAGTGTGGGGTGATCAAATTAAACCCAACATTAGTTGTAGTTAATTATGACTTGCATAACATTGGGACTGTATGTTTGATTGTACAGGAACAATATCAAGCAGACAAGACAAAGGAAAGGGCACATCCATATCGGGCGCCGGTAGGAAAAGGATACGATTGGGAATAGCAGTTCCAGCAGCACCAGCGGTTCCGCGAGGCCAATGCCGACAATACAGAACCCGATGGGTGACTGATGAGGGGAAGAAGTGGTATGCAAAACACAAATAAACCAAATACTTCCCGGAAGAACAGATAGCACAGGAACCGCTGGCATAGGAATTCCCGCGGATTGTACACAGGATTGACACCGCTGGGCTTAACTTCATCTTCGAAGAGCCTAGGGAGTGCAATCTCCAACTTATCCGGGAGTTCTATGCCAACTGGAACCCAACTCTACACAGTCACACCATCAAAATCAGGGGGCAGGTTGTCACTTTTGAGCCCCATCACTTGAATGCAATCCTAGGGGCGCGGGACACAGATGCTCATGTCCTTAGGCAGCTGAACATCACTCCACCTTATGCAGACATCAAACGCACCTTATGTGGAGCCCGATCGACAGCAAGGTGGAGTAGGCACAAGGAGAGGGGCTACCATAAGACATTGCCCTACTCTCAAATGAACCGGGAGGCCCGAATTTGGCTGAAGATTATGTGTTCCTGCCTGATCCTGGGGGTGCACATGACAGATGTCACCCAGGATAGAGTGTGCTTGGTGTATGCCCTGATGAAAGGGCTTGAAATTAATGTTGGGGCGGTGATCATCTCCGCCATGAAGAGAGCCCGACTGCATCAAGGGCATAGATACGGGTTCGGTGGTTTGCTTACCACATTCCTGAGGGGCCACGATATCGAGGAGGAGGCCCTAGATTACATCCCACAAATTGACAGGCGTGCCTTGGATGTCACCAAAACCAAGGCACCTGACACTACTCATGGGCCGGTACTCACACTAGCCGAGCGACATGCTCGGGATGACCAGTATATGGCCCGCATGTATGGGATGCAGATGTTGCAGCTGCGCATAGGCAGGAGGCTGGCAATGGAGGATGAGTTGTGGCAGCTCGAGCTGGATTACCCATTCGGCGAGAATGCCAGGGCTCTATGCAGAGTGGGGCCCACATTTATGGAGCCCGTAGATGATGATATCCCCATCGATGAGGAGACACGCCGGGAGGACTCAGATGTTGAGTCAGACGAGGACAGCGGGGGCGATTCTGATATGGGAGATGAAGCAACGGCACCTGATGAAGAAGTTGAATATTTCGATTGATTAGGGAGTTTCACCACCTACCTTTGTGATATGTTGAAATTTTGGGAACACTGGGGACAGTGTTCAGTTTAAGTGTGGGGTGGGAGTAGTTAGGTGCCAGCTGCTTTGTTTATGTTTATGTTCTGTTGTTGTGCCTGTGCAAAATGTGACCTTATGACTCTTTGTTGTGTGTTCTGTAATTAATTTGGTGTTGTAATGAATGTTGAGTTGTTGTGTGTTGTGTGAGATGTTGTTGGTTGTGTGTGTTGTGTAAATATTGTTCAAATTAAAATTTTTATCTTTTTCTATCGAATTTTTTTCGAAATCTTTTTATGTTGGGTTTCTCGGCCTTTGTTTTTGGTGCTTTTACCGAGAATAGTCCCATTGAACCGAAGTCGTAGGTAGCGACCGTTCCCTATGATGGATGGATGGCGACCGTCTTAAGGGAAATGTAGTCGATAGGAGTAGTTTTTTTTCTTTCTTTTCTTTCTTTTGTTTGTGTCTCAAACGTGTCGTTACTTCATGGTTCGGAATTCTTGTTACGTGTTGTACATTATATTAAGATGCAAAAGTGATTCATATGAAAGCATGCAAATGTGTAAACATGTTGAGATACCTAGGCCATAGAGTTCAATTCGGTGTGATCGAGGCTTAATAGTGAATTCTTGTAATTAGCTGATTGAAGAGTCTGTGATTATGTCTTAAGTTGAGCATGTACAATGAGTGTGAGGTGAGGTTTCGATTATTCCATGCTATTGTGAAGTGTCTAGAACTTGCCTGGTGTGTGTACTAAACGAAATGAAGGATGTGTATTGTAGGAAAGGTTGTAGGCATTTCTTTGAATAAACAGAAAGTTTCTCCATTATCATACCTACCTTGAATGTGCATCCTAGTTAGCCCCATTGAGCCTTTAGCCTATTTTTTTCTTTCTTTGAAGAGGTACAAACCGAGTTTAACCCCTTCTTTTCATTAGCCGTGAATTTGATCCAAAACTCTTAAGCACTCAAGAAAAGCAATTTTCCCACAGTGTAAAGGAGTACGAAGTGTGAAATGGAAGGAAAAGCAGAAGTTGTGAAAGTTAAAGAAAGGTCAAAGGTGCACTTGCTGAAATTAAATAAATAAAGATGTATAACTAATCTTTGCTAGTAAGACGAGTATGCTTAAAGAAATGGGAACAAAAACAAAGAAAAAAAAATTTCAAGAATGAGAGGATGAAGGAAGAAACAATGGCCGTAATGATAGTGGGACGTATTGAAAAGCGCTTAAGGATGCTAGTTGCTATTATTGGTTAGCCCAGTATTTTCTAGTTTTGTATCTTACATTATAATCCGTAAGTCCTACGTGATCTTGCGTCACGCGTCCTTATATTAGTGGAGTAATACACTAGAGGCAAGCCTATGGTTCATGACATGATGCATGTGAATTCTTTGGGAGAGAGAGCGAAATTGTATTCATATACCCCTACATGTAGTGCTTTGGAAATCATATGATGGCAATGGGGTAATTCTCTTGTGTTGTGAGGGCACATGCTTGACGAGAGATTAATTTCATGTTCGGATGTCTTGATCAGTTGATTTGCACGAGTTTTCCAAGATCAAGAATCGATTCTTGAGCTTAGGAGGTCTTAATGTGGTGTACTTCATTGTATTGATGAGACCATGCATGTTTTCTATGATTTGCTATATTAAATAATCGGTATAGCTGTAACTCAAATTGTCGAGCCAAAGTAGCGGTGCGTGGGTGTCAATTGCATGAGATGTGAGAGTATTGTTCGAGGACTAACAAGGTTTTAAGTGTCGGGTAAGTGATCTTGGGCTGAATTGCATGCCCAAGTGACACTCGAATGCTTCATTTCAACTTGTTTATCTATCGTTATGTGTACATTCTCATGTGATTTTTAATTAAAATGTGAATCTATACTAACCAACATGATTAGTGTTGTTTTGCAGGTAAAAGAAAATTTTGGAAGCTAATATACATATTGGTGAAGATCGAGAATGAACTTGGACACAAGGAGTGGAAAATGACAAGGGAGAGCAGCAAAAATAGGGGCTCTGTGATGGAGTCGTATCACGCTGCCATCGCGGAGGCATTCTACCTCGAATGAAATAATTGTGGCAATTTCCAGTGAAGGTGCGCGATAGCACCGTGGCACGTTGGCCAGGCTCCGCGATGCAAGCCGTGCCACGCTGAGGTGAAATTTCTTGGGGAGCCGACTTCCAGTGAGGGTTTGTGATACCTCCGTGGCATGGAGGGAGTGCTCCACGATACACTCCGTGCCACGTTTCTTGTTATTCCGGGAAAAATTCTCAAGAGTATAAATAGCACACTTAGATTTTATTTTAAGCATTCTGACTTGGTTGAGCAAGAACGTGGGTTACAGGCAGTTGAGAGGACGAAAATTCTAGGGTTCTTCTCTATCTCTTTCTCTTTTAGCTCAATTGTTTGTATGAATTCTACTTATTTGATGATGTTTAATCCACAAATGAGTGGATAAATTCACTTCTTGCTGAGGTTAAGAACAATTGTAGTGGAATGTAATTGTTGTTCATTTCAGTTTTCATCTTTTCTTCAATGGTTGTTCTATCAATTCTTGTTTTTACTGCATTACTGTTTGGCCAATATTAATGTATATCTAGAAATCCAATTCTGATTTTGAAAAGGAAAGAAATTGGGAAGATGTGAATTGGTAGGATATGATCTCTTCTCAGTTTAGAAAATTGAGAATTGATTTACATTCAGAATAGAAATATATTTGAAAGTCTTATTAGTCAATTAAGGAATCGGTATTATATGGCTAGATCATGAAATTCTTTCATCACAAAAATGTAGATTAAGGTTTCATGATTCTTAATTGGATAGGAGTCGAAAGATCCAATCCATAGGCAATAATTCTTGACTAGCAACCGAGGAAAAGATTAGCTGAATTAAATTGACAAATTACTTCCCTGCATGCTTGTTCTAACCTCAGCTTGCTCATTACTATTGTTCAGACTCAAATTATAATCTTAACTTAGATTTTTATTACTTAACAAACTTAACTCTCAAAATATTGTTTAATTGGTTGTCTGCATTCATAAAGACATAGTTCACTGACGCTTAAGTTAATTAGTACCGTAGTTCGGTCCCTATGGGATCGATACTTGGCTTTACATAAGCCACTTTACTACTTGTTCGACCACGTGCACTTGCGTGTAGTCACCACACCAGCCGAACACCAGACACTCAGCCCATCTCTATTCCTCCTTATAGAATGGCTCCGACTGAGCTTAAGGATTTGAAGGAATAGCTACCTTCTTGATAAGGGCTTCATCAGGCCCAACATCTCTCCATGGGTTGCTCCAGTGTTTTTCGTGCGAAAGAAAGACGGTACTCTCAGAATATATACCGACTATCGTCAACTGAACAAAGTTATAATTAAGAACAGGTATCCCCTACCTATTATTAACGACTTGTTCGATCAGCTTCTAGGAGCCAGTTATTTTTCCAAGGTAGATCTCAGGTCGGGGTATCATCAATTTAGGGTCAGGGAATATGACATATCAAAAATAGTTTTCAGAACTCGGTATGATCACTATAAATTCGTGGTTATTTCCTTTAGACTAACTAAGGCCCCTACAGCTTTCATGGACCTAATAAATAGAGTATTCAAGCAGTATCTGGACATGTTCATCATTATATTCATAGAAGACATTCTGGTGTACTCCAGAAATGAGGAGGAGCATGGTAACCATCTAAGGATAGTGTTGTAGACTCTCAGAGACCGTCAGTTGTTCGCTATATTCAGCAAATGTGAATTCTGGCTGAAGTCTTTGGCTTTCTTTGGCCATGTGGTTTCAAGTGAGGGTATTTAGGTTAATCCTCAGAAGATATAAGCGGTGAAAGACTAGTCGATACCTACTTCTCCAACGGATATCAGAAGTTTTTTGGGTCTAGTCGGCTAATACTGATGGTTTGTAGAAGGATTCTCTTCTATTGCATCTCCTTTGACTAAACTAACTTAGCAAAAGGTGAAGTTTCAATGGTCAGATGCATGTGAGAAGAGTTTACAAGAGTTGAAGACTTGACTCACTACGGCTCTAATTTTGACCTTACCAGAAGGAACGGATGGGTTTTTAGTCTACTGTGATGCTTCCAGATTTGGTCTCGGTTGTGTTCTGATGCAGCGGGGTAAGGTGATAACTTATGCCTCCATATAGCTCAAAATTCATGAGAAGAATTATCCGACTCATGACCTTGAATTGGCAGCAGTGGTGTTTGCTTTGAAGATATGGATATATTACCTCTATGGAGTTCACGTGGATGTTCTCACTGACCATAAGAGCCTTCAATATGTGTTCATTTAGAAAGACTTGAATCTTCGTTAGAGAAGGTGGTTGGTGCTATTGAAGGATTACGACATGAGTTTGCTATATCACACGATCAAGGCTAATGTGGTGGATGATGCCTTAAGAAGAATGTCCATGGGGAGCGTTGCTCATGTTGAAGAGGGCAGAAAAGAACTAGAAAAAGATATTCGCAGGTTAGCTCGGTTGGGAGTGCAGTTGGTCGATTAAGTTGAGGGCGGAGTAGGAATTCAAAGTGGGTCAGATTCCTTGTTAGTTGTTGAGGTTAAGTCAAAGCAAGATGAAGATCCCATACTGCTTAAGCTGAAAGAAGCAATTCTAAGAAAAGAACTGGAGGCTTTCTCCAAAGGGGGATATGGTGTGCTTCATTACCAGGGCAGACTATGTGTACTGGATGTAGGTGACTTGAGACAACAGATACTAGAAAAAGCCCACACCTCTAGATATTCTATCCTCCCAGGTTCCACTAAGATGTATCGTGACCTACGGGATATCTACTAGTGGAATGGCATGAAAAGAGACATTGCAAAATTTGTGGCTAAGTGACCGAACTACGAGCAGGTTAACATAGAACACTAAAGACCTGGGGATATGACTCAAGATATCAGCGTACCCACGTGGAAGTGGGAAGAAGTGAAGATGGACTTTATTACAGGTCTACCTCATACTCGTCGGTAGCATGACTCAATTTGGGTGATAGTATATCGAATGACCAAGTCAGCACATTTCCTCCCAGTTAAAACTACGGACTCAGTTAAGGATTATGCTAGACTGTACATCTGGTAGTTGGTCATACTACATGGAGTTCCCTTGTCCATCATTTCAGATAGAGGTACCTAGTTCACATCGCATTTCTGGAAGTCATTTCATAAAGGACTCGGTACTCAAGTCTAGCACAGCACATCTCTTCACCCTCAGACAGATGGACAAGCTAAGCGGACTATTCATACCTTAGAAGATATGCTGAGAGCTTGTGTGATCAACTTCAAGGGCAGTTGGGATGATCACCTACCTCTCATCGAGTTTTCATACAACAACAGTTACCACTCTAGTATTCAGATGGCCCTGTTTAAGGCATTATATTGTAGGAGATGTAGGTCTTCTATAGGGTGATCTGATGTTGGAAAATCTACCTTGATAGGACCTGACTCAGTTCATGAGTGATGCATAAAGTGCAATTGAACAGAGAAAGGTTGAAAATAGCTCAGAGCTGGCAAAAATCATATGCTGATGTGAGAAGGAGAGAGAGTTAGAATTTTCTGTAGATGATTGGGTTTACTTGAAAATTTCACCCATGAAGGGGATGATGAGGTTTGGAAAGAAAGGAAAACTCAGTCCGAAGTATGTAAGACCCTACAGGATTCTGAGGCGAATTGACAGTGTGGCATATGAATTAGAACAACCTTCAGAGTTAGCATTTGTGCACCCAGTCTTCCATGTGTCACTGTTGAAGAAGTGCATCGGTGATCCGACCTCAGTTGTGCCACTAGACAGTGTGGGAGTGAAGGATAGTCTGTCTTACGAAGAGGTTCCAGTTTAGATCCTAGACTGTTAGGTTCATAAGGTGAGAAATAAGGAAGTCACTTTAGTGAAAGTCTTGTGGAGGAACCAGCTAGTTGAGGGAGCCACAAAGGAGGCAGAAGCAGACATGATGGCCAAATACCATCATTTATTCCCTTCTAGTTTAGTTCCAGCATCAGGTATTAAAAATCCTCCTCAATACTCTGTTCAGTCCCGTATTACTCATCAGCTCTATTCAGATTTTCAATATGCATCCTATTTGTATCAACTTAGTTAGTATGGTTAAATAAGTTCGTAGTCAGCCACTCCTTCAAAAACCAGCTTATAGTTTCAGCTTGGAAATTTCAGCTCTTTTCTCAGTTTTTCAACAATTTTAGCCTCTATTCGAGCATGAATGATCCCAAAGGGAAGATATTGTAACACCCCAAAACATTCCTAGAGCTAACTCAGACCTTACATGAAAAATCATGGGAAAACTAAAAATATTTGTCTCAAAACGACTGAGACAACGAGTCGTTGTTAGTAGTAACAACGCGTTGTCTGGGTCGTGGTCAGTCCTGTCAGATGTCCTTCGGGAACCAATGAGACATGAAACGACCCATAGTGAGGAGCAACGAGTTTTCCTGTCACTCATTTCCTTCCAAATTCAGAGATCAGTTATGCCCTTTCCAGGAACCCACGAGTCAAATGACGAGTCATGGTTTGATGTAACGACTCGTGGGGTGACTCGTTAGTAGGCGTCTAGACGCAATTGAAAATCTTCTTCCTGTAGTAACGTGATGTAACAACAACCCATTGAATCTCAAATGAGTCATTGTGTGCAACCGTGACAGCAAGTCCAGAAATCCTCAGATTTTCTAGTGGAGACGACAAGCAGATACAACAACCCATTGGTTCTACCAACGAGTCATGGTGTCGCTCATTAGTGGGGTTCCCAGGTTCTTCCTGGAAGTGACAACGGGAAGCACCAACGACCCATTGGTTTATCCAATGAGTCGTGGTCCCCTCTCGTTTCCAATTTTTAGTGAGCCAAATTTCAGGCCCAGGACCAACAACTCGTCCCAATGAGTGGTGGTGTCAACCAACAACTCGTGTGACTCGTTGGTTCCTGTTGGGTAGTTTTACAGATTTTCTTTCAGGGGTATTTTAGTAACTTTTCATCTTTTTAATCCCTAAACTACGTCATTTTGGGCACGTTTAGGAGAGAATTAAAAGAGTGATCGACATATTCCTGCATTCCTCTCTCAACACTCAGACGCAGTACGAATAAATTATAGACAGACTTCTCAAGGCAAAGCTAGGGCCTTCAAGTCTTCTTCTTAGATTATCCATCTCAAACATCACATCATATCCTTTACAGTAATTCATATTGCCCATTATTTCCAAACTAATTTAGCAGCTGCAGTTTTGTTGGTTCTTCAATCATTTTCCTTTCTAGCTCTTAAATTGCTTCCCAAGGAATTCGACACTAGGTATATGGGAATTCAACAAGGGGATAGTTCTTTTCTTGTGTTCTAAAACCCTTCCATAATTTCTTATCAGTTCTAGCCCTGAAGTTTACTGTTAGGGTTAAATCTTCAGTAAATTGTGGAATTTGTTCCTGTTATAATATTCATGAGTCTGGAGGGTTGTTGTTAGTAATAATTCTGGTCATTTTCTCCTTACATGAATTATGATGATTTTAGCCTTAGTTTTGGAATGCAGTAATTAGGGTCTTGCTTATTTGATTAAACATGGATGTTGCTTTACTCTATCACTGTTGGAATTTCCATGTTATTACTATCACATGAATTCTTAGTCAGTTGCATGCTAGTTCTATCTCAGTCTAAAATGTAGTATTTTCAGTATCTTCCAGTAGTGTCAGCTAATCAGTTTGACTATAGTTAGTCTTTGAGGTATCGGTAATGCCTCCCAGTTATCAGTTTCAGTTTGTTCTTTAGACAGTTATGATATTTTCAGATAAGCAGCTCTGACCAGTCTGAGAACTACCAGTATCAATTTCAATTTGTTCTCTGGATGGTTACGACACTTCCAGATAAGCAGCTCTGGCCAGTCTTAGAATACCAGTTACAGTTATTCGGTCCGATAAGACTCTCAGGATACTTTCAAATAAGTATTCCTAACATAGTCTTGGGCCCCAGCTTCGAGTTATCAGCTTAGCAGTCAGACTGGGACTATCCAGTGGGAGTAGGACTTAGCACCAAGTAGACCAGAGTTCCAACGCACCTAGGTTCTCAGAACTACATTGCCACCGTAGGTTATTTAGCCCAAATGGGCCCAGACAATGATCTCACAGTTCATGTTTTTGTACCCTAAAAAGCTATATTGGGTCCTACCAATGGAGCGTATACATCGATTTCCATATTTAGTTCACGTGGTTATATGTTGGTCATAGGCTCTCCCACTTGTCAGTACAGTCTTAGTTCAGTTTAGCCTAGTTTAGCTCAGCTCAGTACCTCAGTTCCAGGACATGTATATAACCATTAGCCAAGGTCATTATTGACCATATCAGTCATAGTTTAGTTTTTATCAGTTTTTAGTACTTCAGTTGGGCATTTCATGTTATTGCAATTCAGTTACTTACTCTTACATGCTTATTGTATCTCTCACTTACTCAGTACATTCAAAGTACTAACGCATACTTTCTATGTTGTATCGTATTATGATATAGGGGCAGGTTCTCAGTCCCAGCATCGTCAGTAGTTCCCTCAGATGATATCAACAACAGCGTTTGGTGAATCCTCATCTTCAGAGGACGCTATTTGTTTTCAGTTAGTTTCTTTTCAGCCATACTTTAGAGTTAGCTGGTGGTTTTTCCCAACAACTCATCAGTTAGTAGTTGGCATTAAGACACAGTTATGTAGTTTTTTTTTGATATATTGACTCTAGTCAAATCAGTATTTCTAGAATGATTGTATTTTCTTAAAGCTTCCGCTTATATTTACTTAGTTCACCAGTATAATGATAGACTATGGGTTAGCTTGGGGTCACTTGTGGCACCAAGTACCATTTCTCGACCAGGTTGTTGACTCGGATCGTGAAAAATACAGTAGATATATAAATGCACTTCACTATTGTCTGGCAACTATAGGAATATAGGCATCAAGGATAGTCGAGTAGGCTTAGGATTATTAGCATGATGTTTAATAAGTAATATCAACCTATAGTTAGTAACCCGGGTAAATTAAAAGGTGTGATGATAAGAAAAATCAACTGGATTGTTAATTTTCATTTCCCTGGACCTCTCTCTCATCTGCTAAAATCCACTTGTTTTAGTGTTGCAATCGTTTTTACTGTTTTCTCTTTAGTTAAATTAGTAGCACAATACTCATCAAAAATTATTGATCTCTCGGATCGTAAAATCAGAATTCAAATTAGACAATCAATCCTGAAAGTCTATGGGAGCGATATTTGGATGCAAAATCTTTGTATGACCGCATATATTTGTGTATGCATTGACCACAACAGTTACGTACATAGGTGAGAACAAAATATATATTTGGATAATAAGTAACATGGGAATCAATTTCAGAGTCCACACAGGAACTTTAAAGTGAATAATCTATATATTTATATAAAGGAGGGACTTAGGCTCGCCTATGTGTAATACCTCACAGTCTAGGAATCTCATTTATCTTTTTTCCTGTATTTTCTCCTTTTTTTTCCAGTCTGTTCATTAAAATTTAAAAAAATCCCAATAGTCACATTTATTCATCTTGATAATTGACGTCTCTTCCTTTAATAACTTCTGCCAAAAGTACTCGCTTCCTCCCCCTCTTCCTTTTTCTCCCTCTCTCATCTTAAAAAAAGTGAGAGATAAGTTGATATATCAAATTCTTGGGATTATTGATCAAAAAAAAAATTCTTCCAATCCCTTTTACATCGGTGAAGGAATATTAGTGCAGTAGAAAGAAGTTGAAACAAACTTGACCGTAACATTGAATTTATTTAAGAGATTACTACCTCAACAGAGGATAAGGGACAAGGATTATTCTTCTCGATTAGAGATTCTATCCAAATTTACTCCTCACCACCGAGGTAAATCTTCTCATTTATCTTTTTGTGACTTTTAGCTTTTCTTACATATTTAGTTGATGTTTCATGTATCTTTTTCCAATTCCTTTTATATCAATGGAGGAATATATAGTGTAGTAGAAAGAAGTTAAAATGAAACTTGACTGTAATATTAAATTTATTTTACGAATTACTACCTCAACAAAGGATAAGAGATAAGGATTATTCTTCTCCATTAGGAATTCTACCCAAATTTACTCCTCGCCACCAAGGTAAATCTTTTCTTTTCTCTTTTTACAGTTTTTAGTTTTTTTAAATGTTAGTTGATGTTTCATGTATCTTTAAATTTATATTCTCGAATTCCTGGTTGATTTGGGTTTATGACATACTAAAATAATGCATCTTTTGGTTAATTTGTTGTCTATTTATGAGATTAAATATACAAAAATTACATTCTTACACTAAAAGGATTTTAGTAACACCTCTTATGTTCGAATTTTAGGAAAATAAGACGTGAAGATTTGACATACAAAAATTTAGGTTCTTCCACCCTTCTGTTTCTGGTAGATGCAACCACACAATGAGTTGGAGTCCTTTAGGAGTTTGGACAGTCCTAACAATAATTATGTATTTAAGAATAAGAAGGAGTGTTTTTTTTTAGTTTTGTCAGGGTACTTAGAATTAGAATAATACTATACTTAAAACAGTTTCATGATAAGTTCTACACATTTTTATAAGGATAAGAACATGAGTCTCTCCCTTGAAAATTAATGAGACATTATATACTGGCCAATACTTACCAACCACTTTCATAATAAGTATAATAGTTATTTATTGTCTATCATTGGAAAGATAGTTTGACTTGATTATCAATCTTATTCCATGAAATGAAACCTGGCTGTAACAATAAATTTATTTTAGAAATTATTACCTCAATAGAGGATAAGAGACAAGGATTATTCTTTTTGATTAGGGATTCTGCCCAAATTTACTCCTCACTATCAAGGTAAATCTTCTCTTTTCTCTTTTTGCGATTTTTAATTGTTTTTGGTTAATTTGTTGTCAATTTATGAGATTAGTTTAATCATTAACAAAATATACAAAAATTACATTCTTACACTTGAAGGATTCAATTTATGAGATTAGTTTAATCATTAACAAAATATACAAAAATTACATTCTTACACTTGAAGGATTTTAGTAACACCTCTTTTGTTGAAATTTTAGGAAAATAAGATGCAAAATTTTGACATACAAATGTTTCAAGTTCTTCTACCCTTCTGTTTCTACTAGACTGTAACCACACAATGAGTTGGTTTCCTTTAGGAGTTTGGACAGTCCTAACAATAATAATGTATTTAAGAATAAGGAGTGCTTCTTTTGAGTTTTTTCAAGGTACTTAGAATTAGAATAATTAGATGCTTAAAATAGTTTTATGATAAGTTCTACACTTTTTTATAAGGATAAGAACATGAATCTCTCCCTTGAAAATTAATGAGATATTGCATATTGGTCAATGCTTACCACCACTTTCATAATAAATATAATAATTGTTTTATTGTCTATCATCAGAAAGACAGCCAGACTTGGTTATCAATCTTATTCTATGAAATGAAACTTGGCTGTAACATTGAATTTAATTTAGGAATTATTACCTCAGTAGAGGATAAGCAAAAGGACAAGGATTATTCTTCTCGATTAGGGATTCTGCCCAAATTTACTCCTCGCCACCGAGGTAAATCTTCTTTTTTCTTTTTTTGCGATTTTTAGTTTTTTTTTTAAATGTTTATTTGATGTTTCATGTATCTTTAAATTTATATTCTCGAATTCCTGCTACATTTAGGCTTATTACATAATATAAAAAAGGCATCTTTTGATTAATTTTCTACCTATTTATGAGATTCATTTAATCTTTCATGAAATATATAAAAAAATACATTCTTACACTTGAAGGATTTTAGTAACACATATTTTCTTGAAATTTTAGGAAAATAAGATGCGAAGTTTTGACATACAAAAGTTTTAGGTTCTTCCACCCTTCTGTTTCTGCTAGACTACAACCACACAATGAGTTGGAGCCCTTTAGGAGTTTGGACAATCCTAAAAATAATTATGTATTTAAGAATAAGAGGGAGTATTTTTTTTTAGTTTTGTCAACGTACTTAGAAATTAGAATAATTAAATGCTTAAAACAGTTTCAGGATAAGTTATACACTTTCTTTTAAGGGTAAGAACATGAGTCTCTTCCCCGGAAACTAATGAGATATTGCATACCTGTCACTACTTACCAATCACTTTGATAATAAATATAATAATTATTTTTATTTGTCTATTATTTACAAGATAGACAGACTTGGTTATCAATCTTATTCCATATAATATTTGTTGGTAATTATATAGCACGTGATATTTGATTTAACCTTGAAAAGAATAGGCAGTGCATTTAAAACCCGCTATGAGTGTGTTCGGGGGAAGGATCAGATCAAATTGGGTCTTATTTATGTAATATTACTTTATATTATTGCAAGAGGTTGTTTCGTAACTTGAACCTGTAACCTGGTCATACGACGATAACTTTTATAGTTACCCCAAGACTCACCCAATGTTGGCTTAAATTTGAAAATCAAAATAAAATTTTGAATTTTAAGAACACCAATAATTTATATATAAGAAAGTAAAGCTTTTGGTTACAACTTTTAGCCGCCTTTATTTTCAAAATTAAATAAAAAAGAGTAAGAACGAAAAAATTTACAATTTTATCCCATTTTGATATATTAATGGGATGATAAAAATTCATAACATTCTCTGCATTTGCATCTCTTCTTTTTCTTGATCAGCTACACAAAATGGAATGAACTGTGAAATCAAATACTTATGGTATTATATTGGACCTATCACTCATCATTATATGAGAAAATTTTTTTCCTTCTCTTATTAGAAAAGAAACAAAAATAAGCTAAGTCATTTTTTTCCTGATTGTTATATTTTTTAAAAAATCAAAAACCACTTTTACTAATCCTAAAAATTGCGTCTCTTCCTCTAATTTCTCGAAAACTTATTTATCTAAAAATACTAAATACTCTATGTAACTATCTATGTGTTTGTGTACTTGGTCTTCAATTGCACTTACCAAAGAAGGAAAAGAATAATAATTTTATGTGAACTTTGTCATCACAGTTATTTTGATGTGAGATTTCATGTCCTTAAATTTTGATGTTGAACAATACACACATACAACAGAGAAGTTCTAATCTTGCTTTATAAAGGAGTTACGTGAACTATACATGCTAATATTTTTATTGAAAATATTACCTGGAGTGAACTCTTGATATTTTCTTATATCATTGGTCACCAAGTTCCTCTTACACATTTGCATTAAATTCTTACTAGCAGTTCGATTTTGATTTGCTCCTTGATGTGTGGATACAAGATAACTTGATGTTGACATTTGTCTTGGAAAAAATATTTACATATATCAGTAAGATGTTTACCCTTAAAATGAGCATGTTACCGAATTGTTATATTGCTTCTCTTTTCAAGAGGTTCTGAATGACCAACAAAAATTAGTATTCCGCATTGAAGTTGTTACCTTGAGTTATGTCTAATAGCACTTACTGAAAATTTATTAGCTTAAACTTGAGTAAATCTTGGATTTTTTTATAGTTTTTTCAAATGGAGAAGCTATAAAGTTCTTTTAATCTTCTAGCAAATTGAAAATTGCATATGGCGTACTTTCTGTATCATTTTTTATCCCTATAAGAAAATATATTTTATTAGTATAATTAAGTTCTTGGAGATGAGATCTCTATTGTATTTCTATACTTCAACCTACTTGAGTTGTGCCAATGCTATATTTGTATAACTTGCTGGTATTCTTAACATTTGTAGAGTAAAAATAAATTTTTTTAAACAAAGAATCAAGCATTTTTTGATTGAATTTTCATATTGTATTGAATTTTACAGAGGTTACCAGTGTCAAGTTACAGCCAGCATTCATGAGGATCACAGAGCTATTCAGAAAATTTTACATTTAAAAGTATAAGAGAATTTTTATTGTTTTTTTATTTCACCAAGGTATTGAAATATGTTAAAAACAGGTATTGAAGTTTGTTAGTAATCTTTCTCCATTTTGTTTAATCTTACTTTATACCTCTCATAAATTGAGTTAATTTAGTTTGTAAAAGATAAAGAAAAAATCTCCAATCTAAGACTATAGAGGGGCAAAAAGATTAGAGAAGATCTTATAAAGTACAAAAAAAAAAAGGAAGAAGAAAACTATGATGACTTTCAAAGATTTTTATCGGGGTTCAATTCTCTTCTCTCTTTTGCCTTCTACAACCGATTTGTAAAAGTTCTATGTCTTTTATCCATCTATTTTGTCGATTTTCTGAAAAATTATCTTTTTTTTTTGTATTGAGCTGATTTTTTGAACCTTTAGTTGTTGAGTTAGTGAGTTTGATAAATTTCTAATATTTTTTAGATCTGACCTCTATATATAGTTTCTTTTTTGCTTTTGTTGAGTTTTATTTTTGGAAGAGACTGATCTAATTTTGTTTAAAAGTTAGATATTTTTAATCATCAATGACTTCGCTATTGCAGTCTGTAGGAGTCACATTTCTATTACTGTAGCTAGCAATTATTTACATTAGCTTTTGAACGATAAGAAGCCTATTTAAGGTATAATAAGAGATTGTGTCTATTACTCAAATTTTTTTTACCCCGGACATGAATATATAAGCAAATATTCTTGATTAAATAGGATTACATAAAATATAGATAGCTAAGTTTCATCCAGAAAAATTAAAATGGAATGATTTTTTTTTCTTATTTTGGAATAGTGAACGTTCCTCATCTAATTCTATGTATACTTGCATTGTTGCATACATTAGTCTATAGTTTCTGCTTTATCTAATTTTTTTCTATTATAATTTGCATTTTTTTGGTGTAATGGTGGTAGGATATACATTGAAGGTCAATGTCAGTTATTAGACTTATTGCTACTGAAATTGTTGAAGGTACAATCAAAATTTTCTTTAAAGATCTATATTGATATCTCTTGAAGATAAATTCAAATTTGGTATGCCTATGTAAAAAACATAAAGACCTTAAAAACCTTATCATCCTTTGATATGCTCAATGAACCATGACAAGAAGACGAGAAGTAACAAAGTTTTGACGTGGCTTCAAGGATGTTGTGTCGGACGACCCATTTAGGAACATGACTGGAGTGAAACTTCTATAGTCCCAAGACATATCAAGCCATAAAAATACAACATAATTGAATCCAGGTATAGTATATAGTAAACTCTAGCTATGCACGTAATCTAGAAAAGAGTAAACCACATTACGTCTTAGAGTAAAACATTCATTTCAAGTTGTTGAGATGAATACTCATATTGTAGTTCTTGTTTTATTGGTTAAAACATTTATGCATTTGAAATTTTCAACTTTTAAGTGTCATTTGACATGTCATAAACGGAACTTAATATGAATTAAGGGTTAGGTTGTTCGCTCGTATCATTTATACATAAATTTGATTTTGATTTATTATACAATAAATTATTTTCTCACATTCAGCAGAGAAGTGTGGATAGATTTTCAAGTTAAACTGTAAGTTGTAAATGCTTCTTAAAGTAATAGATGTGTATTTCTGGACTAATATTGGAATAAAAGTATAGTTTTAAATTGAACCCTATCACTTTGGTATCCTGATTTATTATAAAGCACCTAAGGAACTTATTAATTTATTGAAATATTTTTTTCCCTTCAAGTATATATAATTAGTTGATTTTTTGTGCAATCATGACATATACTCTCTTTTATTTTTTATTTTAATAACTTCTTTTTGGTCATTTAAATGGGGAAACATTTAAATGATATATGTAATGCAAAAGGGAGGGGTGGACTTTCTACGAGGAAATATTAAGTCAAAACTAGAATATCTATTCAATTTTTTTCCACCTTTATATTGTTCTTTTTACCAATAATTATTTATTTATTAAAAAAAATTAATATTTCACGTTGACATTTATTTCATTCTTCTAAAATTCTAAATATTAACACTTCCAGAAAGAAAAAACTAAATAATAAAATAAAATAAAAAATGATTGATTCAAGGATGTGATAATATGTTACTATCATTTTCTTTTTCTCAATTAACATTTGTTATTATGTAATTTCATATGTAAGGTATATATTATTGTAGTTCTAAAGGATGATAGTTTTTCTTCATATTGTAGATATCGTATATTGATGGCTTGATACTTTAAAAAGAGAAAATGTTAGTGCTAATTGAAAGAAATAAATTTATATTTGTCATTTATTTAATTTATAAAGTTATTTTGCAGGCATATTTATTATTTAATCTATTTGTTTTACTTTGATTAAATTTATCAAAGTATTATTTTATAAAGTCAGTAATTTCAAATTACCGTGCGATGTGCAGATACTTTTCCTAGTACTCAAATATATTAGGTGATTGTCATCTGGGAATTAATATAATTATTCATATGTCAACGGGGTATTAGACCCTTCTATTCTCGTGTAGTATTGTCTAACTAGCTAGTCATAAACAACCAACACTAATGAAGCAGTCTTCTTATTGAAAATAAAAATGATATACATTTGACCATTTGGTTTTAACAATATCGTACGTACTAATTAGTTGCATGTGTGTCCTTGCCTCCTTGGTCATTGTTCAGCCAATAGTCTTATTATTTTTCTTTCTTGGGAATTCAATGAGTCAATCTCTTTAATAATTGTCAAAATCCTGATTTAGTACCTTCATACGTTGCATGAGTTTTTGGGTAATTCAATCTGAACGAAAATTTTCAATTTTTTATTTTACTATATTTTTATTCTATGTATTTTTTTATTTATAGAGTATATTAAATATACAGAAATGACTATAACAGAGTTTTTCTTATTCGTATTAACAGTTACTCTAGGGGGAATGTTTCTATTCGGTGCTAATAATTTAATAACTATCGTTGTAGCCCTAGAATGTTTCAGTTTATGCTCCTATCTATTATCTGGATATAACAAGAAAGATGTACGGTCTAATGAGGCTACTATAAAATATTTACTAGCACATGAATGGGACAAACTCTTCTATTCTGGTTTATGGTTTATCTCGGCTATAGCAGTTAACGAATTAGGGGGTCCTCGAGGGTAACACCATCATACAATATTCTTTAACAGCCAATTCTACGAACTTTGCAGCTTCTTTATTATTTGGTTGAATACATTGACAACTCTTTAAAATTATCACTAAATTTTATTTAAATATTTAAACTACAGTTCGCGAACACATGATAAAATGTATCTATTAGATATTTTCAACTCAAATTTTTGTGTGTGTGCTCATAGGCCTATTATGTAAATAAGTTAACTACTTAAATTATATCACATCCTTTAATTATATGCATTAGCCTTAATAATCCGCAAAACTCAGGTGTGATTCCAATTATGCTTGAAATGTACAATTTAAGAAGGTAACATATTTTATGGGTTAACTTGTTAACATAATGGACGCTTGAGAACACGCAAAGAAACTGTTTTAAAATTTGAAATGAAAGTGTCTAATAAGAACACTTTACAATATATTTAGATGTTCAATTGAAACAGATCATAATTCGAGTATCTAAATAAAATTTAAGTTTAAAGTGCTACGGATGTATTTTTCCTTGTTATTTTAACAAGTCTATTCTTTCCTTTTGGTTGAGTTTGTACTATGCAGTACCAGAGTCGAATGATTCTTTGACTTCAACCCCTAAGTCAAAGTGTTTAGATTGAACCGATCGAACAGAGGTCATGATCAATATTTCATTTTCTACGTTCACCTAATCTAATGTAGAAATTTCGTTATTAGATTAATATATTTGCATACTATGGAATGGGTAAAATAAAGGTCGTTAGTCATGAGTTTAGACATTTATAACTTTGATTAGATTATGTCAGACTTAATAGTCCAGTAAATTCTGTAGGTCCTTACCATAGTCCAAAGTTAATTTATTACGTTAAGAGTCATGTTTTAAATCAGAGGCATCTTCTGGCAGCTGAAAAAATGTATTAGGAAAATTTTATAACATATAACACACACACATTGATCCATCTTAATTTTAGTATTTGAGACTTTGAATAAGTCAATATAAACATTTGGAACTTGCTCGAGGGGTTTGGGATGGGTCAGAGGGGCTCAGGCGGGTTTTGAAACCAAAAAATACAAAATGGATTGTGTAAATTTTATATTTCTAGTGCCGGTGTAGACCTTCACGATCACATGGGCTAGAGTCGTGATCACGAGGAAACCAATTTATGCATCGCAGTCGCGATCGCTAGGCACTTCGTTGGATTTCTCTTCACGATCGCGAGTATCCATGTCGCAGTCATGAGAAGGAGCACTTGACAATATAAATTGGATAGATTTTGAAAAATGAGGTTATTTTATCATTATTTAAGGATTGGCAGATCTCTATAGTGCGATTCAAAGGGAGAAATATTCACCAAAGTTTGTTTTAGTGATTTTAACTTGGATTTGAATAAGTATTACAATTACCAATTGAATTTAATGCTTAGTTTATGAATTTCTGAAGTAGAAATTAAGAATTTTTGCCTTAGGTTTAAGAAAATAAAAAAAACTATAATTTGTGTATTGATTCGAGATTTTGGATTTGAAATCTAATTCTAGATTTAGACTCATAAATAATGACAACTCGAAAATGTAATGAATTTTAAATTTTGACTATAGGGATTAGATTCGACTTTTTGGTTGATTTTGACATAGTCTAAATGTCATGACCCAATTCCCTAAGCCATGATAGCTTCTAACCCTATCCGTTAGACGAAGCGATCTTAAAGCAAACACGATACAACAACAACTGTTAGCGGCTAACGCATACACTAATATACGCAGTCGTACAAGTAATATAGGAGGTTAAGTTCAAGTATCGACCCCATAGGGACTTGTCGATTAACTATTTATTAGATTAAACTAATTTCAATTATCTATTCAAGCTATCAATTCTGAAGATATATTTATGATTTAACTAAACTTAAAATTAAAAGATACTAACTAATAATCAATCAACCATACTAAGAGTTGATTATTATGAAATCAATGAGATAGATCGGTCTAGGGCAGTGAATTCGTTTACAATCATGTTGAGTAATTTCTTGAACTGACTCTAATTTTTTACCGGATTACTAATTGCAGATTAATATTCATTCCTGAGCTTCTGTTTGAAGTCTCGAGACTACTTGACTGTTCCTAACGCCTATATTCCTATGGTCGTAGGTCGATAGTGAAGTGCATGTGAAAAATTATATGTATCAACTAAGAACAGCTAACAGATACATTCCTATCCATGTTAGGAATCACTCCCCCTTCCCAATAGAGTTTGTAATCAATCCCTACTTTTTCTTATTAAACTCGCAAATTTCCTCTTTCGATTTTAATTTACGAGCCACAAATAGTATTTGATAATTGGGCAGAAAATCAAATAAATAAAATCAAGAAAAACAAAATAATCACACGAGCCGTAGCATGACGATAACTATCTTAATAAGTCAATTCGAGTTCATACATCAACACTCATGTAACTACCACAATCCTAAAACGAGAAGTTTAACTCCATATAAACATGGAGATTAATTCAGACATAGCTCCTTTCTTTTTTGGGGGGTGTGAAGCAGTGCCAAACCAAAATATCGAACAAGCATTAGCTTTCCCTGAAAAGAAGGTGATCTAGCACCTTCCAGTACGGCTACCTTGTTACTAAAGAGTGAAAAAGTGCTTTCATTGTTGTGGAATAAGAAGCGTTCGTGAATTATAATAATTCATTTAAAGAAAAATGTAAAATAAATACAAGGGAGGAGAAAAGATGAAATCAATTTTTTTCGGCCTCCATAAGAGCCCCTAGCTCTTAATTTATAGGTCACAAATTCTCTTTCAAAATATTTTTAATAACTATTTATAAGTGTAAAAACAACTTCATACGGAATAAAATGAGTCTAAAATAAATTAGAAATTATTTTCGGACCCGAATTTGTCTTACTGCGACGTGGTAATGCAATATTGCAGAATGTAATGTGCCGCGTTGCTTTGCTTCACTTGCTTCTTTACGCTGAAATTTATTTGCAGATAACCATTATATGTTTTTCCCTTTTTATTTTTGTCCCGCATTTTTTTTTCGTTTTTACTCCAGATTTCTTTATTATTTCATGCTTTATCCTATAAAATAAAATATAATAGTTAGCACAAAGTAATATAATTAATTCTCAAAATATAATTAAAAGTATTAAAATATGAGGCAAATAATAATAATTAAAATATGTATATTTTGACCTCCTATCAATAACATAATATGAAAAAGTACACAAAATAATATGAAGAAAGTACTGCCAAGTCAGTACAATGTGGAACTATCTACTACAACCCCCTAAAAACTAGTGTCTCGGATCATGAGCCACTAAGAATGTAAAAAACAAATCTAGAAGACTATTACAAGATTTGTTTATAGTACAACATGAGTAAATGATTCTAGGCTACTATAATCTTTTTGACAACTAACACTAGAACATCGATCTCCAAGGCGCTCTCTCGAACTCTGCAATAGCTCAACTTATACCTACAAACAGGGATGTCGCAAGTGTAATATTAGTACAATCAATTCGTACTAGTGACCGTCCCCAACAAAATGGTGGCGAGACTTTACCAAAAAATACTCACTATCAACATGTGCAAATATATCTCCAAAAATAATAATAATGAAGTACTAGAACAACGTAAATAGGTATACACAATCAAAACATAAATACAACATAAATAGACCATGTGATGTAATTCACACTATCTCCCTATCCAAGGTACGGACATGTATGGAATGCACCAAATCAGTATATAAAATGATATTGACAACTCAAAATTTCTAGAGAATGTATGAACGTGAGTTAAAAATGCTCTATGCATGATGCAGACTCAGAGCTTACACATAATCGGTGCTCCAAGCATAACTATGTGCACATTGCCCTGTACTGGGGGTTGCTCAAGTTTTTTAACGACTCTAGAATGATATATTCATATTCACGCGCCACACAGACAACTCGCGTATCATAATTGTCATGTATAACATCATGTCGTAAGATTATGTGAGATGATAACGCACATGCCATAACATAATCAGCACAGACAATTCACGCGTCATGACCAGAGTACTATGCTCTATAACTACTGAGACCCAAGTCATGGTCCCACCAGACATATTAGATTAAACCACATTAAAAATGTGATGAAAATATGTATCATGCATGAATAAGAAGTTAAATATGTAATCAAACATATACATGGCTCATAATATTATACTAGTATGAATCATGACGTATATCTCAGTTTATTGGCATGGTGGGATGTTAACGGTAGTCATATCACATAAACAAATGATAAAACACGTACTTAAACAACACTTTATATCCCGTAAAATATTATAACTCATGTGTCCGCATATACGCTCGTAACCATGCATATATGTACCCCCAATATATATAATATATGCCAAAAAATTCAATTTGGAAAAATTTCCTCATTAAGGCAAAATCCATAACTTACCTCGATCCAAGTGAAAATTTTGTCTTCTCAATAGCTTTATCAATCTGAAATCTATCAAACTACACTAATATATTCAAAAGATTACTTTACGAGGTTAATCAAATTCAATGATATCCATATTGCAATATCAAACTCATTTGAAGTCAAAATAAATTAAAAATTCAAACTCAAGCCTCATGGTCAAATTCAACTTGATTATATTTTTACATTACCCATAATCTCATGAGTTCAAAACTATATTCAAATCTCAGTTCCGATATCAAATCGACATTTTTCACTTTCTTAAACCTATAACAAAAATTTTTAATTTTACACTTAAAATCTCACGATTTAATCTTAAAAACAAGTGGGTAATCATGTTAATCAATAAATAACTTGATAAAATCACTTACACAGTGTTGGTAGATGAAAACCTCTCTCAAAGTTGAGATATCCCAAGCTCCAACACTTTAATAAGAGTGAAATAACACAAAAATGTCGATTATTCTCAACATGTATTTGAAATATACCTTAAACACAATTCTGTTGCCATAGCAAGATAGAATGGTCCGGACAGACTAACGCAAACGTGGATCACCGTTGCTAAAAGCGAGCGATAACGCTCAACTCGACTAGTCCTCCTTGCATGTGAATGCGCTCCTCCCTGTCGGCTGCCTTGTGCACATTTACGCACCTTCAAATGATGGAGGTACTTCAGTGTAATGGTGCTCACATTGTAAAAAATAAAATGTCACACGATCCAGATCTTGTTTTGCTTCCAAATCTCATCCAATCCCTTGAGTCCCCGTCAAAACCACCCAAGCAAGTTCTAAATGCTCAATATAACTAGTACAAAGTTTTCAAAAATGAAATTGAGCATGTTTAAACCAAAATTAAAGGGCTGGATTGTTACACCAAAATTACAATGTGGATATCATTAGATAGGATATTCTCTTGAATAGAAAGAGATTATGTGATCAATTTGGAGAGTAGAAAAGTGGTTCAAGAAGTCTAAAGTTGCTTCAAACTGAGGTAGGTTAAGTCTTTTTACCTCAATGAAGAAATTTTCCCTAACTGAATCTATTTTACATACTATAGATGTATGGGGGTTCTCTGTATGTGATATGAACGTGGGTGATATCCTTTACATAGTTGTCATGTTCTATCTATATACACTTTAAGGGGTTTGTTCTTGTATATTTAAATTTCAGGATCCAAAATCCTACTATGTTGCGATGAAACCTATCCTTTTCCGCAGAAGAACCTCATTCATTATTAAATTATTTTAAACGTGTAAAAATTAGAAATATACAGAAATAAAGTAAAATAACAATAAATATGAAATTTGAGTCACAAAACCAAAATGTAAATAGAAATAAGTACAACCTCAAGAACTGGTGTCACAAGTACAAGAGTGATTCAAGTTAAAAATACATGACTAAATACTACCAAGATTGTTAGGGAAGAAGAAAGACAGTAAATATAAAACAGAGCTAGAATCCAGTGCTACTGAAGCTAAGCAGCTCACCCTGAACTCTGACAAGACTCTTAAAGTTTGATGATGAATCAACCTCCACTAGAACCTGGAACTGAACCTATAAACAAAAGTTGCACCAAGAATAGAATAAGTACGAAAAACACGTGTACATAAAAGCATCGTCGACCGACCCCTTTCAAAAATGATAACGAAGGTTGGTCCTACCACCACTAATCTCCACACTTTGTCATATATAAACATATAAGAAATCTATTAAGCAGACCAACAATCAAGAACAATTAAAATCAAAGTCAAATGAAATATCAATGCTCAACCAATTAAAGGATTAAATGACAACCTTTTTCAGGAATAACATACCAGCTCATCCAATATTCTCAAGTAAGCAGGGAGGAAGCATAAGTCAATTTCAACATATTAGAATCAATATGTAATGTAATGTATGTGGATGAAATGAGAATCGAATGCATATGCAATGTATACACCCGTGTCCTTTGGCAGATAGTCGAGATCCAAGGGGGACTGATCATGGGCAAAAATAGCATGTCCGAGATACGCTTTATGACTTAAATTAGTCTTGTTTATCTAAGTTATTGTATACATTTTCATGTAATTTTATATGAAGTGAAGATATGTGCTAACCAACATGATTAGCCTTTGTTTTGTAGGTTTTGATGACTTTTGAGTAACTAATCCATGAGTTGGTGAAGTAGAGGCTTGGAAACGGAATTAACACGCGAACGTCGGCAAAGAGGAGGAAAAAAACAGCCCACCTGCGCGTTGGCAACGTGCCACGGCAGGTTGGCTGCGCGACCAAGAGGTGCCAACGTGCTACCCAAGCAGCGTGACACGCTGCCAATGCGGCAGGGTGCTGCCGGGGCCAAATTCGGGTAATTTCCAGAGAGCTTCCGCGTCCGTAGCGTGTCACAGAGGCAGTGCTCCGCGATGCACTCCGTGACACGTTGCTTGTTATTCCGGGAAAAAGTCCCACTACTATAAATAGCACACTTAAGTGTATTTTTCATAATTCAGACTTGGTGGAGCAAGGACGTGGGTTACAGGCAGTTGAGGGACGAAAAGTTCAGGGTTTTTTCTCTCTTTCTTTCTTCTCTAATTCAATTGTTTGTATGTTTAACACTTATTTTAGGATGATTAATCCACAAATGAGTGGTTAATTCCCTTCCTTGCTGAGGTTATGAACACTTGTGATGAATTTTGATTATTAATTATATGGTTTTTCATCTTTTTCTTCCATGTTGTTCTATTAATTCTTGTTCTTACTGCATTGGTGTGTGGCCTACATTAATGTACATCTAAAAAGTCCGATTTCACTCGAGAGAGCACGAAATTGGAAAGTTGTGAATTAATAGGATATTGTTCTTTACTTGATTTGGGAAAATTGAGTTTTGATGTGCTTTCCTGATAGAAATATACTTGAAAGTCGTATTAGTCAATTTAGGAACCAGAATTGTATGGCTAGAACATGAATTGCATTTGATCACAGAAATGTAGACGGATGGTTCATGATTCTTAAGTGAGATTAAATACGAGAGTTTTAATCTCTTGGCAATTGTTCTTGGCTAGCAACTGGAAGAAAAGATTAACCAATTTATGATGATAATCGATTTCATTACATGTTCTTTAACCTCGGCATACTTTTATCCATAGTCCAAATTCAAAGTAGATAATTATTAGTAGTTGTAGTATAAAATTTATAAAACAAATTATTCAATTTTTGGTTATTTAGTTGTCAGCATATTTAGAATTAAAAGTATAGTATACTTGAGCAAATTGCACTTAACCCAAGTTTCTGTGGGATCGATACTTGGCTTACTAAAGCCACTTACTACTTGTTCGACCACGTGCACTTGCGTGTCGATTTTATAATACCCATACTACGCACCGAACAAGGACTCGCGAGGTACCCATCCAGAATAATTTTTCATTGGCATGCAACTCCGCACCCAGAAGCATTTCCTATCAAATATGTAACCCATCGTGTCCAAACATGTACATAAGTGCACATGGTTGTGCAAGTAATAAAGTAATAAGGATACCAGGTTGTCGAACCCACAGGGAGTCATAGTTACTAAAGAATTAAAGACAAGCTGTTGTTATTTAGTGACTAGTGGTTTCAGTGAAAGTTTTTTGTGTAGGTTTTGTAACCTTTGAATTAGAACTAGTAAGAATTGTGATGTGTTGGGAATTTGCGACATATCGTTGCTTCATTTTATAGCATTTTGCATGTATTAGGAGCTAGATTAAGTGAAATCTAACCTCATTATATTATGTTTCAAGAACCTAAGCAAAATGAAGCAAAAAAGAGTCAAATCCAAAAATCTGTTCAAAAGACAAAGTAAAAGACGGACCATCTTTCTGAAGGACGGTTCACATGTTCAACTGTCTATCAAGTGCCACTTTTTTCAAAAACCATTCTGAAGAGGACCGTAATCGATAGAGTAAATAACAGAATGTTATTCCAGAAGACGGTCCGTCAATTAAATGACAGATCCATGAAGAGATAGAAGCCAATTTTAATCGACAAAGTATGAGATGGACCGTCTTTCCAAAAGACAGTTCGCCAATCAAAGGATAGAAGGCACTTGAGCATACGGGGATTTTAATCGACGGAGAAAAGGACGGTCCATCCATACATACCTGGGACCCTCCGATTTTAAATTATCTTGGAAATTTTTGAGACCTAGTATAAATTGATTTTTCTTTTTTTTTCAAAAGAGACTGAATAGAATGATAGAAAACTTTACTTTTTAGCCATAGTAGAATCGATCTTACATTTAGGTTGTAACTTTACAGATTCAATTTCATTCATTCAAGTTTTTCTCTGCAATTTGTAATTTCTTTGGTGAGGATGTCCAATTATTTACTTTCTACTCTTCTTCTTGCTATGGGTAGCTAAACTCAGATCTAGGGTTGTGAACCCTAATGATCCAAATTTGATAAAATTGATTGTGGGACTAAGAATATTTAATTGATTTTTGCTTTGTAGTGTGCGATTGATGATGAAAGTCACTCAATCTCACCCAATTACCTTTTTTTTAAAATCAAATAGCAGATCCTGGCTCTTTTATTGGATGAAAAAGAAAGCAGTACAAACTCGAGAAAGCTCAAAATAAAGAAAAACAAATTAACAAATTTAAACCTCATTTTGGTCCACTAAAATGGCTTGCTACTCTTGATGACCCGACTCGTTTCCATATGATATCTTAGACCATGCCTTAGCCTAAGGAGTGGGGTTTTCTAATTGTCACGACCCGAGCATAGACCTAAACTCAACACGGGATCTAGAACCATGAATGGCTCCAAGTTAACCTATGATACATGCATAACATAAGCATAAGCATACACTAAGAGAAACAATCATCAGATATGTCATAAGTGAAAGTTTGAGATATCATAAGATGTATAAGCTAGGACAACAAGTCAAACTGCTGAATATCTATACATCATAGTCTGAAAATCCTCTAAACATAAGATGAGATGAAGGGAAAAACCCTCCGACTAGCTCTACTAATTATGTAATTGAAATGACATAAAAGGAACATAAACCAAAACTGAAGTCCTCAAATGATGAGGACTTACCAAAAGCTAGGTTGAACTTGGAGCAAGACCGAATCTAGCAGCGGGGCTGAGACTGAACACCCGAACCTATATCATGAGACGATATAGTACAAAGTATGCGATCATCACTTTGAATATACTGAGTAAGGAGATAAGTAAAATATAAGAGTAAGGATAATATGCTAAAAATCATGATCATGACTTGTTCATCATAATCTGAAGTATAGTTGATGGGTGTATTTACACACTTATTTATCATATTTTTCCCATACTTAGCTATATTTTGAGAACAATTAATGTGTGATTGCCTTGGTTTTAGATGATATTTATAAAAAAGAGCTAACACACATGATTAGATGTTTGCAGGATGAAAAGTGATGGATTTTGACTTAAAATGCAAGTGTTGCTAAACCAAGCTTGAAAAAGACAAGTTTTAAGGCTTAAACAGAGGTGGGCATCGTGCAGGGCATAGCAGTGCGTGGAGCCCCACGTCACGCAGGGCCGTACTCCGCAACCAGCTCTGCCTCGCGCAGCAGGTGTCATCCAGGACAACTTTTGCAAATCTATCTCCAAGTCAAAGCAGCAGAGAGGCAAACTGATCCTACCACTATAAATACCCCCTAGGACGTCTATATTAGGCATTCACCCATAAAATGCTTAGTTCGCATATCATTCCAAGTTGTAAGCTACTATCTATATACTTCTATTTCCATTTACTTCTATGTTTTTTTAATTATCAGCTTGGATCGAGAAGAGTACTCGGCCTTGCTTGAAACCATTATAGGTATCAATGGACCGATTTCACTAGCAGATCCCTCCCTATATGAGATGTGCTCATCGAAAGATTTCCCTTGACAACACAGTTAGGTCTTAGAGAAGCAACTGATTTACCACTCCGTGGATAAGTAGCCAACTTCCTATAAAATGAATTATTTCATATCATCGTTGGGAGAAACATATCAAGTTCTTGTGGTTCTATTTAGCTTTCAAGATTTATCAAACAATTTCATATTATTGTAAGTATTCATCATGACTTCTTATAAATACTATGTGATTGTTTCTTCAAATATGAGTGGCTAATTTCTTTAGCTAGATTTGTGGAAATCATGATGGATTAATGGAAGTATATAAAATAAAATAGTGCTTCTTGAATAGAGAATTGATTGGATTGTTATTGTCATCGTTTTAATTAGTTTTAGCGGTTGCAGACATTGAAATGTACATGTATCATCAACTTTCTCGATCAAAGAAGTTTAAGTTAGTAAAAGAGAATAACAATGAAAATTTGAGGCTACCATCCCTCATCTATTTAAACTTGAGCTCTAACCGAGGATAGTTAATTCAATACATATGATGAGGGCAAAATATGAACACCTAAAGTCCAAGAGAATTTAGAGTGAAATTCATCTATGTAGATCGAGAGAGGTTACATGAACTTAATCATTAGTCTTACACAAAATTAAGCATGATATATCACTAATAAAATATGCCTACTACGTTATAAAATTATGGGGAACATAGTCCTAGTTTATTCTCATAAATTTGATAACGAGAAACTCTTTGTTTAAAAATACTATTTTCTTTTATTGTAAACCCCCCTTATGAAATATTGACTACCGGTTGATTTATTCACTATTAACATATTATTTTAACCTATTCCTTATGGGATTGATCCCAACCTAGTTGGGTTACTATATTTGACAGCGATCGCTTTATACTTTATTGCGAGGTATAATTTGGGCATGATTAAATTTTGAAATTGTTGCCGAGGAATACAGTTTAGAAATAGTTAATTGGTGTTAAATTCTCTTTGTAGTATTTATCTCTTACTTGTATCACTTTGTTTTATTTTGTGTTTTTTGTTTTGGTTAGTTCTTATTCTTACTATGGCATCATGGAATGAAAAGGGGTTTGGTAGTGGTAACTCATATCTTGATGACCCATGTCTATATTGTAGAGGATCTCATTTTTGGCAAAATTGTAAATATGCTTCTAGAAGAGAGTTGTGTGCACCTTCTCACTTCTATAATGGGTATAATTGCATTTTATATGATGGTCAAGGTGGGCATTAGGGTGATTGTCCCAGTTATTTCGCTTATCGATCTAGTTGCTATAACAATTATTCTAGTTGTGGTTTTGACTTTGATAGGAACGATGACATGGAATGTGTAGGACAAAGCACCATATATGAACATATGTAAGCCATGATCCAAGCTTTTTTTAGAGCGGGAGTCTAACTTGGAGAAGGATGTCGACTCCTCACTGCTCAGGGAGTTGTCTACTCCTCAAGAAGAAATGGTTGAAGAAGAGAGGTCATACTCAAAGGATGAGCTAAAATATCTTTATGACCATAATTAAAATTGTGAAATTGAAGAAGACAAACAATTTGAAGAAAAAATATCTAGCTGTCAAAAAGAAGAAGTTGAGGAGATATTGAGAAATATATTAGGAAAAAATGGGGCCAAGTCCTGACTAACTGGTGGAAAAAAGTGCAATATGATTATGCGAATGTTATCTAAAACATGAATTTTTCCATGGGAGGATTTTTACAAGAATTAAAAGTTTTCCATCAGTGTCACGACTTAAGTCTACACTCTGGATGCGACATGGTGCTTAGAGCCACAGGTGGCCCAAAGCTAACCCATGGCATGACATAACATTCCTATGATCTGAATTTATAAATAAACTGAGCAGAAATTGAATGAAATTATGGAACAACTATTTTCAAGTAGTGAAATAATCTGAGTTAAGTAAATGAATATGGAATCTGACATTTAAAACATAAAGCAGACATACTAACTGACTATATGTCTGAAAGCCTCTATTAACCGATGAATTGCTGAGACAAGTCACCAGCTAACTCTAAACATTTGAAACTAAAAATAAGACTAAGGACATATAACATAAACATAACTCAAACCTTGGAATGATGAGGACTCACCAACTATTCGCTGATCAAGAACTGGATTGTGTCTAGTCGTGGGGCTGAGTTTGAGTACCAGAATCTATATCATAAAATGATATAGCATAGAAAGTATGCGTCAGCACTTGAATTGTACTGAGTATGCGAGATATCAAATAAAATAGAAAAGTGCTGATAATAAATAAACTAGACTGATGTGACATACAATGACCATTCCTGCATCATAAGTACTAAAAGAGACTGAGAATCTGAGAAAAACACTGTAAGAACTGATAAATCTGAAAATGTAAGTTATAAACATATCTGAAATCTATAACACTGCACTGAAATGTGGACTATGATTGTACTGTACCATGGGAGTGTCTGTTAACTGACATATAACCACGTGAGCTAGACGTGGAGTTCAATGTTTACTCTCTATCGATGATACAATGACTGTATTGTGTGATCACTAAATATAAAAATCTTTCGGGTTAAATTCTACGGCGTTACATAGTTTTGAGAACCTGGGTTCCTGAACCCCAGCCCACTTGGTGCTAAGTATAACTCCCAATTGAAATCCTAAATATACCTAACTGAATTTATTAACTCAGAACTGAGGTCCTAGGGCTAAGTCAGAACTACTTATCTGGAAGTGTCCTGGGAGCCTAAAGGACTTAATAGCTGCAAATACTAATAATACTGATAGTACGGTAGTACTGGGAATACCAAAATGTTAGTTATACTGTAAGGCATAAGACATAAATCATGAATTTTTTGAAAGATCACGCTACTCAATGATATTGCTAAATCATAAAGTGAAATATCATTTATGCCAAACATCAAGAATCTGATAGCATTTTTTTACCAGTTAAAAAATAACATCTTATTTATAACATGATACTAGTCATGGAAGCTTAAAAACATTGAGAAGCTAGGGAGTTTCAACAACTCAAAAGAAACCCTAGGTCATGATTTCTAAAATTTTCAAGGCTAGAGTTACTGAAAAGCTTGGGACACAAGGGTGAAAGGAAACCCTTGGTGAAATCCCACATACATAGAGAAGAAATCCCTTGAGAAGAAACTTGAATTTATACAACTGACAAAAAGCCCTAGTTCTTGCTTGAGGAAAAATCTTAAATTCTACTACGATGTTCTAACAGACTGACGGGAGAATGAGGGAGGAGAAATGTTTATCCCTATAAATCCTTTGAAAAAATATTTCCAAAATGGAGTAGTTTAGGAACTAAAGTAGTGGGATGTTATGAAATTCCCTAGGAGAAAATGCCTGAAAACTGCCATCAGGATCTAACGGGTCATACAACGAGTTGTTAATTATGACCACATCATTTGGACCAGTCATTGGTCCTGGTTCTAAAAGATTTTTTTTCAGGATTTCGACCAACAAACGGGAAGGACACCCTGTTATATGGAACAATGGGTCATTGAATCCAGTCATGGTCACTGGAAGAATTTTGAACAAACTCTAAACCTCTCGCAATGGATGGACAAAACAACCTATTAGATGGAACAACGAGTTGTTCTTTCCACCCTTGTCACTGGAGGGATTTTTAATACTTCTAGATTTCATCTAACGACTAGTTCGGACGAGTCACTATTTTTTCCAATGACTCATCATCTAGCTCATTTATTTTGGGGAACATTTTGACAAGTTTCTAGACATTGTCAGAATGAGCAAAGCAACAAATTGTTACTTCAAATGACGATTCATCGTACCGCTCATGGAACCAGAGGAAGATATCTACAGTGTGCATGTAACAATTGTCTTAACACGTCGTTGTTCCTGAGAATGACTCGTCAGATGAGTTATTCCTTGGGAATTTTTTTGGTTTTTTCTTAGTTTTCATTTCAAGTATGGGGTTAGGTCTAAGAAACTTTTTGGGTGTTATAATATGTCCTCCTCGGGGAATTCTTGCTTGAATGAAGGCTACGTAAGCTGGAAGAATAAGGAAAGAGCTGCAATCCAGGACTAAGAACTATAAACTGAATACTAAAGGATTGACTGACTCTGAACTGAGATAAATATACTATCTGAATTTATGCAAAAAAGGGTGCACACTAAGACATGTATTGAGTTGATGAGCATGAAGATGAATAGAATAATGAGTAGGAATTTAGTACTTGATGTTGAAGCTAAGCTAGAAGGGTAAAGATGAGGGTATCTAGCCATCATATCTACTTCAGCTTCTCATGTAGCTCCCTCAACTAGCTGGTTCCTCCATAAAACTTTTACAGATCGACCTCCTTATTCCTCAACTTACGAACCTAATGGTCCAGAATATGAACTGGAACCTCTTTGTAAGAGAGATTATCATTTACACCAACACTCTCTAAAGGCAAAATTGAAGTTAAATCACTGATACATTTCTTCAACAGAGACACATGAAAGACTGGATGTACCAATGCTAACTCCACAGGAAAATCCAACTCATAGGCCACATTTCCAATGCATCTCAGGATTCTGTAAGGGACAACATATCTGGGAATGAACTTTTCTTTCTTCTTGAACCTCATCACCTCTTTCTTAGGTGAAATATTCATATATACCCAATCATCTACAGAAAACTCCAGCCCCCTTCTCCTTACTTCTGCATACAATTTTTGTTGGCTTTGATAAGCTAAACCTTATGTATGGCCTCATGTACTGAATCAGGCCCTATTAGGGTAGATTCTCTAACCCCAAACCACCCTATAGGAGACCAACACCTCCTACTATATAATGCCTTGAAAATGGCCATCTGAATATAGGAGTGGTAGCTATTGTTGTATGTAAACTCGATGAGAGGTAGGTGATCATCCCAACTGCCCTTGAAATCGATCATGCAAGCCCTCAACATATCCTCCAGAGTCTGAATAGTCCATTCAGCCTAGCCAT
This sequence comes from Datura wrightii, assembly GCA_035772735.1. NCBI lineage: Eukaryota > Viridiplantae > Streptophyta > Magnoliopsida > Solanales > Solanaceae > Datura > Datura wrightii. The sequence goes on along the minus strand of JASDFA010000016.1, from coordinate 61,376,934 downwards.
TTGTCTATGGGTAGAAAGCTGTATTGAGCTTAACCTGAGTACCAAGTCCCTTCTGAAATAACTTTCAGAAATGTGAGATGAATTGAGTACCCCTATCTGAAATGATGTCCAAAGGGACTCTATGAAGTCTGACTAACTCCTAGATGTATAGTCTAGCATAATTCTCTATTGAATCCGTGGTCTTAACTAGTAGGAAATATGCTGACTTAGTCATCCGATCTACAACCACCCAAATTGTGTCATGCTGTCGTATGAGGTAGACCTGTAATAAAATCCATGTTCACTTATTCCCACTTCCAAGTAGGAATTAATATCCTAAGTCATAGGGTCTCTAATGTTCAACCTTGACCTGTTGGCAGTTTGGACACTTAACTACTAATTCTGCAATGTCCTTCTTCATCCCATTCCACCAGTAGACTTCCTATAGGTCATGGTACATCTTGGTGGCGCCTGGGTAGATAGAGTACCTAGAGTTATGAGCTTCTGTAGGCGTCCGTTGCCTCAAGTTATCTACATTTGGAATACATAATCTGCCTTGGTAATAAAGCACACTATCTCCCCCTTTGGAGAATACTTCCACCTCCTTTTTGAGGACTATTTCCTTCAATTTATGTAGGATTGGGTCCTCATCTTTCTTTGACTTAACCTCCACAACAAAAGAGGACTCCACTCCATTTTATACTATGACTCCACCCTCTTCTGATTCTATCAAATGGACTCCTAACTGAGCTAGCATGTGAACATCTTTTGTCAGCTCCTTCTTATCATCCTCAACATGAGCAACACTTCCTATAGACAACTTGCTGAGGGAATCAACCACTATATTGGCTTTGGCCGGTGAGAGAACACTCATATCATAATCTTTCAATAATTCTAGCCATCTCCTCTCACAAAGATTCAAATCCTTCTGACTGAACACATACTGCAGGATTTTGTGGTCAGTGAACACATCTACATGAACACCATAAAGGTAGTGCCTCCATGTCTTTAAGGCAAATACAACCACTGCTAACTCAAGATCATGAGTCAAATAGTTCTTTTAGTGAATTTTAAGCTTTCTGGAGGCATATTCTATCACTTTGCCATGCTGCATCAGAACACACCCAAGGCCAATTTTGGAGGCATCACAATAGATCACGAACCCATCTAAACCTTCTAGTAGAGTCAAAACTGGGGTTGTAGTGAGTTGAGTCTTCAACTCCTGAAAACTATTCTCACATGCATCAGATCACTAAAACTTCACCTTTTTTTAAGTTAGTTTGGTCAAAGGAGCGGCAATGGAGAAGAACCCTTCTACGAACCGTCTGTAGTAACCGGCTAGGCCAAGAAACTCCTAATGTTTGATGGAGAAGTGGGTCTTGGCCAGTCCTTGAATGCCGCTATCTTTTGAGGATCCACCTGAATACCCACACTAGAGGCCATATGATCAAGGAATGCCACTGATTTTAGCTAGAATTCACGCTTGCTAAAGTTAGCGAACAATTGGTGGTCCCCCGAGAGTCTATAAAACTATCCTCAAGTGGTCTGCATATTCCTCCTCTGTTCTAGAGTAGACCAGAATATTGTCTATGAAGACAATAATGAACATATCTAGGTTTGCTTGAATACCCTATTCATCAAATCCATAAAAGTTGGAGGAACATTTGATAGTCCAAAAGACATAACTATGAATTTGTAGTGACCATATCGAGTTCTAAGGGTTGTTTTCAATATGTCACATTCTCTAACCTTGTGTTGATGGTATTATGACTTGAGATTTACCTTGGAAAAACAGTTAGCTCCCTGGAGTTGGTTGAACAACTCATTAATCTTGTGTGCAGGATCTCTGTTCTTGACTGTGACCTTGTTCAACTAATGGTAGTTGATGCACATTCTAAGTGTATCATCCTTCTTTCGTATAAATAGGACTAGGGCACCCCATGGAGAGTTGCTGGGTCTGATGAAACCCTTATCTAGGAGATCTATCAACTGTTCTTTTAACTTTTTAAGCTTAGCTGGGGTTATTCAAAAAGGAGGAATTGAGATGGGTTGGGTATCTGGGAGGAGGTCTATGCCAAAGTCTATTTCTCGCTCGGGAGGGACCTCGAGAAGATCTTCGGGAAACACATTTGGGAACTCATTTATGACTGAGTTGGGGCTTCAGAACTAGAATCCTTGATCCTGACCAAGTGATAAATGTACCCCTTTGAAATCATTTTCCTAGCCTTAAGGTATGAGATAAATCAACCTTTTGGCACTGAAGTAATAGCCTTCCACTCAAGGATTGGTTCATTAGGAAATTGGAATCTAACGACTCTGGTTCTGTGGTCAACAGAGGCATAACAAGCATGTAGCCAGTCCATGCCATGTATAATAAATCAACTATATCTAACTCTACCAGATCAACTGTGGTGATCTTATGTAACACCATGATCAGATAATTTCTGTATACCCGACTGGCAATAACTGACTCACCAATTGGAGTAGGACTGAAAATGGTTCCCAGAGAATTTTTTGACTAATATCAAATTTTATCGCAATGTAAGGAGTCAAAAATGAAAGTGTGGCTCCTGGATCTAGTAAAGCATAAAAATTTATCTAAAAGATGCACAACATACTAGTGACTACGTATGGTGAGTTCTCCTGGTCCTAACGAGAGGAAATAGCATATAATCAGTTCCAGCACTAACCGTCACCTGTACTTCAGATAGTACCCTACTGAGCTGAGAGACTTGGTGTACCTACTAATGTAGCGGACTGGGCCATCCCCCATCCTACTATCGGGCAATCCCTCAACATGTGACCCAGCTGGCCACAACTGAAACAAACCTCCTTTCCCAAAAGGCACTCACCGAATGGTTCTTACCACACTTAGGACATATCGGGAAAGTGTGACTGCTGGAGACATGGCTCTGAGACTGGGAGCCTAGAAGAAGGAGCACTAGTAGAAGACGATGTTGGAGGTCTCTGTTGCTGTTTCTAGGGACGATTACCACCACCTGACCTCTACTAGAAATACTCAAGCTGACCTGTCCTCGCCCTTTTACTCTCCCTTTTTATCTCCTTCAGTTTCTCCGCCTCTATCTGTTGTGCATGGATGATAAGCCTGGAGATGTCCATCTCGTTGATGAGCATGATAGTCCAGCACGCCTTAACCACTAAGTCTGAGACCCCATTTACAAACTTAAGCATGCTAGCCCTTCGCTCAACAACCATTTTCGGAGCATATTTTGATAGTTGAATGAACTTTAAGGCATACTCCTACACTATCATGTCATTCTATTTCAAATTCACGAACTCTGCAGCCTTTACTTTCCTTAACTCCTGGGGAAAAAATATGTCTAGAAACACGGTCATGAACTCATCCCACTTCATCGGACCTGCACCTACCCGTCTCCCTTCCTTCCACTGTCTATACCATATCTGGGCCACTCAACTGATAGGTGGCCAACTCTGTGCTTTCGATAGAGGTAACACCCATGATTTGGGTGATCTTTTGCACCTCGTCAATAAGGTCCTATGGGTCCTCATCTACCTTAGACCCATAAAATTCCGAGGATTCATCCGAATAAAGTCCTGGACTCTAGCAGCAACTGTGAGTCCACTTGCATTGGTAGGTAGGATGGCCTACTGATTGACTTGGTTGGTCACTGCCTGAACTAGCATCTGAATAGCAGCCCTAAAATCAGTAGGTGTCACCCAATCATTCAGAGGGGCTGCTAGAGCTGGTGGGGCTTACTGGCTGGCATTACTAGCCCTCCTTTCATTTTCTCTTTTGGGAGGCATCTTCAACTGAAAATTGTAGAGCGCGAGTTAGAGGGACATTTTAGATATTCTCACTCTACGCACGATAAGAGTCATGAAGAAAAGGGAAATTTCCTAAAAACACTTCGTATCCTCCTCTTTATAAGTGTGGCGCACTTCACACTCATGAAAAGGAATCTACTTGACGTGGATTTTAGACATCCTAGGACACTCTAAACTTGATTCTTTGATACTAAGTTTGTCCCAACCTGAGTCTATACCCCGGACACGACACTGTGCTTAGATCCACAAGTGGCCCCAAGCTAACCCATGACATGGCATAACACTACTATAATATGAATTTATAAATAAACTGAGTGGCAGCTGAATGAAATTATGGAACAACTATTTCCAAGTAGTGAAATAAATTGATTAAGTAAATGAATATATAATCTAACATTTAAAACATAAAGCTGACATACTAACTGTCTATCTGTCTGAAAGCCTCTATTAACTGATGAGTTGCTGAGACAAGTCACCAACTAACTCTAAATATCTGAAACTAAAAATAATACAAAGGACATATAACATAAACATAAATCCATCCCTCAAATGATGAGGACTTACCAACCGTTCGCTGATCAAGAACTGGAACGTGTCTAGCCACAGGGCTAAGCCTGACTACCTAAACCTATATAATAAAATGATATAGCATAGAAAGCATGCGTCAGTACTTGGAATGTACTAAGTACGTGAGATATCAAATAAAATAGAAAAGCGTTGATAATACATAAATTGGACTGATACAATATACAATGACCATGGATGCATTAAAAGTACTGAAAGAGATTGAGAATCTGAGAAATACACTATAAGAACTGATAAATTTGAAAATGAAAGTTATAAACATATCTGAAATCTGTAAGATTAGACTGAACTGTGGACTATGAGTGTACTATACTGGGGGGGTGCATGTTAACCGACATATAACCAAGTGAGCTAGACGTGGAGTTCAATGTTTGCTCCCCATTGATAAGGCCCACTGTACCTTGCCAAGATACAGTGACTAGACTATATGATCACTAACTATAAAGCACTACGGGTTAAATCCTATGGTGGCACATAGTTCTGAGAACCTGGGTGCACTGAACCCCGGCCTACTTGATGCTAATTACAACTCCCAACTGAAATCCTAAATATACCTAACTAAAATGATTAACTCAAAACTAAGGTTCTAGGGCTAAGTCAGAACTACTTATCCGGAAGTGTCCTGAGAGCCTAAAGGACTTGATAGCTGCAAATACTGATAATACTTATAGCATAGATATTACTGAGTACTCCAAAATGTTACTTGTACTAAGGCATAATACATAAAACACGAATCTTTTTAAGATCACGCTGCTCAATCAAATTGCTAAATCATAAAGTGAAATATCAAAGTTATTCCAAATATCAAGAATTTGTTGGCATTTCTTTACCAGTCGAATATAGCATCTTAGTTATAATATGGTACTAGTCATTGAAGCTTAAAAATATTGAGAAGCTAGGGAGTTTCAACAACTAGAAAGAAACCTTAGGTCATGATTTTTAAAATTTTCAAGGCTAGGGTTACTGAAAAGCTTAGGACACAAGGGTGGAAGGAAACCCTTGTTGAAATTCCACATACCTGGAGAAGAAATCCCTTGAGAAGAAGCTTGAATTTCTGTAATTGACAAAGAGCCCTAGTTCAATCTTGGGGAAAAACCTTGGATTCTACTGCGATGTTCTGACAAACTAAGGGAAGAATGAGGGAGGAGAAACATTTACTCGTCTAAATCCTTTGAAAAGTATACCCAAAATAATGTAGTTTAGGATCTAAAATAGTTGAAAGTTATGAAACTGCTTCTGGAGAAAATGCCTGAAAACTACCATTAGGATACAATGGGTCACCAACGAGTTGTTGGTTATGACCATGACTCATTGGGACTAGTCGTTGGTTCTGGGTTGAAAATATTCTATTTCTATTATTTCGACCAATGGACCAGAAGGATGACTCATTAAATGGAACAACAGGTCATTGAATCTAATCGTGGTCACTGGAGGAATTTTGAACAAACTCTAAACCTCTTCCAACGAATAGATGGAACGACCCATTAGATGGAACAATGAGTTATTTTCACCCGTTGTCACTGGAGGGATTGTTAATACTTCTAGATTTCATCTAACGACTAGTTAGGATGAGTCGTTACTTCTTCCAATGACTCTTCATTTGACTCATTGGTTATAGGGAATATTTTGACAAGTTTCTGGACATTGTTACAATGAGAAAAGCGATGAATCGTTACTTCTAATGATGGGTCATTGTATTGCTCGTGGAATTAGAGAAAGACATCTGCAGTGGGCAACTAATGACTGTCTTAATGGGCCGTTGTTCTTGACAACGACTCGTTAGATGAGTCATTTTGTGGGAAGTTTTTTGGTTTTCTCCTAGTTTTCATTCCAGGTTTGGGGTTTGGTCTAAGGAACTTTTAGGGTGTTATAATTAAGAAGTAGAACTTGACCAAGTTGAAATTGTAAGTGATGATTGCCAACCAACCGGCCCAACAATAATGCAAGATGCTGAACTTAAAGAAGTGACACTGGAGTTGAAAAGAAAAGTCAATCAAATCATTTTTGAAGACTTTAGTGTATCTAAGAGGGAGGATATCAAGAACGATGTATGCTTGAAAATGGAGCGACTTAGACCACATTTCAATCTTTTTTCAATATTGTACTTGGTTGACAATATGAAAATTGAGGCAACCGAGGCTATGAAGGATTTCGGAGAGGAAGGCCAAAGTAGCTTCATTCTAAATTTTGTAATGCTAACAGGGAAAAATCACATTCCTCCTTTAAGGGCCAAGAAGTCAAAGATGCGATATCTATTGCTTGGTGCCTCTATTTTTACACCACCACCCCTCGAGTGGAGTAGAAAATTGAAAAAAAAAATTAGGGGTGCAATTAATAAGTTCAAAGTAGAAACAAAAGTGATAGAATTGATAATATCGTGCCGCAACATTAAATCAAGCTCTACTTGAGAGGCAACCCAAGGTAATTTAGTTTTTACTTTTTTTAAATTTTTTTAAAGTTGATTTATTTGTTCAATATATAGGGAAGAAATCACAGGTATATAAAGGGTCCTTTGGCACCACCAAACGACACAAGAACCAAGCAAGCCAAGCTCTGTGCAGAGCTGCGCAATGCGGAGAGCCTGTATCGCATTGAGGTGTGCGATGCGCTGCACTGGTAGCATAGCAAGAACAATCCATACACGATGAGGACTAGGCCTAGGGAGTTCTTCTTTCACCCTTTTCACTTATCCTTTAATGTTTTAATACTGGGGACAGTGCTATTAATTAAGTGTGAGGTGGAAGAAGTAAACTTCCTTGTTCCGTGTATGCCTTAATTGATAAATTTATTCATGGTGGTCCTAGGTCCTAGATATTTTTTTTGCGATGCATGACTTAATTCTACTAGCTTGTAGTAGTTTTATAGTAGTTTTGTTATATTTTTGTTTGGGTTCTCCCAGTTTTTATTTTTGGTACTTTTTTGGTGGATAGTCTCTTAGAACTGACTAGAGGGTCTAATTATTTTTGAGTCATAGCGGTGACTATTTCCAATGATAGATGGATGGATAGCGACTGTCTTAAGGAAATATTAGTCATTGGTAGGAGAACAAGATCTTGAGTCCTTATGAATGCTAGGTGCTTCACTTAGGATATCACTGAGACTTTGTATAATTCATTCAAAAATGCATGAAAAGGTAGAAACACTTAAGACTTTTGGAATTTGACTCCTATGCTTGAAAAATTAGGATTAATAATGTGAGACACTCAATAAGTATATATGTGTTTATGTAATCTTGATTTCCATTATTGAACCATTTGTGCCATTGTGTGTGTGAGATATTTTTGTATACTCCATGCTTGTAATTTGATATCTAGAACTTACCCCATGTGTGTGCTAAGCAAAATGAGAATGTTTAATCTAGGAAGTGAGATAGACATTTCTCTGGTAGCCTATTTGTATTCCAAGTTTACCTACCTTGATGTGATTGTCCTTGTTAGCCATTTTGATTCTTAGCCTATTCTTTTGATAGCTATATTACAAGCTTAATTCCTTTGTTCTATTGACCTTTATTTGATCCAGATGACTCCTAGAGCACTTTAATTGAAAATTTTGCATGAAAGGAGTGCAAGAGAAGAAAAAGGAGAAAATCTAAAGAATGGAAATTAGAAAAAAAAAAGAGTGAAAGAATGCAAATCAAGGAAGGTGATGTTAGTGGGGAAAGAAAATAAAAGTTTGAAAAAATAAATGAATGAATCAAGAAGAAAAAGAAAAGAGAAAGTGAATGAGCTTAATTTTGAAAATTCTCTACTAGTCACCTAAGTTGCGAATTGAAAACAAAAGGGAGGTATAAGGAGAAAAATAGGAAAATTGAAGAATGTGCTAAAAAAGTCAAAGAGTTATGAAGTATTAAAGTTCTTAGAGAGATTAGTCACTATCTTGTTCAAATAGTTCCTACCCATCCCTTAACCTACGTTACAACCATCTTAAATCCTAATTTATCTTAGATCAATATTCTATATTAGTGGAGTATTTACACTAAGGAAAAGCCTAAGGATCGTCTTTTGCATGCATGTTGAGTTCTTTGGAAGAGTGAGTGATATTGTTGTATCTATGCCCAAGTCAAAGTTGTTATACATCATGTGTGTGAAAGGACATCTCTCCAAATAGTGAGGGGCATATAATGGAAAGATTTTAGTGTATCTTTGATTGCTAAATTACATATGTTCATATTGGCCCAAATATATCTTGTTGGGTTAGATCTACAAGCTAAATGATTTCGATTTGTGACTTTTCAATGTTGATCTTATATGTATATTGAGTGGATTGTTGGAGCTTGATTGAATTGTCTACTGAACCTGAGTGTAAGTAGAGTTATTCATAAGGTGAATTTTGTGGTTGAAACTTGAGTGGGGAAGTAGTAGATTATTTGAGAACGAACAACAATTTAAGTGTGGGGTGGTGATGTTGGGCGTTTTTACACACTTATTTATCATATTTTACCCAAACTTAACTATATTTTGAGAACAAATAATGGGTGATTGCCTTGATTTTATATGATATTTTTGAAAAAGAGCTAACACACACGATTAGTTGTTTGAAAGATTAAAAGTTATGGATTTTGACTTAAAAAGCAAGTGCTGCTAAATCGGACTTGATAAAGACAAATTTTAAGGCTTAAAAAGATGTTGACATCAAGAAGGGCAGGACAGTTCATGGAGCCCCGTGTGTCACAGGGTAGGACGCCGCATCCAGCTCTGTGTTGCGTAGGGTAGTACTCCGCAACCAGCTCCACGTTGCGCAACAGATGTCATCTGGGCCATCTTTTGCAAATACAAATCCAAGTCAAAGCAGGAGAGAGAAAAATTAATCATACTATTCTAAATACCCCTTAGGGCATCTGTGTTAGGAAATTCACGCATAGAACGCTAACGCTTAGTCCGCACATTATTCCAAGTTGCGGAATGCATTATTTCATATCATTGTTGGGAGAAAAACATCAAGTTCTTTTGATTCTATTTAACTTTCAAGATTTGTCAAACAGTTTCATATTATTGTAAGTATTCATCATGACTTCTTATAAATATTATGTGATTATTTCTTCAAACATGAGTAGCAGCTAGGGTGATGGGAACCATGATGGATTAACAGAAGTAGGCAATATAAAATACTGCCTCTTGAATGGTGAATTGAGTGGATTGTTATTCTCTTCATTTTAATTTATTTTAGTGTTTTCGGACATTGAAACATGTCTATCATCAACTTGCTCGATCAAAGAAGTTGAAGATAGAAAAAGAGAATAAAATGGAAATTTGAGACTATCAACCCTCATCTAATTAATTTGAGTTCTAACCGAGGATAGTTAATCCAAGACATATGATGAGGGAAAAATATGAACACCTAAAGTCTGAAAGGATTTAAAGTGAAATTCATCTATGTAGGTCGAGAGGCGTTAGATGAACTTAATCTCCAGTCTTACACAAAATTCACCAGGATAGATCACTAATAAAATATTCCTACTACGTTATGAAATTTTAGGGAACACATTCCTAGTTTCTTCTTATAAATTTGATAACAACAAACTTTGTTTAAGAATACTCTTTCTTTTATTGCAAACCCCTCTTCTAAGATATTAACTAACGGTTGGTTTATTCAATATAAAATATTATTGTTAACCTATTCCCTGTGGGGTCGCCCCAACCTAGTTGGATTATTATATTTGATAGCGATCGCTTTATACTTCATTGCGAGGTGTAATTTGGGAGTGATCAATGGTGACACAAGGTTTTGAAAACAAAATCATAAAGCTTAACATGTTTGAAATCATAAGTAAAATTCATAAACTGATTGATGGGTTAAAACACAATAAGTCACAACATCATGAGGCATGAACATGAAGAAACATGAAAACATAAGGAACAGTGAAAGATTCTCATAACCGACATAATCCATGTAAGCATCATGGAGCCCAACCATGAAGGTGTGATATCACTCATGAGCCCAGTAGCGTATGGGAGACACTCTCAATTGGCGAGGACCCCTTAGCTAGGGGCAAGTGCGACACTCTCTACTGGCTAGGACCCCTTATCCTATGGTGACATGTAATTCTGAGACCTCGGTGCGCTGAACCCTGACTACTCAGTGTTAAATACTACTCCCAAAACATACATAGTGCTCATAATCATACTTGAAAGATGAAAAGTTTTGCATGGACTAGTTTAAAAACATGATAGATTCATAAACTGCTTGACTAATGAGTTGGTAATTTACCAACTTATCTAGCTCTCAAGCATGAGTTATCACTTCATTTTAATGCAATTTAGAGGGATTTTATGCCCTTTCTTCTATTATGTGCAGACATTTTTTGAAACAAAAATGATGGAGGATTTGAACTTAAAGAAATCTGCCGGAGGAAAAATAGGTGACATGCGTGGCACAAGTTAGTACCTGCGTCTAGCAGGTGCCACGCAGGAAGAGTTGAAAGTTTCCAAGAAATGAACCTATGTGCTGCAAGTTGGCATCTGCGAGGTCTGCAAGTACCACGTAGAAAGAAGTGATAGAAGACTACTTGGATTTGTTGATGCACCTACATGCTTCAAGTCCACACTTGTGAAACATAGGTGCCAACACAAGTGAGCTGCATTTTCTCTTAAGGGAAAAATCATTTAGAAGGCAAGTACATACTTGGCAAGCTTCCAAGGGCAATTTTTGGGATCTGGCGAGGAATATATGTAGATTTTTTACCCCATTGATATAGACATCGTTGAAGAGGAGAGATATTGAAAGGAGAGTACAATTATATATTTTCTTCTTTTTCTTCTTCTTCTTCTTGTGAAAAACACCATTATTTAAGATACAAAGCTTTAATTTTAATTGCTTATGATGAATCATTTGAGGAATTCCTATTTGCTATAATTTCCCTTCCCTACTTAGGAGCAACTAATTTCTCTTCTTAAGGGTATGTGTAAAAGATAGTTTTTTAGAAGTGATTAGGTATTGACTAATTGATCTTAGAATTAATTAGAATGCGTGGATATATTAATTTCTTCGAGTTTTAATACGCAAATTAATGGCTGCAAACATTAATTGAGTTTTATAACTTTGCTTTTGCTTGAGAAAGAGAAGTGAAGTTAGGTAAGACTTCAATAGTGAGGATTCTGAGCTTTTGATCTGTAGGATAGAGTGAGAAATAGTCTATACCCAATTCAAGCTTCATTCAAGGGCTAGAGCTAGAAATAGTCTATGCCCACTAGAGAAATGTTTGGTTATTTTGTAGATTTGAATTTTGGGGTTTGAGAAAACCCAAATACACACACTCTTTTGGTTGAGAAACTGAAAATCTAGCTAAAACCAAAGCTATTCATGCACTATTTGATTCTAAGGCTTTTAGCTAATACTATCAAGACAATGTCCCATCAAATGCACACCCCTAGTGTCATGACCCGAACATAGGTTCGGATCGATACATGGGACAAAGAACTCCAAGAGGCTTCAAGTCGACCCATGGCATGAATATGACATCTAAAGTTTGACATAATAAATGCGAACAGTCTAACATGAAATAGCAGAATTATGAGAATATAATAACATCTGAACATCTGATACATAACACAATTCTAAAGATGAATACATACTATGTCTGATAAGCCTCTACATACTGACGAGTTGATGGGACAAGACCTCAACTAACTCACTAAAGACTGAAACTAAAAATACTGAACATAAGCTGATAAAAGGGTCCTCAAAGGATGAGGACTCACCAACTCTGGCTGAGGGATGCAAGCTCTGAGGATCAGGATAACGGCGGAACTGAATTTGAATGGTCAAGCCTGTATCATAAAATGATACAACATAGAGTATGTGGTCAGTACTTGGAATGAATTGAGTATGCAAGGTAAGTAAAAGTGGACAGCTTAAAAATACATAAGAGTTCATTAGAGTATGATAGCATGATCATAAAGTAAGTATCATAATGTGAACATAAGGGCTCAAGGTTTTCAAACCATTCGTAAACCAATCATAATCATAATCTTAGGAGAAAACTTTATAAAACATAACTTGAGAAAAAGTAGCATAAACATAACCATGCATAAATCATGAGGAACAATGGGAGGACTCGTCTTAACCGACATCATCATGATAGAGCCTTACATGATGACCTACTATTTCCCCCAAGTGGTCAGGACCGCCCTGGCTTGCCAGGCAAGGGGACGGGCATGCATGGTGATATCATAGGGATCTAATAATAAAGAAATATATATATATATATATATATATATATATATATATACACACACACACACATACATACCTATGATGGCACGTAGTTCTGAGACCACGGGGTTTACCAAAACTCCGAGTCTATTCGAAGCTAGACACTGCTCCAAAAAACATGCACGTGATGGCTCGTATAATAATCGTGAAATCATTCATGAAGTTCATGGATAAATAAAATAATAAGATGATGGATCCCACTTGGAATATATGATTAGCCATGAATAAGGTCCCATGAATTGGCCAAGAGTCATAAATCCATAAATCATGATAACCATGCATACTTGTAAGCATTTATATACTTGATATTCATAAATCCATGATGAGTACTTAAAGAGAAATCATAACATAAATCATAAAATAATAATTTAGACTTAGCAAGATCAAAATCATAATGGAATCATAACTTGACTTTTCATGAAACTTATATAGTTTGGCATAATTTAGTTAAAATTTGAAACTATGAACTAATAATTCAAATAGGTAAAAAAATTTCCCAAAGATCATAAAACATAATTTGATACATGAAAGGGATTGACAAATAGATAGACCATAGAAAATTTCACAAAATTAGGGATAAAACCCAATAGATCATGAACTTAAATCTAGAATTAAAATCCACGGAATTGAGAAGAATTTAGAGATGAGAGTGAAAGGAACTCTCATTCATAGCCTCACATACCTGGGTAAATCTGATTTACACTACCTCTTGGAAGCCCAAAGGAAATTAGAGAGAAATTGGGAAATTTCTCCAAGCTTGATCTCCACGGAAGAACTCTAATTTGCATGCATGGAATAGTAAGTCTTAGAACAGGTTTAACACCCATAAAAACCTGCTAACTGAGCTTAAAAAGGCGTAGTTTAGGACCTTAGAGCTTAGTAATTATGAAAATACCCTTAATGAAAAGTATGGAATTTTTGCACTGCTAGTGACAACGACTGATACCATGGGTCGTCCCTTGATACCATGACTCATGGTTTTTCCATTGCTTACTCCATTTTTCACATCTCAGGTCCTAATACCACAATTTGATAGGATGGATCGTTTCCAACCAACCCGTTACTACCTCCCGTTATCACAACTGACACCTTCCCTATATTTTTCTGAGACTCCTACCACGAGTCCACCAACAATTCGTGCCTCTAATCAACGGGTTGTTGGATCCATCCATTGTGTCTACGCTAATTCCCATTGCACCTTCTCACGAGTACTTTCCACGACCCATTGTTCCTTACAACGACTCATTCCATGATCGTACCATCACACTCTGGCACCACAAGGATGAACATCGACTACAACCCATGACCCATTACATTAATCAACAGGTCCTCCTTAGAGCCATTACCATAAAATCTCCTATTGTAGAACCTGAACGGGTGTCTCCCATGGGTCGTTAGACCCTCCAATGACTCGTACCACGAGTCATTTTGAGTAAAATCTCAGATTTTTCTACTGCTTCTCATTTCAAATCTTGAGTCAAGTCTTAGGCACTTCTGGGGTATTACAATATCTCCCCCTTGGAAACATTCATTCTCGAATGTGAATGAACATACTGAAAAACTGGGGAAAGCAACTGCCATATCACATACTAAACATCTAAGGCTGAAACTGACGGAGTGGTTGACTCCAAACTGGAATATATGACTGAAATATATTTGTGAATCACACATACATACATTAACATGAAAGAAACTGGAACACATGAACTGAACATGAAGTTGAATAGAATACTAAAGAGGAAACTGATACCTCAAGCTGAAACTGAGATGGAAGGGAATAGATGTGGGTATTTATCCTTCATATCTGCTTCGGCTTCCCGCGTAGCTCCCTCAACATGCTGATTTCACCACAAAACCTTTACTGAAGTTACTTCCTTATTTCTTAGTTTCCAAACCTAATGATCAAGTATTTCCATCGGAACCTCTTCATAGCTGAGGCTATCCTTCACACCTACGCTCTCCACCGGAACAATCAAAGCTGGATCACCCATGCACTTATTCAAAAGAGACACATGAAACACCGAATGCACTAAAGCTAATTCTGAGGGCAACTCCAACTTATATGCTACCTTGCTGACCCGTCTAACAATTCAGTATGAACCAACATAACAGGGACTGAGTTTCCCTTTATTTCCGAATCTCATCACTCCCTACATGGGAGATACCATTAGAAATACCCAATCATCAACTTCAAACTCAAGTTCTCTCCTCCTCACATCCGCATAGGACTTTTGACGACTCTGGGCTATCTTCAACCTTTCCCTTAAAAGCTGAACCTTCTCCATAGCCTCATGGACTAAACCTGGTCCTATCAATACAGCTTCACCAACTTCGAACCAACCAATAGGCGATCTACATCTCCGCCCATAAAGAGCCTCAAGCGGATCTATCTGAATGCTGGAATAGTAGCTATTGTTATAAGAAAATTCAATGAGAGGCAAATGATCATCCCAACTACCCTTGAAATCAATAACACACGCCCTCAACATATCCTCAAGAGTCTAAATGGTCCGTTTATCCTGACCATCTGTTTGTGGGTGAAATGTTGTGTTAAGCTTGACATGAGTACCAAGTCCCTTCTGAAATGATCTCCAAAACTAGGAGGTAAACTAAGTACCTCTATCTAATATGATGGACAAGGGCACTCCATGAAACCGAACTAACTCCCCAATGTACAACTTAGCATAATCCTCCACTGAATTAGTAGTTTTGACTGGTAGAAAATGAGCCACTTTAGTCAACTTATCTACAATCACCCAAATAGGGTCATACTGTCAGCGAGTATGAGGCAACCCCGTAATGAAGTCCATATTGATTTTCTCCCACTTCCAAGTAGAGATACTAATGTCTTGAAGCACACCTCCGCGTCTTTGATGCTCAACCTTCATCTATTGACAATTTGGACACTTAGCCACAAACTCCACTATGTCCTTCTTCATGTGATTCTACTAATAAACTTACCATAGTTCACGATACATTTTGGTGGCACCTGGATGTATAGAATATCTGGAACCATTAGCCTCATGCAACATCCACTCCCTCAAGTCATCAACACCTGGTACACACAAACAACCCTGATATCATAGTACAACATCTCCCCCTTGGGAGAAGACCTCCACCTTCTGATTTTGAACAGTTCCTTCAACTTGACCAACATAGGATCCTCTTCTTGTCTAGCTTTGACCTCGGTCACCAAGGAAGATTCTGATCCATTTTGAATAATGACACCACCATCCGTCGAGTCAACAAGATGGACTCCTAGTCGTGCAAGACGATGCACATCCTTCATTAACTCTTTCCTCTTCTCATCTACATGGGTCACACTCTCCATAGAAAGCCTGCAAGAGCGTATGCCACCACATTAGCCTTGCCCGGATGATAAAGGACACTCATATCATAATCTTTAAGAAACTCCAACCACCTTCTCTGACGTAGATTTAGATCCTTTTGGGTAAACATGTACTGTAGACTTTTATGATCCATAAACACATCAACATGGACCCCGTATAGATAGTGCCTCCAAATCTTAAAGGAAAATACTACCGATGCCAACTCGAGGTCATGAGTCGGATCATTCTTTTCATAGACTTTCAGCTACCTGAAAGCCTAAGTTATAACCTTATCGTGTTGCATTAATACACAACTAAGGCCGATCCTTGAGGCATCAAAATATACCAAAAACCCATTAGTGCCCTCAGGTAGGGTCAGCGCTGGTGCCGAGGTGAGTCGATTCTTCCACTCTTGGAGGCTCTTCTTACAAGCCTCCAACCATTGAAACTTCACTTTATTCTGGGTCAATTTAGTCAATGGTGCTGCAATGGATGAAAACCCTTTAACAAACCTCCAATAGTAACCAGCTAAACCCAAAAAACTCCTGATATCCAAAGGACTCACTAGTCTAAGCCAATTCTTCAAAGCTTCTATCTTTTGAGAGTCCACCTGTACACCCTCACTTGATAGCACATGACCCAAAAATGCTATTGAGTTTAACTAAAACTCACACTTGATGAATTTACATACAGTTGGCAATCCTTAAGAGTCTGTAGTACCACCCTCAAATGAGCGGCATGCTCCTCTTCGCTCAGATAGTATATAAGAATGTCATCTGTGAACACAATCATGAACATATCCAGATACAGCTTGAACACCCTGTTCATCAAATCCATAAAAGTTGTAGGAGCATTCGTCAGTCTAAAAGACATAACTACAAGCTCATAGTGACCATTTTGAGTCCTGAAGGCTATCTTTGGAATGTCACTTTCCCGAACCCTGAGCTGATGATACCCAAATCTGAGGTCTATCTTTGAGAAACACTTGGCACCCTGAAGTTGGTCAAACAAGTCATCAATTCTGGGGAGGGGGTATCTGTTCTTGATTTTCGCCTTGTTCAATTACTGGTAGTCAATGCACATCCGAAGAGAACCATCCTTCTTCCAGACAAAGAGAACTGGTGCACCCCACGGGGATATGCTTGGTTTGATGAAACCCTTGTCTAAAAGATCCTTCAACTGCTCCTTCAACTCCTTTAGCTCAGCTGGAGCAATTATATAAGGAGGAATAGATATAGGTTGCATATCAGGAAGAATGTCAATACCAAAATTGATCTCCCGTTAGGGATGAATTCCCGGTAAATCATCTAAAAACACTTCTAGATATTCATACACTACAGAAACTGATTGGATAGTCGGGGTTTTGGACATAACATCCTTAACCCTAACTAGATGGTACACGCAACTTTAGAGGTCATCTTTATAGCCTTAAGGTAGAAAATGAAGCGACCTACAGGCACAACTGAACTACCCTTCAACTTTACGACTGGCTAACCCGGAAATTGAAACTCTACCGCACGGGTTCTACAATTTATTGAGGCATAACATGCATGTAGCCAATCCATGCCAAAGATAACATCAAAATCTATCATGTATAGCTCTACTAAATTAGTTGAGGTGACTTTCTGAAGGACTGCGACAGGGCAATTTCTATATACTTGTCGAGCTATAACTGAATCACCGACTAGACTAGAGACTGAGAAGTGTTCTGATAGGATTTTGAGAAAGACTCCTAAACTAGTAGAAACATAGGGTGTCACAAAAGATAAAGTAGCCTCTGGATCTAACAATGCATATACATCAAGGTGGAATACTAATAACATACTGATGACCACATGGTGAAGTCTCCTTCTCATTTCGAGATGCAAGGGCATAAAACTTGTTCTGGTGTTGGCCACCACCTACACTGGTGGACACACTGTACTGAGCTGGGTGTATTGTTGTTGCTGCTGAGTTGGTAGCCTGAACACTGTAACACCCGATATAGATTAAGAAATAGATTTGTACTTTGAGATAGGACTGAGAGTACTTAATAGGATATGAAGAATTTTTTATGAGTTATTTGAGTTACTCTATGATCTTATTTAAGATTGGACGTCGATCAAGTTGTAAAACAAAATTCGGCAAAAGTTATCGCAAAATTTCCTTCTTAAGATTTCTTGAAATTTAGGTCAAATGTCTAGAGTCTTTTCTCCAAATGTATAAGGATTTAGGGGGTATACCACCTATCAAATTAAATATCTATGAGTTTATTTTCCAACACATTAAACCATTCATCAATATGACTTCGGAGTAGAGAGATATTTGCGTTTTAGTGAGACTGCGCAAGCAGACACGTCAAAAATAAGTAGGGCGGTGGAGGATTATTTAATCCCCTTTGGTCGGTTGTTGGTCATTAAAATTCATTTTCGAGCAAATTATTTCGTATGAAACCTCTCTCAAGTCCTCTACATGGTTTTCTTTGGGTTTTGGATCTATAAGTCATAAGTCCAAGTGATTTTGGTGTCAGGGGGTTGGATTCTTCAAGTAGATCGCGTCGTTGAATTGTGTTTCCGGCAGTTTGGTGGCTGCTTCGTGTTTCTAGTTGGTAAGTTCTTGTTCTTTGTTGGTTATTAGTATTCTTAGGATTCTTAAGGTGTTGTTGATCTTGGTAGAATGTTATTTTAGATTTCCTACCGCCGAATTCATGAAGAACTAGTCGGTAAACTTTCTTTTGTGTTGTTTCTCTTGTTGGATCTTCTAGCAGTGTGTTGGTGGTTTGTTTGCTATTTTTAGGAAGTATATTTGTGTACTTTTGGAGTGGAGGTTTGGCTATCTTGGGTTCATCGACGTCCAAGGTATGTGTTAGTCGTTTGTTCCCTTTTTCGACATGATTTTCATAGACTTGTGTTAGTGTTATTGTCGTGTGTGTGGGCTGTCTGATGAAGACTTGAATTCGTGATAGATGTACCCTTGGTTGAGATACTGGTTGTGGGGTGTTGTGGTTTATTATTGTCACAAGGTTGGGTTAGACTCGTGTGCCAGTGGGCATGTCGTCGAGTCGAGCAACCCTTAGAATTAGTTTGTGTCTCTTAACGCCATCGTGAGTCCATTAGGGGCTATTTAGGGTCCTTATTTGTGAAAATTGATTGTGAATGTTTGTGATTATGGTTGTATGTTCTAATTGAGGCCTTGGGTCTTGTGGATACCCAACGCACAAGAGACTTTCGGCTGAGGGGTTGAGCCCAAGGGTTGATCGACCTACAGGGTTGAGGATGATGTCCTCCGTGGTGTCAAATCAAGACATGATTTGAGAGTGGTCCGACATGTCTGAGCCTTCCTAGGATTGCGTTGGTTCTCCCAGATGGATTGATCTTGCTAACTACATAGCCGAGAGATGGTCCGGAAGTGTCTGATTGATGATATATTTCACTTGTGTTATCTTCGTATTGATTGGTGGTGTTATATTGTTGTTTCGAGCTTACTATATGTCCCAGGTATGTGGATTTCTAGGATATATTTTTTTGAGGTTGTCGCTCTATGTTCTATCAGTTGTCTATTATCTTTAAACTCTTGTCTTATAGTCGCCTCTTATATTCAGTACATTGTGTATTGACGCCCTAGTCGGGAGTTGCATTCATGCCTGCAGGTATTAACTATCAGGTTGATCGAGGTTCCCGAGGTTGAGTTGAGTTTCAGACAGGTGTGGTAAGATCCAACTTGTTCGGAGATACCTTTTTGTGATTTTTTGTATATATTGGGTAGGTCGGGGCCCTGTCCCGATCAGTATAAGCTTGTTAAACTCTTTAGAGGCTCATAGATGGTACCTGTTGGGTTGTAAATGTTGTAGTAGGTCATGTCAGTCCTTGTGTATGTCTTTTGGTTGTATGTGGTCTTGACGACCCTAGTAGCATAATACCTACTTGCCACGTTTTCTTGGTTACTACTGTCAGTATGTTTTTTATGCTAAACCTAATCATTTCTGGCCTTTGTTTTATATTTGGGCGTCATGTATGCTCCTATCAGGGATGGCACCAGGTGCCAGTCACGCTTTCTCGGGTTGGGGTGTGACAGCACGACCTCTACCATCACCCTGTCTAGCCAACGGACACTCCCGATGCTTGTGCCTGGGTTTACCACACCCAAAATAGATATTTGACCCAATCAAACTCTCCCTTATATGATTCTTTCCACACTTTCTGCAGACCGGAAAGGTACACTCTGCTTCCATGCTCCTCTGTCCCCCCAAACCTGATGCTCCACTCCTCTGATCACCTTGCGGTCTAGATGGATGTTACACCCCGTAAATGTTAATGATTAGTAAGCGCACACGTGGATTGGTGATGAGTAAGAGGAGCTTGACGCATGTGGAAAAAGACTCGGAAGCGGGGTCGGATGGGACCAATGCGCACAGGGCCAGCGCGAAGCGCCAGCCAGCAGTACACTGGCCAGCGCTGGGCGCCAGGCCTGTTAGCGGTTTGAGAGGCATGGGGAGCCAAGCCTACTACCTCAATGAGAGGCGCGGCACGCCAGGGCGGCAACCTCAATGGGAGGCGTGAGGCACTCCCCTGCCACCGACCTCACTTATATATATAGCCCCTCTTCAATTGTAATTCATTTTCCACATTTGCTTTCGGCCAGAGAGAGTAATAAACGAGGTTTTCAACGGTTTTTCGTCTGATTATGCTACCAAATGCCGTTCAAATTAAAATTAACTTCGGGTATCAAAGTTTAAGCCTACAGGGAACATTAATACAAAGTTATTTTCGTGAAATTCATCCGGCGAATCGTAACCCCGCCGAGCCAAAGTCATCTGAATTGCTTCAAACTGATTTCTATATGATCACAGGCTTCAAGTAAACATTTCTCCCTTTTGGACTCTCGGGAAATAATACGTTTTTGGCCGTGTTTCATTAAGTTGAAGTATAGTCAATATTGGTATTAAAAGTTATCATTTTACACCGAATTTTGGTATTGAAATTCATCTCTTTCTCCCAGTATAACAGTTATAGCTGAAGAGAGCGGGCGAATACAAGTGGAAACCCAGTGGTTATTCAGGAAACAATAATCGAGGTATGTAAGGCTTAACCCTCGGCAAGTATACTCGTCGTACAGTGTTACGACTTATGTTCCCAGAATAGAAATGACTATTTTATATGTTGTAGGTAGCTGCTATCATTATATTGTGATTAGAAATGTCGTCATTAGCTATTGGGGGTATATAGAGATCAGATACACTGTGATTAGCTGCTACGTAGATTACGGTTACATAAGTTTTGGTTAGCTGCTAGAAAACGCATATGGATTTTATAGTAGTATTCCTTGTTAAACAGGAGCATGTTAAGTGTGACACGCGCTAGAAGCGTCATAGAAACTTTTCTATTCTCCAGTTCATTGTGTTTAGTAGAATTCTATGCTTGTTGCAGGCCTAGATTAGGAGCTCGTGAGAGTTATCGAGCCTGAGCTAGTAAGTTGAGCAGCATGGGTGCAGCTAGGCGGTTTAACTACCAGTTTGGTGTCTGTATTGTCAGGAAAGCACGCCTAGAGGCCATTGGCGTATCCCTACGCCCCAGGGCCAGAAATTTAGATAAGAAGACCATGTTTTAGACTCAGCAGCCTAAGGTTGTCTAGTGAACTGAGTGACAGCCTGTCACCCTATTAGTTATTACCAGTGATTGTCAGTCTTAGTGGGCTTAGCAGTTATTGTTGACACCCAATTTTGGCTCTCCACATTTTGATTAATTATTTTAAGCTTCTAAAATTTTAAATGAAATAAAAGTGTTTAAGTTGTTCAAAATATTTTTAAAATTATTTTGGATATTATATTGATATTTTTCATTGAAAAAAAATATAATAAAAATAAAGTATATACATATATATGTATATGTTCTTCCTTACGATTTATATATATGTGTGTGTGTGTGTGTGTGTGTTATTATATTTTCTATGCAAAAAATAAGTACTTTATTTGAATACGTAGCTTAAATTATCAATTTTAATACAATTATAATTTAAATGCTAAATTAATCCATTTCCGCAAATAAGCATTTTTATTTTTATTTAAGTTCAGAAGCTTAATTAAATTAATTGATTAATAGTGCGTCTTGATAATTTATATCTCATGGAAGAGATGATTTTCATAATTTAATTGATTCAATTTTATCAAATTAAGGTTATTTTGTTAATAAAATGGCTGCAACTGAAATGAAATTGGCCTTGTTTTAAATTGCAATTCTACCTACAAATTAAGCCAAAATATGCATTATTTTTCTCAATCCATGCCATCTCATTTCACCCAATCCATACATGCCACATAGGTCAGTACATGGATTGTGTTTCTTAGTTTTAATCTCATCCATTCATTTTGATCTAACGACCTTGATTTATTTATTTATTTTCCTCCTTTATATATTATTATTATTATTATTATTATTATTATTATTATTATTATTATTATTATTATTATTATTATTATTATTATTATTATTATCATCTTTCATTTAATTCCAACCGTTTGATCAAAGGATCAGACGGACCAAATTATTTGACCTGCCCCAACAGCCTATCAAACCGACCCACCCACCCTAAACTATCCAAATCCCTATTCTCTCACACATCATCCAAACACAATCCACCACCACCTGATATTCCCTTCTCTCTTAGCCGACCATCACCCTCGCCAACCGACCATAGACCTCCGTCCGATGCCGACCATCATGCCAGCCCTTCTCCCATCCCTCCGGCCGCCCAGACCTCGCGACCACGTCCCTCTCCAGTACCTCGCGAACCAGAACCTGTCGAACCCCTCCCTCTCTTGAATTTCTGTCACCTCAGCCCCGAAGACCCAGAAATCCCACTAAAAACCTATCCATTGTTGGCGTGAAGAAGTTCTCCAACAGTTGAAGCAGGTACGTCAGTCCCTCTTTTTCAATTTTTTCAGATTTCTTCTCCCCCTTTCTCATGCTATTGTCCCATCAATGATTCAAATTTTGAATCCCTTAAGTTTTTCTTTTCCTAATTTTCATAACTCTCATCTTCTCCTATAAAAGCAAAAGTTAATGAGGGAGAAAAACTCACTCAAGTTCACTGAAAAAAACACCCGTACTTGTGAAGAAAAAACTGAAAAAACAAAAAAAAGGACTCAAGTGAGACAGGAAAAATCCGAACAGCAGCAACACACAGACACACTATTTTTTCCTTTTGCACTTGGTTTCTTTTCAATTTAATCATTCCCGTATTACTATCCCTTTTCTGCTCGCACTTGGAGTCGGGAAAGCTAGCCTAGGACTCGACAACTCACAGCTTCAATCGCTGCCTCGCAACAAGTAAAACCCTCTCCTTCCTCTTTTAGTTTCTGATTTCCTAATTTACTTAGGTTTCAAATGAATGTTGAAATTATTTAATTAGTAGTGAATCTGGAAAAAAAAAGTGTAAAAAGCGATAGTGCTAGTCCTTTATAACCTCTGTTTATTTGCAAAATTCAGTTTATTATGAACAAGAAGGACCTATACATGATTTTAGACTAAGTGTGGTAATATATTCCTATTGTAATGCCATTAAATGCTTTTTAGTTGCTGATTATATGACCTTCATAAGGTCACTTTGGGTTGTTCGGATATAGCAGTAGTTATTTGGTTATGTGTCTAATTTTTTGAGTATCTACAAGGTATTTTTAGTTTCTAGCTTAGCACAAAAGAGGCTTTATAAGTTTTGGATTTGGGAATTTGATTTTTGTTTTATTCTTTTCATAATATGGATATGGAAGTAGTATCTTAACATGTTGCAGTTAGAAGTAAAATACAATGGATAGTTTGAAACAAGATCTCAACAATTTGTATATTTTCCGTTTAAAATTTGATCTTTCTTGAGATTGTATCTTTTCTTTGGCTACTTTAAATGCATTCGTGCATGACTCATATTTAGATAGCAATGGTTTATAAAAGAAGTAGCTAATGAGAATGGTGACTTTCTTTAATAAGCTATCACTTTTCCTTTAAAATCATTTTAGGGTTTGTATGTTTAAAATTCATTGAAGGGAGCATAAGGATGGCATAAGTTTAAGTTATTTTTTCCAACTAATACATGTGATATGCATTTTTATTATTTTAAATTATTCAAGTAGCATAATGCTCTTAAATTGACTAAGTGATGGCACGTTATTTGCTTAGTAAAAGTGTGTTGTTTATAGATATAGCTAATGTTACTTGATTTGTTTTATACGGATTCAATTCTTAAATGATAGATGCTAGTTAAAGTAAAGAAAGAAGGCTAATATGAACATGATTTGATTGACTTGTCCTCTCTTGAAATTGCCTCAATTCTTTTCTTTATTATGCCTTTGACCGTTTGTGTTATAAGAAGACTTTGGCTAAAATGATTAAGGGATATGTGTTAATTTCTATTCCTTTAGGTGTCCTCTCTATTTTAGTCTTTGTTGCAAGCTTTGAAGTTTCAATAAGTACACCTTCAAATTTACTTATTTCTAGTTGCAAACCCTTCCCTCCTTTTAAACAAAGGTGACTTATTTAAAGTCTTAAAAGGGTTGTTTTGTTTGTCTGGGGCTTGAATTTTTAAACTTGTCTTATAGTGTGCCTGTTATTTTGATCAATTTTTGGAGAAATAGAAATAATCAGAAATATTTTCTTTGCTTAAGAATAACTAAAACCCCTCTTTGATTTTTCAATGTTATTGTTATTAAAAATTTCTTCAACTACTATGTAAACTAGCTAGTTCGAAACTATTGTTAAGTTATTTCTCTTTTTATGTATTGTTCTTGATTAGTTAAATGACCTCTAATCCTTTTATTCTTTTCTTTTTCATGTCACAACCGGAGCCGAGAGTTCTCACTTCGAAACTCAATCTTGTCCAATATATGCGGACTCACAGCTAATAGGATCCTTGCATATCTCCGAGTCAAATCTTAGGGATGGGCCTCTTGAAAAGAGCTCAACGATTATTATGTTTGCTCTTTAATTACCTTTTTTTTATCGCTGAATTATTTGCCAACTCTTATTTGTTTTGTGTGAGGTTATGCAAACTCACAATCTATTTATTATTGACCCCCTTTCGCAGGAATTGTTTTTCTTTCATAAGCGCATATATATATATATATTGGCACTAACTGTCATTCAAAGATTTTTCAGGAAAAAGGGCCTAAATGTGATATTATATTTTTTTAAAAAATAAATCAATGATGCGTACAACTTTCTTCTTCATTATATTTTTTTTAATGACTTTTTTTTTCAGGAAAATTAATAATAAAAGAGGCAATAATTTTTATATCTATTTTTCAAAAATCCAAATGAGACCTCAAAAGTAGGCCCAAAATTTTAAAATTTTAAAATCTGTCAAACCTTTCAAAGAATAGGCTGCAGGCCCAATCCCTTTTATTATTTTCTTTTATGCAGGGCCAAACTTTTACCAACTCTTTTTGCAGAAAGTATGGCCCAAAAAGCTGGCCCATTTTATATGTTATTTTATAGAAGTATTTTTATTATGTATGTATGTATGTGTGTGTGTTATTTCACAAGTTATTTTATTATATTATAATAACTCCTTCCATATACTAGTATTTATACATTCATATTTATTCACATATTATATCCATTTATATGTGCAAACTTTCAATTTATTACCATTTATGTATTAACGTCTATATTTATTTTCAAGCATCGCGTACACATATATATATATGCATATTATTTTTAATTAAACGCATCCTCTTAAATTAGTTTTTGTCAGGTATACAGTCGTATACAATGCATATTTGGTATATTTTGCACTCTCTTCACGCATATATTTACTATATACACTATTTTATGCACATGCATTTACAAGATATCTATTACTAACACGGAGTTACATTACGTATATATATTTCATCATATGCTCTATGCATACATGTATATTATTTACAACTACTTCATATATTATTATTATTATTATTATTATTATTATTATTATTATTATTATTATTATAAATCTTGCATTTTTCAAGTATACTATTTTCTATACCTATGTACACTATTTATATCTTCTACATACCTTACCTTTCCTTAGCTATAAAAACTAGCGTCAAATTATTTTCAATATTTTCTCATACTACAATTCAGCAATAAATATATACATCTTATGTATGACGCATGTATATTATTTGTATATCATATGTATATTTTGTATATCTTATACATTTTTCAATTTTAAATTATTTTCAAAACATTTTAACTTGTTTTTATCACTCATTTTAACCCTTTTTTAGCATGTAATAATGGAATAAATTATCCTCTAGCACATCTTAGACTAAATTTAAGAACTATCTTCGGATAGGCTTCGAGGGGTGCCTAACACCTTCCCCTTGGAGTAAATAAAACTCTTACCTAGATTTTCAATGATTTTCGCAAACTAAAATAGAGTTCATTATTTATTTATTTTTTTTCTTTCAAAGGGTTTTCCTAATATTTTTTCTTAAAATTAGGTGGCGGTTCTAAACCCTTTTTAACTGGTGGAAGAGCCGGACGTTGCGAACTATTTTGACCAGTTCAAAATAGCGCGCGACAGGATGACGACTCTTCTGGGGACATAGACTTTTAGGTTTTGACCTTAAGATGTTTGGTTCAAGATAATATTTTGGGATATTTGTTTATTCTTGCCTATTACTTGTTTTATGTTATTTTTTGTTTGCTATTTATTTTTCTATTACTTTATGATATCCACATTGCTTTATTTGAAAGGATGGAAGCCAAATCCAAACTTGTGTTCTTCATTTATTTGAAAACACTATGGTTACTGCTTTTCTTAACTACCATTTCGTTCATACTTCCTCCATTCTGGAAAATTGACACTTTCACACACTTGTACACGCGAGTTGTGCTTTGCATTCCTCCGAAATTCTTTCAAACACCATATTTAGAGGGTCGGTGCATACGTGGGGTGAACGGATAGTTTTACTACCGTATGACCACGTGTTTTCCCATATAGGAAAACCTTGAGTCTGAGTCTACCCAAATCTTAGAAAAACTTAGGATAGAGTGTTAACCACCCTTGAGTTAGGTCATGCATGCATAACCCTAGGTGGTTTGACCCTTGGTGTCATTCCATACATTTAGCAAAATGCCCTTGTGTCAAATGAGTTTCTTGACCCAAAGACAATCACTCATGTTATGTGTAATGTGATAATGATAAACTGATCCAAGCTAAAATTTGACCAAATTGAGTATGACATTCATTTTTTTTGTTGTCTTAGGTTGCTAGAATGGAGAATCTTTCAAGTTTCGCCAATACCCAAATGGTTTTGGGTGTGCCACACAAATTAAGAAAATGGTTGGAGAACATCAAGATGGAGCACGAACAGGAAATCAGGAGATGCTTAGGTTTTTTGACTTCACTGATTTATATCTCTCCAGATAGACATGTGATTAAGGCATTGATCGAGTTTTGGGATCCTAACAGAGTTGTGTTTAGGTTAAAAGATTTTGAGTTAACTCCCACGATTGAAGAAATCGGCGAATTTACTAACTTAAAGTATCAAGGAAAGGGTATGATTCTACCGCGCAGGCAATCCGGAAAGAAATTTTTGCATCACCTTGGACTTAGAAACAACCTTAAGCTTGCATGTATTGATCATGCATGGGTCTCTTTGGATTACTTGTATGAGCGTTTTGGTTGCAAAGATGGGTATTAAGTTTTTCACAAGGAATTCTCTTGCTCTGCTAGAAGTTGGACGAAGAAACGCCCTGTCGCTTTTGCCATTGCTTTGCTAGGCATTCTAGTTTTTCCAAAGGAACGCAGAAAGATAGATACTTGCATCAGCTCTGTAGTCCGAGCGCTTTCCCAAGGGGTTGACAATGTTGAGGTCACGTTAGTTCCAATGATCGTAGCAGAAATGTCAAGGGCATTATACAAATGTGCTAGAGGAAGAAGGTTCTTTGAAGGTTGCAACCTCCTCCTCCACCTTTGGTCTGTAGAACACTTCTACAAACGTCCTTCTATGGTTGACATACTCTTGGGAAGACCGAACAAGATTGAAAGTCATCACCAAAGAATGGCAAGGTTTGCATCTCCAATTGGTACCGAGAATTGGTATAGATACATGAAGGCACTTACTTGTAATCTAATTCAATGGAGGTATTCATGGTTATCACCTCCTGCTGCTGTCATAAGGGGGCGAGAACTGTACTATATTGCGTTCATTGGTCTGAGGGTCCTCCAACCGTATGCTCATGTACGGGTGCTTCGACAATTTGGGCGTCCTCAAGACATTCCACTTCGCTCCACATGGGTAAATTGGAGATTGAGTTCGGGGTAAACCTAGAGATTCCTAGAGCAAAGGATTTGTTTCAAGTATGGAAAAATCTTATGATTAAAAGTTCTTAAATAACAATCATATTGCACTCCTGAGTATTACGTATGGCTGTTGGAAGATTGTGAAGGTGTGAACCTTAGTCCTCAAGGACAGACGCCAGGTTTCGAGAATTTGAGCGAAGCCAAGTTGGTGCGTAGTCATCTGTTTAACAACCTCATCGTAACACCTGAAATGTTGGCACAAATCATCTATGGATCCTTGGAGCACGACCACGGAGGAGCATGAAGATTTGATCTAGCGACTAGGATTTTCCTTTTGTTGTTCTACATTTTCCTTGTGTAAGTTGTCGTTGTTGGACTCAATGTAATGGTTTAAATGTAATATTTCAATGAAATTGTCTGTTTTGTTTTATTATCTGACTCCAAACTCAAATGTTGTCCATAATTAAAGCTTGGATCAATTTATCACAATCTCACATATGTGGCGTTTAGGCCTACCTTTGGCATAAAAAAAGGTCCCTTGCATATTAGGACGCGCTATGAATATTTAATTTGTTTCTTGCTACATATTTTATTTGTTATGTGGCTTTCAGCATTACTTTAACTACCAATATTATTTTTATTATTGAAGCATTACGACTAGAAACTAACTGATGTTTCTTCTGTTTTAAAGGTTTTTAATTATTTCCCCAAAGGTTGATTCGTGTTGACTACGAACCGACGGATCATCCATACTTTACAAGATCAAAAGCACGAGCATCTACCAATATGACTAATTCAAGTGCATCCGGTCAGGCTAGTTTAGGGATTGTCACTATTCCGAGCGACGAGCCTGAGACTTCGGGGGGAGAAAATGCAACCCTTCATGATGAACACATTGCTTACATGATGCAGAAAATGGCCAACATGCAAAGCGAAATTGATCGACTTCAGAACCTCACGAATCTTTCCATTAGCCTGAGGGCGCCACTTCCCGAACAAAAAGTGAATACAACTATCCCACCAACTTTTCTGCATGTTAACTTGCCCACTCCTCAACACTTTCCACCAAACTCTTCA
This sequence comes from Datura wrightii, assembly GCA_035772735.1. NCBI lineage: Eukaryota > Viridiplantae > Streptophyta > Magnoliopsida > Solanales > Solanaceae > Datura > Datura wrightii. The sequence continues at coordinate 61,347,685 of JASDFA010000016.1, read as the reverse complement.
CCCCACAAAGCCAATACAACTGTTGCCAATCCACCTATCAACCTACAACAATCCAACTCGCAACAGGCCAATCCAAAACAAACCAACCCATTACCCTTCACTACTCCAGATATTCCATAACCTCCACTTGTTCAAGCTACCCCATTCACCAAAAATCTCCAAACAATCCAGCACATACCGGCGGCACACATTGCTATTCCTAGCACGCAATATGTGCCACCAATATATGTAGCGACACAACAACCTTTCACTACCCCGATTCAAACCATGCCTCATTCAGAAGTCGATCTATATGAGGAAATGGAGAGAGAAGCAGGGCCTAAGGTAGATGAGAATATGGTAAGGGAGATCTGTAATATAAAGGAAGCATTCAAAAGCATCCAAGTCCACAAGGGATATGAAGGGCTTGAGTATGAGGATCTATGTGTTCATCCAGATATCGAGTTGCCTGCTCGATATAAGTTGACGAAATTTGATATGTTTGATGGAAAAGGATATCATATTGCCCACTTAAGGTCATATTGCAATAAATTAGTTGGAGTAGGTAGAGATGAGGCCATCAGGATAAAGCTTTTTATAAGGAGCTTGACGGGAGATGCCCTTGATTGGTACACAAGCCAAGATCCACAAAAATGGCGTAGTTGGGGTGCTATGGCTCAAGAATTCAAGAAGAGGTTCATATTTAACACTGAGATCATCCCAGATAGGTTCTATTTGATGAAGCTAGAAAGAAAGTTGACAGAATCTTTTAGAGAATATGCTATGCGATGGAGAGTAGAAGCCGCAAAAATCCAACCTTCGATGGCAGAAAGGTGAGATGACCTCTCTCTTTATACAGTTTCAAGAGGATATTGACGTACTATGAAAGGATGTTGAGCATGATGGGGCAAATGTTTTATGAAGTCGTCAGGATGGGAGAGTTCATAGAAGAAGGCATTAAAACTGTGAGAATCACAAATTTGGTAGCCTTGCAAGCAACAAGTAAGGTAATTCAGTCAGATTCAGTTGGAGGAGCAATTAAGAAGAAGAGGGATGGAGTATCCCCTGTCATGACCATTCAGGAACGTAGGCCAAACTAGATGTTAGCCTACCTAAATCCATTATCCCATCCGTCATACTGTAACCAATACACTCAAGCTCCTCAGTCGTACTATCAACCTTCGCCCGCCCCTTATCCCGTTTACTACAAACAACCAGCATATTATCCACCTCGAGCACCAGCATACAAGAACCCATCACAATATATACCTACCTATCATCCTCAACCCCAGTTCCAACCCCAAATTCGTCCACCAAATGCACCTAGACCTCGCCCGAACTTTGAAAAAAGGCCAGCCAAAACCTATACACCCCTATTCGAACTTTTGGCCCAACTATATGAAAGGTTAAGAACCGCAGGGTACCCCAACCAATCCAAGGTAGGATTCCCAACCCCCTTCCTGGATGGTATGATGAGACTAAGCATTGTGTGTATCACTCTGGAGTTGCCGGACACGGCACTGAAAATTGCTTTGCTCTCAAATACAAGATTGAGGCTCTAATTAAAGAAGGAGTCATCCAACTTAAAGGGGCTCCCCCTAATGTAAGCAACAATCCTCTACCAAATCATGACAATGCTAATGTGAACATGATCATCATTAATGAAGAATGTAGTTTGGAAGGGACCATTGTGTTGGTCAAAAATGAGGAAAATGTCGCATCATCAGCCTTTGTTTCTCCCATAATTACTGTACAAGTGAGGACGCCAATTGAAGTGGAAATTGTCATTCCCAAACCCAGGATCATAGCATCAGTCGCTCAAGCACCTTCTTTTGACACCAAGGCCGTCCCTTGAGATTACCAGACTGACACGAGGAGTAAAGAAAAAGGAAAGTTGGTTGTAGAAACTGCTGCTGCAGGAATGACAAGGTCTGGACGATGTTACACCCCAGAGGATATAGCATGAGGAGTATTAAGCAAGTAAAACAATCCAAAAAAAGTGGTGATAGAGGCCGAAGTAGAGGAGTTTTGTAAGTAAATGCCGATTAAGGAGTATTCGGTTGTTGAACAATTGAAGAAATCGCCTGCCCAAATTTCACTATTATCATTGTTCATGAATTTTGCCACTCACAGGAGTGCTTTGGTGAAGGTACTTAGCGAGGCTCATGTGCCATCTGAGACCACTAGCGAGAGTTTCTCAGCTATGGTTGGACAGAGTTTGGAGGCCCACAAAGTCTCTTTTCATGATGATGAGTTGCCGCCTGAAGGTTTGGGGCATAATAGAGCATTGAAGATTACAGTCAAGTGGAGGAATAAATTCATTTCTAAGGTTTTGATTGATAACGGCTCGGCGGTTAATATATGTCCTTTCACTATACTCCGAGCTTTAGGAATTGACATTGGAAAATTTGTGAAAGTCATGTGAAGATTAAAGGTTTTGATGGGACTCAAAGGGGAGTCACTGGAGAGGTTGACTTGGCAGTGCAACCCGTGGAGTTCATCATGGAGTTTTAGGTGCTGGACATATCTGCTAGTTACAACTTGCTGTTAGGAAGGCTATGGATCCACATGGCTGGTGCAGTCCCTTCCACCTTGCATCAGACCTTAAAATTTGTCTGGAATAATCATGAAATTGTGGTTCATAGAGAATGCAACAATTCAATCTACCCCGAAAACTCAGTCCCTGTTATTGAAAGTGTGGAAAAGATGGATGGATCCTTTTATCATACTAAGGAAATTATGTGTGCTACTCGAGCTGAAAGGGTAAAATTTCCACATGTTCTTATGATGGTGGCTTGGGAGATGTTGAAGAACGGTTTTGAACCTGGACGAGGTCTCGGAGTGAATCTGAATGGAATAATGGAGCCGATCCAGTTGCTTGGTCAGAAGTATACTTTTGGTCTCGGATATGAGCCTACTCCTGAAGAAGTCTCATTGGCTAGTCTAAAAAAAAAGGTGACATTCTCTTGCCGAAGCCTATCCTGTCACTGAATCAGTCATTTTTCAAGTCAATTGCAGCCCAAGTATTAGACGAAGTTTCTAAAAATAACCTTGTGGAAGGACTCAAGAACCTATTTATTGCTAAAGAGGAAGCTAAATACAACGTGATTCTAAAATATTGCGTTGAGACTCCAACCATATCGGATGCTGAGCCTGGAGATGCTTTGAACAATTGGACTTGTACCCCATCCCCGGTTCTCTAAGAGTCTTGGTAGAAAATTGTATTAATATTTTGTGAAATACCATGATTCAAAATTGAGACCTGAATCGTGTTTATGAATTTTATGTGTTTTGCCTCCATTTTTTGAAAGCTTCAATGTCAGATCCAAACTATGCTTTTCTATTTTAATTTCACATTATCTTATTGTAATTATTTTCTCTTTTACTTTTCAGTGAACAAGTTAATAAACCTACCAATACTGTGAATGTGACATGTAATGAAACAAGTGAACAAACCCTAAATGGCAATGAAGAGTTTGAAGAATATGAAGAAGACATGCAACCTGAAATAACTAAGGAGATCGAACACTTCGAGAATAAGGCCAAATCAAACTTGGATGAAACAGAGGAAATAAATTTGGGAGATTCAGAGTCGGTGAGGGAAACAAGAATCAGCGTTCATCTAACCCTGTTTCAAAAGAAGGAAATGATTGATCTTCTAAGACAATATATGGATGTGTTTGCATGGTCTTATGATGATATGCCAGGTCTAAGCACAAATATTGTTTCACATAAGTTGCCAATTGATCCATCTTATCCTCCAATCAAGCAAAAGCCGAGAAAATTCAAGCCAGACTTGAGTTTGAAAATTAAGGAAGAAGTCTCCAAGCAATTTGATGCAAATGTCATTCGAGTCACGAAGTATCCTACTTGGCTATCCAACATTGTGCCGGTACCAAAGAAAGATGGGAAAATCAGAGTATGTGTGGATTATCGAGATCTCAACAAGGCTAGCCCGAAAGATGATTTTCCTCTCCTGAACATTCACATACTTATTGATAATTGCGCGAAGCATGGGTTACAATCATTTGTTGATTGCTTCGAAGGGTACCACTAGATTTTGATGGATGAGGAAGATGCCGAGAAAACAACATTCATCACGCCTTGGGGAGTATACTGTTATGGAGTGATGCCCTTTGGACTCAAGAATGCAGAGCCACTTACATGAGAGCCATCACTACTATTTTTCATGACATGATCTATAAATAGATTGAAGTTTATGTGGATGATGTCATCATCAAGTCACGGAAGAGTGCAGATCATTTAGTGGATTTGAAGAAGTTCTTTGATAGATTGAGGCAATACAATCTAAAATTAAATCCCGCAAAGTGTGCATTTGGTGTCCCTGCGGGGAAGCTGTTGGGCTTCATTATGAATAGGAAGGGAATAGAATTAGACCCTTCAAAGATAAAGGCCATTCAAGACTTGCCTCCTCCAAAGAGTTGAAAGGACGTAATGAGTTTCCTTGGTCGTCTCAATTATATCCGTCGGTTCATAGCACAATCAACAATAATTTGTGAACTGATCTTTAAGCTATTGAATAAAGATACTGCTACCAGATGGACAGAAGATTGCAAATGAGCTTTTGACAGAATCAAGGAGTATTTGTCTAATCCGCCTGTCTTGGTTCCTCCAGAGCCGGGAAGACCATTGTTGCTATACTTGTCTGTGTTGGACAATGCATTTGGGTGTGTATTAGGGCAACCTGATAAATCTAGAAAGAAAGAGCAATCGATGTATTATTTGAGCAAGAAGTTTACACCTTATGAAGCTCGATACACTTTTTTGGAATGCACCTATTGTGCCTTGACTTGGGTCGCACAAAAGCTAAGACATTACTTGTCTGCATACACCACTTTATCTCATCTCAAGGATGGATCCACTCAAGTATATCTTCTAGAAGATGATGCCTATGGGAAAGCTAGCAAATGGAAAATTTTTCTAAGTGAGTTTGACATTATGTATGCTACTCAAAAGGCCATCAAAGGAAAAGCGTTAGCTGATCATCTTACTGAAAATCCCATGGATAAAAACTACCAGCCTCTTAAAACTTACTTTCCAAATGAAGAGGCCTTGTTTATTGGAGAGGATATTTCAAAAGACTACCCAGGGTGGAGAATGTTTTTTGATGGGGATGAAAATTTCAAAGGAGTTGGTGTTGGAGCAGTATTGATTTCAGAATCGGGACAACATTATCCGATCTCTGCAAAGCTCAAATTCCCTTGCACCAACAACATGGCAGAATACGAGGCTTGTATTCTCGGACATAGAATGGTTGTTGACATGAACATGCAGGAATTATTGGTTATAGGTGATTCAGACCTATTGGTTCATCAAGTGCAAGGAGAATGGACCACTAAGAATGTGAAGATCCTTCCATACCTGCATTACGTGAAGGAGTTATGTAAGAGATTTGTTAAGATAGAGTTCAAACATGTCCCGAGAGCTCAAAATGAGTCTGCAGATGCTTTTGGAACCTTTTCTTCTATGATTCAACACCCAGATAAGAATTGCATTGATCCTATCAAGGTGAATGTGCAAGATCAACCGGCCTATTGCTTTCATGTAGATGAAGAACCAAACGGAGAGACTTGGTTCTATGACATTAAGAGGTATCTCAAGGCAGGAGACTATCCAGAAGGCACAACCAATATTTAGAAAAGAACACTCCAGAGGTAGGCAAACCATTTCTTTCTAAATAGAGAAATTCTCTATAGAAGGACTCCTGATTTAGGATTGTTAAGGTGTGTTGATGCTAAAGAAGCGGTCAAGTTGATTGAAGAAATACATGGAGGTAATGAGGGCCTCACATGAATGGCTTCACTCTGGCAAAGAAGATTTTATGAGCTGGTTATTTTTGGATGACCACGGAAACGGACTACATTCTCTTTAAGCAAAAATGTCAGTGTTAGATTCATGGCGATTTGATTCGAGTTCCGCCAAATGAACTCAATGTGACGAGTTCTCCTTGGCCCTTTGCAGCTTGAGGAACAGACGTCATTGGTCCTACTGAGCCAACCGCATCTAATGGACATAGGTTTATTTTGGTAACCATTGACTATTTCACAAAGTGGGTCGAAGCATCTTCTTACAAGTCGGTGACAAAGAAGGTGGTAGTAGATTTTGTTTGCAATAACATCATTTGCTGATTTGGAATTCCTGAGTCAATTGTCACAAATAATGGAGCTAATCTCAACAGTGGTTTGATGCGTGAGGTATGTGAGGATTTTAAGATCACTCACCGCAATTCCACTCCTTACCAGCCTCAGATGAATGGAGCAGTTGAGGTGGCTAACAAGAATATCAAAAGAATATTGTGGAAAATGATTGAAAATTACAAGCATTGGCAAGAGAAACTGTCGTTTTCCCTCCTTGGCTATCGCACCATGGTTAGGACTTCAACTGGGGAAACTCCCTATCTTTTGGTCTACGGAACAGAAGCAGTGTTACCGGCAAGAGTAGAGATACCATCTTTGAGAATTATCCAACAAGCTGAGTTGAGTGATGCAGAATGGGTGCAAAGTCGGTATGAACAATTGATGCTAATTAATGAAAAAAGAATGAATGCAATTTTCCACGGTCAGCTTTATCAAAATAGAATGGCCAGATCTTTCAACAAAAAGGTAATATTGAGACAATTCAAACAGGGATAATTGGTGTTGAAGCGCATATTCCCTAATCAAGACGAGGCTAAGGGAATGTTTGCACCTAATTGGCAAGGGCCATACATGGTTCACCGAGTATTGACTGGAGGAGCATTGATTCTAGCAGAGATGGATAGCGAAGTGTGGCCAAGGGACATTAATGCAGATTCTGTCAAGAGATACTACATCTAGGAGTTTATTTATTTTCATTTATGCAAAGTCTTTCTATGTAACAGAACTACGTCTCGACCTGACTTCCCACGGTGGGGTACGTAAGCAACCCACATCGGGTCCAATCTCTCTATAATAGAAAATACAAATCATCCTTTTCATGTATTTTGAACTATGTTATGACCTAATTCCTTTGGCGGGATACGTAGGCGGCCTACATCGGCTTCGGTTACATTACGAGAAAATTCTCAATTTCTTTTCCTCTTCTTTTACTTGTATGCAATGAGCTACACCTGTTTTAAGTCCTCCTGAATATGTAGGAAGCCTATGGAGGGTTAGGCCCTTTAAACTAGGATTTTAGAGAAGTGTATTCAGAGACCATGATGGACTCATTTCCTTGCGAGATATGTAAACAACGTCTACAAGGATCACCTCATTACAACGAGAATTCAATACATCTCCTATGATAGAAACTGGGGAAATTTTTGAGGGCATCATTGCGGGGATATGTTAATGGACATCGAAGAGTATACGATCAACCCAACTCATCGGACAAGAGAAGAATTTTGGATAAAGGATGTTCACTTTGTTGCACAAATGTGTCACAGTATAAAAGTTCGGTGGAAAGATCTTTTGCAATTCTATCTCCATGCATCTTTTAAAAATAACACGATTATTTAACAACTATCAGCATTATTTTATTTTATTTTATTATTATTTTATATCTATTGTCCAAGACTTATAATAGATGGGGTTACAAGTCCAAATGAAGCGGGAAGCATGAAGTATCAAGAGCCAGATTTTCAAAGTCAACGTGAATCAACCTTCCCCGAAACTAATAAATTTTCTTTGAGTGTAGGATTTTTGAAATAGTAGAAGAAGAAAATTGAACAATATTTACAATTTTGCCTGAATTACATGTCAAACGGTTTGAGTTTCTTACAGTACTTATGAGAAATTATGCCTCTCAGAATAAAATAATTTTCGGAATCTATGACGTGGAAATTTGTAAAATCTACCAAATGCATAAACACTTCAAACGCACTACAAATCACTTTCAATTTCCTTCAAGTGCTTTGCAAATGCACTTCGTATTGCTTTCAAATGCTTTACAATGTTCTACATATGCACCGCACATGACTTTAATTTCTTCAAATACTTAATGCATCGCACCTAGCTTTCAAGTTATTTTAAATGTTCTACACTGCAGTGCACATTGCTTTTAAATACTCTCATATGCGCTGCACATGCTTTTAATTTTTCAAATACTCTACATATGCTCTGCACATTGCTTTTGAGTATCCTGCATAGGCACCACACGTGCTTTAATTTCTTCAAATGCTCTGCACACCTTCCCTTCAATTTGTTTCGAAAAAAAATGCTATGCACTGCGCGTGCATCACACATGTATTTGTAATGCATCGCACATAGCTTTCAATTTATTTCAAAATACTCTGCACAATTGCTCGCAAACACACCGCATTATTTTTTAATTGCTTTCAAGCACACCGCAATGCATTACACATAGCTTTTTAATTACTTTCAAATTCATTGCAAAATTAATTTCAAGTATATTGCACAAACGTCTTGTAACCGTATTATCTTTAAAAGCACCATTAATCATTTGGCTTTAAAAAAAAGCCTCAACATCACAAATTATTTGGTTTAAGGCCTCATTTTTCATCAATCATCTCCGAAAGGCACCATTATCATGAATCATCGGCCTAAAACCTCATTTTTTTTATAAGTCTTTATCAAGGACATCATTTATTAAATCATTCCGGCTTGCAATGCCGCATTTTCATAAATTAACGCCTGAGAGGTGTCATTTTCATGAGCTTATTTTACCTCACGTTACATTTTATGTATCTATACATGTATGTTACTAATTATTTATCTAGCACATTTAGTTCTGCAGGAGCTTTAGCACAAAGTGAAACTACCTCTAAACAGCGATTGAGGCATTGCTTAGTGAGGAGTATCAAACTTACAAGCTAGAGTCAAAGGCCAGCACTCCGACTCCAATTCTCAATTAGTTACCCGTACTTCCTTTTGAGTGCATCAATACTCTTTTCTTGTACATCTTTCTATAAAGTTCTTCCCAAACTCGGCTAGAAGACCAGTGTTAATCATAAATTTGACACTGGGGCAAAATTTTGAGGGCATCCTCAAAATTCTCCATAATCTTCCATTTTTGAACTACATTTGATTCGATTCCAATCCCTTTTAGAGATATGTAGGTGGATCAAGTTCGAGTGCGACTGTACTCACTTTATTCGTGTCAAAGCCTCCTTGTCTTTCCGTTGCAAAAGAGCCTAGTGTGGTCATAATTCCACACTGGGGCAAATTTTTGGAAGTCGATCAGTTTGCGATGAGTTTCGCTCCTTGAACTACATATGACCTGATTTCTCGTGGAACCCAAGATATGTAGACGGCTCAGAAACCAGAGCTCGACCATAATTTCTTAAATTTTAATTTATTTTTGTTAAAAGGATGTGTTGGTGGTCGGCCGAAATTGGCTACCTCGTCAATATCTTCGCCCAAAGACTCTTACATCATCCTTGGTCGAAGAGGGGCAAGCCGTTGACACCCAATTTTGGCTCTCCACATTTTGATTAATTATTTCAAGCTTCTAAAATTTTAAATGAAATAAAAGTGTTTAAGTTGTTCAAAATATTTTTAAAATTATTTTGGATATTATATCGATATTTTTCATTGAAAAAAATATATAATAAAAATAAAATATATACATATATATGTATATGTTATTCCTTACGATTTTAAATAAATATATATATATGTATGTATGTATGTATATATATATATGTTATTATATTTTCTATGTAAAAAATAAGTACTTTATTTGAGTACGTAGCTTAGATTATCAATTTTAAGACAATTATAATTTAAATGCTAAATTAATCCATTTTCAGAAATAAGCATTTTTATTTTTATTTAAGTTCAAAAGCTTAATTAAATTAATCGATTAATAGTGCGTCTTGATTATTTATATCTCAAGGATGAGATGATTTTCATAATTTAATTGAATTCAATTTTATCAAATTAAGGTTATTTTGTTAATAAATGGCTACAATTGAAATGAAATTGACCTTGTTTTAAATTGCAATTCTACCCAGAAATTAAGTCAAAATCTGCATTATTTTCCTTAATCCATGCCATCTAATTTCAGCCAATCCATGCATGCCGCATAGGCAGCACATGGATTGTGTTTCTTAGTTTTAATCTCATCATCATCATCATCATCATCATTCATTCATTTAATTCCAACCGTTTGATCAAATGATCAGACTGACCAAATTATTTGACCTGCCCCAACAACCCATCAAACCGACCCACCTCGCCTAAACTATCCAAATCCCTATCCTCTCACACCTCATCCAAACACGATCCACCACCACCCGATATTCCCTTCTCTCTTAGCCGACCACCACCCTCGCCAGCCGACCATAGATCTCCGTTCAACGCTGACCACCATGCCAACCCTTTTCCCAGTCCTCCGGCTGCCCAGACCCCCGACCCCGTCCCTCTCCAGTACCTCGCGAACCAGGACCCATCGAACCCCTCCCCCTCTTGAATTTCTGTCACCTCAGCCCCGAAGACCCAAAATCCCGCTGAAAACCTATCCATTGTTGGCATGAAGAAGTTCTTCGACAGTTGAAGCAGGTAAGTCAGTCCCTCTTTGTTAATTTTTTTCAGATTTCTTCTCCCCTTTTCTCACGCAATTGTCCCATCAATGATTAAAAATTTGAATCCCTTATGTTTTTCTTTTCCTAATTTCCGTAACTCCCATCTTCTCCTATAAAAGGAGAAGTCAGTGAGGGAGAAAAACTCACTCAAGTTCATTGAAAAAAATATCCGAACTTGAGAAAAAAAACTGAAAAAAAAAAAAAAAAAAAGGACTCAAGCGAGGCAGGAAAAATCCGAACAGCAGTAGCACACGGATACACTATTTTTCATTTCCCTTTTTCACTTGGTTTCTTTTCAATTTACTCATTCCCATATTACTGTCCCTTTTCTGCTCACACTTGGAGTCAGGAAAGCTAGCCTAGGACTTGACAGCTTACAGCTTCAATCGCTGTCTCGCAACAGGTAAAACCCTTTCCTTCCTGTTTTAGTTTTTGGTTTCCTAATTTACTTATGTTTCGAATGAATGTTGAAATATTTAATTAGTAGTGAATCTGAAAAAAAGTGCAAAAAGCGATAGTGCTAGTCCTTTATAACCTCTGTTTATTTGCAAAATTCAGTTTATTATGAACAAGAAAGACCTATACATGATTTTAGACTAAGTATGGTAATATATTCCTATTGTAACGTCATTAAATGCTGGTTAGTTGCTAATTATATGACCTCCATAAGGTCACTTTAGGCTGTTCGGATATAGCAGTAGTTATTTGGTTATGTGTCTAATTTTTTGAGTATCTACAAGGTATTTTTAGTTTCTAACTTAGCACAAAAGAGGCTTTATAAGTTTTGGATTTGGGAATGTGATTGATGTTTTATTCGTTTCATAATATGGATATGGAAGTAGTATCTTAACATGTTGCAATTAGAAGTGAAATACAATGGAGAGTTTGAAACAAAATCTCAACAATTTGTATATTTTCCGTTTAAAATTTGATCTTCTTGATATTGTATATTTTCTTTGGCTACTTTAAATGCATTCGTGCATGACTCATATTTAGATAGCAACAGTTTATAAAAGAAGTAGATAACGGGAATGATGGTTTACTTTAATAAGCTATCCCTTTTACTTTAAAATCATTTTTGGGTTTGTATGTTTAAAATTCATTGAAGAGAGCATAAGGATGACATAAGTTTAAGTTCTTTTTGCCGACTAATATATGTGATATGAATTTTTATTATTTCAAATTGTTAAAGTAGCATAATTCTCTTAAATTGACTAAGTGATGGCACGTTATTTGCTTAGTAAAAGTGTCTTGTTTATAGACATAGCTAATGTTACTTGATTTGTTTTATACAGATTCAATTCTTAAATGATAGTTGCTAGTTAAAGTAAAGAAAGAAAGCTAATATGAACATGATTTGATTGACTTGTCTTCTCTTGAAATTGCCTCCATTCTTTTCTTTATTATGCCTTTGAACGTTTGTGTTATAAGAAGACTTTGGCTAAAATGATTAAGGGATATGTGTTAATTTCTATTCTTTTAGGTGTCCTCTCTATTTCAGTCTTTGTTGCGAGCTTTGGGATTTCAATAAGTACACCTTCAAATTAACTTATTTTCTAGTTGGAAACCCTTTCCTCCTTTTAAACAAGGGTGAGTTATTTAAAGTCTTAAAAGAGCTGTTTTGTTTGTCTGGGACTTGAATTTTTAAACTTGTCTTATAGTGTGCCTGTTATTTTGATCAATTTTTGGAGAAATAGAAATAATTAGAAATGTTTTATTTGCGTAAGAATAACTAAAACCCCTCTTTGATTTTTGAATGTTATTGTTATTAAAAATTTCTTCAACTACTATAAAAACTAGCTAGTTCGAAACTATTGTTAAGTTAGCTCTCTTTTTATGTATTTTTCTTGATTAGTTAAATGACCTCTAATTCTTTTATTCTTTTCTTTCTCATGTCACAACCGGAGCCGAGAGTCCTCACTTCGAAACTCAATCTTGTCCAATATACGCGAACTCACAGCTATAGGATCCTTGCATATCTCCGAGTCAAATCTTAGGGATGGGCCTCTTGAAAAGAGCTCAACAATTATTATGCTTGCTCTTTAATTACCATTTTTTTATTGCTGAATTATTTGCTAACTCTTATTTGTTTTGTGTGAGGTTATGCGAACTCACAATCTGTTTATTATTGACATGTTTTCATAGGAACTGTTTTTCTTTCATAAGCGCATATCAAATATATATATATATATTGGCACTAACTGTCATTCAAAGATTTTTCAGGAAAAAGGGCCTAAATGTGATATTATATTTTTTTTAAAAAAAAAAAAGAATCAATGACGCATACAACTTTCTTTCTCATAATATTTTTTTTTTTTAAAAAAAGAATCAATGACGCATACAACTTTCTTTCTCATAATATTTTTTTAATGACTTTTTTTCAGGAAAATTAATAATAAAAGAGGCAGTAATTTTTATATCTATTTTTCAAAAGTCCAAATGAGACCTCAAAACTAGGCCCAAAATTTTAAAATTTTAAAATTTGTCAAACCTTTCAAAGAATGGGTTGCAGGCCCAATCCCTTTTATAATCTTTTTTTTAAGAAGGGCTGCAGGGCCAAACTTTTACCAACTCTTTTTGCAGAAAGTATGACCCCAAAAGCTGGCCCATTTTAATATGTTATTTTACAGAATTATTTTTATTATTATTATAGTATATATATATATATATGTCTCTGTGTGTGTGTGTATGTGTATGTGCGTGTGTGTGTGCGTGTGTGTTTTATTTCACAAATTATTTGATTATATTATAATAACTCCTTCCATAAACTAGTATTTATACATGCATATTTATTCACATATTATATCCATTCATATGTGCAAACTTTTAATTTATTACTATTTATGTATTAACGTCTACATTTATTTTCAAGCATCAGACACACAAACATATATATGCATATTATTTTTAATTAAACGCATCTTAAATTAGTTTTTCTCTGGTATATAGTCGTATACAATGCATATTTGGTATATTTTGCACACTCTCTTCACACATATATATACTATATAAACTATTTTATGCACATGCATTTACAAGATACCTATTACTAACACGGAGTTACATTACATATATATATATTTCATCAAATGCTCTATGCATACATGTATATTATTTCACAACTACTTCATATATTACTATTATTATTATTATTATTTTTATACTATATAAATCTTGCATATTTCAAGTATACTATTTTCTATACCTATGCACACTATTATATCTTCTATATACTTCATACCTTTCCTTAGCTACAAAAACTAGCGTCAAATTATTTTTAATATTTTCTCAAACTACAATTTAGCAATACATAGATACATCTTATGTATCGCGCATGTATATTATTTGTATATCATATGTATAATTTGTATACCTTATACGCTTTTCAATTTTAAATTATTTTCAAAAACATTTTAACTTGTTTTTATCACTCATTTTAACCCTTTTTTTAGCATGTAATAATAGAATAAATTATCCCCTAGCACATCTTAGACTAAATTTAAGGGTTACCTTCGGATAGGCTTTAAGGGGTGCCCAACACCTTCCCCTTGGAGTAAATAAAACCCTTACCCAGATTTTCAATGATTTTCGCAGACTAAAACAGAGTTCATTATTTATTTATTTTTTCATTCAAATGGTTTTCCTAATATTTTTCCTTAAAATTAGGTGGCGACTCTAAACCCTTTTTAATTGATGGAAGAGCCGGACATTGCGAACTATTTTGACCAGTTCAAAATAGGGCGCGATAGTTATCATATAAGTAGCCTAGGAAGCCAGCCCAGTTGTCCAGGTCAAATAGACCCGTGGATACCCTAACGAAGGGGACCTTATCAGTAGTTAACGACCGGGCCAGCACCCCAGTCGATTCCTATCACCCACAGGTTGCCAGGAATTAATAGGTTAGGCCTATATAAAGTTGTCTATAAGGTTAAGAATCACCCAGAAAAGTAATATAAGATCCGAGTAGACCAAGATAAGGTCTAAGGGACTAGTAGTACCACGTTAGTAAAGTACTACCCGCAGGCTAAGGATGTCAGTAAACTTCCTACGGAGGATTAGGGGCCGATCACTCAAAAGCATGTTTGGCCAGTACCAGCCCTACAATTGTCCTAAGTAGAGGAACTGAGTAATTAGTCATTCGCGACCCCGCAGTTATTATGAGTTATAGATGTCCAGGCCGGACATATAGAGAGTTGTGTTGGACCACTCCAGTTCTCTCCCTATTCAGTCTAGACTATTAGAGATCATGATCACTATCAGGATCCTCTGATCAGGTACAGGTGCACAGTGTGCCTGCTAGCAGCCTTACAGACTATCCTAGGGGGGCGAGCAGCAGTGGCGTTAGGCCTAGAAGGCCTTTACGCCTTTTGAGTGGCTAGATTGAGATGTTAGTACATCACCTTGGTTGGGGTTGCCTTTGCTTAGGAGCCATCCATGACCACCTCAGGGTTAATAGCTGTGTCGACGCCCGTAAGGGGCTAAATGACGTTGCTCCGAAGAGTGGTATGCGATTCGTGAGGGATGAAGATGAGGTCCTAGGTCCTATACATTCTATTCCATGGATGGACTACTCTTATGCCGTATCGGCACACCCCGTCGAGTTCGGTTCCCGGGGTACAGACAGCAGGAGTCCACCGGACTCAGTCACAACTACAATTCAGGGGCCAAGCGGGCTCAGTTGTAGACCTATGGGATCGGTAGGTAGGCTATAGTACCATTAGAGTCATAGAAACATGGATAGGGGTATATAGATTGAGATGTTCTCGCCAGGGCTTATGAGGGCCCGAACGAGTTATTCTGTGTTGATTGTACCTTCCGGCTTGTGGAGGCCAGGTGAGGTTATTGTTTGTATTCTGGTATGCTAGTTATAGTTTATAAATTTGTAATTATATAGTCTTAGATTACGTACATTTAGTGTTGGTTAGATGCAAATTACGAATTAGGAGGTGTACAGGTTAATCTTTCTACCCTCCTTTCTATTTACTTCCAGTCTTTATCAGCTTATCTATTGCCTTACATATTCGGTACATATTGTACTGATGCCCTCCGCTGGGCGTTGCATTACTTGTCTGCAGGTTTAGACAGACAGGGTTCAGGATCTCCAGTAGCAGCTGTTCAGAGTCTGCAGTTGGGACAACTCCTTTCATTCGGAGTTGCCAGGTTGTAGAGATTTCTGTATTTCAGTTACATAGTATTTTGCATAGGCAGGGGCCCTATCCTGACCACTATTTATATTCTTAGAGGCTTGCATATTACAGTCGTCAGTTAGTTAGTGGTATGTTGGCTGTGTGGGGCCTAGTATAGTAGCTCGTCTTCATTTCTGTTATAACTAGACAGCATGGTGGCCTTGTCGGCCTCATAGAATCCCTTCTGTTGCCTGTTGTTGGTTAGCTGTTTTTGTTTATAGGTGGCTATACGGCCTTGTCGGTCTGCATTTATAGCTGAGATATAGCCCATCAATTTTTTGAATTGAGTCGCAGGCTGGCACCAGACGTGCATATAAGCCTAGCCAGGTCAGTTAGTTGCTAATGTGGCACCAGGTGCCAATCGTGCCTCCGAAGGTGGGACGTGACAAACTTGGTATCAGAGCAGTTCGTATCCTAGGGAGTCTGCAAGACGTGTTTAGTAGAGTCTTATTTACAAATGTATTGTGCACCACATTTTATAAGAAGGAGGCTACGAGGCATGATAGTATGGTTACCTCTCTTTCTTCTCAGATCGTTCTATAGAGTAGAGTTGTATAGGGTTGTGTCCCTAATCTTTCCTTGTTATGTCTGTCTAGAACAATGTTTGATATAAGATAGACTCAAGCAAAGTTGCAAGAGAACTACAACAGCAGGAGGAGGTACCGATGAGGTGCTAAAATTGGGAGGCAGTTAGCCCAAGGGCGGAAGTAGATGTTTTTGTACATTTCCCCATCGCCCTCCCGAGGTACCAAGAGCCTCATAATGAGATAGATATGCCAGTTCCATTCCCAGTTCTCCCTACAACCTCAAATAGGGGGTTAGGAGTATAGTATATATGTACATATGAGATGGTTTACCTACTAGATATTTAGAATTAGCCAGGGGCAACAATTAATGTTGAATTATCTGAAAGGTGCGAAGAAGGGGGCAATTGTAGGATTACTACCTCTAAATCTTCGGATATTATAAGGTTCCATACCTCAGTCTAATAAATAGTGTAAGTATCAGTGCTATGGTGCCCAAAATGAATAGTAAAGGAGGGCTAGAATTGTTGCCTCCGAGGAGGATTAGAGAGTGGTTAAGACCTTTAGTGTTTACAAGTTATCTAGACCCTTATGGTAGTAAGCCAGGAAGGGGGATAAGGGTGTCAATACCACTTGAGTGTGTATGAGAGAGTCCAACAGCGATAAGCCCTCAGTAATAGTAAAGCTCAAGTCAGAAAAAGGGAGCTGATTCTGCCATAGCATGCTAATATGGTAGGGCCTACCAGTAAGATAATGGTTATGACCCTAGCTAGTGATATCGAAGGACAGGGAGATCATATGAACAAGATAAGCTCGAGTGTGAGTTAGGAGGGATATAGGTCAGTAGACCTGGTCGGTAACATCCTTGACAGTATGAGCTAGGGAGCACGAACCTCAGAACTCAGTCCAAGGGAGCACGAGGAACCACACAAGTATCTAATGGGGAAAACTAGAATCACCTCTAGGTTGATAGAACATAGGATTACCACTGAAATATTGAGAGCTGAGCACCGGGCTAACAGTTAAGAGATAGTAAGGTTGTAACCTAGAATGCTGCAATACCCCGCTAGTTGAGGAGGTAAAGGAGTACCGACACAGAGACTTTAACCTAGAATATCCTGGAAACAAGGCCCAATAGGAAGTCATTGGCCCTCAATACAATAAGGGGCGGAGTCATAAGACCCATAGGTCGACTCTACGTTCCAAGGGTAATAGAATTTCAAATAGCAGACAAAAGCTAAGGTGCACATGTTCGTTACTCCCAGAATTTAACGAATACACAATGGGCCAAAAAGAGAGACCTACTGATGGCATGGAAAGATAGAATATATCATTGAATCATAGCAGTAGAGCTCTAGTGACAAGCTAGAAAAGACGAAATAGCAGGAACTGAGCAATCCAATATAGGAGATGGTCATGTCTGCAAGGGAGTGGAGAGACAGTCACAAGGTTATCTTATACCAAGTGTAATTTGAATTTATTTAAACCAGTATAGAGAGGCTACTAAGATTCATTCGTGTCTCGTAAGATGAAATTATGTCGCGGTTAAGACTTATGCCGAGTTAAATATCCCAGAAATTGTTGGATTACGTGGAGCCCCAGAGTTTGATAAACTCTGACAGAAAGACGCAATTTACGACTATGTTCTAGGAAAGGGCATTAAAACGGATGGCGACACATATTAACTCAAGCATGGTTCCTCATACCCAAACAGGTGGCCAAGTAGAATATACAACTCAGACTCTAGAGGTCCATTATAAATGGGAGTGGAATCCCCTTGAATGATGACTTAAAGAAGATAAATCAGAGGTAGGAAAACCTGGGCATGTTAAAACGGGTAGACGGAAAAGCCAAACTTATCAGGAAAAAGGGTATCGGCAGCTAGGGTTATCAAAAGTTTTACCCTAACGTATGGCGTAGGTAGTTAAGAATTGAAGCAGTGGCTGGATATCATTAAAGTTTATCAGTGCAAGGTGTTGTGGGATTTTCCAATCTTAGTTGTAGATTCATTGGCCATATCCTATCCTCTAGAGAATAGGCCAAGTGGCATATGAATTGGAGTTGCCTCCAGAGCTCGAACCAGTCCTTTCAACTTTCATATGTTGATGCTACGAAAGGGCATAGATGACCCATTCCGAGATGTTCCAGTTGAGGACGTTCAAGTTGCTGGGGAATTAACCCATGAAGAGGTTCCAGTCGCTATATTAGATTGGCAAGTTCGCAGGCTAAGGATTACCGATGTGGTCTCTATTAAAGTATTGTAGAGAAAAAACAATAAGGAAGAAGTGACCTGGGAAACTGAGGATGACATGAGATCTAGGTATCCCCACTTGTCCAGTATTATAATATAGTTTAGATAATGTTACCACTCAACTGCTATTTTATTGCTTATGTTATCAGTATTGTTTAGTCGACTACAATCTTGTTGTGAAACAGTTGTGATAGTGTCATATGAAATGCGTGTGTTGGACTTTTATACATTTCAGGATTTTCAGATAGTCTATATTACGGGGGAGACTCTGCCGAAACTTTTCTAGAATAATAGTCCAAAAAGTTAAGCTACGGTGAATTGAAGTAGACATTCAAGGATGAAATGTTCCTAAGGGGGGAGGATGTTACACCCCGTAAATGTTAACAATTAGTAAGTGTACATGTGGATAGGTGAAGAGTAAGAAGAGCTTGACGCGTGTGGAAAAAGCCTCGGAATGGAGTCGGACAGGACCAGTGCGAACAGAGCTAGCGCGAAACGCCACCCAGCAATGCACTAGCCAGCGCGGGGCGCCAGGCCTGTTGGAGCTTTGAGAGGAGTGGGGCACCAGGCCTGCTGCCTCAATGAGAGGCACGGCGCGCCAGGGTGGCAAACTCAATCAGAGGCGTGAGGCACACCCCTGCCACCGACCTCACTTATATATATATATGTATATATATATATGTATATATATATATCCCCTCTTTAATTGTAATTCATTTTCCACATTTGCTTTCGGCCAGAGAGAGTAATAAACAAGGTTTTCAACGGTTTCTCGTCCGATTACGCTACCAAATGCCATCCAAATTAAAATTAACTTTGGGTATCGAAGTTTAAGCCCACAGGGAACATTATTATGGAGTTATTTTTGTGAAATTCACCCAGCAAATCATAACCCCACTAAGCCAAAGTCATCCGAATTGCTTCAAACTGATTTCTATACGATCGCAGGTTTCAAGTAAGCATTTCTCCCTTTTGGACTCTCGAGAAATAATACATTTTTGGCTGTGTTTCATTAAGTTGAAGTATAGTCAATATTGGTATTAGAAGTTATCATTTTACGCCGAATTTTGGTATTGAAATTCATCTCTTTCTCCCTATATAACGGTTACAGATGAAGGGAGCGGGTGAATACAAGTGGAAACCTAGTGGTTATTCAGGAAATGACAATCGAGGTATGTAAGGCTTAACCCTCGGCAAGTACACTCGTCGTACAGTGTTACGACTTATTTTCCAGAACAAAAATGACGATTTCATATGTTATAGATAGCTGCTATGATTAGATTGTGATTAGACATGTCATAATTAGATGTTGCGGGTATATAGAGATCAGATACGCTGTGATTAGCTGCTATCCGTAGATTATGATTACATAAGTTTTTGTTAGTTGCTAGAAAACGCATATGGATTTTATAGCAGTATTCCTTGTTGAACAGGAGCATGTTAAGTGTGACACGTGCTAGAAGCTTCATAGAAACTTTTCTATTTCCTATTCATTGTGTTAGTAGAATTCTATGCTTGTTGCCAGGCCTACATCTTTGGAGCTCGTGAGAGTTATCGAGCCTGAGCTAGTAAGTTGAGCAGCATGGGCGCAGCTAGGCGGTTTAACTACTAATTTGGCATCTGTATTGTCAAGAAAGCACGCCTAGAGGCCATTGGCGTATCCCTATGCCCCAGGGCCAGAAATTTAGATAGGAAGGCCATGTTTTAGAGTCAGCAGCCTAAGGTTGTTTAGTGAACTGAGTGACAGCCTATCACCCTATTAGTTATTACCAGTGATTGTTAATCTTAGTGGGCTTAGCAATTATCATATAAGTCGCCCAGGAAGCTAGCCCAGTCGTCCAGGTCAAATAGACACGTGGATACCCTAAGGAAAGGGACCTTATCAGTAGTTTAAGGCTGGGCCAGCAGCCCAGCCGGTTCCTATCACCCACAGGTTGCCAGGAATTAACAGGTTAGGCTTATATAAAGTTGTCTATAAGGTTAAGAATCGCCTTTTGCTTTCTGGAATTGAGTCACAGGCTGGCACCAGACATGCATAAGCCTAGCCAGGTCAGTTAGTTGCCAGTGTATCACCAGGTGCCAGTCATGCCTCCCAAGGTCCGATGTTGGTGCTAGAGCTAATGTTCTCTGACGAGACTGATGGTGATGTCCACCTCCCGATCTCTACTAAGAGAGCCCATAACTGTCTGTCTTGGCCTTGTTGGCCTCCCTCTCTCTTAGATGCACCACCTCCATCTACTATGCATACAAAACAAATCGAGCAAAATTGATGTCCTACTGAAGCATAGTGGTCCTACAATCCTTGACCAGATAGTTCTCTATCCCGTGCACAAACCTGCTCACCCGAGCTCTCTGATCAGCCACTAGCTCTAGTGCATATTTGAAAAAATGAGTGAAATCCAAAGCATATTCCTGGACCGTCATGTTGTTCTGCTTCAAGTTTACAAACTCAGCTGCTTTGATTTCCCTCATCTCTCAGGGAAAGAGCCGATCCAGAAATGCGGTATGGAACTCATCCCAACCAATAGGGGCTTCTCCAATTGTCTTGCTATGCTTCCATAGCCTAAACTAGATATGCACAACCCCTTTCAACTAATACGAGGCTAGATTTGTGCACTCCTCCCCCATCACCCCATGATCTAGGTGATCTTCAGAATTTTATCAATAAACTCATGCGGATCCTCTCCTGCCTTTGATCTGAGAAACTCTGAAGGGTTCATCCTCAGAAAATCTCTAACTCTTGCCGCTGCTGCACTACCAATCTAGGGGACATGCGCTACCGCCTGTTGGTTGACTTAGGTGGTCAAAGCCTGAGCTATCATCTAGATGGCAGCCCTAAACTCTGCATCGGCCACCTGCTTGGGCACATGATCCTCGTGGGATGGTGGGGCCTGCTATGCCCATCCCCATTGCCATTCGCATGGCCATTTCCATTTCTATTTCTTCTTCCATTAACTAGGCAAGGAGGCATGATTCTGCAAATGCGCACAACACGAGTTAGAAGGATAGAGAGACATTTCATTGCACTAAATAGATCATGAAAGAAGGAAAGTCTCCTAAAATGTTTCATAGCCTCTTCTTCATAAGTGTGGCGCACTTCACACCCATGAAAAAGACTCTACTTAATACGTCTTTTAGAAATCCTAGGACACTTCAAAACCTAATGATCTTATACCAAGTTTGTCATGACTCAAACATAGGCCCGGATCGAGACACGGGACAAAGAACCCCAAGAGGCTCCAAATCAACCCATGGCATAAACATGACATCTAAAGCTCTACATAATAAATCCGGAAAGTCTAACATGAAATAGCGGAAGTTTGAGAATATAATAACATCTGAACATCTAATACATAACATAATTCTGAAGCTGAATACATACTATGCCTGATAAGCCTCTACATACTTAGGAGTTGATGAGACAAGACCTTAACTAACTCACTAAAGAATGAAACTAAAAATGCTAAACATAAGCTGATAAAAGGGTCCTCGAAGGATGAATACTCACCAAGTCTGGATGAGGGATGCAAATTCTGAGGATCAGGCTAATGGCCGGACTGAACCTGAATGTCCGAGCTTGTATCATAAAATGATACAACATAGAGTATGCAATCAGTACTTGAAATGTACTGCGTATGCAAGGTAAGTAAAAATAAACAGCTTAAAAATACATAAGAGTTCATAAGAGTAGGAAAACATGATCATAAAGTAAGTATGATAATATAAACATAAGGGCTCAAGGTTTTCAAACTGTTCGTAAACCAATCATAATCATAATCTTAGGAGAAAACTTTATAAAACATAACTTGAGCAAAAGTATCACAAACACAACCATGAATAAATTGTGAGGAAAATGGGAGGACTTGTCTTAACCAACACCATCATAATAGAGCCTTACACGATGCCCCACTATTTTGCCCTAGTGGTCAGGACCGACCCCGACTTTCCAGGAGAGGGGACGTGCGTGCATGGTGATATCATAGGGATCTAGTAATATATATATATACACACACACACCTACGATGTTATGTAGTCTGAGACCACGAGGTTTACCTGAATGCCGGGTCTACTCGATGCTAGACACTGCTCCCAAAAACATGCACATGAGGACTCGCATAGTAATCGTGAAATCATTCATGAAGTTCATGGAAAAATAAAATAATAACATGATGATCCCACATGAAATACATGATTAGCCATGAATAAGGGCCCATGAATTGGCCAAGAGTCATAAATCCATAAATTATGAAAACAATGCATACTTGTAAAACATTTATATACATAATATTCATAAATCTATGATGAGTACTTAAAGAAATCATAACATGAATCATAAAATCATAATTTAGACTTAGCAAGATCAAAATCATAATGGAATCATAACTTGACTTTTCATGAAACTTACATAGTTGGGCATAATTTAGTTAAAATTTGTAACTATGAATTAATGATCAAAATAGGTATAAAATCTGCCCATAGTTCATAAAACATGATTTTATACATGAAAGGAATTGACCCATAGATAGATCATAGAAAATTTCACAAAATTAGGGATAGAACCCAATAGATCATGAACTTAAATCTAGAATTGAAATCCATGGAATTGAGAAGAATTTAGAGCATGAGAGTGAAAGAAACTCTCATTCATAGCCTCACATACCTGAGTAAATCTAATTTACACTTTCTTTTAAAATCCCAAAGGAAATTGGAGAGAAATTGGGGAATTTCTCCAAGCTTGATCTCTAAGGAAGAACTCTAATTTGCATGCATGGAATAGGTTTAACACCCTTAAAACCCTGCTCACTGAGCTTAAAACAATATAATGTAGGACCTTAGAGCTTAGGAATTATGAAAATAACCTTAATGAATTGTCTGGAATTTCTGAACTGCCAGTGACAATGACTGATACCATGGGTTGTCCCTTGATACCACGACTCGTGGTATCCATCCATTACTTCCTCCATCATTTTTCACTTCTCAGGTCCTGATACCACGATTCGACGGGATGGGTCGTTACTCCTACCAACGACCCATTACTACCCCCGTTATCACCATTGACCCCTCACCTATATTTTTCTGAGACTCGTACTACGAGTCCACCAACGCCTCATGCCTCCAAACAACGGGTCATTGGACCCATCAATTGTATCTAGGCTAATTCCCACTGCACCTTCTCACGAGTACTTTCCACGACCTTTTGTTCCTTACAATGAGTTGTTCCACGACTTGTACCATCCCACTCTGGCACCACAGAGATGAACAACGACTGCGTCCCATGATCTGTTACATCAATCAACACGTCATACTTTGACTTGTTACCACAGAATCTCCTACTACAGAGCCTGACAATGAGTGTCTCCCATGAGTCGTTAGACCCTCCAATGACTCGTACCACGAGTCGTTCTGAGTAAAATCTCAGATTATTCTACTACTTTTCATTTCAAATCTCGAGTATAGTCATAGGCACTTCCGGGATATTACACCTAGTCTCTCTAATCTTGTCAACAACAACTGTATTACCTTATTCTGATTTCACTTTTCATTTGATACTTGTTCGAACCACTTCCTCTAATTTTTACTTTATTTTTGTACATGATGCTTGCTTTTATGAATTAATTTAGGACTTTTGGTAAATCTAGCCTCTAATCTTTATGGAAAATCAACCCCGACTCTTTTTAGGTGCTTTTTCGCATACGAACATAACCACCTCCTTAATTGAAGAGTTTTTTTGGTTGTTATAAAAAATGGTGCTGCTCTCAGAGATTGAAAATTGATTGTCATCTATTTGTTTGTTGATTCACATTCGTATTGCATCTTATTTTTCTTTTACATTATTTTGTTTCTCTTGTTGGTTGAACAAGATAAAGGATATGCCACGCTAGTGATAATGACAGTGTTGATGGGTTCATGGATGTTAAAGATGAGTCGGTAGCTCATGGTGTGGCTAGTACAATTCACCTACCTCCAACGGTTGGGAATGTAGTGTTTCATGTTACTAGCACCATGATACACCTATCCAAATGAAATAATTGGTTGGTGGCCTTACAGTCGAGGATGCCAACAAGCATATAAGACATTTTATTGAAATCTACCAGCCATTCAATATCATGAACATTAGCCAAGAGTCTTTACGGGTATGGTTGTTCCCATTCTCTCTCATTGGAGATGCTACATCTTGTTAGAGGAGCTACCTTCAGGGTCTATGACTTCATGTAATAAGTTAACTGAGGCATTCCTAGATCGGTCCTTTCCACCCTCTAGAATTTTGCAATTGCATGATGAAATCACGAACTTTCGATAACATATGGGAAAACCATTACATAAGGTGTGGTTGAGATTCAAGAAGAAAGTGGTCATGTGTCCTAATCATGGGTTACCGAATGGAGTTGTCTTGCAAAGCTTCTATTGATTGCTTGACTCCATCAACAAGTCCGTGCCAAGC
Organism: Datura wrightii; assembly: GCA_035772735.1. Classification (NCBI taxonomy): domain Eukaryota; kingdom Viridiplantae; phylum Streptophyta; class Magnoliopsida; order Solanales; family Solanaceae; genus Datura; species Datura wrightii. The sequence continues at coordinate 61,322,781 of JASDFA010000016.1, read as the reverse complement.
AATTTAGCCTATGGTTCAATCACGGAGCAAACTTTTGGACTTTCACAAGCCATCTTGGAGACCGAGGTGTCCCCAAGTGTTATTGATGTTGGGTATATTTCTATGCTTATTTTCTATGTTTTTATCCATATTTTACCTTGTGTTGAGTTCATAATCCTTAAGAAAGGCATAAGTTTATATGTTTGTGTGTTTTGTCTGATAACAAAAGATTTGAGATGTTTTAAGCAGGAAACCAAGGAAAAAGGACCCAAATTAGCTCAAGGATTTGAGAAGCTAAGAAGAAGGATATAGGGCTATGGATGGTGCCCAACACCAAGTCCTTAACATTAGGGGAATGTGCATCAATTCTGGGGCTATGGTTGGCTCCCAACTCCAGGTCCCAAACTTTAGAGAAGTTTCATTCAACACTTTGGTGAGACGAGAGGCGCAGATCCCAGAGCATTCTAGACATAGAGAAATTTCCCAAAATCTGGTGAGGTGGGTGGAGCTAGGCGCCATAGAGGTCTTAGAGCCAAGAAATTTGACTAACACTCTGGCAAGATAGGTGGCGCGGGGTGCTCAGATGATGCAGAAATGATAAAATTTGACTAACTCCTTGGCGCTACGGATGGGGATGGGCACCCAGAGCTAAACATTAGAGGAAACTTGAGCCCAACTTGGGGCTATAGGTGGGGCAGCGCAAGGGCCATTCCAGAGCAGAAATTGCTAATTTTAAAGCTAAGTGTTGGAGGGTAGAAGAGTCATTTGAAGGCTCAACTATATATATAGCCTCTAGGTCATATGTTAATCATATTTGGATCACTTTTATATTCCTTATACCATTTTGTAAGGGTTGTAAGCCATTTGGAAGAGGAGACAAGTTCTACACTAGGTTTCTTCTTGTCTTCTTTAATTTACTTCGAATGATGATGATTAAGTCTTTGTTTTTCCACTTGTCTATGGGTGGGTAAACTCATACTCTAGTGTTTTGGCCATGGTGGATGGTTGATGTTTGATAGATTGATTTTATACTAGTTTTGATTCTTTATTAATGGTTGTTTATAATTACTTGTTTTAATTGCTTATACATTAGCCTTATCAACTTACAAGTAAATCTATTGGCTTTCGATTGAACTTGGGAAAGGGAATCCAAAGGGTTAAAGGTAAATATAAAACAGGAATTCAAAGATCCTTTAACCCATTGGTGAGAGGATAGAAGTTATTGTTGAGGATAGGGATATACCTTTCAACCCTATTTAGTTGAAATACAAGCAGACAAAATCGTCGTTTAATGTTTCTCCTGCGACCATAGAGATATAGGCATTAGGGTTCTGAGATTATTTTTGGATGCTTGGGAGAGTGGCAAGAAATGGGATAATAACTTGTAACTAGCAACCATGTGAAGAATCATTCTAGTGTTATCACGTCTTGAAAACTCAACCTGAAACTGAAAAGTGCCATTTTTCGACATCATCATCTGAAGTAAAACCAAATTTGCAACTGTCTTTAGTTATTTTTATATTTAAACTTTTAGTAGTTTAATTTTCCAAACCATTCCCAATTACAACTATTTGATAGAATAGTGAAATAAGAAATAACCTTAACTGATTAAACTGACAAGTCTCTGAGGGATTGATAATTGGGACTTCAAGTCCTATATTACTTGACGACCACGTGCGCTTGGGAGGCATCAAGTTTTCGGATCCATTGCCGTGGACTTGAACATTGTTTGATCATTTGTAGATTAGGATTTTATTCCTATCATGCATTTCATGTTTGTTTCTTTGTTTTTGTGAAGTTTACAAGGTTGTGTGCTAAGTGTATACCAAGTACGAGAAATCAAGAATCACTTTTGGCTTCTCTTGATCCTAAATTGAGAGAAACTTTCGAAGTTTAATCATGGAGAACACTGAGCAGGCATCGGGCAATAATCAGAAGAGAGTTCTAGTTTTGAACTTTGCTAGGCCGAACTTGAGAAAGCTTCTAAAGCGATCGTCAAGCCGGCTATTACTGGGAACTTTGATTTGAAGGAAAGGACCATGCAATTGGTCCAAAACACTTACCAACATTAGGGCAAGCTGCATGAGGATCCCCATAGTTATCTGATGAAGTTCATAGAGCTAGTGAGAATTTCCACTACCAGAGCGTGTCAGATGAATATGTTAAGATGACCTTGTTTTCATTCTCGGTGATTGGTGAAGCCAAGGAGTGGCTTCAAAATGAGCCAGTAGGTTCCATCACCACATGGGAGGCTTTTTCCAACAAATTCATCAACAAGTTTTTCTCTTCAAGGAGAACCAAGGAGTTGAGAGGGAAGATCTCTGAGTTTGCAGAAAGATGGTGAAACCTTAACTCAGGCCTGGGAATGTTACAAGTACTATTTGAGAGATTGTCCGCACCACATGTAGCCTAAGGAGATAATTGGGAACAACTTTATAGAGGGTCTGAAGCCCGATTCAAAGACCTTGCTTGATGCTACCGCACAGGGACAAATCTTGTCCAAGAGCTATGATGAAATTGAGGCTCTTTTGAACCTCACATCAGCAGGGAGTCAGGATTATCAAGGCTCAGGTAGAGGATTCACAGCAGCTAAGGTGCCACGGAAGCTTGAGGTAGATGGTGTTGCGTCTATCCGAGCAGACACTAGCCAGCTGGTGAATGTGATTAGCAAGCTGGTGACCACACCAACAAGAAGCAAAGTACAGTAGGTACGTCAGGTTCAGACTCCACCACCATCAGGCAATGCATGTGGAACTTAATCCTGAATTGGTAATATTTTGTGGGACAACAAGGTCGTGGTAGAGGTTTTTTAGGTTATAGCTATAACTATGGGTGCCGAAATGCAGCTAATCCCTCATAAGGAGGGAATCAGAACTTTCAAAGGCCCTAGAACACGTGTCTAAGGCCTCAGGGCAAGCAGCTGAGCAGTTCTCTTGAAGAAACAATGAAGCAGTAGATTGTGCAGCAGATTCTGGTGGTAAATGAGAGCAAAAGTCCATCCATGAGCTTTAGAGGCAGATGAGGCAATTGGTGCTACAGTGGACGAACAGACCAAAAGGGGAACTTTTGTGTAACACCGAGAAGAAGCCCAAGAAAAATGTGAGTGCAATCTCTTTGTGCAGTGGTAAAGAGCTGGGTGAGGTGATCCCTAGAGAAATGAAGGTTGATGATGAACAAGTTGTAAAGTCAAAGAATGAGGTTAGTGAGGCAAGAAACTCACAACCAAAGTTGTAGTAGCCAGGCCACCTCCTCCATTCCCTTAAAGGTTCAAGAAGCAGAAAGAGGACTCAGCCTGCAAGAAGTTTCTTGACATGTTAAAATAGGTACATATTAACATTTTGTTGGTGGAGCTCTTGTAGGAAGTTCCAATACCTGAAGAACATTGTGGACAACAAGAGGAGGTTAGAAGAGTTTGACACTATGGCTCTTACAGAAAAGTGCAGTTCTCAGGTTCAAAACAAAATTCCTAAGAAGAGGACCTCGGGAGCTTCACCCTTCTAGTGGTGATTGGAGATAAGGAAGTTGGTTTAGCCTTATGTGATTTGGGTGCGAGTATTAATCTGATGCCTGCATCCTTGTTCAGAACTTTAGGACTTGGTGAACCACGTCCTACCATAGTGACTTTGCAACTTGCAGACCGATCTCTTGCCTACCGTGATGGAATAATAGAGGATATCTTGATAATGGTGGGACTCTTTCATCCTTCCAGTGGACTTCATAATCCTAGATTACAAAGCAGATGAATCAGTTCCCTCATTATGGGGAGAGGTTTTTTATCCCCCGCGATGTTGTCATACAGTAAAGATGGGCAAGATGTATATGAGGGTGGATGGTCAGGAGGCGGTCTTCGAGGTGTTTGGAGAAGCAAGGACACCTCCTCACTATGAGGACTTCACAGTTAAGCCAACAGTTGAACCTGGAGGATGCAATCAGTTAGTTGAGCAATGTGGGATGCATGAGAATTTATCAGATCATCAGTTTTGCCACTGTTCCACTCGGATAAAGGAGTGATGGTGACCATAGTCATGCCGTGATATTAAATCAGGCACTACATGGGAGGCAACCCATGAATGTCATGCCACGATTATAACTAAGGTGCTTGCTGGGAGGCAAGCCATCTTTCTAACATTTTTATGTTTTTCTATATTTTGTAGAGACGAATATAGCTTTGGAGGAAAAAAGAGCTGGGAAAATAAGCTAAAGGGTTTAAGTTTGGGGTGAGATACCTGGAGTGGGGTGCCAGGTGTTAAACTCTAGAAGAAAAAGTTGGTAGGTTGGTGCTATGGGTGGCACGCTGCGCTAGCCCCAGTTCCCGAAGAAACTTTTTTTCTAAGTCGGTGGGGCTATAGAAGGGCGGCGTGCTAGGGACATTCTAGTTAAAATATTTTTGGTTAGATAGGTCAATGTTGACCCAAAGACCTTAAAATTACCAAAAACCCATGCCCCACACCTTTATTTAAAATACCATTAATCTTTTTCATTAAAAAGTTGAAAAAAAAGCCAAAAATCCTCTCTTCTCTCCCTCTTAACCCGTAACTCCCCCTTCCTTGTTCCCCTCCATTGTTGTCTTCTCCAAGGTTTGGTGAAGCTCCCATCTCCAACTCAAGTAAGTATCATTTCTCTCTCTTGGTTAGATAATATCAAAAGCATGCTCCCACACCCTTCCTCCCCAAGATTAAATACCCAAATCACTATGATTGGTGAAAAGCTTAAGTTCAATATTGTGGGTTTCATGATCTTTAATGTCATACGTTTTTCCATAATAATGTGTTATAATTGTTGCGTTAACTTATTTTTGGTTGAATAAAATGATTTGAAGTTGTGGGGATAAATAGGGATGGTGAATTGAATTTTGAATTTGTTGGGTAGGTGCATTGATTGTAGAGAAAGAAAATACATGGTTATTGAATTCTTGAATGTGAATAATTCTTGAGTTGTTGAAATTCATAATTAAGTCAATATGGTTGGTAGTAAATTATTGTTGGTTTTTGAATAAATTGAATGTAGCTACTTCCATGTGTGAATTACTTGAATTATGAATTGAAGGAGGAACGTGAGAGGAATGGACAAAGTGAGGCATTCTTGAAAAGCTAAAAGTGAGGGGAAAGTTGAAAAAATTATGAACTTGGTGTAGTTAAAGTTGGTGAATAAATTAGTATTGTTAAGATTAGATGATAATGGGGGAAGTCTTGAGTACCCAATTGGACAAGTCTCACAAGTATGCTAGCAAATTATGTGGGGAAAATTTTGCACCTTTGACACTTAATTCGTTAGCTTTCTGATTCAAGAACTAATTTTGTAAAGTTCTTGATTTTTGATCAGCAGGAGTCATGGCATCGAAAGAAAAGGAAGTGGTGATTGCTACACCAAGCATCAAAAGGCTTCAAAAAGGCCTAAAGGGAGCTAGTTAATCAGCAGCCAAGGCTTGCCCTGCTAGAAGATTTGGAGCAAAGATGGTAGAGCCTCATGGACTTACCTGGTTCAACTCAAAAATGGAGGCTAAGTATGCTCCTAAAAATCAGATTGATCAGGGCCGCCTTACGCTTGAGTTACCTACCATCCCAGACAAGCTCCGTAAGTTGGGAGTTGGATACATCTTTGTTGAGCCGGAGGAGTGCAACCTCACATTGGTGAGGGAATTCTATGCAAACTGGGAAACATCATTTGCAGAGAGCACCAAAGTGAAGATAAGGGGTCAGGTGGTGCGATTTACTTATAAGAGGTTCAATGCTTTCCTTGGCACACATGAGGTTTGACCCTTCAGAGTACTTTTGTTATACCCCGTAAAATTCCCAACACATAGATGGCCTATTCACGTGTTGGTTAAGAGTATTTGAAAGCCATACAAACTAGAAAAAGGCCCGGAAAAAGACCGGACGAGAAACCTGTCGAACCATCGCTGAAGGAGCCGGGGCAGAGCCCCTCCGTGATGGCAACGTGTCACGGAGGTGGAGCCGCCGCGTTGGCTCCGTGACACGTTGGACCTATCCAGGCCCAAGTATATAAAGCCTCCACTTCGGTTCATTTCATTATGATATCAAATAATTTCCAAAACTCGTGAGAAAACAGAGAGGGTGCGAAAGTACTATCAAATTATCGCTCGATTACACAGTCAAACGCGGTCCAAACTCAAATTAACTCCAGATACCGAGGTATTAAGCAGTAAGGAGCATTCCTACGGATTTAGTTTTGTGAAATTCGGCCGACAAATCGTCGTGCTACCGGGCTAAGGTAAGTGAAATTGCTCCAAACTAGTGTCAATATACTCCTATCCCTAAAGTGAGTATTTCTCCCTTCTGGACTTTCGAGAAATAGCAAGTTTTTGACCGTCTTTCGATAAGCCAAAGTTTAGGCTATAAATATATCGAAAGTGACGTTTTCTTTCAGAATATTGGTGTATTTAGTTCTAATTGACATATATGTAAATGCAGTTGGGAGAAATAGCTGGAGTACTGACCGAGCTTCGTCCGTTAGTCGGATAAACCGAGGTTAAGGTATGTAAAGCCATTTTCTTCGGCAAGTTAGTAGTTTTAGCCTTGTATAGCACAGTAAACTTTGTAGTAAAATTCCTGGAGTTGAATATTGAGTATTGTGCAGGTTCAGTAAATCTGGTTTGCGTTGTTATATCGTACTCAGTCCGAAAGCTAGTAAAGCATGCGCCAAAATGACAAGTTAGCATTCTAGACTCAGTATAGCCCAGTATGTGATTAGCAAGCATGTTTCTAGAATAATATGATAGATATTCAGTATAAGAGTTAGTAAAGTAAAATCAGACAGCCAGATAGTATCTTGGCTACAGATTAGCCATACAGACAAATGATATCTTTGCTACAGTATAGCCATATAGTTGGATAGTATCTTGGCTACAGATTAGCCATGCAGTTAGATAAAGATAACAGATTCTGTATAAAGTAGTATGAGAATCAGTATAATACGGAAAGAGATCAGAATAAGAAATCAAAATTCAGATAGTACTTTTTCAGTTTAAACATGCTTGCTATATATGTGCTTATTGTTTGTTGAGACTTGGTTGTGTCGTGAGGGAACCCTTTTGAGCGTCCTCGCCGCCCATGGGTTGGTAACTGTGTCGCCCACTGAGCGGGTGGGTTTACGTCACTCCAAGGAGTGGCATGCTGTCCCCAGTTTGGACGAAGATGGGATGAAGCTTTCCCCATATCAGGTTGATCAACATTACAGTACAAATAGCCCTGTTGTGCGCAAGCGCCTAGGGAACAGATTCAGATACAGTTACAGTTACAGATACAATATAGGAGTCCTCCGGATTTAGACACGGTTATTTATATCAGAGGCTATGGCCCGAACCGGAGACCTAGGGTGCCGGCAGAGGTGCTCGTAGTTAGCAGATGAGTGGAGTGACTTATTTTTGGCTGGTTTTGACCCCGGCAGGGGTATATAGATTGTTTGCTTTCTTGGCACCATCCGGGTTATGGGGGTTGGTATTGGCTCTTGTTTGCTATATATATATATATGTATTTATGTGCTATATATTAGTTAATAGACAGCAGGCCGCCGCGTCTACAGGTACGCTCCTGCCCTATTACAACTCAGAAAGTCTGATTTAGTTCATATCAGTTCTTACAGATTCAGTTATCTCCTGCTATTCAGAATTGCTAGTTATGTTATTTGTATTCAGTTGTATCCAGTTGCTTTGCATAATCGATACCAGTGGTACTGACGCCCATTTGGGGCGCTGCATTACTTGCCTGCAGGTACTCATCGACGAGGAGCCGATCTCTCGTGATCCTAGCCAGCGCAGAGTCATCAGCTCCTGTCATCCAGAGCTTGATATCAGAGGTGTATTTCATTTTCTTTTGTTGTATAGTACGGGTAGGTCGGGGCCCTGTCCCGGCCATCTTATCAGTATTCCTAGAGGCTTGCAGTCTGTGTATATTTCTCTATGGTTAGTTGTGCCGGTCGTGTGAGGCCGTGCGTTTTGTTTAGCTGTTTAGCATTGTTGATTATATTGGCTGTGTGGGGCCATAGTCTGATAGTAGTGGTGACCTTGCCAGTTACGTTGTTATTCAGTATTCTATTGTTGAGTTACAGATAACTAGACAGCATGGTGGCCTTGTCAGCCCGCATAGGTTTCCCCCTTTGTAAATATGTTTCTGGTTAGCTGAAGTTCTATACAGGTGGCTATAGGCCCAGTCGTCCGGAGGCTGTGTTTACAACCGTTATATAGCCCGTTGTTTCCAGGAATCTGAGTTAGAGCTAGCCAGGCACCAGATGTGCTTAGGCTCACCAGTTAGCAGTCTAGGTCCTACTAGGGCACCAGGTGCCAGTCATACCCCCCAAGGCGGGGCGTGACAAACTTGGTATCAGAGCAGGTCGTGTCCCAAGGAGTCTGCAAGCCGTGCTAAGTAGATTCTTGTCTATGGATGTTTTGTGCACCACATACTATAGGCAGGAGGCTATAAGGCATAATAGGATGGTTACTCTTTCTTCATATTCCGTCGTGCCATAGAACAGTACAGTATAGGGTCGAGTTCTTAAAACTTATCATATTCTTTGTCTATAGATATGAATGGCAGACCAGCGTCACGCTGCCACCGGCAGAAAATTAGACACAGCAGCAGGAGAAGGCACCAGCAGGATGCCTCAGTTCCATTCAGAGTCAGCCTGACCTGAGGGCGATATAGAGGCTTCATCACAGCCCTCTCAACAGTCCCCCTCACATCAGGAGCCGTTGGGCACAACACCGCCTCCGATAGCTCCTGTACCTTCGCCATCAGACTAGGAAGTTCAGAGCGTAGTGGTTATGTTGACACAAATGATGGCCACACAACACCAGTCAGTGCCACCTGTAGCAGTAGAGCTTTTAGGTGGGTCAGGTAGTTCTAGGGTCAGGGAGTTTTTGGCACTAGGTCCCCCACAGTTCACTGGGTTAGATCAAGCAGAGGACCCCCAGGATATCCTAGATCAGATGCAGAGAATTTTCCGGGTTATGCATGTGACCCTTACAGAATCAGCTGAGTTGACAGTGTTTCGGTTGCGGGACATAGTTGTATTATGGTACGAGAGTTGGGAAAGGTCTCAAGGGAGAGATGTTGCCCCTCCGACCTGGTCCAGCTTCTCGGAGGCCTTCCTGGACCGTTATTTGCCACGGGAGATCCGACAGGCCCGGATGGATCAGTTTTTGCATTTGGAGTACGGGCAAGGAGTGTACGAGAATATGCCCTACAGTTTGACTCCCTAGCCCGCTATGCTCCAGCTTTTGTGGACACTATGCCATCCAGAGTCCACCGGTTCATTACGGGTCTGAACCCGGAATATATTGAAGCTTGCATGATGGCTACGTTACAAGAAGATATGGATATTTCCCGAGTACAGGCCTTTGCTCAGACTATTGAGGGCCTTAGACAGCGGCAACAGGGCAGTAGACAGACAAATCAGGAACAGCGCCGCAGAGACAGATCAGATGGAATGCAGAGGGAGGTTCAGAGAGGACCCAGGCCCCGATTGTCAGACAGACCCCCTAGACCCCCACCTCCACCACAGCAGCAGCAGCAACGAGGTAGATTTGCTCGTCGAGGGTAGTCAGAGTCTGGTGGAAGTTCTCGAACAGTAGATTCCCCACAGCAGAGAAGGGGAGAGCAGAGTAGATTTACACCCCCACCCTGCTCTAATTGCGACCGACCTCACATCGGAGCTTGTAGATATGGCTCCTCGGGGTGTTATATTTGCGGGCAGGAGGGGTACCGCATGAGAGATTGTCCAGCCAGGGGGCAAGAGAGCAGAGATAGTCAGGACAGGGGATCCGCAGGGCCACAAGCTCCAGCAGCCTCAGCAGGGCATAGGCCCTTAGGTACAACAGGTAGAGGCCGAGGTAGATTAGGAGCCTCCAGTTCAGGTACGGGCTCAAGCCGTACCTATGCATTACCAGGGAGACAGGACTCAGAGGCGTCTCCAGATGTAGTGACAGGTATGATGACTATCTATTCATGCCCTGCTTATGTACTGATTGATCTAGGGTCCACTCTGTCATATATTACCCCATTTGTGGCTCGAAAGTTTAATGTCGCACCAGAGTTATTACAACAACCCTTTTCAGTATCTATACTCGTTGGTGACTCCATTATAGCTAGTAGAATTTATCGAGGGTGTACAGTAGAGGTTGCTGATCGCCAGACTACAATAGACCTGGTAGAGTTAGAAATGATTGATTTCGATGCCATTATAGGTATGGATTGGTTGGTGCCATGCTATGCTAACGTAGAATGTTGGACCAAGACGGTCCGATTCCACTTTCCAGGAGAGGCAGTGCGAGAGTGGAAAGGCAGCACAACTACTCCAAAAGGTAGGTTTATTTCCTACCTTCAGGCAAGGAAATTGATAACTAAGGGATGTATCTACCACCTAGTCGGGGTTCAGGATGTTCGGGTAGAATCTCCGACACTTCAGTCTATTACGATGGTGAATGAATTCCCTTATGTATTTCCAGACGAGTTACCTGGTATTCCCCCAGAAAGGGAGATAGATTTTGCAATTGACCTGCTACCAGGCACTCAGCCTATATCAATTCCTCCGTATCGCATTGCTCCTGCTGAACTCAGAGAATTAAAGGAGCAGCTGAAGGACCTGCTAGATAAGGGTTTTATCAGGCCGAGTACTTCACTGTGGGGTGCGCCAGTTCTATTTGTGAGAAAGAAGGATGGCTCACTCCGCATGTGTATAGATTACTGGCAGCTGAATAAAGTTACAGTAAAGAATAAGTATCCGCTTCCTAGAATAGATGATTTGTTTGATCAGTTACAGGGGGCCAGATATTTCTCCAAGATTAACTTGAGGTCCGGATATCATCAGGTTAGAGTTCGTGAAAGAGACATTCCCAAAATGGCTTTCAAGACCCGATATGGACACTTTGAATTCTTAGTTATGTCCTTGGGTTGACGAATGCCCCAGCAATATTCATGGACCTGATGAATAAAATTTTCATACAATACCTGGACCTGTTCGTGATAGTGTTTATTGATGATATTCTGGTGTATTCTCGCTCTGAGGCAGATCACCAGGCTCATTTATGAATAGTGCTCTAGATTCTCAGGGACCGTCAATATATGCTAAGTTCTCCAAGTGTGAATTCTAGCTGAACTCAGTAGCCTTCTTGGGGCATATTGTGTCGGATGCTGGTATACAGGTTGACACGCAGAAGATAGCAGCAGTTAAAACCTGGCCAAGGCCTACCACTCCGACCGAAGTCCGCAGTTTTCTGGGGTTAGCGGGATATTACAGGAGATTTGTTGAGGGATTCTCTACTATAGCGGCACCTCTGAACAAACTGACGTAGAAAGAAGCAAAGTTTCAGTGGACAGAGGCATGTGAGCAGAGCTTCCAGGAGTTAAAAGACAGATTAACCTCCGCTCCAGTGTTAGCATTGTCGGAAGGTACAGGAGGTTATTCAGTGTATTGCGACACATCAGGCGTTGGGTTGGGTTGTGTGTTGATGCAGCATGGTAAGGTGATTGCGTATGCTTCCAGACAGCTGAGGAAACACGAAATGAATTACCCTACCCACGACCTGGAGTTAGCCGCAGTGATCCACGCCTTAAAGATATGGAGACATTACTTGTATGGCGTCCATGTGGATATTTTCACAGATCATAAGAGCCTACAGTATATCCTCACCCAGAGGGAGTTGAATCTGCGACAGCGTCGCTGGTTGGAGCTATTAAAAGATTATGATGTGGATATTCTGTTTCATACGGGAAAAGCCAACGTAGTGGCAGATGCTCTCAGCCATAAATCCATGGGAAGTTTGGCATATTTGCAGCTTGAGCAGCGGGAGTTGGTTAGGGAGATACATCAATTAGCCAGCCTAGCCGTTCGTATAGCAGACACAGAGGACAACAGAGCGGTAGTTCAGAACACCGCCATGTCATCATTAGTTGTGGAAGTAAAAGAACGACAGTATGAGGATCCTGACCTGATCCAGCTCAAAGACAGAATCCAGTAGGGTAAAGCGCCAGATTTTTAGATAACTGAGGAAGAAGTGCTGTTATGTAAAGGCCGCCTCTGTGTTCCAGATGTTTCAGGGCTCCGCCAACAAATTATGAACGAGGTACATTACGCCCATTATTCTCTTCACCCCGGTGCGATGAAAATGTACCATGATATCAAGGAGAATTATTGGTGGCCAGGAATGAAAAGAGAAATTGCCGAATTTGTAGCCCAGTGTCCTAACTGCCAACAGGTAAAAGCGGAACACCAGAAACCAGGCGGGTTAACTCAGGACATAGCTGTGCCTCTCTGGAAATGGGAAGCAGTGAATATGGATTTTGTAGCAGGATTACCCCGTACCAGACATAGAAACAATTCTATTTGGGTAATAGTTGACAGGCTGACAAAATCAGCTCATTTCCTGCCAGCGAAAGCTACCTTCTCGGCCGAGGATTATGCCGAATTATATATCAGAGAAATAGTTAGATTACATGGAGTGCCAGTATCTATTATTTCAGACAGAGGAGCACAGTTTACAACTAGATTTTGGCAGTCGTTCCGGAGGGGTCTGGGAACGCAGATTAATTTGAGCACAGCATTCCACCCTCAGACAGATGGACAGGCTGAGCGCACTATTCAGACGCTCGAGGACATGCTACGAGCGTGTGTGCTAGATTTTGGAGGTAGTTGGGACGAGCATTTGCCGTTAATTGAATTTGTTTATAATAATAGTTATCACTCAGCCATCCAGATGGCGCCCTTTGAAGCATTGCATGGGCGAAAATGCAGATCGCCGGTTGGCTGGTTTGAAGTGGGAGAATCAGCGTTGATTGGGCCAGATATCATTCAATAGTCAGAGGAGAAGGTAAAGCTTATCAGAGAACGCCTACTGACTACACAGAGCCGCCAGAATCATATGCTGATGTGCGGTGCAGAGACCTGGAATTTGATGTGAATGACTGGGTATTTCTGAAAGTATCTCCAATGAAAGGGGTGATGAGATTCGGCAAGAAAGGTAAGCTCAGTCCGAGATTTGTTGGGCCTTATCAGATTCGTCGAAGGATAGGCTGAGTAGCATATGAGTTGAACTTGCCTCCAAAATTGGAATCTGCACATCCGGTCTTTCATGTATCTATGCTGAGGAAATGCATAGGAGACCCATCCAGAGTAGTCCAAGTCCAGGATATCCAGGTTACGGAAGAGCTGGCCTATGAAGAGGTTCCAGTAGCCATCTTAGACAGACAAATTCGTAGATTGAGAACTAAAGATATTGTGTTTGTCAAGGTATTTTGGCGTAATAGGAACTAAGAGGAAATGACTTGGGAGGTGGAGGAAGATATGAAGACCAGATACCCTCATTTATTTCAAGCCTAGTCAGGCGACAGGTATGTTAGTATTATTATCTTATGTAGTGCCTTATAAATGAGAAGGTCTATTTTAATCTGTCATTTAAATACTATAGTATTGTGTGGAGTACCTGTATTGGACTTTTCTGCATTTTAGGTTTTTGGGATAGTCCATATTACAGGGGAAACTCTGCCGAAATTTTCTAGAAACAAGTTGAGTAAGTTGAGAAGTCCTCTAGATAGAAGTTTACATTTGAGGATGAATGTTCTTAAGGGGGGGAGAATGTTATACCCGGTAAAATTCCCAACACATAGATGGCCTATTCACGTGTTGGTTAAGAGTATTTGAAAGCCATACATGCTAGAAAAAGGCCCGGGAAAAGACCGGACGAGAAACCTGTCTAACCATCGCGGAAGGAGCTGGGGCAGAGCCCCTCCGCGATGGCAACGTGTCATGGAGGTGGAGCCTCCGCGTTGGCTCCGTGACACGTTGGCCCTGTCCAGGCCCAAGTATATAAACCCCTCACTTCGGTTTATTTCATTATGATATCAAATAATTTCCAGAACTCGTGAGAAAACAGAGAGGGTGCGAAAGTACTATTAAATTATCGCTCGATTACGCCGTCAAACGCGGTCCAAACTCAAATTAACTCTAGATACCGAGGTATTAAGCAGTAAGGAGCATTCTTACGGATTTAGTTTCGCGAAATTCGGCCGACAAATCATCGTGCTATCGGGCTAAGGTAAGTGGAATTGCTCCAAACTAGTGTCAATATACTCCTATTCCTAAAGTGAGTATTTCTCCCTTCTAGACTTTCGAGAAATAGCAAGTTTATGACCGTCTTTCGATAAGCCAAAGTTTAGGCTATAAATATATCGAAAGTGACGTTTTCTTTTAGAATATTGGTGTATTTAGTTCTAATTGACATATATGTAAATGCAGTTGGGAGAAATAGCTGGAGTACTGACCGAGCTTCGTCCGTTAGTCAGATAAACCGAGGTTAAGGTATGTAAAGCCATTTTCTTCGGCAAGTTAGTAGTTTTAGCCTTGTATAGAACAGTAAACTCTGTAGTAAAATTCCCGGAGTTGAATATTGAGTATTGTGCAAATTCAGTAAATCTGGTTTGCGTTGTTATATCGTACTCAGTCCGAAAGCTAGTAAAGCATGCGCCAAAATGGCAAGTTAGCATTCCAGACTCAGTATAGCCCAGTATGTGATTAGCAAGCATGTTTCTAGAATAATATGATAGATATTCAGAATAAGAGTTAGTAAAGTAAAATTAGACAGTCAGATAGTATCTTGGCTACAAATTAGCCATACAGACAGATGATATCTTGGCTACAGTATAGCCATATAGTTGGATAGTATCTTGGCTACAGATAAGCCATGTAGTTAGATAAAGATCACAGATTCAGTTAAAGTAGTATGAGAATCAGTATAATACGGAAGAGATCAGAATAAGAAATCAGAATTTAGATAGTACTTTTTCAGTTTAAACATGCTTGCTATATATGTGCTTATTGTTTGTTGAGACTTGATTGTGTCGTGAGGGCACCCTTTTGAGCGTCCTCGCCGCCCCTGGGTTGGTAACTGTGTCGCCCACTAAGCGGGTGGGTTTACGTCACTCCAAGGAGTGGCATGCCGTCCCCAGTTTGGACAAAGATGGGATGAAGCTTTCCCCATATCAGGCTGATCAACATTACAGTACAGATAGCCTTGTCGTGCACAAGCGCCCAGGGAATAGATTCAGATACAGTTACAGTTATAGATACAGTATAGGAGTCCTCCGGACTCAGACACGGTTATTTATATCGGAGGCTATGGCCGAGCCGGAGACCCAGGGGGCCGGCAGAGGTGCTCGTAGTTAGCAGATGAGTGGAGTGACTTATATTTGGCTGGTTTTGACCCGGGTAGGGGTATATAGATTGTTTGCTTGCTTGGCGCCATCCTGCTTATGGGGGTTGGTATTGGCTCTTGTTTGCTATATATATATATATATATATATATATATATATATATATATATATATGTATTTATGTGCTATATATTAGTTAATAGACAGCAGGCCGCCGCATTTATAGGTATGCTCCTGCCCTATTGCAACTCAGAAAGTCTGATTCAGTTCATATCAGTTCTTACAGATTTAGTTATTTCCTACTATTCAGAATTGCTAGTTATGTTATTTGTATTCAATTGTATCCAGTTGCTTTGCATAATCAGTACCAGTGTTACTGACGCCCGTTTGTGGTGCTGCATTACTTGCCTGCAGGTACTCATAGACGAGGAGCCAATCCCTCGTGATCCTAGCCAGCGCAGAGTCATAAGCTCCTGTCATCCGAAGCTTGATATTCAGAGGTGTATTTCATTTTCTTTTGTTGTATAGTACGGGTAGGTCGGGGACCTGTCCCGACCATCTTATCTGTATTCCTAGAGGCTTGCAGTCTGTATATATTTTCCTATGGTTAGTTGTGCCGGTCGTGTGAGCCCGTGCGTTTTGTTTAGCTGTTTAGCATTGTTGATTATGTTGTCCATGTGGGGCCATAGTCTGATAGTAGTGGTGACCTTGCGGGTCACGTAGTTATTCAGCATTCTATTATTGAGTTACAAATAACTAGACAGCATGGTGGCCTTGTCGGCCCGCATAGGTTTCCCCTTTTGTAAGTATGTTTCTGGTTAGCTGAAGTTCTATACAAGTGGCTATAGGCCCAGTGGGCCGGAGGCTGTGTTTACAGTCGTTATATAGCCCGTTGTTTTCAGGAATCTGAGTTAGAGCTAGCCAGGCACCAGATGTGCTTAGGCTCACCAGTTAGCAGTCTAGGTCCTACTAGGGCACCAGGTGCCAGTCATACCCCCAAGGTGGGGAGTGACTACTTTATCTTGCTTGAGAAGCCGCCTTACCATAACCTCTGTCACACAATATGTGGTGGACACTCATCCGCCCGTTGGGAAAGGGACCACAAGGGAACTCACTCCATACTTGCATTCTTGTACTTGAACAAGGAGACGAATGTTTGGATGAAGACAGTTCATGCCGTGTTTCTCCCTGGGAGTCACATGATAGACATCACTAGAGAGAAGGTTGCGCTACTGTACATGTTTATTAAAGGGATACCTAATAACTCTCAAACTCACACTCCTGATAATGTATGAAGCAAACGTTGTCAATACAGAACCCAACAAAGGTTGGGTTCGAACCCATACGGATTATGGTAAGAAATAGACTAAAGCCAGTATTTAAGCTTTTAGGTATGTTATCTTCAAAAAGGGAGTTTATAGAAAACATTTATAAAACAAGATTAAAAATCAGTTGTTGTCTATCATGATTTTCAGTTGACTAGGGTAAGTATCCCCCATGGATTCATAACTACTTCGGGTTTACAATCGTGATCTTTCCCAATGCTTTCTTGTAGAACTGATAACTAGGGTTCATCCAAATAATTGATTCGTCCCTATTGGATGACTATCCTCAATAAGCGGGTTAGGTTTCATGAGTGATTTCAATTCAACTGTTATCAATTTTTCCAAATTAACAGTCTTGCGACCACAGCTCAAGTAATAAAATGACCCATAAAGATTAAGGCTTTGTTGTAATTATTTTTTTCTAATATTTACTTCTCTAGGTTCAAGCAAGTAAAGAATTTGGGAAAGTATTAACATTGCTCTTCGTTAAGAAACATTAAAGATGAAGAGAATGCATAAAAGTGTTTAGCATTGGTTTCGGATCACTTTTTGTAACCTTAGTTTGTTAATCCACTATGGTTCCCACAACCCTAGTTGTGGAGGTTTTAGTCTCTCATGATTTTAAGATTGTTATTAGCATTTATAGAGAAACACATAATTGAATACTTATAACAATGATTGAAAGAAAACCTGCTTTGAATATTGCAAGAATTGATGTTGATTTATCCAAGAACAAAGACTAAATTCAAAGAAACAAATCTCCAAGAATTGAATTAAAATTCAGAACAACTTGTCTCTAATTGCATCTAATCACTTCCTGTTGCTTCTTACCACCTCTATGTGCTGAAAATAACCTAAAAAGTATTTACACAAATAATTGGAATCTTCTCCTAAGTAAATAGGGAAACTACCAAAAACTGCCGCCGCCTTCACCTACGACCCGTAACAGGATTGTATGGGTTGTACCTTGACTCGTACATTGGCTGGCTTCTGTTGAATCTGGCTAAGTGTTGACTTCTAGTACGACTCATACCAAGAACCTACGAGTCATACAATCTTCCCGTGGATTGATCTTGCAATTGCTGACTTCTTCTATTAACTTCCACAGATGGCATAGTATGACTCGTACCTTTGTTCCACGATCGGGGACTCCATCTCATACATTGAGTTCTGCCAGTCTTCTATTCTTCTGGTCATTTCCATGGTTCCTTGGTATGGGTCTTAGGTAGGTCTCACGACTCATGATTGGCAACCGTACCCGTATATTTGGCCTGTGCAATTTCTCCTGGAACTTTCCACGACTGCCATGGTATGGCTCGTACCAGGATGGTATGGCTCGTGCCATGAGTCATAACTTGCCTTTGCTTCACAATTTTCTCATGTGCCTTTGCAAGATTCTCAGTATAGCTCGTACTAGGATTGTACGACTCATATTGGGATCCGTGCTAAGCCACTTTTCTGCATTTTCTCCCTCTTTTGCACAGTTCATCTCCAACATCTATTTTCCCTGAAAACAAAGTAAAAGCACCTGATATCCATATAAATACACCTAAGTCCATGCTACTTTCCACACCTAAGTCCATTCTATTTTCCCAATTTAAGCATCGAAAGTGCTGTAAACTTATAGTACATCAACACCCTCAACTTAACACTTTTGCATGTCCTCAAGCAAAGAAAGGAAACACTAAAAATGACGCTTAACAAGAAAGTAAACCTAGAATACTTACAACCAACACAACATAATTTGCACTATGAACCATAACCAACTATTGACCCTTTTTATGTTCAAACTAAGTCAGCTATGCACACATGTAACTAGAATCAATGACATATGGGGATCAAGACATCCAACTATCCGCAGAGAATTGAGCTATCACCAGTGCTATTCACATAGATATTAGTAAAATAAAACACAAACTAGGTACCCCTCACAACAAATAGAGTCCCTAACAATCACAGATATATAATATGATGAACTTGGAACTAAACAAATGGGACTCTCACTCTCCCAAAGAAGTTTCAAATACTGCACATCGGATATGATAGACTTGCCCAGCTAAACTAGGATCGCTATAGGACTTTGTTTGGCTTGTAATGTAGGCTTTGGGCTAGGTATGGTAAATATGAAATTTTAGTGTCTAAACCCACCTTAGCACTACATACTTGTTGCTCCACTTTACACCTTTCACCCTATTTTCCACTTTTTTCTCCCTTTTCTTCATTTCATGCAATATATGTGTGTGGTGTGTTTTTCTTATTTTTTTCATTCCTTTTTCTCTTGTATATTCTTTTCAGTTTTCTATTTTCAGTAATTTTTTTTCTTGTCACCCACACCTCATTTTTAACATATTTTTCTTTTGTTATACCCCGGAAGCCTAAAGGTCAGACCCGAGAGTTAAAATAGAGAAAAAATAAAATTTAGCATCAGGTCACAGAATGGGTCATGAGGTAACCCGTTGGAGAAGTGCACAAGTCGTGATGTGACTCATGGTGAGGTTTAAGAGATAAATCTAAAAATTTTGGGAAGTTGACCCCTACGGACATGACCACAAGTCGTGGTCAGGCCCCACGACTCGTTAGGTCAGTCGTGGGCAGTGGTGGGTGAGAAAATGAAAGAAAGAGGCAGTGTACTTAATGGAAGGACCCCACGAGTAGTGGTCAGTCACCACAAGTCATGGGGTGAGTCGTGGTCAACTGATGGAGGTTATTTGAAAATCATAGGCAGTGCACCTGGTGAGTGGTGACCACAAGTCGTGGTCAGTCACCACGAGTCGTGGGGTGAGTCGTGGTCAGTTGATGGAGGTTATTTAAAATTCATAGGAAGTGCACCTGACGAGTGGTGAGAATGAGTCGTGGTTACCAGGTAACAAGTTGTTCAGTCTCCCGTTACGAGCCCAAAAGACTTGAGAAGTAGTGAACCTGAAGGATGACTCCACGAGCCGTGGCCCATGATGACGATTCGTTAGGTCTCTCCTTGGGACCAGCTGGCAGTTATTTTTTGTGAATTTAGTAAGGGCTTTTCCATAATTCTTAAGTTCCTAAGGCCTAAACTACGTTGTTTTGAGTTATGAATGATGACTTTTAAAGGGGTTAAGTTCATTTTAGGCCATATACATTCATGCAGGGTGGGTAGAAGGTGAGAGAGGATGATCAAGCTTAGTGTTCTTCAATTTCTTTTCAATTCCTATTGGGCATTTAAAGAAGTGTAAGAATCATCTACCACCAGGTATATAGGGTTATGAATGGGTAATTCCTTTCATACCCATGCCCAATCCCTCTATAAATCATGAATTTCCTATGTCTAATCTATGGGATTTTAACCCAATGCATAAAATTCCTAATTTCCTACATAGTATGATTTAATTATGTTTCTACTACTAAATTATGAAGCATGGGAAAGTTTTATATTATTTTCAATCAAAAATCATATTTCTAGTTTTATGAATTAAAAAGCCCATTGATAAGAAGTTCATGAAAGATGAGATTTTTGATGAATGTATGATGATGATGAGATATTATGATGAAAAGCATGTTATAAAGCTACCCATATTTATAATCATGTTTTCAATGTGAATTGAGTATTTCCAAGCATGATAAAGTATTGGGCAATGCCCTCATGTCAAGTATGAATTATGATTTCCCAAATTAAGCTTACCACATGGTTTTGGAGAGAAGACTCACTATTATCTTTCAGTTTGTGGTATGATTTGAGTTAAAGCTTCTCATATGCATGATTTCACATTTGAGATGTATTTGATTATAGAGCTTCGTCAATAGACGATGTTGAGCTTCGTTAAAAAATGATGTAGAGCATATGCATATTTTTGGAAGTAGTGTCTAGCACTTAGTAGGATAAGGGCCGATCACCCTATGCGTCAGAACTATGCGCCAACATAGGTTTATATTTTTATACATATATTACTTTGGGACCTCCATTGTGAGCTATCCCTGGCCCTATTGGCCCACGAGCTTGATATCGATATCATGGTATCGTTTCTAGCCTTGGAAAGGCTTTGGATGGCTCTACCCACTTGAGTGTGATAGTTGGGACCACGAAAGCTCTATCGTGGTATGTCAGTTAAAAGACGAGTCTCCCATTGTTCCTCATGATTTTAGTTATGCATTTTCATCATTCTTGAGATTTATATATTGATATTCTAAAGCAGGTTTGACTCAATGTTCAGTTTTACTTATAAATATTAGATTTCAGCTTTGAGTCAATCGATTCTATTATGATTTCATTTTATGTTATGTTATGATGAGAACTTGATTTCATAAAGAATGCATGCAAGCCCTACTCTCAAATTCTTAATGTTTATGTTTTACATTATGCATTGTCTTTAAATGATCTTACTTAATTAAGCGATTTTACTTACTTTTCATACTCGGTACATTCCACGCGCTGACCGCATTCTCTATGCTGTATCATTTCATGATACAAGACCAGACTCTCAGGCTCAGCTCCATTTGTAGTCAGTGTTCAGAGTTAACATCTTACGTTGTGAGTGAGTCCTTATCTCCCGTGGACTAGACTATTCAGCTTTTCTTTATGTATTTCAGTTTTGGATTGTTGAGTTAGTTGCGGTCTTGTCCCATCAACTCGTCATGTTTAGAGGTTTTTCAGACATATGTATGTATTCAGCTTCAGATTGTGTATTCTGATGTTATGTTTAATTTAGACTTTTGCTATGATTCCCGTATTGGTTCTTCAGTTTTATTGATTGAGTTAGATGTATGCTTATGCCATGGGTCGACTTGGGGTCTCTCGGGACTCCTTGTCCAGTGTTGCGATCCTGGCCTCTGTTTGGGTCGTGAAAAACTTGGTATCACAAAAATAGGTTTGAAGTGTCCTAGGGTATCTGAAAGCCGCATTTAGTAGAGTCTTTTTCATGGGTGTAAAGCGCGGCACACTTATGACGAAGTGGCTACGAGATGTTTAGGAAATGTTCCCTTCTTTCATGATTTATGTTGTGCGATGAAATGTCTCCCTATCCTTCTAATTTATGCTATTCGCGATTGAATAATCATGGATCCCAAAGAGTAAATGGTAGAAGGATTGGGAATGAAGAAGGCCACGAGGATGGAGATGGAAACGTGCACTAGCAGGCCCGACCAGTTCAGGAGCACCAGGCACCGGAGCCGGTTGCCCATGTTGAGTTTCGGGCAGCTATTCAGATGCTCGCGCAGGCCTTGACCATTCAAGTCAATCAGCAGGTGGTTGCACATATTTTGCAAAACGTAATGCACTAGTGGCTCGAGTTAGAGATTTCTTGAGAATGAACTCGCCAGAGTTCCTTGAGTCAAAAGTAGATGAGGACGTGCATGAGTTCATAGATGAGATTGTGAAGATCACCTAAGTCATGGGGGTGAATGGAGTTGAGGGGGCGGAGTTGGCCTCATACCAATTGAAAGGGGTTGAGCACATCTGGTTTCTCCAATGAAAAGATAGTAGGGTCGCAGGAGCAGGCCCTGTCACTTGGAAAGATTTCCATATTGCATTCTTAGATCGGTTCTTCCCTCATGAGATGAGGGAGCTAAAGGTAGTTGAGTTTGTAAATCTGAAGCAAGGGAGGATGGAGGTGTAGGAGTATGCCCTTGAGTTCACTCGCCTATGGAAGTATGCCCCGGAGTTAGTGGCTTATAAGATGGCGCGGATGAGCAGGTTCGTTGATGGAGTGGCGAGCTATTTGTACAAGGATTGTAGGACCACCATGCTCCATCAAGACATGGACTTTCCTCGGATGGTTTTGTACACCCAGCAGATGGAGGCGGTGTATATGAGGGAGAGGGAGGCCAAGAGGGCCAGGACTAATAGTCACAAATTCTCATAGCTGAGGTCAGGTGGTGGGCACCGGCAAAAGACCCACCAGAGGTCATTAGCCCCAGCATCTTTAGCATTGAGCATGCTATCTAGACGGAGGCACGATTAGAGGGGGCGAGCATTAGGCTCGAGGGGTCAGAGCAGCAGACCCATAAATCCTAGCATCCAAGCTTACCGCAAGTGTGGTTGGGGCACACGGGCCAGTGCTTGGCAGGTTCAGGTGCTTGTTTCGGGTGTGGGAAGCCCGAACACATGCATAAAGATTTCCCATCCATGAGACATGATTAGGATGGGGGCCGAGGCCCAGCTTCTAGTGTAGCAGCCCCTCCCGCATGCTCAGCACATCAGGGGGCTTCTACTAGCACAGGTGGCGGTCAGCGCAAGAACAGATTCTGTGCCTTAGCATCCCCCCAAGAGCAAGAGGTCTCCCCGGATGTGGTCACTGGTATGTTACGAGTTTTCCATCTTGATGTTTATGCTTTGTTATGTGGGAAGTAGCTTCAGAGTCAATCCCGAAGTATTGTCAGAACCCTTCTCAGTTTCTACTCCTTGTAGGTGACTCAATTGTAGCTAGACGGGTGTATGGAGGTTGCCCAGTATCATTCCTTCAGAAGGTCACCTCAGCAGATTTGATAGAGTTAGCCATGATCTATTTTGATGTTATCCTTAGCATGGATTGTTAGAATGGAAGGGTAGTTCAGCCGTGCATGTAGGTCGTTTCATTTCCTACCTTAAGGCCAGAAAGATGATTTCTAAAGGTTGTGTGTACCATCTAGTTAGGATTAAGGATGTTGAGTCTGAGACCCTGATTATCCAGTCAGTCCCAATAGTATGTGAGTATCAGGAAGTCTGCCCAGATGATTTATCGGGAATCTCTCCCGAGCGGGAGATTGATTTTGGTATTGACCTTCTTCCTGACATGCAACCTATATCTATTCCTCCCTATATAATGGATCCATCCGAGATAAAGGAAGAGAAGTTGAAGGACCTGTTAAATAAGGGTTTCATTAGATCGAGAAAGTCCCTATTGGTGTACCAGTTCTTTTTGTCTGAAGAAAGATGGTTCTCTTTGTTTGTATTGATTATCGACAATTGAATAAAGTCACCATCAAGAACAGGTACCCTTTACCCAGGATTCATGATTTATTCTACTAGCTTCAGGGTACCAAGTGTTTCTCAAAGATAGATCTCAGATCCGGGTATCATCAACTCAGAGTTCAGGAGAGTGGCATTTCGAAGATAGCCTTCAGGACGCAGTATGGTCATTATGAGTTTGTAGTTATGTCTTTTGGACTAACGAATGCTCCTGCAGCTTTTATGGACTTAATGAACAGGGTGTTCAAGCCATACTTGGATATGTTCGTGATTGTGTTTATTGATGACATCCTGATATACTCTTGGAGCGATGAGGAACATGCTGCTCATTTGAGAACACTGCTTCAGACTCTCAAGGATCGTCAATTATATGCTAAATTTAGCAAGTGCGAGTTTTGGTTGGACTCAGTGGTGTTTTTGGGCCATGTGGTATCAAGTGAGGGCATGAAGGTGGACTCTCAAAAAAATGAGGCGGTGTGAAGAATTGGCCTAGGTCGGTGAATCCTTGAGATATTCGGAGTTTCTTGGGTCTAGACGACTATTATCGAAGATTTGTTGAAGGCTTCTCACCTATTGCAGTACCCTTGACCAAATTGACCCAGAAGAAGGTGAAACTCCAATGGTCAGAGGCTTGTGAGAAGAGTTTCCAAGAGTTGAAGA
Source organism: Datura wrightii (assembly GCA_035772735.1). Lineage (NCBI taxonomy): Eukaryota > Viridiplantae > Streptophyta > Magnoliopsida > Solanales > Solanaceae > Datura > Datura wrightii. Next base: position 61,298,740 of record JASDFA010000016.1, on the reverse strand, counting down.
CCCGACTTACTTCAGCACCAGTGTTAACTCTACTCGAGGGTATCGATGGGTTCATGGTGTATTGTGATGCTTCAATGATCGGACTTGGGTGTGTGTTGATGCAGCGCGGGAAAGTTATAGCATACGCCTCCAGATAGCTAAAGGTTCATGAGAAGAATTACCCAACCCATGATCTTGAATTGCTCGCGGTGGTATTCGCCTTGAATATACGGAGACATTATTTGTACGGGGTCCACGTGGATGTATTTACGGACCATAAGAGCTTACAATATGTGTTCACGTAGAAGGATCTTAGTCTTTAGCAAAGGAGGTGGTTGGAGCTACTCAAGGACTATGATATGAGTGTCCTTTACCACCTGGGTAAGGCCAATAGTAGCGGACACACTTAGTAGACTCTCTATGGAGAGTGTGTCTCATGTGGATGAGGGGAAGAAGGAGCTGGTGAAAGACGTGCATCGACTTGCAAGGTTGGGAGTTCGGTTGGTTGACTCGACCGATGGCGGTGTTATTTTTAGAACAGATTAGAATTGTCCTTGGTGACTAATGTAAAATCTAGACAAGATAAGGACCCAATTTTGGTAAACTTGAAGAAATCCGTTTAGAATCAGAAGGTGGAGGTCTTCTCAAAAGGGGGAGATGGTGTGCTTCAGTACCAGGGTCGCCTATGTGTTTCGGATTTTGATGATTTGAGGAGCCAAATGTTGCACGAGGCTCATGGATCCAGGTATTCTATCCATCCAGGTGCCACCAAGATGTACCATGACTTAGGGAAGTCTATTGGTGGAACGGAATGAAGAAGGACACCGCGGAGTTTGTAGCAAAGTGTCCAAACTGTCAGCAAGTAAAGGTCGAGCACCAGAGATCGGGAGGTGTTCTTCAGGATATCAGTATTCCTTCTTGGAAGTGTGAAGAAATTAATATGGACTTCATCACAAGTCTACCTCGTACTCGTCGATAATATGACTCCATTTGGGTTGTGGTAGATAGGATGACCAAGGCTGCTCATTTTCTACCGATCAAAACCACGAATTCGATGGAGGATTACGCCAAACTATATATTCGGGAGCTAGATCGATTGCATGGAGTGCCCTTATCCATCATTTCAGATAGAGGTACTCAATTTACCTCTCAGTTTTAGAGGTCATTTCAAAAAGGGCTTGGTACACAAGTTAAGCTCAACACATCATTTCACCAGCAAACAGATGGTCAAGCAGAGCGGACTATTCAAACTCTCGAGGACATGTTGAGACCATGCATAATCAACTTAAAAGGTAGTTGGGATGATCATTTTCCCCTTATTGAGTTTGCCTAGAACAACAACTACCATTCCAGTATTCAGATGGTGCCGTTTGAGGCTCTTTATGGGCGGAGATGCAGATTGCCCATTGGTTGGTTTGAGGTTGGTGAAACGGCGATGGTAGGACTAGATTCGGTTCATCAGGCTATGGAAAAGGTTCAGTTGATAAGGGCCAGGTTGAAAACTACTCAGAGTCGCTAGAAGTCCTACGCTGATGTGAGGAGGAGAGAACTTGAGTTCAAAGTGGATAACTGGATGTTTTTGAAGGTGTCACCCATGAAGGGAGTGATGCGGTTTGGAAAGAAGGAAAAACTCAGCCCTCGTTATGTTGGCCCCTACCAAATTGTGAAACGGGTTGGCAAGGTAGCATATGAATTGGAGTTGTCCTCAGAATTATCTTCTATGCATCCTGTATTCTATGTATCACTCTTTAAGAAGTGTTTGGGTGATCCAGCTCTAGTTGTCCCGGTGGACAGTGTTGGTGTGAAAGACAGCCTTAGTTATGAGGAGGTTCCGGTAGAAATACTGAATCGTCAAGTTCGAAGGCTAAGGAACAAGGAAGTAGCTTCAGTTAAGGTGTTATGGAGGAATCTGCATTTTGATGGAGCTACATAGGAAGACGAAGCGGATATGATGGCTAGATACCCACATTTATTCTCTACCGGCTCAGTTCCAGCTTGAGGTATCGGTTTTTCTCTCAAACTTTATTTAGTTTTCATGTTCAGTTCATGTATCCAAGTTTCTTTTATATATGTGGATGTATGTATGATTCGTGAATTCAGTTCAGCTATGTAGTTTGAATCGGAGATAGTCATTCTGTCAGTTTTCAGCTTAAATGATCAGTATTTGAATGTGATTGCATTTCTCTGCTTTTCTGTATGTTTTCCAACATTTGAGGACGAATGTTCCCAAGGGGGAGATATCGTTATACCCCGGAAGCCCAACGATCTGACTTGGGAGTTGAAACAGAGAAAAATTAAAAAATCTTGCATCAGGTCACAAAACGGGTCGTGAGTTGACCCGTTGGAGCAGCCCACGAGTCGTCATGTGACTCATGGTGAGGTTCATGAGATGAATTTGAAAATTTGGAAGTTGACTCCCCACGGACATGACCACGAGTCGTGGTCACGCCCCACGACTTATTAGGTCAGTCGTGGGTAAGAAAAAATGAAGAAAGAGGCAGTGTACTTAACGCAAGGACCCCTCGAGCGTGGTCAGTCACCACGAGTCATGGGGTGAGTCGTGGTCATCCGATGGAGGTTATTTGAAAATCATAGGCAGTGTACCACAAGTCGTTACCACAAGTCGTGGTCACTAAGTAACGAGTCGTTAAGTCTCCCGTTATGAGCCCAGAAGACTTGAGAAGCAGTGAACCTGACAGACGACTCCACGAGTCATGGCCCATGATGACGAGTTGTTAGGTCCCTCGTTGGGACCAGCTGGTAGTTATTTTATGTGAATTTAATAAGGTATTTTTCATAATTCCTAATTTCCTAAGGCCTAAACTACGTCATTTTGAGTTATGAATGATGACTTTTAAAGGGGTAAAGTTCATTTTAGGACATATTCATTCATGCATGTAAGGTAGAAGGTGAGAGAGGGTGATCAAGCTTAGTGTTCTTCAATTTCTCTTCACTTCCTAGTGGACATTTAAAGAAGTGTAAGAATTAGCTACCATCCGGTATGTAGGGTATGAATGGGTGATCCCATTCACACCTATCCCCAATCCCTCTCTAAATTATGAATTTCCTACGTCTAATCTATAGGGTTTTAACCCAATGCATGAATTTCCTAATTCTCTACATGGGTATGATTTAATTATGTTTCTACTACTGAATTAGGAAGCGTGTACAATTTTTATATTGTTTTCAATCAAAAATCATGTTTTTAGTTTTATGAATTAAAAAGCCCATTGACGAGAAGTTCATGATAGATGAGATTTATGATGAATGTATGATGATGATGAGATATTATGATGAAAAGCATGTTTTAAAGCCACCAATGTTTATAATCATATTTTCAATGTGAATTGTGTATTTCCAGAATAAAAAAGTAATGGGCAATGACCTCATGTCAAGTATGAATTATGATTTCCCAAAATTAAGCTTACCTCATGGTTTTGGAGCGAAGACTCACTATTATCTTTCAGCTTGTGGTATGGTTTGAGTTAAAGCATCTCATATGCATGATTTCATATTTGAGATTTATTTAATTATTGAGCTTCATTAATAGATGATGTTGAGCTTCATTGAAAAATGATGTAGAGCATATGCATGTTTTTGGGAGTAGTGTCTAGCACCGAGTAGGCTAAGGGTCGATCACCCTATGCCTTAGAACTATGCGCCAACTTAGGTTTATATTGTTATACATATATTACTTTGGGACCTCCCTTGTGAGCTATCCCCGACCCTATTGGCCCACGAGCTTGATATTGATATCATGGTATCATCCCTAGCCCTAGCAAGGCTTTGGACGGTTCTACCCACTTGAGTGTGATAGTTGGGACCCCGTAAGCTCTATCGTGGTATGTCGGTTAAAAGACGAGTCTCCCATTGTTCATCATGATTTCAGTTATGCATGTTCATCATTCTTGAGACTTATATATTGATATATGTTCTAAAGTAGGTTTGACTCAATGTTCAGTTTTACTTATAAATATCAGATTTCAGCTTTGAGTCAATTGGTTCAGTTATGATGTCATGTTATGTTATGTTATGATGAGATCTTTATTTCAGAAAGAATGCTTGCAAGCCCTACTCTCAGATTCTTAATGTTTATGTTTTACATTATGCATTTTCTTTAAATGATTTTACTTAATTAAGAGGTTTTACTTATCTTGCATACTCGGTACATTCCATGTACTGACTGTATACTTTATGTTGTATCGTTTCATGATACAGGACCCGACTCTCAGGCTCAGCCCCGTTCGTAGCCAATATTCAGAGTTAACATCTTACATTGTTTTTGAGTCTTCATCTCCCGAGGACTAGACTAATTCAGACTTTCTCTATGTATATTCAGTTTCTGCTTTATTGAGTTAGTTGGGGTCTTGTCCCATCAACTCGTTATGTTAAAGGCTTTTCAGACATATGTATGTATTCAACTTCAGATTGTGTATTATGATGTTATGTTAAATTTAGAGTTCCGCTATGATTATCGTATTAATTCTTTTGTTTTATTGATCGAGTTAGATGTATGTTTATGGCATGGGTCGACTTGGGGACTCTCGGGACTCCTTGTCCTGTGTTGCGATCCGGGCCTCCGTTCGGGTCGTGACACCTTTCTTTTTCTTTTTTTACCTCCCCACAATCTATGCACCCCTACTATAGCCATCCTCATCTTAGGAATTTTGTGAGGGTTAAGGTTCACAATGTCCAAGGAGGGACTAGGGCCCAAACAAGTTTATTATAAAAAAATGGGTAAGGTTACTTGGTTAATCAAAGTAAAATGGTTAATATAAGGCTCAAAATTGGAATCAAGGGATTCATCACCATTTTGTAGGGTCATATAAGCTGAAGTATCCAATCAATCAATAACAGCCTATGATCATCTCCTAACCAAGTATCCTAAAACCTATGCAAAGAGCAACCGGGTAAGTTCTAGATCCTTAATGCAGAATTGAACTAGGTATACAACCTCACTCAGTCATGGTACCGATTTTCATTGGATCTACCTATCCAGTTAATGCACGGCTAAAGTACAACTAGTCATGCTCATAATATAAATTCCATACAAAGATCCACAAAAGTCATGCAATTGTAATTAAACTACACAACTAACATAAAAAAATTTCAACAGGGTCAATTTTTTAAAAAACATCAAACTAGTGCATTTATTGGCTGCAAAGTAATTCTAAGCTACTACTAATTAAACAATATCAATCTAAACATGCCGGTTCTTCTAGATAGCATGTCCGAGGGAAAAGAAACACGACAAGGAAAGCCCTCAGATGAATCAAAAATTCCAGAAATATACAAGTACACACCCCCTTTGAAAAACATGCTTCATCCCCAAAGCATAAAATATATAAGCACAAGGGATAGGGACATACCTGTGGCTACTCAGAATTCACCTTCCATGGGTTGCCTCCCTTGCAATGCCTGATTTAATAGTGCAGCATAATGTAACTTCCAAGATCATTCAGGCGTCATCAAGGTACACCGACTCAATTCCTCGTATCTCTTCGGTGTCTCCCAAATACAACTTTAATCTTTGCTCATTCATCTTGAACCTCTTTACCATCTTTATTTTCAAGCTCCGCTGGACCATATGGGGACACATTCACCACTCTATATGGTCCCATCCCTTATAGAGCATTTACCAATTCCGTGTACCCCGGTACTCCATCTCCTTCATAATTCATCAAGACGGATGCAGGTGTATTAATATTCATCATCTCTCCCATGGACACTAGCAGCCTCTTGTCTTCCATCTGGGTGCTCGCACATGTGGTTCTTGAGGCAAGGCTTCCTTGCTGTAACCTAAATGAATCACAGGAGAAAAAGAAAATGTAAATGAGGAAATAACAACAAAAAAGTTAAACACAAGCAATTAATCTATTATTAAGCCGTATTCCTCGGCAACGACGCTACTTTTAGACAATGCTCAAACTCACACTCCTAATAAAGTATGAAGCAGACGTTGTTAATAAAGAACCTAACAAGGGTTGGGGTCAAACCCACAGGGAATATGGTAAGACATAGACTAGCACAAGTATATAAGCTTTTAGGTATGTTATCTCCAAAAAGGGGCTTTATAGAAAACAATTCTAAAACAAGATTAAAATTCAATTGTTGTTTACTAAGATTTGCAATTAACTAGGATAAGTGTTACCCATGGGTTCATAACTACTTCGGGTTTACACTCGTGATCTATCCCCATGCTTACTTGTAGAACTGATAACTAGGGTTCATCCAAATGATTGATTCGTCCCTATTGGATGACTATACTCAATCACCGAGTTAGGTGTCATGAGTGATTTCAATTCAACAATTATCGATTTGTTCCTAATTAACTATCCTGCGACTGCAGCTCAAGTTATACAATGACCCATAAAGATCAAGGCTTTGTTGTAATTCTTTGTTGCTAATCTATACTTCTATAGGTTCAAGCAAGTAAAGAATTCTGGCAAGTCTTAAGTTGCACTTTGTTAAGAAATATTAAAGATGAAGAGAATACAATACAAATGTTTAGCATTGGATTCAAATCACTTTGTGTAATCCTAGTTTGTTAATCCAGTATGGTTCCCACAACCCTAGTTGTGAAAGTTTTATCATCTCATGATTGTAAATTATTATAAGCATTCATAGATAAACAAATAATTGAATACTTACAACAATGATTGAAAGAAAACCTTCTTTGAATATTTCAAGAATTGATGTAGAATAATCCAAGAAAAAAGAAGAAATTCAATGAGAGAAATCTCCAAGACTTGAATTAAAATTTACAACAACTTGTCTCTAATTGTGACTAATCACTTCCTGTCTCTTCTTATCGCCTTTCTGTATTGAAAATAACCTAAAAAGTATTTACACAAATTATTGGAACCTTTTCCTAAGAAAATAGGGAAACTACCAAAAACTGTCGCTGCCTTTACCTACGATCCGTAATAGAATTGTACGGGTCATACCTTGACTCATACATTGGCTTACTTCTGCTAAATTTGGCTAACTGTTGACTTCTAGTACGACTTGCACCAAGAACCTATGAGTCATACAATCTTCTTGTGGATTGATCTTGCAATTGATGGCATCTTCTGTTAACTTCCATAGATGGGATGGTACAACTGATCCCTTTATTCTCCGATCCGTGACTCCTTCTCGTACATTGAATTCTACCAGTCTTCTATTATTATGGTCTTTTCCATCGTTCCTTAGCATGGGTCTTAGGTAGGTCTCACGAATCATGATTGGCACCCATACCAGGATACTTGGCATGTGCAATTTCTCCTGGAATTTTCCATGACTGCCATGATACGACTCGTACCAGTATGGTACAACTCGTTCCATAAGGCGTAACTTGCCTTTGCTTCACAATTTTCTCCTAGGCCTTTCTATGATTCTCAGTACAGCTTGTACCAGGATGGTATAGCTCATACTGAGATCTGTACTAATCCACTTTTTGCATTTTTCTCCATATTTTGCACAATTAAGTTCCAACATCTATTTTCCCTGAAAATAAAGTAAAGCACCTCATATCCATATAAACACACCTAAGACCATACTATTTTTCCAGTATTAAGCATTGAAAGTGCTGTAAACTCATACCACATCAACACTGTCAACTTAATACTTTTGAATGTCCTCAAGCAAATAAAATAAACACTAAAAATGATGCTTAACCAGAAAGTAAACCTAGAATAGTTACAGCCAACAAAACAAAATTTGCACTATGAACCATAACCAGCTATTGATCCTTTTTCTATTCAAACTAAGTCAGCTATGCACACATGTAACCACAATCAATGACATACAAAGTTCAAGATATGGAATCCAACTATCAGTAGAGAATTGAGCTTTCACCAATGTTATTCACCTAGATAATTAGTAAAATACAACACAAACTAGGTAGCCTCACAGAAAATGAAGTCCCAACACTTACAGATATATAATATGATGAACTTGGGAATAAACAAATGGGACACTCACTCAGTAGAAATGCTCCCTGCAGCCTTATACTTCGATACCCGAAGTTAATTTGACTTTGGATAGCGTTTGATGGCGTAATCAAATGGACATTTATGTTAACCCTTCGTCTTCTCTATTTTCTGGTTGTTTAACTTATAAAATATCATGAAAATGAAGAGTGAGGCCTTCATATACTTGGAGCCCGAAGCATGGCAACATGGAACGCTGGCCATCGCGCCAATCTAGATCCGTGCCACATTGGCCATCACGGAGGAGGGGCCTCCGTGCCACGTTGTCCATCGCGGAGGAGGGGCCTCCGTGCCACGTTGCCCCGTTGGGCAGCTCGGTTCGGCCTCCTCTTATGAAAATCTGACTTGGCACTCGTTTGGCCTTTCCACCGGCCCTTTTCTCGCACATATAACATTCTAAAACTCTCAACCAACATGCGAATAGGCCAACTAAGTGCTAGAAACCTACGAGGTGTAACATCCTCCCCCCCTTAAGAACATTCGTCCTCGAATGTTAACTTCTGCTTGCAAGAATCTTAACTTGCCACTATTTATTCTGGAAAAATTTCAGCAGAGTCTCCCCTATAATATGGACTATCCGAAAATCCTGAAATGTAGAAAAGTCCAATACAGGTACTCCACATGATACTATAGTATTCATTTCACAATAAACTGGAGTAAGCTACTCCACATTTACATGAATATAAAACAACTCATGAAACAACAATAACAACATACCTCTGGCTGCACAATCTGACTAAGTCTGGAATAACTGAGGATATCTGACTTTCATATCATCTTGTGCTTCCCAAGTCATCTCCTCTCGGTTCCTATTATGCCACAACACCTTGACAGAAGCAACATCTTTAGTTCTTAACCTACAGATCTTTCGGTCTAGTATGGATACTGGAACTTCCTCATAAGCTAACTCTTCTGTGACCTGAACATCTTGGACTGGGACAATTCGGGAGGGATCTCCTATGCACTTCCTCACCATTGATACGTGGAAAAATGGGTGAAAAAATTCTAACTCTAGAGGTAAATCCAATTCATATGCCACTTGGCCTATCCTTCGGCGGATCTGATAAGGCCCAACAAACCTCGGGCTAAGCTTGCTTTTCTTGTCAAATCTCATCACACCCTTCATCGGTGAAACTTTCAGGAATACACAGTCACCCACATTAAATTTCAAGTTCCTGCGCCACACGTCAGCATAAGATTTCTGGCGGCTCTGAGTAGTCAGTAGACGTTCCCTGATAAGCTTTACTTTCTCCTCTGACTGATGAATAATATCTAGCCCAATCAATGCTAATTCTCCTACCTCAAACCAACCAGCTGGAGATTTGCACTTCCGCCCATACAATGCTTCATAAGGCGCCATCTGAATTGCTGAATGATAACTGTTATTATAGGCGAACTCAATAAGAAGTAGATGCTCATCCCAGCAACCTCCAAAATCTAAAATACATGCTCATAACATGTCCTCGAGCATCTGGATGGTACGTTCTGCCTGCCCGTCTGTCTGAGGATGGAAGGCTGGGCTCAGGTTCACCTGCGTCCCCAAGCCTCTCTGAAATGATTGCCAAAACTTAGCTATAAACTATGCCCCTCTGTCGGAGATAATTGACAATGGAACACCATGCAATCTGAATATTTCTTTAATATACATCTCAGTATAATCTTCGGCTGAAAAGGTAGTCCTTACTGGCAGAAAGTGGGTTGATTTTGTCAACCTGACAACAATTACTCAGATCGAATTATATTTACGCCTGGTGCGAGGTAATGCTGCTACGAAATCCATATTAACTGCTTCCCATTTCCATAGAGGCACGACTATATCCTGTGTCAGTCCGCTTGGTTTTTGATGTTCAGCTTTTACCTGTTGGCAATTGGGACACTGAGCTACAAATTTTGCTATCCCCATTTTCATTCTAGTCCACCAGTAAATCTCTTTTACATCCTGGTACGTCTTTGTCGAACCTGGATGGAGAGAATAACGGGCATAGTGTACCTCGCCCATAATTTTCTAGCGAAGCCCTACGACATCTGGAACACAGAGGCGATCCCTATATTTCAAAACTCCATCCTCGGTTACCTGGAAATCTGTCACTTCCCCTTGCTGAACCCTGTTTCTGAGCTAAACCAGGCTAGGATCTTCATATTGCTGTTCCTTCACTTCCATAACCAAAGACAACACTGCGGTGTTCTGGATTACTGCTCTATTTTCTCCTGTTTCTGCTATACGAACGACTAAATTGGCTAACTGATGCAATTCTCAGGCCAATTTCCACTTCTCGAGCTATAAGTATGCCAAACTTCCCATAGATTTACGACTAAGGGCATCTTCTACAACATTGGCCCTTCCTGGGTGATATAAAATATTCACATCATAATATTTCAACAGCTCCAACCAGTGACACTGCTGCAAATTCAACTCTTTCTGGGTGAAGATATACTGTAGGATTTTATGATTAGTGAAAATATCCACGTGGACACCATAAAAGTAGTGTCTCCATATTTTCAGGGCATGATTACCGCGGCTAATTCCAGGTCATGGGTAGTATAGTTCTTCTCATGCTTCCTCACCTACCTGGAAGCATAGGCAATCACTCTACCATGCTGCATCAAAACACATCCTAACCCAACACCCAAAGCGTCACAATAAACTGCATAACCCTCTGTTCCTTCTGGCAACGCTAACACTGGTGCTGATGTCAACTTGTCTTTCAGTTCCTGAAAGCTCTACTCGCACACCTCAGTCCAGTGAAATTTTGCTGCCTTCTACGTCAGTTTAGTTAAGGGTGCTGCTAAAGTGGAAAATCCTTCCACGAACCTCCTGTAATACCCAGCTTATCCCAGGAAATTACGTACTTCGGTCGGAGTGGTAGGTCTAGGCCATGTTTTCACTGCTTCTATCTTTTGTGTGTCTACCTGTATACCCGCATCTGACACAATATGGCCCAAGAAGGCTACTGAATTCAGCCAAAATTCATATTTAGAAAATTTCGCGTATAGCTGGTGGTCTCTGAGAATCTGGAGCACTGTCCGCAGATGATCCTGGTGGTCTGCCTCTGAGCGAGAATATACCAGAATATCATCAATAAATACTATCATGAACAAGTCCAGATATGGTCTGAAGATACTGTTCATCAGGTCCATAAACACTGCTGGGGCATTTGTTAGTCGGAAGGACATGATTAGGAATTCAAAGTGCCCATATCTGGTTCTGAAGGCAGTCTTTGGAATATCGCTTTCACGAACCCAAACCTGATGATATCCAGACCTTAAGTCAATCTTGGAAAAATATGTTTCATCAATTTACCGTAATAGAAAATCAACTCGTATCAACCAATCCAATTTGTTGAATAATTAGTATTAATCATCGATTGAAAAATATCTTGCTCCCTGCAGTTGGTCAAATAAATCGTCTATTCTGGGAAGAGGGTACTTATTCTTGACAGTAACTTTATTCAGTTGCCGATAATCTATACACATACGGAGGGAGCCATCCTTCTTTCTCACGAACAGAACTGGCGCACCCCATGGTGAGGTACTCGGCCTGATAAAGACCTTATCTAGCAAATCTCTCAATTGTTCCTTTAACTCTCTGAGTTCAGCAGGAGCCATCCGATAAGGGGGAATAAATATGGGCTGAGTGCCTGGTAATAGATCAATTGCAAAATCAACTTCCTTTTCTGGGGGAATACTAGGAAGCTCATCTGGAAATACATCGGGGAACTCATTAACCACTGGAACAGATTGAAGAGTCGGAGGCTCTTCCCGAACATCCTAGACTCTGACAATGTGATAAATGCACCCCTTTTCTATCAACTTCCTCGCCCGAAGATAGGAAATAAACCTACTTTTGGTGTAACTGTACTACCTTTCCACTCCCGTAATGTCTCCCCTGGAATGTGGAATCGGACAGTCTTGGTCCAACACTTAACATTGGCATAATATGGAGCTAACCATTCCATACCCATAATGGCGTCAAAATCAACCATCTCTAGCTCTATTAAATCTACTATAGTCTGACGACTGGCAACCTCTACTATACACCCCCGATAGACCCTTCTGGCTATGATAGAGTCACCAACGGGTGTAGATACTGGAAAAGGTCCCAGCAGCAATTCTGGCACAATACTAAACTTCTGAGCCACTAACGGTGTAACATAGGACAAGGTGGATCCCGGATCTATCAACACATAAGCAGGATGAGAGCAAATATTCAGCATACCTGTCACAACATCTGGTGACAACTCTGAGGCCTGTCTCCCCGGTAATGCATAGGTACGGTCTGGGCCCGCTCCTAAACTGGAGGCCCCTAATCTGCCTCGGCCTCTACCTGTTGAAACTGAGGGCCTGCTCCCTACCGGGGATGCTGGAGCTCGCGACCCTGCTGATGACCTATCCTGTCGATCCTAGACACCCTAAGCCCTAGCTGGACAATCTCTCATCTGATAACCCTCCTTTCCACAAAATATAACATCCCATGGAGCCATATCTGCACACTCTAGGGTGGCGTCAGTTGCAAATAGGGCAAAGTGGTATTGTATACCTACTCTGCTCCGCCCTCCTCTACTGCGGTGAATCTACCATTTGTGAACCTCCGCTGGGCTCTAAATGCCCTCGGCGACTAACCTTGATCCTTTGTTGCTGTGATGGAGGCGGGGGTCTAGGCGGCCTATCTGATAAACATATCCTAGGTCCTCCCCGGGCCTCCTCCTGTAAATCATCTAGCCTGTCCCTGCGACACTGTTCCTGACTTGTTCTCCTGATTTCCTGTTGCCGCTGCCTAATTCCCTCAATATTTTGAGCAAAAGCCTGTAATCGGGCAATATCCATATCCTCTCGTAGAGTAGCTGTGACACAAGTCTCAACATATTCTGGGTTCAGCCCCATAATGAAACAGTGTACTCTAGATGGCATTGTATCCACAAAAGCTAGCGCATATCGGGCTAAGGAATCGAACCGCAGGGCATATTCTCGAACACTCATCGACCCTTGATTCAAGTGTAGGAACTGATCAACCTGGGCCTGTCGAACATCCCGTGGTAGATAATGATCCAGAAAAGCCTCTGAAAAGCTAGGCCAGGTTGGAGGGGAAACATCTCTCCCTCGGGACCTCTCCCAACTCTCATACCACAGTACAATGATGTCCCGTAGCTGGAATACAACCAATTCAACTGACTCTTTGGGTGTAGCATGCATTACCTTGAAAATCCTCTGCATCTGAACTAGGAAATCCTGGGGATCCTCTGTCCGATCTATCCCTATAAACCGCGGGAGAATTAATGCCAGGAATTCTCGGACCCTCGAACTACCAGGTCCTCCTGATGCTTCTGCAGCAGTAGGTGGTATTGACTGGAACTGAGCAACCATCATCTGTGCTAACATAACCACCGCACTCCTGACCTCCTGGTCAGATGGTATAGGTATAGGAACTTCCGGAGATAGTGTCGTCACACCGGCCATCCCAAGCGGCTCCTGACGTAATGGAGACTGCTGGGAAGGTCGGGATGATGCCTCCGTATTGCCCTCAAATCGGGCTGATTCTAATCGAAGCTGAGGCATCCTACTGGTGCCCTCTCCTGCTGCTATATCCAACCTCCTGCCTATCGTAGGATGTCGTTGGTCCGACATTTTATCTGTAAACAAAGAGTATGATAAGCTCAGGGACTCAACCCTATACTGTACCTCTCTATAGCACGATTGAATAAGAAGAAAGTGTAACATCCTATCATGCATTGCAGCCTCCTGCCTATAGTATGAGGTGCACATCACATCCATAGACAAGACTCTACTTAGCACAGCTTGCAGACTCCCTGGGATACGACCTGCTCTGGTACCAAGTTTGTCACGCCCCACCTTGGGAGGCATGACTGGCACCTGGTGCCCTACTAGGATCTGGACGGCTGAACTAACTAAGCCTAAGGCCCTCTATTGCAAGGCTGGCTCTAACTTTGGATTCAAGAAAACGACGGGCTATATAGCGACTATAAATACAGCCCCCGGTCGACAAGGCCTATAGCCACCTGTTAAAAGCAAACAACTAGCCAGAAACAACTAAATATAAGGAGTCCTATGCAGGCCGACAAGGCCACCATGATATCTAGTTATAGCTGAAGAAAATGAAATCAGGCGCTAAACTGATCTGTGACCATCAAGGTCACCAACTAACAACTGAATAAGGCCCCACACGACCATCACATACAATCTGACCACAGGGAATATGATACAATCTACAAGCCTTTAAGAATAATAAGATGGTGGGGACAGGGCCCCGGCCTACCCATACTGTACAATCAAAAGGAGAGTAAACCTCTGTCTTTCAAGCTCCGGATGAAAGGAGCTGAAGGCTATGTACCGTTGACTGGAACTACGAGGGATCTCCTCCTTTTCTATGTGCACCTGCAGGAAAGTAATGCAGCGCCCTAAATGGGCGTCAGTACCACAGGTACCGAGTATGTAAAGCAATAACTGAAACCAACTGAAAGTAAGTAATAAAGCTGACAGTAACTGAAGTAACAGGAAATGGACTGAAACTGACTGAGATAGAGGAATCAGGGCTAACATAGCTATATTGAGAAGAGTAAGAGTCATACCTGATAATGTGGCATTCTACTCTCTATCTATCAATAACTAAAACAACATAACATATACCTTACCTGGCCCCCATAAGCCGGAAGGTGAAATCATCACAATCTATTTACCCTTACCCAGGTCATACCACATCACCTAGTAGCTATAAGCATCCTATCGGTCCCCGGGGTATGCAGCTTGGACCCGCTGGCCCCTGACTATAACTGTACCTGAGTCCGGTGGACTCCTGAAATCAACACCCCGGGCGCAAGCGCTTGATGGGGGTATATAAAGGCCAACCACGACAAAATATGGGGAACTGGCATTCCATCTTCGTCCCTGGCGGACGGCATGCCACTTTGTAGAGCGACGTATCCTCGCCCTCTGGCGGACTAGTCGATACAACCATTAACCCTGGGGCGGTCACAGAAGCTATACGGGTAATCCAGCCCCAAACAATACAATCAAGTCTTAACTGATAGAAATAACTACATATAATACATACTGAATAAGATAATAATATAATCTCTAACATGCTGGACTGAGTCTTATACTGAACATGATATAATACTTCTGACGTGCTTTACTAAATTTCAAACTGAGCATGATATACTGTTTCTGCAACATCTTACTGGGATTCATACTGTTTTACTATATTGGAGAAACTAACTTGCCGAAAGAGGCTGGCTTTACATACCTCGACTGCCGGTTTACTGATTATTTGACGAAGTTCGGCTAGTATTAAGCTATTCTCCCCAACTGTAATCATATTCACGAAAGAATAGAACTAACTTCATTATTATACTGGAAGAAGACAATACTTTAAGTCTATATACTGACTATTCTTCGATTTATCGAAGAACGATTGAAAACTCATAATTCTCGGGAGTCTAGAAGGGAGAAATACTTACTTTAAGCCTGGGAGTGTATTAACACTAGTTTGGAGCAATTCCAATCACTTTGACTCGGTGGGACGTGATCTTGGGCATAATTGCATGCCTAAGTGATACTTTATTTCTTAATTTTGACTTGTTTATATACTTTTATGTGTACATTCTCATGTGGTTTTTATGTAAATGTGGATTTATACTAACCAACATGATTAGTTATTGCCTTTGCAGTTAGAATGAATTTTGGGAACTAATCTACAAGTTGGTGAAGTGGAGGAATGGACTCGGAAGCAAAACTAGGAAGCCGATAAGAAAATGCTAAAAAATTGATGCTCCACGACAGGGCCGTGTCACGCCACCATCGCGGAGGAATTCTACCTAGAGTGGAATTTGGGTGGAATTCTAGTGAAGGTGCGCGATGGTACCATGTCACGGAGCCCATGCTTCATGTTCACTTCAGTGACACGGTGGGAGGATTTAGCTGCTCACTTGGATTCCAGTAAAGGTGCGCGTTACGTCCGTGGCACGGAGCTGAGGCTCCGTGATACCCTCCGTGCCACACTTAAGATAATTATCCAGCACCCCAAGTTCCAGTGAAGGTCCGCGTCAAGGCCGTGACATGGAGCTGATGCTCCACGATACCTTCCGTGCCACGTTGCCAGTTTATTCCGGGAAATTTCCCACTTGTATAAATAGCATACTTAGGTTTTATTTTAATATATCTAACATTTCAAGCTAAGAACGTGGGTATCGGGCAGTTGAGCTGAAGAAGTTCTTGGGTTAATTTTCTTCCTTTTTCTCTTCAATTTCAATTGCTTGTATGATTTCTACTTGTTTGAAGATGTTTAATCATCAAATGAGTGGTAAATTCACCTTTAGCTGAGGTTGAGGATGATTGTAGTAATATGTAATTGATGTTCTTTCAGTTTTTATCTTCTCTACAATGGTTGTTCTACTAATTCTTGTTTTCACTACATTAATGCTTGGCCATTGTTAATGTAAATCCTAGAATTCCAGTTTTAATGCCGAAAGGAAGATTAATTGGATAGATGTGAATTGGTAGGATATGTTCTTGTCCTGGTTGAGAAATTAAGAGAAGATTCACATTCAGAATAGAAATATATCTGTAATGTCATATTTGGTTATCTATGAAATTTGTTGTGTATTGCTAGAATATGAAGTGTTTGCATCACAGAAATGTGTAATGTAAGTCTCATGATTCTTTAATTGGAGAGGAGATCGAAAGACCCAATCCATTTGTTAATAATTCTTGACCAACAACCGAAGAGAAGTGTTGACTGAAATTTAATCAGTAAATTACATATCTGCATGTTTTTTCCTTAACCTTGGCTTGTTCGTGCTATTATTCAGATTATAATTTACAATCTTCTTACTTATAGTTACATTAACTAGTATTATTGGAAATTGACCATTTGTTCTATTTGTTTACTTGTATAAAGAATTGCGTATACTAAACACTTAACAAAAAATTTCTATAACATTACAGTTCCTGTGGGTTCAATACCTGGCTTGAAATAAAGCCACTTTATTACTTGTACGACCACGTGCACTAGCGTGTAGTTGGGAGTGAACAGGACGACAATTCGTCGAACGATTTTCGCGAAACTAACTCCATAGAAATTCTCCCTGCAGCCTTATACTTCGATACCTGAAGTTAATTTGACTTTGGACAGCGTTTGACGGCGTAATCAAATGGAAATTTAAGTTAACCCTTCGTCCTCTCTGTTTTCTGGTCGTTTAACTTATCAAATATCATGAAAATGAAGAGTGAGGCCTTTATATACTTGGAGCCCGAAGCATGGCAACGTGGCACGTGTTCGGTCTTTCTGTGGTAACTACACGCAAGTGCACGTGGTTGAACAAGTAGTAAAGTGGCTTAAGTAAAGCCAAGTATCGATCCCACAGGGACTGAGATACGGTAATAATTAACTTAAGTGTTAATTAACTATATCTTTAAGAATGCAGACAACTAAATAAATAATATTTTGAGAGTTTGAGTTTACTAATTAATAAGAATCTAAGGCAAAATTATAAAGTGAGTCTGAACAATAGTAATGAGCAAGCTGAGGTTAAAACGAACATGCAGGGAATTAATTTATCGATACAATTTAGTTAATATTTCCTTCGGTTGCTGACGTGCCCGATTCGCGCGTCCGCAAGTGTACGGGTCGTGCAAGTAATATAGTGGCTCTTTTTAAGAACCGGATTGTCGAACCCACAGGGACTGGACCCATTCCTCTAACTATCCATTGCTAGTGTGATCTTAAATACCTCAAGTGTTGGTTATAGACATTTTCGATCGAGATTAATTAAGTCTAAGTTTGGGTCAACGAAGTATTCTGAAATTACTCTAGGAGCAACATAGAGTTAAAACCAATTAATCATGCGATACTACGATTTGCAATGGGTTAAGCATGGAACTATCAATTGTTATTTCACATAATTAGAATTGCATGTTTATGGTCTTTCGAGCCTCTAAACACGACAATCTAGCATCACTGCATCATTGTGAGCGAGGAGTTTAATTTCTAGTCGCGGGCAATCAATTATGTTGTGGTTTACGGGGAAACGATTAGGGACTTTCGTGCGTCTAACCATTTAACTCAACTTAGCCTCACAACTACTTCTTCGAGTGGTGATGTGACATCCCAAGTTGGTCTTTCATAACCCCCGTGTGTCAACCAAACACGGTGTTAGATATATTTCTATCCTGACACAAAAATCTCTCCCGAGATACAAATGTGCTCCTCACATTCTCATGTCCTGACCTAGGTAATGCTTTCTCAAGCTATTACTCAAGCTAACAAATATGCTTTCATGGTGATCAATCATAAAAAAAACCAACAATCCAGAATGCAAGACGAAAACAACAATCAATAACTTAATTCCAAAACAATTTCATAAAATCACAATCATAATTCATGGCTTCAACCCTAGAGGAAGGGTTCTTGCCATTCATGTTCGTAAAACTACACTAACTACTACTAAACTAACATACTTACATGAATTTGGTAGATGAGAAGGGAATTTGACAAACCCTAGATGAGTTCTCCCACTTCTCCTTCACTCCTAGGTAGTTTTCCAGAATAAAATCGTGAGCACCTGATTTTAGGAGCTAAGGGTCCCATTTATAGTAAATGGAGAACGTGCGTAATTTAGCCTGTCGTGGAACAGCTCCGTGTCACGAAGTGTATCGCGGAGCACTACCTTCGTGACATGGAGGCAATGCAAAATCTCTCTGGAAAGTGCCTCCGGAGTCCAAACTGCCGAGGGTCACCGCGCTGGCCAACGTCACGCTGCTCATGCAGCGCGATGGCATGCTGCTTGCGCGCAGCTGGCCTAGCGTGGCACGGCGCTGGCGCGCTGGATTTCTGCCTGCTGCTGCCTGCTGCTGCCTTTTCTCGTGTGCCTGGCAGGGGCATGGCACGGCGCTGGGCGCGGCACACGCACAGCGTGGCACGCTGCCTGGCGCGGCCAGCCTTGCCAAGGCATGCTCCTTGCCAACTTTCGCCAATTGCTTCCACTCCATTCCTTTCTTTCACCAACTTGTGAATTTTAGTTCCTCAAAATCCTTGAAACCTACAAAACAAGGACTAATCATGTTGGTTAGCACATATATTCACATTTATATAAAATTGCATGAAAGTATGTAAAATAACTTAGATAAACAAGACTACATTAAGGTATAAAGCGTATCTCGGGCATGCTATTTTTGCCCGTGATCACAACCCCACACTTAAAGCCTTGTTCGTCCTCGAACAACCTTTTACATATCATGCATAAGGAGACTCCCACATAACTAATTTGGCAAGATAATTCAAGCTACGACTACAATGATTACGTAAGATAACAAGCTAAAGATAGAGCATGCACGATTTGATCATTGAAATGAAGTACAACTATGTTAAGACTTCTTAACCTCAAGAATCGACTCTCAATCTTAGAAAACTCATGCAAATCAACTGATTAAGAAATCCCACATGAATTATATCCTTCATTCAACATGTGCCCCTCACGGAAAGAGAGTTACCCAATCACACGCAAAAATAATTTTTAAATCACAACATGTGTGGGTACATGAATAGAATTGCGCTCACTCTCACAAAGAATTCACATGCATCATGTAATGACCCATAAGCTTGCCCTTAGTGTTTTATTCCACTAATTTAAGGATGTGTGAATGTAAGATCAAGTAGGACTTAATGGGTTGTACTATAGGCTAAGGGACAGGTAGGTACTATTATGGCCAGTAATAGTGACTATCTTTCCTAAGCACTTTTAATACATTACGCCCTCCTTACGGACTTCCCTTCCCTTACTTTACCTTTTTCTCCTTTCATCTTTCTTGTTCCTCTTATGTTCCCCCATTTCTTTAGGCACTTTTAACTTATTAGTAAGGAGTTCTATAAGTAATTTTTCATTAATTTGTTTTCTTGCTCCTTAATAATAATCAACCATTTTCACACAAGTGCACCTTTGTCCTTTTCTCACTGCTACAACTTGCTACTTTTCCTTTCTTTTCATTCTTCTCATTCCCTTACTCCTTCGGGTTTTTTCACTCAAGCGCTTAGGAGTTTTGGATCAAACACCAGGCTAATGAAAGAAAAAGGGTTAAGCTTATGTTGCAGCTGTCCAAGAATAGGCTCAAGGCTCAATGGGGATAACTAGGATTAATCTTTCCAAGGTAGGTAAAATGAGGGGATAAGAATTGGTTCATTCGAAAAAATTGCCTAAATCATCTCCTACAATTCACATCCTTCATTTCGTTTTATAAACACACTAGGCAAGTTCTAGACATTCCACAATAGCACAGAATACTCAAAAACCTTACACTCATGGCACATGCTCAAATCAAGACACATTCATCAGACTCTTACTCAGCTAATCACAAGAATTCAGAATTAAGCTTCAATCATATTGAGTCAAATTCAAGAGCTTAAGTGTCTCAAACAAAGTTATACACCTGCATGCTTCACACCGAACATACTTGCATCTTACAATCACGTATAGCACATAACAAGAACATCAAGCACCAATTAGTTATGGTTTCAAAATCCCAAAGCCTATCGACCAATTTTTCCTCAAGACGGTCGTCATCCATCCATCGTCGGAAACAGTCCCTAACTATGACTAAAGACACTATCTACAAACAAAGGAAATAAAAAAAAATTTATTCTTCGGTTCAAAGACCCCCCCGTCGGAAAAGAACCGAGAAGAAAAACCAACGGGTGATGAAGTCATGCTTACTTCACAAAAATTTTCAAATTTTTCAAAATTTTCAAATTTCTCAAGCATTAGCATTACATTCACCACAAACATTTTAGGCACAAAAATTTATTTGAAATTTCCCTTGAAATTTCCCTCACCCCACACTTAAATCATGCTATGTCCTCATAGCATCAAATTAAAATTTTAAAACGGGTGAGAAATACTCCCTGAGGCCTTTAGCCTAGCAAATAACATGCTTTTCTTCAGTTTTGCACAAGTGTGTGTCGACCCCACACTTTTTATCGGCCATGCTTTTTAGCTTTCTCCTCCACGGGTACTCAGACTTCCCCTCCACCTGTGACTAACTTTCCACCAAAAACAACACAAGATGAGAAATAAATAAAATCAACACACATGCAATAAATTAAAATGGTACCTGTGGTACCCTTGGGTTGCCTCCCAAGCAGCGCTTTATTTCACGTCGTGGCACGACGTGGACTGTCCTTTTCAAGACATCCTCATACCTGGGTTCTCTTTCAAGAACCATCTCCTTTTCTTCTGCTGTTTAGAGGAAACAGCCTCCACTCTGTTCCTCTCTTTCTCCAACTTCTTCTCAATTTGAAGCCCTTTATCAGACTCGGGCTGAACACTTGTAATTGCCTTTGGCCCTGCACCTGTGGAATCCTCCACCCCACACTCATCCTCTGCCAACACACTAATCTGACAAGGGTTTCTATAGTGTGCAGATGGGTTCATTTCTTGGTAAACGCGAAAGATTTCTTCTTCATCCTCAACCCTCATTTTCAAGGTCCCTGCTTTCAAATCAATCACCGCTCCTCCAGTGGCCAAGAATGGCCGTCCCAAGATCAGGGGTACCTGGTCATCAACCTGAAAATCCAAGACAATAAAATCAGCAGGTATAATGAACTTACCTACTTTGATGAGAAGGTCCTCTATTATTCCATCAGGTGTCACTCGCGACTTGTCAGCCAGCTGCAACATCAACCTTGTCGGCCTCAGTTTTCCCAACCCCAGGGTGTTGAATAAGGATAGGGGCATTAGATTAACTGTGCCCCTAAGTCACACAAAGCTCGTAGCACCTCAGCTTTACCAATTTGTATGGGGAGGGTAAAACTCCCTGGGTCTTTGAGCTTCTTTGGCATTGTGCTCAATACCCTATGACTGCACTCCTCAGTCAGTGCTACAGTCTGGACATCCACCAATCTCACTTTGTTCGCCATGACGTCCTTCAAGTATTTAGCATACTTGGGCATTCCCTGCAAAACATCAAGAAGAGGCAAATTTATGTGAAGTTCTTTAAAGCACTCAAAGAACTTTTTGAAGCATTCCTCCTCCTTGCTCTTTCTGAATTTCTGAGGAAATGGTGGTGATGGTCTTTGTGCTGGCTGCAATGAGAGTTCCGCATTTTGTTGCCCCGCACTCTGATTATCTCCCATGTTGATGGATGGTTTTGGTCTAACCAACTCCGGCTGCAACCCCTTTTCAGCTCTTTTGGCACTGCATCAGCTAATTGCTTACCGCTTCTCAGACTGATGGCATTGATCTGCCGGGGGTTAGGATATGTGTCGCTTGGTAATCCCCCTTGTGATCTCATGTTTTGAGCAGCTGCTATCTGAACCACTTGTTTTTCAAGATTTCGGGTGGCTACTTGCTGATTCATTAAGTCTGTTGCCATCCTCGCTTGATTTTCCGCTAACTGATTCTGGGTCTCCAAAATTTTCTGGAGTGTTTCCTCAATGCTGCTACTCAATTGCCCATCATTCTTCCTATTCTGCTGATACTGCTATTGTTGAGGTTGCGTATAATTCTGCTTTTGGTTTCCACCCCAAGAAGAATTCGGGTGACCCTGCCAATTTCTGTTGGAGTTATTCCCAAAATTCTGGTTCCTATGCACATTACCAACAAAATTGACTGATTCCGGATTGGCTCCACAAGATTCTGCATTGTGCCCATGATTACCACAAATGCAACACAAACTCGGAGCTTGCTGAACTGCATTAACCTGGCCCTGGTGTTGGTTCATACTCAGTTTATTGAACTGAGTCATCATTTGATGTTGGAACGAAGCTAACTGTGCTGCCAAGGCATTCAAACCATCTACTTCTATCAACCCTGGTCTCTTTCCTGCCCCCTGCGATGACTCGTTGTTCCACTCTGGATTTCCTTGAGCAATTCTATTCAACAAAGTGTACAACTCATCATATGTCTTATCCAAGGCTTGCCCACCCGATGCAGAGTCTAGTAATATTTTTGTGTGTGGGTCTAGACTTTCTACAAAGGTATGAGCCAGCACTTCATTTGATTGCTGGTGATGGGGGCAGTCTCTCAACAATGACTTGAATCTTTCCCAAGCCATATATAAGTTCTCTTCAGGCCTCTGCTTGAAACTGAGTATTTCACTTCTCAACTTTGCAGTCTTGCCTGAAGGAAAGAATCTGATAAGGAACTTTTTAGCCAAGTCATTCCATCAAGTTATGGAGTTCGGTGGCTCAGCCTTCAGCCACTTTTTCGCCTCTCCCAACAGTGAAAATGGGAAGAGGGTCAGTCGGACATAATTTGTGGACACGCCGGTGGGGACAAACGTGTCACTAATCTCTAAAAAGCTCTGTAGGTGCTGCTGCGGGTCCTCATGTGCCATCCCAGTGAATTGACCACTAGAATGTAACAACTGCACCATGTTCTGTTTAAGCTCAAAGTGCCCTCCAGGCTTCGGTTTACGGATGCTAGAGGTCACATTCGTCGCTAGTGGGATTGCCACTTCGCGAACTGGTCTTGCTGCCATCACTTCTGATGACAATTGTACTTGTCCCGCAGGTGGTTGTTGTTGTACCTTTTCTTGAAGTCTCTTCAGCTTTTGCTCTAGAGCTACTCTCCTTCGCAAATGGATTTGACGTTCAGGTTCAAGCAACGGTTTCACAAGCTCTCTATTTCTAGCCAGCTCGGCAGGACAACCTGTCACCTGCAAATAAACAGACTAAGACCAAGTTTTTCAAAACTTTAGGAAATTCAAAAATCACACCAAAATAGATAAATTATCAAAATCTTGCCTAGTCCCCAGCAACGGCGCCAAAAACTTGACGTGCCTGATTCGCGCGTCTGCAAGTGTACGGGTCGTGCAAGTAATATAGTGGCTCTTTTTAAGAACCGGATTGTCGAACCCACAGGGACTGGACCCATTCCTCTAACTATCCATTTCTAGTGTGATCTTAAATACCTCAAGTGTTGGTTATAGACATTTTCGATCGAGATTAATTAAGTCTAAGTTTGGGTCAACGAAGTATTCTGAAATTACTCTAGGAGCAACATAGAGTTAAAACCAATTAATCATGCGATACTACGATTTGCAATGGGTTAAGCATGGAACTATCAATTGTTATTTCACATAATTAGAATTGCATGTTTATGGTCTTTCGAGCCTCTAAACACGACAATCTAGCCTCACTGCATCATTGTGAGCGAGGAGTTTAATTTCTAGTCGCGGGCAATCAATTATGTTGTGGTTTACGGGGAAACGATTAGGGACTTTCGTGCGTCTAACCATTTAACTCAACTTAGCCTCACAACTACTTCTTCGAGTGGTGATGTGGCATCCCAAGTTGGTCTTTCATAACCCCCGTGTGTCAACCAAACACGGTGTTAGGTATATTTCTATCCTGACACAAAAATCTCTCCCGAGATACAAACGTGCTCCTCACATTCTCATGTCCTGACCTAGGTAATGCTTTCTCAAGCTATTACTCAAGCTAACAAATATGCTTTCATGGTGATCAATCATAAAAACAACCAGCAATCCAGAATGCAAGATGAAAACAACAATCAATAACTTAATTCAAAAACAATTTCATAAAATCACAATCATAATTCATGGCTTCAACCCTAGAGGAAGGGTTCTTGCCATTCATGTTCGTAAAACTACACTAACTACTAATAAACTAACATACTTACAAGAATTTGGTAGATAAGAAGGGAATTTGACAAACCCTAGATGAGTTCTCCCACTTCTCCCTTCACTCCTAGGTAGTTTTCCAGAATAAAATCGTGAGCACCTGATTTTAGGAGCTAAGGGTCCCATTTATAGTAAATGGAGAACGTGCGTAATTTAGCCTGTCGTGGAACGGCTCTGTGTCACGGAGTGTATCATGGAGCACTGCCTCCGTGACACGGAGGCAACGCAAAAGCTCTCTGGAAAGTGCCTCCGGAAGCCAAACTGCCGAGGGTCACCGCGCTGGCCAACGTGACACGCTGCTCATGCAGCGCGATGGCATGCTGCTGGCGCGCAGCTGGCCTAGCGTGGCACGGCGCTGGCCCGCTGGATTTTTGCCTGCTGCTGCCTGCTGCTGCCTTTTCTCGTGCGCCTGGCAGGGGCGTGGCACGGCTCTGGGCGCAGCCCACGCACAGCGTGGCACGCTGCCTGGCCCGGCCAGCCTTGCCAAGGCATGCTCCTTGCCAACTTTCGCCAATTGCTTCCACTCCATTCCTTTCTTTCACCAACTTGTGAATTAGTTCCTCAAAATCCTTGAAACCTACAAAACAAGGACTAATCATGTTGGTTAGCACATATATTCACATTTATATAAAATTGCATGAAAGTATGTAAAATAACTTAGATAAACAAGACTACATTAAGGTATAAAGCGTATCTCGGGCATGCTATTTTTGCCCGTGATCAGTTTCTAGTCAAGAATTATTGCCTATGGATTGGAACTTTCGTCTCCTATCCAACTTAAGAATCATGAACCTTCAATGTATATTTCTGTGATAAAAGAATTGCATGTTCTAGCCATACAAAACCAATTCCTTAATTGACTAATAAGACTTTCAGATATATTCTATTATGAATGTAAATCAATTCTCAATTTACCAAACTAAGAAGAGATCATATCCTACCAATTCACATCTTTCCAATTTCTTTCCTTTTCAAAATCAAAATTGGATTTTTTAGATATACATTAACATTGGCCAAACATTAATGCAGTAAGAACAAGAATTGATAGAACAACCATTGAAGAAAAGATAAAAACTGAAATGATCAACAATTACATTCCACTACAATTGTTCATAACTTCAGCAAGAAGTCAATTTAGCCACTCATTTGTGGATTAAACATCATCAAATAAGTATAAATCATACAAACAATTGAGATAAAAGAGAAAGAGAGAGAAGAACCCTAGAATTTTCGTCCCCTCAACTGCCTGTAACCCACGTTCTTGCTCAACCAAGTCAGAATGTTTAAAATAAAACCTAAGTGTGCTATTTATACTAGTGGGAATTTTTCCCGGAATAACAAGCAACGTGTCACGGAGTGTATCGCGGAGAACTTCCTCCGTGACACAGAGTGTATCGCGGAGCGTTGCCTCCATGACACGGTGTGTATCGCGGAGCACTGCCTCCATGACACGGTGTGTATCGCGGAGCACTGCCTCCGTGACACGAAGGTATCACGGAAGCCCTCTGGAAATTGCCCAATTTATTCCAAATTTGGTGTTTCGCTCCCGATATCATACCTCCACTTCACTAAATCATAGATTGGGTCCTCCAATGCATTATTTCCTTCAAAAACAAAGACTAATCATGTTGGTTAATATTTCTTCTCATTTATATAAAACGGCATGAAAATGTACATTATTAAATACATAAACAAGACAAAACTAAGTTATAAAGTATCACTTTGGCATGTAATTATTCCCAAGATCACAACCCCACACTTAAAGTCTTGTTCGTCCTCGAACAAACCTTTTACATCTCATGCACATGAAGACTCACACATAGCTAATTTAGCAAGATAATTCAAGCTATGGCTATAGTGATTATTTAAGATAACAAGTTAAAAATAGAGCATGCACGATTTAATCAATGAAATGATATACAACTCCGTTAAGACTTCCTAACCTCAAGAATGGACTCTCAATTTTGGCAAACTCATGAAAATCAACTGATCAAGAAATCCGACATTGATGTTATCTCTCATTAAACATGTGCCCTCACAATAAGAGAGTTACCCCTTTTTACTCACAAATATTCAAATCACACCAAGTATGGGTATATGAATAAAAATTACGCTCACTCTCACAAAGAATTCACATGCATCATGTAGTGACCCATAAGCTTGCCCTTAGTGTTTTACTCCACTCATTTAAGGATGTATGAACGTAAGATCAAGTAGGACTTAATGGGTTGTAATGTAAGCTAAGGGACGGGTAGATACTATTCTGGCCAGTAATAGTGACTATCTTCCCCAAGCGCTTTTAATAACTTCAACCTTTATTAAGGATATCTCTTCTCTTACTTCACCCTCATTCTTTTCAATCCTGAATTTTTTTCTTCTTGTTCCCCTTTCTTTAAGCACACTCAGCTTAGTAGTAAGGAGTACTTAAGAAATTTTTTTCATTCATTTATTTTCTTACTCCTTACTAATAATCAACCATTTTCACACAAGTGCACCTTTGTCCTTTTCTCAACTTTTACAACTTGCTACTTTTCCTTCTTTTTCTCAATTCTCACTCCTTCACTCTTTCGGATTTTTCACTTAAGCACTTCGGAGTTTTGGATCAAATTCAAGGCTAATGAAAGAAAAAGGATTAAGCTTATGTTGTAGCTATCAAAGAATAGGCTCAAGGCTCAATGGGGCTAACTAGGATTAAATATTCAAGGTAGTTAAAGTGAGGGATAACATTTAGGTTCATTCAAAGAAATGCCTAAATCATCTCCTACAATTCACATCCTTCATTTCGTTTTATATACACACCAGGAAAGTTCTAGACATTCCACAATAGCACGGAATATTCAAAAAACTTACACTCACAGCACATGCTCAATTCAAGACACATTCCGCAGACTTTTAACTTAGCTAATCACAAGAATTCAAAATTAAGCTTCAATCACATTGAGTCAAACTCAAGAGCCTAAGTGTCTCACACAAAGTTATACACTTCTTACATGCTTCAGCACTAACCACACTTGTATCTTACAATCATGCATAGAACATAACAAGAACATCAAGCCATCAATTAGCTACGGGTTCAAAAACCAACCTACTGACTAATTTTTCTTCAAGACGGTCGTCATCCATCCATCGTCGAAAATAGTCTCTAACTATGACTACAAACATTATATACATACAAAGAAATTTTTTTTTAATTCTTCGGTTCAAAGACCCCCCGTTGCAAAAGAACCGAAAAGAAAAACCAACGGGTGATGAAGTCATGCTTGACTCACAAAAAAAAAATTTTTTTTTAAATATTTCTCACAAGCATTACATTCACCAAAAATCGTTAAGCACAAAAATTTTAAAATTTTCCTCACCCCACACTTGAATCATGCTATGTCCCCATATCATCAACTTAACATTTAAAGAGGGTGAGAAATACTCCCTGAGGCCTTTAGGCATAGCTAACAGCATGCTTTTCTTCAACTTTGCACAAGTGGGTGTTCGACCCCACACTTTTTCTCTTCCGTGCTTATTAGCTTCCTCCTCCACGGGTACTCAGACTTCCCCTCCATCTGTGCTTAACTTTCCACCAAAACAACACAAGATGAAAAATAAATAAAATCAACTTAAATGCAAGAAATAAAAATGGTACCCATGGTACCCTTGGGTTGCCTCCCAAGCAGCGCCTAATTTTACGTCGCGGCACGACGTATCAAGTTTCACCACTTTTTCCTCCACCTTGAGGATATGAATCTCACCCCTAATTTCTTCTCTAATTTCCTCTTATGCTCCATGGGTGGTGGTGAAGAAATGTAAGGACCAAGCAGTAGATGTTGCCTTTTGAATTTATTGGCCCTTAAGTAAGCGAAGTCATTTTGTCTCTCCGAGTCAGCAAATTTCAAAATATACGGGGCTTGGTCCTCCTCTAGACATTTCTCTATAAGCTTGAAAGACTCTATTTCTCAGTTGTCAACCAAACTTAATGTCGAAAAATGCTTCGAGTGTGGTCCAATACACCTCAACTCTGAAACTGCATTGTGCTTGACCTCCTTACTTGTATACACCTTCTCAGCATCGAAATCTATATCTCCATTAATGTCAACTGGGGGATACTCTATCTCTTCTTCCATGAATGGATTTTCCGTAAGTGTCAGCCCATCACGAGGACACTCAAGAGATTCTAATTGTTGGGCTTCATCCAAAAATACACCCTTGTCTTCTTCTTGTAGTTCCTCTTGAGTATCGCCCAAAACCGTTACCTGCAATTTACCACAAGCTTCAGCCTCAGCCATCATCTCCGTGACTTTGACGCTTATCCTTTCTAGAGCCTCTCCATTCTCTTCTGGATGAATTCTCAATGCTTCCATCGCCTCCTTTGCTGTTTCTGTTTGCTCAAGGAGTTGTTTCAGCATGTCTTCTATTCGAGCTTGGCATCCCAAGTCCTCATTTTCATCATGCCTATATTCAGCAAAAACAACAGAAGGATCATAGTAGGGGCTTGGGGGAGGGGAGTATGCATTCGGACAGCCATCCCAATGGCCATCTTGACCACCACATATATTGCATGTGTTACAGTGTTGCCACAAGTGGGGTCCTCCGCAATTCAGACAAGATTCACCAAAATATGAGTATCCACCATTTAAACCATTTGTATTCCATGATGTCATGTCAAGAAGGGTATCCGAAAAAAATCATAAAGAATTAAAACAAATATCTACAATTTTTATTTTTATTTTTATTTTTCTTTCAAAAATAAGACTAACACAAGAATTCTATCAAGAGAAAGGCTAAGACCAAGTTGCCAGCACTTATATAGAATTTGTAAACTAACACTAAGAAAGTAAATTTACCAATTGCCAGTCCTCGGCAACGGCGCCAATAACTTGTTCGATGATTCTGTGGTAACTACAGGCAAGTGCATGCGGTCGAAAAAGTAGTAAAGTGGCTTAAGTAAAGCTAAGTATCAATCCCACAGGGACTGAGATACGATAATAATTAACTTAAGTGTTAATGAACTATATCTTTAAGAATGTAGACAACCAAATAAATAATATTTTGAGAGTTTGAGTTTACTAATTAATAAGAATCTAAGGCAAAATTATAAAGTGAGTCTGAACAATAGTAATGAGCAAGCTGAGGTTAAAACGAACATGTAGGGAATTAATTTATCGATACAATTTAGTTAATCTTTCCTTCGGTTGCTAGTCAAGAATTATTTCCTATGGATTGGAAATTTCGTCTCCTATCCAACTTAAGAATCATGAACCTTCAATCTACATTTCTGTGATAAAAGAATTGCATGTTCTAGCCATACAAAACCAATTCCATAATGACTAATAAGACTTTCAGATATATTTCTATTCGGAATGTAAATCAATTCTCAATTTACCAAACTAAGAAGAGATCATATCCTACCAATTCACATCTTTCCAATCTCTTTCCTTTTCAAAATCAAAATTGGATTTTTTAGATATACATTAACATTGGCCAAACATTAATGCAGTAAGAACAAGAATTGATAGAACAACCATTGAAGAAAAGATAAAAACTAAAATGATCAGCAATTACATTCCACAACAATTGTTCTTAACCTCAGCAAGAAGTGAATTTAGCCACTCATTTGTGGATTAAACATCATCAAATAAGTATAAATCATACAAAGATTAAAGATAAAAGAGAAAGAGATAGAGAAGAACCCTAGAATTTTCATCCCCTCAACTGCCTGTAACCCACGTTCTTGCTCAACCAAGTCAGAATGTTTAAAATAAAACCTAAGTGTGCTATTTATACTAGTGAGAATTTTTCCCGAAATAACAAGCAACATATCACGGAGTGTATCGCGGAGCACTGCCTCCGAGACACGGAGTGTATCGTGGAGCGTTGCCTCCGTGACACGGTGTGTATCGCAGAGCTCTACCTCTGTGACACGGTGTGTATCGCGGAGCACTGCCTCCATGACACGGAGGTATCGCGGAAGCCCTCATGAAATCGCCCAATTTATTCCAACTTTGGTGTTTCGCTCCCGATATCATTCCTCCACTTCACCAAATCGTAGATTGGTCCTCCAATGCATTATTTCCTTCAAAAACAAAGACTAATCATGTTTGTTAATATTTCTTCTCATTTATATAAAAAGGCATGAAAATGTACATAATTAAATACATAAACAAGACAAAACTAAGTTATAAAGTATCACTTTGGCATGTAATTATGCCCAAGATCAGCACGCTGGCCATTGCGCCAATCTAGCTCCGTGCCACGTTGGCCATCGCGGAGGAGGGGCCTCCGTGCCACGTTCCCCTCTGGGCAGCACCGGTTCGGCCTCCTCTTACGAAAATCCGACTTGGCACTCGTTCGGCCTTTTCCTGGGCCTTTTCTCGCACGTATGACATTCTAAAACTCTCAACCAACATGCGAATAGGCCAACTAAGTTCTAGAAACTTACGGGGTGTAACAACTATAGGACTTTGTTTGGCTTGTAACATAGGCTTCGGGCTGGGTATGGTAAATATGAAATTTTAGTGACTAAACCCTCTTTGGCACTACATACTTGTGGCTCCACTTTTCACCTTTTACCCTATTTTTCACTTTTTCCTCCCTTTTCTCCATTTTCATGCAATATATGGGTGTGGTGTGTTTTTCTCATTTTTTTAATTCCTTTTTCTCTTTTATTTTCTTTTCACTTTTCATTTTAAGTTTTTTTTTCTTGTCACACCGTACCTCATTTTAAACCCTTTTTTCCTTTCTTTTCCCTTTATCACCTCCCCACAATATATATGTACCCCTACTATAGCCACTCTCAACTTAGGCATTCTGCCTGGGTTGAGGTTCACAATGTCGAAGGAGGGACCAGGGCCAAAACATGTTCATTATAAAAAATGGGAAAGATTAATTGGTTAATCAAAGAAAAATGATTAATATAAAGCTCAAAATCGAAATCAAGGGATTCATCAACATTTGGTTGGGTCATTTAAGCTAAAGCGGCCAATCAATCAATAACAACCTATGAGTATCTCCTAACCAAGTATCCTAAAACCTATGCAAAGACCCACCAGGCAAGTTCTAGATCCTTAATGCAGAATTGAACTAGGTATACAACCTCACTCACTCATGGTACCGATTTGCATTGAATGTACCTATCCAGTTAATGCACGACTAAAATACAACAACTCATGCTCATAATATAAATGCCATACAAAGATCCACAAAAGTCATGCAATTGTAATTAAACAACACATCTAACATAAAAAATTTTCAACAGGGTCAAATTTTTCAAAAACATCAAACTAGTGCATTTATTTGCTGCAAAATAATTCTAAGCTACTACTAATTACACAAAAATAACCTAAACATGTGGATTCTTCTAGATAACACGCCAAGAGAAAATAAACAGGACAACAAAAACCCTCGGGTGAACAAAAATCCCAAAAAAATACAAGTACACCCCCTTTGAAAAATATGTTTTGTCCCCAAAGCATGAAATATATAAGCACAAGGGAAATGGACATACCTATGGCTACTCAGACTTCACCTTCCATGGGTTGCCTTCCCTGCAGTGCCTGATTTCACATTGCAGCACAATGTAACTTCCATGATCATTCAAGCGTCATCAAGGTACACCAACTCAATTCCTTTTATCTCTTCGGTGTCTCCCAAATATAGATTTATCCTTTGCCCATTCACCTTGAACCTCTTACCATCTTTATTTTCAAGCTCCACTACACCATATGGGGACACATTCACCACTCTTTATGGTCCCATCCCTTCTAGAGCATTTACCAATTCCATGTACCCCGATACTCCATATTCCTCATAATTTATCAAGATGGCTGCAAGTGTATCAACATTCATCATCTCTCCCATGGACACTAGCATCCTCTTGTCTTCCATCTAGGTGCTCACGCAGGTGGTTCTTGAGGTAAGGCTTCCTTGTTGCAACCTGAATGAATCACAACAGAAACAGAAAATGTAAATGGAGAAATAACAACTAAAAGTTAAATACAAGCAATTAATCTATTCTTAAGCCATATTCCCTGGCCACTTTTTAACAATGCTCAAACTCACACTCTTGATAAAGTATAAAGCGGACATTGTCAATAAGGAACCTAACAAAGGTTGGGGTCAAACCAAAATGGAATATGGTAAGACATAGACTAACACAAGTATATAAGCTTTTAGGCATTTTATCTCCAAAAAGGGGGTTTATAGAAAACAGTTATATAACAAGATTAAAAATCGATTGTTGTTTATCACGATTTGCAATTAACTCGGATAAGTGTTCCCTATGGGTTCATAACTACTTTGGGTTTACACTCGTGATGTATCCCAATGCTTAGTTGTAGAATTGATAACTAGGGTTCATCCAAATGACTGATTCGTCCATATTGGATGACTATACTCAATCACTAGGTTAGGTCTCATGAGAGATTTCAATTCAATCGTTATTAATTTGTTCCAAATTAACTATCATGTGACCGCAGCTTAAGTTATACAATGACCCATAAAGAGCAAAGATTTGTTTTAATTCTCTTTTCCTAATCTCTACTTCTCTAGGTTCAAGCAAGTAAAGAATTCGGGAAAGTCTTAATATTGCACTTCGCTAATGTAATACCCTGGAAGTGCCTAAGACTAGACTCGAGAGTTGAAAGGATATGCAGCATAAAGGTTAGGAAATCATCATAGGACGGCCCGTTGTATGAGTCGAGGAAAGCTCCCATGGACCGTGGGTCCCTATCATGGTGAGAATGTTGGTCAACAGGTCCAGGACCAACGAGCCATGGAACAACTCGTTGGTCAGTTTAATGGGTCGTGGAAAGTAGTCTTTGTGAGATTTGTCTTTTTCAAGTTTACTGAAATGAGTCGTGGTATGATCCTATTGGGAAGACTTCTAGAAGGTAAGTAGTTGCGGGCAGGGGTAGCAACGGGCGTAAACGATGAGTCGTTGGAAAAAGTAATGACTCATTCTATCCTCACACGTGGTAGAAGACCTGAGTTTGAAAAATGGAGTGAAGTAACGAGTGAAGTAACAACTCATTGAACCTAAGGACGACCCATTGGATGAGTCGTTACTCCTGACAAAATTTATTTTCCTGCGAAGTTAGTAAGGGAAAATTCATAGTCTCTAAGCTCCAAAGCCCTATACGACATTGTTTTGATCACGGTTAGGAGGGTTTTAAGGTTTTTAATCTATTCTAACCTATTTCCTCCCCATGCATGCAAAACTAGTGGATTCCTAAGGAAGATAAAGCTTAGAACATTTCAATTCCTTTGGGCTTCCAAGGAAGAGTGTAAGACCAGATTACCCTGGTATGTAGGGTTATGAATGGGAGTATTCAATCATTCCCATGCCAAAATCATCTTATAAATTTATGAAATTCAAGGTTTATGAATCTATGGGGTTTTAATCCTATTTGTGAAATTCTCTAAGTATCTATCATGGGTAAATTTTATTCATATTTCTAACTTGTTTTAAGATTCATGGGCATCTTTTATAGTGATTTAAATTACAAATTTATGATTTCAAAGTCTTACAATTATGATGCCCAATTATGAAAGTTCATGAAGAGTTGAGATTATGATCTATGTTTTCAAGTATGATGAAATGTCTATGATGAAAGTATGATTTTGATTTACCTATGTTTATATTCATGATTTTGATTATCAAGTCTATTTCAAATCATGTATAAGTTTGGGCAAACCCATATGATCAAGTATGTTTCATGATTTACTTCAATTTCATATTATCAACTTACCACATGGTTTTGAAGTCTAGACTCCCACTTTTCAGCTTGTGGTATGGTATGAGCCGAGGCTCCTCATGATATGTTTTTAGATTATGCATGTACTATTATGAGCTTCATCGCAAGTCGATGGTCCAACTTCATTGAAAAATGATAGAGAGAATATGCATGTTTCTGGGAGCACTGTCTAACATCGAGTAGGCTAAGGGTTTAGTTAACCCAGTGCCTCAGAACTATGTTCCAACATAGGTATATTCAGATTATTTGGGACCTCCCTTGTGAGTCTTCCCTTCCCGCAAGGGGCCTTCAACTTGATATCGATATCAGATAGCGCCCTTAGCCCTGGCAAGGCTTTACACGACTCTTCCCACTTGAGTATAATAGTGGGGACCACGTAAACTCTATCGTGGTAATTTCAGTTATATGAAGAGTCTCCCATTGTTCCTCATGATTTTAGTTATGCATACTCATCAGTCATGATATTATGTTTTCAACAGGTTTGACCCAAATGTTCAGTTTTACTTATGATTATCAGTTTCAGCTTTGGGTCATTCGATTCAGTTATGATATTTAGTTATGTTTAAATCATGTTTTGAGATAATAGCATGAAAGCCTTACTCTCAAAATCTTATGGTGAAATGTTTTATAATATGCATGATTTCAGTTCTTCTTAATTAGTAATTACTTACCTTGCATATTCGATACATTCCAAGTACTGATCGCATACTGTATGTTGTATCATTTCATGATACAGGCTCGGATTTTCATGTTTATTCCCACCATTAGCCAGATCCTTAGAGTTAGCATCTCTTTGCTTGTTGGTGAGTCCTCATCCTTTGATGACCTTCATATAGTTCAATAACAATATCTTCAGTTTTAGTTTAATAGTGAGTTAGTTGGGTTGTTGTCCCATCAACTCATCAGATTTTAGAGGCTTATCAGACATAGTATGTATTCAGCTTTAGATCAATTTTATGTATTTCGCTGTTCAGATGTTATTGGATTTTCAGACTACCGTTATTTTTTTAAATGTTAGTTTCTATATTATTTATATTGAGCTTTAGTTGTCATGTTCATGCCATGGGTCGACTTGGAGCCATTTATGGTTCTAGGTCCCGTGTCTAGATCTGGGCCTATGTTCAGGTCGTGACAAACTTGACATCAGAGTTAGGTTTTTATATGTCCTAGGGTGTCTGAAAGTCATGTTAAGTAGAGTCCTTTCATGGGTGTGAAACGCGCCACACTTAGGATGAAGAGGCTATGAAACATTTTAGGAAATTTCCCTTCTTAGGTCGTGTGATGAAATGTCTCTCTATCCTTGTAACTCGTGTTATACGAGCTTGAAGAATCATGCCTCCTCGCCGAGTTAACGGAAGAAGGAGCAGAAACAAAAATGGCTATGGAATGGCAACAAAGATGGGCACCAGTAGGCCCCACCAGCCCTCCAAGATCATGTGCCCGATTAGGTTGCCCATGCTGAGTTTAGGGCAACCATCTAGATGTTGGCATAGGCATTGAACACCCAGGTCAACTTGCAGGTGGTAGCGCATGTTCCCCAAAATGGGAATGCGGTGGCGGCAAGAGTCAGGGACTTTCTCAGGATGAATCCTCCCGAGTTCTTCGGATCGAAGGTGGATGAGGTTCCACACAAATTTATTGATGAAATCAAGAAGATCACCCAGGTCATGAGGGTGACAGGGGACGAGTGCGCAAACATAGCCTCTTATCAACTATAAAGGGTTGCCCATATCTGGTTCAGACAATGAAAGAATAACAGGGTAGTTGGAGCGGGTCCCATTGGTTGCGATGAGTTTATTACTGTGTTCTTGGATCGGTTCTTTCCCCGAGGGATAAGGGAAATTAAGGCAGCTGAGTTTGTTAACTTGAGGTAGAACAACATGATCGTCCAAGAGTGTGCCTTAGAGTTCACCCCGTTTATCTGCACCTGAGATGGTGGCGGATCAGAGAGCTCGAGTGAGCTAGTTCGTGCATGGGATATTAGACTATTTGGTTAGAGATTGTCAGACTGCAATGCTTCATCAAGATATTGATATCACACGGTTGGTTCTATATGCCCAACAAATAAAGGGGGTACGGGTGAGTGTGTAGGAGAGAGAGGCTAAGAAGGACAGGACTGACAATTTTGGGTTCTCCCAGCAGAGGTCTAGTGGTGGAAATCATTGGCAGTCCCACCAGAGATCATCAGCCCCGGCGCCATCAGTAGGAAGTGTGCCATCATGATCTAGACGCGACCAGAGGGGACGAGCATTAGGCTCTCGAGGTCAGGGAGCATACCCATAGAGCCTAGCATTCCAGGTTGTGACAGGTGTGGCAGGAAGCACACTAGTTAGTGCGTAGCAGGTAAAAGTTCTTGTTTCAGGTGTGGAAATCCCAGACATATGCTCAGAGATTGTCTAGCAGCTAGACAGGGCCAGAGTAGAGGTCGAAAACCAGCCACTAGCTCAGCAGCCCTACCAGCACGCTCAGCTCAGCAAGGTGCCTCCACTAGTGTAGGTGGTGGCTAGCGTCAGAACAAGTTCTATGCCTTCGCATCTGGACAGGAGAAAGAGGTCTCTCTAGATGTAGTCACTGGTATGTTACAAGTTTTCCACCTTGATGTATATGTGTTGTTAGATCCAGGGGCTGCTTTATCTTTTGTGATGCCCTATGTTGCTAGTAGTTTCGGAGTCAGTCCTAAAATCCTATCAGAACCCTTCTCAGCCTTTACTCCAATCGGTGATTGATGAGTTGGAAATTTACCAACTCATTAGGCTCCTAATCATGAGTTTTTGCCTAGTTTTCGAGTCATTTATGTGGATTTTATGCCCTTTCTCTTGAATTCTTTGTAGGTACCTCATATGAGTAAAGAAAGCATGAAATCGAGCAAAACACATGGAATTTGTGAAGAAATTTGATGAGATAGCATATGAGGGAGAGGAGCTAAAAATAAGGGAAGATTTGAGCTCAAAAAGAGGTGCAAAGATATGCTTGGAATCGGCTAAACGCGGATCTGGAAGGGCGAAACGCAGGAAAAATGTCGAAGCTACTGCCCAGACCGACTAAACAACTACCCCTTCATGAAATTGCACCGGCTAAATTCCACTGAACTGCCGGTTCCCCCCTTCTAGGACACTATTTTCAACCGGCTAAAGTTTGGTGCTCCACGGATTGTAATCGGTGAAACACCGGTTCCTCACCGGAAAGGCTATCTAATAAAGGGTAAAATGGGTCAAAAAAGGTCTCAAAAGCATATAGAAGCTCCAAGGACATTTGGGAAAAGTTGTAGACAAGAAAGTACAGATATATAACCTCTATTATACACAAACTAAAGAGGAGAAGAATTCAACCAACAAATTCCTCATCTAATTTTCATATTCTTCATAGAATTTTAGGAGATTCTTTTCTCCATAGTTTTGTAGAGTTAGGTAGTACTTTTCTTCTTCTTTTTTCTTTAACCCATTTGGGGGTATTCCACCATTGTTGTAAGAGCTCGTGAAGCAGATTTGTGATGTTAATGCAATGAATATGAGGGGAATCCTCTTGGTATCTTCTCTCTATCTTTAAATATGATTTACTAATTTTCTAGTTAGAAGTATATTAGTGGGTTTGTTAATTTGATTGGGTTTTGATAAATTGCTTTTGGATTCTTATTGAATTGTAGGTGGGTGTTGCTAGATTCATCTTCCTATTATTTAATTAAGTGTAAATCTATTAGATTCTGTTCAATATATTAATGAAGATCCTTTGATTATGAAATGAGTCTATCTATACTTGCTTGATTGTTGCTCAGGAGAGAATGATTAAGTATTGGAAGGAAATCTAGTAGTGGGTATGGATAGGAGATTGTAAAATTAAGCTAGAAATAGCTGAAATTACTTCCTCCTTTGTATTTGGAAGCTAATAGCTTGGAATTGTGAAGTTGCTAATCCAAATCAATTTGGGTTGAGCGAAATCCCAGCTAGAGTTTGAGAAAACTCTAGCTAGGGTAGTTAATAGGATAGGAAGCTGAGGCTACATACTTTCCGAGATTATTTACACTTGAGTCTAAGGCATTGAAGAAATTCTCGATTTAATTATGATCTCACTCATAGAATGCCTCCAGCCTCTTAGTTGTGATTACTTCAATTGGAATTCCCCCCAATTAGCTTTAGTTTAGGATTAGTTAGTTAATTTTTCCTTTTTATTTCTCCCCCAATTTTACTTTTCAACTGTTGAACAATTATGCGCTTTAATTTGAATTAGTTTATAACTTTTGATTTATCGACTCAATTCTCTGTGGATTCTACCCCGACATCCGTCGGGAATATTTGTTTTGAGCAGCGACCTTTTATGTTCTTTCAGAAAAGAGGAGTGTACTTTTGACGTTATTAGTGATTTAGTTATAGCTCGACGGGTATATAGAAATTGCCCTGGCACAGTCCTTCATAAAGTTTCTTCAGCAAATTTAGTAGAGCTAGCCATGATAGATTTTGATGTTATCTTTCGCATGGATTGGCTATGTGCATGTTATACCTCAGTAAATTAAAGAACCAGTATGGTAGAGTTCCGAATTCCTGGTGATCCAGTCCGAGAGCGGAAGGGTAGTTTAGCTGTGCCTATAGGTGGCTTCATTTCCTACCTTAAGGAAAGAAAGATGATCTCTAAAGGTTGCGTGTACGATCTAGTTAGGGTTAAGGATGCTGCCCCCAAAACCCCGACTATTTAGTTAGTTCCTATAGTGTGCAAATATCCAAAAGTATTTTCAGATGATTTACCGGGAATTCCTCCCGAGCGGGAGATCGACTTAGGCATTGACCTTCTTCTCGATATGCAACCTATATCTATTCCTCCTTACAGAATGACTCTAGCTGAGCTAAAGGAGTTGAAGGAGCAGTTGAAGGACCTCTTAGACAAGGGTTTCATCAGACTTAGAAAGTCCCCGGTAGTGCACCAATTCTCTTTGTCCGGAAGAAGGATAGTTCCCTTCAAATGTGCATTGACTATTGGTAGTTTAACAAGGTCACTATCAAGAATAGGTATCCCGTCCCCAGAATTGATGACTTTTTTTACCAGCTTTAGGGTGCCATGTGTTTTTCAAAGATAGACCTCAAATCTAGATATCATCAGGTCAGAGTTAGAGAGAGTGACATTTTGAAGACAACCTTCAGGACTCAGTATGATCACTATGAGTTTGTAATTATGTCTTTTGGACTAAGGAATGCTCCTGCAGCTTTTATGGGTTTGATGATCAGGGTGTTCAAGCCGTATCTGGATATGTTCGTGATTGTGTTCATAGATGACATTCTTATATACTCTCAGAGCGAGGAGGAGCATGCCGCTCATTTGAGGGTGGTGCTACAATCTCTTAAGGATCGCCACTTGTATACTAAATTCAACAAGTGTGGTTTTTGTCTAGACTCAGTATCATTTTTTGGGTCATGTGGTGTCAAGTGAGGGTGTATAGGTGGACTCTCAAAAGATAGAAGCTGTGAAAAATTGGCCTAGACCATTTAGTACTTCAGATATTAGGAGTTTCTCGGGCTTAGCTGGTTACTATTGGAGGTTTGTTGAAGGGTTTTCATCCATTACAACACCGTTGACCAAGTTGATCCAAAAGAAAGTGAAGTTTCAATGGTCAGAGGCCTATGAGAAGAGCTTCCAAGAGTTGAAGGCTCGACTCACCTCAGCACTAGTGTTGACTCTACCTGAGGGTACCGATGGGTTTGTGTCATATTGTGACGCCTCGAGGATCGGCCTTGGTTGTATATTAATGTGGCACAGTAAAATTATAGCCTATGCTTCCAGGCAGCTTAAGATCTATGAAAAGAATTATCCGACTCACGACCTTGAGTTGGAAGCAGTATTATTTGCCTTGAAGATTTGGAGACACTATCTGAACGGGGTCTATGTGGATGTGTTTACAGTCCACAAAAGCCTACAATATCTATTTACCTAG
This sequence comes from Datura wrightii, assembly GCA_035772735.1. Classification (NCBI taxonomy): domain Eukaryota; kingdom Viridiplantae; phylum Streptophyta; class Magnoliopsida; order Solanales; family Solanaceae; genus Datura; species Datura wrightii. The sequence continues at coordinate 61,258,484 of JASDFA010000016.1, read as the reverse complement.
AAGGATCTGAATATACGTCAAATAAGGTAGTTGGAGCTTCTTAAAGATTATGATATGAGTGTCCTTTATCATCCAGGCAAGGCTAATGTGTTGGCAGACCCTCTTAGCAGGCTTTCTATGGAGAGTGTGTCCCATTTAGATTAGTGGAGGAAAGAGTTAGTGAAGGATGTGCATCGGCTTACACGACTAGGAGTTCATGTTGTTGACTCAGCAGATAGTGGTGTCATTATTTAGAATGGATCAGAATCTTCCTTGGTGACCGAAGTCAAGGCTAGGAAAGACGAAGATCCTATTTTGGTAAAGATGATGGAGGCAGTTCAAAATTAGAAGGTGGAGGTTTTCTCCCAAGTGGGAGATAGTGTAAAATGATATCAGGGTCATCTGTGTGTTTTGGGAATTGATAATTTGAGGGACCGAATGTTGTATGAGGCTCATGGTTCCAGATATTCTATACATCCAGGTGCCACCAAGATGTACCGTGACCTATGGGAAGTTTATTGGTGAAATGGAATGAAGAAGGACATAACAGAGTTTGTGGAAAAGTGTTCGAATTGTCAACAGGTGAAAGTTGAGCACCAAAGACCTAGAGGTGTGCTTCAAGACATTAGTATCCCCACTTGGAAGTGGGAGGAAATCAATATAGACTTCATTACAGGGTTTCCTCGTACTCGTCGATAGTATGACTCTATTTGGGCTGTTGTAGATATGTTAACTAAAGCAGCTTATTTTCTACCGGTCTAAACTACCGATTCAACAGAGGATTATGCCAAATTATATATTCGGGAGTTAGTTCGATTGCATGGAGTGCCCTTTTCCATCATATCAGATAGAGGTACTCAGTTTGCCTCCCAGTTTTTGAAATCATTTTAGAAGGGACTTAGTACGTAGGTCAACCTTACATAGCTTTTTACCCGCAGACAGATGGCCAGGCAGAGCGGACCATTTAGACTCTTGAGGATATATTGAGAGTGTGTGTGATTAATTTCAAGGGTTGTTGTGATGATCATTTAACTCTCATTGAATTTGCATATAATAACAATTATCATTCCCATATTCAGATGGCTCCATTTGAGGCTCTCTATAGGCGGAGGTGTATATCGCCTATTGGTTGGTTCAAAGTTGGTGAAGCTATGTTGATAGGACCAGATTAAGTTCATGAGGCTATAGATAAAGTCCAGCTTATAAGGGAAAGGTTGAAAACAACTCAGAGTCATCAAAAGTCCTATGCCGATGTGAGGAGGAGAGAACTTGAGTTTGAAGTTGGTGATTGGGTGTTTTTGACGGTATCTCCCATGAAGGGAGTATTGAGATTCAGAAAGAAGGGAAAACTTAGTCCCCGCTATGTTGGCCCATATAGGATTGTGAGACGTGTTGACAAGGTAGCTTATGAGTTAGAGTTTCCCTCAGAATTAGCTTCAGTACATCCAGTTTTCCATGTATTGCTCTTGAAGAAGTGCATGGGTGACCCGACTTTGGTTGTTCCGATTGAGAGCGTAAGTGTGAAGGATAGCCTTAGCTATGGAGAGGTTTTGGTTGAGATACTTGATCCTAAGGTTTGGAAGCTAAGTAAAGGTTTTGTGGAGAAATCAGCATGTTGAGAGAGATACGTGGGAAGCCGAAGAAGATATGATGGCCAAATACCCGCACCTCTTCCCTTTTGGCCTAGTTCCAGCTTGAGGAATCAATTCCCTCCTTAGTAATCAAATCAGTTTCATGTTCAGTTCAAGAGTCCCAGTTTCTTATGCATGTATGTGTGATTTATGAATTTAGTGCCAGTCACTCCGTTAGTCTTCAGCTTTAGATGTTCAATATTTCGGATGACAAGTTTTCCCTAGTTATTCAGTGTGTTTTCCCCACATTCAAGGATGAATGTTCCCAAGGGGGAGATATTGCAACACCTAAAAAGTGCCTAAGACTAGACTCGGGTGTTGAAAGGATGCGCAACAGAAAGTTGGGAAATCATCTTAGGACGATCCGTTATACGAGTCGTGGGAAGCTCCCACAGACCTAGGTCCCTGTCGTGGTGAGAATGTTGGTCGACAGGTCTAAGACCAAAGAGTCATGGAATGAGTCATTGGTCAGTTTAACGGGTCACGACAAGCAATCATTGTGAGAATTGTCTTCGCCAAGGTGACTGCCATGAGTTGTGGTACGACTAGTTATATGGAACAACGAGTCGTGGTATGATCCCACTGGGAAGACTTCCAGAGGGTAAGTAGTTGGTGGCAGTGGTGGCAACGGGTAGAAATGATGAGTCGTTTGGATAAGTTACAACTCGTCACTTCCAGTTGTGATAGCAGACCTGAATTTGGAAAATGGAGTGAAGCAATGAGCGAAGTAACGACTTGTTGAACCTAAGGACGACCTATGGATGAGTCGTTACTCCTAGATGAATGTATTTTCCTGCAAAGTTAGTAAGGGTAAATTCATAATCTCTAAGCTCCTAAGCCCTATACTACGTTGTTTTAAGCTCACTTAGGAGGGTTTTAAGGGAGTTTAATCTATTCTAACTATTTCCTCCCCATGCATGCAAAACTAGAGGATTCCTAATGAAGATCAAGCTTAGAACTCTACAATTTCTTCTCCACTTCTTTTGGGCTTCCAAGGAAGAGTGTAAGACTAGAATACCCAGGTATATAGAGTTATGAATGGGATTATTCCTTCACTCCCATGCCCAAATCCTCTTCTAAATTCATGAAATTCAAGGTTGATAAATCTACAGGGTTTTAATCCTATTTGTGAAATTCTCTAAGTATCTATCATGGGTAAATTTTATTCATGTTTCTAATGTTGTTTTAAGATTCATGGGCATGTTTTATAGTGATTTCAATTACAAATTTATTATTTCAGAGTCTTAATATTATGATGCCTAATTATGAAAGTTCATGAAGAGTTGAGATTATGGTCTATGTTTTAAAGTATGATGAAATGTCTATGATGAAAGTATGATTTTGAATTATCCATGTTTATATTCATGATTTTGACTATCAAGTCTATTTCAAATCATGTATAAGTTTGGGAAATCCCATATGATCAAGTATGTTTCATGATTTACTTCAATTTCATGTTATTAGCTTATCACATGGTTTTGGAGTCTAGACTCCCACTTTTTATCTTGTGGTATAGTTTGAGCTGAGGCTCCTCATGGTATGTTTTTAGATTATGCATGTACTATTATGATTTAGCTTCATAACAAGATGATGGTTCAACTTCTTTGAAAAAATGATGGAGAGAATATGCATATTTTTGGGAGTAGTGTTTAGAACCAAGTAGGCTAAGGGTTCAGTTAACCCTATGCCTCAGAACTACGTGCTAGTTTAGGTATGTTCACATTATTTGGGACCACCCTTGTGAGCCTTCCCTAGTCCCGAGGGGCCTTCAGCTTGATATCAATATCATTGTAGCTCCCTTAGCCCTAGCAAGACTTTGTACGGCTCTACCCACTTGAGTGTAATAGTTGGGACCACGTAAGCTCTATCGTGGTAATGTTGGTTATATGAAGAGTCTCCCATTGTTCCTCATGATTTCAATTGTGCATGTTTATTAGTCATGATATTATATTTTTAGTAGGTTTGACCCAAACATTTAGTTTTACTTATGATTATCAGTTTTGGCTTTGGTCATTCGATTCAGTTATGATATTGGGTCATGTTTAAATCATGTTTTCAGATAATAACATAAAAGCCTTACTCTCAGAATCTTATGATGAAATGTTTTATGATATGCGTGATTTCAATTTTACTTACTTAGCGGTTACTTATCTTGTATACTTGATATATTTCAAGTACTGACCACATACTCTATGTTGTATCATTTCATGATACAGGTTCGGACATTCAGGTCAGTCTTGTCGTTAGCCAGATCCTCAGAGTTAGCATCTCTCAGTTTGTTTGTGCGTCCTCATCCTTTGAGGACCTTCTTATCAATTCGTTATCAGTATCTTTAGTTTCATTTTAGTAATGTGTTAGTTGGTGTCTTGTCCCATCATCTCATCAGCTTTTTGAGGCTTATCAGACATAGTATGTATTCAGCTTCAGATCAGTGTTATGTATTTCATTGCTCAGATGTTATTGGATTTTGAGACTTCCGCAATTTTTTTACATGTTAGTTTCCAAATTATTTATATTGAGCTTTAGTCGTCATGTTCATTCCATGGGTCGACTTGGAGCCATTTATGATTTTAGGTTCCGTGTCTAGATCCTAGCCTATGATTAGGTCATGAAAGTTAAGAAATATTAAAGATGAAGGGAATACAATACAAGTTTTTAGCATTTGTTTCGAATCACTTTATGTAACCCTAGTTTGTTAATCCACCATGCTTCCCACAATCTTAATCATGAAAGTTTTAGCCTCTTATGCTTGTAAGACTATTTTTAGCATTCATAGACAAACACATAATTGAATACTTATAATGATGATTGAAAAAAAAACCTTCTTTGGATATTGCAAGAATTGATGTTGAATAGTCCAAGGACAAAGAAGACATTCAAATAAAGAATTCACAACGACTTGTCTCTAATTACATTTAATCACTTCATGTCGCTTCTTATCACCTCTATGTACTGAAAATAACCTAAAAAGTATCTATATAAATAATTGGAACCTTCTCCTAAGTAATAGGGAAACTACCAAAAACTGTCGCCGCGTTCACCTACAACCCATAACAGGATTGTACGGGTCATACCTTGACTCGTATGTTGGCTGGCTTCTATTGAATCTGGCTAAGTGTTGATTTCTAGTATGACTCGTACCAAGAACCTACGAGTCGTACAATCTTCCCATGGCTTGATCTTACAATTGTTGGCATCTTCTGTTAACTTCCACAGATGGCATGGTATGAATCGTACCTTTATTACACGATTCGTGACTCCTTCTCGTACATTGAGTTCTGCCAGTCTTCTATTATTCTGGTCTTTTCCACGGTTTGTTGGTATGGGTCTTAGATTGGTCTCATGACTCGTGATTGGAACCCAAACCAGGATACTTGGTCTGTGCAATTTCTCCTAGAACTATCCACGATTGCCATCGTACGGCTCGTACCAGGATGGCACGATTCGCTCCATGAGCCGTAACTTGCCTTTGCTTCACATTTGCTCCTGAGCCTTTCCACTATTTTCAGCATGATTTGTACTGAGATCGTACTAAGATACTTTTTTTGCATTTTTCTTCATATTTTGCACAATTCAGCTCCAACATCTATTTTCCCTGAAAATAAAGTAAAATCACGTCATATCCATATAAACACAACTAAGTCCATGCTATTTTTCCAGTTTTTAGCGTTAAAAGTGTTGTAAACTCACAATATATAAACAACATCAACTTTAGACTTTTGCATGTCCTCAGGCAAAGCAAATAAAAACTAAAAACAATGCTTAACCAGAAAGTAAACCTAGAATACTTATAGCCAACACAACAACATAATTTGCACTATGAACCATAACAAGCTATTGACCCTTTTTCTATTCATACTAAGTCAGCTATGCACACATGTAACCACAATCAATGAGATACAGGGATCAAGATATGGCATCCAACTCTAGTAAGAGAATTGAGCTATCACCAGTTCTATTCACATAGATAATTAGTAAAATACAACACAACCCATGTACCCTCATAGCAAATGAAGTCCCCAACACTCCTATATATATAATAAGATAAACTTGGGACTAAATAATAGGACTCTTACATTCCCAAAGAAATTTCAAATACTGCACATAGAATACCATAGGCTTGTCCGTATTTTCTTTACTTTGGCTCTTCAAACAGCTAACCTAGGATCACTATAGGACTTTGTTTGGTTTGTAATGTAGGCTTCAGGAGTGATTAAATCTTTCTTGGCACTACATACTTGTGGCTCCACTTTACACCTTTCACCCTATTTTCCACTTTTTCACTCCCTTTTCTTTATTTTCATGCAATATGTGGGTGTGGTGTGTTTTTGTCATATTTTTTTCATTCCTTTTTCTCTTGTATTTTCTTTTCACTTTTCTTTTTCAGCTATTTCTTTTCTTTTATTGTCACACCACAACTCATATTTAACGCCTTTTCCTTTCTTTTACTTTTTTCACCTCCCACAAGTTATGCACCCCTACTATAGCCACCCCTAACTTAGGCATTTTTCCTGGGTTGAGGTTCATAATGTCCAAGTAGGGATCAGGGCGAAAACATGTTCATCATAAAAAAATGGGTAAGGTTAATTGGTTAATCAAATAAAAATGGTTAATATAAGGTTCCAAATTGGGCTCAAGGGATTCATCATAATTTGGTAGGCTCATTTAAGCTAAAGTGGCTAATCAATCAATAACAACCTATGATCATCTCCTAACCAACTACTAAAACCTATGCAAAGACCAACCGGGAAAGTTCTAGATCCTTAATGCAATATTGAACTAGGTAAACAACCTAACTCACTCATGGTACCGATATGTATTGAATCTACCTATCCAGCGATGCACGTCTAAACTAAAACTACTCTACTATAATTTAAATTCCATACAAAGATCCGCAAAATTCATGCAATTGTAATTAAACTACACAACTAACATAAAAAATTTTCAACAGGATAAATTTTTTGAAAAACATAAAGCTAGTGCATTTATTTGTTGCAAAGTAATTCTAAGCTAATACTAATTAAACAGAAACAACCCAAACATGCCGGTTCTGCTAGATAGCATGCCCGAGTGAAAAGAAACACATCAAAAAAACCCTTGGAAGAATCAAAAATCTTAGAAATTACAAGTACATCCCCCTTTGAGAAACATGCTTCATTCCCGAAGCATAAAAAAATTTATAAGCATAAGGGAAAGGGACATACCTATGGCTACTCAAACTTCACCTTTCATGGGTTACCTCCCATGCAACACCTGATTTAATATCTCGGCATGACATAACTTCTATGATCATTCAAGCGTCATCAAGGTACACCGACTTAATTCTTCTTATCTCTTCGATGTCTCCCAGATACAGCTTTATCCTTTACCCATTCACCTTGAACCTCTTACCATATTTATTTTCAAGCTCCACTACAGCAAATGGGGATACATTCACCACTCTATACATTCCCATCCCTTCTAGAGCATTTACCAATTCTGTGTTCCCCGGTACTTTATCTCCCTCGTAATTCATCAAGACGGCTGCTAGTGTATCAATATTCATTATCTCTCGCATGGACATTAGTAGCCTCTTGTCTTTCATCTAGGTGCTCACACAGGTGGTTCTTGAGGTAAGGTTTCCTTTCTATAACCTGAATGAATCACAGGAGACAAAGAAACTATAAATGATGAAATAACAACAAAAAGTTAAACACAAGCAATTAATCTATTCTTAAGCTGTATTCTCCGGAAATGGCGCCACTTTTTGATAATGCTCAAACTCACACTCCTGATAAAGTATGAAGCGAATGTTGTAAATAAAGAACCCAACAAAGGTTGGGGTCAAACCCATAGAGAATATGGTATGATATACACTAACACAAGTTTATAATCTTTTAGGTATGTTATCTCCAAAAAGGGGGTTTATAGAAAATAGTTATAAAACAAGATTGAAAATAGATTGTTGTTTATCAAGATTTGAAATTAGCAAGAATAAGTGTTCCTCATGTGTTCTTAACTACTTTGGGTTTACATTCATCATCTATCCCAATGCTTACTTGTAGAACTGATAACAAGGGTTCATCCAAACGACTGATTCGTCCCTATTGGATGACTATACTCAACGACCAGGTTAGGTCTTATGAGGGATTTTAATTCAATCATTATCAATTTATTCCAAATTAACTATCCTCCCACCGTAGCTAAAGTTATACAATAACCCACAAAGATCAAGGCTTTATTGTAATTCTCTTTTCCTAATCTCTACTTCTCTAGGTTCAAACAGGTAAAGAATTCAGGCAATTCTTAACATTGCGCTTTGTTAAGAAATATTAAAGATGAAGAGAATATAATACAAGTGTTTAACATTGGGTTTTAATCACTTTGTGTAACCCTAGTTTGGTAATCCACCATGGTTCACACAATCCTAGTTGTGGAGGTTTAAGCATCTCATGATTGTAAGATTGCTATTATCATTCATAGAGAAACACATAGTTGAATACTTACAACGGTGATTGAAAGAAAACCTACTTTGAATATTGCAAGAATTGATGTTGAATAATCAAAGAACAAAGAAGAAATTCAAGGAAAGAAATCTCCAAGACTTGAATTAAAATTCACAACAACTTGTCTCTAATTGCGTCTAATCACTTCCTGTCACTTCTTATCACCTCTTTGTACTGAAAATAACCTAAAAAGTATTTATAGAAATAATTGGAACCTTCTGATAAGTAAACAGGGAAACTACAAAAAACTGTCGCCACATTCACCTACGACCTGTAACAGGATTATAGGGGTCGTACCTTGACTCATATATTGGTTGGCTTCTGCTGAATCAGGCTAAGTGTTGACTTCTAATATGACTCTTACCAATAACCTACAAGTCGCACAATCTTCCCGTCGCTTGATCTTGCAATTACTGGCATCTTATGTTAACTTCCACCGATGGCATGGTACGACTAATACCTTCATTCCACGATCTATGACTCCATCTCATACATTGAGTTCTTCTAGTCTTCTATTATTTCGGTCTTTTCCGTGACTTCTTGGTATGGGTCTTAGGTAGGTCTGACGACTCGTGATTGCTATCTGTACCAGGATACTTGGCCTGTGCCATTTCTCCTGGAACTTTCCACGACTGCCATGGTACGGATCGTACCAGGATGGTACAGCTTTTACCTTGAGCCATAACATTCCTTTGCTTCACAATTTACTCCTAGGCCTTTCCACGACTCTCAATACGGGTCGTACCGAGATCCGTACTAAGCTACTTTTCTACATTTTCTCTATCTTTTGAATATTCAACTCCAACATCTATTTTCCCTGAAAAACAAAGTAAAAGTACCTCATATCCATATAAACACACTATGTCCATACTATTTTCCTAGTTTTAAGCATTGAAAGTGCTGTGAACTCACAACACATGAATTACCATCAATTTTGGTGTGGTGCTTCGGGATAATATGAGGAGATCGAGGAATAACTTCAGGAGAAAGTATTGTTGCGGTAGTCTCTTGACCTAGTTTTTGCGAGAGGCAGGTATTGAGGAGGAAGAGGCAGACCTTTGTCTACCTCTAGCAGGGCACCTTGCAGGCAAGATGAATGATGTTACAAGGGTGATTGATACCATCAGTTCCACAACTCCACTCCTCACTTTAGCTGATCGTCAGGCTCGTTATGAAAGCTGGTAGGGTCGAATATTTGGGATGCTAGATTTACAGCTGAGGCTAGGAGGTCAACCTTCAACTGACGAGGAGATGGCAGTCCTCAAGGTGAGGTACCCACTCATGGAGAGAGCTATATTGATGTGCCGAGTGGGACCTTCCTTTGAGGGGCCATTGGATGATGATGAGTCATGATGTTGACTAACAAAATGGATGATTTGGACATGGATGAGGATGATGATGCTACTATTAGTGCCATGCAGGTTGATGTCGATGATGATGAGGAAGAGAATCAGGATTACAATCCTGATGATGATACGTAGTGGCCTAGGAAGTTCCTTTTCTCTACCTATTTGGTATGATTGTGTACGCACTGAGGATAGTGCACCTTTTAAGTGTGGGGTGGAGGAAAGATTCTTGTTTTTTCTTTGATTTCTATATTTGTAGTAGGATGTAGCATAGTGCATTCCCCATAGTGGTAGCTCTATGATTTGTTAGATCTTGTTGTGTAATAGCTAATATTGGTGATAATGACTGGATGATGCCTTGTGATGTAGTGACTATTGTTTGTTTTGAATAGTATATTGTTAGTTTAATTTTAGAGTCTAAATGTTGTTGGTCAAGGGTGAGTATGTCATCAAGGTTTGTTTCAAAATTTTTAAAAATTGGCATAACTCATCCACCCTTCAATTTTTCTTATGACCACGGTTCTTTTCTGAAGGGGAGTCTTTTGAACCGGGTAATTTTTGCAGTTTTTAGGAGTCATTGTCGTCTTAGAGTAGTGACCCTTCCCTATGATAGATGGACGACAGTCTTAAGGAAATTTTGTCACTTTTTATTTTATTTTTTAGGATTGAGTCATAGATCATTTACTTGTGTGCTTGTTGACATTCTACTTAGCTGCTATACTAGAGTCAATAAAGTGGTCATCTTGACTGCATAAGTGAGGAATCCATGAGAGACACACATATCTCTTTAATTTGACTCATAATGATTCCAAGGGCTTAAAAATGAAAAAATGTCATTCAATATGATTGTGTGATTGTGTAGCTGTAGAAATTCGACTAGATTCTGAATTGCCATGTGATCTGAGCTAATTTGGCTTGTTTATACATGTTGTAGCATCTAGAACATGCCTTAGTGTACATAAGATAGCTAGTTGTTAGGGTGTTGGAATATGATCAAGGAATTTCTGTCATGACCTAAGCTGGGACACTGGATCGAGACATGGAACCTAGAACCACGAATGGCCCCAAGTTGACCCATGGAATGAACATAGTGGATAAAGAGCATAACTAAAATAGAAATCATTCAAATCATGAAAAAATAAGAAATCTGAATGAAGAACTTTTGAAGATTCGAGTATCTAACATTTGACAAAAGAAAACTAAACACAACCACATAATGTCTGAAAAAGCCTTTAGTAGCTGAAGAACTGATGGGACAACACCCAAACTAGCTCTCTAAGTACGAAAATTGAAAGGAAACATAATAAAAAGACTAACTGCATGTCCTCGATAAATGAGGACTCACCAAGGAGAGTAGGCTGACTGGACTGGAATGGAGCGGCTAAGGGCGAGGCTAAACCTAATCACTCGAACCTGTATAATGAGATGATACAACATAGAGTATGCGGTCAGTACTTAGAATGTACCGAGTGTGCGAGTTAACTAAAAACGGACAATTAAATTACACAAGGATTCATAAGAGTAGAATAGTTCAAAACATGAAATAATAATCATAATGTAACCGTGAAGGCTCAAGGTTTTCAAAGTTATTCATAAACTAGTCATATTCGTAATCATAAAAGAACTTTGTAAAAACATAGCTTGAGAAAAATATCATAAACATAAGAAACAATGGGAGATTCTTATAACTGACATACCCCATATGAGCACACATGGAGCCCGACCTATAAACCCCTAGTCGGGAGGGTGTTCATACCTTGCCAAGGGTAGAACCATGAAAAGAGGTGTGATATCACAAAGGAAGGCCCATTGGGGCAAAAAGGGAAAGTATCAAGGGAGGACCCATCATTGCTAAGTTGGCACGTAGTTTTGAGACTCGGGGCTAGAGGGGTTTATTGTACAAAAAGGTCGGGGCGCAGGCTGCCGAAGAGAGAAGCCCATATGCTTTGACCCCGGGTCCACTCGGTGTTAAATACTACTCCCAAAACATATGTAGTGCACATATCATAGTAGGGAAAACATACATGTGATTCACGGGCTAGTTTAAATAATGATAATCATAAGTGTGCTTGAAATACATGAACTAGCCATGAAATAGGACCCGTGAGTCGGGCATAATCATAATCGTGAGAAAGCATGGAAGTAATCATACATGCTTGACAATAATCCTCATGACTCGAGTCATAGTTTCATAGAGTATACTTGTAGTAAATCATTCATTATTGAATATAAATCATAAATTAGGACTTGAGAGATCAAAACTCATAACTAAATCAAAGGAATTCATGAAGGGAATTTAACCCTAAAGTTTCATAATCATGCTTGAATCACAGGTTATTCTAATTTCATAAAATACTTAAAGAAACCACAAACCCTATCATGGAAATTATGTTTTTCATATAAAATCAACATTACCCATAAGTAAATCATAAAGAATTTCAAAACCCTACATAGGAAATCATGAATTTTGAAATTGGGATTTAGGGGAAATAGGGTGATCTTAATTTTGATTGAAAAAGGAAATGAGGTTGAAAGAAAACCCCATTGATAGACCCACATACATGAATTTATGAATCCCCAACTGAAAAAGATGAACCCCAATTAATTCTTAAAGAAGGTGAGGAAGAACCCTAGGAATTTCTTGAGGGATTTGAGAGAATTAATTTTCAATTTAGAGTGTTAGGAGAGTAATGGGTGATCTAGGGTGAATAATACCCTTAATACACTCTTTTCTAAGATTAAAATGACATAGTTTAGGACCTTAGAGCTTAGAATTTATGAAAATTCCCTTAATGAAATTTTGGGAAAATAAGGTACTGCCAGGAACCACGGGTCATACAAAGCACCCATGGTCCATGGTTTCCTCCTATATGTCGAAGTCTATAGACCTCAACAATTCTGATGTTCTCCATGGGCACAACCAACGGCTCATAGGTTCTTCCTACGAGTCATTCCTTCGGTCGTCTAACCATTACCAGAGACCCACCTCACTTGCCATGACTCCTGACCACGAGTCATTCCCCTAACCAATGACTCATGGTTTTCTCCCCTATCTCACCAGTTCGACTCCTCCAACTTCCAACAACTGCTTACCAAAGACCTGTGGTTTCCCACAACGCATCATACCACGACCTGTACCATTTATCTTGACTAGCCCTATATTAAACAATGGATTCATCCTATGGACCGTTACAACCACATACAATTCGTACCTTAACTCGTTACACTAGACCCTCTTTTGCAGCTACTAACCATGACTCCAACCACGACCCGTCATACCAACCCAAGACTCGTACCACGAGTCATTCTGAGAAAAAATTGCAGATTTTTCTGCTGATCCCCTTTTCAAATCTCAAATCTAGTCTTAGGAACTTCCGGAGTATTACAATATCTCCCCCTTAGGAACATCCATCCTCGAATTTAGACTAAGCATACTGAAAGGATAGGGAAGGAGTTGAAATCCCAAAACTTAACAACTACAGCAGAACTGATTGAGTGACTGACTCCGAGCATGAAGCACATGACTAAACTGAACTCATGAAATATACATACATGCTAAAACATGAAAGGGACTTACATGCATGGACTGGTCATGCATCTGAATAGAATACTAAGGATGAGATTTATACCTCATGGACCAAAACTGGAACGAAATAGATGTGGGTATCTAGCCATCATCTCTGCTTCGGCTTCCATATAGCTCCCTCAACTAGTTGGTTCCTCCATATAACCTTCACCGAGGCCGCTTCTTTATTTATTAGCTTATGAACCTGACAATCAAGGATCGAGAATGGTACGTCCTCATAGGTAAGGCTGTCCCTCACCCCAGTGCTCTCTACCAGAACAACTAGAGATGGTTCTCCGAAGTATTTCTTCAACAAGGACACATGAAACACCGGATGCACAGAAGCTAACTCTACCGGTAGCTCCAACTCATATGCCACACTGCCAATCCACTTCACAATCCCCAATGGCCCATTATATATGGGACTAAGCTTCCCCTTCTTTCTGAACCTCGTCACTCCCTTCACGGGAGACACCTTTAGAAACGCCCAATCATCAATGGAAAACTCAAGATCTCTTCGCCTCACATCCGCATAAGATGTCTGACGACTTAGAGTAGTTTTCAGCCTAGCTCTAATAAGATAAACCTTCTCCAAAGCCTCATGAATTGAATCTATCCCTATCAAGGCATCCTCACCTACCGCGAACAAACCATTAGGCGATCTACACCTCCGTGTATAAAGAGCCTCAAACGGAGCCATCTGAATACTCGAGTGGCAACTGTTATTATAAGAAAACTCTATAAGATGCAAGTGATCATCCTAACTACCCTTGAAATCAATCACACAAGCTCTCATCATATCCTCCAAGTTCTGAATAGTCCACTCGGCCTGACCATCTGTCTGAGGGTGAAAAGTTATGCTAAGCTTCACCTGCATGCCAAGACCCTTTTGAAGCGACCTCCAAAACTGAGAGGTAAACTGAGTACCCCTATCTAAAATGATGTATAGTGGCACTCCATGCAACTGAACTAATTCCTGAATGTACAATCTAGCATAGTCCTCAGCTAAGTCAATAGTCTTGACCAGTAAGAAACGGGCTGTTTTGGTCAACCTATCCACAATTACCCAAATAGAGTCATACTTCCGATGAGTATGAGACAATCCTGTAATGAAGTCCACATTGATTTCCTCCCACTTCCATGTAGGGATACTGATGTGTTGAAGCACACCTATAGATATTTGATGTTCGACTTTCACTTGTTGACAATTCGGATACTTAGCCACAAACTCTGCTATATCCTTCTTCATGCCACTGCACCAATAGACTTCTTGCAAGTCACAGTACATCTTGGTGGCACCTGGGTGTATAGAATACTAGGAACCATGAGCCTTATGTAACATCCATTCTCTCAAATCACCAATGCTTGGAAAACATAAACGGTCCTGATATCGAAGCACACTATCTCCCCCTTGGGCAAAGACCTCCACCTTTTGAGTTCGGACTACTTCCTTAAACTTAAGTAAAATAGGATCTTCATCTTGCCTAGCCTTGACTTCAGTCACCAAAGAGGATTCTGATCCATTTTGAACAAAGCACCGCTATCTATCAAGTCAATAAGGCAAACTCCTAGTCGTGCAAGCCTATGCACATCCTTCACCAACTCTTTCTTCCCCTCATCTACATGAGACACACTCTCCATGGAAAGCCTGCTAAGAGTGTCTGCCACCACATTAGCCTTGCCTAGATGATAAAGGACACTCATATCATAATCTTTAAGAAGCTCCAACCACCTCCTTTGTCACAAGTTCAGATCCTTCTAGGTAAACACATATTGTAGGCTCTTGTGGTCTATAAACACATCCACATGGACCACATACATATAGTGTCTCCAAATTTTCAAGGCAAATACTACTGCTGCTAACTCGAGAACATGAGTCGGGTAGTTTTTCTCATGGGTTTTAATTTGCCTAGAAGCATAGGTTATGACCATACCATGCTGCATCAGCACAACCAAGGCTGATGATCGAAGCATCACAATACACCACAAATCCATCGGTAACCTCAGGTAGGGTTAATATTGGGGCCGAAGTGAGTCGAGTCTTCAACTCCTGAAAACTCTTCTTGTAGGTGTTTGACCATTAAAACTTCACTTTCTATTGAGTCAACTTAGTCAACAGTACTACGATGGATGAAAATCCTTCAACAAACCTCCTATAGTAGCCAGCTAACCCCAAGAAACTCCTGATATCTAAAGGACTAACTAGTCTAGGCCAATTCTTCATAGCTTTCTATCTTTTGAGAGTCTACCTACACACCCTCACTTGACACCACTTGACCTAAAAATGCAACTGAGTTCAGTCAAAACTCACACTTGCTGAATTTAGTGAATAACTGACAATCCTTGAGAGTTAGTAGCACCACTCTCAAATGAGCGACATACTCCTCCTCGCTGTGAGAGTATATGAGAATGTCATCAATGAACATAATCATGAACATGTCCAAATACGGATTGAACACCCTGTTCATCAAATCCATACAAGATACAGAAGTATTCGGTAAGTCCAAAAGACATAACTACAAACTCATAGTGGTCATACCGCGTCCTGAAAGCTATCTTCGGGATTTCACTCTCCCTAAATCTGAGCTACTAATGACCGGACCTGAGGTCGATCTTGGAAAATAATTTTGCACCCTGAAGCTCGTCAATCAAGTCATCAATCCTGGGAAGGGGATACTTGTTCTTGATTGTAACCTTGTTCAACTGCCGATAGTTAATGCACATACCAAGAGAACCATCATTCTTTCGGACAAAGAGAAGTGGTGCACCCCAAAGGGATTTTCTAGGTCTGATGAAACCATTGTATAAGAGATCCTTCAACTTCTCCTTCAACTCTTTTAGCTCAGTTGAGCCACTATGTACGAAGGAATAGATATAGGTTGTGTGTCGGGAAGAAGGTCAATGCCAAAGTTAATCTCCTGCTCGGGAGGGACTCTAGGGAGCTCATGTGGAAACATCTCTGGGTACTCACATACTACTGTGATAGACTGAAGAGTCAGGGTCTCGGATGTAGAATCCTTAACTTGAAAAATATGGTACACACAACCTTTGGAAATCCTTTTTCTGGCCTTAAGGTAGGAAACGAATTGACCTACAGGCATAGTTGAACTACTTTTCCACTCTAGGAATGGCTCACCCAAAAATAAAAACTCTATTGCACGGGTTCTGTAATTTACCAAGGAAAACATGCATGTAGCCAATCCATGCCAAAGATAACATGAAAATCTATCATACCTAACTCTACTAGGTCGGCTGAGGTGACTTTCTGAAGGATTGTGACAAGGCAATTTTTGTACACCCATCGAGATATAACTAAGTCACTGACTTGAGTAGAGACTAAGAAGGGTTCTGATAAGATTTCGGGACGGACACCAAAACTAATAGCAATATAGGGATTCATAAAAGATAGGGTATTCCTTCGATCTATCAATGCATAAATATCAAGATGAAATACCTGCAACATACTAGTTACCACATCGGGTGAAGTCTCCTGCTTCTGTCGTGATGAGAGTGCATAGAACTTGTTCTAGCCCTGATTGCCAGTTGAACTAGTAGAAGCACCCTGCTGGAAAGGACATGCTGTCAGAGCTACTAAACTAGTGGTTGGGGTACGGACCCCACCATTGCTCGATTTAGCTGAAGGGAAATCTCTAAGTCTATGTCGGGTTTTCCACACCCGAAGAAAGCATCTGAGCAAACTAAACACCGCCCTGGGTGGTTCTTGTCACACCTCGCACAGGCTAGAAAAGTGCGATCTCCTGTCCTGCTCCCCTAGCCCCTCAAGCCTGACGCTCTACCCCTCTGTTCCTGTCTGGGTAGTCTAGATGGGACACTGGCTGATGATGGTGCCGGGTCTGATGACCTTTGCTGAAACTGAGGGTGGTTACCACCACCGAATTTATGTTGGGTGAACCCAACACTGCCCGTCCTGGCCCTCTTGGCCTCTCTCTCTCACTCCCTCATTTGCACCGCCTCCATCAGCTGGACGTACAAAACCAGTCCAGAGAAGCAAATATCTTTATGTAGCATGGCGGTTCTGTAGTCCTTAACCAAGTAGTCTACTACTCCATTTATAAACCGGCTCACCCGAGCCCTCTGATCGGCCACCATTTCTGGCGCATACTTGGACAACTGGGTGAACTCTAGAGCATACTCCTGAACGTTCATATTGTTATGTTTCAAGTTCACGAACTTTGCCTCCTTGATCTTCCTTACCTCCCGGGGAATGAATCGGTCCAAGAATGCGGTGAGTAACTTATCCAAGCTAATGGCACCCGCTCCGACTCCCTGACCATCCTTCCCCTATCTAAACTATATATAGGTGACCCCCTTAAACTGATAGGAGGCCAAGTCTGCACACTCCTCTCCCATCACCCAATCTGGGTGATCTTCTGGATCTCCTCGATGAACTCGTGTGGGTCCTCATCCACTCTCCACCAAGAGAACTCAGGTGGGTTTATCCCGAGGAAGCCCGAGACTCTACCTGCCGCTATGTTCCCATTCTGGGGAATATGAGCCACCTCTGCCTAGTTGACCTGAACGGTCAAATCTTGTGCCAACATCTAAATGGCTTCCCTAAACTCTGCATGGGCGACTTGCTCAGGCATGGGATCCGCTGCGGCTGGTGGGGCTTGCAGATGCCCGCCTCCATTTCCCTCACCATGAATATTTCCATTTCCATTTCTTCTTCCGTTTACTCAGCATGGAGGCATGAATCTTCCAACGTGTAAAGCTGGAGTTAGAGGAATAAAGAGATATTTCATCGCACGATATAGATCATGAAAGAAGGGAAATTTCCTAAAATGTTTTGTAGCCTCTTTGTCGTAAGTGTGGCGCGCTTCACACCCATGAAAAAACACTATACTTAATGAGGATTTCAAAAACCCTAGGACACTTCAAAACCTAATTCTTTGATACCAAGTTTGGCACGACCTGAGCTAGGACCTCAGATCAAGACACGGAACCTAGAACCATGGATGGCCCCAAGTTGACCCATGGCATGAACATAGTGGCTAAAGAGCATAAATAAAACATAAACCAATCAAATTAAGAATAAAGCAGAAATCTAAATAAAGAAATTTTGAAGATTATAGTATCTAACATTTGATAAAAGAAAACTAAACACAACCACAAAATGTCTGAAAAAGCCTCTAGTGTCTGACGAGCTGATGGGACAGCACCCCAACTAGCTCTCTAAGTACGAAAAATAAAAGGTAACATAATAATAAAACTAACAGCATGTCCTCGGTAGATGAGGACTCACCAAGGAAAGTAGGTTGACTGGACTGGAACAGGAGTGGCTAAGTCGAGGCTGAACCTAATCACTCGGACCTGTGTCATGAGACAATACAACATAGAGTATGCAGTCAGTACTTGGAATGTACCGAGTATGCAATTTAAGTAAAAATGGACAATTAAAATACATAAGGGTTCATAAGAGTAGAACAGTTCAAAACATGAAATAATAATTATAATTTAACCGTGACGGCTCAAGGTTTTTAAAGTTATTCATAAACTAGTCATATTCGTAATCATAAAAGGAACCTTGTAAAAACATAGCTTGAGCCAAAATATCATAAAAATAAGGACAAAGGGAGATTCTTATAACCGACATACCCTATATGAGCACACATTGAGCTCGACCTGTAAACCCCTAGTCGGGAGGGTGTTCGTAGCTTGCAAAGGGTAGAACCATGGAAAGAGGTGTGATATCACAAAGGAAGGCCCATTTGGGAAAAAGGGAATAGTCTCAAGGGAGGTCCCATTATGGATATGTTGGCACGTAGTTTTGAGACTCGGGGTATACTTGGACCCTGGGTCGACTCGTTGTTAAATACTACTCTCAAAACATATATAGTGCTCATATCATAGTATGGAAAACATACATGAGATTCATTCGCTAGTTTATATCATGATAATCATAAGCATGCTTGAAATACATGAACTAGCCATGGAATAGGGCCCGTGAGTCAGTCATAGTCATAATTGTGAGAAAACATGAAAATCATCATACATACTTGACAATAATCCTCATAATTCGAATCATAGTTTCATAGAATATACTTGTAGGAGATCATGAATTATTTAATATAAATTATAAAATAGGACTTGAGAGATTAAAATTCATAAGTGAATCAAAGGAATTCATGAAGGGAATTTAACCCTAAAGTTTCATAATCATGCTTGAATCATGGGATATTCTAATTTAATAAAATACTTGAAGAAACCATAAAACTTATCATGAAAATCATGTTTTTCGTATGAAATCAACATTACCCACAAGTAAATCATAAGGAATTTCAAAACCCTACATAGGAAGTCATGAATTTCGAAATTGGGATTTTGGGAAAATTGGGTGATCTTAATTTTGATTGAAA
The DNA here is from genome assembly GCA_035772735.1 of Datura wrightii. Taxonomy (NCBI): domain Eukaryota; kingdom Viridiplantae; phylum Streptophyta; class Magnoliopsida; order Solanales; family Solanaceae; genus Datura; species Datura wrightii. Next base: position 61,239,101 of record JASDFA010000016.1, on the reverse strand, counting down.
AGAGACATGAGGTTGAAAGAGAACCCCATTGATAGACCCAAATACCTGAATTGATGAATCCCCAACTAAAAAGGATGAACCCCACTTAATTCTTGATGAACTTGAGGAAGAACCCTAGGAATTTCTAGAGGGATTTGAGAGAATTGATTTCTCAATTTAGAGTGTTAGAAGAGTAATAGGTGATATAGGGTGAATAATACCCTTAATACACTCTTTTCTAAGCTTAAAATGATGTACTTTAGGACCTTAGAGTTTAGGATTTATGAAAATACCTTTGATGAAATTTTTGAAAAATAGGGTACTGCTAGGTACCACGGGTCGTACCAATCACCCACGGTCCGTGTTTTCCTCCTGTCTATCGAAGTCTACAGACCTCAACCATTAATGTTTTTTGTAGGCACAACCAAAGGGTCGTAGGTTCTTCCTACGAGTCGTTCCTTTGGTCTTCTTGTCATTATGTGAGACCCACCTCACCTGCCATGACTTCTGACCACGAGTTGAACCCCCAACCTATGAATCATGGTTTGCTCCTGTAGCTCACCACTTCGACTCCTCCAACTTCCAACTTCCAACGACCGCCTACCAATGACCCATGATTTCCCACAATGGATCGTACCACGACCCATACCATCTAACCTTACTAGCCCTATATTAAACAATGGTTTCATCTTACAACCTATTACAACCACATATGAATCGTACCTTAACTCGTTACACCAGACCCTCTTTTGCAACTGCTAACCACACTCCAACCATGACCCGTCAGACCAACCCACGCCTCGTACCACGAGTCATTCTGAGAGAAAATTGCAGATTTTTCCGTTGATCCCCTTTTTAAATCCGGAGCCTAGTCTTCAAAACATTCGGGGTATTAGAGTTTCTTTGAAAAAGACATCTTTCCGATGTTTGTTTTACCTTCCTGAACGTTCTCCCTAGTTAACCCATTTGAGTCGTTACCCTTATTCTTTCTTAGCCAAAAAAAGTCGCTTAATCCCTCTTTTTGTGAGACTTCTATTGATCTAATGTAGTCTTAAGCAGTTTGAAACTTGAAAGTAAAGGTACACAGAAATATAATGTTAAGGGAAAAATAAAAAATTGTGGTAAGAGATGAAAAATAGGAAGAAGGGATTCCCAAAAAATTGTGTTGTTTAATTGCTACTAGAACAATGAAAGATAGAGATTTAATTGCAAAATTCTTATTGATGTTAGAAGAAAAGACTATTAGTGAAGTAGTGAAAAAAGGGGTATGAAAAGAAAAGAAAAAGGGTGAGTGAAGTGAAGGGTGAACAACAAGAAAAAATGGTGGATAAGAAAAATGTGAAAAATGTCATAAAAGTTCTTAGGGTGGTAGTCACTATAAAAGAAATATCATTCTTACCCATTCCTTAGCCGATATTACAACCAAAAAAAGTCCTTGTGATTTGAATCTCTTGAAACAGCCAATTAATCTAAATTTACATGAAGGGCAAGCTTATGATGTGTGATATATGTGCATTACATCATTTGTGAGCTGAGGTTGCCTTGCTTTCAATGTTCTATGTTTTTGCATTGATAATCTAAAAGAGGAACATCACTAAAAGTGAAGGGCACAAGATGCCTAAGATAGTATACTATTTATTTCATATTTCATGCTTAATCATGTTTTCCCTATGTTTTGAAGGGATGAGTCGATGATAGAGGTTGTGTAGTCTTTCTTGTGTTATATGTGCTTGATGAGAATTGTTGTATGTTGATGAACAACTTGATCTATGCTCTACGCTAGTTGATTGAGTATGAATTGATAGAGGTACCAAGTGTGATGGTAAAAGATGAGTTTATCTGTGTATTAAGGATTGTTTGAGGACGAACAATGGTTTAAGTGTGGAATTGTGATGTTGGGAATATTTCTATGCCCATTTTCCATATTTTTGTCCATCTTTTACCTTGTTTTGAGTTCATAATACTTATAAAATGCATAAATTCATGTGGTTGTGTGTTTTGTATGCTAACAAATGATTTGAGATGTTTTGAGCAACAAGCCAAGCAAAAGGACCCATATTATCTCAAGGTGTGAAAATTTGAGAAGCTGAGAAGAAGGATATGGGGTTATGGCTGGCGCCCAGCAATAGGTCCTCAACTTCAAAGAAATGTGCATCTATTTTGGGGTTATGGCTGGCGCCCAACGCCAGGTCGGGGGCTTCAGAGATATTTCATTCAACACCTTAGTGAGATGAGAGGCACAGAGCCCCAAAGCATTCCATACTTAGAGAAATTTCCAAAAATTCTAGTGAGATGGATGGGGCTGGGCGCTGGAGAGGTCTTAGAGCGATTAACTCTCTGGTGAGATAAGTGGCATGAGGCACCCGATGATGCAGTAGTGTTGAAATTTTTTCTAACTCCTTGGTGCTACAGATGAGGCTGGGCACCCAGAGCCAAGATTTAGAGGAAACTTGAGCCCAACTTGGGGCTATAGGTGGGGCAGCGTGTCAGGGCCATTCTGAAGCAGAAATTGCTGATTATAAAGCTAAGTGTTGGAGGGCAGAAGCGTCATTTAAAGGCTCAACTCTATATATAGCCTGGAGATTGTTTGTTAATCATCTTTGTATCGCTTCTACATTCCATATATAATTTTATAAGAGTTGTAAGCCCTTTGGAAGAGGAGACAAGTTCTATTCTAGGTTTCTTCTTTTCTTCTTCAATTTACTTCAAATGATGATGATTAAGTCTTTGTTTTTCCACCTGTCTATGAGTGACTAAACTCATAATCTAGGGTTTTAGCCATGGTGGATGGTTGATATTTTGATAGATTGATTTTATGCTAATCTCAATTCGTCATTAATGGTTGTTTATATTTACTTATTTTAATTGCTTATTGATTAGCCTGATCAACTTATGAGTAAATCTGTTGGATTTTAGTTGAACATGGGAAAGGGAATCGAAAAAGTTAAAGATAAATATAGAATAGAAATTCAAAGACCCTTAAACCTATTAGTGAGAGGATAGAAATTGTTGTTGAGGATAAGATATACCCTTCAACCGTCTTTAGTTGAAATACAAGTAGGCATAACCGTCATTTCATGTTTCTCCTACGACCACAGGGATATAGGCGTTAGGGTTCATGAGATAGTTCTTGGATGCTCGGGAGAGTGGCAAGGAATGGGATAGTAAATTGCAAATAGCAACAATAGGAGGAATCATTCTAGTGTAATCACATCTTGAAAACTCAACCTGAAACAGAAAAGTGCCATTTCCCTAGTTTTTCATCATCATCTGAAGTAAAACCAAGTTTGCAACTGTCTTTACTTATTTTTATAGTTAATGTTTTTAGTAGTTTAATTTTACAAACCATTCCCCATTTTAACTTTTTGATAGAACAGCGAAATAAGAAACAACCTTAAACGATTACACTTACAAGTCTCTGAGGGATCAATAATCGGAACTTCCATTCCTATATAACTTGACAACCATGTGTGTTTGCATGCACTTGGGCGACATCAATTACCTCCAACCTAGTGACAAATGCGAAGAGGATGAAGGAGGAAGAAGAGATAAGACCTTAGCAATGATGATGACTCAAATAGAGTTGCTAGCTAAGCACATGATGGGCTTGGGGGTCAAGAGTGTGAATGCTATTGGAGCTCAAGGAAACAACTCTCTTAATGGTGATGCTTCATATGCTATATTCGATAAAGAATTTCAACAAATATCAAACCAAGTGATGAGTTTTCGCCCGGGGTACCAGGGTGCCAACCAATGCCCTTCGCATCCTTGGGAGGGGAATCAAGGTTGGAGAGATCGAGAAGGTCAATGGAGAGAAAAAGATGGCCAATAGAGAGACCATGATCATGAAAGAGAAGGTGATCGATATAATCACTGTAGCTCAAATTCATACGTACCCCCTCCTAAGGCTTTTACGGCACCAATTCAAACAAGTATTAGTGATCCCACTAGCTCAAAGATTGAGAAATTGTTGGCTCATGTATTGAGAAGAGTAGAATCCACCAATAATGGGGTTAAAGAGTTGAAGTGTAAGGTGTCCAATCTTACTCAAATAGTGAGTTCCCATTCGGCATCTATCAAGCATCTTGAGGCCCAAATAAATCATTTGTCTGCTCAAATGAATCCTCATATGAAAGGTACACTTCCTAGTTACACTTCATCACGACCTGAGAATGGACCCCAGACCGAGATATAGGATTTAGAACCACGAATGGCTCTAAGATAACCCATGACACTAACTTAGCATGATTTGAGAGCATAGCTAAGAGGAATTAAGGCATAACCAAGATATAAGCAGAAGTCTGGAACAAATATCATAAAAATATAAGGAAAGACTAACAGTCAACAACGCTGATCATCTACTACATAATAGTCTCAATGACCCTATATGTAAGATGAGCTGATGGGAAAACACCCCCAACTACACTAAGTATTAAGCTACAATACATAGACCTAAGGCATAAAATGATAAATGTCCTTGGATGATGAGGACTCACCAAAACTGGAATAGAGATGGACTAGCGGCTAACGATGGGACTGAGATGGATCACCCAAACCTATATCATGAGACAATATAACATAGAGTATATGGTTAGTACTTTGAATGTATTAAGTTTGTAGAGAATGTAAAACATGCTAGTAAAGCGATAGTCTGAAATTACGAATATAAAACAAGATAGAACATGAGAGAGAGAGAGCAACATGATAAAAGCCATATATCTTAAATATAAATAATCATGATATGCTCATCATAAGTTTAACATAATGACCCAAGGTTTAAAAATAGAAATCATATAGCATACCATACTTGAAATTATAAGTGAAAACTCATAAACTTTTTAATGGGCCAACTATGCTATAAAATATATTCTCATAAAACATGAACATGAGTAACTTAAAACATGAGGAACAATGGGAGGCTTCATCATAACCGACACCATCATGATAGAGCTTACATGATGCCCCAACAATCCCACTTTTGTGTGTAGAGCCATCCCAAGCATTCCAAGGGTAGCAATGATTAAGGCGTGATATCAGTTGTGAATCCCAGTAGGGTTTGAAGATGAGTATATACCTATGGTGGCTCGTAGTTCCTGAGACTCGAGGATTTCCTGAACCCGTAGAGTACTCAGTGCTAGAAACTACTCCTAAAAACATGCACATGGATCATAATCATTATCATGAAAACATACTTGAACTTGTATGGGCTAGCCGAAACATGAAATCATAATCATATTTGACATGCGTGAAATATTCATGAAAGGATGCCATAGATTTGGTGATGATACTTGAACTTCAATTTAATGAAAATAATACATGCTTGAATAAAGCATCATAACTTCAAAATCATGGAATCATAAGTTTAGGATTTTAGAAATATTCATATATACTAGATAGTTCATCATACTTTAAATCATGGCTCATAAGCTTGAAATTCTTAAATTATGCATAATAGGGCATAATCTTCATAAACTTGAAATCATGAATTAGTAAGTCAATTAATAGTCAAATATGCCCTAATAACAATAAATTATCAATTGAAACATGAGAGAATTGTGATGAACGGTGAATTTACGTGTTTCTTAGCCATATTTTCCCCATACTTTACTATGTATTGAGAACAAATTGTGTGTGTTTGCATGTGTTTTATGATATATTTGTGAAAAAGAGATAACGCACATGATGAGATGCTTTCGAGTATAAAAGTGATGAACTTGGGATTTAATGTAGCTTAAAATTGCAAGAATGGCAAAACGGGGTTGACGGATCGAATATATAAAAGTTGGCATTGCGCAGGCACGCTTGTGCAGTCGCACAGGCCGAATAAGGCACGGTGCGCCGCCCTTCTAGAGTGTTAAGGAGCACGATGCGCAGCACCTATCCAGCTGGCCAGAAATTGCAATCCTAATTCGAGTAGGAACTGAAGCTACAAAACCTAATTCAAATCCAAGAAGGAACAATGAAGGCTTCATATACTATTATAAATACCCTTTATTTCTATGTTTTAGAGGGTTTGTTTTTTGTAGTCCAACATACTCTAGAGTTAACAGTTTAATTGTTGCACGAATTCATAATTTGTGTTTAGATGAATTCTTATTGGAAATTCGTCAAGTTCTTGTGAAACCTTTTAGCTTGGAGATTTTGTTGAACACGTAAATATTTGTGTAAGTATTTAATTATGATTTCATCTACATCTTCTATTTGTTTTCTCATAAACATGAGCGGCTAAATCTCTTAGACTAGGGTTGTGGGAACCATGATATATTAATGAAGGTAGGTATAATAAAATAGTGATTCTTGAATGGTGAAGTAAGTGGATTGTTATTCTCTTTGTTTATATTAATGTTTTAGCGGTTACAAACGTTGAAACAAGCCCGTGTCTTCAACTTGCCCGACCAAGGAGGTCAAAGTTAGGAAAAGAGAGTTGCAATGAAAATTTGAGGTAAATAATTCTTATCTAATTAACTTGAGCTCTAACCGAGGATAGTTAAAGTCAAGACCTACTCTACAGCTAAATATACACACTTTTGAGACCGAGAGGAGATGGGTGGAAAGCATCTATTGTCTATTGGCGTACTTAACACATGCACTTTGAGACGGGGAGGAGATAAGTGTAGTATTTACGTCGAGAAATATTATATGTACTAAACATAAGACTTACAAAATATTCACCAGGATAGACACTAGTAAAAGCTTACTAAGTTAGGGAGTCATTTGGGAATACAATCCTAGTTTAGTCTTAATAATTTGATAAACAACCCAACAAATCTTAGTATTATTTTCTTTATATTTTTATTTGAAAACCTCCCTTTTGAAATACTGATTACAAGTTAGTTTATTTGCCATTAACACATTATTTCTGCCTATTCCCTATGGGATTGACCCCAACCTTTGTTGGGTTATCGGATAAGTGATGATTACCAACCAACCAATCCAACAATAATGCAAGATGATGCAATTGATGAAGTGACATTAGAGTGGCAAAGAGAGGTCGATCAAATCATTTTTGAGGACTCTAGTACACTTGAAAGTGAGGATGTCAAGAAGGAGGCATACTTGAAAGTGGATCTACTTAGACCACATTTCAATCATTTTTCAACATTGTACTTGGTTGAAGATACGAAAATTGAGGCAACCGAGTCTGTGGAGGACTTTGGAGAGGAAGGTCAAAGTTGCTTCATTCTAAAGTTTGTCATGCCAAAAAGGAAAAACCACATTACTCCTTTAAGGGACAAGAAGTGCAAGATGCGATATCTATTGCTTGGTGCCTCTATCTTTAAGCCACCACCCCTCGATAAGAGTAGAAAATTAGAAAGGCAGTCAGGGGTGCAATTCATAAGTTCAAAATAGGAAGAAAAGGGGTGAAATTAATGACATCGTGCCACAACATTAAATAAACCATTGTTTGAGAGGAAACCCAACATAATTTAATTTTTGATTTTTAGAGTTTATGTGTTTGTTCAAGTGTGAAGGAATTAATTCATAAGTCACAAAAAGGAGTTTGAGCATCAAAAGTTGAAAACAGGGTGTAAAGGAAAAAGTAGCACTACAGCGCACAGGGCAGCCTGCCACACGGGAACTGCAGCATAGCAGGCGTCGTGATGTGCAGGCCCATCCCCATAGCAAACTCCATGATGTACGGCAATATTAGCAAAGTCGGTGCTGCGTCACGCAGGGCCGATCTCAGTAGAAAATTTTCGTGGGTCAAACCCGACCAATGGGGGAAGCTGCTCTTGCCTCTACTGATAATGAGGATTTGATGCCCAGGTAGTTCTTCTTTCACTATTTACTTTATGCTTTATTTTTTTAGCACCAGGGACAATGCTACCGATTAAGTGTAGGGTGGGAGAAGTAAACTTCATTGCCATGCATGCTTTAATTGCAATATTTGTACATGGTGGGCCTAGTTTTCTTTTATCATGACTTATCTTGCATACTTGGTTTGTTTGTAGTAGGTTTTTTAAGTTTTATTTTGTTTTGGATTTCACCGGTTCTTGAATTCAGTATTTTTTTGGTGGATAGTCCCTTAAAACCGATTAGTGGGTCTAGATATGTTTTAGTTAGTGACAGAGTCATGAATTTTCCCGATGATGGATGGATGACGAACGTCTTAAGGGAATATTAGTCATTAGAAAAATAAAGAACTTGAAACCATATGAATGCTAGGTTCTTCTCTTAGGTATCATTGAGTCTTTGTGAGATTCACTCAAAACTACAAGAAAAGGGAGAAACACTTAGTCTTTTGGAACTTGACTCTTGTACTTGAAAAAGTAGGCTTAATTGTGTTATGCATGCAATATAGATATATGTGTTTATGTAATCTTGATTTCCATTGTTGAACTATTTGTGCCATTGTGTGAGTAAGGAATTTTAGTATACTCCATACTTGCAATTTGATGTCTAGAACTTGCCCGGTGTGTGTGCAAAACAAAATAAGGATGTTGAATCTAGGAAGTGATATAGAGATTTTTTTGGTGGCCTATTTGTATCCTAATTTTTACCTACCTTGATATAATTATCCTAGTATCCATTTTGAGCCTTATCCTATTCTTTTGATAACCGTATTACAAGCTTAATCCCTTTTTGTTCTATTGACTTGTCTTTGATCCAAATGACTCCTAGAGAACTTTAATGAAATTTTGTATGAAAGGCGCATATTTGGAATAGTGAAGGAAAAAGCTAAAAAGTGTGGAAACTAGAATAAGAGAAAAGGGTAAAATTTTCTAAACAAGGAGGGTAATGTAGTGGGAAAACAAAAAGAAGAAAGAGCTTTACAAAAAATTTAAAGTGTTGTGAAGTATTAAAGTTCTTAGAGAGCGTAGTCACTATCTTGATTAAATAGTTTCTACCCATCCCTTAGCCTACATTACAACCAAGTTAAGTCCTAGTTGATCCTTGATTCAATGTTCTATATTAGTGGAATATTACACTAAGGGAAAGCCTATGAGTCATCTTTTGATTGTATGTTGAGTTCTTTGGGAGAGTGAGTGATTTAGTTATATTTGTTCCCGTGATAATATTGTTATATATCTTGTGTGTGAAGGGCATCTCTCCAAATAGTTAGGGGCACAATGGTAAAACTTTGGTATATCTTGATTGATAAATTGCATATGATTCATGTTGGCCCAAATATATCTTGTTGAGTTAATTCTAGAAGCTAAATGATTTAAAACTTTGACATTTTATTGTTGAACCAATATACATGTGAGTGAATTATTTGATTTTTATTGACTTGTCTAATTATCCTAAGTGAAAGTACACCTGTTCGTAGGGTGAATTTTGTGCTTGAATGTTTGAAGGGAAGTAGTAGATTGTTCGAGGAAGAATAATAGTTTAAGTATGGGGGTGGTGATGAACGGTCAATTTACGTGTTTCTTAGCCATATTTTGCCCATACTTTATTATGTTTTGAAAATAAATTATGTGTCTTTGCATGTGTTTTATGATATATTTGTAAAAAAGAGTTAACGCACATGATAAGATGCTTTTAGGTATAAAATATGACTTTGGGCTTAAATGTAGCTTAAAAGTGCAAGAATGGCAAAACGGGGTTGACGGATCGAATATATAGAAGTTGGAATCATGCAGGCACGCTTGTGCCATCGTGCAGGCAGGAAGAGGCAAGGAAAGGCACAGTGCATTGGCCTTCTGGCGCTTTGAGGAGCACAACGTGTAGCACTTGTCCAGCCAGCTAGAAATTGCAATCCCAATTCGACTAGGAACTGAAGTTGCAAAACCCAATTCAAATCCAAGAGGGAACAATGAAGGCTTCATCTACTATTATAAATACCTTTTATTTCTATGTTTTAGTGGGTTCAGTTTTTGTATTCCAATATACTTTAGAGTTTACAATTCAATTGTTGCATAATTAATAATTTATGTAATAGTTTAGTTGAATTCTTGTTTGAAATTCGCCAAGTTCTTGTGGAACCTTTTAGCTTTGAGATTTTGTTGAACAAGTAAATATTTTTGTAAGTAGTTCATTATGATTTCTTCTACATCTTCTATTTGTTTTCTCATAAACATGAGTAGCTAAATCTATTAGGCTAGGGTTGTAGGAACAATAATGGATTAACGAAGGTAGGCATAATAAAATAGTGATTCTTGAATGGTGAATTGAGTGGATTGTTATTCTCTTCCTTTTAATTAAAGTTTTAGCAGTTGTAGATGTTGAAACAAGCCCATATCTTCAACTTGCCTAACCAAGGAGGTTGATGTTAAGAAAAGAGAGCAATGGAAATTTGAGATAAATGATTCTCATCTAATTGTGAGCTCTAACCGAGGATAGTTAAAGTCAAGACTTATTGCAAAGCTAAATATACACACTTTTGAGACTGAGAGAAGATGGGTGGAAAGCATCTATTGTCTATTGGTGCACATAACACATGCACTTTGAGATCGGGAGGATATAAGTGTAGTCTTTAAGTCGAGAAACATTAGATGTACTAAACACAAGTCTTAACAAAATTCACCAGGATTGATCACTAGTAAAAGCATACTAAGTTTTGAAGTCATTGGGGAACACAATCCTAGTTTAGTCTTAGTAATTTGATAGACAACACAACAATTCTTAGTATTTTTTATTTTTATTTGCAAACCCCCCTTCTGAAATATTGATTACAAGTTAGTTTATTTGTCGTAAACATATTGTTTCTTCCTATTCCCTATAGGATCGACCCCAACCTTTGTTGGATTACTATATTTGACAACAACCGCTTTATATTTCAATTTTGAGGTGTAATTTGGGCGTGATCAAATAGAACCCATAAAGATTTCATGGAATATTTCATGGAATTGGGTAAAACCCTTTAATCATGACATGATTACAGAATTAAAATCATAGATTAGGGATGAAATTAAGAATGAGCATGAACCTACATACCTTAGTAAATTGACTCCTAAACTTGTCTTGAAATCCCAAGAAAGATTGGAAGAGATTTGATGAAGAACCCTAGCCTTAATCTTAAGAGAGGATCTTCAATTCACTATTGTTTTGAAAGAATGAGGGCTTAGGCTAGGTTAAAACTCTTATACACTCTTTAAGTAGTCCGAAATGACATCAATTAGGGATCATAATCTTAGGAAATTACAAAGCAGACCCAAGAAAATTGACTAGGATGAACCACCGATCTTACTGACGGTGGCTGTGGTGGGTCGTCACATGCCCAAAGGTCCGTCGCCCATATTGTTGGTCCATAACCAGTGGGGGTCCTGACTACCTTCTTAATGACGGTAGCCATGATGGGCCGTCACCCCCTTAACAGTCTGTCAGGTCCTCCTTCACTTAGGGACACTAGGGTCATAACGTAACGGTACATGCGATGGTCCGTCGCCAATCTGGCGGGCCATCAGCCTCACCGTGAAACCACGATGCCACGCATGACAGTGCATCGCCTACCTGACGTGCCATTGGTCCCACCATCACACATAAACCTGATCTAAAATTTCAATTCTCTTTCCATTAAGGAGCCATTTTGAGACTCGAGGTGTTACAATATCTCACCCTTGGGAACATTCATCCTCGAATGATGACTTAAGCATATTGGAGGGCTAAGGAAGAGACTGCAATCCCAAAAATGAACAACCATACTTGAAAACTGACAGAGTAACTATCTTCGGACTAATATACATGACCGAACTGAATTCATAAAACACTTGTGAATGCAATGACATGAAAGAAATAGAGAGACATGAACTTGACATGAAACTGATTAGAGTACTAAGGAGGAAATTGGTACCTCATATTGGAACTGAGCCAATAGGAAAAAGATGCGGGTCTCTAGACATTATATCAGCTTCGACTTCCCATGTAGCTCCCTCAACAAGCTGATTTCTCCATAATACTTTCACTGAAGCTACTTTCTTATTCCACAACTTCTAAACCTGACAATCAAGGATCTCAACTGAAACCTCCTCATAAGTAAGGCTATCCTTCACCCCAATTCTCTCTACCGAAACAACTAAGGCTGGATCGCCAATTCACTTCTGCAATAGAAATACAAGGAAAACTGGGTGCACCGAAGCTAACTCTACTGGTAGCTCTAACACATATGCTACCTTGCCAACTCTCCTCAGAATCCTATAAGGACCAACATATTTGGGACTAAGCTTCCCTTTCTTACCAATCCTCATAACCCCTTTCATGGGAGACACCTTCGGAAACACCCAATCATCAACCTCAAACTCTACCTCTCTCCTCCTTACATCCGTATAATATTTCTGATGACTCTGAGCTATTTTCAGCCTCCCCTAATAGGCTGAACTTTCTTCATAGCCTCATCAACCGCATCTGGCCTTATCAACATAGCCTCAAATACCTCAAACCATCTAATAGATGACCTACACCTTTGCTCGTAAACGGACTTAAACAAAACCATCTGAATGCTACAATGATAACTGTTATTGTAGGTAAACTCGATGAGAGGCAGGTGATTATCCCAACTACCCTTGAAATCTATCACACATGCTCCCAATATGTCCTCAAGAGTCTAAATAGTCCGTTTGGCCTGAATATCTGTTTGCGGGTGAAAAGTTGTGCTAAGCTTCACCTTAGTACCAAGGCCCTTCTGAATCGACCACCAAAACTGAGAGGTGAACTGAGTACCCCTATTCAAGAGGATGGACAAAGGAGCTCCATGCAACCAAACCAACTCCCAAATGTACAATCTAGAATCGTCCTCGGCTGAGTCTGTAGTTTTAACAGGTAGGAAATGTGCTGAGTTGGTCAACCTATCTAAAATCACCCATATAGAGTCATACTATCAGCAATGTACGAGGAAGCCTTGTAAGGAAGTCCATATTGATCTCTTCCCACATCCAAGTAGGAATGCTGATATCCTAAAGCATACCTCTAGGTCTCTGATGCTCAACCTTCACCTGTTGGAAATTTGGGCACTTGACCACCAACTTCACTATGTCCTTCTTCATGCCATTCCACCAATAGAATTCTCATAGATCACAGTACATCTTAGTGACACATGGATGGATAGAGTATCGAGATCCATTAGTCTCACTCAACATTGTCTCTCTCAAGTCATCCACAGCCGATACACATCATCAGCCCTAATGTCGGAGTACAACATCTCCCTCTTGGAAGAAAACCTCTACTTTCTTATTTCGAACTACCTCCTTCAACTTCACTAGGATAGGATCCTCATCTTGCCTAGCTTTGACTTCCGTAATCAATGAAGATTCTGACACATTTTGAATAATAATACCACCATGCATCGATTTTGTAAGGCAAGCAAGCCTATGGAAATCCTTTACCAGCTCCTTTCTCCCATTTTTGACATGAGACACACTCTCCATGAACATCCTACTAAGAGCATCTGCTACTACATTGGCCTTGCTTGGATGATAAAGAGCACTCATATCATAGTACTTGAGAAGCTCTAGCTATCTTCTTTGCCACAAATTTAGGTCCTTATGAGTAAACACGTACCGAAGGCTCTTGTGGTCCGTGAACACATCCACATGCACCCCAGACAAATAGTGCCTCCAAATCTTCAAAGAAAACACCACAACTACCAACTCTAGGTCATGCATTGGATAATTCTTCTCATGAGTCTTAAGTTGTTTAAAGGCATACGTAATGACCTTACCATGCCGTATCAACACACAACCAAGACCAACCAAAGAGGCATCAAGATACATAATAAAACCATATGTTCCCCCTGGTAGGGTTAGTACGGGGTCTGAAGTGAGTCGAGTCTTTAACTCTTGAAAACTCTTCTCACAAGCATCCGACCATTGAAATTTGACCTTCTTCTAGCTCAACTTAGTCAACGGTGCTGCAATGCATGAAAATCTCTCTATGAACCTCCTGTGGTGGCCAGCTAAACTCAAAAAGCTCCTAATATCTATAGCACTGACAGGTCTAGGACAATTCTTAACTGCTTCTATCTTTTGAGAGTCCACTTGCACGCCCTCACTAGACACCACATGACCCAAGAATGCTACTGCATTAGGACAAAACTTGCACTTGCTGAATTTAGCAAACAGTTGGTAATCCTTGAAAGTCTTCAAGACAATCCTCAAATAAGCGCATGCTCCTGCTAACTCTGAGAGTATATGTGAATATCATCTATGAAGACAATCACAAACATATCAAAATACTGTTCAAGCACCCTATTTATCAAGTCCATAAAAGTTACAAGAGCATTCGTTAGTTCAAAAGACATAACTACAAACTCATGTGACCATATCGAGTCTTAAAGGCTGTCTTTGAAATGTTACTCTCCCTAACTCTGAGCTGGTGATAGCCAGATTTGAGGTCTATCATTGAAAAACACTTAGCACCTTGAAGCTGGTCAAACTGGTCCTCAATCATGGTGAGGGGATACTTATTCTTGATTGTGACCTTGTTCAACTACTAACAATCAATGCTCATCCTAAGGGAACCATCCTTCTTTTGAATAAAGAAAATTGGAGCACCCCATGGGGATTTACTAGGCCTAGTAAACCCCTTATCTGAGAGATCCTTCAACTGCTCTTTCAACCCCTTTAGCTCGGTTGGAACTATTTTATAAGGAGGAATAGATATGGGCTGCGTATCAGGGAGAAGATTGATATCGAAGTCAATCTCTCACTCAAAAGGGACTCTTGGTAGATCATTTTAGAATATCTCCGGTGGATACTCACATACAACAGGAACTGATTGAAGATTCGGGGTCTTGGATGTAGAACCCTTAATTCGAACTAGGTGATACATACAACACTTGGAGATCATCTTTCTGGCCTTAAGGTAGGAAATAGAGTGACCTACATACACCACTGAAATACTCTTCCACTCTAACACTGGTTCACCTGGAAACTAGAACTCTGCCATACGAGTCCTACAAATGACTGAAGCATAACAAGGATTTAACCAATCCATACTGAATATAAAATCTAAATCGCTCATATCTAACTCCACTAAGTCAGCTGAGGTGACTTTCTAAAGAATCCTGACAGGGTAATTTCTGTATACTCATCGAGCTAAAACTGACTCACCCACAAGAGTAGAGATTGAGAAGGGTTCTGACAGGATTTCGGGACTGGCTCCAAAACTAATAGCAACATAGGGAGTCATGAAAGACAATATAGACCTTGGATCTAATAATGCATACACATCAAGATAAAAAACTCATAACATACCAGTAACTACATCGAGTGACCACTCCTGCTCCTGTCGAGATAAAAGTGCATAGAACCTGTTCTGGCACTGTCCGCCACCCGAACTAGAAGAGGCGCCCTGCTAAAATGGGCGAGCTACTGGAGCTACTAAAGTGGTGCCTGGGGCATGACCTCTACTGTCGCCCTGCCTAACCAAAGGACAATCCTACGCATGTGTTTGGGCTTTCCACACCCAAAGCAAACGTTTGAGCTAACTAAGTACTCTGTTGGGTGGTTCTTACCATATTTCCTGCAGATTGAGAAAGTGCGATCTACTATCATGCTCCTCTAGCCCTTAGAACCTGACGCCCTACTCCTTTGATCACCTCGAGGTCTGGATGGAATGCTAGTTGATGATAGGGATGGGAATGACGACCTTTGATGGGACTAAGGGTGATGTTCACCACCGGATCTCTACTGGAAATGCCTATAGCTCCTTGTCCTATCCCTCTTGGCCTCTCTCTCCTTCTCCTTCATCTGCCCTACCTCTATCTGCTAGGCATATATGATTAGTCAGGAGATATCTATATGATTAATTAGCATGGTGGTGCTTCACTCCTTCACCAATGAATCTGCCAATCTATTCAAGAACCTACTTATACGATCCCTTGGATTAACAACCATCTCTAGGGCATACTTGGTAGTTGGATAACCTCAGTGCATACTCCTGAATAGTTATGTCATTTTGATTCAAGTTCACAAACGTGGCTGACTTTGCTTCCCTCAGCTCTCGGAGGAAGAACCTGTCCATGAAAGCCTTAACAAACTCATCCTAGCCAGGAACTGCACCAACTCCCCTGCTCTCCTTCCACTTCCAGAACCAAATATGAGCAACCCCCTTTAGCTAATAGGAGGCCAAGTCTACACTATCCTCTCCTAAAACACCCATCACCTAGGTAATCTTCTGAATCTCCTCAATAAACTCATGTGGGTCCTCATCCACCTTTGACCCAAGAAACTCAGGTGGTTTCATCCTGATGAAGTCTTGCACCCTAGTCACTATCGCATTCCTATTCTGGTTCACATGATCCACAACTTGCTGATTGACTGATATGCTTTGAGTTTACAGCACTTTTAATGCTTAAAACTAGGAAAATAGCATGGACTTAGTTGTGTTTATATGGATATGAGGTGCTTTTACTTTGTGTTCAGGGAAAATAGATGTTAGACATTAATTGTGAAAAAGGTAGAGAAACATGCAGAAAAGTGGCTTACTATGGATCTCAGCACGAGCTATATCGTCCTAGTACAAGTCGTACTAACAATCATGGAAAGACCTAGGAGAAAATTCTGAAGCAAAGGCAAGTTATGGCTCATGGTACGAGTCGTACCATCCTGGCACTATCATATCATAGCAGTCGTGGAAAGTTCTAGGAGAAAATGCATAGGCCAAGTATCCTGGTGCGGGTGGCAATCACGAGTCGTGGGACCTACCTACGACCCGTACCAAGGAACTATAGAAAAGACCAGAAGAATAGAAGACTGGCAAAACTCAAGGTATGAGAAGGAGTCACGGATTGTGGAACAAAGGTATGAGTCAGAGCAAGCCATCCGTGGAAATTAACAGAAGATGCCAACAATTGCAAGATCAAGCCACACGAAGATCGTACGACTCGTAGGTTCTTGGTATGAGTCATACATGTCTCAACACTTAGCATATTTAGTAGAAGCCAGCCAACATATGACCCACACAATATTGTTACGGGTCATAGGTGAAGGCGGAGACAATTTTTGGTAGCTTCCCTGTTTACTTAGGAGAAGGTTCCAATTATTTGAATAAATACTTTTTAGGTTAATTTTAGTACAAAGAGGGGATAAGGAGTGATAAGAAGTGATTAGACACAATTAGAGACAAGTTGTTGTGAATTTTAATTTAAGTCTTGGAGATTTCTTATTTTTATTTCTTCTTTGTTCTTGGATTATTCAACTTCAATTCTTGCAACATTCAAAGTAGATTTTCTTTCAATCATCATTGTAAGTATTCAATTATGTGTTTGTATATGAATGCTAATAACAATCTTACAATCATGAGAGACTAAAACCTTCACAACTAGGTTTGCGGGAACCATGGTGGATTAACAAACTAGGGTTACACGATGTGATTCGAAACCAATGCTAAACACTTGTATTGTATTCTCTTCATCTTTAATGTTTCTTAACGAAGCACAACATTAAGACTCGCTCGAATTCTTTACTTTATTGAACCTAGAGAAGTAGAGATTAGAAAAAGAGAATTACAACAAAACCTTGATATATACGGGTCATTGTATAACTTAAGCTACGGTCGCAGAATAGTTAATTCGGAACAAATTGATAATGGTTGAATTGAAATCGCTCATGACACCTATCATGGTGATTGAGTATAGTAATCTAATAGGGATGAACCAGTCATTTGGATGAACCCTAGTTATCAGTTCTACAAGTAAGCAGTGGGATAGATCATGAGTGTAAACCCGAAGTAGTTATGAACCCATGGGGAACTGTTCTCTATGAACCCCCTATTTGGAGATAACATCCCTAAAAGCTTAAATACTTGCCTTAGTCTATATCTTACCATATTGCCTGTGGGTTCGGCCCCAACCTTTGTTGGGTTCTTTATTAACAATGTCCGCTTCATATTTCATCAGGAGTGTGAGTTTGAGCGTTATTAAAAATTGGCGCCGTTGCCGAGAAATACGGGTTAAGAATAGATGAATTGCTTATATTTAACTTTTAGTTGTTATTTCCTCATTTACATTTTTTTGACACCCACAAGTTGTTTCTTGGTGAATGCCAAGTACTCGCTGAAGCAGAAACCCCCTGATTCCTCTTGACCTTGAACTAGAAAGAACACTATGAAGAATGGAGAACCAGGAGCAAAGAGAGACCCGTCTTACTGAAGAAGCTGGGCAAGCTGACCTAGCTCAGCAAGCTTCACTTTAGGAAACCGAGGGTGCTCGGGATGAAGTCGTGAATGTTGGCTGCCATGGAAGAGGCAATAGAGGCCAGAGATATGTTCCTTAGTTCTTTAATGAGGATGACCCGGATATTAATGAAGTCGGGTCAACTGCAGCTATCATACCACCACCTTTGCCTGCTAGGATAAAGTTTGACATCAGTAGCATCATGATACAGTTGCTGAATATGAAAGGGGTGTTTTGTGGTCATGCAGTGGATGATGCCAATTTGAACTTGATGAACTTTGTTGGAATATGCAAGTCATATAGGTTGCCCGATGTAAGTTAGGATGCAATAAGGTTGAGACTCTTCCCCTTCTCTCTTTCTAGAGAGGCCACTCTATGGTTATCAGAGTTTCCCAATGACTCCATTACCAACTGGAGGGAGCTCGAATAGGCTTTCCCAGAGAGGTTCTTCCCACCCTTTAGGATGCTACAACTTAAGGATGAGATCTATACCTTTCTACAACTTAAAACAGAGGCACTTCATGAAACCTGGTTGAGATTTAAAAAGAAGCTGACCAAGTGCTCAAACCATAAAATTCCAGATGACAGCTTGTTGTAGATTTTTTACAGGTCCTTGAATAATAACATAAAAGTTGTAGTAGATACCGTGGCGGGAAAAGCACTAATGAGTCACATGTGGGAGCAAGCTGCCACTATTCTTGACAGAGGGCCTGGCACACAGGGAAGCGAAAGTAGCTGGAGGTACATATGTTGCTGGTATGATTGCAGATCAACGAAAGAAGAAAGAGGAGCGTGATCAGGAATTAGCCCACATGCGTACATCGTTAGACCTGCTCAAGAAGCATATCATGGGCGTTGGGGCCAAAAAGGTAAATACAGTGGGAGCTCAGAGACAAGAACTAGGGTAGGAGAATTTAGATTCGAAGGAGGAGGCAAACTTCTTGGACAACCAGGTGGCAGGTTTTTAGGCCAACTCCCAAGGGTCTAGACAGGACACTTGGTGCCAAGGTTCTGAAAATCAAGGTCAAAACTAATACTAGGACAAATACAACCATAATGAGTATATGGATAGGATCCGAGGTCATGAGCGAGGGGGAGAATGGAGAAAAAATGATGGTTACCACAATGATCAGACAGGTTTGTATGTGCCTCTTAATGCACGTGAAGGTGAGGCTGGACCCTCAAAAATGGAGAGCATTATGGATGAGAAGCTCAAGAAGGTGAGATCTACTAAAGAGCAGCTAAAGGACATTTAGAGAGATATATCTAGCATGAGCTAGAGAGTTGAGTCGCATGCCATAGCTATCAAGCAAATAGAGCAGTAGCTGAGTCAACTGTCGGCATCCCTGAACCTTAGGCAAAAGGGAATACTACCTAGCAATACATTGCAAAATCCAAAGAATGATATTCACTGTATAGCTATGATGACTAGGAATACAAAAACTACAATTGATCCCCCTCTTCCGATTGTAGTTGAGATGGAAAGGAAGAAAGAGATCGTGATTGATAAGGATGATGCGGTTGCTGAGCACGAGCTTATGGGTGATGCTAAGTTGATAGAGACTCCAGTTGAGGTAAAGGAGTCCAGGCTGATAATGGTAAGAAACAAGGGGCCACACAAATCTATAAGGCTATCCCACGACCACCACTAACCGTTCCCTCAAAGGATGAAGAAAAAGGTGGAAGATGGTAAGTTCCAAAAATTTCTATCTATGCTTAAACAACATTCTATGAACATACTATTGGTCGAGGAATTCGAGTAGATTCCTGGATATGCCAAATTCATGAAGGACCTTGTTACCAAAGAAAGGTCCGTGAGCTATGAGCCAGTGGGTAGCATGCATCATTGCAGTGCCATAGCTTCATGGGTCCTTGCTCGAAAGAAGTAGGATCCAGGTGCCTTCACTATTTCATGTACAATTGGTGACCGCAAGTTTGTGAAGGCACTTTGTGACTTAGGAGCAAGCATCAACTTGATGCCATTGGCTGTGTTCAAATAGTTAGGCTTGGGAGCCCCCACACCGACCTCGATGTGGTTATTGATGGCAGACAACACAGTTAAAAAGCCTGTGAGGATTCTAGTTGATGTACTTGTCAAGGTCGACCACTTTATCTTCCCGAGGAACTTCGTAATCCTTGATTGATAGGTTGATTTTGAGGTCCCCATTATCCTGGGGTGGCCATTCATGGCCACTAGGAGAGCCTTGGTAGATGTGGAAGATGGCCAATTAAAGTTCAGGCTAAACAAAGAGGAGGTCATTTTCAATGTTTGCCGATCAATGAAGCAGCCCAATGAGTTTAGGAATGTCTCAACAATTAATGATGATTCCAGGATTCTTGATGAATTATGAGTAGTCGAGAGACTTGCATCTTACCACGACATTAAATCAGGCACTTCTTGGGAGGCAACCCATGTGGTGGTTTGGTGAAGTCTGAGTAATCAGACCACCAACGTCATGCCGCGACATTAAATCAAGCGCTTCATGGGAGGCAACCAAAGTAACATAACTTTTGTGTGTTCAGTGTGTAGGTAAAACAAAAATAGGTGGGAGAAATTTCAAACCAGACCAGTATTACGAGCCTCAGTATGACTCATAAAAGGATTGTACGGGTTGTAGCACCAGTCGTGGTAAAAGCCAGAAGCAAAAATTCAGGCTACAGTTGGTCCTTACGACTCATACCATATTTGTATGGGTCGTAGTACTCACTATAACTGTGACTTGTGCTAAGAGTAGAATTTCACAGAAAGTGACTTATGAGTCATTGTACGAACCGTACCAATATTGTACGAGTCATACCTTGTACTCTTAGGTCCCCAAGTAAGTTCTCTCAGTCTTATTCTACGAGTCCAAGGGACAAGTCGTAGGTCTGACCTACGACTCGTGATATGAGTTGTGACGGGCTAAATAACATACTTTGACCCGATTTGACCCGGATATCCAATAATCATCCCTAAACTTATTTAGATCAAAATTTTCATTCTTCCACTCCCATGCAAATATAAAAAGCAAACCCACAACTATCAATCAACTCTCAAACACCTTAACTCAAAATCACTGTGACATTCAAGCGCAAATTTGTGCAAGTTACTCCTGCACAATCTGTATTCTTACCCTAAGTTCACCTAAGTAAGAAAATAATTGAAACTTCAAGTAAGTAACCATGTTTAAATTTGTGAAAAGCTTGCTTTGTATGATTTTGTGAGCCGACAGTGATTCCTCAAACTCACCAAGAATGGGCTGAGGAAAAGGAACAGTAGCTCTGCTGATTATATCCAATGGGTAGAACTTTGAAATGTTTAAAACAATAAAAATTGAGTTAGTGAAAAATTGAGTTAGGGGATGTGACCTAGCTTGGGAGTGAACTGGGTATGCATAAACAATGAAAATGGGGAAGTCTGAATACCTAGAGCAAATAATGGGTTTACCTGAACAATTGAGCAAAAATAAAAGATGAGGGCACACTTTGAGTCCTCCTACGATTTGTGGTTTCATACCACTACACGTATGATGACTCATTGGGACTTTCCCAAGTGAATAAAAATGTAAGTGTTGGTACGAAGTATGGTATGATTCGTAGGATCCTACTATGAGTCGTACTTGGTGATCGTACCATGAGACTGTAAGGGTAAAAATCCAAACGAGATTGTACAACCCTACCTACAACTCATGAAAACAATGTATGATCTATAACACGATTTGTTTAAAAATACAAAACAATACAAATTAGAGAATCCCTTAGTATAACCCTTAGTACAAACTGTACCTAGGAGTCATGATAGGACTGTTATAAACCACGAGTCTTGGTATGAGTCATACCACCATTGTACGACCCATACTGTAGACTCGTGGAAAACTTTAGAGGGTATTTTTATTGATTTATTTTTCTTAGATCATCCATATTAACCATTTTTCTCCACAGGTACAATGAAAATGAAGAAAAGAGCAACCAAATCTGCCCAGTACAAGGGAGCTAGAGCAGAGATAGCTACTCGGAGGGCATTGAGAGATGAGCCCTCCAACTCTTATCAAGCAGGCATCTTCCCTAGTGGTTTGGTGGAGGAGTAAAAAGTTGAGAAATCAAACATTGATGAGCCACGGACCATTAGGGCTCAAGAAAAGGCACAGGACGAAACCACTTCTGCTGCTCCCATCACTGCTCTCCAGTCTGAAGAGGGAGCAGAGGATCAGGTTCAAGAGTCTGGGAGTGATTCTAATGATAATGAGGGTTCCAAGGAGGCCCATTCCGGAGACGGCAACAATGAGGCAGGGTTTGAAAGAGGAAATCATTTGGAGAAAACTGAGCAGACCCCGCTTACACGAAGTCATACTACGAGGTGGCAGGTGCCCGGGGCATAGGAGATTTTTGAGCAGGGCCTGTTTCTCACATCCAAGAAATACACCAGGCACAATATCCAAGAAGAACTGTGAATCCTCACCAGTGCATTGAATGGGGTTGAGGAGATAAAGCGGATCTTTAGCTTCTATGGGTTCGAGTGGATGGTTAGGACCCCTACCCAATATAGTCCAGAGATGGTCAGGGAGTTGTATGCCAATTATTACACTACATTGGAGCAGAATGCACAGACTATCAAGCGAATGAAGGAGCAACCCAAACTTGACAAACTATTGGTCTGAGAGCAAGAAGTCAAGATTTCTGAGAAAACTATTTCCCGGATGCTCTATAGGCTACAGTTCATTGCTCTATCGTCCACAGTAAAGTTCAACCACTAGATAGACGCCATGAAATGGATAAAGTAATTAGGTGAAGAGGGGAGACAAAACCCGCTCAAGTGGTTAGCTAGAGTCATAGTAGAGGACAAGGAGGAAGTTGAGTGGGTGGCTGGTGGAAAGCATGTCGCTAAATCTTCGTTGAACTTAATAGTGAAGAAATGCTAGAAACTAGTTCACCACAGACTAATGCCGACTATGAATGAAAAACACTCATTGCGGATAGGGAACCCCTAGTAGCATGCATCATGTCCTGGTATCAGACCAATATCATGAGTGTGATAGACAATGAGATCTAGGATTGTACTCTTTGGTTGAGCAGCACCGTGCCATTTTCGAGCCTTATCTACCGGATGTGCAGAGACGCTGGTTTTCGGTTGCTAAAAGATATTGATGTTGAGATCGAAGGACAGAGGACGACAAATTTAGGGGTGATCCGGGATGAAATAAACTCGGTGAGCTGGGCTAGGCTTTGAATCGCAATCCTGATACTACGGGTAGCTGGGGGAGACCTGGTTAATGCCCCCACCGCATTAAAGCAGGATAACACACCGGCTACAGAGGCCATTCATACAAAGGTAGCTCCCAACATTTCTGCTATACCTCCGGTGGGTCTCTCGAGCCAGACACCGACTGGATAAGTTTTGGTCCCTCACACTTCCTCCAAAAGTTAGCAAAGAGGCTGACAGTGGCCAAAAGGAAAGTACAATCAATGATGTAGATTGTCAAGTCTTGGGTAAAGGTAGAGATTGAGGAGGCCGTGAGAGGGTTGCATGGGTGGATAGATGGATTTGAGCATTGGTTCAATGAGCACTTGACAGAGCAGTCCGATACTAGCAGCCTCCGGGAGGAGTTGGGGGTTCTTCAGAGCTAACTGACTGGGCTATCGTATAGATAGCTGGCGATCATAGCAACTCCAACTCTTCTGGACTGAGATGCTGAGCTCGATGAGGAGTTAGACTTGAAGGCATACTGGGCCCCATCGGGTACAAGTGGAGGAAAAAGGTAAGAAGAGGGTCTTGGAAGAAGATGAAAATGAGCCCTCAAAGAAGAAGAAAAAGAAATAAAAGAAAGAAGGAAAGCGGGCGAGAGTAGAGAGACTGCAAGCTCACAACGCATACATGTCGAAGTTGAGGAGCGAGCCAGAGAAGACGGGAGTTCCACTACTGCCCAAATAGTGATCGTGGGCGGTAAGGACCCTTTGGGGGAGCCACAATCAGCCAGAATTGATCCTGAGGTCGCGAAATTGACCGAGCATGATGTGGGGTTAACCGATCCCCTAACAAAATGCGCCGACCACTGCTAGCTCTATGCATGTAGTGGAGGTACCACCTTCGCCGAATGAAAGGAGATCCTTGTGTGCCACAGAAATGTCCTTTTCCCTTGTGCTTACATATTTTATTCTTCGAGGACGAAGCATGTTTTTCAAAAGGAGGGTGTACTTGTAATTTTTGGGATTTTTAATTCTTTTAAGGGTTTTTCTTCTCATATTTCTTTTTACTCGGGCATGCTATCTTGTAGAACCGACATGTTTAGGTTGTTTTTGTTTAATAGAAATAACTTAGAATTACTTTGCAGCCAATAAATGCACTAGTTTGATGTTTTTGAAAAAAATTGACCCTGTTGAAAATTTTTGATGTTACATGTGTAGTTTAATCACAATTGCATGACTTTTGTGGATCTTTGTATGACATTAAAATTATGAGCATGAGCAGTTGTAGTTTTTCCGTGCATGAACTGGATATGTAGATTCAATGAAATCCGGTACCATGAGTGAGTGAGGTTGTATATTTAGTTTAATACTGCATAAAGGATCTAGAACTTGTCCCATTGGTCTTTGCATAGGCTTTAGGATAGTTGGTTAGGAGATGATCATAGGTTGTTATTGATTGATTAGTCACTTTAGCATAAATGACCCTACCAAATTATGATGAATCCCTTGATCCCGATTTTGGGTATTATATTAACCATTTTTCTTTGATTAACATTTAACCTTACTCAATTTTTAGAATGAACGTGTTTTGGCCCTAGTCCCTCCTTGGACATTGTGAACCTCAACCCAGGCCAAATGCCTAAGTTGAGTATGGTTATAGTAGGGGTGCATAAATTATTGGGAGATGAATAAGGAAAAGAAAGGAAAAAGGGTTTAAAATGAGGTGTGGTGTGACAAGAAAAGAAAAAATAGCTGAAAAGGAAAAGTGAAAAGAAAATATAAGAGAAAAAGGAATGAGAAAATGACAAAAACACACCACATCCATATATTGCATTTAAATGGAGGAAAACATTGAAAAAATGAAAAATATGGTAAAAAGTGTAAAGTGGAGCCACAAGTACGTAGTGCCTAGAAGGGTTTAGTCACTTATTCCCATATTTACTGTACCCAGCTCGAAGCCTACATTACAAGCCTAACAAAGTCCTATAGTGATCCTAGTTTAGTTGTTCGAAGAGTTGAAGTAGAGAAAATAAGGGCAAGCTTATGGTATCCGATATGTAGTATTTGAAACTTCTTTGGGAGAGTAAGAGTCTCATTCTTTTAGTCCCAAGATCATCATATTATATATCTCCGAGTGTTTGGGACTTCATTAGCTGTGAGGGTACCTGGTTTGTGTTGTATTTTACAAATTATTTGTGTGAATAGCATTAGTGATAGCTTAATTCTCGGAAGATAGTTTGATGCCATATTTTGATCCTGGTATGTCATTGATTATGGTGACATGTGCATGGATGTCTAGTTTTAATAGAAAAAGGGTAAATAGCTGATTATGATTCATTGTGAAAATTTTATTCTATTGGTTGTAGGTATTCTAGATTTACTTTCTAGTTAAGCGTGGTTTTTAGTTTTTGTTTTATTTTCCTGAGGACATGAAAAAGTCTTAAGTTGAGGGTGTTGATGTGTTGTGAGTTTACAACATTTCTGACGCTTAAAACTGGAAAAATAACATGGACTTAGGTGTGTTTATATTGATATGAGGTGATTTTACTTTGTTTTCAGGAAAAATATATGTTGGAGCTGAATGGTGAAAAAGATGGAGACAAAATGCAAAAAGTGGCTTAGTATAAATCTCAGTGCGAGGCGTACTGAGAATCGTGGAAAGGCCTAGGAGCAAATCCAAAAGCAAAGGCAAGTTACAACTCATGGAATGTGTTGTACCATCGTGGCATGAGTTGTACCATAGTAGTCGTGGAAAGTTCCATGAGAAATTGCACAGGCCCAGTATCCTGGTACAGGTGGCAATCACGAGTCGTGAGACCTACATAAGACCCGTACCAAGGAATCGTGGAAAAGACCAGAAGAATAGAAGATTGGCAGAACTCAAGGTACGAGAAGGAGTCATGGATCGTGGAAAAAGGTATGAGTTGTACCATTCCATCCGTGGAAGTTATCTGTCACGACCCAAACATAGACCCAAAATGAGACACGGGACAAGAAACACCGAGAGGCTCCAAGTCGACCCATGGCATGAACATAACATCTAAACTCAACATCATAAAACTGAAGATCAACATAATCAACATAGCGGAAGTCTGCATACACAAGTATCAAGCTAAAATTGAATCATCAACGACAAGCTGATTCCTACATAATTTCTGAAAA
The DNA here is from genome assembly GCA_035772735.1 of Datura wrightii. NCBI lineage: Eukaryota > Viridiplantae > Streptophyta > Magnoliopsida > Solanales > Solanaceae > Datura > Datura wrightii. Next base: position 61,212,742 of record JASDFA010000016.1, on the reverse strand, counting down.
GCCTCCTACATAACTGATGAGCTGATGGGATAACACCCCCAACTAGCTCGACAAAATCTGAAACTTAAAGGAACATAATAATCTATAATGACTAAATGTCCTCGAAGGATGAGGACTCACCAACACCATCTGGACAGGTCAGAGAGGGAAGCAGGGGCTAATTATGCGGCTGAGGATGATCCCTCGTACCTATATAATGAAATGATATAGCGTAGAGTATGCGGTCAGTACTTGAAATGTACTGAGTATGCAAGGTAAGTAAACGGACAATTAAAATATATAAGAGTTCATAAGACTAGGACAACATGATAATAACATAAATATCATAATTTAACATAAGGGCTCAAGGTTTTCAAAACATTCATAAATCGGTAATTATCATAATCATAGGAGAAAAGCTTCATTAAACATGATTTGAGCCACGTAACATAAACATAACCATGCATAAATCATGAGGAACAATAGGAGGACTCATCATAACTGACACCATCATGATAGAGCTTACATGATGCCCCAACTATCTTAATCAAGTGGGCAAAGTCGTCCCAAGCTTTCCAATTAAGGGACGTGCATATGTGATATCACGGGGATCTAGTAACATTAACATTTAGTTTTGAGACACTGAGCAGAAGATAACTGTAAGGAGTCAAATTTAAAACTTAAAATATCATCTAAAAAAATGTTAATACATAGACTGAATCTGACTAAACATGCTCAAAAGCCTCTAATAAACTGATGAGTTGATGGGACAGGTTCGCAGCTAACTCCTAAAGTCTAAAATATGAAATATAATTGAAATAAGAAACATCAATCTCGTCCTCGAGAGATAAGGACACACCACAATCCGCTGAGATGGAAGAAGAGCATGTCTACCCGCGAGGCTGAGTATGGGTACCTGAATCTATATCATGAAACGATATAGCACATAAAGTATGCAGTCAGTACTTGGAATGTACTGAGCATGCGGGGAAACGTAAAAAACTAACATACAAGTATATGAGAAGGAAATGAACTGAGTACATCGACATATAATTTATTTAGAAAGCAACAAGCCTTTTCTGAGTCACATACACATATCAACATGAAACTTGTATTTGGAACTCATTTTCTGAAGCATTATCAAACTCATACGTAAGGGTCATGCACTGAACATGTAATGAGAGATGAAGATGAAGCTACTGTCACACACTGTACTAAAAATTTTCTGATAACTAAGTCTTCATTATGTTATATCTGTGTTAAAATGAAGTTTGAACTATGCGGAACTGAGCCAAACTAGTAACATAAACTAAGGGAGTCATTCTTTTCTTGAAGAGTCCCAACTGAACTAGGGGAAACATGCTTAGCTATGGAGAGTCCCGACTGAATTAAGGGAGTCATTGTCTACTATGGAGTGTTTTGACTGAACTAGGGAAATATCCTTAGCTATGGAGAGTCCCGACTGAACTAAGGGAGTCATTCTCTGCTACGGAGAGTCCCGACTAAGATAAGGGAAACATTCTCAGCTAAGGAGAGTCCCAATTGAACTAAGGGAGTCATTCTGTGCTATGGAGAGTCCTTAACTGACCAAGGGAGACATTCTTGGCTATGGAGAGTCCCGCGCTGACTAGAACGTGAGGAGTTCTAATCTGACATTATACATCTGATCTATGCTACTACAGCTAATCAGAAACATGAGCATTTACTGGTTTCGTTGTACAACATTCGTTTAGAAAGGATTAGGGCTACTTTCTACTAATAACAAGCATAAATGTCTGATGGATCATTCTCATGCTTTATCATCACAATTCATATCGCCATGGTACCAAATCATCATTTAATACACACATCTTACATTTACCAACATATAAAGATTTATATCATACTCTACACACCTCCACAACATTCAAGTTCCGAGTTCATAGCATACGATGTGTAACATAGACTCATGTAGGATTCATAGGTCCAATTCACACTTTAACATGTATACATTGAGTCATACATTCTAGATTTATGGAAATCCCAGGTACTCAACTCATACCTTAAGCATGTACAACGAAATCATGATAGAAGCACATATTTATTTCATGGAACCTGTTTCGAAATTTACTCCATTTCGTGAAGAAGATTAAATAATTATGTCGTTATCATAGGTTCATCCCATACCTGAACATCTACATCAAAAACATAATGAAAGCACATACATAATTCCCATTGATCAAGCCCATAAGTTCTAATCTCATCTCAACATACCTATCAAACATATATTCTAGTTTTCAAGGGAATTCTTATGATCTTCACATATTCTAGGCATGGATTCAAGTTTTTGGTATAATCGAGTGAACAATAACAACATCCCAATCAAAATTTAAGCTATATCATGAAGAAAATTCTATAATCATGCATTTTCACCATTTAGAACATAATTAAAGATATTAAAATAATTCCATAAGCAAAATTAACTTTTAATCCTAATGGGTCTTAAAATTCATAGAAGACATCGAAGAAATCACCCATCAATCGAAACTCTAGGTCATGCTTTTCTAGAATAATGGGATCAGAATTTTTATAAAACATTTTTTTGGGGCACAAGGATGGAAAGATATCCTTGTTCAAAAACCCACATTCCTAGTTAAAAGAATCCCGCTCGAACTTGCACCTGGAAGCCTTGAGGAAACCCTTGTAGAATCCTTAGTTTTTGAGGGGGAAGGAAGAAGAGTTGAGGGAATGAGAGGTTAGCCTAGAAAACCCCCAAAAACATCCCTTAACATTCCCAAAATGACACCATCTCAAAGTTGGAAATGTAGGACTTTACCAAAATACCCTTGGGAAAAACTTAAAAACTCCCGATCTGAGACCACGACCCTCACCATGAGTCATTGGTCCTCACCACGACTCGTGGTGACCATCCGTTGCTTCTGGGGCCTGCTTCACAGTTTCAACTTCCTCAACCAACGACCGACAGGACGAGTCATTACTTTAACCAATGGCTCGTCACCACCTCCCATTGACTCCATTGGTTCCTCAACTTACAATCCCTCAAACGACCGACATGACGAGTCGTTACTTGATCCAACGAATTGTCAGTTCCTTCCATCATCCCACTGGACCAACCCTCGAGTCCCTTCCAACGACCAACACCATAGATCGTTGTTAGCTTAAACGGCCCGTTACAACCACCCGTCGTCACTGACCTGGAACCCTGCACCCCAACTAACGACTCCTGATGAAGACTCGTTATAACAACCAACAAGTCGTCATATCACTTTTCCCCTCAGAGAAGTCCAACCTGCGAGCTTGCCATGATTGCTTCCGATGGGTCGTTGCACAAAATGACTCTACCTTCTCTCAGGCATCAAAACACTTGGCCCCTTTTCTAAAACTCATCCAATGACTACCTCTAACAACTCGTTACAGCAACCAACGACTCATTGGACGAGTCGTTCTGAGGCACTGTTGCAGATTTTTTTGCTGAGCACATTCCAAATCCTGGTTTTAAATCTTGGGAACTTTTGGGGTGTTACATTAAACCAACCAATAGGCCATCGACATCTCCACCCATAAAGAGCCTCAAATAGAGATATTTGAATGCTGGAATGGTTGTTGTTGTTATATGAAAACTTAATGAGAGGCAAATGGTAATCCCAACTACCCTTGAAATCAATGACACACGCTCTCAACATATCCTCAAGAGTCTGAATGGTTCGTTCCGCCAATAGACTTCCCGTAGGTCACAGTACATCTTGGTGGAACCTGGACGTATAGAGTATCTAGAACCATGAGCCTCGTGCAACATCCAATCTTTCAAATCATCAACACCCGGAAGAACAAGTGACCCTGATATCGAAGTACACCATCTCTACCTTGGGAGAAAACCTCGACCTTCTGATTCTGAACCTCTTCCTTTAACTTCACCAAAATAGGATCCTCGTCTTGTCTAGCCTTAACATTGGTCAGTAAAGATGATTCTAATCCATTCTGAATGGTGACACCACTATCCGCCGAATCAACCAGACGAACTCCTGGTCATGCAAGTCAGTGCACATCATTTACTAACTCCTTCCTCTCCTCGTCTAAATGTGATACACTTTCCATGGAATGCCTGTTAAGAGCATCTGCCACCACATTAGCCTTGCCCGGATGATAAAGGACACTCATATCATAGTCGTTCAAAAGCTCCAACCACCTTCTCTAACGCAGATTCAAATCCTTTTGGGTGAACATGTAGTGTAGACTTTTGTGGTCCGTAAACACATCCACACGGACCTCGTACAGATAGTATCTCCAAATCTTCAAGGAAAATACTACCGCTGCCAATTCAAGATCATGAGTCGGGTAGTTATTTTCATGAACATTCAGCTGTCTGGAAGCATAGGCTATCACCTTTCTATGTTGTATCAATACGCAACCAAGACCGATCCTCGAGGTGTCACAATATACCACAATCCCATCGGTACCCTCAGGTAGGGTCAACACCGGTGCTGAGGTGAGTCGAGTCTTCAACTCTTGAAAACTCTTCTCACTAGCCTCTAACTATTGAAACTTCACCTTCTTCTGGGTCAACTTAGTCAACGGGGCTGTAATGGATGAAAACCCCTCAACAAATCTACGATATTATATAGCTAAATCCAAGAAGCTCCTGATATCCGAGGGACTCATTAGTCTATGCCAATTCTTCACCATTTTTATCTTTTGAGAGTTCACCTGCAAACCCTCACTTGACACCACATGGCCTAAAAATGCCAATCCTTAAGAGTCTATAGCACCACTCTCAAATGAGTGGCATGCTCCTTCTTTCTCCGAGAGTATATAAGGATATCATCTATGAATACAATCAGGAGCATATCCAAGTATGTCTTGAACACACCATTCATCAAATCCATAAAAGCTACAGGAGCATTCGTTAGTCCAAAAGACATAACTACAAACTCATAATGACCACACCGAGTCCTGAAGGCTGTCTTCAGAATGTCACTCTCCTAAACCCTGAGTTGATTATATCCTAATCTAAGATCTATCTTTGAAAAGCACTTAGTACCCGGAGCTGGTCAAACAAATAATCAATCCTGGGGAGAGGATACCTGTTCTTGATGGTAACTTTGTTCAATTGCCAATAATCAATACACATGTGAAGAGAACCATCCTTCTTTTGGATAAAGAGAACCGGTGCACCCTATAAGGATTTGCTAGGTCTGCTGAAACCCTTGTCTAGGAGGTCCTTCAACTGCTCCTTCAACTCCTTTAGCTCCGCTGGAGCCATTTTATAAGGAGGAAAAGATATGGGCTGAGTATCGGGAAGAAGGTCAATACCAAAATCATTCTCCCACTCAGGAGGGATTCTGGGTAAATCATCTGGAAACACTTCTGGGTACTCATACACTACAGAGACTGACTAGATAGATGTGTTTCAGATGTAGCATCCTTAAACCTAACTTGGTGGTACACGCAACCCTTAGAAATCATCTTTTTGGCTTTAAGGTAGGAAATGAAACAACCTACAGGCACAACTGAACTACCCTTCCACTCTAAGACTAGTTCACCCAGAAATCTGAACTCTATTGCACAGGTTCTATAATTGGCTGAGGCATAACATGCATGTAACCAATCCATGTCGAAGATAACATCAAAATCGGTCATGGATAACTCCACTAGATCTATTGCGGTGACTTTCTAAAGGACTTCGATAAGGCAATTTCTATATACCAGTCTAACTTTAACTGAATCACCGACTGGAGTAGAGACTGAGAAGGGTTTTGACAAGATTTCATGACTGACACTAAAACTATTAACAACATTGGGCTTCACAAAAGATAAAGTAGCCTCTGGATCTAACAATGCATATACATCAAGGTGGAATACTCATAACATATCGATAACCACATCTGGAAAAGTCTCCTACTCCTAGCGGGATGCAAGGGCATAAAACTTGATCTGGCGCTGGCCATGTCACGATCCGAGAGTAGACCCGGATCTTAAACACGAGATAAGGAACCCCGAAAGGCTCCAAGTTGACCCATGGATTGAGTATACATCTAAATTATTCATGTAAAGCGGAAGACTTAGCATAATAGCATAGAGGAAATGAAATCATGACATAAGATAGAAAGAAAGACGATACATAATCCATACATGACAACTGAGTACTACATATTGTCTGAAAGCCTCTAATCATAATCGACGATTTGATGGGACAATACCCCAACTAACCCTACAAATACATAAAATTGAAAGGAATAATAAAGTCCGAACATATGGCTCTCAAAATATGACGACTCGCCAAAAAGGCTTATAGCTAGCTCTGAATGGACTACTGACGAGGATGAGCCTAAGAGTCAGGTCCTGTATCATGAGACGATATTACATAGAAAGTATGCGGGTCAGTACGTGGAATGTACAAAGTATACAAGATAACTAAAACGAACATTTAAAATGCATAAAAATTCATAAGAGTAGGACGGCATGATCATAATACTGAAATCATAGTAAACGTAAGGCTCAAGGTTTCCATAACTTATCGTATTCATAGCCATGAGTGGAAAGCCTTATAAAACATGACTTGAGCTAAAGAACATAATCATAACATGCATAAATAATAAGGAATAGTGGGAGATTCTTATAACCGACATACCCCATATGAGCACACATGGAGCCCGACCTGTAAACCTAGTCAGGAGGTCGTTCGTACCTTACCAAGGATAGAACAATGAAGGGCGTGATATCGCCCATGAAAGGCCTATTAGGGAAAAAGGGGACAGTCACAAAGAGGTCCCAAACATGACCTATGATGGCACATAGTTCTGAGATTCGAGGCATAACTTGGGCCCCGAACCTACTCGGTGTTAAATACTATTCCCAAAACATATATAGTGCATATATAATAATCTATGTGAGATTCATAGGCTAGTTAAAATCATGATAATCACAAATATGCTTGAGTGTTCATGAACTAGACATGAAATAGGGCGTGTGAGTCGGCTAAAATCATAAATCATAAATCATGCTTGCATGTTGGCATTGCCCGATACTTAAACATACTTGAAATGCTTAACTTTGCTTTAAATCATGAGCTTAAAACATAAATAACTTGGAAACATTCTTTTAAATTGGTAATTCACTTCATTCTTGGAATATTATCAAAACACAACCTTCATGGATTCCTCATAGATGGGCATCATGAATTTAAAACATTTAGTGCACAAGATAGTGATTGAAGACTAATCAAAACCCATCAATTTAAACATGCTAGTAATCAAAACCCATCAATTTAAACATGCTAGTAACATACCCATATCGATTACTTGAAGATTCATGCATTGGGTTAAAACCCCATAAGAATTGAGTTGTAGGATATCATAGATTAGGGGGAAATTAGGCATGGGTGTGGATTAAACCACCCATTCAAAACCCTGCGTACCTGATTGAAGCTAATCCTTACACTTCCTTGAATGCCCAAGAGGAAATTAAAGAAGAAGACCTTGAAGACACCTTGATCACCTCCGTTACCCTCTTCTACACTTTTCATGCAAGAATGAGGGCTTAGGATAGTCTTTCCCCTCTTAAACCCACCTTTCAGAGGTTAAAACGACATAGTTTAGGACCCTAGGACTTAGGAATTATGGAAAAGCCCTTACTTAAATCGCAGAATTTTGTTGACTGCCAGTCCCCACAAGGGACTGGATGACTCGTCACCAGGGCCCATCACTCGTGGCCTTAATTCGTGAGGTACACTGCTAGAAATTCACCGAAGCACTTTTTCAAGAGTGATACGTGAAAGACGAGATGAACTGAAGCTAATTCTGAAGGTAACTCTAACTCATAAGCCACTTTATCCACACGTCTCACAATTTGGTGTGGGCCAATATAGAGGGGACTGAGTTTTCCTTTCTTTCTAGATCTCATCACTCCCTTCATGGGAGATACCCTCGAAAACACCCAATCACGACTTTGAACTCGAGCTCTCTTCTTCTAACATCTGTGTAGGACTTTGGATGACCCTGGGCAGTTTTCAACCGAACCTTCCCTATTGCCTCATGAACTGAATCTAGCCTTATCATTGCCGCCTTACCAACCTCAAACCACCTGATGGTAGATCTACATCTCCGCCCATAAATAGCATCGAACGGTGCCATTTGAATGCTAGAATGGTAGCTGTTGTAGGAAAACTGAATAAGAGGTAAGTGATCATCCCAACTTCCTTTGAACTCAATAACGCAGGCTCTCAACATGTCTTCAAGAGTCTGAATGGTCTGCTCCGCTTGACTATCCATTTGCGGATGAAATGTTGTGCTGATCTTGACTTTAGTACCAAGTCCTTTTTGGAAAGATCTCCAAAACTGAGAGGTAAACTGAGTACCTCTATCCGATATGATGGAAAAGGGCACTCCATGCAACCGAGCCAACTCTAAAATGTATAACTTGGCATAATCCTTTGCTGAATCAGTAGTTTTGACCGGTAGAAAATAAGCAGCTTTGGTCAACCTGTCCAAAACAACCCAAATGGAGTCATACTATCTACGGGTGAGAGGAAAACCTGTTATGAAGTCCATGTTGATTTTTCCCACTTCCAAGTAGGAATGATGATATCCTAGAGTACACCTCCCGGTCTCTGATGCTCAACCTTTACATATTGACAGTTCGGGCACTTGGCTACAAATTCCGCAATATCCTTCTTCATGCCATTCCACCAATAGATTTCCCACAAGTCATGGTACATCTTAGTGGCACCCGGATGGATAGAATACCTGAATACATGAGCCTCATGCAACATCCGGCTCCTCAAATCATCCACGTCTGGAACACATAAGCGACCCTGGTATAAAAGCACACCATCTCCCCCTTGGGAGAAGACCTGTACCCACTGATTTTGAACGGCTTCTTTCAACTTTACCAATATCGGATCCTCATCTTGTCTAGCTTTCACATCATTCACCAAGGATGATTCCGATCTATTATGACAACAACACCGCTATTGGTCAAGTCAACCAACCTAACTCCTAATCTTGCGAGTCGATGCAACTCCTTCACTAGTTCCTTATTTCCTTCATCCACATGAGACACACTCTCCATAAAGAGTCTACTAAGTGCGTCTGCTACCACATTAGCCTTACCCGAGTGGTAAAGCATACTCATGTGATAGTCCTTTAGTAGCTCCAGCCACCTCCTTTGCCAAAGATTGAGATCCTTCTTCATAAACACATATTGCAAGCTCTTGTGGTCCATAAACACATCCACGTGGACCCCATACAAGTAATGTCTCCATATCTTCAAAGTGAATACCGCCGCAGCCAATTCAAGATCATGGGCTGGGTAGTTCTTCTCATGAACTTTCAACTGTCTAGAGGAGTATGCTATGAACTTCCCATGCTGCATCAACACACACCCAAGTCTGATCCTTGAAGCATTACAATACACTATGAATCCATCAGTATCCTCGGGTAGGCTCAATACCGGTGCTGAAGTGAGTCGAGCCTTCAACTTTTGAAAGCTTCTTTCACAAGCCTCAGACCATTGGAATTCCACCTTCTTATGGGTCAATTCGGTCAAAGGTTCTACAATAGATGAAAATCCCTCAACAAATCTCTGGTAGTAGCCCACTAAGCCGAAAAAGCTCCTGATATCTAAAGGTTTCACCGGTTTGGGCCAATTCTTCACCGCCTCTATTTTCTGAGAATCTACCTTTATACCTTCACTTGACACCACATGACCCAAGAACGCTACTGAATCCAACCAAAACTCGCACTTGCTGAATTTGGCGATCCTTGAGAGTTTGAAGTACTAATCAGATGAGTGACATGCTCCTCCTCGTTCCGAGAGTATATCAAGATGTCATCAATGAACACGATCACAAACATGTCCAGATATGCCTTGAACACCCTATTCATTAGGTCCATAAAATATGCAGGGGCATTGGTTAGTCCAAAACACATAACAACAACGTCATAGTTACCATACTAAGTCTTGAAAGCGGTTTTCGGGATATCACTCTCCCAAACCCTGAGCTGGTGATACCCGGACCTGAGATCTATTTTGGAGAAACACTTAGCACCCTGAAGCTGATCAAATAAGTTATCAATCCTGGGTAAAGGGTATCTGTTCTTGATGGTGACCTTGTTCAACTGTCTATAATCAATACACATCCGGAGAGAACCATCTTTCTTCCGGACGAATAGGACTGGTGCACCCCATGGAAACTTACTCGTTCTAATGAAACCCTTGTCTAACAAGTCCTTCAACTGCTCCTTTAACTCCTTTAGCTCGGCTGGAGCCATTCTATATGGACGAATAGATATGGGCCGAGTATCGGGTTGTAGGTCAATCCCAGAATCAACCTCCCTCTCGATAGGAACACCTGATAGATCGTTTGGAAATACCTCAAGATACTCACATACCCATGGGAATGACTAGGGGTCTCGGACTTAGCACCCTTAACCCTAACTAGATGGTAAATACAACCCTTAGAAATCATTTTCTTGGCCTTGAGATAGGAGATAAAGCGACCTACAGGCACAACTAAACTACCCCTCTATTCTAAGGCTGGCTCACTCGAAAAACGGAACTCCACCGTATGAGTTCTACAATTAACAGAAGCATGGCATGCAAAAAACCAATCCATGCCCAGAATGATATCAAAGTTAGTCATAGATTACTCTACTAAGTTTGCGAAGGTGACCTTATGTAATACCGTAATGGGGCAACCTCTATACACCTACCTAGCTAGAACTGAATCACCAACCGGAGTAGAAACTGAGAATGGTTTTGATAGAATTTCAAGGCTAACTCCAAAGATACTAGCTATGTACGGTGTCACAAAGACAAGGTAGCTCCAGGATCTAACAAGGCATAAGCATCAATATGAAAGACTTACAACATACTCGTAACCACATCAGGAGAAGGCTCCTTCTCCTATCGAGAGGCAAGTGCATAAAACCTGTTCTGGGACTGGCCGCCAGCTGAACTAAACGAAGCACCCTATTGGGAAGAACGTGCCACTAGAGTTGTGGAGCTACCGATTGGGGTACAGGTTCCACCAACCCCCTGACCTGGCTGAAGGACAATCCCTGAGTTTATGTTCGGGTCTGGCACACCCGAAATAAGCATCTGAACCCACTAAACACCTCCCTAGGTGATTCTTGCTACAACTTGCATAGGTTGGAAAGATATGCTCTATCCGCATGCTACCCTGAGTCCTTGAACCTGAGGCCCTACCCCTCTGATCATCTCAGGGTCGAATGGTGTACTAGCTGATGATGGTGTTGGTGTAACAGACTTGTGTTGAGACTGCTAGTGATGCCCACCTCCTGACCTCGATTGAGAGAATCTATAGCTGTCAGTCCTATACCTCTTGGCCTCTCTCTCTCTCTCATGTGAGCTTCCTCCATCTACTGGGCATACAAGACTATCCGAGGGTAATCCATGTCTTGGTGAAGCATATCCGTCCTGCAATCCTTGTATAGATACTCAATCACCCCGTACACGAACCTGCTCACTCGCGCCCTCTGGTCGACCACTAACTTTGGGGAGTATTTTGATAAGAGAGTGAACTCAAGTGAATACTCCAGCACTGTCATCTTTCCTTACTTAAGATTTATGAACTCGCCTGCCTTCAACTCCCTAATCTCCCAAGGGAAAAACCGATCAAGAAAGGTCATATGGAACTCATCCCAACTCATAGGGCCACTCCCGCTACCTTGTTGTTTTTCCATTCTTTGTACCAGATATGAGCAACCCCCTTTAGTTGATAGGAGGACAAGTCAACACACTCACCATTTGCGACCTGCATAACCTAGGTGACCTTTAAAATATCCTCAATAAACTCATGCGATCCTCATCCACCTTCGACCCCGTGAAATCAGGAGGGTTCATCCTCAAGAAATCCCTCACCCTAGTTGCCGCCGCATTCCCATTTTGAGGGTAATGTGCCAATGTCATGTTATGCACCTGGGAAGCCATGGCCTGTGCCAACATCTGAATCACTGCTCTAAACTTAGTGTGGGTAGCTAGCTCGAGTGCGTGCTCCCTTGTACAGGTGGGGCTGTCTATGGCTTTCACCATTAGCACCTTCATGATCATTTCCGTTTCTTCTAACATTCACTCGGCATGGAGGCATGATTCTACAAATGCGAATAGCATGAATTAGGAGGATAGAAAGACTTTTCATCGCATGACATAGATCATGAAAGAAGGGAAGATTTCCTAAACATCTAGTAACCTCTTCGTCATAAAGGTGGCACGCTTCACACCCATGAAAAAGACTCTACTTAGCGAGGCCTTTAGACACCCTAGGATACTTCAAATCTATCACTCTCATACTAAGTTTGTCAAGACTCGAGAGTAGAACCAGATCGTAACCACGAGACAAGGAACCCCGAAAGGCTCCAAGCCGACCCATGGCTTGAGCATTCATCTAAATCATTCACGTAAAGCGGAAGACTTAACATAATAACATAGAGGAAATTAAATCATGACATAAGATAGAAAGAAAGAGGATTCATAATCCATACACGACACCTGAGTACTACATATTGTCTGAAAGCCTATAATCTTAACCGACGGGTTGATGGGACAATACCCCAACTAACCCAACAAATAATGAAAACTAAAAGGAACAATAAAGTATGAACATATGGCCCTCGGAACATGAGGAGTCACCAAAAACGCTGATAGCTAGCTCTAAATGGACTACTAACGAGGATGAGCCTGAGAGTCGGGTCCTATATCATGCGACGATACAGCATAAAAACTATGCGGGTCAGTACGTGGAATGTACCAAGTATGCAAGGTAAGTAAAACAAACATTTAAAATGCATAAAAGTCCATAAGAGTAGGAAGACATGATGATAATACTGAAATCATAAAAAACGTAATGCTCAAGGTTTTCAAAGCATTCATAACTTATAGTATTCATAGGCATGAGTCAAAACAATTATAAAACATGACTTAAGCCAAAGAACATAACCATAACATGCATAAATAATGAGGAATAGTGGGAGATTATTATACCATCATAGCCCATATGAGCACACATGGAGCCCGACCTTTAAACCTAGTCGGGAGGTCGTTCGTACCTTGCCAAGGGTAGAACCATGAAAGGCATGATATCACTCATGGAAGGCCCATTAGGGAAAAAGGGGACAGTCATAAAGGAGGTCCCAAACATGACCTACAGTGGCATGTAGTTCTGAGATTCGGGGTGTAACTTGGGCCCCGAACCTACTCGGTGTTAAAACTACTCCCAAAACATATATCATGCTCATATTATAATCTACATGAGATTCATAGGCCAGTTAAAATCATGATTATCATAAACATGCTTGAGTGTTAGTGAACTAGCCATGGCATAAACATGCTCGAGTCGGCAAAAGTCATAAATCATAAATCATGCTTAACATGTGGGCATTTCCTAATACTTAAACATACTTGAAACGCTTAGATTTTCTTGAAATCATGAGCATAAAACATAAATAACTTGGAAACATGCTTTTAAATCGGTAATTCACTTCATGCTTGGAATATTATCAAAACAACCTTCATGGATTCCTCATAGATGGGCATCATGAATTCAAAACATTTAGTAAACAAGATAGTGATTCAAAACAATATAAAATCTGCCCACTAATCAAAACCCATCAATTTAAACATGCTAGTAACATACCCATATCAATTACTTGAAGATTCATGCATTGGGTTAAAACCCCGTAAGAATTGAGTTGTAAGAATTCATAGATTAGGGGGATATTGGGCATGGGTGTGGATTAAACCACCCATTCAAAACCCTACGTACCTGATTGAAGCTAATCCTTACACTTCCTTGAATGCCCAAGAGGAAATTAAAGAAGAAGACCTTGAAGACACCTTGATCACGTCTGTTACCCTCTTCTACACTTTGCATGCAAGAATGAGGGCTTAGGATAGTCTTTCCCCTCTTAAACCCACCTTTCAGAGGTTAAAACGACATAGTTTAGGACCCTAGTACTTAGGAATTATGGAAAAGCCCTTACTTAAATCGCAGAATTTTGTTGACTGCCAGTCCCCACAAGGGACTGGATGACTCGTCACCAGGGCCCATCACTCGTGGCCTTAATTCGTGAGGTACACTGCTAGAAATTCACCATGGGACCCCACGGTGGACACCATGAATCGTGGTCACTCCTCATGGGTCACCTAACGACCCATTCTATGACCTGGTGCAGAATTTTAATTTTTCTCCGTTTCAACTCCCAGGTCTGATCCTTGGGTTTCCAAGGTATAACAGGACACCACCTGCAGGGGTGGATGCGCCCTGCTGGGTTGGGCATGCTGGTGTTGCTGCTGACCTGGTAGCCTAAGCATGACCTGTACCATCACTCTATCTAGCCAAAGGACACTCCCGATGCATGTGGCCGGGTCTACCACACAAAAAATAGATATCTGATACCATCAAGCACTCTCTTGTATGACTTTTGCCACACTTCCCACAGGCTGAAAAGGTGCGCTTTGTCTACATGCTGCTCTGTTCCCTCGAACCTGAGGCCCTGCTCCTCTGATCACGCCGCGGTCTATACAGGGCACTAGCCGATGATGGCGCTAGAGCTAATGACCTATGATGAGATTGTTGGCGATGTCCACCTCCTGATCTCTACTGAGAGAACCCATAACCGTCTGTCCTGGCCCTCTTGTCCTCTCTCTCTCTTAGAAGCACCGCCTCCATCCACTGGAGGGGAAAATTAATATCCTGATGAAGCATGGAGATCCTACAATCCTTGTCCAAGTAGTCTGCCACTCCATGAACAAACCTTCTCACCCGAGCTCTCTGATCATCCACTAGCTTTGGTGTAGACTTGGAAAAACGAGTGAACTCCAAAGCATACTCCTAGACGGTCATGTTACCCTGCTTCATCTTCATAAGTTCCGTTGTTTTAGGCTCCCTTATCTCACGACCGAAGAACCGATCCAGAGCTGTGACATGAAAATCCTTCCAACCAATAGGGCCTGCTCTAACTGTCCTATTATCCTTCCATTGCTTAAGCAAAATGTACGCAGCCCCTTTAAACTGATACGAGGCTAGATCGGCGCACTCCTCTCCAGTCACCCCCATGATCTGGGTGATCTTCAGAACCTCATCAATGAACTCGTATGGATTCTCGTCCACCTTTGACCCAAGGAACTCCAGAGGATTCATGTGTTGTGATGTGTGGTGAGTTTACAGAACTTCTCAGGCTTAAAATTGGGAAAATAACATGGACTTAGGTGTGTTTATATTTATATGAGGTGCTTTTACTTTGTTTTCAGGAAAAATAGATGTTGGAGATGAATTGAGCAAAAGATGGAGAAAAATCCAAAAGAGAGGCTTAGTGCGAATCTCAGTACGATTTGTATTGAGAATTGTGGAAAGGCTTAGGAGAACATTCAAAAGCAAAGACAAGTTACAACTGATGGTATGAACTGTACCATCCTGGCATGAGTTGTACCATGGTAGTCGTGGAAAGTTCCAGTTGAAATTGCAAGGCCAAGTATCCTGGTACGGGTGGCAATCATGAGTCGTGAAACCTACATATGACTCGTACCAAGGAACAGTGAAAAAGACTAGAAGAATAAAATATTTGTAAAAATCAAGGTATGAGAAGGAGTCATGGATCGTGGAAAAAAGGTATGAGTCATACCATGCCATCCATGGAAGTTAACTATCACAACCCAAACGTAGACCCGGAACGAGATACGGGACAAGAAACCCCGAGAGGCTCCAAGTTGACCCATGGCATGAATATAACATCTAAACTCAACATCATAAAATGGAAGATCAACATAATCAACATAGCGGCAGTCTGCATACATAAGTATCAAGATAAAATGGAATCAACAACGACAAGTCGATTCCTACATAATGTCTGAAAAGACTCCAACATAATTGATGAGCTTATGGGACAACATCCCCAACTAGCTCGACAAAATCTGAAACTGAAAGTAACATAATAATCTATAATGACTGAACATCCTCAAATGATGAGGACTCACCAACACTAGCTGGACAGGTCAGAGAGGGAAGCAGGGGCTAATTATGCGGCTGAGACTGATCCCTCGGACCTATATCTTGAAACGATATAGCATAGAGGATGCGGTCAATACTTGGATTGTACTGAGTATGCAAGTTAAGTAAAACGGACAGTTAAAATACATAAGAGTTCATAAGACTAGGACAACATGATCATAACATAAATATCATAATTTAACATAAGGTCTCAAGGTTTTCAAAACATTCATAAATCAATAATAATCATAATCATAGGAGAAAAGCTTCATTAAACATGACTTGAGCCATGCAACGTAAACATAACCATGCATAAATCATGAGGAACAATGGGAGGACTAGTCATAACTAACACCATCATGATAGAGCTTACATGATACCCCAACTATCTAACTTAAGTGGGCAGAGCCGTCCTAGGCTTGCCAGTTAGGGGACGTGCATATGTGATATCACGGGAATCTAGTAACATTAACATTTGGATATATAAACCTACAATTGCATGTAGTTTTGATACACCGACGTAGTCCTTAGAACGCCAGGCTAATCGATGCTAGACACTACTTCCAAAAACATGCACATGAGGCTCATATCATCATCATAAATCATTCATAAAGTACATGGCCAATTATAACATAACATACTTGATCATACTTGAAATACATGATTTGCCATGAATAAGGGCCCGTGAGTCAGCCAAGAGTCATAAATCCATAAATCATGAAATCCATGCATACTTGTAAAACACTTATGTACTTGATATTCATATATCCATGATGAGTACTTGAGAGAAATCATATCATAAATCATAAATCATAATTTGGCTAAGAAGATCAAGATCATAATGAGATCATAATGAAATCATAACTTGACTTTTCATGAAGCATATATATATAGGCACAATTTAATTTGAAATTCAATTCTAATAAATTTATAATCAAAACAATTATAAAATCTGCCCATAGATCATAAAACATGATTTGATACAGAAAAGGGAATTGACCCATAGATAGAACATAGAGAATTTCACAAGAATTGGAATAAACCCCATAAGATCATGAAACATGAACTTAGAATTGAAATCCATAGAATTTGAGAAAAACTAGGGCATGGGAATGAAAGGAACTTCCATTCATAGCCTCACATACCTGGGTAATTGGAATTCACTCTCCTACTTGAAAACCCAAAGGAAATTGGAGAGAATTTGGGTGAAATTCCTCAAACTTGATCTTCAAGGAAGACTCTAGGTTGCATGCATTAAGTGGGGATACTTAGAATGAACTTACCCCCCCCCCCCCAAAAAAAAACACACTATTCATAGATTAAAACGATGAAGTTTAGGCCTTAGGAACTTTGGAATTACAAAAAATCTCTTAATAAATTAGCAGGAAAAAACACACTGCCAGTCCCATCGAGGGACTGGACAAGCCGTCATCACTGACCATGACTCATGGTCACCTCTTATTGCCTGCACTTGAATTCCATCTTCACTGTTCACCACGAGGGACACCACGACTCGTGGTGTGTCCAATGACTCATGGTGATTGGTCGTTAGGTGCATTGCCAGAACATTCATCCTTCAAACAAATCTCTGACCACGACCCACTAGATGACTCATGGTGGGGACCATGACTTGTGGTACCACCCGTGATTAGCCTTAATTCCAAAAACTCATCCAAGTCCAGCTTTCTCCCCACGAGTCACACAATGACTCGTGGTGCACCTATTGGGTTGTGACCTAGTCTGATCGGGGTATTACATTAATAAAAGATGACAACAATTGCAAGATCAAGCCAAGGGAAGATTGTATGACTCATAGGTTCTTGGTACGAGTCATACAATGTCTCAACACTTAGCTAGATTCAGCAAAGTCCATCCAACAAACGAGTCAAGGTACAACCTGTATAATGTTGTTACGGGTCGTAGGTGAAGGTAGTGACAGTTTTTGGTAGTTTTTCTGTTTACTTAGGAGAAGATTTCAATTATTTGTATAAATACTTTGTAGGTTATTTTAAGCAAGAGAGGTGATAAGGAGCGACAAGAAGTGATTAGACGCAATTAAAGACAAGTTGTTGTGAATTTTAATTCATGTCTTAGAGATTTCTTATTTTGATTTCTTCTTTGTTCTTGGATTGTTCAACATCAATTCTTGAAATATTCAAAGAAGGTTTTCTTTTAATCATCGTTGTAAGTATTCAATTATGTGTTTGTATATGAATGCTAATAACAATCTTACAATCATGAGAGACTAAAATCTCCACAATTAGGATTGTGGAAACCATGGTGGATTAACAAACTAGGGTTATACAAAGTGATTCGAAACCAATGCTAAACACTTGTATTATATTCTCTTCTTTAATATTTCTTAAAGAAGTGCAACGCTAAGACTTGCCCGAATTTTTTACTTGCTTGAACCTAGACAAATAGAAACTAGGAAAAGAGTGACCTACTCCAGAGTGAGTTTGACCTGCTCTGGAGGAAAAGAGTGACCTGCTCCCAAATTCTTTACTTGCTTTATTGACAACATCCGTTTCGTACTTTATCAGGAGTGAGTTTGAGGGTTGATAATGCTCAAACTCACACTTCCTAAAAAAGTATGAAGCAGACGTTGTCAATAAAAAACCTAACAAAGAGGTTGGGGTCGAGCCAACAGGGAATAGGGTAAGATCTAGACTAATGACGATACTTGAACTTGTTGGTGAGTTATCTCAAAATTGGGGGGTTTCAATGAAATACAATATTAAAGCAAGATTATAATTGTTATTGATATCAACATTTGCAAATAACTAGGATAAATGTTCCCCATGGGTTTATAACTACTTCATGTATACATACATGATCAATCACAATGCTTACCAAGACCTATTGGATGACTATACTCAATCACCAGGCCATGTCTCATGAGTGATTTCCTTCTAACTGTTATCAATATGTTCCAAATGTAACTATCCTGCCACCACAACTCAAGCTAATACAATGATCATAACGACCAAGGCTTTGTTTTAATTCTCTTTTGCTAGTCTCTACTTCTCTAGGTTCATGCAAGTAAAGAATTCGGGAAAGTCCTAACATTATACACCATTAAGAAATGTTTAAGGATGAAGAGAATACAATACAAGGATTTAGCATTGATTTTGAATCACTTTTGTGTAACCCTATTTTGTTAATCCACCATAGTTCCCACAACCCCTAGTTGTGGAGGGTTTAGCCTCTCATAATTGTAAGATTATAATTAGAATTTATACGAAAACACATAATTATATACTTACAATAATAATTGGAAGAAAACCTGCTTTGAATATCAAAGAACAATCTCAAGAATAATAGATGAAATCGAGAGTTTGATCCTGAGAATTGCTCTTCAAAACTTGATAAAAATTCACAAAAATTACTCTTCACAAAGAAATCACACGTCTACTACTTTGTTTCTATGTTCTATAACTAAAATAAAACATAAAAGGTATTTATACAGAAACTAGAAACCTTTTCCTGAGCTAACAGGGAATTTTCCATATCTCGCGCCGGATGAATCACGACTGATCCTACGACCCGTAGCAGGATTGTACGGGTCATACTTTCTTCTCTTACTTCCTTGGCTGTTGCAAATTTGTCTGTATGTTGGTAGGCTGGTATGACTCGTACCGTAGTCCTATGAGTCATACAATGTGTTCACTCCCAATCGCACGCAAGTGCACATGGTCGTACAAGTAATAAAGTGGCTTTATTTCAAGCCAAGTATCAAACTCAGAGGGACTGTAACGTGGCAGTAATTTTTCCTAAGTGTTTAGTATACACACTTCTTTATACAAGTAGACAACCAAAACAAATGGTAATTTTTCATGAATAATAGTTACTGTAACGTTAAGTAAAAATTGTGAATTATAATCTGAACAATAGCACGAACAAGCTGAGGTTAAGGCAAAACATGTGGATATGTAATTTATTGATTAAATTTCAGGCAACACTTCTCTTTGGTTGTTAGTCAGGAATTATTAACCAATGGATTGGGTCTTTCGAACTCCTCTCCAATTAAAGAATCATGACACTTACATTCCACATTTCTGTGATGCAAAAACCTCATATTCTAGTAATACACAACAAATTCCATAGATGACCAAATATGATATTACAGATATATTTCTATTCTGAATGTTAATCTTCTCTTAATTTCTCAACCAAGACAAGAACATATTCTACCAATTCACATCTATCCAATTAATCTTCCTTTCGAAAATAAAACTGGAATTCTAGGATGTACATTAACAATGGCCAAGCATTAATGTAGTGAAAACAAGAATTAGTAGAACAACCATTGTAGAGAAGATAAAAACTGAAATAACATCAATTACATACTACTGCAATCATCCTCAACCTCAGCCAAAGGTGAATTAGCCACTCATTTGATGACTAAACATCTTCAAACAAGTAGAAATCATACAAGCAATTGAAATTTAAGAGAAAAAGGAAGAGAATTAACCCTAGAACTTCTTCAGCTCAACCGCTTGATACCCACGTTCTAGCATGAAATGTCAGATAACTTAAAATAAAACCTAAGTTTCCTATTTATACAAGTGAGAAATTTTTCGAAATAAACTAGCAACGTGGCACGGAGGGTATCGCGGAGCATCAACTTCGTGCCACGGCCCTATCGGGAGCTTCACTGGAACTTGGATGCACAGATCTTAGCCTCAGCGTGGCACGGAGGCTATCGCGGAGCCTTAGCTCCGTGCCACGGATGTGTCGCGCACCTTCACTGGAATCCAGGTGCACAACAAAGTCTTCCCAGCATGTCACGGAAGTGAACGCGGATCATAGGCTCCGTGACACGGTGCCATCGCACACCTTCACTGGAATTCAGCTCAAATTTTACTCTAGGCAGAATGCCTCTGCGATGGTAGCGTGACACGGCCTCTATCGCGGAGCATCAAGTTTTAAGTATTTTCTTGCCGACTTCCGCGTTTTGCTTCCGAGTCCATTCCTCCACTTCACCAACTTGTAGATTAGTTTCCAAAATTTATTTTAAACTGCAAAACAATAACTAATCATGTTGGTTAGTATACATCCACATTTACATACAAATCACATGAGAATGCACACATAGAAGTAGAAAACAAGTCAAAATTAAGTAATAAAGTATCACTTGGGCATGCAATTCTGCCCAAGATCACCTTCCCCACACTTAAAACCTTGTTCGTACTCAAACAATCCTTTCACATCTCATGTAATTGAAGACTCACGCATAGCTAATGTGGCAAGACCATTAAAGCTACGACTATAATGATTATTTAAGATAGAACGTTAAAAGTAGAGCATGCACGATTTAATCATTTAAATGAATTACAACTATGTTAAGACCCCCTAACCTTAAGAATCGACTCTCAATCTTGGAAAACTCATGCAAATCAACCAATCAATAAATCCGATATGAATGTTATCTCTCATTAAGCATGTTCCCTCACAACACAATAGAGTTACCCCATTTTTACTCACAAAATTTTCAAAGCTCAACATGTATGGGTACATGAATAAAATTACGCTCGCTCTCTCAAAGAATTCACATGCATCATGTAGTGAACCATAAGCTTGCCCTTAGCATTTTACTCCACTAATTTAAGAATGTATGAACGTAAGATCTAGTAGGACTTACTGGGTTGTAATGTAAGCTAAGGGACTAGTATGTACTGTTCTGACAAGTAGTAGTAACTATCTTCCCCAAGCGCTTCTAATACCTCCAACATTCATTAAAGACATCTCTTTACTTACTTCTTCCTCATTCTTCTCACTCTTGAATTTTCTCTTTTTGTTCCCATTTCTTTAAGCACACTCAACTTACTAGTAAAGCGTATTTAAGCAAATTTTTCATTTACTTTCTTACTCTCTACTAATAATCAATCATTTTCAAACAAGTAGACCTTTGTCCTTTTCTCAACTTTCACCACTTCTGCTTTTCCTTCTGTTTCATGCTTCTCAGTCCTTCACTCTTTGGAATTTTTCACTTAAGCGCTTAGGAGTTTTAGATCAAATTCGGGGCTAATGAAAGAAAAGGATTAAGCTTATGTTGTAACTATCAAAGAATAGGCTTAAGGCTCAATGGGGCTAACTAGGATTTAACATTCAAGGTAGGTAAGATAAGGGATAAAATTTAGGTTCATTCAAAGAAATGCCTACATCCTCTCCTGCAACCCACATCCTTCATTTCATTTTATATACACTCCAGGCAAGTTCTAGACACTTCACAGTAGCATGGGATATAAGAAAAACTCATACTCACTGCACATGCTCAATTTAAGACATATTCACAGAATCTTAACTCAGTTAATTACAAGAATTCAAAATTAAGCTTTAATCACATCGAGTCGAATTCTAGAGCCTAGGTGTCTCAACATGTTTAAAACACTTGCATGCTTCCATCCTAATCACACTTGCATCTTACAATATAGCACATAAAAAGAATGTCGAACCATTAATCAGCTATGTGTTCAAAAAAAAATCTAAACCTACTGACTAAAGTTCCCTTAAGACAGTCGTCATCCATCCATCACAGGAAATAGTCTCTATCAAAGATTTCGGTTCAAAGGGACTATTCTCGAAAAAAGCACCAAAAAAAAAAACCGAGAAACCTAAATAAAAAAAATAGAAAAAATAAAAAAATAAAAAAAATAAAAAAAGAAAATAACTTACACAAATAATTACACAAATAACTCCTTAACAATTTATTACATCACCAACACCAACACACAAAATCATCAACAACATAACACGAAACACAATGTCACACATTAAACAGCCACAAAAGCACAAGCACAGCACAACCTTACTACACCAACACCTAACTACTCCTACCCCACACTTAGTTGGAACACTGTCCCTAGTGTTCGCATATCTGCAATTAAAAACAAAATTTGGATTGTGTAACTCCCTAATCAATCAAAATGTTCAATCTCTTCATCAGGTGCCAGTACCTCATCTCCAAGATCAGAATCTTCTCCGCCGTCCTCCTCTGACTCAATGTCTGAGTCATCCCAGCGTGTTTTCTCATCATTAGGGACGTCGTCATCAACTGGTTCTACAAATGCGGGCCCAATTTTGCATAATGCTCGGGCATGCTCATTAAATGGATAATCCATCTCGAGCTGCCATAATTCATCCTCTGTATCGGGCCTACCACCAATCCACAGTTGCAGCATCTGCATTCCATACATTCTGGCCATATATGAGTCATCCCGAGCATGTCGCTCGGCTAGTGTAAGCACCGGCCCAAATGTGGTATGGGGTGCTTTGGTCTTAGTGACGTCCAAAGAACGACAATCAATTTGCGGAATGTAATCCAGGGCCTCTTTTTCAATACCATGGCCCCTGAGGAAAGCTGTTAGAAGACCACCGAAACCATACCGATGCCCTTGATGAAGTCTAGCTCTCTTCATGGAGGAAATAATCACCGCTCCAACATTTATCTCCAGTCCTTTCATCAATGCATATACCAAACAAACTCTGTCCCGGGTGACATCAGTCATGTGCACCCCCGGGATCAGGCAAGTACACACTATCTTCAACCAGATCCTCGCTTCTCTATTCATTTGGGAGTATGGCAATGTCTGGTGATATCCTCTTTCCTTGTGATGACCCGACCTAGCTGTTGATCGTGGTCCAGATAATGTGCGTCTGATATCTGCATACGGTGGAGTGATGTTCAGCTGGCGAAGGACATGCGCGTCTGTGTCCTGCATCCCCAAGATGGCATTAAGATGTTGTGGTTCAAAAGTAACCACCTGTCCTCTGATCTTGACTGTGTGGCTGCACACGGTGGGGTTCCAATTAGCGTAGAATTCCCTTATGAGATGAAGATTACACTCTTTGGGTTCTTCGAAGATGAAGTTTAACCCAACAGTGTTTATCCTGTGTAGGATTCTCGGGAATTCTTGAGCTAGTGGTTCCCGTGCTATTTGTTCCTCTGGGAAATACTTGGTTTCCTTGTGTTTGGAGTACCATTTCTTTCCCTCATCTGAAACCCATCGTGTTCCATATTGTCTACGTTGCCCCCTTGGAACAGGTGGTGTTGCTGGCACTGCTGCCCCAATTCTCAGTCTTTTTCTGCTGGCGCCAGATGTGGATGCGCCTTTCCCCTTGTCTTTCCTTCCAGACATTTGTCCTGTCCATAAAAAGCATATATTTCAAATTTCATTCATGGTATATTTGGCTACTACTAAGGATGGGCTTAAATTGATCACCCCACACTTAGTTGTTAGCCGTAATAAATACAATTCGACAAGAACCACATATTTGCAGCTCTTATTTCCCAAAAGATTCAGTGCATTAATAAAAGTTGATGGAGCAGTTTCATTGTACTACTCAGACTTCATACAATGCGTTATTAAAGTTCATCCATCTATCCCTTTACAAAATCATGAGCAATTCTCAAGTTTGTGTACACAAACCTATGGGATTTTCCTACTTTCATTCCCAAAAAATCGATCTTCAACCTAACACATTTAAAGTTTAAGAAAAAAAAAATTTAACTCCAACAACACCCACTGCCCAAAATTTCTCTGTTTCTACCCTTTCTTCTTCTTCAAAACTCACTTTCTCAACCCTAGTTATCAACACTAGCAGATTTTCACACAATTCATGTAATTATTGAGTTCAAAACACAACACTAGTACAAAATCAACTTTAATCAATGACCCAAGCAATTACACATCTCATTAATACCTTAGGGTAGTGTTTCCTCAGAAAACATGTTCAAGACTCGAACTATGCATCAAGAATGAGAAAAAATTTGAGAACATACCTTTACTTGAAGAGTTTTAAGAAGACTTTAAGAAATTTCTTAAGTTAGAGCCGTGGCACGTTGAGGGAGAAGGGGGAATGGGAGTTTTGTCGCGGAGGGTTTCAGCAAAATGGGGAAAAATCATGTTTTGGGGGGTTAAAAAGCGTGATTTCGCATAGGTCACCCGCTGCCCCGAACTGACCCGACGCGAAATTGGCCTCAACGTGTCACAGAGGCCAACGTGAAGGGTAAGCTCCGTGACACAGAGCCAACGCGGAAGCTCATTGGAAATTTTGGCATACCTGGATTTAGCCTCAACGTGTCACGGAGGGTAACGCGGAGGTTAGCCTCCGTGACACGGAGCCAACCGTAGGCTCACTGTCTCTTGCCCTAATTTTCACTTTTTTTTACCTTTATTTTTCCACTTGGGATTTTGTATTTTTGCCCTCCATATTTCCTGAAAATCATCCAACAACAACAACTTGTTAGAAAATCGTGGGTTGCCTCCCACCTAGTGCCATCCTTTTTTTTTCTTTCTTTTTTTATTTATAAATTAGTTCCTAACTTGTCTAGTACATTACATCCACGGGTTTCCTCCCGTGCAGCGCTTGGTTTACCGTCGCGGCTCGATGCTTGTCATCCTCATTCATCTACTAAGGTGATAGATGTCTTCTCTCGATTAACGCCCTCACCCCAGTAGTGCTTACACCTTTGTCCATTCACCAAAAATGTGGCACTTTTATCCTCTTGCCACAATCGACCGCCCCGTGTGGGGTCATCCTTGCTACTTCAAACGGCCCTGACCACTTGGAGCGTAATTTCCCTGGGAAGAGTTTCAACTAAGAGTTGAATAGCAACACCTTTTGGCCCGGCTCAAAGATTCAATGAACCATGTGTCTGTCGTGCCACCTTTTCATTTTTTCTTTGTAGCATTTTGCACTTTCATAGGCGTGCCATCAAAACTCGTCCAACTCACTCAGCTGCATCAATCTCCTCTTTCCGGCAAGCTCAGGATCCATGTTCAGCTTCTGCACAGCCCAATAAGCTCGATGTTCCCGCTCCACGGGGAGACGACATGCCTTCCCATAAACCAATCTGTACGGTGAAGTCCCAATGGGTGTCTTATATGCAGTTCGATATGCCCACAACGCATCATCCAGTTTTCTTGCCCAATCCAATCATTGTGCGTTCACCGTTTTCTGCAAAATCTGTTTAATTTCCCGGTTTGACACCTCTACTTGTCCGCTAGTTAGGGGATGATATGTTGTATCCACTTTATGCCGAACCCCGTATTTCGCTAGCAAATTCCTGACCCTGCATTCACAAAATGTGCCCCTCCATCACTGATAATTGCTCGTGGCATACCAAACCTGGTGAAAATCTGCTTCTTCACAAATCTAGTCACCACCTTGTTGTCGTTCCTGGGACAAGCTACTGCCTCAACCCACTTAGACACGTAGTCCACTGCCACCAAGATGTATCGATTGCCAAACGATGGTGGAAACGGGCCCATAAAATCTATCCCCCACACATCGAACACCTCAACTTCCAATATGTGATGCAATGGCATTTCCTGTCTTCTTCCGATTGTTCCTGTTCTTTGGCATCGATCACATACTTTGACATAAGCTACAACATCTTTGAACAGTGTGGGCTAAAAAAACCCGGATTGCAGCACTTTGTGAGCAGTACGCTCTCCTCCATGATGACCTCCATACGACGATGAATGACAACTCCTCAGCACCTCTGCCGACTGACTTTCTAGAATGCATCGCCTCATCACTTGATCTGGTCCTTGCTTGAATAGATACGATTCATCCCACATGTAGTACTGGGACTCATGCCTCAGCTTCTTCCTTTTTTGAGTCATTGCCTCAGGTGGGTATACTCCACTTACTAACAAGTTCACAATATCTGCATACCAAGGGAGTTCAGCTTCCTTTATTGCCAAGAGTTGTTTGTCAGGGAACTCTTCTCGGATGCGTTCACCTTCCTTCACATACGAACGATTCTCTAGTCGCGATAGGTGATCTGCAACTTGATTTTCACTTCCCTTCCTATCTCGGATCTCCAGATCAAACTCTTGTAGCAATAATATCCACCTGATTAGCCTGGGCTTCGCATCTTTCTTGCTAAATAAGTACCGAATTGCCACATGATCAGTGTGTACCACCACTTTCGACCCCACCAAATAGGATCTAAACTTGTCAAATGCAACACTAGAGCCAGCATCTCCTTCTCAGTGACTGTATAATTAACTTGTGCAGCGTCAAGTGTTTTGCTTGCATAGTAGATGGAATGAAAAATCTTATTCCTTCGCTGCCCCAATACTGCTCCTACAGCCACATCACTTGCATCACACATTAACTCAGAAGGATATTCCCAATCAGGAGCAATGAGAATAGGAGCTTCCACCATCTTCTTTTTCAGCTCCTCAAATGCTTCTACACATTCCTTTTCAAAATAAAACTTCACCTCTTTTTCTAGCAACCGGCATATCGGTCTAGAAATTTTAGAGAAGTCTTGAATAAACCGTCTGTAAAACCCAGCATGTCCTAGAAATCTGCGGACACCCTTAACTGATACTGGCAGTGGTAGCTTTTCAATCACCTCTATCTTTGTACGATCGACTTCCAACCCTCTGCATGAAACATTATGGCCAAGAACAATACCCTCCTTGACTAAAAAGTGACACTTTTCCCAGTTGAGCACCAGGTGTGCGTCTTCACATCTAGATAACACCCTGTCAAGATTCTGCAAACGCATAGCAAACGAGTTACCAAAAACATAAAAATCATCCTTAAAAACCTCGACATAGTCTTCCACCATATCGTGGAATATCACCATCATGCATTGCTAGAATGTGGCTGGTGCATTGCATAGACCAAAGGGTATCCGCCTGAAAGCATATGTCCCATAAGGACATGTAAACATGGTCTTCTCCTGATCTTCTGGTGCTATGGCTATTTGATTATAGCCAGAGTAGCCATCCAGAAAGCAATACTATTCCTGCCCTACCAGCCTGTCTAACATCTGATCAATGAATGGAATCGATAGTGATCTTTCCGAGTAGCCTCATTGAGCTTACTGTAATCCATGCAAATTCGCCAGCCCGTGACTGTGCGCGTGGGAATTAGCTCATTCTTTTCATTTGTGACCACTGTCATTCCCCCTTTCTTGGGAACGCATTGAATTGGGCTAACCCATTCACTGTCTGAGATGGGATACCACTCCTACATCTAGCCACTTGATCACTTCCTTTCTGACTACATCCTTCATCACCGGGTTCAACCTCTGTTGATGTTGCACGGTTGGTTTGGAACCCTCTTCCACGAATATCTTGTGCATGCAGAAAGCTAGACTGATCCCCTTAATGTCTGACATCTGCCATCCCATTGCTCTCTTTCGTCTCTTAAGGACCACCAATGCATCTTTCACTTGTGCATCTGTCAGTTCTGCTGAAATGATGACTGGTAAGGTGTCATCTTCTCCCAAGAATACATACTGCAGATGTGGAGGCAATGTATGTAACTCCAATTTGGGTGCCTCCTCTATTGATGGCTTTGGGGATGGTTCCAAGGACCTCTTCAATGGTTCAAAATCTTGATTCCTGAAGAACCATTTTTGCTCATTCAACGTCTGCACCATCTCATATGTCGCACTGTCCCCAAAATGATCACGTCCCACCAAGGCTCTCTCCAAGGGATCCTGTGAGTCAATAATCTGAAGGGTCGACTCCTGATTCAAAACACAAATTGCTGATACCTCTTCATAGATGGCCAGCAGCTTCATGGCCTTGTAGACATCAAAGACCTCTACCTTATCATGAGCTCTCATGGTTAGCTGCCCAGAAGCTACATCAATTAAGGCTCGCTTGGTTGCCAAAAAGGGACTTCCCAAAATAAATGGGACTTCTATGTCTGGCTCAAAATTAAGAATTAGAAAATCCACCGGGAAAATGAGGGAGCCTACTTGCACTAGCACATCCTCCACAATTCCATCAGGTTTGGTTAATGAACGGTCAGCTAGCTGTAAGATCACAGTGGTGGGTCTAGGACTGCCAAGCCCCAGCTTCTTGAATACTGATGTTGGCATCAAATTTATACTTGCTCCCAAATCGCACAAACCATGAGCTCAAATAGACTTCCCAATTGTAATCTGAATAGTGAAGCTCCCAGGATCCTTGAGCTTTGTCGGCAATCGATTCTGTATACGGGAGGTGCACTCCTCAGTGAGTGCAACTGTAGCATACTTTGTCAGTCTGCTCTTGTTTGGCACTCCCTGCAGCACATTGGGCACTACAATGTCTTTTTCTGTATACGGGAGGTGCACTACAATGTCTTTGATGTACTTAGCATATTTTGGCACTCCCTGCAGCACATCTACTAAATGAATATTAATATGTACCTGCTTCAACACTTCCATGAACATCTTGAAACATGCTTCCTCCTTGTGCTTTTTCAATCTTTGAGGAAATGGGGCGGTGGTCTTTCCATCTCTGCTGCCTTTTCATTCTCCCTCACATCATCGTTTCCTTCATCCTTTTCTGTTGCTCCAGATTTCTGAGGTGGCCTTTCGGGTTCCGCCTCCTTGAGTTGTGTTCCACTCCTGGTAGTAACTGCATTAACCTGCTTAGGATTTGGGTTTGTATCACTTGGTAATCCTCCCCTCGGTCTAGTATTTTGGGCTCCAGCTAACTGTCCCAACTGATACTCCAATGCCTTTGTAACCAACTGCTGATTTTTCATGTCAGCTGTCAATTTTACCTGATCAGCCTACATCTGTGCCTGGTTAGCTATTATGGTTTTAAGAATATCCTCGATGTTGTTGGACTGAGGAGGTGCATTATTTCCTCTAAACTACGGCTGAAAATTGTGATGACCCCCTTGATTTCTGTGCACGCCCTGATTTGAACTCTGTCCCTGATGACTATTGCTCCTCCATGAAAAATTTGGATGATTTCTCCAATTTGGGTTATAACTGTTGCCATACTGCTGATTGTTGCTCCTCTGGGCGTTTCCAACAAAATTTACCGAATCTGGATTGGCACCACAACACTCAGCTGAGTGTTCACTACTTCCACAGACTTCACATCACACCTGATGAACTGCACTAACTGGGGATTGTGCCTGGCTCAAGCTCATACAGCTGAAATGAGTGGTAAGTTGATTTTACAAAGCAGCTATCTGTGCAGCGATAGCTGTGAATCCATCCACCTCAAAGACCCATGCGGCTTTCTTTGCTCCCCCTCGAGTTGTATCCACATTCCATTCTGGATTACCTTGTGAAATACGATTCAACAAGGTGTGAAGCTCTTCGTAGGTCTTTTCCAATGCCTGCCCCCCGGCAGCTAAATCTAACAAAATCTTCGTATACGGTTCCAAGCCCTCAATGAATGTATGCACCAACACATCGTTAGACTGGTGATGGTGAGGACAATCTCTTAGCATTGACTTGAATCTCTCCCAAGCCCGATACAAATTCTCGCCATCTCTCTGTTTGAAGCCTAGAATCTGACTTCTAAGCCTGGCAGTCTTCCCTGATGGAAAGAATCGTATCAAAAACTTCCTCGCTAGGTCATCCCAAGTAGTAATAGAATTTGGCGATTCAGCCTTCAACCACCTCTTGGCTTCCTCCAGCAGTGAGAACGGGAATAGTGTAAGCCTCACATAATCAGATGATACTCCAGCGGGTATATATGTGTCACTTATCTCCAAGAAGTTTTGGAGATGTTGCTGTGGATCTTCATGAGGGAGACTTGTAAATTGCCCGTTGGTGTGCAATAACTGCACCATATTATGCTTAAGTTCAAATCTCCTCCTGGTTCTAGCCTGCAAATACTGGATGTTACATTATTCGCATGTGGGATTGCCACCTCGCGGACCGGTCTTGCTGCCATCTCTTCTGGCACTAAAACTGCCCTTACAATCAGTGGTTGTTGTTGTTGCTCCAAAATTGCTGTCCTTAATAATTGCAACTTCTTTTCTAGAGCTTCCCTCTTCTGTAGATGAAATTATTTCTCCGGCTCTAAAAACGGATCCACCAACTCCTTATCTCTTGCCAACGTTCTGAAACAACTTAGTACCTGCAAGAGAAATCGCTAAGATCAAGTTGCCAACACTTGTATCGAACTTGTAAACTAACACTAATAAAATTAAGTCACCATTTGCGCCAGCCCCCGGCAACGGCGCCAAAAACTTGTTCACTCCCAATTGCACGCAAGTGCACGTGGTCGTACAAGTAATAAAGTGGCTTTATTTCAAGCCAGGTATCGAACCCACAGGGACTGTAACGTGGCAGTAATTTTTCCTAAGTGTTTAGTATACGCACTTCTTTATACAAGTAGACAACCAAAACAAATGGTAATTTTTCAAGAATAATAGTTACTGTAACCTTAAGTAACAATTGTAAATTATAATCTGAACAATAGCACGAACAAGCTGAGGTTAAGGCAAAACATGCGGATATGTAATTTATTGATTAAATTTCAGGCAACACTTCTCTTCGGTTGTTAGTCAGGAATTATTAACCAATGGATTGGGTCTTTCGAACTCCTCTCCAATTGAAGAATCATGAGACTTACATTCCACATTTCTGTGATGCAAAAACCTCATATTCTAGTAATATACAACAAATTCCATAGATGACCCAATATGACATTACATATATATTTCTATTCTGAACGTTAATCTTCTCTTAATTTCTCAACCAAGACAAGAACATATTCTACCAATTCACATCTATCCAATTAATCTTCCTTTCAGAAATAAAACTGGAATTCTAGGATGTACATTAACAATGGCCAAGCATTAATGTAGTGAAAAAGAGAATTAGTAGAACAACTATTGTGGAGAAGATAAAACCTGAAATAACATCAATTACATACTACTGCAATCATCCTCAACCTCAGCCAAAGGTGAATTAGCCACTCATTTGATGATTAAACATCTTCAAACAAGTAGAAATCATACAAGCAATTGAAATTTAAGAGAAAAAGGAAGAGAATTAACCCTAGAACTTCTTCAGCTCAACTGCTTGATACCCATGTTCTAGCATGAAATATCAGATAACTTAAAATAAAATCTAAGTGTGCTATTTATACAAGTGAGAAATTTCCCGGAATAAACTGGCAATGTGGTACGGAGGGTATCGCGGAGCATCAACTCCGTCCCACGACCCTGTCGCGAAGCTTCACTAGAACTTGGATGCACAGATCTTAGCCTCAGCGTGGCACGGAGGTTATCGCGGAGCCTCAGCTCCGTGCCACAAACGTGTCGCGCACCTTCACTGGAATCCGGGTGCACAGCAAAGTCTTTCCAGCGTGTCACAGAAGTGAACACGGAGCATAGGCTCCGTGACATGGTGCCATCGCGCACCTTCACTGGAATTCAGCTCAAATTTCACTCTAGGCAGAATGCCTCCACGATGGTAGCGTGACACGGCCTCTATCGCGGAGCATCAAGTTTTTAGTATTTTCTTGCCGACTTCCGCGTTTTGCTTCTGAGTCCTTTCCTCCACTTCACCAACTTGTAGATTAGTTTCCAAAATTCATTTTAAACTGCAAATACAATAACTAATCATGTTGGTTAGTGTAAATCCACATTTACATACAAATCACATGGGAATGCACATATAGAAATAGATAAACAAGTCAAAATTAAGTAATAAAGTATCACTTGGGCATGTAATTCTGCCCAAGATCACAATTCATACATGATTTGGCCTTGAGAACTCTGACATCTTCTGAAGTTTTCTATTCCATATAAATGTACCAAAGTCCATACTATTTTCTCAGTTTTAAGCGTCGAAAGTGTTGTGAACTCACAGCACATCAACACCCTCAACTTAAGACTTTTGCATATCCTCAGGCAAAGAAAACCAAAAAACTAAACACGAGTCTTAACTAGAAAATAAACCTAGGATACTACAACCAACAATCAACCAAAACTTTGCACCATAACTCAAACAACTTTTGATCCTTTTCCCCATGAAACAAATCAGCACATGCACATCAAGCAACCACAAAACATGATAAATAGGGATCTAGATATGTCATCTAGCTATTAACAGATAGTCAAGTCATCAGCAATGCTTTTCACACAGACCACTGGTAGAGTTAAATACAAACCATGCACACTCACAGCAAATGAAGTCCCCCACTCACAAATATAGTAAAATATGAAACATGGGACTGAACAACTAAGACTCTCACCCTCACAAGAAAGTTCCAAATATTGCACATCGGATACTATAGTCTTGCCCTTATTTTCTCCACTTCAGCATTTCAGATTGTAAGGCAAGGATCACTATAGGACTTGATTGGGCTTGTAATGTAGGCTTTCAAGCTGGGTATGGTAGATATGATATCTTTTTAGTGATTAAACCCTCCTTGGCACTACATACATGTGGTTTCATTTTTCACTTTTTCATCAATTTTTGCTTTTTCAACTTTTTCCTCCCTTTTCACCACTTTTTATGCACTTGTATGGGTGTGGTGTGTTTCCGCAAATTTCCATTCATCTTTCTCTTTTTGTATCTTCTTTTTCAATTCTTCTTTATTTTTCTTTTTCTTCTTTTTTTTGTCACATCCCATCTCATTTTTAACTTTCTTTCTTTTCCCTTCCTTTTTCAACTCCCCAAGATTTATGCACTCCTACTCTAGCCACCCTCAACTTAGTCATTTTTACCTATATTGAGGTTCAAAATGTCCAAAGAGGGATTAGGGCTAAAACAGGTTCATTCTAAAAAAATGGATACGGTTAATTGGTTAATCAATGAAAAATGGTTCATTTAAAGCTCAAAATCGGGATCAAGGAATCATGTTATTTTGGTAGGTTCATTTAAGCTAAACATGGGCTAACCAAAAATGGCCTATGATCCTTTCCTGATCAACCATTCTAAAATATATGTAAAGACTAACCGGGCAAGTTCTAGATCCTCTACGCAGTATTGAACTAGGTATTAGACCTTACTCACTCATGGTATATGTCTTGCATTCATTCTACCTGTCCGGTCTATACATGGCTAAGAAGAACTACTCATGCTAGTACACTAATGACACAAAAAGATCCACAAAAATCATGCTTTGCAATTAACAAGTACATAACTAACCATCCAAATTTTTAAATAGGGTCAATATTTCAAAACATCAAAACTAGTGCAATTTATTGGTTGGGTAATCCTAAGCTACTTTCTAATTAAAAAAAACATCCTAAACATGTCGGTTCTACTAGATAGCATGCCTAAGGGAAAACATACACGACAAGAAAAATCCTCAGACGAATCCAAAAATCCCAAAAATACAAGCACACCCCCTCCCTTTTTAAAAAAGCGTGCTTCATCCCCGAAACATAGAATATAAAATAGAAGGAAGGGAACATAGCTATGGCTACTCAGACTTCACCTTCCATGGGTTGCCTCCCATGCAGCACCTGATTTAATGTCGCGGCACGACGCTGATCTCTTTATTACTCAGAATTCATCAAGAAACTTGGGCTCATCCTCCACTTTCTTAAATTCTTGGCTTTGCCAAAAGGTTCCCTGGATGAGTCAAAACAAAACAAACAAAAACATGAAAGAGGAAAAAATAACCAAAAGTTAAATACAACAAATAATCTAATTTTAAGTCGTATTCCCCGGCAACAACGCTACTTTTTGATAAAGCTCAAATTCGCACTTCCTAGAAAAGTATGAAGAGGACGTTGTCAAAAAAGAACCCAACAAAGAGATTGGGGTCGAACCCATAGGGAATAATGTAAGATCTAGACTAATGCCGGTACTTGAACTTGTTGGTGAGTTATCTCCAAATTGGGGGGTTTCAAAGAAAAACACTATTAAAGCAAGATTATAATTGTGATTGATATCGAGATTTTCAAATAACTAGGGTAAGTGTTCCTCATGGGTTCATAACTACTTCAGGTGTACACACGTGATCAATCCCAATGCTTACTACTAGAACTGATAATTTTTCATCCAAACTACGGGTTTATCCCTATTGTATGACTATACTCAATTACCAGGTCAAGTATCATGAGTGATGTCCTTCTAACCGTTATCAAAATGTTCCAAATTTAACTATCTTGTGACCACAACTCAAGTTAATAAAATGATCATAAAGAGTAAGTATTTGGTTTAATTCTCTTTTCCTAATCTTTACTTCTCTAGGTTCAAGCAAGTAAAGAATTCAAGCAAGTCCTAACATTGTACACCATTAAGAAATGCTTAAGGAAGAAAAGAATACAATACAAGCGTTTAACATTAATTTTGAATCACTTTTGTTTAACCCTATTTTTTAATCCATCATGGCTCCCACAACCCCTAGTTGTGGAGGTTTTAGCCTCTCATGATTGTAAGATTACAATTAGCATATATAGACAAACACATAATTAAATACTTACAATAATAATTGGAAAAAAAACCTTCTTTGAATATCAAAGAACAATCTCAAGAACAATTGATGAAATCAAGAGTTTGATCCTAAGAATTTCTCTTCAAAACTTGACAAGATTTCACAAAAGTTGCTCTACACAAAGCAATCACACGTATACTACTTCGTTTCTATGTTCTCTAACTAAAATAAAACATAAAAGATATTTATACAGACATTAGAAACCTTTTCCTAAGCTAACAGGGAATTTTCCATATTTGGCTCCTGCTGTATCATGACTGATCCTACAACCCATAGCAGGATTGTATGGGTTGTACTTGCTTCTCGTACTTCCTTGGCTACTGCAGATTTGTCTAAGTGTTGGCAGGCTGGTACGACGCGTACCACAGTCCTATGAATCGTACAATGTATCCGTGATTTGGCCCTGAGAACTCTAATATCTTCTGAAATTTTCTACGAGTGTTGTGGTACGCCTCGTACCTTTCTCCTACCACTCGTACTACTTGTTGTATCTGAAGTTATGCCAAGTCTTGAATAATTACTTGAAGCTCACCATGACTCATGGTATGGGTCGTATGTGGTTTCTACGATTCGTGAGTCCACCCGTACAAAGAGATAGCCTTCATGAAAATTTCTCTGGACAATTTCATGACTCCAGTTATGGCTCGTACTGAGAGTCATAGGTTGCCTTCCTCTTATACTAGCTTTCTGACTTTCACCACAATTCTTAGTACAACTTGCACAATAAAGGTATGACTCATACAGGGACTTCTACTTGGCTAATGTTGGCACTTTTATGCCTCTTTTTCACATTTTTGCTCCAACACCTATTTTCCCTGAAAACAAAGCAAAAGTACCTCATATCCATATAAACATACCCAAGTCCATGATATTTTCTTAATTTTAAGCATCGAAAGTGCTATAAAGCACATCAGGCGTTATCATTGACCTCGGTGGTCATGGCCTATGCTAGAATCTGATATACTGCCCTAAACTCAGCATGAGTGACCTGCTCCAATAAAGGATCAACTGGGATTGGTGGGGCTGGCTTATGCCTGTCTCTCTTACCATTGCCATTCCTTCTTCCATTGACTCAATGGGGAGGCATGTTTCTTCAAATGCATATACTATGATTTAGAGGAATAGAGAGATGTACTTTATTACATGATATAGATCATGAAAGAAGGGAAGTTCTCTAAAACATCTCGTAGCCTCTTCCCCATAAGTGTGGGCGCTTCACACCCATGGGAAATACTCTATTACACGGCTTTCGTACACCCTAGGAAACACCTAAACCTTTGCTCTACTACCAAGTTTGTCACAACCCGAGCATGGATCTCGGACCAAGACACGGGACCTAGAACCATTAATGGCTCCAAGATAACCCATGACACATACATAGCATGATTTGAGAGCATAGCTAAGTAGAATTAAGGCATAAACATGATATAAGTGGAAGCCTGCAACATATAACATAAAAACATTAGGAAAGACTAACAGTCAACAACGCTAATCATCTACTACATAACTTTCTGAAAGCCTCTATACATAAGATGAGCTAATGGGAAAACACCCCCAACTAGCTCACTAAGTCTGAAACTACAAGCCATAGACATAAGGAATTAATTGATAAATGTCCTCAGAAGATGAGGACTTACCAAAACTGGGATAGAGCTGGATTGATCGGGAGTGGCTAACAATGGGATTGAGATGGATCACTTGAACCTATATCATGAGGATATAGCATAGGTTATGCGGTCAGTACATTGAATGTACTAAGTATATAGAGAAAGTAAAACATGCTAGTAAAGCGAGTATTTGAAATCATGAATATAAATCAAGATAGAACATGAGAGTAAGGGCAACATGCTAAAAGCCATATATCTGAAATATGAATAATCATGAGATGTTCATCATAAGCTGAACATAATGACCCAAGGATTAGAAATAGAAATCATATAGCGTACCATACATTAAATCATAAGTGAAAACTCATAAACTGATCAATGGGCCAAACATGTCATAAAATATAATATCATAAACATGACCATGAGTAACTTA
Source organism: Datura wrightii (assembly GCA_035772735.1). Lineage (NCBI taxonomy): Eukaryota > Viridiplantae > Streptophyta > Magnoliopsida > Solanales > Solanaceae > Datura > Datura wrightii. Next base: position 61,175,548 of record JASDFA010000016.1, on the reverse strand, counting down.
AAACATGAGGAAAATGGAAGGATTCGTCATAAATAATACTATCATGATAGAGCATACGTGATACCCCAACTATCTCACTCAAGTAGGTATAGTCATCCCAAGCTTGCCAGCGCTAGGTTTGATTAAAGCATGATATCACATGTGAATCCCCGTAGGATTTGAACATGAATATATACCTATGGTGGATTGTAGTTCTTGAGACTCGGGGTTTGCCTGAACCTCTAGCCTACTCAATGCTAGACACTACTCCCAAAAAAATTGATAAAGCTCAAACTCACATTTCCTGAAAAAGTATGAAGCAGATGTTGTCAATAAAGAACCCAACAAAAAGGTTTGGGTTGAACCCACAGGGAATAGGGTAAGGTCTAGACTAATGCTGGTAATTGAAGTTTTGTGAGTTTTCTCCAAATTGGGGGGTTTCAAAGAAAACAGTATTATAACAAGATTATAATTGTGATTTATATCAAGATTCACAAATAACTAGGGTAAGTGATTCCCATGGGTTCATAACTACTTCGGGTATACACACGTGATCAATCCCAATGCTTACTTATAGAACTAATAACTAGGGTTCATCCAAACGACTGGTTCGTCCCTATTAGATGACTATACTCAATCACCGGATCAGTTCTCATGAGTGATTTCAAACTAACCATTGTCAATATGTTCCAAAATTTAACTATCCTACGACTACAGCTCAAGATAATACAATGATCATAAAGACCAAGGCTTTGTTGTAATTTTCTTTTCCTAATCTCTACTTCTCTAGGTTCAAGAAAGTAAAGAATCCGGGCAAGTACTAACGTTGTACACCATTAAGAAATGTTCCAAGATTAAGAGATTACAATACAAGCATTTATCATTAGTCTTGAAACATTTTTGTGTAACCCTATTTCGTTAATCTACCATGGTTCCTCAAACCCCTAGTTGTGGAAGTTTTAGCATCTCATGATTGTAAGATTAGAATTTACATTCATAGAAAAACACATAATTAAATACTTACAGCAACAATTGGAAGAAAATCAAATTTGAATACCAAAGAACAATCTCTAGAACAATGGATGAAAATCAAGAGTTTGATCCTAAGAATTGCTCTCCAAATTTTGATAAAAATTCACAAAATATATTCTTCACATGTATCTCTTTTGTTTCTATGTTCTCTGACTAAAATAAAATATAAAAGATATTTATACTTGCATTAGAAAGATTTTCCTAAGCTATCCGAGAATTTTTCATATCTGGTGTCGATTGTGTCACGACTAGACGTACGACCCGTAGTAGGATTGTATGGATCGTACCTACTTCTAATACGTCCTTGGCTGCTGCAGATTTGTCTAAGTGTTGGTAGGATGGTATTATTCGTACCACAGTCCTATGAGTCTTATAATGCATCTATGGCTTGGCCCTGAGAACTCTGACATCTTTTGATGTTTTCCACGAGTGTTGTGGTATGCCTCGTACCTTCTTCCAACAACTCATACTATTTCTTGTGTCTGATGTTATGCCAAGTCTTGAATAATTACTTGAATGTTACCATGGCTCATGGTACGGGTGATATGTGCATGCTACGATCCGTGAGTCCACTTATACCAAGATACTGCGTTTGTGCATATTTCTATGAATAATTCCACGACTCCGATTACGGGTCGTACTGAGAGCATATGTTGTCTTCCTCTTAATCCAGTCGTTTGACATTCACCAGGGTTCTTAGTACCACTCATACGATCAAGGTATGTCTTGTACTAAGACTTGTACTTGGCTTCTTTTCTGCATTTTTAGGCCTCTTTTACATTTTTTTGCTCCAACACTAATTTTCCCTGAAATCAAAGTAATAGTGCCTCATATTCATATAAACATACCTAAGTCAATGTAATTTTCTTAGTTTTAAGCGTCGAAAGTGTTGTAAATGCACAACACATCAATCTCTCAACTTAAGACTTTGCATGTCCTCAGGCAAAGAAAACAAAAAAACTAAACACGACGCTTAACTTGAAAATAAACCTAGGATACTACAACCAACAATCAACCAAAACTTTGCACCATAACTTAAACAACTTTTGACCCTTTTTCCTATTAACCAAATCAGCACATGCATATCAAGCAATCACAAAACATGATAAACAGGACTCAAGATATGTCATCTAGCTATTAACAGATAGTCAAGTCATCACCAATGCTTTTCACACAGACAAATGGTAGAGTTAAACTCAAACCATATAGCCTCACAACAAATGAAGTCCCTCACTCACAAATACAGTAAAATATGAAACATGGGACTGAATAAGTACACTGCATATAGTTATACCATAGGTTTGCTCTTATTTTCTCTTCTTTCATTTGTTAGATAGTCAGGCGAGGATCACTATAGAACTTGTTTTGGCTTGTAATGTAGGCTTTCGGGCTGGATATGGAAGATATGGAATCTTTTAAGTTACTAAACCCTTCCTTGGCACTACATACATGTGGCTCCATTTTTTTCACTTTTTCCACCCTTTTTGCTTTTTTCCACTTTTTCCAACCTTTTCACCCTTTTTTATACACTTGTCTGAGTGTGGCGTGTTTCTTCAAACTTTTCATTCATCATTCTCTTTTTCAATTTTTTCTCTCGTTTTTTTCTTTTGTCACACCACACCTCATTTTCACATTTTTTTTTCTCTTATTTTTCAACTTCCCACTATTTAGGTATCCCTACTTTGCCATCCTCAACTTAGGCATTTTACTATGTTGAGGTTCAAAATTTCCAAGGAGGGGTCAGGGCCAAAACAGTTTTATTATACAAATGGGTACGGCTAATTGGTTAATCAAGGAAAATGGTTCATTTAAGGCTCAAAATCGGGATCAAGGGAATCATATTATTTTGGTAGGATCATTTAAGCTAAAAATGGGCTAAACAAAAACGACCTATGATCCTTTCCTAACCAACCATCCTAAACCTATGTAAAGACCAATCGGGCAATTTCTAGATCCTCTACGCAATAATGGACTAGGTATCAAACCTCACTCACTCATGGTATATGTCTTGCATTCACTCTACCTGTCTGGTTCGTCATGGTTAACAAAAGCTATTCATGCTAATATACTAAATGACATAAAAAAATCCACAAAAATCATGATTTGCAATCACAAGCATACAACTAATCATCAAAAAATTTTAAAACGGGATCAATTTTTAGAATTCCAGAACTAGTGCAATTTATTAGCTGAGTACACCTAATCTATTTTATAATTAAACAAAAATCATAAAAATAAAATCCTATACACGGTAAGAAAAACCCTCGGATGAGTCAAAATTCCAAAAATTAGAAGTACACCCCTTCCCATTTTTGATAAAGCATTCTTCATCCCCGAAGCATAGAATGTAAAAACAGAAGGAAGGGAACATACATGCGGCGCACTAAGCGCTCTTGTCATCCTGCGGAGGAGGTACCTCCACTGCAATTGTGGCATTAGCGATGGCCGGCGCACTCACTGGTGTATCAATAGGGTGAGTGGCTATCCCTTCAGTAGTAACGGCCATCTCTACAACCTCTGGAATCATTGGAGCTAAATGTGGCTCACCCGAAGGGTCTCTTCCACTAGTAAGCTCCGCCTGGGCCATGGTAGAGCTACCTGCTCCTCCAGATCTCTCAAGCAGCTCCGACTGATGCACTTCGTGAGTCTGTTGACTCTCCAATCTTTCCCGATGGCTCTCTCTTATCTCTTTTCCTCTTTTTATTTTGGGTCTCTTCTCCCACATCATCAGCGACACTCTTTTTCCCTTTCTCCTTGTCGACTCATGTGGGCTCCCAATAAGCCGCCAGATTAAGCTTCTCATCAATACTAGCATCGAGGTTAGGGCTGCTATGGTTGCTGGCTGCCGTAATGACAGCTTGGCCACTTAATTTTGAAGAGCCCCCAACGCCTCATGGAGGCTACCCGTATCAGTCTGCTCGGCCATACCCATGTTAAATCTTCTCTCAAAACCATCTAATCTAGTGCGTAAGGCCTGTGCAGCTATCTCAATCTCAGTCATTACCCAAGGCTTGACGTTTTCCATCATTGACTGAACCTTCTTCTCAGCTATGGTCAGTTTCTTGGCCATCTTTTGGAGAAATTCCCGAGGCACTAGCATGTACCCGGCTGGAGTCTGGCTCGGGAGGCACATAGGTGGTGCGATGGAGGTGCTAGGAGATGGATCTGAAAGACTTGAATTTGTAGCCAGTGTCTCGCCCTGCCCCTATGAAGTATGAGCATTCACCTGTGCGGCCCCAACTGTCCGTGATAGTAGGACTGCAGTGGGAAGTTGTGCCCCACTTACCCGGTTCATCTCATCTCGTATTAGGCCAATATCAGTGATCTGATAACCTCCGATCAGGTGCTTCTCACAACGACACACCATGATGCTAACCTCTGTGCAGAATTTGAGTATGAGACTCGGGAATGGGATAGTAGTGCAATAGGCCGATCCTGCATCTCCTCTGCACTGACCCTTGGGATATTTAAGGGGTATTTGGGCATGATACAAGCCACCAAAGTTGCTCTGTGTGCACTGAGAGTATTATCATTATTAGTCTGGGATAACTAGTGGCGCACTAACTTCCAAAAGGCTTTTGCTATGAATTTCAGAGAGTTCTTTGTGACATACTTGCTGCTAGTGACCCATTCCGCCTCTTCTTTGTCGTCGGAAATTACTTTAGAAAATTATTGAATCTTCCTCCTCCACTCATCAAAACCAAGTTACTTGATCTGTTTCAACATTTCCACTCGATAGTCAGATTCTGTGTAGCATGTGGTGGTATGAACTACGACCCATATAATACCCAAACAATAATGCACTCGAAAATATCAACCTCTCGGCCTCTAACCATGAGGCTCTCCAGCTTGGGCTGCTCTTTCAACTTTTTCCCCTCTTTCACTTTTTGCTCCGTGGTTGCCAAATAATTGGCGTAGAACTCCCGGATGATTTTTGAAGTGTATTGGTCAGGGCCCTAGCCATCCAACCAAATCTGTAGAAACTAAATATCCGCTTAATCTCCTCCCCTTCATTCAATGAATTTGTGAGGATTCGCGGCTCTTCTTGAATGCTCTTCCTAGGTTTAGTCTTGGCTGTGATAGCAATGCCCTGTTCATATATTTCCTGGGCTCTTGGTATTCTCCACCGAATGGTGCGGTTCTCCCTAGGCGAATTCTGCTCCTGCTCGGCATAGGGTGCCTCTTTCTCTGAAGCGGACTCACTGTTTGCATCTCTGTGTTAGGCCTCCTCGGACCCCTCTTCCTCATTAGAGGCGCTTCCAGATTCTTGGGCTCTTTCCTTCGCTCCTTCATCAAACTGAGGAGCACCAACTGATGTGGCAGTGGCCACCACATCCTGAGCTTTAGCCTTCGCCCTAGTGGTTCGGTTCCCCTCAGTATCAGATATATCGACCCGATATTCCTCTAATGGACCACTAAGGGAGTTGTCCACTTATTCAGATTCAGAGGTCTCACCAAGCAATGTCCTCCGAGCAGTGTCGCTCCCCATTTTCCTCGCGGAAAGCGGAACTCAACATGTGACAACTCTTAAGAGTTTATTTAAAGAGAAGAGTCGTCACCTAACGATTTGAGGTGCGCTAGGGCACCGTATTAACCTAAGGGTCTGTTATACTAGCCTAGGTCACCAGAGTCGGGTAAGGGTTCAAGTCACCTCGAAAGGAAGGTGTTAGGCACCTTTCGAGGTCCACAAATGTGGGTCCCTTCCGGATTCATTATTATGTGGGGTATTTGTTAAGTGATAAAAAGTGGTCCATTAATTTATTATAAACTAAACTTAGCTATGTGATTAGAAAAAATAAATATTATAAAATAAATAAATCAATTAAGTCACTTACTAATTAATGCAAAATTATCGGATGAAATAATGATTAAGCTATTTCCTAGTTAGACATAAAAAATATTTTTAGGACTAGTAAATATCTCCACAGAAAATCAAAGCAAATTGGTCTACAAGCTTATTTACTACATGTTAAACAAATATTACTAATTAAAGTTCAAATTTTAGACTAGCGAGAAGAAAATGGTTAAGCGATATATAACAAAATAATTTTCTTTTTTTTTATGATAACTAAAATAATATAAATCTTAACTACCCCAAAGTGAAAACAATTAATAAGAAACTGTGAATAAATCTATGATGACTTAAATGCATTTAACGCTTTAAACAACATATAAAGAAAATTTTTGAAAAGTTAAAATGTTTGTTGCTTTTTAGGAATGACAACAAGATAGTATGAATCGTGATCTTCAACCTTAGCAACAGATTGATTAGAGGTCGGTCTTAAATTAACAAATATAATAATACATTTAAAAAAAATTTAATACAGATTTGAATTTTAAAATATAAACACATAAATATCTACATATAGATACACATAAAAGAAAACTTGGGTTGATGTTACATTCAGGAAACGGGTCGGCTTAATTTAAAAGTTCGGAATTAGACCTCGTAATTCCTTTCTACTTTCTCATTAACTATATGTTAAGGGATAGTATTCATATATAAGATAAATTACCTCTTTTCAAAAAAAAAATAGACGATAACTTTAATAAAAATATAATGAAGCGATTCTTTTTGTAAAAAAAAACGAAACGGGTTTGAAAAAGATTAGAAGAAAGAAAAATCAGAGAAAATAACACATAATTCCCCTACCCTCTTTAGACATCCCCTTTTCACTATTAAGAGTTTGTTACAATATAAGAACCGAAAGAACAAATAAATTAAATACATAAAAATACATAACATTAAACTTAAAACTAATTGAAAAATAGTAACTCGTCTCTTTTAGACTCAAACCCAAAGCGGCTCCTCGGTATTGTTTTTTTCAAAAGGAATCCTGCTTAAACAAGTGAACAAACACAACAACCCTATACAAATATATGTGTATTCTAGATTTAAGGGAATCACATTTTAAAGCTAAAACACATCATATATCCAAATTCAGAGAAATCCGTAAAATAGAATGATAAAATACATGCAACTGATTTAAGTATGCTATTATAAGAATATAATATAGGAAGTATACTAACCAGTCAAAGGAGATTAAAGAGAACTCTAAAAAAATCTCTATTTTAAAGCAATGCTAGAAGGGTAGAATTTTTTTGCTAAAGGAGAGTTATTCTAATACTAATATAAAAATTAATTTTTTATTGTATGGCTAGAGAGGGAAAAGTTATATTGGTAGAGAGCATGTTAGGTTTGAATGAACATTGTTTTAAGAATCCCCTCCAAAAGGATAGAAAAACATGTTTCTTATATAGCTAGAGGAATAGAGTTAATTAGAGGATCTAATAGAGGAAATATTCACTAGAATCAATCAAGGAATATATTTTCCTAAAATAACACAATTAAATCAATTAAGTAGTAACACAATTATATCAAAATAATAATAATAATAATAATAATAATTATTATTATTATTATTTACTTAAAATAGATATATGTACTAAATTTAAGGAAGGAGAAAATCAGTCAATTATTCATAATTAAATCAATTGAGCAAGACTTTACATAAGGAAATAATGCAGCTGGAAATTGACTAAACATACACGAAATCTCGGGTGACCCGGATTGGTTATTGGGTAGAAATTGATTTAGGCTAGATCTGCATTTAAATAATAGCCAAAATTGATCAAAAGTGGCTAAAATTGGCATAAATTGAATAGAAAGTGGCCAGATTTTAAATAAATTGAATGAAATTGAATAGAAAGTGGCTAGAATTTAAATGGATTGGAGGAAATTGAATTAGCTGCTATTAAATTAAAAAAAACACTACACTTGTAAAATAAACTAATAAATATTTTAATTTACTAAACTTGTAAAAGAAATTAATAAACAGCTAATACAATAATTTAATTTATTGTAAAATAATATAATGTTATTACTACAAAATTGAAGATAAATAAATTATATACTAAGTCAATTATATTTTTTAAATAAACATCGTTTAATTGAAAATATGTATGCATACGTTAATACACAATATACCATATATGACCTAATTACATAACATAAGAAAATTGATGAATTGAAACTAAATGCAAATAAACATTTCAGAATTATAATTTAAAATAATTATGCAAAATTTAAGAATTATGATAATTAATTATTAAAATATTATGAATACAGACTAATCAATTACGTGAAAGAGATAATTTTAAATATGCATTATATATATCAATAAGCAGCAAAGACGAGGCGTAGGGAGGTCAAAATTGGGTGTCAACAACTGCTCCTCTTTGCTCGGTAATGAAGGATGAGTTGTCGAGCAAAGAACATTGACCTAGTACTCAATTTTGTCCGGCTAAAAGAAATATTTTCGATGTGGCCGGATGAAAGAGATGGAGTTATGAAGATATTGCGGTCGAGACTTCAGCATCAAGTCACCTACATATCTCGAGTTTCATGAGAATCAGGCCGTGTGTAGTTCTAGATTTAGAAACGAATGAGATCCCTAAAAAATTGACAACACGAGGCTTGGATAAGGATGGGGAAGCACGAATCAACCAGACTTAGAATGCATTAAAAAATGAGCCAAGTGAGAATAAGGTTCAAAAATAGGGATAAATCAAGAAGATAATAGAAAAGGCGTTATCATTCGTAGCTTGTTATTCTGTTCGCGTAAGCAAACAACTAAAGCATATGCATCAAATAATTCATAAAATACACTGGTACAAAAAAAATAAACATGATGCAAGTTCCCTTTAGACGATGAAAATTTTGCTTTGAGATAAAGGATGATGTCTCCAAGCCATGATGTCTTGGGCCACGATACGCAAAATAAAATCCTTAGGCCATGAAATGATGTCCGCAGGCCATGAAAAATGACGCCTTTAGACTATGATGCCTTAGGAGCATGATAAGCAGAAAAATAAATTTCCTAGGCCATGAAATGATGTCCGCAGGCCATGAAAATGAGGCCTTTGGACTATGACCCCTTAGGACCATTATAAGCAAAAAAAAAAATTTCCCTAGGCCATGAAATGATGTCCGTAGGCCATGAAAAATGACAGCTTTGGACTATGATGCCTTAGGAGAATGATAAGCTGGAAAGTAAATCCTCGGGCTATGACATGAGGTCCACAGGCCATGAAACGATGCCTTTAGACCCTGACGCCTTCGGTTGAGAGGAAGAATGCTAATTCAAAGAAAGCAAATTATTCGAGAGCCTTAATAGTTCAATCGAAAGTTTTGGTTTATTCGGGCTCAATGCAAACAAGTTATAGGGCTCAGAATGCAACCACGAGCCCAAAATGTATAAAATGGACTTGAAATGCAAATAACAGGCTCGAAGTGTATAAACGGACTTGAAATGCAAATAGCGGGCTCGAAATGCGTAAACGGGCTCGAAATGCAAATAATGGGTTCAACGGGCTCAAATGTAGGTGCGGGCTCAACTGTATATCAAAATGCATATATCACGTGCATCCCGGGCTAAATATGCAAATACGGGCTTGAACGTATATAATAACGCATGCTATCATATATATTACGGGCTCAATATGCAAACACGGGCTCAATATGCATATATTATGTATATTGCGGGCACGATATGCAGATACGGGCTCAAATGCAAGTACGGGCTCAGATGTATATCAAAATGCAAACACGGGCTCAGACGCATATATAAAAATGTATATCACGGGCTCAATATGCAAGTACAGGCTAAAAATGCATATATTACGTGTATCAAGGGCTCGATATGCAGATTTGGGATCAAATGCAAGTACGGGCTCAGATGTATATCAAAATGAAAACACGGGCTCAGACACATATATAAAAATGTATATCACGGGCTCAATATGCAAGTACGGGTTCAAAATGCATATATTACGTGTATCAAGGGCTCGATATGCAGATTCGGCCTCAAATGAAAGTACGGGCTTAGATGTATATCAAAATGCAAACATGGGCTCAGACGCATATATAAAAATGTATATCACGGGCTCAATATGCAAGTACGGGCTTAAACTACATATATTACGTGTATCAAGGGCTTAAAATGCAATCGAGTGCTCAAATACAAATACGAGCTCAGGTGCATATGTCAAAATATATACCACGGGCCCAGATGCATATATAAAAATGTGTATCACGGGCTCAATATGCAAGTACGAGCTCAAAATGCATATATTATGTGTATCAAGGGCTTAAAAAATGCAATCGAGTGCTCCAATTCAAATACGGGCTCAGATGCATATGTCAAAATGTATACCATGGGCCCAGATGCATATATAAATATATATCACAGGCTCAAATGCATAAAATGTATACCACAGGCTCAGTATACAAATAAGGGCTTAGATATATATGCAAATATGCAAATATGGGCTCAAATATGCAGTACAGGGCTTGAATGTATAAAAAACACCTATATTAAATATATATCACGGGCTCGATATCCAAATACGGGCTTCAAATGCATGTATTTAAAATGCATATCACGGGCTTAAAATGCTAATATGGGCTTGAATGTGGAAAACTAAATAAATAAATAGTGATGGACAGAGGTAACTAACATAACGTATAAATTTCGAGAACAAATCGTAGCTCGGATAACTTTGGTAGGGTAGTGCTTTACCCAAATGACGTAAAACGGTAGGACCATGCTTAGCCGTTAAAATATTGGAGGGTAAAGCTTAACTCTTCCAAAATCACAACAATGAGAGTAACACATTGATAATAGGTTAAAAGTAGCAGAGAGTAGCTAAAGAATAACAAAGAGCGTGGGAGCTCGAAAGTGGCCTGATAGTGACTCGATTCAATATCGTGAGAATAACACAATAGTAGCCTGCAAACTTTTAAAAATACTTGATAAAATGATTAGTCAATAAGCATGAGATAATATTTCACAAAATTAACGATTAGCTCGGACAATTTTGAAATGAAAGCGCTTAATCCGATCAAAATTTAGGAGGCGATGCTTAACCTTTAAAATTCAGAGGGTAGTGCTTAACCCATAGGACAATGCTTAGTCCTTAAAGAATAGCTAGGGTAGGGCTTAACCCATAGGACAATGCTTAGCCCTTAAAAGAAATATTAGGGCAGTGCTTAACTCGTAGAACAATGCTTAGCCCTTGAAAGAAATATTTAGGGTAGTGCTTAACCCGTAGGACGATGCTTAGCCCTTAAAAGAAATATTTAGGGTAGTGCTTAACCCGTAGGACAATGCTTACCCTTAAAAAAAAATTTTAGGGTAGTGCTTAACCCTTTCAGAAATCAAAGTATTAATACCTAGCTTCAAATAAACAACGTTCAACTTTGAGTAACTTACTAAGAGGGTAGCACTTAACCCTGTTCATAGACAAACTTCAAGTAGTTTAGCTTTGCAGTTGATAATTAATACCTTTGTAAATCCAGATGACATATAGAATGATTGCAAATTTGGCACTTGTTGCTCCTGTGCTCAAGGTAAAAATCATAAGATTAAAAGAGGGGGGGGGAGACTGATTTGTGTCTTTATTTGTCCGTTGCTTTCCTGATCTCATGAGCTTGAGATCAGACTGGATGTCACGTCTTTCCATAGACGTCTTTTTTGGGAATTAATTCCTTGACTTGACTGAGTCTTGATAAATTTTGAGATCCTTCTCAAAATTTTTGCCCAGTGCAGAACATAATGTAGACTCCTTTTGCAAATGACACAAAGTTGTGAATTTTTGAGGTTTCCTAAAAAATTCTGCCCCAGTTACATAGAAAGGCTCGATCTATTGAATTTTTGAGGTTCTCTCAAAAAATTCTGCCCAGTTGGTAAAGAAAAAGGGAAAGAAAATTTTATTAAGATATAGACCGAATCCTATAAGGGTGCCTACGTATCCCTCTTAAATGGGAATCAGGTCCAACGTAGTTCAGATTTGAGATTTGAAGAAATTTGGATGGTGATGGAAAATGATAATGTTTGAGGGGAAGAATAAAAGTATAGTGCTTGGATGGTGTTAAATAAGTTGTAGAGGCATATGAGAATAGAGAATTTTATATATTATGAAAAGGAAAGAATATCAAAAAATGATAGTATTCGAATGATATCTCTTAGGCAAGGTGCGAAAATAGTATAAGAATGGCGAACAAAATTATTTTAAAAAAATTGTGTTCACGCTAGAAAGTTCAGGAGGAAACTCAAATATAATGAGTTGATGTAATTATGAAGTCAGTAGAAAGTCATTTAATTTTTATAAAGAAATGAGAATTATGATTCAGAGAAAGGAAGATAATTTGATTAGGCCTTAAGATTTTGATATTTTGGACCTAAAAGAGTAAAGGTAATCAATAATATGAAATTATTAGCAATAAGCACGAAGTGATTTTGAAGTCATCGAAAGCTTAATAATCTGGGAAAAATGGGGTAGGCCATATAGAAAATAAATAATCAAGCAAATAAGATATATACGTAGCAATTAACACAACAAAAAAAATTTAGTTATTTAAGTAACAAATAAAAAATTTAATCATGGAAGTAAATTAATCCTTTAAAGAAACAAACAAAAGGAAAAAATAGAGGGATTAACATGATAAATAAAATAATTTAAATGTGACAACAATATAATGGATCACAGACAGGATATAACTATGTAAATTAAAAAAAATCAAGCATGAGAGGAAGAATAATTTAATTACGGTAATAAATAAAAGGAATAAGGAAAAAAATTAAACATGGAAGGAAAATAATTTAACAAGGAAACAAATAAAGGGAATAAGGAAGAGGATTTACATAGAAGGAAAATAATTCAAACACGAAGACAAATAAAGAGAATAAGGAAAAGGAATATTCAGTAAGGACACCAATTAATTTAAAGAAGATAAAATTAAGCTTAGACATATTTAAAAATGCACATAGATTATGCATACGTCTTTTTCGGGATTAAAAATCCTTCGGGAGTCAAAAGAAAGATTTCACTATCAATCTTGACACGCCATAGGAGTCACAACTTCCTAGGTTTGAGATGATGCGTATTCCTTAGTAAAGGCATACATGATCAAGATCTAAGAATAAGAATGAGTTTAGACACGGTTCCCTCAAGCGGACAACTTGAGAGTGAGGAAGCTCATGACCGTCGACGCACCGCTGATCGACCAAATCATAAGGCAATCCTCAGGGGTGTTTTAATAGTGAACGATCATGAAATCACGCAACCGTTATCAAGTGTGTGACAGTGAGAGGTTCCCGAGTGGGGGAAGTATGAACGGAATGACAATTATAAGAAGGCAGTAACACATAACAAATTAAGAAAAACCATAGCAAAAATATACAGTTGATAAAGGAGTAATAAAATATAAATATATTAAGTAAAGGGATAGGTAAATAAGTAAACCAAATAACAAATTTGTTAGTCATAAAATATCAAAGAGATAATGTTCAATAACAATTAACAGATAAATAAATGTCAGACATATTATGAAAAGTGCATCACATAAACAAGGAAATAAAGATATGTACACGGAAATAGAATAATTGTAATAAGACAACAAATAAAGAAAAATTAGAAAATATTCAACACATAAGGAAAATTTACCAATTATGAACCATATAAAAGGTAAAGGAATAGACTTAATCATGTAAACAAATTAATCTAAACAAGGCAACAAATAAAACAAAAGGAAAATAGTTATAAATGGAAAGAAACATGAATTATATAAAGAAATTAATATTCAAATTAAGGCAAATAAATATTCATGAGAGAAGTGAATCTAAACTTGGTAAATAAATCATAAAATACAAATAAATATGCAAACAAAACACAAAATCCCATATAAATATATATCCCGTAATGGTTAGAACCTAAAAAACATCCCCAGCAGAGTCGCCATGCTGTCGCACCCCATTTTTCTCGCGGAAAGCGGAACTCAACATGTGACAACTCTTAAAAGTTTATTTAAAGAGAAGACTCGCGACCTAACGATTTGAGGTACGTTAGGGCACCGTATTAACCTAAGAGTCTGTTATACTAGCCTAGGTCACCAGAGTTGGGTAAGGGTTCAAGTCACCTCAAAAGAAAGGTGTTAGGTACCTTCTGAGGTCCACAAGTGTGGGTCCCTTTCGGATTCATTATTATGTGGGGGTATTTGCTAAGTGATAAAAAGTGGTCCATTAATTTATTATAAACTAAACTTAGTTATGTGATTAGAAAGAATAAACTATTATAAAATAAATAAATCAATTAAGTTACTTACTAATAGGATGAAATAATGATTAAGCTATTTCCTAGTTAGACATAAAAAATATTTTTAGGACTAGTAAATATCTCCACAGAAAATCAAAGAAAATTGGTCTACAAGCTTATTTACTACATGTTAAACAAATATTACTAATTAAAGTTCAAATTTTAGACTAGCGAGAAGAAAATGATTAAGCAATATATAACAAAATAATTTTTTTTTTCTTTTTTCATAACTAAAATAATATAAATCTTAACTACCCCAAAGTAAAAACAATTAATAAGGAACCTTGAATAAATCTGTGATGACTTGAATGCATTTAACGCTTTAAACAATATATAAAGAAAATTTTTGAAAAGTTAAAATGTTTGTTGCTTTTTAGGGATGACAACACGATAATATGAATCGTGGTCTTCAACCTTAGCAACAGATTGATTAGAGGTCGGTCTTAAATTAACAAATATAATAATATATTTAAAAACTATTTTAATACAGATTCGAATTTTGAAATATTAACACATAAATATCTCCATATAGATACACATAAAAGAAAACTTGTTGATGTTACATTCGGAAAACGGGTCGGCTTAATTTAAAAGTTCGGAATTAGACCTCGTAATTCCTTTTTACTTTCCCATTAACTATATGTTAAGGGATAGTATTCATATATAAGATAAATTACATCTTTTCAAAAAAAAAATAGACGATAACTTTAATAAAAATATAACGAAGTGATTCTTTTTGTAAAAAAAAAAACGAAACGGGTTTGAAAAAGATTAGAAGAAAGAAAAATCAGAGCAAATAATACATAATTCCCCTACCCTCTTTAGACATCCCCTTTTCACTATTAAGAGTTTGTTACAATATAAACCGAAAGAATAAATAAATTAAATACATAAAAATACATAACATTAAACTTAAAACTAATTGCAAAATAGTAACTCGTCTCTTTTAGACTCAAACCCAAAGCGGCTCCTTGGTATTATTTTTTTCCAAAAGGAATCCTTCTTAAACAGGTGAACAAACACAACAACCCTATACAAATATATGTGTATTCTAGATTTAAGGGAATCACATTTTAAAGCTAAAACACATTACATATTCAAATTCAGAGAAATCCGTAAAATAAAATGATAAAATACATGCAACTGATTTGAGTATGCTATTATAAGAATATAACATTGGAAGTATACTAACCGGTCAAAGGAGATTAAAGAAAACTCTAAAAAAAATCTCTATTTTAGAGCAATGCTAGAAGGGTAGAATTTTTTTGCTAAAGGAGAGTTATTCTAATGCTAATATAAATATTAATTTTTTATTGTATGGCTAGAGAGAGCAAAGTTATATTGGTAGAGAGCATGTTAGGTTTGAATGAACATTGTTTTAAGAATCCCCTCCAAAAGGATAGAAAAGCATGCTTCTTATATAGCTAAAGGAATAGAGTTAATTAGAGGATATAAGAGAGGAAATATTCACTAGAATCAATCAAGGAACATATTTTCCTAAAATAATACAATTAAATCAATTAAGTAGTAACACAATTATATCAAAATAATAATAATAATAATAATAATAATAATAATAATAATAATAATAATAATAATAATAATAAATAAATAAATAAAATAAAATCATTATTTACTTAAAATAGATATATGTACTAAATTTAAGGAAGGAGAAAATCAGTCAATTATTCATAATTAAATCAATTGAGCAAGACTTTACATAAGGAAATAATGCAGCTGGAAATTGACTAAACATACACGAAATCTCGGGTGACCCGGATGGGTTATTGGGTAGAAATTGATTTAGGCTAGATCTGAATTTAATAATAGCCAAAATTGATCAAAAGTGGCTAAAATTGGCATAAATTGAATAGAAAGTGGCCAGATTTTAAATAAGTTGGATGAAATTGAATAGAAAGTGCCTAGAATTCAAATGGATTGGAGGAAAATTGAATTAGCTGCTATTAAATTAAAAAAAAAACACTACACTTGTAAAATAAATTAATAAATATTTTAATTTACTAAACTTGTAAAAGAAATTAATAAATAGCTAATACAATAATTTAATTTATGATAAAATAATATAATGTTATTACTACAAAATTGAATATAAATAAATTATATACTAAGTAAATTATATTTTTTAAATAAACATCATTTAATTGAAAATATGTATGCATATGTTAATACACAATGTACCATATATGACCTAATTACATAACATAAGAAAATTGATGAATTGAAACTAAATGCAAATAAACATTTCAGAATTACAATTTAAAATAATTATGCAAAATTTAAGAATTATGATTATTAATTATTAAAATATTATGAATACAGACTAAACAATTACGTGAAAGAGATAATTTTAAATATGCATTATATATATCAATAAGCAGCTAAGACGAGGCGTAGGGAGGTCAAAATTGGGTGTCAACAAGCAGTTTCCTTGGATGCTTTTCATTTCTACATGATTGTATCTATAGGAAAAAGGGTTAGAATTCCAAATCTGAGAAAAAGAAAGAAAAAGTCCTCTGTAATTTATCATTGATCAACAGTACGGGTCGTACCTTTGAGGTGCGATTCGTACTGAGACACTTAATATCTCAAGTCAATGTTATGCCTTTGAGGTATGACTTGTACCATGAAGGTACGGTCCGTACCACAAGTCGTATGAGGATACCCTTTTAAAATACATGTTCTGTAATTTTCCATGACTCATGATACGACCCGTAAGTTGATTCCACGAGTCATTGGAAGGATCGTACTATCACTTGTGGACTTGACCTTTTTCATATTTTTGGTACGATTGCCTAGTATGACTCATAGCAGGAAACCACAAGACGTACTAGGATTCACACCTCGTGATTATTAAAATTTTATCTTGGGTTAGTCCCAACGAGCCGTCCTACGAGTCATAGTATGAAACCACGAGTGGTAGGAAGGCTTGTGAAGCCTTTCCCTGCCTCATTTTGATTCTGTTTGCAGGAGACTTCAATTTAGTGTTGGGTACTCAGAATTCCCCAAGTCCAGGCATGCATTTATTAGGTTTTACAGTTACCCATTGCTCCCTTTTTTAATCAAAACCCATAACTCAAGTTTAACAGTTCAATGAACAATTTTTACAAGTTAAATCCCCTACCCAGCCGCACAGAACTTGTTCACATCCCTGGTCATTGTCCTTTTTTAATTTTTCAAGCATTGAGAGGACTCTTAGGGGTTAAGCAGGTTTGCATCAAGCACACAGATCGTAATTATCAAATTCATAAAATACACTTACTTGAATGCTGCTTACTTCGACTGGCAATCAGAAATTAGGGTTGGAAGTTGGGATTCTCGATGTTAACTAAGCAAGAACTTGCTCAATTGATCTTTGACTATGAGTTACAGGTGTGAGGGAGTCATGATTTATGGTCGTGACTTCGGTTTTGAGTGCGTGGAAGGAGGGTACGATTTGTTTGATTTTAAATAGGTTATAGGGCATATTTGAAAAATCTGGGCTGAGTCAGGTGATTTTAAATTTTTTGACCCCTCACAACTCGTACCATGAGTCATAGGAAGGCCCTACCACTCGTCCCTTGGACCCATAATAGAGAGATTGACAAAATTACCTGTGGATCTACGAGCACATCTTACGACTCGTACTATGGGGATACGATTCATACTATGACTCGTAGGTCATTCTTATGTTGATGTCCATGCCTTTCATTGTTCATAACCATAGTGTGTACTACGAACCGTACAATCAGGTTATGAGTAGTAGGAACAACCGTACCATGAACTCATGCACTGTCCATACAATCCTCTTACGAGTTGCACTGAGAATTGTAGCACCTGCCTGTTCAGCAATTTTTCTGCCACCTATTTTTGTTTGCCCTACACCTTGAACACACACAAATTAATCAACTTGGGGTGCCTCCCAAGAAGCACTTGATTTAGTATCATGGCACAACGTAGGTGGTTTGGTTACTTAGAATTCACCAAACCACCTCTCGGGTAGCCTCTCAAGAAGCACCTAATTTAACGTCGCGGCACGATGCAAGTCTCTTGACTACTCAAAATTCATCAAGGAACTTGGGTTCATCCTCTATTGCTGAGACAACTTTGTACTCCTTCGGTTGCTTAATTGACCGACATATATTAAAGGTGACCACTTCTTATTGAGTCTGAACTTCAACTGGTCAGCCTCCACATCTACTAAGGCTCTCCCAGAGGCAAGGAATGGTCGCCCCAAAATGATGGAGACTTCAAAATCAATCTTGCAATCAAGGATCACGAAGTACACTAAGAATATGAATCTATCAACTTTAACAAAAGCATTGAACAAGATCCCTACAGGCTTCTTCACAAATCGGTTGGGCATCAGTAGCTGCATGGTAGTCGGTGTGGGGGATCCCAAGCCAAGATGCTTAAACACAGCCAATGGTATCAGATTGATGCTTGCTCCTAAATCACTGAGTGCCCTTGCGAACTCAACATCGCCAATTGTTCATGGAATAGTGAAGGGGCACCTGAATTTTCCTTCTTTTAGGCAAGGACCCGTGAGGCTATAACACTACAATGATGCACATTATCCATAGGCTCATAGCTCACAGACCTTTTCTTCGTGGCAAAGTCCTTCATAAATTTGGCATATCCCGGCATTTGTTCCAATGCCTGGACCAATGGTATGCTTATAGAAAACTATTTGAGCTTTGACAAGAATTTTTGAAACTTAATATTCTCCGCATTCTTCTTCATTCTTTTAGGGAACGGTGGTAGTGGTTTTTGAATAGCCTTGTACATTTGTGTAGCTCCTTTTTTCTCCCCTTGTTCAGCTTCAGGCCCCTTTTCAACACTTGGAGCCTCAGTCAACTCAGCATCCTCATTATGCTCCTTCTCAGCAACATATTCTTCATCATCAATCACGCTTTCTTTCTTCCTTTCAATTACAATTGGCAGAATGGGATCAATTATGGTATTTCCACTTCTAGTCATCAGAGCCATGCAGTGACCATCATTCTTGAGATTTTGGACAGTGTTGATAGGTAGTGTACCCTTTTTCCTAGGGTTCATGGATGCTGACAGTTGCCCTAATTGCTGTTCAATCTTCTTGACAGTTGTAGCATGTGACTCCACTCTCTGACCCATGTTTGATTTTTCACTAAGGATGTCTTGCAGCTGATCATCTATGGATCTCACCTTCTTCAACATCTCAGCCATCAAGCTCTCAAACTTTGGCTGTCCATCCTCCCTCTCATGAGCATGAGGAGGCATGTACAATCCTGCTCGGTTGTTGCGGTAAATGTTATTCTTTCTCCAATGTCCCTTGCGCTCACGACCTCGGCTTCTATCTCTATATCCATTCCAGTTGTAATTGTCTCTGTATTGGTTCTGACCTTGGTTTCCAGAACCTTGGCACCAAGTACCTTGTCCAGACCCTTGGGCATTGGCTCAGAAACCCTCCACCTAGTTTTCCAAGAAGTTTGCCTCCTCCTTGGAAATTGAGTGGTCAGGCCCTACTTCTTGTCTTTATGTCCCCACTGCACTAGCCTTTTTGGCTCCAGCTTTCATGATATACTTAGTGAGCAAATTCAATGATGTGCAGATATGAGAAATTCCTGGTCACGTTCTACAGTCAAACCAACAACATATGTACCAGCCACTGCTTTTGCTTCCCGGGTATGCCATGCTCTGTTTGTTTTGGTTACTCTATCTAGAATAGTGGTAGCTTGCTCCCAGGTGTCGCTCATCAGTGCTCCTCCCACCACTGTATTTGCTACTGCTTTTGTACTTTTATTCAATGATCTATAGAAAATCTCCAACAAACTATCATCAGGAATTTTGTGGTTCGGGCACTTGGTCAACTTCTTCTTGAACCTCAACCAGGTTTTATGAAGTGCCACAGTGTTCAGTTGTCAGAAATTATATATTTCGTCTTTAAGCTGCAGCATCATGGACAGTGGAAATAATCTATCTAGAAAAGCTTTCTTGAGCTCCATCTAGTTGGTAATGGAGTTTTTGGGAAGTGCCCTACCCAGACAGAGAGAAGGGGAAGAGTCTTAGCCATATAGCATCCCAGCTGACTTTGGGCAACCTGTACGCCTTGCATATTCCAACAAAGTTCATCAGGTGCAGGTTGGCATCATCAGCTGCAAGACCCCTAAACACCCCTTTGATGTTCCATAATTGGATAATGGTGCTAGTGATGTCAAATTTTACCCCAATAGGCAATGATGGTGGTATGATAGCTTGAGTTGACCCGACTTCATCAATGACTATCTTCATTGAAGAACTGAGGGGCATATCTTTTACCTCTGTTGCCCCTTCCATGGCGACTAGTGTTAACAACCTCATCTCGAGCATCCTTCACAACCGGAAGTGTAGCTTGTTGAACTAGCTCGACTTGCCTAGCTTCTTTAGCAGTACAGGCATCTTTTTGCTCTTAGTTCTCTATCTATCGCAGTGTTCTTTTGAGTTCGAGATCTAACAGTACTAGGGGTTTCCACTCCGACGAGCACTAGGCATTCACCAAGTGACAACCTTTGGATATACAAAAATAAAAAGAAAACGTAATTCAGAAATAACAACCAAAAGTCAAATACAACCAATTAAATTAATCATAGCCGTATTCCCTAGCAACGGTGCCACTTTTTGATAACCGCTCAAACACACACTTCCTAACAAAGTATGAAGCATACGTTGTCAATAAAGAATCCAACAAAGAGGTTGCGGTCGAGCACAGGAATAGGGTAAGATCTAGACTAATGCCTGTAATTGAACTTATTGGTGAGTTATCTCCAAATTGGGAGGTTCCAAAGAAAACAATATTAAAGCAAGATTATAATTGTGATTTATATCAAGATTAACAAATAACTAGGGTAAGTGTTCCCCATGGGTTCATAACTACTTCGGGTATACACATGTGATTAATTTCAATGCTTACTTATAGAACTAATAACTATGGTTCATCCAAACAACTAGTTCGTCTCTATTGGATGACTATACTCAATCACCGGGTTAGGTCTCATGAGTAATTTTAACTAACCGTTATCAATATGATCCAAATTTAACTATCCTACGACCACAACCCAAGTTAATACAATAATTAAAAAGATCAAGGCTTAGTTGTAATTCTCTTTTCCTAATCTCTACCTCTCTAGGTTCAAGCAAGTAAAGAATTCGGGTAAGCGCTAACGTTGTACACCATTAAGGAATGTTTAAAGATGAAGAGGATACAATACAAGTGTTTAGCATTAGTTTTGAATTACTTTTGCTTAACCCTATTTTGTTAATCAATCATGGTTCCCACAACCCTAGTTGTGGAGGTTTTAAACTCTCGTGGTTGTAAGATTACAATTTGCATTCATAGAAAAATACATAATTAAATACTTACAGCAACAATTGGAAGAAAACTAGATTTGATTATCAAAGAACAATCTCAAGAACAATGTAGGAATTCAAGAATTTGATCCCAAGAATTGCTCCTCAAAACATGATAAGAATTCACAAATAGTATTCTTCACACGTCTACTACTTTGTTTCTATCTTCTCTCTACTAAAATAAAACATAAAGGCTATTTAAACAGACCTTAGAAACCTTTTCCTAAGCTAACAGGGATTTTCCCATTTCTGGTGCCGATTGTGTCACGATTGGACCTATGACCCGTAGCAGGATTGTACGTGTCATACCTTCTTCTCTTACATCCTTGGCTGCTGCAGATTTGGCTAATTATTGGCAGGCTGGTATGACTCGTACCACAGTTCTATGAGTCGCACAATGCTTTCGTGGTTTGGCCCTGAGAACTCTGACATCTTCTGAAACTTTTCACGAGTGTTGTGATATGACTCGTACCTTCCTCCTAAGACTCGTACTGTTCATTGTGTATAAAGTTCTTCCATGTTTTTATGAATATTCTGAAGTTCATCACAGCTCATGGTATGAGTCGTATGTTCATGCTATGATCCGTGAGTCCATCCGTACCAAGAGTCTGCCTTTGTGATATTTTCTATGAACAATTCAACAACTCCAGTTACGGCTCGTACCATCTTGGTAAAGCTCATACTGAGAGTCGTATGATGCATTCCCCTCATCCTGACCTTCTGACTTTCATCACTGTTCTCAGTACGACTTGCATAATCAAAGTACGGCTCATACTAAGACTTGTACTTTGGCTGGTTTTCTGCATTTTTAGGCTTCTTTTGCACATTTTTTCTCCAACACTTATTTTACTTGAAATAAAAGTAAAAGTTCCTCATATCCATATAAACATACCTAAGTCCATGTTATTTTCTAAATTTTAAGCATCGAAAGTTTTGTAAACTCACAACATATCAATGATCATAAAGACCAAGACTTTGTTGTAATTCTAATTTCCTATCTCTACTTCTCTAGGTTCAAGCAAGTAAAGAATTCGAGAAGGTCCTAACGTTGTACACAGTTATGAAAATTTTCATGATGAAGAGAATATAATACAAGCGTTTACCATTGGTTTTGAATCATGTTTGTGTAACCCTATTTCGTTAAACCATCATGGTTCCCCCAACACCTAGTTGTGGAGGTTTTAGCATCTCATGATTGTAAGAATATAATTTGCATTAATAGAGAAACACATAATTATATACTTATATAAACAATTAGAAGAAAACCAGATTTCAATATCAAAGAACAATCTCTAAAACAATGGATTAAAATCATGAGTTTGATCTTAATAATTGTTCTCCAAAACTTGATTAAAATTCACAAAAAATTATTCTTCACACATCTCTCCTTCGTATCTATGCTCCCTGACTAAAATAATACACAAAATATATTTATACAGACATCTGAAATATTTTCCTAAGCTAACAGGGAATTTTCCATATTTAGCGGCAACTGTATCACGATTGGACCTACGATTGGTAGCATGATTGTACTGGTCATACCTTCTTCTCATACGTCCTTGGTTGTAGCAGAATTTTCTAAGTGTTAGAAGGCTGGTACGACTCATACCACAATCCTACAAGTGGTATAATGCATCCGTGGCTTGGCCCTGAGAACTCTGATATCTTCTGAAGTTTTCCATGAGTGTTGGCACGCCTCATACCTTCCTCCTACAACTTGTACTATTTGTTGTGTCTAAAATTATGCCAAGTCTTGAATAATTACTTGAATCTTATCACGAATCATGGTATGGGTTTGTAATACCCTGAGAAGGCCTAAGAATAGACCCGGGAGTTTGGAAGTTAAAACTGCAGAAAACTAGAAGAAACACCGCAGAACGGACGACCCAACGGATCGTGGGTTCAACCAACGGTCCGTAGGAGCCAGTCTTTTTTCAAGGGCTCGGGAGACAGTGGATATAATGAGCGATATGATGACTCATTTTTCAGAACAACAAGTCATTGTTTGTACCCGTGGGAAGCATTGACCTGAGCAAGTTTGAGATGTAACGGGTCATCCAACAACCCGTCGTTAGTTACAATGACCCGTTTCTTGATGTTGTGGTAGAGGGAAATGAAATTCCAGTGCATACAACAGATGGAGACCATGACTAGTTGGATGCCACCACGGGTCGTGGTGAGGCTCGTGGAAAGAAAAGTCAGAATGGTCAAGGGGTTGACAACGGTCGATCCAATGGTCTGTTGATTGAAGCAACGAATCATCCTGACGATTCATGGGAAGAATCTAAGGATGTCTTGGGGCAGTGGATCCGATGACTCGATACCACGAGTCGTGGTTTGTTGCAATGACCCGTTGGTTCGTCCGGAGCAGTTTTCAGGGAAATAATTTTAAGGGCAGTTTCGACTTTTCCATGCTTTGAGACCCTAAACAACGTTGTTTTGTGTATCTTTCTGAGTAGGTTAAGGTGGGATAAGTCCCTAATGCATACCCATTCCCATGCAAGGGCTTTAGAGAGGTTTTAGGGAGATTTAAGGCCTTCTCCTCCAAGTTTCCACCAATTTCTTTGTGGGTATTCAAGGAACATTTAAATCAGTCCATTTCCAGGTATGTAGGGTTTTAGTATGGGTGGAATTCTTCCCCACCCATGCCCAAATCTCAACTTAAATCATGAATCTTGCTATTCAAGTCTATGGGGTTTTACTCAAATCCGTGAAAATGTGATTTCTCTTTATGGTATGATTTAATTGAGTTTTGATTATTGATTATGAATAATGGGATGGTTTTGTATTATTTTCTTCAAAATCATGTTTCAACCTTTTTAAATCTAAAATGCCCATTTGATGAAAGTTCATGAAAGTTATGATTTATGATGAATACTCTATAATTTGAGTTTATTGATGATGGAAAAGCATTATTTCAAGTTACCCATGTTTATGAACCTATTTTTGAAAGAATTGAGTATGTCAAAGTATTGGGCAATGCCCACATGTTGAAGAATGATTTACGATTTATGAACGAATTACATGATTTATCGATTTATGATGACGACCGATAAAAAGGGCCTTGATTCTTAGTTAAGCATGTTTTAAAAGGGATCAATGATGATAACTGTTATAATGAATTTTGAATGCATGACGTTATTGATCTATGTATGAGCCTATATGCATGTTTTTGGGGGCCGTGTCTAGCAACGAGCATCCCGATGTTCAAATAACTACGCAAGTGTCTCATAACCACATGTCATCGTGGGTTATAACGTTATATATTGTATTTATACCGACCCCCTCAAATGTGATATTACGCCTAATGCACGAACCTCGCCTGGCAAGCCAGGGTCGGCTTTGCCCACTTGAGTGAGATAGTTGGGGCATCATGAAAGGCTCTACCATGATGGTGTCAGTTATGACGAGTCCTCCCATTGTTTTGCATGTCTTATGCATTGTTATATTTATGTTATTGGCTCAAGTTATGTTTTGATAATGTTTACTTACTATATGATTATGAATGCTTTATGAATGATTTGAAAGCCTTGAGCCTTATGTACTCTTATGAAGTTTATGATATATGCATGATGTCCTTCTCCTACATTACTTATGAGTTTTGTTTCACTTATAAATGTATGTGTTACTTACCTTTCATACTCGGTACATTCCACATACTGACCGCATACTTTCTAATGCTGTATCGATTTATGATACAGGGTCTGGATCTCAGGCTCATCCTCATCCTTAGTTCATCTGAGTTCTCACTCTCAGCTATTGGTGAGTCCTCATGTTCTGAGGGACGTTTGACAAATTTTCATGTTATTTATGTTTCAGTATTTGTTGGGTTAGTTGGGGGTATTGTCCCATTAACCCATCTTATGTATTAGAGGCTTTCATACAGGATATAGAACTCGACTTATGTATATGGATAGTACTTCCGGTTGTTACGCTACATTTACATTTCCTCTTTATTTTATGCTAAATATTCTGATTTATTAAATGAGATTAGATATACGCATGTGTCATTGGTCGACTTGGTGTCCCTCGGGGTCCCTTGTCCCTTGTCTTCGATCCGGGTGTACGTTCGGGTCATGACAGGGTCGTATATGCATGCTACTATCTGTGAGTCCCCTCGTACTAAGAGACTCCCTTTGTACAATTTTCTCTGAACAATTCTATGACTCTAGTTACGGCTCGTACCATCTTGGTATACCTCGTAATGAGAGTCGTATGTTGCCTTCCTTTTAATATAGCCTTCTGACTTTTACCACTATTCTCAGTACGGCTCATACAATAATGTACAGCTCGTACTAAGACTTGTACTTGGCTGTTTTTCTGCATTTTTAGGCCTCCTTTGCACATTTTTTGTCCAACACTTATTTTCCCTAAAATCAAAGTAAAAGTGCTTCATATCCATATAAACATACCTAAATCCATGTTATTTTCTCAGTTTTAAGCATTGAAAGTATTGTAAACTTACAGTACATCAAACATGCATATGACTCATAATCATTATCGTGAAAACATACTTGAAATTACATGGGATAGTCGAAACATGAAATCATAATCATATTTGACATGTGTGAAATATTCATGAAAGGATTCCATAGAGTTGGCGATGATACTTGAACTTGAATTTGACGAAAATAATACATTCTTGGATAAAGCTTCATAACATCAAAATCATGGGATAATAGGTTTAGTATTTCATAAATATTAATACACACCTGATAGTTCATCATACTTGAAATCATGGATCATAAGCTTGAAATTCATGAATCATGCATAATAGGGCATAATCTTCATAAACTTGAAATTATGAATTAGTTAGTCTATTAAGAGTCAAATCGACCCTAATAGACATAAATCATCAATTGAAACATGAGATAATTGAACCTATATAGATAGAATGGGAGATTTCATGAAATTAGGTAAAATCCTAGAATTTCAACATGACACGATTAGAGACTTAAAATCATAGACTAGAGATGAAATTGGGCATGAAGGTGGAAAAATTTCCCCATTCATGAACCTACATACATGGGTAAATTGACTCATAAACTTGTCTTGAAATCCTAAGAAAGATTGGAAAAAATTTGATGAAGAACCCTAGCCTTGATCTTAAGAGAGGATCTTCAATTCACTATTGTTTTGATAGAGTTAGGGATTAGGATAGGTTAAACCTCTTAATACACTCTTTAAGAAGCCTAAAATGATGTCCCATAGGGAATAGAAGATTAGAAATTTACAAAGCTAACCCTGGAAAATTGCCCGGGCTGAACCACTGATCTTATCGACGGTGGCCGTAATGTGCTGTCACACGCCCGATGGTCCATTGACTATATTGTCGGTTCACAACCATAGGGGGTCCTAACTACCAGCTTAATGATGGTAGCCGTGACAGGGCATCACCCCCTCGACGGTCCATTAGGTCCTCAGTCACTTAGGGACACTAAGGCCAAAATGCGATGGTTTATTGCCAATCTGATAAGCCCTCATCCTCGACATCAAGAAACAATTCAATGCACAATAGTACATCTCTTACTTGATAGGCCATTAGTCCCACCATCCCAGCTGCACCAGATCTGAAATTTCAGTTCTCTTTCCTTCAAGGAGCCATTTCGAGACTCGAGGTATTACACACTCTTCCAAATCTAAAGAAAAATAGCCATTGTATGGTAATTATCACTAAAAGTGGGAAAATACTTGAGACTGTGGGTGGTTCACCCAATGATATTTTTGGTAAAAAGAAAAGTGGCAAGAAGTTGAAGGATGGGGTGGCGCCGAGTGCACCCATGTTACTTCATGATGAAAAGATAGTGGAGGACGGAGAGGTAGATATTCTTTCTCATGCTGTGATAGATGATGAGGGAGTCAAGGAGGACCAAATTGATAAGGGCCCTATTCCTAAATGTCCACCTCCTTATTCCCAATGGATAATAAAAAATAAAGAGGACAATCAATTCAATATGTTCGTTGATTTGTTTAGTAAATTATTCGTGAACACTCTGTTGGTCAATGCTTTGTTGCAAATGCTGGGGTATGCCAAGTTCATTAAAGTGTTACTGAAGAAGAAGAAGGTTGTCGATGTGGGAATGGTGAGGTGTCACATCATTATAATGCAATCATAAAAAGCAACATGGCTCCAAAAAGAGTAGACCTGGGGGCTTTTACCATCCCATGCACCATTGGGGTGTATATATTCAACAAAGCCTTGTGTGACCTAGGGGCAAGCATTAATTTCATGCCCCTATCATATTCAAGTAGTTGAGTTTGGGAGCTCCTAAGCCTACTCTAATGAGGTTACTCCTGGCTGATAGATCGATCAAGTGCCCGATTGGGATACTATTTGATGTGCTGGTAAAGATTGACAAGTTCATCCTCCCAGCGGATTTTATAGTGTTTGATTATAATGTGGACCTCGAGGTGCCTATCATATTAAGGTGCCCATTCTTATCCACCAGCGAGCATTAGTGGATTTTGAGGTGGTAAAACTCAAGTTCTGGCTTGGCAGTGATGAGGTCATTTTCAATATGTGCAAATCAATAAAGCCACCAAAAGAGTGTCGAGTGACACAAGGGATGAGCTAGTTGAGGTCCTTAGGAGGAGGTCAAACCCCTGAATCTTTATTCAACATGGAGGTAATAACATCGAGCCGCAATGTTAAATCAAATGCTTTTAAGGAGGAAACCCAAGTGTTTTTCAATTTTAATTTTTTTACTTCACACTTTGTTGTCTTTGGTGTCAGGAATGCAAAATCTTGAGATATGGTAAAAGTTTGAAAAATGCAAAATGAGGCACATGCGCTAGATTTCTGAAATTCAGGTGCCACTCAAAAACATGCAAGTATAGCGCATGCCTCATCCAGAATACTTGGAAGGAAAATTTTCAAAGTTTTGCACCTGCGCATAATCTGTGAAATGTAGACATGGACCTATCGCACGTACGTGTAATGCATGTCCAGATTAGTGCACTGGCAAAATAAATCCCCATCTATGCTTCACTTGCATGTCGCAGGTTTTAACCTACGCCCACATCTGCTTGTGCAGGTGTAGGTATGTGTCTTTAAAAATCTTGACTGACCTGTTTGACCAGACATAACCCTGCTCTGACTCGCGAACCCTTTTTATTCTAAAACCCTCTAACCTCAATATTTCTTTACCATTTAACTATTTTCACTCTCTAAACCTTCTTCCCTTAAACCTTACAAATCCTCACACTCCAAAAATCAACCTTCGCATTCTTTTCTCTCTCACCACTGCACCACCGTAGGTAGAGAAACCATCAGAGATCGCCATTGTGAACTTTCCCAAACTTGATTTTTCACAGACCCACTTCAACAAACTCACTTGTGGAGTTCTCCCTTGCCTAAATCATCTTTTCTATGCGTTCTGGGAGTATTGTGGTGTTATACCCCGTAGGATTCCCGACACCTAGATGACCTATTCGCACGTTGGTTAAGCATATTTGAAGGCCATACGTGCTAAAGAAAGGCCCGGGAAAAAGATCGGACGAGAAACCTGTCGAACCATCACGGAAGGAGCCGAGGCAGAGCCCCTCCGCGATGACAACATGTCACGGAGGTGGAGCCTCCGCGTTGGCTCCGTGACACGTTGGCCTTGTCCAGGCCCAAGTATATAAAGCCCCACTTCGGTTTTTAAATCATTTTAACTTACAAATTTCCAGTGAAACAGAGGGGAAAAACCAGAGGAAGAAAAGGAACGAAGAGGGTAATATAATTTTCTTCCGATTACACTGCTAAACGTTGTCCAAACTCAAATTAACCTCAGATACTGAGGTATTTAGCAGCAGAGAGCATTCCTACGAATTTATTTTCGTGAAATACGGCCGACGAATCGTCGAGCTACCGAGCTAAAGTAAGTAGAATTGCTCCAAACTAGTGTCTATGTGTTCCTAGCTGTGAAGTGAATATTTCTCCCTTCTGGACCTCTAAAAAATAGCGAGTTTTCGATCGTCTTTCGATAAGCCAAAGTTTAGGCTATAAATTATATCGAAAGTGACGTTGTTCTTTAAAATAAAGCTATATTTGGTATTAATTGATATATTTATAAATGCAGTTGGGAGAAATAGTTGAAGTGTTGGCCGAGACTCGTCCGACAGACGGTTAGTTCGAGGATAAGGTATGTAAAGCTAGTTTCCTCGGCAAGTTAGTAAATCTCGGTATAGTAAAGTAATTTAAAGGCCAGTAGAATATTCAAAAGTCATGTGTTATGTTTATTACAAATGTTGATACAATATTAGAAGCATCATGTTATAATTAGCGCGAAACTTGCTAGCACGATATAGTTTCTAATATAAGTGTTAGGAACTGCACAACATGCTCAGTATGTGATGCAATGCAGAATGTTAGGACATTATCGTATTCAGTTGAAACCCAGTAAAACAATGTAATATCTGTAAGGCATCTCAGAAGTAGAATGATAGGTTAAAATGAAGTTTAGAAAGCATGTCAGAAATAATAAATCATGTTATTACAGAAACTCAGTATACAACACAGTATGGCAGAAGATTATATTTATACATATATATACTATTATCAGTCTCAGCATGTATTAAGTACGTATACATTACCATTACTAGTTCAGTACACAGTATGTACGGATACTTTACTACTATTAGCTTCAGTATGTGGGATACGCAGATAGTATTACTAGTTCAGACCGTTGTATTATTTTGGGGCTGGATTACCTAGCATCCATGACCGCCTCAGGGTTAATAGCTATATCAACTCGTCCGCCAGAGGACGAGGATACGTCGCTCTACGGAGTGGCATGCCGTCCCACAGGGGACGAAGATGGGATGCCAGTTTTCCCCATATTGTTCCTTGGTCGGCCCTTACACACCCCTGTCGAGCGGATACGCCCAGGTGTTGATTCAGGAGTCCTCCGGACTCAGGTAAAGTTATAGTTAGGGGGTCAGCGAGCCCAAGTGCATACCCAGGGGACCGACAGGATGCTTATAGCTGTTATAGGAGATGGGATGACCGGGGTAGGGGTATAGATTCTGTGCTGGTTGTACCCCCAGATTATGGGGGCCG
This sequence comes from Datura wrightii, assembly GCA_035772735.1. Lineage (NCBI taxonomy): Eukaryota > Viridiplantae > Streptophyta > Magnoliopsida > Solanales > Solanaceae > Datura > Datura wrightii. Next base: position 61,144,977 of record JASDFA010000016.1, on the reverse strand, counting down.
GGTAAGGTTTGTGTGAGCTACGTTATGTTATGTTATGCTATGCCATGTTACATTAGATGCGAGTAGATCGGTAGTAGAAAGATACGTCTCCAGGTATGACTCCTACTCCTTCCAGTATAGTTAAGAGTAGGCATAATTTACATTATCAGACAGTTAATTTATTCCTTCCTATGTCAGTTTCATCAGTTGTAATGTTGTTTTCAGATATTCCTTTCAGTTATTGCTTTACATACTCAGTACCAGCGGTACTGACGCCCGGTGGGGCGCTGCATTACTTTCCTGCAGGTACCCATAGACGAGGAGGTGATCCCTCATGATTCCTGTCAGCGATCGAGTATTCAGCTCCTGTCATCCGGAGACTGAATTCCAGAGGTGTATTTCGTTTTCTTTTGTTGTACAGTACGGGTAGGTCGGGGCCCTGTCTCGATCATTTCTATTATCATTCCTAGAGGCTTGCAGTCTGTATATATTCCCCTGTGGTCAGTTGAGCCGGTCGTGTGAGGCCGTGCAGTTGTATAGCTGTTAGTACTTTTACTTCTTTTATGTTGGCCGTGTGGGGCCATAGCTTGACAATAGTGGTGACCTTGCCGGTCACGTAGCCTTCTAGTATTTCATTGTTGAGTTGCAGATAACTAGACAGCATGGTGGCCTTGTCGGCCCGCATAGGTTTCCCTATAGTAGTATGTTTCTGGTTAGCTGTCATTACAGGTACAGGTGGCTATAGGCCAATGGGCCGGGGGCTGTGTTTACAGTCGTTATATAGCCCTTTGTTTCCAGAAATGTGAGTTAGAGCCAGCCAGGCACCAGATGTGCTTAGGCTCACCAGATAGCAGTCTAGGTCCTACTAGGGAACCAGGTGCCAGTCATACCCCCCAAGGCGAGGCGTGACAAACTTGGTATCAGAGCAGGTCGTATCCCAGGGAGTCTGCAAGCCGTGCTAAGTAGAGTCCTGTCCATGGATGTGTTGTGCACCACATACTATGGGTAGGAGGCTGCAAGGCATGATAGGATGGGTGTCTTTTATTCTTATTCAGTCGTGCTGTAGAGCAGTACAATATAGGGTTGAGTCCCTAAAAGCTTACTATATTCTTTGGTTACAGATAATGTCAGACCAGCGACATCCTATCACAGGCCGGAGTTTAGATATTGCAGCAGGCGAAGGCACCAGCAGGATGCCTCACCCTCGTTTAGAAACAGCCCGGTCAGAGGGCACTACAGAGGCATCGTCCCAGCCTTCTCAGCAGTCTCCACCACATCAGGAGCCACTTGGGGCGACACTACCTCCAGCAGCCCCTATACCGACACCTTCCGACCAGGAGGTTAGGAGTGCGGTAGTTATGTTAGCACAGATGATGGCTGCTCAACATCAGCCGATGCCATCTACAGTTGCGGAGTCGTCAGGAGGGCCCGGTAGTTCGAGGGTCCGAGAGTTCTTGGCTCTGAATCCCCCACATTTTACAGGTACGGACCGAACAGAGGACCCTTAGGATTTTCTGGATCAAATACAGAGAATTTTCAGGGTTATGCATGCCACGCCTACAGAATCAGTTGATTTGGCAGCATTTCGGTTACGGGACATCGCCGTATTGTGGTATGAAACCTGGGAAAGGTCCCGAGGGAGAGATGTTTCCCCTCCGACCTGATCCAGCTTCTCAGGAGCTTTTTTGGATCACTATTTGCCGCGGGAGATTCGACAGGCCCGGGTAGACCAGTTCCTATATCTGGAGCAGGGGGCCATGAGTGTTCGGGAATATTCCTTGCGGTTTGATTCTTTGGACCGGTACGCACCGGCCTTTGTTAATACCATGGCATCCAGAGTACACCGCTTTATCATGGGGTTGAATGCAGAATATGTTGAGACTTGTATTACGGCTACACTGTGAGAGGACATGGACATTGCTCGGGTTCAGGCATTCACCAAGAATATTGAGGGCATCAGACAGCGGCATCGGGAGATCAGAAGGGCCAATCAGGAACAGAGCCACCGGGACAGGCCAGTTGAGTTACAGAGGGAGGCTCGGGGAGGACCCAGGCCACGATTGTTAGACAGGCCGCCCAGGCCCCCGCCTCCGCCACAGCCGCAGGGGGGTAGATTCAGCCGCAGGGGGCAGTCAGAGACTGGTAGAGGCTCGCAGATGGTAGATTCACCATTACAAAGGAGGGCGGAACAGAGTAGGTATACCCTACCACTTTGCCCTATATGCAGTCGACGCCATCCTGGAGCATGCAGGTATGGCTCCACTACATGTTATATTTGTGGACAAGAAGGCCATTTGATGAAAGATTGCCCAGCCAGAGGTTGAGAGGACCGGGATAGACAGGATAGGGCATCTGCAGGATCACGAGCCACAGCATCCTCGGTAGGGCGCAGGCACTCAGTTTCAGCAAGCAGGGGTCGGGGCAGATCAGAGGCCTCCAGTACAGGTGCGGGTCCAAGCCGCACATATGCTTTACCAGGGAGGCAAGATTCAGAAGCGTCACCGGATGTTGTGACAGGTATGCTAACTATCTGCTCACACCCTGCTTATGTATTCATTGATCCAGGGTCTACTTTGTCCTACATTACTCCAGTTGTGGCACGAAAGTTCAATATTGCACCAGAATTATTGCGGCAGCCCTTTTTAGTATCCACGCCCGTCGGTGACTCTATTGTGGCTAACAGAATCTACCGAGGGTGTACAGTAGAGGTTGCTGACCGTCAGACCACAGTAGATCTGGTCGAGTTAGAAATGATAGACTTCGATGCCATAATGGGTATGTATTGGTTAATGCTGTGCTTTGTCAATGTTGAATGTTGGACCAAGACGGTCCGATTCCACTTCCTAGGAGAAGCAATGCGGTAGTGGAAGGGCAACACCGCTACGCCAAAAGGTAGGTTTATTTCCTACCTTCAGGCGAGAAAGTTGATATCTAAGGGATGCATTTACCATCTGGTCAGAGTTCAGGATGTCCAAGCAGGATCTCCGACACTCCAGTCTATTCCGGTAGTGAATGAATTCCTTGATGTGTTTCCTGATGAGTTACCTGGTATTCCCCCAGAAAGGGAGATAGATTTTGCTATTGACTTGTTACCAAGCACTCAGCCGATATCAATTTCTCCCTATCGCATGGCTCCTGCAGAACTCAGAGAATTAAAGGAGCAGCTAAAAGACTTGTTGGATAAAGGTTTTATCAGGCCTAGTACTTCTCCATGGGGTACGCCAGTTTTATTTGTGAGGAAGAAAGATGGCTCGCTCCGAATGTGCATAGATTATCGGCAATTGAACAAGGTTACAGTAAAGAACAAGTACCCGCTTCCCAGAATTGATGACTTATTTGATCAGTTTTAGGGAGCCAGATACTTTTCTAAGATTGACCTACGGCTCGGATATCACCAGGTTCGAGTACGTGAGAGGGATATTCCTAAGACAGCGTTCAGGACTCGATATGGACATTTTGAATTTCTAGTCATGTCCTTCGGGTTAACGAATGCCCCGGCAATCTTCATGGACCTGATGAACAGTATTTTCAGACCCTTCCTGGACTTGTTCGTGATAGTATTCATTGATGACATTCTGGTGTATTATCGCTCTGAAGCAGATCACCGGACTCATTTGCAGACAGTGCTCCAGATCCTCAGGGACCACCAGTTATATGCTAAATTTTCTAAGTGTGAATTCTGGCTTAACTCAGTATCCTTTTTAGGGCATGTTGTGTCGGATGCTGGTATACAAGTTGACAAGTAGAAAATAGAAGCAGTTAAATCCTGGCCTAGGCCTACCACTCCGACTGAAGTCCGTAGCTTTCTGGGGTTGGCAGGATATTACAGGAGGTTCGTTGAAGGGTTCTCGACCATTGCAGCACCTCTGACCAAACTAACACAGAAAGCAGTAAAGTTTCAGTGGACAGAGGCATGCGAGCAGAGCTTCCAGGAACTGAAAGACAGATTAACCTCCGCCCCAGTGTTAGCATTGCCGGAAGGTACAGAAGGTTATTCGGTGTATTGCGATGCATCAGGCGTCGGGTTAGGCTGTGTGTTGATGCAGCACGGTAAAGTAATTGCATATGCTTCCAGACAGCTGAGGAAACACGAAAAGAATTGCCCTACCCACGACCTGGAATTAGCCGCAGTGATCCACGCTTTGAAGATGTGGAGACATTACTTGTATGGCGTCCATGTTGATATTTTTACAGATCACAAGAGCCTACAGTATATCTTCACCCAGAGGGAACTGAACCTGCGGCAACGTTGCTGGTTGGAGTTGTTAAAAGATTATGATGTGAACATTCTGTATCACCCAGGAAAAGCTAATGTAGTGGCAGATGCCCTGATCCATAAGTCAATGGGGAGTTTGGCGTATTTGCGAGCCGAGAAGTGGGAGTTAGCCAAAGAAATTCATCAGTTAGCTGGTTTAGCCATTCGAGTAATGGAAACAGAGAATAATAGAGCGGTAATTCAGAATTCTGCTGTGTCATCATTAGTTACAGAGGTAAAAGGACGACAGTATGAGGACCCTGACTTAGTCCAGCTCAGAGATAGAGTTCAGAAAGGTAAGGAGTCAGATTTCCAAATGACTGAGGATAATGTGCTACTCTGTAAGGGCCGCCTTTGTGTTCCGAACGTTTCAGGGCTTCGCCAGCAGATTATGCATGAGGTACATTATGCTCGCTATTCCCTCCATCCAGGGGCAATGAAAATGTACCACGACATCAGAGACATCTACTGGTGGCCAGGTATGAAAGCTGAAATAGCTGAATTTGTATCTAGATGTCCTAACTGTCAGCAGGTGAAAGCGGAGCACCAGAAACCGGGCGGTTTGACGCAAGATATAACGGTGCCTACGTGGAAATGGGAAGCGATAAATATGGATTTTGTAACAGGGTTACCCCGTACCAGACGCAGAAATGATTCCATTTGGGTGATAGTTGACAGGCTGACAAAATCAGCTCATTTCCTGCCAGTGAAGGCTACCTTTTTGGCTGCGGATTATGCCGAGTTATATATCAGAGAAATAGTTAGATTACATGGAGTGCCAGTATCCATTATTTCAGATAGGGGAGCACAGTTTACAGCTAGATTCTGGCAGTCGTTCCAGAGGGGGTTGGGAACGCAGATTAATTTGAGCACGACATTCCACCCTCAGACAGATGGGCAGGCTGAGCGGACTATCCAAATGCTCGAAGATATGCTGTGAGCATGTGTACTAGATTTTGGAGGTAGCTGGGATGAGCATCTTTCATTGATTGAATTTGTCTATAATAATAGTTATCATTCAGCTATCCAGATGGCGCCCTTTGAAGCATTATATGGGCGAAAATGTAGATCGCCGGTGGGCTGGTTTGAAGTGGGGGAATCAGTGTTGATTGGTCCAGACATCATTCAATAGTCAGAGGAGAAGGTAAAGCTTATCAGAGAACGCCTGCTGACTGCTCAGAGCGGCCAGAGGTCGTATGCAGATATGCGGCGCAGAAATCTAGAATTTGCGGTAAATGACTAGGTATACCTGAAAGTGTCTCCGATGAAAGGGGTGATGAGATTTGGCAGGAAAGGCAAGCTTACCCCGAGATTCATTGCACCATATCAGATTCGGCGAATAATAGGCCGAGTTGCAAATGAATTGAACTTGCCTCCAGAGTTAGCATCTGTTCACCCGGTATTCCGTGTATCCATGTTGAGGAAGCTCGTAGGAGACCCTTCCACGGTTGTTCCAGTTCAGGATGTCCAGGTCATAGAAGAGTTAGCATATGAAGAGGTTCCAGTAGCTATCTTAGACAGACAGATTCGCAGGTTGAGGAATAAAGATATTGCGTCTGTCAAAGTGTTGTGGCGTAACGGGAACCGTGAAGAGATGACGTGGGAAGCTGAAGAAGATATGAAAGCTAGGTATCCTCACCTATTCCAGGTCTAGTCTGGCGACAGGTATGTCCGTATTATTACTTATGTAGTACCTTATGGTTGTATATGTATAAATGAGAAAGATTGATGTTTAGCTATCCAATGAATCTTAAAGTATTACGTGCAATACTTGTGTTGGACTTTTCTGCATTTTAGGTTTTTGCTATAGTCCATATTACAGGGGAAACTCTGCCGAAATTCTCCTAGATAGTAAGTTGAGAAGTCCTCTAAATAGAAGTTTACATTCGAGGACGAATGTTCTTAAGGGGGGGAGAATGTTATACCCTGTAGGATTCCCGGCACCTAGATGACCTATTCACACGTTGGTTAAGCATATTTGAAGGCCATACGTGCTAAAGAAAGGCCCGAGAAAAAGATCGGATGAGAAACCTGTCGAACCATCGCGGAAGGAGCCGAGGCAGAGCCCCTCCGCGATGGCAACGTGTCACGGAGGTGGAGCCTCCGCGTTGGCTCCGTGATACGTTGGCCTTGTCCAGGCCCAAGTATATAAAGCCCCACTTCGGTTTTAAATCATTTTAACTTATAAATTTCCAGTGAAACAGAGGGGAAAAACCAGAGGAAGAAAAGGAACGAAGAGGGTAATATAAGTTTCTTCCGATTACGCTGCTAAACGTTGTCCAAACTCAAATTAACCGCAGATACTGAGGAATTTAGCAGCAGAGAGCATTCCTACGGATTTAGTTTAGTGAAATACGGCCGACGAATCGTCGAGCTACCAAGCTAAAGTAAGTAGAATTGCTCCAAACTAGTGTCTATGTGTTCCTAGCTGTGAAGTGAATATTTCTCCCTTCTGGACCTCTGAAAAATAGCGAGTTTTCGACCGTCTTTCGATAAGCCTAAGTTTAGGCTATAAATTATATCGAAAGTGACGTTGTTATTTAAAATAAAGCTATATTTGGTATTGATTGATATATTTATAAATGCAGTTGGGAGAAATAGTTGAAGTGTTGGCCGAGACTCGTCCGATAGACGGTTAGTTCGAGGATAAGGTATGTAAAGCTAGTTTCCTCGGCAAGTTAGTAAATCTCGGTATAGTAAAGTAATTTAAAGGCCAGTAGAATATTCAAAAGTCATGTGTTATGTTTATTATGAATGTTGATACAATATTAGAAGCATCATGTTATAATTAGCGCGAAACTTGCTAACATGATATAGTTTCTAATATAAGTGTTAGGAACTGCACAGCATGCTCAGTATATGATGCAATGCAGAATGTTAGGACATCATCGTATTCAGTTGAAACCCAGTAAAACAATGTAATATCTGTAAGGCATCTCAGAAGTAGAATAATAGGTTAAAATGAAGTTTAGAAAGCATGTCAGAGATAGTAAATCATGTTATTACAGAAACTCAGTATACAACACAGTATGGCAGAAGATTATATTTATACATATATATACTATTATCAGTCTCAGCATGTATTAAGTACGTATACATTACCATTACTAGTTCAGTACACAGTATGTACGGATACTTTACTACTATTAGCTTCAGTATGTGGGATATGCAGATAGTATTACTAGTTGAGACCGTTGTATTGTTTTGGGGTTGGATTACCTAGCATCCATGACCACCCCAAGGTTAATAGCTGTATCGACTCATCCGCCAGAGGACGAGGATACGTCGCTCTACGGAGTGGCATGCCGTCCCACAGGGGACGAAGATGGGATGCCAGTTTTCCCCATATTGTGCCTTGGTCGGCCCTTACACACCCCTGTCGAGCGGATACGCCCGGGTGTTGATTCAGGAGTCCTCCGGACTCAGGTACACTTATAGTCAGGGGCTCAGCAAGCCCAAGTGCATACCCAGGGGACCGACAGGATACTTATAGCTATTATAGGAGATGGGATGAACGGGGTAGGGGTATAGATTCTGTGCTGGTTGTACCTCCCGGCTTATGGGGGCCGGGTAAGGTTTGTGTGAGCTATGTTATGTTATGTTATGCTATGCCATGTTACATTAGATGCGAGTAGATCGGCAGTAGAACGATACGTCTCCAGGTATGACTCCTACTCCATTCCAGTATAGTTAAGAGTAGGCATAATTTACATTATCAGACAGTTAATTTATTCCTTCCTATTTCAGTTTCATCAGTTGTAACGTTGTTTTCAGATATTCCTTTCAGTTATTGCTTTACATACTCAGTACCAGCGGTAGTGATGCCCGGTGGGGCGCTGCATTACTTGCCTGCAGGTACCCATAGACGAGGAGGCGATCCCTCGTGATTCCTGTCAGCGATCGAGTATTCAGCTCCTGTAATCCGGAGACTGAATTCCAGAGGTGTATTTCATTTTCTTTTGTTGTACAGTACAGGTAGGTCGGGGCCCTGTCCCGATCATTTCTATTTTCATTCATAGAGGCTTGCAGTCTGTATATATTCCCCTGTGGTCAGTTGAGCCGGTCGTGTGAGGCCGTGCAGTTGTATAGCTGTTAGTACTTTTACTTCTTTTATGTTGGCCGTGTGGGGCCATAGCTTGACAGTAGTGGTGGCCTTGCCGGTCACGTAGCCTTCTAGTATTTCATTGTTGAGTTGCAGATAACTAGACAGCATGGTGGCCTTGTCGGCCCGCATAGGTTTCCCTATAGTAGTATGTTTCTGGTTAGCTGTCATTACTGGTATAGGTGGCTATAGGCCAATGGGCCGGGGGCTGTGTTTACAGCCGTTATATAGCCCTTTGTTTCCAGAAATGTGAGTTAGAGCCAGCCAGGCAGCAGATGTGCTTAGGCTCACCAGATAGTAGTCTTGGTCCTACTAAGGCACCAGGTGCCAGTCATACCCCCCAAGGCGGGGCGTGACATGTGGTTTAAAGATTGATAGTTGTAATCTCCCATTCCCCATTATGCTTCATATTTGTGTTTTGAAATTGAATTTTTTGGGTGCTTTGATCGATTTAAACTTGAGAGTCTATGGTTGATTATTGCTTTATCTGCTAAAGTATATTATTTATGCCACATAATGTCATGACATTTTTATTAGTGGTGAAGTCTGAGTAACCCACTCATTAGTGCTGCATGGATTGACCTTATGATAGATTGGATGACGTTATTCGTAAGGGAAAATCGTCATTGCTTTGAGTTGTGATTTTAGTGTTTGCTGGGTCTCAGTTGTCATTCCATTGTGCTTTGTGATTCAAATGAGTAGCTTTACAATGTATACTGACCACTTTGGTTTGAGTGATTGATGTGCTTGTGCAAGTAGTATGAGTGGTAAAGGTTATAGCTTGACATTTTTGGATGATAGATGGGGTAACGTCCTTCTTAAGGGAAGTCATTAAGTGATTGCTAATTGGTCATCGTGTCTATTGAGCTTGTTGGTTAGTCTTTCAGGGAAGTTTGAGTACCCACTAGACTTTGAAATTGATTGAATATGACTTAAGTCTGGCGAGAAATCTTTGAAGTATATACTTAGGCACTACTAGGCACATGTGTGCCGCAAATGTTGCTCTATAGTATGCAGGTACAAAGCAGGTGAAGGAAAGTAGTTGCATGTTTACTACCTTCCACATGAACTCCATCTGTGTGCCGCAGGTCTCCATTTGCAAAATGCATGTGCAAACACAGGTGGGAGAAAATGTTGCCAGTGTTTTGCTCCACACATGCGCACTCGCATGCGCTGGTCTCCGCCTACGAGACGCAGGTGTCTCACAGTTGAAGGCAGATAGCTTTCTGTTGCTTTTCTCTTTTTCATTCCATGTCTTTTCTTTTCTTAGCTTCTTGTAGATGTTTTCTTTTTCTTTATAATGCAATATTTACAAATAAATCTGGGTTATGTTTCCTTGGTACTCATATCCTTCTGCAGGCCATGACTTCCAATAGGAAAAACACTAACATGCATGCCCCAATGCCTCCCTCCTTCAAAAAAAGGTAAAAACAAAAACACAGGCAAAGGTAAGGACACTCTTATCCCCTCCAATGCAGAGGAAAGATTGCGCTTTTGTGTTGAGGGCATGAATCCCTACTTCATCAAGTTTTGGGATGATTGGTCATTCAATCCCGAGAAGAGCTTCAACTTATCAGGGCTAGGGACTAATTGCCAATATCAACAGGCAATTGCCACAAGGGATTGATTGTTGTTCTTGGATACGCATGGACTTTACTATCCTAACCTAGTGCTCGAGTTCTATGCCTCATATCAAGAAAGGCAAGACTCAATGAAGTACTTGAGGAGGGTAGACGAGTTCCCATGCTTGCCATCTATTATAGTTAGGGGGAAAGAAATTGACATTACCCCCATCATCATCAACTCCATCTATTTGGAGGAACCAATTGCTCTAGGGACAATGTTTGTAGAGAAGATTGACATAAAGAGCCAACAATTCCAATGGGTGGCTAATATCATAGCGATTGGGTAGCTAATGTGGGACACATTAGGTTGTGAAATATCCAGAAAAGTCCTGTGTTTTGAAGCCAAGTTGTGGCTTGATTTTATCTGCTCCCGCCTGATGCCCTTCAAGAACGAACAAAAGGTGCACATTAAGGTTGCATTCTTGATTGCTTGGATCATATCATGAATTCATATAAACTTTATGGAAGTGGTTATGATTCAAATCAAATGAAAAGCCCTTTCCATGTCCTTTCTTGTGTTGATTAGCAAGTTGTGTGCCGAAATGGGTGTGCATTACTTTGAATGTCATTGATCTTGCTCTGCCAGCAGAGTAATTACCATTTGTAAGAAAAGGGATGCTGATTGATCTTGGGCAGATTTATATGCCCAAGTGATACTCAAAAGTATCATTTTCGCCTTGTTTATCTAGCAATGTGTATACGTTTTCATGTAATTGGTAATAAAATGTGAATTTATACTAACCAACATGATTAGCATTGTTTTGTAGGTAAAATGTGATTTCGGGAAGCTAAAATGCATGTTGGATGATATCAGAGTTGGACTTGGATGCGAGCAAGGAAAAAGGCATAGGACTGCACGAATTAAAGGGGCTCCGCGATGGAGCCGTGTCACGCTACCATCGCGGAGGCATTCTGCTTGGAGGGTGAAAATTCACCAATTTCCAGTGGAGGTTCGCGTTTGCTCCGTGGCACGGTGGATAGCCTCCGCGTTGCACGCCGTGCCACGTTGGTGTTTGATTTCCCGGACCCCCAATTCCAGTGAGGGTCTGCGTTCACGGCTTGTCAGGGAGGCAGTGCTCTGCAATGCACTCCGTGACACGTTGCTCAATATTCCGGGAAAAATTCCCACTACTATAAATAGAACACTTAAGTGTATTTTTCATAATTCAGACTTGGTGGAGCAAGGACGTGGGTTACAGGCAGTTGAGGGACGAAAAGTTCAGGGTTTTTTCTCTCTTTCTTTCTTCTCTAATTCAATTGTTTGTATGATTAACACTTGTTTTAGGATGATTAATCCACAAATGAGTGGCTAATTCCCTTCCTTGCTGAGGTTGTGAACACTTGTGATGAATTTTGATTATTAATTATATGGTTTTTCATCTTTTTCTTCCATGTTGTTCTATTAATTCTTGTTTCTACTGCATTGGTGTGTGGCCTACATTAATATACATCTAAAAAGTCCGATTTCACTCGAGAGAGCACGAAATTGGAAAGTTGTGAATTAATAGGATATTGTTCTTTACTTGATTTGGGAAAATTGAGTTTTGATGTGCTTTCCTGATAGAAATATACTTGAAAGTCGTATTAGTCAATTTAGGAACCGAAATTGTATGGCTAGAACATGACTTGAATTTGATCACAGAAATGTAGACGGATGGTTCATGATTCTTAAGTGAGATTAAATACGAGAGTTTTAATCTCTTGACAATTGTTCTAGGCTAGCAACTGGAAGAAAAGATTAACCAATTTATGACGATAATCAGTTTCATTACATGTTCTTTAACCTTGGCATGCTCTTATTCATAGTCCAAATTCAAAGTAGATAATTGTTTGTAGTTTAGTATAAAATTTATAAAACAAATTATTCACTTTTTGGTTATTTAGTTGTCAGCATATTTAGAAGTAAAAATATAGTATACTTGAGCAAATTGCACTTAACCCAAGTCTCTGAGGGATCGATACTTGGCTTACTAAAGCCACTTACTACTTGTTCGACCACGTGCACTTGCATGTCGATTTTATAACCCCAACAACGCACCGAACAAGTTTTTGGCGCCGTTGCCAGGGACTTGGCAATTGGTGAATTTGTTTTAAGTGTTAATTTTACTGTATTTTTATTTTTCTTAAGTGTTGACGACTTGGTGTTAGCCTGTATTTTGCAGACTTGATTGCTGTGAACACTGGCAAGAAACAAAGAGCTGGTGGAATATTATATAGAGCCTGAACGTATATTTCACAGTAAACGGAGAGAAGCTCTACAAAGGAAGCTGCAGTTGCTCAGACAGACCATTATGGAGCAACAAAATCCACCGGTTGTGAGGGCAGTGTTAGTGCCCGAAGAAGCAACAACAAGGCCGGTTCGCGAGGTGGCAATCCCACATGCCAATAATGTTACATCTAGTATCCGCAAACCAGAGCCTTGAGGGAGATTTGAACTCAAGCAAAATATGGTGCAATTGTTGCACACAAGCGGACAATTTACCGGTCTCCCTCATGAAGACCCACAACAGCATCTCCAAAACTTTTTGGAGATAAGTGACACTTACATACCCGCTGGAGTGTCACCTGATTATGTTCGGCTTACATTATTTCCATTCTCATTACTCGGAGAATCCAAGAGGTGGTTGAAAGCTGAGCCACCAAATTCTATTTCAACGTGGGATGATCTTGCACGAAAGTTCTTGAGAAGGTTTTTTCCCTCTGGTAAAACAGCAAGACTTAGAAGTCAAATTCTGAGTTTCAAACAGAGGGAGGGAGAAAATTTATATCAAGCCTGGGAGAGATTTAAATCAATGTTGCGGGACTGTCCTCATCATCATCAGTCCAATGAGGTGTTGGTGCACACATTTATCGAGGGTTTGGAACCCCACACCAAAATATTGCTAGATTCAGCTGCTGGAGGGCAAGCGCTGGAAAAGACTTATGAGGAGCTGTACACCTTGCTAAACCGGATTTCACAGGGCAATCCAGAATGGAATGCTGATTCATCACGAGGTGGGGCAAGGAAAGCAGCAGGAGTGCTTGAAGTGGATGGGTTTACAGCTATCGCTGCACAGATAGCTGCCTTGCAAAATCAATTGAACAACCACTTCAGCAACATGACTTTGAACCACTCGTCAGCTCCAGTTAATGCAGTCCAGCAATTGTGGTGTGAAGTGTGTGGAAGCAGTGAGCACTTAGCTGAGTGCTGTGGAGCCAATCCTGACTCAGTAAACTTTGTGGGTAATGCACAAAGAAATCACCAGCAGTATGGTAGTAGCTACAATTCAAATTGGAGGAATAATCCAAATTTCTCATGGGGTAGCAACAACCATCAAGGCCAAAGTTCGGGTCAGGGTATGCAAAGGAATCAAGGAGGGCAACAGAACTACTAATCTCAATTCAGAAATAACAATGCACCTCCTCCACCACCATCATCCAGCATTGAGGAGATGTTCAAGACCATGATAGCTAACCAAGCTCAATTGTAGGCTGACTATGTTAAATTGGCAGCCGAAGTGAAAAACAATCAGTTAGCTACCAAAGCTCTTGAGTATCAATTTGGGCAATTTGCTAGTGCCCAAAATACAAGGCCTAGAGGAGGACTGCCAAGCGACACGGATCCGAATCCCAAGCAGGTAAATGCAGTGACCACAAGGAGTGGTTTGCAGTTGAAGGAGGTGGAACCAGAAAGACCACCTCAACACTTGGGAGCAACAGAAGTTGAGGGAGAGCAAAGTTCGGAAAGGGGGAAGACCAAAGAAGCTGAATCAGAAAGACCTCCACCCCCGTTCCCTCAACGACACAAGAAACACAAAGAGGAGGCGTGTTTCAAGAAATTCATGGAGGTGCTTAAATAGGTACATGTTAACTTACCTCTTGTTGATGTCTTGCAGGGAGTGCCTAAATATGCCAAGTACATAAAGGACATCGTGGCCAACAAAAGTTGGTTTACTGAGTATGCTACGGTGGCTTTAACGGAGGAGAGCACTTCCCGGATCCAAAATAGACTGCCCACAAAGCTAAAAGACCCTGGAAGTTTTACTATCCAGCTTACTATTGGGCAGAGCATCCGAGCTCGTGGATTGTGTGACTTGGGGGCAAGTACAAATTTGATGCCGTCTTCGGTATTCAGAAAGTTGGGTTTAGGGAGTCCTAGACCCACAACGGTAATATTGCAATTGGCAGATCGATCCTTAGCTAGGCCAGATGGCATTGTTGAGGATGTTCTAGTGCAAGTTGGCTCCCTAATTTTCCCGGTAGATTTTGTTGTTCTGGATTTTGAACCAGACGCGGAAGTCCCATTTATTTTGGGACGACCCTTCTTAGCAACTGGAAAAGCATTAATCGACGTAGCTGCGGGGCAACTAACAATGCGAGCACACGATAAGGTAGAGGTGTTCGATGTGTATTAAGCACCCAAGCTCCCGATGGTGCATGAAGAACTCTCGGTGATCAATGTGATTGATCATGGTAATGCTAAGCAGATGAAGCATTCCCGAGAGTTAATGGGAAGACCACCGGATAGGTGTAAGCACTACTGGGGGGAGAACAGTGATCGAGAGAAATCGTCCATCACCCTAGCGGACAATTGAGCTTAAATGACGTCGAGCCGCGACGGTAAACCAGGCGCTGCACGGGAGGCAACCCGTGAAAATTTTTTTTCTTTCATTTTGCAAAGTGTAAATAGATTTTTCTTTTTCTTGTTCTTGATTGATTACAAAATTTTTTTGTTTTAGTTAGTATTTTTTTATTTTTAGTTAGGTGAAACCTATTAGTCTAACCAATTTTATTTAGTGAGATGATTTTCAGGTCAAACGGAGAAAAATGTGCACGGAATCGTGAAGGAAAAGTCGAGGTATGAAAAATTAATAAAATGTAGAAGACAGTGAGCTGGGGCGATAGCTCCGTGTCACGGAGGAGGACCTCCGCGTTACCCTCTGTGACACGTTGAGGTGTAACCCAGAAATTTTAAAATTTCCAGTATGCTGTCGCGATGGCTCTGTGTCATGGAGGCAGTGCACCGCGATGCACTCCGTGACACGTTGCCTTGTATATCGCGATGGGTCACACCGGGTTGCCGGGTGACCCACGTGTTTTTCTACCTTTTAACCCCGAAAACTCCCCTTTTCCCCTCATTTTCAATTTCTTCCGCGACCAAACGTCCCAAAACCCCTCTCCCACCAACGTTCCATGGCTTAAGGCAACAATTTACCGAGTTTTCTTCGATTATTCAACTACAAGGTATGTTTTTCGATTCCCTCTCAAGTTTTTGTCGATTTTCTTTGATTTTAAGCATGGGAGGTGAACTAAATCGCCCTAAGTCGAAATTAAGCATGAATTCGAGTTATTTGTTGATTGATAAATGTTCGGAATGTAGTTATGATTGTTTGAACTTGTCGATTGCATAAATTATTCGAATATTATTGCGAAAATCAATTCTAGGGCTTGTTGTTGAATTTGAAGTTAGAAATGTATTGAAATCATGAATTGTATGCCGGGTTGTACGTGTTGAATGAAATGAGTCGTTGTACAAAGTATTAGGATGTGAATAGACGACGAATTCTCGGGTTTGGGGGAAATGTTGAAAATTGTTTGTATTTGGTTGGTTGGATAGGTTAATATATATAAATTTTTGTTGTTTATTTTTGTTTCGTTGTTTTTTTTTCTTTGCTAAGTGCGAGGGTTAAAATGTTTGCGATGGTAGCAATTGTGATTAGCTGTACGAAGTCTGAGTAGTACGCAGAAGTTATACCGTCGAATTTTCTTTTTAAACGCACTAAGCATGATAGTATAGCTGGTTGTTTTGTGTAAATAAAGTTATTCTTGCCATAGGTTATAACTGTAACTAAGGACTAAGTGTGGGGTAATTTAGCGTAACCCGACCTTAGCCGAAGTTAATATTTATTTAGCTTAACATGGCGATTGTTGACGTGTGTTGATAGGCAAAATGGTAAGCCGGCAAGATAAAGGGAAGGGTGCATCAACTTTAGGCACCGGAAGAAAGCGACTCAGACTGGGCACAGCAGTCCCAACTGCACCAGCAGTTCCACGCGGCCAGAGCCGCCAATATTTAACATGATGGGTGACGGACGAGGGAAAAAAGTGGTATGCAAAGCACAAATAGAACAAATATTTCCCCAAAGAGCATATAGCACGGGAGCCATTGGCACAGGAGTTCCCCAGAATAGTTCACCGGATCGAGGCAGCGGGGCTCAAGTTCATATTCGAGGAGCCCAAGGAATGCAACCTGCACTTGGTTCGGGAGTTCTACGCCAACTGGAACCCGTCAGTCCGAAGCCACACCATCAAAATCAGAGGGCAGATAGTCACTCTGGAGCCCCACCAGCTCAATGCCATCATAGGAGCGCAGGAAACAGACGCCCACGTCCTTAGACAGCTGAACATTACCCCACCGTATGCCGACATCAGACGCACACTGTGTGGGGCCCAATCTACAGCTAGATGGAGCAGGCACAAGGAAAGAGGCTACCATCAGACTCTGCCATATTCTCAGATGAACAGGGAAGCCCGTATTTGGCTGAAGATAGTCTGCTCTTGCCTCATCCCGGGGGTACATATGACTGATGTAACCCGGGATCGTGTGTGCCTGGTGTACGCCCTGATGAAAGGGCTGGAGATTAATATCGGGGCGATCATTATATCTTCCATGAAGAGAGCCCGATTGCACCAGGGCCACATGTATGGTTTCGGTGGACTACTCACCACCTTTCTCTGGGGCCTCGATGTTGAGGAGGAGGCCCTCGATTATATCCCGCAGTTGGAGCGGCGGACCTTGGATGTGACTAAAACTAAGGCTCCCGACACCACCCACGGGCCAGTGCTGACACTTGCCGAGCGACACGCTCGTGATGACCAGTACATGGCGCGGATGTATGGGATGCAAATGCTCCAGCTAAGGATCGGTGGGAGACCAGCCACGGAGGAGGAGCTATGGCAGCTCGAGCTAGATTACCCGTTTGGCGAAAACGCCAGGACTCTGTGCCGAGTAGGGCCAGCCTTTGTAGAGCCCACTGATGATGACTGTTCGGGCTTTGTTAGATGGGTATTATATACCGACACGCAAGTGCACGTGGTCGAACAAGTAGTAAGTGGCTTTAGTAAGCCAAGTATCGATCCCTCAGAGACTCGGATTAAGTGAAGTTTGCTTAAGTATACTATACTATATTTAACTTCTAAATATGCTGACAACAACGTAACCAAAAAGTGAATAATTTGTTTTATAAATTTTATACTAAAACTACTAACAATTATCTACTTTGAATTTAAACTATGGATATGAGCATGCCGAGGTTATAGAACATGTAATGAAACTGATTATAATCATACATTGGTTAATCTTTTCTTCCAGTTGCTAGCCAAGAACATTAGCCAAGAGATTAAAACTCTCGTATTTAATCTCACTTAAGAATCATAAACCATCCGTCTACATTTCTGTGATCAAATGCAATTCATGACCTAGCAATTCAATTCCGGTTCCTAAATTGACTAATACGGCTTTCAAGTATATTTCTATCAGGAAAGCACATCAAAACTCAATTTTTCCAAATCAAGTAAAGAACAATATCCTATTAATTCACAACTTTCCATTTCGTGCTCTCTCGAGTGAAATCGGACTTTTTAGATGTACATTAATGTAGGCCACACACCAATGCGGTAGAAACAAGAATTAATAGAACAACATGGAAACAAAAATGGAAAACCATATAATTAATAATCAAAATTCATCACAAGTGTTCATAACCTCAGCAAGGAAGGGAATTAGCCACTCATTTGTGGATTAATCATCATCAAACGAGTGTTAATCATACAAAAAATTGAATTAGAGAAGAAAGAAAGAGAGAAAAAACCCTGAACTTTTCGTCCCTCAACTGCCTGTAACCCACGTCCTTGCTCCACCAAGTCTGAATTATGAAAAATGAACCTAAGTGTTCTATTTATACTAGTGGGAATTTTTCCCGGAATAACAAGCAACGTGTCACGGAGTGCATCGCGGAGCGCTGCCTCCGTGACACGCCGTGGACGCGGACCCTCACTGGAAATTAGTGGTCCGGGAATAAAGCACCAACGTGGCACGACGTGCAACGCGGAGGCTAGCCACCGTGCAACGGAGCTGTCGCGAGCCTCCACTGGAAATTGGTGAATTTTTCACCCTCCAAGCAGAATGCCTCCGCAATGGTAGCGTGACACGGCTCCATCGCGGAGCCCCTTTAATTTGTTCAGTCCAATGCTTTTTCCCTTGCTCGCATCCAAGTCCAACTCCGATATCCTCCAACATGCATTTTAGCTTCCCGAAATCACATTTTACCTACAAAACAATGCTAATCATGTTGGTTAGTATAAATTCACATTTTATTACCAATTACATGAAAATGTATACACATTGCTAGATAAACAAGGCGAAAATGATACGTTTGAGTATCACTTGGGCATATAAATCTGCCCAAGATCACTTACCCCACACTTAAATCCTTGTTCGTCCTCGAACAACAAACATACAATTCATGCAATTTACATCCCAACCTTCGCCATTATGGTGCGACAATTTGAGCTACGGTCATACCCATCATTCAATATTGCGAATTATCAAGAAAACATGCATGGTCTTAACAATGCAATGACCTTCAATACATTAAGACTTCCTAAACTTTAAGAATCGACTCTCGATATCGACAAACTCATGCAAATCAGCTAATCAAGATATCCGACACGAAAACCAATCTTTCATCAAGCATGTGCCCTCACAACTCAAGAGAATATTCCCCTTTTTGCTCATGCGACACACAAACATTCAAGTAGGGGCATGTAAAAATTAATTTCACTCTCTCTCCCAAAAGAATTCACATGCATCATGTCATGACCCATAAGCTTGCCCTTAGTGTATTACTCCACTAATATAAAGAAATGCAATGTAAGATCACGTAGGACTTTAATGGGATGTAATGGAAGCTATGGAACTAGTATATATTGGATTAGCCAATAATAGCCACTAGCATCCTTAAGCGCCTTTTCAACACATTCCGATCAACTCATGGACATTGTTTCTCTCTTTTCTCTTTTTTTTTTCATCATCCTATTCTTGATGATTTACCTTAGTATGGCCCATTTCATTAAGCACACTTGACACAATAACAAAGATTATTCATGCACCTTCATTATCGTTTATTTACAACCAGTGCATCTTCAACCTCTTCTTTTCTTTCCTCACTCTGCTTTTCTTTTTCTTTTCACCATTCTCACTCTTTGACACTTTGGGAACATTATTTTCACTTCTTAAGCGCTTAAGAGTTTTGTATAGACTTTACGGCTAATGAAAAGAAAGAATTAAGCTCAGTTTATACTTTTTGGACAAAAGAAAGAAATAATAGGCTAAAGGCTCAAAGGGCTGACTAGGGTATACAATCACATAAAGGGGGAGTATGACAAGAAAAAAAAATAGAAACTCTCGGTTAAAACAAAGAAATGCCTACATCCTTTCCTACAATACACCTCCTTCATTTCGTTTTGTACACACACCAGGCAAGTTCTAGACACTTCACAATAGCATGGAATAACAATACCTCACTTCACACTTTATGCACATGCTCAATTCAAGATGCATTCACAGACTCTTCAATCTGCTAATTACATGAATTCCAACATTAAGCCTCAATCACACTGAATCAAACTTTGCAGCCTAGGTATCTCAATATATTTACAAAATTGCATGCTTTCATACGAATCACCTTTGCATTTTGAATATCATGCACAACACGCAACCAAAAATTCACAACCATATAGTAACTACAGGTTCCGGGATGCAATCCACCAAAGAAAAAAACTGAAAATAAATTAAAATAAACTACTCCTAACGACTACATTTCCCTTAAGACGGTCGTCATCCATCCATCATAGAGAACAGTCACTAACTATGACGTCGGTTCAATGGGACCATTCTCGGTAAAAGAACCGAAAACAAACGCCGAGAAACCCAAAAATTAAAAAAAATTGAAAAATTTTGCAAAACATCGATCATTTCGATAGAAAAATTATTTCCAAAACTATTTTAAATATGAACAAAATATTTTCGCAAAATTTTTAAAAATATCGATCATTTCGATAAGCAAAAATATTTACAAAAATTTTACAGACTCAGCTGGCAACATCAACATTCCACAACACAAATCAATTCCACAAACATGTACAGATACAGACAAGTTGAAAATACACAACCACAGGGAAACATACATACAAAAATACAGAGGAAAGCATACAAGCAAACCAGCCCAGCCCATCACCTAACTAATCCCCACCCCACACTTAAACCGAGCACTGTCCCCAGTGTTCACAAAAATTAAATAGCACAAAGTCGGGTGGTGGAACTCCCTGATCAGTCAAAGTATTTCACTTCTTCATCAGGTGCTGCTGTCTCATCTCCCATGTCCGAGTCGCCTCCTTCGTCGTCATCGGACTCCACATCGGAGTCCTCCCGACGTGTCTCCTGGTTCGTGGGGACGTCATCGTCAGTGGGCTCTACAAAGGCTGGCCCCACTCGGCATAGAGCCCTGGCGTTTTTGCCAAATGGGTAATCTAGCTCGAGCTGCCATAGCTCCTCCTCCGTGGCTGGTCTCCCACCGATCCTGAGCTGGAGCATTTGCATCCCAAACATCCGCGCCATGTACTGGTCATCACGAGCATGTCGCTCGCCAAGCATCAGCACTGGCCCGTGGGTGGTGTCGGGGGCCTTAGTTTTGGTCACATCCAAGGCCTGCCGCTCCAACTGCGGGATATAATCCAAAGCCTCTTCCTCGACATCGAGTCCCCGGAGAAAGGTGGTGAGTAGTTCACTGAACCCATACCTGTGGCCCTGGTGTAATGGGGCTCTCTTTATGGCGGATATGATGACCGCCCCAACATTAATCTCCAGCCCTTTCATCATGGCATACACCAGGCAAACACGGTCCTGAGTCACATCAGTCATGTGTACCCCTGGGATTAGGCACGAGCAGACTATCTTCAGCCAGATTCGGGCTTCCTTGTTCATTTAAGAATATGGCAGAGTCTGGTGGTAGCCCCTTTCTTTATGTCTCCTCCATCTAGCTGTGGATCAAGCCCCACACAGTGTGCGTCTGATGTCGGCATACGGTGGGGTAATGTTCAGCTGGCGGAGAAAGTGGGCGTCTGTGTCCCGCGCTCCTATGATGGCATTTAGCTGTTGGGGTTCCAGAGTGACTATCTGCCCTCTGATTTTGATGGTGTGGCTTCTGATTGCCGGGTTCCAATTAGCATAGAACTCCCGGACCAAGTGCAGGTTGCATTCTTTGGGCTCCTGAAATATGAAACCGAGCCCAGCAGCCTCGATCCGTTGAACTATTCTCCTGTGCTAATGGCTCCCGTGCTATATGCTCCTCGGGGAAATATTTGTTCTCCTTGTGCTTGGCATACAACTTTTTTCCCCTCATCAGTCACCCATCTCATTCCGCATTGGCGGCGCTGGCCGCGTGGAATTGCTGGTGCAGCTGGGACTGCAGTGCCCAGTCTGAGTCTTTTCCTTCCGGTGCCTGAAGTTGATGCACCCTTACCTTTATCTTGCCTGCTTGCCATTTTACCTGTCAACACAAGTGAACAAGCTCAATGTCAAGCTAAATGAATATTAACTTCGTTTAAGGTCAGGTTACGCTAAGTTTACCCCACACTTAGTCCTTAGCTACAGTTACGATACTACAGCAAGAATCACTTTATTTACACCAAAATACCAGCCATACAAATCATGCTTAGTGCGTTCAAACGAGAATTCGACGGTATAACTTCTGCGTACTACTCAGACTTCATACAGCTAATCCCAATCACTACCATCGCTAGCATTTTAACCATTGCACTTAGCAAAGAAAAACAACGAAACAAAAACAACAACAAAATTGCTATACACATGCACCTATACAACCAACCAAATTTGAACAAAAATTCAACATTTTCCCAAACCCGAGAATTCGTCGTCAATTAACATTCAAACAATATTCTACAATGACTTATCTCATTTCACAAGTACACTCCGGCATAGAATTCACAAATTCAACACATTACCAACTTCAAATTCAACAACAAAGCCCTAGAATTGAATTTCGCAATCAACTTTGAATAATTCATGCAATCGACAAGTTCAAACAATCATTACAACATTCCGAACTTTTATCAATCAATAAATAACTCGAATTCATGCTTAATTTCAACTCAGGATTATTTATCTCACCTCCCATGCTTAATTTCGAATAAAATCGACAAAAACTTGAGAGAGAATCGGAAAACATACCTCGAAGTTGAAGAATCAAAGAAAACTTGGTAATTCATTGCCTTAAGCCGTGGCACGTTGGTGAGGGAGGGATTTTGGGATGTTTGGTCACGGAGGAAAATGAGAATGAGGGAAAAAAGGGAGAAATCGGGGTTTAAAAAGTAGAAAAACACGCGGGTCACCCGGCAACCCGGTGTGACCCGTCACAATTTATACGGCAACGTGTCACGGAGTGCATCGCGGTGCACTGCCTCCGTGACACGGAGCCATCGTGATAGCCTTCTGGAAATTTTAAAATTTTTGGATTACACCTCAACGTGTCACGGAGGGTAACGCGGAGGTCCTCCTCCGTGACACGGAGCTATCGCCCCAGCTCACTGTCTTCTACATTTTATTAATTTTCCATACCTCGCCTTTCCTTCATGATTCCGTGCACATTTTTCTCCGTTTGACCTGAAAATCATCTCACTAAACAAAATTGGTTAGAATATAGGTTTCACCTAACTAAAACAAAAAATACTAACTAAAACGAAAAATTTTGTAATAAATCAAGAAAAGAAAAAAAAAAGAAAAATTTATTTACACTTTACAAAATGAAAGAAAAAAATATTTTTTTCACGGGTTGCCTACCGTGCAGCGCCTGATTTACCATCGCGGCTCAACGTCATTTACGCTCAATTGTCCGCTAGGGTGATGGACGATTTCTCACGATCATTGTCCTTCCCCCGGTAGTGCTTACACCTATCTGGTGGTCTTCCCCTCAACTCTCGGGAATCATTCATCTGTTTAGCATTACCATGATCAATTACATTGATCACCGAGAATTCTTCATTCACCATAGGGAGCTTGGGTGCTTTGTACACATCGAACACCTCTACCTTGTCATATGCTCGCATTGTCAGTTGCCCCGCAGCTACATCGATTAATGCTTTCCCGGTTGCCAAGAAGGGTCGTCCCAAAATAAATGGGACTTCCGCGTCTGGTTCAAAATCCAGAACAATAAAATCTACCGGGAAAATTAGGTAGCCCACTTGCACTAGAACATCCTCAACAATGCCATCCGGCCTAGCTAAGGATCGATCCGCCAACTACAAGATTACGGTTGTAGGTCTAGGACTCCCTAGACCCAACTTTCTGAATACCGAAGATGGCATCAGATTTATGCTCGCTCCCAGGTCACACAATCCACGAGCTCGGATGCTCTGCCCAATAGTAAGCTGGATAGTAAAACTTCCAGGGTCTTTTAGCTTCGTGGGCAGTCTATTTTGGATCCGGGAAGTGCACTCCTCCGTCAAAGCCACCGTGGCATACTCAGTCAAACGAATTTTGTTGGCCACGATGTCTTTAATGTATTTGGCATATTTAGGCACTCCCTGCAAGACATCAACAAGAGGTAAGTTAACATGTACCTGTTTAAGCACCTCCATGAATTTCTTGAAACACGCCACCTCCTTGTGTTTCTTGAGTCGTTGAGGGAATGGGGGTGGAGGTCTTTCTGATTCAGCTTCTTTGGTTTTCCCCCTTTCCGAACTCTGCTCCCCCTCAACTTCTGCTGCTCCTAAATTTTGAGGTGGTCTTTCTGGTTCCACCTCCTTCAGCTGCAAACCACTCCTTGTGGTCACTGCATTTACCTGCTTCGGATTCGGATCCGTGTCGCTCGGCAGTCCTCCTCTGGACCTTGTATTTTGGGCACTAGGAAATTGCCCAAATTGATACTCAATCCTTTGTCGCTAACTGGTTATTTTTCACTTCGGCTGTCAATTTAACATAGTCAGCCTGCAATTGCGCTTGATTAGCGATCATGGTCTTGAACATCTCCTCAATGCTGGGTGATGGTGGTGGAGGAGGGGCATTGTTATTTCTGAATTGAGATTGGTAGTTCTGTTGCCCTCCTTGATTCCTTTGCATACCCTGACCCGAACTTTGGCCTTGATGGCTGTTGCTACCCCATGAAAAATTTGGATGATTCCTCCAATTTGAATTGTAGCTACTCTCATACTGCTGATGATTTCTTTGTGCATTACCCACAAAGTTTACCGAATCAGGATTTGCTCCACAGCACTCAGCTGAGTGCTTACTGCTTCCACACACTTCACACCACATTTGCTGGACCGCATTAACTGGAGTTGAAGGCTGGTTCAAAGTCATGTTGCTGAAGTGGTTGTTCAATTGATTCTGCAAGGCAGCTATCTGTGCAGCGATAGCTGTAAATCCATCCACTTCAAGCACTCCTGTTGCTTTCCTTGCCCCACCTCGTGATGAATCAGCATTCCATTCTGGATTGCCCTGTGAAATCTGGTTTAGCAAGGTATACAACTCCTCATAAGTCTTTTCCAGCGCTTGCCCTCCAGCTGCTGAATCTAGCAAAATTTTGGTATGGGGTTCCAAACCCTCAATAAATGTGTACACCAACACGTCATTAGACTGATGATGATGAGGACAGTCCCGCAACATGGATTTAAATCTCTCCCAGGCTTGATATAAATTTTCTCCCTCCCTCTGTTTGAAACTTAGAATTTGACTTGTAAGTCTTGCTGTTTTGCCAGAGGGAAAAAACCTTATCAAGAAATTTCGTGCAAGATCATCCCACATTGAAATAGAATTTAGTGGCTCAACTTTCAACCACCTCTTGGCTTCTCCGATTAATGAGAACGGAAATAATGTAAGCCGAACATAATCAGGTGACACTCCAGCGGGTATATAAGTGTCACTTATCTCCAAAAAGTTTTGAAGATGCTGTTGTGGGTCTTCATGAGGGAGACCGGTAAATTGCCCGCTTGTGTGCAACAGTTGCACCATATTTTGCTTGAGTTCAAATCTCCCTCCAGGCTCTGGTTTGCGGATACTGGATGTAACATTGTTGGCATGTGGGATTGCCACCTCGCGAACCGGCCTTACTGCTGCTTCTTCAGGCACTAACACTGCCCTCACAACCAGTGGATTTTGTTGCTCCATAATAGTCTGTCTGAGCAACTGCAGCTTCCTTTGTAGAGCTTCTCTCCGTTTACTATGAAATATACGTTCAGGCTCTATATAAGATTCCACCAGCTCTTTGTCTCTTGCCAGTGTTCACAGAAATTAAGTCTGCAAAATACAGGCTAAGACCAAGTTGTCAACACTTAAGAAAACAAAAATACAAATACAGTAAATTGACACTTAACACAATTTCACCAATAGCCAAGTCCCCGGCAACGGCGCCAAAAACTTGTTCGGGCTGTGTTAGATGGGTATTATATACCGACACGCAAGTGCACGTGGTCGAACAAGTAGTAAGTGGCTTTAGTAAGCCAAGTATCGATTCCTCAGAGACTCGGATTAAGTGAAGTTTGCTTAAGTATACTATACTATATTTAACTTCTAAATATGCTGACAACAACATAACCAAAAAGTGAATAATTTGTTTTATAAATTTTATACTAAAACTACTAACAATTATCTACTTTGAATTTAAACTATGGATATGAGCATGCCGAGGTTATAGAACATGTAATGAAACTGATTATAATCATACATTGGTTAATCTTTTCTTCCAGTTGCTAGCCAAGAACATTAGCCAAGAGATTAAAACTCTCGTATTTAATCTCACTTAAGAATCATAAACCATCCGTCTACATTTCTGTGATCAAATACAATTCATGACGTAGCAATACAATTCCGGTTCATAAATTGACTAATACGGCTTTCAAGTATATTTCTATCAGAAAAGCACATCAAAACTCAATTTTCCCAAATCAAGTAAAGAACAATATCCTATTAATTCACAACTTTCCATTTCGTGCTCTCTCGAGTGAAATCGGACTTTTTAGATGTACATTAATGTAGGC
Organism: Datura wrightii; assembly: GCA_035772735.1. Lineage (NCBI taxonomy): Eukaryota > Viridiplantae > Streptophyta > Magnoliopsida > Solanales > Solanaceae > Datura > Datura wrightii. The sequence goes on along the minus strand of JASDFA010000016.1, from coordinate 61,118,924 downwards.
CACACACCAATGCAGTAGAAACAAGAATTAATAGAACAACATGGAAAAAAAAATGGAAAACCATATAATTAATAATCAAAATTCATCACAAGTGTTCATAACCTCAGCAAGGAAGGGAATTAGCCACTCATTTGTGGATTAATCATCATCAAACAAGTGTTAATCATACAAACAATTGAATTAGAGAAGAAAGAAAGAGAGAAAAAACCCTGAACTTTTCGTCCCTCAACTGCCTGTAACCCACGTCCTTGCTCCACCAAGTCTGAATTATGAAAAATGAACCTAAGTGTTCTATTTATACTAGTGGGAATTTTTCCCGGAATAACAAGCAACGTGTCACGGAGTGCATCGCGGAGCGCTGCCTCCGTGACACGCCGTGGACGCAGACCCTCACTGGAAATTAGGGGTCCGGGAATAAAGCACCAACGTGGCACGGCGTGCAACGCGGAGGCTAGCCACCGTGCCACGGAGATGTCGCGAGCCTCCACTGGAAATTGGTGAATTTTTCACCCTCCAAGCAGAATGCCTCCGCGATGGCAGTGTGACACGGCTCCATCACGGAGCCCCTTTAATTTGTGCAGTCCAATGCTTTTTCCCTTGCTCGCATCCAAGTCCAACTCTGATATCCTCCAACATGCATTTTAGCTTCCCGAAATCACATTTTACCTACAAAACAATGCTAATCATGTTGGTTAGTATAAATTCACATTTTATTACCAATTACATGAAAATGTATACACATTACTAGATAAACAAGGCAAAAATGATACGTTTGAGTATCACTTGGGCATATAAATCTGCCCAAGATCAATGACGTCCCCACGGACGAGGGACGCGTCGGGAGGACTCCAATGTGGAGCCCGATGATGACGACGGAGGCGACTCGGACATGGGAGATGAGGCAGCAGCACCTGATGAAGAAGTGGAATACTTTGACTGATCAGGGAGTTCCACCACCCGATTATGTGCTATTTAATTTTTCTGAACACTGGGGACAGTGTTCGGATTAAGTGTGGGGTGGGAGTAGTGAGGTGCTAGGCTGGGCTGGTTTGTTTGTATGTTCTCCTCTGTTATTTTGTATGTTATGTTTCCCTGTGTTTGTGAATTTTTAAACTGTTCTGTATTTGTAAATATTTGTGGAATTGATGTGTGTTGTTGAATGTTGCCTTGCTTATCGAAATGATCGATATTTTTAAAATTTTTTTTTTAAAAATATTTTGTTCATATTTAAAATATTTTGTAAATAATTTTTCTATCGAAATGATCGATATTTTGCAAAATTTTTCTACTTTTTAATTTTGGGTTTCTCGGCGTTTGTTTTCGGTTCTTTTACCGAGAAGGGTCCCATTGAACCGAAGTCGTAGTTGGTGACTGTTCTCTATGATGGATGGATGACGACCGTCTTAAGGGAAATGTAGTCGTTAGGAGTAGTTTATTTTAATTTATTTTCAGTTTTTTTCTTTGGTGGATTGCATCCCGGAACCTGTAGTTACTATATGGTTGTGAATTTTTGGTTGCGTGTTGTGCATGATATTCAAAATGCAAAGGTGATTCGTATGAAAGCATGCAATCTTGTAAATATGTTGAGATACCTAGGCTGTAGAGTTCAATTCGGTGTGATTGAGGCTTAATGTTTAAATTCATGTAATTAGCTGATTGAAGAGTCTGTGAATACATCTTGAATCGAGCATGTGCATAAAGTGTGAAATGAGGTGTTGATATTCCATGCTATTGTGAAGTGTCTAGAACTTGCCTGGTGTGTGTACAAAACTAAATGAAGGAGGTGTATTGTAGGAAAAGATGTAGGCATTTCTTTGTTTTAACCGAGAGTTTCTATTTTTCTGGTCATACTCCCCCTGTCTGTGATTGTATACCCTAGTCAGCCCGTTGAGCCTTTAGCCTATTATTTCTTTCTTTTGTCCAAAAAGCTTAAACTGAGCTTAGTTCCTTCTTTTCATTAGCCGTAAAGTCTATACAAAACTCTTAAGCGCTTAAGAAGAGAAAATAATTTTCCCAAAGTGTCAAAGAGTGAAAATGGTGAAAAGAAAAAGAAAAGCAGAGTGAGGGAAGAAAAGAAAAGGTTGAAGGTGCACTGGTTATAAATAGACGATAATGAAGGTGCATGAATAACCTTTGTTATTGTGTCAAGTGTGCTTAATGAAATGGGCCATACTAAGGTAAATCATCAAGAATGGGATGATGAAAAAAAAGAAAAGAGAGAAACAATGTCCATGAGTTGATGGGAATGTGTTGCAATGGCGCTTAAGGATGCTAGTGGTTATTATTGGCTAATTCAATATATACTAGTTCCATAGCTTCCATTACAACCCATTAAAGTCCTACGTGATCTTACATTGCATTTCTTTATATTAGTGGAGTAATACGCTAAGGGAAAGCCTATGGGTCATGACATTATGCATGTGAATTCTTTTGGGAGAGAGAGTGAAATTGTTTTTACATGCCCCTACTTGAATGTTTGTGTGTCACATGAGCAAAAAGGGGAAGATTCTCTTGAGTTTTGAGGGCACATGCTTGATGAAAGTTGATTTTCGTGTCGGATATCTTGATTAGCTGATTTGCATGAGTTTGCCGATATCGAGAGTCGATTCTTAAAGTCTAGGAAGTCTTAATGTATTGAAGGTCATTGCATTGTTAAGACCATGCATGTTTTCTTGATGATTTGAAATATTGAATGATCGGTATAACCGTAGCTTAAATTGTCGCACTATAGTAGCTAAGGTTGGGATGTAAATTGCATGAATTGTATGTTTGTTGTTCGAGGACGAACAAGGATTTAAGTGTGGGGTAAGTGATCTTGGGAAGATTTATATGCCCAAGTGATACTCAAAAGTATCATTTTCACCTTGTTTATCTAGCAATGTGTATACATTTTCATGTAATTGGTAATAAAAAGTGAATTTATACTAACCAACATGATTAGCATTGTTTTGTAGGTAAAATGTGATTTCGGGAAGCTAAAATGCATGTTGGATGATATCGGAGTTGGACTTGGATGCGAGCAAGGAAAAAGGCATAGGACTGCACGAATTAAAGGGGCTCCGCGATGGAGCCGTGTCACGCTACCATCGCGGAGGCATTCTGCTTGGAGGGTGAAAAATTCACCAATTTCCAGTGGAGGCAGTGCTCCGCGATGCACTCCGTGACACGTCTCCTTATTCCGGGAAAAATTCCCACTAGTATAAATAGAACACTTAAGTGTATTTTTCATAATTCAGACTTGGTGGAGCTAGGACGTGGGTTACAGGCAGTTGAGGGACGAAAAGTTCAGGGTTTTTTCTCTCTTTCTTTATTCTCTAATTCAATTGTTTGTATGATTAACACTTGTTTTAGGATGATTAATCCACAAATGAGTGGCTAATTCCCTTCCTTGCTGAGGTTATGAACACTTGTGATGAATTTTGATTATTAATTATATGGTTTTTCATCTTTTTCTTCCATGTTGTTCTATTAATTCTTGTTTCTATTGCATTGGTGTGTGGCCTACAATAATGTACATCTAAAAAGTCCGATTTCACTCGAGAGAGCACGAAATTGGAAAGTTGTGAATTAATAGGATATTGTTCTTTACTTGATTTGGGAAAATTGAGTTTTGATGTGCTTTCCTGATAGAAATATACTTGAAAGTCGTATTAGTCAATTTAGGAACCGGAATTGTATGGCTAGAACATGACTTGAATTTGATCACAGAAATGTAGACGGATGGTTCATGATTCTTAAGTTAGATTAAATACGAGAGTTTTAATCTCTTGGCAATTGTTCTTGGCTAGCAACTGGAAGAAAAGATTAACCAATTTATGATGATAATCAGTTTCATTACATGTTCTTTAACCTCGGCATGCTCTTATTCATAGTCCAAATTCAAAGTAGATAATTGTTTGTAGTTTAGTATAAAATTTATAAAACAAATTATTCACTTTTTGGTTATTTAGTTGTCAGCATATTTAGAAGTAAAAATATAGTATACTTGAGCAAATTGCACTTAACCCAAGTCTCTGAGGGATCGATACTTGGCTTACTAAAGCCACTTACTACTTGTTCGACCACGTGCACTTGCGTGTCAGTTTTATAACCCCAACAATGCACCGAACACTGATGTCCCCAAGAGAAAGAAGTGAAGGATGCAAGCATGGGACGTCCCTAAGAGTTTCCTGGCTCTTGACACTTATAGTGCCCCTCTTGAGCAAGACCTTAATGATTCTACTCCTGCAATGTCGGGACATGTCTCTGAGGATGTGCCACCTCCTAGGTCTTCACCACCACCTCCTCTCTCTAGACTAAGTGGGCTCCAAAAGTTGGCCCAAATGACATATGCCAACGAAAACCAGCTTACCAAATTGGCCAAGAATTTTCTAGCCTTAATTCAAAGATCTGTCAAGAACACTATGAAGGATGTTTTTGACAACCTTAACAAGCTATGAAAAAGGGTGGATGTCATGGAAGGAGCAGTCACTTCACTTCGGGTAGACATGAAGGTGATAATGGGAAAAGCCCCTTTGATTAGCATGGATATGTGCTTCTTTGATGAAGCCATTGCTGTCTCACACTCTACTAAAGGCTCGATTGATGACCTGCTTGGGAGCTTAAAAGAGGATGAGGAGAGTGAGATGAAGGATGATGCCACTTCTTCAATATGGACTCAACGTGTTTTTTTTGAGTCCTTGGGCACAACTAACTCCTAAAAAGATGGCGCTGACACTAGCTCAAAACGAGTTTCCACGGTATGATGATTTAGAGATGGAACAGGGAGCTCTTTCCCCTTATCCTTTTTATTTAACATTGGGGACATTGTTTTATTTTTAGTTGGGACCGGAATGTTTTTGTTTAGTGTTTATGCCCTTGTCGGGCTTGGATGTTATGAATGTTTATTCTTATAAATTGATTCCATTATCGGGATTGTTTTGCAATTATTTTAACTTTTGACCCTTCGGGGCTTAATTCTTCTTGATATTATGATATAAGCTGACATATTGCCAGGTTGGTCTTACACGACAATTATTTTACTACCTGTGTCTTGCAATCACCTTTGTAAATAATAGACAGTTGAATAAACTGCAAGGATTTTCTTTATACCACGGTTCTTTCTCAAGAAGAAAATTTTTTCTTTTCTTGATTTTTTTGTCGAACTGGGCAACATTTCCCGATGATGGATTGAGAGACGACTTTCTTAAGGAAAAATGTAATGTTCTGATTTGTTTTTTTGAGTTGTTGTTTCACTTTTCTTGAGCAGCAACACCAAAAACTTTTTCCTTAGCAAAGGAATTTAAATAAAAAATTGAGAAAAAAGAGGCAAATGAAATTAAAAGGTATTTTCTTGTCATGATATCTACATTCATTATTTTTGTTTGTTTTTTGATTCACAAATGAGTTGTGTGAAACTCGAAATAATTTGTCAAAAGTCATACTTTGATGTTTAGAATAGCTATACTCCTTGGAAGTGTGATGCCTTGTGTGGTAAGGTTGTAGTTTGTTCTTATGTATGCATGTCATCTAGAACTTGCCCAGAATGTGATTCAAGATGAAATCCTAGATGTGTCTAAGCTTGGAAAATGACCTTAGGGACTCTTTGAATAATTACTTCACCAAAACAATGCCCTTCTTTAACATTGATCTTAATCTACCCTTTTTGAGCTTTAAACCTTTTTCTTGACAATCATATTACACACCTTTACCCTTCATGAATCCTCTACTGTAGCACCTGTTCCTCTCTAATTGCTAGTAATGAAAAAATGTAGGCTAAAAGCCTAAGATTTGGAGGTGTGTGCATTAAGGGGGAAAAGAGGAATGAGCTTCAATGTGAGGTAGCATCAAATGTTTAGTGTAAAAATGGCTACTTGAATCCTTTGATGAAAGAAAGAAAGAAAAGAATTTTAGTGGTGCTATCTCTTATCAAGTGAATGCTTAATGACGAAAATAATAGTGTCTACAAGGATGGATTTTGCGGAAAACCTGGATTGTGAAAATGTAAAATAAGGTGGAGTTGACTTAATGATGTGAGCGATGTATGATCTTGGGCAAATTTGTATGCCCAAGTGATACTCAAATGTGTCATTTTAGCCTTTTTTATCTATTGATGTTTATACATTCTCATATGATTGATAATAAAATGTGAATTTATACTAACCAACATGATTAGTGTTGTTTTGCAGGTGAAATATAATTTTTGGAAGCTAAAATGTGTGTTGGGAGAGATCGGGGTTGGACTCGGATGTTAGCAAGGGAAAAAGCACTTGAAGGTACAAATTAAAGGGGCTCCGCGATGGAGCTGTGTCACGCTGCCATCGCGGATGCCTTCTGCCTGGATATGGAATTTTTGCCAAATTCCAGTGAAGGTGCGTGTTGGGGCCGTGGCACATTGGCCTAGCCCCATGTTGCACGTCGTGCCACGTTGGGCCTGAATACCTGGAAAACCAAATTCCAGTAAGGCTCCGCGTCAGTGGCATGTCACAGAGGCAGTGCTCCGCGATGCACTCCGTGACACGTTGCTTGTTATTCCGGGAAAAATTCCCACCAGCATAAATAGAACACTTAGGTTCATTTTTAATTATTCTGACTTGGTGGAGCAAGAACGTGGGTTACAGGCAGTTGAGGGGACGAAAATCTCAGGGTGTTTCTCTATCTCCTTCTTTAATTCAATTGCTTGTATGATTAACACTCATTTAACGATGTTTAATCCACAAATGAGTGGCTAATTCCTCTTCTTGCTGAGGTTAAGAACAATTGTATTGAAATGTGTTTGTTGATAAATTGGGTTTTCATCTTTTCTTCCATGGTTGTTCTATTGATTCTTGTTCTTACTGCATTAATGTGGACAACGTTAATGTACATCTAAAAAGTCCGGTTTCACTCGAGAGAGCAAGCAATTGGAAAGTTGTGAATTAATAGGATATGATCTTTTCTTATTTTGGGAAAATTGAGAATTGATTTACCTTCAGGATAGAAATATACCTGAAAGTCATATTAGTCAATTAAGGAATCGGTTTCGTATGGATAGAACATGAATTTCATTTTATCACAGAAATGTAGGTGGACGGTTCATGCTTCTTAAGTTGGGTTAAATACGAGAGTTTTAATCCATTGACAATAATTCTTGACTAGCAACCAGAGGAAAGATTAACCAAAGTGAATCGTTAATTTGTTTCTATACATGTTCGTTTTAACCTCAGCATGCTCAAATTCATAGTTCAGACTCAAATTATATAATTGTTTTAGACTTAGTATAAAATTAGAAACCAAAGTATTAAACTTTTCTTTACACTGTTGTCTGCATTTTTAGAGTAAAGTATAGTGACACTTGAGTAGATTGTTACCCTCGCCCAGTCCCTGTGGGATCGATACTTGGCTTACTTAAGCCATTTTACTACTTGTTCGACCACGTGCACTTGCGTGTAGCTATATACCCAAAAGCACCTGAACATGTTTTTGGCGCCGTTGCCGGGGATTGGCAATTGGTGAATTTTTCTTAAGTGTTAATTTACTATATTCTTTTCTTAGTATTGACAACTTGGTCTTGGCCTGTATTTTGTAGATACTAATCTCTGTTGAACACTGGCAAGAGACAAGGAGCTGGTGGACTCATATTTAGAGCCTGAAAGACAATTTCATCATCAAAGGAGAGAAGCTCTAGAGAAAAAGCTGCAGTTGCTCAGACAAACAATCATGGAGCAACAACAGAATCCACCAGTTGTAAGGGCAATGTTAGTGACCGAGGAAATGGCAGCTAGGCCGGTCCGCGAGGTGGCAATCCCACATGCTAACAATGTCACATATAGCATCCGCAAACCTTAGCCAGGAGGGAGGTTCGAGCTCAAAAAAAATATGGTGCAATTGCTGCACACCAGCGGGCAGGTCATAGGTCTCCCTCATGAGGATCCACAACAGCATCTCCAAAATGTTTGGGAGATAAGTGACACTTACATCCCCGCTGGAGTGTCATCAGATTATGTCAGGCTTACGTTGTTCCCATTTTCACTACTGGGAGAAGCCAAGAGGTGGTTGAAAGCTGAGCCACCTAATTCTATTACTACGTGGGATGATCTTGCAAGGAAATTCTTGATACAATTTTTTCTATCCGGTAAAATAGCAAGACTTAGAAGTCAAATTCTAAGTTTTAAACAGAGAGAGGGAGAGAATCTGTATCAAGCTTGGGAGAGATTCAAGTCTATGTTACAGGATTGTCCTCATCATCATCAATCCAATGATGTGCTGGTGCACACTTTTATAGAGGGTTTGGAACCCCATACAAAGATCTTGCTAGACTCGACAGCTAGGGGACAAGCACTGGAGAAAACTTATGAGGAGCTGTATACCTTGTTAAATCGTATTTCGCAGGGAAATCCGGAGTGGAATGCTGATTCGTCAAGAGGAGGAACAAGGAAAGCAGCAGGAGTCCTAGAAGTGGATGGTTTTACAGCTATTGCTGCACAGATAGTTGCTTTACAGAATCAACTCAACACCCACTTCAGTAACATGACAATGAAACAGACTCAAGCCCCAGTGAATGTAGTGTAGCAGATTTGGTATGAAGTGTGCGGGAGTAGTTAGCACTCAGCTGAGTGTTGTGGAGCAAATCCTGATTCGGTGAACTTTGTGGGAAATGTACAGAGGAACAACCACCAACAGTATGGCAACAGTTACAATTCCAACTGGAGGAATCACCCGAATTTCTCTTGGGGTAGCAACAACCATCAAGGGCAAAGTTCGAGTCAGGGGGCGCAAAGGAATCAAGGAGGGCAGCAGAACTATCAGGCACAATATAGAAACAACAATGCACCTCCTCCGCCACCATCACCCAACATTGAGGATATGTTCAAGACAATGATAGCTAACCAAGCTCAGTTGCAGGCTGACTATGTGAAATTGGCAGCCGAGGTAAAGAACAACCAGTTAGCTACTAAGGCACTTGAATATAAATTTGGGCAATTTGCTGGAGCCCAAAACACCAGGCCTAGAGGAGGACTCCCAAGCGACACAGATCCCAATCCCAAAAAAGTGAATGCAGTGACCACAAGGAGTGGTTTGTAGCTTAAAGAGGTGGAACCAGAAAGACCACCTCAACAATCGGGAGCAGCAGAAGTTGAGAGGGAGCAATTTGATGAGAGTGGGACAAAAAAGGAGGCTGCATCAGAAAGACCACCTCCCCCGTTCCCTCAAAGATTAAAGAAACACAAGGAGGAGGCGTGTTTCAAGAAATTCATGGAGGTGCTGAAATAGGTACATATTAACTTACCTCTTGTTGATGTTTTGCAGGGAGTGCCGAAGTACACAAAGTACATTAAGGACATCGTGGCGAACAAAAGTCGATTGACTGAGTATGCTACGGTGGCTCTCACGGAGGAGTGCACTTCCCGGATACAAAACCGGTTTCCCACAAAGCTCAAGGATCCTGGGAGCTTTACTATACAAATTACCATTGGGCAGAGTATCCGAGCTCGCGGATTATGTGATTTGGGAGCGAGCATTAATTTGATGCCTTCATCGATATTCAAGAAGTTGGGTCTGGGGAGTCCTAGCCCAACAACAGTGATCTTGCAACTAGCGGATCGGTCCTTAGCCAGACCTGATGGCATTGTGGATGATGTGCTGGTGCAAGTGGGCTCCCTTATCTTCCCGGTAGATTTTGTCGTGCTGGATTTTGAGCCAGACGCGGAAGTCCCATTTATTTTGGGACGTCCTTTCTTGGCTACCGGGAAAGCGCTGATTGATGTAGCTGCAGGGTAGCTAACCATGCGAGCACATGACAAGGTGGAAGTGTTTGATGTATACAAGGCCACCAAGCTCTCGACTGTGTATGAGGAACTCTCGGTGATCAACGTGATTGATCGAGCTGATGATGCGCAGATAGTTGAATCACGAGAGTTATTGGGAAAACAATCGGAGCGATGTAAGCACTACTGGGGTGAGGACGGCGGTCGAGAGAAAACGTCCGTCACCCTAGAAGATGACTGAGCAGAATGACGTCGAGCCGCGACGGTAAACCAGGCGCTGCACGGGAGGCAACCCGTCAAATTTTTCTTTGTTAAATGTGAATAGATTTCATAAAAAAAAAAAGAAAAAAAAGAATTTTTTTTTTTTATTAACAACAAAATTTTTAGTTTGTATTTATTTTTATTTTTAGTGAAACCTATAATTCTAACCAATTTCTTGTAGTAAGATGAATTGAAGGTTAAACGGAGGATAAATATGCAAAGGATCGCAAAGGAAAGTCCGAGGTATGAAAAATAATAAAAAGTGGCAAAAACAGTGAGCTAGGGCGATGGCTCCATGTCACGGAGGAGGGCCTCCGCGTTACCCTCCGTGACACGTTGAAGGTAATTCTGGAATTTTTACAAATTCCAGAACACCTGCGTGATGGCTCCTTGTCACGGAGGGCATGCTCCGCGTTACCCTCCGTGACACGTTGAGGTGTATATCGCGACGGGTCACACCGGGTCGCCGGGTGACCCGCGCGAAATTTCCACTTTTTAACCCCGATTTCCCCTCATTTTTCCTCATTTTTCATATCCCCTGCGACCAACATCCCAAAAACCCCTTCCCCCTCAACGTGACACGGACTTAGGCACATAATTTCATCAAGTTTTTGTCATTTCTTCGAATTCAAGGTATGTTCTTCAACTCTATCTCAATTCTTGTCGAATTGTTTCAATGTTGAACATGTGATATAAGTAAAATTTGCCCTAAGTAGAAATTAAGCTTAAATTCAATTGAATTATTGTTGATTGACGTTCAGAGTATCATTGTCATTGCTTGAGCTCGATAATTACATAGCTTAATCGAATTTTTGATAAAATCATAGCTAGGGCTTGACTTTGAGTTTGAAATGGAAAAATTGAGTTGAACTATGGAAATTCTTACTGGGTTGTGCATGTTGGGTGAGATGAGTCGGTTGTGCTAACTGTTAATATGCAAAAAGACCGACGGATTCTCGGGGTAAGGAAATATGGGAAATTGCAAGAAATGGGTGAATTGTATAGGTTCATGTAGATAAATTATTTTTGTTTTTGTTTCTTTGTTTCTCCTTGCTAAGTGCTACGTGATAAAATGTTATTGATGGTAATGATTGTGGTTAGTTGTACGAAGTCTGAGTAGTACATAAAATATATACCGTCGAATTCTCTGAATGGACTAAGCATATTTGTTATGTTTTGTTGTTTGTTTGTGGATATAAGTACGATCTTGCTATAATGTTGTGATTTTGGCTAAAGACTAAGTGTGGGGTAGCCTAGCTTGACCCAACCTTCATCGAAGCTAATTTTAATTGGCTTAACATTGAACTTGTCTGTTTGGTTTGACAGGAACAATGGCAAGCAGGCAAGATAAGGGAAAAGGCGCATCAACATCCGGTGTCGGAAGAAAAAGAATCAGACTGGGCACAGCAGTCCCAGCAGCACCAGCGGTTCCACGCGGCCAACGCCGTCAATACGGAACCAGATGGGTGACAAAGGACGGGAAGAAATGGTACGCAAAGCACAAGGAAAGCAAATACTTCCCCGAGGAACACATAGTAAGGGAACCGTTGGCACAAGAGTTCCCCAGGATTGTCCATAGGATCGAGGCAGCCGGGCTGAAATTCATCTTTGAAGAGCCCAAGGAATGCAACTTGCACTTGATTCGGGAATTCTAAGCCAACTGGAACCCGACTCTCAGAAGTCACACCATCAAAATAAGGGGGCAAATAGTCACTTTTGAGCCCCACCACCTTAATGCTATCCTAGGGGCACGGGACACAGACGCCCATGTGCTTCGACAGCTGAATATCACTCCACCATATGGGGACATCAGACGCACTTTGTGTGGAACACGGTCGACAGCTCGGTGGAGCAGGCATAAGGAGAGGGGCTACCATCAGACTTTGCCCTACTCACAGATGAACAGGGAAGCCAGGATATGGCTTAAGATCGTATGTTCCTGCCTAATCCCGGGGGTGCATATTGATCTTGGGCAAATTTATATGCCCAAGTGATACTAAAAAGTACCATTTTAGCCTTGTTTATCTATCAATGTGTATAAATTCTCATTTAATTGGTAATAAAATGTGAATTTATACTAGCCAACATGATTAGCATTGTTTTGCAGGTAAAATGTAATTTCGGGAAGCTAAAATGCATGTTGGAGGATATCGGGGTTGGACTTGGATGCGAGCAAAGGATAAGACATTGGACAGCATAAAATAAAGGGGCTCCGCGATGGAGCCGTGTCACGTTGCCATTGCGGAGGCCTTCTGCCTGGATGGGAATTTTCAGCCCAAATCCAGTGTGGGTTCGCGATAGGTCCGTGGCACGGTGGCTTGGCTCCGCGTTTCACGCCGTGCCACGTTGGGATTTATTTCCTGGACCCCCAGTTCCAGTGAAGGTCCGCGTCCGTAGTGTGTCACGGAGGCAGTGCTCCGCGATGCACTCCGTGACACGTTGCTTGTTATTCCGGGAAAAATTCCCACCAGTATAAATAGAACACTTAGGTTCATTTTTCAATATTCTGACTTGGTGGAGCAAGAACGTGGGTTACAGGCAGTTGAGGGAACGAAATTATCAGGGTTCTCTCTTTCCTTCTTCTTTAATTCAATTGCTTGTATGTTTAACACTCATTTAACGATGTTTAATCCACAAATGAGTGGCTAAATCCTCTTCTTGCTGAGGTTATGAACAATTGTAGTGAAATGGATTGTTGATCATAGTGGGTTTTCATCTTTTCTTCCATGTTGTTCTATTAATTCTTGTTCTTACTGCATTAATGTGTGGCCTACGTTAATGTATATCTAAAAAGTCCGGTTTCACTCGAGAGAGCAAGAAATTGGAAAGTTGTGAATTAATAGGATATGATCTTTTCTTGGTTTGGGAAAATTGGGAATTGATTTACTTTCAGGATAGAAATATACCTGAAAGTCGTATTAGTCAATTTAGGAACCGGGTTTGTATGGCTAGAACATGAATTGCATTTAATCACAGAAATGTAGGTGGATGGTTCATGATTCTTAATTGAGGTTAAATATGAGAGTTTTAATCTCTTGGCAATTGTTCTTGGCTAGCAACTGGAGGAAAAGACTAACCAAATTATATCGATAATTAATTCCATTACATGTTCGTTTAACCTCAGCATACTCTCATTCAGAGTTCAGACTCACATTAGATAGTTATTCTAGATTTAGCATAAAAATTATAAAACTAAATATCAAACTTTTGGTTACACTATTGTCTGCATTTTTAGAATCGAAATATAGTACACTTGAACAGATTGCACTTCATCCCAGTCCCTCTGGGATCGATACTTGGCTTACTTAAGCCACTTTACTACTTGTTCGATCACGTGCACTTGCGTGTAGTTATATACCCATATAACGCAGACCGAACAAGTTTTTGGCGCCGTTGCCGGGGACTTGGCAATTGGTGAATTAGTTATAAGTGTTAATTTACTTTATTTTTGTTTTCTTAGTGTTGACAACTTGGTCTTAGTGTTTGTTTTAATTCTTCTTTATTTTATTTTATTTTTCTGCTTGTTCCTATACCCTCATTGACATGACATCATGGAATACAAATGTTTTAAATGGTGGATACTCATATTTTGGTGAATCTTGTATGAATTGCGGAGGACCCCACTTGTGGCAACATTGTAACACGTGCAATATATGTGGTGGTCAAGATGGCCATTGGGATGGCTGTCCGAATGCATATTCCCCTCCCCCAAGCCCCTACTATGATCCTTCTATTGTTTTTTCTGAATATAGGCATGCTGAAAATGAGGACTTGGGATGCCAAGCTCGATTAGAAGACATGCTGAAACAACTCTTGCAACAATCAGAAGCAATGAAGGAGGCGATGGCAGTATTGAGAATTCAGCAAGAAGAGAATGCAGAGACTCTAGAAAGGATGAGCATCAAATTCACGGAGATGATTGCTGAGGCTGAATCTTGTCATAAATCGCAAGTGACAGTTTTAGCCGATATTCAAGAGGAACTACAAGAGGAAGACAAGGGTGAATTTTTGGATGAAGCCCAACAATTAGAATCTATTGAGTGTCCCCGTGATGGGCTCACACTTATGGAAAATCCATTCAGGGAAGAAGAGATAGAGTATCCCCCATTTGACATCAATGGAGAGATAGATGTCGATGCTGAGAAGGTGTATACAAGTAAGGAGGTCAAGCACAAGGCATTTTCAGAGTTGAGGTTTATTGGACCACACTCGACGCATTTCTCGACATTAAGTTTTGTTGAAAACATAGAAATAGAGTCTTCCAAGCTTATAGAGAAATGTCTAGAGGAGGACCAAGCCCCGTATATTTTGAAATTTGCTAACTCAGAGAGACAAAATGACTTCGCTTACTTAAGGGCCAATAGGTTCAAAAGGAAACATCTACTGCTTGGTCCTTACAATTTTTCACCACCACCCTTGGAGCATAAGAGGAAATTAGAGAAGAAATTAGGGGTGAGATTAATATCCTCAAGGTGGAGGAAAAAGCTGTGAAACTGGATACGTCGTGCCGCGACGTAAAATTAGGCGCTGCTTGGGAGGCAACCCAAGGGTACCATGCGTACCATTTTAATTTCTTGCATTTAAGTTGATTTCATTTATTTTTCATCTTGTGTTATTTTGGTGGAAAGTTAAGCACAGATGGAGGGGAAGTCTGAGTACCCGTGGAGGAGGAAGCTAACAAGCATGGAAGAGAAAAAGTGTGGGGTCGAACACCCACTTGTGGAAAGTTGAAGAAAGACATGTTGTTAGCTAGGCCTAAAGGCCTCAGGGAGTATTTCTCACCCTTTTTAAATTTTAATTTGATGCTATGAGGACATAGCATGATTTAAGTGTGGGGTGAGGGAAATTTCAAGGGAAATTTCAAATTTTTGTGCTTAACGATTTTTGGTGAATGTAATGCTTGTGAGAAAACTGAAAAATTTTTTGTGAGTTAAGCATGAATTCATCACCCATTGATTTTTCTTTTCGGTTCTTTTCCGACGGGGGGTCTTTGAACCGAAGAAGAAAAAATTTTCTTTTTCTTTCTTTCCTTTGTCTGTATATAGTGTTTTTAGTCATAGTTAGGATCTGTTTCCGACATGGATGGATGATGACCGTCTTGAGGAAAAATTAGTCGGTAGGTGTTGGGTTTTTGAAACCATAACTAATTGGTGCTTGATGTTCTTTTTATGTGCTATACATGGTTGTAAGATGCAAGTATGTTCAGTGTTAAGCATGCAAGTGTATAACTTTGTTTGAGACACTTAGGCTCTTGAATTTGACTCAATATGATTGAAGCTTAATCTGAATTCTTGTGATTAGCTGAGTAAGAGTCTACTGAATGTGTCTTGAATTGAGCATGTGCCATAAGTGTAAGGTTTTTGAGTATTTTGTGCTATTATGAAATGTCTAGAACTTGCCTGGTGTGTATATAAAATGAAATGAAGGATGTGAATTGTAGGAGATGATTTAGGCATTTCTTTGAATGAACCAAACTTTTTATCCCTCATTATACCTACCTTGAAAAATTAATCCTAGTTAACCCCATTGAGGCTTGAGCCTATTCTTTGACAGCTGCAACATAAGCTTAATCCTTTTTCTTTCATTAGCCTTGAAATTGAACCAAAACTCCTAAGCACTTAAAGGAAGAATCCGAAAGAGTAAAGGAGTGAGAAGAATGAAAAAGAAGGGAAAGTAGCAATTGTAAGAGTTGACAAAGGTCGAGGGTGCACTTGTTTGAATATGGGTGAGTATTAGTAGGGAGTAAGAAAATAAATAAATGAAAAGTTACTTATAGAACTCCTTACTAATAAGCTAAAAGTGCCTAAAGAAAGGGGGGAACAAAAGAGGAAAAAGAAAGATGAAAAGAGAAAAAGGTGAAGTGAAGGAAGGGAAGTTTGTAATGAAGGCGTGATGTATTAAAAGCGCTTACGAAAGATAGTTACTAATACTGGCAATAATAGTACCTACCCGCACCTGAGTTACATTACAACCTAAAAAGTCCTACTTGATCTTACATTCATACATCCTTAAATTAGTGGAATAAAATACTAAGGGCAAGCTTATGGGTCATTACATAATGCATATGAATTCTTTGTGAGAGTGAGCGTAATTCTATTCATGTACCCACACATGTTGTGATGTAAAAAATTGTTTTTGCGTGTGATTGGGTAACTCTCTTCCCGTGAGGGGCACATGTTGAATGAAGGATATAATGCATGTGGGATTTCTTAATCAGTTGATTTGCATGAGTTTGCTAAGATTGAGAGTCGATTCTTGAGGATAAGAGGTCTTAACATCGTTGTATTTCATTTATGTGATTAAATTGTGCATGCTCTATTTGTAGCTTGTTATCTTACGTAATCGTTATAGCTGTAACTTGAATTATCGTGCTAAACTAGTTATGTGGGAGTCTCCATATGCATGATATGTAAAAGGTTGTTCGAGGACGAACAAGGCTTTAAGTGTGGGGTTGTGATCATGGGAAAAAATAGCATGCCCGAGATACGCTTTATGACTTAAATTAGTCTTGTTTATCTAAGTTATTGTATACATTTTTATCTAATTTTATATGAAGTAAAGATATGTGCTAAACAACATGATTAGCCTTTGTTTTGTAGGTTTTGATGACTTTTGAGTAAATAATCCATGAGTTGGTGAAGTAGAGGCTTGGAAATGGAATTAACACGTGAATATCGGCAAAGAGGAGGCACAAAACAGCCCACCGGCGCATCGGCAACGTGCCACGGTAGGCAGGCTGATCACAACAGCTCACCTGCACGTTGGCAACGTGCCACGGCAGGTTGGCTGCGCGACCAAGAGGTGCCAACGCGCTGCCAACGCGGCATGGTGCTGCTAGGGCCAAGTTCGGGTGATTTCCAAAGAGCTTCCGCATCCGTAGCGTGTCACGGAGGTATTGCTCCGCGATGCACTCCGTGACCCGTTGCTTGTTATTCCGGGAAAAAGTCTCACTACTGTAAATAGCACACTTAGGTTCATTTTTCATAATTCAGACTTGGTGGAGCAAGGACGTGGGTTACAGGCAGTTGAGGGACGAAAAGTTCAGGGTTTTTTCTCTCTTTCTTTCTTCTTTAATTCAATTGCTTGTATGATTAACACTCATTTTATGATGATTAATCCATAAATGAGTGGCTAATTCCTCTCCTTGCTGAGGTTATGAGCAATTGTGATGAAATTTGATTATTGATTATCTGGTTTTTCATCTTTCCTTCCATGTTGTTCTATTAATTCTTGTTCTTACTGCATTGGTGTGTGGCCTACATTAATGTACATCTAAAAAGTCCGATTTCACTCGAGAGAGCACGAAATTGGAAAGTTGTGAATTAATAGGATATTGTTCTTTACTCGGTTTGGGAAAATTGAGTTTTGATTAACTTTCTGGATAGAAATATACCTGAAAGTCATATTAGTCAATTTAGGAACCGGAATCGTATGGCTAGGACATGAATTTCATTTGATCACATAAATGTAGACGGATGGTTCATGATTCTTAAGTGAGGTTAAATACGAGAGTTTTAATCTCTTGGCAAATGTTCTTGGCTAGCAACTGGAAGAAAAGATTAACCAATTTATGATGATAATCAATTTCATTACATGTTCGTTTAACCTCAGCATGCTCTTGTTCATAGTTCAGATTCAAAGTAGATAATTGTTCTTAGTTTTAGTATAAAAATTTATAAAACAAACTATCAACTTTTTGGTTACATTGTTGTCTGCATTTTCAGAAGTAAAATATAGTATACTTGAGCAAATTGCACTTAATCCAAGTCTCTGTGGGATCAATACTTGGCTTACTAAAGCTACTTACTACTTGTTCGACCACGTGCACTTGCGTGTCGTTTTATACCCCACAAATCACGCGAACAAGTTTTTGGCGCCGTTGCCGGGGACTTGGCAATTGGTGAATTTGTTTTAAGTGTTAATTTACTGTTTTTTTTGTTTTCTAAGTGCTGACAACTTGGTCTTAGTGTTTGTTTTAATTCTTCTTTATTTTATTTTATTTTTCTGCTTGTTCGTATACCCTCATTGGCATGACATCATGGAATACAAATGTTTTAAATGGTGGATACTCATATTTTGGCGAATCTTGTATGAATTGCGGAGGACCCCACTTGTGGCAACACTGTAACACGTTCAATATATGTGGTGGTCAAGATGGCCATTGGGATGGCTGTCTGAATGCATATTCCCCTCCCCCAAGCCCCTACTATGATCCTTCTGTTGTTTTTTCTAAATATAGGCATGCTGAAAATGAGGACTTGGGACGCCAAGATCGAATAGAAGACATGCTGAAACAACTCTTGGATCAATCAGAAGCAATGAAGGAGGTGATGACAGTATTGAGAATTCAGCAAGAAGAGAATGAAGAGACTCTAGAAAGGATGAGCATCAAATTCACGGAGATGATTGCTGAGGCTGAAGCTTGTGATAAATCGCAGGTGATAGTTTTAGCCGATATTCAAGAGGAACTACAAGAGGAAGACAAGGGTGAATTTTTGGATGAAGCCTAACAATTAGAATCTCTTGAGTGTCCCTGTGATGGGCTCACACTTATGGAAAATCCATTCAGGGAAGAAGAGATAGAGTATCCCCCATTTGACATCAATGGAGAGATAGATGTCGATGCTGAGAAGGTGTATACAAGTAAGGAGGTCAAGCACAAGGCATTTTAAGAGTTGAGGTTTATTGGACCACACTCGACACATTTCTCGACATGAAGTTTGGTTGAAAACATAGAAATAGAGTCTTCCAAGCTTATAGAGAAATGTCTAGAGGAGGACCAAGCCCCGTATATTTTGAAATTTGCTAACTCAGAGAGACAAAATGACTTCGCTTACTTAAGGGCCAATAGGTTCAAAAGGCAACATCTACTGCTTGGTCCTTACAATTTTTCACCACCACCCCTGGAGCATAAGAGGAAATTAGAGAAGAAATTAGGGGTGAGATTCATATCCTCAAGGTGGAGGAAAAAGCGGTGAAACTGGATACGTCATGCCGCGACGTAAAATTAGGCGCTGCTTGGGAGGCAACCCAAGGGTACCATGCGTACCATTTTAATTTCTTGCATTTAAGTTGATTTTATTTATTTTTCATCTTGTGTTGTTTTGGTGGAAAGTTAAGCACAGATGGAGGGGAAGTTTGAGTACCCGTGGAGGAGGAAGCTAACAAGCATGGAAGAGAAAAAGTGTGGGGTCGAACACCCACTTGTGCAAAGTTGAAGAAAGGCATGTTGTTAGCTAGGCCTAAAGGCCTCAGGGAGTATTTCTCACCCTTTTTAAAATTTAATTTGATGCTATGAGGACATAGCATGATTTAAGTGTGGGGTGAAGGAAATTTCAAGAGTAATTTCAAATTTTTGTGTTTAACGATTTTTGGTGAATGTAATGCTTGTGAGAAAACTGAAAATTTTTTTGTGAGTTAAGCATGAATTCGACACCCATTGGTTTTTCTTTTCGGTTCTTTTCCGACGGGGGGTCTTTGAACCGAAGAAGAAAAAATTTTCTTTTTCTTTCTTTCCTTTGTCTGTATATAGTGTTTTTAGTCATAGTTAGGGACTATTTCCGACGATGGATGGATGATGACCGTCTTGAGGAAAAATTAGTCGGTAGGTGTTGGGTTTTTGAAACCATAACTAATTGGTGCTTGATGTTCTTTTTATGTGCTATACATGGTTGTAAAATGCAAGTATGTTCAGTGTGAAGCATGCAAATGTATAACTTTGTTTGAGACACTTAGGCTCTTGAATTTGACTCAATATGATTGAAGCTTAATCTGAATTCTTGTGATTAGCTGAGTAAGAGTCTACTGAATGTGTCTTGAATTGAGCATGTGCCATGAGTGTAAGGTTTTTGAGTATTCTGTGCTATTATGAAATGTCTAGAACTTGCCTGGTGTGTATATAAAATGAAATGAAGGATGTGAATTGCAGGAGATGATTTAGGCATTTCTTTGAACGAACCAAACTTTTTATCCCTCATTATACCTACCTTGAAAAATTAATTCTAGTTAACCCCATTGAGCCTTGAGCCTATTCTTTGACAGCTGCAACATAAGCTTAATCCTTTTTCTTTCATTAGCCTTGAAATTGAACCAAAACTCCTAAGCGCTTAAAGGAAAAATCCGAAAGAGTAAAGGAGTGAGAAGAATGAAAAAGAAGGGAAAGTAGCAATTGTAAGAGTTGAGAAAGGTCGAGGGTCCACTTGTTTGAATATGGGTGAGTATTAGTAGGGAGTAAGAAAATAAATAAATGAAAAGTTACTTATAGAACTCCTTACTAATAAGCTAAAAGTGCCTAAACAAAGGGAGGAACAAAAGAGGAAAAAGAAAGATGAAAAGAGAAAAAGGTGAAGTGAAGGAAGGGAAGTTTGTAATGAAGGCGTGATGTATTAAAAGCGCTTACGAAAGATATTCACTATTACTGGCAATAATAGTACCTACCCGCACCTGAGTTACATTACAACCTAAAAAGTCCTACTTGATCTTACATTCATACATCCTTAAATTAGTGGAATAAAACACTAAGGGCAAGCTTATGGGTCATTACATAATGCATGTGAATTCTTTGTGATAGTGAGCGTAATTCTATTCATGTACCCACACATGTTGTGATGTAAAAAATTGTTTTTGCGTGTGATTGGGTAACTCTTTTCCCGTAAGGGGCACATGTTGAATGAAGGATATAATGCATGTGGGATTTCTTAATCAGTTGATTTGCATGAGTTTGCTAAGATTGAGAGTCGATTCTTGAGGATAAGAGGTCTTAACATCGTTGTATTTCATTTATGTGATTAAATTGTGCATGCTCTATTTGTAGCTTGTTATCTTACGTAATCATTATAGCCGTAACTTGAATTATCGTGCTAAACTAGTTATGTGGGAGTCTCCATATGCATGATATGTAAAAGGTTGTTCGAGGACGAACAAGGCTTTATGTGTGGGGTTGTGATCACGGGAAAAAATAGCATGCCCGAGATATGATTTATGACTTAAATTAGTCTTGTTTATCTAAGTTATTGTATACATTTTTATGTAATTTTATATGAAGTGAAGATATGTTCTAACAAACATGATTAGCCTTTGTTTTGTAGGTTTTGATGACTTTTGAGTAACTAATCCATGAGTTGGTGAAGCAGAGGCTTGGAAACAGAATTAACACGCGAATGTCGTCAAAGAGGAGGCACAAAACGGCCCACCGGCGCGTCGGCAACGTGCCACGGCAGGCAGGCTGATCACAACAGCTCACCTGCACGTTGGCAACGTGCCACGACAGGTTGGCTGCGCGACCAAGAGGTGCCAACGCGCTGCCCAAGCAGCGTGACACGCTGCCAACGCGGCAGGGTGCTGCCAGGGCCAAGTTCGGGTGATTTCCAGAGAGCTTCCACGTCCGTAGCGTGTCACGGAGGCATTGCTCCGCGATGCACTCCGTGACATGTTGCTTGTTATTCCGGGAAAAAGTCCCACTACTATAAATAGCACACTTAGGTTCATTTTTCATAATTCAGACTTGGTGGAGCAAGGACGTGGGTTACAGGCAGTTGAGGGACGAAAAGTTCAGGGTTTTTTCTCTCTTTCTTTCTTCTTTAATTCAATTGCTTATATGATTAACACTCATTTTATGATGATTAATCCACAAATGAGTGGCTAATTCCTCTCCTTGCTGAGGTTATGAACAATTGTGATGAAATTTGATTATTGATTATCTGGTTTTTCATCTTTCCTTCCATGTTGTTCTATTAATTCTTGTTCTTACTGCATTGGTGTGTGGCCTACATTAATGTACATATAAAATGTCCTATTTCACTCGAGAGAGCACGAAATTGGAAAGTCGTGAATTAATAGGATATTGTTCTTTACTCGGTCTGGGAAAATTGAGTTTTGATTAACTTTCTGGATAGAAATATACCTGAAAGTCGTATTAGTTAATTTAGGAACCGGAATCGTATGGCTAGGACATGAATTTCATTTGATCACAGAAATGTAGACGGATGGTTCATGATACTTAAGTGAGGTTAAATACGAGAGTTTTAATCTCTTGGCAAATGTTCTTGGCTAGCAACTGGAAGAAAAGATTAACCAATTTATGATGATAATCAATTTCATTACATGTTCGTTTAACCTCAGCATGCTCTTATTCATAGTTTAGATTCAAAGTAGATAATTGTTCTTAGTTTTAGTATAAAAATTTATAAAACAAACTATCAACTTTTTGGTTACATTTTTGTCTACATTTTCAGAAGTAAAATATAGTATACTTGAGCAAATTGCACTTAATCCAAGTCTCTGTGGGATCGATACTTGGCTTACTAAAGCTACTTACTACTTGTTCGACCACATGCACTTGCGTGTCGTTTTATACCCCACAAATCATGCGAACAGAAGTCACACCATAAAAATCAGAGGGCAAATAGTCACCTTGGAGCCCCACCACCTCAATGCCATCATAGGAGCGCGGAACACAGACGCCCACGTACTCCGACAACTGAACATTACCCCACCATATGAGGACATAACACGCACCTTGTGTGGGACCCGATCGATAGCTAGATGGAGCAGACACAAAGAGAGGGGCTACCAACAGACTTTGCCCTATTCACAGATGAACAGGGAAGCCAGAATATGGCTGAAGATTGTCTGTTCCTACCTCATCCCGGGGGTACATATGATAGATGTAACCCGAGATCGTGTATGCCTGGTGTACGCCCTGATGAAAGGGCTGGAGATCAATGTGGGGGCGGTGATTATCTCCGCCATGAAGAGCCCGGTTGCATCAGGGGAACAGGTATGGATTTGGTGGACTACTCACCACCTTCCTCAGGGGCCTAGATGTCGAGGAGGAGGCCCTTGACTATATCCCGAAGATGGAGCGGCGGGCCTTAGATGTTACTAAAACTAAGGCACCCGACACCACCCACGGGCCAGTGCTTACACTTGGCGAGTGACACGCTCGTGATGATCAGTATATGGCTCGCATGTATGGGATGCAGATGCTCCAGCTGAGGATAGGCGGGAGGCCGGCGACAGAAGAGGAGCTAAGGCAGCTCGAGCTAGACTACCCCTTCGGCGAAAACGCCAGGGCTCTATGCCGAGTGGGGCCAACATTTGTAGAGCCCACGGATGATGACGTCCCCACAGACGAGGAGACACGTCGGGAGGACTCCGATGTGGTGTCCGATGGAGACGACGGGGGCGATTCAGACATGGGAGATGAAGCAGCAGCACCTGACGAAGAAGTGGAGTACTTTGATTGATCAGGGAGTTCCACCACCCGATTTTTGTGCTATTTTAATTTTTGTGAACACTGGGGACAATGTTCGAGCTAAGTGTGGGGTGGGAGTAGTTAGGTGCTGGGTTGTGCTGTTATGTATGTATGCTCTAATCTGTTGTCGTGCATGTGAAATTTTGTTGTTCCCTGTGATTGATTAATTGTTAAGTTGTTGTTCTGTATTTGTAAATTTATGTGAAATTGACGTGTGTTGCTGAATGTTGCTAGCTGATTTTGTATATATTTTTGTTATCGAAATGATCGATACTTTTAAAATCTTTAGTACATATTTTTTCTATCGAAATGATTGATAATCTCAACATTTTTTTACTTCTTGGGTTTCTCGGCATTTTTTTTCGGTTCTTTTACCGAGAATGGTCCCATTGAACCGAAGTCATAGTACTGACTGTTCCCTATGATGGATGGATGACGACTGTCTTAAGGGAAATGTAGTCGTTAGGAGTAGTTTTTTAAATTAATTTTCAGTTTTTTTCTTTGGTGAGTTGCATCCCAAAACCTGTAGTTACTGTATGGTTGCGAAATTCTGGTTGTGTGTTGTACATGATATTTAAAATGCAAAGGTGATTCGTATGAAAGCATGCAACTTTGTAAATATGTTGAGATACCTAGGCCATAGAGTTCAATTCAGTGTGATTAAGGCTTAATGTTTGAATTCCTGTAATTAGCTGATTGAAGAGTCTGTGAATACATCTTGAATTGAGCATGTGCAAAAAAGTGTGAAGTGAGGTGTTGTTATTCCATGCTATTGTGAAGTGTCTAGAACTTTCCTAGTGTGTGTACAAAATGAAATGAAGGAGGTGTATTGTAGGAAAGGATGTAGGCATTTCTTTGTTTAACCGAGTGTTTCTATTTTTCCTTGTCATACCCACCTTGATTGTATACCCTAGTCAGCCCGTTGAGCCTTTAGCCTATTATTTTTTCTTTTGTCAAAAAGTATAACCGAGCTTAATCCCTTCTTTTCATTAGCCGTAAAGTCGATACAAAACTCTTAAGCGCTTAAGAAGAGAAAAGTATTTTCCCAAAGTGTCAAAGAGTGAGAATGGTGAAAAGAAAAAGAAAAGCAGAGTGATAGAAGAAAAGAAAAGGTTGAAGGTGCACTTGCTATAAATAAACTTTAATGAAGGTGCATGAATAATCTTTGTGTTGTGTCAAGTGTGCTCAATACGATGGGCCAAACTAAAGAAAAACATCAAGAATGGGATGATGAAAAAAAGAAACAAGGTCCATGAGTTGATGGGATGTGTTGAAAAGGCGCTTAAGGATGCTAGTGGCTATTATTGGCTAATCCAATATTTACTAGTTCCGTAGCTTCCATTACAACCAGTTAAAGTCCTACGTCATCTTACATCGCACTTCTTTATATTAGTGGAGTAATACACTAAGGGCAAGCTTATGGGTCATGACATGATGCATGTGAATTCTTTTGGGAGAGAGAGCGAAATTGTGTTTACATGCCCCTGCTTAAAATTTTGTGAGTCATATGAGCAAAAAGGGGAAGATTCTCGTGTGTTGTTAGGGCACATGCTTGATGAAAGATTAATTTTTGTGTCGGATATCTTGATCAGCTAATTTGCATGAGTTTGCCAATATCGAGAGTCGATTCTTAAAGTCTAGGAGATCTTGATGTATTGAAGGTCATTGCATTGATAGGACCATGCATGTTTTCTTGATGATTTGTTGTATTGAATAATCGGTATGACCGTAGCCTAAATTGTCGAACCAAAGTAGTGAGGTTGGGATGTAAATTGCATGAGGTGTAGGATTGTTGT
This sequence comes from Datura wrightii, assembly GCA_035772735.1. Classification (NCBI taxonomy): domain Eukaryota; kingdom Viridiplantae; phylum Streptophyta; class Magnoliopsida; order Solanales; family Solanaceae; genus Datura; species Datura wrightii. Next base: position 61,093,887 of record JASDFA010000016.1, on the reverse strand, counting down.
TCGAGGCCGAACAAGGATTTAAGTGTGGGGTAAGTGATCTTGGGCAAATTTATATACCCAAGTGATACTCAAAAGTACCATTTTAGCCTTGTTTATCTATCAATGTGTATACATTCTCATGTAATTGGTAATAAAATGTGAATTTATACTAACCAACATGATTAGCATTGTTTTGCAGGTAAAATGTAATTTTGGGAAGCTAAAATGCATGTTGGAGGATATCGGGGTTGGACTTGGATGCGAGCAAAGGACAAGACATTGGACAGCATAAAATAAAGGGGCTCCGCGATGGAGCCGTGTCACGTTGCCATTGCGGAGGCCTTCTGCCTGGATGGGAATTTTCAGCCCAAATCCAATGTGGGTTCGCGATAGGTCCATGGCACGGTGGCTTGGCTCCGCGTTGCATGCCGTGCCACGTTGGGATTTATTTCCTGGACCCCCAGTTCAAGTGAAGGTCCGCGTCCGTAGCGTGTCATGGAGGCAGTGCTCAGCGATGCACTCCGTGACACATTGCTTGTTATTTCGGGAAAAATTCCCACCAGTATAAATAGAACACTCTTATACCCCGTAGAATTCCCGGCACCTAGATGACCTATTCGCACGTTGGTTAAGCATATTTGAAGGCCATACGTGCTAGAGAAAGGCCCGGGAAAAGATCGGACGAGAAACCCGTCGAACCATCGCGGGAGGAGCCGAGGCAGAGCCCCTCCGCGATGGCAGCGTGTCACGGAGGTGAGGCCTCCGCGATGGCTCCGTGACACGTTGGCCTTGTCCAGGCACAAGTATATAAAGCCCCACTTCGGTTTAATTTCATTATAACCTCTTAAAATTTCCAGAAAACGCAGGAGAACAGGGAGAGAATTAAGAAGTAAGATAATTTTCGTCCGATTACGCTGCTAAACGTTGTCCAAACTCAAATTAACTCCAGATACCGAGGTATTAAGAAGTAAGGAGCATTCCTACAGATTTAGTTTCGCAAAATTCGGCCGACAAATCGTCGTGCTATCAGGCTAAGGTAAGTGGAATTGTTCCAAACTAGTGTCAATATACTCGTATCCCTAAAGTGAGTATTTCTCCCTTCTGGACTTTTGAGAAATAGCAAGTTTTCGACCGCCTTTCGATAAGCCTAAGTTTAGGCTATAAACTATATTGAAAGTGACGTTGCTCTTTAAAATAAAGCTGTATTTAGTATTAATTGACATATTTATGGGAGAAAATAGTTGAAGTACCGGCCGAGCCTCATCCGACAGACGGATAGTTCGAGCATAAGGTATGTAAAGCTAGTTTCTTCGGCAAGTTAAGTAATCTCGGTACAGTACAATAATTTAAAGGCCAGTAGAATGTTCAGAAGTCATGTGTTATGTTTATTACGAATGTTGGTACGTTATTAGAAGCATCAAGTTATAACTTGTGTGAAACTTGCTAGCACGATATAGATTCTAATACAAGTGTTAGAAACTGCACAGCATGCTCAGTATGAGATGTAGTACAGAATGTTAGGATATCATCGTCCTCAGTTGAAACTAGTAAAGCAATGTAATATCTGTAAGACATCTCAAAAGTAGAATGATAAGTTAAAATGAAGTTAGAAAGCATGTTAGGAGTAGTAAATCATGTTACTATAGAAACTCAACATACAACATAGTTTTCAGCAGAAACACTATATCTTGTTTAGCATTAGCCCCAGTACAGTCTGGCAGAAGACTATATTTATACATATACGTACTGTTACCAGCCTCAGCATGTATTAAGTACGTACATATTATTATCACTAGCTCAGCATATAGTATATACAAATACTTTACCACTATTAGCTTCAGTATGTGGGACATGCAGATAGTATTACTAGTTGAGACCGTTGTATTGTTTGGGGTTGGACTACCCAGCATCCATGACCGCCCCAGGGTTGATAGCTGTATCGACTCGTCCGCCAGAGGACGAGGATACGTTTGTCTACGGAGTGGCATGCCGTCCCACAGGGGCGAAGATGGGATGCTAGTTTTCCCCATATTTGTGCCTTGATCGGCCCTTACACACCCCTGTTGAGCGGATACGCCCGGGTGTTGATTCAGGAGTTCTCCGAACTCAGATGCAGTTATAGTCAGGGGCTCAGCGAGCCCATGTGCTTACCCAGGGGACCGGCGGGATGCTTATAGCTATTTTAGGAGATGGGATGACCGGGGTAGGGGTATAGATTCTGTGCTGGTTGTACCTCCCGGCTTATGGGGGCCGGGTAAGGTTTGTGTGTGCTATGTGATGTTATGATATGTTATGCCATTTACAGTAGATACGAGTAGATCGACAGTAGGACGATAAATCTCCAGGTATGACTCCTACTCCTTCCAGTATAATTAAAAGAAGGTATGATTTACATTATGAGACAGTTAATCCATTCCTTTCTACTTCAGTTTCATCAGTTGTATTGTTATTTTTAGATATTTCTTTCAGTTATTGCTTTACATACTCAGTACCAGTGGTACTGATGCCCGGTGGGGCGCTGCATTACTTGCCTGCAGATACTCATAGACGAGCAGGCGATACCACGTGATTCTTGTGAGCGATTGAGCATTCAGCTCCTGTTATCCGGAGACTGAATTCCAGAGGTGTATTCCGTTTTCTTTTGTTGTACAGTACGGGTAGGTCGGGGCCCTGTCCCGATCATTTCTATTGCTATATCTAGAGGCTTGCAGTCTGTATGTATATTACCCTGTGGTCAGATGAGCCGGTTGTGTGAGGCCGTGCAGTTGTATAGCTGTTAGTACTTTTGTTTCCTTTATGTTGGCCGTGTGGGGCCATAGTTCGACAGTAGTGGTGACCTTGCCGGTCACGTAGCTATCTAGTACTTCAGGGTTGAGTTATGGATAACTAGACAGCATGGTGGCCTTGTCGGCCCGTATAGGTTTCCCTATATTGATATGCTTCTGGTCAGCTGTTAGTACAGGTATAGGAGGCTATAGGCCAATGGGTCGGGGGCTGTGTTTACAGCCGTTATATAGCCCTTTGTTTCCAGAAATATGAGTTAGAGCCAGCCAGGCACCAGATGTGCCCAGGCTTAGCAGTCCAGCAGTTCAGGTCCTAGTAGGGCACCAGGTGCCAGTCATACCTCCCAAGGCAGGGTGTGACATGAAGTCCAGCTGAAAAGGGTAAAATTATCCGGCTTTGGCACAAGGATATTCTAGATACTTCTCAGGAAAAGAATGGGAACCTGTCTAAGAAAAGATGAGCAGACTTTCCATAATTTATACACACCTTGATATTAGGAGAGATAAGAACTTTTTGGATATCAATTTTTGTAAAGAGACAAACATAGAGAGTAGTGAGAGCTTTCTTCTTCTTCTTCTTCAATTTTTTAGGGTAAGAACCCAACAATGAAACATACTTGGAAGCTTAAAATTTACTACGTAATGATGAATGTTAATTAAACTTTTGTTGATATAAACTTCTTATCCCCATTCATGAGTAGCTAATTTTATTGCTAGGGGGTGTGCTTGATAGGGGTTAAGAATGGATTGGGTGTTATTTTTTTAGTCTTAGAATCACTTATTGAGCATGAATCTAATGCTTTCTACAAGTTTTAATTGAAAAATTTATTGTTGCAAACGTAAATTGTGTTTATTTATCTTGCTTTTGCTTGAGAAAGGAAAGTAGGATATAGGTGAGAAAGCATTAGTGGGGAATTGAGTTTTGCAGGTGTGGGGTTGGTCTAGAGATAGCCAAGACCCATTTTCATAACTCATTCAAGAGTTAAGGAAAGAAATAGCTTGCCTCTTCTCCAAGTCAATATGGGTAATTTGTTATGTGACCTCAGGGTTTGAAAGAACCCAAGTAAAATGTACACAAGTGGTTGAAAAACATTGGGTAGAACATAATCCATGGCTATTCATGCTTTTAATTGGTTCTTGAGACCTAAATTAACCCCAATCCTGTTGATGCCCCGTAAATAGCACATCACTAGTACTTGCTCTCATTGTTGCTTCAATTCACATTGCCTTGTTTTGTTATTGCTTTTAGAATTATATAGTGATCTCATTTTCCCCCAATCATTTGCCTTATAAATTTTGATACAATGATGCTAGTTAGATTAGATTGATTTAGAACTTTAGTAGCAATTACTCCCCATTCCCTGTGGATTCAACCCCTACTCCTAGTTGGGTAAACTATATTTCTACGACCGTATACACTCGCTCATTTGAGGAGTGGATTTGGACATTATCAATTTTGGCGTCGCTTCCGGAGGAATAGGCATTGATAGCCTAAAGTTGTTTGTTAACTTGTACGAGTTAAGCATCTTGTATGAATTTATATTAGTTGTCATTCACGTTGCTTCTTTAGGTGGAAATTCATGAACCAAGAATCTCAAGTAGGTTCGGTGGACGGCCACATGGACCAAGATGATGATGAGCCGATGTTGCCTGACGTAGTTGGTACTATTCACCTACCACCTATGTTAGGGAATGTTGTATTTCATGTGACAAGCACTATGCTACACTTGTTGCAAATGAAGAGGTTATTTGGAGGGCAACCAAGTAAAGCTGGCACTAGGTACCTCCGCAATTATCTTGAAATCTGCCAACCCTTTAATATTATCAACATTAGCCAAGAGTCAATTTGGTTGAGGCTTTTCCCATTCCCATTAACATGGGAAGCCACTGTTTGGTTAGAGAGTCTCCCCGGGGGTCAATCACTTCATGACAGGAGTTGACAGAGGCCTTCTTGGATATATTCTTCCCTACCTCGAGGATTCTTTAATTGAGGGATGAGATTACCAATTTTAGACAACTTCCAGGAGAGCCCCTACATGAGGTTTGGCTTCGCTTACAAAAAAAGGTTGGATATTCCCAAACCATGGTTTGCCAAATGGAGTTCTACTATAAAGCTTCTATCGTTCACTTAACTCGTTCAAGACTATGGCCAACAACCTTGCTGGTGGGTCCCTTATGGACCAAACATATGTATTTCCCAAGGCTCTCCTTGAACATTTGACCAAAAAAAATAGAGCATGGAACACTATATACACAGAGCTATCCCTAAGTGGTGCCGTATCAAACATTGTAACCGCGAAAATGAGAAGGTGTCATGAGGAAAGAGATGAAACCTTGGAAAAGATGATGACCTACCTTGATGTAATGACTAAACATGTAATGGGGGACAAAGCTAAGAGTTCAATGTTGTAGGGACCCAAGGCCATGGTCAATATGAAGGAGATAGTTCATCTCCTAGATATGGGGAGGAATGTCAATACATGGCAGGTGAAGTGGGGAGTTCTCGTCAAGGATATCAAAGTGCCAACCAAGGCCCTTGGCGCCCACATGATGAGAATCAAGGTTGGAGAAATCATGAAAATCAAGGTTGGAATGATAGAAATGATAGATGGGGGAACCGGGAACAAAATTGTGATGGGTATCATAGAAGCTCAAATCCATACATACCTCCTCCCAAAGCGAATGCGACCTAAATGCAACCAGGGCTAAGCAATGTTGGCTATTCAAAAATCGAGGAGATGTTGGCTAGGGTGTTGAAAAGAGTAGAGTCCATCAATAGTGGAGTGAAGGAATGAATGAGGGAGGTGTCTAATCTTGCCCAAACAGTAAGCTCCCATTTGACCTCTATCAAGCATCTAGAGGCTCAAATGAACCATCTCTCAACCTAAATGAACCCTTGAATGAAAGGAATCCTCTCAATTGAAAATATACGCAATCCAAAGAAGGATAATCACTGCATGGCCTTTGTCACGAGGGGTGGAAGAGTTGTAGCTAATGCGGGTGTTAAGGCCAAGAAAGTTGTTGATCCGAAAACAAGTGATGAAGTAAGTGATACGGTGCCAATAGCACAAACTGGTGTTGAAAATGAGGAAGAACGAGAGGAGGAAGGAGAAGATGTTCCTTATGAGAATGTTGTTATTGAGAAAGAGGGTGATATGCCTATGAATACAAAAGGCCAAGAGCCTAGACTTCCATCCCCATACCCTCAGCGGCTAGCTAAAAAGAAGGAGGACAACCAATTTCGGAAATTCATTGACATGTTGATCTTGGGCATAATTAAGTGCCCAAGTGCTATTTTATAACTTAGTTAGTCATGTTTGTCTATTTATACACTTACATTCTATTGTGATTTTATGTAAATTTGGGTATGCACCAACCAACATGATTAGTCCTTGTTTTGTAGGTGTAAAATGCATATGAGGGACTAAATAATGATGGGTGAAGTGAAGAAATGGAGTTGGAAGTGAATTGCAAAAGTTGGCAAGAAAGCATGCCATGGCAAGGCTGGCCGCGCTAGGCAGCGTGCCATGCTATGCGTGTGCCGCGCCCAGCGCCGTGCCACGCTAAGGTCATGTGCGCGAAGATGAAGCATTCCAGGCCTCCTACGCGCCAGTGCCGTGCCACGCTAGGCACTGCTGCGCGCCACAGCCGGGTCACGCAAACCATCGCGCAAGGGCAGCGTCGTGCCACGTTGGTCATTGCGCCATGCCTTGTCCAAGCATCATTTTAATGCGATTTCCAGTAAGCTGCCGCGTTACTTCCTTGGCACGGAGGCAAATTGGTGCATTCAGCTCCGTGCCACGGAGCCATTCCATGACCGACCAAAATTTGTAAACTCCCTATTTATTATAAATTAAACCCTTAGCTTCTAAAATCATTTGTCATGAAATATTTTCTGAAAACAGTTGAGGAGCGAAGGGAGAAGTGAAGAACTCACCTAGGGTTCACCAATTTTACATTCTCTTTTACCTATTGTTGTAAGTACTCTTCTTTAACGATGTTTTCAAGTTATTGTACGAACATGAGTGGCTAAAACCCTTCCTCTAGGGTTCAGGCCACGTGATATGATTGTAATTGCATGAATTTGTTTTGGTTTGAGTTGTTAGTTGTTGTTTTTTCTTACATTCTTCATTATTGTTGTTTTTATGCTTGATCACCATGAAAACAAATACGTTAAGCTTAAATCTTGAAAGAGTAACCCTAGGCAAGAACATAGGAATGTAGGGAGCAAGTTCTTATCTTTAGATATTAGGTTAGGGTAGAAAATATACCTAATTTTCCTTGCTTGGTTGCTAAAACTGGATGAGAGCAAGACACTGGCTTAGAATTATCACTCCACCACTCGTAGAAGTAGTTATGAAGCTAAGTTGGATCGAATGATTAGAGGTTTGAAAGTCCCTAATCAAGAGCATAAACCCCGCAAACAACATCCATATAGTTGAATTGCCCATGCTAGATTATCACATCCCCGCTCAACGATGTAGTTGTGAGGCTAGTTTGTCGTGTTTAGAGGCTCGAGAGACCATGAACATCGCATTCTCAACTATGTGAGACAACAATTGATAATATCATACTTGAACCATTACAAAATGTAGCATTGCATGATTATTCAGCCTTAGCTCTAGTTGCTTCTTATATTATTTTTAGATTATTTTTTGACCACCCTGAAATTTAATTATAATTTACCGAAAACTAGTATAATCAATACTTGTGAAGGTTAATCTCACACTTGAACTTCGTAATTTGCTGAATTGGTCCAGTCCTTGTGGGTTCGACATCTGGCTCTTGAAAAGGGTCACTATATTACTTGTACGACCACGTATGCTTGTGAGTGTGCTGGAGCGCAATACGTTTTTGGCGCCATTGCCGGGGACTGTCGAAGTTTAGTAAATTTTTATGTTGTTGTGTGATTTTTAATTTCCTTAAGTTGTTAGAAACTTTGTCTTAGTCTTATATATTGCAGGAGACAGTTTGTCCTTGCAGAGCTGGCAAGGAATAAAGAGCTAGTGGAACCGTTGCTTGAACCCGAACGTCAACTACATTTATGTAGGAGGGAAGCTCTAGAGCAAAAGCTAAAGAGACTTCAGGAGAGGTTACAAAAACACCTACTGGCAGGACAAGCAAAGTTGTTACCTGCAATCATGGCAGCCCGACCAGTTCGCGAAGTGGCTATCCCACTAGCGACAAATGTGACCTCTAGTATCAGTAAATCGGAACCTAGAGGGAACTTTGAATTGAAACAGAATATGGTGCAGCTGTTACATTCTAGTGGCCAGTTCACTGGGATGACTCATGAGGACCCACAACAACACTTACAGAACTTTCTTGAGATTAGTGACACGTTTGTCCCCACCGGAGTGTCCACAAATTACATCTGACTTACCCTCTTCCCATTCTCATTATTGGGAGAGGCAAAGAGGTGGTTGAAATCTGAGCCACCGAATTCCATAACTTCTTGGGATGATTTGGCAAAGAAGTTCCTTATTAGATTCTTCCCTTCAGGCAAGATTGCCAAACTCAGGAGTGATATATTAAGCTTCAAGCAGAGGCCGGAGGAGAACTTGTATTTGTCTTGGGAAAGATTCAAGTCTTATTGAGAGACTTTCCCCATCATCAGTAGTCCAATGAAGTGTTATCCCATACCTTTGTAGAAAGTCTAGAACCACACACAAAAAATTTTCTAGACTCTGCATCGGGTGGGCAAGCCTTAGAGAAGACTTATCATGAGCTGTACACTTTGTTGAACGGGATTGCTCAGGGGAATCCAGAGTGGCACAGTGAGTCATCGAGAGGGGCAGGAAAGAGAACAACAGAGCTGATAGAGATAGATGGTGTAAATGCCTTGGCTGCTCAGCTAGCATCATTTCAGCATCAGATGATGACTCAGTTCAATATACTGAGTATGAACCAACAATAGGGACAAGTAAATGCAGTTCAGCAAGCTCCTAGTTGGTGTGAAATCTGCGGCAATAATGGGTACAATACAGAATCCTGCTGGGCTAATCCTGAATCGGTCAATTTTGTTGGGAATGTTCAGAGAAACACTCAGAATTTTGGGAATAATTACAACAAGAATTGGCAGAGCCACTCGAATTTTTCTTGGGGTGGAAATCTAAGTCAAAGCTACCAGCAACCTCAACAGCAGCAGTATCAGCAGAAGAACAGGCAGAATGGTGGCCAGTTGAGCAGCAACACTTAGGAGATGTTATAGACGATTATGGAGACACAGACCCAATTAGCAGAGAATCAGGCGAGGATAGCATCAGATTTGAAAAATCAGCAGTTGACCACCCGCAATCTAGAGAAGCAGATGGGTAAAATAGCAGCTTCTCACCATACTAGACCGCAGGGAGGATTACCCAATGACACTACACAAACCCCCGACAGGTCAACACCATCAGTCTGAGGAGTGGCAAGCAATTGGCTGATGCACCACCAAAAGATAAGAGAAATGAGGTGCAGCCAGAGTTGGTTAGAAAGGTACCATCCGCTGACGAGGGAGAAAATCAGAGTGTTGGGCAACAAAATGCAAAATCATCAGTACAGCTAGCACAGAGACCACCACCACCATTTTCGCAAAGATTCAAAAAGAGCACGGAGGAGGAATGCTTTAGAAAGTTCTTTGATATTTTTAAAGAATTTCACATAAATTTGCCTTTTCTTGATGTTTTGAAGGGAATGCCCAAGTATGCTAAGTACTTGAAAGATGTGGTGGCCAACAAAGTCAGATTGGTGGATGTTCAGATAGTAGCACTAATTGAGGAGTGCAGCCACAAGGTAATGAGCAAGATACCTAAAAAGCTCAAAGACCCAGGGAGTTTTACCTTCCCCATACAAATTGGTAAAGCTGAGGTGATAAGAACTCTGTGTGATTTGGGGGCAATAGTTAATCTAATGCCCCTATCTTTGTTTAACACCTTAGGGTTGGGTCAACCGAGACCAACACGATTGATGCTGCAGCTGGCAGACAAGTCGCACGTGGCACCAGATGGAATAATTGAGGACCTTCTCAACAAAGTGGGTAAGTTCATCATACCCGCTGATTTCATTACATTGGATTTTGATGTTGATGACAAGGTACCCCTGATCTTCGGACGACCATTTTTGGCCACTGGAGGAGCGATTATTAATGTAAGAGCAGGGACCCTGAAAATGAGGGTCGATGATGAAGAAGAACTCTTCTGGGTCTACCAGGAGATAAACCTACCCACGCATTACAGACACCTTTGTAAGGTCAGTGTGTTATCTGAGGCTAAGTGTGAGGTGGAAAATTCCACAGGTCCACGGCCACAAGGGATGATTAGATTTCAACCTGAATCTGATGGAGGGCTTCTACTAGAAGAGAAGTTGGAGGAAGAGAGGGACAGAGTGGAGGTTGTTTCCTCGAAAAATAGAAAGAGAAGAAGATGGTTCTCGAAAGGGAACACAGGTAGGAGGATGTCCTGAAAGGATAGTCCACGTCGTGCCGCGACGTAAAATTAGGCGCTGCTTGGGAGGCAACCCAAGGGTACCACAGGTACAATTTTAATTGTTTTTTTTTCATTTGTGTTGATTTTGTTTATTTTCACCTTGTTGTTGTTTTTGGTGGAGAATTAAGCACAGATGGAGGGGAAGTCTGAGTACCCTTGGAGGAGGAAGCTAAGGAGCATGAAAGAGGAAAAGTGTGGGGTCGGATATCCACTTGCTCAAAAATGAAGAAAAACATGCTGTTAGCTAGGTCTAGAGGCCCCAAGGAGCATTTCTCACCCTTTTTAAATCTTAATTAGATGCTTTCGTGACATAGCATGATTCAAGTGTGGGGTGAGGGAAATTTTAAAAATTTTGTGCTTAATGATTTCGGGGGAATTTAGTGCTTGATAGGTATTGGTTGAGGGAGAATTTTTGATTTGAGCATGATTCCCCACCCGTTGGTTTTTCTTTTCGGTTCTTTTCCGATGGGGGACACTTTGAACCGAAGAATAAAAATTTTATTTATCTGTACATAGTTGTTTTAGTCATAGTTAGGGACTATTCCTGACGATGGATGGATGACGACCGTCTTGAGGAAAAATTAGTCAATAGGTTTTGGTTGGGGAACCCATAACTAATGGATGGCTTGATGTTCTTGTTATGTGCTATACATGATTGTGAGATGCAAGTGTGTCAGTGTTGAAGCATGTAAGAACTTGTATAACTCTTTTTGAGACACCTAGGCTCTTGAATGTGACTATGTGCTTAAACCATAATTTTGAATGCTTGTGATTAGTTGAGTGAGAGTCTGATGAATTTGTCTTGAATTGAGCATGTGCAATAAGTGTAAGGTTTTTGAATAGTTCATGCTATCTTGTAATGTCTAGAACTTGCCTGGTGTGTATACAAAACGAAATGAGGGATGTCAATTGTAGGAGATGATGTGCGCATTTGTTTGAATAAGTCTAATTTTTATCCCTCGCTTCACCTACCATGAATGTCTGATCCTAGTTAGCCCCATTGACCCTTAAGCCAATTCTTTGATGGATACAACATAAGCTTAATCCTTTTCTTTCATTAGCCTTAAATTTGATCCAAAAATCCTAAGCGCTTAAGTGAAAAAAAAATCCAAAAGAATAAGGGAGTAAGAATTGCGAAAAACAAGGAAAAATACTTGTTGTGGGATTTGAGGAAAGGATTAGAGGTGCACTTGTTTGAAAATGCTTGAGTATTAGTAGGGAGTAAGCGAACAAATAAATGAAAAAGTTGTTTAAGTACTCCTTAGTAATAAGCTAAGTGTGCTTAAAGAAATGGGAAACAGAAGAGGAAATTTAAGATTGAAAAGAATAAGGGAGAAGTAAGAGAAGAGAAGCCCGTAATGAATGTATGATGTATTAAAAACGCTTAGGGAAGATAGTCACTATTATTATCCATAAGAGTACCTACCTGCCCTTAGCGTACATTACAGCCCAATAAGTCCTACTTGATCTTACGTTCAAACATCCTTAAATTAGTGGAGTAAAACACTAAGGGCAAGCTTATGGGTCAATACACTTTGGCATGTGAATTCTTTGTGAGAGTGACCTTAATTCTTATTTATATACATACACGGTATGATTTGAAAATTTGTGAGTAAAAATGGGTAACTCTCTTGTTGTGAGGGCACATGTTTAATGAAGTATAAATTCATGTCGGATTTCTTGATCGGTTGATTTGCATGAGTTTGTTGAGATTAAGAGTTGATTCTTAAGGTTAGGAAGTCTTAACATAGTTATATTTTAGTTTAATGGTTAAATCTTTGTGAGAGTGACCTTCATTCTTATTTATATACATCCACGGTATGATTTGAAAATTTGTGAGTAAACATGGGTAACTCTCTTGTTGTGAGGGCACATGTTTAATGAAGGATAAATTCATGTCGGATTTCTTGATCGGTAGATTTGCATGAGTTTGTTGAGATTAAGAGTTGATTCTTGAGGTTAGGAAGTCTTAACATAGTTATATTTTAGTTTAATGGTTAAATCTTGCATGCTCTATTTTTAACTTGCTATCTAAACCAATCGTTATAGCCGTAGCTTCAACTGTCTTGCTCAATTAGCTATGTGTGAGTCTTCATGTGCATGAGATGTAAAAGGGTTGTTCGAGGACGAACAAAGCTTTAAGTGTGGGGTAGTGATCTTGGGCATAATTAAGTGCCCAAGTGCTATTTTATAACTTAGTTAGTCATGTTTGTCTATTTATACACTTACATTCTTATGTGATTTTATGTAAATTTGGGTATGCACTAACCAACATGATTAGTCCTTGTTTTGTAGGTGTAAAATGCATATGAGGGACTAAATAATGATGGGTGAAGTGAAGAAATGGAGTTGGAAGCGAATTGCAAAAGTTGGCAAGAAAGCATGCCATGGCAAGGCTGGCGCGCTAGGCAGCGTGCGACGGTATGGGTGTGCCGCGCCTAGCGCCGTGCCACGCTAGGCACTGCCGCGCGCCACAACCGTGTCACGCAGGCCATCGCGCAAGGGCAGCACCGTGCCGCGTTGGCCATCGCACCATGCCTTGTCCAAGCATCATTTTAATGCGATATCCAGTAAGCTGCCACGTTACTTCTGTGGTACAGAGGCAAATTAGGGCGTTCAACTCCCTGCCACGGAGCCATTCCATGACCGGCCAAAATTTGTAAATTCCCTATTTAATATAATTTAGAACCTTAGCTTCTAAAATCATTTGTCATGAAATATTTTCTGAAAACAGTAGAGGAGTGAAGGGAGAAGTGAAGAACTCACCTAGGGTTCACCAATTTTACATTCTCTTTTACCTATTGTTGTAAGTACTCTATTTTAACGATGTTTTTAAGTTATTGTACGAACATGAGTGGCTAAAACCCTTCCTCTAGGGTTGAGGCCACGTGATACGATTGTAATTGCATGAATTTGTTTTTGCTTGAGTTGTTAATTGTTGTTTCGTATTACATTCTTCATTATTGTTATTTTTATGCTTGATCACCATGAAAACAAATGCATTAAGCTTAGGTAAAAGCTTGAAAGAGTAACCCTAGGCAAGAACATAGGAATGTAGGGAGCAAGTTCTTATCTTTAGATATGATTCGCGGTTAGGATAGAAAATATACCTAATTTGCCTTGCTTGGTTGCTAAAACGGGATGAGAGCAAGACACCGGCTTAGAATTATCAGTCCACCACTCATAGAAGTAGTTTTGAAGCTAAGTTGGATCAAATGATTAGAGGTATTAAAGTCTCTAATCAAGAGCATAAACCCCGTAAACCACATCCATGTAGTTGAATTGCCCACGAACTAGGTTATCACATCCCCGCTCAACGATGTAGTCGTGAGGCTAGTTTGTCATGTTTAGAGGCTCGAGTGACCATGAACATCGCATTCTCAACTATGTGAGACAACAATTGATAATATCATACTTGAACCATTACAAAATGTAGCATTGCATGATTATTCAGCCTTAGCTCTAGTTGCTTCTTATATTGTTTTTAGATTATTTTTTGACCACCCTGAAATTCAATTATAATTTACCAAAAACTTCTATAATCAACACTTGTGAAGGTTAATCTCACAGTTGAACTTCATAATTTCCTGAAGGGCCGACATCTGGCTCTTGAAAAGGGCCACTGTATTACTTGTACGGCCGCGTACGCTTGCGAGTGCGCTAGAGCGCAACACATGTTTAGTAAGTTATCCATAAATGTACTTCTTGTGGATGAATTGCTCCAGATTCTTGGCTATGCTAAATTCATGAAGAATTTGTTGAAAAAGAAGAGGATTACGGATGCGAATAGTGGAGGTGTCGCACCATTATAGTGTTGTAATGGCCAGCAATCTTGTTCCTAAGAAAGAGGACCCAGAGGTGTTCACCATTCCTTGCACCATGGGAGTATGCATGTTCAACAAAGTGCTATGTGATCTCGGAGCAAGTATCAACCTAATGCCTCTCATGATCCTTAAAAGTTAGGATTGGGGAGTCCCAAGTCAACAATAATGGGGTTATTAATGGCTGATCACTCTATCAAATACCCTGTGGGAGTTCTTGAGGATGTTTTTGTTCGCGTGGATATGTTCATACTCCCAGCCGAATTTGTCGTGCTAGATTGTGACATAGATGTTGAGGTACCCATCATATTAGGGGGGACCATTTGTGACGCCCCTCCTTGGGAGACATGACTAGCACCTGATGCCATACTGGGATCAGAGCTGAACTGGTTAGGCTCAGGCACCTCTGGTGCTTACAAGCGATCCATTTCAAGAAAACAATGAGCTATATCTCAGCTATAAACACAACCTTAGGCCGACAAAGCCGCATAGCCACCTGTAAAAGAAAACAGCTAACCAACAACAAAACGATAAAGGGATCCTATGCGAGCACCACCATGTTATCTAGTTATAACAGAAAGAAAACAAGTAGTTGCAATCATGCTATAGCTGACAAGGCTACTAACTAATAGCTAAACTAGGCCCTCCATGACCGTCACGCCAAATAAAACATACATAGTCCCCACACGACCAACAACAACAACCATCAACTGAGAAACTATAGTTTGCAAGCCTATAAGAGTGGAGTAATGGTCGTGACAGGGCCCCCACCTACCCAAAAGTTGTACAACAAAAGAGCAAACCTTCTCTAACTACCAACTCTGGAGAAAAGAAGCTGACAGCACTATGGACTCTGGTTGGACCCTAAGAATGTCCTGAACTGCATCAATCCGCACCTGCGGGAAATTAATGAAGCGCCCCAATGATGGGCATCAGTAAAATATGTACTGAATATGTAAGGCAGTAATGAAAATGACTAAATAATATTGATAATAGAATTGAAACGATCAATAGCAAGGGTAAGAGGGACAACCTGAATAGCCTCATCACCTGTTGTATAACTAACAATAAGTAAAGCAAACAAGAACCTTACCTACCCCCATCATTCTGGAAGGTACAACCAGCACAGAATAACCTGCCTGGGGCCCCCATATGCACTAGCGAGCATACTCCAATCTATATACCCCTAGCATAGTCAATATTAGTCAACGAGTAACTATAGCCAACTTACCTGGCCTTTGGGTCTGCAACTGAGCTCGCTGGGCTCTTGTAGCTATGTCTGAGCTTGATGGGTTCCTGTAACTACACCCTAGGCATACAAGGCTCTACGGAGGGTCAGTAATGCTGATACAACATAAAAGTAGAAGCCCATTCGTGGATGGACTGTAATATGGCCCTTGGGGCTGAATATAGTCCCTTAGGACAACATATAGCTCCTTGGAGCGATCTATATAGCCCCATAGGCAATG
Organism: Datura wrightii; assembly: GCA_035772735.1. Taxonomy (NCBI): domain Eukaryota; kingdom Viridiplantae; phylum Streptophyta; class Magnoliopsida; order Solanales; family Solanaceae; genus Datura; species Datura wrightii. Next base: position 61,078,366 of record JASDFA010000016.1, on the reverse strand, counting down.
ACACCACTAGTAACCTAGAGGTTGGTCGACGGAAGGCTATATAGGGTACGGTCAATCCCAACCTAAATAGAAAGTGCTAATCTCAACCTACGGTAACAGCTAATCACAACATACATGCTTCTGACTTTCTTACAAAGATATATGTCATATTACTCTGTGGAAGGAATAACTTTCCAAAGGAATTAGCCTTAACATACCTTAAATGATGATTCTTGTTTAACTGATTAGTTTCAACCTGTAGTTGGCGGCTCCACTCAACTGTAGCCCTTACATTGAGAAAAATAGGTCTATTTTCAATACTAAATTTGGAAAACGATGATATATTTCAATAATAATATTAACTATAATTCAACTCTATTTAGCTCGGCTGAAAATTCACAATTTCTCGAAAGTTTAGAAGGGAGAACTGCTTGCCTATTGCCTATGGCCGTTTAGGACTTAATTTGGAGTAATTTCGACAACCTTTACTCGGCGGGATTCTGGTATACCGAGCGAATTTTTCAAGAAATAACTCTGTAAAGATGCTTCCCATAGGCTTAGAACTTGTTATCCGAGGTGAATTTGCATTTGGTTGGAGTTTGACATCGTAATTTGACGAAAATTCGATGAAATTCTCGTGTACTCTCTATTCTATTCTTGGTTGAGGTTTTGGTTTGAAATGATCTGAATTCACCAAGTAGAACTTTATATAGTTGTAGGGTGGTGGAAGGGGGGCATATTTTGCAAGCCATCATGTCAGGGAGGCTGCCGCGTCGTGCTGCCCATCGCACTGGCAGGGTTGGCGCGCCATACTGCCCATCGCGCAGGTAGGGGCTGGCGCGTTGCGCAGGCCCTCGTGGCCTAGCCTCACCTGACCCCACTAATCTACTTAACGATGACCTCGCTCATCATTCCTCCGAGGCTCTTCCTGTAGGCGCCAATCTGTCACTGCTCGCCATAAGCCCACCCGCAAGCACACTAGCCGCTAACATCTTGCGGGGTGTAACATCCTCTCCCCTTTGGAAAATTTGTCCTCGACTGTAATATTTAGGCTTAAAAGACTCAACTCTTCTAGCTAATGCCAGAAAAATTTTCGTAGAGTCTCTCCTATATTATTAACTATCTGGTAAACTGAAACGCAGAAAAGTCCAACACAGACATCTCACAGGATGCTATTAACAACTACTACACCACATAAAGGTAACCAGCTAAACAGTACTAATAATATAAGATGTAAAATAATAGTTGAACAACAACCTCACCTGAACTGCATAATCCGGTTCAATCCTGGAATAGGTAAGGATATTTAGACCTCATGTCCTCTTCAGGTTTCCAAGTCATCTCTTCTTTATATCTGTTCATCCACAGAAATTTAATGGAGGCTACATATTTATCCCCTAACCTATGAACCTACCGATCTAGTATAGCAAATGGAACCTCTTCATAGGCTAAATCTTTAGTAACTTGAAAATCCTCAATTGGAACAACCTGAGATTGGTCCCCTATGTACTTTCGCAACATTGACACGTGGAAGACTGGATGAACAGATTCTAGTTCTGGAAGCAATTCTAGCTCATATTTCACTCTGTCTACCCTTTGAAGGATCCGATACATGCCAATTAACCTAGGGCTAAGCTTGCCCTTCTTGCCAAATCTCATCATGCCCTTCATTGGCGAAACTTTGAGGAATACCCAATCATCAACATTAAGTTCCAAGTCTCTATGCCACACATCGGAATAGGACTTATGACGACTCTAGGCTATCAGCAAGCGTTCTCTGATGAGTTCTCCTTTCTCTTCTGACTGGTGGATCATATCAGATCCGATTAACCTTGACCCCCCTACTTCGAACCATCCGACGGGGGATGTACATTTCTGCCCATATAAGGTCTCATAAGGCGCCATCTAGATTGCAGAATGATAGCTATTATTGTATGCAAATTCGATAAGGAGTAGATTCTTGTCCCTGCTTAGTCCAAAGACTAGCATACACGCCCGTAACATATCTTAGAGTGTCTAAATGGTGTGCTCTACCTGACCATTTGTTTGAGGATGGAATGTTGTACTCAGGTTAACCTGTGTCCCCAAGCCTTTCTAAAATGACTGCCAGAATCTAACTGTGAGTTGTGGCCTTCTGTCAGAAATAATAGATGCGGGAACACCATGTAGTTGAACTATTTCCATGATATAGAACTCAACATAGTCTTTGGCAGAGAAGGTAGTCCTAACTGGCAAGAGATGGGCTGACTTCGTTAGTCTGTCGACAATGACCCAAATGGAATCGGATTTACACTTGGTTCAAGGTAACCCAATCACAATGTCCATATTGATTTCTTCCCCTTTCCACATAAGCACCGCTATCTCCTAATCAATCCACCAGGTTTTTGATGTTCAGCCTTAACCTACTGACAATTAGGACATTATGTTACAAATTCAGCTACACACTTTTTCATTTCAAGCCACTAGTATATTTCCTTTATGTCATGGTACATCTTCATCGAGCCTGGATGAAGTGAGTAACGAGAAAAATGTATCTCTTCCATACTCTACTGGCGGAGCCCTGCTATATCTGGAACACAGAGGCGACCTCTAAATCTCAAGACCCCATCTTCCGTTAAGTCAAAGGCCGTTAATTCACCTTTCTGAACCTTATCTCTAAGCTGTGCTAGGTTAGGGTCCTCATACTGTCGTTCCTTTATTTTTACGACCAGGGAGATATTGCTGTATTCTGAATCACAGCCCTATTATCCTCTGAATCTACTACCCGGACTGCTAAATTGGCTAGCCTGTGTAGTTCTTGATCCATTTATCATTGTTATAGCCTCAGATGTGCTAATATTCCCATAGATCTGCGGCTAAGGGCATCTGCTACAATATTAGCCTTCCTTAGGTGATACAAAATGTTCACATCATAGTCTTTTATCCACTCTTTCTGGGTGAAGATGCACTGGAGGCTCTTATGATCAGTAAAACTATCCACATGCATACCATACTAGTAATTCCTCTATATTTTTAGGGCATGAACCACTGCAGCTAACTCCAAATCATGAGTGGGATAGTTTTTCTCATTCTTCCTTATTTGTCTCGAAGTATAAGAAAATTACCTTACTATGTTGCATCAGAACACACCCTAACCCACCGATTGCAGCATCGCAATATACTGCATAACCCTCTGATCCATTCGGAAACCCTCTTAGTGCTTGCCATAAGTCTACGGGCATGCACACTAGCCACTAACATCTTGTGGGGTGTAACACCATTGTTGGAAACAAGGAGAGCACTAGTTGATGTAGAGCTGGGGGAGATAAAGTTTAGAGTTGGTGGTGAGGAAGTCACCTTCAATATGTGAAAACCAAAGAAGCCCATTGATGAATGCAAGGTGATTGTGGTGCTTGATGAATATGAGGAGCAAGGGAAGTAAGGAGGAAGTTGATAAGGAGAATGATCCTCCAACTGAGTGATGCTTGGTGATGACAACATTGAGCCACGACGTTAAATAAGCCACTTCTTAGGAGGCAACCCAAGTGTTCTTACATTTAAGTGTTTTATGTTTTTGTTGTTTTTGATTTTGCACGATGATGGAATGAAAGGCCAAGTGAATGAAAATCAGGGGATGGGTTGCTTACGACTTGTGAAACTCAGGTGCTGATATGCAAGACGTAGTGCAAATGATAGAAGGGACCAGAAGTGGGAGAAAAATGAAGAGTCTCTACGCCTCATCTACAAAATGCAGGTGCCAACCTGTGAAATATAGGTCAGATGCAGAGCCAAGCTAGCATACCTAGAAAAATTTGGGAAAAAAGGAGATGGCCTATAAGGGACCTGCGAAATAAAGGTCAGACGCAGGTATATGGCAGTGAACTGGGAAAGGTAGAGACCACCTACACTTAGACTTATGGTTCGCAGGTGCCTTTCTAAAGTCGCAGGTCTGGTGCAAGCACAGGTACAAAATATATTTAAAAATTTAACTGACCCATTGACCAAACCCAACCGATGGCCGACCTAAACCTTTTAAACTTCTCCCACATCCCAATAACCTCCATTTTCTTCACCTTTTTCTCTTCCCCATAACCCCTTCTCCCAACCACATCATATTCCCTATTAAACCCATTTACTCCCACAATTAAACCCACAAATATACTCACCTTCCCCCCACCTATAAATCTTATCTTTTTTCTCAATATTTCACAATCATTCACAACTCTCTCACTAAGTACAAGAAAAATTTTTCGCTGGCTATTTCAAAGAATAGTTCAAGTTTTCAATTTCATTTATCCGTTCATGTCATTTGATATGTGTGTTTCTCATTCTTATTTTCCATGATTCTTTATAATTGTAGTACAAAAGAAAGAATGCTAGTTTCAAAATTCATCTTGATCCATGTTTCCCCATTACCCATTTTGTGTTCTCTAATCTCTTGATAGCTTTGTTGATTTGGGTATGGTGGGGAGTTCAAATTGCGAAAAATGGGTAGAAATTGTTGTTGATAATTCCCTATCTATTGCATATGTCTGATGTTTTAAAATATTAGTTGGGGGTGAAATCTGAGTAACCTATGTGCTTAGAATGTCTTATTTTTCCCAATGATAGATAGGTTGATGTCTTTCTTAAGGGAAAATCATCATTCTTTTCTTTTGTGCTACTTATGAATAAGAAAATGTGATGTGATGATGAGCTAAAATAGATGTGAAATTGAGTTGATAAGATTAGGTTGAATTGGGCACTTGATGTTTTTTGATGATAAACATGGTAACGTCCATCTTAAGGGAAGACGTTAAGTGGTCCAACAAGTATTGTGCTTGTCTATTTGGTTGATGAATCTTTCGAAGAAGTCTGAGTACCCTTTAGTTGTAATATGTTTGTACTTGTAAAAAAAGTAGAATTAGATCTTAAAAAATCAATGTTGGACACTGCCGACCACCTATGAATTGTAGATCCCCATCTATGAAACATAGGCTGGAACGCAGGTAAGGGATACAACGTTAGGTCACTGCCCCCTTCCTCCATTCCAACCTACAAACTGCAAATGAGCTCCTATGAAACGCAGGAGCCCTGACTTTTGCTAAAGATTTTGTCATAGGGCTGCGACACACTAGAGAACCACAGGTCTGAACCTGTGCGTTTCTTCCAGTTCTTACTTAACATGTTTTATTTTGTTTGGCATCCAATTATTCTAATTTTAGTTCCATAGCCTAGCATAGTTATTTTCTTTTACTTTTCATAAAGAAAAACACAAAAAGAGTTTGCTACGTTCGTGTCACTAACATTATCTTACAACATTATGACATCTTCCAGGCAACCAGAAAAATGGAAGGCCCCTTCCACATCAAAAAGCAAAGGGAAAGTCAAAGCCAAGGAAACCCTAAGCTCTGCATGCCATCATTCTTTGTGTACCTGACATGAAATATCACAACCTCATATGCATCGAGAGACCAGTCACTTCAAAGAAATGCTTCAGTTTGGTAGGGTTGGGGGATGACTTCCTTAACATCAATTCCCATTTCAATGAAAGGCATTGGCACATGTTTGTAGAGCCTCTATCAAACAACCTCCCAAATATGGTTCCGGAGTTCTATGCCTCGTATCAAGCCAGTCAATATGTAATAAAGCACAAATAGAAGGTAGATTATTTTCTTTGCCTACCTACAGTCATGGTTCGCGATGTGGATGTGGACATCACTCCTGATGCTGTCAATGCCATCTTTTGGGAGGATGAGATCCACTCAGGGAGAGAGTTTGCAACAAGCAAACAAGTCGGATCAGTTTAGTTGGATAGCGCGTATCGTAGACAATGGTTAGCCAATATGGGTCACCATGGGGGGGGGGGGGGATTGCAAGGAAGGACCTCAAATTTGAGGCCAAACTGTGGCTGGAATTTGTCTGCTGTCATATCATGCTATCCAAAAATGATCAGCGGGTAAACCTTAAGGTAGCCATTCTCATTGCTTGCATCATGTCAGTGGTGCCGATAAATGTTGATGAACTTGTGGCCATCCATATGAAGAGAAAGGCTGGACACCAAGGTCCCTCCAGGCCATACCAAGTGCTCATAAGCAACTTTGCCAGAAAGCGGGAGTCCCTTTATGTCCTGATGAAAAGCCTAGCTCCTCTACGAGTGTGCTTGGTGTGGAGAAGAAGAGGGACGTTGATGCTCCCAAGAGTAAAATAAAGAGGCTACAAGCTTGGGATGCACCTAAGGACTCTAGCTCTCATGACCTAGCTCAAACCTTCATGGTTCCCGACCTAAAAAAAAGGAACCTCGAGATGTCGGGGCATGCTTCCAGAAAGGCACCACTCAATAGGCCTTCACATCCTCCTTCATCCTCTAGACTGAGTGGAATCCAAAAGATGGAAAAAATGATAACATGTCATGAAAACCAACTCCAAAGATTGGCTCGTGACTCGCTCGCTCTTATCTAAAGGTCTATGAAGAAGGTGATGAAGGATGTACTTGATAAAGCAAACAAGTTATGCTCCTACATGGATGTGGTTGAAGGAGTAGTCTCCTCTCTCTGAGCTAATATGAGAGAGCTCCAAAATAGGGAACCCATGGCTAACCCCGACGAGCTTCCGTAACGAGGTTATGGTTGCCCTATCGACACCCTGATGAACAATTAATGACTTATTTGCAGGCTTTGATGAGGAGGATGTGGTCGAGCAAGTAGGTGAGGGTGATGAGAATGATGAGGCTGATGATGATGTCGAAGAGTAGCTGATTCAGGGAGTTCTTACCCATCTTTTCTTACTTGGTATATTGGGGACAATGTAAATCTTAGTTGGGCGTGGGGTGTGTCTCTCTTGTTAACTATTGATTATCTCTTGTTGCCATTGTTGGGCCTAAATTCTCATTATGTTGATGTTTTTAAATTTTGGATAGTTGAATGAATGCCCTTGTTGGGCTTGTTTTTATTTTTAGTGTCGATGAAGGCCCATGTTGGGCTTATATTGAAATGAAAATGTTGTTGATAATTTTGATTTCCATTGATTGGTAAATTGTACTTTGCCAAATGTTTCATGACCCAGGTTAAAAAATTTGCCTTCATTAATAGTAGATAGCAATAAACTCCAGGGGTTTTCTTTACCACGGTTCTTTCTCAAGGAGAAAAATTTTATATCTTCTCTTTTGCCATCAAACTGGCTGACTTTTCTCTATAATAGTTTAAGAGGCGACTTTCTTAAGGGAAAATGACAAATCGAGCGACTTTGTGAGTCTTTTGTTGCACCTATTTTAAGAGGTGCCATTGAGAATTCGCAAAGGAGTTTTTGAAAAAGTAGGGCACTTGAATGTGCAAAGGCGCATTTTCTTGTCATGAGTTGCACATTCCTTGATTGGCTTTTTGAATCACATGCTAGCTTGTCTAAACTCATACTCTTGATGTGATTGTGAAAGCATGTAAACTCCTTGGATTGTGATACCTCATGTGGTAAGGTATTTAGCTGAATTCTCGTGTGTGCATAATTTTCTAGAACTTGCCCCAAGTGTGACTCAAGGAGAAATTCTAGATGTGGATGCACTTAGTATATGATCTTAGGATTTCTTTGGATAGTCACTTCACCCAAAATAACCTCCTTAAACATCTATCTTTAGTAGCCAATGTTTGAGAATTTGAACCTTTTTCCTTGGAAACCACACTACAAGCCTAGTACACTTTTGTAATCTCTCTTTTGGCACCCATCCTCCCTAAGTGCTAATGTTGAAAGAATAGAAAATGAGGGCTTGAAGCACAACATTTAGGGAGAAATAAGGCAGAAATGAGGTAAAATCCTAAGTTTTGGGGTTTGCAAAAAAGGGAAGAACATGTGAATTTCAATGAGGGGTAGTACTATGTCATGATGAAACGAATGAAATGGTTGGTTGAAAAAATCCAAGAAATAAAAAAGGGAATTTTTGAAAGGTGCTACCTCTTGCTTAAATAAGGTTAATTGTGAAACTAAAGGGGTCACAAGGGTAGTTATTGATGCAAAATAAGAATGATGATAAGAAGAGATAAGGTGGAGTGAACTCATTAAAGTAGTGGGGTGGTTAAAAGTGTTTAAAAATGGCATTAGGGAGATTCTCGTCACTAGAGCTAAATATTTGTTCTACCCTTACCCCTAGCTTTCATGAGAAATATTAAGTCCTTAGTGATTTTGTGCACAACAACTCAACATTAGTGACGAGATATACAAAGGGCAAGCCTATGGGTCAATTTGTACGCACTTGAATTTCTTTGTGAGAGTGAGTGTATCTTCTTTATTATATAGTCCCTATGTGTGAAATGTAAGAAAACATGAATGGGATTCTCTATTTGTATGAGTGGCATCGCTTTCTTGGGGTACATACTTAAATATATTTTAAATGGAAAGGTGTGATTGGAACAAGTGTGTAGCGAACATTGAGGCAAACATTGAATGTGAACTGTCAATGACTTGAGATGCTCCTTGAGCTTGTTTTGATGAACTATGCCCTTTGTTTTTACTGAAAGAAAATGTTGGTGCAATGTTCCAATTGTTTATGGTCACATCGTGAAATGTGTGAAACATGTGTGAGTCTCTTCCTTGTATTGAGTCAATGTGCGATTTTGGGGTTGTCCTATGTTTTTGGGGTCCTTTTTGCATAGCTCTTGTGATATAACATGCTTAAGTCAATTTCTTAGTTGTGAGGAAATGCCTTGCTTGAGGACAAGTAATGGTTCAAGTTTATGGGTTTGATAAGTTGGTAATTTGCCAACTCATTAGGCGTTTAAGCATTTAGCTTTTGCTTTATTTTCACCACATTTACGAATGTTTTATGCTCTTTCTCTTTGATTTTGCAAGTATTGAACTTAAATAGGGAAAGGAGAGGAATTGAACTAAAAAGCAAAGTGTTGGAAGAAGGAGACCTGCAGTTCGCAGGTGCGAACCCCAAGTAAAATGTACACAAGTGGTTGAATAACATTGGGTACAACATAATCCATGGATATTCATGCTTTTAATTGGTTCTTAAGACCTAAATTAACCCCAATCCTGTTGATGCCTCGTCAATAGCACATCACTAGTACTTGCTCTCATTGTTTCTTCAATTAACATTGCCTTGTTTTGTTATTGCTTTTAGAATTATATAGTGATCTCATTTTCCCCCAATCATTTGCCTTATAAATTTTGATGCAATGATGCTCGTTAGTTTAGATTGATTTACAACTTTACAACAATCACTCCCTATTCCTTGTGGATTTGACCTCGACTCCTAGTTGGGTAAATTATACTGCATACAACCATGTACACTCTCTCATTTAAGGAGTAGATTTGGACGTTATCAATGAAAATAATAATAGATTAATGAAATTAGGCATAATAAAATACTACTTCTTGAATGGTAAATTGGGTGGATTGTTATTCTATTTGTTTAAATTAGTTTTAGCGGTTTCAAACGTTGAAACGTGCCTGTATTATCAACTTACTTTACCAAAGAGGTTGAAGTTAGGAAAAGAGAATAACAATAGAGATTTGAGGCTATCAATCCTCATCTAATTAACTTAAGCTCTAAGAAAGGATATTTAATCCAAGACATATGACGAGGCAAAATATGAACAGCTAAAGTCCGAGAGGATTTAAATTGAAATTCATCTATGTAGGTGGAGAGATGTTAGATGAACTTAATAGTTAGTCTTACACAATATTCACCAGGATAGATCACTAATAAAATAAGCCTATTATGCTATGAAATCATGGGAATACAGTCTTAGTTTCTTTTTATAAATTTGATAACAACTTAATCACTACTTAAAATTACTTTTTTAATTATGAACCCCTTCCAAAATATTGACTACTAATTGGTTTATTCACTACTAACATTTTTTTTAACTATTCCTTATGGGATTGACCCCAACCTAGTTGGGTCACTATATTTGATAGCGCCCACTTTATATTTTATTACAAGGTGTAATTTGAGCGTGATTAAATTTTGGCACCGTTGTTGGGGAGTACGGATAATAAATAGTTAATTGGTATTTAAATTCTTATTGTAGTCTTTATTTCGTGATTTACGTTTTTGTTTGTTTTTGTTCTTGAGTCTTCATAGGGCATGGTGGACTGCACTAGACCATTCAACCTACCCCTTTGGGAAGGACTAATGGAAGAACAACGAGTCGAAGCCCTACAAATGGCTGAATAAGCTAAACAAACTCAGCAAGATAGGAGAAATGATCTATAAGAAGAAGAGATTTATCTAGATGAGGTTTTTTTCACTGGGGCGATAGTGGTACCCCCTCTACCAGAAACACTAAGTTCGACATCACCAGCCCCATAGTACAACTATTGAGCATGAAGTGGATGTTCAAAGGACTTATTGGAGAAAATCTCATCCAGCATTTAATCAATTTCACAGGAATATGAAATGCTTATAGACTGCTGGGGGTGACACAGGAAGCTATCAGGCTTAGGTTGTTTCCATTCTCATCGATAGGGGAAGCTACGTTGTGGTTAAATAAGTTTTCTAAAGAATTTATTACCAACTGGACAGAGATTACTGGAACATTCTTAAAGAGATTTTTCCCAACCTCATAGATAATTTAGCTGAGGGATGAGATAAGTAACTTCAGACATATGATGGGGGAAGCTCTGCATGAGGCTTGGCTCAATTTCAAAAAGAAGCTAAAGCAGTTCCTATTCACAAGCTTCCAGAGGAAGTTCATTTGGAGATATTTCAAAGGTCACCAAGCGCCTCCAACAATGTTGTAGTAGATGGGATTGTAGAGGGTTATATGATGGCCCATACTTTTGCAGAAGCGAGTGAAATACTAGATAAGATGACAAAGACCAACGGGGCATGGGACACTTGAGAATTTGAGGCTACTGCTATAAATTATTCTAAAGGCATGACAATAGAGTGGCGGATGAAAGAAGAACAATGGGATCAGGATATGGCCCATTTCAAAATTAAATTAGAATTGATCACCAAGCATCTAATAACAAATGAACTCACAAAAAGTTCATCCTGACTAAGAGGGATAACAAACTTCCATTTGAACATGCTTTAGTTGTGGAAGCTATAGTGGCCAAGAAGAATATTGACATAGGCCAAATGTTGTGCTTGGAATTGAAGGAGAGAGCTATACAGACTGCTACCTCCCTTGCATTCCCTTTCTTGGTGACAGTACTTTGTTAGAGGCCTGGCGTACCGTTCCTTCCTAGGGAGAATTTTTTCATTGATGTTTTTCAGGTTGTAACACCCTAAAGTTCCTTCAACCAAACTCTAGAATTGGAATGAAAAACCAGAAAAGAAGCCAGAAAATCCTGCCTCAGAACGACTGAACCAATGAGTCGTTGTCAGGAACAATGACCTGTCAGAAGAGTCATGTAAGATCCTCCAAATTTTCTCCCAGGTACCAATGAGTTGTAGAATGACTCGTTGTATAAAGGAACGAGTCATCCTGTTGCTCAATGTAACCTAGCCCAGAAACCTAGTACATCCTTCTTTCAAACAATGAGGCAGACGACGAGTCATTATTTGATGTAAGGACTCATCCTATGAAGCCATTGAATGAAATCCAGAAAATGCTAAGCTTTTCCCAGTGACAACGATTGGAAACAACGACCCTTTTTTTAGATAACGGGTCATTCTATCTATCCATTGGCAGAATCTAAAATCTCTTCGAAACTTTTTCCAGTGATAAAGAGTGGAACCAACGAGTCATTATTCCTGTCCATTGGTCAAGTCCAAATATTGTTCAAAATCTCCTCCAGTGACAACAAGTGTGCCATTGTTCCCACCAACGAGCCATCATGTCATCTGTTGTGAGAATTCCAGAGAAGGAAATTTCCAGTCCAAAAACAATGACTGGTACCAACGAGTTGTGGCCACAACCAATGACTCATTCTGAGGCCCATTGTACAGTCAGATTTTAAAATGGTTACCCGGGGGTATTTTTGTAAAATTCTTAGCTCCTAACACCTAAACTACGTCATTGTTTGATAAATATTAAGGGGTTAAAGAGTTAGCCAACATTCCCCCTCATTCTCCCTTGCACTCTCATAATTTCTTCCGTAAAGTCTCAAACAGGCATTTCAAGGCAAGAGCAAGGGTTTCAATCTTCTCCTTAGGTTCTCAAGTGTTTTCTCTAGGAATTCTCCTACAGGTATGTGGGACTTCAACAAGGATTCCCTTTCACCCTTGTGTCTCAAAATGTTTTTAGAAAAATATAATAATTTCCAGCCCTGTAGGAGATTAGAAGCTGTAGTTTTTCAATCAGCTTATGAACTCCTTAATCTTAATAATTATTCAAGTCTTCCATGAAAATTACTAATTGAAATTCATGCCTTGGTCTCATTCATATAGTATGCTTCCAAGCCCTACTCTATAGCATGATTTTTGAATAAAACGTGCATGATTTAGATTCTGGTTAGAAATGTTGTATTATCATGATATTTTCACTTGAGTATGAATTTTAGCATAAATGCTTTGACTGAAAGTTAATTTATTCAGTATGCTCATAAATTCAGTGTTCTTTAGACTGTCATGACACTTTTAGTCAAAGTAGCTCTGAAAAGTCATAGAACACCTGTTTCTTTCAGGTCCTTTAGACTCTCAAGATACTTGTAGATAAGTAGTTCTTACTTTGTCTTATGACATCAGTTTTGAGCTATCAGCACAATTAGATTTAATTAGATTTTCAGTTGGGAGTAGTACTTAGCACCAAGGGTGCTGGGGTTCGACATACCTAGGTTCCAAAAACTATGTGCTAGTATAGGTTATTAGCTTGAATTGGCCCCAAATAATGATCATACAACTCAACCACTATACCATGGCAAGGTACAGTGAGCTCTCTTCGATGGGGTGTATACATCGAACTCCACATTTAGCTCACATGGTTACATGTCTATTAATAGACACTCCAACAGTACAATACAGTCATATTCCTTAGTCCAATCCAATCTATCAAATTTTAGGATATGCTTATGACTCTAACTCAGTTTATTAGTTCATATAGTATCTCAAATATGTCAGATTAATTGTAGTATTCATGATTTCCGATGGAGTTTTTGCATGTTATTTCAGTTCAGTTTATGAGTTATTAGTATATGTATGTTTTATTTACATCTCACATACTCAGTACATTTCAAGTACTGATCGCATATTTATTAAGCTATATTATTTTATGATATAGGCTCAGGATCTCAGACTAAGTAGGGGGGTTAGCTTCTCTTTCAGGCTTATTGTAGTAGAGTTCCATTGGTGAGTCCTCACCTTCTAACGACTAGAGTTTTCATCTTCAGCATTTGTTATTTTCAATTTTAGTTTCAAAACGTAGAGTTAGCTAGAGGTTTGTCCCAGCAACTCATCAGTGTCTTATAAAAGTCTTTCAGACAGAATATGTTAGTTTCAGCTTGAGTTTCAGTGTTTGAGAAAATGTCAGTAATTTATCATATGCTATTTATTTATTGAAGTATTTGGTTATTATTTTTAAACAACTTCCACTTAATAATATTTTATAGTAGTTCATTCATTATAGAATTATTCCATGCCATGGGTTTGCTTGGGGTCCCTTATGATCCTAAGTATTGCGTCTAGGGTGCAGACTCGGGTCGTGATAAACTTGATATCAGAGCCAAGTTTAGAGTATTGTAGGATGTCTAAAAGTCACGTCATGTAGAGTCCTCTTCACGGGTGTGTAGTGCTACACTTATGAGGGGGAGCCTGCGAGGTGGTTTAGGAAAAATTTCCTTTCTTCATGATTCTTATCGAGCGTAGAGTTTTAATATCTAAAACATCGTCCTAACTCGTGATCTACCCTTGTCAGTTGGTAATGCCTCATAATAGAGGAAACATAAGGAGTAACCTTAATGCTAACCATCTAGCACACCAGCTCCAGCATCCCCTTAGGATGATCAGGTGTCACATTCAAAGTGTCGGCCAACTATTCAAATAACGGCTCAAGCGATGACCAACCAAGTCAACCAGCAGGTCATCATACCCGCCAATCCCAATGGATCTACAACTACTTCTAGAGTCCGAGATTTTACTTGAATGAGTCCCTTAGCATTTCATGGGTATATCGTAGATGAGGACCTATAAGAGTTCATTGACGAGGTTCAGAAGATCAGCCAAACCATGGGTGTTACTTCTATAGAAAGTGCAGATTTGGCTATTTATCAGTTAAAAGGAGTGTCTCAGATATGGTATGGGCAGTGGAAAGAGGGAAGGCGAAATGGTGCAGGTTCGGTATAGCGTGACGAATTTTTGACTACATTCTTGGACAGATTCTTTTCCCGAGAGTTAAGGGAAGCTAAGAACACTGAGTTTGTGAAATTAAGGTAGATTGACATGACAGTGCAGGACTATGCATTAAAATTCACTCAATTATTGAAGTATGCTCCAGAAATAATTACGGAGCCAAGGACTCACATGCTCAAGTTCGTGAATGGAGTCTCGGACTAGGCGGTCAAGGATATAATACCTAGAAATCCCTAAGATCAGACCCAGGAGTGAAATGGACAAAAATAGGAAAAATGGCACTAGGTCACAAAACGAGTAGTGTTGTGACCCATGGGGTAGACCACGAGTTGTGAGTTGGAATTTTGGGATTTGAGGTCCCCACGGACATGACCCCGAGGCGTGGTCAGACCCCATGACTCATTGACTCAGTCGTAGGCAAGATTTTATGGAAGATGAAGGGGACCTGGCAGTGTACCCTACAGAAGGTCCCCACGAGTCGTGGTCAGTCACCACGATTCAAGGGATGGGTCGTGGTCAGCATGTTGGATAAAATTTAAAGTCTAAGGCAGTGAAGGTGACAAGTGGTGAACACGAGTCGTGGTCACCTGTAACGACTCGTGAGGTCCCCCATGATGAGCCCCAGATGATGTATTGGACAGTTTACTTGACTACTGATGCCACGACTCGTTACCTTGGACGATGCTTCGTCTAGTCTCTCATCAGGACTAGCAGTCAACTATTTTCTGTGAGTTTAGTAAGGGATTTTCCATAAATCCTATGATCCTAAGGCCTAAACTACATCGTTTTAAGCAATGGATTATGAGTTTTAAGAGGGGTAAAATCATTTTAGGCCATTCTTACTCATGCATGCAATGTTAGAGAGTTAGAGAGGTGATCAAGCTCATTCTCCTTTACGTTTTCTTCAATTTCTCACTGGGAAATCAAGGAGTGATAAAATCAGATCTTCCCTGGGTATATAGGGGTATGAATGGGTGAATCCATTCATACCCAGGCCCAATCTCTCTCTAAATCATGGAAATTCCTATGTTGCTTTTATGGGGCTTTAACCTAATGGATGAAATTCCTAATTCTCCACATGGGTATGATTTAAATGTATTTCTACTATTGAATTATGATTCATGGGCAAGTTTTATGTTATTTTCAATTAAAATCATGTTTCAAGCTTTTTAAACTTAAATTCCCATTTGTAAGATGTTCATGAATGTTGAGATTTATGATGAATGTTCATGTATGATAAGGTATTAATGATGAAAAATATGTTTTCAAGTTACCCATGTTTATAATCATGTTTTCTAGTGAATTGAGTATTTTCAAGAATGTTAAAGTATTGGGCAATTCCCACATGTTCAAGTATGCTTTATGATTTATGATATATATTTCCGGATTGACCAATTTATGGCGTTGGCCGATTTATTGTTATACCTCGGAAGCCCAAAGATCAATCCCCGGAGTTGAAATGGAGAATATTAAAATTCGGCATCAGGTCACAGAATGGGTCATGAGGTGACCCGTTGGAGCAGCTACGAGTCGTGATGTGTCTCTTGGTGAGGTTTGAGAGATGAATATGAAATTTGGGAAGTTGACTCTCCACGGACATGACCACCAGTCGTGGTCAGGCCCCACGACTCATTAGGCCAGTCGTGGGTAGTGGTGGGTGATAAAAATGAAAGAAAGTAGCAGTGTACCTAACGGAAGGACCCCACGAGTCGTGGTCAGTCACCATGAGTCGTGGGATGAGTCGTGGTCTGCTGATGGAGGTTATTTGAAAATCATAGGCAGTGTACCTGATGAGTGGTGACCACGAGTCATGGTCACCAGGTAACGAGTCGTTAAGTCTCCCGTTATGAGCCCAGAAGACTTGAGAAGCAGTGAACTTGATGGACGACTCAGCGAGTCGTGGCCCATGATGACGAGTCGTTAGGTCTCTTGTTAGGACCAACTGGCAGTCATTTTCTGCGAATTTAGTAAGGGTTTTTTTCGTAATTCCTAAGATCCTAAGGCCTAAACAACATCGTTTTGAGTTTTGAATGATGACTTTTAAAGAGTTAACATCATTTTAGGCCATTTACATTCATGCATGCAAAGGTAAAAGGCTGGAGAGGGTGATCAAGCTTATTGTTCTTCAATTTCTCTTCTATTCTTCTTGGGCTATCAAAGAAGTGTAAGAATCAGCTACCATCAAGTATGTAGGATTATGAATGGGTGATTTCTTTTACACCAATACCCAATCCCTCTCTAAATCATGAATTTCCTATGTCAAATCTATGGGGTTTTAACCCAATGCATGATTTTTCTAATTTTCTACATGGATATGATTTAAATATGTTTCTACTATCGAATTATAAAGCATGGGCAAGTTTTATATTATTTTCAATCAAAAATTATGTTTCTAGTTTTTTGAATTAAAAAGCCCATTCATGAGAAATTCATTAAAGATGAGATTTGTGATAAATGTAAGATGATGATGAGATATTATGATGAAAAACATGTTTTAAAGCTACCCATGTTTATAACATGTTTTCGATGTGAATTGAGTATTTTCAAGCATGATAAAGTATTGGGAAATGCCCTCATGTCAAGTATGAATTATGATTTCCCGAATTAAGATTACCACATAGTTTTTGAGCGAAGACTCCCAATTATCTTTCAGCTTGTGGTTTGGTTTGAGTTAAAGCTTCTCATATGCATGATTTCATATTTGATATGTATTTCATTATTGAGCTTCGCCGATAGACGATGTCGGGCTTCGTTAAAAAATGATGTAGAGCATATGCATATTTTGGGAGTAGTGTCTAACACCGTGTTGGCTAAGGGTCAATCACCCTATGTCTCAGAACGACGTGCCAATATAGTTTTATACTTTTATATATATATATTACTTTGGGACCTCCCTTGTGAGCTATCCCCTGCCCCGATTGGGCCCCGAGATTGATATCGATATCACGGTATCGTCCCTAGCCCTGGGAAGGCTTTAGACAAATCTACCCACTTAAGTGTGATAGTTAGGACCACGTAAGCTCTATCATGGTATGTTGGTTAAAAGAGGAGTCTCCCATTGTTCCTCAGGATTTCAGTTATGCATGTTCATCATTCTTGAGATTTATACATTGATAAAGTAGGTTTGATTTAATGTTCATGTTTTGCTTATAAATATCAAATTTTATTTTTGAGCCCATCGATTCATTTATGATGTATGTTATGTTATGATGAGATCAAGCTTTTAGAAAGAATGCATGCAAGCCCTACTCTCAGATTCTTATTGTTTATGTTTTACATTATGCATGTCTTTAAATGATTTTATTTACTTTAGCGGTTTACTTACCTTACATACTAAGTACATTTCACGTGCTGACCGCATACTCTATTCTGTACATTTTATGATACAGGACCCGACTCTCAGGCTCAGCTCCATTCATAGTCAGTCTTCTAAGATAGCATCGTACGTTGTTGGTGAGTCCTCATTTTTCGAGGGCTAGACTTATTCAGACTTTCTCAATGTATTTACAGTTTCATCTTTGTTGAGTTAGTTGGGTCTGGCCCCATCAATTCATCATTTTTAGAGGCTTTTCAGACATATGGATGTATTCAACGTCAGATTGTGTATTCTGATGTTAAGTTAAATCTAAACTTCTGTTATGATTATCTTGTTGATTCTTCAGTTTTATTATTTGGGTTAGATGTATGCTTATGCCATGGGTTGACTAGGGGTCTCTCGGGGGTCCTTGTCCCATGTCGCGATATGGGCCCCGTTCAAGTCGTGACAAACTTTGTATCAGGGCAATAGGTTTGGAGTGTCCTAGAGTGTGAAAACCACACTAAGTATAGTTTTTTTCATGGGTGAGAAGCGCGCCACACTTATGACGAAAGGGCTATGAAACATTTAGGAAATGTTCCCTTCTTTCATGATCTACATCATGTGATGAAATATCTCCCTATCCTTCTAATTTGTGCTATTCGCGATTGAAGAATCATGGCTCCCCAAAGAGTAAATGGTAGGAGGAACGGGAATGGAGAAGGCCACGAGGATGACAATGGAAACGGGCACCAGCAGGCCCAAGCAGTTCAGGAGAACCAAGCACCGGAGCCGGTTGCACGTGCTGAGTTTCGGGCAGTAATTCAGATGCTCGCATAGGACATGACCTCTTAGGTCAATCAGCAGGCGGTTGCACATATCCCGTAAAATGGCAATGCAGCGGCGGCTCGAGTTAGAAACTTCTTGAGAATGAACCCGCCAGAGTTCCTCAAGTCAAAAGTAGATGAGGACCCGTATGAGTTCAGATGAGATTGTGAAGATCACCCATGTCATGGGGGTGAATGGAGTTTAGTGTGTTGAGTTGGCCTTGTACTAGTCTAAAGGGGACACGCACATCTGATTTCGCCAATGGAAAGATAGCAGGGTCATCGGAGCAGGCCCTGTCACTTGGGAAGAGTTCCATGTTGCATTGTTAGATCGGTTCTTCCCTCCTGAGATGAGGGAGCTGAGTTCATAAATCTAAAGGAAGGGAGGATGACGGTGCAAGAGTATGCCCTTAAGTTCACTCGCCCATCAAAGTACGCCCTGAAGTTAGTGGCTGATCAGAGAGCGTGGGTGAGCAGGTCCATTCATAGAGTAGTGGGCTATTTGGACAAGGATTGTAGGAACACTATGCTCCACCAGGACATGGACTTTCCTCGGATGGTTTTATACACCCGGCAGATGGAGGCGGAGCATACGAGGGAGATGGAGGCCAAGAGGGCCAAGACTGATAGTCACTGATTCTCACAGCAAAGGTCAAGTGATGGGCACCGATAGCAGACCCATCAGAGGTCATCAACCCCAACATTTTCAGCATTGAGTGAGCCATACAGACTGCGACACTATCAGAGGGGGCGAGCATCATGCTCGAGGGGCCAAAGCAGTAGACTCGCATATTCTAGCATCCCAACTTGCCGCAGGTGTGGTCGGGGGCACAAGTGCTAGTACTTAGCAGGATCGGGTGCTTGTTTTGAGTGTGGGAAGCCTGGAAACATGCTTAGAGATTTCCCAACACCGAGACAGGATCAGGATAGGGACCGAGGCCTAGCTTCTAGTTTAGTAGTCCCTCCCACACGCTTAGCACATCAGGGGGCATCTACCAGTACAGGTGGCAGCTAGCGGAAAAATTGATTTTATGCCTTAGCATCCCGCCAAGAGCAGGAGGTCTCCCCGGATGTGGTCACTGGTATGTTACAAGTTTTTCATCTTGGTGTTTACGCTTTGTTAAATCCGAGGGCTACCTTGTCTTTTGTGACACCTTATATGACCAATAACTTCGAAGTCAATCCCAAAGTCTTGTCAGAACCCTTCTCAGTTTCTACTCCAGTAGGTTACTCAGTTGTAGCTAGACGGGTGTATAGAGGTTGCCCGGTCTCAGTCCTTCTGGAGGTCACCTCAGTAGATCTGATAGAGTTAGCCATGATAGATTTTGATGTTATCCTCGTCATTGATTGGCTATTTGCATGTTATTCTTCAGTTAATTGTCGAACCTGGGCAGTAGAGTTCAGATTTTGGTGTGAGCCAGTCTTAGAATGGAAGGGTAGTTCAGCTATGTCTGTAGGCTGTTTTATTTCCCACCATAAGGATAAGAAGATGATTTCTAAGGGTTGTGTGTACCATCTAGTTAGGGTTAAGGATGTTGAGTCCGAGACCCCGACTATCCAGTCCATCCTAGTAGAATGTGAGTATCCAAAAGTCTTCCTAGATGATATACCGGGAATCCCTCTAGAGTGGGAGATTGATTTTGGTATTGAACTTATTCCCAACACGTAGCTATATCTATTACCCCTTATAGAATGGCTTCAACCGAGCTAAATAGTTGAAAGAGCAGTTGAAGGACCTGCTAGATAAGGGTTTCATTAGAACGAGCAAGTCTCCATGGGGTGCACCAGTTCTCTTTGTCCAAAAGAAAGATGGTTCTTTTCGCATGTGTATTGATTATTGACAAGTGAACAAAGTCATGTCAAGAATAGGTATCCTCTTACCCAGGATTGATGATTTATTTGATCAGCTTCAGGGTGCCATGTGTTTTTCGAAGATAGATCTCAAATCCGGGTACCATCAGCTCAGGGTTCGGGTGAGCGACATCCTGAAGACAACCTTCAGGATACGGTATGGTCATTATGAGTTTGTAGTTATGTCTTTTGGACTAACAAATGCTCTTGAAGCTTTTATGGACTTGATGAACAAGGTGTTCAAGCCTTATCTGTATATGTTCGTGGTTGTGTTTATAGACAACATCCTGATATACTCTCAGAGTGAGGAGGAGCATGCTGCTTATTTGAGAGTGGTGCTACAGATCTCAAGGATTGCCTATTATATACCAAATTCAGCAAATGTCAGTTTTGGTTGAACTCCGTGGCATTTTTGGGACATGTGGTATCAAGTGAGGGTATAAAGGTGGATTCTCAGAAAATAGAGGTGGTGAAGAATAGGCCTAGACCAGTGAATCCTTCGGATATTCATAGTATCTTGGGTCTAGTCGGCTATTATCAATGATTTATGGGAGGCTTCTCATCTGTTGCAGCACCCTTGACCAAATTGACCCAGAAGAAGATGAAATTCCAATGGTTGGAGGCTTGTGAAAAGAGCTTCCAAGAGATGAAGACTCGGCTTACTTTAGCATCGGTGTTAACTCTACCAAAGGGTACTGATGGGTTCGGGGTGTAATGTGATGCTTCAAGGTTTGGACTTGGGGATGTATTGATGTAGAACGAAAAAGTTATAGCATATGCCTCTAGATAGGGTAAAGTTTATGAGAAGATAACCATGATCTGGAATTGGCCGAGGTGGTATTCGCCTTGAAGATATGGCGACACTACTTGTATAGGGTCCACGTGGATGTGTTTACGGACCATAAGAGTTTGCAATATGTTTTTACCCAGAAGGATCTCAATCTTTGGCAAAGGAGGTAGTGGGAGATACTCAAGGACAATGGTAAGAGTTTCCTTTACCATCTGGGTAAGGCCGATGTAGTAGCGGAGGCACTTAGTAGACTCTCTATGGAGAGTGTGTCTCATGTGGATGAGGGGAAGAAGGAGCTGGTGAAAGATGTGCATCAATTTGCGAGGTTAGGAGTTAGGTTAGTTGCTCAATCGATGGCGGTGTTATTATTAAGAATGGATCAGAATCATCCTTGGTGACTGATGTGAAAGCTAGACAAGATGAGGACCTGATTTTGGTAAAGTTGAAGAAAGACGTTCAAAATTAGAAGGTAGAAGTCTTCTAAAAAGAGGGAGATGGTGTGCTTCAGTACCAGGGTTGCCTATGTGTTCCAGATGTTGATGATTTGAGGAGCCGAATATTGCATGAGGCTCATGGATCCAGGTATTCTATACATCCAGGTGCCACCAAGATGTATAGTGACTTACGGGAAATCTATTGTTGGAACGAAATGAAGAAGGATATCGCAGAATTGTAGCTAAGTGTCCAAACTATCATCAAGTAAAGGTCAAGCACCAGAGACCGGGAGGTGTGCTTCAGGATATCAGTATTCCTACTTGGAAGTGGGAAGAAATTATTATTGACTTCATCACAGGTCTACCTCATACTGGTCGACAATATGACTCCATTTGGGTTGTGGTGGACAGGTTGACAAAGGCTGCTCATTTTCTACTGGTCAAGACCATGGATTCAATGGAGGACTATGCCAAACAATATATCCGGGAGCTAGTTTGATTGCATGGAGTGTTGTTATCCATTATTTCAGATTGAGGTACCCAATTTACCTCTCAATTTTGGAGGTCGTTCCAAAAAGGGCTTGGTACTCAGGTTAAGCTCAACACAACATTTCACCACCAAACGGATGGTCAAGTGGAGCGGACAATTCAAAACCTCGAGGAAATGTTGAGAGCATGCGTGATCGACTTCAAAGGTAGTTGGGATGATCATTTGCCCCTTATCGAGTTTGCATACAAGAAGAACTACCATTCCAGCATTCAGATGACTCTATTTGAGGCTCTCTATGGGTGGAGATGTAGATCGCCCATTGATTAGTTCGAAGTTGGTGAGGCTGCGATGATAGGACCATATTCGGTCCATGAGGCTATGGAGAAGGTTCAGCTTATACGGGACAGGTTGAAAACAGCTTAAAGTCACCAAAAGTCCTCTGCCGATGTGAGATGGAGAGAATTAGAATTCGTGGTGGATGATTGGATGTTTCTGAAGTTATCTCCCATGAAGGGAGTGATGCGTTTTGGAAGAAAAGGAAAACTCAACCTCGTTATGTTGGCCCCTACCAGATTGTGAAATGGGTTTCTAAGGTAGCATATAAATTGGAGTTTCCCTAAGAATTATCTTCTGTGCATCCCTCAGAATTATCTTCTGTGCATCCTGTATTCCAAATATCGCTCTTAAAGAAAATTTTGGGTGATCCAGCTCTAGTTGTCTTGGCGGACAGTGTTGGCGCGAAAGAACGCCTTAGTTATGAGGAGGTTTCGGTGGAAATACTGGATCATCAGGTTTGAAGGCTAAGGAACAAGGAAGTAGCTTCATTAAGATGTTATGAAGGAATCAGTATGTTGAAGGAGCTATGTGGGAAGCCAAAGCGGATATGATGGCTAGATACCCACATTTATTCTCTACCAACTTAGTTCCAGCTTGAGGTATCAGTTTTGCTCTCAAACTCTATTTAGTTTTCATGTTTAGTTCATGTGCCCATGTTTCTTTATGTATGTGGATGTATGTATGATTCGTGAATTCAGTTTAGCTATGTAGTTTGAATCGAAAATAGTCATTCCGTAAGTTTTTGGCTTAAATGATGACTATTTGAATATGATGATTGCATTTCTCAACTTTTCTGTATGTTTTCCAACTTTCGAGGATCAATGTTCCTAAAGGGAAGATATTGTTATACCTCGAAAGCCCAAAGATGAGACCCAGGAATTGAAATGGAGAAAAAATAAAATTTGGCATTAGGTCACAGAACGGGTCGTGAGGTGACCCGTTGGAGCAGCCCACGAGACATTATGTGACTCGTGGTGAGGTTTGAGAGATGAATCTGAAATTTGGGGAGTTAACCCCCCACGGTCATGACCATGAGTCGTGGTCAGGCCCCACGACTCGTTAGGTCAGTCGTGGGTAGTGGTGGGTGAGAAAAATGAAAGAAAGAGGTAGTGTACCTAACGGAAGGACCCCACGAGTCATGGTCGGTCACTACGAGTCGTGGGATGAGTTGTGGTCAACTGATGGAGGTTTTTTGAAAATCATAGGCAGTGTACCGAAGGGTGGTGACCACGAGTTGTGGTCACCAGGTAACGAGTCGTTAAATCTCCCCTTACAAGCCCAGAAGACTTGAGAAGCAGTGAACTTGAAGGACGACCTAACGAGTCGTGGCCAAAGATGATGAGTCGTTAGGTCCCTCGTTGGGACCAACTGGTGGTTATTTTCTGCAAATTTAATAAGGGATTTCCATAATTCCTAAGATCCTAAGGCCTAAACTACGTCGTTTTGAGGTATGAATGATGAAATTTAAAGAGGTTAAGTTCATTTTAGGCCATTTACATTCATTCATGCAAAGGTAGAAGGCTAGAGAGGGTGATCAAGCTTATTGTTCTTCAATTTCTCTTCAATTCTGCTTGGGCTATCAAAGAAGTGTAAGAATCAGCTACCATCAGGTATATAGGGTTATGAATGATCGATTCCTTTCACACCCATGCCCAATCTCTCTCTAAATCATGAATTTCCTATGTCAAAAATCTACAGGGTTTTAACCCAATGCATGAATTTCCTAATTCTCTACATGGGTTTGATTTAAATATGTTTCTACTATTGAATTATGAAGCATGGGAAAGTTTTATGGTGTTTTCAATCAAAAATCATATTTCTAGTTTTATGAATTAAAAAGCCCATTGATGAGAAGTTCATGAAATATGAGATTTGTGATGAATGTATGATGATGATGAGATATTATGATGAAAAGCATGTTTTAAAGCTACCCATATTTATAATCATGTTTTTATGTGAATTGAGTATTTCCAAGCATGATAAAGTATTGGGCAATGCCCTCATGTAAAGTATGAATTATGATTTCTCGAATTAAGCTTACCACATAGTTTTGGAGTGAAGAGTCTCAATTATCTTTCAGCTTGTGGTATGGTTTGAGTTAAACCTTCTCATATGAATTATTTCATATTTGAGATGTATTTTATTATTGAGCTTCGTTGTTAGACGATGTTGAGCTTCAGTGAATAACGATGTAGAGCATATGCATATTTTGGAAATAGTGTCTAGCACCGAGTAGGCTAAGGGTCGATCACCGTATGCCTCAGAACAATGCGCCAATGTATGTTTATACTATTATATATATTACTTTGGGACCTCCGTTGTGAGCTATCTCCTACCATGATTGGGCACTGAGCTTGATATCGATATCATGGTATCGTCCCTAGCCCTGGCAAGGCTTTGGACGACTCTACCTACTTTAATGTGATAGTTGGGACCACGTAAGCTTTATCATGGTATGTCGGTTAAAAGACGAGTCTCCCATTGTTACTCATGATTTCAGTTATGCATGTTCACCAATCTTGAGATTTATTGCATTGATACGTGTTCTAAAGTAGGTTTGACTCAATGTTCAATTTTACTTATAAATATCAAATTTCAGCTTTGAGTCAATTGATTCAGTTATGATGTATGTTATGTTATGATGAGATCATGATTTAAGAAAGAATGCATGCAAGCCCTACTCTCAGATTCTTATTGTTTATGTTTTATATTATGCATGTCTTTAAATGATTTTATTTACTTTAGCATTTTTACTTACCTTACATACTCGGTACATTACACATACTGACCGCATACTCTATGCTGTATAATTTCATGATATAGGAACCGGCTCTCAGGCTCAACCCCATCCGTAGTTAGTCTTTTGAGATAGCATCATATGTTGTTGGTGATTCCTCATCTTTCGAAGGCTAGACTTATTCAGACTTTCTCTATGTATTTACAGTTTCAACTTTGTTGGGTTAGTTTGGGTCTTGCCCCATCAAATCGTCATGTTTAGAGGCTTTTCAGACATATGGATGTATTGTGCTTCAGATTGTGTATTCTGATGTTAAGTTAAATCTAGATGTATGCTTATGCCATAGGTCGACTTGGGTCTCTCAGGGCTCCTTTTCCCGTGTCACAGTCTGGGCCACCGTTTGGGTCATGACATTTATGGGCCCTTGATTCATAGCTAAAAATGTATGTATATGGTGATCAATGATGTTAATGTTTGTTTGGTCATGAATCTCATGAATGATGTTTATGAATTACGCACGATCCTAATGTGCATGTTTTTAGGAGCTATATCTAGCATCGAGAAGCCCGGCGTTCAAAGGACTACGTCGGTATCTCTTAACTACATGCCACCGTAGGTTCATGTTGATACATTACAATGTTAATGGATCCCCTCTTTCTTGATATCACATAATGCATGTTCCTTTCCTGACATGCCTGGGACGACTCTGCCCACTTGAGTGAGATAGTTGGGTATCATGTAAGGCTTTACTATGATGGTGTCGGTTATGATGAGTTCTCCCATTGTTCCTTATGATTTATGCATGGTTGTTTTGGCTCAAGTTATGGTTAATGAAGTTTTTCTCCTATAATTATGATAAGACTAATTTACGAATGTTTTTATAACTTAAGCCTTACGTTACATAATGATATTTATGACATGAGCATGTTGTCCTACTCTTATGAACTTTTATGTATTTTAATTTTCTGTTTTACATACTTTGCATACTCGGTACATTTCACGTACTAACCGCATACTCTATGTTGTATCGTTTCATGATATAAACTTGGACCTTCAAGCCCAGCACCGTCATTAGCTTGTTCTCGGAGTTAGCATCCAGTTCATTGGTGAGTCCTCATTTCCCGAGGACCAGTTGATATTAGTTATCCCTTTATGTTAAGTTTTCTTGACTTGTCGGGTTAGTTGGGGGTGTTTTCCCATCAACCCATCAGATTTGTTAGAGGCTTTCAGACTGCGTGTAGTGTTCAGCTGTTATGTATCGTTTCTATGAATGTCATGATTATGCTTCCTCTATGTTATTACGTTCAGTATTCTTCTTTATTTGATTGAGTTATATGTATGTTCATGCCATGGGTTGACTTGGAGTCTCTCGGGGCTCCTTGTTCCGTATTGTAATCTGGGTCTATGTTCGGGTTGTGACAAACTTGGTATCTGAGAAATAAGTTTGAAGTGTCCTAGGGTGTCTGAAAGCCACGTTAAGTAGAGTCTTTTTTATGGGTGTGTGTCACGACCTGAAGGTAGACCTGGATCGTAAATGGGACAAGGAATCTCGAGAGGCTCCAAGTCAACCCATGGCATAAGCATACATCTAACTTCATTCATTATAAGTGGAAGACTAATCACAAGGCATAACCCGGACAAGTACAATAGCATGCATCTCTGTAAAACAGCCCTCGGAACATGAGGACTCAACAATAAGCTGAAAGTAAACTCTAAGATGATCTAGATATGAGGATAAGCCTGAGAGTCGGAACCTGTATCATAAGACGATACAACATAGAAATTATGCGGTCAGTACATGGAATGTACAAAGTATGCAAGGTAAGTAGAACGTACGTTTAAAATATGTAAAAGCTCATAAAACATAATAAGAGTAGGACATCATGCTCATGTCATAAATATCGTAACATAACATATTTAATGGCTCAAGGTTTTCAAAGCATCTGTAGTACAATCGTAATCATAATCATAAGAGAAAATCCAAAAAGAACATTTCTTGAGCCAACATACGTAATCATAAACATGCATAAATTATGAGGAACAGCGGGAGACATCTCTTAAACGACATACTCGATATGAGCACACATAAATCATGCTGGGTTGTAAATATCAATAATTGAAGAGTAGATCATAAATCGATTCATCATAGATCATGCATAATTAGGATTAATTTTTTAGAAATTGAGATCAATAATTTTATAAGTAAAATAATTGTAAAAATAAATCAAAATCCATAAAAATATGATGTAAATCATAAATCGTAAAATCCTATTAGCAAATCATTAGATTCTCACAACAATTGAATTTAAACCCTATGAGATTTTTGGTAGATTTTCATAAATTAATAGAGAATGGGTATGGGTGTGAACGGAATCACCCATTCATAACCCTACATACCTGGGTAAGATCAAATTTCAAAGTTCTTGAACTCCTAAGGTTGAATTGATAGGGAAAAGCTTGAATCTATGCTTGATCTCTCTAGAATTCTCTAACTTTTGCATGCATGGGAATGATCTATGCAATAGGAACTTAACCTATCTTAAATTGCCCAGAAAATACATGAAACAACGCAGTTTAGGGCCTTATAGCATCGAAAGGTCAAAAATACCCTTAATGAAAAGTCCTTAAAAAACTGCCCTGAACGAACCAATGACTGATCCCACGAGTCATTGTGTGAAACCATGACTCATGGTATCCAGTCGTTGGATCCACTGTCTCTTCAATACCTTTAGATCCTTCACACAATTCGACAGGACGAGTCATTGGTCCAAACAATGGGTCATAGGGTCGGTGGTTGTAAACTCCCTACCAAACCTGAACATCCCTTACCATCACCATGAGTCGTGGTTGCTTCCAACGAGTCATGGTCTTGATCCATTTAGTGCACTATAAATCTGACCATGTAGAGAACGATTGCTGGCAATGGGTCGTTGTAACTTATGACGTGTCGTTAGATGACCCGTTCCTTCCCCAAATGCTGAAGTCCTTCTCTCACCATGACTACAAATGACGACTCGTTGTTTCCCACAATGAGTCGTTACATCAGTCGTTGCTTCCACTGCCCCTCGGACTCCTGAAACCATTATTGGTAACAATGGCTCATGGTTTCCAACCACGAGTTGTTACACCTCTCGTCTTGTGATGTTTTTCCTAATTTCAGCAGTTTTCAACTATTAACTCTGGGGTCTACTCTAAGGCATTTCGGCGGTATTATAATATCTCCCCCTTGGAAACATTCGTCCTCGAATGTAGGAAACAAGCAGAAAACAGAAACATGAAATTATCATATTAAAATATTGATCATTTAAATCGAAAACTAATAGAATGAGTACCTCCGATTCATATCACATGGCTGAACTGATTTCATGCTTCACATACATGAAAGAAACTTGAACACATGATTTGAACATGAATACTAAATAGATTTATAGGCAGAACGGATCCTCATGTTGAAATTGAGCTGGTAGAGAATAAGTGTGGGTGTTTAGCCATCATATCTGCCTTGGCTTCCCATGCAGCTCCTTCAACATGTCGATTCCTCCATAATACTTTGATTGAAGCTACTTCTTTGTTCCTTAGCTTCCAAACCTGATGATCTAATATTTCCACTGAAACCTCCTCATAGCTAAGGTATCTTTCACGCCAATGTTGTCCACCGAGACTACTAGAGTTGGATCTTCCAATATTTCTTCAAAAGCGATACATGAAACACAGGATGCATGGAAGATAACTCTAAGAGCAATTCCAACTCATACGCTACCTTATCAAATCTTCTCATAACCCTGTAGGCACCAACATAACAGGGACATAGTTTTCCTCTCTTCCCAGAGTGCATTACTCCCTTCATGGGAGATACCTTCAAAAATACCCAGTCATCCACCTCGAACTCAAGTTCTCTCCTCCTCGCATCAGTGTAGGAATTTTGACGACTTTGAGCTATCCCGAGCTATCAACACCCGGAACGTGCCAACTACTCCGATATCGAAATATAGCAACTCCCTCTTTGGAGACAACCCCTACCTTCTGCTCCAGAATCACTCCCTCCAACATCACCAATATAGAATCCTCGCCTTTCTAGCTTTTACATCAGTCACTGAGAAAGATTCAGATCCATTATGAACTATAACACCGCTATTGTTCGAGGCAACCAATTGAACTCCTACAATGCCTGTTAAAACCTCTGAAGTCCCTACCTTTGAGTTTTCCTCTTATGCTCAAAATCATGCCAATTACGCAATACGCTCAAATCCACCCAAAATCCATCCGAAATCCTCCTGGCACAACCCAAACACGCCATCCTATCCTAAAAACCATTCTGGACCGGTTGGAACCCTCAAGTTACCCACATAAGGCTGCTTGACCCCGACCTCACCATGGTCACATCTAGCTTCCTCAAAACTCATAATTCAACCCAAGGTTCAAATCATCGTCATATCACCTCGAAATCCATGCAACTGCCAAACTAAATCATAAATCACCATCTGGGACTAACAAAGCTTTTAGAATCCCAATTCGAGCTTGACAACCTACATTGTTGACTTTGGTCAACCCCTCACACCTCAAACCCTTCAAAAACAGAATGTCTCACCCAGTCTACATTATGTTGTCTCGGGAATGATGTCATCTACTCTGCAAATCATGAATAGAAGAATAAAGACATGGAAAGGTTCAACCTAGGAAAAAGGATCGACAATCACAAAATGACCATATGGGTTGGTACACTTCCAGGCTTAGCTAATAACTACGCTCCCTGAACTTCTACATGCCCGACATCTATGGCGAGGATAGGGGTTACCCTGAACATACACATCATAAACATCATTTCCATCATGGGGAAACATCCATAGGTTTAGGGTAAGGGATTCATGAGCATAAATCATTAAGAAATCTATGTTGGGCATATACCTAATATAACACAATACCATGAATCAATGGGGAAAATCTTAGGGACTGAGCTCATAAAGCTTGGCATACAAAGATACATTGGTTAACATACATAGTGAGGGTCATGATATGAAGCTAAATTGGAGATATTGGAATCGCTGACAGATGGGGTTGCCATCTTAGGGTTCTGAACGTAAGCATGAGTCGAGCGTAGCGTCGAGCGATACATAAGGGAACATCTAAAAGAGAAAAATGGACTACCCCCCAAATTACTATCTATAGAACTTCCTTACTATAAAACATAAGACCTAATCAGGCCCTCAACTTACCATTTCCTCACCTCCTATGTGATAATCTCATCTTAAGATGCTCAAAGGGAATTGTGCCTCTTATAGTAGTCCTCAGAACTAATAATCATGATAGGTATAAGGGAATAAGTTATAACATACCTGAGACTACATCTGCGGTTGACTGCTACTCGCTCTTAATAACTTGTGTTGCTGAGGTGGGCGATTTGCTGGAGCTGATGGAGGGGTGTTATACCCCGTAGGATTCCCGGCACCTAGATGACCTATTCGCACGTTGGTTAAGCATATTTGAAGGCCATACGTGCTAAAGAAAGGCCTGGGAAAAAGATCGGACGAGAAACCTATCGAACCATCGCGGAAGGAGCCGAGGCAGAGCCCCTCCACGATGGCAACGTGTCACGGAGGTGGAGCCTCCGCGTTGGCTCCGTGACACATTGGCTTTGTCCAGGCCCAAGTATATAAAGCCCCACTTCGGTTTTAATTCATTTTAAACTTAGAAAATTTCCAGGAAACGCAGAGGAACGGAGGAGGACGAAGAAGGTATATATATTTTCGTTTGATTACACCGCTAAACATTGTCCAAACTCAAATTAACCTCAGATACCGAGGTATTCAGCAGCAGAGAGCATTCCTACTAATTTAGTTTCGCGAAATACGGCCGATGAATCGTCGAGCTATCAGACTAAGGTAAGTGGAATTCCTCCAAACTAGTGTCTATGTGTTTCTAGCGGTGAAATGAATACTTCTCCCATCTGGACTTCTGAAAAATAGCGAGTTTTCGACCGTCTTTCGATAAGCCTAAGTTTAGGCTATTATTATATCGAAAGTGATGTCGTCTTTCAGAATAAAGTTGTATTTAGTACTGATTGATATATATATGAATGCAGTTGGGAGGAATAGCTGAAATACTGACCAAGCTACGCCAGTTAGTCGGGAAATCAGAAGTGAAGGTATGTAAAACTAGTTTCCTCGGCAAGTTAGTAATCTCGGTATAGTAAAGTAATATAAAGGCCAGTAGAATGTTCAGAAGTCACGTGTTATGTTTATTACGAATGTTGGTACGATATTAGAAGCATCAGGTTATAATTAGCGCCAAAACTTGCTAGCACGATATAGATTCTAATACAAGTGTCAGGAACTGCACAGCATGCTCAGTATGTGATGTAATACAAAATGTGAGGATGTTATAATATTCAGTTGAAACCCAGTAAAACAATGTAATATCTGTAAGGCATCTCAGAAGTAGAAAGATAGGTCAAAATGAAGTTTAGAAAGCATGTCAGAAATAGTAAATCATGTTACTACAGAAACTCAGTATACAACATGGTTTTCAGCAGAAAAACTATATCTTGTTCAGCGTTAGACTAACCACAGTATGGTAGAAGATTATATTTATACATATATACTATTATCAGTCTCAGCATGTATTAAGTACGTACACATTACCATTACTAGTTCAGCACACAGTATGTACGGATACTTTACTACTATTAGCTTCAGTATGTGGGATATGCAGATAGTATTACTAGTTGAGACCGTTGTATTGTTTTGGGGTTGGATTACCTAGCATCCATGACCGCCCCAGGGTTAATAGCTGTATCGACTCATCCGCTAGAGGACGAGGATACGTCACTCTACGGAGTGGCATGCCGTCCCACAGGGGACGAAGATGGGATGCTAGTTTTCCCCATATTGTGCCTTAGTCGGCCTTTACACACCTTTGTCGAGCGGATACGCCCGGGTGTTGATTCAGGAGTCCTCCGGACTCAGGTACAGTTATAGTCAGGAGCTCAGCGAGCCCAAGTGCATACCCAGGGGACCGGCAGGATGCTTATAGTTATTATAGGAGATGGGATGACCGAGGTAGGGGTATAGATTGCGTGCTGTGTGTACCTCCCGGCTTATTGGGGCTGGGTAAGGTTTGTGTGTGCTATGTTATGTTATGTTATGTTATTCCATGTGATACGAGACACGGGTAGATCGACAGTAGAATGATATATCTTCAGGTATGGTTCCTACTCCTTCCAGTATAGCTAAGAGTAGGCATAGTTTTACATTTCCAGTCAGTTGGTCTATTCCTTCCTATTTTAGTTCCATAAGTTGTGTTGTTGCTTTCAGATATTTCTTTCAGTTATTGTTTTACATACTCAGTACCAGTGGTACTGACGCCCGGTGGGGCACTGCATTACTTGGCTGCAGGTACTCATAGACGAGGGGCCGATACCTCGTGATTCCAGTCAGCTCAAAGAGTCATTAGTTCCAGTCATCCGGAGCTAGATAGCTAGAGGTTTATCCCCTTTTCTTTTTATTTTTGTTGTACAACATGGGTAGGCCGGGGCCCTGTCCCGACCATCTTATCAGTACTCTTAGAGGCTTGCAGTCTGTATATATTTCCCTGTGGTTAGATGAGCCGGTCGTGTGAGGCCGTGCAGTTGTATAGCTATTAGTACTTCTGTTTCTTTTATGTTGGCCATGTGGGGCCATAGCTTGACAGTAGTGGTGACCTTGCCGGTCACGTAACTTCCCATACTTCATTGTTGAGTTACAGATAACTAGACAGCATGGTGGCCTTGTCGGCTCGCATAGGCTCCCCCATATTATTATGCTCTGGTTAGCTGTCAGTACAGGTACAGGTGGCTATAGGCCTAGTCGGCCGGAGGCTGTATTTACAGCCGTTATATAGCCCATTGTTTCCTTGAATTTGAGTTAGAGCCAGCCAGGCACCAGATGTGCTCAGGCTCAGTAGTCTAGCAGTTTAGGTCCTTGTAGGGCACCAAGTGCCAGTCATACCCCCCAAGGAGGGGTGTGACAAACTTGGTATCAGAGCAGGTCGTATCCCAGGGAGTCTGCAAGCCGTGCTAAGTAGAGTCCTGCCCATGGATGTGTTGTGCACCACATACTATGGATAGGGGGCTGCAAGGCATGATAGGATGGTTGTCTTTTATTCTTATTCTGTCGTGCTGTAGAGCGGTACAATATAGGGTTGAGTCCCTAAAAGCTTATTGTATTCTTTGGTTACAGATAATGTCAGACCAGCGACATCCTATCATAGGCCGGAGTTTAGATATTGCAGCAGGGGAAGGCACCAACAGGAGGCCTCACCCTCGTTTAGAAACAGCCCGATAAGAGGGCACTACAGAGGCATCGTCCCAGCCTTCTCAGCAGTCTCCACCACATCAGGAGCCACTTGGGGCGACACTACCTTCAGCAGTCCCAATACCGTCACCCTCTGACCAGGAGATTAGGAGTGCGGTAGTCATGTTAGCACAGATGATGGCTGCCCAGCGTCAGCCGATGCCGTCTATAGTTGCGGAGTCATCAGGAGGGCCCAGTAGTTCGAGGGTCCGAGAGTTCTTTGGTCTGAATCCCCCACAGTTTACAGGTACGGACCGGACATAGGACCCTCAGGATTTTCTGGATCAAATGCAGAGAATTTTCAGGGTTATGCATGCCACGCCTACATAATCAGTTGAGTTGGCAGCATTCTGGTTATGGGACATCATCGTATTGTGGTATGAAAGCCGGGAAAGGTCTCGAGGGAGAGATGTTTCCCCTCCAACCTGGTCCAGCTTCTCAGGAGCTTTTCTGGATCACTATTTGCCGCGGGAGATTCGACAGGCCCGGGTAGACCAGTTCCTACATCTAGAGCGGGGAGCCATGAGTGTTCGGGAATATTCCTTGCGGTTCGATTCTTTGGCTCGGTATGCACTGGCCTTTGTTGATACCATGGCATCCAGAGTACACCGCTTTATCATGGGGTTGAATCCAGAATATGTTGAGACCTGTATTACGGCCACACTGTGAGAGGACATGGACAGTGCTCGAGTTCAGGCATTTGCCCAGAATATTAAGGGCATCAGACAGTGGCATCGGGAGATCAGGAGGGCCAATTAGGAACAGCACCGCCGAGACAGGCCAGTTGAGTTACAGAGGGAGGCTCGGGGAGTACCCAGGCCACGATTGTTAGATAGGCCGCCCAGGCCCCCGCCTCCACCACAGTTGCAGAGGGGTAGATTTAGCCGTAGGGGGCAGTCAGAGGCCGTCAGAGGCTCGCAGATGGCAGATTCACCATTACAGAGGAGGGCGGAGTAGAGTAGGTATACCCTACCACTTTGCCCTATATGCAGCCGACGCCATCCTGGAGCATGCAGGTATGGCTCCATCGGATGTTATATTTGTGGCCAAGAAGGCCATCTGATGAAAGATTGCCTAGCCAGAGGTTAAGAGGATCGGGATAGACAGGATAGGGAATCCATAGGGTCTCGAGCTACAGCATCCTCGGTAGGGCGCAGGCCCTCAGTTTTAGCAGGCAGGGGTTGGGGCAGATCAGAGGCCTCCAGTACAGGTGCGGGTCCAAGCCGCACATATGCTTTACCAGGGAGGCAAGATTCAGAAGCATCACCTGATGTTATGACAGGTATGCTAACTATCTGCTCACACCCTGCTTATGTATTGATTGATCCAGGGTCTACTTTGTCCTACATTACTTTATTTGTGGCACGAAAGTTCGATATCGTACCAGAATTATTGCATCAGCCCTTTTTAGTATCCACGCCAGTTGGTGACTCTATTGTAGCTAGCAGAATTTACCGAGGGTGTACAGTAGAGGTTGCTGGCCGTCAGACCACAGTAGATCTGGTCGAGTTAGAAATGATAGACTTCGATGCCATAATGGGTATGGATTGGTTAGTGCCGTGCTTTGCCAATGTTGAATGTTGGACCAAGATGGTCCAATTCCACTTCCCAGGAGAAGCAGTGCGGGAGTGGAAGGGCAGCACCGCTACGCCAAAAGGTAGGTTTATTTCCTACCTTCAGGCGAGAAAGTTGATATCTAAGGGATGTATTTACCATCTGGTCAGAGTTCAGGATGTCCGAGCAGAATCTCCGACGCTCCAGTCTGTTCCAGTGGTGAACGAGTTCCCTGATGTGTTTCCCGATGAGTTACCTGGTATTCCCCTAGAACGGGAAATAGATTTTCCGATTGACTTGTTACCAGGCACTCAGACGATATCAATTCCTCCCTATCGTATGGCTCCTGCAGAACTCAGAGAATTAAAGGAGCAGTTGAAAGACTTGTTGGATAAAGGTTTTATTAGACCGAGTACTTCACCATGGGGTGCGCCAGTTCTATTTGTGAGAAAGAAAGATGGCTCACTCCGTATGTGCATAGATTATCGGCAATTGAACAAAGTTACAGTGAAGAACAAGTACCCGCTTCCCAGAATTGACGACTTATTTGATCAGTTGCAGGGAGCCAGATACTTTTCTAAGATTGACTTGTGGTCCGGGTATCACCAGGTTCGAGTACGTGAGAGGGATATTCCTAAGACAGCATTTAGGACTCGATATGGACATTTTGAATTTCTAGTCATGTCCTTCGGGTTAACGAATGCCCTGGCAATCTTCATGGACCTGATGAACTGTATTTTCAGACCCTTCCTGGACTTGTTCGTGATAGTATTCATTGATGACATTCTGGTGTATTCTCGCTCTGAAGCAGATCACCGGACTCATTTGCGGACAGTGCTCCAGATCCTCAGGGACCGCCAGTTATATGCTAAATTCTCTAAGTGTGAATTCTGGCTTAATTCAGTAGCCTTTTTAGGGCATATTTTGTCGGATGCTGGTATACAAGTTGACAAGCAGAAAATAGAAGCAGTTAAATCATGGCCTAGGCCTACCACTCCGACTGAAGTTCGTAGCTTTCTGGGGTTAGCAGGATATTACGGGAGATTCGTTGAAGGGTTCTCGACTATTGCGGCACCTCTGACTAAACTGACACAGAAAGAAGCAAAGTTTCAGTGGACAGAGGCATGCGAGCAGAGCTTCCAGGAACTGAAAGACAGATTAACCTCCGCCCCAGTGTTAGCGTTGTCGGAGGGTACAAAAGGTTATTCGGTGTATTGCAATGCATCAGGCGTCGGATTAGTTTGTGTGTTGATGCAGCATGGTAAAGTGATTGCATATGCTTCCAGACAGCTGAGGAAACACGAAAAGAATTACCCTACCCACGACCTGGAATTAGCCGCAGTGATCTACGCTTTGAAGATGTGGAGGCATTACCTGTATGGTGTCCATGTTGATATTTTCACAGATCACAAGAGCCTACAGTACATCTTCACTCAAAGGGAGTTGAACCTGCGGCAACGTCACTGGTTGGAGCTGTTAAAAGATTATGATGTGAATATTCTATACCACCCCGGAAAAGCTAATGTTGTAGCAGATGCTCTTAGTCGTAAGTCCATGGGGAGTTTGGCACATTTGCAGCCCGAGCAGCGGGAATTGGTCAGGGAGATAGCTAGCCTAGCCGTTCGTGTAGCAGAAACAAAGGATGATAGTGCAGTAATACAGAACACCGCCCTGTCATCATTAGTTGTGGAAGTGAAAGAACGACAATATGCGGATCCTGACTTGATCCAGCTCAAAGATAGAATCCAGCAGGGTAAAGTGCCAAATTTTCAGGTAACTGAGGGAGAAGTGCTGTTATGTAAAGGTCGCCTATGTGTTCCAGATGTTTCAGGGCTCCGCCAGCATATTATGAACGAAGTACATTACGCCCGTTATTCTCTTCACCCCAGTGCGACAAAAATGTACCATGATATCAAGGAAAACTACTGGTGGCCAGGTATGAAAAGAGAAATTGTTGAATTTGTAGCCTAGTGTCCTAACTGCCAACAGGTGAAAGCAGAACATCAGAAACCAGGCGGTTTGACTCAGGATATAGCTGTACCTCTCTGGAAATGGGAAGCAGTGAATATGGATTTAGTAACGGGATTACCCCGTACTAAACGCAGACATGACTCTATATGGGTGATAGTTGACAGATTGACAAAATCAGCTCATTTCCTGCCAGTAAGAGCTACTTTCTCGGCTGAAGATTATGCTGAGTTGTATATCCGAGAGATAGTTAGATTGCATGGAGTGCCAGTATCAATTATTTCAGACAGAGGAGCACAGTTTACGACTAGATTTTGGCAGTCGTTTCAGAGAGGTCTGGGAACACAGATTAATTTGAGCACAGCATTCCATCCTCAGACAGATGGGTAGGCTGAACGTACAATTCAGACGCTCGAAGATATGGTGCAAGCGTGTGTGCTGGATTTCGGTGGTTGCTGGGATGAGCATTTGCCGTTAATTGAATTTGCCTACAATAATAGCTATCATTCAGCCATCCAGATGGCGCCTTTCGAGGCATTATACGGGAGAAAATGCAGATCGCCGATTGGTTGGTTTGAAATAGGAGAATCAACATTGGTTGGCCCAGACATTGTTCAGCAGTCAGAGGAAAAGTTAAAGCTTATCCGAGAACATTTACTGACTGCACCGAGCCGCCAGAAATCATATGCAGATGTGCGGCGCAGAGACTTGGAATTTGATGTAAATGACTGGGTATTTCTGAAAGTATCTCTGATGAAAGGGGTAATGAGATTCGGCAAGAAAGGTAAGCTCAGCCCGAGGTTTATTAGGCCTTATCAGATTCATCGAAGGATAGGCCGAGTAGCATATGAGTTGAACTTGCCTCCAGAACTAGAATCCGTTCATCCGGTCTTCCATGTATCTATGCTGAGGAAATGCATAGGAGACCCGTCCAGAGCAGTTCCAGTCCAGGATATCCATGTTACAGAAAAACTTGCTTATGAAGAGGTTCCAGTAGCTATCTTAGACAGACAGATTCGCAAATTGAGGACTAAAGATATTGCGTCTATCAAGGTATTGTGGCGTAACAGGAACCGAGAGGAGATGACATGAGAAGCGGAGGAAGATATGAGGACCAGATATCCTCACTTATTCCAGGCCTAGTCAGGCGACAGGTATGTCCATATTATTACTTATGTAATGCCTTATAGTTGGGTATGAATAAGTGAGAAAGATTGATGTTTAGCTATCCAGTGAATCTTAAAGTATTTCGTGCAGTACCTGTATTGGACTTTTCTGCATTTCAGGTTTTTGCTATAGTCCATATTACAGGGGAAACTCTGCCGAAATTTTCTTAGATAGTAAGTTGAGAAGTCCTCTAAATAGAAGTTTACATTCGAGGACGAATGTACTTAAGGGGGGGAGAATGTTATACCCCGTAGGATTCCCGGCACCTAGATGACCTATTCACACGTTGGTTAAGCATATTTGAAGGCCATACATGCTAAAGAAAGGCCCGGGAAAAAGATCGGACGAGAAACCTATCGAACCATCGCGGAAGGAGCCAAGGCAGAGCCCCTCCGCGATGGCAACGTGTCACGGAGGTGGAGCCTCCGCGTTGGCTCCGTGACACGTTGGCCTTGTCCAGGCCTAAGTATATAAAGCCCCACTTTGGTTTTAATTCATTTTAAACTTAGAAAATTTCCAGAAAATGCAGAGGAAAAGAGGAGGATGAAGAAGGTATTATATTTACGTTTTATTACGCCGCTAAACGTTGTCCAAACTCAAATTAACCTCAGGTACCGAGGTATTCAGCAGCAGAGAGCATTCCTACGGATTTAGTTTCGCGAAATACGGTCGGCGAATCGTCGAGCTATCGGACTAAGGTAAGTGGAACTGCTCCAAACTAGTGTCTATGTGTTTCTAGCGGTGAAGTGAATACTTCTCCCTTCTGGACTTCTGAAAAATAGCGAATTTTCGACCGTCTTTCGATAAATCTAAGTTTAGGCTATAATTATATCGAAAGTGATGTCGTCTTTCAGAATAAAGTTGTATTTAGTAATGATTGATATATATAGGAATGCAGTTGGGAGGAATAGCTGAAATACTGACCAAGCTACGCCAGTTAGTTGGGAAATCAGAAGCGAAGGTATGTAAAGCTAGTTTCCTCGGCAAGTTAGTAATCTCGGTATAGTAAAGTAATATAAAGGCCAGTAGAATGTTCAGAAGTCATGTGTTATGTTTATTACGAACGTTGGTACGATATTAGAAGCACCAGGTTATAATTAGCGCGAAACTTGCTAGCACGATATAGATTCTAATACAAGTGTCAGGAACTGCACAGCATGCTCAGTATGTGATGTAATATAGAATGTTAGGATATTATCATATTCAGTTGAAACACAGTAAAACAATGTAATATCTATAAGGCATCTCAGAAGTAGAAAGATAGGTTAAAATGAAGTTTAGAAAGCATGTCAGAAATAGTAAATCATGTTACTACAGAAACTCAGTATACAACATGGTTTTCAGCAGAAAAACTATATCTTGTTCAGCGTTAGACTCAGCACAGTATGGCAGAAGATTATATTTATACATATATACTATTATCAGTCTCAGCATGTATTAAGTACGTACACATTACCATTACTAGTTCAGCACACAGTATGTACGGATACTTTACTACTATTAGCTTCAGTCTGTGGGATATGCAGATAGTATTACTAGTTGAGACCGTTGTATTGCTTTGGGGTTGGATTACCTAGCATCTATGACCGCCCCAGGGTTAATAGCTGTATCGACTCGTCCGCCAGAGGACGAGGATACGTCGCTCTACGGAGTGGCATGCCGTCCCACAGGGGACGAAGATGGGATGCCAGTTTTCCCCATATTGTGCCTTGGTTGGCCTTTACACACCCCTGTCGAGCGGATACGCCCGGGTGTTGATTCAGGAGTCCTCCTGACTCAGGTACAATTATAGTCAGGGGCTTAGCGAGCCCAAGTGCATACCCAGGGGACCGGCAGGATGCTTATAGTTATTATAGGAGATGGGATGACCGGGGTAGGGGTATAGATTACGTGCTGTTTGTACCTCCCGGCTTATGGGGGTCGGGTAAGGTTTGTGTGTGCTATGTTATGTTAAGTTATGTTATGCCATGTGATAGGAGACACGGGTAGATCGACAGTAGAATGATATATCTTCAGGTATGGTTCCTACTCCTTCCAATACAACTAAGAGTAGGCATAGTTTTACATTTCCTGTCAGTTAGTCTATTCCTTCCTATTTCAGTTCCATCAGTTGTGTTGTTGCTTTCAGATATTTCTTTCAGTTATTGTTTTACATACTCAGTACCAGTGGTACTGATGTCCGGTGGGGTGCTGCATTACTTGGCTGCAGGTACTCATAGACGAGGGGCCGATACCTCGTGATTCTAGTTAGCTCACAGAGTCATCAGCTCCAGTCATCCGGAGCTAGATAGCTAGAGGTTTATCCCCTTTTCTTTTTATTTTTGTTGTACAGCATGGGTAGGCCGGGGCCCTGTCCCGACCATCTTATCAGTACTCTTAGAGGCTTGCAATCTATATATATTTCCCTGTGGTTAGATGAGCCGGTCGTGTGAGGCCGTGCAATTGTAAAGCTGTTAGTACTTCTGCTTCTTTTATGTTGGCCATGTGGGGCCATAGCTTGACAGTAGTGGTGACCTTGCCGGTCACGTAGCTTCCCATACTTCATTGTTGAGTTACAGATAACTAGACAGCATGGTGGCCTTGTCGGCCCGCATAGGCTCCCACATATTGTTATGCTCTGGTTAGCTGTCAGTACAGGTACAGGTGGCTATAGGCCTAGTCAGCCGGAGGCTGTATTTATAGCCGTTATATAGCCCATTGTTTCCTTGAATCTGAGTTAGAGCCAGCCAGGCACCAGATGTGCTCAGGCTCAGTAGTCTAGCAGTTTAGGTCCTTGTAGGGCACCAGGTGCCAGTCATACCCTCCAAGGCGGGGTATGACAAGGGGGATCTGAAACACGATCTTTTTGACCATCTCGCTTGGGTAAAGCACAACCACATGTGTTTATGAATGAGTTGGCCACAATAAAAACAAATATTTTAACCTTCCAAGCACTTTCCTCGGTGGTTCTTCCCGGAACGCCTGCAATTTGGGTAAGTAATCTCCCTCACCCGGGGCTTATATCCTCGAGCATGGACTAGAGACTTCTGACGGATTTGAGAGTGACTCCCACTACTCGACTCTTGTTGGGACCTCTTAAGGTTTTCAGCCTAGGCCTCTTGTTTCCCCTCTTTTCCCCCCTACACTCCCTAATCACACTCGAGTCAGAAACCTCCGGCGAGCTCTTCTTCATGAGACCTTGAATCCTAGTAAATGCTGCCTCCCTGGTAAGGTTCACTAGTGGGATAGCCTGCTGATTAGGGTAGGTGATCATAGCTCGTATCAACACTTTGAGAGCGGCTCTAAGCTCTGCATCAGTAACTTGCATGGAATCCATTGGAGCTAGTGGCGACTGGCTGACTCCCATCACTGTCCTAAGAAAGCATGATTCTGCACATGCGTATAGCACGAGTTATAAGAATAGGGAGACTTTAACATTGCACGACATAGATCATGAATGAAGGGAACATTTCCTAAACGTCTCATAGCCTCTTCATCATAAGTGTGTCACGCTTCACACCCATGAAAAAGACTCTACTTAACGTGTCTTTCAAACACCCTAGGACACTTAAAAACCTATTGCTCTGATACCAAGTTTGTTACGACCCGAACGTAGACCCGAATTGTAACACGGGACAAGGAACCCTGAGAGGCCCTAAGTCGACCCTTGGCTGTTATACCCCGGAAGCCCAAAGATTGAACTCGGGAGTGGAAATGGGGAAAATGTAAAGTTGATGTTTCAGTCTTAGGAAGAGTCGTGAGACGACTCTTGAGTACAGCCCACAAGTCGTCAGGTGACTCGTGGGTAGGCTAGTGAGGATTTTGGGAATTTTGAAGAAAAGGGTCCCCACGAGCATGTCAACGACTCATTGTTAGACCCCACGAGTCGTTAGGTCAGCCGTGGGGGTGGGGGAGAAGAAAAAGAGAAGGAAGAAGAGCAATATACTTCACAGGTGGTGACCACGAGTCGTGGTCACTCCTAACGAGTTGTGATGTTAACCTTTATGAGCCCAGTAGACAAGGTAAGGCGGTGCACATGATGATTGACATAACGAGTCATGGCCTGTGAGGATGAATCGTCAGGTCGTCCGCTAGGACCACCAGAAATTCTTTTCCTGTGAAGTTAGTAAGGTTCTTTTCGTCATTCCAAAGTTTCTAATGCCTAAACTACATCATTTTAGCCTATGAAAGGTGGGTTTTACAGGGGGAAACTCTCCTAAAGTCTTCATTCATGTATGCAAGAGAATAGCAGTGTGTTAGATAGGTGATTAAAGGGTGATTCAAGTTTTTCTTCTTCAATTTCTTTTAATTCCTTTTTGGGCATTCAAGGGAGAGTAAGGTTCAGTCTCCATCAGGTTTGTACGGTTATGAATGTGTGGTTTCTTCCACACCCATGCCCAATCCCTCTCTACAACCATGAAATTCTATAATTGATCTATGGGGTTTTTACCCAAATGCATGAATTATCTATTTCTACACATGGGTATGAATTGATTGTGATTTTATTATCAAATTTTGAAGCATGGGATAATTTTATAATGATTTCAATCAAAATTATCTTTCTAGCCTTATGAATGTTGAAGCCCATTGATGA
Source organism: Datura wrightii (assembly GCA_035772735.1). Taxonomy (NCBI): domain Eukaryota; kingdom Viridiplantae; phylum Streptophyta; class Magnoliopsida; order Solanales; family Solanaceae; genus Datura; species Datura wrightii. The sequence continues at coordinate 61,035,847 of JASDFA010000016.1, read as the reverse complement.
GATGATCATGAAAAATGAGATTTATGAAGTATGTGTGATAATGATGAGATCTTATGATGAAAAGAATGATTTGAAGCTACCCATGTCTATAATTATGTTTGCGATGAGAATTGAGTATTTCTAAGTATGATGAACCTTTGGGCAATGCCCATATGCTAAGTTTAAATGATGATTTTCCCAAACTAAGCTCACCACATTATTTTAGAGCGAAGATTCCCAAATTTTATATTCTATCTTGTGGTATGTTTTGAGTTAAGTCTTCCTATGCATCTCTTACCACATGGTTTTGGAGAAACGACTCCCAAGTATGTTTTTAGTTTGTGGTATGTTTTGAACTAAAGCTTCTCATATGCATGATTTCGTATTTGAGATGTATTTGATCATTGAGCTTCGTCAATAGATGATGTTGAGCTTCGTTATATACAATGTAGAGCATTTTCATATTTTTGGGAAAAGAGCCTAGCACCGAGTGGGCTAAGGGTCGATCACCCTATTCCCCAGAACTACGTGCCAACGTAGGTTGATATTATTATATTATTGGGACCTCCCTTGTGAGCTATCCTTGTCCCTAATGTCCTATGAACTGGACATAGATATCATGGTAGCATCCTTAGCCCTGACAAGGTTTTGGACGACTCTACCCACTTGAATGTAATAGTCAGGACCACGTAATCTCTATCGTGATATATCGGTTAAAAGATGAGTCTCCCATTGTTCCTCATGATTTCAGTTATGCATATTCATCACTTATGAGATTTATATAAATTCATGTTATAAAGAAAGTCTAACTCAATGTTCAGCTTTTACTTATAAATGTCAGAATTCAGCTTTAAGTCAATCAAATCAGTTATGATGTCATAAAGTTACGTTTTGTCATGTTATGAAGAGGCTATGATTTTTTAAAGAATGAATGCAAGTCCTACTCTCAGTTTACTGATGTTTATGTTTAATTAATGCATTGTCTTTAAATGATTTTACTTACTTTAGCGATTTTACTTACCTTGGATACTCGGTATATTCCACGTACTGACCGCATACTTTCTATGTGTCATACCCCGCCTTGGGGGGGTATGACTGGTACCTGGTGCCCTACTAGGACCTGAGCTGCTAGACTGCTAAGCCTGGGTACATCTGGTGCCTGGCTGGCTCTAACTCACATTTCTGGAAACAAAAGGGCTATATAACGACTGTAAACACAGCCCCCGGCCCATTGGCCTATAGCCTCCTGTACCTGTGCTAACAGCTGACCAGAAACATATCAATATAGGGAAACCTATGCGGGCCGACAAGGCCACCATGCTGTCTAGTTATCTGCAACTTAACAATGAAATACTAGAAGAATACGTGACCGGCAAGGTCACCACTACTGTCAAGCTATGGCCCCACACGGCCAGCAAAAAAGAAGAAAAGGTACTAACAGCTATATAACTGCACGGCCTCTCACGACCGGCTCAACTGACCACAGGGGAATATATACAGACTGAAAGCCATTAGGAATAGCAATAGAAATGATCGGGACAGGGCCCCGACCTACCCGTACTGTACAACAAAAGAAAATGAAATACACCTCTGAAATTCAGTCTCCGGATGACCGGAGCTGAATACTCGATCGCTGACAGGAATCACGTGGTATCACCTGCTCGTCTATGAGTACCTACAGGCAAGTAATGCAGCGCCCCACCGAGCGTCAGTATTGCTGGTACTGAGTATGTAAAGCAATAACTGAAAGAAATATCTGAAAATAACAATACAACTAATGAAACTGAAGTAGAAAGGAATGGATTAACTGTCTGATAATGTAAATCATACATTCTTTTAATTATATTGGAAGGAGTAGGAGTCATACCTGGAGATTTATCGTCCTACTGTCGATCTACTCGTATCTACTGTACATGGCATAACATATCATAACATCACATAGCACACACAAACCTTACCCGGCCCCCATAAGCCGGGGGGTACAACCAGCACAGAATCTATACCCCTACCCCGGTCATCCCATCTCCTATAATAACTATAAGCATCCTGCCGGTCCCCTGGGTATGCACTTGGGATTGCTGAGCCCCTGACTATAACCGTACCTGAGTCCGGAGGACTCCTGAATCAACACCCCGGGCGTATCCGCTCGACGGGGGTGTATAAGGGCCGACCAAGGCACAATATGGGGAAAACTGGCATCCCATCTTCGTCCCCTGTGGGACGGCATGCCACTCCATAGAGCGACGTATCCTCGTCCTCTGGCGGATGAGTCGATATAGCTATTAACCCTAGGCGGTCATGGATGCTAGGTAATCCAACCCCAAACAATACAACAGTCTCACTAGTAATACTATCTGCATATACCACATACTGAAACTAATGATAATAAAGAGTTTGTACATACTGCATGCTGAACTAGTGATAGTGATATGTACGTATTTAATACATGCTGGGACTGATAATAGTATATATATATAAATATACTCTCCTGCCATACTATACTGAGTCTAATGCTGAACATGATATAGTATTTCTACTGAAAACTATGTTGTATACTGAGTTTCCTACAGTAACATGATTTACTATTCCTAACATGCTTTCCAACTTCATTTTAACTTACTATTCTATTTCTGAGATGTCTTACAGATACTACATTGCTCTACTGGGTTTCAACTGAAAACAATGATATCCTAACATTCTGTGTCAGATCACATACTGAGCATGCTGTGCAGTTCCTAACACTTATATTAGAATCTATATCGTGCTAGCAAGTCTCGCGCTGATCATAACATGATGTTTCTAATATTGTACCATCGTTCATAGTAAACATCATACATGGCTTCTGAATATTCTACTGGCCTTTAAATTACTGTACTGTACCAAGATTACTAACTTGCCGAGGGAACTAGCTTTACATACCTTATCCTCAAACTATCCGTCTGTCGGACGACGCTCGGCCGGTACTTCAACTATTTTCTCCCAACTGCATTTATAAACATGTCAATCATTACTAAATACAGCTTTATTATAAAGAGCAACGTCACTTTCGATATAATTTATAGCCTAAACTTAGGCTTATCGAAAGACGGTCGAAAACTCACTATTTTCCAGCGGTCCAGAAGGGAGAAATATTCACTTCACAGCTAGGAACACATAGACACTAGTTTAGAGCAATTCCACTTACCTTAGCTCGGTAGCTCGACGATTCGTCGGCCGTATTTCACCAAACTAAATACGTAGGAATGCTCTCTGCTGCTAAATACCTCGGTATCTGAGGTTAATTTGAGTTTGGACAACGTTTAGCAGCGTAATCGGACGAAAATTATGTTATCTCTTCATTCCTTTTTCCTTTTCTGCTGGTTTGCTCTGTTTTCTGGAAATTACATGGGTGATTAATGATTTAAAACCAAAGTGGGGCTTTATATACTTGGGCCTGGACAAGGCCAACGTGTCACGGAGCCAACGCGGAGGCCTCACCTCCGTGACACGCTGCCATCGCGGAGGGGCTCTGCCTCGGCTCCTTCCGTGATGGTTCGACAGGTTTCTCGTCCGATCTTTTCCCGGGCCTTTCTCTAGCACGTATGGCCTTCAAATATGCTTAACCAACGTGCGAATAGGTCATCTAGGTGCCGGGAATCCTATGGGGTATAACACTATGTTGTTTCATTTCTGATACAGAACCCGACTCTCAAGTTCATCCTTGCTCTTAGACAGCTTATCGAAGTTAGCGTCTGCATATTGGTGAGTCCTTATCTTACGAGGACCAGACTATCTATCTTTTCCTTATGTATTTCACTTTTCATCTTGCCGAGTTAGTTTGCATCTTATCCCATCAAGTCGTCATGTTTAGAGGCTATTCAGAAATATGTATGTATTCATCTTCGGATTTTATATCCGGATGTTATATTTAAGTTAGACTTCCACTTTGAATGTATCTTTGGTTATTTGAGTTAGATGTATTGTTATTCCATGGGTCGATTTGGGGTCTTCTAGGGCTCCTTGTCCCGTGTTATTATCCAGGCCTCCATTTGGGTCGTGACAATGGCATAAGCATACATCTAACTTCATTTAATATATGCGGAAGACTAATCACAAGGCATAGCGGAAACGTAAGCATAACCTGACATATCATAACAAACGGAATCACTTAGACACACACAAGCTAAGTACTACATATTGTTTGAAAGCCTCTACTACATACGATGGGTTGATGGGATAGCAACCCCAACTAACCTGGAAAATTACTAAAACATAAAATAGCATAAATATCTGTCAAACGGCCCACGGAACACGAGGACTCACCAATGAGCTAAAAGTAAACTCTGAGATGATCTAGATATGAGGATGAGTCTGAGAGCCGGAACCTGTATGATAAGACGATACAACATAAAAAGTATGCGGTTAGTGGAATGTACTGAGTATGCAAGGTAAGTACAACGGACATTTAAAATATTTTAAAGCTCATAAGACATCATAAGAGTAGGACATGCTCATGTCATAAATATCGTAACATAACATACTGAAAATCATCAAGTCATGATGGGTATTTGAATAAATTCATATTTCAACTCATAAATCTTGTTGGGTTGTAAATATCAAAAGCTAAAGAGATCATAAATCGATTTGTCATATATCATGCATATTTTGGCTTAATTTGGTAGAAATCGAGATCAATAATTTTATAAGTAAAATAATTGTAAAATTAAATCAAAATCCATAAAAATATGATGTAAATCATAAATCGTAAAGGCCCATTAGCAAATCATTAGATTTTCACAAAAATTAAATTAAAACCCCATGAGATTTTTGGTAGATTCTCATAAATTAATAGAGATGGGCATGGGTGTGAACGGAATCACCCATTCATAATCCTACATACACGGGTAAGATAAGATTTCAAAGTTCTTGAATGCCAAGGTTGAATTGATTGGGAAAAGCTTGAATCTATGCTTGATCTCTCTAAAATTCTCTAGCTTTTGAATGCATGGGAATGATCTATGCAATAGGGACTTAACCTATGTTAAAATTCCCAGAAAATACATGAAATGGCGTAGTTTAGGGCCTTATAGCATGGAAAGGTCAAAAATACCCTTAATGAAAAGTCCCTGAAAAACTGACCTGAACGAACCAACGACTGATCCCACGAGTCGTTGTGTGAAACCATGACCCGTGGTATCCCGTCATTGGATCCACTGTCTCATCAATACCTTCAGATCCTTCCCACGACTCGATAGGACGATTCGTTGGTCCAAATAATGGGTCATTGGGTCAGTCATTATCAACTCCCCACCAAACCTGAACATCCCTTATCACGAGCCTCACCGTGACTCGTGGTTGCTTCCAATGAGTCGTGGTCTTGATTCTTTGAGTGCATTGGAACTATGACCATGTAGACAATGATTGCTGATATGGGTCATTGAAACAATGACAGTCTTTAGATGACCTGTTACTTCCCCAAATGCTAAAGTCCACCTCTCACCTCGACTACAAATGACAGCTCGTTGTTTCCAACAATGAGTTGTTACATCGGTCGTTTCTTCCACTACCACCCGGACACCTGAAACCATGACTTGTAACAACGGCTCGCGGTTTCCAACCACGAGTCATTATACCTCTCGTCCTGTGATGTTTTCCCAATTTCAGCAGTTTTCAAATGTTAACTCTCGGGTCTACTCTTAGGCATTTTCGGGGTATTACAGTGTGAAGCACGCCACACTTATGACGAAGAGGCTATGAGATATTTCAAAAATGTTCCCTTCTATCATGATCTATGTCGTGTGATGAAATAACCCCATATCCTTCAAACTCATGCTATTCGCAATTGCAGAATCATGGATGCTCATAGAGCTAACGGTAGGAGGAATGGGAATGGAAGCGGCCATGAAGATGGCAATGGAGATGGGCACCAGCATGCCCTATCGGTCCAAGAGCACCATGCACCTGAGTTGGTTGCCCATGCTGAATTTCAAGCAGTAATTTAGATGCTAGCACTGGCCTTGACCAGGTCAACCAGTAGGCTGTGGCATATGTTCGGAATGTTTCGCAACTACACGCAAATGCACGTGGTCGAACAAGTAGTAAAATGGATAAAGTAAGCCAAGTATCGATCCCACAGGTACTGAACCAAGGTAATAATCGAATTAAGTGTTAATGAACTCTAACTCTAAAAATGCAGACAACAATTTAAAGAAGATTTTGAGAGTTTGTTTCCTAATTTATACTAATCTATGACAAAATGATAAAGTGAGTCTGAACTACAGTAATGAGCAAGCTGAGGCCAAAACAAACATGCAGGGAAGTAATTTATCGATACAATTCGGTTAATCTTTCCTTCGGTTGCTAGTCAAGAATTATTTCCTATGGAGAGAAACTTTCGTATTCTACTCCACTAAAGAATCATGAACTTTCAACCTACATTTATGTGATAAAAGAATTTCATGTTCTAGCCATACGAAACCGATTCCTTAATTGACTAATAAGACTTTTAGATATATTTCTATTCTGAATGTAAATCAATTCTCAATTTTCCCAAACTAAGAAGAGATCATATCCTACCAATTCACAACTTTCCAATTTCTTTCCTTCTCAAAATCAAAATTGGATTTTTTAGATATACATTAACATTGGCCAAACATTAATGCAGTAAGAACAAGAATTGATAGAACAACCATTGAAGAAAAGATGAAAAATAAAATGATCAATAATTACATTCCACTACAATTCTTCTTAACCTCAGCAAGAAGTGAATTTAGCCACTCATTTGTGGATTAAACATCATCAAATGAGTATAAATCATAGAAACAATTGAGATAAAAGAGAAAGAGATAGAGAAGAATTTTCGTCCTCTCAACTGCCTGTAACCCACGTTCTTGCTCAACCAAGTCAGAATAATTAAAAATAAACCTAAGTGTGCTATTTATACTAGTGGGAATTTTTCCTCGGAATAGCAAGCAACGTGTCACGGAGTGCATCGTGGAGCACTACCTCTGTGACACGGAGCTAACGCGGACCCTCTCTGGAATCAGGTCCCTCAGCATTTTACTCCTCCGCGTGCCACGACATGCAACACGGGGCTTGGCCAACGTGCCACGGCGCCATTGTGAACCCTTATTGGAATTTGATGTTCCAGGTAAATATCCCCAATGTGCCACGGCTTGTTTCGCGTGGCATTGCCTCCGTGTCACGGAGGCAACGCGGACCTTCACTGGAAATTTGCCAAAATAAATCACCCAAAGCAGAATGCCTCCGCGATGGCAGCGTGACACGGCTCCATCGCGGAGCCCCTATATTTGCTGCTTTTCCTTGACCTTTTCCACTACTCGCTTCCGAGTCCATTCCCGATTTTCACCAACATGCATCTTAGCTTCCTAAAATTACATTTTTCCTGCAAAACAACACTAATCATGTTGGTTAGTATAAATTCACATTTTAACTACAAATCACATGAGAATGTACAAATAACGATAGATAAACAAGACGAAATGAAGCAATTGAGTATCACTTGGGCATATAATTCTGACCAAGATCACTTACCCCACACTCAAAACCTTGTTCATCCTCGAACAATACTCTCACATCTCATGCAATTGACACCCACGCATAGCTACTTTTCCTCGACAATTCAAGCTACGGTTATACTGATTATTTACTATAGCAAATCATCAAGAAAACATGCATAGTATCATCGCTATAATGACAATCACCACATTAAGACCTCCTAGACTCAAGAATCGATTCTGGATCTCGGAAAACTCATGCAAATCAGCTGATCAAGACATCCGACACGAAATTCAATCTCTCATCAAGCATGTGCCCTCACAACACAAGAGAATTTCCCCCTTTTCAATAATATGATCTCAAAGCATTACACTTAGGGGTATATGAACACAATTTCGCTCTCTCTCCCAAAGAATTCGCATGCATCATGTCATGAACCATAGGCTTGCCTCTTGTGTATTACTCCACTAATATAAGGAAGTGTGATGTAAGATCACGTAGGACTTAACGGGTTGTAATGTAAGCTAAGGAACTAGTAAACACTGGGCTAACAAATAATAGCAACTAGCCTCCTTACGCGCTTTTCAATACATCCCACCATCATTATGGGCATTGTTTCTTCCTTCATCCTCTCATTCTTGAATTTGTTTCTTTATTTTTTTTGTTCCCAATTGTTTAAGCACACTCGACTTAATAACAAAGATTAGTTATACATCTTTATTTTCTTTAATTTCCACAAGTGCACCCTTGACCTTTTCTTTACTTTCACCACTTTCGCTTTTCCTTCCTTTTCACAATTCTCACTTCTTGACACTGTGGGAAAATTATTTTTTTCTTGCGCGCTTAATAGTTTTGGATCAAATTCACGGCTAATGAAAAGAAGGGATTAAACTCAGTTTCTACCTCTTCAACGAAAGAAAAAAATAGGCTAAAGACTCAATGGGGCTAACTAGGATGTACATTCAAGGTAGGTATGATAAGAAAAACAACTTTCGGTTTAATCAAAGAAATGCCTACATCCTTTCCTACAATACACCTCCTTCATTTCGTTTCGCACACACACTAGGAAAGTTCTAGACACTTCACAATAGGATGGAAGAATCGAGACCTCACCTCACACTCATTGCACATGCTCAACTCAAGACTTATTCACAGACTCTTCAATCATCTATTTACAAGAATTCAATATTAAGCCTTAATCACACTGAATCGAACTCTATGGCCTGGGTATCTCAATATGTTTACACATTTGCATGCTTTCATACGAATCATCTTTGCATCTCAATATCATGTACAACACTTAACAAGAATTTTGAATCATGAAGTAACGACACGTTTGGGAAACAAACAAAAGAAAGAAAAGAAAAGAAAAGAAAAGAAAAGAAAAAAAACTACTCCTATCGACTACATTTCCCTTAAGACGGTCTTCATCCATCCATCATAGGGAACGGTCACTATTTACGACTTCGATTGAATGGGACTATTCTCGGTAAAAGCACTGAAAACAAACGCCGAGAAACCCAATCATAAAATAATTCAACAATTTTAAAAATATCGATAATTTCGATAGAAACAAAAATATTTACACAACCAGCTAACAACAACTCAACATAGCACACAACAGCTTAACATTCATTACAACACCATATTACAATACAAAACATACGCATAAAATCACAGGGTCACAATTTTTTCACAGGCACCACAACAAGACTAACCAACAACAAAACAACTGGCACCTAACTACTCCCACCCCACACTTAAACCAAACACTGTCCCCAGTGTTCACCAAATTCAACATAGCACAAAAGTAGGTGGTGAAACTCCCTGATCAATCGAAGTATTCAACTTCTTCATCAGGTGCTGTTGCCTCATCCCCCATATCTGAATCGCCCCCGCCGTCTTCATCCGACTCAATATCTGAGTCCTCACGGCGTGTCTCCTCATCGGTGGGGACATCATCGTCTACAGGCTCCACAAAAGCTAGCCCCACTCGGCATAGAGCCCGAGCATTTTCGCCAAAGGGGTAATACAAGTTGAGCTGCCATAACTCATTTTCCGTTGCTGGCCTCCCGCCTATGCGCAACTGCAACATCTGCATCCCAAACATGCGGGCCATATACTGATCATCCCGAGCATGTCGCTCGGCTAGTGTGAGAACTGGCTCGTGAGTGGTGTCGGGTGCCTTGGTTTTGGTGACGTCCAAGGAACGCCTATCCATTTGTGGGATGTAGTCCAGGGCCTCTTCCTCGATATCAAGGCCCCTCAGAAACGTGATGAGCAAACCACCAAACCCGTACCTGTGCCCTTGATGCAAACGGGTCCTCTTCATGGCGGAGATGATCACCACCCCGACATTTATCTCAAGCCCTTTCATCAAGGCATAACTAAGCACACTCGATCCCGGGTGACATCTGTCATGTGCACCCCCGGGATCAGGCTGGAACACACAATTTTAAGCCAAATCCTGGCTTCCCTGTTCATTTGAGAGTAAGGCAGTGTCTGATGGTAGCCCCTCTCCTTGTGCCTGCTCCACCGTGCTATCGAACGGGCTCCACACAGAGTGCGTCTGATGTCCGCATAAGGTGGAGTTATGTTCAGCTGCCGAAATACATGGGCATCTATGTCCCGCGCCCCCAATATGGCATTCAGGTGATGGGGCTCAAAGGTGAAAACTTGCCCCCTTATCTTTACGGTGTGACTGCGGAGTGTTGGGTTCCAGTTTGCGTAGATCTCCCGAATCAGATGGAGATTGCACTCCTTGGGCTCTTTGAAGATGAAGTTCAGCCTGGCAGTGTCAATCTGGTGTACGATTCTGGGGAATTCCTGTGCAAGTGGCTCCCTTGCAATGTGCTCCTCAGGGAAGTATTTGGTCTCCTTGTGTTTTGCATACCATTTCTTCCCTTCCTCAATCACCCATCGGGTTCCGTATTGACGGCGTTGGCCGCGCGGAACCGCTGGTGCTACTGGAACTGCTATTCCCAGTCTAATCCTCTTTCTACCGGCGCCTGATGTAGATGCGCCCTTTCCTTTATCTTGCCCGCTTGACATTAGTCCTGTCAAATCAAACCGACAGTCCCAATGTTATTCAAGTCAAAATTAACTTCGACTAAGGTTGGGTTGAGTTAGGCCACACCACAATTAGTCTTTAACCCCAATTAAAACTATTCAGCAAGACACTCATGCTTTCCCAATTTTTACAATCAACATGCCTCGTGCATTCAGATAAGTCAATGGAATAATTACTAAGTACTACTCAGAATTCGTACAACGCATAACAATATCACCATCGACTCCATTTCATCACATAGCACTTAGCCAAGAATTGTTTCAACACAACAACCTATGCAATTCACCAATTTCATTTTCCCGAAAATTCCCTTGTTATTTAGCATATTCATCTATATTCACAACATACTTCACCTCACCCAACATGCACAACCCAAAATTTTCACATTTCAACCACATTAGTTTCTTCCTATTCAAATTCCAACCCTAGCTACCAATTTCGCAAAAATTCACTCAAACATGAATTCATTGAGTTCATATACTCACAACGATACTACGAACATCAATCAATCATACTTTAAACGAATTGAAGCTTATTTTACACTTAAGGCAAGCTTTACTCACCTCACATGCTCAAAAATTGAAAATTTAGGCAAAACTTGAGGTTAAGTTCAAGAACATACCTTTAATTCGATGAACTCGAAGAAAAGTCGAAGAAACTTCGATCCTAGGTCCGTGTCACGTTGGGGGAGGGGGGATTTTGGGGGGTTTGTCATGGAGGGGAGTGGGAAATGGGAAAAATGAGGGGATTTTGGGGTTAAAAAGAGGTTTTTTCGCGCGGGTCACCCAGTGACCCGGTGTGAACCGGCGCGAAATACACCTTAACGTGTCACGGAGGGTAATGCGGAACACCCCCTCCGTGACACGAAGCCATCGCGCCAGCCTTCTGGAATTTGTGAAAAATCCAGATTGGCTTCAACGTGTCATGGAGGGTAACGCAGAGGCCCTCCTCCGTTACACGGAGCCAACGCATAGGCTCACTATAATGCCATTTTTTTATTTTTCTCACCTCGATTTTTTTTCTTTGCGATTCTTTGCATTTTTGCCCTCCGTTCCACCTGAAAATCATCTCACAACAAGAAATTGGTTAGAATTCATAGGTTTCAAACACGCACACAATTTTTGTTTTTTATTTTTATTTTTTTTCTCTTTTTTTCTTTTTCTTTTTAACTAATTCTACTCATCTATTACAACAATTTCACGAGTTGCCTCCCGTGCAGCGCTTGGTTTACCGTCGTGGCTCGACGTCATTAAAGCTCAATCATCCTCTAGAGTGACAGACGTCTTCTCTCGACTACCGTCCTCACCCCAGTAATGCTTACACTGCTGCCCATTGACTAAGAACGTGACACTTCGATCTTCTTGCCACAACTCCAGTTTTGGGGTGTCCTCAGTCGGTGGTTTTCCCACTGGATCTCGAGAATCAACAATCTGAACAATATCTGCTTGATTTAGCACGTTGATTGCTGAAAGCTCCTCATATATGGCTGGAAGCTTCGTGGCCTTGTACACATCAAATACCTCCACCTTGTCATGCGCCCGCATGGTTAGCTGCCCTGCAGCTACATCAATCAATGCTTTCCCGGTTGCCAAGAAAGGGCGTCCCAAAATAAATGGGACTTCCGCATCCGGCTTAAAATCCAGCACAACAAAATCTACCGAGAAGATACGGGAGCCAACTTGCACCAGCACGTCCTCCATAATGCCATCCGGTCTAGCCAAAGAACAATCCGCTAACTGCAAGATCACTGTAGTTGGTCTAGGACTGCCCAGCCCTAAATTCTTGAATACCGATGTCGGCATCAAGTTAATGCTCGCTCCGAAATCGCATAATCCGCGAGCTCGGATACTTTGCCCAATTGTAATTTGAATTGTAAAGCTCCCAGGGTCCTTGAGCTTTGTGGGAAACCTATTCTGTATCTGGGAAGTGCACTCCTCCATAAGCGCCACCATAGCGTACTCCGTCAGCCTGCTTTTGTTCGCCACGATGTCCTTGATATACTTTGCATACTTCGGCACTCCCTGAAAAACATCAACAAGAGTTAAATTAATGTGTACCTGTTTAAGAACCTCCATGAACTTTTTGAAACACGCTTCCTCCTTGTGTTTCTTTAATCTTTGAGGGAACGGGGGTAGTGGTCTTTCTGGTTCAGCATCCTTCTTCTTCCCCCTCTCATCATCTTGTTCCCCCTCTTTCTCCACTACTCATGACTGCTGAGGTGGTCTTTATGGTTCCACCTCCTTGAGTTGTAAACCACTCCTTGTGGTCACTGCATTTACTTGCTTGGGATTCGGGTCAGTGTCACTCGGTAGTCCTCCTCTTGGCCTGGTGTTTTGAGCTCCAGCTAGTTGCCCAAACTGGTACTCCAACGCCTTTGTAGCTAACTGATTGTTCTTTACATCTGCCGCCAATTTCATATAGTCAGCCTGCAATTGAGCTTGGTTAGCTATCATTGTTTCAAACATTTTTTCAATGCTGGGTAGTGGTGGTGGAGGAGGTGCATTGTTGCTTCTGTATTGAGTCTGATAGTTCTGTTGCCCTCCTTGATTTCTCTACGCACCCTGATTCGAACTCTGCCCTTGATGACTGTTACTACCCCAGGAGAAATTCGGATAATTCCTCCAATTAGAGTTGTAGTTGTTGCCATACTGTTGGTGATTATTTCTCTGTACATTACCAACAAAGTTCACTGAATCAGGATTTGCACCACAACACTCAGCTGAGTGTTCATTACTACCGCATACTTCACACCAAATCTTCTGCACTACATTAGCTGGGGCTTAAGATTGATTTAAGCTCATATTGCTGAAGTGGGTGTTGAGTTGATTCTGTAACACAGATATCTGTGCAGCGATAGCTGTAAAACCATCCACTTCCAAGACTCCTGCCGCTTTCCTTGTTCCTCCTCTAGAAGAGTCCGCATTCCACTCTGGATTTCCCTGCGAAATACGGTTTAACAAAGTATACAACTCCACATAAGTCTTTTTTTAATGCTTGTCCCCCAGCTGCCGAGTCTAGCAAAATTTTTGTGTGGGGTTCCAAACACTCTATGAAAGTATGCACCAGCACATCATTGGACTGGTGATGGTGAGGACAATCCCGTAACATGGATTTGAATCTTTCCCAAGCTTGATACAGATTCTCGCCCTCTCTTTGTTTAAAAGTTAGAATCTAACTTCTAAGTCTTGCTGTTTTACCAGATGGAAAGAATCGTATCAAAAATTTTCTTGCAAGATCATCCCAAGTGGTGATGGAATTAGGTGGGTCAACTTTCAACCACCTCTTTGCTTCTCCCAATAGTTAAAATGGGAACAATGTAAGCGTTACGTAATCAGATGATACTCCAGTGGGGATGTAAGTGTCACTTATCTCCAAAAAATTTTGGAGATGTTGTTGTGGATCCTCGTGAGGGAGACCTATGAATTGCCCGCTGGTGTCCAGCAATTGCACCATATTCTATTTCAGCTCAAACCTCCCTCCTGGCTCGGGTTTGCGAATGCTTGATGTAACATTGTTAGCATATGGGATTGCCACTTCGTGAACCGACCTAGCTGCCATTTCCTCGGGCACTAACACTGCCCTTACAAGTGGTGGATTTTGTTGTTGCTCCAGGATTATTTGTCTGAGCAACTGCAGCTTTTTCTCTAGAGCTTCTCTCCTTTGATGATGAAATTGTCTTTTCGGCTCTAAGTATGAATCCACCATCTCCTTGTCTCTTGCCAGTGTTCAACAGAATTCAATATCTGCACAAGACAAGCTAAGATCAAGTTGTCAGCACTAATATAGAAATCGTAACCTAACACTTAAGAAAACAATTTTACCAATTGCCAGTCCCTGGCAATGGCGCCAAAAACATGTTCGGAATGTTTCGCAACTACACGCAAATGCACGTGGTCGAACAAGTAGTAAAATGGCTAAAGTAAGACAAGTATCGATCCCACAGGGACTGAAGCAAGGTAATAATCGAATTAAGTGTTAATGAACTCTAACTCTAAAAATGCAGACAATAATTTAAAGAAGATTTTGAGAGTTTGTTTCCTAATTTATACTAATCTAAGACAAAATGATAAAGTGAGTCTGAACTATAGTAATGAGCAAGCTGAGGTCGAAACGAACATACAGGGAAGTAATTTATTGATACAATTAGGTTAATCTTTCCGTCGGTTGCTAGTAAAGAATTATTGCCTATGGAGAGAAACTTTCGTATTTTACCCAACTTAAGAATCATGAACCTTCAACCTACATTTATGTGATAAAAGAATTTCATGTTCTAGCCATACGAAACCGATTCCTTAATTGACTAATAAGACTTTCAGATATATTTATATTCTGAATGTAAATCAATTCTCAATTTTCCCAAACTAAGAAGAGATCATATCCTACCAATTCACAACTTTTCAATTTCTTTCCTTCTCAAAATCAAAATTGGATTTTTTAGATATACATTAAACATTGGCCAAACATTAATGCAGTAAGAACAAGAATTGATAGAACAAACATTGAAGAAAAGATGAAAACTAAAATGATCAATAATTACATTCCACTACAATTCTTCTTAACCTCAGTAAGAAGTGAATTTAGCCACTCATTTGTGGATTAAACATCATCAAATGAGTATAAATCATACAAACAATTGAGATAAAAGAGAAAGAGATAAAGAAGAATTTTCGTCCTCTCAACTGCCTGTAACCCACGTTCTTGCTCAACCAAGTTAGAATAATTAAAAATAAACCTAAGTGTGCTATTTATACTAGTGGGAATTTTTCCCCGAAATAGCAAGCAACGTGTCACGGAGTGCATCGTGGAGCACTACCTCCATGACAGGGAGCTAACGCGGACCCTCTCTGGAATCAGGTCCCTCAGCATTTTACTCCTCCGCGTGCCACGGCATGCAACGCGGGGCTTGGCCAACGTGCCACGGCGCTGTTGCGAACCCTTATTGGAATTTGATGTTCCAGGTAAATATCCCCAATGTGCCACGACTTGTATCGCGTGGCATTGCCTTCGTGTCACGGACGCAACGCAGACCTTCACTTGAAATTTGCCAAAATAAATCAACCAAAACAAGAATGCCTCCGCGATGGCAGCGTGACACGGCTCCATCGCGGAGCCCCTATATTTTCTGCTTTTCCTTGACCTTTTCCACTGCTCGCTTCCGAGTCCATTCCCGATTTTCACCAACATGCATCTTAGCTTTCTAAAATTACATTTTTCCTGCAAAACAACACTAATCATGTTGGTTAGTATAAATTCACATTTTAACTACAAATCACATGAGAATGTACAAATAACGATAGATAAACAAGACGAAATGAAGCAATTGAGTATCACTTGGGCATATAATTTTTCCCAAGATCAGCATATATTCAGCAAAAAGTAAATGCGGCAGCAGCTCAAGTCAGAGATTTCTTGAAGATGAACCCGCCAGAGTTTCTTGGTTCCTAGGTGGACAAGGATACACATGAGTTTATAGACGAGATTGTGAAGATCACCCAGGTCACGGGGGTGAATAGAGTTAAGTTTGCTGAGTTGGCCTCATATTAGTTGAAAGGGGTTTCACACATCTGGCTTCGATAGTCGAAAGATAGTAGGGCTACCAGAGTAGGCCCTGTCACTTGGTAGGAGTTCCATGTTGCTTTCCTAGATTAGTTCTTCCCTCGTAAGATGAGGGAGTTAAAGGCAGCCGAGTTCATGAATCTTAAGCATGGGAAGATAACGGTATAGGAGTATGCCCTTGAGTTCACTCGCTTATCAAAGTATGCCCCAGAGTTAGTGGTTGATTAGAGGGCGCAACTGAGCAGGTCTATTCATGGGGTGGCGAGCTATTTGAACTAAGATTGTAGGACTGCTATGCTCACTAGGATATGGATTTCCCTCGGATAGTCTTGTGCGCCTAGCAGATGTAGGTGACGCATAAGAGGGAGAGAAAGGCCAAAAGGGCCCGGACAGACAGTTATGGATTCACTCAGCAGAGATCCGGCGGGGGTCACCGCCCTTAGATTCAATAGAGATCACTAGCTCCAGCACAATCATCAGCTAGTGTTCCACCCAAACCCAAGGGTGATCAAAGGAGCAGGGCCTCAGGTTCGAGGGATCATAGGGGCATGCAGGTAGAGTGTACATTTCCAGCCTGCAGGAAGTGTGGCAAGAGTAACACTGGGGAGTGTTTGCTCAGCTCAAATATCTATTATGGGTGCGGTAGATCCGACCACATGCACCGAGCGTGTCCATTTGCTAGACAGGATGATGATAGAGGCTGTGTACAAACTACCAGGTCAGTAGCAGCTCCAGCATGCTGAGCTACGCGGGGTCATCCACTAGTGGGGTGGCGGGAAGCACCAAAACAGATTCTATGCCCTTGCCTCACATTAGGAGCAGGAGACTTCACCAGATATGGTTACTGGTACGTTAAGAGTGTTTCACCTTGATGCTTATGATTTGTTAGATCTAGTGGCTACCTTGTCTTTTGTGACACCTTATATTTCTAGTAGCTTTGGAGTTAGTCCCAAAATTCTATCAGAACCATTCTCAGTCTCTACTTTCATTGGTGATTCAGTTGTAGCTAGGTGGGTGTATAGAAGTTGACTGATAAAAATAATGCAAAACGTAACCTCCGTAGACCTAGTAGAGTTAGACATGATCGACTTTGATATTAATCTTGGCATGGACTGGTTGTTTGCATGTTATGCTTCTGTTAATTGTATGACCCATGAGTTGGACTTCTGCTTTTTGGATGAGTCAGTTTTGGAGTGGAAAAGTAGTTCAGTTGTGCTTGTAGGTCGTTTTATTTCCTATCTTAAGGACAAGAAGATGATTTCTAAGGGTTGTGTATACCATCTAGTTAGGGTTAAGGATTTTGAGTCCGAGGCTTCGATTATCTAGTCAGTCTCAGTAGTGTGAGAGTATCTAGAAGTTTTCCAAATGATTTACCGGGAATCCCTCCTGAGCAGGAGATTGATTTTGGTATTGACCTTCTTCCCGACACACAACCTACATATAGTCCTCCCTACAAAATTGCTCCAACTGAGCTAAAAGAGTTGAAGGAGAAGTTGAAGAATCTTTTGGATAAGGGCTTCATTAGACCAAGCAAGTCCCCATAGGGTACACCGGTTCTTTATGTCCTAAAGAAAGATGGTTCTCTTTGTATGTGTATTGGTTATCGATAATAAAACAAGGTCACTATCAAGAACAGGTATCCTCTACCCAGGATTGATGATTTTTTTGACCAACTTTAGGGTGCCAAGTGTTTTTTGAAGATAAATCTTAGATTCGGGTACCATCAGCTCAGAGTTCGGGAGAGCGACATCCCGAAGACAACCTTTAAGATGCGGCATGGTCACTATGAGTTTGTAGTTATGTATTTTGGACTAACGAATGCTCCTGTAGATTTTATGGACTTGATGAATAGGGTGTTCAAGCCATACCTTGATATGTTCGTGATTGTATTTATTGATGACATCCTGATATACTCTCGGAGTAAGGAGGAGCATGCCTCTCATTTGAGAGTGGTTCTATAGACTCTCAAGGATCACCAATTATATGACAAATTCAGTAAGTGCAAATTTTGGTTGAACTCTGTGGCATTTTTAGACCATGTGGTATCAACTGAGGGCATAAAGGTGGACTCTCAGAAAATAAAAGCGGTGAAGAATTGTCCTAGACCGGTGAATCCTCCATATATCCAGAGCTTTTTGGTCTTAGCTGGATATTATTGAAGGTTTGTTGAGGGTTTTTCATCCATTGCAGCGCCATTGACCAGATTGACCCAAAAGAAAGTGAAATTTCAATGGTCGGAGGCTTGCAAAAGAAGCTTTTAGGAGTTAAAGACTCGACTTACTTCAGCACCGGTGTTAACCCTACCCGAGGGTACCGATGGGTTCGTGGTGTATTATGATGATTCAAGGATTGGACTTGGGTGTGTGTTGATGCATCACGAAAAAGTTATAGCTTACGCTTCTAGACAACTGAAAGTGCATGAAATGAACTACCCGACCCATGATCTTGAATTGGCCGTGGTGGTATTCTCCTTGAAGATATGGAGGCATTATTTTTCAAGCGGTCCATGTAGATGTGTGTATGGACCATAATAGCTTACCATATGTGTTTACGAAGAAGGATCTCAATCTTTCGAAATGGAGGTGGTTAGAGTTACTTAAGGACTCCGATATGAGTGTGCTTTACCATTCGGGAAAGGCCAATGTAGTAGTAGATGCACTTAGCAGACTCTCTATGGAAAGTGTGTCTCATATGGATGAGGGAAGAAAGTAGCTGGTGAAAGACATGCATCAATTTGCAAGATTGGGAGTTCGATTGGTTGATTTGATCGATGGCGGTGTTATTATTTAGAATGGATATGTATCATCCTTGGTAACTGATGTAAAAGCTAGAGAAGTCGAGGGCCCAATTTTGGTAAAGTTAAAGGAAGCCGTTCAAAATCAGAAGGTAGAGGTCCTCTCTAAAGGGAGAGATGGTGTGCTTTAAAACCAAGGTCGCTTATGTGTTCCGGATGTTGATGATTTGAGAAATCGGATGTTACATGAGGCTCATGATTCCAGGTACTCAATCCATCCAGGTGCCACCAAGATGCACCATGACTTACAGGAAGTCTATTGGTGGAATGACATGAAGAAAGACATTGCAAAATTTGTGGCAAACTGTTCAAGTTGTCAGCAAGTGAAGGTTGAGAATTAGAGTCCTGGAGGTGTGCTTCAGGATATCAGTATTCCTACTTATAAGTGGGAAGAAATCAATATGGACTTCATCACAGGATTGCCTCACAATCGTCGGCAATATGACTCTTGTTGGGTTTTTATAGGCAGGTTGACCAAACCCACTCATTTTCTACCAGTCAAAACCACAAATTCGGCGGAGGATTATGCCAAACTATACATCCGAGAGCTAGTTCGGTTGCATGGAGTGCCCTTGTCCATCATATCAGACAGAGGTACCTAATTTACCTCTCTGTCTTGGAGGTCGTTTCAAAAAGGACTAGGTACTCAGGTTAAGCTCAGCACAACATTTCACCCGCAAACGAATGATCAAGTGGAGCGGACAATCCAAAATTTCAAGGACATGTTGAGAGCCTGTGTGATTGACTTCAAGGGTAGCTAGGATGATCATTTTCCTGTTAGCAAGGTTGTTTTAAAAAACAATCAAGGTTCGGTACAATAACAACTACCATTCAAGCATTCAGATGGCTCCGTTTGAGGATCTCTATGGGCGAAGATATAGGTCTCCTATTGGGTGGTTTGAAGGTGGTGAAGCTGTGATAATAGGACTGGATTCAGTCCATAAGGATATGGAGAAGGTTCAGCTCGTACGGGATAGGTTGAAAATAGCTCAAAGTCTCCAAAAGTCCTATGTCGATGTGAGAAGGAGAGAACTCGAGTTCAAAATGGATGATTGGGTTTTCTGAAGGTGTCTCCGATGAAGGGAGTGATGCGGGTTGGAAAGAAAGGAAAACTCAGCCCTCATTATGTTGGCCCCAACCGGATTGTGTAATGGGTTTGCAAGGTGGCATATGAATTGGAGTTTCCCTCAGAATTAGCTTTCGTCCATCTTTTTTTTCATGTATCACTCTTAAAGAAGTGTTTGGGTGATCCAGCTCTAGCTATCCTGGTGGACAGTGTTGGTGTCAAAGACAGCCTTAGTTATGAAGAGGTTTCGATGGAAATACTGGATCGTCAGGTTCGAAGGCTAAGAAACAAGGAAGTAGCTTCAGTTAAAGTTTTATGGAGGAATCAACAGGTTGAAGGAGCTACATGGAAAGCCGAAGCAGACATAATGGCTAGATACCCACATTTATTCTCTACCGGCTCAGTTCCAGCTTGAGGTATTGGTTTTCCTCTAGTGCTCTAACTAGTTTACATGTTTAGTTCATGTGCCCAAGTTTCTTTTATGTCAAAGTATGTATGTATGGTTTGTGAATTCAGTTCCGCCATGTAATTTAGTTTGGAGGTAGTCATTCCGTTAGTTTTCAGCTTAAATGATCAATATTTGAATATAATGATTGCATTTTTTGCTTTTATGCATGTTTTTCAACATTCGAGGATGAATGTTCCCAAGGGGGAGATATTGTAATACCCTGAAAACCCTAAGATCATACCTGGGAGTGAAACGGAGAAAAATTGGAAAAGTGGCACCAGGTCATAGAACGAGTCATTTTGTGACTTGTGGGGTAGACCAGGAGTAGTGAGGTGACTTGTGGTGAGATTCAGGGTGTGAGTTGGAATTTTTGAATTTGAGTTCCCCACGGACGTGACCACGGGTCGTGGTCAAACCCCACGACTTGTTGAGTCAGTCATGGGAAAGAGTTTAAGGAAGGGGAAGGGGACCTGATAGTATACCCTATGGAAGGTCCCTACGAGTTGTGGTCAGTCATCATGATTCGTGGGATGGGCCGTGGTCAACATGTTGGATAAAATTTGAAATCTAAGGCAGTGAAGGTGAAGAGTGGTGACCACGAGTCATGGTCACCTGTAACAACTCGTGAGGTCCCTCGTGATGAGCCCCAGATGATCTATTGGATAGTGTACTTGACGACTGATGCCATGACTCGTTACCTTTGACAATGACTCGTCCAGTTCCTCATTGAGACTGGTAGTCAGTTATTTTTTGCGAGTTTAGTAAGGGCTTTTTTGTAAGTCCTATGATTCTAAGGCCTAAACTACGTCGTTTTAAGCTATGAATGATGAGTTTTAAGAGGGGTAAATTCATTTTAGGCAATTCTTACTCATGCATGCAAAGTTAGAGAGTTAGAGAGTTAGAGAGGTGATCAAGCTCATTCTCATTCAAGTTTTCTTCAATTTCTCATTGGGCAATCAAGAAGTGATAAAATCAGATCTTCCCCAGGAATGTAGGGTTATGAATGGGTGAATCTGTTCACACCCATGCCCAATCTCTCATTAAATCATGGAAATTTCTATGTTGCTTCTATAGGGTTTTAACCCAACGCATGAAATTCCTAATTCTCTACATTGGTATGATTTAAATGTATTTCTACTACTGAATTATGATTCATGGGCAAGTTTTATGTTCTTTTCAATTAAAATCATGTTTCAAGATTTTTAAACTTAAATTCCCATTTATGAGATGTTCATGAAAGTTGAGATTTATGATGAATGTTCATGTATGTTAAGGTATTAATGATGAAAATCATGTTTTCAAGTTACCCATGTTTATAATCATGTTTTCAAGTGAATTGAGTATTTTCAAACATGTTAAAGTATTGGGCAATGCGCACATGTTCAAATATGATTTATGATTTATGATATGGATTTCATGATTGATCGATTAATGACATTGGCAGATTTATGGGCCCTTGATTCATGGATAAACATGTATGTATATAGGGATCAATGATGTTAATGTTTATTTGGCCATGAATCTCATGAATGATGTTTATAAATTAAGTACGAGCCTAATGTGCATGTTTTTGGGAGCAGTGTCTAGCACTGAGTAGCCCGATGTTCAAAGGACGACTCTGCCCACTAGAGTTATGACGAGTCTTCCCATTGTTCCTCATGATTTATGAATGGTTATGTTTATACAGTTTTGGCTCAAGCTATGTTTAATGAAGTTTTTCTCCTTTTATTATGATTATGACTGATTTAGGAATGTTTTGAAAATCTTGAGCCTTATGTTACATTATGATATTTATGACATGAGCATGTTGTCCTACCCTTATGAACTTTTATGTATTTTAATTGTCCGTTTTACTTACCTTGCATACTCGGTACATTCCACGTGCTGACCGCATACTCTATGCTGTATCATTTCATGATACAGGCTCCGATCTTAAGACCCAGCACCGTCATTAGCTTGTTCCCAGAGTTAGCATCCAGTTCATTGGTGATTCCTCATTTCCTTAGGACCACTTGATATCAGTTATCCATTTATGTTTAGTTTTCTAGACTTGTCGGGTTAGTTGGGGGTATTGTCCCATCAAACCATCAGATTTATAAGAGGCTTTCAGACTACGTGCAGTGTTCAGATGTCATGTATGAAGTACGTTTCATTTTCTATGATTGTCATAATTATGCTTTCGCTATGTTATTACATTGAGTATTCTGCTTTGCTTGATTGAGTTAGACGTATGTTCATACCATGGGTCGACTTGGTATGTCTCGGGGCTCCGTGTTTTGTGTTGCAATCTGGGTGTACGTTCTGGTCGTGACAAAGAAGTGCAGGACTTCCATGCTTATTAATGAGATGTACATCTCCAGACTTATTATCTACACACAACAGATAGAGGAGAAGAAACTGGAAGAGATAGAGAGGGAGAGTAACGACCAAGGACAGGCCAGTTTGAGTATTTTGAATAGAGGTCGGGAGGTAGTAGTCACCCATAGCAGACCTCCAGCAACCTCATTAACTAGTTCTCCTTCTTCCAGGCCTCATAAAGATCCGAGGGGTGGAACGTTAAGATCCCAATCACAGAGCCATATCTCCAGGAGTCGCACTTTTCCAATAAGTTCTAAGTATGGTAAGAACCATCCGGGTGAGTGCCATCTGGGCAAGGAGGGTTGTTTTGGTTGTGGCCAACTAGGTCACTAGTTGAGAGATATCCCATCAGTAGGACGGGGAAAGGTCCACTCCACCATATCGGCAGCTTCGCCTGGTCATTTAGTTTAGTAGTGTACTACCTCAAGTACAGGTTGTGGCCAGTGCCAGAACCGCTTTTATGCTCTATCCTCCCGTTAGGACTAGGAGAACACAACTGATGTAGTCACTGGTATGTTACGTCTCTTTCAAATAAATATTTTTGCTTTACTAGATCCAGGAGCCACACTTTCTTTCGTGACTCCTTACATTGCTTTCTAATTTGATATTAGTCCAAAAATTCTCTCAAAGTCCTTTTCAATCTCTACTTTGGTTGGTCATTCAGTTAGAGCTAGCGGGGAGTATAAGGATTGTTTGATCACAATGCTTCATAAAGTCACCTCAGTTGATTTAGTAGAGTTAGATATGGACAATTTTTACCGCATTCTTGGCATGGATTGGTTACATTCTTGCTATGCCTCAGTTGACTGCAGAACCAGAGTCGTTAGATTCTAGTTTCCTAATGAACCAGTCCTAGAGTGGAAGGGTAGTACTTTAATGCCTACGGGGTGATTTATCTCATACCTTAAGGTTAGGAAAATGATATCGATGGGGTACATCTATCACTTAGTTAGGGTTAAGGATTCTATTTCTGAAACCATGACACTTCAATCAGTTTAAGTTCTAAATGAGTACCCTGATGTGTTTCTCGAGGATCTTCCTGGAGTCCCTCTCCAACGGGAAATAGACTTCGGCGTAGACGTTCTTCCAAATACCCAACCTATCTTAGTTCCTCCTTACAGAATGGCTCTAGTTAAGCCGAAAGAGATAAAGGAACAACTGAAAGACCTTCTAGATAAGGGCTTCATCAGACCCAACAGCTATCCATGGGGATCCCTAGTCCTCTTCATCTGGAAGAAAGATGGTACACTTAGAATGTGCATCGACTACCATCAGCTGAACAAGGTCACAGCCAAGAGCAGGTATCCTCTACCCAGGATTGAGACTTTTTTGACAAACTTTAGGGAGCTAGTTGTTTTTACAAGTTAGATCTCAGACCAGGATACCACCAGCTCAAGGTCAGAGAATGTGACATTCCAAAAACAGCCTTTAGAACTTAATATGGTCACTACAAATTCATAGTTATGTCTTTTTGACTAACCAATGCTCCTAAAATTTTTATGGATCTGATGAATAGGGTATTCAAGAAGTACCTGGACATGTTTGTTATTGTCTTTATAAATGATATTCTGGTTTACCGTAGAATAGAAGAGGAACATGCAGATCATGTGAGAATAGTTTTATAGACTCTTAGGGATTGTAGTTATTATAAATTAAGCAAGTGGAAATTCTAGCTGAAATTTGTTGCATTCCTTGGCCATGTGGTCTCCAGTGAAGGTATTCAAGTGGATCCTCAAACGATAGCGACAATCAAGAACTAGCCAAGACCTACCCCTCCGTCAGACATCAGGAGTTTCTTGGGCCTAGCCGGTTACTATAGATAGTTCATAGAAGGATTCTCCTCCATTGCCTCTCCTTTGACTAGACTAAGTCAAAAGAAGGTGAAGTTTCAGTGGTCTGATGCATATGACAAGAGTTTTCAGGTGTTGAAGACTCAACTCACTACAGCCCCAGTTTTGACTCTGCTAGAAGGGTCAGACGGGTTCATGATCTATTGTGATGCCTCCAGAGTTGGCCTTGGTTGTGTTCTGATGCAACATGAAAAAATCATAGCTTATTCTTCTAGATAGCTCAAGGTTCATGAGAAAAACTATCCGACTCATGATATTAAGCTGGCAGCGGTAGTATTTTCCTTGAAGATGTGGAGGCACTATCTTTATAGAGTTCAATGGATGTTTTTACTTACCACAAGAGCCTACAGTATGTGTTCAGTTTTAAGGACCTGAATTTGCATAAGAGAATGTTGTGGGAGTTGTTAAAACACTACGATATAAGTGTATTATATCACCTGGGAAAGGACAATGTAGTGGATAATGTCTTCAGTAGAATGTCTATGGGTAGTGTTGCTCATGTAGAGGAGGATAAAAAGGAGCTGGCAAAGGATATTCATAGAATGGCTCGGTTAGTGGTCTAGTTGGTTGATTCAGCAGAAGGTGGAGTTGTGGTCCAGAGAGGGTCAGAATCCTCCTCAGTGTTGGAGGTTAAGTCAAAGCAGGATGAAGACCCAATTCTAGTCAAGATGAAGGAAGCAATCCTAAGGAAAGAGGTGGAGCATTCTCCATAGGAAAAGATGGCGTGCTCCATTACCTAGGCAGGTTGTCTGTTCCCAATGTAGATGATTTGAGCCGATAGATACTGATGGTGCTCATAGCACCAGGTACTCTATTCACCCAAGTGCCACCAAGATACACCATGACCTATGGGAAGTCTACTAGTAGAATGGCATGAAGAAGGACATTGCAGAATTTGTGGCGAAGTATCCAAAATTGCCAACAAATTAAGGTTGAACATCAGGGACCTGGGGGTATGACTCAGGATATTAACGTTCATACTTCGAAGTAGGAAGAACTGAACATGGACTTCATTATAGGTCTATCTCATACACGCTGACGACATGACTTAATTTGGGTGGTTGCAGACCAGATGACTAAGTTGGCACATTTCCTACCAATTAAAACCACAGACTCAGCAAAGAGGATTATTCTAGATTATACATTCGGGAGTTAGCCAGACTGCATGGAGTTCCCTTGTCCATCATTTCAGATAGGGGTACTCAGTTCACCTTGCACTTCTGGAAGTTATTTAAGAAAGGACTTGGTACTCAGGTGAAGCTCAGTACAACTTTTCACCCATAGACAGATGGTCAGGTTGAGTGGACTATTCAGAATATGGAGGATATGTTGAGGGCTTTCATGATTGATTTCAAGGGAATTTAGGATGATCACCTACATCTCATTGAGTTTTCTTACAATAATAGCTCCCACTCCAGTATTCAAATGGCCCCATTCGAGGCATTATATGGTAGGAGGTGAAGATCTCCTATAGGATGGTTTAAGGTTTGTGAATCTACCTTAATAGGACTTGATTTGGTGCATCAGGCCATGTAAAAGATTCAGTTTATCAGGGAACGACTGAAAACAACTTAAAGCCGACAGAAACTGTACATGGATGTAAGGAGAAGGGACATGGAATTTGTTGTGGATGATTGGGTATATCTGAAAATTTCACCTATGAAAGGGGTGATGAGGATCGGAATAAAGGAATGCTCAACCCCAGATATGGTGGTCCTTATAGAATTTTGAGAAGCATTAGCTATATGGATTATGAGTTGGATTTTCCTGCGGAGTTAGCATCAGTGCACCTAGTCTTCCATGTGTCCTTGTTGAAGAAATGTATTGGTGATCCGACCTCACTAGTGCCTTTAGAGAGTGTTGGAGTAAAGGACAGTCTCTCTTACGAAGAAGCTTCAGTTCAGATCCTAGACCGTTAAGTTCATAAGTTGAGGAATAAGGATATTGCTTCAGTAAAAGTTTTATGGAGGAACTAGCCAGTCGAGGGAGCTACATGGGAAGCAGAAGAAAATATGATGGCTAAATACCCTCACCTATTCCCTTCCAGCTCAACTTTAGAATCCGGTATGAAATTTCTCCTCAGTACTCTATTCAGTTCCATACTCATCAACTCTATTCCTGTTTTAGTGTGCACCCTAGTTGTACGAATTCAGTTAGTATGTCTATCTCAATAGAAATTAGTCACTCCTTTAGTAATCAGTTTATAGTTTTCAGTTCAGGATTAGAGTTCTTTCCCCAGTCTTTCAGCTTACTTAGCCTTCATTCAAGGATGAATTTTCCCAAGGGGAAAATATTGTAACACTCTAAAAGTTTCTTAAACCAAACCCCAAACTTGGAATGAAAACTAGAAAAGAAACCAGAAAATCCTACCGCAGAATGACTCAACCAGCGAGTCATTATCAAGAACAATAAACTATCGGAAGAGTCATTGTAAGCTCCTGCATATTTCCTCCCAAGTACCAATGAGCCGTAGAATGACTTATTTTATAAAGTAACGAGGCGTCCTGTCATTCATTATAACCCAGTCCAGAAATCTATTAAATCATTCTTTCAAATAATGAGCAAGATGATGAGTCATTGCTGGATGAAACAACTTGTCCTATGAAGTCATTGAATGAAATCTGGAAAATACTAAACTTCTCCCAGTGACAACGGTTGGAATCGATGACCCATTGTTTCAGATAACAGGTCATTCTGTCCATCCATTAGGGGAGATATAGAATATCTTTGAAACATTCCCCAGTGGTAATGAGTGGGAAAATGACCCCTTCCACATAACGAGTCATTGTTCCCGTTCGTTGGTCAAGTCCAAAAACTGTTCAAATTTCCTCTAGTGACGATGAGTAGTAACAATGACCCATTGTACCCTCCAACGAGCCATCATGTTATCCATTGTGAGAATTCCATAGAAGGGAAACTTTCAGTCTAAAAACAATGACTGGAACTAACGAGTAGTGGTCACAACCGTTAGCTCATTATGAGGCTCATCGGATCTGGACAGTCAGATTTTAAAATGGTTATCTAGGGGCATTTTTGTAAAATTTTAAGTGCCTAACTCCTAAAATACATTGTTTTGGAGTAAAAATTAAGGGGTTAAACGGAGTTAGTAGACATTCTCCATCATTCTCCCTAACAATCGTAGAATTTCCTCCATAAAGAATTAAACAGGCAGTTCAAGGCAAGAGAAAGGGTTTCAATCTTCTCCTCAGGTTCTCAAGTGTTTTCTCTGGGAATTCTCCTACAGGTATCTGGGACTTCAACAAGGTTTCCCTTTCACCCTCGTATCTCAAAATATTTTCAAAAAAACTTAATAATTCTAGCCCTATAGGATATTAGAGGCTAGGGTTTTTTAGTCCGTTTATGAACTCCTTAATCTTAAAAATTCTTCAAGTCTTCCATGACTATTACTGTATGAATTCATGTCTTGGTTTCATTTATACAGTATTCTTTCTAGCCCTTCTCTACAACATCATTTTTGAATAAAACTTGCATGATTTAGAATCCAGTTAGAAATGTTGTATTATCATAATATTTTCACTTGAGTTTGAATTTTAGCATAAATGCTTTAATTGAATGTTAATGTTCTCTGGATGCTCAAATTTTTAGTGTTCCTTAGATTGTCATGATACTTTCACATAAAGTAGCTTTGATAAGTCATATCACACTAATTTCTTTAAGATAAGTGTGAACTTGAGGCAGAATGACATGACAGTGCAGGAGTACGCATTAAAATTCACTCAACTGTCGAAGTATGCTCTAGAAATGATTGTAGAGCCGAGGGCTCGAATGCTCAAGTTCGTGAACAAAGTCTCAGACTTGGTGGTCAAGGAGTGTAGGACTGTCATGCTTATCAATGAGATGGATATCTCCAGACTCATTATCCATGCACAACAGATAAAGGCGGAGAAACAGGAGTAGATAGAGAGGGAGAGTAAACGAGCACGGACAGGCCAGTTTAAGTATTCTCAGCAAAGGCCGGGCATTAGTAGTCGCCAACAGCAGCAATAGAGACCTCCAACACCCTCACCACTTAGTGCTCGTTTTTCCAGGCACTATATAGATGAAGGAGTGGAGCATCAGGCTCCCAGTAACAAAAATATGCCTCCAATAGCTGCACTTTTACAGTATGTTCTAAATATGGTAAGAACTATAGGGGTGAGTATCGTCTAGGCAAGGAGGATTGTTTTTGTTGCGGCCAGTTGGGTCACAGGTCGAGAGATTACCCTTCAGTAGGACGAGGGAAGGTCCAATCCACCACATTGGCAGGTTGTCCAGGTCATTCCACTCAGCAAGGTATTCCTTAGGTACAGATGGTTGCCAGCACCAGAACCACTTCTATGCCCTATCCTCCCCTCAGGACCATGAGATCTCACCTGATGTAGTCACTGATATGTTACGTCTCCTACACATATATGTTTATGCTTTTCTACATCAAGGAGACACACTTTCTTTCGTGACTCTTTCCATTGCTGTCTAGTTTGATAATATTTCAGAAATTCTCTCAGAGCAACTTTCAGTCTCTACTCCAGTTGGTTAGTTAGTTAGAGCTAGCCGGATGTACAGACTAATTGATGACTTGCTGGCCTTCGTGGCCACCATTATTGAGCATGCTCTTCAACTACTCTAGGACATTATTAGGAGCTCCCATGATGCCTTAAGCTCCTGTCTAAGGGTTATGTACACCAAGTTAGTCCGGCTTGAGCAGGTTGACAGTGCATTCAATATTTGAGCCTCAGGAAAGATTTAGCTAAGACCAAAGCCACAGTGCTAGATTTCCAAACTCAAAAATGGTAGCCTGAGGAGGTCTGAATATTGCTGGTGGACCAGACACCACCTATTTCTAGCCTCCTGGATTTTCTTCCTCGTGTGGTTCCGTTCCACCTGAGTCAGGCTCAGTCCTTACGGCCATCAATCTTAGTCTCCAGGGCCACCATCGACACTACCCCATAGGAGCAGGTTCCTACTCACACTCCAGCTCAAACAGCCACTCCTTCCCCTCTACTTGAGAAGGAAAAGAGCCAGGTATAGGAGGAGCTATCAGTTGATTTAGATAAACTTGCAGTAGAGGATGAGGCTCTTAAAAAGGAGATAGTGGCCTCACATTTAACACTCGAGGCCTATCTCATGACACTTAGTCTAGCCCCTTAGTACCACCTCAATAGTGACCTATATTAGTGCGGTCTGAGCACTACAAGAAGATTCTACCACTCTTTTGCTCTGTCATTTTAATTTTATGTGCATTGAGGACACTACACCATTGTATGGTGGGGGTGGATATTATTTATGCATGTTTGGCATCCATTGCTTGTATTATTTTTTGTGTTGAACTTATGTTTTGTATGATATAATTCCTTTTGATTGAGTTGATGGATGTGTGGATGTCCCATTTTACTGCATTCATAGTATAGATTTGTCTTTGATTTTTGTTATTTCTTTCTTATCTTAGGTTCCTCCTGGGTTTTCTTAGTCATGGTTATTTTCCAAGAGACTTAATTTCTATTGAATTTTGCATAATAACATACTTAAAGAGTCGTAGTATGTGGGCCTAATGAGAGATTGATAGGCGACATTCTTAGGGTACCAGCCTACTTGTTTAGTTGTCTTTAGTTGAACGGAATGTTTTTGACTTAGGTGGTGGTAGAAATTAAGTTCCTTACATGCTTATATTGATTTTTGAAAACAATGGCCCCTCTCAAAATTTTTGACCATAGCTACTTGTTATTGACTTATATACCTCAACTTTTAACATGAAATTGTAGCAGTATGTCCCTAGTTGAGAGTGATTTGTTTAGTCATTTTGAGATCCATGTGCCAATGTGTAAAAAGAAATTTTTCTTGTTCATTCAAATTGGTCACATTTCTAGAACTTGCCTTGCTACTTGTGCTCAAATTTAGGATTGATTATTGGTAGTAGAGATAAACTTAGGTCTTCTTTGTGCTTCACAAGCCATATTTTCCTAAATAGACCTACATAATGATGTATGTATCCCTAGTCTCCCTTTTTGAGCCTCAGATCTTTTTCTTAATCAACTACAATAATGCAAAAACCAATTCTCAAGTTGACCCTCTTTCGAACTCATCCTCCATGACACTTTGAAAAGTGATGAAAGTTGACCAAAATGATGTAACTTGGGAGAGATAAGGTGGAAAATAAAGAAATAGGTCAAAATATGGTTTTTTGATCATATCCTAAAGTGTAACTAAGCAACGAGCTAAAAAAAGGAAAGAAAAAGAAAACAAAAAAGAAAAAGAGAAAAATGATAATTGAGTGCACAAAAACACTTTGGGGTGTGAAAAGTTGTTAAGAAAAGAGATGGAAAGAAAAGGAGTCAAAAAGGTAAAAAGATTGTTGAAAAGAGATGAAGTGTTCAGGGATGGTAAAGGAGTCCCTAAAAGCCATATTTGTACACTACCAGCCCTCTAAACTTCATTACAAGCTAAGAAAAGCCTTGTGTGATCTTAACTCGGATATCCAAGAGGAAATACACTTAAGGAAATAGGCAAGCATATGGTAGTTGTGACCGTTCCTGTGAACTTCTTTGTGAGAGTTTAGTGTATTTCTCTACTCTCTTGATCTTGTGTGTCCTTATTTGGTGTGTAGAACTGCTTCAGAAATATGGACACTTTCATTGATCAGATTGTGAGGGAATGTAATCACGTCCAAATCCAGTTCTCGCTATGAGAGAGAGCACACAGTCGTTCACAATATAATTTACCCAACTTTATGTATTGGGGTTTAATCCAAAGGGAATAGGAATAGATCACTACTAAAGTTGTATGTCAACCTAAACTAGTTAGCATCATTATATCACAATACATAAAGTAAATTTTGGTGAAAAAAGAGAAAACCATATGATTCTACTCAATATCAAAATGAAGTAATGCAAGTTGAAGCAACAAGGAGAGAAAGTACTAGAGATGTGTTATTTATGGGGCTTCGATAGGATCGGGGTTAATCAACAACTCTTTAGAATCAACTACCAACATGAAAAGCCTTGGACAAGTCTATACACGATGTCTTTCAACCACTTCGGCATATTCTACTTGGGTTCTTTCAAACCCCACGCTCAATTAACACATTACCATATTGGCTTGGGGAAGAATTAAGCGATTTCTAGCCTTAATCCTTAAATTCAGTTATGAAAATAGGTTTTGGCTATTTGTAGCCCTTCCCCACATTTGCAAAACTCAAAACTGCATGAATGCTTTGTCACCCATATCTTACATCCATTTTTCAAGCAAAAGTAAGATAAGTAAATACAATATATGTTTGCAACCATAAATATTTGAATTAAAACATGGAGAAAGCATTAGATTCATACATAATAAATAACTCTAAGACTAAATTAATAACACCCAATCAAATCTAAACGCACATCAAGCACACACCTCTAGAAATAAAATTGGCTACTCATGAATATAAATAAGAGAATTAAATCAATAAGAGATTCAATCACATTCATAATTGAATTGTAAATTTGAGCTTCAATTGTATACTATAATGGAGAATTCCAACCTTAGAGTATTGAAGAAGGAGAAGAAGAAGACTATCAATTACTTCTCTCTATATTTCTCTCTCTATAAATTTAGCTAATCAAAAAGTACTATTTTGTCTCCAAAATTAAAGTATGTATTGAATAGGAAAAGACTGATTTGGTTATGCTGTACGAATTCTCATTTTTCCCTCAGAAGCTTCAAAATCATTCTTGTGTCAGATCTGGACAGCTTTGCCCTTCTTAGCAAGGCGTCACTTGCGCGGCGCCTAATGTTCCACAGGTGCCCATTCGTGAGATATAGGTTCTTCGCCGATAAATTCACATATATCCAGTTTGGCATCTGCATCTGCACCTGCATTTTGCAGGTGCCAGAATGCATTCCATAGTTCTCTTGCAGCTTAAGGCGATTCACTTGGAATCTCACTTGCGTTTCGCTGATGTCAGACCTGCGAGATGCAGGTCTACTATTTCCATCAGTTGATCTTTATTAAATTTCTTTGATTTATTTGTTTGAGCCTAATACCTAGAAAATTAAAGGAAAAAGGCGTAAAACCTTCCTAAATGAGTTGAAAAAAAAAGCACAAGTTCATGCTTAAAAGCCTAATAAGTTGGTAAATTACCAACTCATCAACATGCAACTGCGGATGGCTAGCATGTTTTACTTATCGAATATAGGTCTATACATGCTGATATAATGTCACTAGAGGAGATTGCATGCCTAGTCGGAATAGTTTCCAAAAAATTAGTTTTTGTTGAATGGAGGGGGTGGCTGAACTGAAATGTGTGCCTTTGTAGCTATTAATTACAACCACCCTAGTCATTGCATTTTGTGATACCAGAACATTAGTTTAGGTATTGGGTACCACAAACAAGTGATTTATGGATATTATTAGGAGGGCCATGCAGGTCTAATATAGTCTACCTTTTGATCCATAGGGTCTTCTCTTTTTAGTTGCTTGAGGACAAGCAAATGCTTTAAGTTGGGGGTGTTGATATGTCTGGAATTTGTGAAACATATTTGCTTCATTTTGTAGCATTTTGCATGTTCTTAGGAGCTAGATTAAATGGAAACTAACCTCATTATCCTATTCTTCAAGAACCCAAGATAAAATTAAAAAAAAAGAAGAGTTAAAGCCAAAATTTTGTCCATAAGACAAAGCAAAGGGCAAACCGCCTTTTTGAAGGGAAATCCACATGCTTAATTATCCAGCAAGTTCCACAATTTGTAGAAACCATTTTGAAAATGTCACCACCCGAGCTGGGACTCTGGACCGAGACATGGGTCCTAGAACCACGAATGACTTCAAGCTAACCCATGGGACATATATAGCATAAGTAAAAGCATTACTAAGTGGAAATAAAGCATATTCATAATATAAGAAGAAGTTTGCATTGCATTATCAACATGAACGTAAACACAAGCCAACATCACTAAACCATCTATACATATGTCACTACCCGAGCTAAGACCCCGGATCGAGCACGAGACCTAGAGCCATGAATGGCTCCAAGCTAACCCATGGTACATACAAAGAATAATTTAAGAGCATAAAAAAGCGGAAATTAAAGCATAAATACAACATAAGCGAAAGTCTGCCTATCATAAGGTAAAAAGTGTAAACACAATTCAACAACGCTGAACATGTCTATACATGATTGTCTTAAAAGCCTCTACTAGTACGATAAACTAATGGGACAACACCCCCAACTAGCTCACTAGGTCTGAAACTAAAAGTCATGTTCAACACATAAAACTGATAATGTCCCCAAAGGATGAGGACTCACCCAAATGGGAATAGGACTGGACTTCTCAAGAGCGAGCTATCGATGAGACTGAGCTGGATCACCTGAACCTATATCGTAAGATGATATAACATGGCATATGCGGTCAGTACTTTGAATGTACTGCATAGGCAAGGTAAGTAAAATGTGCTAGTAAAATATTAATTAAAATCATGAATATAAATCAATATTGATCATGAGAGTTAGAACAACATGCTAAAGGCCATATGTATGAAATATACGCGATCATAAACTATTCAACATAAGCTTATCATAATGACTCAATGTTTAGAAACAAAAATCAAATAGTATTCCATACTTGAAATCGTAAAAGAAAGCTCATAAACTAATCAATGGGTCAAATATGCTATAAAACATAATATTATGAGTCTTGAGCATGATTAACTCAAATCATAAGGAATAATGGGAGACTCATCATAACGGACAATCATCATGTATGAGCGCATGATTATCCCACATCTGGCCACGTGGAGGAGAGCCATCATAAGCCTTGCCAAAGTAAAGAACGAATGAGGTGTTACATCACGGGTGTGCCCTTGGGCGGGGGAAGCATTCTCTTGAAAGGTTCCAATAATAATATATCCTTTATTATTATGTAGTTCAGAGACCAGGGTCCTCGGAATCCCTGACCTACTCAGTGCTAAACACTACTCCCAAAACATGCATATTACTCATATATTCATATTCTTAAAACATATCTTAAATCTGAATAATTTGGGAGTCTTTGACTCCGAAACATTTCATTACTTAATCTTGTAAGCCTTGGCTAAAATCATGATAAACATACTTAACTTGCATGGGATCTCCCAAATCATAAAGCCATACATACTTGAAACTTCATTATTCGAAGTCATTAAATCATAATTTATGAATTCAGAAACATTCATGCATACTGCATACTAGATAACTCATCATATTTGAAATCATAGACTCATACACTTGAATTTTATAAATCATGCATAATAGGGCATAATTCTCATAAACTTGAAATCATGGTTTAATAATTAAATGTTACACCCCGTAAATTATTGACATTTAGATGGCCTATTTGCATGTTGGTTAAGAGTTTTAGAATGCCATACATGCTAGGAAAAGGCCCGGGGGAAGACCAGACAAGCGCCAAGTCGGAGCATCGCAAGGCAAATGCGACTTATAAATCGCATTCGATAAATGCAACTTAAAGAGGAAGTCGGGCAAAGCCCCTCCACGAAAGGAAGCGTGTCACGGAGGCTTCCCCTCCGCGATGGCTAGCGTGCCACGGAGAGGGGGGGGTTCAGGTCCAAGTATATAAGCCCCCACTTCGTCTTAAAATTCATTTTCCCCACTTTTATTTTCCAGAAACGAGCAGAACAGTAAGAGGATGAAGGTTTTCATTAAAATACCTTTCGATTACTCCATCAAACGCGGTCCAAACTCAAATTAACTTCAGGTACCGAAATATAAAGCTGCAGAGAACATTTCTACGAAGTTAGTTTCGCGAAATTCGGCCGAAAAATCATCGTCTCACCGAGCTAAGGTAAGTAGAATTGCTCCAAATTAGTGTCAATATACTCCTAGCCCTAAAGTGAGTATTTCTCCCTACTGGACTTCCGAAAATACCGAGTGTTCAGCTGTTTTTCAATAAGGTCAAAGTTTGGGCTATATATATATATATTCAAAGTAGTATTTTCTTCAAAAATATCGATGAATTTAGTTCTAATTGCTATGAAAATGAATACAGTTGGAAGAAATAGCTGGATATTGGCCGAGTTACGCTAGTTAGCCCAGAAGTCAGAAACTGAGGTATGTAAAGCTAGTTTCTTCGGCAAGTTAGTAATTCTAGTGCAGTAAAATAGAGTAAACTCTAGAAGGAAGTTCCAGAAGCCTAGTATTAAGTATGTTTGTATTATTACGCCATATTCAGAATAAAAGTGAGTAAATTTGTACCAAACAGCAAGATATCAATCCTAGACTCAGTTTAACTCAGTATTAGATTCAGTTTAATACAACAAGAGATTCAGAATAGAGTAGAAGAACATGGATAGTATTTTAAGATTTAATATACATGTTAGACATGAGTATTGTTGTTTGCTGAGACTTGTTTGTGATATGTGGGCACCCTTAGAGCTTCCTTGCTGCCCCAGGGTTAATAGCTATGTCGACTCGCCCACCAGAGGGTGAGGATATGTCACTCCAAGGAGTGGCATGCCGTCTGCAGTAGGATGAAGATGGGATGCAACATTCCCCATAGCAGGTTGATCAGCATTATTGCATACCTTGTCGAGCGCCTGGTCCCAGGGCATAGATTACAAATTATAATACAGATCTTAGATTACAGTTATAGGAGTCCTCCGAACTCAGATACCGTTATAGTCAGGGGTCCAGAGAACCCAAGCTGCATACCTAGGGGGCCAGCGGGGTGCTCATAGTTATTAGATGAGTGGAGTTAATTTACTTTTGGATGGTTTGACCCAGGTAGGGGTATATAGATTGCGTGTTGATTGGCACCTTCCGGCTTATGGGGGCTGGTATAGGTTCTTGTATGCTATATATATATATATATATATATTACTTATTAAGTTGATAAATAGCAGGACGCAGCATCAACAGGTATGATTCTTATCTTCTTTCCAGTACAGTTAAGCTCGATACAGATTCTGCTATTCCAGACAGTTTTAGCTACCCTCTATCATTTCAGTAACTACCAGTTTACTACTTATCTTTAGTTATGTTCAGTTTTGCTTTGCATACTCGGCACCAGTGGTATTGACACCCATTTGGGAGCGCTGCATTACTTGCCTGCAGGTATTCATAGACGAGGAGTTGCTCCCTCGTAATTCCAGCCAGCACACAGAGTCATTAGCTCGTGTCATCTGGAGCTACACAGCTAGAGGTTTATTTCTCTTTTTGTTGTACAGTACGGGTAGGCCGGGGCTGTCCCGACCATCTTATTGTTATTGTTAGAGGCTTGTAGATTGTATATTCCCTGTGGTTAGCTGTACCGGCCATGTGAGGCTGTGTGTATGCTTTAATTTGTTTATGATGGCTGTGTGGGGCCTTATTCGGTTGGTAGTGGTTACCTTGTCGGTCACATAGTAGTTTAGCACTTGTTTTCTTGATTCAGAAATAACTAGACAGCATGGTGGCCTTGTCGGCCCGCATAGGTTCCCTATTAATTCAATTGTTCTGGGTAGCTGTTGTTTTCTTACAGGTGGCTATAGGCCTAGTCGGCCGTAGGCTGTATTTACAACCGTTATATAGCCCATCATTTTCTTGAATCCAGAGTTAGAGCTAGCCTGGCACCAGAAGTACCTAGGCTCAGCTAGTCCAGTAGTCCAGGTCCTAGTAGGGCTCCGGGTGCCAGTCATGCCTCCCAAGGCGGGACGTGACATTAAATTAAGACTAAAATCTGCCCCTATAGTCTTAAATCATCAATCAAAACATGAAGGGATGGGACCCATAGACATAGCATGAAGATTTGCATGAAATTGAGTTAAAACCATAGAATTGCTATACACTTTATTAGAGACTTGAGTTCATCAGTTACAGGAGAAATTGGACATGAGGGTGGAAGAGATCCCCATTCATGGACCTACATACCTAGGTAAACTGATTGTTAAGCTGGTCTTGAATGCCCAAGAGGATTGGGTAAGAAATTAATGAGGAATCCTAGCTTGATTTTCGAGGAGGATGAAGTTATGAGATCATAATGACCTAGGCTAGGTTAAACCCTCTTAAAACACTCATTAAGAAGCCCATAACGACATCATTAGGGAGTTAGGATCTTAGGAATTTACAAAACTACCCTTGAGAAGTCGCATAAAATTCCTAACTATCAGCTGCAACGACCTATCCAATGAGTCATTGTTGGACTTGACGACTCGTTGGCCATCCGTTGTTTTTAGAGTGCTTCTAGTACTCTATTAATTCCTTGAACAATGATTAGATAGGACGAGTAATTCTATGAAACAATGACTCATCACTCCTCTTGTCATCACCACTGCCTCGCCTGCATTGATTTCTAAATCCTTCAAACGGATCCATACCACTAGTCGTTACAAGCCACAGTGAGTCGTGGTGCCCGTCTGTTTTCTCTAAAACAACTTTGACCTTTTACTGAACTCCACATAACGACCCTTTACGAAGACCCGTTGAATGAACTGATAAGTCATTGCTAGACCCATTGTTTCTGGGAAATCTTGAATGATGGCTTACGACGAGGCACACAATAGGCCATTGTTTCCAACAACGACTCGTTCCTTGAGTTTTTCTATGACTCTGGTGTCATTTTCCTATTTTCTCTGATTCAACCCTTGATTCTGATTTTAGGGACATTTAGAGTGTTACATTATCTCCCCTTTGGGAACATTCTTCCTCAAATGTAGATTAAGCATACTGAAAGGCTGGGTGAGGAACTGCAATCCCAAAATGGAACAACTATAGCTTAAAACTTACAAAGTGACTGACTCCGAACTGAGATACATGATTGAATTTAATTCATGAAACATACATGCATTCTATGACATAAAAGAAACTAATAGAGATGAACTTGACATGAAACTTAATAGAGTGCTAAGAAGGAAATTGGTACCTCATGACTAAACTGAGTCGGAAGAGAAAAGATGCGGGTATTTAGATATTATTTCTGCTTCTACTTCCCATGTAGCTTCCTTAACAAGCTGATTTCTCCACAAAACATTCACTGAGGCTACTTCCTTATTTCTCAACTTCTGAACCTGAAGATCAAGGATCTCAACTGAAACATCCTCATAAGTAAGGCTGTCCTTCACACCTATTCTCTCCATTGGAACAACTAATGTCGAGTCACAAATGCATTTCTTCAACAGAGATACATGAAGAACTAGATGCATAGAAACTAACTCTATTGGTAGCTCCAACTCATATGACACCTTGCGAACTCACCTCAGAATCCTATAACGACCAACATATCAAGGACTAAGATTCCCATTCTTATCGAATCTCATCACCCCCTTCATGGGAGACACCTTCACAAACATCCAATGATCAATCTTAAATTCAAGCTCTCTCCGCCTAACATCTGCATAAGATTTGTGATGACTCTGAGCTATTTTCAACATTTCTCTAATAAGTTGAACCTTCTCTATGGCCTCATGAATTGAATATAGCCATAGCAATGTAGCCTCAACTTCCTCAAATCATCCAATTGGTGATCTACACCTCCGCCCGTAAAGGGCCTCTGAATTCTGGAGTGATAACTGTTATTGTAGGAAAACTCGATGAGAGGCAAGTGATCATCCCAACTACCCTTGAAATCAACCACACATGATCTCAACATGTCCTCAAGAGTCTGAATAGTTCGCTTGACCTGACCATCTCTCTATGAGTATAAAGTTGTACTAAACTTCACTTGAGTAACAAGGGCCCTCTGAAACGATCTCCAAAATCGAGAGGCAAATTAAGTACCCCTATTTGAGATGATGGAAAAAGGAAATCCACTCAATCGAACTAACTCCCGAATGTACAACCTAGCATATTGCTCAACCGAATCGGTAGTTTTGACCGATAAGAAATGGGCTAATTAGGTCGACCTGTCCATAATCACCCATATAGAGTCATACTGTCCGCGGCTGCGAGGCAAGCCTATAATGAGGTCCATAGTAATATCTTCTCACTTCCAAGTAGGAATACTAATGCCTAGAAGCATACCTCTAGATCATTGATGCTCAACCTTCACTTGTTGGAAATTCGAACACTTAGCCACAAACCCTGCTATGTCTTTCTTCATGCCATTCTACCAATAGAATTCTCATAGGTCAAGTACATCTTGGTGGCACCTGGACGGATAGAGTATCAAAAACCATGAGCCTTGCTGAACATCCACTCTCTCAAGTCATCTACAGTCGGAATGCACAATCGGCCTTGATATGGTAGTACACCATCTCCCTCTTGGGAGAAAACCTCCGGTCACAATTCAAATGTAGACACGGATCGTAACACGGGACAACAAACATCGAAAGTCTCCAAGTCGACCCATGGCATAAGCATATCTAACTTCATTCACGTTAAGCGTAAGACTAAATATAAAACATAGAGAAAACGTAAACACAACATAGCATATCATGACATACTGAATCACTAGACATACATACAAGCTGAGCACTACATACAGTTGGAAAGCCTCTATCATGTGAGATGGGTTGATGGAACAACATCCCCAACTAACCTGGCAAAACTGAAACAGAAGAACAACATAAACATCTAGTCATATAGCCCTCGAAACATGAGGACTCACCAATAAAGCTGATAGTAACTTCGAGATGGTCTAATGAGGCTGAACCTGAGAGCCAGGTCCTACATCATGAAACAATATGACATAGAAAGTATGCACTCAGTACGTGAAATGTACCAAATATGAAAGGCAAGTAAAATGGAAATTTAGAATATATAAAACTCATAAATGATCATAAGAGTAGGACATCATGCTCATATCATAAATATCGTAACATAACATAAGGCTCAAGATTTTCAAAACATTCGTAATACAATCGTACTCCCAATTATAAGAGAAAAGCTTTATTTAACATGACTTGAGCAAAAATACATAATCATAAACATGCATAAATCATGAGCAATGGTGGGAGATTCTCTTAACTGACAACCCTATATGAGCACACACGAAACCCGACTTATGACCCTAGTCGGGAGGGTGTTCGTAACTTGCCAAAGGCAGAACCATGAAAGACGTGATCACACATGAGAAGGGGACACATGCGCCAGGGAAAATCACAAGGAAGGTCCCAACATACCTACGGTGGCACGTAATTTATGAGATATGGGGCAGAACCTAGGCCCCGAACCTACTCGGTGTTCAATACTACTCCCACAACATATATAGCACTCATAGTATATTATGAATGAGTTCATCATATAGTCAAATCATGATATCATAAACATACTTGTAAATACGTGAACTAGCCATGATATAAGGTTCGTGAGTTGGCCAAAACATACTTCATGAATCATAGGTTTAATGCATACTTGTAGATCATGCATATAACTTGTAAATCATCAAATCATGATGGGTAATTGAGTAAATGCATAATTCAAATCATAAATCATGCTGGGTTTGTAAATATCAACAATTGAAGCATAGATCATAAATCGATTGATCATAGATTATGCATAATTAGGCATAATTTACTAGAGATCGAAATCAATAATTTTATAAACAAAATAGCTGTAAAATCAGATCAAAATCCATAAAATAAGTTGTAAATCACAAGTCATAGTAACCCATTAGCAAATCAATAGATTTTCACAAAAATTGAGTTAAAACCCCATGAGATTTTTGATAGATTTTTATGAATAAATAGAGAATGGGCATGGGTGTGAACGAAAACACCCATTCGTAACCTTACATACCTGGGTAAGATCAGATTTCAAGGTTCTTCGAATGCCCAATGGAGAGTGGATGGAGAAGAGCTTGAACTAGGCTTGATCTCTCTAAAATCTTCTTAATTGTATGCATGGGAATGACTTGTGCAAGGGGGGCATAACCTATCTTTTCATGCCTAGGAAAATACATAAAACAACATAGTTTAGGTCCCTAGAGCATAGAAAAGTTTAAAATACACTTAATGAAAATTCCCTTAAAAACTGCAATGGGTGGACCAACGGGCTACCCCACGAGTCATTACATGATACCACAACTCGTGGTATTGAGTCGTTGGATCCACTGCCTCAATTCCCACTTTCAGATTTCTCCCACGACTCGACAGGATGAATTATTGCTTCAAATGACGGGTCATTAGGTCGACCGTTGTCAGCTTCTTGAAAATCATAACTTCCCTTACCACGAGCCTCACCACGACTCGTGGTTGCTCCCAACGAGTTGTGATATCAATCCGTTACCTCTACTAGAAATCTAGCAACCCAAACCACGACTGGTGACCACAGGTGGTCACCTCTCACCACGAGTCGTTGGATGACCTGTGGTATATCCAACTTCCAGAGTCCTGTTCCTCCCATGACTGATAAGAATAATCTGTGGTTTCCAACCACGAGTCCTGATATCATCTGTCCCCCAATATTTTCTAGTTTATTAGCCAACTTCAAATTTTGATCCCGGGTCTA
Source organism: Datura wrightii (assembly GCA_035772735.1). Taxonomy (NCBI): domain Eukaryota; kingdom Viridiplantae; phylum Streptophyta; class Magnoliopsida; order Solanales; family Solanaceae; genus Datura; species Datura wrightii. Next base: position 60,993,836 of record JASDFA010000016.1, on the reverse strand, counting down.
ATCTTAGGTACTTTCGAGGTATTACAATATCTCCCCCTTGAAAACATTCATCCTTGAATGTTGGAAACAAACATAAAAATGAAGACATGTAATCATTACACCCCAATACTGATCATTTAAACCGAAAACTAACGCAATGACTACCTCCAATTCATACTACATAGCTGGACTGATTTCATGCTTCACATACATATCCATATACATAAAAGAAACTTGAACATATGATCTGAACATGAAAACTAAATAGAGTCATAGGGAAAAACTGATACCTCAAGTCGGAACTGAGCCGGTAGGGAATATGTGTGGGTATCTAGCCATTATATCCGCTTCGGCTTCCCATGTAGCTCCTTCAACATGCTGATTCCTCCATAATACTTTAACTCGAGCTATTTCCTTATTCCTTACCATCCAGACCTAACGATCCAATATTTCCACTGGAACCTCCTCATAGCTAAGGTTGTCTTTTAAACCAACACTATCCGCATGGACAACTAAAGCTGGATCACCCAAACACTTCTTCAAAAGCGATACATGAAACACAGGATGCATGGAAGATAACTCTGAGGGTAACTCCAACTCGTATGCCACCTTACCAACCCGTCCAACAATCTGGTAGGGGCCAACATAACGAGGGCTAAGTTTCCCTTTCTTTCCAAAACACATCACTCCCTTCGTGGGAGATACCTTCAGAAACACCTAGTCATCGACTTTAAATTCTTATTCTCTTCTTCTTACGTCCGCATAGGAATTTTGAAGACTTTGGGCAGTTTTCAACTTGTCTCTTATAAACTGAACCTTCTCCATTTCCTTATGAACCGAGTCTGGCCCTATCATTGCCGCCTCACCAACCTCAAACAATCCGATGGGTCACCTACATCTCCGCCTGTAGAGAACCTCGAATAGCACCATATGAATACTAGAGTGATAGCTATTATTGTAAGCAAACTTTGATCAGGGGAAAGTGATCATCCCAACTACCTTTAAAGTCCATCACACAAGCTCTCAACATGTCTTCGAGAGTCTAGATTGTCTGCTCTGTTTGACCATCCGTTTGCGGGTGAAATGCTATTTTGAGTTTAACCTGAGTCCCAAGCCCTTTTCAAAATGACCGCCCAAACTAAGAGATGAATTGAGTACCTCGATCATAAATGATAGACGAGGCCACTCCATGCAATCGAACCAACTCAGTATATATAGATTGGCATAATCCTCCGCTGAATCCGTGGTTTTATTCGATAGAAAATGAGCAGCTTTAGTCAGCCTATTTACCACACCAATATAGAATCACTGTCGGCGAGTACAAGGTAGGCCAGTAATGAAATTCATATTAATCTCTTACCACTTCCAAGTGGGAATGCTTATATCCTGATGTACACCTCTCGACCTTTGATGCTCGACCTTTACTTGTTGATAGTTCGGGCATATAGCTATGAATTCTGCAATTTCCTTCTTCATGTCGTTCCACCAATATATTTCCTGCAAATCATTATACATCTTGGTGGAACCTAGATGAATAGAGTACCTGGATCTATTGGCCTCATGTAACATCCGGCTCCTCAAATCATCAACATCTAGAACACATAGGTGACCCTGGTACAGAAGCACACCATCCTTCTTCCAGGAAAATAACGTTGGTGCAACCCATGGAGACTTGTTCGGTCTAATGAAGCCCTTATCTAATAGGTCCTTCAACTGATCCTTCAACTCCTTTAGCTCAACTGGAGCCATTTTGTAAGGAGGGATAGAGATAGTCTACGTTTCAGGTAAAAAGTCAATACCAAAATCAATCTCCCTCTCGGTAGGAACACCTGGTAAATCATGTGGGAATACTTATGGGTACTCGCGCACCATCGGAACTGACTAGATAGTCAGGGTCTCGAACTTAACATCCTTAACCCTAACTAGATGATACATGCATCCCTTAGAGATCATCTTTTTGGCCATAAGATATGAAATGAAATGACCTATAGGTATGACCGAACTACCCTTCCACTCCAAGATTGACTCACCCGGAAAATGGAACTCCATTGCATGGGTTCTACAATTAACATAAGCATAACACAGATACAACCAATCCATGCCAAGAATAATATCAAAGTTAGTCATGGCTAACTCTACAAGGCCTGCAGAGGTGACTTTATGCAATATAATGACCGGGCATCCTCTATACACCCGCCTAGCTACAACCGAATCACCAACGGGAGTTGAAACTAAAAATGGTTCTGATAGAATCTCGGGACTAACTCCAAAGCTACTACAAATATAAGGAGTAACAAAATATAAAGTAGCACCCGGATCTAACAAGGCATAAACATCAATATGGAAAACTCACAACACAGTAGTGACCATATCCAGGGAGACCTCCTGCTCCTGGCGGGATGCTAAAGCATAGAATCTGTTTTGGCGCTGACCATCGGCTGAACTAGTCAAGGCACCCTACTGAGGAGGACGTGCTGCTGGAGAGGCTGAACTAGAGGCTGGCATGCGGGCTCCACCATCCCATGATTTGGCTGAAGGGAAATCCTTGAGTCTGTGTCCGGGTTTTCCATACTCGAAACAAGCATCCAAGCCAACTAAGAACCTCCCTGAGTGATTTTTGCCACACTTCACGCAAGCTGGGAAAGTGCGCTCTACCTGCATGCTACCCTGGCCTATCGAATTTGGAGCCCTACTCCTTCAATCCCCTCGGAATCCAGATGGCATACTGGACGAGGATGGTGCTGCAGCAACCTGTGCTGAGACTGCTGATGCTATCCACCCCCTGATATGGCATGAAAAGTCCCATAACTGTAGGTCCTGACCCTCTTTGGCTGTCTCTTCCTCCGATACACCAACTCCATCTGCTGAGCATGCAACAAAATGTGGGGAATATCTATATCTTGATGTAACATGGCGATCCTACAATCCTTGTCTAGGTAGTCACCACTCCGTGCACAAATCGTCTCACTCGAGTCCTCTTGTCTGCCACCAACTCTGGTGCATATTTGGATAGTCGGTGAACTCCAAAGTGTACTCCTGAACCGGCATGTCACCCTACTTCAAGTTAACAAACTTGACCGCCTTTTGCTTCGTCATCTCCCGAGGGAAGAATCGATCCAAGAATGTTGCATGGAACTCTTCCCAACCTATAAGGACTGCACCCACTACCCTAAATCTCTCCACTATTTGAACCATACATGCGCCACCCCTTTTAGCTAGTAGGAGGCCAAATCAACACAATCTCCATTAGTCACCCCCACAACCTGGGTGATCTTTAGAATATCCTCGATGAAATCGTGTGGATCTTCATCCACCTTAGACCCAAGGAACTCCGGAGGGTTCATTCTCAAGAAATCTCTAATTCGGGCCATTACCACATTGACATTCTGTTGGAAATGTGAAATAGCCTGCTAGTTGACCTGAGCGGCCAATGCCTGTGCCATTATCTGGATAGTCGCCCGAAACTCCGCTTGGGAAACTTCCTCTGGTGCCTTGGGCTCCTGAATGGGTGGGACTTGTTGATGCCTATGACCATTGCCATCTTTATGACCTTCACCATTTTTATTTCTTCTTCCGTTCATTCTTCTAGGAGCCATGATTCTGCAATTGCAAATAGCATGAATTAGAAGGATAGAAAGACTTTTCATCTCATGACATAGATCATGAAAGAATGAAACATTTCCTAAACATATCATAGCCTCTTCATCATAAGTGCGGTGCGCTTCACAGCCATGAAAAAGCCTCTACTTAATGCGGCTTTTAGACACCCTAGGACACTTCAAAACCTATTGCTCTGATACCTAGTTTGTCATGAACCGAATGTAGACCCGGATCATAACATAGGATAAGGAACCCCGGGAGGCCTCAAGTCGATGCATGGAATAAACATATCTAACATCATTCACGTTAAGCAGAAGACTAAACATAAAACATAACGGAAAAGTAAATGTAACATAGCACATCATAACATACGGTATCACTAGACATACATACTAGTGGAGTACTACATACGGTCTGAAAGCCTCTAACATGTAAGATGTGTTGATGGGACAACATCCCCAACTAACCTGGAAAAACTGAAACAAAGGAACAACATACACGTCTAGTCATATGACCCTTGAAACATGAGGACTCACCAATAAAGCTGATAGTAACTCCGAGATGGTCTAAGGATGAGGATGAGTCTGAGAGCTGGGTCTTGCATCATGACACAATACAACATAGAAAGTATGATCAGTATGTCTAATATACCGAGTATGCAAGGTACGTAAAAAGGACATTTAGAATATATAAAACTCATAAATGATCATAAGAGTAGGACATCATGCTCGTATCATAAATATCGTAACATAACATAAGGCTCAAGGTTTTCAAAACATTCATAATACAATCGTACTCCTGATCATAAGAGAAAAGCTTTATTTAACATTACTTGAGCCAAAATACATAATCATAAACATAGCTAAATCATGAGGAACAGAGGGAGATTCTCTTAACTGATATACCTATATGAGCACACATGAAGCTCGACTTGTGACCTAGTCAGGAGGGTGTTCGTACCTTTCCAAGGGAAGAACCATGAAAGACATGATCACACATGAGAAGGGTCCAAATGGGCTAGGGACTTTCACAAGGGAGGTCCCAACATACGTACGATGGCATGTAGTTTATAAGATCTGGGGCAGAACCTAGGCCCCGAACCTACTCGGTGTTCGATACTACTCCCAAAATATATATAGTGCTTATAGTATACTATGCATGAGTTCATGGGCTAGATAAATTATGATAATCATAAACATACTTGTAAATACGTGAACTAGCCATGACATAAAGCCCGTGAGTCAGCCAAAACATAATTCATGAATCATAGGTTTCATGCATACTTGTAGATCATGCATATAACTTGTAAATCATCAAATCATGATGGGTAATTGAATAAATCCATAATTCAAATCACAAATCATGTTGGGTTTGTAAATGTAAACAATTGAAATATAGATCATAAATCGATTCATCATAGATCATGCATAATTAGGCGTAATTTAGTAGAGACCGAAATAAATAATTTTGTAAACAAGATAGTTGTAAAATATGATCAAAATTCATAAAATATGTTTCAAATCACATATCATAATAACCCATTAGCAAATCATTAGATTTTCACAAAAATTGAGTTAAAATCCTACGAGATTTTTGATAGATTTTCATGAATTAATAGAGAATGGGCATGGGTGTGAATGAAAACACCCATTCATAACCCTACATACCTAGGTAAGATCAAATTTCAAGGTTCTTCAAATTCCCAGTGGAGAATTGATGGAGAAGAGCTTGAACTAGGCTTGACCTCTCTATAATCTTCTTACTGCATGCATGGGAATGACTTATGCAAAGGGGACTTAACCTATTTTATCATACCCAGGAAAATACTTAAAACGACATAGTTTAGGGCCCCAGAGAATAAAAAAGTCAAAAATACCCTTAAAGAAAATTCCCTGATAAACTGCACTGGGTGGACCAACGGGCGACCCCATGAGTCATTACATGATACTACAACTCGTGGTATCAAGTCGTTGGATCCACTGCCTCAATTCCCACTTTAAGATTCTTCCCTTGACTCGACAAGACGAGTCATTGCTTCAAATGATGGGTCATTAGGTCGACCGTTGTCAGCTTCCTTAAGATTTGAACTTCCCTTACCATGAGCCTCACCATGACTCATGGTTGCTCCCAACGAGTCATGATATGAATCTGTTACCTCTACTGGAAATCTGGCAACCCAAACCACGACTGATGACCACAGGTGATCACCTTTCACCACGAGTCGTTGGATGACCTGTGGTATCTCTAACTGCCAGAGTCCAGTTCCTCCAACAACTACTAACAATGTCCCATGGTTTCCAACCACGAGTCGTGACATCATCTGTCCTGCAATATATTCTAGTTTTTCAGCCAACTTCAAATTTTGATCTCGGGTCTAATATTAGGTGCTTTTGGGGAATTACCCCTCCACTTTCTAATTCCGCATAATTTCCTTCACCATCTCTACGATAGGATTTCTCATCTTTCCTAGCTTTGAATTCCATCACCAGTGAAGATTCTGATCCATTCTGAACGATAACACCACAATCCGTTGAATCTGTAAGGAGAACCCCTAAATAAGTAAACCTATGCACATCCTTCACTAACTCTTTTCTCCCATTCTCGACATGAGACACACTCTCCATGGACAACCTACTAAGCGCATCTGCCACTACATTGGCCTTGCCTGGATGATAAAGGACACTCATATCATAGTCTTTGAGAAGTTGTAGCCATCTCCTTTGCTGCAAATTTATGTCCTTCTGACTGAACATGTACTAAAGGATCATGTGGTCCGTGAACATATCCATATTCACCCCGTATAAGTAGTGCCTCCAAATATATATTGCAAAGACCACATCTTCCAACACTAGGTTATGCGTCGGATAATTCTTGTTTATGAGTCTTAAGCTTTCTAGAGGCATATGCAATGACCCTATCATGATGCATTAAAACGCAATCGAGACCAACCTTAGAGGCATCACAATGCACAAAAAAACCATTTGTGCCCTCTGGCAGGGTCAATACTGGGGTAGAACAGAGTCGAGTCTTTAACTCCTGAAAACTCTTCTCACACGTATTCGACCATTGAAATTTGACTTTTTTGGGGTTAACTTAGTCAACGGTGTTGAAATGGATGAAAATCCCCGTGTGAACCTCCTGTAGTTACTAGCTAGACCATAAAAGCTTCTAATATTTGTAGGACTGACAGGTCCAGGCCAATTCTTCATCGCTTCTATCTTTTGAGAGTCCACCTACACACTCTCTAGACACTACATGGCCCAAAACTCACACTTGTTGAATTTACCAAACAACTAGAGATCCTTGAGATTCTACAACATATTCCTCAAATGAGCGGCATGCTCCTCCTCGCTCCAAGAGTATACAAAAATATCTACTACGAAGACAATCACGAACATATCTAAATACTAATTGAACACCCTGTTAATCAAGTTCATAAAAGTTGTAGGAGCATTCATTAGTACAAAAGACATAACTACAAACTCATAGTGACCATACCAAGTCCAAAAGGTTGTCTTCAAAATGTCACTCTCCCTAACTCTAAGTTGGTGATAGCCGTATCTGAGGTCTATCTTTGAAAAGCACGTAGCACGCTGAACCTGGTCAAACAAATCATCACTACTAGGGATGGAATACTTATTCTTTATTGTGACCTTGTTCAACTTCTGATAATCCATGCACATCCTAAGGGAACCATCCTTCTTCCGGACAAAGAGAACTGGAGCACTCCATGGGGATTTTCTAGGTTTACTGAAACCCTTATCTAGGAGTTGCTTCAATTTCTCTTTCAACTTCTTTAGCTGGGATTAAGCTATTTCGTAAGGAGGAAATGGATATAGGCTGCATATTAGGGAAAAGGTCAATATGAAAGTTAATCTCCCGTTCAAGAGGGTCTCCTGGTAGTTCATCTGGAAACAACTCTGGATACTCACATACAATAGGGACAGACTGAAGAGTCGGGGTGTCAGACGTAGCATCCTTAACTCAAACTAGATGTTATACACAACCCTTAGAGATCATCTTCTAGCCCTTAAGATAAGAAACAAAGCGTTCGACAGGCACAACTGAACTACCGTTCAACTCTAGGACTAGTTCATCCATAAATTGAAACTCTACTGCATGGGTTATATAATTGATTGAAGCATAACATGCATGTAAACAATCCACACTAAACATGACATCAAAATTGGTCATATCTAACTCTACTAAATTTGTTGAGATGACTTTCTGAAGACTTATGGTAGGGCAATTTCTGTATATCCTTCGAGCTAAAACTGACTCGCCGATAGGAGTAGAGACTGAGAAGGGTTGTAACAGGATTTTGGGACTGAATCTAAAACTATAGCAATATAAAGAGTTGTGAAAGATAAAGTATCCCATGGATCTAACAGTGCATATACATTAATGTGGAATACTCGTAACATACCAGTGACTACATTGGGAGAGACCTCCTGCTCCTTCCGAGAAAATAGTGCATAGAACCTGTTCTAGTGCTATCTGCCACTCACACTAGAAGAGGTGCCCTATTGAGGTTGGCGAACTGCAGGAGCTGCTAAAGTGGTAGCTGGAGCATGGCCTCTACTATTGCCCTATCTATCTAAAGGATAATTTCTAAGCATATGTCCAGGCTTCCCACATATGAAACAACCATCAGTACCAATAAAGGACTCACCAGGGTACTTCCTGCCACACTTCCTTGAAGCTGGAAAAGTGTGCTCCCCTTACATTGTCCTTTGACCCCTAGAGCCTAACACTCTGCCTCTCTGATATCCTCGAGGTTAGGATGGAATGCTGGCTGATGAGAGAGCTGGGGCTAATGACCTCTAGTGGAACTGAGGTTGATGTTCACCACCGGATCTATACTAGAAGTGCCCATCACTCCATATCCTAGCCCTCTTAGCCTCCCTTTCCTTCTTCTTCATCTGCTTCACCTCTATCTATTGTGAATAAATGATCAGCCGGGAGAAATCTATATCGTTGATCGACATTGTAGTCCTGCACTCCTTGACCAGTGAATCTGCTACTCCATTCACAAAGTTACTCATATGAGCCCTCGGATCAGCAACCATCTCCGGTGCATACTTGGACAACCAGGTAAACTCCAAGGCATACTCTTGGACAGTCATATTGTTCTTCTTTAGATTTACTATCTCAACTACCTTTGCCCCTCTTAATTCCCTAGGAAAGAACTTTTCTAAGAGAGTAGTCCCAAACTCATTCAACCTACATGAACGACACCTACTCCCCTGCTCTCCATCCACTGTCAGAACTATGTGTGAAGAACCCCCTTCAGCTGATAGGAGGCTAAGTCTACACAATTCTATCCAGTCACCATGATAAACTGGGTGATCTTCTGCATCTCCTCAATGAATTCGTGTGGTTTCTCATCCACCTTTGACCCAAGAAACTCAAGTGGATTCATCTTGAGAAAATCTCACACTCTTGCTGCTACTGCATTCCTATTTTGGGGAATGCGGGCAACCGCCTGCTTGTTTGCCTGAGCATTCATTGCCTATGCTAACATTTGAAATGCTTTCCTAAAGTCGGTATAAGTAACCTACTCGGTCAAGGGGTCTGCTGGAGCTGATAGGGCTGGCTGATACCCATCTCAATTTCCATTTCCATTGCAATTATCAATTCTATTTCTCCTTCAATTTACTCGGCGTGGAGGCATATTTCTACAAACGCGTATAGTAAAAGTTAGAGGAATAGAGAGGTGGTTCATTACATGACATAGATCAAGAAAGAAGTGAATCCTAAAACGTCTTGTAGCCTCTTCCCCATAAGTGTGGCATGCTTCACAGACCCATGGAAAAGACTTTACTTAACACAATTTTTAGGCACCCTAGGACACATCTAAACCTTTGCTCTGATATCAAGTTTGTCACGACCCGAGCTGAGACCCTGGATTGAGACACGGGACCTAAAACCATGAGTAGCTCCAAGGTAACGCATGGTGCATACATAGCATAAATTAAGAGGATAAACAAACAAAAATTAAAGCATAAATACGACACAAGAGAAAGTTTGCATATCATAAGATTAAAAGCGTAAATACAACTCCATAATGTTGAACTTATCTAGAAATAATAGTATAAAATGCCTCTACTACCACAACGAGCTGACGGGACAACACCCTCAACTAGCTCACTAGGTCTGAAATTGAAAGTCATGATGAAAACATAAAACTGATAATGCCCCGGGAGGATGAGGACTCACCCAAGAGGGGATAGGACTGGAATGATCGGGAGCAAGCTATCGGAAAAAATAAGAAGGATCACCCAAACCTATATCATCAGATGATATAACATAGAGCATGCGGTCGGTACTTTGGATGTACTGAGTATTCAAGGTAAGTAATACATGCTAGTAAAACATTAGCTAAAATCATGAATATAAATCAAGATAGTCTATGAGAGTAAGAACGACATGCCAAAGGCCATATATTTGAAATATACACAATCATAATCTATTCATTGTAAGTTAAATATAATGACCCAAGGTTTAGAAACATAAATCATATAGTGTGCCATACTTGAAATCATAAATGAAATCTCATAAACTGATCAATGGGTTAAATATGCTATAAAATAGTATATCATGAGTCCTGAACATGAGTAACTGAAATCACGAGGAACAAAGGGAGACTCGTCATAACCGACAACTATCATGTATGACCGCAAAGTGATCCTACATCTTGACCACGTGGAGGAAAGTCCTAAGCCTTGCCTGGACAAAGGACGAATGATGTGTGTTATCACAGGTGTGCCCTAGAGTGAGGGAAGCACTCTCTTGAGAGGTCCCAATTATAATATATCCTACGTTGGCGTGTGGTTAAGAGACTAGGGTCCTTGAAATCCCTGGCCTACCTGGTGCTAGGCACTACTCCCATAACATGCACATTGCTCATAATCATATTCTCAAAACATCGCTTAAATTTGAATAATTTGGGAGTCTTGACACTAAAACATTACATATAATAATCTTGTAAGCCTTGTCTAAAATCATGATAAGCATACTTAACTTGCATGTGCTTGTGTAACACCCCAGAAAGGCCGAAGAATAGACCCGGGAGGTTAATTTGAAAAGTGATGAAAGCTGGCAAAATATCACTAGATGGACCACAGAACGACTCGTGGTATCAAAGCACAAGTCATTGTATGCTGTCGTTGGTTGGGGAAATGTTGGTGGCAGTGGAGACAACGAGAGGTATGACAACCCGTTGTATGTTGTATGTCGTTGTGTGTTGTCCATTGCAGTCGTGGTTAGTGTCAGGCTGGGCAACAGTGTAAACAACGAGAGACCCAACGACCCGTTAGGAGAAGCTATGGGTCGTTAGTTGTGGTCATTTTTGGAGGGTAAGAATTTTCAATGTAGGTGACGGGTTGAGACCACGACTCATTGGAAGGAACCACGAGTCATGGTGAGGCTCTGATCTTGGGCAAATTTATATGCCCAAGTGATACTCAAAAGTACCATTTTCGCCTTGTTTATCTATCAATGTGTATACATTCTCATGTGATTGGTAATAAAATGTGAATTTATACTAACCAACATGATTAACATGGTTTTGCAGGTAAAATGTAATTTTGGGAAGCTTAAATGCATGTTGGATGATATCGGGGTTGGACTTGGATGCGAGCAGGGAACAAGGCATTGGACAACATGAATTAAAGGGGCTCCGCGATGGAGCCGTGTCACGCTGCCATCGCGGAGGCCTTCTGCCTGGATGGGAAAATTCAACCAAATTCTAGAGAGGGTCCGCTTCTGTTCCGTGGCACGGAGGCAGTGCTCCGAGATGCACGCCGTGCCACATTGAGCTTTAATTCCTGGACCCCCAATTCCAGTGAGGGTCCGCGTTCGTAGCATGTCACGGAGGCAGTGCTCCGCGATGCACTCCGTGACACGTTGCTCGTTATTCCGGGAAACATTCCCATCAGTATAAATAAAACACTTAGGTTCATTTTTCAATATTCTGACTTGGTGGAGCAAGGACGTGGGTTACAGGCAGTTGAGGGATGAAAATATCAGGGTTTTTTCTCTCTTTCTTTCTTCTTGAATTCAATTGCTTGTATTATTAACACTCATTTTAAGATGTTTAATCCATAAATGAGTGGCTAATTCCTCTCCTTGCTGAGGTTATGAACAATTGTGATGAAATTTGATCATTGATTCTTTGGTTTTTCATCTTTTCTTCCATGTTGTTCTATTAATTCTTGTTCTTACTGCATTAATGTGTGGCCTACGTTAATGTACATCTAAAAAGTCCGATTTCACTCGAGAGAGCAAGAAGTTGGAAAGTTGTGAATTAATAGGATATGTTCTTTACTTGGTTTGGGAAAATTGAGTCTTGATTTGCTTTCAGGATAGAAATATACCTGAAAGTCGTATTAGTCAATTTAGGAACCGGAATTGTATGGCTAGGACATGAATTGCATTTGATCACAGAAATGTAGACGGATGGTTCATGATTCTTAAGTGAGGTTAAATACGAGAGTTTTAATCTCTTGGCAAATGTTCTTGGCTAGCAACTGGAGGAAAAGATTAACCAAATTATGATAATAATTAATTTCATTACATGTTCGTTTAACCTCAGCATGCTCTCATTCATAGTTCAGATTCAAAGTAGATAATTATTCTTAGCTTTAGTATAAAAATTATAAAACAAACTATCAAACTTTTGGTTACACTGTTGTCTGCATTTTTAGAAGTAAAATATAGTACACTTGAGCAAGTTGCACTTCATCCAAGTCTCTACGGGATCGATACTTGGCTTACTAAAGCCACTTACTACTTGTTTGACCACGTGCACTTGCGTGTCGTTTTATAACCCACAAATCACACGAACAAGTTTTTGGCACCGTTGTCGGGGACTTGGCAATTGGTGAATTTGTTTTAGTGTTAATTTACTGTATTTTTATTTTCTTAGTGTTGACAACTTGGTCTTAGCCTGTATTTTGCAGACTTAATTGCTGTTGAACACTAGCAAGAGACAAGGAGCTGGTGGAATCGTATATAGAGCCAGAAAGGATATTTCACAGTAAACGAAGAGAAGCTCTACAAAGAAAGCTGCAGTTGCTCAGACAGACGATCATGGAGCAACAACAGAATACACCGGTAGTACGGGCAGTGTTAGTGCCCGAAGAAGCAGCAACACGGCCGGTTCGCGAGGTGGCAATCCCACATGCCAATAATGTTACATCTAGTATTCGCAAACCTGAGCCAGGAGGGTGATTTGAACTTAAACATAATATGGTGCAGTTGCAGCACACTAGCGGGCAGTTTACCGGTCTCCCTCATGAAGATCCACAGCAGCATCTCCAAAATATTTTGGAGATAAGTGACACTTATATCCCCGCTGGAGTGTCATCAGACTATGTCCCGCTTACATTGTTCCCATTCTCATTATTGGGAGAAGCCAAGAGGTGGTTGAACGCTGAGCTACCGAATTCCATTTCTACGTGGGATGATCTTGCACGGAAGTTCTTGATACGGTTTTTTCCCTCTGGTAAAACAGCAAGACTTAGAAGTCAGATTCTAAGTTTCAAACAGAGAGAGGGAGAAAATTTATATCAGGCCTGGGAGAGATTTAAATCCATGTTGCGGGATTGTCCTCATCATCATCAGTCCAATGATGTGCTGGTGCACACATTTATAGAGGGTTTGGAACCCCACACCAAAATATTTCTAGACTCAGCAGCTGGAGGGCAAGCGCTGGAGAAAACTTATGAGGAGCTGTATACCTTGTTGAACCGTATTTCACAGGGCAATCCAGAATGGAATGCTGATTCATCAAGAGGTAGGACAAGGTAAGTAGCAGGAGTGCTTGAAGTGGATGGGTTTACAGCTATCGCTGCACAGATAGCTGCATTGCAAAATCAACTTAACACCCACTTCAGCAACATGACATTGAACCCGCCTCAAGCCCCAGTTAATGCAGTACAACAGATGTGGTGTGAAGTGTGTGGAAGCAGTGAGCACTTAGCTCAGTGTTGTGGAGCCAATCCTAACTCGGTAAACTTTGTGGGTAATGCGCAAAGGAACCACCAGCAGTATGGTAGTAGCTACAACTCCAATTGGAGGAATCACCCTAATTTCTCATGGGGTAGAAACAACCATCAGGGCCAAAGTTCGGGTCAGGGTGTGCAAAGGAACCAAGGAGGGCAGCAGAATTATCAAGCTCAATTCAGAAACAACAATGCACCTCCTCCACCACCATCACCTAGCATTGAGGAAATGTTCAAGACCATGATAGCTAACCAAGCTCAATTACAGGCTGACGATGTGAAATTGGCAGCCGAAGTGAAAAACAACCAGTTAGCTACCAAGGCACTTGAATATCAATTTGAGCAATTTGCTAGTGCCCAAAACACAAGGCCTAGAGGAGCACTGCCGAGCGACACGGATCCCAAACCCAAGCAGGTAAATGCAGTGACCGCAAGGAGTGGTTTGCAGCTGAAAGAGGTGGAACAAGAAAGACCACCTCAAAAGTCGGGAGCAGCAAAAGTTGAGAGGGAGCAAGGTACTGAGAGGGGGAAGACTAAGGAAGCTGAATCAGAAAGACCTCCACCCCCGTTCCCTCAACGACTAAAGAAACACAAGGAGGAGGCGTGTTTCAAGAAATTCATGGAGGTGCTGAAACAGGTACATATTAACTTACCTCTTGTTGATGTCTTGCAGGGAGTGCCGAAATATGCTAAGTATATAAAGGACATCGTGGCAAATAAAAGTCGGTTGACTGAGTATGCTACGGTGGCTCTAACAGAGGAGTGCACTTCCCAGATCCAAAATAGACTGCCCACAAAGCTAAAAGACCCTGGGAGTTTTACTATCCAGATTACTATTGTGAAGAGCATCCAAGCTCGTGGATTGTGTGATTTGGGAGCGAGCATAAATTTGATGCCGTCTTCGGTATTCAGAAAGTTGGGCCTAGGGAGTCCTAGACCCACAACGGTAATCTTGCAGTTGGCGGATCGATCCTTAGCCAGACCTGATGGCATTGTAGTGCAAGTTGGCTCCCTAATTTTCTCGGTAGATTTTGTCGTGCTGGATTTTGAACCAGACGCGGAAGTCCCATTTATTTTGGGATGTCCTTTCTTGGCAACCGGGATAGCACTAATTGACATAGCTGCGGGGCAGCTAACAATGCGAGCACATGACAAGGTTGAGGTGTTTGAGGTGTACAAGGCACCCAAGCTCCCGATGGTGCATGAAGAACTCTCGGTGATCAATGTGATTGATCAAGGCGATGATGAGCAGAGGAAGGATTCACGGGAGTTAATGGGAAAACCACCGGATAGGTGTAAGCACTACTGGGGGGAGGACGGTGATCGAGATAAATCGTCCATCACCCTTGAGGACAATTGAGCTTAATGACGTCGAGCCGCGATGGTAAACCAGGCGCTGCACGGGAGGCAACCCGTGAAAAATTTTTTCTTTCTTTTTGTAAAGTGTAAATAGATTTTTCTTTTTCTTTTTCTTTTTCTTAATTTACTACAAAATTTTTTGTTTTAGTTTTTGTTTTATTTGTATTTAGAGTGAAACCTATAATTCTAACAAATTTTATATAGTGAGATGAATTTCAGGTCAAACGGAGAAAAATATGCACGGAATCACGAAGGAAAAGTCGAGGTATGAAAAATTAATAAAAAGTAGCAGACAGTGAGCTAAGGCGACAACTCTGTGTCACGGAGGTGGACCTCTGCGTTACCTCCGTGACACGTTGAGTTATAATTCAGAAATTTTTAAAATTTCCAAAATAGTCTCGCGATGGCTCCGTGTCACGGAGGCAGTGCACCGCGATGCACTCCGTGACACGTTGCCTTGTATATCGCGACGGGTCACACTGGGTCGCCGGGTGACCCGCGCGATTTCCTTACTTTTTAACCCTGAAAACCCTCCCTTTTCCCTCATTTTTTAAGCTCTCCATGACCAAACCCCCAAAACCCATCCCCTATCAACGTGACATGGCAGGTATTGGCCCAGCAGTTGGACATAATTCAGCAAGTACTGAATTCGGCTGTGAAGCAGAATGTTACTAGTACTCGGCAGATTCAGATCATGGGGGCTGGACAGCATCTACAACAAAAGTCTAAAACCAGTTTTATGGAGTCAAATGTTACTTCAATCCAGGGTCAAGTTGCTGGATTATCCCAGCAGTTGGAGACAGGTATACAAGTTCAACATTTGGCCTTGATTCAAGTAGAATGTAGAGGAAACACTCAGGGAAAGGATCCATGTACGGATCAGAATATAGCTATAAGATCTACACCTAATCTAAATCAAAAGAATTTAAATGGAGAGGGAACTGACCAGTTTTCCGGGTCGAGGTCCAAAAACAAACTTAGTAAAAAGAGACGAGATGCCATCAAAAGAAAGATGGAATTCGAGAAAGGATTGCCTATAGTAAGTCCCTCTTCAATAGGTGATGAACAGAATGATACCTGTATTTCTTCAAGTCAAGATAGCCAAAATTGCTCCACACAGGCCCAAAAGTTTGCTCAATTTGACACCGGTATTGGAAAAGAAGAAGCCTTACAAAGACAACACCAGCATGAAGGAGGTAACAAAGAAGGTGTGGGTACAAACTTTATTTTAGCAACTAAACAGGCTGAAATGAATGTTTCCCCACTTCAAGCTTATGTAAGCCCTCCTAGGGAATGCGTCCTCAACTCTATTCCGACAATGCTTGAGGACTCAGATGACGAATATAGGGTCATACATTCTGAAGATGAGTTTGACCAGGATTCACAATCCATTGGGGACCAAGATGCTGAGAATGAGGAGGAAGAAGAAATCAGTCAACTGTTGACTAGAACATTCGGTCCCAGTACTGACTCAGAACAACCAAATAAAATTCATCAAGCGTCGGTCAAACAAGGTTTATCCCCAAGGAAGCACCAGGATAAAGCTCATTACTCTAAAGGTGCTGCAGCTAGCACATCTGTCAAAACAAACAGACCCATCACCAGATCCCAAAGTCAAAGTTCCCAATGATTAGTACAATCGTTTGGAATGCTAGAGGTATCCATACCAAAGGTGCTATGGAAAGAATTAAAAATCTCTCCAAGCTGCACAAGTTATCCATGATCACAATTTTGGAACCGTTTACGGATAACTCTCATATCAATACTTGTAGAATGTACCTCAACATGAAGGAGGCAGCCTGTAATCCTAATGGAAAAATTTGGATCTTTTGGACTCAAGATGTTACTTGCACAGTCTTAGAATCCGATGACCAGCAGGTTACTTGTGAAATCAAGCATGAGGAACATCCTACCACATTCTTGACTACCTTTATTTATGCCAAGTGTAGAAACCACCTCAGAAGACCTCTTTGGGACAAACTGATGAGTTATGCGGACACTAAGCTGCCTTGGTGCACGGTGGGTGATTTTAACGTCATCACTGATCCTGAAGAGAAAATGGGAGGTTTACCATACAACATGAATAAAAGTTTTGACTTCATTAGTGTCATTGAAGCCTGTGGCCTTACGGACTTGGGGTTTCATGGACCTAATTTTACTTGGTGCAACCAAAGAGAAGCGGAAGCTAGAATCTGGAAGAGGCTGGATAGAGCTATGGTAAATGATAACTGGTTAGAGTCCATGCCTCACACCGCGGTTACACACCTTCCTTCGGTAGGTTCTGATCACTGCCCTTTGCTGATGGAGCTTACCGTAAGACAGGAGAACATCACCAAGTACTTCAAATTTTTGAATTGTTGGGTGGATAGTCAATCATTCCTACCTACTATCGAAAACTGTTGGAGTGGAGAAATAAAGGGTAGCCCAATGTGGGTCTTTCACATGAAAATGAAGAGGCTCGCTTCCACTCTTAGCAGTTGGTCAAAATCCGAATTCGGTGACATTTATGCTACTGTGAAGGATTTTGAAGAGAAAGTCAGGATGGCAGAGGAAAAGATATTGACTGAAAACACCGAGGAGAATAGAGCTAATTTACATGGACTGAACGCTGAGTACATTAGGTACATGAAATTAGAAGAATCTATTCTCAAACAAAAATCACAACTGCATTGGTTCAAAGAGGGTGATGCGAACACGAGTTACTTCCATGCTCTGATGAGGGGTAGACGGAGACGGTTATTCATCCATAAGATTCACGATGACAGTGGAGTTGAATTTCAAGGTGACCAAGCTATAGCCAAAGCAGCATGTGACTATTTCCAGAACATATTCACAGGCAATGACAGGGCTATTAATGAGGAAGTCCTTGAATGTATTCCTAGGATGATTACCGAGGAACAAAACAACAGTCTACAAGCTATGCCTACCATAGATGAGTTGAGACAGGTGGTTTTCTCCATGAGTCCTCATTCGGCTGCCGGACCAGATGGAATGAATGGAAGATTCTTCCAAGCTTGTTGGGACATCATTAAAGTGGACCTCCTGGCAGTTGTACAGGCATTCTTTTGTGGACAAACTATGCCCAAGTACTTTTCCCACGCTTGTTTGATTCTGCTCCCAAAAGTAGACCATCCTAATAAGTTGTCGGAATTCAGACCTATTAGTCTGAGCAATTTCACCAACAAGATTATCTCCAAACTCATTTGCCTCAGATTAGCCCCCATTCTACCAAATCTCATTTTGGATAACCAGTCTGGGTTTGTAAAAGGCAGAAGCATCTCGGAGAACATTATGCTTGCTCAGGAGATTATTCACAACATCAAAAGGCCTAAAGAGGGGGACAATGTAGTCATCAAATTGGATATGACCAAGGCTTATGATAGGGTCTCCTGGTCATATATCTGTTTGGTGATGCGAAGGATGGGCTTCGGTGAGAGCATCATTGACATGGTTTGGAGAATCATGGCTAACAATTGGTACTCTATCATAGTCAATGGTGTGAGACATGGATTTTTTCTCTCCACTAGGGGCTTGAAACAAGGTGACCCTCTATCCCCGGCCCTTTTCATCATTGGAGCGGAGGTGTTTTCTCGGATGATGAATCATCTTCTCCAGCATCATTTATACCAGGGGTTTCACATGGAGAGAAAGGGACCGCAGATAAACCATCTCAGCTTTGCCGATGATGTTATCATCTTTTCCTCAGTGACTATTTCTACGTTGCAGCTGATTATGAATGTTCTTTCTACCTATGAAAGTGTCTCCGATCAGCTCATCAACAAGGAAAAGAGTCACTTCATGGTCCCCGCCCACACACCTCAGAATATTATTAGCAGAATCAAGACCATCACAGGTTTCACTCAAAAAGACAGCCCCATCACATACCTTGGTTGCCCCTTATACATAGGAGGGCAAAGAATCATTTACTTTTCAGGTATGGTGGCTAAGGCTGTAGCTAGAATCAGAGGGTGGCACTCTAGGATGCTTAGTTTCGGAGGAAGGGCGACGCTTGTGAAATTTGTCTTGCAATCCCTGCCTATTCACATTCTGTCGGCTATCTCACCTCCGAAAACCACCCTCAGACAGATCAAATCACTCACAGCAAACTTCTTCTGGGGATGGGAAGCTGAGAGGACGAAATACCATTGGGCCTCTTGGGAAACTCTTTGCTACCCTTACGATGAAGGGGGCATAGGCTTCAGGCAGCTACCAGATGTTTGTCTTGCTTTGCAGTATAAACAGTGGTGGAGCTTTAGAACCAAGAACTCTCTATGGGCAAAATTCCTCAAAGCTAAGTACTGCCAAAGGGCTAATCCAGTGAGTAAAAAGTGGGATACTGGCCAAACTTTAGTCTGGAAGCATATGATGGGAAATAAGCTTGAGGCAGAAAAGCATATTCAATGGGTCCTCCGTTCGGGATCATGTTATTTCTGGTGGGATGACTGGTTGGGAATTGGACCTCTTGCCTACCATAAAAACCCGCTACCGAGGCTCAACAACATGACGGTCTCCCAGTTCATGGACAATGGACGATGGAATGAGGAAATGGTGACTCGTCATGCCCCGCCTCACTTAGTTCACCAAATTCTCAACACACAAGTTCAGTTTCAACAGGGTGTTCCCGACCAACCTGTGTGGAAACTAAATACCCATGGGAACTTTACTTGTACCTCGGCTTGGGACTTAGTCAGAAGGAAGAGGAACAGAACGCTGACTAATACTTTCACTTGGCAAAAAAGTATACCATTTAAGGTGTCTTTTCTTCTCTGGAGAGCTTTTAGAGCAAAATTACCTACGAATGAGAAAATTGTTACCTTCGGGGGTGTACCAGCGGAATGTTCTTGTTGCTACAGACCTGGTCTGGACAACATAGATCACATTTTCGTAACAGGCCACTTTGCTAAATATATCTGGAAGTATTTTTCTGACCCGCTGGGAATTAAACAGGGAGCTACGTCTTTGAGAAGCCTGCTTATGACCTGGTGGACGTCCAAACATAACAGTGAGGTTCACAAACTCATTCTTCAGGCTACGCCTATATTTGTCTGCTGGAACCTTTGGAAGAACAGATGCGCTAGCAAATATGGCAGCAAGAAGTCAAATTCCAGTAGAGTCAAATACTCTATCTGCAAGGATATTTGGAGCATGCTAGTCACCACCTTTCCTTATATCACGTGGCCGTCTAAATGGTCAGATTTGAGTAATTTGGTGGAGAAATGTTAGCATGAAGTTAAGGTGATTAGAGTTCAATGGATCAAACCGATTCACCCTCTTCTTAAGCTTAACACAGATGGCAGCGCTCTCGACAACCCGGGAAGAATAGGAGCAGGTGGTATTCTTAGGGACCACAAAGGGAATCTAATATTTGCTTTTGCTTCCCCCTTAGGTACAGGTACTAACAACCAGGCAGAAATCCAAGCAGCGGTTTATGGGCTTCGTTGGTGCATTTCACAGGGTTATACTAAAGTCATATTGGAGGTAGATTCAGACCTGCTCATACAATGGCTCACCAACTCCGTTGAACCTCAATGGAATATTCAAGAATACATAGGGGAACTGCAGAATCTCATCACAGGATTGGAGTATTTTCAAAGCAAGCATACATATAGGGAAGGGAACTTCACGGCAGATTCTCTTTCGAAGTACAGTCACGAGCTGGATACTCCTCACCATTTTCACAGCATGCAGGACTTGCCGCAAGAAGCGAGAGGCCACTACAAACTAGATAAAATTGGCATGGCAAACTTTAGAAGAAGGAAACTAAAAAGAATCAAGAAACCACCATGAGTTCTCGGATTCGCTTGGCTATTTCTCTTTTAAGTTATAGCTTTGTTATTTAGACCTTAACTGTGTGTGATTTTCCTTTTTCATATTATGTAAGGGGAGAGTCTCCCTCATTTACTGCTTTCCTAGAATTTATGTATTGGAGAGGAATCCTCTCCTGTAGGTGCATAGCTTCTAGGTTTCCATTTTAGCATCGGGGATGGGTTGGCTAACCTTAGTAGGATGGTCGACCTATGAACCACCATAAGATGGGAGGTAAAGGTTTATGTCCCCCTCCATGTATTTTTTGTTTCTACTGCTTTATTTATTTATGTTAAGGCCTGGGGGTGTTGCTCAACCCCTGCCCACCACAAGGGCGTTTACCAAAAAAAAAAAAAAAAAATCAACGTGACATGGAGTAAAGCAAGAAATTCAATGATTTTTCTTCGATTCTTCAAAGACAAGGTATGTTTTCCGATTTCCTCTCAAATTCTTGTCGACTTTCTTCGATTTTGAGAATGGGAGGTGAGCTAAATTGCCCTACATAGTAATTAATCATGAATTCGAGTTAATTGTTGTTGATGAATGTTCGGAGTGTCGTTATGATTACTTGAACTTGTCGATTGCATAAATTAATCGAATTTGATTGATAATATCAATTCTAGGGCTTGTATGTTGAATTTGAAGTTGAAAATGTATTGAAATCGTGAATTTTATGCCGGGATGTAAAGGTTGAATTAGATGAGTCGATGTACAAATTGTTAGGATGCTAATAAAACGATGGATTCTCGGGTTGGGGAAATGTTGAAATTTGTAAGAATTGGTTGGTTGTATAGGTTCATGTAGATAAATTTTTGTTGTTGTTTTTGTTTCTTTGTTTTTCGTTGCTAAGTGTGATGGGTAAAATGTTAGCGATGGTAGTAATTGTGATTAGCTGTACGAAGTCTGAGTAGTACGCAGAAGTTATACCGTCTAATTTTCCGAAAGCACTAAGCATGATTGTATAGTTGTTTATTGGGTGTAAATAAAGATAATCTTGCCGTAGTGTTGTAATTGTAGCTAAGGACTAAGTGTGGGGTAACCTAGCGTAACCCGACCTTAGCCGAAGCTAATATCTGTGAGCTTAACATTGATCTTGTTTACTTGGGTTGACAGGAAAAATGGCAAGCCGGCAAGATAAAGGAAAAGGCGCATCAACTTCAGGCATCGGAAGGAAGCGAATCAGACTGGGCACAGCAGTCCCAGCTGCACCAGCAGTTCCACGCGGCCAACGCCGCCAATACGGAACGAGATGGGTGACTGATGAGGGGAGAAAGTGGTACGCAAAGCACAAAGAAAACAAATATTTCCCCGAGGAGCATATAGCACGGGAACCATTGGCACAGGAGTTCCCTAGAATGGTCCACCGGATCGAGGCAGCTGGGCTCAATTTCATATTCGAAGAGCCCAAGGAATGCAATTTGCACCCGGTTCGGGAGTTCTATGCCAATTGGAACTCGACGATCAGAAGCCACACCATCAAGATCAGAGGGCAAATAGTCACCTTGGAGCCCCACCACCTCAATGCCATCATAGGAGCGCGGGACACAGACGCCCCCGTACTCCGACAGCTGAACATTACCCCACCGTATGCGGACATCAGACGCACATTGTGTGAGACCCGATCAACAGCTAGATGGAGCAGACACAAAGAGAGGGGCTACCACCAGACTTTGCCCTATTCACAGATGAACAAGGAAGCCCGAATCTGGCTGAAGATAGTCTGCTCATGCCTAATCTCGGGGGTACATATGACAGATGTAACCCGGGATCGTGTATGCCTGGTGTACGCCCTGATGAAAGGGCTGGAGATCAATGTAGGGGCGGTAATTATTGTCACACCCCACCTTGGGGGGGGGGTATGACTGGCACCTGGTGCCCTAGTAGGACCTAGACTGCTATCTGGTGAGCCAAGGCACATCTGGTGCCTGGCTGGCTCTAACTCAAATTCCTGGAAACAAAGGGCTATATAACGGCTGTAAACACAGCCTCCGGCCAACAGGCCTATAGCCACCTGTACTTGAAAAAAAATAGCTAACCAGAAACATACTACTGTCAAGGGAACCTATGCGGGCCGGCAAGGCCACCATGCCGTCTAGTTCTCTGTAACTTAACAATAGCACGCTAAATAATTACGTGACCGGCAAGGTCACCACTACTGTCTGGTTATGGCCACACACGGCCAACAGGAATAGAAATAACAAATAACTATAACAAGCTGCACGGCCTCACACGACTGGCTCAACTGACCACAGGGAAATATATACAGACTGCAAGCCTCTAGGAATAACAATAGAAATGATCGGGACAGGGCCCCGACCTACCCGTACCGTACAACAAAAGAAAACGAAGTACACCTCTGGAATTCAGACTCCGAATGACAGGAGGTGAATACTCAATAGCTGGCTGGAATCACGAGGGATCGCCTCCTCGTCTATGAGTACCTACAGGCGAGTATGCAGCGCCCCACTGGGCGTCAGTACCACTGGTACTGAGTATGCAAAGCAGTTGAAATAGTACAACTGAAAACAACTGAATATAGATAGTGTATCTAGCATTTCTGTATAGCAGGAGATAACTGAATCTGAAGAAGCTGGTATGAACTAAATCAAGCTTTCTGTACTGATAAGGCAGAGGCGTACCTGTAGACGCGATGGCCTGCTGTCTAGTAGCTAGTATATGATATATAAAGCACATAAATAGATATACAAGTAGCAAGCAAGAGCCAATACCAACCCCCATAAGCCGGATGGCGCCAAGCAAGCAAACAATCTATATACCCCTACCCAGATCAAAACCAACAAAAAATAAGTCACTCCACTCATCTGATAACTGTGAGCTCCTCCTACCGGCCCCCTTGGGTACGTAGCTCAGGCCTTGGCCTCTTACAATAAACTGTGTCTGAGTCCGAAGACTCCTGCCTCTGGGCGCAAGTGCACACGGGGTAGTCTACTGCTGTATCTGTAACTGAAACTGCCCCTGGGTGCAAGCACGCAACAGGGTAATTTTATAAAAATCTGTATTTGGAACTGCCCCCGGCCACAAGCGCACACAGAGTGTTCTGCCCATGTAAACAGGGTGGACTGGCTCTGCGCAGAGTAAACTGAACTGCCCCTGCAAGCAGGGTAATCTGGAGCGTATTATCATGGTGGTCGGCCATCATCATCCTCTAGGCAGATGGCATCGCCCAGCTAGTGGCGGTATCTGAATCTGGTATCGACACAGCTATAACCCAGGGGCGGTAGGGATGCTAAAGGGGTGCCCACATGCCACAACAAGTCTCAACAAACAAATAGCACATAGAAATAGCAAGCATGTATAACTGGAAAGACTATCTGGAATCTAACTTCTTATTCTGATATGTTTCTATATTGAACTGATTCTTACTAATTATACTGATTCTGTAACCTCTGTTTAACTGTACGGCTAATCTGTAGCCAAGATACTGTCTGTCTATCAGATCTTTCTTTACTGACTTTTATTATGAAAATCTGTTCCTTTTTATTTTACAACATGCTTTCTATTCACATAATAGGCTGTACTGAATCTGAACTACTAACTTTCCCTTGGGCACATGCTTTTCTAACTTTCAGACTGAATATGATATCACAACGCGAACTAGGTTTACTGAACTCGCACAATACTTAACATTCCACTTCCGGGAATTCTACTACGGCGTTTATTATATTATACAAGGCTAAAGCTACTAACTTGCCGAAAGAACTAGCTTTACATACCTTAACCTCGGGTTATCCGACTGTCGGACGAGGCTCAGTCAATACTCCAGCTATTTCTCCCAACTGCATTCATATATACGTCAATTAATACTAAATATAGCTTTATTCTAAAGAACAATGTCACTTTCGATATAATTATAGCCTAAACTTAGGCTTATCGAAAGACGGTCAAAAACTCGCTATTTTTCAGAAGTCCTGAAGGGAGAAGTATTCACTTCACAGCTAGGAGCACATAGACACTAATTTGGAGTAATTTTACTTACTTTGGTTCGGTAGCTCGACGATTCGCCGGCCGTATTTCGCGAAACAAAAACCGTAGAAATGCTCTCTGCTGCTAAATACCTCGGTACTTGAGGTTAATTTGGGTTTGGACTACGTTTGGCAGCGTAATCGAACGATTATTTTCCAATTTCTCCGTCTTCTCTCCTCTCTACGTTTTCAAGGAATTTCCAAGGGAAATTATCACTAATCAAAGGGAAGACTTATCCTTAGTAAAGGAGGTGGTCACTAATTAAAGAAAATTATTATTATTTAAAGGAGGTTATCATTAATTAAAGGAAATTATTATTAATTAAAAGAAATTATTATTAATTAAAGGAAATTATCTTATGGGAATTATTATTAATTAAAGGAAATTACATTACAAACCGAGCTCCATATACTTGGACACTATAAATCGCATTTTGCCTTGCGACGCGCCGACTTGGCGCTTGTCCGATCATTTCCCGGGCCTTTTTCTAGCATGCATGGCTTTCAAATATTCTTAACCAACACGTGAATAGGCCATCTATGTGCCGGAAATTTTATGGGGTATAACACCGGGAATCCTACGGGGTATAACAATTATCTCTGCCATGAAGAGAGCCCGGTTGCACCAGGGGCACATGTATGGCTTTGGTGGACTACTGACCACCTTCCTCAGGGGCCTCGATGTTGAGGAGGAGGCCCTTGACTATATCCCGCAGTTGGAGCGGCGGGCCTTAGATGTTACCAAAACTAAGGCTCCCGACACCACCCACGGGCCAGTGCTTACACTTGGCGAGCGACATGCTTGTGACGACCAGTATATGGCTCAGATGTATGGGATGCAGATGCTCCAGCTGAGGATAGGTGGGAGGCCGGCGACAGAGGAGGAGCTATGGCAACTCGAGCTAGATTACCCCTTCGGTGAAAATGCCAGGGCTCTATGCCAAGTGGGGCCAACATTTGTAGAGCCCACAGATGATGATGTCCCCACAGACGAGGAGACACGTCTGGAGGACTCCGATGTGGAGTCCGATGATGACGACGGAGGCGACTTGGACATGGGAGATGAAGCAACAACACCCGACGAAGAAGTGGAATACTTTGACTGATCAGGAAGTTCCACCACCCGATTTTGTGCTATTTTACTTTTTGTGAACACTGAGGACAGTGTTCGAGCTAAGTGTGGGGTGGGAGTAGTTGAGTGCTGGGCTGGGCTGTTTTGTATGTATGCTCTATTTTGCTGTTGTGTATGTGAAAATTTGTTTGTCCCTGTAAGTTGTGAATTTTCATGTTGTTGTTCTATTTGTAAATTTATGTGAAATTGATGTGTGTTGCTGTGTATGCTAGCTGATTCTGTACATATTTTTTTTTGGCTATCGAAATGATCGATATTTTCAACATTTTTTTACTTCTTGGGTTTCTCGGTGTTTATTTTCTGTTCTTTTACCTAGATTAGTCCCATTGAACCGAATTCATAGTAGTGACCGTTCCCTATGATGGATGGATGACGACCGTCTTAAGGGAAATGTAGTCGTTAGGAGTAGATTTTTTCAATTATTTTTCAGTTTTTTCTTTGGTGGGTTGCATCCCAAAAACCTGTAGTTACTCTATGGTTGCGAAATTCTGGTTGTATGTTATACATGATATTCAAAATGCAAAGGTGATTTGTATGAAAGCATGCAACTTTGTAAATATGTTGAGATACCTAGGCTGTAGAGTTCGATTCAGTGTGATTGAGGCTTAATGTTTGAATTCCTGTAATTAGCTGATTAAAGAGTCTATGAATACATCTTGAATTGAGCATGTGCAAAAAGTGTGAAGTGAGGTGTTGTTATTCCATGCTATTGTGAAGTGTCTAGAACTTGCCTGGTGTGTGTACAAAACGAAATGAAGGAGGTGTATTGTAGGAAAGGATGTAGGCATTTCTTTGTTTTAACCGAGAGTTTCTATTTTTCCTTGTTGTACCCACCTTGATTGTATACCCTAATCAGCCCATTGAGCCTTTAGCCTATTAATTTTTTCTTTTGCCCAAAAAGTGTAAACCGAGCTTAATTCCTTCTTTTCATTAGCCGTAAAGTCTATACAAAACTCTTAAGCGCTTAAGAAAAGAAAATCATTTTCCCGAAGTGTCAAAGAGTGAGAATGGTGAAAAGAAAAAGAAAAGCAGAGTGATAGAAGAAAAGAAAAGGTTGAAGGTGCACTTGCTATAAATAAACGATAATAAAGGTGCATGAATAATCTTTGTTGTTGTGTCAAGTGTGCTTAATGCAATGGGCCATACTAAAGAAAATCATCAAGAATGGGATGATGAAAAAAATAAGAAACAATGTCCATGAGTTGATGGGAGGTGTTGAAAAGGCGCTTAAGGATGCCAGTGGCTATTATTGGCTAACCCAATATTTGCTAGTTCCGTAGCTTCCATTACAACCCGTTCACGTCCTACGTGATCTTACATCGCACTTCTTTATATTAGTGGAGTAATACACTAAGGGCAAGCTTATGGGTCATGACATGATGCATGTGAATTCTTTTGGGAGAGAGAGCGAAATTGTTTTTACATGCCCCTGCTTGAATTCTTGTGAGTCATATGAGCAAAAAGGGGAAGATTCTTTTGTGTTGTGAGGGCACATGCTTGATGAAAGATTAATTTTCATGTCGGATATCTTGATTAGCTGATTTGCATGAGTTTGCCAATATCGAGAGTCGATTCTTAAAGTCTAGGAGGTCTTGATGTATTGAAGGTCATTGCATTGATAAGACCATGCATGTTTTCTTGATGATTTGCTGTATTGAATAATCGGTATGACCGTAGCTTAAATTGTCAAACCAAAGTAGCGAGGTTGGGATGTAAATTGCATGAAATTTATGTTTGTTGTTCGAGGACGAACAAGGATTTAAGTGTGGGGTAAGTGATCTTGGGGGAATTTATATGCCCAAGTGATACTCAAAAGTACCATTTTCGCCTTGTTTATCTATCAATGTGTATACATTCTTATGTGATTGGTATTAAAATGTGAATTTATACTAACCCACATGATTAGCATGGTTTTGCAGGTAAAATGTAATTTTGGGAAGCTTAAATGCATGTTGGATGATATCGGGGTTGGACTTGGATGCGAGCAGGGAACAAGGCATTGGACAGCATGAATTAAAGGGGCTCCGCGATGGAGCCGTGTCACGCTGCCATCGCGGAGGCCTTCTGCCTGGATGGGAAAATTCGACCAAATTCCAGAGAGGGTCCGCGTCTGTTCCGTGGCACGGAGGCAGTGCTCCGCGATGCACGCCGTGCCACGTTGAGCTTTAATTCCCGAACCCCCAGTTCCAGTGAGGGTCCGCGGTCGTAGCGTGTCACGGAGGCAGTGCTTCGCGATGCACTCCATGACACGTTGCTCGTTATTCCGGGAAAAATTTCCAGCAGTATAAATAGAGCACTTAGGTTAATTTTTCAATATTCTGACTTGGTGGAGCAAGGACGTCGGTTACAGGCAGTTGAGGGACGAAAATATCAGGGTTTTTTCTCTCTTTCTTTCTTCTTGAATTCAATTGCTTGTATTATTAACACTCATTTTAAGATGTTTAATCCACAAATGAGTGGCTAATTCCTCTCCTTGCTGAGGTTATGAACAATTGTGATGAAATTTGATCATTGATTCTTTGGTTTTTCATCTTTTCTTCCATGTTGTTCTATTAATTCTTGTTCTTACTGCATTAATGTGTGGCCTACGTTAATGTACATCTAAAGAGTCCGGTTTCACTCGAGAGAGCAAGAAATTGGAAAGTTGTGAATTAATAGGATATGTTCTTTACTTGGTTTGGGAAAATTGAGTCTTGATTTGCTTTCAGGATAGAAATATACCTGAAAGTCGTATTAGTCAATTTAGGAACCGGAATTGTATGGCTAGGACATGAATTGCATTTGATCACAGAAATGTAGACGGATGGTTCATGATTCTTAAGTGAGGTTAAATACGAGAGTTTTAATCTTTTGGCAAATGTTCTTGGCTAGCAACTGGAGGAAAAGATTAACCAAATTATGATGATAATTAATTTCATTACATGTTCGTTTAACCTCAGCATGCTCTCATTCATAGTTCAAATTCAAAGTAGATAATTGTTCTTAACTTTAATATAAAAATTATAATACAAACTATCAAACTTTTGGTTACACTGTTGTCTGCATTTTTAGAAGTAAAATATAGTACACTTGAGCAAGTTGCACTTCATCCAAGTCTCTGTGGGATCGATACTTGGCTTACTAAAGCCACTTACTACTTGTTCGACCACGTGCACTTGCGTGTCGTTTTATACCCCACAAATCACGCGAACAGGCTCGTGGTAAGTGGGTTCAAATTTTATGATGAGCAAACAATGGACGATGTAACGAGTCGTGGGTTGGAGGTACGGGTCATCCTGTCGACCCATTGTTTGGATCCGAGACTAGGTCATTCAGCATTCCATTCAACGAGGGACATGATGGGCCGTTGGTGGTTTGAATGACCCGTTGGTGCCACTAGTCAGTTCCATCCGGCCAGTTTTCAGGGCAGGTTCATTAAGGGTATTTTTGAATTTTTCATGGTATAAGGTCCTAAACTACATTGTTTTGGCTTGGAAAAGCTGGGTTTTTAAGAAAATAGACCTTCCTAAACTCCCATTCATGCGTGCAAGGATTTTGACAAGTGATCTAAGGGGAGATTTCAAGCTTTTCATCCCAATTCCTTCAATTTCATTCTTCGACTTTTAAGAAGGGTTAGGGGTTGATAATCCTAGGTATGTAAGGTCTTAAATTGGTTCATTCTTCCACACCAATGCTCCTTCTATATTAATTACTCAAAATTTATTTGAAAACTCATAGGATTTTATATTCGGTTTGTATAAAATTTAATGATTTAATTATGTTTCATGTGATTTTGAAACCCTATCGTTATCTACTAGTTTTGATCATCTTCTGAGCTCTAAATTGATATTAGTATGGCTGATTTTGAATTGCTAATCATTTAAACCCGATTTTGCATACCCATGATAAACCGATTTATGATCCATTGATGTTTTTGATAAGCCCAACATGTATTATAAATTAAATCATGAATATATTATGTTATCTGTTATTCTCTTATGGAAATTTAAACTATCTGCATGATCTACAAGTATGTAAGTATTTTATTAAGCATGAATTATGTTTTGGCCGACTCACGGGCCTCATGTTAAGCCCTGGATCTCATGAACTACATTCCACCACAGTTATGTTGGGACCCTTTCATGTTTTTCCCTCCCAAATGGCCCTTTTCATGTTTGATCACGCCCTTCATGGTTTCTACCCTTGGCAAGGTACGAACACCCTCTCGACTAGGGTTACAAGAAGGGCTTTATGTGTGCTCATATGGGGTATGTCAGTTAATAGAATCTCCCACTATTCCTCATGATTTATGCATGTTTATGATTATGTATATTGGCTCAAGTCATGTTCAATAGAGCTTTTCTCTTATGATTATGATTACGATTGTATTGTGAATATTTTGAAACCTTGAGCCTTATGTTATATTATGATAATTATGTTATGAGCATGTTGTCCTACTCTTATGACCATTTATGAGTTTCATACATGTTTTAAATGTCCGTTTTGCTTACCTTGCAAACTCAGTACACTCCACATACTGACCGCATACTTTCTATGTTGTATCATCTCATGATACAGGTCCTTGTTCTCAGGCTCATCCTCACCCGTAGATAGATTCGGACTTGCTCTCTACGTACTTGGTGAGTCCTCATATTCTGAGGGCTACATATTGACACTCTATATTATTCCTTCAGTTCTAGATGTTCGATTAATTGGGGATTTGTCCCATCAATCTGAAAAGCTATACCCACATACTATAAAAAAAACACATTGGTGGTTTACCACCCCATGTAATAAAAAAGTAGGAGCAAAAAGAGTAAATAACAAAATAAGAAAAAATACACCATGGATTAAAGGAAGTGAAAAAATTACACAAAAGTTAGAAAATATAACAACTAACGACCAGAAAATTGAAATGATAATATTCACAATTGATAAAATGCAAATATTACAAGATAGGCTAAAATCATTATATAATGAAAACCCATTACAAGGATGGGAAAAACATAAAACAAAAGTAAAAATCGAATTAGTAGACGAAAATAGCATAATAACACAAAAACCCCTAAGATATAATTTTGAAGACCAAAAAGAATTCCAAATGCATATAAAAGAGTTATTAGAAAATAATTACATACGAGAAAGTAATAGTAAACATAATAGCCCGGCATTTATAGTAAATAAACATAATGAACAAAAAAGAAAGAAAAGCAGAATGGTGATAGATTATAGAAATCTAAATGCAAAAACTAAAACATATAATTACCCAATACCGAATAAGATTTTAAAGATAAGACAGATACAAGGATATAATTATTTCAGTAAATTTGACTGTAAATCAGGATTCTACCACTTAAAACTAGAAGAAGAATCTAAACAACTAACAGCATTTACCGTACCCCAAGGATTTTACGAATGGAACGTATTACCCTTTGGATATAAGAATGCACCAGGTAGATATCAACACTTTATGGATAATTACTTTAACCAATTGGAAAACTGTATTGTATACATAGACGATATATTACTCTATTCAAGAACTATAGGTATTTTAGCCTTTCCTTGGGTGTATTTGCAGTCTATTATATGTTCTTTTTGGCTTACTACGTAGTATTCTTCTTGTCTTATTTTAAAGAAATTTCTTAGTTTAGGTATTTCTAATATTTTGTCTACGCTTAAATCTAATTCTTTTCCTTTTATTTGTTCGAACATGTTGCTGTCAAATATTATTTTTTGTTCTGAGCTTTCTTTATCTTGATATTCTTCTTTACTTATAATCCTTACATCCGTTCCAGTCATTATCTGTTTCGTATTCATTTATCTCATTTTCATTATCTATCTCATTTTCATTATCTGTTTTTTCGTATTCTGTTAACTCATATATACTATCTTCATCATTTAGATCATAATCTATATAATCTATTTGTTTATATTCTTCGTCTTCAATTATTATTTCTACTTCTGAAATTTATTTTTTATTTACGTTTTTAGGTACTCTACAGTCTCTAGCTAAATGTCCTAATTTGCCACAGTTGTAGCATTTACATTCTGATATATTTTTCTTAGGTCTATGAGGCCTTTTTTGTTTATAATTTTTTATATAATACCTTTTTCTTGGTCTTTTATACTTATATTTTGTCCTAAATGGTCTGTATTTTTTAATTCTTTTCTTGTATTTGTATTTATTTGTGCAAGAAAAAGACACGAGAATACAAGAACTGGAAAAAGAATTAGAAAAACTTAAACAGCTATATGAAGAAAAATTAAAAGCAAAAGAAAAACAACGAGAAGAGTTAAAACTTACAGAAGAAATAGAAAAATTTAAAATATTACTAGAAGAATCATGTACAATAGAAAATCAACCTAAAATAGGAATAGACGACATAAGTGAGCAAAATGATGAAGAAAACCTAGATCAATATTCAGAAACATCAGAAACTTATACTAATCTAATAGAAAAGGAAAATAATATAGAAATTAATGTAGAAGACATAGACGAAAAACCTAGTACATCAGGAACTAGAAGTCCAAGAAGACCAAATACTAGTCCAACCTATTATACTTACGAAAGGGAAAATAGAAGCAAAACATTATGGAATAAAAGATTAAATAAAAACTGGACACCTAGACAAAATATAGAACAATATAATTTCTTAGACTTAGATTGTGTTGTAGATACAAATAAAACAATTCAGCTATGGATAGGATATATTTCAAAACAGTTAATAGATAACAAAATACTAATAGCAGATGCCCCTGGATACATAGAACGAACATTAATAGGAACAACATCAACATATTCTCTCTCAACTCTTACTTCCGCACCCCTACCCCCAAATTGGTATCACTACCCCCAAATTGGTATCAGAGCTACAAAATCAAAACTAAAAAACAATCTACCAAAAAGATAAACCAAATGGAAAAATCTAGCAATGATGCAAAGATACAAACTGAGGTATGTTTATTCATAATTATGAATAACTAAACTGTTGTATTCCTGATAATCTGCTAAGTATTATTTATTAATATCTTCTTGTTATATCGTTTTTATGAATGCCTGATTAAGTTAAAAAGTTGCATTCTGCTATATTGTATAAGTATTGTACTGTTTTCCGTTATGTTACATTACATTCTTTATGCTAAGTCTTTAGCTCATGTGATTGAATTTGATGCATGCTTATGCCATGGGTCGACTTGGGCTCTCTCCGGGCTCCTTATGTCGTGTCTATGATCCGGGTGTACGTTTGGGTTGTGACAGCTTGCCCAAATCATAGAGTCATACAAACTTGAAATAAGCTTTGTAATTCAAAGTCATGAAATTATAAGTTAAGAATTCATAAACATTCATGCATACTAGATAATTCACAATACTTGAAATCATAGACTCACATGCTTGAATTTCATAAATCATGCATAATAGGGCATAATTATCATAAACTTGAAATCATGTTTTAACAATTAAAGTAAGAGTAAAATATGCCCCAAGAGACTTAAATCATCAATAAAAACATGAAAGAAATGGGGCCATAGACATAACATGAGTATTTCCATGAAATTGGGTTAAAACGTTAGAATTGCTATACACTTGATTAGAGACTTGAATTCATCAATTAGAGGAGAAATTGGGCATGAGGGTGGAATAGATACCCCATTCATTTCCCTACATACCTGGCTAAACTAATTTATAAGCTGGTCTTAAAAGCCCAAGAGGATCGAGGAAGAAATTTATGAGGAATCCTAGCTTGATCTTAGAGAAGGATGAAGTTATGACATCATAATGACCTAGGTTAAGTTAAACCTTATTAATACACTCATTAAGAAGCCCATTAAGATGTCATTAGGGAATTAAGATCTTCAAAATTTACAAAACTACCCCTGGGAAATCGCATAAAAATCCTGACTATTAGCTGCAACGACCTACCCAACAAGTCGTTGTTGAACTTTATGACTCGTTGGATCCATATGTTGTTTCCAGAGTACTTCTAGTACTCTTCTAACTCATTGACCAATAATTAGACAGGACGAGTATTTCTATGAAACAACGAGTTCTCGACTCCCCTCGTCATCACCACTGCCTCACATGCATTTATTTCTAAATCCTTCCAATGGATCCATACAACGGGTCATTACATGCCACAAAGAGTCATGGTATCCATAAGTTGTCTCTGAACTAACTTCGACCCCTTACTAAACTCCACTTAACTACCCTTAGGATGACCTATTGAATGAACTAACTAGACCTATTATTTTTGGGTAATCTTGATTGATGGCTTGCAACGAGCTAGATAACGGGCCATTGTTTCCAACAACGACTCATTCCTTGAGTTATTTTGTGACTCTAGTGCCATTTTCCTATTTTCTCAGATTCAACCCTAGGGTCTAATTTTAGGGACTTTTAGGATGTTACAACATCGTTGTCTGAAAAGCCTTTAATAATCTAATCAGCTGATGGGACAACACCCCCAACTTGCTCTCTAAGTTTGAAACTAAATCTAAAAGTCATAAACAAAAGAGATATAACAAAACTTGACATCCTCGGATCATGAGGACTCACCAAAACTGAGATCAAGCTGGACTGAGCAGGAGTGAGGTAATGACGAGACTGAGACAGATCACCCAAAGCTATATCATAAGATGATATAGCGTAGAATATGCAATCAGTACTTAGAATGTACTAAGTATGTAGAGAAAGTAAAATATGCTAGTAAAATAATAATCGGAAATCATGAACATAAAACAAGAGAGGACATGAGAGTAAGGATGAAATGCTAAAAGCCCTATTCCTGAAATAAGAATAATCATAAGCTATTCTTCATAAGCTGAACATAACGACCCAAGGTTTAGAAATAGAAATCATAGTGTACCGTACTTGAAATCATAAGTGAAAATTCATAAACTAATCAATGGGTAAAATATGCTAATAAACATAACATCATAAGACATGAACATGAGTAAATAAAACACGAGGAACAATGAGAGGCTCATCATAACCGACACCATTATGATACAGCTTACGTGATGCCCCATCTATCTCGCGTAATTGAGTAGAGCCATCCTAAGCCTTGCCAGGGGGAAGAACGATGAAGGTGTGATATTACTGGTGTGCCCTCAGATGGGGAAGCATGTCCCGAATATAAGTATATACCTATAGTGGTGCGTAGTTATGAGATTTGGGTCCTTAGGATCCCGAGCCTACTCGATGCTAGATACTACTCCCAAAACATGCATATTGCTCATAATCATATTTTTAAAACATAGCTTAATTCTATTTCTTAGGAGTCTTGACTCTATACATCTTTGTAAAACTGATCTTCTAAGCATTGGCTAAAATCATGATAAAACATACTTGACTTTACATGGGCTTGTTCAAACAATGATATCATAAATACATGAATAATGCTCATAACTCGAAATCATGGAATAATAAGTTTAAGAGATCATAATCAATTATGCAAACTTTTATAATTCATCATACGTGAAATCATGACAAAAAAGCCTTAAAAACCCGACTAGAAATTACTCTCTTCCAGACCCAACGACCCATAAGATAATCTGTCGGGTTTATTAACAGGTCATCGTTTGAACAGTTGTCACTGAATGTTTTTCCTCAAATTTTCTGATCTTGCCATGATGCCTCACTTGACTATTCGTGTCACTTAAAGGGTCACTTAACCGATCATCAAAACTCCTTGAAACTTAGCTTTCCACTATTTTCATTCAAGTGACTTAACGGGTCACATGATGACTCATTCTATGACCTGTGCAGTTTTTCCTATTTTCTCCATTTCAGTCCTCGATTCTAATCTGAGGGACTTTGGGGGTGTTACATTATCTCCCTCTTGGGAATATTTTTCCTCAAACGTAGATTGAGCATACTGAAAGGCTAGGGAAAGAAATGCAATCACAAAAATGAATGACCGTTGTTGAAAACTAATAGAGTGACTCACTCCGGACTGATCTACATGACTGAACTACATTCATGAAACATATATGCATGCTTTGACATGAAAGGAACTGAGAGACATGAACTTGAAATGAAACTAAATAGAGGACTTAGGATGAAACTATTACCTGATGTTGGAACTGAGCTGGAAGGAAAAAGATACAGCTATTTAGCCATCATATATGTTTTGGTTTCCCACGTAGCTCCCTCAACAAGTTAATTTCTCCACAAAACCTTCACTGAAGCTACTTCCTTGTTCCTTAACTTTTGAACCCGACGATCAAGGATCTCAACTGGAAACTCCTAATAGGTAAGGCTATCCTTCACACCACTACTTTCTACCAGAACAAATAAAGTTGGATCGTCAATGCACTTTTTCACTACAGATACATGGAAAACTAGATGAACCAAAGCTAACTTTACTGGTAGCTCCAACTCATATGCTGCCTTGCCAACTCGCCTCAGAATCCTATAAGGAAAAATATATCAGGGACTAAGTTCCCTTTCTTGATCAACTACATAACTCCTTTCATAGGAGACACCTTCAGAATAACCTAATCATTGACCTCAAACTAAAGCTCTCTCCTCCTAACATATGCATAAGATATTTTAGGACTGAGCTATTTTTAGCCTTTCTCTAATGAGCTTAACTTTCTCCATAGCCTCATGAACTAAATCCGGGCCTACCAATGTAGCCTCACCTACCTCAAACCATCCAATAGGTGACCTACACCTCAACCAATAAAGAGCCTCAAATAGAGTCATTTGAATGTTGGAGTAACAACTATTATGCTAGGCAAACTCAATAAGAGGCAAGTGATCATCCCAACTATCCTAGAAATCTATCACATATGCTCTCAGCATGTCCTTAAGAGTTTGAATGGTCCACTCGGCCTGACCATCTGCCTATGGGTGAAAAGTTGTACTAAGCTTCACCTATGTACCAATACCCTTCTAAAACGACCTCTAAAACTGAGAGGTGAACTAAGTACCCCTATCTGAGATGATGAACAAAAGAACTCCATACAACTAAACTAATTCCTGAACGTACAATCTAGCATAATCCTCAACTGAATCTGTAGATTTGACCAGTAAGAAATGTGCTGACTTGGTCTACTTGTTCACAATCACCCATATAGAGTCACACTTTCAGTGTGCAAGAGGCAACCCTGTAATGAAGTCTATATTAATCTCTTACGACTTTCAAGTAGGAATGCTAGTGTCCTAAATCATACCTCCAGGCCTCTGATGCTCGACCTTCACCACTTGGCAATTCATACACTTAGCCACAAATTTCTCTATGTCCTTCTACATGCCATTCCACCAATAGACTTCATGTAGATCACAATACATCTTGTTGGCATCTGCATAGATAGAGTACCAAGAGCCATGAGCCTCGCTAAACATCCCCTCTCTAAACTCATCCATAGTCGGAACACACAATCAGCCCTGATATTGGAGCACACTATCTCCCTCTCTAGAGAAAACCTCTACCTTCTGATTCCAGACTGCTTCCTTCAACTTAACTAGGATAGGATCCTCATCTTGCCTTACTTTAACTTCTATCACTAATGAAGATTCTAACACATTTTAACAATAACACCACCATTCAACGAATCTATAAGGCGAACTCCCAAACATGCATGCCTATAGACATCCTTCACCGACTCCTTTCTCCCACTCTCGACATGGGACTCACTCTCCACGGAGAGCTTGCTAAGAGCATCCACCACTGTATTAGCCTTAATCGGATAGTGAAAGACACTCATGTAATAGTCCTTCAGAAGCTCTAACAATCACCTTTTCCGCAAATTCAAATCCTTCTGGGTAAACACATACTGAAGTCTCTTTTGTTCTGTGAACACACCCATATGCACCCATATAAGTATTTCCTCTAAATTTTCAAGGAAAACATCGCCACTGCCAACTCTAGGTCATGCATCAGGTAATTCTTTTCATGAGTCTTAAGTGGTCTACAGGAATACTGACCTTATCATGTTGCATCAATATATAACCAAGACCAACCCTAGAGGCATCACAATACATAATAATACTGTTTGTGACCTTCGATAGGGTCAATACTAGGGTTGAAGTGAGTTGAGTCTTTAACTTTTGAAAACTCTTCTCAAATGCCTTTGACTATTGAAATTTGACCTTCTTATGGGTCAACTTTTTCAAGGTGCTGTAATGGATGAAAACCCTCCTATGAACCTCCTGTAGTAGCCAGCTAATCCTAAAAAGCTTCTAATATCTGTGGGACTTATAGGTCTAGGACAATTCTTCACTGCATCTATCTTTTGAGAGTCTACCTACACACCCTCACTAGATACCACATGACCCAGGAATGCTACTCGGTTCAGCAAAAACTCACAATCGCTTAATTTAGCAAACAACTGGCAATCCTTGAGAGTCTGCAATACAATCCTCAAATGAACAAGCATGCTCCTCCACACTCCAAGAGTGTATGAGAATATCATTTATGAAGACAATCATAAACATATCCAAATACTGCTTGAACACCCTATTCATCAAGTCCATAAAAGGTACTGGAGAATTTGTTAGTCCAAAAGACATAACCATGAACTTATAGCAACCATACTGAGTCCTGAAGGTTGTCTTCGGAATTTCACTCTCCCTAACTCTGAGCTAGTGATAGCCAGATCTGAGGTCAATCTTTGAAAAGCACTTAACACCTTAAAGATGGTAAAATAGGTCATGAATCCTAGGGAGAGGATACTTATTCTTTATTGTGGCCTTGATCAATTGCCAATAACCAATGCACATTTTAAAGTTCCATCCTTCTTTTGAACCAAGAGAACTGGAGCACCCCATGGGGAGTTACTAGGACTAATAAAACCCTTATATAGCAGATCTTTCAACAATTCTTTCAATTACTTTAGCTCGACTTGAGCCATTCTGTAAAGAAGAATAGATATGGGCGACGTATCAAGGAGAAGGTCAATACAAAAGTCAATCTCCTACTTGGGAGGGACTCTAGGTAGATCATCTGGAAACACTTTTGAATACCCACATACAATAGGAACTGACTAAAGAGTTGGGTTCTAGGACAGTTAGAAAAATACTCCGCTATGTCCGTTTTCATGTCATTCCAACAATAGACTTCACGTAGGTCACGGTACATCTTGGTGACACCTGGATGGATAGAGTATCAAGAACCATGAGGCTCGCTTAACATCCACTCTCTCTAGTCATCTACAGTCGGAACACACAATCTGTCTTGATATCGTAGTACACTATCTCCCCCTTGGGAGAAAACCCCACTTTCTAGTTCTGAACAGTTTCCTTAAACTTCTCTAGGATAGGATCCTTATCTTGCCTAGCTTTGACTTATGTCACCAATGAAGATTTTGACCTATTCTAAACGATAACACCACCATCCATTGAATCTGCAAGAAGAACCGCTAAACAAGAAAGCCTATGCACATCCTTCACCAACTCGTTTCTCCCATTCTCGACATGAGGCACACTCTCCATAGACAACCTACTAAGAGTATCCGCCACTATATTGGCCTTGCCCGGATGATAAAGGACACTCATGTCATAGACCTTGAGAAGCTCTAGTCATCTTCTTTGCCACAAAATCATGAACTTCTGAGTGAACACGTACTGAAGGCACTTGTGTTCCGTGAACATATCCATACGAACCCATAAAAGTATTAAACTCCAAATCTGTAATACAAACACCACAACTGCGAACACTAGGTTATGCATTGGATAATTCTTCTTATGATTCTTTAGCTATCTAGAGGCATACATAATGACCTTACCATGCTGCATCAACGCACAACCAAGACCAACCCTCGAGGCATCACAATAAGCAACAAAATCATTTGTGCCCTCCGGTAGGGTCAATATTGGGGCTGAAGAGAGTCGAGTTTTTAACTCTTGAAAATTCTTCTCACAAGTATCCGACCATTGAAATTTGAATTATTTTGAGTCAACTTAGTCGAAGGTGTTTCTATGGATAAAAAGCCCTTTATGGACCTCCTATAGTTGCTAGCTAGACCCAAACAACTTCTAATATCTGTAGGACTGACAGGTCTGGGCCAATTCTTCACTGCTCTATCGTTTGTGAGTCCACCTGGATACCCTCAGTAGACACTACATGGCCCAAAAATGCTACTACGTTTGGCCAACACTCACACTTGCTGAATTTAGAAAACAACTGGTGATCCCTGTGAGTCTGCAATATAATCCTCAAATAAGCGGCATGCTCTTCCTAGCTCCAAGAGTATACGAGAATATAATCTCTGAAGACAATCACGAACATATCTAAGTACTGCTTGAACACCATGTTAATCAAGTTCATAAAATATGCAAGAGCATTCGTTAGTCTAAAAGACATAAATTCAAACTCATGGAGACCATACCAAGTCTTGAAAGTTGTCTTCGGAATGTCACTCTCCCTAACTCTGAGATAGTGATAGTCAGATCTAAGGTCTATCTTGGAAAAGCACTTAGCACCCTGAAGCTGGTCAAACAAATACTTATTCTTGATTGTGACCTTGTTCAACTGCCGTTAGTCGATGCACATCCTAAGAGAACCATCCTTCTTCCAATAAAAGAAAACTAGAGCAGCCCATAGGGATTTTCTAGGTTTGATGAAACCCTTATCTAGGAGATCCTTCAATTGCTCTTTCAACTCCTTTATCTTGGTTAGAGATATTTTTAAGGAGGAATGGATATAGGATGCGTATTTGGGAGAAGGTCAATACCAAAGTCAATCTCCTGCCCAAGAGGCTCTCCTGATAGTTCACCTAGAAATACCTCTGGATACTCACACACAATAGGGATAGACTGATGAGTTTTGGTCTCGGACATTAAATCCTTAACTAAAACTAGATGTTACAAAAAATCCTTAGATATCATCTTTTTAGACTT
The DNA here is from genome assembly GCA_035772735.1 of Datura wrightii. NCBI lineage: Eukaryota > Viridiplantae > Streptophyta > Magnoliopsida > Solanales > Solanaceae > Datura > Datura wrightii. The sequence continues at coordinate 60,953,147 of JASDFA010000016.1, read as the reverse complement.
AGAATAGGAAACAAAGCGACCTACATGCAAAGCTGAACTAACCTTCCACTCTAACACTGGTTCACCACAAAACTGAAACACTACTATACTAGTTCTACAATTGAATGAAGCATAACAAGCATGTAACCACTTCATACCAAAGATAACATCAAAATTGTTCATATCTAACTCCACTAAGTTAGCTGAGGTGACTTTTTGAAGAATCATGACATGACAATTTCTATAGAACTATCGAGCTAAAACTGACTCATCGATAGAAGTTAAGACTGAGAAGGGTTCTGACAAGATTTCGGTACTAACACCGAAACTAATACTGACATGAGGATTCATGAAGGATAATGTAGCCCCAAGATTTAACAATGCCTAAACATCAAGATGGAATACTCGTAACAAACCAATGACCACATCAGAGCACTCCTGCTCCTGACGAGATGAAAGTGCATAGAATCCATTTTGGCATTGCCCGCCCACTACACTAGAAGAGGTGCATTTCTGAGATGGGTGAGCTGTTGGACCTGCTGAAGTGGTGGTTTTGGCATGATCTTTACCGTCACCCTATCTAGCTGAAGGAAAATCTCTAAGCATATGTCCGAGCTTCCCAACCCCTAAACAACCATCAGAGAACCAAACCCTAAACAACCTTCGGAGCCAACCAAACACTCACTTGGGTACTTCCCCCCATACTTCCTGCAAACTATAAAAGTGTGCTATCTTGTTATGCTCCTCTTACCCCTTGAGCCTGACCCTCTGCCTCTCTGATCTCCTCGAGGTCTGGATGAAATGCTGGCTAATGATGGATCTGGTGTTGATGACCTCTAGTTCAACTGAGGGCATTGCCCACTATCGGATCTCTATTGGCAATGCTCATAGCTCCCTATTCTGGCCCTATTGGACTCTCCCTCCTTTTCCTTCATCTGCTATGCCTCTATATGCTTGGCATATATTATTAGTCAAGAGATATCTACATCATTAATTAGCGTGGAAGTCCTACACTCCTTGATCAATAAATTTGTCACTCCATTCATGAATATGCTCATACGAGCGCTCGGATCAACAACCATCTCTGGAGCATAATTGGACAGCTGGGTAAACTTCAAGGCATACTCCTAAATAGTTATATCATTCTTCTTCAGATTAACGAACCCGGTTGACTTTGCTTTCCACAACTCTGAAGGGAAAAACCTGTCCATGAAAGTCGTAACAAACTCATCCCAACCAACGGGGACTGCAACAAATCACCTACTCTCCTTCCACTATCAGAACCATATATGAGAAACCCCGTTGAGCTGATAGGAGGCTATGTTTGCACAATCATCTCCTGAAACACCCATCACCTGGGTAATATTCTGGACCTCCACAATAAACTCCTGTGGGTCCTCATCCACCTTTGATCTTTGAAACTCAGGTGGGTTTATCCTGATGAAGTCTCGCACCCTAGCTATCGTCGTACTCCCATTTTGGTTCACATAGGACACAACCTTCTGGTTTATCTGAGTGGTCATTTCCTATGCTAGCATCTGAAATGTGGCTCTGAACTCTCATGCATAACCTGCTCTACCAACGGATTAGCTGGAGCTTATGGGGATGGTTGATGCCCATCTCTATTTCCATTGCCATGGCCATTCCTGTTGCCATTTCTTCTTCCACTAACTCGGATGGGAGGCATGTTTCTGTAAATGTGTATAGCATGAGTTAGAGGAGTAGAGAGATTTACCTCATCTCATGACATAGATTGTGAAAAAAATGAACTTTTCCTAAGACATTCCATATCCCCTTCTCCATAAGTGTGGGATGCTTCAAACCCATGAAAAAGACTCTAATTAACGAAGCATTCAGACAACCTAGGGCACTCCTAAACCTTTTCTCTGATACAAATTTTGTCATGACCCGAGCTGGGACCTGAACCGAGACACGGGACCTAGAATCACAAATAGCTCCAAGCTAAGTCATGACACATATATAGCATGACTAAGGGCATTACTAAGATGAAATAAAGCACAAACATAATATAAGCATAAGTCTACATAGCATATCAACATGAATGTAAACACGAGCCAACATCGCTAAACGATCTATACGTAGCTATCTGAAAAGCCTCTAAACATCTGATGAGTTGATGGGAAAACACCCCCAACTAGCTCGCTAAGTCTAAAGCTAAAAGACATAATTAAAGAGATAAAACCAAAACTGATATCCTCGGATCATGAGTACTCACCAAAACTGAGATCGAGCTAGACTTAGCGGGTGCGAGCTAATGACGGGACTGAGACAAATCATCCAAACCTATCTCATAAGATAATATAGCATAGAGTATACAGTCAACAGTTGGAATGCACTAAGTTTGTTAAGAAAGTAAAACATGCTAGTAAAACGATAGTCTAAAATCATGAACGTAAACCAATATAGAACATAAGAGTAAGGACGACATGCTAGAAGTCATATTCCTAATATAAGCATAATCATGAGTTATTTTTCATTAGCTGAACATAATGACCAGGGGTTTAGAAATAGAAATCATGTACCATTCCTTACTTGAAATCATAAGTGAAAGTTCATAAACTAATCAATGGGTCAAGTATGTAACACCCCAAAAGTCCCTACAATCAGACTCAAGGACTAAAATAAAGAAAATAGGAAAAATTAGTACCAGATCATAGAACGAGTCGTTATGACCCGTTAAGCCACCTAACGGATCATTGACTGACCTATTAAAGTGGTGCTAAGTTGGGAAAAATGTTGATATCCCAGGAGAATCTACAGATTGAGGGACGAGCCATATATCTCCCCAATAGTCATGAAGAAACTCATTAGTTATGATGGTGTTTGTAAAACTCAAGATTCAAAGTGCCAGGACAAGGGGTGAAGTGATCCGCTAAGTGTAATGATGAATTATTAAGTGGATGCGTCAAATCAAGATCAGAAAATTGTAATTCTGGCCAGTGGCGACAGGAGGACTTGACAAGCTATCAAGTGACCTAACCAGTCATTAGGTCACTCGTTAGGTATGGTAGTGTTATTTTCCCGTCGGAACATTAAGAGTGTTTTCATAATTTTTTAAGTTCCTAACTCCTAAACTAAGTCATTTGAGCATAAGAATAAGGGTTTTAGAGGGTTGTAGTAGTCCTAATCCCTCATTCTACTCCTAACACTCTCATTAGAAGATCAAGCTCTCGAGTGAAGTAAGGGTTCTTTACCTACATTCTCTCCAATCTCTCTTGGGTATTAACCCTATGAAGATTTCCAGTAAACCCAGGTATGTGGGGTTATCAAAAAGGGAATCATTCCACCCTCATGACCTTTTTTAATTGAAAATATGATTTTCCCAAATCCCCATGCCCTAATGCAAAATTATAGGGTTGGGTTGGATTTTGTTGAAATTCCTTCATGTTCATCTATGAAATTAGATGCTTCTTTATCCAATACATGTTCCTATGATTAGAGTTTCATGTTTCTATCAAGTCTCTCAAAAATTATGAATTTTAAGCTTCAAGAATGGTTATGAACTCCAAGGGTTATATTCGAATTGAGTTAGATTCTATGATTTTCTTGTGAATTCAAGTCCCTCAAGTTTTGTATTATGTTATATGATCATGATGCATGATTTTCAATAGAACACTTCATGAATTTATGAATTTCAAAATATGGTGATTTTCTCAAGTATGCATGGATTTCATGAAAGAAATTAAGTTTATGTATCATGGCCAATGGTGGCATTATTTTTCATGGCTAGTTCATATATGTCAAGTATGATTATGATTTCATGATTTTTAACTAGCCCATGCAAGATCAAGTATTTTTTCATGATAATAATTATCATCTATGTGCATATTTTTTAGAGTAGTGTCTAGCACCGAGTAGACTAGGGGTTCAGGTGAACCCCGAGTCTCATAAGTATGAGTCATCATAGGTATATATTCATGTATGGGGACTCGCCAGAGAGTGTTTCCCCAGCTCGACGCGGATCACGAGTGATATCACGTCTTATCGTTTTTTCCCTGGCAAGCTTAGGAAGGATCTACCCATTTGAATGAAATAGTTGGGGTATTATGTAAGCTCTATCATGATGGTCTCAGTTATGAAGGAGCCTCCCATTGTTCCTCATGTTTTAGTTACTCATGTTAATGTCTTATGATATTATATTACATGTATATTTTACCCACTGATTATTTTATGAGTTTTCGCTTATGTTTTCAAGTACATCATGCTATATGATTTTATTTCTAAACCTTTGGTCATTATGTTCAACTTATGAGGAACAAGGATTATGCATATTTCGTATATATGGCCTTTAGCATGTTGTCCTTACTCTTATAATCCATCTTGATTTATATTCATGATATTAAACTATTATTTTACTAGCACGTTTTAATTTCTCTACATACTAAGTACATTCAAAGTACCAACCGCATACTCCTTGCTATATCATATCATGATATAGGTTCGGGTTATCCTTCTCAGTCCTATCGTTAGCTCACCCCGCTCAGACCAGCTTAATTCCCAATCTTGGTGAGTCCTCATCATTCGAGGACGTTTATCAGTTTTATTGTCACGTCTTGTTTTAGTTTCATACTTTAGTGAGCTAGTTCGGGGTGTTGTCCCATCAGCTCATCTTATGACTAGAGGCTTTTCAAACAAACATGTAGTAGATGACTCAGTGTTGTGATATTGTCACTCTTACTTATGCTTTTATGTTACATAGGTTTCTGATTATCCATGTTTGTGTTTTAAATTCCGCCTTAATTCATGCTCTTGAGTTGCTATGCATGTGCCATGAGTTAGCTTAAGAACACTTGTGGTTCTAGGTCCCTTCTATCAAGCTCGGGTTGTGACAAACTTGGTATCTGAGGTAAGGTGTAGCTGTCTCCTAGGGTGTCTGAAAGCCGTGTTAAATAGAGTCCGTTCTATGGATGTGAAGTGCGCCACACTTATAGGGAAGAGTCTATGAGATGTTTTAGGAAAGTTCCCTTCTTTCATGATCTATGTCGTGTAATGGAGTACATCTCTCTATTTCTATAACTTATGCTATGCACATTTCCAGAAATATGCCTCAATGTTGAGTCAACAGACGAAAAAATAGTAATGGAAATGGACATGGCGATGGTAATGGAGATGGGCATCAGCCAGCTCCAATGGATCCTTTGCCGAACCAGGTTACTCATGCCAAGTTTAGGGCTGCTTTTCAGATTTTGTCTTAGGCTCTGTTTCACGACCCGAGTTGGGACGTCGGATCGAGACACGAAACTTAGAACCACGAATGGCCCCAAGTTGACTCATGGCATGAACATAGCGACTAAAGAGCATAACTAAAATAGAAATCACCCAAATCATGAATAAATTAGAAATCTGAATAAAGAACTTTTGAAGATTCGAGTATCTAACATTTGACAAATGAAAACTGAACACAATCATGTAATGTCTGAAAAAGCCTCTAGTGTTTGACGAGCTGATGGGACAGCACCCCCACTAGCTCTGTAAGTACGAAAACTGAAAGGTAACATAATGACAAGACTAACTTCATGTCCTAGGTAGATGAGGACTCACCAAGGAGAGTAGGCTGATTGGACTGGAATGGGAGCGGCTAAGGGAGAGGTTAAACCTTATCACTCGGACCAATATCATGAGATGATACATCATAAAAAATGTGGTCAGTACGAGGAATGTACCGAGTATGCGAGTTAAGTAAAAACAAATAACTAATAATACATAAGGGTTCAAAAGAGTAGAACAGTTAAAAACATGAAATAATAATCATAATGTAATCGTGAGGGCTCAAGGTTTTCAAAGTTTTTCATAGGGAAAACATACATGAGATTCATGGGCTAGTTAAAATCATGATAATCATAATCATATTTGAAATACGTTAACTAGCCATGGAATAGGGCCCGTGAGCTGGCCATAATCATAATCGTCAGAAAACATGGAAGTCATCATACATGCTTAACAATAATCCTCATAATTCGAATCATAGTTTCATAGAGTATACTTGTAGAAAATCATGCATTATTGAATATAAATCATAAATTAGGACTTAAGAGATTAAACTTCATAAGTGAATCAAAGGAATTCATGAAGGGAATTTAAGCCTAAATTTTCGTAATCATTCTTCAATCATGGGATATTCTAATTTCACAAAATACTTGATGAAACCATAAACACTGGTCGACTCCAAAACTACACGCAAGTGCACGTGGTCGTACAATTAGTAAAATGGCTTATTTCAAGCCAAGTATCAATCCCATAGGGACTGAACTACAGTATTAATTAACTTAAGCGTCAGTGAAAGATATCTCTATGAATGCAAACAACCAAATAAATAATGTTTTATAAGTTAAAATTTACTAAGTAATGAGAATCTAAGTCAAGATTATAATTTGAGTCTGAACAATAGCAATGAACAAGCTGAGGTTAAGGCAGGCATGCAGGGATGTAATTTCTTAATTCACTTCAGTCAATCTTCTCTTCGGTTGCTAGTCAGGAATTAATTGCCAATGGATTAGATCTTTCGACTCCTATCCAATTAAAGAATCATGAAACCTTATTCTACATTTCTGTGATATAAGAATCTCATGCTCTGGCCATACATAACCGATTCCAAAAATGACTAATAAGACCTTCAGATATATTTCTATTATGAATGTAAATCAATTCTAAATTTTCTCAACTAAGAAAAGATCATATCCTACCAATTCACGTCCGTCCAATTTCATTCCTTTTCAAATCAAAATTGGATTTCTAATATATACATTAACATTGGCCAAACATTAATGCAGTAAAACAAGAATTGATAGAACAACCATTGAAGAAAAGATGAAAACTGAATTGATTAATAATTACATTCCTTTACAATTATCCTTAACCCCTGCAAGAGGTGAATTAGCCACTCATTTGTGGATTAAACATCTTCAAATAAGTAGAACTCATACAAGCAATAGAAATTTAAGAGAAAGAGAAAGAGAATAACCCTAGAATTTTCGTCCTCTCAACTGCCCGTAACCCACGTTCTTTCTCAACCAAGTCAGCCTCTTTAAAATAAAACCTAAGTGTGCTATTTGTACTATTGAGAATTTTTCCCAGAATAATGAGCAACGTGGCATGGAGTGTATCGTGGAGCACTCCCCCCATTCCACGGGGGTATCATGGACCCTCACTAGAAATCGGCTCCCACGTAATTGCACCTCAACGTGGCATGACTTGCATCGCGGAGCCTTGCCTCCGTTCCACGGTGCTATCGTGCACCTTCACTTGAACTTGAGATTCCAGGTAATCACACTCAACGTGACACAGAGTGCATCACGGAGCACTGCTTCCGTGCCATGGAGGTAACGCGGACCTCCACTGGTTTTGGCATAATTAATTCATCTGAAGCAGAATGCCTCCGCGATGATAGCGTGACACGGCGCCATCGCGGAGCCCTTATTTTTGCTTCTTTCCCTTGTCAACTTCAACTCCTTGTTTCCAAGTCCATTGATCTTGGGCATAATTGCATGCCCAAGTGATACTCAAATGCTTCGTTTCGACTTGTTTGTCTATCATTATTGTGTACATTATCATGTGATTTTTAGTTAAATGTGAATTTATACTAACCAACATGATTAGTGTTATTTTGCAGGTAAAATGGAATTTTGAGAAGCTAAGATACATGTTGGTAAAATCGGGAATGGACTTGAAAACAAGGAGTGGAAAAGGACAAGGAAGAGCAACAAAAATAAGGGCTCCGTGATGGAGCCGTGTCACGCTGCCATCACGGTGGAATTCTGCCTCGAGTGAATTAAATTTGGCAATTTCCAGTGGAGGTTCGCGTTACCTATGTGACACGAAGGCAGTGCTACGCGATGCACTCTGTGTCACGTTGAGTACAATTACCTGGGACATCAATATCCAGTGTAGGTGCGAGATAGCACCATGGCACGTTGGCCAGGCTCCGCGATGTAGGCCGTGGCATGCTAAGGTGAAATTGTTGAGTAGCCGAATTCCACTGAGGGTCCGCGATACCTCCGTGGCACGGAGGGAGTGCTCCGCAATACACTCCGTGCCACGTTGCTTGTTATTTTGGGAAAAATTCTCACCAGTATAAATAGCACACTTAGGTTTTATTTTAAAGATTCTAACTTAATTGAGCAAGAACGTGGGTTACAGGCAGTTGAGGGGATGAAAATTCTAGGGTTCTTCTCTATCTCTTTCTCTTTTATCTCAATTGTTTGTATGAATTATACTTATTTGATGATGTTTAATCCAAAAATTTGTGGCTAAATTCACTTCTTGTTGAGGTTAAGAAAAATTGTAGTGGAATGTAATTGTTGATCATTTCAGTTTTCATCTTTTCTTCAATAGTTGTTCTATCAATTCTTGTTCTTACTGCGTTAATGTTTGGCCAATGTTAATGTATATCTAAAAAATCCAATTTTGATTTTGAAAAGGAAAGAAATTGGAAAGATGTGAATTGGTAGGATATGATCTCTTCTTAGTTTGAAAAATTGATAATTGATTTACATTCAGAATAGAAATATATCTGAAAGTCTTATTAGTCAATTAAGGAATTGGGAATGTAAGGCTAGAACATGAAATTCTTTTATCACAGAAATATAGATTAAGGCTCATGATTCTTAAGTTGGATAGGAGTCGAAAGTTCCAATCCATAGGTAATAATTCTTGACTAGCAACCGAATGAAAAATTAACTTAATTGTATTGATAAATTAATTCCCTGAATGTTCGTTTTAACCTCAGCTTGCTCATTACTATTGTTCAGACCTCACTTTATAATTTTTCCTTAGATTCTTATTAATTAGTAAACTAAAACTCTCAAAATATTATTTATTTGGTTGTCTGCATTCTTAAACATATAGTTCATTAACACTTAAGTTAATTACTACCGTAGCTCAGTCCCTGTGGGATCGATACTTGGCTTTACTTAAGCCACTTTACTACTTGTTCGACCACGTGCACTTGTGTGTAGTCAGCACAGCACCGAAAAAGTTTTTGGTGTCGTTGCCGGAGACTGGCAATTGGTAAATTTATTTTCTTAGTGTTAGTTTACAAATTTCTATATAAGTGCTGACAACTTGATCTTAGCCTTTCTCTTGTAGATATTGAATTCTTCTGAACGCTGGCAAGAGACAAGGAGTTGGTGGATTCATACGTAGAGCCAGAAAGACAATTTCATCATCTAAGAAAGGAAGCTCTAAAGAAAAAGTTGCAGTTGCTCAGACAGGCAATTCTGGAGCAACAACAGAATCCCCCACTTGTGAGGGCAGTTTTAGTGCCGGAGGAAATGGCAGCAAGGCCGATTCGCGAAATGGCAATCCCACATGCTAACAATGTTACATCTAGTATTCGCAGACCAGAGCCAGGAGGGAGGTTTGAGCTTAAACAGAACATGGTGCAATTGTTGCAAACCAGCAGGCAATTCACAAGTCTCCCTCATGAAGATCCACAACAACATCTCCAAAACTTTTTGGAGATAAGTGATACTTACATTCCCGCTGGAGTATCATCCGACTATGCGAGGCTTACATTATTCCCATTTTCATTATTGGGGGAAGCGATGAGGTGGTTGAAAGCTGAACCACCTAACTCTATCACCACTTGGGATGATCTTGCAAGGAAGTTTTTGATAAGATTCTTTCCATCCGGGAAAACAGCAAGACTTAGAAGTCAGATTCTAAGTTTTAAACAAAGAGAGGGGGAGAATCTGTATCAAGCTTGGGAAAGGTTCAGATCGATGTTAAGGGATTGTCCTCACCATCACCAGTCCAATGATGTGTTGGTGCATACTTTCATAGAGGGTTTGGAGCCACATACAAAAATTTTGCTAGACTCAACAGCTGGGGGACAGGCATTAGAAAAGACTTATGAGGAGCTTTATACTTTGTTAAATCGTATTTCGCAGGGAAATCCAAAGTGGAATGCGGACTCTTTAAGAGGAGGAACAAGGAAAGCGGTAGGAGTCTTTGAGGTGGATGGTTTTATAGCTATCGCTGCACAGATAGCTGCATTGCAAAATCAACTCAAAACCCACTTCAGCAGTATGAGCTTGAATCAACCCCAAGCCCCAGTTAATGTAGTGGAACAGGTTTGGTGTGAAGTATGCAGTAGTAATGAACATTCAACTGAGTGTTGTGGTGCAAATCTAGATTCAGTGAACTTTGTTGGGAACGTCTAGAGAAATAATCACCAGCAGTATGGCAATAAATACAACTCAAATTGGAGGAATCATCCGAATTTCTATTGGGGTAGTAACAACCATCAATGGCAGAGTTCGAATCAGGGAGCGTAGAGAAATCAAGGGGGGCAGCAGAATTATCAGTCTCAATATAGATGAAACAATGCACCTCCTCCACCACCCATCAATATTGAGGAAATGTTTAAAACAATGATAGCTAACCAAGCTCAAATGCAGGCTGATTATGTGAAATTAGCGGTAAACTAAAAAAACAACCAGTTAGCTACAAAGGCGTTAGAGTACCAGTTTGGACAACTAGCTGGAGCTCAAAACACCAGGCCCAGAGGAGGACTACCAAGTGACACTGACCCGAATCCCAAGCAGGTTAATGCTGTGACCATACGGAGTGGTTTACAACTCAAGGAGGTGGAACAAGAAAGACCACCTCAGCAATCAGGAGCATTGGAGAAAGATAGGGAACATGATGATGAGAGGGGGAAGGAGAATGCAGCTGAAGCAGAAAGACCACCACCCCTGTTCCCTCAAAGATTAAAGAAACACAAGGAGGAAGCTTGTTTTAAAAAGTTCATGGTGGTGCTTAAACAGGTACACATTAATTTACCTTTGGTTGATGTTTTGCAGGGAGTGCCTAAATATGCAAAATATATCAAGGACATCGTAGCCAACAAAAGCAGATTGATGGAGTATGCTACGGTGGCTCTTACTGAGGAGTGCACTTCTCGGATTCAGAACCGGTTGCCAACAAAGCACAAGGACCCTAGGAGATTTACAATTCAGATCACAATTGGGCAAACTATCCGAGCTCGCGGACTATGTGATTTGGGAGCGAGCGTAAACTTGATGCCGACATCGGTGTTCAAGATATTGGGGCTGGGTAGTCCTAGACCAACTACAGTGATCTTCCAGTTAGCGGATCGTTCTTTGGCCAGACCAGATGTCATTGTGGAGGATGTGCTGGTGCAAGTGGGCTCCCTCATCTTCCCGGTGGATTTTATTGTCTTAGATTTTGAGCCGGATGCGGAAGTCCCATTTATTTTGGGATGTCCTTTCTTGCAACCGGGAGAGCTTTGATTGATGTAGCTGCAGACCAGTTAACCATGCGAGCACATGACAAAGTGGAGGTGTTTGATGTGTATAAGGCCATGAAGCTTCCGGCCATCTATGAGGAGCTTTCAACAATCAATGTGCTAAATCAGGAAGAAATCCTTCAGATTGTTGATTTTCAAGATCCTTTGGAAAGAGCTTTGATGGGCTCCGATCATTTCGGAGACAGGAATACTTATGAGATGGTGAAAATGCTAAATGAATCAAAATGGTATCTCAGGAAGCAAGACTTTCAGCCATTGATGAGGTCCTTGGAACCATTGCCAAAACCATCTATTGAGGAAACACCAAAACTGGAGTTGAAAATGTTGCCCTCCACATTTGAAATATGTCTTTCTAGGGGAAGATGACGCCTTGCCAGTCATCATCTCCGCAGAATTGACGGAGGCACAGGTAAAGGATGCATTGGTGGTTCTCAAGAGGAGGAAGAAAGCAATGGGCTAGCAAATGTCAGACATTCGGGGTATCAATCCAACTTTTTGCACTCACAGAATATTCATGGGGAAGGAGAAAAGCCAACTGTACAACATCAGCGGAGGTTGAATCCGATGATGAAGGATGTGGTTAGGAAGGAAGTGATTAAGTGGCTTGATGCAGGTATGGTCTATCCTATTTCATACAGCGAATGGGTCAGCCCTGTTCAGTGTGTCCCAAAGAAAGGAGGGATGACCGTGGTCACCAATGAGAAAAATGAGCTGATCCCTACACGCACGGTCACAGGCTGGCGGATTTTCATGGACTACAAAAAGCTCAATGAGTCCACAAGGAAAGATCACTATCCTATCCCGTTTATTGATCAGATATTGGACAGATTGGCAGGTCAAGAACATTACTGTTTCCTTGATTGGTATTCTGGCTATAATCAAATAGCCATAGCACCGGAGGACTAGGAGAAGACTGCTTTCACATGTCCTTATGGGACATATGTTTTCAGGCGGATGCCATTTGGTTTATGCAATGCACCCGCCACATTCCAGAGATGCATGATAGCAATCTTCCACAATATGGTGGAAGATTTTGTCGAGGTATTTATGGATGATTTTTCTGTTTTCAGTAATTCGTTTGCTACTTGTTTGCAGAATCTTGACAGGGTGCTAGCTCGTTGTGAAGAATCCAACCTTGTAGTCAACTGGGAGAAATGTCATTTCTTAGTCAAGGAGGGTATCATCCTTGGCCATAAAGTGTCTTGCAAGGGGTTGGAAGTCGATCGTGCAAAGATTGAGGTTAGTGAAAAGCTACCGCCACCTGTGTCAGTGAAGGGTGTTCGCAGTTTTCCCGGAAATGCAGGGTTCTACAGACGGTTCATCAAGAACTTCTCTAAAATTTCTAGACCAATATGCAAGTTGCTAGAAAAAGAGGTGAAGTTCGAGTTTGATGAGGATTGTGTCAAAGCATTCGAGGAGTTGAAACAGAAGTTTATAGAAGCACCTATCCTCATTTCTCCAGATTGGGAACAACCGTTTGAACTAATGTGTGATGCAAGCGATGTGGCTTTAGGAGCTGTATTGGGGCAGCGGAGGAATAGAATTTTCATTCCATTTATTATGCAAGCAAAAAACTTGACGCAAGCCAAGTCAATTATACAGTCACTGAAAAGGAGATGCTAGCATTGGTGTTCGCATTTGATAAATTCAGGTCCTATTTGGTGGGTTCTAAAGTAGTGGTGTATACTGATCATGCAGCGATTCGGTATCTGTTTAACAAGAAGGATGCAAAGCCAGACTGATTAGATGGATCTTGTTGTTATAAGAGTTTGACCTAGAGATTTGGGATAGAAAATGGAGAGAGAATCAAGTGGCAGATCACCTATCGCGATTGGAAAGCCGGTCGCATGTGAACGAAGGTGACAACATCAAAGAAGAGTTCCCGGATGAGCAACTCTTGGCAATAAGGGAAGTTGAAATCCATTGGTATGCAGACATTGTGAATTTGCTAGTGAGTAGAGTCTATCCACCGGAGGCTATGGCTCAGTAGAGAAAGAAGTTGAGGCATGATTGCAGGTATTACATTTGGGATGAGTCATACTTGTTTAAGCAGGGACCGGATCAGGTGATGAGAAGACGCATCCCAGAGAGCCAGATTGCAAAAGTATTGAGGAGTTGTCACTCCTCATTATATGGAGGGCACCACGGAGGCGAGCGGACAGTGCACAAGGTGCGACAGTCAGGTTTCTTTTGGCCTACACTGTTTAGAGACTCTATGGCATACGTAAAAATGTGCGATAGATGTCAAAAAATAGGAATAATTGGTAGAAGGCAGGAGATGCCACTGTAGCAGATATTAGAAGTGGAGATCTTTGATGTATGGGGTATAGATTTCATGGGCCCGTTCCCATCATCATTTGGTAATCGTTACATCTTGGTAGCCATTGATTATGTATCAAAGTGGGTTGAAGCAATAGCTTGCCCCAGGAATGACAACAAGGTGGTAACAAAATTTGTGTAAAATCACATTTTCACCAGGTTCGGGACACCCCGAGCCATTATCAGTGATGGAGGGGCTCATTTTGTAAATGCAAGTTTCAAGAATTCGCTAGCTAAGTATGGGGTGCGCCATGAGGCAGCAACAACATATCATCCCCAAACTAGTGGGCAAGTGGAGGTGTCGAACAGAGAAGTAAAGCAGATTCTACAGAAGACAGTGAATGCACAACGTAGTGATTGGTCAAGCAAACTCGACGATGCGTTGTGGGCTTATAGAACTGCGTACAAGACACCAATTGGGACTTCTCCATACAGATTGGTCTATGGAAAGGCGTGTCATCTGCCTGTGGAGCTAGAACACCGAGCTTTCTGGGTCGTGAGGAAATTGAACATGGATCTTATGCTAGCGGGGAAGAAGAGGCTGATGCAACTCAGCGAACTTGATGCGTTTCGTTGGCATGCTTATGAAAGTGCCAAGTACTACAAAGAGAAAAACAAGAGGTGGCACGATAAGCATATGGTGCATTGGATCTTTGAGCCGGGGTAGAAAGTATTGCTATTCAATTCAAGATTGAGGATGTTTCCAGGAAAATTGCGGTCCAAATGGTCAGGGTCATTTTAGGTGGTGAGGATGACCCCACACGGGGCAGTGGAGTTGTGGCAAGAAGATAGAAGTGCCACGTTCTTAGTAAATGGGCAGCGATGTAAGCATTATTGGGGTGAGGACGTTATTTGAGAGAAGACGTCCATCACACTAGAGGATGATTGAGCAATGAATGACGTCGAGCCGCGACGGTAAATAAGGCGCTGCACGGGAGGCAACCCGTGAAATTGTTGAAATAGATGAGTAGAAATATTTGAAAAAAAAGAGAGAAAAAGAAAAAAATTAATAAAAAATTTGTTTGTGTTGAAACCTATGAATTCTAACCAATTTTTTTGTGTTGAAGTGATTTTCAAGTGAAACAGAGGGCAAAAATGCAAGGAAACGCAAAGGAAAAAATTGAGGTGAGAAAAATAAAAATTGACACATTACAGTGAGCCTACGCGATGGCTCCGTGTCACGGAGGAGGTGCTCCGCGTTACCCTCCGTGACATGTTGAAGAGTGTTCCGGATTTTTTAAAAATCCAGAACACTGGCGCATGGCTCCGTGTCACAGAGGGGGTGCTCCGCGTTACCATCCGTGACACGTTGAGTGTTATTTCGCGTCAGGTCACACCGGGTCGCTGGGTAACCCGCACGAAAAACACTTTTAAAACCCCAAATCCCCTCAATTTCTTCCTTATTTTCCATTCCCTCCGCGATCAACACCCCAAATTCCCTCCTCACCCAACGTGAAAAGGACCTAGGCATCGATTTTCTTCGAGTTTTCTTCAATTTCATCGGATTAAAGGTATGTTCTTGAACTTTACCTCATTTTTGCTTGAATTTTCGATTCTTGAACATGTGTAGTGATTGAACCTTGCCCTAAGTGAGAATTAAGCTTGAATTCATTTAAGTTATGGTTGATTGATGTTCATAGTATCGTTGTGAGTATATGAACTCGATGAATGCCTGTTTTATTCAATTTTTGCGAAATTGGTAGCTAGGGTTGGAAATTGAATAGGAAGAAGACGAAAATTGTTTGAAATGTTGAACAAAATTGGGTTGTGCATGTTAGGTGAATTGAATTATGTTGTGATTAATGTTGAATATGCTAAGCAGACAAGGGATTTTCGGGAGAATGAAATTGGTGAATTGCATAGGTTGTTGAGAACAAAAATTTGGCTAAGTGCTATGATGATGTAATGGAATCGATGTCAACATTTTTATTCATTGTACGAAGTCTGAGTAGTATAGAGTAATTGTTCCATCAACTTGTATGAATGCACTAAGCATGATTGAACGTTAAATATTGGGAAAGCATGAATGTCTTGTCGAATTGTTTGGAGGGCGGCTAAAGACTAAGTGTGGGGTGATCCAATTAAAACCAACCTTAGTTGTAGCTAGTTATGATTTGAATAACATTGGGATTGTATGTTAAATGTGCATGCACAATGTCAGGCAAACAAGATAAGGGTAAGGGTGCATCCACATCGTGCGCTGATAGGAAAAGGATAAGATTGGGAACAGCAGTTTCAGTAGCACCAGCGGTTCTGCGAGGCCAACACCGACAATACGGAACCCGATGGGTGACTAATGAAGGGAAGAAATGGTATGCAAAACACAAAGAAACCAAATACTTCCCGGAGGAGCAAATATCAATGGAACAGCTGGCACAGGAATTCCTACGGATTGTACACCGGATTGACACCGCTGGGCTGAACTTCAACTTCAAAGAACCTAGGGAGTGAAATCTCCATATTATTCGGGAGTTCTATGCCAACTGGAACCCGACACTCCGCAGTCAAACCGTCAAAATCAGGGGGCAGGTTGTCACTTTTGAGCCCCATCACCTGAATGCTATCTTGGGGGCGTGGGACACAGACACCCATGTCCTTCGGTAGCTGAACATCACTCCACCTTATGCGAACATCAGACGCACTCTATGTGGAGCCCGTTCGACAGCACGATGGGGTAGGCACAAGGAGAGGGGCTACCATCAGATACTGCCCTACTCTCAAATGAACAGGGAAGCCAGGACTGGCTAAAAATTGTGTGCTCATGCTTGATCCCGGGGGTGCACATGACAGATGTCACCCCGGATCGAGTCTGCTTGGTGTATGTCCTGGTGAAGGGGCTTGAAAGAAATGTTGGGGTGGTGATCATCTCTGCCATGAAGAGAGCCCGTCTGTATCAGGGGCATAGATACGGGTTCGGTGGTTTGCTTACCACATTCCTGAGGGGCCATGATATCGAGGAGGAGGCCCTGGATTACATCCCACAGATTGACAGGCGTGCCTTGGATGTCACCAAAACCAAGGCACCTGACACTACTCATGGGCCGGTGCTCACACTAGCCGAGCGACATGCTCGGGATGACCAGTATATGGTCCGCATGTACAGGATGCAGATGTTGCAGCTGCGCATTGGAGGGAAGCCGGCAACAGAGGATGAACTGTTGCAGCTTGAGCTGGATTACCCATTCGGCGAGAATGCCCGAGCTCTATGCAGAGTGGGGCCAGCGTTTGTGGAGCCCGTAGATAATGATGTCCCCACTGATGAGGAGACACGACGGGAGGACTCAGATGTTGAGTCAGACAAGGACAGTGGGGGAGATTCTAATATGGGAGATGAAGCAACGACACCTGATGAAGAAGTTGAATACTTTGATTGATTAGGGAGTTTCACCACCTACCTTTGTGATATGTTGAAATTTTGTGAACACTGGGGACAGTGTTCGGTTTAAGTGTGGGGTGGGAGTAGTTAGGTGCCAGCTACTTTGTTTATGTTTATGTTATGTTTGGTTGTTGTGCCTGTGAAAAATGTGACCCTGTGACTTTGTATGGTGTGTCTGTAATTAAGTTGGTATTGTAATGAATGTTAAGCTGTTGTGTGCTGTGTTGAGTTGTTGTTGGTTGGTTGTTGTGTAAATATTTTTGTTTTCTTTTGAAATTATCAAAATTTTTAAAATTTTTTGTTAAATTTCTTTTCTATTTGGTTTCTCGGCCTTCGTTTTCGGTGCTTTTACCGAGAATAGTCCCATTGAACCGAAGTCATAGATGGTGATCGTTTCCTATGATGGATGGATGACGACCGTCTTAAGGGAAATATAGTCGATAGAAGAAGTTTTTTTTTCTTTCTTTTCTTTCTTTTGTTTGTGTCCCAAACGTGTCGTTACTTCATGGTTCAGAATTCTTGTTACGTGTTGTACATGATATTAAGATGCAAAAGTGATTCTTATGAAAGCATGAAAATGTGGAAACATGTTGAGATACCTAGGCCATAGAGTTCGATTCGATGTGATCGAGACTTAATAGTGAATTCTTGTAATTAGCTGATTGAAGAGTTTGTGAATATGTCTTGACTTGAGCATGTGCAATGAGTGTGAGGTGAGGTTTCGATTATTCCATGCTATTATGAAGTGTCTACAACTTGCCTGGTGTGTGTACTAAATGAAATGAAGGATGTGTATTGTGGGAAAGGAAGTAGGCATTTCTTTGAGTAAACCGAAAGTTTCTCTAGTATCATACCTACCTTGAATGTACATCCTAGTTAGCCCCATTGAGCCTTTAGCCTTTTTTTTTATTTGAAGAGGTGCAAACCGAGCTTAATCCCTTCTTTTCATTAGCCGTGAATTTGATCCAAAACTCTGAAGCGCTCAAGAAAAAACAATTTTCCTACAGTGTAAAGGAGTGAGAATTGTTAAAAGAAAGGAAAAGCGGAAGTGCTAAAAGTTAAAGAAAAGGTCAAAGGTGCACTTGCTAAAATTAAATAAAATAAAGATATATAACTAATCTTTGCTAGTAAGTCGAGTGTGCTTAAAGAAATGGGAACAAAAAAAAAAGAAAAAATTTCTTCCAGAATGGGAGGATGAAGGAAGAAAAAAATGGCCGTAATGATGGAGGGATGTATTGAAAAGCATTTAAGGAAGCTAGTTGCTATTATTGGTTAGCCCAATATTTTCTAGTTCCTTAGCTTACATTACAACCCGTTAAGTCCTACGTGATCTTACATCACTCGTCCTTATATTAGTGGAGTAATACACTGGAGGCAAGCCTATGGTTCATGACATGATGCATGTGAATTCCTTGGGAGAGAGAGGGAAATTGTATTCATATACCCCTATACGTAGTGCTTTGGAAATCATATGACAGCAAATGGGGTATTTCTCTTGTGTTGTGAGGGCACATGCTTGACGAGAGATTAATTTCGTGTCGGATGTCTTAATCAGTTGATTTGCACGAGTTTGCCAAGATCGAGAATTGATTCTTGAGCTTAGGAGATCTTAATGTGATGTACTTCATTGTATTGATGAGACCATGCAAGTTTTCTTGATGATTTGCTATATTAAATAATCGTTATAACCGTAGCTTGAATTGTTGAGCCAAAGTAGCTATGCATGAGTGTCAATTGCATGAGATGTGAGAATATTGTTCGAGGACGAACAAGGTTTTAAGTGTGGGGTAAGTGATCTTGGGCAGAATTGCATGCCCAAGTGATACTCAAATGCTTCATTTCAACTTGTTTGTCTATCGTTATTGTGTACATTCTCATTTGATTTGTAGTTAAATGTGTATTTATACTAACCAACATGATTAGTGTTGTTTTGTAGGTTAAATGAAATTTTGGGAAGCTAAGATACATGTTGGTAAAATCGGGAATAGACTTGGAAACAAGGAGTGGAAAAGGACAAGGAATAGCAGCAAAAATAAGGGCTTCGTGATGGAGCCGTGTCACGCTGCCATCACGGAGGCATTTTGCCTCGGGTGAATTAAATTTGGCAATTTATAGTGGAGGTTCAGGTTACCTCCGTGACACAAAGGCAGTGCTACGCGATGCACTCTGTGTCACATTGAGTACAATGACCTGGGACATCAATTTCCAATGTAGGTGCGCGATAGCACCGAGGCACGTTGGCCAGGCTCCGCGATGCAAGCCGTGGCATGCTGAGGTGAAATTTTTGAGGAGCCAAATTCCAGTGAGGGTCCGCGATACCTCCGTGGCACGGAGGGAGTGCTCCGCGATACACTTCGTGCCACGTTTCTTGTTATTCCGGGAAAAATTCTCAACAGTATAAATTGCACACTCAGGTTTTATTTTAAAGATTCTGACTTGGTTGAGCAAGAATGTGGGTTACAGGCAGTTGAGGGTACAAAAATTCTACGGTTCTTCTCTATCTCTTTCTCTTTTATCTCAATTGTTTGCATGAATTATACTTATTAGATGATGTTTAATCCACAAATGAGTGGCTAAATTCACTTCTTGCTGAGGTTAAGAACAATTGTAGTGGAATGTAATTGTTGATCAATTCAGTTTTCATCTTTTCTTCAATGGTTGTTCTATCAATTCTTGTTCTTACTGCATTAATGTTTGGCCAATGTTAATGTATATCTAAAAAATCGAATTTTGATTTTGAAAAGGAAAGAAATTGGAATGATGTGAATTGGTAGGATATGATCTCTTCTTAGTTTGGAAAATTGAGAATTGATTTACATTCAGAATAGAAATATATCTGAAAGTCTTATTAGTCAATTAAGGAATCAAGAATGTAAGGCTAGAACATGAAATTCTTTTATCACAGAAATGTAGATTAAGACTCATGATTCTTAAGTTGGATAGGAGTCGAAAGTTCCAATCCATAGGCAACAATTCTTGACTAGCAACCGAAGGAAATTTTAATTGAATTGATTGATAAATTAATTTCCTGCATGTTCGCTTTAACCTCATCTTCCTCATTACTATTGTTCAGACTCACTTTATAATTTTGCCTTAGATTCTTATTAATTAGTAAACTCAAACTCTCAAAATATTATTTATTTGGTTGTCTGCATTCTTAAAGATATAGTTCATTAACACTTAAGTTAATTAGTACCGTAGCTCAGTCCCTGTGGGATCAATACTTGGCTTTACTTAAGCCACTTTACTACTTGTTTGACCACGTGCACTTGCGTGTAGTCACCACAGCATCGAACATCCATTCCCGCACTTCACCAACATATATATTAGCTTCAAAAATTTCCTTTTACTTGCAAAACAACACTAATCATGTTGGTTAGTATAAATTCACATTTCACTAAAAATCACATGAGAATTTACACATAACAATAGATAAACAAGTGTAAATGAAGCATTTGATTATCACTTGGGCATGCAATTCTGCCCAAGATCACTTACCCCACACTTAAAACCTTGTTCATCCTCGAATAATACTTTTACATCTCATGCAATTGAAACCCACGCATAGCTAATTTGGCTTGACCATTCAAGCTACAGCTATACAGATTATTTAGGATAGAAAATCATTAAGAAGACATGCATGGTATCATCAATACAATGAAGTACACCACATTAAGACCTGCTAGCCTCAACAATCGATTCTCGATCTTGGCAAACTCATGCAAATTAACTAATCAAGACATCCGACACGAAATTTTATCTCTTGTCAAGCATGTGCCCTCACAACATGAGAGAATTACCCCATTTGCCATCATAAGATTTCCAAAGCACTACATGTAGGGGTATACAATTACAATTTCACTCACTCTCCCAAAGAATTCACATGCATCATGTCATGAACCATAAGCTTGCCTCTAGTGTTTTGCTCCACTAATATAAGGACGTGTGATGTAAGATCAAGTAGGACTTAATGGGTTGTAATGTAAGCTGAGTAACTAGTCAATACTGGGGAAACCAATAATAGCAACTAGCTTCTCTAAGCGCTCTTCAATACATCCCACCTTTAGTACGGGCATTGCTTCTTCCTCCATCCTCT
The DNA here is from genome assembly GCA_035772735.1 of Datura wrightii. Taxonomy (NCBI): domain Eukaryota; kingdom Viridiplantae; phylum Streptophyta; class Magnoliopsida; order Solanales; family Solanaceae; genus Datura; species Datura wrightii. Next base: position 60,932,087 of record JASDFA010000016.1, on the reverse strand, counting down.
CATTTTTGAATTTTATTCTTTGTTTTTGTTCCCATTTCTTTAAGCACACTCGACTTACTAGCAAAGAGTGTTTATGCATCTTTATTTTTTTTCTCATTCATTGATTTTATTACTCTCTACTATTAATTAACCAATTTCAACAAGTGCACCTTTGACTTTTTCTTTAGCTTGCACAACTATCTCTTTCCTTTCGTTCACACTTCTCAATCCTTTACACTGTGGGAAAATTGTTTTTCTTAAGCGCTTAAGGGTTTTGGATCAAATTTACAGCTAATGAAAAGAAGGGATTAAGCTTGGTTTGTACCTCTCAAATAATAGGCTAAAGGCTCAATAGGGCTAACTAGGATGTAACAGCCAAGGTAGGTATGATAAGGGAAAAACTTTCGGTTTATTCAAAGAAATGCCTACATCCTTTCCTACAATCCACATCCTTCATTTCGTTTAGTACACACACCAAGCAAGTTCTAGACACTTCACAATTGAATGGAATAGTTGAAACCTCACCTCACACTCATTGCACATGCTTAATTCAAGACATATTCACAGACTCTTCAATCAACTAATTACAAGAATTCACTATTAAGCCTCGATCACACCGAATCGAATTCTATGGCCTAGATATCTCAACATTTTTAACACATGTGCATGGTTTCATACGAATAACCTTTGCATCTTAATATCATGTACAACACGTAATAAGAATTTTGAACCATTAATTAGCGGTACGTTTGGGAAACAAACAAAAGAAAGAAGAAAAAGAAAAAGAAAACTACTCCTATTGACTATATTTTCCTTAAGACGGTCGTCATCCATCCATCATAGGGCGTAGTCGCTATCTACAATGTTGGTTCAATGGGACTATTCTTGGTAAAAGAACCTAAAACAAAATCCAAGAAACCCAACATAAAAAATTTCAACCAAACAATTTCGATAGAAAAAGATAAAAATATTAATTTGAAAAATATTTACCCAACACACACAACAACACAACAACAGCTCAAGATTCAGTACAACACCAACATTAATTACAGAACACGAAACACAAAGTCACAAGGTCACATTTAGCACAAGCACAACAAACATAAACAAAACATAAACAAAACATCTAGCACCTAACTACTCCCACCCCACACATAAGCCGAACACTGTCCCCAGTGTTCACATAATTTCAAAATATCACAAAGGTTGGGTGGTGAAACTCCCTGATCAATCAAAGTATTCAACTTCTTCATCAGGTGCTAGTGCTTCATCGCCCATGTCAGAATCGCCCCCGCCGTCCTCGTCCGACTCAACATCTGAGTCCTCCCGGCATGTCTCCTCATCGGTAGGGACATCATCATCCACGGGCTCCACAAATGTGGGCCCCACTCTACATAAAGCTCGGGCATTCTCGTTGAATGGGTAATCCAACTCGAGCTGCCACAGCTCTTCCTCCGTTATGGGCCGTCCTCCGATGCGCAGCTGCAACATCTGCATCCTGTACATACGGGCCATGTACTGATCATCCCGAGCATGTCGCTCAGCTAGTGTGAGCACCGGCCCAAAAGTAGTGTCAAGTGCCTTGGTCTTGGTGACATCCAAGGCACGCCTGTCGATTTATGGGATGTAATATAGGGCCTCCTCCTCAATATTGTGGCCCCTCAGGAATGTGGTAAGCAGACCACTGAACTCGTATGTATACCCCTGATGCAGTTGGGCTCTCATCATGGTGAAGATGATTACCGCCCCAACATTGATTTCTAGCCCCTTCATCAGGGCATATACCAGACAAACTCTATCCCGGGTGACATCTGTCATGTGAACCCCCGGGATCAAGCATGAACACACAATTTTCAACCAAATTCGGGCCTCCCTGTTCATCCGAGAATAGGGAAATGTCTGATGGTATCCCCTCTCCTTGTGCCTACCCCACCTAGTTGTCGATCGAGCTCCACATAAGGTGTGTTTGATGTCCGCATAGGGTGGAGTGATGTTCAGCTGACGGAGAACATGAGCATCTGTGTCCCGCGCTCCTAGGATTGCATTCAAATGGTGGGGTTCAAAAGAGACAACCTGCCCTCTGATTTTTATGGTGTGGCTGCGTAAGGTCAGGTTCCAATTGGCATAGAACTCCCGGATAAGATGGAGATTGCACTCTTTGGGCTCTTCGAAAATGAAGTTAAGCCCAGCGGTGTCAATCCTGTGTACAATCCGCAGGAATTCCTGTGCCAACGGTTCCCGTGCTATCTGCTCCTCTGGGAAGTATTTGGTTTCTTTATGTTTGGCATTACACTTCTTCCCCTCATCGGTCACCCATCTCATTCCGTATTGTCGGCGTTGACCTCTAGGAACCGCTGGTGCTGCCGGAACTGCTGTTCCCAATCTTACCCTCTTTCTACTGGCGCCCGATGTGGATGCGCCCTTGCCCTAGTCCTGTCGGCCTGAAATTGTTCCTGTACATTCAAACATACAGTCCCAATGTTATGCAAGTCATAATTTTCTACAACTAAGGTTGGGCTTAATTGGATCACCCAACACTTAGTCTTTAACCACAATCAACACAATTCGACTAGACATTCCTGATCATGCCATTCTTAGCATTCAACATGCTTAGTGCATTCATATAATTCGATGGGATAATTACTTTGTACTACTCAGACTTCGTACGATGAATAAAAGTTTCTCCATCGATTCAATTACATCATCATTAGAACTTTGCAAATTTTTTTTCAACAACCTATGTAATTCTCCAATTGCATTATCCTGGAAATCCCCCTTCTAACTTAGTATACTCAACATCAATCTCACTACATTTTACTTCACCCAACATGCACAACCCAATTTATCAACATTTCTAAGCATTCAGTCTTTTTCCTATTCAATCCTCAACTCTAGTTATCAATTTCACAATAATTTCGACAAAACATGCAATCATTGAGTTAATCTACTCACAACGATACTATGAACATCACTCAATCATAACTCAATTGATTTCAATCTTATTTCTCACTTAGGGCAAGGTTTAATCACCAAACATGTTCAAGAATCAATAATTTGAGCAATAATAAGGAAAAATTCAAGAACATACCTTTTCTTCGATGAAATTGAAGAAAACTTGAAGATAGTTGCTCATAAAGTCCGTGTCACCTTGGGAGAGAAAGGGAGTTTTGGTGTGGGTTGCAGAGGAAATGAGAGAATAGGAAAAAAATAAAGGAATTGGGGTTAAATTGTTGTATTTTTGCGCGGGTTACTCGGTGACCCGAGGTGACCCGACGCGAAATACACCTCAACATGTCACGGAGTACAATGCGGAGCACTGCCTCCGTGACACGGATCCATCGCGCAGGCATTCTGGATTTTTAAAAATCCGGAATAAGCCTCAACGTGTCACAGAGGGTAACGTGGAGGCCTTCCTCCGTGACACGGAGCCATCGCGCAGGCTCACTGGAATGTGTCTATTTTTATTTTCTTACCTCAATTTTTTTCCTTTACGTTTTCTTTGTATTTTTGCCCTCCGTTCCACCTGAAAATCATTTCACCACAAGAAATTGTTTAGAAATCATAGATTTCAACGCAAAAATTTTTATTTTTATTTTTCTTTGTTTTTTTCTTTTTCTTTTTCTTTTTTTTCAAATAATTCTACTCTTCTATTGTAACACATTCACAGGTTGCCTCCCGTGCAACGCCGTCGCAGCTCGACGCTATTCATGCTCAATCATCCTCTAGAGTGATGGACATCTTCTCTTGAATAACGTCCTCACCGCAATAATGCTTACATCATTGCCCATTCACAAAAAATGTGGCACTTCTATCTTCTTGCCAAAACTCCACTACCCTGTGTGGGGTCATTCTCACCACTTCGAACGGCCCTGACAATTTGGACCTCAATTTACCTGGAAAAAGCTTCAGTCTTCAATTAAATAACAACACTTTCTACCCCGGCTCAAAGATCCGATGCACCATATGCCTGTCGTGCCACCTCTTCATTTTCTCCTTGTAGCATTTGGCACTTTCATAGGCATGCCATCGAAACTCATCTAGTTTGCTGAGTTGCATCAGCCTCTTCTTCCCCGCTAGCTCCGGATCCATGTTCAACTTTCTCATGGCCTAAAAAGCTCGATGTTCCATCTCCACAGGCAAATGACATGCCTTTCCATAGACCAATCTGTACGGAGAAGTCCCAATGGGTGTCTTGTATGAAGTTCTATAAGCCCACAACACATCATCAAGTCTTCTTGACCAATCAATTTGTTGTGTATTCACTGTGTTCTGTAGAATCTGCTTTATCTCTTTTCGACACCTCCACTTGCCCACCAGTTTGGGGATGATACGTTGTTGCTACCTTGTATCGCACCCCATATATAGCTAGCAAATTCTTGAAACTCGCATTCACAAAATGAGCCCCTCCATCACAGATAATAGCTCGGGGTGTCTCGAACCTGGTGAAAATAAGCTTTTTCACAAATTTCGTCACCACCTTATTGTCATTCTTGGGACAAGATGTTGCCTCGACCCATTTAGATACATAGTCAACCGCTACCAAGATGTAACAATTACCAAATGACGGTGGAAACAGGCCCATGAAGTCTATTCCCCATACATAAAAAATCTCCACTTCTAATATCTGCTGCAGTGGCATCTCCTGTCTTCTGCCAATTGTGCCTGTTCTTTGACATCTATCGCACATTTTTACATATGCTATAGAATCTCTAAACAGTGTGGGCCAAAAGAAACCTGACTGTAACACCTTGTGAGCTGTCTGCTCGCCTCCGTGGTGCCTTCCATACAACGATGAGTGACAACTCCTCAATACTTCTGCAATATGGCTCTCTGGGATACATCATCTCATCACTTGATCTGGTCCATGCTTAAACAGATACGGCTCATCCCATATGTAATACCTGCAATCATGTATCAACTTCTTTCTTTGCTGAGTTGCAGCCTCCGGTGGGTAGACTCCACTTACCAGCAAATTCACAATGTCTGCATACCAAGGGATTTCAACTTCCCTTATTGCCAAGAGTTTCTCATTTGGGAACTCTTCTTTGATAATATCACCTTCCTTTATATGAAACCTGCTTTCCAATCGCGATAGGTGATCTGCCACTTGATTCTCGCTCCCCTTTCTGTCTTGAATCTCTAGGTCAAACTCTTATAGCAATGATATCCATTTGATTAGTCTGGGATTTGCATCCTTCTTGTTAAACAGATACCGAATTTCTGCATGATCGGTATACACAACTACTTTAGAACCCACCAAGTAGGACCTGAATTTATCAAATGCGAACACCAATGCTAGCATCTCCTTTTCAGTGACTGTATAATTGACTTGGACTGTGTTTTGCTTGCATAATGAATGGAATGAAAATTTCTATTCTACCGATGCCCTAATACAGCTCTTATAGCCACGTCACTTGCATCACACATTAATTCAAACGGTTGCTCCCAATCTGGAGAAATGAGAATAGGTGCTTCTACCAGCTTCTGTTTTAACTCCTCGAATGCTTTAACCCTATCCTCGTCAAACTCAAACTTCACCTCTTTTTCTAGCAACCAGCATATCGGTCTAGAAATTTTAGAGATTCTTAATGAACCATCTGTAGAACCCTGCATGTCCGAGAAAACTGCGAACACCCTTCACTGACACTGGTGGTGGTAGCTTTTCGATCACTTTGATCTTTGCACAATCGACTTCCAACCCCTTGCATGAAACCTTATGGCCAAGGACGATACCCTCCTTGACTAAGAAATGACATTTCTCCCAGTTGAGCACAAGGTTAGAGTCTTCACCTCGAGCTAGCACCCTGTCAAGATTCTGCAAACATATAGCAAATGAATTACCGAAAACAAAAAAATCGTCCATAAATACCTCGACAAAATCTTCCACCATATCGTGAAAGATCGCTATCATGCATCTCTGGAATGCTGCTGGTGCATTGCATAGACCGAATGGCATCCGCCTTAAAGCATATGTCCCATAAGGACATGTAAAAGTGGTCTTCTTCTGGTTCTCCGATGCTATGGCTATTTGGTTATAGCCATAATATCCATCAAGGGAACAATAATATTCTTGACCTGCCAACCTGTCCAATATCTGATCAATAAATGGGATAAGATAATGATCTTTCCTTATGGCCTCATTGAGCTTTCTATAATCCATGCAAATTCGCCAGCCTGTGACTGTGCGTGTAGGAATCAGCTCATTCATTTCGTTGGTGACCACGGTCATCCCTCCTTTCTTTGGGACACACTGAACGGGACTGACCCATTCACTGTCTGAAATGGGATATACCACACCTGCATCTAGCAACTTAATCACTTCCTTCCTAACTACATCCTTCATCACTGGATTCAACCTCCACTGATGTTGTACAGTTGGCTTTGATCCTTGTTCCATAAAAATCCTATGTGTGCAAAAAGCTGGATTAATTCCTCTGATGTCCGACATTTTCCAACCCATTGCTTCCTTCCACCTCTTGAGGACCACCAATGCCTCACTCACTTGTGCCTCTGTCAGTTTTGCGGAAATGATGACTGGCAAGGTTTCATCTTACCCCAGAAATACATACTTCAGATGTGGAGGCAACGTCTTCAACTCCAATTTCGGTGCCTCCTCAATTGATAGTTTTGGCAATGGTTCCAAGGATCTCATCAACGGCTCAAAGTCTCGCTTCCTGGGAAACCATTTTGGCTCGTTCAGCGTCTGCACCATCTCATATGTAGGATAGTCTCCAAAATGATTGGAGCCCATCAAGGCTCTCTCCAATGGGCCCTGAGAGTCAACAATCTGCAGAATTGCTTCCTGATTTAGCACATTGATCGCTGACAGATCCTCATAAATGGTCAGTAGCTTCATGGCTTTATACACATCAAACACCTCTACTTTGTCATGTGCTTGCAGGTTAGCTTCTCAGCAGCCAAATCAATCAAAGCTCGCCCGGTTGCCAAGAAAGGACGTCCCAAAATAAATGGGACTTACGCATCTGGCTCGAAATCCAAGATAATAAAATCCATCGAAAAAATGAGGGAGCCCACTTGCACTAGCACATCCCCTACAATACCATCTGGTCTGGCCAAAGAACGGTCAGCTAGCTACAAGATCACAGTAGTTGCTCTAGGGCTGCCCAACCCCAACTTCTTAAACACCAATGTCGGCATCAAGCTTATGCTCGCTCCCAAATCACATAATCCGCGAGCTCGAATACTTTGCCTAATTGTAATCTGAATGGTAAAGCTCCCAAGATCCTTGAGCTTTGTCAGCAACCTATTCTGTATTCCGGAAGTGCACTCCTCAGTAAGCGCCACCGTATCATACTCCGTCAATCTACTTTTGTTTGCTAGGTTGTCCTTGATATACTTTGCATATTTCGGCACTCCCTGCAAAACATCAACCAAAGGTAAATTAATGTGTACCTGTTTCAGCACCTCCATAAACTTCTTAAAGCAAGCTTCTTCCTTGTGCTTCTTTAATCTTTGAGGAAACGGGGGTGGTGGTCTTTCTGTCTCCGCTGCCATTTCCTTCCCCCTCACATCATCATGTTCCCCATCTTTTTCCACTGTTCCAGATTGCTGAGGTGATCTTTCTGGTTCCACCTCCTTAATTTGTAGTCCACTCCTTGTGGTCACTGCATTGACCTGCTTGGGATTTGGGTCAGTATCACTCGGTAGTCCTCCTCTGGGCCTGGTATTTTTAGCTCCAACTAGTTGCCCAAACTGGTACTCCAACGCCTTTGTAGGTAACTGCTGAATTTTCATGTCAGCCACTAATTTCCCATAATCAGCCTGCATTTGCGCCTCGTTAGCTATAATTGTTTTGAACATATTGTCAATGATGTTGGGTGGTGGACGAGGTGCATTGTTTCCTCTGTATTGAGACTAAAAATTCTGATGCCCCCCTTGATTTCTCTACATGCCCTGATTCGAACTTTGACCTTGATGGCTATTACTCCCCCAAGAGAAATTTGGATGATTCCTCCAATTTGAGTTGTAATTGTTGCCATATTGTTTATTATTGTTCCTCTGGGCGTTCCCAACAAAATTCACCGAGTCTGGATTTGCACCACAACACTCAGCTGAGTGTTCACTACTCCCACATACTTCACACCATACCTGATGAACTGCATTGACTGGTGATTGTGCTTGATTCAAGTTCATACTGTTGAAGTGGGTGTTGAGTTGATTTTGCAATGCAGCTATCTGTGCAGCAATAGCTGTAAAACCATCCACCTCAAAAACTCCTGCAGCTTTCCTCGTTCCTCCTCGTGTTGAATCCGCATTCCATTTTGGATTTCCCTGTGAAATATAGTTTAACAAAGTGTAGAGCTCCTCATAAGTCTTCTCCAATGCCTGCCCACCAGCTGCTGAATCTAACAGAATTTTAATATGCGGTTCAAAACCCTCAAAAAATGTGTGCACCAACACATCATTAGATTGGTGATGACGAGGACAGTCCCTTAGCATAGACTTGAACCTCTCCTAAGCTTTATACAAATTCTCTCCCTCTCTTTGTTTAAAGCTTAGAATCTGACTTCTATGTCTGGTTGTCTTCCCAGATGGAAAGAATCGTATCAAAAACTTTCTTGCAAGATCATCCCAAGTGGTGATAGAATTAGGTGGTTCAGTTTTTAACCACCTCTTTGCTTCCCCCAATAATGAGAATGGGAATAATGTAAGCCTCAGATAGTCGGATGATACTCCAGGGGGAATGTAAGTGTCACTTATCTCCAAAAAGTTTTGGAGATGTTGTTGTGGATCTTCATGAGGGAGACCTGTGAATTGCCCGTTGGTGTGCAACAACTGCACCATGTTCTGTTTAAGCTCGAACCTCCCTCCTAGCTCTGGTCTGCGAATACTAGATGTAACATTGTTTGCATGTGGGATTTCCACTTCGCGGACCGGCCTTGTTGCCACCTCCTCGGGCACTAAAACTGCCCTCACAAGTGGTAGATTCTGTTGTTGCTCCAGAATTTCCTGTCTTAGCAACTGCAGCTTCTTCTCTAGAGCTTCCCTTCTTTGGCGATGAAATTGTCTCTCCAGCTCTATAAATGAATCCACCAACCCCTTATCTCTTGCCAGCGTTTAGAAAAAAAATTCAATACCTACAAGAGAAAGGCTAAGATCAAGTTGTCTGCACTTATATTAAAATTGTAAACTAACAATAAGAAATTAAATTTACTAATTGCTAGTCCCCGAGAATGGCGCCAAAAAATTGGTCGACTCCAAAACTACACGCAAGTGCACGTGGTCATACAAGTAGTAAAATGGCTTATTTCAAGCCAAGTATCGATCCCACAGGGACTGAACTACGGTATTAATTAACTTAAGCGTCAGTGAACGATATCTCTATGAATGCAAACAACCAAATAAATAATGTTTTATAAGTTAAAATTTACTAAGTAATGAGAATCTAAGTTAAGATTATAATTTGAGTCTGAAAAATAGTAATGAACAAGCTAAGGTTAAGGCAGACATGCAGGGATGTAATTTCTTAATTCACTTCAATCAATCTTCTCTTCGGTTTCTAGTCAGGAATTAATTGCCAATGGATTGGATCTTTCGACTCCTATCCAATTGAAGAATCACAAAACCTTATTCTACATTTCTGTGATATAAGAATCTCATGCTCTAGCCATACATAACCGATTCCAGAAATGACTAATAAGACCTTCAGATATATTTCTATTCTGAATGTAAATCAATTCTCAATTTTCTCAACTAAAAAAAGATCATATCCTAACAATTCACATCTGTCCAATTTATTTCCTTTTCAAAATCAAAATTGGATTTCTAAGATCTACGTTAACATTGGCGAAACATTAATGCAGTAAAATAAGAATTGATAGAACAACCATTGAAGAAAAGATGAAAACTGAATTGATTAATAATTACATTCCTCTACAATTATCCTTAACCTCAGCAAGAGGTGAATTAGCCACTCATTTGTGGATTAAACATCTTAAAATAAGTAGAATTCATACAAGCAATTGAAATTAAAGAGAAAGAGGAAGAGAATAACCCTAGAATTTTCGTCCTCTCAACTGCCTGTAACCCACGTTCTTGCTCAACCAAGTCAGCCTCTTTAAAATAAAACCTAAGTGTGCTATTTATACTATTGAGAATTTTTCCCGGAATAACAAGCAACGTGGCACAGAGTGCATCACGGAGCACTCCCTCCGTGCCACGGGGGTATCGCGAACCCTTAATGGAAATTGACTCCCAGGTAATTGCACCTCAATTTGGCATGGCTTGCATCGCGGAGCCTTGCCTCCGTGCCACGATGCTATCGCGCACCTTCAGTGGAACTTGAGGTTCCAGGTAATCACACCCAACGTGACACAGAGTGCATCGTAGAGCACTGCCTCCGTGCCACGGAGGTAACGCGAACCTCCACTGGATTTTGACATAATTAATTCATCTGAAGCAGAATGCCTCCGCAATGGTAACGTGACACGGCGCCATCGCGGAGCCCTTATTGTTGTTGCTTTCCCTTGTCATCTTCCACTCCTTGTTTCCAAGTCCATTCCCGCACTTCACCAACATATATATTAGCTTCCAAAATATCCTTTTACCTGCAAAACAACACTAATCATGTTGGTTAGTATAAATTCACGTTTAACTAAAAATCAAATGAGAATGTACACATAACAATAGATAAACAAGTATAAATAAAGCATTTGAGTATCAGTTGGTCATGCAATTCTTCCCAAGATCAAACACTATCATGCAAATCATGTTTTCATATGAAATCAACCTTACCCATAAGTAAATCATAAGGAATTTCAAAACCCTACATAAGAAATCATGAATTTCGAAATTAGGGTTTTGGGTAAATTGGGTGATCTTACTTTTGATTGAAAAGGGACATGAGGTTGAAAGAAAACCCCATCGATAGACCCACATACCTGAATTGATGAATCCCCAACTGAAAAGGATGAACACCACTTGATTCTTAAGGAACTTGAGGAATAACCCTAGGAATATCTTGAGGGATTTGAGAGAATTGATTTTTAAATTTAGAGTGTTAAGAGAGTAATGGGTGATCTAGGGTGAATAATACCTTTAATACACTCTTTTCTAAGTTTAAAACAATATAGTTTAGGACCTTAATGAAATTTTTGAAAAATAGGGAAATGCTAGGTACCACGGATCATACCACAGGTCTTACCAAGCACCCATTGTACATGGTTTCCTCTTATCTGTCCAAGTCTTCATACCTCTATCATTTTGAATTTTTCCACGGGCACAACAAATAGCTCATACGTCTTTCTATGAGTCATTCCTTCAGTTGTCTGATCATTACCTGAGACTCACCTCACTTGCCATGACTCCTGACTACGATTCATATCCCCAACCTACGACTCATGGTTTCCTTCCGTAGCTTACCAGTTCGACTCCTCCAACTTCCAACGACCGTTTATGAAAGACCTGTACCATCTACCCTAACCAGCAAACAACGGCTTCATCCTATGACCCATTACAACCACATATAAGTCGTACCTTAACTTGTTACACTAGACCTTCTTTTGTAGCTTCTAAGCATGACTCCAACCACGACCCGTCAGACCAACCCACGACTCATACCATGAGTCGTTTTGACAGAAAACTATAGATTATTTTGCTGATCACCTTTTGAAATCCTGAACCTAGTCATGGGAACTTTTGGGGTATTACACTATGGCAGCCCAAGTTAACTAGCAGGCGGTGGACCATGTCCAGTAGAATTAAAATGTGGCAGCAACGAGAGTGCCAGATTTCCTCAGGATGAACACACCTGTGTTTTTGGGGTCAAAGGTAGATAAGGACCCACATCAGTTTATAGAGGAGGTTCAGAAGATCAACAAGATTATGGAGGTAACTAGAGAGGAGATTGCATACTTAGACTCCTATCAGCTGAAGGGGGTTGGTCATATATGATTTCGGCAGTGGAAAGAGAGCTAGGGAGTTGGTGTGGTTTACATTGGTAAGGGTGAATTTGTTACCAGTTTCTTGGACAGATTCTTTCCTCAAGAGTTGTGGAAAGCAAAGGCAGCCAACTTCGTTAATTTGAAGCAGAACATAATGACTGTCCAGGAGTACGTCTTGGAGTTTACTCAATTTTCAAAGTATGCACCAGAGATGGTGGTCGATTTGAGGGCTCGTATGAGAAAGTTCATGAATAGGGTGGAAGATTCATTGTTCAAGATGCAGGACCTCTATGTTGATCTGTGATATTGATATATCCCGACTGACCATATATGCCCAACAGATATAGGCAGAACAGATGAAGGAGAAGGAGAGAGAGGCCAAGAGGGCCAAGGCATGGAACTATGGGCATTTCTAGCATAGATCCAATAGTGGACATCGCCCTCAGCCCCAACAGAGGTCATCAGCTCTAGCCCCATCAACAACTACTGTTCCATCCAGTCCCAAACATGACTAGAGGGGTAGAGTATTAGGCTCTAAAGGCCAAGGGAGCATGGCAGGAGAGCGCACCTTCCCAGTTTGTAGGAAATATGGTCAAAACCACCCAGGAGAGTGCTTGTTTGGCTTAGATATTTGATTTGGGAGTGGGAAGCCTAGGCACATGCACAGGGATTATCCTTTGGCTAGGTAGTGCGACAGTAAAGGTCATGCCCCAGACACCACGTTAGTAGCTCCAGCGACTCCCTATCTCAGTCGGTCGCCTCTTCTAGTGTAGCAGGCGGATTGTGTCAGAACAAATTATATGCACTATTATCTCAACAGGAGTAGGAGGTCTCTCCCGATGTGGTCACTAGTATGTTACGAGTATTCCATCTTGATGTGTATGCATTGCTAGATCCAGGGGCTGCTCTATCTTTCATGACTCCTTATATTACTGTTAGTTTCAAAGTTAGTTCCAAAATCTTGTCAGAACCCTTGCTGATAGGTGTATAAAAATTACCGTATCATGATTCTTTAGAAAGTTACCTCAGCCATCTTAGTGGAGTTAGATATGACCGATTTCGATGTCATATTTGTTATGTTTCGTTTACATGTTTTTTATGCTTCAGTCCATTGTAGAACCCTTATGGTAAAGTTTCAATTATCGGGTGAATCGGTCGTAGAGTGGAAGGTAATTCAGTTGTGCTTGTAGGTTACTTTGTTTCTTATCTCAAGGCCAGGAAGATGATTTCCAAGGGTTGTGTGTACTATCTAGATCCGGTCAATGCTTTTATGTCCGAGACCCCGACTCTTCAGTCAATTCTTATTGTATGTAAGTATCTAGAGGTGTTTCCAAATGATCTAGCAGGAGTTCCTCCCAAGTAAGAGATTGACTTTGGTATTGATCTTCTCCTAGATATGCAACCCATATCCATTCCTCCTTACATAATGGCTCCATCCAAGCTAAAGGAGTTGGACGAGCAGTTTATGAATCTCTTAGATAAGGGTTTCATCAGGCCTCGTAAGTCCCTATGGGCTGCTCCAATGCTCTTTGTTAGGAAGAAGGATGGTTCCCTTAGGATGTGCATTGATTATCAATAGTTGAAAAAGATCACAACCATGAATAAATATCTCTTCCTCAGGATTGGTGACCTATTTGACTAGCTTTAGGGTGCTAAGTGCTTTTTGAAGATAGACCCCAGATCTGGATATCATCAGCTCAGACTTAGGGAGTGTGACATTCCTGAGACAACCTTCAAGACTCGGTATGTCAATATGAGTTTGTAGTTATATCTTTTGGACTAATGAATGCTCCTGAAACTTTTATGGACTTGATGAATAGGCTGTTCCAATAATATTTGGACACCTTCGTGATTGTCTTAACAGACAACATCCTCATATACTCATCGAGTGAGGAGGATCATGCCACTCATTTGAGGATCATGATGCAAACTCTCAAGGATCGCCAGCTATTTGCTAAATTCAGCAAGTGTGAGTTTTGTATGAACTCAGTAACATTCTTGGGTCATGTTGTGTCTTGTGAGGGTGTTCAAGTGGACTCTCAAAAGATAGAGACGATGAAGAATCAGCCTAGACCTATCAGTCCTACAAATATTAAGGGCATCTTATGTTTAGCTGGCTACATAGGAGGCTTGCAGAGGGATTTTCATCTATTATAGCACCATTGACTAAGTTGACCCAAACGAAGGTAAAATTTTAGTGATCAGATTCTTGTGAGAAGAGTTTTCAAGAGTTAAAGACTTGACTCATTTCGGCTCTAGTACTAACCCTACCGGAGGGCACAAATGGTTTCATTATGTATTGTGATGCTTCTAGGGTTCGTCCTTGTTGAGTGCTGATGCAGCTTGATAAGGTCATTGCATATGCCTCTAGGCAGCTTAAGACTCATGAGAAGAATTATCTGATACATGAACTAGAATTGGCAGCTGTGGTGTTTTCCTTAAAGATTTGGAGAATCTATTTATATAGGGTGAATGTGGGTATGTTCACGGACCAAAAAAGCCTTCAGTACGTGTTTACTCAGAAAGACCTGAATTTGCGGCAAATGAGGTGGTTAGAGCTTCTGAAGGACTATGACATGAGTGTCCTTTATCACCTGGGCAAGGCCAATATAGTGGAGGATGCTCTTAGTAGGTTGTTCATGGAGAGTGTCTCTCATGTCGAGGATGGGAGAAAGGAGTTGGTGAAGGATGTCCATAGGCTTGCTTGTTTAAGGGTTCGCCTTACAAATTCAATGGATAGTGGTGTCATTATTCAAAATGGGTCGAAATCTTTGTTGGTGATGGAACTCAAGGATAGGTAATATGAGGATCCAGTCCTAGTGAAGTGGAAGAAAGTAGTGCGGAATCAAAAAGTGGAGGTTTTCTCCCATGGGGTAGATGGTGTACTCCGATATCAGGGCCAATTATGTGTGCCGACTGTATATGACTTGAGAGAATGGATGTTTTGGTACTCTATCCATCCAGGTACCACCAAGATGTATCATGGTCTAAGGGAACTATATTGGTGGAATATCATAAAGAAGGACATAGTGGAGTTTGTGGCTAAGCGACCGAATTGCCAATAGGTGAAAGTTGAGCATCAGAGACCTGGATGTTTGCTTCAGGATATTAGCATTCCTACTTGAAAGAAGAGATCAATATGGATTTCTTTACAGGCTTTCCTCATACAAACCTACAATATGACTCTATATGGGTGATTGTGAACAGGTTGACCAAATAAGCCCATTTCCTACCCGTCAAAACTATCGATTCATCCGAGGATTATGCTAGATTGTACATTGGGGAGTTGGTTCGATTGCATGGAGTTCCTTTGTCTATCATCTCGGATAGGGGTACTCAGTTCACCTCTCAGTTTTTGAGGTCATTTTCGAAGGGACTTGGTACTCTGTTGAAGCTTAGCACAACTTTTCACCCGCATACAGATGATCAGGCCAAGTGGACCATTTATACTCTTGAGGACATGTTGACAGCATGTGTGATCAATTTAGGGGTGGTTGGGATTATCACTTGCCTCTCATTCAGTTTGCTTACAATAATAGTTATCTTTCCAACATTCAGATGGCTCCACTTGAGGCTCTATATAGGAGGAGGTGTAGTTCACCTATTGGCTGGTTCGAAGTAGGTAAGGCTACGTTGATTGTTCCATATTTAGTCCATGAGGCTATGGAGAAAGTTCAGCTTATTAGAGAGAGGCTGAAAATATCTCAAAGTCATCAGAAATCTTATATGGATATTAGGAGGAGAAATCTTGAGTTTAAGGTTAATGATTGGGTGTTTTTGAAGGTATCTCCCATGAAGGGAGTCATGAGGTTCAGTAAAAAGGCATAGCTTAGTCCCCGATATGTTGGTCTTTATAGGATTCTGAGGTGACGTTGCAATGTGGCATATGAGTTGGAGCTACCATCAGGGCTAGCCTCGGTGCATCCAGTTTTCCATGTATCTCTACTGAAAAAGTGCATTGGCTATCCAACTTTAGTTGTTCCTATAGAAAGCATTTGTGTGAAGGATAGACTTACCTATGAGGAGGTTCTGGTTGAGATTCTTGATCGTTAGGTTCAAAAGTTTAGGAACAAGGAAGTAGCTTCAGTGAAGGTCTTGTAGCAAAATCATCTTGTTGAGGGAGCTACATGGGAAGCCAAAGCAGATATAATGGCTAGATACCCACATCTTTTCCCTTCCGGCTCAGTTCCAGCATGAGGTATCAGTTTCGCTTTTGGTTCTCTATTTAGTTTCATGACAAGTTCATGCCTCTCAGTTCCTTCCATGGTATAGCATTAATGTATGCTTCATGAATTTAGTTTAATCATGTAAATTAGTCTAGAGTCAGTCACTCTATCAGTTTTCAACTATTGTTGTCCAGTTTTGGGAGGTGCAGTTCTTTCCCTAGACTTATAGTATGCCTAATCTACACTCAAGGATGAATGTTCCCAAGGGGGATATAATGTAACACCTCAAAAGTTCCTAGATCAAACTCGAGGACTGAAAAGAAAAAAATAGAAAAAATCTGCACCAGCGCATAGAACGAGTCATCAGATGATTCATTAAGTCACCTGACGAATCGTTGATTGACCCGTTAAGTGATGCTAAGTTAGGAAAAATGTTGATTTTCCAGGAGACTCCATGGATTGAGAGACGAGTAGTTACGTCTCCCCATAAGTCGTGAAGTGACTCGTTAGGTGTGATGGGTGATTGAAAAACTTGAGATTCAGAGGGTTAGGAAAAGTGGTGAAGTGATCCATTAAGTGTAACGACAACAGTCAAGAGGAGGTGTCAAATCAAGATAAAAAAAATTGGAATTATGGCTAGTGGCAATGGAAGGAGTTGAGGATCCGTCAAGTGATCTAACGAGTCATTAGGTTACACGTTGGGTATGGCAGTGTTACTTTCCTGTCGGATCATTAAGGGTTTTTTCTTCATTTCCTAAGTTCCTAACTCCTAAACTAAGTCGTTTTGAGCATAATAAGAAGGATTTTAGAGGGTTTTATTCATCCTAAGCCCTCATTCTACTCCTAACACTCTCATTAGAAGATCAAGCTCTCAAGTGAAGCAAGGGTTCTTTATCTCCATCCTCTTCAATCTCACTTAAGTATCATACCCTAGCAAAAATTCCAGTAAAGCCACATATGTGGGGTTATCAATGAGGGATTTCTTCCTGCCTCATCCCTTTTTTTAATTGAAAAAATGATTTTCCCAAATCCCCATGTCCCAATTCAAAATTCTAGTGTTGGGTTGGATGTTGCCGAAACTCCGTCATGTTCATCTATGAAATTAGTTGCTCCTTTATCCTATACATGTTCCTATAATTAGAGTTTCATGTTTCTATCAAGTCTTTCATGAAATTATGAATTTTAACTTTCAAGCATGGTTATGAATTCCTAGGTTATAGTTGAATTGAGTTAGATTCTATGATTTGCTTGTGAATTCATGTCCCTCAAGTGTTATATTATGTTTTATGATCATGATGCATGATTTTAACAAGAAACTTTCATGAATTTATGAATTTCAAAATATGGTGATTTTCTCAAGTATGCATGGTTTTCATTAAATAAATCAACTTTATGTATCATGGACAATTGTGGCATTATTTTTCACGGCTAGTTCACATATGTCAAGTATGACTATGATTTCATGATTTTTAACTAGCCCATGCGAGATCAAGTATGTTTTCATGATAATAATTATCATCTATGTGCATATTTTTTAGAGTAGTGTCTAGCACCGAGTAGACTAGGGGTTCAGGTGAACCCTGAGTCTCATAACTATGAGTCATCGTAGGTATATATTCATATATGGGGCCTCGCTAGAGAGTGTTCCCCGAGCCGGATGGGGCTCACGAGTGATATCATGCCTTATCGTTCTTGGCAAGGCTTAGGACGGCTCTGCTCACTTGAGCGACATAGTTGGTGCATCATGTAAGCTCTATCATGATGGTGTCGGTTATGACGAAGCCTCCCATTGTTCCTCATGTTTTAGTTACTAATGTTCATGTCTTATGATATTATGTTTTATAGCATATATGACCCATTGATTAGTTAATGAGTTTTCACTTATTTTTTCATGTATAGAACACTGTCTGATTTCTATTTCTAAACCTCGGGTCATTATGTGCAGCTTATGGGGTACAATTGATGATTATGCATATTTCATATATATGGCCTTTAGAATGTTGTCCTTACTCTTATGATCCATCTTGATTTATATTCATGATTTCAAACTACCATTTACTAGCATGTTTTACTTTCTCTACATATTCAGCACATTCAAAATACTGACCACATACTCTATGCTATATCATCTTGTGATATAGGTTAGGGTGATGCTTCTCAGACTTGCTGTTAGCTCGCCCCGCTCAGACCATCTCAGTTCCCAGTCTTGGTGAGTCCTCATCATCTGAGGACGTTTATCAGTTTTATTGTCACGTCTTGTTTTAGGTTCAGACTTTAGAGAGCTAGTTGGAGGTGTTGTCCAATCAGCTCATCTTATTTCTAGAGGCTTTTAAGATAAACATATAGTAGATGACGTAGTGTTGTGATATTTTCACTTTTACTTATTCTTTAGGTTACATAGATTTCCTCTTATCCATGCTTACGTTTTAAATTCCGCCTTAATTCATGCTCTTGAGTTATTATGCATGCGCTAAGGGTTAGTTTATGGCCATTCATGGTTCTAGATCAAATGTCTCAATCTGAAGTCTCAGCTCGGACCGTGACAAAATATGCTAATAAACATAACATCACAAGACATGAATATGAGTAACTGAAAACATAAGGTACAATGGGAGGCTTCGTCATAACCAACACCTTAATGATTGAGCTTACTTGATGCCCTAGCTATGCTCAAGTGGGAAGAGTCATCCTAAGCCTTGCCAGGGCGAAGAACGATGAAGGCGTGACATCATTGGTGTGCCCTCTGGTGGGAGAAGCACTCTCTTTAGAGGTCCCAAGTATGAGTATATACCTACGGTGGCAGGTAGTTATGAGACTTGGGTCCTCGGAATCCCGGGCCTACTTGTGCTAGAAACTACTCCCAAACCATGCATATTGCTCATAATCATATTCTCAAAACATAACTTAAATTTATTTCTTAGGAGTCTTGGCTCAATATATCTCTGTGAAATTGATCTTATAAGCATTGGCAAAAATCATGATAAAAAATATGTGACTTTACATAGGCTTGCCCAAAACGTGAAAGCATATATACTTGAATAATGCTTCATAACTCAAATTCATGGAATAATAATGTTAAGCTGATAAACAATCAGGCATACTTTGATAATTCATCATTCTTGAAATCATGTGTTCATTATCTTGAAATTCATGAATCATGAATAATACGGCACAATCCTTATAAACTGTAAATCATGAATAAATTTAGAGTCAAATCTGCCCTAATAGATATAAATCATCAATTGAAACATGAGAGACTTGAAATCACAGAATTGGAATGAAATTGGGCATGAGGGTGAAAGAATTTCCTCCATTCATAATCTTACATACCTGGGCTTGAGTGAATCCTTGCTAGGGTATGTTTCCCAAAAGAATTTAGGGAAGAAGGAGGACCTTGATGCTTGATGGTCGAGAGGGTTTTGATCTTCAACTTGGAGTGTTGGGAGTAGAATTATGGATTAGGATGATTAAAACCCTTAAAAACACCTTTTAGGAGACTTAAAATGACTTAGTTTAGAAGTTAGAGACTTAGGAATTACGAAAACACCCTTAAAAACACAAATGGAAATTACTCACTGCCAGACTCTACGACCCACATGACGGTCCGTTGGGTTTTCTAACAGGTGATCGTCTGACTAGTTGTCACTGGCTGTTTTTTCTCTAATTTTCTAATCTTACCTTAACGCCTCAATTGGCGATTAATCGGGTCACTTAACGGGTCGCTTAACCAGTCATCAAGACTCATTGAAACTCAGCTTTCAACCATTTTCATGCACCTAACGGGTCACGTAACGACCCATAAAGTGACATAATGGGTCATTTGACAACTCGTTCTGTGACCTGACACAGTTTTTTCTATTTTCTCTATTTCAGTCATTGGGTATGATCTTAGCGACTTTTGGGGTGCTACAAAAGAGGTCCATAATCCATTGAGTGAAGAACGGACCATATTTCCAGAAGACAGTCCATAAATTTAAAGGCAAATCCTTAAGGAGACAGGAGCCAATTCTAATCGACGAAGCAAGAGACATATTGTTATGCCCCGAGACTACACCCTGGATGTAACACGGTACTTGAAGTCACAAGTGACCCCAAGTCAACCCCTAGTCTATCATACACTGGTATTCTAAGTAATACATGTACAACGTAATTTGATATAATACATAATAGCATTTATGAAAATTAAAACTGAATATAGAGATTTAAAATACCTGAGAATCTGAAATCAAGTATGTTCTGAAAGCCATCTAACTGAGGAGTTGCTGGGAAAAGCCCCTAGCTAACTCTAAGTTTAACTAAAAATAATAACTTAACTGAAAAGAAGTAAAACAAGGCCGACGGATGATGAGGACTCACACTTCAGTTGCAGTGGAGGAGGATCTGAATCACAACGGGTAAGGATGCTGAGTGTGGGAACCTGCAGCTATATCATGAAACGATACAACATAAAAGTATGCGTCAGTACTTTGAATGTACTGAGTAAGTGAGAGAAAACATATCTGAATATAATGTCTGAACTGAAATGGCACCCAATGATCAACAGGTAAGCTGAGCTAAACTACCGATGTAATCTGAAATGGTCAAGATGATCCTGTCTGATGGTCAAAGACCTGCCATAAGTCTGAAACACTGAGTCTGAGATACTGTACTGAACTGTGCTACTTATTCTGAAACTAGACTGGACTAACTAGTGGGAGAGTCCATAACCTACATTTCACAACATGAGCTAGACGTGGAGTCCGATGTATACACCCCACCGGAGGACCCAATATACCTTGCCAGGGTATAAAGGCATGAATTTGGTGATCACAAAAGTCTGGGGCCAAACAGGCCAAGTAATACTGTAACCTATGCTGGCAACGTAGTTCTGGGAACCTGGGTGCGCTGGAACCCTGACACGTTCGGTGCTAAGTCCTACTCCCACTGGAAACCTATACTGAACTGCTAGGTTGATAGCTCGAAATTGCAGTCCAAGACTAGTTAGGGACATATAACTGATAGTACCCTGAGAGTCTTATAGGACCAGATTTTGAAATTGGGTTCTAGACTGGTCCGAGCTTCTTATCTGGAAATGTCATAACCGTTTAAGAACAAAATATAAACTGAAGTGGGATCCTGGAGCTGGTCAGAGCTGTATATATCTAAAATTTCATGACCGCCTAATGGACCAAAACTAGATTCTGAGTCTGATTTTGATAATTGAGAGACACCACTGACACCTCAGAAAAAGACTTAAGTCAAACTGATCAGTTGACACTTTCTGAATAGTGTTGAAGAGGTTCTACGTTCTAACTAAACTAACCACTAAACAACTAATAGAGAACACAACTCAATCCAACAACAAGAGAATTTCATAATATGACAAAATTTCAAGAATTTAAAGGGATTTCATTCAACAAGGGTAAAAATGATTCTCCTCAATGGAATAATTTCTCACACATATATATAATAAGAATTACTAGGATATTAGCCAGAAACATACTGTGCAAAATAGACGGATTAAAATATGCAATAATCTTTACTCAAAAATTTAGGGTTGTAAAACATCTTGGAAAGAACAACAACAACAATTTACTTATGAATTGATGAAGATCATATGAGTAATAAACATTGATGATAACCCAATTGAATTTAACGAAACCTAACATGAAGATTTATTCATATTCGAAGAAATCAAGGCTAAACTAATAAGGAATTTTTGGGAGGGTTTTGGGGGACACAAGGGAAGGACGGTTCCTTTGTTAAATTCCCACATACCTAACTAAAATCCTTCCGGAGAAGAAGCTTGAACTGCTGCAAGAGATAAGAAGCCTAGTCTTGCTTGGAGGGTTCTTGAGAGGAGAACTTTTGATTTTTCTGAGAACTGAGAGTGGGGAATGAGGAATGAACCATTTTCCCCCACTAAAACGTCTGAAATTAACACTAAAATGATGTAGTTTAAATCTTGGGAGAGTAGGAAATTACTAAATAGCCCTTAGAAATTTGCTGGGAAAAACTGTCAAGTGCCCCTAATGGGTGTCCTAACGGGTCGTGGTGACTGACCACGACTTATGGTCACTCTCGTCAGGTACACTTCCTGGGATCCTCAGTAGGTTCCCACGAGGGACCAAACGAGTCATGTTCACCAGTCATAGACCACACTATCTCATTTTGGAGATTTAATGCGAAGTCCAGTAACGAGTCACCTAACGAGCCGTTGGCACATATGACTACTCGTTGTGACACTCATCAGGTACACTGGCCAAAAAACTAAATAAGGCTGATAGCAGGAAACATAACGATTTGTTACTAGGGATCACATCTCGTTGCCCCCACTCGTCATGTACACTGGTCACATAAATATATTTCCAACTTAGGCCTGACCACGAGTGACTTAACGAGTCGTGGTCAGTGTCCACGACTAGTGAAGTCCCTCGTTGAGTACACTGCCTTTCTTCCCCAAAATCTAAAACCTCTTGATCTTGGGCAGAATTTCATGCCCAAGTGATACTCAAATGCTTCATTTCGACATGATTGTCTATCGTTATTATGTACATTCTCATGTGATTTGTAGTTAAATGTGAATTTATACTAACCAACATGATTAGTGTTGTTTTGCAGGTAAAATGGAATTTTGGGAAGCTAAGATACATGTTAGTAAAATCGAGAATGGACTTGGAAACAAGGAGTGGAAAAGGACAAGGAAGAGCAGCAAAAATAAGGGCTCCACGATGGAGCCATGTCACACTACCATCGCAAAGGTATTCTGCCTCGGGTGAATTAAATTTGGCAATTTCCAGTGGAGGTTCGTGTTACCTCCGTGACACGGAGGCAGTGCTATGCGATGCACTCCGTGTCACGTTGAGTACAATTACCTGGAACATCAATTTCCAGTGAAGGTGCGTGATAGCACCGTGGCACATTGGCCAGACTCCGCGATGCAAGCCGTGGCATGCTGAGGTGAAATTGATGAGGAGCCGAATTCCAGTGAGGGTCCACGATACCTCCGTGGCACGGAGGGAGTGCTCCGCGATACACTCCGTGCCATGTTTCTTGTTATTCCGAGAAAAATTCTCAACAGTATAAATAGCACACTTAGGTTTTATTTTAAACATTCTGACTTGGTTGAGCAAGAACGTGGGTTACAGGCAGTTGAGGGGACGAAAATTCTAGGGTTCTTCTCTATCTCTTTCTCTTTTATCTCAATTGTTTGTATGAATTCTACTTATTTGATGATGTTAAATCAACAAATGAGTGGCTAAATTCACTTCTTGTTGAGGTTAAGAACAATTGTAGGGGAATGTAATTGTTAATCATTTCAGTTTTCATCTTCTCTTCAATGGTTGTTCTATCAATTCTTGTTCTTACTGCATTAATGTATTGCCAATGTTAATGTATATCTAAAAAATTCAATTTTGATTTTGAAAAGGAAAGAAATTGGAAAGATGTGAATTGGTAGGATATGATCTCTTCTTAGTTTGGGAAATTGAGAATTGATTTACATTCAGAATAGAAATATATCTGAAAGTCTTATTAGTCAATTAAGGAATCGGGAATGTATGGCTAGAACATGAAATTCTTTTATCACAGAAATGTAGATTAAGGCTCATGATTCTTAAGTTGGATAGGAGTCGAAAGTTCCGATCCGTAGGCAATAATTCTTTACTAGCAACCGAAGGAAAGATTAACTGAATTGTATTGATAAATTAATTCCCTGCATGTTCGTTTTAACTTTAGCTTGCTCATTACTATTATTCAGACTCACTTTATAATTTTGCCTTAGATTCTTATTAATCAGTAAACTCAAACTTTCAAGATCTTATTTATTTGGTTGTCTGCATTCTTAAAGATATAGTTCATTAACACTTAATTTAATTAGTACCGTAGCTCAGACCCTATGGGATCGATACTTGGCTTTATTTAAGCTACTTTATTACTTGTTCGACCACGTGTTGTGTGTAGTCACCACAACACCGAACAAGTTCTTGGCGCTGTTGTCGGGGATTGGCAATTGGTAAAATTATTTTCTTAGTGTTAGTTTACAAATTCTACATAATTGCTGACAACACGCTGGCAAGAGACAAGGAGTTGGTGGATTCATATATAGAGCCAGGAAGACAATTTCATCGTCAAAGAAGGGAAGCTCTAGATAAAAAGCTACAGTTGCTCAGGCAGACAATCCTGGACCAACGACAGAATCCACCACTTGTGAGGGAAGTTCTAGTGCCCGAGGAAATGGCAGTTAGGCCGGTTCGCAAAGTGGCAATCCCACATGCTAACAATGTTAGATCTAGTATTTGCAGACCAGAGCCAGGAGGGAGGTTTGAGCTTAAACAGAACATGGTGCAATTGTTGCACACCATCGGGCAATTCACAGGTCTCCCTCATGAAGATCCCCAACATCTCCAAAACTTTTTGGAGATAAGTGATACTTACATTCCCGCTGGAGTATCATCCGACTATGTGAGGCTTACATTATTCCCATTTTCATTATTGGGGGAAGCAAAGAGGTGGTTGAAAGCTGAACCACCCAACTCTATCACCACTTGGGATGATCTTGCAAGAAAATTTTTGATAAGATTCTTTCCATCCGGGAAAACAGCAAGACTTAGAAGTCAGATTCTTAGTTTTAAACAAAGAGAGGGGGAGAATAGGAATCAATCTTGGGAAAGGTTCAAATCATTGCTAAGGGATTGTCCTCACTATCACCAGTCCAATGATGTGTTGGTGCATACTTTCATAGAGGGTTTGGAACCCCACACAAAAATTTTGCTAGACTCAGCAGCTGTGGGACAAGCATTAGAAAAGACTTATGCGGAGTTGTATACTTTGTTAAATCGTATTTCACAGGGAAATCCAGAATGGAATGCGGACTCTTCAAGAGGAGGAACAAGGAAAGCGGCATAAGTCTTTGAGGTGGATGGTATTACAGCTATTGCTGCACAGATAGTTGCATTACAAAATCAACTCAACACCCACTTCAGCAATATGAGCTTGAATCAACCACAAGCCCCAGTTAATGTAGTGCAGCAGGTTTGGTGTGAAGTATGCAGTAGTAATGAACACTCAGCTGAGTGTTGTGGTGCAAATCCAGATTCAGTGAACTTTGTTGGGAGCGTCCAGAGAAATAATCACCAGCAGTATGGCAATAATTACAACTCAAATTGGAGGAATCATCCGAATTTCTCTTGGGGTAGTAATAGCCATCAAGGACAGAGTTCAAATCAGGGTGTGTAGAGAAATCAAGGGGGCAGCAGAATTATCAGTCTCAATACAGAGGAAATAATGCACCTCCTCCACCACCCATCAACATTGAGGAAATGTTTAAAACAATGATAGCAAACCAAGCTCAAATGCAGGTTGATTATGTGAAATTAGCGGCAGTCATGAAAAATCAGCAGTTAGCTACTAAGGCGTTGGAGTACCAGTTTGGACAACTAGCTGGAGCTCAAAAAACCAGGCCTAGAGGAGGACTACCTAGTGACACTGACCCTAATCCCAAGCATGTCAATGCAGTGACCACAAGAAGTGGATTACAACTCAAGGAGGTGGAATAAGAAAGACCACCTCAGCAATCAGGAGTAGTGGAAAAAGATAGGGAGCATGATGATGAGAGGGGGAAGGATAAGGCAGTCGAGGCAGAAAGACCACCACCCCCGTTCCCTCAAAGATTAAAGAAACACAAGGAGGAGGCTTGTTTTAAAAAGTTCATGGATGTTCTTAAACAGGTACACATTAATTTACCTTTGGTTGATATTTTGCAGGGAGTGCCTAAATATGCAAAGTATATCAAGGACATCGTAGCCAACAAAAGCAGATTGACGGAGTATGCTACGGTGGCGCTTACTGAGGAGTGCACTTCCCAGATTCAGAATAGGCTGCCAACAAAGCTCAAGGACCCTTGGAGCTTTACAATTCAAATCACAATCGGCCAAAGTATCAGAGCTCGCGGACTATCTGATTTGGGAGCGAGCATAAACTTGATGCCGACATTGGTGTTCAAGAAGTTGGGGCTGGGCAGTCCTAGACCAACTACAGTGATCTTGCAGTTAGCAGACCGTTCTTTGGCCAGACCAGATGGCATTGTGGAGGACGTGCTAGTTCAAGTGCGCTCCCTCATATTCTCGGTAGATTTTATTGTCTTGGATTTTGAGCCGGATGCGGAAGTTCCATTTATTGTGGAACGTCCTTTCATGGCAACCGGGAAAGCTTTGATTGATGTAGCTGCAGGCCAGCTAACTATGCGAACGCATGACAAAGGGGAGGTATTTGATGTGTATAAGGCCATGAAGGTTCCAGCCATCTATGAGGAGCTATCAGCAATCAATGTGCTAAACAAGGAAGAAATTCTTCAGATTGTTGATTCTCAAGATCCATTGGAATGAGCTTTGAGAGGCTCCGATCATTTCAGAGACGGGAATACTTATGAGATGGTGCAAATGTTTAATGAATCAAAGTGGTATCTTAGGAAGCAAGACTTTCAGCCATTGATGAGGTCCATGGAACCATTGCCAAAACCATCTATTGAGGAAGCACCAAAACTGGAGTTGAAGACGTTGCCTCCACATCTGAAATACGTCTTTTTGGGGGAAGATGACACCTTGCCAGTCATCATCTCCGCAGAATTGACAGAGACACAGGTAAAGGATGCATTGGTGGTTCTAAAGAGGATGAAGAAAGCAATGGGCTGGCAAATGTCAAACATTAGAGGTATCAATCTAGCTTTTTACACACAGAGAATTTTCATGGAGGAAGGAGCAAAGCCAATTGTACAACATCAGCGGAAGTTGAATCCGATGATGAAGGATGTGGTTAGGAAGGAAGTGATTAAGTGGCTTGATGCAGGTGTGGTCTATCCTATTTCAGACAGCGAATGGGTCAGCCCCGTTCAGTGTGTCCCAAAGAAAGGAGGGATGACCATGGACACCAATGAGAAAAATGAGTTGATCCCTACACGTACAGTCACAGGCTAGCGGATTTGCATGGACTATAGAAAGCTCAATGAGGCCACAAGGAAAGATCGCTATCCTATCCCGTTTATTGATCAGATATTGGACAGATTGGCTGGTCAAGAATATTATTGTTTCCTTGATGGCTATTCTGGCTATAACCAGATAGTCATAGCATCGGAGGACCAGGACAAGACTACTTTCACATGTCCTTATGGAACATATGCTTTCAGGCGGATGCCATTTGGTTTATGTAATGCACCCGCCACATTCCAGAGATGCATGATAGCGATCTTCCACGATATGGTGGAAGATTTCGTCAAGGTATTTATGGATGATTTTTCTATGTTCGGTAATTTGTTTGCTACTTGTTTGCAGAATCTTGACAGGGTACTAGCTCACTGTGAAGAATCCAACCTTGTACTCAACTGGGAGAAATGTCATTTCTTAGTCAAGGAGGGTATCGTCCTTGGCCATAAAGTGTCTTGAAAGGGGTTGGAAGTCGATTGTGCAAAGATCGAGGTTATTGAAAAGCTACCACCACTTGTGTCAGTGAAGGGTGTTTGTAGTTTTCTCGGACATGCAGGGTTCTATAGACGGTTCATCAAGAACTTCTCTAAAATTTCTAGACCAATATGCAGGTTGCTAGAAAAAGAGGTGAAGTTCGAGTTTGATGAGGATTGTGTCAAAGCATTCGAAGAGTTGAAACAGAAGTTGATAGAAGCACCTATCCTCATTTCTTCGGATTGGGAACAACCGTTTGAATTAATGTGTGATGCAAGTAATGTGGTTGTAGGAGCTGTATTGGGGCAGCGGAGGAATAGAATTTTTCATTCTATTTATTATGCAAGAAAAACACTGGACACAACCCAAGTCAATCATACCGTCATAGAAGAGGAGATGCTAGCATTGGTGTTCGCATTTGATAAATTCAGGTCCTATTTGGTGGGTTCTAGAGTAGTGGTGTATACTGATCATGCAGCGATTCGGTATCTGTTTAAAAGGAAGGATGCAAAGCCCAGGCTGATTAGATGGATCTTGTTGTTACAAGAGTTTGACCTAGAGATTCGGGACAGAAAGGGGAGCGAGAATCAAGTGGCAGATCACCTATTGCGATAAGAAAGTCGGTCGCATGTGAAGGAAGGTGACAACATCAAAGAAGAGTTCCCGGATGAGCAGCTCTTGGCAATAAGTGAAGCTGAAATCCCTTGGTATGAAGACATTGTGAATTTGCTAGTGAGTGGAGTCTATCCACCGGAGGCTACGGCTCAGCAGAGAAAGAAGTTAAGACATGATTGTAGGTATTATATTTGGGATGAGTCATACTTGTTTAAGCAGGGACCGGATCAAGTGATGAGAAGATGCATCCTGGAGAGCAAGATTGTAGAAGTATTGAGGAGTTGTCACTCTTCATTGTATAGAGGGCACCATGGAGGCGAGCGGACAGCGCACAAGGTGCTACAGTCAGGTTTCTTTTGGCCTACACTGTTTAGAGACTCTATGGCATACGTAAAAATGTGCGGTAGATGTCAAAGAACATGCACAATTGGTAGAAGGCAGGAGATGCCATTGCAGCAGATATTAGAAGTGGAGATCTTTGATGTATGGGGTATAGATTTCATGGGCCCGTTCCTACCGTCATTTGGTAATCGTTACATCTTGGTGGCCTTTGATTATGTATCAAAGTGGGTTGAAGAAATAGCTTGCCCCAGGAATGGCAACAAGGTGGTAACAAAATTTGTGAAAAAGCACATTTTCACCAGGTTCGGGACACCCCGAGATATTATCAGTGATGGAGGGGCTCATTTTGTAAATGCAAGTTTCAAGAATTTTCTAGCTAAGTATGGGGGGAGCCACAAGGTAGCAACAACATATCATCCCCAAACTAGTGGGCAAGTGGAGGTGTCGAACATAGAAGTAAAGAAGATTCTACACAAAACAGTGAATGCACAACGTAGTGATTGGTCAAGCAAACTCGACGATGCGTTGTAGGCTTATAGAACTGCGTACAAGACACCACTTGGGACTTCTCCGTTCAGATTGGTCTATGGAAAGGCGTGTCATCTGCCTGTGGAGCTAGAACACCGATCTTTCTGGGCCGTGAGGAAATTGAACATGGATCTAGAGCTAGCGCGGAAGAAGAGGCTAGTGCAACTCAGCGAACTTGATGAGTTTCGTTGGCATGTCTATGAAAGTGCCAAGTTCTACAAAGAGAAAACAAAGAGGTGGCACGATAAACATATGGTTCATTGGATCTTTGAGCCAGGGCAGAAAGTATTGCTATTCAATTCAAGATTGAGGCTTTTTCCAGGAAAATTGCGGTCCAAATGGTCAGGGCCATTTGAGGTTGTAACAATGACCCCGCACGGGGCAGTGGAGTTGTGGCAAGAAGATAGAAGTTCCACGTTCTAAGTAAATAGGCAGCGATGTAAGCATTATTGGGGTGAGGACATTATTTGAGAGAAGACGTCCATCACTCTAGAGGATGATTGAGCATGAATGACGTTGAGCAACGATGGTAAATCAGGCGTTGCACGGGAGGCAACCCGTGAAATTGTTGTAATAGATGAGTAGAACTATTTGAAAAAAAAAGAAATAGAAAAGAAAAAGAAAAAATAAATAAATAAAAATTTTGTTTTGTGTTGAAACCTATGAATGCTAATCAATTTCTTGTGGTGAAGTGATTTTCAAGTGGAACAGAGGGCAAAAATGCAAAGACACGCAAAGGAAAAAATCGAGGTGAGAAAAATAAAAATTGGCACATTACAGTGAGCCGAGGCGATGGCTCCATGTCACGGAGGGGGTGCTCCGTGTTACCCTCCGTGACATGTTGAAGAGTGTTCTGGATTTTTTAAAAATCCATAACACTGGCGCGATGGCTCCATGTCATGGAGGGGGTGCTCCGCGTTACCCTCCGTGACACGTTGAGTGTTGTTTTGCGTCGGGTCACACCGGGTCGCCGGGTAACCCGCGCGAAATATCACTTTAAAACCCTGATTTCCCTCATTTATTCCCTTATTTTCCCTTCCCTCCACTACCAACACCCCAAATTCCCTTCTCCCCCAATGTGACACAGACTTAGGAATCGATTTTCTTCAAGTTTTCTTCAATTTCATCAGATTAAAGGTATGTTCTTGAAATTTACCTCATTTTTGCTTAAATTTTCGATTCTTGAACATGTGTAGTGATTAAACCTTGCCCTAAGTGAGAATTAAGCTTGAATTCATTTAATTTATGATTGATTGATGTTCATAATATCGTTGTGAGTATATGAACTCGATGAATGCATGTTTTATTGAATTTTTGCGAAATTGGTAGCTAGGGTTGGAAATTGAATAGGAAGAAGACTAAAATTGTTTGAAATGTTGAACAAAATTGGGTTGTGCATGTTGGGCGAATTGAATTATGTTGTGATTAATGTTGAATATTATCAGTAGACAAGGTATTTTCGGGAGAATGAAATTGGTGACTTGCATAGGTTATTGAGAACAAAAATTTGGCTAACTGCTATGATGTTGAAAGTGAATCGATGGTGACAATTTTATTCATTGAACGAAGTTGAGTAGTACATAGTAATTGTTCCATCGATTGATATGAATGCACTAAGCCGGTTGAACGTTAAGAATGAGGAAAATCATGAATGTCTTGTCGAATATTTTTTATTGTGGCTAAAGATTATGTGTGGGGTGACCTAATTAAACCCAACCTTAGTTGAAGCTAATTGTGACTTGAATAACATTGGGACTGTCTGTTTGATTGTACAGGAACAATGTCTGGCAGGCAAGACAACGGAAAGGGCGCATCCACATCGGCTGCCGGTAGGAAAAGGATAAGATTGGGAACAACAATTCCAGTAGCACCAACGGTTCGAGAGGCCAACACCGACAATAAGGAACCCGATGGGTGACTGATGAAGGGAAGAAGTGGTATGCAAAACATAAAGAAACCAAATACTTCCCGGAAGAGCATATAGCACAAGAACTGCTGGCACAGGAATTCCCGCGGATTGTACACAGGATTGACACCGCTGGGCTTAACTTCATCTTCGAAGAATCCAGGGAGTGCAATCTCCATCTCATCCGGGAGTTCTATGCCAATTGGAACCCGACCCTCCGCAGTCACACCGTCAAAATCAGGGGGCAGGTTGTCACTTTTGAGCCCCATCTCCTGAATGCGATCTTGGGGGCGCGGGACACAGGTGCCCATGTCCTTCGGTAGCTGAACATCACTCCACCTTATGCGGACATCAGACGCACTCTATGTGGAGCCCGTTCGACAGCACGGTGGGGTAGGCATAAGGAGAGGGGCTACCATTAGACACTGCCCTACTCTTAGATGAACAGGGAAGCCAGGATCTGGCTGAAAATTGTGTGCTCATGCTTGATCCTGGGGGTGCACATGACAGATGTCACCCGGGATCGAGTGTGCTTGGTGTATGCCCTGATGAAGGGACTTGAAATAGATGTTGGGGCGGTGATCATCTCCGCCATGAAGAGAGCCCGAATGCATCAAGGGCACAGATACGGGTTTGGTGGTTTGCTTACCACGTTCCTGAAGGGCAATGATAACGAGGAGGAGGCCCTGAATTACATCCCACAGATTGACAGGCGTGCCTTGGATGTCACCAAAACCAAGGCACCTGACACTACTCATGGGCTGGTGCTCACACTAGCTGAGTGACATGCTCGGGATGATCAGTCTATGGCCCGCATGTACGGGATGCAGATGTTGTAGTTGCGCATTGGCGGGAGGTCGGCAATAGAGGATGAGTTGTGGCAGCTCGAGCTGGATTACCCATTCGGCGAGAATTCCCGAGCTCTATGCAGAGTGGGGCCCACATTTGTGGAGCCCATACATGATAATGTCCCCACCGATGAGGAGACACGTCGGGAGGACTGAGATGTTGAGTCAGATGACGACAGCGGGGGCGATTCTAATATGGGAGACGAGGCAATGACACCTGATGAAGAAGTTGAATACTTCAATTGATCAGGGAGTTTCACCACCTACCTTTGTGATATGTTGAAATTATGTGAACATTGGGGACAGTGTTCGATTTTAAGTGTGGGGTGGGAGTAGTTAGGTGCCAGTTGTTTCATTTTTGTTTTTGTTTATGTTTATGTTTTGTGTTGTTGTGCCTGTGAAAAATGTGACCCTATGACTTTGTGTGGTGTGTTTGTAATTAAGTTGGTATTTTAATGAATGTTAAGCTGTTATATGCTGTGTTGAGCTGTTGTTCAATGGTTGTTGTGTAAATATTTTTGTTTTCTATCGAAATTATTGAAAATTTTAAAATTTTTTGTTAAATTTCTTTTATGTTGGGTTTCTCGGCCTTTGTTTTCTGTGCTTTTACCTAGAATAGTCCCATTGAACTGAAGACGTAGACAGTGACCGTTCCCTATGACGGATGGATGACGACCTTCTTAAGGGAAATGTAGTCGATAGGAGTAGTTTTTTCTTTCTTTTCTTTCTTTTGTTTGTTTCGCAAATGTGTTGCTACTTCATGGTTTGGAATTCTTGTTACATGTTGTTTATGATATTAAGTTGCAAAGGTGATTCGTATGAAAGCATGCGAAAGTGTAAACATGTTGAGATACCTAGGCCATAAGTTTCGGTTTGGTGTGATCGAGGCTTAATAGTGAATTCTTGTAATTAGCTGATTGAAGAGTCTGTGAATATGTCTTAAGTTGAGCATGTGCAATGAGTGTGAGGTGTGGTTTCGATTATTCCATGCTATTGTGAAGTGTCTAGAACTTGCCTGGTATGTGTACTGAACGAAATGAAGGATGTGCATTGTAGGAAAGGATGTAGGCATTTCTTTGATTAAACCGAAAGTTTCTCCATTATCATACCTACCTTGAATGTGCATCCTAGTTATCCCCATTGAGCCTTTAGCCTATTTTTTTATTTCTTTGAAGAGGTACAAACTGAGCTTAATCCCTTCTTTTCATTAGCCGTGAATTTGATCCAAAACTCTTAAGCGCTCAAGAAAAATAATTTTCCCACAATGTAAAGGAGTACAAAGTGTGAAATGGAAGGAAAAGCAGAAGTGGTGAAAGTTAAAAAAAAGGTCAAAGGTGCACTTACTGAAATTAAATAAAATAAAGATGTATAACAACTCTTTGCTAGTAAGTCGAGTGTGCTTAAAGAAATTGGAACAAAAACAAAGAAAAAATTTCTTCAAAAATGGGAGGATGAAGGAAGAAAAAAATGGTCGTAATGATGGTGGGATGTATTGAAAAGCGCTTAAGGAAGCTAGTTGCTATTATTGGTTAGCCCATTATTTGCTAGTTGCTCAGCTTACATTACAACCCGTTAAGTCCTACGTGATCTTACATCACTCGTCCTTATATTAGTGGAGTAATACACTAGAGGCAAGCCTATGGTTCATGACATGATGCATGTGAATTCTTTGGGAGAAAGAGCAAAATTGTATTCCTATACCCCTACATGTAGTGCTTTGGAAATCATATGATAGCAAATAGGGTATTTCTCTTGTGTTGTGAGTGCACATGCTTGACGAGAGATTAATTTCGTGTCGGATGTCTTGATCAGTTGATGTGCACGAGTTTGCCAAGATCAAGAATTGATTCTTGAGCTTAAGAGATCTTAATGTGATGTACTTCATTGTATTGATGAGATCATGCATGTTTTCTTGATGATTTTGCTATATTAAATAATCGGTATAGCCGTAGCTTGAATTGTTGAGCTAAAGTAGCTATGCGTGAGTGTCAATTGCATGAGATGTGAGAATATTGTTCGAGGACGAACAAGGTTTTAAGTGTGGGGTAAGTGATCTTGGGCAGAATTTCATCCCCAAGTGATACTCAAATGCTTCATTTCGACTTGTTTGTCTATCGTTATTATGTACATTCTCATGTGATTTGTAGTTAAATGTGAATTTATACTAACCAACATGATTAGTGTTGTTTTGCAGGTAAAATGGAATTTTGGGAACCTAAGATACATGTTGGTAAAATCGGGAATGGACTTTAAAACAAGGAGTGGAAAAGGACAAGGAAGAGCAGCAAAAATAAGGGCTCCGCAATGGAGCCGTGTCACGCTGCCATCGCAGAGGTATTCTACCTCGGGTGAATTAAATTTGGCAATTTCTAGTGGAGGTTCGCGTTACCTCCATGACACGGAGGCAGTGCTACACGATGCACTCCGTGTCATGTTGAGTACAATTACCTGGGACATCAATTTCCAGTGTAGGTGCACGATAACACCGTGGCACGTTGGCCATGCTCCGCGATGCAGGCCGTGGCACGCTGAGGTGAAATTGCGGAGGAGCCCAATTCAGTGAGGGTCCGTGATACCTCCATGGCACGGAGGGAGTGCTCCGCGATACACTCCATGCCACATTGCTCGTTATTTCGGGAAAACATTCTCAACAGTATAAATAGCACACTTAGGTTTTATTATAAACATTCTGACTTGGTTGAGCAAGAACGTGGGTTACAAGCAGTTGAGCGGACGAAAATTCTAGGGTTCTTCTCTATCTCTTTCTCTTTTATCTCAATTGTTTGTATGAATTCTACTTATTTGATGATGTTAAATCAACAAATGAGTGGCTAAATTCACTTCTTGTTGAGGTTGTGAACAATTGTAGTGGAATGTAATTGTTAATCATTTCAGCTTTCATCTTTTATTTAATGGTTGTTCTATCAATTCTTGTTCTTACTGCATTAATGTTTGGCCAATGTGAATGTATATCTAAAAAATCCAATTTTGATTTTGAAAAGGAAAGAAATTGGAAAGATGTGAATTGGTTGGATATGATCTCTTCTTAGTTTGAAAAATTGAGAATTGATTTACATTTAGAATAGAAATATATCTGAAAGTCTTATTATTCAATTAAGGAATCGGGAATGTATGGCTAGAACATGAATTCTTTTATCACAGAAAGGTAGATTAAGGCTCATGATTCTTAAGTTGGATAGGAGTCGAAAGTTCTGATCCATAGGCAATAATTCTTGACTAGCAACCGAAGGAAAGATTAACTGAATTTTATTGATAAATTAATTCCTTGCATGTTCGTTTTAACTTCAGCTTGCTCATTACTATTGTTCAGACTCCCTTTATAATTTTGCCTTAGATTCTTATTAATCAGTAAACTCAAACTCTCAAAATCTTATTATTTGGTTGTCTGCATTCTTAAAGATATAGTTCATTAACACTTAAGTTAATTAGTACCGTAGCTCAGTCCCTGTGGGATCGATACTTGGCTTTTCTTAAGCCACTTTACTACTTGTTCGACCATGTGCACTTGCGTGTAGTCACCACCGCACCAAACACCTCCTACTCATGGCTCATCTAACGAATCGTGGGGTCACTTAACGAGGTGTTGGGTGGGTCATCCTGTAGCTTTTATGCAACTTTTTCCATATTTCTAGATTTAAGTCCCGAAATTAGATTTTGGGTTTCTGGGGCAGTACAATATCTCCCCCATGGAAACATTTGTCCTCGAATGTTAGAAAACACACAGGAGAGCAGAAAATAACAATCAAAGTTCTAGATACTATTTTTTAATTCCAAAACTGTCGGAACAACTACCTCTGTTTCAAAATACATAACTGAACTAAATTCTCCTTTCATACATACATTCAAAAACATAAAAGAGACTTGAACACCTGAACTGAGTCATGAAAACTAAATTGAGTTCTAGGGTCAAAACTAATATCTCAAACTGTGCTAGAGCCGATAGGGAACAAATATGGGTATTTTCCCATCATATCTTCTTCGGCCTCTCATGTAGCTCGTTCCACTTGTTGATTCCTCCATAGAACCTTGACTGAAGCTATCTCCTTGTTCCTTCGCTTACGAACCGGACGGTCAAGGATCTGGACTGGTACTTCCTCATATGAGAGACTATCATTTATTCCTACACTGTCCAATGGCACAACTGAGTTTTGATCTTTGATGAACTTCTTCAAAAGTGACACATGGAAAACTGGGTGTACAGCTATTAGATCTGAAGGTAATTCTAACTTATAGGCTACATTGCCGATACGCCTTAAAATTTTATAAGGTCCCACATATCTTGGACTGAGCTTTCCTTTCTTTCCAAACGTCATTACCCCTTTTATGGGTGAAATTTTTAGGTATACCTAGTCATCAACTGCAAACTCAAACTCTCTTCTCCGCACATTGGCAAAAGATTTTTGATGTATCTGAGCTGTTTCAACCTTTCACAGATGAGCTGAACTTTCTGCATTACCTCATGTACTGAGTCAGGCCCTATCAAGGTAGCTTCACCAAACTCGAACCACCCTATAGGCGATCTACACCTTCTCCCATATAATGCTTCAAATGGGGCCATCTGAATGATAGAGTGGTAATTGTTGTTGTATGCAAACTCGATAAGAGGCAGATGGTCATCCCAATTTCCCTTGAAATCGATTGCGCATGCTCTTAGCATATCTTCTAGTGTCTGAATAGTTCACTCAGCTTGCCCATCTGTCTGCGGGTGAAAAGTTGTACTGAGCTTGACCTGGGTGCGTAGTCCCTTTTGAAAGGATTTCCAAAAGTGTGAGGTGAACTAAGTTCCTCTGTCTGAAAATCATAGATAAAGGAACTCCATGGAATCTGGCTAAATATCATATGTAAGTCTGGCATAGTCCTCAGATAAGTCTGTGCTTTTAACAGGAAGGAAATGAGCTGACTTAGTCATCCGATCTACTACTACCTAGATTGAGTCATGCTACTGGCGAGTCCGAGGTAGACCCGTAATGAAATTCATATTTACTTCCTCCCACTTCTATGTGGGTATACTGATATCTTGAGTCATGCCTCCTGGTCTTTGATGCTTCACCTGGACTTGCTGGCAGTTCGGGCACTTGGATATGAATTCAGCAATGTCTCTCTTCGTGCCGTTCCACCAGTAAATATCCTACAGACCGCGGTACATTTTTGTAGAACCAAGGTGAATGGAGTATCTAGAGCTTTGTGTCTCAGTAAGTATCAACTATCTCAACTTACCAACATCCGGTACACACAACCTGCCTTGGTGACAGAGCACCCCATCTCTCCCTTGGGGGAAAGCTTCTATTTCTTTTCTGAGGAATGCTCCCTTAAGCTTATGTAAGATGGGATCCTTATCCTGTCTGGAATAGACTTCAACTACCAAGGATGAATCTAACCCTCTTTGCATTACCAAACCACCTTCGGCTGAATCCACCAACTGTACCCTTAACCGGGCTAGTCTATGAACATCTTTTGCTAACTCCCTTTTTCCATCCTCAATGTGAGCCACACTCTCCATAGACCGTCGGCTTAGGGCATCAGCCACCACATTGGCTTTACCCGAGTGATACAACACACTCATGTCATAGTCCTTTAGCAGCTCCAACCACCATCTCTGACGAAGGTTTAGGTCCTTCTGGCTGAACACATACTTCAGGCTCTTGTGATTTGTGAACACATCTATATGGGCCCCATAAAGGTAATGTGTTACACCCCGTAAATTTTAAATGAATAAATAGCCTAATGGCATGTTGGTTAAGGGATTTAGGGAAAAAAAAGAAGGGGAAAGTCGGTTTTTTTTCAAATATAACAATAATTTCCATAAAACAGAGGGTATAGCCAAGTTAAGGCAAAACCCACGACATTTATATATATTTCCTTCCGATTACGCTACGAAATGCGGTCTAAACTCCGTTCGGGCTTAGATACCG
The DNA here is from genome assembly GCA_035772735.1 of Datura wrightii. NCBI lineage: Eukaryota > Viridiplantae > Streptophyta > Magnoliopsida > Solanales > Solanaceae > Datura > Datura wrightii. The sequence continues at coordinate 60,894,435 of JASDFA010000016.1, read as the reverse complement.
AGGTATAAAGCTGCAGAGAGCAATCCTACGGAGTTGGTTTCGTGAAATTTGGCAGGCGAAATGTCTTGCTACCGAGGTAAAGTACATAGAATTGCTTTAAATTAGTACCAATGTGTTCCTAGCCTTGCAGTGAGCATTTATCCCTTCTGGATTATGGAGGAATAACGAGTTTTTGACCGTTTTTCGATAAGTCGAAGTTTGGGATAAATATATATCAAAAGTGATAATTTCTCCCGGATATTAATGTATTTAGTTCTAATTGACATATATGTAAATGCAGTTGGGAGAAATAGCTAGAGTACTGACCGAGCTTCGTCCGTTAGTCGGATAAACCGAAGTTAAGGTATGTAAAGCCAGTTTCTTTAGCAAGTTAGTAGTTTTAGCCTTGTATAGCACAGTAAACTCCGTAGTAGAACTCCCGGAGTTGAATATTGACTATTGTGCAAGTTCGGTAAATCTAGTTTGCGTTGTTATATCGTACTCAGTCCGAAAGTTAGTAAAGCATGCGCCAAAATGGCAAGTTAGCATTCCAGACTTAGTATAGCCCAGTATGTGATTAGCAAGCATGTTTCTAGAATAATATGACAGATATTCAGAATAAGAGTTAGTAAAGTAAAATCAGATAGTTAGATAGTATCTTGGCTACGGATTAGCCATACAGACAGATGATATCTTGGCTACAGATTAGCCATGTAGTTAGATAAAGATCACAGATTCAGTATAAAGCAGTATGAGAATCAGTATAACACAGAAAGAGATCAGAATAAGAAATCAGAATTCAGATAGTGTTTTTCAATTTAAACGTGCTTGTTATATATATATATATATGTGTGTGGGGGGGGGGGGGGGGCGCTTATTGTTTGTTGAGACTTGGTTGTGTTGTGAGGGAACCCTTGTGAGGATCCTCGCCACCCCTGGGTTGGTAACTATGTCGCCCACTAAGCGGGTGGGTTTATGTTACTCCAAGGAGTGGCATGCCGTCCCCAGTTTTGACGAAGATGGGATGAAGCTTTCCCCATATCAGGCTGATCAGCATTACAGTACAGATAGCTTTGTTGTGCGCAAGCGCCCAGGGAACAGATTCAGATATAGTTACAGTTACAGATATAGTATGGGAGTCCTCCGGACTCAGACACAGTTATTTATATCAGAGGCGATAGCCCGAGTTGGAGAGCCGGGGGGCCGGCAGAGGTGCTCGTAGTTAGCAGATGAGTGGAGTGTCTTATTTTTGGTTGGTTTTGACCCGGGTAGGGGTATATAGATTGTTTGCTTGCTTGGCGCCATCCGGCTTATGGGGGTTGGTATTGGCTCTTGTTTGCTATATATATATATGTATTTATGTGCTATATATTAGTTAATAGACATCAGGCGGCCGTGTCTACAGGTACGCTCCTACCCTACCATAGTACAGAAAGTCTGATTCAGTTTAGATCAATTCTTACAGATTCAGTTATCTCCTACTATTCAAAATTGCTAGTTATGTTATTTGTATTCAGTTTGCTTTGCATACTCGGTATCAGTGGTACTGACACCCGTGGGGGAGCTGTATTGCTTGCCTGCAGGTACACATAGATGAGGAGTCGATCCCTCGTGATTCAGTCAGCAGAGTTATCAGCTCCTATCCTCTGGAGCTAGACAGTCGGAGGTTGCTCCTATTTCCTTTTTGATTACAGTTTGGGTAGGTCGGGGCCCTATCCCGACCATTCTATTATTACTTAAGGCTTGCAGTCTGATGTTTCACTTTGGTGGTGGAGCCGGTCGTGTGGGGCCGTGCATGTATATATGTGTTTAGTTGTTGATGTTGGCCGCGTGGGCCCTTCTTCTGGTTATAGTTAGTGACTTTGTCGGTCACAAATGTGAATAGCAGTTGCTTCAGATTATAGTGTCATCGTTTCAGTTAGTTGTTGTGCATTGTAGGTGGCTATAGGCCTAACCAGCCGGGGGCTATATTTACAGCCGCTACATAGCCAGTTCGTTTCTTGAAATAGAGCCAGAGTCTAGCAGGCACCAAGAGCCCGTCATACCCCCCAAGGTGGGGTGTGACAAACTTGGTATCAGAGCAGTTCGTGTCCCAGGGAGTCTGCAAGCCGTACTAAGTAGAGTCTTGTCTATGGATGTGTTGTGCAGCACATACTATAGGAAGGAGGCTGCGAGGCATAATAGGATGGTTACCCTTCTTTCATACTCTCCATAGCACAGTACAGTATAGGGTTGGTTCTTTTGAAACTTACCACCCTCTTTGTCTACAGATACTATGGCAGATCACTGGCACCCTGCTACAGGCAGGAGATTAGATACAGCGGCAGGCGAGGGCACCAGCAAGATCCCTCACTTACAGCCAGACTCAGACCGGTTTGAGGGCGATACAGAGGTGTCATCTCGACCGTCCCAGCAGTCTCTGCCTCGTCAGGTACCATTTGAGGCAGCACCGCCTCCCATAGCTCCTGCACCCACTTCATCTGATCAGGAGCTATGTAGTGCAGTGGTTATGTTAACCCAAATGCTAGCTACTCAGCGTCATCCAGTACCACCTGCAGCAGCAGAATCTCTAGGTGGGCCAGGTAGTTCCAGGGTTAGAGAATTCTTGGCATTGGGACCCCCGCAGTTCACTGAGTCAGATCAAGCAGAGGACCCCCAGGATTTCCTAACTCAGATGTAGAGAATTTTCTGAGTTATGCATGTGACCCCTACAGAATCAGTTGAGATGGTAGTGTTTCGGTTGTGGGACATAGCTGTATTATGGTACGAGAGTTAGGAAAGGTCTCGAGGGAGAGATGTTGCCCCTCCGACCTGGTCCAGCTTCTCGGAGGCCTTCCTGGACCGTTACTTGCCACGGGAGACCCAGCAGGCCCGGATGGATCAGTTTTTGCATTTTGAACAGGGGGCGAGGAGCGTAAGAGTATATGCTTTACAGTTTGACTCCTTAGCCCGCTATGCTCCAGCCTTTGTGGACACTATGCCGTCCAGAGTTCACAGGCTTATTATGGGTCTAAACCCAGAATACATTGAAGCATGCATGACAACTACGTTACGAGAAGATATGGATATTGCCCGTGTACAGGCCTTTGCCCAGACCATTTAGGGCCTTAGACAGTGGCAACAGGGCAGTAGACAGACAAATTAGGAACAGCGCCGCAGAGACAGATCAGATGATATGCAGAGGGAGGTTCAGAGAGGACCCAGGCCCCGGTTGTCAAACAGACCCCCTAGACCCCCACCTCTACCACAGCAGCAGCGAGGTAGATTTGTTCGTCGAGGGCAGTCAGAGTCTAGTGGCAGTTCTCAAACAGTAGATTCCCCGCAGCCAAGGAGGGGAGAGCAGAGCAGATTCACACCATCACCCTGCCTTAATTACAGCCGACCTCACGCCGGAGCTTGTAGATACGACTCCTCAGGATGTTATATTTGCGGGCAGGAGGGGCACCGGATGAGAGATTGTCTGGCCAGGGGGCAAGAGAGCAGAGATAGTCAGGACAGGGGATCCGCAGGGCCACGAGCTCCAGCAGCCTCAGCAGGGCGTAGGCCCTCAGGTTCAGTAGGTAGAGGCCGAGGTAGATCAGGAGCCTCTAGTTCAGGTACGGGCTCAAGGCGTACCTACGCATTACCAGGGAGACAGGACTCAGAGGCATCTCCAGACGTAGTGACAGGTATGATGACTATATGTTCATGCCCTGCTTATGTACTCATTGATCCAGGGTCCACACTGTCATATATTACCCCATTTGTGGCTCGAAAGTTTAATGTCGCACCAGAGTTATTACAGCAGCCCTTTTCAGTATCCACACCCTTCGGTGACCCTATTACAGCTAGCAGAATTTATCGAGGGTGTACAGTAGAGGTTGTTGATCGTCAAACTACCCTAGATCTGGTAGAGCTTGAAATGATTGATTTCAATGCCATTATGGGTATGGATTGGTTAGTGTCATTCTATGCCAATGTAGAATGTTGGACCAAGACGGTCCGATTCTACTTTCCAGGAGAGGAAGTGCGAGAGTGGAAGGGCAGCACAACTACTCCAAAAGGTAGGTTTATTTCCTACCTTGAGGTGAGGAAATTGATAACTAAGGGATGTATCTACCACCTAGTCAGGGTTCAGGATGTTCGGGTAGAATCTCCGACACCTCAGTCTGTTCTGGTGGTGAATGAATTCCCTGATGTATTTCCAGAAGAGTTACTTGGTATTCCCCCAGAAAGGGAGATAGATTTTGCAATTGATTTGCTACCAGGCACTCAGCCCATATCAATTCCTCCATATCATATGGCACCTGCTGAACTCAGAGAGTTAGCTGAAAGATCTGCTAGACAAGGGCTTTATCAGGCTGAGTACTTCACCATGGGGTGCGCTAGTTCTATTTGTGAAAAAGAAGGATGGCTCGCTCTGCATGTGTATAGATTACCGGCAACTTAACAAAGTTACAGTAAAGAATAAGTATCCGCTTCCTAGAATAGATGATTTGTTTGATCAGTTACAGGGGGCCAGATATTTCTCCAAGATTGACTTGCGGTCCGGATATCATCAGGTTCGAGTTCGTGAAAGAGACATTCCCAAATCAGCTTTCAGGACCCGATATGGACACTTTTAATTCCTAGTTATGTCCTTTGGGTTTTCTAATGTCCCAGCAATATTCATGGACCTGATGAATAGCATTTTCAGACCATACCTGGACCTGTTCATGATAGTGTTTATTGATGATATTCTGGTGTATTCTCGCTCTGAAGCAGATCACCAGGCTCATTTACGGATAGTGCTCCAGATTCTCAAGGACCATCAATTATATACTAAGTCCTCCAAGTGTGAATTCTGGCTGAACTTAGTAGCCTTCTTGGGGCATATTGTGTCGGATGCTGGTATACAGGTGGACACACAGAAAATAGAGGCGGTCAAGACATGGCCCATACCTACCACTCCGACCAAGGTCCGCAGTTTCCTGGGTTTAGAAGGGTATTACTGGAGATTTGTTGAAGGATTCTCCCTTATAGCAGCACCTCTGACAAAGCTGACACAGAAAGCAGCGAAATTTTAGTGGACGGAGGCATGTGAGCAGAGTTTTCAAGAGTTGAAAAACAGATTGACCTCCGTCCCAGTACTAGCATTGCCAGAGGGAACAGATGGGTATGCGGTGTATTGCGATGCTTCAGGTATTGGACTGGGTTGTGTGTTGATGCAGCATGGAAAGGTAATTGCTTATGCTTCCAGACAGCTGAGGAAGCACGAAAAGAACTATCCGACCCATGACCTGGAACTGGCCGCAGTGATCCACACTCTGAAAATCTAGAGGCATTATCTGTATGGTGTTCATGTAGACATTTTTATAGATCATAAAAGCCTGCAGTACATTTTCACACAGAGGGAGTTAAATCTGCGGCAGCGTCGCTGGTTAGAATTGCTGAAAGATTATGACATAAATATTCTCTACCACCCAGGAAGAGCTAATGTAGTAGCAGATTCCCTCAGCCGTAAGTCAATGGGGAGTTTAGCGTATTTGCGACCCGAGAAGCGGGAATTAGCCAAGGAAATTCATCAGCTAGCTGGTTTAGCCGTTCGAGTAGTAGAAACAGAAAATAACAGAGCGGTGATTCAAAACTCTACTGTGTCATCGTTAGTTACAGAGGTAAAGGAACGGCAGTACGAGGACCCTGACTTAGTCCAGCTCAGAGATAGAGTTCAGAAAGGTAAGGAGCTAGATTTCCAAGGGACTGAGGATGAAGTGCTGCGTTGTAAGGGCAGCCTATGTGTCCTGAATGTTTCAGGGCTTCGCCAGCATATCATGCATGAGGTACATTATGCTCGCTATTCCCTCCATCCAAGAGCAATGAAAATGTACCACAACATCAGAGACATCTACTGGTGGCTAGGTATGAAAGCTGAAATAGCTGAATTTGTATCTAGATGTCCTAACTGCCAGCAGGTGAAAGCAGAACACCAGAAACTGGGCAGTCTGACACAGGATATAGCTGTGCCTTTGTGGAAATGGGAAGCGATAAATATGGATTTTGTAATAGGGTTACCCCGTACCAGATGCAGAAACGATTCTATTTGGGTAATCGTTGACAGATTAACAAAATCAGCCCATTTCCTACCAGTACGAACTACATTCTTTGCTGAGGATTATGTTGAACTGTATATCAGAGAGATAGTCAGATTGCACGGTGTTCTGGTGTCTATTATCTCAGATAGAGGAGCACAATTTACAGCGAGATTCTAGCAGTCGTTCCAGAGAGGCCTGGGGACACAGATTAACTTAAGTACAGCCTTTCATCCTCAGACAGACGGGCACGCAGAACGTACTATCCAGACGCTCGAAGATATGCTACGAGCGTGTGTACTAGATTTTGGGGGTAGCTGGGATGAGCATCTGTCGTTGATTGAATTTGCCTATAATAATAGTTATCATTTAGCTATCCAGATGGCGCCTTTTGCAGCATTATACGGGCGGAAATGTAGATCACCTGTTGGCTGGTTTGAAGCGGGGGAGACAGCGCTGATATTATTCGTCAATCAGAAGAGGCGGTGAGGCTTATCAGAGAACGCCTACTGACTGCTCAGAGCCGCCAGAAGTCTTATGTCGATATGCGGCGTAGAAATTTAAAATTTGCAATGGATGACTGGGTATATTTGAAAGTGTCTCTGATGAAAGGGGTGATGAGATTTGGCAAGAAAGGCAAGATTAGCCCGAGGTTAATTGGGCCATATCAGATTCGGCGAAGAATAAGCCGAGTAGCATACGAATTGAACTTTCCCCCAGAATTAGAGTTTGTTCACCCAGCATTCCAGTATCTATGTTGAGGAAGTTTGTAGGAGACCCTTCCACAGTTGTTCCAGTTCAGGATTTCCAGGTCACAGAAGAGTTAGCATATGAAGAGGTTCCAGTAGCTATCTTAGACAGACAGATTCGTAGATTGAGAACTAAAGATATTGCGTCTGTCAAGGTATTGTAGCATTACAGGAACCGAGAGGAGATGACCTGGGAAGCCGAGGAGGACATGAAAGCTAGATATTCCCACTTATTCCAGGCATAGGCAAACAGGAGGTATGTTAGAACTGTTTTTCCTTATGAATGCTTATATTTCATATATTAAAGCAGGCGATTGATTATAGACAGTTATATATGAATATTATTATATCGTGTGGAGTACCTGTATTGGGCTTTTCTGCTTTTCAGGAATTTTGAGATAGTCCATAGTACAAGGGAAACTCTGCCGAAATTTTTCCAGGGATAAGTCAGCCAGTTAAGATTTCTATAAGTCAGAATGTCATTCGAGGATGAATGTTCTTAAGGGGGGGAGGATGTTACACCCCATAAATTTTAAATGAATAAATAGCCTAATGGCATGTTGGTTAAGGGATTTAGGAAAAAAAAAAGGGAAAGTCGGTTTTTTTTCAAATATAACAATAATTTCCAGAAAACAAATGGTATAGACAAGTTAAGGAAAAACCCACGACATTTCTATATATTTCCTTACGATTATTCTACGAAACGCGGTCTAAATGCCGTTCCGACTTAGATACCGAGGTATAAAGCTGAAGAGAGCAATCCTACGGAGTTGGTTTCGTGAAATTTGGCCGGTGAAACATCGTGCTACCGAGGTAAAGTAAATAGAATTGCTTTAAATTAGTACCAATGTGTTCCTAGCCTTGCAGTGACATTTATCCCTTCTGGACTATCGAGAAATAACGAGTTTTCGACCGTTTTCTGATAAGTGGAAGTTTGGGATAAAAATATATCAAAAGTGATAATTTCTCCCGTATATTAATGTATTTAGTTCTAATTGACATATATGTAAATGCAGTTCAGAGAAATAGCTGGAGTACTAACCAAGCTTCGTCCGTTAGTCGGATAAACCGAAGTTAAGGTATGTAAAGCCAGTTTCTTTGGCAAGTTAGTAGTTTTAGCCTTCTATAGAACAGTAAACTCCGTAGTAGAACTCCCGGAGTTGAATATTGAGTATTGTGCAAGTTTAGTAAATCTGGTTTGCATTGTTATATCGTACATAGTCCGAAAGTTAGTAAAGCATGCGCCAAAATGGCAAGTTAGCATTCCAGACTCAGTATAGCCCAGTATGTTATTAGCAAGCACGTTTCTAGAATAATATGACAGATATTCAGAATAAGAGTTAGTTATGTAAAATCAGATAGTCAGATAGTATCTTGGCTAAAAATTAGCCATACAGACAGATGATATCTTGGCTACAGATTAGCCATGCAGTTAGATAAAGAATACAGATTCAGCATAAAGCAGTATGAAAATCAGAATAATACAGAAATAGATCAAAATAAGAAATCAGAATTTAGATAGTGTTTTTCAGTTTAAACATTCTTGCTATATATATATGTGTGTGTGTGTGTGTGTGTGTGTGTGTGTGCTTGTTGTTTATTTAGACTTGGTTGTGTCGTGAGGGCACCCTTTTGAGCGTCCTCGCCGCCCCTGGGTTGGTAATTGTGTCACCCACTGAGCGGGTGGGTTTACATCACTCCAAGGAGTGGCATGCCATCCCCAGTTTGGACAAAGATTGGATGAAGCTTTCCCCATATCAGGTTGATCAGCATTACAGTACAGATAGCCCTATTGTGCGCAAGCGCCCAGGGAACAAATTCAGATACAGTTACAGTTACAGATACAGTATGGGAGTCCTCCGGACTCAGACACAGTTATTTATATCAGAGGCCATTGCCCAAGCTGGAGACCCAGGGGGCCGGAAGAGGTGCTCGTAGTTAGCAGATGAGTGGAGTGACTTATTTTTGGCTGATTTTGACCTGGGTAGGGGTATATAGATTGTTTGCTTGCTTGGCACCATCCGGCTTATGGGGGTTTGTATTGGATCTTGTTTTCTATATATATATATATATATATATATATATGTGCTATATATTAGTTAATAGACAGCAGGCCGCCGCGTCTAAAGGTACGCTCCTGCCCTATCACAGTACAGAAAGTCTAATTCAGTTCATATCACTTCTTACAAATTCAGTTATATCCTGCTATTCAGAATTGCTAGTTATGTTATTTTTATTTAGTTGTATTCAGTTTGCTTTGCATACTCGGTACCAGTGGTACTGACGCCCGTGGGGGCGCTGTATTGCTTGCCTCCAGGTACACATAGACGAGGAGTCGATCCCTCGTGATCCAGTCAGCAGAGTTATCAGCTCCTATCCTCCGGAGCTAGACAGTCGGAGGTTGTTCCTATTTCCTTTTTAATTACAGTTTGCGTTCCCGACCATTCTATTATTACTTCCCAGATGCTTGCAGTCTGATGTTTCCCTGTGGTGGTGGAGCCGGTCGTGTGGGGCCGTGCATGTATATATGTGTTTAGTTGTTGATGTTGGCCGCGTGGGGCCTTCTTCTTGTTATAGTTAGTGACCTTGTCGGTCACAAATGTGAATAGCAGTTGCTTCAGATTATAGTGTCATTGTTCTGATTAGCTGTTGTGCATTGCAGGTGGCTATAGGCATAATCGGCCGGGGGCTATATTTACAGCCACTATATAGCCGGTTCATTTCTTAAAATAGAGCCAGAGTCTAGCAGGCGCCAGGTGCCCGCCATATCCCCCAAGGTAGGGTGCGACAAAATGTCTCCAAAATTTTAGTGTGAATACCACCGCAGCCAACTCCAAGTCATGAGTTGGATAATTCGTCTCATGAACTTTGAGCTATCTAGGATATCACTTTGCCCAACTTCATTAGAATGCAACCGAGTCCAACTCTCGAAGTGTCACAATAAACAACCAACCCATCTAATCCTTCCGGCAAGGTTAAAACTGGAGCGGCAGTGAGTCGAGTCTTCAACTCCTAAAAACTCTTCTCACACTCATCCGACCATTGAAATTTCACCCTCTTTTGAGTTAACTTAGTCAGAGGAGATGCTATATAGAAGAAACATTCCACAAATCATCAGTAATAAAATACCAAACCCAGGAAACTCTTGATTTCAGTAGGAGAGGTAGGTCTGGGCCAATCTTTCACGGCTGCTATCTTGTGAGGGTTTACTTGTATTCCTTCACTTGAGACTACATGACCTTAGAAGGCCACGAACTTTAACCATAATTCGCACTTGCTGAACTTGGCAAACAACTGGGGTCCCTGAGTGTTAGCAATAATAACCTTAGGTGATTGGCTTGCTCTTCCTCATTTTTGGAGTACACTAGAATGTCATCGTTAAATAAAATGACGAACATATCCAGGTTTTTCTTGAATAACCTATTCATCAAATCCATGAAGGTTGTTGGGGCGTTTGTTAACCCGAAGGACATCACCAAAAACTCGTAGTGACCATACCAAGTTCTGAAAGCTATTTTCGGTATATCACTCTCTCTAACCCTTAACTGATAGTACCCTAACCTGAGATCAATTTTTCAGAAACAACTGGCTCCCTAAAGTTGGTCAAACAAGTTGTCAATTCTGGGTAGGGGATACCTATTCTTGACTGTAACTTTGTTCAGCTAACGGTAATCTATGCACATTCTGAGGGTACCGTCCTTACGCACAAATAGCACTAGGGCACCCAGGGAGAGATGTTGGGTCTGATAAAACCCTTGTCAAGAAGATCTTTTAGCTTCTTCTTCAGCTCTATAAGTTCAACCGGAGCCATTATGTAAGGAGGGATGGAGACGGGCTGAGTATCTAGGAGGAGTTCTATTCCGAAGTATATTTCCTATTCAGGGGGAACTCTGGGAAGATCCTCCGAAAAAACATTCTGGAACTCGTTGACCACTGGAACTAATTGGATAGTTGGGGTCTCAGAGTTGGAATCCTTGACCCGAACTAAATGATAGATACATCCCTTGGAGATGTGTTTCTGGGCCTTAAGGTAGGAAATAAACCTACTCTTAAGCGCTGAACTACTACCCGTCCATTCTAACACTTGTTCGTTTGGAAACTTGAACTTGACAACTCTAGTTCTTCAATCAACTGAGGCATAAAAGGAGTGTAACCAATCCATGTCAAGTATAAGGTCAAAATCAACCATTTCTAACTCTACGAGGTCAGCTATGATGACTTTATTCAAGACTGAGACTGGGCAGTTTTTATACACCGGGCTGGCTCTAACTGACTCGCCAACTGGGGTGAAGACTGAGAATGGTTCTGAGAGGACCTCTGGACTGATACTGAACTGTACTTCTATGTAGGGAGTCACGAATGAAATAGTCGCTTCTCGATCTGGGAGGGCATACACGTCTAGATGAATGAGATGTAACATACTTATAACTACGTCAGGTGAGCTTTCCTGATCCTAATGGAAAGATAGAGCATAGAAATGATTTTGGCGCTCACTGCCATCTGTACCTAATGTGTTAGCCTACTGGGATGGTCGACCTACTGGAGCTGACGATGTGGTGGATTGTGGCCTCCCTCGCCAGGTTGATAGGCACTCCCTAAGTCGATATCCGAGTTATCCACAACCAAAAAAACCCTCTCGACCTTGAAGGCACTCACCCGGGTGGTTCCTACCACACTTGGGACAATTTGGATAATTGTTCCGATACTGTGGTCCTGAGACTAAGTGCTAGATGACCCACTCCTATGATCCTGGCGGGATCGAAAGGTTGGGGCGCTGGCTGAACTGGGTGCTGGGGCTCTCTACTATTGCGGTGGGCGGCTACTACTGCTAGACCTCTGATGGCCAAAATTTAGCTGGCCATTCTTGTTTTTTCTTATGCTCCATATCCTTCATCTTTTCAGTCTCAATCTGCTAGGCATAGACAATAAGGCTAGAAAGGTTCATGTTCTTAATTAGTATCGCGGTCCTGCACTCCTTGAGAACCAGATTTGACACTCCATTTACAAACATCAGCATGCGAGCCCTTGGCTCGGCTACCATCTCTGGAGCATACTTAGACAGTCGAGTAAACTCCAGAGCATACTCCTCCACGGTTCTGTTGTCCTATCTCAAATTCATAAACTCAGCAATCTTTGCCTCCCTCGGCTCTCGAGGAAAAAACCTATCCAAGAAAGCTGTGTGGAATTCCTCCCACTCCACTAGTCCTACTCTCGCTGGCCGCCCCTCTTTCCACTATTCATACCAGACCTGAATACCCTTTTTAACTGGTAGGCAGCCAGGTCAGCACTCTCAAAAGAGCTAACACGCATAATGTGAGTGATATTTCTGATCTCATCAATGAACTCCTGCGGATCCTCCCCTACTTTGGATCCCTGAAAAGATGGACGGTACATACGGGTAAAGTCCCACACCCTCGTAGCTGCTGCGGACCCATTGGTGTTCATCGGTACCACCTACTGGTTCACCTAGTTGGTGACTATTTGGGCTAGTAGTTGAATGGGTGCCCTAAATTCGGCGGTAGACACTGAATCATCTTGAGAAGCTATAGGGGCTGGTGGGGCAGGTCTATAGGCATTACCGGCCCTTATTCCATTATCGCGTCTGGGAGGCATGATTCACTCAAATGAAATAGAGCATTTATGGAATTGAACATTAACGCACGATAAAGAGTATGAGCAAAAGAGAGTTTTCCTAATAACATCTTGTAACCTCCTCGTCATAAGTTTGGCACGCTTCACACCCATGAAAAGGACTCTACTAGATGTGGCTTTCAGACTTTCTGAGGATACTATAAACCTAGGGCTCTGATACCAAGTTTGTCATGCCCCGAGAGTACACCCTGGACGTAACACGGTACTTGAATCACAAGTGGCCCCAAGTCAACCCCTGGTCTATCATACACTGGGATTCTAAGTAAAACATGCACAGCGGAATTTGAAATAATACATAATAGTATTTATGAAAATTAAAACTCAATATAGAGATTTAAAATATATAAGAATCTGAAATCAAGTCTGGTCTGAAAGCCATCTAACTGAGGAGTTGCTGGGACAAACGCCCAGCTAACTCTAAGTTTAACTAAAAATAATAACTCAACTAAAAAAAAAAGTAAAACAAGGCCCTCAGATGATGAGGACTCACACTTCGACTATAGCGGAGGAGGATTTGAATCACAACGGCTAATGATGTTGAGTCTGGGAACCTGCAGGTATCTCACGAAATGATATAGCATAAAAGTATGCGTTAGTACTTTGAATGTACTAAGTAAGTGGGAGAAAACATAAATGAATATAATGTCTGAACTGAAATGACTTGCAATAACCAACAGGTAAGTTGAACTAAAATACTGATGTAATCTGAAATGGTCAAGATGATCCTGTCTGATGGTCAAAGACGTGCCCTAAGTCTGAAACACTGAGTTTGAGATACTGTACTGAACTGAGCTACTTATTCTTAAACTGGACTGGACTAACTAGTGGGAGAGTCTCTATCTGACATTTAATCACGTGAGCAAGATGTGGAGTCCGATGTATACACCCCACGGATAGGACCCAATATACCTTCAAGGGTATAAAGGCATGAACTGGGTGATCACAAAAGTCAGGGGCCAACCAATCTAAGTAATGTTGTAACCTATGTTGGCAACGTAGTTATGGGAACCTGGATGGAACCCCGACCTGCCAGGTGCTAAGTCCTACTCCCACTGGAAACGAATACTGAATGGCTAGGCTGATAGCTCGAAATTGGGGTCCAAGACTAGTTAGGGACATATAACTGATAGTACCCTGAGAGTCTTATCAGACCAGATTCTGAAACTAGGTTCTAGACTGGTCTGAGCTGCTTATTTGGAAGCGTCGTAACCGTCTAAGAGCAAACTGTAAACTGAACTCGCATCCTGGGGCTGGTCAGAGCTATATATATCTAAAATGTCAAGACCACCTAATGGACCAAAACTAGATTCTGAGTCTGATTCTGATAATTGAGAGGCACCACTGACACCTCGAAAAAATACTGAAGCCAAAGTGATCAGCTGACACTTTCTGAATAGTGTTGAAGAGGTTCTACATTCTAATTGAACTAAACTACTAAACAGCTAATAGCAAAAACAACTTAATCCAACAACACGAGAATTTCATAATATGATGAAATTTCAAGAATTTAATGGGATTTCAAGGAACAAGGGTAAAAATCATTCTCCTAAATGGAATAATTTCTCACACATATATATAATAAGAATTACTAGGATATTCATCTAGAAACATACTTTGCAAAATAGACGGAATAAAATATGCAATAATCTTTACTCAACAATTTAGGGCTATAAAACATCTTGGCAAGAACAACAACAATAATTTACTTATCAATTGATGAAGATCATATGAGTAATAAACATGGATGATAACCCAATTGAATTTAACGAAACCCAACATGAAGATTTATTAATATTCGAAGAACTCAGGGCTAAACTGATAGGGAATTTATGGGAGGGTTTTTGAGGACACAACGGAAGGAAATTTCCTTTGTTGAATTCCCACATACCTGACTAAAATCCTTCCGGAGAAGAAACTTGAACTGCTACAAGAGATGAGAAGCACTAGTCTTGCTTGGAGGGTTCTTGAGAGGAGAACTTTTGATGTTTCTGAGAACTGAGAGTGGAGAATGAGGGATGAACCATTTTTCCCACTAAAACGTCTAAAATAAACACTAAAACGATGTAGTTTAAAGCATGAGAGAGTAGGAAATAGCAAATAGCCCTTAAAAATTCGCTGGGAAAAACTCTCAGGTGCCCCTAACGGGTCGTGGTGACTGACCACAACTCGTAGTCACTCCCGTCAGGTATAACGCCTGGGATCCTTAGTAGGTCACCACGAGGGACCTAACTAGTCGTGGTCAATAACCACCACTCGTGGTCACCAGTCGTGGACCACAATATCTAATTCTGGAGATTTAATGCTAAGTCTAGTAACGAGTCACCTAACGAGTCATTAGCACAGATGACGACTCCTTGTGACACTCGTCAGCTACACTGGCTAAAAAAACTAAATAAGGCTGATAACGGAGGACATAACGAGTCATTATTAGGGACCACGACTCGTTGCCCCTACTAGTGAAGTACACTGGTCAACTAAATATATTCCCAACTCAGGCTTGACCACGAGTGACTTAACCAATCATGGTCAGTGACCATGACTCGTGAAGTCCGTCATTCGGTACACTGCCTCCCTTCTCCAAAATCTCAAACCTCCTTCTCATGGCTCATCTAACGAGTCGTGGGGTCACTAAACGAGTTGTTAGATGGGTCGTCCTGTAGCTTTTCTGCAGCTTTTTTCCAGATCTCCATATTTAAGTCCTAGAATTATAGTTTAGGTTTTCAGGACATTACACAGACTGTCTTTCCAAATGACAGTCCAACAATCAAAGGGTGAAAGGCATTTGGAAAGATGAGGATTTTAATCAACAAAGCAAAGGACGGCCTGTCCCTATGCACCAGGGACCCTCCAATTTTTAATTATCTTATTATTTCTTGAGACATAGTATAAATAGATTTTTCTTTTTTTTTCAAGAGATATAGGATAGACTGATAGAAAGATTTACTTTTCTACCATAGTAAAGTAAATCTTATATTTAGATTGTAACTTTGAAGGTTCAATTTTATCAATTCAAGCTTTTCTCTACAGTTTGCAATTCTTTGGTTAGGATGTCAAATTATTTACTTTCTACTTTTCTTGTTGCTTAGGGTAGCTAAACCCATATCTAGGATTGTCGTCGCGATCCGAGCATAGACCCTGGACATAACACGAGACCTAGAACCACGAATGACTCCAAGCTAACCTGTGGTATTTTCATAACATAATCATAACCATACACTAAGCAAAAATATTCATAAGATATAACATAAGCAGAAGGCTAAGATATCATAAAACATATAAGCTAGGAAAATAAGTCAAAATAGTGGAATATCTACTAAGTCTGTAACTAAAAAATACAAGGAAGTCATGAATCGAAACTACCATCCTCGACTAATGAGGACTCACCAAGGCTGAGCTGACGCTAGGATAAGGGTGAATCTTGCAGCGGGGCTGAGACTGAACACCCAAACCTATATCATGAGACGATATAACATGTAAGTATGTGATTAGTACATTGAATGTGCGGAGTATGGAGGATATGTAAAAAATGAGAGTAAGGGAAACATTCTTAAATCATGATCGTGTGATAGTCATAAAACATAAGTTATTCATTCTAATCTAAAGTATAATGATCCAAGGTTTGTTAAACAAAATCATATAGCTTAACAGGTTTGGAATCATAAGTTAATCTCATAAACTGGTCAATGGGACAAAGATACCATAAGTTATATCATCATGAAACATGAACATGAACAGGAATAGTGAGAGATTCTTATCACTGGCTGTCACCGAGTCTACACCCTGGACGAAACACAGTACTTGGAGTCACAAGTGACTCCAAGTCAACCCCTGGTCCATCATACACTGGTAATCTGAGTAATATAAATACATACAACGAAGCTTGAAATAATAACATAAATAATTTATGAGAGAATTTAAAACTACATCATAAACATCAAACTAGTTTGCGCAACACCGTAGCCTGAAAAACAAGGTCTATATCTGAAAGCCATCTAACTGATGAGTTGCTGGGACAAGCCCCCAGCTTACTCTAAGTCCAACTGAATGTAATAACATAATTGAGATAATGAAATAATGTCCTCGAAAAGTGAGGACTCACACTTCTGTTGTTGAGAGAGGGAGATCTGAACAAAGGCAGCTAGTGACGCTGGGTCCGAGAACCTGCGGCTATCTCATGAAATGATACAGCGTAAAAGTATGCGTCAATACTTAAACATAACACAATGGGATAAATAAAAGAAAATGCTAAACTGAATAGACATGCAAATACCAACTAAAGCTACTAAACTGAATAGCTGAATTAATGAGGTAGTCTAAAAGACCCTGTCTTATGGTCAAAGCATGTTCGAAGTCTAGAATACTAATCTGAACTGAACTGAAACTAGATTGAATTGACTAGTGGGAGAGTCTATAATCGACATGTAACCACATGAGCTAAACGTGGAGTTCGATGTATACACCCCACAGGTAGGACCCAGTATACCTCGCCAGGGTATAAAGGCATGAACTGGGTGATCACAAAAGTCTGGGGCCAATTAGGCCAATAAATACTTAAACCTACAATGGCAACATAGTTCAGGAAACCTGGATGCGCTGGAACCCCGATCAACTCAACGCTAAGTCCTACTCCCACTGGATAACCTAAACTAACTACTAAGCTGATGGCTCGAAACTACGGCCTGATACTAGTAAGGGATACATATCTTAACAGAACAGATTCTAAAATGGGGTTCTACACTAGTTAGAGGTGCTTATTAGTAGCATCTTAACCATTTAAGAACAAACTGAATTCTGAACTGGGGTCCTAAGGCTAGTCAGATCTATATGTATAAATTATCGTGACCACTTAGTGGACCAATAAACTGAATTTTGAATCTGATTTTGATAAGTAGGAGGTGATATTGAAACCTCAGGATTTTCTATAGTCAAACTGATAAGCTGACAATTCTGACTGACACTGAGTATTCTAACATTCTTGCTAAAGCTAAACTGACAGTAATATATTGAGATTCAATACTACTAATAACATGGGGATTCCTAACAATTGCAATTTAAAACTAAAATTGATATTCAAGTATAAGAGCTGAGTTCGAGATGTTCTAATTCAATGAATAGGGCTAGATTTACTTCTCACATTATTTATGATTTTTGAAATCACAAACTGGGGTAAACTAACTATAATTAACTTGGAACAACATTCCTCATAAATTAAACGAGGTCTATCAAAGAATTCTTTAACATTCAAAAAGTCTGCAGGGCTAGAATTCACCTTTATGGATATAATCATCAAATAAATCGAGAACTGATGGAAAGCATAGCATAAATAATTATATATATCATTCTATGTGGATTCAAGGAAAATTACATGTCTCTCTTCACATTCAAAAACTCAGGTCTAGGATTTATAGAGTAAACTAGAGGGATTTCGGGGATACAAGGGGAGAACTATCCCCTTGTTGAATTCCCACATACCTGGCTAAAAATTTCCGGTGAAAGGAGCTTGAATTTGCTTGAATGGGTGGGAAGCCCTAGTCTTGCCTGAGATTTCTTGAGAGGAAACTACAGTCATTTTCTCAAAGTTTTACGTGGGGAATGATGGGAAAAATCGTTCAATGCCTCTAATATCTCTGAAAATTTACCTAAAATGACGTAGTATAGGGACTAAATAGGTAGGAGATTACAAAAATATCTGTGGGCTAAAAGTCTAAAATCTTATCGAGGGGGTCCCAACGGGTCACTCAACGAGTCGTTAGTTGAGACAACGACTCATTGGGACCTCTCGTTGGGTCTACTGCCTGAAGTCTGAAAATACCGGATCTGGAAACATGGGTTACCATGAGGGACCTAATGACTCATTACTACCACCCACGAGTAGTTAGGTCAATCGTCAAGTACACTGTCCAAAGTTTCATCTGGGACTCCTGACAGGCCACCTCATGAGTCGTTACTGGTGACCACGACTCATGGTCACCATCCGTTAACCTCACTTCCTCGACCTTGAACAATAAGCTACCAACTAACCATGACTCACCTAACGAGTCGTGGTGTCCAACCACAAATTGTTAGGTCCTTTCGTCAAGTACACTACCTCCTCCGTTCATCTTCTCACTGCCACTTCCCATGACTGAACCAATGAGTCATGGGGACTGACGATGACTCATGGTATCATCCGTGGGGTACCCTTCTCCCAACCTTCAACCCTCATCTCCTAGCCACCCCATAAGTCACATCACGACTCGTGGGAACCTTCAACGAGTCACTTAATGAGTCGTTTTGTGATTGGTGCTAGATTTTCCAATTTTTCTCAATTTTTCCCTTTTTGAGTCCCAAGTATAATCTTTGAGTTTCCGGGGCATTACAATATCTCCCTCTTGGAAACATTCATCCTCGAAAAAAACACACAGGAAAGCAGATATAACAATTTATAATTTTCAAATACTGCTCATTTAAATCCAAACTGACAGAATGACTACCTCCATTTCAAAATACATAACTGAACTGAATTTACCTTTCCTACGTACATCCATAAACGTAAAAGAAAATTGAATACATGATGTGAACAAGAAACTAAATTGAGTTCTAGGACAAAACTAATATCTCAAGCTTTAACAGAGTCGGTAGATAAGTGTGGGTACTTGGCCATCATATCTACTTCGGCCTCCCACGTAGCTACCTACACCTGCTGATTTCTCCATAAGACCTTGACCGAAGTTGTATCCTTGTTCCTTAGCTTACGAACATGACGGTCAAGGATTTTCACTGGGAGCTCCTCATAGAGACTATCCTTTATTTCTACAATGTCCAATGGCACAACTGAGGTTGGATCTCTGATGCATTTCTTCAAAAGTGACACATGGAATAAAAGGTGTATAGATGTCAACTCTGAAGGTAACTCTAGCACATAAGCTACCTTGCCAATTTGCCTCAGAATTCTGTAGGGTCGCACATATCTCGGACTAAGCTTTCCCTTCTTCCCAGACCTCATCACTCCTTTAATGGACAAAATTTTCAGATAGACCCAGTCGTCCACAACAAACTCCAATTCTCTTCTCCTCCCATCAACATAAGATTTCTGACAGCTCTGAGTTGTTTTCAATCTTTCTCTGGTGAGCGGTACTTTTGGTATAGCTTCATGAACCGAGTCTAGCACAATTATAGCAGCTTGACCCAATACAAACCACCCAATGGGAGATCTGCACCTCCTGCCATACAATGCCTAAAATGGGGTCATCTGGATACTAGAGTGGTAACTATTGTTGTACGCAAATTCGATAAGAGGCAAATGGTCATCCCAACTTCCCTTGAAATAAATCGCGCACGCTCTCATCATATCTTCTAGGGTCTAAATAGTCCGCTCAGCTTTCCCATCTGTCTGCGAGTGAAAAGTTGTGTTATGCTTGACCTGGGTGCCAAGTCCCTTCTAAAAGGACTTCTAGAAATGAGAGGTTTGGGTACCTCTATCTGAGATAATGGCTAGGGGAACCCCATGAAGTCTTACTAACTATTGGATGTAAAGTCTGGCATAGTCCTCAGCTGAATCTGTCGTTTTGATTGGGAGGAAATGTGCCGACTTAGTAATCTGATCTACTACTACCCAGATGGAGTCATGTTGCCGACGTGTTCGAGGTAGACCCACAATAAAATCCTTATTAACTTCTTCCCACTTCCACGTGGGTATGCTGATATCCTAGGTCATACCTCCTAGTTTTTGATGCTCTACCTTGACTTGCTGGCAGTTGGGGCACTTGGCTACAAAATCAGCAATATCTCCCTTCATGTTGTTCCACCAATAAATATCCCGCAGATGACGGTATATTTTAGTAGCACCAGGGTTGATAGAGTACCTCGAGCTTTGTGCTTTAGCCAATATCTACTGTCTTAGGTCACCGACATCCGGTACGCACAACCTTCCCTAGTAATGGAGCACACCATCTCCCCCTTTTGAGAAAGCCGCAACCTGTTTCCTGAGAATCGCTTCCTTGAGTTCAAAAAGGATGGGATCTTCATCCTATTTGGACTTGACTTCCACAACCAAGGAAGAGTCTTACCCACTTTGTATTACTACTCCACCCTCAGCTGAGTCAACCAACTATACCCCTAACCGAGCTAACATGTGAACAACCTTTGCCAACTCCTTTTTGCCTTCTTCAACATGAGCCACACTACCCATATAGACAACCGGCTTAATGCATCAGCCACCACATTGGCCTTGCTTGGGTTATACATCACACTCATTTCATAGTCTTTTAGTAGATCCAACCACCTTCTCCAACAAAGATTTAGGTCCTTCTGACTGAACACATACTAAAGGATCTTGTGGTATGTGAAAACATCCATGTGAGCCCCATACAGTTATGTGTCCATATTTTCGGCACAAACACCACCACAGCCAACTCCAAGTCATGAGTTGGACAATATCACCCATGAACCTTGAGCTTTCTGAAGGCGTAGGCTATTACTTTGTCCCGTTGCATCAGTATGCAATCGAGTCCAACTCTGGAAGCGTCACAATAAACAACCAATCCCTCTGTTTCTTATGGAAAGGTCAAAACTGGAGTGGTAGTGAGTTGAGTCTTCAACTCACGGAAACTCTTCTCACACGCATCCGACCACTAGAATTTCACTTTCTTCTAAGTTAAATTAGTCAGAAGAGATGCTACAGAGGAGAAGCCTTCTACAAACCGTCGATAATAACCATCTAGGCCTAGGAAACTCCTGATTTCTGTGGGGGACGTAGGTCTGGTCCAATCTTTCACTGCTGCTACCTTTGAGGATCTACTTGTATTCCCTCTCCCGAGACCACATGACCCAAGAAAGTCACAGACATCAACCAGAATTCACACTTGTTGAACTTGGCAAACAACTGGCGGTCTCTGAGTATCGGTAGTACTAATCTCAGGTGGTTAGTATGCTCTTCCACATTTCTATAGTATACCAGAATGTTGTCGATAAATACAATGATGAACATATCCAGATACTGCTTGAAGACTCTATTCATCAGGTCCATGAAGTCTAAGTGGGCATTTGTTAGCTCGAAGGACATAACCATAAACTCATAGTGACCATACCGAGTTCTAAATGTTGTTTTCGGTATGTCACACTCTCTGACCCTTAACTTATGATAGCCTGACCTGAGATTGATTTTTTAGAAATAATTGGCTCCCTGAAGTTGGTCAAACAGGTCGTCAATTCTGGGTTGGGGATACCTGTTCTTGACTGTGACTGTTTTCAACTGACAGTAATCTATGCACATTCTGAGGGTACCGTCTTTCTTATGCATGAATAGTACTGGAGCACCCCAGGGAGAGATGTTGATCTGATAAAACCCTTTTCAAGAAGATCTTTTAGTTGCTTCTTAAACTCCTTAAGCTCAGCTGGATCCATTTCTATAAGGAAGGATGGAGATGGGCTGAGTATCTGGGAGGAGGTCTATTCCGAAGTCTATTTACCATTCAGGGGAACTCCGGGAAGGTCATCAGGAAATACATTTGGGAACATGCTGACCACCAAAACTAACTAGATAGTTGGGGTCTAAGAGTTGGAATCCTTGACCCGAACTAGATGATAAATACATCCCTTGGAAATAATCTTCTAGGCCTTAAGGTAAGAAATAAACTGACCCTTAGGCGCTGAACTATTGTCGTAAAACTGGTTCACTTGGAAACTGAAACTTGAAAACTCTAGTTCTGCAGTCAACTGAGGCATAATCGGAGTGTAGCCATTCCATGTCGAGGATAAGGTCAAAATCGGCCATGTCAAACTCTATGAGATCAGTTGGAATAACTTTATTCAAGATCGAGACTGGACAGTTTCTATACACCCGACTGTCTCTAATTGACTCGCCAACAGGGGTGTAGACTAAGAATGGTTCTAAGAGGACCTCTGGACTGATGTTGAACTGGATTTCTATGTAGGGAGTCAAGAATTAAAGCTGTATCCTTGATATAGGAGGGCATACACGTCTAGATGAAAGAGGCTTAACATACCCGTGACTACGTAAGGTGAGTCCTCCTGATCCTGATGGGAAGATAATGCATAAAAATGGTTTTGGCGTTGACTCCATCCGTACCTGATGTGTTGGCCTAATGGAGCTGATGATGTGGTGGGTTGTGCTCTCCTCCATCCTGTTGACGAGCAATCCTTAAGACGATGATCAACCTACCTACAACCAAAAAATCCCTCTCGACCCTGAAGACACTCTCCTGGGTGGTTCTTGCCATACTTAGAGTAAGCTAGATATCTGTTATTGGCACTATAACTCTTAGACTGAGAGCCAGAGGCTCCACCCCTACGATCCTATCGGGACCGGAAGGTTGGGGTGCTGGTTGAGCTGGGTGCTGGCGTTCTCTGCTGCTGTGTGCGGCTACTACCGCTAGACTCTAATGGCCGTAATCTGACTGGCCAGTCCTTGCCCGTTTTTTTTTTCACTCCATGTCCTTCAGTTTTTCGGCCTTAATCTTCTGGGCGTAGATAATTAGGCTGGAAAGATCCATATGTTTAATTAGCTTCGCTGTCCTGCACTCCTTGAGGACCAGGTTTGACACTCAGGTCACAAACTTCAAGATGCGAGACCTTGGCTCAGCTACCATCACTGCAGCGTACTTAGACAGCCTGGTAAACTCCAATGCGCATTCTTCTATGGTCCTATTGCCCTGTCTCAAGTTCATAAACTCAGCAAATTTTTCCTCCCTTTGCTCCCGAGGGAAATATCTGTACAGGAAGACTGTGTTGAGCTGCTTCCATTGGCTGCCCCTCATTCAACTATTCATACCAGACCCGGGCTACCCCTTTTAGCTAGTAGTTAGTCTGATCAACACTCTTAGTGGAGCTGACACCCATAATGCGGGTAATCTTTTTTATCTTGTCCATAAACTCTTGGGGGTCCTTCCCCACATTGGATCCCTAAAATGCTGGAGGGTTCATTTGGGTGAAGTCCCGCACCTTAGTAGTTGCTGCAGACTCACTTGTGTTAACCAGAACCAGCTGTCGGGTCACCTGATTGGGGAATGTTTGAGCGAGCAGCTGGATAGCCACCCCGAACTAGGCGGTGGACACTGTGTCATCCTGAGGGGCTACTGGGACTGGTGGGGCAGGTTTGTTGGCGTTGCTGGCCCTTCTTCATTTACCGCGTCTAGGAGGCATAATTCACTGAAATGAAATAGAGCACGAGTTAGAAGGACGCTTCTGGATTTGAACTTTAACGCATGATAAAGAGTATGAACAAAAGAGAGTTTTCCTAATAACATCTCGTAGCCTCCTCGTCATAAGTGAGCCACGCTTCACACCCATGAAAAGGACTCTACTTGATGCGTCTTTAAGACATTCCATGGATACTCTAAACCTAGTGCTCTGATACCAAATTTGTCATGCCCTGAGTCTACATCTTGGACGAAACACAGTACTTGGAGTCACAAGTTACCCCAAGTCAACCCCTGGTGCATCATACATTGGTAATCTGAGTAATAGAAATACATACAACGGAAGCTTGAAAAAATAGCATAAAACATTTATGAGAGAATTTAAAACTGAATCATAAATATCAAAATAGTTTGGGCAACACTGATAGTCTAAAAAACCAAGTCTATGTTTGAAAGCCATCTAACTGATGAGTTGCCGGGACAAGCCCCCAGCTAATTATAAGTCCAACTGAATGTAATAACATAATTGAGATAATGAAATAATGTCTTCGAAAAGTGAGGACTCACACTTCTGCTGCTGAAAGAGGGAGATCTGAACAAAGGCGGCTAATGGTGCTGGGTCTGAGAACCTATGGTTGTATCATGAAATGATACAACATAAAAGTATGCGTTAGTACTTTGAATGTACTGATTAACTAAGAGAAACATAACACAATGGGATAAATAAAAGAAAATGCTGAACTGAATAGACATGCAAATACCAACTAAAGCTACTAAACTTAATAGTTGAACTAATGAGGTGGTCTAAAAGACCCTGTCTGATGGTCAAAGCATGTTCGAAGTCTAGAATACTAATCTGAACTGAACTGAAACTAGATTGAATTGAGTAGTGGGAGAGTCTATAATCGACATGTAACCACGTGAGCTAAACGTGGAGTTCGATGTATACACCCCACCGGTAGGACCCAATATACCTCGCCAGGTTATAAAGGCATGAACTGGGTGATCACAAAAGTCTGGGGCCAATTAGGACAATAAATACTCAAACCTATAATGGCAACGTAGTTCGGGAAACCTGGATGCGTTGGAACCCCAGTCCACTAAGTGTTAAGTCCTACTCCCACTGGATAATCTAAACTAAATACTAAGCTGATGGCTCGAAACTACATCCCGATACTAGTAAGGGATACATATCTTTAAGTACCCTGAAGGTCTTAATAGACTAGATTCTAAAATAGGGTTTTACACTAGTCAGAGTCTATAACTGACACATAACCACATGAGCTAAACGTGGAGTCCGATGTATACACCCCATCGGTAGGACCAATGTATACCTTGCCAGGGTATAATTGCATGAACTGGGTGATCACAAAAGTCTAGGGCCAATTAGGCCAATAAATACTGAAACCTACAATGGCAACGTAGTTCGGGAAACCTGGGTACGCTGGAACCCCAATCCACTCGGTGTTAAATCCCACTCCCAAAGGATTATCTAAATTGAATACTAAGATGATAGCTCAAAATTGGGGCCCAAGACTAGTCAGGGATACATATCTGTAAGTACCCTAATGGTCTTAATAGAGCAGATTCTGAAACTGGGTTCTAGACTGGTCAGAGTTGCTTATCTAGAAGCATCGTAACCGTCTAAGAACAAACTGAAATCTAAACTGGGGTCCTAAGCCTAGTCAGAGCTATATCCAAAAAGTACCTGACCACCTAGTGGATCAGTAAACTGAATTCTGAATCTAATTCTGATAACTGGGTGATGATACTGACACCTTAGGAATTTCTGTAGTCAAACTGATCAGCTGACATTTCTAACTGACACTAAGTATTCTAACATTCTTGCTAAAGCTGAATTAACAATAATCTAATTGAGATTCAATACTACTAACAACATGGGGGTTCCAAACAATTCTAATTACAAACTAAAATTGATATTCAAGCACAAGAGCAGAGTTCGAGATGTTCTAATTCAATGAATAGTGCTAGATTTTCTTCTCACAATATTTATGACTTTTGAAATCACAACTGGGGAAAACTAACTATAATTAACATGGAACAATGTTCCTCATAAATTAAATGAGCTCTATTAAGGAATTCTTTAACATTTGAAAAGTCTGTAGGGCTAGAATTCACCTTTATGGAAATAATCATCAAATAAATTGTGAACTGATGGAAACCGTACATAAATAATTATATATATCATTATATGTGGATTGAAGGAAAATTACATGGACTCTCTTCACATTCAAAAACGCAGGGCTAGGATTTATAGAGTAAACTAGAGGGATTTCGGGGACACAAGGGGAGATCTATCCCCTTGTTGAATTCCCACATACCTGGCTAAAAATTTCCTAGTGAAAGAAGCTTGAATCTTCTGCAGTGGGTGGGAAGCCCTAGTCTTTCTTGAGAGTTCTTGAGAGGAAACTACGGTCGTTTTCTAAAAATTTTATGTGGGAAATGAGGGGAAAAACTGTTCAATCCCTTTAATATCTCTGAAAATTTACCTAAAACAACGTAGTTTAGGGACTAAATAGGTATGAGATTACAAAAATATTCTTGGGATAAAAATCTGAAATCTAGTCGGGGGGGTCCCAATGGGTCACTCAATGAGTCATTTGTTGAGACCACAACTCGTTGGGACCTCTCATTAGGTCTACTATTTGAAGTCTAAAAATACCGAATCTGGCAACAGGGGTCACAACGAGGGACCTAATGACTCGTTACTACCATCCACGAGTCATTTGGTCAATCGTCAAGTATACTATCCAAAGTTTCACCTAGGACTCCTGACGGTCCACCTCACGAGTCGTTACTTGTGACAATGACTCATGGTCACATTCCGTTAACCTCACTACCTTGACCTTGAACAATAAGCTACCAAATGAACATAACTTACCTAATGAGTCGTGGTGTCACACGAATCGCTAGGTCCTTCCGTCAAGTACACTGCCTCCTCCACTCATCTCCTCACTGCCACTTCCCACAACTGACCCAACGAGTCCTGGGGACTGACCATGACTCGTGGTCTCGTCCGTGGGGTAGCCTTCTCCTAATCTTCAACACTCATCTCCTAGCCTCTCAGCGAGTCACATTATGACTCGTGGGCACCTCCAACGGATCACTTAACGTGTCGTTTTGTGACTGGTGCTAGATTTTCCAGGTTTTCTAAATTTTTCCCTTTTTGAGTCCCAGGTCTAATCTTTGAGTTTTCGGGTTATTACACTGGCATACTCCAAGTGAGCATCATGGAGCTCAACCAGTAACCCTGGTCAGGAGGGTGTCCATACATTGCCAAGGGTAAGAACCATAATGGCGTGATATCACTCATGAGCCCAATAGCGTAAGGTAGACACTCTCAACTAGCGAGGACCTCCTGGGCTAGGGCATGGGAGAGACTCTCCACTAGCAAGGACCCTTTATCCTATGGTGGGACGTAGTTCTGAGACCTGGGTGAACTGAACCCCAACTTGGTCGATGTTAAATACTTCTCCAAAAATCATACATAGTGCTCATAATCATTCATGAAATCTGGGTTTTGCATGGACTAGTTTTTGAACATGATAGATTCATAAAGTACTTGACATATGTTAACTAGCCATGAAAGCATTGCTGAAAATACAGCCATGATACATAACCTTGATGAGCTGGTAATTCACCAACTCATTAGGATTTTAATCCTGAATTTTTTCTTAGTTTTTAAGTTGTTTATGTGGATTTTATGCCATTTTCACTTTTGTTGTGTGCAGATGCTAAATGTGAAGAAAAGTGGAAGAAATGGAGCAAAAAGAAGGAAGTGGGATGAAATTTTGCATTCCACTGAAGAAGATCGGCAAAACACCGATCAAAAGCCAATCACCACTACCTCTAGGAAACAAGCCACTGGAGAAATGCGGGTTGCCAATGAAGACTCACCGGTTCAGCCACCGAATGACACCTGACTTGTTGGATTGAATAGAAAAGCATCGGCGGTGCGCGTAAGGAGATCAATGAAATGCCGAATGAACATCCGATAGCTACTGGAATGTCTTGAAGCAACAGATAACATGGCCAAAGGTCCACGAATTGCAACTGGCAAACCATCGGTAGTCCCGCCGATTCCAGAATGCTACTTAGGGGCAATATTATCCAACATGGAAAAAGAGAGAGAAGATGCCCCTATTTTATTAGATATATTAATTTTATATAAAGTACTTTGTACTAAGCATATCATGTCAGATCATATGATAACATCTTTTTCCATTTCCTAGCTTTAGAACATTCCTTTGGCAGAGAAGAGGAGAGTTTGATTGGTAGAATTCGAAAAGTACTATTCTCTTCTTCTTCTTCTTCTTCTTCTTCTTAGTAATAACAAGGTACTGCCATTGTTGAAGATTACTTGTGAACTCGATTTTACTACTCTTGTTATTGAATTCAATGTGTTTATTATTAAATGTGCTTTTGAATTTCTTAATTATGAGTAGCTAAGTAATTAACTAGAGGTGTGTAATGATGAATGCTTAATTAGAATGGGTATTGCTAAAGTCATCTCAATATTGTTTAAATAACTTTAAATCTGTTAGATTCTCTTCAATCTATAATGGAAGATCTATTGATTATGATGTGGGTCTAAGTGTTCTTACTTGATTGTTGCTTGCAAAAGAATAATTAAGTATTGGATGAGAATTTAATGGTGGGTATGGATGAGAGATTGTGATATTGGGCTAGAAATAGCAAAAATAACATTCTCACTCCTAATTAGTAGCTAATAGTTAGAAATTATGGCAGCTATTAACCCAAATCTGATTGAGTTGAGCTAATGATGGCTAGAGGTTTGATAAAACTCTAGTAAGAGGTATTTATAAAGCTGAAAAGTAGTAAATACCCATTTTTCTAAGATTATTTACACTAATTGAACTTATGAGATGACCTAGAATGTCCCTATCTAGTTAGTATGTCATCTACACCGCACCTCTAGTCTTTCACATTCTTGTCAAAAACCTTGGTAATTTTGCGATCATAAGTAACCAAATTAGCAATCATACTCTATTACAAATTCCAATCTCCCCCAACTTGTTTATTTTTATGTTATTTCTAAGTGGTGCAAGCTAACTTCAATTTCTCAACCGACACTTGTAATTATCACCCACTAGTCCTTATCGGATTAGATACTGACATTCTTCGAGTTACTTGTTTGATTCACCGACCATGTATACCTTTTGTATGAGGAGTATATTTTGGACGTTATCAAAAAAACCGCTGTTGCCGGAAACTAGCACTTGATATTCTTGTGTTGATTATTAATTTGAATTAGTTCCACACCACAGTTGTTGCTACTAACCTATCTCTGTGTGGCTCATAAGCAGCTTCAGAGGGTGGTTAGGAGACCCTGAGTCATGACCCGAATGGAGGATCAGATCGTAACATGGGACAAGGAGCCCAGAGAGACCCCAAATCGACCCATGTCATAAGCATACATCTAACTCAATCAAGAACTGAATAACTGATCTTGGGTAGATTTATATGCCCAAGTGATACTCAAATTTGTCATTTTGCCTTGTTTATTTATCGATGTTTGTAGATTGTCATGTGAATTGTAATAAAATGTGAATTTATACTAACCAACATGATTAGCGTGATTTTGCAGGAAAAATATAATTTTATGAAGCTAAGAGAGCAAGGAAAAAGCACAAGGAAAGCACGAAGTAAAGGGGCTCCGCGTTGGAGTCGTGTCACGCTGCCATCGCGGATGCCTTCTGCCTGGATGCTGAAATTATGCCCAATTCCAGTGAAGGTGCGCGTTGGGGCCGTGGCACGTTAGCCTAGCCCCCCGTTGCATGTCGTGCCACGTTGGGCCTTAATACCCGGACGACCGAATTCCAGTGAGGGTCCGCGTTGGTGGCGTGTCACGGAGGTAGTGCTCCGCGATGCACTCCGTGACACGTTGCTTGTTATTCTGGGAAAAATTCCCACTAGTATAAATAGAACACTTAGGTTCATTTTTAATTATTCTGACTTGGTGGAGCAAGAACGTGGGTTACAGGCAGTTGAGGGGACGAAAATCTCAGGGTTTTTCTCTATCTCTTTCTTCTTTATTTCAATTGCTTGTATGATTAACACTCATTTAACGATGTTTAATCCACAAATGAGTGGCTAAATTCCCGTCTTGCTGAGGATAAGAACATTGTATTGAAATGTGATAATTGATGAATTGGTTTTTTCATCTTTTCTTCCATGGTTGTTCTATTGATTCTTGTTCTTACTACATTAATGTGTGGCCAACGTTAATGTATATCAGAAAAGTCCAGTTTCACTCGAGAGAGCAAGAAATTGGAAAGTTGTGAATTGATAGGATATGATCTTTTCTTAGTTTGGGAAAATTGAGAATTCATTTACCTTCAGGATAGAAATATACCTGAAAGTCGTATTAGTCAATTAAAGAATTGGTTTTGTTTGGCTAGAACATGAATTTCATTTTATCATAGAAATGTAGGTGGAAGGTTCATGATTCTTAAGTTGGGTTAAATACGAGAGTTTTAATCCATAGGCAATAATTCTTGACTAGCAACCGGAGGAAAGATTAACCAAATTTTATCGATAATTTATTTCTCTACATGTTCATTTTAGCCTCAGCATGCTAATACTTATAGTTTAGACACAAATTGTATATTCATTTTAGACTTAGTATAAAATTAGTAAATAAAATATCAAACTCTTTTTCACACTGTTGTATGCAATTTAGAGTTAAAGTTTATTGACACTTGAGTAGATTGTTACTTTAGACCAGTCCCTGTGGGATCGATACTTGGCTTACTTGAGCTACTTTACTACTTGTTCGACCACGTGCACTTGCCTGTAGTTATACCCAACAAGTCGAACAAGTTTTTGGCGCCGTTGCCGGGGACTGGCAATTGGTAAATTTTTCTTTAAGTGTTAGTTTACTATTTCTTCTTAGTGTTGACAACTTGGTCTTAGCCTGTATTTTGCAGATACTAATTTCTGTTGAACACTGGCAAGAGACAAGGAGTTGGTGGACTCACATTTAGAGCCGGAAAGACAATTTCATCGTCAAAGGAGAGAAGCTCTAGAGAAAAAGCTGCAGTTGCTCAGACAAACAATCCTGGAGCAACAACAGAATCCACCAGTTGTAAGGGCAATGTTAGTGCCTGAGGAGATGGCAGCTAGGCCGGTTCGCGAGGTGGCAATCCCACATGCTAACAATGTCACATCCATCATCCGCAAACCTGAGCCAGGAGGGAGGTTCGAGCTTAAACAAAACATAGTGCAATTGCTGCACACCAGCGGGCAATTCACAAGTCTCCCTCATGAGGATCCACAGCAACATCTCAAAAATTTTTTGGAGATAAGTGACACTTACATCCCCGCTGGAGTGTCATCAGTTTATGTCAGGCTTACATTATTCCCATTTTCACTTTTGGGAGAATCTAAGAGGTGGTTGAAAGCTGAGCCACCTAATTCCATCACCACATGGGATGATCTTGCAAAGAAATTCTTGATACGGTTCTTTCCATCCGGTAAAACAGCAAGACTTAGAAGTCAAATTCTGAGTTTTAAACAGAGAGAGGGAGAGAATCTGTATCAAGCTTGGGAGAGATTCAAATCTATGTTGCGGGATTGTCCTCATCATCACCAATGCAATGATGTGCTGGTGCATACTTTCATAGAGGGTTTGGAAGCCCACACAAAAATCTTGCTAGACTCAGCAGCTGGGGGACAAGCATTAGAGAAGACTTATGAAGAGCTGTATACCTTGTTGAATTGTATTTCGCAGGGAAATCCGGAGTGGAGTGTGGATTCGTTAAGAGGAGGAACAAGGAAAGTAGCAGGAGTCCAAGAAGTGGATGGTTTTACAGCTATTGCTGCATAGATAGCTGCTTTACAGAATCAACTCAACACCCACTTCAGTAACATGAGCATAAACCTGACTCAAGCCCCAGTAAATGTAGTGCAGTAGATTTGGTGTGAAGTGTGCGGGAGTAGTGAACACTCAGCTGAGTGTTGTGGAGCAAATCCTGATTCGGTAAACTTTGTTGGAAATGTACAGAGGAACAACCACCTACAGTAAGGCAACAACTATAATTCCAACTAGAGGAATCACCCGAATTTTTCTTGGGGTAGCAATAACCATCAAGGGCAAAGTTCGAGTCAGGGGGCGCAGAGAAATCAAGGAGGGCAGCAGAACTATCAGTTACAATACAGAAGCAACAATGCACCTCCTCCACCACCATCACCCAGCATCGAGGAAATGTTCAAGACAATGATAGCTAACCAAGCTCAATTGCAGGCTGAGTACGTGAAATTGGTAGCCAAGGTAAAGAACAACCAGTTAGCTACAAAGGCGTTGGAGTACTAGTTTGGGCAATTTGCTGGAGCCCAAAACACCAGGCCTAGAGGAGGACTTCCGAGTGACACTGATCCCAACCCCAAGAAAGTGAATGCAGTGACCACAAGGAGTGGTTTACAGCTTAAAGAGGTGGAACCGAAAAGACCACCTCAATAGTCGGGAGCAGCAGAAACTGAAAGGGAGCAAAGTGATGAGAGGGGGAAGGAAAAGGAAGCTAAACTAGAAAGACCACCACCCCCATTCCCTCAGAGATTAAAGAAACACAAGGAGGAGGCGTGTTTCAAAAAGTTCATGGAGGTGCTTAAACAGGTACACATTAACTTACCTCTTGTTGATGTTTTGCAGGGAGTGCCGAAGTACGCAAAGTATATTAAGGACATCGTGGCGAACAAAAGCAGGTTAATTGAGTACGCTACGGTGGCTCTTACGGAGGAGTGCACTTCACGGATATAAAATAGGTTGCCCACAAATCTCAAGGACCCTGGGAGCTTTACAATACAAATTACAATTGGGCAGAGTATCCGAGCTCGTGGATTATGTGATTTGGGAGCGAGCATTAACTTGATGCCGACATCGGTATTTAAGAAGTTGGGGCTAGGGAGTCCTAGACCAACAACAGTGATCTTGCAGCTGGCGGATCGTTCCTTAGCCAGACCTGATGGCATTGTGGAAGACGTGTTGGTGCAAGTGGGCTCCCTTATCTTCCCTGTAGACTTTGTCGTGCTGGATTTTGAGCCAGACGCGAAAGTCCCATTTATTTTGGGACGTCCTTTCTTGGCTACCGGGAAAGCACTTATTAATGTAGCTATAGGGCAGCTAACCATGCGAGCACACGACAAGGTGGAGGTATTTGATGTATACAAGGCCACCAAGCTCCCGGCTGTGTACGAGGAACTCTTGGTGATCAACGTGATTAATTAAGCTGATGTTGTCCAGAGCGTTGAGTCACGGGAGTTATTGGGGAAACCACCGGAGCGATATAAGCATTACTGGGGTGAGGACAGTGGTCGAGAGAAAATGTCAGTCACCCTAGAGGATGACTGAGCTTAACGACGTCAAGCCGCGACGGTAAACCAGGCGTTGCACGGGAGGAAACCCGCGAAATTTTTGTAAAATGTGAATAGATTTCGTAGAAAAGAAAAAAAATGAGAAAAACAAAAAAATAAAAACAAATTTTTTTTGTATTTTATGTCAAACCTATAAATTCTAACCAGTTTCTTGTTGTGAGATGAATTTCAGGTTGAACGGAGGGTAAAAATGCAAAGGATCTCAATGGAAAAATCGAGGTAAGAAAAATTATAAAAAGTGGCAAAACAGTGAGCCTACGCGATGGCTCCGTGTCACGGAGGGAGTGCTCTGCGTTACCCTCCGTAACACGTTGAAGTGTAATCTGGAATTTGTGAAAAATTCCAGAGTACTGGCGCGATGGCTCCGTGTCACGGAGGGCATGCTCCACGTTACCCTCCATGACACGTTGAATTTTATAAAGCTAAGATGTATGTTGGGAGAAATCGGGATTGGTCTCGGAAGAGAGCAAGGAAAAAGCACAAGGAAAGAACGAAGAAAAGGGGCTCCGCGTTGGAGCCGTGTCACGCTCCCATCGTGGATGCATTCTGCCTGTATGCTGAAATTATGCCCAATTCCAGTGAAGGTGCGCGTTGGGGCCGTGGCACGTTGGCCTAGCCCCCCGTTGCATGTCGTGCCACGTTGGGCCTTAATACCTGGACGACCGGATTCTAGTGAGGGTCCGCGTTGGTGGCGTGTCACGGAGGCAGTGCTCCACGATGCACTCCGTGACACGTTGCTTGTTATTCCAGGAAAAATTCCCACTACTATAAATAGAACACTTAGGTTCATTTTTAATTATTCTGACTTGGTGGAGCAAGAACGTGGGTTACAGGCAGATGAGGGGACGAAAATCTTAGGGTTTTTCTCTATCTCTTTCATCTTTATTTCAATTGCTTGTATGATTAACACTCATTTAACGATGTTTAATCCACAAATGAGTGGCTAAATTCCCTTCTTGCTAAGGTTAAGAACATTGTATTGAAATGTGATTATTGATGAATTGGTTTTTTCATCTTTTCTTCCATGGTTGTTCTATTGATTCTTGTTCTTACTTCATTAATGTGTGGCCAACGTTAATGTATATCTGAAAAGTCTGGTTTCACTCGAGAGAGCAAGAAATTGGAAAGTTGTGAATTGATAGGGTATGATCTTTTCTTAGTTTGGGAAAATTGAGAATTGATTTACCTTCGGGATAGAAATATACCTAAAAGTCGTATTAGTCAATTAAAGAATCGGTTTTGTTTGGCTAGAACATGAATTTCGTTTTATCATAGAAATGTAGGTGGAAGGCTCATGATTCTTAAGTTGGGTTAAATACGAGAGTTTTAATCCATAGGCAATAATTCTTGACTAGCAACCGAAGGAAAGATTAACCAAATTGTATCGATAATTTATTTCTCTACATGTTCATTTTAGCCTCAGCATGCTCATACTTATAGTTCAGACTCAAATTGTATATTCATTTTAGACTTAGTATAAAATTAGGAAATAAAATATCAAACTCTTCTTCACACTGTTGTCTGCAATTTAGAGTTAAAGTTTATTGACACTTGTGTAGATTGTTACTTTAGACCAGTCCCTATGGGATCGATACTTGGCTTACTTGAGCCACTTTACTACTTGTTCGACCACGTGCACTTGCGTGTAGTTATACCCAACAAGCTGAACAATAACCATTAATACCATCATAGCGAAAGTGCTACTTAAAAATAACATACGAATATAAAATCCAAAGATGAATACATACATATGTCTGAATAGCCTCTAAACACTACGAGTTGATGGAACAAGACCCGAACTAACTCAACAAGTTGAAAACTAAAATTCATAAGGAAAATTTAGATAGTCTAGTCCTTGGAAGATGAGGACTCACCAATAAGCAGGCGCTAACTCTGATAAGCTTCCTAAGAGTGGGGCTGAACTTGAGAGCCGGGTCCTATATCATGAAATGATATAGCATAGAAAGTATACGGTCAGTACGTGGAATGTACCGAGTATGCAAAGTAAGTAAAACCGCTAAAGTAAAATCACTTTAAGACAATGCAATAGTCAAAAAATAAACATCATTAACTGAGAATAGGGCTTGCATGCATTCTTTCTGAAATCATGATTTTTTCATAACAATACGATACATAACTTTATAATATCAACTTACTAGAATGACATAAAGCTGAAATATGACATTTATAAACAAGTTGAACATTGAGTCAAACCTTTCTTTTAGAACATGCATGTGTATATAATAACCATGAGTAATGAATATGCATATCCAAATCATATAGGACAATGGGATACTCGTCACTTAACCGACATACCACAATAAAGCTTACGTGGTCCCGACTATTACACTCAAGTGGGCAGAGCCGTCCAAAACTTTTTTAGGGTTAAGGACGCTACCATGATACCGATATCAAGCTCATGGGCCGTGAGGGCTAGGGATAGCTCATAAGGGAGGTCCCAATAATACAATAGTATCAACCTACGTTGGCGCGTAGTTCTGGGGCATAGGGTGATCAACCCTCAACCCGTCGGTGCTAGACTCTTCTACCAAAAACATGCAATGCTCTACATCATATATAACGAAGCTCAACATAATCTATTGACAAAGCTCAAGATCAAATACATCTCAAATACGAAATCATGCATATGAGAATCTTTAATTCAAAACATACCACAAGCTGAAATACATACTCGGGAGCCTTTTCTCCAAAACCATGTGGTAAGCTATGCATAGGAAGACTTAAGTCAAAATGTACACAAGCTAGAATATGAAATTTGGGAGTCTTCGCTCCAAAACAATATGGTAAGCTTAGTTCTGTAAAATCGTCATTTAAAATTCACATGTTGGGCATTGCCCAAAGCTTTATCATAATTAGAAATACTCAATTCTCATCGAAAACATTGTTATAGACACAGGTAGCTTCAAATCATACTTTTCATCATAATATCTCATCATTATTACATTTACTTCACAAATCTCACTTTTCATGATCGTATCACCAATGGCCTTCCACACTCATAAGGCTAGAAATATAATTTTAGTTGAAATAATTATAAAATATGCCCATGCTTCATAATTCGATAATAAAATCATAATCAATTCTTACCCATGTAAAGAAATTGAAGATTCATGCATTTGGGTAAAAACCCCATAACTTGATCATAGGAACTTCTCATATTTTGATAGAAATTGTGCATCGGTGAGGAAGCAATCATCCACTCATAACCCTACATACTTGGAAGGGGTTGATTCTACCACTTCTCTAATTTCCCAAGAAGGATTTGAATGAAAACCTTGAAGACTTACTCTAGATCACCTCTTCAACCTCTCGAGTTAGCATGCATGGAAGGAAATAACTTAGAACAGGTTTTCCACTCTTAAACCCCACTAAAACGAGCCTTAAACTATATAGTATAGGATTTAGGAACTTAGGAATTACGAAAAGGCCCTTACTAAATTAACAGAAAATTACTGCCAGGTGGTCCTAACGGAAGACCTGACGACTTGTGGTCCAAGGCAACAACTCGTCACCTTGCTCGTCAAGTACACTGTCTTGTCTACTCTCCTGGACTCGTAACTGGTCACTTCACGACTTGTGGTCACCAGTCGTTAAGTGCACTACCTCTTTCTCCTGTATTTCTCATCTGGATGGGGACCCCACGCTCGTGGTCACCACTCGTAAAGTACGCTGCTTTTCTTCCTTCTCTCTTACCCCACGACTGACTTAACCACTCGTGGGGCTGACCACGAGTCATTTCCATGCCCGTTGGGGTCCCTTTTCTTTAAACCTCACAACCTCCTCACTGGCCTCCCCATGAGTCACCTGACGACTCATGGGCTGTCCTTACGAATCTTCCCATGACTCATCCGATGTCTGCAACATAAATTTTATATTTTCCCCGTTTCAACTCCTAGGTCCGATCTTTAAGCTCCCGATGTATAACAATATCTCCCCCTTTGGGAACATTCATACTCAAATGTAGAAAACATGTAGAAAACAGAAACATGCAATTATCATATGCAAATACTGATTATTTAGATCCAAAACGGACGGAATGACTACCTCCAATTCAAAATATATAGTTGAACTGAATTCGCAAATCACATACACATCCATGTACATAAAATAAACTTGCGTTCATGAACTAAACATGAAACTAAATAGAGTCATAGAGAAAAACTGATACATCAAGATGACATTGAGCCGGTAGAGAATAAATGTGGGTATCTAGCCATCATACCGCTTTGGCTTTC
This sequence comes from Datura wrightii, assembly GCA_035772735.1. Classification (NCBI taxonomy): domain Eukaryota; kingdom Viridiplantae; phylum Streptophyta; class Magnoliopsida; order Solanales; family Solanaceae; genus Datura; species Datura wrightii. The sequence continues at coordinate 60,857,200 of JASDFA010000016.1, read as the reverse complement.
ATGTAGATCCTTCAATGTGCATATTCCTCCATAATACTTTAACTGAAGCTACTTCCTTGTTCCTTAGCCTCCGAACCTGATGATCCAATATTTCTGCCAGAACTTCCTCATAGCTAAGTCTATCCTTTACACCAACACTGTCTATCGGGACTACTAAAGTTGGATCTCCCAAATATTTCTTCAAAAGCGATACATGAAACACGAGATGCATGGAAGATAACTCTGAGGCCAAGTCCAACTCATACACTACCTTACCAACTCTTCTCATAATTCGGTAGGGACCAACATAGCGGGACTGAGTTTTCCTTTCTATATAAATCGCATGACTCCCTTCATGGGAGATATCTTCAGAATTACTCAATCCTCCACCTCGAACTCTAATTCTCTCCTCATCACATCAGCAAATGACTTTTGATGACTCTAAGCGGTTTACAGCCTGTCCCTTATCAACTGAAACTTCACCATAGCCTCATGAACCAATTCTGGCCCTATCATAGCTACCTCACCAACCTCAAACCATCTGATGGGCTATCTATGTCACTGTCCATAGAGAGCCTCGAAAGGTGCCATCTGGATACTGGATTGATAGTTGTTACTGTAAGCAAACTCAATCAAGGCCAAGTGATCATCCCAACATCCTTTAAAGTCCATCACACAAGCTCTCAACATGTCTTCGAGATTTTGAATCGTCCGCTCTCCCTGAGCATCCGTTTGCGGATGAAATGTTGTGTTAAGTTTAACCTAAGTCTTCAAATCTTCACTCGCCAGCCGCTCTGCCCTCGCGCGCACGCCAGCGTGCCTGCGAGCGCACATGCCAGCTCGCTGCCCGGCTGGCACGCGCGTCCATTGCCCATGTCAGCACCCAGCGTCCTCAGCTTCCATCCTTAGGATTTTTCCCAGCCTTCTTGCCTTGTCTCTGCCATGCCAAAGTCCACAAGCTTGCCTTGCACTCGTCTAGCACTTGACCATGCCATCGCCTAGCCGAGTCATCCCACAGCTTGCCCGCATGCCCAATTGGTGCCATGCGCCCATCCGTCGCCCTTTGTTGATCAAGGCCGCCTTGCCATCACTCAAGTCTGCCTTGTCTTGACTGAACGCCATGCACATCATCCAGCCAAATGCACTATTGCCGAAGCTCACACTTGCCATGCCAAGGCTGTGCCTCCTTAGCATGCTACTGCCCACAATCATCAAGTTCCAGCTCGAGGGTCTAACAAACCACCCCCACCAGTTGAACTCGATGTCCTCGTCGAGGCCGTGTTAAGATAGTCCTCCAGCTGCTTCTCGAACTGCCATAATTTTGAACTCTTCTCCCAAGTCGCGTCTGCCATGGACTTGCCCTTCCAATGTATCAAGAATTTTGTCCTCCTGTTCTTATTGCTCATGCCTAGCACCCGATAATCTAGCACTTGTTCAATCTCCTCTTCAAACTGTGTGCGCACCACAGGAGGAGCCCTCTTGACTTTGTGCCTGTCCGGATCTTCATGATCTGCAAAATAAGGCTTCAAGAAACTCACATGGAAGCCCTCTATGAAAAGACCGCCAAAACTAAGAGGTAAATTGAGTACCTCGATCTGAAATAATAGACAATGGCACTTCATGTAATCGAACCAACTCCCGGATATAATTTTTTGGCATAATCATCCGTTGAATCTGTGTTTTTCACCGGTAGGAAATGTGCAGCCTTGGTCAACCTGTCTACCACCACCCAAATAGAATCGTAGTGTCGACACGTACGAGGTAGGCCTATAATGAAATCTATATTAATCTCTTCCCACTTCCAAGTAGGAATGCTAATATCCTGAAGTATGCCTCCCGGTCTTTGATGCTCGACCTTCACTTCCTGACAGTTCAAGCACTTGGCTACGAATTCTGCAATATCCTTCTTCATGCCATTCCACTAGTATATTTCTCGCAAGTCATGATACATCTTGGTGGCACCTGGATGAATAGAGTATCAGGATCCATGAGCCTCATGCAACATCCGACTCCTCAAATCATCGACATCTGGAACATATAGGCGACCCTGTTACCGCAACACACCATCTCCCCCTTGGGAGAAGACCTCCACCTTTTGACTTTGAACGACTTCCTTTAGATTTACCAACATTGGATCCTCGTCTTGTCTAGGTTTCACATCTGTAACCAAGGATGATTCTGATCTGTTTTGCACAACAACACCACCATCGGTTGAGTCGACCAATCTAACTCCCAACCTTAAAAGTTGATGGACATCTCCTACCAGCTCCTTCTTTCCCTTATCTACATGGGACACACTCTCCATAGAGAGCCTACTAAGTGCATAAGTTACCATATTAGCCTTTCCCGGATGGTAAAGAACACTCATATAGTCTTTAGGTAGTTCTAACCACCTCCTTTGCCGCAGATTGAGCTATTTCTGTGTGAACACATATTGTAAGATCTTGTGATCCGTGAATACATCCACGTGGACCCCATACAAATAATGTCGCCATATCTTCAATATGAACACCACCGCAACCAACTCAAGATCATGGGTTGGGTTATTCTTCTCATGGATTTTCAACTGTCTTGAGGCATATGTTATCACTTTCCTATGTTGCATCAATACACAACCGAGTCCGATTCTCGAAGCATCATAATATACTACAAAACCATTGGTACCATCGAGTAGGGTCAACACTGGTACTGAAGTGAGTCGAGTCTTCAACTCCTGGAAGCTTTTCTCGCAAGCGTCCGACCATCGGAACTTTACCTTCTTCTAAGTCAACTTGGTCAAAGGTGCTGTAATAGATGAGAAGCCCTCAAAAAACCTCTGGTAGTAGCCAACTAAACCTAAGACACTCCGAATATTCGAAGGATTCACCGGTCTTGGCCAAATTTTCACCGCCTCAATTTTCTGAGAATCTACCTTGATGCCCTCACTCGATACCATATGGCCAAAAAATGCCACGGAGTCCAACCAAAACTCATCCTTGCTGAACTTGGCATACAATTGGCGATCCTTGAGAGTCTGAAACACTACTCTCAAATGAGCAGCATGCTCCTCCTCACTCCGAGAGTATATAAGGATGTCATCAATGTACACGATCACGAACATGTCAAGATATTGCTTGAACACCATGTTCATTAGATCCATAAAAACTGCAGGGCATTGGTTAGTCAAAAATACATAACAAAAATTTCGTAGTGACCATACCGAGTCTTGAAAGCAATTTTCGAGATGTCACTCTCCCGAACCTTGAGTTAGTCGTACCTGGACCTGAGATCTTAGAGAAACACTTGGCATCCTAAGGTTGGGAAAATAAACCATTGATTCTAGGTAAAGGATACCTGTTCTTAATGGTGACCTTGTTTAACTTCCGATAGAGAATGCACATCAGAAGCAAACCATCCTTCTTCCGGACAAATAACATTGGTGCACCCCATGGAGACTTACTCGACCTAATAAAGCCCTTATCTAATAGGTACTTCAACTGATCCTTCAACTATTTTAGCTTGGCTGAAGCCATCCTGTAGGGCAGAATAGATATAGGCTGCGTGTCAGGAAAAATGTGAATACCAAAATCAATCTCCCGCTCGGGAGGAACACCTGGAAAATCATCAAGAAAGACCTCTGGATACTCACGTACTACTGGAACTGAATGGATAGTTGGGGTTTTGGAATCAACATCCTTAACCTAACTAGATGGTACATGCAACCCTTAGAAATCATCTTCCTGACCTTAAGGTAGGAGATGAATCGACCTACAGGTACAACTGAACTACCCTTCAATTCTAAGACTAGCTCACCGGGAAAACTAAACTCTACTGCCCAGGTTCTACAATTAACTGAAGCATAGCATGCAAATAGCCAATCCATGCCGAGAATAATATCAAAATCGGTCATGGCTAACTTTATCAAATCTACTGAGGTGACCTTATGAAGGACTGAGACCGGGCAACCTCTATACACTCGTCTAGCTATAACTGAGTCACCTACTGGAGTGGAAACTGAGAAGGGTTCTGACAAGATATCGGGACTGACTCTGAAGCTACTAGCCACATAAGGTGTCACAAAAGACAAGGTAGCCCCCGGATCTAGCAAAGCATATACATCAACATGGAAAACTCGCAACATACTAGTGACCACATCCGGGAAAGACCTCCTGCTCCTGACGGGAAGTAAAGCATACAATCTATTACGGCGTTGACCGCTAGCTATGCTAGTAAATGCCCCCTGATGTGTTGAATGTGCGGGAGGGGCTACTGAACTAGAAGCTGGCCCTTGGCACCTAACCTAATCCTGCCTCGCAGCTGGACAATCTCTAAGCATGTTTCCGGGCTGCCCACACCCAAAACAAGCACCTGAACCTGCCAAACACTGGCCTGTGTGCCCTCGACCACACATGCGACAAGCTGGGATGATGAATTTGCGGGTCTGCTACTCTGACCCCTCGAGCTTACTGCTCGCCCTCTCTGATCATGTCTAGGTCAGGATGGCACACTCAATGCTAATGAAGCCGGGGTGGATGATATCTGGTGAGTCTGCTAATGGTACCCACCACAGAACCTCTACTGAGAGAATTTTTGGCCCTTGGTTCTGGCCCTCTTGGCCTCCCTCTCTCCCGAATATGCTGCCTCCATCTACTGGGGCATACAACATTATGCGAGGAAAGCCCATATCGTAGTGAAGCATGGCAGTCCTGCAATCTTTGTCCTCATAACCTGCTATCCCATGGACGAATCTACTCACTCGCATCTTCTAATCAGCTACAAACTCTGGGGCATATTTCGATAGGCTAGTGAACTCAAGGGCATACTCTTGTACAGTCATTCTCCCTTGCTTCAAATTCACAAACTCAGTTGTTTTCAGCTCGCTCATCTTTCGAGGGAAGAACCGGTCGAGAAATGCAACCTGGAAATCCTCCTAAGTGATCGGACTTGCTCCTGCGACCCTGCTATCCTTCCATTGATAAAACCATATATCAGTGACCCTTTTTAGCTGATAAGAGGCCAACTCGGTGCACTCAACCCCATTCACCCCCATGACTAGGGTGATCTTGAAAATCTCATCTATAATCTCACGTGGGTCCTCATCTACCTTAGACCCAAGGAACTACGGCGGGTTCGCCCTCAAGAAGTCTCTTACTCGAGCCACCCCTACGTTGCCATTTTACAGAACATGTGCAACGGCCTACTGATTGACCTGAGCAATCAAGGTCTGCGCAAGCATATGAATAGCAGCCCAGAACTCAGCATAGGCGGCTGGCTCCGGTGCCTGAGGCACCTGAACTGGTGGGATGGCTAATGCCCATAACCATTTCTCTTCTCGTGGCCATCACCACCTCCATTCCTCCTTCTGTTCATTCTTCGAGGAGCCATGATTCTGCAATCACGAATAGCACAAATTAGAAGGACAGAATGACTTTTCATCGCACGACATAGATCATGAAAGAAGAGAACATTTCCTAAATGTCCTATAGCCTCTTCGTCATAGGTGTGACGCACTTCACACCCATGAAAAAGGCTCTACTCAACGTGGCTTTCAGACACCCTAGGACACTTAAAACCTACTGCTCTTATACCATGTTTGTCATGATCAAAATACAGGCCCGGATCATAACACAAGACAAGGAGCCCTGAGAGACCCCAAGTCGACCCATGTCATAAGCAAACATCTAACTCAATCAGGAACGGAATAGCTATCAATACCATCATTAAGGAAGTCATACGTAAATATAACATATGAATATAACATTCAAAGCTAAATACATACATATGTCTGAATAGCCTCTAAACATGACGAGTTGATGGGACAAGACCCCAACTAACTCAACAAGCTGAAAACTAAAATACATAAGGAAAAGATAGATAGTTTGGTCCTCAGAAGATGAGGACTCACCAATAAGAAGGCGCTAACTCCAATAAGCTATCTAAGAGCAGGACTGAACCTGAGAGCCAAGTCCTGTATCATAAAACGATATAGCATAGAAAGTATTCAGTCAATACATGGAATGTACCGAGTATGCAAGGTAAGTAACACCGCTAAAGTAAGTAAAATCACTTTAAGACAATGCAATAGTCAAAACATAAACATCATTAACTGAGAGTAGGGCTTGCATGCATTCCTTCTGAAATCATGATCTTTTCATAACAATACGATACATAACTTTATATCATCAACTGACTCGAATGACTCAAAGCTGAAATATGACATTTATAGACAGATGAACATTGAGTCAAACCTTGCTTTTAGAACATACATGTGTATATAATAACCATGAGTAATGAATATGAATATCTGAATTATATAGGAAAATAGGAGACTCATCACTTAATCGACATACCTCGATAGAGCTTATGTGGTCCCGACTATTACACTAAAGTGGGCAGAGCCGTCCAAAATCTTGTCTGGGCTAAGGATGCTACCATGATACCAATATCAAGCTCATGAGCCATTAGGGTCGGGGATAGCTTCCAAGGGAGGTCCCAATAATATAATAGTATCAACCTACATTGGTACATAGTTCTGGGGCACAGGGTGATGAACCATTAGCCCGCTCGGTGCGAGAATCTTCTCCCAAAAACATGCAATGCTCTACATCGTATGTAAGAAAGCTCAACATCATCCATTTACGAAGCTCAATATCAAATACATCTCAAATACGAAATCATGCATATGAGAAGCTTTAGTTCAAAACATACCACAAGCTAAATACATACTCGGGAGCCTTTTCTCCAAAACCATGTGGTAAGCTATGCATAGGAAGACCTAACTCAAAACATACCACAAGAGAGAATATGAAATTTGGTAGTCTTCTCTCCAAAACAATTTGGTAAGCTTAGCTTGGGAAAATCATCATTTAAACATAACATGTTGGGCATTGCCCAAAGCTTTATCATACTTAGAAATACTCAATTCTCATCAAAAACATAGTTATAGACATTGGGTAGCTTTAAATCATGCTTTTCATCATAATATCTCATCATTATTACATTTACTTCACAAATCTCACTTTTCATGATCATATCATCAATGGGCTTCCACATTAATAAGTCTAGGAATATAATTTTAGTTGAAATCATTATAAAATCAGCCTCTGCTTCACAATTCGCTGGTAAAATCATAATCAATTCATACTCATGTAAAGAAATTGAAGATTCATGCATTTGGGTTAAGACCTCATAACTTGATCATAGGAAATTCTCTTATTTTTATAGAAATTGGACATGGGTGAGGAAGGAATCACCCACTCATAACACTACATACCTGGAAGGGATTGATTCTACCACTTCTCTGATTACCCACGAAGGATTTGAATGAAAACCTTGAAGACTTGCTTTAGACCACCTCTTCAACCTCTCAAGTTTGCATGCATGGAAGGAAATAACATAGAATAGGTTTTCCCCTCTTAAACCCCAATAAAACGATCCTTAAACGACATAGCATAGGCTTTAGGAACTTAGGAATTATGAAAAGTCCCTTACTAATTTCGCAGGAAATTGCTGCCAGGTGGTCCTAACGGACGACTCGATGACTCGTGGTCCAGTGCAATGACTCGTCACCCTACTCGTCAAGTACACCGTCTTTTCCACTCTCTTGTGCTCGTAACGAGTCACTTTATGACTCGTCAGGGGTGACCACAACTTGTGGTCACCAGTCGTTAAGTGCACTAACTCTTTCTCCGGGATTTCTCATCTGGCTGGCAATGGGGGACTCCGGGAATCGTGGTGGCTAACCACGACTCTTGGTCACCACCTGTGAAGTACATTGCTTTTCTTCCTTCTCTCTTACCACATGGATAACCTAACGACTCGTGGGGGCTGACCACGAGTTGTTTCCACGCCCGTGGGGGACCTTTTTCTTCAAACCTCCCAACCTCCTCACTGGCCTTCCCACGTGTCGGCGGACGACTCGTGGGCTATCCTCACAAGTCATCACATGAGTCATCCTATGTCTGCAACGTCAATTTTACATTTTTCCCATTTTAACTCCCGGGTCCAATCTTTGAGCTCTCGGGGTATGACACCCCGAGGGGGTGCCTTCTTTGGAGACAATCAAGCTAGTATACAAGATGTGGCATAGACAGGGAAGAAAGATGCAATGTTTCTAGTCATGATGAAGTAGATGGAGGTTTTGAAGAACTAGATAAAGGGTTTCCATGCAAGATACCACCAAGCCAACCATGTCTATGAGTATTCTTATCATGGAAATTAAGGTTGAAACAATGTTTGGTTAGTTGATACAAGAAGCCACGAGAGCAATGAGTCAATCCCACCCCACATGGATAGTACTCTCGAAGTGGTGCTTGAAAAGGTCCTTTCAACTGATGAAGGAATTCAGGACTTGCGGAGTAAGCTATTGGACCTTACAACCACCGTAAGAGTCATGATGTAAAAATTCAAAAATTAGAGGATAGGATGAATGAGTTAGCATCTCAGGTGGCAGCTCAAACAATAGAAACCAATACGTCCTCAACTCAGGTCATCATGGATGATGATATATTCGAGTGGGAAATGGAGGAAGAGGTTGTAGGGGAATTAATTGCCGATGTCTTTTTGAAAGGTAAAAAACTCAAGTAGGTTCTTCATGTGCATAAGAAGATAAGAAATTATCCTTTCCCGCCAACGAAGCTTGACCTTGATTTAAAAAATCGTACAACTCCTCTGTCACAACCATCTATTATGGTGCCACTAAAGATGGAGCTCAAACCCTTGCGCACTCACCTGCAATATGCATATCTAGGGGAGAATGCAATGCTCCCATTCATCATTTTAGAAAATCTCAACCCTTCTCAAATAGAAAAACTCATTGTGGTATTGAAGAGGAAATTTGAGATATAGGGTGGTCAATAGCTGATATCATTGCTATTCCTCTGGGGATTTGCACTCACAAGATTAATCTTCAATAAAATTGCACCCCGTCAGTTGAGCACCAAAGGCGTTTGGAACCCACCTATGCAAGAGGTGATCAAAAAGGAGATTATTAAATTATTAGATGTAGGTGTGGTATAATGTATCGCAGACAGAAGTTGGGTAAGCCCTCTGCAGTGTGTGCCAAAGAAAGGAGGCATCACGGTTGTTCCAAATGAAAAGAATGAATTAATAGCCACTCGCCCAGTCACTGGATGGAGAGTTTTCATGGATTACCGTAAGTTAAATTCCTGTACATAGAAGGATGATTTCCTGATGCCATTCATTGACCAAATGTTAGACTAATTGGCCTATAAGTTGTACTATTGTTTCTTGGATGGATACTCGGGATACAATCAAATTTCGATTGCGCCTGAGGATCAGAAAAAACAACGTTTACATGTCTCTATGGCACTTTTGCATTCAAGAGGATGAATTTTGGTCTTTGCAATGCCCCTAACACTTTCCAAAGATGCATGATGTCCATCTTTTCTGATATGGTGGAAGATACTATAGAAGTCTTCATGGATGACTTTTCAGTTGTAGGGACTCATTTGATGACTTTTTGACACACATAGAGGAGGTATTAAAGAGATGTACAGAAACAAATTTGGTCCATAATTGGGAAAAATGTCATTTTATGGTAAAAGAAGGGATTGTGCTTGGATACAAGATTTTCGAAGAAAGAATTGAGGTGAACCAAGCCAAAGTTGACGTTGTTGCTCAGTTACCTCCATTGTGCACCATGAAGGGCATTTGGAGTTTCCTCGGACATGTGGGTTTCTATCACAGATTTAATAAAGACTTTTCTAAGATAGCTCATCCTCTATTTCGGCTGCTGGAGAAAGAAGCAAAGTTCAAGTTTGATTAGGAGTGTCTGAAGGCCTTTGTGGAGTTGAAGGAAAGGTTGATTTCCTCTCCAATCATTATAGCGCCTGATTGGTCAAAACCTTTTAAGCTCATATGCGATGCTAGTGGGGTGGCATTAGGAGCAGTCCTTGGTCAGCAGAGAGACAAGATAATTCACCCAATCTACTATGCTAGAAAGGCCCTGAGTGATGTAAAAAAAAACTATATAGTAACGGAGCAAGAGCTAGTCATTGTTGTGTTTGCGTATGAAAAGTTTTGAGCATATTTGTTAGGAATGAAAGTGGTGGTGCATATCGACCATGCAGATCTTAGGTATTTATTGTCCAAGAAAGTCTCTGACCATCTATCACGCCTAGAAACAAGTGGGCAGCTAGGAGATCATGAGGAGATCAATGATGTATTTCCGGATGAGCATAATCTAGCTGCAACCAACGATCTAACACCATGGTGCCGACTTTTCTAATTACCTAGCCTGCAACATTATACCCGAAGGTGTGAACTTTCAACAAAGGAAGAAATTCATGCATGATGTCTAGAAATTTTATTCAGACAAACTTTACCTCTTCTGGAGTTGTGCGGATGGTTTAATACGACGTGTGTTCCAGAAGTAGAGATGGTCCCAATTCTGGAATCTTGTCATTCCTCACCTGTTGGAGGTTATTATGGAATTGTGCGGACAGTAGCTAAGGTGTTACAGTGTGGGTTTTATTGGACTACACTATATCTGGATGCCCCTGACATTGAAGCAATGTGATCGATGTCAAAGGTCAGGGAGTATTTCAAGGCGGCATGAACTTCCACTAACGCCAACTTTAGAGGTTGAGTTGTTCGATCTATGCGGGATTATTTTCATTGGCCCTTTCATGAGCTCTTATGGAAACACATAAATCTTTGTAGCAGTTGATTATACCTCCAAATGGGTGGAAGCTGTTGCACTACCCAATAATGAAAGGAGGAGCGTAACAACCTATATGAAGAAACATATTTTCTCGTGATTTCATACTCCCAAAGCCATCATTAGTGATAGAGGATCACATTTTTGCAATCGAGTATTAAGTATATTGCTAGATAAATATTGTGTGAAATACAAAGTGGCCACCCTTACCACCCATAAACCAGCAGACAAGTGGAAGTTTCAAATCGGGGCATAAAGTCCATCTTGACTAAAATAGTTAATGTTAACAGCGACTGGGCGCAGAAGTTAGATGATGCCTTGTGGGCATATCGGACTGTATTTAAAATTCCGATAGAGATGTCTCCATATCAGCTGGGGTTTGGCAAGTCATGTCACCTCCCTGTTGAGTTAGAACACAAAGCCTTGTGGGCATTGAAAAGCTTAAATCTTGAATGGGGAAGAGCTGTCCAAGGACGAGCTCATAATATTCATGAGATGGATGATTTCAGAATGAGGGCATATGAGAATGCAACTATTTACAAAGCCAGAATTAAACATTATCATGATCAAAAAGTGTTGCAGTGGAGATTTTCTCCAGGGGACTGGGTGTTGTTGTTCAATTCAGGCCTACGGCTATTCCCTAAGAAATTGAAATCTAAATGGTCAGGCCCTTTTAAGGTATCTCAGGTGTATGAGAATGGTGCCATAGAAATCCATGGAAAGAATGGGAGAAAGTTCAAAGTGAATGGCCAACGAGTTAAAAGATATCTAGGGGTGTTGGAAGAAGTTGGCCGAACAAAGATTGTATATCTAGATGAACCGTAGGTCCTGAGAGACCTTCGTTGTGCCACGACTTTAAATAAGGAGCTTCATGGGAGTCAACCCAAGCATTTTTATTTTTCTAACTCTTCTTATATGCATTGTTGTTCTTGATTTTTCTAGATTAGGTTGGTGAACTACAAGAAGATCGAGGACAGGGCTGGCCAGCGCTAGATTGGAAAAATGCAGGCAGCATTCCGTGAAACACCAATGGGTCACTGACCCTATCCATAGAATTGAAGGATTCAAGGCTAGTCAGTAAACCATCTGGCGAAGCTCCGCTTCAAAGCGCGAACCACCGGTCAGTCACTGATGTAAACCAGTGTACCTAGGAGTATCCTGTCATTGGTTTCTAAATTGGCGAAATGCCGGATCCATTCTTCGACATGCCCATAAGTTTCCAATATGGTTTCCAGGAGATCAAACAAATAATGGCATTGGCATCCACATAGGAGAATCACCAGTCCTCTTCGGCAATCACCAGTGCACTAGAATTGAAATAATCTCTCTTTTTCTGCCGTTTCACTGGTCTTTCCCACTTCCCCACTTTTCAGTCATCTCTTTCCCACTATTTTTCATTCTCTTAAACAACCCACTTTCCCACCTATCCTCCATTATTAACCACCATTTCCCACCCATTAAAATTTCTCTTCTTTCTAATTTAAAAACCCCCAACCACTTTCACTCACCCATTTCTAACACTCCATTATAATCTCACCATGCCAGTGGTAAGCAAAGGCTGTCGGTTATGGCTATTCACCTAATTGGTAAGGTCTTTGTCACTCACTCTTTATGGTTCCGAGCTATTGGTGATATTTTATTTCTTGGGTATTTATTTTATTTTGCTTTGCTATTTGTGGGTAGATTTTGTTTTGTTTCCACGCGGGGGTCACATGGTGTTTGGGTGTAGTATGAGTGGGACACCCTCTGAAGTTGCCAATGATAGATATATTGACACATTTATTAAGGGATATTTGTCTTTTATTGGGATAGGTTAAGTTTGGCGTACATCTATGTGGGGGTGGTTAATTACAGGTCGGCCACCGGCGGACTGCCGATCGTGTTTTGGGATTCGCCGATTGTCTCGCAGATTGATGTGCCCAATATTTCATGTTGACATCACTTTACAGTGTACCGGTAGTTTGTGGATCCAGATCAGCATTTCTCCGATATGGCACCGAAACGTATGATGTTCTCCCAGGCTGCTGTCTCACATCGGCAACTCATCGATGCCTCGCATATCTGCATAGGCATTTTTCCAATGATTCACCGATGTCTCCTGATGGCTAAAATTGTTGAACCTAAATTCTTTCTTTTTCCTTGATCTGAGTTCAAAATACGTGCGCCATTCTAACCTTAGTTTGCAGCATCATGTCTGTTTCCCCGCAATCTCACCAAGGCCAAGCATCAATACACACCAACAACACACAAGTTTGATTTAGGTTGGAAAGAATGGAGGAGTATTATGTGGCTTTCAAGGAGAAGCAATCCATCCATGTAGAAGCCCAATTTGAAGTGGACACCTTCAAAATGCCTTCCCAGATATCTACGACTAGATTGGTATGTGTGACTAGGGTCCATTCACCATACGTGTTGACCCATATTTCCTAGAAGTGGTGTGGGAATTCTATACTTCATATATGGAAAGGCAACGGCTCCTCAAGCACAAGGGCCACACAGATAAATTACCATGCCTACCATCAGTTTGGGTGCGCGGGCTAAAGGTTTCTATAACTTCCAATGCAATCAATTCGCTTTATTGAGTGGAGCCAATCCAATCACACTCGATATTTTGCAAGAAGTTGGAAGATAAAGTGAATCAGTTTCAATGGGTAGCCAACATAATTGCAATTAGCCAACCACAATTGGCCATCTCTAGGGGTCTAATTCATCATCATGACTTGAAGTTTGAAGCCCCCATGTGGTTAGATTTGATTTGTTCATGGTTAATGCCTTCTTAGAATACAACAGACGTCCTAATTGAAGTTGCCATTCTTCTCGCATGCTTCATGAATCATGTACACATCAATGATAGGGAGCTCATTGATGATCAATTCAAACAAAGAGCCATGCATCATGCCACGACATTGCCATTTCCCAGCCTCGTGAGTATGTTATGTGTGCAGGCTGCATACCTTTTGTTTCAACAATTTGATAGGAATGTACGGGCCAAAACTTTGATTACATTGGCTACTAAAACTAACAAAGATGCTCCAGCCATGAAGCGAGCAAAGTGTACAATGAGAAAGACTCCACCACTGCCTTCGGCGTCTTCTACCACGTCAATCGCCCTGTTCCATCCAGCTGCTGTCCCCACCCCAAAACCTTCGGAGTTTCTCAAAATAGAACAAAGGGCCCATGTACATGAGTGTCATCTTGTGAAGCTAGCTAAGGCTATCCCATCTATGATACAAACTACCATCAAGAAAGCCATGCAACCTGCTAAGGATAAGTTGAAAAGCATATGCTCCACAATTGAGGTAGTTGAGAGCAAAGTCATTTCCTTTAAAAAAGAGGTGGTTGCACTCAGTGAACCTCCATCAACCAGAAACTCAAACCTTCCTCAACCTACAGTGTTTCCTGTGCAAATTGAGGCACCCAAAAGTCCACCGGACGATTGGTGGGTAGGTTATGACAGCATATCAGAAATAGTGTCAGGTGAGGAGTTATATCATAGCTGGCCACCACCACCTCTAATGCTCTTAATGTATGATGTAGATCTATCCTGGGCACTTGGCGGAGTGGAAACAACTTCTTATCATGAGCTTCGTCTAAGTCGGACAGATGGGTGGTGCAAAAAGCTAGGAAACTAGTTGAGCTCCCACCTGATCCACGGTGACCAACTGCTAAAGAAACAGCTTCTTGGCAATTTGACACAGCCTCACATTCTTGGAGGCCTCGGCCGAACCACTAATTAAATCAGGAAGCCTGCTTCGCCTTATTGTCTGTCATTTTTGCGAAATTGGAGGTAAGGTCTGGTTTCAAGTACGGGAGAGATGTGTGTCATGCAATTTGCAAAAGTTACTGTGTACTAAGAATAATTGTGGGGTCCTTGTCTCAAATTGTTTACTCCCTCAGGACCCAAGTCCTTTGCTTGTTCATCTTTGCAAATAGTAGGATAGTAAATAAACTGTAAGTGTTTTCTTCAGACCATGGTTCTTTCCCCAGGAGCATGTTTTCATTTTCCTTTCCTTTTTTGTTGTCGAACCGGGTTGACACTTCCAGATGATAGATTGTTTGGGATGATAGCACCCATCCTCCGTAAATTCTAGTGATAAACTAACAATAGGATGAGTCTTCAAGCCCAAGAATAGGGGAGTGAGAAAGGAATAGATGAAAAAATAGGAAAAAGCCCAAAAAAAATCTTCATGCTTTAGTGATTTCATGATAAACAATCCCTTTTGTGTATTTACTGATTTCATGATAAAAGAATATGGACTCTCCTTTCTGTGAGTGGCATCATCCCTTTTGAAGACACAAGTGTATTGAGAGTTAATGTGTGGATAGGGCATGAGAAGTGAAGCTCTAAGGAAAGTCTTGAATGTGCACTGATTATGAATTGAGATGCTATGTGTATTTCACGAATAAGCAATGCCCTTGTTTTACACTATGAATCCTCGCACAAACCATGTTTTTGAAGGGTGGTCGCCTCTTGAAATGTCTTCATTGTTTTGGCTTTTGGAGGATTTTTCTTCTCTTTTTCTGTGAGATTGGTGAGCATTTTTTGATTGTCATAGAAAGGTGGTTAGTGATGTTTAAACTTGTGAGGAGTGGCATCTTTTTTTATTGATAAGAATTGCATTACTTGAGGACAAGCAATGGTTCAAGTTTGGAGGTTTGATGAGTTGGTAATTCCCCAACTCATTAGGCTCTTAAACCTGAAATTTTTGCTTAGTTTTTGAGTTGTTTATGTGGATTTCATGCCCATTTTTCTTTTGTTGTGTGCAGATTCCTAATGTGAATAAAAGAGAAAGAAATAGAGAAAAAAGAAGAAAGTGGGATGAAATTTGGCATTCCATCGAAGAAGACCGGCAAAACTCTGATCACCACTACCTCTGGGAAAGAAGCCACTGGCGAAACGCAGGTTTCCAAAGGCGACTCGCCGATTCAGCCAGCGAATGACACCTGACTTGCTGGATTGAATAGCAAAGCATTGGCGATGTGTGGATGGAGATTGATGAAATGCCGAATGAACAGTCAATGGCTACTAGAATGCATTAAAGCAGCAGATAATGTAGCTGGTGGTCCATGAATTGCAATCGGTGAACGACCGGTAGTCCGCTGATTCCAAAATGCCCCCCCCCCCGGGTAAAATTATCTAGCACGAAATATGGTTGAGAAGATGTCCTATTTTCTTGGATATATAATTTCTAGAGAAAGTACTGTGTACTAAGCATATCATATTAGATCATATCATATCATCTTTTTCCATTTCCTAGTTTTAGAACATTTCTTTGGCAAAGAAGAGGATAGTTTGATTGATAGAATTTAAAAAGTACTATTCTCTTTTTCTTCTTCTTCTTCTTCTTCTTAATAGCAACATACTGCCATTGTTGAAGACTACTTGTGAACTTGATTGTACTTCTCTTGTTATTAAATTCAATGAGTTTATTGTTAAATGTGCTTTTGAATTTTTTAATTATGAGTAGCTAAATCATTAACTAGAGGTGTGTGATGGAGAATGCTTAATTAGAGTGGATATTGCTAGAGTCATCTCAATATTGTTTAAATAAGTGTAAATCTGTTAGATTCTCTTCAATCTATAATAGAAGATCCATTGATTATGATGTGGGTCTAATTGTTCTTACTTGATTGTCGCTTGCAAAAGAATAAGAATAATTAAGTATTGAAAGAGAATTTAATGGTGGGTATGGATGCGTGATTGTGAAATCGGGCTAGAAATAGCCAAAATGACATTCTCACTCCTAATTAGTAGCTAATAGCTAGAAATTAGTGCAACTATGAATCCAAATCTGATAGGGTTGAGCTAATGGTGGCTAGAGGTTTGTGAAAACTCTATTAAGAGGTATTTATAAATCTAAAAAGCAGTAAATACCCATTTTTCCGAGATTATTTACACTAATTGAACTTATGAGATGACCTATCATGTCCCTATCTAGTTAGTATATCATCTACATCACTCCTCTGGTCTTTCACATTCTTGTCAACAACCTTGGTAATTTTTCCATGGTAGGTAACCAAATTAGCAATCATACTCTATTACAAATTCCTTTCTCCCCCAACTTGTTTATTTTTATGTTATTTCTATGTGGTGCAAGCTAACTTCAATTTCTCAACTGACTCTTGTAATTATCACTCACTAGTCCATGTGGGATTCGACCCCAACATCCGTCGGGTTACTTATTTTGATACAGGGACCGTGTATACCCTTTATATGAGGAGTATATTTTGGACGTTATCAAAGCTTGATATTCATGAGATTCATACATGAGAAAAATCATGCTAACTTGAAAATAGAGACTCATGAGAGTTTTTCATAGAAATCATGTGTTCATAGTGATAAATCATAATTAGAATCATGAGAGAATCAAATATATAAAAGATCATAGAGTTTTTGCATAAAAAGAGTCTACCCTAAAAATTCATTAAAACAATAATTGAGACTTGAAGGAATTGAAATCATGAAATTGAACTTGAGATTGGGCATGAGGAAGGAAGAAACCCCCATTCATAACCCCATATACCTGGCTTGAAGAGTCCTTGACACTAGCTTGAGACCCAAGAGAAATTGAGAAGAGGAACCCTAGCTTTCCTTGAAAGTTTTGAGAGTTTGATCTCCAATCTACGGTGTTTTGAGAGGAATGAAAGTTTAGACTAGGTTTAGCTCTTAAATATCCCTTTTAGAAAATCCAAAATGATCTGATTTAGGGGTTAAATATATAGAAATTTACATAAATACCCTTAGAAAATTTCATTTAAGAACTGTCTGCCAATCATCACAACTCACACGACCCATGATGACCATTCATCACATGCTGACCCAAATTTCACTTCTCTGATCTTTATACAATAACTTTATACAATGACCTATGATCTCTTACCACACTCTTCACATCCTCCCATGGTCACTAGATTTATGTTGAACATTTATCTAAATTTCATCCAACGGTTACTCATCACGACTCATTACAAGGTCCAACGAGTTGTCCTATGACTCATTACATCAGGACTCTTTCTGCAAATATAAACAATGACTTATCACCCCGATTCGTACTATCCTACCATAACTCCTTATAAGGATTCGTAGTCATAGTGATAAGAATTCTGAAGCTTACTACAACTTCCCTAACAACTCGTCAAGTCATACCATGACTCATATGACGAGTCGTTTAGAGAAACAAATTTATTTTCCTATTGTTTTCTACTTCATGTATAGAATTTGATCTTAGGGACTTTTGGGGCGTGACATTATCTCCCCCATTGAAAATGTTCATCCTCGAATGGAGACTAATAAAGCTTAAAAGATAAGGAGAGAGCTGCTATCCCAGTACTGAGTGCTAATAGCCTGATGGAGTAACTAACTCCGAATGGAGATACATATACTAAACTGAATTCATGATTCATACGTTCATACTAAGACATGAGAGGAATGGAAGAACATGAAACTAACATGAATCTTAGTAGAGTACTAAGGAAGAAACTAGTACCTCATGTTGAAACTGAGCTGGGAGGGAAGAGGTGAGGGTACTTGGTCATCATATCTACTTCGGCTTCCCAGGTAGCTCCCTCTACAAGTTGATTACTCCAAAGGACTTTCACTAAAGAAACATCCTTTTTCCTCAACTTCTAAACCTAATGGTCAAGAATCTCAACTGGAACCTGTTCATAGGTGAGTCTATCCTTCACACCGATACCCTCTACCGACACAGCTAGTGTCAGATCATAAATGCACTTCTTCAATAAGAACATATAAAAAACTGGTTGTACTGACGCTTACTCTGGTGGTAGATCCAAATCATAAGTCACATTACCAATACACCTCAAAAATCTTATAAGGACCAACATATCGAGGATTGAGGTTTCCCTTCTTGCCAAATCTCATCACCCCTTTTATGGATGACACCTTCAAAAATACCCAATCATAAACTAGGAACTCAAGATCTCTCCTCCTCACATCTGCATAGGATTTCTGATGACTCTGAGTTGTTTTCAGCCTTGCTCTAATAAAATGGAACCTCTCCATAGCCTCATGCACCGAATATAACCCTATCAATGTAGCCTCTCCTACCTCAAACCATCCAATAAATGATCTACACCTTTGCCCACAGAGACCCTCAAATGGAGCCATCTGAATATTAGAATGCAAACTATTATTGTAGGCAAACTCAATGAGAGGTAAGTGATCATCCCAATTATATTTAATACCAATCACACAAGCTCTCAACATGTACTCTTAAAGTTTAAATGGTCTGCTCAGCCTACCCATTTGTCTGTGGGTGAAAAGTTGTTTTATGATTCACCTAAGTAAGGCCTTACTGAAACAACTTCCAAAACTGTAAGGTAAACTGAGTGCCTTTATCTGAGATAATGGACAATAGGACTCCATGCAACCTAAATAACTCTTGAATGTAATGTCTAACATAATCCTTGGATGAATCTATAGACTTAACTGGTAGAAAATGTGCTAACCTAGTCATCGGCCCAAAATCACCCATATAGAATCATGTTGTCGACGTGTACGAGGAAAACCTATAATAAAGTCTATTTTTATCTCCTCCTACTTCCAAGTGGGAATATTGATATCCTGAATCATACCTCCATATCTCTAGTGCTCAACCTTAACTTGTTGGTACTTCGGACACTTATCCACAAATGCGGCAATATCCTTCTGCCTGCCATTCCACCAATAGACTTCTCGTACATCATGGTACATCTTAGTAGCACCTGGGTGGATAGAGTGTCGAGAGTTGTGAGCCTCTCTCAGCATCCACTCTCTGAAGTCATCCACATCGGGGACACATAATCAACCCTGATATCAAAGTACATCATCTCCCCCTTAGGAGAAAACTTCCACTTTCCAATTCCTGACTGCTTCCTTTAACTTAATAAAGATAGGATCCTCATACTGTTTCACCGTAACTTCTATCACCAATGAAGACTCCGAACCATTATGAATAATGACACCACCATCTGCTGAATATGTAAGGAAAATCCCTAGGTGAGCAAGCCTATGAACATCTTTAACCAACTCCTTCCTTCCATCTTTCACATAAGCCACACTCCTCATAGACAACCTTCTAAGAGCATTCACCACTACATTGGCCTTCCTAGGATTGTAAAGGACACTCATGTCATAGTGTTTGAGAATCTTAAGCCATCTCCTTTGCCATAAATTTAGGTCCTTCTAACTAAACACATTCTAAAGACTCTTATGTTTCATGAACATATCAACATGCACTCCATACAAATAGTGCCTCAAAATCTTCAAGGAAAACACCATTGTTGCTAACTCAAGGTCATGTGTTGAGTAATTCTTCTCATGAGTCTTAAGTTGTCTCAAAGCATAAGTGATGAAATTACCATACTGCATCAGCACCCACCCGAGGCCAACTTTAGAAGCATCACAATATACCACAAAGCCATCTGTGCCCTTTAGTAGCGTCAACGTCAAAGCAAAAATGAGTTGAACCTTTAACTCCTGAAATCTCTTCACACAAGCATCGGACCACTAAATTTGACCTTCTTCTAAGTCCATTGGATCAAAGGTGAGTCGATGGATGAAAATCCCTCTACAAACCTCTTGTAGTAACCAGCTAATATCAAAAAGCATCTAATGTCGCTAGGATTGACAAGTCTAAGCCAATTCTTCACTGCCTCAATATTTTAAGAGTGTACCTGCATACCCTTAATAGACACCACATGCCCAAGGAATGCAACTGACTTTATCTAAAACTCAGACTTGCTGATTTAAACAAACAGTTGATGGTCCTTAAGAGTTTGCAACACAATGTTCAAATGAGCATCATGCTCCTATTCACTCCAAGACCATATGCGGATATTATATATCAAGACAATAACGAACATATTCAAATAATACTTGAACACCTTGTTCATCAAATCCATAAAAGAAGCTGGAGCATTTGTTAGTCCAACAGACATAATTATAAATTCCTAGGGACCATACTGAGTGCTGAAGGTTGTCTTCGGATGTCACACTCTCTAACCCTAAGCTGGTGATATTTGGATATGAGGTCTATCTATGAAAATCAACTAGTGCCCTGAATCCTATTGAACAAGTCATCCATCCTAGGAATGGGATACTTATTTTTGATTGTGACTTTGTTCAACCGGTGGTAGTCGATGCACATCCTGAGAGAACCATATTTCTTCCACACGAAAAGGGACTTACTAGGCCTGATGAGAGTCTTATCTAAGAGATCCTTCAACTTTTCCTTCAACTCCTTAAGCTCATTTAGAGCCATTCTATAAGGAGGAACGGATATGGGCTACGTATCTAGGAGGAATGGATACTCACAAACAAC
The DNA here is from genome assembly GCA_035772735.1 of Datura wrightii. NCBI lineage: Eukaryota > Viridiplantae > Streptophyta > Magnoliopsida > Solanales > Solanaceae > Datura > Datura wrightii. The sequence goes on along the minus strand of JASDFA010000016.1, from coordinate 60,836,239 downwards.
AGGGATTGACTAGAGAGTCGAGGTTTAAGACATATAATCCTTAACCCAAACCAATGATATACACAACCCTTGAAAGACATCTTCCTGGCCGTAAGGCAGTAGACAAAGCGACCTATAGGCAATGTGAAACTACTATTCCACTTTAGGACTGGATCACCAGAAAATAGAAATCTAGTATTCAGATTCTATAATATACTGAATCATAGAAAGAATACAACCAATCCATGCCGAAGATGGCATCAAAGCCGGTCATGTCTAACTCTACTAGGTCAGGTGAGGTGACTCTTTGGGGAACTGTGATGGGGAAATTTCCGTATACCCTCTATGCTAGACTGACTCACTAACAAGAGTAGAGACTGAGAAAGGTTCTAAGAGCATTTCAAGACTGACACCGAATCTAATAGCAACAAAGGGAGTCATGAAGGATAATATGGCCCCTGGATCTAGTAATGCATAAACATCAAGGTGATAAACTCATAACATACTCATAACCACATCTACACCCTTACTCCTGGGGTGATGAAAGTGCATTGAAATAGTTTTGGCACTATCTGCACCCTGCACTACATGATGCGCCCTGCTGGGATGGGCGAGGAACTAGAGTTGCTAAAGAGATGGTTGGGGCATGACTTCTACCGTCATCCTGTCTAGCTGAAGGACAATTCCTAAGTCTGTCACCAGGCTTACCACACATAAAACAAGCATTTGAACAAACCAAGAACTCTCCAAGGTGGTTTCTACCACACTTCTTGCATGCTGGGAAAGTGCATCCTCCGGACATGCTCGCCTAAGTCGTAGAGCCTAGTGCTCTACCCCTCTAACCACCATTGGTCGAGGATGGAATGCTAGCTGATGATGGAGCTGGGCGCTGATGATCTATGATGGGTCTGTGAGTGATACCCACCACCTATCCTCTGCTGTGAGAACTCAAAGTTCCCTGTCCTAGCCATCTTAGCCTCCCTCTCCTTCTTCTTCACTTCTCCTCCTCAATTTGCTGGGCATGAATCATGAGTCGAGAGATATCAGGTCACTCCTAAATTACACCTCGCAATGAAGTATAAAGCAATCACTGTCAAATATAGTAACCCAACTAAGTTATGGTCGATCCTACAGGGAATGGGGAATAAATAATATTTAGGTGTGTATATTTTGTCCTTGCCATAACTCTTGATTTAACTATTCTTGGTTAGAGCTCAAGTTAATTGGATAAGGGTTGGTACCCTCAAATTACCACTATTATTATCTTTCCTAACTTCAACATCTTTGGTCAAGCAAGTTGACGATACAGGCAATTAAATATTAAAATGAAGAGAATAATCATCCACTCAATTCACCATTCAACAATCACTATTTTATTTTTCCTACTTTCGTTAATCCATCATGGTTCCCACAACACTAACTTAAGAGATTTAGCTTCTCATGTTTGAGAAAATAATAACATAAGATGTAGAAGAAATCAAAATGAAATACTTACAATAGAATAAAATTATTTAACAAATCTCCAAAGCTAAATTGAATCATAAGAACTTGATGAATTCTCCAACAAATATTCAACTAAGTAATTACACAAATTTGTAGTTGAACAATAATTCAAACTCCTAAAGAATCTGAAGAAAGGGCACATATAGTAGTACACCAAGCCTTCATTGTTCCTGCTTGGACTAGAATTGGGTTTTGCAGCTTTTATTCCTAGTCAAACTGGGATTTGACTTGGTTGGCCGCCCCACCTGCCCTGTGTATCTCACCTAGCATAGCGCAATGCCACTTGGTGCATTGGTTTGGCTTGTGTGTTATGCAGGCCCTTGCCCTTGCGTGCCGGTTTGGTGCCATCTTGCTTGAATCTTGTGTTGCTCAATTCGATTATTCTATCTTTTTTCCAACAGCTATAAACAGGTCCAAATCTGTTACTTTTATGTCTGTTAACATCTAATCATGTGCGTTAGCTCTTTTTCACAATACACATAAAACACAAGAAAACACACATTAGCTTTTTTTCACAATCTAAGAGGCAGTCGTTGGAGGTACTTCAGAAAAGGTGCCAGGTGATGCCACGAGAGGAGGTACGAGTTGTTGTGGGAGACAATGACTCATTGGAGGCAGTCTTGGCTACTCGGATGGAACGAGTCAGGTGACGACTCATTGGTTTCATTAATAGGTCATCATGAGGAGTCATAGGTTGGAGTCCAGGGTTTCAGGTCAATAGCGATGGATGGTTGTAAAGGGCTATTGAAGCTAGCAATGACCCAAGGTGCCGATCACTGGAAAGGACTTAATGATCGGTCCAGTGGGGACGACGGAAGGACGGATAAGTTGTTGGATTAAGTAATGAGTCATCACTTCGATCATTGAATGAGTTGCAGGGTGAAGAACCAGTGAAGTCAAAAGATGGGCACCACAAGTCGTGGTAAGGACCAATGACTCGTGGTGAGGGTCGTGACCTCAGATCGGCAGATTTTTAAAGTTTTTTACTAGGGCTGTTTTGGTGAAGTCCTACACTTCCAGTTTTAAAATGACGTCATTTTGGGATTTTAAGGGAACATTTTTAGGGGGTTTTCAAGACTAACCTCTCATTCTCTCAACTCTTCTTCCTTCCCTCTAAAGATCAAGGATTCAACCAAGGGTTTCCCCAAGGCCTCAAGGTGCAAGTTCGAGTGGAATTTCTCCTACAAGGTATGTGGGTTTTCAACAAGGATATCCTTCCATCTTTGTGGCCCAAAATATTTTATCAATAAATCAATTTCAATTATTCTAGAAAAACATGACCTAGGGCTTCGATTGATGGGTGATTTATCTATGCCTTCAATGAATTCTAAAACCCATTAGGGTTATAAGTTAATTATTCTTATGTAATATTTTATTATCTTGAGTTATGTGGTAGATGATGAAAATGCATGATTATAGCATTTTCTTCATGAGTTGGCTTAGACTTTGATTGGGATTTTGTTATTGTTCACTTGATTATATCAATAACAAATATCCATGTTTAAAATAATAATATCATAAGAATTCCTATAAGAACTAGAATATGCAATTTGATATTTATGTTGAGATGTGATTAGAATTTATGGGCTTGATCAATTGAAAGTAAGTATATGTTTTCATTATGTTTTCGATGAAAATATTTTGGGTACGGGTTAAACCTATGATAATGGCCAATTATCGTATCTTTCTTATGAATTGGAGCAAATTTCGTAATGGGTTCTAAGAAATGAAAATGTACGCTTCTAGCATGATCTCATTGTAAATGTTTAAAGTATGAGTTAAGTGTATAGGCTTAACGTAAATCTAAAATATATGAAACAATGTATCTATGTTAAAGTGTAAATTGGACCTGTGGATCCTACATGACCCTATGTTATATGGTATATGTTATGAACTCGGAACTTGAATGTTATGGAGGTGTGTAAGGTATGATATGAATCTATGGATTTTAGTAAATGTAATATGTGTGTATTAAATGATGATTTTGTACTATGAAGATATGAATTATGATGAAAAGGAATGAGAATGATATTTCAGACTGTTGGGCATGTTGTTAGTAGAAAGTAGCCCTAATCCTTTTCTAAATGAATGTCGTATGATGAAACTAGTAAATACTCATGTTTTTTATCAGTTGTAGTAGCATAGACCAGATGTATAACACCAGATCAGTACTCCTTATGTTCTAGTCAACCAGGGACTCTCAATAGCCGAGAATGTTTCCTTTGGTTAGCTTGGGGCTCTTCATAGCCGAGAATGTTTCCTTTGGTTAGCTTGGTGCTCTGCATAGCAGAGAATGACTCCCTAGTTCAATCGTGACTCTCCATAGCATAGAATGACTCCTTAGTTCAGTCGGGACTCTCCATAGTAGAGAATGACTCCTAGTTCAGTATGGACTCTCCATAGCAGAGAATGACTCCCTAGTTTAGTCAGGACTCACCATAGCAGAGAATGACTCCTAAGTTCAGTCGGGACTCTCCATAACAGAGAATGACTCCCTTAGTTAAGTTGGGACTCTCCATAGCAGAGAATAACTCCCTTAGTTTATGTTAATAGTATAGCTTAGTTCTTTATGGTTCAGACTTTAGTTTAAAACTTATATAATTTAATGAAATGTAGAATCAGTTAACAGCAGATATCCAGTACAGTCTATGATACTAGCCTCAGCTTTGGCTCTTATTAAATGATCAATATTTGACCCTTATTCATGAGTTTTATGATGTATCAAAATATGAGTTCTAAATGAATGTGTTATGTACATATGTGTGTGTGACTCAAAAGAGGATTTTTACATTCTAAATCAGTTATATGTCGATGTACTCAATTATTTCCTTCTTGTATTCTTGTATGTTTAGTTTGTTTACGTTTCCCCGCATGCTTAGTACATTCCAATTACTTACCGCATACTTTATGATCTATATCGTTTCATGATATAGATTCAGGTATCCACACATAGTCCCGCGGGTAGACACGTTCCTTCCTCCATTTTAATGGATTTTGGAAGAGATTAAAAAAATTACCCAAATCATGGGGGTGACGGGATCTGAGAGCACAGACTTAGCCTTCTACCAGATGAAAGGAGTCACTTATATATGGTTTTGTCAGTGGAGGGATAGTCGAGGAATTTGAGCAAGCCCTGTAGGTTGGGATGAATTTACGACTGCGTTCCTGGACAGGTTTTTCCCAAGGGAGTTAAGAGAGGCAAAGGTGGCAGAATTCATTAACTTGAAACAGAAGACTTTCCAGGAGTGCGCATTGGAATTTACCCGGTTATCCAAGTATGCACTAGAGATGGTAGTCGACCAGATAGCTCGGGTAAGCAGGTTCGTGAACGGAGTGTTAGACTCCTATGTTAAAGAGTGAAGGACTTCCATGTTGCACAGGGACATATACTTTCCACGTTTGGTGATATTCGCTCAACAAATGAAAGTGCGGAAAGCGAAGGAAAAAAGAGAGAGAGGCTAAGAGGGACAAGATAGGAGATTTAGAGTTCTCCTTATAGAGAACGAGTGGTGGACACCACTCACATTCCCAGCAGAAATCATCAGCCCCAGCACTTTCGATAGTCAGTGCTCCGTACAAACCCATAATAAGGGACATTATGTATCCGTTGTGTGCCATATGTGGGAAGCACCATTTGGGAGAATGCATGGCCGGCTCGGATATTTGTTTTTGGTGCAGCAAGTTGGGCCATAAGCACCGAGATTGCACAGCAGCTAAGCGAGGTGAGAGTAGATCCTTGGCCACCTCTTTAGTAGTTCCGATAGCCCGTCCATTTCAGAAGGGTACATCATCTAACATGGGTGGCGGACATCATCAAAATCGCTCCTATGCCATAGCAGCACACCAGGATAAGGGAAAGTCGCCAGTAGTGGCCACAGGTATGTTGTAAATCTTGCATTACTCTTTGTATGTTACCAACCCCAGAACCACAGTAATGAATAAAGAGCTCTGTGATGGTTGTTGAAAGGAGATTGTCATTGTGTGATGTGAATAGCTATTAGTGTAAGGCTCATAGTGAAGGTTAGAGGTGAAAAGGAAGCTAGGAATTAGTGAATTAGCCCCGATCTTAAGAAAGTTTCAGGAGCCTTAGAATGAAAGCTTTAAGCTACGAGGGAGATGACAAGTATGTGCGATAAGTAGAATCTTGAGTATGGTAATACAAGGGTTCTAACCCTAACAGTTGCGATATGTCAACCCCTTCAGATTTAGATAACTTCTCTTGTATTTCAGTTGGAGCTAAGTTATGCTCATCCCTATGTGCAGATTCCCAGAATTTCCTAGATAACCACTTAAATAGCGATGCAGTCTTGCTCTACAAATCCTTTAGGCTTATTATTTTATGTTAACTCATGTTTTCCAGTATGATCAGCTCGAAATCAGTCTTTTGAATTTGCTTAGTAGCTCAGTAGAATAAGGTTATCTCATGTATGGTTGTAACGGGCCGTTAAAGCTAGTAATGACCCATGGTGTCGATTGTTGGATGGGACATAAAGATCGGTCCAGTGGGGACGACGAAAAAATGGATGAGTCATTGGATCAAGTAACGACTTGTCACATCGGTCGTTGGATGGGTTGTAGGGTGAAGAACTAGTGAAGTAAATGGATGGCTACCATGAGTCGTGGTGAGGACCAACGACTCGTGGTGAGGGTCATGGTCTCAGATCGGTAGATTTTTAAAGTTTTTCCTAGGGGTGATTTGGTAAAGTATTGCGCTTCAAGTTTTAAAATGACGTCATTTTGGGCTTTTGAGGGATGTTTTAAGGGGTTTTTCAACGCTAACCTCTCATTCTCTCAACTCTTTTTCCTTCCTTCTCAAGATAAAGGATTCAACCAAGGGTTTCCCCAAGGCTTCAAGGTGCAAGTTCGAGCAGAATTTGTCCTACCAGGTATGTGGGTTTTCAAACAAGGATATCCTTCCATCCTTGTGCCCCAATATTTTTTATTAAAAACCCAATTTCCATTATTCTAGAAAAGCATGACCTAGGGTTTCGATTGATGGGTGATTTCTTTTTGTCTTCTATGAATTCCAAAACCCATTAGGGTTATATGTTAATTATGCTTATAGAATTATTTTATTATCTTAAATTATGTTCTAGATGATGAAAATGCAGGATTATAGCATTTTCTTCATGAGATGGCTTAGACTTTGATTGGGATCATATTATGGTTCACTCGATTATATCAATAACTCGTATCGATGTTTAAAATATGTAAAGATCATAAGAATTCCCTTAAGAATTAGAATATGCAATTTGATAAATATGTTGAGATGATATTAGAATTTATGGGCTTGATCAATTGAAAGTAAGTATGTGTTTTCATTATGTTTTCGATGAAAATCTTTTGGGTATGGGGTAAACCTATGATAATGCCATAATTATCGTATCTTTCATATGAATTGGAGCAAATTCCGAAATGGGTTATGTGAATCAAAAATGTACGCTTCTACCATGATCTCATTGTAAATATTTAAAGTATGAGTTAAGTGTATGGGTTTTACATAAATCTAAAATATATGAAACAATGTATATATGTTAAAGTGTAAATTGGACCTATGGATCCTACATGACCCTACATTATATGTTGTATGATATGAACTCGGAACTTGAATGCTGCAGAGGTGTGTAAGGTATGATATGAATCTGTGGATGTTCGTAAATGTAAGACGTGTGGATTAAATGATGATTTGGTACTATGACAATATGAATTATGATGATAAGACATGAAAATGATATTTTAGACTGTTGGGCTTGTTGTTAGTAGAAAGTAGCCGTAATCCTTTTCTAAATGAATGTCGTATGATGAAACTAGTAAATGCTCATGTTTCTAATTAGTTATAGTAGCTTAGGCCAGATGTATAACACCAGATCAGTACTCCTTATTTTCTAGTTAGCCAGGGACACTCCATAGCCGAGAATGTTTCCCTTGGTCGGCTTGGGGCTCTCCATAGTAGAGAATGACTCCCTAGTTCAGTCGGGACTCTCCAAAGTAGAGAATGACTACCTAGTTCAGTTGGGACTCTCCATAGCAGAGAATGACTCCCTAGTTCAGTCAGGACTCTCCATAGCAGAGAATGACTCCCTTAGTTTAGGTTGGAGTCTCCACAATAGAGAATGACTCCCTTAGTTTATGTTATTAGTTTGTCTCAGTTTCGTATGGTTCAAACTTCAGTTTAAAACTGATATAATTTAATGAAATGTAGACTCAGTTATCAGCAAATATCTAGTACAGTGTGGGATACTAGCCTCAGCTTTGTCTTTTATTAAATGATCAGCATTTGACCCTTATGAAGGAGTTTGATGATGTATTCGAATATGGGTTCTAAATGAAAGTGTTATGTATATATGTGTGTGTGACTCAGAAGAGGATTGTTACATTCTAAATCAGTTATAAGTCGATGTACTCAGTTATGTCCTTCTTGTATACTTATATGTTTTGTTTGTTTACGTTTCCCCGCATGGTCAGTACATTTCAAGTACTGACCGCATACTTTATGTCCTATATTGGTTCATGATATAGATTCAGGTATCAAGACTCAGTCTCGTAAATAGACACGCTCCTTCCTCCATTTCAGCATATTTTGGTGAGTCCTCATCTCTCGAGGACGAGGTCTATGTTATTGTTAAGTTGCATTTCAGTTTTCAGACTTTAGGAGTTAGCTGGGGACCTATCCCAACAACTCATCAGTTTAGTAGAGGCTTTCAGAAATGTTACGACCCGAACGTAGACTCAGACCGTAACACGAGACAAGAAGCCCTAAGAGACTCTAAGTCGACCCATGGCATGAACATTCACCTAATGTGGTAACATCAACGGAATACTTAACATATCAACATTTTGGAAGCATGAACATAACATAGCATAGCATGATAATCGGTATAGAATAAATACATAATAACGGAGTACTACATATATTCTGATAGTCTCTAACGTAACAGATGGGTTGATGGGACAACATCCAACTAACCCAACAAGTGAAATTAAAGGAAAGAATCAATGTCTGAATTAAATAGTCCTCGGAGAATGAGGACTCACCAACAAGCTGGATGTGAAACTCCGTAACAAGCTGATGATGATACTAGATATGAGGATCGGAGCCTGTATCATAAAACAATACAACATAGAGTATACGGTCAGTACGTGGAATGTACCGAGTATGCAAGGTAAGTAAGACGAACATTTCAAAATACATAAAAGCTCATAAATGATCATAAGAGTAGGACATCATGCTCATATCATAAACATCATAAGATAACATAGACTAAGGTTTTGAAATCATTCATAAACCGTTCATTATCATAATCATAAGAGAAACTTTATCAAATCATCACTTGAGCCAATAACATAAACATAACAATGCATAAAACATGTGAAACAATGGGAGGACTCGTCATAACTGACACCATCATGGTAGAGTCTTTCATGATGCCCCAACTATCTCACTTAAGTGGGCAAAGTCGCCCTTGGCTTGCCAGGCAAGGGACGTGCATTATGTGATATCACGAAAGAAGAGATCATTATCATTGTAATGTATCAGTATAAACCTATGATGGCATGTGGTTATGAGACACCGACGTAGTCCTTTGAACGTCGGTCTGCTTGATGCTAGACACGGCTCCCAAAAACCTATATATTAGGCTCATGTATAAATCAATAACATCATTCATTAAGATTCATAAATAAATAAACATTTATCATTCATTGATCCCCATTAAAACATGATTAGCTAAGAACCAAAGACCCTTTTTTTGTCGGAAAACATCATAATTCGATAAATCATAAGATCCATTTCATAAATCGTAAATCATCCTTCAACATGTGGGCATTTCCCAATACTTTAACATGTTTTACAATACTCAATTCATCCAAAACATACTTATAAACATCAGTAACTTGAAAACTTGTTTTTCATCATCAATAATTCATAATACTTGAGAATTCATCATAAACATTAACTTTCATGAACTTTTCATAAATGGAAAATTTGATTTATAAAACTTGAAACATGATTTTTAATGAAAAACAGCATAAAGCTTGCCTATAATTTGTAATTCAACAATAGTAACCCAATTAGATCAAGCCCATGTAGAGAAATCGGATTTTCATGCATTGGGTAAAACCCCCATAGATATTAGATTGGAATTTTCATGAAATTGAAAGAGATTGGGCATGGGTGTGAAAGGATTCACCCATTCATAGCCCTACATACTTGGGTAAGATAAAATTTCAACACTCTTTGAAAGCCCAAGGGAGAATTGATGAAGAAGAGCTTGAGAACTAGCTTGATCACTTTTAATTCTTCCTTGCATGCATTAGAATGTATAGGTTAGGGGGACTTAACCTATCTTAACATACCTAGAAAATATCATTAAAAAACGTAGTTTAGAGCCCTAGAGCATAGGAATGATGAAAATATCCTTAAAGAAATACCCTGAAAAATCTACATGGGTCGATCCAACTGGCGTACCAATGAGTTGTTAGAGGATACCCCGACTCGTGGTATGATCCTTCACATGCACGCCAAAAATCTAATCTCAAATTCAACCAACAACTCAATAGGACGAGTCATTGTTACCTCCAATGGGTCGTTAGATCGACCATTGTTTGTCTCTTGGAGAACCTGATCTTTCCCTCACAACGAGCCTCACCACGACTCATTGTTTCCTCCAACGGGTCGTGGTGTCCTTCCGTTAGGTCCACTAGAGATTTATATTCCCCTACCATGACTCGATGACCCGTCATGTCTCCAAATGCCAACGTCCAGTACCACAGATGACTCTAGTTGATGACTCGTTGTCTTACACAATGGGTCGTTAATTCACCCATTAATTCCACTGTCACCAGGACTTCCCTTCCCACGACTGGATCCCACGGGTCGTTGGTTGGACCAACGATCCATTGGGTCGTCCGTACTGCAACTTTTTCCTAGTTATCATACAAATTCCATTTTTGATCCCGGGTCTAATGTTAGGCACTTTTCGGGTATTACAATATCTCCCCCTTGGGAACATTCGTCCTCGTATGTTGGAAACAAGCAGAATAGTAAAGACATGCAATCATTACACCCAAATATTGATCATTTAAACTGAAAACTAACGGAATGACTATCTCTGATTCCAACCCATCTGATTTCATGATTCACATACACATCCATATACATAAAAGAAACGTTAACACATGAATTGAATAGGAAAACTAAATAGAGCTTTAGGGAATAACTGATACCTCAAGTCGGAACTGAGCCAGTATAGAATAAATGTGGGTATTTAGCCATCATATACACTTCGGATTACCATGTAGCTCCTTCAACATGATGTTCCTCCGTAACACTTTAACTGAAGCTACTTCCTTGTTCCTTAGCCTCAGAACCTAACGATCCAATATTTCCACCATAACGTCCTCATAGCTAAGGTTGTCTTTCACACCAACACTGTCCACTGGGACAACTAGAGTTAGATCCCCCAAAAACGTTTTCAGGAGAGATACATGAAATACTGGATGCCCGGAAGATAGCTCTGAGGGCAACTCTTAATCATATGCCACCTTGCCAACTCTTCTCACAACCCGGTACGGGCCGACATAGCGGGGACTAAGTTTCTCTTTCTTTCCAAACCACGTCACTCCCTTCATGGGAGACACCCTAAAAAATACCCAGTCATCGACTTCAAATTCTAATTCTATTCTTCTCACTTCCGCATAAGACTTTGATGACTCTATGTAGTTTTCAGACTGTCCCTTATCAATTGAACCTATTCCATCACCTCATGAACCGAGTCTGGCCCTATCATAGATGGCCTCACCAACCTCAAATCATCCGATGGGTGATCTACATCTCCGCCTATAAAGAGCCTTGAATGGTGTCATCTGGATACTGGAGTGATAGTTGTTATTGTAAACAAACTCGATCAGGGGCAAGTGATCATCCCAACTACCTTTGTAGTCCATCACGCATGCTCTCAACATGTCTTCGAGAGTCTGAATTGTTCGCTCTGCTTGACCATCCGATTGTGGGTGAAATGTTGTGCCGAGTTTATCCAATGTACCAAGCCCTTTTTCGAATGAGCTCCAAAATTGAGAGGTAAATTGAGTACCCCTGTCTAAGATGATGTATAAGGGCACTCCATGCAATCAGAATAGCTCCTAAGATATATAGCCTGGCATAATCCTTCACTGATTCCATGGTTTGACCGGTAGAAAATGAGCAGTCTTGGTCAACCTATCTACGAAGACCCAAATGGAGTCATATTGTCGGCAAATTTGAGGTAATCCTATTATGAAATCCATGTTATATCTTCCCACTTCCAAGTGGGAATGCTAATATCCTAAAGTATGCCTCCCGGCCTTTGTTGCTCAACCTTTACTTGCTGACAATTTGGACACTTGGCTACGAATTCTGCAATATCCTTCTTCATGCCATTCCACCAATAGATTTCTCGTAAGTCACGGTACATCTTGGTGGCACACAGATGGATAGAGTAACTAGATCCATGTGCCTCATGCAACATCTGGCTCCTCATATCATCAACATCTGGAACACATAGGCGACCCTGGTACCGAAGCACACTATCTCCCCCTTGGAAGAAGACCTCCACCTTCTGACTTTGAACGGCTACCTTCAACTTAACCTTGGGTCCTCATCTTGTCTAGCTTTCACATCAGTCACCAAGGATGATTCTGATCCGTTTTGGACAACAACACCGCCATCGGTCGAGTCAACCAACCTAACTCCCAACCTTGCGATTCGATGTACATCTTTCACCAGCTCCTTCTTCCCCTCATCCACATGGGACACACTCTTCATAAAGAGTCTACTATGTGCGTCCGCTACCACATTACCCTTACCCGGATGGTAAAGAACACTCATATTATAGTCCTTGAGTAGCTCTAACTACGTCCTTTGCCGAAGATTGAGATTTTTCTGCGTGAACACATCTTGTATGTCTTGTGGTCCGTAAACATATCCACATGGAACCCATACAAGTAATGTCGCCATATCTTCAATGCGAACACCACCGTGGCCAATTCAAGGTCATGGGTTGGATAATTCTACTCATGACCTTTCAAACGTCTAGAAGCATAGGCTATGACATTCTCATGCTGCATCAATACCCACCCAAGTCTGATCCTCGAAGCATCACAATACACCACGAAACCATCAGTATCCTCGGGTAGGGTCAACACTGGTGTTGTAGTAAGTCGAGTCTTCAACTCTTGGAAGCTCTTCTCACAAGCAACCGACCATTGGAATTTCACCTTCTTCTGGGTCAATTTGGTCAAAGGTACCGCAATAGATGAAAGACCCCCAACAAACCTCCAGTAGTAGACCACTAAACCAAAGAAACTCTGAATATCTGAAGGATTCACCGGTCTAGGCCAATTCTTCACCGCCTCTATTTTTTGAGAATCCACCTTGGTGCCCTCACTTGATACCATGTGGCCCAAAAATGCTACAGAGTTCAGCCAAAACTCGCACTTGCTGAATTTGGCATATAATTGACGATCCTTGAGAGTCTGAAGCACTACTCTCAAATGAGCGGCATGCTCCTCCTTGCTCCGAGAGTATATAAGGATGTCATCAATGAACATGATCACGAACATGTCCAATATGGCTTGAACACCCTATTCATCAGGTCCATAAAAGCTGCAAGAGCATTCTTTAGTCCAAAAGACATAACTACAAACTCATAGTGACCATACCGCATCCTAGAGGCTGTCTTCGGGATATCATACTCCTGAACTCTAAGCTAATGGTATTGGGACCTGAGATATCTTTGAGAAACACTTACCACGCTGAAGCTGGTCAAACAAATCATTGATCCTAGGTAAGGGATACCAGTTCTGGATGGTGACTTGTTCAATTGTCGATAGTCTATGCACATCCGAAGGGAACCATCATTCTTTCAGACAAATAAAACTGGTGCACCCCATGGGGACTTGCTCAGTCGAATGAAACCCTTATATAATAGGTCCTTCAACTCTTTTAGCTCGGCTGGAGACATCCTGTAAGGAAGAATAGATATAGGAAGCTTGTCTTGCAGTAGGTCAATACAAAAATCAATTTCCCTCTCAGGAAGAACACTAGGTAAATCGTCAGGAAACACTTTTGGGTACTCATGCACCACCGAGACAGACTGGATAGTCAGGGTCTTGGACTCAACATCCTTAACCCTAACTAGATGATACATACAACCCCTGGAGATCATCTTCCTGGCCTTAAGATAGGAAATGAAACGACCTACAGGCACCGGCGTGCTACCCTTCCACTGCAAGACTAACTCACCCAGAAAACGTAATTCCACTGCACGGGTTCTACAATTAACAGAAGCATAATACACATACAACTAATCCATGCCAATAATAATATCAAAGTCAGTCATGGCTAACTCTACAAGGTCTACGGAGGTGACTTTATGCAATATAGTAATCGGGCATCCCCTATACACCCGCCTAGCTACAATCGGATCACAATTGGAGTAGAAACTGAAAATGGTTCTGACAGAGTCTCGGGACTAACTCCAATTCTACTAGAAATATAAGGTGTCACAAAAGACAAGGGAGCCCCTAGATCTAACAAAGCATAAACATCAAGGTGAAACACTCGTAACATACTAGTAACCACATCCAGTGAAGTCTCCTGCTACTAACGCGAGGTAAGGGCATAGAATCTATTTTGGCGCTGTCCGCCATCTCCACTAGAAGATTCTCCCTGCAGAGCTAAACATGCTGGAGCTGGTACTATCCTAGTAGTTTGCGCATGGCCTCTATCATCATCTTGTCTAGCAAATGGACACACTCGACGCATGTGGCTCGACCTACCAAACCCATAGAAAATATCTGAGCAGAGCAAACACTCCCCGACATAACTTTTGTCGCACTTTCCGCAGGCTGGAGAGGTACGCTCTACCTACATGCCCCTCTAGTCCCTCGATCCTAAAGCCTTGCTCATCTAATAACCCTTGGGTCTGGATGGAACACTAGATAATGATGGTGCTGCAGCTAGTGACCTCTGCTGGAACTGAGGGCTGTGACCACCACCAGATCTCTGATGAGTGAACCCATGGTCATCTGTCGGAGCCCTCTTTGCCTCCCTCTCCCTCGCATGAGCCGCCTCCATCTGCTGGGTGTACAAAATTATGCTAGGAAAGTCCATATCCTGATAAAGCATGGAAGTCCTACAATCTTTCTCCAAATAGCCCGCCATGCCATAACAAATCGGCTCACCCGCGCCCTCTGATCAACCACTAACTCTTGGCATATTTTGTTAAGCGAGTGAACTCAAGAGCATACTCTTGCACCGTCATCCTTCCTTGATTCATATTTATGAACTCAACTGCCTTTAGCTCCATCATCTCAGAGGGAAGAACCACTCTAGAAATGCAACATGGAACTCTTCCCAAGTGATCGTACCTGCTCCTGCGACCCTGCTATCATTTCATTGGTGAAACCAGATATGCGTGATGATCTTGGGCAGAATTATATGCCCAAGTGATACTCAAATGCTTCATTTTGTCTTGTTTATCCATTGATATTTGTACATTTTCATGTGATTTGTAGTTAAAAGGTGAATTTATACTAACCAACATGATTAGTGTTGTTTTGCAGGAAAAATGTGATTTTAGGAAGCTAAGATGCATGTTGGGAGAAATCGGGAATGGACTCGAAAGCGAGCAGTAGAAAAGGATAAGGAAATGCAGCAAATTAAGGGGCTCTGTGATGGAGCCGTGTCATGCCGCCATCGCGGAGGCATTCTGCCCCGGATGATTAAAATTAGTCAAGTTCCAGTGGAGGTTCGCGTTGGTGCCGTGGCACGTTGGCCACGCCCCGTGTTGCATGCTGTGGCACGTTGGGCACAATTACCTGGAGGACCGGATTCCAGTGTGGGTCTGCGTTTGTGGCGTGTCACAGAGGCAGTACTCCGCGATGCACTCCGTGACACGTTGCTTGTTATTCCAGGAAAAATTCCCACTAGTATAAATAGCACACTTAGGTTTATTTTTAATTATTCTGAATTGGTTGAGCAAGAACGTGTGTTACAGGAAGTTGAGGGGATGAAATCTTAGGGTTCTTCTCTAACTCTTTCTTCTTTATTTCAATTGTTTGTATGATTTACACTCATTTAACAATGTTTAATCCACAAATGAGTGGCTAAATTCACTTCTTGCTGAGGTTAAGAACATTTGTAGTGGAATGTAATTATTGATCATTTTGGTTTTTCATCTTTTCTTCTATGGTTGTTCTATTAATTGTTGTTCTTACTGCATTAATGTTTGGCCAATATTAATTTATATCTAAAAAATCCGGTTTGCACTCGAAAGAGAAAGAAATTGGAAATTGTGAATTGGTAGGATATGATCTCTTCTTGGTTTGGGAAAATTGAGAATTGATTTACCTTCAGAATAGAAATATATCTGAAAGTCATACTAGTCAATTAAGGAATCGGTTTCGTATGGCTAGAACATAAATTTCTTCTTATCACAGAAATATAGGTGGAAGGTTCATGATTCTTAAGTTCGGTTAAATACGAGAGTTTTAATCCATAGGCAATAATTCTTGACTAGCAACCGAAGGAAAGATTAATCGATTCATATCAATAAATTGCTTCCCTGCATGTTCGTTTTAGTCTCAGCATGCTCATTACTATAGTTTAGACTCAATTTGTACATTTTTTTTAGATTGGTATAAATTAGGAAACAAACTCCCAAAATCTTCTTGAAACTGTTGTCTGCATTATTAGAGTTAGAGTTTATTAACACTTGATTCGATTATTACCTTGGTCCAGTCCCTGTGGGATCGATACATGGCTACTCTATCCATTTTACTACTTGTTTGAGCACGTGCACTTGCGTGTAGGCATTCCAAACCACCGAACAAGTTTTTGGCGCCGTTGCCGGGGACTGGCAATTGGTAAAATTATTTTCTTAAGTGTTAGTTTATGATTTCTTATTAGTGTTGACAACTTGTTCTTAGCCTGTCTGTTGCAGATATTGAATTTTGTTGAACACTGGCAAGAGACTAGGAGCTGGTGGATTCAAAGAGCCGGAAAGACAATTCCATCGTCAAAGGAGAGAAGCTATAGAGAGAAAGTTGCAGTTGCTCAGACAAACAATCCTGGAGCAACAACTGAATCCACCAATTGTAAGGGCAGTGTTAGTGCCCGAGGAAATGGCAGCTAGGCCGGTTCGCGAAGTGGCAATCCCACATGCTAACAACGTTACATCTAGCATTCGCAAACCTGATCCAGGAGGGAGGTTTGAGCTTTAACAGAATATGGTGCAATTGCTGCACACCAGTGGCAATTCACAGGTCTCCCTCACGAGCACAACAACATCTCCAAAACTTTTTGGAGATAAGTGACACTTACATCCCCACTGGAGTGTTATGCGATTACGTAGGGCTTACATTGTTCCCATTTTCACTTTTGGGAGGAGCAAAGAGATGGCTGAAAGTTGAGCCACCTAATTCCATCACTACTTTGGATGATCTTGCAAAGAAATTCTTGATACGATTCTTTCCATCCAGTAAAACAACAAGACTTAGAAGTCAAATTCTAAGTTTTAAACAAAGAGAGGGGGAGAATCTGTATCAAGCTTGGGAACGATTCAAATCTATGTTGCGGGATTGTCCTCATCATCACCAATCCAATGATGTACTGGTGCATACTTTCATAGAGGGTTTGGAACCCCACACAAAAATCTTGCTAGACTCAGCAGTTGGGGGACAAGCATTAGAAAAAACTTATCAGGAGTTGTATACTTTGTTGAACCGTATTTCGCAGGGAAATCCATAGTGGAATGCGGACTCTTCTAGAGGAGGAACAAGGAAAGCGGCAGGAGTCTTGGAAGTGGATGGTTTTACAACTATCGCTACACAGATAGCTGCGTTACAGAATCAACTCAATACCCACTTCAGCAATATGAGCATGAATCAGTCTCAAGCCCCAATGAATGTAGTGCAGTAGATTTGGTGTGAAGCGTGCGGCTGTAATGAACACTCAGCTGAGTGTTGTGGTGCGAATCCTGATTTAGTGAACTTTGTTGGTAATGTACAGAGAAATAATCACCAACAGTATGGCAACAACTATAACACTAATTGGAGGAGTCACCCGATTTTATCTTGGAGTAGTAACAGCCATCAAGGGCAGAGTTTGAGTCAGGGGGCACAGAGAAATCAAGGAGGGCAGTAGAACTATCAGTCGCAATATAGAAGCAACAATGCACCTCCTCCACCACCATCACCCAACATCGAGGAAATATTCAAAACGATGATAGCTAACCAAGCTCAATTGCAGGCTGACTATGTGAAATTGGCAGTCGATGTAAAGAACAATCAGTTAGCTACAAAGGCATTGGAGTACCAGTTTGGGCAACTAGCTGGAGCTCAGAACACCAGGCCGAGAGGAGGACTTCCGAGTGACACTGACCCCAACCCCAAGCAAGTGAATGCAGTGACTACAAGGAGTGGTTTATAACTCAAGGAGGTGGAACCAGAAAGACCACTGTAGCAGTCGGGAGCAGTGGAGAATGAGAGGGAACACAATGATGATAGGGGGAAGGAGAATGAAGCTGAACCAAAAAAACCACCACCCTCGTTCCCTCAAAGATTAAAGAAACACAAGGAGGAAACGTGTTTCAAAAAGTTCATGGAGGTGCTTAAACAGGTACACATTAATTTACTTCTTGTTGATGTTTTGCAGGGAGTACCAAAGTACGCAAAATATTTCAAGGACATCGTGACAAACAAAAGCAGGTTGACGGAGTACGCTACGGTGGCGGTTACGGAGGAGTGCACTTCTCAGATACAAAATAGGTTGCCCAGAAAGCTCAAAGACCCTAGGAGCTTTACAATTCAACTTACAATGGGGCAGAGTATCCGATCTCGTGGATTATGTGATTTGGGAGCGAGCATTAACTTGATGCCGACATCGGTATTCAAGAAATTGGGGCTAGGCAGTCCTAGACCAACGATAGTGATCTTGCAACTAGCGGATCATTCTTTGGCCAGACCAGATGGCATTGTGGAGGACGTGCTGGTGCAAGTGGGCTCCCTTATCTTCCCGGTAGACTTCGTTGTGCTGGATTTTGAGTCAGATGCAAAAGTCCCATTTATTTTGGGACGTCATTTCGTGGCAACCAGGAAAGCGTTGATTGATGTAGCTGCAGGGCAGCTAACCATGCGGGCACACAACAGGGTGGAGGTATTTGATGTGTACAAGGACACGAAGCTTCCGGCCATGTATGAGGAACTCTTAGTGATCAACGTGCTTGATCGAGAGAATATTGCTCAAAATGTTGATTCATGAGAGCCAGTGGGAAAACCACCGGTGAAGGACCCCCCAAAACTGGAATCGTGGCAAGAAGATCATAATGCCACGGTCGCAGTTAATGGGCATCGGTGTAAGCAGGACAGGGGTGAGGACGGTAGTAGAGAGAAGACGTTTGTCACCCTAGAGGATGACTAAGTTTCAATGACGCTGAGCCGCGATGGTAAATCCGGCGCTACACTGGAGGCAACCCGTGAAATTGTTGTAATAATTGAGTAGAATTAGTAGAAAAGAAAGAAAAAAAAAGAGAAAAAATAGAAAAATAACAACAAAAATTGTGTTTTATGTTAAAACCTATGAATTCTAACCAATTTCTTGTTGTGAGATGAATTTTAGGTTGAACAGAGGGTAAAAATGCAAAGGATCGAAAAGGAAAAATCGAGGTGAGAAAAATAATAAAAAGTGGCAAAATAGTGAGCCTGCGCGATGGCTCTGTGTCACGGAGGAGGGCCTCCGCGTTACCCTATGTACATGTTGAGGTGCAATTTTGGAATTTTTAAAATTCCAGAACACCTCCGCGTTGGCTCCGTGTCATGGAGGGGGTGCTCCGCATTACCCTCTGTGACACGTTGAGGTTTTAATCGCGACGGGTCACACCAGTGACCCGCGTGAAAATCCCCCTTTTTAACCCCGATTTCCCCCATTTTTCCCTCATTTCTCATCCCCTCCACGACAAACACCCAAAAATCCCTCCTGCCCCAATGTGACACAGACCTAGGCACAAGTTTTCTTCAACTTTTCTTCGATTTCATCGAATTAAAGGTATGTTCTTTAACTTCATCTCAATTCTTGACTAATTTCTTTGATTTTGAGCATGTGAGGTGAGTAAACCTTGTCCTAATTGTAAATTGAGCTTGAATTCATTTAAGTTATTGTTGATTGATGTTCGTAGTATCATTTTGATTGTATGAACTCGATAAATACATGCTTTATCGAATTTTGGTGAAATATGTAGCTAGGGTTAGAATTTGATTGCGAAGAAACTAAATGTGATTGAAATGTGAAAATTATGGGTTGGGCATGTTGGGTAAGGTGAATTGTGTTGTGCTTGATGTGAATATGCTAAATAAACGATGGATTTTCGGGAGAATGAAATTGTTGAATTGCATAGAAATTGGTGAATTGCATAGGTTGTGTTGAGAGAAGTTTTGTCTAAGTGCTATATGATGAAACAGTATCGATGGTGATATTTTGATTAGCTGTACGAAGTCTGAGTAGTACGTAGAATTTATTCCATTGAATTCTCTGAATGCATGAGGCATGTTGTTGTTTTTTTTTTGTAAATTGGAAAGTGAGAATTTTCTTGCCGTAATGTCGTAATTGTGGCTAAGGACTAAGTGTGGGGTGGCCTAGCTTAACCCAACCTTAGTCGAAGCTAATTTTGATTTGAATAACATTGGGACTGTCTGTTTGATTTGACAGGAACAATGGCAAGCAGGCAAGACAAAGGAAAGGGCGCATCTACATCGAGCGACGGAAGGAAAAGAATTAGACTAGGAACAGCAATCCCAGAAGCACCAGCAGTTTCGCGCGGCCAACGCCGTCAATACGAAACCCGATGGGTGACTGACGAAGGGAAGAAATGGTACGCAAAGCACAAGGAGAACAAATACTTCCCCGAGGAGCACATTGCAAGGGAGCCGTTGGCACAGGAATTCCCCAGAATTATACATAGGATTGACGCTGTCGGGCTGAACTTCATCTTTGAAGAGCTCAAGGAGTGCAATCTCCACCTGATTCGAGAGTTCTACGCCAACTGGAACCTGACACTCCGC
This sequence comes from Datura wrightii, assembly GCA_035772735.1. Classification (NCBI taxonomy): domain Eukaryota; kingdom Viridiplantae; phylum Streptophyta; class Magnoliopsida; order Solanales; family Solanaceae; genus Datura; species Datura wrightii. Next base: position 60,815,662 of record JASDFA010000016.1, on the reverse strand, counting down.
AGTCACACCGTCAAGATAAGGTGGCAGGTAGTCACCTTTGAGCCCCATCACCTTAATGCCATTTTGGGGGCGCAGGACACAGACGCCCATGTACTCCGGCAGCTGAACATCACTCCACCATATGCGGATATCAGACGCACTCTGTGTGGAGCCCGTTCTATAGTACGGTGGAGCAGGCATAAGGAGAGGGGCTACCATCAGACGCTGCCCTACTCTCAAATGTACAGGGAAGCCAGAATTTGGCTTAAGATCGTGTGTTCCTTCCTGATCTCGAGGGTGCACATGACAGATATCACCCGGGATCGTGTGTGCTTGGTCTACGCCCTGATGAAAGGGCTGGAGATTAATATTGGGGCGGTGATTATATCTGCCATGAAGAGAGCCCGTTTGCATCAAGGGCACAGGTACGGGTTTGGTGGCTTGCTGACCACGTTCCTGAGGGGCCTGGATATTGAGGAAGAGGCCCTAGACTACATCCCACAGATAGATAGGCATGCCTTGGACATCACCAAAACTAAGGCACCCGACACCACTCACGGGCCAGTTCTCACATTAGCCGAGCGACATGTTCGGGATGATCAATATATGGCCCGCATGTTCGGGATGCAGATGCTGCAGTTGAGAATAGGCGGGAGGCTAGCAACAGAAGATGCGCTGTGGCAGCTCGAGCTACATTACCCCTTTGGCGAAAATGCCAGGGCTCTATGCTGAGTGGGGCCATCTTTTGTGGAGCCCATTGATGAAGATGTCCCCACAGATGAGGAGACACACCGCGATGACTCAGATGTTGAGTCAGATGAGGATAGCGGAGGCGATTCAGATATGGGGGATGAGGCAACGACACTTGATGAAGAAGTTGAATACTTCGATTGATCAGGGAGTTTCACCACCTACTCTTGTGCTATGCTGAATTTTGCGAACACTGGGGACAGTGTTCGATTTAAGTGTGGGGTGGGAGTAGTTAGGTGTTGGTTGTTTTGTTGTTGTTTATGTTCATGTTTTTTGTGATGCCTGTGAAAAAATTTGTGACCCTGTGATTTTGGTGTTTATGTTTTGTATTGTAATTCGGTGTTGTAATTAATGTGAATCTGTTGTGTGCTTTATGGAGTTGTTGTTAACTGGGTGTGTAAATATTTTTGTTTTATCGAAATTATCGATATTTTTAAAATTTTTCGTTGAAATATTTTTATGATTGGGTTTTTCGGCATTTATTTTTGGTGCTTTTACCGAGAATAGTCCCATTGAACAGAAGTTGTAAATAGTGACCGTTCCCTATGATGGATGGATGACGACCATCTTAAGGAAAATGTAGTCGATAGGAGTAGTTTTTTTGTTCTTTTTAATTTTTTTCTTTTATTTGTTTGTATCCCAAACATGTCGTTACTTTATGGTTCGGAATTCTTGTTACATGTTGTACATGATATTTAGAATGCAAAGGTGATTCATATGAAAGCATGCAACTTTGTAAACATGTTGAGATACCTAGACCATAGAGTTCGATTCGGTGTGATTGAGGCTTAATGTTTGAATTCTTGTAATTCGCTGATTGAAGAGTCTGTGAATATGTCTTGAGTTGAGCATGTGCAATGAGTGTGTGGTGAGGTTTTGATTCTTCCATGCTATTGTGAAGTGTCTAGAACTTGCTTGGTGTGTGTATGAAACGAAATGAAGGATGTGTATTGTAGGAAAGGATGTAGGCATTTCTTTGATTTAACAGAAAGTTTTTTTTCCATTATCTTACCTACCTTGAATGTACATCCTAGTTAGCCCATTGAGCCTTTAGCCTATTTTTTTCTTTTGTTGAAAAGGTACAAACCGAGCGTAACCCCTTCTTTTCATTATCCGTGAATTTGATCCAAAATTCTTAAGCGCTAAAGAAAAATAATTTTCCCACAGTGTCAAGGAGTGAAAAGTGTGAAAAAGAAAGGAAAAGCGGAAGTGGTAAAAGTGAAGAAAAGGTCAAAGATGCACTTTCCGAAGATGTATAACTAATCTTTGTTATTAACTCGAGTGTGCTTAAAGAAATGGGAACAAAAATATAGAAAGACTTCAAGAAAGGGGAGGATGAAGGAAGAAACAATGCCCATAATGTGGTGGGATGTATTGAAAAGCGCTTAAGGAGGCTAGTTGCTATTATTAGTTAGCCCAGTATTTACTAGTTCCTTAGCTTACATTACAACTCATTAAGTCCTATGTGATCTTACATCACTCGTCCTTATATTAGTGGAGTAATACACTAGAGGCAAGCTTATGGGTCATGACATGATGCATGTGAATTCTTTGGGTGAGAGAGTGAAATCGTGTTCATATGCCCCTGCATATAATGTTTTTGAGATCATATGATTGAAAAGGGGGACATTCTCTTGTGTTGTGAGGGCACATGCTTGATGAGAGACTGAATTTCGTGTCGGATGTCTTGATCAGTTGATTTGCATGAGTTTGCCGAGATCGAGAATCGACTCTTGAGTCTAGGAGGTCTTAATGTGTTGAATGTCATTGTATTGATGAGACTATGCATGTTTTCTTGATGATTTACTATGTAAATAATCAGTATAACTATAGCTTGAATTGTCGAGTCAAAGTAGCTATGATTGGGTGTCAATTGCATGAGATGTGAGATAATTGTTCGAGGATGAACAAAGTTTTAAGTGTGGGGTAAGTGATCTTGGGCAGAATTATATGCCCAAGTGATACTCAAATGCTTCATTTCGTCTTGTTTATCCATCGATATTTGTACATTTTCATGTGATTTGTAGTTAAAAGGTGAATTTATTCTAACCAACATAATTAGTGTTGTTTTGCAGGAAAAATGTGATTTTAGGAAGCTAAGATGCATGTTGGGAGAAATCGGTAATGGACTCGGAAGCGTGCAGTAGAAAAGGACAAGGAAATGCAGCAAATTTAGGGGCTCCGCGATGGAGTCGTGTCACGCTGCCATCGTGGAGGAATTCTTCCCCAGATGATTTAAATTAGTCAAGTTCCAGTGGAGGTTCGCATTGGTGCCGTGGCACGTTGGCCACACCCCGCATTGCACGCCATGGCACGTTGGGCATTATTACCTGGAGGACCGGATTCCAGTGTGGGTCCGCATTTGTGGCGTGTCACGGAGGCAGTGCTCCGTGATGCACTCCGTGACACGTTGCTTGTTATTCCGGGAAAAATTCCCACTAGTATAAATAGCACACTTAGGTTTATTTTTAATTATTCTGAATTGGTTGAGCAAGAACGTGTGTTACAGGAAGTTGAGGGGATGAAATCTTAGGGTTCTTCTCTAACTCTTTCTTCTTTATTTCAATTGTTTGTATGATTTACACTCATTTAACAATGTTTAATCCACAAATGAGTGGCTAAATTCACTTCTTGCTGAGGTTAAGAACATTTGTAGTGGAATGTAATTATTGATCATTTTGGTTTTTCATCTTTTCTTCTATGGTTGTTCTATTAATTGTTGTTCTTACTGCATTAATGTTTGGCCAATATTAATTTATATCTAAAAAATCCGGTTTGCACTCGAAAGAGAAAGAAATTGGAAATTGTGAATTGGTAGGATATGATCTCTTCTTGGTTTGGGAAAATTGAGAATTGATTTACCTTCAGAATAGAAATATATCTGAAAGTCATACTAGTCAATTAAGGAATCGGTTTCGTATGGCTAGAACATAAATTTCTTCTTATCACAGAAATGTAGGTGGAAGGTTCATGATTCTTAAGTTCGGTTAAATACGAGAGTTTTAATCCATAGGCAATAATTCTTGACTAGCAACCGAAGGAAAGATTAATCGATTCATATCAATAAATTGCTTCCCTGCATGTTCGTTTTAGTCTCAGCATGCTCATTACTATAGTTTACACTCAATTTGTACATTTTTTTTAGATTGGTATAAATTAGGAAACAAACTCCCAAAATCTTCTTGAAACTGTTGTCTGCATTATTAGAGTTAGAGTTTATTAACACTTGATTCGATTATTACCTTGGTCCAGTCCCTGTGGGATCGATACATGGCTACTCTATCCATTTTACTACTTGTTTGAGCACGTGCACTTGCGTGTAGGCATTCCAAACCACCGAACAAGTTTTTGGCGCCGTTGTCGGGGACTGGCAATTGGTAAAATTATTTTCTTAAGTGTTAGTTTATGATTTCTTATTAGTGTTGACAACTTGTTCTTAGCCTGTCTGTTGCAGATATTGAATTTTGTTGAACACTGACAAGAGACTAGGAGCTGGTGGATTCAAAGAGCCGGAAAGACAATTCCATCGTCAAAGGAGAGAAGCTATAGAGAGAAAGTTGCAGTTGCTCAGACAAACAATCCTGGAGCAACAACAGAATCCACCAATTGTAAGGGCAGTGTTAGTGCCCGAGGAAATGGCAGCTAGGCCGGTTCGCGAAGTGGCAATCCCACATGCTAACAACGTTACATCTAGCATTCGCAAACCTGATCCAGGAGGGAGGTTTGAGCTTTAACAGAATATGGTGCAATTGCTGCACACCAGTGGCAATTCACAGGTCTCCCTCACGAGCACAACAACATCTCCAAAACTTTTTGGAGATAAGTGACACTTACATCCCCACTGGAGTGTTATGCGATTACGTAGGGCTTACATTGTTCCCATTTTCACTTTTGGGAGGAGCAAAGAGATGGCTGAAAGTTGAGCCACCTAATTCCATCACTACTTTGGATGATCTTGCAAAGAAATTCTTGATACGATTCTTTCCATCCAGTAAAACAACAAGACTTAGAAGTCAAATTCTAAGTTTTAAACAAAGAGAGGGGGAGAATCTGTATCAAGCTTGGGAACGATTCAAATCTATGTTGCGGGATTGTCCTCATCATCACCAATCCAATGATGTACTGGTGCATACTTTCATAGAGGGTTTGGAACCCCACACAAAAATCTTGCTAGACTCAGCAGTTGGGGGACAAGCATTAGAAAAAACTTATCAGGAGTTGTATACTTTGTTGAACCGTATTTCGCAGGGAAATCCATAGTGGAATGCGGACTCTTCTAGAGGAGGAACAAGGAAAGCGGCAGGAGTCTTGGAAGTGGATGGTTTTACAACTATCGCTACACAGATAGCTGCGTTACAGAATCAACTCAATACCCACTTCAGCAATATGAGCATGAATCAGTCTCAAGCCCCAATGAATGTAGTGCAGTAGATTTGGTGTGAAGCGTGCGGCTGTAATGAACACTCAGCTGAGTGTTGTGGTGCGAATCCTGATTTAGTGAACTTTGTTGGTAATGTACAGAGAAATAATCACCAACAGTATGGCAACAACTATAACACTAATTGGAGGAGTCACCCGATTTTATCTTGGAGTAGTAACAGCCATCAAGGGCAGAGTTTGAGTCAGGGGGCACAGAGAAATCAAGGAGGGCAGTAGAACTATCAGTCGCAATATAGAAGCAACAATGCACCTCCTCCACCACCATCACCCAACATCGAGGAAATGTTCAAAACGATGATAGCTAACCAAGCTCAATTGCAGGCTGACTATGTGAAATTGGCAGTCGATGTAAAGAACAATCAGTTAGCTACAAAGGCATTGGAGTACCAGTTTGGGCAACTAGCTGGAGCTCAGAACACCAGGCCGAGAGGAGGACTTCCGAGTGACACTGACCCCAACCCCAAGCAAGTGAATGCAGTGACCACAAGGAGTGGTTTATAACTCAAGGAGGTGGAACCAGAAAGACCACTGTAGCAGTCGGGAGCAGTGGAGAATGAGAGGGAACACAATGATGATAGGGGGAAGGAGAATGAAGCTGAACCAAAAAAACCACCACCCTCGTTCCCTCAAAGATTAAAGAAACACAAGGAGGAAACGTGTTTCAAAAAGTTCATGGAGGTGCTTAAACAGGTACACATTAATTTACTTCTTGTTGATGTTTTGCAGGGAGTACCGAAGTATGCAAAATATTTCAAGGACATCGTGACAAACAAAAGCAGGTTGACGGAGTACGCTACGGTGGTGGTTACGGAGGAGTGCACTTCTCAGATACAAAATAGGTTGCCCAGAAAGCTCAAAGACCCTAGGAGCTTTACAATTCAACTTACAATGGGGCAGAGTATCCGATCTCGTGGATTATGTGATTTGGGAGCAAGCATTAACTTGATGCCAACATCGGTATTCAAGAAATTGGGGCTAGGCAGTCCTAGACCAACGATAGTGATCTTGCAACTAGCGGATCATTCTTTGGCCAGACCAGATGGCATTGTGGAGGACGTGCTGGTGCAAGTGGGCTCCCTTATCTTCCCCGTAGACTTCGTTGTGCTGGATTTTGAGTCAGATGCAGAAGTCCCATTTATTTTGGGACGTCATTTCTTGGCAACCAGGAAAGCGTTGATTGATGTAGCTGCAGGGCAGCTAACCATGCGGGCACACAACAGGGTGGAGGTATTTGATGTGTACAAGGACACGAAGCTTCCGGCCATGTATGAGGAACTCTTAGTGATCAACGTGCTTGATCGAGAGAATATTGCTCAAAATGTTGATTCATGAGAGCCAGTGGGAAAACCACCGGTGAAGGACCCCCCAAAACTGGAATCGTGGCAAGAAGATCATAATGCCACGGTCGCAGTTAATGGGCATCGGTGTAAGCAGGACAGGGGTGAGGACGGTAGTAGAGAGAAGACGTTTGTCACCCTAGAGGATGACTAAGTTTCAATGACGCTGAGCCGCGATGGTAAATCCGGCGCTACACTGGAGGCAACCCGTGAAATTGTTGTAATAATTGAGTAGAATTAGTAGAAAAGAAAGAAAAAAAAAGAGAAAAAATAGAAAAATAACAACAAAAATTGTGTTTTATGTTGAAACCTATGAATTCTAACCAATTTCTTGTTGTGAGATGAATTTTAGGTTGAACAGAGGGTAAAAATGCAAAGGATCGAAAAGGAAAAATCGAGGTGAGAAAAATAATAAAAAGTGGCAAAATAGTGAGCCTGCGCGATGGCTCTGTGTCACGGAGGAGGGCCTCCGCGTTACCCTATGTACATGTTGAGGTGCAATTTTGGAATTTTTAAAATTCCAGAACACCTCCGCGTTGGCTCCGTGTCATGGAGGGGGTGCTCCGCATTACCCTCTGCGACACGTTGAGGTTTTAATCGCGATGGGTCACACCGGTGACCCGCGTGAAAATCCCCCTTTTTAACCCCGATTTCCCCCATTTTTCCCTCATTTCTCATCCCCTCCACGACAAACACCCAAAAATCCCTCCTGCCCCAATGTGACACAGACCTAGGCACAAGTTTTCTTCAACTTTTCTTCGATTTCATCGAATTAAAGGTATGTTCTTTAACTTCATCTCAATTCTTGACTAATTTCTTTGATTTTGAGCATGTGAGGTGAGTAAACCTTGTCCTAATTGTAAATTGAGCTTGAATTCATTTAAGTTATTGTTGATTGATGTTCGTAGTATCATTTTGATTGTATGAACTCGATAAATACATGCTTTATCGAATTTTGGTGAAATATGTAGCTAGGGTTAGAATTTGATTGCGAAGAAACTAAATGTGATTGAAATGTGAAAATTATGGGTTGGGCATGTTGGGTAAGGTGAATTGTGTTGTGCTTGATGTGAATATGCTAAATAAACGATGGATTTTTGGGAGAATGAAATTGTTGAATTGCATAGAAATTGGTGAATTGCATAGGTTGTGTTGAGAGAAGTTTTTTCTAAGTGCTATATGATGAAACAGTATCGATGGTGATATTTTGATTAGCTGTACGAAGTCTGAGTAGTACGTAGAATTTATTCCATTGAATTCTCTGAATGCATGAGGCATGTTGTTGTTTTTTTTTTGTAAATTGGAAAGTGAGAATTTTCTTGCCGTAATGTTGTAATTGTGGCTAAGGACTAAGTGTGGGGTGGCCTAGCTTAACCCAACCTTAGTCGAAGCTAATTTTGATTTGAATAACATTGGGACTGTCTGTTTGATTTGACAGGAACAATGGCAAGCAGGCAAGACAAAGGAAAGGGCGCATCTACATCGAGCGACGGAAGGAAAAGAATTAGACTAGGAACAGCAATCCCAGAAGCACCAGCAGTTTCGCACGGCCAACGCCGTCAATACGAAACCCGATGGGTGACTGACGAAGGGAAGAAATGGTACGCAAAGCACAAGGAGAACAAATACTTCCCCGAGGAGCACATTGCAAGGGAGCCGTTGGCACAGGAATTCCCCAGAATTATACATAGGATTGACGCTGTCGGGCTGAACTTCATCTTTGAAGAGCTCAAGGAGTGCAATCTCCACCTGATTCGAGAGTTCTACGCCAACTGGAACCTGACACTCCGCAGTCACACCGTCAAGATAAGGTGGCAGGTAGTCACCTTTGAGCCCCATCACCTTAATGCCATTTTGGGGGCGCAGGACACAGACGCCCATGTACTCCGGCAGCTGAACATCACTCCACCATATGCGGATATCAGACGCACTCTGTGTGGAGCCCGTTCTATAGTACAGTGGAGCAGGCATAAGGAGAGGGGCTACCATCACACGCTGCCCTACTCTCAAATGTACAGGGAAGCCAGAATTTGGCTTAAGATCGTGTGTTCCTTCCTGATCTCGAGGGTGCACATGACAGATATCACCCGGGATCGTGTGTGCTTGGTCTACGCCCTGATGAAAGGGCTGGAGATTAATATTGGGGCGGTGATTATATCCGCCATGAAGAGAGCCCGTTTGCATCAAGGGCACAGGTACGGGTTTGGTGGCTTGCTGACCACGTTCCTGAGGGGCCTGGATATTGAGGAAGAGGCCCTAGACTACATCCCGCAGATAGATAGGCATGCCTTGGACATCACCAAAACTAAGGCACCCGACACCACTCACGGGCCAGTTCTCACATTAGCCGAGCAACATGTTCGGGATGATCAATATATGGCCCGCATGTTCGGGATGCAGATGCTGCAGTTGAGAATAGGCGGGAGGCTAGCAACAGAAGATGCGCTGTGGCAGCTCGAGCTACATTACCCCTTTGGCGAAAATGCCAGGGCTCTATGCCGAGTGGGGCCATCTTTTGTGGAGCCCATTGATGAAGATGTCCCCACAGATGAGGAGACACACCGCGATGACTCAGATGTTGAGTCAGATGAGGATAGCGGAGGCGATTCAGATATGGGGGATGAGGCAACGACACCTGATGAAGAAGTTGAATACTTCGATTGATCAGGGAGTTTCACCACCTACTCTTGTGCTATGCTGAATTTTGCGAACACTGGGGACAGTGTTCGATTTAAGTGTGGGGTGGGAGTAGTTAGGTGTTGGTTGTTTTGTTGTTGTTTATGTTCATGTTTTTTGTGATGCCTGTGAAAAAATTGTGACCCTGTGATTTTGGTGTTTATGTTTTGTATTGTAATTCGGTGTTGTAATTAATGTGAATCTGTTGTGTGCTGTATGGAGTTGTTGTTAACTGGGTGTGTAAATATTTTTGTTTTATCGAAATTATCGATATTTTTAAAATTTTTCATTGAAATATTTTTATGATTGGGTTTTTCGGCATTTATTTTTAGTGCTTTTACCGAGAATAGTCCCATTGAACAGAAGTTGTAAATAGTGACCGTTCCCTATGATGGATGGATGACGACCATCTTAAGGAAAATGTAGTCGATAGGAGTAGTTTTTTTGTTCTTTTTAATTTTTTTCTTTTATTTGTTTGTATCCCAAACATGTCGTTACTTTATGGTTCGGAATTCTTGTTACATGTTGTACATGATATTTAGAATGCAAAGGTGATTCATATGAAAGCATGCAACTTTGTAAACATGTTGAGATACCTAGACCATAGAGTTCGATTCGGTGTGATTGAGGCTTAATGTTTGAATTCTTGTAATTCGCTGATTGAAGAGTCTGTGAATATGTCTTGAGTTGAGCATGTGCAATGAGTGTGTGGTGAGGTTTTGATTCTTCCATGCTATTGTGAAGTGTCTAGAACTTGCTTGGTGTGTGTATGAAACGAAATGAAGGATGTGTATTGTAGGAAAGGATGTAGGCATTTCTTTGATTTAACAGAAAGTTTTTTTTCCATTATCTTACCTACCTTGAATGTACATCCTAGTTAGCCCATTGAGCCTTTAGCCTATTTTTTTCTTTTGTTGAAAAGGTACAAACCGAGCGTAACCCCTTCTTTTCATTATCCGTGAATTTGATCCAAAATTCTTAAGCGCTAAAGAAAAATAATTTTCCCACAGTGTCAAGGAGTGAAAAGTGTGAAAAAGAAAGGAAAAGCGGAAGTGGTAAAAGTGAAGAAAAGGTCAAAGATGCACTTTCCGAAGATGTATAACTAATCTTTGTTATTAACTCGAGTGTGCTTAAAGAAATGGGAACAAAAATATAGAAAGACTTCAAGAAAGGGGAGGATGAAGGAAGAAACAATGCCCATAATGTGGTGGGATGTATTGAAAAGCGCTTAAGGAGGCTAGTTGCTATTATTAGTTAGCCCAGTATTTACTAGTTCCTTAGCTTACATTACAACTCATTAAGTCCTATGTGATCTTACATCACTCGTCCTTATATTAGTGGAGTAATACACTAGAGGCAAGCTTATGGGTCATGACATGATGCATGTGAATTCTTTGGGTGAGAGAGTGAAATCGTGTTCATATGCCCCTGCATATAATGTTTTTGAGATCATATGATTGAAAAGGGGGACATTCTCTTGTGTTGTGAGGGCACATGCTTGATGAGAGACTGAATTTCGTGTCGGATGTCTTGATCAGTTGATTTGCATGAGTTTGCCGAGATCGAGAATCGACTCTTGAGTCTAGGAGGTCTTAATGTGTTGAATGTCATTGTATTGATGAGACTATGCATGTTTTCTTGATGATTTACTATGTAAATAATCAGTATAACTATAGCTTGAATTGTCGAGTCAAAGTAGCTATGATTGGGTGTCAATTGCATGAGATGTGAGATAATTGTTCGAGGATGAACAAAGTTTTAAGTGTGGGGTAAGTGATCTTGGGCAGAATTATATGCCCAAGTGATACTCAAATGCTTCATTTCGTCTTGTTTATCCATCGATATTTGTACATTTTCATGTGATTTGTAGTTAAAAGGTGAATTTATTCTAACCAACATAATTAGTGTTGTTTTGCAGGAAAAATGTGATTTTAGGAAGCTAAGATGCATGTTGGGAGAAATCGGTAATGGACTCGGAAGCGTGCAGTAGAAAAGGACAAGGAAATGCAGCAAATTAAGGGGCTCCGCGATGGAGTCGTGTCACGCTGCCATCGTGGAGGAATTCTTCCCCAGATGATTTAAATTAGTCAAGTTCCAGTGGAGGTTCGCGTTGGTGCCGTGGCACGTTGGCCACACCCCGCATTGCACGCCATGGCACGTTGGGCATTATTACCTGGAGGACCGGATTCCAGTGTGGGTCCGCATTTGTGGCGTGTCACGGAGGCAGTGCTCCGTGATGCACTCCGTGACACGTTGCTTGTTATTCCGGGAAAAATTCCCACTAGTATAAATAGCACACTTAGGTTTATTTTTAATTATTCTGAATTGGTTGAGCAAGAACGTGGGTTGCAGGCAGTTGAGGGGACGAAATTCTTAGGGTTCTTCTCTAACGCTTTCTTCTTTATTTCAATTGTTTGTATGATTTACACTCATTTAACGATGTTTAATCCACAAATGAGTGGCTAAATTCACTTCTTGCTAAGGTTAAGAACATTTGTAGTGGAATGTAATTATTGATCATTTTGGTTTTTCATCTTTTCTTCTATGGTTGTTCTATTAATTCTTGTTCTTACTGCATTAATGTTTGGCCAATATTAATGTATATCTAAAAAATCCGGTTTGCGCTCAAAAGAGAAAGAAATTGAAAATTTGTGAATTGGTAGGATATGATCTCTTCTTGGTTTGGGAAAATTGAGAATTGATTTACCTTCAGAATAGAAATATATTTGAAAGTCATATTAGTCAATTAAGGAATCCGTTTCGTATGGCTAGAACATGAATTTCTTCTTATCACAGAAATGTAGGTGGAAGGTTCATGATTCTTAAGTTGGATTAAATATGAGAGTTTTAATCCATAGGCAATAATTCTTGACTAGCAACCGAAGGAAAGATTAACCGATTTGTATCAATAAATTGCTTCCCTGAATGTTCGTTTTAGCCTCAACATGCTCATTACTATAGTTCGGACTCAAGTTGTACATTTGTTTTAGATTAGTATAAATTAGGAAACAAACTCCCAAAATCTTCTTGAAACTATTGTCTGCATTATTAGAGTTAGAGTTTATTAACACTTGATTCGATTATTACCTTGGTCCAATCCCTCTGGGATCGATACTTGGCTACTCTAGTCATTTTACTACTTGTTCGACCACATGCACTTGCGTGTAGGCATTCCAAACCACCAAGCATGCGACCCCTTTAAACTAGTAAGAGGCCAACTCTACGCACTCAACCCCATTCACCCCCATAACTTTGATGATCTTGACAATCTCGTCTGTGAACTCATGCGGGTCCTCATCTACCTTAGACCCAAGGAACTCTGGCGGGTTCATTCTCAAAAAGTCTCTAACTAGAGCCGCCTCAGTGTTGCCATTTTGCGGGATATGCACAATAGCCTACTGATTGACCTAGGCGGTCAAGGCTTGCGTGAGCATCTGAATCACAACACAAAACTCAGCATGGGCAGCTGGCTCCGGTGCCTGAGGCTCCTGCACTGGTGGGGCTTGCTGATGCCCATATCCATTTCCATCCTCGTGCCTTCATCATCTCCATTCCTTCTTCCATTCATTCTTCGTGGATCCATGATTCTGCAATTGCAAATAGCACAAATTAGAGGGATAGAAAGACTTTTCATCTCACTACGTAGATCATGAAAGAAGGGAACATTTTCGAATCTTATAACCTCTTTGTCATAATTGTGGAGCACTTCACACCCATGGAAAAGACTCTACTTAACGTGGCTTTCTGACACCCTAGGAAACTTCAAACCTATTACCTCTATACCAAGTTTGTCACAACCCAAACATAGACCCGGATCATAACACGGGACAAGGAGCTCTGAGAGACTCCAAGTCGACCCATGGCATGAACATTTATCTAACTTCATAAAATCAATGGAATACTTAACATATCAACATTTCAGAAGCATGAACATAACATAGCATAGAATGATAATCAGTATGGAATAAATACATAACAGCGGATATAGTCTAAAAGCCACTAACATAACAGATGGGTTGATGGGAAAACATCCCAAACTAACCCAACAACTGAAACTAAAAGAAAACATCAATGTCTAAATCAAATGGTCCTTAGAGAATGAGGACTCACCAACAAGCTGGATGCAAAAGTCCATAACAAGCTAATGATGAAACTAGATATGAGGATCAGAGCCTGTATCATAAAATGATACAGCATAGAGTATGCGGCCAGTATGTGGAATGTACCGAGTATGCAAGGTAAGTAAAACGGACATTTAAAAATATAGAAAAACTAATAAATGATCATAATAGGAGGACATCATGCTCGTATCATAAACATCATAAGATAACATAAGGCTCAAGGTTTTCAACTCATTCGTAAACCGTTCATTCTCATAATCGAAAGAGAAACTTTATCAAACCTCTTGAGCCAATAACATAAACATAACAATGCATAAAACATGCAGAACAATGGGAGAACTCTTCATAACTGACACCATCATGGTAGAGCCTTTCATGATGCCCCAACTATCTCACTAAAGTGGGTAGAGTCGCCCCTGGCTTGCCAGGCGAGGGATGTGCATTATGTGATATCATGAAAGTGGGGATCATTATCATTGTAATGTATCATTATTAACCCATGGTGGCATGTGGTAATGGCACACCGACATAGTCTTTTGAACGTGGGCTGCTCGGTGTTAGAAACGGTTCCCAAAAACATACATATTAGGCTCATTGTAATGTCACTTCTCTCGCAAGAGAGTTCTGCTCTTCCCGTAGGGCTTTGAATCTGAGCTCTGCTTCCTTGAGTGGAGTGTCTGTTGGAAGTTTTTTCCAGAACCTTATAGGGAGTTCCTTGCGCTCCTAAATCAATAACATCAATCATTAAGATAGATGGCTAAATAAACATTTATCATTCTTTGATCCCCATTAAAACATGATTAGCCAAGAACCAAAGGCCCTTTTTTGTCAGCCAACATCATAATTTGATAAATCATAATATCCATTTCATAAATCGTAAATCATCCCTCAACATGTGGGCATTGTCCAATACTTTAACATGCTTTACAATGCTCAATTCATCCAAAACATACTTATAAACATAGGTAACTTGAAAACATTCTTTTTCATCATCAATAATTCATAATACTTGAACATTCATCATAAACTTTGACTTTCATGAACTTTTCATAAATGGGAAAATTGATTTGTAAAACTTGAAACATGATTTTTAATGAAAAACAACATAAAACTTGTCTATAATTTGTAATTCAACAATAGTAACCCAATTAGATCAAGACCATGTAGAGAAATCGGATTTTCATGCATTGGGCAAAAACCCTATAGATTTTAGATAGGAATTTCATCAAATTGAAAGAGATTGGGCATGGGTGTTAAAGTATTCACCTATTCATAGCCCTACATACTTGGGTAAGATCAAATTTCAACACTCTTTGAAAATTCAAGGGAGAATTGATGAGAAGAGCTTGAGAACTAGCTTAATCACACTTAATTCTTCCTAACTTTGCATGCATGAGAATGAATAGGTTAAGGGAACTTTATCTATCTTAACATACCCAAAAAATATCGTAAAATGACGTAGTTTGGGTCCCTAGAGCATATGAGTGATGAAAATACCCTTAATGAAATACCCTGAAAAATCTGCACTAGTCGATCCAACGGACGTACCAATGAGTCATTGGAGCATACCACGACTCGTGGTACGATCTATCACATGCACTTCCCAAAACCTGAACTAGAATTCAACCCATGACTCAATAGTACAATTCGTCGTTACCTCCAACAGGTCGTTAGACAGACCATTATTTGTCTCCAGCAGAACCTGATCTTCCCCTCACAACAAACCTCACCACGATTCGTTGTTTCCTCCAATGGGTCGTGATGTCCTTCCATTAGGTCCACTGGAGATTTATATTCCCCTACCATGACTCGAGACAATTGATCGTTATACCTCACCATGGGTTGTTGGATGACCCATCATGTCCCCAAATGCCAACATCCAGTACCACCCATGATTCCAAATGACGACTCATTCTCTTACACAATGGTTTGTTACTTCACCCGTTAATTCCACTGTCACTAGGACATCCCTTCCTACGACTGGATCCAACGAGTCATTGGTTGGACTAACGATCTGTTGGGTCGTCTGTCCTGCAACTTTTTCCCAGTTTTCAGCCAACATTCATTTTTGATCCCGGGTCTAATCTTAGGCACTTTTCGGGTATTACAAGACATGCATAGTTAGATTTAGTCTATGTATTATGTTTTGCTAGATTATGTCCTTAAGTTTTGAATTTGTCTCTTAAAGTTAGCTTCCACTTAGTTATGTTTCTGCTAGCTATTTATATTGTTAGGTGTTATGCTATGATCATGCCATGGGTCAACTTGGAGCCTTTCGGGGTTCGTTGTCGTTACGACTAGGGTATAAACTCAGGTCGTGACACTACATCACCATCCCACACTTAAACTATTATTTTTCCTCAAACAATATACTATTTCCCCTTTCAAATTCAATCAAAAAATTCACCCTACAAACACGTTTGCTTACACTTAGGATCATTAGATAATTCGATCAAGCTTCAATAATTCACTCAAGATGCATATAGGATCAATATTCAAAGGTCAAAGTTTGAAATCACTTTACTTCTAGAACTAACTCAACAAGATATATTATGGCCAACATGAATCATATGTACTTTAGCAATCAAGATATACCAAAATCTTACCATTATGTGCCCCTCACAATTTGAAGAGATGCCCTTTCGCACACAAGATATAGATGACAATATGATCTAGGGCATAAATACAACATTATCGCTCACTCTCCCAAAGAACTTAATATGCATGCAAAAGACAACCCATAGGCATGCCTTTTGTGTAATACTTAACTAATATAGAACATCGAATTATGGATCAATTATGACTTAAGATGGTTGTAATGTAGGCTGAGAGATGGGTAGGAATTATTTAGCCAAGATAGTGTCTAATCTCCCTAAGCACTTTAATACTTTTTGACTTTAGAACAGTCTTCAATCTCCTATTTTTCTCCTTATACCTCCTTTTATTTTTTCAATTTGCATTTAGGTGATTAGTAGGGAATTTTCAACATTAAGCTTATTCACAATTTTCTTTTCATTCTTGATTCATTTTTTTCAAACTTCAAAGCATTTATCTTTATTTTTCTTTCCCCACTAATATCACCTTCCTTGTGAAGCAATTTTTCACCTTTTTTTTTCTTCTAATTTTCATACTTTTAGATCTTCCCCTAGCTTCTCCACTTATGTTCCTTTCACACAATTTTTTTTTCATTAAAGTGCTCTAAGAGTCATTTGGATCAAAAAAAATTCAATAGAACAAAAAGGGTTTAATCTTGTAACATGGCTATCAAAAAAATAGGCTAAGGCTCAAAATGGATAATTAGGATAATTACATCAAGATAGGTAAAATGGGATATAAATAAGCTATCAACAAAATGTCTATATTACTTCCTAGATCCAACATTCTTATTTCGTTTTGCATACACACCGGGCAAGTTTTGGACAACAAATTGCAAGCACGGAGTATACAAGAATATCTCACTAACACAATGGCACAAATGGTTCAATAATGGCAATAAACATTACATAAACACATATAATCATATTGAATGCATCACATTATTAAGCCCAATTTTAATACATAGAAGTAAAGTTTCAAAAGTCTTAGTGTTTCTACCTTTTCATGCATTTTTGACTGAATTTTACAAATTCTTACTAATACCCTTAGTGAAGCACCTAGCATTCATAAGGTCTCAAGTTCTTTCTCTCATAATGACTAATCTTCCCTTAGGACGGTCATCATCCATCCATCATCGAGAAAAGTCATGACTATCATCGGACTCCACGTCTAGCTCACGTGGTTATATGTCGGTTATAGACTCTCCCGCTAGTCAGTCTAGTCCAGTTTCAGAATAAGTAGCTTAGTTCAGTACAATATTTCAGACTCAAAACTTTCAGACTTAGACATGTCTTTGACCACCAGACAGGGTCATCTTGGCCACTTCAGTTTACTTCAGTAGTTCTGTTCAGTTTACTTATTGGTCATTGCATGTCATATCAGTTTAGGCATTATATTCTGTTATGTTTTCTCCCACTTACTCAGTACATTCAAAGTACTAACGCATACTTTTATGTTGTATAATTTCATGATACAGTTGCAGGTTCTCAGACTCAGCATCGTTAGTCGCCGCGGTTCAAATCCTCCTCCTCAACAGTTGAAGTGTGAGTCCTCATCATTCGAGGGCCTTACTTTAGTTTTTTTAAGTTAGTTTATTATTTTTAGCTAGACTTAGAGTTAGTTTGGGGCTTGTCCCAGCAACTCATCAATTAGAGGGCTTTCAGAAACAAAATTAATTTCAGACTTCAGATGTTCTTAAACTTTATGATTTCAATTTTATTTTTAGAAATGCTCTTATGCTATTATTTCAAATCTTTTGCTATATTTATTTACTCAGAATACCAGTGTATGATAGAGCAGGGGTAGACTTGGGGTCACTTTTGGCTACAAGTTCCATGTCCCGTCTAGGGTGTAGACTCGAGGCGTGACAAACATAGTATCAGAGCACAAGGATTAGAGTATCCTCAGAATGTCTGAAAGCCATATCGAGTAGAATCCTTTTCTTGGGTGTGAAGCGCTCCACACTTATGAAGAGGAGGCTATGAGATGTTATTAGGAAAACTCTCTTTTGTTCATACTCTTTATCGCGCATTAAAGTTCCATTCCAGAAATGTATTTCTTACTTGTGCTCTATTTCGTTTCAATGAATCATGCCACCTAGACGCGGTAATGGAAGAAGGGTCGGCAACACCATCAGACCTGCCCCACCAGCCTTAATAGCCCCTAAGGATGATTCGATATCTACCGTCGAATTCAGGGCGGCCATTCAATACTGGCCCAAAGAGTCAACAACCAGGTAAACTAGCAGGTGGTGCCGATGAACACCAACGGGTCTTCTACAGCTGCGAGGGTGCGAGACATCACCCGTATGAACCCTCCATCTTTTCAGGGATGCAAAGTAGGGGAGGATCCTCAAGAGTTCATGGATGAGGTCAAGAAGATCACCTGCATTATGGGTGTTAGCTCCAACAAAAGTGCTGACCTGGCTGCCTACTAGCTAAAAAGGGTAGCTCAGGTCTGGCATGAGTAGTGGAAAGAGGGGCGGTCAGCGGGAGTAGGACCAGTAGAGTGGGAAGAGTTGCACACAGCTTTCTTGGACAGATTTTTCCCTCGGGAGGTCAGGGAGGAAAAGATGGCAGAGTTTAGGAATTTGAGACAAGGAAACATAAAAGTGGAGGAGTATGCTCTAGAGTTTACCAGGCTGTCTAAGTATGCTCGAGAGA
The DNA here is from genome assembly GCA_035772735.1 of Datura wrightii. Lineage (NCBI taxonomy): Eukaryota > Viridiplantae > Streptophyta > Magnoliopsida > Solanales > Solanaceae > Datura > Datura wrightii. The sequence continues at coordinate 60,797,101 of JASDFA010000016.1, read as the reverse complement.
TGGTAGTCAAGCCAAGGGCTTGCATGTTGAAATTTGTGAAGGGGGTGTCGAATCTGGTCCCCAAGGAGTGTAGGAAAGTGATGCTGATTAAGGATATGGATCTCTCCATCTTGATTGTCTATGACCAATAGATTGACGCCGAAAAGTTGAAGGATATTAGCGTAAGAACAAATGGGCAAGGACTGGTAGTCAGATTACAACCATCAGAGGTATAGTCGTAGCAGACACCTACAACAGCAATAGTAGCAGCAACAGCAGCAGAGAGCCCCAGTACCCAGTTCAGCCAGCACCCCAACCTTTCGATCCCACCAGGATCTGAGGGATGGGTCATCTGGCACTCAGTCTCAAACCCACAGTACCGGGAAAAGGTATCCAGCTTGTACCAAGTGTGGCAAGAATCACCGGGGAAAGTGCCTTCAGGGTCGGGAGGGATGTTTTGGTTGTGGACAGCTCGGACATCAGGTCAAGGAGTGCCCATCAGCTGGGCGAGGTAGATCACAATCTACCACATCATCAACTCCAATAGGTTGACCATCCTAGCAGTCTAACATATCAAGTATAGATGGCGATCAGTGTCAAAACCATTTTTAAGCTCTATCTTCCCCTCAAGATCAGGAGACCTCACCTGACGTAGTCACAGGTATGTTGTATCTCTTTCATCTAGGCGTGTATGCCCTCTTAGATCCAGGAGCCACTCGTTCATTCGTGACTCCCTACATAGCAGTCCAGTTCAATATCAATCCAGAGGTCCTCTCAGAACCATTCTCAGTCTGGACACCAGTTGGCGAGTCAGTTATAGCCAGCTGGGTGTATAAAAACTGCCCAGTCTCAATCCTGAATAAAGTCATTCCAGCTGACATCATAGAGTTAGATATGGTTGATTTTGACCTTATCCCTTGCATGAATTAGTTACACTCCTGCTATGCCTCTGTTGACTGCAGAACTAGAGTTGTCAAGTTCTAGTTTCCAAATGAACTAGTGTTAGAATGGACGAGCACCATTTCAGCGTCTAAAGGTAGGTTTATTTCCTACCTTAAGGCCCAAAAACTCATCTCCAAGGGATGTATCTATCATCTAGATCAGGCCAAGGATTCCAACTCTGAGACCCCAACTATCCAGTCAGTTCCAGTAGTCAGTGAATTCCCAGATGTATTTCCTGAGAATCTTCCCGGAGTTCCCCCAAAACGGGAAATAGACTTCGGCATAAACCTTCTCCCAAGTACTCAGCCCATCTCTATCCCTCCTTACATAATGGCTCCAGCTGAGCTTACGGAGTTGAAGGAACAACTAAAAGTTCTTCTTGACAAGGGTTTTATCAAACCCAACATCTCTCCCTTGGGTGCCCCAAAGCTATTCATGTGTAAGAAGGACGGTACCCTCAGAATGTGCACAGATTACCGTCAGTTGAACCAAGTCACAGTCAAGAACAGGTATCCCCTGCCCAAAATTGACCTGTTTGACCAACATCAAGGAGCTAGTTGTTTCTCAAAAATCGATCTCACGTCAGGGTACCATCAGCTAAGGGTCAGAGAATGTGACATACCGAAAACAACATTCAGGACTTGGTATGGTCACAATGAGTTTGTGGTAATGTCCTTCGGGCTAACAAATGCCCCAGCAGTTGTCATGGATTTAGTGAACAGAGCCTTCAAGTCGTATCTAGATATGTTCATCATTGTGTTCATCGATGACATTCTGATATACTCTAGAAATGAATAAGAGCATGCCAATAACCTAAGATTAGCTTTAAAGACACTTAGAGACCGCCAGTTGTTCACCAAATTCAGCAAGTGTGAATTCTGGTTAAAGTCCGTGACCTTCTTAGGTCATGTGGTCTCGGTTGAAGGAATTTAGGTTGATCCTCACAAGATAACGATAGTGAAAGATTGGCCCAGACCTACCTCTCCTACTGAAATCAAGAGTTTCCTGGGCTTAGCAGGATATTACTGATGGTTTTTGGAAGGCTTCTCCTCTATAGCATCTCCTCTGACTAAGTTAACTCATAAGAAGATGAAATTTCAGTGGTCGGATGAGTGTGAGAAGAGTTTGTAGGAGTTGAAGACTTGACTCACTATTACTCTAGTTCTGACCCTGCCAGAAGGAACAGATGGATTGGTTGTTTATTATGATGCTTCCAGAGTTGGGCCCGGATGTGCTCTGATGCAGTGGGGAAAGAAATATCCAACTCATGACTTGGAGTTGGCAGTGGTGGTGTTTGCGCCAAAAATATGGAGGCATTACTTATATGGAGCTCATGTAGATGTGTTTACAGATCATAAGAGTCTTCAGTATGTGCTGAGTCAGAAGGATCTAAATCTACGTCAGAGAAGGTGGTTGGAGTTGCTAAAGGACTATAACATGAGTGTGTTGTATCACCCGGGTAAAGCCAATGTGCTGGCTGACACCCTAAGAAGACGTTCTATGGTGAGTGTGGCTCACATTGAGTAAGGCAAGATGGAGCTAGCAAAGGATGTTCACAGACTAGCCCGGTTAGGGGTGCAGTTGGTGGATTCAGCCGAAGGTGGTGTGGTAATGCAAAGTGGGTTAGATTCCTCCTTGGTAGTTGAAGTCAATTCCAGACAATATGAGGATCCCATCTTACTTAAACTTAGGGGAGTAGTTCTCCGAAAAGAAATAGAAGCTTTCTCCCAAGGGGGAGATGGGGTACTTCGCTACCAGGGCAGGTTGTGCATACCGGATGTTGGTGAGTTGAGACAGCCAATATTGGTTGAAGCAACAATTCTAGATATTCCATTCACTCTGGTGTTGCTAAGATGTATCGTGATTTACGGGATATTTACTGGTGGAACGACATGAAAAGAAATATCGCTGAATTTGTAGCTAAGTGCCCAATCTTCCAGCAAGTTAAGGTGGAACACCAGAGACTAGGAGGTATGACTCAAGATATCAGTGTACCCACATGAAAGTGGGAAGAAGTAAATATGGATTTCATTATGGGTCTACCTCGAACTCGTTAGTAGCATGACTTAGTATGGGTAGCGGTAGACCAGATGACTAAGTCAGCATATTTCCTCCCAGTCAAAATCACAAACTCAGTTGAGGATTATGCTAGACTATACATCCGAAAGCTAGTTAGACAACATGAGGTGCCTTTTTCTATCATTTCAGACAGAGGGAATCAGTTCACCTCACACTTCTAGAAATCCTTTCAAAAGGGACTAGGCACTCAGGTCATGCTCAACATATCTTTTCACCCGTAGACCAATGGGCAAGGTGATCGGACTATTCAAACCCTAGAAGATATACTAAGAGCATGCGAGATCGGTTTCAATGGTAATTGGCATGACCATTTGCCTTTTATTGAGTTTGCGTACAATAAAAGCTACCACTCTAGCATCCAGATGGCCCTATTTGAAGCATTATATGGGAGAAGGTGTAGGTCTCCTATAGGGTGGTTCGAGGTTTGTGAAGCTACCTTAATAGGGCCATACTTAGTTCATGAGGCAATGCATAAAGTTTAGCTCATCCGATAAAGGTTGAAAACAACTCAAATCCATCAGAAATCTTATGTCAATGTGCAGAGAAGAGAGTTGGAGTTTGCAGTTGAGGACCAGCTTTACCTAAAAATTTCGCCGATGAAAAGGGTGATTAGATTTGGAATGAAGGGAAAGCTCAGTCCGAGGTATGTGGGACCCTATAGGATTTTGAGGCAGATCAAAAAATATAGCTTATAAGCTAGAATTACCTCCAAAACTAGCAGTTGTACACCCAGTTTTTCATATGTCACTTTTGAAGAAGTGCATTGGAGATCCAACCTCAGTTGTGCCGTTGGACAGTGTAGGAATAAAAGATAATCTCTCATATGAGGAAGTACCAGTCCAGATCCTTGACCGTCAGGTTCGTAAGCTGAGGAACAATGAAATAGCTTCAATCAAAGTCTTATAGAGAAATCAGCAGGTTGAGACAGCTACTTGGGAGGCCGAAGCAGATATGATGGCCAAATACCCGCACTTGTTCTCTACCGACTCTGTTACAGGTTAAAATGTTAGTTTTGCCTTAGAAACCGATCTAGTTTTTGGATTCAAATCATGTGTATAAGTTTCTTTTATAACTTTTGAAGTATGTATGAAAAGTGAATTCAGTTCAGTTATGTATTTTGAAACGAAGGTAGTCATTCTGATAGTTTTGGAGTTAAATAGATATTGTTTGAAAGTTATGATTGTATTTTCTACTTTCCTGTGTGTTTTCTAACATTTGAGGATGAATGTTTCCAAGGGGGAGATATTGTAATGCCCTGGAAACTCAAGGACTAGATTTGGGACTTAAATTAGAAAATCTGAAAATCTGCAGAAATTATAACAAAATGACTCACCTAACGGGTCGTTGAGAGACCTAATGACTCATTAGATTAGTCGTGGGAAGGAGCAATGAGATAGGATAATTGAGAGGCAATGTACCCAACGAAAGCCTCACGAGCTGAGGTCAGTCACCATGACCCGTTAGGTCATTCGTGAGCAGGCCGGGTCAGGAAGTAAACAATTGGGTAGTGTACTAGACGGATGGTGACCACGAGTCATGGTCAATAGTAGCAACTCATTAAGTCCCCCATTACCAGCGCTAGACAATTTTTAGGTAGTACAACTAACGAGTGTCACCACGAGTCGTGGTCACTGACCACGACCTGTTAGGTGACCCGCTAGGGCCACCTAACAGTTTTTCCCTACGACTTTCTAAGGGCTATTTAGTAAGTTTGTATTCTCCTAAGCTTTAAACTATGTCGTTTTGGATGTAATTTCAAACTTATTAGAGGGTTTGGATGGTTCCTCCCCTCATTCCCACGTTCATTCTCAGAAAGATTATTGAAGAGTCCCTCAAGAAACTCTCAAGAGAGCTTAGGGTTGTGCTCCATTGTAGCAGTTCAAGTCTTCTTCCCCGGGAAAGTTTCAATCATGTATGTGGGAATTCAATAAGGGAATTGTCCTTACCTTGTGTCCCCTAAAATCTTCCATAATTTCCCTATCAGTTTATAGCCCTGAGGTTTTCAGTTACGAATAAAATTCACGTTATTTTTCGTGAATTTTGCCTGGAATAATATCCATGTTCATTGTTCATATTATATTCATTAGTTCCTAACTAAATTTTGATATTCTTGCCAAAGTGAATTTAAGCCCTAACTTTTCGAGTAAAGACTATTTGTGTACTAAATTCCGTCTAGTTGTGAAGTGTGATTTGGGATGAATTTTCTAGTGTTACATATTGCTTAAATGTTGACTAAATACTCCATTGACAAGAATGATTTTAGCTTTGTCGGATAATTCCTTTAATTCTTAAAACTTTTCCATATTATGGAATTCCCGTGTTGGTGGAATGAGTTGGGTTCTCTATTAGCTGCTTAGTAGTTCAGTTCAGTTAGTACGTAGAACCTCTTCAAAACTATTCAGAACTTGTCAACTGATTAGTTTGACTTCAGTCTTTTCCTGAGTTGTCAGTGGTGCCTCCCAGTTATCAGAATCAGACTCAGAATCCAGCTTATTGGTCCATTAGGCGGTCATGACATTTTAGATATATAGCTCTGACCAGCCCCAGGACCCCAGTTCAGTTTACAGATTGTTCTTAGATGGTTACGATGCTTCCAAATAAGCAACTCTGACTAGTATAGAACCTAGTTTCAGAATCTGGTCAGATAAGACTCTCAGGGTACTTTCAGTTTTGTGTCCCTAACTAGTCTTGGACCCCAGTTTTGAGTTGTCGGCCTAGTAGTTCAGTTTAGGTTTTCCAGTGGGTGTAGGACTTAGCACCGAGCGGGTCAGGGTTCCAGCGCACCCAGGTTCCAAAAACTATGTTACCGGCATAGGTTACAGTATTACTTGGCCTGATTGGCCCTGGACATTTGTAATCACCCAATTCATGCCTTTATACCCTGGCAAGGTATATTGGGTCCTACCGGTGGGGTGTATCATCAAACTCCACATCTAGCTCACATGGTTATATGTCGGTTATAGACTCTCCCACTAGTCAGTCCAGTCTAGTTTCAGAATAAGTAGCTCAGTTCAGTACAGTATTTCAGACTTAGGACATGTCTTTGACCACCATACAGGGTCATCTTGGCCACTTCAATTTACTTCAGTAGTTCTGTTCAGTTTACTTATTGTTCATTGCATGTCATATCAGTTCAAGCATTATATTCAGTTATGTTTTCTCCCACTTACTCATTTAATTCAAAGTACTGATGCATACTTTTATGCTGTATTGTTCCATGATACAGTTAAGGTTCTCAGACTCAACATCATCAGCCGACGCGGTTCAGATCCTCCTCCTCAGCAGTTGAAGTGTGAGTTCTTATCATTCAAGGGCCTTACATTATTTCTTTCATTTAGTTTAGTATTTTATCTAGACTTAGAGTTAGTTGGGGGCTTGTCCCAGCAACTCATCAGTTAGAGGGCTTTCAGATGCAGAATTAAATTCAGACTTCAGATGTTCTTAAACTTTATGATTTCAGTTTTATTTTCATAAATGCTCTTATGCTATTATTTCAAAGCTTCTACTATATCTATTTACTCAGAATACCAGTGTATGATAGAGTAGGGGTCGACTTGGGGTCACTTATGTCTTCAAGTTCCGTGTCCCATCCAGGGTGTAGACTCGGGGCCTGACACAAAGTATATTAGGTCCTACCAGTAGGGTGTATACATCAGACATCACATCTAGATCACGTGGTTATATGTCAGTTATACACTCCCCCACTAGTTAGCTTAGTTCAGTTTTAGATCAGTACCTCAGTTTTAGGGCATGTTCTTGACCATCAGACAGGGTCTTTTAGACCGTCTCAGTTATTTCAGTTTTTCAGTTCTGTAGCTTCTGTTGGTCATTATATGTCTTTTCAATTCATCATTTGTATTTCTTGTGCATGGTTTCTCTCACTTACTCAGTACTTTCAAAGTTCTGACACATGCTTTTTATTTTTTATCATTTTATGATACAGTTGCAGAATCTCAGTCTCAGCCTCGCACTGCACATCGCTCTCAAAAGACTTCACCTGTTCTATTTGGTGAGTCCTCATCTTTCGAGGACGAAGATTGTTTTTATAGTTTAGTTTTTTATTACTTCTATTTAGCTTTGGAGTTAGCTGGGGGCTTGTCCTAGAAACTAATCAGTTGTAGTGGCTTTCAAACGCATATTTGGTTTTTTAGACTTTTAGTTTTGTTTAAATGTTTTCAAACACTATGAATCAGCTTCATCCTTATAAATGTTTATATTTTGCTTTAAAGCTTCTGTTGTATATATATTTAAAAGTTTACTCAGAATGCCAACGTATGATAGACCAAGGGTTTACTTGGGGTTACTTGTGACTCCAAGTATCGTGTCCCATCCAGAGTGTAAGCTCGGGGCGTGACACTAACTCAAGATTGAAAGCTCACCCTCATCTCTTTGACTCCTACCTTAGTGGAATCAACTTTTTTCATCATACGACTCATCATATCCTCTAACCTTGCGGTTCTAGAGTCATTTACAGTAGGTTCTCTTTCTCTTAGAGGAACATAAACTCCATTCTTATCATTCTTTGGGGCATCTGTACTCCTCCATTGACCTTGGTCCCTATCTCTAGCCCTAAACTTATCGTAGTTATTATTCCTATAGTAGTTCTGACCTTGATTTCCTTGGCCTTGACGCCAAGAGTCTTGGTTAGACCCTTGGTTGTTGGCCCAGAAATCTCCTGATTATTCACAAAGTTTGCTTCCTCTTCCTCCTCAGAGTAGTGATCCTCATATCTGGGTCCCTTGTCTTTTGCATTCATCTATTGCACCCTTTGTGTATTCAGTGTGGTTAGGTTATTGGTGATCAGTTCAAGCTGGGTCCGGAGATAGGCCATGTCTTTATTTCGTTCTTCTTCCTTTTTCCACTGCTCTGCTAACATTCTTCTCTAATAGTTTATTGCAGCGGCTCAAATTCTCTAGTGTGCCATTGTTTGTTGGCCTCGTCATCTTAGACAGTATTCACTAGCCTCTGCAAATGTATGGGCCATCATGGACCCTTCAGCTATCCTATATGCTACAGCTTTGTTTAGGGCACTCAGTGACCTATAGAATACTTCCATAAGGATCTCCTTAGGAAGCTTATGATTAGGATACTACTTTAATTACTTCTTAAATCATAAACATGCCTCATGTAGAGCTTCCCCAGGTAATTGTCTGAAATTACTAATTTCATCCCTCAACTAAATCATACGTGAGGGTAGGAAGAATCTCTTCAAGAAAGTTGTAGTCATCTCTGCCCAAGTAGTAAATACTCATTTGAGAGCTCATTTAGCCACATAGTAGCTTCCCCTGCTAGTTAGAATGAAAATAAGAGGAGTCTAATACCCTCTTGAGAAACACCAGGCAATCTGCAGACATTGTAGATACTGGTGACATTTATCAGATATTGGTTTGGATCTTCACTAGAAAAACCATTGAACAACTCTTTAATGCTCAGCAACTGCATCATTGTACTAGTTACATCGAACATAGCATTCGTTGGAAATGAGGGTGGATTAATGGCTCTCGTCTAAACAACTTCCTCTTGCTCAAACTCCCCTTCAAGGAGCACATTCTGTACAATATTACATCTATGATGACGTGGGGGATTTTTTTGGTTCCTTTATGCCAAAGAGGTAGAAAAATTCATAGACTCATCTTTCCTAGCTGCTTCAGCGAGCCAGGTTTCCCCTGTAAGGCACACAACTTCGGCTCTTTGTGCCTTAGTTGTCTCCTCTATTGGGAGATTAATCTGTCCATAGAGTTTGCCATACTAACCTGTGACAAATAAAAAATAAAATAAAAACATAAATCACGAAATAAAGACTACAAGCCAAATTTAAATACCAATTAACTATTTCAACACCATATTCCCTGGCAACAGCCCAAAAGTTGGTCACACCCAAATTACACCTCGCAAGGAAGTATAAAGCGGTTTCTATCAAATATAATAATCCAACAAGGTTGGGGTCGATCCCATAGGAAATAGGGAAGAAATAATATGTTAATGATGAGTAAATCAACCTATAGTTAATATTTCGGAAGGGGAGTTTGTAAATAAAAAGAAGAAAATAGTTCTAACAATGATTGAGTTGTTTAACAAATTAATGAGATGAAACTAGGATTGTGTTCCCCACGATTTCATAATGTAGTAGCCTTATTTTATTAGTGATCTATCCTGGTGAATTTTGTGTAATACTGACGATTAAAGTTCATCTAACGTCTCTCGACGTACATAGATAAATTTCACCTAAATCCTCTCGGATTTTAGGTGTGTATATTTTTCCCTCGCCATAAGTCTTTATTTAACTATCCTTGGTTAGAGCTCAAGTTAATTAGATAAGGGTCGGTAGCCTCAAATTACCACTATTATTCTCTTTCCTAACTTCAACCTCTTTGGTCGAGCAAGTTGATAATACAGACAATTGAATATTGAAATGAAGAGAATAATAATCCACTCAATTTACCATTCAAGAATCACTATTTTATTTTGTCTACTTTTGTTAATCCATCATGGTTTCCACAACCCTAGCTTAAGAGATTTAGCCGCTCATGTTTGAGAAAACAATAACAAGAGATGCAGAAGAAATCATAATGAAATACTTACAATGGTATGAAATTGTTTAACAAATCTCCAGAGCTAAATTGAATCACAAGAACTTGATGAATTCTCCAACAACTATTCAACTAAGTAATTACACAAATTTTTTGTTGGAAAATAATTTGAACACCTAAAGCACGTGAAGAAAGGGTATATATAGTAGTAGATTAAGCCTTCATTGTTCCTGCTTAGATTGGAATTGGGATTTGCATCTTATATTCCTAGCCAAACTGGGATTTGAGTTGCTTGGCCGCCCAACCTGCCCTGTGCGTCACGCCTGGCATAGTGGCAGCATGGCTCTGCGTAATGCACTTGGTGTGTTGGTTTTGCCTGTGCGTTTGCAACCAACCTTTCCTTCCCGCTTCTTCCTTGAGATTCAATCTGATAGAGTTCGATTCCCCTTCTCAACCCATAAACAATATGAGCTTGAAGCTTCCTTCATAACTCCCAGAACTTCTTCATAGTGGTGCTCTTACATCCCTCATTTCAGAGGAACCTCAAAGTGTCTCTATTTCATTATATTCCATCAAAATTCCAATTCCATTTTTTATCATCCCTTTGGTGTCATTGACATAACAAATGTTGTTTCTAGTCTATCTCTTTTGGTGATACGCGAGGTCTAGTGATTATTTTTCAATCTTTTCTATTAGGTAATCTAGGATCCTTATGCATGAAGATAATCAATTCGATCATTGTGATTGGACTCTATTATGGATTTATTACCACTTCACCAAGCCCTCTTATCTCTTCCTTCTACAAGTCCTGTTTATGGAAAAAGAAACTGAGAAGAAGGTATCAGCAACAACTGGTTTTAGTATAGGGCAGCTCATGATGCTCATATCGATCTATTATGAGCCTCTGCATCTCGCATTGGGTAGACCTCATAAAATAACTATCCTAGTTCTTCCATATCTTTTGTTTCATTTCTTCTGGAACATAGGCCCTTGTCCTGGCGTGCCAGTGCAGTGTTATCTTACTTGAATCTTGCCTTACTCAATTTGATTTTTCTATCTTTGCTTTAAAAGATATAAAATATACAAATCCATTACTTTTATGTGTATAAACATCTAATCATGTCAATTAGCTCTTTTTCACAAATAACACATAGAACAAGAAAGTAGAGACAATTTGTTCTTAAAACATAGCTAAATATGGGCAAAATATGATTAATAAATGAATAAATACACCCTGTATCAATATTTATATCACTGATAAGCATGGTGGTCCTACACTCCTTGACCACCAAATCTGAGACTCTTGACACAAACATGCTCATGCGAGCCCTCAGCTCAGCAACCATCTCTGAAGCAAACCTAGACAGCTGGGCGAATTTCAAGGCATACTCCTGAACCGTCATGTTGTTCTGTATCAAGTTCATAAACTCTACAATATTGCTTCCCCCATCTTCTAGGGAAGAAATCTATCCAAGAAAGAAGAACCGAACTCATCCCAACCAACAGGAGTTGCTCCTGCCCTTCGACCTTCCTTCTACTTCTTGTACTATATATAAGCTACCCACTTTAGCTTATAAGACGCCGAGTCTACAATTTTCTCTCCCGTAATCCTGGATCTCCCCAATGAACTTAGGGGATCCTTGTCCACCATAGAACCATGAAATTCTTGTGGGTTCAGCCTGGTGTAGTCTCACATTCTAGCCGCTGTAGCACTCCCATTTGTGTTCAAGTGCAATCACCTACTGGTTGAACTGAGTCGTCATAGCCTATGCCACTATTTAGAAAGTACCCATAAACTCCGCTTGAGTCACCTGATCATTTAAAGGGTCTGATAGAGCTAGTTGATTCCCATTACTATTGTCTTTTCCATTTCTTCTTCCATTGTCTCTTCAGGGAGGCATTTTCTACAAATGTGTCTAGAAGGAGTTAGAAGAATGATGTGTTGTGGGTTTACAGCACTTTCGATGTTTAAAACTGAGAAACTAAGAATGGGCTTTGGTGTGTTTACACGGATATGATGCACTTTTGCTTTATTTTCAGGGAAATTAAGTGATGGAGTTTGAATGTGCAAAAGATAACAAAAGAATGCAGAAAAGAGCCACACAAAGATCTCATTAGGATCCCTATTAAGAGTTGTGGAAAATTCTAGAAGAGGAGCTTAAGGCAAAGGCCATGTTAGGACTCATGGTATCAGTTGTACTATGTTGGTACAAGTTGTACCAAGGCAGTCGTAGAAAATACAGAAGAATCTACACTGGGTCAGTCTCCCTACAGGTAGCAACCACTGATTGTGATATCTACCTACGACTCATACCAAGGAGCCATGGTGAAGTTCAAAAAGACTGATGAATGGTAGAACTCAAGGTACGAAAGGCAACCATGAGTCATAAAATGAAGGAAAAAGACCTACTAAGCCACTCGTGGAAATAATTAGAGGATGCCAAAAGTCTCAGGTTCAGACCACGACTAGATTGTACGACTTGTAGGATCTATGTATGAATCATACCAAGTTCCAACACATAGCCAAAATCAGAGGTTGGCAGTATGAGCAGAGGTATGACTCGTACAACCATGGTACGAGTTGTAGGTAAAGGCGGCGACAGTTTAGCACTTTTCCTGTTAATTTAGGAAAGGTCTCAAATTATTTGTATAAATACATTTCTAGGTTATTTTTTTTGAGACAAACAAAATTTTATTCTTTGGGAAGTATTCTACTCTTGGGAATATTGAGAACAATTTTTGCAGAGTTTCTTCCATTGTTCTTGAATCAATCTTCATTGATCTTTTGCAATAATCAAGTGGGTTTACTTTTCAATCATTATTGTAAGTTGGAAATTATGTTTTTGTCTATGAATGCTAATTGTTTTCTTACAATCATGAGAGGCTAAAACCTCCACAACTAGGGTTGTGGGAACCATGATGAATTAACAAACTAGGGTTTGTACAAAGTAATTCTACACCAACGCTAATGCTTGTAATGTATTCTCTTCATCTTAAATGTTTCTTAAAGGAGCGTGACGTTAGGACTTGCCTGAATTCCCTACTTGCATGAATCTAGAGAGTTAGCGATTTGGAAAAGAGAATAACAAAAAAGCCTTGAACTTTATGTATCATTGTATGACTTGAGATGTGGTCGCAGGATAGATAATTTGAAAAAAGTTGATAACGGTTAAAGTGAAATCACTCAAGAGACCTAACCCAGCAATTGAGTATAATCATTCAATAGGGATGAACCAGTCGTTTGGATGAGTCCATGTTATCAGTTCTACAATCTAGGTATTGGGATAGATCACTAGTGTAAAACTTGAAGTAATTATGAATCCATAGGGAACACTTCCCTAGTTAATTACATATTCTTGATAACAATCCAACTACCAATACTATTACGTGGTTACTTCTTTACAAAACCCCCCTTTTAGGAAATAACATACCTAAAAGCTTAAATACTAGCATTATTCGAAATCTTGACCATATTCCCTTTGGGATCGACCCCAACATAGTTGGATTTTTTATTGACAACATCCGCATCATACTTTTATCAGAGTGTGATTTTAGCGTTATCAAAAGTGGTGCCGTTGTCAGAGAATACGACTTAGGATTAGAGTAATTATTTGTGTTTAATTTTTAGTTGTTATTTGCCTAGTCTATGTTTTTCATTTGTTTTTTTTATTCAGACTATAGCAAGGAAACCTTAACACAAGATCAACCCCTGTAAGCACCATGATGGAGGACAATGGGATGCCCATGCCTATGGTGGCACGAATGAGTGTTGAGACACTAGCGGCAATCTTAATAAATTATGAGCGGGATGATGTGCAGGGATATACGAAGATGGTCAATCCCTTGGAGCGAATGGGATCCTACAACTTTAGGCCAAAGAAATTGGACCTTGATTTAAAGAACAGGGCGATCCTCCAGCAAAACCATTAGTCGAGGTATCATCCGTCCTAGAACTTAAAGCTCTACCCTCATATTTGAAATATTCTTTTCTTGGAGAGAAAAACACCTTGCCAATGATCATAGCAGTAGACCTTGAAGAATGGAAAGTGGAGGCCTTGTTGTCATTATTGAGAAGACACAAAAAGGCAATTGGGTGGACCATTACTGACATCATTGGTATTCCCGCAGGCATTTGCACCCACAAAATTAAGCTTAATCCAAACTATGTACCTAGCATAGACCATCAGAGAAGACTGAACCCTCCGATGAAAAAGGTGGTGAAGAAAGAGATTATAAAATGGCTCGATGCTAGTGTAGTTTACCCCATTCTTGATAGTAAGTGGGTGAGCCCTGTACAGTGTGTCCCAAAGAAAGGAGGGATCACAGTCATGCCAAATGAGCGGAATGAACTGATACTAACAAGGCCGATTATAGGTAGGCTGGTTTGCATAGACGACTGGAAGCTTAATCATTGGACCCATAAGGACCACTTCCCGATGCCCTTCATGGTTCGAATGCTTGACAGGTTGGTAGGTAGAGGATGGTACTGCTTTTTTGATGGTTACTTGGGGTATAATCAGTTCTCGATAGCCCTAGATGACTAAGAGCAAACCACCTTCACTTGTTCTTATGGAACTTTTGTCTTTAGGAGGATGCCATTTGGGTTGTGCAATGCACCGGCCACATTCCATCGTTTTATGATTTCCATTTTCTCAGACATGGTGGAGGACACCATCGAAGTATTTATGGATGACTTCTCGATTGTGGGTGATTCGTTTGAAGATTTCCTTGAGCATCTAAGTTAAGAGTTGAACAGATGTGAAGAAACTAATTTGGTCCTCAATTGGGAGAAATGTCATTTCATGGTCAAAGAGGGGATTATGCTAGGCCACAGAATTTCAGGAAAAGGTATAGAGGTTGACAAGGAAAAAATCGAGGTAATAGAAGGATTGCCTCCACCTATTTCTATCAAAGGTGTCAGGAGTTTCTTGGTGCATACAGGATTCTACAGGAGGTTCATCAAGGACTTCTCAAAAATTGCACAACTATTGTGCAAACTTCTTGAGAAGGAAATGTAGTTCGTGTTTGATGAAGCGTGTTTGAACGTTTTTGAATGCTTAAAGGAAAGGCTCACCTCAGCTCCTATTATCATAGCTCCAGATTGGACTCTCCTATTTGAGGTAATATGTGATGCCAGTGCGTGGCCCTTGCTGTTGTCTTGGGTCAGCGGAGAGCAAAAATATTTCATCCAATCTATTACGCCAGTAAGACGCTCAACACAGCTCAAAAGAATTAAATGGTGACCGAACATGAGCTGCTAGCAGTAGTCTTTGCATTTGAAAAGTTTCATGCATACTTTCTTAGAACTAAGGTGATTGTCCACACAAACCATGCAGTTTTACGATATCTAATATCTAAGAAGGATGCTAAACCGAGGTTGATTCTATGGGTATTACTCTTACAAGAATTTGAATTTGAGGTAAAAGACTGGAAGGGTACTGAGAATCAAATGGCTGACCACTTATCTAGATTAGAGGCAGAGGCAAGAATAAAAGATGAGATTGACATTGATGATGCCTTCCTAGATAAGCAGGTGTTGGCTGCATCTCAGGATTTGATCCCATGGTTTGCTGACTTGATGAGTGATATGATTGCTGCAGAACTAACTTCGCAACAAAGGAAGAAGTTCTTATTTGACGCTTGAAGGTACTACTGGGATGAGCCTTATATGTTTCTTATTTTTGTGTATGGGTTATTCGAAGGTGTGTGCCAGAGGTTTAGATGCTAACTATACTTGAGGCATGCCACTCATCTCCAGTTGGGGGTCATCATAGTGGTATTCAAACTGTACAGAAAATTCTGCAGTGTGGTTACTATTGGCCCACAATCCACCAAGATGCATATGATTTTTCCAAATCCTATGATCAATTCCAAAGACAAGGCGGCATCACTCGCAAGCATGGGCTACCATTGACCCCAATTTTGGAAGTAGTATTATTCGATGTATGGGGTACTGATTTCATGGGTCCATTTGTGAGCTTCTAGGGGATGAAGTATATCTTGGTGGCGGTGGATTATGTTTCAAAATTGGTGGTAGCCATTGCACTCCCTAATAATGAAGGGAAAAGTGTCACAATATTTCTATGAAAGCACATATTTGCGAGATTCAGTACCCCCAAAGCCATCATCAGTGATGGTGGTTCACACTTTCGTAATCGTCTTTTCATAACTCGTCTTTTGAAATATAGTGTGAAATATAAGGTTGAAACACCTTACCATCCTCATTCAAGTGGACAAGAGGAAGTCTCCAACTGGGAGATCAAGATGATTTTGGCTAAAACAATGAACACCAACCAGACAGACTAGTCTAGAAAGCTCAATAATGCGCTTTGGGAATATCGAACAGCTTATAAGACCCCTACAGGCTCATCACCATATTAGCTTGTCTATGGCAAGTCATGTCATCTGTCGGTGGAGCTTGAACATAAGGCACTATGGGCACTGAAAAAGTTGAACTTGGACTGGAATGAAGAAACCAAGTTAAGGCTCGATCAGTTTAATGAGATACATGAGTTTCGGCTTCGAACTTATGAGAATGGAGCTATTTATAAAGAGAGGATGAAAATCTACCATGACCGGAATATTTCAAAAAGAGAGTTCAATGCTGGTGACTTGGTACTCTTGTTTATCTCGAGGCTCCTCTTGCTCCAGGGAAATTAATATCTAGATGGATGGGACTGTATCTAGTAGAGAACGTGTCACCATATGGTGTTGTGGAACTTGAGAAAAAGGATGGTAAGAGGTTCAAGGTGAACAGAAAAAGAGTGAAGTTGTACATGGGAAACACTAAGGAGGTAAGAACAATCGAATCAATGTATCTTAATGAGGCCTGAATAGACAAAGGAGTGACGTCATGCCGTGACATTAAATCAGGCGCTGCATGAGAGGCAGACATAAATGGTTGGTGAAGTCTAAGTAGCTGACTGGATCGCTTAGAGCGCCACAGGTATGTCACTTTCCCAGTTCTTACATTTTATACTTCGGGGACAAAGCATGCGTTTGAAAAAGGAGTATATTTGTGATTTTTTTGGTTTTGACTTTCGTCCGAGGGTTTATATTGTCGTATTTCTTTTCCCTCGGACATTCTATCTAGTAGAGCTGGTGTTTAGGATTTTGTTTTGTGTTTTACTTACCTAAAAGTAGTTAGGAGCACTTTACAGCCAAATAATGCACATGTTTTGAAATGTTGAAGAAAAATGACTTTGTTCGAAATTTTTGGTGTTTAGCTGTGCATGTTAATTGCAATGCATGACTTAAGTGGATATTTTCATGTCATTTTGTTTGTTAGAATGTGTAATTGTAGCTTACTTGTGCATGAACTAGATTGGTAGAATCAATGCAAACCTGTACCGTGAGTGAATGAGGATGCTTACCTAGTCCAATACTACATTAAGGATTTAGAACTTGCCCGGTTGGTCTTTACATAGGTTGTAGGATAGTTGGTTAATAAAGGATCATAGGCCATTTTTTCTTTATCCCACTTCAGCTTAAATTACTCCCAAATAAAAATGAATCCCTTAATCCCGATTTTGAGCCTAAAAGTTGACCATTTTTCTTTGATTACCCATTCACCTTTCCTATGTTTATAATGAACCTGTTTGGCCCTGGTCCCTCCTTGGACATTCTGAACCTCAAATCAGGCAAAATGCCTAAGTTGAGAGTGGCTATAGTAGAGGTGTGTAGACTGTGAGGATGTGAAAAAGAAAGAAAAAAGTCAAAGAAAAGTGAGGTGTGCTATAAAAACAAAAAGTGAGTAGAAAAGAAAAAGAAAAGTAAGCTGAAATTGCTTAAAGAAAATAAAAGGTGTTGAAAAATATGAAAAAATACACCACACTCACACATTGCAATTGAATGGTGAAAAAAGGGAGGAAAAAATTGAAAGGAAAAGAAAGGGGTAAAAAGTGTAAAGTGAAGCCAAAGTGTGTAGTTCCAAGAAGGATAAATCACTTATATCGATATCTACCGTACCTTACCTGAAGCCTACATTACAAGCCGAGAAAGTCCTATAGTAATCCTAGCCTGACTGTCTGAAAAACCGAAGTAGAGAAAATAAGGGAAAGCATATGGTAATCGATGTGCAGTATTTGGAACTTCGTTGTGAGAATGAGAGTCTTAGTTTCTTAGTCCCAAGTTTCATATTTCTAGATATCTGTGAGTTTTGGGAACTTCATTTGCTGTAAAGGTACATGGTTCGTATTGCATTTTGTCAATTGTCTATGTAAATAGCATTAGTGATAGTTCAATTCTCTATTAATAGTTAGATGTCATATCTTTATCCCTGAATGTCATGAGTTGTAGTTGCATGTATGCATAGCTGATTTGGTTAGAAAAGAAAGGGGTCAATGTCTGATGATGGTTTGTTATGCAAATTTCATTGTGTTCGTTGTAGGTATTCTAGGTTACTTTCTAGTTAAGAATCGTTTTATAGTTTAGTTTAGTTTGCCTGAGGACATGCTCAAATCTTAAGTTTAGGGTGTTGATGTGTTTTGGGTTTACAACACTTTTGATGCTTAAAACTGAGAAAATAAGCATGGACTTAGGTGTGTATATACAAATATGACGCACTTTTACTTTGTTTTAAGGGAAATTAGATGTTGGAGTTGGAAAGTGCAAAAGAAGTGAAAAGAATGCAGAAAAGGGCTAAGTACAGATATCAGTATGAGCCATACAATCATGGTATGATCCGTACAGAGAGTCGTGGAAAATTCCATAAGTGGAGCTTAAGGCAAAGGCAAAGTTACGACTCACGGTACGAGCCGTACCAAGGCAGTCGTAGAGAATATCAGAAGAATCTGCACTGGGTCAGTCTCCTAGTACGGGTAGCAACCATTGATCGTGATATCTTGCTACGACCCATACCAAGGAGCCGTGGTGAAGTTCAGAAAGATTGATGAATGTCAGAACTCAAGGTACGAAAGGCAACCACAAATTCTAGAATGAAGGTACGAGTCATACCAAGCCACTCATGGAAATAATCATAAGATGCTAGAAGTCTCAGGTTCAGACCACGACCAGATTGTACGACTCATAGGATCTATGTACGAGTCGTACCAAGTTCCAACACTTAGTCAAAATCCAAAGTCACCAGATATTGTACGAGCAGACGTACGACTCGTACAACCATGATATGAGTCGTAGGTAAAGGCAATGACATTTTAGCAGTTTCCCTGTTAATTTAGGAAAGGTTTCTAATTATTTGTATAAACACTTTTCTAGGTTATTTTTGTTAAGAGAGGAACAAAATTCGATTCTTGGGAAGTATTCTACTTTTAGGAACATTGAGAACAACTTTTGGAGAGTTTCTTCTATTGTTCTTGAATTGTTCCTCATTAATAATTTGCAATAATCAAGTGGATTCATTTTTCAATCATTATTGTAAGTTTGAAATTATGTTTTTGTCTATGAATACTAATTGTTTGCTTACAATTATGAGAGGCTAAAACCTTCACAACTAGGGTTGTGGAAACCATGGTGAATTAACAAACTAGGATTTGCACAAAGTGATTCTACACCAATGCTAATGCTTGTACTATATTCTCTTCATCTTAAACATTTCTTATCGGAGTGCAATATTAGTACTTACCCAAATTCTCTACCTGCTTAAATCTAGAGAGGTAGAGAGATTAGGAAAATAGAATAGGAACAAAGCCTTGAACTTTATGGTTCATTATATGACTTGAGATGCAGTCACAAAATAGTTAATTTGGAAAAAATTGATAACGGGTAAAGTGAAATCACTCAAGATATCTAACCAAGTAATTCAGTATAGTCATTCAATAGCGACGAACTAGTCGTTTGGATGAATCCATGTTATCAGTTCTACAAGCTAGGTTCTGGGATAGATCACTAAAGTAAAACCCGAAGTAGTTATGAATCCATAGGGACAGTTCCCTAGTTAATTGCATAAACTTGATAACAATTCTGCTATCAATAATGTTACATGTTAACTTCTTTACAACCCCCCCCCCCTTAGGAAATAATAGATTTAAAAGCTTAACTACTAACATTATTCTCTATCTTGATCATATTTTCTGTGGGATTGACGCAAACCTAGTTAGGTTCTTTATTTACAACGTCTGCGACATACTTTTACAGGAGTGGGATTTGAGTTTTATCAAAGAATAAAGAGAGTTGGACTTCATTTCATGATAAAGAACACGAGAGAAGGAAAGTTTCCTAAAATGTCTCATAGACTCTTCCTCATAAATGTAGCGTGCTTCACACTCATGAAAAAAAATCTACTCAATGCGGCTTTTAGACACCCTAGGACATACCTAAACCTGATGCTTTAATACCAAGTTTGTCATGACCCGAGCATAAACCTTGGACGTAACACGGGACCTAGAACCACGAATGGCTCCAAGGTAACCCATGGTACATGTATAACATGAGCATAAGCATACACTAAGTGGAAGTATTCATAAGATATAGCATAAGCGAAAGGGTAAGATATCATAAAACATATAAGTTGGGATAACAAGTCAAAAACAATGAAATATCTATACATCATAGTCTAACAAGCCTCTAACATAAGATGAGATGATGGGATAGTACCCAACTAGCTCTACTAAGTCTGTAACTGAAAAGACATGGATGTCATGAATCAAAACTACCATCCTTGACTGATGAGGACTCATCAAGACTGAGTTAAAGCTGGGATAAGAGCGAATCTAGAAACAGGGTTGAGACTAAACATTCAAACCTATATCATAAGACAATATAGCACAAAAGTATACGATCAGTACTTTGAATATACTGAGTATTGAGGATAAGTAAAATGTGAGAGTAAGGACAACATGTTGTAAATCAACATTGTGTGAAAGTCATAAAACATATGTTATTCATCATAATTTAAAGTATAATGACCTAAGGTTTTGAAAAAAAAATCATAAATCTTAATAGGTTCGGAATCATAACTAAAACTCATAATTGATCAGTGGGTCAAAAGTACCATAAGTCATAACATCATGAAACATGAAGATGAAGAATAGTGAAAACATAAGGAATAATAGGAGATTCTCATAACTGATATACTCTAAGTGAGAATCATGGAGCCGTATCCTTGGTCAGGAGGGTGTTCATACCATGCCGTGGATCAGAATCATGAAGGCATAATATCATTCATGAGTCCAGTAGCATGAAGGAGACACTCTCAACTAGGGAGGACACCATAGGCTTTGGGAAAGGGAGACACCCTATAATACCCTATATTAAATAAAATCATATTTAAGAAGTAATAATAATAATAATAATAATAATAATAATAATAATAATAATAATAATAATAATAATAATAATAATAACAATGATAATAATGATAATAACAATAATAAGAAGAATAACAATAATAAAAAGAATAATAACAATAATAATAACAATAATAATAACAATAACAATAATAAGAATAAGAATAACAATAACAATAACAATAACAATAACAATAACAATAAAAACAATAACAATAACAATAACAATAACAATAATAATAATAATAATAATAATAATAATAATAATAATAATAATAATAACAATAACAATAACAATAACAATAATAATAACAATAACAATAACAATAATAATAATAATAACAATGAAAATAATAATGATAATAATAATAATAATCATGATGATGATGATGATGATGATGATGATGATGATGAGAAAGCTATGGGCTTAAGCCTAAATAGATAAGTAATCTCGCAGTTCCTTAAAAAAAAGGAAAAAGGAACAAAGTGGTAAGGAGGGGGAATAACTCCTCACCAAGACAGCCAGCAAGAAAAAAAAAAGATAGAAGAAGAGAAAGTAGATGCAACAAAGAACATAGAGGAAACAAAAAAAACAATCTTGCAAGCTTTGGAATTCATTCTAACAAAAATTTAGGTATGTTTAAATACTTGCAGAGTATTTCAGGTATTGTTGGAAGTCAAGCTTAAGTTTCATGGTAGGGTTTTATCTCCTCTCCATTTTCATTGGAATTATATTGGGTATAATAAATTAAATACCTATAATAATTTAATTGAGAATATTATAGGCTACAAGTTGTATAAGAGACATGTAGCACTGCGATTGTATTATTTCTTATTTAAACTAGTAGACTATTTTACATGATGTTTGACAAATTACAGTTAATTATAATATTGAGATGGAAATTATCATTTAAACCATAGTGGGTAGCATTGATATGCACAATTAAACAAATTAGTAGAAACGACCTACGAATTGAGAACGAAGGGAGTTATAGAGAATTATTTTAATGGAAACATCAGTAGATTTATATATGTGTGTGTGTGTGTGTATTTGATGCCTTAAGTAAAATGGAGACACAATAAAATATAATTATGATTGATTATCTGTTAAATTTATTGAATTACGGAGTTAGCAGATGGTAGTGGAGAAACTTATGTTAGATTTAGAGATTTCAAGAATGAATTGAGCAGTTTGGATCGATAGAGAGTCGAACTTTGATTAGTTGGCAAGGAGAGGTGAGTAATGATCTTACCACAATTTACATTTTCATAATCTACATGATTTTTACATGATTTTTAAAGTGATGTGCTACTGAATGCTTTAAAATCTCATGAGGGACAAGTTTTTTACTTGATAAGATATTGGAATGGCTATTTGAGATGTTCTCACTATTATTGCACATGTTTTCTGTTATTTGAGAGATTTTTCACGCACTTGAGAATTAATTATCTTGATAAGTGTTTTTCTGAAGTTTCATGTATTGTATGATTTGATATGAACCAAAATGACTCGTACTAGTTAAAGATAAGATAGTTTGGGAGTAGACTTTGATGAATCCAATAGCTAATGGGGGGTTCGTTATACCTGGTGCACCTTGTATTTACAGATTACTATTACAGCCCTTCCTAATGGAAAGGTAGAACTAGCATATAGTTACTGATTTCCCTTGAACAGGGATCTACCGTAATATTTGACTCCTTTGCAAAGGGTTCATAATTATTGGCTATCTCTCAAGGTAGGGAGCCACACATATTACATGATTCATTCTTGGAAACCACCTAAACATACGATTTTATATGACAGTGTTTACTAAGTTTATTATCGAATTGTTAATTTATTTCTACTTAAATAAAATAATTTAGCTGATCATTCTTATCATTTCTAAAAGGTTATTTATGTTATGATATTTTCTCATTATCCTTCTAAAATATTTTCTGACTTGTCCCCATTAAAAATGATTGTGGTTAAGTGTTATTATTCACTGCGCTAGTGACTCACTCCCCGCTATTTTTTTCAGAGACCACTGGTGACATTGGTGAGGATTTCATTAACTAGAGCGTACGAGATGACAGTTTTTGGTGAGCCTTACATTGCTTCACAGGGGCAAGAAATTTACTTATTTGTTATGGTCGCTTCTTTTGAACTCTTAGAGTCTCTCCATATTCATTTCATTACTGTCATAAGTATTTTTTTCATTATTACATACTTATGACTATCACTACATGTTATTCTCGTATCTTGGAGATGGTTTTAGAATTGTGATGTTGGAAATGGGTGATTGAGGGTATTTATGGCTCGTTTTGGTGATATTGATTGTTGTTTGTTGATTTTTGAAATAAATAAATTTTTGAATAGGCCCAAAAATAGGAAAACTGTGCCCCATTTTTTGTAGATTTTCGATAAGGTTTGCTTTGAGATTCTATCCCTTAACGCTGTTCACAGTCCTAAATTGGGTTGTGACACACTCTCTACTAGCGAGGATCCTTTATTCTATGGTGGCACGTAGTTCTGAGACCTAGATATGTTGAACCCTAGCCTACTCAGTCTTAAACACTACTCCCAAAAGCATACATAGTGTTTATCATTATACATGAAACATGGCTTTTGCATGGACTAGTTTAAAAATATGATAGATTCATAAACTTTTTGACATACGTGAATTAGTCATAAAAAAATGCTGAAAATATGGCCATGATACACAAGCTTGATATTCATGAGATTGATACATACTTGAGCAAAATCATGTTAACTTTAAAAAATAGAGAATCATGAGAGTTTTTCATAGAAATCATGTGATCATAGTCATAAATCATAAGTAGGATCATGAGAGAATCAAATCTATAAGAGATCATAGAGTTTTTGCATAAATGGGTCTAACCCTAGAAATTCATTAAAATTATAAATGGAAACTTGAAGGAACTGAAATCATGAAATTGAAATTGAGTTTGGGCATGAGGGTTGAAGAAATCTCCCATTCATAAACGCACATACCTGGCTTGAAGAGTCCTTAACACTATCTTGAGACCCTAGAGAAATTGAGAAGAGGAACCCTAGCTTTCCTTGAGAGTTATCGAGAGTTTGATCTCCAATCTATGGTGTTCTTAGAGGAATTGAGACTTTAGGCCAGGTTTAATCCTTAAATACCCCTCTTAAAAATCCAAAATATCCGAGTTTTAGAGTTAAAACCATAGAAAGTTACAAAATACCCTTAGGAAATCTCACTTAAAATCTATCTATCAGTCGTCACAATACACACCACGAGTCATGGTTCTCAACACGACTCATAGTGAACATCTGTCATATGCTAGGCTAAATTTCACTTCTCTGATCGTTATACAATGACTCCATACCACGACCCATTATCTCTTTCCACGAGTCGTCATATCCTTCCGTTGTTACTGGTTCATGTGGCACATTTCTCTGAATTTCATCCAACGGTTCCTCATCCTGACTCATTACAAGGTCCAACAAGTCATCCTGTGACTCGTACGACTCTTTCTGCAGATAGAAATAATGACTCATGACCACGAGCCATAACATCCTACCACGACTCGTGGTGTGGACTTGTGGTCTATGGGATAAAACTTCTGAAGCTTACCATAGCTTCCCTAACAAGTCATCAAGTCATACCACAGCTCGTATGATGAGTAAATCTGAGAAAATTTTAGATTTTCCTACTAGTTTCTACTTTATATCTAGAATCTGATCTTAGGGACTTATGGGATATAACAGTTGTTAACCCAATGCATTATGACCCCTAATGTTCCCAATTTAGTACAATTGATTGTGGGCTTAAGAATATTTGATTGATTTTGCTTTTTAGTGTGTGATTGATGATGAAAGTCATCCAATCCTGCCCAATTACCGTTATGTCAAAGAGTGTGAAATACCAAAAAAAGCTTTCAGAACTCGTTAGGGTCATTATGAGTTTGTAGTGATATCCTTCGGACTCAAAAAATCCCTTGCAGCCTTTATGGACCTAATGAACAGAGTTTTCAAGCAGTATCTGGATATGTTCATCATTGTGTTTATCGACAACATCCTGGTGTACTCCAGAAATGAGGGAGAGCATACTAATCACCTGAGAATAGTGCTTCAGACACTCAGAGACCGCCAAATGTTCGCCAAGTTTAGTAAGTGCGAATTTTGGTTGAAGTCCGTGACTTTCCTAGGTCATGTGGTCTCGGGTGAGGGTATTCAGGTTGATCCTCGGAAGATAGCAGTCGTGAAAGACTGGCCTAGACCCACCTCTCCTTCTGAAATTAGAAGTTTCTTGGGTCTAGTTGGTTATTATCGATGCTTTGTGGAAGGCTTTTCTTCTATAGCATCTCCCCTGACCATACTAACTCAGAAGACGGTGAAATTCCAGTGGTCAAATACGTGTGAGAAGAGTTTTCAGGAATTAAAAACTCGACTCACTATCGCTCCAGTGTTGACCTTAACGGAAGGATCAGAAGGATTTTTTTAATATTGTGACGCTTCCAGAGTTGGACTCGATTGCGTTCTGATGAAGTGGCGCAAGGTGATAGCCTACGCCTCCAGAAAGCTTAAAGTTCATGAGAAGAATTATCCCACTCATAACTTGGAGTTAGCAGCGGTGGTGTTTGCGTTAAAAATATGGAGACACTATCTGTACAGGGCCACGTTGATGTTTTCATCAATAATAAGAGCCTCTAGTATGTATTCAGTCAGAAAGACCTAAATCTTCATCAGAGAAGGTGGCTAGAGCTCCTAAAGGACTATGACATGAGCATGCTATATCACTCGAGCAAGGTCAATGTGGTGGCTGATGCCCTAAGCAGAGTGTCTATGGAAAGCGTGACTCATATGGAGGAAGGCAAAAAGGAGTTGGTCAAGGATGTGCACAAACTAGCCCAGTTAGGGGTGTAGTTGGTTGACTTAGCTGAGGGTGGAGTGGTGATGCAAAGCGAGTCATATTCCTCTTTGGTTGTTGAGGTTAAGTCCAAATAGGACAAAGATCCCATTCTAATTAAAACTTAAAGAAGCGGTTCTCAGGAAGGAGGTTAAGGCTTTCTCCAAAGAGGGAGATGGTGTGCTATGTTACCAGGGCAGATTGTGTGTACCGGATGTCGGTGAGTTGAGACAGCAGATACTGGCTAAAGCACACTGCCTGAGGTACTCCATTCACCCTGGTGCTACCAAAATGTACCGCGACTTGCGGGATGTTTACTGGTGAAACAGCATGAAGAGAGATTTCGCTGAATTCGTAGCTAAGTGCTCGAACTGCCAGCATGTCAAGGTAGAGCACCAGAGACTGGGAGGTATGATGCAGTATATTAGCATACCTACATGGAAGTGGGAAGAAGTGAATATGGACTTTATTACGGGTCTGCCTCGAACTCGTCGGCAACATGATTCTATCTGGGTAATAGTAGATCGGATGACTAAGAAAGCATATGTCCTCCCAGTTAAAACCACATATTCAACTGAGGACTATGCTAAGCTTTACATTCGGGAATTGGTCAGACTTCATGGGGTTCCATTATCCATCATCTCAGATAGAGGTACTCAGTTCACCTGGCATTTCTGGATATTATTTCAGAAGGGACTTGGCACCTAGGTCAAGCTCAGCACAGCTTTTCACCCACAGACAAATGGGAAAGCTTAGCGGATTATTCTGTTATACCTCGGGAACCCAAGGATCAGAACCTGGAGTCAAAATGGTGAATAATTGAAATTTCGCACCAGGTCATAGGATGAACCGTGAGGGGACTCATGAGGAGTGACCATGAGTCGTGAGGTGACTCGTGGTCCAGTAGGATTAGCAGGGCTTGTTGAGAAGACTACGGGCATGACCACGAGTCATGGTCAAGCCTCACGACTCGTGAGGTCTCACGTGGCCTAGACTGGTTGTTGGTAAGGAAGCTTTTCGCAGTGGAAGCCGTGGATGGTGACCACGAGTCGTGGTCACCCACCACGAGTTGTGGTGTCCTCTGTGAGGTCCCCTAGAGATTTTGAGCAGTGAACTAGATGACTCCTAGCCACGATTCATGGCCTTTGAGCACGAGTCATCCAGTCCCTCGTGGGGACTGGCAGTCAGCCAAACTCTATGATTTTAGTAAGGGGTTTTCCGTAATTCCTAAGTCCTAGGGGCCTATACTACTTCATTTAAGGATCATTTTACAGGGTTTTAAGAGGGAAAAACCTATTCTATGCTAAGGCATTCCGTGCAGTCATATCTAAGAGTTTGAAGAGAGGATTTAGAGCAAGTTTTGAAGATTTCCATTGGAATCTCATCTTTGGCAATTACAGAAGTGGTAAAACCATCCCTTCCAAGTATCTAAGGTTATGAGTGGGTGTCTACTTCCACATTCATGCCGAATTTCAATCAAATCATGAAGAATCGCATATGATCAAGTATGGGGCTTTTACCTAATTGCATAATTCTTCAATCTCTATACATGGTTATGATTAGATTATATTTATATTGATGAATTGTGAAGCTTGGGTAGATTTTAAATTATTTTCAATACAAATTATGTTTTCTACATTATGAAATTAAATGCCCATAGATGAAAAGTTCATAAAAGAAGAGAATAATGATGAATGTATGACGATGATGAGATTTGATGATGAAAAGCATGTTTCTAAAGATACCCATGATTATGAGGTTGTTTTCAAAATGAATTGAGTAAATCCAAGTATGATAGAGCTTTGGGCAATGCCCAAATGTTGATTTAAAATGATGATTTTCCCAGATAAGCTTACCACATTGTTTGGAGCGAAGTCTCCTTGAATTTCATATTTTTAGTTTGTGGTATGTTGAGTCAAATATTCCTACATATAGCTTACCACATGATTTGGAGTAGATGCACCCACTTATATTTGAGCTTGTGGTATGTTTCGAAATAAAGCTTCTCATATGCATGAATTCATAATTGTGATGTATGTCATTATTGAGCTTTGTCAATAGACAATGTTGAGCTTTGTTTCATACGATGTTGAGTTATGCATGATTTCATCTTGAGCTTCGTCGATAGACGATGTTGGGCTTCTTCGTCAATAGACGATGTTGAGCTTCATTATATACGATGTAGAGCATTGCATGTTTTTGGGAGAAGAGTCTAGCACCGAGCAAGTTAAGGGTTGATCACCCTAGCACGCCCCGCCTTAGGGGGTATGACTGGCACCTGGTGCCCCACTAGGGTTTAGACTGATCTGACTGAACTTATGCACTTCTGGTGCAAACTTACTTCTCAAATCAAGAAAACAACAGGCTATACCTTGGCTGTAAGCACAGCCCCCGGCCGACAAGGCGGCATAGCCACCTGTAAAATTAAACAGCTACCCAGAAACAAATAATAATAGGAATTCATATGCAGGCCGACAAGGCCACCATGCTGTCTAGTTATAACTGAAATTAAAATCAGGCGATTTACGCAGGCTATAGCAGACAAGGACACTACTCAACAGCTAAACAAGGCCCCACACGGCTGTCATCACAAAATGAAACTTACATTTGGGCCCCACACAGCCAACAACAGACTAACCATAAGGTACTATACATCTGCAAGCCTTTAGAAGTAGAATAGTGGTGAGATGGGGCCTCGACCTACCCATCAACTTAACAATAAAAAAAAGTAGACCTTCTAACTATTAGCTCCGGATGAAGGGAGCTAACTGTGCTGTTAACCTGGCTAGAAGCTACAAAGGTCCTGGTCTGTGGATATCCGCACCTGCAGGCAAGTAACGCAGCTCCCACGGAGGCGTCCATACAATATGTACCGAATATGTAAGGCAACAAAGTAATAACTGAATGAGAGCTGAAGAAATGAAATAATCCTACAGAAGGAGAAAGAGTTTAACCTGAACAATCTCGCTATCTGTAGTATTTAATTAACAAGATACAAATATACACAAACAAGAACCTAACTGGGCCCCCCTGGAAGGTACAACCCATACAAGAATAACCTACCTGGACCCCCATAAGCCTGGGAAGGTACAAGAAATATATGTTCTACTAGTTGGTTGCTAATGATTGCAGTATACTGTAACTCAAAACAGCCCTTACAGCCTCGATTTAATAGAACTCACTTTGGCCCTCACGACCTCAATTTGGTGGGACTCACTATGGCCCTCGCCGCCTCAATAGAATAGGACTCGATATTGCCCTCGTGGCCTCTGTACAATGGAACTCAGTATAGCCCTCGCGGCCTCAATGTCATAAAACTCAACATGGCCCTCACGGCCTAAATATAATAGAACTCAATTTGGCCCTCGCGGCATCAATATAATTTAACTCAATATAGACCTCGCAGCCTCAATATAACAGAACTCAATATGATACGACAACTAATCACAATAGATATGCCTTTCGACTCTCTTATTGGGATTGAAACTATATTATAATACTCAAGAAGCTAACATGCTGAAGGAATTTGCCTTAACATACCTCAATTACCACTCCCTCAGTAACTAGCAAGTTTCAAGTGGTATTCAATCGACCTTCCTAACTGTAATTGTGCTACTAAGAGAACGAAACTAGTTTCAGTACTAAATTTGGCAGAAACAATAACTTATAATACTAATATTGACTATACTTCAACTTAATGAAACACGACCAAAAACGTATAAGTTTTTCATGCCCCACCTTGGGAGGCATGACTGGCACCTGGTGCCACACTGGCAACTAACTAATCTGGCTAGGCTTATGAACATTTGGTGCCAGCCTGCGACTTAATTCAAGAAAACAACGAGCTATATCTCAGTTGTAAATACAGGCTCTGGTCGATAAGGCTGTATAGCCACCTATAAACGAAAACAGCTAACTAACAACAGGAAACAAAAAGGATCCTATGCGGGCCGAAAAGGCCACCATACTGTCTAGTGATAACGGAAATGAAGACGAGCTACTATACTAGGCCCCACACGGCCAACACACGAAGCATAACTGATTAAGGCCCAACACGGCCAACATACACCTAATTGACTGACGACTATAGTCTGCAAGCCTCTAAGAGTACAAAAAATGGTCGGGACAGGGCCACGGCTAACCCAAAATGCTATATAACTGAAATACAGAAATCTCTACAACCTGGCAACTCCGAATGAAAGGAGTTGTCCCAACTGCGGACTCTGAACAACTACTACAGGAGATCTTGAACCCTGTCTATCTAAACATGCATGCAAGTAATGCAGTGCCCAGGGGAAAGCGTCAGTACAATATGTACCGAATATGTAAGGCAATAGATAAGCTAATAAAGACTGGAAGTGACTAGAAAGAAGCGAAGAAATATTAACCTGTATGCCTGTTGATTCATAATCTACATCTAACCAACACTACATGTGATCTTGGGCAGATTTATATGCCCAAGTGATACTCAAACGTATCATTTTTGCCTTGTTTATTGTGCAATGTGTATACATTTTCATGTAATTGGTAATAAAGTGTGAATTTATACTAACCAACATGATTAGCATTGTTTTGTAGGTAAAACATGATTTTGAGGAGCTAAAATGCATGTTGGAACAATATCGGAGTTGGACTTGGATGCGAGAATGAAAATGACATTGGACTGCACAATGCAAAGGGGCTCCGCGATGGAGCCGTGCCACGCTACCATCGCGGAGGCACACTGCCTGGAGGGTGATTAAATTGTCAATTTCCAGTGAAGCCTCGCGACAGCTCCGTGGCACGGAGGCAAGCTTCCGCATTGCATGCCGTGCCACGTTGAGGCTATATTCCTAGACCCCAGATTTCCAGTGAGGGTCCGCGTCCACACCGTGTCACGGAGGCAGTGCTCCGCGTTGGCCTCCGTGACATGTGGCTTGTTATTCCGGGAAAAATTCCCACTAGTATAAATAGAACACTTAGGCTTATTTTTAAGAAATTCAGACTTTGTGGAGCAAGGACGTGGGTTACAGGCAGTTGAGGGACGAAAAAGCTAAGGGTTTTTCTCTCTTCCTTTCTTCTTTCAATCAATTGTTTGTATGATTAACATTTGTTTTAGGATGATTAATCCACAAATGAGTGGCTAATTCTCTTCCTTGCTGAGGTTGTGAACAATGGTGATGAATGTTGATTATTAAATTATATGGTTTTTCATCTTCTTCTTCTATGTTGTTCTATTAATTCTTGTTTCTACTGCATTGGTGTGTGGCCGACATTAATGTACATCTAAAAAGTCCGATTTCACTCGAGAGAGCACGAAATTGGAAAGTTGTGAATTAATAGGGTATTGTTCTTAACTTGATTTGGGAAAATTGGGTTTTGATGTGCTTTCCTGATAGAAATATACTTGAAAGCCGTATTAGTCAATTTAGGAACCGGAATTGTATTGCTAGGTCATAAATTGCATTTGATCACAGAAATGTAGACGGATGGTTTATGATTCTTAAGTGAGATTAAATACGAGAGTTTTAATCTCTAGGCTAATGTTCTTGGCTAGGAACAGGAAGAGAAGAATAACCAAATTATGATTATAACCAAGTTCATTACTTGTTCTTATCCTTGGCATGCTCATATCCATAGTTTCAATTCAAAGTAGATATTTGTTAATAGTTTTAGTATATAATTTATAAACAAAATTATTTAACTTTTGGTTACATTGTTGTTAGCATATATAGAAGTAAGATAGAATATAGTATACTTGAGCAATTTTACTTATCCAGAGTCTCCTTGGTTCGATACTTGGTTTACTTAGCCACTTTATTACTTGTTGACCACGTGCACTTGCGTGTCGGTTTTTAACCCATAGCAAACCACCGGACATGTTTTTGGCGCCGTTGCCAGGGAGACTAGGCAATTGGTGAAATTGTGTTAAGTGTAAATTTAATGTATTTTCATTTTATTTTCTGAAGTATTGACAACTTGGTCTTAGCTTGTATTTTGCAGACTTGATTTCTGTGAACACTGGCAAAGGACAAAGAGCTGGTGGAATCTTATATAGAGCCTGAACGTAAATTTCATAGTAAATGCAGAGAAGCTCTACAAAAGAAGTTGCAGTTGCTCAGACAGTCTATTATGGAGCAACTAAATCCACCGGTTGTGAGGGCAGTGTTAGTGCCCGACGAAGCAGCAGCAAGGCTGGTTCGCGAGGTGGCAATCCCACATGCCAACAATGTACATTCAAGTATCCGCAAACTAGAGCCTGGAGGGAGATTTGAATTAAAGCAGAACATGGTGCAACTGTTGCACACAAGCGGGCAATTTACCGGTCTCCCTCATGAAGACCCACAACAACATCTCCAGAACGTTTTGGAGATAAGTGACACTTATATACCCGCTGGAGTGTCACCTGATTATGTTCGGCTCACACTATTTCCGTTTTCCTTACTTGGTGAAGCCAAGAGGTGGTTAAAAGCTGAACCACCAAATTCTATATCAACATGGGATGATCTAGCACGAAAGTTCTTGATAAGATTTTTTCCCTCTGGTAAAACAGCCAGACTTAGAAGTCAAATTCTAAGTTTCAAACAGAGGGAGGGTGAAAATTTATATCAAGCCTGGGAAAGATTTAAATCCATGTTGTGGGACTGTCCTCATCATCATCAGTCCAATGAGGTGTTGGTGCACACATTTATTGAGGGTATTGAACCCCATACTAAAATTTTGTTAGACTCAGCAGCTGGAGGGCAAGCGCTGGAAAAGACTTATGAGGAGCTGTACACTTTTCTCAACCGGATTTCACAGGGCAATCCAGAATGGAATGATGATTCATCTCGAGGTGGAGCAAGGAAAGCAGCAGGAGTGCTTGAAGTGGATGGATTTACAGCTATCGCTGCACAGATAGTTGCCTTGCAGAATCAGTTGAACAACCACTTCAGCAACATGAACTTGAACCAGCCTTCAGCTTCAGTCAATGCGGTCCAGCAAATGTGGTGTGAAGTGTGTGGAAGCAGTGAGCACTCAGCTGAGTGCTGTGGAGCAAACCCAAATTCTGTTAACTTTGTGGGCAATGCACAAAGAAATCAGCAGCAGTTTGGTAGCGGCTACAACTCAAATTAGAGGAACCATCCAAATTTTTCGTGGGGTAGCAACAACCAACAAGGCCAAAGTTCGGGTCAGGGTATGCACAGGAATCAAGGAGGACAACAGAACTACCAATCTCAATTTAGAAATCACAATGCCCCTTCTCCACCACCATCACCTACCATTGAGGAGATGTTCAAGACCATGATCGCTAATCAGGCACAATTGCAGGCTGACTATGTTAAATTGGCAGCCGAAGTGAAAAACAATCAATTAGCGACCAAGGCTCTTGAGTATCAATTTGGGCAATTTGCTAGTGCCCAAAACACAAGGCCCAGAGGAGGACTGCCTAGCGACACGGATCCTAATCCGAAGCAGGTAAATGCAGTGACCACACGGAGTGGTTTGCAGCTAAAGGAGGTGGAACCGGAGAGACCGCCTCAAAAGTCAGGAGCAGCAGATGTTGAGGAAGAACAAAGTTCGGATAGGGGGAAGACCAAAGAAGCAGAATCAGAAAGACCTCCACCCCCGTTCCCTCAACGACTCAAGAAACACAAGGAGGAGGCGTGTTTCAAGAAATTTATGGAGGTGCTTAAACAGGTACATGTTAATTTACCTCTTGTTGATGTCTTGCAGGGAGTGCCAAAATATGCCAAATATATTAAAGACATTGTGGCCAACAAAAGTCGTCTGACTGAGTATGCCACGGTGGCTTTGACGGAGGAATGCACTTCCCAGATCCAAAATTGTATAAACTAAGCTTTATTCCTTCTTTTCATTAGCTGTAAAAGTCTATACAAAACTCTTAAGCGCTTACGAAGAAAAGAAAATTTTTCCCAAAGTGTTAAAGAGTGAGAAGAGTGAAAAGAAAAAGAAAAGCAGAGTGAGGAAAGAAAAGATGAGGTTGAAGAGGCACTTGTTATAATGAAACAATGAGGAGGGTACATGAAAACCCTTTGTTTTGTGTCAAGTGTGTTTGATGAAATGGGCTGTACGAAAGGAAACCAGCATGAATGAGAGAAAAAGAGAAAAAAGAAGAAAAGTTATCCATGAGTCGATGGGAATGTGTTGAAAAGGCGCTTAAAGATGCTAGCGACTATTATTGGCTAATCCAATATATATACTAGTTCCATAGCCCCGTTACAACCCATTAAAGTCCTACGTGATCCAACATTGCATTTCTTTATATTAGTGGAGTAACACACTAAGGGCAAGCCTATGGGTCATGACATGATGCATGTGAATTCTTTTGGGAGAGTGAGTGAAATTAATTTTTATATGCCCCTACTTGAATGTTTGTGTGTTGCATGAACATGAAAGGGGAAGATTCTCTTGAGTTGTGAGGGCACATGCTTGATGAAAGATTGATTTTCGTGTCGGATTTCTTGATTAGCTAATGTGCATGAGTTTGCCGATATCGAGATTCGATTCTTAAAGTCTAGGAAGTCTTGATGTATTAAAGGTCATTGCATTGTAAGACCATGCATGTTTTCTTGATGATTTGCAAAAATTGAATAATCGGTATGACCGTAGCGTAAATTGTCGCACCATAGTGACAAAGGTTGCGATGTAATTTGCATGAACTGTGTATGTGTTGTTCGAGGACGAACAAGGATTTAAGTGTGGGGTAAGTGATCTGGGGCAGATTTATATGCCCAAGTGATACTCAAACGTATCATTTTCACCTTGTTTGTTGTGCAATGTGTATATATTCTCATGTAGTTGGTAATAAAATGCGAATTTATACTAACCAACATGATTAGCATTTGTTTTGCAGGTAAATATGATTTTTAGGAGCTAAAATGCATGTTGGAGCTGTATCGGAGTTGGACTTGGATGCGAGCGTGGAGAAGACATTGGAATGCACAAAGTATAGGGGCTCCGCGATGGAGCCGTGCCACGCTACCATCGCGGAGGCGCACTGCCTGGAGAGGAAATTAAATGGCAAATTCCAGTGTGGCCTCGCGACAGCTCCGTGGCACGGAGATAGGCCTCCGCATTGGCCTCCGTGCCACGTTGAGGCTTATTTACCGGACCCTGGATTTTCAGTGAAGGTCCGCGTCCACGCCGTGTCACGGAGGCAGTGCTCCGCGTTGACCTCCGTGACACGTTGCTTGTTATTCCGGGAAAAATTTCCCACTAGTATAAATAGCACACTTAGGTTTATTTTAATGAGTTCAGACTTGGTGGAGCAAGGACGTGGATTAGAAGCAGTTGAGGGACGAAAAAGCTAAGGAATTTCTTCTCTTCCTTTCTTCTTTCTATCAATTGTATGCATGATTTACACTTGTTTTAGGATGATCAATCCACAAATGAGTGGCTAATTCTCTTCCTTGCTAAGGTTTTGAACGATGGTGATGAATTTTGATTGTTAATGATATGGTTTTCTTCTTCTTCTTCCATGTTGTTCTATTAATTCTTGTTTCTACTGCATTAGTGTGTGGCCGACATTAATGTACATCTAAAAAGTCCAATTTCACTCGAGAGAGCAAGAAATGGGAAAGTTGTGAATTAATAGGGTATTGTTCTTAACTTGATTTGGGAAAATTGGGTTTTGATGTGATTTCCTGATAGAAATATACTTGAAAGCCGTATTAGTCAATTTAGGAACCGGAATTGTATTGCTAGTTCATAAATTGCATTTGATCACAGAAATGTAGACGAATGGTTTATGATTCTAAAGTGAAATTAAATACGAGAGTTTTAATTTCTAGGCTAATGTTCTTGGATAGCAACATGAAGAAAAGATTAACCAAATTATTATTATAATCGAATTCATTACTTGTTCTTAACCTTGGCATGCTCATATCCATAGTTTCAATTCACAGTAAATAATTGTTAATAGTTTTAGTGTATATATATTTTATAACCAAAAACTTATTTAACTGTTGGTTACGCTGTTGTTAGCATAATTAGAAGTAAGATAAGAATATAGTGTACTTAGGCAATTTTACTTATCCTGAGTCTCCTTGGATCGATACTTGGCTTACTTAGCCACTTTATTACTTGTTTGACCACGTGCACTTGCGTGTCGGTTTATAACCCCAACCAAAGCACCGAACAGGTATCATCCATTGCCCTGGCAAGGTTATGGATGGTTCTACCCACTTGAGTGTGATAGTTGGGATCACGTAAGCTCTATCGTGGTATGTCAGTTAAGTGGCGAGTCTCCCAATACCTATACTATTCAGTTTGCATATTCATCACTCATGGTGATTACTTTACACATGCATGTTATAAAGGCAAGTTTTGACTCATTTTTCAGCTTTTAATACAAATTTTATGTTTCATGTTTGAGTCATTCAAGTTATTCATGATGTTATAAAGCTATGCATGGTCGTGTCATGATAAGATTTCGATTTCAGAATGAATGCATGAAGCCCTTCTTCTCAGACTTGAAAGCTTATGATATGTCATGGAATTTTTTAAAAGATTTATTTTACTTAAGCAGTTTTACTTACTTTGCATACTAGGTACATTATAAGTACTAACCGCATACTTTCTATGTTGTATCATTTCATGATACAGGACCCGGCTCACAGTTTCATCCCCGCTCTTAGACAACTTTTCGGAGTTAGTATCTGCTCGGATTGGTGAATCCTTATCCTTCGAGGACTAGACTATCATTTTCCTTTATGTATTTTCAGTTTTAGTGTTGTTTAGTTAGTTGGGGTATTGTCCCATCAACTCGTCCAGACTAGAGGCTTTTTAGCCTTATGTATGTGTAGCTTTGGATGTTATTTTGATGTGATGTTGAATTAGACTCCCATTGAGATTATGTTGATGTTTTCTTCAGTTTATCGAATGAGTTAAATGTGTGCTTATGCCATGGGTCAACTTGGGGTCTCTCGGGGTCCCTTGTCCCGTGTCTATGATTCGGGCCTCCGTTCGGGTCATGACAAACTTGGTAACAGAGTCATAGGTTTGAAGTGTCCTAGGGTGTCTGAAAGCCGCATTGAATAGAGTCTTTTTCATGGGTGTGAAGCACGCCACACTTATGAAGAAGAGGCTACGAGACATTTAGGAAATGTCCCCTTCTTTCATGATCTATGTCGTGCGATGAAAAGTCTTTCTATCCTTCTAATTTGTGCTAATCGCGATTGCAAAATCATGCTCCTCGAAGAATGAACGAAAGGAGAAATGGAGGTGGTGAAGGGCCACGAGGATGGATATGGTTTTGGGCATCAGCCAACCCTATCAGTTCAGAAGCCGGTTGCCCATGCTGAGTTCCGGGCCACTATCCAAATGCTTGCGCAGGCCTTCACCGCTCAGGTCAATCAGCAAGCCGTTACGCATGTTCTGCAAAATGGCAATGCAGCATGGATCGAGTCAGAGACTTCTTGAGGATGAACCCGCCGAAGTTCTTGGGGTCCAAGGTAGATGAGGAACCGCATGATTTCACTGATGAGATTGTTAAGATCACCCAAGTCATGGAGGTGAGTAGTATTGAGTGCGAGAGTTGGCCTCCTACCAGTTGAAGGGGGTTGCACATATCTGGTCTCGCCAATGGAAGGAAAGTAGGGTCGTAGGAGCAGGCTCGATTACATGGGAGGAGTTTCAGGTTGCATTCCTAGATCGGTTCTTCCATCGAGAGATGAGGGAGTTGAAAGAGGATGAGTTTGTCAATTTAAAGCAAGGAAGAATGATTGTTTAGGAGTATGCCCTTGAATTCACACGCTTATTGAAGTATGCCCCGGAGTTAGTGGTTGACCAGAGGGCACGGGTGAGCAGATTTGTGCCTGGTATAGCAGGGTATTTGGACAAGGATTGCAGGACAGTTATGCTCCACCAGGATATGGACTTCCCTCACATAGTGTTGTATGCCAAGTAGATAGAGGCGGCACATTCGAGGGAGAGGGAGGCTAGGAGGGCCAGGACTGAGGACCATAGATTCTCTCAGCAAAGGTCCGGTAGTGGGAACCGACAGCAAACCCATAAGAGATCATCAACCCCAGCATCTTCAGTATTGAGTGTGCCATATATGCCCATAAATGATCAGAGGGGGCGAGCATCAGGCTCAAGGGGTCATAGCAGTAGAACCACAGATTCCAGCATTCCATCTTGTCGCAGGTGTGGCCGAGGACACACAGGCTAGTGTTTGGAAGGGTTAGGAGCTTGTTTTGGTTGTGGGCAGCCCGGATATATGCTCAGAGATTGTCTAGCTGCGAGACAGGATCTGGTTGGGGGCCGAGTCCCAACTTCTAGTTTAGCAGCTCCTCCCCCACGCACAGCACACCGGGGGCATCTACTAGCATAGTTGGCAGTCAGCGCCAAAATAGATTCTATGCCTTAGCCACCCATCAGGAGCAGGAGGAATCACCAGATGTGGTCATTGTTATGTTGAGAGTTTCTCATGTTGATGTATATGCTTTGCTAGATCCGGGGGCTACCCTATCTCTTATGACACCATATGTATCCAGTAGCTTCGGAGTTAGTCCCGATGTTTTTTCAGATCCCTTTTCAGTTTCTTCTCTAATAGGTGACTCAATTATTGCTAGATGGATGTATAGAGATTGCCCAGTCTCAGTTCTTCATAAGGTCATCTCAGCAGACTTGATAGAGTTAGCCATGACCAATTTCGATGTTATTCTCGGCATGGATTGGCTATTTGCATGCTATGCTTTAGTTAATTGTAGAACCCAGACAGTGGAGTTCAGATTTCTGGGTGAGCCAGTCTTAGAATGGAAGGGTAGTTCAGTTGTGCCTGTAGGTCGATTCATTTCCTACCTTAAGGCCAGAAATATGATTTCTAAGGGTAGAAGTACCATCTAGTCAGGGTTAAGGACGTGGAGTCTGAGACCTCGACCATCCAATCCGTACCTGTAGTACGTGAGTATCCAGAGTTCTTTCGTGATGATTTTTCAGGTGTCCCTCCAAAGCGGGAGATTGATTTTAGTGTAGATCTTCTTCCCGACACGCAGACTATATCTATTCCGCCTTACAGAATGGCTCCAATTGAGCTAAAAGAGTTGAAGGATTAGTTGAAGGACCTGTTAGATAAGGTCTTTATTAGTCCAAGTAAGTCTCCATGGGGCGAACCAGTATTATTTGTTCGAAAGAAGGGCAGTTCACGTCGCATGTGTATTGATGATCGACAGTTGAATAAGTTTACCTTCAAGAACAGATGCCCCTTACCCAGGATTGATTATTTTTTTGACCAGCTTCAAGGTGCCAAGTGTTTCTCCAGGATTGCTCTCAGGTCCTGATATCACCAGCTCAGGGTTTGGGAGAGTGACATCCCAAAAACTGCCTTCAAAACTCTCTATGGTCACTATGAATTCGTTGTTATGTCTTTTGGACTAACCAATGCCCCTGAAGCTTTTATGGATCTAATGAACCGAGTGTTCAAGGCATATTTAGATATGTTCGTGATTGTGTTCATCGATGACATCCTTATATACTCACAGAGCGAGGAGGAGCATCCCGCTCACTTGAGAGTTGTGCTTCAAACCCTCAAGGATCGTCAGTTGTATGCAAAGTTCAGTAAGTGTGAGTTTTGGCTAGATTTTGTGGCATTTCTAGGCCATGTGCTATCAAGTGAGGGCATAAAGATAGATTATCAGAAAATTAAAGCGGTGAAGAATTTGCCTAGACCTGTGAATCCTTCAGAAATTCGGGGTTTTCATGGGTCTAGCAGGATACTACCGGAGATTTGTTGAGGGCTTTTCATCTATTGCGGCCCCTTTGACAAAGTTGACTCAAAAGTAGGTAAATTTCCAATGGTTGGAGGCTTGTGAGAAAAGTTTCCAAGAATGAAGACCCGATTCACTCCAGCACCAATGTTGACCTTACCCGAGTGTACGGATGGCTTTGTTGTGTATTGTGATGCTTCGCAAGTCGAACTTGGGTATGTGCTGATACAACACGGAAGGGTCGTAGCATATACCTCAAGACAAATGAAAGTTCATGAGAAAAATTAACCGACCCATATCTAGAGTTGGCCGCAATGGTGTTTGCATTGAAGATATGGCGGAATTACTTGTATGGGGTCCACGTGGATATATTTACGGACCACAAGAGCTTGCAATACGTTTTTATGCAAAAAGAGATCAATCTTCGGAAACGGAGGTGGTTGTAGCTATTGAAAGACTACGACATGAGTGTCCTTTATCACCCGGGTACGGCTAATGTTGTAGCGGACACACTTAGTAGGCTCACTATGGAGAGTGTGTCCCACATGGATGAGGGAAGCAAGGAGTTGGTGAAAGATGTCCATCGACTTGCAAGGATGGGGGTTAGATTGGTCGACTCGACCGATGGCGGCGTTGTTGTGCAAAACAGATCAGAATCGTCCTTGGTGACTGATGTGAAAGCCAAACAAGATGAGGATTCGATTTTGGTAAAGCTGAAGGAAGTCGTTGGAAGTCAGAAGGTGGAGGTTTTCTCCCAAGGGGGGAGATGGGGTGTTGCGGTACCAGGGTCATCTATGTGTTCCAGATATCGATAATTTGAGGGATCGGATATTACATTAGGCACATGGATCCAGGTATTCTATCCATATGGGTTCCACCAAGATGTATCATGATTTGCGAGAAATGTATTGGTGGAATGACATGAAGAAGGATATTGCAGAATTCGTAGCCAAGTGCCCGAACTGTTAGCAAGTGAAAGTCGAGCATCAAAGGTCGGGAGGCATCTGATCACGGGCAAAAATATATGCCCGAGATACGCTTTACGACTTAAATTAGTCTTGTTTATCTAAGATTATTGTATACATTTTCATGTAATTTTAGAGAAAGTAAAGATATGTGCTAACCAACATGATTAGCCTTTGTTTTGTAGGGTTTGATGACTTTTGAGTAACTAATCCATGAGTTGGTGAAGTAGAGGCTTGGAAACGGAATCAACACGCGAACGTCGGCAAAGAGGAGGCACAAAACAGCCCACCGGCGCATCGACAAGGTGCCACGGCATGCAGGCCGCTAACAACAGCCCACCTGCGCATTGGCAACGTGCCACGGTAGGTGGCCTCCGCGACCAAGGGCTGCCAACGCACTGCCCAAGCAGCGTGACACGCTGCCAACGCGGCAGGGTGCTGCCCGAGCCAGTTTCGGGTGATTTTTCAAAGGGCTTCCGCGTCCGTAGCGTGTCACGGAGGCCGTGCTCCGCGATGCACTCCGTGACACGTTTCTTGTTATTCCGGGAAAGAGTCCTACTACTATAAATAGCACACTTAGGTTTATTTTTCATAATTCAGACTTGGTGGAGCAAGGACGTGGGTTACAGGCAGTTGAGGGACGAAAAAGCTAAGGGTTTTTCTCTCTTTCTTTCTTCTTTCAATCAATTGTATGTATGATTAACACTTGTTTTAGGATGATTAATCCACAAATGAGTGGCTAATTCTCTTCCTTGCTGAGGTTGTGAACAATGGTGATGAATTTTGATTATTGAATTGTATGGTTTTTCATCATCTTCTTCTATGTTGTTCTATTAATTCTTGTTTCTACTGCATTAGTGTGTGGCCGACATTAATGTACATCTAAAAAGTCCGATTTCACTCGAGAGAGCAAGAAATTGGAAAGTTGTGAATTAATAGGGTATTGTTCTTAACTTGATTTGGGAAAATTGGGTTTTGATGTGCTTTCCTGATAGAAATATACTTGAAAGCCGTATTAGTCAATTTAGGAACCGGAATTGTAGTGCTAGGTCATAAATTGCATTTGATCACAGAAATGTAGACGGATGGTTTATGATTCTTAAGTGAGATTAAATACGAGAGTTTTAATCTCTAGGCTAATGTTCTTGGCTAGCAACAGGAATAGAAGAATAACCAAATTGTGATTATAATCAAGTTCATTACTTGTTCTTAACCTTGGCATGCTCATATCCATAGTTTCAATTCAAAGTAGATATTTGTTAATAGTTTTAGTATATAATTTATAAACAAAAATTATTTAACTTTTGGTTACGTTGTTGTCACCATATTTAGAAGTAAGATAGAATATAGTATACTTGAGCAATTTTACTTATCCAGAGTCTCCTTGGTTCGATACTTGGCTTACTTAGCCACTTTATTACTTGTTTGACCACGTGCACTTGCGTGTCGGTTTTAACCTATACCAAACCTGTCGGACAGCATCTTCAGGATATTAGCATTCCCACTTGGAAGTGGGAAGAGATTAATATGGATTTCATTAATGGCCTACCTCGTACTCGCCGATACTATGATTCTATTTGGGTGGTGGTCGACAGGTTGACCAAGGTGGCACACTTCCTACTAGTCAAAACAACAGATTCATCGGATAATTATGCCAAACTATATATCTGGGAGTTGGTGCAGTTGCATGCAGTGCCCTTGTCTATTATCGCAGACCGAGGCACTCAGTTTACCTCTCATTTTTGGCGGTCTTTCCAAAAAGGTCTTGGGACTCAGGCTAAACTCAGCACATCATTCCATCCGTAAATGGACGATCAGGCGGAGTGGACAATCCAGGCTCTCGAGGACATGTTGAGAGCGTGTGTGATGGACTTTAAGGGTAGTTGGGATTATCACTTTCCCTTGATCGAGTTTGCTAACAATAACAGCTATCACTCCAGCATCCAAATGGCACCGTTTGAGGCTCTCTATGGGAGGAGGTGTAGATCGTCCATTGGATGGTTTGAGGTTGGTGAGGCAGCTATGATAGGTCCTGATTTGGTTCATGAGGCCGTGGTAAAGGTTCAGTTGATAAGGGACAGGATGAAAACTGCTCAGAGTCGTTAGAAATCATACGCGAGTGAGAAGGAGAGATTTGGAGTTTGAGGTAGACGATTGGGTATTTCTAAAGGTATCTCCCATGAAGGGAGTCATGCAGTTTGGGAAGAAGGGAAAACTCAGTCCCCGCTATGTTGGTCCCTACCGGGTTATGAGAAGAATTGGTAAGGTAACGTATGAGTTGGACTTGTCATCAGAGTTATCTTCAGTGCATCCCATTTTCCATGTATCGCTCTTGAAAAAGTGTTTGGGTGATCCAGCTTTAGGCGTCCCAGTGGAAAGTATTGGTATGGGAGATAGCCTTAGCTATGAGAAAATTCTAGTTGCAATCTTTGATTGTCAGGTTTGGAAGTTGAGAAACAAAGAAGTAGCTTCGGTGAAGGTGTTATGGAGAAATCGGCATGTTGAGGGAGCTACGTGGGAAGCCGAAGCGGCTATGATGGCTAAATACCCCCTCCTGTTCCCTACCGGCTCAGTGTCAGTTTGAGGTATCAGTTTTGTCCCTAATTCTTTAATCAGTTTCCATGTTCAGCTCATGTGCACGAGTATGATTTATGATATGATAGATGTATATGATGTCTGAATTCGGTTTAGCTATGTAGCTCTTTTTGCGGGTAGTCTTTCCGCCGGTTTTCGATTTAAATGATCAGTATTTGATTATGATAATTTCATGTTTCTGTTTTCTGCTTGTTTCCAACATTCGAGGATGAATGTTTCCAAGGGGGAGGTATTGTTATACCCTGGGAACCCATGGATCAGACTTGGGAGTCAAAGTAGTGAAAAACTAAAATTTCGCACCAGGTCACATGACAAACCGTGAGGAGACTCATGAGGAGTGACCACGAGTCATTAGGTGACTCGTGGTCCAGCAGCGTTGGAAAGGCTTGTTGTGAAGACCACGGGCATGAACACGAGTTATGGTCAGGCCTCACGAGTGTGACTCGTGGTCCATCAGGGTCAGAAAGGCTTGTTGAGAAGACCACGGGCATGACCACGAGTTATGGTCAGGCCTCACGACTCGTGAGGTCTCCCATAGCCTGGACTGGTTGTTGGTAAGGAAGCTTTTGGCAGTGGAAGCCACGGGTGGTGACCACAAGTTGTGGGGTCACCTACCACGAGTCGTGGTGTCCTCCGTGAGGTACCCTAGAGTTTTTGAGCAGTGAACCAAACGAGTCCTAGCCACGAGTCGTGGCCTTTGAGCACGAGTCATCCAGTTCCTCGTGGGGATTGGCAATCAGCCAAACTCTGTGATTTTAGTAAGGGCTTTTCTGTAATTCCTAGTCCTAGGGGCCTATACTACATCATTTAAGGCTCGTTTTACAGGGTTTTAAGAGGGGAAAACCTATTCTAAGCTAAGGCATTCCATGCATGCAAACTTAAGAGTTTGAAGAGAGGATTTAGAGCAAGTTTTGAAGGTTTCCATTGAAATCTCATCTTGGAAAATTAGAGAAGTGGTAAAACCATCCCTTCCAGGTATGTAAGGTTATGAATGGGTGTCTTCTTCCACACCCTTGCCCAATTTTCATCAAATCATGAAGAATCACATATGATCAAGTATTGGGTTTTATACAATTGCATAATTCTTCAATCTCTATACATGGTATGATTAGATTATATTTATATTGATGAATTGTGAATCTTGGAAAAATTTTAAATTGTTTTCAATACAAATTATTTTTTCCACATTATGAAATTAAATGCCCATGGATGAGAAGTTCATAAAAGAAGAGAATGATGATGAATGTATGATGATGAAGAATGTATGATGATAGAAAAGCATGTTTATAAAGCTACCCATGATTAAGAGGTTGTTTTCAAAATTAATTGAGTAGATCCAAGTATGATAAAGCTTTGGGCAATGCCCACAATGTTGATTTAAAATGATGATTTTTCCGAAATAAGCTTACCTCATCTCCTTTAATTTCATATTTTTAGCTTGTGGTATGTTGAGTTAAATATTCCTACATATCGCTTACCACATGATTTGGTGTAGATGCTCCCACTTATATTTGAGCTTGTGGTATGTTTTGAAATAAAGCTTCTTATA
Organism: Datura wrightii; assembly: GCA_035772735.1. Lineage (NCBI taxonomy): Eukaryota > Viridiplantae > Streptophyta > Magnoliopsida > Solanales > Solanaceae > Datura > Datura wrightii. Next base: position 60,752,651 of record JASDFA010000016.1, on the reverse strand, counting down.
TGCATGAATTCATAATTGTGATTATGTCATTATTGAGCTTTGTCAATAGACAATGTTGAGCTTCGTTTCATACGATGTTGAGTTATGCATGATTTCATCTTGAGCTTCGTCGATAGATGATATTGAGCTTCGTCAATAGATGATGCTGAGCTTCATAAATAGACGATGTTGAGCTTCGCTATATACGATATAGAGCATTGCATGTTTTTGGGAGAAGAGTCCAGCATCGAGTGGCTAAGGGTTGATCACCCTATGCCTCAGAACTACACGCCAATATAGGTTGATGTTATTATTATATTGGGACCTCCCTTGTGAGCTATCCCCGGCCCGATTGGCCCTTGAGCTTGATGTCGATATCATGGTATCGTCCATCGCCCTACAAGGTTATGGACGGCTCTACCCACTTGAGTGTGATAATTGGGACCACGTAAGCTCTATCGTGGTATGTTGGTTAAGTGACGAGTCTCCCACTGTCTATACTACTCAAATTTTCATATTCATCACTCATGGTTATTACTTTACGCATGCATGTTATAAAGGCAAGGTTTGACTCATTGTTCATCTTTTAAAACAAATGTTATGTTTCAACTTTGAGTCATTCGAGTTAGTCATGATGTTATAAAGCGATGCATGGTCGTGTCATGATAAGATTTTGATTTCAGAATGAATGCATGTAGCCCTTCTTCTCAGACTTGAAAGCTTATGATATGTTATGGAATGTTTTAAAAGATTTATTTTACTTAAGCGGTTTTACTTACCTTGTATACTCGGTACATTTTATATACTGACCACATACTTTCTATGCTGCATCGTTTCATGATACAGGACCCGGGTCGCAGCTTCAGCCCCGCTCTTAGACAGTTTTCCAAAGTTAGTATCTGCTTAGATTGGTGAGTCCTCATCCTTTGAGGACTAGACTATCATTTTCCTTTATGTATTTCCAGTTTCAGTATTGTTGAGTAAGTTGGGATCTTGTCCCATCAACTCATCCAGACTAGAGGCTTTTCAGACTTATGTATGTGTAGTTTCGGATGTAATTCTGATGTGATGTTGAATTAGACTTCCGTTGATATTATGTTGATGTTTTTTTCAGTTTATGGAATGAGTTTTTTTCAGCCCTATTTAGATTTTCTATGTGCATCCTAGTTGCATCAACTCTGTTAGTGCGGTTGAGTCAGTTCGAAGTCAGTTACTCCTTTAGAAACCAGCTCATAGTCTCAGTCTGGAAATTTCAGCTCTTTTCCTAGTTTTCTTGCAGTTTAGTCTTCATTTGAGGACGAATGATCCCAACGGGGAGATACTATAACACCCCAAAACATTCCTAGACCAGACTCAGACCTTGCAAGAAAAATTAGGAGAAAACCAGGAAATTTTATTGTAGAACGGCCCAAACAACGGATCGTGGTAAATCAAATGGGTTATTGTCTGAGTCATTGTCAGCTCAGCAGTTTTCATTCGAGGGGAAACAACGAGACATTGGACGACCCGCTGGTTCAAAAAAGGAGCTGTCCTATCTTCCATTGGATCCTAAGTTTAGAGGAATACCAGATCCTTCCCTGAGACAATGAGAGTAATCAACGGCTCATGGTTCCTACCAACGAACAATGAAAGCACTTTTCCACTATCACCCCAAAAAAACCAAACTCTGCCTTACGTAAAGTTGCCAGAGTACGGCTATCTCATGTAGTAATTATATTTTTCAATTGGGAGAGAATCAATAGATTCCTTTTCGGGAGCGATTCATCCTTCTCGAACGTAGCATTCAGGCTGCTTCGCAGTTGCCTCAAGGCCCAGTTTTCCTACCTGTTCAAACGAAAGGTATCAACGACCCATCCTTCCTTCCAACGGATTGTTGTACCCTACCTTGGGTCATTTCCTGTGAGCTTAGTTTTTGAACCTAGGACCAATGGTTGGTTCCAACGGTCCATTGTTTCGACCAACGACCCATTCTAGACTCGTTGGTCCCTGTCGACTAGATTTCAGTTTTTAAATCCCAGGGTTACTTTCATAATTTATCACCTACCTAGTCCCTAAACCATGTCATTTTGGGTTAAGTCAGAGGTTTAGAGGGGGGAAACCGATAGTTTCTCTTATTTTTCTTCCCTCATCTCTCAACAGTTAAGCGTAGAGTTCTCTCAAGAAGGTTCAAAGCAGGAGTTAGGGTGTTGATTCTTCTCAGATTTCTCAAGGAATTTTCTTGGGTGTTCCCATCTCCAGGTATGTGGAAATTCAACAAGTGAATAGTTCTTCCCTTGTGTCCCCAAGTTTTCTCCGTTTTTTTCTCCTTATCAGTTGTAGCCTTGAAAATTCTGAATGTCAAGAAACTACTAGTCATTCCTTGTCTAAATTACGTGGGTCATTATACTATGTTAATTACAATTATTTTCCCCCATTTGTGATTATTATAATGTTAAATGTTGTGGGGTGACAACTTAGCCCTAATCATGGAATTAGACAAATCTTTAAATCTGCATTAGAGTTTGAATATCAAATTTTTAGCTTAATTTTTACTATTGTTGGGAACTCCCATGTTGATAGTAGTATTGAGTTTCGATTAGATTATAGTCAGTTCAGTTTTAGCAAGAATGTTAAAGTTCTCAGTTTCAGTCAAAAATGTCAGTTGATCAGTTTGACTTCGAAAACTCCTGAGGTGTAAGTATCACCTCCCAATTATCAGAATTAGATTCAGAATCTAGTTTAGTGGTCCACTAGGCAGTCGTGATACTTTATTCATATATCTCTGACCAGCCTCATGACCCCAGTTTAGATTTTAGTTTTTCCTTAGACGGTTATGATTTTTTTAGATGAGCAGCTCTAACAAGTCTAGAACCCAGTTTTAGAATCCGGTCCGATAAGACTCTCAGGATACTTTAAGTTATATATCCCTAACTAGTCTTGGACCCTAGTTTCGAGTTGTTAGCTTAGTGATTAGTTTAGGTTTTCCTGTGGGAGTAGGACAGCACCGAACGGACCGAGGTTCCCAGAACTACGTTGCCAGCGTAGGTTTCAGTATTTATTGGCCTGATTGGCCCTAGACTTTTTTGATCATCCAATTCATTCGTTTATACCCTGGCAAGGTATATTGGGTCCTACTGGTGGGGTGTATACATCAGACTCCATTTCTAGCTCACATGGTTACATGTTGGTTAAAGACTCTCCCACTAGTCAGTTCAGTCCAGTCTCAGTCCAGTTTAGTTCAGATTAGTATTCCAGACTTAGAACATGTTTTGACCATCAGACAGGGTCTTCTTGACCACCTCAGCATTTTAGTTAATTCAGTTCAGTAGATTCTGTTGGTTATTGCATGTCTTCCAGTTCAGCATTTATTCATTGTTTATTTCATTGTGTTATGTTACTCACTTACTCAGTACATTCAAAGTACTGACGCATACCCTCTATGTTGTATCATATTATGATACAGGCGCAGGTTCTCAGACTCAGCACCGCTAGTAGGTTTTCTACAGGCGATGTCAGTTGTACCAATGGTGAGTCCTCATCTTTCGAGGGTGATGTTTACTTTCCTTTGGTGTTTTTTGTCATTTAGTTAGACTTAGAGTTGGCTGGGGGCATGTCCTAGCAACTCATCCGACATAGAGGCTTTCAAACTCAGTTTAGCGTTTCAGACTTATGGAGTTGTTTTCTAAAAATGCTCTAACATTATGTGTTAGCTTTATTTTCTTTAAATACTTATATTTCTCATTTAAATCTTCCGTTGTATGTATTTATATTACTCAGAATGCCAATGTATGATAGACCATGGGTTGACTTGGGTAACTTGTGACTTCAAGTATCGTGTTTCGTCCAGGGTGTAAACTCGGGGTGTGACATAGACTCATATCATAATCAATCAATGTTCCTTTATAGATTGAAGAGAATCTAATATATTTACACTTGCACGAACAAAATGAAGATGACTCTAGCAATACCCAATCCAATTAAGTATTTATCATCACACACCTCTAGTTTATGATTTTAGCTACTCATAGTTAGGAAATTGAAAAACACATTCATTAATAGCATCATTGAATTTACTAGCAAGAGTAGATAAATCAACTTCACAAAATAATCTCCAACAACAGCTGAAACTTACTAGTACAAAGAAGAAATAGAGCAGAGTACTTTCTACAATTTTCAATTAGAATCTCCCTATCTCAGCTAAGAGAATGTTCTTCAGCTAAAAAGGAAAACGATGATGTGATGTAAGCTTTGTTCTCTCTCAATATCCCTATTTCTATCTCTCCTTCTGCATATCTCAGTACAAAGTACTTTATCATCTATTTATATCCTTAAAAGTAGGTCACTTGTTATCTCTTTTCCAGTGTTGGACGATTATAACCCCATGAGCACCAATCTGGAATCGGCGGAGACACTGGTGGTTCGCCGGTTATGATCCTGAACCTCTTAGTGTCTTTTTTGCAGCTTTACTCACTTCCAGTGAACACCGACGGTTCTCCCGGCATTCTGCCGATACCAATACGTGAACCACCGGGTCTTCAAGCCATTTTCTAGAACTTTTGGTATCTTTCAGTGACTGAACCGGTGACTCACCTCTGGCAAGTCGCAAACTGCCAGTCGAATTAATTCTCTGAGGCAGTGATGGTTGGCCTTTAGCCAGTGTCTCGCCGGTTTTCATCTACGAATCACCGATTCACTCTCACTCCCTTCTTTTTGCTGTATTTTTGCTCATTTCTTCACACTTAGTCATCTACACACAACAAAAGCAAAAAGGGCATAAAATCCAAATAATCAACTCAATAATGAAAGAAAACTCAAGTTTTAAAGCCTAATGAGTTGGTAAATTACCAACTCATCAAGGACACATAGTGAATTCTATGGACTCGGATATTACTCATTTTCTTTGTTTTACATATTTGAACACAGGACAACAACAAACTTGAGTATTTTAAATTTGGTTAATATTTTTTGTTCATCTATTTCCTTGTTTTGGAGACCAAAACCTTTTTGGTTATCTACTCCATTGTTGGAGATTAAAATCTTAGAATTTTCTACTCGTGTTGAGATTAAAATCCTTGTGATTTTCTACTCATTGTGATTGCTCGTTCGAAGATTTAAAAACTTCACCAAGTAAATCTAATTGTTGATAATTCGGTTTGAAGATATAGAAACTTCACCAATTATTCTGTTTAGTACTATCAAAAGTTTTTCAATTTGAAGAAATAGAATCTTCACCGATTGTTAACTTTTATTATTATTGTTTAACAGATATGACAGGAACAACTCACCCTATTCTTTCCTCTACAAGCAATGGAATCTCCACCACACGTGTTGCACAAGCACCGCTCTGGCAGAAAATCCCAAAATATTTCTAGTATCGACTTCAAAAGTTGGCAGCAGAAGATGTTCTTCCATCTGACCACATTAAAGATGATGGCACTATTTACAAATACAAAGCAAGACTTGTAGTCAAAGGCTTTAGACAACAACAAGATCCTGATTACTTTGATACGTACTCACCGGCAACCAGAATTACATCCATTCGGTTATTAATAGCATTAGCCGTCGTATACGGTCTTGAAATAAATCAAATGGACGTGAAAATAGCCTTCTTAAATGGATATGGGGAGGAAAAAATTTACATGGAACTACATGAAGGGTTTGTATTTCTTGGAAATTAAAAGAAGGGGTGCGGACTAGTAAAGTCCTTGTACGGACTAAAACAAGCACACAAACAATGTCATGCAAAATTTGACCAAACTATGTTGTCAAACGGTTTCAAGATTAATGAGTGTGATAAATGTGTTTACATTAAGAACACTCAAAATCAAGTCGTTATTGTTTGCCTATATGTGGATAACATGTTGATAATGAGTAACAATATTGCTAACATAAATGCTACCAAACATATGCTTTCTAGTAAATTTGAGATGAAAGATCTAGGAGTTGCTATCTTTATATTGGGAATTAAGATCCACAAAACTCCTGAAGGTCTCGCATTGTCTCAGTCTCATTATATCCAAACAATACTTAAAAAATTTAAGTATTTAGATTTCAAAATTGCAAAGACACCAATTGATGTGAATCTTGCTCTTTCTAAGAACAAAGGTAAAAGTAAGTCCCAATTGGACTATGCAAGGGTATTAAGAAGCCTGATGTACATCATGAATTGTACACGACCAGATACAACTTGTGCGATAAGTAAACTTAGTCGATACACAAGGAATCCCAATTATAGTCATGGGATGGCTAAGAAATGAGTTTGGGGGTATTTAAGACATACTCAAAACTTTGTTTTGCATTACAACAAGTACCCATCGGTTGTTAAAGGATATTGTGATGCAAATTGGGTCAGCGAATCAACTGAAACTAAATCCAAAAGTGGATATGTGTTTACCATTGGTAGAGGAGTAGTGTCTTGGAAGTCATCCAAACAAACATGTATTGCTTTCTCTACAATGGAGTCTGAATTTATAGCTTTAGACAAGGCTGGTGAAGAAGTTGAATGGCTTAGGAATTTCCTAGAGGACATTCCATTCTGGCCTAAACCGTTGGCACCAATATATGTACGTTGTGATAGCCAAGAGGCAATCGGAACGGCTGGAATGTAATGTATAATGGAAAGTCTCATCACATAAGATGGAGACATAACACTGTTAGACAACTACTCTCTAGTGGATTATCACGATTGACTATGTAAAGTCAAGAGATAATGTGTCGGATCCACTTATAGAAGGCCTAACTAGTGAGTCAGTTGAAAGATCATCAAAGGGAATGGGACTATGGCCGGGGACAAGTCGTTGTGGCGGTAACATTACCTAGAAGACTGGAAATCCCAAGATCTAGGCTCAAGAAGATGAAACAAAGTTATTGATGATGGTTCAACATTGTCAAAATAACTTTTGGTCCATTCTCATGATGTGATAATGTTCAGTAACAAGGATAATGAATTAAAGTCTTTTTATTTATTTCTAAGTTTGACATAGGGTATGTGAAATGGTGTATCTACAGAATAACACATTTAGGAATCACCTATATAAGTGTGAAGTGTAAGTCGTTTGAAGGAGAATTATGTAAGGCCAATTCTCTACGCACTTATGAATCTAGGTAGTGTTTTTGGATGAAATGAACAAAACAACGAGAACCTAAGTGTCACGACCCGAACATAGGCCCAGATCGAGACATGGGACTAGGAGCCCCGAGAGACTCCAAGTTGACCCATGGAAAGAATATACATCTAACTCAATCAATAAAAGCGGAGGATTTATCATAATAAATATAGAGGAAGTCTAAACATAATATAACATCAGAACTAGAATTTATATCATCCATGACAAATTGATTACTACACCAAGTCTGAAAGCCTATAACACATCTGATTGATTGATGGGAGAACACCCCCAACTAACCTAACAAGTCTGAAACCGAAGAAAGACATAACAACCATGAATACTCAATGTCCTCAGAGGATGAGGACTCGCCGATGCTAGCTGGAAAGGTGTGAGTAGGATAGCAGGGGCTATGGATGCTGCTAAGAAAGATCCCTCAGACCTGTATCATGAGACGATACAGCATAGAGTATGCGGTCAGTACATGGAATGCACCGAGTATGCAAGGTAAGTAACACGGACATTTAAAATACATAAAAGTTCAAAAGAGTAGGACAACATGATCATAACATAAATATCATAATGCAACATAAGGCTCAAGGTTTTCCAAAATATTTGTAAATCATTTACAATCATACTCAAGAGAGAAAAGCTTTATTAAACATGACTTGAGCCAAAGTATATAATCATAAACATGCATAAATCATAACGAACAGTGAGAGATTCTTATAACCGACATACCCCATATGAGCATACATGGAGCCCGACCTGTAAACCCCTAGTCGTGAGGGTGTTCGTACCTTTCCAAGGGTAGAACCATGAAAAAGGTGTGATTTCACTCATGAAAGACCCATTTGGGCAAAGGGGACAGTCTCAAAGGAGGTACATGGAAAACCGAATGGACTGAAGCTAATTCTAAGGGAAACTCCAACTCATATGCTACTTTTCCAACCCGTTGCACAATCCGATGTGGGCCAACATAACAGGGACTGAGTTTCCCTCTCTTTTTGAACATCCCCACTCCCTTCATGGGAGACACCTTTAGAAACACCCAATTGTCGACTTCAAACTCAAGTTCTCTTATTCTCACACCTTCCTAGGACTTTAAGCGACTCTGAGTTATTTTCAACCTGTACCGTATGAGCTGAACTTTCTCCATAGCCTCATGGACTGAATCTGGTCCTATCATTGCAGCTTCATCGACTTCAAACCAACCAGTAGGCGATCTACACCTCTGCCTATAGAGATCCTCAAATGGAGCCATCTAAATTCTAGAATGACTATTGTTATTGTACGTGAAGTCAATGAGAGGCAAATGATCATCCCAACTACCCTTGAAGTCAATCACGCATGCTTTCAACATGTCCTTGAGATTCTGAATCGTTTGCTCTGCCTGACCATCGATTTGCGGATGAAATATTGTACTGAGCTTGACCAGAGTACCAAGTCCCTTTTGAAACGACCTCCAAAACTAGGAAGTAAACTAAGTACCTATGTCTGATATGATGGACAAGGGCATCCCATGCAACCAATCTAGCGCTCTAATCATCAACACCTGAAACACACCAACTACCTTGATATTGAAGCACACTATCTCCCTCTTTCGAGATGACCTCTACCTTCTGCTCCTGAACGACTTCCTTCAACTTCACCAATCTAGGATCCTCGTCTTGTCTAGCTTTTACATCAGTCACCAAGGATGATTCTGATCCATTCTGAATAACGACACCACCATCCGATGAGTCAAAAAGACAAACTCCTACAATTTATGCTAAGAATTTTGAAGTCTCGAACCTCTGAGTTTTCCCTTTTACGCTTAAGATCATTCCAAATACGTAAAACGTTTAAATCCACCTGAAACTCATCCGGGATCCCTCGGTCACAACCCAAATACGCAATTCAATCATAAAACACATTCCAAATCGGTTGGAATCATCAAATTACAAACATAAGGTTGTTTTGATCAAAAGTTGACCATGGTCAAATTTGGCTTCTTCAAAGCTCATAAATTCAACCAAAGGTTCAAATCACTCTCGAAATCCATGCAAACTACCCAACTAAATCATAGATCACCATCTGAAACCAACAGAGCTTTCAGAATCCAAATTTGAGCTTGATACCTGAAATGTTGACTTTGGTCAACCCCTCAAACTTCAAGTCTTCAAAAAATTGAAATCTCACCGAATCTTTATTAGGTCATCCCAGGAACAGTGTCATCCACCTCCACAAATCATGAATAATAAAATAAAGATATAGCAAGGTTCAACCTAAGCAAACGGATCGAAAATCACAAAATGACCATGTGGGTTGTTACACTTTCAGGCTTTGCTAATACCCGCACTTCCTGAACTTCTATACACCTGACACTTATGGCAGGGGTAGGGAGTTATCCGGAACGTATACCTCTTAACCATCATTTACACCATGAGGAAGCATCCATTGGATTTAGAGTAAGGGAATCATAAGCACGGGTCTTTCAAGAAATCTAAGTTGGGCGTATACTTAATTTAGCACGATCTTATGAGCCGATAGGGCAAATCATAGGGACTGAGTTCATAGAGATGAGCATGCTAAGAGACATGAGTCCACATACGTAATGAGGGTCATGACATTAGGCTGAATGGGTAATATTGGGATCGCTGACCAACGGATTACCTATCATCTTAGGGTTCTGAACATAAGCATGAATTGAGCGTAGCATTGAGCGAAACATAAGGGAAACATCTAAAGGGGAATAGATGGACTACCCCCAGATACTATTTATAGAACTTCCTTACTGTAAAACTCAAGACTTGACTTGGTCCTTCACTTGCCATTTCCCTACCTTCCACGAAATAAATGTCATATTAAAATGCACAAAGGGGTCTTGTACCTTGTACAGTAGTTCTTGGAACTAGCAATCATGGTAGGTTCGATAGGAAGATTTATAACATACCTGAGGCTACATCTGAGGATGACTGAAATTTGCACTTAGTAACCTATGCTACTGAGATGGGCGAGTTACAGACCTGATAATTGGGGCACGGGCTCCATCGTCACCCGGTCTAACGAAAGTGCAATCCCCAAGTCTGTGTCTGAGTTTGCCGCACCCAAAACAACCATCCTTGCCAATCAAACAACTTCCCAAGTGGTTTCTACCACACCTTTGGCAAGCTGGCCAACTGAACGGGACTGCTGAAGGGGTGGCCAGGGCACAACCTTTCTGGTCGTCTCCCTTGGCTAAAGGGAAATCTCTGTGTTTATGACCGGGTTGGCCACAATAGAAGCAACCACCTGAACCTTCCAAGCACTTTCCTAAGTGGTTCTTCCCGCAGCGCTCGCAAACTGGGTAAGTAATCTCCCTCATCCGGGGCTTGTATCCCTGAACTTGAGCTAGAGACTTCTGACGGGGTTGAGAGTGGCTCCCACTACTTGACCCTTGCAAGGAACTATCAAGGTTTTTGGTCCTGGGCCTCTTGTTCCTCCTTTCTTCCCCCTTACGCTCTCCACCCATATTCGAATCACCAAACTTAGATGGGCTCCTGTTCATGAGTTCTTGAACCCTTGTAGTTGTCGCTTCCCCGGTAGGGTTCATTGATCCAATGGTCTGTTGGTTAGGCTGGGTGATCATGGCTCTTATCAACACTCTGAGGGAGGCTCCGAGTTCTGCATTCGTAACTTGAATGGGGCCCATTAGAGTTGGTGGGGCTGGCTGACTCCTATTGTTGTTATGAGATTACATGTTTCTGCACATGCATATAGCACGAGTTAGAGGAATGGAGGGAGTCGAACTCATGGCATGATATAGAGTCATAAAAGAAGGGAACATTTCCTAAACATCTCGTAGCCTCTTCGTCATAAGTGTGGCACGCTTCACACCTATGAAGAAGACTCTACTTAACGCGGCTTTCAGACACCCTAGAACACTTCTAAACCTATTACTCTGATACCAAGTTTGTCACGACCCGAACATAGGCCCAGATCGAGAAACGGGACAAGGAGCCCCGAGAGACTCCAAGTTGACCCGTGGCATGAACATACATCTAACTCAATCAATAAAAGAAGAAGATTTATCATAACAAATATAGCTGAAGTCTAAGCATAACATAACATCAGAACTAGAATTACATCATACATAACAAGTTGATTAGTACACCAAGTCTGAAAGCCTCTAACATATCTTATGGGTTGATGGGAAAACACCCCCAACTAACCTGGCAAGTCTGAAATTGAAGAAAGACATAACAACTACGAATATTGAATGTCCTCAGAGGATGAGGACTCACTAATGCTAGCTGGACAAGTCTGAGGGGCTAAGGATGCTACTTAGAAAGATCCCTCAGATCTGTATCATGAGTCGATAAAGCATAGAGTATGTGGTCAGTACGTGGAATGTATCGAGTATGAAAGGTAAGTAAAAGGGACATTTAAAATACATAAAAGTTCAAAAGAGTAGGACAACATGATCATAACATAAATGTCATAATGAAACATAAGGCTTAAGGTTTTCCAAAATATTAGTAAATCATTTATAATCATACTCACGAGAGAAAATCTTTATTAAACATGACTTGAGCCAAAGTATATAATCATAATCATGCATAAATTATGAGGAATAGTGGGAGATTCTTATAACCGACATACCCCATATGAGCACACATGGAGCGCGACCTGTAAACCTCTAGTCAGGAGGCTGTTTGTACCTTTCCAAGGGTAGAACCATGAAAAAGGTGTGATATCACTCATGAAAGGCCCATTTGGGAAAAGGGTATAGTCTCAAAAGAGGTCCCATCATGACCTACAGTGGCACTTAGTTCTAAGACTCGGGCCAAAACCTGAGCCCCAAACGTACTCGGTGTTAAGTACTACTCCCAAGTCATATATAGTGCTCATAGGATAATATACATGAAATTCATGGACTAGTTAAATCATGATATTCATAAGCATGCTTGAAATACGTGAACTAGCCATGAAACAAGGCTTGTGAGTCGGCCATAATCATAAATCATAAATCATAAATCATGAGGTTCATGCATACTTGTGAAACATGTATATACTTGATATTCATAAATTCATGATGAGCATCTGACAGAAATCATATCATAAGTCATAAATCATAATGGGTTAATGAACATCAACATCAAAGTAAAATCATAACAAGAACTTCCATAAAACATGGATAATTGGGCATAGTTTTGTAGAGATTTAAATCCATAAGTGGTTAATTAAAATAGTTGTAAAATCTGCCCATGATTCCTAAAATGTGAATTTATACATGAGGGGAATTAACCCATAGATAGATCATAAGGATTTCATAAGAATTGGGATAAAACCCCATAGAATTATCAATAGAATTTCATGAATTGGGGAGAGATTGAGCATGGGTGTGAACAAATTCACCCATTTATAACCCTACATACCTGAAGGGATCTAATTCTCATACTTCCTTGATACCCCAAAGAGAATTGGAGAAATTATCCAAGCTTGATCTCCAAGGAAGAGCTCTAATTTGTATGCATGGAATGGTAAGGCTTAGAATAGATTTAACACTCTTAAAACCCTACTAACTGAGCTTAAAATGACGTAGTTTAGGACTTAGGAGCCTAGAAATTATGAAAATTCCCTTAATGGTTCAAAAGAAAATCTCATACTGCCAGAAATGACAAGTCATTTGACGAGTCGTTAGGAAAATCAAGGGTCGTTTGCAAACTCGTTAGGCAAATGACGAGTCGTTTGCTTAATCCGTGAAGTACGCTGGAATTTTCCAATGATGCTCAAACCACGGGTCACTTAACAACCCGTTAGGAAAATGATGAGTCACTTACTGACTTGTTAGGGGATATTCCTATCTTCACAAATGATAGGTGCTTTGCCGACTCGTTAGCAAGATGACAAGTCACTTAACGACCCATTAGGCAAATGACAAGTCACTTAACGACTCGTTAGGCAAATGATGAGTCATTTGTTGACTCGTTAGGGGATATTCTGATCTTTACAAATGACAGGTGATTTGCTGACACGTTAGAAAGATGATGAGTCACTCAATGACTCATTAGGCAAACGACGAGTTATTTTACGACTCGTTCTGAGCCTTGGTGCAGAAAATCCTATTTTCTCCATTTCAACTCCTGGGTCTGATTTTAGGATTTTTGATGCATTACACTAAGACGGTTAATGGATTAATTGTGTGACTTATATTGTCTAGGTATACATCAAAGCTCTATGGTTCAAAGACATCAAAACTACTGATTGACCGAGTATATCAAATATATGTTCACTATGGAAAATTCAAGAGGAAACCTACTTATTCAGATACAATTAATTCTTCTTACTAATCACACAGTTTTTCATGCATATTAAATTTTTTACATAGCCATTCCCCATTAATGTGGGGAATTGTTGGAGTTAAGTGATGGGTGTGAATTGGGAAATGGAGGAAAATAAATTGGAGGGAAGAGAAATTTGAAATTTCCTTTAAGCTCTTTTTATAAAAGGAACTTTGTCACACATTGGTAGGGAAAAGGAAAATGTGTTATGTTTATATTTAGAAGAACACTTCTAACTAATATGGAGTTGAGAAGAATGACTCCCTTCGCGCCGTCGTCGTCACTCAGCTTGGCTTCAGCTTCAAATTTGGATTTGGATTTGGTCAAATGATCTGATTGATTGATATATTTTTTGGACCAAATATATTTAAAATCTAAATTGACTATTTTGCGCAACTAGAAGTGTCTTCCTTGGACCAGCGAACCGCGGATCATCACCTACATTTCGTTGGTGCTAGCGCAAAACACGTTGAAGGATTCTGTGTTTGAATCGATGTACCGCGAGTCTTTACCTGTGAAATGCAGGTGCCAACACAGAATTACCTAAGAGATTCTATGATATACCGGCGTTGCATCGGCGGGCCACAAATCCTCACCGGCGAAACGCCGGCTCTAGCACAAGCCAGACTAAAATATTTTTTTTCCAAACAGTAATAATTCTGAAAAGACACCTTCTGAACAGGTGTTTTCACACCAGTTAACTTTAGTTCTTTGGCTATAAATAAAGGCCTTTTACCTTCATTTTTGAAGTACTTTTATGAGAATTTTCTAGAAAATTTAGAAATCATTCTAGATATTTTGAAAAACCAAAATTCGAGTCTATTGTGTGATTCGTTACCATTCTTTAAGTTCGATGAAGTTCTTGGTATTTGAGGTACTGCTACACTATTAACCGGTTAATCTATTTTATTCTAGGAGGAAGTAATCCAAATACCCCGAGTACAGAGAGGGGATAAAATTTCTTAAGGAGACACAGTGAATTCTGCAGACTCATATATTACTCATTTTCTTTGTCTTTTACATATTTGAACACAGGAAAATAAAAAGCTTAAGGAATTTAAATTTGGTATATATTTTCTGTCTTCTTCTATATTCTAATTTTGGAGACTAAAATCTTTTTTATTTTCTACTTCATTGTTGGAGATTAAAATCTTCGAATTTTCTACTCGCGTTGAGATTCAAATCCTTAAGATTTTCTACTCACTGTGATTGTTGGTTTGAAGATTTAAAAACTTTTCCAAGTAAATCTAAATGTTGACAATTTGGTTTGAAGATATAGAAACTTCACCGATTACTCAGTTTAGTTTTGTCAAAAGTTTCTCGACTTGAAGAAATAGAATCTTTATCAATTGCTAAATTTTGTTGTTATTGTTTAACAGATATGACAGGAACAACTGACTCTATTCTTGCCTCTACAAGCAATGGAATCTCCTCCATCTGTGCTGTGCAAGAACCAGCTCCGGCAAAAAAGCCCAGAGAGTTTTCTGGCATAAACTTCAAACATTTGCAGTAGAAGATATTCTTCTATCTAACCACATTAAATATGATGGCAAAATTTACTAATATAAAGCAATACTTGTAGTCAAAGGGTTTATAAAAAAAGAAGGTCTTGATTACTTTGATACGTACTCCCCGGTAAGCAGAATTATATCCATTCGGGTGTTAATAGAGTTAGCCGCCATATACGGTCTTGAAATCCATCAAATGGATGTGAAAACAACCCTTTTAAATGGAGATTTGGAGGAAGCAATTTACATGGAACAACCAAAAGGGTTTGTAGTTCCTGAAAATGAAAAGAAGGTGTGCCGACTTGTAAAGTCCTTGTATGGACTAAAACAAGCACCCAAACAATGGCATGCAAAATTTGACCAGACTATATTGTCAAATGGTTTCAAGATTAATGCGTGTGATAAATGTGTTAACTTTAAGAACTCTCGAAATCAAATCGTCATTGTTTTCCTATATATGGATGACATGTTGATAATGAGTAACGACATTGCCAGCATAAATGCTACAAAGCGCATTCTTGATAGTAAAATTGAGATGAAATATCTAGGAGTTGCTAACTTGATATTGGGGATTAAGATCCACAAAACTCCTGAAGGTCAAGCATTGTCTCTGTCTCATTATATCCAAACAATACATGAAAAATTTAAGTGTTTTGATTTCAAAATTGCAAAGACACCAATTGATGTGAATATTTCTCTTTCTAAGAACAAAGGTGAAAGTAAGTCTCAATTGGATTATGCAAGGGTATTAGGAAGTTTGATGTACATCATAAACTGTACACGACCATATATAGCTTGTGCAATAAGTAAGCTTAGTCGATACATAAGCAATCCAAATTAGAGTCATTGGATAGCTACGAAACGAGTTTTAGGGTATTTAAAACATACTCAAAACTTTGCTTTGCATTACAACAAGTATCCATTGGTTGTTGAAGGATATTGTAATGCAAATTGGATCACCGGATCAACTGAATTTAAATCCACAAGTGGATATGTGTTTACCATTGATGAAGGAGCAGTATCTTGGAAGTCATACAAACAAACATGTACTGATCTCTCTACAATGGAGTCTGAATTCATAGATTTAGACGAGGTTGGTGAAGAACTTGAATGGCTCAGGAATTTCCAAGAGGACATTCCATTCTAGCCCAAATCGTTGGCCCCAATATGTATATATTGTGACAGCCAAGCGACATTCAGATGGGATGGAAGTGTAATGTATAATGGAAAGTATCGTCACATAAGACAGAGACATAACACTATTAGACAACTACTCTCTAGTGGAATTATCACAATTGACTACGAAAGTCAAGAGATAATTTATCGGATCCACTTACAAAAGGCCTAACTAGAGAGGCCGCTGAAAGATCATTAAAGGGAATGGGACTATGGCCAAGGACAATTCATCATGGCGGTAACTCTACCTAGAAGACTAGAGATCCCAAGATCTAGGTTCAAGGAGATCAAACAAAGTTATTGATCACGGTTCAACATTGTCAAAATAACTTTTGGTCCATTCTCGTGATAAGACAATGTTCAGTAACAAGGATAAAGCATTAAAGACTTTTTAATAATTTCTAAGTTTAACACGGAGTATGTCAAATGGTGTATCTACGGGATAAACATTTAGGAATCACCTATATAAGTGTGAAGTGTAAGCCGCTACAAGGAGAATTCTGTAAGGCAAATTCTCTACGCACTTATGAAATCAGGCAGTGTTCATGGATAAAACGAGCAAAAAAATGATAACCTACGATGGTGAAATGATTAATTATGTTTCTTATGTTGTCTAGGTATACATCAAAGTTCGACCGTTCAAAGATATCAAATCTACCGGTTGACCGAGTATATTCGATATATGTTCACTGCAGAAAGTACAAGGGGAAACCTACTTATCTAGATGCAATTAAATCTTACTTATGGATCACGCAGTTTTTCATACATATAACGTTTTTTGTATTGCCATTCTCCATTCATGTTGGGGATTGTTGGAGTTAAGTGATGGGTGTGAGTTTGGAAATGGAGGAAAAATAAATTCGAGGGAAGAGAAATTTCAAATTTCCTTTAAGCTCTTTTTGTTAAAGGAACTTTTTCCACATTGGTATAGAAATAGGAAATGTGTATGCTTATATTCAGAAGCATATCTTCTAACTAATAAAGAGTTGAGAAGAAGGTCTCCCCTTGCATCGTCGTCATTGCTCGGCTCGGCTTCGGCTTCGGATTTGGATTTGGATTTGGATTTGGATTTGGATTTGGACTTGGATTTGGTCAAATAATCTGATTGATTGATATATTTTTTGGACCAAATTTATTTAAAATTATAACACCTTGGAAGTCCTAGAGATCAAACCCCGGAGTTAGAATAAGCTCAGCAGAAACGTCAGCAGAAATGTCAGCAGAAATTTGCCTCAGAACGAGTCAAGGAACAACTCGTTAGGAGAGCTAACGGGTTGTGGTTTGACCCATGATGAACTGTAAGGAGGGGATGGCAACCCAGTGGCCACGGACGACCTGACGAGTCATCTTGCCTGGCAACGACTCGTTAGGATGGTCGTTGGGTGGTGAAGGGTTGAAGTCGTGAAGTGTTATCCAGTGTACTTGACGGGTGTATTTGACAAGTCGTTAGAGGAAGCAATGACTCATCATGTTAATCGTGATTTGAGGAAGCTGAAGCTCTGAATCTATTTTCTAGTGCACTTGACGAATGGGTCTAGCGAGTTGTTGGGTGGACTAACGACTCGTTTACGTTGGTCGTGGTTTGAAGAATTATAAAACTGTGTGAATTTTCCAGTGTGCTTAATGGGTGAGATGACGAGTCGTTGGATGGGACGACGACTCGTTACATGAGTCATGACTCCAGATTCGGGAATTTTTCCTGTTTTCTCCGCGGGCATTTTTGTAAACTCCTGTGCTTTTAACTTTTAAACTACGTCATTTTGTATATTGTTTGGGACGTTTTTAAGGGTTTATACAATCCTAAACCCTCATTCTCTCAAGATATCTCTCAAGCTCTTCTTCTTCCTCTCCTCTCAAGATTCAAGAGCTTCACCAAGGTGCTCAGCAAGCTTCAAGGGAAATTTCGAGTTGGGTCTCTCTACCAGGTATGCGAGTTTTTTGAACAAGGATGCTCTTCCATCCTTGTGCCCCAAAATGTTTTCATTTATAATGCCCAATTTCTACTATTCTAGAAGATGCACGACCTAGGGTTTTAAATTGATGGTGAATCCTCCTACAACTCTTTAAATTTCAAGATCCATTGTGACTATGAGATAAGTATGGAGTAAAATGATTGGGTTATCTTGAATTATGTGTTCTGTGATGAAATGTGTGGAGTTATGAAATATTATTCATGAATGATTAGAGTTTTAAATAAGTCTTTTGTCATTGTTCATTCAATTATCACAATTCCCTTACATTCATGTTTAATATGTGACGATTATATGATTACCCATGAGAATTTTAATATGTCAATGATAGACGTGATGCGATTAAATTAGAGTTCATGGACTTGAAATAATTGAAAGTAAAATATTCATGTCCCTATGTCTTGATGGAATTAATTAGGTAAGAAGTAAGTTTATGATAATGGCTTATCTAATGCATTCTTATCATGAATTGGAATAAATCATGAAATGGGTCTTATGAAACAAAGATGCACACTCCCCATATGATTTTGTTGTACATGCTGAAATATGAGTAAGCACATAGCTTCCTCTAAATATAGATTATATGAATCAATATATGTCTGTTAAAGTATGAGTTGAATGTATGAGTCATGAATGTCTCTATGATACAGGCTGATTAATATGAAGCTGGAATTTAACGATGAGAAAGTAGTATGCTTGATGTGAAACCAAAGATGCTCATTAATGTTGGACCTATGAAAAAATGCTAGTATGGCTCCATATGATAAGAGTTAAGATGATAAAGCACGAGAATGATAGTTCCCGAATGTTTGGCTTGTTGTTAGTAGAAATTAGCCCCCAGTCCTTTTGAAATGAATGATGTATGAAGAAAGCAGAGGATGTTCATGTTTCTAACTAGCTGCAGTAGTATAGACCAGATATATATAATGTTAGGCCAGTACCTCTCAGATTCTAGCACAAGTCGGGATCCTCAATATTAAAGAGTGACTCCCTAGCATCAATCGGGATCCTCAATAGTAGAGAGTGACTCCCTAGAATCAGTCGGGATCCTCCATAGTAGAGAGTGGCTCCCTAGAATCAGTCGGGATCCTCCATAGTAGAGAGTGACTCCCTAGTACAATCGGGATCCTCCATAGTAGATAGAGACTCCCTTAATGATGATATCAGTATGATTCAGTCTTGCATGACCCAGCTTTCAGATTATAATGGCTTAATAATATGATGATCAGTCTCAGTTATAAGTAATGATTCAGTATAGTATGTGCTACTAATTTCCGATTTGGCACTTATTATGTGTTCAGAATTTTACCCTTATGCATGAGTTCGAAGATGTTTTATAAATGAGATTCAAAAAGAAGTTCCATGTATGTATCTGTGTATATGAATCATAAAGCATGTGAATAGCATGATGAGGCAGTTATGTTGATGTATTTGATTAAATCCTTATCGTATATTTGTTTTATTTAATTTTTATGTTATCCCGCATTATCAGTACATTTCAAGTATTGACCGTACGCCTTTTGCGCTATATCATTTTAGGATATAGATTCAGGTTTCCAGACTCAGCCTCGTGGTTGGATACACTTCATCCCTATTCAGCAGCTCTTGGTGAGTCTTCATCCTCCGAGGATGTGATTATGTTCATATTTTCTTATGTTTTCAGTTTTCATACTTTAGGAGTTAGCTGGGGGTTTGTCCCAGCAATTCATCAATTTAGTAGAAGACTTTCAGACTTGTCTAGATAGATTCAGCGTTGTATCTAAGTGTTATTAACTTGTCTTTATGGTTTATATTAGGTTCATGTTATTAGCTTCCGCTTATTTATGTTGTTAGTCATTCTCAAGTTAAGTGTATGCTATAATGCCATGGGTCGACTTGGAGCCTCTGGGGGTTCCTTGTCCCGTGTTACGACCAGGGTGTGAACTCAGGTCATTTCAATCTTGGTATCAGAGCAGAGGTTTACAGTGTCCTAGGATATCTTAAAGCCGCATTAAGTAAAGTCTTTTTCATCGGTGTGAAGCGCGCCGCACTTATGACGAGGAGGCTATGAGACGTTCTAGGAATGTTCCCTTTCTTCATGATTCTTATCGTGCGTAGAGTATGAAGCTATAAACAGTTCCTCCCTCTAACTCCTGCTTCACGCGCTCACAGATAATGCCTCTTAGATGAGCAAATGGAAGGAGAAATGGTAATGATCGCCAGCAGGCACCACCAGCCTCAGCGAACTCGAGGGACGACCATGTTACCCATGTTGAGTTCCAGTAAACTCTTAATATGTTGGCACAGGCCATAACCACCCATATTAATCAGCAAGCAATGGACCGTATTACCCAGAATGGAAATGTAGCGGGGACAAGGGTGAGAGATTTTCTTCGAATGAATCCACCCAAGTTTTTTGGAGTCAAAGGTAGAAGAGCACCCGTATGAGTTCTTGGAAGAGATTTAGAAGATCACCCACATCATGGGGGTGACGGGAATTGAAAGCTTGGACTTAGCCTCCTACCAGCTAAAAGAAGTTTCTTACATTTGGTTTTGTAAGTGGAAGGATAGTCGAGGGATTGGAGTAGGCCTCGTGAGTTGGGATGAATTTAAAACCGCGTTCCTGGATAGGCTTTTCCCTAGAGATTTAAGAGAGGCTAAGGCGGCAGAATTCATCAACCTGAAACAGAATGACATGACAGTACAAGAGTACACATTGGAATTTACCCGACTATCCAAGTATGCGCCGGAGATTGTAGCGGACCATAGGGCCCAAGTGAGCAGGTTCGTGAATGGAGTGTCAAACTCCTTGATTAAAGGGTGCAGGACTGCCATGTGGTGCAGGGATATAGACTTCTCACATTTGGTGATATTTGCGCAACAAATGGAGGCGTAGGAAGTAAAGGAAAAGGAGAGAGAGACCAAGAGGGCCAAGAGAGGAAATTTAGAGTCCTCTTCGCCAAGGACGAGTGGTGGACACCGCCCATTTTCTCAGCACAGGTCGGCAACCCCAGCATTTTCAACAGTCAGTGCCCCATACAGACCTAGAGTAATGGGGATCACGTATACCATGTGTGCCAGTTATGGGCAGCACCACTTGGGAGAGTGTATGGCTGGGTCAGATGTTTGTTTCTAGTGTGGCCAGTCAGTACATAAGCACCGGGGATGCATAGCGGCAAAGGGAGGCAAAGTAGGTCCTCGACCATTTCTTGGGCCCCATAGCTCATCCATTTCCGTAGGATGCAGTATATAGCCCAGATGGCGGACATCATCAAGATCGCTCCCATGCCAACACAGCACACAAGGATAAAGGCAAGTCACCAGTAGTGGCCATAGGTATGTTGTAAGTTTTGTATTATCCCTTATATCATGTCAGCCTAGTATTGAATAAGAAGCCCTGTTGTGATTGCAAGAAGAGATTGTCGACGGGTAATGTGAATAGTTGTTAGTGTGAGGTTTGTAGTGAAGGTTAGCGGTGGAAGAGAAGCTAGGAGTTTTGAAATTGGCTTGACCTTAAGGAAGATTCAGGAGTCTTAGAATGATGACTACAAGCTAAGGGGGAGATAGAGAGTATGCATAGTAAGTCAGACCTTAAGGGTGCTCATAAAGAAGTTTTAGCCTTAGAAATGTAGTATATCGATCCCTTCAAGGTTCAGATAATTTCCCTTGTGATACAGTTGAAGTTTAAGTGATGTCCATTCCTATATGCAGATTCCCCAAGGTTTAGAAGTAACGGCTTCTGACAGTTATGCCAGTCTTTCTCTATAAGTTCTTTACCTCATTTTCATGTTATGAATCAGTTATGTGTGTTAATTTATGTTTTCCAATTTGGTCAGCTCAAACTCAGTCTTTAGAAGTTGTTTATTAACTCAGTAGAGTCGGATTATCTTTTGTGTATGCTCAGTTTTAGATGTCGGGAATAACTCATGCTCATGAATTCCCTACCCTTGATTAGATTTGATATCGTGAATGTTAGCTTAGTATCAAGACGAAATTCGAGAATGAGGCATCTTCCTGTATCAGTTATGTGCCAGATAAAAAGAGGAAAGGATTTTCTTTCAAGTGTTATGTTTAGTTCTATGTTGGTCTCATGTTCTTCGGTTTCCGTTGTGCCATGGTATGCATGTTAGATGTGGATATTTAGATTTGTAGCATAGGGTTGGTTCGAGTCAGATACTCCGTTGATGTTTAGTTGTGATTGATTGGTATTTGAATATCGATTTCGTCTCTATCTTCTTAGTATGTTCAGCCAACATTCTAGAACGAATGTTCCCAAAGGGGAGATATTTTAACACCCCAGAAGTCCTAGAGATCAGACCCTAGAGTTAGAAGAAGCTCAGCAGAAAAGTCAGTAGAAATTTGCCTCAGAACGAGTCAGGAAACGACTCGTTAGGAGACCTAACGGGTTGTAGTTTGACCCGTGATGAACTATAAGGAGGGGATGGCAAGCCCAGTGGCCACAGACGACTTGACGAGTCGTCTTGCCTGGCAATGACTCGTCAGGTTGGTCGTTGGGTGGTGAAGAGTTGAACTCGTAAAGTGTTATCCAGTGTACCTGATGGGTGGACTTGACGAGTCGTTAGAGGAAGCAACGACTCGTCATGTTAATAGTGAGTTGAGGAAGCTGAAGCTCTGAAGTTATTTTCCAGTGCACTTGACGAATGGGTTTAACGAGTAGTTGGGTGGAGTAACAACTCGCTACGTTGGTCATGTTTTGAAGAAAGATAAAACTGTGTGAATTTTCCAGTGTGCTTAAAAGGCGAGATGATGAGTCTTTGGATGGGACAACAACTCGTTATGTGAGTCATGACTCCAAATTAGGGAATTTTTTTCAGTTTTCTCAAAGGGCATTTTTGTAAAATTCCATGCTTTTAACTTTTAAACTACATCATTTTGTATATTATTTAGGACGTTTTTAAGGGTTTCTACAATCCTAAACCCTCATTCTCTCAAGATATATCTCAAGCTCTTCTTCTTCCTCTCCTCTCAAGATTCAAGAACTTCACCAAGGTGCTCATCAAGCTTCAAGGGAAATTTCAAGTTGGGTCTCTCTACCAGGTATGCGGGTTTTTCAACAAGGCTACTCTTCCATCCTTGTGCCCCAAAATGTTTTCATTTAAAATTCCCAATTTCTACTATTCTAGAAGATGCATGACCTAGGGTTTTAAATTGACGGTAAATCCTCCTACAACTCTTTAAATTTCAAGATTCGTTGTGACTATGAGATAAGTACAGCGTAAAATGATTGGGTTATCTTGAATTATGTGTGGGTGATGAAAAGTGTGGAGTTATGAAATATTCTTCATGAATGATTAGAATTTTAAATAAGGCTTTTGTCATTGTTCATTCAATTATCACAATTCCCTTGCATCCATGTTTAATATGCGACGTTTATATGATTACCCATGAAAATTTGAATATGTCAATGATAGATGTGATGAGATTAAATTAGAGTTCATGGACTTGAATAATTGAAAGTAAAAATATGCATGTCCCTATGTCTTGATGGAATTAGTTGGGTAAGAAGTAAATTTATGATAATGGCTTATCTAATGCATTCTTATCATGAATTGGAATAAAGCATGAAATAGATCTTATGAAACAAAGATGCACACTTCCCATATGATTTTGTTGTACATGTTGAAATATGAGGCTGAAATATGAGTAAGCACATAGCTTCCTCAAAATCTAGATTGTATGACTCAATATATGCCTGTTACAGTAACAGTTGAATGTATGAGTCATGAATGTCTCTATGATACATGTTGATTAATATGAAGCTGAAATTTAACGATGAGAAAGTGGTATGCTTAATGTGAAACCAAAGATGCTCATTAATGTTGGACCTATGAAAAAATGCTAGGATGTCTCCATGATAACAAAGCATGAGAATGATAGTTCTCTAATGTTTGGCTTGTTGTTAGTAGAAATTAGCCCCCAGTCCTTTCGAAATGAATGATGTATGAAGAAAGCAGAGGATGTTCATGTTTCTGACTAGATGCAGTAGTATAGACCAGATATATATAATGTCAAGCCAGTACCTCTCAGATTCTAGCATCAGTTGGGATCCTCAATAGTAGAGAGTGACTCCCTAGCATCAGTCGGGATCCTCAATAGTAGAGGGTGACTCCCTAGCATTAGTCGGGATCCTCAATAGTAGAGAGTGACTCCCTAGCATCAGTCAGGATCCTCAATAGTAGAGAATGACTCCCTAGCATCAGTTGGGATCCTCCATAGTAGAGAGTGGCTCCCTAGTATCAGTCCGGATCCTCTATAGTATAGAGTGACTCTCTAGTGTAGTCGGGATCCTCCATAGTAGATAGAGACTCCCTTAATGATGATATCAGTATGATTCAGTCTTGCATGACCCAGCTTTCAAATTATAATGGCTTAATAATATGATGATCAGTCTCAGTTATAAGTAATGATTCAGTATAGTATGTGCTACAAATTTCAGATTTGGCACTTATTATATGTTCAGAATTTTACCCTTATGCATGAGTTCTAAGATGTTATACAAATGAGATTCAAAAAGAAGTTCCGTGTATGTATCTGTGTATGTGAATCATAAAGCATGTGAATAGCATGATGAGGCAGTTATGTTGAGGTATTTGATTAAATCCTTATCGTATATTTGTTTTATTTAATTTTTATGTTATCCCTCATTATCAGTACATTCCAAGTACTGGTCGCATGCCTTTTGCGCTATATCATTTTAGGATATAGATTCAGGTTTCCAGACTCAGCCTTGTGGTTAGATACGCTTCATCCCTATTCAGCAGCTCTTGGTGAGTCCTCATACTTTGAGGACGTGATTACGTTCATATTTTCTTATGTTTTCAGTTTTCAGACTTTAGGAGTTAGTTGGGGGCTTGTCCCAACAACTCATCAGTTTAGTAGAAGGCTTTTAGACTTGTCTAGATAGATTCAGTGTTATATCTAAGTGTTATTAAATTTTATTTTGGGTTTATATTAGATTCATGTTATTAGCTTCTTCTTTTTTATGTTGTTAGTCATCTCATGTTAAGTGTATGCTATGATAATGCCATAGGTCGACTTGGAGCCTCTGGGGGGTTCCTTGTCCCATGTAACGGCCAAAGTGTGAACTTAGGTCATGACAAAAATCCAAGTTGACTATTTCGCACAACTAGAACTGACAGCCTTGGACAACCGAATTTCGGATAGTCATCTGCATTTTCGTCGGTGCTAGTGCAGAACTTGCTGATAGATTCTATGTTTGAATCGGCGAACTGCAGGTCTTCACCTGTGAAACACCGGTACCAGCACAGAATTTCCCGACATATTCTATAATAGACTGGTGTTGCACCAAGGAGTCGCGAATCCTCACTGGAGAAGCACCGGTTCCAGCGCAACTCAGGCCGAAATATTTTTTCCCAAACGGTAATAATTTCGAACAGACACCTTCTGAACAAGTGTTTTCACACCAATTAACTTCAGTTCTTTGGCTATAAATAAAGGCCTTTTGTCTTCACTTTAGAAGTACTTTTCCAAGACTTTTGCTAGAAAATTTAGAAATTATTCTGCATATTTTGAAAAACCAAAATTTGAGTCTATTGTGTAATTCGTTACCATTCTTTAAGTTTGGCGAAGTTCTTAGTGTTTGAGGTGCTGCTACGCTATTAACAGGTTAATCCGTTTTATCCTGGGAGGAAGTAATTCAAAAACCTCGAGTATAGTGAGGGGATTAAATTTCTTAAGTACACACAATGAATTCTGTAGACTCGGCTATTACTCATTTTCTTTTTCTTACATATTTGAATACAGAGAAACAACAAGATAAAGGAATTTGAATTTGATTAATATTTTCTGTCTTCATCTATTTCCTAGATTTGGAGACCAAAATCTTTGTAGTTTTCTACTCCATTGTTGGAGACTAAAATCTCCAAATTTTCACCTCCCGTAGAGATTAGTATCCTTGAGATTTTCTACTCACTGTGATTGCTGGTTTGAAGATTTAAAAAAACTTCACCAAGTGAATTTGATTATTTATAATTTGGTTTGAAGATATAGAAACTTCACCGATTACTCAATTTAGTTCTGTCAAAAAGTTTTTAGATTTGAAGAAATAGAATCTTCATCGAATGCTAACTTTTGTTGTTTTTATTTAATAGATATGACAGGAACAACTGACCCCATGCTTGCCTCATCAAGCAATGGAATCTTCTCTACTCGTGTTGTGAAAGCACCGGCTTCGGCAGAAAAGTCTGAAAAGTTTTCTAGCATCGACTTCAAACGTTGGCAGCAGAAGATGTTTTTCTATCTGACCACGTTATGTCTGTAGAAGTTCATTAAGGAGGATAATTTTGTTCTTCCGGAATCAACTCCCGAATATGAATGGTTCTTGGTGATTGAGGCTTGGAAGCACTCAGATTTTTTGTGCAAGAACTATACCCCTAGCGGATTGGAGGATGATCTGTATACGTATACAGCAATGTGGATACTTCTAAAGAACTCTGGGATGCGCTAGAGAAGAAGTACAAATGGAAGATGCCGGTTTAAAGAAATTTGTTGCAGCCAAGTTTCTGGACTACAAAATGATAGACAGTAAGCCTGTTATCACACAAGTCAAAGAGCTGCAAGTGATAATTCACGATCTTCTTGCTGAAGGTATAATTCATACTAATGCTTTTATCTAAAGTAATAATTATGGTGCTAATAATGAGTTGTTCAATGAAGGTTCGATCATCAATGAAGCTTTTCAAGTTGCAGCCATGATTGAAAAGCTACCTTCTTTGTGGATGAACTTTAAGAATTATTTAAAGCACAAGCGTAAGGAGATGAAGCTTGAAGATCTTATTGTTCGATTGAGAATCGAAGAAGATAAAAAAGCAGCTGAAAGGAAGGTAAGGGGAAACTAATTAGTTATGGTGGCAAATATTGTTGAGACCACTCCATCTAACCCCAAAAAGAGGAAGAATCCTTCTTGGCCTAAAAATTTTCCTAGTAAGAAGAAATCCAAAGGAAACTGCCACAACTATGAAAAGATTGGACAGAAGTTTGTTGAATGTCATGCTCCAAAGAAAAGAAAGCAAAAGGGACAAGCTAATATGGTTGAAAGAACCATGAAAATTGATTACGTGCTATGGTGTCTAAATGCAACCTAGTGGGAAACCCCACGGACTGGTGACTTGACTCTGGAGCCATTCGACATGATTGTATTGTCAGAGAAGCATTTGCTTCCAATGCCCCTGCTGGACGCAATGATACCATGTATACAGAAAACTCTTCATCAGCCAAGATTGAAGGCTAATGAAAAATATTTATGAAAATGACATCCGGCAAGGTGGTGACTCTCAATAATGTCTGTCATGTTCAGAAAATGAGGAAGAATTTAGTTTCTGCTAGTGTTCTCATCAAGATTAAGTGCGTTCTTATTTGAAATCATACTATAAAAAATAAGAATAATGTGTTTATAGGAAAAGGTTACCTAACTCAGAGCCTTTTCAAACTGAATGTAATTGTTGTTGAAAGCAATAAGTTACAACTTTTTCAAACTTGATTGAGTCGAATGATTTATGGCATTCCTATTTGGGACATGTCAGTTATAAAACCTTTTATAAAATTATCAATTTGGAATTATTATCAAAGTTTCAATGTAATCAATCAAAATGTCAAATTTGTGTTTAATCTAAGTATGTTAAATATCCTTATAAGTCAGTTGAAAGGAATTCAAGTCCCTTAGACTTAATTCACATAGATATTTATGAAATGAAGTCAATACAATCTAGCTGTGGAAAGAAGTATTTCATAACTTTTATTGACAATACTACGCATTACTATTATGTTTACTTACTCAAAAGTAAAGACGAAGAAATTGAAGCATTCAGGAATATAAAAGTGAAGTTGAAACACAACTTAACAAAAAGATCAAAATGATAAGGAGTGATCGGGGCGGCGAATATGAATCTCCTTTTTAAGAAATATGTTTGGAATATGGAATTATTCATTAAACAACTTCCCCTTACTTGCCACAACCTAATGGGATTGCGGAAAGGAAAAATAGAACATTAAAAGAGATGATAATTGCTCTATTGATAAGTTCTAGTTTACCCCAGAACTTGTAGGAGGAAGCTATTCTTACGGCTAGCAGAATACTCAATCGAGTTCCCCATAGCAAAACACCATCCATTCCATACAAAAAATGGAAAGGAAGAAACCCTAACCTTGAATACATGAAAGTGTGAAGGTGTTTGGCTAAGGCACAAGTTCCTAAACCCAAAAGGGTTAACATAGGACCAAAAATCGTTGATTGTGTTTTCATAGGATATGCTACAACTAGTAAATCACATTGATTTTTTTGTTTCATAAATCAGTAAATCCCGACATTCATGTTAATATGGTAATGGAATCAAACAATGTTGAATTCTTTAAAAACATATATATGTATAAATAGAATTATGAGTCCTCTAGCAAAGGATCTAAATGATCTCAGGAAGAGACAAACAAAAGAGTTCCTAATGAGGGAAATCCAAGACATAGCAAATGTCAAAGGACTTCTACTTCCTTTGGACCTGATTTTCTAACATTTTTGTTGGAAATGAGCCTCAAACTTTTCAAGAAGCTAATTCTTCGGAAGCTCAATATTGAAAAGAGGCAGTCAATAGTGAAATTGAATCCATAATAAATAAACATGCATGGGAATTGGTTGACCTTCCTCCTGGGAAAAAACCATTAGGTTGTAAATGGATTTTCAAAAGGAAAGTTGATGGCACTATTGACAAATATAAAGAAAGACTTATAGTCAAAGGGTTTAGACAAAAAGAAGGTCTGAATTACTTTGATACGTACTCGCCGGTAACCAGAATTACATCCATTTAGGTGTTAATAATGTTAGTATCCGTATACGATCTTCAAATCCATAAATGGATATGAAAACAGCCTTCTTAAAGGGAGAATTGGAGGATGAAATTTACATGGAACAACCTACAGGGTTAGTAGTTCTTGAAAATGAAAAGAAGGTGTGCCGACTTGTAAAGTACTTGAACGGACTAAAACAAGCACCCAAACAATGGCATACAAAATTTTACTAGACTATGTTGTCAAAGGTTTCTAGATTAATGAGTGTGATAAATGTGTTTACATTAAGAACACTCAAAATCAAGTCGTCGTTTTTTGCCTATATGTGGATGACATGTTGATAATAAGTAACGACATTACTAACATAAATGCCACCAAGCGCATGCTTGCTAGTAAATTTGAGATGAAAGATCAAGGAGTTTCTAACTTGATATTGGGGATTAAGATCCACAAAACTCCTGAAGGTCTAGCATTATCTCAGTCTCATTATATCCAAACAATACTTGAAAAAATTTAAGCATTTGGATTTCAAAATTGCAAAGACACCAATTGATGTGAATCTTGCTCTTTCTAAGAGCAAAGGTGAAAGTAAGTCCCAATTGGACTATGAAAGGGTATTGGGAAGTCCGATGTACATTATGAATTGTACACGAGTAGATGTAGCATGTGCGATAAGTAAACTTAGTCGATACACAAGCAATCCCAATCAGAGTCATTGGATGGCTATGAAATGAGTTTTAAGGTATTTAAAACTTACTCAAAACTTTGCTTTGAATTACAACAAGTATCCAACGGTTGTTGAAGGATATTGTGATGCAAATTGGGTCACCAGATCAACTAAAACTATATCCACAAGTGGATATGTGTTTACATTAGTGGAGGAGCAGTGTCTTGGAAGTCATCCAAAAAAACATGTCTTGTTCGCTCGACAATGGAGTCTGAATTCATAGGTTTAGACAAGGATGGTTAAGAAGCTGAATGGCTCAGGCATTTCCTAGAGGACATTACATTTTGGCCCAAACTATTGGCACCAATATGTATACTTTGTGATAGCCAAACGGCATTCAGATGGGATAGAAGTGTAATGTATAATGGAAAGTATCGTCACATTAGACGGATACATAACACTATTAGACAACTACTCTCTAGTGGAATTATCACAATTAACTATGTAAAGTGAAGAGATAATTTATCGGATCCACTTACAAAAGGCCTAACTAGAGAGGTCACTGAAAGATCATTAAAGGGAATGGGACTATGGCCAAGGACAATTCATCATGGCAGTAACTCTACCTAGAAGACTAGAGATCCCAAGATCTAGGTTCAAGGAGATCAAACAAAGTTATTGATCACGGTTCAACATTGTCAAAATAACTTTTGGTCCATTCTCATGATGAGACAATGTTCAGTAACAAGGATAAAGCATTAAAGAATTTTTAATAATTTCTAAGTTTAACACGGGGTATGTCAAATGGTGTATCTACGGGATAATCATTTAGGAACCACCTATATAAGTGTGAAGTGTAAGCCTCTACAAGGAGAATTCTGTAAGGCCATTCTCTACGCACTTATGAAACCAGGCAATGTTCATGGCTGAAACAAACAAAAAAATGAGAACCTAAGACGGTTAATGGATTAATTGTGTGACTTATGTTGTCTAGGTATACATCGAAGCTCGACGGTTCAAAGATATCAAATCTACCGATTGACTGAGTATATCCGATATATGTTTACTATGAAAAGTTCAAGGGGAAACCTACTTATCTAGATGCAATTAATTCTTACTTACGAATCACGCAATTTTTCATGCATATATAAAAACATTTATATAACCATTCCCCATTCATGTGGGAGATTGTTGGAGTTAAGTGATGGGTGTGAATTGAAAATGGAGGGAAATAAATTATAGGGAAGAGAAACTTGAAATTTCCTTTAAGCTCTTTTTGTAAAAGGAACTTGGTCCCACATTGGTAGGAAAAAAGGAAAATGTATATGCTTATATTGAGAAGCATATATTCTAACTAATAATGAATTGAAAAGAAGGTCTCGCCTCGCGCCATCATAGTCGCTCCACTCAGTTTCAGCTTCAGATTTGGATTTGGATTTAGTCAAATGATCTGATTGATTGATATAATTTTTGGACCAAATTTATTTAAAATCCAAATTGATTGTTTTGAGCTACTGGAAGTGTCTACCTTGGACCGGAAAACCGCAGATAGTCACCTGCATTTTGTCGATGCTAGCGCAGAACTTGCTGAAGGATTTTGTGTTTGAATCGACGAACCGCGGGTCTTCACCTGTGAAACGCCAGTGCCAGCATAGAATTTCCTAAGGGATTCTGTGATAGACCGGCGTTGCACCGGCGGGCCGCAAATCTTCAATGGCAAAACGCCAGAACTAACGCTAGTCAGGCCAAAATATTTTTGCCAAAACGGTAATAATTCCGAACAGACACCTTCTGAACAGGTTATTTCACACCAGTTAACTTCAATTCTTTGTTTATAAATAAATACCTTTTTCCTTCATTTTTGAAGTACTTTTTCGAACTTTTGCTAACAAATTTAGAAATCATTCTGCATACTTTGAAAAACAAAATTCAAGTCTATTATGTGATTCGTTAATGTTCTTCGAGTTCGATGAAGTTCTTGGTGTTTTAGGTACTGCTACATCATTAACAGGTTAATCCTTTTTATTCTGGGAGGAAGAAATCCAAAAACCTTGAGTATAGTGAGGGGATTAAATTCCTTAAAGACACATAGTGAATTCTGTGGACTCGGATATTACTCATCTTCTTTGTTTTTACATATTTGATCATACGAAAACAACAAGCTTAAGGAATTTAAATTTGATTAATATTTTCTGTGCTCATCTATTTTCTGGTTTTGGAGACTTAAACCTTTCTAGTTTTCTACTCCATTTTTGGAGATAAAAATCTTCAAAATTTCTACTCCCACTAAGATTAAAATTCTTGTGATTTTCTACTCACTGTTCTTGCTGGTTTGAAGATTTAAAAACTTTACCAAGTAAATCTGATTGTTGATAATTCGGTTTTAAGATATAGAAACTTCACCGATTACTCAATTTAGTTCTGTCAAAAGTTTTTTGATTTGAAGAAATAGAATCTTCATCGATTGCTAACTTTTGTTATTGTTGTTTAACAGATATGACAGGAACAACTGACCCCATGCTTGCTTCAACAAGCAATGGAATCTTCTTCACCCATGTTGTGCAAGCACCGGCTCTAGCAGAAAAGCCCGAAATGTTTTCTGGCATCAACTTAAAATGTTGGCAGCAGAACATGTTCTTCCATCTGAATACATTGTGTCTGTAGAAGCTCATTAAGGAGGATCCTCCGATAGTAACTGAATCAACTCCCGAAAATGAACAGTTCTTGGTGATTGAGGCTTGGAAGCACTCAGATTTTTTGTGCAAGAACTATATCCTGAGCGGATTGGAGGATGATTTGTATAACATATACAGCAATGTGGAGACTTCTAAAGAACTCTAGGATGCGCTAGAGAAGAAGTACAAATGGAAGTTACCAGGTTAAAGAAATTTGTTGCAGCCAACTTTCTAAACTAAAAAATGGTAGATAGCAAGCCTGTTAGCACACAAGTCAAAGAGCTGCAAGTGATAATTCACGATCTTCTTGCTGAAGGCATAATTCATACTAATGCTTTTATCTAAAGTAATAATTATGGTGCTAATAATGAGTTGTTCAATGAAGGTTTGGTCATCAATGAAGCTTTTCAAATTGCAGCCATGATTGAAAAGCTACCTTCTTCATGGATGAACTTTAAGAATTATTTAAAGCACAAGCGCAAGGAGATGAAGCTTGAAGATCATATCGTTCAATCGAGAATCGAAGAAGATAACAAAGCTATTGAAAGGAAGGTACGAGGAAACTCAGCAATTTTGGGGGCAAATATTATTGATACCACTACATATAATCCCCAAAAGAGGAAGAATCCCTCTGGACCAAAGAATTTTCCTAGCAAGAAGAAATTCAAAGAAAACTACCATAACTGTGGAAAGATTGGACACAAGGCTGTTGAATGTCGTGCGCCAAAGAAAGGAAAGCAAAAGGGACATGCTAACATGGTTGAAAGAACTATTGAAATTGATGACTTGCGCATTATGGCGTCTGAAAACAACCTAGTGGAAAACCCCACGGACTGGTGGCTTGACTCTAGAGCCACTCGACATGTTTGTTCTGTCAAAGAAGCATTTGCTTCCTATGCCCCTGTTGGACCCAACGCTACCATGTATATGGGAAACTCTTAAATAGCCAAGATTGAAGGCTATGGAAAAATATTTCTTAAAATGACATTTGGCAAGGTGGTGACTCTCAATAATGTCTGTCATGTCCCAAAAATGAGGAAGAACTTAGTTTCTGCTGGTCTTCTCATCAAGAACAGATATAAGAGTGTTCTTGTTTCAAATCAGACTGTAGTAAGTAAGAATGATGTGTATGTAGGAAAATGTTACCTAACTTAGTGTCTTTTCATACTGAATGTAACTGTTGTTGATAGCATTAAAATTATAGCTTCTTCTTACTTAATTGAGTCGAATGATTTATGACCTTCCTATTTGGGACATGTAAATTATAAAACCTTGCTTAAAATGATCAATTTGAAATTATTGCCAAAGTTTGAATGCAATTAATCAAAATGTCAAATTTGTGTTGAATCTTAGTATGTTAAACATTATCATAAGTTAGTTGAAAGGAATTCAAGTCCCTTAGACTTAATTCAGACAGATATTTGTGACATGAGGTCAATACCATCTCGTGGTGGAAAGAAGTATTTCATAACTTTTATTGATGATAGTATGCGGTACTGCTATGTTTACTTACTCAAAATGAAAGACGAATCAATTGAAGCATTCGGGCAATATAAAAGTGAAGTTGAAACCCCACTTAACAAAAGGATCAAAATGATAAGGAGTGATAGGAGCGGAGAATATGAATCTCCTTTTGAAGAAATATCTTTGGAATATAGCATTATTCATTAAATAACTACCCCTTACTCGCCACAGTCTAATGGGATTGTGGAAAGGAATAACAAAACATTAAAAGAGATGATGAATGCTTTGTTGATAAGTTCTAGTTTACCCCAAAACTTGTGGGGGGAAGCTATCCTTACGGCTAGCAGAATACTCAATCAAGTGCCTCATAAAAAAACACAATCCATTCCATATGAAAAATGAAAAGGAAGAAAGCCAAACCTTGAAATACATGAAAGTGTGAGGGGTGTTTGGCTAAGGTACAAGTTCCTAAACACAAAAGGGTTAAGGTAGGACCTAAAACTGTTGATTGTGTTTTCATAGGATATGCTACATCTATTAAGCATACAGAGTTCTGGTTCATAAATTAGAAAATCTGGACAATCATATTAATACGGTAATGGAATCAGAAAATTCTGAATTCTTTGAAAATATATATTCATATAAACAGAATTGTGAGTCTCTAGCGAAGGATCTAAATGACCTCGGGAAGAGACAAAAGAAAGTGTTCCTAATGTGAAAAATACAAGATGTAGAAAATGTTAAAGGACTTCTACTTCATTTGGACTAGATTTCTAACATTTTTGTTGGAAAATAAGCCTCGAACGTTTTGAGAAGCTATGACTTCTTCGGAAGCTCAATATTTGAAAGAGGCAGTTAATAGTGAACTTGAAGCCATAATAAATAACCATACATGGGAATTGGTTAACTTTCCTCAAGGGCACAAACAATTAGGTTGTAAATGAATATTCAAAAGTAAAGTTAAAGATGATGGCACTATTGACAAAATAAAGTAAGACTTGTAGTCAGAGGGTTTAGACAAAAAGAAGGTCTCTATTACTTTGATACTGTCACAACCCGAACATAGACCCGGATCATAACACAGGACAAGGAACCCCGAGAGGCCCCAAGTCGACCCATGGCATAAGCATATCTAACTTCATTCACGTTAAGCGGAAGACTAAAGATAAAAAATAGCGGAAACGTAAATGTAACATAGCATATCATGACATATGGAATCACTAGACATACATACAAGCTAAGTACTACATGTAGTTTGAAAGCCTCTATCATCCAAGATGGTTTGATAGGACAACATCCCAAACTAACTCGGCCAAACTAAAAAAAAGAACAACATGAACTTCTATTCATACGACCCTCGAAATATGAGGACTCACCGACAAAGTTGATAGTAACTCCGAGATGGTCCAAGGATGAGGATGATCCTGAGAGCCGAGTCCTATATCATGAAACAATATTGCATAGAAAGTATGCGATCAGTACGTAAAATGTACCAACTATGCAAGGCAAGAAAAGGACATTTAAAATAGGTAAAACTCATATAACATCATAAAAGTAGGACAGCATGCTCATATCATAAATATCGTATCATAATATAACATAAGGCTCAAGGTTTTCAAAACATTCATAATACAATCGTAAATATGATCATAAGAGAAAAATATTCATTTAACATAACTTGAACCAAATTACATAATCATAAATAAGCATAAATCATGACGAACAATGAGAGATTCTCTTAACCGACATACACCATATGAGCACACATGGAGCCCAACTTGTAAACCAAGTCGGGAGGCAGTTCGTACCTTGCCAAGGGTAGAACCATGAAGAGTGTGATCACACATGAAAAAGGTCCGTTTAAGCTAGGGACAGTCACAAGGGAGGCCCCAACATACCTACAGTGGCACGTAGTTTATGAGATTCATGGCAGAACCTAGGCCCCGAACCTACTCGGTGTTCAATATTACTCCCAAAACATATATAGTGCTCATAGTATAATATGCATGAATTCATGGGCTAGTTAAATCATAATCATAAACATGCTTGTAAATACGTAAACTAGCCATGAAACAAGGCCTGCGAGTCGGCCAAACATAATTCATCAATCATAGGTTTCATGCATACTTGTAAATCATACATATAACTTGTAAATCGTCAAATCATAATAGGCATTTGAATAAATCCATATTTCAAATCATAAATCAGGCTGGGTTTGTAAATATCAAAAATTTAAGTGAAGATCATAACCCGATCCATCATAGATCTTTCATAATTAGGCTTAATTTGGTAGAAATTGAAATTAATAATTTTATAATCAAAAATAGTTGTAAATCTGATCAAAATCCATAAAATATGATGTAAATCACAAATCATAATAGCCCATTAGCAAATCATTAGATTTTCACAAAAATTAAATTAAAACCCTGTGATATTTTTGATAGATTTTCATGAATTAATAGAGAATGGGCATGGGTGTGAATGGAAACACCCATTCGTAACCGTACATACCTGGGTAAGATCATATTTCAATGTTCTTCTAATGCCCATGGGAAAATTGATGGAGAAGAGTTTGAACTAAGCTTGATCTCTCTAAAATTTTCCCTAACTTGCATGCATGGGAAGGAGGATAATTACAGGGTCTTAACCTATCTTATCATGCCCAGAAAAATACATAAAATGACGTAGTTTAGGGACCTAGAGTATGAAAAAGTCAAAAATACCTTTAATGAAAATTCCCTGAAAAACTGCACTAGGTGGACCAACGGGCGATCCCACAAGTCGTTACATGATACCATGACTCGTGGTATCAAGTCGTTGGATCCACTGCCTCAATTTACACCTTCAGATTCCTACCACGACTCGAAAAGATGAGTTGTTGCTTCAAATGACGGGTCATTAGATCGACCGTTGTTAGATTCTTGACAAATCCCGAATTTCCTTATAACGAGACTCACCACGATTTGTGGTTACTTCCAACGAGTCGTGCTATCCATCTGTCAGGTCCACTGGAAAATCTGGCACCCCAAAACATGACTGGTGACCACAGGTCTTCACCTCTCACCACAAGTCGTTGGATGACCCGTGGTATCCCCAACTGCTAAGGTCCAATCTTTCCCACGATCACAAACAATGACTCATTCTTCCAAGCAATGAGTTGTTTGTTCATCCATTGTCTCCCCTGCCACCAGGACTCCCATAACCATGACTGCATATAACAACCCGTGGTTTCCAACCACGAGTCTTTATGTTGCCCGTTCTATGACATTTTCCCAACTTTTCAGCCAACTTCAAATTTTGATCCCAAGTCTAATCTTAGGCACTTTTTGGGTATTACAATATCTCCTCCTTGGGAACATTCGAGTTGGAAACAAGCATAAAAACAAAGACATGCAATCATTACACCCAAATATTGATCATTTAACCAGAAAACTAATGGAATGACTACCTCTAATTCATACCACATAGCTGAACTGATTTCATGCTTCACATACACATCCATATACATAAAAGAAACTTGAACACATGATCTGAACATGAAAACAAAACAGATTCATAGGGAAAAACTGATACCTCAAGTCGGAACTGAGCCGATAGGGAATAAATGTGGGTATCTAGCCATCATATCTACTTCGGCTTCCCACGTAGCTCCTTCAACATGCTGATTCCTCCATAACTCTTTAACTGAAGCTACTTCTTTGTTCCTGAGCTTTCGAACCTGTTGATCCAATATTTCCACCGAAACCTCCTCATAGCTAAGGCTTTCTTTTACACCAACACTGTTCACCGAGACAACTAAAGCTGGATCACCCCAACACTTCTTCAAAAGTGATACATGAAACACAGGATGCACGGAAGATAACTCGGAGGGCAACTCCAACTTGTATGCCACCTTACCAACCTGTTTAACAATTCGGTAGGGGCTAACATAACGATGGATGATTTTCCCTTTCTTTCCAAACCGCATTACTCCCTTTATGTGAGATACCTTCAAAAACACCCAATCATCCACCTTGAACTCAAGTTCCCTCCTCCTTACATCGGCGTAGAACTTTTGATAATTCTGAGCAGTTTTCAACCTGTCTCTTATCAACTGAACCTTCTCTATTACCTCATGAACTGAGTACGGCCCTATCATTGCCGCCTCACCAACCTCAAACCATCTGATGGGTGACCTACATCTCCTCCCGTAGAGAGCCTCAAATGGCGCCATCTGAATACTAGAGGGATAGTTGTTATTGTAGGCAAACTCGATCAATGGAAAATGATCATCCCAGCCACCTTTGAAGTCAATAACGCATGCCCGCAATATGTCCTCGAGGGTCTAAATTGTCCACTACGCTTGGCCATCCATTTGCGGGTGAAATATTATGCTGCGTTTAACCTGTGTACCAAGCCCTTTTTGAAATGACCTCCAAAACTGATAGGTAAATTGATTACCTCGATTTGAAATAATAGATAAGGTCACCCCATGCAATTGGACCAACTCCCGGATATATAGTTTGGCATAATCCTCCGTCGAATCCGTAGTTTTAACTAGTAAAAAGTGTACAGCCTTGGTCAACCTGTCTACCACAACCCAAATAGATTCATAGTGTCGACGAGTATGAGGTAGGCTTGTGATGAAATCCATATTAATCTCTTCCCAATTCCAAGTGGGAATGTTAATATCCTGAAGTACTTCTCTCGATCATTGATGCTCGACCTTTACTTACTGATAGTTCAGGTACTTGGCTACGAATTCTACAACATCCTTCTTCATGCCATTCCACCAATATATTTCCCGCAAATCATGATACATCTTGGTGGCACCCGGATGGATAGAATACCTGGATCCATGGGCCTCATGCAATATCCGGCTCCTAAAATCATCAATATCTGGAACACATAGGCGTCCCTAGTACCGAAGCACACCATCTCCCCCTTGGGAGAAGACCTCCACCTTCTGAATTCGAATGGCTTCCTTCAATTTCACTAAAATTGGATCCTCATCTTGTCTAGCTTTCACATCAGTTACCAAGGATGATTCTGATCCATTCTGGACAACAACGCCGCATCGGCCAACCATGCGAGACTATGCACATCTTTCACCAGCTCTTTCTTGCCTTCATCCACATGGGACACACTCTCCATAGAGAGCCTACTAAGTGTGTCTGCCACCATATTAGCCTTATCTTATGGTAAAGAACACTCATATCGTAGTCTTTGAGTAGCTCTAACCACCTCCTTTGCTGTAAATGAGGTCCTTCTATGTGAGAACATATTGTAAGCTCTTGTGGTATGTAAACACATCCACGTCGACCCCATACAAATAATGTCGCCATATCTTAATGCGAACACCACTGCGGTCAATTCAAGATCATGGGTCGGGTAATTCTTCTTATGGACTTTCAACTGTCTAGAGGCATATGCTATCACTTCCCCACGCTACATCAATACACACCCGAGTCCGATCCTCGAAGCATCATAATACACAATGAAACCATTAGTACCCTCCAAGAGAGTTAACACCGGTGCTGAAGTAAGTTGAGTCTTCAACTCTTGGAAGCTCTTCTCACAAGCCTCCGACCATTGGAACTTCACCTTCTTCAAAGTCAATTTGGTCAAAGGTGCCACAATAGATGAGAAACCCTCCACAAATCTCTGGTAGTAGCTAGCTAGGCCCAAGAAACTCCAAATATCTGAAGGAGTCACTAGTCTAGGCCAATTCTTTACCGCCTCAATTTTCTGAGAATCTACCTTTATGCCCTCGCTTGATACGACATGGCCCAAAAACACTACCGAGTTCAACCAAAGCTCGCACTTGCTAAACTTGGCCTACAATTGGAGATCCTTGAGAGTCTGAAGCACTACTCTCAAATAAGTGGCATGCTCCTCCTCGCTCTGAGAGTATATAAGGATATCAACAATGAATACGATCACGAGCATATCCAAAATATTGTTTGAACACCCTGTTCATCAGGTCCATAAAAGCTACAGGAGCATTCGTTAGTCCAAAAGACATAACTACAAACTCATAATGGCCATACCGTATCCTGAAGGCTATCTTCAGGATATCACTCTCCCGAACTCTGAGCTGATGATACCCGGACCTGATATCTATCTGTGAAAAACACTTGGCACCCTGAAGTTGATCAAACAAATCATCGATCTTGGGTAAAGGATACCTGTTCTTGATGGTGACTTTTGTTTAGTTGTCGATAATCAATGCACATGAAAAGCGAACCATCCTTCTTCCGGACAAATAACACTGGTGCACCCCATGGAGACTTGCTTGGTCTAATAAAGCCCTTATCTAACAGGTCCTTCAACTTATCCTTCAACTCCTTTAGCTCGGATGGAGCCCTTGTGTAAGCAGGGATAGATATAGGTTGCGTGTCAAGTAGAAGGTCAATACCAAAATCAATCTCCCGCTTGGGAGGAACACCTGGAAAATCATTAGGAAAGACCTCTGGATACTCACGCACCACCGAAACTAACTGGATAGTCGGGGTCTCGGACTCAACATCCTTAACCCTAACTAGATGATACATGTAACCCTTAGAAATCATCTTTCTAGCCTTAAGATAGGAAATCAAATGACATACAGGGACTGTCAAACTACCCTTCCACTCAAAGACTGACTCACCCGAAAAACGAAATTCCACTACACGTGTTCTACAATTAATAGAAGCATAACATGCATACAACCAATCCATGCTAAGAATAATATCAAAGTCAGTCATGGCTAACTCTACAAGGTCTGCAGAGGTGACTTTATGCAATATAGTGATCATGCATCCTCTATAAACCCACCTAGCTACAACCGAATCACCATCATGAGTAGAAACTAAAACTGGTTCCGACAGAATCTCGGGACTAACCCCAAAGCTACTAGAAATATAAGGAATCACAAAGGACAAAGTAGCCCCAGAATCTAACAAAGCATAAACATCAATATGGAAAACTAGCAACATACTAGTGACCATATCCGGGGAGACCTCCTGCTCCTGGCGGGGTGCTAAAGCATAGAACTTGTTTTGGCACTGACTGCCGGCTAAACTAGTCGA
This sequence comes from Datura wrightii, assembly GCA_035772735.1. NCBI lineage: Eukaryota > Viridiplantae > Streptophyta > Magnoliopsida > Solanales > Solanaceae > Datura > Datura wrightii. Next base: position 60,711,976 of record JASDFA010000016.1, on the reverse strand, counting down.
GGCACCCTGCCGAGAGGAACGTGCTACTAGAGTAGCTGAATTGGCTGCTGGTATATGGGCTCCACCGCCCCCTGATCTGGCTGAAGGGTAATCCCTAAGTTTGTGTTCGGGTTTGCCAAAACCAAAACAAGCATTTAGGCCAACTAGGCATCTCCCAGGGTGATTCTTGCCACACCCCCCACAAGATGAGAAAGTGTGCTCTATCTGTATGCTACCCTAACCCCTTAAATCTGGAGCCCTACTCCTCTGATCCCCTCGGAATCTAAATGGAATACTGGCCGATGATGGTGTTGGAGCAATAAACCTGTGCTGAGACTGTTGACGTTATCCACCCCCTGATCTGGTCTGAGAAATCCCATAACTATTGGTCTTGGCCCTCTTTGCCTCTCTCTGCCTCCGATACATCGACTCCATCTGCTGAGCATGAAACACAATGCGGGAAAAATCTATATCCCAATGCAACAGGGCGATCCTACAATCCTTATCCAGGTAGTCTGCCACTCTGTGCACAAATTGGCTCACTCAAGTCCTCTAGTCTGCCACCAACTCTGGTGCATATTTGGATAGTCGGGTGAACTCCAAAGCGTACTCCTGAACCGATATGTCACCCTGTTTCAAGTTAACAAACCCGGCCTCCTTTTTCTCCCTCATCTCTCGAGAGAAGAATCGATCCAAGAATGCTGCGTGAAACTCTTCCCAACCTATAGGGCCTGTACCCACTGCCCTAGCATCTCTCCACTGTTTGAACCATATATGCGCCACCCCTTTTAGATGGTAGGAGGCCAAATCAACACAATCCCCATTGGTCACCCCCAATACCTGGGTGATCTTTAGAATTTCCTTAATGAAATCATATGGATCCTCATCCACCTTTGACCCTAGGAACTCTGGCGGATTCATTCTCAAGAAATCTCTAATCCGGGCCACTGTCACATTGCCATTATATGGAATATGTGCAACAGCCTTCTAGTTGACCTAAGCAGTCAAGGCCTGCGCCAACATCTGGATAGCCGCCCAAAACTTCGTGTGGGCAATTGGCTCTGGTGCCTGGGGCTCCTGAACAAATGGGGCTTGCTGATGCCCATGAACATTGCCACCTTCATGGCCTTCACTGTTTCCATTTCTTCTTCTGTTCGTTCTTTTAGGAGCCATTATTCTTCAATCACGAATAGCACGAAATTAGAGTGATAGAAAGACTTTTATCCCACGACATAGATCATGAAAGAACGGAACCTTTCCTAAAAGTCTCGTAGCCTCTTCTTCATAAGTGTGATGCACTTCACACCCATAAAAAAGACCCTACTTAATGCGGCTTTCAGGCACCCTAGGACACTTCAAAACCTATTTGATACCAAGTTTGTCACAACCCGAACGTAGACCCGGATCGTAACACGGGATAAGGATCCCCGAGAGGCCCCAAGTCGACCCATGCCATAAGCATATCTAACTTCACTCACGTTTAGAGGAGGAATAAACATAAAACATAACGGAAACATAAATGCAACATAGCATATGATGACATACAGAATCACTAGACATCCATACAAGTTGAGTACTACATGTAGTTTGAAAGCCTCTATCATGCAAGATGGGTTGATGGGACTACATCCCCAACTAACTCGGTCGAACTACAACAAAAGAACAACATAAACATCTAGTCATACGGCCCTCGGAACATGAGGACTCACCAATAAAGCTGATAGTAACTCCGAGATGGTCTAAGGATGAGGATGAGCCTGAAAGCCGAGTCTTGTATCATGAAATGATATAGCATAAAAAGTATGCGATCCGTCTGTGGAATGTACCGAGTATGCAAGGTAAGTAAACGGACATTTAAAATATGTAAAAACTCATAAAACATCATAAGAGTACGACATCATACTCATATCATAAATATCGTATCATAATATAACATAAGGCTCAAAGTTTTCAAAACATTCATAATACAATCCTAATCATGATCGTAAGAGAAAAAGCTTCATTTAAGATAACTTGAACCAAATTACATAATCATAAACATGCATAAATCATGAGGAACAATAGGAGATTCTCTTAAATGACATACCCTATATGAGCACATATGGAGCCACGACTCGACAGGATAAGTCATTGCTTCAAATAATGGGTCGTTAGGTCGACCGTTGTTAGCTGCTTGACAATTCCTGAGTTACCTTATAACGAGCCTTACCACGTCTTGTGGTTGCTTCCAACAACTCGTGGTATCCATCCGTCAGGTCAACTAGGAAATCTGGCACCCCAGACCATGACTGGTGACCACAGGCCGACACCTCTCACCACGAGTTGTTGGATGACCCGTGGTATCCCCAACTACCAAGGTCCAGTCTTTCCCATGATCACAAACAATGAATCGTTCTTTCAAGCAATGAGTCGCTTGTTCATCTGTCGTCTCCCCTGCCACCAGGACTCCCATAACCATGACTGCATACAATGACCCGTCGTTTCCAACCACGAGTCGTTACGTCGCCCGTTCTGTGACATTTTCCCAACTTTTCAGCCAACTTCAAATTTTGATCCCAGGTCCAATCTTAGGAACTTTCGGGGTATTATAGATACGTACTCGCTGAAAACAAAAATTACATTTACTTGACTGTTAATAGCGTTAGCCGCCATATACGGTCTTTAAATCCATCAAATGAATGTGAAAATAACCTTCTTAAATGGAGAATTGGAGGAAGAAATTTACATGGAACAACCTGAAGGGTTTGTAGTTCCTGAAAATGAAAAGAAGGTGTGCCGACTTATAAAGTCCTTGTACGGACTAAAACAAGCACCCAAACAATGGCATGCAAAATTTGACCAGACTCTATTGTCAAATGGTTTCAAAATTAATGAGTGTGATAAATGTGTTTACATTAAGAACACTCAAAATCAAGTCGTTGTTGATTGCCTACATGTGGATGACATGTTGATAATGAGTAACGACATTACTAACATAAATGCTACCAAGAGTATGCTTCCTAGTGAATTTGAGATGAAAAATCTAGGAGTTGCTGACTTTATATTCGGCATTAAGATCCACAAAACTCCTGAAGGTCTAGCATTGTCTCAGTCTCATTATATCCAAACAATACTTGAAAAATTTTAAATATTTGGATTTCAAGATTGCAAAGACACCTATTGATGTGAATCTTTCTCTTTCTAAGAACATAGATGAAAGTAAGTCCCAATTGGACTATACAAGGGTATAGGGAATTCGGATGTACATCATGAACTGTACATGATCAGATATTGCTTGTGCAATAGGTAAACTTAGTCGATACACAAGCAATTCCAATCAGAGTCATTGGATGACTATGAAACCAGTTTTGGGGAATTTAAAACATACTCAAAACTTTGCTTTGCATTACAACAAGTATCCAACATTTGTTGAAGGATATTGTGATGCAAATTGGATCACCGGATCAACTGAAACTAAATCCACAAGTGGATATGTATTTATCATTAGTGGAGGAGCAGTGTCTTAGAAGTTGTCCAAACAAACATGTGTTGCTCGCTCTACAATGGAGTCTGAATTCATAGCTTTAGACAGGCTGGTGAAGAAGCTGAATGGCTCAGGAACTTCCTAAAGAACATTCCATTTTGGCCCAAACCATTGGCATCAATATGTATACATTGTGATAGCCAAGCGACAATCGGAAGGGCTGGAAGTGTAATGGATAATGGAAAGTCTCATCACATAATACAGATACGTAATATGAATTAGACAATTATTATCTAGTGGAATTATCATAATTGACTATGTAAAGTCAGGAGAGAATGTGTCAGATCCACTTACAAAAGACCTAACTAGAGAGGTGGTTTAAAGATCATCAAAGAGAATGGGACTATAGCCGAGGACAAGTCATCATGGTTGTAACTCTATCTAGAAGACTATATATCCCAAGATCTATGTACAAGGAGATCAAACAAAGTCATTGCTGACAGTGCAACATTGTCAAAATAATTTTTGGTCCATTCTCGTGATGATACAATGTTTAGTAACAAGGATAAAGCATTAAAGACTTTTTAATGAATTCTATGTTTGTCACAGTGCATGTTAATGGTGTATCTACTGGATAACACATTTTGGAATCATCTATATAAGTGTGAAGTGCAAGACGCTTCAAGGAGAATTCTGTAAGGCCAATTCTCTACGCACTTATGAAATCAGGCAAGGTTCATGGCTGAAACGAACAAATCAATGAGAACCTAAGATGGTTAAAGGATTTATTATTTGACTTATGTTGTCTAGGTATACATCAAAGTTTGATGGTTCAAAGATATCAAATCTATCGATTGACCGAGTATATCCGATATATGTTCACTATGAAAAGTTCAAGGAGAAACCTACTTATCCAGATGCAATTAATTCTTACTTACGAATCACAGAGTTTTTCATGCATAAAATGTTTTTTATATATCCACTCCCCATTCATGTGGGAGATTCTTGGAGTTAAGTGATGGTGTGAATTGGAAAATGAAGGGAAATAAATTGGAGGGAAGAGAAATTTGAAATTTCCTTTAAGCTTTTTCTGTAAAAGGAAATTTGTCCCACATTGGTAGGGAAAAGGGATATGTGTATGCTTATATTGAGAATCATATCTTCTACCTAATAAATAGATGAGAAAAAGGTCTCCTCTCACGCTTTCGTTGTCTCTCGGTTCGGCTTCGGCTTCGGATTTAGATTTGGTCAAATGATTTGATTGATTGATATATTTTTTGGATTTTATTTAAAATCCAAATTGACTGTTTCACGCAACTGGAAGTGTCTGTCTTAGACCAGTGAACCGTGGATCGTCACCTGCATTTCGCTGGTGCTAACGCAGAACTTGCTGAAGGATTCTGTGTTAGAATCGGCAAACCGCGGGTATTCACCTGCAAAACACCGGTGCCAGCGTATAATTTTCTGAGGAATTCTGTAAATAAATGTCTTTTTCCTTCATTCTTGAAGTACTTTTCCTAGACTTTTGCTAGCAAATTTTGAAATCATTCTGCATATTTTGGAAAATCAAAATTCGAGTCTATTGTGTGATTCGTTACCATTCTTCGAGTTTGATGAAGTTCTTGGTGTTTGAGATGCTGCTAGACCATTAACAGATTAATCTGTTTTATCCTAGGAAGAAGTAATCCAAAAAAACCTTGAGTACAGTGAGGGAATTAAATTCCTTAAGGACACACAATAAATTTTATGGACTCGGATATTACTTATTTTCGTTGTTTTACATATTTGAATAAAGGACAACAACAAGCTTAAGGAATTTAAATTTGGTTAATATTTTTTTGTGTTCATCTATTTCCTAGTTTTGGAGACTAGAACCTTTCTGGTTTTCTACTCCATTGTTGGAGATTAAAATATTCAAATTTTCTACTCCCGTTGAGATTAAAATCCTTGTGATTTTCTACTCACCATGATTGCTAGTTTGAATATTTAAAAACTTCGCCAAGTAAATCTGATTGTGATAATTCCGTTTGAAGATATAGAAACTTCACCTATTACTCAGTTTAATTCTATCAAAAGTTTTTTGATTTGAAGAAATAGAATCTTCATCGATTGCTAACTTTTGCTGTTATTGTTTCACAGATATGGTAGGAGCAATTGACCCCATGCTTGCCTCTATAAGCAATTGAATCTCCTCCACCCATGTTGTCCAAGCACCGGCTCCCACAAAAAAGCCCAGAAAGTTTTCTAGCATCAAATTCAAATGTTGGCAGAAGAAGATGTTCTTCTATCTAATCACATTATGTCTGCAGAAGTTCATTAAGGAGAATACTCTGGTTCTGCTGGAATCAACTCTCGAAAATGAACGATTCTTGGTGATTGAGGCTTCGAAGCGCACAAACTTTTTTTGCAAGAACTATATCCTGAGCAGATTGGAGGATGATCTGTATAACATATACAACAATGTGGAGACTTCTAAAAAACTTTGGGATGTGCTAGAGAAGAAGTACAAAACGGAAGATGTTGGTTTGAAGAAATTTGTTGCAGCCAAGTTTCTAGACTACAAAATGATAGACAGCAAGCCTGTTATCACGTAAGTCCAAGAGCCGACTGAAGGTATAATTCATATTAATGCTTTTATAAAAAGTATCAATTATGATGCTAATAATGAGTTGTTCATTGAAGATTTGGTCATCAATAAAGCTTTTCTAGTTGAAGCATTATTGAAAAGCTACCTCCTTTATGGAGGGACTTTAAGAATTACTTAAAGTACAAGCGCAAGGAGATGAAGCTTGAAGGTCTTATCATTCAATTGAGAATCGAAGAAGATAAAAAAGCAGATGAAAGGAAGGTAAGAGTAAACTCAACAATTATAGGGGAAAATATTGTTGAGACCACTCCATCTAATCCCAAGGAAGAAGCCTTCCAAGAAAAAAAATTTCCTAATAAGAAGAAATTCAAAGGAAACTGGCATAACTGTGGAAAAATTGGACACAAGGCTGCTGAATGTCGTGCTCAAAAGAAAGGAAAGAAAAAGGGACAAGCTAACATGATTGAAAAAACCATGGAAATTGATGACTTGTGCGCTTTGATGTCTTAATGCAACCTAGTGGGAAACCCCACGAACTGGTGGCTTGACTTTGGAGCCACTCGACATGTTTGTGCTGTCAGAAAAGCATTTGCTTCCAACATGATTGAAAGAACCATGGAAATTGATGACTTGTGCGCTTTGATGTCTTAATGCAACCTAGTGGGAAACCCCACGAACTGGTGACTTGACTTTGGAGCCACTCGACATGTTTGTGCTGTCAGAAAAGCATTTGCTTCCTATGCCCATGCTGGACCTAACGATACCATGTATAAGGGAAATTCTTCAACAGCCAAGATTGAAGGCTATGGCAAAATATTTCTAAAAATGACATCTGGCAAGGTGGTGACTCTTAATAGTGTCTGTCATGTTCCCAAAATGAGAAAGAACTTAGTTTCTGCTGGTCTTCTTATCAAGAACGGATTTAAGTGCGTTTTTGTATCAAATCATACTGTAATAACTAAGAATGATGTGTATGTAGGAAAAGGTTACCTTATTGAGGGCCTTTTCAAACTGAATGTAATTGTTGTTGAATGCAATAAAATTACAGTTTCTTCTTACTTGATTGAGTCGAATGATTTATGGCATTCTCATTTGGGAAATGTCAATTATAAAACCTTACATAAAATGATCAATTTGGAATTATTGCCAAAATTTGAATACAATCAATTAAAATGTCAAATCTGTGTTGAATCTAAGTATGTTAAACTTCCTTATAAGTCAGTTGAAAGAAATTCAAGTCCCTTAGACTTAATTCACACAGATATTTGTGATATGAAGTCAATACCATCTCGTGGTGGAAAGAAGTATTTCATAACTTTTATTGACGATAGTACGCAGTACTACTATGTTTACTTACTCAAAAGTAAAGACGAAGCAATTGAAATATTCAGGCAATATAAAAGTGAAGTTGAGACACAACTTAACAAAAGGATCAAAATGATAAGGAGTGATAAGGGTGGTGAATATGAATCTCCTTTTGAAGAAATATGTTTGGAATATGGCTGATTCATCAAATAACTGCCCCTTACTCGACACAATCTAATGGGATTGCAGAAAGGAAAAATAGAATATTAAAAGAGATGATGAATGCTTTGTTGATAAGTTCTGGTTTACCTCAGAACTTGTGGGGGGAAGTTATCCTTACGGCTAGCAGAATACTCAATCGAGTACCCCATAGCAAAACACTATCCATTCCATACGAAAAAGGAAAAGGAAAAAAGCCTAACCTTGAATACATGAATGTGTGGGGCTGTTTGGATAAGGTACAAGTTCCTAAACCCAAAAGGGTTAAGATAGGACCTAAAACCTTTGATTGTGTTTTCATAGGATATGCTACAAATAGTAAAGCATATCAATTTCTAGTTCATAAATCAAAAAATCCTGACATTCATGTTAATACGGTAATGGAATCAGACAATGCTAAATTCTTTGAAAACATATATTTGTATAAACAAATTTATGAGTCGTCTATGAAGGATCTAAATGATCTCGAGAAGAGAAAAAGGAAAGCGTTCCTAATGAGAAAAACTCAAGATGTAGCAAACGTAAAAGGACTTCTACTTCCTTTGGACCATATATTCTAACATTTTTATTGGAAAATGAGCCTCGAACTTTTCAAGAAGTTGTGACTTCTTCAGAAGCTCAATATTGGAAAGAGGCAGTCAATAGTGAAATTGAAATAAATAACCATAGAGGGGAATTGGTTGACCTTCCTCCAGGGAGAACATCATTAGGTTGTAAATGGGTTTTCAAAAGTAAAGTTAAAGATGATGGCACTATTGAAAAATATAAAGAAAGACTTATAGTCAAAGGGTTTTAAAAAAAAAGAAGGTCTTGATTACTTTGATACGTACTCGCCGGTAATCAGAATTACATCCATTCGGGTGTTAATAGCATTAGCCGCCGTATATAGTCTTGAAATCCATCAAATGGATGTGAAAACAACCTTCTTAAATGGAGAATTAGAGGAAGAAATTTACATGGAACAACCTGAAGGGTTTGTAGTTCTTGAAAATGAAAAGTAGGTGGGCTAACTTGTAAAGTCCTTGTACGGACTAAAACAAGCACCCAAACAATGGCATGCAAAATTTGACCAGACTCTGTTGTCAAATGGTTTCAAGATTATTGAGTTTGACAAATGTGTTTACATTAAGAACACCCAAAATCAAGTCGTCGTTGTTTGCCTATATGTGGATGACATGCTGATAATGAGTAACAACATTGCTAACATAAATGATACCAAGCGTATGCTTTTTTAGTAAATTTGAGATTAAAGATCTCAGAGTTGCTGACTTGATATTGGGGATTAAGATCCACAAAACACCTGAAGGTCTAGCATTGTCTCAGACTCATTACATCCAAACAATACTTGAAAAATTTAAGTTTTTAGATTTTAAAATTGCAAAAACGTCAATTGATATGAATCTTGCTCTTTCTAAGAGCAAAGGTTAAAGTAAGTCCCAATTGGAATATGCAAGGATATTAGGAAGTCTGATGTACATTATAAATTATACACGACCAGTTATAGCTTGTGAGATAAGTAAACTTAGTGGATACAAAAGCAATCCCAATCAGAGTCATTAGATGGCTATGAAACAAGTTTTGGAGTATTTATAACATACTCAAAACTTTTCTTTGCATTACAGAAAGTATCCAACGGTTGTTGAAGGATATTGTGATGTAAATTGGATCACCAGATCAACTGAAACTAAACTCACAATTGGATATGTGTTTACCATTGATTGGGGAGTAGTGTCTTGAAATTCATCTAAACAAACATGTATTGCTCGCTCTATAATGCAATCTGAATTCATAAGTTTAGACAAGGCTAATGAAGAAGCTGAATGGCTCAGTAATTTCCTAGAGGACATTCAGTTCTGACCCAAACCATTGGCACCAATACGTATACATTGTGATAGCCAAGCGGCAATAGGAAGGGCTTGAAGTGTAAGTATAACGGAAAGTCTCGTCACATAAGACAGAGACATAATATTGTTATACAACTAGTCTCTAACGGAGAGAGTAAAGGACGAGCAAACTAGGTTCATGACTTCAAAGTCTTTCTCATGCCAACTCTTGATACTTTCAATTACTGTTATTTAATCGATTAACGATTGCTTTTTTGTAAACTCTCATATTTTCCCTATCAACAAGTACTCTGGCTTGGTCAAGGACCTAAGTTATGAGTCAGCATCGTCAACCTTGACTACAACTCTAATACACTTTCATATAACCATCTACAATGTTCTTGCATCTACAATTTAAATTTTGCATGACCAAATGTGACTGCCATAGGCCTTGTAGATCTTTTTCATATTGTTTCTACTCTTCTATAATATGTTGCACCTTAGATTTATTCATTGGTATACACTAGAGCTTTTGTGCACTGCCTCAAAGTGTTGTAACGCTTCCTACGATTAAAAAAAAGTGTTCTAACGCTTCCTACACTGCATCACTACTTTTCGCACCACAACCGAGATTGCTTATCGTCGTTGCATCGCTTTTCATAGTTCCACTCTCCCTTTGCATCATAAATTGCTTTAGATACTTCTTTCCCCGAGGCATCTTAGATTTCTTTATCCCCTATACACCAATCTATGTGCCACATTGTAAATTGCTTTTTACGGTGCATCTTAGATTGCTTTACCACTATATACACCGTTTTTGCATTGCATTGCAAATTTGCAATGCTTCTTGTATATATGAATGCACTTCAACATTTTAATCCAGGATCAGAGGTAGAATAGGGTAGAATGGATGTATGTCGATCAATCAATAATGGAGGTAAATATTTTTACATATAAGTTCTGGGCGTTCAAACCTTGTATTAAAAGCTTTTAGAAGATGCAGACCAGTTATCTCAAATGATGATACTCGCATTTATGAAAAGTATGAGTTAAAGATATTAATTGTTGATGCTGATGCAAATTTTGATGCATGTAGATCAATCAAATGAATTTTGTAGGGTCTATTTGGGGATAATATTCTTGACAACAATGGTAAAATAGCGAAGGGCCGCTGAAGAAATGATTATAAAAATCATCTACGAGAAGATCACTCTCTAATGCAAGGGTGTCTTTGTAATTTGGCTGAAGGTGCTTTAGTAGACATAAGTATTAAGTTCTCAGAAAGTTGTCTCCACTGGTCAAATTAGTCGTAGAAATCAAAGATAACTTTTTTCGATTTTGGATGTTAAAGTAACATTGAAGGTGCTTTAGAAGTTAAAGTAACATTGAAGGTGCTTTGGAAGGTGTGAGTCTTTATTCAAATTTAAAATATTTACGAAACACTCATGGATAATAGAGCACCTTATGTGTAAGTATATCTCATGGTCCATTTGTTTTTATTCTTATTATTATGTTAAATAAACCCCTACTAAATAGTTTCTAAAAGAAACTGTCAAGTCAACAAGGGTCAAGTAAAATTTACTTGAAAGAGCGGAGTATAAAGTAATATAGTTGGAAATGAATTTTAAGAAAGAAAGAAATATATATAAAATTTATAATTTTAAATATATTATAAATTATTTAAAATTTTCATTTGAAATAAAATTGGGAAGTTTAATATGTCATTAAAATAAAATTTAAGTTATTTTTAAATTTAAAATATGTCATTCTTTTTTAAAATAATAATAATAATAAAAAAAAAAAAGCGGTGTTGTACTGTTGTTACTATAACATTGAACTCTAGCATGTCATATTATATTGTGTTCGTACCTGAAATTCGCATGTCTTCGGTTCAATGGACAGAGTTTAAAGAGGACTCAAAAAGAGTAAAGCCGATGACTCTGCTGAGAATGGACCCTTTTTAACAGGCTTTCCCACTAATGTGAGTGAATTCCAACTAAAAAGTTAAAACGGGACGCACAACTTAGTATGACGCTATTAAACAAATATTAATTCATAATGCAATCTCTGCTAAGCATTTCACTAGCACTGAGTTCTGATCGTCAAAAGTGACTAAATTAATATTCATAATGGTAATAGACATCATTATGCTCCTACTTTTTCACCTCCCTGTGCTAGTTGGTTCTCTATAAATTAAAAAGATCACAACCTAAGTTAAGATTTTGTAGGCAATCTCATGGCACTGGAAAATGCAAGTGATTACACAGTAAGTTTCACGAGAAAAACTGTAGTAAAAGCCACTGATCCAATTCCAGAGCGCCATGTTCTCACCCTTTCAAACCTCGACCTCCTCTCTGGACGCTTTCCAGTGACTAACTTTTATGTCTACTGCAAAGCAAAACAGAACGCCCCGTCAGCTTCCATCGCCCATGTATTAAGAAAGTCCCTTGCTAATTGTCTCTCACATTTCTACCCATTTGCTGGTCGAATTATTCCAAATCCAGAGACAAATGAGCCTGGAATTGTATGTGATAATACTGGTGCTCTGTTTCTGGAAGCACAAGCCAGCACTTGCCTAACAGAAGTGGACTTGTATAATCTCGACAAGTGTCTGGAGGGAAAATTAGTTCCGATAAATCAGGAGTTTCAGGTACAAGTCCAACTCACAAATTACAAATGTGGAGGCATATTTATAACATTCACATTTGACCATGCGTTAGGTGATGCAAGTTCCTTCAGTAAGTTTCTATTGATGTGGTGCGAGATAGCAAGAAAAAAGCCGCTCTCTTTCTCGCCAGATCACAGGAGGTACCTTCTTCGTACGCAGGATCCGCCTATTTACAACCCTTCCTTTGACAAATCGTTCATTTCATGCTCCCTGCATGATATACACAACATATCGACCCCGAGAACACTGCTTAAGCGCCTATATTATATTGATGCATCAACCATCGATAGGCTGCAAGAATTCGCATCAGTAATTGATGGTGGTAGCATCAAGAGGACTACAAAAATCGAGGCGTTTTCGGCTTATATCTGGAAAATTATGGTTAAGGCAATCGATAAAAGCCATAAGAAGTGCAAGACGGGATGGTTAGTTGATGGAAGGAGGAGGATATGCGACAACAACATTGATCAAGTAATGGAAAAGTATATCGGGAATGCTTTATCTATAGCTGTTGGAGAAGCAAGTGTGAGTGAAATTGAGCAAGCGTCCATATCAGATGTGGCAAAGAAGGTGCACAATGCTATCTCTAGAGTAACAAGTAGTGCAGATCAACATTTCTGGGATTTAATTGATTGGATTGAATGGCACAAGCCTGGATTGATGCTCTCGAAGATTGTACTGGGACAAGGTGGTCCGGCTATCGTGGTCTCATCGGGACGGAGTTTTCCAGTGGCTCAAGTGGATTTTGTCTTCGGAAGTCCAGTTCTAGGAACAACCTACTCCACTATAAAAAAGCTTGGAGTTGGTTACATCAACCAAAGGCAAGGTGCTAAGGGCGATGGATCATGGACGATCTCAGCTATCTTATGGCCTGAGATGATTGAGGCTTTAGAATCAGATCCCCACCGCATTTTTCAACCTATCACTTCAAATCATCTTAAACTTCATGGAAATTAAATTAGTAGGGATTTTATATTTCACTATGTCCAGTCGCTCGGTGTAGTATGCTTTGTAAAATTGGAGGCTTAAAGAAAAATTTTATAAATTTATATTCTCCGGTTGACATATTCATATTAAATAGATTCTAATCTATATTATATTAAAAGTGTGAAGATTCTTAAAAATATTGATTGAATTTTTTGCTCTTTATTAAAAGACTTCGCAATAGACAAAATTGTCATTTACAATATTTACATTATTATTATTTTTAATTATTTCATCCCCTTTTATTTTTGGCATAACTCTATTTATAATGTAAACGTAAAAAAAAATTCATTGAATCTTTTTTTTTATAGTCAAGAATATTTTTTCTAAATTATTTTATTATATTGGGTTTTCTACTTATGGTATAACTCTATTTATAGTATAAATCTTTGAAAAAATAATAACAAAAAATAATTAAAAAAATAAAAGTTTCTTCCACGGAAAGTGTTTGATTTGAAATATTTATGGCACAAAAATTGAATATTTTTTCTTTTTTGATATTTTTTATCCTTTTTCACAGTAAGGGAAATATTTTTTTCCCCTTTTAATAGTAATATCCTAATTTATAAATTCTTTTACATCTATAAAAATATTTATAATTACATAATTTAATTGATCAACTCTTCTACATCATCACTTTTGATTCAGTCTCCATCCTTGTATGTTTTCATATCAATCTATCTTTTTTTTTCTCATGTTGTGATTTTTTTATATTGTGCACTTGAAAAAGACAATAATAATTATTATGCCAGAACTTAAATTGTCTCTTTTAGTTGAGTCTAACATTGATATTATGTTATATCTTTTAATTGAGTCTTATATTGATATTATGTGATTAAATTTTATGTCTTGTAACTGATATTCTTCATCTACTCATTCTCAAGTTTCATCCATTCAGGTAAAGTAATCTCTTCATGATCTCATATTCTATATTTATATTTTATATTTCTACATATAAGTTTGAGTTCTTATTTATTTTTATTATATTTTATATTTTATATTTTTTTACTATTAAAATTTAATTTTTTGCAGGGTACAAAAGTTCGTATTATACTTTTCAATAATTATATTGAAAAATGAAAAATAAATATTTACAATAAGATAAGATCATTTACATGATAAACGAATGCATTAATAATGTTAAACCTAATTTTATATCACTAAACAAGGAGATTGAGTCACTTTTCTACTGGTACTTTTTTAAACAAAATTTATTTTGAAGATACAATACAATCTTCCGATGAAACGATCTTTAGTAATTTCTTTAGATTTCATCAACTAATCTAACATTTAATATATGCATAATATTTTACTCCTATTTACTTAAAAAATATTATTTGTATATATACTTGACATATTTGTTAGTTCTAAGATCTTCAAGTGTGAAGACCCTTAGTAATATTGATTGAACGTTTTGCTCTTCATTAAAAGACATTGCTATAGATAAAATTATCATTTACTATTTTTCTTAAATAATTATTAAATTCGAGATATTGAGAGAGATCAAGAATTCTCACCATTTCTTAGATTCATGGACCCAATTCAATTCAGTGGGATCCTTCATTCACATTTTTTTTCCACCAAGAACGTTTTCTAAAACTCTTTGACCCCCGAAAAAGGGTCTTTAACCAAAGTAAAAGATTACTTCGTTCTTGATAGTTATTTACTTATCAGTGGATAGGAACATACTCTGGATCAGAATCATGGGGAGTACTACAACAAAGATTCTATTGCATATATTTTGACTAAGTATATACTTACCTAGATATACAAGATTTGAAATACAAAAAAAATCTAAAAAACTAAATCAAAATCTAAAACTCAAATCTTTCTATTGTTGTCTTGGATCCACAATTAATCCTACGGATCCTGGGTCAATCAAGTATCCGAAGTCTAAAGAAAAATCATTATTGATGATCCAAGACCATACATATTGATAAAAAGAACAGTTATTTATTTGCTGAATAGACAGGTAGATTGAAAAAATCATGACTATACTTAACAATAGAACACTCTGAAAAGCCCACATACGGCGAAAACTTTTTGTTGCCGTTGGAAAAAGAATAAGTCTCGCCCCTATTAACATAGGGACTAGAAGTGGAATGAAAGGTATGATCCATGCATATTCATATGTCTGTTCCATAAAAAAGTTTTGAATTCTTAATTAATTATTTTCGATTCACCGGATCTTACCTCTTTTGAAAGGAGTCAATAAAAATTCAAAATATGGAACGATCTAGGTTACATACGATCTAGAGTGATAGCAAAAAAATTACGATGATATTAAAGAGTAAGGGGAAAAAGATCTAAAAAAAAGATCTTTTTCCTAAAATTTTCCTTTCCTTCACTTAATATCATACTTCGTCTCAATGAATATTCACTTTAGATTGCTTAGTCCATCTCATTAGTAATTCATTGTTAAAACAATTTGAATATAAGAATTTTTGTCAAAAATTCTTGTTGTATAGGTTTACGACGTGTAAATACTATAAAGAAGAATGGGATGAATTGGATAAATATACAGAACCCCTTCTATTATATATATAATCCTTTCCAGGCTTACTATGTAGATGCTTTCAGCAGTTATCCGCTCCAGACTTGGCTACCTAGCATTTACCGTGGGCACGATAACTGGTACACCAGAGGTGCGTCCTCTTGGAAAGGTTCAAAGGTTGATCAGAACTTGGTCAAGTTTGGACATATCTGGAAGTTGTAAGATATGGGGGCAGGTTGAGATTTGACAACAGTTCCTAGATGGTATTATTATCCTAATGTTTAGGAGTTTGAAATTAACCAAAGTTGTAGATATTGAATCTTTACTTATTTGAAGAAGGTAAGAACTCCTGATATTTAGAATTTTAAATTTGACTAAAATTTTATTCTTAAATCTAATTTCCTTATTTGAAAAAAATTAAAAATCCTAATATTTAAAACTTTAAAATTAATTATAATTTTATTAACTTATATTGATCCTTTATTTATTAAACTAATTAATTATCCATCATAATTTTTCAACACACGGTAAGAAAAAATAAATTAAAAAGCGTAATTTTATTATGCATTAATACGTTGAATTTCTTTTATTTATTTATTTTTTCAAAATTGTACAGTTGAAAAAAAGAAAAAAATGTATAGAAACACAACATACTTTAAGTTGTTTCAATCAATCAAGTGCTCTTGTAATTCACACTTTTTAGTTAAATCTACACTATTTTTTCATTTTAATTTATGTGAAGGTGTTTGATTAGACACACAGATTAAGACCAAGAGAAAAATTAAGTTGAAATTATCTCATAAAGCGTAAAATAAAAAAGTTAAAATTATATTATAACTAAATATTTAAAGTACGAAGCCTCATAGCAAACTATCATTCACTTTTTTATCCTTTTAAAAATAAAGTTTTGTTTCCACTATTTTTGATGAGTTTCTTAATTTGGATGATCAATTACAAAAAAAATAAATGCGTTTGTGATATGATATCAATTATTAGTGCCAAAGCAAGTCATGAGTTGTGATATAATAACTTATGATACGATTTCGCAAGTGCTAATTGCTTAAATGAATAATCCATATCATATGTTCTATTATACTATATAACTTTGTATTACAATACGTTTTCATAATGTTAATATTTATATTGAATGTTAATATGTTAATAGTGTAGTAATATATTTTTTTTTGTAATTATTTACATGAAATATATACATAATGCATGCATTTAAGTGCTCATGAAAAAATGAAAGATATTTCATCTTTCAATCAAACGCTATTTCTATTACGTCTTATTCATTATAAAGAGTATTAGAACAATCTGAGGAAAGAACAATTAGATTAAATTAAACTCTTAAACATAATAATATATTAACATTAAATTTATAATTTTCTTTCTAAATTATTATATTGTTATACAAACACATCTTTTAAATATTATTTATGCTATTTTTAAAGTTTTTTTCTTATTAATACGAGAGACACGCGATGGTGCAAATACATTTCGTGTTTTTAACCCAACTCAAGCCGAAGAAACTTATTCAATAGTCACTGCTAACCGCTTTTGATCCCAAATTTTTGGGGAAGCGCTAAAATAAGAATATATACTTATTAAGTAATTGGGATATTAATAATGACAATTTTTGATGAAAAATATAATATAATATTAGAGTAATAAAACACGGCTAAAAAATTTAATCAGTTGATATAAGGATATCAAAATATTGTTGCTTTTCTTTAATATAATAACAGTTGTTGTAGTGCTTAAAATTTTTAAAAAGACACCAAAAAGTAAATTTTATTAAACTTTCTTTTTTTAGAAAACAATAATTTTGGGTATGGTGGGAGGTTTCGTTAGACTTGAGAGTATTTAATAACAAGAAAATTAATGGGGAAAGAGAGAATGAAAAAAGATAAATATAAAAAAAAATGTGAATTCGTGTTAGTTGTTATTCGGATATAGAATTATAAACGAGGATATCATAATTATCAAAAAATCTAGTTCATTTCCAAATAGTTTCAACACTAACCATATTAAAAAACAAAAAGTGATTTTATTTTATCCCCAAAAATTTCTCTTCAAATGTGCACCAGTAAAATTAGGGTTTCAAATAATTGCTTTAGTGGTTTTATGATAGAGCCGACCTTGAATTTAGATGATGTGTCTGCACAAGATTATCATATTTCTCCTCTTTTTTTTTTATTGCTCTAAGGTGCATAAAATATCACTATTAAATTTATGTAAAAGGATTTTAATATGAAGAAATGCGGTACAATTGCATTATTTTTAATCTTTTTGATAATTATTTTTCAAAAGAGAGAAGAGTTTTAGCTCTTTCTAAATGACAAGTTGCACATTAATAAGTTAAACATCCTTGCTAAAAAAGTTTTAGATTTCATCTCAAGAATGCAAAGTAAATATATAGTTTAAGGACGAGCTTAAATAAGTTTTTCTTTTCTCCATTTCTAAGTGGGTTGAAGAGTCCAAATATTGATAATATTTGCAAATTTTTATTTTAAGGCAGAGAAGTTGAATATTCATTTAGTATCTTTAATGCATTCAAAAATTTAAAAGTTTCTTTTACTGAATTTGGACTAACTTATAAGTTATAATTATATTATTATTATTTCTTTTTTATTTGAAAGAAACAACATTGTTATATCATGATTTGACCAAGCCATTTGCCTTACAAATTATACCAGACAATTGATATTGGTCATAATTGTTAAATTAGTTATATCACTGAGTACTCATATAAATTTTTCATATTGCATATATACTTCTTGCAAGGTAAAAAGAGCATATTGCTAGCCTTGATTTTATGGCTGGTGGATCCAAGCTAGTGTTTAAAGTTCTGTGGAAAAAATTGAGGAGGCATGTATAGAAGGTAAAAGAGGTTTGCATAATTAAAACTATAACTATATAGGTGTGAAGCATATGAAGTGCGAGTTGCTGAAATTAGGGAGCCAAACAAGGGCAGAAGAATTTGGTTGGATACAGTTCTTTTTCTCTGACATTGCTCTTGCTTATGATGAAGTGCAGAATTTAGACAAAGAACAAATAAGCTACCTTCAACACACCCTCTCAAGCAACACTATGTCACAACCCAAACATAGATCTGGATCGAGACACGGGACTAAGAACCTCAAGAGGCTACAAGTCGACCCATGACATGAACATGATATCTAAACTCAACATAATCAAGCGGAAGTCTAACATATATAATATAGCAGATGTATGAAAATATCATAACATTTGAATACATAACACGAGGTTGAAACTGAATACATGCTATGCCTGAAAAGCCTCTACTACTGACGAGTTGATGGGACAAGACCCAACTAACTCGCTATAGTCTGAAATTGAAAATACTAAATACAACTGATAAAGGGCCCTCAGAAGATGAGGATTCACCAACTGATACTGAGAGACACAAATACTGAGAGTCTGACTACTGGCAGGACTGAGCTTGAATATCCGAGCCTGTATCATGAAATGATACAACATAGAGTATGCGGTCAGTACGTGGAATGTATCGAGTATGCAAAGTAAGAAAAACCATTGAGTAAGTAAAATCAGAGATCATGCATATCATAAAACATTTCAACCATAAGAGTTTGAGAGTAGGGCTTGCATGTTGTTATCTGAAAACATGATTTAAACATAACTGAATATCATGACTAAATCGAATGACCTAAAGCTGAAAACTGATAATGATAAGTAAAACTGAACATTGAGTCGAACCTGCTGAAAACATAATATCATGACTAATGAACATGCATAACTGAAATCATGGGAAACAATGGGAGACTCGTCTTATAATCGACATTACCACAATAGAGCTTACATGATCCTGACTATTACACTCAAGTGGGCAGAGTCGTCCAAAGATGTTACACCCCGTAAGTTCATAACGTTTAGTTGGCCTATTCGTACATTCTTTAAGAGTTTTAGAATATAATATATACGAGAAAGGGTCCCGGAAAAGGTCGGACGAGCACGGAGTCGGGACCACGCGGGAGGAGGCTAGGCTAGCTTCCCAAAGGGGCAGCGTGGCACGGACCATGCCTTCCGCGATGAGCTCCGTGGCACGCCCGTGTTTTGGTGCGACGCCCAAATGTTATATATATTGAGTTGCTTTCAATTGTGTTATTTTCTATATATATACCTTGGGGCAGAGAGAGTAAAGGACGAGCAAACTAAGTTAAATTCTTCCATTTACGGTATTGAATTTCAAGCCCTTAGGGAGCATTGCTGCAGAGTTATTTTTGTGAAATTCGCCCAATGAATCGTAACTCCGTCGAGAAAAAGTTATCAGAATTGCTTCAAACTAGTTTCTATGCGATCATAGGCTTCAAGTAAATATTTCTCCCTTCTGAATTCTTGGAAAATTATACGTCTTCGACCGTGTTTCGTTAAGTTGAGGTATAATTGATATTAGTATTATAAGTTATTGTTTCTGCCGAATTTAAGTGCTGAAACTAGTCTCATTCTCTCAGTAATACGATTCCAGCTAGGAAGGGCTATTGAATACCAGTTGAAACTTGCTAGTTACTGAGGAAACGATACTCGAGGTATGTTAAGGCAAATTCCTTCGGCAAGTTAGCTTCTTTAGTATTGTAATAGAAATTGAGTCCTAGTAAGAGATTCAAAAGCATATCTATTGTGATTAGCTACCGTAGTATATTGAGGCCGGGAGGGCCGTATTGAGTTCTGTATATTGAGGTCGCGAGAGCCGTATTGAGTTCTATATATTGAGGCTGCGAGAGCCGTATTGAGTTTTGTATATTGAGGCCGCGAGGGCTGTGTTGAGTTCTGTATATTGAGGCCGCGAGGGTCGTACTGAGTTCTATATATTGAGGCCGCGAGGGCCATATTGAGTTCTATTGTATTGAGGCCGCGAGAGCCATACTGAGTTCTATATATTGAGGTCGCGAGGGCCATATCGAGTTCTGTTATACTGAGGCCGCGAGGGCCATAGTGAGTTTTAATAGAGTAAGGCCATGAGGGCCACAGTGAGTTCTATTAAATCAAGGCTGTGAGGGACGTTTTTAGTTACAAGTATACTGCTATCGTCGGTAATCAAATAATAGAATGTATATTGCTTGTACCTGTTGAGGCTTATGGGGGCCCAGGTAGGTTATTCTTGTATGTGTTGTACCTTCCAGGCTTATGGGGGCCCGGTTAGGTTTTTGGTTTGTATATATATATGTGTACCTTGTTAATTAAGTACTACAAATAGCGAGATTGTTCAGGTTAAACTCTTACCTTTCTATATGATTATTTCAGTTCTTTAGCTTTCATTCAGTTATTACTTTACTGCCTTACATATTCAGTACATATTGTACTGACGTCCTCCGTGGACGCTGCATTACTTGCCTGCAGGTGCAGCTAGGCACAGACCAAGACCCTCGTAGCTCCCAGCCAAGACTAGCAGCACAATTAGCTCCCTTCTTCTAGAGCTAATAGCTAGAAGGTCTGTTTTTGTTGATTGTTCAGTTTTTGAGTAGGTTTGGGCCCTGTCTCGATCACTATTCTACTTCTAGAGGCCTGCAGATGTACAGTACCTTGTGATTAGTCTGTTGTTGGCCGTGTGGGGCCTAGGTGTATGTTTCATTTTGTGATGCCGGCTGTGTGGGGCCTTGTTTAGCTGTTGGGTGGTGGTCTTATCGGCCCGCATTGGACTGCCCATTATTATCTATTTCTGGGTAGCTGTTTTATTTTATTGGTGGCTATACGGCCTTATCGGCCGAGGGCTGTGTTTACAACTGAGATATAGCCCGTTGTTTTCTTGATTCGGGAAGCAAGTTTGCACCAGAAGTGCATAAGTCTAGTTTGATCAGTCCAGACCCTAGCAGAGCACCAGGTGCCAGTCATACCCCCCAAGGTGGGGCGTGACAAACTTGGTACCAGAGTAGGTCGTATCTCAGGGAGTCTGCAAGCCGTGTCAATTAGAGTCTTGTCTATGGATGTGTTATGTACCACAGTCTATAGATAGGAGGCTAGGAGACATAATAGTATGGTTACTCTTCTTTCTCCTCCAGTCGTGATATAGAGCTGAGTTGTATAGGGTAATCCCCTAAGCTTATGTTATCTTGTTTTTACAGAGAAAAATGTTAGATACAACGAATTGCGCCGGGTCAAAATTTAGATGTGACGGCAGGAGAGGGCACCAGTAGGGACCCCAGTAAGAGTCGACCCGGTCTGAGGGCAATAGGGAGACACCCCCTCGATCTCCCCAGCACTCACCACCACACTCAGAGCCCACCAGGGTAGTAGATACATCAGTACCACCCCCAACTATTATAGTACCATCAGATCAGGAGCTTAGAGGTGCAGTTTATACGTGGGTTCAGATGATGGCTGCCCAGCGTCAGCCTCCGCCAGTAGTATCAGCTGCCGCTAAGCCCGCTGAGGGGCCTGGTAGCTCGAGAGTTCGTGAATTTCTCGCTCTGAGTCCCCCACAATTTATAGGGACAGATCATAAGGAAGATCCCTAGAATTTTATAGATTAGTTGCAAAGGATATTCAGGGTTATGCATGCCTCATCTACCGAGTCGGTTGAGCTCACAGTATTCCGACTGCGAGATATAGCAGTTTTGTGGTATGAGAGATGGGAAAGATCCCGAGATAGAGATTCACTTCCACCTACATAGCCTATTTTCTCTGAGGCTTTCATAGATCACTACTTACCCCGAGATGTCCGGCAGGTCAGAGTAGAGCAGTTGTTGCACCTGGAGCAGGGCAGAATGAGCGTCAGGGAATATGCATTGAGGTTTGATTCCCTAGCCAGGTATGCGCCCTCGTTTGTTGACACCATGCCAGCTAGAGTGCATCGGTTCATTATGGGATTTGCGCCAGAGTATGCAAAGTCATGTATTACGGCCACATTGTGAGAGGATATGGATATCTCACGGGTGCAGGCCTTCACCTAGAATATAGAGGAGCTCAGGCAGCATCAGTATGCCATGGAGAGGGCAGGTCAGGAGTAGCGTCGGAGGGGTAGGCCCGCAGACTTTCAAACGGATTTTCCAGGTGGACCCCATCCTCACTTATCAAATAGGCCGCCCAGACCCCCATTCCAGCAGTGGCAGGGTAGCAGATCAGATCGTCATGGACAGTCAGGTCCTGACGAGAGTTCACGAGCATTAAGCTCACAACAGCAAAGAGGACCGGATCAGACAGAATTAGCAGTGCCATGATGCAGTACCTGCCACAGGCAACATCTGGGGAGGTGCAAATATGGCTCCACAGCCTGCTATTCTTGTGGGCAGGAGGGGTATATGATGAGAAATTGTCCGACTAGACGCCAGAGTAGCCAAGGTCAGCATGACAGGTCTTCAGTAGGTTCATATGCCCCAGCACCCTCTGCAGGGTGTGGACCCTCGGCTCCAGCTGGTAGAGGCCGAGGTAGATCTGATACATCCAGTTTAGGTACCGACCAGGACCACATATATGCATTACCAGCGCGACAAGAGTACGAGTCGTTGCCAGCTGTTGTGACAGGCATATTAGATGTTTGGTCTAACTCAGTTTATTCTTTGATAGATCCGGGTTCTACCTTGTTATATGTTACTCCGTTAGTAGTCCAAAAGTTTGATATAGTGCTAGAATTTCTTCAGTGACCTTTCTCAATATCTACACCCGTAGGTGACTTTATTAGTGTTGAGAGAATTTATCAGGGTTGTACTATAGAGATTGTGGGTTGTTAGACCTTAGCAGATTGATAGAGTTAGAGATGATTGATTTTGATGTAATTATGGGTATGGATTGGTTGGCTCTGTGTTATGATATCGTAGAATGTTGGACCAAAATCGTCCGATTCCACTTTCTAGGGGAAATAGTGCGAGAATGGAGAGGTAGTACGGCCACACCAAGGAGTAAGTTTATATCCTATCTTAGGGCAAAGAAGTTGATAGAAAAGTGTTGTATCTACCATATTGTTACAGTACGGAATACGCAAACAGAGTTACCGACTCTTCGGTCCATCCCAGTGGTTAATGAATTTCCAGATATGTTCCCCGATGAATTCCCTAGCATCCCTCTAGAAAGGGTTTCATCAGGCCGAGTACGTCACTGTGGGGTGCACCAGTTCTATTTGTGAGAAAGAAAAATGACTCTCTCTGTATGTGCATAGATTATCGGCAGTTGAATAAAGTGACTATCAAAAATAAATACCCGTTTCCCAGGATAGATGATTTGTTTGATTAGCTGCAAAGGGCAAAATATTTTTCAAAAATGGACCTGAGATCCGGATACCATCAGGTTCGAGTGCGGGAAAAGGATGTCCCGAAGACGGCTTTCAGGACCAGGTATGGTCATTTCGAGTTACTAGTTATGTCCTTCGGGTTGAAAAATGCCCCAGCAGTATTCATGGACTTAATGAACAGTGTTTTCCGGCCATACTTAGACTCGTTTGCGATTGGTTTTATTGATGATATTTTGGTGTACTCACTCTCAGAAGCAGAACACAAGGGTCATTTACGGATAGTACTTCAAACCCTCAAAGACCATTGGCTATATGCGAAATTCTCTAAATGTGTGTTTTGGTTGAATTCTGTAGCTTTCTTGGGACGTATTGTATCAGAGGCTGGTATTCAAGTTGACTTACAGAAAATAGAGCCAGTAAAGACCTGGCACAGACCTACTACTCCCACAGAAATTCGTAGTTTTCTTGGTTTAGCCGGGTATTACAAGAGATTCGTGGAGGGCTTTTCTACTCTATCGGAACCCTTGACTAAATTGACTTAGAAAGCAGCCAAATTTCAGTGCACCGAGGCCTGCGAGCAGAGTTTGCAAGAATTGAAAAATAGGTTGACGTCGGCACCAGTGTTAGCATTGCCAGAAGGTTCAGAGGGTATGCCGTGTATTGTGATGCTTCAGGCATCGGGCTAGGGTGTGTCCTGATGCAATAGGGAAGGTAATCGTGTATGCCTCTAGACAGCTTAGAAAGCACAAAAAGAACTATCCCACCCATGATCTGGAGTTAGTTGCAGTGATTCATGCCTTAAAAATATGGAGGCATTACTTGTATGGTGTACATGTGGATATCTTCACTGATCATAAGAGTCTCCAGTATATTTTCACGCAGAAAGAGTTGAATTTGCAACAACGCCATTGGTTAGAGTTGCTAAAAGATTATGACGTGAACATCTTATATCATCTAGGGAAAGCTAATATTGTAGCAGATGCCCTCAGTCGCAGATCTATGGGGAGTTTAGCATATCTGAGGCCAGGAAAACGGGAAATGGCTCGAGAGTTGCATTAAGTAGCCAGGTTAGCAGTTCGGGTAAAAGATTTAGAGGACGACGGGGCCATAATTCAGAATACAGCAGTAGTGTCCCTGGTGGTAGAAGTAAAAGAACGGAGTATGGGGACTCTTATTTAGCGTATCTCAGAGATAAAGTTCAGCAGGGCGGACTAACAGCTTTTGAGGTAGCCGAAGATGGGGTATTTAGGTATAGAGATCGCCTCTGCATTCCAGATGGGGCAGGGCTCCACAGCATATTATGACAGAGGTACACTACTCTCGTTACTCTCTTCATCCTGGCTCGACGAAAATGTACCGGGACATAAAAGAGATATACTGTTGCCCCGGAATGAAGAAGGATGTAGCCACATTTGTAGCCCAGTTCCCTAATTGTGAGCAGGTGAAGGCTGAGCATCAGAGACCCGACGGATTAACTCAGGAGATGACTATACCAATGTAGAAGTGGGAAGCAGTTAATATGGACTTTGTGACAGGGTTACCCCGTACTAGATGTAAGTTTGATTCTATTTGGGTTGTTGTTGACAGATTAACGAAATCAGCTCACTTCCTACCAGTTCGGACAACATTTTAAGCTGAAGACTATGCAGAGTTATATATTAAAGAGATAGTCCGATTGCACGGTGTTCCAGTACTATTATCTCTAATAGAGTAGCACAGTTTACAACTAGATTCTGGTAGTCATTTCAGAAAGGTTTGGGGACGCAGGTTAATCTGAGTATAGCCTTTCATCCCCAGACAGACGGCCAGGCAGAGTGCACCATTTAGACACTCGAGGATATGTTACGAGCGTGTGCTCTAGACTTAAGAGGGAGCTGGGACAAGCATTTACCCCTTATTGAGTTTGCATATAATAACAGTTACCATTCTGCCATACAGATGACACCTTATGAGGCATTATATGGGTGGAAATGCAGGTCCCCAGTTGGGTGGTTTGAAGTAGGAGAAGCAGGGCTAGTCGGGCCAAACCTGATCCACCAGTCAGAATAGAAAATGAAACTTATTAGAGAAAAGTTACTGACAGCTCAGAGTTGTCAGAAATCCTACTCTGATGTACGGCGCAGAGACTTAGAATTTGATGTGAATGACTGGGTATTCCTTAAAGTGTCACCAATGAAGGGCGTGATGAGATTTGGTAAGAAGGGAAAGCTTAGCCCGAGATTCATTGGACCATATCAAATCATCCGAACAATAGGCTGAGTGGCATATGAATTAGAGTTTCCTCCAGAATTAGAAGCTCTTCATCTAGTATTTCACGTATCTATGTTGCGGAGGTGTATAGGTGACCCGTCTTGAGTGGTACCAGTTGGAGATATTCAGGTCACTAAAGAACTAGCTTACGAAGAGATTCCAGTTGCAATATTATATCGGCAGGTTCGTAGGCTAAGGACTAAAGATGTGGCCTCCGTTAAAGTGTCGTGGAGTAACAGAAATAAAGAAGAGATGTCTTGGGAAGCTAAGGATGATATGAGGTCTAGATAACCTCACTTGTTCCAGGATTGACTCAGATTATATAGTTAAGATGGTATTGTTACTTAACTGCTATTTTATTGCATATGTTATTAGTACTGTTTGATTAGTTATCTCTTAGCTATGAAAGAGTTATATAGTGTTGTGTGAAATATTTGTGTTGGATTTCTGCGTTTCAGGGTTTTTGAGTAGTCCATATTATAGGGGAAACTCTGTCGAAATTTTTACAGGATAATAGTTAAGCAAGTTAAACTCCTGTAGACGACATTCGAGGATGAATGTTCCTAGGAGGGGAGGATGTTACACCCCGTAAGTTTCTAACATTTAGTTGGCCTATTCATACGTTGGTTAAGAGTTTTAGAATATAATACGTACGAGAAAGGGCTCGGGGAAAGGTCGGATGAGCACAGAGTTGGGACCGCGCGGGAGGAGGCCGGTCCAGCTGCCCAAGGGGCAGCGTGGCACGGACCATGCCCTCCGCGATGGGCTCCGTGGCACCCCCGTGTTTTGGCACGATGGGGTCCGTTCCATGGACCCCCTGTCCACCGCCCAAATGTTATATATATTGAGTTACTTTCAATTGTGTTATTTTGTATATATATACCTTCGGGCAGAGAGAGTAAAGGATGAGGAAACTAAGTTAAATTCTTCCGTTTACGCTACAAAATGCCGTCCAAATTCAAATTAACCTTGGGTATTGAATTCCAAGCCCGTAGGGAGCATTGCTGCGGAGTTATTTTTGTGAAATTAGCCCGACGAATCGTAACTCCACCGAGCAAAAGTTATTAGAATCGCTTCAAACTAGTTTCTATGCGATCATAGGCTTCGAGTAAGTATTTCTCCATTCTGAATTCTTGGGAAATTATACATCTTCGGCCGTGTTTCATTAAGTTGAGGTATAGTCGATATTAGTATTATAAGTTATTGTTTCTGCCGAATTTAGTACTAAAACTAGTCTCATTCTCTCAGTAATACGACTCCATCTAGGAAAGGCTATTGAATATCAGCTGAAACTCGCTAGTTACTGAGGAAATGACACTCGAGGTATGTTAAGGCAAATTCCTTTGGCAAGTTAGCTTCTTTAGTATTGTAATACAAATTGTGTCCCAGTAAGAGATTCAAAAGCATATCTATTGTGATTAGCTACCGTAGTATATTGAGGCCATGAGGGCCGTATTGAGTTTTGTATATTGAGGCCGCGAGGGCCGTGTTGAGTTCTATATATTGAGGCCACAAGGGCCTTATTGAGTTCTGTATATTGAGGCCACGAAGGCCGTATTGAGTTCTGTATATTAAGTCTGCGAGGGCCGTATTGAGTTCTGTATACTGAGGCCGCGAGGGCCATATTGAGTTTTGTATATTGAGGCCGCGAGGGCCATATTGAGTTCTGTTGTATTGAGGCCGCCAGGGCCATATTGAGTTCTGTATATTGAGGCCACAAGGGCCATATTGAATTTTGTTAGACAGAGGTCACGAGGGCCATAGTGAGTTTTAATTGAGTAAGGCCGTGAGGGCCACAGTGAGTTCTATTAAATCAAGCCTGTGAGGGCCATTTTGAGTTACAAGTATACTGCGATCGTCGGTAATCAAATAGTAGAACATATATTCCTTCTACCTGCTGAGGCTTATGGGAGCTCAGGTAGGTTATTCTTGTATGGGTTGTACCTTCCAGTCATATGGGGTTTCTGTTTGGCTTTTGGTTTGTATGTATGTGTGTACCTTATTGATTAAGTACTAAAAATAGCAAGATTGTTCAGGTTAAACTCTTACCTTTCTGTATGATTATTTCAGTTCTTCAGATTCCATTCAGTTATTACTTTACTACCTTACATATTTGGTACATATTGTACTAACGTCCTCCATGGGCACTACATTACTTGCCTGCAGGTGTGGCTCGGCACAGACCAGGACCCTCATAGCTCCCAGCCAGTACTAGCAACACAGTTAGCTCTCTTCTACCAGAGCTAATAGCTAGAAGGTCTGTTTTTGTTGATTGTTCAGTTTTTGGGTAGGTCGGGGCCCTGTCTCGACCACTATTCTACTTCTAGAGGCTTGCAGATGTACAACACCCTGTGATTAGTCTGTTGGTGGCTATGTGGGGCCAATGTGTATGTTTCATTTTGTGATGACGACTGCGTGGGGCCTTGTTTAGCTATTTGGTGGTGGTCTTATCGGCCCGCATAGGACTCCCCATCGTTATCTGTTTCTGGGTAGCTATTTTATTTTACAAGTGGCTATGCGGCCTTGTCGACCAGGGGTTGTGTTTACAGCTGAGGTATAGCCCGTTGTTTTCTTGATTCAGGAAGCAAGTTTGCACCAGAAGTGCATAAGTCTAGTCTGATCAGTCCAGACCCTAGCAGGGCACCAGGTTCCAGTCATACCCTCCAAGGTGGGGTGTGACAAAAGCCTTTCCAGGGCTAAGGACGCTACAATGATATCAATATCAAGCTGAAGGCCCCTTGGAGGTAGGGGAAGCTCACAAGGGAGGTTCCGAATAATATGAACATACCTACATTCGCATATAGTTCTGAGGCATAGGATTGACTGACCCTTAGCCTACTTAGTGCTAGACACTACTCCCTAAAATATGCATATGATCTCCATCATTTTTCAACAAAGTTTAACCATCATCTAGTGACGAAGCTGATGTTGCGCGCGTATCGCTGCTCGGTATATATTAAAAACCGACACGCAAGTGTACGTGGTCAAACAAGTAATAAAGTGGCTAAGTAGCCAAGTATCGATCCAAGGAGGCTGCTCTAGATATGCAAAACTGCCTAGTTTACTATATATCTATTCTATTTCTAACTATGTTAACAACAATCCAACCAAGATTTGAGTGAGTTTTGTTTCTAAACTAATTAGATACTAAAATTAATAACTACTATTTACGTTGAATTTAGACAATGGATATGCACATGCCAAGGTTAAGAACGAGTAATGAACTTGATAATCATGATAATTTGGTCATCCTCTTCTTCATATTGCTAGCCAAGAACGTTTGCCTAGAAATTAAAACTTCCGTATTTAATTTCACTTTAGAATCATAAACCATCCGTCTACATTTCTGTGATCAAATGCAATTTATGACCTAACACTCTAATTCCGGTTCCTAAATTGACTAATACGGCTTTCAAGTATATTTCTATCAAGAAAGCACATCAAAACCCAATTTTCCCAAATCAAGTTAAGAACAATACCCTATTAATTCACAACTTTCCAATTTTATGCTCTCTCGAGTGAAATTGGACTTTTTAGATATACATTAATGGTGGCCAATCAATAATGTAATAAACACAAGAATTAATAGAACAACATGCAAGAAGAAGAAGAAACCATATCAATTATTACCAACATTCATTACACAAGTTCAAAACCTCAGCAAGAAAGGAATTAGCCACTCATTCTTGGATTAATCATCCTAGAATGAGTGTTAATCATGCATACAATTGAAGGAAAGAAGAAGGGAAGAGAAGAAAACTCTTATCTTTTCTATTCTTCAACTGCCACAAAACCACGTTCCTGCTCTCCACTTCTGAACTCAGCTAAAAAAAACTAAAACTAAAAAAAAACTCCCTTTAAAAATAACCTAAGTGTGCTATTTATACTAGTGGGAAATTTTTCCCGAAATAACAAGCAACGTGTCACGGAGGCCAACGCGGAGCACTGCCTCCGTGACACGACGTGGACGCGGACCCTCTCTGGAAATTGCAGGGTCCGGATAATTGGCCTCAACGTGGCACGGAGGCCATCGCGGAGGCCTATCTCCGTGCCACGGAGCTGACGTGCAGGCACACTGGAAATTGCCACTTTTATTTCTGCCCAGGCAGTGTGCTACCGCGATGGTAGCGTGGCACGGCTCCATCGCGGAGCCACTGTAAAATGTGCCATACAAGGCCTTTTCCACGCTCGCATCCCAGTCCAACTCCGACATAGTTCCAACACGCATTTTAGCTCCTCAAAATCACATTATCCTGCAAAACAAATGCTAATCATGTTGGTTAGTATAAATTCGCATTTTATTACCAAATACATGATATTATATACACATTGCACAACAAACAAGGTAAAAATGATACGTTTGAGTATCACTTGGGCATATAAATCTGCCCAAGATCACTTACCCCACACTTAAATCCTTGTTCATCCTCGAACAACACATACACAAATCATGCACATCACATCTCAACCTTTGTCACTATGGTGCAGCCATTTACGTTTCGGTCATATCGATTATTCGATTCTTGCAAATCATCAAGAAAACATGCTTGGTCGTACAAGACAATGACCTTAATACATCGAGGCTTCCTAGACTTTTAAGAATTGATTCTTGATATCGGCAAACTCATGCAAATCAACTAATCAAGAAATCCGACACGAAAATCAATCTTTCATCAAGCATGTACCCTCACAACTCGAGAGAAACTTCCCCTTTTTATGTTCATGCAGCACACAAACATGCATGTAGGGGCATATAAAAATTAATTTCACTCTCTCTCCCAAAAGAATTCACATGCATCATGTCATGACCCATAGGCTTGCCCTTAGTGTATTACTCCACTAATATAAAGAAATGCAATGTAGGATCAAATAGGACTTTTAATGGGTTGTAACTGGGATATGGATCTAGTATAATATATATTGGATTAGCCAATAATAGTCGCTAGCATCCTTAAGAGCCTTTTCAACTCATTCCCATCGACTCATGGACATTGTTCCTCTCTTTTCTCTTTTTCTCCCATTCATGCTGGTTTACTTTCATACAGCCCATTTCATCAGGCACACTTGACACAAAATAGAAGGTTTTCATGTACCCTCAATTTCATTTAATTACAACGGGTGCCTCTTGAACATCATCTTTTCTTTCCTCACTTTGCTTTTCTTTTCTTTTCACTCTTTTCACTCTTTAACACCTTGGGAAACATTTTCTGTTCTTTATGAGCGCTTAAGGGCTTCTTAAAGACTTTAAGGCTAATGAAAAGAAGGAATAAAGCTTAGTTTATACAATTCTGGACAAAAGAAAGAAATCGGCTAAAGGCTCAACGGGCTGACTAGGGTATACAACATATAAAAAGGTAGAATTTGACAAGAAAAAAAAATGGAAACTAACGGTTAAAACAAAGAAATGCCTACATCCTTTCCAACACTACACCTCATTCATTTCATTTTGTATACACACCAGGCAAGTTCTAGACAATTCACAATGACATGGAATAGCAAAACCTCACTTCACACTCCATGCACATGCTCGAATCAAGATGCATTCACAGACTCTTTAATTAGTCAATTACATGAATTCAAGATTAAGCCTCAATCATAATGAACCAATTTCTATAGCCTAGGTAACTCAACATATTTACAAAATTGCATGCTTTCAACCGAATCATTTTCACATTTCGAACATCAATTACAACACACAACAAAATTTTAGCAACCATAAGCAACTACAGTTTATTCAGGTACTATTTTTCAAGTTTAACGTATTGGTTAATTAAGAAATGCATTAATTAGTCGCTTAGCTTAAGGGAGAGGGATCGGAGAACCTTCTCATGTCCCCAGGTACCTTAAAACATTCATATAACATGGTAGGTAATTATTGTAAGGAAATTCCATTTTGTTACCCTCATTAGCCCTTATTGAGTTAAAACCGATTTCAAATATTACGTTCGTCCGCGTGTCATTGTCTTGCCATGTTTACCAATTTCCTTAGAAACCATAATGTGAAACAACTTTGACACCAAAAATACATAACATAATGTAAAGGATCATCTCACAGTGCCCATGCCGAGGGGACTTCAGACTCAATTTACAACTATGACCATAATCGAAGGCAATTGCCCTATTCGCTTTACATTCATGTGTTCCAACTCTTTAGAAAATACACAACTCAATACCAAGTAATTCTAAAAACTGGGAAGAATTATAATATTCTAATCTAGAATCTCAAGTATAGGGGGATGCCGGATTCATCCTCGCATGAATTTCGTGCTTGAAAATCAAGGGACAAAGAGCGCCTTACATACCCTTTTTTCGGCGAGCTTTCTTATGTTATTTCTTTCCGTCAACAACCAGAACTTTATCCCTTTAAATTACTTGAGTTTATCACCAAGTGAAAAGTCTGTTTCATGCCAATTTATCCATCCAAAATGTTACATCAATAAGCAGTCACAAAACAAAAAAAATAACGCAACACTTAGCATTTCTTATTTCAACTTGTTTCTACAACTTTGGGGGAAAATAGAGGTAGGAAATTACCTCAGCTTTCTCATGAAAAACTCCCAAAAATATAGAGTATATTATCAGAAAAACACACCTTTTCCAACCTTCAAAAATGAGCAGAACTTCAACAACAACATACCAACAACGGCAGCCCAACATAACCTCCAACTTCTAGCTTTAGCTAGGATTTTTAGGCAAGTTTAGCAATTAGAAATACTTACCCTTTGCATTAGAATATTCTTGAATTTAATAGGAGTATTTTCCTCAAAATCACTTCCCAATAACTCAGCAATCTTGCTGCCCAAAACGCAGCAACATAACAGCACAACAACTACAAAAAGTCAACATACAAACTTTCTTCTAGTTTTCCTTCAAAAATTCATACACTTATTAGAGATTTCAAAAGAGGGAAGTGACTTACTATTTCTTATGAATAATTCCTACTAAGATGGAGTATAACTTTATCTCAAAATAGTCCCAAATACGCAGCAACAACACTGCCAAAATGAAGCTACAAGGCAGCAAGAACTTCACCGCAACGTTGCCTTCACTTCCATCAACTTTTGCTTGAGTTTTGATGGTGTTTTCTTGAGGGATTTCCTCTTCGTTTCTTAGCCTTTTCTACTGGAAAATAGAGAGGATTTTAGAGGGTAAGCTAGCACCTCATACCAGGAAAAATTTGAAAATGATTTCATAACAAAAAACTTAAAATATAAAGATGTTTGGGCGGTGGCCGTTTTTAGGGCGGTGGCCATGTCACTGCTCGATAGTGCCCCCATAAAATGCCTATAACTTTTTATTGCGAACTCTGATTGATGAGCCGTTTGATGTTATGAAAACTAGACTTGAGGATCTTAATATGATAGGTTCTGGAGCTTTTATTTTATTATATATTGGAAGATATAGTCATTTAAATTTAACCCTAACTTATAAACTTCAAATACACTTTGTTTTTCCATTCGTACACATTTCCCTTGTCATCTACGAACAATATACAACCCGTATTTCTCTTAACATAGCATAAAAACATCAAATAATCACCAAACATTTTTCGGGGTGTAACACTTTTCTCTTTAGATGTCCGAACCTACATCCATACCCTTTCCTAAAGATGAAGAGGATATATGTGGCTGGAGCTTTCCAGTTATTATGGGAGAACATAATTGGATCAAATAGTTCAATCATGAAGGTCGTGACATATGGTGGTTCAAATGTCCCTTCACGGGGCACTGCCCTTGGGATATTGAATGTTACTACCAAGAATATCTATAGGATGAGATTGAATATGTCTAGATATATGTGAAGAGAGCCAAACCCAAAAAGAAGAAGGGGAGATGTTCGGAAAAGGAATTCCGTAAGTGATATGAAGATGGAGATCCATCTATCGGTTCCTTAAGCCGCCCTGGAAAGTACGAATTCCTTGTCTCCTACGAACCTCAAGATTGGCCAACTCTACCTACTCCAGTTAAAAAACCTCATAACCCTCAACTCTTTATGATGAGTTGATACAGCTCCACTCATACTCTATAATTCTACTCACAACAACCCTTCTAAAAAGATGGTGTAAACCATGAACCAAAAATACCAAAGAAAAATGTTGGGCTACCTATTGGAGAAAATCCATCAACAAGTGATATTGAGGCTACCAACAACTAACAATCAGAAAATGCAATCTTCCCAAACAAAATGTTGCCCAACATCGGCACTTCCCTCAAGAACGTGGCTCACACATAGAAAAAGATGATGAGCAAGGTGGAAAACATTGAGAAGAAGTGGAACAGACATCCAATCAACATGAAGACCTTATTCAAGCCTTGAAAGTGCAATTGACCAATATGTAGTATGAGATTTGTCCACCAAGCACCTCACTTTTCCACTTCTTTTCACACCAACAAAAAAAAATGATTGATATTAAGGAACAGATAAGACAACTGAGGCATGGACCTTTTGAGCCACAAAGAACCCAAAGACACTCTCCAAAGTCTTCCTTTTCCCTATGTCGTCACAAACATATTCACCACCTAAATTGGGTCGCCCTGGTACTACCTCTCCTTGCATTCCGTATGAACCCATATCTTACACTAAAAAATCAAAGATGAAACTAACTTTGACATTGCAAAATGGGACTGGTAAAACAAAGATGCTCTTGCAGTAGAAAAACAGTCGAAACGAAGGAAAGAGGTTGGAGTAAGTTCTAAAGAGCTAGATCCAGAAAACTTGATGCTCTTAGATCAAGTTGTTCCGAACCTCTATGTCTTAGAAGAAGATGCTAGTGCAGGATCCATAACTGAATAGACAAAAGATAGCGATCCTATGGAAGAAACAGAAGAAGCAGATTTTGAGTAAAGTGAGAATATCTCACTAGACACCTCCAAGGAAGACAATCCACTGATATACATGAACCGACCAAGAGAACCAGAAGTTTCTGAAGTCGATGATGATTAAGATGGGATGACAGATGAGCCAATTCCAGAAAGAAGGCCTGAACAACCAACACTAAAATTGGTTGGAACTGAGTTCTATACTTTCACTCTCGATGATGTCAAGGTTTCAAAATGGCCTTAAAGGATCCAAGAATTGCTTTCTTGGATGCTGATGATACACTTGGTAGAGAGAGAGAAGTATCTAATCCTATTAGAATTCATGTCAAGGTTCTCTGGTATCCTTAGAGATTGGTGGACCTCACTGGGGATACATGATAAAAATTCTTTCCTCATGTCCCAAGACATGGCTTTCAACATCAGAATTCTACATGAAATCTTTTGTGCAGATACAAGCCAAAGGCAAGAAAAGAAACAAAGACAATTCTTCGAGATGAAATGTGTATCATTCGACATAGATGTCATTGATATTCATTTCCAGAAGATGGCAAAAATATACTTCGAACTCGATGGAGATGCCAGTTTGAAGTAGGCCTTTGTTTCATCCTTCCCAAAGATGTTAGAAGGATGAACTATGACGATTGTCGAGGAAACGTTCCAGTCAATCACAATCCCCCAAGTCGGCTATATAAGGCAAGCAATTTTCATCGAACTAGAAGATATATGTATGAAGACATCTGTTTTGAAGAAGATCATGCACAACAATCCAGCCCTTTATACAGCTTACAATAAAACTGACCTAATCACCGGGTCCAATTGCTTTTGCCATGCCCTCAAAAGGACAGTAGGTTCAAGAGATAAAACAAGTTCAAATGGCCAAAGCCTACGGGCAGAAGATCCAAATTCACCAGGTGAACGAAATACTTCAGTAGAAAGCGTCTTGGAAGGTTCCAGAAGAATGACAGATGCTTTATCTGCCACAAGATTGGACACTTCGCAAAGAACTGTCCCCAAGCTAAAAGATCTATCCGACTTCTTGCCAAGATAGAAGAGTATATTGATGTCAAGGACAATGATCTTGAATTAGATCTTTCAGCAGAAGATAAACTATCATAGGACACTCTTTTCTCCAGGGATATGTATGAAGAATATGGGCATGACCATTACAAAATTTCAGAGGCTGAGGAAGAGACCAACAACATTATCAATATTCCTCAAGTTCAACTGAATGTTTATTCATCCAAATGGGATAAGGAGATTTAGGTTATTACCTTCATGGATACTGGTGCAACATCATTGCTGATGAATCCTGTAGTCCTTCCCGATGATCAATGGAGTTTCCATTTCAAGAACTTCAACACCGCATCAAATGGAATTCTAACGACCAAAGTCATCATAAAACATGCAATCACAATTGAGTTTTTCACAAGATTAAAGTTCAGAACAAAGTTGTTCGAATCAGATGTCCCAAGAAAGGATCTCACAATTGGGTTTGATATCTATAGACAACTCAAGAATCGACTCCATATTGGAGCTTATGGAATAGTGTTCAAAAAGAATTTCAATCCATACTCAGAAGTATCACGCCTATTCTAGATCACTGAGGACAAGCAGATCAGAGAGATCGAACAACAGTTGATGGAGCATTCATGTGCTGAATTCCACAAGGAGCTTATGCAAAAATGCAAAACTCCACTATGGCTGAATGGAGAGTATTTCATCAAAGTCCCGGTAAAGAAGAATGAAAGCATCAAACCAACTAAGGCAAGCCACTCTGGTGTGAATCCAAAGCACCTTCAACGTGCAAAGAAGGAGTGTGCTGAACTCATGGAGTTTGGACTGATTGAACCATCTGATTCTCAATTGGCATGCAAAGCTTTCTATGTCAACAAGAGAGTTGAGTAGACTAGAGGTAAACCCAAATTAGTCGTAAACTACCAACCTATTAACCATTTCCTCCAAGATGATAAATTCCCTATACCAAATAGACTCATCCTATTTGCAAACTTAGCCAAAGCTAGATATTTTTCAATGTTTGACCTTAAATATGGATTTTGGCATTTAGGGATATATGTTGAGGAAAGACTAAAAATAGGATTTTGCATTCCTGACCAACACTTCCAATGGAAGGTTATGCCATTTGGGGTGAAACCTGCACCTTCTCTATTCCAAAAAGCTCTGATCAAAATCTTCAGCCTATCCTCCACACTTGACTAGTGTACAATTGACGATATCCTATTATTCAGTGATACTTTGGAGGAACACCTTGCCTTACTCCATTTTCATGGTATAATAAGGGAAAATGGAGTCATACTCTCTGCAAAATGGTCCTTGTTAAGAAATCGATTGATTTCTTAGGGATGCATTTTAGCAATAGAGCACACAATCCAAGTCCGCTCATATGTCAGGAACTGCTCTGATTTCCAGACACTAACTTCACCACAAAGCAGCTTCAACAATTTTTACATGTGATAAATTATGTTAGAGATTTTATTCCTGAAGTCTCTACATATATATCTCCACTTACAAAGATGCTCAAGAAGAATGCCCAAACATGGGCTAAGGAGCAGGATTAAGTTGTCCAAAAAATAAAGCATATGGCCCAACAGGTGAAAACTCTCCATATTCCTTTAGATGAAAAGAAGATACTGCAGACTAATTCCAACAATGAATACTGGAGTGCAGTTATTCTAGAAGAAAAAGATGACCATAGGTTGATATGTGGATATACTAGCGGAAGATTTAAAGATGCGGTACAACACTATCATTCCACCTTTAAGGAAATTCTTACTATAAAGAATGGAATCAAGAAGTTCAATTTCTTCTTAATCCACACAAAATTCCTGATCGAGATGGATATGAAAGCATTTCCGAAGACGATCATAATAAATCTAAAGATACTTACTGTTATACCCTGAAAGTGCTTGAGAATAGACCCAGGAGTTAAAAGTTGAAAACTGCTGAGACTGGGAAAGATAGCATAGGACAGGCAATGTCATGACTCGTGGTATCAAACCACGAGTCGTTGTATGCAGTCGTTAGTTAGGGAAGGATGGGTGGCAATGGGATGACAGATGACGCAATGACTCGTTCTTCGAGACAATGAGCTATTGTTAGCAGGCGTTGAAGGAGGTTGGGTTCAGCAGATGGGATACAACAGGTCATCCAATGACTCGTTGTGAGGAGTGATGACTCGTTATTACCGTTCGTCGTTGGGTTGCAAGAATTCCCAGTGTAGATGACAGATCAAGACCACGACTCATTGGAAGGAACCACGACTCGTTGGCTCGTGGTAACAGGTTCAGATTTTGTGATGAGCAAACAACGGACGATGTAACGGATCATTGTGTCTGAGGATGAGTCATCCTATACATTTGTTGGTTAGTTCCAGAGGTAAGCTACGACAATGCAAATGAAGAGCGACATAATGGGTCGTTGTTAGCTCTAATGACCTGTTGGTTTCGTCCGTTAGTTCAGCCCGACCAGTTTTTAGGATAGATTCATTAAGGGCATTTTCGATATTTTCACATTATAAGACCCTAAACTATGTCGTTTTAGCTTATGAAAGGTTAATTTTTAAGGGTATAATTATTTCTAAGTCTTCATTCATGCATGCATGAGTTTAGAGGGGTGATCAAAAGGTGATTCAAGGTTTTCTTCCCATTTCCTTTCAATTTCTTCTTGGGCATTCAAGGGAGGTTAAGAATCAGTGGTTCCAGGTATTTAAGGCTATCAATGGGTGATTTCTCCACACCCATGCCCATCCTCCATGATTTTTACGAAAATTTTATTAAAAGCTCATGGGGTTTTGAAGATGATTTTTATAAAAGTCTAATGACTTGATAACGGGTTTTGTGATTTTAGAATCTCATCCTAATCTATGGGTTTTGATCAGTTTTTATTATTTAAATCATTTAATAATTTTATCGATTTTGATTTCTATGAAGTTAAGCCTAATTATGCATGACCTATGATGAATCAATTTATGATCTTCTCTTCAAATGATAATATTTATGAACCCAACATGATTTACAATTTGAATTATGGATTTAAGATATTACCCATCATGATTTTATGAATTTCAAGCTATATGCATGATTTACAAGTATGTATGAACCATATGAATCACGAACTATGTTTTGGCCGACTCACAGGCCTCGTTTCATAGCTAGTTCACGTATATACAAGCATGTTTATGATTATCATGATTTAACTAGCCCATGAATTCATGCAAGTTATACTATGAGCATACAAATGTTTGAGAGTTCTATCGAACATCGAGTAGGTTCGGGGCTCAGGCTAAACCCCGGATCTCATAAACTATGTGTCACTATAGGTATGTTGGGACCTCCTTCGTGACTGTCCCCGACCCAATTAGCCCTTTTTCATGGTGATATCACACTTTCATGGTTATACCCATGGAAAGGTATGGACACCCTCCCGACTAGGGTTACAAGTCGGGCTTCATGTGCTCATATGGGGTATGTCAGTTAAGAGAATCTCCCACTGTTCCTCATTATTTATGCATGTTATAATTATGTATTGTGGCTCAAGTCATGTTAAGTAAAGCTCTTTCCTTATGATTATGATTATTTTTACATTATGAGTGTTTTGGAAACCTTGGGCCTTATGACATGTTATGATGATTTATGATACGAGCATGATGCCCTACTCTTATGAGCATTTATGAGTTTATATAGGGAAGAGAACATACTTGCGGCTACTCAGACTTCACCATCCATGGGTTGCCTCCCATGCAGTGCCTGACTTAATGTCGTGGCATGACGTATCTTTTGCGACACTTCAGGCATCATCAAGGTACACAGCCTCGAATCCTCTTAATTCCTCCACATCCCCTAGATATAGCTTTATTCTTTGTCCGTTCACTTTGAACTTTTTGCCATCTTTGTTCTCAAGTTTCACTGCACCATATGGGGACACATGCACCACTCTATAAGGTCTCATCCATCTAGATTTCAACTTCTTAGGGTGCAAACAGAGCCTTGAGTTAAACAGTAGGACAAATCTCCTTTATTAAACTCCTTTTTTTTAATCTTCTTGTCATGATAAATCTTTATTCTTTCTTTATAAATGGCTGCATTCTCATAGGCTCTAAGTCGGATCTTGTCCAACTCATTGATCTGGTCAAGTCTCATCTTGGTTGCTTCATTCTTGTTCAAATTTAGCTTTTTAGAGCCCATAGTGCCTTATGCTCTAATTCGACCGATAAATGACATGATTTGCCATAGACCAGATGGTATGAGGTTGACACAATCGGGGTCTTATAAGCCGTTCTGTAGGCCCACAGCACATCATCGAGCTTTCTAGACCAATATGCCCTACTAAAGATTATGAACTCAAAAAGTCTCAAGAAAGAGAGCTAACTAGTTCTCAAAAGGAAAGAACCTAGTCCTTAAGGATTGTACTTTTGAGGATGAAAAAATGGCCCTGTTTACTCAAAGATTTTAGCAAATCATCAAGAAGGGCTTAACACTCCGAAGAAGAATGAATCAAAATCCATCAACAAAAATCTTTGAGATTTGATCTGCCACAAGTGTGGTGAACCTGGTCACTTCATGAAGGAATATCCTCAATGGGACTTAGAAGACAAATGTAATCCGGATAAGAAACTAAGGAAGGATAGAAAGATAAAATTCAGATTCCCAATAGAAGACTCACCATGAAAGAAGCAGATAGTATGGTAAAGCGAGCTCTAGCTACCATGGGAGACATTTCCAGTGATGAATCTAAAGAATCTATAAACAAGATGATTTCTCTCTCTTGGCCATAGACGACTCTAATGATGAAGACTTGCTAGCTTTGGTTGGCTGACATAGACTCGGAAAGTGAAGAAGATAGAAACAAGGTAAGCGTCTTAGAACTCAAATCAAAAATAAAAACTTATTCTCAAAAGAATATATCTTCATTATTCTTGTTTCCATTGATGAATATAAAATGTTGTGTATTGAAAAATAACAAATCTTGAATGCCTTTGCATCTCTCAAATTTGATAATAGAAAACTTGAGGAAGAGAAATGAGACTTGTTGAAAAAGGCAGAGGATTGTGAAAAGGTTCTCAAGGAAAATCATGAAAAAGGTGAAACTATAAGAAAACTCACTCTAGAGTCACAAGCTTTGAGCACTGAGATTCAGAAACTTCAAAAGACCTTAGAAAAATCAAAGCTAAATTAGAAAGAACCTTAAAATGGACTAGGTCCTCTGAACTTCTAATCTCTATGCATGATAATTACTCTAAAAAAAGACAAGGATTATATACAAGAATAGCACATACAACCTTGAGCATGGACCTAAATTGAATCATATTTTCTATTCTCACTGTGGTTTGATAGGACATTATTAAGAACAATGCACAATCAAGAAAAGATCCACAATGAAACATTTTAAATATGCAAGTCCTAGATCAATATTTGTGAAACTCAAATCCAAATCTGGAAAATTGAAAATAAATAGGAATGCTTTTTTGCCACATTGGATCAAAAGAAATTTAATTCATCTATTCAAAAATGGAAAGGGACCCAAGCTTGTCTGGGTACCCAAATCTAACCTTTGACTTTGTGTGCAAGTGAAAGTGAGAGAAGAAAAAAAACTTGGTACATGGACTGTGCATGTTCCAGGCATATTATAGGAACTATGGAAAACTCTCTTAGTCACTAATAACAAAGACGGGAATGTGGCCTTTGAAAATGGAAAGAAGGGTGAAATTGTTGGAATAGGCAAAGTTGGAAGATCCATGTCCCAAGAAATTGACAATGCGTACTATATGAATGGTTTGAAACATAATTTGTTAAGCATCTTGTTACACCCCGAAAGACCTAAGATCAGACCCGGTTGTTGAAACAGAGAAAACAAGATTTTCTGCACCAGGTCATAGAATGAGTTGTCCTGTGACCGGTCAGGATGACCACGAGTCGTTAATTGACTCGTGGAGAAGGTTTGACTTGTTGGAAACTTTTCAAGTTGGGGTGACCATAAGTCGTGGTCAGCCCCACGAACCGTTAGGTCACCCGTGGTCAGGGATGATGAAGGAAGAGGAAGTATGGGATAGTACACTTAACGGGTCCTCACCACAACTCGTTGGGAAGCACCAAAAGTCATGGTTACCCCCCCCCCCCCCGCCCCTCCGGTTCCCCGTGGTTAGTTCTGGGGAAAGCTTTGGCAATGCACTTGACGACTGTAGCGACGACTCATGGTCAGAGGTAACGACTCGTCTCGTCCCTCATTGGGACAGGCAGTCTGTTTTCCGTTGCGAATTAGTAAGAGCTTATCCGTAATTCCTATGATTCTAAGGTCTAAGCTATGTCGTTTTAAGCTATGAATAGTGAGTTTCAAGATGGGTAAGTTCATTATAAGCTATTTCTATTCATGCATGCAAGTGTAGAGGTCTAGAAAGGTGATCAAGCTCAATTTCTTCCAAGTTCTTCTCAATTCTTCCTTGGGCAATCAGAGAAGTTGTAGAAACAAATTCTCTCAGGTATGTAGGGTTATGAATGGGTGAAATTGTTCACACCCATGCCCAACTCCTCTCTAATTCATGAAATTCTATTGATAATCCTATGCGGTTTTATCCCAATTCCTATGAAATCCTTATGATCTATCTATGGGTTAATCTCTTTCATGTATCAATGCATATTTATGAATCATGGGCAGATTTTATGACTATTTAAATTATAAACTTATGGATTTAATTTCTACAAAACTATGCCCAATTATCTATGTTTCATGATAAATCAAGTCATGCTTCTATTTTAATTTTGATGTTCATTAACCTATTATGATTATGACTTATAATATGATTTCTCTGAATTTCTTACCATGGATTTATGAGATATCAAGTATATACATGTTTTACAAGTATGCATGAACTTTATGATTTATGGATTTATGATTTTGGCAGACTCACGGGACTTATTTCATGGCTAGTTCACGTATTTCAAGGATTTTTTATGATTATCATTATTTTAACTAGACTATGAGTCGGATGTTGCATGAG
Organism: Datura wrightii; assembly: GCA_035772735.1. NCBI lineage: Eukaryota > Viridiplantae > Streptophyta > Magnoliopsida > Solanales > Solanaceae > Datura > Datura wrightii. The sequence goes on along the minus strand of JASDFA010000016.1, from coordinate 60,669,168 downwards.
GCTCATGGCTCCAGATATTCGATACATCCAGGTGCCACAAAAATGTACCGCAACCTATGGGAAGTCTATTGGTCGAGTGGCAGGAAAAAGGATAGAGCAGAATTTGTGGCTAAGTGTCCCAGTTATCAACAGGTGAAGGTTGAGCATCAAAGATCTAGAGGTGTGCTTCAAGATATTTACATTCCTACATGGAAGTGGGAAGAGATCAACATGGATTTCATTACAGGTTTGCCTCGCACTCGTCGACAGTACGACTCCATTTGGGAGGTAGTGGATAGGTTGACCAAAGCCGCTCATTTTCTACCAGTCAAACTACTGATTTAGAGGAGGATTATGCCAAATTATACATCCAAGAGCTAGTTCGGTTGCATGGAGTGCCCTTTTCCATCATATCAAACAGAGGTACTCAGTTTACCTCTTAGTATTGGAGATCATTTCAAAAAAGGGAGTTGGTACTCAGGTCAAACTTAGCACAACATTTCATCCATAAACCAGTGGTCAGATGGAGCAGACTATTCAGACTCTCGAGGACATGTTGAGAGAATGTGTGATTGACTTCAAGGGTAGTTGGGATGATCATTTGCCTCTCATTGAGATTGCATATAACAACAGCTATTATTCCAGTATTCAGATGGCTCCATTTTAGGCTCTCTATAGGAGGAGATGTAGGTTGCCTATTGATTGGTTTGAAGTCGGTGAAGCTGCAATGATAGGTCCAGATTCGGTCCATGAGGCCATGGAGAAGGTTCAGCTTATAAGAGACAGATCGAAAACAGCTCAGAGTCACCAAAAGTAATACGCAGCTATGAGAAGGAGGGTACTTGAGTTCAAAGTTGATGATTAGGTGTTTCTGAAGGTGTCTCCTATGAAGGGAGTGATGAGGTTTGGAAAGAAAGGAAAACTCAGTCCCCGTTATGTTCGCCCATACCGATTGTGAAACTGGTTGGCAAGGTGGCATATGAATTGGAGTTTCCCTTAGAATTACCTTCCGTTCATCTTGTTTTTCATGTATTGCTCTTAAAGAAGTGTTTGGGGGATCTATCCCTAGTTTTTTTGGTGGAGAGTGTAGGTGTGAAAGACAGCCTTAGTTATGAGGAGGTTCTAGTGGAGATATTGGATCATTAGGTTCGAAGGCTAAGAAACAAGGAAGTAGCTTCAGTGAAGATTTTATGGAGGAATCAGCATGTTGATGGAGCTAGGTGGGAAGACGAGGCAGATATGATGGCTAGATACCCACATCTATTCACTTCTAGCTTAGTTCCATCTTGAGGTATCAGTTTTTTTCCCTAAAACTCTATTCAGTTTCATGTTCAACTTATGTACCTCAGTTTCTTTCATGTAAATGAATGTTTGTGTGGTTCAGAATTCAGCTCAGTGATGTAGTTTAAATTGGAGTTAGTCATTCTTCAGTTTTCAACTTATATGATCAGTATTTGAGTATTATGATTGCATTTCTCTGCTTCTCTGTATGATTTTCAATATTCAAGGATGAATGTTCCCAATATGGAGATATTGTTATACCCCGAAAGCTCTAGGATTAGACCCAGGAGTTGAAACAGAGAAAATAAGATTTTCTACACCAAGTCGCAGAACGAGTCGTCGTATAACCCATCAGGATAACCACGAGTGTTAAGTGACTCATGGTGAGAAGGTTTGACAAGTTCGAAAATTTTCAAGTTGGGGTGACCATGGGTGTGACCACGAGTTGTGGTCAGCTCCATGAGCCATTAGGTCACCCTTGGTCAGGATTGCTGAAGGAAGAGGAAGTATGGGACAGTACACTAAACGGGTCCTCACCACGACTCCTTGGGAAGCACCACGAGTTGTGGTGTCGCCCGTGGTAACCCCCTCTTGGTATTCTAGTAGTATAGGGGAAGAGTGGTGACCATGAGTCGTGGTCACTAGTAAGGACTCATGATGTTCCCCATGGTGAGTTCCATGGAAAGCTTTGGTAGTGCACTTGAAAACTGTGGCAATGACTTGTGATCAAAGGTAACGACTCATCCAGTCCCTCGTTGGGACTGGCAGTCCATTCTCCTTTGCAAATTTAGTAAGGGCTTATTTGCAATTTCTATGATTCTAAGGCTTAAACTATGTCGTTTTAAGCTATGAATAGTGAGTTTTAGGATGGGTAAGTTCATTCTAATTTGTTCCTATTCATGCATGCAAGTGTAGAGGTCTAGAAAGGTGATCAAGCTCAATTTCTTCCAAGTTCTTCTCAATTCTTCCTTGGGCAATCAGAGAAGTTGTAGAAACAAATTCTCTCAGGTATGTAGGGTTATGAATGGGTGAAATTGTTCACACCCATGCCCAACTCCTCTCTAATTCATGAAATTCTATTGATAATCCTATGCGGTTTTATCCCAATTCCTATGAAATCCTTATGATCTATCTATGGGTTAATCTCTTTCATGTAGCAATGCATATTTATGAATCATGGGCAGATTTTATGACTATTTCAATTATAAACTTATGGATTTAATTTCTACAAAACTATGCCCAATTATCTATGTTTCATGATAAATCAAGTCATGCTTCTATTTTAATTTTGATGTTCATTAACCTATTATGATTATGACTTATAATACGATTTCTCTAAATTACTTACCATGGATTTATGAGATATCAAGTATATACATGTTTTACAAGTATGCATGAACTTTATGATATATGGATTTATGATTTTGGCAGACTCGCGGGACTTATTTCATGGCTAGTTCACGTATTTCAAGCATTTCTTATGATTATCATGAGTTTAACTAGCCTTTGAATCTCATGTGTATTATTTTATGAGCACTATATATGTTTTGGGAGTATTATTTAACACCGAAAAGACCCGGGGTCCAAGCATGCCTGAGTTTCAAAACTGCGTGCCAATGTAGCCATGATGGGACCTCCTTTGTGACTGTCCCTTTTGCCCAAATGGGCCATTCATGAGTGATATCACACTTATTTTCATGGTTCTACCCTTGGCAAGGTACGAACACCCTCCCAACTAGGGGTTTATAGGTCAGGCTCCATGTGTGCTCATATGGGGTATGTCGTTTATAAAAATCTCCCACTGTTCCTCGTGATTTATGCATGATTATGATTATACACTTTGGCTCAAGTCATGTTTAATAAAGATTTTATCTTATGAGTATGATTATGAATGATTTACGAATGTTTTGAAAACCTTGAGCCTTATGTTTGCATCATGATATTTATGTTCGATCATGTTGTACTACTCTTATGAACCTCTATGTATTTTAACTGTCCGTTTTACTTACCTTGCATACTCGATACATTCCACGTACTACCGCATACTCTTGTTGTATCATCTCATGATATAGGTCCGAGGGATCTTTCTCAGTAGCATCCTTAGCCCCTGTTTTCCTACCCAGACTTGTCCAGCTAGCATCGATGAGCCCTCATCTTCCAAGGACCTTTAGTATCCTTGGTTGTTATGTCTCTCTTCAGTTTCCGACTTGTCGTATTAGTTGGGTGTGTTGTCCCTTCAACCCATATGATATGTTAGAGGCTTTCAGAGTTTGCGTAGTAATCAGCTTGTCATGTATGATGTAAATTCCAGTTCTGGTGTTATGTTAAGTTTAGACTTCCGCTATGTTTATTATGTTAAATCTTCCATTTTTATTGATTAAGTTAGATGTATGTTCATGCCATGGGTCTAGGAGTATCTCGAAGCTCCTTGTTCTGTGTCTCTATCGGGGCCCATGTTTGGGTCGTGACACATCTCTTAAATGTGTGACAAAGGGAACTCTATCTTATTCATATTAGCAGATTGGAAGTTTACCATCTTGAAGACAGGGAACCTGGTTCTCAAAGGACAGAGAAACAAAAACGTGTAAAATGCAAACATCATGGATCCCATAAGAGAAGAGCTTTCTTGTTTAAGTGCTTTGATGGACAATTATCTACTCTGGCACAAACACATGGGTCATGCTAGCTTTTCACATCTGAATAAGTTTGTTGTTAAAGAACTGGCACTTGGTATGCTTAAAACCAAGTTCAAAGACAGCTAGATTTGTGATACTTGTTTAAAGGAAAACATGTGAGGTCCAATTTAAAGCCCAAGAAGGTAGTCAGTACCACCAGTTGTTTGCAACTCATTCATATGAATCTATGTTGACCTATGAGAGTCACAAGAAGAGGAGAAAAGAGATACATATTTGTCATTGTAGATGAGTATACCAGGTTCACTTGGACATCATTCTTTGCATCTAAAGATGAAAAATTTGATGTATTCTTCATATTAATCAAACAGGTGCAGAAGAAACTTAACAGTGAACTGGTGAGCATTAGGTTAGATCATAGAACTGAGTTTGAAAACTCAAAATTTCTTGAATATTGTGCAGATGTAAGTATTAAACACAATTTCTCAACACCAATATCACCACAACTATATGGAGTAGTTGAAAGAAAGAACAGAACTTTGGAGGATATGGCTAGAACTATGTTGATTGCCAGTGGACTACCATAAGGATATTGGGCTATGGCAGTCAATACTGTTTGCTACTTGATTAACAGGTGTATTATCAGAACACTGCTTGACAAAACTCCCTATGAACTATTGAAGGGAAGAAATCCAAATATTGCCCACCATAGAGCATTTGGGTGCAAGTGCTTTGTTCACAACAATGGCAAGAATGCTTTGGAAAATTTTGATGCCAAGAGTGTTGAAGGAATTTTTCGTGGTTACTCTTCACATAGCAACACGTACAAAGTCTTGAACAAGAGAACAAATTGTGTGGAGGAAATTATGCATGTAATCTTTGATCAATAAAAAGAAGTGGACATAGTGATTAAACAGGAAGAAATAGAAGAGATTGGTATAGCGCCAACTACCAACTCTGAGGGGGAACCAGGTAGACAAGATGAAAGTACTCAACATGAACATTAGAATGCCGGATGAACAAGGTACTGCATCAGATGTGATAGATCATGATACTACAGAAGAACCACAACTCATGATTACTTAGAATCCTCAAGAAGAAGGACTCGATTCATCATGTGAAGCAGACCAGCAAGAGACACAAGCAGGAATCTAAAAGTATAAAAGCTCTTATCTAATTTAGGACATGCTCTCTTCATTGGAATTTTGGATATAGAATAGGTCCAGGTTGAGAAACATGTGTGCATTCTAAGAATACATAGCCATGATTGGGCCAAAAAAATGCAAAAGAAGCATTGATGGGTTCATATTGAACTATTGCTATGCAGGAAAAAACTAGAACAATTCAAGCACAGCAAGGTATGGAACCTGGTCCCTTGCCTAGAAAATAGAATAGGTATAGGAACCAGGTAGATCTTTAAAAATAATCTTGATGATCAAGGAATAATTGTTAGAAATAAAGATAGACTAATAGTCCAAGGGTACAACCAGGAAGAGGGTATTGATTATGGTGAGACCTTTGCTCCAGTGGCTCGGACGGAAGCTATCAGAATAATTATTACCTTTTCCATGCATATGAGATTCAAATTTTTTCAGATGGATGTTAAGAGTGCTTTCCTGAATGGCTATCTACAGGAAGAAGTTTATATGAAGCAGCCCCAAGGATTTGAGGATCATGAATTTCCAGATCATTTGTACAGACTAAATAAGGGTTTTTATGAGCTTAAACAAGCTCCACGAGCACGGTATGATAGGCTCTCAAGCTTTCTTTTGGATTATGGCTACAGTAAGGGAAAGATTAACAAAACCTTGTTTCTCAGAAAAAGAGGGAAGGACATTCTTATGTGTAAGTATATGTTGATGATATCATATTTGGAGCCACTAATCAAGCTCTATGTAGTGAGTTTGCAAAACTCATGAACAATAAGTTCTATATTAGCATGATGGGAGAGTTGGATTATTTTCTAGGGTTACAAAACAAGCAATCAAAAGAAGGAACTTCAATCCACTAGCAAAAATACATCAAGAAACTATTGATGAAGTATGATATGGAGAATTGTAAAATAAATGATACTCCCATTGCAACCACTACCCAGTTGGACAGTGATGAACCTAGTTCAAAGGTTGAGGAGACAGAGTATAGAGGGATGATTGGATCTCTACTGCATCTGACTGCAAGCAGACTATACATAGTATTCAGTGTGTGATTATGTGCAAGATTCCAATCAAACCCAAAGGAATCCCACATGAAGCTAAGCAAACACATTTTGAGGTATCTCAAAGGATCAATAGACCTGGTTCTCTAGTATCCTATTAGTGATTTCTTCAAACTCATTGGGTATGCAGATGCAGACTATGTTGGGTACTTGGTAGATTGGAATAGTACATCTAGAATGTCACTTTTTGGGACCTTGTTTGATCTCTTTGGAAACCAAGAAGCAAACCTCAATGGCTTTATCAACTGTAGAAGCTGTGTATGTGCAGCTGCTTCATGCTATGTTCGAATATTATGATCAAGAAGAAATTGGAGGATTATAAGACCAAGATGCTAGGAACCCTTCCTGTGTGATAACATCACTTCCACCAACATGGAAAAGAATTTGGTTCACCACAAAAGGACCAAACATATTGATGTGCGCCACCACTTTCTAAGAGACAATGTAGAAAAGGGAAATATTTTGATGGAGTTTTACAAAACTGAGGATCAGGTGGCTGAAATCTTTATCAAGGCTTTAGGCCGGGAACCATATGAGAAAATTTGTGTGGAGCTTGGACTCATCAAGATCAACGGAATCTGTGCATCTCTCTCTCTCTCTCACTTTTGATTAAAAAGTACTTTATTCTTATGCTCATTAGGTATTTTGCACATTAATTAGTAATCCAATTTTGTTCCTTTTAGTAGGTGCACACCTCATGCAAGCTAAAATGGGAGTGCTAGAATTAATGATGTGACCCCTATTTCCTAAACTGATGCAAATTGGACAGGGGTCAAGGAAAGAATACAGGAAGAACCTGGTCCCTCTATAAGCTAAGTGGTATGCTCTCTTTCCCTCTCATATGTGTTGATTTATAGATGAAGTAACAACCACCGTTGAAATGATCCTGGTCCACTCCCTCATTTCATGTTATGGGATTAAACATGTTTTATCTATCTTAAAAAAATGAGCGGCAAAACGTGACCTACTATTCCCCTTCCCGCCTAGTGTCCGTTTTCACTGATAACCGTCATTTCTTGAACTTAATCCATCATTACCACGTCCCATCCCCATTAGACCCATAACCTTTCCCAAATCCCCATCTACTCCTTATATTTCCAATTCCTCTCATCCATTCCCCCATCAAAATGACTACCAAGTCCTTTTTCTTTGAGACTGTACGATCCCCCTTCTCTTCAGCTTCCTCTAATCTCTCTTGCACTTAACAATGGCTTCCTCCTCCAACACTCAATCTAAAATAAAAATTCCCTTGTCAAATATTACCCCTCCATCTATTCATAGGGAACCTTCATTTGTACTGAGTACATCTCCCTTTACTCCACTTAGATCTGAAACCCTTTCGTCCACCCCTGTTCCTCCAAGCACTGAAACTCCTACCACTGGTGATCCTACTATCACCCTAGATACTAGGTTGGGGGATGCTGAGATTCCTGTTCCTAATCCTATAAAGGGTAAGGCTAAATAGGGCACCTTAAATATGCAAGAGACTGAGGAGGGTGATGATGATGTTCCACTGAGTACGAAGTAGGAGCATCAAAACTATAAGTACAACCTCTGTAAGAAAACACATAGAAGTAAAACCATTTCCTCCCAAGCGACCAAGAAGAAAGGGAGCATTGAGAAGGCAGGTGCTCAGAGAAGAGCTACTACTTTAAAGAAAAAGACCCAAGCATCAAAGGAGAGTGCAGAGATAGAATAAACTCCAGCGGCAGTGGATGTTGATAGCTACAGCTATGAACCTAGTCCAGAGTATGAGGGACCAACTTCTAAAAGGTATAAGCCAGGGACATCTCACTTCGATTACGTTCCACCCGATGCTCCACAAACCAAGAATGTGACTCGATTTTATGTGTTGGGGAAGGAAAATTATTTTGGTTCTAAAAAGGTTTTGAAGGGAAGAGTCACTGATCCAACTGTGGCCTCAAAAATTGGGATGGCCAGATTAATTAAAAAGTTAAAGTTTCAAGGGTTGGAACATCTATTCCTTCGCCCTCTTCCAAAGATTCATGAGCATGAGGTGGTAGGATTCTATACAAAACTTGAGGTCGAGAAGGATGGGGAGGTGAAGTCCACAGTGAATGGCACAAGCTTTACCTTGACTAAGAGGTTTCTTAGTGATATTCTACAGGTTCCTTATGAAGTATGTGCTGACTATGATGCACCTCGACCAAAGGATGGTTCTCCTACTACCAGATTCACTCAAAGAAGGGTAACTACTAGACCAAGGTGTGTGCTAACAGGGGAGATGTGTCCTGACCATAAGTTTCCTTTTGAATTGGTCAACAAGTATCTCCTACCACGTACTGAGTGCCCCCATGAAGCGTCTCATTGATGTGTTGTGGTTTTATGGCACTTTCAACACTTAAAATATAGGAAAAATGCTTGTACTCAGGTTGTGTTTAGACAGATATAAGGTCGTTTTACCTTATTTTTAAGGAAATTGGGTCTGAGAATTGGATTGTGGAAAAGGAGCTGAAACAGAGCAAAAAATTGATAGGTTGTAGGTCTCAATACAAGCCATACCATTCTGGTACAATCCATACCTAGCACCCATAGTTGATACTTAAGAGAAACTGCAAAGTGTTGGGAAAAGTATGACTCATGGTACGATCCGTACCATCCTGGTATGAGTCATACAAAGGAGTCATGAAAAACATCAGAGGATGTGCACTTGCAAAAGCTCCTGGTACGAGTGGAAGCCATGAATTGTGATGATAATATAAGAATCGTACTAAGGAGTTGTGATAAACTTTAGAGAACATGTCAACTGGCAGATCCCAGGGTATGAGCAGATTCCACGAGTCGTAGCACCAAGGTATGGACCGTACCAAGGACCTGTGGTAAGATTCAGAGGCTGCCATATTTCATAAGTTCAAACCACGATAGGCACTTACGACTCGTAGTGGCATTGTATTAGTCATGCCAACCTCCAAGACTTGACAGAATTAGATGTTGCATTTCATATTAAGAATGAAAGCCACGACTCATAGCATCATGCTATGACTAGTAGGACGAGGCGACAGTAGTTTCCCTGTTAAATTAGGAAAGGTTTTGATTAATTTTATAAATACTTTTAGGTTAATTTCTTTTTAGGAGGCCAATACTTTTGACTTGTGTTCATAGTTTTTGGGTTTCCTAAGTTCTTGGAGAACAAATACTCGAATACTTGGACATAATTCATTATTGTTCTTAGATTTTTCACAAGTGATTGTGCAATTGACTCTTGGGTTCTTCTTTCATTAATATTGTAAGTCTTCAATTATGTTCTATTCCATGAAATCTGATTTCATTCTTGTAATTATGAATAGTTAAACCCTCTACAACTAAGGTTATGGGAACCATGGTAGAATAACAAACTAGGGTTAAACACAGAGTGATTCTAAACCAATACATATGCATGCATTGTTCTTTTATTCATGTTTAATGTTTCGTAATGGTATGCAACGTTAGGATTAGCCCGGATTCTCTTCTTGCTTGAACCTAGAGAAGTAGAGACTAGGAAAAGAAAAGAAACATAGAGCCTTGAAATTGAGTTTCATTGAATAGCTTGAGTTGCGGTCGCACAAGAGTTAGTTTTGAACTATTGATAAAGGTTAAAGAGCAATCGCTCATGAGACCTAACCCAGTGATTGAGTAGAGTCATCTAATAGGGACAAATCAGACATTTAAATGAGCATAATTTATCAGTTCTGCAGGCTAAGTATTGGGATAAATCACGAGTGTAACTATCTGACCTAGTTAGGAAGCCATGGGGATCACTCCCCTAGTTAATTACATAACTATTGATCACAACTCCATTTCAAAATACTATTAATTGATTTAAAATCCCCCTTTTAGGGAATAATTGAACTAAGAGTGTGAATACAAGCATCAGTCTGTATCTTGGCCGTATTTCCTATGGGATCGACCCCAACCTTAGTTGGGTTCTCTATTGACAACATTCGTGCTATACTTCTTCAGGAGTGTAACTTGAGCATTATCAAAAATGGCATTATTTTCGGGAAAAACGACTTAGGATTAGATTAATTGCTTTTATTTAAATTTTAGTCATTGTTTCCTTATTTATTTTTTCTTTTATTTTTTTGGTTTTACCCAGTTGACCACTTGGTGAATGCCAAGTGTGCGGAGTAGTGGAAACCCTCTTGTCCCAATTGACGAAGAGCTTGAAAGAACACTGTGAAAAATGGCCGATTTGGAGACCCTACAATAGATGGAAGCTAGGTTGGCCACTGAAGTGCACTGAGATAATGAGGCCCATCAGGCTGAGTTAGCCCGGCAAGCTGCTCTTCTAGAGGCAGATGATGCTCCAGAAAAAGTTGATAATACTGGCTGGAATAGAAGGGGGAACAGAGGTCGTGATCCACCCCAGCTCCATAGATATGCTCCTCACTTTGACGATGATGATTAGTACCTAGATATTGATAAAGTTGGATCAATAGGAGCTATTGTACCCCCACCTTTGCATGGTGGGGAAAATTTTGATATCACGAGCACAATGATCCAGTTACTTAACGTGAAGGGTGTGTTCTGTGGTAATGCAGCTGATGATGCAAATCTCTACCTTATGAACTTTGTGGGTATTTTCAAGGATTACAAGTTGTCAGGAGTGAGACAGGATGCTATCAGACTAAGATTTTCCATTCTCCCTATCTGGTGAGGCTACTTTTTGGTTGTCGGAGTTGCCAAACGACTCCATCACCAATTGGAGGAAGCTGAAACATCCCTTTTTGTAGAGGTTCTTTCCACCTTCTAGGATGTTTCAGCACAAAGATGAGATCTATAACTTCCAACAACTTAAGACAGATGCACTTCATGAGACATGGCTGAGGTTCAAAGAGAAGCTGACCAAGTGCTCGAATCCAGAATTCCTAATGACAGCTTGTTGGAAATTTTTTACAAGTCTCTGCATAATAAAACAAAGGCTGTAGCAGGTACAGTGGGAAGTGGAGCATTGATTATTCACTCATGAAAGGAAGAAACCACCATATTTGACCGAGTGACCAAGACAAACAGAGCCTGGCATACTAGAGAGGAAATAATAGCTATGGGTACATATGCTATAGGAATGACTGCGGAGTAGTGCAGGAAGGAGAAAGAACATGATCAGGAATTAGTTCACATGAGAACATCTATATACCTACTTATAAAACATATCATGGGGTCTAGAACACAGAAGTTAAACGCAGTGGGAGCACATGATCAGGAACAGGGGTTCGAGCACTCAAATTCCAAGGAGGAGGCAAACTTTTTGGATAACCAGGTGGCAGGTTTTCGGGCCAACGCCCAAGGATCTGGTCAAAAAACTTGGCGCCAAGGCTCCAAAAATCAAGTTCAGAATCAGTACCGACATAATTACAACAAGAATGGTTACAGGGATAGGAGTAGAGGTTGAGAGCGAAAAGGTAACTGGAAGAAGATTGATGGTTACAGAAATGACCACATAGGCCTTTATGTCCCTCCTAAGGCTCGAGAGGGTGATGTTGGGCCCTCAAAGTTATAGAGTACGATGGTTGAGCTATTGAAAAAGGAAAATTCGAACGATGATCAGCTGAAGGACATTCGAGGAGATATATTTGCCATAAGCTAGAAAGTTGAATAGCATACCATAGCAATCCAGTAGATTGAGCAGCAGCAAGGTCAGGTGACTGCATCCCTGAACCAGAGAAAGGGTACACTTCCTAGCAATACAGTACAGAATCCAAAGAATAACAGCACATGGCTATGTGACTAGAAGTGGAAAAACTACAGTTGATTTACTTATGCCAGTTGCAATTGAGATGAGAAAATGGAGTGAGGTCGATGTAGGTGAGGAGGATAAGGCTACTGAATAGAGGATTGAAGGAGATGTTGATTTAACTAAGACTTCGATTGATGCAAAGGAACCTGCAATAGAAAAAGGGAAGGCAAAAGAGGCCCCGATGATTTTTAGGCCTATCCCTCGACCTCCTCCACCATTCCCTCAAAGGATGAAGAAGAAGGTGAATGATGGGAAATTCCAGAAGTTTTTGTCCATTCTGAAGCAGTTTTTTGTGAATATCCCATTAGTCGAGGCATTGGAGACAAGGCCTAGGTACGTAAAGTTCATGAAGAACCTGGTAACCAGAAAATGATCTGTGAGCTATGAGCCTATCGGAAATCTACAGCATTATAGTGTCATAGCTTTATGGGTCCTTGCACAGAAGAAGGAAGACCCAGGTGCCTTCACCATCCCATGCACAATTAGAGATTTTGAGTTTGCAAGAGTACTGTGTGATCTGGGAGCTAGCATCAATCTGATGCCGCTAGCTGTGTTCAAATAGTTGGGCTTGGGAGCCCCCATACTAAAGATAATGTGGCTATTGATGGCAAACCACCAGTGAAAAAGCTTGTGGGCATACTCCATGACGTCCTAGTGAAAGTGGACAAGTTCATCTTCCCAGCTGACTTCGTGATCTTGGATTGCAAGGTAGATTTTGAGGTTCCCATCATCTTAGGGTGACCATTTCCTTGCCACTAATAGATCTTTAGTGGACGTTGAAGCGGTCCAGCTGAAGTTTAGGCTGAACCAATAAGAGGTCACCTTCAACGTTTGTAGGTCAATGAAGCAGCTAAATGAGTTTCGTGTAGTTTAAGTGATTGATGTGGATTCTGAGTTTCTTGATGAATTCTGAGTAGTCAAGAGACTTGCGTCATGCAACGACATTAAATCAGGCACTGCATGGGAGGCAACCCATGAGGTGGTTTGGTGAATTCTGAGTAACCAAACTACCTACGTCATGCCGCGACGTTAAATCAGGCACTTCGTGAGAGGCAACCTAGGTATCTTGACTATAAGTGTTCAGTGTACAAGTGAAACAAAAACTGATGGGTGAAAAATGCAATGCAGGTCTGGACTACGAGCCTCAGTACAAACTGTAGCATAATGGTACAACTCGTTGTACCATTCATACTGAGAGGCAGAGACCTGACTAGATGCAGAAGGTCATACTATGGTTGGTCATTACAAACCATACCTTAATGGTACGAGTCGTAGTACCCACCGTAGCAATGAGCTATCCCTAGTGTTGAAGTGGAGAATACTCGACCTACGAGTCATGGTACGGATCGTGACATCCTGGTACAAACCATACCAAGCACTCATAGATCTCCAGGTAAGTCTTATGAGTCCCCAGGTATGAATGCAAGGGACAAGTCATAGGTATGACCTATGACTCGTGGTACGAGTCATGATGAGCCTATTAATTGGAATATTCGATCTGACTCGACTCGACCCGAATTTATAAATCCGCCCATAACCTATTTAAAATAAAAAATTAGTTCGTAATTTCTCACAAAAACCCACGATCAACTCCCCTCACTCTCCAATCATGAATAACTCACGCCCCATTCTATTTTAGCATAAGATTCTGTAATAAAATCACAGCATTGGATCGAATTCCTACTCCAAACCCTAAGCAAGAAAGATTATTCAAATACTATTCAAGTAAGTTGAAAATTTTTCTCATCTCTTCTTACTAATAATAGCCGAAAATGTATTGTGAATCCTCCATTCATGAAAATTAAGTGGAGGAATATGATCAGTAGGCTATGGTGATGTTATATGATGGGTTATGGAGAGAAAAATGCTCTGTGAATTTTTATTGCTTGTGGGTAATGAGTTATTAGGAAAATTAAATTGTGGGGACTGAGTGGGTAGTGAAATTATGTGTTCTTGTAAATTATGGGGGTGGTGAAGTCTGAGTACCCACCTTAAAAACATGTTTTCTTGCATAATTGGTTATACACAGCATGAGGGTAGGCTTCACAAGTCATCCTATGACTCGTGGTTTTGAACTACGACTTGTATGATGATTCGTTGGGACTGTCCCAGGTTCATCTGAGTGAAATTCATGGTACGGAACCTGGTACAGATCGTGGTATCACACCATGAGTCGTACCAAGTGGTCGTACCAAAGAAATAGAAAGGGTCAAATGCAAAATCAAAATCACAATCCGTGGTATGACTCATAAAATTCTACTATAAATTGTGATAAAGATTCATACCATAAATACAGAAGGTCACATTCTTAGAAGTTCAATATGACCATCAATACAAATCATATCACCTTGGTACGAGTCGTGACTGTGACAAAAGACACTAGAAGTCACAGTGTGGATCATACCACCTTGGTACAACTGGTACTGATGATCTATATTATGATATTGAACATGCTCTTTTTGCTTTCTTTCTCTGATATCCTATATAATAACATCTTCTCCATGCTACAATGACTCAGAAAAGATAAGCAACCAAGGATGCCCAGGACAAGAGGGTAAGAGATGAGATTACAGCTCGGAGGGCCCAAAGATATGAGACCTCTGCATCTGAGCAGGAGAAAAATACACCTAGTGGTTTGTTGGAGGAGTATGAAGTTGACACCAATGAGACAGATGAGCCCCGAACCACTAGGGCACAGGCCAAGGCTCAGGCCGTAGCCACTTCAGCCACATCGGCAGATACTCCCTAGTCTGAGGAGGGAGATGATCCACAGCTTTAGAAGTATGTTAGTGGCTTGATTGCAGAGGAAGGTTTATTTGAGGCAAAAGCAAGAGAGGGTTCAGGTGAGGCCAAGTCTAAAGATGAGGAACAGGATGATGATAATGATTAGATCCCACCCCTAGAGAATCGTACTATCAGGTGGGGTGTGCCAAGTGCTCGAGAGATTTATGAGCAGGGCTTAACCCTTAGATAAAAGCTAAACCTAAGGCAAAGCATACAGGAGGGGCCGCGAATCATGACCAATGCCCTAAATGAGTTCGAGGAGATGAAGCTGTTGTTTGATCTATATAGGTTTGGGTGGACGGAGAGAACCCCTGACAACTTCAATGCTAATGTGGTTAGGGAGTTCTATGCCAACTACTTAGCTACTATGGAGCAGCATATTCTAGCTAGGTAGAAAGTGAAGAAGCAGCCTAGATTGGAGTGTGTGATGGTTCGAGGGTGAGTTATTGATGTCTTAGAGTAGGCCATTGGCCGAATGTTATATTGGCCAGATTATTAGGCCCCAGCCTTTATAGCTGAGTTTGATCACCATGTCGATGGCCTAAAAAGGGTCAAGTCGTTGATCTTGGAGGAGAGGTAGAGATAGGTGAGGTGGTTGGCTAGAGTTATAGCTTAGGAGAAGGAGGATGAAGATTGGGTGACTAGTGGACGACAAGTCACCAAACCCTCGCTTAATTTCATTGTGAAGCCCTACTAGACATTAGCTCTCCACAGGTTGGCATTGACGGTGAATGATAATAGTTTGAGAGCCGATAGAGCAGCATTGCTGGAGAATATCATGTCCCGTATCTTATTAACATCCCAAGGCTCATAGTAGAGGAGATTCGAGATTGACCTCTAGCTTTGAGCACTACGATTCCACTCCCTAGTCTCATAAATGGGCTCTGTAGAGAGTTAGGTGTTCGGGTGATAGAAGAGATAGATGCCAGAGTCAGAGGCACACGAATAGCTGATCTCAATCTAATATGGGATGAGATGAACCTGGTGAGCTGGTTAGATCACCATCAGTAGTCCAAACATCACAATTAGTTGGAGAAGAGTAGGTATATTCCCTTTCCTTAGTTGAACAGAGTGAGATGCCGGCTACTAAGCCAGCCATACAGCAGTTGCCCATAGTATTTCCTCCGCTCCGCCAATATCCCCACCAGGCCAGGTCCCAACTGGATGCATACTTGTGCCTCAGTATTTCTTACAGAAGGTGGCTAAGAGGCTGACCTTGACTGGGAAAAAGGTCAATGTAATGATGCAGTAGGTCAAGCCTTGGGTCAAGGCTGAGATTAAGGAGGCAACTAGAGGGTTTCATAGTCAACTTGATAGCTTTGAGCGCAGCTTAATAAGAGATTATCTTAGCAGCCGGATGTATAGAGTTTGGAGGATGAGCTGGGTCAATTATGAGTCAGGTAGCCGAGCTATAATCTCGACAGCCGGCCATATTACCAGCCCTCACTATTCCACTATTTGAGGATAATCCTGATGAGGAGTTTGACTTAGGGGCCTTATGGAGTCATAAGATTGCTAGAGGAGATAGAGGAAAGAGGAAATCTATGGAGGTAGTTGATAAAGAGGCCTCCAGGAAAAGAAGAAAGAGAGAGAGAGAAAGGAGTGTAAGCAGGCGATAGCAGCTATCCTGCAGACTCTTGACCAGAACATGTTTGAGTTGCTTGAGAGAGATAGAAGAGCTAGGTGTTAAACTATTGTGACTAGTGAGCTTGCGAGTGACGAGGACCCTTCGGGTGAGTCACATTTAGCCAAGAGAGATACAGAAGTCCTGAGGCCAAGATTGCTAAGGGGGGCGACCGCAACCCCCACCATCACACCATTGAGTGCGTCGGCCACTGTTGGCACCACAATTTCAGAGGAGAAGAGTGTGCCTTCACACCCGCCTCCACAGAATGTCAAGAGTGCTTAGAGAACCACAGGTATGTCCCTCTCCTAGATTTTATTTTTTTATTTTAGGGACAAAGCATGTTCTTTTCGGGGGTGTATGTATTTTTGTTCGTTCGAGGGTTTCTGTTGCTGTGTTTTTTCCCTTAGACATGCTATCTAGTGGAACCAGCATCTTTAGAATATGTTTTTGTTCAAGAAGTAGCTTAGGAGTACGTAACAGCCAATAAAAATGCACATGTGTTTGATGTTTTGATATTTTTGGAAAAAACCCTTTCAATTTTTTTTGTATGATTAATTGTATGTGTTGACTGCAAAGTATGACTATTGTGTATCACTTTATGGAATTTTATGTATTAGCATGATTAGCTATAGCATAGCTACACATGAACCAGATAGGTAGTGTGATGCAAACCTGTACCATATATGAGGGAGGATGTTTCCTTAGTTCAATACTATGTAGGTGATCTAGAACTTGCCCGGTTAGTCTTTACTTAGGTTGTAGGATAGTTGGTTAGGAAATTATCATAGGTCATTTTTTATGTAGCCCACTTTAGCTTAAATTACCCTACCGAATGAAATGAATTCCTTGATCCTACGTTTGAGCCTAAAATTGACCACTTTCTTTGATTAGCCCATTTACCTTCCCACTTATTTATAATGAACCTATTTTATCCTCATTGGACATTCTGAACCTCAACTCAGGAAAAATACCTACATTGAGGGTGGCTATTGTAGGGGTGCGTAAGCTATGTGGGGAAAATAAAAGGAGAAAACATTAATCAATGAAAAGTGAGTGTTGTGTGAAAGAAAAAGAACAAAAAGAAAAATAAAATAAAAGAGAATAAAATCTTGAAAAAAAGTGAAAAATGAAAAATACACCACACCCACCAGTCGAAAGGTGAATAAAATGGAGAAAGGGAGAAAAAAACTGAAAAAAGTGAAAAAGGGGAAAAAGTTAAAAGTGAAGCCAAAAGTGTGTAGTGCCAAGGAGGGTAAGTCATTACTTTCCATATTTTTCAAGGAGGGTAAGTCACTATTGTCCATATTTTTCATACCTGTCCCTAAGCCTACATTACAAGCCAATAGAAGTCCTATAGTGATCCTAACCTAACTGTCTGAAAAGCCAAAGTACAGAAAATAAGGGCATGCCTATGGTATCTCTTATACAGTATTTGGAACTTCTTTGTGAGAGTGAAAGATTTATTTGAATGTCCTAATTTCATATATATATATATATATATATATATATATATATATATATATATATATATATATATCATTACACGTATTGGGGACTTCATTTGCTGTGAGGGTACACGGGTTGTATCGCAATCTGCCAATTGTCTGTGAGAATAGCATTAGCGAAAGCTTAGTTACCTGTTAATAGTTAGATGCCATTTCTGGATTCCTTTGTGTCATGAGTTGTAGTTGCATGTGTACATAGCAGTCCTGTTTTAAAAGTTCAAAGAAAAAAGGGTCAATTCTTGATAGTGAGCGTGTGTGCAAATTTTGGTGTTATTTGTTGTAGGCCTTCTATTTTACTTTCTAGTTATGTATCATGTTGTAATAGTGTTTTTGTTTCTCTAAGGACATGCAAAAGTTATATGTTGAGGGTGTTGAAGTGATCCGGTTTTGTGGCACTTACGACGCTTAAAACATAGGAAAAATGCTTGTACTTGGGTGTGTTTATACAGATATGAGGTGCTTTTACCTTATTTTCAGGGAAATAAGGTTCGAGAATTGGATTTTGGAAAAGGAGATGAAATAGAGAAGAATTGATAGGTTGCAGGTCTTAGTACGAGTTGTACCTAGAACCCACAACTGATACATCAGAAAAATTGCAAAGTGTTGGGCAAAGTACGACCCACAACTGATAATTGAAAAATTGCCATTTTTAGGTACAACATCAATTCATCCTGCAATCAAAGGAAAAGTGCCTTATATCCATATAAACATACCTAAGTTCATGCTATTTTCTTAGTTTTGAGCATTGAAAGTGTTGTAAACCCACAGCACATCAGCACCCTCAACTTAAGACTTTTTCATGTCTTAGGCAAAGAAAAGAAAAACTAAAACAAGATGCTCAACGAGAAAATAGACTTAAGATACTACAACCAAGATTCAAACATAACTTGCACTTTCTATACAAACTCTATTAACCCTTTCTCATGGAACAACGTCAGCTAAGGTATTACAAGCAACCTCAAAACATCATAAACAAGGATCAAAACATGTCATTCATCTGTCAATAGGTAATCAACTCATCACTAATGTTTTCCACACAGATCAATAGTAAAAGCAATTATAATCCATGTACCCTCACATAAATGAAATCCTCACTCAGATATGAAATGTCAAACATGATATGGGACTAAGCAAGTAAGGCACTCACTCTCACAAAGAAGTTACAAGTATTATGTGTCAGATACCATAGTCTTGCCCTTATTTTCTCTTCTTTGGTTTTTCAGATGGTCGGGTTAGGATCACTATAGGACTTGATATGGCTTGTAATGTAGGCTCAAGGCTGGACAAGAAAAAGATGGAAGATTTTATAAGTTACAATCCTTGGCACTACATACATTGGCTACACAATTCACCTAATTCACCATTTTATTCTTTCATTCCCTTTTCCCCCTTTTTTTCCTTTTTATTCACATTTGCATGGGTTTGGTGAGTTTTCAACTTTTTTCAACATTTTCAAAATTTCTTTGAGCTTTATTTCTCAAAATTTACAACATTTTTCATCCTTTTCTTTTCATCTCACCACACCTTATTTTCCACCTTTTCTTTTCTTTTCTTTTCTTTTCCTTTCTTCCGTTCCCTCCATTTACGCACCCCTACTCTAGCCACCCTCAACTTAAGAATTTTGCTTATATTGAGGTTCACAATATCTAAGGAAGGACCAGGGCCAAAATAGGTTCATTGTAAAAAATGGTTACGGTTAATCAGTAAATCAAATAAACATGATCTATTAAGGCTCAAACTTGGGATCACGAGATTCATGGAACTTTTGGTAGGGAAATATAGGCTAAAAGTGAGCTAAACAAAAATGGCCTATGATCATATCCTAACCAACCATCCTTAGCTTATGCAGAGACCAACCAGGAAAGTTCTAGATCTACAATACAATACCGAACTGACTAATATACCTCACTCACACATGGTACATGAACTATTTTCACCTCACCTATCTGGTTTATACATGGCTTAACAAAAATACTCATGTTGACAAACTAAATGGTATCCAAAGATCCACAGCAATCATGTATGTTGTCACAAATACATAGCTAATGCATCAAAAATGTTTTTTAAGTAGGGTCAATTTTTATAAATACCAAAACTAGTGCATTTTTCTTGGCTAAGTACTCCTAAGCTACTTTCCAATTAAACAAAAATCACAAACTAAAAATAAAAATCCTACACATGCCAGTTCTATTATATAGCATATCTGAGGAAAAAGAAACACGGCAAGAAAAATGCTCAGACGGACCAACAATCCCAAAAATCACAAGTACACCCTCTCCCCTTTTTGAAAAGTTGGCTTTGTACCCAAAGCATCATCTAGAGGAACATAGGGAAGAGAACATATCTGGGCTACTCAGACTTCATCTTCCATGGGTTGTCTCCCAAGAAGCGCTTGATTTAAAGTCATAGTACAACATAGGTAGGATGGTTACTCGGACTTCACCAGTCCACCACTTGGGTTGCCTCCCAAAAAGCGCCTGATTTAATGTCACGGCACGATGCAAATCTCTTGACTACTCCGAATTTCTCAAGTGATTTATACTCATCCTCCAGTGCTGAGATTACACTAAATTCCTTGGGTTGCTTCATTGTCTTGCAGATGTTGAATGTGACCTCTTCTTGATTCATCCTAAACATCAATAGGCCAACTTCTACATCTACTAGAGCTCTCCCGGTCACAAGGAATGGTCGCCCCAAAATGATGGGGACCTCATAATCAACCTCGCAATCCAAATTCATGAAGTTTTCTTGGAATATAAATTTATCTACCTTGACCAGCACATCGATCAGGATCCCCACCAGCTTCTTAACTGTTCTGTCGGCCATCAATAGCCGCATGTTGGTCGGTGTAGGAGCTCCCAATCCTAACTTCTTGAACATAGCCAAGGGCATCAGATTAATGCTAGCTCCCAAATCACAGAGTGCCCTTGCGAACTCGACATTGCCAATTATACATGGTATAGTGAAGGCACCCGGGTCCTCCTTTTTCTATGCTAAGACCCGTGTAGCTATGGCACTTCAGTGATGCACATTGTCAATAGGCTCATAGCTCATAGAGCTCTTCTTTGTCACCAGGTCCTTCATAAACTTTGCATATCCTGGCATCTTCTATAATGCTTCGACCAATGGTATGTTCACAGACAACTGCTTAAGCATTGAAAGGAATTTCTGGAACTTACCATTTTTCACCTTCTTCTTCATCCCTTGGTGGAATGGTGGTGGTGGTCGTGGGATAGCTTTTTGCACTTGCGTTGCCCCTTGATCCATGACAGATTCCTTCTCACCTCTCGGGGCCTCTTGCAACTCACCGGTCTCTTTCTCAACACTTGCATCATCATCCTCCATCATTCTCTCTTTCTTCCACCCAACTTCAATTGGAAATAGGGGGTCAACTGTGGTTTTACCACTCCAAGTCATCACCGCCATACAATGTGCATCGTTCTTTGGATTTTTGACAGTGTTGCTAGGCAGTGTACCTTTTTGTCTAGGGTTCATAGATGCTGATTGTTGCCCAAGTTGGTGTTCAATTTTCTTAATGGCAGTAGCATGAGATTCCAACTTTTGACCCATACTTGACAAATCACCTCGGATCTCCTTCAGCAGATCATCAATGGACCACACCTTCTTCAACATCTTGGCCATCATGCTCTCCAACTTTTATTGCCCAGCCTCCCCTTCTCGAGCATTGGGAGGCACATAGAATCTAGCCCAGCCATTGTGATATCCATCATTGCACCTCCAATCACCTTCGCGCTCACGACCTTGGCTCCTATCTATGAACTAGTTTTTGTTTTAGTTGTCTCTATACTAGTTCCGACCTTGATTTCCAAAACCTTGGCGCCAATTGTCTTGTCTAGACGCTTGGGCGTTGGTTTAGAAGCCTACCACTTGGCTATCCAAAAAGTTTATCTCATCCTCAAAATCAGAGTGATAAGCTCCTTGCTCCCTTCCTTGAGTACCTACTACATTGACCTATTTGGCTCCAGCTCCCATATTATGCTTTGTCAGCAAGTCCAATAATGTGTGCATATGAGCCAAGTCCTAGTCACGCTCTTCTTCTTTTCTTCGTTGGTCTGCAGTCAAACCAACAGCATATGTGCCTGCCACTCCATCATCTTCCCTCGTATGCCAGGTCCTGTTTGTCTTAGTCACCCTATCAAGAATGGTGGAAGCTTGCTCCCAGGTGTGACTTATCAATGCTCCTCCAACTACCGTGTCTGCTACAGCCTTGGTTCTATTGTTCAGAGACCTGTAAAAATTTTCCAACAACCTATCATCTGGGATTTTGTGGTTGAGGTACTTAGTCAACTTCTTTTTGAATCACAACCAAGTTTCATGAAGTGCCTCAGTCTTGATCTGTTGAAAGTTATAGATCTCATATTTAAGTTGTAACATCCTGGATGGCGAAAAGAATCTCTTCAAAAAGGCATGTTTAAGCTCCCTCCAGTTGGTTATGGAGTCATTAGGCAACTCCGATAACCACAAAGAAGCTTCCCCATATTAGAAAAAAAGGGAAGAGTCTGAGCCATATTGCATCCTAGCTTACTCCGGGCAACCTATACACCTTGCATATTCCTACAAAGTTCATTAGGTGCGGGTTGGCGTCATTTGCTGCATGACCACTAAACACCCCTTTCATATTTAGCAACTGAATCATGGTGCTTGTAATGTCGAATTTGGCCCCAACGGGCAATGGTGGTGGCATAATTTCTCTAGTTGACCCGATTTGATAAATATCTAGGTCATCATCATCAAAGTACTGAGGAAAAAATCTATGAGCTCTGTTGCCCCTTCCTTGTCGAACAACATTTACCACTTCATCTCTTTCATCTTCCGCATGTTGTAGTGCAACTTGCCGAGCTAGCTCGGCTTTCCTAGCTTCTTCAGCTATGCGGGCCTCTCTTTGCTCGTGGTTTTCCATGTTACGCAGTGCTCTTTTGATTTCTAGATTTAATGGAACAAGGGGATCTCCTTTACTCAGAGTGCTTGGCATTCACCGAAGAACAGCCTGTGGGTATCTATAAAACACAAAAATAAATGTAATTAAACAAATAACTACCAAAAATTTAATTGCAAGCTAATAACCTAGTTTCAGCTAAATTCCCCGGCAATGACGCCACTTTTTGATTGCGCTCAAACCACACCTCTTACTGAAGTGAGAAGTGGACGTTGTCAATAAAGAACCCAACTAGAGGTTGGGGTCAATCCCACAAGGAATAGGGAGACTGGATTATATCCGGTAATTGAACTTGTGAGGTAGTTACTTCAAAATAAGGGGATTCTAAAGAAAATCAATAATAAATGCAAATATTAAAATTCTGGTGTTGATTCAATATCAATGGATAACTAGGGTTTGTGTTCCCCATGGGTTCATAACTACTTTGGGTATACACTCGTGATTATCACCAATACTTACTTATAGAACTGATAACTTAGGTTCATTCAAATAACCGACCAGTCCCTATTGAATGACAATACTCAATCACTCGACCAAGCCTCATGAGAAATTTCTAACTATCCGTTACCACTAAGTTCCAGATTTTAATTATCCTGCGACCACAACTCAAGTTAATACAATGATTATCAAAATCAAGGCTCTGTTGTAATTCTTTTTTCCTAATCTCTACTTCTTCGACCAAAGCAAGTACAAAATTCGGGCATGTCCTAATGTTGCGGACCGTTAAGAAACATTTAAGCATGAAAAGAATACAATATAAGTATTTGGTGTTGGTTCTAAAATCACTTTATGTAACCCTAGCTTGTTAATCCACCATGGTTCCCACAACCCTAGTTATGGAGGTTTTAGCCTCTCATAGTTGTAAAGTTGTGATTTGCATTCATGATTAAGAATAAAAATCAATACTTACAATAATGATTGAGAATAAACACTTCCTTCAATTACTCTGCAAAGATGAATTCAAGAAAAGGTTGATCACAAGTTGAATCAACTCAATTCTCTCTCTCTCTCTTACTTGTTTCTCTTCTCTATGATTGTCTAATTGTCTACAAAAAAATAAAATCTAAAATGTATTTATACATACACAAGAATCCTTTTCCTAGAATAACTAGATGAATTTCCATATCTGGTGCCGCAGTTGTCACGAGTCAAGTTACGATCCGTAGCAGCTTCCTACGACTCGTAGCTGCCTGTCGTACCTTGCATTGTTGAATAAATTTCAGCTAAGTGTTGGATCCAGGTGTGATTCGTACCTCCTTCATACGACCCGTACTGAGCTCTCATAGTTTAATTCTAAAACTTTGGAATTCTTCTGATGTTCAATATGACCGTCATGGTACGACTCGTACCTTCTTCCCACGGGTCGTACATTCCTTCTATAGCAGGAGTTAGCACTTTATGCAACTTTTTTGAATTTTGTCACAATTTCTTCATCACGACTCGTAGCATCTTGGTACGGTTCGTACTGAGAATCGTACATTGCCTCTCTGCACCTTAAGCCTTCTGCAACATCTTATGGCCCTCAGTACTACTCGTAGGTCCTTTCTACGATTCATATTGTGGTCTGCACATTAAGCCTATTTTGCATCCTTCAGGATTTCTTTTTCTATTTTTTAGATCCAACATCAATTCATCCTGCAATCAAAGGAAAAGTATCTTATATTCACATAAACATACCTAAGTTCATGCTATTTTTCTTAGTTTTGAGCATTGAAAGTGCTGTAAACCCACAGCACATCAACTTGCAGAATCTCCTGGTATGAATGGAAGCCATGAATTGTGATGAAAACATAAGAGTCGTACTAAGGAGTCATGATAGACTTCAGAGAACATGTCAACTGGAAGATCCCAGGATATGAGGAGATTCCATGAGTCGTAGCACCAATGTACAGACCATACCAAAGACTTGTGGTCAGATTCAGAGGATGCCATATTTCATAAGTTCTGACCACGATAGGCACTTACGACTCATAGTGGCATTGTACGAGTCATATCAACCTCCAAGACTTGATATAATGAGATGCTGCATTTCATAGTACGAACGAAAGTCATGACTCATAGCATCATGCTATGACTCATAGCATCATGCTATGACTCATAGGACAAGAAGGCAGTGGTTTCCCTGTTAAATTAGGAAAGATTTTCATTAATTGTATAAATACTTTTAGTTTAATATCTTTTTTGGAGGCCGATACTTTTGACTTGTATTCATTGTTTTTGGGTCTCCTAAGTTCTTGGAGAGCAAATACTTGAATACTTGGACATAATTCATCATTGTTCTTAGAGTTTTGGCAAATGATTATGCAATTGACTCTTGGGTTCTTCTTTCATTAATATTTTAAGTCTTCAATTATGTTTTCTTCCATGAAATCTGATTCCATTCTTGCAATTATGAATAGCTAAAGCCTCCACAGCTAGGGCTGTGGGAATCATGGTGGAATAACAAACTAGGGTTAACACTGTGATTCTAAACGAATATGTATGCATGTATTAGTCTTTTCTTCATGTTTAATATTTCTTAACTGTGTGCAACATTAGGATTATCCTGAATTCTCTTCTTTTTTGAACCTAGAGAAGTAGAGACTAGGAAAAAAAAGAACAGCGAAGACATAAAATTAAGTTTCATTGAATAGCTTAAGTTGCAATTGTACGAGAGTCAGTTCGAAACTATTGATAAAGGTTAAAGAGAAATTTCTCATGAGACTTAACTCGATGATTGAGTAAAGACATCTAATAGGGACCAATCAGTCGTTAGATTAGCATATTTTATCAATTCTACTGGTTAAATATTGGGATATATCACGAGTGTAATAACCTGGCCTAGTTAGAAAGTCATGGGGATCACTCTCCTAGTTGATTGCATAACGATTGATCACAACTCCACTTCAAAATATTGTTACTTTCTTTAAAATATCCTCTTTAGGAAATAATTGAACTAAAAGTATGAATACTAGCATTAGTTTGTATCTTGACCATATTTCATGTTTAATCAACCCCAAACTTAGTTGAGTTATTTATTGACAACATTTGTGTTATACTTCTTCAGGGGAGTAATTTAAGTGTTATCACTCATCATGACCTTGGGCTGATGGAAGCTATTGACAGTCAGCAAAAAGTCAATCATCCACTGACAATGATTCTTCACATGGCTAGGGTGATAAATCTAGTTAAGGGTGCTCATGGATTTCCATATGGGTTTCTCTTAACCAAGAATTTTGAAGCACATCATATCTCCCTATCAACTGGGAAGGTTAGTTCAACGATGGAGCTATTTGACAGGAAGACTCTAGAAGAATGTGAGTTTCTACAGATTATACCAGGTTCAAAGGGAAAGGGACCTATGAGTAAGATGCTCCTTGATCTACGGAATGCTAATGCCAGATTGATCGAACTAGAGAGGGAGAATGCCAAACTAAAGGATGATATATTTTATGCTCAAACTGAGATCTCCTCACTTAAAGATAGAATGCTTCATGAGAAAACTATGCACAACAATAGGATTGATAAGCTTTTATCTTTGATGGAGAAACATTAACCTCCTTTAATCTATCCTTGCCTAGTGTCTCTTCCATCTATCTCTTTTGTTTTATCCTTGTTGATCTCGTTGTGGTAGGTTCCTTTGTTTGTTTGGAGCAGTTCCATGTGTTTTTCTCTCTTCTAGTGGTTGTACTTTGTTTGTAAATTCAATAATATGTGATTGGGATTAGTACACTATTGGTTTATTCTTCTCTTTTCTTGCTCATATCATAAATTGCTCTAACACTTGCTATTGTTTAAGGCTTGCTCTGATCAGTGTTGCCCCAGTGGACATGGACTAGTAATTTCCTACACATGCTTGAAACTTAATGGGTTCTTTTTCTAAAAACTTTTCAAAGATATCAAAGGGAGAAGGGGTGAATATAGTCACTACATGTAGATTGTTTATCATCATCAAAAAGGGGGAATTTGTTGTTTACTTGTATTGATGATTGACTGTGACTGATAAAAATTTTATAAGGCTGACAAAGCAAACTAGGTCCAATGAAAGTTGATTGTGTCACAATGCACGAAGGTGAACCAGGTTCAACTTGAAGAGTGATACAGGCATAGGCGTGCTGAAGCAGACACCTATTCCTACTCTAGCTAGGAGTATGTAGTTGCAGATAAGGAAACGAGAGTTGTGTCAAGATAAGGAAGCCAGTGATGTGTTGCATTTTATCTAAAACACATCAAGCCAGGAGAGCACAATAAGGAGTCCAACAAGGATGAGGAATTACAGTTGGAGTTGGACTACTCTTGCAGATGGGATATTTATATGCCACTAAACAGCAAAAGAGGACTGATTATTGATAGCAAGAGATGACCTGATGTTTTATATGTAATTATCAAGATTTGAGAGAGAGAGATTCTTGTGTTTCCAGTTTGTTCTTTGTTTAGAGTTTTTGTTGTGAGTTGAGAAATGCATCATTAGTTAGAGGTAATTAGTGATTCTTGAAGTATTAGAGTTAGTCCCTTGGATAGTAGAGTTGTATTTAAAACCTTCTCGTGAGTTGAATAACATCTTATTCAGTAGGTCATGTTTTTGTTTCTCCCTTGAGTAAGAAGGTTTTTCATGTTATTTCTATGTGTTCCTTACTTTTATTACTTTTCACTTATGATTGAATTAAATCAGGTCCAATATCTTAGTTAGCAGGAGGTGGTTTTAGCTACTGTCTAAGGGGAACATATAATTCAACTTCATATTAATAATCGTTGTCTGAGGTGAACATATAATTCAACTTTGTATTAATAATCGCTCATCACATGATCATCAAAACATTCCGAGTATGCAAGATATTGATCGATTAGACCAACCTTTGCAACCACCCACCATACAAGCATTATCACCACTGTTGGGGTTCGGGGATTTCAGACAGATGGATGCATACACATAGAATGGAGATGAGGGAGAGACTAGAAGATAAAGAGGCAAGATTTACCTAGATTCACTGCACTAAATTGGCACATAGTCTGCGCGAGAGAAAATAAGATGGAGACAAGTGATGGCTATTGTTTTACTGCCATTTGGAATTATGGGTGAAACTTCTTTTTATCATTCAGTTGTTATATTATGTCACTTACCTAGGATTTTCTGATATCCTCGGTGATACAAGGACAGTGAATGCGACAAGAAAAAATTTGTCGCGTTGAGGCTCACATTGTTTATAAATCCACTATTTATCTTTTATTTTTCTCTTACTTTGGCTCATCCAAATCCTCGCCATGCACAGACTGGAGATGAGACAAGAACACATAGCTTTCCTTCTCTTGACTATTTCTTCGTGAAGCAAGGACTGGAGAAGAGACAGGAAAGCTTAGTTTTGGCGTTGTTCGGCATAGCTTATCCAACTCTATGTGAAGCGAGACAGGGAAATGAGCTAAGGTTAAGGATATTTTCTGAGTTTTTTCAACTTTTTCCCATTTCTGTGTTTCTTGAGATCCTGAGCTAATTTTTCATATAAAAACCTCCGTTTCACACTATTAAAATACATCAAGTAATGTAAAACAAAAAATTGGTAAAAAAGTAAATTAAAATAATATGAAGAAAATCAAGACTTCTCCCAAGAAGGGTCCTTTATGTGAAAACCCCACACTTAGTTCCAACCATCTCGCTTACTTTTTCATCCTTCAAATGGATTCACTTTATATTCTCCTACAAAACAAAAACAACACTACAAAAAAATATAATTAAAAAAAATTAGAAAAAAATAGTAATGTTGGGTTTCCTCCCAACAAGCGCCTAATTTAATGCTGCAGAATGACATGAACCACTTTTTTGCCTCCACTTTAAGCTTATGAATTGCACTCCTAATTTTGATTTAAATTTTCAACTATGCTCCAATGATGGAGATAAAAATCTATTTAAGTGAAGAAATAAATATTTCATTTTGTTCTTTTTGTCTTTCAATTGAGGAGTGTCGTATTTCCTACATGGTCTGAAAAATTTCAAAATATATGGTACATCTACCTCTTTCTTTGATTGTTGCATTGGTTCATATGGATCAAAAATGGTTGAAGTGAGGACCAATGTTCTCAAACTGAAAATTCAACTTGTTATCAACCTCCTCTTCTTGGCATAAACTAGAGTCAACATAAAATGTATCTTCTATGTTCTTGGACGACTCTAGTACCACTTCCTCCACATCGTCATCATTGAATTCTAGTTGGTTAGGTTTTCAGTATTCTATGTTGAACTCTTTCATTTGAATGTTAATTTTTTCTTCGAACACACACTTTTTCTTAGTACTATCAACAATATTTTTTTGTTATGCATTAAAAGCTTGAATCAGTTGGCTCAATTGAACCTCCAGGTTGCGGATAGTTGTCTCTTGCCTTTCTAACTGAAGTTGTTTCTCTTCATATTTATCTACAAGACATTTGAACATATCATTGATCTTCTTCATGTCCCCATCACTTGGTTCATTGTTCCTACTAACTTTAAAGGAAAAAGTAAAACCATTATAATAAGAGGAAAAGGGGGTATAAGCATGAGCACAACAATAAAAGTGATCATCTTGACCACCACACATGTCACACATATCCCACATATCCCACACATAGGATTGACTTTGTGACATAAATCACTCCCGAAAACATTTTAATTATTTTTCCATAGATGATTTCCTCCACAATATGCATAAGGATAACCAAAAGTAGAGTTATCAACATCTACCCTCCCGCAATTCCAACATTTCATGTTTCTCAACTCAACAACTAAAATAAAACACTAAAAGATAATAATTTTAAAAATTCAAACTTAAAATATAGCAATATTTATGATACAACTAAATTGTTAGTTCCTCGATAAGACACCAAAGTTTCATCACGCCCAAAACTCGTCCTAAAAAGGATAAGCGGTCATTACAAATATAATCCGGTAAAAAAGTGGTATAAGTGGTCCTAGAACTAACATTATTTATAATTGTTCAATAATACTAAGAAAATAAGTTTGAAAAATTATTTAGTTTCTAAAGACTACTATGTTTATTTTTAATTAATTAAATAATAAATATTAAAGAAATAAAAATTATCAAGTAAAGAGAATGAAGTTGGAAACAAGATTAAGAAGGCCTAGAGTTATGATTTTCCTAATTATTGGAATCTTTCTACATTATCTATAACTTCGTTGATTTATTCTCTATGGATCGTGAGCAATCTACTTACGGCAATTCTCTCTTGAGCAATCATAATAATTTACTAGACGCATTCTCTCAAACTACTCTAGCTAGCAATTTTTTACCGCTCACTATGATCAAGTTAAAGCTTTGTTACCTCTAAATCCACTTTTAAACCCATAGTATTTGATCTCTCATATACCTAAGGAGTGACGTTGTTCAACTAAAATCTAAATATGCATTCTTTCTCAATTAATACATAATAAATAAGCATAGTCAATCGATGGTCATTCAATCTACTGAAATAAGCACGTAGTTGAATAATAGAGAAATTCAAAGGCTAAATTATATTAAAACATAACAAGAATTCATCAATCAAAAGGTTCCATCAAAACCCTAGATAAGGAATCTAGCTGCTCATAATATTGTTTAAGAACATAGCATAGAATTCTATAACGAACAAATAAAAGAAGGGAAGAAAGTGAAACTCGAAGTCTATTTTTGGTCGCTTCCACTCCTTACATGTTCTTGCCTCCAAAAAGCCATATATTTATTCCTCCAAACAGTTGTGTATCTTCAATACATTTACTAGGGTATTTATACAATTTAGGATGTGTAAGCAATGGCGTATGCATGGTTTTGGTCAGTTGTGTCACCTTTTAAAATGAGAAATAAAAAAAAGCTATAGAAATTGGAACTCACATCTTCAACTAATAACTTGAAACGCCTAACCAATTGAGATACATAGTCATTTGTGTCTAGCAATGTCACATTATACAATATACTCAACTAAGAACTTTAAACACCTAACCAAGAGAGCTACATAGACATTTGTGTCGAGCAATGTCACATTATACAATATTCTCTATGTTTACTTTTTCCTTTTAATTAAACATACATGTTTAGTAAGAATTTCCAATGAATAATTGTCACGTGACACTCTTAAAGCCTTCCTCAATCCACCCCCGTGTGTAGGGAATCATAGACGCTAAATAATATACACTGGATAATTTTTGTTGGGCTCGTTTACTTGTCTTGCTGAGCAAGGACCATAGACGAGCCTAGACAGCTCTAGACTTTCTCTTATTTCTTCGCTCATCTATCTGTCTCCTAAAGCGAGGACCATAGACAAGCTCGGCCACCCTTCAATATTCATTCTTTTGCTTCAAATAAAGTAAAAATATCCATCCTTCGCTCATGTTCATCCAACACATTTCCTACACATATAAAACTCATAATAAGTTCAAAACACCCAAGATAGCAATATAACAATAACATTTTGCATATGATTTGAGGCGATAATGTACCATAAATATATACTTTTAGCCGAATATCACTGCACAAGTGTTATACCCCAGGAACCCAAGGATCAGACCTAGGAGTCAAACGGGGAAAAATATAGAAAATGTTGCAGCAGTACAGGATGAGTCGTTAGACAACTCGTGAGGAGACCCCACAAGTCATCAGGTGGCTCATGCGAAGGCTGGACTGGGTTGAGGAGTTGAGGTCCCGGCGGGCGTAGGAATGACTCGTGGTCAGCTACCACGAGTCGTCAGGTCAATCATGGGATAAGGTTGGGGATCAAACAAGAGGTCTGACCAGTGTACTTAACGGATGGGAACCCACGAGTCGTGGTCAGTCCCAAAGACTCGTGAGGTGGGTATTGAGCAAGCTTATGGAATTTTAATTGAAGCTGAGGCAGTGTACTTGACGGGCGACACGATGAGTCATTGCCCGTCCTGACGAGTCGTCAGGTCACCTGTTAGGATCACCTGACAGTTATTTTCTTTGATTAGTAAGGGCCTTCTTGTAATTTCCTAAACTTCAAAGGCCTAAATTATGACATTTTAAGGTAGGAATAAGGTCTTTTAAGGGGGGTTTGTCTATGATAAGCCTCATTTATGCATGCAAGAGTTAGAGAGGGGAGTAGAAGATGATTCAAGTGTTCTTCCTCAAAATCCTCCAAATTCTATTTTGGGCTTTCAAAGGAAAAATTAAGAACCAAGTGTTCCCAGATATGTAGGGTTTAGAATGGGTGAATACTGTCACACCCATGCCCAAACTTCGTTTTAAATCATGAATTCTCCTATTCAAGTCTATGGAGGTTTTACCTAAATGCATGAAAATGTGATTTCTCTTTACAGGTAAGCTTTAATTGAGTATTAATTATAGAATAATGAATGATGGACATGTCTTATTTTATTTTCTTTAAGATCATGCTTCAAGCTATTTAAATCTTAAATGCCCATTGATCAAAGTTCATGAAAGTTATAATTTATGATGAGTATTCAATATTTTGAGTTAATTGAGAATGAAAAAAAATATGATTTCAAGTTACCCATGTTTATGAGCATATTTTGAAAGAATTGAATATGATGAAGTATTGGGCAATGCCCATATGTTGAAGAATGATTTATGATTTACGAAGTGAATTACATGATTTATCAATTTATGATGTTGGCCGATGAAAAGAGGCCTTTGATTCTTGGCTAAGCATGTTTTAAATGGGATCAATGATGATAAATGTTATATTTTAGCCAATGAATTTTAATGTATGATGTTATTGATTTATGTATGAGCCTATATGCATGTTTTTGGGAGTCGTGTCTTGCACCGAGCAGCCCGACGTTCAAATGACTATGCCGGTGACTCATAACCACGTGCCACCATGGGTTTTAATGCTATATATTATATTGATACTGATCCCCTCAAATTTGATATCACGCCTAATGCACGACCCTCGCCTGGCAAGCCAGGGTTGGCTCTGCCCACTTGGGTGAGATAGTTGGGGCATCAGGAAAGGCTCTACCATGAGGTGTCGATTAAGACAAGTACTCCCATTGTTTCGCATGTTTTATGCATTGTTATATTTATGTTATTGGATCAAGTTATGTTTTGATAAAGTTTGTATTCGACTATAATAATGAATGATTTATGAACGATTTGAAAGTCTTGAGCCTTATGTTTACTTACGAAGTTTATGATACGAGCATGATATCCTTCTCCTATGTTTATTTATGAATTTATTTTACTTTTAATTGTCAGTTTTACTTATGTTTCATACTCGGTACATTCCACATACTGACCGCATACTTTGTATGTTGTATCGTTTCCTGATACAGGGTCCAAATCTCCAGCTCATCCTCATCCTTAGTTCACCTCAGTTCTCGCTCTCAGCTATTGGTAAGTCATCATGTTCCAGGGGTCGTTTGACAGACTTTCATGTTATTTATGTTTCAGTATTGGTCAAGTTAGTAGGGGATGTTGTCTCATCAACCCATTTTATGTAGTAGAGGCTTTCAGACAGGATATAGAACTCAACTTTAGTAAATGCCCAGTACTTCCAGTTGTTACACTATGCTTAAGTTTCCGTTATGTTTTATGCTAAGTATTACACTTTATTAAATGAGATTAGATGTATTCATGTGCCATGGGTCGACTTGGGGTCTCTCGGGGTCCTTTGTCCCATGTCTATAATCCGAGTGTACGTTTGGGTCATGACAAACTTGGTATCAAAGCCAGGTTTGGAGTCTCATGGGGTGTCTTAAAGTTGCGTTAAGTAGAGTCTTTTTCATGGGCATGAAGCGTGCCACACCTATGAAGAAGAGGCTATGAGACATTTAGGAAATGTTCCCTTCCTTCATGATTCTACCTCGTGCCATGAGTTTAACTCTCTCTATTACTCTAACTCGTGCGATATGCGTGTGCAGAAATATGTCCTCTCAGAACAATGATGGAAGTCAGCTAGAACCACCAACTCTAATGGATTCCATGCAAGTTACTAATGTGGAGCTCGGAGCCTCTCTTAGAGTGTTGATGCGAGCTATGATCACCCAGCCTGGCCAGCGGGCTATCACACCGGTGAACCCTATCGCGGAAGCAGCAGTTATTAGGACTCAAGGACTCATGAAGGAATGCCCACCAAAGGTTGGTAACTCAAGTGTGGTTGGGAAGTATAGAGGAGGAAGGAGGGAGAACAAGAGGCCTAGGGCCGGTAACCTTGAGGGGTCCCAACAAGGGTCGAGTAGGGGGAGTCACTCTCATATCCGTCAGAAGTCTCAAGCCCAAGCTTGGGGATACAAGCCCCGGGTGAGGGAGATTACTTACCCAACTTGCAGGCATTGCGGGAAGCACCACCAAGGAGAATGATTGGCAGGTTCAGATGTTTTCTTTTATTGTGGCCAACTCGGTCATAAACACAAGAATTGTGCTGCAGCTAAGAGAGATGGTCGGAAGGGTCGTGCTTTGAATCCCTCTCTATCAGTTCCAGCAAGTTGCCCAGCTCCACAACACAGGGTGTCAAGAGCGAGTGGTGGTCGACCTCAGATGTATGTGTCAGAAATGTTATAAGCTTTTCCATCGAACCTACCCGATTTCTAGTTCCGAGAGCCTACTATACAAGGTACGGGATTCCTGTATGGGCCTTAGTATGAAATCTATTTTGTGGGAGGTAGGCAAAGGCTAAGAGTATGAAGTATTCAGCGATAACTTTGGAGGTGAATGGGCAGTCTGGAGCTAGTGATATTAATGCAATTGTAACAAAGGATCCCAAAGCCCTAAAATGAAAATCTAAGAGAGAGATGGTAAATGAAGGGCCACGTCGGGTCTTAAGTTTAAGCAAAGAAGCTCTAGGGATGGTACTTAAGGATAATCAACCCATTCTCATTTAGATGTTTCTCTCGTATGTCGGTTGAGGTTGCGCTCAAGCCATGCTCACGTTCAAAACTCTAAGATGATGGGAAACCCCATCAGTCAGCGATCCCAATATTACTCCATGACTCCCTAAATTCGGCTTCATGTCACGACCCTCATTGCGTATGTGAGCTCATATCTCTTAGTACGCTCAGCTTTATAAACTCAGTCCTTAAGATCTGCCTTATTGGCTCATGAGAATCGTGTTATATCAGGTACATGCCCAGCTTGGATTCCTTGAATAATTCATGCTCATGATTTCCTTACTCCAAGCTCTATGGGTGGTCCCCACAATGTAAATGATAGTTAAGATATGTACGTCCAGATAACTCCCTACCTCTTCTATAGGTTCCAGGCATGTAAAAGTTCAGAAAGTGCAATGATTAGCCAAAACCTGGAAGTGCAACAACCCACATCGTCATTTCGTGATTTTGACCCATTTCCCTAGCTTGAACCTTTCTGTATCTTTAGTTTGTTACTTATGACTTGTGGAGATGTATGACACAATTTCCAAGATGATGCAATGAAGATTGGATAAGATTCTCGGTTTTTAGGAGGTCTAAAGTTTGAGAGGTTTGACCAAGGTCAACATTTCATATTAACAAGCATGAATTTGGGTTCTGAAAGTTTTGTTAGTACTGGATGGTGATTTATGACTTAGTTGGGTAGTTGCGTGGGTCCTAAGGAGATCCGGGAGTAATTTGAACTTTTTGGTTAAGTCGGGAACTTTAAGGAGGTTTAGTTCACCATGGTAGACTTTTGATAAAACAACCTGATATCGATGGTTGCTGATTCCAACAGGCCTGGGATGCATTTTACAGTTGAATTACATATTTGGGTTGTGTCCGGAGGATTCCGAATGAGCTTCCGGTGGATTTGAATATTTTGTATGTTTAGCATGATTCTAAGTATAAGGTGTGGTATCATGGTTCAGGATGGATCGAAATTTTTCTTGATGAGCGGGAGAAAAGCTAGATATGATGAAGATCCTACCTTAGTAAGGTTGAAGACGGTCGTTCAGATTAGAAGGTAGAGGTTGTTCCAAGGGGGAAGATGGTGTACTTCAATAATAGGGTAGTTGGGGTGATCATTGCCTCTTATTGAGTTTGCCAACAATAACAGTTACCATGCCAGCTTTGGGATGGCTCTGTTTGAGGCTCTTTACTGGCAGAGATGAAGATCACCCATCGGATTGTTCGAGGTTGCTGAAGCAGCAATTATATGGCCAAATTCAGTGCGTGAAGCTACGGAGGAGGTTCAGATAATAAGGGAAGGATTGGAAATAGCCCCTAGTCGCCAAAAGTCTCATATGGATGTGAGGAGGAGGGATATTGAGTTGAGGTTGAAGGTATTCTCCCATGAAGGAGGTGATGCGATTTGGAAAGAAAGGAACACTCAGTTCCTGATATGTTGGTCCCTACCGGGTTGTGAGAAGAGTTGGTAAAGTGGCATATGAGTTGGACTTGCCATCGGAGTTACCTTCCGTTCATCTCGTCTTTCATGCGTCTCTTTGAAAAAGTGTTTGGATGATCCAGCCTTGGTAGTCCCGGTAGACAGCATTGGGGAAAAAGACAGCCTCAGTTATGAAGAAATACCCGTTGAAATCTTGGATCGTCAGATTCGGAGGCTGAGGAACAAAGAAGTAGCTTTAGTTAAAATATTATGGAGAAATCAGCATGTTGAAGGAGCTACGTGGGAAGCTAAAGAGGATATGATGGCTAGATACCCACACCAGTTCCCTACTGACTTTGTTTCAGTTTGAGGTATCAGTTTTTTCCCTAAACCTCTAATCAATTTTCATGTTCTGTTCATGTGTACATGTTTGTTTTATGATGTGGTAAATGTAAGAGATGTCTGAATTCAGCTCAGCTATATGGTTCTTTTCAGAGGTAGTCAATCCATCAGTTTTCAGCTTAAAAGATCAGTATTTGTATATGGTGATAGCTTGTTTCTGAGTTTTCTACATGTTTCTAACATTCGAGGACGAATGTTCCCATGGGGGAGATATTGTTATGCCCCGGGAACCCAAGGATCAGACTCAGGAGTCAAATGGAGAAAAATATAGAAAATGTTGCAGCAGTGCAGGACAAGTTGTTAGACGACTCGTGAGGATACCCCACGAGTCGTTAGGTAGCTCATGGGAAGCCTGGACTGGGTTGAGGAGTTGAGGTCCCCACGGGTGTGGGAACGACTCATGGTCAGCTACCATGAATTGTCAAGTCAACTGTGGGATGAGGTTGGGGATTAAATAGGAGGTCTGACTAGTGTACTTAATGGATGGAACCCTACGAGTCGTCGTCAGTCCCAACGACTCGTGAGGTAGGCCATGAGAAAGCCTATGGAATTTTAATTGAGGCTGAGGTAGTGTACTTGACGGGTGACACGACGAGTTGTTGCCCATCCTGACGAGTCATCGGGTCACCCGTTAGGGTCACCTGGCAGTTATTTTCTGCGAATTAGTAAGGGCCTTCTCGTAATTTCCTAAACTCCTAAGGCCTAAACTATGCCATTTTAAGGTCGTAATAGGGTCTTTTAAGGGGGATTAGTCCATGAGAAGCCTCATTTGTGCATGCAAGAGTTAGAGAGGGGAGTAGAAGGTGATTCAAGTGTTCTTCCTCAAAATTCTCCAAATTCCATCTTGAGCTTTCAAGGGGAAAATTATGAACCAAGTGCTCCAAGGTATGTAGGGTTTAGAATGGGTGTATTCTTTCACACCCATGCCCAAACTTCGTTTTAAATCATGAATTCTCCTATTCAAGTCATGGGGGTTTTACCCAAATGCATGAAAATGTGATTTCTCTGTATGGGTATGCTTTAATTGAGTTTTAATTATGAAATTATGAATGATGGGGAGGTCTTATGTTATTTTCTTTAAAATCATGTTTCAAGCTATTTAAATCTAAAATGCCCATTGGTGAAAGTTCATGAATGTTATGATTTATGATGAGTATTCCATATTTTGAGTTTATTGAGGATGGAAAAGCATGATTTCAAGTTGCCCATGTTTATGAGAATATTTTGAAAGAATTGAATATGATGAAGTATTGGGAAATACCCACATGTTGAGGAATGATTTATGATTTACGAAGAGAATTAGATGATTTATAGATTTCTGATGTTGGCCGATGAAAAAGAGTCTTTGATTCTTGGCTAAGCATGTTTTAAAGGGGATCAATGAAAATAAATGTTATATTTTAGCCAATGAATTTTAATGCATGATGTTATTGATTTATGTATGAGCCTATATGCATGTTTTTGGGAGCCGTGTCTAGCACCGAGCAGCCCGGCCTTCAAAGGATTACGCTGTCTCATAACCACGTACCACCGTGGGTTCTAATGTTATATATTTTATTGATACCGATCCCCTCAAATGTGATATCACGCCTAATACACGACCCTCGCCTGGCAAGCCAGGGTCGGATCTGCCCACTTGAGTGAGATAGTTGGGGCATCATGAAAGGCTCTACCATGATGGTGTCGGTTAAGACGAGTGCTCCCATTGTTTCGCATGTTTTATGCATTGTTATTTTTATATTATTGGCTCAAGTTATGTTTTTGTTAAAGTTTACATATGACTATGATAATGAATGATTTGAAAGTCTTGAGCCTTATATTTACTTACGAAGTTTATGATACAAGCATGATATCCTTCTCCTATGTTTATTTATGAGTTTATTTTACTTTTAAATGTCCGTTTTAGTTACCTTGCATACTCGGTACATTCCATGTACTTACCTCATATTTTCTATGCTGTATCTTTTCATGATACAAGGTCCCGATCTCAAGCTCATCCTTATCCTTAGTTCACCTCAGTTCTCGCTCGTAGCTATTGGTGAGTCCTCATGTTTGGAGGGTCGTTTGACAGACTTTTATGTTATTTATGCTTCATTATTGGTTGGGTTAGTTGGGGATGTTGTCCCATCAACCCATCTTATGTATTCGAGGCTTTCAAACAGGATGTAGAACTCAGCTTATGTAAATGCCCAGTACTTCCAGTTGTTACGCTATGCTTACGTTTCCGTTATGTTTTATGCTAAGTATTCCGCTTTATTAAATGAGATTAGATGTATGCATGTACCATGGGTCGACTTGGGGTCTCTCGGGG
Source organism: Datura wrightii (assembly GCA_035772735.1). Classification (NCBI taxonomy): domain Eukaryota; kingdom Viridiplantae; phylum Streptophyta; class Magnoliopsida; order Solanales; family Solanaceae; genus Datura; species Datura wrightii. Next base: position 60,630,520 of record JASDFA010000016.1, on the reverse strand, counting down.
TCCCTTGTCCTGTGTCTACGATCCGAGTGTATGTTCGGGTCGTGAAAACAAGCTACTGATTCACGTGAACCCATAATCCAGTCTCTATATATGTCCCTAGTAGTTATAACAATAATGAGAACATGTTCACGCGTGACAACAAAATCTGGAGGGCTTGATTAATATTTGTATATTTCAAGAGTGAAAAGTAGGTATAATAATAAAAGATATTTTGCTTTCAATTATATTTGAATAATTATTCTAGCACTCTTCTCTTCTGTTATTCAGTATCATTAAAATGGGCATATAGTGTTCTTTTGTTATGTCATCCACCCCCAATCAATATGCAGAGATATTTTGAGTGTTACTTTTATAATGTATTATGAAATTGTGATATATTGTGTGAAATAATTATGGATTAAAGATAGTTAAAATATAGTTGGGTTTGCATTTTCCACTCTAAGGGTTTCCCTAATTTTTATGAGATTAACTAGTATCCATTGACGATGGATACTAAATTATACAATCAGTTGAATTTTTAACCAGTTATTAAATATTTGCATATATTACTAATATTTACAAAAAAATTAATTAAAATAGTATTATAGGGAAAATTGGGCTCTAAATTAATTGTACGAAGTTTGTTTAGGATTCCGATTTGGCTTACACCAAAACTAGGTAGGATCTCTTTCATTGCTCGTCTTCATCTTTATTAGTTTCACATTCATCTTCAATACATTGAAGAATCTGAGACAATCATCAACACAAAAAAATGATAACTTCTTACTCATTATCTTTTTCAGAATCTAGACATGTATAGAATAAAAAAGCTACTCATAACTTATTAAGTCTTATTCGTTATGTGAAGGTTGTCTAGATAGGTGTTTTTATTGTTTGAGGTTTTATTTCCTCTTCTTAATTCATTCAATCAACAAAAGTTATCTGAGAATAAATATTGATCCATATACTACCATATGTACTCTAATTTAATCAATGATCAAAGTCGATTGTACCACTAGCAAGTAGCAAAACAACTTTTCTTTCCCTTAGCTTGGTGGCTAAAATTGTAGTACCTGAATTTTTAATTGTTCTTTTTTCATTTAACTATGAGAAAGTGAAAATTATTTAACTCTTCAACTAAATTTCAAGATCTCGAAAATTGAATGACAATATTTACACAAACACATCTAAAAGTTGTATCATCAAGCAAGGAATGTACATTGACAATATCCTCAACTTTGATCATATTAGCAAAAAGCTTTACATATACCATTGTCTTAATATATTAGTGGAAAATGTAGAATTCTTTTGGATATATAAGTTACACACGAGCAATAAAATTGCATTTGACTTTTCTAAAATCATTGAATTTGTTTGCTCCGATACAACAGATTGGCCCCGAAGCAAGATATGATGGATGCCAGCAACTTTCACTTGTTAGAAGTAGGGGATGAAGTAGAAAGGTTAACCTGAACAACTTCAAAATATATATCCAACATAGATCAATAGTCTAATTTATATTCCTTTACAATTAATAGGAATATTCACTGCTTGTAATAATGTAATAGCTATCTAAATAATTAAAGAAAGATGACCATCAAATATAAAAAATGTTATAACATCTTAAAATTTTACAAGATCATGGACAAAAAGTACAACTTGTCTACAAATACTAGGATGAAGAAAATACATGTATAGATATTAGTGTGTAATACCCCGAAAGACGTAAGATAAGATCTAAGGGTTGAAATAGAAAAAATAGAATTTTCTGCACCGGGTCATGGGACGAGTCGTCCAGTGACCTGTGAGGTGCACCACGAGTCGTTAAGTGACTCGTGGGGAGAAGGTAGACTTGGTTGAATTTTAATAGTTGGGGGTGTCAATGTATGTATGTATGATTCAGGAATTCAGTTCAGTCATGTAATTCAGCTCGGAGTCAGTCACTCCATCAGTTTTCAACTTAAATGTTGATGATTGCATTTCTAAGCTTTTCAATAAGATTTCCCATATTTGAGGATGAATGTTCTCAATGGGGAGATATTGTAATACCTCGAAAGCCCTAAGATCAAATCCGATGGTTGAAATAGAGAAAATAGAATTTTCTGCACAAGGTCATAGGACGAGTCATCTAGTGACCCATGAGGTGCACCACAAGTCGTTAAGTGATTCGTGGGGAGAAGGGTAGACTTGGTTGAATTTTAAGAGTTGGGGGTGACCACGGGTGTGACCATGAGTCTTGGTCATCACCACGAGTCGTTAGGTGGTCCATGGTTAGAAGTTGACTGGAGGTTGAAGAGTTTGAATAGTGCAGGCCACGACTAGTCACCAGAATGGTCGGGTACACCATGAGTCGTGGTGTCCCTCGTGGTGACCAGTGGTGATGAAATTCTAATTCTGGAAATGAGAAGAAGACCACGAGTCATGGTGTAGGGGACGAGTTGTCCAGTCCCTCGTCGGGATTGGCAATGCATTTTTCCTGCGAATTTATTAAGAGTTTTTCCGTAATTTCTAAGTTCCTAAGGCCTATACTACATCATTTTAACCTCAAAAAGGTGTGTTTTAAGAGGGGTAAGTTCATTCTAAGACCACTCTCTTCCATGCATGCAAACCTAGAGGTGCCAAAGGGTGATCAAGCTTAGATTCATCAAGTTCTTCCCCAAATTTCATTGGGCTTTCAAGAGTGTTTGTGAAATCAGATTTCTTCAGGTATATAAGGTTATGAATAGGTATATTCATCCACACCCATGCCCAATTCCTCTTCAATTTCATGAAAACTTAAGTTGATGAATCTATGAGGTTTAATCCAACATGTGAATTCTCTAAGTATCAATCATAGGTATGATATATGCATGTTTCAAATGTTGAATTATGATTAATGGGCATATTTTACAATGTTTTCATTTACAAATCATGTTTTCAAGCTTTTATAAATCATGATGCCCATTTATGGAAGTTCATGAAAGTTGATATCTATGATATATGTATTTAAGCATGATGAGATGTAAAGCACGATTTCAATTATCCATGTCCATGTTCATATTTTCGAAAGATCAAGTCTATGTAAAAGCATGTTTGAGTATTAGGCAAGCCCATATGATCTAGTATGTTTCATGATTTAATTAAATTTCACGTTATTAGCTTACCATATAGATTTTGGAGTCTAGACTCCCACTATTTTTAGCTTGTGGTATGGTTTGAGCCCAAGGCTCCTCATGTGATGATTTCAGATTTATGAATGTATGTTATGAGTCAGCTGATCTTGGGCAGATTTATATGCCCAAGTGATACTCAAACGTATCATTTTTACCTTGTTTGTTGTGCAATGTGTATATAATATCATGTATTTGGTAATAAAATGCGAATTTATACTAACCAATATGATTAGCATTTGTTTTGCAGGATAATGTGATTTTGAGGAGCTAAAATGCGTGTTGGAACTATGTCGGAGTTGGACTGGGATGCGAGCGTGGAAAAGGCCTTGTATGGCACATTTTACAGTGGCTCCGCGATGGAGCCGTGCCACGCTACCATCGCGGTAGCACACTTCCTGGGCAGAAATAAAAGTGGCAATTTCCAGTGTACCTGCGCGTCAGCTCCGTGGCACGGAGATAGGCCTCCGCGATGGCCTCCGTGCCACGTTGAGGCCAATTATCCGGACCCTGCAATTTCCAGAGAGGGTCCGCGTCCACGCCGTGTCACGGAGGCAGTGCTCCGCGTTGGCCTCCATGACACGTTGCTTGTTATTCTGGGAAAAATTTCCCACTAGTATAAATAGCACACTTAGGTCATTTTTAAAGGGAGTTTTTTTTTAGTTTTAGTTTTTTTTAGCTGAGTTCAGAAGTGGAGAGCAGGAACGTGGTTTTGTGGCAGTTGAAGAATAGAAAAGATAAGAGTTTTCTTCTCTTCCCTTCTTCTTTCCTTCAATTGTATGCATGATTAACACTCATTCTAGGATGATTAATCCAAGAATGAGTGGCTAATTCCTTTCTTGCTGAGGTTTTGAACTTGTGTAATGAATGTTGGTAATAATTGATATGGTTTCTTCTTCTTCTTGCATGTTGTTCTATTAATTCTTGTGTTTATTACATTATTGATTGGCCACCATTAATGTATATCTAAAAAGTCCAATTTCACTCGAGAGAGCATAAAATTGGAAAGTTGTGAATTAATAGGGTATTGTTCTTAACTTGATTTGGGAAAATTGGGTTTTGATGTGCTTTCTTGATAGAAATATACTTGAAAGTCGTATTAGTCAATTTAGGAACCAGAATTAGAGTGTTAGGTCATAAATTGCATTTGATCACAGAAATGTAGACGGATGGTTTATGATTCTAAAGTGAAATTAAATACGGAAGTTTTAATTTCTAGGCAAACGTCTTGGCTAGCAATATGAAGAAGAGGATGACCAAATTATCATGATTATCAAGTTCATTACTCGTTCTTAACCTTGGCATGTGCATATCCATTGTCTAAATTCATCGTAAATAGTAGTTATTAATTTTAGTATCTAATTAGTTTAGAAACAAAACTCACTCAAATCTTGGTTGGATTGTTGTTAACATAGTTAGAAATAGAATAGAGATATAGTAAACTAGGCAGTTTTGCATATCTAGAGCAGCCTCCTTAGATCGATACTTGGCTACTTAGCCACTTTATTACTTGTTTGACCACGTACACTTGCGTGTCGGTTTTTAATATATACCGAGCAGCGATACGCGCGCAAAAAGTTTTTGGCGCCGTTGCCGGGGAGGCTAGGCGATTTGTAAAATTGTGTTTAGTGTAAATTTACTGTATTTCTATTTTTATTTTCTTAAGTGTTAACAACTTGGTCTTAGCCTGTATTTTGCAGATTTTTATTTCTGTGAACACTGGCAAGGGACAAGGAGCTGGTGGAATCTTACTTAGAGCCAGAACGTGAATTGCACAGTCAACGTAGAGAAGCTCTTCGGAAGAAGCTGCAGTTGCTTAAATAGTCTATAATGGAGCAACCCAATCCACCATTTGTGCGGGCAGTGTTAGTGCCCGAGGAAGTAGCAGCCAGGCCGGTTCGCGAGGTGGCAATCCCACACGCTAATAATGTACATTCCAGCATCCGCAAACCAGAGCCTGGGGGGAGATTTGAGTTAAAGCAAAATATGGTGCAACTTTTGCACACTAGCGGGCAGTTTACCGGTCTCCCTCACGAAGATCCGCAACAACATCTCCAGAACTTCTTGGAGATAAGTGAGACTTACATCCCCGCTGGAGTGTCACCTGATTATGTTCAGCTGACCTTATTTCCATTTTCCTTACTGGGTGAAGCCAAGAGGTGGTTAAAAGCTGAGCCACCCAACTCTATATCAACGTGGGATGATCTTGCAAGGAAGTTTTTGATCAGATTTTTCCCTTCAGGTAAAACAGCTAAACTTAGAAGTCAGATTCTAAGTTTTAAACAGAGGGAAGGAGAAAATCTTTATCAAGCCTGGGAAAGATTCAAGTCCATGTTGCGAGACTGTCCTCATCATCATCAGTCAAACGAGGTGTTCGTACACACTTTTATTGAGGGTTTGGAACCCCACACTAAAATTTTGTTAGACTCAGCAGCTGGAGGGCAAGCGCTGGAGAAGACTTACGAGGAGCTGTACACTTTGCTCATCTGAATTTCACAAGGCAATCCGGAATGGAATGCAGATTCTTCAAGAGGTGGAGCAAGGAAAGCAGCGGGAGTGCTTGAAGTGGATGGATTCACAGCTATCGCTGCACAGATAGCTGCTTTACAAAATCAGTTAAACACTCACTTCAGCAATATGAATTTGAACCAGCCTTCAGCCTCAGTCAATGCAGTCCAACAAATGTGGTGTGAAGTGTGTGGTAGTAGTGAGCATTCAGCTGAGTACTGTGGTGCAAATCCTGATTCTGTCAACTTTGTGGGCAATGCACAGAGGAATCAACAACAGTTTGGTGGTAGCTACAACTCGAACTGGAGGAATCATCCAAATTTTTCGTGGGGTAGCAACAATCAACAAGGCCAGGGTTCAGGGCAGGGTATGCACAGAAACCAAGGAGGGCAACAAGGCTATCAGAATCAGTTCAGAAATCACAATGCCCCTCCTCCACCACCATCACCGACTATTGAGGAAATGTTCAAGACCATGATTGCCAACCAGGCACAATTGCAGGCTGACTATGTCAAAATGGCAGCCGAAGTAAAGAACAATCAATTGGCAACCAAGGCTCTTGAATATCAGTTTGGGCAATTTGCTAGTGCCCAAAATACTAGACCAAGGGGAGGACTACCTAGGGACACGGATCCCAATCCTAAGCAGGTAAATGCAGTGACCACGAGGAGTGGTTTACAATTAAAGGAGGTGGAACCGGAAAGACCGCCTCAGAAGTCAGGAGCAGCAGATGTTGAGGGAGAACAAACCTCAGATACGGGGAAGACCAAAGAAGCTGAACCAGCAAGGCCTCCACCCCCGTTCCCTCAACGACTTAAGAAACACAAGGAGGAGGCGTGTTTCCAGAAATTCATGGAGGTACTTAAACAGGTACATGTCAACTTACCTCTTGTTGATGTCTTGCAGGGTGTGCCAAAATATGCAAAGTATATCAAAGACATCGTGGCCAACAAAAGTCGCTTGACTGAGTATGCCACGGTGGCTTTAAGGGAGGAATGCACATCCCGTATTCAGAACAGGTTTCCCACTAAACTGAAGGATCCTGGAAGTTTTACTATCTAGCTGACGATTGGGCAAAGTATCCGAGCTCGTGGGTTATGCGACTTGGGGGCAAGTATAAATCTGATGCCATCTTCGGTATTCAGAAAGTTAGGTCTAGGGAGTCCTAGACCTACAACAGTGATCTTGCAGCTAGCAGACAGGTCTTTAGCTAAGCCGGATGGCATTGTTGAGGATGTGCTAGTGCAGGTAGGCTCCCTCATTTTTCCGGTAGATTTCATTGTTCTGGATTTTGAACCAGATGCGGAAGTCCCATTTATTTTGGGACGACCCTTTTTGGCAACCGGAAAGGCATTGATCGATGTAGCTGCAGGTCAACTCACAATGCGAGCACACGACAAGGTTGAGGTGTTCGACGTGTACAAGGCACCTAAGCTCCCGACTGTCTATAAGAAACTCTCGGTGATCAACGTGATTGATCATGGGAATGCAAATGGATTGAGTGATTCCCGAGAGTTACTAGGTAGGCCACCAGACAAGGTTGAGAACTACTGGGGAGATGACCATGACCGGGACAAATCGTCCATCTCCCTAGTAGACACTTGAGCATAAAGGCTGTCGAGCCGCGACGTTAAACCAGGCGCTGCACGGGAGGCAACCCGTGAAAAATATTTTTTTTTTCTTTCCTTAGCGTAAAGTTTTCTTTTATTCTATTTTCTTTTCTTTTTCTTGACTAGGCTTAGATTTGCGTTTTATTTAGTAAATTTTTTTTTATTTAGTAATTTAGTAAATTTTTTATTTTTTTTGTAGGGAATCTATTAATTTAACCAATTTTTCTTTAGTGAGGTGATTTTCAGGTATACTGGAGGAAAAATACTTGGAATCAAGGAAACGAGGCGAGGTATGAAAAATAAAATTTGATGGTGAAACAGAGCACTGGCGCGTTGGCGCCGTGTCACGGAGGCAATGCTCCGCTTTGACCTCCGTGACACGTTGAAGGCAAATCTGGAATTTTTTAAAATTCCAGTAAGCCAACGCGTTGGCTCCGTGTCACGGAGGAGGGGCTCCGCGTTACCCTCCGTGACACGTTGCCCTTATCCCAGTGCCGGGTCACACCGGGTTTCCGGGTGACCCGCGTGTTTCCTTTAAATAAACCCCCGATTTTCGCCCATTTTCCCCCATTCTCTCTACCCTCCGCGACAAAAACACCCATTCCCCTACCCCCAAGCAACGTGCCACATTAATAGGCAAGGAAAACGTCAAGTTTTCATCGATTCTTCAATTCCAAGGTATGTTTTCATCGTCTAACTCAATTTTTTTGGCGATTTTTGTCAATTTTGGGCATGTAAGGTGAGACATACCACCTTAGGTAGAAATTAAACATGATGGTGAATTATGTTGTGATTGATTATGTTCGGATTGTTGTATTTAGCATTTGAACTTGTCGATGATGTAAATAATTCGAAATTGATTGTCGAACTCTATCCTAGGGCTTGGGTTGTTGAATTTGACTCGGCCAACTTGATTGTTTGGTGAATTCAATGCCGGGGGGTGTTTATTATTTGAGATAAGTCATGGTAAATAGTGTGTAAATGTTCAAAGACGACTAATTCTCGAATTTTTGTGGGAAATTGCATAATGTGTAAATTGGTTAGATTGTTTAGATTAGCTTGTATACGAAATATTTTTCTAGTTGTTTTTAGTTGTTGTTGTTATTGTTGCTAAGTGCTATGGGTGAATAGCTGTCGATAGTAGGATTGGGTTAGCTGTATGAAGTTTGAGTAGTTCGCTAGCCGTTACGCTGTCGAATTTTTGTGAACGCACTAAGCAACATGTTTATAGTTGATTGTGTTTGGGGTGTAAATAGAGCTATCCTTGCTAAAATGTTGTAAATATTGTTAAAGACTAAGTGTGGGGTAAATTTTGTTTAACCCGACCTTAGCCGAAGCTAGCAAGTTTTTAGCTTAACGTTGTGCTTGTTTGTGTAAATTGACAGGTACAATGGCCAGCCGACAAGATAAAGGCAAGGGTGCTTCAACCTCAGGCACCGGCAGAAAGAGAATGAGACTGGGCACTGCTGTCCCAGCTGCACCTGCTGTTCCACGCGGTCAACACCGACGATACGGGACACGATGGGTCACCGATGAAGGGAAGAAATGGTACGCAAAGCATAAGGAGAACAAGTACTTCCCGGAGGAACATATTGCAAGGGAACCACTTGCACAGGAGTTCCCTCGCATTGTACAGAGGATTGAGGCAGCTGGGCTCAGCTTTATTTTTCAGGAGCCCAAGGAGTGCAACCTTCACCTGGTCCGGGAATTTTATGCAAACTGGAACCCGGCCATCAGGAGCCATACTATTAAAATCAGAGGGCAGATTGTCACTCTGGAACCCCAGCAGCTGAATGCCATCGTTGGAGCGCGGGACACAGACGCCCACGTTCTCCGCCAGTTAAACATCACCCCACCGTACGCCGACATCAGACGTACGTTGTGTGGGGCTCGATCCACAGCCCGATGGAGCAGACACAAAGAGAGGGGTTACCATCAGACTCTGCCTTATTCGCAGATGAACAGGGAGGCAAGAATCTGGCTTAAAATTGTATGTTCGTGTTTGATCCCAGGAGTGCATATGACAGACGTGACCCGGGACCGTGTCTGCCTGGTGTATGCCCTTATGAAAGGGCTTGAGATTAATGTGGGGGCGGTCATAATATCCGCCATGAAGAGAGCCAGACTACACCAGGGCCACAGATACGGGTTTGGCGGACTCATCACCACCTTCCTCCGAGGCCTCGACGTTGAGGAAGAAGCCTTGGATTACATTCCGCAGTTGGAGCGGAGGGCCCTTGATGTGACAAAGACAAAGGCCCCCGACACTACACACGGACCGGTGCTGACTCTGGGCGAGCGACATGCTCGTGACGACCAGTATATGGCCCGTATGTTCGGCATGCAGATGCTGCAGCTACGGATAGGTGGGAGACCAGCCACCGAGGATGAGTTATGGCAGCTGGAGCTGGACTACCCCTTTGGCGAGAACGCCAGAGCTTTATGCAAGGTGGGGCCAGCCTTTGTGGAGCCGACTGACGACGACGTCCCTACTGATGAGGAGACACGTCGTGAGGACTCTGATGTAGAGTCCGATGACGACGATGGAGCCGATTCGGATATGGGCGACGAGGCCGCAGCACCGGATGAGAAAGTCGAATATTTCGACTGAGCAGGGAGTTCCACCACCCATATGTTGTGCTTTGTATTGTTGTGAACACTGGGGACAGTGTTCGATTTAAGTGTGGGGTGGGGAGTAGTTAGGTGCTGGGTCATAGGCTCTAAACTTGCTGTATAATTTTTCCTTGACGTTTATGTATGTCTGTGCTTTCCCTGTAGTTGTGAACTGATTTTGTGATCTATGTGTATATATTTGTGTTGTGGCTGATGATGTGTGTTTTGAAAGTTATGGTTGCCTTTGTAAATATTTTGTAAATTTTGTAAATATTTTTTTTCTATCGATATGATCGATATTTTTCAAAATTTTTGCGAAAAGATTTTGCATTTATCAACATATTTTGCAAATATTTTCTATCGAAATGATCGATGTGTTGCAAAAATTTTGAAGTTTTATTTTTGGGTTTCTCGGAGTTTGTTTTCGGTTCTTTTACAGAGAATAGTCCCATTGAACCGATGTCATAGTTAGTGACCGTTCCCTATGATGGATGGATGACGACCGTCTTAAGGGAAATGTAGTCGATAGGAGTAGATGTTTTGTTTTTAGTTTCTTTGGTGGATTGCATCAATGGGTAAACTATTGATATTTCTATGGAACCATCTTTATGGGTAGGTTATACACAATATATTGATGTTAACAGGTTATACGAAAATCATATATATATATATATATATATATATATATATATATACATACATTTATGCTTATGTTCAAGTTACGCACTAAAGCGACAAGGTTTGCCTTTAGGAAGTCTGTTCGACTTACTACTCTGGGGTAATTACTACATGCAAGTGCACGTGGTCGAACAAGTAGTAAAGTGGCTTAAGTAAGCCAAGTATCGATCCCACAGGGACTGGGCTACGGTACAATCTACTCAAGTGTCACTATACTTTAACTCTAAAAATGCAGACAACAGTGTGAAAAAGAGTTTGGTATTTTGGTTTCTAATTTTATGCTAATTATAAATGAATATACAATTTGAGTCTAAACTATGAATATGAGCATGCTGAGGTTAAATGAACATGTATAGAAACTAATTATCGATATAATGGTTGGTTAATCTTTCCTCCGGTTGCTAACCAAGAATTATTGCCAATGGATTAAAACTCTCATATTTAACCCAACTTAAGAATCATGAACCGTCCACCTACATTTCTGTGATTAAACGAAATTCATGTTCTAGCCATACAAAACCGATTCCTTAATTGAGTAATACGACTTTCAGGTATATTTCTATCCTGAAGGTAAATCAATTCCCAATTTTCCCAAACTAAGAAGAGATCATATCCTATTGATTCACAACTTTCCAATTTCTTGCTCTCTCGAGTGAAACTAGACTTTTTAGATGTACATTAACGTTGGCCACACATCAATGTAGTAAAAACAAGAATCAGTAGAACAACCATGGAAGCAAAGATGAAAAACCCAATTGATCAATAACTACATTTCAATAAAATTGTTCTTAACCTCAGCAAGAAGAGGAATTAGCCACTCATTTGTGGATTAAACATCGTTAAATGAGTGTTAAACATATAAGCAATTGAATTAAAGAAGAAGGAGATAGAGAAAAACCCTGATAATTTCGTCCCCTCAACTGCTTGTAACCCACGTTCTTGCTCCACCAAGTCAGAATTATTAAAAATGAACCTAAGTGTTCTATTTATACTAATGGGAATTTTTCCCGGAATAACAAGCAACGTGTCATGGAGTGCATCACGGAGCACTGCCTCCGTGACACGCCACTGACGCGGACCCTTACTGGAAATTGCTTGTCCAGGTAATAAGGCCCAACGTGGCATGGTGTGTAATGCGGGGCTAGGCCAACATGCCACGACCCCAACGCGCACCCTCATTGCATTTTGGCCAAAAATTCCTATCCAGGTAGAAGGCATCCGCGATGGCAGCATGACACGGCTCCATCGCGGAGCCCCTTTAATTTGTGCCTTCAAATGCTTGTCCACTTGCTAACATATGAGTCCAACCCCAATCTCTCCCAACACGCATTTTAGCTTCCCAAAATTATATTTCACCTGCAAAACAACGCTAATCATTTTGGTTAGTAAAAATTCACATTTTATTATCAATGACATGAGAATGTATAAACATTGATAGATAAACAAGGCTAAAATGACACCTTTGAGTATCACTTGGGCATATAAATTTGCCCAAGATCACTTACCCCACACTTAAATCATTGTTCGTCCTCGAACAGCAATCTTACACCTCATGCAAATGACACCCCAACCTGGTTACTTTGGTTTAACAATTCAAGCTACGGTTATACTGATTATTTAATACAGCAAATCATCAAGAAAACATGCATGGTCTTATCAATACGATGACCTTCAACACATTAAGACCTCCTAAACTTAAGAATCGACTCTCGATATCGGCAAACTCATGCAAATCAGCTGATCAAGATATCCGACACGAAATTTAATCTCTCATCAAGCATGTGCCCTCACAACACAAGAGAATTTTCCCCTTTTTAATCACATGAACTCAAACGATTACATGCAGGGGCATATAGAAACAAATTTCGCTCTCTCTCCCAAAAGAATTCACATGCATCATGCCACGAACCATAGGCTTGCCTTTAGTGTATTACTACACTAATTTAAGGAAATGTGATGTAAGATCACGTAGGACTTCAACGGGTTGTAATGTAAGCTATGGAACTAGTCAATACTGGGCTAGCCAATAATAGCCACTAGCATCCTTAAGCGCTTTTTCAATACATCCCATCAAGCTCATGGGCATTGTTTCTTCCTTCATCCTCCCATTCTTGAAGTTTGTCTTTATTTTGACCCATCTCATTAAGCACACTTGACTCAATCACGAAGAGTATTCATACATCTTCATTATATTTTATTTATAAAAAATGCACCTTCAACCTTTTCTTTCCTTTCATCACTTTGCTTTTCTTTTCTTTTCAGCATTCTCATTCTTTGACACTTTGGGAAAATTATTACCTCTTCTTAAGCGCTTAAGAGTTTTGGATCGAATTTACGGCTAATGTAAAGAAAGGGTTAAGCTCGGTTTACACATTTTTGACAAAAGAAAAAAAGAATAGGCTAAAGGCTCAACGGGCTAACTAGGGTGTACAATCAAGGTGGGTACAATAATGAAAAAGAGAAACTTTCTGTTGAAAACAAAGAAATGCCTACATCCTTTCCTACAATACACGTCCTTCATTTCGTTTCATACACACACCAGGCAAGTTCTAGACATTTCATAATAGCATGGAATAAACAAAACCTCACCCCACATCTATTGCACATGCTCAATTCAAGACATATTCACAGACTCTTCAATAAGCTAATTACAAGAATTCAAAATTAATCCTCAATCACACTGAATCGACTCTATGGCCTAGGTATCTCAACATATTTACACAGTTGCACGCTTTCATACGAATCACCTTTGCATTTCAAACATCATGTACAACACGCAACCAAAATTTCGCAACCATAAAGTACTTACAGGTTTTGGGATGCAACCCACAAAAGAAAACAACTGAAAAATAAATGAAAGAATCTACTCCTAACGACTACATTTCCCTTAAGACGGTCATCATCCATCCATCATAGGGAACAGTCACTAACTACGACTTCGGTTCAATGGGACCAATCTTGGTAAAAGAACCGAAAACAAACGCTGAGAAACCCAAGAATTGAAAAGATTTTTAAAATATCGATCATTTCGATAAAACAAAAATATGTACAAAATCAGCTAGCACATTTAGCAGCACACAACAACTTCAGATTTAATTACAATATAGAACAGAAACATCACAATCACAGGGTCACAAAAATTTTTTTTTTCATAGGTACAACAACAAAACAAAAACATAAACAACAACACAACCAGCACCTAACTACTCCCACCCCACACTTATATCGAACACTGTCCCCAGTGTTCACAAAAATTAACATAGCACAAAAATTGGGTGGTGGAACTCCCTGATCAATCAAAATACTCCACTTCTTCATCAGGTGCTGCTGCCTCGTCTCCCATGTCTGAATCGTCCCCATCGTCATCATCAGACTCCACATTGGAGTCCTCACGACGTGTCTCCTCATCTGTGGGGACATCATCATCTGTGGCCTCTACAAAAGCTGGCCCCACTCGGCATAGAGCCCTAACATTTTCGCCAAAAGGGTAGTCTAGCTCGAGCTGCCATAGCTCTTCTTTTGTCACCGGCCTCCCGCCTATTCGCAGCTGGAGCATCTGCATCCCGTACATGCGAGCCATGTACTGATCATCCCGAGCATGTCGCTCGACTAGTGTAAGAACTGGCCCGTGGGTGGTGTCGGGTGCCTTAGTTTTGGTGACATCTAAGGCCCGCCGCTCCATCTGCGGGATGTAGTCAAGGGCCTCTTCCTTAATATCCAGGCCCCTAAGGAATGAGGTGAGTAGTCCACCAAATCCGTATCTGTGCCCTTGATGCAATTGGGCTCTCTTCATGGCAGAGATAATCACCGCCCCCACATTGATCTCCAGCCCTTTCATCAGGGCGTACACCAAACATACACGATCCCGAGTTACATCCGTCATATGCACCCCCGGGATAAGGCAGGAACAAACAATCTTCCGCCATATCCTGGCCTCCCTGTTCATCTGTGAGTAAGGCAAAGTCTGATGGTAGCCCCTCTCCTTATGTCTGCTCCACTGAGCTGTTGATCGGGTTCCACACAAGGTGCATCTGATGTCCGCATATGGTGGAGTGATATTCAGCTGTCGAAGCACATGGGTGTCTGTGTCACGTGCCCCTAGGATAGCATTGAGGTGGTGGGGCTCAAAAGTGACTATTTGCCCTCTTATTTTGATGGTGTGACTTCTGAGAGTCGGGTTCCAGTTGGCGTAGAATTCTCGAATCAAGTGCAAGTTGCATTCCTTGGGCTCTTCAAAAATGAAGTTCATCCTAGCTGCCTCGATCCTCTGGACAATCCTGGGGAACTCTTGTGCCAACGGTTCCCTTGCTATGTGTTCCTCGGGGAAGTACTTGCTCTCCTTGTGCTTTGCGTACCACTTCTTCCCCTCCTCTATCACCCACCTGGTTCCGTATTGACGGCGTTGGCCGCGTGGAACCGCTGGTGCTGCTGGGACCGCCGTGCCCAGTCTGATTCTTTTTCTTCCGGTGCCAGATCTTGATGCGCCTTTTCCCTTGTCTTGCCTGCTTTCCATTGTTCCTGTCAAACCAAACAGAAAAGTTCAATGTTAAGCAAATTAAAGTTAGCTTCGACTAAGGATGGGTTAAGATAGGCTACCCCACACTTAGTCCTTATCCAAAATTACAATATTAAGGCAAGATCATACTTATTTACACAAACAAACAACAAAATATAACAAATATGCTTAGTGCCTTGGGAGAATTCGACGGTATATATTCCATGTACTACTCAGACTTCGTACAGCTAACCACAATCCTTACGTATCGATAGCATTTTATCCCATAGCACTTAGCAAGGAAAACAAAAGAAAATTTTCAACTACATGATCCTATACAATTCACCCATTTCTTGCAATTTCCAAAATTTCCTTAACCCGAGAATCAGTCGGTTTTTTAGCATAGTCACAGTTAGCACAATCGACTCATCTCACCCAGCATGTACAACCTAGCATGAATTTCACTAGTTCAACTCAATTTTTTTTCATTTCAAACTCAAAGTCAAGCCCTAGCTATGATTTTATCAAAAATTCGATTGAGCTATGTAATTGTCGAGTTCAAGCAATCACACCGTTACTCTGAACATCAATCAACAATAATTCAATTGAATTTAAGCCTAATTTCTACTTAGGGAAAGTTTTGCTCATATCACATGTTCAAACTCGAAAAATTTCGACAAGAATTGAGATAGAGTTGAAGAACAAACCTTGAATTCGAAGAAATGACGAAAACTTGATGAAATTACGGGCCTAAGTCCGTGTCACGTTGAGGGGGGAGGGGTTTTTGGGAGGTTGGTCGCGAAGAGTATGAAAAATGAGGAAAAATAAGGTGGGATCGGGGTTAAAAAGTGGGAATTTCGCGTGGGTCACCCGGCGACCCGGTGTGACCCGTCGCGATATACACCTCAACGTATCACGGAGGGTAACGCGGAGCATGCCCTCCGTGACACGGAGCCATCGCGTAGGTATTCTGGAATTTGTAAAAATTCCAAAATTACCTTCAACGTGTCACGGAGGGTAACGCGGAGGCCCTCCTCCGTGACACGGAGCCATCGCCCTAGCTCACTATTTTGCCACTTTTTATTCTTTTTCATACCTCGGATTTTCCATTGTGATTCCTTGCATGTTTACCCTCCGTTCAACCTGAAATTCATCTTACTACAAGCAATTGGTTAGAATTATAGGATTCACTCAAAATAAAAAAATAAGAATAAAAATAAAAACTAACAATTTTGTTGTTAATCAAAAGAAAGAAAAAGAAAAAGAAATCTATTCACATTTTACAAAGAAAAATTTTCATGGGTTGCCTCCCACGCAGCGCCTGGTTTACCGTCGCGGCTCGACGTCATTCAGCTCAATCATCTTCTAGGGTGATGGACGTTTTTTCTCGACCACCGTCCTCACCCCAGTAGTGCTTACATCTCTTCCCATTGACTAAGAACGTGGCACTCCGATCTTCTTGCCACAACTCTACTGCCCCGTGCGGGGTCATTCTCACCACTTCAAATGGCCCCGACCATTTGGACCTCAGTTTTCCTGGAAACAACTTCAATCTTGAATTGAAGAGAAATACTTTCTGCCCTGGCTCGAAGATACAATGCACCACATGCTTGTCATGCCACCTTTTCTTTTTCTCCTTGTAGTACTTGGCACTCTCATAAGCATGTCAGCGGAATTCTTCAAGTTCACTGAGTTGCATTAGTCTCTTCTTTCCCGCTAGCTCTAAGTCCATATTTAATTTCCTCACGACCCAGAAGGCTCGGTACTCTAGCTCCACTGGAAGATGACAAGCTTTACCATAGAGCAATCGGTATGGTGAGGTTCCAATCGGTGTCTTATAAGCAGTTCTGTATGCCCACAACGCATCATCAAGTTTGCTTGACCAATCATTCCGTTGTGTGTTTACCATTTTCTGGAGAATCTGCTTCACTTCTCTATTCGACACCTCCACTTGCCCACTAGTTTGGGGGTGGTATGCTGTTGCCACTTTGTGGCGTACCCCATACTTGGCTAGTAGTTTCTTGAAACTTGCATTGACAAAATAAGCCCCTCCATCACTGATAATGGCTCGGGGTGTCCCGAACCTGGTGAGAATGTGTTTTTTCACAAATTTTGCTACCACCTTGTTGTCATTCCTGGGGCAAGCTATTGCTTCCACCCATTTTGATACATAGTCTACGGCCACCAAGATGTAACAATTACCAAATGACGGTGGGAACGGGCCCATGAAATCAATGCCCCATACATCAAAGGTCTCTACTTCCAGTATATTCTACAGCGGCATCTCTTGTCTTCTACCAATTGTTCCTTTATGCTGACATCTATCACACATTTTGACGTATGCCATAGAGTCTCTGAACAGTGTAGACCAAAAGAACCCTAACTGTAGAACCTTGTGTGCTGTTCGCTCGCCTCCATGGTGACCCCCATACAACAAAGAGTGACAGCTCCTCAACACCTCTGCAATCTGACTCTCTGGGATGCATCTTCTCATCACCTGATATGGTCCCTATTTAAATAAGTATGGTTCATCCCAAAGAAAGTGCCTACAATCATGCCTCAATTTCCTTCTCTGTTGGTCTGTTGCCTCAGGTAGGTAGACTCCACTCACTAGCAAGTTGACTATGTCTGCGTACCAGGGAACTTCAGCTTCCCCTACTACCAAGAGCTGCTCATCCAGGAACTCCTCATTGATGTTATCACCTTCCATTACATGAGATCGGCTCTCCAATCGCGATAAGTGATCTGCCACCTGATTTTCGCTCCCCTTTCTGTCCTTAATCTCAAGGTTGAACTCTTGCAACAACAGGATCCATCTGATCAGCCTGGGCTTAGCATCCTTCTTGTTAAATAGGTACCGAATCGCTGCATGATCGGTGTACACCACTACTTTTGACCCCACCAAATAGGACCTGAATTTGTCAAATGCAAAAACCAATGCTAGCATTTCCTTCTCTGTGACTGTGTAATTGCTTTGGGTTGTATTCAGCGTTTTGCTTGCATAATGGATAGAATGAAAGATTCTATTTTTCCTTTTCCCCAATACAGCTCCCACAGCCACATCACTCGCATCACACATCAGTTCAAATGGTTGTCCCCAATACGGAGAAGTAAGGATAGGTGCTTTTATCAATTTCTGCTTCAACTCCTCAAATGCTTTAACACACTCATCATCCAGCTCAAACATTACCTCTTTTTCTAACAATCTACATAATGGTCTAGAAATTTTGGAGAAGTTTCTGATGAACCATCTGTAGAATCCTGCATGCCCAAGAAAACTGCGAACACCTTTCACCGACACAGGTGGTGGCAACTTCTCAATAACTTCGATCTTAGCATGATCGACATCCAACCCCTTGCGAGACACTTTGTGGCCAAGGAAAATACCCTCCTTAACTAGGAAGTGGCATTTCTCCCAGTTTACTACAAGGTTGGATTCCTCGCAGCGAGCCAGCACCCTGTCAAGATTCTGCAAACAAGTAGCAAACGAATTACCGAAAACAGAAAAGTCATCCATGAATACCTCAACAAAATCCTCCACCATGTCGTGGAAAATAGCCATCATGCATCTCTGGAATGTAGCGGGTGCATTGCATAACCCAAATGGCATTCGCCTAAAAGCATATGTCCCATAAGGATAGGTGAAAGTAGTCTTCTCTTGGTCCTCCGGAGCTATGGCTATTTGGTTATAACCAGAGTACCCATCAAGGAAAGAATATTATTCCTGTCCAGCCAACCTATCCAATATTTGATCAATGAACAGGATAGGATAATGATCTTTCCTTGTGGCTTCATTCAGCTTTCTATAGTCCATGCAAATCCGCCAGCCTGTGACGGTCCGTGTAGGAATCAACTCATTTTTCTCATTGGTGACCACGGTCATCCCTCCTTTCTTTGGAACGCACTGAATGGGGCTGACCCATTCACTGTCTGAAATCGGGTAGACCACACCTGCATCAAGCCACTTAATTATTTCTTTCCTAACCACATCCTTCATTGCTGGATTTAGCCTTCGTTACGGCTGAACGGTTGGTTTTGCTCCTGTCTCCATGAAAATCCTGTGTGTGCAAAAAGCTGGATTGATACCCTAGATATCTGACATTTGCCAACCCATTGCTTTCTTCCTTTTTTTGAGGACACCCAATGCTTCCTTCTCCTGTGCCTCCGTCAATTCTGCGGAGATGATGACTGGTAACGTCTCATCTTCTCCCAAAAAGACATATTTTAAATGGGGAGGCAATTCTTTCAATTCCAGCTTTGGTGCCTCCTCAATGGATGGTTTCGGCAACGGTTCTAGGGACCTCATCAAGGATTGAAATTCCTGTCTCCTCGGATGCCTTTGTGACTCATTCAACATTTGGACCACCTCATAGGCGTCTCTATCTCCAAAATGATCGGAGTGCATCAACCCTCTTTCCAATGGGTCTTGAGATGTAACAATCTGACGAATTTCTTCTTGTTCAACCACACTGATTTCTGACAGCTCCTCATGTATGGCCGGCAGCTTCATGGCTTTAAACACATCAAATACCTCAATCTTGTCATGTGCTCGCATGGTTAGCTGTCCTGAAGCTACATCAATCAGCGCTTTCCCGGTCGCCAAGAAGGGACGTCCCAAAATAAATGGGACTTCCGCGTCTGGCTCAAAATCCAGCACGATGAAATCTACCGGGAAGATAAGGGAGCCCACTTGCACCAGCACATCCTCCACAATGCCATCAGGTCTGGCTAAGGACCGATCCGCTAGTTGCAAGATCACTGTTGTTGGTCTAGGACTCCCTAGACCCAACTTCTTGAATACCGATGCCGGCATCAAATTAATGCTCGCTTCCAAATCACATAATCCGCGAGCTCGGATACTCTGCCCAATTGTAATTTGTATAGTAAAGCTCCCAGGATCTTTGAGCTTTGTGGGCAATCGGTTTTGTATCCGGGAAGTGCACTCCTCGTGAGAGCTACCGTACCATACTCAGTCAACCAACTTTTTTTTTCCATGATGTCCTTAATGTACTTTGCATATTTCGGCACTCCCTGCAAAACATCAACAAGAGGTAAGTTAATATGTACCTGTTTCAGCACCTCCATGAATTTCTTGAAACACGCCTCCTCCTTGTGTTTCTTTAATCTTTGAGGGAACGGGGGTGGTGGTCTTTTTGATTCAGCTTCCTTTTTCTTCCCCCTCTCATCACTTTGCTCCCTCTCAACTTCTGCTGCCCCCGATTGTTGAGTTGGTCTTTCTGGTTCCACCTCTTTAAGATGCAAACCACTCATTGTGGTCACCGCATTCACCTGCTTGGGGTTGGGATCTATGTCGCTCAGAAGTCCTCCTCTAGGCCTGGTGTTTTGGGCTCCAGCAAATTGCCCAAATTGATATTCAAGTGCCTTAGTAGCTAACTGGTTGTTCTTCACCTCGGCTGCCAATTTCACATAGTCAGCCTGCAATTGAGCTTGGTTAGCTATCAATGTCTTGAACATCTCCTCAATGCTGGGTGATGGTGGTGGAGGAGGTGCATTGTTGTTTCTATATTGTGCTTGATAATTCTGCTGCCCTCCTTGATTCCTCTGCGCCCCCTGACTCGAACTTTTCCCTTGATGGTTGTTGCTACCCCAAGAGAAATTCGGGTGATTCCTCTAGTTGGAATTGTAGTTGTTGCCATACTGTTGATGGTTGTTCCACTGTACATTTCCCACAAAGTTCACCTAGTCAGGATTTGCTCCACAACACTCAGCTGAGTGCCCACTACTCCCACACACTTCACACCAAATTTGCTGCACTACATTCACTGGGGCTTGAGTGTAGTCATTGCCATATTATTGAAGTGGGTGTTGAGTTGATTCTGTAAAGCAGCTATTTGTGCAGCAATAGCTGTAAAACCATCCACTTCTAGAACTCCTGCTGCTTTCCTTGTCCCTCCTCTTGACGAATCAGCATTCCACTCCTGATTTCCCTGCGAAATACGATTTAACAAGGTATACAGCTCCTCATAAGTTTTCTCCAATGCCTGTCCCCCAGCTGCTAAGTCTAGCAAGATTTTTGTGTGGGGTTCCAAACCCTCTATAAAAGTGTGCACCAGCACATCATTGGATTGATGATGATGTGGACAATCCCGCAACATGGACTTGAATCTTTCCCAAGCCTGATACAGATTCTCCCCATCTCTCTATTTGAAACTTAGAATTTGACTTCTAAGTCTTGCTGTTTTACCAGATTTTAAAAATTGTATCAAGAATTTCCTCGCAAGATCATCCCACGTAGTAATAGAATTAGGTGGCTCAGCTTTCAACCACCTCTTGGCTTCTCCCAATTGTGAAAATGGGAACAATGTAAGCCTGACATAATCCGATGACACTCTAGCGAGGATGTAAGTGTCACTTATCTCCAAAAAATTTTGGAGATGCTGCTATGGATCCTCATGAGGGAGACCTGTGAACTGCCCGCTGGTGTGCAACAATTGCACCATGTTTTGTTTGAGCTCGAACCTCCCTCCTGGCTCAGGTTTGCGGATGCTGGATGTGACATTATTAGCATGTGGGATTGCCACCTCGCGAACCGGCCTAGCTGCCATCTCCTCGGGCACTAGCATTGCCCTTACTACTTGTGGATTCTGTTGTTGCTCCATGATTGTTTGTCTGAGCAACTGCAGCTTTTTCTCTAGAGCTTCTCTCCGCTAACGATGAAATTGTCTTTTAGGCTCTAAATATGAGTCCACCAGCTCCTTGTCTCTTGCCAGTGTTCAACAGAGATTATATCTGCAAAATAAAGGCTAAGACCAAGTTGTCAACACTTAAGAAAAGAAAAAAATATAGTAAATTTACACATAAGAAAAATTTCACCAATTGCCAGTCCCCGGCAACGGCGCCAAAAACTTGTTCGGCTGACTACTCTGGGGTAATTACTACACGCAAGTGCACGTGGTTGAACAAGTAGTAAAGTGGCTTAAGTAAACCAAGTATCGATCACACAGGGACTGGGCTAGGGTACAATCTACTCAAGTTTCACTATACTTTAACTCTAAAAATGTAGAAAACAGTGTGAAAAAGAGTTTGGTATTTTGGTTTCTAATTTTATGCTAATTATAACGAATATACAATTTGAGTCTGAACTATGAATTTGAGCATGCTGAGGTTAAATGAACATGTATAGAAACTAATTATCAATACAATGGTTGGTTAATCTTTCCTCCGGTTGCTAGCCAAGAATTATTGCCAATGGATTAAAACTCTCGTATTTAACCCAACTTAATAATCATGAACCGTCCACCTACATTTCTGTGATTAAACAAAATTCATGTTCTAGCCAAACAAAATTGATTCCTTAATTGACTAATACAACTTTCTGCTATATTTCTATCCTGAACGTAAATCAATTCCCAATTTTCCCAAACTAAGAAGAGATCATATCCTATTGATTCAAAACATTCCAATTTCTTGCTCTCTCGAGTGAAACTGGACTTTTTAGATGTACATTAACGTTGGCCACACATCAATGCAGTAAGAACAAGAATCAATAGAACAACCATGGAAGAAAAGATGAAAAACCCAATTGATCAATAACTACATTTCAATACAATTGTTCTTAACCTTAGCAAGAAGAGGAATTAGTCACTCATTTGTGGATTAAACATCATTAAATGAGTGTTAAACATACAAGCAATTGAATTAAAGAAGAAGGAGATAGAGAAAAACCCTGATAATTTCGTCCCCTCAACTTCCTGTAACCCACGTTCTTGCTCCACCAAGTTAGAATTATTAAAAATGAACCTAAGTGTTCTATTTACACTAGTGGGAATTTTTCCCGGAATAACAAGCAACGTGTCACGGAGCACTGCCTCCGTGACACGCCACTAACGTGGACCCTTACTAGAAATTGCTTGTCTAGGTAATAAGGCCCAACGTGGCACGGTGTGTAACGCGGGGCTAGGCCAACGTGCCACGGCCCCAATGCGCACCCTCACTGGATTTTGGCCAAAAATTCCTATCCAGGCAGAAGGCATCCGCGATGGCAGCGTGACACGGCTCCATCACGGAGCCCCTTTAATTTGTGCCTTCAAATGCTTGTCCACTTGCTAACATCTGAGTCCAACACCAATCTCTCCCAACACGCATTTTAGCTTCCCAAAATTATATTTCACCTGCAAAACAACGCTAATCATGTTGGTTAGTATAAATTCACATTTTATTATCAATCACATGAGAATGTATAAACATTGATAGATAAACAAGGCTAAAATGACACCTTTGAGTATCACTTGGGCATATAAATTTGCCCAAGATCAAAGTCGCTATATTTTTATTAGAGCACCTGAGATATCTATACCTCCTAAGAATTTCTTAAGGCTTTGAGTAGACCTGTCGCATGTTCTTTGAAAGTTGCAGATGTGTAAGGAAATTAACTTAAGTGTAAAAGTTGAGGCGCTAGTAGCAAAGGAGAGATAAGAATAAATGTTAGACCTTTTAAGGTAATATGTGAGTTATATTCCATCTTCCGTAGTTGATTTCAAGAACCTTTGAGCGACGTTAAAATATGAGCAAGACGATGTGTAAGAGACAAGGTTGACAATTAGGTAAAAAGGTAAGTGCGTATAAGAATTGCTGGAATAGTGAACACGAGAGTAAATAATTAAGTAGGGGATGACGAATCCTGACTGGAAAAGAATTTAAGATGAATATGAAAAATAGAGCTAAAGGTTGTTGAATTAGATGATAAGTGTTGCGATTGTTAATGAGTTGGCAAATGGCTAGCAAGATTTACCCTGTTCTAAAGACTTTTAGCAAAATAGTTATAAATAAAGTTGTTTATGTTCTATTGTGTTAAGCAAATGAAAGGCCAGTAAAGTGTTAACTTCTTAAGAAATGATTAGAATCAAATATTTTTAGATAGTGACTCAAGCTAAAGAGAAGTACTTCATCGTACTTTTAAACAGTCATCTTTGATTATTTGTTCTAAGAGTTGGATTAACTTTTCAAGTTTTAAATGTTTTTCTTTCTTGGAAATTTCTAAACTATTTATAATGCCGCTAAGCTTTTCTAAGCTCCTCATATATTGCAAAGTTTCACATGAGCCTTTCCTATATTTGTCTAAAGCACAACTATAAGTCTTTATTTATCTTAAGACAACCCCTAGACAATTGCCTAGCGTTTTTATGTTAAAGAGCTCCAAGTTTGAGATACACGAGTTATGTCTTCCTGTTCATAAATTACCTTGAGATGTGATATGATGTGCGACGAATGAGGTATGATCACAATTCTTGATATGAAAGTATGAAAGTCAAACGAGTATAAGCATGGAATAAATGTTACGATTGTTAATAGAAAATGTTAAGTTAAGCTATTCCTCTCTGCTCCCCGTGTTAGTATTGCTAGGAGATGTTTAAAATTATGAACGTGTGTCTACACAATCTTTATGATATTCCATTCCTAGGAACTTCCCTAGAATTCATTCATAGCATATGTATGTATTTAAATGCTAAATGAAAGACCTATATGTGTATGGAATAATTGTAGTATTCGGGGTCACGGTAAGATACTACACATGTTATCGTTAATGAGTCGACATGTTTCATGATTGTCAGTATACAGATAGTCTGTATGAGCCCTATCAGCTACATTTAAGATTGCGATTGAGATTTATTTTTATTTTACCCCGGTGTGGTACGCTGACTGGAGATATTTTTATTTTAACCCCGTATGGTATGCCAGCTGGAGATATTTTTATTTTACCCCGATGTGGTACGTCGGCTGGAGATATTTTGTTATTTTACCCCGGTGTGGTACGCCGGCTGGAGATATTTTTATTTTACCCCAACGTTGTATGTCGGCTGGAGTTAATTTTATTTTACCCTGGTGTGGTACACTGTCTGGACGAATTTTATATATATGAATTTATGGTTGGCTGGTTGCTGGTGTTACAGTTATAGTCCCTTCTTATGCATTTCTCAATTGCATTTTCACCTCATTATAGAGTTATTATCAGGTTTCGATTTCCAGGATCCCAGGTTGTTACTATTCCTTATTCCTGGTTTAGTTATCTTGAGTTCAATTATGTTATACTAAGTTGTTATCAATTATAGGTTGCAGAGTTCCAAGCTATATTTATCCTTTATATGTTTATGTGTCGAGTCAGTTATTACAGGATTGTTATCTCATATTTACAGTTTTATCCTTACATATCAGCATATTTCATTCGTACTGACGTCCCTTCGCTTGGGGACCTGCATTCGCGTCGCAGATGGAGATAAAGGTCGGGATTTCTAGTTGCAATAGCAGTTCGTGAGATCTACGAATGTGTTGGTATGCTCCTTTATTCCTGGAGCTAGGGCTTAGTTATATATGCTTGAGTTTTGAGATGCAGTTACGGGTAGGTCGGAGCCCTGTTCCAACCATCAATCAGTTTACTCCTTAAAGGCTTTGTGAACTTAGTGTGTACAGTGTTATTCAGTTTGTGGCCTTCTCGGCTTATTGTTGCTTGGTTTAGCATACCCATTGCGTTGATTGCATTTTAGTTGTTTACCCTATGTTGTTGAGACCATATGGGTCCATTTTATACTCTAGTTGATTGTGACAGGTGGCTTGGATGGCCTAAATGTTAAAGTTACGGATGTCATACAACCGACTTCTCAATTAATCATGAATCGAGTGGCAGTTATGCCCTAACCCAGTTTTGGGGCGTGATAAAAAGGCTGTGTTGTTTGGTTTTTTAAGATGAGAGTTGTTAAAGCTAATAGCTACCGTTTATCCTGTATCTTGACAAAGATTGTTTCAATGGATCGAAGAGGTTCAATAGGAGATTCTCTCATCCGCTCATAGTTGGTAACCCATGAGTCAGGAAGAATTTTGACAAGTTCTTCCTTTGGTATTTTTCTGGTTATTTGGGTGCATGTGGTAGTTTCGTTGGTGGTGTCTACATGTAGCAGCAAAGCATCATCTGCACCCGAAAATGAAAGATCCATGCGATGGTTTTGAACTCGCCAAGCTATCTGATAGAGAATAGTTGCCTAGATAGCATCTCTAGCTTGTGGAGCTCCCTGTTTTGGACTTAGATCTTTAAGGCTTCAGTCAGATATGGGTCATGTAGGGATATGTTGAAATTTGGATCTAGCGTGACAAAGACTATCCCAGCGTTCAAGGAGACCTAAGTTGTACCCAAATTAGCATGTTCGTACTCTTGGTATCGAGTATTGATGAGTGAAAGGTGTGCAACAGTAGGTTGGCCTTTCCTTCCATGAAATGTCAAGGTGATTCAGTCAACACCAAAATGAATATGGGTAAATTCATGATTTTCCATTTCTATGGAAAATCATCAAGAACTTGTAGGGTAATAAACTGTTCCTCTTGAGTAGCAAGAATAGGATGCTGATCCAGTTTCGAGGCAGAAACATATTCTTTTACCCCTTTAGGTTTATGTTGGACTAAGGAAAGAATTTGTAACCATGGATGGGTCATCTTTTTAGCAAAGGCAAAGTAAGGATTTAGGAGAGGTAAGTAGGTAGAAGGCACTTTATTTTCATCTGGGAGAATATCTTCTTCATAAAGATAGTCATATTATAAGTAAGACTTTTACTAAGTGTAGGAGACATAGATAATTTGGTAACGGATTTACAAAGACTAGACGAAGAAGAAAATTTACAACTAGACGTAGATAGAAAAGACTCCCTCTTAGATAATCAAACTGCTCCTCCCTCCAAAATGATGGGCTGGTTCTAATACCAATTCGGTAGGTTCACAGGGAGAGGAAATGGCAGGCAAGGCGGTGAGATTGCAGGCACAATAGTTTTCCTACGAAGGGGGATTGGGCTTAAACATCCCAAAGGATGGCTTGCCACAAACCCAGCTTCAACATCATGGAGGCCGGCTTGCTAAGTCAGTCGAATAGTAAATTTTATCATAGATATAAAAGACTTTTCCTACAAAATGAGCTGGTTTCTACTTCCACCCGGATGGTTTGCCAAGCTATTGAACTCGGGAAAAATTTACACTACTTATAAATTTAGCTGTTATAAAATTCAGAACACTATTGTACTTGTAACAAGCTAGCTTACCCGATGTTTCGAGGCCCTATACTACTTCAAGAATCATCCATACCATACCTTTTGAAAGGAAGAACAAGAGAGAATTTAGCAAACACTCATATTATTGAATATAGGAAATTTTTCAAACACTTGCTAACTCTTACTCTAGTCCTACCTTACAATATACAATCTAGCCTCATACATATAGTGGTTAGGAGACTACAAGATCGACTTGATAGAAGGTATACTCGGCAAACCTTTCAAGACATCCTAATAAAACAAAAATGGTACACCTATTTACATGGCCTAATAATAATAAATTTGGCACGCTTATCTAGGCACACTCATCTACAAAGCCTAATAACAGGAGATGCCAAAATAAAATAAATATCCTAATAAAATAGTTAGTCTAATATGTCCAAGGGAAGCCCATGTGATGGCATATGAAGTGAGACCCGCATTTTTATTCATATGAGTAGTAAACTTCGGCGAGTAATCTGAAGTGGTGAGCTTCCAGATTCTTGCACACGTCATCAACCATTACTCGGTGGGACAATGTTTAGAGGTGAACTCTTATGGTTTTGAGCATGCTTCATCCGTATTCCATCAGAAGCCATGTGTTCTATTGAAGAAGCTCGTATCGTTCAAACTCTGTTTCAACGATCTCGTGAAGTAACATTTTCTGCTTGACGTTCCTTCCATGGATTGCTCCATATTTTGACTGCTCTGTTTTGGAGTATTTGATTTGATGGCTTGAGTGATCTCATCTCTGGTAATTTCATAGTGTGCTTGATGTTCCTTTGCTGCTTGTCGGACTTCTTCCCAGTGAGGATGTTTATCAGTGTGGTTCCATAGCGCCTATTCTTTTGGCCAAACCTCTTTTTGAATGCATTTATTTTGCTGGAAAATAAACCTTTATGCTTCATAATATTCATCTTCCAAGGAAAAAATAGATACTAAAAATATCCAACAAAATGAGAGTTTTGGCTCAGCATGGACTTTCCCATCGATTAACATTATTGGTCAACGTAGCATGAACACCTTTGCATCATACGAATTCTTGAAACATTGAACCTAGTATTTATATGGCCTAAACCACTGTAGGAATATTTCTAAATCTAGTTCAATCTTGTCAAAGTCCTTAAATACGTTGCACTTAAATTCCATTAGGATGTAATATTGGTGACATAAGTACCAGAAGAACTGTAAGAGTTCCTGTGGAAAATCATTGGCAAGTTCACATGACTAAACAGGTATTCCGGGTTGACTCCATACAACTTTAGGATGGATCCTCCATACTTTATGAACACCAGTAGCTCATAGAAAGTCTGTCGTTCTATTAGGATAAATGGATCGAATGGGTCTACATATTGACTGACAAGTCCGGTGGATGGCTTAGTAGCTTCGATGACCTGGGACCTGGTGGGTTGGTAATCATGAATACCTGGTCGGCTGGTTCTTTCATCTTCTTAGATTTCTCTGGCAAAAACCTTTTTATGAACTCATCTGGTCGGGATAGGAAATCTGCCAAGAAATTATCTTTCCCTTTCAGGTGCTTGACTTGGAATGTGTAGGGGGAGAACCATCGTGCCCATCTCAGAATTTGCGGATGTGAAAGTATCTTAGGATTTATTTGTATCATCTTCGGAAATGCTTTCATATCCATCTCGATCAGGAATTCTGTGTGGATTAAGAAGAAATTGAACTTCTTGATTCCATTCTTTACAGCAAGAATTTCCTTGAAGGTGGAATGATAGTGTTGTTTCACATATTTGAATATTCCGCTAGCATATCCACATATCAGCCTATTGCCATCTTTTTCTTCTAGAAGAAATGCACTCCAATATTCATTGCTGGAATCAGTCTGCAGTATCTTCTTTCTATCTAAAGGAAAATGGAGAGTTTTCACCTATTGGTACACCAGCTTTATCTTTTGGACAGCTTCATCCTGCTCCCTACCCCAAGCTTGGGCATTCTGCTTTATGTGTTCATACCAAATAGGCTCACCATATTTTCACACTTAGTCAAAGCTAGATATTTTTCTATGTTTGACCTTAAATCTGGATTTTGACAATTGGGGATACATCCCAAGGAAATACCAAAAACAGGATTTTCTATTCCTAACCAACACTTCCAATGGAAGGTTACGCCATTTGGGCTTAAACCTACACCCTCTCTATTCAAAAAAGCTATGGTCAAGAAGAATTCCCAAGCTTGGGGTAAGGAGTAGGATGAAGCTGTCCAAAAAATAAAGTAGGTGTCCCAATAGGTGAAAACTCTCCCTATTCCTTCAGATGGAAAGAAGATATTGAATACTGATGCTAGCAATGAATACTAGAGTACAGTTCTTCAAGAAGAAAAAGATTTCCATAGGAAGATATGTGGATATGCTAGAGGAAGATTCAAAGATGCGGAACAACACTATCTTTCCACCTTCAAGGAAATTTTTGTTGTAAGGAATGGAATCAAAAAGTTCAATTTCTTCTTAATCCACATAGAGTTCCTGATCGATATGAATAAGAAAGCATTTCCAAAGATGATCCAAATAAATCAAAAGATACTTCCATATCTGCAAATTCTCCGATGGGCACAATGGTTCTCCCCCTACAAATTCCAGGTCAAGCACCTGAAAGGGAAAGATAATTTCCTGGCAGATTTCCTATCCCGATCAAATGAATTCGTAAAAAGGTTTTTGCCAGTGAAATTCAAGAAGATGAAGGAACCATCCGGCTAGGTATTCATGATTACCAACCCACCAGGTGCTAGGTCATCAAAGTTACCAAGCCATCCACCGGACCTATTCAGTCGATATGTAGACCCATTCGATCCATCGATCCTGATAGAACGACAGACTTTCTATGAGCTACAGGTGTTCAAAAAATAAGGATGATCCATCCTAAATCCATATGGTGTAAACCCGAAATACCCATTTTGTAATGTGTTCATACCACTTGCCAATGATTTTCCACGGGAACTCTTATGGTTCTTCTTGTACTTATGTCACCAGTATTACATCCTGAAGGAATTCAAGTGCAATGTATTCAGGGACTTTAACAAGATTTAACCAGCTTTAAAAATATTTCTACAGTGGTTTAGGCCACAGAAATACTGGGTTTAGTATTTAAGGAATTCATATGATGCAAAGGTGTTCATGCTACGTCAACCGATAAAGTTAATTGACGGAAAAGTCTATGCTAAGCCAAAACTCTCATTTTGTTGAAAATTTCTGGTCTCTATTTTGTCCTTGGAAGATGAATATTATGAAGCACAAAGGTTTACTTCTAGAAAAATAAATGCTTTCCAAAAGAGATTTGGCAAAACGAATGGTTGCCATGGAACCACACTGATAAACATCCTTTCTGGGAAAAAGTCCGACAAGCAGCAAAGGAATATCAAGCACCCTACAAGATAACCAGGGATGAGATTACTCAGGCCATCACATGGATAAGATTAAATGTCCCATCAAATACTCCATCACAGATCTGTCAAAATATGGAGCAAGCCATGGCAGGAACGTCAAGCAGAAAATGTTACTTCACAAGATTGTTAAAATGTAGCTTGAACGATACGAGCTTCTTCGACATAAACCATGGCTTCCGATGGAATACGGATGAAGTATGCTCAAATCCACCAGAAACAGCTCCAAATGTTGTCCCACCAGATATTGATTGATGATGTATGCAAGAATCTGGAAGCTCACCTCCTCAGATTACCCGCCAAAGTTTACTACCCATATGAAGACAAATACGGGTCCCACTTTAGATGCCATCACATGGACTTCCCTTGGATATATTAGGCTAGCTGTTTTATTAGGCTACTTATTTTATTTGGCGCCTATTGTTATTTGGCATTGTAGATGAGTGCGCCTAGATGAGTGTACCGAATTTATTTTATTAGGCCATGTAAATAGGTGTGCTATGTTTATTTTATTAGGTCGTTTAGAAAGGTGTGCTGAGTTGATCTTCTATCATGTATGTCTTGTAGTCTCCTAATCCCTATATAAAGGAGGCTAGGCTCTATATTGTAAGGTAGGACTTGAGTAAGAGTTAGTAAGTGTTTATAAAAATTTCCTATGTTTAATAATAAGAGTGTTTGCTAAATTCTCTCTTGTTCTTCCTTTCAAAAGGCATGGTATGACTGATTCTTGAAGTAGTATAGGGCCTCGAAACCTATTGTTGCACGCCTTTCACTCCTTGATAATCAATACCAAGAGTACCAACATGCTAATTTGGGTGTAATTGAGGTCACCTTGAACACTGGGACAGTCTTTGTCACGTTATATCCAAATATTAGTATGTCCTTATGTGACCCATATCTGACTGAAGCCTTAAAGATCCAAGTCCAAAATACATGGAACTCCATAAGCTAGAGATGCTATCCAGGCAATTCTTCACTATAAGATAACCTAGTGAGTTCAAAATCATGCCATGGACCTTTCATTTCCAGGTGGAGATGATGCTTTGCTACTCCACGTAGATGCCACCATGGAACTACTACATGCTCCCAAATACCCAGAAAAAAAATACCAAAGGAAGAACTTCACAAAATTCTTCTTGACTCATAGGTTACCAACTATAAGCGGATGAGAGAACCTCCTATTGAACCTTTTTGATCCACTAAACTGATCTTTTGTCAAAAAATAGGATAAAATTGTACCCATCAGCGTTAACCACTCTCATCTCAAAAAACCAAATAGTACGACATTTTCTCTTTAGATGTACCAATATGCATCCATACCCTTACTTGAGGATGGTGAGGATGTATTCAATTGGAGCCTTCCAGCTATTATGAGCAAACATGATTGGATCAAACAGTTCAATCATAAAGGTCGTGTCATATGGTGGTTCGAATGTACCTTCACCGGGCACAACCCTTGGGATATTAAATATGACAACCAAGAATGTCTGGAGGATGAGATTGAATATGTCGAGCTACATGGGAAGAGAGATAAACCCAAAAATAAGAAGGGAAGATGCTCGGAAAAGAATTCCATAAGCGATATGAAGATGGAGATCTATCTATCGGTTCCCCGAGTCACCCTGGAAAGCATGGATTCCTTGTCTCCTACAAACCTCAAGATTGGCCAACTCTACCTACTCCAGCTAAAAGATGTCATAACCCTCAGCTCTTTAAGATGAGTCCATCCAGCTCAATCATACTCTAGAGTTCCCTTCACAACAACCCTTCCAAAAATATGGTGTAAACCATGTACAAAAAATACCAAAGAAAAATGTTGTGCTACCTACAAGAATAAAGCCACCAACAAGTGATATTAAGGCTACCATCAATTGGAAATAAAAAATGCAAACTTCCATAACAAAGTGTTGCGGCACTTCCCTCAAGAACGTGGCTCACACACAGAACAAGATGATGAGCAAGGTGGAAAACTTCGAGAAGAAAGTGAAACAGAAATCTAATCAACATGCCGGCCTTATTCGAGCCTTGGAATTACGCCTAACCAATATTCAATATGAGATTTGTCCACCGGGAACCTCACTTTTTCACTTATTTTCACACCAATAAAAAGAGATGGCTGATATTAAAGAACATATAAGACAACTGAGACATGAGACCTTTTGAGCCACAAAGAACCCAAAGCCACTCTCCATAGTCTTCCTTTTTCCCTATGTCGTCATAGACATACTCACCACTGAAATCGGGTTGCCTTGGTACTACCTCTCTTTCCATTCCACATGAACTTATATCCTACACTCAAAAAACCAAAGATGAAATCGAATTTGACATTGCAAAATGGGTCTGGGAAAAAAACATGCTCTTGCAGCCGAAAAGCATTCCAAATGAAGGAAAGAGGTTGGTTAAAGTTCTAAAGAGCCAGAGCCAAAAAACTTGATAATCTCATATCAAGTTGTTCCGGACCTCTATGGCTTGCAAGAAGATGATAGCGCAGGATCCTGTATTGAAGAGACAACATATAGTGATCCTACTGAAGGAATTAACGAAGCAAATTTTGAATCAAGTGAGAATATCTCACTAGATACATTCGAGGAAGATAATCCATCGATATACATGAATCGACCAAGAGAACCAGAAGTCTCTGAAGTTGATGATGATCAAGATGGGATGACACATGACCCAATTCCCAAAAAAAGACCAGAACAACCAACAATAAAATTGGTCGGAACTGGGTTTCATATTTTCACTCTCGATGATGTCAAGGTTTCAAAATGGCCTCAAAGGATCCAAGACTTTCTTACTTGGATGGTGACAAAACACTTGGTAGAGCAAGAGAAGTATCTAATCCTATCAGAATTCACGCTGCCTTGCCCACCGTTTCCTCGTCCTGTGCCATACAAAATTTGGTATCATAGCCATATTGGTATGAGACCCAGCCCATCAAAGATTTCGTCTGGCCACCTTGCCCGCTGTTTCCTCGCCCTGTGCTCTACCGAATTGGTATCAGAGCCAGCCTATCTTTTTGGAGGGAGGAACATTTTGATTAGCTATAAGTGATTCTTTTTCGTCTACATCCGGTCCTTGTAAATTTTCTTCTTCGTCTAGTCTTTGTAAATCCGTTACCAAAGTACCCATGTCATCTACACTTAGTAAAACTCTTTCTTGTAAATATGAATATCTTTATAAAGTAGATATTCTCCCTAATGAATATAATGTATCTTCTACCTACTCATCTCTCCTAAATCCTTACTCTGCCTTTGCTAAAAAGACGACCCATCCATGGGTACAACTTCGTTCCTTAGTCTAACAAAAACCTAAAGGGGTAAAAGAATATATTGTTGCTTCGAAACTCGATCAACATCCTATTATTGCTGCTCAAGAGGAATATTTTGTTACCCTACGAATTCTCGAGGATTTTCCAAAGCAATAAAAAAATGACAGATTTATCCATATTCATTTCGGTGTTGTCCAAATCGCCTTGTCATATCATGAAAGGAAAGGCCAACATGTTGTTGCATGCCTTTCACTCCTTGATACTCGATACTAAGAGAATGAAAATGCTAATTTGGGTACAACTGAGCTCACCTTGAACACTGGAACAGTCTTTGTCACATCATATCCAAATTTCAACATGTCCCTAAGTGACC
Organism: Datura wrightii; assembly: GCA_035772735.1. NCBI lineage: Eukaryota > Viridiplantae > Streptophyta > Magnoliopsida > Solanales > Solanaceae > Datura > Datura wrightii. The sequence goes on along the minus strand of JASDFA010000016.1, from coordinate 60,596,419 downwards.
CATATCTGATTGAAGCCTTAAAGATCAAAGTCTAAATACATGAAGCTCCACAAGCTAGAGATGCTATCCAGGAAACTCTTCACTATCAGATAACTTGGCGAGTTCAAAACCATGCCATGGATCGTTCATTTCCATGTAGAGATTATGCTTTTCTCCTACATGTAGATGCCACCAATAGAACTACCACATGCACCCAAATACATAGAAAAATACCAAAGGAAGAAGTTGTCAAAATTCTTCCTGACTCATGAGTTACAAACTATGAGTGGATGAGAGAACCTCCTATTGAACCTCTTCAATCCACTGAACTGATCTTTGTAAAAAAATAGGATAAAATTGTAGCCATCAGTTGTGACCACTCTCATCTCAAAAGACCAAATAGTACAACCTTTTCTCTTCAGATGTACCAACCTATATCCATACCCTTGCCTGAATATGAAAAGGATGAATTCGATTGGAGCCTTCTAGCTGTTATGAGAAAACATGATAGAATCAAATAGTTCAATCATGAAGGTCGTGACATATGGTGGTTCAAATGTCTCTTCACCAGGCACTATCCTTGGGATATTGAATGTGACTGTCAAGAATGTCTGGAGGATTAGATTGAATATGTCGAGCTATATAGGAAGAGAGACAAACCCAAAAAGAAGAAGGGTAGATGTTCGAAAAAGGAATTTCGAAAGTGATATGAAGATGGAGATCCATCTACCGGTACCCTGAGCCGTCCTGGAAAGTACAAATTTCTTGTCTCCTACAAACCTCAGGATTGGCCAACTCTACCTACTCCATCTAAAAAACCTCATAACCCTCAAATATTTATGATGAGTCCATCCAGCTCAAGTCATACTCCAAAATTCCCCTCACAACAATCTTTTGAAAAAGATGGTGTAAACCTGCACCAAAAATACCAAAGAAAAATGTTGTGCTGCCTACTGGAGAAAAGCAACCAACAAGTGATATTGAGGCTCACACACAGAACAAGATGATGAGAAAGGTGGAAAACATTGAGAAGAAAGTGGAACATACATCCAGTCAACAAGAAGGCCTATTAAAGCCTTGGAACTGCGATAGACCAATATGCAATATGAGATTTGTCCAATAGGCACCTCACTTTTCCACTTCTTTTCACAACAACAAAAAGAGATGGTTGATATTAAACAATAGATAAGACAACTGAGACATGGACCTTTGGAGCCACAAAGAACCCTAAGCCACTCTCTAAAGTCCTCTTTTTTTCCTATGTCGTCATAGACATATTCACCACTTAAATTGGGGTACCCTGGTACTACCTCTCCTTTCATTCCACAGGAACCCATATCCTACACTCAAAAAACAAAAGATGAAATTGAATTTGACATTGCCAAATGGGTCTGGGAAAAGAAAGATGCTCTTGCAGTAGAAAAGTAGTCCAAATGAAGGAAAGAGGTTTGAGAAAGTTCTAAAGAGCCATATCCATAAAACTTGATGCTCTCAGATCAAGTTGTTCTGGACCTCTATTTCTTGGAAGAAGATGCAAGCGCAGGATCCAAAACTGAAGAGACAACAAATAGTGATCCTACTGAAGGAACAAAAGAAGCAGATTCCGAGTCAAGTGAGAATATCTCAATAGACACTCCAAGGAAGACAATCCACTGATATACATAAACTGACCAAGAGAACCAGAAGTTTCTACAGCCGATGATGATCAAAACGGGATAACAGATGACCCAATTTTAGAAAGAAGACCTAAAAAATCAACACCAAAATTAGTTGGAATTGGGTTTCATACATGCACTCTCGATGATGTCAAGGTTTCAGAATGGCCTCAAAGGATCCAAGACTTTCTTACTTGGATGGTGATGAAACACTTGGTAGAGCAAGAGAAGTATCTAATCCTATCAGAATTAACATCAAGTTTCTCTGGCATCCTTAGAGATTGGTGGACCTCACTAGGGATACATGATAAGAATACTTTCCTCACATCCTAAGACTTTGCTTTCAACATCAGAATTCTACATGAAGTCTTTTGGGAGATACAGGCCAAACGCAAGAAACACTGCAAAGACAATTCTTCGAGATGAAATGTGTATCATTCGAGAGAGATGTCATTTATATTCATTTCCAGAATATGGCAAAAATATACTTCGAGCTAGGTGGAGGCGCCAGTTTGAAGAAAGACTTCGTTTCATCCTTGCAAAAGATGTTAGCAGGACGAACCATGACGATTGTAGAGGAAAAGTTCAAGTCAATCACAATCCCCTATGTCGGCTATATTAGGAAAGCAATTTTTATGGCACTAGAAGATATCTGTATGAAGAGATCTTCTCTAAAGTAGATCATGCACAACAATCTAGCCCTTGATAAAGCTTGCAGCAGAACTAACCTAATCACCTGGTCCAATTGCTCTTGCCATGTCCTCAGAAGGAAAAGCAGGTTCAAGAGATACAAGAAGTTCAAATGGCTATGGCCTACCGGAGAAAGATCCAAATTCACCAGGCGAATAAAATACTTCAGGAGAAAGCGTCCAGGCAGGTTCCAGAAGAATGAAAAATGCTTTATCTACCACAAGATTGGACACTTTTCAAAGAACTATACTCAGGCTAAAAGATCTATCAGACTTCTTGAGTATGACGATACCAAGGACAATGATCTTAAATCAGTTCTTTCAGTAGAAGATGAACTATTAGAGGACACTCTTTTCTCCATGGATGTGTATGAAGAACATGGAAATGACCATTACCAGATTTCAAAGGCTGAGGAAGAGATCGTAGCATTATCAATATTCCTCACGTCTAGCTGAACATTTACCCATCCAAATGGGATAGGCCGATTTAGGTTATTGCCTTCATGGATACTGGTGCAGCATCATCGCTGATGAATCCCATAGTCCTTCTCGATGATCAATGGATTTCCTATTTCAAAAACTTCAACACCGCATCAAATAGAATTCTAACGACCACAGTCATAAAAAAAAACCCAATCACAATTAAGTTCTTCCCATAATTAAAGTTCAAAACAAAGCTATTCGGATCAGATGTCCTAGGAAAGGATCTCATAATTGGGTTCGACATCTATAGACAACTCAAGGATCGACACCACATTGGAGCTTATTGAATAGTGTTCAAAAAGCAGTTCAAGCTATACTTAGAAGTGTCACGCCTATTCCAGATCACTAAGGACGAGTAGATCAAAGATATCAAACAATAGTTGATGGAACATTCATGTGTTGAATCTCACAAGGAGTTTATGAAGAAGTGCAAAAATTGACAATGGATTAATGAAGAGTTTTTCAACAAACTCCCATTAAATAAGAATGAAAGCATCAGCCTAACTAAGGCAAGAAACTCTGGCATGAATCAAGGGCACCTTCAGCTTGCAAAGAAGGAATGTGCTAAACTCATGAGTTTGGACTGATCGAACCATCTGATTCTCAATGGGCATGCGAAGCTTTCTATGTCAACAAAAGAGCTGAGCAGACAAGATGTAAACTCAGATTAGGCATAAACTACCATCCTCTTAACCATTTCCTCCAAGATAACAAATTCCGTATATCAAATAGGCTCACCCTATTTTCACACTTAGACAAAGCTAGATATTTTTTCAAGTTTGACCTTAAATCTGGATTTTGGCAATTGGGGATACATCCTAAGGAAAGACCAAAATAGGATTTACATTCCTGACCAAAACTTCCAATGGAAGGTTATGCCATTTGGGATGAAACCTGCACCCTCTCTATTCTAAAAAGCCATGATCAAAATCTTTCGTCCTGTCCTTTGCACTTCACTAGTGTACATTGATGATATCCTATTGTTAAGTGAATACTTTGGAGGAACACCTTATCTTACTCCGTCATTTTCATGATATAGTAAGGGCAAATGGAGTCATGCTCTCTGCAAAGAAAATGGTCCTTGTTCATAAAGAGATTGATCTCTTAGGGATGCATTTTAGCAATGGAACATACAGTCTAGGTCCGCACATATGTTAGGAACTGCGCAGATTTCCAGACACTAAGTTCACCACAAAGCAGCTTCAACAATTTTTAGGGGTGATAGATTATGTTATAGATTTTTATTCCTGAAGTCTCTACATATATCTCTCCACTTACAAAGATGCTCAAGAAGAATGTCCGAGCTCAGGGTAAGGAGCAGGATGAAGCTACCCAAAAAAATAAAGAAGGTATTCTAACAGGTGAAAACTCTCCATATTCCTTCAGATGGAAAAAAGATACTGCATACTGATGCCAGCAATGAATATTGGAATATAGTTCTTCTAGAAGAAAAAGATGGTCGTAGGAAGATATGTGGATATCCATCCATCTTGATCAAACGATGGACTTTCTATGAGTTACAGGTGTTCAGAAAATATGGAGGATCCATCATAAAGCCATATGGAGTCAACCCAGAATACCCGTTTTATCATGTGTTCATACCCGTTGCCAATGACTTTCTACAGAAACTCTTATGGTTATTCTGGTACTTATGTCACCTGTATTAAATCCTGATAGAATTCCAGTGTAAAGTATTTAGGGACTTTGAAGAGATTGAACCAGCTTTAAAAATATTCCTACAGTGGTTTAGGCCACGAAAATACTAGGTTCAATGTTTCAAGAATTCATGCAATGCAAAAGTGTTCATGCTATATCGATCGATAAAGTTAATCGAAGGAAAAGTTCATGCTGAGCCATAACTCTCATTTTTTTGGAGATTTTCGGTATCTATTATGTCCTTGAAAGACAAATATTACGAAGCACAAAGGTTTATTTTCCTACAAAATAAATGCATTCCGAAAGAGGTTAGGCTAAAGAATGGGTACCATGGAACCACACTGATAAACATCCTCACTGGAAAGAAGTCCGACAAGCAGTAAAGGAATATCAAGCACCCTACGAGATCACCAGGGATGAGATCACTCAGGCCATCACACGGATAAGATTAAATGTCCCATAGAATACTCCATCACAGAGCTGTCGAAATATGGATCAATCCATGGCAGGAATGTCAAGTAGAAAATGTTACTTCACAAGATTGTTGAAACGAAGCTTGAAAGATACGAGCTTCTTCGACAACAAACATGGCTTCCGATGGAATCTAGGTGAAGAATGCTCAAACCCACTATAAACACCTCCAAACATTGTCCCACCAGATAATGGTTGATGAAGTGTGCAAGAATATGGAAGTCCATCGCCTCAGATTATCCGCCAAAGTTTACTACCCATATAAAGACAAAAGCGGGTCCCACTTCACATGCCATCACATGGGTTTCACTTGGAGATATTAGGCTATTTTTTTATTTGGTGTCTGTTGTTATTAGGTTTTGTAGATGAATGTACCTAGATAAGTATGCCAAATTTGTTCTATTAGGCCATGTAAAGGTGTGCCATGTTTGGTTTATTAGGCTATCTAGAAAGGTGTGCCGCGCCTATCTTGTAATCTCCTAACCCCTATATAAAGGAGGCTAGATTATATATTGTAAGGAAGGACTTGAGTAAGTTTAGAAAAGTTTGCAAGCGTCTATAAAAATTTCCTATGTTCAATAATATGAGTGTTTGATAAATTCTCTCTTGTTCATCCTTTCAAAAGGCATGGTATGGCTGGCCCTTGAAGTATTATAGGGCCTCCAAACATCAAGTAAGCTAGTTTTTTATAGGTATAATAGTTTTTAGAAGTTTATTTCAACTAAATTTATAGTAGAATAAAAGTTTTCCCTAGTTGAGTTGCTTGACAAACCGTCCGGGTGGATGTAGAAGCAAGCCCATTTTGTAGGGAAAATCTTTTATATATATGAAGATATTTACTGTTTGACTGACCTGACAAGCCATCCTCCGGGATGTTGAAGACTCGTTTAGGGCAAGACGTCCTCCAGGATGTTGAAGCCCATTCCCCCTCCGTAGAAAAACAATTGTGTCGGGAATCCCGCCGCCTTGCCCACCATTTCCTCGCCCTATGCCCCGTCAAATTGTCTTCATATGGGTAGTAAACTTTATTTTGTAGGGAAAATCTTTTATATCTATGATGAAATTTACTATTCGACTAACTTGGCATGCCATCCTCTGGGATGTTGAAGCCGGGTTTATGGCTAGCTATCCTTTGGGATGTTGAAGCCCATCCCCCCTTTGGGATTCAACATCTCGAAGGACGGCTTTCCACAAACCAGGCTTCAACATCCCGGAGGACAGCTTGCCAAGTCAGTCAAATAGTAAATTTCATCATAGACATAAAAGATTTTCCCTACAAAATAGGATGGCTTCTAATCCACTCAGACAGTGTGCCAAGCTACTCAACTCGGGAAAACTTTTATTCTGCTTATAAATTTAGCTGTTATAAACTTCAAAAAACTATTTTACTTGTAACAAACTAGATTACCTGATGTTTCGAGGCCCTATACTACCTCAAGGATCATCCATACCATGCCTTTTGAAAGGAAGAACAAGACAGATTTTAGAAAACACTCATATTATTGAACATAGGAAGTTTTTACAAATACTTACTAACTCTTACTCAAGCCCTACCTTACATTATACAGCCTATATAGGGTTAGGAGACTACAAGATAGATTTGGCACACCTTTCTAGACATCCTAATAAAACAAACACGACACACATATTTACTTGGCCTAAATAATAAATTTGGCACACTTATCTTGGCGCACTCATCTACAAAGCCTAATAACAATAGAAGCTTAATAAAATGAATAGCCTAATAAAAAAGCTAGCCTAATATGTCCAAGAGAAGCCCATGTGATGGCATGTGAAGTGGGATCCACTTATGTCTTCATATGGATAGTAAACTTCGATGGGTAATTTGAGGCAGTGAGCTTCCAGATTCTTGCACACATCATCAACCATTATCTAGTGGGACAATGTTAGGAGGTGTTGTTGGTGGATTTGAGCATCCTTCACCCGGATTCCATCAGAATCCTTGTGTTCTTTCGAAGAAGCTCGTATCGTTCAAGATTTGTTTCAACGATCCTATGAAGTAACATTTTCTGCTTGACGTTCCTGCCATGGATTGCTCCATATTTTGATAGCTCTGTGATGGAGTATTTGATGGGACATTTAATCTTATCTATGTGATGGCCTACCTGATCTCATCTCTAGTGATCTCGTAGGTTGCTTGATATTTCTTTGCTACTTGTCAAACTTCTTCCCATTGAGGATATTTATCAGTGTGGTTCCATGGTGCCCATTCTTTTGGCCAAATATCTTTTGGAATGCATGTATTTTTCTAGAATATAAACCTTTTTGCTTCTTAATATTTAGCTTCAAAGGACAAAATAGAGACCGAAAATCTCCAACAAAATGAGAGTTCTGGCTCATCATGGACTTTCCCGTCGATTAACTTTATTAGTCGACATAGCATGAACACCTTTGCATTGTATGAATTCTTCAAACATTGAACCCAGTATTTCCGTGGCCTAAACCACTATAGGAATATTTTTAAAGCTGGTTCAGTCTTGTCAAAGTCCCTGAATACATTGCACTTGAATTCCATTAGGATGTAATACTGGTGATATAAGTACTAGAAGAACCATAAGAGTTCCTGTGAAAAATCATTGGCAAGTGGTACCATACGACATTAGGGTAGATCCTCCATACTTTCTGAACACCTAACTCATAGAAAGTCTGTCGTTCTATCAGAATGGATGGATTGAATGGGTCTGTATATTGACTGAATACATTTGGTGGATGGCTTGGCAGCTTCAATGACCTAGGACCTGGTGGGTTGGTAATCATGAATACCTAGTGTCATGCCCCACCTTGGGAAGCATGACTTGCACCTGGTGTCCTACTAGGACCTAGACTAACTAAGCCTAAGCACTTTTGGTGCCAGGCAGGCTCTAACTCTAGATTCAAGAAAACGATGGGCTATATAACGGCTGTAAACACAGCCTCCGACCGAAAAAGCCTATAGCCACCTATAAGGATATAAACAACTAACAAGGACAACCAACAACAAGGGATCCTATGCGGGTCGAGAAGGCCACCATGTTGTCTAGTTATATCTGAGAAATGAAATCGAGCACTAAAATGATCTGTGACCGACAAGGCCACCAACTAACAACTAAATAAGGCCCCACACGGCCAATACAGCTAACCACAGGGAAAATATACAATCTGAAAGCCTCTAGGAATAATAAGATGGTTGGGACAGGGCCCCGGCCTACCCATATTGTACAAACAAAAAGAAAGTACACCTCTATTTTCCAGGCTCCGGATGAAAGGAGCTAAAGGCTCTGTAACGCTGACTAGAACTATGAGGGATCTGCTCCTCGTCTATGTGTACCTGCAGGCAAGTAATGCAGCACCCCAAAACGGGCGTCAGTACCACTGGTACTGAGTATGCAAAGTAACAACTGAAAATAATTGAATGTAAATAATGAAACTGATAGTAACTGGAGCAATAAGAAAGACGGACTGAAACTAACTGGAATAGTGGGTTCAGGACCAACCTTAACTATTCAGAAAAGAGTAGGAGTCGTACCTGGTAACGTGGCATCCTACTGTCTATCTAACCATAACTAAAATAACATGACATAACATAACACAACATAAACCTTAACTGGCCCCCATAAGTCGGAAGGTACAATCATCACAATCTATTTACCCCTACCCAGGTCACACCACATCACCTAGTGACTATAAGCAACCTGCTGATCCCCTGGGTATGCAACTTGGGCCCGCTAGGCCCCTAACTATAACTATACCTGAGTCTGGAGGACTCTTGAAATCAACACCCCGGGCGCAAGCGCTCGACGGGGGTGTATAAAGGCCAACCACGGCAAAATATGGGGAAACTGGCATCCCATCTTCGCCCCTAGCGGACGGCATGCCACTCCATAGAGCGACGCATCCTCGCCCTCTGGCAGACGAGTCGATACAGCTATTAACGCTGGGGCGGTCACGGAAGCTAGGTAATCCAGCCCAAAACAATACAACCAAGTCTCAACTGATAGCAATGACTGCATATAATACACACTGAATCTATTAATAATAATAATAATATAATCTCTGACATGCTGTACTGAATCTCATACTAAAGCATGATATAACATTTCTGAAATAATCTGCTGGGACTTATGTTGTTTTACTAAGTTTCATACTAAACACGATATAATATTTCTAATGTGCTTTACTAAATTTCATACTGAGTACGCTATACTGTTTCTGAAATACTCTACTAGAATATATACTGTTCTACTATACTGGGACAACTAACTTGCCGAAAGAAACTGGCTTTACATACCTCGACTGCCGGCTTTCTGATTAGCTGGCATAGCTTGGCTAACATTCAACTATTTCCCCAGCTGTAATCATTTTCACAACAGAATAGAACTAATCTCATCATTATTTTGGAAGAAAACAATACTATGTATATATCTACTGGCTATTCTTTGGCTTATCGAAGAACGACCGAAAACTCGAAATTTCTCGGGCGTCTAAAAGAGAGAAATACTCAATTTAATGCTGGGAGTGTATTAACACTAGTTTGAAGAAATTCCAATCACTTTGACTCGATGGATCAACGCTTTTTCAGGCGATTTTCGTGAAACTAACTCCGTAGAAATGCTCCCTGCAGCTTTATACTTTGGTACCCAAAGTTAATTTGAGTTTGGACTGCGTTTGACGGCGTAATCGGACGGAAATTATATATTCTCTTCGTCCTCCCTCTGTTTCTGGTTGTGTGTATAATGGAAAATGACATAAAGTTAAAGGGTGAGGCCTATATATACTTGCAGCAAAATACGTGGCAACGTGGCACGCTGGGAAACGCACCGTTTTAGCTCTGTGCCATGTTGGCTAACGCGGAGGTCCCAGCTCCATGCCACTTTGCCCCTCTGGGCAGCGCGGTTCGGCCTCCTTTTGCGAAATCCCAACTTGGTACTCGTTCGGCCTTTCCCCAGGCCCTTTCCTTACACGTAAGGCATCCTAAAACTTCCAACCAACATGCGAATGGGCCAACTACATGCTAGAAACTTACGGGGTGTAACACCTAGCTGACTGGTTCCTTCATCTTCTTGTATTTCTCTGGAAAAAATCTTTTTACGAATTAATTTGGCCGAGATAGGAAATTGTCTTTTCCTTTCAGGTGCTTAACCTGGAATTTGTAGGGGGAAGAACCATTGTGCCCATCTGAGAATTTGCGGATGTGCAAGTATTTTTGGATTTATTTGGATTATCTTTGGAAATGATTTCATGTCCATCTCAATCAGGAATTCTTTGTGGATTAAGATGAAATTGAACTTCTTGATTCCATTCTTTACAACAAGAATTTCCTTAAAGGTGGAATGATAGTGTTGTTCCATATCTTTGAATCTTCTGCTAGCATATCCACATATCGTCCCATGTCCTTCTTTTTCTTCATAAACTCCTTGTGGGATTCAACAAATGAATATTCTGTCAACTGTTGTTCAGTATCTCTAATATGCTCATCCTTAGTGATCTGGAATAGGCATGACACTTCTGAGTAAGGATTGAATTGCTTTTTGAACATTGTTCTACAAGCTCCAATGTGGTGTTGATCCTTGAGTGTTTTTAGATGTCAAACTCAATTATGAGATCCTTTCCAAGGACATCTGATCCAAACAACTTTGTTCTAAACATTAATCCTGGGAAGAACTCAATTGTTATTGGGTGTTTTGTGATGATTGTAGTCGTTACGATTCCACTTGATGTAGTGCTGAAGTTCTTAAAATGGGAAATCCATAGATCATGGGGAAGGACTGTGGGGTTCATCAGTGATGATGCTGCACCAGTATCCATGAAGGCAATAACCTGGATCGGCTTATCCCATTTTGATGGATAAATGTTCGGTTGGACTTGAGAAATATTGATAATGTTGTTGATCTCTTCCTCAGCCTCAGAAATCTGGTAATGGTCATGTCCATGTTCTTTATACACATCCATGGAGAAAAGAGCGTCCTCTGATGGTTCATCATCTGCTGAAAGAACTTATTCAAGATCATTGTCCTTAACATCAGGATACTCTTCTATCTCAACAAGAAGTCGGACAGATCTTTTAGCCTGAGGACAGTTCTTTGCAAAGTTTCCAATCTTATGGTAGATAAAGCATCTGTCATTCCTCTAGAACCTGCCTGGACGCTTTCTCCTGAAGTATTTCATTTACCGGGTGAATTTGGATCTTCCATCAGTAGGTTTTGGCCATTTGAACTTTTTGTATTTCTTGAATTTTCTTTGCCTTCTGGCGGCATGACAAGAGCAACTGGACCCGGCGATTAGGTCAGTTCTTTTGCAAGCTTTATCAAGGGCTGGATTGTTATGCATGATCTGCTTCAGAACATATCTCTTCATACAGATATCTTCCAGTGCCATGAAAATTGCTTGCCTTATATAGCCGACTTGGGGGATTGTGATTGAGTGGAACTTTTCCTCGACAATCTTCATGGTTCATCTAGCTAACATCTTTATCAAGGATGAAATGAAGTCTTGCTTCAAACTGGTGTCTTCACCTAGTTCAAAGTAAATTTTTGCCATCTTCTGGAAATGAATATTAGTGCCATCTCTCTTGAATGATACACATTTCATCTCGAAGAACTGTCTTCATAGCTTTTCTTGCCTTTGGCCTATATCTCTACAAAAGAATTCAAGTACAATTCTGATATTGAAGGTAAAGTCTTGGGATGTGAGGAAGGTATTCTTATCATGTATCCCCAGTGAGATCCACCAATCTCTAAGGATGTCGGAGAATGTAGACATGAATTCTGATAGGATTAGATACTTCACTCGCCCTACCAAGTGTCTCAGAACCATCCAAGTAAGGAAGTATGGATCCTTTGAGGCTATTTTGAAACCTTGACATCATTGAGAATGAATATATGGAACCTAGTTCCAACGAATTTTGGTGTTGGTTGTTCTAGTCTTCTTTCCAAAATTGGGGTCATCTGTCATCCCCTCTTGATCATCATCGATTTCAGAGACTTCTAGTTCTCTTAGTCAGTTCATGTATATCGGTGGATTGTCTTCCTCGGATGTTTCTAGTGAGAGATTCTTACTTGACTCAAAATCCGCTTCTTCAGTTCCTTCTTCAGTAGGATCGCTATTAGTTGTTTCTTCAATATAGGAACATGTGCTATCATCTTCTTTCAATCCATAGAGGTCCGAAACAACTTGATTTGAGATCATCAAGTTTTCTAGATCTAGCTCTTTGGAGCTTTCTCCAACCTATTTCCTTCGTATGGCCTGCTTTTCTGAGGTATAGGGTGATCGACCTTAATTGGTCCCAACTATCACACTAAAGTGGGTAGAGCCGTCCAAAGACTTGCTAGGGCTAGGGACGATACCGTGATATCGATATCAAGCTCGTGGGCCAATATGGTCGAGGATAGCTCACGAAGGAGGTCCCAAGGTAGTAATATATATAATAGTATAAACCTACATTGGTGCGTAGTTCTGAGGCATAGGGTGATCGACCCTTAGCCTACTCGGTGCTAGACACTACTCCCAAAAACATGCATATGCCCTACATCGTTATTCAATGAAGATCAACATCGTCTATTGACGAAGTTCAATAATCAAATACATCTCAAATATAAAATCATGCATGTGAGAACCTTTAACTTAAATCATACCACAAGCTGAAGGATAATTGGGAGTCTTCGCTCTAAAACCATGTGGTAAGCTTAATTCGGGAAATCATAAATCATACTTTGAACATATGGGCATTGCCCAAAGCTTTATCATGCTTGAAAATACACAATTTGTGTCGAAAACATGATTATAAACAAAGGTAGCTTGAAAACATGCTTTTTTATCATAATATCTCATCATAATCATACATTCATCTCAAATCTCATCTTTCATGAACTTCTCATCAATGGGCTTTTTAATTAAAAAGACTAGAAACATGCCTTTCAATTGAAAACAATATAAAAACCTGCACATGCGTCATTCATAACCCTACATACCTTTTGGTAGCTGATTCTTACACTTCTTTGAAATACCAAGAAGAAATTGAAGAGAAATTGAAGAACACTAAGCTTGATCACCCTCTCTCACCTTCTACCTTGCATGCATGAACGAATATGGCCTAAAATGAACTTAACCCCTTTAACATTAATCATTCATAACTCAAAACGACGTAGTTTAGGCCTTAGGAACTTAGAAATTATGAAAAAGCTCTTACTAAATTCGTAGAAATAACAGCCAGCTGGTCCCAACGAGGGACCTAACGACTCGTTATCTAGGCCACGACTCGTGGAGTCGCCCATCAAGTATACTAATCATCTGATCATCTGGGCTCGTCATGGGTAACATCACGATCAATTATAGGTAACCATGACTCATGGTCACCACCTATCATGTACATTGCCTTAGTGCCAAATAATTCTTCAACTAGTTGACCAAGACCCTACCCATAAATCATGGTGACTGACCACGATATGTGGGGTCCTTTCATTAAGTCCACTGCCATCCTTTTCCTCTTTTCTCAATCACCACTCGTGGTCATGCTCATGGGGATCTCATTTTCCCAAATGTCAAATTCATCTCTAGGGCCACACCACGAGCCACATCACGACCCGTTCTATTCCTGATGCCAGATTTTAAGTTTTCCTCCGTTTCAACTACTGGGTCTGATCTTTGGGCTTTCGGGGTATAAAAGTATCACCCCCTTGGGAACATTCGTCCTTGAATGTTGGAAAACACACAGAAAAGCAGAGAAATGCAATCATTATATTGAAATATTGATCATTTAAGGCGAAAATTGATGGAATGACTATCTCCGATTCAAACTACATAGCTGAACTGAATTAATGAATCATACATACATCCATATACATAAAAGAAACTTGGGCACATGAACTGAACATGAAAACTAAGTAGTGTTTGAGAGTAAAACTGCTACCTCAAGCTGGAACGAAGACGGTAGAGAATAAATGTGGGTATCTAGCCATCATATCCGCTTTGTCTTCCCATGTAGCTCCCTCAACATGTTGATTCCTCCATAACACTTTAACTAAAGCAACTTCCTTTTTCTTTAGCCTTCGAACCTGGTGATCCAGTATTTCTACCGGAACCTCCTCATAACTGATGTTGTCTTTCACACCAACACTGTCCACCGGGACAACTAGAGCTGGACCACCCAAATATTTCTTTAAGAGCGATACATGGAACACATGATGCATAGAAGCTAATTGCAAGGGCAAATCCAATTCATAATCCACCCTGCCAACACATCTCACTATCCTGTATGGGCCAACATAGCGGGGACTAAGTTTCCCTTTCTTTCTGAACCTCATCACTCCCTTCATGGGAGACACCTTTAGAAATACCCAATCATCAACATCAAATTCTATTTCTCTCCTTCTCACATCAGCATAGGACTTTTGGCGGCTCTGAGAATTTCTCAACCTGTCCCTTATAAACTGAACCTTCTCCATACCCTCATGAACCGAATCGGTCCTATCATTGCCTCCTCACCAACCTCAAACAAACCAATAGGTAATCTACATCTCCGCCCATAGAGAGCCTCGAACGGTGCCATCTGGATACCGAAATGATAGTTTTTATTGTATACAAACTCTATAAGTGGCAAATGATCAGTTACACATGCTCTATACATGTCTGCAAGAGTCTGAATTGTCTGCTCCATTTGACCATCAGTTCGCGGGTGAAATGTTGTGCTGAGCTTAATTTGAGTACCAAGTCCTTTTTGAAATGACCTCCAAAATTGAGAGGTAAATTGGGTACCTCTGTCTGATATGATGGACAAGGACACTCCATGAAATCGAACTATCTCCCGAATATATAGTTTGGCATAATCCTCCACCGAATTCATGGTTTTGACCGGTAGAAAATGAGCGGTCTTGGTCAACCTGTCTACCACCACCCAAATGGAGTCATATTGTCGACGAGTACGAGGTAAACCTGTGATGTAGTCCATATTTATTTCTTCCCACTTCCAAGTAGGAATACTAATATGTTGAAGCACACCTCCTGGTCTCTGATGCTCAACCTTCACTTGCTGACAGTTCGGACACTTAGCTACGAATTCTGTGATATCCTTCTTCATGCCATTCCACCAATAGATTTATCTTAAGCCACGACATATCTTGGTGGCACCTGGATGGATAGAATACCTGGATCCATGAGCCTCGTGCAGCATCCAGCTCCTCAAACCATCCACATCCGGAACACATAAGCGACCCTGGTACCAAAGCACACCGTCTCCATCTTTGGACAAGACCTCCACCTTCTGACTTTTAACCGCTTTCTTTAACTTTACCAAAATAGGGTCCTCATCTTGTCTAGCTTTTACATCAGTCACCAATGACAATTATGATCTATTCTAATAAACAACACTGCCATCAGTCGAGTCAACCAACCTAACTTCCATTCTTGCAAGTCGATGCACACCTCTCACCAGCTCCTTGTTCCCGTCATCCACATGAGTCACACTCTCCATACAGAGTCTATAAGTGTGTCTGCCACTATATTGGCCTTACTCGGATGGTAAAGCACACTCATATCATAGTCCTTGAGTAGCTCCAACTACCTCCTTTTCCAAAGATTGAGATCCTTCTTTGTAAACACATATTGTAAACTCTTATGATCTGTAAACACATCCACGTGGACCCCATACAAGTAGTGTCGCCATATCTTCAAGGTGAATACCACCACGACCAATTCAAGATCATGGGTCAGGTAATTCTTATCGTAAAGCTTCAACTGTCTAGAGGCATATGCTATAACTTTTTCGTGATGCATCAATATGCACCCACGTCCGATCCTTGAAGCATCACAATACACCACAAACCCATTGGTACCCTCCGGTAAAGTCAACACCGGTGCTGAAGTAAGTTGGGTCTTCAACTTTTGGAAACTCTTCTCTCAAGCCTCCGACCATTGGAACTTCACCTTCTTCTGGGTCAACTTAGTCAAAGCTTTTTCAATCGCTAGGAAACCTTCTACAAATCTTCAATAGTACCCAGCTAAACCCAAAAAGGTCTGAATATCTGAAGGATTCACTATTCTAGGCCAATTCTTCGCCGCTTCTATTTCTTGAGAATCCACCTTTATACCCCCACTTGATACCACATGGCCCAAAAACGCTACAGAATTCAACCAAAACTCGCACTTGCTGAATTTAGCATACAACTGGCGATCCTTGAGAATATGAAGCACTATTCTCAAATGAGCGGCATGCTCCTCCTTGCTCTGAGAGTATATCAAGATATCATCAATAAACACAATCACGAACATATCTAGGTATGGCTTGAACACCCTGTTCATCAAGTCCATAAAATCTACAGGAGCATTCATTAGTCCAAAGACAACTACAAACTCATAATGACCATACCACGTCCCGAAGGCTGTCTTCGGGATGTCACTCTCTCGAACTCTGAGCTGATGGTACCCGGATCTGAGATCTATCTTCGAGAAACACTTGGCACCCTGAAGCTAGTCAAATAAATCATCAATCTTGGGTAGAGGATACATGTTCTTAACGGTGACTTTGTTCAATTGCCGATAATAAATACACATTCGAAGAGACCCATCTTTCTTTTGGACAAATAGAACTGGTGCACCCTATGGGGACATGCTCGATCTAATGAAACCTTTCAGGTCCTTCAACTACTCTTTCAACTGCTTTAGCTAAGCTGGAGCCATTCTATAGTGAGGAATAGATATAGGTTGCTATCAGGAAGAAGATCAATACCAACAAATCATTAAAGACCTCTGGATACTCACGTACTACTGGGACAAACTGGATAGTAGGGGTCTCGAACTCAACATCTTTAACCCTAACTAGATGGCACACACAACCTTTAGAAATCATCTTTCTAGCCTTAAAATAGTAAATGAAATGACCTGCAGGCACAACTGAACTACCCTTCCATTCTAAGACTGGCTCACCTTGAAATCTGAACTCTACTGCTAGGGTTCAATAATTAATTGAGGCACAACATGAAAATAGCCAATCCATGCCGAGGATAACATCAAAATCTGTCATGGCTAACTCTATCAAATCTACTGAGATGACTTTCTGAAGGACTGAGACCAGGCAATCTCTATACACCCATCTAGCTATAAATGAATCACCTACTGGAGTAGATATTGAGAAGTGTTCTGACAAGACTTCGGGACTGACTCCAAAGCTACTAGCCACATAAGGTGTCACAAATGACAAGGTATCCCTCGGATCTAAAAAAGCATATACATCAAGATGGAAAACTCGTAACAAACCAGTGACTACATCCGGGGAGACCTCCTGCTCCTGGTGGGATGCTAATGCATAGAATTTGTTCTGGCGCTAACCTCCACCTGCACTAGTAGAAGCTTCCTGATGTGTTGAGCGTGCAGATGGGGATGTTGAACTAGAAGTTGGGCCTCGGCACCCATCATGATCCTGCCTCGTTGCTGGGCAATCTCTAAGCATGTGTCCTGCTACCCACACCCGAAACAAGCATCTGAACCTTCTAAGCACTGACCAATGTGCTCTCGACCACACCTGTGGCAAGCTGGAATACTAGAATCTGCGGATCTGATTCTCTGACCCCTCGAGCCTGATGCTCGCCCCCTATGATCATGCCTAAGCCTTGATGGCACACTCAATGCTGAAGATGCTAGGGTCGAAGGTCTCTGGTGGGCCTTTTGTCAGCGCCCACCACCCGACCTCGACTGTGAGAATCTGTGGTCATCAGTCCTAGCCCTCTTGGCCTACCTCTCTCTCAAATGTGCCGCCTCCATCTGCTAGAAATACAAGACTATCTGAGGGAAATCCATATCCCGATGGAGCATAGAAGTCCTACAGTCCTTAGCCAAATAACCCGCTACACCACGAACAAATCTACTCACCCGCGCCCTCTGTTCTGCCACTAACTCCGAGGTGTACTTCGATAGGCGGGTGAAATCAAGGGCATACTCCTGCACCGTCATCTTCCCTTGCTTCATATTTATGAACTCAACTGCCTTCAGCTCCCTTATCTCATGAAGGAAGAACCGATCTAAGAAGGCAACATGGAACTCTTCCCAAGTGACCGGACCTACTCCGGCGGTCCTGCTATCTTTCCATTGCCGAAACTAGATGTGTGCATCCCCTTTTAGCTAATATGAGGCCAACTCTACACATTCTACCCCATTCACCCCCATGACCTGGGTGATCTTCACAATCTCATCTATGAACTCATGCGGATCCTCATCTACTTTTGACCTGAGAAACTCCAGCGGGTTCATTCCTAAGAAATCTCTGACTTGAGCCAACGCTGCATTACCATTTTGTAGAACATGCGCAACCGCTTGCTAATTGACCTGAGTGATGAAGGCCTACGCGAGCATCTGAATAGCTGCCCGAAACTCAACATGGGTAACAGACTCCGATGCCTGGTGCTCCTGAACTGGTGGGGCATGCTGGTGCCCATTTCTGTTTCCATCCTCGTGGCCATTACCATTCCCATTCCTCCTACCATTCATTCTTCGGGGAGCCATGATTCTACAATTGTGAATAGCATGAATTAGAAGGATAGGGAGACATTTCATCGCATGACATAGATCATGAAAGAAGGGAACATTTCTTAAATGTCTCATAGACTCTTCGTCATAAGTGTGGCACGCTTCACACCCATGAAAAAGATTTTACTTAACACAGCTTTCAGACACCCTAGGACACTTCAAACCTAAGGCTCTGATACCAAGTTTTTCACGACCCGAATGGAGGCCCAAATCGCAACACGGGACAAGGAGCCCAGAGAGACCCTAAGTCGACCCATGGAATAAGCATACATCTAACTCAATCACTAAAACTAAATAAATCAACAGTATAATCATAGTGAAATTCTAGATTTAACTCAACATCAGAATACACAATCTGAAGCCGAATACATCATTTGTCTGAAAAGCCTCTAAACATGACAAATTGATGGGAAAAGACCCCAACTAACTCAATAAATATGAAATTGAAACTACATAGAGAAATTCTGAATAAGTCTAGTCCTCGGGAGATGAGGACCCACCAACAACGTAAGATGCTAACTTTGAATACTGACTATGAACGGGGCTGAGCTTGAGAGCTGGATGCTGTATCATGAAATGATAAAGAATAAAGTATGCGGTCAGTACGTGGAATGTACTGAGTATGCAGGGTAAGTAAAACCGATTAAGTGAATCACTTATAACATGCATAATGTAAAACATAAACATTTCAGAATCTGGGAGTAGGGCTTGCATGCATTCTTTTTGAAATCATGATCTCATCATAACATAACATCATAACTAAATTGATTGACTCAAACCTAAAATCTGATAGTAATAAGTAAAACTAAATATTGAGCCAAACCTACTTTAGAATATCTATATATATATATATATAGATATAGAGATCTCATGAGTGATAAACATGCATAACTGAAATCATGACGAGCAATGGGAGAGTTGTCTTTTAACCCAGATACCACGATAGAGCTTATGTGGTCCCAACTATCACATTCAAGTGGATAGAGCCGTCCAAAGCCTTGCTAGGGCTAGGGATGATACCATGATATCGATATCAAGCTCGTGGGACAATAGGGCAGGGGATAACTCACAAGGGAGGTCTCAAAGTAGTAATATATATAATAGTATAAACCTATGTTGGCAAATAGTTCCGAGGCATAGGGTGATCGACCTTTAGCCTACTCAGTGCTAGACACTACTCCCAAAAACATGCATATGCTCTACATCATTATTCAACAAAACTCAACATCATTTATTGATGAAACTCAATAATTAAATATATCTCAAATATTAAATCATGCATATGAGAAGCTTTTAACTCAAACCATACCACAAGTTGAAGGATAATTGGGAGTCTTCGCTCCAAAACCATGTGGTAAGCTTAATTTGGGAAATCATAAATCATACTTTGAACATGTGGGCATTGCCCAAAGCTTTATCATGCTTGAAAATACTCAATTTGCGTTGAAAACGTGATTATAAACATGGGTAGCTTGAAAACATGCTTTTCATTGTACTATCTCATCATAATCATACATTCATCTCAAATCTCATCTTTCATGAACTTCTCATCAATGGGATTTTTAATTCATAAAATTAGAAACATGTTTTTCAATTGAAAACAATATAAAAACCTGTCCATGCTTCATATTTTGATAGTAGAAACATATTTAAATCATACCCATGTAGATAAATTAGGAATATCATGCATTGGGTTAAAACCCCATAGATTAGACATAGAAACTTCATGATTTAGAGAGGGATTAGGCATGGGTGTGAAAGAATTCACCCATTTATAACCCTACATACCTGTTGGTAGCTAATTCTTACACTTCTTTGATTGCCCAATAAGAAATTGAAGAGAAATGGAAGAACACTAAGCTTGATCACCCTATCTCACCTTCTACCTTGCATGCCTGAATGAATATGGCATCCCTTTAAAATCCATCATTCACAACTCAAAACAACATAGTTTAGACCTTAGGAACTTAGGAATTACAGAAAAGACCTTACTAAATTCACAGAAATAACTACTAGCTGGTCCCAACGGGTGACCTAACGACTCGTTACCCTGGGCCATGACTCGTGGAGTCACCCATCAAGTACACTACTCATATGATCATCTAGGCTCGTCATCGGTAACATCATGATCCGTTACAGGTGACCACAACTCATGGTCACCACCCATCATGTACACTGCCTTAGTACCAAATAATTCTTCAACTAGCTGACCACGACCTTCCCCATGAATCGTGGTGACTGACCACGACTTGTGGGGTCCTTCTATTAAGTCCACTGCCATCCTTTTCCTCTTTTCTCAATCACCACTCTCCACGACTAACTTTAACGATTCATGGGGCCTTTGGTCACGCCTGTAGGGATCTCATTTTCACAAACTTCAAATTCATCTCTAGGGCCACACCACGAGTCACATCACGACTCGTGGCTGGTCTTCACGGGTCACCTCATGACCTATTTTGTGTCTGATATCATATTTTAAGTTTTCCTTCATTTCAACTCTCGAGTATGATCTTTGGGTTTTCAGGGTATAACAGGTCATTTTTTTAGCAAAGGCAGAGTAAGGATTTCGGGGAGGTAAGTAGGTAGAGACACTTTATTTTCATCTGGGAGAATATCTACTTCATACAGAGAGTTATATTTACAAGAAAGTGTTTTACTAAGTGTAGGAGACATAGGTACTTTGGAAACGGATTTACAAAGACTAGACGAAGAAGATAATTTACAAGGACTGGACGTAGACAGAAAAGGTTCACTCATAGCTAATCAAACTTCTCCTCCCTCCAAAAGGATGGGCTGGCTCTGATACCAATTTGGTAGGGCATAGGGAAAGGAAATGGCGGGCAAGGTGGGTGGTGAGGTTGTATCCTCAACCATCTCCCTTATATTATTCATCAAGCTAAAGGCCTAGGGCCCACTTCGAAAGGAAGCCGACAAAAATCTATACTCCATTTGTGGAACCAATTGCTCAATTGTATGTATGTTTGAAGGAAGCTGGATATATTGAGCCTATCCTGCCTTTTCGATTGATACTCAAGCCAAATGGTACGACCATAACAAAGTGTCCATGTTCCATTCGGGCATGAGGAGACATACAACAGAGTCCTGCAGATCATTGAAGGACAAAATATAGAAGCTAATTTATATGAAGACTATTCATCTTAAGGACTCAACACCAAACGTGATGAATAATCCTCTGATGAACCATCAGGTGAACATGGTTTCTTATGATGAGGATGAGGATTTGTCGAATACTATTGGGGTCATCAAGCATAGAGAAGGTTCTTCTTCAAAACCTCCTATAACAGTACAAAGACGTCCTCCATTCAAGGTTGAGGCGGACGTGCCAAAGCCTCCACTCACAGTGGTTAGAGATACTCCGACCTCTTACAAGATGGTACCATGGAAATATTAGGAGAATACCCCACAAGTGAAAAAGGTACTAAAAGTAGATGCAGCACAAGGGGTGACTCAATGGGGATGGATATATACTTCTGATACTTTGGCTCAAGGAGGAGCCAACAAAGGAAAGCCACCGATGGTGGAGGTTGAAGATAATGGTGTTTGGAAAAAAAGGAAAGAAAAAGAATATTTTGTGGTAAAGCAGTTGAGCAAGACTCCAGCCCAGATATCCATTTTGTCCTTGTTACAAAGTTCTAATCAACACCAAAAGGCTTTGATGAAGGTGTTGAATGAGGCCTATGTGCCTGCAAATATATCCAGCAGCAAAGCGACCCATATGGTGGGTCAAGTCTTTGAGGCACAAAAGATCTCGTTTTACGATGATGAATTGCCCGTAAAAGGTGTAGCCAAAACAAGGAGATGCATATCACGATGCATCATGTAGATAAATTCATCACTAAAGTGTTGATTGACCTGGGCTCTGGCTTGAACATTTCTCCCTTAACCACTTTTACCCATTTGGAATTTGATCTTTCCCGAATCAAGTTGTGAAAAATGAATGTTAAAGCTTTTGATAGGTCCCAAAGGGATACTGTGGGGGTGATTGATCTGTATATACTGGTTGGCCCTTCCACATTCACCATCATATTCCAAGTTATGGAAATTCCAGCTTCGTATAATCTGTTATTGGGGCGACCATGGATACATGCAGCAAGAGCGATTCCTTCAAATCTGCATTAATGTTTGAAGTCTGAATGAGATCACCAAGAGGTTGTGGTCCATGGAGTCGAA
Organism: Datura wrightii; assembly: GCA_035772735.1. Lineage (NCBI taxonomy): Eukaryota > Viridiplantae > Streptophyta > Magnoliopsida > Solanales > Solanaceae > Datura > Datura wrightii. The sequence continues at coordinate 60,573,783 of JASDFA010000016.1, read as the reverse complement.
AGTCTTCCTATTTATGCAACTCCAATTATCCAAGCTATTGAAGGAAAAAAAGGTTTGGATGGAGAGAGCTTTCACACTCTAGAGCTTGTTGGTGTCATTGAAGGAAGAAGATGGTGGAGTGACAAAATTCTGAGCATATAGTTGTGGTTAGGTTTTGAATTGGGCAGGGGCCTTGAGGTCAGACTATAGGGAATAGTTGAACCTATGCATATGGCTACATAGAAAACCACTTTTGAATTAGGGTACCAACTCACCACCAAAGAGTTGAAAGATTGGGGGTATCCTTTGGGGGACAATGATTTCTCATTGCCAAGTCCTTTGCCTTCACTACAAAAAACTTTTTTTTCTAACGGTTTTTTGGATATCAAACGGGGCCGAAGAAGATGTTGTGCTACTTAGTCTGAGGATCCTACTCTTGATAGAGCCGAATGAGGGAAATTGTTGTGTCATTATTGATGAGGAGGATGGAGCGGCCCCCCTACAGGAAGTTCGAGCTCAAAATGGACTCACCAACTGGACAGCCACTCCGTCTAGGTCTCGTCGTGCACTTGAGTAGATTTAAAAGGGTCAGTTTTGTTGTTTTGAAATAAACTATCTATTTTTTAAGTTACTAAATTCTCCTGGATATTATGTCAAATTTCGAGCAAGTTTTTTCAATTAATAAAATTATTTCCCTTTCATATATTGATTTTATTTTTACTTATATTTTTAGCACTTCTAATATTAAACATGTTGAATCTGAGGCCATGACATGTAGCAAAACTATGCAACATAACCTAGGAGATTCATTAGGAGCAAAGGAGGATGAGGTACCTGCTGAGATTGTCAGAGAAGTAGAGAAGTTTGAGGATAAGCCCAAAGAAAATCTGCAGAAACAAAGGTGGTAATCCTGGAGGATGCAGAGACACCCAAGGAGACCTAAGTCAGCACTTATTTGCCGAAAGATGAGATTGGGGACTACATTCAGTTTTTGAAAGAGTACAAGGACGTATTTGCGTGGTCCTATGCTGACATGACTGGACATAGCCATTCCATAGTAGTGCATAGGTTGCCTACTGATCCAGCATATCCTCCCATCAAGCAAAAGCCAAGGAAGTACAAACCTAACATGAGTTTAAAAATCAAGGAGGAAGGGGCTAAGCATATTGATGTTGGAATTCTTAAAGTGATTGAGCATCCTACTTGGATAGCTAATATTGTGTCGGTTCCAAAAAAGGACAGAAAGGTCAAAGTTTGTGTGGATTATATAGACCTCAACAAAGCCAGCTCGAAAGATGACTTTCCTCTGTCGAATATCCACATCGTCATGGATTGTTTTTCTGGTTATCATCAGATTGGAATGCATGATGAAGATGCCAAGAAAACTGCTTTTCTTTTGCCATGGGTCATATAATGCAACAAGGTGATGCCGTTCGGGTTGAAAAATACTACTTACATGAGGGCCATGACCATTATCTCTCATAACATGATTCATAAGGATATTGAGTTTTATGTGGATGATGTCATCATCAAAAAATGCTTAGATCATTTGGCTGACCTCAGAAAGTTCTTCGATAGATAGCGAAAGTATAATTTGAAGTTGAATCCTGTTATGCCCTAGCACATGCTCAAGCGTACAGGGTCGTACAAGTAATACAGTGGATCTTTTTCAGAGCCGGATGTCGAACCCATAGGGACTAGACCAACTCAGCAAATTATCAAGTTCAAGTGTTAATTTAACCTTCACAAGTGTTGATTATAGAAATTTTGAGAAATTCTAATAAAAACTAGGGGTGATCATAAAATACTCAAGAAACGATATAAGAAGCAACTCGAGTTAAGGCCTAATAATCATGCAATGCTACAATTCACAATGGTTCGAGTATGAAAACTTCAGTTGTTGTCTCACATAATTAAAATGCTATGTTCATGGTCTTTCAAGCCTCTAAACAAGACAAACTAGTCCCACACCTACATCATTGAGCGGGGATGTGACATCCTAATTCGTGAGCAAATTAAATACATGGATGTGGTTTACGGAGTTTGTACCTTGATTATGGACTTTCGTACCTCTAATCATTTAATCGGACTTTGTTTTAGAACTACTTCTACGAACGGTGATGAGACAATTCTAAGTCGGTATCTAGCTTATCCCGTTTTAATAACCAAGCAAGGAAAATTAGGTATAATTTCTATCCTAACCGCTAATCCTATCGTAAAGATAAGAACTTTCTCCTTACATTCTTATGTTCTAGCCCAGGGTTACTCTTTCAAGCTTTTACCTAAGTTTAACGCGTTTGTTTTCATGGTGATCAAGCATAAAAACATTAATAGTAAAGAATGAAAGACAAAAGAACAACGAAAACTCAAACCAATGAAGAATTCAAGCAATTACAATCATATGACATAGCCTCAACCCTAAAGGAAGGGTTTTAGCCACTCATGTTCGTACAAACACTCAAAAATTTGATTCAAGCAAAGTACTTACAAGAATAGTTAAAAGAGAATGCAAAACAATGAACCCTAGGTAGAGTTCTTCACTTCTCCCTTTGCTCCGTTACGGTTTCCCAAAGATATTTCATGATAAATGAATTTAGAAGCTAGGGTTTTAATTTATAGTAAATGAAAATATGCAAAATCTGGTCATGGGTGAAATAGCTCTGTGCCACGCTGCCCATCGCGGCAAGGCTGTGGCTTAAAATGAAGCCATCGTGGCATGTCACTGGAATGTCATCTCGGCAGGTCATGCCATGCATTGGTGCGCGATGCCCGGCGTGGCACGACCCGTCTCGCGGGTGACGCTCAGCATCGCATGCCCACTGGCGGATGCAGCATGGCATGGCGTGGCACGATGCCAACGTGCCGGCGCATTGGATGGACTCTTCTCGCGCACATGGCATGAGCGTGGCATGGCACTAGGCGCGGCAAATGCACAGCGTGCCACGCTGCCTGGCGCGGCCAGCCTTGCCATGGCATGTACAATTGCATTCTTTTGCAATCTGATCCAAACTCCATTCCTTCACTTCAACCATCATTATTTAGTCCCTCATATGCATTTTACACCTACAAAACAAGGAATAATCATGTTGGTTAGTGCATAAAAAAAATATTTAAAATCACATGAGAATGTAATTAATTAAATTGACGAACTTGACTAAATTAAGTTATAAAATAGCACTTGGGCATGTAATTATGCCCAAGATCACTACCCCACACTTAAAGCCTTGTTCGTCCTTGAACAACTCTTTTACATCTCATGCACATGAAGACTCACACATAGCTAATTGAAGCAAGACAATTCAAGCTAAGGCTACAACGATTGTTTTAGATGGCAAGTTAAAAATAAAGCATGCAAGATATAACCATTAAAATCAAATAAAACTACGTAAAGACTTCCTAGCCTCAAGAATCGACTCTCAATCTCAACAAACTCATGCAAATTAACCAATTAAGATATCCTACATGAATTTTATCCTTCATCAAACATGTGCTCTCACAACAAGAGAGATACCCATTTTCACTCGCAAGTTTTCCAATTATAATATGTATGGGTATATGAATAAGAATTCAACTCACTTTCACAAAGAATTCCCATGCATTATGTATTGACCCATAAGCTTTCCTTTAGTGCTTTACTCCACTAATTTAAAAATGTTCGAAAGTAAGATCAAGTAGGACTTAATGGGTTGTAATGTAAGCTAAGGGTGGGCAGGTACTATTATGCCCAGTAATAGTGACTATCTTCCCTAAGCGCTTTTAATACATCACACTTTCCTTAGGAATTTCCATCCTCTTACTTCACCTTTATTCTTTTCTCTCCCATTTTCCTCTTTTATTTCCCCATTTCATTAGGTACACTTAAGTTGTTATTAAGGAGTACTTAAACAATGTTTTCTTTAATTTTCTTTTTCGCTCTTTTCTTCTTTTACTCCTTACAAACTCTTATTCAATTTTTTTTAAGAAGCCAAGTGCACCTCTAGTATTTTCTTTAACTTCCACAACTACTATTCTTCTTCTCATTCAACTCCTCTGTCCTTAACTCTCTTTTTGCATTTTCACTTAAGCTCTTAGGAGTTTTGGATCAAATTCAAGGCTGATGAAAGAAAGGATTAAGCTCATTTTATGGCTAGCAAAGAATAGGCTAAAGTCTCAATGTGGCTAACTAGGATTAGACATTCAAGGTAGGTAAAGCAAGGGATTAAAATTAGACTCATTAAAAGAAATGTCTAAATCATCTCCTACAATTTACATCTCTTATTTCGTCTTGTATACACACCAGTTAAGTTCTAGACACTACAAAATAGCATAAAATATTCAAAAATCTTACACTCACAGCACATGCTCAATTCAAGACAAATTCAGCATACTCTTAACTCAGCTAATCACAAGTATGCAAAATTCAGCTTTAAGCACATCGAGTCACATTCAAGAGCCTAGGTGTCTCAAAAAAAGTTATACAACTGCTCACATGCTTCAAAATTTACAACACTTGCATCTCACAATCATATATAGCACATAACAAGAACATCAAATCATCAATAAGCTAAGGGTTCAAAAACAAAAATCTATTGACTAATTTTCCCTCAAGACGGCCATCATCCATCCATCATCGGAAAAATTCCCTAACTATGACTAAAACAATTATGTACAGACACAGAAAAATTTTATTTCTCTGTTCAAAGTGTCCCCCGTCAGAAGAGAACCAAAAAGAAAAACCAATGGGTGGGTGAATCATGCTCAATTTAAAAAAAAAAATTCATCAACCACTACCACATCAAGCACTAATTCCACCCGAAATCATTAAGCTCAAAATTTTGAAATTTCTCTCACCCCACACTTAAAATATTCTTTGTCCTGAATGCATCAAATTAAAATACAAAAGGGGTGAGAAATACTTCCTAAGACCTCTAGGCCTAGCTAACAACATGTTTTCTTTCATTTTTGAACAAGTGGGTCATCGACCCCACACTTATCCTCTTCCACGCTCCTTAGCTTCCTCTTCCAAAGGTACTCAGACTTCCCCTTAATCTGTGCTTAAATCACCACAAAAAACAACAACCAAATAAAAATAAACAAAAGGGAAATAAAATTGTACTATTGGTACCCTTGGGTTGCCTCCCAAGCAGCGACTGATTTTACATCGCAGCATGATGTGGACTATCCTTCTCAAGACATCCTCAAACCAGTGTTCCCTTTCGAGAATCAACTTCTTCTCTATATATTTTTCGAGGGAACAGCCTCCACTCTGTCCCTCTCTTCTTCAAACTTCTTCTCTAACTTAAGCCCTCCATCAGATTTGGGCTAAAATGTGATCATCTCCTGTGGCCATGGACCTATGGAATCTACCACCCCACAGTTAGCCTCTGACAACACACTGAACTTACAAAGATCTTTGTAGTGTGTGGGTGGGTTGATCTCTTTGTTAAACGGGAAAAGCTCTTCTTCATTATGGACCCTCATTTTAAGGGTCCCTGCTCTTACATTTATAATTGCTCCTCCAGTGGCCAAGAATGGTCATCCCGAGATCAAAGGTACCTTACCATCAAATTTAAAATCAAGTATGATGAAATCAACGGGTATAATGAACTTACCCACTTTGATGAGAAGGTCCTCAATTATTCCCTCTGGTGCCACTTGAGACTTGTCTGCCAGCTGCAACATCACTCTTATTGGCCTCGACTGACCCAACCCCAAGGTGTTAAAAAATGATAGGGGCATTAGATTTCTTGTTGCCCCTAAGTCACAGAGAGCTCTTATCACTTCAGCTTTACAAATTTGTATGAGGAGGGTAAAACTCCCTGGGTCCTTGAGCTTTTTTGGTATCTTTCTCATTACCCTATAGCTGCACTCCTCTGTCACTGCCACCATTTAGACATCCACCAATCTAACTTTGTTTGCCACCACATCTTTCAAGTACTTTGCGTACTTGGGCATTCCCTGCAAAACATCAAGTAAAGGCAAATTTATGTGAAGTTCTTTGAAAATATCAAAGAACTTTTTACAGCATTCCTCCTCCTTGCTCTTCTTAAGTCTTTGCGGGAATGGTGGGGGTGGTCTCTGTGCTGGCTGCAATGATGATTGTGCATTGTGTTGCACAACACTCTAATTATCTCCCTTTACAGTAGATGGTCCCTTACTGACCAGCTCCGGCTGCACCTCATTTCTCTTTTTCTTTGGTGGTGTATCCGCCAATTGCTTGCCACTCCTCAGATTGATGGTATTGACATATCAGGGTTTGTATCTGTGTCACTGGGCAACCCTCCTTGAGATCTGGTGTGTTGAGCAGCTGCTAATTGCCCATCTACTTCTCTAGATTGTGGGTGGCCAACTGCTGATTTTTCAAATCTAATGTCATCCTCTCTTGAATCTCTGCCAATTGAGTGTGAGTAGCCATAATCATTTACAACATCTCCTCAATGTTGTTGCTGCTCGACTGGCCCTCGTTCTGTCTGTTCTGCTGCTGATACTACTGCTGCTGAGGTTGCTGGTAGCTCTAACTCTAATTGCCACCGCAGGAAAAATTTGGGTTACTCTGCCAATTCTTATTATAGGTGTTCCCATATGTCTGATTATTTCTTTGAACATTCCCTACAAAATTCACCGATTCAGGATTGGCCTCGCAAGATTCTGCATTGCTCCGATTATTGCTATAGATTTCACACCAACTTGGAGCCTACTGAATTGCATTCACCTGTCCTTGTTGTTGGTTCATTTTCAGTTTATTGAACTGAGTCATTATTTGATGCTGAAATGAAGCTAGCTGTGCTGCTAAGGCATTTACACCATCCACCTCTATCAGCCCTGTTGCTCTCTTACCTGCCCTTCTTGATGAATCAATGTGACACTCTAGATTTCTTTGAGCAATCCTGTTCAAAAAAAGTGTACAACTCATCATATGTCTTTTCTAGCGCTTGCCCACCCGATGCAGAGTCTAGTAAGATTTTTTTATGCGGGTCTAAACTCTCCACAAAGGTATGGGCTAGCACCTTATTAGATTGCTGGTGATAGGTGCAGTCTCTCAATAATGACTTGAATCTTTCCCAAGCCAAATACAAGTTCTCCTCCGGCCTTTGCTTAAAGCTTAATATTTCACTCCTGAGCTTGGAAGTCTTGCCCGAAGAGAAGAATCTGATAAGGAACTTCTTTGCTAAGTCGTCCTAAGATGCAATGGAATTAGGTGACTCAGCTTTGAACCACCTCTTTACCTCTCCCAGCAATGAAAATGGGAAGAGTGTGAGTCGGACATAATCAGTTGACACTCCGGTGGGGACGAAAGTGTCACTAATCTCCAAGAAGTTCTGTAAGTGCTGTTTTGGGTCCTCATGAGTTATCCCAGTGAACTGGCCACTCGAATATAACATCTTCACCATGTTCTGTTTAAGCTCAAAGTTTCCTCCTAGCACCGGTTAGCGGATACTGGAGGTCACATTCGTCTCTAATGGGATTGCCACTTTGCGAACTGGTCGGGCTACCATTTGATCAGGTAACGCTCTGCTTGCCCAACTAGTGAATGATGTTCCAACTGCTCTTGTAATCTTTTCAACTTTTTCTCTAGAGCTTCCCTCCTGAGCAAATGCAGTTGGCATTCAGGTTCCAACAATGGTTCCACCAGCTCTCTATTTCTTGCCAGCTCTGCACCTATTACCTTTAATGTAGCAGACTAAGACCAAGTTTTTCAACACTTAAGGAAATTAAAAATCACACAAAAATAGAAAAATTCACTAAACTTCGCTAGTCCCTGGCAACGACACCAAAATCTTGTTGTGCCCCAGCACATGCGCAAGCGTACGCAGTCATACAAGTAATACAGTGGCTCTTTTTCAAAGCCGGATGTCAAACCTACAAGGACTGGACCAACTCAGCAAATTATCAAGTTCAAGTGTTAATTTAACCTTCACAAGTGTTGATTATAGAAATTTCGAGAAATTCTAATTAAGTCTAGGGGAGATCACAAAATACTAACGAAACGATATAAGAAGCATCTAGAGTAAAGGCCTAATAATCATGCAATGCTACAATTCACAATGGTTCGAGTATGGAAACTTTAGTTGTTGTCTCACATAATTAAAATGTTATGTTCATAGTCTTTCGAGCCTCTAAACAAGACAAACTAGTCTCACACCTACATCATTGAGCGGGGATGTAACATCCTAATTTATGAGAAAGTTAAATACATGGATGTGGTTTACGGAGTTTGTGCCCTTGATTATGGACTTTTGTACCTCTAAGTCGGTGATGTGACAATTCTAAGTCGGTGTCTAGCTCATCCCATTTTAATAACCAAGCAACGCAAATTAGGTATAATTTCTATCCTAAACGCTAATCCTATCGTAAAGATAAGAACTTGGACCTTACATTCTTATATTCTAGCCTAGGGTTACTCTGTCGAGATTATACCTAAGTTTAACATGTTAGTTTTCATGGTGATCAAGCATAAAAACATTAATAATAAAGAATGTAATACAAAACAACAACTAAAACTCAAACCAATGAAGAATTTATGCAATTACAATCATATTACGTGGCCTCAACCATAGAGGAAGGGTTTAGCCACTCATGTTCGTAAAAGTACTTAAAAACATGATTCAAGCAAAGTACTTACAAGAATTGTTAAAATAAAATGCAAGACAATGAACCCTAGGTAGAGTTCTTCACTTCTCCCTTCACTCCTTTACAATTTCCCAGAGATATTTCCTGATAAATGAATTTAGAAGCTAAGGTTTTAATTTATAGTAAATTAAAATATGCAAAATCTGGTCGTGGGTGAAATAGCTTCGTGCCACGCTGCCCATCGCGGCAAGGCTGTTGCATGACACAAAGCCATCACGGCATGTCACTGGAATGTCATCTCGGCAGGTCATGGCATGCGGTAGTGCGCGATGCCCGGCGTGAAACGGCCCTTCTTGCCCGCGATGCTCAGCGTAACACACCCACTGGCAGGCAGCATAGCACGGTGTGGCATGACGCCAACGCGCAGGCACTGGATGGCCTCTTCTCGCGTGCATTGCATGAGCGTGGGATGGTGCTGAGCGCGGCACACGCACAACGTAGCACGCTGCCTGGCGTGGCCAGCCTTGCCATGGCATGTACACTTGCAATCTTTTGCAATCTGATCCAAACTCCATTCCTTCTCTTAACACCATCATTATTTAGTCCCTCATATGTATTTTACACCTACAAAACAAGGACTAATCATGTTGGTTAGTGCATACACAAAAATATTCAAAATCACATGAGTATGTAATTAACTATATTGACAAACTGTACTTAATTAAGTTATAAAATAGCACTTCGGCATGTAATATAGCCAAGACCACTACCCCACACTTAAAGCCTTGTTCATCCTCGAACAACTCTTTTATATCTCATGCACATGAAGACTCACACATAGCTAATTGAAGCAAGACAATTCAAGCTAAGGCTACAATGATTGTTTTAGATGGCAAGTTAAAAATAGAGCATGCAAGATTTAACCATTAAAATCAAATATAACTACGTAAAGATATCCTAGCCTCAAGAATCGACTCTCAATCTCAAAAAACTCATGCAAATTAACCAATCAAGATATCCGCCATGAATTTTATCCTTCATCAAAGATGTGCCCTCACAATAAGAGAGATACCCATTTTTCACTCGCAAGTTTTTCAATTATAATATGTATGGGTATATTAAAAAGAATTCAGCTCACTCTCACAAAGAATTCCCATGCATCATGTATTGACCCATAAGTTTACCTTTAGTGTTTTACTCCACTATTTTAAGAACGTTCAAAAATAAGATCAAGTAGGACTTAATGGGTTGTAATGTAAGCTAAGGGCGGGTAGGTACTATTATGGCCAGTAATAGTGACTATCTTTCTTAAGCGCTTTTAATACATCACACTTTCCTTAGGAATTTCCATCCTCTTACTTCACCTTTATTCTTTTCTCTCCCATTTTCCTCTTTTATTTCCCCATTTCATTAGGTACACTTGAGTTGTTAGTAAGGAGTACTTAAGCAATGTTTTCTTTAATTTTCTTTTTCCCTCTTTTCTTCTTTTACTCCTTATTAACTCTTATTCAAATTTTTTTTAAGACAAGTGCAGCTCTAGTTTTTTCTTTAACTTCCGCAACTACTATTCTTCTTCTCATTCCAACTCCTCACTCCTTAACTCTTTTGCATTTTCACTTAAGCGCTTAGGAGTTTTGGATCAAAATCAAGGCTGATGAAAAGAAAGGATTAAACTCATTTTGTGGCTAGTAAGGAATAGGCTAAAGGCTCAATGGGGCTAACTAGGATCAGACATTCAAGGTGGGTAAAGCAAGGGATAAAAATTAGGGTCATTCAAAGAAATGCCTAAATCATCTCCTACAATCTACATCCCTCATTTCATCTTATATACACACTAGGCAAGTTCCAGACACTACAGAATAGCAAGAAATCTTACACTCATAGAACATGCTCAATTCAAGAAAAATGAAGTAGACTCTTAACTCAGCTAATCACACGAATGCAAAATTCTGCTTTAAGCACATCGAGTCACATTCAAGAGCCTAGGTGTCTCAATCAGAGTTATACAACTGCTCACGTGCTTCAAAATTTACAACACTTAAATCTCACAATCGTATATAGCACATAACAAGAACATCAAACCATCAATCAGCTAAGGGTTCAAAAACAAAAATCTATTGACTAATTTTCCCTCAAGAGGATAGTCATCCATCCATCGTCAGGAAAAGTCCTGAACTACGACTAAAATAATTATGTACAAACACATTAAAATTTTATTTCTCTATTCAAAGTGCTCCCCGTCGGAAAAGAACTGAAAAGAAAAACCAGCGGGTGGGTGAATCATGCTTATGTCACAACCCGAGAGGAGACCCGGATAGTAGACACGGGACAAGGGACCCCCAGAGACCCCAAGTCAACCCATGGCATAAGCATTCACTAACTTATTCAATAAACATAAAGGAAACATAAATACAAACTCAGCGGAAGACTAACTTAACATAATAACAGAATGAACATATGAAGCTGAATACATGTCTAAGTCTTATAAGTCTCTAATCTGGACGAGCTGATGGGACAACACCCTCAACTAGCTCAGAAATACTAAAACTGAAAATACGCTCTAGATAACAAAAAGTCTAGTCCTCAAAAGATGAGGACTCACCAAAACAAGCAGGTGCTAACTCCGATAAGCTGCTATGAACGGGGCTGAACCAGAGAACCCGATCTTGCATCATGAAACAATGCAGCATCAAAAGTATGCGGTCAGTACGTGGAATATACTAAGTATGCAAGGTAAGTAAAACCGCTAGAGAAATCATAGTCTTTTAAAACAAATCATACATGTATGATAGCCTCTAAGGGTAAGAAAAGATCACAAGCATTCATTATGAAATCATTCTTATTTATACGTGATCATGCATGTCTTTAAAACATCATGACTAAATCGAATGACTCAAAGCTGAATCATAACATTTTTATCAAAAGCTGAACAATGAGTCAAACCTTGCTTTTCAAACATGCATGCATAAGATAATCATCATGAGTAATAGATATGCAACTCGAAAGATATAGACAGTGGGAGACTCGTCACTTAACTGACATACCATGATAGAGCTTACATGGTCCCGAATATTACGCTCAAGTGGGCAGAACCATCCAAAACCTTGCCAGGGCTAGGGATGCTACCATGATATCGATATCAAGCTGAAAGGGGCCAATCGAGCCGGGGATAGCTCACAAGGGAGGTCCCAATAATATAATAAAATCAACCTACGTTGGCGCGTAGTTCTGGGGCATAGGGTAGTTGACCCTTAGTCTGCTCGGTGCTAGACTCTTCTCCCAAAACATGCAATTCTCTACATCCTATAAATACGAAGCTCAACATCGTCTAGTGACGAAGCTCAACATGAAATCATGCATAACCTCAACATCGTATGGAACGAAGCTCAACATTTTCTATTGACAAAGCTTATTATGAAATCATGCATACACTAGACATCATATAGATATGAAGCTCAACAATGTCATCTCGACAAAGCTTAGGATAGAATCATGCTTAGACTCAACATCACGTGAGTGAAGCTTAATGACAACATACGTCTCAATTATGAATTCATGCATATGAAAGCTTTACTACGACACATACCAGAAGCTCAAAGAATAGGAGGAGACTTTACTCCAAAATCATGTAGTAAGCCTACTTAGAAATATCACCTCATCATCATCAATATAAGGGCCCTGCCCAAAACTTTATCATGCTTGAACTCATACAATTTATTTGAAAACATTCTAATTCACTCCAAAACGAAGTAAATAAGTCAATTCACAAAATCGTCATTCATGCTCAACATTGGACACTACCCAAAGCTTCATCATATATGGGTCTACTTAATCTTCTTTGAAAACATTATCAAAATCATGGGTAAGATAGGAAACATGCTTTTCATCATCTACTCCATCATCATCACATTCTATCATGAACCACCCACACATGGACGTTTTAGATTCAATTTTAGAAAAATAAATTTGTAAAAGAAATTAAGATAGAATCCGTCCAAGCTCAGTAAATCACCAACATCAACTCAATTTAATCATACCCATAAGTGGAAATGTAAGAATTATGCAATTAAATGAAGACCCATACTTGATCATCACAAACCAATCACAAATTAATAGAGAATAGGTATGGGTGTGGAAGGAAGCACCCACTCATAGCCTTACATACCTGGAATTCAAGAATCCTAACTCTTCCCAATTACCCAGTTGAGATTCCCCTTGGAAACCTTGAAATTCTCCTCAATTTCCTCCCCTGAAGCCTTCAACCTTGCAGGCATGAAGAAATGGCCTAAGATGGGTTTTTCTCAGCTTAAAACCCTCTATTACGAGCTTAAAATGATGTAGTATAGGCCCTTAGAACTTAGGAATTATGGAAAATCCCTTACTAAAATCGCTGAAAATAACTGTCATGGGGTTCTAAGGGACGACCTGATAACTCGTTACTAGGGCACACGACCCGATCCGTTGGTTCTCCCATCAAGTACACTGCCTCGTCATTCATGAAAACTCAACAGGCTTGGTAACGACCCACCTAACGGGTCATTAGGACTGACAACAATTCGTTAGGTGCCATCCATCAAGTACACTGGATAAGCTTCACCATCTTTCTCTAAGACATCCCCACGATTGACATGACGACCGTGGTGACTGACCACGATTCTTTACATCGCCCGTGAGGACCTCGAGTCCTCCATCATCCCAAGCCTTCCCCACGAGTCACTTGACGACTCTTTTGGCCTCTTCACGAGTCATTCAGTGACCCGTTCTGCTACTGCTACAACATTTTTCAATTTTTCTCTTAATTCACTTTCAAGTCCGATTCTTGAATTCTCAGGATATAAAAATATCTCCCCTTAGGAACATTCGTCCTCGAATGTTAGAAACAAGCAGAAAATCCAGAAACAAGCAATCACTATATATATAGATGTTAATCATTAACATTCAAGCTGAAAACTGATGGAACGACTACCCCCAAAGAGAACCACATAACTAAACTAAATTCAGGCATCACATACATTTATCATAACATAATTCAAACTTGTTCACATGAACTGAATGTGGAAACTGATTAGAGAATTAGGGCAAATACTGATACCTCAAGTTGGAACTAAGTCGTTAAAGAACAAATGATGGTCTCTAGCCATCATGTCCGCTTCGGCCTCCCACATAGCTCCTTCAACATGTTGATTCCTCCATAAAATCTTAACTAAAGCTACCTCTTCGTTCCTCAGCCTTCGAACTTTTCAATCCAAAATTTTGACCGGAATTTCTTCATAACTGAGGCTGTCTTTCACACCAACGTTGTCTACCAAAACTACCAAGGTTGGATCACCCAAACACTTTTTCAAAAGCGATACATGGAACACGGGATGAACTGAAGCCAATTCTGAAGGCAAGTCCAACTCATACGCCACCTTACCAACTCTTCTCACAACCCAAATTGAGTCGTATTGTCGACAAATATGAGGTAGACGTTTAATGAAGTCCATATTGAATTTTTTCCACTTCCAAGTGGGAATGGAAATATCCTGAAGTACACCTCCAGGTGTTTGATGCTCGGCTTTTACTTGCTGACAAATTGGACATTTTTCTACAAACTCCACAATATCCCTTTTCATACCATCCCACCAATAGATTTCTCGAAAATCCCGATATATTTTCATGGATCCTGGATGAATAGAATATTTGGTACCATGTGCCTCATGCAATATCCGAACTCTCAAATTATCAACGTCCGGAACACATAATCGACCCTTGTATCATAGCACACCATCTCCCCCTTGGGAGAAAACCTCTACCTTCTGACTACACACTTCCTCCTTCAGTTTCTTCAATATTGGATCCTCATTTTTCCTGGATTTAGCATCAACTACCAAGGACGATTTCGACCCATTATGCACAACAACACCACCATCAGTCGAATCAATCAATCTAACTCCCAGCCTTGCAAGCCAATGAACATCTTTCACCAACCGCTTCTTCCCCTCATCCACATGGGACACATTCTCCATTGAGAGTCTACTAAGTGCATCCGCAACCACATTAGCTTTGCTCAGGTAGTAAAGGACACTCATGTTATAATCCTTAAGTAATTCCAACCACCTCCTTTGCTGAAGATTTAAATCCTTTTGTGTGAACACATATTGAAAGATCTTGTGGTCCATAAATACATCCATGTGGACCCTATATAAGTAATTCCGCCATATCTTCAATATGAACACCACCACGGCCAATTCAAGATCATGGGTCGAGTAATTCTTTTCATGCACCTTCAGGTGTCGAGAGGCATAAGCTATCAACTTCCCACGCTGCATCAACACAGACCCAAGTCCAACTCTGGAAGCATCACTACACACCATGAAACCATCGCTACCCTCAGGTAGGGTCAACACTGGTGCTGAAGTAAGCCGAGCCTTCAACTCTTGGAAGCTTTTCTCGCAAGCCTCCGACCACTGAAACTTTACCTTCTTCTGAGTCAACTTAGTCAAAGGTGTTGCAATGTATGAGAAACCCTCCACAAACCTCCGATAGTAGCCAGCTAAGCCCAAGAAACTCTGAATATCTGAGGGATTTACCAGTCTGGTCCAATTCTTCACCGCCTTAATTTTTTGTGAGTCTACTTTTATATCTTCGCTAGACACCACATGGCCCAAGAATACCATAGAGTCCAACCAAAACTCACACTTGTTGAACTTTGTGTACAATTGGCGGTCCTTGAGGGTCTGAAGCACTACTCTCAAGTTAGCGGCATGCTCCTCGTCGCTCCGAGTGTATCCCAAGATGTCATCAATGAACATGATCATGAACATATCCAAATATGTCTTGAACACCCTATTCATCAAGTCCATAAAAGCTACAGGAGCATTCGTTAGTCCAAAAGACATAACTACAAACTCATAATAACCATACCGTGTTCTGAATACCGTCTTCGGGATGTCACTCTCCCGAACTCTGAGCTGATGATACCCAGATCTGAGATCTATCTCCGGAAACACTTCACACCCTAAAGATGATCGAACAAATCATCAATCCTAGGTAAGGGATATCTGTTCTTTACAGTGACTTTGTTCAACTGTCGATAATCAATGCACATACGAAGGGAACCATCTTTCTTCCGAACAAATAGTACTAGTGCACCCCATGGGGACAGGCTCGGTCTACTGAAACCCTTATCTAACAAATCCTTTAACTGATCCTTCAAATCTTTTAGCTCGGCTGGAGCCATCTTGTAGGGTGGAATAGATATAGGTTGCGTATCGGGAAGGAGGTCAATATCAAAGTCAATCTCTCGCTCAGGAGGAATACCTAGCAAATCTTCCTAAAAGACCTCTAGATACTCACCTACTATTGGGACTGACTGGATAGTCGGGGTTTCGGACTCCATGTCCTTTACCCTAACCAAATAATACATGCAACCCTTAGAAATTATCTTCCTGGCCTTAAGGTAGGAAACAAAGAAACCTACAGGCACAGCTGAACTACCCTTCCATTCTAAGACTGGCTCACCCGGGAATTGAAACTCTACTGACCGGGTCCTGCAATTAATGGAAGCATAATAGGCATAAAACCAATCCATGTTGAGAATAACATCAAAATCGGTCATGGATAACTCTATCAGATCTACTGAGGTGACCTTATGGAGAACCAAGACCGGCAATCTCTATACACCTATCTAGCTATAACTAAGTCACCTACTAGAGTAGAAATCGAGAAGGATTCTAACAAGACATCGGGACTGACTCCGAAGCTACTGGCTACATAAGGTGTCACAAAGGACAAGGTGGCCCCTGGATTTAACAAAGCATAAACATCAATATGGAAGACTCGTAACATACCTGTAACCACGTCTGAGGAGACCTCCTACTCCTGATGAGATGCTAGGGCATAGAATCTGTTTTGGCGTTGACCGCCAGTTGCACTGGTATATGCCCCCTGATGTGCTGAGTGAGGGGGTGGGGCTGCTG
This sequence comes from Datura wrightii, assembly GCA_035772735.1. NCBI lineage: Eukaryota > Viridiplantae > Streptophyta > Magnoliopsida > Solanales > Solanaceae > Datura > Datura wrightii. Next base: position 60,557,293 of record JASDFA010000016.1, on the reverse strand, counting down.
AGCTAGAAGCTAGGCCATGACCCCTAAGCTGATCATGTCTCTCTGTCGGACAATCTCTAAGCATGTGTTCAGGTTTCCCGCACTCGAAACATGCACCTGAACCTGCCAAGCACTGGCCTGTATGCTCCCGACCACATCTGCGACAAGCTGGAACACCTGAATCTGCGGGCCTGCTGCTCTGACCCCTCGAGCCTGATGCTCGCCCTCTCTAATCATGCCTTGGCTGAGATGGTACACTTAAGGGTGATGAAGGTGGGGAGGATGATCTCCGGTGGGTCTGCTGACGGTGCCCACTGCTGGACCTCTGCTGGGAGAATTTGTGGTCCTTTGTCCTGGCCCTCTTGGCCTCTCTCTCTCTCTCTTGAATGTGCCGCCTCCATTTGCTGGGCGTACAAAACCATCTGAGAAAAGTCCATATACTGATGGAGCATAGAAATCCTACATTCCTTATCCAAGTAACCTTTTACCCCATGCACAAACCTGCTCACTTGCGCCCTCTAATCAGCCACTAACTTATGAGCATACTTCGATAGTCAAGTGAACTCAAGGGAATACTCTAGCACTGTCATCCTTCCTTGCTTTAGATTTATGAACTCAGCTGCCTTTAGCTCCCTCATCTCCCGAGGGAATAACTGATCCAAGAATGCAACATAGAACTCTTCCCAAGTGACCGGACTTGCTCCAGAAACTCTAATGTCCTTCCTTGACGGAACTAGATATGTGCAACCCCCTTCAACTGGTAGGAGGCCAACTCTGCGCACTCAACACCGCTCACTCCCATAACCTGGGTGATCTTGACGATCTCATCAATGATGTCATATGGGTACTCACCTACATTGGACCCCAAGTACTCCGGCGGGTTCATCCTCAAGAAGTCCCTGACTCGAGCCGCTGCTGTATTGCCATTCTGCGGAACATGCACAATAGCCTGCTGATTGACCTAAGCGGTCAAGGCCTGCGTAAGCATCTGGATAGCGGCCCAGAACACAGTTTGGGTGGCTGGCTCCTGAACTGGTGGTACTTGCTGATGCCCACGACCCATGCCATCCTCGTGGCCTTCACCTTCTCCATTTCTCCTCCCATTCATCCTTCGAGGAGCCATGATTTTGCAATCGCGAATAGCATGAATTAGAGGGGTAGAAAGACTCTTCATCACATGACATAGATCATGAAAGATGGGAACATGTCCTAGAACGTTTCGTAGCCTCTTCATCATAAGTGTGGCGCGCTTAACATCCACGAAAAAGACTCCACTTAACGCGGCTTTCAGACTCCCTAGGACACTTCCAACCTATTGCTCTGATACCATGTTTGTCACGATCCGAGAGGAGACCCGTATCATAGACATGGGACAAGGGACCCTGAGAGACCCCAAGTCAACCCATGGCATAAGCATTCACTAACTTATTCAATAAACATAAATATAAACTCAGCGGAAGACTAATATAACATAACAACAGAATGAACATCTGAAGCTGAATACATATCTATGTCTGATAAGCCTCTAATCTAGACAAACTGATGGGACAACACCCCCAACTAGCTCAGAAATACTGAAACTGAAAATATGCTCAAGATAACTTAAAGTCTAGTCCTCAGAAGATGAGGACTCACCAAAACAAGCAGGTGCTAGCTCTGATAAGCAGCTATGAATGGGGCTGAACTTGAGAACTCGATCCTGCATCATGAAATGATGCAACATAGAAAGTATGCAGTTAGTATATGGAATGTACCGAGTATGCAACATAAGTAAAACTGCTAGAGCAATCATAGTCTTTTAAAATAAGTCATACATGTATGATAGCCTCTAAAGGTAAGAAAAGATCACAAGCATTCATTATGAAATCATTCTTATTTATACGTGGTCATGCAGGGCTTTAAAACATCATGACTAAATCGAATGACTCAAAGCTAAATCATAACATTTATATCAAAAGCTGAACAATGAGTCAAAGCTTGATTTTCAAATATGGATGCATAAGATAATCATCTTGAGTAATGGATATGCAACTCGAATGATATAGACAGTGGGATCGTCACCTAACTGACATATCATGATAGAGCTTACGTGGTCCCCGCTATTACACTCAAGTGAGCAGAGCCGTCCAAAACCTTGTCAGGACTAGGGACGCTACCATGATATCGATATCAAGCTGAAAGGGGCCAACCGGGCTGGGGATAGCTCACAAGGGAGTCCCACTAATATAATAAAATCAACCTATGTTGGCACGTAGTTCTGGGGCATAGGGTAGTCAACCCTTAGCACGCACGGTGCTAGACTCTTCTCCTAAAACATGCAATGCTCTACATTGTATAAATACGAAGCTCAACATCGTCTAGTGATGAAGCTCAACATGAAATCATGCATAACCTCAACATAGTATGGAACGAAGCTCAACATTGCCTATTGACAAAGCTCATTATGAAATCATGCATACACTAGACATCATATAGATATGAATCTCAACAATGTCATCTCGATAAAGCTTAGGATAGAATCATGCTTAGACTCAACATAACATGAAGTGAAGTTTAATGACAACATATATCTCAATTATGAATTCATGCGTATGAGAAGTTTTACTACGAGACATATCACATGCTCAAAGAATAGGAGGAGACTTTACTCCAAAATCATGTGGTAAGCATACTTAGAAATATCACCTCATCATCATCAATATAAGGGTCTTGCCCAAAACTTTATCATGCTTGAACTCATACAATTTATTTGAAAACATTGTAATTTGGGAGATTTCACTCCAAAACGAAGTAAATAAGTCAATTCACAAAATCGTCATTCATGCTCAACATTGGACACTACCCAAAGCTTCATCATACATAGGTCTACTTAATCTTCTTTGAAAACATCATCAAAATCATGGGTAAGATTGGAAACATGCTTTTCATCATCTACTCCATCATCATCACATTCTATCATGAACCACCCACACATGGACGTTTTAGATTTAATTTTAGAAAAACAAATTTGTAAAAGAAATTAAGATAGAATCTATCCAAGCTCAGTAAATCACCAATATCAACTCAATTTAATCATACCCATGAGTGGAAATGTAAGAATCATGCAATTAAATGAATACACGTACTTGATCATCACAAACCAATCACAAATTGATAGGGAATGGCCATGGGTATGGAAGGAAGCACCCACTCATAGCCTCACATACTTGGGATTGAAGAATCCTCACTCTTCCCAATTACCAAGCTGAGATTCCCTTTGGAAACCTTGAAACTCTCCTCAATTTCCTCCCTTCAAGCCTTCAACCTTGCATGCATGAAGAAATGTCCTAAGTTGGGTTTTTCTCAGCTTAAAACCCTCTATTATGAGCTTAAAACGACATAGTATAGGCCCTTAGAACTTAGGAATTATGAAAAAGCCCTTACTGAAATTACTTGAAATAACTGTCTGGGGGTCCTAACGGACGACCTGACGACTTGCTACCAGGGCACACGATCCGTTGGTTCTCCCGTCAAGTACACTGCCTCGTCATTCATGAAAACTCAACTTTCTTGGTAACGGCCCACCTAACGAGTCGTTAGGACTGACGACGACTCATTAGGTTCCATCCGTCAAGTACACTGGATAAGCTTCATCATCTTTCTCTAAGACCTCCCTATGACTGACATGACGACTCGTGGTGACTGACCACGAGTCGTTACATTGCCCATGAGGACCTCGAGTCCTCCATCATCCCAAGCCTTCCTCACGAGTCACTTGACGACTCGTTTGGCCTCTTCATGAGTCATTAAGTGACCCGCTCTGCAGCTACTGCAACATTTTCCAATTTTCTCCTGATTCACTTTCGGGTCCGATTCTTGAATTCTTGGGGTATAACAGCTCAATCTAAAAAAATTCATCAACCACTACCATATCAAGTGCTAATTCCACCTAAAATTATTAAGCACAAAATTTTGAAATTTCCCTCACCCCACACATAAAATATGCTCTGTCCCTGAAGCATCAAATTAAAATACAAAAAGAGTGAGAAATACTCCCTGAGGCCTCTAGGCCTAGCTAACAACATGTTTTCTTTTGTTTTTGAACACATAGGTCATGGACTCCACATTTATCCTCTTCCATGCTCCTTAGTTTCCTGTTCCATGTGTACTCAGACATCCCCTCAATTTGTGCTTAAATCACAACCAAAAACAACACAAACAAAATAAAAAAAGGGAAATAAAATTGTACCTGTGCTACCCTTGGGTTGCCTCCCAAGAAGCGTTTGATTTTATATCGCGGCACGATGTGGACTATCCTTCTCAGGACATCCTCATGCCAGTGTTCCCTTTCGAGAACCATCTTCTTCTCTTTTTATTTTTCGAGGGAACAACCTCCACTTTATCCCTCTCTTCTTCCAACTTCTTCTCTAACTTAATCCCTCCATTAGATTTGGGCTGAAATGTGATATTCTCCTGCGGTCGTGCACCAATGGAATTTTCCACCCCACACTTAGCCTCTGACAACACACTGACCTTGCAAAGGTCTCTATAGTTTTTGGATGGGTTGATCTCTTGGTAAACCCGGAAAAGCTCTTCTTTATCATCGCCCCTCATTTCAAGGGTCCCTGCTCTTACATTTATAATTGCTCCTCCAGTGGCCAAGAATAGTCGTCCCGAGATCAAAGGTACCTTATCATCAAATTTAAAATCAAGTATGATGAAATCAGTGGGTATAATGAACTTACCCACTTTGATTATAAGGTCCTCAATTATTCCATCTTGTGCCACTTGAGACTTGTCTACCAACTACAGCATCACTCTTGTTGGCCTTGGCTGACCCAACCCCAAGGTGTTAAACAAAGATAGGGGCATTAGATTTACTGCTGCCCCTAAGTCATAGAGAGATCTTATCACTTTAGCTTTACCAATTTGTATGGGGAGGGTAAAACTCCCTAGGTCTTTGAGCTTTTTCGGTATCTTGCTCATTACCCTGTAGCTGCACTCCTCTGTCACTGCCATCGTTTAGACATCCACTAATATGACTTTGTTGGCCACCACATCTTTCAAGTACTTTGTGTACTTTGGCATTCCCTGCAAAACATCAAGTAAAGGCAATTTATGTAAAGTTCTTCGAAAATATCAAAGAACTTTTTAAAGCATTCCTCCTCCTTTCTCTTCTTAAGTCTTTGCGAGAATGGTGGGGGTGGTCTCTGTGTTAGCTGCAATGATGATTTTGCATTGTGTTGCACAACACTCTAATTATTTCCCTTGTCAGTAGATGGTCCCTTTCTGAGTATCTCTTACTACATCTCATTTCTCTTTTCCTATGGTGGTGCATCCGTCAATCGCTTTCCACTCCTCAGACTGATGGCATTAACCTGTCGGGGGTTTGTATCTGTATCATTGGGTAACCCTCCTTGAGGTCTGGTGTGTTGAGCAGTTTTTAATTGACCCATCTGCTTCTCTAGATTGCGAGTGGCCAACTATAGATTTTTCAAATTTGATGCCATCCTCGCCTGATTCTCTGCAAATTGGGTTTGACTAGCCATAATCTTTTGCAACATCTCCTCAATGTTGCTGCTGCTCGATTTTCCCTGGTTCTTCCTGTTCTACTACTAAGATTGCTGGTAACTCTGAATCTAATTGCCACCCTAAGAAAAATTTTGGTGACTCTACCAATTCTTATTATAGGTGTTCCCATAGGTCTGATTATTTCTTTGAACATTCCCTACAAAATTCACCGATTCAGGATTGGCCCCGCAAGATTCTGCATTGTTCCCATTGTTGCCACAGATTTCACACCAACTTGGAGCCTACTGAATTGCATTCACCTATCCCTGCGTTTGGTTCATACTCAGTTTATTGAACTGAGTCATAATCTGATGCTGAAATGAAGCTAGTTGTGCTGCTAAGGCATTTACACCATCCACCTCTATCAACCCTGCTACTCTCTTACCTAACCCTACTGTACCACTCATGATTTCCTTGAGAAATCCTATACAACAAAGTGTACAACTCATCATATGTCTTTTTCAGTGCTTGCCCACCCTATGTAGAGTCTAGTAAGATTTTTGTATGCGAGCCTAGAATCTCCACAAAGGTATGGGCTAGCACCTCATTGGACTACTGGTCATGGGGGCAGTCTCTAAATAATGACTTGAATCTTTCCCAAGACAAATACAAGTTCTCCTCCAGCCTATGCTTAAAGCTTAATATTTCACTCCTAAGCTTGGAAGTCCTGCCTAAAGAGAATAATCTGATAAGGAACTTCTTTGCTAAGTCTTCCCAAGAAGTAATGTAATTACTTCGCCAGTCCCCAGCAACGACGCCAAAATCTTGTTGGGCCCCAACACATGCGCAAGCGTACGCGGTCATACAAGCAATACAATGGCTCTTTTTCAGAGCCAGATGTTGAACCTACAGGGACTGGACCAACTCCAAAAATTATCAAGTTCAAGTGTTAATTTAACTTTCACAAGTGTTGATTATAGAAATTTCGAGAAATTCTAATTAAGTCTAGGGGTGATCACAAAATACTTAAGAAACGATATAAGAAGCAACTAGAGTTAAGGCATAGTAATCATGCTATGCTACAATTCACAATGGTTCGAGTATGAAAACTTCAGTTGTTGTCTCACATAATTAAAATGTTATGTTCATCGTCTTTCGAGCCTCTAAACAAGACAAACTAGTCTCACGCCTACATCATTGAGCGGGGATGTAACATCCTAATTTATGAGAAAGTTAAATACATGGATGTGGTTTACGGAGTTTGTTCCCTTGATTATGGACTTTTGTACCTCTAAGCATTTAACCGGACTTAGTTTTACAACTACTTCTATGAGCGGTGATGTGGCAATTCTAAGTCGGTGTCTAGCTCATCCCGTTTTAATAACCAAGCAAGGAAAATTAGGTATAATTTCTATCCTAACCGCTAATCCTATCATAAAGATAAGAACTTGCTCCTTACATTCTTATGTTCTAGCCTAGGGTTACTCTTTCAAGCTTTTACCTAAGTTTAACGCGTTTGTTTTCATGGTGATCAAGCATAAAAACATTAATAATAAAGAATGTAAGACAAAACAACAACTAAAACTCAAACCAATGAAGAATTCATGCTATTACAATCATATTACATAGCCTCAACCCTAGAGGAAGGGTTTTAGCCACTCATGTTCGTACAAATACTTAAAAACATGATTCAAGCAAAGTACTTACAAGAATAGTTAAAAGAGATTGCAAAACAGTGACCCTAGGTAGAGTTCTTCACTTCTCCCTTCTCTCATTTATGGTTTCCTAGAGATATTTCGTGATAAATAAATTTAGAAGCCAAGGTTTTAATTTATAGTAAATGAAAATATGCAAAATTTGGTCGTTGGTGAAATAGCTCCGTGCCACGCTGCCCATCGCGGCAAGGCTGTGGTGTGACACGGAGCCATTGCGGCATGTCATTGGAATATCATCTCGGCAGGTCATGGCATTCACTGGTGCACGATGCCCGGTGTGGCACGGCCCTTCTCGTGTGTGATGCTCAGCGTGACACACCCACTGGCACGTTGAATGACACGGCGTGGCATGGCGCCAACGCGTAGGAGCACTGGATGGCCTCTTGCGTGCATGGCATGAGCTGTGGAACGCTTCCTGGTGTGGCCACCCTTGCCATGGGATGTACACTTGCAATCTTTTGCAATCCGATCCAAACTTCATTCCTTCACTTCAACCATCATTATTTAGTCCCTCATATGCATTTTACACCTAACAAACAAGGACTAATCATGTTGTTTAGTGCATACACAAAAATATTCAAAATCACATGAGAATGTAATTAATTAAATTGACTAACTCGACTAAATTAAGTTATAAAATAGCGCTGGGAGAAAGAGACGAATTTCAATACCAAATTCGATATAAAATGATAACTTTTAATACCAATATTGACTATACTTCAACTTAACGGAACACGGCTGAAAACATATTATTTCCCGAGAGTTCAGAAGGGAGAAATGCTTACTTGAAGCCTGTGATCGTTTAGAAATAAGTTTGAAGTAATTCGGACAACTTTGACTCGGCGGGGTTACAATTCGCTGGGCGAATTTCATGATAATAACACCGTAGTAATTCTCCCTTTAGGCTTAGAACTCAATACCTAAAGTAAATTTGAATTTGGACGGCATTTGCTAGCATAATCGGGTGAAAATCGGTTGAAATCTTTGTTTTCCCCTCTCTCTGGCCGAATGTGATTATTGGAAATGACCTATAATTGAAAAGAGGGTCTTTATATAGTTATTGAAGCAGTGGGCAGGGTGTCCCTCGCGCCTCCCATTAAGGCTGCCACCCTGGTGCGCCGCGCCACTCATTGAGGCAGCAGGCCTAGCGCCTCGCATCTCTCATTGAGGCAGCAGGCCTGGAGCCCCATGCCTCTCAAAGCCCCAACAGGCCTGGCGCCCCACGCTGGCCAATTCACTGCTGGCTGACGCGTCGCACTGGCCCTGTGCGCACTGATCCTGTCTGACCCCGCTTCTGAGGCTTTTTCCACACGCATCAAGCTCTTCTTACTCGTCACCAATCCACGTGTACGCTTACTTTTCGTTAACATTTACGGGGTGTAACATCCTCCCCCTCCCTTAGGAACATTCGTCCTCGAATGTCTACTTCAATTCACAAGAGCTAAACTTTTTGGACTATTATTCTAGAAAAGTTTCGACAGAGTCTCCCCTATAATATAGACTGTTTGGAAATCCTAAAACGCAGAAAAGTCCAAAGCAGATATCTCACATGACATCATAACAACTCTTTCATCACCCAAAATTCCAGTCAATTGAATAATATATACAACATAAATCATAAAACAGCAACGGAATCAACATTTTTAGCTTAACTACATAATTTAGACTAAGCTTGGAACAGATGAGGATATCTGGGTCTCATGTGGTTTTCATCTTCTTAGGTCATTCCTTCTCTATTCTTGTTTCTCCACAATACCTTATAGAGGCGACATCTTTAGTTCTCAACCTAAAAACTTGCTGATCCAATATGGCCACTAGAACTTCTTCGTGGGTTAATTTCCAGTAACTTGAACATCTTTAACTGGAACAACTCGGGTAGGGTTACATCTACCCTTTTACAGCATTGACATGTGGAAGCTGACTGGGCAGGTCCTAGCTCTGATTTTAGCTCAAATGCCATTTCGCCTGTTCTTTGGAGGATATGACCTGGGCCAATAAACCTAGGCCTAAGCTTGTCCTTCTTATCTAATCTTATAACGCCCTTTTTTGAAAATGTTTCTAGAAATATCCAACTATTGCTTCAACCCTTAGATGCCTGCGTCGTGCCTTAGGGTAGGACTTCTGAAGGTCCTAGGCTACGTAAATTTAATTTCATAGTCTTTCTGTTATAATATGCCCTGGTTCAACTACCTTTAATTTACCTTTGGGGGCTTCCTCTTCTACTCATAATAGACCGCCGGGCGTCTGACCTGAGTGCTCTGTTGGGTTATTTACTTGGAGATAAGAAGTGGTACTCATTTTAGCGTGCACTCCAATCTGTTCTAATAGTTTCCCAGAACCTGGTTGAGAGTTGTGCCTCTCTGTCAGGGTTTTCTAGACACTGGGGATCCACGTAACTAGACTACTTCTTAAATGTTTAATTCATTATATGCTTTAGCTACAATATAATTCCATTTGGAAAGATACCAATTGATCTCATTAGTCTTTTCACACTGACTCAAATGAGGCCAAGATACACTTGGTATGAGATAACCTTGTGACTGCATTCATATTAATTACTCACCACTCCCTTGCAGACACGATCGTCTCCTATATTGCACTACTCAGTTCCTACTATTTCGTCTCTTCTAGCCTATCACTGGAGCTCTGTTGCTATGATTCAATGGTATCTTCTGTCTTTCCATACCATCTCGTTGCATTTTCGTTAAATTCTGGGAGTAACGGACGCATGCACCTTAGATATGGTCTGCTATTTGAAGTTCTGCCATCCTTGGAACATAGAGTCAACCTCCACCTTTTGTTATCTTGAGGGCCAATAACTTTCTGTTGGGCCTTGTTTCTAGGTTGCACCAGCTTAGAGTCTCTGTGTCGGCACTCCCTTACCTTCTCTTCTGGGGGGATACCACAAAATTCTAGACTACCACCTTACTATCTCTTAACTGTTATCCCCATGCTTAGTTCATAATATTCGGTGGTGATCCTATGTTCTATCAACCTGGAGGTGATTCAGGTTTTCCCCTATTAGATACTTGTGTCGTTTCTCATGCTCACTTGGACTGAGTTCTCATGTTGTCAAGGATGTCACCGACCAGGTTTATTGGCCTGTATTCCTTTTGACTCGCACTCGGGCCTATTTTATTCATATGATCTCTCTATCCTTCGATATCACAAACTAGGGTCATAACCATTATCTTATAGGTATGCCCTGCCTTCATTACCATGTTATGGCAGAATCAACTCCCTTTTCTGACTTGAGCTTTACTATTACTGAGGCTTATCGCTATGGGACTCTCTCTTACACACTCGAGTGGTATTGACACCCTTATCCCCCTTCCTGGCTTACTACCGTAAGGGTATATATAACTTGTAAATACTAAGGGTTTCAACCACTCTCTAATCCTTCTCGGAGGGAACAATTCTAGCCCTCCTTTACTATTCCATCTAAGCACCATTGCACGAATACTTACGCTTTCTGTTGTATTGCAAGAACAAGCTAGGAGGTGGAAAAATAACCCTATCTTACTATAGTAGGACTAAGGTGTGGAACCTTACAGTATTTGAAGAGTTGGAGGTAGGAATACTGCAATTGCCCCCTTCTTCGCACCTTTCAGATAATTCAACATTAACTGTTGCCCCTGGCTAATTCTAAAATCTAGTAGGTAAACCATCTCATATGTACATATATACTATAATCCTAACCCCCTATTTGAGGATGTCGGGAGTACTGGGAATGGAACTAGCATACCTATCTCATTACGAGGTTCCTGGTACCTCGGGAGGATACTGGAGAGATCGAAGGCGTCTGCTCCCATCCTTAGGCTGACTATCTCCCAACTGCAGCTCCTTACTGGTACCTCCTCCTGCTGCTGTAGTTATCTTGCATCTGATTGGAGTCTGTCTTATATTAAATATTATCCTAGACAGACATAACAAGGAAAGCTTAGGGACTCAACCATATATAACTCTGCTCTAGAGCACGATCTGAGAAGAAGGAAAGGTAACAATACTATCATGCCTCGTCGACTCCTGCTCATAAAATGTGGTGCACAACACATTTATAAGCAAGACTCTACTAGAAACGGCATGCAGACTCCCTAGGATATGAACTACTCTGATATCAAGTTTGTCATACCCCACCTTGGGAGGCATGACTGGCACCTAGTGCCTACTAGAATCTGAACTGACTTAACCAAACCTAGGCGTACCTAGTGCAGGCTTGCTCCTCAAATCAAGAAAACAGTGGGCTATATCTCGACTGTAAATGCAGCCTCCGGCCGACAAGGCCATATAGCCACCTATAAATGAAAACAGCTAACCAACAACAGGAAATAGAAGGGATCCTATGCTGGTCGACAAGGCCACCATGTTGTCTAGTTATAACAGAAGTGAGGACAAACTACTATCATAGGCCCCACATAGCCAACATACTAAACATAACTGATTAAGGCCCTACACGGCCAACATACAACTAACTAACTGACGACTGCAGTCTGCAAGTATCTAAGAGTACAAATAGTGGTCGGGACAGGGCCCTGGCCTACCCAAAATGCTATATAACTGAAATACTGAAATCTCTACAACCTGGCAACTCCGAATGAAAGGAGCTCACCCAACTGCGGACTCTGAACAGCTACTACTAGAGATCCTGAACCCTGTCTGTCTAAACCTGCAGCCAAGTAATGCAACGCCCCATATTAGGGTGTCAGTACAATATGTACCGAATATGTAAGGCAGTAAATAGGCTGAATGAAAGCTTTGAAATACTAAAAGTGAGTAGAAAGGAGAGGTAGAGAGATTAACCTGTAAGTTCTCTTATTCGCAATCTGCATCTAGAAAACACAACACATACATGAGCTATGACCACATAATCATATATTCATAAGCTATAGCTAATAGAAAAAAATGCAAACAAGAACCTATCCTGGCCCCCATAAGCCTGGAAGGTACAATCAATACAGAATAACCCACCGGGGGCCCCCATAAGCCCTAGAGAGTGCACTTCAATCTATATACCCCTAACTAGGTTTCTATGACTCTACTGGTGCTATAGCCAACCGACTGATCCCCTGGGTCTGCAACTGAGCCCACTTGGCCCCTGATCTGTAGTTGTGTCTGAGTCCAGTGGACTCTTGATATCTGATGTTTGCACTCCGGGCACCAGGTTTGATGGGGATGTGTAGAGCCAACCACGGCATATAATAGCCCACAAATGGAATGGATTGTATGAGGACCTGGGACCCCATCTTCGTCCCTAGCAGACGAAATGCCGCTCTCTGGAGCGACATTATCTTGCCCCTAACGGGCGTTGACATAGCTAGTAACCCTGGAGTGGTCATGGATGGGTCCTAAGTGAGGGCAACACCAAGCAAGGTGTTGTACTAACATCTCAATCTAGCCACTCAAAAGGCATGACTGACCTTCTGCACCTAACGCCACCGCTTCTTGCCCCTTAAGATAGTCTGTAAAGATGCTAGCAGGCACGCCGTGCACCTGTATCTGATAAGAGGATCCTGATAGTGATCATGTTCTCTAATAATCTGGACTGAATAGGGAGATATCTGGAGTGGTCCAATACAACTCTTCATATGTCCTTCCAGAACATCTATAACTCATAATAACTGTAGGGTCGCGAATAACTAACTACTCGGTTCCTCTGCTCAAGACAACTGTAGGGCTGGTACTGGCCGAACATGCTTTTCGAGTGATCAGCCCCTAATCCTCCATGGGAAGTTTACTGACATCCTTAGCCTGTGGGAAGTATTGTACTAACATTACTTACTAGCGCCTTCTTGGTCTAATCGGATCATATATTACTTGTCTGGGTGATTCTTAACCTTATATCCAAGTTTATATAGACTTAGCCACTCCTAGCGATCTGTACCTGAGTACCTTATAAAGAATAGCTGGGGTGCTGGCCCGGCCTCTAATTGCCGATAAGGTCCCCTTTCTTAGGGTACCCACGGGTCTATTTGACCTGGATGACTAGAGTGGCTTTCTGGTGATCTGTAGGATGAATGTTAAGTCAACTGGGACTGACAATTACTAATAGTAGCTAAATAGATGGCAGGTTGTCACTTAGCTCACTAGACAACCCTAGGATGCTGACTCTAAGTATGGCCTTCCTATCTGAATTTCTGGCCCTGGGGCGTAAACGGAATGCTAATAGCCTCTAAGTGTTCTTTTCTGGCCACACAGCGCCAAACTAGTAGTTATATCGCCCAGTCGCGCATATACTATTCAACTCACTACCCGATAACTATTCATGAGCTTATAAGACCTGGGCCTAGCAATTAAACATACAATTCTACTAACACAATGAACTGGAGGGTGGAAGAGTGAAGATTTTCTATGACGCTTCTAGTGCATGCAACACTTAACATGTTCCTGTTCAACAAGGCATACTATTATATAATCCATATACGTTTTCTAGTAACTAAACAGAACTTATGTAACTGTAATCTATGGATAGAAGCTAATCACAGCGTGTCTAATCTCTATATACTAGCAACAACTAATTACAACATGTCTAATCACAATCTAATGGTAGCATCTATCTACAATATATGAAATCGTCATTTCTGTTCTGGAACATAAGTCGTAATACTGTACCACGAGTATACTTGCTGAGGGTTAAGCCTTACATACCTCGATTGTCGCTTCCTGAGTAACCGACGAGTTTCAACTTGTATTTGCCATCTCTCTTAAGTTGTAACCGTTATACTGGGAGAAAGAGACGAATTTCAGTACCAAATTCAGCGTAAAACAGTAACTTTTAATACCAATATTGACTATACTTCAACTTAACGAAACATGGCTAAAAACATATTATTTTCCAAGAGTTCAGAAGGGAGAAATGCTTACTTGAAGCATGTGGTCGTATAGAAATTAGTTTGAAGTAATTCGGACAACTTTGGCTCGGCGGGGTTAGGATTCGCTAGGCGAATTTAACGAAAATAACTCCGTAGTAATGCTCCCTATAGGCTTAGAACTCAATACCTGAAGTTAATTTGAATTTGGACGGCATTTGGTAGCATAATCGGACGAAAATCGGTTGAAATATTTGTTTTCCCCTCTCTCTAGCCGAATGTGACTATTGGAAATGACCTATAATTGAAATGAGGGGCTTTTTATAGTTATTGAGGAAGTGGGCAGGAGTACGCCTCGCGCCTCCCATTGAGGCTGCCACCCTATGGCGCCGCGCCTCTCATTGAGGCAGAGGGCCTGGCGCCCCACGCCTCTCATTGAGGTAGAAGGCTTGGCGCCCCGCGCCTCTCAAAGCGCCAACAGGCCTGGCACCCCGCGTTGGCTAGTGCACTGCTGGCTGGCACGTCGCGCTGGCCCTGTGCGCACTGGTCCCGTCCGACCCTACTTCTGAGGCTTTTTCCACATGCGTCAAGCTCTTCTTACTCGTCACCAATCCACGTGTATGCTTACTATTTGTTAACATTTACAGGGTGTAACAGATAAACTTTGGTTTTCTTGTACTAATAACATTATCGAGTATAACGCTTGCATCTTGGGTATTCGACTGGCAGTTGATAGGAATGTGCAGTCGATATTAGTGATTGGGGATTCAGATTTGTTGATGCATCAAGTAAGAGGAGAATGGGTCACAAAGAACACAAAGATCTTTCCATATTTGCATTGTGTGCAAGAGTTGTGTAAAATGTTTGTTAAGATAGAGTTTAGACATGTTGCCCGAATGCAGAATGAGTTTGCTGATGCTTTGGCCACACTGTCCTCGATGATCCAGCACAACGACAAGAACTACATTCATCCCATTTCCATCTATATACACAAGAAACCCACTTACTGTTTTAATGTTGAGGAAGAGTTTGTTGGTGAGTCGTGGTATGCCAACATCAAAGGGTATTTTAAGAATGGAAGTTATCTTAAGAATGCCAGAAGTGTTCAAAAATGCATAGTTCAGAGGTTGGCCAACCAATTTTTCCTAAACAGAGAAATTCTTTATAGAAGGACTCCTGATCTAGGACTGTTGAGATGTGTGGATGCCAAGGAGGCAACCAATTTGATTGAGGAGATCCATGCTGGAACTTGTGGGCCTCACATGAATGGTTTCTTTTGGTGAAGAAGATTTTGAGAGTTGGCTAGTTCTGGTTGACTATGGAGATAGATTGTATCAAATATGTGCAAAAGTCCCATCGGTGTCAAACTCATGCAGACGTGATTCGAGCTCCTCCCAACGAGCTTCATGCCATGAGCTCACCTTGGTCGTCGCTTAGGGAATGGATGTCATTAGCCTCATTGAACTTGTAGCATCTAATGGGCATAGATTCATGTTAGTTGTAATCGACTATTTTATTAAATGGATTGAAGCTAGTTCTCGCAGATCTGTCACGAAGAAGATGGTGGCAGATTTTGTTCGAGATCATCTTATTTGCCGATTTGGGGTGCTCGAGTCCGTCATTACCAATAATGGTGCTAATCTAAACTGTGACTTGATGAGAGCGACATGTGAAAGTTTCAAAATCAAGCATCGTAATTCTACTACATACAGGCAACAGATGAATGGAGTTGTGGAGTCTGCGAATAAGAACATCAAGAGGATATTATGTAAGATGATCAACAATTATAGACATTGGCATGAGAAGTTGCCTTTTGCTTTGTTGGGATATCGTACCACTCTTCAAACTTCTATTGGGGCTATGCCTTATATGTTGATGTATGGTAATGAAGCGGTGATACCGATTGAGGTAAAAATACCTTCTTTAAGAATTATTCAAGAAGCAGAATTAAGTGATACGGAATGGGTACAAAGAAGATTTGAATAGTTAGCACTCATCGATGGAAGGAGGATAAATGTAGTCTGCAATGGTCAGCTTTATCAGAATAGGATCAGTAAGGTCTTCAACAAGAAAGTTCAACTAAGACTCTTCACACCCGGGCAGTTGGTTTTGAAGTGGATTTTTCCACATCAAGATGAAGCTAAAAGCAAGTTCTTGCTTAACTGGAAGGGTCCTTAGATGGTCCACAGAGCCCTGACAGGAGGAGCACTTATCTTAGCAGAGATGGATAGTGAAATTTGTCCCAAGACTATCAATTCAGATGATGTTAAGAGATATTATATTTAGAGTTGGAGTTTATTTTATGCTTTGCTCAGTAATCTGAACTATGTTGGACCTATTCTCGTTTAAGAGAGATACGTAGGCCCTATGGGGCTCGATCTATATCTTAATAAAATCTCTTTTTTCCCTTTTGTTGAGTTTGGAACTGGGGAAAAAATGTTTAGGGGGCCTCAAAATTCACAACTTTATGTCATGTCATTTGCAATAGAGTCTACATTATGTTCTACAATGGGCAAAAATTTTGAGAAGGATCTCAAAATTTCATCAGCTTAAAGGATCATCTCTCGAAAGGACATTGTATGGTTTCAAAATATGTCATGGCCTATGATTTAACTAATTTTTTCATGTTTTAATTTTTTTCTTCTTGTTCTTATCAAATTATTTTCAAAGTATGCCTTTCTACTTAAACCTTGTGCCCGAGCATATACCTGGATGGAATTCCACAGCAGGTGTCTAGAAAGAATAAAGAACTGCAAGACAGATGTACAGATCAACCTCTCCTTTCATGAACTAATAGTTTTTCTTTGAGTACAGAAATAGCACAGCACAAAGGGCAACAACGAAGGACGTCTTGTTCTCAAAAAAGAGACACAAAGCTAAGTCACTCTTCCTTTTCTCGCATTATAAAACTGCTATTTATATTTCGCCCCAATTTGTACTGTTTTAATCCTAGTTTGGGCCCTAAGATTTACATGTTGCGCCGCTATTTGCATTCGTGCTCATAACAACATCTGAACCCTATAATTTTGTTTCGAGCCCTAATTTGTATTTAATCCCTTGATTTCATTTTGAAATCTGTTATTGCAGTTTGATCCCTACAATTTATATTTTTTGAGCCCGTGATTTGCATTGAGCCCATTATTTTCATTTTGAGCTCGTGATATACATTGAGCCCGTTATTTGCATGAGCCTATTACATGCATTTGATCCAGTTATTGCATTTTGTGCCCATGATTTGCATTGAGCACGTGATTTATATTGTGCCCGTGATCTGCATTTAGCCTGTTATTGCATTTTGTGCCCCCGATATGCATTTGAACTCGTTATTGCATTTTGAGCCCGTGATATATATTTGATCCCTTTATTTGCATTTTTGAATTCCGTTATTGCAATTTGAGCCCTACAATTTATATTTTTGAGCCCGTAATTTGCATTGAGCCTGTTATTTGAATTTTGAGCCCGTGAAATGCATTTGAGAACATTACTTGCATTTTTAGCCTGTTATTTGCATATTGAGTCCGTGAAATGCATTTGAGCTCGTTACTTACATTTTGAGCCCGTTATTTTCTTATTGAGCCTATAATAAGCATTTGAGCTTGTTATTGCATAGTGAGCCCTACAATTTATCTGCATTGAGCCTGAATAAATCAAAGAGATACCAATTAAGCTACTTATGCCACTCAAATAATTTATTTTCTTTAAATTATCATTCTTTTACTCATCCGAAGATATCATGGTCTAAAGGTATTGTTTCATGGCCTGCAAACATTATATCATGGCCTAAAGATTTACTTCCCATTTATCATATTTCAAAGGTGTCATAGTCTAAAGGCATCATCTTTTCATGGTCTGCGGACATCATTTCATGGCCTAAGGATTTAATTCTTTGCTTATCATGCTCCTAAGATGTTATAGTCTAAAAGCGTCATTTTTTATGGCCTGCAGACATCATTTCATGGCCTAAGGAATTATTTTGCG
This sequence comes from Datura wrightii, assembly GCA_035772735.1. Classification (NCBI taxonomy): domain Eukaryota; kingdom Viridiplantae; phylum Streptophyta; class Magnoliopsida; order Solanales; family Solanaceae; genus Datura; species Datura wrightii. The sequence continues at coordinate 60,539,325 of JASDFA010000016.1, read as the reverse complement.
TATCATGGTCCAAGATATCATGTCTTAGAGACGTCATCTATATTGTCTTGAAGCGAAATATCATTTTCTAAAGGGAACTTGCATCATGTTTAAATTTTATGTCAGCTTATTTTATGGAGTGTTTGATGCTTATGCTTTAATTATTTTATTTACGTGAATAAGGAATTTGAACGAGCTACAAATGATGACATCTCTCGCTTTATTTTTCCATACTTATCTCTATTTTTATTGCATTCACTCGAGTCGTATTCTCACCCTTTTCGTTCTGCAATTTATTCTAAAGCTTTTCAACTCACGCTACCTTCATCTTTATTTAAGCCTCGTATTATCAATTTCTTTTAGGGATTTTATTCATCCCTAAATTTAGAACTACACACGGCCTGATTCTAATGAAACTCGAGATATGTAGGCGAATTGAAACTGAAGTCTTGGCATCAATATCTTCGTAACTTCATTTTCTTTCATTTAGTCAAATCGAAAATCTTTCTTTTCGTCGGACAAAATTGGCTATTAGGTGAATGTTCTTTACTCACCAATTTATCCTTCATTCCCGAGCAAAGAAGGAGTAGTTGTTGACATCCACTATTGACCTCCCTATACCCCATCTAAGTTGCTTATTAATATATAATGCATATTTTAAAATTACCTCTTTTACGTAATCGTTTAGTTCGCATTCATAATATTTTAATAATTAATTAGCATAACTCTTAATTTTGCATGATTATTCCAAATTATAATTTCAAAATATTTATTTACATTAGTTACAATTTATTAATTTTCTAATATTATGTAACTATGTCATATTAATATAAATGCACACACACTTTCAAATATATGATTTTACTTAAATTTTAAACTATTTTAATATTTATATAATTTCACTTAAATTTTATAAATTATTTATATTGATAATAATATTTATAATTTTATCATAAATTAAATTATTATGTTATAATTTCACTTAAATTTTATAAATTGTTTATATTGATAATAATATTTATAATTTTATCATAAATTAAATTATTATATTACTTATTTACTAAATCATTTACAAATGAAGTATTTTTATTAATTTAATAGCAGCTAATTCGATCTCCATCCAATTAATTTAAAATCTAGTCACTTTCTATCTAATTTTATCAATTTTAGCCATTTTCATCAAAATCTGACCACATTTTAAATTTCAATTCAATTTCAATTTATTTATACCCATTACAAAATTTGGTTAACACATTTACTACCTGAACCCGACCCAAAACCTAAAGAACTTGTTACACCCCATAAATTTTCGACATGTGGATGGCCCATTCGCATGTTGGTTAAGAGTTTTTGAATGCCATACATGCTAGGAAAAGGCCCGGGGAAAGACCGGATAAGAAATTCGTCGAACTATCGCAGGAGGAGCCAGGGCAGAGCCCCTCCCGATGGCAACGTGTCACGGAGGGAGGGCCTCCGCGTTGGCTCTGTGTCACGGAGGCCCTATCTAGGCCCAAGTATATAAGCCTCCAAACTTCGGTTTTTTTTATTAAAATTCCTTATAATTTCCAGTGAAAAACATAGAGTAATCAGAGAGAAGGGGGAACGAAGATCTCCTACTAATATTCGTCCGATTACGCCGCCAAACCCGGTTCAAACTCAAATTAACTCCAGATACCGAGGTATTAAGCAGTAAGGAGCATTCCTACAGATTTAGTTTCGTGGAATTCGGCCGGCGAATCGTCGTGCTACCGAACTAAGGTAAGTGGAATTGTCAAAAATTAGTGTCAATATACTCCTATCTCTAAAGTGAGTATTTCTCCCTTCTGGACTCTCGAGAAATAGCGAGTTTTTGACCGTTTTCCGATAAGCCAAAGTTTTGGCTATATATATATTGAAAGTGATGTTTTCTTCCGGAATATTAGTTTCATTTACTTCTAATTGATATATATATGAATGCAATTGGGAGAAATAGCAGAAATACTGGTCGAACTACGCCAGTTAGTCGGAAACTTCGAAGCAACGGTATGTAAAGCTAATTCCTTCGGCAAGTTAGTAATCCAGTACAGTAGATAGCGTGACGTATAGAATAAAGAATTCAGAAGTCGAGAATTGAGTCCAGTATGAGTTTAGCAAGTCTGTTTTGAATCTAGCAAGCATGTTTATAATGTTGTGATATATATGTTCAAAATAAAAGTTAGTAAGGCAATATCAGACAGTCAGATGATATCTCAGATACAGCATAGTCAGTATGATAATCAGTATAACACAGAAAAGAGTTCAGAATGTGAAATCAGAGTACAGATAGTATTTTCAGTTTAAACATGCTTGCTATACGTGATTATTGTTTGTTGAGACCTGTTTGTGTTATGAGGGCACCCTTTGAGCGTCCTCGCCGCCCCTGGGTTGGTAACTATGTCGACCCACCATGAGGGTGGGGATACGCCACTCCAAGGAGTGGTATGTCGTTCGCAGTAGGACGAAGATGGGATGAAGCATTCCCCATATCAGGCTGATCAGCATAGCAGTATAGCTTACCCTGTTGTGCGCTTGCACCCAGGGGGCAGATTACAGATACAGATACAGATACAGATTACAGTTTACAATACAGGAGTCCTTCGCGCTCAGATACAGTTATTTATATCAGAGGCCATAGCCCGAGCTGGAGACCCAGGGGGGCGGTGGAGGTGCTCCTAGTTAGCAGACGAGTGGAGTGATTTATTTTTGGATGGTTTTGACCCGGGTAGGGGTATATAGATTGTGTGTTGGTTGGCACCTTCCGGCTTATGGGGGCTGGTATAGGTTCTTGTGTGTTATATATATATGTATATACATGATATCTATTAGTGAATAGACAACAGGTCGCCATGACGACAGGTATGATTCTACCTTACCTTCAATACAGATAAGCCTATTCCAGATCCTGCTAGTTCAGACAGTTTTAGATACTTCCAGCCATTCAGGATTTATTAGCATTGTTGTTTATGTTCAGTTATGTTCAGTTTGCTTTGCATACTCCGTACCAGTGGTACTGACGCCCGTTTCGGACGCTGCATTACTTGCCTGCAGGTACTCGTAGACGAGGAGCCGATCCCTCGTGATCCTAGCCAGCGCAGAGTCATCAGCTCCTGTCATCCGGAGCTTGATATTTTAGAGGTTTATATCATTTTCTTATTTTGTACAGTACGGGTAGGTCGAGGCCCTGTCCCGACCATCTTATCAGTATTCCTAGAGGCTTGCAGATTGTGTATATATCTCCCTGTGGTTAGTTGTGCCGGTCGTGTGGAGCCGTGCGTATGTTTAGCTGTCTAGTATTGTTGTTTATCTTGGCCGTGTGGGGCCGTATCTAGTTAGTAGTGGTGACCTTGCCGGTCACGTAGTTGTTCGGCATTTGTTATAATGAGTTAGAGATAACTAGACAGCATGGTGTCCTTGTCGGCCCGCATAGGTTTTCCTGTATGAGTATGATTCTGGTTAGCTGATATTATAGTACAGGTGGCTATAGGCCCAATTGGCCGGAGGCTGTATTTACAGCCGTTATATAGGCCGTCGTTTCCTTGAATCCAGAGTTAGAGCCATCCAGGCACCAGATGTGCTTAGGCTTAGTAGTCTAGCAGTTTAGGTCCTAATAGGGCACCAGGTGCCAGTCATACCCCCCCCCCCCCAAGGCGGGGCGTGACAAACTTGGTATCAGAGCAGGTCCTGTCCCAGGGAGTCTGCAAGCCGTGCTAAGTAGAGTCTTGTCTATTGATGTGTTGTGCACCACATACTATAGGCAGGAGGCTGCAAGGCATAATAGGATGGTTACTCTTTCTTCATATTCCGTCGTGCCATAGAATAGTACAGTATAGGGTCGAGTTCTTAAAACTTATCATATTCTTTGTCTACAGAGATAAAAATGGCAGACCAACGACACCCTGCCACAGGTAGAAGGTTGGATACCGTAGCAGGAGAAGGCTCCAGCAGGATGCCTCAGCTTCATTTAGAATCAGCCCGATCTGAGGGCGATATAGAGGCATCATCACAGCTTTCTCAGTAGTCCCCATCTCACTAGGAGCCATTCAGAACGACACCGCCTCCGATAGCTCCTGTACCTACACCATCCGACCAGGGGTTCGCAGTGCAGTTGTTATGTTGGCACAAATGATGGCCACGCAGCGCCAGTCAGTGCCACCTGTAACAGCAGAGCCATCAGGTGGATCTGGAAGTTCGAGGGTCAGAGAATTTTTGGCATTGGGTCCCCCACAGTTCACAGGGTCAGATCAGGCAGAGGACCCCAGGATTTCCTAGATCAGATGCAGAGAATCTTCCGGGTCATGCATGTGACACCTACAAAATCAGTTGAGTTAGTAGTATTCCGATTGCGAGATGTAGTTGTATTATGGTACGAGAACTGGGAAAGGTCTCGAGGGAGAGATGTTTCCCCTCTGACCTGGTCCAGCTTCTCAGAGGCCTTCCTGGATCGTTATTTGCCACGGGAGATTCGGCAGGCCCAGATGGACCAGTTCTTGCACTTGAAGCAAGGGACGAGAAGCGTACGAGAATATGCCCTACAGTTTGACTCCTTAGCCCGCTATGCTCCAACTTTTGTGGACACCATGCCATCTAGAGTCCATCGGTTTATTATGGGTCTGAACCCAGAATACATTGAGGCATGCATGACAGCTACATTACGGGAAGATATGGACATTGCCCGGGTGCAGGCCTTTGCCCAGACTATTGAGGGCCTTAGACAGCGGCAACAAGACAGTAGACAGACAAATCAGGAGCAGCGCCGCAAGGATAGATCAGATGAAAAACAAAGGGAGATTCAGAGAGGACCTAGGCCCCGATTGTCAGACAGGCCCCCTAGACCCCCACCTCCATCACAACAACAGAGGGGTAGATTTATTCGTCGAGGGCAGTCAGAGTCTGGTGGCAGTTCTCGAACGGTGGATTCACCTCAGCAGAGGAGGGTAGAGCAGAGCAGATACACACCCCCACCCTGCCCTATTTGCAGTCGGCCTCACACTGGAGCTTGTAGATATGGCTCCACAGGGTGTTACATATGCGGGCAGGAGGGGCACATGATGAGAGATTGTCCGGCCAGGGGGCAAGGTAGCTGAGATAGCCAGGACAGAACATCAGCAGGGCCACGAGCTCTAGCAGCCTCGGCAGGGCGTAGGCCCTCAGGTTCAGCAGGTAGAGGCCGAGGTAGATCAGGAGCCTCTAGATCAGGTATGGGCTCAAGCCGTACCTATGCATTACCAGGGAGACAGGACTCAGAGGCGTCTCCAAATGTCGTAACAGGTATGATGACTATTTTCTCATACCCTGCTTATGTATTGATTGATCCAGGGTCCACTTTGTCCTATGTTACCCCATTTGTGGCTCAAAGGTTTAGTGTTCCACCAGAATTGTTACAGCAGCCCTTCTCAGTATATACACCTGTCGATGACTCCATTATAGCTACCAGAGTTTATCGAGGGTGTACAGTAGAGGTTGCTGATCGTCAGACTACAGTAGATCTGGTAGAACTAGAGATGATTGATTTCGATGCCATTATGGGTATGTATTGGTTGGTGCCATGCTATGCCAACGTAGAATGTTGGACCAAGACGGTCCAATTCCACTTTTCAGGGGAGGCAGTGCGAGAGTGGAAGGGCAGCACAGCTACGCCAAAAGGTAGGTTTATTTCCTACCTTCAGGCGAGGAAGTTGATAGCCAAGGGATGTATTTACCATCTAGTCAGAGTTCAGGATGTTCGGGTAGAGCCTCCGACTCTCCAGTCAGTCCTAGTGGTGAATAAATTCCCAGACATATTTCCAGATGAGCTACCTGGTATTCCTCCAGAAAGGTAAATAGATTTTGCAATTGATTTATTACCAGGAACTCAGCCCATATCAATCCCTCCGTATCGTATGGCTCCTACTGAACTCAGAGAATTAAAGGAGCAGCTGAAGGACCTGCTAGATAAGGGTTTTATCAGGCCAAGTACTTCACCGTGGGGTGCGCCAGTTCTATATGTGAGAAAAAAGGATGGCTCGCTTCGCATGTGTATAGATTACCGGCAACTGAATAAATTTACAGTAAAGAATAAGTATCCGCTTCCCAGAATAGATGATTTGTTTGATCAGCTACAAGGGGCCAAATATTTCTCCAAGATTGATTTACGGTCCAAATACCATCAGGTTCGAGTCCGTGAAAGAGACATTCCCAAGACAGCCTTTAGGACTAGATACGGCCACTTTGAATTTCTAGTTATGTCCTTTGGGCTGACGAATGCCCCAGCAGTATTTATGGACCTGATGAACAGTATCTTCAGACCATACCTGGACCTGTTCATGATAGTGTTTATCGACGACATTCTGGTGTATTCTCGCTCAGAGATAGACCACCAAAATCATTTACGGACAGTGCTCCAGATTCTCCGGGACCGTCAGTTGTACGCCAAGTTCTCCAAATGTGAATTCTGGCTGAACTCAGTAGCTTTCTTGGGGCATATTGTGTCGAATGCTAGAATACAGGTAGATACGCAAAAAATAGAAGCAGTCAAAACATGGCCTAGACCTACCACTCCGACTGAAGTCCGCAGTTTTCTGGTATTAGCGGGATATTACAGAAGATTTGTTGAGGGATTCTCCACTATAGCGGCACCTCTGACTAAGCTGACGCAAAAAGCAGTAAAGTTTTAGTGGATAGATGAATATGAGCAGAGTTTCAAAGAATTAAAGGACAGATTAACCTCCGCTCCAGTGTTAGCATTATCTGAAGGTACAGAGGGCTATTTAGTGTATTGTGATGCATCAGGTATTGGGTTGGGTTGTGTGTTGATGCAGCACGGTAAAGTGATTGCGTATGCTTCCAAACAGCTGAGGAAACACGAAAGGAATTATCCTACCCATGACCTGGAGTTAGCCGCAGTGATCCACGCCTTAAAGATATGGAGACATTATTTGTATGGCGTCCATGTGGATATTTTCACAGATCATAAGAGCCTACAGTATATCTTCACTCAGAGGGAGTTGAATTTGTGACAGCGTCGCTGGTTGGAGTTATTGAAAGATTATGACGTGGACATTCTGTATCATCCGGGAAAAGCCAATGTAGTAGCAAATGCTCTCAGACGTAAATCAATGGGAAGTTTGGCGTATTTGCAGCCCGAGAAGAAGGAGTTGGTCAAAGAAATACATCAATTAGCCAGCCTAGCCGTTCGTGTGGCAGAAACATAGGACAACAGAGCGGTAATTCAAAACACCGCTGTGTCATCATTAGTTGAGGAGGTAAAAGAATGGCAATATGAAGATCCTGACTTGGTCCAACTTAAGGGCAGAATTCAGCAAGGGAAAGTGCCAGATTTTCAGATAACTGAGGATGAAGTGCTGCGGTGTAAGGGTCGCCTCTGTGTTCTAGATATTTCAGGGCTCCACCAGCAGATTATGAATGAGGTACATTATGCCCGCTATTCTCTCCACCCAAGAGCGACAAAAATGTACCACGATATCAAGGAAATCTACTGGTGGCCAGGTATGAAAAGGGAAATAGCAGAATTTGTAGCCCAATGTCCTAACTGCCAACAAGTAAAAGCGGAACACCAGAAACCGGGCAGATTGACTCAGGACATAGCTGTGCCTCTGTGGAAATGGGAAGCGGTGAACATGGACTTTGTAGAAGGATTACCCCGTAGCAGACATAGACATGACTCCATTTGGGTAATAGTTGACAGACTGATGAAATCAGCCCACTTCCCACCAGTGAAAGCTACTTTCTCTGCCAAAGATTATGCCGAACTGTATATCAGAGAAATAGTTAGATTACATGGTGTTCCAGTATCTATTATCTCTGACAGAGGAGCACAATTTATAGCTAGATTTTGGTAGTCATTTCAGAGAGGTCTGGGAACGCAGCTTAATTTGAGCACAGCATTCCACCCTCAGACAGATGGGTAGACTGAACGCACTATTCAGACGCTCGTGGACATGCTACGGGCGTGTGTGCTAGATTTTGGAGGTAGCTAGGACGAGCATTTGCCGCTAATTGAGTTTTCTTATAATAATAGCTATCACTCAGCTATCCAGATGGCACCCTTTGAGGCATTGTATGGGCAAAAATGCAGATCGCCAGTTGGCTGGTTTGAAGTGGGAGAGTCAGCGCTAGTTGGGCCAGATATTATTCAACAGTCAGAGGAGAAGGTAAATCTTATCAGAGAACGCCTACTGACTGCACAGAGCCACCAGAAATCGTGTGCTGATGTGCGATGCAGAGACTTGGAATTCAATGTGAATGACTAGGTATTTTTGAAAGTATCTCCGATGAAAGGTGTGATGAGATTCGGTAAGAAAGGTAAGCTCAGCCCGAGGTTCGTTGGGCCTTATCAGATTCGTCGAACAATAGGCCAAGTGGCATATAAGTTGAACTTGCCTCCAGAATTAGAATTCGTTCATCCAGTTTTTCACGTATCTATGCTAAGGAAGAGCATCGGAGACCCATCCAGAGCAGTCCCAGTCCAGGATGTCCAGGTTACGCAAGAGCTGGCCTATGAAGAGGTTCCAGTAGCCATCTTAGGCAGACAGATTCGTAGATTGAGAACGAAAGATATTACTTCTGTCAAGGTGCTGTGGCGTAATAGGAACCGAGAAGAGATGACTTGGGAAGCAGAGGAAGATATGAAAACCAGATATCCTCATTTGTTCCAAGCCTAGTCAAATAACAGGTATGTTAGTATTGTTATTTTATATAGTGCCTTGTAGTATATGTATAAATGAGATAGTCGACTCTAGTCTTTTATGAGATGGATACTATGGTATTGTGTGGAGTACCTATATTGGACTTTTCTGCATTTCAGGTTCTTGAGATATTCCATATTACAGGGGAGACTCTGCCAAAAAGTTTCTAAAAATAAGTTGAGTAAGTCGACAAATCCTATAAATAGAGTTCACATTTGAGGACGAATGTTCTTAAGGGGGGAAAATGTTACACCCCGTAAATTTTCGACATGTGGATGGCCTATTCACATGTTGGTTAAGAGTTTTTGAATGCCATACATGCTAGGAAAAGGCTCGGGGAAAGACCGGATAAGAAATCCGTCGAACCATCGCGGGAGGAGCCGGGGCAGAGCCCCTCCGCGATGGCAACGTGTCACAGAGGGAGGGCCTCCGCGTTGGCTCCATGTCACGGAGGCCCTGTCCAGGCCCAAGTATATAAGCCTCGAAACTTCAGTTTTTTTATTTAAAATTCCTTATAATTTCCAGTGAAAAACAGAGAGTAATCAGAGAGAAGGGGGAACGAAGATCTCCTACTAATATTCATCCGATTACGCCGCCAAACACGGTCCAAACTCAAATTAACTCTAGATATCGAGGTATTAAGCAGTAAGGAGCATTCCTACAGATTTAGTTTCGTGGAATTCGGCCAGAGAATCGTCTTGCTACTGAACTAAGGTAAGTGGAATTGCTCCAAATTAGTGTCAATATACTCATATCCCTAAAGTGAGTATTTCTCCCTTCTGGACTCTCGAGAAATAGCGAGATTTTGACCGTTTTTTGATAAGCCAAAGTTTGGGCTATATATATACTGAAAGTGATGTTTTCTTTTGGAATATTAGTGCATTTAGTTCTAATTGATATATATATGAATGCAGTTGGGAGAAATAGCAGAAATACTGGCTGAACTACGCTAGTTAGTCGGAAACTTCGAAGCAAAGGTATGTAAAGCTAATTCCTTCGCCAAGTTAGTAATCCAGTACAGTAGATAGCGTGAAGTATAGAATAAAGAATTCAGAAGTCGAGAATTGAGTCCAGTATGAGTTTAGCAAGTGTGTTTTGAATCTAGAAAGCATGTTTATAATGTTGTGATATATATGTTCAGAATAAAAGTTAGTAAGGCAATATCAGACTGTCAGATGATATCTCAGATACAGCATAGTCAGTATGAGAATTAGTATAACACAGAAAAGAGTTTAGAATGAGAAATCAGAGTACAGATAGTATTTTCAGTTTAAACATGCTTGCTATATGTGATTATTGTTTGTTGAGACCTGTTTGTGTTATGAGGGCATCCTTTGAGCGTCCTCGCCGCCCCTGGGTTGGTAATTGTGTTGACTCACCTTGAGGGTGGGGATACGCCACTCCAAGGAGTGGTATACCGTCCGTAGTAGGACGAAGATGGGAAGAAGCATTCCCCATATCAGGCTGATCAGCATAGCAGTATAGCTTACCCTATTGTGCGCTTGCGCCTAGGGGGCAGATTACAGATATAGATTACAATTTACAGTACAGGAGTCCTTCGCGCTTAGACACAGTTATTTATATTAGAGGCCATAGCCCGAGCTGGAGACCCAGGGGGCCGGTGGAGGTGCTCCTAGTTATTAGACGAGTGGAGTGATTTATTTTTGGATGGTTTTGACCCGGGTAGGGGTATATAGATTGTGTGTTGGTTGGCACCTTCTGGCTTATGGGAGATGGTATAGGTTCTTGTGTGTTATATATATATGTATATACATGATATCTATTAGTTAATAGACAACAAGTCGCCATGACGACAGGTATGATTCTACCTTACCTTCAGTACAGATAAGCCTATTCCAGATCCTGCTAGTTCAGACAGTTTTAGATACTTCCTGCCATTCAGGATTTATTAGCATTGTTGTTTATGTTCAGTTATGTTCAGTTTGCTTTGCATACTCGGTACCAGTGGTACTGATGCCCGTTTGGGACGCTGCATTACTTGCCTGCAGGTACTCGTAGACGAGGAGCCGATCCCTCGTGATCCTAGCCAGCGCAGAGTCATCAGCTCCTGTCATCCGGAGCTTGATATTTCAGAGGTTTATATCATTTTCTTATTTTGTATAGTATGTCTAGGTCGGGGCCCTGTCCTGACAGATTGTGTATATATCTCCCTGTGGTTAGTTGTGCCGGTCGTGTGGGACCGTGCGTATGTTTAGCTATCTAGTATTGTTGTTTATGTTGGCCGTGTGGGGTCGTATCTAGTTAGTAGTGGTGACCTTGCCGGTCACGTAGTTGTTCAGCATTTGTTATAATGAGTTAGAGATAACTAGACAGCATGGTGGCCTTGTCGGCCCGCATAGGTTTCCCTATATGTGTATGATTCTGGTTAGCTGATATTAAAGTACAGGTGGCTATAGGCCCAGTTGGCCGGAGGCTGTATTTACAGTCGTTATATAGCTCGTCGTTTCCTTGAATCCAGAGTTAGAGCCAGCCAGGCACCAGATGTGCTTAGGCTCAGTAGTCTAGCAGTTCAGGTCCTAAGAGGGCACCAGGTGTCAGTCATACCCCCCCAAGGCGGGGCGTGATAGAACTAATCCTAGTCGTTCATCCCTCTAGATCGAATGGTTAAGAATTAAACCCTATATTATTTCTTTATTTACCATTCAACACCCCAAAACCTAACCATTTCTCATTTCCTCTTACCAAATCTGCCGCAGCCCCTATCTCCTCTCTCCCTCTCATCTCCTTCCAGAAACAGGCGCTGCTAGATCTTTTCGATCGCCCCCTTCGGCCATTAACTTTGGCAAAATACCCCCTTGACCAGAATAGGGAAACAATCACATCCGCTAGATCCTCTCCGCCCTCCATTTTCCATCTCGAGCCGAAACCCTCTCTTCCGTCCACCACTGCTCAAACATAACCGACACCGCCTCTATTCTCTTCTCCGCCACTGCTCCGGCAGGACCTCACAGGTCAGCCGCACCCCCTCGCCTGCTCCTCCACTTTTCCTCCACAAACAGACCCTTTGATCCTCCCTCTTTCTTTCCTCCTTATTTTTTTTCTTCGGCTAGTTTCTCAACCATCGCGAAGCAGCAGATGTAATCTCTGAAATCCAAACACCTCTTTTAGTTTCTGGTTAGTTCCTCGTGGATTTGTTCATGATGGGTTGTTTGATTTGAAAGTCTTCTCTCTTCCGTTGTTCTTGTTTGTATTAAAGTAGATCTAAAAAGAATCTTTTTTATTAGAAATATGCCCTTATATAAATGTTTCGATTATCATTTTTTTTCTCATTTTTGGTTTATCATACATGAAATTCATTAGCTCTACTAAATTTTGCTGGGATTTTATTTGGTTATTTCGGTCTGTATTTTAGTATGTGTATACATATGTATAAATCACAGTTTCGTTGTTCTCTATTGTCCGTTGTGTAAAAGTTCTAATAGTACTATACGTGTTATTGTATGAACTCTCCCGTGTTGAAATGGACTCATACTCTCTTTGTATCTCCTTTAATTGACTATGGGACAAGTTTAGTATTGGACCACACTTGGTAAGTTGTATACTAGTTATGATAATGCTAACTAATGATCGTTCTCTTTTCCTTCTTAAGTTAAGTCATGACAGCTTCGTTCTACTTGACTATTTTTGACAAAATATTTTTTACCGTAGCCTGTGATTTTACAATTTTACGTGTTTAATATAATAATCTTGGTACTTAATCAATTTTGCAAACTTTGACTTGTTCTACGTAATTAATTCAGCCTTCTTATTTAAGGGGAGAGCTTTTCTATGATTCAGGTCTCTCAGCCCCTTATTTTCTTTAGCTAATATTAGCAGTTTTGATATTAGTTTATTATGCTAAATATGGGTACTAATTGAAATATTTATTTTCTTTCATAGAATATTCACCAATAGCTTGGTCATAATTTTAACAGCTTTAATACATCTCTATTTTATGGTAAATCCTGATTTGCTCTAGCGTCTTGATTTTAAACCTCTAGTTGCCTTCTTTAAAATTATGTCTATTTTTTCGAACCATCTTTGAAAATATCGGATAGCCTGCATATTTATTTCCTTTTCTTATCTAAATTGAATGACATATTATGTGTTATTTATGGTAACTAAGAATTCTTTTTTATTGATTGACTCCCTTTAATCGTGCTAACAGTTTGAATATTTGATTTTCCTTTAGGAAAATCGTAGCCTATTTGGTACCTGGTTTGATTCTGTATGTTTTAATAAGGAAAGATTCCCTTGATTGATTATGAAAAATATTTTCTTTCTCCTCTCTTATTCTCTAGCATTTATATCCCTTAGAATATAAGTATGCTCTTTTCATCTTTTCATTCATTCGAATATTTCTATTCAACACAAAAAAAATTATTTTGTCATAAGCAACTCTTTATTCTTCACTCCTCTTTTAATTAATTTTAACTCCTTTATCCCTCCTCAGCGCAAGCATTGCTCGAAATTCACAAGATTCTTGTGAACTTAATGTGTTGAGATTCAGGTCTCAATCATTAAAAAAGCATTTCTTCAACTGCAAATATTTTTTATACTATTTTGCCGGATTTATTCTTAACTGGTTAGTCACCGACTATGAGCTTTAATTAATTTTACAAGTTCAGATATTTGTAATCCTTGTGTAATACTTGTGATTGTTTGACTTATTATTTTCCAATCTTTGAAATACTATAATATTATTGTTTAGTTACTTTTCTATCCATACCTATATCTGCATGTTGCTTGTATCAGTTTAATTTTTTCAGCAGGTATCTTTAAATTATTTTCGAGATCCATCAGAGAGTCGCCGGAACAAGAGAGGACTTGGGAATTAGTTAATTCAATGTTATGTATTTTGTTTATTTATTTACCTATTTTTATCGATCTGTAATAATTATAATAAACTCTAGTAATAGTGAAAAGGGGTTTATGGGAGCGGAAATTGTAATTTATCACTTAGTCTTAGAAACTATGTATATAGAAATGAAATAACAAATCTTACAACAGTTTGCTCTCATATGAATTGTCTATATCTGAGACTCGCCTTGCGAGCTACTGTTTGTGATCTGTCTGTAACTAATGACATACACGCCTAGTTAATTTTAACAAATACTATGCTCATAAGAAATAATCTAGTTAGATCTAAAGTACATCTTCTCAGTGTGACATATTAATTAAGGTCATGCTTATAGGAATTCCATCATTATGACCTTTCAAGATCATTCTTAATCATTGTTGAACATGCTGAATAAATGTCATAGAGGATCATATATTTACATATTCTAGTTGGCATTTATCACATTTATGTGCTAAATGTATGAATATAACATTTGTGCATCAAGAACATGCCTATAGGAGTTATTCTCATATTTAGAAATCATACTTATAGGATTGAGGCCTATTTGAAACCTTTATTTTCTATTTATTTTTTAATTATCATTTGCTTGTTTGATGTAACTACCCTTAAAATCCCTAAGAATTTCAGACCCCAAATCCAAAGTAGTGTCCAAACGCCGCTTAGACATTAGGTTTGGGACATGTAGACATATTGTTAGGGCGTTGGTATTTTCTTTTCCTTAGTACGACTTAGAACTAATAATTAATTAATTAGGTGGATAGTTGGGATATAATAGTCTGTATTCGTTGAATAATACGAGCAATCTTAAATGACTGCGAAGTATTATTTTAGTTCCACGGGATGATCTTGTTAGGTTAAAATAACCCCCCTTTTAAATATAGAACTACATCTGACCTGATTTCCTTTAGGGATATGTAGGCCCCTCTTCAAGGCTCGGTCTAATTCCTCTAAATTTTATTTATTTGTTTTGTTATATTTTTTTTTGCATTTTATAAATTATTAATTTAATTTATGAATTATTGAAATTATAAGATTTTGGTAATATTTATTCAACCATTTTGTCCCTTCATTGTCTGTTTTACCTCTTTATTAGTTGTGGTCTTTAATTTTGTATTCATTCCTGTTATTTTTTATCAATTATTTATATGTTGTATGAAGTAGTTATATTAATAATATTTTCTTTTAGTACATATCATCTCAAATTTCGTTCTTCTCGCTTGTTTGAGAAATCTGTTATTTTAATTACATGATCTTCACATTTTTAAATTTAGTTTAAATTTAAATAAAATAAGTTAAATTAAACCCTCTTTTGTTCACTAGTTAATCCCCCACAAAGTTAATGAATTTGAAAGGGACCCACATTTGTGGACCTCAAAATGTGTCTAATACCTTTCTTTTGAAGTAACTTGAACCCTTACCCGACTCTGGCAGCCTAGGCTAGTTAAGCATACTTTTAGCATAGAATGGTGCCCTAGCGCACCTTAATTCGTTAGGTGGTGACTCTTCCTTTCAATAATTCTAAAAGAGTTGTCACATGTTGAGTCCCGCTTTTCACGAGAAAAATGGGGTGCGACACCAGAATCTTCATTTTTTCCAGGTAAATCTCCTGTTCAATGACTATTGGCTTTACTTATTCTACTATTTTCATGGTGTCATGCCTACATGCATTGTTTTCAGTTAGCCCTACGAGTGGGGAAGGTAGATTTCTTTTTCACGTTCATAGGCTAGTTTGTCGAAGCATGCTACTTATATTTACATTCTCACTTGGTCTTTACTGTTCTTTGCATGTTTCTAACAGGTTTCATGTGGCCATGGGTCAAAATTGAGGGAGGTTGGATAGGCTGTTGGTTCAACTACTTCGAGCCTTTTGGGCTTGAATTTGTGTCCTATCGAGGTGGATAATAGTTGCTAGAACTTGGGCAAGTCCTCCCTTTTCCCGATCTATCGTTAGTTTGGAGAAATATGGAGGTTGAAATTTTAACCTCCATTGATAAGGTCTGAAGGCATGGGGAAGGCGATGTATGTTGCAGCGGAAATTATTCCGTTGCAGCGGTATCGTTATAGCGGACCTCCTTTCTCTATGAAGAATTTTCTACAGCAGACATGTGTCCGCTGCAGCGGTTCACTTGGGCAGTAGTTCCCTTGTGAGCTTTTGATTTTTTTTCTTTTCCTTTCCTCATTCCTATTCTCCTAGTCGTTTGCTCTCTTTTCTAACACATATTCATCAATGTAGGTTTATCCTTATGGCTCATTCCAGCAGCAGTCTCCGCACAAGTGAGTACATCTGATTCATCAATGACCAGTATCAGTTTAGACATAATGAGCAGGCCACGAAAGACTTGCTGCATAAGAGGGCTTTTGTGATGCAGGATGTGGAGTAGAAGGCTCTAGAGTTTTATGCCCTCCTCCATGAGATTGGTTGGGGCATATTGGTGGAGGACCCGAGTAAAGCTAATGAGGCTTGGGTGAGGGAGTTTTATGCCAATCTCCCCACCGTATCTTGGAGCCCGGATGAGCCGGTGGTTTATGTCCGGGGCAGGCAAATCATCTTGACCAATGCTACTATCAATGATGCTTTGGGTCTGCCAAACCCTTCCGAGTCTGAGCTGAAGGATCGTGATGTACCCGAGAATGGGCAGTGTCTAGTGGACACTTTGGTGATGGAGGAATGGAGGGCTACTACAAACTGGGGCATTGCTAGGAAGGGTATTCAGAGTATCCACTTTACAGTGGAGGCCAGAAGGTGGTTCAATCCAGTATCTCGGAGGATCCTTCTGTCCTCTAATGTCAAGGACATGACTTATCATTGGGCATTAGTGGTGGCCACTGTTCTAAGTAGGGTGAGGGTCAATGTGGGGCGCCTAGATTATTGAGGAGTGGAGGTATTTCCACACGAAGACTATCACTGGCCTTCCTTTTCCTTCCCTTATCACCCGGCTATACAAGCGGGCCCGAGTGCACTAGGAATCCCAAGATGTCATCTTGGAATGTGATAGGCCCTTCGTTCCCTTGAGGGTGAAGGGGGCTCCAGGGAGGGGCAGAAAGATGGCGGGGATGACACTTCTAGACCCTTGAGGCCATTTGAGAGGACAGAGGCCGAGATGGAGGCCATGTGGGAACTCCTCGGAGGGTTGTCCAGACCTCCTTCCCCCAATAAGCCTTCTGCTAGTCGACCCTCCACCAGCCGACCCTCCATCTGTCGACCCTCTAGTGCAGCCGCCATCGATTCAGGAGAGATGCAGAGGATGATTGCTTCCCTAGCCCAGGTCCATGTTGAGCTCTGAGAGGACTTGGAGCAGGAGAGAAGGAGATAGTGCTTTCGGGACAAGTTGATCGTCCGGATGTGGAAGGGGATAAAGAAGATTCTGAAGATCCTAGCCCGTAGAGAAAGGCCTCCACAGTTAACCCAATAGCATCTGCCCAAGTTCTCCTTCCTAAAACGGTTCGATGAGGGAGAAGACAAGGACATAAGCAGTGGCAGCAACGAGCCCTCCAGCTAGAGGGTCGTAGTCTCTCCCCCCTATTTTTAGCTTTATAATTGTTTGTTAGGTATCCCCCTTTTGGGACTTGTCATACAATTATAATTTCTTTCTTTTCTGGTTTTTGTTGTTGGATGATAATATCATTTCTACCTTAGTGTACGGATGCCCGTTTGGTATCCTCAGACATTAGTCGTGTTGGCCCTCTTTATGATATCGTAGTAGTTTACTTATACTCGCATTGCTTATTCGTTTTTCACTAGGTGCTATTTGTTATCTATTGTTCATAACATGGGGTACTGAATTCTGAAATCCGTCATTCTGCTTGACTCATCCGCTGTAGCGAGTTCGTAGCAGCAAAAATTGCTAAGCCGAACAAATCTACAACAAGATTCCTTTCATCTCTCTGGTCAAGTCAAGTCAACTCCCCTACTAATCTTATCACTGGTTTTCACAAATCACTCTTAGGCAGATACCAATTAGGCCTATCAAGTACCAATTGGAATCTTCCAGATACCAATTGGACTCAACTCGGGCGATCGACACAATCGAACAGCACGATGGGAAAGAAATAAATTTGACTTCGTAAATACCTTATAGCTTTCCGAAGATTATATGTGGATGTCTACACACCAATCCGCATGAGTCTACTCGACATTGCTCTTGTACTTGTAGACTGATAACCTAGATGCTCTGATACCAACTTGTCACGGCCCAAATGAATAGGCCGTGTGGGAACCTACATCAACTCTACTCGATAGGAGAACCCTTACAACATTACTATTAATATACGAGAAAAAAATTTCAAAAATTTCCTTTACTTCTCATTAATTGATAAAATTCTCAAGCAAAATAACATTACAAGATTTTTCTAACATGACTCTTCCAAGATCTAGTCTAGACAGGTACAAAAGCTCTATTTGAATACTTGACAAACAAAATGACCCAGTTTCGTCTGGAAAGAAGAACACTGAAGCTGGTGCTAACTACTCCATGTCAATCAAGGAACTTCAACCTGCCATAACCTACACCAGAAAGTTGTAACAAGGTAGTATCAGTACACCACACGTACTGGTAGGCATCATCGGCCAACTAGGTTTAGTTAACACAACAACATAATAATCAATATACAATTAATATCAATAAATGTAAAGATCATCCCACTCCTAAACCTCACACTAGGTGTAACGGCTACATTCACGTTCTTAAGTCTCATCAAAGTTCAAGCAATGCTTTTACGAACCTATTCATTGTTAAAGTCCTTCAATCTGTCTTCCTTCATTTCCGCTGCAGCGAGTACTCTGATCGCCACAGCAGTCCCGCTACCACAACTATTTGTCCGCCGCAGCAATATACCCAATAGTCAGTACCCGATTTTTTCCTGATCTAGTTATGTCTATTCCTGCTATAAAACTCCGTAGCACCACTATCTCTCTTATCATATCCCAAGGACTAACCAAGTCCACTTCTACCATTTATTAACCTATTCAATTATCTATAGGATTTTCCAACCCTTTTTAGTGAGGTACATCAAATAATAAAGTCTACTCACTATCTCACAGTAATGCACTATCTTTTGTTAAAACCCATCATTCTATCTTTTGTAGCCCACAAAATCAATTTAAACAAGACAAGCAATCACAAATACGGATTAACTAACTAAAGTACACACAAAAATCATCAAAACATAATGAGGGAGTCAATTTTCCCAAATATTAATGTACATGCACATACCTGGCTTCATACCATGAAAATGTCATTATATATCATACTTGAACTGTGTAGCCATATACGGTATTCCACATCTATTTTTCATCTCAAACCCGATTCATGTTGGTATACTCTGTATCACACTTGTATATCTAGTACCTTTTTGTATATGCAGTCGTATGTATATTAAACCTTGCCCGCATAATATCTGTCTCATAATCATACGATTGATGATATGCCGGGCACACACCTCCGTCATATCACTGTACACATATGTTAGAGGGTCTTATGTTTCCCCTTCCAGTAATGACCTATAGGGGACTCTAGGAATCCATGTACTATACATCCAGCCGTATGAAACATTCATCATACCTATCTGTGTCCTCACTCGTACACCTAGCCACATGGTCCTTTAGCCATACTTGTCTGTGTACTCACTCATACCGCTCGCCCGAATGCTTACCTTGGGCACGAGTCACTCATGTATCCAATCCTTATTTGGAATCTGATTGTATTAACCTATTCATATGAGTTATTTACCTTCGGTTGTAGGCCTCTCATTTACCATCATATCAATGACTTTCCTTTCGTATTATATGTCTTCTCATTCATGCATTCATCTGATGCCAATTCTCTCCTCAATCTCGGGATGCACATTGTAACACAACACGTAACAAATCATCACACAATAAGAATTACACATTCACCGTGATAAGTACAGTCAGACGAATTTAAATCAATCTTGTGTCCAAAAAATAGTAATAACAGTTATTTTAGCACCTTATAAGACTTCCATTCATGAATTCGAAAGAGAGTACTTGGGTTCTCCCAATAACTAAAAGTGTAGCATGCCTGAATCTAATTGGGGTTCGCGTTGGTAGAGGAACTGGATGGGAAAAAAGAGGGATTCTAGTTGTAAGATATCTAATGAAACTGACTTGGCCCGATCACTGGTTTGGGCTCCACTGCAGCGGCATTACTGTTGTTACAGCAGTCTCACTACAGTGGTATACCACCTGTTGTAGTGGTACTGCTGGTAGTAATGCGAATAGTATTTATTCTAGTTTATTCAGCATTTCGCCTCGTTATACTCACATAATGAAAACAACGTCACATCAAGATCACTTCAACAATTACTTGCCACAGTGTCACCATTAATGCTAACAATAATTATCAATCCAGACAACATGATACCAACCACAACACATTCAAGTCGTTACATAGGGGATTACAATCCTACATCACTCGCTTCGAATCACACTCGAACATAGTTATAATTTATTAATCAGTCCTTTAATTTCATCTCCTAAACATGGTCTACGTGATTACTTGTCCAAGATTCCAATTCAAAAAGAAGAATTTCATAATTTATTCCTAGGAATATTTCATATGACAACAGCTAAAGTTAATCTACTCACCAATGTTGATTTAACGTATATCCTAGAACATGAACCCATTTATTGGTTGAAATATCTACCCTAGGGATTCACCTTATTGTGGGATTTCAACACCCCTCTTCTAATCCGCTCAGTCTTTGATTTTCACCAATTCCAAATTAACAGATAATAACATGGTTAAAGTACCATTCTTCTTATCGAGAGCATATAAACCATATGCACGTATATGTTTAGCTAATCAAAGTCTAACGCAAGAGCAAGTAAACCATAGCCTACTTCGGGTGCCAAGTTATCGTCCAGACGTTCCCAACTGTGAGACTTCATCATTTTCTTGGGCTCTAGCAGGAGTTTCTAGCTATGGAGGATAAAATCTACCTCCTAGCTCTTCTCCTTGTTCCAAAAGTCTGTTTTCTATTTCTGGGCATCTTTATTAATTCCTTTTTGAGGGACTAGGTTTAAAAATCCAAATCAGAACAGAATTGGGGAGTTTCTGGTCCGCATCCTCCGCTATAGCGGACACCCTTGCCGCTGCAGCGGTTTCGCTGTGCCAAAAATAGTCTCGCCGGAGTAGGCACCCTCGTGGGTCCACCCGATTGTGACTAAGCCCATTCGGATTTACTCTCTGTGCGCCCTTCATCTCTCAGGGATTTATCTAAAATTTTTAAAAATTTAGATTTACTCATTTTTATGTGGTTGGAAAGCTATAACGGCCAGGCAGGTCGTTACATAATGGAATTATTATTTATAAAATATCATATTTTGTTATTTTACTAAATCGAAATGAACACTTGAGTTATAATTATCAAAAAGATATTTTTTTACAGTTAAAAGCTCAATAAAAAAAATACAAAAGAAATAGTTTCTTTCAAAGAAATAATACAATTTTTTGTTATATATAAATATCACATTTGCTGTATATTTGAGTTATAAAATTATCAAAAAGATAATTTATAGTTAAAAGCATGACATAAAATAACTTATTTGAGATTTTTTAAAATTACAAAGCAAAGGTGAAAAATAGTTTATTTAAAGAAAAGATGAAAACTGAATAAGAAGTAGGATCTATGGGAAGTGATTCAATGGTTGTTGGCTAATTTGCTTATTTAATAGATTTAAAATTATTTTTTTTACCCTTGGTCATCTTCCTCTTCATGCTTCTATATAATAGATAGAAATTAGATAACTAGATAATTTAAAGCCCATGCACAAGCCCAATATAAATAATTACAAATTTTACATTAATTTTGTATACAGAAAACTAATAATTTTACTACTGTTTTGTCTATTTTTGAAAAAATTAAAAGATTATAGAAATATTTTATAGCATTTTGATCGATAATTTTCATTTGTTCCAATCCAAATTTTAGCAAAAAAATACGATAATAAAATAATTTAACTCAAAAATATTTTCAAGAGTTGGTGATAACAATTAAGGAACATTCATTTTTTAAGTTATAAAATACTTAGGATCTAATATTTAATTTACATTTTACTATCACAATAGAATAAGTTTATTCGAATTCATAAATAATTTATTTGTTAGATTTAATTAAATTAGATAATAGTCAAGAGCCTTTATTTTATAATTTGTTCTTATTAACATCAATTGGTCATGTAATTTCATATAATAATTATGCATTTGTTATTTTTGTCATTTTTTAGAACAGTAATTTATAACTAATTAGTCTTATTTACCAAGAAAATAAGTATTTGCAAGAAAATCAAGATTCATTTACTTCCTTCATTACTAATAAGTTATATGTTCCAAATATGATCTAGGTGATAGTTTGTGCTCTGTATTCAAAATTTTATTTTATTAATTATTTGTCATGACCCAAATGGTCATAATTGGAACCCACACTAACCCCCCGGTGGGCGAACCAACGATTCCCAACAACTACTTCATCAGCAACCATACAAGAAGGAATAACAAAGAAATAAAATTAAAAGAACTATCCGCAATTTGTAATAACCAACAAAATCTACACACAAAAAAAAACAACACAATCTTTCTCAGAATCTGAAAGTCATTGCACTTTTACATCAAGCTACAAGTCTAAGAAATTATAACAAAAGAGAAATAAAAATGACAATGTACGGAGGAGGGACATCTTTGCAAAGGGAGTAAATCATCCCATTTTGCGCAGCTCACCTTTCAGAGAAATTGCTGCTGACTAAAGGTGGGGACGAGAAGAGCTTCTTGGATCATATTCTGCACTCAGAAAAAAAGTGCAGGAGTAGGGTCAGTACAAATACGATACTGGTAGGCATCATTGGTCGACCTTACATAATAACATATAATAAAGGCAATAATAATATACAATCAATCTCAACATCAAACATAAAAACACCAACTTATCAAGTACACTGGCTCTGCACAAGTGACAACCAGTCTGCTCACTGGATTAGGCTTTTCGCTGCAGCGGTCTCACCACAGCAGAATAAGTCCCGTTGTAGAAGTATTGCTCGAGGAAGTAACTCGACTTAGTTGCACCTTCTTTAGCTCCTAGTTCTTAATAGTTCACACTCTTTATGTTTCAGTTAGATATAACACAAGTTTTGACATAAATAATAACAACCCATCTCAACATGCAGTTTAGAACATTTCATCATAGAAACATCAACTCAGCATCTTTAGTCATTACACTGTAACACACTTAGGATCGTTTCCCACTTCTCTCGATTTATTACAATTACAGGATCATCAATTACACTCATCCACTTAGCACATACTAAATCCAAAACTTTCACAAGATACACACACAACATAATATAGAATTAATGGTGACATGTCGGGCACACGTCTCCACCATTTCACTATAAATACTCCTTCCTGAAAGTCAATATACGCACATGCTAGAGAGTCTTATTTATGCCTTTCCAGTTATGACCTGCAGGAAACTCTAGAAATCTATGTACTGTACCAGCGTGGTACTCGCTCCCACTCATATTCTCATCCAGATGCTCCCCTCAAACATAAGCCACTCAACCAATATCGCTCGCCCGAATGCTCCCCTCGGGCACGAGCTTCTCATCTTAGGATATTGTTACTATCCTTAATCATTCTCATCAAGTGAATACATCAAGATGCATTATTTAAACATAGAGGAGTTTACAATCTACTCCTCTAAGTAAACAATTACAAACCAACAAAACATCTCATTAACAGGGTATTATATCCTTACTTAACACTTAACACAGTTGTCACAACCCGAACATAGGTCCGGATCAAGAGACGGGACAAGAAACCCCGAGGAACTCCAAGTCGACCCATGACATGAAAATACATCTAACTCAATCACGAAAATAATAGATCAACATGATGAACTTAGCGGAAGTATGAAATAAGCATAACATAAAAAATACACACGATTTGAAGCTGATTACATTCTTTTATCTGAAAAACCTCTAAGTCTGATGAGTTGATGGGACAAGACCCCAACTAACTCACTAAAGCTGGAAACTGAAAATACTCAATCATAACCGAAATAAAGAGGGGCCCCCAACAGATGAGGACTCACCAATAGGGACTGATGTGAACTCCAAAAGCTGACTAGTGGCGGGGCTGAGTCTGAAGATAAGAGCCTGTATCATCAAACGATACAACATATAGTATGCAATTAGTACGTGGAATGTACTGAGTATGCAAGGTAAGCAAAACTGCTTCAACTAGTAAAATCATTTAAAATATGCATAATATAAAACATGATCAAGATAAGAATATGAGAGTAGGGCTTGCATGCTATTTTCTGAAATCATGATCTCAACATAACATAACATCATCACTGAATCGAATGACCCAAAGATTAAATATGATAATCATAAGTAAAACTGAACATTGAGTCAAACCTCTTTTAAAACATTTATATAAATGTATATATCATGTGTAATAAACATGAATGACTGAAATCATGAGGAACAATGGGAGACTCGTCATATAACTGATATACCACGATAGAGCTTGCGTGGTCCTAACTTGTCACACTCAAGTGGGTAGATCCATCCAAAGCCTTGTCAGGGCTAAGGACAATACCATGATATAGATATTAAGCTCGAGGCCTGATCGGGGCAGGAGATAGCTCACAACGGAGGTCCCAACAAATATATATATATATATATATATATAAGTAATAGACTACGTTGGCAAGTAGTTCTGAGCTATAGGGTGATCAATCCTTAGCCTACTCGGTGCTAGATACTACTCCCAAAAACATGCATATGCTCTCTATCATTTTTCAATGAAGCTCACCATTGTTTATTGATGAAGCTCAATAATCAAATACATCTCAAATCAGAAATCATATATGAGAAGCTTTAGCTCAAACCATACCACAAGCTGAAAATAATTGGGAGTCTTCGCTCCAAAACCATGTGGTAAGCTTAATTCAGGAAATCATAAATCATACTTTAACATGCTTGGAAATACTCAATTCACTTGAAAACATGACTATAAACATGGGTAACTTGAAAATGTGCTTTTCATCAATAATATCTCATCATAATTGAATATTCATCATAAATCTCAATTTTCATGAATTTCTCATACATGGACATTTTAATTTATAAAGCTTGAAATGTGATTTTAATAGAAAACAATGTAAAACTTGCCCATGAATCATAATTCACTACTAGAAACATATTTAAATCATATCCATGTAGAGAATTAGGAATTCCATGCATTGGGTTAAAACCCCATGGAATCTATATAGGAATTTTTATGATTTAGAAGAGATTGGGCATGGGTGTGAACGGATACCCATTCATAACCCTACGTACCTGGGGAAGATCTGATTTTACCACTCCTTGATTGCCCAATCAAAGATTGAAAGAAAACTTGTTGAAAACCTACACTTGATCACCTCTTAATCTTTCAATTTGCATGCATGGATGTGAATGAGCCTAGGATAGATTTTCTCCTCATAAAAAACTGCATTTCAAGCCTTAAACGACATAGTTTAGGACCTTAGGACTTAGAATGACAAAAATACCCTTAATGAATTTTCTGAAAATTCTGCACTGTCAGTGACCATGATCGATCCTATGGGTTGTAACTGTATCCATTGCCAATTCTTAACTTCTCATATTTTAATATCATGACTCGACATGACGAGTCATTACAAAAAACAACGGTCCGTTGAATCCTCCCGTTACTTCCCCCTGACGACTTGCACCTAGACTTTCCCACGAGCCACACACAACTCATGCCTACTTTCAATGAGTCGTGGTTTCCATTCGTCACCTCAACTAGAGATTTCCTACTCCTTCCCACGGTTACTTACCATGATCCGTTGTTACTCACAATGAGTGTTCTACAACTCGTTACTTCCTCCTAGACTAAGGACCAGTCTCACCACGACCACAAACAATGACTCATAACATCACACCGCGGGTCATTCCTTAACCCGTTACTCTCAACTTCGACCCTGCAGTACCTCACCATGAACACCTCCTACGAATCATTGGTGGAACCAACAATCCGTACCTTGACCCGTTCTGTGATAAATTTCCAGATTTCTGCCACTTCCATTTTAACATCCCAAGTCTAATCATGGTCACTTTTGGGGTATTACAATATCTCCCCCTTGGGAACATTCATCCTCGAATGTGGGAAAACATACAGAAATAGAGAAATGCAATCATCATACTCAATTACTGATCATACAAGCTAAAACTGACTGAAGGACTAACTCCGATTTAAACTACATGGACGAACTAAATTAATGAATCATGCATACATCCATATACATGAATAAAATTGGGGCGCATGAACTGAACATGAAACTGAATAAAAGTTTATGGTAAAAACTAATACCTCAAGCTGGAACTGAGCCGATAGAGAATAAATGTGGGTATCTAACCATCATGTATGCTTTGGCTTCCCACATAGCTCCCTCAACATGCTGATTCCTCCATAAAACTTTAACTGAAGCTACTTGTTTCTTAGCCTTCGAACCTGACGATCCAGTATTTCTACTAGAGCCTCTTCATAACTAAGGCTATCATTCACACCGACACTGTCCACCGGAACAACTAGAGCTAGATTACCCAAACACTTCTTTAAGAGCAATACATGGAAAATAGAATGCACGAAAGCTAATTCTAAAGGAAACTCCAATTCATATGCCAATTTGCTAACCCACTTCACAATCCGATAGGGGCCAACATAACGAAGACTGAGTTTTCCTTTCTTTTCAAACCTCATCACTCCCTTCATGGGAGACACCTTTAGGAACACCCAATCATCAACGTCGAACTCTAGTTCTCTTCTTATCACATCGACATAGGACTTTTGGCACACTCTGAGCTATTTTCAACCTATCCCGTATGAGTTGCACTTTCTCCATGGCCTCATGAACTGATTCTAGTCCTATCATCACAGCTTCACCACTTCAAACCAATCAATATGCTATCTACATCTCCGCCCATATAGAGCCTCAAACGGGGCCATCTGAATGCTGGAATGGTAGCTATTATTGTATGCAAACTCGATAAGAGGCAAATGATCATCCCAACTACCTTTGAAGTCAATCACATATGTTGTGAATATGACCTCGAGAGTTTGAACTATCTGCTCTACTTGACCATCCTTCTATAGGTGAAATGTTGTGCTAAGCTTAACCTGAGTACCCAGTCCTTTTTGGAATGACCTCCAAAACTGAGAGGTAAACTGAGTACTTATGTCTAATATGATAGACAAGGGCACTCCATGCAACCGCACTAGCTCTGAATATATAGTTTTTCATAAACCTCCGCCGAATTCGTGGTTTTGACTGGTAGAAAATGAGCAGCTTTGGTCAACCTGTCTACAACAACCCAAATGGAGTCATATTGCTGGCAAGTGCGAGGCAACCCTGTGATGAAGTCCATATTGATTTCTTCCCACTTCCAGGTAGGAATACTGATATCCTGAAGCACACCTCCCGTTCTCTGATGCTCAACCTTCACTTGCTGACAATTTGGGCACTTAGCTACAAATTCTACTATGTCTTTCTTCATGCCATTCCACCAATAGACACGGTCACAGTACATCTTGGTGGCACCTGGATGAATTGAATATCTAAAACTATGAGCCTCATGCAACATCCAGTTTCTCAAATCATCAACATCCGAAACACACAAGTGACCCTGATATTGAAGCACATCATCTCCCCCTTTAGAGAAGACCTCTACCTTCTGATTCTGGATGGCTTCCTTTAACTTTACGAAAATGGGATCCTTGCCTTGTCTAGCTTTTACATTAGTCACCAAGGATTATTCTAACCCATTCTGAAAAATAATGCCTCCATCGGTCAAGCCAACCAACCGAACTCCCAACCTTGCAAGTCGATGCACATCCTTCATCAGCTCCTTTCTCCTCTCATCCACATGAGACACACTCTCCATAGAGAGTCTACTAAGTACGTCTTCTACTACATTAGCCTTTCCTGGATGATAATGTACACTCATATCATAGTCCTTGAGTAGCTCCAACCACCTCTTTTGATGAAGATTGAGATCCTTCTGAGTAAACACATATTGTAGACTCTTATGGTCCGTAAACACATCTACATGGACCTCATACAAATAATGCCTCCCTATATTCAATGCGAATACCACCGCCACCAATTCAAGATCATATTTCGAGTAATTCATCTCATGAACTTTCAGCTGTCTGGAGGCATATGCTCTAACTTTGTCATGCTGCATCAATAAGCAACCAAGTCTGATCCTTGAAGCATCGCAATACACTACAAACCCATCAGTACCCTTCGGTAGAGTTAACACGGTGCTAAGGTAAATCTAGTCTTCAACTCCTAAAAGCTTCTCTCACAAGCCTCTGACCATTGGAACTTCACTTTATTTTGGGTCGATTCAATCAATGGTGCTGCAATGGATGAAAAGCCCTAAACAAGCCTTCGATAGTATCCATCTAAGCCCAAAAAGCTCTGAATATCCGAAGGAATCACCGGTCTAGGCCAATTTTTCACTGCTTTTATTTTCTGAGAATCCACCTTTATGCCCTCACTTGACACCACATGGCCCAAAAATGCCACTGACTTCAACCAAAACTCGCACTTGCTGAATTTAGCATATAGCTAGCGATCATTGAGAGTCTGTAGCACCACCCTCAAATAAGCGGCATGCTCCTCGTCGCTCCGAGAGTATATCAAGATGTCATTAATAAACACAATCACGAACATATCCAAGTATGGCTTGAACACCTTATTCATCAAGTCCATAAAAGTTGTAGGGGAATTCGTTAGTCAAAAAGACATAACTACAAACTCATAATGACCATACCGCGTCATGAAGGCTGTCTTCAGGATCTCACTCTCCCGCACCCTGAGCTGATGGTACCCGAATTTGAGATCTATATTTGAAAAGCACTTGGCGCCCTGAAGCTAGTCAAAAAAAATCATCAATCCTTGGTAGAGGATACTTGTTCTTGACGGTGACCTTGTTCAATTGCCAATAATCAATACGCATACGAAGAAAACCATCTTTCTTTTAGACAAAGAGAACTGGTGCACCCCATGGGGACTTTCTCAATCTACTAAAATCCTTATCCAAAAGTTCCTTCAACTATTTCTTCAACTCTTTTAGCTCGGCTGGAGCCATTCTATTGGCAGGAATAGATATAGGCTACGTATTGAGAAGAAGGTCAATACCAAAATCAATCTCCCGCTCAGGAGAGATTCTTTGAATATCATGATGAAGGGCATACTAATGAAGTTGTGCTAAATGAATGAGTTGTCCGCACTTTATAGACATATTTTCCCCGTACTTTACTATGTTTTGAGAACAAATTATGTGTGTTTGCATGTGTTTATGTTACATATTTGTGAAAATTAGCTAACATATGTGATTAGATATTTTCAGGGCTAAAAAGGATGGATTTGAATATATTTAAGGCTTATGGAATGAAGATGAAAAGAAGCTAAATTCGTGGGCAAAGGTTGAGTTTGGAAGATGCGGAAACAGTGTACCTGATGGGTTGAGAGAATGACTCATTACGTCTGGTAATGAGTCGTGAAGTCAGTCATGGAGACTGAGAAGAGAAATTTGGAGAAAAATCCAGTGAAGTTAACGGAAGACATCACGAATCGTCAGGTGTTGGCATGACTCATTGTGAGAGCACTGGTAGGAATCTTCAGGTGCACTGGAATTTTGGAGAGTTAGACCATGAGGGGCCTAATGACTCGTGCCCATGAACAACGAGTCATTAGGTGACCCCTTGCCACAACCAGCTATGCGGCAAGGCTTCCAAAACGGGAAAAAAGTAGATTTCCTACTTCAACTAGGAAAAGAAAAATTAAATCCCAAGCCAAATTCATCAAGGAATGAGGAAAGCATCTAACTACTATAAATACCCTTTATTTTCATGTAATAGCTATCAAGATTTAGATCAAGTTTCAAGTTCAAAAGTCTTCAATTAGGAGTAGAGTTTTAAGTCTCTAGTTTTTAGATACAAGTTTGGTGTCTTAAGTTTGGAACTTCAAGACAATTGTTGAATTGTTCTTCTTTATTGTTGCAATAATCAAGTGAGTTTCTTCCTATCAACGGTGTAAGTATTAATTTTTGTTTTTATTTATGAAATCTATTAATTTACTTATAAACATGATAGGCTAAAACCACCACAACTAAGGTTGTGGGAACCATGACGAATTAACACACATAGTTAAAACACTTAGTGATTCTTGAATAGGGTTTTATGCATGTATTGTTTTTCCCTTTGTTTTTATTGATTCTTGACGGTATTAAATGTTAGGACTTGCCTTAATCTTACTTACCGGATCAAGAAATTAAAGAATGGGAAAAGGGATTAACAACGGAGATTTGAGGCTACCAACCCTCATCTAATAGCTTGAACTTGTTGGGGGATAGCTAATCTGATGTTAAGGGTAAGGGTCAACTAAAGTACACTCGTAGAAGGACAAAGTTTCGTGGTGAAAATCATCTAAATAGGGGACCAACCATTTAGGTGAAACTAACTTACCAATATTGCATGCTAAGCACCGGAATAGATCAATAGTATAAAACGCCTTGTGGTTATGAAATCAGGGGAACACTTACCCTAGTTAGTTGCATTAATTTGGAAACAACAAATAATTTCTTGACATTGTTATTTATTACTTTTACAAATTCCCCCCTCTTAGGAAATAATTTGTGTTTGAGCATTATCAACAAGTGGCGCCATTGCCGAGGAATACAGTTTAGGATTAGATTATTTGCGTGTGTTTAACTTTTAATCTTTATTTTCAATTTTTTGTTTTTTCTTCTATTTTCTGACGTGTCACAGGGCGGCGCGGTAAAACAAGCGGACAAGATGTGACCACGGTCTCAACAGGTATCCTGATGAAGTCTGAGTAATCAAGATACCTGTGTCGTGCCGCGATGTTAAATAAGGCGCTACTTGGGAGGCAACCCAAGATAAATTTTTCGTTTTTATGTGTTTGTTCAAGTATGCAGGTGATAGCTCATAATTTTAGACAAAACACTCTAGGAATGAAATACATAGATGGGGGAAGTTGTTCTTACCCCCACAGATGACGAAGAATAGAGGCCCAGGGAGTTATTCTTTCACTCTATTACTTTATACTTATTTGTTTTAGCACTGGGGACAGTGCAACCAATTAAGTGTGGGGTGGGAGAAGTGAACTTCATACTACCATGCATTCTTTAATTGCTAAATTTGCACATGGTAGTCCTAGTTTTTTTTAGATTTATGATCTATCTTGCATGCTTGTTTGTGTGTAGTAGGTTAGTTTTACTTTATTTTGGGTTCCCCGGTTTTTGTTTTCGGTACTTTTCCAGTGGATAGTCCCTTAGAACCAACTAGAGAGTCTAGATTTTTTTTTATTCATTGAGTCATGACTTTGACCGATGATGGATGGATGACGACCGTCTTAAGGGTAAATTAGTCATTAGGAAGAACAAGACTTGAGCCTTACGAATGCTAGGTTCTACACTTTAGGTATCATTGAGACTCTATTAAATTCACGCAAAAATGCATGAAAAAGGTAGAAACACTTAGTCTTTTGGTACTTGACTCTTGTACTTGAAAAAATGGGCTTAATTATGTTATGCATGAAATATGAATATATGTGTTTATGTGATCTTGATTTCCATTGTTAAACCATTTTATGCCATTGTGTGAGTAAGGAATTTTTGATATACTCCATGCTTGTAAATTGATATCTAGAACTTGCCCGGTTCAAAACGAAATAAGAATGATGGATTTAGGAAGTGATATAGGCACTTCTTTGGTAATCCTATTTTTATCCTATTTTACCTACCTTGATTGTAATTTTCCTAGTTAGTCATGTTGAACCTTAGCCTATTCTTTTGATAGCCATATTATAAGATTGAACCTTTTTTGTTCTATTAACTTATATTTGATCCAAATGACTCCTAGAGCACTTTAATGAAAAATATTTTGTAGGAAAGGAGCATAAATTGGAGAAGTGAAGGGAAAAGCTAAAAAGTATGGTGAATTGGAAGAAAAGAAAAAGGTAAAATTTGGCTAAATAAGGAGGGTGATTTTTAGTGGGAAAACAAAAAGAAGAAAGTGCTTTCAAAAAAAATTAAAGATGAAAAAAATTATGATTTACCGATTAACCGTACCCATTTGTTTACAATGAACCTGTTTTGCCCAGGTCCCCCCTTGGATATTGTGAACCTCAACATAATAAAAATGCTTAAGTTGAGGGTGGCTAGAGTAGGGGTGCGTAAAGAGTGGGAATGGAAGAACAAAAAAAATGTGTGTGAAAGAGCTCAATAATGAAAAGAAAAATCCCCACTAGTCACCTAAGTTGAAAATTGAAAAATAAGGAGGTATAAGGAGAAAAATTTGGAAATTGAAGAATGAGGTAAAAATCAAAGTGTTGTGAAGTATTAAAGTGCTTAGGGAGCTTAGTCACTATCTTGGTCAAATAGTTCTTACCCGTCCCTTAGCCTACATTACAACCAAAATTAAAGTCCTAATTGATCCTTGATTCATAATTCTATATTAGTGGAGTATTACACTAAGGGAAAGCCTATGGGTCTTCGTTTGCATGTATGTTGAGTTCTTTTGTGAGAGTGAGCGGAAATTATTTTATTTATGCCCAAGTTAATCTTATTCTAAATCTTGTGTGAAACGGGGATCTCTCCAAATTGTGAGGGGAACAATGGTAAGACTTTGGTTTAATCTTGATTGTTAAATTACATATAATTCATGTTGGTCCAAAATATGTCTTGATGAGTTAGTTTTCAAAAGCTAAGTGATTTCGAACTCTGACATCTTAATGTTGAACCTATATGCATGCGAGTGAGTTATTTGAGCTTCATTGATTTGTCTCATGATCCTAAGTGTAAGAAGACCTATTCGTAGGATGAATATTGTGCTTAATTATTAGAAGGGAAGTAGTAGATTGTTCGAGGACAGTTTAAGTGTGGGGTGTTCATGAAGGGCGTACTCACGCACTTCATAGACATATTTTCCCGTACTTTACTATGTTTTGAGAACAAATTATGTGTGTTTGCATGTGTTTATATTATATATTTGTGAAAATTAGCTAACACATGTGATTATATATTTTTAGGGCTAAAAAGGATGGAATTGAATGTATTTAAGGCTTATGGAATGAAGACCAAAAGAACCTGAAGTCGTGGGCAAAGGTTGAGTTTAAAAGATGCAAAAATAGTGTACCTGACGGGTTGAGGGAACGACTCGCTACGTCTAGTAATGAGTCGTGAAGTCAGTCGTGGAGATTGAGAAGACAAATTTTGAGAAAAATCTAGTGAAGGTAACGGAAGACATCACGAATAGTCAGGTGTTGACACGACTCATTGTGAGAGCACTCGTAGGAATCATCAGGTGCACTGGAATTTTGGAGAGTTAGACCATGAGGGGACTAATGACTCGTGCCCATAAACAACGAGTCGTTAGGTGACCCGTTGCCACAACCGGTGACGCGACAAGGCTTCCAAAATGGGAAAAAAATGGATTTCCTACTTCAACTAGGAAAAGAAAAATTAAATCTCAAGCCAAATTCATCAAGGAATGAAGAGAGCATCTAACTACTATAAATACCCTTTATTTTTATGTAATAGCTATCAAGATTTAGATCAAGTTTCAAGTTCAAAAGTCTTCAAGTAGGATTAGAGTTTTAAGTCTCAAGTTTTTAGATACAAGTTTGGTGTCTTACGTTTGGAACTTCAAGACTATTGTTGAATTGTTCTTCTTTATTATTGCAATAATCAAGTGAGTTCTTCCTATCAACGTTGTACGTATTAATTTTTCCTTTTACTTATGAAATCTATTAATTTACTTATAAACATGATACGCTAAAACCACCACAATTAAGGTTGTGGGAACCATGACAAATTAACACACATAGGTAAAAATATTTAGTGATTCTTGAACGGGGTTTTATGCATGTATTATTTTTTCCTTCATTTTGATTGATTCTTGACGGTTGCAAACATTAGGACTTGCCTTATTCTTACTTACTGGGTCAAGGAATTAAAGAATGGGAAAAGGGATTAACAACGGAGATTTGAGGCTACCAACCCACATCTAATAGCTTGAACTTGTCCAGGGATAACTAATCTGATATTAAGGGTAAGGGTCAACTAAAGTACACCCGTAGAAGGACAAAGTTGCATGGTGAAAATCATCTAAATAGGGGACCAACCATTTAGGTGAACCTAACTTACCAATATTGCATGCTAAGCACTGAAATAGATCACTAGTATAAAATGACCTGTGGTTATGAAATCATGGGAAACACTTGCCCTAGTTAGTTGCATTAATTTGGAAACAGCAAACAATTTCTTGACATTGTTATTTATTACTTTTACAAATTCCCCTCTCTTAGAAAATAATTAACTAAAAAGCTTAAGTACTAGCATTCTTCTATATCCTTTCGTATTCTCTGTGGGATCGACCCCAACCTCTAGTTGGGTTCTTTATTAACAACGTCTACTTCATACTTTGTTAAGAAGTGTGAGTTTGAGCGTTATTAGATCATAGGGAAGACTTCTGGATACTCACATACTACTGGGACTGACTGGATAGTCGGGGTCACGGACATCGCATCCTGTTCGGTCTGTTTCGCAACTACACGCAAGTGTACATGGTCGAACAAGTAGTAAAATGGCTAAAGTAAGCCAAGTATCGATCCCACAGGGACTGAACCAAGGTATTAATCGAATTAATTGTTAATAAACTCTAACTCTAAAAATGCAGACAACAATTTAAAGAAGATTTTGAGAGTTGGTTTCTTAATTTAGACTAATCTAAAACAAAATTATAAAGTGAGTCTGAACTATAGTAATGAGCAAGCTGAGGCTAAAACGAACATGCAGGGAAGTAATTTATCGATACAATTCGATTAATCTTTCCTTCGGTTGCTAGTCAAGAATTATTGCCTATGGAGAGAAACTTTCGTATTCTACCCAACTTAAGAATCATGAACCTTCAACCTACATTTCTGTGATAAAAGAATTTCATATTCTAGCCATACGAAACTAATTCCTTAATTGACTAATACGACTTTCGGATATATTTCTATTCTGAAGGTAAATCAATTCTCAATTTTTCCAAACTAAGAAGAGATCATATCCTACCAATTCACAACTTTCCAATTTCTTTCCTTTTCAAGATAAAATTGGATTTTTTAGATATACATTAACATTGGCCAGACATTAATGCAGTAAGAACAAGAATTGATAGAACAACCATGGAAGAGAAGATGTAAAACCAAAATGATTAACAATTACATTCCACTACAAATGTTCTTAACCTCAGCAAGAACTGAATTTAGCCACTCATTTGTGGATTAAACATCATCAAATGAGTATAAATCATACAAACAATTGAAATAAAGGAGAAAGAGTTAGAGAAGAACCCAGAATTTCGTCTCCTCAACTACCTGTAACCCACGTTCTTGCTCAACTAAGTTAGAAAAATTAAAAATAAACCTAAGTGTGCTATTTATACTAGTGGAAATTTTCCCGGAATAACAAGCAACGTGTCACGGAGTGCATCGAGGAGCACTGCCTCCGTGACACGGTGCAAACACGGAGCCTCACTGGAAATTTATGTTCCTGGTAAATATAGGCAACGTGCCACGACATGTAATGCGAGGCTTGGCCAATGTGCCACGGCGCCGTCGTGAACCCTTACTGGAATTTGACAAAATAACTCATCCGAGGCAGACTACCTCCGTAATGGCAGCGTGACACGGTTCTATCGCGGAGCCCCTTTATTTGCTGCTTTTCCTTGACCTTTTCCACTGCTCGCTTCCACGTCCATTCCCGATTCTCACCAACATGCAACTTAGCTTCCTAAAATTACATTTTTCCTGCAAAACAACACTAATCATGTTGGTTAGTATAAATTCACATTTTAACTACAAATCACATGAGAATGTACAAATAACGATAGATAAAAAAGACGAAATAGATCATTTGAGCATCACTTGGGCACATAATTCTGCCCAAGATCACTTACCCCACACTTAAAACCTTGTTCATCCTCGAATAATACTCTCATATCTGATGCAATTGACACCCACGTATAGCTACTTTGGCTCGACAATTCAAGCTACGGTTATACTGATTATTTAATATAGCAAATCATCAAGAAAACATGCATAGTTGCATAAACACAATGACATTCACCACATTAAGACCTCATAGACTTAAGAATCGACTCTCAATCTCGGCAAACTCATGCAAATCAGCTGATCAAGACATCCGACACGAAATTCAATCTCTCGTCAAACATGTGTCCTCACAACACAAGAGAATTACCCCGTTTTCAATCATATGATTTCCAAAGCATTACATGTAGGGGTATATGAACACGATTTCACTCTCTCTCCCAAAGAATTCACATGCATCATGTCATGAACCATAGGCTTGCCTTTAGTGTATTACTTCACTAATATAAGGACGCGTGATGTAAGATCACCTAGGACTTAACGGGTTGTAATGTAAGCTAAGGAACTAGCAAATACTGGAATAACCAATAATCTCATCTAGCCTCCTTAAGCGCTTTTCAATACATCCCACCATCATTATGGGCATTGTTTCTTCCTTAATCCTCCCATTCTTGAAGTCTTTCTTTATTTTTGTTCCCATTTCTTTAAGCACACTCGACTTAATAACAAAGATTAGGTATACATCTTCATTTTATTTAAATTCAGCAAGTGCACCTTTGACATTATCTTTACTTTCACCACTTCCGCTTTTCCTTTCTTTTTCACACTTTTCACTCCTTGACACTGTGGTAAAATTATTTTTTCTTGAGCGCTTAAGAGTTTTGGATCAAATTCATGGCTAATGAAAAGAAGGGATTAAGCTCAGTTTCTACCTCATCAATGAAAGAAGAAAAAAATAGGCTAAAGGCTCAATGGGGCTAACTAGGATGTACATTCAAGGTAGGTATGATAAGAAAAAAACTTTCAGTTTAATCAAAGAAATGCCTACATCCTTTCCTATAGTACACATCCTTCATTTCGTTTTGTACACACACCAGGCAAGTTCTAGGCACTTCACAATAGCATGGAAGAATCGAAACCTCACCTCACACTCATTGCACATGCTCAACTCAAGACTTATTCACAGACTCTTCAATCAGCTAATTACAAGAATTCAATATTAAGCCTCAATCACACCGAAAAAAACTCTATGGCCTAGGTATCTCAACATGTTTCACATTTGCATGCTTTCATACGAATCACCTTTGCATCTTTAATATCATGTACAACACGCAACAAGAATTCTGAACCATGAAGTAGCGACACGTTTGGGAAACAACCAAAAGAAAAAAAATAAAAAAAAGAAAAAAACTACTCCTATCGACTACATTTCCCTTAAGACGGTCGCCATCCATCCATCATAGGGAACGGTCACTATTTACGACGTCGGTTCAATGGGACTATTCTCGGTAAAAGCACCGAAAACAAAGGCCAAGAAACCCAATCATAAAAAATTCAACAAATATTTTTAAAAATATCGATAATTTCGATAGGAAAGATAATATTTACACAACCAGCTAACAACAACTCAACACAGCACACAACAACTTAACATTCATTACACACCGAATTACCATACAAAACATACGCACAAAATCACAAGGTCACAATTTTTTTTCAGGCACAACAACACAAGACATAAAAAAACAAAAACCACAACGAAACATACAGCACCTAACTACTCCCACCCCACACTTAAACCGAATACTATCCCCAGAGTTCACAAAATTCAATTTATCACAAAGGTGGGTGGTGAAACTCCCTGATCAATCGAAGTATTCAACTTCTTCGTCAGGTGCCGTTGCCTCGTCCCCCATATCTAAATCGCCCCCGCTGTCCTCATCTGACTCAACATATGAGTCATCGCGGTGTGTCTCCTCATCAGTGGGGACATCATCATCTACAGGATCCACAAAAGCTGGCCCCACTCGGCATAGAGCCCGGGCATTTTCGCCAAAGGGGTAATCTAGCTCGAGCTGCCATAGCTCATCTTCTGTTGCTGGCCTCCCGCCTATGCGCGACTGCAGCATCTGCATCCCGAACATACGGGCCATATACTGATCATCCCAAGCATGTCGCTCGACTAATGTGAGAACTGGCCCGTGAGTGGTGTCGGGTGCCTTAGTTTTGGTGACGTCCAAAGCATGCCTATCCATCTGCGGGATGTAGTCTAGGGCCTCTTCCTCAATATCCAGGCCCCTCAGGAACGTGGTCAGGAAGCCACCAAACCCGTACCTGTGCCCTTAATGCAAACGGGCTCTCTTCATGGCGGAGATAATCACCGCCCCAACATTAATCTCCAGCGCTTTCATCAGGGCGTAGACCAAGCACACACGATCTCGGGTGACATCTGTCATGTGCACCCCCAGGATTAGGCAGGAACACATGATCTTAAGCCAAATTTTGGCTTCCCTGTTCATTTGAGAGTAGGGAAGCATCTGATGGTAGCCTCTCTCCTTATGCCTGCTGCACCGTGCTGTAGAACGGGCTCCACACAGAGTGTGCCTGATATCCGCATATGGTGGAGTGATGTTCATCTGCCGAAGTACATGGGCGTCTGTGTCCCACGCCCCCAAAATGGCATTAAGGTGATGGGGCTCAAAGGTGACTACCTGCCCCCTAATCTTGACGGTGTGACTGCGGAGAGTCGGGTTCCAGTTAGCGTAGAACTCCCGAATCAGGTGGAGATTGCACTCCTTGGGCTCTTCAAAGATGAAGTTCAGCCCGGCAGCATCAATCCGGTGTATAATTCTAGGGAATTCCTGTGCAAGTGGTCCCTTGCAATGTGCTCCTCAGGGAAGTATTTGGTCTCCTTGTGCTTTGCATACCATTTCTTCCCTTCATCCGTCACTCATCAGGTTCCGTATTGACGGCGTTGGCCGCGTGGAACCACTGGTGCTGCTGGAACTGCCATTCCCAGTCTAATTCTTTTTCTCCCGGCACCTGAGTAGATGCGCCCTTTTCCTTTGTCTTGCCTACTTGACATCGTTCCTGTCAAATCACACAGACAGTCCCAATGTTATTCAAGTCAGAAATTTGCTTCGATTAAGGTTGGGTTGGGTTAGGCCACCCCATACTTAATCTTTAGCCACAATGAAAACAATTCGGCAAGACAATCATTCTTTTCCAATGTTTATCAATCAACATGCCTCGTGCATTCAAATAAGTCGATGGAATAATGACAAAGTACTACTCAGACTTCGTACAACTAATCACAATTTCACCATTGATTTCATTACATCACATAGCACTTAGCCCAAAATTTTTCTCATCAACAACAACAACCTATGCAATTCACCAATTTCATTTTCCCGAAAATTCCCTTGTTTATTTAGCGTATTCATCCATATTCACAACATCATTTACATCACCCAACATGCACAACCCAATCATTTTCAAATTTTCAACCAAATTTTGTTTCTTCCTATTCAAATTCCAACCCTAGCTACCAATTTCGCACAAATTCAATCAAACATGTATTTATTGAGTTCATATAATCATAAGATACTACGAACATCAATCAACAATAACTTAAATGAATTCATGCTCAATTTACACTTAGGGAAAGCTTTAGTCACCTCACATGCTCAACAATTGAAAATTTCGGCAAAAATTGAGGTTAAGTTCAAGAACATACCTTTAATTCGATGAACTTGAAGAAAAGTTGAAGAAAATTTGATCCTAGGTCCGTGTCACGTTGGGGGAGGGGGAATTTTAGGGAGTTTGTCGCGGAGGGGAGTGAGAAATGGGAAAAATGAGGTGTTTTCAGGGTTAAAAAGAGGATTTTTTGCGCGGTTCACCCGGCGACCTAGTATGACCGTCGCGAATAACACTTCAACGTGTCACAGAGGGTAACGCGGAGCACCCCCTCTGTGACACAGAGCCATCGCGCAGGGGTTTTGGAATTTGTGAAAATTCCAAAACACCTTCAACGTGTCACGGAGGGTAACGCGGAGACCGTCCTCCGTGACACGGAGCCATCGCGCAGGCTCACTGTTTTGCCACTTTTTAATTTTCTCACCTCGATTTTTTTCCCGGTGCGATCCTTTGCATTTTTTCCCTCCGTTACACCTGAAAATCATCTCACAACAAGAAATTGGTTAGAATTTATAAGTTTCAAACACGAATGAAAATTTTTTTTTTTTTTTTTTTTTGTTTTTATTTTTATTTTTATTTTATTTTCTTTTTTTCTTTTTAACTAATTCTACTCATCTATTACAACAATTTCACGGGTTGCCTCCCGTGCAGTGCCTGGTTTACTGTTGCGGCTCGACGTCATTAAAGCTCAATCATCTACCAGAGTGACGGACGTTTTCTCTTGAATAACGTCCTCACCCCAATAATGCTTACACCGCTGCCCATTAACTAAGAATGTGGCACTTCAATCTTCTTGCCACAACTCCACTGCCCCATGCGGGGTGTCCTCAATTGGTGCTTTTCCCACTGGATCTCGAGAATCAACAATCTGAACAATATCTGCTTGATCAAGAACATTGATTGCTGAAAGCTCCTCATATACAGCCGGAAGCTTCGTGGCCTTGTACACGTCAAATATCTCCAACTTGTCATGCGCCCGCATGGTTAGCTACCCTGCAGCTACATCAATCAAAGCTTTCCCGGTTGCCAAGAAAGGACGTCCCAAAATAAATGGGACTTTCGCATCCGGCTCAAAATCCAGCACGACAAAATCTACCGGGAAGATAAGGGAGCCCACTTGCACCAGCACGTCCTCCACAATGCCATCTGGTCTAGCCAAAGAATGATCCGCTAACTGCAAGATCACTGTAGTTGGTCTAGGACTGCCCAGCCCCAACTTCTTGAATACCGATGTCGGCATCAAGTTAATGCTCGCTCCCAAATCGCATAGTCCATGAGCTCGGATACTTTGCCCAATTGTGATTTAAATTGTAAAGCTCCCAGGGTCCTTGAGCTTTTTTGGCAACCTATTCTGTATCCGAGAACTGCACTCCTCCGTAAGCGCCACCGTAGCATACTCTGTCAATCTGCTTTTGTTCGCCACGATGTCCTTGATATATTTTGCATACTTCGGCACTCCCTGCAAAACATCAACAAGAGGTAAATTAATGTGTACCTGTTTAAGCACCTCCATGAACTTTTTGAAAGACGCTTCCTCATTGTGTTTCTTTAATCTTTGAGGGAACGGGGGTGGTGGTCTTTCGGGTTCAGCTTCCTTTTTCTTCCCCCTCTCATCATCGTGTTCCCTTTCTTTCTCCACTGCTCCTGACTGCTAAGGTGGTCTTTCTGGTTCCACCTCCTTGAGTTGTAAACCACTCCTTATGGTCACTGCATTTACTTGCTTGGGATTCGGGTCAGTGTCACTCGGTAGTCCTTCTCTTGGCCTAGTGTTTTGAGCTCCATCTAGTTGCCCAAACTGGTACTCCAATGCCTTTGTAGCTAACTGGTTGTTCTTTACATCTGCCGCCAACTTCACATAGTCAGCCTGCAATTGAGCTTGGTTAGCTATCATTGTTTTAAACATTTCCTCAATGCTGGGTGGTGGTGGTGGAGGAGGTGCATTGTTTCTTCTGTATTGAGTCTGATAGTTCTGCTGCCCTCCTTGATTTCTCTGTGCACCCTGATTTGAACTCTGCCCTTGATGGTTGTTACTACCCTAGGAGAAATTCGGATGATTCCTCCAATTAGAGTTGTAGTTGTTGCCATACTGTTGGTGATTATTTCTCTGTACATTACCAATAAAGTTCACTGAATCTGGATTTGCACCACAACACTTAGCTGAGTGTTCATTACTACCGTATACTTCACACCAAATCTGCTGCACTACATTAACTGGGGCTTGAGATTGATTTAAGCTCATGTTGCTGATGTGGGTGTTGAGTTGATTTTGCAACGCAGCTATCTATGCAGCGATAGCTGTAAACCCATCAACTTCCAAGACTCCTGCCGCTTTCCTTGTTCCTCCTCTAGAAGAGTACGCATTCCACTATGGATTTCCCTGCGAAATACGATTTAACAAAGTATACAGCTCCTCATAAGTCTTTTCTAATGTTTGTGCCCTAGCTGTTGAGTCTAGCAAAATTTTTGTGTGGGGTTCCAAACCCTCTATGAAAGTATGCACCATCACATCATTGGACTGTTGATGGTGAGGACAATCCCGTAACATAGATTTGAATCTTTCCCAAGCTTGATACAGATTCTCCCCCTCTCTTTATTTAAAACGTAGAATCTGACTTCTAAGTGTTGCTGTTTTTCCAGATGGAAAGAACCGTATCAAGAATTTCCTTGCAAGATCATCCCAAGTGGTGATGGAATTAGGTGGCTCAGCTTTCAACCACCTCTTTGCTTCTCCCAATAGTGAAAATGGGAATAATGTAAGCCTTACGTAATCAGATGATACTCCAGCGGGGATGTAATTGTTACTTATCTCCAAAAAGTTTTGGAGATGTTGTTGTGGATCCTCGTGAGGGAGACCTGTGAATTGCCTGCTGGTGTGCAGCAATTGCACCATATTCTATTTCAGCTCAAACCTCCCTCCTGGCTCGGGTTTGCGGATGTTTGATGTAACATTGTTAGCATGTAGGATTGCCACTTCGCGAACCGGCCTAGCTGCCATTTTCTTGGGCACTAACACTGCCGTTACAAGTGGTGGATTCTATTGTTGCTCCAGGATTGTTTGTCTGAGCAACTGCAGCTTCTTTTCTTGAGCTTCTCTTCTTTGACGATGAAATTGTCTTTCCGGCTCTAACTATGAATCCACCAGCTCCTTGTCTCTTGCCAGTGTTCAACAGAATTCAATATCTGCAATAGACAGGCTAAGATCAAGTTGTCAGCACAATATAGAAATCGTAAACTAACACTTAAGAAAACAATTTTACCAATTGCCAGTCCCCGGCAATGGCGCCAAAAACTTGTTCCGTCTGTTTCGCAACTACACGCAAGTGCACGTGGTCAAACAAGTAGTAAAATGGATAAAGTAAGCCAAGTATCGATCCCACGGGGACTGAACCAAGGTAGTAATCTATTTAAGTGTTAATGAACTCTAACTCTAAAAATGCAGACAACAATTTAAAGAAGATTTTGAGAGTTGGTTTCTTAATTTAGACTAATCTAAAACAAAATTATAAAGTGAGTCTGAACTATAGTAATGAGCAAGCTGAGGCTAAACGAAACATGCAGGGAAGTAATTTATCGATACAATTCAGTTAATCTTTCCTTTGGTTGCTAGTTAAGAATTATTGCCTATGGAGAGAAACTTTCGTATTCTACCCAACTTAAGAATCATGAACCTTCAACCTACATTTCTGTGATAAAAGAATTTCATGTTCTAGCCATACGGAACCGATTCCTTAATTGACTAATAAGACTTTCAGATATATTTCTATTCTGAAGGTAAATCAATTCTCAATTTTCCCAAACTAAGAAGAGATCATATCCTACCAATTCACAACTTTCCAATTTCTTTCCTTTTCAAGATAAAATTGAATTTTTTAGATATACATTAACATTGGCCAGACATTAATGCAGTAAGAACAAGAATTGATAGAACAACCATGGAAGAGAAGATGAAAAACCAAAATGATCAACAATTAAATTCCACTACAAATGTTCTTAACCTCAGCAAGAAGTGAATTTAGCCACTCATTTGTGGATTAAACATCATCAAATGAGTATAAATCATACAAACAATTGAAATAAAGGAGAAAGAGTTAGAGAAGAACCCTAAGAATTTCGTCTCCTCAACTGCCTGTAACCCACGTTCTTGCTCAACTAAGTCAGAATAATTAAAAATAAACCTAAGTGTGCTATTTATACTAGTGGGAATTTTTTCCGAAATAACAAGCAACGTGTCACGGAGTGCATCGCTGAGCACTGCCTCCATGACACGGTGCAAACGCGGACCCTCACTAGAAATTTATGTTCTAGGTAAATATAGGCAACGTGCCACGGCATGTAACGCGAGGCTTGGCAACGTGCCACGGCG
Source organism: Datura wrightii (assembly GCA_035772735.1). Taxonomy (NCBI): domain Eukaryota; kingdom Viridiplantae; phylum Streptophyta; class Magnoliopsida; order Solanales; family Solanaceae; genus Datura; species Datura wrightii. The sequence continues at coordinate 60,495,728 of JASDFA010000016.1, read as the reverse complement.
AAGTCGCGAACCCTTACTGGAATTTGACAAAATAACTCATCCGAGGCAGACTACCTCCGCGATGGCAGTGTGACACGGCTCCATCGCAGAGCCCCTTTATTTGCTGCTTTTCCTTGACCTTTTCCACTGCGTCCATTCCCGATTCTCACCAACATGCAACTTTGCTTTCTAAAATTACATTTTTCCTGCAAAACAACACTAATCATGTTGGTGTCACACCCCGCCTTGGGGGGTATGACTGGTACCTGGTGCTCTACTAGGATCTGAACTGCTGGACTGCTAAGCCTGGGCACATCTGGTGCCTGGCTGGCTCTAACTCACATTTATGGAAACAAAGGGCTATATAACGGCTGTAAACACAGCCCCCGGCCCATTGGCCTATAGCCTTCTGTACCTGTACTAACAGCTGACCAGAAACATATCAATTCAGGGAAACCTATGCGGGCCGACAAGGCCACCATGCTGTCTAGTTATCTATAACTTAATCATGAGGTACTGGATAGCTATGTGACCGGCAAGGTCACCACTATTATCGAACTATGGCCCCACACAGCCAACATAAATGAAACACAAGTTCTAACAGCTATAGAACTGCACGGCCTCACACGACCGGCTCATCTGACCGCAGGAAAATATATACAGACTGCAAGCCTCTAGGAATAGCAATAGAAATGATCGGGACAGGGCCCCGACCTACCTGTACTATACAACAAAAGAAACTGAAATACACCTCTGGAATTCAGTCTCCGGATGACAGGAGTTGAATACTCGATCGCTGACAGGAATCACGTAGTATCGCCTCCTCATCTATGAGTACCTGCAGGCAAGTAATGCAGCGCCCCACCGGGCGTCAGTACCGCTGGTACTGAGTATGTAAAGCAATAACTGAAAGCAAAATCTAAAAACAACAATGTAACTGATGAAACTGAAGTAAGAAGAGTTAGACTAACTGTCTGATAATGTAAGTCATACCTTCTCTCATTTATACTGGGAGGAATAGGAGTCATACCTGGAGACGTATCACTGTACTGCTGATCTACTCGTATCTAATGTAACATGGCATAACACAACATAGCACACACAAACCTTACCCGGCCCCCATAAGCCGGGAGGTACAACCAGCACAGAATCTACACCCCTACCCCAGTCATCCCATCTCCCGGTCCCCTGGGTATGCACTTGGGCTCGCTGAGCCCCTGACTATAACTGCATCTGAGTCTGAAGGACTCCTGAATCAACACCCGAGCGTATCCGCTCGACAGGGGTGTGTAAAAGCCGACCAAGGCACAATATGGGGAAAACTGGCATCCCATCTTCGTCCCCTGTGGGATGGCATGCCACTCCGTAGAGCGACGTATCCTCGTCCTCTGGCAGACGAGTCGATACAGCTATCAACCCTGGGGCGGTCATGGATGCTAGGTAGTCCAACCCCAAACAATACAATGGTCTCAACTAGTAATACTGTCTGCATATCTCACATGCTGAGGCTAATGGTGGTAAAATATTGTATATATTACATGTTGAACTAGTAATAGTAATATGTACGTATTCAATACATGCTGAGGCTGGTAAATATATATATATATATATATATATATATATATGGATATAGTCTCTGCCAGAATGTTCTGGGGCTAATACTGAACAGAATATAATGTTTCTACTGGAAACCATGTTGTATACTGAGTTTCTATAGTAACATGATTTACTAGTTCTAATATGCTTTCTAGCTTCACTTTAACTTATCGTTCTATTTCAGAGATGTCTTACAGATATTACATTGCTTTACTGAGTTTCAACTGAATACAATGATATCCTAACATTCTGTATTACATCACATACTGAGCATGCTGTGCAGTTTCTAACACTTGTATTAAAATCTATGTCGTACTAGTAGGTTTCACGCAGATTATAACTCGATGCTCCTAATATCGTACCAACATTCGTAATAAACGTAGCACATGACTTCTGAACATTTTACTAGCCTTTGAATTACTGTATTGTACCGAGATTACTTAACTTGCCAAGGAAACTAGCTTTACATACTTTATCCTTGAACTATTCATCTGTCGAACGAGACTCGGACGGTACTTCAACTATTTTCTCCCAACTGCATTCATAAATATGTCAATTAATACTAAATACAACTTTATTTTAAAAGGTAACGTCACTTTCGATATAGTTTATAGCCTAAACTTAGGCTTATCGAAAGACAGCCAGAAACTCGCTATTTTTTAGAGGTCCAGAAGGGAGAAATATTCACTTCACAGTTAGGAACACATAGACACTAATTTAGAGCAATTCCACTTACCTTAGCTCGGTGGCTCGATGATTCATCGGCCGTATTTCACAAAACTGAATCCGTAGGAATGCTCTCTGCTGCTAAATACCTCAGTATCTGGAGTTAATTTGAGTTTGGACAACGTTTAGCAGCGTAATCGGACGAAAATTATAATACCTCCTTCGTTCTTACCTTCTCTCTGCTGCTTACTCTCTGTTCTCTTGAAATTTATAAGTGTAAAACTAATTTAAAACCGAGGTGGGCTTTATATACTTGGGCCTGGACAAGGCCAACGTGTCACGGAGCCAACGCGGAGGCCTCTCCTCCGTGACACGCTGCCATCGCGGAGGGGCTCTGCCTCGGCTCCTTCCGTGATGGTTCGACAGGTTTCTCGTCCGATCTTTTCCCGGGCCTTTCTCCAGCACGTATTGCCTTCAAATATGCTTAACCAACGTGCGAATAGGTTGTCTAGGTGCCGGGAATTCTACGGGGTATAACATTCTCCCCCCTTAAGAACATTCGTCCTCGAATGTATATTGTTATCTAGAGGACTACTTACTTAATTTCAAGAAAAGTTTCGGCAGAGTTTCCCCTGTAATATGGACTATAGCAAAAACCTGAAATGCAGAAAAGTCCAACACAGGCACTGCACGTAATATTTTAGGATCCACTGGATAACTAAGTATCAATCTTTCTCATTCACACACATACAACTATAAGGTACTGCATAAGTAATAATACGGACATACCTGTCGCCTGACTAGACCTGAAATAGGTGAGGGTATCTGGCTTTCATATCTTCTTCAGCTTCCCACGTCATTTCCTCACGGTTCCTGTTACGCCACAATACTTTGACAGATGCAACATCTTTAGTCCTCAACCTGCGAATCTGTCTGTCTAAGATAGCTACGGGAACCTCTTCATATGCTAACTCTTCTATGACCTGGACATCCTGAACTGGAACTACTGTAGAAGGGTCCCCTATGAACTTCCTTAACATAGAGACATGGAATACTGGGTGAACAGATGCTAACTCTGGAGGCAAGTTCAATTCGTAGGCAACTCGGCCTATTCTTCGCCGAATCTGATATGGCCCAATGAATCTCGGGCTAAGCTTGCCTTTCTTGCCAAATCTCATTACCCCTTTCATCGGGGACACTTTCAGATATACCCAGTCATTTACCGCAAATTCTAGATTTCTGCGCCGCATGTTTGCATAAGACTTCTGGCGACTCTGAGCCGTCAGTAAACGTTCTCGGATAAGCTTTATCTTTTCCTCTGACTGCCGAACAATGTCTGGGCCAACCAATGCTGATTCCTCCACTTCAAACCAGCCTACTGGCGATCTACATTTCCACCCATATAATGCTTCAAAGGGCGCCATCTGAATAGCTGAATGGCAGCTGTTATTATAAGCAAATTCGATTAACGAAAGATGCTCATCCCAGCTACCCCCAAAATCTAGCACACACGCTCGTAGCATATCTTCGAGCATCTGAATTGTACGTTCAGCCTGCCCATCTGTCTGAGGATGGAATGTTGTGCTCAAGTTAATCTGCGTTCCCAAACCTTTCTGAAACGACTGCCAGAATCTAGCTGTAAACTGTGCTCCCCTATCTGAAATGATGGATACCGGCACTCCATGCAATCTAACTATTTATCTGATATATAATTCGGCATAATCCTCAGCCGAGAAGGTAGCCTTCACTGGCAGGAAATGAGCTGATTTTGTCAGCCTGTCAATTATTACCCAAATGGAATCATTTATGCGTCTAGTACGGGGTAACCCTATTACAAAATCCATGTTTATCGCTTCCCATTTCCACATAGGCACCGTTATATCTTGCGTCAAACCGCCTTGTTTCTGGTGCTCTGCTTTCACCTGCTGACAGTTAGAACATCTAGATACAAATTCGGCTATCTCAGCTTTCATACCTGGCCACCAGTAGATGTCTCTGATGTCGTGGTACATTTTCATCGCTCCTAGATGGAGGGAATAGCGAGCGTAATGTACCTCATGCATGATCCGCCCGTGAATCCCTGAGACATTCGGGACACAGAGGCGGCCCTTACAGCGTAGCACATCATCCTCAGTTATCTGAAAATCTGACTCCTTGCCTCTCTGAATTCTATCTCTGAGTTGGACTAAATCAGGATCCTCGTACTGTCGTTCTTTTACCTCTGTAACTAATGATGACACAGCAGAATTCTGAATTACTGCTCTATTATTTTCTGTTTCCATTACTCGAACGGCTAAACCAGCTAACTGATGAATTTCTTTGGCTAACTTCTGCTTCTTAGGTCGTAAATACGCCAAACTCCCCATTGACTTACGGCTCAGGGCATCTGCTACAACATTAGCTTTCCCGGGGTGGTATAGAATATTCACATCATAATCTTTTAACAACTCCAACCAGCGGCGTTGTCGTAGATTCAACTCCCTCTGAGTGAAAATGTACTGTAAACTCTTATGATCTGTGTAAATATCAACATGGACGCCGTACAGGTAATGCCTCCACATCTTTAAGGCATGGATTACTGCAGCCAATTCCAGGTCGTGGGTAGGGTAATTCTTTTCGTGTTTCCTCAGCTGCCTGGAAGCATATGCAATTACTCTACCATACTGCATCAACACACAACCTAACCCGACACCTGACGCGTCACAATAGACTGAATAACCTTCTGTGCCTTTTGGCAATGCTAACACTGGGGCGGAGGTTAATCTATCTTTCAGTCCCTGGAAGCTCTGCTCGCATGCCTTTGTCTATTGAAACTTTGCTGCTTTCTGTGTCAATTTGGTCAGAGGTGCCGCAATGGTCGAGAACCTTTCAACGAACCTCCTGTAATACCCTGCCAATCCCAGAAAGCTACGAACTTCAGTCGGAGTGGTAGGCCTAGGCCATGACTTAACTGCTTCTATTTTCTGCTTGTCTACCTGTATACCAGCGTCTGATACGATATGCCCTAAAAAGGCCACTGAGTTAAGCCAAAATTCACACTTAGAAAATATAGCATACAGCTGACGGTCCCTGAGAATCTGGAGAACTATCCGCAAGTGAGTCCGATGATCTACTTCACAGTGAGAATACACCAGAATGTCATCAATGAATACTATTACGAACAAGTCCAGGAAAGGTATGAAAATACTGTTCATCAGGTCCATGAAGACTACCGGGGCATTCGTTAACTCGAAGGACATAACTAGAAATTCAAAATGTCCATATCGGGTCCTGAACGCTGTCTTAGGAATATCTCTCTCACGTACTCGGACCTGGTGATATCCGGACCGCAAGTCAATCTTAGAAAAGTATCTGGCTCCCTGCAACTGATCAAATAAGTCATCAATTCTGGGGAGCGGGTACTTGTTCTTTACTGTAACTTTGTTTAATTGCCGATAGTCTATGCACATTCGGAGCGAGCCATCTTTCTTCCTCACAAATAAAACTGGCGCACCCCACAGTGAAGTACTCGGCCTGATGAAACCTTTATCCAACAAATCTTTCAACTGATCCTTTAATTCTCTAAGTTCTGCAGGAGCCATACGATAGGGAGGAATTGATATCGGCTGAGTGCCTGGTAACAAGTCAATAGCAAAGTCTATTTCCCTTTCTGGGGGAATACCAGGTAACTCATCAGGAAACACATCAGGGAATTCATTCACCATTGGAACAGACTGGAGTGTCGGAGATTCTGTTTGGACATCCTGAACTCTGACCAGATGGTAAATACATCCCTTAGATAAACCTACCTTTTGGCGTAGCGGTGCTGCCCTTCCACTCCCGCACTGCTTCTCCTGGGAAGTGGAATCGGACTGTCTTGGTCCAACATTCAACGTTGTCAAAACACGGTACTAACCAGTCCATACCCATTATGGCATCGAAGTCTATCATTTCTAACTCGACCAGATCTACTGTGGTCTGACGGTCAGCAACCTCTACTGTACACTCGCGGTAGATTCGATTAGCTATGATAGAGTCACCGACGGGCGTGGATACAAAAAAGGGCTGCTGTAATAATTCTGGTGCAATACTAAACTTTCGTGCCACAAATGGAGTAATGTAGGACAAAGTAGACCCTAGATCAATCAACACATAAGCAGGGTGTGAGCAGATAGTTAACATACCTGTCACAACATCAGGCGACGCTTCTAAATCTTGCCTCCCTGGTAAGGCATATGTGCAGCTTGGACCCGCACCTATACTGGAGGCCCCTGATCTGTCCCGACCCCTGCCTGCTGAAACTGAGGGCCTGCGCCCAGTCGAGGATGTTGTGGCTCGTGACCCTGCAGATGCCCTATCCTGTCTATCTCGGTCCTCTCGGCCTCTGGCTGGGCAATCTTTCATCAAATGGACTTCTTGGCCACAAATATAACATGCAGTGGAACCATACCTGCATGCTCCAGGATAGCGTCGACTGCATATAGGGCAAAGTGGTAGGGTATACCTACTCTGCTCCGCCCTCCTCTGTAATGGTGAATCTGCCATCTGCGAGCCTCTACCAGTCTCTGACTGCCCCCTGCGGCTGAATCTACCCCCTGCGACTGTGGCGGAGGCGGGGGCCTGGGCGGCCTGTCTAACAATCGTGGCCTGGGTCCTCCCCGGGCCTCCCTCTGTAACTCAACTGGCCTGTCCCGGCGACGCTGTTCCTGATTGACCCTTCTGATCTCCCGTTGTTGCTGTCTGATGCCCTCAATATTCTGGGCAAATGCCTGAACTCGAGCAATGTCCATGTCCTCTCGCAGTGTGGCTGTAATACAAGTCTCAACATATTCTGGATTCAACCCCATGATGAAGCGATGTACTTTGGATGCCATGGTATCAACAAAGGTAGGTGCATACCGGGCCAAAGAATCAAACCGCAAGGAATATTCCCGAACACTCATGGCCCCCTGCTCCAGATGTAGGAACTGGTCTACCCGAGCCTGTCGAATCTCCCGCGGCAGATAGTGATCCAGAAAAGCTCCTGAAAAGCTGGACCAGGTGGGAGGGGACACATCACTCCCTCGGGACCTTTCCCAGCTTTCATACCATAACACGGCGATGTCCCGTAATCGAAATGCTGCAACTCAACTGATTCGGTAGGCGTGGCATGCATAACCCTGAAGATTCTCTACATTTGATCCAGAAAATCCTGAGAGTCCTCTGTCCGGTCCGTACCTGTAAACTGTGGGGGATTCAAAGCTAAGAACTCTCGGACCCTCAAACTACCGAGCCCTCCTGATAACTCCGCAACTGTAGACGGCATTGGCTAACTCTGAGCAGCCATCATCTGTGCTAACATGACTACAACACTCCTAACCTCCTGGTCGGAAGGTGTCGGTATAGGGACTGCTGAAGGTAATGTCGCCCCAAGTGGCTCCTGACGTGGTGGAGACTGCTGAGGAGGCTGGGGCGATGCCTCTGTAGTGCCCTCTGATCGGGCTGTTTCTAAACGATGGTGAGGCATCCTGCTGGTGCCTTCCCCTGCTGCAACATCTAAGCTCCGACCTATGATAGGATGTCGCTGGTCTGACATTATCTGTAACCAAAGAATATGGTAAGCTTTTAAGGACTCAACCCTATACTGTACCGCTCTACAGCACGACTGAATAGGAATAAAAGACAACCATCCTATCATGCCTTGCAGCCTCCTACCCATAGTATGTGGTGCACAACACATCCATGGACAGGACTCTACTTAGCACGGCTTGCAGACTCCCTGGGATACGACCTGCTCTGATACCAAGTTTGTCACACCCCACCTTGGGGGGTATGACTGGCACCTGGTGCCCTACTAGGATCTGAACTGCTGGACTGCTAAGCCTGAGCACATCTGGTGCCTGGCTGGCTCTAACTCACATTTCTGGAAACAAAGGGCTATACAACGGCTGTAAACACAGCCCCCGGCCCATTGGCCTATAGCCTTTCTGTACCTGTACTAACAGCTGACCAGAAATATATCAATTTAGGGAAACCTATGCGGCCCGACAAGGCCACCATGCTCTCTAGTTATCTATAACTTAATCATGAGGTACTGGATAGCTACGTGACCGGCAAGGTCACCACTATTATCGAACTATGGCCCAACACGGCCAACATAAATGAAACACAAGTTCTAACAGCTATACAACTGCACGGCCTCACACGACCGGCTCATCTGACCGCAAGGAAATATATACAGACTGCAAGCCTCTAGGAATACCAATAGAAATGATCGGGACAGGGCCCCGACCTACCCGTACTATACAACAAAAGAAACTGAAATACACCTCTGGAATTCAGTCTCCAAATGACAGGAGCTGAATACTCGATCGCTGACAGGAATCACGTAGTATCGCTTGCTTGTCTATGAGTACCTGCAGGCAAGTAATGCAGCACCCCACCGGACGTCAGTACCGCTGGTACTGAGTATGTAAAGCAATAACTGAAAGCAAAATCTGAAAACAATAATGTAACTGATGAAACTGAAGTAAGAAGAATTAGATTAACTGTCTAATAATGTAAGTCATACCTTCTCCCATTTATACTGGGAGGAATAGGAGTCATACCTTGAGACGTATCACTCTACTGCTGATCTACTTGTATCTAACGTAACATGTCATAACACAACATAGCACACACAAACCTTACCCGGCCCCCATAAGCCGGGAGGTACAACCAGCACAGAATCTACACCCCTACCCCGGTCATCCCATCTCCTATAACCCTGTAAGCGTCCTGCCGGTCCCCTAGGTATGTACTTGGGCTCGCTGAGCCCCTGACTATAACTGCATTTGAGTTTGAAGGACTCCTGAATCAACACCCGGGCGTATCCGCTCGACAGGGGTGTGTAAAAGCCGACCAAGGCACAATATGGGGAAAACTGGCATCCCATCTTCGTCCCCTGTGGGATGGCATGCCACTCCGTAGAGTGATGTATCCTCGTCCTCTGGCGAACGAGTCGATACAGCTATCAACCCTGGGGCGGTCATGGATGCTAGGTAGTCCAACCCCAAACAATACAACGGTCTCAACTAGTAATACTGTCTGCATATCTCACATGCTGAGGCTAATGGTGGTAAAATATTGTATATATTACATGCTGAACTAGTAATAGTAATATGTACGTATTCAATACATGCTGAGGCTGGTAAATATATATATATATATGGATATAGTCTCCTGCCAGACTGTTCTGGGGCTAATACTAAACAGAATATAATGTTTCTGCTGGAAACCATGTTGTATACTGAGTTTCTATAGTAACATGATTTACTAGTTCTAATATGCTTTCTAGCTTCACTTTAACTTATCGTTCTATTTCTGAGATGTCTTACAGATATTACACTGCTTTACTGAGTTTCAACTAAATACAATGATATCCTAACATTCCGTATTACATCACATACTGAGCATGCTGTGCAGTTTCTAACTCTTGTATTAAAATCTATGTCGTACTAGTAGGTTTCATGCAGATTATAACTCGATGCTCCTAATATCGTACCAACATTCGTAATAAATGTAACACATGACTTCTGAACATTTTACTAGCCTTTGAATTACTGTATTGTACCGAGATTACTTAACTTGCCGAGGAAACTAGCTTTACATACCTTATCCTTGAACTATTCGTCTGTCGAACGAGACTCGGCCGGTACTTCAACTATTTTCTCCCAACTGCATTCATAAATATGTCAATTAATACTAAATACAGCTTTATTTTAAAAGGCAACGTCACGTTCGATATAGTTTATAGCCTAAACTTAGGCTTATCGAAAGACGGCCAGAAACTCGCTATTTTTCAGAGGTCTAGAAGGGAGAAATATTCACTTCACAGTTAGGAACACATAGACACTAATTTAGAGCAATTCCACTTACCTTAGCTCGGTGGCTCGATGATTCGTCGACCGTATTTCACGAAACTGAATCCGTAGGAATGCTCTCTGCTGCTAAATACCTTAGTATCTGGAGTTAATTTGAGTTTGGACAACGTTTAGCAGCGTAATCGGACGAAAATTATAATACCTCCTTCGTTCTTACCTTCTCTCTGCTGCTTACTCTCTGTTTTCTGGAAATTTGTAAGTGTAAAACTGATTTAAAACCGAGGTGGGCTTTATATACTTGGGCCTCGACAAGGCCAACGTGTCACGGAGCCAACGCGGAGGCCTCTACTCCGTGACACGCTGCCATCGCGGAGGGGCTCTGCCTCGGCTCCTTCCGCGATGGTTCGACAGGTTTCTCGTCCGATCCTTTCCCGGGCCTTTCTCCAGCACGTATGGCCTTCAAATATGCTTAACAAACGTGCGAATAGGTCGTCTAGGTGCCGGGAATTCTATGGGGTATAACAGTTGGTTAGTATAAATTCACATTTTAACTATAAATCACATGAGAATGTACAAATAATGATAGATAAACAAGACGAAATAGATCATTTGAGCATCACTTGGGCATATAATTCTGCCCAAGATCACATCCTTAACCCTAACTAGATGGTACACACAATCTTTAGAAATCATCTTTCTGGCCTTAAGGTAGGAAATGAAACGACCTATAGGCACAACTGAACTACCCTTCCACTATAAGACTGTCTCACTTGGAAATCTGAACTCTACTGCAGGGGTTCTACAATTAATTGAGGCATAACATGTAACTATCCAATCCATACCGAAGAAAACATCAAGATCGGTCATGGCTAACTCTACTAAATCTGCTAAGGTGACTTTCTGAAGGACTGTGACCGGGCAACTTCTATACACCCATCTAGCTACAACTGAATCACCCACTGGGGTAGAGATTTAGAAGGGTTATGACAAGATCTCGGGATTGACTCCAAAATTACTAGCCGCGTAAGGTGTTCACGAAAGACAAGGTAGCCCCTGGATCTAACAAAGCATATACATCAAGATGGAAAACTTGCAACATACTAGTGACTATATCCGGGGAGACCTCCTGTTCTTGGCGGGACGCTAAGGCATAGAATCTATTTTAGCACCAGCCACCACCTGTGCTAGTGGATTCCCTCGGCTGGGCTGAGCTTACGGGTGGAACGGCTGAACTAGAAGCTGGGCCTCGGCCCCCATCATGGCCTTGTCTAGCTGCTAGGCAATCTCTTAGCATATGATCGGGCTTCCTACACTCGAAGAAAGCACCTGTACCCGCCAAACTCTAACCTGTGTGCCCCTGGCCACACTTGCGGCAAGTTGGGACGCTAGAATCTATAGGTCTGCTGCTCGTCCTCTCTAGTCGTGCCTAGGTCTGGATGGCACACTCAACTCTAAAGATGCTAGGGCTGAAGATCTCTGGTGGGTCTACTATCGGTGCCCACGACCTGACCTCGGTTGACAGAATCTTTAACTATCAGTCCTGGCCCTCTTGGCCTCTCTCTCCCGCATATGCGCCACCTCCATCTGCTGGGTGTACAAGCCTATCTTAGGGAAATTCATATCCTAATGGAGCATAATAGTCCTGCAATCCTTGTCTAAATAATCCACCACCCATGAACAAATCTCCTCACTCACACCCTCTAATTAACCTCTAACTCAGGGGTGTACTTTCATAGACGAGTGAACTCAAGGGAATACTCCTGCACCATCCTCTTTCGCTGCTTAAGATTCACGAACTCAGCTACTTTTGACTCCCTCATCTCATGAGGGAAAAACCGATCTAGAAAAGCAACTTGACACTCCTCCCAAGTTGATAGGGCCTGCTCCGGCTGCCCAACTATCTTTCCACTATCGAAACCAGATGTGTACAACCCCCTTCAGCTGGTATGAGGCCAAATCAGCACATTCAACTCCATTCAGCCCCATGACTTGGGTGATCTTTACAATCTCGTTGATAAACTCATGTGGATCCTCCTCCACCTTGGAACCAAGAAACTCTGGTGGTTTCATTCTTAGGAAATCCCTGCCTTGAGCTATCACTGTATTTCCATTTTTCATACCTGTGCCACTTCCTACTGGTTGACCTAAGTGGTCAAGGCCTGTGTCAGCATCTGAATAGCTGCCCTAAATTCAGCATGGGCAACCAGCTCCGGTGCATGGTGCCCCTGGACTGGTGGGGCTTGTTGGTGCCCATCTCTGTTGCCATCCTCGTGGCCATTTCCATCCCATTCCTTCTACCGTTATCTCTGCAGGGAGCTATGATTCTGCATTCACGAATAGCACAAGTTAGAAGGATAATAGATTTCATCACACGACATAGATTATGAAATAAGGGAACATTTCCTAAACATCTTATAGCCTCTTCGTTGTAAGTGTGGCGCGCTTTACACCCATGAAAAAGACTCTACTTAACGTGGATTTTAGACACCCTAGGACACTTCAAACCTATTGCTCTGATACCAAGTTTGTCATGACCCGAACATAGGCCCGAATTGAGATACGGGACAAGGAACCCCGAAGGACTCCAAGTCGACCCATGGCATGAACATATATCTAACTCAATCATGAAAATGATAGATCAACATGATGAAATTAGTGGATGTCTGAAATAAGCATGACATCATAAATACACACGAATCTGAAGCTGATTACATTATTTTGTCTAAAAAGCCTCTAAGTCTGATGAGTTGATGGGACAATACCCCAACTTACTTGCTAAAGCTGAAAACTGAAAATACTCAATCATAACCTAAATAAATAGGGGCCCTCGATGGTGAGGACTCACCAACAAGGATTGATGCGAACTCCGAAAGTTGGCTAGTTGTCACGCCCCGCCTTGGGGGGTGTGACTGGCACCTGGTGCCCTTACTAGGACCTGAACTGCTAAACTGCTGAGCCTAAGCACTTCTGGTGCCTGGCTGGCTCTAACTCTGGATTCAAGAAAACGACGGGCTATATAACAGTTGTAAATACAGCCTCCAGCCGACTAGGCCTATAGCCACCTGTACTATAATATCATCTAACTAGAATCACATTCATATAGGGGAACCTATGCGGGCTGACAAGGTCATCATGCTGTCTAGTTATCTCTAAATCAAGAAACACGGGTGCTAACCCGCTACGTGACCGACAAGGTCACCACTACCAACTGAGTAAGGACCCACACGGCCATCATAACAGGCTAAAACATACACATGGCCTCACACGACCCGTATAACAAACCACAGGGTATACACAATCTGCAAGCCTCTAAGAATACTGATAATATGGTCGGGATAGGGCCCCTGCCTACGCATACTGTACAAACAAGAGAAAAGGGATAAACCTCTAGCTATCTAGCTCCGGATGACTGGAGCTGATGACTCTGTGAGCTGGCTAGAATCACGAGGTATCGGCTCCTCGTCTATGAGTACCTGCAGGCAAGTAATGCAGCACCCCAAATGGGCATCAGTACCGCTGGTACTGAGTATGTAAAGCAACAACTGAAAAGTATCTGAAAACAAAAAGAAAACTGATGGAACTGAAATAGAGAGAAATAGACTGAAACTGACTAAAAACATGAATCTAAGACTATTCTCAACTATGCTGGAAGGAGTAGGAGTCATATCTGGAAATGTATCGCTCTACTGTCGATCTATTTGTATCTAGTGTAACATGGCATAACATAATATAACACAACAAGCATAGCACACACAAACCTTACCCGGCCCCCAAAAGCTGGGAGGTACAATCAACACGCAATCTATACCCCTACCCTGGTCGTCCCATCTCCTACAATAACTATAAGCATCCTGCCGATCCCCTGGGTATGCACTTCGGCACGCTGAGCCCCTGACTATAACTGTACTTGAGTCCGGAGGACTCCTGAATCAACACCCCGGGCGTACCCGCTCGACAGGGGTGTATAAAAGCCGACCAAGGCAAAATATGGGGAAACCGGCATCCCATCTTCATCCCCTGGGGGACGGCATGCCACTCCGTAGAGCGACGCATCCTCTCCCTCTGGCGGATGAGTCGGTACAGCTATTAACCCTGGGGCGGTCATGAATGCTAGGTAATCCAACCCCAAAACAATACAGTGGTCTCAACTAGTAATACTAACTGCGTATACCACATGCTAAAACAAGGGACAATAATGTGTATGTATATACTACATGCTAAAACTAATGATAGTGATATGTATGTACTTAATACATGCTGAAACTGATAATGGTATATATATATATACAATCTTCTGTCATACTGTGCTGAGTCTAATGCTGAACAAGATATAGTTTTTCTGCTGGGAATCATGTTGTATAACTGAGTTTCATAGTAACATGATTTACTATTTCTAACATGCTTTCTAAACTTCATTTTAGGCTACCATTCTATTTCTGAAACACCTTACAGAAACTTATATTGCTTTACTAAGTTTCAACTAAACACGATAATATCCTAACATACTTTACTAAATCACATACTGGGCATGCTGTACTGTTTTGTCATTTTCTACTAGAATTTGCACCGTGCTAGTAAGTTTCACGCTATACATGACATGATGTTACTAATATCATACTAAAATGTATACTAAACATAATATGCGGTTTCTGAAACATTCTACTAGCACTTGAACTATTTCACTATACCGGAACTACTAGCTTGCCGAAGAAACTGGCTTTACATACCTTCGCTTATGATTTCCCGACTAATTGGCATGGCTCGGTCAGTATTTTCGCTATTTCTCCCAACTGCATCCATATATATCAATTAGGACTAAATACCCTAATATTCTGGAAGAAAATAACACTTTCTAATATATATATAGCCAAAACTTTGACTTATTGGAAAACGGCCGAAAACTCGCTATTTCTCGAAAGTCTAGAAGGGAGAAATACTCACTTTATGGCCAGAAGTATATTGACACTAATTTGGAGCAATTTCACTTACCTTAGCTCGGTAGCACGACGATTCACCGGCCAAAATTTGCGAAACTAAACCCGTAGGAATGCTCCTTGCTGATTAATACCTCACTACCCACGTTTATTTCGAGTTTGGACCGCATATAATGGTGTAATCGGAAGGAAATTTCAAAGAATCTTTCGTGCCCTCTGTTCTTAGCTATGCTCTCTATTATTCTCTAGAAATTTTAAGTTAAATGAAACAAAAATTGAAGTTTAGAGGCTTTTATACTTGGGGCTGCACCTCACCTCCGTGACACGCTGTGTATCGCGGAGGTGAGCCTCCGTGACACTTTGGCCATCGCGAAGGAGGTCTGCCAACCTCCTCTTGCGATGCTTCGACGTGTCGCTTATTCGGTCTTTCCCCGGGCCTTTTCCTAGCATGTATGACATTCAAAAACTCTTAACCAACATGCGAATAGGCCATCTACATGTCCTGAATTTACGGGGTGTAAAATTCACCCACCCCCCCTTAAGAACATTCGTTCTCGAATGTAAACTTCTACTTGCAAGAAGTTTAACTTACTTGACTTATTCTAGAAAAATTTCGGCAGAGTCTCCCCTGTAATATGGACTATCTCAAAAACCTGAAATGCAGAAAAGTCCAATACAGGTACTCCACACAATACTGTAGCAATCATCATGTAAAAGTCTAGAGTCGGCTATCTCATTATACATGTAATATAAGGCATCTCATATAATAACAATACGATTAGGCTTGGAATAAGTGAGGATATCTGACTTTTATATCTTCCTCTGCTTCCCAAGTCATCTCCTCTCGGTTCTGATTATGCCACAGTACTTTGACGGAAGCAACATTTTTAGTCCTCAACCTGCGAATCTGCCTGTCTAGTATGGCTATTGGGACCTCTTTGTAGGCCAACTCTTCCGTAACCTGGACATCCTAGACTGGGACAACTCTGGAGGGGTCCCCTATATATTTCCTTAGCATAGACATGTGGAAAACTGAATGAACAGACTCTAACTCTAGAGGCAAGTTCAACTTGTATGCCACTTGGCCTATTCTCCGCAAAATCTGGTAAGGCCCAACGAACCTCGGACTGAGCTTACCTTTCTTGCTGAATCTCATCACCCCTTTCATTGGAGATACTTTCAAAAATACCCAGTCATTCACATTAAATTCCAGGTTTCTGCGCCGCACATCAGCATATGATTTCTGACGGCTCTGAGTAGTCAGTAGACGCTCTCTGATAAGCTTTACCTTCTCCTCTAACTGATGAATAATATCTAGCCCAATCAGTGCTGACTTTCCTACTTCAAACCAGCCAACTGGCGATCTACATTTTCGCCCATACAATGCCTCGAAGGGCGCCATCTAGATAGCTGAGTGGTAACTATTGTTATAAGCAAACTCAATCAGCGGTAAATGCTCATCCCAGCTACCTCCAAAGTCCAACACACATTCCCGTAGCATATCCTCGAGTGTCTGAATAGTGTGTTCCACCTATCCATCCGTCTGCGGGTGGAATGCTATGCTCAAATTAATCTGCGTTCCCAAACCTCTCTGAAGTGACTGCCAAAATCTAGCTGTAAATTGTGCTCCTCTGTCAGAGATAATAGATACTGGAACACCGTGTAATCTAACTATTTCTCTGATATACAATTCGGCGTAATCTTCGGCAGAGAAAGTGGCTTTTACTGGCAGGAAATGGGCTGATTTCGTCAGTCTGTCAACAATTACCCAAATGGAATCATGTATATGCCTGGTACGGGGTAATCCTGCTACAAAGTCCATGTTTACTGCTTCCCACATCCAAAGAGGCACAGCTATGTCTTGAGTTAACCCGTCTGGTTTCTGGTGTTCCGCTTTTACCTATTGGCAGTTAGGACACTGGGCTACAAATTCTGTTATTTCCCTTTTCATACCTGGCCACCAGTAGATTTCTTTAATATCATGGTACATCTTCGTCGCGCCTGGGTGGAGAGAATAGCAGGCGTAATGTACCTCACTCATAATCTATTGGCGAAGCCCTGAAATATCTGGAACACAAAGGCGGCCTTTACATTGCAACACTTCACCCTCAGTTACCTGAAAATCTGGCACTTTCCCTTGCTAAACCCTGTCCTTAAGCTGAACCAGTTCAGGATCTTCATACTGTCGTTCCTTTACCTCCACAACTATTGACGACACTGCGATGTTCTGAATTACCACTCTGTTGTCCTCTTTTTATGCTACATGAACGGCTAAACTGGCTAATTGGTGTATTTCTCTGACCAACTCCCGCTGCTCGGGCTGCAAGTACGCCAAACTCCCCATAGATTTGCGGCTGAGAGCATCTACTACTACGTTGGCCTTACCCGGATGATACAGAATATTTACATCATAATCTTTCAATAATTTCAATCAGCGACATTGCCGCAAATTCAACTCCCTCTGAGTGAAGATATACTGTAAGCTTTTATCGTTAGTGAAAATATCCACATGGACGTCGTACAGGTAATGTCTCCATATCTTTAGGGCGTGGATCATTGCAGCTAGTTCCAGGTCATGGGTAGGATAATTCTTTTCGTGTTTCCTCAGCTGTCTGGAAGCATAAGCAATCACTTTACCGTGCTGCATCAACACACATCCCAACCCAATACCTGAAGCATCACAATAAACTGCATAACCCTTTGTACCTTCTGGCAATGCTAATACTGGGGCGGAGGTCAACCTGTCTTTCAATTCTTGGAAACTCTGCTCAAATGCCTCTGTCCATTGGAACTTTACTGCTTTCTGTGTTAGCTTAATCAGAGGTGCCGCTATGGTGGAGAATCCCTTAACAAACCTTCTATGTATCCTGCTAATCCCAGGAAACTGTGGACTTCAGTCAGAGTGGTAGGTCTAGGGCACGTTTTTATTGCTTCTATTTTCTGCGTGTCTACCTGTATACCAGCATCCGACACAATATGCCCCAAGAAAGCTACTGAGTTCAGCCGGAATTCACATTTGGAGAACTTGGCATACAACTGATGGTCCCTGAGAATCTGAAGCACTATCCGTAAATGATTTTGGTGGTCTACCTCTGAGCGAGAATATACCAGAATGTCATCAATGAACATTATCACGAACAGGACCAGGTACGGTCTGAAGATGCTGTTCATCAGGTCCATGAATACTACAAGAGCATTCGTCAGCCCAAAAGACATAACTAGGAATTCAAAGTGGTCGTATCTGGTCCTAAAAGCTGTCTTCAGAATGTCCCTTTCCCGAACTCGAACCTGATGGTATCCGGACCTCAAATCAATTTTGGAGAAATATCTGGCCCCCTGTAACTGATCAAACAAATCATCTATTCTGGAAAGCGGATACTTATTCTTAACTATAACCTTATTAAGCTGCCGGTAGTCTATACACATGCGGAGCGAGCCATCCTTCTTTCTCACAAATAGGACTGGCGCACCCCAAGGTGAAGTACTCAGCCTGATGAAGCCCTTATCTAACAGATCTTTCAGCTGCTCCTTTAATTCCCTGAGTTCAGTAGGAGCCATACGATACGGAGGAATTGATATGGGCTGAGTTCCTGGTAATAAATCAATTGCAAAATCTATTTCCCTTTCTTGAGGAATACCAGGTAGCTCATCTGGAAATATGTTAGGGAATTCATTCACCACTGGAACTGACTGGAGAGTCGGAGGCTCTACCCAAACATCCTGAACTCTGACAAGATGGTAAATGCACCCCTTAGCTATCAACTTCCTCGCCTGAAGATAGGAAATAAACCTACCTTTTGGCATAATTGTACTGCCCTTCCACTCTCGTACTTCCTCCCCTGGAAAGTAGAATCGGACTGTCTTGGTCCAGCATTCTATATTTGCATAGCACGGAGCCAACCAATCCATACCCATAATGGCATCAAAATCGACCATTTCTAATTCTACCAGGTCTACTATGGTCTGACGATCAGCAACCTCTACTGTACACCCGCGATAGACCCTTCTGGCTATAATGGAGTCACCGACGGGGGTGGATACTGAAAAGGGTTGCTGAAGCAATTCTGGTGCAACACTAAACTTCCGAGCCATAAATGGAGTAATGTAGGACAAAGCAGATCCTACATCAATCAATACACAAACAGGGTATGAGAAGATAGTCATCATACCTGTCACAACATCAAGTGACGCTTCTGAATCCTTCCTCCCTGGTAAGGCATATGTGCGGCTTAGGCCCGCACCTACACTGGAGGCCCCTGATCTGCCCCGGCCCCTGATTGCTGAAACTGAGGGCCTGCGCCATGCCGAGGATACTGAAGCTCGTGACCCTGCGGATGTCCTATCCTGTCTATCCCAGTCCTCCTGTCCTCTGGCTGGACAATCTGTCATCAGATGGCCCTCTTAGCCATAAATATAACATCTGGTGGAGCCATACCTGCATGCTCCAGAATAGCGTCGGCTGCATATAGCGCAAAGTGGTAGGGTATACCTACTCTGCTCCGCCCTCCTCTGTAATGGTGAATCTGCAATCTGCGAGCCTCTTCCGGTCTCTAACTTCCCCCTGTGGCTAAATCTGCCCCTCTGCGGCTGTGGTGGAGGCGGGGGTTTGGGCGGCCTATCTAACAATCGTGGCCTAGGTCCTCCCCGAGCCTCCCTCTGTAACTCAACTGGCCTATCCCTGTGGCGCTGTTCCTGATTGGTCCTCCTGATCTCCCGATGCCGCTGCCTGATGCCCTCAATATTCTGGGCAAATGCCTGAACTCGGGAAATATCCATGTCCTCTCGCAGTGTGGCCGTAATACAAGTCTCAACATATTCTGGATTCAACCCCATGATGAAGCGGTGTACTTTGGATGCCATGGTATCAACAAAGGCCGGTGTGTACAGGGACAAAGAATCAAACTGCGAGGCGTATTTGTTCGGTGCTTTGGTTGGGGTTATAAACCGACACGCAAGTGCACGTGGTCAAACAAGTAATAAAGTGGCTAAGTAAGCCAAGTATCGATCCAAGGAGACTCAGGATAAGTAAAATTGCCTAAGTACACTATATTCTTATCTTACTTCTAATTATGCTAACAACAGCGTAACCAACAGTTAAATAAGTTTTTGGTTATAAAAGATATATATACTAAAACTATTAACAATTATTTACTGTGAATTTAAACTATGGATATGAGCATGCCAAGGTTAAGAACAAGTAATGAATTCGATTATAATAATAATTTGGTTACTCTCTTCTTCATGTTGCTAGCCAAGAACAGTAGCCTAGAAATTAAAACTCTCGTATTTAATTTCACTTTAGAATCATAAACCATCCGTCTACATTTCTGTGATCAAATGCAATTTATGACCTAGCAATACAATTCCGGTTCCTAAACTGACTAATACGGCTTTCAAGTATATTTCTATCAGGAAAGCACATCAAAACCCAATTTTCCCAAATCAAGTTAAGAACAATACCCTATTAATTCACAACTTTCCAATTTCTTGCTCTCTCGAGTGAAATTAGACTTTTTAGATGTACATTAATGTCGGCCACACACTAATGCAGTAGAAACAAGAATTAATAGAACAACATGGAAGAAGAAGAAGAAAACCATATCATTAACAATCAAAATTCATCACCATTGTTCAAAACCTTAGAAAGGAAGAGAATTAGCCACTCATTCGTGGATTGATCATCCTAAAACAAGTGTAAATCATGCATACAATTGATAGAAAGAAGAAAGGAAGAGAAGAAATCCCTTAGCTTTTTCGTCCCTCAACTGCTTCTAACCCACGTCCTAGCTCCACCAAGTCTGAACTAATTAAAATAAACCTAAGTGTGCTATTTATACTAGTGGGAAATTTTTCCCGGAATAACAAGCAATGTGTCACGGAGGTCAACGCGGAGCACTGCCTCCGTGACACGGCGTGGACGCGGACCTTCACTGGAAATCTAGGGTCCGGTAAATTAGCCTCAACGTGGCACGGAGGCCAACGCGGAGGCCTATCTCCGTGCCACGGAGCTGTCGCGAGGCCACACTGGAATTTGCCATTTAATTTCCTCTCCAGGCAGTGTGCCTCCGCGATGGTAGCGTGGCACGGCTCCATCGCGGAGCCCCTATACTTTGTGCATTCCAATGTCTTTTCCACGCTCGCATCCAAGTCCAACTCCGATATAGTTCCAACATGCATTTTAGCTCCTAAAAATCATATTTTCCTGCAAACAAATGCTAATCATGTTGGTTAGTATAAATTCGCATTTTATTACCAATTACATGAGAATATATACACATTGCACAACAAACAAGGCGAAAATGATACGTTTGAGTATCACTTGGGCATATAAATCTCCCCAAGATCACTTACCCCACACTTAAATCCTTGTTCGTCCTCGAACAACACATACACAGCTCATGCAAATTACATCGCAACCTTTGTCACTATGGTGCGACAATTTACGCTACGGTCATATCGATTATTCAATTTTTGCAAATCATCAAGAAAACATGCATGGTCTTACAATGCAAATGACCTTTCATACATCAAGACTTCCTAGACTTTAAGAATTGACTCTCGAGATCGGCAAACTCCTGCACATTAGCTAATCAAGAAATCCGACACGAAAATCAATCTTTCATCAAGCATGTGCCCTCACAACTCAAGAGAATCTTCCCCTTTCATGTTCATGCAACACACAAACATTCAAGTAGGGGCATATAAAAACTAATTTCACTCACTCTCCCAAAAGAATTCACATGCATCATGTCATGACCCATAGGCTTGCCCTTAGTGTGTTACTCCACTAATATAAAGAAATGCAATGTAGGATCACGTAGGACTTTAATGGGTTGTAACGGGGCTATGGAACTAGTATATATATTGGATTAGCCAATAATAGTCGCTAGCATCCTTAAGCGCCTTTTCAACACATTCCCATCGACTCATGGATAACTTTTCTTCTTTTTTCTCTTTTTCTCTCATTCATGCTGGTTTACTTTCGTACAGCCCATTTCATCAAACACACTTGACACAAAACAAAGGGTTTTCATGTACCCTCCTCATCGTTTCATTATAACAAGTGCCTCTTCAACCTCATCTTTTCTTTCCTCACTCTGCTTTTCTTTTCCTTTTCACTCTTCTCACTCTTTGACACTTTGGGAAAAATTTTCTTTTCTTCGTAAGCGCTTAAGAGTTTTGTATAGACTTTTACAACTAATCAAAAGAAGGAATAAAGCTTAGTTTATACAATTTTGGACAAAAGAAAGAAAGAATTGGTTAAAGGCTCAAAGGGCTGACTAGGGTATACAATCACATAAAAAGGTAGAGTATGACAAGAAAAAAAAATAGAAACTCTCGGTTAAAACAAAGAAATGCCTACACCTTTCCAACACTACACCTCCTTCATTTCATTTTGTACACACACCAGGCAAGTTCTAGACACTTCACAATAGCATGGAATAACAATACCTCACTTTACACAACATGCACATGCTCGAATCAAGATGTATTCACAGACTCTTGAATTAGCCAATTACATGAATTCAAGAAATAAGCCTCAATCATACCGAATCAAATTCTATAGCCCAGGTAACTCAACATATTTACAAAATTGCATACTTTCGAACGAATCACTTTCACATTTTGAACATCAGTTACAACACGCAACGGAATTTTGCAACCATAAAGCAACTACAGGTTCATTGATGCAATCCACCAAAGAAAAACTGAAAACAAATTAAAAATCCTACTCCTACCGACTACATTTCCCTTAAGACGGTCGTCATTCATCCATCATAGGGAACGGTCACTAACTATGACATCGGTTCAATGGGACTATTCTCGGTAAAAGAACTGAAAACAAACTCCGAGAAACCCAAAAAAAATTAAAAACCGAAAAAACATTTGCAACACATCGATCATGTCGATAGAAAAATATTTACAAAATATTTGATAAGTGCAAAATATTTTCGCAAAAATTTTAAAAAATATCGATCATTTCGATAAGAAAGAAATATTTACAAACTATTTACAGCATTCACAAAATATTTACCTTGGCAACCACAACTTTTCATAACACACATCAGTAACCACAAAAATATATACGGATACAACACAAATCAGTTCACAGCAGGGTAGCACAAACATACATACAAACCAAGGAAAAAGCATACAGCAGATTAGAGCCTAAGTCCCAGCACCTAGCTACTCCCCACCCCACACTTAAATCGAACACTGTCCCCAGTGTTCACAAAAATACAAAGCACAAAATTTCGGGTGGTGGAACTCCCTGCTCAGTCGAAATATTCGACTTCTTCATCTGGTGCTGCTGCCTCATCGCCCATGTCTGAGTCAGCTCCATCGTCGTCATCGGACTCCACATCGGAGTCCTCCCGACGTGTCTCCTCGTCAGTAGGGACATCGTCATCAGTAGGCTCAACGAAGGCTGGTCCCACTCGGCATAAGGCTCTGGCATTCTCGCCAAATGGGTAATCCAGCTCCAACTGCCATAACTCTTCCTCGGTGGCTGGTCTCCCACCAATCTGTAGCTGAAGCATCTGCATGCCAAACATACGTGCCATGTACTGATCGTCACGAGCATGTCGCTCGCCCAAAGTCAGCACTGGCCCGTGTGTGGTGTCGGGGGCCTTAGTTTTTGTCACATCGAGGGCCCTCCACTCCAACTGCGGGATGTAATCCAAGGCTTCTTCCTCGACATCGAGGCCTCGGAGGAAGGTGGTGATGAGTCCGCCGAACCCATATCTGTGGCCCTGGTGTAGTCTGGCTCTCTTCATGGCGGATATGATAACCGCCCCAACATTAATCTCTAGCCCTTTCATAAGGGCATACACCAAGCAGACACGGTCCTGAGTCACATCCGTCATGTGAACTCCCGGGATCAAGCAAGAACATACAATTTTCAGCCATATTATGGCCTCCCTGTTCATCTGCGAATAAGGCAGAGTCTGGTGGTAACCCCTCTCCTTATGTCTACTCCATCGGGCTGTGGATCGAGCCCCACACAACGTACGTCTGATGTCGGCGTACGGTAGGGTGATGTTTAGCTGGCGGAGAACATGAGCGTCTGTGTCCCGCGCTCCAATGATGGCATTCAATTGCTGGGGTTCCAGAGTGACAATCTGCCCTCTGATTTTTATTGTGTGGCTTCTGATGGCCGGGTTCCAATTTGCGTAGAACTCCCGGACCAAATGTAGGTTGCACTCCTTGGGCTCCTGGAATATAAAGCTGAGCCCAGCTGCTTCAATCCTCTGCACAATACGGGGGAACTCCTGTGCTAGTGGTTCCCGTGCAATATGTTCCTCCGGGAAGTACTTGCTCTCCTTATGCTTAGCATACCACTTCTTCCCTTCTTCGGTAACCCATCTTGTTCCGTATTGGCGGCGTTCGCCGCGCGGAACAGCTGGTGCAGCTGGGACTGCGGTGCCCATTCTCATTCTTTTTCTATCGGTGCCTGAGGTAGAAGCACCTTTGCCCTTATCCTGCCTACTAGCCATTGTACCTGTCAATATACACAAACAAGCACAATGTTAAGCTAAATACATGTTAACTTCGGCTAAGGTCGGGGTACACAACGTTTACCCCACACTTAGTCCTTAGCTACTTTTACAAAACTACGGCAAGGATAACTCTATTTACACCAAAGACAACAACTATACAATTTATGCTTAGTGCGTTCACAAAAAAATTTCGACAGCATAACGGTTAGCGTACTACTCAGACTTCATACAGCTAATTCCAATCCTACTATCGCTAACAATTCAACCATCGCACTTAGCAACAAAAACAACAAATAAAAACAAAGACAAAAACATTCTATATACAATCGAATCCAAATAATCAAACCAATTTACACAATTTTCGCATTTTCCCCCAACAACTCGAGAATTCGTCGTCTTTTAACATTCACACAATATTTACACGACTTATCTCAATTTACAACCACACCCCGGCATCTAATTCATCAACTTATCAAATAACCCAATTCAAATTCAATAACCCAAGCCCTAGAATGCAATTTTTCAATCAAATTCGGATTATTCACGTAATCGACAAGTTCAAACGCTAATTACAACAATCCGAACATATATCAATCACAAATAACTCAACATCATGTTAAATTGCTACTTAGGGTGATATATCTCACCTCACATGCCCAAATTCGACTAAAATCGCCAAAAATTTGAGAGAAACGAGGAAAACATACCTTTGAGTTGAAGAACCGAAGAAACTTGATGATTTCTTTGCCTAGTAGCGTGGCACGTTGGTTGGGGAGGGGGATTTGGGTGTTTGGTCGCGGAAAGGAGAAGAAATGGGGAGAAAGAGGCAAAAATTGGGGTTAATTTAAAGAAAAACACGCGGGTCACCCGACAACCTGGTGTGACCCGGCACCAATTATAAGGCAACGTGTCACGGAGGGTAACGCGGAGCCCCTCCTCCGTGACACGGAGCCAACGCGTTGGCTTACTGGAAATTTTAAAAATCTGGATTTTGCCTTCAACGTGTCACGGAGGGTAACGCGGAGCCCTTCCTCCGTGACACGGAGCCAACGCTCCAGTGCACTATTTTTTTCATTAAATTATTTTTTCATACCTTGCCTTATTCTTTCCAATTCCATGCATATTTTTCTCCGTTAGACCTGAAAATCACCTCACTAAACAAAATTGGTTAGATTAATAGATTTCCCTAACTAAAATGAAAAATATTAACTAAAACAAAAATCTAAACCTAATCAAGAAAAGAAAAATAAAAATAAAAATTATTTACACTAAAATAATGAAAGAAAGAAAATATTTTTCACGGGTTGCCTCCCGTGCAGCGCCTGGTTTACTGTCGCGGCTCGACGTCCGTTATGCTCAATTATCTACTAGGGTGATGGACGATTTGTCACGATCGTTGTCCTCCCCCCAGTAGTTCTCAACCTTATCAGGTGGCCTTCCTATTAACTCTCGGGAATCATTTATTCGATTAGCATTCCCATGATCAATCACATTGATCACCGAGAGTTCTTCATTCACTGTCGGGAGCTTAGGTGCTTTGTACACATCGAACACTTCGACCTTGTCATGTGCTCGCATTGTAAGTTGACCCGCAGCTACGTCAATTAATGCTTTTCCGGTTGCCAAAAAGGGTCGTCCCAAAATAAATGGGACTTCAGCATCTGGTTCAAAATCCAGAACAATAAAATCGACCGGAAAAATGAGGGAGCCCACTTGCACTAGAACATCCTCAACAATGCCATCCGGCTTAGCTAAGGATCTGTCTGCTAATTGCAAGATTACAGTTGTAGGTCTAGGACTCCCTAGACCTAACTTTCTGAATACCGAAGATGGCATCAGATTTATGCTTGCCCCCAAGTCGCATAATCCACGAGCTCGGATACTCTGCCCAATAGTGAGCTGGATAGTAAAACTTCCAGGGTCTTTCAGTTTCGTGGGCAGTCTGTTTTGAATCCGGGAAGTGCATTCCTTCGTCAAAGCTACCGTGGCATACTCAGTCAAGCGACTTTTGTTAGCCACGATGTCTTTAATATATTTTGCATATTTGGGCACTCCCTGCAAGACATCAACAAGAGGTAAATTAACATGTACCTGTTTAAGCACCTCCATAAATTTCTTGAAACACGCCTCCTCCTTGTGTTTCTTGAGTCGTTGAGGGAACGGGGGTGGAGGTCTTTCTGGTTCAGCTTCTTTGGTCTTCCGCCTATCAGAACTTTGTTCCTCCTCAACTTCTGTTGCTCCTGACTTTTGAGGCGGTCTTTCCGGTTCCACCTCCTTCAACTGTAAACCACTCCTCGTGGTCACTGCATTCACCTGCTTCGGATTAGGATCCGTGTCGCTAGGTAGTCCTCCTCTGGGTCTTGTATTTTGGGCACTAGCAAATTGCCCAAACTGATATTCAAGAGCCTTGGTCGCCAATTGATTGTTCTTCACTTCGGCTGCCAATTTAACATAGTCAGCCTGTAATTGTGCCTGATTAGCGATCATGGTTTTGAACATCTCCTCAATGGTCGGTGATGGTGGTGGAGGAGGGGCATTGTGATTTCTGAATTGAGCTTGATAGTTTTGTTGCCCTCCTTGATTTCTCTGCATACCCTGACCAGAACCTTGGTCTTGTTGGTTGTTGCTACCCCACGAAAAATTTGGATGGTTCCTCCAATTTGAGTTGTAGCCACTACCAAACTGCTGTTGATTTCTCTGTGCATTGCCCACAAAGTTAACAGAATCAGGATTTGCACCACAGCACTCAGCTGAATGCTCACTACTACCACACACTTCACACCACATCTGCTGGACTGCATTGACTGAAGCTGAAGGCTGGTTCAAATTCATATTGCTGAAGTGGTTATTTAACTGATTTTGCAAGGCAGCTATCTGTGCAGCGATAGCTGTAAATCCATCCACTTCAAGCACTCCCACTGCTTTCCTTGCTCCACCTCTTGATGAATCTGCATTCCATTCTGGATTGCCCTGTGAAATTCGGTTGAGCAAAGTGTACAGCTCCTCATAGGTCGTTTCCAGCGCTTGCCCTCCAGCTGCTGAGTCTAACAGAATTTTAGTATGGGGTTCCAAACCCTCAATAAATGTGTGTACCAACACCTCATTGGACTGATGATGATGAGGACAGTCCCGCAACATGGATTTAAATCTTTCCCAGGCTTGATATAGATTTTCTCCCTCCCTCTGTTTAAAACTTAGAATTTGACTTCTAAGTCTGGCTGTTTTACCAGAAGGGAAAAATCTAATCAAAAACTTCCGTGCAAGATCATCCCACGTTGATATAGAATTTGGTGGTTCAGCTTTTAACCACCTCTTGGCTTCACCAAGTAGGGAAAATGGAAATAAGGTGAGCCGAACATAATCAGGTGACACTCCAGCGGGTATATAAGTGTCACTTATCTCCAAAAAATTCTGGAGATGTTGTTGTGGGTCTTTCATGAGGGACACAGGTAAATTGCCCGCTTGTGTGCAAAAGTTGCACCATGTTCTGCTTCAATTCAAACCTCCCTCCAGGCTCTGGTTTGCGGATACTAGAATGTACATTGTTGGCATGTGGGATTGCCACCTCGCGAACCAGCCTTGCTGCTGCTTCGTCGGGCACTAATACTGCCCTCACAACTGGTGGATTTTGTTGCTCCATAATAGACTGTCTGAGCAACTGCAGCTTCTTTTATAGAGCTTCTCTACGTTGACTATGAAATTACCGTTCAGGCTCTAAGTAAGATTCCACCAGCTCTTTGTCCCTTGCCAGTGTTCACAGAAATCAAGTCTGCAAAATATAGGCTAAGACCAAGTTGTTAACACTTAAGAAAATAAAACAAAAATACAGTAAATTTACACTTAACACAATTTCACCAATTGCCTAGTCTCCCCGGCAACGGCGCCAAAAACTTGTTCGGTGCTTTGGTTGGGGTTATAAACCGACACGCAAGTGCATGTGGTCAAACAAGTAATAAAGTGGCTAAGTAAGCCAAGTATCGATCCAAGGAGACTCAGGATAAGTAAAATTGCCTAAGTACACTATATTCTTATCTTACTTCTAATTATGCTAACAACAGCGTAACCAACAGTTAAATAAGTTTTTGGTTATAAAAGATATATATACTAAAACTATTAACAATTATTTACTGTGAATTTAAACTATGGATATGAGCATGCCAAGGTTAAGAACAAGTAATGAATTCGATTATAATAATAATTTGGTTACTCTCTTCTTCATGTTGCTAGCCAAGAACAGTAGCCTAGAAATTAAAACTCCCGTATTTAATTTCACTTTAGAATCATAAACCATTCGTCTACATTTCTGTGATCAAATGCAATTTATGACCTAGCAATACAATTCCGGTTCCTAAACTGACTAATACGGCTTTCAAGTATATTTCTATCAGGAAAGCACATCAAAACCCAATTTTTCCAAATCAAGTTAAGAACAATACCCTATTAATTCACAACTTTCCAATTTCTTGCTCTCTCGAGTGAAATTATACTTTTTAGATGTACATCAATGTCGGCCACACACTAATGCAGTAGAAACAAGAATTAATAGAACATCATGGAAGAAGAAGAAGAAAACCATATCATTAACAATCAAAATTCATCACCATTGTTCAAAACCTTAGCAAGGAAGAGAATTAGCCACTCATTCGTGGATTGATCATCCTAAAACAAGTGTAAATCATGCATACAATTGATAGAAAGAAGAAAGGAAGAGAAGAAATCCCTTAGCTTTTTCGTCCCTCAACTGCTTCTAACCCACGTCCTAGCTCCACCAAGTCTGAACTAATTAAAATAAACCTAAGTGTGCTATTTATACTAGTGGGAAATTTTTCCTGGAATAACAAGCAACGTGTCACGGAGGTCAATGCGGAGCACTGCCTCCGTGACACGGCGTGGACGCGGACCTTCACTGGAAATCCAGGGTCCGGTAAATTAGCCTCAACGTGGCACGGAGGCCAACGCGGAGGCCTATCTCCGTGCCACGGAGCTGTCGCGAGGCCACACTGGAATTTGCCATTTAATTTCCTCTCCAGGCAGTGTGCCTCCGCGATGGTAGCGTGGCACGGCTCCATCGCGGAGCCCCTATACTTTGTGCATTCCAATGTCTTTTCCACGCTCGCATCCAAGTCCAACTCCGATATAGTTCCAACATGCATTTTAGCTCCTAAAAATCATATTTTCCTGCAAACAAATGCTAATCATGTTGGTTAGTATAAATTCGCATTTTATTACCAATTACATGAGAATATATACACATTGCACAACAAACAAGGCGAAAATGATACGTTTGAGTATCACTTGGGCATATAAATCTGCCCAAGATCAGTATTCCCGAACACTCATGGCCCCTTGCTCTAAATGTAAAAACTGGTCCACTCGGCCTTGTCGAATCTCCCATGACAAATAATGATCCAGAAAAGCTCCTGAGAAGCTGGACCAGGTTGAAGGGGAAACATCTCTCCCTCGAGACGTTTCCCATCTTTCGTACCACAACACGGAGATGTCCTGTAATCGGAATGCTGCCAACTCAACTGATTCTGTAGGCGTGGTATGCATAACCCTGAAAATTCTCTGCATCTGATCTAGAAAATCCTGAGGGTCCTCTATCTGGTCCGTACCTGTAAATTGTTGGGGATTCAGATCCAAAAATTCCCGGACCCTCGAACTACCGGGCCCTCCTGCCAATTCTGCAACTATAGACGACATCGGCTGACGCTGAGCAACCATTATCTGTGCCAACATGACTACCGCACTCCTGACCTCCTAGTCGGAAGGTATTAGTATAGGGACTGTCGGAGGTGGTGTCGCCCCAAGTGGCTCCTGATGTGGTGGATACTGTTGAGAAGGTTGGGACGATGCCTCTGTATTGCCCTCTGATCGGGCTATTTCTAAACGAGGGTGAGGCATCCCGCTGGTGCCTTCCCCTACTGCAATATCCAAGCTCCGGCCTGTGATAGGATATCGCTGGTCTGACGTTATCTGTAATCAAAGAATATAGTAAGCTCTAGGGACTCAACCCTATACTGTACCGCTCTACAGCACAACTGAACAAGAATAGAAAGTAACCATCCTATCATTCCTTGCAGCCTCCTGCCTATAGTATGTGGTGCACAACACATCCATTGGCAAGACTCTACTTAGCACGGCTTGCAGACTCCCTGGGATACAACCTGGCTCTTATACCAAGCTTGTCACACGCCACCTGGGGGGGAGGGTGATTGGCACCTGGTGCCCTTACTAGGACTTGAACTGCTAAACTGCTGAGCCTAAGCACTTCTGGTGCCTGGCTGGCTCTAACTCTAGATTCAAGAAAACGACGGGCTATATAACGGCTGTAAATACAGCCTCCAGCCGATTAGGCCTATAGCCACCTGTACTATAATATCATCTAACTAGAATCACATTCATATAGGGGAACCTATGCGGGCCGATAAGGCCATCATGCTGTCTAGTTATCTCTAAATCAAGAAAAACGGGTGCTAACCCGCTACGTGACCGACAAGGTCACCACTACCAACTGAGTAAGGCCCCACACGGCCATCATAACAAGCTAAAACATACACACGGCCTCACACGACCGGTATAACAAACCACAGGGTATACACAATCTGCAAGCCTCTAATAATATTGATAATATGGTCGGGACAGGGCCCCGGCCTACCCATACTGTACAAACAAGAGAAAAGGGATAAACCTCTAGCTATCTAGCTCCAGATGACTGAAGTTGATGACTCTGTGAGCTGGCTGGAATCACGAGGTATCGGCTCCTTATCCATGAGTACCTGCAGGCAAGTAATGCAGCGCCCCAAATGGGCGTCAGTACCGCTGGTACTGAGTATGTAAAGCAATAACTAAAAAATATCTGAAAATAAAAAGATAACTGATGGAACTGAAATAGAGAGAAATAGACTGAAACTGACTAAAAACATGAATCTAAGACTATTCTCAACTATGCTGGAAGGAGTAGGAGTCATATATGGAAATGTATCGCTCTATTGTCGATCTACTCATATCTAGCATAACATGGCATAACATAAAATAACACAACATAGCATAGCACACACAAACCTTACCCGGCCCCCATAAGTCGGGAGGTACAATCAACACGCAATCTATACCCCTACCCTGGTCGTCCCATCTTCTACAATAACTATAAGCATCCTGTCGATCCCCTGGGTATGCACTTGGGCTCGTTGAGCCCCTGACTATAACTGTACCTTAGTCTGGAGGACTCCTGAATTAACACCCCGGGCGTACCCGCTCGACAGGGGTGTATAAAAGCCGACCAAGGCAAAATATGGGGAAACCGGCATCCCATCTTCGTCCCCTGGGGGACGGCATGCCACTCCGTAGAGCGACGCATCCTCGCCCTCTGGCGAACGAGTCGATACAGCTATTAACCCTGGGGCGGTCGTGAATGCTAGGTAATCCAACCCCAAAACAATACAGTGGTCTCAACTAGTAATACTAACTGCGTATACCACATGCTGAAACTAGTGACAATAATGTGTATGTATATACTACATGCTAAAACTAATGATAGTGATATGTATGTACTTAATACATGCTGAAACGGATAATGGTATATATATATATACAATCTTCTGTCATACTGTGTTGAGTCTAATGCTGAACAAGATATAGTTTTTCTGCTAGGAATCATGTTGTATAACTGAGTTTCATAGTAACATGATTTACTATTTCTAACATGCTTTCTAAACTTCATTTTAGGCTACCATTCTATTTCTGAAACACCTTATAGAAACTTATATTGCTTTACTAAGTTTCAACTAAACACGATAATATCCTAACATACTTTACTAAATCACATACTGGGCATGCTGTACTGTTTTGTCATTTTCTACTAGAATTTGCGTCGTGCTAGTAAGTTTCATTTTACACATGACATGATGTTACTAATATCATACTAAAATGTGTACTATACATAATATGCGGTTTCTGAAACATTCTACTGGCACTTGAACTATTTTACTATACCGGAACTACTAGCTTGCCGAAGAAACTGGCTTTACATACCTTCGCTTCTGATTTCCCGACTAACTGGCGTGACTCGGTCAGTATTTTCGCTATTTCTCCAAACTGCATCCATATATATCAATTAGGACTAAATACCCTAATATTCTAGAAGAAGATAACACTTTTTAATATATATATATAGCCAAAACTTTGACTTATCGGAAAACCGCCAAAAACTCGCTATTTCTCGGAAGTCTAGAAGGGAGAAATACTCACTTTATGGCCAGAAGTATATTGACACTAATTTGGAGCAATTCCACTTACCTTAGCTCGGTATCACGGTGATTCGCCGGCCAAATTTTGCGAAACTAAACCCGTAGGAATGCTCCTTGCTGATTAATACCTCACTACCCACGTTTATTTTGAGTTTGGACCGCGTATAATGGCGTAATCGGAAGGAAATTTCAAAGAATCCTTCGTGCCCTCTGTTCTTAGCTATGCTCTCTATTATTCTATAGAAATGTTAAGTTAAATGAAACAAAAACCGAAGTTTGGAGGCTTTTATACTTGGGGCTGCACCTCACCTCTGTGACACGCTGTGTATCGCGGAGGTGAGCCTCCGTGACACTCTGGCCATCGCGGAGGAGGTCTGCCAGCCTCCTCTTGCGATGGTTCGACGTGTCGCTTATCCGGTCTTTCCCTGGGCCTTTTCCTAGCTTGTATGGCATTTAAAAACTCTTAACCAACATGCGAATAGGCCATCTACATGTCGTGAATTTACGGGGTGTAACACTAGTGACGGGGTTGAGTCTGAAGATCCGAGCCTGTATCGCCAAATGATACAACATAGAGTATGTAGTCATTAAGTGAAATGTACTGAGTATGCAAGATAAGTAAAACCGCTTAAACCAGTAAAATAATTTAAAACATGCATAATATAAAACATGATAAAGATAAGAATCTGACAGTAGTGCTGGCATGCTATTTTCTTAAATCATGATCTCAACATAACATAACATCATAACTAAATCGAATGACCCAAAGCTTAAATATGATAATCATAAGTAAAACTGAATATTGGGTCAAACCTCTTTTAAAACATTTATATAAGTATATATATCATTAGTGATAAACATGCATGACTGAAATCATGAGGAACAATGGAAGAATCGTCATATAACCGACATACCACGATAGAGCTTACATGGTCCCAACTATCACACTCAAGTTGGTAGAGCCGTCCAAAGCCTTGCCAGGGCTAGGGACAATACCATGATATAGATATCAAGCTCGAGGCCCAATCGGGACAGGGGATAGCTTACAAGGGATGTCCCGAGAAGTGTACATACACACACACATACATATATATTTATATATAAGTAATAACCTATGTTAGCGCGTAGTTCTGAGGCATAGGGCGATCGACCCTTAGCCGACTCGGTGCTAGACACTTCTCCCAAAAACATGCATATGCTCTCCAACTTTTTTCAACGAAGCTCACCATCATCTATTGACGAAGCTCAATAATCAAATAAATCTCAAATCAACAATCATATATGAGAAGCTTTAGCCAAAACCATACCACAATATGAAAATAATTGAGAGTCTTCGCTCCAAAACCATGTGGTAAGCTTAATTAAGAAAATCATAAATCATACTTTAACATGTAGGCATTGCCCATTACTTTAACATGCTTGAAAATACTCAATTCACTTGAAAACATGACTATAAACATGGGTAACTTAAAAACATGCTTTTCATCAATAATATCTCATCATATTTGAACATTCATCATAAATCTCAATTTTCATGAATTTTTCATAAATGGCCATTTTGATTTATAAAGCTTGAAACATGATTGTAATAGAAAACAATGTAAAACTTGCCCAAGAATCGTAATTCACTAGTAGAAACATATTTAAATCATACCCATGTAGAGAATTAGGAATTTTATGCATTGGGTTAAAACCCCATTGAATCAACATAGAAATTTTCATGATTTAGAAGAGATTGGGCATGGGTGTGAACGGATTCCCCCATTTATAACCCTACATACCTAGGGAAGATCTGATTTTACCACTTCTTGATTTCCCAAAGAAAGACTGAAAGAAGACTTGAAAAAACCTATGCTTCATCACCTCTTAAGCCTTCAATTTTCATGCATGGATGTGAATGAGCCTAGGATATATTTTTTCCTCATAAAGCACTGCATTTTGAGCCTTAAACGACATAGTTTAGGACCCCAGTACTTAAGAATGACAAAAATACCCTTAATGAATTTCTTAAAAATTCTACACTGTTAGTGACCACGGTCGATCCTACGGGTCGTACCTGGATTCCATGACTCGTGGTATCCATCCTTTACATCCATTTCCAATTCTTAACTTCTCAGATTCTAATACCACAACTCGACAGGATGAGTCGTTACAACAAACAACGGTACGTTGAATCCTCCCATTACTTCCCTCTGACAATCTGCACCTGGACTTTCCCACGAGACACACCATGACTCGTGCCTACTTCCAACAAGTCATGGTTTCCATCCGTCACCTCAACTGGAGATTTCCTACTCTATTCCACAGTTACTTACCACGATCCATTGTTACTCATAACGAGTCGTTTTACTCGTTACTTCCTCCTAGACTAAGGACCAGTCTCACCATAACCACAAACAGCGACTCGTGACATCAAACCACGAATCATTCCTTGACCCGTTACTCCCAACTTTGACCCTGCAGTACCTCACCATGAACACCTCCTACGGATTGTTGATGGAACAAACGATCCGTACCTTGACCCGTTCTGTAATAAATTTCTAGATTTCTGCCACTTTCCATTTTAACATCCAGGGTCTAATCTTGGGCACTTCCGTCGTATTACAATAGTTTCATCAGTTTAATACCACATCATATCCACATTCTTTCAACAGTTTATTCGATAATAAATTCTCGTAACAAGTAATTTCTGAAGACCAATCGCATATCATCATTGCACAAAATGTACATGCTATTATATAAAGTCTAATATTTCTAAACCATAACCAAACTCAAAGTTTGGGTACGGAACGTCAGCTACTCCACAGGAGCCTTGTCATTTCTTAACTCTTCGAAGAATTCAAAATCTACAATAACAATATAGAGAAATTCAATTATTTGCTCTTCAAATAAGGGTCCTAGGAGTTCAAACCCTTCCATTCAAGACACTTTTGAAAATAGAACCCCAGTTCCACCTAGTTCTAGGTCTCACTTCCCGCGTAATCCTCGTTCTCAACAAGTACTCCTAGGGGAATGATTAATACCCCTCAGACATGAAATCAAACCACCCTATAGACTCCTCATAATTCAACCCTACTCTATTAACCTAGGGTTTTCTCAATTCAAAAACCCACCATTAAAGGGTCTATAAGCATTCTAAGGTCCACAATACCCATAATCGAGATAGGGGATCAAGAATTTTATCTTGGGAGAAGAATTCACTACTCTGGAGAAAAATTTGCCCTCTAACCTTCTGATCGTGTTTCAAAAATAATGGGGTGCAAACCCCAGAAATTCCACTTAAACCCACTTTCTGGCTACCGTCGTCTGCTGCAGCGGTCGCATTTTTGCCGCAGTGGACCCGCTTTTACGGTCAGAAAACCTCTATGGCGGATCCGATGGTTAATTTTGTAATCCGTTACTGCGGGACTCCAACCGTCACCACAATCTTGCTACATCGGACATCCTACTGCTGCAGCAGTCCCTCGAACCAGTAGCTCCACCAAAAACTCACTCTTTAACACTTAGCTGATTTCACACCTGATTCCTATAGATTTTAGCTTTTTCAGGTGTTCTAAGTCCGTTCTCCTCATAAAGACATATAGGTCATTACATCAGATACCAATTAAAATACTGTTCATCCCCGAACGACCTACAATAAAAGCAAGGAAGAGAAGGTATTGGATTCCACAAAAAATGGAGGATATTTGATCCGCATATCGGCCTCAGTCTCCCAAGTGGCCTCCTCTACTGGACGATTCTTCCATTGGACCTTGACCGTTGGAATCTCTTTTGACCTCAGCTTCTGAACATCTCTATCTAAAATCGCCATCGGCTCCTCCTCATAAGACAAATTCTAATTTAGAAGCATGGAGTCCCATTTAATAATATAAATCCCGTCTCCTTGGTCTTCTTCAACATTGACATATGAAACGTTGGATGTACCCCAGAAAATCCTAGTGGCAATGCCAGCTCATAAGCTACTTCCCCCACATGCT
Organism: Datura wrightii; assembly: GCA_035772735.1. Classification (NCBI taxonomy): domain Eukaryota; kingdom Viridiplantae; phylum Streptophyta; class Magnoliopsida; order Solanales; family Solanaceae; genus Datura; species Datura wrightii. Next base: position 60,459,007 of record JASDFA010000016.1, on the reverse strand, counting down.
GGAGTATTTTAAACAGCCTGATGTTCATCGGGTTAAGCTTGCCTCGCTTACCAAATCTTATCACCCCCTTCAGGGAGGTACTTTGAGCAGAACTTTTTATCCCTCCATAAACTCCATATCTCGCACTTTCTTATCTGCATATTGTTTTTGTCTAATCTGAGAAACTACCAGACGTTCTTGAATTGTCCGAACTTTATACAAAGATTCCTTCAGCAAATTGGTTCCCTAACATTGCACCTCAAACGCATCAAACCAACTAATTATAGGCCTGCATCTCCTTCCATACAGAACTTCAAATGGCGCTATGTCAATGCTCGAGTGATAGCTGTTTTTGTAAGCAAACTCTTCTAGGGGTAGGAAGTTATCCCAATGGCCCCCGAAATCTATGACACAGGCCCGCAGCATATCCTCCAACACTTGAATAGTCCTTTCTGATTGTCCATCTGTCAACACTTAAATAGTCCTTTCTGATTGTCCATCTGTTTGAAGATGGAAAGTTGTGCTTATGTCCAACTTGGTGCCCAACTCTGCCTGCAAGGTCCTCTAGAAATGTGAGGTGAACTGAGTACCCTTGTCAGACACAATCGACACTGGCACCCCATTCAATTAATCACTTTCTTCATGTACAGCTTGGCCAACTTCTCAGCATTGTAAGTTACTTGGACAGGTAAGAAGTAAGCAGACTTAGTCAACCTATCCACAATGACCCAAATAGAGTCAAACATTCCCAGAGTCTTTGGAAGACCAACTACGAAATCCATAGCTATCCTCTCCAATTTCCACTCAGGGATAGGCATCCTCTAAAGTACTCCCCAGGTTTATGGAGTTCGTATTTCACCTATAGGCAATTCAAACACTAAGCAACATGCTCTATAATATCTCTCTTCATCCTGCCTCACCAATAGTGCTGCTTTAAGTCATGATACATTTTGGTAGCTCCAGGATAATGAAGTACCTCGAGTTATGAGCTTCTGCCAAAAGAGTCTAAAATAGCTCACCAACTCGGGGAACACATACACGTCCCTTTATTCTCAAAACCCCTTCACCATCTAGCACCGCTTCCTTAGCTTCTACCCACAGAACTTCATTTCTGATCTTACCCAGCTTCTCATCCTCAAACTGCCTTGCTTTAATTTCTTCCAACAAGGATGATTTAGCTTCCATGCTAGCATTATTCCGCCTGCTTCTATCAAGGATAGCCTCACCAAACTATTTTTCAATATCTAAACTTCCCTGACCATCAGTCTCCGAGTAACTTCCAAGCAAGCTAGACTACCCATACTCACTGCTTTCCAACTCAACGCATCCACCACCATATTAGCCTTTCCTGGATGGTACAGAATGGTGACATCATAGTCCTTGAGTAGTTCCATCCACCTTGTCTACCTCAAGTTGAGATCCTTTTGGGAAAGCATGTACTATAGGCTACGATGATCTATCAACACCTCACAACGATCCCCGTACAAATAATGCCTCCAGAATTTAGAGAGAACACTACTGTTGTTAGCTCTAGGTCATGCGTAGTGTAGTTATTTTCATGAACCTTTAACTGCCTAGAAGAATAAGCAATGACTTGTCCTTCCTACATTAACACAACACCTAACACAGACCGTGTGGCATCACAATAAACAATAAAATCTTTACCTTCCACTAGTAATACTAGGATAGGTGTCGTGATTAACAGAGTCTTGAGCTTCTGGAAAGTTGCTTCACATCCCTTCGACCACTAGAAATATACATCCTTTTGAGTCAACTTGGTTAGCACCAAAGCAATAGATGCAAAACCCTTCACAAACCAACGGTAGTAACTGGCCAGTCCCACAAAACTCTGAATTTCTGTCACAGTAGTTGGTCTAGCCTAGTTTCTGACTGCCTTCACCTTCTATGGATCCACTTTGATTCCCTCCTTGGAGACCACATACCCCAGAAAAGACACTGAATCCAACCAGAATTCACACTTAGAAAATTTTGCATATAGATGCTTCTCCTTCAGCAACCCCAACACTATTCTCAAATGATTCTCATGATCCTGCTTGGTCTTAGAATACACCAAAATATCGTCAATAAACACAATGACAAAGGATTCTAAATAAGATTTAAAGATACCATTCATCAGACACATGAACACATTTGGGGCATTAGTGAGTCCAAACAACATGACCAGAAAATTGTAATGCCTATATCTAGTCTGTAAAGCTATTTTGAGAATATCCTCAGCCCGAATCTTTAGTTGATGATAACCCGACCTTAATTCGATCTTTGAAAAGATAGCCGCCCCCTGTAACTGATCAAACGAATCATCTATTTAAGGAAGAGGGTACTTGTTTGGAATAGTTACCTTGTTCAACTGACGGTAGTCAATGCACATTTGCATGCTACCATCCTTCTTTTTCATAAACAAAATCGGAGTGCCCCATGGAGAGACTCTCGGCCTAATAAACCCCTTACTAAATAGCTCTTGCAACTTTTCCTTGAGTTCTCTCAACTCAGCACGTGCCATTCGATTTGCTGGAATAGAAATGGGTCTAGGTCTAAATCTATACAAAAATCAATATCATGGTCCGGCGGTAGTGCCGGGTAGATCTGCAGGGAACACCTCTAAAAACTCACAAACGATCGGGACCGACTCTATAGAAGGACCCTTGAAACTAGTGTTTTGAATATGCGCCAAATATGTTAAACAACCCCGCTCTATCAACTTACAGGCACGAATATAGGAATATGAATTTCTTAGGAGCATGGCTACAATTCCCTTTCAACTCCAATCTGGATGACCCTAGGCCCGATGCAGTGACGGTCTTAGCATGGCAATCTAGAATGGCATGGTATGGGGACAACCAGCTCATTTCCAGAATCACATTAAAATCAATCATATCCCAGATTACTAAGTCTACCAGAGTGTCAAACCCCATGAAATCAACAATACAATAACGAACAGCCCTATCCACCTCCAAAGAATCCCTAACAGGAGTAGACACATGGATAGGAGTATCAAGCACATCATAAATAAGATCCAAACGCAATGCAAAATAAGCAGACATATAGGAAAATGTAGAACTCGGATCAAACAATGCAATAGCCATTTTGTCGGACACAAACATCATACATGTAATAATGGTGTTGGAAGCCTCTACCTCAAACCTACTAGGAAAAGCATAGAAGTGAGCCTGGTTACCTGCCTACGAACTGCCCCGGTTGGGGTGTGCCATCCATCTACCTGAATAGATGCCACCCCTACTCACCTGAGCACCTCCTCTACTCAGTTGAGCACCACCTCTAAAAGCTGGTTGACTATCTCGCCTGAGCTGTGGATGATCTCTTCTGAATGCGTTGCCTTCTCTTCCAGCATGGGCCGGAGCTTGAGAAGCTGGGTGCGGAATAAACTATCCACCCTGGCCAAACCTGGGACACCATCTGCGAATGTGTACATACTCCCCATACTTGTGCATACCTTCTCGATCACTGGCCTTTGAGCCATAATAACAAAAATAGGATGAGCCCCGAAGTCTAAACGAACAAGTTGTGTACGCCCAATTGAACCTGTTAGCCGGCAAGTGTTTCCTGATGGACCTCCGGTTTAAACCTGCATAGCTGACTGAATAGGAAGCCCAGAGAAATCCTATGATACTAAAGTCCTAGCAACAGGGCCACTATAGGAACCCACCCTCCGTGTCTTTTTCTCAGCATTCTTTGCATACCCCTCTTGTTTCACGCCCTCTATATTCTTCACATATTCTACCACCTCCTAAAAAGTTTTACCTGAGAAGACCATATAAAGGATTGATAACTAAAGACCCACATTCAGGCCTTTAACAAACCATCTGATCCTCTCTTCCTCTGTTGGCAGTAGGGCTAAAGCATACTTGGATAGTGAATGGAATCGGGCCTTGTAGGCTGCAACAAAAGAGCTACTCTTCTCGATTGTGGTGAAGCGATCCCATCTTCTACCTCTCAAGATGCGGGCTACATATTTCTCCAAAAACGTGAAGTAGAACTAGGTCCAAGTCAGAGGTGGTAACCTTGCTGATCTACTCTCCACCAGAGCTTTGCATCACCCATCAGCTGGAAGGTGACGAACTCCACTCCATAGTTCTCTACTGCCCCTATTTTGTGGAGTCTCTCATGGCAGTCTATGATGAATTCATAGGCTTCCTCTGCCTCAATACCATAGAATGTGGGAGGCTTCATCTTGGTAAACCTCCAGAACAAGTCATGCTCTTCCCCTGTCATCATTGGCCAAACCACCAGCCCAACCACCGGCCTGAGGAATATGACTTCCTCAAATATGTCATCAATACGAGGAGACACCACAGCTGCACGTTGAATCCTTGATTATTTCCCGGCAGGAGTTAATGGTGTTGCCCCATTACCCACGAGGCCACTCAGCAGGTTGAGAACTTGAGCCAGAACCTCGGAGGATGCTAGAGAGGCAGGAATCTCTCCCTGTGTTGGTACCTCTACCTCTACCGCCACCCTTTCTTGAACCGCGGGAGGTACTGAAGATGCCGACATTTCTATGACCGGAGCATGAGTGCGAGCCCCTCCTCTGGCTACGACAGGCCTTCACCTGCATCCTCGGCCTCTTTCTCTGCTGCTGTCGTTGCTGCTACTGCTAGCTTGGATGCTATGTCTCTGGCTCTGTTAGCACACGTTCTCACCATCTGTGGGAGAAGAAATAACAGTTGTTAGATATAAATTTGGATCACCAGATACCAATTGAAATCAAGTAATCGCACGAAAAGAGAGAAGAAAGGAGTTTTCCTAAAGACCTATCGCCTCTCAAAGATAAGTTACGATGTCTCCGCATCGATCCACGAGACTTTACTAGATCCTTCCTGGTGTACTGAGATCGATGAACCTAGGGCTCTAATACCAACTTTTTTACAATCTAAATGGTCATGATAGACACCCACGCACTAACCCCCCGGTGGGCGAACCAACGATTCCCAACAACTACCCCATCATCAACCATACAAGAAGGAACAACAAAAAGAAATAAAATTAAAAGAACTATCCGCAATTTGTAATAACCAAAAAAATCCACAAAAAAAACAACACAATCTTCCCTAGAATCCAAAAGTCATTGCATACATCTAGCTACAAGTCTAAGAGTATAAAACAAAGAGAAATAAAAAGTGCAATATCTGAAGGAGGGACATCTTCACAAAGGGAGTAAATCAAACCATTCCGCGCCGCTCATCTTTCACAGAAACTGTTGCTAACTAAAGGTATGGACGAGAAGAGCTTCCTGGATTGTATTCTGCACTCAGAAAAGAAGTGTAGGAGTAGGGTCAGTACAAACACGGTATTGGTAGGAATTATCGGCTGACGTTATATCATAACATATAATCAAGGCAATAATAATATACAACCAGTCTCATTATCAAACATAAACACAACAGCATATCGAATACACTGGCTCTGCATGGGTGACAACCGGCTTGCTTACTGAATTGGGTCTTTCGCTGCAGCGATCACTGGACCGCTACAGTGGTCTCGCCGCAATGATATAAGTCCCGCTGCAGCGGTACTTCTTGAGGCAGTAACTCAGCTTAGGTGCACCTTCTTCAGCTTCCAGTTCTTAACAGTTCACACTCTATATACTTCAGTCAGATATAACACAAGTTTTGACATAAATAATAACAATCCATCTCAACAAGAAGTTTAAAGCATTTCATCACAGAAAAATCAACTCAGCATCTTTAGTTATCACACTGTAACACACTTAGGATCTTTTACCACTTCTCTCAATACATTAAAATTACAGAATCATCAATTACACTCATCCACTTAGCACATACTCAATCCAAAACTTTCACAAGTTACACACACGACATAAAATAAGACTAATGGTGACCTGTCAGAGAAACGCCTCCGTCATATCACCATAAACACTCCTTCCTCAAAGTCAATGTACACACATACTAGAGTGTCTCATTTTTATCCTCCAGTCATGACCTGCAGAGGACTCTAGAAATTCATGTACTGTACAGGCGTGGTACCCACTCTCACTCATATGCTCATCTGGATGCTCCCCTCAAACATGGACCACTCAACCAACATTGCTGACTCGGATGCTCCCCTTGAGCACGAGCCTATCATCTTATGATATTATTACTATCCTTAATCATTCTCTTCAAGTGAATACATCAAGATGCATTATTCAAAAATACAGGAGTTTATAATCTACTCCTCCTAGCAAACAATTACAATCCAACAATACGTCTCATTAACAGAGTATAATATCATTACTTAACACTTAACACGGTTTCATCACAGTTTAATACCACATCATATCCACATTCCTTAAACAGTTTATTCAATAATAAATTCTCATAACAAGTAATGTCTGAAGACCAATTGCATATCATCATTGCACAAAATTTACATGCTATTATATAGAGTCTAATCTCTCTAAACCGTAACCTACCTGAAGGCTTGGGTATGGAACATCAGCTACTCCATAGAAGCCTTGCCCTTCTTTAACGCTTCGGAGAATTCGAAATCTACAACAATAATATAGAGTAATTCAATTATTTACTCTTCGAATAAGGATCCTAGGAGTTCAAATCCTTCCCTTCAGAGCACCTTCGAAAGTAAAACTCCAGTTTCACCCAGTTTTAGGTCTCAATTCCCGCGTAATCCTCGTTCTCAATAAGTAATCCTAGGGGAATGATTAATACCCCTCAAACCTCAAATCAAACCACCTCATAGACTCCCTATAATTTAGCACTAGTCGATCAACCTAGGGCTTTCTAAATTCAAAAATCCACCATTAAAGGGTCTATAAGTTTTCTAAGGTCCACAATACCTATAATCGAGATAGGGGATCAAGAATCTTACCTTGGGAGAAGAATTTACTGCTCTGGAGGAAAAATTCGCTCTCTAACCTTTATGATCATGTTTTAGAAATAATGGGGTAAAAACTCCAGAAATACCACTTAAACCCACTTTCTAACTCCCGTCTTCCATTGCAGCAGTCGCATTTTCGCTACAACGGTCAGAAAACTACTATAGCGGATCCGAAGGTTAATTTCTCAATTCGTTACAACGGAACTCCGACCGTCACCATAGTCTCGCTGCAGCGGACATCCTACCCCTGTAGCGGTCTCCCAAACTAGTAGCTCCCCCAAAAAGTCATTTTTTAATACTTAGCTGATTTTACACCCGATTCCTACAGATTCTAGCTTATTCGGGTGTTCTAAGTTCGTTTCCCTCGTAACGACATTTGGGTCGTTGTATTGTTCTATGAATATAAATGTTGTGAAAACTCAAATTTTTCTGAAATATAATAGTTTATGAGACTTACTAATATTTTAAAAGAGATAACTTGCTTAAAAAGAAATTTTTTTCCCGTTCTTGTTTAGACAAAAAGAATAGCAATTATTAAAAATTAATTGATAACCTCAAAATGAAGTAAATAATCCATTATAATTAATTAAATTTAAAAGTATAAAGAATTCTATTGTTGATATCCATAAGTTGAGCTTAAGAAATACTTATTCTTTTTATCAAAACTTGATTTCATAACTTCAAAATCAAATCAAACTTACATTATTTTAAACATTTAAACTAATATCAAATGTTTAAAATGAAAAAAATATAAACTTGATCCTCTATTTAAATGAGGAACTATTATTTTAAAGTCTACTTTAATTTTAATATTTCATCCAATTTATTTTATTTATCATGTTGTTTTTTACGTTTTAATAAAATTAAAAAAATTTTATTAAGTTATTCTTACTTATTCTTTGATCTCAATTTAATATACTATTTTTTACCACACTAATTTATTTTTATATTTATTGGGGAAAAAAAGTAAAGGTAGAAAATAATAAATTATATTTTAAAATTAAAATAATAAATTTCTTATATTAAATATTTTAGTAAAAATTTTGAATAAAAATGTGTTATGAAAGTGAGAGAATAGCAAAATAGAGCAATTATATTAGATGTTACACTAGTTTAAGAAAAGAAAAGAAAGTGTATATAACACTTTTAAAAAATTTAAAAAGAATCTCTATAATCTTTTGAAAATAGTAAATAGACCCCACATTTTTAAATATACATATGATTTTTTTAATCTTCTAATACATGAAAACTATTAAAAAAAATTGAACTGGATTGATTTTTTTGAAAATTCAATACTCTCTTTGCATGATGTACAACTATTTTAAGTTAGATATTTTGTTAATTGACTAAATTATCCTCGGTCGCCCTACCTCTTCACTTGCTATATAACAGAAAAATAAGAATAAACTAAATGTTAAAATAATAATTTATTTTGAATTTCTTAAAATTAAATAAATAAAAATATTTATTTGCGGAGTCCATGTTTACATGGCATAAAGAAAATTTTATTTTATCATGTCAATTTTTCTAATTTTGATTGAGTAATTTTATTAGAGAAATACCCTAAGTTGAGTGATTTTTTTTTGTAACTAATAATTTTTATTAATCACCGGCATGAAATTGACAAAGTTAAGTCAGGCATACTCTGCTTGCTATTCCTGTATCAAGGAACACTACAAACTCTATAAACTAGTAAGAGACTAGAAGTTTAGGCCCCGAAGAAGGGTTCTAAGTCCCACCGGAGCTCTAACATTACAAGTATAAACTATGTCTTTAGCTATTTTCTCTATTGTTGACTTATGCTTCTAAAAAATTCTGCTATTTTGTTCCCTCCAAATTGCATGAACACTCTCTGCAATATCATCTTGATGATTTGGCCCTGTTGGGATTTTCCTTTAGCGTGTTGGCACCCCCGAGTGATGTATTCCTCCAATTAGTAGCTTTGCACATATCAGATTTGGTCCATTGGCAGAGTCTCATCCTTAGACTAATAGTAAATGGACAATGTGTGAATAAATGATCATAGGATTTTTCATTCAGCTGGCACAGTATACAGACTTGGTCATGGTCCAATCCCCATTTAGCTATTCTATCGGTAGTCATCAGTTTCTTATGCAAACTCATCCACATTGTAACATAGGCTTAGGTCTAGCATTATTAACAAACAACAAACACTTCCACTGGACTCTTGGGAGATTACCTAGTAGTTTCAGGTAAAACTGCCTTGTGATGTTGTTCCAATAGGGAGCTAGTGACTGCATTTGATTTATTACCTCCCTCGACTTCATGATACTCCTTATCATCCAACTAGCCTGCTTAGGAATTGCACAATAGGAAATAAGACTGTCTTTTATATAATAAGTGTGTAACCATTTAATCTATAACTTGTCTTCCGTATGAACTAGATCCCAACATAGTTTAGCTACAACAGCTTTATTGCTCTAGAAATGAGATAAATTCAAACCACCAGTTGACTTTGGGCAAAACAGTCTTTCCCAAGCAAGAAGAGCTTTTTGTGTGATTTGCCCTTCCCCCGACCAAACATAGCTTCTACAATAGCTAGCAATTAACTTCAATATTTTTGCAGGAATGATAAACATTTGTACCCAGTAAGATTGCACACCAAATAGGACAGATTGGACAAGTTAAAGTTTACCAGCATAAGAAAAAAATTTTTGCAGTCCAGTTGGATATTCTTGCTATGATCTTCCCTATTAGGGGCATCTATTGGAGGATAGTCACTTTCTTAGTGGACAAGGAAATTTCAAGATATTGAAAGGGGAGTTCACCAATTGAGAACCCCAGCTGTTGTATAATCTGATTCTTTACAGGTTGTAGGAAACCTCCAAAATACACTGAATACTTGCCAAGGTTAGCATGTAGGCCAGATGCAAGAGAGAATTGTTGAAAACTATTCTACAATGCCTTGACTGACTCCAAATCACCTTTAGAGCAAAGTAAGAGATCATCTGTAAAACACAAATGAGTTAGGTAAAGTATGGCACACATAGGATGGTATTTGACGGAATGGACATGTTGAAGCTCAGCCAAACATCTGTTCAAATACTCCATAGCAATAGCAAAAAGAAAGGGAGACATAGGATCTCCTTGTCAAAGCCCTTTAGTTTCCAAGAAAAGTGGAGTATGCTCCCCATTCACCACAATTGAATAACTAACTGTTTTCACACAAGTTAGTATCCAATTGGTGAACTGAAAAGGAAATCCCAATGCTGTCAACACTTGCTTCAGAAAAGTCCATTCTACAGAGTAATATGCTTTTTGAAGGTCAATCTTGATGATGCATCTTGCTAAAATATTTTTCTTGGTATAAGCCTTGACTAACTCATGAGCAAGGATAATATTATCAGCTATCTTTCTACCTAGAATGAACCCAGCCTGGGTTTCACATATAATGGATCCTATAACCTCGTGTACTCTACCAGCCAAAACTTTAGAAATAATCTCTTATAATACTGAGCAACATGTAATATGCCTAAAATCCTTTGCTATAACAGGGGATACAATTTTTGGCACTAAGGAGACAATTGTGCAATTGACTGGTTTGTACAAGTAGTTTGTTGAGAAGAAATCCTTTACTGCACCTATAACATCTTCTTTGATGATAGATCAGGTCTGCTTAAATAAGAAGGCATTATATCCATCAACACCTGACTATATATCCTCTCCAATAGTCTTCAATGCCTCATATATTTCCTCCTCAGTTATCTCAGCACAAAGCTTGATTTTCTAGTTATGAGATAGGACAGGTCCATTCCTCATGATACCAGTATGAATAGCTGATAATGTAACTGCAGATGTACCCATAAGGCCATTATAAAATGAAATAAACTCAACTTTGATATCTTCCGGATCATGCATCTTAGTACCATTTATTGAGGTGAGTTCTGTTTTCTATATATTCTTTCCTTGATAACAACAATGAAGTACTTTGTATTAGAATCACCTAGCTTTATCTATTTAGCCCTAGATTTCTATTTAAGGTCACTCTCCTCCAACAAGGACCACTTTTCCAATTTGAGCATAGTCTCTTTTTCCTGTTGGAGTAGACCAGTAGTAGACTACTGAGTAATCTTCCCCTGCAAGTCAATAAGTTCATTCCTTGCACTCTCAATCTTCTCCTTGATAAATTTAAATTCCTGAACATTAAGGTCTTTCAAAAATGGCTTAAGATAGATTAATCTAGACATCCTTTATCTTCATATGTGCCAATTTTGTACTCCATACAATATGTACTATATGAAAGAACCTATCATGAGCAGCCCAGATATTGAAGAATTTAAAATGGGCCTTAATACTTTTTTGCTGGCTAAGTATTTGCAATATCATTGGGGCATGATCTGATGTATAATAGAGCTCATATTTTGTAGTGATATGTGCCCACCTCCATATTCATTCATAGTAGCCAAATGATCCATCCAGTTTGCTTGAATTCCTTGCATCACCTTGCTGCCTATTTGACCATGTGTAATATTCTCCTCGCAATAGAAGTTCCTGTAAGGCTCCATTCTGCAGAAACTCAGCAAAATCTTGGATTTCATTCATAGTGATAGAATTCTCATTCAGTATATCCTTCAAACAACACAACATTAAAATCCCCACTCACTAACCAAGGTTGGGATCCCTTGGGCTAGATTTAAAAGATTATACCGCAAAACTTTTCTTTGCTCTAGAGTATTAAAGCCATAAACAACTGTGATCTGAAACTCCTGGCCTGTAGCTCTCTTTCTCATCGAGCAGTGTATCATTTGAGCAGAATATTTGATTAATACAACTTCATAATAATTAGGATCCCATATGAACTATATTCCACCATTGACTGCCTCTTGGTAATTGGTCTGTATGCCCCAACCAGGAACAATTTTATTCAACCTCATGTGTATCTTATGCATTTTTATTCTAGTGTCCACTAAGCCTACTAGTTTAATATTTTTACTTCTCAAGAACTGTCTGCACTCCTTCTGTTTGTACACTTTATTCAACCCTCTAATGTTCCAAAAAATCCAATTCATTCAACATGTGAAGGGGTCTCCACCTCTATTATGTGATAGAATAAGATTGTCACTGTTACACTTCCTCAACTGCTCAAAGGAATTCCTCGTGGTAATGGCTAACAGCACGGGAAAATTCTCAACGGTAAACTCATGGCTAGGTAGTTCTACCTCTTCCACTGTCATTCTAGGAGGAAAATTAGTAATTTTTTATCTCAGTAGATGTACCTTCTAGTTTGCTTCTAGAGATAATATCAACCTCTTGATTTGACAGTACACTTTCTTTCGGTTTGATCACTCCAGTAATCCTCTATTCTTGTGTAACTTTGTGTGATTCCCTTCTCCTTCTTTGTACAGGTTTATGAGGTCCATCTTGAGTAGTAGAGCATATATGCCCAATAATTTGACACTTGGGGTAAAAATCAGGTTTTCACTCATAGCAAACCTGCTGAGTAAACTGTCTTCCAGTAGGGTCAAGTACCTTAATCTCATCAGGTACATGTCTGGTGACATTGACCTTTATGAGCATACGAGCATAGGATATTCATGTTTGCTTAGTAATACATTCATCAGCAAATACCAGAGTACCAATAGCACTAGCAATTCTAGTAAGTGACCCAGCTCCCCAACAATATAAAGGTAATTTAGGAAATTAAACCCATAAAGGTATTCAACCAAAAATTCTTTATTAATTTCAAAATCTACCTCCCAAGATTTAAGAGCTATGGGTCTGTTTTTAATAGTAAATGGTCGGCCCAGCATATAGGATCTCATGCATATCATCCATCGAGTGCAACTTAATGATAAAATAACCTTCATCATGAGAAATAAATCAGGTTACTGGATCAATTCTGAGCAATATACCTACTTATAGCATTATACTCTGGGTAATCATCAAACCAATATGCAATAAGATCATATTTTCATTTATCTTTTGCATCTTTAACATCCACTTCCTCCAATTGAGCAACAACACAACTATCAACCATTTAAGGAGGGATATATTCTAAAGTCATCCCATTTGCTGCAATTCTATTGTTTTTAATAGATGATTCCATGTTTGGTCAGTAGGCCTTACCTCAGACTTCAAATTCGCAGGCTCTAAGGTTATTGTTTCATTGATTTTCCCTCTGTTCCTTACTAGTTACAGGTCGTGTTCCAGCAGATTGCTCAGTACTCACTAGATCTAAAGGAGTAATCGAGCTTAGCAACAACGTTTTAGCTATACTCTTGTTAGTCACAGTTGGATTCAAGATCATAGTCCCTTGTTCCCCCACAGGTGCAACTTCTTCCTCAGATCCAAACCTAGGTTGTACTCCCCCAGTTGTTCGAGCATCCACAGAGCTACCCAAAGTTGCTAGTGGTACCTTCCTTGGTCTACCTTTCCCTCGTCCCTTCCCCTTCGCCATGAATGACTATCCTGTGCACGTTAACTAACGTGAGCCAGGAACATGAGAAAGAAGAAGCTTAAGATTTAATCTGAAATTTTATTTCAAACCACATCAAATCTTAAGTTGAGTGATTTTATTAATACAAAAGAATGTTTAATAACTTTGCTATATAAATTTTCAAAACTAAATGACTTTTTGAGATATTATAAAAAAATATCTAGCTACTATTGAGGGAGGAAGGAAGATGGATGGAGAATTGAATATACAATAAAGTTAAAGTAAAAATGAAGAAGCAATAAACAAATTCAATGGAGAAAGAGAAAAAAATCAAGAATAATAAAACACTCTAGTGCCTTTGTATTTTTTTTAATGAAAGAATATAAATTTTTAAGTTTTAACATATTTTTTTTAAAGCATTTATGGGTTAGATGTGAAATTCCAATATTATCCTTGGTTTCCCCGTACTTCATTATTTTATATAATAGAAATTAGATAACTAGATAATTTAAGGCCCGTGCATGGGCCCAATGTAACTGATTATAAATCTCAAATTAATTTTATGTAGAGAAAATTTATGTTTTTGATACTACTTTTCCTATTTTAAAAGAAATTAAAAAATTATTTGCAAAAATATTATATAGTATTTTGATCGATAATTTATTCGTCCCAACCAAAACTTTAGGATAAACAAAATACTATAATAAAGTAATTTAACCTAGAAATATTTTCAAGAATTGTTAGTATCAATTATGAAAACATTAATTTTTTAAGTTGTAAAACACTTAAGATCTAATATTTAATTTGCATTTTACTATCGCATAATAAAATAAATTTATTGGGATTCAAAGATAATTTATTTGTTAGATTTAATAAAATTGTGTAACATTCATGGGCCTTTATTTTAAGATTTACTTTCATCAATGTTAATTGATTTGTAATTTTTCATATTACAATTATTCATTTATTATTTTGCCATATTTTTCTACGTAGTAACCCACTTAAATTCATTTCCTGTTTTTTCATAATTAAGTAATTTTATTTACCAAGAAAATAAATATTTACAAGACAAGCAAAATTTATTTACTTCTATAATTGCTAATAAGTTATATATTCAAAATATGATCAATGTAATTGTTCGTATTTTGTATTCAAAATTTATTTTATTTTATATTTTTTTCTACGAATATAAAATTTGTAAAAACTCAAATTCCTCAAATATAATATTTTTATGAAATTTATTAATAGCTTTTAAAAGAGATAATTTGCTTCAAAAGAAAGTTTTTTCCTATTCTTGTTTAGTAAAACAAAATAGCAATATTAAATATTAATTAATAAATTAAAAATTAAAGTAAGTAATCTGTTTAGTTAATTAAATTTGATTTGATTAATTTAAAAGTATAAAGATATTCTATTGTCAATACATTGAACTCAAAACAATGTTTATTCTTTTTATCAAAATTTAATTTGGTAACTTCAAAATTATATTATTGAAAATATTTAAAATAAAAAAAAAAATTTGATCCTCTTTTTAAATGTAGAATTATTATTTTAAAATCTAGTGAAAACTTTTAGTTCACTTTAATTTTATGTACTCCATTCTATTCATTTTATTTATCATGTTATTTTTTATGTTTTAAAATATATTTAAAACAATAATGTAATTAAATTTCCCTTATTTATTTTTTTGATATCAATTTAATATACTATTAATTTTACCACATTAATTTGTTTGTATATTTATTAGAATAAAAATAAAGGTAAAATAATAATAAATTGTATATTATAAATTAATATAATAACTTTTTATATTAAATTAGTTATTTTAGTAAATATTATGAATAAGAAGTATGTTATTAAAGTGAAGAAATAATAAAATAGCCAAATAGATTAGATATTATACTAACTTAAGAGAAGAAAAATAAAATGTATATGGAAAGGAACTTCTTTAATAACTTTTTGAAGACAAGAAATGAGCCCCACATGAATGTACACATGATTATTTTACTATTTCAACACGAAGACATTTAGAATTTTTTTAAAACTTGATTAATTTTTTAAAAAAATTCAATACTCTCTTTATATGATGTAATAATTATTTTAATTAAATATTTAATTAATTAACAGAATTACCTTTTATCGTTTTAACTCTTTAACTCCTTTATATAATAGAAATAAAAATAACAAAGTTTTACAAATTGATATATATATATATATATATATATATATATATATATATATATATATATATGTTGGATTAGTTCTCTTATCAAGTTTATATTATTTGCATGTCATATATTTATACAATTAATTCGGGCAAATAAAGAAATTACTATAGATTTTAGAAAAATTTTGAGGCGAGTTTGAATTATGAATTACAATATATATATATATATATATATATATATATATATATATATATATAT
The DNA here is from genome assembly GCA_035772735.1 of Datura wrightii. NCBI lineage: Eukaryota > Viridiplantae > Streptophyta > Magnoliopsida > Solanales > Solanaceae > Datura > Datura wrightii. Next base: position 60,443,332 of record JASDFA010000016.1, on the reverse strand, counting down.
AATGTATTATCTGGGATATCAAAAGTAATGATGCAACATATATAAAAATGAGAACATTGATTGACATGTGTCAGATCAAGAGGATTGACAAGACTTAAAAGGAGAAGTAGCTAGTTCCCCCAGATATTCAGTATATATCATAAGTTTTATTTATTTATTTATTTACTTTCACTAAAAATAATTTAAGCTAATTTTTGAAATGACAAAAGTTTTCTTGGTTGTCCATTTATGACATTTAATAATAATAGAATAACTAGATGAGTGTTGCCCATGCATAGCACAGACCCAACAACCTGAATTTTAATGCCATTTGTTTGTGTCTAATTTTGTATTCATATATTTTGAGACTATAAATAATAATAAATTGCTTAGAGTAACTATACATTCACAAGCACTGAAACACAGTTTCATCATTTGATAATAAATGACAAATATAGAACTATGTATATCACACGTAGTTAGAGCTGAAATATTTTCTTTTTCGGTTTTTTATAATACACTTGCAAGTTAAATTTTGCATCATGAATATGGAGTTCACATAGTTCAATTAAAAGTCATATCTTATTGCAAATGTTATTTATTGCTGAAAATATTCTGTTGTTTTGTTTTCAAAGAGCTTCTCGCTCATATTCCAAAAAATAATAGAAATTAAATATTTTTCAAATAGAAAACATTAAACTAATAAAAATCTTATTGCTATAATAGCAATATTTTAAAAATACCATAATTTAAAGAGGTGGTGTAAGGAAAAAAAAAAGAGGACACGTAAGCACAAATCAAGAAATTGCGCAAAAAACAAAATAAAAGAGAGAAAAAATTTAATAAGTATTATACTCAAGAGTGACCCAAAATCAGTAAAGGCCAAATACCATTGCTCGTTCTAAGGATGCATCAAAATATAATTCTTTCTCAAAATAATATAGGATCCTTCCATTATTAAAAATAAACCAATTAACAATTACGAAATTTGTAAAATGTCATTTCTTTGATAAACTAATACTGACAAGTGATAAACTATATGAATATGTTAAAAAATTAATGCAAAAAATGTTCAAAAAATTTTATCGCATACTTTACTTAGGTCTCAAGTTATAGAAGAAATAAATTAGTTCAATCATATTTTTGGGACCTAAGTAATTTTTGATATTCTTTTATATCATCTCTTACTGTGGAACTTATGCTCGCACAAATACACATTCAAAATTTCATATATATTTTTTCTCAACTTGGGCTAACAGCAAAACAGAAATGTTTCAACATCAACTTGCTTCAGTATCCAGCTAAAATAAAGAGAAAAATAATCCAAATTCAACCATCATCATAACATAAGCTCTAAAAACATTGTAATAGTATCTACTATAATATATTATTATCTATCATTTGGGGATGACATGTCACTCTAAAAACCTATAAGACACCCTAACACACCAACATAACAAGAATCCAAACATTGAGAATCACAGATGGATGTGTTGGTATAATTATGATACCATGTTAACAAAAATGAATGTTTGACATAACTAAACTGCAAAAACTAAACTCCCTTGACAAACATGATTTCATTCTAACTCATAAAAAGGTATCATAATATTGAATTAAAAAAATCACAAATAATGAAATATTAGACAAAGAAAAATTCCATCAACAAAATTTTTTATTAAGTCCTAATGGAAGAAGCTACAAACATAAAATAGAGGAGAGCAAAGTGTTCCAATACTAACCAGATATTGAAATTAGGAGAAAGATGAAGAGAACCCCTATGGTATTTCTAATTAATATTTAAAATAAATTTAAGTATTCACAATTTTATATATTGCATGAATTTAAAAATCATGATGTCCACATCAAAAAGGGAGAAGATTTAGAATCAATTGGCTATATCAATTAAATTCCAAATGCTTTCACATAAAAAATTATGCATGTATAAGCGGATCGATTTTTCCTTTTTCAATCACCTCCTGCCTTACGGTTGGCTCCACCAGAAAATGGTAAACAATAAGCTGAAGATCCTCTAATTCAATACCATCCATCTATGATGCATCATTCTTTATGTTCTTTCACATCATTCCTCATATTCTCTTTTAATATATTAAAACTCAATTACTTCTCCTCAAATTTCCACTTATCAAGACATAGGGAGCAATTACGCTCCTTTTCCGTTTTTCTTGTTATATCAAAGCTCCTTAGTTTCTTAAGTACCATATGAGCTGTCAATACTATATTTTCACCAACTAATCAAAGCGATAATTTCACAACAAATTGAAGGCACCTAAAAATAACTAACAAATTGAAGGCACCTAAAAATAACTAACACATTTTACTCTATATCATTTTTTCAGTTATGTACTAAAATTTTCTTCTAAATAGTCAAAGTGGAGTGAAGAGAATCTAAATAGAGAGATATAAAATTAGAAAAAGGTCAAATGTCCACAGAAAAAATTAAACTCATAAAAATACCAGGTTACTACATCTCAAAATTCGAGGAAAGTTAATCAATGGATCACATACTGAGTTCTCTTCTTTTGGAAGGGCGAAGAAGAAAGTCAAACTTTTAGGTATGGATTTGTGGAAAAAACTAAAATTTTATAACAGATTAGCAAAATCCTAATTTATCCTTTTCACTCATTTGTTTACATAAAAACTATCAATCCTTTCCAATTCTCCTTTAAGGTGAATACTACTAACTCATATGAATAAAGAGAGAAGATTCTCTAATATATGGTAATTACTTTAGATAAAAAATTTGACTTTATTGGATGTCACTGAGAAAACGCTTTTGATGAAAAATCTAACATTTCAATTCCAATCGTAACATCAAAACATTATAAATAAATTTATAAATTAATGGATACAGTCACATGAGGGGTTGCTCCCTGAATCTTTAGTTTCTCTTCTATCATATTGGTTAATTGTTTCAAACTCCTCCAAAAGCTCTTGAGTTTTAAGATTAACAGAGTATTACTTAAGTTATGCCTCGAAAGAAATAATAATGTTCCATTGCAATTAAAGATGATTGATTAAATGTCCAAAAACCTTCATAAATAAAACAAAAAATGCATTTGGCCAGTAGCAGAAAATTTGAAGACTCACAAGATAATCTTATGTTATTGATTTAATTTTAACGTCCTTGTTTTGTGATCGAGACGCAGGGAACGAAATTATTAGCCTATGACGTGCAGAAGACGTCATTATGAGAAACTACACAAGTTAAACCTATGAAGTTGTTCAAAATTTATCTACTTAACTTGTGAAAATGTGAGTCAGTTAATATTGATTAAATCCATGAGTTAGTAAGTTATAAGATGCAACAATCAATAAGTAAAACAATCGTTCGACTTTTGTAAAATCAGAAGGAATTACATGCTTGAATATTTAAGTGATATTATTTCTTGTGAACCAACTTCAATAGACATATACTGTTAGGATACCAAATGAAAGAATAGTACTTTTCAAAATGTTTGCCCTCAGTTAATAATGCTTTTGAAGCAAGGAATTGGATTGGATAAAATTTCTAACATTTCACCATTTATAAAGCTTAAAAGGTCAAGTACATTCATGAATCTTTTAAAAACACGATAAACTTTAGTCCAGAAAATCAAATGAAATATCCTTTAAGAAACTATTCTGATTGAAAGAGATTACATATCCACTATGAGAGTTCTGCATCATGTTAGCCATGAAAAGGAAAGTAATAAAGGACAACACTATTATTGCATCATCATAATAGGGACTTCTATTTCAATATACTAATTTCGTCTTTTAGAATAAATGCAACCGAAAAAGAACCATTTACAGAAAAAAATAGCATAAAGATATCAAAACAAAAATTCCATTAATTTGTTAACGACATGTTCACAACTGCAACTGCTGATGAAATCAAATTACTAAACTTCGAAAACATTTCTGGAAATCAAAACCAAAATAATTGATAGAACACAAATGTATCACTGACCTTTGAGAATTTTATTCACATAGCCATACTCTTTTCTAATTGAGTTCCTTTATTACAACTGGTTGCCACCAAATTGACACAAAACAGTATGTGAAAATAAGCATGTGCAAAAATCACTTTAAAAAGGAGTTAAAGGCTCAAGCAATTCTATAATTGTATTTTTTCTATCGGGGTCAATGGTGATAGAGTTAGACTGATAGACTTAGACGAAGGATAAAAGTCAAAATCTCTAGAACAATACCTCATTGCAGAATACTCAGACCTCTAAAACATCGCTCTCTGTCAACGAACGTCATATGCACAAATTCAAGAAATGTGACATCAAATATTCAAATCAAAACATGTACAAATAGAATCAGTTAAGAAAAGAGTTAAATGCACAAGTAATTGTAGAATAGCCATGAGAAAATTTTATACCTTTTATAGTTATCAAACACGAAAAATACTGTATGAAATTCATTAAAGTAGAGGGAATTTTCCCAAATAAAAAAAGCTTACCTGATAGTCATAAATATGTAAATCAAGCTTGAGCAGAACTCAAAAGCAAAATTGGCAATTTTAAAAAAATCAGAAGGATGCAAGAGAGCGAGTTTCACAACCTGAGTCTACACCCTGGCTGAGACACCGTACTTGGTACCACAAGTGACCCCAAGTTAACCCATGGTCTAACATTTGTACTGGTATACTAAGTAAACATAAGCGGAAGCTTTAAAAGAAATATTTATAAATCAAGACTGCCGAAAGTGTAAAACATCATTGAAAACAATACTACACAACTGTGTCTGAAAGCCACTATTGACTAATGAGTTGCTGGGACAAGCCCCCAACTATCTCTAAAGTCTAATTGAAAAGAAACTAACTGAAAAGCAAATAAAGTCCTCAGAAGATGAGGACTCACCAAATTTACTGCTGCTGCTAGAATCGTCGAGAGGAACTACTAAAAATGCTGGGACTGAGAACCTATGCCTGTATCATAATATGATACAACATAGAAAGTATGTATCAGTACTTTGAATGTATTGAGTAAGTGAGATATACATCAAGCATGAAAACAAATAATAGAGCTGAAATAACATGAAATGAGCAACTGATAATGAATACTAATAAAACTGAAATATAACTGATATGGTGAATAATGACCCTGACTGGTGGTCAATAACATGTCCTAGAACTGAGTGACTAAACTGAGCTAAACTGAGCTGAACTGAACTGAACTGATAAGTAGGAGAGTCTATAATCTACATATGACCAAGTGAGCTAAACATGGAGTCCGATATATACACCCCATTGGAGAAAGCCCATTGTTCCTTGCAAGGGGATAGTGGCTGGCTGGATGATCACAAAGCTGGGGCCGGTTGGGATAATAACCTACGGTGGAAATATAGTTCTGGGAACCTAGGTTCTCTGGAACCCCGATCTGCTCAGTGCTAAGTACTACTCCCACTGGATAGTCCTAACTTGACTACTAAGCTGATAGCTCGAAGCTGGGGTCTTGGACTAAGTCAGGAATACTTTTTGAAAGTACCCTGAGAGTCTATCAGACTGGATAACTATAAACTGGTGTTCTAAGACTGGCCAGAGCTACTTAACTGGAAGCGTCATAATCATCTGAAGAACAAACTGATAACTGAAAGTAGTGGTTCTAAGACTAGTCAGAGCTGCTTATCTGGAAGTGTTGTGACCGTCTAAAAAATAAACTAATAACTGATAACTGAAAATTAGGACTGCGAGGTGTTACTGAAATCTCAAGCGACTGACTATAATCAAACTGATCAGCTCACATTTCTGTAAGATACTAAAATTTACTAATTACTGACTGAGACTAAACAATCAAAAAATTCTACTCTTTATCATACAACTGTGCTATCCTGGTTATTTCAAGAACAATCAGAATCAAGAAATAGTTGTATTTAGAACATGCTAAAATACTCAATTCACTGAATTTCAGAAACTAGGACTAAAATCACATAATTTCATGAAAAGAGATAATGACCATAAGTATAGCTAACAATAGTCCTAATTATTCATGAAAATTATAATAGGAAGAAATTCATAAGTTTCTAACAAATGAACCCTAATGGTAAACTTCAAGGTTAGAACTAATAAGCATTTAAGAAGAGTTTTGTGGCACAAGGGAAGGACAATTCCCTTATTGAATTTTCACATAACTAGTGTAGAAATACCGGAGAAAACCCTTGAGAAATATGAGAAGAAAAATTGAAACCCTTCCTCCTACTCTACTTCCTGACTGAGTTTCTACGTTCTGACTTTGAGGGAATGAGAGGAATGAAGAGCGAACATCGATTACCTCCCTAAATCCCCTGAATATAACCCAGAAAGACATATTTTAGGGATTAAAAAGGTGAGAAGTTATAAAAATACCCCTAAAAGAAAATTTGGAAAACTGCCCGACAGGGATTGGCGGATCACCGAACGAGTCATTGGTTGATACCACGACTCGTTGGGATTAGTCGTTGGTCCTGGGCCTGGAATTTGGGCTCACTGGAAACTAGAAATGAAGGGAACCATGACTTGTTAGATGAACCAATGGATCGTTGGTACCTCTCGTTGTCAATGGCAGGAAAACTTGATCCCTCAGCTAACGAATGACACAACGACTCGTTAGTAGAACCAATGGGTCATTGTGTCTGCTCGTGGCCAACACTGCCTGGAATTGAGTTCTGGCAACGGGTGGAAACGACAACTCGTTAGAGGTGATAATGGGTCATTGGTCCCACTCGTTGCTTCTGGAAGATATCTAGTCGATTTCTGAACTTAGGATGCAACGGATGATAGGACGACTCGTTACTCCTTTTAACAAGTCGTCCTATGTCTCATTGGTTCTCGGAGGGAAATTCTGCAGAGCTGACAACGACTCAGACAATGGCCTGTTAAAGGTGACAACGATCCATTATCTAGGTCGTTCTGTGATAAAATTTTCTGGTTTCCCCTGGTTTTTCATGCAAGGTCTAAATTTGGTCTAGAAAAGTTTTGGGGTGTTACAATATCTCCCCCTTGGGATCATTCATCCTCGAATAAAGGCTAAAGCTACTAGAAAACTGAGAAAAGAGCTGCAATTCCCAAACTAAAACTATAAACTGATTTCTGAAGGAATGACTGACTCCGGACTGATTCCACCATACTAATTGAGTTATCACAACTAGAGTGCACATTGAAAATCTGAATAGAGCTGATGAGTGAGGAATTGAATAGAGTACTAAGGAGGAATTTAATACCTGATGCTGAAATTGAACTGGAAGGGAATAAATGAGGGTATTTAGCCATCATGTCTGCTTCTGCTTCTCATGTGGCCCCCTCAACTAGCTGGTTCCTCCACAAGACTTTCACTGAAGCAACTTTCTTATTTCTCAGCTTACGAACCTAACGGTCTAGGATCTGAACTGGGACCTCTTCATAAGAGAGAATATCCTTCACTCCCATATTGTCTAGTGGCATAACTAAGGTTGGATCACCAATGAACTTTAATAGTGACACATGGAAGACTGGGTGCATAGATGCTAACTCCGAAGGTAATTCTAACTCATAGACCATATTGCTAATTCGCCTTAGAATCCTGTAGGGTCCTACATACCTCAGACTTAGTTTCCCTTTCTTTCCAAACCTCATCACCCCTTTCATGGGTGAATTTTCAAATAAACCCAATCATCTATAGAAAATTCTAACTCTCTCCTCCTCACAACAACATATGATTTCTGTCGGCTCTGAGCTGTTTTCAATCTTTCTCTGATAAGTTGCACTTTCTACATAGCTTCATGAACTGAGTCTGGTCCTATCAAGGTAGCTTCACCAACTTCAAACTACCCTATAGGAGACCAACACCTTCTACCATATAATGCCTCAAACAGGGCCATCTGAATACTGGAGCGGTTGCTGTTATTGTATACAAACTCGATGAGATGTAGGTGATCATTCCAACTTCCCTTGAAGTCGATCACACAAGCTCTCATCATATCATCTAAGGTCTGAATAGTCTGCTCAGCTTGTCCATCTGTCTGAGGGTGAAAAGTTGTGCTGAGTTTGACTTGAGTACTGAGTCCTTTCTAAAATGACTTCTAGAAATGAGAGGTAAACTGAGTAGCTCTATTTGGAATGATGGATAAGGGAACTCTATGTAGTCTGACTAAATCTCGAATGTGTAGCCTAGCATAATCCTCAGCTAAGTCTATAGTTTTAACTAGGAGGAAATGTGCTGACTTGGTCATTCGATCTACTATCATCCAAATTGAATCATGCTGCCGACAAGTATGAGGTAGACATGTAATGAAGTTCATATTCACTTCTTCCCACTTCCATGTGGGTATGCTGATATCTTGAGTCATAGGTCTTTGGTGTTCAATCTTAACATGCTGGCAGTTCGGGCACTTAGCCACAAACTCTGCAATGTCTCTCTTTATGCCGTTTCACCAGTAGATTTCCGTAGGTCACGGTACATCTTAGTGGAACTTGGGTTGATATAATATCTGGAGCTATGTGCATAGTATCCATTGTCTCAAGTCATCAACGTCGGAAACGCATAGTCTGCCTTGGTAACGAAGCACACCATCTCCTCCTTTGGAGAAAACCTCTACTTCTTTTCTTAGAACTGTTTCTTTTAGCTTAAACAGTATGGGATCCTCCTCCTGCTTTGACTTAACCTCAACAACTAACGAGGATTTCAACCCATTTTGTAGTACTACTCCGCCCTTAGCTGAATCCACTAACTGCACTCCCAATCGGGCTAACCTGGGAATATCTTTTGCTAGCTCTTTTCTGCCGTCTTCAACATGAGAAACACTCCCCATGGACATTCTATTCAAGGAATCTTCCACCACATTTGCCTTACCTGAGTGATATAGCATGCTCATGTCATAATCCTTCAATAACTCCAACCACCTTCTTTGATGAAGGTTCAAATCTTTCTGATTGAACATATACTGAAGGCTCTTGTGGTTGGTAAAAACATCCGCGTGAACCCCATAAAGGTAATGCCTCCATATTTTTAGAGCAAACACCACTGCCGCCAATTCAAGATCATGAGTCGGATAATTCTTCTCATGAACCTTGAGCTTCTTGGAGGAATAATCTATCACCTTACCCTGCTGCATCAGAACGCGACCGAGGCCAACTCTGGAAGCATCACAATAGACTACGAACCCATTTGTTCCTTCTGGTAAAGTCAAACTGGATCTGTAGTGAGTCGAGTCTTCCACTCCTTGAAACTTTTCTCACATGCATCTGACCACTGAAACTTCACCTTTTTCTGAGTTAGTTTAGTCAGAGGAGACGCAACAGAAGAGAATCCTTCCATAAACTATCGATAATAACCAGCTAGATCCAGGAAACTTCTGATATTTGTTGGGGAAGTAGGTCTTGGCCAGTCTTTCACCTCCATTATCTTTTGAGGATCTACCTGAATACCTTCACTTGAGTACACATGACCGAGGAAAGCCACAGACTTCAGCCAAAATTCACATTTGCTAAATTTAGCGAACAACTGGCAGTTTCTAAGAGTCTGCAACACTATCCTCGGATGGTTAACATGCTCTTCCTCATTTCTGGAGTATACCAAAATATCGTTTATGAGCACATTGACAAACATGTCCAGGTACTATTCGAATACCCTATTTGTGAGGTCCATGAAAGTTGCAGGGGCATTAGCTATCCCAAAGGATATAACCATAAATTCATAGTGACTATACCGAGTTCTAAAAGCTATTTTCGGAAGTCACATTCCCTCACCCTAAGCTGATAATACCCCGACCTGAGATCCACCTTGGAAAAACAACTGGCTCCCTGAAGTTGATCGAACAAGTCATCAATTTTGGGTAGAGGATACCTATTCTTAACAATAACCTTGTTCAGTTGATGAAATCCTTATCTCAAAGGTCTTGCAATTGTTCCCTTCAACTCCTTAAGCTTAGCTGGGGCCATTTTGTAAGGAGGAATAGAGATGGGCTAAGTTTCTGGAAGAAGGTCTCTGCCGAAGTCTATCTCCCGCTCAGGAGGGACTCCGGGAAGATCTTCGGGAATGACGTCAGGGAACTCGCTAACAATTGGAACTAACTGAATGGTTGGGGTCTTGGAGCTAGAATCTCTTACTCGAACTAGGTGATAGATGCACCCTTTAGAAATGAGTTTCCTTGCCTTAAGGTTGGAAATAAACCAACCCTTAGGAACTAAAATACTACCCCTCCATTCTAAGACTGGCTCATTGGGAAATTGAAACCTGACGACTCTAGTTCTGCAGTCGACTGAGGCATAACTAGAGTGTGACCAATCCACACCAAGAATGAGGTCGAAATCGACCATGTCTAGCTCTACTAGATCAGCTAGAATGACTTTATTCAACACTGAGACTGGGCAGTTTCTATATATCCAGCTGGCTCTAACTGACACACCAACTGCGGTAGAGACTAAGAATAGTTTCGAGAGGACTTTCAGACTGATTTCAAATTGAACAACTATATAAGGAGTCACGAACAATAGTGTGGCTCCTGGATCTAGTAGGACATATATATCTAGGTGTAAAAGACATAACATACCCATAACCACATCATGTGAGCTCTCCTGATCCTGATGAGAGGACAAAGCATATGTTTTGGCACTGACTGCCATCCGTACCTGAAGTATGTCCCTGCTGAGCTGGAAGGCCTGCTGGGGCTGCTGAAGTAGACTGAGCTCTCCCCCATCCTACTGAAGGACACTCTTTTAACCTGTGACCCAACTGCCCACATCCAAAGCAATCCTCCTTACCCATTCGGCATTCCCATGGATGGTTCTTGCCACACTTAGGACAAGCTGGGTAATGGTTGCTGACACTAAAACTCTAGGACTGAGAGACAGATGCTCCACCCTTACGATCTTTGTGGGATCAAAAGTAGGGGCGTTGGTTGATGTGGGTGATGGAGTCTTCTGTTGTTGCTGCTGTGGGCCAACTGCTGCCACTGGACCTCTGGTGGCTATAATCCGATTGACCTATTCTATCCCGCTTGTTCTCCCGCTCCATATCCTTCAACTTTTCTTCCTCAATCTGCTGGGCATGAATGATAAGGCTAAAGAGGCTAATGTCCTTAATGAGCATCGCGGTTCTGCACTCTTTAAGTAGCAATTCTGACACTCCATTGACAAATTTTAGCATGTAAGCCCTTGGCTCGGCTACCATCTCTAGAACATACCTCGACAACTAAGTGAACTCCAACACATAATCTTCCACAGTTCTGTTACTCTGTCTTAAATTCATGAACTTCGTGACTTTGGCCTCCCTCAATTCCAAAAGAAAGAATCTGTATAGAAAAAGAGTTGTGAACTCTTCCCACTCTACTGGCCCTACTGCTGCTTGCCTCCCTTCCTTCCATTGGTCATACCAAATTAGTGCCACCCCTTTCAACTGGTAGGCATCCACATCAACACCCTCCTTGGAACTTAACACCCATAATCTGGGTGATTTTTCGCACCTTATCTACAAACTCTTGCGGGTCCTCTCCCACCTTGGACCCATGGAAAGCTGGAGGGTTCATTCGGGTGAAGTCTCGAACCCTAGAAGCTGCTGCAGACCAATTTGTATTCACTGGAACCACCTGCTGATTCACTTGATTAGTCACCGTTTGAGTCAGCAACTAAATTTCCACTCAAAATTCTTCTGAGGACACTGGGTTGTCCTGAGGGGTAGCTAGAGCTGGTGGGGCAAGTCGGTTGGTGTTGCCAACCCTCTTTTCATTTCCTTATCTTGGAGGCAAATTTTTACTAAAATGAATAGAACACAAGTTAGGAGGACATTTCTGGGAATAAACTTCAATGCACGATAAGGAGTATGAACAAAAGGGAGATTTCCTAGTAATGTCTCATAGACTCTGTTCGGGGGTTTGGTATATGTAAAAACCGACACGCAAGTGCACGTGGTCAAACAAGTAATAAAGTGGCTAAGTAAGCCAAGTATCGAACCAAGGAGACTCTGGATAAGTAAAATTGCTTAAATATACTATATTCTAGCTTTACTTCTAATTATGTTGACAACAACGTAACCAAAAGTTAAATAATTTTGTTTATAACTTATATACTAAAACTATTAACAAATATTTACTTTAAATTGAAATTATGGATATGAGCATGCCAAGGTTAAGAACAAGTAATGAATTTGATTATAATCATAATTTGGTTAATCTTTTCTTCATGTTGCTAGCCAAGAACATTAGCCTAGAGATTAAAACTCTCGTATTTAATCTCACTTAAGAATCATAAACCATCCGTCTACATTTCTGTGATCAAATGCAATTTATGACCTAGCAATACAATTTCGGTTCCTAAATTGACTAATACGGCTTTCAAGTATATTTCTATCAGGAAAGCACATCAAAACCCAATTTTCCCAAATCAAGTTAAGAACAATACCCTATTAATTCACAACTCTCCAATTTCTTGCTCTCTCGAGTGAAATTGGAATTTTTAGATGTACATTAATGTCGGCCACACACTAATGCAGTAAGAACAAGAATTAATAGAACAACATGGAAGAAGAAGAAGAAAACCATATAATTAACAATCAAAATTCATCACCAATGTTCAAAACCTCAGCAAGGAAGAGAATTAGCCACTCATTTGTGGATTAATCATCCTAAAACAATTGTTAATCATACAAACAATTGATTGAAAGAAGAAAGGAAGAGAGAAAAACCCTGAGCTTTTTTGTCCCTCAACTGCCTGTAAACCACGTCCTTGCTCCACCAAGTCTGAATTAATTAAAAATAAGCCTAAGTGTTCTATTTATACTATTGGGAATTTTTCCCGGAATAACAAGCAACGTGTCACGGAGGCCAATGCGGAGCACTGCCTCCATGACACGGCGTGGACGCGGACCCTCACTGGAAATATAGGGTCCGGGAATATAGCCTCAAAGTGGCACGGAGGCCAACGCGGAGGCTTATCTCCGTGCCACGGAGCTGTCGCGAGGCTTCACTGGAAATTGCCAATTAAATCACCCTCCAGGCAGTGTGCCTCCGCGATGGTAGCGTGGCACGGCTCCATCGCGGAGCCCCTTTACATTGCGCATTCCAATGTCTTTTCCGTGCTCGCATCCAAGTCCAACTCCGATATTGTCCCAACATGCATTTAGCTCCTAAAAATCATATTTTACCTGCAAACAAATGCTAATCATGTTGGTTAGTATAAATTCACATTTTATTACCAATTACATGAAAATGTATACACATTGCATAACAAACAAGGCGAAAATGATACGTTTGAGTATCACTTGGACATATAAATCTGCCCAAGATCACTTACCCCACACTTAAATCCTTGTTCGTCCTCGAACAACACATACACAACTCATGCAAATTACATCTCAACCTTTGTCACTATGGTGCGACAATTTATGCTACGGTCATACCGATTATTCAATTTTTGCAAATCATCAAGAAAACATGCATGGTCTTAACAATGCAATGACCTTTCATACATCAAGACTTCCTAGACTTTAAGAATCGACTCTCGATATCGGCAAACTCATGCAAATCAGCTAATCAAGATATCCGACACGAAAATCAATCTTTCATCAAGCATGTGCCCTCACAACTCAAGAGAATCTTCCCCTTTATGTTCATGCAACACACAAACATTCAAGTAGGGGCATGTAAAAATTAATTTCACTCTCTCTCCCAAAAGAATTCACATGCTTCATGTCATGACCCATAGGCTTGCCCTTAGTGTATTACTCCACTAATATAAAGAAATGCAATGTAAGATCAAGTAGGACTTTAATGGGTTGTAAGGAAAGCTATGGAACTAGTATATATTGGATTAGCCAATAATAGTCACTAGTATCCTTAAGCGCCTTTTCAACACATTCCCCTAAACTCATGAACATTGTTTCTCTCTTTTCTTTTTCCTCTCATCCCATTCATGCTTGTTTACTTTCGTGTGGCCCATTTCATCAAACACACTTGACACAACAACAAAGGGTTTTCATGCACCTTCATTATCATTTCATTATACCAAGTGCCTCTTCAACCTCTTCTTTTCTTTCCTCACTCTGCTTTTCTTTTTCTTTCCACTCTTCTCACTCTTTGACACTTCGGGAAAATTTTTCTTTTCTTAAGTGCTTAAGAGTTTTGTATAGACTTTACGGCTAATGAAAAGAAGGAATAAATCTTAGTTTATACAATTTTGGACAAAAGAAAGAAATAATCGGCTAAAGGCTCAACGGGCTGACTAGGGTATACAGTCACATAAAAAGGTAGAGTATGACAAGAAAAAAATATAGAAACTTTCAGTTAAAACAAAGAAATGCCTACATCCTTTCCAACACTACACTTCCTTCATTTCGTTTTGTACACACACCAGGCAAGTTGTAGACACTTCACAATAGCATGGAATAACAATACCTCACTTCACACTTTATGCACATGCTCGATTCAAGATGCATTCACAGACTCTTTAATTAGCCAATTACATGAATTCAAAAATTAAGCCTCAATCACACCGAATTGAATTCTACAGCCTAGGTAACTCAACATATTTACAAAATTGCATGCTTTCAAACGAATCACTTTTACATTTTGAACATCAGTTACAACACGCAACCAAAATTTCACAACCAGATAGTAACTACAGGTTCAGTGATGCAATCCACCAAAGAAAAAACTGAAAACAAATTAAAATCCTACTCCTACCGACTACATTTCCCTTAAGACGGTCGTCATCCATCCATCATAGGGAACGATCCCTAACTATGACATCGGTTCAATGGGACTATTCTCAGTAAAAGAACCGAAAACAAACTCCGAGAAACCCACCAAATAAAAAAATAAAAAATTTACTTGAAAAACTTTGCACACACCGATCATTTCGATGGAAAACTATTTACAAAATATTTTCTTTACATGTGCAAAATATTTTCGCAAAAATTTTGAAAAATATCGATCATTTTGATAGAAAAAAAATTTACAAAATTTATAAAATATTTACACTGGCAACCACAACCTTTCACAACACACATCATTTACCACAAAAATATATACAGATACAACACAAATCAGTTCACAATCACAGGGAAACATAAAAACATACATGCAAAACAAAGGAAGAACATACAGCAGATTAGCCCAGGTCCCAGCACCTAGCTACTCCCCACCCCACACTTAAATCGAACACTGTCCCCAGTGTTCACAAAAATTACAAATCACAAAATTTCGGGTGGTGGAACTCCCTGTTCAGTCGAAATATTCGACTTCTTCATCTGGTGTTGCTGCCTCGTCGCCCATGTCCGAGTCTCCTCCATCGTCGTCATCGGACTCCACATCGGAGTCCTCCCGACGTGTCTCCTTGTCCGTGGGGACATCATCGTTAGTGGGCTCAACGAAGGATGGTCCCACTCGACACAAAGCTCTGGCGTTCTCGCCAAATGGGTAATCCAGCTCCAACTGCCATAACTCTTCCTCTGTGGCTGGTCTCCCACCAATCCGAAGCTGAAGCATCTGCATACCAAACATTCGTGCCATGTACTGATCGTCACAAGCATGTCGCTCGCCCAGTATCAGCACTGGCCCGTGTGTGGTGTCGGGGGCCTTAGTTTTTGTCACATCAAGGGCCCTCCGCTCCAACTGCGGGATGTAGTCCAAAGCCTCTTCCTCAACGTCGAGGCCCCGGAGAAAGGTGGTGATGATTCCGCCGAACCCATATCTGTGGCCCTGGTGTAGTCGGGCTCTCTTCATGGCAGATATGATGACCGCCCCAACATTAATCTCCAGCCCTTTCATAAGGGCATACACCAGGCAGACACGGTCCCGGGTCACATCCGTCATGTGAACCCCCGGGATCAAGCACGAACACACTATTTTCAGCCATATTCTGGCCTCCCTGTTCATCTGCGAATAAGACAGAGTCTGGTGGTAACCCCTCTCCTTATGTCTGCTCCATCGGGCTGTGGATCGAGCCCCACACAAGGTGCGTCTGATGTCGGCGTATGGTGGGGTGATGTTCAGCTGGCGGAGAATGTGGGCGTCTGTGTCCCATGCTCCAACGATGGCATTAAATTGCTGGGGTTCCAGAGTGACAATCTGCCCTCTAATTTTTATTGTGTGGCTTCTGATGGCCGGGTTCCAATTTGCATAGAACTCCCGGACTAAGTGTAGGTTGCACTCCTTGGGCTCCTGAAATATAAAGCTGAGCCCAGCTGCCTCGATCCTTTGCACAATATGGGGGAACTCCTGTGCTAGTGGTTCTCGTGCAATATGCTCCTCAGGGAAGTACTTATTCTCCTTATGTTTAGTGTACCACTTCTTCCCTTCATCGGTTACCCACCTCGTTCCGTATTGGCGGCGTTGGCCGCGCGGAACAGCTGGTGCAGCTGGGACTGCGGTGCCCAATCTCATTCATTTTCTCCCGGTGCCTGAAGTAGATGCACCTTTACCCTTATCCTGCCTACTCGCCATTGTACCTGTCAATATGCATAAACAAGCGCCATGTCAAGCTAAATACATGTTAACTTCAGCTAAGGTCGGGTTAAACTAAGTTTACCCCACACTTAGTCCTTAGCTACTTTTACGATACTACGGGAAGGATCACTTTATTTACACTAAAACAAACAACTATACAATTTATTGCTTAGTGCGTTTACAAAAAAATTCGACAGTATAACTTTTAGCGTACTACTCAGACTTCATACAGCTAATCCCAATCCTACTATCGCTAGCAATTCAACCATCGCACTTAGCAACGAAAACAACAAACAAAAACAACGACAAAAATTCTATATACATACGAATCCAAATAATCAAACCAATTTGAGCAATTTTCACCTTTTCCCAAAAATTCGAGAATTCGTCGTCTTTTACACTCTAACAATATTTACAACGACTTATCTCAATTCACAAACACACCGGGCATATAATTCACCAATTTAGCAAGTTACCCAATTCGATTTCAACAACCCAAGCCCTAGAATTCAATTTTACAATTACATTCGAATCATTCACGCAATCGACAAGTTCAAACGCTAATTACAACATTCCAAACATCTATCAATCAAAGAATAATTCAATATCATGCTAAATTGCTAATTAGGGTGATTTATCTCACCTCCCATGGTCAAATTCGACTAAAATCGCCAAAAACTTGAGAGAAACGAGGAAAACATACCTTTACGTTGAATAATCAAAGAAACTTGACAAATTGTTTGCTTAGTAGCGTGACACGTTGGTTGGGAGAGGGAACTTAGGTGTTTGGTCGCGGAGAAGAGAGAAAATGAGGGGAAAAAGGGGTTTTCCGGGGTTTAAAATGAAGAAAACTACGTGGGTCACCCGGTAACCCGGGGTGACCCGGCACTAAATATAGGGCAACGTGTCACGGAGGGTAACGCGGAGCGCCTCCTCCATGACACGAAGCTAACGCGATGGCTCACTGGATTTTTTTAAAAAATTCAGATTTAACCTCAACGTGTCACGGAGGGTAATGCGGAGCCCTTCCTCCGTGACACGGAGCCAACGCCCCAGTGCACTGTCTCTTCATTTTATTCATTTTTTCATACCTTGCCTTTTCCTTCCCAACTCCATGCATATTTTCCTCCGTTTGTCCTGAAAATCACCTCACTAAACAAAATTGATTAGATTAATAGATTTCCCTAACTAAAATGAAAAATATTAACTAAAACGAAAAATTTATACCAACTCAAGAAAAAAAGAAAAATAAAATAACACTATTTACACTTTACAAAAGAAAGAAAAAAAATATTTTTCACGGGTTGCCTTCCGTGCAGCGCCTGGTTTACCGTCGCGGTCCGACGTCCTTTATGCTCAATTATCCACTAGGGTGATGGACGATTTTTCACGATCATTGTCCTCCCCCCAGTAGTGCTCAACCTTATCCAGTGGCCTTCCTATCAACTCTCGGGAATCATTCATTTGTTTAGCATTCCCATGATCAATCACATTGATCACCGAGAGTTCTTCATTCACCATCGGGAGCTTGGGTGCTTTGTACACATCGAACACTTCTACCTTGTCATGTGCTCGCATTGTAAGTTGACCCGCAGCTACGTAAATTAATGCTTTTCCGGTTGCCAAAAAGGGTCATCCCAAAATAAATGGGACTTCAGCATCTGGTTCAAAATCCAGAACAATAAAATCGACCGGAAAAATGAGGGAGCCCACTTGCACAAGCACATCCTCAACAATGCCATCCGGCTTAGCTAAGGATCTGTCTGCTAACTGCAAGATTACAGTTATAGGTCTAGGACTCCCTAGACCTAACTTTCTGAATACCGAAGATGGCATCAGATTTATGCTCGCCCCCAAGTCACATAATCCATGAGCTCGGATACTCTGCCCAATAGTAAGCTGGATAGTAAAACTTCCAGGATCTTTCAGCTTCGTGGGCAGTCTATTTTGAATTCGGGAAGTGCATTCCTCTGTCAAAGCTACCGTGGCATACTCAGTCAAATGACTTTTGTTGGCCACGATGTCTTTAATATATTTGGCATATTTTGGCACTCCCTGCAAGACATCAACAAGAGGTAAGTTAACATGTACCTGTTTAAGCACCTCCATAAATTTCTTGAAACACGCCTCCTCCTTGTGTTTCTTGAGTCGTTGAGGGAACGGGGGTGGAGGCCTTTCTGATTCAGCTTCTTTAGTCTTCCCCCTATCCAAAATGTGCTCTCCCTCAACATCTGCTGCTCCTGACTTTTGAGGCGGTCTTTCCGGTTCCACCTCCTTCAGCTGCAAACAACTCCTCGTGGTCACTGCATTTACCTGCTTCGGATTAGGATCCGTGTCGCTAGGCAGTCCTCCTCTGGGTCTTGTGTTTTGGGCACTAGCAAATTGCCCAAATTGATACTCAAGAGCCTTGGTCGCTAATTGATTGTTTTTCACTTCGGCTGCCAATTTAACATAGTCAGCCTGCAATTGCGCCTGATTAGCGATCATGGTCTTAAACATCTCCTCAATGGTAGGTGATGGTGGTGGAGGAGGGGCATTGTGATTTCTAAATTGAGATTGGTAGTTCTGCTGCCCTCCTTGATTCCTGTGTATACCCTGACCCGAACTTTGGCCTTGTTGGTTGTTGCTACCCCATGAAAAATTTGGATGGTTCCTCCAATTTGAGTTGTAGCCGCTACCAAACTGCTGCTGATTTCTTTGTGCATTGCCCACAAAGTTAACCGAATCTGGGTTTGCTCCACAACACTCAGCTGAGTGCTCACTGCTACCACACACTTCACACCACATTTGCTGGACCGCATTGACTGAAGCTGAAGGCTGGTTCAAGTTCATATTGCTGAAGTGGTTGTTTAACTAATTCTGCAAGGCAGCTATCTGTGCAGCGATAGATGTAAATCCATCCACTTCAAGCACTCCTGCTGCTTTCCCTGCTCCACCTCGAGATGAATCAGCATTCCATTCTGGATTGCCCTGTGAAATCCGGTTGAGCAAAGTGTATAGCTCCTCTTAAGTCTTTTCCGGCGCTTGCCCTCCAGCTGCTGAGTCTAATAAAATTTTAGTATGGGGTTCCAAACCCTCAATAAATGTGTGTACCAATACCTCATTGGACTGATGATGATGAGGACAGTCCCGCAACATGGATTTAAATCTTTCCCAGGCTTGATATAAATTTTCTCCCTCCCTCTGTTTGAAACATAGAATTTGACTTCTAAGTCTGGCTGTTTTACCAGAGGGAAAAAATCTTTTCAAAAACTTTCGTGCAAGATCATCCCACGTTGATATAGAATTTGGTGGTTCAGCTTTTAACCACCTCTTGGCTTCACCAAGTAAGGAAAACGGAAATAGCGTGAGCCGCACATAATCAGGTGACACTCCAGCGGGTATATAAGTGTCACTTATCTCCAAAAAATTCTGGAGATGTTGTTGTGGGTCTTCATGAGGGAGACCGCTAA
Source organism: Datura wrightii (assembly GCA_035772735.1). Taxonomy (NCBI): domain Eukaryota; kingdom Viridiplantae; phylum Streptophyta; class Magnoliopsida; order Solanales; family Solanaceae; genus Datura; species Datura wrightii. Next base: position 60,423,497 of record JASDFA010000016.1, on the reverse strand, counting down.
ATTGCCCGCTTGTATGCAATAGTTGCACCATGTTCTGCTTTAATTCAAATCTCCCTCCAGGCTCTGGTTTGCGGATACTTGAATGTACATTGTTGGCATGTGGGATTGCCACCTCGCGAACCAGCCTTGCTGCTGCTTCATCGAGCACTAACACTGCCCTCACAACCGGTGGATTTTGTTGCTCCATAATAGACTGTCTGAGCAACTGCAGCTTCTTTTGTAGAGATTCTTTGCGTTTACTATGAAATTCACGTTCAGGCTCTGTATAAGATTCCACCAGCTCCTTGTCCTTTGCCAGTGTTCACAGAAATCAAGTCTGCAAAATACAGGCTAAGACCAAGTTGTCAACACTTAAGAAAATAAAATAAAAATACAGTAAATTTACACTTAACACAATTTCACCAATTGCCTAGTCTCCCCGGCAACGGGGCCAAAAACTTATTCGGGGGTTTGGTATATGTAAAAACCTACACGTAAGTGCACGTGGTCAAACAAGTAATAAAGTGGATAAGTAAGCCAAGTATCAAACCAAGGAGACTCTGGATAAGTAAAATTGCTTAAATATACTATATTCTAGCTTTACTTCTAATTATGCTGACAACAACGTAACCAAAAGTTAAATAATTTTGTTTATAACTTATATACTAAAACTATTAACAAATATTTACTTTGAATTGAAACTATGGATATGAGCATGCCAAGGTTAAGAACAAGTAATGAATTTGATTATAATCATAATTTGGTTAATCTTTTCTTCATGTTGCTAGCCAAGAACATTAGCCTAGAGATTAAAATTCTCGTATTTAATCTCACTTAAGAATCATAAACCATCCGTCTACATTTCTGTGATAAAATTTAATTTATGACCTAGCAATACAATTTCGGTTCCTAAATTGACTAATACAGCTTTCAAGTATATTTCTATCAGGAAAGCACATCAAAACCCAATTTTCCCAAATCAAGTTAAGAACAATACCCTATTAATTCACAACTCTCCAATTTCTTGCTCTCTCGAGTGAAATTGGACTTTTTAGATGTACATTAATGTCGGCCACACACTAATGTAGTAAGAACAAGAATTAATAGAACAACATGGAAGAAGAAGAAGAAAACCATATAATTAACAATCAAAATTCATCACCATTGTTCAAACCCTCAACAAGGAAGAGAATTAGCCACTCATTTGTGGATTAATCATCCTAAAACAAGTGTTAATCATACAAACAATTGATTGAAAGAAGAAAGGAAGAGAGAAAAACCCTGAGCTTTTTCGTCCCTCAACTGCCTGTAAACCACGTCCTTGCTCCACCAAGTCTGAATTAATTAAAAATAAGCCTAAGTGTTCTATTTATACTATTGGGAATTTTTCCCAGAATAACAAGCAATGTGTCACGGAGGCCAACGCGGAGCACTGCCTCCGTGACACGGCGTGGACGCGGACCCTCACTGGAAATATAGGGTCCGGGAATATAGCCTCAACGTGGCACGGAGGCCAACGCGGAGGCTTATCTCCGTGCCACGGAGCTATCGCGAGGCTTCACTGGAAATTGCCAATTAAATCACCCTCTAGGCGGTGTGCCTCCGCGATGGTAGCGTGGCACGGCTCCATCGCGGAGCCCCTTTACATTGCGCATTCCAATGTCTTTTTCGTGCTCGCATCCAAGTCCAACTCCGATATTGTCCCAACATGCATTTTAGCTCCTAAAAATCATATTTTACCTGCAAACAAATGCTAATAATGTTGGTTAGTATAAATTCACATTTCATTACCAATTACATGAAAATGTATACACATTGCATAACAAACAAGGCGAAAATGATACGTTTGAGTATCACTTGGACATATAAATCTGCCCAAGATCAGACTCCCGGTCATAAGTGTGGAGCGCTTCATACCGATGAAAAGGACTCTACTTGACATGGCTTTCGGACATCCTAGGATACTCTAAACGTAGTGCTCTGATACCAAGTTTATCACGACTCGAGTCTACGCCCTGGCTGAGACACGGTACTTGGTGCCTTAACTGACCCCAAGCTAACCTATTGTCTAACATTTGCACTGGTATACTAAGTAAACATAAGCGGAAGCTTTAAAAGAAATATTTATAAATCAAGACTGCTGAAAGTGTAAAACATCACAGAAAGAATTACTACACAACTGTGTTTGAAATCCACTACTAAATGATGAGTTGCTGGGACAAGCCACCAACTAAATCTAAAGTCTGACCGAAAAGAAACTAACTAAAAAGAAAATAACGTTCTCGGAGGATAAGGACTCACCAAACGGACTGCTGCTACTAGAATTGTCGAGAGGAACTACTGACGATGCTGGGACTGAGATCCTGTGCCTGTATCATAATATGATACATCATAGAAAGTATGCGTCAGTACTTTGAATGTATTGAGTAAGTGAGATATACATCAAGCATGGAAATAAACAACAGAGCTGAAATAACATGAAATGACCAACTGATAATGAATATTGATAAAACTGAGCTATAACTGATATGGTCAATAATGACCCTAACTGGTGGTCAATAACATGTCCTGGAACTAAGTGACTGAACTGAGCTAAACTGAGCTGAACTGAACTAAAGTGAACTGAACCAAATTGAACTGACAAGTGGGAGATCCTATAACCGATATATAACTATGTGAGCTAAACATGGAGTCCGATGTATACACCCCATCGGAGAAAGCCCACCGTACCTTTCCAGGGATAGTGGTTGGCTGGGTGACCACAAATCTTGGGCCCGTTGGGCCAATAACCTACGGTGGTAATGTAGGTTTGGGGACCTGGGTGTGCTTCAACCCCGGTCTGCTCGGTACTAAGTACTACTCCCACTGGATAGTCCTAACTTGACTACTAAGCTGATAGCTCAAAGTTGGGACCCTGGACTAAGTCAGGAATACTTATCTGGAAGTACCCTGAGAGTCTATCGGACCAGATAATTATAAACAAGTGTTCTAAGACTGGCTAGAGCTACTTATCTGAAAGCGTCATAACTGTCTGAAGAACAAACTAATAACTAAAGTACTGGTTCTAAGACTGGTCAGAGCTTCTTATCTGGAAGCATCATGACCATGTAAAGAACAAACTATTAGCTGCTAACTGAAAACTGGGACTGGGAGGTATTACTGAAACCTCAAGCGACTGACTATAGTCAAACTGATCAGCTGACATTTTTGTAAGATACTAAATTTACTAAGTATTGACTGAGACTAAACAATCAATAAATTCTACTATTGATCATACAACTGTACTATCATGATGATTTCAAGAACAATCAGAATCAAGCAACACTTGTATTTAGAACATGCTAAAATACTCAATTCACTAAATTCAAGAAATTAGGGATAAAATCACATAATTTCATGAAAAGAGATAATGACCAGAGTATAGCTAACAACAGTCCTAATTATTCATGAAGATTATAACAGGAAGAAATTCGTCAGTTTCTGACAAATGAACCCTTATGGTAAACTTCAGGGCTAGAATTGATAAGCATTTCAGAAGGGTTATGGGGCACAAGGGAAGGATGATTCCCTTGTTGAATTCTCACATACTTGGTGTAGAACTCTCGGAGAAAACCCTTGAGAAATTTGAGAAGAAAAATCGAAACCCTTGTTCCTACTCTGCTTCCTGACTGAGTTTCTATGTTCTAACTTTGAGGGAATAAGATGAATGAAGAGGAAACGTTGATTACCTCTCTAAATCCCCTGAATATAACCCAAAATAACATAGTTTAGGGATTAAAAAGGTGGAAGTTACAAAAATGCCCCTGAAAGAAAATCTAGAAAACTGCTCGACAAGGACCAAAGGATAACACAACGAGTCTTTGGTTGATACCACGACTGGTTAGGACCAGTCGTTGGGCCTGGGCCTAGAATTGGGCCTCACTGGAAACTGGAAACGAAGGGAACCACAACTGATTGGATGAACCAATGGGTCGTTGATACCTCTCATTGTCACTGACAAGAAAACTTGGTCCCGCAGCTAACGGACGACACAACGACTCGTTGGTAGAACCAATAGGTCGTTGTGTCTGCTCATGGCCAACACTGTCTGGACCTAAGATCTGGTGACGGGTGGAAACGATGAATAGTTAGAGGTGACAATGGGTTGTTGGTCCCACTCGTTGCTTCTGTAAAATGTATGGTTGATTTCTAAACTTGGGATGCAAGGGATGACAGGACGACTCGTTACTCCGTCAAACGAGTCATCCTATGCCGCATTGGTTCCCAGAGGGAAATTCTGTAGAATTAATAACGGTCAGATAATGACCCATTAGAGGTGGCAACGATCCGTTGTCTGGGTCATTCTGTGATAAATTTTTTTTATTTTTTCTGATTTTTCATGCAAGGTCTGAGTTTTTTCTAGAAAAGTTTTGGAGTGTTATAGCGGGAGATAGGAAACTGGAATACATAGTGAAAATACAGATACGAAGAAAGAAGAAAAGTACATAACCATTATGGTCCATCTTATATATATATATATATATTTCAAATGCCTGGTGAACATCATAAATTTTTTAACGAAAAATTGACAAATTGCATACACCATAAAATCTTGCTACAAATAAAAAATACAATTAAAAAGAATGATCAGACCAGTTTTTTCGAGGAGTACACTTTTTATGCTCAATCCCTATAGCTTTATTTGTTTGGATAACAATTAAGTGTTTAACAACTAAATATGTTCAGACAAGTAGTTGCAGTCTTGGTCTCATGGTGTGTTAGGTCAATGAGCTATACATAAAGCAAAGACACCCTTAATTGCTAGTATTTGCTTCATGTTAGGACTGAAGAGAATTTTCAGAAATTTAAGTAAGACACGACTTAGAATGTAAAGTCTATAAGAAATAAGTAAAGAAAATTTCTTAATAAAAAATAACAAGAATGAAAAACAAATAGGTTAAATTAATAAGAAGTTAGAATCAAAGAGGCCTACGACCATCATCAATTGTCATGCAATCCACATTAACATACAAATTGGTAGTAAAGATGGAAATATACCCAGTTTGCACAAAATAAAAGAAGAGATTTTTAAAAAGATGACAAAGCACTTTGCCTATTCCTTTTGTTCTTAGGCCTTAGCAATTGTTGAATCATCTCATTCTCTATTTAAAAAAATAGAAGTGAGAGGAAAGAGAGACAAAGGGAATGATCTAGAACGGAAAGGAAACAAGGATGGTATTTGCCAAAAATAAGTCATATATAATTACTAATTTACCCTTGAAGCATGAGCATATTTACATGTTTTCCCTTGGTCATTCCTTTGTTCAGGTTTCTATAATATATATATATGTGTGTGTGTGTTTGTGTGTGTGTGTGTGTGTAACAATCCAGATATCGTTACGGGATGGTTAAGTGCATAGATAACAGACAACTAGCTAAGGATGAGATAGGGAGGTTTTGAAATAAACTAAGTATAGAATTGTGCATTTTTGGGTAGCTACTGGTCCGAGGGACCACTGCAGCGGTTGGATTCCCAATGCAGCGAGACCGTGGTAGCGATCGAATTCCCACCATGGAAAAATAAGGGAGTAACCATTGGAACCGCCGCAATGACTCTATGACAGCTGTAGCGGGTCTGCTGCAATAGAAGTGTGACTGCTGCAGCGGACAGCGACAATCAGAAAGTGGGTTTTAAGTGAGAGTTATGGGGTTTTACCCTATTATTCTCAAAAACTGATCACAAGGGCTAAGGGGCAGAAAATTTCTCTAGAGTATTCTCTACTTCGATTAGTCTTGATCCTAGAATGCCTATGGACTTGTAATGGTGGAAATTATATAGAGAAAATCCCAAGTTGATGAACTAGGCTGAGATTGTAGAGAAGCAATGAATGGTTGATTGTTGAAAATTTGAGTAATGTCTACTTCCTAGGGTCCCTCTCATTAATGTTGATAGGTTAGAAAAGGTGAGGACCTTGAACTAGGTGGAAGGGTAGGGTGTTCTGTTAAATTTACCTAAAAGAGAAGGGTTTGATCGAATTAGGCCCTATTTTGAGGAGTGATTAACTAATGATTATACATGTGTAGATTTCGAGCAATTTGAAGCATTGAGGAAGAGAAAAGCTCCTGCAGAGTAGCGAAGCCGATAATTTTGAGTAATCGAGATAGGTTACGGTTTATAGGGATAGACCTAGATAATGGCATGTAGAGTGTGCAATGTTGATATACGATTAGTCTTCGACGTTTACGTGATATGTGAGTTTACTATTGTTAATTTATGTTATGAACGTGACTACAATGTGATATTGAACTGTGATGACATGTTTACAAGATTGTGTATATGATAATGAAATTAACTATGTTGAACATTTAGTAAAGTGATTATACTCCATTAATGGGAGAATTGTTAATTGATGATGATGTTACACCCTGTAAGTTTTCATCATTTAATGGACACATGCATATGTATGTTGAGAATTTAAGAGTACGAAGCATGGCAGAAAGGGCTCAGGGGACGAATATACGAGCATGGAATCAAACGAGCAAGAGGCCGGGGCTGGAGGTCAGACGCCTTAGGCGTCGTGCCGTGCCAGCTAGCCTGACGCTATGGCTGGCGCGTCGCGCCTCTTGGATGGCACTATGGGCGGCGCGGCGCGCCCCCTAGGCCACCACCCAACTTATATATATATATATAGGTGATCAAATGTTGAAGCATCCATTCCAAACATTTCATTCGGCAGAGAAGTGAAAGAGGCGTAGGTCTTTCTTTTATTTTCATCAAATTATGCCACTAAACTATGTCCAAATGCAAAAATCACCTTAGATAACGAGTTCTAGGCCTACATGAAGCATCTATGCGGAGTTATTTCTTCAAAATTCGCTCGGTGTACTGAAAGTCCGCCGAGTAAAATTGGTCGGAATTACTTTAAATTGAGTCGTAAGCGGCTATAGGCAATAGGTAAGTATTTCTCCCTTCTAAACTCTTGAGAAATTGTGAGTTTTCGGCCAAATTAAATAGAGTTGAATTATTGTTATTATTATTGAGAGATATTATTGTTTGCCGAGTCTTAGTATTGAAAATAGCCCTATTCTCTCAGCGTAAAGGATGTACTTGAGTGGAATTCCCAGCTACAGGTTGGAACTAATCAAATAAACGAGAATCGACATTCGAGGTATGTTAAGGCTAATCTCATCGGCAAGTTATTCCTGTCATATAGTAATACGACCTATATCCTTGTAAGAAAGCCAGAAGCATGTATGTTGTGATTAGCTGATACCGTTAGTTTGAGATTAGCATTTATTATTTCAGTTGGGATTTACCCACCTTATATAGCCTTTCATTGACCAACTTTAGGATTACTAGCTAAGTCATCGCCTACGGGGCTATATAGATCGCTCAGAGGAGCTATATGTTGTCCGATGGGACTATATTTAGGCCCAAGGGCCATACTACAGTCCATCCATGAACGGACTCCTACTTTTATGCTATATCGGCATCACCGATCCTTTGTTGAGCCTTGTGTCACCAGGTGCAGTTACAGGAGCCCATTGGGCTCAAACACAGCTACAGGAGTCCAACGGGCTTAGTTACAGACCCAGAGGCCAGGTAGGTTGGATATAGTTATCCATTGACTTATATTGACCATGTTAGGGGTATATAGATTGAATTGTACACGCCAGGGCTTATGGGGGCCCAGATGGGTTATTCTGTGCTGATTGTACCTTCTAGGCTTATGGGGGCCAGGTAAGGTTCTTGTTTTTATTACTTACTTATTAGTTATATAGCAGGTTGTGAGGCTATCCAGGTTTTAACTCCTATCCTTTTTATTGATCATTTTCAGTTCTACTATCAGTTTTATTCAGTTATTTTCATTACTGCATTACATATTCGGTACATATTGTACTAACACCCATTTTGGGGCGTCGCGTTACTTACCTACAGGTGTAGATAGACGACATTGAGGACCGTCCTAGCTGTTAGCCAGAGTCAGGAGTCCAGTCAGCTCCTTTCTCCAGAGTTGATAGTTAAGGAAGGTTTGTTCTTTTGTTGTACAACTTTTGGGTAGGTCGGGGCCTTGTCCCGGCCATTATTCCACTCTTGGAGGCTTGTAGACTACAAATTCTCAATTGTGGGTTGTTGTTGGCCGTGTGGGGACTATGTGCTTTATTTTGTGTATGTTGTCCACGTGGAGCCTACTTTAGCTAGTTAGTTAGTAGCCTTGTCAGCATTAATGTGAATATGATCGCCTGTTTCCGTTCTGCTATAACTAGACAACATGGTGGTTTGGTCGGCCCGCATAGGATCCCTTTTATCGCCTTGTTGTTGGGTTAGCTGTTTGGTGCTGCGTGGCCTTGTCGGCTCGAGGATATATTTACAGGCAAGATATAGCAGTTTGTTTTCTTGATTTAAGTTATTGGCAGGCACCAAAAGTGCATATGCCTAGCCAGGTTTGCCCAGGTCCTAGTATGGCATTAGGTGCCAGTCATGCCTCCCAAGGTGGGGCGTGAAAAACTTGGTATCAGAGCAGGTCATATTCTAGGGAGTCTGCAAGTCATTTCTAGTAGAGTCTTGTCTATGGCTGTGTTGTGCACCACATTCTATAGGTAGGAGGCTATGGGCATAATAGCCTGGTTACCCTCCTTTCTCCTCCAGTCGTGTTATAGAGCTATGTTATATAGGGTAACTCCCTAAGCTTACATCATTCTGCTTATTTTCATAGGAAATGTATGACACACAATAGACCACGACTGGATGGGAGCTAGATGTTGCGGCAGGAGAGGGTACTAGCAGAGTGTCACAGTTAGAGCTAGCCCAATCTGTGATCGATAGGGAGACTTCATCTTGGTCTCCCCAACATTCTCCACCATGCCAGGATCTCCCCAAGGCAGCAGACATGTCAGCACCAACCCCAGTAGTCCCTATATCTATACCATCATATCATAAGGTTGGGAGCACTATGTTTATGCTGGCTCAAATGATGGTCGCTCAGCGCCAGGCAGTGGTACCAGTTGTTGCTGAATCTACTAGAGGACCTGGAAGTTCGAGGTTCAGAGAGTTTCTTACTCTAAGTTCTTCACAATTCACGGGGACAGACCGTGGGGAGGACCCTCAGGACTTGCTGGATCAGTTACAATGGATCTTTAGGGTGATGCATGCTACGCCTGCAGAGACAGTCGAGTTGGCAGTATTCCGACTATGAGACATAGTGGTATTATGGTATGAGAGTTGGGAAAGGTCCCGAGACTGACGTACCCCCTCCGACTTGGTCCAGTTTTTTAGAGGCCTTCATAGATCATTACTTCCCGCGAGAAACCCGACAGGCCCAGGTGGATCAGTTTCTGCACCTGAAATAGGGTTCAATGAGTGTTCGAGAGTACGCAATGAGGTTTGAATCCTTGGCCAGATATGCGCCAGCCTTTGTGGATACCATGTTAGCCAGGGTACATCAGAGTATGTGAAGACCTGTGTTACGACTACCTTATGAGAGGAAATGGACATTGCTCGCATTCAGGCTTTCACTCAAAATATTGAAGGGATTAGGAGACATCAACAGGAGGTGGAAAGGGTGAATCAAGAACAACGTCGGAGGGCCAGGCCTAGTGACATGCAAGCAGAATTCCAGGGCAGACCCAGGCCTTGAATATCAGGTAGGCCACCTATATCCCCACCTCCGCAACAGCAGGGTGGTAGATCAGATTGTCGGGGACAGTCAGACCCTGGCAAAAGCTTGCGAGCATCAGGCTCCCAGCAGCAAAGGGGATCAGATCAGAGCAGGTCCACTGTACCACATTGTACTATTTGCAACCGATGTTTTTTTAGGACGTGCATGTATGGTTATACTGCTTGTTATACTTATGGACAAGAGGGTCATATGATGAGGAGATTGTCCAGCTAGAGTTTAGGGTGATCAGGACCGGCAGGACAGGTCTTCAGTAGGGTCACATGCCCCACCACCTTCAGCAGGGCATAGACCCTCAGCTCCAGCCAACAGAGGCCAAGGTAGATCATGGGGATCTAGTTTTGGTAGTGGTCCAGATCGTATGTATGCCTTACCAGGGCGATAGGAGTCAGAGTCTTCATCAGATGTTGTGACAGGTATGTTGGATGTTTGCTCCCACTCAGTTTATGCTATGATAAACCCAGGTTCCACTTTCTCCTATGTTACTCCATTAGTGGCTCGAAAGTTTGGTATAATGCCAGAATTGATTCAGCGACCCTTCTTGGTGTCTACACCCATCGGTGACTCTATTGTTGCTAAGAGAATTTACCGGGGTTGTACAGTAGGGATTTTCGGTCGCCAGAATTTAGCAGAATTAGTGGAGCTAGAAATGATTGATTTTTATATAATTATGGGTATGGATTGGCTAGAGCCATGTTATTACAATGTGGAATATTGGACCAAGACTGTCCAATTTCACTTTTCAGGGGAGGTAGTGCGAGAGTGGAAAGGCAATGCAGCTACGCCAAAAGGTAGGTTCATATCCTATCTTCGGGCGAGAAAGTTGATAGAGAAGGGTTGTGTTTACCATATTGTTAGGGTTTGGGATATGCAAACAGAATTCTTGACTCTTCAGTCCATCTCGGTAGTTAGTGAGTTTCCAGATGTTTTCCCAAATGAGATCCTGGGTATTCCCCCATAGCATGAGATTGATTTTTCTATCGACTTGCTACTAGGTACACAACCTAATCCATCCCTGCATATCTAATGGCTCCCACTGAGTTAAAAGAGCTGAAAGAACAATTGAAAGACTTGTTAGATAAGGGTTTTATCAGGCCTAGTACTTTGTGGTGGGGTGCGCCAGCTCTGTTTGTGAGAAAGAAAGATGGCTCCCTACGAATGTATATATATTATCGACAGTTGAATAAAGTTACTATTAAGAATAAATATCCTCTTCCAAGGATAGATGATTTGTTTGATCAACTGTAGGGGGCAAAATATTTCTCCAAGATTGACTTAAGGTCCGGGTACCACCAAGTACGGGTCTGGGAAAAAGATATTCTGAAAACAGCTTTTAGGATCGATATGGTCATTTTGAATTCTTAGTTATGTCCTTCGGATTGACGAATGCACCAACAATGTTCATGGATCTGATGAACAATATCTTTAGGACATATTTAGATCTATTTGTGATAGTGTTCATTGATGATATTTTGGTATATTCCTGTTTAGAGGATGAACACAAAAATCACTTGTGAACAGTACTTTAGATCCTCATAGACTGACAATTATGTGAAAAGTTCTTGAAATGCGAGTTCTGGCTGAATTTTGTAGCTTTCTTGGGCCATATTGTATTAGATGCCGGTATCCAAGTTGACTCACAGAAAATCAAGGCAGTTAATACATGGCCTAGACCTACAACTCCAACTGAGGTTTGCAGTTTCCTGGGGTTAGCCGTATATTACAGAAGGTTTGTGGAAGGATTTTATGCCCTATCAGCACCTTTGAACAAATTGACTCAGAAAGCAGCCTAGTTCCACCAGACCAAGGCCTGTGAGCAGAGTTTTCAGGAGTTGAAAAATAGATTGACATCTGCACCAATGTTAGCCTTACCGGAAGGTTTGGAGGGTTATGTCTTATATCATGACGCTTCAGGCTTTGGGTAAGGGTGTGTTCTGATGCAACACGGAAAAGTGATTTCCTATGCTTCGAGGCAGCTAAGGAAGAACGAAAAGAACTACCCCACCCATGATTTGGAATTAGCTGCAGTGGTTCATGCTTTTAAAATATGGAGGCATTACTTGTATGGTGTATGTGTGGACATTTTTACTGACCATAAGAGCCTCTAGTATATCTTTATGCAGAAGGAGTTGAATTTGCGACAGTGTTGGTTGGCTAAAATTGCTGAAGTACAATGACGTGAATATTTTGTACCACCCAGGGAAAGCTAACATTGCAGCCGATGCCCTTAGCCGCAGATCCATTGGCAATTTAGCACATCTGAGGCCAGAACAGCGGGAAATGGATTGAGAGCTACACCGATTAGCCTGTCTAGCAGTTCTGGTGGTAGATTCAAAGGATAATGGGGTTATGATTCAGAACACAAAAGTATCCTCTTTGGTTGTAGAGGTAAAGGAGCGATAGTATGAGGACCCTAATCTAGTACTGCTCAGAGACAAGGTTCAATAGGGTGAATTACCGGCCTTTGCATTAATGGAAGACGGGGTCTTGAGATTTAAAGGTCGACTCTGCATTCCAGATGTGGTAGGGCTCCGCCAGCAAATCCTGGAAAAGGTACATTATTCTCGTTACTGTCTTTATCCAAGTTCAACGAAGATGTACCATGATACAAAGGAGATATACTGGTGACTTCGAATGAAGAAAGGTGTAGCTGAATTTGTAGCGCAGTATCCTAATTGCTAGCAAGTAAAAGCCGAACATCAGAAACCTGGTGAACTGACTCAGGAAAAAGCGGTACCCACGTGGAAATAGGAAGCAATTAATATGGACTTTGTGACGGGGTTACCTTGAACCAGGAATAAATTCGACTCCATTTGGGTCATTGTCAATAGATTGACGAAGTCAGCCAATTTTTTGCTAGTCAGGACTACATTTTTAGCCGAAGATTTTGCTGAGTTCTATATCAAGGAGATAGTCCAACTACATGGTGTTCTAACATCCATTATTTCTGACCGAGGGACACAATTCACAATTAGATTTTGGCAGTTATTTCAGAAAGATTTGGGAACATAGGTTAATTTGAGTACAGCTTTCCACCCCTAGACAAACGATCAGGCAAAGCGCACCATTCAGACGCTCGAGGATATGCTACGAGCGTGTATGCTAGACTTTTGCGGGGGGGGGGGGGGGGGGGGAGGGGTTGGGACAAGCATCTATCCCTTATTGAATTTACAGATAATAACAGTTATCATTCTACTATTCGAATGGCGCCTTATGAGGCTTTATATGGGTGGAAATGCAGGTATCCAATAAAATGGATCGAAGTAGGTGAGGCAAGGTTGATCGGACCTGATATGATACATCAATCAAAAGAAAAGGTAAAACTCATCAGAGAACAGTTGCTAACAGCACAAAATAATCAGAACTCCTATTCCTATGTACGTCGTAGAGACTTGGAATTTAATGTCGATGATTGGGTGTTTCTTAAAGTTTCATCGATGAAGGGCGTGATGAGATTTGGCAAGAAGGGAAAGCTTAGCCCTAGGTTCATTAGTTCGTGTCAAATCCTTCGAAGGATAGGCCGAGTGGTATATGAGTTAGAACTGCCTTCAGGGCTAGAATCTATTCATCTAGTCTTCCACGTATCAATGTTACGAAAATGTATAGGAGACCCTTCTAAGGTTGTTCCAGTCGAGGATATTGAAGTTGCTAAAGAGTTGTCCTACAAAGAGACACCAGTTGCTATACTAGATAGACAGGTTCGTAGACTGAGAACTAAAGATGTAGCCTCCGTTAAAGTCCTATGGAGGAACAGAAATGTAGAAAAGATGACCTGAGAAACTAAGGATGACATGAGGTCTAGATATCCTCGCTTATTCAAGAACTGATCCAGATTACACTGTTGAGGTGATATTTTTGTTCCGATGTTACTCTATTGCTTATATTACTAGTATTGTTCAGTTGTTCACTTCTATGTTGTAGAGTAGCTGTTTATAGCATCCTCTGAGACGCCTATATTGGACTTTTCTATGTTTCAGGTTTCTGGATAGTCCATATAACAGAGGACACATTGTTGAAATTTTTCTAGCAATAGTTAAAAGAGGTGAGTCTTTTAAGTCTAAAGGTTACATTCAAGGATGAATGTTACTAAGGAGGGGATGATGTTACACCCCGTAAGTTTCCATCATTTAATGGATGCGTGCATACGTATGTTGAGCGTTTTGGAGTACAATGAATGTGATAAAAGGCTTGGGGGATGAATATACAAGCATGGGATCGAGCGAGTAAGAGGTCAAGGCCGGAGCTCAAGCGCCTTAGGCGCCACACCACGCCAGCCAGCCTGGCACTATGATCGGCGTGTCGCGCCTCTTGGACAGCTCTATGGGCAGCGCGCCACACCCCTTAGGCCACTTCCAAACTTATATATATATATATATAGGTTATCAAGTATTGAAGGATCCATTCCAAACATTTCATTCAGCAGAGAAGTGAAAGGGGCATAGGTTTTCTTTCATTTTTTGTTAAATTATGTTGATAAACTCCATCCAAATGGAAATTCACCTTGGATAACGAGTTCTAGGCCTATGAGAAGCATCTCTGTGGAGTTATTTCTTGAAAATTTGCTTGGTGTACCGGAACCCCACAGAGTAAAGGTTGTCGGAATTACTTCAAATTGAGTTGTAAGAGGTTATAGGCAACAGGCAAGCATTTCTCCCTTCTAAACTCTCGGATTAAACGGAGTTGAATTATAGTTATTATTATCAAGAGATATTGTTGTTTTTCGAGTCTTAGTATTGAAAATAACCCTGTTCTCTCAGCATAAGGGCTGCAGTTGAGTGAAATCGCCAGCTATAGGTTAGAACTAATTGGATAAACGAGAATCGACATTCGAGGTATGTTAAGTCTATCTACGGAAAGTTATTCCTGTTGCATAGTAATATGACTTATATCCTTGTAAGAAAGCCAGAAGCATGTATGTTGTGATTAGCTGATACCGTTTGTTTGAGATTAGCGTTTACTATTTTGTTGGGATTGACCCCACCTTCTATAGCCTTCCGTCGACCAACCTCAGGGTTACTAGCTGTTTCATAGCCTACGGGGCTATATAGATCGCTCAGAGGAGTTATATGTTGTCAGATGGGACTATATTTAGGCCCAAGGGCCATACTATAGTCCATCCACGAATGGACTCCTACTTTTATGTTGTATCGGCATCACTAACCCTCCATCGATCCTTGTGTGCCTAGGGTGCAGTTACAGGAGCCCATCAGGCTCAGAGACAGCTACAAGAGCCCGGCGAGCTCAGTTGCAAACCTAGAGGCCAGGTAGGTTGGCTATAGTTACCCGTTGACTCATATTGACCAAGTTAGGGGTGTATAGATTGAAGTATACACGCCAGGGCTTATGGGGGCCCAGGTGTTACTCTGTGCTAATTGTACCTTCCACGCTTATGGGGTCCAAGTAAGGTTCTTGTTTGTATACTTATTAGTTATATAGCAGGTTGTGAGACTATTCAGGTTATAACTTTTATCCTTTTTAGTGATCATTTTTGTTCGCGGCTCTGCTGCTCGGTATATATTATACACCGACACGTAAGTGTACGTGGTCAAACAAGTAATAAAGTGGCTAAGTAGCCAAGTATCGATCCAAGGAGGCTGCTCTAGATATGCAAAACTGCCTAGTTTACTATATCTCTATTCTATTTCTAACTATGTTAACAACAATCCAACCAAGATTTGAGTGAGTTTTGTTTCTAAACTAATTATCTACTAAAATTAATAACTACTATTTATGTTGAGTTTAGACAATGGATATGCACATGCCAAGGTTAAGAACGAGTAATGAACTTGATAATCATGATAATTTGGTCATCTTCTTCTTCATATTGCTAGCCAAGAACGTTTGCCTAGAAATTAAAACTTCCGTATTTAATTTCACTTTAGATTCATAAACCATTCGTCTACATTTCTGTGATCAAATGCAATTTATGACCTAACACTACAATTCCGGTTCCTAAATTGACTAATACGGCTTTCAAGTATATTTCTATCAAGAAAACACATCAAAACCCAATTTTCCCAAATCAAGTTAAGAACAATACCCTATTAATTCACAACTTTCCAATTTCATGCTCTCTCGAGTGAAATTGGACTTTTTAGATATACATTAATGGTGGCCAATCAAGAATGTAATAAGCACAAGAATTAATAGAACAACATGCAAGAAGAAGAAGAAACCATATCAATTATTACCAACATTCATTACACAAGTTCAAAACCTCAGCAAGAAAGGAATTAGCCACTCATTCTTGGATTAATCATCCTAGAATGAGTGTGAATCATGCATACAATTGAAGGAAAGAAGAAGGGAAGAGAAGAAAACTCTTATCTTTTATATTCTTCAACTGCCACAAAACCACGTTCCTGCTCCCACTTCTGAACTCAGGCTAAAAAAAACTAAAACTAAAAAACTCCCTTTAAAAATAACCTAAGTGTGCTATTTATACTAGTGGGAAATTTTTCCCGGAATAACAAGCAACGTGTCACGGAGGCCAACGCGGAGCACTGCCTCCGTGACATGGCGTGGACGCGGACCCTCTCTGGAAATTGCATGGTCCGGATAATTAGCCTCAACGTGGCACGGAGGCCATCGCGGAGGCCTATCTCCGTGCCACGGAGCTGACGCGCAGGCACACTGGAAATTGCCACTTTTATTTCTGCCCAGGCAGTGTGCTACCGCGATGGCAGCGTGGCACGGCACCATCGCGGAGCCACTGCAAAATATGCCATCCGAGGTCTTTTCCACGCTCGCATCCAAGTCCAACTCCGACATAGTTCCAACACGCATTTTAGCTCTTAAAAATCACATTATCCTGCAAAACAAATGCTAATCATGTTGGTTAGTATAAATTCGCATTTTATTACCAAATACATGATATTATATACACATTGCACAACAAACAAGGTAAAAATGATACGTTTGAGTATCACTTGGGCATATAAATCTGCCCAAGATCACTTACCCCACACTTAAATCCTTGTTCGTCCTCGAACAACACATACACAAATCATGCACATCACATCTCAACCTTTGTCACTATGGTGCAACCATTTACGTTACGGTCATATCGATTATTCGATTTTTGAAAATCATCAAGAAAACATGCTTGGTCGTACAAGACAATGACCTTAATACATCAAGGCTTCCTAGACTTTTAAGAATTGATTCTTGATATCGGAAAACTCATGCAACTCAACTAATCAAGAAATCCGACACGAAAATCAATCTGTCATCAAGCATGTACCCTCACAACTCGAGAGAAACTTCCCCTTTTATGCTCGTGCAGCACACAAACATGCAAGTAGGGGCATATAAAAATTAATTTCACTCTTTCTCCCACAAGAATTCACATGCATCATGTCATGACCCATAGGCTTGCCCTTAGTGTATTACTCCACTAATATAAAGAAATGCAGTGTAGGATCAAATAGGACTTTCAATGGGTTGTAACTGGGCTATGGATCTAGTATATATATTGGATTAGCCAATAATAGTCGCTAGCATCCTTAAGCGCCTTTTCAACTCATTCCCATCGACTCATGGACATTGTTCCTCTCTTTTCTCTTTTTCTCCCATTCATGCTGGTTTACTTTCATACAGCCCATTTCATCAGGCACACTTGACCCCAAACGGAAGGTTTTCATGTACCCTCAATTTCATTTAATTACAACTAGTGCCTCTTCAACATCATCTTTTCTTTCCTCACTTTGCTTTTCTTTTCTTTTCACTCTTTTCACTCTTTAACACTTTGGGAAACAATTTTCTGTTCTTTGTAAGTGCTTAAGAGCTTCTTATAGACTTTAAGGCTAATGAAAAGAAGGAATAAAGCTTAGTTCATACAATTCTGGACAAAAGAAAGAAATCGGCTAAAGGCTCAACGGGCTGACTAGGGTATACAACATATAAAAAGGTAGAACTTGACAAGAAAAAAATGGAAACTAACGGTTAAAACAAAGAAATGCCTACATCCTTTCCGACACTACACCTCCTTCATTTCGCTTTGTATACACGCCAGGCAAGTTCTAGACAATTCACAATGACATGGAATAGCAAAACCTCGCTCACACTTCATGCACATGCTCGAATCAAGATGCATTCACAGACTCTTTAATTAGTCAATTACATGAATTCAAGATTAAGCCTCAATCATAATGAACCAAATTCTATAGCCTAGGTAACTCAACATATTTACACAATTACATGCTTTCAAACGAATCACTTTCACATTTCGAACATCAATTACACACGCAACAAAATTTTAGCAACCATAAGCAACTACAGTTTATTGATGCAATCCACCAAAGAAACTAAAAACAAATCATCTACTCCTATCGACTACATTTCCCTTAAGACGGTCGTCATCCATCCATCATAGGGAATGTTCACTAACTATGACATCGGTTCAATGGGACTATTCTCGGTAAAAGAACCGAAAACAAACTCCGAGAAACCCAAAAATAAAACTTCAAAATTTTTGCAACACATCGATCATTTCGATGAAAAAAAATATTTACAAACTATGTTGATAAGTGCAACATCTTTTCGCAAAAAATTTGAAAAATATCGATCATATCGATAGAGAAAAAATAATTACAAAATTTACAAAATATTTACAAAGGCAACCATAACTTTTTAAAGACACACATCATTAGCCACAAACAAATATATACACATCATTCACAAATCAGTTCACAACAACAGGGAAAGCACAGACATACATAAACGTCAAGGAAGAATATACAGCAGATTTAGAGCCTATGACCCAGCACCTAACTACTCCCCACCCCACACTTAAATCGAACACTGTCCCCAGTGTTCACAAAAATACAAAGCACAAAATTTTGGGTGGTGAAACTCCCTGCTCAGTCGAAATATTCGACTTCCTCATCCGATGCTGCGGCCTCGTCGCCCATATCTGAATCAGCTCCCTCGCCGTCATCGGACTCCACATCAGAGTCCTCACGACGTGTCTCCTCATCAGTAGGGACGTCATCGTCAGTCGGCTCCACAAAGGCTGGCCCCACCTTGCATAAAGCTCTGGCGTTCTCGCCAAAAGGGTAGTCCAGCTCCAGCTGCCATAATTTATCCTCGGTGGCTGGTCTCCCACCTATCCGTAGTTGCAGCATCTGCATACCGAACATACGGGCCATATACTGGTCGTCACGAGCATGTCGCTCGCCCAGAGTCAGCACAGGTCCGTGTGTAGTGTCGGGGTCCTTGGTCTTTGTCACATCAAGGGCCCGCCGCTCCAACTGCGGAATGTAATCCAAGGCTTCTTCCTCAACGTCGAGGCCTCGGAGGAAGGTGGTGATAAGTCTGCCAAACCCGTATCTGTGGCCCTGGTGTAGTCTGGCTCTCTTCATGGCGGATATTATAACCGCCCCCACATTAATCTCAAGCCCTTTCATAAGGGCATACACCAGGCAGACACGGTCCCGGGTCACGTCTGTCATATGTACTCCCAGGATCAAACACGAACATACAATTTTTAGCCAGATTTTGGCCTCCCTGTTCATCTGCGAATAAGGCAGAGTCTGGTGGTAACCCCTCTCTTTGTGTCTACTCCATCGGGCTGTGGATCGAGCCCCACACAACGTACGTCTTATGTCAGCGTACGGTGGGGTGATGTTGAGCTGGCGGAGAATGTGGGCGTCTGTGTCCCGCGCTCCAACGATGGCATTCAGTTGCTGGGGTTCCAGAGTGACAATCTGCCCTCTGATTTTAATAGTGTGGCTTCTGATGGCCGGGTTCCAGTTGGCATAAAATTCCCGGACCAAGTGAAGGTTGCACTCCTTGGGCTCCTGAAAAATAAAGCTGAGCCCAGCTACCTCAATCCTCTGTACGATGCGAGGTAACTCCTGTGCGAGTGGTTCCCTTGCAATATGTTCCTCCGGGAAGTACTTGTTCTCCTTATGCTTTGCGTACCATTTCTTCCCTTCATCGGTGACCCATCGTGTTCCGTATCGGCGGTGTTGACCGCGTGGAACAGCAGGTGCAGCTGGGACAGCAGTGCCCAATCTCATTCTCTTTCTGCCGGTGCCTGAGGTTGAAGCACCCTTGCCTTTATCTTGTCGGCTGGCCATTGTACCTGTCAATTTACACAGACAAGCACAACGTTAAGCTAAAAACCTGTTAGTTTTGGCTAAGGTCGGGTTAAACAAAATTTACCCCACACTTAGTCTTTAACAATATTTACAACATGTTAGCAAGGATAGATCTATTTACACCCCCAGCACAATCACGATAAACATATTGCTTAGTGCGTTCACAAAAATTCGACAGCATCACGGCTAGAGAACTACTCAGACTTCATACAGCTAACCCAATCCTACTATCGACAGCTATTCACCCATAGCACTTAGCAACAATAACAACAACAAAATAGAAACAACAATACAAACATTTTATATACACTAATCTAAGCAATTCAACCAATTCACATATTACGCAATGTCCCACAAAAAATCGAGAATTAGTCGTCTTTCACCAATTATACAATATTTACCACGACTTATCTCAAATAATAAACACACCCCGGCATCAATTTCGTCAAACTATCAAGTTACCCAAGTTAAAATTCAACAACCCCAAGCCCTAGAACTCAATTCGACAATCAACAATGAATTATTCAATCAATCGATAAGTTCACCCGTCAACTACAACAATCCAAACACAATCAATCGCAAAATAATTCACGTCATGTTTAATTTCTACCTAGGGTGATATATCTCACCTCACATGCTCAAAATCGACAAAAATCGCCAAAACTTTGAGATAGACGATGAAAACATACCTTGGAATTGAAGAATCGACGAAAACTTGACGTTTTCCTTAGCTCTTAACGTGGCACGGAGCTTGGGGGTAGGGGAATGGTTGTTTGGTCGCGGAGGGAAGAGGGAATGGGGAAAATAGGGGCGAAATCGGGGGTTTTTATTAAGAAAACACGCGGGTCACCCGGAAACCCGGTGTGACCCGGCACTGGGATAAGGGCAACGTGTCACGGAGGGTAACGCGGAGGCCCTCCTCCGTGACACGGAGCCAACGCGTTGGCTTACTGGAATTTTAAAAAGTTCTAGATTTGCCTTCAACGTGTCACGGAGGCCAACGCGGAGCATTGCCTCCGTGACAAGGCGCCAACGCGCCAGTGCTCTGTTTCACTATCAAATTTTATTTTTCATACCTCGCCTCATTTTCTCGATTCCACGTATTTTTCCTCCGGTATACCTGAAAATCACCTCACTAAACAAAAATTGGTTAAATGACTAGATTCCCTACTAAAAGAATAAAAGTTACTAATTAAAATGCACATCTAAACCTAGTCAAGAAAAAGAAAAGAAAATAAAATAAAAGAAAAACTTTACACTAAGGAAAAAGAAAGAAAAATATTTTTCACGGGTTGCCTCCCATGCAGCGCCTGGTTTAACATCGCGGCTCGACAACCTTTACGCTCAATTTTCTACTAGGGAGATGGACGATTTGACCCGATCATGGTCATCTCCCCAGTAGTTCTCAACCTTGTCTGGTGGCCTACCTAGTAACTCTCGGGAATCACTCAATCCATTTGCATTCCCATGATCAATCACGTTGATCACCGAGAGTTCCTTATAGACAGTCGGGAGCTTAGGTGCCTTGTACACGTCGAACACCTCAACCTTGTCGTGTGTTCGCATCGTGAGTTGACCTGCAGCTACATCGATCAATGCCTTTCCGGTTGCCAAAAATGGTCGTCCCAAAATAAATGGGACTTCTGCATCTGGCTCAAAATCCAGAACAATGAAATCTACCGGAAAAAATGAGGGAGCCTACCTGCACTAGCACATCCTCAACTATGCCATCCGGCTTAGCTAAAGACCTGTCTGCTAGCTACAAGATCACTGTTGTAGGTCTAGGACTCCCTAGCCCTAACTTTCTGAATACCGAAGATGGCATCAGATTTATACTTGCCGCCAAGTCGCATAACCCACGAGCTCGGATACTTTGCCCAATCGTCAGCTGGATAGTAAAACTTCCAGGATCCTTCAGTTTAGTGGGCAACCTGTTCTGAATACGGGATGTGCATTCCTCCGTTAAAGCCACCGTGGCATACTCGGTCAAGCGACTTTTGTTGGCCACGATGTATTTGATATACTTTGCATATTTTGGCACACCCTGCAAGACATCAACAAGAGGTAAGTTAACATGTACCTGTTTAAGTACCTCCATGAATTTCTGGAAACACGCCTCCTCCTTGTGTTTCTTAAGTCGTTGAGGGAACGGGGGTGGAGGCCTTGTTAGTTCAGCTTCTTTGGTCTTCCCCGTATCTGAGGTTTGTTCTCCCTCAACATCTGCTGCTCCTGACTTCTGAGGCGGTCTTTCCGGTTCCACCTCCTTTAATTGTAAACCACTCCTCGTGGTCACTGCATTTACCTGCTTAGGATTGGGATCCGTGTCGCTAGGTAGTCCTCCCCTTGGTCTAGTATTTTGGGCACTGGCAAATTGCCCAAACTGATATTCAAGAGCCTTGGTTGCCAATTGATTGTTCTTTACTTCAGCCGACAGTTTGACATAGTCAGCCTGCAATTGTGCCTGGTTGGCAATCATGGTCTTGTACATTTCCTCAATAGTCGGTGATGGTGGTGGAGGAGGGGCATTGTGATTTCTAAATTGATTCTGATAGCCTTGTTGCCCTCCTTGGTTTCTGTGCATACCCTGCCCTGAACCCTGGCCTTGTTGATTGTTGCTACCCCACGAAAAATTTGGATGATTCCTCCAATTCGAGTTGTAGCCACCACCAAACTGCTGTTGATTCCTCTGTGCATTGCCCACAAAGTTGACAGAATCAGGATTTGCACCACAACATTCAGCTGAATGCTCACTACTACCACACACTTCACACCACATCTGTTGGACTGCATTAACTGAGGCTGACGGCTGGTTCAAATTCATATTGCTAAAGTGAGTGTTTAACTGATTTTGCAAAGCAGCTATCTGTGCAGCGATAGCTGTGAATCCATCCACTTCAAGCACTCCCGCTGCTTTCCTTGCTCCACCTCTTGAAGAATCTGTATTCCATTCCAGATTGCCTTGTGAAATTCGGTTGAGCAAAGTGTGCAGCTCCTCATAAGTCTTCTCCAGCGCTTGCCCTCCAGCTGCTGAGTCTAACAAAATTTTAGTGTGGGGTTCCAAACCCTCAATAAAAGTGTGGACCAACACCTCATTTGACTGATGATGATGAGGACAGTCCCGCAACATGGACTTGAATCTTTCCCAGGCTTGATAAAGATTTTCTCCTTCCCTCTGTTTAAAACTTAGAATCTGACTTCTAAGTTTAGCTGTTTTACCTGAAGGGAAAAATCTGATCAAGAACTTCTTTGCAAGATCATCCCACGTTGATATAGAGTTGGGTGGTTCAGCTTTTAACCACCTCTTGGCTTCACCAAGTAACGAAAATGGAAATAAGGTGAGCCGAACATAATCAGGTGACACTCCAGCGGGGATCTAAGTGTCACTTATCTCCAAAAAGTTCTGGAGATGTTGTTGCGGATCTTCGTGAGGGAGACCGGTAAACTGCCCGCTAGTGTGCAAAAGTTGCACCATATTTTGCTTTAACTCAAATCTCCCCCCAGGCTCTGGTTTGCGGATGCTGGAATGTACATTATTAGCGTGTGGGATTGCCACCTCGGGAACCGGCCTGGCTGCTACTTCCTCGGGCACTAACACTGCCCGCACAACTGGTGGATTGGGTTGCTCCATCATAGACTGTTTGAGCAACTGCAACTTCTTCCGAAGAGCTTCTCTACGTTGACTGTGCAATTCACGTTCTGGCTCTAAGTAAGATTCCACCAGCTCCTTGTCCCTTGCCAGTGTTCACAGAAATAAAAAATCTGCAAAATACAGGCTAAGACCAAGTTGTTAACACTTAAGAAAATAAAAATACAAATACAGTAAATTTACACTAAACAAAATTTTACAAATCGCCTAGCCTCCCCGGCAACGGCGCCAAAAACGTATTCGCGGCTCTGCTGCTCGGTATATATTATACACCGAAACGCAAGTGTACGTGGTCAAACAAGTAATAAAGTGGCTAAGTAGCCAAGTATCGATCCAAGGAGGCTGCTCTAGATATGCAAAACTGCCTAGTTTACTATATCTCTATTCTATTTCTAACTATGTTAACAACAATCCAACCAAGATTTGAGTGAGTTTTGTTTCTAAACTAATTATCTACTAAAATTAATAACTACTATTTACATTGAGTTTAGACAATGGATATGCACATGCCAAGGTTAAGAACGAGTAATGAACTTGATAATCATGATAATTTGGTCATCTTCTTCTTCATATTGCTAGCCAAGAACGTTTGCCTAGAAATTAAAACTTCCGTATTTAATTTCACTTTAGATTCATAAACCATTCGTCTATATTTCTGTGATCAAATGCAATTTATGACCTAACACTACAATTCCAGTTCCTAAATTGACTAATACGGCTTTCAAGTATATTTCTATCAAGAAAACACATCAAAACCCAATTTTCCCAAATCAAGTTAAGAACAATACCCTATTAATTCACAACTTTCCAATTTCATGCTCTCTCGAGTGAAATTGGACTTTTTAGATATACATTAATGGTGGCCAATCAAGAATGTAATAAGCACAAGAATTAATAGAACAACATGCAAGAAGAAGAAGAAACCATATCAATTATTACCAACATTCATTACACAAGTTCAAAACCTCAGCAAGAAAGGAATTAGCCACTCATTCTTGGATTAATCATCCTAGAATGAGTGTGAATCATGCATACAATTGAAGGAAAGAAGAAGGGAAGAGAAGAAAACTCTTATCTTTTATATTCTTCAACTGCCACAAAACCACGTTCCTGCTCCCACTTCTGAACTCAGGCTAAAAAAAACTAAAACTAAAAAACTCCCTTTAAAAATAACCTAAGTGTGCTATTTATACTAGTGGGAAATTTTTCCCGGAATAACAAGCAACGTGTCACGGAGGCCAACGCGGAGCACTGCCTCCGTGACATGGCGTGGACGCGGACCCTCTCTGGAAATTGCATGGTCCGGATAATTAGCCTCAACGTGGCACGGAGGCCATCGCGGAGGCCTATCTCCGTGCCACGGAGCTGACGCGCAGGCACACTGGAAATTGCCAGTTTTATTTCTTCCCAGGCAGTGTGCTACCGCGATGGCAGTGTGGCACGGCACCATCGCGGAGCCACTGCAAAATATGCCATCCGAGGTCTTTTCCACGCTCGCATCCAAGTCCAACTCCCACATAGTTTCAACACGCATTTTAGCTCTTAAAAATCACATTATCCTGCAAAACAAATGCTAATCATGTTGGTTAGTATAAATTCGCATTTTATTACCAAATACATGATATTATATACACATTGCACAACAAACAAGGTAAAAATGATACGTTTGAGTATCACTTGGGCATATAAATCTGCCCAAGATCAATTTTCAGTTCTACTATAGGTTTTATTCAGTCATTTTCATTACTGTCTTACATATTCGATATATATTGTACTGACACCCATCTTTGGAGTACTGCGTTACTTGCCTGCAAATGCAGATAGATGGGGTTCAGGACCATCCTAGCTGCCAGCCAGAGTCAGGAATCAAATCAGCTCCTTTCTTTGGAGTTGATAGTTAGGAAAGGGTTTTTCTTTTGTTGTACAACTTTTGGGTAGGTCAGGGCCCTATCCCGGCCATTATTCCACTCTTAGAGGCTTGCATACTACAGATTCTCAATTGTGGGTTATTGTTGGCCAAATGGGGCCTATGTGATTTATTTTGTATATGTTGGTGATCTTGGGCAAATTTATATGCCCAAGTGATACTCAAAAGTATCATTTTAGCCTTGTTTATCTATCAATGTGTATACATTCTCATGTAATTGGTAATAAAATGTGAATTTATATTAACCAACATGATTAGTATTGTTTTGCAGGTAAAATGTGATTTTGGGAAGCTTAAATGCATGTTGGATGATATCGGAGTTGGACTTTGATGCAAGCAAGGAACAAGGCATTGGACAGCATGAATTAAAGGGGCTCTGCGATGTAGCCGTGTCATGCTGCCATCGCGGAGGCATTCTTCCGGGATAGGGAAAATTCGCCCAAATTCCAGAGAGGGTCCGCGTCTGCTCCGTGGCACGGTGGCTTGGCTCTGCGTTGCACGCCGTGCCACATTGAGCCTTAATTCCTGGACCCCCAATTCCAGTGAGGGTTCGCGTCCGTAGCGTGTCACGGAGGCAGTGCTCCGCGATGCACTCCGCGACACGTTGCTCGTTATTTCGGGAAAAATTCCCAGCAGTATAAATAGAACGCTTAGGTTCATTTTTCAATATTCTGACTTGGTGGAGCAAGGACGTGGGTTACAGGCAGTTGAGGGACGAAAATATCAGGGTTTTTTCTCTCTTTCTTTCTTCTTTAATTCAATTGCTTGTATGATTAACACTCATTTTAAGATGTTTAATCCACAAATGAGTGGCTAATTCCTCTCCTTGCTGAGGTTATGAACAATTGTGATGAAATTTGATCATTGATTCTTTGATTTTTCATCTTTTCTTCCATGTTGTTCTATTAATTCTTGTTCTTACTGCATTAATGTGTGGCCTACGTTAATGTACATCTAAAAAGTCCGGTTTCACTCGAGAGAGCAAGAAATTGGAAAGTTGTGAATTAATAGGATATGTTCTTTACTTGGTTTGGAAAAATTGAGTCTTGATTTGCTTTCAGGATAGAAATATACCTAAAAGTCATATTAGTCAATTTAGGAACCGGAATTGTATGGCTAGAACATGAATTGCATTTGATCACAGAAATGTAGACGGATGGTTCATGATTCTTAAGTGAGGTTAAATACGATAGTTTTAATCTCTTGGCAAATGTTCTTGGCTAGAAACTGGAGGAAAAGATTAACCAAATTATGATGCTAATTAATTTCATTACATGTTCGTTTAACCTCAGCATGCTCTCATTCATAGTTCAGACTCAAATTAGATAATTTTTTTTAGCTTTAGTATAAAAATTATAAAACAAACTATCAAACTTTTAGTTACACTGTTGTCTGCATTTTTAGAAGTAAAATATAGTACACTTGAGCAAATTGCACTTCATCCAAGTGTCTGTGGGATTGATACTTGGCTTACTAAAGCCACTTACTACTTGTTCGACCACGTGCACTTGCGTGTTGTTTTATATACCCACAAGACAAACCGAACAAGTTTTTGGCGCCGTTGCCGGGGACTTGGCAATTGGTGAATTTGTTTTAAGTGTTAATTTACTGTATTTTTATTTTCTTAGTGTTGACAACTTGGTCTTAGCCTGTATTTTGCAGACTTAATTGCTGTTGAACACTGGCAAGGGACAAGGAGCTGGTGGAATCGTATATAGAGCCAGAAAGGATAATTCACAGTAAACGAAGAGAAGCTCTACAAACAAAGCTGCAGTTGCTCAGACAGACGATCATGGAGCAACAACAGAATCCACCGGTAGTACGGGCAGTGTTAGTGCCCGAAGAAGCAGCAGCTCGG
The DNA here is from genome assembly GCA_035772735.1 of Datura wrightii. NCBI lineage: Eukaryota > Viridiplantae > Streptophyta > Magnoliopsida > Solanales > Solanaceae > Datura > Datura wrightii. Next base: position 60,396,328 of record JASDFA010000016.1, on the reverse strand, counting down.
CCGGTTCGCGAGGTGGCAATCCCACATGCCAATAATGTTACATCTAGTATCCGCAAACTTGAGCCAGGAGGGAGATTTGAACTTAAACAGAATATGGTGCAGTTGCTGCACACTAGCGGGCAGTTTACCGGTCTCCCTCATGAAGATCCACAACAGCATCTCCAAAATTTTTTGGAGATAAGTGACACTTACATCCCCGCTGGAGTGTCATCAGACTATGTCCGGCTTACATTGTTCCCATTTTCATTTTTGGGAGAAGCCAAGAGGTGGTTGAAAGTTGAGCCACCGAATTCTATTTCTACGTGGGATGATCTTGCACGGAAGTTTTTGATACGATTTTTTCCCTCCGGTAAAACAGCAAGACTTAGAAGTCAGATTCTAAGTTTCAACCAGAGAGAGGGAGAAAATTTATGTCAGGCCTGGGAGAGATTTAAATCCATGTTGTGGGATTGTCCTCATCATCATCAGTCCAATGATGTGCCGGTGCACACATTTATAGAGGGTTTGGAACCCCACACCAAAATATTGCTAGACTCAGTAGCTGGAGGGCAAGCGCTGGAGAAAACTTATGAGGAGCTATATACCTTGTTGAACCGTATTTCACAGGGCAATCCAGAATGGAATGTTGATTCATCAAGAGGTGGGACAAGGAAAGCTGCAGGAGTGCTAGAAGTGGATGGGTTTACAGCTATCGCTGCATAGATAGCTGCATTGCAAAATCAACTTAACACCCACTTCAGTAACATGACATTGAACCAGTCTCAAGCCCCAGTTAATGCAGTATAGCAGATGTGGTGCGAAGTGTGTCGAAGCAGTGAGCACTCAGCTGAGTGTTGTGGAGCCAATCCTGACTCGGTAAACTTTGTGGGTAATGCACAAAGGAACCACCAGCAGTATGGTAGTAGCTACAACTCCAATTGGAGGAATCACCCTAATTTCTCATGGGGTAGCAACAACCATTAGGGCCAAAGTTCGGGTCAGGGTGTGCAAAGGAACCAAGGAGGGCAGCAGAATTATCAAGCACAATTCAGAAACAACAACGCACCTCCTCCACCACCATCACCCAGCATTGAGGAGATGTTCAAGACCATGATAGCTAACCAAGATCAATTGCAGGCTGACTATGTGAAATTGGCAGTCGAAGTGAAAAACAACCAGTTAGCTACCAAGGCACTTGAATATCAATTTGGGCAATTTGCTAGTGCCCAAAACACAAGGCCTAGAGGAGGACTGCCGAGCGACACGGATCCCAATCCCAAGCAGGTAAATGCAGTGACCACAAGGAGTGGTTTGCAGCTGAAAGAGGTGGAACCAGAAAGACCACCTCAACAATCGGGAGCAGCAGAAGTTGAGAGGGAGCAAAGTACCGAAAGGGGGAAGACTAAGGAAGCTGAATCAGAAAGACCTCCACCCCCGTTCCCTCAACGACTAAAGAAACACAAGGAGGAGGCGTGTTTCAAGAAATTCATGGAGGTGCTGAAACAGGTACATATTAACTTACCTCTTGTTGATGTCTTGCAGGGAGTGCCGAAATATGCTAAGTATATAAAGGACATTGTGGCAAACAAAAGTCGGTTGACCGAGTATGCTACGGTGGCTCTAACGGAGGAGTGCACTTCCCGGATCCAAAATAGACTGCCCACAAAGTTAAAAGACCCTGGGAGTTTTACTATCCAGATTACTATTGGGCAGAGCATCCGAGTTCGTGGATTGTGTGATTTGGGAGCGAGCATAAATTTGATGCATTCATCGCTATTCAGAAAGTTGGGTCTAGGGAGTCCTAGACCCACAATGGTAATCTTGCAGTTGGCGGATCGATCCTTAGCCAGACCTGATGGCATTGTAGAGGGCGTTCTGGTGCAAGTTGGCTCCCTAATTTTCCCGGTAGATTTTGTCGTGCTGGATTTTGAACCAGACGCGGAAGTCCCATTTATTTTGGGACGTCCTTTCTTGGCAATCGGGAAAGCACTAATTGACATAGCTGCGGGGCAGCTAACAATGTGAGCACATGACAAGGTAGAGGTGTTCGATGTGTACAAGGCACCCAAGCTCCCGACGGTGCATGAAGAACTCTCGGTGATCAATGTGGTTGATCAAGGTGATAATAAGCAGATGAAGGATTCACGAGAGTTAATGGGAAAACCACCGGAAAGGTGTAAGCACTACTGGGGGGAGGACGGTGATCGAGAGAAATCGTCCATCACCCTAGAGGACAATTGAGCTTAACGACGTTAAGCCGCGACGGTAAACCAGGCGCTGCACGGGAGGCAACCCGTGAAAAAAATTTTATTTCATTTTGTGAAGTGTAAATAGATTTTTCTTTTCTTTTTCTTTTTCTTGATTTACTACAAAAAATTTTCGTTTTAGTTTTTGTTTTATTTGTATTTAGAGTGAAACCTATAATTCTAACCAATTTTGTATAGTGAGATGAATTTCAGGTCAAACGGAGAAAAACATGCATGGAATCGCGAAGGAAAAGTCGAGGTATGAAAAATTAATAAAAAGTGGCAGACAGTGAGCTGAGGCGACAACTCCGTGTCATGGAGTTGGACCTCCGTGTTACCTCCGTGACACGTTGAGGTATAATCTGGAAATTTTAAAAATTTCCAGAACAATCTCGCGATGGCTCCGTGTCACGGAGGTAGTGCACCGTTATGCACACCGTGACACGTTGCCTTGTATATCGCGACGGGTCACACCGGGTCGCCGGGTGACCCGCGCGATTTCCTTACTTTTTAACCCCGAAAACCCTCCCTTTTCCCTCATTTTTTAATCTCTCCGCGACCAAACCCCCCAAAACCCATCCCCCATCAACGTGACACAGAGTAAGGCAAGAAATTCAACGATTTTTCTTCGATTCTTCAAAGACAAGGTATGTTTTCCGAATTCCTCTCAAATTCTTGTCGATTTTCTTCAATATTGAGCATGGGAGGTGAGATAAATTGCCCTACGTAGTAATTAATCATGAATTCTAGTTAATTGTTGTTGATGAGTGTTCGGAATGTCGTTATGATTGCTTGAACTTGTCGATTGCATAAATTAATCAAATTTGATTGATAATATCAATTCTAGGGCTTGTATGTTGAATTTGAAGTTGAAAATGTATTGAAATTGTGAATTTCATGCCGGGATGGATGTGTTGAATGAGATGAGTCGATGTAGAAACTTTTAGGATGTTAATAGAATGACTGATTCTCGGGTTAAGGGAATGTTGAAATTTGTAAGAATTTAGTTAGTTGTATAGGTTCATGTAGATAAATTTTTATTGTTGTTTTTGTTTCTTTGTTTTTCTTTGCTAAGTGTGATGGGAAAAATGTTAGCAATGGTAGTGATTGTGATTAGCTGTACGAACTCTGAGTAGTACGCAGAAGATATACCGTCGAATTTTTTGAACGCACTAAGCATGATTGTATAGTTGTTTATTGGGTGTAAATAAAGATAATCTTGTCGTAGTGTTGTAACTGTAGCTAAGGACTAAGTGTGGGGTAACCTAGCGTAACCCGACCTTAGCCGAAGTTAATATCTGTTAGTTTAACATTGATATTGTTTACTTGGGTTGACAGGTAAAATGGCAAGCCGGCAAGAGAAAGGAAAAGGCGCATCAACTTCAGGCGCCAGAAGGAAGCGAATCAGACTGGGCACAATAGTCCCAGCTGCACCAGCAGTTCCACGCAGCCAACGTCGCCAATATGGAATGAGATGGGTGACTGATGAGGGGAAAAAGTGGTACGCAAAGCACAAAGAAAACAAATATTTCCCTGAGGAGCATATAGCACGAGAACCATTGGCATAGGAGTTCCCTAGGATGGTCCACCGGATCAAGGCAGCTGGGCTCAATTTCATATTTGAGGAGCCCAAGGAATGTAATTTGCACCTAGTTTGGGAGTTCTATGCCAATTGGAACCCGACGATCAGAAGTCACACCATCAAGATCAGAGGGCAAATAGTCACTCTGGAGCCCCACCACCTCAATGCCATCATAGGAGCGCGGGACACAGACGCCCACGTACTCCGACAGCTGAACATTACCCCACCGTATGCGGACATCAGACGCACATTGTGTGGGACCCGATCAACAACTAGATGGAGCAGACACAAAGAGAGGGGCCACCACCAGACTTTGCCATATTCACAGATGAACAGGGAAGCCCGAATCTGGCTGAAGATAGTCTGCTCATGCCTAATCCTGGGGGTACATATGACAGATGTAACCTGGGATCGTGTATGCCTGGTGTACGCCCTGATGAAAGGGCTGGAGATCAACGTGGGGGCGGTAATTATCTCCGCCATGAAGAGAGCCCGGTTGCACCAGGGGCATAGGTATGGCTTTGGTGGACTACTCACCACCTTCCTCAGGGGCCTAGACGTTGAGGAGGAGGCCCTTGACTATATCCCGCAGATGGAGCGGCGGGCCTTAGATGTTACTAAAACTAAGGCTCCCGACACCACCCACGGGCCAGTGCTTACACTTGGCGAGCGACATGCTCGTGATGACCAGTATATGGCTCGGATGTATGGGATGCAAATGCTCCAGCTGAGGATAGGCGGGAGGCCGGCGACAGAGGAGGAGCTATGGCAGCTCGAGCTAGACTACCCTTTCAGCGAAAAAGCCAGGGCTCTATGCCGAGTGGGGCCAGCATTTGTAGAGCCCACAGATGATGATGTCCCTACAGACGAGGAGACATGTCGGGAGGACTCCGATGTGGAGTCCGATGATGACGACGGAGGTAACTCGGACATGGGAGATAAAGCAGCAGCACCCGACGAAGAAGTGGAATACTTTGACTGATCAGGGAGTTCCACCACCCGATTTTGTGCTATTTTAATTTTTGTGAACACTGGGGACAGTGTTCGAACTAAGTGTGGGGTGAGAGTAGTTAGGTGCTGGGCTGGGCTATTTTGTATGTATGCTCTATTCTGTTGTCGTGTATGTGAAAATTTGTGTGTCCATGTGAGTGTGAATTGTTAAGTTGTTTTGTATTTGTAAGTTTATGTGAAATTGATGTGTGTTGCTGAATGTTGCTAGCTGATTCTGATTCTGTACATATTTTTGTTATCGAAATGATCGATAATTTTTTTTTTAAAATTGTACATATTTTTCTATCGAAATGATCGATATTTTCAACATTGTTTTACTTCTTGGGTTTCTCGGCGTTTGTTTTTGGTTCTTTTATCGAGATTAGTCCCATTGAACCGAAGTCATAGTAGTGACCGTTCCCTATGATGGATGGATGACGACCGTCTTAAGGGAAATGTAGTCGTTAGAAGTAGATTTTTTTTCAAGTATTTTTCAGTTTTTTCTTTGGTTGATTGCATCCCAAAACATGTAGTTACTGGATGGTTGCGAAATTCTGGTTGCGTGTTGTACATGATATTCAAAATGCAAAGATGATTCATATGAAAGCATGCAAATTTGTAAATATGTTGAGATACCTAGGCCATAGAGTTCGATTCAGTGTGATTGAGGCTTAACGTTTGAATTCCTGTCATTTGCTGATTGAAGAGTCTGTGAATACGTCTTGAATTGAGCATGTGCAAAAAGTGTGAAGTGAGGTGTTGATATTCCATGCTATTGTGAAGTTTCTAGAACTTGCCTGGTGTGTGTACAAAACGAAATGAAGGAGGTGTATTGTAGGAAAGGATGTAGGCATTTCTTTGTTTTAACCAAGAGTTTCTATTTTTCCTTGTCGTACACACCTTGATTGTATACCCTAGTCAGCCCATTGAGCCTTTAGCCGATTATTTTTTTCTTGTGTCATAAAGTGTAAACCGAGCTTAATTCCTTCTTTTCATTAGCCATAAAGTCTATACAAAACTCTTAAGCGCTTAAGAAAAGAAAATCATTTTCCCGAAGTGTCAAAAAGTGAGAATGGTGAAAAGAAAAAGAAAAGCAGAGTGAGAGAAGAAAAGAAAGAAGGTGCACTTGCTATAAATAAACGATAATGAAGGTGCATGAATAATCTTTGTTTTTGTGTCAAGTGTGCTTAATGCAATGGGCCATACTAAAGAAAATCATCAAGAATGGGATGATGAAAAAAAAAAGAAACAATGTCCATGAGTTGATGGGATGTGTTGAAAAGGCGCTTAAGGATGCTAGTGGCTATTATTGGCTAACCCAATATTTACTAGTTCCGTAGCTTCCATTACAACCCGTTCAAGTCCTACGTGATCTTGCATTGCATTTCTTTATATTAGTGGAGTAATACACTAAGGGCAAACTTATGGGTCATGACATGATGCATGTGAATTCTTTTGGGAGAGAGAGCGAAATTGTTTTTACATGCCCCTGCTTGAATTCTTGTGAGTCATATGAGCAAAAAGGGGAAGATTCTCTTGTGTTGTGAGGGCACATGCTTGATGAAAGATTAATTTTCGTGTCGGATATCTTGATCAGCTGATTTGCATGAGTTTGCCAATATCGAGAGTCGATTCTTAAAGTCTAGGAGGTCTTAACGTATTGAAGGTCATTGCAGTGATAAGACCATGCATGTTTTCTTGATGATTTGCTGAATTGAATAATCGGTATGACCGTAGCCTAAATTGTCGAACCAAAGTAGCGAGGTTGGGGTGTAAATTACATGAAGTGTAGGATTGTTGTTCGAGGACGAACAAGGATTTAAGTGTGGGGTAAGTGATCTTGGGCAAATTTATATGCCCAAGTGATACTCAAAAGTACCATTTTAGCCTTGTTTATCTACCAATGTGTATACATTCTCATGTAATTGGTAATAAAATGTGAATTTATACTAACCAACATGATTAGCATTGTTTTGCAGGTAAAATGTGATTTTGGGAAGCTTAAATGCATGTTGGATGATATCGGAGTTGGACTTGGATGCGAGCAAGGAACAAGGCATTGGACAGCATGAATTAAAGGGGCTTCGCGATGGAGCCGTGTCACGCTGCCATCGCGGAGGCATTCTGCCTGGATAGGGAAAATTCGCCCAAATTCCAGAGAGGGTCCGCGTCTGCTCCGTGGCATGGTGACTTGGCTCCGCGTTGCACGCCGTGCCACGTTGAGCCTTAATTCCTGGACCCCCAATTCCAGTGAGGGTTTGCGTCCGTAGCGTGTCACGGAGGCAGTGCTCCGCGATGCACTCCGTGACACGTTGCTCATTATTCCGGGAAAAATTCCCAGCAGTATAAATAGAACACTTAGGTTCATTTTTCAATATTCTGACTTGGTGGAGCAAGGACGTGGGTTACAGGCAGTTGAGGGACGAAAATATCAGGGTTTTTCTCTCTTTCTTTCTTCTTTAATTCAATTGCTTGTATGATTAACATTCATTTTAAGATGTTTAAGCCACAAATGAGTGGCTAATTCCTCTCCTTGCTGAGGTTATGAACAATTGTGATGAAATTTGATCATTGATTCTTTGGTTTTTCATCTTTTCTTCCATGTTGTTCTATTAATTCTTGTTCTTACTACATTAATGTGTGGCCTACGTTAATGTACATCTAAAAAGTCCGGTTTCACTCGAGAGAGCAAGAAATTGGAAAGTTGTGAATTAATAGGATATGTTCTTTACTTGGTTTGGGAAAATTGAGTCTTGATTTGCTTTCAGGATAGAAATATACCTGAAAGTCGTATTAGTCAATTTAGGAATCGGAATTGTATGGCTAGAACATGAATTGCATTTGATCACAGAAATGTAGATGGATGGTTCATGATTCTTAAGTGAGGTTAAATACGAGAGTTTTAATCTCTTGGCAAATGTTCTTGGCTAGAAACTGGAGGAAAAGATTAACCAAATTATGATGATAATTAATTTCATTACATGTTCGTTTAACCTTAGCATGCTCTCATTCATAGTTCAGACTCAAATTAGATAATTGTTTTTAGCTTTAGTATAAAAATTATAGAACAAACTATCAAACTTTTGGTTACACTGTTGTCTGCATTTTTAGAAGTAAAATATAGTACACTTGAGCAAATTGCACTTCATCCAAGTCTCTGTGGGATCGATACTTGGCTTACTAAAGCCACTTACTACTTGTTTGACCACGTGCACTCGCGTGTTGTTTTATATACCCACAAGACAAACCGAACAGTTGGCTGTGGGAGGTCTAGTTTAGCTAATTAGTTAGTAACCTTGTCGGCATTAATGTGAATACGATCACCTATTTCCATTATGCTATAACTAGACAGCATGATGGTCTTATCGGACCCCATAGGATCCTTTTTATCGCCTTGTTGTTGGGTTAGCTGTTTTCCTTTATAGGTGTTGCGTGGCCTTGTTGGCCCAAGGTTGTATTTACAGCCGAGATATAGTAGTTTGTTTTCTTGATTTAAGTTGCTGGCAAGCACCAAAGGTGCATATGCCCAACTAGGTCAGCCCAGGTCCCAGTCATGCTTCTTAAGGTGGGGCATGACAGACGGCTTATTTGAGATGTAGATTGTAACTTTCTATATGATGCAATGATGCACTTGGCATGTTTTATGAGGTTGATGAATGAAAAGATTTTAACATATTAATGTTGGGTCGCTCATGCCCGATGGGAGTATCCGGGCGAGCAAATAAAATTATTTGAGTGGCTCGTGTCCGAGGGGAGCATCCGGGCGAGAAAATAAAAATTGTTTGAGTTTCTCGTGTCCGAGCATATGAGTGGGATCGGGTGCCACGCCAGCACAGTACATGGATTTTTAGAGTCCCCTGCAGGTCATGACTGGTTGGGCATAAATAAGACCCACTAGCATATGTGTACATGATTTGTGTAGTTGAGTGTTAAGGGGATATGGCGGAGGTGTGTGCCTGTAATGCCCCGGAAGCTCAAAATCAATATCCGAGACATAAATCAGAAAATTTGAAAAACTACAGCAAAGCTGCAGAACAACCAACCTGACGGGTCTTTAAGGGACCCAACAACTCGTCAGGTCAACCGTGAGAAGGATGCCAAGATGATGAGTTAGTGTTTCCCAACGGACGAGCCCACAAGTTGTTATCAGGTCGACGACTCATTAAGTCGCCCATTGCCAAGCTGAAGTTTCACAATTTGAGAAGTATACAGTGTACTTGACGGAAGGTCACCACGAGTCGTCATAAGCAGTAACAACTTGTCAGGTCCTTCGTTTCCAGACCTTTCTAACCTTTTTACCAGTACACCAGACGGACGACACGACGAATCATTTCTAGTCATGACGACTCGTCATGTACCCATCAGGAGTCAGTAGAGATTTTCCGGTGAATTTGACGGGAGGACCCAACGACTCGTTGAACCTGGTAACGAGTCATTAGGTCACCCGTTAGGAACACCTGACAGTTTTTCCCATCGAATCTTTAAGGGCTACTTAGTAATTTCCTATCCTCCAAAGCCCTAAACTGCGTCATTTTGGCTACAGTTTCAGACGTTTTAGTGGGAAACGCGGTCCATTCCTCACTCCCCACTCTCAGTTCTCAAGAAATCATCGAAGTCTCCTCTCAAGAACTCTCAAGTGAAGTGTAGGGTTCCTCACCAACTTCAGTCATTCAAGCTTCTTTATCTGGAGAAATTTAGCCAGGTATGTGGGATTTTAGCAAGGGGATTGTCCTTCCCTTGCGTCCCCAAAGTCCTCCTCAGTTTCTTCAATAAGTTTTAAGCCCTAAGCTTTCGAGTATGAGAAGCATGCATGTTTATTTTTGTTGATTTCCCGCAGAATGATGTTCATAATTATTTTTAATATAATCTTTATCAGTTCCTCAACAAATTGTTAGTGTTAGTACAAAAGTAAATTTGAGCCCTAAATTTTGAGTAATGATTTTACTTGTTAAATTTCCTCTAGTGAATGAAGGTTGCTATGGGTTGAATTCCTAGAATTTTCTTGCTATTCGTATATGTTGGGTAAATATCCCAAGAATCAGAATGACTTTAGTACGTTGTATGAAATTCTCTATTAGCTGCTTAGTAATTTAGTTAGTTAGAACACAGAACTCTATCAGTCCAGTATAAGAATAAGCAGCTCAGTTCAGTACAGTATCTCAGATTTAGTGTTTCAGACTTAGGGCATGTCTATAACCCTCAGACAGGGTCATCTTGACCATTTCAGATTATATCAGTAGTTCAGTTCAGTTACCTTTCGGTCATGGCATGTCATTTCAGTTTAGACTTTATTTTCAGTATGTCTCTCCCACTTACTCAGTACATTCAAAGTACTGACGCATGCTTTTTATGTTGTATCATTTCATGATACAGTTGCAGGTTCTCAAATTCAACCAAATAGTTACTTCAGTTTCAGAGCATTCCACTTCAGCAGATCAGAGTGTGAGTCCTCATTATTCGAGGGCCTTGTTTATTTATTTCATTTAGTTATGGTTTTTTTTAGACTTAGAGTTAGTTGGGGACCTATCCCAACAACTCCTCAGTAGATGGCTTTTAAACCAGACTTGTCTTTCAGAATTGTATTTAAGATATATTACTTTCAGTCTTTACATTTTCTTAAACTGATAAAGCTGTTATTTATAAGTCCTGTTGTGCATGTTTACTCAGAATGTTAGTGTATGATAGACCAGGGGTTGACTTGGGGTCACTTGTGGCTTCAAGTACCGTGTTACGTCCAGGGTGTAGGCTCGGGGCATGACAAAATTATTGTCAGAGAACTAGGTTTAGAGTATCCTCGGCAAGTCTAAAAGCCGCATCGAGTAGAGTCCTTTTCATGGGTATGAAGCACGCTACACTTATGACGAGGAGGCTACGAGATGTTATTAGAAAAATTCCCCTTTTTCATGTTCTTTATCATGCATTAAAGTCAAATTCCAAAGACGTCTTTCTAAAGTGTGTCCTTTTTCCTTTTAAATGAACCATGCCTCCTCAACGTGGAATTGGACGAAGAGCCGGAAACGCCAGCAGACCCGCTCCACCAGCTCCAACAGTCCCTCCAATTAATCCTTATCCACTGCCGAATTCAGGGCAGCCATTCAATTACTAGCTCAAACAGTCACCAATCAAGTGAACCAGTAGGTGATTCCAGTAGCCACAAGTGGGTCTGCAGCTGCTGCCTGGGTGCAGGATTTCACCCAGATGAACCCTCCAGACTTTCATGCAACAAAGGTGGGAGAGGACCCACAAGGCTTTGTAGATGAGATTAGAAAGATCACCAGGATCATGGGTGTCAGCTCCTCCGAGAGTGCTGACTTGACTTCTTACCAGCTAAAAGGGGTAGCCCGGGTTTGGTACGAACAGTGGAAGGAGGGGCGGTCAGCAGAAGCAGGACCGGTTGAGTGGGAGGAGTTTCATACAACTTTTCTGGATAGGTTCTTTCCCCGGGAGCCGAGGGAGGCTAAGATGGCAGAGTTTATGAACCTACGGCAGGGCAACCAGATAGTGGATGAGTATGCTCTGGAGTTTACTAGACTTCAAAATATGCCTCAGAGATGGTGGCCGAGCCAAGGGCTTGCATGCTGAAGTTTGTAAATGGAGTATCTAACCTGGTCCTCAGAGAGTGCAGGATGGCAATGCTAATCAAGGACGGACCTTTCTAGATTAATTGTGTATCCCCAGCAGATTGAGGTAGAAAAGCTAAAAGATATGGAACATAAGAACAAGTGGGCAAGAACTGGTCATACAGATTTTGGCCACCAGATATCTGGTGGTGGTAGCCAACCACAGCTGTAACAGTAGAGGGCCCTAACACCTAGCTCAGCCAGCGTACCAACCTTTCGGTCCCGCCAGGATCAGAGGGATGGGCCTTCTGGCACTCAGTCTTAGGCCCACAGTATGGGAAACAAGTATCCAGCTTGTCCAAAGTGTGGTAGGAATCACCCAGGAGAATGCCTTCAAGGACGAGAGGGATGCTTTGGGTGTGGACAACTCGTACATAGGCTTAGGGAGAGCCCATTATCAGGTCAAGGAAGATCACCATCCTTTACCTCATCAACTCCAGCAGGCCGACTAGCTCAGCAGGCCAACCCATTAGGTACAGATGGCGGTCAACGCTAGAATCATTTTTATGCTCTCTCTTCTCGTCAGGATCAGGAAATCTCACCTGACGTAGTTACTGGTATGTTATGTCTCTTTCAGCTAGACGTGTATGACCTCTGTTCACTCCCAATTACACGTAAGTGCACATGGTTGTACAAGTAATAAAGTGGCTTTATTCCAAGCCAGGTATCGAACCCACAGGGACTGTAATATGGAAGTAATTTTTCTTTAAGTGTTTAGTATACGCACTTCTTTATACAAGCAGACAAACAGAACAAATGGTGATTTTTCAAGAATACTAGTTAATATAACTTTAAGTAAAAAGATTGTAAATTATAATCTGAACAATAGTACGAACAAGCTGAGATTAAGGCAAAACATGCAGATATGTAATTTATTGATTAAATGTCAGTCAACACTTCTCTTCGATTGTTAGTTAGGAATTATTAACCAATGGATTGGGTCTTTCGAACTCCTCCCCAATTAAAGAATCATGAGGCTTACATTACACATTTCTGTGATGCAAAAACCTCATATTCTAGTAATACACAACAAATTCCATAGATGACCAAATATGACATTACAGATATATTTCTATTCTGAATGTTAATCTTCTCTTAATTTATTAACCAAGACAAGAACATATCCTACCAATTCACATCTATCCAATTAATCTTCCTTTCGGAAACAAAACTGGAATTCTAGGATATACATTAACAATGGCCAAGCATTAATGTAGTGAAAACAAGAATCAGTAGAACAACCATTGTAGAGAAGATAAAAACTGAAATAACATCAATTACATACTACTGCAATCATCCTCAACCTCAGCCAAAGGTGAATTAACCACTCATTTGATGATTAAACATCTTCAAACAAGTAGAAATCATACAAGCAATTGAAATTTAAGAGAAAAAGGAAGAGAATTAACCCAAGAACTTCTTCAGCTCAACTGCTTGATACCCATGTTCTAGCATGAAATGTCAGATATCTTAAAATAAAACCTAAGTGTGCTATTTATACAAGTGATAAATTTCCCGAAATAAACTGGCAACGTGGCACGGAAGGTATCACGGAGCATCAGCTCTGTGCCACGGCCCTGTCGCGGAGCCTCACTTGAACTTGGATGCCGGATTATTATCCTCAGCGTGGTACGGAGGCTATCGTGGAGCCTCACCTCTGTGCCACGGACGTATCGCGCACCTTCACTGGAATCCAGGTGTGGAGCAAAGTCTTCCCACCATGTCACTGAAGTGAACGCGGAGCATAGGCTCCGTGACATGGTGCCATTGCACACCTTCACTGGAATTCAGCACAAATATCACTCTAGGCAGAATGCCTCCGTGATGGTGGCGTGACACGGCCTCTATCGCGGAGCATCAATTTTTAAGCATTTTCTTGCCGACTTTCGAGTTTTGCTTCTGAGTCCATTCCTCCACTTCAACAACTTGTAGATTATTTTCCAAAATTCATTCTAACTGCAAAAACTATAACTAATCATGTTGGTTAGTATAAATCCATATTTACATAAAAATCACATGAGAATGTACACATAAAAGTAGATAAACAAGTCCAAATTAAGTAATAAAGTATCCTTGGGCATGCAATTATGCCCAAGATCAACCTCCTAGATCCAGGAGCTACTCTTTCGTTTGTAACTCCTTATGTAGCAGTCTAGTTTGGCATCAGCCCAGAGGTCCTATCAGAACCCTTCTCAGTCTCCACCCCAGTTGGCGAGTCAGTTAGAGCTAGCCGGGTGTATAAAAACTGTCCAGTCTTAGTCTTGAGTAAATTCATACCAACTGATCTTGTAGAACTATACATGGTCAACTTCGACCTTATTCTCGACATGGATTGGTTACACTCCTGCTATGCCTCAGTTGATTTCAGAACTAGAGTTGTCAAATTCCAGTTTCCTAATGAGCCAGTTTTAGAATGGTCGGCAACAGTTCAGCGCCTAAGGGAAGGTTTATTTCCTTCCTTAAGGCCTAGAAACTCATTTCCAAGGGATGTTTATATCGTTCGGTTAAAAGATTACAACTCTGAGACCCCAACCATTCAGTCAGTTCCAGTTGTCAGCGAGTTCCCAAATGTATTTCCTGAAGATCTTCCTGGAGTTCCCCCCTGAACGGGAAATAGACTTCGGAATAGGTCTCTTTCCAGATACTCATCCCATCTCCATCCCTCCTTACAGAATTGCTCTAGCTAAGCTTAAGGAGCTAAAGGAGCAGTTAAAGAACCTTCTTGATAAGGGTTTCATCAGACCCAACATCTCCCTTTGGGGTGCTCCAGTGCTATTCGTGCTTAAAAAGGACGGTACCCTCAGAATGTGCATAAATTACCGTCAGCTGAACAAATTAACATTCAAGAACAGATATCCCCTACCTAGAATTGATGACCTGTTCGACCAACTTCAGGGAGCCATTTGTTTCTCCAAGATCGATCTCAGGTCAGGATACCATCAGTTAAAGGTCAGAGAGTGTGACATATCGAAGAAAACATTCAAAACTCGGTATGGTCACTTCGAGTTTGTGGTGATGTCCTTTGGGTTAACGAACGCCCCAGCAGCCTTCATGGATTTGATGAATAGGGTTTTCAAGCAATACCTGGATATGTTCATCATTGTATTTATTGATGACATTCTGGTGTACTCCAGAAATGAAGAAGAACATACTGATCATCTAAGGTTAGCATTACAGACCCTCCGAGATCGCCAGCTATTCGCCAAATTTAGCATGTGTGAATTCTGGTTAAAGTTTGTGTCATTCTTGGGTCATGAGGTAACAGGCGAAGGGATACAAGTAGATCCTCATAAAATTTAAGCAGTAAAGGATTGTCCTAGACCTACTTCTCCTACCAAGATCAGAAGTTTCTTGGGCTTTGCGGGTTATTACTATCGGTTTGTTAAAGGTTTCTCCTCCATAGCATCCCCTTTGACCAAGTTAACTCAGAAGAAGTCACGTTCCAGTGGTCGGATGAGTGTGAAAAGAGTTTTCAGGAGTTAAAGACTCGACTCACTATTGCTCCAGTTTTGACCTTACCAGAAGGAACTGATGGGTTTGTAGTATATTGTGACGCCTCTAGAGTTGGACTTGGTTGCGTTCTGATGCAGCAGGGCAAAGTCATAGCCCATGCCTCTAGGAAACTCAAAGTTCATGAAAGGAATTATCCAACTCATGACTTGGAGTTGGCAGCGGTGGTATTCGCATTAAAAATATGGAGACATTACTTGTACAGAGCTCATGTAGATGTATTTACAGATCACAAGAGTCTTCAGTACGTGTTCAGCCAGAAGGACCTAAACCTCCGACAGAGAAGGTGGTTAGAGCTCCTGAAAGATTATGACATGAGCGTGTTGTATCACTCAGGAAAGGCCAATGTGGTGGCTGACGCCCTAAGCAGGCGATCTATGGGAAGTGTATCTCACTTTAATGGAAGAAAAAGGGAGTTAGCAAAGGATGTTCACAGACTAGCGCGGTTACGGGTGCAACTAGTAGACTCAGCCGAAGGTGGAGGAGTAGTACAAAGTGGGTCAGATTCATCTTTGGTAGTTGAACTTAAGTCCAGATAGATAAAGATCTAGTTCTACTTAAACTCAAGGAAGCGGTTCGCAGAAAAGAAGTTGAGGCTTTCTCCCAAGGGGGAGATGGAGTGTTCCGTTATCAGGGAAGGTTGTGTGTGCCAGATATCGGTGAGTTGAGATAGTAGATTTTGGCAGAGGCACACAGTCAAGGTATTCTATTCACCCTGGTGCTACTAAAATGTACCTCGACTTGAGGGACATTTACTGGTGGAACGACATGAAAAGAGACATTGCAAAATTTGTAGCCAAGTGCCCGAATTTCCAACAAGTGAAAGTCGAGCATCAGAGACTGGGGGTTATACTTCAAGATATCAGCATTCCTACTTGAAGTGGGAAGAGATCAACGTGGACTTTGTCACCGATTTACCCCGCATTCGTAGGCAGTATGACTCCATATGGGTTGTGGTGGACAGGTTGACCAAGGCTGCTCATTTCCTACCGATCAAAACCACCGATTCAGCAGAATATTATGCAAAGTTGTACATTCGAGAGTTGGTTAGGTTGCATGGGGTCCCCTTGTCCATTATATCAGATAGTACTCAGTTCACCTCCCATTTTTGGAAGTCTTTTCAGAAGGGACTTGGTACTCAGGTCAAGCTCAGTACGACTTTGCACCTGTAGAAAGATGGGCAAGCTGAGTGGACTATTCAGACTCTAGAGGATATGCTAAGAGCGTGCGCGATCGATTTTAAGGGTAATTGGGATGACCATCTGCCTTTTATCGAATTTACGTACAACAACAACTACCATTCCAGCATTCAGATTGCCCCGTTTGAGGCATTGTATGGTAGGAGGTGTAGATCTCCTATAGGATGGTTTGAATTCGGTGAAGTTACTTTGATAGGGCCAGAATCGGTTAATGAGGCAATGCAAAAAGTTCAGCTCATTCGAGAAAGGTTAAAAACAGCTCAGAGTCGCTAGAAATCTTATGCCGATGTGCGAAGAAGAGAGTTGGAGTTTGCAGTTGATGATTGGGTGTACCTGAAAATTTCTCCCATGAAAGGGGTGATGAGGTTTGGAAATAAGGGAAAACTGAATCCTAGGTATGTGGGACCCTATAGAATTTTGCGGCGTATCGGCAAGGTGGCCTATGAGCAAGAGTTGCCTTTAGAACTAGCAGTTGTACATCCAGTTTTCCATATATCACTTTTGGAAAAGTGTATCAGAGATCCAACCTCTGTGGTGCCATTGGATAGTATGGTAATCAAAGATAGCCTTACATATAAGGAGGTACCAGTCCAAATCCTAGACCTCCAGGTTCATAGATTGAGCAATAAGGAAGTAGCTTCAGTCAAGGTTTTATGGAGGAATCATCAAGTTGAAGGAGCTACGTGGGAGGCCGAAGCAAATATGAGGGATAAATACCCACACTTGTTCTCTACCGACTCTGTTGTAGTTTGATATGTGAATTTTGTTTTAAGACCTGAACTAGTTGTTGAATTCAGTTTATGTAGCTAAATTTTCTTTTTGACTTTGGTTGTGTTTATGAAAAGAAAATTTTAGATCAGTTATATTCTCTAAAATGGAGGTAGTCACTTCGGTCGTTTTGAAGTTGAATGAGTAGTATGTGAATGCTTTGATTGTTATTTTTCTGGTTGCTATGAGTTTTCTAACATTCGAGGATGAATGTTTCCAAGGGGGAGATATTGTAATGCCCCAGAAGATCAAAATCAATATCCGAGACATAAATTAGAAAATCTAAAAAACTATAAAAAAGTTGCAGAACGACCAACCTGACGGGTCGTTAAAGGACCCAACGACTCGTCAGGTCAACCTTGAGAAGGATGCCAAGATAATGAGTTAGTGTTTCCCAATGGACGACCCCACGAGTCATTATCAGGTCGCACGACTCGTTATGTCGCACATTGCCAGGCCGAAGTTTCAGATTTTGAGAAGTATATAGTGTACTTGACGGAAGGTCACCATGAGTCGTCATAAGCAATAACGACTCGTCAGGTCCTTCATTTCCAGACCTTTCTAACCTTTTTACCAGTGCACCTGACGGACTATATGATGAATCATTTCCAGTCATGATGACAAGTCATGTGCCCGTCAGGATTCAGTAGAAATTTTCTAGTGAACTTGATGGGAGGACCCAACGACTCGTTGGACCTGGTAACGAGTCATTAGGTCACCTGTTAGGAACACATGACAGTTTTTCCCAGTGAATCTCTAAGGGATACTTAGTAATTTCCTATCCTCCCAAGCCCTAAATTGCATCATTTTGGCTACAGTTTCAGACGTTTTAGTGGGGAAAAGTGGTCTATTCCTCATTCCCCACTTTTAGTTCACAAGAAATCATCGAAGTCTCCTCTCAAGAACTCTCCAGCGAAGTCTAGGGTTCCTCACCAACTTCATTCATTCAAGCTTTTTTATCTGGAGAAATTTAGCCAGGTATGTGGGGTTTTAGCAAGGGGATTGTGCTTCCCTTGCGTACCCAACGTCCTCCTCAATTTCTTCTATAAGTTTTAAGCCCTGAGCTTTCGAGTATGAGAAGCATTTATGTTTATTTTCGTTGATTTCCTTCAGAACAATGTTTATACTTATTGTTAATATAATCTTTATTAGTTCCTTATCAAATTGTCAGTGTTAGTACAAAAGTAAATTTGAGCCCTAAATTTTGAATAATTATTTTACTTGTTAAATTTCCTATAGTGAAAGAAGGATGTTTTGGGTTGAATTCCTAGAATTTTCTTGCTATTTGTATATGTTGGGTAAATATCCCAAGAATCAAAATGACTTTAGTACGTTGAATGAAATTCTCTATTAGCTTCTTAGTAATTTAGTTAGTTAGAACACAGAACTTTATTAGTCTAGTCTCCATCAGAATCATATCAGTCTAGCTTCAGTCAGATTTCAGCAACCTTAGTGTTGTCTAGAAAATATCAACTGATCAGTTTGACTTTAGTTTATTTTTGAGGTGTTAGTAGTTCCTCTCAGTTTTTAGATCCAGGTTCAGATTTCAGTTAATTGGTCCATTAGGCGGTCATGACATTCAGTTATAACTTTGACCAGCCCTAGGACCCCAGTTCAGTCATTAGTTGTTCTGTATACGGTTACGACGCTTCTAGATAAGCCGCTCTGACTAGTCTCAGAACCCAGTTTCAGAATTTAGTCTGATAAGGCTCTCAGGGTACATGCAGTTATTCGTCCCTGACTAGTCTTGGGCCCCAGTTTCGAGCTATCAGCTTCATAGTTCAGTTTAGGTGTTCCAGTGGGAGTAGACCTTAGCACCGAGAGGGCCGGGGTTCCAGCACACCCAGGTTTCCAGAACTACATTGCCAGCGTAGGTTTTAGTATTACTTGGCCTGATTGGCCCCAGATATATTTTTTTGATCAATCAGTTCATCCCTTTATACCTTGGCAAGTTATATTGGGTCCTACCGGTAGGGTGTATACACCGAACTCCACATCTAGCTCACGTGGTTAAATGTCAGTTATAGACTCTCCCACTAGTCAATCCAGTCCAGTATCAGAATAAGCAGCTCAGTTTAGTACAGTATCTCAAATTCACTGTTTAGAACATAGGGCATGTCCATGACCATCAGACAGGGTCGTCTTGACTATTTCAGATTATATCAGTAGTTCAGTTCAGTTACCTGTTGGTCATGGTGTGTCATTTCAGTTTAGACTTTATTTTCAGTATGTCTCTCCCACTTACTCAGTACATTCAAAGTACTGACGCATGCTTTTCATGTTGTATCGTTTCATGATATAGCTGCAGGTTCTCAGGTTCAGCTCAGATAGTTACTTCAGTTTCAGAGCATTCCACTTTAGCATATCAGAGTGTGAGTCCTCATCATTCGAGGGCCTTGTTTATTTATTTCATTTAGTTATGGTTTTCTTTAGACTTAGATTTAGCTGGGAACCTGTCCCAGAAACTCCTCAGTATATGGCTTTCAGATCAGACTTATCTTTCAGAATTGTATTTCAGATATATTACTTTCAGTCTTTACATTTTCTTAAACTGATAAAGCTGTTGTTTATAAGTTTCGTTGTGCATGTTTACTCAGAATGTTAGTGTATGATAGATAGACCAGGGGTTGACTTGGGGTCATTTGTGGCTTCAAGTACCGTGTTACGTCCAGGGTGTAGGCTCAGGGCGTGACAGTGCCCGTCATGTCACCCTTGATTGTGTTATTCACTTATTGTTGTGATTTCATTTATGTTCATGAGGTGGATGTGCAATGTATTACGAGAATGTGCTAACTTATTATGGATATGATGCAAGATAACAGTGAATGTGGCGTTAATGCTAAGTACGACTTTGTTACTATTTGTGGTTGTTGAGTGGTTGTTTTCTGAGAATAACTGAGGATTTGGAATTCTTGATAGCAATTGTGTTTGTTGTTATCATAGTCGTTGATGGATTCATGGTGTTATGTGAAATGTAATTGTTGATTTTATTGAACTGTGTAATGGATAAGCTCAGAAGGGAGCAGCCTGTCGAGCTACTACCTAAGTAGTGCCACTGTAGCAGGACCATTTCTGTTGCAGTGAGACCGCTACGGCAGACAAGAGACCGCTGCGGGAGGCCTAATCCAGTGAGTAGGCCTGCTGACTCTTGAGTAGAACTAGTGTTCATAAGATGGCTTGTAATTCTTCTTAAAGTTGAGGACCCTTTTTATATCTCTATTGTTGTACTTATGTGTTATTATGTAAGGTCGCTGATGATGCCTATCAGTACTGGGTCATGTATTGACCCTACCCCTGCATTCTTTTCTAAGTTTAGAGGTCGAGTCCGGTAGTTCTTTGCGCCCTCACCTGTGAACCAGCAGTTTCTATGAATCAAGAATGTGAGCAAACGAGGATACAGATTACTCCTTTCTAGCAAATGTCCTTCTTTCGAGCATTCGAACAATTTATTTGATTTTTAGTTTTAGCTCCTTAGCTTGTAATAAAATAGACGTCTGGTGCAATGACAATCAGGTTCTGGGAAATTACTTATTTGGTTTTAGTACGTGCAGGATAATGTTTTGAAATTGTTCTTTTCACAATAGTGTTTTGATTATGGGGGTAGTATCGGGATTTGTTGCTTCACCCATCGGAAGGTTAGTGTGGGTGCCAATCACGGTCATTTGGGTTGTGACAATATATATATATATATATATATATATATATATATATATATATATATATATACATATATATAATTTGTTACATACTAGATGAAATAGGCCTGTGCAAACACGGGCCCAACAATTTGTATGATTGTATATTTTATTTCGATATATATAATTTGTTACTATAATATATAATATTCAATTAAAGAATATATTAGGATATGTGCTATTAATTATGTGTTTATATATATTATTTATTATAAAAATAATTATTTTTTAAAAAAAATAAAGTAGCTCATATATTTATTTGTGTATGTTCTTTACATATATAACAGATGATTTAGTGTATGAAATTTAGTTTATACAAGGAAGATTAAACTATCAATTTTTGTAAGTTATAAAAATTATGTTCATAATCTAAAATGGGATCGAATAAGCCTCCGAAATGATTATAGGACACGATTAGATATAATTTATCTTGATTGTGAGAGTGGTATAATTTAATTTTTTGTGCTAGTACATCTTGTATGTATTCAATGCACCAAATAGATATAATTTTTTTATATTGACCTGATAAAATAATTCTCTAGTCTATTAAATATACTTATACTCTTAATTCTGATATAATTATTATTTATTATATATATTATTTATTGTTTTGATTTATTAAAATAATAAATTCTTTTGTGGGTCAATGTGCCTGAAAAATTGAATGATATCAATATACATTGCCGCATTAATAGTTAGTTGATAAATTTCATGTCTTGGTCTAGAGATTGATCATATACCTTTATGAAAGCTTATAAGTTTCATGTGTAAATTCTACATGTAAACTTTATATTCTGTATATAAAATAAACTAAATAAAAATATTAAAAAATTAATTTGTCAGTAAGTTAATTTGATTGATTAGTATCTAGATATTAAAATGGAAAGCTAAATAAGGTTTGATGTAAGAATTGCAAAATTGAATTGCATAGTGCAATTACGAATTTTTAATAAAATACTTTGTAATTTACTATTGTAGAATTAATTCAAATATTTTGAATTAATTCTGTAATAATTAAATTATGTGATCTTTGTTGTGCTTGAATAATTAAAAATTAAATGGACTTTGATTTATTGGTGAAAAAGAAAGACCCGACAGGTTTAGAAAAAATTTTAAACATTAAAACATGAGCGATATAAAGGGTATTATTCCATAAGGAGATATATCACTATGATATGCTTTTTACATATTCTTACGTAAAAATTTATCCCACAAATTTTTTAAATTCAAATAATACTTGTGTTACGCAACCAAAAGATTATGTAACTGATGGTGATTTTTCTAAAATTAGAGGTCAATTATATTGATTAGTTATGTTCAACTTTCAAAAGGAAATCCATTTATCTCTATATGTATTCATTATCTATATTACGAAAAAGTTATCTAAAGAAATAAAATATATTGTATTTATAAGTTCGATTTACTGTATATAAAGAGTCTCAATATATTTGATTTAAACACTAACTAAATTATTTTCTTTAAGTATGAATATAAACTTATTAGTTGCTTTCAGTTTAGTTCAATTCCATCATAATTTTTTTATTTTATTATAATTTCTAAATTAAATATAATCACAATTTAAAGTGTTGGGTCCTATGTAGTTTTGATGAGTGACAACATGTTAATGAAACAGGTGAGTAAAGTTATTCCAATGACGTGTCAAATATACTTCCCTAAGGAGCTGAAAATTTCAAGTGACAAAGGAGCGTGAATTAAGCATTGGATAAGTCGTATCAAACAAATCAGCAAAATAAACAAATGGTTAAAATAGGAGAGTTGGAGTTTGATTGCAATACGTACAAATACAAGAGATTAACTTGAAGAAAGAACATGGAGTGGACCTCTAAGGCGGGTAAAGGTGTTACTGCAAAGAGATTGGAAGGAAGAAGAACTCTTTGGAGAGTTGCGTATATATAGAAGTATGAATTCTCAGAGAATACACACACTTACAAAGAGAGAAAAGAATACATTGCAATTGGGTGAGATTCTTGCAATAAAATCTGAGTGTAAAGAGTTTGACAGACTTGTTCTAGTAAAGTAATAAGGTAGAATTAGCAATCTTGTACTAGGAGTTTGTCATTGAGTTGTAATTGATGTATTCTTAATTCAGTAACTTATAAACTTGATTAAGAATATTTTGTCTTCAAGTAGTATTACTAGGAAGATGTTTAGGAATACATTACTGGGTAGGAGTGTAAGTAGTTAGGAATTAGATTTTATAATTCCTTTAGATTAGAAGAGTTGTAATCTACTGTTTGAAGAGGCTCTTGGAGTTAGTGAAGTTGGAGAAAATCCTACGGAGTACAGGTCGTAGTTTTTCACCTTTTGAGTCGGGTATTTTTCACGCTAAAATCATTTTCTTTACTTACTGCTCTTACTCACTCAAGTGAAACATGTTTGACAACTTATTTCATTCGTAGGCAAACAATTAAGTTTATGACGAATTCTTAGGTCGTGCAACCTATCAATTGGTATCAGAGCACGTTTATCTTAAAAGGCTAACACCTAAGATAGATTATGATGTTGGACACAGTGAAGGGCAATCAACCACTCGACCACCTCTTTTCAATGGAACACACTTCATCTGGTGGAAGGCTCGCATGAAATTTTTTATGCAAGCCGAAGATTATGAGCTGTGGAATAGGATCACTACTGGACCTGTTATCCCAAAGAAGATGATGAATAGAGTCAAAGTTTTAAAAGTAAGGTCTGAATTTACTGTTGATGATCTGATGGCTCTCAAGAACAATGCCAAAGCGAAGAACATCCTTATATGTGGGTTGGGTCCTGATGGGTACAACCAAATTTCAAATTTCTCCACAGCAAAATGGATATGGGATGCTTTGACCAACGCTCATGAAGGAACAAGTCAGGTAAGGAAGTTCAGAGTTGCTATGTTATTTACTAAATATGAAACATTCAGGATGAACAAAAGTGAGTCTCTACAAGAAATGATCACAAGACTCACTTCTCTAGTTAATGAACTATCCTATCACGACCCGAGTTTATACCCTGGACGAGGCACGATGCTTGGAGTCACAAGTAACCCCAAGCCAACCCATGGTCTATCACAACACTGGTAAACTGAGTAAACATAAGTAGATGCTTTAAATAAATAATATCATTTAAGAAAAACGAATCTGATAAGAATCAACACATTTGAAATACAATACTGAAAATCTGTATCTATGTCCGAAAGCCAACTACTAAATGATGAGTTGCTAGGACAAGCCTCCAGCTAACTCTAAAATCTATTTGAAAAGTACTGATTGAAGATAAATATCATCATCGAAAGATGAGGATTCACCAAAGGGTGCTGCTGATATCGTGAGGGAACTATTAATGATGCTAGGGCTGAGAACCTACACCTGTATTATGATACGATATAGCATTGAAGGTATGTGTTGTTCGATGGTTTGGAATGCCTACACGCAAGTGCACATGATCGAACAAGTAGTAAAATGGCTAGAGTAGCCAAGTATTGATCCCACAGGGACTGGACCAAGGTAATAATCGAATCAAGTGTTAATACACTCTAACTCTAATAATGCAGACAACAGTTTCAAGAAGATTTTGGGAGTTCGTTTCCTAATTTATACTAATCTAAAACAAATGTACAAATTGAGTTTGAACTATAGTAATGAGCATGCTGAGGCTAAAACGAACATGCAGGGAAGCAATTTATTGACACAAATTGGTTAATCTTTCCTTCGGTTGCTAGTCAAGAATTATTGCCTATGGATTAAAACTCTCGTATTTAACCCAACTTAAGAATCATGAACCTTCCACCTACATTTCTGTGATAAGAAGAAAATCATGTTCTAGCCATACGAAACCGATTCCTTAATTAACTAATATGACTTTCAGATATATCTCTATTCTGAAGGTAAATCAATTCTCAATTTTCCCAATCCAAGAAGAGATCATATCCTATTAATTCACAACTTTCCAATTTATTTCTCTTTCGAGCGCAAACCGGATTTTTTAGATATACATTAATATTGGCCACACATTAATGCAGTAAGAACAAGAATTAATAGAACAACCATGGAAGAAAAGATGAAAAACCAAGATGATCAATAATTACATTCCACTACAAATGTTCTTAACCTCAGCAAGAAGTGAATTTAGCCACTCATTTGTGGATTAAACATCGTTAAATGAGTGTTAATCATACAAACAATTGAAATAAAGAAGAAAGAGATAGAGAAGAACCTTAAGAATTTCGTCCCCTCAACTACCTGTAACCCACGTTCTTGCTCAACCAAGTCAGAATAATTAAAAATAAACCTAAGTGTGCTATTTATACCAGTGGAAATTTTTCCCAGAATAACAAGCAACGTGTCACGGAGTACATCGCGGAGCACTGCCTTCGTGACACGCCACAAATGCGGACCCTCACTGGAATCCGGTCCTCCAGTTAATTATGCCCAACGTGCCACGGCGTGCAACGCGGGGCTTGGCCAACGTGCCACGGCCCCAACTCGGACCTTCACTGGAATTTGGCCTATTTTTATCATCCGGGGCAGAATGCATCCGCGATGGCAGCGTGACACGGCTCCATCGCGGAGCCCCTTAATTTGCTGCATAACCTGGGCCTTTTCCATTGCTCGCTTCTGAGTCTACTCCTGATTTGTCCCAACATGCATCTTAGCTTCCTAATATTCCATTTTTCCTGCAAAACAACACTAATCATGTTGGTTAGTATAAATTCACATTTTAACTACAAATCACATGAGCATGTACAAATATAGATGGATAAACAAGACGAAATGAAGCATTTGAGTATCACTTGGGCATATAATTCTCCCCAAGATCACTTATCCCACACTTAAAACCTTGTTCGTCCTCGAACAAAAATCTCACATCTCATGCAATTGACACCCAATCATAACTACTTTGGCTCGACAATTCAAGCTACGGTTATACCGATTATCTACATAGAAAATCATCAAGAAAACATGCATAGTCTCATCAATATAATGCCATTCAACTTATTAAGACCTCCTAGACTCAAGAGTCGACTCTCGATCTCGGCAAACTCATGTAAATCAGCTGATCAAGACATCCGACACGAAATTCAGTCTCTCGTCAAGCATGTGCCCTCACAACACAAGAGAATTTCCCCCTTTTCAATCATATGATCTCAAAAACATTATATGCAGGGGCATATGAACACGATTTCGCTCTCTCTCCCAAAGAATTCACATGCATAATGTCATGACCCATAAGCTTGCCTCTAGTGTATTACTCCACTAATATAAGGACGAGTGATGTAAGATCACGTAGGACTTAACGGGTTGTAATGTAAGCTAAGGAACTAGTAGATACTGGGCTAAACAATAATAGCAACTAGCCTCCTTATGTGCTTTTCAATACATCCCACCACATTATGGGCATTGTTTTTTTTCCTTCATCCTCCCCTTCTTGAAGTCTTTCTTTATTTTTATTCCCATATCTTTAAGCACACTTGACTTAATAACAAAGATTAGTTATACATCTTCATTTTTATTAAATTCGGCAAGTGCACCCTTGACCTTTTCTTTACTTTCACCACTTCCGCTTTTCCTTTCTTTTCACAATTACCACTCCTTGACACTGTGGGAAAATTACTTTTGTTGAGCGCTTAAGAGTTTTGGATCAAATTCACGGATAATGAAAAGAAGGGGTTAAGCTCGGTTTGTACCTTTTCGACAAAAGAAAGAAAAAAATAGGCTAAAGGCTCAATGGGGCTAACTAGGATGTACATTCAAGGTAGGTACGATAATGGAAAAAAAACTTTCGGTTAAATCAAAGAAATGCCTACATCCTTTCCTACAATACACATCCTTCATTTCGTTTCGTACACACACTAGGCAAGTTCTAGACACTTCACAATAGCATGGAAGAATCGAAACCTCACCACACGCTCATTGCACATGCTCAACTCAAGACATATTCACAAACTCTTCAATCAGCTAATTACAAGAATTCAGACATTAAGCCTCAATCACACCGAATCGAACTCTATGGTATAGGTATCTCAACATGTTTACAAAGTTGCATGCTTTCGTACGAATCACCTTTGCATTCTAAATATCATGTATAACACGCAACAAGAATTCCGAACCATAAAGTAACGACACGTTTGGGATACAAACAAACAAAAGAAAAAATTAAAATAAGGAAAAAACTACTCCTATCGACTACATTTCCTTTAAGACGGTCGTCATCCATCCATCATAGGGAACGGTCACCATTTACGACTTCGGTTCAATGGGACTATTCTCGATAAAAGCACCGAAAACAAACGTCGAGAAACCCAATCATAAAAATATTTCAATGAAAAATTTAAAAAAAATATCGATAATTTCGATAAAATAAAAATATTTACACACCCAGCTAACAACAACTCCATACAACACACAACAGATTCATATTAATTACAACACCGAATTACAATACAAAACATAAACACCAAAATCACAGGGTCACAATTTTTCACAGGCACAACAACAAGACATAAACACAAACAACAACAAAACAACCAGCACCTAACTACTCCCACCCCACACTTAAATTGAACACTGTCCCCAGTGTTCACAAAATTCAGCATAGCACAAGAGTAGGTGGTGAAACTCCCTGATCAGTCAAAGTATTCAACTTCTTTGTTAGGTGCGGTTGCCTCGTCCCCCATATCTGAATCGCCCCCACTATCCTCATCTGACTCAACATCTGAGTCATCACGGCATGTCTCCTCATCTGTGGGGACATCATCATCAATGGGCTCCACGAAAGCTGGCCCCACTCGGTATAGAGCCCTGGCATTTTCGCTAAAGGGGTAATCTAGCTTGAGCTGCCATAGCTCATCTTCTGTTGCTGGCCTCCCGCCTATGCGCACCTGCAGCATCTGCATCCCGAACATACGGGCCATATACTGATCATCCCGAGCATGTCGCTCGGCTAATGTGAGAACTGTCCCGTGAGTGGTGTCGGGTGCCTTAGTTTTGGTGACGTCCAAAGCATGCCTATCCATCTGCGGGATGTAGTCTAGGGCCTCTTCCTCAATATCCAGGCCCCTCAGGAACGTGGTCAGGAAGCCACCAAACCCGTACTTGTGCCGTTAATGCAAACGGGCTCTCTTCAAGGCGGAGATAATCACCGCCCCAACATTAATCTCCAGCCCTTTCATCAGGGCGTAGACCAAGCACACACGATCCCGAGTGATATCTGTCATGTGCACCCCCAGGATTAGGCAGGAACACATGATCTTAAGCCAAATTCTGGCTTCCCTGTTCATTTGAGAGTAGGGAAGCATCTGATGGTAGCCTCTCTCCTTATGCCTGCTCCACCGTGCTGTAGAACGGGCTCCACACAGAGTGTGCCTGATATCCGCATATGGTGGAGTGATGTTCATCTGCCGAAGTACATGGGCGTCTGTGTCCCACGCCCCCAAAATGGCATTAAGGTGATGGGGCTCAAAGGTGACTACCTGCCCCCTTATCTTGACGGTGTGACTGCGGAGTGTCGGGTTCCAGTTGGCGTAGAACTCTCGAATCAGGTGGAGATTGCACTCCTTGGGCTCTTCAAATATGAAGTTCAGCCCGACAGCATCAATCCGGTGTATAATTCTAGGGAATTCATGTGCCAACGGCTCCCTTGCAATGTGCTCCTCGGGGAAGTATTTGTTGTCCTTGTGCTTTGTGTACCATTTCTTCCCTTCGCTAGTCACCCATCAGGTACTGTATTGACGGCGTTGGCCGCACGAAACCGCTGGTGCTGCTGGGACTGCTGTTTCCAGTCTAATTCTTTTCCTTCCGGCGCCCGATATAGATGCGCCCTTTCCTTTGTCTTGCCTGCTTGCCATTGTTCCTGTCAAATCAAACAGACAGTCCCAATGTTATTCAAATAAAAATTAGCTTCGACTAAGGTTGGGTTAAGCTAGGCCACCCCACACTTAGTCCTTAGCCACAATTACGACATTACGGCAAGACAATTCTCACTTTCCAATTTACAAAAAAAAAACAACAACATGCCTCGTGCATTCAGAGAATTCGATGGAATAAATTCTACGTACTACTCAAACTTCGTACAGCTAATCAAAATATCACCATCGATACCATTTCATCACATAACATTTAGCAAAAACTTCTCTCAACACAACCTATGCAATTCACCAATTTCTATGCAATTCAACAATTTCATTCTCCCGAAAATCCATCATTTATTTAGCATATTCACATCAAGCACAACACAATTCACCTTACCCAATTCACATTTTCAATCACATTTAGTTTCTTCGCAGTCAAATTCTAACTCTAGCTACATATTTCACCAAAATTCGATCAAGCATGTATTTATCAAGTCCATCCAATCAAAATGATATTACGAACATCAATCAACAATAACTTAAATGCATTCAAGCTCAATTTATAATTAGGGCAAGGTTTACTCACTTCACATGCTCAAAATTGAAAAATTTGTCAAGAATTGAGATGAAGTTAAAGAACATACCTTTAATTCGATGATATCGAAGAAAAGTCAAACAAAACTTGTGCCTAGGTCCGTGTCACATTGGGGAAGGAGGGATTTTTGGGTGTTTGTCGCGGAGGGGATGAGAAATGAGGGAAAAATGAGGGAAATCGGGGTTAAAAAGGGGGATTTTCGTGCGGGTCACCAGGCGACCCGGTGTGACCCATCACGATTAACACCTCAACGTGTCACGGAGGGTAACGCGGAGCACCCCCTCCGTGACACGGAGCCAATGCAGAGGTGTTCTGGAATTTTAAAAATTTCAGAATTACACCTCAACGTGTCACGGAGGTCAACGCGTTGGCCCTCCTCCGTGACACGAAGCCATCGTGCAGGCTCACTGTTTTGCCACTTTTTATTATTTTTCTCACCTCGATTTTTCCTTTGTGATCCTTTGCATTTTTTCCCTCCGTTCAACCTGAAATTCATCTCACAACAAGAAATTGGTTAGAATTCATAGGTTTCAACGTAAAACATAATTTTTGTTTTTATTATTATTTTTCTATTTTTTCTCTTTTTCCTTTTTTTTCTTTTTTCTTTCTTTTCTACTAATTCTACTCAATTATTACAACAATTTCACGGGTTGCCTCCCGTGCAGCGCCTGGTTTACCATCGCGGCTTGACGTCATTGAAGCTTAGTCATCCTCTAGGGTGACGGTCGTCTTCTCTCGACTACCGTCCTCACCCCTGTCCTGCTTACACCGATGCCCATTAACTGCGACCGTGGCATTTCGATCTTCTTGCCATGATTCCAGTTTTGGGGGGTGCTTCACCGGTGGTTTTCCCACTAGCTCTCGCGAATCAACACTTTGAGCTATATTCTCTCGATCAAGCACGTTGATCACTGAGAGTTCCTCATACACGTCCGGAAGCTTCGTGGTCTTGTACACATCAAATACCTCCACCTTGTCGTGTGCCCGCATGGTTAGCTGCCCTGCAGCTACATCAATCAGCGCTTTCCCGGTCGCCAAGAAAGGACGTCCCAAAATAAATGGGACTTCCGCATCCGGCTCAAAATCCAGCACAACGAAGTCTACCGGGAAGATAAGGGAGCCCACTTGCACCAGCACGTCCTCCACAATGCCATTTGGTCTGGCCAAAGAACGATCCGTTAGTTGCAAGATCACTATCGTTGGTCTAGGACTGCCTAGCCCCAATTTCTTGAATACCAATGTCGGCATCAAGTTAATGCTCGCTCCCAAATCACATAATCCACGAGATCGGATACTCTGCCCCATTGTAAGTTGAATTGTAAAGCTCCTAGGGTCTTTGAGCTTTGTGGGCAACCTATTTTGTATCTGAGAAGTGCACTCCTCCGTAAGCGCCACCGTGGCGTACTCCGTCAACCTGCTTTTGTTCGTCACGATGTCCTTGAAATATTTTGCGTACTTCGGCACTCCCTGCAAAACATCAACAAGAAGTAAATTAATGTGTACCTGTTTAAGCACCTCCATGAACTTTTTGAAACACGTTTCCTCCTTGTGTTTCTTTAATCTTTGAGGGAACGAGGGTGGTGGTCTTTCTGGTTCAGCTCATTCTCATTCCCCCTATCATCATTGTGTTCCCTCTCATTCTCCACTACTCCCGACTGCTACGGTGGCCTTTCTGGTTCCACCTCCTTGAGTTATAAATCACTCCTTGTGGTCACTGCATTCACTTGCTTGGGGTTGGGGTCAGTGTCACTCGGAAGTCCTCCTCTCGGCCTGGTGTTCTGAGCTCCAGCTAGTTGCCCAAACTGGTACTCCAATGCCTTTGTAGCTAACTGATTGTTCTTTACATTGGCTGCCAATTTCACATAGTCGGTCTGCAATTGAGCTTGGTTAGCTATCATCGTTTTGAACATTTCCTCGATGCTGGGTGATGGTGGTGGAGGAGGTGCATTGTTGCTTCTGTATTACGACTGATAGTTCTGCTGCCCTCCTTGATTTCTCTGTGCCCCCTGACTCAAACTCTGCCCTTGATGGTTAGTACTACCCCAAGAGAAATTCGGGTGACTCCTCCAATTAGAGTTGTAGTTGTTGCCATACTATTGGTGATTATTTCTCTGTACATTACCAACAAAGTTCACTGAATCAGGATTCGCACCACAACACTCAGCTGAGTGTTCATTACTGCCGCACACTTCACACCAAATCTGCTACACTACATTCACTGGGGCTTGAGACTGATTCATGCTCATATTGCTGAAGTGGGTATTGAGTTGATTCTATAACGCAGCTATCTGTGCAGCGATAGCTGTAAAACCATCCACTTCCAAGACTCCTGCCGCTTTCCTTGTTCCTCCTCTAGAAGAGTCCGCATTCCACTCTAGATTTCCCTATGAAATACGGTTCAACAAAGTATACAGCACCTCATAAGTTTTTTCTAATACTTGTCCCCCAGCTGCTGAGTCTAGCAAGATTTTTGTGTGGGGTTCCAAACCCTCTATGAAAGTATGCACCAGCACCTTATTGGATTGGTGATGATGAGGACAATCCCGCAACATAGATTTGAATCGTTCCCAAGCTTGATACAGATTCTCCCCCTCTCTTTGTTTAAAACATAGAATTTGACTTCTAAGTCTTGCTGTTTTACCGGATGGAAAGAACCGTATCAAGAATTTCTTTGCAAGATCATCCCAAGTAGTGATGGAATTAGGTGGCTCAGCTTTCAGCCATCTCTTTTCTTCTCCCAAAAGTGAAAATGGGAACAATGTAAGCCTGGCATAATTGGATGACATTCCCGCGGGGATGTAAGTGTCACTTATCTCCAAAATGTTTTGAAGATGTTGTTGTGGATCCTCGTGAGGGAGACCTATGAATTGCCCGCTGGTGTGCAGCAATTGCACCATATTCTGTTTAAGCTCGAACCTCCCTCCTGGCTCAGGTTTGCGAATGCTAGATGTAACGTTGTTAGCATGTGGGATTGCCACTTCGCGAACCGGCCTAGCTGCCATTTCTTCGGGCACTAACACTGCCCTTACAAGTGGTGGATTCTGTTGTTGCTCCAGGATTGTTTGTCTGAGAAACCACAGCTTTTTGTCTAGAGCTTCTCTCCTTTGACGATGGAATTGTCTTTCCGGCTCTAAGTGTGAATCCACCAGCTCCTTTTCTCTTGCCAGTGTTCAACAAAATTCAATATCTGCAAAAGACAGGCTAAGACCAAGTTGTCAGCACTAATAAGAAATCTTAAACTAACACTTAAGAAAACAATTTTACCAATTGCCAATCCCCGGCAACGGCGCCAAAAACTTGTTCGATGGTTTGGAATGCCTACACGCAAGTGCACGTGGTCGAACAAGTAGTAAAATGGCTAGAGTAGCCAAGTATCGATCCCACAGGGACTGGACCAAGGTAATAATTGAATCAAGTAGTAATACACTCTAACTCTAATAATGCAGACAACAGTTTCAAGAAGATTTTGGGAGTTTGTTTCCTAATTTATACTAATCTAAAACAAATGTACAAATTGAGTCTGAACTATAGTAATGAGAATGTTGAGGCTAAAACAAACATGCAGGGAAGCAATTTATTAACACAAATTGGTTAACCTTTCCTTCGGTTGCTAGTCAAGAATTATTGCCTATAGATTAAAACTCTTGTATATAACCCAACTTAAGAATCATGAACATTCCACCTACATTCTTGTGATAAAAAGAAATTCATGTTCTAGCCATACAAAATCGATTCCTTAATTGACTAATACGACTTTCAGATATATTTCTACTCTGAAGGTAAATCAATTCTCAATTTTCCCAAACCAAGAAGAGATCATATCCTACCAATTCACAACTTTCCAATTTCTTTCTCTTTTGAGCGCAAACCGGATTTTTTAGATATACATTAATATTAGCCAAACATCAATGCAGTAAGAACAAGAATTAATAGAACAACCATGGAAGAAAAGATAAAAAACCATGATGATCAATAATTACATTCCACTACAAATGTTCTTAACCTCAGCAAGAAGTGAATTTAGCCACTCATTTGTGGATTAAACATCATTAAATGAGTGTAAATCATACAAACAATTGAAATAAAGGAGGAAGAGATAGAGAAGAACCCTAAGATTTTCGTCCCCTCAACTGCCTGTAACCCACGTTCTTGCTCAACCAAGTCAGAATTATTAAAAATAAACCTAAGTGTGCTATTTATACTAGTGGAAATTTTTCCCGGAATAACAAGCAACATGTCACGGAGTGCATCGTGGAGCACTGCCTCCGTAACACGCCACAAACGCGGAGCCTCACTGGAATCCGGTCCTCCAGTTAATTACGCCCAACGTGCCACGACGTGCAACGCGTGGCTTGGCCAACGTGCCACAACACCAACGCGAACCTTCACTGGAACTTGGCCTATTTTAATCATTCAGAGCAGAATGCCTCCGCGATGGCAGCGTGACACGGCTCCATCGCAGAGCCCCTTAATATGCTGCATTTTCTTGGCCTTTTCCACTGCTCGCTTCCGAGTCCATTGATCTTGGGCAGATTTATATGCCCAAGTGATACTCAAACGTATCATTTTTACCTTGTTTGTTGTGCAATGTGTATATAATATCATGTAATTAGTAATAAAATGCGAATTTATACTAACCAACATGATTAGCATTTGTTTTGCAGGTAAATGTGATTTTTAGGAGCTAAAATGCATGTTGGAACTACGTCGGAGTTGGACTTGGATGCGAGCGTGGAAAAGACCTTGGAATGCACATTTTATAGGGGCTCCGCGATGGAGCCGTGCCACGCTACCATCGCGGTAGCACACTGCCTGAACATGAATTAAAATGGCAAATTCCAGTGTGCCTGCGCGTCAGCTCCGTGGCACGGAGAGAGGCCTCCGCGATGGCCTCCGTGCCACGTTGAGGTTAATTTACCGGACCCTGAAATTCCAGTGAAGGTCCGCGTCCACGCCGTGTCACGGAGGCAGTGCTCCGCGTTGGCCTCCGTGACACGTTGCTTGTTATTCCGGGAAAAATTTCCCACTAGTATAAATAGCACACTTAGGTTTATTTTAATCAGATTTTAGTTTTTAGACTGAGTTCAGAAGTGGAGAGCAAGGACGTGGGTTAGTAGCAGTTGAAGAACGAAAAAGCTAAGGGATTTCTTCTCTTCTTTTCATCTTTCTATCAATTGTACGTATGATTTACACTCATTTTAGGATGATCAATCCACAAATGAGTGGCTAATTCTCTTCCTTGCTGAGGTTTTGAACATGTGTAATGAATTTTGATTATAATTGATATGGTTTTCTTCTTCTTCTTTAATGTTGTTCTATTAATTCTTGTTCTTACTGCATTAGTGATTGGCCAACATTAATGTACATCTAAAAAGTCCAATTTCACTTGAAAGAGCAAGAAATTGGAAAGTTGTGAATTAATAGGGTATTGTTCTTAACTTGATTTGGGAAAATTGGGTTTTGATGTGCTTTCCTGATAAAAATATACTTGAAAGCCGTATTAGTCAATTTAGGAACCGGAATTGTAGTGTTAGGTCATAAATTGCATTTGATCACAGAAATGTAGACGGATGGTTTATGATTCTAAAGTGAAATTAAATACGAGAGTTTTAATTTCTAGGCTAATGTTCTTGGTTAGCAACATGAAGAAGAGATTAACCAAATTATCATGATTATCAAGTTCATTACTTGTTCTTAACCTTGGCATGTTCATATCCATTGTCTAAATTCACAAGTAAATAGTTGTTATTAATTGTAGTATATATAGTTTAGAAACAAAAACTCAAGTAACTATTGGTTACATTGTTGTTAGCATAATTAGAAGTGAAATAGGAATATAGTAAACTAGGCAATTTTACGTATCTTGAGCCTCCTTGGATCGATACTTGGCTACTTAGCCACTTTATTACTTGTTTGACCACGTGCACTTGCGTGACGGTTTATAATATATAATACCAACCTGAGAAGAACACCGAACATCCATTCCCGGCGCCGTTGCCGGGGAGGCTAGGCGATTTATAAAATTGTGTTTAGTGTAAATTTACTGTATTTGTATTTTTATTTTCTTAAAGTGTTAACAACTTGGTCTTAGCCTGTATTTTGCAGATTTTGTTTCTGTGAACACTGGCAAGGGACAAAGAGCTGGTGGAATCTTACTTAGAGCCTGAACGTGAATTTCATAGTCAACGTAGAGAAGCTCTACGAAAGAAGCTGCAGTTGCTTAAACAGTCTATGATGGAGCAACAAAATCCACCAGTTGTGCGGGCAGTGTTAGTGCCTGAGGAAGCAGCAGCAAGGCCGGTTCGCGAGGTGGCAATCCCACATGCTAATAATGTACATTCTAGCATCCGCAAACCAGAGCCTGGAGGGAGGTTTGAATTAAAGCAGAATATGGTGCAACTTTTGCGCACAAGCGGGCAATTTACCGGTCTCCCTCATGAAGATCCACAACAACATCTCCAAACCTTTTTGGAGATAAGTGACACTTATATACCCGCTGGAGTGTCACCTGATTATGTTCGGCTCACCTTATTTCCATTTTCCTTACTTGGTGAAGCCAAGAGGTGGTTAAAAGCTGAACCACCCAATTCTATATCAACGTGGGATGATCTTGCACGGAAGTTTTTGATCAGATTTTTCCCTTCTGGTAAAACAGCCAGACTTAGAAGTCAAATTCTAAGTTTTAAACAGAGGGAAGGAGAAAATCTATATCAAGCCTGGGAAAGATTGAAATCCATGTTGCGGGACTGTCCTCATCATCATCAGTCCAATGAGGTGTTGGTACACACATTTATTGAGGGTTTGGAACCCCACACTAAAATTCTGTTAGATTCAGCAGCTGGAGGGCAAGCGCTGGAAAAGACCTTTGAGGAGCTGTACACTTTGCTCAACCGAATTTCACAAGGCAATCCAGAATGGAATGCAGATTCTTCAAGAGGTGGAGCAAGGAAAGCAGCGGGAGTGCTTAAAGTGGATGGATTCACAGCTATCGCTGCACAGATAGCTGCTTTGCAAAATCAGTTAAACACTCACTTCAGCAATATCAATTTGAACCAGCCTTCAGCTTCAGTCAATGCAGTTCAACAGATGTGGTGTGAAGTGTGTGGTAGTAGTGAGCATTCAGCTGAATGTTGTGGTGCAAATCCTAATTCTGTTAACTTTGTGGGCAATGCACAGAGAAATCAACAGCAGTTTGGTGGTGGCTACAACTCAAATTGGAGGAATCATCCGAATTTTTCGTGGGGTAGCAACAATCAACAAGGCCAAGGTTCAGGGCAGGGTATGCACAGAAACCAAGGAGGGCAACAAAATTATCAAGCTCAATTTAGAAATCACAATGCCCCTCCTCCACCACCATCACCGACTATTGAGGAGATGTTCAAAACCATGATCGCTAATCAGGCACAATTGCAGGCTGACTATGTCAAATTGGCAGCCAAAGTGAAGAATAATCAGTTGGCGACCAAGGCTCTTGAATATCAGTTTGGGCAATTTGCTAGTGCCCAAAATACTAGACCCAGAGGAGGACTACCTAGCGACACGGATCCTAATCCGAAGCAGGTAAATGCAGTGACCACGAGGAGTGGTTTACAGTTGAAGGAGGTGGAACCGAAAAGACCGCCTCAAAAGTCAGGAGCAGCAGATGTTGAGGGAGAGCAAATCTCGGATAAGGGGAAGACTAAAGAAGCTGAACCAGAAAGGCCTCCACCCCCGTTCCCTCAACGACTTAAGAAACACAAGGAGGAGGCGTATTTCCAGAAATTCATGGAGGTACTTAAACAGGTACATGTTAACTTACCTCTTGTTGATGTCTTGCAGGGAGTGCCAAAATATGCGAAATATATTAAAGACATCGTGGCTAACAAAAGTCTTTGACTGAGTATGCCACGGTAGCTTTAACGGAGGAATGCACTTCCCGTATTCAGAATAGGTTGCCCACAAAATTGAAAGACCCTGGAAGTTTTACTATCCAGCTTACGATTGGGCAAAGTATCCGAGCTCGTGGATTATGCGACTTGGGGGCAAGCATAAATCTAATGCCATCTTCGGTATTCAGAAAGTTAGGTCTAGGAAGCCCTAGACCTACAACGGTAATCTTGCAGCTAGCAGACAGGTCTTTAGCTAAGCCAGATGGCATTGTTGAGGATGTGTTAGTGCAAGTAGGCTCCCTCATTTTTCCGGTCGATTTCATTGTTCTGGACTTTGAACCAGATGCTGAAGTCCCATTTATTTTGGGACGACCCTTTTTGGCAACCGGAAAGGCACTAATTGATGTAGCTGCGGGTCAACTCACGATGCGAGCACATGACAAGGTCGAAGTGTTCGATGTGTACAAGGTACATAAGCTCCCGACTGTTTATAAGGAACTCTCGGTGATCAACGTGATTGATCATGGGAATGCTAATGGAATGAGTGATTCCCGAGAGTTACTAGGAAGGCCACTGGATAAGGTTGAGAACTACTGGGGGGATGACCATGATCGGGACAAATCGTCCGTCTCCCTAGTAGACAAGTGAACGTAAAGGACGTCGAGCCTTGACGGTAAACCAGGCGCTGCACGGGAGGCAACCCGTGGGAAAAATATTTTATTTTATTTTTTTTTTCTTTTTGCACAATGTAGTTAATTTTTATCTTTATTTTTGTTTTTATTTTCTATTTCCAAGTTTTATTTTTCTTTTCCTTTTCTTGATTAGGTTTAGATTTTCATTTTAGTTAATATTTTTTTATTTTTAGTTAGGGAAATCTATTAATTTAACCAATTTTTGTTTAGTGAGGTGATTTTCAGGTATAACGGAGGAAATATACATGGAATCGAGAAAATGAGGCAAGGTATGAAAAATCAAATTAATTGAAGAAACAGTGCACTGGCGCGTTGGCGCCGTGTCACGGAGGTAAGGCACCGCGTTACCCTCTGTGACACGTTGAAGGCAAAATTCGGATTTTTCAAAAATTCAGTAAGCCAACGCGTTGGCTCCGAGTCACGGAGGAGGGGCTCCGCGTTACCCTCCGTGACACGTTGCCCCTTATTCAGTGCCGGGTCACACCGGGTTGCCGGGTGACCCACGTGTTTTCTTTAAATAAACCCCCAATTTTGCCCATTTTTTCCCCATTTCCCTCTTCCCTCCGCGACCAAACACCCATTTCCCCCTCCCCAAGCACCGTGCCACGTTCCAAGGCAAGGAAAAACATCAATTTTCTTCGGTTCTTCAATTCAAAGGTATGTTTTCATCGTCTAACTCAATTTTTTGGCGATTTTTGTCAAATTTGGGCATGTGAGGTGAGATATATCACCCTAGGTA
Source organism: Datura wrightii (assembly GCA_035772735.1). NCBI lineage: Eukaryota > Viridiplantae > Streptophyta > Magnoliopsida > Solanales > Solanaceae > Datura > Datura wrightii. Next base: position 60,357,996 of record JASDFA010000016.1, on the reverse strand, counting down.
GAAATTAAACATGAATGTTGGATTATTTGTGATTGATACATGTTTGGATTGTTGTATTTGTCATTTGAACTTATCGATTGCGTAAATAATTCGAAATTGATCATAGAATTGTATTCTAGGGCATGGGTTGTTGAATTTGACTTGGGCACTTGATAATTTGATGAATTCGATGCTGGGGTGTGTTTGTTAATTGAGATAAGTCGTGGTAAATATTGTGTAAATGTCAAAGACGACAAATTCTCGAATTTTTGCGGGAAAATGCATAAAGTGTGTAAATTGGTTCGATTGTTTAGATTAGATTGTATATAGAATGTTTTGATTGTTGTTTTTATTTTGTTGTTGTTTTGTTGCGAAGTGCGATGTGTGAATTGTTAGCGATAGTAGGATTGGGATTAGCTGTATGAAGTCTGAGTAGTACGCTAACCGTTATGCTGTCGAAATTTTGTTGTGAACGCACTAAGCATGAAGTGTAGAGTGTTGTCTGTAGTGTAATTAGAGTTATCTTTGTCGTAATTGTGTAGACGTAGCTAAGGCCTAAGTGTGGGGTAAATATTGTGTAACCCGACCTTAGCCGAAGTTAACAAGTTTTAGCTTAACATTGTGCTTGTTTGTGTAAATTGATAGGTACAATGGCTAGCAGACAAGATAAAGGCAAGGGTGCTTCTACCTCAGGCACAGGTAGGAAAAGGATGAGACTGGGCACTGCAGTCCCAGCTGCACCTGCTGTTCCGCGCGGCCAACGCCGCCAATACGGAACAAGATGGGTCACCGATGAAGGGAAGAAATGATACGCGAAACATAAAGAAAACAAGTACTTCCTCGAGGAACATATTGCACGGGAACCACTTGCACAGGAGTTCCCTCGCATTGTACAGAGAATTGAAGCAGCTGGGCTCAGCTTTATCTTTCAGGAGCCCAAGGAGTGCAACCTTCACTTGGTCCGGGAATTTTATGCAAACTGGAACCCGGCCATCAGGAGCCACACTATAAAAATCAGAGGGTAGATTGTCACTTTGGAACCCCAGCAGCTGAATGCCATCGTTGGAGCGCGGGACACAGACGCCCACGTTCTCCGCCAGCTAAACATCACCCCACCGTACGTCGACATCAGACGTACGTTGTGTGGGGCTCGATCCACAGCCCGATGGAGTAGACACAAGGAGAGGGGTTACCACCAGACTCTGCCTTATTCGCAGATGAACAGGGAGGCCAGAATCTGGCTGAAGATTGTATGTTCGTGTTTGATCCCGGGAGTCCATATGACAGATGTGACCCGGGACCGTGTCTGCTTGGTGTATGCCCTTATGAAAGGGCTTGAGATTAATGTGGGGGCGGTCATAATATCCGGCATGAAGAGAGCCAGACTGCACCAGGGCCACAGATACGGGTTTGGCGGACTCATCACCACCTTCCTCCGAGGCCTCGACATTGAGGAAGAAGCCTTGGACTATATTCCGCAGTTGGAGCGGAGGGCCCTCGACGTGACAAAGACTAAGGCCCCCGACACTACACACGGACCTGTATTGACTTTGGGCGAGCGACATGCTCGTGACGATCAGTACATGGCCCGTATGTTTGGCATGCAGATGTTACAGCTACGGATTGGTGGGAGACCAGCCACCGAGGAAGAATTATGGCAGCTGGAGCTGGACTACCCCTTTGGCGAGAACGCCAGAGCCTTATGTCGGGTAGGGCCAGCCTTCGTGGAGCCGACAGATGACGATGTCCCTACTGATGAGGAGACACGTCGTGAGGACTCTGATGTGGAGTTCAATGACGACGATGGCGCTGATTCAGATATGGGCGACGAGGCCGCAACACCGGATGAAGAAGTCGAATATTTCGACTGAGCAGGGAGTTCCACCACCCAAAATTTTGTGCTTTGTATTGTTGTGAACACTAGGGACAGTGTTCGATTTAAGTGTGGGGTGGGGAGTAGCTAGGTGCTGGGTCAAGGCTCTAATTTGCCGTATGTTTTTCCTTGATGTTTATGTATGTTTGTGCTTTCCCTGTGGCGAACTGATTTGCGATGTATGTGTATATATTTGTTGTGTGGTTAATGATGTGTGTTTTGAAAGTTATGGTTGCTAGTGTAAATATTTTGTAAATTTTGTAAATATTTTTTTCTCTATCGACATGATCGATATTTTTCAAAATTTTTGCGAACATATTTTGCAATTATCAAAATCTTGTGTAAATATGTTTCTATCGAAATGATCGATGTGTTGCAAAAATTTATTTTCCGATTTTTATTTTTTTGGGTTTCTCGGAGTTTGTTTTCGGTTCTTTTACCGAGAATAGTCCCATTGAACCGATGTCATAGTTAGTGACCGTTCCCTGTGATGGATGGATGACGACCGTCTTAAGGGAAATGTAGTCGGTAGGAGTAGGATTTTTATTTGTTGTTTTTAGTTTTTCTTTGGTGGATTGCATCAATGAACTGTAGTTGCTTATGGTTGCTAAAATTTTGTTGCGTGTTGTAATTGATGTTCAAAATGTGAAAGTGATTCGTTTGAAAGCATGCAATTCTGTAAATACGTTGAGTTACCTAGGCTATAGAATTTGGTTCAATATGATTGAGGCTTAATCTTGAATTCATGTAATTGACTAATTAAAGAGTCTGTGAATGCATCTTGATTCGAGCATGTGCATGAAGTGTGAAGTGAGGTTTTGCTATTCCATGTCATTGTGAATTGTCTAGAACTTGCCTGGTGTGTATACAAAACGAAATGAAGGAGGTGTAGTGTTGGAAAGGATGTAGGCATTTCTTTGTTTTAACCGATAGTTTCCATTTTTTCTTGTCAAATTCTACCTTTTTATATGTTGTATACCCTAGTCATCCCGTTGAGCCTTTAGCCGATTTCTTTCTTTTGTCCAAAATTGTATGAACTAAGCTTTATTCCTTCTTTTCATTAGCCTTAAAGTCTATAAGAAGCTCTTAAGCGCTTACAAAGAAAAGAAAATGTTTCCCAAAGTGTTAAAGAGTGAAAAGAGTGAAAAGAGAAAGAAAAGCAAAGTGAAGAAAGAAAAGATGATGTTGAAGTGGCACTTGTTGTAATTAAATGACAGTGAGGGTACATGAAAACCCTTTGTTTTGTGTCAAGTGTGTCTGATGAAATGGGTTGTATGAAAGTAAACCAGCATGAATGGGAGAAAAAGAGAAAAGAGAGGAACAATGTCCATGAGTCGATGGGAATGAGTTGAAAAGGCGCTTAAGGATGCTAGCGACTATTATTGGCTAATCCAATATATATATACTAGATCCATAGCCCCGTTACAACCCATTAAAGTCCTACGTGATCCTATATTGCATTTCTTTATATTAGTGGAGTAATACACTAAGGGCAAGCTTATGGGTCATGACATGAGGCATGTGAATTCTTTTGGGAGAGAGAGTGAAATTAATTTTTATATGCCCCTACTTGCATGTTTGTGTGCTGCATGAACATAAAGGGGAAGTTTCTCTCAAGTTGCGAGGGCACATGCTTGATGAAAGATTGATTTTCGTGTCGGATTTCTTGATTAGCTGATTTGCATGAGTTTGCCGATATCAAGAATCAATTCTTAAAGTCTAGGAAGCCTTGATGTATTAAAGGTCATTGTATTGTACGACCAAGCATGTTTTCTTGATGATTTGCAAAAATTGAATAATCGGTATGACCGTAGCGTAAATTGTTGCACCATAGTGACGAAGGTTGGGATGTAATTTGCATGATTTGTGTATGTGTTGTTCGAGGACGAACAAGGATTTAAGTGTGGGGTAAGTGATCTTGGGCAGATTTATATGCCCAAGTGATACTCAAACGTATCATTTTTACCTTGTTTGTTGTGCAATGTGTATATAATATCATGTAATTAGTAATAAAATGCGAATTTATACTAACCAACATGATTAGCATTTGTTTTGCAGGTAAATGTGATTTTTAGGAGCTAAAATGCATGTTGGAACTACGTCGGAGTTGGACTTGGATGCGAGCGTGGAAAAGACCTTGGAATGCACATTTTATAGGGGCTCCGCGATGGAGCCGTGCCATGCTACCATCGCGGTAGCACACTGCCTGAACATGAATTAAAATGGCAAATTCCAGTGTGCCTGCGCGTCAGCTCCGTGGCACGGAGAGAGGCCTCCGCGATGGCCTCCGTGCCACGTTGAGGTTAATTTACCGGACCCTGAAATTCCAGTGAAGGTCCGCGTCCACGCCGTGTCACGGAGGCAGTGCTCCGCGTTGGCCTCCGTGACACGTTGCTTGTTATTCCGGGAAAAATTTCCCACTAGTATAAATAGCACACTTAGGTTTATTTTAATCAGTTTTTAGTTTTTAGACTGAGTTCAGAAGTGGAGAGCAAGGACGTGGGTTAGTAGCAGTTGAAGAACGAAAAAGCTAAGGGATTTCTTCTCTTCTTTTCATCTTTCTATCAATTGTACGTATGATTTACACTCATTTTAGGATGATCAATCCACAAATGAGTGGCTAATTCTCTTCCTTGCTGAGGTTTTGAACATGTGTAATGAATTTTGATTATAATTGATATGGTTTTCTTCTTCTTCTTTAATGTTGTTCTATTAATTCTTGTTCTTACTGCATTAGTGATTGGCCAATATTAATGTACATCTAAAAAGTCCAATTTCACTCGAAAGAGCAAGAAATTGGAAAGTTGTGAATTAATAGGGTATTGTTCTTAACTTGATTTGGGAAAATTGGGTTTTGATGTGCTTTCCTGAGAGAAATATACTTGAAAGCCGTATTAGTCAATTTAGGAACTGGAATTGTAGTGTTAGGTCATAAATTGCATTTGATCACAGAAATGTAGACGGATGGTTTATGATTCTAAAGTGAAATTAAATACGAGAGTTTTAATTTCTAGGCTAATGTTCTTGGCTAGCAACATGAAGAAGAGATTAACCAAATTATCATGATTATCAAGTTCATTACTTGTTCTTAACCTTGGCATGTTCATATCCATTGTCTAAATTCACAAGTAAATAGTTGTTATTAATTGTAGTATATATAGTTTAGAAACAAAAACTCAAGTAACTATTGGTTACATTGTTGTTAGCATAATTAGAAGTGAAATAGGAATATAGTAAACTAGGCAATTTTACGTATCTTGAGCCTCCTTGGATCGATACTTGGCTACTTAGCCACTTTATTACTTGTTTTACCACGTGCACTTGCGTGTCGGTTTATAATATATAATACCAACCTGAGCAGAACACCGAACATCCATTCCCGATTTCTCCCAACATTCATCTTAGCTTCCTAAAATTACATTTTTCCTACAAAACAACACTAATCATGTTGGTTAGTATAAATTCACATTTTAACTACAAATCACATGAGAATGTACAAATATAGATGGATAAACAAGACGAAATGAAGCATTTGAGTATCACTTGGGCATATAATTCTGCCCAAGATCATGTGCCAGTACTTTGAATGTATTGAGTAGGCAAGAGATATAATAAGCATGGAAGAACAAGTAATAGAACTAAAATGACATGAGATGACCAACTGAAATACTTAAAATTGATACTACTGAAATAAAACTAATATGGTCAATAATGACCCTAGCTGATGGTCATAGGCATGTCCTGGATCTGAGGTACTGAACTGAGCAAAGTTGAGACTGTACTGATTAGTGGGAGAGTCTATAACCGACATATAATCACGTGAGCTAAATGTGAAATTCGATGTATATACCCTATTTATAGGACCTAATATACCTTGTCAGGGTATAAAGACATGAACTGGGTGATCACAAATCTGGGACCTGATGGGCCAAGTGATCTACGGTGGCAACATAGTTCTGGGAACCTGGGTGTGCTGAAACCTCGGTTCGCTCAGTGCTAAGTACTACTCCTACTGGATAAATCCTAAATTTATTTACTAAGCTGATAGCTCGAATCTGGGGCCCAAGATTAAGTTAGGGACACTTATTTGGAAGTACTCTAAGAGTCTTATCAAACCGAATACTGTAACTTGTATTCTAGGACTGGTTAGAGCTGCTTATCTGGAAGAGTCGTAACTGTCTGTAGAACTAACTGTTAACTGATAACTGATATCTGGGATGAATCACTAACACCTCAAGAAAAGACTATAGTCAAAATGACCTGCTGATATTACTGAAAGATACTGAAGTTATTAACATCATGACTGAAACTGAGCTACCATGCAACTGACTGAGCATTTAACTAATAATAATAGCATAGAATTCCTAACACTAATAGAGTCGAGAAACATTATGTCTATACAATTATGCAAGACCCAAATTTATGTATTCAAGAACTAGGGCTAAAACCTATTTACAGGAAGCAAGTATCAACATGATCTCTAAGTAATGGGAATATAGCAGCTAACCGTATGAACAACATTCCACATGAAGTTAATCGAATTCTGACTTAAAGAATACTAAATTTCAAAACCTTAGGGCTAGGACTGGTAAGAAAAATTTAATTAGGTTTTGGGGCACAAGGGAAGTACAATTCCCTTGCTAAATTCTCACATACCTGGTGTAGAAATCCTAGAGAAACCTCTTGAGAATCTGAGAAGAAGAGTCGAATGCCCTAGCTTGCTCTGGGAGAACTGTCTGCTAAATTGTACTTCTGATATTGGGAGATTGAGAGTTGAGTGAAAGTGAGAGGGATTTAGTTGATAATCCCTTTAGTTCTCTACACAACGTGCCAAAAAGACAGAGTTTAGAGTTTAGGAGTTTAGAAAATTACGAGAAAGTCCTTAGAAATTTCACAGAAAAATCACACTGCCAGTCCCAATAAGGGACTGGACGATTCTTTGTTACTGACCATGACTCGTAGTCTGCCTCATCGCCACCACTGCAAATTTCTCATCACCGGTCACCACGAGGGACACCAAGACTCTTGGTGTAACCGACAACCCGTAGTGACCAGTCATTGGAAACACTGCCAACTTTTCAACATCCAAGGCAAGACCTCAACCACGGCCAACCTAACGACATGTGGGGTTGACCACAACTCGTGACTTCACCCGTGGTCAACCCTAAAACCAAAAATCCAGCCTATCTCATCTTCCTCCCCACGAGTCAACTAACAACTCATGGTGCACCCCACGTGTCACTGGACAACTTGTCCTATGACCTGGTGCAGAAAATTCTATTTTCTCCATTTCAACCCTCAGGTCTGATCTTAGGGCTTTCGGGGTATAAAAATATCTCCCCCTTAGGATTATTCATCCTCGAATATTGGTAAACACACTGAAAAACTGAGAAATGTAATCATCATACCAAATACTAAACATTTAAAGTTGATAACTGACAGAGTGACTAACACCGGACTGAACTACATGGATGAACTAAATTCATGTACCACATGTACATACATTCACATGAAAGAAACTTGGGGCACATGAACTAAACATGAAACTGAATAGAGTAGTAAAGAGGAATTTAATACTTGATGCTGTAACTGAAATGGAAGGGAACAAATATGGGTATTTAGCCATCATGTCTGCTTCTGCCTCCCATGTGGCTCCCTCAACTAGTTGGTTCCTCCACAAAACTTTCACTGAAGCGATTTCCTTGTTCCTCAGCCTATGGACCTGATGGTCTAGGATCTGGACTGGGACTTCTTCGTAAGAGAGACGATCTTTCATTTCCACACTGTCTAATGGAACAATTGAGCTCGGATCACCAATGCACTTCTTCAATAGTGACACATGAAAGACTGGGTGCACAAATGCTAATTCTGTAGGTAATTCTAGCTCATAGGCTACATTGCACAATTCGCCTCCGAATCTTGTAGGGTCCTACATACCTCGGACTGAGCTTCCCTTTCTTTCCAATCCTCGTCACCCCTTTTATGGGTGAAATTTTTAGATACACCCAATCATCTACAACAAATTCTAACTCTCTCCTCCTCTCATCAGCATATGACTTCTATCATCTTTGAGCTATTTTCAACCTTTCCCTAATAAGTTGCACTTTCTGCATAGCTTCATGAACTGAGTCTAGTCCTATCAAGGTAGCTTCACCAACTTCAAACCCCCCTATAGGAGATATACACCTCCTATCATATAATGCCTCAAACGGGGCCATCTGAATACTGGAGTGATAGTTGTTGTTGTACTCAAACTTGATGAGAGGCAAGTGATCATCCCAACTACCCTTGAAGTCGATCACACAAGCTATCAGCATATCTTCTAAGGTCTAAATAGTCCGCTCAGCTAGTCCATTTCTTTGAGGGTGAAAAGCTGTGCTGATCTTGACTTGAGTACCGAGTCCTTTCTGAAATGACTTCCCTAAATGCAAGGAGAACTGGGTACCTCTATCTTAAATGATAGACAAGGGCATCCCATGTAGTCTTACTAACTCCTGGATGTAGATCCTAGCATAATCCTCAGTTGAGTCTATAGTTTTAACTGGGAGGAAATGTGCTGACTTGGTCATCCGATCTACTATCACCCAAATTGAGTCATGCTGTCGGTGAGTACGAGTAGACCTGCAGTAAGGTCCCTATTCACTTCTTATCACTTCTAGGTGGGAATGCAGAAATCCTGAGTCATACCCCCAGGTCTCTGATGTTCCACCTTAACCTACTGGCAGTTCGGGAACTTAGCCATAAATTCTGCAATGTTTCTTTTCATGTCGTTTCACCAGTAGATATATCATAGATCACGTACATCTTAGTGGCACCTAGGTGGATAGAATATTTGGAGCTGTGTGCTTCTGCCAATATTTTCTGTCTCAAGTCACCTACATCCGGTACACATAGTCTGCCCTGATAACGAAGCACATCATCTCTCCCTTTGGAGAAAGCGTCCATTTCTTTTATGAGAACTGCTTCTTTTAGTTTAAGCAGTATAGGATCTTCATCCTGCTTTGTCTTAACTTCAACAACTAACGAAGATTCTGACGCACTCTGAATTACTACTCCGCCCTCACCTGAGTCAATCAACTGAACTCCCAACCGAGCTAACCTGTGAATATCTTTTGCCAGTTCTCTTATGCTTTCTTCAACATGAGTAACGCTCCCCATTCGCATTCTTCTTAGGGTATCAGCCACCACATTGGCCTTGCCCAGGTGGTATAGCACACTCATGTCATAATCCTTCAATAGCTCCAGCCACCTTCTCTGATGAAGATTCAAGTCTTACTGACTGAACACATACTGAAGGCTCTTGTGGTCGGTGAAAACATCCATGTGAACCCCATAAAGGTAATGCCTCTACATCTTCAAAGCAAATACCACTACTACTAACTCGAGATCATGAGTTGCATAGTTCTTCTGATGAACCTTGAGCTATCTGGAGGCGTAAGCTATCACCTTACCCCGCTGCATCAGAATGCAATCGAGTCCAACTCTGGAAGCATCACAATATACTACGAACCCATTTGTTCCTTCTGGTAAGGTTAAAACTGGAGCGGTAGTGAGTCGAGTCTTCAACTCCTGGAAACTCTTCTCGTATGCATCTAACCACTAAAACTTTTACCTTTTTCTGAGTTATCTTAGTCTGAGGAGACATAATAGAGGAAAATCCTTCTAAAAATCATCAGTAATAACCGGCTAAACATAGGAAACTTCTGATATCGGTTGGGGAAATAGGTCTTAGCCAGTCTTCCACCGCTGCTATCTTTTGAGGATCTACCTGAATACCCTTACTTGAGACCACGTGACCAAGGAAAGTCACAGACTTCAATCAGAATTCACATTTACTGAATTTAGAGAACAACTGGCGGTCTCTGAGTGTCTGTAGCACTATCCTCAGATGGTTAGCATGTTCTTCCTTATTTCTGTAGTATACCAGAATGTCATCAATGAATACAATGATGAACATGTCTAGATACTGCATGAAAACCCTATTCATCAGGTCCATGAAAGTTGTAGAGGCATTAGTCAGTCCAAAGGATATAACCACGAATTCATAGTGACCATACCGAGTTTTGAAGGCTGTTTTCGATATGTCACATTCTCTGACTCTAAGCTGATGATACCCCGACCTGAGATCTACCTTGGAAAAACAACTGACTCCTTGAAGTTGATCGAACAAGTCGTCAATCCTGTGTAGGGGATACTTGTTCTTAATTGTAAGTTTGTTCAGTTGATGGTAGTTGATACATATTTTGAGAGTACCGTATTTCTTTCTCATGAACAACACTAGAGCACCTCATGGAGAGATGTTGGGCCTGATGAAACCCTTATCAAGTAAGTCTTTTAGTTGTTCCTTTAACTCCTTAAGCTCAACTAGAGCCATTTTGTAAGGAGGAATGGAGATGGGCTGAATGTCTAGAAGCAGGTCTATGCTGAAGTCTATTTCCCACTCGGGAGGGACTTCAAGAAGATCTTCAGGAAACACATTCGGGAATTCGCTGACAACTGGAACTGACTGGATTGTTGGGGTCTCGAAGTTGGAATCTTTGACTCGAACTAGGTTATAGATGCACCCTTTAGAAATGATCTTCCTTACCTTAAGGTAGAAAATAAATTGACCCTTAGGCGCTGAACTACTACCCATCCATGCTAGTACTGGCACATTTGGAAACTGAAATCTGACGACTCTAGTTCTGCAGTCGACTAAGGCATAATCGGAGTGTAACCAATCCATTCCAAGAATGAGGTCAAAATCGACCATGTCTAATTCTACTAAATCAGCTGGAATGACTCTACTCAATACTAAGAATGGGCAGTTTCTATACACCCGACTGGCTCTAACTGACTCACCAACTGGGGTAGAGACTGAGAATGGTTCTGAGAGGACTTTTGGACTGATTTCAAATTGGACAGTTACATAGAGAGTCATGAATGATAGTGTGGCTCCTGGATCTAGTAAAGCATACACATATAGATGGAAGAGACGTAACATACCTGTGACCATATCAGGTGAACTCTCCTGATCCTGACAAGAGGACAAAGCATAAAAGTGATTTTGGCTGACTGCTATCCGTACCTGAAGTGTTACCCTCCTGAGCTGTATGGCCTGCTGGGGCTGCTGAAGTGGTAGAGTGTGATCTCCCTGTCCTGCTGACGAATATTCCTTTAGCTTGTGACCTAGATGTCCACATCCAAAGCAACCCTTTTTGCCCAGAAGGCATTCACCTGGATGGTTCTTGCCACACTTAGGACAAGCTAGGTAGCGGTTGCTGGTGCAGTGATTCTGGGACTGAGAACCAAATGCTCCACCCTTCCGATCCTTGTGGGATCAAAAAGTAGGGGCGCTGGCTGAGGTGGGTGTTGGAGTCCTATATTGTTGTTGTTGTGGGTAGCTACTACCGCCGAACCTCTGGTAGCCATAGTCTAATTGATCCGTTCTAGCCTGCTTATTCTCCTGCTCCATATCCTTCAGCTTTTCTAGCTCAATCTACTGGGCATAAACGGTGAGGCTGGAGAGGTCAATATCCTTTATGAGTATCGCAGTCCTGCACTCCTTAAGTACCATGTTTGATACTCCATTGACGAACTTAAGCATGCAAGCCCTTGGCTCGGCTACTATCTCTGGAGCATACCTTGACAATCGCGTGAACTCCAATGCATATTCTTCCACGGTCGTGTTACCCTATTTTAAGTTTATGAACTCTGCGACCTTAGCCTCCCTCAACTCCCGGGGAAAGAATCTATCTAGAAATACTGTGGTGAACTATTCCCACTCTATCAGTTCCGCTCCTGCTGGTCTCCCTTCCTTCCACTGATTGTACCAAATTTGTGCCACCCATTTCAACTGGTAAGCAGCCAGATCAGCACTCTCCGCGAAACTAGCACCCATACTCTAGGTGATCTTCCGCACCTCATCTACAAACACCTATGGGTCCTCTCCTACCTTGGATCCATGAAAAGTTGGAGGGTTCATTCGGGTGAAGCCCCGAACCCTAGCAGCTGCTGCAGACCCGTTCGTGTTCAATGGAACCACCTGTTGGTTCACTTGATTAATCACTGTCTGAGCCAGCAGCTAGATTGCTGCTCTAAATTCTACTGAGGACACTTGATCGTCCTGAGGGGTTGGTGGAGCTGGTCGGTTAGTATTGCCATCCCTTCTTCTGTTTCCTCGTCTTTGAGGCATAGTTTCACTGAAACGAAATAGAGCACGAGTTAGGAGCACATTTCTGGAATTGACTTTAACTCACAATAAGGAGAATGAAAAAAGGAGTTTTCCTAATAACGTCTTGTAGCCTCCCCATCATAAGTATGGCGCGCTTCACACTTATGAAAAGGACTCTACTTGACGTGGCTTTTAGACATCGTAGGATACTCTAAACCTAGTTCTCTGATACTAAGTTATCATGACTCGAGTCTATACCCTGGATGATACACGATGCTTGGAGTCACAAGTAACCCTAAGCCAACCCATGGTCTATCACAACACTAGTAAACTGAGTAAATATAAGTGGAAGCTTTAAATTAATAAAATCATTTAAGAAAAACTGATTTCATAAGAATCAATACATCTGAAATACAATACTGAAAATCTGTGTCTATGTCTGAAAGCCAACTAATAAATGATGACTTGTTGGATAAGCCCCCAGCTAACTCTAAAATCTATCTGAAAAGTACTAATTGAAGATAAATATTATCCTCGAAAGATGAGGACTCACCAAAGGCTGCTGCTGATATCTTCTGAGGGAACTACTGACGATGTTGGGGCTGAGAACCTGCGCCTGTATCATGATACGATACAGCATAGAAGGCATGTGTCAGTACTTTGAAGGTACTGAGTAAGAGAGAGATACAATAAGCATGGAAGAATAAGTAACAAAACTAAAATGACATGAAATGACCAACTGAAACACTTAAAACTGATATGGTCAATAATGACCCTAGTTGATAGTCATAGGCATGTCCTGGATCTAAGGTACTAAACTGAGCTAAACTAAACTGAACTGAGCTGAGACTGTACTGACTAATGGGAGAGTCTATAATCGACATATAACCAAGTAAGTTAAACGTAGAGTTCTATGTATACACCTCATCGATATGACCCAATATACCTTACCGAGTATAAAGGCATGAACTGGGTGATCAAAAATCTGGGACTCGATGGGCCAAGTAACCTATGGTGGTAACGTAGTTCGGTGAACTTGGGTGCGCTAAAACCCCGGTCCGCTTGGTGCTAAGTACTACTCCTACTGGATAAATCCTAAATTTGTTTACTAAGATGATAGATCGAAGTTGGGGCCCAAGACTAAGTCAGGGACACTTATCTGGAAGTACCCTGAGAGTCTTATCGGACTAAATACTTTAATTGATTTTCTAGGACTAGTAAGAGCTGCTTATCTAGAAGCATCGTAACCGTCTGTAGAACTAACTATTAACTGATAACTGATATTTGGGAGGCATTACTGACACCTCAAGAAAAACTATAGTCAAATTGATCAGCTGACATTACTGAAAGATACTGAAGTTATTAACATCATGACTGAAACTGAGCTAGCATGACACTGACTGAACATTTAGCTGATAATAATAGCATGAAATTACCAACACTGATAGAGTCAAGCAACATTATTTCTATACAATTATGCAAGACCCAAATTTTTGTATTCAAGAACCAGGGCTAAAACCCATTTACAGGAAGCAAGTATCAACATGATCTCTAAGTAATGGGAATATAGCAGGTAACCATATGAACAACATTCCACATGACGTTAATCAAATTCTGACTGAAATAATACTAAATTTCGAAACCTCAGGGATAGGACTGATAAGAAAAATTTAATTGAGTTTTAGGGCACAAGGGAAGGACAATTCCCTTGCTAAATTCTCATATACCTGGTGTAGAAATCCCGGAGAAAACTCTTGAGAACCTGAGAAGAAGAGTCGAATGCCCTATCTTTCTCTAGGAGAACTGTCTGCGTAAATCCTACTTCTGATATTGGGAGATTGAGAGTTGAGTGAAAGTGAGAGGGATTTAGTCAATTATCCCTTTAATTCTCTGCAAAACATGCCCAAAATGATGTAGTTTAGAGTCTAGGAGTTTAGGAAATTGCAGAAAAGTCCTTAGAAACTTCATAGAAAAATCACACTATAGTCCCAATGAGGAACTGGACAATTCGTTTTTACTGACCATGACTCGTGGTCTGCCTCATCACCAGCATTGGAAATTTCTCATCACGGGTCACCACGAGGGACACCACGAATCATGGTGTACCCGATGACTCGTGGTGACCAGTCGTTGGAAACACTGCCAACTTTTCAACATCCAAGGCAAGACATCGACCATGGCCAACCTAACGACTCGTGGGGTTAACCATGACTCATGACTTCACCTGTGGTGAACCCTAAAGCCAAAAATCCAACCTAGCTCATCTTCCTCCCACGAATCACCTAACGACTCGTGGTGCATCCCACGGGTCACTGGACGACTCGTCTAGTGACCTGGTGTGGAAAATCTTATTTTCTCCATTTCAACCCTTGGGTCTGATCTTAGGGCTTTCAGGGTATTAGATATCCTCCTTGGGAAAAGTATTCACCATTGTAGAAAAGGTTGACAAAGTCTTAAGGATCCTTCCTAAAGAAAAAATGGGATGTCAAGGTCACTGCTGTTCCAGAAGCTAAAGACATCTCTACCATGACGCTTGGTGAGTTGGTAGGGATCTTGAAGACTTACGAGATGAATATGGATGATTCCAAGAAGGATGATGCAAACAAAGAAAAGTCACTGGCTCTTAAGGCTTGTGATAGAGATGAGTCTGATTGTGATGATGATCACATAGCTTTTCTCGCAAAGAAGTTTAAAAAATTCCTCAAGAAAGAAAAAGTCTATGACAAGAAAGGATCGGGTAGCAAAAAAGGTTCCAATGAGAAGTCCTCAGCAGGCTGCTACAAATGCTACAAAATTGATCATATGATTAAAGACTGTCCACTCTGAAAAATTGAGTTGAGAAAAGAGAGGTTTGAGAAGGAGGAAGCTGAAAAGGAAATGAAAGAAAAGGCAAAAAAGAAGGAGAAGGAAAGTTATGCAATGATGGCTTCTTGGGGATCTGAGTCTGACGATTCTGACATTAAAGTCGATGAAACTGCATTCATGGCTCTAGGAGACTCTGATCTTGAAGAAGAAGACAAGAACTCTAAGGTAAGAATCTCTGACCGAAATGAAAACATCCGCACTCTGTCTAAAAGAAAACTTATCTCTATGATGAATACTGCAATGGATAAACTCCAGGAAATCACTTCTGATAGGGATCAGTTATTCGATGCTCTTTCTAGTTTAAAATTTGAACTCATTGATCTTAAAAATGGCAAAGATATCACTGATAAGGAAAATTTTGCTTTGAAGGAATAAATTATCAAACTTGAGTCTGCCAGTGAAAAATCTGAAAGAACCTTCATCTCAAAAGGATGAAATAAGTGAGAATCTAAAAAGGGTTGAGTCTGATCTCAAGCACTGTAAAATTGATTACTTCTATGAAAAAGAAAAAGAAAGGAATGTGGGATTGGAAGTACCAAGGCTAAAAGTTGATCTTGAAAAAGCTAGTAGATGGACCAAGTCATCCAGAATTATAAATAATCTAAGTGGACGGGTTCACAATGAAAGGGTTGGAATAGATTTTTATAAATAAACAAGTAAGGCTGAAGATATGTGTAACTTTTATGGTAAAAATGGTCATCCTACCACTGAATGTCTAGTGGCAGCTAGGAGCAGAAACAAGAGTACTTTGTTGGCAAAAGGAAATAAGAATAAAACTGCTCGTAGGAATAGGTCTAACAACCTGTTGCCTGGGGAAGAAGAAACTTGATTCACCCTTTTGATCACAAAAAAGGACCCAAGCTTGTCTGGGTTCCTAAAACTAACCCCTGAATTATTTTGCAGGTGAGAGTGAAAGGGAGCAAATATTGGTACATGGATAGTGCTTGTCCAAGACACATGATTGGAGATAAATAAAAGTTCCTTTCACTCACTCCACTAAAAAGGGGGGGGATGTATCCTTTGGAGATGGAAAAAGAGTATTGTTACTGGAATTGGAAAAATTGGAAGTTCAAAAATAAAAGATTTAGAATATGTGTACCATGTTGATGGATTGAAGCATAATTTGCTGAGTATATCTCATTTGTGTGATAAAGGCAACAAGGTAAATCTTACTTCTGCAGGATGCAAGGTCAAAAGGTTGGATAGGAAATTGTGCTCAGTGCAAGTAGACACAAAAATGTATACAAGGAAGACATCATGGGAATGCCTGGTCAAATCTAACTAGTCTTAGTGCAATGGATTGTGACCCCCTTTTCTGGCACAAAAGACTTGGGCATGCTTGTTTGAAATAGTTGAATAAACTTGCTTCAAAAGACATGGTTATAGGCTTGCCTAACACTAAGTTCAAAAATGACAAAGTTTGTTGTGCTTGTGTAAGGGGGAAGAAGGTGAGATCATCATTCAAGTCAAAGAATCAAGTTAGCACAAACAGGTGTCTGGACCTGTTGAACAAGGATCTTTGTGGACCCATGAAAGTAAGGAGTAGAGGTGGTAAAAGGTACATTTTTTTTATTGTTGATTATTACTCAGGTTCACTTGGACCGTATTTTTAGCTTCTAAAGATGATGCCTTTGATGCTTTCTCTATTTTTGTTAAAAAGGTGGAAAAGAAGATAGGCACTTCCTTAATTTCCATAAGATTTGACCATGGAACAGAATTTAAAAATGCAAAATTCCTAGAATTCTGTTCACTAAATGGAATAGATCACAATTCCTCTGCTCCAAAAACTCCACAGCAAAATGGAGTAGTTGAAAGGAAAAACAGGACTTTAGAAGATATGGCGAGAACAATAATGATTAAGCAATCTTCCAAAAAATCTTTAGGCTGAGGCCATAAATATTGCATTCTATATAGTGAATAGATGTATGAATAGACCCATGTTAGAGAAGACTTCCTATGAAATATTCAAGCGTAGGAGGCCTAACATTGCTCATCTTAGAATCTTTGTGTGCAAATTCTTTATTCATAATAATGAAAAAGATAATCTGCAAAAATTCAATGGCCGAAGTGATGAAGGAATCTTCTTAGGTTACTCTCAATATAGTAAAGCTTATAGGGTGTTAAATAAAAGAATAAACTGTGTTGAGGAAAGTGTGCATATCATTTTTGATGAATCTTGTGTTATGTTTGAGATTAACATGCAGGATGAAAGTAAAACTGATGAATATACTTAGGAACAAGTTGTATCACCTATATCGAATGTTGAACAGAATGTGGGGTCACTAACAAAGGGAATAACAAATAATGAAGCTAAGCAAACATCAGTGTAACCAATCAACTCAGATGCGAGAACCTCAAAAGGATTGATGTTGAAAAGTTATAAATATCAGGATTCACATCCTATTGAAAATGTTCTCACAGATCTCACTTTTGGGATCACAACTAGATCAGGGTTGAAAAACTTGTATGCCTTTAATGTCTTCTTATCCATACTTGAGTCCAAAAAGGTAAAAGAGGCTCTTCTTGATGAATATTGGATATTAGTTATGCAAGAGGAGTTAAACCAGTTTGAAAGGAGAAAGTGTGACACTCGGTACCTCTTCCTGAAGGAAGATCTGTGATTGGCACAAAATGTGTATTTCGAAACAAGCTAGATGAGAATGGAACGTTACAAGGAACAAAGCAAGACTGGTGGTCCAAGGTTATAATCAAGAAGAAGGAATTGACTATGATGAGATATTTTCTCCCGTTGCAAGACTTGAAGCAATTAGAATACTCATAGCCTTTGTATCTATCAAAGAATTCACTCTTTATCAAATGAATATAAAGAGTGCATTTTTGAATGGATACTTAAAGGAGGAAGTATATGTGAAGCAACCTCCAAGATTTGAGAGTTCTGAATTTCATAACCATGTCTATAAACTAGACAAAGCCTTGTATGGGCTGAAGCAAGCTCCAAGAGCTTGGTATGAAAGGCTTTCAAAATTCCTGCTGCAGCATGGGCACACAAGAGAGAAAATTGACAATACACTCTTCTTGAAAACAAAAGGATAGGATATATTGATTGTGCAAATATATGTTGATGATATCATATTTGGATCAACAAATAGCCTCATGACTCAAGAGTTTGCTAAGCTAATGAATGGAGAGTTTGAAATGAGCATGATGGGAGAATTGAATTTCTTCCTTGGATTAAAAATTAAGAAAACTCCCACTGGGATCTTGATCCATTAGCAGAAGTATGTGAAGGAGCTGCTCAAAAGATTCAACATGGAGACTGTTAAGGAGATTGATACTCCTATTGCCACTGCCACTAAATTGGACCTTGATGAATCAAGTTCATCCGTAGAGAAGAAGCTTTACAGAGGTATGATTGGCTCTCTTCTATATCTCACTGCAAGTGAACCTGTCATTGTATTTAGTGTTGGTTTATGTGCTAAATTTCAAGCAAATCCCAAAGAATCACATCTCAAGGTTGTCAAGATAATTTTAAGGAACTTGAAGGGAACAACTGATTTGGGGTTGTGTTACCCTAAAGGAAGTAATTTTTCTTTGGTGGGATATGTAGATGTTGATTATGCAGATATCTGGTTGATAGGAAAATACAAGTATGGCACACTTCATTGGACCATATTTGATCTCGTGATCCACAAAGAAGCAAAACTCAGTAGCCTTGTCTACTACTAAGGCTGAATATATGGCGGCCAGATCATGTTGTGCATAGTTATTATGGATGAAGCAACAACTATTGGATTTTGATATTGATATTGGATGTGTTCCAATCTTGTGTGATAATACTAGTTCCATCAATATTGCCAAAAATCTAATACAACATAAGTGAACTAAACATATTGACATACGACATCATTTCTTTAGAGACAATGTTGAGAAAGGTTATATTTCAATTATGTTTTGTTCTACTGAAGAGCAGATTGCTGATATATTTACCAAAGTTTTAAGCAGGGAACATTTTGAAAGGAACATGTTATACTTGGGGATGATTAAGATTGCATAGGCCTCCTTCAATGATTGGCTAGATTATGCAAATTTCTATGTTTTATGGCTAAATAAGTTATTCATTCTAGCTTTATACATTTAATTGTATGTCCCAATTCCAAGTTTAAAATTTAATTTGACATAGTTGTGTATCAAATTGTGCAATGATTTAGTTGATGATAAGCACTTATGTGCATTAATTTATAGTCATCAGGTATGTTCTCTCTCAATTGATGTTTTATTGCAAATGTGAAACAGCTAGGCCTGATTGTTCCATCCCCTCAATGCTCTTTATAACTATCATTGCTCCTTCTCTCTACCATAAAGCTGCAACTGCCATCCCATCATCAATCACGTCTCCCACTGCTATCCCAATGAAGAGCAGTCACATCGCACGTTTCATCTCCCATCCTTCTCTTATAAAGCGAGTAGTTTGGATGAATTAACAGTGACCCATTCACAATTACTTCATAAAATCCTCAAAGCAACTCACCATGACTTTTGCTTCTTCTTCTTCAAACAGCACTTTCACCATTCCTTTAGAAAATACTGGTTCATCTCATGAATTGGTGGTCCATACTTATGAAATTTCATCTCCAAACATTCCCTCCCCATTCCTAATAAATTGTCTAATTTTGCTGGCTGGAACGCCTTTAAAACTGGTACCTAGTTCTCCTCTTCTTCATCCATCCCACCATTTACGTCTGGTTCTTCAGAAAAAGTCTGCGACATTGTTCCCCTTCAAACTTCTCTAAATGAAGGAATCCCAATCGCAGACTTGATTGAGAAAGAAGTTTGGAACCCCTGTCATTATTTCAGATGATGAACCCGACCATGAAACACCTTCACTTACTGGTTCAATCCGAATTCCTCTCACTAGGACCAGAAAAAGACAAGAAGATGCAAATTTTGAGAAAGCTCTTCAAAAGATCAAGAAGAAAAAATCCTCCACAACTCCTTCCGCTCGAAAGAAATCCTACTCTTCGAATGATGTGTTGCTTAAAACTGTTCACAAATCTAAAGTGGTCAAGAAGACCATTCCAAAATCCTCTTCTTTTGGGTCGTCAAAATCCCCTTCTTCAGCTAAAACTACCTCAAAGAACCTCCTACGTCCTCTTCCAGACCCTCTCCAAAACCCCCTTCAAAATCCTCTTCCAAACCCTCTACCAAACCGTCTCTAAATCCTCTTCCACATCGACTTCAAAGGACCCTTCTCCATCTGCTAAAACCTGATCATCAAAATGGGTATCTCGACCCGGTCCTTCCCATGGTACTAATTCAGATGATACTAATGATGATGTGTCTATTGGGATTGACACCTCTAGACTCTCTGATGTTCAACTCTCTCATTTCCTCCACTTTCAAAAATGTATTGTCCTTCGAGGAAGGGTGGTGACTGATTTTGGTGGGCCCAGAGATGGTCATATTACTTACAAAATTGGACTCTCAAGGTTGGAAATCTTTGTTTCTTCAAGTAGACTTACAGAGGAAGTTTGGTAAGTAAGAGGTTGTTGAGTTTTATGCACGAGAGATCGCAAACGATTTGCTTTTTTCTACTACTGTCGGGGGGGTTTCCATTCATTTGGTAGATGAAGACATGACGAGGATCTTGGGTATTCCCAGTGGTAGATGGGACCACTAATAAAATTTGAGCGGCCACTACTGGACAATTTTCCCTCTGCTAGAGATATTTATAGAAAATGTTCTAGACAACCACCTCTTGCTCAGCATCGCCTTGTTCAAGAGAAAGAAATGTCACCTCTCCATCAGCTGTACTTTGATGTTGTGTATAAAATTCTCATTCCAAGAAAGGAGAGAAGGACTGAGGTAAATTATCTTGACCTTACCTTAATAGAACTTCTTGACACTGAGGTCAAGATTAATTTGCCCAGCCTCATGGTCAAGCATATGCAGCGGATACTCACTAAGGATGACAAGGGACATGTCCTTCCCTATGAATTTTGGTTGTCTCAAGTATTTGAGGACTATTCAGTCCCTATTCAAGTATGGACCTTTTAGACAACGAAGGATATGATTGGGGATGTGAAATAGGTCAATCTACCTGCTTCTATAAGGAGAGCAGACACCCTTTTTCAAAGGATGCGAAATTCTCTAGCAAAGAAGACAACTGAATTGGAGACTGCTCATTCTTAAGAAAAGGCAGCTCTTCTGGCCAGAATCACTGAGCTACAAGCCACACTCGACTCAGAAATGGCTGCAAATGCTGATGCTATTCGACGTCTGTCCCAGTTGTTTCCCTTAGTTCCTCCATCCTAGACTCTTTCGTGCTTGTCCTTAGTCTTATTGTTTTTTTCCTTCTCAGGATTAGTTATTTTTGCTTTCAGTATTTTGTTAGTTGTGTTGTAGAACCATCTTTTGTTATGAATGAACTGCTTATTTTTGCATAAATTGGCTATTATCTCTTGCACTTTTTAATGCTTAACAATGTCATGATAAATTCATCCTGATTGTCTTGGTGATTGCCCTAGTGGCAGTCAAATGTTTGACTATTTTGTTTGGTTGTATATCCATGGAACCAGCTTTTCGATGATGTTAAAAGGGAAAAGAAAAATAAATATGATTGGCAGTGCAATGTTTATAGCCCAATGGACGAACTTGTTTCAATCAAGTGAATTTTATATACAGGTAAAGTCAGTGCGCAAATGACATTGTGTTTTTCATCATCAAATAGGGAAAATTTGTTAGGTCCAATGCAGTTTTGATGATTGACAACATGTTGATGAAACAAGTGAGTAAAGTTGTTCCAATGACGTGTCAAATATACTACCTTAAGGAGCTGGAAATTTCAAGAGACAAAGGAGCATGAATTAAAGATTAGATAAGTCGTACCAAACAAACTCAACAAAATCAACGCATGGTTAAAATAGGAGAGTTGCAGTTTGATTGCAATGCGTACAAATACAAGAGATTAACTTGAAGAAAGACTCCTACATTGAGTGGACCTCCAAAGCTGGCAAAGGTGTTGCCGCAAAGAGATTGGAATGAAGAAGAACTCTTTAGAGAGTTGTGTATATATAGAAGTATGATGTCTTAGAGAATACACACACTTACAAAGAGAGAAAAGAGCACATTGCAATTAGGTGAAATTCTTGCAATAATCTGAGTATGAAGAGTTTGACAGACTTATTCTAGTAAAGTAATAAGCTAGAGTTAGCAATCTTGTACTAGGAGCTTGTCGTTGAGTTATAATTGATGTATTCTTAATTCAGTAAGTTATAAACTGGATTAAGAATATTTTTTCTTCAAGTAGTGTTACTAGGAAGACGTTTGAAAATACATTTCTGGATAGGAGTGTAAGAAGTTAGGAATTAAAGTTTATTATTCCTTTAGATTACAAGAGTTGTAATCTGTTGTTTGAAGAGGCTCTTGGAGTTAGTGAAGTTGGAGAAAATCATGTGGAGTACAAGTCATGATTTTTCACCTTTTGAGTCGGGTGTTTTCCACGCTAAAATGATTGTCTCATTTACTTATTGCTCTTACTGACTCAAGTGAAACACGTTTGATAACTTGTTTCATTCATATGCAAACAGTTAAGTTTAAGATGAATCCTTTGGTTGTGCAACCTATCATAAAGTCATACTTTAAAATTTTAAACTAAACTCTTTAATAATCAATTTTATATAATGCACTAAATTTCAAATAAGGAATTAACTTTTGTATAATATAATTTTCGCATATGATTTAAATATTAATTTTAATTCATTTTATATGTTTGTTAGTACAAGTTTATTTATAATAATTTTTGGACTAAGATAAAATTTTAGAAGCTTTAAATTTAAGAACTATATTTAGAGAACTTTAAAAACACGATTGATATTTAAAAGTATTGTTATTTTATGAAGTTCACCATTCTATCAATAATAAATATTTAGTAAAATAAAAAAAATTAAATTTGAAGAAAAAGTAAAACATGAATAAAAATTGATAATGGTTGAATAGTAAATTTTATGAAATTGAATAAATCTTTATAAAAAATCTCACTTATAAAACTACATGATATAAAAAGAATGGGTCCAACAAAAATATAATTATTAATCATTTATATTACACATGTTTAGAGATAATTTGTGAGAAAATAAGATACAGACCAAATATATAGTATAGTACAATTTGAATTGCTCTTCGTACAACTCTTCATAGTCATGGTCATTCATGTTATGACTTTTTTTATGGATTTTAATAATACTCGTGTTATGAAAAAAAATTGTGAATCGATGGTGATCGTGATATGATCATAATTTTTCTGAAATTCTAGGTCAATTGCATTGATCAGTTATATTCACACTTCAAAAAAATTTTTAATTTATATCTGTATGTAGTCATTATCTATGTTACATAAGAAATACAAAATAAAACATATTATATTTTCAAATCTAATTTACTACCCGTAAGGGGTTTAAGTATATTTGATTCAAACACTCACTAAATTATTTTCTCTAAGTATGAATATAGACATATAATTTTTTTTCATTTTAGTTCAATTCCATCTAATTTTTTTATCTTACAATAATTTTTAAATTAAATATAATCACAATTTAAGTCTTATTTTAAAATTTTAAACTTAACTCATTAGTAATTATATTTCTTATAGTGCATTAAATTTCAAATAAGGAATCAACTTTTATATAATATAATCTTCGTATATAATATATCGATTAATTTTAATGCATTCTATATGTTGTTAGTATAAGTTTCTAAAATATAATCTTAGAAGTTTTGAATTTTGAAAATAAATTTAGAGAAATTCATAAGCCGAATTGATGTTTAAAGTTGTTATATGTTTGTTATATGCACATTCTATCAATAACAAATAATTAGTGAAACAAAAATTTTTAAAAAAAGTGAAGATAAAATATAAAATATGAATAAAAGTTGATAATAGTTGAATACTTTTAATTTTAGGGGATTGAATAAGTTTATATAAATAAAGTTCTTGATTATGATAGCTACACGATTTAAAAAGAATGGACCCAACAAAAATATAATTATCAATCACTTATATTACACATGTTTAAAGATAATTAGTGAGAAAATAAGATGAATACTAAATATATCATACATTACAATTTGAATTGTTCTTTGTATAATTCTTCATAGCTATGGTCATCCATGTTATGAAAAAATATCTAGTCACTGTTAATGAAAAAAGGAAGATGGATGAAGAATTGAATATACAACAAAGTTAAAATAAAACTAAAAAAGTAGTAAATAAATTTAATGGAGAAAGAGAAGAAAAAATCAAGAGAAATGAAACATTTTAGTATTTTTGCATTTTTTTTAATAAAAGAACATTAATTTTTAAGTTTCAACACATGTTCTTAAAGCATTTATGAGTTAGATGTGAAATTACAATATTATCCTTGGTCGTCTTTAGATTCACTCTTCTATATAATATATTACCTTGCTTTTTTTCATACAAATTTAAAGGTGAGAAAAAGAAATGATTCTTCTAGAGTTTTTAACCAATCATCTTAAACACTAATAAGATAAGTACTATGTTACTCTTTCATGAAGCTAATTTTACAAAAATGCCCTTGATTATCCATTTAACCTCTTCTATATAATAAAATAGAAATATAATAGAAATATGATTAGATAATTTAAGGCCCGTGCACAAACTCAATACAACTGATTACAAACTTCAGATTAATTTCATATAGAGAATACATATATTTTCACTACTATTTTCTCCATTATAAAATAAATTATAAGGTTATTCAAAAAAATATTATATAGCATTTTGACCAAATGATTTATTTATCCCAACCAAAACTTTAGCAATAAATAAAATACTATAATAAAATAATTTAATCCAGAAATATTTTTAAGAATTATTAATGTTAATTATGGGAATATTCATTTTTTAAATTGTAAAACATTTAGGAGTCGTTTGGTAGCTGATTTCGATATGAGTTTCATAGATATTAACTTCTACATAAATAATATTATGTTTGGTAATTAGTTTGGAGGTAAGTTATTCATGTATAAAATTAATACGGTGTTTGATTTGCAACTAAAAAATTTGCATAACTAATACATGTATAAATTATGAGGGAATCTATACATTATTTTAAGCAGGATAGAAGGTGGAATAAGTAATACATGAATAACTAAATCCTGCATAAAATAATACATAAATTTTCTCATAACTAATTCATGTATTACTAATACTTGCATAACTCTAACACAACTACCAAAAAAACCCCTAGGATCTAATATTAATTTGCATTTTATTATCGCATAATGGAAAATGAGTTTACTAGAATTTGAAGATAATTTATTTATTAGATTTAATAGAATTATATAACAATCATGAACCTTTATTTTAAAATTTATTATTTTCAATGTAAATTGATTATGTAATTTTACATATTATAATCATGTATTTATTATTTTTGCCATTTTTTTGAAATAGTAATCTGCTTAAATTTATTTACTTTTTTTGATAATTAAATAATTTTATTTAGCAAAAAAAATAAGTATTTACAAGTAAAATAAAATACATTTACCTCTCCAATTGCTAATAAGTTATATGTTCAAAATATGATCAATGTAATAGTTCGTATTCTGTATTCGAAACTTTATTTTATAAATTTTGTTGTGAATATAAAGGTTGTCACAACCAGATTCCTCAAATATAATATTTTTATAGTATTTACTAATATATTTTTTGAAAGAGATAACTTACTTAAAAAAAATTCTTTTCTCATTCTTGTTTAGACAAACAGAATAGCAATATTAAACATTAATTGATAACTTAAAAAATAAACTAAGTAATCTATTATAATTAATTAAATTTAATTTGACTAATTTGAAAATATAAAGATATTCTATTGGAAATATATGTAAATTGGACTTAAGAAATATTTATTCTTTTTATCTAAATTTGATTCGATAACTTCAAAAGTAAATCAAACTTATATTATTTCAAATATTTAAATTAATTTGAATGTTTAAAACGAAACAAAATATAAACTTGATCCTCTGTCTAAATGAAGAATTATTTTTTAAAATATATTAAACACTTCTAATTTATTTTTTAAGTTTAAGCATTCTATCCGATTTATTCTATTTATCATGTTATATTTTATACTTTAAAAATTATTAGAATAATAACTTAATTGAATTATCATTGTTTATTCTTTGATCTCAATAAGTATACTATTCTTTTTATCATACTAATTTATTTCTGCATTTAGAAAAAAAATAAAGGTTAAATAAAATAATAAATTATATTTTAAAATTACAATAATAACTTTTTTATATTAAATATTTTAGTAAATATTACAAATAGAAAATATATTATTAAAGTGAAGAAATAGCAAAATAGAGCAATTAGATATTACACTAAGTTAAGAAGAAAAAAAAAGTATATGGTACTTTAACTTTATTTTTTTTAAAGAAACTTCTTTGATAACCTTTTGAAGATAACCTCACATTTTTAGATGTACACGTGATTCTTTTAGTTCTTCCAACACATAAAAATCATTAGAATTTTCTAGAACTTGATTGATTTTTCTTGAAAATGCAATGTTCTCTTTGCATGATGTACAACTATTTTAAGGTTAATGTTTTATTAATTGACAAAATTTCCCTTAATAGTCCTAACGCTCCACTCTTTTATAATATATATATATATATATATATATATATATATATATATATATATATATAACTTTTTATTAAATTTAAATTAATTTAATATATAAAAAATTTAAAGTTTCACTATTATCTTTTATATTTAAAAAATATAATAAAAGGATGTTCATAAAAATATTATGTCACGCCCCGCCTTGGGAGGCATGACTGGCACCTGGTGCCCTACTAGGACCTAGACTGTTGGACTAGTAGGCACTTCTGATGCCAGGCTGACTCTAACTCTGGATTCAAGAAAACGACGGATATATAACGGCTGTAAATACAGCCTCCGGCCGACTAGGCCTATAGCCACCTGTAAGAAAACAATAGCTACCGAGAACAACTGAATCAATAGGGAACCTATGCGGGCCGACGAGGCCACCATGCTGTCTAGTAATTTTTGATTCAAGAAAACAAGTGCTAAACTGCTACATGACCAACAAGATCACCACTACCAACTGAATAAGGCCCCACACGGCCATCATAGACAAACTAAAATATACATACGGCATCACACAATCGGTACAGCTAACCATAGGAAATATACAATCTGCAAGCCTCTAAGAATACTGATAAGATGGTCGGGACAGGGCCCCGGCCTACCCATACTATACAACAAAAGAAAAGGAATAAACCTCTAGCTGTCTAGCTCCGGATGACAGGAGCTGATGACTCTGTGTGCTGGCTGGAATCACGAGGGATCGGCTCCTCGTCTATGAGTACCTGCAGGCAAGTGATGCAGCGCCCCCAAACGGGCGTCAGTACCATTGGTACCGCATATGCAAGGCAAAACTGAACATAACTGAAGATAAACAGTAAACTGATAGTTACTAAAATGACAGAGGATAGCTAAAACTGTCTGAAATAGCGGAATCTTCACCGAGCTTAGCTGTACTGGAAAGAAGATAAGAATCATACCTGTCTATGCGGCATCCTGCTATTTATAAACTTAATGAGTAACATATATATATATATAGCATACAAGAACCTATACCAGCCCTCATAAGCCGGAAGGTGCCAATCAACACGCAATCTATATACCCCTACCCGGGTCAAACCATCAAAAAATAAATCCACTCCACTCACCTAATAACTACGAGCATCCCGCCGGCCCCCTGGGTATGCAGCTTGGGCTCTCTGGGCCCCCTGACTATAACTGTATCTGAGTCCGAAGGACTCTTGTAACTATAATCTGAGATCTGTATCTGTAATCTGTAATCTGTGCCCTGGGCGGAAGCGCTAGATAGAGTATGCTATAATGCTGATCAGCCTGCTATGGGGAATGCTGCATCCCATCTTTGTCCTACTGTGGACGGCATGCCACTCCTTGGAGTGACGTATCCTCACCCTCTGGAGGGCGAGTTTACACAGCTATTAACCCTAGGGCGGAAAGAAAGCTCTAAGGGTGCCCACATAACACAATCAGGTCTCAACAAACAACAATAATCACATATAATATGTATAATAAGTCTGAAAATACTATCCATGTTCTGATATTCTATTCTGAATCTCTTGCTGAATTAAACTGAAGCTAATACTGAGTCTGAGATAATATCTCGCGGTTTAATACTGATTTACTGACTTTTATTCTGAATATGGCATAACAATAAAAACATACTTAATACTCGGCTTCTGGAACTTTCTTTTGGGATTTATTCTATTTTACTATACTAGAATTACTAACTTGCCGAAGAAACT
Source organism: Datura wrightii (assembly GCA_035772735.1). Taxonomy (NCBI): domain Eukaryota; kingdom Viridiplantae; phylum Streptophyta; class Magnoliopsida; order Solanales; family Solanaceae; genus Datura; species Datura wrightii. The sequence goes on along the minus strand of JASDFA010000016.1, from coordinate 60,329,773 downwards.
AGCTTTATATACCTCAGTTGTCGGCTTTCCCACTAACTGGAGTAACTCGGTCAATATTCAGCAATTTCTTCCAACTGTAATCACATTCATAGCAATTAGAACTAAATTCATCAATATTCCGGAAGAAAATGCTATTTTGAGTATATATATGGCCCAAACTTTGACTTATCGAAAAATAACCAAAAACTCACTATTTCTCGGAAGTCCAAAAGGGAGAAATACTCACTTTAGGGCTAGGAGTATATTGACACTAATTTGGAGCAATTCCACTTACCTTAGCTCGGTAGGACGACGGTTCGCCAGCCGAATTTCACAAAACTAACTCCGCAGGAATTCTCCCTGCAGCTTAATACTTCACTGCCCAAGATTAATTCGGGTTTGGACCATGTTTAATAGCGTAAACGGATGAACTTTTATGTTAAACCCTCATTCTCCCCTGTTCTGGTCATGTTCTGGAAATAAAATTGTGTGAAATAAAGTTAAAAATCGAAGTGGGGCTTTATATACTTGGACCTGAGCCCCCCCCCCTTGGAACGCTGGCCATCGCGGAGGGGAAGCCTCCATGACACGCTGCCTGTCGCGGAGGGGCTTTTCCCGGCTTCCTCTTTAAACTTCCTCTTTAAGTTGCATTTGTCAAATGCGATTTATAAGTCGCATTTGCCTTGCGATGCTCCGACTTGGCGCTTTTCCGGTCTTCCCCCGGGCCTTTTCCTAGTATGTATGGCATTCTAAAACTCTTAGCCAACATGCAAATAGGCCATCTAAATGTTAAGAATTTACGGGGTGTAACATCCTTCCCCCCATAAGAACATTCGACCTTGAATGTTAACTTCTGCTTGTAAGAATCTTAACTTTCTCTGCTTATCCTGGAAAATTTTCGGTAGAGTTTTCCCTGTAATATGGACTATCTCAAAAATCCTGAAACGCAGAAAAGTCCAATACATGTACTCCACACAATGCTATAGCATTCATTTCATAATAAACTGAAGTCAACATCTCACTTATACACATGAATATAAAGCAACTCATAAAACAACAATATCAACATACCTCTGGCTGACTAAGTCTGAAATAAATGAGGATATTTCACTTTCAGATCCTCTTTTGCTTCCCAAGTCATCTGCTCTCGGTTCCTGTAACGTTTTAATACTTTGACAGAAGCAACATCTTTAGTCCTTAATCTGCGGATTTGCAGGTCTAGTATGGCTACTAGAACTTCTTCATAGGCCAACTCTTCTGTAACTTGAATATCTTGGACTGGGACAATTTTGGAGGGATCTCTTATGCACTTTCTCAACATCGATACGTGGAAAACTAGGTGGACAGATTCTAACTCTGGAGGTAAGTTTAACTCATATGCCACTTGGCCTATTCAGTGCCGCACGTCAGCATATGATTTCTGGAGGCTCTGAGCAGTCAGTAAACGTTCTCTAATAAGCTTTACTTTTTCTTCTGACTGATGAATGATCTCTGGCCCAATCAATGCCGATTCTCCTACTTCAAACCAACCGGCTGGAGATCTATACTTTCGCCCATACAACGCTTCATAAGGCGCCATCAGAATTGCTGAATGATAACTGTTATTATACGCGAACTCAATGAGCAGTAGATGTTCATCCCAGCTACCTCCAAAATCTAACACACATGCTCGCAAAATATCCTCGAGCGTCTAAATGGTGCGTTCTGCCTGCCCATCTGTCTGAGGATGAAAAACTGTGCTTAGGTTAACCTGCATCCCCAAGCCTCTCTGAAACGACTGCCAACGCTTAGCTGTAAGCTGCGCTCTTCTTTCGGAGAAAATGGACATTGGAACCCCATGCAACCTGACTATTTCTCTGATATATAGCTCAGCATAATCCTCGGCAGAAAAGGTAGCCCTTACTGGCAGAAAATGAGCTGATTTTGTTAGTTTGTCAACAATCACCTAGATCGAATCATATCCACGCCTGGTGCGGGGTAATCCTTACAAAATCCATATTTACTTCTTCCCATTTCCACAGAGGCACATCTATATCCTGAGTCAGTCCGCCTGGTTTCTGATGTTCAGCTTTTACCTGCTGGCAGTTGGGACACTGAGCTACGAATTCTTCTATTCCCTTTTTCATTCCTGGCCACCAGTAAATTTCTTTCTCATTGTGGTACATTTTCGTCGAACCTGGATGGAGAGAATAGCGGGCGTAATGTACCTCGCCCATAATCTGCTGGCGAAGCCCTGCAACATCTAGAACACAAAGACGGTCTTTATACCACAACACTTCATCCTCAGTTATCTGAAAATCTGTCACCTCTCCTTGCTGAACCCTGTGTTTAAGCTGAACCCGGCTAGGGTCTTCATACTGTCGTTCCTTTACTTCCACCACTAAAGACGACACTGCGGTATTCTGAATTACCGTTCTGTTGTCCTCTATTTCTGCTACAGGAACGGCTAATCTGGCTAACTGGTGTAATTCTCGGGCCAATTCCCGTTGTTCAGGCTGCAAGTATGCCAACTCCCCATAGATTTATAGCTAGGACATCTGCTACCACATTAGCCCTTCCTGGGTGATACAAAATATTCACTCTTTAAGGCATAAACTACTGCAGCTAACTCCAGGTGATGGGTAGGATAATTCTTTTCATGTTTCTTCAACTGCCTGAAAGCATAAGCTATTACTTTACCATGCTGCATCAACCCACATCCTATCCCAACACCCGAAGCGTCATAATAAACTGCATAACCCTCTGTACCTTCTGGCAATGCTAACACTAGGGCTGATGTTAACCTATCTTTCAACTCCTAGAAGTTCTACTCACACGCCTCAGTCTGCTGGAACTTTGCTGCCTTCTGTGTCAATTTAGTCAGAGGTGCTGCTAAGGTGGAAAATCCTTCTACAAACCTTCTATAGTACCCGGCTAACCCCAGGAACTGCGTACTTCGGTCGGAGTGGAAGGTATGGACTATGTTTTCACTGCTTCTATTTTCTGTGTATCTACCTGTATACCAGCCTCCGACACGATGTGACCAAAAAGGCTACTGAACTCAGCCAAAATTCACATTTAGAGAAATTGGCATATAACTAACGGTCATACTAGTTTATTTATACCGAAGAAACTGACAAGTAATCTATCTGTTTAGCTAGAGCTTATCTGACCTTCTAGGCCACATGCTAATGCTACTCGCTGATGGGATAATCCGTATGACTGTCTACACACCATGTGCACGTATCTGATCAGAGGATCCTGATAGTGATCATGATCTCTAATAATCTGGCTGAATAACTGTGAATAACTGAATAGATGGGCTGAATGACCCGAATATTGAAGTAGTCTAACAATGCTCTAAATATCCTACTCGGACATCTCTAGCTCATGCATAACTACGGAGTTGTGGACAGCTAACTATTTGTTCTTCTAATTGAACAACTGTAGAGCTGGGCTTAATTGGACTTACTCTCAGGCGATCAGTCCCTGGATCTTCATAGGGAACCTACCAATTTTCTTGTCTTAGTAAACACTGTGCTAGTAGAGTACTACTGATTCCTTATGCCTTGTTCGTATTCACTCGGATCTATACTGCTGTTCTGGGAAATTCTCGGTCTTATGAGCAATTCCGTAAAGACTGACCTTCTCCTAGGACTCTATATCTGAATATCTTACGAGAACCGACTGAGGTACTAGTCCGTCACTGATTACTGATGTGGACCCCTTCTTGGGGTACCCACGGTTTTGTCTAACTGGGACGGCTGACTGACTTGCGGGGTGTTCGACATGATAGCTGCTAGGTTGACTAAGGCTGACTCGCACCTACAAGGCTGGAAAACAATGTACGACCACTTAACATACCGAAGAATTCTGGTGTTGCTAACCTCTGGAATATGCTTAGTTGGTCTCTATTTCTGGTTCTGGCATATGCGATAATGTTACTGGTCTTTAGGGATGCTTCCCTGCTAATACAGGCGCCAGCTAGTCGTTAGACCGTCTAACTGTGTCCGTATCGTCTAACCCCCTGATTTAGGCTACTAACTCTTGTGAGCTTCTGAAGTCTAGATTTGGCAACAAGCATATAAGTCTATTAACTCAATAAACTGAGAACTGAGAAAGTTTCTATAGCTTCATACGTGAATCACACTTAACCTGCCCCCTTTTTGGCGAGGGGCCCTGCAGTACGATCTGTATATACTTCCTAGCAGCTAACCAAAATCTGTGTGACTGTAACCCGTATTGGCAGCTACTCACAGCATATCTGATATCTGTATATATATATATATATATATATCAACAACTACGTACAATACATACTGAATTCTTGTAGTAATACATAATCTCTGACATGCTTTACTGAATTTCATACTGCACATGATATACTGCTTCTACAGTCTAATGATATCTCCTGTCTCTCGTACCATTTCATTGGATTTTCGTCTTATTCTGGAAGGAACAAACACATGAACTTTAGCTATGATCTGCTATTTGAAATTTCGCCACTCTTACAACGTGGGGTCAACATCCGAACCTTGTGGTCTTACTTGGCATTATATTAAGGACCCGTGACTGTCTGTTGAACCTTGTCTCTAGGACACACTAGATTAAAGTTTCTGGGTCGGCACCCTCTTACCTTCTCCTTAGGCAAATTTGACGCAACATTCTAAACTACAATCTTATTGTCTCTTAACTATCAGTCCGAGGCTCAGTCCTTAATATACAACGTTCTATCAATCTGGAGGTGATTCTAATTTCCCCTCAAAATCTGGTATTCATCCTTTTTCCCCTTATCTTGCTTAAGTTGAGCTTTGGGGTTCAAGGTACCGGCCTTACATTGTCAATAAGGTTACTGGTCAAGTCTCAGCCTATACTTCTTCTGGCTTGCAGTCGGACCAATCTGATTCATATGACCTTCCTACCTTCGATATCACAACTGAAATCATAACTATTATCTTGAGGTATATCCTGCCATTGTTAGCGTGTCATGGCGGACTTAGCCGTTTTTCGACTCGACCTTAATTATTACTGAGTGTTCATTACTGACAAGTCTTTTACACCCACTTCAGGTAAGCTAGTAGTCTTACTCGCTCTTCTGACTTATTACCGTGAGGGTCTACACAACTTACGTAATCATAGGGGCTCTTTACGCTTTCTAACACTTTCTGGAATCAACCAATCCATCTTCACTTACTGCTTACTTTGGGCAACATCGCCTCAATCCTTATTCCCTTTGCTATACTGGAATCAAAACTAAGAGGTAGGAATAGCCTTTTCTTACTGCAACGAAACAGAAACATGGAACTGTACCACATCTGAAAGGATAGAGGTGGGAATCCTTCATTTCCCTCTCTTTCTCACATCTATCTGATAATCTAATATTATCTATCATCTTAATCAGATCTTATATATCTAACAAATAAATCAACTCGTATATACGCTATGCTTCTGACTTCCTACTCTGAAGTTATAGGAATATATACCGATAGATGTATCACATTGTGAGGTCTCTGATACCTCCTCCTGCTGCTATATCCAATCTTCTGCCTGTGATAGGGTGTCGCTGATCTGACTTTGTATCTGTAACCAAAGAGTATGATAAGTTTTAGGGACTCAATCCTATACTGTACAGCTCTACAGCACGACTGAATAGGAAGAAAGAGTAACCATCCTATCATCCCTTGCAGCCTCCTGCCTATAGTATATGGTGCACAACACATCCATAGACGAGACTCTTCTTAGCACGGCTTGCAGACTCTCTGGGATACAACCTGCTCTGATAGCAAGTTTGTCACACCCCGCCTTGGGAGGCATGACTGGCACCTGGTGCCCTACTAGGACCTGGACTGCCGGACTAGTAGGCACTTCTGATGCCAGGCTGGCTCTAACTCTGGATTCAAGAAAACGACGGCTATATAACGGCTATAAATACAGCCTCCGGCCGACTAGGCCTATATCCACCTGTAAGAAAACAACAACTCCCCAGAACAACTGAATCAATAGGGAACCTATGCGGGCCGACAAGGCCACCATGTTGTCTAGTTATTTTTGATTCAAGAAAACAAGTGTTAAACTGCTACATGACAAACAAGATCACCACTACCAACTGAATAAGGCCCCACACGGCCATCATAGACAAACTAAAACATACACACGGCCTCACACGACCGGTACATCTAACCACAAGGAATATACAATCTGCAAGCCTCTAAGAATACTGATACGATGGTCGAGACAGGGCCCCGGCCTACCCATACTATACAACAAAAGAAAAGGAATAAACCTCTAGCTGTCTAGCTCCGGATGACAGGAGCAGAAGATTCTGTGTGCTGGATGGAATCACGAGAGATCGGCTCCTCGTCTATGAGTACCTGCAAGCAAGTAATGTAGCGCCCCCAAATGGGCATCAGTACCACTGGTACCGAGTATGCAAGGAAAAACTGAACATAACTGAAGATAAACAGTAAACTGATAGTTACTGAAATGATAGAGGATAGTTAAACTGTTTGGAATAGCGGAATTTGTACCGAGCTTAGCTGTACTGGAAAGAAGATAAGAATCATACTTGTCGATGCGACATCCTACTATTTATCAACTTAATGAGTAACATATATATATATATATATAGCATACAAGAACCTATACCAACCCCCATAAGCAGGAAGGTGCCAATCAACCCGCAATCTATATACCCCTACCCGAGTCAAACCATCCAAAAATAAATTCACTCCACTCACCTAATAACTACGAGCATCCCGGCCCCCTGCGTATGCAGCTTGGACTCTCTGGGCCCTTGAATATAATTGTATCTGAGTCTGGAGGACTCCTGTAACTATAATCTGAGATCTGTATCTGTAATCTGTAATCTGTGCCCTGGGCGCAAGCGCTCGACAGGGTATGCTATAATGCTGATCAGCCTGCTATGGGGAATGTTGTATCCCATCTTCGTCCTACTGCGGACGGCATGCCACTCCTTGGAATGACGTATCATCACCCTCTAGCGGGCGAGTCGACACAGCTATTAACCTTGGGGTGGCAAGGAAGCTCTAAGGGTGCCAACATAACACAATCAGGTCTCAACAAACAACAATAATCACATATAACATGTATAATAAGTCTGAAAATACTATCCATGTTCTGATATTCTATTCTGAATCTTTTGCTGAATTAAACTGAAGCTAATACTGAGTCTAAGATAATATCTCGCGGTTTAATATTGATTTACTGACTTTTATTCTGAATGTGGCATAACAATACAAACATACTTAATACTCGGCTTCTGGAACTTTCTTCTGGAATTTATTCTATTTTACTATACTAGAATTACTAACTTGCCGAAGAAACTAGCTTTACATACCTCAGTTGTCGGCTTTCCGGCTAACTGGCATAACTCGACCAATATTCAGCTATTTCTTCCAACTGTAATCACATTCATAGCAATTAGAACTAAATTCATCAATATTCCGGAAGAAAATGCTACTTTGAGTATATATATGGCCCAAACTTTGACTTATCGAAAAATAGCCAAAAACTCGCTATTTCTCGAAAGTCCAGAAGGGAGAAATACTCACTTTAGGGCTACGAGTATATTGACACTAATTTGGAGCAATTCCACTTACCTTAGCTCTGTAGGACGACGGTTCGCCAGCCGAATTTCACGAAACTAACTCCACGGGAATACTCCCTGCAACTTAATACTTCACTACCCAAGATTGATTCGAGTTTGGACCGTGTTTAATAGCGTAAACGGATGAACTTTTATGTTGAACCCTCGTTCTCCCCTATTCTGGTCATGTTCTGGAAATAAAATTGTGTGAAATAAAGTTAAAAACCGAAGTGGGGCTTTATATACTTGGACCTGAACCCCCCACCCCGCTCTGTGGCACGCTGGCCATCACGGAGGGGAAGCCTCTGTGACACGCTGCCTGTCGCAGTGGGGCTTTGCCCGAGTTCCTCTTTAAGTTGCATTTGTCGAATGTGATTTATAAGTCACATTTGCCTTGCGATGCTCAAACTTGGCGCTTGTCCGGTCTTCCCCCGGGCCTTTTCCTAGCATGTATGGCATTCTAAAACTATTAACCAACATACAAATAGGCCATCTAAATGTCAAGAATTTACAGGGTGTAACATATTATATAGTATAATTTCAAAACTGGTATAAAGATATTAATTTGAAATAGTATACTAAATATCTAATTTTAAATCTATATAATTATGTGTATCGTGAGTTTATTTTTAATAAATATTATTGTATTCCAACTTAATATAGAAAATAAATAATATAAATGAAATAATGTACTGAAGAAATAATAAAAAAAATTATATATAAATATCATATTTTTTCATTTTCCTAAATAAAAATGAACATATGAGCTATATAATTACCAAAAAAAATTATAGATAAAAGCTCAATAAAAAATATAAATAAAATAATTTTTCTTAAAGAAAAAATAAATTTTTTGGTTATATATAACTATATATTTTACTATATATTTGGATTATAAAATTAACAAAAAGATAACTTATAGTTAAAAACACTGCATAAGACAATTAAAATGATTATTTGTTTTTAGTTATATAGCAAAGATGGGAAATAATGCATTAAAGAAAAAAAGAAAGAAAGAGTAAGATTAAATGAAAAGTGGGGTTCATGGAGAAAGATTCAATTATTGTTGACTAATGTACTTAATAGATTTGGCATTACTGCTTGTCACGACCCAAATGGTCGTAATTGGCACCGACACTAACCCCCCGGTAGATCAACCAACAATTTCAAATAACTATCCGTCGTCAATCATACAAGAAGGACTAACAGAGAAATAAAATTAAATGAACTATCCGCAATTTGTAATAACCAACAAAATCTACAAAAAAAAAAACAATCTTTCCCAAAAGCCGAAATTCATTGCACTTTGACGTCTAGCTACAAGTTTAAGAGTTTATAACTAAAGAGAAATAAAAATTGCAATGTCCGGAAGAGGGACATCTTCTCAAGGGGAGTAATCAATCCATTCCGCGCCGCTCACCTTTCAGAGAAACTATTGCTGACTGAAGGTGGAGATGAGAAGAGCTTCCTAGATCGTATTCTGCATTCAGAAAAAAAGTGCAGGAGTAAGGTCTATACAAACACGATACTGGTAGGCATCATCGGCTGACCTTATATAACAACATACAATCAAGGAATAATGTACAACCAATCACAATATCAAACATAAAAACAACAACGTATCATGTACACTGGCTCTGGACATATGAAAACCGTCCTGCTCACTGGATTGGACCTTTCGCTATAGCAGTGTCACACCTCACCTTGGGAGGCATAACTAGCACCTAATGCCACCCTAGAATTTAAGCTGACCTGGCTGGATAGATACACTTCTGATGCATTTCAACAGCATATTTCAAGAAAACAAACAGTTATATCTCAGCTCAAAATATAGCCTCAGGCCGACAAGGCCGCAATATAAACCTGCGCAAAAAAATAGCTAACCCAACAGTTACAATAACAATATCATCCTATAAGAGCCGACAAGACCACCATGTTGTCTAAACCATAACAAAAGGTAGCAGTCGCATAATACATATATATAAGTCAGCAAGGTTGCTAACAGATAACACAACTAGGCCCCATGTGGCCACTAGCGTATATCTGACTAAGAACAGTAGTCTGCAAGCCTCTAAGAATGAAATATTGGTCTGGACAGGGACCGGGCCTACCTAAAAATTATGCATCAAAAGACAAGAAAACCTATAGTATCAGGCAACTCCGAAAGAAAGGAGTCAATCAATCTGCTGGATCTGAACAACTACTAAGGAGGTCTCGAAACCTGTCTGCCTGAACCTGCAGGCAAGTATGCAGCACCCCACGCATGTGCGTCAGTACAATACGTACCGAATATATAAGGCAGAAAAATGATACCTGAATAAAAGCTTATAAGGAACTGCAAGTAATAATAATAAGGGCCGAAGTTAACCAGAATGATTTCACAATCATAATTAAATTTAGTAAGTAAATATACAAACAAGAACCTAACCTGACCCCCATAAGCTTGGAATGTACCAGCAGCACAGAATTAACCTACCTAGGCCCCCATAAGCCCAGAAAGTGCAAGAAATCTATATACTCCTCCTATCTGTATCACTGTAGACTTGTAGGCAAACTATAACTATGGTATAACCAATTTATGGAACTGTGATCGAGTCTTCTAGGCTCCTGCGACTGTGTTTGAGCCATCTAATCTCCTATAATTGTATCTGAGCCTTCTGTGCTCCTATAACTGTATCCTGAGCACATAAGGCTCTATGAGGGTCAATGATACCAACTCAGGCATAGGGGAAGCTGGTATAGGTACCTGACTTCAAATGGCTCTGTAAGCCTTAGAATCGTCGCTCGTGACTTCATATTGCTCTGTGAGCATAATATATCCCCATAGGCACTTTATGATTATATATGCTCCTTGAGCAGCCTGTATAGCATCTGCTAGGCCTAACTTATATACTACACATCGCTTAGTAATACATAGCCCATCAAGTCTAACACAATCACTACTCTCCCTAAAACATTCTATGTAGCAGCCGACAGGCACATTCCATGTGCCCACAGCTGACCAAATGGTCATGGCAATAATTACAAAATCAGTCGGCTTAGAAAGAAAAAGGAGAGGTCTGGGGTGACCTAGGCGATAATCTAAAGGTCATACTAATACAATGGTAGTTCATAAGTGAACAACAAGGTCGTAGGCGACCAATTATATGGTTTCCTCGCTTAGACCGACTACAGGATGCTAACAAATGGATATGATTCTAAGTAGTCAGCTACAATATGCTATAGGAAGCCTCTACAATTATTAGCCTGAAGGTATTGCTGTGATACTAAGGTTCTAATCCCCTAGGAGTCAACTTGGACTATCTAGACAACATATAGCTCCTATGAGCAATCTGTAGCCCTGTAGGAAGGTATATCTGGACTTTAGCCCTTCTAGGAAACCTATTTGTGGGCATCTGTATATGTATCGAAAGGTGTTGGCCCCACGTCTAACTGCTAACAAGGTCCCTACTTAGGGTATCATATGGTCTATCCAATTACAACAGCTAGGGTGGTTTCCTGGGCGACCTATACGATAAGCTATAAGTCGTGTGAGGCCAAACAATCACTAGCAATAGGTAATTTTCCCTACCAAGCTACCACCCTATTCATTAGTTAACCCTAGTGCCACTGACTCAAAGGTAAGGCCGCTCTACCATAATTCTAATCCTGTAGGCGTTAAGATACGCCAATGACCTGTAGGTGAGGTTCACAGTATATATAGGCATCAAACAGAAAGTTATATTGCCAAGCTGCGCCTTATGCTACCCAACCTAACAAGGTACACTCAACAGCTAATTACATACCTCTAAGGCCTTGGTACGGCAACAAGACATCATTAACCCCTCCAGATAGTAAATAAGTGAAAAGGGAAATCTGTATGACGTTTCTAGTGATAGTCAAACTGAATATACTCTTATCGACAAGGGATGCTATGTTACGACCTCAATTCATCTCATAGCAGCTAACCACAACATGTATAATCATAAGATACTACATAGGTACAAGTCGTGTCAACTATACAATGAGAATACTTACCGAAACAGATTAGCCTTAACATACCACAATAGTCGAATTCTGCTCAATCAATCCTGCTTCGATCAAGAACTCGTAATCCCTCTAAATCATAGCTCTCACATCAAGGGAGTAAGGCTGTTCTTAACTAAAGAATGCAGCCAGCAACCTTATTCATAAATCACAATGACCACAAGTCATAATCCGTCCAATTCGGCTAAAAGCTTATGAATTCTAGAGAATTTAGAAGGTAGAAAAACTTACTTAGCACTTGTAGACGTTTGAGACTTAATTAAAAGTGATTTCTATGACTTCCACTCGGCGGGACTCCATCAAACTGGGCCAATTTGAAAGATCCAACTCTGTAGATATGTTCTTCATAGGTCCAGGAGTCATTACCCAAGAAGAATTTGCAATTAGATGAGGTTTGATAGCGTAATTTAGCTTTTAAATGATGAAAACCTCGTGCAAAAATCGCCCTAGGCCGAGCTCTCAATCGGGGAAATGTTTGAATGAATTAATATCTCACTTAAAACATATATATAGGGGGTGGTGGAGGGAGGTCCACGGCATGCCTCTCCTTGCGTCGGGATAGAGGTGCGACGCGCCGGCCCTTGCGCCAACTCGCCTGCACGCTGCGCGGCCCTGTGTTCCAACACGCACACGGATCCCTATCGACGTGCGTCTACGCGCAACTCTTCAACTGACCTGCTATCATTTGACATCTGAGGCGAATTCTTCTCAGGCAACTTTAATTCCTTACTATTTCACTTCTGGGCAAGATAAGAACAAAAATTTAGCCCGAGGAACTTATATTCTCACTAAGCCCATCGGTACTCATTCATAGGGCATTTCATATGCATTAAGTGCGCATGTAAAAGCAAATCAACCAAAAACTATTTCTAAGATGTTTTTGTTCAATGAAGAAAGTATTAGAACAAAACTAAAAAAGAACTACTAGATTATATTAAACTTTTAAAAATATGATCATTTATAAGTTTAAAAATTATAATTTTCTTCTAATTTCTTGTATTGTCACACTAACACATATTTTTAATATTATTTATGCTATTTTTAAAAAATATATTTTTATTAATATGAGGGACACGCGTGAGGCGCGTTTGCTAAGACTAATATGCATTAAGTGTGTATATTTGTATGTACATGGATGTGTGTATATACATATGTTTCACCTCTTTCTTATTCTCTATTGTCAATATAAATAGAGAGAATACATAAAGTCCCCCTGAACTTACAACTTAATTTTAAAGAGACACTTCAACCTTGCGGGGTTCTATTAGCCCTGCAACCAATTTCAACTGAAATAAATGTTACATCTTGTAAGTTCTTATCGTTTAACCGATGCGTGCGTACGTATGTTGAGATTTTTGAGGCACGACGCACATGAAAAAGGACTCGGGAGATTAGTATACGAGCACGGTATTGAGTGGGTAGGAAGTCGGGGCTGGAGGCTAGGTGCACTGGGTGTCAGGCCGCGTTGCCAGCCCGACGCCATGGCCAGTGCGTCGTGCCCCTGGCCTGGCGCGACGCCCCCCCTACCACTGCCTCAAAAACTATATGAAGCTCCTTCATGTGTGATTAATTCATTTTCAACGTTTCCCTCGGTAGAAGAGTGACCATGAGCGATGATTTCATCCGTTTTTCGTCAAATTACACCGCTAAACTTTGTCCAAACACAAATTCATCTTGGATAACGAGTTCCAGACCTACGAGGAATATCCCTGCAGAGTTATTTCTTGAAAATTCGCTCGGAGTACTGAAACCCCGTCGAGTAAAAATTGTAGAAATCACTTCTACTTGAGTCTTAAGCGGCTACAAGTGATAGGTAAGAATTTCTACCTTCTAAACTCTTGGAAATTTGTGAGTTTTTGGCCGAATTGAACGAAGTGGAGTTGTAGTTAATATTATTAAAAGATATCACTATTTGTCGAGTCCTAGTACTGAAAATAGACTTATTCTCTCAGCATAAGGACTGCAATTTGGTGGAATTACCCGCTACAGGTTGGAACTATTTGGATGAACGAGAATCGACATTCGAGGTATATTAAGGCTAACCTCTTCGGTAAGTTATTCCTGTCATATAGTAATACGACCTATGTCCTTGTAAGTAAGTTGTAAGCATGTATATTATGACTAGATGTTATACATAGTTCTGAGATTAAAGTTGATTATTTCAGTTGGGACTGACCCCACCTAATATAGCCTTCCGTCGACCAATCTCACGGTTGCTATCTGTGTCATCGCCTACGAGGCTATAGATCGCTCAGAGGAGCTATATGATGTCTGACATTCAGCCCTATAAGTTCATATTACAGTCCATCCACGAATGTACTTCTCTTATGCCATAACAGCAACACTGACCCTCTGTCGAGACTTGTATGCCCAAGGTGCAGTCACAGAAGCCCATAGGGCTTAGACAAAGCTACAGGAACCCAGCAGGCTCAGTTGTAGACCCAGTGGCCAGGTAGGTTGGCTATAGTTACCTGTTGATTCATATTTACTATACAAGGGATATATAGATTGAAATGTACTTTCAAGGGTTTATGAGGGTGTTGACACCCAATTTTGACCGACCTGCGCCTTAATATGCTGCTTATATATGTATATAGTTATTTTTATTTTTACGCAAATATTTGACTTGTTTTTATATTTTTTTAAAATATTTTATTATCATAATGTTGTGAAAATTCTTTCAAGTTACACATATTGACTTATATTAACTTAAAGTTTTGATATTAAATAATTATGTTGTATATAATGTATTTCGTTTTAATATGCGCCCTTATTTTGAAATATATTCTTTACTTAATAATTTATTACCTAATTTTACTAGATTTTATAAATTTATTTGACTAATAATATTACTCAAATTTATAAATTATTTATGTAAATAATATGATTTTTATAATACTTGATAACTTAATTTTATTTTCTAGTTATTAAATTGTTTATAAATATAATAATTTAGTTATATGATATTTACGTAAGTATGCTTAAATTTAGGATTTTATTTATTAATAATAATATTTATATGATTTTTCTATAATTTAAACTATTTTATTATCTATTTATTAAATTATCTACAAGTGTAGTATATTGATTAATTTAATAGCAGCTAAATTCAATTTCATTCATTTATTCAAATTATAGCCGCTTTTATTCAATTTCATTTCAATTTTGGCCACTTTCTATTCAATTTATGCCAATTTTAGCCAATTTATGTCAATTTCGGCCTATTTTATTAGATTTGACCCATTTTTTTTAAATTCAATCCAAACTCAATTACCCGCGACCCGCATGCGACCCATGGATTTTACCCATAAACCGACCCATTTTCCTTAAAATTGATCTTAGCCGTTCATTTGATTTGATCCAACGGTTGATAATTAAAACCTATTTCTTTCCTATTTCTATTACCTACACACCCCAACCCCAAAACATTTTTCATTTTCTCCCACTCCCTAACCCTAGCCGCCTCACCTCCTCTCTACCACACTCCTCCCCCTTCTTCTTCTCCCTCTCCATTTCTCTCCCTCGCCGGCGTCGCACTACCGTCGCTGCACCTCCCATCAAACCCAGCCAGCCGTCCCTATCTCCTCTTTGTCTTCTCTGATGAAAACCGTCGCCAACTTCATCTCCGTCGACCACCACCAACCAAAACCATCGCCGGAAAACCAAAAACAACCGCCGAACACCATAAGAGCCGTACCCCCACAGCCATGCCTCCATAATCTCCGGCGAAATCATACTCGACCCACCGCCGGACCTCCCTCCTCTTTCTTTTCTCTCCACTGCCGGCGACGGCAGTGGCAGCACCACCACTTTGACCGTAATACCACCGATCCGGACAGATCTACGATCTGGCCGAAAATTTTATTTATTCTTTATTATTATTTACTGTTTATTTATTTATTTATTTATTTTAATTTATGTATATATGTATATAAATAATATATCTATAAATAATATATATATATATATATATATATATATATATATATATATATATATATATATATTATTGTTCTGCCTTTTGTTTCATTTATATATACAATAAGCATATGTTAATTATTTAATCATACAGATGACTAATATGCTTGTTCATGAATTTTGTTTAATCTGACTGAATATGTTGGGAAAGAAAAATGAGTATCTTTAGAATATATGTTTAGTCGTTTATCTTGCCGTCAAATTAGAACTTTAGTATTATTTGCTCTAGTGTTTCTATGTTTACTTGAAAGTTAGAAAATTATAAATATATATAGAAGCTGGTGTAATGGAATCTTGTTATTGTCTTGGCAGATATTCAGTCAATTAAGAAATTAATTAGCATGGTAAACGAGTAGTTTAATTTTAATCCGCATAATAAGAATAATTGTGTATATGAATAACTGATAGCAAGTGCTTTATCTAATTCATTTTTCTTCCCTGGCTAGCATGTGACTTTGATTTTGGAAAAAATAATTTACGTTAATTCCTCTTATATTTAATTTCTGAAATGTACACCCTTTACGATAACATAATATTTTATTCATTTGTTGCCTTTCTTAACCGTAATTATTGCTAACTTATTTAGCGTTTTTCTCTATATGAATGCCTTATTTAATATTTAATGACTAAGTTTTGTTTATTCTCATAGTATGTTAATATAGTAAATAAAGGTTTGTTGATGGATCTTGATTCCTGATCTTCGTTAATTAAAAAATAAATAAATTAAAAAAAAGTAAAATAAAATAAAATTCTGACTTATTTTATTCTCATCCCTTAATTAAATTATTGTAAATTCTGATATGATTTGTCCTTTATTTGATTTATTATTTATTTATTTGTTTGAGGTAAATATTTCATTTAGTTTCAGTTTTTTACTAATTAAGGGAAAAGATTGGTGTGATTGATAATCTCTTTCCTTCACTAATCTAGTACTTATTTGGTCGTTTCATTTAGTCTGATTGACTGATTTCATCTGTTTGTTTAAAGAAAACATTCTTCACTGTTTGACTTTTCCAATTATTCCTTCTTGCCCGTTTCTTAATTTGAGCATGTGTTTATATATGTTAATTTTACATTAAGTTGATTTTGCTAATTTATGCCCCTCTGTTAATTGATCTAGAATGTAAATATTTGTGGTAAGGTTTAAGCTGATTTTTAGGATGGATTTTTGTTCCTGATTTGATTTGATTCATTTTAATTAGCTCTGTTAATTAAGGAAAATTTCCTAAGTACCATGTAAATAATTGCTCCCCTTCCTTAACCAATATTGATTTTCGTATAATGGTGCATTTTAAATTGATTTAATTATGCTGTAATTTATTTTTAATTAAGGAAATGTCTTTCAATTAATGATTTAAATATTCTCCTTCCATATACCCTGAGAGAATCGTTTGTTTGTCTCCTATAAAAGCCCCCTTTTCTTTTCATTTTTGGGGGGGGGGGGGGGGGGAACGGACAGAGAGATAAAAATTTATTTATTTATTTTATAATATTGCTCTGCTCCTTAAAATTATTTATCCTTCCTCCACCTCAACACAAGCACTGCTCGGAATCGTTAAGATTCTTGTGATCTTGATGTGTTGAGGACCGGGTATCAGTCAAGGTGATTTATTAATTTTAATCCGTTAATTTCTGTTCGATTTCGGCATTTGCCGGTTAGTTTGTTTATTTTTTTAATATGACATTTGCATCATCGTTAATTTCTCTTTGATTGCTTTTTCTCTTATCATAATTATACGTTTAATATTCTTTGACATAATTTTACTAAATACGTGGTTGAGACTATGAGATAATTGTTTCGTATCTATTATTGTACTAACTTATAAGCAGGTATCATCTCATTCATCGAAGCGTCGCTCGGGATCAAAGGACTATGGATTTATTTATTCATTTATTCCTTTTTAATATTTGTATTTATTTGTTATTTTTGTAATAATTGTAAAAGACTATAATAGTAGTGGAAAAGGGGTTTATGGGGGGCGGGGTTTAGTCTGCTCTTACTATTGCATAAAATAATATCATATAGAAAGCACGTTTATAGGATTAACACAAATATAGATATAGAAATCACGTCCATAAGAATTTAATTAGTTTATTGTATGCTCGTTAGATAACATGTCAATAGGGATATTAATGTTTAAAAATCATGCCTATAGGATCAAATTTGGATTCATTAGCTTACCTAATAGCATTACATTATATGCCAGTTATTTAACTGTGACAAATTTTTCTCACTAGATATTATGTATGTAGGATCCGTCGTAAGAAATATCATGCCTATAGAGATCACCATTGCGTATTTAATAAAGAGGCCTATTTGAAACCCCCTTGATGTTAATTGTTTGTTTGAATTTTACTTACTTGTTTGACATTAATCTCTTTTAACAAAGCCTAGGAATTTTAGATCCTAAAATCCCATTTAGTAGTCCATCGCCTCTTGGACATTAGGATTGGGACGGGTAGGCACTTGTTAGGGCGTTAGTCTTTTCCATTTAGACTACTTAGGCTTAATAATAATTAAAATAATTAGGAGGGTAGACGGGAGATGATGAAACAGACAGGCTATTGCTGACTTCTCGTATGAAGCATATCAGCTTTGTAAATACAAAGCAATCTATTACTCCCATTTTTTCTAACTTCATTTTTTAAAGAAGCTTTCAACGATTTTAAAATTCCTTTTTATTATGTTGAAATATTGATATATTTTCATTAAAAAAAAATTTTGTTAAAAATATATATAATATATACATATACATGATTTTCTTAAAAAAATGCATTTTTTCTCAGGTTATATATATATATATATATATTATTCTTTTCATAATATCCTGATTTAAAAAAATAGAATAGATGGGAGTAATACCGTATTGGGCCCATTTTCAGCCTTGTCAAAACCTGATCCCACTCTTAGTTTTTGCTTTTATAATTTGCTGATTTAGTATTTGTGTTAGTATTTATTTAGGCCTAATAATTTAGCAACCTTAATTGATCACTTAGTTAAAATCTCCCATTTAATGAGTACGGCCGGGAACCACATTTGTGGACCTCGAAAGGTGCCTAACACCTTCCTTTTGAGGTAATTAAAGCCCTTACCCGACTCTGGTTACTTAGGTAAAAAATTAGCTTAGAACGGTGCCCTAACGCACCTTAAATTCGTTAGGTGGCGACTCTTCTTTTCAACCCTTAAGAGACGTCAATGTTGGGTCCCGCTTTTCCGCGAGGGAAAAATGGGGCGCGACAGAATGACGACTCTGCTGGGGATTTTTAGGTTTTAAACCATTACGTGTTCATTAAGTGGGGTAACTGTTCAATTTGAAATTTTTAGTTTCACTTATTTCTGTTTATATTTATGATTTTTTGTCATGATGTTTCTAACGGTTTCTTCTTGTTTTTCTTTTGTTGTTTATTATTTTTGAATTGTAATTCATAAATTGTTGCATTTTTTAACTGTTATACCGCTCATATTCCCCCACTTGGGAATTTCACACTTTTCACACACAATAACGGTTGCGTGGTTTCACGGCCGTTCACTAGTTTAAAACACCTCGAGGATTGTTTGTGATTTGGTCGATCAGCGGTGCGTCGACGGTCATAAACTTCCTCACTCTCGAGTTGTCCGCTCGAGGGAACCGTGTCATACCCACTCATACTCCTAGAACTTGACCATGTACGCCTTTAGTAAGGCATGTACATATCTTCAAACTTAGAAAAAATCGCGACGTCCATGGCACGTCAAGATTAAATAGAAAAACTTGCCCCAAGTCCAAAGAGATTTGCAATCTCAAAAAGGACATCATTATATCTTTTGCATTTTTTATTTGGGAAATCAATATGTCTAAATGTTGACTATTTGCTCCTTAGGTTGAAACTAACTTTTTCCTTATGCAGGTTGATCCATTCCATAATCAAAGAAGTGACCGAAAATGGAAGGGCATTTCCATTTGGATCATAGACTTATATTTTTTTTTGTAATCTTCATTTTCTCATAATATCTTGTTATCTAAATGAAGAAATTTATTTATTTATTTGTATGTATTTGGAATAGTAATGGAGCAAATAGAATGATACGTTATAACATATCTGATTTCCAAAAATACGTTAGGCCTACCTCTGGCACAAAAGAGGTCCCCAAATTAGGAAAACGTATAAACGTGTTTAATTTTTTATTTACCATGTGAAATATATTTAATGTGTTTATTTCATCGACTACATGTCATGCTTCAATTTTTCTGTTTATTATTTATCTTGGTTCCCTTCCTAAAATCATGCTTCTATCAAGCCTCGCGTCACTTTCATAAGTTTTCCTCCGGCATCCTATCATGCCTCATATCCTCGAAACAATCTTAGTCATGCCTATTCGCTTCCTCAAAAATCATATACAATATTCTCATAACGCTATAGCAGCTCCTTCAAATCAAGCTATACCGCAAAGATCGCCCGTCATATTTCATTATTTATCTCCTACAGTTACATCCAACATGTCTCACGCTCCAAAAGATCATATCCTAAAACCCAGTTATATTAAGACTGCTCCGGTCACCCATCACTTAGGAGATGCGAACTACGTCTGACCTGATTCCTTTTGGATACGTAGGCAGCCCATTTTGGGTTCGGTCTCAATCAAATAAATTTTCTTTCTCCTCATATCCCAATCAAATAGCCTCCTCCACTTGCACTCCAAAGACCACTTTTTGTTTCAAAATTCATTGATTCAACAATCTCGCAAGCCCGCAAGACCCCGAGCAAGTTCATACGAGCAGTGTACTCTTTTGGGTGAATCTATAATCCAATTGAAAGACCAGATTCAAGCATTGATTGATGCCAAGGTGATCCACCCGAGTTAAACTTAATGCCCAAAGTTATCCTCAACTCGATCTATTCTTTATTCTAAAACCCTTCGTTCCTTGTATTTTGAACTACGTCGGACCTGATTCCCGTTTAAGAGGGATACGTAGGCGCCCTTATGGGGGTTCGGTCTATATCTCAATAAAATTTCCTTTCTCCTTTCCTTTTCCAACTGGGGCAGAATTTTTGAGAGGACCTCAAAAATTCACAACTTTACATCATTCGCAACAGAAGTCTACACTGGGGCAGAATTTTTGAGAGGACCTCAAAAATTCAATAAATCAAGCGTTTCTGCGTAACTGGGGCAGAATTTTTGAGGGGACCTCAAAAATTCACAACTTTGAGTCATCTGCAAAAGGAGTCTTTGTATCTTCTACACTGGGGCAGAAATTTCGAGAAGGATCTCAAAATTTCATCAAGACTCAGCCAAACCAAAGAGTTGATTCCCAAAGAGAATATCTATGGAAAGACGTGACTTCCATTCTGATCATCAAGCTCATGAGATCGGGATAACAACGGACGAATAAAGGCACAAATCAGCCTTTTCCATTTTAATCTGATGATTTTTTTTCTTTTGAGCACAGGATGCCACAGGTACCAAATTTGCAATCATGCTATGCATCATCTGGATTCATTATCAACTACAGCGTTGAGCTCCGAGAAGTTTGTCCACTAACGGGGTTAAGCGCTACCATCTTAGTAAGTTCCTCAAAGCTAAACGCTTTTTATTTGAAACTAAGTATCAATATGTTGATTATTAAGGGCTAAGCACTGTCCTAGGGTTAAGCACTACCCTAAAAATTTATTCCAAGGGCTAAGCATTGTCCTAGGGTTAAGTATTACCCTAAATTTTCTTCCAATGGCTAAGCATTGTCCTAGGGTTAAGCATTACCCTAAATTTTATTTTTCAAGGACTAAGCACTGTCCTAGGGTTAAGCACTACCCTAAATTTTATTTTTTAAGGGCTAAGCATTGTCCTAGGGTTAAGCACTACCCTAAAATTTTATTTCAAGGGCTAAGCACTGTCCTAGGGTTAAGCACTACCCTAAATTTTATTTCCAAGGGCTAAGCACTGTCCTAGGGTTAAGCTTTACCCTAAAATTTTCATTCCAAGAGCTAAGCATTGTCCTAGGGTTAAGCATTACCCTAAAATTTTCTTTTAAGGACTAATCATTGTCCTACGGGTTAAGCACTACCCTCTGATCTTAAAGGCTAAACATTGTCGCCTAAATTTTGATTTGATTAAGTGCTAATTGTTAGCTACTTCATGTTTATTGACTAATCATTTATCCAGTTTTTGAAGCTTGCAGGCTACTGTTGCGTTCTTCTCATGTTATTGGATTGAATGACTATCATGTCATTTTCAAGCTCTCATGCTCTTTGTTATCCCTATGCTACTTTTAACATATTATCATCGTGCTACTCTCAGTCTTGTGATTTTAGATGAGTCAAGCTTTACCCCCCAAGCTTTTAAGGGTTAAGCATAATTCTAATATTTCACGTTGTTTGGGTAAAGCACTACCCTGCCAAAATTATCTGAGCCACGATTTTTCTCGAAGCCTATACGTTGTGTTAGTTACCTCTGCCCATCACTATTTATTTATTTTTCCACTTTTGAGCCTATATTCGCATTTTAAGCCCGTGATATACATCTGGTATGTGTTTGAGCCCGTGATATTTATTTGTATACATCTGAGCGCAGATATATATTCATGTATGCATTTGAGCCCTGATATGCATTTGAGCCCGGATTTACTTTCATGTATGCATTTGAGCCCTGATATGCATTTGAGCCCAGATTTACTTTTACGTATGCATTTGAGCCCGAATATATAGTTTATATATGCATTTGAGCCCTTGATATATATTTGCATATGCATTCTGAGCCCGTAATATACACTTTGCATATGCATTTGAGCCCTTGATATATATATTTGCATATGCATTCTGAGCCCATAATATACACTTTGCATATGCATTTGAGCCCTTGATATATATTTGCATATGTATTCTGAGCCCGAATATACAATTTATATATGCATTTGAGCCCTTGATATATATTTGCATATGCATTTTGAGCCCGTGATATACGCTTTATATTTGCATTTGAGCCCTTGATATATATTTGCATATGCATTTTGAGCCCGTGATATACACTTTATATATGCATTTGAGCCCTTGATATATATTTGCATATGCATTTTGAGCCCGTGATATACACTTTATATATGCATTTGAGCCCTTGATATATATTTGCATATGCATTTTGAGCCAGTGATATACACTTTATATATGCATTTGAGCCCTTGATATATATTTGCATATGCATTTTGAGCCCCTGATATATATTTGCATATGCATTTTGAGCCCGTGATATACGCTTTATATATGCATTTGAGCCCTTGATATACATTTTACATATGCATTCAAGCCCGAATATACATTTTACATATGCATTCGAGCCCTTCATACAAATTTATATATGCATTTGAGCCCTTATACACATTTTATATATTCATTTGAGCCCATGATATATATTTGCATATGCATCTGAGCCCTTGATATATATTTGCATATGCATTTTGAGCCCGTGATATACACTTTATGCATATGCATCCTGAGCCCTTGATATACATTTTACATATGCATTTAAGCCCAGATATACATTTTACATATGCATTTGCGCCTGAATATACATTTATATATACATTTGAGCCCGAGATATACACTTTATATATGCATTTGAGCCCTTGATATATATTTGCATATGCATTTGAGCCCTTGATATACATTTGCATATGCATTCTGAGCCCTTGATATACATTTTACATATGCATTTGAGCCCGAATATACAGTTTATATATGCATTTGAGCCCTTGATATATTTGCATATGCATTTTGAGCCCGTGATATACACTTTATATATGCATTTGAGCCCTTGATATATATTTGCATATGCATCTTGAGCCCTTGATATGTATTTGCATATGCATTTTGAGCCCGTGATATACACTTTATATTTGCATTTTAAGCCCGTTTATGCATTTGAGCCCGTTATTCGAATTCGAGCCCTGATATACATTCGAGCCCTTGATGTACACTTATATATGTATTTTGAGCCCTAGATAAACATTTATACATGCATTCAAGCCCGATTATGCATTTCAAGCCCGTTTATGCATTCCAAGCCCGTTGTTGCATTCTAAGCCCCGTGATTTATTTACATTGAGCCCGAATAAACTAGAGCTCTTATTTGAATTAATTGAGGCTTCCGAGTAATTTACTTTCTTGAATAAGCATTTCTTCCACTCATCCGAAGGCATCATAGTCTAAAGGCATCGTTTCATGGCCTGTGGACATCATTTCATAGCCTGAGGATTTACTTTACAACTTATCATGCTCCGAAGGCGTCATAGTCTAATGGCGTCATTTTTCATGGCCTGCAGACATCATGTCATGGCCTAAGGAATTTTACTTTTCAGTTTATCATGCCCTAAGGCGTCATAGTCTAAAGGCGTCATTTTTCATGGCCTGCGGACATCATTTCATGGCCTAGGAAATTTATTTTCTGCTTATCATGCTCCTAAGGCGTCATAGTCTAAAGGCGTCATTTTTTCATGGCCTGCGGACATCATTTCATGGCCTAAGGAATTTATTTTGCGTATCATGGCCCAAGACATCATGGTTTAGAGACATCATCTATTATCTCTAAACAAGCTTTCATTGTCTAAAGGGAACTTGCATCATGTTTAAATTTTCAGCATCTGTTTATGAAAATATTTGATGCGCATGCTTTAGTTATTCACGCGAGCTTTGAAGAAATCACGAACTACGAACGATAGTGCCTCCCTACTATTTTCTTTTGAACTGTATTTCTTACCTGGTTATTATCATAATGCATCCCAAATCATGACGATTCGTGCTACATATCCTTATTCAAGCCTCGTGTTATAAATTTTTAGGGATCTTGTTCGTCCCTAAATCCAGAACTACACGCGGCCTGATTCTCGTGAAACCCGAGATATGTAGGCGACTTGAAACTGAAGTCTCGGTTGCGATATCTTCATGACTTTATTTCCTTTTATTTGGCCGCCCCGAATTTTTTTTGCTTCGGTCGGACAAAATTGGCTACTAAGTCAACGTTCTTTGCTCGACAATTCATTCTTCATTCCCGAGCAAAGAAGGGGCAGCTGTTGACACCCAATTTTGACCGACCTGCGCCTTAATATGCTGCTTATATATGTATATAGTTATTTTTATTTTTACGCAAATATTTGACTTGTTTTTATATTTTTTTAAAATATTTTATTATCATAATGTTGTGAAAATTCTTTCAAGTTACACATATTGACTTATATTAACTTAAAGTTTTGATATTAAATAATTATGTTGTATATAATGTATTTCGTTTTAATATGCACCCTTATTTTGAAAGATATTCTTTACTTAATAATTTATTACCTAATTTTACTAGATTTTACAAATTTATTTGACTAATAATATTACTCAAATTTATAAATTATTTATGTAAATAATATGATTTTTATAATACTTGATAACTTAATTTTATTTTCTAGTTATTAAATTATTTATAAATATAATAATTTAGTTATATGATATTTACGTAAGTATGCTTAAATTTAGGATTTTATTTATTAATAATAATATTTATATGATTTTTCTATAATTTAAACTATTTTATTATCTATTTATTAAATTATCTACAAGTGTAGTATATTGATTAATTTAATAGCAGCTAAATTCAATTTCATTCATTTATTCAAATTATAGCCACTTTTATTCAATTTCATTTCAATTTTGGCCACTTTCTATTCAATTTATGCCAATTTTAGCCAATTTATGTCAATTTCGGCCTATTTTATCAGATTTGACCCATTTTTTTTAAATTCAATCCAAACTCAATTACCCGCGACCCGCATGCGACCCATGGATTTTACCCATAAACCGACCCATTTTCCTTAAAATTGATCTTAGCCGTTCATTTGATTTGATCCAACGGTTGATAATTAAAACCTATTTCTTTCCTATTTCTATTACCTACACACCCCAACCCCAAAACATTTTTCATTTTCTCCCACTCCCTAACCCTAGCCGCCTCACCTCCTCTCTACCACACTCCTCCCCCTTCTTCTTCCCCCTCTCCATTTCTCTCCCTCACCGGCGTCGCACTACCGTCGCTGCACCTCCCAACAAACCCAGCCAGCCGTCCCTATCTCCTCTTTGTCTTCTCCGACGAAAACCGTCGCCAACTTCATCTCCGTCGACCACCACCAACCAAAACCATCGCCGGAAAACCAAAAACAACCGCCGAACACCATAAGAGCCGCACCCCCACAGCCATGCCTCCATAATCTCCGGCGAAATCATACTCGACCCACCGCCGGACCTCCCTCCTCTTTCTTTTCTCTCCACTGCCGGCGACGGCAGTGGCAGCACCACCACTTTGACCGTAATACCACCGATCCGGACAGATCTGCGATCTGGCCAAAAATTTTATTTATTCTTTATTATTATTTACTGTTTATTTATTTATTTATTTATTTTAATTTATGTATATATGTATATAATAAATATATCTATAAATAATATATATTATTGTTTTGCCTTTTGTTTCATTTATATATACAATAAACATCTGTTAATTATTTAATCATACAGATGACTAATATGCTTGTTCATGAATTTTGTTTAATCTGACTGAATATGTTGGGAAAGAAAAATGAGTATCTTTAGAATATATGTTTAGTCGTTTATCTTGCCGTCAAATTAGAACTTTAGTATTATTTGCTCTAGTGTTTCTATGTTTACTTGAAAGTTAGAAAATTATAAATATATATAGAAGCTGGTGTAATGGAATCTTGTTATTGTCTTGGTAGATATTCAGTCAATTAAGAAATTAATTAGCATGGTAAACGAGTAGTTTAATTTTAATCCGCATAATAAGAATAATTATGTATATGAATAACTGATAGCAAGTGCTTTATCTAATTCATTTTTCTTCCCTGGCTAGCATGTGACTTTGATTTTGGAAAAAATAATTTACGTTAATTCCTCTTATATTTAATTTCTGAAATGTACACCCTTTACGATAACATAATATTTTATTCATTTGTTGCCTTTCTTAACCGTAATTATTGCTAACTTATTTAGCGTTTTTCTCTATATGAATGCCTTATTTAATATTTAATGACTAAGTTTTGTTTATTCTCATAGTATGTTAATATAGTAAATAAAGGTTTGTTGATGGATCTTGATTCCTGATCTTCGTTAATTAAAAAATAAATAAATTAAAAAAAAGTAAAATAAAATAAAATTCTGACTTATTTTATTCTCATCCCTTAATTAAATTATTGTAAATTCTGATATGATTTGTCCTTTATTTGATTTATTATTTATTTATTTGTTTGAGGTAAATATTTCATTTAGTTTCAGTTTTTTACTAATTAAGGGAAAAGATTGGTGTGATTGATAATCTCTTTCCTTCACTAATCTAGTACTTATTTGGTCGTTTCATTTAGTCTGATTGACTGATTTCATCTGTTTGTTTAAAGAAAACATTCTTCACTGTTTGACTTTTCCAATTATTCCTTCTTGCCCGTTTCTTAATTTGAGCATGTGTTTATATATGTTAATTTTACATTAAGTTGATTTTGCTAATTTATGCCCCTCTGTTAATTGATCTAGAATGTAAATATTTGTGGTAAGGTTTAAGCTGATTTTTAGGATGGATTTTTGTTCCTGATTTGATTTGATTCATTTTAATTAGCTCTGTTAATTAAGGAAAATTTCCTAAGTACCATGTAAATAATTGCTCCCCTTCCTTAACCAATATTGATTTTCGTATAATGGTGCATTTTAAATTGATTTAATTATGCTGTGATTTATTTTTAATTAAGGAAATGTCTTTCAATTAATGATTTAAATATTCTCCTTCCATTTACCCTGAGAGAATCGTTTGTTTGTCTCCTATAAAAGCCCCCTTTTCTTTTCATTTTGGGGGGGGGGGGGGGGGGGAACGGACAGAGAGATAAAAATCTATTTATTTATTTTATAATATTGCTCTGCTCCTTAAAATTCTTTATCCTTCCTCCACCTCAACACAAGCACTGCTCGGAATCGTTAAGATTCTTGTGATCTTGATGTGTTGAGGACCGGGTATCAGTCAAGGTGATTTATTAATTTTAATCCGTTAATTTCTGTTCGATTTCGGCATTTGCCGGTTAGTTTGTTTATTTTTTTAATATGACATTTGCATCATCGTTAATTTCTCTTTGATTGCTCTTTCTCTTATCATAATTATACGTTTAATATTCTTTGACATAATTTTACTAAATACGTGGTTGAGACTATGAGATTATTGTTTCGTATCTATTATTGTACTAACTTGTAAGCAGCTATCATCTCATTCATCGAAGCGTCGCTCGGGATCAAAGGACTATGGATTTATTTATTCATTTATTCTTTTTTAATATTTGTATTTATTTGTTATTTTTGTAATAATTGTAAAAGACCATAATAGTAGTGGAAAAGGGGTTTATGGGGGGCGGGGTTTAGTCTGCTCTTACTATTGCATAAAATAATATCATATAGAAAGCACGTTTATAGGATTAACACAAATATAGATATAGAAATCACGTCCATAAGAATTTAATTAGTTTATTCTATGCTCGTTAGATAACATGTCAATAGGGATATTAATGTTTAAAAGTCATGCCTATAGGATCAAATTTGGATTCATTAGCTTACCTAATAGCATTACATTATATGCCAGTTATTTAACTGTGACAAATTTTTCTCACTAGATATTATGTATGTAGGATCCGTCGTAAGAAATATCATGCCTATAGAGATCACCATTGCGTATTTAATAAAGAGGCCTATTTGAAACCCCCTTGTTGTTAATTGTTTGTTTGAATTTTACTTACTTGTTTGACATTAATCTCTTTTAACAAAGCCTAGGAATTTTAGATCCTAAAATCCCATTTAGTAGTCCATCGCCTCTTGGACATTAGGATTGGGACGGGTAGGCACTTGTTAAGGCGTTAGTCTTTTCCATTTAGACTACTTAGGCTTAATAACAATTAAAATAATTAGGAGGGTAGACGGGAGATGATGAAACAGACAGGCTATTGCTGACTTCTCGTATGAAGCATATCAGCTTTGTAAATACAAAGTAATCTATTACTCCCATTTTTTCTAACTTCATTTTTTAAAGAAGCTTTCAACGATTTTAAAATTCCTTTTTATTATGTTGAAATATTGATATATTTTCATTAAAAAAATTTTTTGTTAAAAATATATATAATATATACATATACATGATTTTCTTAAAAAAAATGCATTTTTTCTCAGGTTATATATATATATATATATATATATATATATATATTATTCTTTTCATAATATCCTGATTTAAAAAAATAGAATAGATGGGAGTAATACCGTATTGGGCTCATTTTCAGCCTTGTCAAAACCTGATCCCACTCTTAGTTTTTGCTTTATAATTTGCTGATTTAGTATTTGTGTTAGTATTTATTTAGGCCTAATAATTTAGCAACCTTAATTGATCACTTAGTTAAAATCTCCCATTTAATGAGTACGGCCGGGAACCACATTTGTGGACCTCGAAAGGTGCCTAACACCTTCCTTTTGAGGTAATTAAAGCCCTTACCCGACTCTGGTTACTTAGGTGAAAAATTAGCTTAGAACGGTGCCCTAACGCACCTTAAATTCGTTAGGTGGCGACTCTTCTTTTCAACCCTTAAGAGACGTCAATGTTGGGTCCCGCTTTTCCGCGAGGGAAAAATGGGGCGCGACAGAGGGCCCCGATAGATTATTTTGTGCTGATTGTACCTTCCAGGCTTATGTAAGCCAGGTAAGGTTCTTGTTTGTATACTTACTTGTTAGCTATACTTCAGGTTGTGAAGCTATTCAAGTTACAACTCTTATCCTTTCTATTGATTACTTTCAACTCCTTTATCAGCTCTATTCAATCATTTTCATTACTGCCTTACATATTCAATACATATTATACTGACACTCATCTATGGGGCACTGGATAGTTGCCTGCAGGTGCGGATAGACGTGGTTCAGGACCTCCTTAGCTGTTATCCAGGGTTAGCAGTTCAGTCAGCTCCTTTTCTCCAGAGTTGTTAGTCAGAAAGGTTTTCCCTTTTGTTGTACAATTTTTGGGTAGGTGGGGGCCCTATCCTGACCACTATTCCACTCTTAGAGGCTTACGGACTATAGTTTCAGTTGTAGGTTGTTGTTGGCCGTGTTGGGCCTCTGTATGTTATATTTTGCGTGTTATACATGTGGGGCCTAGTGTAGCTTTTAGTTAGGAGCCTTGTCGGCTATAGTATGAATATGACTTCCTGCTTTCCTTTTGTTATGACTAGATAGCATGGTGGTCTTGTCGGCATGCATAGGATCCCTTTATTGTTATGTTGGTTGGGGTAGCTGTTTTGTTTTGTAGGTTTGTTGTGTGGCCTTGTCGGCCCAAGGCTGTGTTTATAGCCGAGATATAGCTATTTATTTTCTTGATTTTGAGTTGTTGGCAGGCACTAGAGGTGCATATATCTAGCTAGGTCAACCCAGGTCCCAGTGTGGCATTAGGTGCCTGTCATGCCCCCCAAGGTGGGGCGTGACAAACTTGGCATCAGAGCAACTTCGTATCCTAGGGAATCTGCAAGTCGTGTCTAGTAAAGTCTTTTCTATGGATGTGTTGTGCACCACATTCTATAGGCAGGAGGTTACGAGGCATGATATTATGGTTACCCTCCTTCGTTCTCTAATCGTGCTAGAGCTATGTTGTATAGGGTTGAATCTCTAAGCCTACATTATTCTACTTATCTAAAGAGAAAATGTTCACACATGACAGACTACGACTGGTCAGGAATTAGATACCGCTGCAGGAGAAGGCACTAGCAGAGTGCCACCGCTAGAGCTATCCTGACCTGAGGGCGAGAGGAGACATCATCTCGATCTCCCTGTCATTCTCCGTCACATAAGGAGTCCCCCAGGACAGCAGATACGGTAGCACCACCTTCAGTAATCCTTATACCATCAGATCAGGAGGTTAGGAGCGTGGTTTATATGTTGGCTCAGATGATGGCCGCTTAACACCAGCCAATGGCACCAGTTGTCACTGAATCTACTGGAGGGCCCGTCAGTTCAAGGGTTCGAGAGTTTCTGCCCCTGAGTCCTCCGCAGTTTACCAGGACAAACCGCGAAGAGGATCCCCAGGACTTTTTGGATCAATTGCAAAGGATATTTAGGGTGATGCATGCTACGGGCACAAATTCAGTCGATTTGGTAGTATTTTGGCTACGGGACATAGCGGTGTTGTGGTATGAGAGTTGGGAGAGGCCCCGAGGTAGAGATGTACCCCCTCCGACTTGGTCCAGTTTTTTAGAGGCCTTCATAGATCACTATTTGCCTTAAGAGATCTGATAGGCCCTGGTGGATCAGTTCTACATCTAGAGCAGGGCAGAATGAGTGTTCGGAAGTACACACTGAGGTTTGACTCCCTGGCCAGATATGCGCCAGCTTTTGTTGATACTATGACAACTAGGATAGATCGGTTTATAATGGGGCTTCAAACGGAATACGCTGAGGCCTATATTACAGCTACTTTACGCGAGGACATGGATATTACGTGCATTAAAGCTTTTGCTCAGAACATAGAGGGAATCAGGCAACGCCAGTATGAGGCTGAGAGCGTGAGTCGGGAGCAGCACCAAAGGGCTAGACCTGCTGATATTCAGGCAAAGTTTCAGGGGGGGGGGCACAGACCTCGGTTTCTAGGTAGGCCACCTAGACCTTTGCCTCTGCAGTAATAGGGCAACAAGGTATATCGTTGTGGATAGTCAAGTCCCGGTGAGAGTTCACGAGCGTCAGGCTCGCAGCAGCAAAGAGGTTGAAATCAGAGTAGGCTTGTTACACCACATTGTAACATTTGCAATCGATGGCATTTTAGGAGGTTTAGATACGACTCTATTTCTTGTTGAACTTGTGGGAAAGAGGGTCATATATGAGGGATTGTCCGTCCAGAGATTAGAGTGCCCGAGACTAGCAGAATCGGTCTTCAGTAGGATCACATGTTCCAGCACCTTCGGCAGGGCATAGACCCTTAGCTCTAGCCGGCAGAGGAAGAGGTAGATCAGGGTCTTCCATTTTATGGAAGTGGATCGGATTGCACTTACGCCTTACTAGGGAGACAGGAGTCAGAGTCGTCACTAGATGTTGTGATAAGTATGCTGGGTGCTTGCTCTCACCCGGTTTATGCTTTAATAGATCCAGGTTCTACCTTATCTTATGTTACTCTGTTAGTGGCATGAAAGTTTAGTATAACACCAGAGTTTCTTCAGTGACCATTCTCGATGTCTACACCCATTGGTGACTCTATTATTGCTGAGAGAATTTACCAGAGTTGTAAAGTAGAGATTGCCGGTCGGACCTTAGCCGATTTAGTGGAGCTAGAAATGATTGATTTTGATATAATTATGGGAATGGATTGGCTAGTGTCATGTTATGCCAATGTGGAGTGTTTCACCAAGACTGTCCGATTTCACTTTCCAGGGAAGGTAGTGCGAGAATGGAAAAGAAATGCAGCTACACCAAAAGGTAGGTTCATATCCTATCTTTGGGCGAGGAAGTTAATAGTGAAGGTCTCTATTTACCAATTGTTAGAGTTCGAGATATACAGGAAGAATCCCCGACTCTTAAGTCCATTCCTATGGTTAGTAAGTTTCTGAATGTGTTTCTAGACGAGCTTCCTGGTGTTCTCGCAGAGCGGGAGATCAATTTCTCTATCGACCTGCCACCAAGTACGCAACCTATATCCATCACTCTATACCGAATGGCTCCTGCTGAGCTGAAGAAATTGAAAGAACAGTTGAAAGATCTTCTAGAAAAAGTCTTTATCAGGTCTAGTGCTTTGCCATGGGGTACGCCAGTTTTATTTTTGAGAGAGAAAGATGGCTCCCTACGAATGTGTATAGATTATCGGCAGTTGAATAAAGTTACTATTAAGAATAAGTATCCTCTTTTGAGGATAGATGATTTATTTGATTAGCTGTAGGGGGCAAAGTATTTCTCCAAAATTGAATTAAGGTCCGGGTACCATCAAGTGCGAGTTGGGGAGAAAGATATTTCGAAGACAGCCTTTAGGACGAGGTATGGTCATTTCGAATTCTTGGTCATGTCCTTCAGATTGACGAATGCCCTAGTAGTATTTATGGATTTGATGAACATCATCTTTAGGCCATATCTAGATATGTTTGTGATAGTGTTTATTGATGGTATTCTAGTATATTCCCGCTTAGAAGATGAACACAGAGATCATTTGAATAGTACTCCAGATCCTCAAAGATCGCTAGTTATATGCGAAGTTCTCAAAATGTGAGTTCTGGTTGAATTTTGTAGCTTTGTTGGGCCATATTGTGTTAGATGCAAGTATCCAGGTTGACTCACAAAAAATCGAGGCGGTAAAGACATGGCCCAGACCCACGACTCCAATTCGAGGTTAGTAGCTTCCTAGGGTTAGCTGGGTATTACAGAAGGTTCGTGGAAGGATTTTCTGCCTTATCAGCACCATTAACAAGATTGACGCAGAAGGCAACTAAATTCCACTGGACCAAGGCTTGTGAGCAGAGTTTCCAGGAGCTGAAAAATAGATTGACATCTACACCAATATTAGCCTTACCAGAAGGCTCAAAGGGTTATTCCGTATATTGTGATGCTTCAGGCATTGGATTAGGGTGTTTTTATGCAACATGGCACGGTGATTGCCTATGATTCGAGATAGTTAAAAAAGCATGAAAAGAACTACCCCACCCATGGTTTAGAGTTAGATGTTGTGGTCCATGTTTTGAAAATATGGAGTCATTACTTATATGGTGTTCTTTAATATATCTTTACGGATCACAAAAGCCTCCAGTATATCTTTACGTAGAAAGAGTTGAATTTGCGGCAGCGTCATTGGCTAGAGTTGTTGAAAGACTATGATGTGAGCATCTTATATCATCTTGGGAAATCTAATATTGTATTTGATTACCTTAGCCACAGAACCATGGGCAGCCTAGCATATTTGAGGCCAGAACAATGGGAACTGGCTCGAGAACTGCACCCGTTAGACAATTTAGCAATCCAGGTAGTGGATTCAGAAGGTAGCAGAGTCATAATTCATAATACAGGAGTATCATCTCTAGTTGTAGAGGTGAAGGAGCGGTAGTACGAGGACCCTAGCCTAGTGCAACTTAGGGACAAGGTTCAGCAAGGTGAACTATCGGCCTTTGAGTTAATAGGAGAAGGGGTATTGAGATTCAGAGGTCGACTCTGTGTGCAAGATGTAGCGGGGGATTCACCAGCAAATTATGCCATAGGTACATTATTCTTTTTACTCTCTTCACCCAAGTTCGACGAAGATGTACCATGATATAAAGGAGATATACTGGTGGCCTAGAATGAAGAAAGATATAGCTGAGTTTGTAGCACAGTTTCCTAATTGCCAGCAGGTAAAAGCTGAACATCAGAAACCTGATGGACTAAATCAGGAGATAGTTGTACCTATGTGGAAATGGGAAAAAATTAATATGGACCTTGTGACAGGGTTACCTCGCACCAAGCGTAAATTCGACTCCATTTGGGACATTGTCGACAGGTTAACAAAGTCAACCCACTTCTTGCAAGTTCGGACTATATTTTCAGCCAAAGATTATGCTGAGTTATACATTAAGGAAATAGTCCGACTGCATGGCATCCCAACAACAATTATTTCTGATAGAGGGGCAAGTTTACAGCTAGATTTTGGAAATTGTTTCAGAAAGGTTTGGGGATACAAGTTAATATGAGTACAACTTTTCACCCCCAGATAGACGGTCAGGAAGAGAGCACCATTCAGACGCTCGAGGACATGCTACGATCATGTGTTCTAGACTTTGGAGGGAGTTGGGATGAGCACCTACCTCTTACTGAATTTGCGTACAATAACAGTTATCATTTGGCTATTCAGATGGCACCTTATGAGGCTTTATATGGGCGGAAATGTAGGTCCCCAAGGATGGTTTGAAATAGGGGAATTAGGATTGATCGGACCTGATGTGATCCATTAGTCAGAAGAAAAGGTGAAACTTATCAGGGAACGTTGCTAACAGCTCAGAGTCATCAGAAGTCCTATTCTGATGTATGGTGTAGAGACTTGGAGTTTGATATTAATGATAAGGTATTTATTAAGGTTACATATTCGATACATATTATACTGACACTCATCTATGGGGCACTGCATAGTTTCCTGCAGGTGGGGATAGACGTGGTTCAGGACCTCCTTAGCTGTTATCCAGGGTTAGCAGTTCAGTCAGCTCCTTTTCTCTGGAGTTGTTAGTCAGAAAGATTTGCTCTTTTGTTGTACAGCTTTTGGGTAGGTCGGGGCTCTGTCCTGATTACTATTCTACTCTTAGAGGCTTGCAGACCATAGTTTCAGTTATAGATTGTTACTGGCCGTATGGAGCCTATGTATGCTATATTTTGCGTGTTGATTGTGTGGGGCCTAGTGTAGCTTTTAGTTAGCAGCCTTGTAGGCTATAATATAAATATGACTGCTTGTTTTCCTTTTGTTATGACTAGACAGCATGATGGTCTTGTCGGCCTGCATAGGATCCCTTTATTGTTATGTTGGTTGAGTTAGTTGTTTTCTTTTACAAGTTTGTTATGTGGACTTGTCGGCCCGACGCTGTGTTTATAGCCAAGATATAGCTGTTTGTTTTCTTGATTTTGAGTTGCTGGCAGACACTAGAGGTGTATATGCCCAACCAGGCCAGCCCAGGTTCCAGTGTGGTATTAGTTGCTAGTTATGCACCCCAAGGTGGGGTGTGACATGTCCTTTTTGACCCATTTTCACACCTAATGCATTCTCAAAGACTGAA
The DNA here is from genome assembly GCA_035772735.1 of Datura wrightii. Taxonomy (NCBI): domain Eukaryota; kingdom Viridiplantae; phylum Streptophyta; class Magnoliopsida; order Solanales; family Solanaceae; genus Datura; species Datura wrightii. The sequence goes on along the minus strand of JASDFA010000016.1, from coordinate 60,294,415 downwards.
GGGAAAGATGTAATTGTTGTCTGGAAAGTTTGAGTGTTCCCAAGGACCCTTCGGATCCTATCCATCTAATATTTCAAGAGATTGTGTTAATCATCAGAAACATCTGGGGATAGGTCTGTTTGGTCTAAGAATTGTGTGAGCAACGCCCAAGATTCTATATTAAAGCCCCTTCCGGTATTTAAGTTGTTCCTAGGGAAAAGGTTGTTGAAATAAATAACATTATGTTTGATAGTACGATGGTCTCCATCATTTTCTTCCCCATAGTTTTGATCTCTGGTAATCTCATAATCTGATTTAAGGGAAATAATGTCCTCCTTTATGCATTCCATGAACATATCAGTATCTACATTAAGGCTATCCATATTGTTCCAGAGGTTAATTTGATCAAGGTGGTTGTAGGTTCCTATACTCCTTTGTGCTTTATCTGGGGGATCAGGATCAAGCACTACTTCATATTCCCTTACCAGTTCACACTCCTTTTGTATGAGAGGAACTCCCGGCTCATTTATCTGGATTTCAATATTGTTTAGTCTATCGACAGAATTTATCAAAGTTTCCTTAATGTTGATATTTAGTATTTCTTCTAAAGTATTGCCTTTGATAAAATAAAATTCTCTATTAGTATACTTTTTTTTTATATTTCTCTTTTCAGTTTTACATCACATGGTATGACCACTTCGTCTTTGAATTTTCTCTTCTGATCTGTTAGGCTTTTATGTTCTTCTTGGTTGATGTTGACCAAGTTCACTGGTTCACTTTACAGTTGAATATCAACATTTTTTAGATCGGGTTGAGTTATGTTTCTTGGTCATTTCACTTTCATATTTTCATAGTGTTTGATAGTTTTCATAGCCTTCTTATTATTTTGGTTTTTGTCCCATCTAGTAATCTCCCTGATGTGTTGTGACCGGGCTTTTTGCACTAATTGAGTCCATGTAGCTTTGAGTTCTTAGTTTATCTTCATTTCCGCAGATTCTTCATTGCTTTGAAGTTGGTTAAGTCGGTTGCTAGCTTTCACATTGTAGCTATTGTTAGGGGTATTAGTTTTCTCCTGATGTTCTTCCTATATTGTGGGTTCCTGCATATCTCTTGTTTCTTTCAACATTATTCCAACTTTCTTCATTCTATTTTTTAAGAGTTTACAACTCCCATTTGGTCCGTCATGGAGCTAACTAGTTTGTTAGGGATAAGAGTTTGTTGGTTGTTGGCTAATTTCTTATTAGAAGTAGGGTTTGAGGTGATTTTTTTCTTAAAGTTCTTCTGATTGCGGGTGTTGGGCTTGTGATACTTTCTGAATACTCTGAGTGTTTCTCCCCCATAACCGCATTGGGTGATTCGGGCTGAAGAAATTCACAGTTCGCATTGCAATGCCTATGAATTTCACAATGGAAATTAAAAAAGGGAATGACTTCATATTCAATATTTTAATAAATACCTGCATATTTCCAATAGGATTTCTAATTTCTACTGAGATTTCATGGATCAGAGGTTTGGTAAGGTTGATTTTCACTCTCAACTTGGCTGTTGTGAGCCTGATTTAGAAAGAGTAGCTTTCTCTATTACTATGGGAGTGCCAATAAAAAAGTGTCCCATTTATAAAAATTCCAAGGAAGATCAGGAAGATTTATCCAAACAAGGGCTAGAGAGGTTTCTTGATCTGGTTTAAAACAAGTAGTCCACTTTTGAATTTCATATTGTTATCAAAAGAGAAGTGAACAAATTTTTTTAAATAGTTGGTATCAAATTCCTCCTCATTCTCCATATCTTTAAAAACATATTTTAAGTCCTTTACTCCAATTTTAACTAGTCATTTTAGGGGGATAATTTTGGAGAACTCAGCTCTAATTTTCTCAATAATAGGACAAGTTTTACTAAATTTATCGATGATTTTCCATTTGTAAGTGTTTGCGAGAAGCTCATATTCCTTCTTAGTTAAAAACACTATTGTCTTGCTATCCACAATCTCATGTTTTTTAGAGGTGAGCTTAAACTTTTCTTTTTATGGAGCGTTGGGATTGAGGGCAAGGGTTGTAACATAGATAGCATCATCTTTCTTTATAACTAAGTCTTTTACCGAATTGCGTAAAGGAGTTTGGGAATTGTTCGGGTGTTGACTGTTCTTTCTTTGGTCAGGAGGATCTGAAGGTTTAAGAATAGGGGGATCAAATATATCAATGGAGAGACTCATCAGTCATCTTCTAGTCGTTTCAGGCTAAAATATAGTCGTTGTAGGTGGTGAGGATAAGAAGAGAGATTTTTTTGTGAACACGATTATTAAGAGATATAGTTATTTTAGTGTCATATTTTGTTAATTACTTAATACTAGTTAATTTAACAGCACTTTGCGTGGATTAATTAGATTTTTAGAGTTAAATTTTTGTAAAGTTTTCAAATATTGCACATTTTAACTTATTATATTATTCACTCTTAATTTCATATATGTATTTTTCTATGAGTTTTTGTCACTTAAGTATTTTCAGTCTTCTAAAATGCTTGATTTTTATATAATATACTGTAAGTGAAATGACAATTTTATTTTTCTGTAAAAGAAGGTAGAGAATGAATAAAAATTTAAAAAAAAACTTAATTTCTTTCCGTGCATATTTTTAACAAACTTTAAAACTCAATTATTATTTTTATATATATTTAATACAAATCTAATTATGTGAATCTCATATGCATTTTTTTATCTTATTTTATTCTCTCTTTTTCTCTCTTTAATATCTTTCTTTTCTTTGTTTTCCTCTCCTTACTTCCTTATTTGTTTGTTTTCCTTAAAAATATCAAATTTCATGTTTTTCTTCTTCTACTAACTCCCTAATAAAGATAAGTAATTAAAATATAATGTAAATCTCAATATAAAGTATAATAACATACTAAATATCACACACAAACATGCATGCTATATATGAAATATAAATAAGTACAAATATCATTATGTATTAATTACTCAATTTGATTAAAAAATATAAAAGAATCTTCAGTTGGAATATGAAAAGATTAAACAGTTTAATTGAAAAATAAATTATTAGCAATATGAAAATTAAGAACCAACACAATATTATATATTGATTTTGTAATTTTTTCCATCAAACTTAACAAATTTTCTTAAAATCTTTATATTAATTCAATGTCTATATGTTTTTATTGATGGTCATTTTTTTCTTTTAAAAAAAGAAATAGTTTTACTATAATTTTTGATTCTTTTCATTACTATTTATCGCCAAAATAATTATTAAAATATATGGTGTAGTTTTATTTATCTTTCCTATAATTTCAATATTATTCATACATAATATTAATTGATCTTAAATGATTTAAAACTTCTAAGATTTTAAGAATGAAATGGGAAAGACAAGAATTATTGTTCATAATATCATTTTTTTTAATTCTAAAGCTTGAAATTCAAATTTAAGAGAATTGTAGAAATTAAGATAAAGACAACAAAATGAAAAAGTAAAACTACTTCTACATTTTTGACAAATTAAATTTCATTGTCATAATTCATTTATGAAATATTCAAATGCTTCCACTTATTAGAAAATTTTATAAAATTTTTTTGATTCACTCTTTTATTCTCTTGACCATCTCTATTTTTTTTCTCATTTGATAAATATAATATACCAAATTCAAAGTATTAGAATATCATAAATTAAAGAGACAAAGAGTTGAAAATTCTTATTGAAAATTAAATAACAACAATAATAATAATCAGTATTATTATAAAAAAGTTTTTTGATTACCACTTTATCTCGAGAATCTCCATATTCATTAGCATGGAGGAAAATTTGATATCTCAAAAAACATGAAGAAAAAACCAAAAAAAAGAGAGAGAGAGAGAGAGAGGGAGAGAGAGAAAGAAAAAACAATTAAGAAAAAGAAGAAAGAAGATGAAAATGAGCATACAACAACTCCATATATAATTGTTATTTATAAATTGATTAAGCCATAAGAATTAGGTAAAAGAGACTTGAGAAGACATATTATTAAGTAAAGAATGCAAATAGATTGAGGGTCTTTTTATAACTCATGAGATATAATTAGATATAATAAATATTATTATTTGAACTAATTAATGTTTACATAAATATGATAAATTCTTCGAGTCGGTTAAAGAAAAGCACCCGCAACTTGTTCCTTTTCCACACCCAAACACAGCAGAGTTTGTTAAAATTCTCTTTCTCTATATCCTAACTCTTACCAGAAGGTATAACCGTGACTACAATAAATTTTTTGACTTTTGTTGGTATTAATTAATAATCATCGATCGAAGATACCTTTGATATAATGTATAATTATTGAAAAGGGTCTTGAATTTAAATCTGTCAAAAGGTGTGGACAGATAAATGATTGGTCAAATAAAAATACACAATTCAGGCATACTGTCAGTGGGGTATAAATGGATTCTTGTGCAAAAGGTGAAATAAATAAAATCGTAAAATAGTATGACTTGTGCATTGTAGCATAAAGGTTTTTCGCAAATCCTGACGTTATTATATGAAGAGGTCCTCATGTGGTGGATGCAATTATTTTGAGGTTGCTCATAAGTCTGGCAATACATGAAAAACTTGATATGCGTATAATAAAATTATTTTCATGTTTAGATAGACAGTGAAGGATTTAAAAAGTTTTAAAGCGATTTTATTGAATACCCCGATGACTGTGAGATCGCTCAACATAAATAAAAATCAATTTCGATCTCATAAAAATGGTTAAAAAGTACAGTATCTTAGTACAATTGGTATACTTATATATCCTGTTGTTAATATCCATGAGATAATATTTTTATAATATGCAGGAAAAATATAATTTCACTTTTATTAGTAGAGATATGAGTGAATAAAATAGTGATATGAGTTTATTATTTCTAATCAATATTCTCAAAGGATTATTATGCAATGCAGGAAAGTTATTTAATTTTATATGAAGATGATGCAACATGCATAGTAAAACTAAAAGGAGGATTCATAAAAGAAAATAGAATGAAGCACATCTCACCAAAGTTTTTCTACACACGTGAGCTTTGAGCTCCAAAAGAATGGTGATATCAATATACAATAGATTCGTTTAAGTGACAATGTGGCTAATTTATTCACCAAATCTCTATCAACTACAACTTTCAAGAAGATGGTGCACAATATCGGGATCCAAAGATTCAAGAATGTTCTCATTAGGAGGAGTTAATACGGGTTGTACTCTTTTTCCTTGGGAGATTTTGTCCCACTGGATTTTCTTTATAAGATTTTTAATGAGGTACCGAAAATCATATTATTAGATATGTGTGCTCTTTTTCCTTTACTAGATTTTTTTCACTGATTTTTTTCTAGTAAGATTTTAACAAGGCTCAACATCTATCAAATGAACATCCAAGGGAGAGTGTTATAAATATATTATATTATGTGGATATTCATTGGACATGCCTGCAACTAGATAAACTTACGATTGGATGAGCTTGCAATCAGATAAGCACTTAATGTGTATTTGTATTATAGTAAATGTCTAAGTTAGGGTTAATCTTCCCCTATAAATAGTGGGGTTTTTCATTCATTATAATTCATCCCTTTAATCCCTCAAGAGAAATAATAATTATTCTCTCTTCTCTGTTTCTGTACAATATTCTTCCTCTTGTTTTATTATTTTATGACAATGTAATAAATATTATTATTTCAACTAATTAATGTTCACATAAATATGATAAATTCTTTGAGACGGTTAAAATAAAGCATCCGCAACTTGTTCCTTTTTCGCACCCAAACACAACAGAGTTTGTTAAAATTTCCTTTCTTTGTATCCTAACTCTTAACCAGAAGGTATGACCGTGACTATAATAAATTTAATGACTATTGTTGGTATTAATTAATAATCATTGACGATACCTTTTATACAATATAGCTCTCAATATTTTAAATATTGACAAGAATATTGAATTTAAATCTTTCAAAAGGTGTGGACAGTTAAATGATTGACCAAATAAAATTATGCAATTCAAGTATAATACCAGTGGGGTATAAATGGATTATTGTGGGAAAAGGTCAGATTATCGACATCATAATTGGTGTAGCAAGAAGATGCATTGGCTGAGAACATATCCATCACCCTTCCTCGGTCCGTCCCCATAGCAAGCTTCCTATTGGCTTCTCACCAAAGGTAAAATAAATAAAATCGTAAAGTAGTATGACTTGTGCCTTGTGGCATAAAGATTTTTCGCAAATCCTGACATTATTATATGAAGAGGTCTTTTTGTGGTGGATTTTTGAAGTTGCTCATAAGTCTGGCAATACATGAAAAACTTGATATGCATATAATGAAATTATTTTTATGTTTAGATAGGCAGTGAAGGATATATGAAAATTCTTGAAGGATTTAAAAAGTTTTAAAGCCATTTTATTGAATACCCTAATGGCTGTGAGAACTCCTAACATAAATAAAGATCAATTTCAATCTCATGAAAATGGTTAGAAAGTATAGTATTTTAGTACAATTGATGTACTTATATATCCTGCTATTACTATCCATGAGATAATATTTTTATAACATGCAAAAAAAATATAATATCACTTTTATTAGTAGAGATATGAATGAATGAAAATACTGATATGAGTTCATTGTTTCTAATCAATATTGTCAAAGGCTTATTATTTATGCAATACAAGAAAGTTATTTAACTTTATATGAAGATATGCATAGCAAAACTAAAAGGAGGATTCTAAAAGAAAATAGAACGAAATACATCTCACCAAAGTTTTACTACACGCATGAGCTTCAAAAGAATGGTGATATTGACGTACAATAGATTCGTTCAAGTGATAATGTGGCTGATTTATTTACCAAATCTCTACCAACTACAACTTTCAAGAAGATGGTGCACAATATCGGGATCCAAAGATTCAAGGATATTCTCATTAGGAGGAGTTAATACGTGTTGTACTCTTTTTTCCTTATGAGATTTTGTCCCACTGGATTTTCCTTGTAAATTGTTAATGAGGCACCCAGAATGTATATTATTAGACATGTGTACTCTTTTTCCTTCACTAGATATTTTTCCACCGGATTTTTTCTAGTAAGGTTTTAATGAGGCACATTATCTATCAAATGAACTCAAGGGGGAATGTTATAAATATATTATATTATGTGGATATTAATTGGATAAGCCTGCAACTAGATGAACTTACGATTGGATGAGCTTGCAATCAAATAGGCCTGTAATGTATATTTGTATTATAGTGAATGTCTAAGTTAGGGTTAATCTTCCATTTATAGGGGTTTTTCATTATAATTCATCCCTTTAATCCCTCAAGAGAAATAAGAATTATTCTCTCTTCTCTCTTTCTCTACAATATTCTTCCTCTTGCTTTATTATTTCATAACAATGTAATAAATATTATTATTTGAACTAATTAATATTTACATAAATATGATAAATTCTTCGAGTCGGTTAAAAAAAGTAATCCGCAACTTATTCCTTTTCTGCACCCAAACACAACAGATTTTGTTAAAATTCCCTTTCTCTGTATCCCAACTCTTAACCAGAAGGTATGACCGTGACTATAATAAATTTTATGACTGTTGTTAGTATTGATTAATACTGTTTCCTCTTGTGGTTATTTCATGTTATGCTAGAAAAAATTCTTTTTATTAGATGGTTTATTTATAAATATTGCTTTGTTTAGTCACAGGAAAGGATCGCGATTGCATTGTATTTGTAAAGATATTTTTGAAGGTATTTCCAAAACTAATGTTTATTCCAACTCTTGAAAAATTAAACGAGGTATAGATCGTCATAATTAATTGATAGGCAATTTGGTCATTTATTCTGAGTTATATTATTAGTTGCTACTTGGAAATCTTTGTTTGGCTTGTTTTTAACTATGATTATATTGTTAGTGGAAAGAAGACTTTAATTTGAAATAACTGGTGGATTTGGGATGAAACTTGTTATTGTGATAGAAAATTTTTTGATATGGTATTAATATACCCTAAATTCTCCAATATGAATATAAGAGACTGAAGCAGTGCGTGCGTGGACTTTGTGTTTAAAACTTGTTGAATTGGTTATGAGCTGACAATATCAGTTGCTTTTGCTTGGACCTCTAGAAGAAGGGGAAGAGGGTTGGGGCTAGGTATTTTAAGGGATGCTCATTCACTCCATTTTTATGCTACAATAATTGACTAATAATAAGCATTGAGAATAAATAAAAAATGATCAGTGTATTTTGGAGCATGAAAATGTGACTAAATAGGTCCTAGCCACTGTTCATTACGGAGTTCAATGGATTACGAAGTTTAATATGCTCTCTACACTTATATATTAATTAGTTATCGTGGAAGAAAATATTAAAATGGTGATTGAACATTTGGTTTTATTGAAAATATCAGATTGAAGTATGAGGTTTGAACGAATTTAAAACCTTGAAAGTTGTGATAGTTGTTGAAATTAAAAAATGTCAAATATTTTGGAATCAAGATGGAAAGGGTCTTATATAAACTTTGATGGAGGACCTCTCATTTTGTTCTTGGGTACACCTGCCAAATGTCAAATTCTCTCTGTTGGTTGTATTTTTTTTTTTTTTTTTTTTTTTGTAAATTTCTTGCATACACTACTGTAAATTTGTTATTTGGCTTTCATTTCGACCACCAATTTTTTTATCAGATGACTGCATAAAGTAGTTATTGTTTCTTTTAAATAGGTGTAAGAAATTATTGTTATTGATGTTGTTGTGAATATATATATATTTACTAAAGGTCTCCTATCATTGAAGATTTTTCTCTTTATTGAGATCCTAAACAATAGAAATATTAAATATTTTGATGTTAGTATCTCACATATATTCTTGTATGTTCTTCTCATATTGTACTGGGGAATAAAGCTATTTGCTACTCTCTTGCTAAGTCACAATCATATTGTAACCGTTTGGTTAATGATTTTCCTTAATGATTATATTGTTTGAATTTTACATTTACTTCCTGTATATTGTTCTTCCTTTGAAATTGGTGATATAATTATAGTATCATTACATTTTGGGAATGTTTTGATTTTTCTTTGGACTCGTTTATTTTCTATGAGAGTAGTTGCTTATTTCATATTATTTTCACATCAATTATGATATATATATATATATATAGCATTGTATTGCATAAAAAGTGTATATATAAAATGTATAGTAAATGTATATATAGTGTATAATATACATTTTCGATTGGTGCATTTTACATTAAAAAGGAGAAAATATAAAAATAAAAATAAAAATAAATATAATTTGACTAAATATCAATTGAAACTCTATAACCTAACTCCATATTAAATGTTTTGGCCTATAGGCCATTTGTGTACTTAACCTTAATTTTTACCCTTCAAATGAACTAGTCTTTAATTTTTGCTCTTAGAAATCAAATTTGTGTGTAGCGGGTGGCAATAAATTCTTTAAATGCGTGAGATATAACTTGTGAAATATTATGATGTGGAAATATAAACTTATATTGTGGGAAAAAATATTTATCCTGATAAGCAAATATTATAGATCAATACAAAATAGGGATGCAAATGACCATATTCAATTTCAAGATTTTGCACGAATTGCCGTTAAAAGTGATTGACCTTTAATATTTTTCCACCATATATATGGTCTTTACCCATGGAATGCATTTATGAGATTTTATGGATGAAAATATTCTTATTTATGTTATTCCTCTAGATGCTTATTTTTTTGTACTCTCTTTATTTGTCATTGCATTCTCTCTTTCACTTTCACTCTCTCTTTCTCTATCCCTATTTTTAATTTCATTTATTGATCAGCCATAACTCATTTTTTTTCGATTCTTTTGAATCTGTTTATTGTGAAATTTATATATTTTTCAGCATGTTTTACATTACTTAATTTATCAGTTCATCTATTTGATAATTTTTTTCCTTCATGTATAAGTTGTGTAATATTTCTATATTAAAATTATTCATATAGGGTTCATAGTCAATTTTTGGACATTTATTGCATGAAAAAAAAAAGTATGCCTCAAAGGCACAAGTCATGACATAAGATAGATGTGCAAGAAGTTTATTGGATGGAAAAAAATAAAATCATGCCCCAAAGACACAAGTCATGGCATAAGGCATAAGTGCAAAAAGTTTATTGGAAGGAAAAAAAATAAAATCATGCCCCAAAGACACAAGTCATGGCATAAGGCATAAGTGCAAAAAGTTTATTGGAAGGAAAAAAAATAAAATCATGCCCCAAAGACACAAGTCATGGCACAAGGTATAAGAAAAAAGTTCATTGAATGAAAAAAAAAATGAAATTATGCCCCAAAGACACAAGTAATGGCATAAGGCATAAGTTCAAAAAGTTTATTAGATGGAAAAAAATTGAAAATTATGCCCCAAAAGGCATAAGTCATGGCATAAGACATAAATGCGAAAAGTTTATTAGATGAAAAAAAAAATTATAACCCAAAGGCACAAGTCAAGTCATGGTATAAGACATAAATGCAAAAAGTTTATTCAATGAAAAATAAAATAAAATTATGCTCCTAAGGCACAAATCATGGAATAAGGCATAAGTGCAAAAAATTTATTAGATGGGAAAAAATGAAATTATGTCCCAAGGCACAAGTCATGACATAAGACATAAGTGCAAAAAGTTTATTGGATGGAAACAAAATGAAATTATGCCCAAAGGCACAAGTCATGGCATAAGACATAAATGCGAAAAATTTATTAGATAGAAAAAAAAATAAAATTATGCTCCAAAGACACAAGTCATGGCATAAGCCATAAGTGCAAAAAATTTATTGGATGGAAAAAAAAATAAAATTATGCTCCAAAGACATAAGTCATGACATAAGACATAAGTGCAAAAAGTTTATTGGATGGCAAAACACAACATCATGGGGTGCATAAGGCATAAGTGCGAAAAGTTTATTGGATGGAAAAAAATAAAATCGTGCCCCAAAGGCACAAGTCATGACATAAGGCATAAGTTATAAATGTAGAAAATTTATTGCATGGGGAAAAAAATGAAATTATTCCCCAAAAGCACAAGTCATGACATAAGTTATAAATCAGGAAGTTTATTGCATAAAAAAAAATGAAATCATGCCCCAAACGTATAAGTTATGTGTCATGACATAAGTTATAGGTGCAGATAGTTATGCATAGAAGAAACAGAAGATCTTAAACATAGGAACAATTTAAGTAGCAGAATTTATGCCTCAAGGCATAACTCATTCCCTGCGATTTTTTTTCTGTTAAGGATATTTTTAATCACTTTTTATTTATTTTAAAATATTAAAGAGCAAAAATTAAAGACCACATCAAAATAAGGGTATTTATGCGAATGACTCATTCATTTTTGCCCAATGGGCCTTAATATTACAAAGGCATAGAAACGCTTATTGGCCCATTTAGATACTTCTTAATAGAAAGAATTAGACGGAAAATCAACTTGGGGATGTAGCTCAAATGGTAGAGCGCTCGCTTTGCATGCGAGAGGCACGGGGTTCGATCCCCCGCATCTCCATCCAACCGCGTGTTTTTCACAGAATTATATTTCATTTGTCACCTTCGCTTATGTATGCCAAACTTAAGCTCTTTATTTGGGTGATAAGTCCATCCTTAATTAGGGCTTTTGGGAATGAAGTCTTTCTCAAGTAAAGATTGTTTTATCACTTAATTTTGAAAATTCTTAATGTGAATTTGAGTGAATCAAGCCTCAAATTGCATGTTAGGCATAGAGTAAACAAAAAGTTGGAAGTATTCTTCTATTCTAAATTAAACATTGTGGCCTGTGGGATTGAATAGTCTTTTTTAGCAAAGAGTGTTATTCTAAAATAAAATATTTTGATATGAACTCCAGTCAATTAAATTAGAAAGTAGATATAGAGACGCCGAGTGAGAAAAAATAAGAAGCGTAAGCTCTCCCCCTCCCCCGAGACAAGACACCTATGTAAGACCGGCATATCACATGGGGGGGGGGGGGTTAATTTGGTATGAGTTATTTGGTTTAGTGGGTTGGATTTAAAGGGAGGACGGGATAATTTAATTGATTTCGGACAATTGAACTCAATTTTGAGGAATAGGTAAATTAAGGGTATTTTTGACTTTTTTTCACTTTTTTTTCACATAACATCTCTAGTATATATTTATTTTCGTCTAATAAAGAAGGAATATCTTGCTAAATCAATTTAACAATGATCATTTAGGAGGAAATGAAGGCAAGGTGTTCAATTGTTTGAATTTGACATTAGTTTGTAGGAGCTACGAAAGACTCGTAGCATTTTCTGAAATTGCTTGTGAAGAAAGCAAATGAAAATGTTATAGAATTTGGTGCTTGTAAAAGTCTTAGTGAATTGTTATTTCACCAACCCAACAGATAGTAGAATTAGAGGAAAAGTACATTAGTTTGATAATATACCTTTTCGTGAGCGGTGGTGAAACTTATTCTTTTGACGAGTACCTGTCCTATACTTGAAAATGTTGTTTGGAATACCGACCGACCTTCTTTCCACTTTTTCAATATGACCAAAAATTCTAAAAATTAGATTAAACTTTGAAGGAATCTGCTGTTGGTTTCCAATTCATTTCCTGAATAGCCGTGGATCTGGAGCTGAAGTTTAAAGTATCAGTTGTTCTGCCATTTCTTAAATTTTAAAAAAAAATAGAATAGCTCGAGCTTGAATTTGAAAATTTGAAATCTGCGAGTTAGGGATCAGATAATTAATTATGTTCATTATCATTATTAAAGATAGACATTTATATAACTATAAATTATCATTAAAAATAAAACAAAAATTTAAATTTAAATTATTTTTAAATATGAAAAATGACATTTTTACAAATAAAAAAAATATCACATAGATAAAATATTAAAGAGCACGTAAAATATATTATAACATGCCGCTCCAAATTCACTTAGTTTGACTCTAGCTAAACCAAAACGTAAAAGCATTTGGAAAGATTGATAACAAATTATTATTATTTTTTAAAAGTGAATAACAATTAAGTAGAAAGATAAGCAAACAAAAAAGAACTAGTACCTAAAAATTGCCATAAAATATTTATAAGAACGATTGAGAAAATAAAAGCTAATCTCAAAATGATAATTATGTCAAATGAGATGGGATAGAAATTAGAGTATTAATCTTTGAAAGATAGTAAAAGTATTAATGGTACTTTTTCATTTGGTAATTCCTTACGCTTATGTATGACAAAGTTAAAGCTTCTTCCACCCCAGGCCCCCATTTACATTAAAATTGATCAATCCTATATTATTACGTAATAAATAAAATATTTAATAATTGTTTAAGTTAAGACTATTAAAAATAAAAATATTATAGAGCCAATAGATTAACGTCGGAGGTGTTTTGAAGCGGAAAGATAAACAGAGAATATTTTTATATCAAAATTCAATATATCAAAATTCAAAGTTCAAGAATAATTTAATTTTGACTCTTTTCCATCTTGTCTATTAAAAATAATTAATATTAAATGCAGAGGTTCAGTTTCATTTGAGATTTGAATTGCACGCTAACTAGTAAAGTCGGCATTCCCATATTGCAGAAAAAGTTGTACTATCAAATTTAGGCGCTTGTTCCCTAATACTAGTATGTTTGGTTGGTGAATAAGAAGTTTCTTTTATATGGAGTAGTAAGTTAGACTTACGAGGCACCAAATTCTATAACATTACAAAGTTTCAATTGCTTTCTTCATCAGCAATTTGAGTAACAAGCCTACTAAGATAATAAGATGGTGTAGTCATGAAGTGATGAGGTGTCTTAATTGTGGCTGCTAATTAATTCAAAGTAATGTCATAATCATGAAGAAAATAGAAGTAAGAACAATTGGATATTGAATACTTCTTTTCTTTTATTATTATGGTCATGTACATGAAATTATATATATAAAAAATAGTGAGTCCTATGCTGATTGCTAAGTTTAACAGTAATAGAATCTTATGCCTTCTATATAATGTATAATAAGTAGGAGAATTATATAACTAATTCTATGTCTATTATGTTTATTACCGTAATAGTTAGGAGAATTCAATTTTAATCAGGTTGTCTATCATCACGCCCCATACCCCATTCTGGCGCAACATGCCTTCAATACTACGGAATCACATAGGAAGAATCTTAGTTTCCTCATATTTATTACTTGATTCATTATGCATATGTAAATCAAGACAAAAATTAATTAAATAAAATAAAAAATATAAATGATGGAGATATTTGTCTCGTAGTTAAACATAGCAGTGTGCCACAATAATCCAAGCAATGGCAAAAGTAATTCCTATAATGCAACATCTATCTATGGAACTTTTACGAAAATAATAACTAACATGACATGCAATTTGAGAATCTAATAAAGCAACAAAACAAGTATGAAATCTCACGAGCAAGAATATGGGCTCGCCAATAGTGTATATGAATAAAAAGGATCCCCCCAGCCCCTAAGGAATGTGATCCTCTGGAACCTGCTCCTCTCCTATACTTAATATACCATAAAAAACAACAATAGTATGCCTGAATACTGGGTACTTAGTGTCTTGGGATAAGAGTTATCATCACAAAATAAAATAATTATAATAATAATAGGTAAACAATAACGATGAAACTAACTTGATTTCAATCTATCACGTTCAACAATCATGTAAGAAAAATTAATGCCAATTCAAATCACTTTACATCATCATACTTCTCAAGGCAAATACATAATATAAATTTCATCTCACTCATGGAAGTAATCAAAATCATACATCTCAAAATAAGGGTAATCCAAATAATCCCAAAATAGGGGTAATCCAAATAAGTCATCCTAAAATTTGGACAAATCAGAGTGTCCTCTCAAGGGGTAATTAAAGTGTCCCCCGAGGGATAATCCAAATAAATCTTTCAATCATGAAACATAAATCGAAAAATAATAAATCATAAGTCATGGTGTTATTGTTACACCCCGTAAGTTTCTTGGTCTAACCGACATGTGGGGGTGTTTGTCGAGAGTGTTTAGGGTACGACACATGCGGGAGAAGACTCGAAGGTGGGACGTGTGAGCGCGTTATAGAGAAAGTGGGTGAGAAGGAGACCGGGGCAGGCATTACGGATGTCGCACCACGCATCCCCATCACACACAGAGCGGCGTGCCGCACCCCTACTCCGACGCTATGGCAAGCGCACCACGGACCCTGCCACCACCTCCCTATATATATAAAGTTGTGAGTTGTATGTTTCATTTAAAACATTTCCCAACTAAGAGCTCGGCCTAGGGAGAATATTTCACGAAGTTTTTCATCAAATTAAAGTCAAATTAAGCTATCAAATCGCGTCTAATTACAAATTATTCTTGGGTAGTGAATTCTGAGCCTATGAAAGCATATCTACAGAGTTAAATCTTTGAAATTAGTCCAATTTGATGAATCCCTAGCGGGTAAAAATCATAGAAATCATCTTTATCTATGTCTAGTACGTCGACAAGTGATAGTAGGTATTTCTACCCTTCTAATCTATAAGAATTCATAAGTTTTTGCTGAATTGAATTCGTTTTGACTTATTCTCGTTGTGTTTTGTAGGTTGTGGTTGTTGGCCTAATTCTTGAATTAGAAATCCCTATTCCCTTGGCGTATGATCTAGGATATGGAAGGACTCCAAGTTCCTAATCGAAGCAGGAGCGATTGAGCAAAATTCGGCAATTGAGATATGTTTGATCTTGGGTAGAATTATATGCCCAAGTGATACTCAAATGCTTCATTTCGTCTTTGTTATCTATCATTATTTGTGCATTCTCATGTGATTTGTAGTTAAAATGTGAATTTATACTAACCAACATGATTAGTGTTATTTTGCAGGTAAAATGGAATTTTGGGAACCTAAGATACATGTTGGTAAAAATCGGGAATGGACTTGGAAGCAAGGAGTGGACAAGGTCAAGGAAGAGCAGCAAAAATAAGGGCTCCGCGATGGAGCCGTGTCACGCTGCCATCGTAGAGGCATTCTGCCTCGGGTGATTTAATTTTGGCCATTTCCAATGAAGCCTCGCGTTACCTCCGTGATCCGGAGGCAATGCCATGCGATGCAAGCCTGGCACATTGAGTACAAGTACCTGGGACATCAATTTCCAGTGTAGGTGCGCGATAGCACCGTGGCACGTTGGCCAGGCTCCACGAGCAGGCCGTGGCACGCCAAGGTGAAAATTCTGAGGAGCCAAATTCCAGAGAGGGTCCGCGATACCCCCATGGCACGGAGGGAGTGCTCCACGATACACTCCGTGCCACGTTGCTTGTTATTTCGGGAAAAATTTCCACTAGTATAAATAGCACACTTAGTTTTATTTTAAACATTCTGACTTGGTTGAGCAAGAACGTGGGTTACAGGCAGTTGAGGAGACGAAAATTCTAGGGTTCTTCTCTATCTCTTTCTCTTTTATCTCAATTGTTTGTATGATTTATACTTATTTGATGATGTTTAATCCACAAATGAGTGGCTAAATTCACTTCTTGCTGAGGTTAAGAACAATTGTAGTGGAATGTAATTATTGATCATTTTAGTTTTCATCTTTTCTTCAATGGTTGTTCTATCAATTCTTGTTCTTACTGCATTAATATTTGGCCAATGTTAATGTATATCTAAAAAATTCAATTTTGATTTTGAGAAGGAAAGAAATTGGAAAGTTGTGAATTGGTAGGATATGATCTCTTCTTAGTTTGGAAAAATTGAGAATTGATTTACATTCAGAATAGAAATATATCTGAAAGTCTTATTAGTCAATTAAGGAATCGGTTTTGTATGGCTAGAACATGAAATTCTTTTATCACAGAAATGTAGATTAAAAGTTCATGATTCTTAAGTTGGATAGGAGACGAAAGTTCCAATCCATAGGCAATAATTCTTGATTAGCAACCGAAGAAAAGATTAACTGAATTGTATCAATAAATTAATTCCCTGCATGTTCATTTTAACCTCAGCATGCTCATTACTATAGTTCAGACTCACTTTATAATTTTGCCTTAGATTATTATTAATTAGTAACTCAAACTCTCAAAATAGTATTTAATTGGTTGTCTGCATTCTTAAAGATATAGTTCATTAACACTTAAGTTAATTATTACCTTGGTTTAGTCCCTGTGGGATCGATACTTGGCTTACTTAAGCCATTTTACTACTTTTTCAACCACGTGCACTTGCGTGTAGTCACAGAAACACCGAACAAGTTTTTGGCGCCGTTGCCGGGGACTGGCAATTGGTAAAATTGTTTTCTTAGTGTTAGTTTACAATTTCTATATAAGTGCTGACAACTTGATCTTAGCCTGTCTTTTGCAGATATTGAATTCTGTTGAACACTGGCAAGAGACAAGGAGTTGGTGGATTCATACATAGAGCCAGAAAGATAATTTCATCGTCAAAGAAGGGAAGCTCTAGAGAAAAAGCTACAGTTGCTCAGACAGACAATTCTGGAGAAACAACAGAATCCACCACTTGTGAGGGTAGTGTTAGTGCCCGAGGAAATGGCAGTTAAGTCGGTTCGCGAAGTGGCAATCCCACATGCTAATAATGTTACATCAAGTATTCGCAGACTTGAGCCAGGAGGGAGGTTTGAGCTTAAACAGAACATGGTGCAATTGCTGCACACCAGCGGCCAATTCACAGGTCTCCCTCACGAAGATCCACAACAACATCTCCAAAACTTTTTGGAGATAAGTGACACTTACATCCCCGCTGGAGTATCGTCCGATTAAGTAAGGCTTACATTATTCCCATTTTCATTATTGGGGGAAGCAAAGAGGTGGTTGAAAGCTGAACCACCAAACTTTATCACCACATGGGATGATCTTGCGAGAAAATTTCTGATACGGTTCTTTCCATCCGGGAAAATAGCAAGACTTAGAAGTCAGATTCTAAGTTTTAAACAAAGAGAGGGGGAGAATCTGTATCAAGCTTGGGAAAGGTTCAAATCATTGCTAAGGGATTGTCCTCACGATCACCAGTCCAATGATGTGCTGGTGCATACTTTCATAGAGGGTTTGGAACCCCACACAAAAATTTTTCTAGACTCAGTAGCTGGGGGACAAGCATTAGAAAAGACTTATGAGGAGCTGTATACTTTGTTAAATCGTATTTCGCAGGGAAATCCAGAGTGGAATGCGGACTCTTCAAGAGGAGGAACAAGGAAAGCAGCAGGAGTCTTTGAAGTGGATGGTTTTACAGCTATCGCTGCACAGATAGCTGCATTGCAAAATCAACTCAACACCCACTTCAGCAATATGAGCTTGAATCAACCTCAAGCCCCAGTTAATGTAGTGCAGCAGATTTGGTGTGAAGTATGCGGTAGTAATGAACACTCAGTTGAGTGTTGTGGTGTAAATCCAGATTCAGTGAACTTTATTGGGAATGTACAGAGAAATAATCACCAACAGTATGGCAACAACTACAACTCGAATTGGAGGAATCATCCGAATTTCTCTTGGGGTAGTAACAGCCATCAAGGGCAGAGTTTGAATCAAGGTGCGTAGAGAAATCAAGGAGGGCAGCAGAATTATCAATCTCAATATAGAGGAAATAATGCACCTCCTCCACCACCCACCAGCATTGAGGAAATGTTTAAAACAATGTTAGCTAACCAAGCTCAAATGCAGGCTGATTATGTGAAATTGGCAGCAGATATAAAAAACAACTAGTTAGCTACAAAGGCGTTGGAGTACCAGTTTGGACAACTAGCTGGAGCTCAAAACACCAGGTCAAGAGGAGGACTACCGAGTGACACTGACCCGAATCCCAAGCAGGTTAATGCAGTGACCACAAGGAGTGGTTTAAAACTCAAGGAGGTGGAACCAGAAAGACCACCTCAGCAGTCAGGAGTAGTGGAGAAAGATAGGGAACACGATGATGAGAGGGGGAAGGAGAAGGCAGCTAAAGCAGAAAGACCACCATCCCCGTTCCCTCAAAGATTAAAGAAACACAAGGAGGAAGCTTGTTTCAAAAAGTTCATGGAGGTGCTTAAACAGGTACACATTAATTTACCTTTGGTTGATGTTTTGAAGGGAGTGCCGAAATATGCAAAGTATATCAAGGACATCGTAGCTAACAAAAGCAGATTCACGGAGTATGCTAAGGTGGCGCTTACCGATCATGCAGCGATTCGGTATCTGTTTAACAAGAAGGATGCAAAGCCCAGGCTGATCAGATGGATCTTGTTGTTGCAAGAGTTTGACCTAGAGATTAAGGACAGAAAGGGGAGCGAGAATCAAGTGGCAGATCACCTATCGCGATTGGAAAGCCGGTCACACGTGAAGGAAGGTGACAACATCAAAGAGGAGTTCCCGGATGAGCAGCTCTTGGCAATAAGGGAAGTTGAGATCCCTTGGTATGCAGACATTGTAAATTTTCTAGTGAGTGGAGTCTATCCACCGGAGGCTACGACTCAACAGACAAAAAAAGTTGAGGCATGATTGCCGGTATTTTATTTGGGATGAGCCATACTTATTTAAGCAGGGACTGGATCAGGTTATGAGAAGATGCATCCCAGAGAGCCAGATTGCAAAAGTTTTGAGGAGTTGTCACTCTTCATTGTATGGAGGGCACCACGGAGGCGAGCGGACAGCACACAGGGTGTTACAGTCAGGTTTCTTTTGGCCTACACTGTTTAGAGACTCTATGGCATACGTAAAAATGTGTGATAGATGTAAAAGAACAGGCACAATTGGTAGGAGGCAAGAGATGCCGCTACAACATATATTTGAAGTGGAGATCTTTGATGTATGGGGTATTGATTTCATGGGCCCGTTCCCACCGTCATTTGGTAATCGTTACATCTTGGTGGCCGTTGATTATGTATCAAAGTGGGTTGAAGCAACAACTTGCCCCAGGAATGACAACAAGGTGGTAACGAAATTTGTGAAAAAGCACATTTTCACCAGGTTCGGGACACCCTGAGCCATTATCAGTGATGGAGGGGCTCATTTTGTAAATGCAAGTTTCAAGAACTTGCTAGCTAAGTATGGGGGGCGCCACAAGGTGGCAACAACATATCATCCCCAAACTAGTGGGCAAGTGGAGGTGTCGAACAGAGAAGTGAAGCAAATTCTCCAGAAAACAGTGAATGCACAACGTAGTGATTGGTCAAGCAAACTCGACGATGCATTGTGGGCTTATAGAACTGCTTACAAGACACCAATTGGGACTTCTCCATACAGATTGGTCTATGGAAAGGTGTGTCATCTGCCGGTGGAGCTAGAACACCGAGCTTTCTAGGCTGTGAGGAAATTGAACATGGATCTAGAGCTAGCAGGTAAGAAGAGGCTAATGCAACTCAGAGAACTTGATGAGTTTCATTGGCATGCTTATGAAAGTGCCAAGTGCTACAAAGAGAAAATAAAGAGGTGGCACGATAAGCATATGGTGCATCAGATATTCGAGCCGGGGCAGAAAGTGTTGCTTTTCAATTCAAGATTGAGGCTGTTTCAAGGAAAATTGCGGTCCAAATGGTCAGGGTCGTTTGAGGTAGTGAGAATGACCCCGCACGGGGCAGTGGAGTTGTGTCAAGAAGATCAAAGTTCCACATTCTTGGTTAATGGGCAGCATTGTAAGCATTACTGGGGTGAGGACGTTATTCGAGAGAAGATGTCCATCACTCTAGAGGATGATTGAGTGTAAATGACGTCAAGCCGCGATGGTAAACCAGGCGCTGCACGGGAGGCAACCCGTGAAAGTGTTGTAATAGATGAGTAGAATTAGTTGGAAAAAAAACAAAACAAAACAAAAAAAGAGAAAAAGAAAAAAATAAAAAAAAAATATTGTTTGCGTGGAAACCTATGAATTCTAACCAATTTCTTGTTGTGAAATGATTTTCAGGTCGAAAGAAGGGCAAAAATGCAATGAAGCGCAAAGGAAAGAAAATCGAGGTGAGAAAAATAAAAAGTGACATGACAGTGAGCCTACGCGTTGGCTCCGTGTCATGGAGGAGGTGCTCCGCGTTATCCTCCGTGACACGTTGAAGCCTATTTCGGAATTTTTAAAAATTTCTAGAATAGGGGCGCGATGGATCCGTGTCACGGAGGGGGTGCTCTGTGTTACCCTCCGTGACACGTTGAGGGTCTTTTCGCGTCGGGTCACACCGGGTCGCCGGGTAACCCGCGCGAAAAACACTTTTAAAAACCCAAATCCCCTCAATTTTTTCCTCATTTTTCATTCCCTCCACGACCAAAACCCCAAATTCCCTCTTCCCACCAAACTCCTCCTCAGGAGGATAGATGGGGCGAGGGTGAGATCCAATGTAGATCCAACTTTCGATTCACTCGTGGGATCCGGGCGGTCCAGGGGGACCACCACGGCTCCTCTCTTCTCGAGAATCCATACATCCACGTGACACAGACCTAGGCATCAATTTTCTTCAAGTTTTCTTCAATTTCATCGGAGAAAAGGTATGTTCTTGAACTTAACCTCATTTTTGCTTGAATTTTCGATTCTTGAGCATGGGTAGTGATTGAAACTTGCCTTAAGTGAAAATTAAGCTTCAATTCATTTAAGTTATGATTGATTGATGTTCATAGTATTGTTGTGATTTTATGAACTCGATGAATACATGTGTTATTGAATTTTGGCGAAATTGTTAGCTAGGGTTGGAATTTGAATATGAAGAAAACTAAAATTGTTTGAAATGTTGAACAAGATTGGGTTGTGCATGTTTGATGATGTGAATTATGTTGTGATTAATGTTGAATATTCTAAGTATACAAGGGAATTTCGAAAAAATGAAATTGGTGAATTGCATAGCTTGTTGAGAACAAAAATTTGGCTAAGTGCTATGATGATATAATGGAATTGATGGCGATATTGTTATTCGTTGTACGAAGTCTGAGTAGTACATAGAAATTATTCCATCGAATTATATGAAGGCACTAAGAATGTTGAATGCAAAGATTGTGAAATCATGAATGTCTTGACGAATTATTTTAATTGCGGCTAAAGACTAAGTGTGGGGTGATTCAATTAAACCCAATCTTAGTCGTAGCTAGTTATGATTTGAATAACATTGGGATTGTATGGTTATATGTGCAGGAACAATGTCGGGCAGACAAGACAAGGGAAAGGGCGCATCCACATCGGGCGCCGACAGAAAAAGAATAAGGTTGGGAACAACAGTTCCAGCAGCACCAGCAGTTCCGCGAGGCCAACGCTGACAATACGGAACCCGATGGGTGACTGATGAAGGGAAGAAATGGTATGCAAAACACAAAGAAACCAAATACTTCCCGGAAGAGAATATATCAAGGGAGCCGCTGGCATAGGAATTCCCAAGGATCGTACACCGGGTTGACACCGCCGGGCTGAACTTCATCTTCGAAGAGCTCAAGGAGTGCAATCTCCATCTTATTCGGGAGTTCTATGCCAACTAGAACCCGACCCTCCGCAGTCACACTGTAAAGATAAGAGGGCAGGTTGTCACGTTTGAGCCCCATCACTTGAATGCTATATTGGGGGCGCGGTACATAGAAGCCCATGTACTCCGGCAACTGAACATAACTCCACCTTATGTGGACATCAAACGCACTCTATGTGGAGCCCGTTCGACAGCACGGTGGAGCAGGCACAAAGAGAGGGGCTACCATCAGACACTGCCTATTCTCAGATGAACAGGGAAGCCAGGATCTAGCTAAAAATTGTGTGTTCCTGCCTGATCCCGGAGGTGCACATGACAGATGTCACCTAGGATCGAGTGTGCTTGGTGTATGCCCTGATGAAAGGGCTTGAGATAAATGTTGGGGCGGTAATCATCTCCGCCATGAAGAGAGCCCGCTTGCATCAAGGGCACAGGTACGAGTTCGGTGGTTTGCTTACCACGTTCCTGAGGGGACATGATATCAAGGAGGAGGCCCTAGATTACATCCCACAGATTGATAGGCGTGCCTTGGATGTTACCAAAACCAAGGCACCTGACACTACTCATGGACCTGTTCTCACACTAGCCGAGCGACATGCTCGGGATGATCAGTATATAGCCCGCATGTATAGTTGTGCATTGGCAGGAGGCCAGCAACAGAAGATGAGCTTTGGCAGCTTGACTTGGATTACCCCTTCGGTGAAAATGCTTGGGCTCTAAGCAGAGTGGGGCCAGCATTTGTGGAGCCAGTAGATGATGATGTCCCCACCGATGAGGAGACCCGCCGTGAGGACTCAGATGTTGAGTCAGATGAGGACAGCGGGGGCGATTCGAATATGGGAGACGAGGCAACGACACCTGATGAAGAAGTTGAATACTTCAATTGATCAGGGAGTTTCACCACCCACCTTTGTGATATGTTGAATTTTGTGAACATTGGGGACAGTGTTCGGTTTAAGTGTGGGGTGGGAGTAGTTAGGTGCTAGCTGTTTCGTTGTTGTTTTTATTTATGTGGATGTGTTGTGTTGTTGTGCCTGTGAAAAATGTGACCCCCCTGTGACTCTGTGTGATGTGTTTTGTAATTAAGTGGTGTTGTAATGAATGTTAAGTTGTTGTGTGTTGTGTGAGCTATTGTTGAATGGTTGTTGTGTAAATATTTTTGTTTTCTATCAAAATTATCGAAAATTTTAAAATATTTCATTAAAATTTCTTTTATTTTGGGTTTCTCGGCCTTTGTTTTTGGTGCTTTTACCGAGAATAATCCCATTGAACCAAAGTCATAATTAGTGACCGATCCCTATGATGGATGGATGACGACCGTCTTAAGGGAAATGTAGTCGATAGGAGTAGTTCCACTTTATTTTCTTTCTTTTGTTTGTTTCCCAAACGTGTCGCTACTTCATGGTTCAGAATTCTCGTTACGTGTTGTACATGATATTATGTTGCAAAGGTGATTCGTATGAAAGCATGCAAATGCATAAACACGTTGAGATACCTAGGCCATAAAGTTCGATTCGGTGTGATCGAGGCTTAATATTGAATTCTTGTAATTAGTTGATTGAAGAGTCTGTGAATATGTCTTGAGTTGAGCATGTGTAATGAGTGTGAGGTGAGTTTTTGATTATTCCATGCTATTGTGAAGTGTCTAGAACTTGCCTGGTGTGTGTACGAAACGAAATGAAGGATGTGTATTGTAGGAAAGGATGTAGGCATTTCTTTGATTAAACCGAAAGTTTTTCCATTATCATACCTACCTTGAATGTACTTCCTAGTTAGCCCCATTGAGCCTTTAGCCTATTTTTTTCTTTCTTTGAAGAGGTACAAACCGAGCTTAATCCCTTCTTTTCATTAGCCTTGAATTTGATCCAAAACTCTTAAGCGCTCAAGAAAAACAATTTTCCCACAGTGTAAAGGAGTAAGAATTGTGAAAAGAAAGGAAAAGCGGAAGTGGTGAAAGTTAAAGAAAAGGTAAAAGGTGCACTTGCTGAAATTAAATAAAATAAAGATGTATAACTAATCTTGGATATTAAGTTGAGTGTGCTTAAAGAAATGGGAACAAAAACAAAGAAAAAATTCAAGAATGAGAGGATGAAGGAAGAAATAATGCCCATAATGATGGTGGGATGTATTGAAAAGCACTTAAGGAAGCTAGTTGCTATTATTGGTTAGCGCAGTATTTACTAGTTCCCTAGCTTACATTACAACCCGTTAAGTCCTACGTGATCTTACATCACGCGTCCTTATATTAGTGGAGTAGTACACTAGAGGCAAGCCTATGGTTCATGACATAATGCATATGAATTCTTTGGGAGAGAGAGCGAAATTGTGTTCATATACCCCTACATATAATGCTTTGGAAATCGTATGATTGCAAATGGGGAGATTCTTTTGTGTTGTGAGGGCACATACTTGACGAGAGATTAAATTTCGTGTCGGATGTCTTGATCAGTTGATTTGCATGAGTTTGCCGAGATCAAGAGTCGATTCTTGAGTCTAGGAGGTGTTAATGTGGGGTATGTCATTGTATTGATGAGACCATGCATGTTTTGTTGATGATTTGCTAAATTAAATAATCGGTATAACCGTTGCTTGAACTGTCGAGCCAAAATAGCTGTGCATGGGTGTCAATTGCATGAGATGTGAGAGTATTGTTCGAGGACGAACAAGGTTTTAAGTGTGGGGTAAGTGATCTTGGGAATAATTATATGCCCAAGTGATACTCAAATGCTTCATTTCGTCTTTGTTATCTATCGTTATTTGTGCATTCTCATGTGATTTGTAGTTAAAATGTGAATTTATACTAACCAACATGATTAGTGTTGTTTTGCAGGTAAAATGAAATTTTGGGAAGCTAAGATACATGTTGGTAAAAATCGGGAATGGACTTGGAAGCAAGAAGTGGAAAATGTCAAGGAAGAGCAGCAAAAATAAGGGCTCCGTGATGGAGTCGTGTCATGCTGCCATCGTGGAGGCATTCTGCCTCGGGTGATTTAATTTTGGCCATTTCCAGTGAAGACTCACGTTACCTCCGTGACACGGAGGCAATGCCATGCGATGCAAGCCGTGGCATGTTGAGTACAAGTACCTGGGACATCAATTTCCAGTGTAGGTGCGCGATAGCACCGTGGCACGTTAGCCAGGCTCCTGATGCAGGCCGTGGCATGCCAAGGTGAAAATTCTGAGGAGCCAAATTCCAGAGAGGGTCCACGATACCCCCGTGGCACGGAGGGAGTGCTCCACGATACACTCCGTGCCACGTTGCTTGTTATTCCAGAAAAAATTCCCACTAGTATAAATAGCACACTTAGGTTTTATTTTAAACATTCTGACTTGGTTGAGCAAGAACGTGGGTTACAGGAAGTTGAGGGGACGAAAATTCTAGGGCTCTTCTCTATCTCTTTCTCTTTTATCTCAATTGTTTGTATGATTTATACTCATTTGATGATTTTTAATCCACAAATGAGTGGCTAAATTCACTTCTTGCTGAGGTTAAGAACAATTGTAGTGGAATGTAATTGTTGATCATTTTAGTTTTCATCTTTTCTTCAATGGTTGTTCTATCAATTCTTGTTCATACTGCATTAATGTTTGGCCAATGTTAATGTATATCTAAAAAATCCAATTTTGATTTTGAGAAGGAAAGAAATTGGAAAGTTGTGAAATTGGTAGGATATGATCTCTTCTTAGTTTGGGAAAATTGAGAATTGATTTGCATTCAGAATAGAAATATATCTGAAAGTCTTATTAGTCAATTAAGGAATCGATTTTGTATGGCTAGAACATGAAATTATTTTATCACAAAAATGTAGATTAAAAGTTCATGATTCTTAAGTTGGATAGGAGAAGAAAGTTCCAATCCATAGGCAATAATTCTTGACTAGAAACCGAAGGAAAGATTAACTGAATTGTATCGATAAATTAATTCCCTGCATGTTTATTTTAACCTCAGCATGCTCATTACTATAGTTCAGACTCATTTTATAATTTTGCCTTAGATTCTTATTAATTAGTAACTCAAACTCCCAAAATAATATTTAATTGGTTGTCTGCATTCTTAAAGATATAGTTCATTAACACTTAAGTTAATTATTACCTTGGTTCAGTCCCTGTGAGATCGATACTTGGCTTACTTAAGCCATTTTACTACTTGTTTGACCACGTGCACTTGCTTGTAGTCACAGAAACACCGAACAATGTTAAGGCTAATCTCTTTCGACAAGTTATTCCCGTCGTATAGTTGATACGACTTGTATATTCATAGTAGTTCGTGATTGTATGTGCTGTGGTTAGTTGCTACAAGACCAATTGTGGTTGTAGCGTAGTATCCCTTGTCAGGAAGGATTATATTCAGTATTGACTGTCGCTAGAAGCGACATGGAGATTTCCTGTTTGTTTATTTACCGTATAGAGGGACTAGTGATATTTTGTTATCGTACTGAAACCATAAGAGGCTCATGAATAGATGTTGAGTATACTTTGTTGAATAAGGGTAGCATAGGGCGCAACTGAGTGATATAATTTACTATTTTGAATCCTATATATATAGTAAAGCTCGCCTACAGGCCGTTGGCATATGTCGACAACTACAAGGCTAGAATCTTGGTAATACAGTCTTACCTATGAGTTAGTGGCACCAGGGTTACCTAATGAACTGGGTGGTAGCTTACTAGGTGAAACTACCTACTGTCAGTGATCGTATAGCTTCATTCGACTTACAGTCGGTCGCATTGGTCGCTCCGAAAACCACCTTAGCTGTTAGAAGTCTGATAGAATATGTGATATCCTAAGTAGGGATCTCATTAGCTGTTATACGTGGGGCTAACGCCTCTAGCTGTTCATATAGATTCCCACGTACATGTTTTCTAGAAGGGCCAAGTCTAAGTATACCTGCCTACGGGGATACAGATTACTCACAGGAGCCCAAAAGGCTCAGATACAGTTACTGGAGCCCAGACAGCTCAGATATAGTTACAAGAGCCTAGACAACTCAGATATAGTTACAGGAGCCCAGATGGCTCATACACAGTTACAGGATCCCAGAAGGCTCGGATACAGTCTCAAAGGTCAAGTATGCCTTAGTTACATTTTGTCTACGGGGCTACGGTGATACAGATAGGAATGTATAAATTGCTTGCACTTGCCGAGCTTGCGGGGGCCCAGGTAGGTTGCTATGTGTTACTTATACCTTCCAGGCTTATAGGGTCCAAGTTAGGTTTTTGTTTGTATATTTTCCTTCTAGATACAGCTCATGTTTGTGAGATCATATAGGTTAATTTCTGGCCCTTATTGCTGACTACTTTCAGTTTCTTATGAGCTTCTATTCAGTTATTATATTTTGCCTTACATATTTGATACATATTTTATTGACGTCCACACATGGGGCACTGCATACTTGCCTACAGGTTTAGACAAACATATTTCGAGACTTCCGTAGTAGTTGTTTAGATTCAGTAGATTGGCCAACTCCTTTCATCTAGAGTTGCCATATATTAGACGTTTGCCTGTTTTTTGTTGTATAGTTTTTAGGAAGGTTGGACCCTTGTCCCTACTAATATATTACTCCTTAGAGGCTTGCAAACTACAGTTTTGTTTGACATACGTTGTCGTCCATGTAGGGCCTAATTGTGTTATCTGTTGGCAGCCTTATCGACATGTATATATGTGTATGTGCGCCCTAGCTTCCTTTGATCTGATTTAGACAGCATGGTAGTCTTGTCGTCCTGCATAGGATGAAGTCATTATTGCAACTGTTGGGTTAGCTATTTTTGTGTAGGTGTATATTGTGGCCTTGTCGGCCTAAGACTATATTTTGAGCCGAGATATAGCTGATTGATTTCTTGATTATGTGTTGCTGGCATACACCAGAAGTGTATATATCCATCTAGGTCAGATCAGAGTCCAATGTGGCATTAGATGCCAGTTACGTCTCCCAAGGTCGGGCGTGATAAGCTTGGTATCAGAGCAACGTCGTATCTTAGGGAGTCTGCAAGCCATGTCTAGTAGAGTCTTATTTATAAATGTGTTGTGCACCACATTTTATACGCAAGAAGCTACGAGGCATGATAATATGGTTACCCCTCCTTCTTCTCAGATTGTGTTGTAGAGCTGAGTTGTATAGGGTTGAGTCCCTAAGCTTATATTGTTATGTCTGTGTAGAGTGATGTTTGATATAAGATAGGTTGCAGCCAATGGAGAGCTAGATACAGCAGCGGGAGAGGGTACCAGTAGGGTGCCACATTTGGAGACAGCCTAGCTTGAAGGCGAAAGAGAGATGTCTTTTCGATCTCCTCAGTATTCTCTCGAGCACCAGAAACCTCATAGGGAAATAGTTATGCCAACATCACTTCCAGTTCTTTTATACCCTTATATCAAGATGTCAGGAATGCAGTATGTATGTTGTCTTAGATGACGGCTTCTCAACATCAGCCAGTAGTACTAGTTGTTGCCGAGCCTACCGAGGGGCTTGGAAGTTTTGAGTTCGTGAATTTCTTTCTTTGAGACCTCTACAGTTTACAGGGACAGATTGCAGAGAGAACCCTTAGAACTTTGTAGATCAGCTACAGAGGATATTTAGAGTTATGAATGCTTCATCCACAGAGTCAGTTAAGCTACCAGTGTTTCGATTTCGAGATATAGCAGTTCGGTGGTACGAGAATTGGGAAAGGTTCAGAGGCAGAGATGCACCTTCACCCACATGGCCCAGCTTCTCTGAAGCCTTCATAGACCACTACTTGCCTTGAGAGATCTGCCAGGCCCGAGTAGAGCAATTCTTACATTTGGAGTAGGGCAGGATGAGCGTCTAAGAATACGCATTGAGGTTGATTCCTTGGCGATATGTATGCCAGCATTTTCTGATACTATGCCAGCCAAGGTACACCGGTTTATTATGGGGTTTGCACCAGAGTATGTGGAGTCCTGTATTACAGCTAAATTACGAGAGGTTATGTATATCTCGCAAATTTAGGCCTTTGTTCAGAATATAGAAGAGATCGGGCAGCATCAATATGGGGCTGAAAAGGGAGGTTAGGAGCAGCGTCGGGGGCTAGACCCGCCAATTTTCAGGCAGAGTTTCAGGATGGTCTCAGGCCTTATTGTCAGGTAACCACCAAGGCCCTCACCTCAGTAGTGACAGGGCACCAAATTAGATCGCCATGGACAGTCAGGTCCCCGCGAGAGTTCATGAGCACCAGGATCACAACAGTAGAGAGACCCAAATCAAATAAGTCCAGATGCACCACATTGTAGTACCTACAGTAGGCGACATTTGGGGGATGCAAATATGACTTTAATTCTTATTTTCTTGTGGGAAGGAGGGTCACATGATGACAGAGTGTGCGATTCTACTTTTCAGGAGAGATAATACATAAATAGAAAGAAAATGCAGCAACGCCAAAAGGTAAGTTTATATCCTACCATCAGGCAAGAAAGCTGATCACGAAGGGCTGTATTTATTATATTGTTAAAGTTCAGGATATGTAAGCAGAATCCCCGACTCTTTAGTCTATTCCGGTGGTTAGTGAGTTCCAAATGTATTTCTAGATGAGCTTCCTAGTATTCCCCCAGAATGAAAAATTAACTATCCCATTGATACTCTATCAGATACACAACTCATATCTATTCTTCTGTACAGAATGGCTCCTGCCGAGCTGAAGGAATTGACGGATTAGCTGAAAGGCATGTTAGATAAAGGATTTATTAGGCTTAGTACTTTGCCATGGGGTACACTAATTTTATTCATGTAATACCCCGAAAACTCTATGATCAGACCCGGGAGTTGCAATGAGAAAACAACAATTTCTACACCAGGTCACAGTACGAGTCACCCGATGATTCATTAGGTACACCATGAGTCGTGGTGTCCCCTGTGGTAACTCCCAGTAGAATTTTGGCAGTGAAGGTGACGACTGGTGACCACGAGTCATGGTCACTGGTAACAATCTGTCCAGTCCCTCGTTGGGACTGGAAGTCTATTTTTTCCTACGAGTTTATTGTCACGCCCCACCTTGGGAGACATGACTGGCACCTAGTGCCACACTGGGATCTGATTGACCTAGCTGGGCTTATGCACGTCTGGTGCATGCTTGTGACTCAATTCAAGAAAACGAGCTATATATCGATTGTAAATATAGCCTCCGGCCAACAAGGCTGTATAGCCACCTATAAAAGAAAACAGCTAACTAACAACAAGCCATAAAAGGGAATCCTATGCGGGCCGACAAGACCATTATGTTGTCTAGTTTTAGCAGAATGAAACTCAGGCAACTATAACTATACTATAGCTGGCAAGGCCACTAACTAACAGCTAAACAAGGCCCCACACGACTATCACATGAAATAAAACACATATAGGCCCCACATGGCCAACAACAAAACGAACAACTAGAAATTTGTAGCTTGCAAGACTCTAGGAGTGGAATAATGATCGGGACAGGGCCCCGACCTACCCATAAACTGTACAACAAAAGAACAAACCTTCCAACTAACAACTCTGAGGCAAAAGGATCTGATCAAACTGTTGAATCAGCTGATAACTAGGGAGATCCTGTGCTGCGTCTAATCGTACCTTCAGGCAAGTAATGCAGCATCCCAAAGGTGGGCGTCAGTACAATATGTACTGAATATGTAAGACAGTAAAACAAAGTGACTGAATAATACTGATAATGAAATTGAACAAATTAATAGGAGGGATAGAGGGTTAACCTGATATAACCTTATAACCTGCTATACAATTAACAATAAATAGTGCAAACAAGAACCTTACCTGGCCCCCATAAGCCCGGAAGATACAACAACATAGAATAACCCGCCCGAAGCCCCCATAAGCCCTGGCGAGCACACTCCAATCTATATACCCCTAACAAGGTCAAAAAGAGTCAATAGGTAACTATAGCCAACCTACCGGTCCCCTGGTTCTGCAACTGAGCCTGCTCGGCTCCTAATCTATAGCTGTGTTTGAGTCCGGTGGACTCCTGATAACTGCACCATGGGCACCAGGCTCGACGAGGGTGTGATACCGATATGGCATAAAGATAACAGTCCATCCATGGAATGGACTGTAATATGGCCCTTGGGCCTCTGCATTGTCCCTTGGGACGGGATATCGCTCCTTGGAGTAATGTCATATAGCCCCTGACAGGCGACGACACAGCTAGTAGCCCTGGGGTTGGTCACAGAAGGCTATACAGGGCAGGGTCAATCCCAAACTAAATATAAAGTACTTGTCTCAACTAACAATAGCAGTTAATCACAATAGACATACTCCTGACCTTCTTACGAGGGCTCAAGTTGTATTACAATATGATAGAAAATAACTTGCCGAAAGGATTTGCCTTAACATACCTCGAATGCTGATTTCTGATTTAACTTGCGATTGGCGATTCTTTCCAACTATAACCTTTATACTGAGAGAAAGAACTAGTTTCAATACCAAATTCGATAAATATCGATAACTTTCGATAATAGAATCTACTATAACTCAACTTTGAATAACTCGGCTGAAAATCTATCATTTTTCGAGAGTTCAGAAGGGAGAAATGCTTACCTAATGTCTTTGACTGAGTAGGAATTAATTTGGAGCAATTTTGACAAATTTTATTGGGCGGAGTTCTGATTTTTGAGTATATTTCGAGAAAATAATTTCATAGAAAATGCTTCCCGCAGGCTCAGAACTTGATACCTGAAGTTATTTGAGATTGGACGGCATTTGGTAGCATAATCGGATGAAAAATAATTGAAATTTTCGTGTTCCCTTAGTCCCTAGCCGTGAACATCATTTGTGAAATGACTCAAATGAGAGGAACGTATTTATATATATTTAGGGCAGTGGAAGGGCCCACCCCGCGCCTCCCAAAGCACCAAGGTAGCCACGCATCGCACCCCTATGCTTGGCGCGCTGCATTGGCCGGTGCACTGGTGGCTGGCGCATCGTGCTGGCCCCTCGCGGCCTAGCCTCGCCCAAATCTGCTTTCGAGGATTTTTCCACAAACGTCAAGCTCTTCTTACTCGTCACAAATCCACGCGTACACTTACTAATCGTTGACATTTTACGGTGTGTAACATCCTCCCCTCCCCCCTTAGGAACATTTGTCCTTGAATGTCATCCTCCGATTTAACGAAGTTAACCTTCTTAGCTAAGATTTAGAAAAATTTCAGTAGAGTCCCCTCTGTAATATGAACTATCCGAAACCTGAAATGCAGAAAAACCCAACATAGACACTCCGTAGGACGCTATAAACAACCATTTTATCACAAAGAGGTAGCTAGCTAATAGTACCGATAACACAAGTAGTAAAATAATAACTGAATAAAAACATCACCTTTAACTGCATAATCTAAATCAATCCTGGAACAAGTGAGGATATCTAGACCTCATGTCACCCTCGACTTCCTAAGTCATCTCTTCTTTATTCCCGTTCCTCCATAATACCTTAATGGAGGCTACATCTTTAGTTCTTAACCTGCGAACCTGCCGATCTAGTACGGCAACTGGAACTTCTTCGTACGCTAGCTCCTCAGTGACCTAGACGTCCTCAACTGGCACCACTCAAGATGCATTTCCGTAGCATTGACACGTGAAAAATCGGATGGACGGATTCTAGTTTTAGAGGTAGTTCTAGTTCATATAATACTCGGCCTATTCTCCAGAGGATCCAATAAGGGCCAATAAATCTAGGGCTAAGCTTTCCCTTCTTGCCAAACCTCATCACGCCCTTCATGGGAGAGACCTTGAGAAATACCCAATCGTCAACCTCGACTTCCAAATCTCTATGCCGCACATCAGAATAAGACTTCTGGAAACTCTGGGCTGTTAACAAATGCTCTTTGATGAGTTTGACCTTCTCTTCTGACTGGTGAATCATATCAGGTCCTGCTAACTCTGACTCCCCTACTTCAAACCACCCGATAGGGGATCTGCATTTTCGCTCGTACAAGGCCTCATAAGGTGCCATCTGAATTGTAGAATGATAATTGTTATTGTATGCAAATTCTATAAGGAGTAAATATTCATCCCAACTTCCTCCGAAATCTAACACACTTGCCCACAACATATCCTCGAGCGTCTGACTCGTGCGCTCTACTTGACCGTCTGTCTGTGGATGGAATGTTGTACTTAGATTAACCTGCATCCCTAATCCTTTTAGAAAAGAATGACAAAGTCTAGCCGTGAACTGCGCCCCTCTTTCAGAAAGGATAAAGGTGGGGACACCATGTAGTTAGACTATCTCTTTAATATACAACTTAGCGTAGTCTTCGGCAGAGAAGGTAGTCCTGACTGGCAAGAAATGAGCTGATTTTGTTAATCTGTCGACAATAACCCAAATAGAATCGAATCTACATCTGGTACAGGGTAATCCTATCACAAAGTCCATGTTGATCGCTTCCCATTTCCATAAGGTACTGCTATATCCTGAGTTAATCCGTTGGGTTTCTGATGTTCAACCTTTACCTGCTGACGGTTAGGACATTGTGCTACAAATTCTACTACATTCTTTTTCATTCCTTTTATGTCATGATACATCTTTGTTGAACCTGGGTGAAGAGAATAACGGGAATAATGTATCTCTACCATGATCTGCTGGCGAAGTCCTGCCACATCTCGAACACAGAGGCGACCCTTAAATCTCAAGACCCCTTCTTCTGTCAATTTAAACATCGCTATCTCTCCTTGTTGAACCTTATCTCTGAGATATACTAGATTAGGATCTTCATACTGCCGCTCTTTCACCTCCACCACCAGGGATGATACTGTAGTATTCTAAATCATAGCCCCATTATCCTCTGAGTCTACAATCCAGACGGCTAAGCTGGCTAATCGGTGCAATTCCCGAGCCATTTCCCACTGTTCTAGCCTCAGATATGCCGAGCTTCCCATAGATCTGTGGCTGAGTGCATCTGCTACAATATTGGCTTTCCCTGGGTGATACAAAATGTTTACGTCGTAGTCTTTCCACAAATTCAATTCCTTCTACGTGAAGATGTACTCGAGGCTCTTATGATCAGTTAAAGTGTCCACGTGCACCCCATATAGATAATGTCTCCAGATTTTTAAGGCGTGCACTATTACAGCTAACTCCAGGTCGAGAGTGGGATAGTTCTTTTCATGCTTCCTAAGCTGCCTCGAAGCATAAGCAATTACCTTACCATGCTGCATTAGGATGCATCCTAACACAACGCCTGAAGTGTCACAATATACAGCGTAACCCTCTAAACCTTCTAGCAAGGCTAACATTGGTGTCGATGTTAATCTATTCTTCAACTCCTGAAAGCTTCGCTCGCGGGCCTACATCCACTGAAATTTAGCTGCTTTTTGAGTCAATTTAATCAATGGAGCTGATAGAATAGAAAATCCTTCCATAAACCTTCGGTAATACCTGGCTAGTCCTAGGAAACTATGAACTTCCATTGGAGTTGTAGGTCTAGGCCATGTCTTTACCGCCTCCATTTTCTGCGAATCAACCTGAATACCGGCCTCTAATACAATATGGCCCAGAAAGGCCACAAAATTCAACTAGAACTCACATTTGGAAATTTTTTCATAGAACTTATGATCTCTGAGAGTCTGAAGTACCATCCGCAAATGATTTCTGTGTTCTGCTTCTGAACGGGAGTACACCAGGATGTCATCAATAAATACTATCACAAACAAATCTAAATACAGCCTGAAGATGCTATTCGTCAGATCCATGAACACCGTTGGAGCATTCGTCAATCCGAAGGACATAACTAGGAATTCAAAATGACCATACCTGGTCTTGAAAGCTGTCTTCGGGATATCTTTTTCCCGAACCCGTACCTGGTGATACCCTGACGTTAAGTCGATCTTAGATGAATATTTCGCCCCTTATAACTGATCAAGCAGGTCATCTATCCTGGGAAGCAGGTATTTATTCTTAATGGTACCCTTATTTAACTGCCGGTAGTCTATGCACATGCGGAGACAACCATCTTTCTTTCTCACAAACAAAACTGGTACACCCCACGGTGATGTACTCGGCCTGATGAAGCTCTTACTAACAAATCTTTCAACTGTTCCTTCATTTCTCTCAATTCAGCCAGAGCCATTCAATACAGAGGGATGGATATAGGCTGAGTACCTGGTAACAAGTTGATAGAAAAATCGATTTCCCATTGTGGGGGAATACCAGGAAGTTCATCCGGAAACACGTCTAGAAATTCATTGACCACTTGAATAGACTGAAGAGTCGGGGATTTTTCTTACATGTCCTGAACCCTAACAATATGATATATACAACCCTTTGCTATTAACTTTTTCGCCTGAAGATAGGATATGAACCTACCTTTTGGCGTAGCCGCACTGCCCATCTACTCTCGCACTACCTCCCCTGGAAAGTGGAATCGGACTGTCTTGGTCCAACACTCTACATTGGCATAACACGATGCTAACCAGTCCACACTCATAATTTCATCAAAGTCGATCATTTCTAGCTCCACTAAATCCGCTAAAGTCTGGCGATCGACGACCTCTACTATACAACCCCGGTAGACCTTTTTTGCTATAATAGAATCACCGATGGGTGTAGATACTGAAAAGGGTCGCTGGAGCAATTCTGGCATTATACCCAACTTCCAGGCCACTAATGGGGTAACATAGGACAAAGTGGAACCTGGGTCTATCAAAACATAAATTGGGTGAGAGCAAATGTCCAGCATACCTGTCACAACATCTGATGACGACTCTGACTCCTATCGCCTCGGTAAAGCATAAGTGCAATCTAGATCGCAGCCTGAGCTAGATGCCCCTGACCTGCCTCGACCTCTTCCGGCTGAAACTGAGGGCTTGAGCCCTACTGAAGGTGCTGGGGCATGTGACCCTGCTGAAGATTTGTCCTGTCGGTCCCGATTACCCTGAACTCTAGCTGGACAATCCCTCATCATATGACCTTCTTGTCCAAAAGTGTAACAAGCAGTAGAGCCATACCTGCATGTCCTAAGATAACGTCGACTGCAAATAGCACAATGTGGCACGGTAGGCCAACTCTGATCCGACCCCCTCTGCTGTTGGGAACCTGATGCCTATGAGCTCTCACCAGCCCTGACTGCCCTTGGCGATCTGATATGCCACCCTTTTGCTGCTGTGGAGGTGGGGGTCTGGGTGGCTTGCCTGATATTCTTGGCCTAGGTCTGCCCTAAAATTCTACCTGCATGTCACTGGGTCTGGCCCTATAGTGCTGCTCCTGACTTAATCTCTCTATCTCCCATTGCCGCTGCCTGATCCCCTCAATATTCTGAGCAAAATCATGAATATGGGCGATATCCATGTCCTCCTGCAGTGTAGTCGTAACACAAGTTTCCACATACTCTGGGAGTAGCCCCATAATAAGCCGATGCACTCTAGCTGGCATAATGTCTACAAAGTTGGTTCATACCTGGCCAAAGAATCAAACCTCATAGCATATTCCCGGACACTCATCGAGCCCTGCTCCAAGTGCAAAAACTGATCTACCGGGGCCTGTCGAATTTTTCGCGGCAAATAGTGATCCAAGAAGGCCTCTAAGAAACTGGGCCAAGTTGAGGGGGGATCGTCTCTACCTTGGTACCTCTCCCAGCTCTCGTACAATAACACTGAGAAGTCCCATAGTCGAAATACCGCTAACTCAATCAACTCTGTAGGTGTAGCATGCATCACCCTAAAAAACTATTGCAACTGGTCTAGGAAGTCCAAAGGGTCCTCTTCCTAATCCGTCCCTGTAAACTATGGGGGACTCAGGGTAAGGAACTCCCAGACCCTTGAACTCCTAAGTCCTCTTGAAGACTCAACAACCACTGGTACCATAGGCTGGCGCTGAGCGGCCATCATCTGGGCTAACATATAGGCTACGCTCTTAACCTCCTGATATGATAGTATAGGTATAGGAGCCGCTGGAGGTGGTGCCGACACATCTTCTACTCTAAACAGCTCCTGGCATGGCAGAAAATTCTGGGGAGACCGAGATGAATTCTCCCTATCGCCTTCAAATTCGGCTGGCTCTGACTGAGGCACCCTGTTAGTGCCTTCCCGTGCCACTGTATCCAACTTCCGACCGGTCGTAGTCTATCGCATATCCGACATTTCTCTATAGATAAGCAAAATATAATAAGCTTAGGGACTCAATCCTATGCATCACAGATCTATAGCATGACTGGAAGAGAAAGAAGAGTAACTACCCTAACATGCCTCGCAGCCTCCTTTCTATAGAATGTAGTGCACAACACATCTATAGACATGAATCTACTTGACACGGCTTGCAGAATCCCTGGGATACGACCTGCTCTGATACCAGGTTTGTCACGCCCCACCTTGGAAGGCATGACTGACACCTAGTGCCACACTGGGATCTGACTGACCTGGCTGGACTTATGCACGTCTGGTGCATGCCTATGACTCAATTCAAGAAAACAACGAGCTATATCTCGGCTGTAAATACAATCTCCAATCGACAAGGCCGTATAGCCACTTGTAAAAGAAAACAGCTAACCAATAACAAGCCATAAAAAGGAATCCTATACGGTCCAACAAAACCACCATGTTGTCTAGTTTTAGCAGAATTAAAATCAGGCAACTATAACTATACTATAGCTGACAAGGCCACTAACTAACAGCTAAACAAGGCCCACATGGCCATCACATGAAATAAAACACATATAGGCCCGACATGGCCAACAACAAAATGAACAACTGGAAATCTGTAGCCAGCAAGCCTCTAGGAGTGGAATAATGGTTGCGACAGAAACCCCGGCCTACCCATAAACTGTATAAAAAGTGAACAAACCTTTCAACTAACAACTCCGAGGCAAAAATATCTAATCAGATTGTTGACTCAGCTGATAACTAGGGAGGTCCTGTGTTGCGTCTAACTGTATTTACAGGCAAGTAATGTAGCACCCCAAAGATGGGCGTCAGTATAATATGTACCGAATATATAAGACAGTAAAAGAAAATGACTGAATAATATTGATAATGAAACTAAACAAATCAATAGGAGGGATAGAGGGTTAACCTGATATAACCCTATAACATGTTGTACAACTAACAATAAATAGTGCAAACAATAACCTTACCTAGCCCCATAAGCCCAAAAGGTACAACCAGCACAGATAACCCGTCTGCGGCCCCCATAAGCTCTGGCAAGCACACTGATCTTGGGAAAATTTATATGCCCAAGTGATACTCAAATGTGTCACTTTTGCCTTGTTTATCTATCAATGTTTATACGTTCTCATATGATTGATAATAAAATGTGAATTTATACTAACCAACATGATTAGCGTTGTTTTGCAGGTGAAATATAATTTTGGGAAGCTAAAATGCGTGTTGGGAGAGATTGGGGTTGGACTCGGATGTTAGCAAGGGAAAAAGCATTTGAAGGCACAAATTAAAGGGGCTCCGCGATGGAGCCGTGTCACGCTGCCATCGCGGATGCCTTCTACCTGGATAGGGATTTTTTGGCCAAAATCCAGTGAGGGTGCGCGTTAGGTCCGTGGCACGTTGGCCTAGCCCCGCATTGCATGCCGTGCCACGTTGGGCCTTATTACCTGGACAATCAATTTCTAGTAAGGGTCCGCGTCAGTGGCATGTCACGGAGGCAATGCTCCGCGATGCACTCCGTGACACGTTGCTTGTTATTCCGGGAAAAATTCCCAGTAGTATAAATAGAACACTTAGGTTCATTTTTAATTATTCTGACTTGGTGGAGCAAGAACGTGGATTACAAGCAGTTGAGGGGACGAAATTATCAGGGTTTTTCTATCTCCTTCTTCTTTAATTCAATTGCTTGTATGTTTAACACTCATTTAACGATGTTTAATCCACAATTGAGTGGCTAATTCCTCTTCTTGCTGAGGTTAAGAACAATTGTATTGAAATGTAGTTATTGATCAATTGGATTTTTTCATCTTTTCTTCCATGGTTGTTCTATTGATTCTTATTCTTACTACATTAATGTGTGGCCAACGTTAATGTATATCTAAAAAGTCCGGTTTCACTCGAGAGAGCAAGAAATTGGAAAGTTGTGAATCAATAGGATATGATCTTTTCTTAGTTTGGGAAAATTGAGAATTGATTTACCTTCAGGATAGAAATATACCTGAAAGTCATATTAGTCAATTAAGGAATCGGTTTTGTATGGCTAGAATATGAATTTCGTTTAATCACAGAAATGTAGGTGGACGGTTCATGATTCTTAAGTTGGGTTAAATACGAGAGTTTTAATCCATTGGCAATAATTCTTGACTAGCAACTGGAGGAAAGATTAACCAAACATTGTATCGATAATTCATTTCTATATATGTTCATTTAGCCTCAGCATGCTCACATTCATAGTTCAGACTCACATTAGATATTCGTTTTAGACTTGGCATATAATTAGAAACCATAATATCAAACTCTTATTTGCACTGTTGTCTTCATTTTTAGAGTAAGTATAGTAACACTTAAGTATTTTGTTACCTTATCCCAGTCCCTGTGGGATCGATACTTGGCTTACTTAAGCCACTTTACTTCTTGTTCGACCACATGCATTTGTGTGTAATAATTACCCCAGAGCAGACGCGAACACACACTCCAATATATATACCCATAACAAGGACAAAAAGAGTCAACATGTAACTATAGCCAACCTACCGGACCCCTGGGTCTGCAACTGAGCCAGCTCGGCTCCTGATCTGTAGTTGTGTCTGAGTCTGGTGGACTCCTGATAACTGCACCCTGGGCACCAGGCTCGACGAGGGTGTGATACCGTAATGGCATAAAGATAATAGTCCATCCATGGAATGGACTATAATATGGACTTTGGTCCTCTGCATCATCCCTTGGAATGGCATATCGCTCCTTGGAGCAACATCATATAGCCCCTGGCGGGCGACAACACAGCTAGTAACCCTAGGGTTGGTCACGGAAGGCTATATAGGGCAGGGTCAATCCCAAACTAAACATAAAGTACTGGTCTCAGCTAACAATAACAGCTAACCACAATAGACATACTCCTGACCTTCTTATGAGGGCTCAAGTCATATTACAATACGATAAAAAATAACATGCCGAAGGAATTTTCCTTAACATACCTAAAATGCTGATTTTTGATTTAACTGGTGAGGTTTATCTTGAAATCGATGATTCTTTCCAGTTGTAACCTTTATACTGAGAGAAATAACTAGTTTCAATACCAAATTCTATAAATATCGAAAACTTTCGATAATAGAATTTACTATAACTCAACTTCGAATAACTCGATTTAAAACCTATCATTTTTTGAGAGTTCATAAGGGAGAAATGCTTACCTGATGCCTGTGACCGAGTAGAAATCAATTTGGAGCAATTCTGACAACTTTTACTCGGTGAAGTTCCGATTTGCCGAGCCTATTTCGAGAAAATAATTCCATAGAAATTCTTCCAACGGGCTTAGAACTCGATACCTGAAGTTAATTTGAGATTGAACGGTGTTTGGTAGCGTAATCAGACGAAAAATGATTGAAATTTGCGTGTTCCCTTAATCCCTAGCCTGCTTTCGAGGCTTTTTCCACTCCCATCAAGCTCTTCTTACTTGTCATAAATCCACGCGTACGCTTACTAATCGTTGATATTTATGGGGTATAACATTTATTAAGGGATTTTTTGTAATTCCAAAGTTTCTAAGGACTAAATTACGTCATTTTAAGCTCAAAGTAGAGTGTATTAAGAAGGGTTAAGTCATTCTAAGTCTATCCTAATTCATGCATGCAAGTTTAGAAGTTTGAGAGGTGATCAAGCCTAGTTCTTCAAAGTTCTTCTTCAATTCTCTTTGGGCAATCAAGGAAGTGGTAAAATCAGATCCCTTCAGGTATGTAAGGCTATGAATGGGTGCAATTGTCTACACCCATGCCAAATTCCCTCTCAATTCATGAAGTTCTAATTAATTATTCCATGGGGTTTTTACCCAATGCATGAATTCCTAAGTTTCAATCATGGGTATGATCTAAGCATGTTTTAAATGATGAATTATAATTAATAGGCAAATTTTACAATATTTTAAATTATAAATTATGTTTTCAAGTTTTCTAAATTGTGATGCCCATTTATGAAAGTTCATGAAAGTTGAGATCTATGAAGTATGTGTACAAGCATGACAAGATGTTGTGAAGAAAGTATGATTTCGAAATACCCATATTTATGTTCATGTTTTCAAAGTGAATCAAGTTGATTTCAAGCATGTTTAAGTATTGGGCAAGCCCATATGATCAAGTATGTTTTATGATTTCATGAATTAGTTTACCACATGGTTTTGGAGTCAAGACTCCCGATTATGTTCAACTTGTGATATGGTTTGAGACAAGGCTCCTCATGTTATGATTTCAGAATTATATATGTATGTTATGAGTCAGCTTCGCCTCTAGATGATGGTTCAGCTCCATTGAAAAATGATGGAGAGCATATGGATGTTTTTGGGAGTAATGTCTAGAACCTAGTAGGATAAGGGTTAGTCAACCCTATGCCTCAGAACTACGCACTAACATAGGTATGATCAGATTATTTGGGACCTCCCTTGTGAGCTTCCCCTGCCCTCAAGGGGCCTTCTGCTTGATATCGATATCATGATAGCGTCCTTAGCCCTGGTAAGGCTTTGGACGGCTCTGCCCACTTGAGTGTGATAGTCAAGACCACGTAAGCTCTATCGTGGTAATGTTGGTTATATGACGAGTCTCCCATTATTCCTCATTATTTTAGTTATGCATGTACATCAGTCATGATGTTATGTTTTCAGCAGGTTTGACCCAATATTCAGTTTTAATTATGATTATCATAGCTTTGGGTCATTCAATTTAGTTATGATGTTCAGTTATGTTCAGATCATGATTTCAGAAAATAACATGCAAGTCCTACTCTCAGAATCTTATATTGATTATGTTTTATACCATGCATGTTTAATGATTTTACTTACTTAGCAGTTTTACTTACCTTGCATACTCGGTACATTCCACGTACTGATCGAATACTCTGTTTTGTATCGTTTTATGATACGGGCTCTGATATCCAGGCTCAATCTCGCCGCTAGTCAGATTCTCGGAGTTAGCTTTCCTCAGCCCCAGTTGTTGAGTCCTCATCTTTCGAGGGCCCTTCTCTTCAGTTGCATGTGGTACTTCAATTTTCAAATTATAGTGAGTTAGTTGGGGACTTGTCCCATCAACTCATTAGTGTTAGAGACTTTTTCGGACATAGTTTGTATTCAACTTTAGACTAATGTATGTGTTCAGATATTATGTTCTATTTAGACTTTCGATATGTTATTCATGATGATATTCCACTTATCTATGATTGATTTAGATGTATGTTCATTCCATGGGTCGACTTGGAGCCTCTCGAGTTTTCCTGTCCCGTATCTCGATCTGGGCCTATGTTTGGGTCATGACAAACTTGGTATTAGAGCATTAGGTTTTAAAGTGTCCTAGGGTGTCTGAAAGCCGCGTTAAGTAGAGTCTTTTTCATGGGTGTGAAATGCTCCACACCTATGATGAAGAGGCAATGAGACATTTAGGAAATGTTCCCTTCTTTCATGATCTAAGTTGTGCAATGAAATGTCTATATATCCTTATAACTCGTGCTATACGCATTTTCAATATCATGCCTCCCCGTAGATTTAATGGAAGGAGAAATGGAAATGGGAATGGCCATGAGAATGGCAATGGAGACGGGCACTATCAGGCCCCACCAGCCCATGAGGAGCATATACCCGAGCTAATTGCCCACGCGGAATTCTGAAGATCACCCAGATTATAGGGGTGGATGGGGAGGAGTGGGCCAATTTAGCCTCGTACCAGTTGAAGAGGGCTGCGCACATTTAGTTTAAGCAATGGAAGGATAGTAGGGCATTTGGAGCAGGCTCTATCAGTTGGAATAAGTTTCATGACGCTTTTCTAGATCAGTTCTTCCCTTGGGAGATGAGGGAGATCAAACCGGCCGAGTTTGTGAATCTAAAGAAAGGAAAGATGATAGCTTAGGAGTGTGCCTTGGAGTTCACTCATCTGTCTAAGTATGCACCAGAGATGGTGTCAGACCAGAGAGCCTGAGTGAATCGGTTCGTGCATGGGATAGCAGACTACTTGGTCAGGGATTGCCGGACCGTGATGCTTCTTTAGGATATTGACTTTTCTCGGATAGTCCTATATGCCCAGCAGATAGAGGCGATACAGATGAGTGATTAGGAGAGAGAGAGAGGCCAAGAGGGCCAGGACCGATAGCTTTGGATTCTCCCAGCAAAGACCTAGTGGGCACTGTCAGCAGTCCCATCAAAGACCTTCTACCCCGGCGCCTTCGGCTATGAGTGTGCCATCTAGCTCTAGGCGCGATTAGAGGGGATGAGCATCAGGCTCGAGAAGTTAGACTAGCAGACTCGCAGAGATCAGCCTTCCAAAATGTAGTAGATGTGGCCGGAGTCATACAAAGAAGTGTTTGGCAGGTACAGGTGCTTGCTTCGGGTGCGGGAAGCCCGTACATATGCTTAGAGATTGTCCAGTAGCCAGACAGGGTCATAATAGGGGTCAAGACCTAGCTTCTAGTTCAACAGCTCCACTAGCATGCCCAGCTCAGTAAGGGGAATCTACTAATACGGGTGGAGGTCAGCGTCAAAATAGATTCTATGCCCTAGCATCCCGTCAGGAGTAGGAGGTCTCCCCAAATGTAGTCACTAGTATGTTACGAGTATTCACCTTGATATATTTGCATTGTTAGATCCAGGGGCTACTTTATCTTTTGTGACGCCCTATGTTGCTAGTAGTTTCGGAGTCAGTCCTGAAATCTTATCAGAACCCTTCTCAGTCTCTACTCTAGTTGGTGATCCAGTTATAGCTAGATGGGTATATAGAAATTGCCCTGTCACAATCCTTCAGAAAATCACCTCAGCAAATTTAGTAGAGCTAGCCATGACCGATTTTGATATTATCCTCAGCATGGATTGACTATTTGCATGCTATGCCTCAGTGAATTGTAGAACCCGTGCAGTAGAGTTCAGATTTCCGGGTGAGCCAGTCTTAGAGTGGATGGGTAGTTCAGTTATGCCTGTAGGTCGTTTCATTTCCTACCTTAAGGACAGAAAGATGATTTCTAAGGGTTGCGTGTACCATCTAGTTAGGGTTAATGATGCTATGTCCGAGACCCCAACTATCTAGTCAGTTCTAGTAGTAT
This sequence comes from Datura wrightii, assembly GCA_035772735.1. NCBI lineage: Eukaryota > Viridiplantae > Streptophyta > Magnoliopsida > Solanales > Solanaceae > Datura > Datura wrightii. The sequence goes on along the minus strand of JASDFA010000016.1, from coordinate 60,249,905 downwards.
GTGAGTATCTAGAAGTGTTCTTAAATGATCTACCGGGAATTCCTCCGGAGCGGGAGATTGATTTTGGTACTGACCTTCTTCCCGATATGCAACCTATATCTAGTCCTCCTTGTAGAATGGCTCCAACCGAGCTAAAGGAGTTGAAGGAGCAGTTGACGGAACTTCTAGACAAGGGTTTCATCAGACCTAGAAAATCCCCGTGGGGTACGCTAGTTCTCTTTATCCGCAAGAAAGATGGTTCTTTTCGTATGTGCATTGATTATCAGCAATTGCACAAGGTCACCACTCACCATAAAGAAAAGTATCCTCTCCTCAGGTTGATGATTTTTTTTATCAGCTTTAGGGTGCTAAGTGCTTTTCAAAGATAGATCTCAAATCTGGGTACCATTAGCTCAAGGTTCGGGAGAGCGATATTCCGAAGACAGCCTTCAGGACTCAGTATGGTCATTATGAGTTTGTAGTTATGTCTTTTGGACTAACAAATGCTCTTGCAGCTTTTATGGATTTGATGAAAAGGGTGTTCAAGACATATCTAGACATGTTAGTGATTGTGTTCATAGATGACATCCTAATATACTCTAGGAGAGAAGATGAGCATGCCTCTCATACGAGGGTGGTGCTACAGACTCTTAAAGATCGCCAGTTATATGCTAAATTCAGTAAATGCAAGTTTTGGTTGAATTCAGTGGCATTTGTGGGTCATGTGGTGTCAAGTGAGGGTGTATAAGTAGACACTCAAAAGATAGAGCGGTGAAGAACTGGCCTAGACCAGTGAATCCTTCGGATATCAAGAGTTTCTTAGGTTTAGCTGGGTATTATTAGAGATTTGTTGAGGTATTTCTATCCATTGCAGCACCGTTGACCATATTGATCCAAAAGAAAGTGAAGTTCCAATGGTCAGAGGCTTGTAAGAGGAGCTTCCAAGAGTTGAAGACTTGACTCATCTCAGCACCGGTGTTGACCCTACCTGAGGGTACCGATGGGTTTGTGGTGTATTGTGATGCTTCAAGGATCAGTCTTGGGTTTGTATTGATGCATCATGGTAAGGTTAAGCATACGCTTCCAGGCAGCTGAAGGTTCATGAAAAGAATTATCCGACTCATGATCTTGAATTGGTGGAGGTAGTATTTTCCTTGAATATTTGGAGACACTATTTGTACGGGGTCCATGTAGATGTGTTTACGGACCACAAAATCCTACAATATGTGTTTACCCAAAAGGATCTAAATCTATGTCAAAGAAGGTGGTTGGAGCTACTCAAGGATTATGATATGAGTGTCTTTTACTATCCGGGCAAGGCTAACTTGGTAGTAGACGGTCTTAGTAGGCTTTCTATAGAGAGTGTGTCCCATGTAGATGAGGGAAGGAAGGAGTTGGTGAAAGATGTGCATCGACTTGCACGGTTGGGAGTTCTTTTTGTTAACTTGACCGATGGTGGTGTTATTATTCAGAACGGATCTGAATCATCCTTGGTGACTAATGTAAAAGCCAAACAAGACGAGGATCCTATTTTGGTAAAGTTAAAGGATGTTGTTCAGAATCAAAAGTTGGAGGTTGATGTGCTGTGAATTTACAGCACTATTGACGCTCAAAAGTAAGAAAATAGTATGGACTTAGGTGTATTTATGTGGATATGAGGCACTTTTCCTTTGATTTCAGGATAAATGGGTGTTGGAACAATAAATTGCAAAAGGAAGCTAAAAAGTGTGCAAAAAAGGGCAAAAAGTGTAGACCACAGTACGATCCGTAGGATGGACCTACGAGTTGTACTGAGGACCTTAGATCAAAAGTTGAAAGTTAACCTGGAAGACCGAACTTATGAAACTTGTCACTGATCATACCTTGGTGGTACGAGTCGTGGTAATCCAGTCATGATGAAATCCAGAAGAATTGCACAGAAGGCTGATTCTCAATACAAGAGCACCATACGACCCATGAGATGAAGGTACGAGTCGTACCATACCATTTGTGGTGAAGTTCAGAAAAAGTTCAAGAAATCAGGATCAAGCCACGAGTGTCAATGTACGAGTCATAGTATGTTGGTACGAATCGTACCTTCGCCCAACACTTAGCCAAAATTCAGCCAACACTCCAAACCACGAGTGGATGTCACGATCCGTGAGAAGCCCCTACGAGTCTAGGTGGACCCGTGACGAGGTCGACAACAGATATGGAAAGCAGTCCTGTTAGTTTAGGAAAAGGATTCTTGTGTCTCTGTAAATACTTTTTATATTTTATTTTTAACAGAAGACGACGAGTAGACTTAGTTCTAGTAGGAAAACGTTGTACTAAGCAATTTTACATCATTGGAAGAGAGAATTGAGTTGGTTCAGCCTTGTAATCAACTTTTTCTTGAATTCATCTTGTTCTTGCTACTTGTTATTCAATATTTCGTGGTTTAATTGAAGGAATTGTTTTTCTCAATCATCTTTGTAAGTATTGTTATATGTTTTCAATAATGAACACAAATCACAACCTTGCAACTATGAGAGGCTAAAACCTCCATAGCTAGAGTTGTGGGAACCATGGTGGATTAACTAGTTAGGGTTGCACAAAGTGAGTCTAAAACCAATACTAAATAATTATATTGTATTCTCTTCATCTTTAATGATTATTAGCGGTGTACAACTTTAGGAAGTGCCTGAATTCTTTACTTGCTTTATTAAAGAGGTAGAGATTAGGAAAAGAGAATTATAACAGAACCTTGATCTTGATGATCATTGTATCAACTTGAGCTGTGGTCGTAGGATAGTTATATTTGTAACTTAGTAATAACGGTTAGTTTGCAAAATTCATGAGACTTGGTCGAGTTATTGAGGATAGTCTTCAATAGGGATTTGTCGATCGTTTGAATGAATCTAAGTTATCAGTTTTATAAGTAAAGTATTGGAATAGATCAGGAGTGTATACCCAAAGCTGTTATGAACCCATGGGGAACACAAACCCTAGTTATCCTTTAATTATTGATTCAAAAATACAATTTTGACTATTGTTTATTTTTATTATTGCTTTTTATTAGAATTCCCCCGTTGTGAAGTAATTACCATACAAGTTTATCTACCGACTGTAATCTAGATCTTCCATATTCATTGTGGGTTCAACTCCAACCTATAAGTTTGGGTTCTTTATTGACAACGTCCGCTTCATACTTCAGTTGGAAGTGTGGTTTGAGCGTTATCAGAGGTCTTCTCCAAAAAAGGAGATGGTGTGCTTCGATATCAGGGTCGATCGTGTGTTCCGAATGTTGATGATTTGAGAGATAGAATGTTGCACAAGGCTCATGGTTCCAGATATTCCATACATCCAGGTGCCACTAAGATGTACCGTGACCTACGGGAAGTCTATTGATGGAATGGCATGAAGAAGGACATAGCGGAGTTTGTGGCTAAGTCTCCAAATTGTCAACAGGTGAAAATGGAGCATCAGAGATCGGGAGGTATGCTTCAAGACATCAGTATTCCTACTTGAAAGTGGGAGGAGATTAATATGGATTTTATCAGAAGGTTGCCTTGCACTCATCTACAATATGAATCCATTTGAGTGGTTGTGGATAGGTTGACCAAAGCAGCTCATTTCCTACCAGTCAAGACTACCGATTCAGCAGAGTTATGCTATACATTCAGGAGTTGGTTCGGTTGCATGGAGTACCATTGTCAATCATATCAGATAGAGGCACTCAACTTACCTCACAGTTTTGGAGATCATTTCAGAAGACACTTGGTACTCAAGTCAAGCTTAGCACGACATTTCACCCACAAATAGATGGTCAGGCAAAGCCGACTATTCAGACTCTCGAGGATATGTTGAGAGCGTGTGTGAATGACTTCAAGGGTAGTTGGGATGATCATTTGCCTCTCATTGAGTTTGTGTATAAAAACAGCTATCATTTCAGCATTCAGATGGCTCCGTTTAAGGCTTTTTATGGGCGGAGATACAGGTCACCTATTGGTTGGTTTGACGTAAGTGAAGCTGCGATGATAGGTCTCGATTCAGTCCATAAGGCTATGGGAAAGGTTCAGCTTATAAAGGACAGGTTAAAAACAGCTCAAAGTCGCCAAAAGCCCTATGCGTATATGAGGATGAGAGAACTTAAGTTTGAAGTCAATCATTGGGTTTTTTCAAATGTGTCTCCTATGAAGGAGGTGATGAGGTTCGGAAAGAAAGGGAAACTCCGTCCCCGTTATGTTGGCCCGTACCAGGTTGTGAAACGGGTTGGCAAGGTAGTATATGAGTTGGAGTTTCCTTCAGAATTAGCTTTAGTTCACCCAGTTTCCCATGTATCTCTCTTAAAGAAGTGTTTGGGGATCCATCTTTGGTTGTTCCGGTGGACAATGTCGGTGTGAAAGTCATCCTTAGTTATGAAGAGGTTCCGATAGAAATATTGGATCGTCAAGTTCATAAGATAAGAAATAAAAAAGTAGCTTCAGTCAAGGTTTTAAGGAGGAATCAGCATGTTGAGGGAGCTACGTGGGAAGCCAAAGCAGATATGATGGCTAAATACTCGTATTTATTCCCTTCCGACTCAGTTTCAGCCTAAGGTATTAGTTTCCTCCTTAGTACTCTATTTTGTTTCATGTTTAGCTCATGTCCCCCAGTTTTTTCATGATAATGAATGTATGTGTGATTTGGGAATTCAGTTAAGTCATGTAGTTCAAATCGGAGTCAGTCACTCCGTTAGTTTTCAGCACGTATGTTCAGCATTTGTGTATGATGGTAGTATTTCTCCATTTTTCAATATGATTTTCAACATTCAAGGATGAATGTTCCCAAGGGGGAGATATTTTAATACCCCAAAAACTCTAAGATTAGAGCAGGGAGTTGAAATGGAGAAAACAGGAATTTCTGCACCAGGTCACAGGACGAGTCATCTAGTGACCCTTCAGGAACTCCACGAGTCGTTAAGTGACTCATGGGGAAAGGCTAGGACTTGGTATAAAATTTGGGGTTTGAGGTGACCACGGGTGTGACCACGAGTTGTAGCCAGCGCCACGAGTCATTGTGTGGTCCATGGTCAAGGGATGACTAAAGGATGAAATATTTGGACAATGTACCTAACAATTAGTCACCATGAGTCATGGTCAATGCCACGATTCGTCAAGTGGGTCATGTTCAGTAGTTGGTTAAGTTGAATTTTTTTTTGGCAGTGTCCCTAACGGGTCATCACCATGATTCATTGGATACACCACGAGTCGTGGTATCCCCCGTGGTGACTCCCAGTAGAATTTTGGCAGTGAAGGTGATGACTGCTGATCACGAATAGTGGTCACTGGTAACGATCCATCCAGTCTTGGGACTGGCAGTCTGTTTTTTCCTGCGAGTTTATTAAGGGCTTTTCCGTAATTTTTATGTTTCTAAAGCCTAAACTACATAATTTTAAGCTCAGAATAGAGTGTTTTAAGAAGGGTTAAGTCATTCTAAGTCTATCCTAATTCATGCATGCAAGTTTAGAAGTTTGAGAGGTGATCAAGCCTAGTTCTTCAAAGTTCTTCTTCAATTCTCTTTGGGCAATCAAGGAAGTGGTAAAATCAAATCCCTTCAGGTATGTAAGGCTATGAATTGGTGCAATAGTCCACACTCATGCCTAATTTCTTCTCAATTCATGAAGTTTTAATTGATGATTCCATGGGGTTTTACCCAATGCATGAATTCCTAGGTTTCAATCATGGGTATGATCTAAGCATGTTTTAAATGATGAATTATGATTAGTGGGCAGATTTTATAATGTTTTAAATTATAAATTATATTTTCAAGTTTTCTAAACTATGATGCCCATCCATGAAAGTTCATAAAAATTAAGATCTATGAAGTATGTGTACAAGCAAGATGAGATGTTATGAAGAAAGTATGATTTTGAAATATCCATGTTTATGTTCATGTTTTCAAAGTACATCAAGTTGATTTCAAGCATGTTTAAGTATTGGGCAAGCCCATATGATCAAGTATGTTTTATGATTTCATGGATTAGTTTACCACATGGTTTTGGAGTCAAGACTCCCAATTATGTTCAGCTTGTGGTATTATTTGAGCCAAGGCTCCTCATGTTATGATTTCAGAATTATGTATGTATGTTATGAGTCAGCTTTGTTTCTAGATGATGGTTCAGCTTCATTGAAAAACGATGGACAGTATATGGATGTTTTTGGGAGTAATATCTAGCACCGAGTAGGCTAAGAGTACTCGTAGGTATGACCAGATTATTTGGGACCTCCCTTGTAAGCTTCCCCTGCCCCCAAGGGGCCTTCATTTTGATATTGATATCATGGTAGCACCCTGAGCCCTGGCAAGGCTTTGGATGGCTCTACCCACTTTTGTGTGATAGTCGGGACCAAGTAAGCTCTATCGTGGTAATATTGGTTATATGACGAGTCTCCCATTGTTCCTCATGATTTTAGTTATGCATGTACATCAGTCATGATATTATGTTTTCAGCAGGTTTTTCCAATGTTCAATTTTAATTATGATTATCAGTTTTCAACTTTGGGTCATTCGATATAGTTATGATGTTCAGTTATGTTCAGATCACGATTTCAAAAAATAGCATGCAAGCCCTACTCTCAGAATTTATCTTGATTATGTTTTATACTATGCATTTTTAATGATTTTACTTAGCGGTTTTACCTACCTTGCATTCTCGGTACATTCCACGTACTGACCGCATACTCTATGCTATATCATTTTATGATATAGGCTCCGATATCCAGGCTCAGCCCCGCCGCTAGTCAGATTCCTGGAGTTAGCTTTCCTCAGCCCCAGTTGGTGAGTCCTCATGTTTCGAGGGCCCTTCTCTTCAGTTGCATGTCGTACTTTCAGTTTTTAGATTATAGTGAGTTGGTTGGGGACTTGTCCCATCAACTCGTCAGTGTTAGAGGCTTTTTTGGACATAGTTTGTATTAAGCTTTAGACTCATGTATGTGTTCAGATATTGTGTTCTATTTAGACTTCCTCTATGTTATTCATGATGATCTTCCGCTTATCTATGATTGAGTTAGATGTATGTTTGTGCCATGGATCCAATTGGAGCCCCCCAGGGTTTCTTGTCTCGTGTCTCGATCCGGGCCTATGTTTGGGTCGTGACAATTAGTAAAAAAGTAAGATGGATCACTGCAAATGTGTATATATTATCGGCAGCTGAATAAAGTTACTATTAAGAACAGATATCCCCTTTCATGAATAGATGATTTATTGATCAGTTACAAGGATCGAAATACTTCTCAAAAATTGACTTAAGGTCAGGGTACCACCAGGTACAAATTCGAGAGAATGATATTCCAAAGACAACCTTCAAAACCAGATATGGCCAGTTTGAGTTTCTAGTTATGTCCTTCGAATTGACGAATGTCCCAGCAGTGTTTATGGACAAGATGAGCAGCATATTCAGGCCAATTTTAGATCTGTTCGTGATTGTGTTTACTGACGATATTCTTGTATACTCACGTTCAGAAGCTGAACATAGAGATCATTTGTGAATAGTACTCCAGATCCTCAGAGATCGCGAGTTGTATGCGAAGCTCTCTAAATGTGAGTTCGGGATAAACTCTGTAGCTTTCTTGGGCCATATTGTGTCAGATGAAGGTATTCAGGTTGACTTGCAAAATATGGATGCTGTTAAAACTTGGCCCAAACCCATGACTTCAACAGAAGTTCGCAGCTTTTTAGGGTTAGCTGGGTATTACAGAAGGTTTGTGAAAGGATTCTCTACCTTATCAGCGCAATTGGTGAAGTTAATTTAGAAAGCAGCTTGTTCGCACTGTTCGCAACAACATGCAAGTGCACGTGGTCGAACAAGTAGTAAAATGGCTAGAGTAGCCAAGTATCGATCCCACAGGGACTGGACCAAGGTAATAATCGAATCAAGCGTTAATAAACTCTAACTCTAATAATGCAGACAACAGTTTCAAGAAGATTTTTGGGAGGTTGTTTCCTAATTTATACTAGTCTAAAACAAATATACAATTTGAGTCTGAACTATAGTAATGAGCATGTTGAGGCTAAAACGAACATGCAGGGAAGCAATTTATTGATACAAATTGGTTAATCTTTCCTCCGGTTGCTAGTCAAGAATTATTGCATGTGGATTAAAACTCTCGTATTTAACCCAACTTAAGAATCATGAACCTTCCACCTACATTTCTGTGATAAGAAGAAAATCATGTTCTAGCCATACGAAACCGATTCCTTAATTAACTAATACGACTTTCAGATATATCTCTATTCTGAAGGCAAATCAATTCTCAATTTTCCCAAACCAAGAAAAGATCATATCCTATTAATTCACAACTTTCCAATTTGTTTCTCTTTCGAGCGCAAACTGGATTTTTTAGATATACATTAATATTAGCCACACATTAATGCAGTAAGAACAAGAATTAATAGAACAACCATGGAAGAAAAGATGAAAAACCAAGATGATCAATAATTACATTCCACTACAAATGTTCTTAACCTCAGCAAGAAGTGAATTTAGCCACTCATTTGTGGATTAAACATCGTTAAATGAGTGTTAATCATACAAACAATTGAAATAAAGAAGAAAGAGATAGAGAAGAACCTTAAGAATTTCATCCCCTCAACTACCTGTAACCCACGTTCTTGCTCAACCAAGTCAGAATAATTAAAAATAAACCTAAGTGTGCTATTTATACTAGTGGGAATTTTTCCCGGAATAACAAGCAACGTGTCACGGAGTGCATCGCGGAGCACTGCCTCCGTGACACGCCACAAATGCGGACCCTCACTGGAATCCGGTCCTCCAGTTAATTATGCCCAACGTTCCACGGCGTGCAACGCGGGGCTTGGCCAACGTGCCACGGCCCCAACGCGGACCTTCACTGGAATTTGGCCTATTTTCATCATCCGGGGCAGAATGCATCCGCGATGGCAGCGTGACACGGCTCCATCGCGGAGCCCCTTAATTTGCTGCATAACCTGGGCCTTTTCCATTGCTCGCTTCCGAGTCTACTCCCGATTTCTCCCAACATGCATCTTAGCTTCCTAATATTCCATTTTTCCTGCAAAACAACACTAATCATGTTGGTTAGTATAAATTCACATTTTAACTACAAATCACATGAGAATATACAATTATCAATGTATAAACAAGGCGAAATGAAGCATTTGAGTATCACTTGGGCATATAATTTTGCCCAAGATCACTTACCCCACACTTAGAACTTTGTTCGTCCTCGAACAATAATCTCACATCTCATGCAATGGACACCCAATCATAGCTACTTTTGCTCGACAATTCAAGCTACGGTTATACCGATTATTTACATAGCAAATCATCAAGAAAACATGCATAGTCTCATCAATACAAAGACATTCAACACAGTAAGACCTCCTAGACTCATGAGTCGACTCTCGATCTCGGAAAACTCAAGCAAATCAGCTGATCAAGACATCTGACACGAAATTAAATCTCTCGTCAAGCATGTGCCCTCACAACACAAGAGAATTTCCCCCTTTACAATCATATGATCTCAAAAGCATTATATGCGGGGGCATATGAACACAATTTCGCTCTCTCTCCCAAAGAATTCACATGCATCATGTCATGACCCATAAGCTTGCCTCTAGTGTATTACTCCACTAATATAAGGACGAGTGATGTAGATCATGTAGGACTTAACGGGTTGTAATATAAGCTAAGGAACTAGTACATACTGGGCTAACCAATAATAACAACTAACACCCTTAAGTGCTTTTCCATACATCCCACCACATTATGAGCATTGTTTCTTCCTTCATCCTCCCATTCTTGACGTCTTTCTTTATTTTTATTCCCATATCTTTAAGCACACTCGACTTAATAACAAAGATTAGTTATACATCTTCCTTTTATTAAATTCGGCAAGTGCACCCTTGACCTTTTCTTTACTTTCACCACTTTCGCTTTTCCTTTCTTTTCACAATTACCACTCTTTGACACGGTGGGAAAATTACTTTTCTTGAGCGCTTAAGAGTTTTGGATCAAATTCACGGATAATAAAAATAAGGGGTTAAGCTCGGTTTGTACCTTTTCGACAAAAGAAAAAAAATAGGCTACAGGCTCAATGGGCTAACTAGGATGTACATTCAAGGTAGGTACGATAATGAAAAAAATCTTTCAGTTAAATCAAAGAAATGCCTACATCCTTTCCTATAATACTCATCCTTCATTTCGTTTCATACACACACCAGGCAAGTTCTAGACACTTCACAATAGCATGGAAGAATCGAAACCTCACCACACACTCATTGCACATGCTCAACTCAAGACATATTCACAGACTCTTCAATCAGCTAATTACAGGAATTCAAACATTAAGCCTCAATCACACCGAATTGAACTCTACGATCTAGGTATCTCAACATGTTCACAAAGTTGCATGCTTTCATATGAATCACCTTTGCATTCAAAATATCCTGTACAACACGCAACCTGAATTTATAACCATAAAGCAACAACACGTTTGGGATACAAACAAAAAAAGAAAAAAATCACAAAGAACAAAAGAAATCTACTCCTATCGACTACATTTCCCTTAAGATGGTCGTCATCCATCCATCATAGGGAACGGTCACTATTTACGACTTCGGTTCAATGGGACTATTCTAGGTAAAAGCACCAAAAACAAACACCGAGAAACCCAATCAAAAAAAGAGATTTCACAAAAAAATTTAAAAATATCGATAATTTCGATAAAACAACAATATTTACACAACCAGCTAACAACAACTCCATGCAGCACACAACAGCTTCACATTAATTACAACACTAAATTACAATACAAAACATAAACACCAAAATCACAGGGTCACAATTTTTCACAGGCACAACAACAAAACAGAAACATCAATAACAACAAAACAACCAGCACCTAACTACTCCCACCCCACACTTAAATCAAACACTGTCCCAGGTGTTCACAAAATTCAGCATAGCACAAGAGTAGGTGGTGAAACTCCCTGATCAATTGAAGTATTCCACTTCTTCGTCAGGTGTGGTTGCCTCGTCCCCCATATTCGAATCACCCCCGCTATCCTCATCTGACTCAACATCTGAGTCATCGCGGCGTGTCTCCTCGTCTGTGGGGACATCATCATCAGTGGGCTCCACAAAAGCCGGCCCCACTCGGCATAGAGCCCTAGCATTTTCGCCGAAGGGGTAGTCCAACTCTAGCTGCCACAGCTCATCTTCTGTTGTTGGCCTCCCGCCTATGCGCAACTGTAGCATCTGCATCCCGAACATGCGGGCCATATACTGATCATCTCGAGCATGTCGCACGGCTAATGTGAGAACTGGCCCGTGAGTGGTGTCGGGTGCCTTAGTTTTGGTGACATCTAAGGCACGCCTCTCCATCTGCGGGATGTAGTCAAAGGCCTCCTCCTCAACATCTAGGCCCTCAGGAAAGTGGTTAGCAAGCCACCAAACCCGTACCTGTGCCCTTGATGCAAACGGGCTCTCTTCATGGCGGAGATGATCACCGCCCCAACATTAATCTCCAGCCCTTTCATCAGGGCATATACCAAGCACACACGATCTCGGGTGACATCTGTCATGTGCACCCCCGGGATCAGGCAGGAACACACGATCTTAAGCCAAATTCTGGCTTCCCTGTTCATTTGAGAATAGGGCAGCATCTGATAGTAGCCCCTCTCCTTATTCCTGCTCCACCGTGTTGTAGAACAGGATCCACACAGAGTGTGTCTGATGTCGACATATGGTGGAGTGATGTTCAGCTGCCGGAGTACATGGGCGTCTGTGTCCCGCGCCCCCAAGATAGCATTAAGGTGATGGGGCTCAAAAGTGACTACCTGCCCTCTTATTTTGACAGTGTGACTTTGGAGTGTCGGGTTCCAGTTAGCGTAGAACTCTTGAATCAGGTGGAGATTGCACTCCTTGGGCTCTTCAAAGATGAAGTTCAGCCCGACAGTGTCAATCTTGTGTACAATTCTGGGGAACTCTTGTGCCAACGGCTCCCTTGCAATATGTTCCTTAGGGAAGTATTTGTTTTCCTTATGCTTTGTGTACCATTTCTTCCCTTCCTCTGTTACCCATCAGGTTCCATATTGACGGCGTTGGCCGCACGGAACCGCTGGTGCTGCTGGGACTGCTGTTCCCAGTCTAATTTTTTTCCTTCCGGCGCCCGATGTAGATACGCCTTTTCTTTTATCTTGCCTGCTTGCCATTGTTCTTGTCAAATCAAATAGACAGTCCCAATGTTATTCAAATTAAAATTAGCTTCGACTAAGGTTGGGTTAAGCTAGGCCACCCCACACTTAGTCTTTAGCCACAATCACAACATTACGGCAAGACATTTCTCACTTCCCAATTTACAACAAGAAACAACAACATGCCTTGTGCATTCAGAGAATTCGATGGAATATATTTTACATACTACTCAGACTTCGTACAATTAATCAACATATCACCATCAATACCATTTTATCCCATAGCACTTAGCATAGAAAAACTCTCAACACAACCTATGCAATTCACCAAGTTCTATGCAATTCACAATTCCATTCTCCCCAAAAAAATCCATCGTTTACTTAGCATATTCACAACAAGCACAACATAATTCACCTTACCCAACATGCCCAACCCATAATTTCCACATTTTCAATCACATTTCATTTCTTCGTAATCAAATTCTAACCCTAGCTACACATTTCACCAAAATTCGATCAAGCATGTATTTATCGAGTTCATACAATCAAAATGATACTCCGAACTTCAATAAACACTAACTTAAATTAATTCAAGCTCAATTTACAATTAGGGCAAGTTTTTCTCACTTTACATGCTCAAACTCGACAAATTTGACAAGAATTGAGAGGAAAATAGAGAACATACCTTTAGTTCGATGAAACCGAAGATAAATCGAAGAAAACTTGTGCCTAAGTCCGTGCCACATTGGAGAAGTGGGATTTTTTTGGGTTTTTGTCACGGAGGGGGTGAGAAATGAGGAAAAATAGAGGGAATTCGGGGTTGAAAAGGGTTAATTTCGCGCAGGTCACCCGGCGACCCGGTGTGACCCGTCACGATTAACACCTCAACGTGTCACAGAGGGTAACGCGGAGCACCCCCTCTGTGACACGGAGCCAAAGCGGAGGTGTTCTGGAATTTTAGAAATTCCAGAATTACACCTCAACGTGGCACGGAGGTCAACGCGGAGGCCCTCCTCCATGACACGGAGCCATCGCGCAGGCTCACTGTTTTGCCACTTTTTATTATTTGTCTCACCTCGATTTTTCCTTTGCGATCCTTTGCATTTTTGCCCTCCGTTTCAACCTGAAATTCATCTCACAACAAGAAATTGGTTAGAATTCATAGATTTCAACATAAAACACAATTTTTGTTTTTATTTTTATTTTTCTATTTTTTTTCTTTTCTACTAATTCTACTCAATTATTACAACAATTTCACGGGTTGCCTCCTGTGCAGCGCCTGGTTTACCGTCGCGGCTCGACGTCATTGAAGCTTAGTCATCCTCTAGGGTGACAGATGTCTTCTCTCGACTACCATCCTCACCCCAGTAATGCTTACATCGCTGCCCATTAACTAAGAACGTGGCACTTCGGTCTTTTTTCCACAATTCTACTGCCCCATGCGGAGTCATTCTCACTACCTCAAATGGCCCTAACCATTTGGACCGCAGCTTCCCTGGAAACAGCTTCAATCTTGAATTGAAGAGCAACACTTTCTGCCCCGGCTCAAAAATACGATGCACCACATGCTTGTCATGCCACCTCTTCATTTTTTCTTTGTAGTACTTGGCACTCTCATAAGCATGCCAACAAAACTCTTCAAGTTCGCTGAGTTGCATCAACCTCTTCTTGCGCGCTAGCTCTAAGTCCATATTCAATTTCCTCACGGCCCAGAAAGCTCGGTGCTCTAGCTCCACTGGCAGATGACATGCTTTACCATAGACCAATCAGTATGGATAAGTTCCAATCGGTGTCTTGTAAGAAGTTCTGTAAGCCCACAACGCATCATCGAGTTTGCTTGACCAATCACTACGTTGTGCATTCACTGTTTTCTAGAGAATCTGCTTCACTTCTCTATTCGACACCTCCACTTTCCCACTAGTTTGGGGATGATATGTTGTTGCCACCTTGTGGCGCACCCCATACTTAGCTAGTAGCTTCTTGAAACTTGAATTTACAAAATGAGCCCCTCCATCACTTATAATGGCTCGGGGTGTCCCGAACCTGGTGAGAATGTGTTTTTTTACAAATTTTGTTACCACCTTGTTGTCATTCCTGGGGCAAGCTATTGCTTCAACCCACTTTGATACATAATCAACGGCCACCAAGATGTAACGGTTACCAAATGACGGTGGGAACAGGCCCATGAAATCTATGCCCCATACATCAAAGGTCTCCACTTCCAGTACATTCTGCAGTGGCATCTCTTGCCTCCTGCCAATTATGCTTGTCCGTTGACATCTATCGCACATTTTGACGTATTCCATAGAGTCTCTGAACAGTGTAGGCCAAAAGAAACCTGACTGTAGGACCTTGTGCGCTGTCCGCTCGCCTCCGTGGTGCCCTCCATATAATGAAGAGTGACAACTCCTCAAACCTCTGCAATCTGGCTCTCCGGGATGCATCTTCTCATCACCTGATCCGGTCCCTGTTTAAACAAGTATGGCTCATCCCAAATAAAATGCTGGCAATCATGCCTCAATTTTTTCCTCTGTTGAGTCGTAGCCTCCGGTGGATAGACTCCACTCACTAGCAAGTTCACTATGTCTGCATACCATGGAACCTCATCTTCCCCTATTGCCAAGAGCTGCTCATCCGGGAACTACTCTTTGATGTTATCACCTTCCTTCACATGCGACCGGCTTTCCAATCGCGATAGGTGATCTTCCACCTGATTCTCGCTCCGCTTTCTGTCCTTAATTTCTAGATCGAACTCTTGCAACAATAGAATCCATCTGATAATCCTGGGCTTTGCATCCTTCTTGTTGAACAGATACCGAATCGCTGCATGATCGGTATACATCACTACTCTCGAACCCACCAAATAGGACCTGAATTTATCAAATGCAAACACCAATGCTAGCATCTCCTTCTCTGTGACTGTATAATTACTTTGGGTAGTGTTCAGTATTTTGCTTGCATAATGAATAGAATGAAAGATTCTATTTCTCCGTTGCCCCAATACAGCTCCCACAGCCACATCGCTTGCATCACACATTAGTTCAAATGGTTGTTCCCAATCCGGAGAAATAAGGATAGGTGCTGATCTTGGGCAGATTTATATGCCCAAGTGATACTCAAACGTATCATTTTCGCCTTGTTTATTGTGCAATGCGTATACATTTTCATGTAATTGGTAATAAAATGTGAATTTATACTAACCAACATGATTAGCATTGTTTTGTAGGTAAAACATGATTTTCAGGAGCTAAAATGCATGTTGGAACAATATCGGAGTTGGACTTGGATGCGAGCACGGAAAAGACATTGGAATGCACAATGTAAAGGGGCTCCGCGATGGAGCCGTTCCATGCTACCATCACGGAGGCACACTGCATGGAGGATGAATTAATTTGGCAATTTCCAGTGAAGCCTCGCGACAGCTCCGTGGCGCGGAGGCAAGCCTCCGCGTTGCATGCCATGCCACGTTGAGGCTATATTCCCGGACCCTGGATTTCCAGTGAGGGTCCGCGTCCACGCCGTGTCACAGAGGCAGTGCTCCGCGTTGGCCTCCGTGACACGTTGCTTGTTATTTCGGAAAAAATTCCCACTAGTATAAATAGAACACTTAGGCTTATTTTTAATAAATTTAGACTTGGTGGAGCAAGGACGTGGGTTAGAGGCAGTTGAGGGACGAAAAAGCTAAGGGTTTTTCTCTCTTTCTTTCTTCTTTCAATCAATTGTATGTATAATTAACACTTGTTTTAGGATGTAATCTACAAATGAGTGGCTAATTCTCTTCCTTGCTGAGGTTATGAAAAATGTTGATGAATTTTGATTATTGAATTGTATGGTTTTTCATCTTCTTCTTCTATGTTGTTCTATTAATTCTTGTTTCTACTGCATTAGTGTGTGGCCGACATTAATGTACATCTAAAAAGTCCGATTTCACTCGAGAGATCAAGAAATTGGAAAGTTGTGAATTAATAGGGTATTGTTCTTAGCTTGATTTGGGAAAATTGGGTTTTGATGTGCTTTCCTGATAGAAATATACTTGAAAGCCGTATTAGTCAATTTAGGAACCGGAATTGTATTGCTAGGTCATAAATTGCATTTGATCACAGAAATGTAGACGAATGGTTTATGATTCTAAAGTGAGATTAAATACGAGAGTTTTAATCTCTAGGCTAATGTTCTTGGCTAGCAACAGGAAGAGAAGATTAACCAAATTATGATTGTAATCAAGTTCATTACTTGTTCTTAACCTTGGCATGCTCATATCCATAGTTTCAATTCACAGTAAATATTTGTTAATAGTTTTAGTATATAATTTATAAACAAAAATTCTTTAACTTTTGGTTACGTTGTTGTCAGCATAATTAGAGGTAAGCTAGAATACAGTATACTTCAGCAATTTTACTTATCCAGAGTCTCCTTGGTTCGATACTTGGCTTACTTAGCCACTTTATTACTTGTTTGACCACGTGCACTTGCGTGTCGGTTTTAACACCTACCGAACCAGCCGAACAAGTTTTCGGTGCCGTTGCCGGGGAGACTAGGCAATTGGTGAAATTGTGTTAAGTGTAAATTTACTGTATTTTTGTTTTATTTTCTTAAGTGTTGACAACTTGGTCTTAGCCTGTATTTTGCAGACTTGATTTCTGTGAACACTGGCAAAGGACAAGGAGCTGGTGGAATCTTATACAGAGCCTGAACGTGAATTTCATAGTAAACGCAGAGAAGCTCTACAAAAGAAGCTGCAGTTGCTCAGACAGTCTATTATGGAGCAACAAAATCCACCGGTTGTGAGGGCAGTGTTAGTGCCCGACGAAGCAGCAGCAAGGCCGGTTCGCGAGGTGGCAATCCCACATGCCAACAATGTACATTCAAGCATCCGCAAACCAGAGCCTGGAGGGAGATTTGAATTAAAGCAGAACATGGTGCAACTATTGCACACAAGCGGGCAATTTACCGGTCTCCCTCATGAAGACCCACAACAACATCTCCAGAATTTTTTGGAGATAAGTGACACTTATATACCCGCTGGAGCGTCACCTGATTATGTTCGGCTCACCCTATTTCCATTTTACTTACTTGGTGAAGCCAAGAGGTGGTTAAAAGCTGAACCACCAAATTCTATATCAACGTGGGATGATCTTGCACGGAAGTTTTTGATAAGATTTTTTCCCTCTGGTAAAATAGCCAGACTTAGAAGTCAAATTCTAAGTTTCAAACAGAGGGAGGGAGAAAATTTATATCAAGCCTGGGAAAGATTTAAATCCATGTTGCGGGACTGTCCTCATCATCATCAGTCCAATGAGGTGTTGGTACACACATTTATTGAGGGTTTGGAACCCCATACTAAAATTTTGCTAGATTCAGCAGCTGGAGGGCAAGCGCTGGAAAAGACTTATGAGGAGCTGTACACTTTGCTCAACCGAATTTCACAGGGCAATCCAGAATGGAATGCAGATTCATCACGAGGTGGAGCAAGGAAAGCAGCAGGAGTGCTTGAAGTGGATGGATTTACAGCTATTGCTGCACAGATAGCTGCCTTGCAGAATCAGTTAAACAACCACTTCAGCAATATGAACTTGAACCAGCCTTCAGCTTCACTCAATGCGGTCCAGCAAATGTGGTGTGAAGTGTGTGGTAGCAGTGAGCACTCAGCTGAGTGTTGTGGAGCAAACCCAGATTCGGTTAACTTTGTGGGCAATGCACAAAGAAATCAGCAGCAGTTTGGTAGCGGCTACAACTCAAATTGGAGGAACCATCCAAATTTTTCATGGGGTAGCAACAACCAACAAGGCCAAAGTTCGGGTCAGGGTATGCAGAGAAATCAAGGAGGGCAACAGAACTACCAATCTCAATTCAGAAATCACAATGCCCCTCCTCCACCACCATCACCTACCATTGAGGAGATGTTCAAGACCATGATCGCTAATCAGGCGAAATTGCAGGCTGACTATGTTAAATTGGCAGCCGAAGTGAAGAATAATCAATTAGCGACCAAGGCTCTTGAGTATCAATTTGGGCAATTTGCTAGTGCCCAAAACACAAGACCCAGAGGAGGACTGCCTAGCGACACGGATCCTAATCCGAAGCAGGTAAATGCAGTGACCACGAGGAGTGGTTTGCAGCTGAAGGAGGTGGAATCGGAAAGACCGCCTCAAAAGTCAGGAGCAGCAGATGTTGAGGGAGAGCAACTTGCGGATAAGGGGAAGACCAAAGAAGCTGAATCAGAAAGGCCTCCACCCCCGTTCCCTCAACGACTCAAGAAACACAAGGAGGAGGCGTGTTTCAAGAAATTTATGGAGGTGCTTAAACAGGTACATGTTAATTTACCTCTTGTTGATGTCTTGCAAGGAGTGCCAAAATATGCTAAATATATTAAAGACATCGTGGCCAACAAAAGTCGTTTGACTGAGTATGCCACGGTAGCTTTGACGGAGGAATGCACTTCCCAGATCCAAAATAGACTGCCCACGAAGCTGAAAGACCCTGGAAGTTTTACTATCCAGCTTACTATCGGGCAGAGTATCCGAGCTCGTGGATTATGTGATTTGGGGGCGAGCATAAATCTGATGCCGTCTTCGGTATTCAGAAAGTTAGGTCTAGGGAGTCCTAGACCTACAACCGTAATCTTGCAGTTAGCAGACAGATCCTTAGCTAGGCCGGATGGCATTGTTGAGGATGTGCTTGTGCAAGTGGGCTCCCTCATTTTTCCGGTTGATTTTATTGTTCTGGATTTTGAACCAGACGCTGAAGTCCCATTTATTTTGGGACGACCCTTCTTTGCAACCGGAAAAGCATTAATCGACGTGGCTGCGGGTCAACTTACAATGCGAGCACATGACAAGGTAGAAGTGTTCGATGTGTACAAAGCCCCCAAGCTCCCGATTGTAAATGAAGAACTCTCGGTGATCAATGTAATTGATCATGGGAATGCTAAGCACATGAGTGATTCCCGAGAGTTGATGGGAAGACCACCAGATAAAGGTGAGCACTACTGGGGGGAGGACAATGATCGTGAAAAATCGTCCATCACCCTAGTGGATAATTGAGCATAAAGGACGTCGAGCCGCGACGGTAAACCAGGCGCTGCACGGGAGGCAACCCGTGAAAAATATGTTTTTCTTTTAATTAGTAAAGTGTAAATAGTTTTTATTTTAATTTTTCTTTTTCTTGATTTAGTACAAATTTTTTGTTTTAGTTAGTATTTTTCATTTTAGT
Organism: Datura wrightii; assembly: GCA_035772735.1. NCBI lineage: Eukaryota > Viridiplantae > Streptophyta > Magnoliopsida > Solanales > Solanaceae > Datura > Datura wrightii. The sequence continues at coordinate 60,230,540 of JASDFA010000016.1, read as the reverse complement.
TAGGGAAATCTATTAATCTAACCAATTTTGTTTAGTAAGGTGATTTTCAGGTCAACCGGAGAAAAATGTGCATGTAATCGGGAAGGAAAAGGCAAGGTATGAAAAAATGAATAAAATGAAGAGACAGTGCACTGGGGCGATGGCTCCGTGTCACGGAGGAAGGGCTCCGTGTTACCCTCCGTGACACGTTGAGGTTAAATCTGGATTTTTTAAAAATTCCAGATAGCCATCGCGTTAGCTCCGTGTCACGGAGGAGGGGCTCCGCGTTACCCTCCGTGACACATTGCCCTATATTTTGTGACGGGTCACACCGGGTTGCCGGGTGACCCGCGTATTTTTCTTCATTTTAAACCCCGAAAAACCCCTTTTCTCCTCATTTTCTCTCTTCTCCGCGACCAAACACCCATATTTCCCTCCCCAACCAACATGCCACGCTACTAAGCAAACAATTTGTCAAGTTCCTTAGGTTATTCAACGTAAAGGTATGTTTTCCTCGTTCTCTCAAGTTTTTTGGCGATTTTAGTCGAATTTGAGCATGGGAGGTGAGATAAATCACCCTAATTAGCAATTTAGCATGAAATTGAATTATTCTTTGATTGATAAATGTTCGGAATGTTGTAATTAGCGTTTGAACTTGTCGATTGCGTGAATGATTCGAATTTGATTGTAAAATTGATTTCTAGGGCTGGGGTTGTTAAAATCTGTCACACCCCGCCTTGGGGGGTATGACTGGCACCTGGTGCCCTACTAGGACCTGAACTGCTGGACTGCTAAGCCTGGGCACATCTGGTGCCTGGCTGGCTTTAACTCACATTTCTGGAACCAAAGGGCTATATAACGGCTGCAAACACAGCCCCGACCCATTGGCCTATAGCCTCCTGTACCTATACTAACAGCTGACCAGAAACATGTCGATATAAGAAAACCTATGCGGGCCGACAAGGCCACTATGCTGTCTAGTTATCGGTAACTTAATCATAGAATATTAGAAAGCTACGTGACCGGCAAGGTCACCACTACTGTCAAGCTATGGCCCCACACGGCCAACATGAAAGAAACAGAAGTACTAACAACTAAACAACTGCACGGCCTCACACGACCGGCTCATCTGACCACAGGGAAATATATACAGACTGCAAGCCTCTAGGAATAGTAATAGAAATGATCGGGACAGGGCCCCGACCTACCCGTAATATACAACAAAAGAAACTGAAATACACCTCTGGAATTCAGTCTCCGGATAACAGGAGCTGAATACTCGATCGCTGACAGGAATCACGTGGTATCGCCTACTCGTCTATGAGTACCTGCAGGCAAGTAATGCAGCGCCCCACCGGGCGTCAGCACCGCTGGTACTGAGTATGTAAAGCAACAACTAAAAGAAAAATCTGAAAACAATAACATACTGATGAAACGGAAGTAGAAAGAAATGGATTAACTGTCTGATAATGTAAGTCATGCCTTTTCTTAATTATGCTGGAAGGAGTAGGAGACATACCTGGAGACGTATCGTTCTACTGCTGGTCTACTCGTATCTAACGTAACATGGCATAACATACATAACATAACACAGCATACACAAACCTTACTCGGCCCCCATAAGCCGGGAGGTACAACCAGCACAGAATCTACACCCCTACCCCGGTCATCCCATCTCCTATAATAGCTATAAGCATCCCGCCGGTCCCCTGGGTATGCACTTGGGCTCGCTGAGCCCCTGACTATAACTGTACCTGAGTCTGAAGGACTCCTGAATCAACACCCGGGCGTATCCGCTCGACAGGGGTGTGTAAAAGCCGACCAAGGCATAATATGGGGAAAATTGGCATCCCATCTTCGTCCTCTCTGGGACGGCATGCCACTCCGTAGAGCGACGTATCCTCGTCCTCTGGCGGACGAGTTTATACAGCTATTAACCCTGGGGCGGTCAGGGATGCTAAGTAATCCAACCCCAAGACAATACAGTGGTCTCAACTAGTAATACTATCTGTATATATCTCATGCTGAAACCAATAATTATAATGTATCTGTGTCTATTGTATGCTGAACTAGTGATAGCGATATGTATGTACTTAATTCTTGCTGAGACTGATAATAGTGTATATGTACAAATATAATCTTCTGTCATACTGTACTGGGGCAAATGCTATACAAAATATAGTGTTTCTGCTGAAAACTATGTTGTATACTGAGTCTCTGTATTAACGTAATTTACTTTTCCTAACATGCGTTCTAAACTTTACTTTAGCCTGCCATTCTATTTCTAAAATGTCTTACGGATATTGCATCGCTTTGCGAGGTTTCAACTGAATACAATAATATCTTAACATTTCGTATTACATCACATACTGAGCATGCTGTGCAGTTTCTAACACTTGTATTAAAATCTATGTCGTACTAGTAAGTTCCACGCAAGTTACCACTCGATGCTTCTAATATCGTATCAACATTCGCAATAAACATAACACTTGACTTCTGAACATTCTACTGGCCTTTAAATTACTATACTGTACCGATATTACTTAACTTGCCGAGGGAACTAGCTTTACATACCTTATCCTTGAACTATTCGTCTGTCGAACGAGACTCGGCTGGTACTTCAGCTATTTTCTCCCAACTGCATTCATAAATATGTCAATTAATACTAAATACAGCTTTATTGTAAAGAGCAACGTCACTTTCGATATAGTTTATAGCCTAAACTTAGGCTTATCGAAAGACGATCGAAAACTCACTATTTTTCAGCGGTCCAGAAGGGAGAAATATTCACTTCACAGCTAGGAACACATAGACATTAATTTAGAGCAATTCCACTTACCTTAGCTCGGTGGCTCGATGATTCGTCGGCCGTATTTCACGAAACTGAATCCGTAGGAATGCTCTCTGCTGCTAAATACCTCAGTATCTGGAGTTAATTTGAGTTTGGGCAACGTTTAGCAGCGTAATCGGACGAAAATTATATTATTTCTTTGATCCTTTTTCCTCCTCTGTGTTTGCTCTCTGTTTCCTGGAAATTTATATGAGTTAATTCTAAAATAAACCGAAGTGGGGCTTTATATACTTGGGCCTGGACAAGGCCAACGTGTCACGGAGCCAACGCGGAGGCTCCACCTCCGTGACACGCTGCCATCGCGGAGGGGCTCTGCCTCGGCTCCTTCCGCGATGGTTCGACAGGTTTCTCATCCGATCTTTTCCCGGGCCTTTCCCTAGCACGTATGGCCTTCAAATATGCTTAACCAACGTGCGAATAGGTCATTTAGGTTTCGGGAATTCTACGGGGTATAACATTCTCCCCCCCCCCCTTAAGAACATTCGTCCTCGAATGTACACTGTTATCTAGAGGACTACTTACTTGCCTTCTAGAAAAATTTTGGCAGAGTTTCCCCTGTAATATGGACTATAGCAAAAACCTGAAATGCAGAAAAGTCCAACACAGGCACTGCACGTAATATTTTAAGATCCACTGGATAACTAAATATCAATCTTTCTCATTCGCACACATACACTATAATGTACTGTATAAGTAATAATACGGACATACCTGTCGCCTGACTAGGCCTGAAATAAGTGAGGGTATCTAGCTTTCATATCTTCTTCAGCTTCCCACGTCATTTCCTCACGATTCCTGTTACGCCACAATACTTTGACAGACGCAACATCTTTAGTCCTCAACCTGCGAATCTGTCTGTCTAAGATAGCTACGGGAACCTCTTCATATGCTAACTCTTCTGTGACCTGGACATCCTGAACTGGAACTACTGTAGAAGGGTCCCCTACGAACTTCCTTAACATAGAGACATGGAATATTGGGTGAACAGATGCTAACTCTGGAGGCAAGTTCAATTCATATGCAACTCGGCCTATTCTTCGCCGAATCTGATATGGCCCAATGAATCTCGGGCTAAGCTTGCCTTTCTTGCCAAATCTCATTACCCCTTTCATCGGAGACACTTTCAGATATACCCAGTCATCTATCGCAAATTCTATATTTCTGCGCCGCATGTCTGCATAAGACTTCTGGCGGCTCTGAGCAGTGAGTAAACGTTCTTGGATAAGCTTTATCTTTTCCTCTAACTGCCGAACAATGTCTGAGCCAACCAATGCTGATTCTCCTATTTCAAACCAACCAATCGGCGACCTGCATTTTCGCCCGTATAATGCCTCGAAAGGCGCCATCTGGATGGCTAAATGGTAACTGTTATTATAAGAAAATTCAATCAACGAAAGATGCTCATCCCAGCTACCCCCAAAATCTAGCACACACGCTCGTAGCATATCTTCGAGCGTCTGAATTGTACGTTCAGCCTGCCCATCTGTCTGAGGATGGAATGCTGTGCTCAAGTTAATCTGCGTTCCCAAACCTGTCTGAAACGACTACCAGAATCTAGCTGTGAACTGTGCTCCCCTATCTGAAATAATGGATACTGGCACTCCATGTAATCTAACTATTTCTCTGATATATAATTCGGCATAATCCTCAGCCGAGAAGGTAGCCTTCACTGGCAGGAAATGAGCTGATTTTGTCAGCCTGTCAACTATTACCCAAATGGAATCATTTCTGTGTCTAGTACGGGGTAATCTTGTTACAAAATCCATGTTTATCGCTTCCCATTTCCACATAGGCACCGTTATATCTTGCGTCAAACCACCCAGTTTCTGGTGCTTTGCTTTCACCTGCTGACAGTTAGAACATCTAGATACAAATTCGGCTATCTCAGCTTTCATACCTGGCCACCAGTAGATGTCTCTGATGTCGTGGTACATTTTGGTTGCTCCTGGATGGAGGGAATAGCGAGCGTAATGTACCTCATGCATGATCCGCCCGCGAAGCCCTGAAATATTCGGGACACAGAGGCGGCCCTTACAGCGTAGCACATCATCCTCAATTATCTGAAAATCTGACTCCTTACCTCTCTGAATTCTATATCTGAGTTGGACTAAATCAGGATCCTCGTACTGTCGTTCTTTTACCTCTGTGACTAATGATGACACAACAGAATTCTGAATTATTGCTCTATTATTTTCTGTTTCCATTACTCGAACGGCTAAACCAGCTAACTGATGAATTTCTTTGGCTAACTTCTGTTTCTCAGGTCGCAAATACACCAAACTCCCCATTGACTTACGGCTCAGGGCATCTGCTACAACATTAGCTTTTCTGGGGTGGTATAGAATATTCACATCATAATCTTTTAACAGCTCCAACCAGCGGCGTTGCCGTAGATTCAACTCCCTCTGAGTGAAGATGTACTATAGGCTCTTGTGATCTGTGTAAATATCAACATGGACGCCGTACAGGTAATGCCTCCACATCTTTAAGGCATGGATTACTGCGGCCAATTCCAGGTCGTGGGTAGGGTAATTCTTTTCGTGTTTCCTCAGCCGTCTGGAAGCATAAACAATTACTTTACCATGCTGCATCAACACACAACCTAAGCCGACACCCGATGCGTCGCAATAGACTGAATAACCTTCTGTGCCTTCTGGCAATGCTAGTACTGGGGCGGAGGTTAATCTGTCTTTCAGTTCCTGGAAGCTCTGCTCACATGCCTCTGTCCATTGAACTTTGATGCTTTCTGTGTCAATTTGGTTAGAGGTGCCGCAATGGTCGAGAACCCTTCAACAAAGCTCCTGTAATATCCTGCCAACCCTAGAAAACTACGAACTTCAGTCGGAGTGGTAGGCCTAGGCCATGACTTAACTGCTTCTATTTTCTGCTTGTCTACCTGTATACCAGTATCCGACACGATATGCCCTAAAAAGGCCACTGAGCTAAGCCAGAATTCACACTTAGAAAATTTAGCATACAACTGGCGGTCCTTGAGAATCTGGAGCACTGTCCGCAGATGAGTCCGGTGATCTGCTTCAGAGCGAGAATACACCAGAATGTCATCAATGAACACTATCACGAACAAGTCCAGGAAAGGTCTGAAAATACTGTTCATCAGGTCCATGAAGACTGCTGGGGCATTCGTTAACCCGAAGGACATGACTAGAAATTCAAAATGTCCATATCGGGTCCTGAACGCTGTCTTAGGAATATCTCTCTCACGTACTTGGACCTGGTGATATCCGGACCGCAAGTCAATCTTAGAAAAGTATCTGGCTCCCTGCAACTGATCAAATAAGTCATCAATTCTGGGGAGCGGGTACTGGTTCTTTACTGTAGCTTTGTTTAATTGCTGATAGTCTATGCACATGCGGAGTGAGCCATCTTTCTTTCTCACAAATAAAACTGGCGCACCCCACGGTGAAGCACTCGGCCTGATGAAACCTTTATCCAACAAATCTTTCAACTGCTCCTTTAATTCTCTGAGTTCTACAGGAGCCATACGATAGGGAGGAATTGATATCGGCTGAGTGCCTAGTAATAAGTCAATAGCAAAATCTATCTCCCTTTCTGGGGGAATACCAGGTAACTCATCAGGAAACACATCAGGGAATTCATTCACCACTGGAACAGACTGGAGTGTCGGAGATTCTGTTTGGACATCCTGAACTCTGACCAGATGGTAAATACATCCCTTAGATATCAACTTTCTCGCCTGAAGGTAGGAAATAAACCTACCTTTTGGCGTAGCGGTGCTGCCCTTCCACTCCCGCACTGCTTCTCCTGGGAAGTGGAATCGGACCGTCTTGGTCCAACATTCCACGTTGGCAAAACACGGTACTAACCAGTACATACCTATTATGGCATCGAAGTCTATCATTTCTAACTCGACCAAATCTACTGTGGTCTGACGGTCAGCAACCTCTACTGTACACCCGTGGTAGATTCGGCTAGCTGTGATAGAGTCACCGACGGGCGTGGATACTAAGAAGGGCTGCTGCAATGATTCTGGTGCAATACTAAACTTTCGTGCCACAAATGGAGTAATGTAGGACAAAGTCGACCCTGGATCAATCAACACATAAGTAGGGTGTGAGCAGATAGTTAACATACCTGTCACAACATCAGGCGACGCTTCTGAATCTTGCCTCCCTGGTAAGGCATATGTGCGGCTTGGACCTGCACCTGTACTGGAGGTCTCTGATCTGCCCCGACCCCTGCCTGCTGAAACTAAGGGCCTGCGCCCAGTCGAGGATGTTGTGGCTCGTAACTCTGCAGATGCCCTATCCTGTCTATCTCGGTCCTCTCGGCCTCTGGCTGGGCAATCTTTCATCAAATGGCCTTCTTGGCCACAAATATAACATGCGGTGGAACCATACCTGCATGCTCCAGGATGGCGTCGACTGCATATAGGGCAAAGTGGTAGGGTATACCTACTCTGCTCCGCCCTCCTCTGTAATGGTGAATCTGCCATCTGCGAGCCTCTACCAGTCTCTGACTGCCCCCTGTGGCTGAATCTACCCCCCTGCGACTGTGGCGGAGGCGGGGGACTGGGTGGCCTGTCTAACAATCGTGGCCTGGGTCCTCCCCGGGCCTCCCTCTGTAACTCAACTGGCCTGTCCCGGCGACGCTGTTCCTGATTGACCCTTCTGATCTCCCGTTGTCGCTGTCTGATGCCCTCAATTTTCTGGGCAAATGCCTGAACTCGAGCAATGTCCATGTCCTCTCGCAGTGTGGCTGTAATACAAGTCTCAACATATTCTGGATTCAACCCCATGATGAAGCGGTGTACTCTGGATGCCATGGTATCAACAAAGGTCGGTGCATACCGGGCTAAGGAATCAAACCGCAAGGAATATTCCCGGACACTCATGGCCCCCTGCTCCAGATGCAGGAACTGATCTACCCGGGCCTGTCGAATCTCCCACGGCAGATAATGATCCAGAAAGGCTCCTGAAAAGCTGGACCAGGTGGGAGGGGAAACATCTCTCCCTCGGGACCTTTCCCAGCTTTCATACCATAACACAGCGATATCCCGTAACCAGAATGCTGTCAACTCAACTGATTCGGTAGGCGTGGCATGCATAACCCTGAAGATTCTCTGCATTTGATCCAGAAAATCCTGAGGGTCCTCTGTCCGATCCGTACCTGTAAACTGTGGGGGATTCAAGGCTAAAAACTCTCGGACCCTCGAACTACCGGGCCCTCCTGATAACTCCACAACTGTAGACGGCATTGGCTGACGCTGAGCAGCCATCATCTGTGCTAACATAACTACAGCACTCCTAACCTCCTGGTCGGAAGGTGTCGGTACAGGGACTGCTGAAGGTAATGTCGCCCCAAGTGGCTCCTGACGTGGTGGAGATTGCTGAGGAGGCTGGGACAATGCCTCTGTAGTGCCCTCTGATCGGGCTGTTTCTAAACCAGGATGAGGCATCCTACTGGTGCCTTCCCCTGCTGCAACATCTAAGCTCCGACCTGTGATAGGATGTTGCTGGTTTGACATTATCTGTAACCAAAGAATATGGTAAGCTTTTAGGGACTCAACCCTATACTGTACCGCTCTACAGCACGACTGAATAAGAATGAAAGACAACCATCCTATCATGCCTTGCAGCCTCCTACCCATAGTATGTGGTGCACAACACATCCATGGACAGGACTCTACTTAGCACGGCTTGTAGACTCCCTGGGATACGACCTGCTCTGATACCAAGTTTGTCACACCCCACCTTGGGGGGTATGACTGGCACCTGGTGCCCTACTAGGACCTGAACTGCTGGACTGCTAAGCTTGGGCACATCTGGTGCCTGGCTGGCTTTAACTCACATTTCTGGAAACAAAGGGCTATATAACGGCTGCAAACACAGCCCCCGGCCCATTGGCCTATAGCCTCCTGTACCTGTACTAACAGCTAACCAGAAACATGTTGATATAAGGAAACCTATGCGGGCTGACAAGGCCACCATGCTGTCTAGTTATCGGTAACTTAATCATAGAATATTAGAAAGCTACGTGACCGGCAAGGTCACCACTACTGTCAAGCTATGGCCCCACACGGCCAACATGAAAGAAACAGAAGTACTAACAACAAAACAACTGCACGGCCTCACACGACCGGCTCATCTGACCACAGGGAAATATATACAGACTGCAAACCTCTAGGAATAGCAATAGAAATGATCGGGACAGGGCCCCGACCTACCCGTACTATACAACAAAAGAAACTGAAATACACCTCTGGAATTCAGTCTCCGGATAACAGGAGTTGAATACTCGATCGCTGACAGGAATCACGTAGTATCGCCTGCTCGTCTATGAGTACCTACAGGCAAGTAATACAGCGCCCCACCGGGCGTCAGTACCGCTGGTACTGAGTATGTAAAGTAACAACTAAAAGAAATATCTGAAAACAATAACATACTGATGAAACGGAAGTAGAAAGAAATGGATTAACTGTCTGATAATGTAAGTCATGCCTTTTCTTAATTATGCTGGAAGGAGTAGGAGACATACCTGGAGACGTATCGTTCTACTGCTGATCTACTCGTATCTAACGTAACATGGCATAACATACATAACATAACACAGCATACACAAACCTTACCCGGCCCCCATAAGCCGGGAGGTACAACCAGCACAGAATCTACACCCCTACCCCGGTCATCCCATCTCCTATAATAGCTATAAGCATCCCGCCGGTCCCCTGGGTATGCACTTGGGCTCGCTGAGCCCCTGACTATAACTGTACCTGAGTCCGAAGGACTCCTGAATCAACACCCGGGCGTATCCGCTCGACAGGGGTGTGTAAAAGCCGACCAAGGCATAATATGGGGAAAACTGGCATCCCATCTTCGTCCTCTATGGGACGGCATGCCACTCCGTAGAGCGACGTATCCTCGTCCTCTGGCGGACGAGTCGATATAGCTATTAACCCTGGGGCGGTCAGGGATGCTAGGTAATCCAACCCCAAGACAATACAGTGGTCTCAACTAGTAATACTATCTGTATATATCTCATGCTGAAACCAATAATTATAATGTATCTGTGTCTACTGTATGCTGAACTAGTGATAGCGATATGTATGTACTTAATTCCTGCTGAGACTAATAATAGTGTATATGTACAAATATAATGTTCTGCCATACTGTACTGGGGCAAATGCTATACAAAATATAGTGTTTCTGCTGAAAACTATGTTGTATACAGAGTCTCTGTATTAACGTAATCTACTCTTCCTAACATGCGTTCTAAACTTTACTTTAGCCTGCCATTCTATTTCTGAAATGTCTTACGGATATTGCATCGCTTTGCGGGGTTTCAACTGAATACAATAATATCTTAACATTTCGTATTACATCACATACTGAGCATGTTGTGCAGTTTCTAACACTTGTATTAAAATCTATGTCGTACTAGTAAGTTCCACGCAAGTTACCACTCGATGCTTCTAATATCGTATCAACATTCGCAATAAACATAACACTTGACTTCTGAACATTCTACTAGCCTTTAAATTACTATACTGTACCGATATTACTTAACTTGCCGAGGGAACTAGCTTTACATACCTTATCCTTGAACTATTCGTCTGTCGAACGAGACTCGGCCGGTACTTCAGCTATTTTCTCCCAACTGCATTCATAAATATGTCAATTAATACTAAATACAGCTTTATTGTAAAGAGCAACATCACTTTCGATATAGTTTATAGCCTAAACTTAGGCTTATCGAAAGACGATCGAAAACTCGCTATTTTTCAGCGGTCCAGAAGGGAGATATATTCACTTCATAGCTAGGAACACATAGACATTAATTTAGAGCAATTCCACTTACCTTAGCTAGGTGGCTCGATGATTCGTCGGCCGTATTTCACGAAACTGAATCTGTAGGAATGCTCTCTGCTGCTAAATACCTCAGTATCTGGAGTTAATTTGAGTTTGGGCAACGTTTAGCAGCCTAATCGGACGAAAATTATATTATTTCTTTGATCCTTTTTCCTTCTCTGCGTTTGCTCTCTGTTTCCTGGAAATTTATATGAGTTAATTCTAAAATAAACCGAAGTGGGGCTTTATATACTTGGGCCTGGACAAGGCCAACGTGTCACGGAGCCAACGCGGAGGCTCCACCTCCGTGACACGCTGCCATCGCGGAGGGGCTTTGCCTCGGCTCCTTCCGCGATGGTTCGACAGGTTTCTCGTCCGATCTTTTCCCGGGCCTTTCCCTAGCACGTATGGCCTTCAAATATGCTTAACCAACGTGCGAATAGGTCATTTAGGTTCCGGGAATTCTACGGGGTATAACAAAATCGAATTGGGTAACTTGGGAGATTGGTGAATTATATGCCGGGGTGTGTTTGTGAATTGAGATAAGTCGTTGTAAATATTGTTTAAAGGTAATAGACGACGAATTCTCTGTTTTTGGGGAAAATGTAAAAATGGTTCAAATTGGTTTGGTTATTTGGATTCGTATGTATATAGAATTTGTGTCGTTGTTTTTGTTTGTTGTTTTCGTTGCTAAGTGCGATGGTTGAATTGCTAGCGATGGTAGGATTGGGATTAGCTGTATGAAGTCTGAGTAGTACGCTAAAAGTTATACTGTTGAAAATTTTTTTTGTGAACGCACTAAGCATAAATTGTATAGTTGTTTGTGTTTGGGTTGTAAATAAAGTAATCCTTGCCGTAATATAGTAAAAGTAGGTAAGGACTAAGTGTGGGGTAAACTTAGCTTAACCCGACCTTAGCCGAAGCTAACATGTATTTAGCTTGACATTGTGCTTGTTTATTTATGTTGACAGGTACAATGGCGAGTAGGCAGGATAAGGGTAAAGGTGCATCTACTTCAGGCACTGGGAGAAAACGAATGAGATTGGGCACAGTAGTCCCAGCTGTTCCGCGCGGCCAACGCCGCCAATACGGAACGAGGTGGGTAACCGATGAAGGGAAGAAGTGGTACGCTAAACATAAGGAGAATAAGTACTTCCCTGAGGAGCATATTGCACGGGAACCACTAGCACAGGAGTTCCCCCGTATTGTGCAGAGAATCGAGGCAGCTGGGCTCAGCTTCATATTTCAGGAGCCCAAGGAGTGCAACCTACATTTAGTCCGGGAGTTCTATGCAAATTGGAACCCGGCCATCAGAAGCCACACAATAAAAATCAGAGGGCAGATTGTCACTCTGGAACCCCAGAAATTAAATGCCATCATTGGAGCGCGGGACACAGACGCCCACGTTCTCCGCCAGCTGAACATCACCCCACCATATGCCGATATCAGACGCACTTTGTGTGGGGCTCGATCCACAGCCCGATGGAGCAGACATAAGGAGAGGGGTTACCACCAGACTCTGCCGTATTCTCAAATGAACAGGGAGGCAAGAATTTGGCTGAAAATAGTTTGTTCGTGCCTGATCCCGGGGGTGCACATGATGGATGTGACCTGGGACCGTGTGTGCCTGGTGTATGCCCTGATGAAAGGGCTAGAGATTAATGTTGGGGCGGTCATCATATCCGCCATAAAGAGAGCCAGACTACACCAGGACCACAGGTATGGGTTCGACGGACTTATCACCACCTTCCTCCGGGGCCTCGACGTCGAGGAAGAGGCTTTGGACTACATCCCGCAGTTGGAGCGGAGGACCCTTGATGTGACCAAAACCAAGTCCCCTGACACCACACACGGGTCAGTGCTGACACTGGGTGAGCGACATGCTCGTGACGATCAGTACATGTCTCGGATGTTTGGTATGCAAATGCTTCAGCTCCGGATTGGTGGGAGACCAGCCACGGAGGATGAATTATGGCAGCTGGAGCTGGATTACCCATTTGGCGAGAACGCCAGAGCTTTGTGCCGAGTGGGGCCAGCCTTCGTTGAGCCCACTGACGATGATGTCCCCACGGATGAGGAGACACGTCGGGAGGACTCCGATGTGGAGTCCGATGACGACGATGGAGGTGACTCGGACATGGGTGATGAGGTAGTAGCACCGGATGAAGAAGTCGAATATTTCGACTGATCAGGGAGTTCCACCACCCGAAATTTTTGTGATTTTTAATTCTTGTGAACACTGGGGACAGTGTTCGATTTAAGTGTGGGGTGGGAAGTAGTTAGGTGCTGGGGCTGGGCTGATTTGCTGTATGTTCTTCCTTTTTTTTGTATGTATGTTTATGTTTCCCTGTGGTTGAGAGTGCAAACTGGTTTGTATCTGTATAGGTACATATTTTTGTGGTAATTGATGTGTGTTGTGAAATGTTGTGGTTGCCAGCTGGTACAAATTTTGTAAATTTTGTAAATATTTTTTTTTCTTTATCGAAATGATCGATATTTTTAAAATTTTGCAAAACTATTTTGTACATATTAAAATATTTTGTAAATATTTTTCCATCGAAATGATCGATGTTTTGCAAAAAAATTTCAATTTTTATTTTTGGGTTTCTCGGAGTTTATTTTCGGTTCTTTTACCGAGAATAGTCCCATTGAACCGATGTCATAGTTAGTGACCGTTCCCTATGATGGATGGATGACGACCGTCTTAAGGGAAATGTAGTCGGCAGGAGTAGTGATTTTAATTTGTTTTCAGTTTTTTTCTTTGGTGGATTGCATCACGGAACCTGTAGTTACTATATGGTTGTGAAATTTTGGTTGCGTGTTGTAACTGATATTCAAAATGTAAAAGTGATTCGTTTGAAAGCATGCAATTTTGTAAATATGTTGAGTTACCTAGGCGGTAGAATTCGATTCGGTGTGATTGAGGCTTAATTTTTGAATTCATGTAATTGGCTAATTAAAGAGTCTGTGAATGCATCTTGAATCGAGCATGTGCATGAAGTGTGAAGTGAGGTATTGTTATTCCATGCTACTGTGAAGTGTCTAGAACTTGTCTGGTGTGTGTACAAAACGAAATGAAGGAGGTGTAGTGTTGGAAAGGATGTAGGCATTTCTTTGTTTTAACCGAGAGTTTCTATATTTTTTTCTTGTCATACTCTACCTTTTTATGTGATTGTATACCCTAGTCAGCTCGTTGAGCCTTTAGCCGATTATTTCTTTCTTTTGTCCAAAATTGTATAAACTGAGCTTGATTCTTTCTTTTCATTAGCCGTAAAGTCTATACAAAACTCTTAAGCGCTTAAGAAAAGAAAAATTTTCCCGAAGTGTCAAAGAGTGAGAATGGTGAAAAGAAAAAGAAAAGTAGAGGGAGGAAAGAAAAGAAAAGGTTGAAGAGGCACTTGCTATAATGAAATGATAATGAAGGTGCATGAAAACCCTTTGTTGTTGTGTCAAGTGTGTTTGATGAAATGGGCCATACGAAAGTAAACAAGCATGAATGGGATGAGAGGAAAAAGAAAAGAGAGAAACAATGTTCATGAGTTTATGGGAATGTGTTGAAAAGGCGCTTAAGGATGCTAGTGACTATTATTGGCTAATCCAATATATACTAGTTCCATAGCTTTCATTACAACCCATTAAAGTCCTACTTGATCTTACATTACATTTCTTTATATTAGTGGAGTAATACACTAAGGGAAAGCCTATGGGTCATGACATGATGCATGTGAAATCTTTTGGGAGAGAGAGTGAAATTAATTTCTACATGCCCCTACTTGAATGTTTGTGTGTTGCATGAACATAAAGGGGAAGATTCTCTTGAGTTGTGAGGGCACATGCTTGATGAAAGATTGATTTTCGTGTCGGATATCTTGATTAGCTGATTTGCATGAGTTTGCCGATATCGAGAGTCGATTCTTGAAGTCTAGGAAGTCTTGATGTATTAAAGGTCATTGCATTGTTAAGACCATGCATGTTTTCTTGATGATTTACAATATTGAATGATCGGTATGACCGTAGCGTAAATTGTCGCACCATAGTGGCGAAGGTTGGGATGTAATTTACATGAATTGTGTATTTGTTGTTCGAGGACGAACAAGGATTTAAGTGTGGGGTAAGTGATCTTGGGCAGATTTATATGCCCAAGTGATACTCAAACGTATCATTTTCGACTTGTTTATTGTGCAATGTGTATACATTTTCATGTAATTGGTAATAAAATGTGAATTTATACTAACCAACATGATTAGCATTGTTTTGTAGGTAAAACATGATTTTTAGGAGCTAAAATGCATGTTGGAACAATATCGGAGTTGGACTTGGATGCGAGCACGGAAAAGACATTGGAATGCACAATGTAAAGGGGCTCCGCGATGGAGCCGTGCCACGCTACCATCGCGGAGGCACACTGCATGGAGGATGAATTAATTTGGCAATTTCCAGTGAAGCCTCGCGACAGCTCCGTGGCACGGAGGCAAGCCTCCGCGTTGCATGCCGTGCCACGTTGAGGCTATATTCCCGGACCCTGGATTTCCAGTGAGGGTCCGCGTCCACGCCGTGTCACGGAGGCAGTGCTCCGCGTTGGCCTCCGTGACACGTTGCTTGTTATTCCGGGAAAATAAACTAGTATAAATAGAACACTTAGGCTTATTTTTAATAAATTCAGACTTGGTGGAGCAAGGACATGGGTTAGAGGCAATTGAGGGACGAAAAAGCTAAGGGTTTTTCTCTCTTTCTTTCTTCTTTCAATCAATTGTATGTATGATTAACACTTGTTTTAGGATGATTAATCCACAAATGAGTGGCTAATTCTCTTCCTTGCTGAGGTTATGAACAATGGTGATGAATTTTGATTATTGAATTGTATGGTTTTTCATCTTCTTCTTCTATGTTGTTCTATTAATTCTTGTTTCTACTGCATTAGTGTGTGGCCGACATTAATGTACATCTAAAAAGTCCGATTTCACTCGAGAGAGCAAGAAATTGGAAAATTGTGAATTAATAGGGTATTGTTCTTAGCTTGATTTGGGAAAATTGGGTTTTGATGTGCTTTCCTGATAGAAATATACTTGAAAGCCGTATTAGTCAATTTAGGAACCGGAATTGTATTGCTAGGTCATAAATTGCATTTGATTACAGAAATGTAGACGAATGGTTTATGATTCTAAAGTGAGATTAAATACGAGAGTTTTAATCTCTAGGCTAATGTTCTTGGCTAGCAACAGGAAGAGAAGATTAACCAAATTATGATTGTAATCAAGTTCATTACTTGTTCTTAACCTTGGCATGCTCATATCCATAGTTTCAATTCACAGTAAATATTTGTTAATAGTTTTAGTATATAATTTATAAACAAAAATTCTTTAACTTTTGGTTACGTTGTTGTCAGCATAATTAGAGGTAAGCTAGAATATAGTATACTTCAGCAATTTTACTTATCCAGAGTCTCCTTGGTTCGATACTTGGCTTACTTAGCCACTTTATTACTTGTTTGACCACGTGCACTTGCGTGTCGGTTTTAACACCTACCGAACCAGCCGAACAGGTGCTTCTATCAATTTCTGCTTCAACTCCTCGAATGCTTTGACACACTCATCATCCAACTCAAACTTCACCTCTTTTTCTAGCAATCTACATAATGGTCTAGAA
The DNA here is from genome assembly GCA_035772735.1 of Datura wrightii. NCBI lineage: Eukaryota > Viridiplantae > Streptophyta > Magnoliopsida > Solanales > Solanaceae > Datura > Datura wrightii. The sequence goes on along the minus strand of JASDFA010000016.1, from coordinate 60,214,238 downwards.
ATTTTGGAGAAGTTTTTGATGAACCGTCTGTAGAACCCTGCATGCCCGAGAAAACTGCAAACACCCTTCACCGACACAGGTGGTGGTAGCTTCTCAATAACTTCTATCTTAGCATGATCAACCTCCAACCCCTTGCAAGACACTTTATGGCCAAGGACGATACCCTCCTTGACTAAGAAATGGCATTTCTCCCAGTTGAGTACAAGGTTGGATTCCTCGCAGCGAGCTAGCACCCTATCAAGGTTCTGCAAACAAGTAGCAAACGAATTACCAAAAACAGAAAAATCATCCATAAATACCTCAACGAAATCCTCCACCATGTCGTGGAAGATAGCCATCATGCATCTCTGGAATGTGGCAGGTGCACTGCATAACCCAAATGGCATCCGCCTAAAAGCATATGTCCCATAAGGACAGGTGAAAGTAGTCTTCTCCTGGTCCTCCAGTGCTATGGCTATTTGGTTATAGCCAGAGTACCCATCAAGGAAACAATAATATTCTTGTCCAGCCAACCTATCTAGTATCTGATCAATGAACGGGATAGGATAGTGATCTTTTCTTGTGGCTTCATTAAGCTTTCTATAGTCCATGCAAATTCGTCAGCCTGTGATAGTTCGTGTAGGGATCAGCTCATTTTTCTCATTAGTGACCACGGTCATCCCTCCTTTCTTTGGAACGCACTGAATGGGGCTGACCCATTCGCTGTCCGAGATAGGATAGACCACACCTGCATCAAGCCACTTAATGATTTCTTTCCTAACCACATCCTACATTGTCGGATTCAACCAAAAAGCTGGATTGATACCCTGAATATCTGACATTTGCCAGCCGATTGCTTTCTTCCTTTTTCTGAGGACACCCAGTGCTTTCTTTTCCTGTGCCTCAGTCAATTCTACGAAGATGATGACTGGCAAAGTATCATCTTCCCCCAAGAAGACATATTTTAAATGCGGAGGCAATTCTTTCAATTCCAGCTTTAGTGCTTCCTCAATAGATGGTTTCGGCAATGGTTCCAGAGACCTCATTAGAGACTGAAATTCCTGCTTCCTGGGATGCCTTTGTGGCTCATTCAGCTTTTGTACCACCTCATAAGCATCTCTATATCCGAAATGATCGGAGTTCATCAACACTCGTACCAATGGGTCTTGAGATTCAACAATCTGACGAATTTCTACTTGATCAAGCATACTGATTTCTGAAAGCTCCTCATGGATAGCCGGCAGCTTCATGGCCTTAAATATATCAAATACCTCCACCTTGTCATGTGCCCACATGGTTAGCTTCCCTGCAGCTACATCAATCAGTGTTTTCCCGGTTGCCAAGAAACGACGTCCCAAAATAAATGGGACTTCCGCATCCGGCTCAAAATCCAGCACAATTAAGTCAACCGGGAAGATAAGAGAGACCACTTGCACTAACACGTCCTCCACAATGCCATCTGGTCTAGCCAAAGAACGATCTGCTAGTTGCAAGATCACTGTTGTCGGTCTAGGACTGCCTAGCCCCAATTTCTTGAATATCGATGTCGGCATCAAGTTAATGCTCGCCCCCAAATCACATAATCCACGAGCTCGGATACTCTGCCCAATTGTAAGTTGAATTGTAAAGCTCCCAGGGTCTTTGAGCTTTGTGGGCAACCGATTTTGTATCCGGGAAGTGCACTCCTCCGTAAGTGCCACCGTAGCGTACTCCGTCAACCTGCTTTTGTTCGCCACGATGTCCTTGATATATTTTGCGTACTTCGGCAATCCCTGCAAAACATCAACAAGAGGTAAATTAATGTGTACTTGTTTAAGCACCTCCATGAACTTTTTGAAACATGCTTCCTCCTTGTGTTTCCTTAGTCTTTGAGGGAACGGGGGTGGTGATCTTTCTGGTTCAGCTTCCTTCTCCTTCCCCCTATCATCATTGTGTTCCCTCTCCTTCTCCAATGCTCCCGACTGCTGTGGTGGTCTTTCTGGTTCCACCTCCTTGAGTTGCAAACCACTCTGTGTGGTCACTACATTTACTTGCTTGCGGTTGGGGTCAGTGTCACTTGGAAGTCCTCCTCTCGGCCTAGTGTTCTGAGCTCCAGCTAGTTGCCCAAACTGGTACTCCAATGCCTTGGTAGCTAACTGATTGTTCTTTACATCGGCTGCCAATTTCACATAGTCAGCCTACAATTGAGCTTGGTTAGCTATCATCGTTTTGAACATTTCCTCGATACTGGGTGATGGTGGTGGAGGAGGTGCATTGTTGCTTCTGTATTGCGACTGATAGTGCTGCTGCCCTCCTTGATTTCTCTGTGCTCCCTGACTCGAACTCTGCCCTTGATGGCTGTTACTACCCCAAGAGAAATTTGGGTGACTTCTCCAATTAGAGTTGTAGTTGTTGCCATACTGTTGGTGATTATTTCTCTGTACATTACCAACAAAGTTTACTAAATCAGGATTCGCACCACAACACTCAGTTGAGTGTTCATTACTTCCGCACACTTCACACCAAATCTGTTGCACTACATTCACTGGGGCTTGAGAATGATTCATGCACATATTGCTGATGTGGGTATTGAGTTGATTCTGTAACGCAGCTATCTGTGCAGCGATAGCTGTAAAACCATCCACTTCCAAGACTCCTGCCGCTTTCCTTGTTCCTCCTCTAGAAGAGTCCGCATTCCACTCTGGATTTCCCTGCGAAATACGGTTCAACAAAGTATACAGCTCCTCATAAGTTTTTTCTAATGCTTGTCCCGCAGCTGCTGAGTCTAGCAAGATTTTTGTGTGGGGTTCCAAACCCTATATGAAAGTATGCACCAGCATATCATTGGATTGGTGATGATGAGGGCAATCCCGCAACATAGATTTGAATCTTTCTCAAGCTTGATACAGATTCTCTCCCTCTCTCTGTTTAAAACTTAGAATTTGACTTCTAAGTCTTGTTGTTTTACCGGATGGAAAGAACCGTATCAAGAATTTCTTTGCAAGATCATCCCAAGTAGTGATGGAATTGGGTGGCTCAGCTTTCAGCCATCTCTTTGCTTCTCCCAAAAGTGAAAATGGGAACAATGTAAGCCTGACATAATCGAGTGACACTCCAGCGGGGATGTAAGTGTCACTTATCTCCAAAAAGTTTTGGAGATGTTGTGGATCCTCGTGTGGGAGACCTGTGAATTGCCCGCTGGTGTGCAGCAATTGCACCATATTCTATTTAAGCTCGAACCTCCCTCCTGGCTCAGGTTTGCGAATGCTAGTGATCTTGGGCAGATTTATATGCCTAAGTGATACTCAAATGTGTCATTTTGTCTTGTTTATCTATCGATGTTTGTACATTCTCATGTGAATTGTAATAAAATGTGAATTTATACTAACCAACATGATTAGCGTGGTGTTGCAGGAAAAATATAATTTTACGAAGCTAAGATGCATGTTGGGAGAAATCGGGATTGGACTCGGAAGCTAGCAAGGAAAAAAAGCAAGAGGAAAGCACGAATTAAAGGGGCTCCGCGATGGAGCCGTGTCACGCTGCCATCGCGGATGCATTCTGCCTGGATGTTGAAATTATGCCAAATTTCAGTGAAGGCGCGCGTTGGGGCCATGGCACGTTGGCCTAGCCCCGCGTTGCATGTCGTGCCATGTTGGGTTTTAATACTTGGACGACCGGATTCCAGTGAGGGTCCGCGTTGGTGGCGTGTCACAGAGGTAGTGCTCCGTGATGCACTCCGTGACACGTGCTTGTTATTCCGGAAAAAATTCCCACTAGTATAAATAGAACACTTAGGTTCATTTTTAATAATTCTGACTTGGTGGAGCAAGAACGTGGGTTACAGGCAGTTGAGGGGACGAAAATCTCAGTGTTTTTCTCTATCTCATTCTTCTTTATTTCAATTGCTTGTATGATTAACACTCATTTAACGATGTTTAATCCACAAATGAGTGGCTAAATTCCCTTCTTGCTGAGGTTAAGAACATTTGTATTGAAATGTAATTATTGATAAATTGGTTTTTCATCTTTTCTTCCATGGTTGTTCTATTGATTCTTGTTCTTACTGCGTTAATGTATATCTAAAAAGTTCGGTTTCACTCGAGAGAGCAAGAAATTGGAAAGTTGTGAATTGATAGGATATGATCTTTTCTTAGTTTGGGAAAATTGAGAATTGATTTACCTTCAGGATAGAGATATACCTGAAAGTCGTATTAGTCAATTAAGGAATTGGTTTTGTATGGCTAGAACATGAATTTCTTTTTATCACAGAGATGTAGGTGGAAGGTTCATGATTCTTAAGTTGGGTTAAATACGAGAGTTTTAATCCATAGGCAATAATTCTTGACTAGCAACCAGAGGAAAGATTAATCAAATTGTATCGATAATTTATTTCTCTACATGTTCATTTTAGCCTCAGCATGCTCATACTTATGGTTCAGACTCAAATTGTATATTCATTTTAGACTTAGTATAAAATTAGGAACAAAATATCAAAAATCTTCTTTACACTGTTGTCTGCAGTTTAGAGTTAAAGTTTATTGACACTTGATTAGATTGATACCTTAGTCCAGTCCCTGTGGGATCGATACTTGGCTTACTTGAGCCACTTTACTACTTGTTCGACCACGTGCATTTGCGTGTAGTTATTCCAAATAGCCGAACAAGTTTTTGGTGCCGTTGTCGGGGACTGGCAATTTGTTAAATTTTCTGAAGTGTTAGTTTACTATTTCTTCTTAGTGTTGACAACTTGGTCTTAGCCTGTATTTTGCAGATACTAATTTCTGTTGAACACTAGCAAGAGACAAGGAGCTAGTGGACTCATCTTTAGAGCCAGAAAGACAATTCCATCGTCAAAGGAGAGAAGCTCTAGAGAAAAAGCTGCAGTTGCTCAGACAAACAATCCTGGAGCAACAACAGAATCCACCAGTTGTAAGGGCAATGTTAGTGCCCGAGGAAATGGTAGCTAGGCCGGTTCGCGAGGTGGCAATCCCACATGCTAACAATGTCACATCTAGCATCCGCAAACCTGAGCTAGGAGGGAGGTTCGAGCTTAAACAGAACATGGTGCAATTGCTGCACACCAGTGGGCAGTTCATAGGTCTCAGATTATGTCAGGCTTACATTGTTCCCATTTTCACTTTTTGGGAGAATCTAAGAGGTGGTTGAAAGCTGAGCCACCTAATTCCATCACCACGTGGGATGATCTTGCAAAGAAATTCTTGATACGGTTCTTTCCATCCGGTAAAACAGCAAGACTTAGAAGTCAAATTCTAAGTTTTAAACAGAGAGAGGGAGAGAATCGATATCAGGCCTGGGAGAGATTCAAATCTATGTTGCGGGATTGTCCTCATCATCACCAATCCAATGATGTGCTGGTGCATACTTTCATAGAGGGTTTGGAACCCCACAAAAAAATCTTGCTAGACTCAGTAGTTGGGGGACAAGCATTAGAGAAGACTTATGAGGAGCTGTATACCTTGTTAAATCGTATTTCACAGGGGAATCCGGAGTGGAATGCGGATTCGTCAAGAGGAGGAACAAGGAAAGCAGCAGGAGTCCTAGAAGTGGATGGTTTTATAGCTATTGCTGCACAGATAGCTACGTTACAGAATCAACTCAACACCCACTTCAGTAACATGAGCATGAACCAGTCTCAAGCCCCAGTAAATGTAGTGCAGCAGATTTGGTGTGAAGTGTGCGGGAGTAATGAACACTCAGCTGAGTGTTGCGGAGCAAATCCTGATTTGATGAACTTTGTTGGTAATGTATAGAGAAATAACCACCTACAGTATGGCAACAGCTACAATTCCAACTAGAGGAATCACCCGAATTTCTCTTGGGGTAGGAACAACCATCAAGGGCAAAGTTCGAGTCAGGGGGCGCAGAGAAATCAAGGAGGGCGGCAGAACTATCAGTCGCAATACAGAAGCAACAATGCACCTCCTCCACCACCATCACCCAGCATTGAGGAAATGTTCAATACAATGATAGCTAACCAAGCACAATTGCAGGCTGATTACGTGAAATTGGCAGCCGATGTAAAGAACAATCAGTTAGCTACAAAGGCGCTGGAGTACCAGTTTGGGCAATTTGCTGGAGCTCAAAACACCAGGCCGAGAGGAGGACTTCCAAGTGATACTGACCCCAACCCCAAGCAAGTAAATGCAGTGACCACGAGGAGTGGTTTGCAACTCAAGGAGGTGGAACCAGAAAGACCACCACAGCAGTCGGGAGCAAGTGAAAATGAGAGGGAGCACAATGATGATAGGGGGAAGGAGAAGGAAGCTGAACCAGAAAGACCACCACCCCCGTTCCCTCAAAGACTAAGGAAACACAAGGAGGAAGCGTGTTTCAAAAAGTTCATGGAGGTGCTTAAGCAGGTACACATTAATTTACCTCTTGTTGATGTTTTGCAGGGAGTGCCGAAGTACGTAAAATATATCAAGGACATCATAGCAAACAAAAGTAGGTGACTGAGTACGCCACGGTGGCGCTTACGGAGGAGTGCACTTCACGGATACAAAATAGGTTGCCCACAAAGCTCAAGGCCCCTGGGAGCTTTACAATTCAAATTACAATTGGGCAGAGTATCCAAGCTCGTGGATTATGTGATTTGGGAGCGAGCATTAACTTGATGCCGACATTGATATTTAAGAAGTTGGGGCTAGGGAGTCCTAGACCAACAACAGTGATCGTGCAACTGGCGGATCGTTCCTTAGCCAAACCTGATGGCATTGTGGAAGACGTGCTGGTGCAAGTGGGCTCCCTTATCTTCCCGGTAGACTTCGTCGTGCTGGATTTTGAGCCAGACGCAGAAGTCCCATTTATTTTGGGACGTCCTTTCTTGGCGACCGGGAAAGCACTTATTGATGTAGCGGCAGGGCAGCTAACTATGCGGGCCCATGACAAGGTGGAGGTGTTTGAGGTGTACAAGGCTAAAAAGCTGTCGGCCGTGTACGAGGAACTCTCAGTGATGAACGTGCTCGATCGAGTGGATAGTGCTCAGAGCGTTGAGTCACGGGAGCCATTGGGGAAACCACCGGAGAAGTGTAAGCATGACATGGGCGAGGCCCCTACTCCGACGGGATGGGAGGCGCGCCGCGAACCTTACCACTACCTCCCTATATATATAAAGTTGGGAGTTATATGTTTCATTAAAAACATTTCCCAACTGAGAGCTTGGCCTAGGGCCAATATTTCACGAAGTTTTTCATCTAATTAAAGTCAAAATTACGCCATGAAATCGCGTTTAATTGAAAATTCTTCTTGGGTAGTGAATCTTGGGCCTATAAAGAATATATCTACGGAGTTAAATCTTTGAAATTGGTCTGGTTTGATGGAGCCCTAGCAGGTAAAAGTCGTAGAAATCCACTTTATCTACATCTAGTACGTCTACAAGTGATAGTAATTATTTCTACTCTTCACATCTATAAGAATTTGTAAGTTTTTGCTGAATTAAACTCGTTTTGACTAATTGTCATTGTGTTTTGTTGGCTATGGAGATTGGCCTAATTCTTTAATTGGAAAGCCCTATTCCCTAGGCATATGAGCTAGGATATTGAGGGACTATGAGTTCATAATTGAAGTAGGAGTGATTGAGCATAATTTGGCAATTGAGGTATGTTAAGGCTAATCTCTTTTGGCAAGTTATTCTCGTCGTATAGTTGATACGCTTGTATCTTCATAGTAGTGTAGGGCGCAGCTGAGCGATATAATTTACTATTTTGATGCCTATATATATAGTAAAGCACGCCTATAGGCCGTTGGCATACCTTGACGCCTACAGGGCTAGAATCATGGTAAACAGTCTTACCGATGAGTCAGTGCCACAAAGGTTTCCTACTAAACTGGGTGGTAGCTTGCTAGGTGAACTACCTACTGTCAGTGATCGTATAGCTTCATTCGACTACAGTTTGTCGCTAAGGAAACCACCCTAGTTGTTAGAAGTCTAATAAACTATGTGATATCCTAAGTAGGGATCTTATCAACTGTTATACATGGAGCTAAAGCCTTTAGTTGTTCATATAGATGCCAATGTACATGTTTCCTAGAAGGGCCAAGTCTAAATATACCTATCTATGGGGCTAAAAATTACTCATAGAAGCCCAGAAGGCTCAAATACAGTTACAGGAGCCCAGACGGCTCAAATACAGTTAGCCTAGATAGCTCAGACACAGTTATAGGAGTCTAGATGGCTCAGACACATTTATAGGAGCCCAGACGGCTCAAATAAAGTTACAAGAGCCCAGATGGCTTAGACACAGTTATAGGAGACTAGAAGGCTCGGATACAATCTCAGAGATCTAGTATGCCTTAGTTACAGCTTACCTTCGGGGCTTCGGTGATACAGATAAGAGTGTATAAATTGCTCACACTTGCTGGGCTTATGGGGGTTTAGGTAGGTTATTTTGTGTTGCTTGCACCTTCCAGGCTTATGGGGGCCAGGTTAGGTTCTTGTTTGTATATTTGCCTGCTAGATACAGTTCATGTTTGTGAGATCATACAGGTTAACTTCTGACCCTTATTACTGACTACTTTCAATTCCTTACCAGCTTTTATTCAGTTATTATTTTTTGCCTTACATATTTGGTACATATTGTATTGACGTCGACACATGGGGCACTGCATACTTGCCTAGAGGTTTAGACAAACATATTTCGAGACTTCCGTAGTAGTTGTTCAGATTCAGCAGATTGGCCAACTCCTTTCCTCTGGAGTTTCCATATATTAGAGGTTTACCTGTCTTTTGTTGTATAGTTTTTAGGTGGGCCAGGGTCCTATCTCGACCAATATCTTACTCCTAAAGGCTTACAGACTGCAGTTTTGTTAGACATGCGTTATTGGCCTTTTAGGGCCTAATTGTGTTATTTGTTGTATATATGTGTATGTGCGCCTGCCTTCCTTTGATCTGATTTAGACAGCATGGTGATCTTGTCGGCCTACGACTGTTAGGTTAGCTATTTTTATGCAGGTGTATGTTGTGGCCTTGTCGCCTAAGGCTGTGTTTTGAGCCGAGATATAGTTGATTGATTTCTTGGTTATGTGTTGTTGGCATGCACCAAAAGTATATATGTCCAACTAGGTCAGCTCAGAGTCCAGTGTGGCATTAGGTTTCAGTTATGCCTCCAAAGGTGGGGCGTGACAGTTATAGCCAAAAAATATTTAAATATTGCCATCCCATAATAGCCGTAATCAAAAAAAATATTATTTAATTGAGAATCATGTATAAAGTTGTTAAGTCATGTTTCAAATCGTTGGCTCGTTCATAAAGTCAAAAAAGCATATTGAATGTTATTACTTTAAATGCAGCTCAACTAATCCCCTTCATAGAGAAAAATATGTTATCATACATGTATCATAATATAAATTAAAATATGAAGACTCGATACAAGTTTGTCCTGCACGCACATAATGTTCTATTCAAAACCTTTTGTAGTCAAAAGTATGTTAAAAAAGAGACATATCACAAATTCATTTAAAAATTTTCTTCAATTTCTCTTGAATGTATCATTAAAATATAAGAATTAGGATGATAATTTTAGCATTAATACTTGTTAATTTGATGTAATAATCATGGGGACTGATTAGGAACTCATCTTAGATAATCAACGGAAATTCTAAGGCGTTTTCTCTCTCAAAAGTCATCCAAAAATGACGTGAAATGAATAATATGAATAAAGTACATATTCATAGGATTTTTTGCAGATTTAGATCTGCGTCCACCATATACTGGATGCAAATTTGACATATAGTCCATATGCGGCTGAATTTAATCTCTAGAGGCTTAAAAATATATGATATACGCCAATATACATCTAATATATGTCTGATATATGATTCGTATATCATGTACAACCACTACATACGACCTGTATGACCCATGTACGGTTGTATGTGACTTGTGCATGTAAACCCAACCAAATTATAGTGACTACTAACGATTTTGATATATGGTCTGTATATTAGATATATGGTCCATATATCAGATATACGGTCAGCACGCCTTGGTAACTTTTAGTAAATCATATGTAACATTTTTCTCACAACTTGGATTTACTTGATATTTATATGGTTGAAAATCCCTTTCAAAGGAATACAATTTTCATGCTCAAAGTTTTCCAAGATACCTACCAATTAAGGATTATACACGCTCAAATAGAGTCCTTATGCAAATTAAATTGGATTTTTAAAATTTTTCTTGCACTTTTCAACTTGTCTTGGCCTTAGGGCAACCTCTACATTCCAAATTGATTTCAAAGAATCATTTATGGTTAATGTAACACATTTGACTATACCATTTGTGTCAAACCACAAGTATTTAATGAGTTCAAACCTAACCCCAAGACATGGTGTGTTACATTATCTCCCCCTGAGAACATTCATCCTGAAATATGGATCATAACTTAAAATGTCTAACTCCCAAAATTTCAAAAAAAAATTTAGAGTATTTTTATAAATGAACCAAATTTCAATATTTAAAACTCAGCTAACAACAAAATAAATGATGAGAAGGAGATCAAGGATATGCTAAAATTCCTTATGGATAAAGATGATGAGAAACAACTTCATTTACAGAGGAAAGAGACAACTATCCAGGATCTGAAGGCTCAGTTGAGCCAACTAATCAAGCTTTAAATGTACAAAAAGTTAATATTATGGATAGTAGCTAAGAAGAGAATGAATTAGAGCGAGAACTTGAGGTTCTGATATAGGAGTTAAAAGTGAAACACCTACAACCTAACCAACTAGAATTTTAGGATGATGATGTTGAATAAGTAATACTAGAGTCAATCAAGGACATTGAGGATACAAATTAAGCTAACTCTAGTTTGATTAATATTGAGAATGTTGAAAGTTGTGAAGTTCTTGTATATGAGCGTGTTGCACCTCATTCCAAATACTTCTCTATATTGTATTTAGATAGTGAAATGGAAATGGATCCTTATGAATATAAAAAAAGTTAAGTGAAGAGATAAATGAGCCTATATTCTAAAATTTTCAAGGTCGTCTAGGCAAGTAGAAACTCCTAAAAATGAGAGCCAAAAAAAGCATTAAGAGTTATCCAATTTTTGGCTCGCAAAAATTTATACTGCTAATGTGATGTGAGTTTACAACACTTTCGACGCTTAAAACTGAGAAAATAGCAACAGACTTAGGTATGCTTATATGGATATGAGGTACTTTTATCTTGTTTTCATGGAAAAAGCTTTTGGAGAAAAAATGTGCAAAAGAGGCATAAAAGTGCAGAAATCAGCCAAGTACTAGTCTCAGTACGAGCCGTACATTAATTGTACGAGCCATACTAAGAACTGTGGTTAAATTTAGAAGGTTGGATTAAGAGAAAGGCAACATACGACTCTCAGTACGAGTCATACCAAGATGGAACGAGCCATAACTGAAGTCGTGAAAATCTTCAAAGAAATTTGCACAAGACAGTCTCTTGGTACGGGTGGAACCCGTGGATCATAACAAACACATACGACCCATACCATGAGCCGTTGTGATCTTCAAGTGAATCTTCAAGATTTGGCAGAACTTCAGATACAACAAGCAGCACGAGTCAGAGGAGGAAGATTCGAGGCATACCACAACACTCGTGGAAAACTTCAGAAGATGTCATAGTTCTCAGGGCCAAACCACGGATGCATTGTGTGACTTGTGGGACTGTGGTACAAATCGTACCAGCCTGCCAACACTTTGATAAATCTGCAGTAGTCAAGGATGTACGAGAAGCAGGTACGACCCATACAATCCTGTTACGGGTTGTAGGATCAATCATGATATAGAAGACATGGAAAATTCCCTGTTAGCTTAGGAAAAGGTTTATAATGTATGTATAAATACCTTTTATGTTTTATTTTAGTAGGGAATCCAGGAAGGAAGTAGTACAGACGTGTGCAGAGTAATATTTGTGAATTTTTATCAAGTTTTGGAGAGCAATTCTTAGGATCAAACACTTGATTTTATCCATTGTTCTTGAGATTGATTTTTGATATTCAATGCAGGTTTTCTTCCAATTATTGTTGTAAGTATTTAATTATGTGTTTGTCTACGAATGCTACAATCATGAGAAGCAAAAACCTCCACAATTAGGGGTTGTGGGAACCATGGTAAATTAATGAAATAGGGTTATGCAAAAGTGATTCAAAACTAATGCTAAAGGTTTGTATTGTATTCTCTTCATCTTTAAATGTTTCTTAACGGTGTACAATGACGTGCCCGAATCGCGCGTCCGCAAGTGTACCGGTCGTGCAAGTAATATAGTGGCTCTTTTTAAGAACCGGATTGTCGAACCCACAGGGACTGGACCCATTCCTCTAACTATCCATTTCTAGTATGATCTTAAATACCTCAAGTGTTGGTTATAGACATTTTCGATTGAGATTAATTAAGTCTAAGTTTGGGTCAACGAAGTATTCTAAAATTACTCTAGGAGCAACATAGAGTTAAAACCAATTAATCATGCGATACTACGATTTGCAATGGGTTAAGCATGGAACTATCAATTGTTATTTCACATAATTAGAATTGCATGTTTATGGTCTTTCGAGCCTCTAAACACGGCAATCTAGCCTCACTGCATCATTGTGAGCGAGGAGTTTAATTTCTAGTCGCGGGCAATCAATTATGTTGTGGTTTACGGGGAAACAATTAGGGACTTTCGTGCGTCTAACCATTTAACTCAACTTAGCCTCACAACTACTTCTTCGAGTGGTGATGTGACATCCCAAGTTGGTCTTTCATAACCCCCGTGGGTCAACCAAGCACGGTGTTAGGTATATTTCTATCCTGACACAAAAATCTCTCCCGAGATACAAACATGCTCCTCACATTCTCATGTCCTGACCTAGGTAATGCTTTCTCAAGCTATTACTCAAGCTAACAAATATGCTTTCATGCTGATCAATCATAAAAACAACCAACAATCCAGAATGCAAGACGAAAACAACAATCAATAACTTAATTCCAAAATAATTTCATAAAATCACAATCATAATTCATGGCTTCAACCCTAGAGGAAGGGTTCTTGCCATTCATGTTCGTAAAACTACACTAACTACTACTAAACTAACATACTTACATGAATTTGGTAGATGAGAAGGGAATTTGCCAAACCCTAGATGAGTTCTCCCACTTCTCACTTCACTCCTAGGTAGTTTTCCAGAATAAAATCGTGACTAAGTGGAATTAGGAGCTAAGGGACCTATTTATAATAAATGAGAAACGTGCATAATTTAGCCTGTCGTGGAATGGCTCCGTGTCACGGAGTGTATCGCGGAGCACTGCCTCCGTGACACGGAGGCAACGCGAAAGCTCTCTGGAAATCACCCGAAATTTGGCCTCGGCAGCACCCTGCCGCGTTGGCAGCGTGTCACGCTGCTTGGGCAGCGCGTTGACACCTCCATGTCGCGCAGCCATCTTGCCGTGGCACATTGCCAACGTGCAGGTGGGCTGTTTTGTGCCTCCTCTTTGCCGACGTTCGCGGGTTAATTCCGTTTCCAAGCCTCTACTTCACCAACTCATGGATTAGTTACTCAAAAGTCATCAAAACCTACAAAACAAAGGCTAATCATGTTGGTTAGCACATATCTTCACTTCATATAAAATTACATGAAAATGTATACAATAACTTAGATAAACAAGACTAATTTAAATCATAAAGCGTATCTCGGGCATGCTATTTTAGCCCCCGATCACCTACCCCACACTTAAAGTCTTGTTCGTCCTCGAACAACCTATTACATCCGTGCATATGGAGACTCACCCATAACTCATTTAGCAAGAATATTCAAACTACGGCTACAATGATTACGTAAGATAACAAGCTAAAAATAGAGCATGCACGATTTGATCATTGAAATGAAGTACAACTATGTTAAGACTTCTTAACCTCAAGAATCGACTCTCAATCTTAGCAAACTCATGCAAATCAACTGATTAAGAAATCCAACATGAATTATATCCTTCATTCAACATGTGCCCTCACGGAAAGAGAGTTACCCAATTTCACACGCAAAAACAATTTTTATATCACAACATGTGTGGGTACATGAATAGAATTACGCTCACTCTCACAAAGAATTCACATGCATCATGTAATGACCCATAAGCTTGCCCTTAGTGTTTTATTCCACTAATTTAAGGATGTGTGAATGTAAGATCAAGTAGGATTTAATGGGTTGTAATGTAAGCTAAGGGACAGGTAGGTACTATTCTGGCCAATAATAGTGACTAGCTTTCCCAAGCGCTTTTAATACATTCTACCCTCATTACAAACTTCCCTTTTCTTACTTCACCTTTTTCTCCTTTCAGCTTTCTTTTTCCTCTTTTGTTCCCCTTTTCTTTTAGGCACTTTTGGCTTATTATTAAGGAGTTCTATATGTAACTTTTCATTAATTTATTTTCTTACTCCTTATAATAATCAGCCGTTTTCACATCAGCGCACCTTTGTCCTTTTCTCCACTTCTACAACTTGCTACTTTTCCTTTCTTTTCACTCCTTTACTCTTTCATATTTTTCCCTTAAGCGCTTAGGAGTTTTGGATCAAATTCAAGGCTAATGAAAGAAAAAGGATTAAGCTTAGGTTGCAGCTGTCAACGAATAGGCTCAAGGCTCAGTGGGGCTAACTAGGATTAATTTTTCAAGGTGGGTAAATTGAGGGATAAAAATCTGGTTCATTCAAAGAAATGCCTAAATCATCTCTTACCATTCACATCCTTCATTTCGTTTTAGAAACACATCAGGCAAGTTCTAGACAATCCACAATAGCACAGAATACTCAAAAACCTTACACTCATGGCACATGCTCAATTCAAGACACATTCAGTAGACTCTTAACTCAGCTAATCACAAGAATTCAGAATTAAGCTTCAATCATATTGAGTCAAATTCAAGAGCTTAAGTTTCTTAAACAAAGTTATACACCTGCATGCTTCACACTGAACATACTTGCCTCTTACAATCACGTATAGCACATAACAAGAATATCAAGCACCAATTAGTTATGGTTTCAAAAACCCAAAACCTACCGACTAATTTTTCCTCAAGACGGTCGTCATCCATCCATCGTCGGAAACAGTCACTAACTATGACTAAAAAACACTATATACAAACAAAGGAAAGAAAGAGGAAAAAATTTATTCTTCGGTTCAAATACCCCCCCGTCAGAAAAGAGCCGAAAAGAAAAACCAACGGGTGATGAAGTCACGCTTAAGTCACAAAAAAATTTTCAAATTTTTCAAATTTCTTACAATCATTACATTCACCACAAATCGTTAAGCACAAAAAAATTGAAATTTTCTTGAAATTTCTTGAAATTTCCCTCACTCCACACTTAAATCATGCTATGTCCTCATAGCATCAAATTAACATTTAAAGGATGAGAAATACTCCCTGAGCCTCTATGCCAAGTTAAAATCATGCTTTCTTTTCAAGTTCCAGAGATGGGTGTTCGACCCCACACTTCTTCTATTCCATGCTCTTTAGCTTCCACCTTCTCGGTACTCAGACTTCCCTCCATTTGTGCTTAACTTTCCACCAAAAACACAAACAAAATGAAAATAACAAAATCAACACAAAATCAAAATTAACAAAGTGTACCTGAGGTACCCTTGGGTTGCCTCCCAAGCAGCGCCTTATTTTATGTCGTGGCCCGACGTGGACTGTCCTTTTCAAGACATCCTTATACCTGGGGTCTCTTTCGAGAACCATCTCCTTTTATTTTGCTGTTTAGAGGAAACAACCTCCACTCTGTTCCTCTCTTTCTCCAACTTCTTCTCAATTTGAAGTCCTCTATCAGACTCGGGCTGAACACTTGACATTGCCTTTAGTCGTGCAAAGGAACTTCTTAGCCAAGTCATTCCACGAAGTTATGGAGTTCGGTGGCTCAGCCTTCAACCACTTTTTTCTGCCTCTCCCAACAATGAAAATGGGAAGAGGGTAAGTCGTACATAATCTGTGGACACGCCGGTGGGGAAAAACGTGTCACTAATCTCTAAAAAGCTCTATAGGTGCTGCTGCGGGTCCTCATGTGCCATCCCAGTGAATTGACCACTAGAATGTAACAGCTGCACCATGTTCTGTTTAAGCTCAACGTGCCCTCCAGGCTCCGGTTTACGGATGCTAGAGGTCACATTCGTCGCTAGTGGGATTGCCACTTCGCGAACTGGTCTTGCTGCCATTGCTTCTGATGACAATTGTACTTGTCCCGCGGGTGGTTGTTGTTGTACCTTTTCCTCAAGTCTCTTCAGCTCTTGCTCTAGAGCTACTCTCCTTCGCAAATGGATTTGACGTTCAGGTTCAACCAACGGTTCCACAAGCTCTCTATTTCTAGCCAGCTCGGCAGGACAACCTGTCACCTGCAATAAGTAGACTAAGACCAAGTTTCTCAACACTTTAGGAAATTCAAAAATCACATAAAAATAGATAAATTATCAAAACTTTGCCGAGTCCCCGGCAACGGCGCCAAAAACTTGGCGTGCCCGAATCGCGCGTCCGCAAGTGTACGGGTCGTGCAAGTAATATAGTGGCTCTTTTTAAGAACCGGATTGTCGAACCCACAGGGACTGGACCCATTCCTCTAACTATCCATTTCTAGTATGATCTTAAATACCTCAAGTGTTGGTTATAGACATTTTCGATTGAGATTAATTAAGTCTAAGTTTGGGTCAACGAAGTATTCTGAAATTACTCTAGGAGCAACATAGAGTTAAAACCAATTAATCATGCGATACTATGATTTGCAATGGGTTAAGCATGGAACTATCAATTGTTATTTCACATAATTAGAATTGCATGTTTATGGTCTTTCGAGCCTCTAAACACGGCAATCTAGCCTCACTGAATCATTGTGAGCGAGGAGTTTAATTTCTAGTCGCGGGCAATCAATTATGTTGTGGTTTACGGGGAAACGATTAGGGACTTTCGTGCGTCTAACCATTTAACTCAACTTGGCCTCACAACTACTTCTTCGAGTGGTGATGTGACATCCCAAGTTGGTCTTTCATAACCCCCGTGTGTCAACCAAGCACGGTGTTAGGTATATTTCTATCCTGACACTAAAATCTCTCCCGAGATACAAACATGCTCCTCACATTCTCATGTCCTGACCTAGGTAATGCTTTCTCAAGCTATTACTCAAGCTAACAAATATACTTTCATGCTGATCAATCATAAAAATAACCAACAATCCAGAATGCAAGATGAAAACAACAATCAATAACTTAATTCCAAAATAATTTCATAAAATCACAATCATAATTCATGGCTTCAACCCTAGAGGAAGGGTTCTTGCCATTCATGTTCGTAAAACTACACTAACTACTACTAAACTAACATACTTACATGAATTTGGTAGATGAGAAGGGAATTTTCCAAACCCTAGATGAGTTCTCCCACTTCTCACTTCACTCCTAGGTAGTTTTCCAGAATAAAATCGTGACCAAGTGTAATTAGGAGCTAAGGGACCTATTTATAATAAATGAGAAACGTGCATAATTTAGCCTGTCGTGGAATGGCTCCGTGTCACGGAGTGTATCGCGGAGCACTGCCTTCGTGACACGGAGGCAACGCGAAAGCTCTCTGGAAATCACCCGAAATTTGGCCTCGGCAGCACCCTGCCGCGTTGGCAGCGTGTCACGCTGCTTGGGCAGCGCGTTGACACCTCCATGTCGCGCAGCTAGCTTGTCGTGGCACGTTGCCAACGTGCAGGTGGGCTGTTTTGTGCCTCCTCTTTTCCGACGTTCGCGGGTTAATTCCGTTTCCAAGCCTCTACTTCACCAACTCATGGATTAGTTACTCAAAAGTCATCAAAACCAGGCTAATCATGTTGGTTAGCACATATCTTCACTTCATATAAAATTACATGAAAATGTATACAATAACATAGATAAACAAGACTAATTTAAGTCATAAAGTGTATCTTGGGAATGCTATTTTAGCCCCCAATCATACAACATTAGGACTTGCCCAAATTATTTACTTGCTTGAACCTAGAGAAGTAGATATTAGGAAAAGAGAATTATAGCAAAGCCTTGATCTTTATGATCATTGTATTAACTTGAGTTGTGGTCGCGGGATAGTTAAATTTGGAACATATTGATAACAATTAGTTTGAAATCGCTCATGAGACCTAACCCAGTGTTTGAGTATAGTCATTCAATAGGGACGAACCAGTCGTTTGGATGAACCCTAGTTATCAATTCTAGAAGTAAGTATTGGCATTGATCACGTGCGTATACCCGAGTAGTTATGAATCCATGGGGAACACTTACCCTGGTTATTTGCAAATCTTGATATCATTCACAATTATGATTTTGTTTTAATATTATTTTTCTATGAAACCCACCAATCTAGAGATAACTTACCAGAAAGTTTAAGTACCGACATTAGTCTAGATCATACCTTATTCTCTGTAGGTTCGACCCCAACCCCTTTGTTAGGTTCTTTATTGACAATGTCCGCTTCATACTTTGCCAAGAAGTGTGAGTTTGAGTGTTATCAAGAAGTGGCGTTGTTGTCGAGGAATACGACTAAGATTAAATTAATTTCTTGTAATTGACTTTTGGTTGTTATTTCCTGAATTACATTTTTTTTTTATTTTTGGATATCCACAGGTTGTCGCTTGGTGAATGCTAAGTACTCGTCGGAGTGGAAACCCCCTGATTCCTTTGGATCTTGAACTCGAAAGAATACTGCAATGAATGGAGAACCAAGAGTAGAGAGATGCCCGTGTTGCTGAAGAAGCTAGGCATGTTGCATTTTAGGATGCGGAGGATGCTCGAGATGAGGTTGTCAACGCTGGTCACCATGGGAGGGGCAACAGAGGTCAAAGATATGCCCCTCAATTCTTCGATGAAGATGATCTGGACATTGATGTAGTTGGGTCAACCGGAACTATTGTACCTCCACCATTGCCTGCTAGGGAAAAATTTGACATCACTAGCACCATGATCCAATTATTGAATATGAAAAGGGTGTTTAGAGGTCACGCAGCTCATGATACCAACCTGCACCTGATGAACTTTGTGGGAATATGCAAGGCGTACAAGTTGCTCGGAGTCAGGTAAGATGCTATTAGTCTAAGACACTTCCCCTTCTCTCTATCTGGGGAGGCCACTTTATGGTTATCGGAGTTGCCCAACGACTCCATTATCAACTGGAGGGATCCCAAGCAAGATATTTTGGAGAGATTCTTTCCACCCTCTAGGATGTTGTAGCTTACGGATGAAATCTATAATTTTTGACAACTGAAGACTGAGGCGCTTCATGAAACCTGGTTGAGGTTCAAGAAGAAGTTTACCAAGTGCCCGAAACCACAAAATTCCTAATGATAGTTTGTTGGAGATTTTTTATAGATCCTTGAACAATAGTACAAAATCTGTAGCAGACACAGTGGCAGGAGGAGCTCTAATGAGCCACATCTGGGAGCAAGATGCCACTATTCTAGACAGAGTGACAAAAACAAATAGAGCATGGCACACCCTAGAAGTAGAATCAGTGGTTGGTACATATGTTGTTGGATTGACTACAGACCAACAAAGGAAGGAATAAGAACGTGATCAGGAATTGGCTCATATGTGCACATCGTTGAACTTGCTCACTAAGCATATTATGGGTGTTGGAGCTAGAAAATTTAATGCAGTGGGGGCACAGGGATAGGAGCCTAGGCTTGACCACTCAAATTCTGAGGAGGAGGAAAACTTATTGGAAAACCAGGTAGCGGGTTTCTGAGCCAACGCCCAATGGTCTGGACAAGACACTTGGCACCAAGGTTCTAGAAACCAAAGTCAGAACCCATACAGAGATAATTACAACCAGAACGAGTACAGAGACAGAAGCTGAGATTGTGAGCGCAAGGGAGATTGGAGAAGGAATGATGGTTACCGCAACGACCGAGCAGGATTGTACGAACCTCCAAATGCACGTGAGAGGGAGGCTAGATGGTCAAAGTTAGAGAGCATGATGGCTGAGATGCTAAAGAAGGTGAGATCCATAGATGATCAGCTGAAATACATTCGTAGTGATCTATCAAGCATGGGTCAGAGAATTGAGTCACATGCTACGGTTATCAAGTAGATCAAATAGTAGCTAGGGCAACTCTCATCATCCATGAACCCTATGAAAAAGGGTACACTACTTAGAAACACAATCCAGAATCTAAAAAGTGATGGTCACTGCATGGCTATGAGGACTAGGAGTGGAAAGAACACCATTGATCCCCCTCTACCAGTTGTAGTTAAAAGGAAGAAAGAAAGCATGATTGACAAAAAGGAAGATGTTGTTGAGAATGAGCATAATGAGAATGCTAAGTTTACTGAGGCTCCAGTTGTTGAAAAGCTGAACAAGGAGAGAAGCAAGAAGTCACACAAATTTATAAGCCTATTCCACGATCACTGATGTGTTGTGAGTTTGCAGCACTTTCGATGCTCAAAACTAAGAAAATAGCATGGACATAGGTGTATTTATATGGATATAAGGCACTTTTTCTTTGATTACAGGACAAAAAAGTGTTGGAGCAAGAATGTGCAAAAGATAGCCTAAAAGTTCAGAAAATGGGTAAAGTCACAGTCACAGTGAATTGTTCTTGAGTTATTTTGGAGACAATCAAAGAAGCTTTTTATCTCATCTACAATTGTAAGTATTGAATTATGTGTTTAATTATGAATGCATATCACAACCTTGCACTATGAGAGCCTAAAACCTCCATAGCTAGGGTTGTGGGAACCATGGTATATTAATGAGCTAGGGTTACACAAAAGTGATTCAACACCAATGCAAACCGTTTGTATTGTATTCTCTTCATGCTTAAATGTTTCTTAATAGTGCACAACGTCAGGACTTGCCCGAATTCTTTACTTGCTTGAGCCTAGAGAGGTAGAGATTAGGAAAAGAGAATTACAACAAAAACTTGGTCTTTATGATCATTGTGTTAACTTAAATTGTGGGCGCAGGATAGTTAAATTTGAAACATATTGATAACGGATAGTTTGAAACCTCTCATGAGACCTAACCCAGTGCTTGAGTATAGTCATCCAATAGTGATGAACCAGTTGCTTGGATGAATACTAGTTATCAGTTCTACAAGTAAGCATTGGTATTAATCACGTGTGTATACCTGAAGCAGTTATGAACCCATGGGAACACAAACCCTAGTTATTTTTAACTCTTGATTCTACATCACAATTTTAATCATTGTTTTAATTATTATTTTCTTAAAACCACCAATTTGGAGTAACTAACCAACAAGTTAACTTACTGACATTAGTGTAGATCTTCCATATTATCTGTGGGTTCGACTCCAACCTCTTTGTTGGGTTCTTTATTGACAACGTCCGCTTCATACTTTAGCAGGAGGTGTGAGTTTGATCATTATCATCACCACCACCATTCCCTCAAAGAATGAAGAAGAAGGCGGAGAATGGTAAGTTTAAAAAATTCCTTTCAATGTTAAAGCAGTTATCTATAAACATACCATTGGTCCAGGTATTGGAACAGATTCCAAGATACACCAAGTTTATAAAGTACCTTGTTACGAAGAAAAGGTCCGTGAGCTATGAGCTTGTGGATAATGTGCATCATTGTAACACTATAGCCTCACGGGTCCTTGCCTAGAAGAAGGAAGATCCAGGTGCCTTCACCGTTCCATGTAGAATTGGAGATATTGAGTTCGTGAGGGCACTCACCGATTTGGGAGCAAGCATCAATCTAATGTCGTTAGTGTGTTTAAGCAGCTGGGCTTGGGAGCCCCCACACCGACTACTATGCGACTATTGATGGCCGACATAACTGTGAAGAAGCCTGTGGGGATCCTATACGATGTGCTTGTTAAAGTGGATAGATTCATATTCCCAGCTTATTTAGTGATCCTTGATTGTAAGATTGATTTTGAGGTCCCCATCATTTTGGGCGACCATTCGTTGCCACTGGAGAGCTTTAGTAGATGTGGAGGCTGGACAGTTGAAATTCAGACTCAATAAAGAAGAGGTCACCTTCAATGTCTGCCGGTCAATGAAGCAACCAAAGGAGTACATAGTTGTCTCAGCAATAGAGGATGAATTTGAGTTCCTTGACAAAGTCTGAGTAGTCTAGAGACTTGCGTCGTGCCGCAACATTAAATCAGACTCTTCTTGGGAGGCAACCCATGTGGTGGTTTGGTGAATTCTAAGTAACTAAACCACTTGCGTCGTGCCACGACTTTAAATCAAGCACTTCTTGGTAGGCAACCCAAGTCAATTGACTTATGTGTGTGTTCAGTATGCAGGGGAAACAAAAACAGGTAGCAGAAGAATTGCTGAACAGGCAGGTGCTACGGTCCTCAGTACGACTCGTAAGGGGATTGTACGGGCCGTAGTATGAGTCTTGGTAAGAAGCAGAGGTGTATTAAGTGCATGATTCCAGGGTAAGGTTAGTCCTAAAACTCGTAACTTCATTGTACGGGTCATAATACTCACTGTGGTTATGAACTATGCAAGGCATGGACCTCAATGTAAGAAAGACCTATGAGTCATAGTACGAATCATACCCCCATAGTACGAGTCATATGATGTGCTCGTAGGTCCACAGGTAAGTTTCTCAACCTCTCTGCTACGAGTCCAAGGGATGAGTCGTAGGGCCTTCCTATGACTCGTGGTACGACTCGTGATGGTTCAAAAAGTTTAAAATCACCCGACTTGGCCCAAATTTTCCCTACAACCTATTTAAACTTCAAACAAATTGTAGCCTTCTCCCACACACTCAGGACCGAATTCACGACCAAAACTCACGACTCCCTCACACCCATAACTCAGAATCAAGATCGATTGAGCAAGTTCTTTGCTCAAATAACACTGTGAATCCCACTTCCAACCCGAGTATTAATTTTCAATCGAAGTAAGCAGCATTCAAGTGTTATTTGTTGAATTTGATAATAATGACTTGTTGTGCTTGAAGAAAACTTGCTTAATCCCTGAGAGTCCTCTTAATGCTTGAAAACTTAAAAAGGACAATGACTAGGGATGTGAACGAGTTAGCGTGCAACTGGGTAGGGATTTAACTTGTAAAAATTGCACAATGAACTGTTTAAATTGAGTTACGGGTTGTGATTAAAAATGGGAGGAATGGGTATCTGTAAAACATGATAAATGCATTCCTGGACTTGGGGAATTCTGAGAACCCATCACCAAATTAAAATCACCTGCAAACTGAACCAAAAATAAGGCAGGGACAGGCTTCACAAACCTTCCTACGACTCGTGGTTTCATACTATAACTCGTAGGATGGCTCGTTGGGACTGTCCCAATCTAAATTTGTAATAATCATGAGGTACGAATCCTAGTACGGCTCATGGTATCCTTCTAAGAGTTGAACCTGACAATCGTACCAAGAATATGAAAAGGGTGAAGTCCAAAAGTGACAGTACGATCCTTCCTACAATTCGTGGAATCGACTTACGGGTTGTACCATGAGTCGTGGAAAAATATAGAACATTTGTTTTCAAGGTGCATCCTCATATGACTCATCGTAAGGACCATACCTTCATGGTACGAGTCGTACCTCAGAGGCGTAACATTGACCTGAGAAATTACTTCAGAAAAAATAAGAGTTCTCAGAGTCAAGCCACGGAAGAATAGTATATCTCATAGGAAGCATGTACGAGTCGTACCAAGGCCCAACACTTAGCCAAATTTCAGCAAGCCAAGGACATATGGATAGCAGGTATGAACCGTACAATCCTGCTACGGGACGTAGGATCCGGCACCAATTATGGAAATTCACCCTGTTAGCTTAGGAAAAGGATTCTTATGTCTGTATAAATACTTTTTATGTTTTATTTTTAGTAGAGAACATCTAGAAAACATAGAGAAAAACGTTGAAGTAATTAGAGAAGGTTAGGAAGTGAGGAAAAACATAGAATTGAGTTGATTGGCTTGTGATCAACCTTCTCTTGATTTCTTTCTTGATCTTTGTGAATTGTTCTTGAGTTACTTTGAAGACAATCAAAGAAGCTTTTTATCTCATCTACAATTGTAATTATTGTGTGTTTAATTATGAATGCATATCACAACCTTGCAACTATGAGAGGCTAAAACCTCCATAGCTAGGGTTGTGGGAACCATGGTGGATTAATGAGATAGGTTTACACAAAAGAGATTCAACACCAATGCAAAATTCTTGTATTTTATTCTCTTCATTCTTAAACATTTCTTTTAGTAGTGTACAACATTAGGACTTGTCCGAATTCTTTACTTTCTTGAGCCTAGAGATGTAGAGATTAGGAAAACAGAATTACAACAAAGCCTTGACCTTTATGATCATTGTATTAACTTGAGTTCTGATCGCAAGATAATAAAATTTGGAACATATTGATAACGGATAGTTTGAAATCGCTCATGAGACCTGATCGATGATTGAGTATAGTCATCCAATAAGGATGAACCAGACGTTTAGATGAACCCTAGTTATCAGTTCTATAAATAATCATTGGTATTGATAATGTGTGTATACTCGAAGCAATTATGAACCCATGGGAAACCCTAGTTATTTTTAACTCTTGATTTACATCACAATTTCAATCATTGTCTTAATTATTACTTTCTTGAAACTAATTTGGAGTATCTAACCAACAAGTTCACTTACCGGCATTAGTCTAGATCTTCCATATTCTCTGTGGGTTCGACCCCAACCTCTTTGTAGAATTCTTTAGTAATAACATCCACTTCATACTTCATCAGAAGGCGTGAGTATGAGCATTATCAAAAAGTGGCATCGTTGCCGTGGAATATGGCGAAAACTAGATTAATTGCTTATATTTGAATTTTGATAGTTATTTCCCTGTTTACGTTTTCTTTGTTTTACTTTTGTGATTCCGACAGGATACATCAAGGGAACAGTCCCTTTTTCAAACACCCAGATGAAATATGATAAGCTACCAATGCTTATGGAGGAGATGATGACTATAGACACATTAGCAGCTGTCATGATGAATTATGAGGGAGATGGGATACTAGAATACACGGAGACAGTGAGCACTTTAAATGGAATGGGGTCATATAACTTCAACTCAAAGAAGTTGGACCTAGATCTAAAGAATCGTTCAACACCGCCTGCTAAGCCATCTGTGGAGGTACCACCAGTCCATGAGCTGAAAGCACTACCTCCCCATCTCAAGTATGCAATCCTCAGTGAAGACAGTACTCTACCAATAATAATTGCAATAGATTTGTTGGACGAGCAAGTGGGAGCTTTGGTCAACATACTAAAAAGGTAAAAAAAGGTAATTGACTGGACCATAGCTGATATCATCGGAATCCTCCAGGCATATATACTCACAATATCTAACTCTAGACAAATTGCAAACTAAATATAGAACATCACCGCCGCCTGAAACCCCCAATGCAAGAAGTAGTAAAGAAGGAGATCATCAAGTGGCTGGACGCTGATGTAATCAATCCCATCGCAGATAGCAAGTGGGTGAGTCCAGTACAGTGTGTGTCGAAGAAAGGCGGGATCACAATGGTACCTATAAGAAGAATGAGTTGATACCGACACGACCAGTCACAGGGTGGTGTGTATGCATAGATTACAGGAAACTCAACCATTGAACCCAAAAGGACCACTTTCCAATGATATTCTTGGATCAAATGCTTGACAGACTGGCAGGTACAGGTTGGTCCTATTTTCTTAACGGTTATTCGGGATATACTCAGATTACCATCTCTCCAGAAGACCAGGAAAAGGCGAACTTCACTTGTCCATATGGAACATTTGCTTTCAGAAGAATTTCATTTGGATTGTGCAATGCACCGGACACATTCCAGCGCTGCATGATGTCTATATTCTCAGATATGGTGGAGGACACCATTGAAGTATTTATGGATGACTTCTCTGTTGCGGGTGACTCATTCGAATCTTGCCTCAACCACTTAGGCAAAGTATTGAAAAGATGTGAAGAAACTAATCTGGTCCTAAACTAGAAAAAATGTCATTTTATGGTCAAGGAAGGAATAGTATTGGGTCATAAAATCTGAAAAAAAGGGATTGAGGTGGACAAGGCAAAAATTGAGGTTATAGCTAGTTTGACATCCCTTATTTCCATAAAAGGGGTCAGAAGCTTTCTAGGTCATGCAGGATTCTACAGACGATTCATCAAGGACTATTCAAAAATTGCACATCCATTGTGCAAATTACTTGAGAAAGAGGTAAAGTTCGTGTTTGATGAGGCATGTCTGAGGGATTTTAATTGCTTGAAAGAGAAACTCACCACTGCTCCTATCATCATAGCTCCAGATTGGTCTCTTCCATTTGAGGTAATGTACAATGCTAGCGGAGTTGCTCTTGGTGCTGTTTTGGGCCAACATAGAGCAAAGATTTTTCATCCTATCTACTATGCTAGTAAAACACTCAATACAGCCCAGAAGAATTACATGGTCACAAAATAGGAGCTATTAGCGGTTGTCTTTGCATTCAGAAAACTTCAATCATACTTGCTTGGAACCAAAGTAATCATTCATACAGACCTTGCTACTTTGAGGTACATGATGTCCAAAAAGGATGCTAAACCCAGACTGATTCGGTGGGTGCTCTTGCTTCAAGAATTTGAGTTTGAGGTTAAAGATCGGAAGGGAACGAAAAATTAGGTAGCGGATTATCTGTCCAGGCTTGAGTCTGAAGCTAGGGAAAGAGAGGAGATTGATATTAATGATGCCTTCCCAGACGAATAGGTGCTAGCTGCACCTCAGGATTTGATTCTCTGGTTTGCCGACTTTGCAAATTACTTGGTTAGCGATATGATACTGACAGACCTGACTCCTCAGCAGAAGAAAAGTTCTTATATTGATTCCTGAAGATATTACTGGGATGAGCCATACTTATTTCGCATTTGTGCAGATGGGATCATTTGTAGGTGTGTGCCTGAAATAGAGATGTTGAGCATTCTGGAGGCCTGTCATTCATCTCCAATTGGGGGTCATCATAGTGGTATCAGAACTGCACATAAAATTTTACAATGCGGATATTACTGGCCCTCTATTCACCAAGATGCATATGATTACGCCAAGTCCTGTGATCAATGCCAAAGGCAGGGCGGTATTACTCGTAAACTTGAGTTTCCCTTGACCCTTATCCTAGAAGTTGAGTTGTTTGATGTGTGGGGTATAGACTTCATGGGCCCATTTGTTAGCTGCTATAGGATGAAATACATTTTGATGGCAGTGGACTATGTCTCTAAATGGGTGGAGGCTATTCACTACCATAAAATGAAGGCAAATGTGTTACAGCATTTCTGAGGAAGCACATCTTTGCCAGGTTTGGAACTCCCAGAGCTATTATCAGTGATAGTGGAGCTCACTTCTGTAATGGCCTCTTTAGGGCCCTATTATAAAAATATGGTCTCAAGCATAAGGTGGCCACACCTTACAATCCTCAGTCAAGTGGACAAGTGGAAGTCTCGTACAGGGAAATCAAGACCATTCTGGCCAAAATAGTGAATACTAATCGGACAAATTGGTCCAGGAAGCTCAATGACATGCTGTGGACTTACCGAACAGCTTATAAGACCCCATTGGTCCATCTCTGTACCAATTGGTTTATGGAAAAACATGTCATTTACTAGTCAAATTAGAGCATAAAGCACTATGGGCTCAGAAAAGGCTGAATATGAACTAGAACGAAGCAGCCAAGCTGAGGCTTAACCAGCTCAATGAGTTGGATGAGTTCTGACTTAGAGCTTATGAGAGTGCGTCCATTTATAAAGAAAGGATGAAGATTCACCATGATAAGAAGATTGCAAAAAGGGAATTTAGCCCAGGAGATTTAGTTCTACTGTTCAACTCAAGGCTCCGGTTGCACCCTAGAAAGTTGAAATCTAGATGAATGGGACCCTACAGAGTGGTACATGTGTCCCCATACAGTGCAGTGGAACTTGAAAATAAAGAAGAAAAAAGGTTCAAATTGAACGGGAAAAGAATAAAGTTGTATATGGGAGATGTGGAGGAACTAAGAGGAATAGAGGTAGTTTATCTTGATGGTGCCTAAAGAGTCACAAGAGTCACATCGTGCCGCGAAGTTAATTCAGGCGTTGCATGGGAGGCAATCCATGAATGGTGAAGTTTGAATAGCCATAGGTATGTTCCCTTCCCTCTGTTCGTGTAGTTCATGCTTCCGAGACGAAGCACAATTTTCAAAAAGGGGAGGGGGTGTACCTGTAATTTTTGAAATTTTTGAATTCGTCCAAGGGTTTTTCTTGTTGTATTTCTTTTCCCTCAGACATGCTATTTAGTAGAACCGTCATGTTTAGGATTTTATTTTCTTATTTTGTGATTTTTATTTAATTAGAAAATAGCTTAGGAGTACTTAGCCAATGAAAGTGCACTAGTTTTGGATTTCTAAAAAAAAAGTGACCCTGTTTAAAAAAAATTGATGCATTAGTTGTGTACTTATGACTACATGCATGATTTATGTGGATCTTTTGATGTCATTTAGTGTATTAGCATGAGTAGTCTTATTAAGCCATGTGTAAACCAAACAGGTAAAGTGAATATAAATCAAGTTCCATGAGTGAATGAGGTTTTATACTTAGTTCATTACTATATTGAAGATCTAGAACTTGCCTGGTTGGTCTTTGCATAGGCTAAAGATAGTTGGTTAGGATATGAAAAGGCCCTTTTTATTAAGCTTACTTTTAGCCTAAATGACCCTACCAAGATCATATGATTCCTTTGATCCAAATTTTGAGTCTTTAATAGACCATTTTTCTTTGATTAATCGATGAACCGTACACGATTTTTATAATGAACCTGTTTTGGCCCTGGTCCTTTCTTGGACATTATGAACCTCAACATAGGCAAAATGCCTAAGTTGAGGGTGGCTAGAGTAGGGGTGCATAAAGAATGGGAACGAGGAAAAGGGAAAGAAAAGAGAAAAGGTGAAAAATGAGGTGTGGTGTGACAAATGAAAAAGAGAGATGAAAAAGTTGAAAATCTTGAAAAAGAAAATTCAAAAGGAAAAAATAATGCTTGAAAGGGTTGAAAATACACCACACCCATACAAATGCATGCAAAAGAGGTGAAAGAGAGGGAAGAAAAGGAATGAAAAGAAAAAAAGGTGAAATAGGTGAACGATGAAGCCAATGTATGTAGTGCCAAGTAAGGGTTAATCACTTGAAAATATATCACATTTACCATTTCCAGTCCTAAATCCTACATTACAAGTCGCAGCAAGTCCGATAGTGATCCTAATCCGACCATCTGACAGACCGAAGCAGAGAAAATGAGGGCAAGCCCGTGGTATCCAATACATAGTACTTGAAACTTCTTTGTGAGAGTGAGAGTCTCACTTGTTCAATTCCATGCAATATCTGACACTATTTCGTGAGTGGGGACTTCATTTGCTATAAGGGTACCTGGGTTATGTTTACTTTTACCATTGGTCTGTGTGAAAAGCATCGATGATGACTTGATTGCCTGTTGATAGCTAGATGACATATCTTGATCCTTGCTTAGCATGTTTTGTGGTTGTTTATAGTACATTAGTTGATGTTGGTTCATGAAAGAAGGTTCAAAAGTTGTTGAATGTATAGTGCAAATTTTGTTTAGTATTGGTTGTAGTATCCTAGGTTTATTTTCTAGTTGAGCGTCATGTTTAGTTTTTTTTCTTTGCCTGAGGACATGCAAAAGACTTAAGTTTAGGGTGTTGATGTGTTGTGAGTTTGCAGCACTTTCGACGCTCAAAACTAAGAAAATAGCATGGACCTAGGTGTATTTATATGGATATAAGGCACTTTTTCTTTGATTACAGGACAAATAAGTGTTGGAGCAAGAATGTGCAAAGGATAGCTTGAAAGTACAGAAAATGGGCTAAAGTCACAGTCTCAGTACAAGCCGTAGGTCGATGGTATGAGTCGTACTGAAGACCGTGAAAAGTTTCAGATGGCTTAATTGAGAAGGGTGCAACCTAAGACTCTCAGTACGAGTCGTACAACACTGGTACAAGCCATAGCATTGAGTTGTGGAAATATTAAGAAGAATTGCACAAAAGGCTAACTCCTGACAGTGATAGACAGTACGAGTCGTGACGGCAAGGTACGAGTTGTACCATCACACTCGTGAAAAACTTCAGAAAAATCAAGAGTTCTCAGAGTCAAGCTACAGAAGAACAATACGACTCATAGGAAGCATGTGTAAGTCGTACCAAGGCCCAACACTTAGCCAAATTTCAGTAAGCCAAGGACATATGGATAGCAGGTTCGACCCGTATAATCCTACTACGGGTCGTAGGATCTGTCATGGCTCAAGCAGCACCAGTTATGGAAATTCAACTTGTTAGCTTAGGAAAAGGATTCTTATATCTGTACAAATACTTTTTATGTTTTATTTTTCATAGAGAACATCTAGAAAACTTAGAGAAAAACGTTGAAGTAATTAGAGAAGGTTAGGAAGTGAGGAAAAACATAGAATTGAGTTGATTGGCTTGTGATCAACCTTTTCTTGATTTCTTTCTTGATCTTTGTGAATTGTTCTTGAGTTATTTTGGAGACAATCAAAGAAGCTTTTTCTCTCATCTACAATTGTAAGTATTGAATTATGTGTTTAATTATGAATGCATATCACAACCTTGCAACTATGAGAGGCTAAAACCTCCATAGTTAGGGTTGTGGGAACCATGGTATATTAATGAGCTAGGGTTACACAAAAGTGATTCAACACCAATGCAAAACGTTTGTATTGTATTCTCTTCATGCTTAAATATTTCTTAACAGTGCACAACGTCAGGACTTGCCCGAATTCTTTACTTGCTTGAGCCTAGAGAGGTAGAGATTAGGAAAAGAGAATTACAACAAAAACTTGGTCTTTATGATCATTGTGTTAACTTCAATTGTGGCCGCAGGATAGTTAAATTTGAAATATATTGATAACGGATAGTTTGAAACCTCTCATGAGACCTAACCCAGTGCTTGAGTATAGTCATCCAATAGGGATGAACCAGTTGCTTTGATGAATCCTAGTTATCAGTTCTATAAGTAAGCATTGGTATTAATCATGTGTGTATACCCGAAGCAGTTATGAACCCATGGGGAACACAAACCCTAGTTATTTTTAACTCTTGATTCTACATAACAATTTTAATCATTGTTTTAATTATTATTTTCTTAAAACCACCAATTTGGAGTAACTAACCAACAAGTTAACTTACCGACATTAGTGTAGATCTTCCATATTATCTGTGGGTTTGACCCCAACCTCTTTGTTGGGTTCTTTATTGACAACGTCCGCTTCATACTTTAGCGGGAGGTGTGAGTTTGATCGTTATCATCACCACCACCATTCCCTCAGAGAATGAAGAAGAAGGCGGAGAATGGTAAGTTTCAGAAATTCCTTTCAATGTTAAAGCAATTATCTATAAACATACCATTGGTCCAGGTATTGGAATAGATTCCGAGATACGCCAAGTTTATAAAGTACCTTGTTACGAAGAAAAGGTCTGTGAGCTATGAGCTTGTGGATAATGTGCATCATTGTAACGCTATAGCCTCACGGGTCCTTTCCTAGAAGAAGGAAGATCCAGGTGCCTTCACCATTCTATGTAGAATTGGTGATATTGAGTTCGTGAGGGCACTCTGCGATTTGGGAGCAAGCATCAATCTAATGCCGTTAGTGTGTTTAAGTAGTTGGGCTTGGGAGCCCCCACACCGACTACTATGCGACTATTGATGGCGGACATAATTGTGAAGAAGCCTGTGGGGATCCTATACGATGTGCTTGTTAAAGTGGATAGATTCATATTCCCAGCTTATTTAGTGATCCTTGATTGCAAGATTGATTTTGAGGTCCCCATCATTTTGGGCGACCATTCGTTGCCACTGGAGAGCTTTAGTAGATGTAGAGGCTGGACAGTTGAAATTCAGACTCAATAAAGAAGAGGTCACCTTCAATGTCTGCCGGTCAATGAAGCAACCAAAGGAGTACATAGTTGTCTCAGCAATAGAGGATGAATTTGAGTTCCTTGACGAAGTCTGAGTAGTCTAGAGACTTGCGTCGTTCCGCAACATTAAATCAGACTCTTCTTGGGAGGCAACCCATGTGGTGGTTTGGTGAATTCTAAGTAACTAAACCACTTGCGTCGTGCCACGACTTTAAATCAAGCACTTCTTGGTAGGCAACCCAAGTCAATTGACTTATGTGTGTGTTCAGTATGCAGGGGAAACAAAAACAGGTAGCAGAAGAATTGCTGAACAGGCAGGTGCTACGGTCCTCAGTACGACTCGTAAGGGGATTGTACGGGCCGTAGTATGAGTCTTGGTAAGAAGCAGAGGTGTATTAAGTGCATGATTTCAGGGTAAGGTTAGTCCTAAAACTCGTAACTTCATTGTATGGGTCATAATACTTACTGTGGTTATGAACTATACAAGGCATGGACCTCAATGTAAGAAAGACCTACGAGTCATAGTACGAATCTTACCCCCATAGTACGAGTCATAAGATGTGCTCGTAGGTCCACGGGTAAGTTTCTCAACCTCTCTGCTACGAGTCCAAGGGATGAGTCGTAGGGCCTTCTTATGACTCGTGGTATGATGGGTCAAAAAGTTTAAAATCACCCGACTTGGCCCAAATTCTCCCTACAACCTATTTAAACTTCAAACAAATTGTAGCCTTCTCCCACACACTCAGGACCGAATTCACGACCAAAACTCACGACTCCCTCACACCCATAACTCAGAATCAAGATCGATTGAGCAAGTTCTTTGCTCAAATAACACCGTGAATCCCACTTCCAACCCGAGTATTGATTTTCAATCGAAGTAAGCAGCATTCAAGTGTTATTTGTTGAATTTGATAATAATGACCTATTGTGCTTGAAGAAAACTTGCTTAATCCCTGAGAGTCCTCTTAATGCTTGAAAACTTAAAAAGGACAATGACTAGGGATGTGAACGAGTTAGCGTGCAACTGGGTAGGGATTTAACTTGTAAAAATTGCACAATGAACTGTTTAAATTGAGTTACGGGTTGTGATTAAAAATGGGAGGAATGGGTATCTGTAAAACATGATAAATGCATGCCTGGACTTGGGGAATTCTGAGAACCCAACACCAAATTAAAATCACCTGCAAACTGAACCAAAAATAAGGCAGGGACAGGCTTCACAAGCCTTCCTACGACTCGTGGTTTCATACTATAACTCGTAGGATGGCTCGTTAGGACTATCCCAATCTAAATTTATAATAATCATGAGGTACGAATCCTAGTATGGCTCATGGTATCCTTTTAAGAGTTGAACCTGACAATCGTACCAAGAATATGAAAAGGGTGAAGTCCGAAAGTGACAGTACGATCATTCCTACAATTCGTGGAATCGACTTACAGGTTGTACCATGAGTCGTAGAAAAATATAGAACATTTGTTTTAAAGGGGCATCCTCATATGACTCGTGGTAAGGACCGTACCTTCATGGTACGAGTCGTACCTCAGAGGCGTAACATTGACCTGAGAAATTACGAGTCTCGGTATGAATCATACCTCCAAGGTATGACCCGTACTGTTGACCCGTGATAAATTATACAGGAGTTTTTTCTTGCTTTCTTTTTCTCAAATTTGGAATTCTAACCTTTTTTCTCCACAGGTACAATGAAGTAGAAACGAAAAGCATCAAAGGAAACTGCTCGAAGGACATTGATTGATGAAACCTCTAAATCCGAACAAGCGAGCAACACCCCTAGTGGTTTAGTGGAGGAATACTAGGTCGATACATCTAATACTGACGGGACCCAAACCACTTGGGCGATGGCTAAAGCCTAGGCCGTGAAGGCCACTGCCACATCTACTAGTGCTCCCTAGTCTTAGGAGGGAGCTGAGGAAAGAGCCCAAGAGTCCAAAAACGGCTCTAATGAAGAAGACGCATCCGAGGAGGCCTAATCCACCGATGCAGACAGTAAGTCCGGATCAGAGTAGGAGGCACCCAATGACGAGCTGGATCAGACTCTACCTAGGGAGACCCGCTCCATTCGGTTGAGAGTGCCATGAGCCCAAGAAATATATGAATAGGGCATTGCTCCACCATCAAGAAAAAACCTAGGCGGAGCATTCAAGAAGAGCAGCGGATCCTCACCAATTCAATTAATGAGGTGGAGGAGATGAAGTGGATATTTAGCTTCTATGGGTTTGATTGGATGGCTAGAGCCCCGGATCGATACACTTCAGAAATTGTCTGGGAGTTCTACGCTTATTATTTCGCAACCATGGAGCAGAAAATGAAAGAGGGGCAAAAGTTGAAAGATCAACCCAAGCTGGAGAGCTTCATGGTATGAGGCCGCAACGTGGATATATCCGAGCGCCCTATTTCTCGGGTGTTATATGGGCCCCAATTCATACCACTACATGCTACACCAGAATATAACTATTGGGTGGAGGCCTTGAAACAGATCAAGCAGCTAGGTTTTGATTAGAGGCAGAGGCAAATTCAGTGCTTGTCGGGAGTGATTGCTGAGGACAAAGAAGAGGCAGAATGGGTCACTAGCAGCAAGCAGGTCACAAAGAACTCTCTGAACTTCATAACAAAAGCCTATTGGATGTTAGTGCACCACTGGTTGGCCCGAAAGTAAATGATGATACCCTCAGCGCAAACAAAGCAGCTTTGGTGGCTTGTATCATGTCCAGATACCCCATCAATATCCCAAGGGTCATTGCAAAGAAGATTCGGGATCGGGCTATGGGATTGAGCACTACCATCCTATTCCCGAGTCTCATATTTAGATTGTGCATAGAGACCGATATCAAGGTGCGTTGTGGTGAAAAGAACTAGATTGGAGGATAGCAGATCACTGATATTGGCCTAATTCGGGATGAAATGAACCCAATAAGTCAGGCACGACTTTCCACCGCAGTCCCATTATCAAGGACAGTTGGGGGCGCACAGGTGAATTCCCCCACGTCACAGGAGTAGGGAGAAACACCGGCTACAGATGCGGGTCATTCAGATACAGCTCTTAGCACCTTCGCTGCACCACCTATGAGCCTCCCGAGCTAGACTCCAGTCGGGTACATGCTAGTGCCTCAGGAATTTCTCCAGAAGCTGGCCAAGAGACTGACTGTAGCTGAGAAGAAGGTTCAGTCGATAATGGAGAACGTCAAGCCTTGGGAAAAGGTTGAGATTGAGACAGATGCATAGGCCCTACACGCCAAGTTAAATGGTTTTGAGAGCAGATTCAATATGCGTATGGATGAGCATACTGACACAGGCAGCCGCCGTGAGGAATTGGGGGCTCTTCGGAGTCAAGTGGCAGAGCTTTCATCATGGTAGTCAGCAATCATAGAGGCTCCACTCTTCCTGACCTCGACGTTGGTATGGACGAGGAGCTTGATCTGCCAGCTTATTGGGAGCCTACAGGAGTCGAGAAGGAGAAAGGGAAAAAGAGGGTCTTTGAGGATGTTGCAGACGAGACACCAAAGAAGAAGAGAAAGAGAGAAAAGAGAGAGCACAAGCATGCAAGATTGTAGAGTCAGCAGACTCACGATGAGCATCAGTCGAAGCTGCTTGAGAGAGCTAGAGGAGCGAGTAGCTCCACCACGGCCCAGGCAGAGCTTGCGGGTGGAAAGGACCCTTCGGGTGAGCCACATTCAGCCCCGGTGATCCCAGAGATCATAGAGACGACCATTACCACTGAGGGGGTAGCCACTCCCCCTACTGATACACCAGTGAGTGCGCCATCCACCGCCAGTGCCACGATTGCAGCGGAGGTACCACCTCCACAAGATGGCAGGAGTGCTTAGTGCCCCGCAGGTATGTTCTATTCCTTCTGCTTTACATTCTATGCTTCGGGGATGAAGCATCTTTTTTAAAAAGGGGAGGGGGTGTACTTGTATTTTTGAGATTTTGATTCGTCCGAGGGTTTTTCTTGTCGTGTTTCTTTTCCCTCAGGAATGCTATCTAGTAGAACCGGCATGTTGAGGATTTTATTTTTTTGTGATTTTAGTTTTATTAGAAAGTAGATTAGGAGTACTCAGACAATAAATTGCACTAGTTTTGAATTTGAAAAAATTGACCCTGTTTTAAAATTTTTAATGGTTAGCTATGTACTTGTTGATTACAAAGCATGATTTATGTGGATCTTTTTATGTTATTTAGTATATTAGCATGAATAGTTTTGGTTAGCCATATATAAACTGGATAGGTAGAGTGAATGCAACACATGTACCATGAGTGAGTGAGGTCTGATACCTAGTTCAATATTGCATAGAGGATCTAGAACTTGCCATGTTAGTCTTTACATAGGTTTTAGGATGGTTGGTTAGGAAAGGATCATAGGCAATTTTTGTTTAGCCTGTTTTTGGATTAAATGATCTTACCAAAATGATACGATTGCCTTGATTCCGATTTTGAGCCTTAAATGAACTATTTTTCTTTAATTAACTAATTAACCGTATCCATTTAATAATGAACCTATTTTGGCTCTAGTCCCTCCTTGGACATTGTGAACCTCAACATAGGCAAAATGCCTAAGTTGAGGGTGGCTAGAGTAGGGGTGCATAAATCGTGGGAAGGTGAAAAAGAAAGAGAAAAGAAAAATGTGAAAAATAAGGTGTGGTATGACAAAAGAAAATACAAAAAGAGAAAGATGTATAAAAATTTGGAGAAACACACCACACTCATATAAGTGTATAAAAAAGGGTGAAAAGGGAGGGAAAAGGTGAAAAAAGTAAAAAGGGTGAAAAAATAAAAAAATGGAGCCACATATATGTAGTGCCAAGGAGGGGTTTAGTCACTAAAAAGATTCCATATCTACCATACTCAGCTTGTACGCCTACATTATAAGCCGAATCAAGTCCTATAGTGATCCTAGTCTAACCATCTGATAAATCGAAGTAGAAAAAATAAGGGTAAGCCTACGGTATCTGACATGCAGTATTTAGAACTTCTTTGCGAGAGTGGGAGTCTTACTTGTTCAGTCTCATGTTTCATATTTTACTACATTTATGAGTGGGGGACTTCATTTGTTGTAAGGCTACATGATTTGTGTTTAATTCTACCAGTTGTCTGTGTGAAAAGCATTGGTGATGACTTGACTATCTGTTAATAGCTAGATGACATATCTTGATCCCCATTTATCATGTTTTTATGATTGCTTGATGTGCATGTGCTGATTTGGTTCACGGGAAAACGGGTCAAAAGCTGTTTGAGTTAGAGTGCAAATTTTAATTAATTGTTGGTTGTAGTATCCTATAGTTAAGTGTCGTGTTTAGTTTTTTTATTTTCTTTGCCTATGGACAAGCAAATGTATTAAGTTGAGGGTATTGATTTTTTGTGAGTTTACAGCACTTTCGACGCTTAAACTGTGAAAATAGTATGGACTTAGGTAAGTTTATATGGATATGAGGTACTTTTGATTTGTTGTGAAGGAAAATAGGTGTTGGAGAAAAAATATGCAAAAGAGGCATAAAAATGCAGAAGTCAGCCAAGTACAAGTCTCAGTACGAGTCGTACTGAGAATTGTGGTGAAAATCAGAAGGCTGAGTTAAGAGAAAGGCAACATACGACTCTCAGTACGAGCCTTACCAAGATGGTACGAGCCATAACTAAAGTCGTGAAAATCTTCAAATAAATTTGCACAAGGCAGTCTCTTGGTACTGGTGGAACCCATGGATCGTAGCAAACACATACGACCCGTACCATGGGTCGTGGTGAGCTTCAAGTGAATCTTTAAGACTTGGCAGAACTTTAGATACGCCAAGCAGTAGGATTCATAGGAGGAAGGTTCGAGGTGTACCACAACACTCGTGGAAAACTTCAAAAGATGTCAGAGTTCTCAGGGCCAAACCACAGATACATTGTACAACTCGTAGGACTGTGGTACAAGTCGTACTAGCCTGCTAACACTTAGACAAATCTGTAGCAGCCAAGGTTGTACGCGAAGAAGGTATGACCCGTACAATCCTATTACGAGTCGTAGAATCAGTCGTGATATAGCCGGCGCCATATATGAAAAATTCTCTATTAGCTTAGGAAAAGATTTCTAATGTCTATATAAATACCTTTTATGTTTTATATTAGTAGGGAAGCCAGAAAGGAAGTAGTAGAGACGTGTGAAGAGTAATACTTGTGAATATCAAGTTTTGGAGAGCAAATCTTAGGATCAAACACTTGATTTCATCCATTGTTATTGAGATTGTTCTTTGATATTCAAAGCAGGTTTTCTTTCAATTATTGTTGTAAGTATTTAATTATGTGTTTGTCTATGAATATTAATTATAATCTTACAATCATGAGAGGATAAAACCTCCACAACTAGGGGTTGTAGGAACCATGGTGGATTAAGGAAATAGGGTGGTACAAAAGTGATTCAAAACCAATGCTAAATGCTTGTATTGTATTCTCTTCATCTTTAAATATCTCTTAACGGTTTACAATGTTAGGACTTGCCCAAATTATTTACTTGCTTGAACCTAGAGAAGCAGAGATCAGAAAAAGAGAATAACAACAAAGCCTTGGTCTTTATGATCACTGTATTAACTTGAGTTGTGGTTGCAGGATAGTTAAATTAGGAACATATTGATAACGGTTAGTTTGAAATCGCTCATGAGACCTGACCCGGTGATTGAGTATAGTCATTCAATAGTGACGAACCGATCGTTTGAATGAACCCTAGTTATTAATTCTACAAGTAAGCATTGGGACTGATCACGTGTGTATACCCAAAGTAGTTATGAACCCATGGGGAACACTTACCCTAGTTATTTGCAAATCTTGATATCAATCACAATTACAATTTTATTTTAATATTATTTTTCTTTGGAACCCTCCAATCTGGAGATAATTTACCAACAAGTTTAAGTACCGGCATTAGTCTAGATCTTACCTTATTCCCTATGGGTTCGACCCCAACCTCTTTGTCAGGCTCTTTATTAATAACGTCCGCTTCATACTTTGCCAGGAAATGTGAGTTTGAGCATTATCAACCGCCCCAAAAGCATAATCGTAAACTGGAATCAAAGTTAGAGATCCAATTCATACGCTCTTGGTAGAGGCAAAAGTGGTTCATGTCATTTTGCAACGTTAAACTAGGCTCTTGTTGAGAGATAACCCAATTTTATTTTATTTTTATAATGTCCAATTTTTTATATTATTTTATTTTTATTTTGTCGGAATATGAACATAGAAGCAAAGCTATCGGAGGTATGTTAAAGCAGACCATAAAATTGAAACTAAGTGTGGGGTACTCACATAAAGAACCAAGTCTTGTTGGGAGAAGTTTGAGTAATCCATGAGCTACAAATGCTTCAGTCATTGGCCTTTCCAAGGAGTTTCTTAATCCTCTTTTATTTATGGTGCACATTTAGGATAATGCACAATTTAAGTGTGGGATAGAAAAATTGTTAGGGTGATTTTATGTTCTACTTTGTTAGGTAGTTAATAATTCCTCTTGATTTTTCTTTGTGTATTGGTTATTTTACAAGGGATGTAGCTTGAACCAGGTAATAATCTTTTTTTAGTCATAGGTCGAACTTTTTTCTATAGTAGATGAATGACGATCATCTTGAGGGAACTATAATCGATAGTTTCTTTTAAAATTTTGTTACAGTAACCTTTTTTTGGAGAGAGTTTTTTAAAAAGTTTTTAGGAGTAATAGGAAGAGTGAAGAAAAATCTTTCAACTTGGTTAATGCTAGCATATTCAGTCCTAATCTTGAGTAATACTTTCATGTAAATGCTTGAGTAATAAATGAAATAATAAACTTTCTAACACCTACGCTCATAGTAATGACTCTATATAGCTTATTCTTATTTTGTAGTTCACACGACCCCTATTTGTCTTAGAAGTATAATTGATGCATCTTAATTTAGACTTGTGTCATGTGAGGTAAAAATTTCTTGCATATATTTAATATTGTGCATCTTAGTTTAGAATTTCTCTACATGTTATTGAAGCAAAAAAAAGTGTTGCTCTATTTAGAAGACGATAATATACTTTGTTTGTTACATCTTGTGAACTTTAGCCTATTTAGATATTGTTACCACTAATTATCCCTTTGAGTGTGTGGCCTTTCATTTAGTAGTCATATTTTGACCTTAATTATTTTTATTTGAATTTCTAATTTTGGTACCCTATTTCCTTGATCATTGTAGCATAGACTGTGATATAATCATCAAATTTGAAGAGAGGGATGATCAAGAATAATAATGACCAATGACAGATTCTAAATGATGAAAAGACCCCTATAGAAATAATGTGCCAAAAATACAGAGAAAGAAAAATTGCGTGAAAGAAAAAATAAATAGAAACATTATTGATATGATGAGAATTGCTTGTGAAAACAATTGATGAAGAGAGGGTTTAAAATAAAGTGAAGAAAATAATGGATGATGAAGTCTAGAAATTACAGAGTGCTTATGAAAGTGTAAGTCACTATTACATAATTTTCTTACCCATTCCCTAGCCAATAATCTGTTAAAGTCTTATTTGATTATATTCGAGCATGTTTAACTAGTTGTGATGTACATAATAGGCAAGCCTATGGTTCTTTGTGCATACATGTAAATTCATTTGTGAGTGTGAGAGTTGTGCTTTGATGTTAAGTCCTTAATCTATATTTGATATTTTGAATTGAGTATATGGACTATTTTTTTCTTGTGAGAGAACTAGTTTCATGATAGATAGATGATGTTATTAGTTTTATTTTGATAGAGTAGGTTAACGAGCTTAAATTTGATGAGTTAGAGTCTATCTAAAATTAGAAGGTTAGAAGTTTATTGTTGATTGTGTTGATTTGTATATCTTGCATAATGACCAGAAATTATACTTGATGTAGTGAGTTGATATGTGACATAATTTTTTTATATCAATCAAAATGGTGGCATTTTTAGGCTTGATTTATTCAGAGTGGTTTAATGCTTGCTCGTGGACAAGAAAAAGTCTAAATGTGGAATGGTGATATTAGGAAAATAATACATATATTTAGACATTATTTGCCTCAGATTTAGTACTTTTAGTTATTTCTTGAGTATTGATTTTATTATTTTTTATATGTCAGGATTCTGCAACGCGTCTGTACTTCTTTAATTTTCATAATATTTTGAATGCCTTTAAGTGCTAAATTAAGTAAATACTGACATTGTTTTGCTAAGTTTCAGAAATCTCATGAGTTGAAGGAAGGAGGTATAAAACATAAGAAGTCTGCCAAAAAAAGGGTAAAGATGGACCGTCAAATCAACCGCATGTTCCAAACTTCTCAATCTGGTGAAGCAAGTGATGAAAAAAGTACGAATCGTCATTTTAATAGACGGTCCATCAGTTGAAAAACGAAAAGAATCAAGGCAGAATGCAGATTCAAGCAATAATTTAAGAGACTGACCATACTTTTAATGTGCGGCCCGTCCCTGCAACCTAGGCCCCCGAATTTAAATTAGACTTAGGGTCTTGGGCTTAGTATAAATAGTCTTTTTTTAGAATTTTCAGGAAGATTTCATTCGGTCTAATTAGGTTTGTTAGCTCTAGAGTAAATGAGAAGACATCCATTATAATTTGAAGATCAATTAAAATTTCAATCCAAGTTCCGAGTTTCTTCTTCTTTCTATTGCATTGTAAGTGATCGGGATCAAATTATGCTTTCTTCTTCTTTCTTCTTCTTTCTTCTCCATGAGTGGCTTAATTTAGATCTAGGCTCATGAACTCTAATAATCACAATTGGGATGAATTGACTTTGAGCTTTTGAATATTTGATTGATCTATACTTTGTAAAGTGAGATTGGTGGTGGAAGTTATTCAATCATGCCAAATTGCCTCTATTGTGCTTGAGAGAGCCAATTAAGTTTTGGGTAGCATCAATCAACAATGACCCAAGTCTTAAAATCTTGTTTAATTGATTCACTTAGAAATATGATGATTCGAATTGGCAAATTGCAATCTGTTTTGATTTGAATTCTATTCAAATTGAGAAAATTGATTTAAATTGACATTGTTAGGTTGTTGAGAAACGGGTAATGATTGCTTTAATGATTGCTTGCATATTTTTTAAGAGCTCATTCTCAATAGTCCCAGTTGAGCAATTTAGGGGAATCAAGTATATATGGGGCGCATCCCTAATATTTCTCTATATTGAATTCCACCTATTACACTTTAGATTGTTAGACATATTAGTTTAATTACCTTTCTTCACTAACTTGAGTAGTATTCAAAGCTTTCAAACAAGTCTGACTCACACAATAGCTAGGGCTGATACTAATTCTTTGTGAATACGATTCTGATTTCGATTCCTTATTGAATATTTAAATTGCAATTTGATCGCTTTTACTCGCACATCCCAAACATGTTTTAAACAAAATTATAAAGGGACTTTATCCTATGAGGTATTTATGTGGTACAGTACAACGCTACCAAGTTATGTATTTGAGGAAGTTTCTTGTTAATACAAAGTTGCTAAGGCCTAGCGCCACAAGTTATGTAATTAACGTAAACAAATTTTAGTCATTTCCAATTTTCTCCAACAATTTATGAATTATGATCGATCTCTACAACCTCTTCATAAGACTATCTACTCAAACTGAAAACTTTTGTTGTCTTTTGCCCGATTAAGTATTCCCTGCTTTTGAAGAGAAAGATTAATAAAGGTAATATACAATCCTTTCTAGAAGTTGTTTGGTTTCAGCCATCACTCATCAGAGACTGATTTAAAGCAAAGACCAAAGATTATATTAAAGTTTAAGAAAGTCAAAGCTAAGTTGGTTGAGTTTTACCTTTCAAATTATAACATATAGTATTAGATTCTAGAAACGTCTCATGCATTTCTTTTTTCCTTTTTTTAACAAATCAAATTACAAGTGAGATATGGCTTTCAGATACGTTCTATTTAGGCTAAAAGTTTGGCAAGTTCAATAATTAAATTGATAATATACGAATAAAAACCATGACTCTATAGGCCGTTCTAGTTGCACATCAATCTCAGACTTCCACATGTATATGTTGAAAACATACATATATATTTATATATATAAACATAGCCAACCTCATTAGTGCTGTTGAATAAAATTAGTTCGCAGTTGTTCACCAGATGACACATATTTAATATCGCCATCGGGTTTGTTTTTTGTTAACAATGCAATTTATAAAATTAAGAAATTCACGAGATCAACTAATTAAGAATAGACATACGTAAATTAGTTCTAGTTCACAGGTTTAATTTGGGCATGAAATTAGTTGAAACCTTGAAATATATTTTTTTTTCTTATTTTTGGTCTGGGCTATGGCAGCCAAATTACTTAGTTATTCATGTCTTAGTATATATTACTAATTAAGGATTTAAGCATGATATGTACTATGGTATCTTTATGACATTAATCGAATCGAGGCGGATCTAGCTTAAAAGCTACAGATTCACGTGAATCTATTAATTTTTCTGTTCAATATATATTAAGAAAATCGTTAAGTATTTATATATTTGTTGTGAACAAAGTTATTATCGTATATATTAATTTGAGATTACGATAAAAACTCATAAAATTTAAATTTTGAATTCGCCTTTGAATCTATTTAGAGCAAAGAGAGCATGCAAGTTAGAGGATTCAACATTTCTGTGTTACCTAGCCGAGGTTAGTTCGGCAAGGTTCCACATTTATTCTAACCATACGTATGGTGAATGACTTAAAATTCAGGAGTACTTAAACCTGCAAAAGAAAAGCTGATTAATGTAAAATAAAATAATTTAAAGAAAGTCATCATTTATATATAGGGATAGACAAAATGATAAAAGGTTCTTTTGAAATAGTTATAATTAGTGTAAAGTTATGAACTACGAAGTTGATCATTCATTATGTTTGAACCAAAAAAAAAAGGAAAAAAGAAAATGATTATCATTATGATTCGTATCTACTGCTTTTCTGACTGACTTTAGAATAAAACTGAACTCACGTGTGGAAATTCTGATAATATGGATTTACTTGCCAGGAAAAAAGTACGACTAAAGCAAGATCAAATGGAAAAAAAAAATTAAAACGATGTAGATGTACCTTGGTCCTGCATGAGTACCAACAGTAGAATTGTACTAGTACTTTTTGGCAGTCGTTGTAGAAGGGAAGTACAGCACGACAAATTTGCTAGGCATTTTCTTCATAGCTATTTAGATCATTTGGTTACCCTTCAAGTCGAAGGCCATATGTATTATCGTTCAAAACATCAAGCCTGCGTGACAATTATAACCAGGTAACAAGCTAGCCCATAACTATGTGA
The DNA here is from genome assembly GCA_035772735.1 of Datura wrightii. NCBI lineage: Eukaryota > Viridiplantae > Streptophyta > Magnoliopsida > Solanales > Solanaceae > Datura > Datura wrightii. Next base: position 60,170,092 of record JASDFA010000016.1, on the reverse strand, counting down.
ATGTTCTATCTATCTATGTTTATTCAGTTTTGTGTGAATTTCGTTTAGTTTGGGTATTCTTTCATGTTTTTTTTTCCCGATAACATATGAAATTAAAACATAGACGAGACATATATAACAAATTATCCATCTCATTAGTTAAGGATTCTTGAAGAATTCACAGGAAATGGTATTCGAAGATCTTAATTCGCATCTCCGAAACACATTTGGCCAAAGTTATATTGAATCAGAAGCTGTCACAAGCAGGTTAGACAAATACATCTAAATATATATATATAAATAGTTAGATTGAATCAGTAATAGTTGTAAAACAAATAGTTTTAAATTGAGATAATAGATAATAGAAAGCTAAAGCTACCAACCATCTAAATTGGGGAGGACATAGTGGGAGACACGGATACGAAAACTGGATCATATTTTATTATCACTCAATATATGATTGGCTATGATTTTATTAGTATAAATAATTGCTTCAAAAGTTATCATACTCGTCGGACCATATATATATATATATATAAATTATATTGTATAGGTTGGTAGACATAGTTTGTTTGTTTTTTTTTCAAAAAGAGGAGTTTCGTAGTAATGGGTCGTTTCATTTAACTAATTCTTCATGCTCTCAACGACACCCTATTTGGATTTAAATTTGGTGTATCAAACTGAAGGTTTTCATATTTTCGATTCAATAGGACACCTAATTATTTTCTTTTTTAAAAAAAGAAAAAGAGATTTATTAGTATATATTTTTTTTTCATTTCAATTTATTTTCTTGGTTTTGATATAACACCGAGTTTAACAAAGTAAAAAAGATTTCTAAATTTTGTGATTTTAAATTAAAAATATATAAAATGTACCAAAATGTTCTTTAATTTTTCTGGTCTTAAATGTGTCATGTGGAAAATTAAAATTTTTTATGTGTGTGTATTCTGTCTCATTTTATCTAGCGTTCTAATTCAAAAAAAATATTATTTTGAAAATATAGGATTAAAATTAATAATTATTTTTTATCATATTTTTAATATTTAAAAAGTGTATAAAATATTTAAGAGAAAAAAATCCATCTAAATTTATTGAATAAAAAATAACTTAATCTGCTATATTTTATATTCATTTTGTTTTTCAATGGGATTGAACAGAGTTACTTAAAATGGGACGGACGAAATATATGGCTAGCTGTGCCTGTGAAACATGAAAAGGTTAGCTAGCAGAAGGTGAGATATAGTCTGATTAAATTCCATAACTTCATCCATGACAAAGATCTAACTACATTCCTTAATTTGATAAATAAACAAAAATCGATATGTGCTTCTCTGTTTCTTTGTTTAGGAGTAACAGCTATTATTAATAAGGTTAATTTATGGAGTTGGAGAGTTAGGGTAGAAGTTAACTTTTACTTTGTTAGGAAAATATGATTAGGAGATTGTACTATAGGTTTTTTTTCTTTTTTAGGATTACAAAATTTTTGAATAAATATTTGATAGAGGGATGTTATAATTTAGATACAAATAAGATTAAAATTGTTAATATATAAAATAAAATAGCAATAAATAATTTAAGTTAAGATAGAAGTAATATAATGCTGGAGACGGATGGTCATAATTAGTCAAACTTATGGTTGTTAATTGAATGAACGCGAAAGGCGTGAGTTATTTACTGTTCATTATTAAGAGAAAATAATCTTTGTACGTATTTGCCAGCTCCAATGATTTCATTTACCCTATGCTTGCGTTTAAACAAGTAAATAAAATTAAAGCTATAAAAAGCGTCAATCATCATGTACTCTTTTTGTGTTTGGTTAGTGAGAAAGTTGTTAGATCTAAAAGATGTTCAAAACTTCTATATATACATGGAAATCTTTATTACTACTATAAGCTAATTCGTGAAAAAACTATAGGAACTAGAAGGAAAAATATATTCTCATTCCAAATCTTTTCTTTTCTTTTCAACAAACACATACCATAACTTTTTTTTCTTTAAACTGAATTATGGCTTTTATTAATAAATGAGTACAAGTAATTATAAGAGGGCCAAATCTTTGACTTGATAGGAACTTGAAAAGCTTAAAAGAAATCAATATTGATGTTCATAAGAATAAAATCAAAAGCACAGAGGACAAATAATATAGCTGTGTGAGTTCCGACATTATTGTCGACAAATTATTAGTAAAACTAACACCAACCAAACTTTGATATATCTGGCCATGGGTACGAAATCTCAGTCCAAGGCGTTACGTTGAAGCGATTATAACATGATAAGTCCACACGAAAAACCCCATAAAACTGAGGACGGTTTTGATAGGAAGGAAAATATTTTTCATGAAAATTATTTTTTAAAAAGAAATATTTTTAATGAAAATATGTGAGTTTTTTATTTATTTGTGTTTTATGGGAAAAAGAAATTTTAAACTCATTTTTATATAATATACACAAATACTATGAGAGGTAGTGGTTGGATAGTAGAGGTGTGGGGTGGTGGGAATGGAGGTTACCAAGGGATGCGGTGAACTGTGAAGATTAGATGTGCTGAGGGGTGAGGAGGACACACAATCAATATGAAATATTATTTGTAGGACTTATTTTTCCTACTTGCCTTAAAAAAATCATTTTCCTTATTTTTTTTTGGTAACTTAATTTCCAAAAAAGAATATTAATTAGTCAAATATGAAAAAATCAAAAAATATTTCTAGGTAGACCATACCTTAAAATTTAAAATTAGCAAGTCGAAGAATATAAAAAACGAAAAAGATAACGAATGTTTGGAACAAGCAAAGAAAGAGAGTTGGAGGAGGAATGGTCATTAAGTAAACCGGCTAATCCCGGTAACGAAATTAGATAGCCACCTTCTAATATGTTTTCACTAATTTGACCTCAATTAAAAATTTCCAGACTTGTCGTTAGGCTGTTCCTTTTCTCTCCAAGCCCTCTACCAAAACAATGTCCTTAAAATCAATACTTAATTACTAGTTAAATTTTGTCCCCGAAAAAAAATAATAGAAGACCATTTCTTCTGTACTTCCATTAGCTTATTACTTATACTACATAGTTAGAGTTTCTCAATCCAGCTCAATTACGAGCTAAATATACTTGATTATCATAAAGAACTTAATTAAGTTCTTCCCATCCCCCAACCCCATGTGGCGCAACAAATGCCGTTGTTTCAGCTGAAGTTTTAGTCAAATTATTCTTAGGCTTCACCATTTTATGACTTCCACGATAACACAACATATTAAACTCCAATAAACTAACAATGTAAAAACCTTATACACTGTCAGGTCAATATAACCTGCTATAGCAGGTTACCTAAAATTTTTTAGGTTACTAATACTTTTTTTTTGGTCTCAAATTATTTGTTTTGTTTCTACTTTACATATTTCTTTAAGAAATATTGATTAAGATTTTATTATTATTATTATTATTTATTTATGTCTTAAGATATAATCTTTTTTTATTGAATATTTATTTTATTTATGTGTCATCTTGAGATGTTTGTAACCTTCAAGAATATGTACTAATGAGGACAAAATGAATAAAAAACATTACTTTGTCTTGAACTTTTTAAAATATAATAATAAATAATTTAAGATAATTATTTTTAAAATTATAATAAATAATTTGAGACGGAGGAAGCATCATTATGGATTATTACTTGTGATATGTGCTATGATAGTGTAGAAATTCTGTGTTGTCATTGTGTGGAAAAAAACTCTGATAAAATACCCTCTCCATTTCATTTTAACCGTTGCGTTAGCTTAGAAAAATTATCCCAGAAATTATCATTTTAGAAATTTGGGACTAAATTTGGCAATTTTTCAACTATTTTCTTAGCATTAAAGAAGTAGTTCTTTTTAATACTGCTCAATTTTTAAAAAAAAAAAAAAACAGCATATGCTCCCTCCATCCCAGTTTATGTAGCACCATTTAATTTGACACAAAACTTAAGAAAAAAAGACAGACTGTAGAAAACACAGTATAGAAAAGCTCAATTGTATTGATGTTGATCACTCCAATATCTCTGAGAATATAGGTTATCCATGTTAACTCAGTTGTTGCAATAGATGCTAGTGTTCTATAGTCAGCTGATTGGATTCACAGTCATGTACAATCCACTAAGATTGTCATAAAATAGGATTGAAGCTCTATGGAGAGTCACCCCAATATCTCTAAGGATATAAGTTATCCATGTTAACTCAGGTGCAGTGGATGCTAGTGGTCTATATTCAACCTTAGCACTTGACCTTGCAATGCAAAAGAAAGTTTACAACTTTTTCCTAACTAGTAGCTAGTACAGATAGTAGGCATTTTATTTCCACTCTTAACATCCACGCATTTATTTCTACTCAAAAATTGTAAAGACTTCAAACTAGGATGGCCTAATATAGCATGCCAAATACAATTTGCCTTCTTCTAAATTTGTAGTTGTCAAGGCATAAATATTATTGTCTTCCAATATATAAAGTCCTTTCTTAGCTCCCTTGGCCAATTATTTCCCTGACTTCTTGTTCTTAACAACAAAATCAAATTCATCAAGCTCAAGAGTGCATGCATTATTTTTTGTAATCTTGCTCACAGACAACAAATTTTTATTTATCTCAAGAACTATTAGTACCTCTTTAACTTTCAAGCTTGACTTTTATTGTATTCCCGATATATGTAATATTTAGATGTGATTCATTACCAACAATTGTCTTATCAATTTTATTATAGACTTTAACGATCAGATAGATTACCTTTATTTATATGATTGGTTGCTCCAGAATCCACATACATTGCATTATCCTCAATTGTCATGCCTTGCAAGTAGCTCCTGCCAAGGCCTGTGGAAGATCCTCTGCAGCCTAATATAAGTAGTCGTACCTATAAAAATACTTAAGTGAGTATGGTTATTTCTACCACAGATTTGATAGGCATTAGAGTGTGACTCCTTATCCTTCAGCCAATTTGAACTCTGTATATTCTGATTGTTCTGAGTGTAGATTCCTTTTCTAGCAAGCCTGAAGCCTCTTCCTCTTGAGCTGTAGTTAGAGTTTCCTCTATTCTGGTTGTAATTGTCTCTACCTCTTCCTTTGCCTCTTTATGCAGAAAGCCATGATGTGGTTCTTCATGGCAATTCCTCATCATCTTTCCTTATGTCAAAGCCTCTAAGTGCATTGACAAACTGGTTCAATGTTGGATAAGGTGTTTTTCCTAATATGACAGTTCTAAAAGTCCTATATTTAGAATCTAAACTTCTAGCAAAGTTGATCATTTTACTATCCTCATCAATAGGTTTGTGTATAGCTATCAGACCATCACATATTCCCTTGAACTCCTTCTGATACTCGTCAAGCTTTTTAGATCCCAGCTTGTTGTTCTGAAGTTGTTGTTTGAATTGAAACTCCTTGTCTTTGGTAGCTTAAAGATATGCTTCTTCTAAGCATTCCCACATCTCTTTGGTTGTAGAACAACCTACAATGAAATACATGCTCTCTTCAGTCATAGTCCCTGAAATTCATGTCCGTAGCAACACATCTTTTTCTTCCCATTCGCTATCCAAGTTTGTTTGTTCTTCCTCTATAGTGTCCTTTTCCTTTTGATATGTGGCTGTTGTCTTTCCCTTAGTTGGTTTGTCCTCCTTGATCAAATTGGTTACTTTCATGACCTACATGAGTGGCATGATCTGAATTCTCCAAATCAAGTAGTTGGTAGGCTTAAGCTTGATTGGATAAGCAATAATAAGGTGATGTGGGAAGGATGCCGATAGTGAGATAAAGGTTGTGTTTGAGGCCATTGTTCAGGGATTTTGGGAGGGTTATGATACAACTTCAGGCTATGTTTGAGGCCATTGTTCAGGGATCCTAAGAGGGTTATGATGCAGTTTTGTTGCTCTGATACCATATAAAAAACACAGTATAGAAAGGAAAATAAAAACTCAACTGTATTGATGCTTAAGCTGTGAAATATACATGACAGTTGCCTCTATATATAGGCTAAATACTTGTGATTACATAGTCCTAGTAAAACACTTAAAATAGAGTTCTAGTATGAGAGTTATAAACTCATAGGTATATATTCCTACACAAAGCCCTACACTTCTACTCGACTATGTAGGACTTAGGATAGGATTAGGATTCCCTTCTTGATTTATCTGCTTGATCTCTTTAACAAAGACTTTTGAGCTATTTGAGATCTAAAACAGTACTCATTAACTATTTGTGTTGCTATAAATTATTTCACTAAGGGTAAAAGTGAGATTTTAAAATTAAATTATTTACAATTATAGAAATGTGTCATTCTTTTTCCAATGAATTAAAAAAAAACGTGTCACATAAATTGAGACGTGGGGAGTAATAAAGAGTGGTAACTTAGTAACCAGACTTTGTATTTATTGTTTTTCTTAATGAACGGAAAAAGAGCTAAAATGATAGTTAAAATGGAAAAGAAATAATATAACACATTAAGAATTTATGATGATCTTAGATAAAAGATAAAAAGTCCAAGAATCGAAAATTTAAAAGGAGAAAGAAATTAAAAGAGATGGCTTAGAGAGCAACGTCTATTGTTTTTCAAAAAAGCGTGTAATTCTATGGACGTAATCCCAAGAGGTAACAATGTCCGAGTTAACGTTTCACCTACTTGGTTTAATTCGCATGTCGTGTCTTAATAAGGAGCCAACGACGTAAATTAATTAAAATAGCAATTATGGCTAGTACAAACCAGAATGCTTAATTAAGAATTAACCAAGTATTAGTGAAAACAAGAAGGAAAGAAAATGGTAGATACTTTGTGGGTATTATGTTCCAATGTACAGGGATAGTTTACCAGTAACAACTTCTCATAAAATACTCCTCTTTTAGTAATAATAAAGTAGTAGTAGTAGAATTTTTAGTTATATTTTTATATTAATAAGTGGGAGGCTATTCTTATAGAGTTTTCTTGAACAAACACCAACTGCTCTGTCTTTCCTCTTCTCTCTCTCTTTCTACATGGCAGCAATGTGAATAAAATTGACAGAGAGAGAGAGGCTGGGAAAAGCGTTGAAATCGTGTTCAGAGATCAGTTGAGAGGTGTTTGTTTTAAGAACATTCCGGAACGAAGCGTGTGATCTAAGCATTTTTCTTCTCTTTGTTAATTTCAAGCTTTATTATGTTGAGCTCTTAAATTAAAGAAATATAGTTTGCATTACAAGAAATAACGGAGATTTGTCCAATCTTCAGAATTAGAAGAAGAAGAAGAAGAAATGCAGCTGAAATCATTCTTGAGGTCATCATCATTGGGCAGCAGCTCAAAACGATCCAGTTACAGTAGGAATTTTGACTTGCCGGAGGATACGCCGGCGGACACCGGCGGGGAGTATGTCGGAGGAGCAATGTTACCAATTTTCCTCAACGATTTGAGGAGAAACAACGACCAAGATTTAGTGGAAGTTACGCTAGAATTGGATGATAATTCAATTGTTTTGTGTAGCGTAGCACCAACACCATCACACAATGCGGAGGGTACTGTTGCCAGTGAAGAAGAAGAAGCAGCCCCCAACGGATTTCTGGCTCGTAGTGCATCGGCGGCCTCCAAAATCCGCCGGAAATTCTCGTGGATCCGGTCGCCGTCCATGAGGTCACGGACGTCGGCGGCAGCATCGGAGGTCCCCGATGATAATTTTCATCATAACCATACAACAAACACCTTATCGGCACGCGAGGAGATGAAATCAAAATTGAAGCTAGTAAGGAGTAAATCAACGGCTCAGCGTGCGCTTGGAGGGTTGAGATTCATAAGCAAAACAACTGGTGAATCCGACACAAATGTGCTATGGAAAAAAGTGGAGGCTCGGTTTCATGCTTTGGCCAAGGAAGGTTTGCTCGATAGAGAAGATTTTGGTGAATGCATTGGTACATTCAAAGTTCTCAATTCATGTAAACCATATGAATGAAATTACAAGTTTTCCTGAAATGCAATATATTTTTATTATATACATATATGTATGTATGTAATGAATAATGTTGCGGCGGTGCATGTGCAGGAATGGTGGATTCGAAGGAGTTTGCAGTTGGGGTTTTTGATGCATTGGTACGGCGGCGGCGTCAAAAGACGGCAAAGATAACCAAACCTGAGCTTCATGAATTTTGGTTGCAGATTTCTGACCAAAGTTTTGACGCTCGCCTTCAGATTTTCTTTGACATGTGGGTTCGGGTTCTCTTTTCATTCTTTGTCTCCACTTTGCTCCAAAGCATGCATTATTAGTATTTCAACACGAAAAAGCAACCTTTTCTTTTCCTATATATCTAGTAAAAATTTGAAGTTACGAACTGACACGATAAAGACACTATCACTATACTTAAACTATTATACTGACCTGTTAGGTAGTTATCATTGGACCACTTCTTGTTACGTAAAATAAATGGACCATGCATCTGATAAGTTAATAGCCCGATCATGACAAAAAAAAATAATAATAAGAGGGATTGGATAGGGTAATTCAGTATAGGAGGAGTTATTTACAAGAATAATTTGGAAGGGACTAATCTTAAATTTTTCACCTTATTTGTCTTGCGAGCAAAATTTTAATTTTTAATCTGAAAGTTTATCCATAAACTGCACTACTCATAATCCGATGACCAAACTCATATTACTTGATATAACTTATCATTTCATTTATATTCATCTTAACTTTTTACTTGACGTGTGGTTATTATAGGGCGGATAGCAATGGAGATGGAAAAATCACGAGAGATGAAGTTCAAGAGGTAAGATTATCATGGGTTAACAGCTGAATAAAATTGAAAAAGGTTTAAGTCAAACCATATTCTATTCCATTAAGGGCGGAGGGGCCTCTTCAATAATTCAAAAAAGCATTACTTTAGTGTTAGTTATTAATAATACTACTTTATATTATTGTAGAATAGAATAAAATATGTTAATGGAGGAGGAATAGTAATAATATAGTGTTTTCTCAAAGATTTCTGCAGTATCCTATTTATATAATTTTGTTCTTCCAACAGCTAATCATGCTGAGTGCTTCGGCAAATAAGTTGTCCAAGTTGAAGGAACGTGCAGCCGAGTATGCTTCTTTAATTATGGAGGAATTGGACCCTGAAGGTCTTGGTTACATTGAGGTAACATTTTCTTGTTCCTCTCATTACGGATTTTTAAGTCATATAATCACACACTATATTTTTATCCTTTTTTTTTACATAATTAATAAAAAAAAATTTAATTTATTATAACAAGTCAGTTGCCATTTTTGTTAAGCTACTAATCAATATTTATTATAAAAATTTATTAATAATTACCTTATATATGTGATATCTTATTATAAATATCTTTTTACCCCAGCAATCTATGAAATGAAAATTATCTGATTACTTACAACCAATCACCAAACGGACATTTGATCAATTCTACGATTCTATTAGCTGTATCGTCCAAACTATGACTAGTAAATATTCGGACCCACAAACTTCCCTTCTGTGTTTTTTTCATTTTCTTGAGGAAGTGTTCTGCACGAACTTCTCTTGGACGACCACGTCTAAGTCAAAACATGGGGAATGCTCGCACTGCGTTGGACTTTGGGAACCACAAGAACGTTAAAGAAAAAGAGAAGCAATTGGATTTAGTAATCCTGGTTTCTAACTTTTTAACCATAGGAATGAAATGAAGGGAATCATCGGGTCAAAACTCGAACGAAAGGTGTCCAAAATTGACGTTTGTCTTTAAATGCATGTAAAGAAAACTAACTTTGAAATTTCTTGTTCTGCCTTGTTTTATTGCTTCAAGTATGATAAAGTATTAAGATCACAAATTCTAAAGCACAATTTATATTTGTCATAAGTCATTTCTTTCTGAAAATTAGGGTCCAGTCAGTGAAGCGAAGAGAGTACACTTGTATATTTTTGCTCGGCCAAATGGTGTGGCAAAACAACTTGATATTCCCTTTTCCTTTTCAGTTATGGCAGTTGGAAACGCTTCTTCTGCAAAGGGACAATTACATGAACTACAGCAGACCCTTGAGCACAACAAGCGTTGGATGGGGCCAAAATTTAGGAGCTCGCAGTAAGACCAAGAACCTAGTAAAGAGAGCAAGCTATGCACTCAAATGCCTTGTACTAGATAACTGGCAAAGAGGCTGGATTCTTTTGCTATGGGTGATGATTATGGCTGGACTTTTCACCTGGAAATTCTTGCAGTATAGGCGAAGAGCAGCATTTCAAGTTATGGGTTACTGCTTGGCAACTGCTAAAGGAGCTGCAGAGACTCTCAAGCTCAACATGGCACTTGTTCTTCTACCAGTTTGTCGAAATATTTTAACTTGGCTACGGTCTACTAGGGCCAAGCTCCTCGTTCCTTTTGATGATAACATCAATTTTCACAAGGTAAGCAGCACCCGAACAGAGTATACTGTGCACCTTCTGAGAATTTTCTCAACAATGTTGTTTCAACTGCAGATTATTGCATATGCTATTGCAGTTGGAATCTTGCTTCACGGAGGGAACCATTTAGCCTGTGATTTTCCACGTCTGATTAACTCATCTCCTGAAAAATTTGCGCTGATAGCTTCTGATTTTGACAACGTGAAGCCCACTTTCAAAAGCCTAATGACCGGTATTGAAGGCGTTACTGGCATTGCTATGGTGATTTTGATGGCCATTGTCTTCACACTAGCAACACGAGGCTTTAGGAGAAATGTATTGCAGCTGCCACCTCCTTTCAATCGATTAACAGGCTTCAACGCATTTTGGTACTCCCATCACCTTCTAGCGGTGGTTTATGTACTACTACTAGTACATGGAACATTCCTATTCTTGGTCCACCAATGGTGGCAGAAAACAGTAAGGACATAGAACACCAATTTTTTTTATATAAACTACACATGGATATGTTGACAATTTTTATTTCCCATTTTGCAGACATGGATGTACATCTCCATGCCATTGCTCCTCTATGTAGCAGAGAGGAGTTTAAGAACATGCCGATCAGAACACTACGCAGCAAAAATTTTGAAGGTGACTAGCTTTATTAATCTAGTTTTCCATCTATAGAGAAATTAGACTCCTTTCTGCATACCAATAAGCTGCAACTAACACCAGCTTCTAGCCTCTCTATCTACATCCCTCAACAATTCAAATCTCTCCAAATGTCTCACAAACTTACAATCCGCTAATCACAAAAGGAGTAGTTTATGCACTGAGGTATTGCGAGAAAATTCAAACTATATTCAATCAGCTACTTCCCTAAGTAACAGAGTTTCTCTTATTCCATGTCATACTGTCCACTATGTACATCATAAACATGACCATCAAGCACCATCAGAAATCAATCAAATACTCGCCCTCCAACCACCAGCACCACAACATTTTTCACAAACTTCCATTATGGAACTAATTCAAGTGATTTACCATTAGCAAACTCAAAGTCAAGAGAGTCAACATAAATAAAATCATTGACTTGGTAGACTTTTTTTCTAAGTATTTAATTTGCGCTCCTACATTCCTAGAGATGATATAAGCATCTGCTTCCCCCAGTCTCCACCCCCAAGACAATAAGTAAAGAAACGGATAAAACCTACTGAGATAAACATGGTAGCAGGAAGAGAAGGAAAGGAATAAAACAGGAAACCAATGAAGATGGTTTTTCTTTGATCCTTACAGGTTTCTGTACTTCCAGGAGATGTCTTTAGCCTAACCATGTCAAAGCCTAATAGTTTCAGATACAAGAGTGGGCAATACATATTCCTGCAGTGCCCAACAATCTCCTCATTTGAATGGTAAGTGTAGTGTTTCTGCGTTTAAGTCAATCATGCCTCAACCAACAGATATTTAACATACATCTTGATGTTTCTCCAGGCATCCATTTTCTATAACATCAGCACCAGGAGATGACTACCTCAGTGTTCACATCCGCATGGTGGGTGATTGGACAAACGAACTTAAGCGGGTTTTCACAGAGGATGATAGTTCAGCATGTGAAATTGGCCGAGCTAAGTTTAGAGAACGTGGGAATGTTGATCAAAGAGGGTAACTTCCTTTGTGTGATTTTTGACCAGTCAAGCCTTATATCAACATTTCCTTATTGAGAAGTCTAAAGGGCTTATAATGACGCAGTTTACCTCGATTGCTTGTTGATGGACCATATGGTGCCCCAGCACAGGACTATCAAAATTATGATGTCTTACTTCTCGTGGGCCTAGGTATTGGAGCTACGCCTTTTATAAGTATCCTAAAAGATCTATTGAACAATTCAAGATCAGAAGAACTGGTACAAATCTTACTTCAATTTAATTTGGAACTAACCAAGTGTAATGTTAAAGGCCGCAACTTACAGTCTCTTTGCCCATGATTCTACCTTAGGATTCGAATACTGAAACCAGTGTGTCAGATGACAGCTGGACAAGTCTTGCCTCTTCAAGCGTGGCATCAAGTGGAAAAAAGAAATCACTAAGGACAAAAAGTGCACATTTTTATTGGGTTACCAGGGAACCTGGATCCTTTGAGTGGTTTAAAGGGGTGATGAATGAAGTGGCCGGGATGGATCACAAAGTAATGTACACAGATTTGTTACACATATCTTTATGTGCCCACCCCTCCCCATCCTTTATCATCTTATCAGGGATTCTGCTACGATCTAATACTAATCGGCTCAGCTTTACCTTTTCTGATGATTTTAATGAAACAGAGTCTGATAGAGATGCACAATTATCTTACTAGTGTTTATGAAGAGGGTGATGCCAGATCAACTCTCATTACCATGGTCCAGGCGCTCAACCATGCAAAACATGGTGTTGACATCCTGTCTGGCACTCAGGTATGATCCACCACCACTTTCAACCAAGCCTTCTTGAAGAGAAATGGAAAGGAACCTTGCTCAGAGGAAGAAGGACATTAGTTTGAAGTCTCGAGTTTCTATCCAGACTTCACAATTACCTTCTACCTACTACAAATCAAAATTTTAGATTATTAATGCATTGTATAATGACTGGACCTAGAAGTACAAAGAAGTACTGGTTTGTAGCTTAGCTCAATGAGCGCCATGTTCTAGGTAGAAAAAGTGTTATTATTGGAAAGCTGCTAAATTTTATGAGAAGTCTTCAACCACAAAACCGAATAGAGAGAAGCAAACTTGAGGTGAACTATTCTCCACCCAGTTCTAATTGAACTAATTCTACTGCAGGTAAGGACACATTTCGCAAGGCCCAAATGGAAGGAAGTATTCAACAAAATTGCTTCAAAACATCCATATTCAACCGTAGGTAAGAAATTTCTACAACCTAAACTTCAATAAACTGTAAGAACATGTGGTTCTAAGAAGTGCTGTGACGTACCTGCGCCTAGAGTTAACCTCTCACTTCTAGAATATGTCCAAACCTCCTGCCAACGGAGATTATCACATAATAGAGGTGAAGGAAGAAATTAAATATATATAATCGAACACATGAAACATGAAGCATAACTTAATGATGTAGCAAGATTACCAAATTATAACAATGGCCTGTTTTCGACTGGATGAAGATAGAAACTATAGCTCTACAATACTAATGCATGATGAAGTAATATGGCACTATAAATCTTAACTTATCTTTTGAAGGAAGATAAACAGTTAGTAACGAATGAGATGAAAAATGTGTTATTTAAACTTCAGAAAAGAAAAAAAAAATCAAACAGTTAGATCAAGCTGACATCAGAGACGATGTCAGCTTCTTCCTGACAATGATCATTTAGAAGGAAGAAGAAGCAAACAATGTGGCACTTCCCTGATAACAGGGAAAAAAACTAAAAAGGAAGAAGTGATTTAATACATTGGTTAACAACACAGTTCTATGTGATTTACAGGAGTCTTCTACTGCGGGTTGCCAGCCTTGGCAAAGGAATTGAAGAAGCTATCACAAGAACTGACTTACAAGACATCCACACGATTTGAGTTCCACAAGGAGTACTTTTGAATAGCAAATTTAGCAAATAAGCGCCATGATATTCTTTTCTTTTCTTTTCTTTTTTTCATTTTTTATAATTGTCCATATGATTAAGAGGAATGCATGTATCAATACACATCGATTCAGAGAAATGTAAATGCATATATTATACGAGTTACAATAGAGAAAGAAGTCAAAGTACTGGGTTCTATCTATAGGAAATGTAAATATATGTCCTTTAAGGCTATCCACAAAAAGATTTTCCTGCTGATACAAGAAGGCAATCATGTTTGTTGTTACAGTGTCAAATACGCATAAACAATATTGTCCCACTACTATGCACCTATGTAAAGGGTGTGAAGAATGGTATATGACATCCTCAGTGCATTTGTGAGTATCACTAAGCTGCAAGTGTGAGGACGAAGAGGAGAATTACAGTAAAGGAGGCAAGAGAAGAAAGGGCAGCCCGGTGCACTAAAGCTCCCGCTATGTGCAGGGATTCGAGGAAGGGCCGAAACACAAGAGAAGGAAATAATACGGAAAAGAAAAGGAAGAAGGCGTGATGCTGCTATATGAATACTGAATAAATGACAAATCAAGCTACTACAAGGCAGTTATATCTATCAAGTTTACTGATCAGTGATAGAAAAGATTCTTTTCTTACTCCAAGATAAATAAACAGTCCTGTGTATTTGTTTCTATTTTTTTTTAATGTTGTCAAAAAGGTCCAATGACATCAGAAATTACAGATGGAAGAGGGCTGTCGTTAAAGAACACTGAAGAAAGTCGATATGTTCTTTTCGTATCAAACACTGGGAAACAATGAATGTCCGTACATGGCAGTGCTTATGCAGCAAAAAAACATAAAACATTTGTGTATATCATGGCCAAAAAAGTACAATGTGATACCTACATGGGAAATGAAATTACAATCAGTAACTATAAGTATCCAAAACTTATTCGCCCTTCAATCTCTTGAGAAGTTTGGAAGCCCATCGGCGTACACGACGCTTCAGTGTATAACCGACAAATATTCCAGCAACAAAGCAAATGGCGCAGAGCTTTGAGCAAGTCCACAGTGATACTGCTTGTCTACAATCAAAGATGTAAAGCTTTACCATGAGAGTGTCACCCATTTCCGTTCGTTACATTTCTAACCCAACAAGGAACTAAAGAAATTCATCAAGGATACTAGACTAACAAAAGCGATCATATACTTAGCTTGGGTCTAAAATAAAACAGATTTAAAAGTTCGGCACAGAAAAAGGAGTTGACCATCAGTAGTGGTAGCTGGTGATAATACTAGATGTAAATGCACAGATCCTCAATCTGGAATTCTAGTCTAGGTACACCTTTCTACCATATATGGTGACATGTACTTAATGAATAAAGATAATATGTCAAGTTATCTCATTATCTGTCTCGTAAAAACTATTCTATTTATTCCTCTTCCTCTATCTCATACTCTTTTGACACCTTCCTCTCATACATATCCATTATTAGTACATATCCCGGATACTACAACTATCGAGCAACTCAAAAACTTACATTCATTTTCTGCAACAATACTGAGATATATGAATAAAATACAAGAATATAGGGATACTATTCCCCAACAACAATATCTTTAAGCACGACAGTATAAATCTAAATCCAGGTTCTTGATGTTAGTGGACCAACTTCTGCACCAGTTAAGTTAAGATATCTTGTACCACACATACATCACACCTTGCAAAGCTTGGAAGGTTTCTATAAGTTAAAAAAAACCCAAAAAAACAAAAAAAAAAAAAACAGAGAGAGGAAGAAAAATGAGGGAACCAAACTCCTCCTCTTGAATGACATCTCAATTCTGAACATGCAATAATTATTCCCCAAAAGCCACAATTCGTCACAATTGAGGTGATAAAGGAAAAGGGTCATGTGTTATACACTTTCGACTATATGCCTAGGTGCTAATTATTAAACGGTTATGCGGGCAATGGGGATATTATTGTAAGAATAAAATAAAATAAGCCCACAGAAAGAGCAAGCTAAGCTGGGAAAATTACCTGGGAGACCGAGTAAGCAAAAGCTGTGAGTGATCAGAGGACGAAACAGAAGGAGAAGGAGAAGGAGAAGATTTGATGGGTGCCTTTTCAAGAGCAGCAGAAATGGAACTTAAACTGCTATTTGGATCCTGAGACATGGCACTACGAAAAGCCTTCTGTATTCCCTCCATACTATCCAAAGTGAATTATTCAGGAAATTGGCTATCGATTAACAATTCAATGTCCAACAACTTTGATTTGCTAGGGTTTTGACTGCTTCTGACTACTTTGTTTTTCCCTCATTGAGGTTTTAGATGCCCTTTCCGTTTTATATATGACTACGAAAAATGCATGTCTCAAATTTTTAATTACACACCTTATTTTGTGTAATTTCTATTTTAAACTGAAATAAATACCTCCCCTTAAATATTCTCTATGTATAGAAGAGCCTAGAAGAGGTTGTCCTGCCAACTCGCTGTCTGGGCTTTTTAGTTATTTCAGATAATCTCTATATACAATAAAGTTCTGAAGCAACCAACTCGACAGGGTTATTTTGATCATTTCAGATAAATGAGAATAATATATATTAAATCCTTGTGTGTATCCAGTAAAATTCATTGCTTTAGCTACTTTTGCTTTGTTTCGTTGCTATATTTGTTTCACCCCAATTTTGACTTTATACTTTCGATTTATGTTTTGGGTAGAAGAAAGGGACCGATACGAATGTCATAATCGTTGGAGCTGGGATTGCTGGTGCAACTTCTCACTGTACTTTGGTAATTGCTTATTGTTAATTGAGCTATAAAGTTTGGCATGGGCGTCCAATTATTGAATCTTCTTTTGATGATATGTCATTATTATGTTGATCTAACAATAGTTGTTCTCTTCAGTAGTTTAAGGAGCTTGCTCAAGCTTATGAATAACACACTATATTTTTAGCTTGTGGTCTTAATTAGCTACCTTTTCTTTCTTTGTAATTTTGTAATAAAAAAAGACTCTTTTTTTTAGCTTTCTGTATTCTTGTTTTGATAATTATAGTATTTAGTAGTTTTGTTGATTTTTGTTATTTTTATTATTTTAGCAACTTGTTCCAGCAGAGGGGTTTGTGAGAAAATAGGGAGAATGTCAATACCCATGATGGATTTTGCGGTGTTATGCCTGTGGGTTGTGTAAAATACAAGGACCTAAAATACCCATTGAGTGTTAGAATCAAGGACTTGATAAAAAGGATGACTCTCGAGAAAAAATTTGATCAAATGACTCAAATTGAGAGGAAAGTTGCCACAGCTGATGTTATGAAGCAAAATTTCATTGGTATACATTAAACATTATTACATTACTAATATCATAGTTTTTCATGTATTAGTTCGATATCTCTTGATTATATTCAATTTTTAGTCACCTGATTATAGGGCTGTAAGAACGGAGAATCTAATTATTTTAATTTTGATTTTGTGAATTGTTTGTGCTACAAATCTATTTTTTTCCCTCGGTTTTGGATTTACACTTTCGACTTCTGTTTGTCATTTGGTAGAATAAAATAGCGACCTATCACAAATTCGGTTACAACATTGTAGTATGCTCAACAATTGTGTTAATTGTTGATAAGGTTCTAAAGAGTGGAACCTTGAGGAGAAAAGGCAAAGGCTGGTCTCTGGTTGCTATATATATAATCAATACAGAATAACAAATTTTATGAATCGCTTGTGCTATAAATCTTTGGTATTTTCTCTTCAGTTATAGTGCTTTTTTTCCGCGGTTTTGACTTTACACTTTGAATTTCTATTTGTCTTTTGGTAGAATCAAATAGCAACATATCACAAATTCAGTTGCAACAGTGTCATATGCTTGATCTCTGTCATATGTTAATTCACTTTTGCAGATCTTGATTGTCTTCAGTCAATGAATGCAAAAGTTTGACTACCATGGTTGTAGTCCCCTCCTCTTCAACAACACAAACTGTAAAGTCAAAATCCTCTTTAAACTACAATTAATTTTTCACAGGTCAATCAGTATATTATCACTCATTTTCAGATAGTCAAAGTCAATCACAGCTGGAGTCGGTTTCTTACTACACAAAGCAAAGAAGAATCTGAGAAACCTCTCATAGGCACCATCACCACTTCCCTCTTTTCCTAGGAAATTGGTCGAGTGGAAACCCAAACTAAAGCTTTTAGGAGCTTCCAGGTAGAAAGTAGAAGCCTTCAGATTGATGAAACATATCAGAGAATATCTTTCACAACTTATATTGATAAAATTTCAGAGCCAAATTCAAATAAATAAATAAAAACGTTAAAATGAATCCTATGTTGATTGGATACACCTGAGTAAAGCTGGTTGCAGTATACTTTTATATGTATTTTCACTCCTTTCTGAAGTAAGTACAATTTTTAAATTTCCATCAAAGGTTCTAAGATTAAAATCAGGGTTGTCAACAAGAATAATAACGGAGGTGAAATTTATTACGGCGGGAACACAGGAGTTACAGTGAGAAGGAAAAGTTTTACTTTCTCGCCGTTATTTGAAGATTTTCTTTGAATTTAGAGTCAAAAGCTTCAAGAGTTCATTGATCACTTGTTAATTATTGAAGATTTTTTCTAAAATTTAATCATACCAAGACTCCCCAATGAAGATTATATGGAAAAGGGGTTTCATTCGGTTGGTTCTTGTGGCCGAAATTATTTGGAGTATGCTTATTCTAACTCTATAGTTATTTCATGCTTGGTCTTGCCAATCATGTATTGTTTTCTTTTCAGGTAACTGTGTTATACTTTTTTGTTTTCTTTTCCTTTGCCATATTTACGGTCGCATTCACTTTTGCTTTTGTTTCGAGTTATTTTTGAGGACGAGGGAGTTGCAGTAATGAACGATGGGGTTTATCATTGCCGAACCCAATTGGTAAACCTAGCATGTTTAGCACCTGGATTGTAAATGTGAACTAAACCTCTCTTTCACATATTCTCAACTTTATGGTTAACAGAACCATGACGTTTCTGAAGCTGGAAATAGTATGTATGATCTTGTTACTACTAATTTTAGTTTCAGAAATTAATTAGCAACCTAAGCAGTTTACCTTTCAAAATGGATTATGCATTTATCTTCCTTTTTTGACATGCAGCCTTTTGCAACAAAAGCAATGTAATTGACACACCTCCACATCGTGAGTTTCTTAGATTTATAAATTTAAATTTTTGTATTTACATGTGTCGGAAAAATATTAAAGTTACCCTTTTATCTCTTGTAAATGTATAGGTTATTCTATTCCCCTAGCAGATGACCCAAATAAGATTGTCATTCTCAAAAGGAGATCTCCGGAAAAATATGTGCAATCGCTTTCTTACTTTATGGAGGATTTTACAACAACCAACGGATCTCAGTCACCACCTCTATTTGGGGGAGATATAAGATGGCAACAAAGAGATAACACCAAACATGAAGGTAAATAAATAAACACACAGTCTTATCTAACTTAATTTTAGTCTTGGGATGTTTCTGTACCTGTTTGTTGCATTTACCTGGTCTAGTTTCCTCTCCTTTTTTAGACTATTGGTAAAGATCAAATTTGCTCATATAAGGAGCAGTGAACAATGAATTGAAAATAAAATCTTCCTTTAACTTTTGGCATATTACTATAGTTTGAGCATAAATCAGGTTTTGTACAATCCTCCTCATTAATTACTTAGTGCTTGTTTGGATTGGCTTATTGTAAGTGCTTTTAAGCTAAAATTATTTTTATACTATCAAGTTTTAGTTTGTATGATTTTATGCTCTTGAAAGTTAAATAGCACCAACTTATTTGGCATTCAAGCGTAGTAGTAATTATTGTTTGAAAGTTGCATAACACAAGTGTTTGTTCTAAGTAGGTTTTGGTAGCAATATAGGACGACGACAAAGAAGGGATGATGATGTAATACATCCGTTCAAAGAAATCCTCACTTTCATGCAATGTTATTTGGTCCAAATTTAGTGACTTAGTATCTCTCTATTTTTGGTTAGTGTTGTTTGTAAGTTTCATTTTCTGATACGGTATTTGATTATACACAAAGTAAAAGAAGAAAATGAATAAAAGTATCTTTTGACCCATAATTTACTGCACAAATAATTTTTTACATTGTATTGGCTTGGTACAGCAACTACAGCAAGGAATCAAAGTCTGGTGCTTCAACTGCAACACTGGTATGAAGGTTTCGATCAAACAACTTGCCCCTGGAATAGTCCAGCAAATGCAACATCCTTATAATAAATGCAAAGGTACTGAAAAAATGATTGACGATAATAACCCCTACCCACAATGTAAAGGTGAAAAAAATAGTTTGAGGCTTAAGTGTAATAATTTCTGCTTGTGTATTTTCATTTTTGAAGAATTAATTTTTAACTGATTTTTTCGAGTTTTTCTTCTTGGTCATTTTTCTTAATTTTATCTCAATTTTGGGTTTGTCATCTGCTTTATCTTTATGATTCCACTTGCTTCACAAGCTTATTAAAGTTTATGCTTTTATAAAAATATGCATTTTATCAAGTAAGGCAAATCATTAGTATCTATCAAAGTACAATATCACAAATACGGGCCAACGAAATCTAGTTATAATTAACTTTGTCCTAAGTCGTGAATCATGATATATATGCGCTTATATTCGTGCTTTACTTAATTATAAAAATTTTATTTTACAAACATTTAACCAAAATCTCTTTACTATAACGAACAGTCTTCTCTGCCAAAGTCACTACAAAGTTGTTATATATATACTATATGAGATGGGACCATGCAAAGACGGGTCCAACAATTTATATGATTATATATTTTATTGCGAATAGTACACAAAATACCTTACTAAAATAAACTAACTATCCTGATTTTTCTTTTTCATACTAATTTTATTAATAATCATTTGAGGCAAAATATCTACCCGATATACCCCCTTACTTTGCATGCTCGAGTGCTCCTTTTCTCTTTTTTTTTGTCCTTTCATTTGTTGCTTTTGTCCATTTATTTATTGTTTTGTCCTTTTCTTATTTATTATTTTTATCCTTTTGTCTTTTTATTGTCATTTATTAGAGATATTATTCGATAACATTTTTATAATCTTTTTCTTATTTTTTATTTTGTTTAATTTTCTTTATTTTTTTTTGTTTTTTCTCCCGATTCTTTTTATTTTTTTGTTAGCTTATCTATTTTTTTTTAAAGAAATTATCCCTTTTTATATTTTTGTTTTTTTAAAAAAATAAAATACAAAAATAAGAAAATGAACTAACTATTCTATTAATAAAAATAAAAAAATTATTAGACTACAATAAAAATTAATTAAAAATATCAAAGGCCAATAATTTATTTATTAAAATATAAAGTGATAAAGAATTTATTTTTATAAAAAAAATTTTACTTTTGCAAATGAAAATAGAAACTTATAGCTAAAATATGATTCTATTTTTTGTAATTATTTTTATAAAAATTAAAATATCAGAATTAAGCGTAAATTCTATAATACCATATCAGTATAATGATATATACCATGTGGGTATCATAAAGGACTGAGAAGTACCTCACTGATGGATCGAAGCAAACCTGAATGATACCATGTCAGTATATAGATATACTATGTTGGTATCATGGAGGACTGAGAAGTGTCTGATTGAAGGACGAAAGCATACCTCGATGATACCATGTCAGTATATAGATATATTGTGATGGTATCATAGAGGAATGAGGAGTTTCATTGAAAGACTGAAACAAACCTTAATGATACCATACTGGTATATAAATATATTGTAATGGTATCATTAAAGACTGAAGTAGACCTCAATGATTCCATGACAGTATATAGAGATATTGTGATGGCATCATTGAGAACTGATGATTTTCTCACTAAAGGACTGAAGCAAACCTTAATGATTTCATACTAGTATATAGATATCTTATGATGGTATCACAGAGGACTGAGGATTGTCTCACTGAAGGACTAAAAAAGACCTCAATAATACCATGACAGTATATAAATATGTTCTGATGGTATCATTGAGGACTGAAACAGACCTCATTGATACTATAATATTGTATAGGTATACTGTGATTAGGGGTGTACAAGTCAAACCATCAAGTCAAACAAAACCGACGAACCAAGACAATCCGAGAAAAAAAATCGACATGTGGTTTGGTTTGATTGGTTTGCATTGGAGAAAAAAATCGACCATTCTTGGTTTGGTTTGGTATTAACCATAAAAAAGTCAAATCGAACACAACCCAAACCGACATAATATATATATATATATATATATATATATATATATATATATATATATATATATATATATACATACATACACACACACACACATAAAAATATTAATTATAATCTATTTTATCGATATTTTTTAAATTCGTTTTATTAATTTCAATGTTTAAAAATTAGATATATATTCCTATTTGAGCTTATAAGTTATAAATTTGTAAATTGTAATATTTGTTTAGTAGACACTAACTAGTAACTAGTAAGTAAATGATCTAAATATAAAAACCTAATATTAACCTAAAAACCTAGCAAGATAAAATATAACCTTCAGTCTTCATCTTCACTTTTCAGATATCGATTTCTCCCCATCTCCTCATTCATCAGGCGTTGGTTACTTTCACATGTTTGTTAGTATATCTTTTTTCTATTTTTCTTATAAGTTAAGCCATTAAGCTGCCTCCATTTCTTCATGTTTTTATTTTCTCAGAGGTCATTTATAGTTTTTTTATTTTTGGTTAATTTAGATATGTTTGATTTAGTTTTAAAAAAAATAAATATAAAGACCCAAGTTAGTTATTTGTTATTTTTTAACTATTTGATTTTAGTTTAAAAAATCGGAAAAAAACGAAAAAAATAAAAGAATCGATTAAAATTGAAAACCGAAAGAACTTATTTATGTTGGTTTTATTTGGTTTATGGATTTAATAAACCGACATGATTGGTTTAGTAATTTTTTAATGAAAAACCAAACCGACCCATGTACACCCCTAACTATGATGATATCATGGAAGTATGAAGAGTGTCTCGTTGAAGAACTAAGCAGACCTCAATGATACCGTGACAGTATATAGATATATTGTGATGGTATCATAGAGGACTATGGAGTCTCACTTAAGGACTAAAGCAAACGTCAATGATACCATACCAGTATATAAATATGTTGTGATGGTATCATAGAGGACTAAGGAGTTTTTCACTGAAGGATTGAAACAAACCTCAATGATACCATGACACTATATAGATATATTGTGATGAAACTATTGAAGATTGAGAAGTTTCTCACCGAAAGACCGAAGCAGGCCTTAATGATATCATGCTAGTATAGATATACTATAATGGTATCATGAAGGACAGAGGAGTGTTTGGTGAAGGAAAGAAGAAGACCTCAATGATACAATAACAATATAGATATATTGTGATGGTATCATTGAGGACTGAATCAGACTTGAATAATATCATAATATATATATATATATATATATATATATATATATATATATATATATATATATATATATACTATGATGGTATTATTGAGGATTAAAGCAGACCTAAATGATACCATGACAATATATAGACACACTATGATTGTTTCACTAAGAATTGAGGATTTCCTCCCGAAAGGACTGAAGCTGAACTTAATGATTTCATGCTAGTATACAGATATACTATGATGGTATCATGGAGGACTGAAGAGTGACTGAAACAGTCATCCATGAAACCATGCCAGTATATAGATATATTGTGATGGTATCATGAAGTATTAAAGAATGCTTCATTGAAAGATTGAAGTAGTACTCCATGATACCATGCCAGTATATAGATATATTGTGATGATATCATGGAGGACTGAAAAGTGTTCATTGGAGGGCTAGAGGGTACCTCAATATAATTAAAAAAATTGAAAAAGTAGAATTAAAAAAATTAAAAAAATAAATGAAATTAGGTTATAAAAAAAACAATTAGATAAAAAAAATTAAAACAATAAGAAATAAATAAGATGAAAAAAGAAAAGAAAAACATTAAAAAAAAAAGAAGAAGAAAGAAATCAAATTTGAGAGTGAAATTAGATTATTGTGAAAAAAATAAGAAATAATATAATTTGAGAAAAGAATTTAATAAAGTAAGAAAAAAAAGATAAAGAATAAAGAAAACGATTAAAAAAAAGAGTAGAGAAATAAAAAATTGAGCAATAAAAAGAAAGGAGTCAAATTTGAGCATGAAATTAGATTATGGTTAAAAAAAATAAGAATAATTATTTGAAAAAAATAATTTTGTTAAATTTTTCTTTTATTAATTTTAATTTTAATAAACAAGCTAGTGATTTTAGTATTTTTTGTAAATTACTTCTTGTTGTAATCAATTTATTTAATCTTTTATATTTTTATTAGTCTAAACATAGTTAGTTACTATAGTAAAATAAAAAAAACAAAAAGAAAAGACCAAAAAATAGTAATAAAAACTTAAATTAATTTAAAAGGAAAGAAATTAAATAAAGAGAGAGAAAAAGAAATAAAGTAATACCATGATAGTGACAGTTAAGAGACCAAAAAAAAGGTGCAGTGCTGATGTCAGCATGATGTCAACTCTAAAAAAGAATAAATAAAATGGGGTATTTTGTGTAAATATCTTGGGTAAATATTTTGGGGAGCATCAAAGTAATGGGCATTCTCATGTAAATATTTTGCTTTTTATGGGCAACTATGTAAGTTTTATTTTATTTTGATATATATAATTTGTTACTGTAATATATAACATTCAATTAAAGAATATATTAGGATATGTGCTATTAATTATGAGTTTATATATATTATTTATTATAAAATAATTATCTAAAAAAATAAAATAGCTCAAATATTTATTTTTGTATGTTTTTTACTTATATAACAGATGATTTAGTATATAATGTTTAGTTTATACAAGGAAGATTAAATTATCAATTTTGTAAGTTATAAAGATTATGTTCACAATCTAATATGAGACCGAATAAGTCTGCGTAATGATTATAGGACATGATTAGATATAATTTATCTTGATTGTGAGAATGGTATAATTTTAACTTTTTGTACTAGTACATCTTGTATGTATGAGATGCACCAATATGCCCGAAAAATTATTTTGATTTATTAAAACAATAAATTCTTTTGTGGGTCAATATGCCTAAAAAATTGGATGATAGCAATATACATTTTCGCATTAATAGTTAGTTGATGAAGTTCATGTCTTGGTCTAGAGATTGATCATACACCTTTATGAAAGCTTATAAGTTTTGCCTGTAAATTCTACATGCGAGCTTTATATTCGGCATATAAAATAAGCTAAATAAAAATATTAAAAAAATAATTAACAAATTAAATTGACAGTAAGTTAATTTGATTGATTAGTATCTAAATCTTAAAATGAAAAGTTAAATAAGGTTTGATGACAGAATTGCAAAATTGAATTGAGTATACAAATTTTTAATAGAATCTTGTAATTTACTATTGTAGAATTAATTCAAATATTTTAAATTAATTTTGTAATAGAAAGTTTTGTTAATTATAATTATGTAGTCTTTGTTGTGCCTAAATAATTAAGAATTAAATGGAATCCAATTTATTGGTGAAAAAGAAAGACCCAATAGGTTTAGAAAAAATTTTAAACCTTAAAACATGTGGCGATATAAAGGGTATTATTCCATAAGGAGATTATGACTATAATATGCTTTCTACATATTCTTATATAAAAATTTATCCCATAAATTTATAAATTTAGATAATACTTGTGCTACACAAAAAAAAAAATCGTGTAACTGGTGGTGGTCGCATTATGGTGGTGATTTTTCTAAAATTGGAGGTCAATTATATTGACCAGTTATGTTCACCCTTCAAAGGAAAATTCATTTATCTCTATATATATTCATTATCTATATTACGAAAAAATTTATCCACATAAATAAAATATATTGTATTCACAAATTCAACTTACTGCATATGAGGAGTCTCAATATATTTGATTTAACCACTAGCTAAATTATTTTCTCTAAGTACGAATGTAAACATATCAGTTATTTCCGATTTAGTTCAACTCCATCGTAATTTTTTATTTTATTATAATTTTTAAATTAAATATAATCACAATTTAAAGTCATTTTAAAAAAATTTTAAAATAAACTCATTAATAATCATATTTTACATAGTGCACTAAATTTCAATAAGAAATTAATTTTTGTATAATATAATTTTTGTATATGATTTATATATTAATTTTAATGCATTTTATATGTTTGTTACTAAAAATTTGTTTTATAATAATTTTTGGGCTAAGATAAAATTTGAGAAGTTTTGAATTTAAAAAAATATATATAGGGAACTTCAAAAGCACGATTGATATTTAAAGGTATTGTATTTTTATTAAATGCATCATTCTATCAATAATAAATATTTAGTGAAATAAAAAAATTTCAAAATTGAATAAAAAATAAGCATGAATAAAAATTAATAATGGTTGAATATTTTAAATTTTATGAAATTGAAATAAGTCTTTATAAAAAAAAATCTCACTTATAATAGTTACATGATATAAAAAGAATGAGCCCAATAAAAATATAATTATCAACCATTTATATTACACATGTTTAGAGATAATTAGTGAGAAAATAAGATAAAGACCAAATATATAGAATAGTATAATTTGAATTGCCCTTTGTACAACTCTTTATAGCCATGGTCATCCATATTATGATTTTTTTGTGGATTTCAATAATACTTGTATTAAAAAAAATTATGAAACCGATGGTGATCGTGATATGGTCATAACTTTTATGAAATTCCAGGTCAATTATATTAATCAGTTATGTTCATGCTTCAAAAGGAATTTTTATGTATCTCTATATGAATTCATTATCTATATTATGTAAGAAAAACAAAATAAAATATATTGTATTTGCAAATCCAACTTATTGCCCATGGGAGGTTTAAGTATATCTGATTTAAATACTAACTAAATTATTTTTTCTAAGTATGAAAGTAATCATATCATTTGTTTTCATTTTAGTTCAATTCCATCATAATTTTTTATTTTATTATAAATTTTAAATTAAATATAATCACAATTTAAGTCCTATACTTAAAAAGTATTTTAAATAAATAATAATAATATTATTAAGAGTCTTTTCACTACTCTATTAAATTATATATATATATATATATATATATATATATATATATATATATATTCATTTTGCTCGTTTTATTAAATAAAATAAATAAATAAATAAATAATAAAAATATAAACATCATACTAACTGATCCTTTCCCTTCCCCTTATTAAAATCATAGTGGACAATTTCATTTTCTTTTTTCTTTTTACTTTATTATTTATAAAAGTTTTAAATACACCAATAAATATATTGATATATTTCTCTTACCCTTATTAAAATAAGATCGTTACATATTCTAACTGAAATGATACTTTATTTAAATATTAAAGTAAATGAATCTGAACATAATTTTAGCTTGAAAAAAATTCTTCATCATGATAATGATAATTCCTTTTTCTTTAGCCTACAATACTATCTATTCTTTTCTACTTCTTTTATATTTTTGATTAATTTAAATTTTAATAATAATTTTCTTTATGTTTCTTTTATTCAGTGGAAGAAGAGTAGCAAATAGAACAATGGAAGAGATGGTTACATAATTGGAAAAAAAACCTTCATTGAAAGGCTTCTCAACACTTCTCCTATCAAGATATTATTTTATTTAATTTTATATATATCTATATTTTTTAGATATTCTAGAAAATGGATACTAAAGACCTTTAACTTATGTTGCTTCTTAATTTACGGTCAATCTATAAATAGCATATTGACTAATTTATTGTTTAAAAAATAAAAATAGAATAACTAATATTATAAAACAATTGAAAAATGAGTGTAAGAATTAAAGTGAAATTATAAATTCACGTGCTTTCGAGTATATTCATGTTTAGAATATAATTCATTTAAATACTTCAAATAACTTTTTTTTAATTGTGTATAGGAATAATTTCTATCTCCAAACTTCAAAATTAATATAAAAATAATATCGTTAAAAGATCTATATTTTTACTTTAAATTCACAAAAATATAAAAGAAATAGATGACATCTCATTTGAGAATAGATTCATTTATCTAGATATTCTTTGATCTTTTTTATTCCTTTTAATTTGACATTTCATAGTATTGAAATCTCTCTACCATTAATATTAAAATATTGATGTGGTTAATATATTTATGTTATCATAGTTTTAAGAAAAAAGAGACATGTCTTATCTTAATTTATATATATATATTATTTGTTTTACCTTTATATTTATTTTTATTTAATTTATCACAAAAATCTAAAGTGACTAGTTGAATATAAGAGCAAGAGCCAACAAATTTTATCCAGTTGTAAAAACATCTTATTTTTATGTTTCTACAATATAAATTTAATTTTCATCAAGTTGCTAGAGCGAGCTTCACTTTTGTAAGAAATTTAATTTTTATTAAAGTACTTCATTTAGCCTTATTCATTCATGAACTCACAGACAATTTTTTATTTTACTTTTCAAATAGAAACGAGATGACATATGTCAAAAAGACCTTATAACAAGTAATTGTATCATATTAGAACAATTAGAGAATTCTTCTCCCTTTTATTTGCTATTTCTTTTTAATGATTATACATATAATTATTCATTGTCATGTTATAATACTCGAGAAAATCGTCCTTCTCAAATATTATAAAAATCAAATTTAATGCCTTAGACGTATGCTTTTATGCCTATGTCACGCCCCGCCTTGGGGGGGGGGTATGACTGGCACCTGGTGCCCTACTGGGACCTGAACTGCTAGACTGCTGAGCCTAAGCACTTCTGGTGCCTGGCTGGCTCTAACTCTGGATTCAAGGAAACGACGGGCTATATAACGGCTATAAATACAGCCTCCGGCCGACTAGGCCTATAGCCACCTGTACTATAACATCAGCTAGCCAGAATCACATTCATATAGGGGAACCTATGCGGGCCAACAAGGCCACCATGCTGTCTAGTTAACTCTAAATCAATATAGCAAATGCTGAACAACTACGTGACCGGCAAGGTCACCACACTGACTGGATAAGGCCTCACACGGCCAACATAAGCAACTAAACATACGCACGGCCGCACACGACCGGCACAACTAACCACAGGGAAATATATACAGACTGCAAGCCTCTAAGAATACTGATAAGATGGTCGGGACAGGGCCCCAGCCTACCCATACTGTACAACAAAAGAAAAGGGATAAACCTCTAGCTATCTAGCTCCGGATGACTAGAGCTGATGACCCTGTGAGCTGGCTAGAATCACAAGGTATCGGCTCCTCGTCTATGAGTACCTGCAGGCAAGTAATACAGCGCCCCCCAACGGGCGTCAGTACCGCTGGTACTGAGTATGTAAAACAGCAACTGAAAAATATCTGAAAACCACAATACAACTGATGGAACTGAAATAGAAAGGAATAGACTAAACTGACTGAAAATGTAAAGCTAAGCCTACTCTCAACTATGTTGGAAGGAGTAGGAGTCATACCTGGAAATGTATCACTCTATTGTCGATCTACTCGTATCTAGCGTAACATGGCATAACATAACATAACATAGTATAGCATACACAAACCTTACCCGGCCCCCATAAGCCGGGAGGTACAATCAACATGCAATCTATACTCCTACCCCGGTCGTCCCATCTCCTATAATAACTATAAGCATCCTGCCGATCCCCTGGGTATGCACTTGGGCTCGCTGAGCCCCTGACTATAACTGTACCTGAGTCCGGAGGACTCCTGAATCAACACCCCGGGCGTACCTGCTCGACAGGGGTGTATAAAGGCCGACCAAGGCACAATATGGGGAAAATCGGCATCCCATCTTCGTCCCCTGTGGGATGGCATGCCACTCCGTAGAGTGACGTATCCTCGCCCTCTGGCGGACGAGTCGATACAGCTATTAACCCTGGGGCGGTCATGAATGCTAGGTAATCCAATCTCAAGACAATACAGTGGTCTCAACTAGTAATACTAATTGCGTATACCACGTGCTGAAGCTAGTGATGATAATGTATCTGTACATACTATATGCTGAACTAGTGATAGTGATATGTATGTATTTAATACATGCTGAGACTGATAATAGTATATATATATAATCTTCTGTCATACTGTGCTGAGTCTAATGTTGAACAAGATATAGTTTTCCTGCTGGGAATCATGTTGTATAACTGAGTTTCATAGTAACATGATTTACTATTTCTAACATGCTTTCTAAACTCTATTTTAATCTACCATTCTACTTCTGAGATATCTTACAGACACTTATATTGTTTTACTAAGTTTCACTGAATACGATAATATCCTAACATACTTTACTAAATCACATATTGGGCATGCTGTACAGTTCCTAACACTTTGTATTAGAATTTATATCGTGCTAGCAATTTTCACGCTATACACAACATGATGCTTCCAATATCGTACTAATATTCATACTAAACATAACACACGACTTCTGAAATATCCTACTGGCCTTTGAACTATCTTACTATACTGAGACTACTAACTTGCCGAGGAAACTAGTTTTACATACCTTCGCTTCTGATTTCCTAACTAACTGGCGTAGCTCGGTCAATATTTTCGCTATTTCTCCCAACTGTATCCATATATATATCAATTAGGGCTAAATACACTAATGCTCTGGAAGAAGATAACACTTTTAATATATATATAGCCAAAACTTTGGCTTATCGAGAAACGGTCGAAAACTCACTATTTCTCGGAAGTCCAAAAGGGAGAAATACTCACTTTATGGCTAGAAGTATATTGACACTAATTTGGAGCAATTCCACTTACCTTAGCTCGGTAGCACGATGATTCGCCGGCTGAATTTCACGAAACTAAATCCGTAGGAATGCTCCTTACTGCTTAATACCTCGGTATCTAGAGTTAATTTGAGTTTGGACCGCGTTTGATGGCGTAATAGGAAGGAAATTATCAAGAAACCTCATCTCCCTCTGTTTTCCCTCGACCTTACTAGAAATTATATGAAAAGTAACTTTAAAACCGAAGTGGAGGGGCTTATATAGTTGGGCCTGGACAGGGCCTCCGTGACACGGAGCCAACGCGGAGGCCCTCCCTCCGTGGCATGTTGCCATCGCGGAGGGGTTCTGCCCCGGCTCCTCCCACGATGGTTCGACGAATTTCTTATCTGGTCTTTCCCTGGGCCTTTTCCTAGCATGTATGGCATTCAAAAACTCTTAACCAACATGCGAATAGGCCATCCACATGTCGAGAATTTACGGGGTGTATCATTCTCCCCCTCTTAAGAACATTCGTCCTCGAATGTGAACTTCTATTTATAAGAATTCTCGACTTACTCAAGTTATTGTCGCACCCCATTTTTTCCTCGCGGAAAAGCGGAACCCAACATGCGACAACTCTTAGGGGTTGAAAAGAAGAGTCGCCACCTAACGAATTTAAGGTGCGTTAGGGCACCGTTCTAAGCTATTATTTTGTTTCCTAAGTTATCAGAGTTCGGGTAAGGGCTTTAGTTACCTCGAAAGGAAGGTGTTAGGCATCTTTCGAGGTCCACAAATGTGGTTCCCGGCCGTACTCATTAAATGGGATATTAACTAAGTGGCCAATTAAAACTGATTTTAACTTATTGTTTAAACTAAGTGATATAGTCAAAAATAACAACGTTTGGACAAACAAGAAAGAAAATTTGAGCGGAATGAAAGTTAAAACAAATTTATGATATTCTAAATTCTTAAATAAATACAAAAGCTGCGACAAGCAATCATTTTTTGAAAACAAATAAACATTTTTTAATTATGGGGTCGAGCCTCGGTAGGCGCCTACGTATCCCTTATGGGAATCAGGCCAAACATAGTTCTACCTAGAAATGTTTGACCTAATGGGATCACTTGTGCAACATAAATAATACTTCGCAATCTTTTGAATTGCTCGTATTATTCAGCAAGCACAAATATCATTTCCCGACTACCCGCCTAGTTGATTAATTAACCTAAAACGTACTAGGTGATGAAACTAACGTCCTACTATTTGCCTACCCGCACCAATCTTAAGGTCCAAGAGGCTTTGGACAACTATTTTGGATTTTTGGATCTAAAAATCCTATGGCTTTAAAAGAAAACGACAAACAAAACAATCATCTTCACAACGAGCATGTAAAGGTTTCAAATAAGCCTCTTTGTTTAAACTTACGAACGTGATTTCTAAGTGAATGCGAATAAGGATAGATTCATAGAAAGCAAACTTGACATAAATGAACGTTGTATATTGATTAAATGCATGATTTGAACAAATAAATACTTTATCCTATAGGGTTAACCTCTAGGTTGAATAATAGGAAGAGTTGTACACCTTAATTAACCTCTATAAATTATGATAAGGCAGATAGGTCCGTTTTAAGAAACTACAGTAATAGTGATTAAATGTAAAAAAAAACATACTTCCATTTAATTATTTAAAGACCCTGAAGCATGAGCAAATATACATAAAATCCAGCTTATAAAGACAGAGCCATGAAAAGCTTAAATTCATTATTTATTTAAACGCGGCTTCAAATTATTAGATTAAACATATTAAATAAGTGATTGCAATCATCTAACGGATAATTCACCTACTTAAAAAAAATATTATAATAAAGTTAGTTTGATGTCAACGTGGACAGAGAGAATAGGATTGTCGTGCAGATGTTTCAAGCAAGCATGCATTAATTCTCAGAGGTATGACTTTCTATGATTGAATATGCAGCCAAGCAAAAGTACCCACAATAAACTTCATACCTAATAGACATTATGGTCTACATCAAAATATTATTACCTGATGTTATATAACTTAGTCATTATATTTATTAACATTTTTGCACAAAAACTGATATATAAACGAATTGTATAATGACTCTAAAGCTAAACATGTTGAATGATTATAGAGCCGGCAACCAAAACACTCAATTTATGAAACAATCAAGTAGGTTTGATAGATTAACACCAGATAAACATTATGAATCAAATAAAACATGCTTACACATATACACACATCAGATTTCTGAAGGACGTCTCTCAAACATTAGTATAGACATGAACTCTTCAATGCTAAAGAGAAAAATGCATGGGTGAATTAATTTTCTATAGGCATAGTCTCTAGGAACAAGAACAGACTCGCAAGTAACTAATCATGTTTTATGCAACAAATAACATAAATATGGCGTATGAATTTATCTTAATAAGCGAGATATCAGAATATATATTAATCATTCTCATAACTTTATTTTCAAATGAACAATCAAGTAGGCAAAAGCAAACGGATAAATAGCATTTACGATGCTTTGGCAGAATTTGTTTGCGTACAAGGCCGATTTACGAGCATGAATGCTAATCATAATGGTTAAAGAACCTTTCGCTGCTTAACTTAAAAAAGATTTTAAAACCGTAAATACAGTTTAACCAAAATTTATCATCATGTAGCTTGAGAAAATTTAACCTAAACCTTTCACATATTCTATAAGCATGATTTTTATGTCGTGCATAGCTAACCAAATTATTTTGAACGAAATTGATTTGTATGGGTTATAAGAATCCTATAGGCATGCTTTCTAGGTGGGATTAGCGGTAAAACAAAATAAAAAGGGAAACAATCCCCACCCCCAAACCCCTTTTCACTATTTGTTAGCGTTTTTACAATTATTACAGAATAGGAAAAACAAAACTAACAAGTGAATACAACACTGAAATAAAATAAATAAACTTTGGGTCCTCTATATCCCGAACCATTCTCCAATACTGCTTTCGTAATGAGACCTGTCACATAATGAAAACAAAACCACACACCTATATCGACACCTAGATCTAAAAGCAAATCATATTTAAGCCTGTACTTACATAGGGAGCAAAACATCATAAAATTCAAACCTGAAATACTATGACAAGATGCATATAATCATATTTAAAGCATGTTAGTGCCAAAATATATAAAAATATACTAACCAGTTAAAGAGAATTCCTGAGAGACGAATCTTTATTTTCTGAGAAAAGTTTTTCTTTCTTGAAGAAAGATTCAAATTTATTCTTGCTAGCTGAAATTTTGTTTATTTTCGAATGAATAATAAAAGAAGACTAAAGGTTGCTTTTATAGCCAGAGAGTAAGAAAGAATTAAGGAAAGAATTGAAATCAGAAACTAAATCAAAGGAATCATTTCCTTTGAATCTGCCAAGCTAAAAATAGATTTTAAAAAAAACATCCAGATATATTTTCCCTAATTAAACATATAACAACTAAACGAAAAGGGAAGAAATGAAATCTGTCAAACGGTTTCCTTAATATTATCAATAGAATATTATTAGTCATAAATGTCCTTCTTATCAAAGAAATCTTTTCCTTAATTAACAAATCACATGGAATATTTATTGTAAATAAACAAGTTAAATATGGAAAATCAAATCAAACATTACTCTAAATATTTTCTAAAATAATCAGGAATTAAACTACAAGAGATATTTATTATTAACCACTAATACCAGATGGGAAAATTAAATCAGAAGATTTTTTAAATTAGCACAGAATATATCTAAATAAATCATGAATATATATATATATATATATATATATATATATATATATATATATTTTAATTGACAGAAAATTATAGATATATCCCATTGATAAAGCTTCATTTACACAAATTAATGAAAGAAATGAGGATCGAATCTTGGAAAATTTACTTAAAACTTGCCAGATTTGAATAAAAAAAAAATATAACAAATTATCATTTAACAATTTAAGAAAAATTGATACTAAATTCATAATGCATATGCCAAAAGATAATTAGCAAAGAATTCTTTAACTAGAGTGGTCAAACGTACGAAACATTTCAAGCATTACTAGGATCAAACATTAACAATTTTATAATTTAATCGATGCTAAATTGTCATGCAAATATTATCAACTAATAAAAAAATTTCCAGACATGGATTAAGTAACTAATAGACGTTCATTAAATAAATACACAAATGAAACAAAGAGCAAAATAATATACGTTACTTATATATATACATACAGATACATTATATACATCTATTATATATGAATGAACAGAAAGGAACAAGAGTATATAGTTAATGTTATATATTCATACATCTATCATAGATACATATATTATGCTATATATATATATATATATATATATATATATTATATATTATATATTTATTATATACAAATGGGCAGAAAAGAGAAAACGATAACAAATACACACACACACATATATATATTACGTCTATTACATATTACATATAATATATATATGTATTTATTATATGAACGGACAGAAGAAAAATAATAATAATAATAATAATAATAAATATAACTATACATATGCATATACATATATTATTATATCATATATTATATCTATTATATATATATATATTATATCATATATTTATATACATATATTATACATATTATATTATATAAAAAAACGAACAGCATCATATATATATTAGCTATATATTAATATATATATATACTATATATATATATTATTCATACATATATATATATATTATATATTATCTATAGATATATATTTATTATATACATATATAATATATATAACAATAAACAACAAAACAAAAATAAAAATAAAATAAATAAGTAATAAATAATTTACGGACAAATCTGAGATCTGTCCGATTGGACTGTAACCGGAGCGACGGAGGTTTTTCCGGCGGCTGTTCGGTGTTGTTTCCTGGTGTTGTTGTTGCCGGAGATGGGGAGGAAAGGGAGGTAGGCGTTTGTTTAATTTTTCGGCGATGGAGGTTTCGCCGGCGGGGACGAGGGGGAAGAGGGAGGAGTCGGCGGCAGAGAGGGGAAAAGAGGGAAGGGAAAGAATGAAATTTTTTTTTTAGGGTTTGGGGTAGGGTAGGTAGTTAAATAAGGAAATATTAGGATTTGATCTCAACCGTAGGATTAGATAAGATGAAGGGTTGAGATTAGTTTTAAATGAAATGGGTCGGGATACGGGTCATCTGATGGGTCGCGAATTGGGTACATGGGTTTTATTTAATTTAGGCTAGAATTGAATTTAAATAATAGCCACAATTGATTAAAAGTGGCTAAAATTGACATAAACTCAATAGAAAGTGGCCGAAATCGAAATAAAATTGAATGAAATTGAATAGGAAATGGCTATAATTTAAATGAATTGATTGAAATTGGATTTAGCTGCTATTAAGTTAATAAATATACTACACTTTAAAATAATTTAATAAATAGATAATAAAATAATTTAAATTATACGAAAATCATATAAATACTATTATTAATAAATAAATTCTAATTTTAAGTATACTTATGTAAATATCATATAATTAAATTATTATATTTACGAATAAATTAATGACTAAAAATATAAAATCAAGTTATCAAATATTATAACAATCATATTATTAACATAAATAATTTATAAATTCAAATAATATTATTAGTCTAATAAATTTGTAAAATTTAGTAAAATTAGGTAAATAATTTATTAAATAAAGAATATATTTCAAAATAAGGGCACATATTAATACGAAATATATTATATACAATATAATTATTCAATATCAAAACTTAAAGTTAATATAAGTCATATATATGTAACTTAAAATAATTTTCACAATATTATAGTAATAAATTACTTTATAAATACAAAAGTAAGTCGAATTTTTGCGTAAAATAAGTAAATAAATGTATACATATATAAGCAGCATATTAAGGCGTAGGTAGGTCAAAATTGAGTGTCAACAGTTATTTCTAGAAAAATTTTGGCAGAGTCTCCCCTGTAATATGGACTATCTCAAGAACTTGAAATGCAGAAAAGTCCAATACAGGTACTCCACACAATACCATAGTATCCATCTCATAAAAGACTAGAGTCGACTATCTCATTTATACATATACTACAAGGCACCATATAAAATAACAATACTAACATACCTGTTATCTGACTAGGCTTGGAACAAATGAGGATATCTGGTTTTCATATCTTCCTCTGCTTCCCAAGTCATCTCCTCACGGTTCCTATTACGCCACAGTACCTTGACAGACGCAATATCTTTAGTTCTCAATCTACGAATCTGTCTGTCTAAGATAGCTACTGGAACCTCTTCATAGGCTAGCTCCTCCGTAATCTGAACATCCTGGACTGGGACTACCTGGATGGGTCTCCTATGTACTTTCTTAGCGTAGATACGTGAAAAACTGGATGAACGGATTCAAATTCTGGAGGCAAGTTCAATTCGTATGCCACTCGGCCTACTCTCCGCCGGATCTGATAAGGCCCAACGAATCTCGGACTGAGCTTACCTTTCTTGCCAAATCTCATCACCCCTTTCATTGGAGATACTTTCAGAAATACCCAGTCGTTCACATCAAATTCCAGGTCTCTGCGCCGCACATCAGCATACGATTTCTGGCGGCTTTGTGCAGTCAGTAGGCATTCTCTGATAAGCTTTACCTTCTCCTCTGACTGATGAATAATATCTGGCCCAATCAGCGTTGACTCTCCCACTTCAAACCAGCCAACTGGCGACCTACATTTTCGCCCGTATAATGCCTCAAAGGGCACCATCTGGATAGCTGAGTGATAACTATTATTATAAGAAAATTCAATTAGCGGCAAATGCTCATCCCAGCTACCTCCAAAGTCTAGCACACACGCCCGTAGAATATTCTCGAGCGTCTGAATAATGCGTTCAGCCTGCCCATCTGTCTAAGGGTGGAATGCTGTGCTCAAATTAATCTGCGTACCCAGACCTCTCTGAAATGACTGCCAAAATCTAGCTGTAAATTATGCTCCTCTGTCAGAGATAATAGATACTGGAACACCGTGTAATCTAACTATTTCTCTGATATACAGTTCGGCATAATCTTCGGCAGAGAAAGTGGCTTTTACTGGCAGAAAATGGGCTGATTTCGTCAGTCTGTCAACAAATACCCAAATTGAATCATGTCTATGCTTGGTACGGGGTAGTCCTGCTACAAAGTCCATGTTTACTGCTTCCCACTTCCAAAGAGGCACAACTATGTCCTGAGTCAACCCACTTGGTTTCTGGTGTTCCGCTTTTACTTGCTGACAGTTAGGACACTGGGCTACAAATTCTGCTATTTCCCTCTTCATACCTGGCCACCAGTAAATTTCTTTGATATCATGGTGCAGTTTCGTCACACCTGGGTGGAGAGAATAGCGGGGGTAATGCACCTCGCTCATGATCTGCTGGCGAAGCCCTGAAATGTCCAGAACACAAAGGCGGCCCTTACATCTCAGCACTTCATCCTCAGTTACCTGAAAATATGGCGCTTTCCCTTGTTGAATTCTGTCCTTAAGCTGAACCAGGTCAGGATCTTCATACTGTCGTTCTTTTACCTCCTCAACTAATGACGACACTGCGGTATTCTGAATTACCGCTCTGTTGTCCTCTGTCTCTGCTACAAGAACGGCTAGGCTGACTAATTGATGTATTTCTCTGACCAACTCCCGCTGCTCGGGCTGCAAATACGCCAAACTCCCCATCGATTTATGGCTGAGAGCATCTGCTACTACATTGGCTTTTCCCGGATGATACAGAATGTCCACGTCATAATCTTTCAATAACTCCAACTAGCGACACTATCGCAAATTCAACTCCCTCTGAGTGAAGATATACTGTAGGCTCTTATGATTTGTGAAAATATCCACATGGACGCCATACAAGTAATGTCTCCATATCTTTAAGGCGTGGATCACTGCGGCTAACTTTAGGTCATGGGTAGGATAATTTCTTTCGTGTTTCCTCAGCTGTCTGGAAGCATAAGCAATCACTTTACCGTGCTGCATCAGCACACATCCCAACCCAATACCTGATGAATCACAATACACTGAATAACCCTCTGTACCTTCTGGCAATGCTAATACTGGGGCGGAGGTCAACCTGTCTTTCAATTCTTGGAAACTTTGCTCACATGCCTATGTCCACTGGAACTTTATTGCTTTCTACGTTAGCTTAGTCAGAGGTGCCGCTATGGTGGAGAATCCCTCAACAAACCTTCTATAGTATCCTGCTAATCCCAGAAAACTGCGGACTTCAGTCGGAGTGGTAGGTCTAGGCCATGTTTTGACTGCTTCTATTTTCTGCGTATCTACCTGTATACCAGCATCCGACATAATATGCCCCAAGAAAGCTACTGAGTTCAGCCAGAATTCACATTTGGAGAACTTGGCGTACGACTACGGTCCTAGAGAATCTGGAGCACTGTCCGTAAATGATTCTGGTGGTCTGTCTCTGAGCGAGAATACACCAGAATCTCGTCGATAAACACTATCACGAACAGGTCCAGGTATGGTCTGAAGATACTATTCATCAGGTCCATAAATACTGCTGGGGCATTCGTCAGCCCAAAGGACATAACTAGAAATTCAAAGTGGCCATATCTAGTCCTGAAGGCTGTCTTGGGAATGTCTCTTTCACGGACTCAAACCTGATGGTATCCGGACCGTAAATCAATCTTGGAGAAATATTTGGCCCCCTGTAACTGGTCAAACAAATCATCTATTCTGGGAAGCGAATACTTATTCTTAACTGTAACCTTATTCAACTGCCGGTAATCTATACACATGCGAAGTGAGCCATCCTTCTTTCTCACAAATAGAACTGGCGCACCCCACGGTGAAGTACTCGGCCTGATAAAGCCCTTGTCTAAGAGATCTTTCAGCTGCTCTTTTAATTCTCTGAGTTCGGCAGGAGCCATATAGTATGGAGGAATTGATATGGGCTGAGTTCCTGGTAATAAATCAATTGCAAAATCTATTTCCCATTCTGGAGGAATACCAGGTAGCTCATCTGGAAATACGTTAGGGAATTCATTCACCACTGAGACTGACTGGAGAGTCGAAGGCTCTACCCGAACATCCTGAACCCTGACTAGATGGTAAATACATCCCTTGGCTATCAACTTCCTCGCCTGAAGGTAGGAAATAAACCTACCTTTTGGCGTAACTGTGCTGCCCTTCCACTCTCGTACTGCCTCTCCTGGAAAGTGGAATCGGACTGTCTTGGTCCAGCATTCTATATTTGCATAGCACGGAGCCAACCAATCCATACCCATAATGGCGTCGAAATCCATCATTTCTAATTCTACCAGATCTACTGTGGTCTGGCGCTCAGCAACCTCTACTATACACCCGCGATAGATCCTTCTAGCTATAATGGAGTTACCAACTGGGGTGGATACTAAAAAGGGTTGCTGAAGCAACTCTGGTGCAACACTAAACTTTCGAGACACAAATGGAGTAATGTAGGACAAAGTAGATCCTTGGTCAATCAATACAAAAGCAGGGTGTGAGTAGATAGTCATCATACCTGTCACAACATCAGGTGACGCTTCTGAATTCTGCCTCCCTGGTAAAGCATATGTGGGCCTTGGACCCGCACCTACACTAGAGGCCCCTGATCTGCCCCGACCCCTGCCTGCTGAATCTGAGGGCCTGCGCCCTGCCGAGGATGCTGAAGCTCGTGACCCTGCGGATGCCTTGTCTTGTCTATCCCGATCCTCCTGACCTTTGGCTGGGCAATCTCTCATCAGATGGCCCTCTTGGCCACAAATATAACATCCGATGGAGCCATACCTGCATGCTCCAGAATGGCGTCGGCTGCATATAGGGCAAAGTGGTAGGGTATACCTACTCTGCTCCGCCCTCCTCTGTAATGGTGAATCTGCAATCTGCGAGCCTCTGTCGGTCTCTGACTACCCCCTGCGGTTAAACCTGCCCCTCTGCGGCTGTGGTGGAGGCGGGGGTCTGGGCGGCCTATCTAACAATCGTGGCCTAGGTCCTCCCCGAGCCTCCCTCTGTAACTCAACTGGCCTATCCCTGCGGCGATGTTCCTGATTGGTCCTCCTGATCTCCCGATGCCGTTGCCTGATGCCCTCAATATTCTGGGCAAATGCCTGAACTCGGGCAATATCCATGTCCTCTCGCAGTGTGGCCGTAATACAAGTCTCAACATATTCTAGATTCAACCCCATGATAAAGCGGTGTACTCTAGATGCCATGGTATCAACAAAGGTCGGTGCGTACCGGGCCAAAGAATCCAACCGCAAGGCGTATTCTTGAACACTCATGGCCCCCTGCTCTAAATGTAAAAACTGGTCCACCCGGGCCTGTCGAATCTCCCGTGGCAAATAGTGATCCAGAAAAACTCCTGAAGCTGGACCAGGTCGGAGGGGAAACATCTCACCCTCGGGAACTTCCCAGTTTTCATACCACAACACAGCGACGTCCCGTAACCGGAATGTTGCCAACTCAACCGATTCGGTAGGCATGGCATGCATAACCCTGAAAATTCTCTGCATCTGGTCTAAAAAATCCTGAGGGTCCTCTGTCCGGTCCATACCTGTAAACTGTGGGGGATTCAGAGCCAAGAACTCTCGGACCCTCGAACTACCGGGCCCTCCTGACAACTCCGCAACTGTAGACGGCATCGGCTGACGCTGAGCAGCCATCATCTGTGCTAACATGACTACCGCACTCCTAACCTCCTGGTCGGAAGGTATCGGTATAGGGACTGCTGGAGGTGGTGTCGCCCCAAGTGGCTCATGATGTGGTGGAGACTGCTGAGAAGGTTGGGACGATGCATCTGTATTGCCTTCTGATAGGGCTGTTTCTAAACGAGGGTGAGGCATCCTGCTGGTGCCTTCCCCTGCTGCAATATCCAAGCTCCGGCCTGTGATAGGATGTCGCTGGTCTGACATTATCTGTAACCAAAGAATACAGTAAGCTCTAGAGACTCAACCCTATACTGTACCGTTCTATAGCACGACTGAATAAGAATAAAAGGCAACCATCCTATCATGTCTTGCAGCCTCCTACCCATAGTATATGGTGCACAACACATCCATAGGCAAGACTCTACTTAGCACGGTTTGCAGACTCCCTGGGATTCGACCGGCTCTGATACCAAGTTTGTCACGCCCCGCCTTGGGGGGGGGGGGGCATAACTGGCACCTGGTGCCCTACTGGGACCTGAACTGCTAGACTGCTGAGCCTAAGCACTTCTGGTGCCTAGCTAGCTCTAACTCTGGATTCAAGGAGACGACGGGCTATATAACGGCTGTAAATACAGCCTCTGGCCAATTAGGCCTATAGCCACCTGTACTATAACATCAGCTAGCCAGAATCACATTCATATAGGGGAACCTATGCGGGCCGACAAGGCCACCATGCTGTCTAGTTAACTCTAAATCAATATAGCAAATGTTGAACAACTACGTGACCGGCAAGGTCACCACATTGTCTATGAGTACCTGCAGGCAAGTAATGCAGCACCCCCCAACGGGCGTCAGTACCGCTGGTACTGAGTATGTAAAACAACAACTGAAAAATATCTGAAAACCACAATACAACTGATGGAACTGAAATAGAAAGGAATAGACTAAACTGACTGAAAATGTAAAGCTAAGCCTACTCTCAACTATGTTGGAAGGAGTAGGAGTCATACCTGGAAATGTATCGCTCTATTGTCGATCTACTCGTATCTAGCGTAACATGGCATAACATAACATAACATAGTATAGCACACACAAACCTTACCCGGCCCCCATAAGCCGGGAGGTACAATCAACACGTAATCTATACTCCTACCCCGGTCGTCCCATCTCCTATAATAACTATAAGCATCCTGCCGATCCCCTGGGTATGCACTTGGGCTCGCTGAGCCCCTGACTATAACTGTACCTGAGTCCGGAGGACTCCTGAATCAACACCTCGGGCGTACCTGCTCGACAGGGGTGTATAAAGGCCGACCAAGGCACAATATGGGGAAAACCGGCATCCCATCTTCGTCCCCTGTGGGACGGCATGCCACTCCGTAGAGTGACGTATCCTCGCCCTCTGGCGGATGAGTCGATACAGCTATTAACCCTGGGGCGGTCATGAATGCTAGGTAATCCAATCTCAAGACAATACAGTGGTCTCAACTAGTAATACTAATTGCGTATACCACATGCTGAAGCTAGTGATGATAATGTATCTGTACATACTATATGCTGAACTAGTGATAGTGATATGTATGTATTTAATACATGCTGAGACTGATAATAGTATATATATATATATAATCTTCTGTCATACTGTGCTGAGTCTAATGTTAAACAAGATATAGTTTTCCTGCTGGGAATCATGTTGTATAACTGAGTTTCATAGTAACATGATTTACTATTTCTAACATGCTTTCTAAACTCTATTTTAATCTACCATTCTACTTCTGAGATATCTTACAGACACTTATATTGCTTTACTAAGTTTCAACTGAATACAATAATATCCTAACATACATTACTAAATCACATACTTGGCATGTTGTACAGTTCCTAACACTTTGTATTAGAATTTATATCGTGCTAGCAAGTTTCACGCTATACACAACATGATGCTTCCAATATCATACCAATATTCATACTAAACATAACACACGACTTCTGAAACATCCTACTGGCCTTTGAACTATCTTACTATACCGAGACTACTAACTTGCCGAGGAAACTAGCTTTACATACCTTCGTTTCTGATTTCCCGACTAACTGGGTAGCTCGGTCAGTATTTTCGCTATTTCTCCCAACTGTATCCATATATATATATATATCAATTAGGACTAAATACACTAATGCTCTGGAAGAAGATAACACTTTTAATATATTTATAGCCAAAACTTTGGCTTATCGAAAAACGGTCGAAAACTCACTATTTCTCGGAAGTCCAGTAGGGAGAAATACTCACTTTATGGCTAGAAGTATATTGACACTAATTTGGAGAAATTCCACTTACCTTAGATCGGTAGCACGACGATTCGCCGGCCGAATTTCACGAAAGTAAATTCGTAGGAATGCTCCTTACTGCTTAATACCTCGGTATCTGGAGTTAATTTGAGTTTGGGCCGAGTTTGATGGTGTAATCGGAAGGAAATTATCAAGAAACCTCGTCTCCCTCTGTTTTCCCTCGACCTTACTGGAAATTATATGAAAAGTAACTTTAAAACCGAAGTGGAGGGGCTTATATAGTTGGGTCTGGACAGGACCTCCGTGACACGGAGCCAACGCGGAAGCCCTCCCTCCGTGGCACGTTTCCATCGCGGAGGGGTTCTGCCCCGGCTCCTCCAGTGATGGTTCGACGGATTTCTTATCCGGTCTTTCTCCGGGCCTTTTCCTAGCATGTATGGCATTCAAAAACTCTTAACCAACATGCGAATAGGCCATTTACATGTCGAGAATTTACGGGGTGTAACAACCTAGAACTTATGCTTTTACATCTGGGACTTATGCCCCAAATTCTATGAGTTACGCTTTATGAATTTACGCCTTACATTTGCACCTCGGAGCATTTTTGTTATGCCTCACCCCGAGACTTATTCCGAAAACGCCTTTAGAAACATTGTTTATTAATTATATATTATAATATTATTAACTATTTTAAAAAATTTATACTAATTAACATGGGACACACATGTCCAAAAAATAACTTTTAGATATACCGGACCTTAGTAGTAAAATTTAATTCGTGGAAGACACTCACGTGCTAGTGATCTTCTTGTTCCATAATATATTTAAATTTTAATTATATAGTGAATCATAAAAGGATGACCAAGGGCAGTTTTGAAATTTCACATCTAATCCATAAA
The DNA here is from genome assembly GCA_035772735.1 of Datura wrightii. NCBI lineage: Eukaryota > Viridiplantae > Streptophyta > Magnoliopsida > Solanales > Solanaceae > Datura > Datura wrightii. The sequence goes on along the minus strand of JASDFA010000016.1, from coordinate 60,125,424 downwards.
TATTTTCAAAAAAAAAAAGGACACATGTTAAAATTTAAAAGTTAGATATTCCTTCATAATAAAAATACAAAAACACTAGAATGTTCCATTACTCTTGATTTTTTCTTTTTCTTTCTCCATTAATTTTATTTATTGCTTCTTCATTTTTTATTTTAACTTTATTGTATATTTCTATTATTATTATTATTATTATTATTATTATTATTATTATTATTATTATTATTATTATTATTATTATTATTATTATTATTATTATTATTATTATTTATTTTTTCTATTATATAGAAGAGCCATGAAAGAACAACCATGGCTATAAAGATTTGTACAAGAAGTAATACAAATTGTAAAATATACTTAGCCAAATCTTATTTTTTCACCAATAGTCTCTAAACACATGTAATATATATGAGGCTAATTGTATTTTTTATGATTTCATTCTTTTTATATCCTGCGGTACTTTTTTTTATATAGACTTATTCAACCTCATAAAATTTAAAATATATAACCGTTATCAACTTTCACTCATGTTATATTTTTTCACATTTTTTTTTTATTTCACTCATTATTTACTATTAATAGAATGGTGCATTCAATAAAAATACAACACTTTTAAATATCAAACTGTACTTCTAAATTTATATTTTCAAAATTCAAAGCTTTTAATACTATATTATAGCCCAAAAATTATTATCATGAACTTCTACTAACAAATATATAAAATTTATCGAAATTAATTTATAAACCGTATATAAAAATTATATTAGATAAATTTCTTATTTGAAATTTACTGCACTATATAAAATATGGTTACTGATGAGTTAAGTTTTAAACATTAAGATATGACTTTGAATTAGAATTATATATAATTTAAAAATATAATAAGATAAGTAATTATGATGAAATTGAATTTTCTATTATATTAATTACATTTCTATTCGTAGCTATATAATAAGTGAAAGTTTGAGTGAACGACGAAATGACATTTTTGTGATATTGTTCTTTATTATGGGCATTCTGGTAATTTCATTTGAAATAATAGAATATTCCCTTTTACCGACACCTATTCTTAACATTTCTTTTCTTAGTATTTGGGTAAATTTATTGCTTATTTCTCAGGCCTCATTTGTTTGCACTAAATAAAGGTTTGACTCTGAATGTTTAGACTCTAGGTCATTAAGTGCGTTTGTTTTCATTAAGATTTAAGCACTTATTTATTCTGAATTGGTATTAATCATTAGGATCTAGAACAAAGTCTTAATATCATTAAAATGTATGTTTGTGTGGATAATTTTCACCACCACTCTCAACAACCACCAGTCACCAAATTAATCACCTCTATCATCACAATCACACCATCATTACCATTGCCAACTGCCAGCCACCACTACCATCAACCACCTCTGCCACCATTGTTAACCACCTTTACCGTCGTCAATCACCCTTGCCATCACAACAACCACTGGGAACCACCACTGCTACGAATACTATAGTCAGTTGTTACCGCACGTACCACCTCTTATGTTATAATTATTTTCACTACCACCACCATTGCCATTGTTATCACTGTCGCCGTCACCTCTACCACTATCATTCACTACCGCCACAATCGCCACCATTATTGCCGTCGCCGCCACCTCTGCCACTCACTGCCACCACTGCGATCAATCACTGCTAACCACCTTCAGTATCACAAAGAGCACCACCGCCAACTACCACCAACACATTCTTCAACCACCAACATCAAGATCACCAGCTACTAACATCAACCAACTTCACCATCACAACAGCCACTATCAATCGCCACCGTCACGTCAATCACTACAACATCAACAACCTCCATCATCACAACTTTCACCACCATCATTACTAGCAATATCACCACCACAACTATCATAACCACGTCGTGATGGCACCTATCTAACCCCCCCCCCCGACGAACTAATTACATTGTTGATCTATTTTTAGCAATTATAAGTGAAAGTAAAAGTATTACATCAAAAATTAATTCATATTATAGAAATGTGGAAAGAAGATGATATAACACCCCAACACCTAGTGTCACAAATATAAGAGTCTTTAGAATACTTTACATGGTCTCAAAATACTACAATAACTATTTGAAAGGAAAAGACAGGAATAAGAAAATTAGACGGAGTCTGATGCTGCAAAACAGCCCAGCAACTACTCTAAGACTCCAAGAAAGCTCCAACAACTGCAACTCATCTACCACTGCTACTCGAGACTGAACTTATACGCAAAAGTTGCAGAAAATAAGGATGAGCATGGGAAACATGTATACTAATCAACATCATTAACTAACCCTAATTGAAGCAGTAGCTAGGGTTGGTCCTATCACGCCTACCCCTACTCTTCTTAACAATTTATATAGAAATGACAAGATAATCAGTTCTAACAAATACATGAGTTAGATATACGGGAATAATCAGGAAACCAGAAACTCTCTCAATAACCAGGTGACTTTGAGTAAAGCCAACTAAACAGGGAAGGAGTCATACGAAGTGTGCATGTAGTGTATTTTAAAATGAGATAAAATGTTGGTCAATGCACCAATACACACATGCCCCTACTATAGGGGGTCGTGACCCATGGGGGCCTCGTGAGGTCTATGTACTACTCCCAAATTTAGTCGTTAGACCCATCAGGTAAATAATATCATCACTCTTTCCGGATCCTGTCTATAGACCATCGGACAATATAATCCATTTAAAAGGCAACTGTATCATTTTTCATCTGGAACCAGGTCTTGAGACCACATCGGACAATATCTATATGATTCATTAGTGTACTATGCATGTGATATCATGTGAAGTCATGAATGAGTGCTACGAATATGAAATTAGATAATATGTACAAATATAAATATCTTTCCACCAAATTAATACTTCAATTATATGCATAATCATGAGTGATGAGTGTCAAACAATTCAAAAAGTCAAGTAACAGCTTAAGCGGTCAATTGTCACGCCCCACCTTGGGAGGCATGACTGGCACCTGGTGCCCTACTGGGACCTGGACTACTAGACTAACAGAGCCTAAGCACTTCTGGTTCCAGGCTATCTCTAACTCTGGATTCAAGAAAACGATGGGCTATATAACGGCTGTAAACGCAGCCTTCGGCCGACAAGGCCTATAGCCACCTGTAAGGATATAAACAGCTAACCAGAACAACCAACTACAAGGGATCCTATGTGGGCCGACAAGGCCACCATGCTGTCTAGTTATATCTGAGAAAAGAAATCGAGTACTAAACTTATTTGTGACCGACAAGGCCACCAACTAACAACTGAATAAGGCCCCACACGGCCAATACAACTAACCAAAGGGAAAATATACAATCTACAAGCCTCTAAGAATAATAAGATGGTCGGGACGGGGCCCCGGCCTACCCATACTGTACAGACAAGAAGAAAGTACACCTCTGTTTTCCAGGCTCCGGATGAAAGGAGTTGAAGGCTCTATAACGCTGACTGGAACTACGAGGGATCTGCTCCTCGTCTATGTGTACCTGCAGGCAAGTAATGCAGCGTCCCAAAATGGGCGTCAGTACCATTGGTACTGAGTATGCAAAGCAACAACTGAAAATAACTGAAAGTAAATAATGAAACTGATAGTAACTGGAGCAATAAGAAAGATAGACTGAAACTGACTGGAATAGTGGGTTCAGGACTAACCTTAACTATTCTGAAAAGAGTAAGTCGTACCTGGTAACGTGGCGTCCTACTGTCTATCTAACCATAACTAAAATAACATGACATAACATAACACAACATAAACCTTACCTGACCCCCATAAGTCAGAAGGTACAATCATCACAATCTATTTACCCCTACCCAGGTCATACCACATCACCTAGTAACTATAAGCAACCTGCCGATCCCCTGGGTATGCAACTTGGGCCCCTGACTATAACTGTACCTGAGTCTGGAGGACTCCTGAAATCAACACCCCGGGCACAAGTGCTCGACGGGGGTGTATAAAGGCCAACCACGACAAAATATGGGGAAACTGGCATCCCATCTTCGTCCCTAGCGGACGGCATGCCGCTCCGTAGAGCGACATATCCTCGCCCCTGGCGAACGAGTCGATATAGCTATTAACCCTAGGCCGATCACGGAAGCTAGGTAATCCAGCCCAAAACAATACAATCAAGTCTCAACTGATAGCAATGACTGCATATAATACATACTGAATCTGATAATAATAATATAATTGTTCGGTGGGTTGTTGGGGTTATAAAACCGACATGCAAGTGCACGTGGTCAAACAAGTAATAAAGTGGCTAAGTAAGCCAAGTATCGATCCAAGGAGGCTCAGGGTATGTAAAAATTGCCTAAGTATACTATATTCTTATTTTACTTCTAACTATGCTAACAACAATGTAACCAACAGTTAATTTAGTTTTTGTTTATAAAATATATACTAAAACTATTAACAATTATTTACTATGAATTTAAACTATGGATATGAGCATGTCAAGGTTAAGAACAAGTAATGAATTCGATTGTAATAATAATTCGGTTAATCTCTTCTTCATGTTGCTAGCCAAGAACATTAGCCTAGAAATTAAAACTCTCGTATTTAATTTCACTTAAGAATCATAAACCATTCGTCTACATTTCTGTGATCAAATGCAATTTATGACCTAGCAATACAACTCCGGTTCCTCAATTGACTAATACGGCTTTCAAGTATATTTCTATCAGGAAAGCACATCAAAACCCAATTTTCCCAAATCAAGTTAAGAACAATACCCTATTAATTCACAACTTTCCAATTTCTTGCTCTCTCGAGTGAAATTGGACTTTTTAGATGTACATTAATGTTGGCCAAGCACTAATGCAGTAGAAACAAGAATTAATAGAACAACATGAAAGAAGAAGAAGAAAACCATATCATTTACAATCAAAATTCACTACACATGTTCAAAACCTTAGCAAGGAAGAGAATTAGCCACTCATTTGTGGATTGATCATCCTAAAACAAGTGTAAATCATACATATAATTGATTGAAAGAAGAAAGGAAGAGAAGAAATCTCTCAGCTTTTTCGTCCCTCAACTGCTGCTAACCCACGTCCTAGCTCCACCAAGTCTGAACTAAAACTGAACTCATTAAAATAAACCTAAGTGTGCTATTTATACTAGAGGAAAATTTTTCCCGGAATAACAAGCGACGTGTCACGGAGGTCAACGCAGAGCACTGCCTCCGTGACACGACGTGGACGCGGACCTTCACTGGAAATCCAGGGTCCGGTAAATTAGCCTCAACGTGGCATGGAGGCCAACGCGGAGGCCTATCTCCGTGCCACGGAGCTGTCGCGAGGCCCCACTGGAATTTGCCATTTAATTCCCTCTCCAGGCAGTGTGCCTCCGCGATGGTAGCGTGGCACGGCTCCATCGCGGAGCCCCTATAATTTGTGCATTCCAATGTCTTTTCCACGCTCGTATCCAAGTCCAACTCCGATATAGTTCCAACATGCATTTTAGCTACTAAAAATCATATTTACCTGCAAAACAAATGCTAATCATGTTGGTTAGTATAAATTCACATTTTATTACCAATTACATGAGAATATATACACATTGCACACAAACAAGGCGAAAATAATACGTTTGAGTATCACTTGGGCATATAAATCTGCCCAAGATCAATAATCTCTGACATGCTGTACTGAATCTCATACTAAAGCATGATATAACATTTCTGAAATAATCTGCTAGGACTTATGCTGTTTTACTAAGTTTCATGCTAAACACGATATAATTTTTCTGACGTGCTTTGCCAAATTTCATAGTGAGTATGCTATACTGTTTCTGAAGTACTCTACTGGAATATACACTATTTTACTATACTGGGACAACTAACTTGCCGAAAGAAACTGGCTTTACATACCTCGATTGTCGGCTTTCTGATTAACTGGCGTAGCTCGGCTAATATTCAGCTATTTTCCCAACTGTAATCATTTTCCCAACAGAATAGAACTAATTTCATCATTATTTTGGAAGAAAACAATACTATGTATATATCTACTGCTATTCTTCGGCTTATCGAAGAACGACCAAAAACTCAAAATTTCTTGAGAGTTTAGAAGAGAGAAATACTCACTTTAATGCTGGGAGTGTATTAACACTAGTTTGGAGCAATTCCAATTACTTTGACTCAACGGGTCGACGCTTCGCCGGGCGATTTTCACGAAACTAACTCCGTAGAAATGCTCCCTGCAGCTTAATACTTCGGTACCCAAAGTTAATTTGAGTTTGAACTGCGTTTGACGGCATAATCGGACGGAAATTATATATTCTCTTCGTCCTCCCTCTGTTTCTGGTCGTGTGTATAATGGAAATTGATATAAAGTTAAAGGGTGAGGCCTATATATACTTGCAGCAAAATACATTGCAACGTGGCACGCTGGCCAACGCGCCATTTTGGCTCCGTGCCACATTGGCTAACATGGAGGTTCCAGCTCCGTGCCACTTTTCCCCTCTGGGCAGCGCGGTTTGGCCTCCTTTTGCGAAATCCCAACTTGGCACTTGTTCGGCCTTTCCCCGGGCCCTTTCCTCGCACGTAAGGCATCCTAAAACTTCCAACCAACATACGAATAGGCCAACTACATGCTAGAAACTTACAGGGTGTAACATCAATTATCATGTTTCCAACATCTGCTGATATCATAATCAGTCAAAGACAGTTAAATATTTAACCTTAACCCATAACATGGCACATATTTGGCAAAAATACTCATTATCTCATCTATATAGGACCCACATCACCCTCAACTCTTCAACAAGCAATTACCAACATAAACATTTCATAAGAGTCAAGAAAGTCTCAACTTGTCTTAAGTTCAAAGCACAAATGATCAAATTACTGTCTTGCACTTCTTCAAAGACTCGAAACGGTCCCAATTTGTTTAATGCGTAATCTATATAAGCATAGGAATTTATAGACATCCATATTGATATACTTTCACCCTGGACCCAAAAAGTCAACCTCGAGCCCCCAGGATCAAAACTATAATTTTACTTCAAAATCAGTTTACCTATAACATAAGGGTCTCAAATCTCAAATTTCATCAAAAATCGAGTTTGAATCAAACTTCAACTAAAAAATATATAATTTCTTGATCTAGGGTGAAAATCTCCTTTTTCTAACACTAAATATAGATTAAATCATGAAATAAATGATAGAATAATGGATAAGTAACAAATAAAAGGTTAGATTCTTACCCTCGAGTTGGAGTACGAATTTCCCCTTATAAATCGCCTAAGTGGAGCTCTCAAAGTCCCAAAATCGAGTGAAGAACCAATGAAATTGAGATAGGGACTTAAACATTATTTTGCCAAGCTATTCCACAAAAAGCAGAATTTCCATCACACCTGCGGTCTCACACAATCGAAAAAAGTTCCACAGAAGTGGAGGTCACTAATTCCCACTGACTTTGCAGAAGTAGGAAGATCTTCATCAAAACAGACTCTCTTCGAGAACCTTCTATAGGAGCGGTTCAGGGTGCATAGTGCACCTTTCATAGAAGTAGAAAAAAACATGCATCAGGTGCCTTCCAAAAGCGGTCAAACCTCTACAAATGCGGGCCTCCCTAATTTAACCAACTTTCATACCTATTGTTGACACCCAATTTTGACCTCCCTGCGCCCTTAATATGCTGTTTATATATTTATTTATTTATTTATTTTACGCAAATATTCGACTTACTTTTATATTTATAAACTAATTTATTATCATAATATTGTGAAAATTATTTCAAGTTACATATATATGACTCATATTAATCTTAAATTTTTGATATTAAATAATTATGTCGTATATAATATATTTCGTATTTATATGCGCCCTTATTTTGAAATATATTCTTTACTTAATAAACTATTTACCTAATTTTACTAAATATTATAAATTTATTTGACTAATAATATTACTCGAATTTATAAATTATTTATGTTAATAATATGATTTTTATAATATTTGATAACTTAACTTTATTTTCTAGTCATTAAATTATTTATAAATATAATAATTTAATTATATGATATTTACACGAGTATACTTAAATTTAGGATTTATTTATATTAATAATAATGTTTATATGATTTTTTCATAATTTAAATTACTTTATTATCTATTTGTTAAATTATTTAAAGTGTAGTATATTTATTAATTTAATAGCAGCTCAAATCCAATTTCATCCAATTTATTTAAATTATAGCCATTGTCTATTCAATTTCATTCAATTTGTTTAGAGTTTAGCCACTTTCTATTCAATTTATGTCAATTCTAGCCAATTTAGTCAATTTTGACCTACAATCTTAACCCAATTTAATTTCAATTTAATTAACCCATTTGTTCTACCTGCGACCCGCACTCCTATCCACGGCCCGATCCAGATTACACCTATTTAATCCCAGCCATTCATCCATTCTAATCGGATGGCTCTAATTAATTCCTAATACATTTCCTTATTTAACTACTTACCCACCCCAAAAAACCCTAAACACACTTCATTCTTCTTCCTCTCCTTAACCCTAGCGCCGCCCACCTCCCTCTCTCCCTCTCTCCATCTCCACCTTTCTTCCCTCCGGCGAAATAACACCACTGCCAATAGCCGAACCCACATCACGCCGCCTCCACCCTCTCCCTCTTCTCTCCTCTCCATCGCCTTCACCACCACTACAAGACCGGAAAAACAACAGAAGCCGCAACCCCCTCCTTCTCCTCGTCTTTGTTTTCTCCGACAGCCACCGTGGCCGGAGAACACCCACGGCCGTACCTCCCTTTCCCTATCCCCTCTCTTCTTCTCCCTCACCAACTCCAAATCGCCGCCAGACCTTCACTATCCCCTCACCACCGCCGGAAAACCTTCGAAGACCTATTACCATCGGTGCAACCAAACCCCTCACCCGAACAATACCCACACCCGCCTTTTCTTCTTCGTCTGCTCTGACCAAATATCGTCTCCGTCGACCACCCCTGGTCCCTGAACAACACCTTCGCGTTAAACACCACCAACTATCCACCGGAAATACCTCCCAACCGACCGGATCCGGACAGATCTACGAAGATCTGTCCGTAAATTTCTTTATTTCTTTATTTTTTATTTTATTTCTTTGTTTTGTTTATATATTGTAATAAGTATATAATAAATATATGTATATAATAAATATATGAATATATAATAATATATAATAGATATATAATATACACTGTTTTCCATTTCATTTATATATAATATAATAAATATATAATATATATATATATATATATATATAATAGATATGTATATATAAATATATATAATATAATATATAATATATATATATATATATAAGTATATATACTGTTTTTTCTTTCTATTCATTTATATAATATATATATATATATATATATATATATTATTTCCCTTTCTGTTTCATCTATATATAATAATATATATAAATGATATATATTGTTCTTCCTTTTGTTTCATTTGTATATTTATATAATAAATGTTTATTAGTTACTTAATCTATGCCCGGTAAAATCTTGTTATTAGTTGATAACATCGTTATTTGATTTCCCTTGATAAATTTTTATTAAGTTAAATATGGTATTTAGAATCAGTTTGCATGATAAGGAATAATTTAGTACTAATTAAATTATGGCAAATTGTTACTGTTTGATTCGTTCTCTGATGTGTGACTAGTAATTTTTTTTTTGAAAATGTTTCATTTCACTGATCACTCTAATTAAAGGATATTCTTCTATTATTTTGGCATTTGCATCCGATTATGATAATTTAGTATTCACTTTTCCTTAAATTATTAAATAATAGTTTGTTATCTTCTCATTTAATTTGGCTAAATTCTAAGGTAAATATTTCATGGTCTGATTCTCTTTCCTTTCATTAATTTGCAATTATGGTAAATGAAGTTTTATTGGTGGATCTTTAATCTCTAATCTTTAGTTAATTAAGAAAATAATTTTCTTGACTTATTTAGACATATTTTATGTTACTCAATTAATTTGGAGTAATTTCTGATTTAATTTGCCCTATTTTGTATTATTTATTAATGATAAATATTTCATGTAGTTTTAGCTCCTGATTAATTAAGAATAATATTTAAAGTAATGACTGATTTGATTTGTTATATTTGATTTATTATTTTACTAATTTACAATAAATATTCCATATAGTTTCAGGGTTTATTAATTAAGGATAAGATTTCTTTGATAGAAGGGCATTTATGACTAATATATTTTATTGACCATGTTTAAGGGACCCGTGTGACAGATTTTATTTCCTTCCTTTTGCGTTGATTTATTATCTCCTTATTATGGAAAATACATCTAGCTCTTAAAAATCTGTTTTGGCTTTGCTAATTAAGGGAAAATTATTCCTTTAATTGAGTTTCCCATTTTTGTCTCTTTCCTTTAATCCTTTATGACTTTATGGCTATAAAAGCAATCCTTTGTCCTCTTTTATTAACATTCAAACATTGATTTTTGCTAACAATAATAAGTTCAACTCTTCCTCCAAGCAAGAAAAGCTTCTCTTTTAGCAATACTTTAAAATAAGGATTTATTTTCAAGAATTCTCTTTAAGTTTCCTTCAATCGGTTAGTATACTTTCTATATTATACTCTCACAATGACATGCTTTAAATATGCTACATGTATTTATTATAGTAGTTTTTGGTCCTGAATTTATGATGTTTTATTCCCTATGTGATACAAGCTTAAATATGATTTGCTTTAAGTCTAGGGTGTCGATATATATTTGTCGTTTTGTTTCATTACATAACAGGTCTTCTTACGAAGGCAAGTATTGAAGAGTCGCTCGGGATACAAAGGACCATGGATTTATTTATTTATTTATTTCGTTTTAATGTTTGTATTTATTTGTTATTTTATTTTTTCTAAAGTTGTAATAATTATAAAAACGATAATAAATAGTGGAAGAGGTCTCTTATGGGGGGGGGGGGGGACATTTATTCTATTTGCTGCTTTATTTTAAACTCGCAGTAGAAATCATGGCTATAGGATTTTACAACATACGCAACGTTAGATATCATGCCTATAGGACTTAACTACTTAACCAGAATTTTATTTTATGTTTAATTCCTGGAAATCTTATAGAAATACCCTGAATTTGACCATTTCAGTTAGAAATCATGTTTTGAGGTCTACGTGCAAGCATATTTTTATGGCAATATGCAAAACTTGCTAAAGATCTGCTGTTAGTATCAGATTCATAAACGTAACTTAATTCTAAAACTGCTCATAAAGTTTCAAAACATATGAATTTGATAATCGTTAGATATCATGCCTATAGGATTTAATTGTATGCTTGATTTGCATAATCTGAACATTGAGAATCATGTCTTATTCTTTAATTGGGAACCTTGCTTCCAAACGATAGTTAAATAGAATGATTAGTGGTTTTAGAGATGTCTGAATAAAATATCGTCTAATATCGTATGAAAAAATAATTACTGTTTGAAGAGTTTGTATAATTACATGCTAATGAGAATATAATAAGTTGTGCAGATATTGAAACCAATTTGCAAGTGTATCCCTCTACCCGATAATTCATGCTTATATGATCATATATTGTTGAAATTTTAATCTCATTCTTTTCAAATCACCACTGTAAGTGATGGATGTTTCAAAATCGATATTGCGTTAGAAATCATATTCATAGGATTTACTTGCATCCATCTAGAAATCATGCTCATAGGTTTTGAGGTTATGTGAAGCCTTTACATGTTCATTATTTCTGCTTGTCCTTGTCTGTTGTTAATCGCTTTCTTAACGACCTTAGGTTTTTTTTTATTCCTCCAAAAATCCAAAATAGTTGTCCAATGCCTCTTGGACTTTAAGATTGGTGCGGGTAGGCAAATACTAGGACGTTACTTTTGTCACATAGAACGTTTTAAGTTAATAATCAACTAGGTGGGTAGATGGAAAATGATAGTCTATGCTCGCTGAATAATACGAGCAATTCAAAGGATTGCGAAGTATTATTTAAGTTGCACGGGGTGATCCCATTAGGTCAAACAATCCTTTTTGTAGAACTACTTTTTGGCCTGATTCCCTTAAGGGATACGTAGGCGCCTTACTGAGGTTCGACCCCATAAATAAATAAATGTTCATTTGTTCGTATGTTTGTAGATTTTAATAATTGTTCTGTTTTTGTTATTTATGTTTTTACTTATTTTATTTGCCACAACCTTTGTATTTATTGTTTAAGAAAAATAAAATAAGATAAATTAATTTTTAAGTTTCATTTCGCCCAAATTTCTTTCTTCTCACTTGTCTAAACTTCATTATTTATTTAATTATTTATTCCTTCATCATTTTAGTTTAAGCACGTATAAGTTAAAATCAACTTTATTTATTCACTTAGTTAATTCCCCATTAATGAATCCGGCCAGGAACCACACTTGTGGACCTCGAAAGGTGCCTAACACCTTTCTTTCGAGGTAATTTAAGCTCTTGTCCGACTCTGGTAATCTAGGTAATGGATTTAGCTTAGAACGGTGCCCTAACGCACCTTAATCAGTTAGGTGGCGACTCTTCAAATTAATAAACCCTTAAGAGACGTCACATGTTGTATCCCGCTTTCCGCGAGAAAAATGGGGCGCGACACTTGTGACTCCACAAACGCTGACAAAGGGTCACAAAAACGACTACACCAGAACCTGAAAATCATCAACTAAACTCGGAATTGACCCTCAAAATTCATCTAAAGACCTATCGAACTCAAACTAATAGTGTAAATCACTCCTAAAATGCGTTATGAACCTACTGGAATCATCAAATCATTCATCTGAGGTCAACTAAAAATTTCCAAACTTAACTGGAAACTCACTAATGATCCAAATCACTCTCGAGGTCCGACTAAGTCATAATTCATCCTTTGGACCTAATAGAACTGCCAAAACTCAAATCCAACCTCGTTTACTTAAAATATTAACTTTGGTCAAATTTTCAAAATTGGAATCTTCTCTAGAACACATCTAGAATTATGCCACCCATCTCCGGAAGTCATAAAGAGGATCAAACTGGGGAAAAGGAGTCCAAAGCACATAATAATCATGTGGGTCGTTATAAATGGTATCAAGGTTGATCATTAGAAGATTAGGGTAGTTAAGGCGAATGTTGCGGCTGACGCCTTGAGTCTTATATTTATGGTACCTAAGAATATCTCTGACCCCATTAAATACCGATAAGTAGGGAGATTCAAAGATTTTATAGTCTTGGAGCTTCCCTAGATGAGACCATTGATAGTGAGTTGGTAGGGATTACTTAGTTGTGATCCAATTCGTGGAGAGAATCAAGTCTAAGGAATATGAAGATGAACTCTTCATGAAGTCGAGGAATGGAGTGCAAAAATGTTAATATACTTCTTTCGTAGTTGACATAGTGGATAATGTTCTGAGACTGCAAGCTCGCTTATTGCTTCAGACATTAATGGTCTTGGACAAAAATTGACGGAGGAAGCTCATAGTTCTAAATATTTTGTGTATCTGGAATCCAGCAAGATGTACAAAGATCTGAAATAGCATTATTGGTGGAAAAACATTAAAATTGATATTTTTAACTTTATGGCTAAGTGCTTTGGACTGTCAGCAAGTGAAGGCTAAGAACTAAAGGCTTGATGGTTTGGCTCTGAATATCTGAATCCCACGATGAAAATGGAAGATAATCAATATGGACTTTGTTGTGGGTTTACCTCACAAATTCGACTTGGGTGATTGTTGAGATTGATTTATTTTGATGATTAATAAACAGGATGTACTCTATGAAGGACTTCTGCTAAGAACCATGTCCTTACTTCTAATGTCTTAGGAGCTGAATAAGTTTATTTGTGTTAAGATCTTGTGTCAGAGATAGTTTTAAAAAAAAAGTGTTTATCTCCTCTATTAGTCGCACAATATATTTTGGGATATTCACAAGATGTTTTCGTAGTATTTGAAGTGTAAAAAAATTTAATGTGAGTGGAGATAATTTTTGGTAAGACATATCTTAGGAATCCTTTTCGGTTAAGACAACTGTTTAATTTATAGGATCTCCAAAATATATGATTTCCTTATTTAACAAAATTCCTAGAGCTGCTGATTATCCGAGAATATGAAGAACCAGGTTGAAGACTCTGGTCCTTCCTTGTGTAGTTGAGTTTATGCATCGAGTACACTTCGACTATATAGAAATGTGAAGCCCTTGACGACCAAGAGCAGTTGCGTCATTTTACAAAATTTCCAGCTAAGAACAATTATACACTATGCATGAAGAGTGTTAATTTTTTAAATAAAATTAAGCAATATTTATTTAATTTCCTATGTATCCCCTCCCCAAGTGAATAGATGTGAATTCTCATTGTCACACGTGTACCAATATATTATTACAAAGCTAAAACGGTGGACCCATATAAATTGTTAAAAGTACTTTCATTACCATGCAATTTCATTTTCTTTCTTAAAGTAGCATGGCAGTAATATAATTGCTATAATTTGTTATTTGCTTTATTTATTTATTATATTAAATATATTTTTTTATTTTTATTTATTTAATTTAAAAAATTAAAATATATTTATTACTTAATTTCTAATTTACCTTTATAGTTAATTTCTAATTTATTATATTAAATATATCATGTTTGTTCAATAATTTAATCGTTTGTTCTGACGAAGTCAAAGCAAGAGATTGTTCAGTTGTTTTTATTAAATATTTAGGTGAAATCTTATCAAACCACCCATATTCATAAATCTTTTTAATCGGAACATAAGGAATTGTCCATTTGTTTAATAAATCTAAATTTTCAGGTACATCCACCTCTTCTAATCTAGTATTCTTTATATTAGGTTCACTAATTTCCATTTTATAAGAGTCTCTATATTGAATACTTACTTATCAATTACATACCAATTTTGTCCTAGGCTCTGATACCAATTTTCACCAGGATCTAGAAAGGCTGGCGGTAGTCCGCACAGCTTCTCCAGAACTAGGCTAAATTAATATCCTTAAACAAGGATTAAAATAGAGAGATTCAGGCATAAAAATTCATAACCTTATTTGTATAACCTCAAGCCATATTTGGTTGAATCTTAACTGTATGGTCAAACTTTTACCCAAGCAAGAGGCCTGTCAGATATACAAATACTATAGAATTTTGAGACCATGTGTCTAGGACATCCGAAGGATTCAGTGGGATATAATCGCCCTTTAAACATAACAACAAATTGGGCTTCTCACCACACGCTAGACGTAGCCACTAAGGCAAATCTGAAATTCTACAGTACTTGCATCGACTGTACCACCATCTCGGAACCAAGCTAAGCATTCAAACAGCATTGGTTGAAGTCATATAGTATTGGTTAATTATCTTTATGAATGAATCTCTGAATTTTAATAGGCCTAATTCATCATCAGTATGCAATTAATAAGCTTGTATTCAATATAGAGAGAAAACTTAGCCGGATATCATCCGACTTATGCAAATAAAAGAAATAAAAGAAAGAGAAATAAAGTACCTGTCAACACCAGAGTTGTGTCCAGGAGATGGATGATTTTCTTTTTCTTCTTATTAAAACTTTACAACACTTTTATTACAAAAACTTCTTCTTCTAGGGAGAGACTAGAGAGAGGCTAGAGAAAACCTTTTTCACAAAGACTAAAACTTCTACCTAAAAGCTAAGGCAAATGCCTTCTTATATAGAAAATGAAAATATTGTTCAAACATCAATGAACAGTGATAATCTACAGTAAAATACTGTTCATTTATCAATGAACAGTGACAACTTTACTATTTACACAATGACAACTATCTTTGTCATTTTTATCATGGATCCCACCGAATATGAACTGTGGGGTCTTCAATTTTATTCCATCGGTTTCTTTCCTTCTTTCTTTGATAATTTTCGCAGAAATTCTTCTGCCTGATTTACAGTTATCTCTGGATCATGTGATTCTGGTTCTTGCGAATCATTGAGTTCTTGTATAAAACTCAAGTAGTCATCACTATCATTGACCTGGCTGTTATTACTCTTCATCGAAGTATCAGATTTATCTGCAATCTGCTCAATGGTTTCCATCAAATTTTTTCTTATTTGATCCAAATATTGAGCTATATACTCTTCCTTATCACCTTCTTGAAAATTGATTTTTCGAGCCATATACTTGATAGAATTATCCTCCACAAATATAGTCTTGGTTCTGGACTTATAAGTCTTAATTGTTTGAGAAATTAAGTCTATAAGACTTTGACCATATAACTGCCCTGTGCTTGGATCCTTTTTCAATAATTTATCCCAGAAATTATTATAATAAACTCTGTATAAACATGGGATTTATTCTTTGGTATATCCGAATTCTGGAGTCCATTTATGGATCCATGGGATTGAGAATTCCAAACAGAAATAGACTTGACCAATTTTTTCTGGCCAATCGACATGATTTTCCCTGAATAGAGCATCCACTTCAGGAGATACTTGTACCCATTCGTTGTATAATTCTTTGAATGGTGATGGTAGAATATCAACTGTAGGTCCATGATAGGTCCACCAATTTAGGAACCAATTTGGGACATTACCCGAAAATATTTTTGCACATACTTTTATAAACCAAGTATGTTTATGCTTATCTGTCATAAATCAAAACTATTTTAAAAGCTTGGATATAATCCCAGTAAGTATAATTGATTCTTACTTTATTAAGAATCACCTGTCTTTCTTTCATTGAGGAAATCCCCCATTCTTCAATGGATATAACCTTTTTTATAATCATTTTCGAGAAGTTATAAACTTCATCAGTAACATTGAATCCTTTGAAATGCTGAAATTCAGCACTTTCAGTAGAAATCAAGATATTTTCATAATATGATCGGGTTTTGTATGACTCACCCGAAAAATATAAATTATCTGTCAAATATCTTTGCAGTATACGCCATGGATCATTTTGCCATTGAATTGCCTAATTATTTACAACAAATATAATTTCCTTTTTTGGCAATTTTTCGTAACTCTTTATATCATCAGAGTCATCTTGAGCCATTTTTGCATATGTATCACTATGCTTTGGCTGCTGTGCGGCTAAATATGCCTGCAAATGTTCGTATAAGAAACTATCTTTCGGAATATCCTCTAATTTTATAGAGTTTGAGGATTCTCCTCTTTCTTGAGAAATCTTCTCATTTATCAATGTTTTTCCACCCCTTTGTATGACAGGGTTCTCATATCTTGGAGTATTAGTGGAGCTATTACTTCCACTTTGACTTGTATAACTTATTCTTGTTCTTCCTCTATTTCCTCGTCCTCTTCCTCTATCAGGAGCATGCAACCCTGGCCATTGTGGCCTCATGCTACAACTAAAATAAATTTTATTAGCACATATAAAACAACCTTTATTAGTCATCCTAAACTTGCTGAATGATTTGATATATAAATATCTTCTACCATTCTTATCAAATTCTTCTGATTTTCTATTATATCATCAAAATCAGATATTATTCGAATAACTTGATTAATATCTATAGCATATTTATCAGCATTTTCTAGTAGTGTTTGACATCGTTCTTTATGAAATCTGGCATCTTGCAAACACCTTTGAAATTTCCAATATAAACTATAATTATCCTTTATTTCTGAAAATGATTGTACATTATTCATTGTATATATTCACGAGATAAAAAATCAGGAAGAGAATTATCAATTCCCTTTTTATACTCAATTTCGAAATCAAATGGAGCCAATTGGGCTTGCCATCTTGCAAATATCATTTTCGAAGCATCATGTTTAAAATCTTTATTAAACATAAACTTTACTGCCTGAGCGTCAGTTCTTATCAAGAACTTCTGATTATACAAATCATCCTGAAATTTCAAAAGACATTTAACAATAGTAAGCATTTCGTGAGCAACAGTGGCATATTTTTTCTGGGCTTCTGTCCACTTGCCTGAATAATATCTAATCAAATATTCAATTTTATCATTGGGATTTATTTGTTTAAGAATTCCCCCAAAACCAATATTAGATGCATCTGTTTCTATAATCTTTTTCCACAACGGATTAGCAAGAGTTAAACACGGAAGAGTTTTAACCTTCTCTTTAACCTTCTTTACTAATTCAGTATGACTATCAGTCCATGGCAAATTATGACCTTTCTTTAAACGATCATATAAAGGAGCTAGATCTCGAGATAAATCTTTATAAAATGGAGAAATATAATTTAAATTACCAAGAAATCTTTATAGTTGTATTTTATCAGTTATAACATCAGGAAATTTTGATGCAAAATCAATAGATCGTTGTATAGGAGTGATCTTGCCTTGGCAAATATAATGACCAAGAAATCTAACATTTGTTTGAAATAAACTCATTTTTGGTTTTGATATGACTAAACCATTTTGAATTACTATTTTCTTAAAAATATCTAAGTGTTTATAATGTAATTCTAATGTTTTAGAAAAAATAAGAATATCATCAATATAAACAATAATAAAATCCATATAAGGATTAAATATATCATTCATAAACTTCTGAAATTCAGAAGGGGCATTTTTCAAACCAAATGGCATAATATTCCACTCGTATTGACCAAATGGAACATTAAAAGCAGTTCTATAGGTATGCTCTTTAAACAATTGTATTTGCCAGTATCCAGATTTTAAATCAAATTTAGAAAATATATTAGCATCATATAATCTAGAGAGTAAATCCTTCTTATTAGGAATTGGATATCTAATCCATTTTAAAACCTTATTTAATGGTTTATAGTTTATAACCAATCTAGGCACACCCCATTCTTTTTCAGCAGCATTATTAACATAAAAAGCAGTGCATGACCATGGTGATTTAGAAGGTTGTATCAAACCCTTTTGTAAAAGATTATCAATCTCTTTTTTGCAAAATTCAACTAACTCAGCGTTCATTTGACAGGGCCGAGATTTTGTAGGAATATTTTCTTCAGAGAAAGAATCTTCATATGGAAGAGATACTACATGTTTTTTCCTATCCCAAAAAGCACTTGGATGATCAGCACAAATAGATACAGCAAATTGTTCAGAAATCAATTTAATTTTTTCTTGAACTTTAGCAGATTTTAATGTATCATTTATTGTCATGCTATAAATTTCATATTGTAAATAATTTAAATGACTTTGTTTCAAATTAATCAAAGTATTAATATCACGAGAAATAGGATCAGTAATAAATGTAAAAGAAATCTTTTTGCCATTATAAACGGCATCAAAACCTTTTTCATCTATTCTAGTAAATGGGTAAATGGCTTGAATAAAAGGGGTTCCAAGTATGATTGGAGGATTTAAATGATCTTTTACTAAAATAAAGAAATGAGGAATATAAACTTTTTGTTGACATATATAAGCATTAGGTAACTTATATTCTATTTGCATTCTATTACCTGAAGCAGACTTAACATTATGCGAAGTCTTGTGATAATATCTAGTTGGAATTAATCCTTCTTGAATACAAGAAATATCAGCACCGCTGTCTATTAAGGCAGTTTCCATTATAAAAAAGTTATTATCAATTAAAATAGTACATTTTACATACCATTTATGTGCAGTAACTATTTGCATCATTCCAAGAAACATATCATTTTCTGGGTTTAAAATAATTTGTGTAGAAGATTCAGAAAAATCATTTTCTTGCTCGGGTATATAAATTCCTTTTTTCTTAATGTCAACAGGTAACTCAGAGTTAAAATTTTCTAACTGGGTTATTCTATGATCTAAAATCATCTGATTTTGTTTAAGAGATTTAATTTCATTTTTGAGTTTTTCAACCTCAATTTTTAAATCATCCATAGAAGAATCATGACTATGAACTTTTGATTGATTCTTTTGTAAAAGCCTTTTTTGCACTTCTGCAAAAGTATACGGAGTTTCATTAAAAATGTCCTTTTTAATTTGAACTGGCTTATCTGCTGATTTTGAAGAACTGGAGGCCATAGTAATAATCTTTTCTCGAAGATTATTATCATTGACTTCCTTTAATAATTCTAAAATATTATCAGAATTAATAGGTTTAATTTCAAAATTTTGAAATTGTGATTGTAATTTATAAAAATTCATATTACAAGTACAACTTTCAAGTTCACAATTATGACAAGTATCACTATCAGAATTATCAAAATCAAGTAATTGCACAGAATCGTCAAAATCATAAACATCAGAAGAACTGCTATCATATTCTTCTACCGATGTCTCATCTATAACCTTAAGGAGTTGGTCCTTATACTTATCATCTAATTCTAACGCCAAAGTTTTCAACTTCTCTTTTTTACAATTAGGAGCAATATGACCAAATTTACCACATCTATAACATTTGGTATTCTTCAAATCTCTTTTCGATCTGTTTTTAACAAATTTTTTTTCTTTCTGATGTCTTTTGCGTTCTTCACGCTCTTCTTTTAACCTTTGTTGATTTCTCTTACCTTTCCTTTGGTAAGTTTTTCCTTTATCACTTCTTTTCTTTGAGGAAGGAATATCTTCCATTGCAAACTGATTGCAAAAATCTCCTAACTGATTTCTTTCAGTTAGTCTCTGCTTTTTCAACTGGTGATTTAATCTCAATTCATTACACAGATTTAATCCTTCCTGTGTACATACACCAATACGTGTACCATACGTATAAACATTATAAGGAATTTGAGTATTATTTCCTCTAAGAGTTTTCCTTACTCTTTCTGCAAACAAATAAGGCAAACCATCTATAAATTTTGCCTTCCAATGATCAGAAATGCTTTCAGGTAAATCCATAACCCTACTAAGAAATGTATCTTTGTACCATCGAAATTCACCTAAGTGTCTACACTTAAGTCCATTTAACATGGTACGAATATTTTCATATACATTGGTAAATCTACCACTAAAATGTTCTATAATGGTAAGTATTAATGTATAAACCGCATTAGGTCTATTTGTTGGTAATTCTTTTCCAAAAATATCAACTCCTGGGCTTGAAGTTGTGGCCTTATAAATGGCTTCTCTATCAGCTAAGGATAAAAAGTTTTCCCACCAACCTCTTAATTGTCCAGTAAATCCTGCGACAATCATTCTACATATTACCGGGTCGGTATTTCCACTACTTGTGGCTCTACAAATAGTAGAGTACATCATCATTCTATGAATTAAAATGTTAATTTGTCTATCAGTCAGACCATCTAGATTCCATTAGTAAATGGCATTCCCTTCATAACTAGTATTAGTCTGATTCCAATCTCTTTCTTCCACTAAAACATCTTGTGGAGTGGGTCTTGGATAATAATGGGTATTCATACGAGGTTTATCAGCATACTTTCCCCCATAACAACTTCCAATTTTTTTAAGCTTATTAAGATCAGACGAAATTACTTCCTTATGATCTTTCGAAGGATCCTGAATATCATCAGAAAATTCAGAAGCTAGATTCAAGGGTTTTAAGTCTAGTTTAGCTAGTTTTTCATCTATCATTTTTCCTAATTCCTCCTGGGCTCTAAACCGAAATCCATCTACCACTATTGGTCTCTGGATGGACGGAGGTAGTCTCGTAGCACTAGATGATGGGGCAGAATCAAATTTAACTTGACCTGAATGTATAACCATGGAATTTTCCAACTTAGAAGTAACAAATTTTTTAACCAAAGCAGATAATTCATCAATTTTTGAATCAAGAGAAGTAATATGTTCTCCTAAAATTTTAGCATATAAACTCATATAATTATTTTGAGAAATTAATTTATTAATTTCTTTCATAGTGATACTAGCAACTTCATTATCAATGAATTGCTGAAATGCAGTAAATGTTATACCAGTATTATTTGGTAAAGTAAATGATGCCTGTGGAGGGTAAATACCTTTTATCAAATTTTCACTTTCCTTATCCTTATAAGTTCGTTCAAGAATTTTAACGTACAAAGGTACATATGTAGTTATAAACCAAGGAACAAAATACATTACCTTATTATGTAATGCACATACTTCATAAAAATTTTGTGAAATACTTCGTTTATCATCATCAATATAATTTGCAAAAAACCAAGTTCTAAACTGGTTCCATTTATCACTGTAAAATTCAGATTGAATATGCTTCCTTGCCAGAGATCCTGGACTAAAATCAATTTTATACAGAATCATTTAAACAGAATTTGGATCAAAATCCATCTCGGATTGTGAAGGAATATCCTTGTCAAAAGAACTATCATCTCTTATAATATTATTAGAGTCAATTTTTATATGATCTACTCTTTTATTATCATTAGTAGAAATTGTTCGTAATGACGCGGCACGATTTAATCTAGCCGGACCATAAACTGGTTCTACTGGCGCAATAAAAGAATGAGTGGAAGGTAAAGTTAACCTTCTGTTACCGGAATAAGAATGCCTATAAGGCGTCAAAGATTTATTATCTTCAACTGAATACAAATCTGTCCTTCAGGGGTCTGAGATATATGAGAATACTCAGAATTAGTAACACTATCAGCCTGTTGACTAGGGGATATAAGAGAGTCTAAAATCCATGTAGAGGGGAAATTAATTTCATCCCATCTAATAGGTCTTCTAGTAGTAATCTTTGATTTAGAAAAATTAGTTTCAAATATAATAGACTGATTTGACTGATCTGTCAACTTACATCTAGGATTTAAAGTAGATAATAATTTATAATAAATTCTATATGATAAACAAATTATTCAGATCCAGGTGCATAATTATAACCACGCGTTTTAACATTTAATGTTAATGCATCAAGAATATTAACATCAGACAATGATAATTGTAAATTGGGTTGTGTATTGAAATATACAGGACCATAAGCCACGGTGGATTCAATCGAACCCATTAGAGACTGTCTAAAATTTAAATTTCTAGCGTCTCTAAGAGCTGCCAGAAAAGTCTCTGGTAACCCTTTAAGGGTTAATGGTTTTAATGCAATTTGAACCATACCAATATGCATAAAAGGGTATTTATGT
Organism: Datura wrightii; assembly: GCA_035772735.1. Lineage (NCBI taxonomy): Eukaryota > Viridiplantae > Streptophyta > Magnoliopsida > Solanales > Solanaceae > Datura > Datura wrightii. The sequence continues at coordinate 60,102,447 of JASDFA010000016.1, read as the reverse complement.
TTATGAACATCGATATCATGTTTGTTCAATAATTTAATCATTTGTTTTGACGAAGTCAAAGCAAGAGATTGTTCAGTTGTTTTTATTAAATATTTAGGTGAAATCTTATCAAACCACCCATATTCATAAATCTTTTTAATCGGAACATAAGGAATTGTCCATTTGTTTAATAAATCTAAATTTTGAGGTACATCCACCTCTTCTAATCTAGTATTCTTTATATTAGGTTCACTAATTTTCATGGTATCAGAGCCTAGGACAAAATTGGTATGTAATTGATAAGTAAGTATTCAATATAGAGACAAGATAAACTATTCGTTTGAAAAATATATATGAGCTAAGAAATTAATTTGATATGGAATTATATCTTATATTTAGAAATGTCCATACAAGATAAACTATTCGTTGAACTTAATATAATAGTGAGATGTGCTTTTAAATCTTATTTTCAAAAAATACCACTTATTTTGAAATGGAGGGATTATATATCTTATCTCCTTAAATTACATAATTTTATTTACATTTAATGCTAAATTAGAGAAATTGTATATATTTAGACTCAAAAAAAATTTAAAAGATACTCCCTCTGTTTTAAAATAAGTGGTATTTTTAACTTGTGCACACCCCTTAAAAAAACTACTAATTTCTAGAAAGTAAGATGTATTTTTACCAACTTACCCTTAATAAATACCTTGAAAAATGTCACGCCCCGCCTTGACAGGCATGACTGGAACCTGGTGCCCTACTAGGACCTAGACTGCTGGACTACTGAGCCTAAGCACTTCTAGTGCCAGACTAACTCTAATTCTGGATTCATGAAAACAACGGGCTATATAACGGTTGTAAATACAGCCCCCGGCCGAGTAGGCCTATAGCCACATGTAGGAATATAACAGCCAACCAGAACAACTGAGCATAAGGGAACCTATGCGGGCCGACAAGGCCACCATACTGACTAGTTATTACTGAAAAGTAGAATCAAGTGTTGATCTAATCTGTGACCGACAAGGTTACCAACTAACAATTGAACAAGGCCCCATACGGCCATCACATGCAAACTAAAACATACACACGGCCCCACAAGACCGGTACAACTAACCACAAGGAATATATAATTTGCAAGCCTCTAAGAATAATAAGAGAGTGGGGACAAGGCCCCGGCCTACCCATACTGTACAAACAAAAAGGGAAGTAAACGTTTAGTTGTCAAGCTCCGGATGACAGGAGCTGAAAGCTCTGTACGCTGGCTAGAACTACGAGGGATCTGCTCCTCGTCTATGAGTACCTGCAGGCAAGTAATGCAGTGCCCCAAAACGGGCGTCAGTATCACTGGTACTGAGTATGCAAAGCAATAACTGAAAGAAAACAATAATACTGATAGATACTGAAGTAAAAGGAGACGGGCTGAGACTGACTAAAAAGAGCGTAACTTTACTGAAGAGAGTAAGAGTCATACTTGATAACATGGCGGTCTACTTTCTATCTATTAATAACTAACACAACATAGCATACAAGAACCTTACCAGCCCCTAAAAGCCGTAAGGTACCAACCAACACACAATCTATATACCCCTACCCAGGTCATACCATCCACACAGTAATTGTGAGCATCCTGCTGGCCCCCTGGGTATGCAACTTGGGCTCGCTGGGCCCCTAACTATAGCTGTATCTGAGTCCGGAGGACTCCTAAAATCTGAAATCTGAAATCTGTAATCCGAAATCTGAAATCTGCACCCCGGGCGCAAGCGCTCGACGGGGGTGTGGTATAGTGCTGATCAGCCTGCTATGGGGAATCTGCATCCCATCTTCGTCTGCTGGCGTACGGCATGCCACTCCGTAGAGCGACGTATCCTCACCCTCTGGCGGGCGAGTCGACACAACTATTAACCCTGGGGCGGTCAAGGAAGCTCTAAGGGTGCCCAACATAGAACAATCATGTCTCCAGAGATAGCAATAGGCACATGTAATATATATACTAGATCTGATAATAATATTTATGTTCTGGTATTCTGTTATGAATCTCATATTGAAATGTACTGAATCTGATACTAAAATATACTGAATCTGTAATAATATCTCTGGACTATTCTACTGGGACTTATACTGTTTTACTGAATTTCATGTTGAACACTGTATTATATTTCAAACATGCTTACTAAATTTCATACTGAACATAATATGCGACTTCTGAAACACTCTACTGAAATTCGTACTATTTTGCTATACTAGAACTACTAGCTTGCCGAAAGAAACTGGCTTTACATACCTCAACTGCCGACTTTCTGATTAACTGGCGTAGCTCAGCTAGTATTCAGCTATTTCTCCCAACTGTATTCATATTCACAAAAGAATAGAATTAATTCTACTATTATTTTGGAAAAAAACCTATTATGGCTATACCTACTGCCTATTCTTCGACTTATCGAAGAACGGCCGAAAACTCGCTATTTCTTGGGGGTTTAGAAGGGAGAAATACTCACTTTAATGCTGGAAGTATATTAACACTAGTTTGGAGCAATTCCACTTACCTTAGCTCGGTGTGACGATGATTCGCCGGCTGAATTTTGCGAAACTAACTCTGCAGAAATGCTTCCGGCAGCTTTATACTTCGCTACCCGAAGTTAATTCGAGTTTGGACTGCATTTGACGGTGTAAACGGAAGGGAATTTAATCAAACCCTTCGTTCCCCTCTGTTTCTGTTCGTTTACTGGAAATTATATGAAGTGAAAATGATTTAAAACGAAGCGGGAGCCTTATATACTTGGGGCTTTTAAGTCGCATTTGTCGAATGTGATTTATAAGTCGCATTTGTCGAAGCGATTTATAAGTTGCATTTGTCGAATGCGATTTATAAGTCGCATTTATTGAATGCGATTTATAAGTCGCATTTGCCTTGCGACGCTCCGACTTGGCGCTTGTCCGGTCTCTCCCCGGGCCCTTTTCTCGCACGTATGGTATTTTAAAACTCTTAACCAACATGCGAATAGGCCAACTAAGTGTCAAGAACTTACGGGGTGTAACATCCTTCCCCTCTTAAGAACATTCGTCCTCGAATGTTAACTTCTGTTTACAGAAATTTTAACTTGTTCTACTTATTCTGGAAAAATTTCGACAGAGTTTCCCCTGTAATATGGACTATTTCAAAAATTCTGAAACACAGAAAAGTCCAATACAGGTACTCCATATAATACTATAGCATTCATTTCATAATAAACTGAAGTCAACATCTCACTTATACACACGAATATAAAGCAACTCATAAAAAAACAATATCAACATACCTCTGGCTGACTAAGTCTGAAATAACTGAGGGTATCTGACTTTCATATCTTCTTCTGTTTCCCAAGTCATTTCCTCTCGGTTCCTGTTACGCCATAACACTTTGACAGAAGCAACATCTTTAGTTCTTAATCTGTGGATATGTCGGTCTAGTATGGCTACTAGAACTTCTTCATAGGCCAACTCCTCTGTAACCTGAACATCTTGGACTGGTACAATCCTGGAGGGATCTCCTATGCACTTTCTCAACATTGATACATGAAAAACTGGGTGGACAGATTCTAACTCTGGAGGTAAGTCTAGCTCATGTGCCACTTGGCCTATTCTTCGGCGAATATGATAAGGCCCAACAAACCTCGGGCTGAGCTTGCCTTTCTTGCAAAATCTCATTACACCCTTCATCGACGAAACTTTCAGAAACACCCAATTACCCACAATAAATTTCAAGTTTCTACACCACACGTTAACATAACATTTTTGGCGGCTCTGAGCAGTCATTAAACGTTCTCGATAAGGTTTACTATTTCCTCTGACTGATGAATGATATCTGGCCCAATCAATGTTGATTCTCCTACCTTAAACCAACCAACTGGAGATCTACACTTTCGCCCATATAATGCCTCATAAGGCGCCATCTGAATGGCTAAATAGTAACTGTTATTATAGGCGAACTCAATGAGTGGTAAATGTTAATCCCAGCTACCTCCGAAATCCAACACACATGCTCGCAACATATCCTCGAGCGTTTGAATGGTGCATTCTGCCTGCCCATCTGTTTGAGGATGGAAAGCTCTGCTCAGGTTAACCTGCGTCCCCAAGCCTCTCTGAAATAATTTCCAGAACTTAGCCGTAAACTGCGCCCCTCTGTCAGAGATAATGGACGCTAGAACCCCATGCAGCCTGACTATTTCTTTGATATACAGCTCAACATAATCTTCAGCTGAAAAGGTAGTCCTTACTGGCAGGAAGTGAGCTGATTTTGTCAATTTGTCAACTATTACCCAGATCGAATCATATCTACGCCTAGTACGAGGTAATCCTGCTACAAAGTCCATATTCACTGCTTTCCATTTCCACAAAGGTACTGCTATATCCTGAGTCAGTCCACCTGGTTTTTGATGTTCAGCTTTTACCTGCTGGCAGTTGGGACACTGAGCTATGAATTCTGCTATCCCCTTCTTCATTCCTGGCTACCAGTAGATTTATTTTATATCGTGGTACATTTTCATCGAACCTGGGTGGAGAGAATAACGGGCATAATGTATCTCACCCATAATCTACTGGAGAAGCCCTGCAACGTTTGGAACACAAAAACGATCTTTATATTGCAATACCACATCCTCGGTTATCTGAAGATCTGTCACCTCTCCTTGCTAAACTCTGTTTCTAAGCTGAACCAGGCAAGGATCTTCACACTGCCGTTCCTTTACTTCCACGACTAAAGACGACACTGTAGTGTTCTGGATTACCGCTCTGTTGTCCTCTGTTTCTGCTACATGAACGGCTAAATTGGCCAACTTATGCAATTTCCGTGCTAATTCCCGCTGCTCAAGCTGTAAGTGTGCCAGACTTCCCATAGATTTACGGCTAAGGGCATCTGCCACCATACTAGCTCTCCCTGGGTGATACAGAATATTCACATCATAGTCTTTCAACAGCTCTAACCAGCGGCGCTGCCGCAAATTCAACTCTTTCTGGGTGAAGATATACTGTAGGCTCTTATGATCAGTGAAAATATCCACGTGGACGTCATACAAGTATTGTCTCCATATCTTTAAGGCGTGAATCACTGCGGCCAATTCAAGCTCATGGGTAGGATAGTTCTTTTCATGTTTCCTTAGTTGTCTGGAAGCATAAGCAATTACTTTACCATGCTGCATTAACACACATCCTAACCCAACACCCGAAGTGTCACAATAAACTGTATAACCTTCTGTACCTTCTGGCAATGCTAACACTGGAGCTGATGTTAACCTGTCTTTCAATTCCCGGAAGCTCTCTCACATGCCTCAGTCCACTGAAATTTTGCTGCCTTCTGCGTCAATTTAGTCAGAGGTGCTGCTAAGGTGGAAAATCCTTCAAAAAACCTTCTGTAGTACCCTGCTAACCCCAGGAAACTGCGTACCTCGGTCGGTGTGGTAGGTTTGGGCCATGCTTTTACTGCTTCTATCTTCTGTGTATCTACCTGTATACCAGCATCCGACACGATATGACCCAAAAAGGCTACTGAATTAAGCCAAAATTCACATTTAGAGAACTTAGCATACTGCTGATGGTCTCTGAGAATCTGGAGCACTGTCCGCAAATGATCCTGGTGGTCTGCCTCTGAGCGAGAATACACCAGAATATCATCAATAAACACTATCACGAATAAGTCCAGGTATGGTCTGAAAATACTGTTCATCAGGTCCATAAACACGGCTGGAGCATTAGTCAGCCCAAAGGACATGACTAAGAATTCAAAATGGCCGTATCTGGTCCTGAAGGCAGTCTTTGGAATGTCCCTTTCACGAACCCGAACCTGATGATATCCGGACCTTAAGTCAATTTTGGAGAAATATTTGGCTCCCTGTAACTGATCAAATAAATCATCTATTTTAGGAAGCGGATACTTATTCTTGACTGTGACTTTATTCAGTTGCTGATAGTCTATACACATGCGGAGGGAACCATCCTTCTTTCTCACAAACAAAACTATGCACCCCAAGGTGAAGTATTCGGCCTGATAAAGCCCTTGTCTAACAAATCCTTCAATTGCTCCTTTAGTTCTCTGAGTTTAGCAGGAGCCATGCGATAAGGGGGAATTGATATGGGCTGAGTGCCCGGCAATAAATCAATTGCAAAGTCTATTTCCCTTTCTGGGGGAATACCAGGTAACTCATCTGGAAATACATCGGGGAATTCATTCACCACTGGAACAGACTGGAGAGTCGGAGGCTCTACACGAACATCCTGATCTCTGACAATGTGGTAAATGCACCCCTTGGCTATCAACTTTCTCTCTTGAAGATAGGAAATAAACCTGCCTTTTGGCGTAGCTGTACTGCCTTTCCACTCTCGTACTGCTGGAAAGTGGAATTGGACCGTCTTGGTCCAGCATTCTACATTGGCATAGCATAGAGCTAACCAATTCATACCCATAATGGCGTCAAAATCAACCATTTCTAACTCTACCAAATCTGTTGTGGTCTGACGGCTAGCAACCTCTACTGTACACCCTTGATAAACCCTTCTGGCTATGATAGAGTCACCGACGGGTGTAGATACTGAAAAGGGTTGCCGAAGCAATTCTGGTACAATACTGAACTTTCGAGCCACTAATGGGGCAACATAGGACAAGGTAGATCCCGGATCGATTAATACATAAGCAGGGTGAGAGAAAATAGTCATCATACCTGTCACAACATCTGGAGATGCCTCTGAATCCTGTCTCCCTGGTAATGCATAGGTATGACTTGGGCCCGCACCTGAACTAGAGGCCCTTGATCTACCTCGGCCTCTGCCTTCTGAAACTGAGGGCCTGCGCCCTACCGGGGCTTCTGGAGCTCGCGACCCTGCTGATGCCCTGTCCTGTCTATCCTTGTCACCCTGACCCCTGGCTGTACAATCTCTTATCACATGACCCTCCTGTCCGCATATATAACACCCTGTGGAGCCATATCTGCAAGCTCCAGAGTGGCATCGGCTGCAAATAAGGCAAAGTGGTGGTGTATACCTGCTCTGTTCTGCCCTCCTCTGCTAGGGTGAATCTACTGTTCGAGAACTTTCGCCGGACTCTGACTGTCCTCGGCGACTGAATCTACCCCTCGCGCTGTTGTGATGGAGGCGGGGGTCTAGGTGGCCTATTTGACAATCGTGGCCTAGGCCCTCTCCGAATCTCCCCTTGTAACTCATCTGACCTGTCCCTGCGGCGCTGTTCCTGACTTGTTCATCTGCTATCCTATTGCCGCTGTCTGAGGCCCTTAATAGTTTGAGCAAAAGCCTGCAGTCGAGCAATATCCATATCTTCCCGCAAAGTAGCTGTCATACATACCTTGATATACTCTGGGTTCAGCCTCATAATAAATCGGTGGACTCTGGATGGCATGGTGTCTGAGCATAGCGGGCCAAAGAATCGAACTGCGGGGCGCATTCTCGAACACTCATCGCCCCCTGCTCCAGGTGTAAAAACTGGTCCATCCGGGCCTGTTGGATCTCTCGTGGTAGGTAACAGTCCAGGAAAGCCTCTAAAAAGCTGGACCAGGTCGGAGGGGCAACATCTCTCCCTCAAGACCTTTCCCAACTCTCATACCACAACACAACAATATCCCGCAGTCGGAATACCGCCAATTCAACCGACTCTGTAGATGTAACATGCATTACTCGGAAAATCCTCTATATCTGATCCAGGAAGTCCTGGGGGTCCCCTGTTCGATCTGTCCTAATAAACTGTGGGGGACCTAGTGCCAGGAATTCTCGTACCCTCGAACTACCAGGCCCACCTGATGATTCTGCCGCTGTAGGTGGCATTGACTGGCGCTGAGTAGCCATCATTTGTGCTAACATAACTACTGCACTCCTGACCTCCTGGTCAGATGGTGTAGGTATGGGAACTGTCGGAGGTGGTGTCGTCCCGAGTGGCTCCTGATGGGGTGGAGACTGTTGAGAAGGTCAGGACGATGCCTCTATATCGCCCTCAGATCAGGCTGATTCTAAACGAGGCTGAGGCATCCTGCTGGTGCCCTCTCCTGCTGCTATGTCCAATCTTCTACCTATGATAGGATGTCGTTGATCTGACATTTTATCTGTAAACAAAGAGTATAATAAGCTTTAGGGACTAACCCCTATATTGTACTGCTCTACGGCACGACTGAATATGAAGAAAGAGTAACCACCCTATCATGCATTGCAGCCTCCTGCCTATGGTATGTGGTGCACAACACATCCATAGACAAGACTCTACTTAGCACGGCTTGCAGACTCCCTGGGATACGACCTGCTCTGATATCAAGTTTGTCAAGCCCCACCTTGGGAGGCATGACTGGCACCTGGTGTCCTACTAGGACCTGGACTGCTGGACTACTGAGCCTAAGTACTTATGGTGCCAGACTGACTCTAATTTTGGATTCATGAAAACAACGGGCTATATAACGGTTGTAAATACAGCCCCCGGCCAAGTAGGCCTATAGCCACTTGTAGGAATAACAGCCAACCAGAACAACTAAGCATAAGGGAACCTATGCGGGCCGACAAGGCCACCATACTAACTAGTTATTACTGAAAAGTAGAATCAAGTGTTGAACTGATCTGTGACCGACAAGGTTACCAACTACCAACTGAACAAGGCCCCACACGGCCATCACATGCAAACTAAAACATACACACGGCCCCACACGACCGGTACAACTAACCACAGGGAATATACAATCCGCAAGCCTTTAAGAATAATAAGAGGGTCGGGACAAGGCCCCGGCCTACCCATACTGTACAAACAAAAAGGGAAGTAAACCTTTAGTTGTCAAGCTCCGGATGACAAGAGCTGAAGGCTCTGTATGCTGGCTAGAACTACGAGGGATCTACTCCTTGTCTATGAGTACCTGCAGGGAAGTAATGCAGCGCCCCAAAATGGGCGTCAGTACTACTGGTACTGAGTATGCAAAGCAATAACTGAAAATAACTGAAAGCAAACAATAATACTGATAGATACTGAAGTAATAGGAGACGGGCTGAGATTGACTGAAAAGGGCGTAACTTTACTGAAGAGAGTAAGAGTCATACCTGATAATATGGCGGTCTACTTTCTATCTATTAATAACTAACACAACATAGCATACAAGAACCTTACCAGCCCCCATAAGCCATAAGGTACCAACCAGCACACAATCTATATACCCCTACCCAGGTCATACCATCCACCTAGTAACTATGAGCATCCTGTCGGCCCCCTGGGTATGCAACTTGGGCTCGCTGGGCCCCTGGCTATAGCTGTATCTGAGTCCGGAGGACTCCTGAAATCTGAAATCTGCACCCCGGGCGCAAGCGCTCGACGGGGGGTATAGTATAGTGCTGATCAACCTGCTATGGGGAATCTGCATCCTATCTTCGTCTGCTGGCGGACGACATGCCACTCCGTAGAGCGACGTATCCTTACCCTCTGGCGGGCGAGTTGACACAACTATTAACCCTGGGGCGGTTAAGGAAGCTCTAAGGGTGCCCAACACAGAACAATCATGTCTCCACAGATAGCAATAGGCACATTAACATATATACTGGATCTGATAATAATATTTATGTTTTGGTATTCTGTTATGAATCTGATACTAAAATCTACTGAATCTGTAATAATATCTCTGGAATATTCTGCTGGAACTTATACTGTTTTACTAAATTTCATTCTGAACACTGTATTATATTTCTAACATGCTTACTAAATTTTATACTGAACATAATATACGACTTCTGAAACACTCTACTGAAATTCGTACTTGTCGCGCCCCATTTTTCCTCGCGGAAAAGCGGGACACAACATGTGACGTCTCTTAAGGGTTTATTTATTTTGAAGAGTCGCCACCTAACGAATTAAGGTGCGTTAGGGCACCGTTCTAAGCTAAATTTATTACCTAAGTCACCAGAGGGGGGCAAGGGCTTAAATTACCTCGAAAGGAAGGTGTTAGGCACCTTTCGAGGTCCACAAATATCATTTCCGGCCGGATTCATTTAATGGAAAATTAACTAAGTGAACAAATAAAGTTGATTTTAACTTATACGTGTTTAAACTAAAATGATAAAGGAATAGATAATGAAGTTTAGACAAGCGAGAAGAAAGAAATTTGGGTGAAATGAAAGTTAAAAGTAGTTTGTCTTATTTTTATTTTTACAATAAATACAAAAGATCTGGCAAATAAAGTAAGTCAAAACATAAATAACAAAACAGAACAATTTATTAAAATCTAGAAACAAACAAACAAAAAATTTATTTAATTATGGGGCCGAATCTCGGTGAGGCGCCTACGTATCCCTTAAGGGAATCAGGCCAAACGTAGTTCTACAAACGAGAGGTTGTTTGACCTAATGGGATCACCCAGTGCAACTTAAATAATACTTCACAATCGTTTAGATTGCTCGTATTATTCAGCGAGCACAGACTATCATTTCCCGTCTACCCACCTATTTAATTAATTTTTAATTCCTAAATTGTTCTAGATGAGGAAGACTAATGCCCTAACATTTGCCTACCTGTCCCAAACTTAACGTCCAAGAGGCGTTGGACAACTATTTTGGTTTTTTGATTCTAAAATTCTTAGGCTATTGAGAGCGATTTAGAAGAATACAAATGAATCAAGACAAATAGCAAGCACAGGTTTTAAATAAGCCTCTAAATTGAAATGCACAATTATTAAACACAATATCTGAGCAGATGCAAACCAAGTTATTAGATTTCAACGACTTCCAAAACAAGTTTGAACAGATTTATTAAAGTATGACGTCTACCGTGGATAATCTTACAAGAGATGTTTTTTAGTGCACATAGATGGGTCACAGATTACATATCACAGAGATGAGTTTCTAAAATGTTGTGTGCATACATTAGATGTCGTGATGATATTTTATCACTATTGTATAGACAAGGCATCTGAGTTAAGATATGAGACACATTACATATAAAATTGTAAATCCTTCCTAGTGATCTCTATCATAAAATTGACATATCACAAACATATTCCTTTAGACAGGATTTATTAGGACCAGTACGGGCATGATATTCTAATGTGTTGAATCCTATAATCATGATTTTTAATGCAATGCATGCAGATCACAAATTACGAATCATATATATGAGAGGAGACGGATTGCAGGATTTTATCATTAATTTCCTACGGGCCTAGCCTCTAAACTATTTGCATTATAATATTGCAATCAATCAGTCAGGAAATAACAAAATATTTAAGAGCAGCAATATTGAACATATTTAACAAGTGTCTTAATCATAAATTCTGTAAGTGGATCTTCTAATCAATTGCTTCATCATTTTCAAAACTACCTACGACTGCTAATAAACAGGTTTTATCTTATCAACGGATTAATTTCATCAACAGATTATGGGCTTTCAAGATTAAATAAATCTGCAGCACTAAACTAGGATTCTGGTGTCAAAACCTATGTAATCTTCTACGCACGTTTTCAGGTGTTGACGTCCTATAGGCATGATATCTAATAAGCTTATTTAATATTCAACTTCAGAAAACTGTATGCGAGAGGGTATGTCAGACAATCCTTAAACAAATTGTTTTTGTGATTTTGAGCAGATCGACAGGATAGTTTCCTATAGGTAGATGTGCTAACAATTAAATATAACATGTGCTTTAGAGTTAAATACTAAGTTTCAAAGCAATCCTAAATTAAAACAATTAATCCCTCATTACTTCTACGGACGAAAATTAAATTGTCTATTTCGTATCGAAATCTTTATACTACATATAAATTTAAATTCCTACGGGGCATGATTTCTACCGCATATATTATTAAACCCTACGAACATGCTTTCTAGGTGGATTTGGAGATTAGAAAAAAAACAATAAAGAAACATAATCCCCGCCCCCATAAATCCCCATTTTCACTATTTATCAGTGTTCATTTACAAGTTACAATAATAATAATGAATCACATAAAACAAATAAATAAATAAACACAAAGATTTAAACTAATTCAAACAGTCGCTTCTGACTGTTTTTATTCCAACCCGAAGCGACTCTTCAATATTTTCCTCCATAACAGAACCTGTTAAATGATGAAACAAAAACGACAAACATATATCGACACTCTAGTCCTAAAACAGATTACATTTTAACCTTGCCTCAAATAGGAAAAATAAATAAATTCAGAAGGACAAAAATTACTCAACAATACATGTAATAGATTTAAAGCATATTATTATAAGAGTATAATATAGAAGATGTACTAACCGATTGAAGAAAAAGTCGAAGCGAAGTCTTGAAAGTAAATACTCGTTTTAAATTAATTGCTAAAAGAGAAGTTTTTTTCTTAGAGGAAAGCACTGTCAGAACACAATATTGCTATGGAAATCCAAATGTTCGAATATCTTTTAAAGAAAAGGGAGGGATCATTTATACAGTTAGAGGGGCGTTTATGAATATGGATAGAAAATTAATTATTGACTAAGCAGCACAATTAATTAAGGAAATAAAAGAGAAAAATCATCAGAAAAATCAATCAAGGGACCTCATTTCCTTAATTAAGAAAATTGGGTCAATATTTTAAGAAAGAGAAAGAAAATTCTGCTCAATAATAAATTAAAGAAAGCAAGAATCAATCACGTAAATTTATTCTCAATCAAGACAGATCTCATGAAACCAAAATCTGGTGGAAATTATTCAAATAATGAGCTGTTGATAATTATGTTCAAAATAATTTTTAGATTGCCATAATTAACAGTGATTGTGTCATGCCCCGCCTTGGGGGGTATGACTGGCACCTGGTGCCCTACTAGGACCTGAACTACTGGACTGCTAAGCCTAGGCACATATGGTGTCTGGCTGGCTCTAATTCACATTTCTGGAAACAAAGGGCTATATAACGGCTGTAAACACAGCCCCCGGCCCATTGGCCTATAGCCTCCTGTACCTGTAATAACAGCTGACCTGAACAAGCAACTATAGGGAAGCCTATGCGGGCCGACAAGGCCACCATGCTGTCTAGTTATCTGCATTCAGCAATAAAATACTAGAAGGCTACGTGACCGGCAAGGTCACCACTACTGTCAAACTTATGGCCCCACACGGCCAACATACAAGAAGCAAGAGTACTAATAGCTAACAACTGCACGGCCTCACACGACCGGCTCAACTGACCACAGGGAAATATACAGACTGCAAGCCTCTAGGAATAGTAATAGAACTGATCGGGACAGGGCCCCGACCTACCCATAATATACAACAAAAGGAACTGAGCTACACCTCTGAAATTCAGCCTCCGGAGGACAGGAGCTGAATACTCAACCGCTGACAGGGAGTCACGTAGAGTCGCCTGCTCGTCTATGAGTACCTGCAGGAAAGTAATGCAGCGCCCCACCGGGCGTCAGTACCGCTGGTACTGAGTATGTAAAGCAATAACTGAAAGAAACATCTGAACACAATAATAGAACTGAGGAAACTGAAATAGAAAGAATAGCTTAACTGTCTGATAATGTAAGTCATACCTTCTCGTTTACACTGGGAAGAAATAGAAGTCATACCTAGAGATATATCCCTCTACTGCTGATCTACTCGTATCTAACATAGCATGGCATAACATGAAATAACATAACACAGCACACACAAACCTTACCCGGCCCCCATAAGCCGGGAGGTACAACCAACACAGAATCTATACCCCTACCCCGGTCATCCCATCTCCTACACTGGCTGTAAGCATCCTGCCGGTCCCCTGGGTATGCACTTGGGCTCGCTGAGCCCTTGACTATAACTGTACCTGAGTCCGAAGGACTCCTGAATCAACACCCCGGGCGTACCCGCTCGACGGGGGTGTATAAGGGCCGACCAAGGCACAATATGGGGAAACTGGTATCCCATCTTCGTCCCCTTGCGGGACGGCATATCACTCCATAGAGTGACGTATCCTCATCCTCTGGCAGACGAGTCGATACAGCTATTAACCCTGGGGCAGTCAGGGATGCTGGGTAATCCAACCCCAAACAATACAACGGTCTCAACTAGTAATGCTGTCTGTGTATCTCACATGCTGAGGCTAATAGGGGTAAAGTATCATATATATTACATGCTGAGCTAATGATAGTGATCTGTACGTATTTAATACGTGCTGAGGCAGGTAAAGATGTATAAATATGAATGTAGTCTCCTGCCGGACTGTACTGGGCAAATGCTATATAAGATAATGTTTCTGCTGAAAACTCTGCTGTTTACTAAGTTTCTGTATACACTATATGCTGGACTAGTGATAGAAATATGTACATACTTAATACATGCTGAGGCTGGAAGTACTATATATGTATGTACCAATATAGTCTTTCTGCTGAACTATGCGGTATACTGATTTTCTATAGTAACCTGATTTACTATTCCTGGCATGCTTTCTAAACGTCATTTTAGTCTGCTATTCTGTTTCTGAAATGCTTTATGGATACTGTATTACTTCACGGGGTTTCGACTGAACACAACAATATCTTAACATGGCATATCACATCACATACTGAGTATACTGGGCAATCTCTAACACTTGCGTTAGAATCTATATCATACTGATAGGTTTCATACACATTACAACCCAATGTTTCTCACATCGTACCGATATTCATAATAACGCAATACTCGACTTCTGAACATTCTACTGGTCTGTAATTTATTACACTATACTGATATCACTTAACTTGCCGAAGGAAACTAACTTTACATACCTTATTCGTGAGCTATTCGTCTGTCGGACGAGGCTCGGCCGATACTTCAACTGTTTTCTCCCAACTGCATTCATAAATATGTCAATCAATACTAAATACAACTTTGTTTCAAAAGGCAACGTCACTTTCGATATAGTTTATAGCCTAAACTTAGGCTTATCGAAAGACGGCCAGAAACTTGCTATTTTTCAGAGGTCCAAAAGGGAGAAATATTCACTTCACAGCTAGGAACGCATAGACACTAATTTAGAGCAATTCCACTTACCTTAGCTCGGTGGCTCAACGATTCGTCGGCCGTATTTTACGAAACTGAATCTGTAGGAATGCTCTCTGCTGCTAAATACCTCGGTATCCGGGATTAATTTGAGTTTGGGCAGCGTTTGGCAGCGTAATCGGATGAAAATTATATAATTTCCTTCGTTCTTACCTTCTCACTGCCGCTTTGCTCTGTTCTCTGGAAATTTATATGTGATTAAATGATTTAACACCAAAGTGGCCTTTATATACTTGGGCCTGGACAAGGGCAACGTGTCACGGAGCCATCATGGAGGCCTCACCTCCGTGACACTCTGCCATCGCGGAGGGGCTCTGCCTCGGCTCCTCCCGCGATGGTTTGACGGGTTTCTCGTCCGATCTTTTTTCCGGGCCTTTCTACAGCACATATGGCCTTCAAATATGCTTAACCAACGTGCGAATAGGTCGTCTAGGTGCCGGGAATTCTATGGGGTATGACATTCTCCCCCCCTTAAGAACATTCGTCCTCGAATGTACACTGTTATCTGGAGGATTACTTACTTACTTTCTGGAAAAAAAAAATTTGGCAGAGTTTCCCCTGTAATATGGACTATAGCAAAAACCTGAAATGCAGAAAAGTCCAACACAGGCACTGCACATAATATTCTAGGATCCACTGGATAATTAAATATCAATCTGTCTCACTTATACATACAGGACCATAAGATACTACATAGCAATAATACGGACATACCTGTCGCTTAAATGGGTGAGGATATCTGGTCCTCATATCTGCGAATCTGTTTGTCTAGGCTAGCTACTAGAACCTCTTTGCAGGCCAGCTTTTTCGTAACCTGAATATTCTGGACTGGGACTACTCTGGACGGGTCTCCTATGCATTTCCTCAGCATAGTTACATAGAAGACCGGATGAATGGATTCTAATTCTGGAGGCAAATTCGATTAATGGTAAATGCTCATTTTTGGCTATTACTGAAATCTAGCACACACGCTCGCAACATGTCTTCGAGCGTCTGAATTGTGCGCTCAGCCTGCTCATCTGTCTGAGGATAGAACGCTGCGCTTAAATTAATCTGCGCTCCCAAACTCTTCTGAAATGACTGCCAGAATCTAGCTGTGAAGTGTGCTCCTCTGTCTGAAATAATGGCTACTGGTATTTCATGTAATCTGACTATCTTTCTGATATGCAACTCAGCATAATCTTCGGCCGAGAAAGTAGTCCTTACTGGCAAGAATGAGCTGATTTTTTGTCAATCTGTCACTTATCACTCATATAGAGCCATGTCTGTGTTTAGTACGGGGAAATCTTGCTACAAAATTCATATTCACCGCTTCTCATTTCCAAAGAGGCACAGCTATGTTCTAAATTAACCTGCCTGGTTTCTGATATTCTGCCTTCAACTGTTGGCAGTTAGGACACTGGACTACCAGTAGTTCTTTTTAATGTCATGGTACTTCTTTGTCGTATCGGGATGAAGAGAATAGCGGGCGCAATGCGCCTCGCTCATAAACTGTTGGTGATGCCCCAAAATATCTGGAGCGCAATGCGGTCTTTATATCACCACACTTCATCTCCGGTTATTTGAAAATATGTCATCTCTCCTTACTGAATCTTATGTTTAAATTGAACCTGGCTAGAGTTTCTATACTGCCGTTCCTTTACTTCCACCACTAACAATAACGCTGCGGCATTCTGTATTATAGTTCTGTTATCCTTTATTTCTGCTATGTGACTGGCTAACTAGCTAACTGGTGTAATCCTCGAGTCTATCCTCGCTGTTCAGGCAGTTCAGGCTAAGGGCATCTGCCACCACATTAACCCTTCCTGGGTGATACAAAATCTTCCCTTTCTAAAGCATAAACTACTGCCGCTAACTCCAGATCAGGGGGTAAGGTAATTCTTTTCATGTTTCTTCAACTGCCTGAAAGCACAAACTATTACTTCACCATGCTGCATCAACCCTATGTATCTCCTGGAGATACTAACACTGGAGCTGATGTTAACCTGGCTTTTAACTCTTGGAAGTTCTACTCACACACCTCAGTCTACTGAAACTTTGCTGCCTTCTGTGTCGATCTAATCAGAGGTGCTGCTAAGGTGGAAAATCCTTCCACAAACGTTTTGCAGTACCCGGCTAACCGCAGGGACTGCGTACTTCGATCGGAGTGGTAGGTCTAGACTATGTCTTCACTACTTTAATTTTCTGCGTATATATCTGTACACCAGCCTCCGACACAATGTGACCAAAAAGACTACTAAACTCAACCAAAATTCACATTTACAAAATTTGACATATAACTGACGGTCATACTGGTTTATCATGCCGGAGAATCTGACAAGTAGTCTACCGGTATAACTAGAGCTTATCTGGCCTTCTGGCCGCATGCTAAGGCCACTTGTTGCTAAGGTAACCTTGAATGACTATCTGCACACCGTGTGCCCATATCTGATCAGGGGGTCCTGATACTGTTCATGACCTCTAATGATCTGGCTACATAACCCTACATAACTGAATAGTCGGGTTGAATGACCCGAACGTGGCAGTAGTCTAATAATGCTCTAACTGTACTACTTGAGTGCTTATAGTTCGTGCATAACCGCAACCTCGTGGGCATCCAATTGCTCTGTTATTTTACTTGAACCACTGTAAGGCTGGACTTAATCAACTTACTCCCAGGCGATCAATCTCTGGATCATCACGGGGAGTCTACTGATCCCCTGGTCTTAATAAACACTGTGCTAGCAGGGTACTATCAATTTCTTATGCCTTGTGTGTATCCACTTGGATTTATACTACTATTCTGGGGGATTCTCAGTCTTATGAGCTATTCTATAAATACTGGCCTTCTACTGGGGCTCTGTATCTAAATATCTTACGAACACCAGCTGAAATACTAATCTGTCGCTGACTACTGATGTGGACCCTTGCTTGGGGTACCCACATGTATTTTGACTGGGACGGCCGGCTGACTTATGGGGTGTTCTACATAACAACTGCTAGGTTGACTAAGGCCGACTGTCGCCCACAAGGCTGGGAAAACGACGTACGACCACTTAACATGCTAGAACAATTCTGATATTGCTAATCTCTGAAATTTGCCTATTCGGCCTCTAATCCTGGTTCTGGCACACGCACTATTGTTACCAATCTTCAGGGATGCCTCCCTGCTAACGCAGGCGCCAGCTGGTCGGTAGACTGTCTAACTGCGCCCTTATCATCTAGCCATCTGCTTTAGGCCATTAACTCTGGTAAACTCCTAGAGCCTGGATCTGACAACAACACATAAGTCTTTTAATCTAATAACTGAGAACTGAGATAGTTTAAGTTTCTATGACTTCATACGTAACTCACACTTAATCCGCCCTTTCCCTCCTTCTTTTCTTTCTTTCTTCCCCCTCTTTCTTCTCTTTTTGGTCCCCCAATACAATTTGTATAGGCTTTTTATTACTAATCAGCATCTGTGATTGTAGCCCTTATAGGCAGCCACTCACAACCTATCTATTATCTATATATCTATATATCGCTGGCTACGTACAATATGTACTAATTCCTGCGGTAATTCATAACCTCCGACATGTTCTGCTGAGTCTCACATCGTACATGATACATTTCTTCTACAGCCTAATAATATCTCCTGCCCTGACTTATCATTTCATTGTATTGTCACCCCATTCTGAAAGTAACAAACATAAACATTCTAGTTATTATCTGCTGTTTAAAATCCCGCCACTCTTGCGATGTGGGGGTCGACGTTCGAATCCTGTAGCCTTACTAGGCATATATTGAGAGCCCATAACTGTCTGCTGGGCCTCATCTCTAGGCTACACTGGATTAGAATTGCTGTATCGGTAACTTCTTAACCTTTCCATAGCGGACATACTGCGGTATTCTGAACCGCAATCTTACTGTCAGCGCAAAGCTTAATCCTTAATACGATACTTTATCAATCCGGGGTAGTTCTAATTTCCCCACAAGATCTGACATTCCTGCTTCTTCCTCTCACCTTGCTTAGACTGAACTCTGGGGTTCAAGGTACCTGCCTTTCATTGCTAATGATATTACTGATCAAGCCTCGGCCTATACTTCTTCTGGTGTATATGGCGGACTTGGCCTTTTTCTGACTCAAACTTGACTATTATTAGGCATTTATCACTAGCAGGTCTGTTACCCCTACTTCGGGTAAGCTAACAGTCTTACTTTCTTTACTGGCTTGTTATCATAAGGGTCTGCACAACTTACGTAATCATAAGGGCTCTCTATATTTTCTACTACTTACTAGGATCAATCAACCCATCTTTACTTACTGCATGATTCGGCAACCCCCTCTCAAGTCTGATGCTCCTTTTCTATACTGGTATCGAACTTAAGAGGTAGGAATAACCCTTTTCTTATTACAACAATAAAAGCATTCGACTGTACCATATCCAAAAAGATGTATTTGGGATTCCTGCTTTTTTTTTTCTTGTACCTACCTGGTGGTCTGACCTTATCTGTAATCATAATCAGATCTTATATAACTAATAAGTAAATCAACTCATATGTACATTATACTGCTGACTTCCTATTCTGACGTTATCAATGTATACTGGGAATAATGCCAATAAAGGTATCACGCTGGGAGGTCTCTGATACCTCCTCCTACTGCTGTAGTTATCATATAACTGACTGATGCCCTCTTCCGTTGCTATTTCTGATCTTCTGCCTATGATAGGGTAATGCTGATCTGCCTTTGTATCTGTAATCAAAGAATACCGGTAAGTTCTCAGGGACTCAACCCTATACTGTACCGCTCTAAAGCATGACTGACTGAGAAAGAAGGGTAACCATCATATCATGCCTCGCAGCCTCCTGCCTATAGTATGTGGTGCACAACACATCCATAGACAAGACTCTACTTAGCACGGCTTGCAAACTCCCTGGGACACGACCTGCTCTGATACCAAGTTTGTCACGCCCCGCCTTGGGGGGTATGACTGGCACCTGGTGCCCTACTAGGACCTGAACTACTGGACTGCTAAGCCTAGGCACATCTGGTGTCTGGCTGGCTCTAATTCACATTTCTGGAAACAAAGGGCTATATAACGGCTGTAAACACAGCCCCCGGCCCATTGGCCTATAGCCTCCTGTACCTGTAATAACAGCTGACCAGAACAAGCAACTATAGGGAAGTCTATGCGGGCCGACAAGGCCACCATGCTGTCTAGTTATCTGCATTCAGCAATAAAATACTAGAAGGCTACGTGACCGGCAAGGTCACCACTACTGTCAAACTTATGGCCCCACACGGCCAACATACAAGAAGCAAGAGTACTAATAGCTAACAACTGCACGGCCTCACACGACCGGCTCAACTGACCACAGGGAAATATACAGACTGCAAGCCTCTAGGAATAGTAATAGAACTGATCGGGACAGGGCCCCGACCTACCCATAATATACAACAAAAGGAACTGAGCTACACCTCTGAAATTCAGCCTCCGGAGGACAGGAGCTGAATACTCAACCGCTGACAGGGAGTCACGTAGAGTCGTCTGCTCGTCTATGAGTACCTGCAGGAAAGTAATGCAGCGCCCCACTGGGCGTCAGTACCGCTGGTACTGAGTATGTAAAGCAATAACTGAAAGAAACATCTGAACACAATAATAGAACTGAGGAAACTGAAATAGAAAGAATAGCTTAACTGTCTGATAATGTAAGTCATACCTTCTCGTTTACACTGGGAAGAAATAGAAGTCATACCTGGAGATATATCCCTCTACTGCTGATCTACTCGTATCTAACATAGCATGGCATAACATGAAATAACATAACACAACACACACAAACCTTACCCGGCCCCCATAAGCCGGGAGGTACAACCAGCACAGAATCTATACCCCTACCCCGGTCATCCCATCTCCTACACTGGCTGTAAGCATCCTGCCGGTCCCCTGGGTATGCACTTGGGCTCGCTGAGCCCCTGACTATAACTGTACCTGAGTCCGAAGGACTCCTGAATCAACACCCCGGGCGTACCCGCTCGACGGGGGTGTATAAGGGCCGACCAAGGCACAATATGGGAAAACTGGTATCCCATCTTCGTCCCCTTGCGGGACGGCATATCACTCCGTAGAGTGACGTATCCTCATCCTCTGGCGGACGAGTCGATACAGCTATTAACCCTGGGGCAGTCAGGGATGCTGGGTAATCCAACCCCAAACAATACAACGGTCTCAACTAGTAATGCTGTCTGTGTATCTCACATGCTGAGGCTAATAGGGGTAAAGTATCATACATATTACATGCTGAGCTAATGATAGTGATCTGTACGTATTTAATACGTGCTGAGGCAGGTAAAGATGTATAAATATGAATGTAGTCTCCTGCCGGACTGTACTGGGCAAATGCTATATAAGATAATGTTTCTGCTGAAAACTCTGCTGTTTACTAAGTTTCTGTATACACTATATGCTGGACTAGTGATAGAAATATGTACATACTTAATACATGCTGAGGCTGGAAGTACTATATATGTATGTACCAATATAGTCTTTCTGCTGAACTATGCGGTATACTGATTTTCTATAGTAACCTGATTTACTATTCCTGGCATGCTTTCTAAACGTCATTTTAGTCTGCTATTCTGTTTCTGAAATGCTTTACGGATACTGTACTACTTCACGGAGTTTCGACTGAACACAACAATATCTTAACATGGCATATCACATCACATACTGAGTATACTGGGCAATCTCTAACACTTGCGTTAGAATCTATATCATACTGATAGGTTTCATACACATTACAACCCAATGTTTCTCACATCGTACCGATATTCATAATAACGCAATACTCGACTTCTGAACATTCTACTGGTCTGTAATTTATTACACTATACTGATATCACTTAACTTGCCGAAGGAAACTAACTTTACATACCTTATTCGTGAGCTATTCGTCTGTCGGACGAGGCTCGGCCGATACTTCAACTGTTTTCTCCCAACTGCATTCATAAATATGTCAATCAATACTAAATACAACTTTGTTTCAAAAGGCAACGTCACTTTCGATATAGTTTATAGCCTAAACTTAGGCTTATCGAAAGACGGCCAGAAACTCACTATTTTTCAGAGGTCCAAAAGGGAGAAATATTCACTTCACATCTAGGAACGCATAGACACTAATTTAGAGCAATTCCACTTACCTTAGCTCGGTGGCTCGACGATTCGTCGGCCGTATTTTACGAAACTGAATCCGTAGGAATGCTCTCTGCTGCTAAATACCTCGGTATCCGGGATTAATTTGAGTTTGGGCAGCGTTTGGCAGCGTAATCGGATGAAAATTATATAATTTCCTTCGTTCTTACCTTCTCACTGCCGCTTTGCTCTGTTCTCTGGAAATTTATATGTGATTAAATGATTTAACACCAAAGTGGCCTTTATATACTTGGGTCTGGACAAGGGCAACGTGTCACGGAGCCATCACGGAGGCCTCACCTCCGTGACACGCTGCCATCGCGGAGGGGCTCTGCCTCGGCTCCTCCCGCGATGGTTCGACGGGTTTCTCGTCCGATCTTTTTCCCGGGCCTTTCTACAACACGTATGGCCTTCAAATGTGCTTAACCAACGTGCGAATAGGTCGTCTAGGTGCCGGAAATTCTACGGGGTATGACAGAATGGCTGTCACATAGGAGAGATCTTACCACAATCTTCACTACGTGGTCTCCGTTAAGACGTTAATGATATTTAGAATCAAATAATATTTACTAAAATAGAGTCATATAAGGTAGCTTATTAGCTCCAACTAAGAATATTCGAATAAATATTTATGTATAGACTATTCAAAATCAATTCAAAAAGGAAAACAGTAATACTTTACCAAGAATATTTAAATATTCACTGCAGTGAGATTTGAATCTGTCATATGACAAATCTCTTTCTACAGTGAAATAACTCAAACCAATGATAGGAAATATAAGTGACTACAAAGCTTATCTGTTCACATGAAGTTTAAAGGACCTAATAATATCAATAGGACAAGAATCACTTAAAATTAAACAAAATCATATAGTAAGGATATTGAGTTATCGTATTTAATTAAGTATGAAGACTATCCTAATATATACCAAGTAAAATGGAAGTTTTTCTAAGATTTATCAAGTAAGGTATGAGGAATCATAAACTGATTGAGTATATGAGCCAAATAAATGACAGAGAATCTCATCTAGAGGGTCATAAGCAAACTCAGCATGAGGTTTTATTGAAATAAATATTTAAGGCATATAACTCCATTAATTCGACTGCTTTCACCAGAAACATTAACAAGACTATAATCGGATTTTTTTCTTTAAAAGAAAATTCTGTGACATTTAGGCTGCTTTCATTTAAAAGTTAAAAAATAAAAATAATAGAAAAGAAGTAATATTTGTAATAACATGAGCGACCAGTTAACCTAAATAAATTATGTGCATATGAGAACACGAATAGTATTAGATCTAAATATGCATTCATAAGAGAAAGAAATTTAAAACTGCAAATTAAGAGGCAAAAAGGGAGGGTAATAGTGGTGGCACTGTTTACGTGCGGCTGCCGTATTTTCGGTTCAGATTAAGGGGTTACAAGAACAAAGTTCATGAACAAGCATACTAATCAACCATGCATGATTAAATAATTAACAGATACTTATCATATATATATAAATGAAACAAAAGGCAGAACAATATATATTATTTATATATATATTATTATATATTATTATATAAATGAAACAAAAAAGGATAACAGTATATATTACTTTTATATATATATTATTATATATTATGATATATAAATGAAACATAGAGGAAAAGCAATATACTATATATATATATATATATATATATATATATATATATATATATATATATATATATATTATTCTATATATACATTATATATTATTATTTACAAATGAGACAGAAAAGAAAAGAAAAAAAACAGCATATATATATATATATATATATATATATATATATATTATTATTTATATATACTTACTATATATTTATTATATACATAAATAAAATAAAGGAGAAGAAGAAAAATAAATAAACAAAATAAAAATAAAGAAAAAATAAAAATTTATGGACAGATCCTCGCAGATCTGTCCGGATCCATCGGCTAGGAGGTGATCGTAGAGGCGGGGGGTTGGTTTCGGGGTTGTGTGTGGAGGTGTTGCGTGATTCACCGGTGGAAAGAAAGAAGAGGGGGGTGCTGCTGCTTGTGCGGCGACTGGAGAGAAGGGAGGTTGGAGAGGATTTTCGCCGGTGATTGTTGGTGACTGGAGACGAAGGGAAGAGTTGAGTGAGGGTGGTCCGGTGATGTTGCTGTTGTTTCGGTGGGTCTGGTGGTCGGCGAGGTGGAAGGTGTGCTGCGGCTGGCCTGTTGGTGTTGGTTCGGAGGGAGAGGGAGACGGGAAGGATGATGAAGGAGAAAATAGTGGCGGGGTCACGAGGTGGGATGGAGACGACTGGGCGGCAGTAGTTTGTGATGGAGAGGGAGGTCTGCGGGCAGAGGGAGGTTGTTTTGGTGGTGGTGACGGTGATGGAAGGGAGATGACGGAGGCGCAAGTGTCGTTTTCGCCGGTGGTGGCGTGTGACGCCGGTGTTTTGGTCGAGAGAGGAGAGGAGGAAGGGGATCCGGCGATCGGAGCGAGGAAGAAAGAGGAGAGGGATCCGGCGGCTAGGGTAGTGGAGAGGAAGAAGAATGAAAAGTGTTTTGGATTTTTTTTTTTTTTGGGGGTGGGGTGGGGGGGTAAGTAGTTAAATAAGGAAATATGTTAGGAATTAATTAGAGTCGTCTGATTAGAATTGATGAACGACTGGGATTAAATTCTAAGATAGATGGGTCGGGTCGCGGGTTAATTGGGTCATTTGGATGGGTTATTGGGTTAGGAATTAATTTAGGCTGAAATTGAATTTAAATAATAGCCAAAATTGATCAAAAGTGGCTAAAATTGACATAAATTGAATATAAAGTGGCCAAATTTGAAATAAATTGGGTGAAATTGAATAGAAAATGGCTATAATTTAAATACATTGAATGAAATTGGATTTAGCTACTATTAAATTAATAAATATACTAAATTTTTAGATAATTTAATAAATAATAAAATAGTTTAAATTATGGAAAATCATATAAATATTATTAATAAATAAAATCATAAATCTTGACATACTTATGTAAATATCATATAATTAAATTATTATATTTATGAATAATTTAATGACTAGAAAATACAATTAAGCTATCAAATATTATGAAAATCATATCATTAAGTTATCAAATATAATGAAAATCATATCATTAACATAAATAATTTATAAATTCGAGTAATATTATTAGTCAAATAAATTTGTAAAATATAATAAAATTAGGTAAATAGTTTATTAAGTAAAGAGTATATTTCAAAATAAGGGCGCATATTAATACTAAAATATATTATATAAGGCGTAATTATTTAATATCAAAACTTAAAATTAATATGAGTCATATATACGTAACTTGAAATAATTTTCACAATATTATGATAATAAATTATTTTATAAATATAAAAGTAAGTCGAATATTTGCACAAAATAAATAAGCAGCATATTAAGGCGTAGGGAGGTCAAAATTGGGTGTCAACAGTACTATTTTGCTATACTAGAACTACTAGCTTGCCGAAAGAAACTGGCTTTACATACCTCAACTGCCGACTTTCTGATTAACCGGCGTAGCTCGGCTAGTATTCAGCTATTTCTCCCAACTGTATCATATTCACGAAAGAATAGAATTAATTCTACTATTATTTTGAAAAGAAACCATATTATGGCTATACCTACTGCCTATTCTTCGACTTATCGAAGAACGACCGAAAACTCGTTATTTCTCGAGGGTCTAGAAGGGAGAAATACTCACTTTAATGCTGGAAGTATATTAACACTAGTTTGGAGCAATTACACTTACCTTAGCTCGGCGTGACGACGATTCGCCGGCCGAATTTCGCGAAACTAACTCCGCAGGAATGCTCCCGACAGCTTTATACTTCACTACCCGAAGTTAATTCAAGTTTGGATTGCGTTTGACAGTGTAAACGGAAGGGAATTTAATCAAACCCTTTGTTCCCCTCTGTTTCTGTTCATTTACTGGAAATTATATGAAGGGAAAATGATTTAAAACGAAGTGGGAGCCTTATATACTTGGGGCCTTTAAGTCGCATTTGTCGAATGCGATTTATAAGTCGCATTTGTCGAATGCGATTTATAAGTCGCATTTGCCTTGCAACGCTCCGACTTGTCGCTTGTCCGGTCTCTCCCCGGGCCCTTTTCTCGCATGTATGACATTCTAAAACTCTTAACCAACATGCGAATAGGCCAACTAAGTGTCAAGAACTTACGAGGTGTAACAAAAAAGATACAACTCTTTAATATTTTCTTAGTTATGTAAAACTTTCTCCGTTTAAATAAGGGTCCAAAGATGACATATTTTAAAACAAAGGCAATATATGTGTATATTATCACATTTAGTTACGATTTATATCATGTTAATAATGGTTAATGTTTTTTTGGCTTTTCAGTGAGAGTACTATATTGTCTCATTGGATACGTAAATTTCTTTTGAAACTATATTTTTTTAAATTTATTATACTAAATTCTAGTCTTAATTTAGTGTACACAAGACATAAATTAAAGCAATCATATTTTTTTCTTTTCATCTTCTATGATCACATATTAGTTTTCTTTGAAAATTTTGTCAATACATATGATACTTTTATTTTTTAATCTATTATCTAAATGCTCAAATACAAAATGTAAAAAGCATATTACTTAAATCAAATGTTCAATTTAATATTTGAATTTAATGCTGGGGGAATATTGAAATATTCCCTCCATTTCAAAATAAGTGGTGTTTTAACTTTTTGATTTTGTATCAAGATAAGTGATATTTTATATAATAAAGAAGATGATGTTCGTCCAATTTTACCCTTATCTAAATGGAGAGGGTTTTATGTAATCAAGAAAATATTAAAGAGTTACAACTTTTTCAAGATATTTATTATGAATAAGTGGATAAAAATACATTTTTCTTTCTAGGAATGAGTATTTTCTGAAAGAACCAATTATTTTGAAATGGAGGGAATAATACGCAATGAAACATGTAATTCTTTTTAGTTAGTTGAATTTAACATATTATAAATTATTACTTAATTTGATAAATTAGAAAAAAAAAACTTATTAAGAAGTATAAACAAAGAATCCTATTATGATTCTTTATATGCATAAATTAAAAAAAAGAATGAAATAATTTTATTTTAAAATAGATAAAATTAACTTGCAATGTTGGGCCCAGTAAATGGGCCCTTCACTATCTAGTTTCTATTATACAGAAAGATGAAGATTTGGGAGATCAAGGATATAATTATCTTTTTATTTCATTCTAGAATTCTAGAGATGAACCAAGGACATTTTTGTCTCTTAATTTCGTTCTAGAATTTTTAAAGATGAAGAGTTGATAGATTAGCATTATATTTATCTTTTAACTCTATATTTATATCTTTATGGGCATAATTGTCTTTTCATCTCATTCTAGAATTTTAAAGATGAACCAAGGACATTTTTATCCTTTTTATTTTATTCTAGAATTTTAGAAAGATGAAGAATTGATGGATCAAGGTTACATTTGTCTTTTCACTCGATATTTATATCTTTATATATTTTTATATTTTTTTAATTTGTGTAGTTGGCGTATAAATTTCTAACACATGGTTAAATATCTATCACAATTTTATTTTCCAACCTTTATTTATTTATTTTGTTAAATATTTTTTAAATATATTTAAATTAATCAGTCTTCTAGAAGATTGTTCTTTTTCCACCCTCCATATATTTCTCAATATATATATATATATATATATATATATATATATATATATATATATATTGTATGTATGTCCAGGTTCAACCCCACCATAACTTTTCAACATTCATCTTCTACCGGTTAAGTTTCAGTTTCTTCTATTCTTCTTCTTCATCAATTTTTTTAATTAAATTTATATTAAAATAAATTATTCATTTTAAAATATTTAATGCGTGTGTGTATATAATTTTTACGTAAAGTATAAAATTTTAATAAATATTATAAGTGGAAGAGAATTCTGAAATATCAATAAGATCTTTAAAAAATTAAAATATAAAAATATAATAAAAAAATAATACTATCTCTATTTCAATTTATTTGTCATGCTTTTTTTTTTGTCCTTTTAAAAGACAACTCTTTTCTATTTTGACTTTCAATATGTCATGTTTAAGATCGCAAGATTAAAAAGAATTTTAGTGCATTTTACATATTCTTAATTTAATTTAAGACCAGAAGATCCAAAAATCTTTTTTACTTTATTAAACTTAGTGTCAAGTCAAAATCAGACACAAATAAAATTAAAATCATGTCTCTAATATATGAGCTCTCAGCACACAAAAACATGTTTATATTTTATATTTTTATTTTAAAATATTTATAAAGTGTGTAATTAACTATAAATCATAAAATATTATATATATAAAAAGATTTATTGGGCCGTGCATCACACGGGTTATATAATCTAGTTATATAGAAGAGTCATGATTTTATGACTAAGGGTATAATTGTAATTTCATATTTAATTCATAAATATTTCAAAAACATGAGTTAAAACTTAAAAATTGATATTCTTTCATAAAAAATTATAAAAATACTAAAATATTCTATTTCACTTGATTTTTTCATCTCTTCATTGTATGTATTGTATGATATATTTAATTTTTATCTTATTTTAACACCAATTATCTTTAAACATGTATAATTTCTAATCTAAGGTATAGAAGAGGCTTTTGCAACGACGAATGATAGTTTTGTAATTTTACAAAGCTCATTCCACGTGGCTTTTCTCATCGTTGTTCTAGAAGATCGATTCATTCATCTCTCAAGAATTTATCTTTTCTCTATCAAGGAGTGAAGGACTTCTTCACAGATCTTTGACATTGTTCTAGAGCTTCTTCGCAAGTCTTCAGAATAGTTCCTTTCTCTATCAAGGTTCGTCCTTTGACATAATCTTTTCTTTTGGTTGTTGCAATATTAGGTCAATCTTTTATCTCAAATTTTGCCCTAATCTTCTTTGGATTCTCTTTAGATTTTCCAATACGATTGATGTCATTATATTTTGACCCAATTTCACTGCAACGTTCTTCAATATTCATTTCCTTTCTTTTATTTCTGTTTTTCGTCCTTAATATGTTCCTTTTGCATGATCTTTATTTTTTTTTCAGGCTTTCAAAGACTACTCTTTCAGTTCTATTCATTTTCTCTGTCAGGTGTTCCAATTTCAGGTATGCTTTTTATTTTTTATTTTTTTTTCTTCATATTTTGCTCAAATTTCTTCCATTACTATTTCATGGGTGATGTCATTATTGTTCTGTCTAATCTCTCTCCAATTCATGGCTGGCGTGAAGATATTTTTCATTCTCATGTAACTGCAATTTCTTTTTGGTTATTATAGATTTATCCTTCAGAAAATAACACACAGTATGTTCACTTCTCTCGATATTCATCTCAATATTTCCGTTATAATTTTTATTATTATTTTTATTTTGGCGACCATTTATGTCGGAAAACATTGGGAAAGTTTACTTCTTGAACAAAAATCTTGATTTTAGTGCAGTCCTTTATTTTATTTAGTTTTTAAATTTCTTTTGATAAGTATTTGTTTATGCAACGGAATTAAGGTTGCTGAAAAGAGACCCCACAAATAGAATATTAGAGGAGGGTGAAAATCTAGATAAATTTCATAGAGGCAAGTCAAGATGTCATGCTAGCTCTTGTGCAATACTCTGTACTGATTTGTTGTGAGCCTCAACATCTTACTTTGTTCCCCTTTGCTTTGGTGGTTAATTTCTTTAGTTTTTTGGTATATGCATGTTAGTTCTCCTTTAAAGATTGTGTTTATGTTGTCTGGGATCACCCTCTCCGTGGTGATCATCCATGATGAAGATTATTTTGTCTGTAAGGGCTTTTCCTTTGGTATCTGTAATTTTCTTACCACTCAATTTTTTTTTGATGTGCATACAAAGTACAATAATATAGTCAAGAATATGTATGAAATATGGAAGGACTGTGAAATTTGTATTCTTTAGAGCATTTAGCAATGGAGTTTACTTAACCAATCACATGGAAGCAAAATTTGTATGCTTGAACATAATTTTGAAAATTTTCATCTCAAATTCTAACATTGTTACTTAAAAATGTCTCCAGGTCTCTATAATAATGGGGTTGTTTATATTACAAAATAAAGCAGTGGTAAATCTCTAAATCTTGTAATTGCAACTTCTGTAGCATTATAGTTTCCATACAATGTGCTTTGTTTGGCCTTGATCTGATGTAGAATAATTTATAATCGCTGGACCAGCGAAAAAGGGGAGCTGCTGATGGAGTTGCCATGACAGGAATGTCATTTTTTAAAGCTCTTGGCCCAGCTAGGGGAGGAGCACTGTGAGTTCACTCGTTTCCTAATTACTTATAAATTTCTACTTGATTAGAATTAAACAAACTTTTAGGAGAGTGTTTTTGACATATAATGCGATTTCTGTCCATAATGTTTTTGATATATATAATGCGACTTCTGTCCGTCCTTTCAGTTGACGGTATAATGATTTTTATGTAGTAAAGTTACAGAAAGTACTTTTGATTTTTCCCATTATCTCCCTTTTGTTTTGGTTTAAGGGGAGGAGCAGTGGACATTGGTTATAGGATTTGTGGGAATTTTATGTAAAGGTAGAATCTTTATGTTAATTTTCCAAGTGGGTATGACTAATTGTACAGGAAAGAATAAAACTACAGATGAATTCGGTATCTTTAGAGCCTATAGTGATCTTTCAAATTGTTTACATTGTTTAAGTAGCGACTGGTACAAGTTAAGACGATTTTACCAAAATTCATCTAAGCTACATTGATTGTGAGGCATCGCTTTTCAGGTTAGTATGTACTTTGAGTAATTGTTGAAATTATGCAGCCGTCCAATATTTTAAGCATGATATAGCATTTCAACTGTTTCTGGCTATAGAAGGAAGAGGAAAGGAAATATTAGTGCCTGTAGGAAAATTTTCAACTTGGTGTCATTAGGTTGTTATTTCTCTTCTATCCAAGTATACCTTGCAATCAAGTTTTGGTTGGACTGTGTGTTTGGTTTGATTTCCTGGACGTGCTGTTTAATTTGAATCTTTCTTATTTGTATTCCTCGCAATTCTTACCAAGCCTATTCTATCTTTATAGACTGGGAACTCTGAAAACTGATGTCCAGCTCAACATCATAATCCAGTTTCTTGTTTGGCATAACTTATTACTGTGTGTTTGGATTGATCTTTTGGGCATGCTATTTAATTTGAATTTTTCTCATTTATGTATTCCTTTTAACTCTTCAACAAGACTATTCTACCTTTATAGACGGGGAACTCATAATTATGCTAGCCGGTTTAACATCATAATTTTTTTTCCATATATGTTTTTAAATTTGGGGCAGCGGAAGGGATTACAAGGTGGGAATCGAAACCTCACCAACAAGGTGAAAGTTTATGTAGCCAATTAACTGAGCTACTCAAATTCTCCATTTAACATTATAATCCATTTTCTTGTTTGGCGTATCTTTTTACTTGCAATGAATTGAATTCCAAGAGTGTGTTGGTTGAGCATGAAAATGTGATAGTTAAACAAAAAGGGAAAGAAAACCCTCTATATTGAGATATTTAATCAGCTACCTTTGTTCTCTCTCTCATTGGAAAAGGATTTGTTGGTAAAGTAACGTCTTTTTAGATGTGTTTTAAGATAATTGTCAATAGGGAAGGTCAGTAAGATCTTAAAAATGTCAAATTCCTATAATTATGGAGTATGGACATTAGGAAGGAGATTATTTTTATTTTCCTAACGATAATTTATTTGATGAACTACAATCAGACCTCTCTATAACAACCACTCAGTATAACATTATCTCACTATAACAACCAATTTTCTTTAGAATCAATTTTTTTTCCTTATATTTTACCTCTTTTTAACAGTTTTTTTTTGCTATAACAACGACAACCATCAATATAACAATACATTCTTTGTAAAATTACTTCACTATAATAGCCTTACTCAAGTATTAATTGCTTTTACTATTTCCCACTTTTGTTGCTTGTCATTTATTTTCATAATAAAAAAGCACCAGTACTGATTTACTGTCCTAAAGTGACATATAGAAATAGCAGACAAAAACATGGTGAACTTTAATTTGTTACTTGAATGTACTTTAAGTTTAATTTTTTTCAAGATTTATGAGATTGTACATGAAATAGAAAGAGGAAACATGTTAAGGCTCTCGATGTATATAAATCAATAGACAAAACTGTTCTTTCAATAAACTAAATCATGAGCCTAATTTTCCATTGGAGACATTTTATCAGTTACCTTTGTTTTTCTTTGACTAGAGGTCTGTACCTACATTTTTTGCAATGAAGCAGAGTTGACATTTTTTCTTGATTTGTACAGCTTTTCTTGGGCACAAAAAAGGCTTGACGCATCCATTAGCAACTCCATAATAACTATCTGTTTGTGATGTCACTCTCCAATAACTAGATAATTAAGTATTCCTTCTAACTTGCACTTTATATCTCTTCCTTATTTATATTTCATGAAACCAAATGCATGTAATCATTACGATTAATGGTCTATTGAGTTCTTTTTCTCTCAATGTAGTTGCATTGCTTTTGCTAATTTATATGAGCTTAAGGAAAAAAAAGATATAGAGTGAGTTTTTCTCTTTCCTTTTTTCCGTTTCTAATTAAGAATATGGCTATTAATTGAACAACCCGAATAATCCTTAATGACTTCTGTTTGGTAGAAAGGCTAATGGTCTAAATTTATTTATTCTCTGAGTTATTAGTTTTTTTCATTAGACTTGATATCATGTAGAAGTGTATATTAGTGGACTTACTGGCGATTTCTATTTATTCACTGAAATTTTATTTTGTAAGAGGGATGACTTTCACCTCAAGATGTAATACTCCGAATGACTATTCACAAGTAATAGTTGTGAAAATGAAATTAAGCTTACACATTGTTTATGATGTTCACCAATTTCTGTTAATTGAATATACACATTAGAGATGCATTTATAAATATCGTTTTAAGAGAATCTCTGTAAAATCCTTAAGTTTCTTTACCTGTTTTCAATGAAATTTATTTGTAACTAAAATCACTTAAACTTGACCAAATCTTTTATTTGAGCTTATCTAATCTAATTTGGATGATATCTCAACTCTCATAATAAAAAGAAAAAAATTTCACTTAATATCGGATCTTTAGTTGAACTTATCTAATCTAATTTGTATGGTATGTCAACTCTGAAAGTATGAAAAGAAAAAAAATTTAATATTGTGGTTCTTCGTTTTGAAAAAAACTTTTTTAATAACATGCCCTAACATTCTTATTACAGGCAGCCATCAAGAAGGAAATTAAGAAGTTTAGTTGTACTACAAACGTAAAGGTGGGTGTCAAACAAATAACTCTTTGTTAGAGTTTAGATTTGTACACTCCATGCCTTCCAACTTTTTGAACAAGTTTTAAGTTCTTTATTTTGTTGCATACACCGGAATAATATTTATGTTACTCTGTTGACAAGTGATTTTATCAATGTTTGGATAATATAATGTTCTTCTTTTTCCATCTTGCAACACAATGAGTTCTTCTATGGTTATATGTCTTATATGTGTTTTGATTTTGAATATCGCAAATGTTCTGGTTAAGGAGTATTTTTAATAATTTCCTTAATTATTGATAATTTGATTGACTGATAAGTTCGCCAAAGCAAAAAATGAGGTGAATATGAATGTTGCAGTTTATGACTCGGTACCGCACCCTTAAGAAGTTCTCTGAAATGAAATATTGTCGTTCTTTCTTTACAGAGTATAGACAAATGTTTCATCATACTTCTCTTTCTATGAGGCAGTCTGAAATTAGCTATGGCATACTATCTTCTGAAGGAACTATCACAGCTGTTGATAACAAGTACTTACTGCATCTTTAAATAAATCTCTCGTCAAGCACACTACTATCTCCTGAATTAAAAAGATTTCAGAAATGTGAAATGAAAATGATGATACATTACTATTTGAAAGTGAATATAATGAGGCAAGTTATCTTTTGATTTATAGTCTTTAGGTTTATCATACAACTCTGATTGATTCTTTATCTTCTTGATATATTCACATCTAATTTTCCTCAAGTTGAGGCTCTATCAGAAACAACCTCTTTACCTTTAAGGTAGGGTAAGGTCTGTGTATACACTATCCTCCCCCAACTCTATTTTGTATAGGTATGTTGTTGTTGATTTTTTTTAGCTCAGAAAGTCAACTTCGAATTCCCTTACTTCTCTATTTATGATGCAGTATGAGTATTTTTCTTTAATATTTGTTACGTTATTTTTATTGTATGAATATGGAAATACTCTCTATTGAATTAGAATATGCTTATGAATATTGATTTTGATTATGGTACAAGAACTTTATGTTCAGTTTTAATCACTGTGAAAATATCCAAGCAACATTTTCAACTTCTGTTAAGCTACTGCGACTGCTACTTTTCTTGTATATCCAGTTGGTGCTTTGTTTCTTTTCCTAACATCTTTGTATAATTTTAAGAATTTTGTTTTGTCTATAAAAATTAAAGAAACCTTAAAGAATTCCATTGTCTTTATAGATTTGTCTGCTTGAGGTCTCCATAAGTAGTTCTTTTCCAGTTCTCTCATCTGTGACAGATATGACTATCATGATCTACTCCTAAATAACCAAAATAATCCCATTCATTTTCTACCTCACCTGACATCGACATATAGGTTGGTTTATGACGAAACTATTCAGAAGGTTACTTGTAATGTTACTTTGCTTATCCAATATACATGACCATTTTTTTTTTCTTACAAGAAATGAATGTGACTTTTTATTTATGGGACACATTTATAACTCTATGGCTATGAAAATCTTATATAAATTTGATCTATATCTATACTGTTGCAATTATCCTGCCTTCATTAGCTCTTGAAGAAGGTTACCAACCACATATTATCTTCCTTCTCAGAAATATTTATGTGCAAATATACTTTTATATACACATGATATTTTTCACCATAAATTTTAAAATATAGCAATATATTCTTATCATATGAGTCAGACATATCTAAATATTCTATGTGCTAAAAGCTTCCTCCGTGATTGTGATTTTGAATTTTGTAATGTCAATGGAAGTAAATTTCTTAAAGCTATTTCCTTTAGGGCATTGAGTGAACTATGTTCCTTATAAATTGACATATAACCTGTAGTATGCTGTCTTCACTATTTTTTTTCCTTTGAGTGCTACTTTTTAAATTTTGTAACTTTTATTACTTCTCCTGAGAGATTATAGCTGGAGTATATAGTTCGTGCTGAGCTATAAACATTTTAATACATAAATTTAAAGATTGAATTAAATTTTCGGTTACCCTACTTAAATTAGTAGAATTATTTTGTTCTACAAGCTGAAAAGCCCGTTACAACTGTATGATTTTTCTTTGCAGTTAGTGACAACTGTATGTTCTTTACTCTGGTAAATGACATACCATTGTAAAATAAAAATGTTTGATATGTTACTATTTGAAACTGAATTTTAAGGCAAGTTATGTTTTGAATTTTAGTGTTTACGTTGCTTAGACATCTCTAATTGGTTTCTTTATCTTTTAAATATATTTTCAAAGTTATTTATTCAGAAACTGAATTTGAAGGGCTTGCCGAACACTTGCAAAATAAAAAATTGTGCTTGGTCATGTGTCAGTTGAGTTAGGTTAAGACCATAGCATAAGAAACTTAGGAATCCATACAATCTCCTAGAATAATGCTCTTGTATGTGTTTCTACTGAACTCCTCATGGACCATTTTTATATTTTCTAATGGATTTCTTATTTTATTGACTATGCCCATCAGGGAAATGATCTTTAAATTTCAAGCAAGATTGAACACAATTTTAATAAAGGATCAATTATGAAGCCACTGCCTTATCATCATATATTTTTTTAGTCCAGAGTAATATTTGTTCTTCATTCAATTGCATCTACTTCAAATGATGATCTTCATTTGTGCTATTCGAGTCAACTATACTCAGGTAAAATCAGTATTCTAGGATATGCCTTCTTCCATTTAGTAACTTAGCAAAATTCTATATTTAATTAATAGAATAAAATATAGCTTCCTTCAAATGACTGGTTTGATTATTTGCGGAAGGTTGGTCACATATCAGGATTATTAATTGTATCATTTAACCATGCTCGATGCTTTGTTGGTAAGCATTAATATTGTTCGAAGTTTATACTTGAAGCTTAAAAGCATTATAGTAACCATAATTTTCTCTTTTTTTCTTTTTGTCATAATCCAAAATAATTTATTTGTATGAGTTTGAGCTTACAGGGATATCAATAGTATTTCCACCTGTCATTGAATATCTACAACCACTTTGTATACTTTTAATTTCAACTTTTTCTTGGGTTAGTACTTTTATTTACTTAGCAATTCCTGTCTGCTTACACGTTTTATGTTCACATGGTTCTTGCACTGGATGCTATCCCGTCTATATAAGATGTTTCATGCCAAAAATATTTCAATTAGATTATGACTTTCTTACCCTGATATTTGCTGTGCAAAAAGCTTGGTATTTCTGCTGCGCAAGAGTAGTAAGTGACGTTTACTCAAAACAATATCATTCTCAATTTTGCTCTATGTCATTCCATCACATGTCATTATGTGCTGATTATTTTTATCATCCGGACGGTCTTCTTAAAGAATGCAAATTCTTGGGTTAAATAAGAATTTTTCGTAAATGGCATATTACAATACCTGTTATGAAGCTATATTTTGGCTTCATTGGATGATAGCTTGGTTTTGGTTCTAGCCAAGCAAAGGAGATACTGGATCATCCTTTATGTATACTGGAAACATAATATAAACACTATGGGTGGAGAGTTTATTACATAAGTTAAAAGTTATAGTATGTCGTATAATATTTCTGGCATTCTCAGCAGTTCCCCTCGTGAATATGTGGCTCAAGATTACTCCATCCATTGCTGCCTCTACTTTCCTAGATTTTGATATCCAATTGTACAGCAAGAGTAGCCACAGTGTTTTCTAGCTAACATGCATTCTTATGTACAGGCTAGGAGCATGACGTGGTCGGTATTAACAATTGAAGAGCATTTGAAAGATACATGTCTGCATTGCTGGGAGCTTGTGCAGTGGGAGAGATTAATTGTATTTCTGCGCTTTGAAGTTCATGTATCTTTTAAGTCTAACATCTTATAAAACGTATATGTGGTCGAATATTTCTATGTTGACAATTTAAATCTGATTTGATATTATTCGCACTGTCACCTAAGTACACCTGTATAAGGCAGGATAGCTGATGCCATGATCTTCAACTTTTACACTATATAATCTTATCATGCCATCGACATACATCGATTATTTCACATGCACATTTGTGTCAATTGCACTGGCATATAACTTTTAATACAATATTAATTAGCTTTACTTTTTTCCCATATACTACTTTTTTATTCTTATTGTTCTTTGCTGATATCCTTCATCAACAAATGACTGTGTAAAAGTATATATCAATTGAAAATGTTGAATGTTGGGCCCGTGCGATCCATCTAGTATTATATAGAAGAGTGAAGATAGAAGAGTGAAGATGTGGGATGATAAGGATATTATTGTTATTTCAATTAAAAATTTATATTGTTTATTTATGCTATAAGCTTCAAAATTGTTCATAAATTTTTAATGATAAAATAACTAAATCATTTTTTTTAAATGTCAATCATATTTCAAGCAGTATAATATCTCACGTGGACACCACAATTTTCATCACAACTTTTAAATGTTTTGTATCAGTCCTAATTAATTTTAATTATTCTATATCTATGGGGAGTATTTGCACGGTAAAAATACTCATTTTTATTCTCTTTTTTATGTGGTGAAATTTCAATTTATTTTACTCAAATAAAAATATCCATGAGCAAATAAAATTAAGTTTTTCTTTCCACATTTAATTAATATCAAATTAATTATTATAGTAAAATAACAAAAATAAAAATATATTAACAAATACCTAAAAAGACATTTATTTATTCACACTATTAAAAAATAATTTCAGGTTAAAAATTATCATAATTTTTAAAGATAATTTTAAAATTATAATTTAGTAAACCTTAAAAATTAATTTATAAGTGATGCATTTTGTTCTTATAATTTTTACCTGATTTCATTATAATTATTTTATAAATGAACATATGCTATATTAAGTAGAGAAGTCTATACTTTTCTTTTTTATTGAAAAAGATTTAGAATACATGTAATTTATATAAAATAATATTTAAAAAAATTGAGATCTAATTCATGGGATTACACGAGGTATATTGTAATATTCATAAGTTTATTATATTATTGCTAGTTAATGTTATTTTAAACAAGTTATATTAAAGTACAATTTTAATTATTTCACTGAATTATTATTATTTATATCACGTTAATTTTTTTAATGCCTTTATATTTTCTTTATTTGAATTAGTACATTGTCTCATTGTTTATGCAAATCCCTCGAAAACTTTCTTCGCTTACTGTGATAAATTATTCTCTTGGTATTGTTGTGTATTAAACATGAAGTAAAGCTATAGTTTCTTTTTTCTTTTTCATCTTCTATCATGTTATAAAGAATAATGTGATTCATTTTAATTTTTATTAAGTATGTGAATATTTTTTTGGTTAAACATATGAAAGACGAACTTATGTGTATACAAGATTAGTTTATAGATGGTTCATATGTTTTTTGTTTTGTCTAATCCTATAAAATTTGTTGATATAAAAAACTTATAGTTTTAACAATTTTTTTGTATAATTTTCAAATACAATGTGAAGAAAAAATTATTAAAATTTATGGTATATATTTTCAAATAAAATGTAAAAAAAATATTATTGAAAGTAATTATTTAATTTAGTGTATATGTTTGACATAATTTCTAAATGGGTATTAAAACATATAATCTTTTAATATTAATTATGGTAATTTAGACAGATTATAAATTATTCTTTAATTTTATAAAAATTGAAAAGATAATTTATTATAAATTGTGATCCTTAATATAATTCTTTATTATATATGTAGCTGAAAATATTAATAATTAATTTATTTTTTAAAAAAATATTAAACATCTACAAACGTAATTTAAAAAAAAATAAAATATTGTGTCAACACTAGTGCTTCTTATAAACCCCAACTTCTTATTGTTTTTGTCCGATGTGGTACAAGAAGCAAATGATTCTCTCTTCTCTATTAAATCAAAGATCTGAAAATATTCATTTCTTTTTGTATATATATTTTAAAGTTAACTCCACTAAATGCTCCTATAATATGATTTAGTCTTAAATATATCTTATATAAATTAAAATTTAAGACTTACCTAATTATATGCTATGAAAATCTCAGGTTTCCATCGCATGTGAGGTATATCCGTAATTAAATATATCAAAGTAAATAAATTAAAATTATTAAGTATTTTTTATTTATGAAATTAGAAAAAAGGATAAATATTATCGTTGAAAATCTTTATTTATGTCTTTAATCAAACAGAAGATTTTTTTCGAAAATATGTATTTTTTAAAACTCTTAAATAAGAAAATATTTGATATACTATATATGTTTTATCTTTCGAAACTCTTCAATAATGATGTTATTTTTATTTTTTAAAAAATATTTAAACCTCTTATAAAATAGAAATCCTGTAGAAATAAAATTTCAATTAACTAAATAAATTTAAGATAATTGTGAAGCGAAGAATAACAAAATAAACTAAAATACAAAAAGAAAATTTTATATTACAAAATACTATAAATAAATTTAAAGAATAACTTTATATCTTTAAAGTCTAAGAAATCTATTACCGTTGGTATATCTCATCAAGTCTTTTATGGTACGTACTAAATAAATATATTTTAATGTACTTAGAGACGAATATACCTCAAATAAGGTTTACGTGTAGGATTTCAAATAGTACTGAGGTTCCAGTGTTTGATTTTAAAAAACTTAAATATCACTTGAAATGTTTACAAATAAATATATTTATGTAAAATTTTATAACTAAATTAAATGAATTTAATTAATGAAAAAATAAAATAATATATAGTTAAGATATACAATGATTTTTTAAGTTTCTTTTGCCTAATATAAATTTATCTGTTGAAGAATCCACTTAAACTTCCCGTTAATATAAATGTTAACTAAATATTTTTCTCACTTATATAGGACAAAATTTTAAATACATGTAAAATTTAAATGAGTTGATAAATATGAAAGACATTGACATCAATAATTGAATTAACTAAATATGATGAGTTCATTAATATTTTTCAAACTTATTAATGCTTAAATAAAAATTCCTAGACATATGTTAGAATATTCCAATTACTAAATAATTATATAAAATTATAAAATTTCTACTTATGTACGATCAAACCTATAGAGTTCGTTTTTCTTTTTCGTCATTATATTTCATTTTCTTTTAGTATTTTCATTCGTGTTTTCACTTTAAATTGTATTATCAAACTCTAAAGTAAATTTCCAAGTAGTTATATCCTTAAGTAAATCCCCATGAAATAATTTCCAAGTAAATATGTATATACCAAACTCCAAAGGTAAATCCCCAATTATGTATATCTCCAAATAACTCCTCCTCAACCTATCTCCAAGTAAAATTGCATATATCTAAATTATAGATAAATTTTCAAATACCTATATTCTTAAGAAATTCCCCATGACATAATCCCCAAGTAAATCCGCATATATCTAAATCACACGTAAATTTCATATATATATATATATATATATATATATATATATATATTCTGAAGTAAATTCTCATCAAATAATCTCCAAGAAAATTCATATATATCAAATTCCCATGTAAATTTTCAAATATGTATATCACCAAGTAAATTTTCATAAAATAATCCCTAGGAATATCCCTGAATATGTTTTCATGCGGATTTTCCTTCAAATACTCAAAGAAATTTCTTTTTCAATTTCATTGTTGCAAGTACCTAGAGGTTACATGTGGAAATAATACATGTGAATATATTTTTCAAGAAAATTCGTGGATAATTTTTTGGCATATAATTCCAGCATGTTTACCTAAGGAATTTCCTAGAAAAACCTAATCCACATGTAAATATTATCAATCTCTTGATTTTTAAAGTTTTTGCAGGAAAATTCTCAGATATTTTCTGTGAAAAAAATTCTTAGGTAAAATCCCCAAGTAATTAGCACTTTTCTAGTGTTACGAAAGCTCATCTCAGAGTTGAGCCACTCATCTCATAAAAATGATGTATTCCTCAAAAATCACACAACCGTTCATCCGGAAGCTCACCTCAAACTTGAGCCACTCATCTCAAAAGAATGATGTATTCCTCAAAAATCATTCAATCGCTCGTCTATATGCTCACCTTGGATACAACCCTCTCATATTAGAATAATAGTGTATTATCCAATCATCATCATCATACCTTAGTATGCTCTCTATTCAGTCATCACACAAGACAACAATAACAGGTATACATTGGTTATCACAAGTACACAACAAAAGCATGAATTATATTCACAGACTTAAACAATTTCATAGCTTATTCAAATAGCATTGTTAAGTCACAAATCTCAATCACAAGTAAATATATACCACAACATGATTCAACCATTTATCAGTTCAATCATTCCTGCACGGTCATATAAGGACTTACAATTCAACAACAATATTCATCATGACTTCTCACACTAACATTACAAATTTTGTTTTAATGTGGACTTACTCGCGGCTATTTATTCGTCCTTATCATAATTATTATCTCATTAGAAATTCTCACAAACCATACAATAATTGTTTTTTTTCAAGCTCAACTTTGATTTTATAAATAATTAACTACAGTCTACACTAGTACTCACTCTTGCTTCCCTTTGAGTTCTCTCTTTTTTTTGGATAAATATATCTTTACTACCGATTATTCTTTAATTAAAACTACGATAGTGAAATTACTATCGAGAATATACAACTTCACTATCACCTACAAATAGGTCTTACCACCTCTCCTCTTCTTTAAACCTTAGTATAATTTTTTCAAGTTCTATAGTCAAGTTACCACATAGCAATCTGCCCTTTTATGTTAATCTCATTCAAATTATGATCTTTTACACACACACATACACACACACACATACGCACCCCCTTATCAATTGTATATGTGTATATATGATTCACTAATTAAAGTCTAACTCAAAGTAAATCATAACCTGCCTGGACGCCAAGATGCTACCATGAAATCGGTGGGATTTCGTTTCTTGCCCTAATCCGGAGTTCGTGATGGAGAATCAATAGGAAGGATGGTAAAGTCTTATTGTTTGGGAGCCATCCTTCTTAATTCTTGGGTGAAATGTCTTAATTTTACCCCAGGGTATTTTTTAGGAAGAAACCACCTTAAAATAGGAGTTGGGTCCTGAAATAAACTTAATTACAAAATTCTGGTTCGGGCCTTTTGCTATGACGATCCTTTCTTCACTGCAACGGTCTCGCTATAGCGATAAACTGTTAGCTATAACGGTTTCTCCTGCCTGAGCCTACTTTATTTTTAACTCTGTCCTACTCAATATTTACTTATCTTTATACTTTTATTCTAAAAATTAACATCTAAACCAATAAAATTTTTAGTTCTTACACCTGTGTTGCCAAGTTCCTGTAACAATCGAATGGGTCGTTACATCAGATTAAACAACCGTTCATTCTCAAATGGCCTTAGGGTGACGTAGTGATAGGAGTTTCAAAATTAATTTAAACGAAGTTATACCTACAGTTTCTTCCTTTATACCGTCTTACCCTACTCACTTGTTAATATTTTCGAGTTGAACAATATTCTCTTCTGACCATTCTAGCAAGGTTCTTGGAACGCCAAATGCGGTATTCAAGTACCATGCACGAATTCAAATTATTCTTTCCACAGTATCCCGATTTAAGAAGGAATTTCATTCACCAAGATTTTATTTCGATGATTTTCTTACTAGAACTTGCAGAGTTGATTTTTGACTAGATTATCCCAGCATTTGTATTATCCCTTTTTGTAGGTTCTGTTTTCTCTGTATCTTTCTTAAGCGACTCCTTATGTTAACACTACCACTTACAGTGCTCTCTTTGTTAAGGACTCGGGATGGTTTACGATACTCATAGGAAGAAGATTAGACTTTGGAGCACGCAGATATAACTAGTAAAATTGGATTCATGATGGACGCTGCACCGATGGGATTCTAGCTATAGCGGTTTCGCTGCAACGATCTTGCTATAGTGATGAACTGCTCGCTACAATGGTTTCGCATGCTTGGACCCACTTTCTTTTAAACTTCGTCCTACTCAATATTTACTTATCTTTATACTTATTATTTTGAAAATTAACATCCAAACTAATAACATTTTTAATTCTTACGCCTGTGTTGCCAAGTTTCTATAATGATCGGACGAATCGTTATAT
Organism: Datura wrightii; assembly: GCA_035772735.1. NCBI lineage: Eukaryota > Viridiplantae > Streptophyta > Magnoliopsida > Solanales > Solanaceae > Datura > Datura wrightii. The sequence goes on along the minus strand of JASDFA010000016.1, from coordinate 60,058,863 downwards.
TTATGAATTATGATCACTTATAAATTGAATAGAAAAAAATAATTTTTTAGATTTATTAAAAATAAAAATGAAGATTATTCATAAAAAGAACATAAAACAAAAAATAATTTTATAAATAATTAATCAAATTTTTATTATTTTTCGTATTTGGTTCTATTATACCCCGTAGAATTTCCGGCACCTAGACGACCTATTCGCACGTTGGTTAAGCATATTTGAAGGCCATACGTGCTAGGGAAAGGCCCGGGAAAAGATCGGACAAGAAACCTGTCGAACCATCGCGGAAGGAGCCGAGGCAGAGACCCTCCGCGATGGCAGCGTGTCACGGAGGTGGAGCCTCCGCGTTGGCTCCGTGACACGTTGGCCTTGTCCAGGCCCAAGTATATAAGCCCCACTTTGGTTGAAATTCATTAATCACTCATATAATTTCCAGAAAACAGAGCCAACCATCAGGGAAAAGGGAAGGAACGAAGGGGGTAATATAATTTTCATCCGGTTACGCTGCTAAACATTGTCCAAACTCAAATTAACCTCAGATACCGAGGTATTTAGCAGCAGAGAACATTCCTACGGATTTAGTTTCGCGAAATACGGCCGACGAATCGTCGAGCCACCGGGCTAAGGTAAGTGAAATTGCCCCAAACTAGTGTCTATGTGTTCTTAGCTGTGAAGTGAGTATTTCTCCCTTTTGGACCGCTGAAAAATAGCGAGTTTTCGACCGTCTTTCGATAAGCCTAAGTTTAGGCTATAAACTATATCGAAAGTGACGTTGCTCTTTACAATAAAGCTGTATTTAGTATTGATTGACATATTTATGAATGCAGTTGGGAGAAAATAGTTGAAGTACTGGCCGAGCCTCGTCTGACAGCCGGATAGTTCGAGGATAAGGTATGTAAAGCTAGTTCCCTCGGCAAGTTAAGTAATATCGGTGCAGTATAGTAATTTACAGGCCAGTAGAATGTTCAGAAGTCAAGTGTCACGTTTATTGTGAATGTTGATACGGTACTAGAAGCATCAGACTGTAACTTGCGTGAAACTTATTAATACGACATAGCTTCTAACACAAGTATTAGAAACTGCTCAGCATGCTCAGTATGTAATGTGATACGAAATGTTAAGATATTATTGTATTCAGTTGAAACCCCGTAAAGCGATGTAATATCCGTAAGCACCTTAGAAATAGAATGGCAAGCTAAAATAAAGTTTAGAACGCATGTTAGGAATAGTAAATCACGTTAATACAGAAACTCAGTATACAACATAGGTTGCAGCAGAAATACTATATTTCGTATAGCACTTGCCCCAGTACAGTCTGGCAGGACACTATATTCATATATACATATTTACCAGTCTCAGCACGTATTAAATACGTACAGATTCCTATCATTAGTTCAGCATGTAATATATACGATACTTTACCCCTATTAGCCTCAGCATGTGAGATACGCAGACAGTATTACTAGTTGAGACCATTGTATTGTTTGGGGTTGGATTACCTAGCATCCATGACCGCCCCAGGGTTAATAGCTGTATCGACTCGTCCGCCAGAGGACGAGGATACGTCGCTCTACGGAGTGGCATGCCGTCCCCCAGGGGACGAAGATGGGATGCCAGTTTTCCCCATATTGTGCCTTGGTCGGCCCTTATACACCCCCGTCGAGCGGATACGCCCGGGGTGTTGATTCAGGAGTCCTCTGGACTCAGGTACAATTATAGTCAGGGGCTCAGCGAGCCCAAGTGCATACCCAGGGGACCGGCAGGATGCTTATAGGGTTATAGGAGATGGGATGACCGGGGTAGGGGTATAGATTCTATGCTGGTTGTACCTCCCGGCTTATGGGGGCCGGGTAAGGTTTGTGTGTGCTATGTTATGTTATGCCATGTTATGTTAGATACGAGTAGATCGGCAGTAGCACGATACGTCTCCAGGTAGGGCTCCTATCCCTTCCAGTAAAGATTGAGAGAAGGTATGATTTACATTACCAGACAGTTAATCTATTCCCTTTACTTCAGTTTCATCAGTTATATTATTGTTTCCAGATATTCCTTTCAGTTATTGCTTTGCATACTCAGTACCAGCGGTACTGATGCCTGGTGGGGCGCTGCATTACTTGCTTGCAGGTACTCGTAGACGAGCAGGCGATACCACGTGATTCCTGTCAGCGATCGAGTATTCAGCTCCTGTCATCCGGAGACTGAATTCCAGAGGTGTATTTCAGTTCTTTTGTTGTATAGTACGGGTAGGTCGGGGCCCTGTCCCGATCATTTATATTACTATTCCTAGAGGCTTGCAGTCTGTATATTTCCCTATGGTCAGTTGAGCCGGTCGTGTGAGGCCGTGCAGTTGTTAGCTGTTAGTACTTTTGCTTCTTTTATGTTGGCCGTGCGGGGCCATAAGTTTGACAGTAGTGGTGACCTTGCCGGTCACGTAGCCTTCTAGTATTTTATTGCTGAGTTGCAGATAACTAGACAGCATGGTGGCCTTGTCGGCCCGCATAGGTTTCCCTATAGTTGCATGTTCTGGTCAGCTGTTATTACAGGTACAGGAGGCTATAGGCCAATGGGCCGGGGGCTGTGTTTACAGCCGTTATGTAGCCCTTTGTTTCCAGAAATGTGAGTTAGAGCCAGCCAGGCACTAGATGTGCCCAGGCTTAGCAGTCCAGCAGTTCAGGTCCTAGTAGGGCACCAGGTGCCAGTCATACCCCCCAAGGCGGGATGTGACAGGTTCTTTGTTATCTTTACATAGAACAGTTGAGGGTGCGCGTAATACTTTTCAATCCTTTTTGAATAAGTTGTAATTCTATTATTAAATTGAGAATTTATGATTTGGTGGTTGAATAATAATTTATTTTAGTTGAAATTCGACGTATAGGATTACTACATTATGAGTGAACATAATCTGAATGAGACTTTTTAGATTTGATTCCGGAGGCTTTGGATGAGTTTTTGACCCGACTTTCGAATTAAAATTATATATAGCAATATGGGTACCATTGAGTTTAAATTATTATGGGCATTCTAATTTGAATAGATTTTGACTGTTCGAAAGCATTATGGAAGGAAAAATTCAAAATTTGACATTTGAGCTTCGGTTTGAGGCAAGTAGAGATTTTTTAATTCTTTGAGGTGTTAGTTTTGATGTATTAAATGAATTTAAGGATAATGGATAATAAGGGGGTCCTATATAAATGAGATGATGAATATTTATATGGGTATCAGTGCCATGATACAGAAAATTTTACATGATGCGTTGATGATATTTCATGACTTGTGATGTCATTGATTTACTAAGACTTATACAGTATGTTAGGGTTGTTCAAAACCAAATCGAAACTGATAGTACGAATCGAAAAATGCTATTGATTTATTGGTAATGGATTGTTAATTTCATAATTTTATAACAGTTTAGATTTTAATTCTTACCGAGTTATCGATTTTATAACAATTTTAAAAATTTTCTTTACGGATTAACCGATAATCTGATAATAGTTGATGATAAATCTTGTAGGTTTATTAAAATCAAAGAATATTAACAATATTTACAATATTTGATTACTCATATTGTGCAACTAATATAAAATTAGTTGGTTCTTTTTTATTTTTTTAAAAAATAATTGTATTAGAAAAATTAATCAGCTTGCACAAGATTTTTTAGTGAAAGGATTTTAGAACACTCTCCTAGAAAATTATGTAGTCTAAAAAAAAACTATAGGAAATAAGAAGAACGAGAACAAAAGACCTCAACCTCAAAATGTAAGTCAAGTGCTTGTTTCCGTGTTTCATCTTTTTCTCATATTAGATACTTTGAAGGTATCGCTTAAAATTGTCTATCAAATACTATGCTTAGTACTTTCTACTTGCAGTTAATTTTTCTAATGTCGCATACTGCTAATACTTATTCTAAATTGGTAGATTATATCCAATTCACTGGAACTTGATTTTCAGGCGTAAATTACTTGATAATTTTTGGAATACCTTATTAAATTTCATTTATCAAGTTCTCTGTAAGTGATTTTTAGTGAATTTTATTGTGTGTGAAATCTTAACAGTTAAATCGATAACGATCAATAACTCATTAATTGATAATCGAGTAATTGATATCTTAATGATTCTTTATCAATTTAGTATATCTACATGCTGGTAACCGATAAGTCAAATCGATAAGTTTCAAAATCTAACTGAACGAACCAGTAAATAGGTCTACACTATGTGACACTTAATCGTGACTAGATAACCATTGGTTGTAGGGTAGACTGATAAACTTGTGTTATATATTTGTTGATAAATAAAAAAATACAGAGAAAGGTTGATGGTTTCAATCCTTTTTGAATAAGTTGTAATTCTGCTATTAAACTGAAAATCTATAATTTGGTGGTCGAATAGTAATTCATTTTAATTAAAATTCGACGTGTAGGCTTACTACATCATGAGTGAATATAAGTTGAATGAAAATTTCAGTTTCGACTCCGGAGGCTTGAGATGACTTTTTGACCCGATTTGTGAATCAAAATTATATATAGTAATATGGGTGTCATTGAGTTTAAATTATTATGGACATTCTATATTTGAACAGATTTTGACCGTTTAAAAGTGTTACAGAAGGAAAAGAATAGAATTTGACATCTGAGCTTCGATTTGAGGCAAGTAAAGATTTCTTAATTCTTTGAGGTGTTAGTTTTGATGTATTAAATGAATTTAAGGGTGATAGATAATAAGGGGTGTCTCATATAAATGAGATGATGAACATATATGTGGGTACTAGTGCTATGATACTAAAATTTTTACATAAAATTGATATGCGTTAATGATATTCCATGACTTATGATATGATTGATTTAGTATGACTTATATGATAAGTTAGGGCTGTTCAAAACCGAACTGAAACCAATAATCTGAATCATAAAATAATATTGATTTATCAGTATTGGGTTATTAATTGAATAATTTATAACAGTCTACATTTCATTTTCTAAATCGAGTTATCGATTTTATAACAGTTTAAAAGAATTTCTAAACGGGTTAACCGATAATCCGATAATAGTTGATGATAAATCTTATAGGTTCATTATGTTTTATTACTCCCATTCTGTAAATAATATAAAATAAGTTGGTTCTTTTTGTAAAAAAAATGGTTATGTTAGAAAAATTAATCAACTTGCACAAAATTTTTGGTGAAAGTATTTTAGAACACTCTACTAGAAAATTACATAGTCCAAAAAAAAAACTACAGGAAATAAGAAGAATGAGTACGAAAGATCTCAACCTCAAAATGTAAGTCAGGTGCTTGTTTTCGTATTTCATCTTTTTCTCATTTTAGATACTTCAAAGATATTGTGTAAAATTATCTGTCAAATACTATGCTTACTACTTTCTACTTGTAATTAATCTTCCTAACGTCGTGTACTGCTAAAACTTATTCTAAATTGGTAGATTAAATTCAATTTAATAGAACTTGGTTTACAAGCGCATATTACTTGATAAATTTTGGAATACCTTATCAGATTTCGTTTGTCACGTTGTCTGTAAGTGATTTTCAATAATTTTTTTTGTGAAATCTTAATAGTTAAACCAATAACCAAATCGATAATGATCAATAACTCATTAATTGATAAACGATTAATTTATATCTTAACAATTTTTTATTGATTTAGCATATCTACAAACTAATAATCGATAAGCTTCAAATTCTAACCGAACCGACCGATAATCGGCCTACACTACGTTACACCTGATTGTGACAAAATGATCCTTGGTTGTAGGGTCGATTGATAAACCTGTGTTATATATTTATTGATAAATATTCATATCACTCTTATTATTTCATGATGATGGTTGACTAATAGTACCGTTGAGTTATTTTGTTGAATTTCATATTCCTGTGATGCTGATGGAAAATAGTTTATATCATGCAAGCCCATAGGAAATGGTTCCGATAAGTGGTAAACCAAAGGATAAAATAATTGTGGCATATGTTATGCCATTGGAAAATGATTCTGGCAGGTTTATGGACCTCATAAGTCCCTTATGTATCTCGACTATCCGAAAGAGAAAACAGGCGTATACAGATTCTTGGCCATTTATCACGCTCCAAATTTTGGGGAGGCACGATCGACACTTGGTGTCTCACTTGACCGAGTAAACCTAAAGCTAACCAACCCATAAACAACAAGCTAGAGCCAACGAGGCAGGACACCATTATACAATAATACCATATCAGAATTTAGCAGATATATAATAGAAGCTGACCCTTAAACCAACAGATATAGATATATGATAGGTTGACGAGGCCATAAACTAGAATAACAACCTATACAATAGGGCCATCTAGGCATATAACAAAACTACAACTACAACATGTGTCTACAAGCAAAATAATAGCCAAATGATAAGGATAGGTCCTTGACCTACCCATTAAAACTCAAGTATCTGACTACTTTGGATGACATGGAGCTTACCACCAACCTGGAATTTCCCTCAGCTACCAAGAATCATGAAGTACCTGCTGAGCAACACTTGTAGGCATGAATATAGCGCCCCCAGGGTCAGAGAGTCAGTAAGGAAGTGTACTGAGTATGTAAGAAAAAAACCATAAATCCAAGATAACAGGACGAAAAATAAAAAGATACTGATAGGAAATACACAATTCAAACAATCTACTTGCACTCATAATCCTTGCAAGTTCAAGCAACAATCAAAACGGAAACCAAATCATTACAAACACGCTGATCTCAATCTATGCCACCACAAGGTCGATCCGTTGCCACCGTACCTGCCCTCTACAGTGGTTCCCAATAATAACAGGAATCTCAGCCATTGCCGACTCACATAGTCAAGATATAGCTAGCCATAACAAATAACAATATGAAGCAACACAATATATAGAACCATACAAACACAATCCTGCCGAAAACTATCACGAACTTGCAAAAATTCAGAATTCACAATATAGTCACGCCGAAAACTATCATGGGCATTCAGGCGATCAATATTCACAAATATAGCCATGTTGAAAACCGTCACGGACTTGTAAGCATTCAACATTCACAAGTAAGACCATGTCAGAAATAATCATGGACTTGCAGGTCTTCATAGGCCTCGGGCGCGACCATGACAAAAATAGTCATGGACTTGCAAGTCCTCATTGATCCTCTCATTGGAATCATAACAACATGTATATCAAAACACAATAAACACACAAAAATATATACGAAACAGCCCACGTGCAAGTTAAGTCTACCCTCAAATTTATGAACAACTATAACCCTCGGCAAACTACTAACACATGTAACCCAGTCATCAACACTTATAACCAATTCTACCCCTAGGATCACATTTAACCGACATAAATTCCTCAACAAGATGAACATGACCGCCAATATGAATTCATCACTAAGGCAATCACCATCATTGACACAATCTATCGGTACGTCTAACCTAAATTGATATCTCTAGCCAACTCTATTCTCAAGTCCACAATTTAACCAACACGAACTAGCCACTTTGCCCTCAACACACATATAAATACACACACACACACACACACATATATATGTATATGCGTATATATATATATGTATATGTATGTATGTATGTATATATATACACACATATATATACATACATACATACATACATACATACATACATACACACACACACATATCCTTAATTGAATAAGCATTTTTCTTATTTCAAACATAATTTTATATAGTTTTTATCAATTATTTATAATTAATTTTTAAAATAATAGTATTTTTATAGTTTTATCTGGAATTACACCATTATGTTATTTATTTGATAAATTTTAAATGTGATATTTTTATTAATTATATAGCAGCTAATTCAATTTCTCCCTAATTTATTTAAAATCTAGCCACCAGTTACCTAATTTATACAAATTTTAGTCAAAATTGAGCACATCTTAGCCACATTGTAAATCAATTCAATTCAAATTAACCCAACCCATAACCCATTAATCTGTGACCCATAACCTGACCTAGAAACCCCATTGGATCTCAGCCATTCATCATAATTGATCCTATGAATAAGATCAATTAAAAACTTTGCTTTCTTATCCCATATGACTCAAACTCTAACTAATTTCCACCTAAATTCCCCTACGGAACCCACCGCAACCTTTACTCTCCTCTCTCTATCTCCATTTCTCTAGAATCGCAAACCACCACCACCGATGAGGCCCCATAATTAAAGACCACTGCTACAGTAGACCACCGACATTGCCATCCTTTGCTCGTTGTCTCTCTCATCTCCTTCTCTCTCTCTCCCTCCTTTCTCTCACTGTTTTGCGAACACTCCTCAACAACGCTGCACCTCCATCTTCTCCCTTTCCCATGAAACTAGAACCACCAAACGTCACCCTCTCTGCCTCTCCTCATCTTCCTCCCTTGTTTTTCTCCAATACCGCCCATCTTGACTGGTGGGACGCTACAATACCAAACACAGATACCGTCTCCATCCAATGACCACCATCGATTGTCTCCGACGACTGTCACATATCTCACTTTCTCTACTCTTCTCCTGCCCTCTTCTCCTAGAAACCCAAAGATTTCCCCTCCTCGTTCCTCCACGAGATATGGAGAGGCTACTATGGTGCAAATATAAATACTTAACTGACCCTTCATCTGTCACGCCCCACCTTGGGAGGCGTAATTAGCACCTAGTACCATACTAGAACCTGGGCTGACCTAGCTGGGCATATGCACCAAGAAAACAAATAGCTATATCTTGGCTGTAAACACAGCCTTGAGCCAACTAGTCCACGCTACAAACTTGCATAAAAACAGCTAACCCAGCAGTCATAAAAATAAAAGGATCCCATGTGGGCCGATGAGACCACCATGCTATCTAAGTCATAACAAAAGAAAGACAGGCAGTTATACATAAACTACAACCAACAAGGCTGCTGACCGATAGCTAAGCTAGGCCCCACACAACCAACACACAAAATATAACATACATCGACCCCATATGGCCAACAACAACCAACAACTAGGAACTGTAGTTTGCAAGCCTCTAAGAGTGAAATAGTGATCCGGACAGGGCCCCAACCTGCCCAAAAGCTATACAACCAAATGAGCAAACCTTTCTAATTGACAACTTCGGAGAAAAGAAGCTGATTGATCTGTTAACCCTTGGATAACAACTAAGGAGGTCCTGAAACATGTCTGTACGCACCTGCAGGCAAGTATGCAGCGCCCCATAGGTGGGCGTTAGTATAATATGTACCAAAAATGTAAGACAGTAACAAAAGCTAAATAGAAGCTGATAAAAGAACTGAAATTAATCGATAAGAGGGATAAGAGTTTTAACCTGAATAACCTCACGATCTAAAGTTTAGCTAACAAGTAAGTATACAAACAAGAACCTCACCTGGTCCCCATAAGCCTAGAAGGTACAATCAACACAGAATAACCTACTTGGGCCCTCATAAGCCCTGACAAGTACAACCCAATCTATATACCCCTAACATGGTCAATATGATTCAACAGGTAACTATAGCCAACCTACCTGGCCTCTGGGTCTGCAACTGAGCCCGCTGAGCTCCTATAACTGTGTCTGAACCCTCTGGGCTCCTGTGACTACACCCTGGGCTCTCAAGACCTGACAGAGGGTTAGTAATGCCATTATGGCATAAAAGAATTCCATTCGTGGATGGAATGTAATACGACCTTATAGGCCTGAACATAGTCCTTTCAGACATCATATAGCTCATCTGAGTGATCTATAGCCCCATAGACAATGACACAGCTAGCAACCCTGAGGTTGGTCAATGGAAGGCCATCTGAGGTGGGGTCAATCCCAACCGAAGTCCTACCTTTTAGTCTCAAATCTATCTATAGCAGCTAATCACAATATACCTGCTCCTAACTTACTTACAAGGCATGGGTCATATTGACTATACAATGAGGATAACTTGCCAAAGAGGTTAGCCTTAACATACCTCAATTGTTGATTTCCATTCACCCAAATAGTTCCAACCTAAAGCCGGTAATTTCTCCAAATTGCAGCCCTTACGCTGAGAGAATATAGCTATTTTCAATACTAGAAAATGACTAATAACAATATCTTTCAAAGACATTAACTACAAATCAAACTCTATCTAATTCATCCGTAAGCATACAAATTACCGAGAGTTTAGAAGGTAGAAATTTTTACTTATCACTTGTAGCCCCTTAGGACCTAATTAGAAGTGATTTCTACAACTTTTACTCAGTGGGGCTCCAACAATCCGAGCAAAATTTCAAGAAATAACTCCGTAGGAACGTTCTTCGTAGGCCCAAAACTTGTAATCCAAGATTAATTTGCGTTTAAGCATAGTTTAACGGCGTAATTTGGTGAAAACCGGATGAAAAGTTGAAGGGAAATATTTCTGAGGGTCTGATTTTAGGGAAATGTTCATATGATTAATCTTGAACTTAAAACATATATAAATAGGCTTGAGGTGGCTAGGGGCATAGCGCGCCAGGCCACAGGTGCAACGTTCCAACCATGGCATCGGGCGGGCAGCGCCTAGCCTCCGGCCCCGGCCTCCTGCTCGCTCATCAACGTGCTAATATATTCATTCCCCAAGCCCTTCCTGGCATGCGTCGTACTCTAAAACTCTTAACATATGCCTGCACACGTCGATTAAATTATAGAAACTTATGGGGTGTAACATCATATCCCCTTTGGAACATTCATCCTCAAATGTAATCTTAAGCTTAAGAGACTCAGCTCTTTTAATCATTGCCGGAAAGATTTCGGCTGAGTCTCTTCTAAAATATGGACTATCTAGAAACCTGAAACGCAGAAGAATCCATCATAGGCACCTCACAGGATGCTGCAAACAACTACTCTACAATATAAAAGTGAGAAACTAGTCAATACTAATAATATAAGCAACACGACGATAATAGAATAACGAACTCACCTCGACAGCACAATCTGGATCAAGCCTGGAATAAGAGAGGATATTTAGACCTTATGTCTTCCTCAGCTTCCCAAGTCATCTCTTCTACATTTCTATTCCTCCATCGGACTTTAACGGAGGTTATATCTTTAGTCCTCAATCTATGAACCTGTTGATCTATATAGCAACTGGAGTCTCTTCGTAATACAACCCTTTAGTAACTTGAATATCCTCAACCGAGACAATACAAGAAGGGTCTCCTATGCACTTTCTTAGAATTGACACATGGAAAACTGGATGAACAGATTCTAGCTCTGAAGGCAGTTCTAACTCATAAGCTACTCGGCCTATCCTTCGAAGGATCCGATACGGGCCAATGAACTTAGGGCTAAGCTTTCCCTTCCTGCCAAACCTTATTACACCCTTCATAGGTGAAACCTTAAAAAAATACGCAATCATCGACATTAAACTCCAAGTCTCTATGCTGTACATCAAAATAGGACTTCTGACGACTCTGGGCTTTTAGCAAACGTTCTCTGATAAGTTTCACCTTTTCTTCTGATTGATGTATCATATCAAGTCTGATCAACCTTTCCTCCTCTACTTAGAACCATCCTATGGGGAACCTACTTTTCCGCCCATATAAAGCCTCATAAGGCTCCATCTGAATAGCTGAATGATAACTGTTATTGTACGCAAACTCAATAAGGGGTAGATTGTCATGCCCCACCTTGGGAGGCATGACTGGCACCTAGTGTCCTACTAGGATCTGAACTGACTAAACTAAGCTGTGCACTCCTGGTGCAGGCTTACTTCTCAATTCAAGTAAACAATGGGCTATACCTCGGTTGTAAATACAACCTTAGGCCGACAAGGCCTTATAGCCACTTGTAAAGCAAAACAACTAACCAGAAATGACAATAACAGGGAATCCTATGTGGGCCGACAAGGCCACCATGATATCTAGTTATGACTGTAAAGTAAATCCAGTGCTAAGCTAAACTATGGCCGACAAGGCCGCTAGTCTATTAGCTAAACAAGGCCCCACACAACCAACATGTAAACTAAAACACATATGGTCCCCACATGGCCAACATGTAAACTAAAGCACATATAGGCCCCACATGGCCAATAACTGCTAACCACAGGGAAATGGAAACAATCTGCAAGCCTCTAGGAGTAATATGATGGTCGGCATAGGGTCCTGATCTACCCATGAACTGTACGATCAAAAAGAAGTAAACCTTCTATCTACAAGCTCCAGAAGAAAGGAGCTAACTTCTCTGGTGATGCTATCTGAAAGCTACGAGGGACATGCTCCTCATCTATCCTTACCTACAGGCAAGTAATGCAGTGCCACAGAAAGGGCATCAGTACAATAGGTACTGAATATGTAAGGCGACAACTGTAAATGACCGAAATAACGGGATAGAACTGAAAATAACTGAAATGAAGGGATAGAGATCATACCTGAATAATAGGACTTCTTATTATATAATTTATAAATAACTAAAGCAAACAAAAACCTTACCTGGCCCCTATAAGCCGGAAGGTACAACTAGCACAGTATAACCCACCCAGGGCCCCCATAAGTCCTGGTGAGTGCACTTCAGTCTATATACCCCTATCAAGGTCCCACTAGGTCAACTAATAGCTATAGCTGTCTTACCGATCCCCTTGGGTCTGCAACGGGCCCGCTCGGCCCTTGACTGTAGTTGTGTCTAAATCCAGTGGACTCCTGATATCTGCACCCCGGGCACCAGGCTCGACGGGAGTGTATAAAGCCAACCACAACATATGATGACCTGGGCCCCCATCTTCTTCCCTGGCGGATGGCATACCGCTCCGTAAAGCGACGTCATCTTGCCCCTGGCGGGCGTCGGCATAGCTAATAACCCTGGGGTCGGTCATGAATCCTATACAAGCATAATCCATCCCAACTAAACATGGAATACGAGTTTAAGCTAATTACAATAACTAATCATAATAAACATGCTTCTGGTACTCTTACTGGGATTCAAACTGAGTTATCATGCTAAAGGAACTAACTTGTCGAAGGAAATTTCCTTAACATACCTTGTTCGCCGACTACTGATTAACTGACGAGTTTCAGCTCGTATTCAACTGCTCCTCTCGACTGCAATCGTATTATTGGAAGAATGAGGCTAATTTCAATACTAAATTCAGAGAAACTTATAACTTTATATATAAATATTAACTATATTTCAACTTAACAGAATACGGTTGAAAACTCGTAATTTCTCGAAAGTTCAGAAGGAAGAAATGCTTACCTTAAGCCTGTGATCGTATTGACACTAGTTTGGAGAAATTCCAACAACTTTAGCTTGGCGGGGTTACGATTCACTGGACGAATTTCACGAAACTAACTTCGTAGTAATGCTCCCTGCAACCTTATACTTCGATACCCGAAGTTAATTTGAATTCAGGCGACGTTTGACAATGTAAATGGAGGAAATTAACTTAAAAATGGCGTAACTTTGCTGTTGGGACGAAGAACATATATATCTGTATGAAATCAAATGAAGCTACTTAACATATATATATAACTTTGGGCGGTGGACACTGATCTTGGGTAGAATTATATGCCCAAGTGATGCTCAAATGCTTCATTTCGTCTTGTTTATCTATCGTTATGTGTGCATTCTCATGTGATTTGTAGTTAAAATGTGAATTTATACTAACCAACATGATTAGTGTTGTTTTGCAGGTAAAATGTAATTTTAGGAAGCTAAGATACATGTTGGTAAAGATCGAGAATGGACTTGGAAGCGAGCAGTGGAAAAGGTCAAGGAAGAGCAGCAAAAATAAGGCCTCCGCGATGGAGCCGTGTCACGCTGCCATCGCAGAGGCACTCTGCCTCGGATGATCTATTTTGGCAAATTCTAGTGAAGGTCCGCGTTGCCTCCGTGACACCGATTCAATGCCACGCGATACAAGCCGTGGCACATTGTGTATATTTACCTGGAACATCAATTTCCAGAGAGGGTCCGCGTTTGCACCGTGGCACGGAGGGAGTGCTCCGCGATACACTCCGTGCCACGTTGCTTGTTATTCCGGAAAAAATTTTCACCAGTATAAATAGCACACTTAGGTTTATTTTTAATTATTCTGACTTGGTTGAGCAAGAACGTGGGTTACAGGCAGTTGAGGGGACGAAAATTCTAGGGTTCTTCTCTATCTCTTTCTCTTTTATCTCAATTGTTTGTATGATTTATACTCATTTGATGATGTTTAATTCACAAATGAGTGGCTAAATTCACTTCTTGCTGAGGTTGAGAACAATTGTAGTGGAATGTAATTATTGATCAATTTAGTTTTCATCTTTTCTTCAATGGTTGGTCTATCAATTCTTGTTCTTACTGCATTAATGTTTGTCCAATGTTAATGTATATCTAAAAAATTCAATTTTAATTTTGAAAAGGAAAGAAATTGGAAAGTTGTGAATTGGTAGGATATGATCTCTTCTTAGTTTGGGAAAATTGAGAATTGATTTACATTCAGAATAGAAATATATCTGAAAGTCGTGTTAGTCAATTAAGGAATCGGTTTTGTATGGCTAGAACATGAAATTCTTTTATCACAGAAATGTAGGTTGAAGGTTCATGATTCTTAATTTGGGTAGGATATGAAAGTTTCAATCCATAGGCAATAATTCTTGACTAGCAACCGAAGGAAAGATTAACTGAAGTGTATCGACAAATTACTTTCCTGCATGTTCGTTTTAGCCTCAGCATGCTCATTACTATAGTTCAGACTCACTTTATAATTTTGTATTAGATTTGTAGAAATTAGGAAACTCAAACTCTCCAAATATTGTTTAATTGGTTGTCTGCATTCTTAAAGTTATAGTTTATTAACACTTAAGTTAATTATTATCCTAGATCAGTCCCTGTGGGATCGATACTTGGATTTACTTAAGCCACTTTACTACTTGTTCGACCACGTGCACTTGTGTGTAGCCAACAGAAGTCCGAACAGACACGTGGTCCATCGCACAGACCCCAACGCGCCAATAGTCGGGCGTGCCACGACGCCCAACGCTCCAGGGAGGGTTCATGCCACGCTGCCCCTTTGGTCAGCTGGTCCGGCCTTCTCCGCGCGGTCCCGACTCCGTGCTCGTTTGACTTTCCCCCGGGCCCCTTCTTCGTACGTGTTGCACTCTAAAACTCTTAACCAATGTATGAATAGGCTGTTTAAACATTAGAAACTTACGGGGTTTAACATAGATGCTCGTCCCAACTCCCTCCAAAGTCTAGCGTTTGAATGGTGTGCTCTGCCTGACCATTTGTTTGGGATGGAAAGCTGTACTCAAATTAACTTGCATCCCCAAACCCTTTTGAAACGACTTCAAAAATCTAATCATAAATTGTGCCCCTCTGTCAGAAATAATAAATGTAGGGACCCCATGCAGTCAGACTATCTTTTTAATTTATAGCTCAACATAATCCTCGGCTGAAAAAGTACTCCTGACTGGAAAGAAATGGGCTGATTTCGTCAACCCGTCGACAATGACCCAAATGGAGTCGAATTTATTCCTGGTGCGAGGTAGCCCTATAACAAAATCTATATTAATTGCTTCCCATTTCCACATAGGTACAACTATCTCCTGAGTCAATCCGCCAGATTTCTGATGTTCAGCTTTTACCTGTTGGCAATTAGGACACTGTGCTAAAAATTCAGCTACACCTTTCTTCATTGCAGGCCACCAATATATCTCCTTTATATTATGGTACATCTTTGTCGAACATGGGTGAAGAGAGTAACGAGAATAACATACCTCTGCCATAATCTGCTGGCGAAGCCCTGCTATATCTGGAATGCAGAGTCGACCCCTAAACCTCAGGACACCGTCTCCCATTAACTCAAAGGCCGATAGTTTGCCCTGCTTAACCTTGTCTTTGAGATGTACTAGACTAGGGTCCTCGTACTGTCTCTCCTTCACCTCCACAACTAGAGATGACACCGCTGTATTTTATATCACAACTCTTCTATCTTCTGAATCCACTACCCGAACTGCTAAATTAGCTAACTGGTGTAGCTCTCGAGCCATTTCCCTCTGTTCTGGCCTCAAATATGCTAGGCTGCCCATGGATCTATGAAAAAGGGAATCAGCTACAATATTAGTCTTCCCTGGGTGACATAAGATATTCACGTCATAATCTTTTAGAAACTCTAACCAATGACGCTGCCGCAGATTCAACTCTTTCTGTGTGAAGATAAATTGGAGGCTTTTATGATCTGTAAAGACATCTACATGAACACCATATAATAGTGCCTCCAGATTTTTAGAGCATGAATGACTGTAGCCAATTTTAAATCAAGGGTGAAGTAATTCTTTTCGTGCTTCGTTAGTTTCCTCGAAGCATAGGCAATCACCTTGCCATGCTGCATCAGAACACATCCTAAACCAGCGCCTGAAGCGTCACAGTATACCGGATAGACCTCGACCTTCTGATAAGGCTAATACTAGTGCAGATGTCAACCTATTTTTCAATTCCTGTAAACTCTTGTTATACCCCAAAAGCCCAAAAATCAGAACCGAGAGTTGAAACGGAGAAAATAGGATTTTCTTCACCAGGTAATAGAATGAGTCGTCATTTGATCCGTCAGGTTAACCACGAGTTGTTAAGTGACTGATGTTGAAGAGTAATGATTTACCTGGAAATTTCAATTTGGGGTGACCACGGACCACAAGTTGTGGTCAACCCCACAAGTCATCAGGTCATCCATGGTCAAGGACAGTTGAAGGATGATGGATGAACTGGGAGTGTACCCCACAAATGGATACCACGAGTCGTGGTCAGATGCCACGATTCATTAGGTTAGTTGTGGTCATTAGTTGATTAGGGACTTAAGGTTTTGGGCAGTGGAGGTAACGGAAGGTGACCACGACTGTGATGAGCCGTTAGGTCCCTTGCAGGGACCCTTTGAGGAGAAGTGGATAGTGCACTTAATGACAGCTGACAATGACTCGTGCGCTATGGTCACGACTCGTCCAGTCCCTCGTTAGGACTGGTAGTCAGTTTTTCCCTGCGAATTTAATAAGGGCTTATCCGTAATTCCTATGATCCTAAGGCCTAAACTACGTCATTTTAAGTTATGAATAGTGAGTTTTAAGAGGGATAACTTCATTCTAGGCTATTCTTATTGGTGCATGCAAGAGTAAAGGTCTAGAGAGGTGATCAAGGTCAATTTCCTCCAAGTTCTTCTCAGTTTTTCCATGGGCAATTAGAAAAGTTATAGAATCTGATTCTCTCAGGTATGTAAAGTTATGAGTGGGTAAATTTGTTCACACCCACGCGCAATCCCTCTCTAATTCATGAGAATTTATATGTTGATCCTATGGGGTTTTAACCCAATGCATGAATTTCCTAAGTTTCTACATGGGTATGATCTAAGTATGTTTCTATTATTGAATTATGATTCATAGGCAAGTTTTACAATGTTTTCAATTATAAATCATGTTTTCAAGTTTTATAAATTATAATTCCCATCCATGAAAAGTTCATGAAAATTGAGATTTATGATGTATGGTCAAGTATGAAGAGATATTTATGATGAAAAATATGTTTTCAAGTTACCCACATTCATGATCATGTTTTCAAGTAAATCAAGTATTTTCAAGTATGTTTAAGTATTAAGCAAGCCCATATGTTCAAGTATGATTTATGATTTCAAGTCAATTAGCTTACCACATGATTTTAGAGTCAAGACTCCCAATTATGTTCATCTTGTGGTGTGGTTTGAGCCAAGGCTCCTCACATATGATTTCAGATTTATATTTACATGATTATTCAGCTTCGTCACTAGATGATGGTCAGCTTCTTTGAAAATCGATGGAGAGCATATGCATGTTTTTGGGAGTAGTGTCTAGCACCGATTAGGCTAAGGGTCAGTCAACCCTATGCCTCAGAGCTACGCGCCAACGTAGGTATGAAGATTATTTAGGACCTCCTTTGTGAGCTTTCCCCTGCCCCAAGGGGCCTTTAGCTTGATATCGATATCATGGTAGCGTCCTTAGCCCTGGCAAGGCTTTGGACGGCTCTGCCCACTTGAGTGTAATAGCCGGGACCACGTAAGCTCTATCGTGGTAATGTCGGTTATATGATGAGTCTCCCATTGTTCCTCATGATTTCAGTTATGCATATATATATATATATATATATATATATATATATATATAAAGAATGTTTGACCCAATGTGCAGTTTTACTTATGATTATTAGATTCTAGCTTTGGGTCATTCGATTCAGTTATGATGTTCAGTTATGTTCAGATCATGATTTCAGAAAGTAGCATGCAAGCCCTACTCTTAAATCTTATCTTGATTATTTTTTATATTATGTATGTTGTAAATGATTTTATTTATTTAAGCGGTTTTACTTACCTTGCATACTCGGTATATTCTACTTACTGACCGCATATTCTATGCTGTATCGTTTCATGATACAGGCTCCTATCATCAGACTCAGCCCCGTCACTAGATAGTTCTCTGAAGTTAGCATTTCAACTTCAGTGGTGAGTCCTCATCTCTCAAGGACCACTCATTTCCAGTTATCTTGTATTTCACATTTTTAGACTTGCCGGGTTAGTTGGGGGCGTTATCCCATCAACCCATCAGATATGTTAGAAGCTTTCAGACTATATGTCGTAATTAACTTGTCATGTATGAAGTGAATTCTGGTTCTGATGTTATGTTACTATTAGACTTCCACTATATTTATTATGTTAAGTCTTCCACCTTATTTGATTGAGTTAGATGTATGTTCATTCCATGGGTCGACTTGGAGTCTCTCGTGCTCCTTGTCTCATATCTTAATCCGGACCTATGTTCGGATCGTGACAAACTTGGTGTCAGAGCAATAGGTTTTGAAGTGTCCTAGGGTGTCTGAAATCCGCGTTAAGTAGAGTCTTTTTCATGGGCGTGAAGCGTGCTACACTTATGATGAAGAGGCTACGAGACGTTTAGAAAATGTTCTCTTCTTTCATGATCTATGTTGTGCGGTGAAATGTCTCTCTACCCTTCTAACTATTGCTATTCGCGATTGTAGAATCATGCCTTCCCGCAAAGTCAAGACAGAAGAAATGAAAATGGAAATGGCCACCATGATGGTAATGGGGACGGGCACCAACAAGCCCCACCAGCCCATGAGCACCATGCACCGGAGCCGGTTGCCCACGCTGAATTCAGGGCAGCCATTCAGATGCTAGCGCAGGCCTTGACTACCCAGGTCAACCAGTAGGTAGGAGCACATGTCCCGTAGAACGGGAATGCGGCGACAGCATGAGTATGAATTTTCTAAGGATAAACCCACCAGAGTTTCTTGGGTCAAAGGTGGACGAGGATCCACATGAGTTTATTGATGAGATTTTGAAGATCTCCTAGGTCATGGGGGTGAATGGAGAAGAATGTGCTGATTTGGCCTCATATCAGTTGAAGGGGTCGCACACATTTGGTTTAGACAGTGGAAGGATAGGAGGGCAGCCGCTGCAGGCCCTATAAGTTGGGATGAGTTTCACGTTGCTTTTCTAGATCGGTTCTTCCCTCGCGAGATAAGGGAGCTGAAGGCAGCCGAGTTCATGAATCTAAAACAAAGAAAGATGACAGTGTAGGAATATTCCCTAGAGTTAGTGGTTGATTAGAGGGCTCAAGTGAGCAGGTTTGTTCATGGGGTGGCGGACTATCTAGATAGGGATTGCAGAACTACCATGCTCCATCAGGATATGGATTTCCCTCGGATAGTTTTGTACATCGAGCAGATGGAGGTGGCATATTTAAGGGAGAGAGAGGCCAAGAGGGTTAGGAAAGACAACTATAGATTCTCTCAGCCAAGACTAGGTGGTGGGCATCGACGGTAGTCCCACCAAATATCATCAGCCCTAGTATCTTTAGCAATGAGTGTGCCATCCTGATCTAGGCACGAACAGAGGGGACGAGCATCATGCTCTAGGGGTCAGAGTAGCAGGCCCGCAGACTCTAGTATCCCAGTTTGCGACAGGTGTTGCCGGAGATATATGGGTCCGTGTTTGGCAGGTACAGGTGCTTGCTTCGGGTGTGGGAAGCCCGAACATGTGCTTAGAGATTTCCTAGCAGCTAGACAGGGCTATGATAGGGGCGAGGCCTAGCTTCCAGTTCAGCAGCTCCACTGGCCTGCCCATCTCAGTAGGGCACATCTACTAGCACAGGTGGCGGTCAGCGCCAGAACAAATTCTATGCCTTAGCATCTAGCCAGGAGCAGGAGGTCTCCACAGATGTAGTCACAGGTATGTTACGAGTTTTCCATCATGAGGTATATGCTTTGTTAGATCCAAGGGCTACCTTGTCTTTTATGATGCCCTATGTGGCTAGTTATTTCGGAATCAGTCCTAAAATCTTGTCAGAACCCTTCTCAGTCTCTACTCCAGTGGGTGATTCAGTTATAGCTAGACGGGTGTATAGAAGTTGCTCGGTCACAGTCCTTCAGAAAGTCACCTCAGCAGATCTAGTAGAGTTAGCCATGAATGATTTTGATGTTATCCTCGGCATGGATTGGCTATTTGCATGTTATGCCTTAGTTAATTGTAGAACTCGGGTAGTAGAGTTCAAATTTCTGGGTGAGCCAGTCATAGAATGGAAGGGTAGTTCAGTTGTGCCTGTAGGTCATTTCATTTCCTATTTTAAGGCCAGAAAGATGATCTCCAAGGGTTGCATATACCATTTAGTTTGGGTTAAGGATGCTACGTTCGAGACCCTAACTATCCAGTTAGTCCTAGTTGTATGTGAGTATCCAGAAGTCTTCCCAGATGATCTACTGGGAATCCCTCCCGAGCGGGAGATTGATTTTGGTATTGACCTTCTTCTCGATACGCACCCTATATTTATTCATCCTGACAGAATGGCTCCAGCCAAACTAAAGGAGTTGAAGGAGCAGTTGAAAGACCTTTTAGATAAGGGGTTCATCAGACCTAGCAAATCCTCATGGGTGCACCAATTCTCTTTGTCTGAAATAAGGATGCTTCTCTTCATATTTGTATTGATTATCGACAATTGAACAAGGTCACCATTAAGAGCAGGTATCCTCTTTCCAGGATTGATGATTTGTTTGACCAGCTTCAGGGTTCCAAGTGCTTTTCAAAGATAGATCTCAGGTCCGGATACCATCAGCTTAGGGTTCGGGAGAGTGATATCCTGAAGACAGCCTTCAGGACGCAGTATCGTCATTATGAGTTTGTAGTTATGTCTTTTGGACTAGCGAATGCTCTTGCAGCTTTTATGGATTTGATGAACAGGGTGTTCAAGCCATACTTGGATATGTTCGTGATCATGTTTATCAATGACATCCTGATATACTTTCGGAGTGAAGAGGAGCATGCCGCTCACCTAAGGGTGGTGCTATATACTCTCAAGGACCACAATATATGCCAAATTCAGCAAGTGCGAGTTTTGGTTGAACGTAGTGGCATTTTTAGGCCATGTGGTATCAAGTGAGGGAATAAAGGTGGACTCTTAGAAAATAGAAGTGGAGAAGAATTGGCCTAGACTGGTAAATCCTTTAGATATCAGGAGTTTTTTGGGTTTAGCGGGGTACTATCAGAGATTTTGTTGGGGGTTTTTCATCTATTGCAGTGCCATTGACCAAATTGACCTAGAAAAAGTGAAGTTCTAATGGTCGGAGTCTTGTAATAGAAGCTTTCAGGAGTTGAAGACTCGACTTACCTCAGCACCGGTGTTAACTCTACCAGAGGGTACAAATGGGTTTGTGGTATATTGCGATGCTTCTAGAATTGACATTGGCTGTGTATTAATGCATCATGGTAAAGTGATAGCATACGCTTCTAGACAGTTGAAAGTTCATGAGAAGAATTACCCGACCCATGAGCTTGAATTGGCGGCGATGGTATTTTCCTTGAAGAGATGGAGACGCTATTTGTAGGGGGTTCATGTAGATGTGTTTACGGACCACAAGAGCCTACCATATGTGTTTACACAGAAGGATCTAAATCTACGTCAAAGGAGGTGGTTGGAGCTACTCAAGGATTACGATAAGAATGTCCTTTAACATCCGGTTAAGGCCAATGTGGTAGCAGACACACTTAGTAGACTCTCTATGGAGAGTGTGTCCTATGTAGATGAGGGAAAGAAGGAGCTGGTGAAGGATGTACATTAACTTGAACGGTTTGGAGTTCATTTGAGGTTGACTCGACTGATGGTGGTATTATAGTTTAGAACAGGTCAAAATCATCCTTGCTGGCTGATGTGAAAGCTAGACAAGACGAGGACCCTATTTTGGTAGAGTTAAAGGAGGTCGTTCAGAATCAGAAGGTAGAGGACTTCTCCAAAGGGGGAGATGGTGTGCTTCGATATCAGAGTCGCTTGTGTGTCCCGGACGTTGGCAATTTGAGAAATTAGATGTTGCATGAGGCTCACGGTTCCAGATATTCAATACATCCAGGTGCTTGATGTACCGTGACCTACGGGAAATCTATTGTGGAATGGCATGAAGAAGGATATCATAGAATTTGTAGCTAAATGTCTGAATTGTCAGCAAGTGAAGGTTGAGCATCAGAGGCAGGGAGGTGTGCTTCAGGACATCAATATCCCTACTTATAAGTGGTAAGAAATTAATATGGCTTCATTACAGGGTTGCCTCGCATCCGTCGATAATGTGACTCCATTTGGGTTGTTGCAGACAAGTTGACCAAAGCCGCTCATTTTCTACCGGTCAAAACCATTAATTTGACGAAGGATTATGCCAAACTATACATCTGGGAGCTAGTTTAGTTTCATGGAGTACCCTTGTCCATCATATCAAACAAAGGCACTCAGTTTACCTCTCAATTTTGGAGATCGTTTCAAAAGGGACTTGGTACTCAGGTCAAGCTCAGTACAACATTTCATCCGCAAACTAATGGTCAGGAGGAGTGGGCTATTTAGACTCTCGAGGATATTTTGAGAGAGTGTGTGATTGACTTCAAGGGTAGTTAGGATGATCATTTGCCTCTTATTGAGTTCGCATACAATAACAGCTACCATTCCAACATTCAGATGGCTCCATTTGAGGCTCTCTATGGGCGGAGATGTAGATCGCCTTTTGGTTGGTTTGAATTCGGTAAAGCCACGATGATAGGACCACGTTCAGTCCATGAGGCTATGAGGAAAGTTCAGCTTATACGGGACAGGTTGAAAACAACTCAAAGTCATCAAAAGTCCTATGTAGATGTGAGGAGGAGAGAACTTGAGTTCGAAGTTGATGATTGGGTGTTTCTGAAGGTATTTCCCATGAAAGGAGTGATGAGGTTCGGAAAGAAAGGGAAACTCATTCCCCGTTATTTTGTCCCATACCGGATTGTGAAACGGGTTGGCAAGGTAGCATATGAATAGGAGTTTCCCTTAGAATTAGCTCTAGTCCATCCAGTTTTCCATGTATCGCTCCTAAAGAAGTGTTTGGGTGATCCATCTTTAGTTGTTTGGGTGGACAGTGTCGGTGTGAAAGGCAGCCTTAGTTATGAAGAGGTTCCGATGGAAATACTGGATTGTCAGGTCGAAGGCTAAGGAACAAAGAAATAGCTTCTGTTAAAGTTTTATAGATGAATTTGCATGTTAAGGGAGCTACATGGGAAGCCGAAGTAGATATAATGGCTAGATACCCATATTTATTTCCTACCAGCTCAGTTCCAACTTGAGGTATCAATTTTTACCCATAAACTCTATTCAGTTTCATGTTCAGCTCATGTACCTCAGTTTCTTTTATGTAAATAGATGTATGTGTGGTTTGGGAATTCAGTTCAGCCATGTAGTTCAGTTTGGAGATAGTCATTCTATTAGTTTTCAGTTTATATGATAAGTATTTGAGTATGAAAATTGCGTTTCTCTGTTTTTCTATATGATTTTCAACATTCGAGGAAGAATGTTTCCAAGGGGAGATATTATTATACCCCGAAAGCCTAAAGATCAGACCCGAGACTTGAAGTAGAGAAAATATGATTTTTTGCACTAGGTTACAGAACGAGTCGTCATGTGATCCGTCAGGTTGACCACGAGTCGTTAAGTGACTCGTGGTGAGGATTGATGAATTGCTTGGAAATTTCAATTTGGGGTGACCATGGATGTGACCACGATTCATGGTCAACCCCACGAGTTGTCAGGTCAACCATGGTCAAGGACAGTTGAAGGATGATGGATGAACTGGTAGTGTACCTCACGAATGGATAGCACGAGTCGTGGTCAGATGCCATGATTCATTAGGTTAGTTGTGGTCATCAGTTGATCAGAGACTTAAGGTTTTGGGCAGTGGAGGTAACAGAAGGTGACCACGAGTCGTCATGGTCACCAGCGATGAGCTGTTAGGTCCCTCATGGGGACACTTTGAGGAAAAGTGGCAGTGCACTTAACGACAGCAGATGACGACTCGTTCCCTGTGGTAACGACTCGTTCAGTCCCTCATTGGGACTGGCAGTAAGTTTTTCCCTGCAATTTAATAAAGGATTATCCATAATTCCTATGATCCTAAGGCCTAAACTATGTCATTTTAAGTTATGAATAATGAGTTTTAAGAGGGGTAAGTTCATTCTAGGCTATTCTTTTTCATGCATGCAATAGTAAAGGTCTAGAGAGGTGGTCAAGCTCAATTTCCTCCAAGTTCTTCTCAATTCTTCCTTGGGCAATTAGAGAAGTTGTAGAATCTGATTCTCTCAGGTATGTAAAGTTATGAGTGGGTAAATTTGTTCACACCCATGCGCAATCCCTCTCTAATTCATGAGAATTTATATGTTGATCCTATGGGGTTTTAACCCAATACATGAATTTCCTAAGTTTCTACATGGGTATGATCTAAGTATGTTTCTATTATTGAATTATGATTCATAGGCAAGTTTTACAATGTTTTCAATTACAAATCATGTTTTCAAGTTTTATAAGTTATAATGCCCATCCATAAGGAGTTCATGAAACTTGAGATTTATGATGTATGATCAAGTATGATGAGATATTTATGATAAAAAGCATGTTTTCAAGTTACCTATGTCCATGATCATGTTTTCAAGTAAATCAAGTATTTTCAAGCATGTTTAAGTATTGGGCTAGCCCATATATTCAAGTATGATTTATGATTTCAAGTCAATTATTTACAACATGATTTTGGTGTCAAGACTCCCAATTATGTTCAGCTTGTGGTGAAGTTTGAGCCAAGGCTCCTCACGTATGATTTCAGATTGTTTATGTTCATGATTATTCAGCTTTGTCACTAACGATGGTCAGCTTCGTTGAAAAATAATGGAGAGCATATGCATATTTTTGGGAGTAGTGTCTAGCACTGAGTAGGCTAAAGGTCAGTCAACCCTATGCCTTAGAACTACGCGTTAACGTAGGTATGATCAGATTATTTGGGGCCTCCTTTGTGTGCTTTCCCCTGCCCCAAGGGGCCTTCAACTTGATATTGATATCATGGCAGAATCCTTAGCCCTGGCAAGGCTTTGGAGGCTTAGCCCATTTGTATGTGATAGACGGGACCATGTAAGCTCTATCGTGGTAATGTCGGTTATATGACGAGTCACCCATTGTTCATGATTTCAGTTATGCACGTTTATCATTCATGATATATATATGTGTTCTAAAGCAGGTTTGATCTAATGTACAATTTTACTTATGATTATCAGATTTCAGCTTTGGGTCATTCCATTCAGTTATGATGTTTAGTTATGTTTAGATCACGATTTCAGAAAATAGCATGCAAGCCGTACTCTCAGATTCTTATCTTGATTATGTTTTATATTATGCATGTTTTAAATGATTTTATTTATTTAAGCAGTTTTACTTACCTTGCATACTCGGTACATTCCACGTACTGACCGCATACTCTGTGCTGTATCATTTCATAATACAGGCTCCGATCTTCAAAATCAGCCCCGTCACTAGACAGTTCTTTGGTTAGTATTCAGCTTCAGTGGTGAGTCCTCATCTCTCGAGGGCCACTCTTTTCCAATTATCTTGTATTTCCATTTTTTTGACTTATCGGGTTAGTTGGGGGCGTTGTCCCATCAACGGATCAGATATGTTAGAGGCTTTCAGACTATATATAGTAATCAACTTGTTATGTATGAAGTGAATTCCGATTCCGATGTTATGTTATGATTAGACTTCCGCTATATTTATTATGTTAAGTCTTCCGCATTATTTGATTGAGTTAGATTATGTTCATGCCATGGGTCGACTTAGAGTCTCTTGGGGCTTTTTGTCCCGTGTCTCGATCCAGGCCTATGTTCAGGTCGTGACAACTCTGCTCATAAGCCTCGGTCCAGTGAAATTTAACTGCTTTCTGAGTCAATCTTGTCAATGGCGTTGATGAGACAGAGAATCCTTCCATTAACCTTTTGTAATACCCAACTAAGTCGAGGAAGCTATGAACCTTGGTAGGAGTCGTGGGTCTAGGCCATGTCTTCACTGCCTCAATTTTCTGCAAGTAAACCTGGATACCTGCATCTGACAAAATATGGCCCAAGAAAGCTACATAATTTAACCAGAACTCACATTTCGAGAACTTCACGTATAGCTGGCTATCTCTGAGGACCTGGAGTACTGTTCGCAAATGATCTCTATGTTCAGCTTCTGAGCGTGAATATACTAGAATATCATCAATAAACACTATCACAAAAATATGGCCTGAAGATGCTGTTTATCAAATCCGTAAACACTGCTGGGGCATTCATCAATCCAAAGGACATGACCAAGAACTCAAAATGACCATACCTGGTCCTGAAAGCTGTCTTCGAAATATCTTTTTCCCGAACTTGCACCTGATGATTCCCTGACCTCAAGTCAATATTGGAGAAATATTTCACCCCCTGCAGCTGAACAAACAAATCATCTATATTTGGAAGGGGATATTTATTCTTAGTAGTAACTTTATTCAACAGTCGATAACTATACAATCTTAGGGAGCCGTCCTTGTTTCATACAAACAAAATCGGGGCACCCCACGGTGAAGTAGTAGGCCTGATAAAGCCTTTTATAGCAAATCTTTCAACTGTTCTTTCAATTCCTTCAACTTTGCAGGAGCCATTCGGTACGGAGGGATGGATATAGGTTGCGTATCTGGTGGAAGGTTGATAGAGAAATCGATCTCACGCTCTGGGGGAATACCAGGAAGCTCATCCGAGAATATATACAGAAACTCACTAACCACCAGAATGGACTGAAGAGTTGGGGATTCTTCTTGCATATCTCCAACCCTAATAATATGGTAAGTACAACCTTTCGCTATCAACTTCCTCGCCTGAAGATAGGATATAAACCTACCTTTTTGCGTAGCTGCATTGCCTTTTCATTTTTGCACTACCTCCCCTGGAAAGTGAAATCTGACAGTCCTGGTCCAGAACTCTACATTTGCATAACATGGAACTAGCCAATCCATGCCCATAATTACATCAAAATTAATCATTTCTAGCTCTACTAAATCTACTAAAGTCTGGTGACCCACAACCTCTACTGTTCAGCCCCGGTAAATTCTCTTAGCAATGATAGAGTCACCAATGGATGTGGATATAGAAAATGGTCGCTGAAGCAATTCTGGTGTTATATCAAATTTCATGCCACTAACAGAGTAACATAAGACAAGATAGAACTAGGGTCTATCAAACCATAAACCGAGTGATAGCAAACATCCAACATACCTGTTACAGCATCTGGTGACGAATCTGACTCCTGTCACCTTGGTAAGGCGTAAGTGCGATCCAGAACACTGCCAGAACTGGATTCCCCTGATCTACCTCTATCTCTGCTGGCTGGAGCAGAGGGTCTGTGCCCTACTGAAGGTGCTGGAGCATGTAATCCTGCTGAGGACCTGTTCTGCTGGTCCCGATCACCCTGATCTTTGATCGGACAATCCCTTATCATATGACCCTCTTTCCCATAAGTATAACAAGTAGTAGAGTCATATATACACCTCCCAAAATATTGAGGACAACAAATGCTACAATGCGGTGCAATGGGCCTGCTATGATCTGATCCCCTCTGCTGCTGGGAACCCAACGCTCGCGAACTCTTGCTGAGACCTGACTGTCTGTGACGATCTGATCTACTGCCCTGCTACTGCTGAGGTGAAGGTCACCTGATATCTGCAGCCTAGGCTCACCCTGAAATTCTACCAGCACGTCAGTGGGCTTGGCCCTCCGGCGCTGCTCCTGATTCGCTTTCTCTACTTCATGCTGAAGCTGCTTAATTCCTTCTATATTTTGAGCAAAATCCTGGATAGGAAAAATGTGCATATCCTCTCATAAGGTAGCTGCAACACAAGTTTCCACATACTATGGAACTAGCCCCATGATGAACCGGTGTACCCTGGTTAGTCTGTCGTGCGTCAGACATTTTCTTTGTAGATAAGCAGAATAACATAAGCTTAGGGACTCATACCTATACAACTTAGCTCTATAACATGATTTGGGAAAAGAAAGGAAGGTAACCACACTATCATGCCTTGTAGTCTCCTGCCTATAAAATGTGGTGCACAACACACCTATAGAAAAACTCTACTCAACATGACTTGCAGACTCCCTAGGATACGATGTTGCTTTGATGCCAAGTTTTTCACGCCCCACCTTAGGAGGCGTAACTGACACCTAGTACCATAATAGAAGCTGGTCTGACCTAGCTGCGCATATGCACCTCTGGTGCCTGCCAGCAACTCAAAACAAAGAAAACAAATAGCTATATCTTGGCTTTAAACATAGGCTCAGGCCGACTAGGCCACGCAACAAACCTGCATAAAAACAGCTAACCCAGCAGTCACAATAATAAAAGGATCCTATGCGGGTCGACGAGACCACCATGCTGTCTAAGTCATAAAAAAGAAAGACAAGCAGTTATACATAAAATATAGCCGACAAAGCTGCTAACCAATAGCTAATCTAGGCCCCACATGACCAATGCAGGCTCCACACGTCCAACACAAAAAATATAATATACGTAGGCCCCACACAGCCATTAACAATCAACAACTAGAAAGTGTAGTCCGCAAGCTTCTAAGAGTGAAATAGTGGTTGGGACAGGGCCCCGACCTACCCAAAAGCTGTATAAAAAAATGAGCAAACCTTTCTAACTACTCTGGAGAAAAGGAGCTGACTGATCTGCTAACCCTTGGATGATAGCTAAGGAGGTCCTAAAACACATCTGTCCGCATCTGCAGGAAAGTATGCAGCGCCCCATAGATGGGCATTAGTACAATATCTACCGAATATGTAAAGTAGTAACAAAAGCTGAATATAAGCTGATAAAAGAACTGAGAGTAATCAATAAGAGCGATAAGAGTTTTAACCTGAATAGCCTCATGATCTGAAGTATAGCTAACAAGTAAGTGTACAAACAAGAACCGCACCTGGCCCCGATAAGCCTGAAAGGTACAATCAGTACAGGATAACCCACCTGGGCCCCTATAAGCCCTGACAAGTGCAGTCCAATCTATGTACCCCTAACATGGTCAATATGATTCAACAAGTAACTATAGCCAGCCTACCTGGCCTCTGGGTAGCAACTCAGCCTGCTGGGCTCTTGTAACTGTGTCTGATCCCTTTGGGCTCCTGTGACTACACCCTGGGCTCATAAGGCTCAACGGAGGGTCAGTAATACCGTTATGGCATAAAAGAAGTCCATTCATGGATTGAATGTAATATGGCCTTGTAGCCTGAATATAGTCCTTTCAGACATCGTTTAGCTCCTCTGAACGATCTATAGCCCTGAAGGCGATGGCATAGCTAGCAACCCGGAGATTGGTCAACGAAATGCTATATGATGAGGTCAATCACAACCGAAGTCCTACCTTTTAGTCTCAAATACATCTGTAGCTGCTAATCACAAAATACCTGCTCGCAACTTACTTACAAGGCATGGGTCGTATCGACTATACGACGAGGATAACTTTCCAAAGAGGTTAGCCTTAACATACCTCAATTGTCGATTTCCGTTCACCCAAATAGTTCCAACCTAAAGCCAGTAATTCCTTCAAATTGCAGCCCTTACGTTGAGAGAATAAAGCTATTTTCAATAGTAGGAAATGGCTAATAACAATATCTTTTAAATACATTAACTACAAATCAAACTCTATCTAATTCAGCTGTAAGCTTATAAATTCCCGAGAGTTTAGAAGGTAGAAATGCTTACTTATCACCTATAGCCGCTTAGGACTCAATTAGAAGTGATTTCTACAACTTTTACTCAGTGGGGCTCCGATAATCCGAGCAAAATTTCAAGAAATAACTCCGTAGGAATGTTCTTCGTAGGCCCAGAACTTGTTATCCAAGATGAGTTTGCATTTGAGTAGAGTTTAATGGCGTAATTTAGCGAAAATAGGATGAAAAGTTAAAGGAAAATATCATATGGCCGAGGGTCTATTTTTAGGGAAATGTTCATATTATTTAAAATTGAACTTAAAACATATATATATATATATATATCTATATATATATATATATATATATATATATATATATATAGAGAGAGAGAGAGAGAGAGAGAGAGAGAGGATTGAGGAGGTGGCTAGGGGCACGGCGCGCCGGATCACTGGCGCGTTGGGCCAGCCATGGCGCCGGACAGGTAGCACGGCATGACGCCTAGTGATCTTAGCCTCTGGCCCCGGTCTCCTGCTCGCTCAACAATGTGCTCGTATGTTCATTTCCTGAGCCCTTCCTCACATATGTCGTACTTCAAAACTCTCAACATACGGCCACACGCATCGGTTAAACAATAAAGACTTACAGGGTGTAACATCATCGCTTAAAGATGTGCGAGCATGTCATTCCCAACGTGATTTAAAGAACGAGAAACCTTATTTAGTCTTCAGGTATCGTTGAATCTTTTATATCCAATTTCAGAACATTACCGGTATGATTTCTTTGTATACGACTAGGCAGATTCTGGGATATGGTCGTTTGGGTTTTTGTGTGCATTAACATTATATTTTTTAAGTGCTTGTACGTTTTGATTCTTCTATAGTTTTATGGTATTACGCATAAAAATCCCCCAAGCCTTGGGAGATTCTCGGTCAATTCTTAACTCACATAGTCTGTTGGTTTTGAATTTGTCCAAATTAGTTCTATATCTGTGTTTTACATGTTCCAATTAATATTCTTACATGTGTTTAATTTGTTAAAAAATTATCCTATATCTAGGTTTTACATATTAGAGTTATATATAATTACATTAGTTTCTTTTGAATCTGTTTGGGATAAAATGTTATTCCTTAATAATTGTTCATATACCACTACTAAAATCAAAGTAAAATTACATGATTACTTTATATAATTTTATTTTCTTTCCCATTTCTAGTCATATTCATGACAACTTCTTTACTTACTAATTATAGTAACCCTAGATTTTACCTAGTGCCACCTCACAACTTACGAATCGTTCTTTTGTTGATAAATTGTGATTGAATATCTGCTCAAATTGATTTGATTATACTTGAGGGAAATTTCTATGGATTCATACTCTCTCTTTCTTTTCTTAAACTGATTATGGGAAAACTTTTATTATTGGACTATTCTTGGTAAGTTGTGTGGTAGTTACGGTAGCATTACAATCTTATATAGTATAGTCTTGGACAGCTTGTAACACTTGATCTTTTATAATAAATTTTCATTAATTTACTGAATTGATTTTGTTACTGCAAGTTAAAGGAGAATCTTTTGATTTATGCTTTTTTAATAATTGAATAATTTTTGGTATTTGTTGGTTTATGGTAAGCTTACCACTGAATGATTTTTTTTCTTTTTATGATTAGTTAGATTTGTAATAGTCCCGTATATGACAATAAGAGAGCCTGAACATATCTGCAACAATTTTGGTGTTTGGATCTTTATGGTATACTAAGGAATATGTTAATGTATTTTTGGTTGACATCTCTTAATATTCCCTTCCTATTTCTGTCATGATTTGATGTCTAATCAACCCATGATCGTCACCTAGTGCCTTGAACGAGTGGACCATCTTGACTTCTAATATGCTCTTATTCAAATAAACATGTATGAATTAATGTAATTCCTTGAAATTAAATATAATATTTGGATCACAAGTTCAAGTAAACATTTTGAATTTTTATATAAACGTGTTTAATGCGTCTTATTATTGTACAATATATGCATGATGTGAATACATAACCCAAATTCTAAGACTGCATATGAAGCCTCTAAACTAAAGATAGTAACTATATAAAAGAAATAAATGAATAAAATTATGTGTCCCCACCGAAAGCAAGAAGTGGAGCTACCAAAAGCACGGAAAGGGAGGGTTCTCTAGGCTGTAGTTCGCTCATCTGCAAATTTGGCCCCTACTTTATACCGCAGACCAACGCAGGTTCCCAAAATAGAATGTCAGTACAATCTACCATACTCACTTAGTCTCAACATCCCCTTCACTAAAATTAGAATGAGGTTGAGATAAATATGTATGATAATATAAATTCTGAAAGGGAATAGTTTATAAGAACTCATCATGTAAATAATATCACATTTAAGAAACTACCACTAAGTATTTCTTAGTTAAGTACATTCTTTTTTTTAGTTTATAGATAGTTATATTCCACTGACTTTTCTTATTTACGCCTAGTTATGGATTAGTAACCCTTTATACAGTTATTCGTAGTACTTTATACGACTATCAAATCTTTGATGCCTCGTTATGAAAATATTGGCAATCTTTTGTACGACGGCTCGTAGCCCTTTGTAAGGTCACCATCTATGTTGAGCCTCATTATGAAAAACTTAGTAACCCTTTATATGATTGCTCATTACCCTTTATATGATTACCATTTCATTAAGGTTTAAATTAAATCTACAAGCTTGTCATTATGACACTTAAAGAACATCATAGTGTTCTTAATATTAAATCATTAAAAAATAGATCTTTACATGTTTCATAATAAGTATAAAAAAACTTCAAACTCACATAATTTCATCAATAACATTGAGCATGGAGACATGACTTGAAAAGGTTAAAAGAATACTTCTTTAATAATTTAATAACATGTAAATTTTTTTTTAAACACAAAATCATAGATAGTGTGAGCTCACTCATTCCAATTAAACTCACATTAACTTTTATAAACATTTAAATCAAATTTTGGGCTCGACTCAGCTCGACTCAATTTCAATTAAATTTTGACTCGGCTCGATTCGATAAAAGCTCGATCAAGCTCGACTCGGTCAAAGCTCAGACTCGATTGAGCTGGCTTGGCTCAGCTTGATTGGGTCGATTTAAAAAATAATATCCTTTCACTAAGTTCAATTACGAAGAACATTAGAAATTTAACTTAAAATACTATGTTAATTTAATATTATATAATTAATATTTTATTCAGTGTTAGTAAATTTTTAACCACAATGTAACTTAAGCCTACTATATTAGTATGTGTGTTCATAGTTTGATTTGGGTCGATTTTTAATTATAATCAAAATTAAATCAAGCTTTCAATTATTATAATCAAGTCAAATCAAACATAATACATATTCATCAATTTGGTTATTGTCGGATGTGGTTCAATTTTTTAATTTTTAAAATAATGTTATTCGTCTCTTTATTTTTCTTCCGACAATTAGAAAAAAGTTTATTATTTGTCAACTTATAATCCTTTAATATTCTTTTATAATGGCAGGTATAATTTCTTTAAATTATTAAGAAAATATCCTGAGATCTATAAGTATTAATTAGGTAAATAAAATTTACAAGAAATAAAAAAGTCTACATAAAAAAGAGCCGACTCGACTCGGCTCGGGCTCGATCAAAATATAGAAAAACTTGGTTAATGTCGGCTCGACTCGGCTCGGTACTATTTAAATATCGGCTTGGCTCGGCTCGATATACACTCCACTCAGTTGAGCTCGACTCTCTTGACTCGATATCTGGGCCTACTTGTGCGAGTAGAGAACCTGTGCAACTAAACTTTTGCTTTTGGTCTTTAATTTTTGTCAAAGGTATACCAAGCAAAAGGTTTAGTTTGAAAGCCCATTCACGTTACTAGTGGGTTTTAGCCATTAATCCATTTAACTAACTTCCAAATAATCCCTTAACATTTGTTTTTTATTATATATATCGTGTTGGGACATAAAAATTTATTCCTCTCACATAATCTTCATCTAATGTGTATTACTTTTAAGGCTTTAAAAGGTCTGGAGAGCTCGGGGTTTCACAATTTCTTTCTGTAAACTTAAAATACATGTTTATCTATGTTAAATTTGGAGTGGTCTTACACTTAATTGCTTCTTTATCTTAAACTGATTGATAGCAACTTTGTTTTGGTAAATTTTGATAATTTTATAATTATTTAATTCCATCGTGCTATTTGAAGAAGGCATAATATCCTAATTTGACTCTTCTCAGTACCTACTTCCCTTTTCTTAGTTAATTAGAACTATTTTTGTACTAAGCTATTGGAGCTCAATTCCTTTAATGATCTCATGACTATGTATGAAAACTTTAATGTTTGTTAATTTTTGGTATAATAGACATTCTCTGTACCTAATTGATTCGGACTTTGTTAATTATAGTAAAAATGAATTTAAAATACATGTGATCGTTTGTTAATGGGATGCCTGTGATGGAATATTTTCCTTCCTCTTTTACTCTCTGATTGAATATAAGAAATTGTATTCTACTGAGTATAAAGTATGCACTCCTCTCCTATTCAGGCCATTTGAACATTGTCTTTCTCTCTAGAAATATAACTTCGCTTTTTATACTCTATATATTCAAAATAGACTTACAACCTAAATCTTTCTCTTTATGCCCTTCTCTATTTATTCGAACCTTACTTGTTTTTTAGTAATACAATTTTCTTTCTCTTTTCTTTTAAAACACGAATAGAGCTTTACTCTCTGAGCAATATCATCCAACAATTGTGACATTGAGACTACTCTAAAGCATCATTTTTCTTACTCTCTCTGCTCTTCTTATAATTTTATAATTCCCCTATCCCTCCTCAGAACAACCACTACTAGGAATTAAGATTTTTGTGATATTGATGTATTGAGATCTGGGTCTCAATCGGTGATAAAGCCTCTCTTGAAATTGCTGATACTTATTAAACTGTTTGGTGGGATTGCTGTATTAAATTCATTGCTGATTAGCTAGTTAGTAAACTGTTTGGTGGGATTGCTTTATTAAATTCATTGTTGATTAATTGTTCAGTGTTCTGTCAATGCAATTTCTATTCTTATGTGTTAGTTTGGTGTAAGTTAAAGTTTTACATTAGTATAATTAGTTGGAAAATTTGAATGCTTTAAGCATTCTGGGGTTTATCAAATGTGTATGATTTTTAACTTGCATGCTTATAGGTATCACACTCCTCCGCTTGTAATATGAATTGGAGTGGATTTCACGCCTATAGGATGCTTTCTTTCTCAACTTACTATATTATAAGATGAGGCTTTATTTTACTTTTACGTACTGGAAATTTCTCCAGCATGCTCTTATATCTTCTAGTTATGAGTAAAATGGTCATACAAACCGTACTGTGATGCATACTAAGGACCTTTTCCTCAGTTTTCTGCATGATCAAGTTTTTAATCTAGGGGCTATTCCTAGGGACTTTGGGGTGTTGCAATATATCCCCCTTAGGAACATTCATCCACGAATTTAGACTAAATAAGCTAGAAAGGTAGGGAAAGTGCTGCTATCCCGTAATTGAGGAATATAGACTGAAAAATTGATAGAATGACTGACTCCGAACCGAGATACATGACTGAACTGAACTCGTGAATCATGAATGACTGGAAGGCATGAAATTAACATGAAATTTAGTAGAGTGCTATAGAAAACTTGTACCTGATGCTGGAGCTGAGCTGGAAGGAAATAGGTGCGGGGTACTTAGCAATCATATCTGCTCCGGCTTCCCTCGTAGCTCCCTCTACAAGCTAGTTTATCCCTCTACAAGCTAGCTTCTCTCTCTCCACTGACAGAACTATATGTGAGCGACTCCTTCAGCTGGTAGGAGGCTAAAGTCTGCGCTCTCCGTTTCCGTTACCCTGATAATTCGGGTGATCTTTTGGATCTTCTCTAAGAACTCATACGGGTCCTCGTCCACCTTTGACCCTAAGAATTCGGGTGGATTCATTCTGAGGAAGTCTT
This sequence comes from Datura wrightii, assembly GCA_035772735.1. Taxonomy (NCBI): domain Eukaryota; kingdom Viridiplantae; phylum Streptophyta; class Magnoliopsida; order Solanales; family Solanaceae; genus Datura; species Datura wrightii. The sequence goes on along the minus strand of JASDFA010000016.1, from coordinate 60,022,846 downwards.
TTACCCTAGCCGCCGCCACATTCCCATTCTAGTGAATATGAGCCATTGCCTGCTGATTAATCTGGGCGGTCATGGCCTGCGCCAACATGTGAAAGGCTGCCCTAAACTTGGCATAAGTAACATGGTCGTCCATCGGGTTCGCTGGGGTGGCTTGCTGGCGCCCATTACCATTTTTTATTTCATTCGCTTCTCTAGGAGGCATTATCTGCGAGCGCGTAAAGCACGAGTTACGAGAGAACTGTTAGAGTTTCATACTCTACGCACGATAAGAATCATGAAGAAAAAGGAACATTCCTAAAACGTCTCGTAGCCTCTTTGTCATAAGTGTAAAACGCTTCACACCAATGTAAAAGACTCTACTTAACACGACTTTCAGACACCCTAGGACACTCTAAACTTTGGCTCTGATACCATATTTTTCCCGATTCGAACATAGGTCCGGATTGAGAAACAGGACAAGAAACCACGAGAGGCTCCAAGTCGACCTATGGCATGATCATATCATAATATTAGCACGACAAAAACTAACAGAGTCATAACTGAGCGGAAGCTAACTGAAAGAGTCTAATTAAAATCCATAATAAAAAATGTAACAAAACTTTGATACAAAGCTGAATCTGTCTATACAAGTCTGAAAGCCTCTACTACACTGATGAGTTATCAGGACAAGCCCCCAGCTAACTCCTAAAGTCTGAAAACTGAGACATAATGAAATAGAAAGCATAGATCGCATCCTTTGGAGATGAGGACTCACCACAAGCAGCTGAGGTGGGAATGGAGCGTATCTAACCACGTGGTTGAGTCTTGAAACCTGAATCTATATCATGAAACGATATAGCACATAAAGTATGCGGTCAGTACTTGGAATGTACTGAGTATGCAGGAAACGTAAGTAAACTAAACATGCAAGTATACAAGAAGGAAGTAAACTGAATACATCAACATATAACTGAGCTAGAATATAACAACCCTGTCTGAGATACATAAGAAAAATATAGAAGAAAACCAGAAAAAATGCCTCAGAACGACTGAGACAACGAGTCTTGTTAAGTGGAAAAATTTTGTGGAAATCCCAGTAGACTTCACGGATTGGACTCACAACTCGTCTAATACCTCACGAGTCATGATGTGCCTCGTGAGGACTGACAGGGTCCTTTTTTCTGCAAAATTTCAAGGGTATTTTCATAAAATTCTAAGCTTCTAACTCCTAAAATATGCCGTTTTGAGTACCATATGGGACGTTTTTAAGTGTTCCTACTAGCCTAAACCCTCATTCCATCAAAAGATACTCTCAACCCCTTCTTCCTCCCCTCTCTCAAAACTCAAGGATCACCTAGGACTTCTTCAAGGGCTTCAAGGTTCAAGTTCAAGTGGGGAATTCCTTCTACTCAGGTGTGGGTTTTCAATAAGGACTTTCTTTCCTCCTTGTGCCCCAAATACTAAAAACCCAAATCCCCTGATTCTAGAAAAACATACTTTAGGGTTTCAATTTATGCATGAATTATCATATGTTCTCCCTGAATTCTAAGACCCGTCATGGTTAATAGTCGTGTATTCTTATGAAGTTACTTACACCTTCTCGAATTACGTATATGATATGTGAAAAGTATGATATTAGAATTTTCACCATGATTTAGCATAAATTTCGAAATGGGGTTCATTAAATATTCACATGCTCTTACCATGAACTCATTATATATGTTTAAAGCATGAGTCGATCATATTGGTTCCGTAAATCTAGAATATATGATTTAATATATATGTTGAGATACGGTTAGAGCTTATGAAATACGTATATGCCTTCACTATGATTTCGGGCATGTGTTAAAATATGATTTGGGCCTATGGATCTTACATGAATCTACGGTATATGCCATATGCTATGAACACGGGATTTAAATGTTGTGGATATGTTTAAAGTATGATCTGATCCTATAGATGTCTTATGAATGTAGAATGTATGGTTTAAATGATGATTCAGGACTATGATGATATGAATTATGATGATAAAGCATGAGAATGATCCTTCAGATTTTTGGGATTGTTGTTAGTAGAAAGTAGCCGTACTAAACTCTAAATGAATTCAGTATGATGTAATTAGTTGAATGCTCATGTCTCTGATTAGCTGAAGTAACTTAGAATAGACGAATGACGTCAGACTAGTGACCTCCATGTTCTAGTATAGTCGGGACTCTCCATAACCGAGAATATTTCCCTTAGTCAGTCAGAGACTCTCATTAGCCGAGATCGTTTCCCTTAGTCAGTCAGGGACTCTCTATAGCAGAGAATGTTTCCCTTAGTTTGTCAGGAACTCTCCATAGCAGAGAATGTTTCCCTTAGTCAGTCAGGGACTCTCCAGAGCCGAGAATGTTTCCCTTGGTCAGTCAGGGAGTCTCCATAGAAGAGAATATTTTTCCCTTAGTCAGTCAGGGACTTTCCATAGCCAAGAATGTTTTACTTAGTCAATCAGGGATTCTCCATAGTAGAGAATGTTTCCCTTAGTCAGTTAGGGACTCTCCATAGCCGAGAACGTTTCCCTTAGTCAGTCAGGGACTCTCCATAGCAGAGAATGTTTCCCTTATTTAGTCAGGGACTCTCCATAGCAGAGAATGTCTCCTTTAGTCTATGATATCAGTTCATCTCATCTCCATATAATTTTAGATTTAAGTTAAAATCAGTTTAGCAGGATTCAAACTCAATTATCAGCAGATAGTCAGTATAGTGTATGATATCAGTTACCACTCCAGTTCTCAGTATATGTACAACACATGACCCTTCTGCATCAATCTGAGTATGCTTCAGTAAATGTTTTTTTTCAAAATAAAGCTTCATGTCAACATATATATATATATATATATATATATATATATGTATCTCAGATCGGGTTGTTGTATTTCGGCTCAATTATATGTCGATGTATTTAGTTTACTTCCTTCTTGTATACTTGTATGTTTAGTTTACTTACGCTTCCTGCATACTCAGTACATTCTAAGTACTGACCACATACTTTATGTGCTATATTGTTTCATGATATATATTCAGGTTTTCAGACTCAGCCACGTGGTTAGATACGCTCCATTCCCACCTCAGCTGTTTGTGTTGAGTCCTCATCTCTCGAGGACGCAATATATGTTTTCTATTTCATTATGTTTCAATTTTCAGACTTTAGGAGTTAGTTGGGGGCTTGTCCCAGCAACTCATCAGTGTAGTAGAGGCTTTCAGACTTGTATAGACAGATTCAACTTTGTATCGGAGTTTTGTTACATTTGTTCTTATGGATTTTAATTAGACTCTTTTAGTTATCTTCCGCTCAGTTATGATTCTGTTAGTTGTTTTCTTGCTAATTTTATACTATGATCATGCCATGGGTCGACTTGGAGCCTCTCGAGGTTCCTTGTCCCTTGTCTCGATCCGAGCCTATGTTCGGGTCGTGACATGAATTTTGCGGATTACCACCTGTGTTTCACAGGTGGTTTGCAATTCACCCTCCAATTTTCAGATTTTTTCCAGGTATATTGGTTTAAGCATGCACCAAACCCGTGTTTCACAAGTGAGGTGCCGGCTTCCTACTTTAGCTCTCAGCTTTTTGGACATTTCTTGTGCTTGGGCGGTGACTCGCGTTTGAGCATCTGCATTTCGTAGGTCTCGCGTAGTGCTTGCCCTATTTTCTTTCATTTGGTTCCTCCTCTAATCAACCTACAAAACAGAAATAACAAAAATATCAAAGCACCAAAAAATTAAAACACTTGAGTTGCCTCCCAAGAACTGCCTTATTTATCATCGTGGCACGATGAATACCTCCTCCATCATCAATTCTCTGGAGGGTTATCCTTTGAATCAACTTTAGTGTAACCATTTTTGTCTTGCTCCTCCTCTTCATCAAGGACCACTATCACTTTGCATTCATCCGGGGGTTCTGTGTGTTGACATACATTGAAGGTGTCTTCCTCACCTCCCACTTTGAACTTTTGCTCTCTTAGCTCCACATCCACCAATGCTCTACCCATGGATAACAATGGTCACCCTAAAATGATGGGCACCTCAATGTCTATGTCGCAATCCAACACAACAAAGTCAGCTGGAAGGATAAATTTTTCCACTCGGACCAAGACATCTTCTAACACTCTCACATGTCTCTTGATAGACTGGTCTGCCATCAATAGCTTCATTGCAGTAAGCTTGGGATTCCCCGATCCTAACTTCTTGAAAATTACAAGAGGTATCAAATTTATGCTTGCACTGGGTCACACAAAGCTTTTTTGAAAATGCACAGTCCAATGGTGCAAGGGATGGTAAACGCTCCGGGGTCCTCTCTCTTGGGAGCAAGATTGCTCACCATCACTGCACTACAGTGGTGCATCACCTCCTCTGTGCCTGCATCCATGATCTTCCTTCTTTAAAAATTCCTTCATGAACTTTGCATAGCCTGACATCTGAAGCAATGCATCTACCAAAGGTATGTTTATATACAACTTGATAAACATCTTGATGAATTTCTTAAATTGTTTGTCTTCTTTCTTCTCTAACCACTAAGGGTAAGGAGGCGGGATTCTAGGCTACTGACCTTGGGCATTTGAAGCCTCCTTTCCCTTATTCTCATCACCAACATCCTTAGGAGCAACAACCACTCTTTCTTCATCAAGTATCTCTTCAACATCAACAACACTTGGTGCTTTTGTCACCACATCTTTCACTTCAACATTTGTGATTGGATCAACCACTTGTTTAGCTTTCACACCTACATCAGCCAACATTCTCCCATTTCTAGAAACAATTTCCATACAATGGCTATCCTTCTTTGGATATGGCACTATATCACTAGGAAGTGTGCCATTCATTCGGGGTTTTATTTAGGAAGACAAGTGGTTCATTTAAGCTTCCAAGTTTTTAATAGAATCTGAATGAGAACTCACTATTGGGATAGGTTAGACACCTTTCCTTTTAGCTTCCTCACCCCGCTGTCAGTAAACTCATCCTTCTTTAGGGCTTTAGCCAACATTTCCCTCTATCTTGGAGTTGCCAACATCGCTCACTCTGGGTTGCATCTGAGGGATCTCAACCTTAGGAGGGGGAATGTATGGGTTTGAACTTCTGGGTTAATGTTCCCCTTCACGGTTTGGTTCACGATTCCCCTATCTTTATTTCCTATCATTCCATCCTTGACCATCCCAATTTCTCCAACCTTGAATCTGATTATGAGGACACCAAAGACCTTGGTTGGCACCTTAATATCCCGGACTAGAACCCCCCACTTGGCCAACCATGTATTAACATTTTTCCTTATATCTTGGAGGTGAAGTCTCCCTTTTGTATTGTATGTGGCCTTGGGTTCCAACTGCATTAACACTCTTGGCATCAACTCCCATCACATTCTTTGCCATTAACTCAAGATGGGCCATTATTTTGGCCAAGGTGTCATCCCTTTCTTCATTTTGTTTTCTCATTTCTGCAGTCACAAGACCACTTGAGGGCACCTAGGTGTCCCTTGTGTGCCATGATCAATTTATCTTCGTTATCTAATCTAAAAGAGCTTTGGCCAACCCATATGTTTGGTCCATCAAGGACCCACCAGCAAGATGTCACGACCCGAACAGAGGCCCGGATCGCGACACAGGACAAGGAACCCCGAGAGACCCCAAGTCGATCCATGACATAAGAATACATCTAACTCAATCAAAGAAATTGAATAATCAAAAATATAATCATAGAGGAAGTATACTTTAAACACAACATCAGAATACACCATCTGAAGCTGAATACAACCATATGTCTGAAAAGCCGCTAAATATGATGAGTTGTTGGGACAGACCCCAAGCTAACTCAACAAGCTGAAACTGAAAGTACATTAGGAAATTTGAGTAGTCTAGTCCTCTAGAGATGAGGACTCACCAACAATGCAAAGGCTAACTTTGATAAGCTGACCACGAACGGGGCTGAACCTGAGAGCCGGATCCTGTATCATGAGATAATACAACATAGAGTATGCAGTCAGTACGTGGACTGTACCGAGCATGCAGGGTAAGTAAAATCGCTTAAATAAGTAAAATCATTTAAAGACAATGCATAATGTAAAATATAAACATCAGGAATCTGAGAGTAGGGCTTGCATGCATTCTTCTGAAATCATGATCTCATCATAACATAATATATCATCATAACATATCATGACATAATCAATTGACTCAAAGCGGAAATCTAATAATTATAAGTAAAGCTGAACATTGAGTCAAACCTGCTTTAGAACATGCTTACATATGTAAATCTCATGATTAATTAACATGCATAACTGAAATCATGAGGAACAATGAGAGACTCATCTTTTAACCGACATACCACGATAGAGCTTACGTGGTCCCAACTATCACTCTCAAGTGGGTAGAGCCGTCCAAAGCCTTGCCATGGCTAGGGACGATACCATGATATCGGTATAAAGCTCGTGGCCCAATAGGGAAGGGGATAGCTCACAAGGGAGGTCCTAAAATCATAACTTATAAACCTACGTTGACGCGTAGTTCTGAGGCATAGGGTGATCGACCCTTAGCCTGCTCGGTGCTAGACATTACTACCAAAAACATGCATATGCTCTATATCGTTATTCAACGAAGCTCAACATCGTCTATTGACGAAGCTCATAAATCAAATACATCTCAAAGCTGAAATCATGCATATGAGAAACTTTAACTCAAACCATACCATACCACAAGCCGAAAGATGATTTGGAGTTTTTGCTCCAAAACCATGTGGTAAGCTATGCACATAAAAAGCTTTAATTCAAAACATACCACAAACTAAAAAATAATTGAGAGTCTTCACTCCAAAACCATGTGGTAAGCTTAATTCGGGAAATCATCAATCGTACTTAAACATGTGGGCATTGCCCAAAGCTTTATCATACTTGAAAATACTCAATTCATATCGAAAATATGATTATAAACATTGGTCGCTTGGAAACATACTTTTCATCATAACATCTCATTATCATCATGCATTCATCACAAATCTCATCTTTCATGAACTTTTCAACAATGAGATTTTTAATCCATAAAACTAGAAACATGATTTTTAATTGAAAACATTATAAAAATTTGCCCATACTTCACAATTCAGTAGTTGCAACATAATAAAATTATACCCATGTATAGAAATAGGAAATTCATGCATTTGGGTTAAAACCCCATAGATTAGACATAGAATTATCATGATTTAGAGAGGAATTGGGCATGGGTGTGAAATGATTCACTCATTCATAACCCTACATACCTGTTGGTAGCTGATTCTTACACTTCTTTTGATGCCTAATAGGAAATTGAAGAGAAATTAATGAATGCTAGGCTTGATCACCCTCTCTAGTCTTCTACCTTGCATGCATGAATGAGTAAGGCCTAAAATGAACTTAACCCCTTTAAAAGTCACTATTCATAACTCAAAATGACGTAGTTTAGTCCTTAGAATCTTAGGAATTACAGAAAAGAGCTTACTAAGTTCGCAGAAAATAACTGCCAGGTGGTCCCAACAAGGGACCTAATGACTTGTTACCTTGGTCCACGACTCATGGAGTTGTCCATCAAGTACACTGCTCATTTGATCAACTGGGCTCGTTATGCGCAACATCACGATCTGTCACCAATGACCATGACTCTAGTCACCACCCGTTATATACACCGCCCCCATACCAATTAATTCTTGAACTAGCTGACCATGACCCTCCCCACGAATCGTGGGGACTGACCATGACTTGTGGGGTCCTTCTGTCGAGTGCACTACCTCTCTTCTTCTCCTTTCTTACTCACCCACCCCACGACTGACCTAACGACTCGTGGGGCCTGACCACGAGTCGTGGTCATGCCCGTGGGGGTCTTATTTCCAAATATCAAATTCATTCCCTAGGCCTCCCCACGAGTCACATCACGACATGTGGGATCCTCTCACGGGTCTCCTCACGACTCGTTCTATGCCTGGTGCCAAATTTTAGGTTTTTCTCTGTTTCAACTCCCAGATCTGATCTTTGGGCTTCCAGGGTATAACAATATCTCCCCCTTGGGAATATTTGTCCTAAAATATTGGAACACTTATAGAAAAGCATAGAAATGCAATTATCATATTCATATACTGATCATTTAAATCGAAAACTGACGGTATGACTTCCCTTGATTCAAACAACATATATGAACTAAATTCGAAAATTATACATATATCCATATACATAAAAGAAACTTGGGCAGATGAATTGAACATGAAAACTAAATAGAGTTTTGGGTCAAAACTGATACCTCAAGATGGAACTGAGCTGGTAGAGAATAAATGTGGGTATTTAGCCATCATATCCGCTTCGGCTTCCCACGTAGCTCCCTCAACATGCTGATTCCTCCATAATATTTTAACTGAAGCTACTTCCTTGTTCCTTAGCCTTTGAACCTGATGATCCAATATTTCTACCGAAACCTCCTCATAGCTGAGGCTGTCTTTTATACCAACATTGTCCACTGGGACAACTAGAGCTGGATCACCCAAACACTTCTTCAAGAGAGACACATGGAATATAGGATGCACAAAAGCTAATTCTGAGGGCAGCTACAACTCATAGGACACCTTGCTAACACGTCTCACTATCCTGTACGGGCCGACATAGCGGGGACTAAGTTTCCCCTTCTTTCTGAACCTCATCATTCCCTTCATGGGAGACACCTTCAGAAATACCCAATCATCGACCTCGAATTCTAATTCTCTCCTCCTCACGTTGGCATAGGACTTTTGGCGACTCTGGGCAGTTATCAACCTGTCCCTTATCAACTGAATCTTCTCCATAGCCTCGTGAACCGAATTTAGTCCTATCATCGCCGCTTCGCCAACCTCAAACCATCCAATGGGCGACCTACACCATCGCCCATAGAGAGCGTCGAACGGTGCCATCTGGATACTGGAATGATAGCTGTTATTTTATGCAAACTCGATAAGAGGCAAATGCTCATACCATCTACCTTTGAATTCGATCACACATGCTCTCAACATGTCCTCTAGGGTCTGAATTGTCTGCTCCGCTTGACCATCCGTTTGTGAGTGAAATGTTGTGTTGAGCATAACCTGTGTACCCAATCTTTTTTGGTAAATTGAGTATCTCTGTCTAAAATCATGGATAAGGGAACTCCATACAATCCGACTAGCTCCCTGATATATAATTTGGCATAATCCTCCGCTAAATCTGTGGTCTTAACCGGTAGAAAATATGCAGCCTTGGTCAACCTGTCTACCATAACCCAAATGGAGTCATATTGTCGACAAGTACTAAGTAAACTTGTGATGAAGTCCATATTGATTTCTTCCCACTTATAAGTAGGAATACTAATATCCTGAAGTACACCTCCCGGTCTCTGATGCTCAACCTTACTTGCTGACAGTTCGGACACTTTGCTACGAATTATGCTGTATCCTTCTTCATGCCATTCCACCAATAGATTTTCTGTAAGTCAAGGTACATATTGATGGCACTTGGATAGATAGAATACTTGGATCCATAAGCCTCATGCAACATCCGGCTCCTCAAATCATCAACATTGGTAACACGTAGGCGACCCTGGTACCGAAGCACACCATCTCCCCCTTTGGAGAAGACCTCTACCTTCTGATTTCGCACGACTTCCTTTAACTTTTCCAAAATAGGGTCCTCATCTTGACTAGCCTTTACATCAGTCACCGAGGACGATTCTGATCCGTTCTGAACCACAACACCGCCATCGGTGGAGTAAACTAACTTAACTCCCAACCTTGCGAATCGATGCACATCCTTCCACAACTCCTTTTTCCCCTCATCCACATGGGACACACTCTCCATAGAGAGCCTACTAAGTGCATCCGCTACCATATTAGCCTTACCCAGATGGTAAAGCACACTCATGTCGTAGTCCTTGAGTAGCTCTAACCACCTCCTTTGCTGAAGATTGAGATTCTTTTGTGTGAACACATATTGCAAGCTGTTATGGTCCATAAATACATCCACATGGACCCTATACAAGTAATGTTGCCATATCTTCGAGGCAAATACCACCGCGGCCAATTCAAGATCATGGGTCGGGTAATTTTTCTCATGAACTTTCAACTGTCTAGAGGCATATGCTATAACGTTCCCGTGCTGCATCAACATACACCCAAGTCCGATCCTTGAAGCATCACATTACACCACGAATCCATCGGTACCTTTGGGTAGGGTCAGCACCGGTGCTGAGGTAAGTCGAGTCTTCAACTCTTGGAAGCTCTTCTCACAAGCCTCCGACCATTGAAATTTCACCTTCTTCTGGGTCAATTTGTTCAAAGGTGCTGCAATCGATGAGAAACCTTCAACAAATCTCTGATAATATCTAGCTAAACCCAAGAAGCTTTGAATATCTGAAGGATTTACCGGTCTAGGCCAATTCTTCACCGCCTCTATTTTCTGAGAATCCACCTTTATACCTTCACTTGAAACCACGTGACCCAAGAACACTCCCGAATCCAACCAAAACTCGCACTTGCTGAATTTGGCATATAGCTAGCGATGCTTGAGAGTTTGAAGTACTACTCTCAGATGAGCGGCATGCTCCTCCTTGCTCCGAGAGTATATCAAGATGTCATCAATGAACACCATCACAAACATGTCCAAATATGCCTTGAACACCCTGTTCATTAGGTCCATAAGCTACAGGGGCATTGGTTGATCCAAATAACATAATAACAAATTCGTATTGACCATACCGAGTCCTGAAAGTGTTTTTTGGGATGTCACTCTCCCGAACCCTAAGCTGGTGATACACGGACCTGAGATCTATCTTGGAGAAACACTTGTCACCTTGAAGCTGATCAATAAGTCATCAATCATAGGTAAAGGATACTTGTTCTTGATGGTGACTTTTTTCAATTGCCGATATTCAATACACATTCGAAGAGAACAATCTTTCTTTCGGACAAAGAGAACTGGTGCACCCTATGGGGACTTGCTGGTCTAATGAAACCCTTATCTAACAGGTCCTTCGACTATTCCTTCGACTCCTTTAGCTTGGCTAGAGCCATTCTGTAGGGAGGAATAGATATAGGCTGCGTGTCGGGAAGAAGGTCAATACCAAAATCAATTTCCTGCTCAGGAGGGATTCCTGGTAAATCATCTGGGAAGACTTCTGGATAGTCAGGGTCTCGGATTCTACATCCTTAACCCTAACTAGATGGTACACACAACCTTTAGAAATCATCTTTCTGGCCTTAAGGTTGGAAATGAAACAACCTATAGGCACAGTTGAACTACCTTCCATTCTAAGACTAGCTCACCCGAAAATCTGAACTTTACTGCCTTCTACAATTAACTGAGGCATAACATGTAAATAGCCAATCCATGCCGAGGATAACATCAAAATCGGTCATCTCTAACTTTATCAAATCTACTTAGGTGACTTTCTGAGATCGGGAAACCACTATACACCTGTCTAGCTATAATTGAGTCACCTACTGGAATAGAAACTGAGAAGGGTTCTGACAAGACTTCGGGACTGACTCCGAAGCTATTGACCACATAAGGTATCAAAAAAGACAGGTAGCCCCCGGATCTAGCAAAACATAAACATCAAGATGAAAAACTCATAACATACCAGTGACTACATCTGGGGAGACCTCCTACTCTTGGCAGGATACTGAGGCATACAATCTGTTCTGGCGCTAACCGCCACCTGTGCTAGTAGAATCCCCCTGATGTGCTGAGTGTGTGGGAGGGGCTTCTATACTAGAAACTGGGCCTCACCCCTATCCTGATCCTGTCTTGCAGCTGGGCAATCTCTGAGCATGTGTCTAGGCTTACCACACCCAAAAAAGCACCTGTACCTACTAAGCATTGGCCCATGTGCCCCGGACCACATCTGCGGCAAGCTGGGACACTAGAATATGAGGGTCTGCTACTCTGACCCCTAGAGCCTGATGTTCGCCCCCTCTGATCGTGCCTCTATCTGGATGGCACACTCAATGCTGAAGATGGTGGGGCTGATTATCTTTGGTGGTTCTGTTGTCAGTGTCCACCACCTAATCTCGGTTGAGAAAATCTGTGGTCATCGATCCTGACTCTCTTGGTCTTTCTCTCTCTAAGATGTGCCGCCTTTATCTGCTGGGCGTACAAGACTATCCGAGGGAAGTCCATGTCCTAGTGAAGCATAGCGGTCCTACAATCCTTATCCAGATAATCCGCTACACCATGAAAAAACCCGCTCACCTGCACCCTCTGATCGGCTACTAACTATAGGGCGTACTTCGATAGGCGAGTGAACTCAAGAGCATACTCCTGCACCGTCATTCTCCCTTGCTTCAGATTTACAAACTCAGCTTCCTTCAGCTCCCTCATCCCGTGAGGGAAGAACTGATCTAAGAATGCAACATTGAACTCTTCCCAAGTGACAGGGCCTGCTCCGGCGACCCTGTTATTTTTCCATTGGCGAAACCAGATATGCGCGACCCCTTTCAACTAATATGAGGCCAACTCTGTGCACTCAAATCCATTCACCCCCATGATTTGGGTGATCTTCATAATCTCATCTAGGGACTCATGTGGGTCCTCATCCACTTTTGACCCGAGGATCTCTGGCGAGTTCATTCTCAAGAAGTCTCGGACTCGAGCCGCCACTACATTGCCATTTTGCAGAACATGCGCAACCGCCTGCTGATTGACTTGATCGGTCAAGGTCTGCACAAGAATCTGAATATCAGCCTGAAACTCAGCATGGGCAACTGGCTCCGGTGCCTGGGGCTCCTGAACTAGTGGGGCATGTTGGTGCCCGTTTCCATTGCCATCCTCTTGGCCTTCAGCATTTCTATTCCTTCTACCATTCATTCTTCACGGAGCCATGATTTTTCAATAGGGAATGGCATGAATTAGAAGTATAGGAAGGTATTTCATTGCACGACATAGATCATGAAAGTACATAAGGAACTGAATAGTCCAGTCCTCGGGAGATGAGGACTCTCCAACAATGCAAAGGATAACTCTGATAAGCTGACTATGAACAGGCTAAACCTGAGAGCCAGATCCTGTATCATGAGATGATATAACATAGAGTATGCGGTCAGTACTTGGAATGTACCGAGTATGCAGGGTAAGTAAAACTGCTTAAGTAAGCAAAATCATTTAAAGACAATACATATTGTAAAACATAAACATCAGGAAACTGAGACAAGCGCTTGCATGCATTCTTTCTGAAATCGTGATCTCTTCATAACATAACATATCATCATAACATATCATGACATAATCGATTGACTCAAAGTTTAAATCTAATAATTATAAGTAAAGCTGAACATTGAGTCAAACCTGCTTTAGAACATGCTTACATATGTAAATCTCATGAATAATGAACATGCATAACTGAAATCATGAGGAACAATGGGAGACTCGTCTTTTAACCAACATACCACGATAGAGCTTACGTGGTCCCAACTATCACTCTCAAGTGGGTAGAGCCATCCAAAGCCTTGCCATGGCTAGGGACGATACCATGATATCGATATCAAGCTCGTGGCCCAATAGGGCAGGGGATAGCTCACAAGGGAGGTCCTAAAATCATAACGTATAAACCTACGTTGGCGCGTAGTTTTGAGACATAAGGTGATCGACCCTTAGCCTGCTTGGTGCTAGACACTACTCCCAAAAACATGCATATGCTCTATATCATTAATCAACGAAGCTCAACATCATCTGTTGACAAAGCTCATAAATCAGATACATCTCAAAGTTGAAATCATGCATATGAGAAACTTTAACTCAAACCATACCACAAGCTGAAAGATAATTGGGAGTCTTTGCTCCAAAACAATGTGGTAAGCTATGCACATGAAAAGCTTTAACTCAAAACATACCACAAGCTGAAAAATAATTGGGAGTCTTCGCTCCAAAACCATGTGGTAAGCTTAACTCGAAAAATCATCAATTGTACTCAAACATGTGGGCATTGCCCAAAGCTTTATCATACTTGAAAATACTCAATTCATATAAAAAACGTGATTATAAACATGGGTATCTTGGAAACATACTTTTCATTATAACATCTCATCATCATCGTGCATTCATCATAAATCTCATCCTTCATGAACTTTTCAACAATGGAATTTTTAATCCATAAAGCTAGAAACATGATTTTTAATTGAAAATATTATAAAAATTTTCCCATACTTCACAATTTAGTAGTTGAAACATAATCAAATTATACCCACATGTAGAAATAGGAGATTCATGCATTTGGGTTAAAACCCTATAGATTAGACATATAATTCTCATGATTTAGAGAGGGATTGGACATGGGTGTGAAAGGATTCACCCATTCATAACCATACATACCTGTTGGTAGTTGATTCTTACACTTATTTTGATGACCAATAGGAAATTGAAGAAAAATTGATGAATGCTAGGCTTGATCACCCTCTCTAGTCTTCTACCTTGCATGCATGAATGAGTAAGTCCTAAAATGAACTTAACCCATTTAAAAGTCACTATTCATAACTCAAAATGACGTAGTTTAGGCTTTAGGATCTCAGGAATTACGAAAAAGCCCTTACTAAGTTCGTAGAAAATAACTGCCAAGTGGTCCCAACGGGGACCTAACGACTGGTTATCTTGGTCCATGGCTCGTGGAGTCGTTCGTCAAGTACACTGCTCATCTGATCAACTGGGCTCGTCAAGGGTAACATCATGATCCATCACTGGTGACCATGACTCATGGTCACCACCCACTATGTACACTTCCCCTATACTAATTAATTCTTCAACTAGCTGACCACGACCCTCCCCACGAATCGTGGGGACTGACCACGACTTGTGAGGTCCTTCCGTCCAGTGCACTACCTCTCTTCTTCTCCTTTCTTACTCACCCACCCCACGACTGACCTAACGACTCATAGGGACTGGCTACGAGTCGTGGTCATGCCCGTGGGGGTCTCATTTCCAATTTTCAAATTCATTCCATGGGCCTCCCCACAAGTCACATCACGACTCGTGGGCTCCTCTCACGGGTCTCCTCATGACTCGTTTTGTGCCGGGTGCCATAATTTAGGTTTTTTTCCGTTTCAACTCCTGGGTCTGATCTTTGGAATTCTAGGGTATAACATTAGATTATTGGCCACAGACTTATTTATGGACTCAAGTGAGTGATAGAAGCTTTGGAGAAGAACTTTATTTGGCAACCTGTGGTTTGGACATATGGCCACTTTCTTCTTGAATCGAAGCCGTGCTTCATGCAAGGGTTCACCCGGGAGTTGTCTAAAGTTGGTGATGTCATCCCTCAACTGCAACATCCTCGATGGAGGGAAGAAACTATCTAAGAAATCCTCCGTCAACTCTTGCCAAGAAGTAATACAACCCGGGGGCAGCTCCTCTAGCCAAACAGTGGCTTCTCCCATCAATATAAATAGGAAAAGCCTTAGTAAAATCAACTCTTGGCTAATATTAGTGATGTTGGAGGGATGACATATCTCAAGAAAGTTGCGAAGGTGTATTTTAGAATCTTCGCTTGGCTGCCCTCCAAAGAGTCCTTTCATTTGTAACAAGTGCAATATCATGCTAGTCACATGAAACACCGTATTCCCTATCATAGGTGGTAGGCGAATGGCACCCGCTACATCAGGCAACATGGGCTCATCCTTGTCTTGATCCATGTGTCCATCCATGGAACCTACTTGCAAGTCGTGACTCATTGGTTCCAACCTAAACAAGCAGTGAAAAATAACAACGAATGTAAGATTGTACAAGATTCTTAATTAATTTAAGTTAACAAACAACTAACGGTTATCAAATCTCATTCCCCGGCTAGGAGAAAATGTACACGGTCATCGCAATATTGTTTACCTAATTTGTGAGTCAGGGTCGAATCCACAGGGAATGGAGATTCATAGAAATGAAAGTCATCTATCAAATTGAATCAGATAGCATCATTGTATCAAAGCTAGGAAAGTAAATATTGGGGATTGTAAGATCACACTACGAATTCAAATTCAATCAATAAAATAAGGAAACCAACTTTGAAGTAACAATATGAGGAAATACTAGAGGTGTGATATTGATGAGGCATTAATAGGATTGGGGTTAACTAGCAAATCAAAGCATTACTTACTAAAATAAATAGTCGAGGACAAGGCGACACCCCATGTTTCTCAACCACTTGGGTGTCGTTTGCCTGAGGTTTTCTCAAACCCTAAGGTCCCATATATATCAACCACTATAACTTGGGTAAGAAGTAAACTATCTCTAGCCTTAAGTCTTTAATGGGTGTATGAAAATGGGTTTTGGCTATCTCTATCCCAACCCCACATAATCAAAATCCAATTATCCACCATTATTTTCTCACCTATATTCTATTCCTCTTTTTCAAGCAACAATAGAATAAGTAAACACAATCTATACTAGAAATTATAGATATTTCAATTATAATTTAGAGAAAACAATGGATTTAAGCTAAATAAGTAATTTTAAGATTAAACTAGCAACACCCAATCTATTTTAGCCCCTATCAGGCACACACCCCAAGAAAGGTATTTAGCTACTCATAAATGAAGAACAAGGGATAAAACCAACAAAAGAATTACTATCATTCATCATTAATAAGAAACTTCAAGCTCAATTTGTTCTTCAATGGAGGTTTTTACCTTAGAAAGATGTAGAAGATGAAGGAAAGAGCTCTTACTTCTCTCTATCTTTTCTCTCTCTCTAAAAATAGAAACTAACTATTGAATGTTATGGAATGGAATGTCCTATTCTTTAACAATGGTGCACAAAGATAGGCTAAATATGCTCTTCTTTTCTTGTGCTGGACGATTTTACCCCTTTGACGATGGACTCGCTTGTGCGGCACCTGCATTTCGCAGGTGCTGATCCGCGAGACACTGGTTGATAGCAACTAGGGGTCAGTAAGTCCAAACATGGTCCTTCGTTAGTACTTGTATTTCAAAGGTACTGACCCATGTTCCGCAGGTGCTGACCTGCATTCCACAGGTGTGCCTTCCACTTCCAAGTAGTGCTCTCCTGCGTTTTGCCGGCGTTTTGCAGGAGTCATCCTACGAAACACATGTCCTCTTCTTCCAACCCATGCTTTTTGTTCAATTTTTTCTTTCTCTATTTAAATTGTATACCTGAAAAAACCAAAGAGAAAGGGAATAAAATCTTCCTAAATGACTTTGCATCATGTTTAAAAGTCTAATGAGTTGGTAAATTACCAACTCATCACAAAAAAATCTTAAATCTTGAAACATTAGCACTTTTGAATTTCAAATTGATACTTGAACTTGGTAATTCACTTAGAATCCAGTCCTTGTGGGTTCAACATCTAACTTACAAAGAGTCACTTTACTACTTGTACGACTGCGTGCTCTTGCACGTGCGCCGGAGCACAAATAAATTTTTAGTGCCGTTGCCGGGGATTGGCAACATTTAGTGAATTTATTGTTTTTGTATTGTTTTTACATTTTATTAAGTGTTAAAAAGAACTTGGTCTTGGTCATCTTATTTGTAGGTAACAGGTTTGTCCTTGCAGCAAGCTGGCAAGGGATAAAGAGCTTGTTGAACCTTATTCTGAACCTAAAAGAAGATTTCAACAACTAAGAAGGGAAGGTTCTGCTCTGTATCCCATACAACAGGTTCAACAGGGTGAGGTTGCACCGGCAGATATGGTAGCGAGACCTGTATGCGAAGTGGCAATCCCACTTGCGACAAATTTTACCTCTAGCATCCATAGACTGGAGCTTGGACGTAATATTGAACTTAAATAGAACATGGTGCAATTGTTGTACTCGAGTGGGCAGTTCACTGGAATGACACATGAGGACCCATAACAACATCTGCAGAATTTCTTAGAAATCAATGATGCCTTCATCTCCTCTAAAGTGTCAACTGATTACGTGAGCCTCACCCTTTTCCCATATTCACTTTTAGGAGAAGTGAAGAGGTGGCTGAAGGAAGAGCCACCAAAATCCATCACAACTTGGAACGACTTTGCCAGGAAGTTCCTCATTAAATTTTTCCCATCAGGAAGGACTGCTAAGCTGCGAAGTGAGATCCTTAGTTTTAAGCAGAGGCTTTAGGAGAATTTATATATGGCTTGGGAGAGGTTCAAGTCATTGTTGAGAGATTGCCCTCATCATCAGTAGTCAAATGAAGTGCTAGCCCACACTTTTGTGGAGAGTCTGCAACATACAAAATTTTGCTAGACTCTGCATCGGTCGGGAAAGCACTAGAAAAGACATAAAATGATCTATACACTCTGATGAACAGGATTGCACAAGGAAATCTAGTGTGGCACAGTGTTTCATCTAGAGGGGTAGGCAGAAAAGCTGCTGGGGTCATTGAAGTTGACAGTGTGAATGCGTTGGCAATCCAGCTAGCTTCGTTTCAGCACCAGATGATGACTCAGTTCAACAAACTGAGTATGGCACAACTGCAGGCACAGGTAAATGCAGTGCAACCAGCTCCAAGATGGTGTGAGATATGTAGCAACAACAGGCCTGGTGTAGGCTCTTGCGGAGAAAATCAGAGTCAGTGAATTTTATAGGGAATGTGCAGAGAGGCAACCATAATTATGGGAACACCTATAGCCAAAACTAGCAGAATCACCCTAATTTAACTTGGGGTGGAAATCAGGGGCAGAGTCAGAGCTACCAGCAACTGCAGAAAATTCAGCAGCAGAGCAGGAAAGCTAGTGGCCAATCTAGCAACATTAAGGAGATGTTGCAGAAAATAATGTCTAACTAGACTTTGATGGAAGCTGATCAGGAAAAAATAGTCGTAGAGTTAAAAAAATTAGTATCTAGCCACTAGAAACTTGGAGAAGCAGATTGTCACGACCCGAACATAAGCCCAGATCTAGACGCGAAACCTAAAATCATAAATGGCTCCAAGTCGACCCATGACATGAACATAAAAACTAAAGCTCAACATAAATAAAGCAGAAGACTAAATTCTGAATAGTATGACATTTAAACAACTAAACACTCAAAACACAGAATCTGAAGATGGAAATATAAACTATGTCTGAAAAGCCTCTACATACTGACGAGCTGATGGGATGATACTCTCAACTAGCTCACTAGAAGTCTGAAATTTAAAATGATAATAACTCAACCATCTAAAAGTCCTTGAAGGATGAGGACTCACCAATAAGTTGTCTGGTGAAACTTTGGAAACTGGCTAGAGGCGAGACTAAATTTGAATGTCTAAGCCTGTATCATGAAATGATACAATATATAATATGTGGTCAGTACTTAGAATGTAATGTGTATGCAAGGTAAGTAAAACAAGCTAAGTAAGTATAAACTAAAAACATGAATAACATAAGTCATATCAATATAAGATTCTGAAATTAAGGACTGCATACTGATATCTGAAAACATGATTAGATATAAACTGAACTTCATAACTAAACCAAATGACCCAAAGCTGAAATGAATATTCATAAGTAAAACTGAAAAACTGATCATTGGTTCAACCTACTGAAAACATATTATCATAATTAATGAACATTTATAGCTGAAAGCATGGGGAATAATGGGAGACTCACCATATAACCGACAGTATCACGATAGAGCGTGTGTGAACCCAACTATTACCCTCAAATGGGCAGAGCCATCCAAAGCCTTGTTAGGGCTAAGAGCGCTACCATGATATCGATATCAAGATGAAGGCCTATTAAGGCAGGGGAAAGCTCACAAGGGAGGTCGCAAAAGTAACTAAAAGATTCTATGTTGGCACATAGTTTTGAGACTCGGGGTTTTCCTGAACCCCTAGCCTACTCGGTGCTAGACACTGCTCCCAAAAACATACAATTTCTCTCTATTATTTTTCAATGAAGCTAGTAATATAATAACATGCATAGTCTAAAATATGAATATGTGGAGTCTTGGCTCAAAACATACCACAAGCTGAAAGTGGGAGTCTAGACTCCAAAACCATGTGATAAGCTAACATCATAAACTTGAACTAAATCATGGAAACATACTTAGATTATGTGGAGCCCAAACTTTAACATGCTCGAAATAAACTTGCAAGTGAAAAATCAGGGATTCATACGTAGGTAATTCATAAACATTCTTTCATGCTAAACATCTCATCATGCTTGAAAACATGGGTCATAATCTTAACTTTTCATGAAACTTGTATAATTGGGCATAATATTTTTGAAACTAGAAATCATGAATTATAATTCAAAATAAGTATAAAATTTGCCCATGAATCTCAAAATATCATCTAAAACATGAATGGAATCGACCCATGATTAAAACATAGAAAATTCATACTTTGGGTTAAAACCCCATAGGATCATACACTTGAATTCATGAACTTGAGATAGGAATTTGGCATGAGAGTGAAGGTAGACTTTCATTCATGACCCTACATACCTGGGTAATCTGATTCTACACCCTTCCTTAAAATCCTAAGAGATTTGGGGAAGAAGTAGGAGAATTCTCAAGCTTAATCTTCAATAGAACTCTCTAATCTTGCAAGCATGGGAGAGAATGACTTAGGATAAGCTACGCACTCTTTATACCCTCCTAATAGAGCTTAAAATGATGTAGTTTTGGTCTTAGAAGCTTAGGAATTACAAAAACACCCTTACTAAAATCACTAAAAAATGGACTCTTCCAGTCCCCACAAGGGACATCATGAGTCGTGAGGTAGGGACGACTCGTGGTGTCTATTTGTGAAATCTATTGGATAAACCAACCTCCAACTCTTCCTCCTGACCACGACCAACCTCACGGGTTGTGAAGTGACTTCACGGCTCGTGACATCCACCTGTGGTCACCCCCTGACTACGACTTCCAACCTGCCAGCCTCCACCTCACGAGTCACTCCACGACTCATGGAGTAACCTCATGGGTCACTGGACGAGTCATCCTATGACTTGGTGTAACATATCCTATTTTCTCCGCGTTTATCCTCGAGTCTGATCTTATGGGCTTTCGGGGTATTACATAGATGGGTTAGTTAGCAGCTGCTCAACATAATAGACCGCATGAGGGTTTACTCAGTGATATAAATACAAACCCACAGTAGGTCATGGCCATTAGACTAAGGAGTGGCAAACAGTTGGCTAATGTACCATCAAAGAGAAGAAGAATGAGGTGCAGACAGAGTTTGTTAGACCAAGTCCATCGGCTGAGAAGGGAGACAATCTGAAAGTTGCAGAAAAATAATGCACAATCAACATTGCAGCCAATACAAATACCCTCACCACCATTTCCGCAAAGGCTCAAGAAGAGGCCTCAGGAAGTATCCCTAACCTTTGTTCTAAATTTCAATTAATGCTTAGGGGCCATAGCATATTTCAAGTGTAGGGTGAGGGAAAATTTCAAAATTTTTGGATGATGATTTAGGGTGAATCATGTGCTTGGTTTGAAAAATTATTTGATGGAAATTCTGAGTTGAGTACAGTTCACCCACCCTTTGGTTTTTCTTTTTGGTTCTTTTCCGAAGAGGGGCACTTTGAACTGAGAATAAAGTTTTTGGGTTTTCCGTAAATAGCTGTTTAGCCATAGTTAAGGACTTTTCCTGACGATGGATGGATAATGACCATCTTGAGGGAAACTTAGTCAGTAGGATTATTTTGAACCCTTAACTGATTGATTGCTTGATACTCTTGTTGAGTGTTGTACATGATTGTAAGATGCAAGTGATTTTAATTGTGAAGAATGTTGAGCTATGTGTATGACTTTGTTTAAGACACCTAGGCTCTTGGATGTGACTCTATATGTTGTATGCTTAATTTTTGAATACATGTGATTAGCTATATTAAGAGTCTGTATGGGTCTGTCTGGAATTGAGCATGTGTAGTGAGGGTGAGATGCTGTATAATCCATGATTCCATGTAGTGTCTATAACTTGTCTGGTGTGTTTGAGAAGCATAATAAGGAATGTTAATTACATGAGATGATGTCGGCATTTCTTTGAATACGCCTTTATCCTTTGCTTTACCTATCCTTAATGCATAATCCTAGTTAGCCTCATTAAGACTTTAGCCTATTCTTTGTTAGCCACAATGAAAGCTTAATCCTTTTCTTTCAATAGACATGAATTTGGTTGAAAACTCCTAATCGCTTAAGTGAAAATGTAAAAGAGTTTAAGGAGTAAGAATCTTGAAAAGAGGGGAGATAGTTGGTTGTGGTAGTTGAAGAAAGATTAAGGGTGCAATGTTCAAAATACATAAGTGTTGGTAGGGAGTAAGAAAAACAAAAGAATGAAAAAATGTTGAATGCTTAAGCATTCCCTACCAATAGTATAAACATGCTTAAAGAATTGGGGTAACGAAAAGGCAATTGAGAGTTGAAAAGAACATGAAGTGAAGTAAGAAGAGAAAAGAGGGTGCTTAATGAGAGAAATTGATGTATTAAAAGTTCTTAGAGAAGATAGTCACTGTTACTGGCTAGAACAGTACCTACTCATCCTTTAGCTTACATTACAACTCAGATAGTTCTACTTGATCTTACTTTTAGATGTTCCTGTATTAGTGGAATAGTACTCTAAGGGCAAGCATATGGGTCATTGAATGTTGAATGTGAATTCTTTGTGAGAGGAGCATAATTTTTATTCATATACTCGTAAAGTGAAAATTTGTGAGTGAAACTAGGTATCTCTATTGTTGTGAGGGCACATGTTTGAGGAAAGATGAAATTTACATCAGACTTCTTGATTGGATAATGTGCATAAGTTAGCTGAAGTTTTAGAGTCGATTCTTGAGGCTAGAAGGTCTTAACTTGGTTGTATGTGATTTTGATCATGTAATATATAACATGCTCTATTTCAAACATGCCATCTGAGTTAGTCATTGTAGCCATAACTTGAGTCATCTTGCGACAACTAGTGATTTTTGAGCCTTTCTTGTGCATGAGATATAATGGAGTTATTCGAGGATGAACCAGGCTTTAAGAATGGGGTAGCGATCTTGGGAATATTTACATGTCCAAGTGCTATTTTATATCTTAGTTTTAGTCATGTTTGTCAATAAATTAACTATATTCTCATGTTTTTTGTATATATTTGTGTGCATGAACTAACCAATGTGATTAGCCCATGTTTGTAGGTGAAATAATCTAAGGATGGACTTAATATGATGATGCACGAACAAGAAGGAAGCTCGTAAGGAGTTTTGAGGAAAATGCATGAAGTTGCCAAGAGAAGCAGCTGTCGCACATGCGAGCGTGCCACGCCAGGCAAGCAGCGCGCCAAGCACCGTGCCATGCCCATGCGCGTGGGTGCGAGATAAGGCAAGATAGTAGCTGTGCGTGATGGTGTCATTCCACACCAGGTGATGTGCACTTCTAGGCCATGTCATGTTGGTGCTGCTCTGCATCCCAGATCGCGCCACGCTTGATAGCACCATGCCATGCCTTGGCAGTGCCGAATTCCAGTAGCCTTCCGTGTTGCCTCCGTATCACGGAGGCTGAGCTGTGCATTAGGCAGTGTGGCACAGAGACAACATACACACAACCAATTTTCATTTAATTTAAAAGGAATGCTTGGTCTATTTGTTTAGGAGATCATGTATTAATTTGGAAAAATATAGAGGAGCAAGGGTAAGAGCGAAGGAGGAATTTCTTCATTCTAGGGTTCGTCTCTTCCTTTCTTTTTACACTCTTATAATACTTGAATTTAATCACTATGTTAAATTCTTGTGCTAGCATGAGTGGATAAAACTCTTCTTCTAGGGTTGAGGCCACATGACATGATTCTATTTGCTTAAATCTCGTTTGGTTAAAATTTTCATTTTTGTTAGTTCTTGCATTCTTGTTTTTAACCGTTTTAATGCTTGATCACTATTAAAATGCACTTGTTAATCATAGGCAAACTTGAAAGAGAAAACCTAGGATAGAACTAGGAATGCAAGAAGTGAGTTCAAGCCTTTATGGCTGATTTGCTGTTAGGATAACAATATACCTAATTTGCCTCGCTTGGTTCTAAAACTAGAAGATAGCTAGACACCTAATTTAGAATTGTCACATCACCGCTCTTTGATGTAGTGGTGAAGCTAAGTCAGTTTAAATGGTTAGAGGTTCAAAAGTCCATAACCAAGGGAATTAACCCTATAAACCACTCCATGTAGATAATTATTTATGAATTAGGTTGTCACATTCCCGCTCAATGATGTAGTTGTGAAGCTAATTCGACTATGTTTAGAGGCTCGAAAGACCATGAACATTGCATTTATCTTGTGAGACAACAAATGAAGTCAAATATTTGAACCAATTTGAATGTAGCTATACATGATTGTTCGGTCTTAACCTTGGATTCTTCTCATTACCGTTTTTCACTTAAAATTATGATCATCTTTAGATTTAGAAATAAACAAATCTTAAATATTGAAACATTAGCATTTTTGAATTTTGAATTAATACTTGAACCTGTAATTCACTTAAAATCCAGTCCCCGTGGGTTAGACTTCAAGCTCTCAAAGAGTCACTTTTCCACTTGTACGACCATGTGCGCTTGCGCGTGCATCGGAGCACAAATAGTACCACCCTGGTACGAGTCATGGGATTCTATCGTGGTTTCTCATAATGCCTCCAAATTACTCTCTGAACCTGATTCAGCGACTCCAAACAACGACCTGTACATACAAATTATAGTTCGTTCAATCCACTCGTCAGTTCTGGACCAATTTTTGATAGCTCACTGGAACTCAAGAATGAGCACAATGAATGACCCATTAGTTCCTACAACAAACCGTATTGAGGTTCATTGTTTGGTTATGGTGTTTTTTCCTGCTATTTTCTACTGTAAGTCTCGGGTACGATCTAAGGGACTTTTTGGGGTATTACATAGAGACTGAGTTTTCCTTTCTTACCAAACCTTATCACCCTTTTCATGGGTGAAATCTTCAAATAAACCCAATAGTCAACAACAAACTCAAGTTTTATTCTCCTCATATCTGCATATGATTTCTGATAAAAGCTGAATGTTCTCATAACCTCATGAACTGAATCAGGTAACTTCACCAGCCTCAAACCACCCTATAAGAGATCTACACCTCTTTCCATAAAGTGTCTCAAATGAGGCCATCTGAATGCTGGAGTGGTAACTATTATTGTAAGAAAACTAGGGGAAAGTGATCATCCCAATTACCTTTAAAATTGATCACGTAAGCTCTCAACATGTCCTCTAGAGTCTGAATGATCTACTCAGCCTGACCATCTACCTGCGGGTGAAAAGTTATGCTAAGCTTAACTTGAGTACCAAGACCCTTATGAAAGGACTTTGAAAAATGTGAGGTTAATTGAGTACCCCTATGATGACAGAAAATGGGATCCATGCAACCTGACTAACTCTCGAATGTAAAGTCCAGCATAGTCCTCAGCTGAATCTATAGATTTAACTAGCAGGAAATATGCTGACTTTGTCATCCAGTTTACAACCACCCATATTAAATCATGCTTGTGGTGTGTACGAGGTAAACTTGTGATGAACTCAATATTTATCTCTTCCCACTTCCAAGTAGGAATTCTAATATCCTAAATCATCCCTCCTGGTCTCTAGTATTGTTATACCCCGAAAACCCAAGGATCAGACCCGAGAGTTGAAATAGAGAAAAATTGAAGTTTTGCACCAGGTCACAGAATGGGTCATTAGGTGACCCGTGAGAAGGGACCACGAGTCGTAAGGTGACTCGTGGTCAAGGGGAAGTGAATGAAGTTTTGAAGGGTTACCACGGGCATGACCACGAGTCATGGTCAGGCCACACGACTCATGGAGTCACCCGTAGTCTGGACTGGAAATATTGCAAGGATAATGGGGCAGTGTAGGCAACAGATGGTGACCACAAGTCTTGATCACTCACCGCGATTCGTGGTGTCCTCTGTGGGGTCCCATGGTGATTTTTGGCAGTGTACCTCACGACTGAAGGCCACGAGTCGTGGGCCCTAGTAACGAGTCGTCCAGTCCCTCATGGGGACTGGCAGTGAGTAAAATTCTGCGATTTAAGTAAGGGTTTTTTCATAATTCCTAAGTTGTAGGGTCCTAAACTATGTCATTTAAGGCTTGTAATGGTGGGTTTTGGGAGGGGAAAACCTATTCTAAGTCATTCCTTTCATGCATGCAAACTTATTGAATTAAGGGAGGTGATCTAGAGCAAGCTTTCAAGGTTTCCATTCAAATTCTTCTTGGGCAATCAGAGAAGTGGTATAATCAAGACCTTTCAGGTATGTAGGTTTATGAGTGGGTGTTTCCTTCCACACTCATGCCCAATTTCTATCTAAGTTATGACTATTTCCTATGATCAAGTTATGGAGTTTTCACCCAAATGCATGAATCTTCTATTTCTTTACATGGGTATGATTAAATTGTGTTTTTATTATTGTATTATGAAGAATGGGCATATTTTAAGTTGTTTTCAATCAAAATCATGTTTTTAATTTTATGAAATTGAAGCCCCATTGATAAAAAGTTCATAAACGAAGAGCTTTGTGATGAATGTATGATGATGAAAAGAATTTTTAAAAACTACCCATGATTATGATACTGTTTTCAAAAAGATTTAAGTAGTCCCAAGCATGAAAAAGTGTTCGGCAAGGCCCTTATGTAAAGTATGTATGATGTATTGTCTCTAAAGTAAGCTTACCACATGGTTTTGGAGCAAGGACTCCCAATTATCTTTGAGCTTGTGGTATGTTTTGAATTAAAGCTTCTCATATGCATGATTTCATATTTGAGATGTATTTCATTATTGAGCTTTATCAAAAGACAATGTTGATCTTTGTTATAAAATGATGTAGAGCATATGCATATTTTTGGGAGAAGAGTTTATCACCGAGCGGGCTAAGGGTCGATCACCCTGTGCTCCAGAACTATGCGCCAACATAGGTTGATACTATTATATCTTATGGGGACCTCCCTTGCGAGCTATCCCCAGCCCTAATGGCCCATGAGCTTGATATTGATGTCATGATATCATCCTTAACCCTGGCAAGGCTTTGGGCGGCTCTACCTATTTGAGTGTGATAGTTGGGACCATGTAAGCTCTATCATCATATGTCGGTTAAGTGACGAGTCTCCCAGTGTTCCATAGATTCAGTCATGCATATTAATTACTCATGATTATTATATACACACGCATGTCCTAAAAGCAAGGTTTGACTCAATGTTCAGCTTTTTTATAAATGTCATATTTCAGCTTTGAGTCATTCGAGTCAGTTGATGTTATAAAGCTATGTATTGTCATGTTATGAAAAGATCATGATTTCAGAAAGAATGCATGCGAGCCCTCCCTCAGATTCTTAAAGCTTATGTTATGCTATGAGATGTTTTAAATGATTTCCTTTACTTAAGCAATTTTTACTTACCTTGCATACTCGGTACATTTCACGTACTGACCTCATACTTTCTATATTTTATCATTTCATGATACAAGACCTGACTCTCAAGTTCAGCCCCTCTCTTAGTCAGCTTATCAGAGTTAGTGTATGTGTGTTGGTGAGTCCTCATCTTTCGAGGGCTGGACTTTCAGCTTTTCTTATGTGTTTTAGTTTCAATTTCGTTGAGTTAGCTTGGAGTCTTATCCCATCAACTCGTCATGTTTAGAGGCTTTCCAGACTTATGTATGTATTTAGCTTCGAAAGATGTATTCTGATGTTATGGTTGAGTTAGACTTCCGCTAAGTTTATTATGTTGATTCTTTTGGTTGTTATTAAGTTAGATGTATGCTTATGCCATGGGTCGACTTGGGGTCTCTTGGGGTCCGTTGTCCCATGTCGCGATCCGGGCCTCCGTTCGGGTCGTGATAAACTTGGTATCAGAGCAATAGGTTTGAAGTATCCTAGGGTGTTTGAAAGCCGCATTATGTAGAGTCTTTTTCATGAGTTTGAAGCGCACCACACATATGATGAAGAGGCTACGAGACATTTAGGATATGTTCCCTTCTTTCATGATCTATGTCGTGCGATGAAAAGTCTTTCTATCCTTCTGATTCGTGCTATTCGCGATTTCAAAATCATGGCTCCTCGAAGAGTGAACCGAAGGAGGAATGGAGATGGTGAAGGCCACGAGGATGGAAATTGTCATGGGCATTAGCAAGCCCCACCAGTTCAGGAGTCCCAGGCACCGGAGCTAGCTGCTCATGTTGAGTTTTGGGGCGCTATTCAGATGCTTGCACAGGCCTTGATCGCTTAAGTCAATCGGTAAGTCATTAATCATGTTTCAAAAAATGGAAACACTGCGGTGGCTCGAGTCAGAGACTTCTTGAGGATGAACCCGCCGGAGTTCCTTGGGTCCAAGGTAGATGAGGTCCCACATGAGTTCATAGACAAGATTGTCAAGATCACTCAAGTCATGGGGGTGAATGGGGTTGAGTGCACAGAATTGGCCTCTTACTAGTTGAAGGGGGTCGCGCATATTTGGTTTTGCCAATGGAAGGATAGCAGGGTCGCAGGAGCAGGTCCGATCACTTGGGAAAAGTTTCATGTTGCATTCCTAAATCAGTTCTTCCCTCGGGAGATGAGGGAGATAAAGGCAGCCGAGTTCGCAAATTTAAATGAAGGGAGAATGACAATGCAAGAGTATTCCCTTGAGTTCACTCTCCTATCAAAATATGCCCCTGAGTTATGACTGACCTGAGGACACGGGTGAGCAAATTTGTGCATGGGATAGCAGGCTATTTGGACAAGGAGTGCAGGATAGCTATGCTCTATCAGGACATGGACTTCCCTTGGATGGTGTTGTATGCCCAACAGATGGAGGCGGCACATTCGAGAGAGAGAGGGGCCAAGAGGGCTAGGACCGATGACCACAGATTTTCTCAGCCGAGGTCAGGAGGTGGGCACCGTCTGTAGACCTACCAGAGATCATCCACCCGGCTTCTTCAGCATTGAGTGTGCCATCCTGGCCAAGACATGATCAGAGAGGGTGAGTATCAGGATCGAGAGGTCAGAGAAGCATACTTGCATATTCTAGCATCCCAGCTTATCGCAGATATGGTCGGGGGCACTCAGGTCAGTGCTTGGCAGGTTCAGAAGCTTGTTTTGGGTGTGGACAACTCAGACACATGCTCAAAGATTCTCCAGCAGTGAGATGGGATTAGGTTGGGGGCCGTGGCCGAGCTTCTAGTTCGACGGGATTAGGTTGGGGGTCGTGGTCGAGCTTCTAGTTCGACGGCCCCTCCCTCACGCACAACACATCAGAGGGAATCTACTAGCACAGTTGGCGGTCAGTGTCAGAACAGATTCTATTCTTTAGCATCCCGTTAGGAGAAGGAGGTCTCCCTGGATGTGGTCACTGGTATGTTACGAGTCTTCCATGTTGATGTTTATGCTTTATTAGATTTGAGAGCTACCTTATCTTTTCTGATGCCTTATGTGGCCAGTAGCTTCGGAGTTAGTCCCGAAGTCTTATCAGAACCCTTCTCAGTTTCTACTCTAGTAGTGACTCAATTATAATTAGACGGGTATATAGAGGTTTCCCAGTTTCAGTCCTTCATAAGGTTACCTCAGCAGATTTGATAGAGTTAGCCATGACCAATTTCAATGTTATTCTCGGCATGGATTGGTTATTTGCATGCTATGCTTCAGTTAATTGTAGAACCCAGATAGTAGAGTTCAGATTTCTGGGTGAGCCAGTCTTAGGATGGAGAGGTAGTTCAGTTGTTCCTGCTGGTTATTTCATCTCTTACCTAAAGGCCAGGAGGATGATTTCCAAGGGGTGTATGTACCATCTAGTTAGGGTTAAGGACGTTAAGTCTGAGACACCGACTATCCAGTCTGTACCAGTAGTACTTGAGTATCGATAGGTCTTTTTTGATGATTTACCAGGAATTCCTCCTGAGTGTGAGATTAATTTTAGTATAGATCTTCTTCCCGACACCCAACCTATATCTATTCCACCCTACTGGATGGCTCAAACTGAGCTAAAGGAGTTTAAAGAGCAGTTGAAATACTTGTTAGATAAGGGATTCATTAAACCGAGCAAGTTTCCATGGGGTGCACCAGTCCTATATGTCCAGAAGAAAGATGGTTCTCTCCGAATGTGTATTGATTATAGATAGCTGAACAAGGTCACCGTCAAGAACAGATACCCTTTACCTAGGATTGATGACTTATTTGATCAGCTTCAAGGTGCCAAGTGTTTCTCCAAGATAGATCTCAGGACCGGGTATCACCAGCTTAGGGTTCGGGAGAGTGACATCCCAAATATCTCTTTCAGGACTCGGTATGGTCACTATGAATTTGTTGTTATGTCATTTGGACCAACCAATGACCCTACAACTTTTATGGACCTAATGAACATGGTGTTCAAGGCATATCTGGACATGTTCGTGATCGTGTTCATTGATGACATCTTGATATACTCTCGGAGCGAGGAGGAGCATGCCTCTCATCTGAGAGTAGTACTTCAAACTCTCAAGGATCGCCAGCTATATGCCAAATTTAGCAAGTGTGAGTTTTGGTTGGATTCAGTAGCATTCTTGGGTCATGTGGTTTCAAGTGAAGGTATAAAGGTGGATTCTCAGAAAATAGAGGCGGTAAAGAATTGGCCTAGACCGGTGAACCCTTCAAATATCAGAAGCTTTTTGGGCTTAGCAGGTTACTATCGGAGATTTGTTGAGGGCTTCTCATCTATTGCAACACCTTCGACCAAATTGACCCAAAAGAAGGTGAAATTCTAGTGGCGGAGGCTTCTAAGAAGAGCTTCCAAGAATTTAAGACTCGACTCACTTCAACACTGGTATTTACCCTACCCGAGGGTACTGATGGATTCGTAGTGTTTTTTGATGCTTCAAGGATCAGACTTGGGTGTGTGTTGATACAACATGGAAAGGTTATAGCATATGCCTCTAGATAGCTGAAAGTTCATGAGAAGAATTACCCGACCTATGATCTTGAATTGGCCGCAGTGGTATTTGCCTTGAATGAAGACATTATTTGTATGGGGTCCATGTGGATGTATTCACGGACCACAAGAGCTTGCAATATGTGTTCATGCAGAAAGATCTCAATCTTCGGCAAATGAGGTGGTTGGAGCTACGTAAGGACTATGATATGAGCATCCTTTACCATCTGAGTAAGGCCAATGTGGTAGAGGATGCACTTAGTAGACTCTCTATGGAGAGTGTGTCTCATGTGGATGAAGGGAAGAAAGAGCTTGTGAAGGAGGTACATCGACTAGCAAGGTAGGGAGTTAGGTTGGTTGGCTCGACTGATGGCAGTGTTGTTGTTCAGAACGTATCAGAATCGTCTTTGGTGACTTATGTGAAAGCTAGACGATATGAGGATCCGATATTGGTAAAGTTGAAAGAAGCAGTTCAGATCAGAAGGTAGAGGTCTTCTTCAAAGAGGAAGATGGTGTGCTTCGGTACCAGGGTCACTTATGTGTTCCAGACGTGGATAATTTGAGGAGCCGGATGTTTCATGAGGCTCGTGGATCTAGGTATTCTATCCATCCGGGTGCTACCAAGATGTACCATGACTTGTGGGAAATCTATTGGTGGAATGGCATGAAGAGAGATATTGTAGAATTCATAGCCAAGTGCTCGAACTGTTAGCAAGTAAAGGCTAAAAGGCCGGGAGGCGTACTTCAGGATATTTGCATTCCCACTTGGAATTGTGAAGAGATCAATATGGATTTCATTACAGGCCTACCTCGTACTCATAGACACTATGATTCTATTTGGGTTGTGGTAGACAGGTTGACCAAGGCTACACATTTTCTACTGGTCAAAACTACAGATTCGGCGGAGGATTATGCCAAATTGTGTATTCGGGAGTTGGTTCGATTGCATGGAGTGCCTTTGTCTATCATTTCAGATCGAGGTACTCAATTTACCTCTTAGTTTTGGCGGTCTCTTCAAAAAGGGCTTGGGACTCAGGTTAAACTCAACACAACATTCCATTCCCAAATGGATGGTCAAGCAGAGCGGACAATTCAAACTCTCAAAGACATGTTGAGAGCTTGCATGATGGACTTTAAAGGTAGTTGGGACGATCACATTCCCCTAATCGAATTAGCTTACAATAACAGCTATCACTCTAGTATCCAAATGGCACCGTTCGAGGCTCTCTATGGGTGGAGATGTAGATCGCCCATCGGATGGTTTGAGGTTGGTGAGGCAGCTATGATAGGTCCATATTCGGTTCATAAGGCTATGGTGAAGGTTCAGTTGATAAGGGATAGGCTGAAAACCGCTCAGAGTCGTCAAAAGTCCTATGCGGATGTAAGGAGAAGGGAGTTGGAGTTCGAGGTAGATGATTGGGTGTTCTTGAAGGTATCTCCCATGAAGGGAGTAATGCAGTTTGGGAAGAAAGGGAAACTCAGTCCCCACTATATTGGCCCATATCAAATTGTGAGGCGTTTGGGTAAAGTGGCTTATGAGTTAGAGTTACCTTCAGAATTAGCTTCAGTTCATCCCGTCTTTCATGTATCGCTCTTGAAAAAGTGCTTGGGTGATCCAACTTTAGTTGTTCCGGTGGAAAGTGTGGGTGGGAGAGATATCCTCAGCTATGAGAAAATTTCGCCTGAGATATTGGATCGTCAGGGTCAGAGGCTAAGGAACAAAGAAGTATTTTCAGTAAAGGTGTTATGGAGAAATTAGCATGTTGAGGGAGCTACGTGGGAAGCCGAAGCGGATATAATGGATAAATACCTTCACCTGTTCCCTACCGGCTCAGTTTCAGTTTGAGGTATCAGTTCTTGCCTTAATACTCTAAACAATTTCCATGTTCAGTTCATATGCGCAAGTTTGTTTTATTTTATGGTAAATGTGTGTGATGTGTGAATTCAGTTCATCTATGTAGTTCTTTTCGGAGGTAGTCAATTCGTTAGTTTTCAGCTTAAATGATCAGTATTTGCATATAATGATTGCATGTTTCTTCTTTTTCTGTGTGTTTCTAACATTCGAGGACGAATGTTCCCAAGAGGGAGATATTGTTATACCCCGGAAACCCAAGGATTAGACCCGGGAGTTGAAACAGAGAAAAACTGATATTCTGCACCAGGTCACAGAACGGGTCGTTAGATGACACGTGAGGAGGGACCATGAGTCGTGAGGTGACTCGTGGTCAAGGGGAAGTGAATGAAGTTTTGAAGGGTCACCACGGGCATGACCACGAGTCGTGGTCAGGCCACACAACTCATGGAGTCACCCGTGGTTTGGAATGGAAATTTTGCAAGGATAGTTGGGAAATGTAGGCCACGTATGGTGACCATGATTCGTGATGTCCTCCGTGGGGTCCCATGGTGATTTTTGGCAGTGTACCTCACGACTCAAGGCCACGAGTTGTGGGCCCTAGTGACGAGTCGTCCAGTCCCTCCTGGGGACTGGCAATCAGCAAAATTCTGTGATTTAAGTAAGGGCTTTTGCATATTTTCTAAGTCCTAGGGTCCTAAACTACGTCATTCAATGCTTGTAATGGTGGGTTTTAGGAGGGGAAAACCTATTCTAAGTCATTCCTTTCATGCATGCAAACTTATTGAATTAAGGGAGGTGATCTAGAGCAAGCTTCCAAGGTTTCCATTCAAATTCTTCTTGGGCAATTAGAGAAGTAGTAAAATCAAGCCCTTTCAGGTATGTAGGGTTATGAGTGGGTGTTTCCCTCCACACCCACGCCCAACTTATATTTAAGTTATGAGAATTTCCTATGATCAAGTTATGGGGGTTTCACCCAAATGCATGAATCTTCTTCTTCTTTACATGGGTATGATTAAGTTGTGTTTTCATTATTAAATTATGAAGCATGGGCAGATTTTAAGTCATTTTCAATCAAAATCATGTTTTAATTTTATGAATTGAAGGCCCATTGATTCGAAGTTCATAAAGGAAGAGATTTGTGATGAATATATGATGATGATGAGATATGATGATGAAAAGCGTGTTTAAAAACTACCCATGATTATGATATTATTTTTAAGAAGATTTAAGAGTTCCAAGTATGATAAAGTATTGGGCTAGGCCCTTATGTCAAGTATGTATGATGTATTGTCTCTAAAGTAAGCTTACCACATGGTTTTGGAGCAAGGACTCCCAATTATCTTTGAGCTTGTGGTATGTTTTGAACTAAAGCTTCTCATATGCATGATTTCATATTTGAGATGTATTTCATATTGAGCTTTGTCAAAAGACAATGTTTAGCTTCGTTATAAAATGATGTAGAGCATATGCATGTTTTTGGGAGAAGAGTCTAGCACCGAGCGGGCTAAGGGTCGATCACCCTATGCCCCAGAACTACGCGCCAATGTAGGTTAATACTATTATATATTATTGGGACCTCCCTTGCCAGCTATCCTCGGCCCTAATGGCCCATGAGCTTGATATTGATATTATAGTATCATCCTTAACCCTGGCAAGGCTTTGGGCCGCTCTACCCACTTGAGTGTGATAGTTGGGACCACGTAAACTCTATTGTGGTATGTCGGTTAAGTGACGCATCTCCCAGTGTTCCATATGATTCAGTCATGCATATTCATTACTCATGATTATTATATACACATGCATGTCTTAAAAGCAAGGTTTGACTCATGTTCAACTTTTCTATAAATGTCATATTTTAGCTTTGAGTCATTCGAGTCAGTTGATGTTATAAAGCTATGTATTGTCATGTTATGAAAATATCATGATTCCAGAAAGAATACATGCAAGCCCTCCCCTCAGATTCTTAAAGCTTATGTTATGCTATGAGATGTTTTAAATGATTTCCTTTCCTTAAGCGGTTTTTACTTACCTTGCATACTCGGTACATTCCACGTACTGACCGCATACTTTCTATGCTGTACTGTTTCATGATATAGGACCTGGCTCTCAGGTTCAGCCCCACTCTTAGTCAGCTTATCGGAGTTAGCGTTTGCGTGTTGGTGAGTCCTCATCTTTCAAGGGTTAGACTTTCAGGTTTTCTTATGTGTTTCAGTTTCAGTATCATTGAGTTAGCTGGGGGTCTTGTCCCATCAACTCGTTATGTTTAGAGGATTTCCATACTTATGTATGTAGTCAGCTTCAGAAGATGTATTCTAATGTTACGGTTGAGTTAGACTTCCACTAAGTTTATTATGTTGATTCTTCTGGTTGTTGATTGAGTTAGATGTATGCTTATGTCATGGGTCGATTTGGGGTCTCTTGGGGTCCCTTGTCCCGTGTCGCGATCCAGGCCTCGTTCGGGTTGTGATAAGTATTCAACCTTAACTTGCTGGCAATTAGGGCAATAGCACAGAATTCTATGATATCCTTCTTCATGCCATTTCATCAATAAACTTCCCGTAGGCCACGGTACACCTTAGTGGCACTTTGTCTAATAGAATACTGAGAATTGTGGGCTTCTATTAATATCTACTGCCTCAAACCATATACATTGGAACATACAAGCGGTTTCGATAATAAAGCACATGTCATCGTGCTTTGCTTTATCATCCATTTTGAGAGAAGACTCTAAGCTATTATAAACTATAACTCTGCCTTCGGCTGAATCAACCAGGTGAACTCCCAAACGAGCAAGTCAATGAACATCGGGAACCAATTCCTTCTTCTCATATTCAATGTGAGCAACACTATTCATTAATAATCTGTTGAGGGAGTTGGATGCTACATTGGCTTTACTCAGATGGTACAAGATGCTCATATCATAGTCTTTTAGCAACTCAAGCCATCTCCTCTAATGGAGATTCAAATCCTTCTGACTCAACACATATTGTAAGCTTTTGTAGCCAGTAAAGACATCCACATGAACACCATAGAGGTAGTGCCTTAAAATCGTTAAGGCAAAAACTACCGCTGCCAACTCAAACTTATGGGTCGAGTAATTCTTCTCATGAGCCTTAAGTTTTCTAGAAGCATAGGCTACAATTTACCATCTGGCATCAACATGCAACCAAGTCCAAATTTGGAGGCTTCACAATAAATCACAAACCTATTTGAATCTTCTAGTAGAGTCAAAATTAGGGCAGTACAGAGAGTCTTCAATTCCTAAAAACTCTTCTACCAAGCATCAAACCACTGAAACTTGACTTTCTTCTAAGTCAATCTAGACATAGGAGAGGTAATAGAGGAAAATCCTTCCACAAACCGTTATAATAATCGGCAAAACACAAGAAACTTCTAATGTCTGATGGAGAGGTGGGTTTCAGCTAGTTGTTAACTGCATCAATTTTTTGAGGATCAACCTAAATGCCATTGCTGGAGATGACATGACTAAGGAATGTTACGGATTTCAACCAAAATTCGCACTTGCTAAACTTAGTGAATAACTGGTGGTCCTTGAAAGTCTGCTAGACAATCCTATCATGGTCTGCATGCTCATCCTTACTCCGAGAATATATATGGATGTCATCTGTAAAGACAATAATGAACATGTTCAAATACTATTTGAACACTCTATTCATCAAGTCTATAACAGTTGTAGAAGCATGTGCTAGTCCAAAAAATATAATAAAAAATTCATAGTGACCATATCGAGTCCTGAAGGCTGTCTTCGGGATGTCACATTCTCTAACTCTGAGCTAATGATAGCTGGATCTGAGGTCTATCTTTCAAAAGCAACTGGCACCTTAGAGTTGATCGAGCAAATCATCAATCCTGGGAATGGGATACTTATTCTTGTCTATGAATTTGTTCAGCTGATGGTAATCGATGCACATCCGAGGGAATCATTCTTCTTACGCATGAAAAAAAACTAGGGAACCCCATAAAGAGATGCTGGGTCCGATAAAACCTTTATCCAAAAGTTCTTTCAGCTAAACTTTCAACTCCTTAAGATCAGCTGCTGCCATTCTGTATGGAGGAATTAAAATAGGTTGGGTATTTGAAAGAAGGTCTATTCTGAAGTTAATTTCCCGTTGGGAAGGGACACCGAGAATATCTTCAAGAAACACTTCTAGAAACTTATTTATGATTGGAACTGACTAAAGGGATAGGGCTTTAGAACTGGAATCCCTGACCCAAACTAAAAGGTAAATACAACCCTTAGGGATCATTTTTATTGCCTAAAGGTAAGAGACAGACCGACCTATAGGCGCTAAGGTACTATCCTTCCATTCTAAGATTGGTTCGTTGGGAAACTGAAATCTAATGACTCTGGTTCTGTAGTCAACTGAGGCATAATAGGAGTGTAACTAGTCCATGCCAAGAATGATATCAAAATGAAGCATATCTAACTTTACTAGATTGACTGTGGTGACTTTCTATAAAACTGTGACTGGTATTTCTATATACCCATCCAGCTATAATTGACTAACCAACTGGAGTAGATACTGGGAAGGGTTCTAAAAGGATTTCAGGATGGATAGTGAAATTTACTACAATATAAGGAGTCACGAAAGAAAGAGTGGCTCTTGGATCTAATAATGCATAAAAATCTAATTGGAAGAGTCGAAACATACTAGTGGCTACATCAGGACAGTTCCACTATTCCTGATGAGATGACAACGCATAGAAGTGGTTCTGGCGCTGACCACCGCCCATACCCGAAGAAGTACTCTATTGAGCTAGGCGACTTGAAAGGGCTGCTGAATTAGTGGATTTACTCTTTCCACGTTCGGCTAAAAGGCAATCTCTCAATCGATAGCCTAGTTGACCACAACTAAAACAATTGCCAAGATGACAGTCACCTGGATAATTCTTTCCAAACTTAGGACATGCTGGAAAAGTGTGGCTACTAGAAATATTACCCTGAGACTTAGAGCCAAATTCTCTACTTTTCTAATCAGCACGGGGTATAGGAGAAGGAGCACTAGCCGAAGAATGTGTTGAAGCTGAAGATTTCTGTTGATACTGTGAGCAATTTCCACCACCTGACTGTTCGGGTGTTTGCTATATGGTTAAAAACCAACACGCAAGTGCACGTGGTCAAACAAGTAGTAAGTGGCTTAAGTAAGCCAAGTATCGAACCAAGGAGACTCTGGATAAGTAAAAATTGCTCAAGTATACTATATTCTATCTTACGTCTAAATATGCTGACAACAAAGTAACCAAAAGTTAAATAATTTGTTTATAAATTATATACTAAAACTATTAACAACTATCTACTTTGAATTGAAACTATGGATATGAGCATGCCAAGGTTAAGAACAAGTAATGAACTTGATTATGATCATAATTTGGTTAATCTTCTCTTCCTGTTGCTAGCCAAGAACATTAGCCTAGAGATTAAAACTCTCGTATTTAATCTCACTTAAGAATCATAAACCATCCGTCTACATTTCTGTGATCAAAGCAATTTATGACCTAGCAATACAATTCCGGTTCCTAAATTGACTAATACGGCTTTCAAGTATATTTCTATCAGGAAAGCACATCAAAACTCAATTTTCCCAAATCAAGTTAAGAACAATACCCTATTAATTCACAACTTTCTAATTTCGTGCTCTCTCGAGTGAAATCGGACTTTTTAGATGTACATTAATGTCGGCCACACACCAATGCAGTAGAAACAATAATTAATAAAATAACATGGAAGAAGAAAAATGAAAACCCATATAATTCAATAATCAAAATTCATCACCATTGTTCATAACCTCAGCAAGGAAGAGAATTAGCCACTCATTTGTGGATTAATCATCCTAAAATAGGGGGTTTTTCATACAAACAATTGATTGAAAGAAGAAAGAAAGAGAGAAAAACCCTGAGCTTTTTCGTCCCTCAACTGCCTGTAACCTACGTCCTTGCTCCACCAAGTCTGAATTAATTAAAAATAAGCCTAAGTGTTCTATTTATACTGATGGGAATTTTTCCCGGAATAACAAGCAACGTGTCACGGAGTGCATCGCGGAGCACTGCCTCCGTGACACAGCGTGGACGCGGACCCTTTCTGGAAATTTAGGGTCTGGGAATAAAGCTTCAACATGGCACGGCGTGCAACGCGGAGGCTTGCCTCCGTGCCACGGAGCTGTCGCGAGGCTCCACTGGAAATTGACAAATTATTCACCCTCCAGGCAGAATGCCTCCGCGATGGTAGCGTGACACGGCTCCATCACGGAGCCCCTTTATATTATGCAGTCCAATGCCTTTTTTGTGCTCGAATCCAAGTCCAACTCCGATATTGTTCCAACATGCATTTTAGCTCCTCAAAATCACATTTTTCCTGCAAAACAATGCTAATCATGTTGGTTAGTATAAATTCACATTTTATTACCAATTACATAAAAATGTATACACATTGCACAATAAACAAGGCAAAAATGATACTTTTGAGCATCACTTGGGCATATAAATCTGCCCAAGATCACTTACCCCACACTTAAATCCTTGTTCGTCCTCGAACAACAAATACACAATTCATGCAAATTACATCCCAACCTTCGCTACTATGGTGCGACAACTTATGCTACGGTCATACCGATCATTCAATGTTGTAAATCATCAAGAAAACATGCATGGTCTTAACAATGCAATGACCTTTAATACATCAAGACTTCCTAGACTTTAAGAATCGACCCTCGATATCGGCAAACTCATGCAAATCAGCTAATCAAGATATCCGACAGGAAAATCAATCTTTCATCAAGCATGTGCCCTCACAACTCAAGAGAATCTTCCCCTTTATGTTCATGTGACACACAAACATTCAAGTAGGGGCATGTAAAATTAATTTCACTCTCTCTCCCAAAAGAATTCACATGCATCATGTCATGACCCATAGGCTTGCCCTTAGTGTATTACTCCACTAATATAAAGAAATGCAATGTAGGATCACATAGGACTTTAATGGGTTGTAATGGAAGCTATGGAACTAGTATATATTGGATTAGCCAATAATAGTCACTAGCATCCTTAAGCGCCTTTTCAACACATTCCCACCAACTCATGGACATTGTTTCTCTCTTTTTTTTTTTTTCATCATCCCATTCATGCTAGTTTACTTTCGTATGGCCCATTTCATCAAACACACTTGACACAACAACAAAGGTTTTTCATGCACCTTCATTATCATTTAATTATAACAAGTGCACCCTCCACCTTTTTCTTTTCTTTCCTCACTATGCTTTTCTTTTTCTTTCCACCATTCTCACTCTTTGACACTTTGGGAAAAATTTTTCTGTTCTTCTTAAGCGCTTAAGAGTTTTGTATAGACTTTACGGCTAATGAAAAGAAAGAATTAAGCTCAGTTTATACATTTTTGGACAAAAGAAGGAAATAATCGGCTAAAGGCTCAACGGGCTGACTAGGATATACAATCACATAAAAAGGTAGATATGACAAGAAAAAAATAGAAACTCTCGGTTAAGACAAAGAAATGCCTACATCCTCTCCAACACTACACCTCCTTCATTTCATTTTGCACACACACCAGGCAAGTTCTAGACACTTCACAATAGCATGGAATAACAATACCTCACTTCACACTTCATGCACATGCTCGATTCAAGATGCATTCACAGACTCTTTAATTAGCCAATTACATGAATTCAAAAATTAAGCCTCAATCACACCGAATCGAATTCTACAACCTAGGTATCTCAACATATTTACAAAATTGCATGCTTTCATACGAATCACTTTTACATTTTGAATATCAGTTACAACACGCAACCAAAATTTCACAACCATGTAGTAACTACAGGTTCCGTGATGCAATCCACCAAAGAAAAAAATTGAAAACAAATTAAAATCACTACTCCTACCGACTACATTTCCCTTAAGACGATCGTCATCCATCCATCATAGGGAACAGTCACTAACTATGACGTCGGTTCAATGGGACTATTCTCGGTAAAAGAACCGAAAACAAACTCCGAGAAACCCAAAAATAAAAATTGAAAAATTTTACAAAACATCGATCATTTCGATGGGAAAATATTTACAAAGTATTTTAATATGTACAAAATATTTTCACAAAATTTTAAAAATATTGATCATTTCGATAGAAAAAAAATTAAATAAAGAAAATATTTACAAAAATTTTTTACAGACTTAGCTGGCAACCACAACATTTCACAACACACATCAATTACCAAAAATATGTACAGATACAGACCAGTTTGCAATTCACAAACAAAGGGAAACATACATACAAAACAAAACAGAGGAAAGCATACAAGCACACCAGCCCAGCCCCAGCACCTAACTACTCCCCACCCCACACTTAAATCGAACACTGTCCCCAGTGTTCACAAAAATTTAAAATCACAAAATTTTGGGTGGTGGAACTCCCTGATCAGTCAAAATATTCGACTTCTTCATCCGGTGCTGCTGCCTCATCGCCCATGTCCGAGTCACCTCCATCGTCGTCATCGGACTCCACATCGGAGTCCTCCCGACGTGTCTCCTCGTCCGTGGGGACATCATCATCAGTGGGCTCTACAAAGGCTGGCCCCACTCGGCATAGAGCCCTGGCATTTTTGCCAAATGGGTAATCCAGCTCAAGCTGCCACAACTCCTCCTCCGTGGCTGGTCTCCCA
Organism: Datura wrightii; assembly: GCA_035772735.1. Lineage (NCBI taxonomy): Eukaryota > Viridiplantae > Streptophyta > Magnoliopsida > Solanales > Solanaceae > Datura > Datura wrightii. The sequence goes on along the minus strand of JASDFA010000016.1, from coordinate 59,981,514 downwards.
CCAATCCGAAGCTGGAGTATTTGCATACCAAACATCTGTGCCATGTACTGGTCGTCACGAGCATGTCGCTCGCCAAATGTCAGCACTGGCCCGTGTGTGGTGTCGGGGGCCTTAGTTTTGGTCACGTCAAGGGCCCTCCGCTCCAACTGCGGGATGTAATCCAAAGCCTCTTCCTCGACGTCGAGGCCCCGGAGAAAGGTGGTGATAAGTCCCCCGAACCCATACCTGTGGCCCTGGTGTAGTCAGGCTCTCTTCATGGCGGATATGATGACCGCCCCAACATTAATCTCCACCCCTTTCATCAGGGCATACACCAGGCAGACACGGTCCCGGGTCACATCAGTCATGTGCACTCCCGGGATTAGGCACGAACAGACTATCTTCAGCCAGATTCTGGCCTCCCTGTTCATTTGAGAATACGGCAGAGTCTGGTGGTAACCCCTCTCCTTATGTCTGCTCCATCTGGCTGTGGATCGAGCCCCACACAATGTGCGTCTGATATCGGCATATGGTGGGGTGATATTTAGCTGGCGGAGAATGTGGGCGTCTGTGTCCCGCACTCCGATGATGGCATTTAATTGCTGGGGTTCCAGAGTGACAATCTGCCCTCTGATCTTGATTGTGTGGCTTCTGATTGCCGGGTTCCAATTTGCATAGAACTCCCGCACTAGATGTAGGTTGCATTCCTTGGGCTCCTGAAATATGAAGCTGAGCCCAGCTGCCTCGATCCTTTGCACTATGCGGGGGAACTCCTGTGCTAATGGTTCCCGTGCAATATGCTCCTCGGGGAAGTATTTGTTTTCCTTGTGTTTGGCGTACCACTTCTCCCCCTCATCGGTTACCCACCTCGTTCCGTATTGGCGGCGTTGGCCGCGTGGAACTGCTGGTGCAGCTGGGACTGCTGTGCCCAGTCTAAGTCTTTTTCTCCCGGTGCCTGAAGTAGATGCACCCTTACCCTTATCTTGCCTACTTGCCATTTTACCTGTCAACACAAATAAACAAGCAAAATGTCAAGCTAAATGAATATTAACTTCGGCTAAGGTCGGGTTAAGCTAAGTTTACCCCACACTTAGTCCTTAGCTACAGTTACGATACTACGGCAAGAATCACTTTATTTACACCAAAAACAAACAACTATACAATTTATGCTTAGTGCGTTCGCAAAGAAAAATTCGACGGTATAACTTTAGCGTACTACTCAGACTTCATACAGCTAATCCCATTCACTACCATCTTTAGCAATTCAACCATCGCACTTAGCAAAGAAAAACAACAAAACAAAAACAACAACAAAAATTCTATATACACATGAACCTATATAATCAACCCAATTTGAACAATTTTCAACTTTTTCCCAAAATCCCGAGAATTCGTCGTCTATTACATTCAAACAATATTCTACAATGACTTATCTCATTCAATACATACAACCCGGCATATAATTCACAAATTTACCAAGTTACCAATTTCGAATTCAACAACCAAGCCCTAGAATTTAATTTTGCAATCAAATTCGAATCATTCATGCAATCGACAAGTTCAAACGCTCATTACAACATTCCGAACATTTATCAATCACTAAATAACTCAATTCCATGCTAAATTTCGACTTAGGGTGATTTATCTCACCTCCCATGCTTAAAATCAAAGAAAATCGACAAAAACTTGAGAGGGAATCGGAAAACATACCTTGTAGTTGAATAATCGAAGAAAAATCGGTAAATTGTTGCCTTAAGCCGTGGCACGTTGGTTGGAGAGGGGTTTTGGGACGTTTGATCGCGGAGAAGTGTAAAAATGAGGGGAAAAGGGGGGTTTTCGGGGTTTAAAATGAAGAAAACACGCGGGTCACCCGGCAACCCGGTGTGACCCGTCACAAATTATAGGGCAACGTGTCACGGAGTGCATCGTGGTGCACTGCCTCCGTGACACGGAGCCATCGCGATAGCTTACTGGAATTTTTAGAAATTCCAGATTAAACCTCAACGTGTCACGGAGGGTAACGCGGAGGTCCTCCTCCGTGACACGGAGCTATCGCCCCAGCTCACTGTCTCTGCATTTTATTAATTTTTTCATACCTCGCCTTTTCCTTCACGATTCCGTGCACATTTTTTTCTCCGTTTGACCTGAAAATCACCACACTAAACAAAATTGGTTAGCTTAATAAGTTTCACTAACTAAAATGAAAAAAATACTACTAAACAAAAATTTTGTACTAAATCAAGAAAAAGAAAATTAAAATAAAATCTATTTACACTTTTCAAAATAAAAGAAAAAATATATTTTTCCACGGGTTGCCTCCCGTGCAGCGCCTGATTTACCGTCGCGGCTCGACGTCCTTTATGCTCAATTGTCCACTAGGGTGATGGACGATTTCTCACGATCATTGTCCTCCCCCTAGTAGTGCTCACCCTTATCCGGTGGTCTTCCCATCAACTCTCGGGAATCATTCATTTGTTTAACATTCCCATGATCAATTACATTGATCACCGAGAGTTCTTCATTCACCATCGGGAGCTTGGGTGCTTTGTACACATCGAACACCTCTACCTTGTCATGTGCTCTCATTGTAAGTTGACCCGCAGCTACGTTGATTAATGCTTTCCCGGTTGCCAAGAAGGGTCGTCCCAAAAATAAATGGGACTTCCGCGTCTGGTTCAAAATCCAGAACAATAAAATCTACCGGGAAAATGAGGGATCCCACTTGCACAAGCACATCCTCAACAATGCCATCCGGCCTAGCTAAGGTTCTGTCTGCCAACTGCAAGATTACGGTTGTAGGTCTAGGACTCCCTAGACCTAACTTTCTGAATACCGAAGATGGAATCAGATTTATGCTCGCCCCCAAGTCACACAATCCACGAGCTCGGATACTCTGCCCAATAGTAAGTTGGATAGTAAAACTTCCAGGGTCTTTTAGCTTCGTCGGCAGTCTATTTTGGATCCGGGAAGTGCATTCCTCCGTCAAAGCTACCGTGGCATACTCAGTCAAATGACTTTTGTTGGCCACGATGTCTTTAATATATTTGGCATATTTTGGAACTCCCTGCAAGACATCAACAAGAGGTAAATTAACATGTACCTGTTTAAGCACCTCCATAAATTTCTTGAAACACGCCTCCTCCTTGTGTTTCTTGAGTCGTTGAGGGAACGGGGGTGGAGGTCTTTCTGATTCTACTTCTTTGGTCTTCCCCTATCCGAAGTTTGCTCTCCCTCAACATCTGCTGCTCCTGACTTTTGAGGTGGTCTTTCTGGTTCCACCTCCTTCAGCTGCAAACCACTTCTTGTGGTCACTGCATTTACCTGCTTCGGATTTGGATCCGTGTCGCTAGGCATTCCTCCTCTGGGCCTTGTGTTTTGGGCACTAGCAAATTTCCCAAATTGATACTCAAGAGCCTTGGTCGCTAATTGATTATTTTTCACTTCGGCTGCCAATTTAACATAGTCAGCCTGCAATTGCGCCTGATTAGCGATCATGGTCTTGAACATCTCCTCAATGCTAGGTGATGGTGGTGGAGGAGGGGCATTGTGATTTTTGAATTGAGATTGGTAGTTCTGTTGCCCTCCTTGATTTCTTTGCATACCCTGACCGGAACTTTGGCCTTGTTGGTTGTTGCTACCCCACGAAAAATTTGGATGGTTCCTCAAATTTGAGTTGTAGCCACTACCATACTGCTGTTGATTTCTTTGTGCATTCCCCACAAAGTTAACCGAATCTGGGTTTGCTCTACAGCACTCAGCTGAGTGCTCACTGCTTCCACACACTTCACACCACATTTGCTGGACCACATTGACTGAAGCTGAAGGCTGGTTCAAATTCATGTTGCTGAAGTGGTTGTTCAATTGATTCTGCAAGGCAGCTATCTGTGCAGCGATAGCTGTAAATCCATCCACTTCAAGCACTCCTGCTGCTTTCCTTGCCGCACCTCGTGATGAATCAGCATTCCATTCTGGATTGCCCTGTGAAATACGGTTTAACAAAGTGTACAGCTCCTCATAAGTCTTTTCCAACGCTTGCCCTCCAGCTGCTGAGTCTAGCAAAATTTTAGTATGGGGTTCCAAACCCTCAATAAATGTGTGCACCAACACCTCATTGGACTGATGATGATGAGGACAGTCCCGCGACATGGATTTAAATCTTTCCCAGGCTTGATGCAAATTTTCCCCCTCCCTCTGTTTGAATCTTGGAATTTGACTTCTAAGTCTGGCTGTTTTACCAGAGGGAAAAAATCTTATCAAGAACTTCCGTGCTAGATCATCCCACGTTGAGATAGAATTTGGTGGCTCAACTTTTAACCACCTCTTGGCTTCACCAAGTAATGAGAACGGAAATAGTGTGAGCCGAACATAATCAGGTGACACTCCAGCGGGTATATAAGTGTCACTTATCTCCAAAAAGTTCTGGAGATGTTGTTGTGGGTCTTCATGAGGGAGATCGGTAAATTGCCCGCTTGTGTGCAACAGTTGCACCATATTCTGCTTGAGTTCAAATCTCCCTCCAGGCTCTGGTTTGCGGATACTTGAATGTACATTGTTGGCATATGGGATTGCCACCTCGCGAACCGGCCTTGCTGCTGCTTCGTCGGGCACTAACACTGCCCTCACAACCGGTGGATTTTGTTGCTCCATAATAGTCTGTCTGAGCAACTGCAGCTTCTTTTGTAGAGCTTCTCTGCGTTTACTATGAAATATACGTTCAGGCTCTATATAAGATTCCACCAGCTCTTTGTCTCTTGCCAGTGTTCACAGAAATCAAGTCTGCAAAATACAGGCTAAGACCAAGTTGTCAACACTTAAGAAAATAAAATAAAAATACAGTAAATTAACACTTAATACAATTTCACCAATTGCCTAGTCTCCCCGGCAACGGCGCCAAAAACTTGTTCGGGTGTTTGCTATATGGTTAAAAACCGACACGCAAGTGCACGTGGTAAAACAAGTAGTAAGTGGCTTAAGTAAGCCAAGTATCGAACCAAGGAGACTCTGGATAAGTAAAAATTGCTCAAGTATACTATATTCTATCTTACGTCTAAATATGCTGACAACAAAGTAACCAAAAGTTAAATAATTTGTTTATAAATTATATACTAAAACTATTAACAACTATCTACTTTGAATTGAAACTATGGATATGAGCATGCCAAGGTTAAGAACAAGTAATGAACTTGATTATAATCATAATTTGGTTAATCGTCTCTTCCTGTTGCTAGCCAAGAACATTAGCCTAGAGATTAAAACTCTCGTATTTAATCTCACTTAAGAATCATAAACCATCCGTCTACATTTCTGTGATCAAATGCAATTTATGACCTAGCAATACAATTCCGGTTCCTAAATTGACTAATACGGCTTTCAAGTATATTTCTATCAGGAAAGCACATCAAAACTCAATTTTCCCAAATCAAGTTAAGAACAATACCCTATTAATTCACAACTTTCCAATTTTCGTGCTCTCTCGAGTGAAATCGGACTTTTTAGATGTACATTAATGTCGGCCACACACCAATGCAGTAGAAACAAGAATTAATAGAACAACATGGAAGAAGAAGATGAAAAACCATATAATTCAATAATCAAAATTCATCACCATTGTTCATAACCTCAGCAAGGAAGAGAATTAGCCACTCATTTGTGGATTAATCATCCTAAAACAAGTGTTAATCATACAAACAATTGATTGAAAGAAGAAAGAAAGAGAGAAAAACCCTGAGCTTTTTCGTCCCTCAACTGCCTGTAACCCACGTCCTTGCTCCACCAAGTCTGAATTAATTAAAAATAAGCCTAAGTGTTCTATTTATACTAATGGGAATTTTTCCCGGAATAACAAGCAACGTGTCACGGAGTGCATCGCGAAGCACTGCCTCCGTGACACGGCGTGGACGCAGACCCTTTCTGGAAATTTAGGGTCCGGGAATAAAGCTTCAACGTGGCACGGCGTGCAACGCGGAGGCTTGCCTCCGTGCCACGGAGCTGTCGCGAGGCTCCACTGGAAATTGACAAATTATTCACCCTCCAGGCAGAATGCCTCCGCGATGGTAGCGTGACACGGCTCCATCGCGGAGCCCCTTTATATTGTGTAGTCCAATGCCTTTTTCGTGCTCGAATTCAAGTCCAACTCCGATATTGTTCCAACATGCATTTTAGCTCCTCGAAATCACATTTTTCCTGCAAAACAATGCTAATCATGTTGGTTAGTATAAATTAACATTTTATTACCAATTACATGAAAATGTATACACATTGCACAATAAACAAGGCGAAAATGATACGTTTGAGCATCACTTGGGCATATAAATCTGCCCAAGATCACTGACCTCTGTTGAGAGTAGTCAAAATTTCCTATTTTGGCTCTTTTATTCTCCCTTTCCTTTTCCTTCAACTTCTTTTCCTCAATCTACTGAGCATGGATCCTAAGTTGGGAGATATCCATGTCACTGATAAGCATAGTGGTCCTGCACTCCTTGACCACCAAATCTAAGACACCTAAAATAAACTTACTCATTCGGTCCCTTGACTCAGCAACCATCTCTGGATCATACCTAGAGAACTGAGTGAACTTTAAGGCATACTCTTAAACCGACATGGAGTTCTACTTTAGGTTGATAAACTCCTCTACCTTCACTTCCCTCAACTTGTGGGGAAAGAACCTATCAAAAATATAATCACAAACTCATCCCAATCCACTAGGACTACACCAACATGCCTACCCTCCTTCCATTATCTGTACCAAGTCTGGGCCACTTCTTTCAACTGATTCAGGTGATATTCTAAATTTCATTGATGAAGTCTTATGTATCGTTATCCACCTTAGACTCATGGAACTCTAGAGGGTTCATCTGAGTTGAGTTTCGAACTCTAGTGGCAGCTGTATTTCCTTTTAGATTAGCAGGCGCAACCGCCTGCTGCTTGATCTAATTTGTCATGGCTTGAGAAAGCATCTGGAATGCAGCCCTAAACTTGGCATGAGTGACCTGTTCATTTACAGGGTCTGCTGGAGTTGGTGGGATTTGCTGGTTTCCATTTTCATTTTTCCTTCAATTTTCGTTTTTGGGAGGCATCGTCCGTAAACGTGTAAAGAACGAGTTAGAAAGTTATTTAAAGTGTACACTCCATCAAAAAATAAGAATTATGAAAGAAGGAATATTTCCTAAAACGTTGCATAGCCTCCTCATTATAAGTGTGGCATATTTCACACCCATGAAAAAGACTCTACTTAACGTGGAAATCAGGCATCCTAGAACACTTCTAAACCTGATACTTTGATACCAAGTTTGTCATGCCCCGAGTCTATACCTTAGATGCGACACGATGCCTAGGACCACAAGTGACCCCAAGCTAACCCATGGCATGACATATTACTAACATAATCTAAATTAATGATAACTGAGCGGAAGCTAACTGAGTTTGTAAGAACAATAATTTATAGGCAATGAAATAGACCGAGTTTAAAAAAATAGAGAAACATTGAGTCATAAAGTTGAAAACACGGATACTCTGTCTGAAAGCCTCTATTAAATGATGAGTTGCTGGGACAAGTTCCCAGCTAACTCTACAAGTCTGAAACTAAAAGTAAGAATAAAATAACTAAAAAGAGCACAACTCTAGCCCTTGGATGATGAGGGCTCACCACTGGTTGCTGATCAAGTTCTGAAATGTGTCTACCCACGAAGCTGAGTTTCAGTACCTGAATCTATATCATGAGACGATACAACACAAGAAGTATGCAGTTAATACTTTGAATGTACTGAGATATGTAACTGAAGTGTAAACATGCTAATAACCTAATAAGCATAACTAAATGCATAACTAAACTAAAGTACAATGATCCTATATGAGATGCATAAATACTGATTGATATGGTAGTCTAAAAGTACTTAACGAAAGTTCAAGTATAACTAATATAAGGGTCATGTACATGCACCGAAAGCTAAGTCTGTAACTACGAATGAAACTGTATCTGGACTGAACTGCATTGTGGGAGAGTCTATTAATCGACATATAATCACGTTAGCTAAACATGGAGTTTGACGTAAACACCCTATCGATAGGACCTAATATACCTTTCTAGGGTATAAAAGGCATGGTTGATGTGATCACTAACTAATGCCCATTTAGGCTAACAACCTATGATAGCAGTAGTTTTGAGACCTGGGTGTGCTGTACCTTGGCCTACTCGGTACTAAGTACTACTCCCAACTGAATATATATTAATAGCTCAAAAATTGATTCCTTAAGACTAAGTCAGAACTGCTTTATTTGAAAGTGCTTTGAGAGTCTATAGGACCTGATAATACTGATAATAATGTGAACATTTATACTGAAATGATGATAGGATCACATTCTTATAACAAGACACTCTTTGAAACAATGCTAATCATGCAGACCGAATTGAAATCATGCTAAATTCATGGTCATGAAAGTACAAGATATAGTTTAATATGAAGTCATTAAATTCACTTAATAACAATCATGGGAATCTTGAAATATTGAGATAATCGGAGAATCATAAATTTACTAAAAAAATCTAAAGTCATGATTTTCTACATAGCTATGAATTCCTAGGTTTTTTGAAAGCATTAGGGACACAAGGGTAAAAGGATGACCCCTGTTGAATGATTACATATTTGGAGTAGGAGAATTCCTTTCTAGAGCTTGAATCTTGGAGCTCTCGGAGAAGAACCCTAGCCTTAGACTTGAGGGAATGTGATGCTTCGTCATACTATTTCTAAGAGTTTAGGAGAGAATGAGAGATAAACATGACTAATTCCTTTTAATCCCCTTCTAAAAGAAACCAAAATGACATAGCTTAGGAGTTAGAAAAGTGAAAAAGGACTAAAACACCCTTAGGAAATTGGGGTGACAACTGTCGCCCAGTGATGCCGGGTCGTCACCACATGTCATTAGGTCTGACCATGATTCGTGGTAAACTCTCCTGGTCACTAATATATTTTATTCAATTGTTTATTCTCATCTCACGACCAGACAGGACAATCCATCCTTTTCCACAACGGATCGTTAAGTGGCTCATGGTTTCTAGGAAGAAAATATCAAGTTTCAGGACTTTGACAAGGTTGCTCAGAATGTGACACTTAAAAAGTTGTTGAATATATCAACAAGTCATTGCTTGAGTCATTAGGATTGGGATTTTGAAGGCTTTTGATCTCACCATGAGTCACTCCACCACTTGTGGTCCTACATAACGAGTCATTCTGTGACTCGTTCTATGTGAAAATCTCAGTTTTCCTACTGATTTTTAACTCAAGTGTGGTGTTTAATTTTAGAAAGTTTTGAGGTGTTGTAGGAGTACTACATGACAATATTTGTGTGGTACCTAGATAAGGTAAACGATAAACTAATTAATGCCTTGAAGGTTGAATTAGAAGGAGTGACTGTCATTCTTTCACCAAGATGAGCTCCTAGAAGGTTAAGGAAGGAGCCCTATCATGAGAAGGATACTGAGTCACATGATATTGAAGGTAATGTAGTTTTAATAAATATCGAAAGAGGAAGACATCTTGGTGATTGTGAAGGACTGAGCAGGAGATATTTTGATGGTCATGAGAGACCAAGTAGAGGGAAATCAATGGAGGTGAAATTGCTACCAATTAGGAGGCCAAAAGTGGAGACGACACTGCACATGTCCAAGATCGAAGATGCCTTGAAGATTCTTTTCATTTACGTAAATGAGGAAAAAATTAAGAGGAGCGCGAATAAAAAGAAGCAAGAGACTCCCAAGGAGTAAGGTGAACATTTTTATTATTTTTGTTGTAAATTATATCCAAAAAAATTATAGTGAAAGAACATGCGGATAAATTTCCTCAAATTTTGGCAAGGGAAAGTTAAATATAATTGATGATACGCAGGAATATGTCATCAACAAGGGGAATCAAGGTTTTGAGTAAAACGTTGAGGTCCTTGAAGCAATTGTTAGAGTTGACAATCCAAATGAGGAGGTCCTTGAACTAGTTGTTGTAGCTGAGAAGGAAACTAATGAGGTCCATGAACCAATTATTCAAGTTGAGAAAGCAATTAATGAGGTCCCCGAAGAAAACTGCAAAAGTTGAGGAGACAACTATGAGGTCCCTGAATCAGTTGCTCAGATTGAGAAGGCCAATAAGGAAAAAAACAACAGATATTTCTAAATAAGATGTCCATGAACAAGATGAGAATGAAGTTGATGTGTTGTCTATTATCGTCAAGATCATTGATGAAAATAATTTATTTAGTATTTGGCATGTAAGAAACAACTAATTTGTTATTATTTTTATAGCTTTGGATGTGTTTAATTGATAATATGATAATTAATTAGTTTGAATCAAATTTACATATACTTTTTCTTTGGTAAGTTTAGTGATCATGACTAGCTCACCCGATGCTAATCCACTAGAATATTGGTTTATCATCAATTTCAAGTCGATGTTTATTATTATCAACTATGAATAAAAGATTATACTCATACTCAAATATAGATTTTAAATACTTGAGACATGTGAGGACAAACACAAATATTTTTGTATATATTACTTATAACTCTTCGCATGCCCAAAATGAAAAAGTCAGTCCTGCTACAGTCCTATAGATTTCAAAATAGAAAACATCAATAATAAATTATACAATAACATCCTTGGTCGATTGCCTTTTTCTTCAGCAAGAATCAACCTCGATTTTAGTTGATCTCTCTTTATTTCGATGTCTCTCAACAAATCTTTCATGTGATCCCTCTTATCTTCAGATTCTTTAAACAATATCTTAAGAAAATTTGTATTTTCTTTAGATTCTTTTAGCCTTTCCTTTATTTCAACCTTGATTAAGCTTTGAGATGTTGATGTCTTAGGTCTAGAAAGGCTTATTCTAGGTTCTAGATCATTTTAAATTTCTTTTTTAGATTTACTGCTTTGTCATAGTGTGGCTCAATCCACCTAAAATAATCATATCCACCATATATCCTAACCAAAACAACAAACAATTAGAGACTTTTATATGGAAACCACATGAAAAAAAGCACATCTTAGAAATTAAAGACTCAGACTTTCAATTGTACAATTATAAAATTTGCAACTTGAATTCCTTAAGGTGTGTGATGTATTAAAGATAGTGTATTCACCGTATAAACAAACATCGTGCTCTTATGCTTGGGATGTTTGAGATGGCTAAGACATTTTAGGTGCTTAAAATGGCATAGAATGAAAGAATTAATCAAGAAAAGAAAATGAAAGAGTTTGAAATGTGTATGATCTTTTACACAGGCAAGGGTGTATTATTACCATGTTAAATTTAAGAATCTTTTAATTTTCTTATAATTAAATAAAATTTAATTAGTGAGTAAATGTATCGATCTGTAGACCAAAGCTCAAGAGAGCTAAGGTTGAGACAAAAAATGAGTAATTATGTGTCTATAGGATCTTAATAAACCTAAGATTGATGATGGATCTTCCAAAATAGGAATTAATGGGAAGTCAGTTGAATTTCTACAAGACGGAAAAATTTCATATCCCAAAATAAGTATATACAAAATTGGATCATTGTACATATATAAATGACACATTTTATGCTCGATCATTCAACACTTCTATAATACTCAATTGATATTTATAGACTAAGATCAGTATATGGATAAAAAAAATTAAAATTACGAGACTTGCCATATTTAAATATTATAATACTACTTTGTTACATCACATGAGAGTCTCCATCAATGGATGATATGATCCCAAGAGTTTTAGGAAAAGTAACGATGTTTGAATCACCTTTATTTAGCTAAAAAAAGACAATAAACAAATAATTAAAATAGAAAATTTTCCACCGTTTAAACATTATAATACTACTTCGTTTCAACATATGAGAGTCCACATCAATTAATGACATGATCCAAAGAGTTTTAAGACAAGTAGTAGTTGCACAAAGCACATCCTTAGAACAAGGTTGTGCATTGAGAATCATTTTTGTTCTCAAACTAATTGGATAGTATTGCTTTAAGAACCATTACTTGCTCTCAATCATCCTTTGGATCATGTGTCCAACTGATGCGGACTCTCATGTGATGTAATAAAGTATTTATAATGTTTAAATAGCGACAAATCCCCTATTTTAATTTATGTATTTATTTATTGCCTTTTTAGCTAAATAGTGGTGATTTAAGTACCACTAATTGTCCTAAATCTTATCACATCACCAATTGATGAAAACTCTCATATGATGTACAAAAGTACTATTATAATGTTTACATAGTGGAAAGTCCTTATTTTAATTTTTTTGTTGCCGTTTTTAGCCAAACATAAATGATTTAGGGACCATTCCTTGTCCAAAAACTCTTTGATTGATGGAGACTCTCTTATAATATAATAAAATTGTATTATAATATTTAAATAGTGGAAAGTCTCCTATTTTAATTTTATTTATTTATTTATTGTCATTTTTATAGATTAACCTTAAGCTAGATATCAGTTGAATATTATAGCCCAGTTGAGTGATCGAGCATAGAATATGTCATTTAGATGTTGACAATGAGCCGATTTTGAACAAATTTTTATTTTGAGATTTTGGGTTTGTCAGAGTTGTGAAAGTTCAACAAACTTCCTGTTAATCCTTATGTTTGAAGGTCTATCATCAATCTTAGATTTATTATAGAACAAAATTACTCAATTTTATTGATCTATGATAAATCATCAGTTTATTATCAATGATTTATTATAGAGGATTTTGGTTTTATAGTTCGTAGCAGTTTCATCGTTGAACATCCTGACAAAATTTAAATCAATAAGAAAGCAAAAATATAATGTAATGACCCATCTGGTCACTACTGAATTTTTAGCACTACAAGCTAAGAATTAAAATTTTATGAGTATGATTTTTTTATTTTTGGAGATGTAGGTATAAGAGGTATATAAATATTGAGTAAAATATATTTAAAATAAAGTGGACCTGGCTAGGCGAGTCCCGCCGTAGCGACCAGTTTGTCGCTAGAGCAAGCTCGCTGTAGCGAGAGACGTGAACCAAAATTCCGTGTTTAAGTTATTTAAGGGTCTAGCTCCTACTCTAAGGGGTTTTTCCTCCTAAACATGCCCTAGGGTAACTTTTAAAGCATTACACCCAAGAAAAGAGAGGCGTAGCCCTCCAAGAATGTGGTACCACCATCTTTCTCACCAATCCTCCATCAAGAATTATAGATTGAGGAAAATGAACGAAGTCCTGCTGGTGTTATAGCAGCAACTTGGTATCGAGGTAGATTATTGTTTAATTCGAGTTTAGATTTTGATTAGTGAATCGTATATACTTATAAAGTTGACGAAGAAGGCATGAATAAACCTTCATGTATGGTTTCGATTGGTTATTACCTAGAATAACGTAGGAAAACATGCATAAGTAGTGTGTTATGTGCCATTGTTGATACATGATCAAAATTTGGATAAGATAATATAAGAGGAGTATCATTGGCCTAAAACGAACTCAAAGAGAAGGAACATGGCGAAATACTAAGTGCTTGGGGGTAATAAAAAAATTATGAACTAAAGGAAAAGTGTCTCGATTAGAGTAATTACCGTATTATTTGTAAAACTGCTAATGTGATGATGCTTATGAACGGGGAAAATAATGACGTACGAAAAGGTTATACTCTTAAACTGAAATTGATAATTCTAGTCTAATAACGCTTGTTGAGTAATAGTGTCAAACGGCTGCATCCTTATATGACCCTTCTTGTATGAATAAACTATTAAAATATTGAAACTTTTTACTTATATATATATATAACACATATATAATAGTTATGTGCATTTTTGATAATCAATGTGTACTTTGTTGTATTATCTTGTGTAATGGTTGAACATAGGACATATTGAGATATGTTGATGACAAGTGAAGAACACTTGAGTATTCTGAATGAGCGGATTATGTACATTGTGAGCTTATGGATGAGAGATTATATGATGATATGAGTGATTCAAGTCCAATGTGAGCTAATGGATGAGCAGTTATATGGGAGCTGGTACCATGCTGGTACAGTACATGGACACCTAAGGTCCCTGCAAATCATGACTGGTTGGGTAAGTTAAAGATCCACTAGCATATATGAAAGATGAGTGTTCTGATTTGATACAATGTAAGACTGATGACATACGGAGGCTATACAAATGTGATTCAGTATTAGTGTAATTTCCTAACTTGATACTATCGCCTTTATACTTGCAAATTGTTGTGATGACTCTTATGTCTATTTAGTCACTTACATGTTTGGTATTGATTTAAATGGTTTATCTGAATATGATTTAATTATCTGATTATTATTGTCTATTTGATCCCTGGATGTTCGGTCTTTATGTCTTATTGGGACAATTGTGGATGGTCGGCTATGATTATGGGCGATGTCTTTGTTAAAAATGATAGTAGTCAAGAACATGATATTCCTTGATAGTGAAATTATTGAATAAATGGTAATTGGCATGTGTAATTATGATAGTGCTAAGTAATAGTAATTGCATTGGTGATCCTTGAAGTTATCTAAAATGAGCATAAAGGTCTAAGACTTATAACTAGAGACTCTTTTAAAAATGGTAAGGATAATTCTAATTTTATATGGACTCATTGAGGTAATAGGGTAGGGTACGACCAAGTATCATAGGTTACTACATGAAATTAATTGTTGATATCATGATTTTATACTATGTTGCAAGAACTAATTTTAGTCAACCAATGATGTTTATCAGTATTTGTGGTGTACTGATATTATTCTTACTACACCCTCTGTGGCGTGTAGGTTTGTTATAGGTTGAAGTTTCATTATTGAGGTAGTGGGGTACTCATCATCAGCTTTTTCACCTCTTTCCTTAAGCAAAGTTGTGTCTTATATTTTGTCATTACTCTGATTAGAAGCTCTTATACATGTCTAGACTAGATCCATGAGAAGTACCATTTAAAGGTTGTAACTGTAAAAGGTTTTCAAAACTTTACTTGATAATATTTTGTATGAATATGTTTATTCTTCATTAAATGGTGTTTATAAAAGGATGGATGGTAAGGATTCTCCTATTTGACTAAAGTCAAGTAGGTGCTCGCACAATCCAGAAAATTGGATCTTGTGAAGTTGGTATCAAAGCTTAGGATACCAGTCTCATAAATACAAGAGTGATGTCAAGGAAAGTCCTATGGATTAATGTATAGACATCCACATTAAATCCTTGGAAAGCTATGAGGCATCTAGGAAGTTTTTCCTTTTATTCTTTCCTATCATGCAGTCCCAATTTATTGTTCACCTAAGTTGAGTTCAATTGGTATCTGGAGGATTTCAATTGGTATCTCGACGAGTCCAATTAGTATCTGGGGGATTCCAATTGGTATTTGAGAATGAGAGCCCTGTTAGGGTGTTAACTGAAAGTTCTATGATTGAAATAATAGTGAATGAGGTATAGTCCTATTATTAAAGTGAGAAGTACTTGTGTAGCACCAATCTTCCTAGCAAGCATCGCTGTAGTGAAAGGTTTCTCATCGCAGCCGGTCCGCCATAGCAAAGTGACCCTCGCTATAGCGTGCCTATGCTAAGTGGACAGGACCACTGTAGCAACCATGTGGTCACCCTTGTGCTCTCGCTACAGCGAAAAAACCATCTGCTGCAACAGACAAGGCATCAACAAGAATCCATCCCCTATATTAGGGACTCCAAAAATCCATTCAAAAGTTGTAAAGACTAGTAAATATATGAAAAACAAATCTAACATAGATAATGTTAGCCAAAATAGAGGCCATTGTCTTTTGGATGCCACTAATGGGCACCCATGTATCGAAACAAATTACCCAAATCGAAACAAGATTATATAAACATGATAGGAAAGGAAATTGTCCAACAACTAGTCCTACAAGGGTAGAAAATAACCAAGCTGAAAAACAGGGAAACAAAAGGGAAGGAGATGCACTATGTTGCTACCAAACTAGTTGCTCCATCGCATTGTGGACCTGAGCCCCCAGAATCCTCGTTGTCAAGTTCACTCATCGAAGAGAAATATTGGGCATCCTCCCTAGACACCTTTCAGATCCTTGAGTGGGAAGCTAAGATCCTCAGGAGACTCTTCATTCCCTTCCACAACTGGATTAATAATTTGTTCCGTGAGTGCCTCTTCATCTTCTCTACCTCCAAGTCCGCCTAGATCTTGACATGGGCCTGGACCAGGGATTCAAAGCCACCTTGTAAAGCATCTGTGATACTTGTAGCAGCACTTATGCCCTCAAGGAGAGGTCTAGGAAAATCACTCAACAGCTCTCTCATGGCGAGTTATATCCACCTCCATATGCTCAAAGGTCAGGAAGGGCCAGCCCCATCTCCACTACCCCCAGGTCATTGTTACCCTCTCCATCTGAGTCAACCTTTATCTTCTTCTTGATTCACCCGGGTGCACCCTTCACCCTCAGAGGGTCGAAAGGTTCATCATAATCAATCATGTAGTCCCTCGACTCCTTAGTCACTCCCGCCTGCTCACACAGTGTAGTAATGAGGGAGGGGAATGGCAAGCTTTTCCCACTCTTCATTGCAAAGTACCTTCACTCCTCCACCACCTATGCCCCCATATTGACCAACATACGGTCCAGAATATAAGCCGCTACTAAGGCGTGGTGGTAGGTCACATTGCTAACATTGCTAGAAGGGAATCCTTCTAGCCACCAGGTTTAACCACCTCTGGGCCTCCACATGAAGTGGGACCTAGGTGATCCTACCTCTCATCTCATCCTGCACCAGGGTGTTAACCAGCCACTGCCCATTTTCTTCTACATCATTTGTCCTAAGTTCGATCTCCAGGGGGTTAGGCAATCCCAACAGCTTATTGATTATGGCTGCACTAATCCTAAAGGCCACTCCAAACTTAAATACACAGGTCCAGGCTAGCCTAGTTCACAGTATGGAGAATAGCATAAAACTCCCTCACCCACAGGTCGTTGCACGAGCAAGGCTCCTCCACCAGCTAGCCTCGTCCCCTCTCCTGCCACAAGGCAAAGAACTCCAGCGCCTATTCCTCTATGCAATCTATGATAAAGTACCACTCGAGTATAAGTCCCTTTGACCTTTTGCTTCATGAATCACTACTTGCAGTGGTCATTGACGAACCTTATGTAATAAGAGGTGTCAACACTTTGGGCTATGACCACAATAATCCTATAAAAATAATTATGTTAGATGATATATTCAAAGATAGGATGCCAAAAGGTTAAGCGTAAACTATAGGGAGCCACAAAAACTCAGTGCTAATTCAAGAACCACTAGCATGTGTGACAGATGAATGTTCTAATTTGATACAAAATAAGACTAATGATATACAGAGGCTTTACAACTGTTATTTAGTATGCGTGTATTTCCTGACTTGATATGATTTCATTTAGACTTGCAAATTATTGTGATGACTTTTATATCTATTCAGTAATTTACATGTCCAGTATTGTTTAACATGCTTTGTCTGAATATGATTTAATTACCTGATTATTATTATCTACTTGATCCCTGGACGTTTGGTGCTTATGTGTTATCGGGTCATCTATGGATGGTCGGCCATGATTGTGGGCGATGTCTCTGTTAAAAATGATAATAGTCAAGAACATGATATTCTTTAATCGTGAAATTATTGAATAACCAATAATGGCCATGTGTAATTATGATGGTGCTAGATAATTTTGTAATTGTGTTGGTGATCCTTGAAGTTAGCTAAAATGAGCATAAAGGCCTAGGGCCTATAACTAGATTTTTTTTAAAACAATAAAGATAATTCTAATATTGTATGGAATCATTGAGGTAATAGCGTAGGGTACAACCAAGTGGCATAGGTTACTGCATGAAATTAATTATTGATGTTGATTTTATACTATGTTGCATAAACTAATTTTAGTCAACTAATGATACTTACCAGTATGTATGGTGTACTGATGCTACTCTTGCTACACCTTTTGTGAGGTGTAGATTTGTTACAGGTTGAAATTTCATTGTTGAGGTGGCGGGGTATTCATCATTAGCTTCTGCATCTCTGTTCCTCAAGCGAAGCTATGTTTTTTTGATGTTGAGCATATTCCTATACCCATTTTCCATACTTTTATCCATCTTTTATCATGTTTTGAGATGATTATCCTTATGAAATGCATGATTTCATTAATGTGTGTGTGAATTGAGCTAACAAATATTTTTATATGATTTTGGCAGGTAACACATGAAAAAATACTCAAAAATGATCCAAGGTTTAAAGAAAGAAGTATTCGAGAAAAATTTGACTTGGTGAGATAGTTGAGTGGCGCACTAGAGCCTGAACTTTAGACAAAAAATTTTCCAACACTCTGACGAAATAGCTGAAGTGGCGCACCAGAGCCCAAATTGCAGAAGAAAAATATTCTAACGCTCTGGTGCATTGGCTGAAGTGGTGCACCAGAGCCCAAACTTCAGAAGGAAAATTTTCTAACACTCTGGTGCATTGAAAGAAGTGACGCACCAACAACACTTGAGTTGCAGAATTTTCACTAACACCTTAGCGAGATAGGAGAAATGGCGCGGAAGAAGCCAAATTTTAGAGAAAATTCAATCCAAGTCTAGTGAGATGGATGGAGTGGCGCGTCAAAGCCTATCTAGGATGGATTTTTCTAAGTCTAAAAGTTGTATTACTTAAGGGTAAAAGAGTCATTTGTTACCATGCTTGTAAATACTTAGCCTAGGGCATTTGGTACGAATATTTTTCATTAGATAGATCGATTGCACGAAGTATTTTGTGGGAGAGATAAGAAGTTTATTTTCTTCTAGGTTTTTCTTCTTTACTTTTACCTTTGTTAATTCGAATGATGAATTCTTTAGTTTTGCACTTGAACATGAGTGGCTAACTTCCTTTTCTGTGGTTTTGGCCATGACTGATTGTTGTAGTTTTAATGTTCGTTTATGCTAGACTTTCACTTCTTATTTTCAAGATTGTTTATGCTTACTTTATTTCATGTTTATTCGTTAGATTGATCACCTCTCGAATATTATCTGTTAGCTTGTTATTTGAACTCGGGAGAGGGAACTAATGAGGGTTAAAAGGAAGCATAAAATAGGTTTCAATTATCTTGTTCAATAGTTCAAGATTTAATTTCATTGTTGAGGATAGGGATATACGCTGTTCAGTTGAGCCAAGCAGCTTAAACCGTCGTCTCATGTTTCTCCTGCAACCATAGCAATATAGGTGTTAGGGTTCATGAGATAATTTTTGGCTATTCAAGAGAATAGTTGAGAAGTGAGTTTGTATCTTCCAACTAGCAATCTTAGAAGAATGTTGGCTAGTATATTCAAATCCTAAAACTCAACCTGAAAGCCAAAGTGCCAAGACCCTGGATTTAATTATCATTTGAATTATAAACTCTTTTTGTGAACGAATTTAGTTTCTTAGTCTAATTTATATTCCAAGTTTAGTAGAATAATTCAAAAACCTTTTCCCCATTTCATTTGTGTTCAATTGAATAGTGAAAACAAAAGTTTAGACTTAAGCAATTAATCTGCCAAGTCTCTATGGGTACGATATCGGGACTTCACCGTCCTATATTACTTGAAGACCATGTGCGCTTGTTGCGCTTGATGGCATCACTTTTATTTTATTATTACTCTGATTTGAAGCTCTTGTACATGTCTAGAATAGATCCATGGAAAGTACTATTAAAGGTTGTAATTGTAAAAGATATTTGAAACTTTACATGATAATATTTTGTATAAATATGTGTATTCTTGATTAAATGGTGTTTATAAAGGGATGGATGATAAGAAGTTCTCCTTTTGGGCTAGAATCCCGTAAGTGCCGACATGATTCAGCAAATTGGGTCGTGTCATATAATAATACATTGATGTACAAAAATTGAAATCAATACACACACACACACACACATATATATATAAAGGAGACTTAGAGGCATGCTAATGTGGCATGCCTCTAAGGCCTCCATTCTTATTTTTCTTTTTTCTTATTTTTTTGAATTTTTTTCTATTTTAAAATTATTTTTTATTTCATCAATTTAATTAATGTCATTTAATGTTATGTTATTAAACAAGATGCACTAAATAAAATAAATAATAATAATAATAAATTAAATTAAAATATAATAAAAGTGAAAAATTCCGAACTTGAAAGTTGCATTACCACTTTAACCCTCCACTACATAAAATTAAAATAAATATAATATGTAAAAATATCATCATATCATATTATTATATAAGGGGGAAGCCAAAAAATAAAAAGTTATATTACTATTTTTTTCCTTCACTAAATTAAAATTTAATTAAATATTAATATTTTATCATATCATATCATAATTATATATTTATTACTATATAGGTGAGAAGCCAAAAAGTGAAAAGTTAAAATAAACAAATAAATAACAATAAATAAATATAACTAATAAATAATAATGATGATAATAAAAAAATAAGAATAAGAATAAATGTAAATAATAAATAATAATAAATATAAAAAATAAATATAAATTATAAATAACTAACTAACTAAATAATAATAATAATAATAATAATATAAATCATATTATTATATAAATGGAAAGTCAAAAAGTAAAAAATTGAAAGACCAATTTGTCCATTAAATATTCAATAACCATTTTACTCTTCAATCTAAAACAATTTTTATAGTTTTTATGTACTAAAAAAGTAAATCCGCATAGCAAAAAATACTATTATTATAATAAATATTATTAGACTATTAAATACTTTACAATAAATTAGTGGATGAGAAATAAATTGTGAAGACAGAACAGATAATTTAGGTTACAGAAAAAATATAGATAACGACACTATTTCAATAACTAGTCAAATATATATATATATATATATATATATATATATATATATTATATCATCTTATATCATATATATTTTTATTTTTAAAAATAAAAAAACCTAAATTGAAACGTTGAATTACCAAAATATCTATTAAATATTGAACGATCATTTTATTCTTCATTTAAACACTACTACTATTAATAATTTTATTTTAAAAATAAAAAATAAAAAAAAAGTCGAAAGATTAAAAAACCTTCTGATAGATAATACCTTCTACTGCATTTAATCATATTAACAAAGAGGATTGCTTCACCTTTCAACAATTATTAAATCTAATTAGATTTTATTAAATATAGTATAGATCAAAATGGGACACCAAAAGAATTAACTGCTGAACCGTATGAGATAAGAAATTCTCAAGTACGGTTCTAAGGGAAGGAACTAAACTACCTATTCCGGCCGGCTGCAATATTTATGCGCAATTGTCGACTGTTCACATTTCAGTTTTATTTGTTCCATTTTTTGAGCTTTCACCGGTAATGACAATAAATATATGTTTTTACACATTTTTATTGCTCTATATATAAATGTGCACAACAAAAATATTTCATCACTTTTCTCTCTATTTTGTTTAGCATGTCAAAAATTCTCTTTTATCCCATAAAAGGTTACGACTATATTTTTTGTCAGGACAATTCATTTTCTGTAGACTTCATGTTATCTTAGGGCTTGTACTTTTGGATTGACATGATATTAAGTTTCACCAAAAAAGTTATTGGACAAAGTTCATGAAAGGTTCTTTGCCATAACAAAGATTTGTTATTTTTCAAATGCTTCAATGCCATCATATATCTAAACACCTAATGTTGCCTCTTCCTTTAACTCAATAACAAACCAACCAATACCAAAAGCATCAATATCAACAGAACTTGAGTTCCACAAATTGCTACTCACATGATACTCTTTAATGTTTTCCCCCTCAACAAGATGATGAGGCTAGTTTAAAAAAAAAGGAGTAGATGAGTTTTACATGTCTAAGAGGGCTTCTCGGGTTCTTCAAGAAACCCTCAGGAGTATCTTTTGTAATATTTTATTGTCAAATCCTAATTGTCTAAGCTTATACTTCAGAGAGAATTTTTCCTGCTTTCTTGATAATTCTTTTTCTTTTTTGATCATTCTTTTGATTTCTAAATTTTCCTGGTAGATCTTAATTATTTGATGTATTATTCAAAGTTTTCTTTCAAATAGCTATATAAGAAGGTCCAGTTCACTTTTTTTTTTTTTGAATGGATGAATATTTATTTGATAAAAATATATTATTCATATATAAAAAATTTTAGAACATGATTAGGAGGAATGGTTATAGATCAAAATGGGTCACCAAAAGAATTAACTGCTGAGCCGTATGAGATAAGAAATTCTCAAGTACGGTTCTAAGGGAAGGAATTGAACTACCTATTCCGGCCGGCTGCAATATTTATGCGCAATTGTCGACTGTTCACATTTCAGTTTTATTTGTTCCATTTTTTGAGCTTTCACCGGTAATGACAATAAATATATGTTTTTACACATTTTTATTGCTCTATATATAAATGTGCACAACAAAAATATTTCATCACTTTTCTCTCTATTTTGTTTAGCATGTCAAAAATTCTCTTTTATCCCATAAAAGGTTACGACTATATTTTTTGTCAGGACAATTCATTTTCTGTAGACTTCATGTTATCTTAGGGCTTGTACTTTTGGATTGACATGATATTAAGTTTCACCAAAAAAGTTATTGGACAAAGTTCATGAAAGGTTCTTTGCCATAACAAAGATTTGTTATTTTTCAAATGCTTCAATGCCATCATATATCTAAACACCTAATGTTGCCTCTTCCTTTAACTCAATAACAAACCAACCAATACCAAAAGCATCAATATCAACAGAACTTGAGTTCCACAAATTGCTACTCACATGATACTCTTTAATGTTTTCCCCCTCAACAAGATGATGAGGCTAGTTTAAAAAAAAAGGAGTAGATGAGTTTTACATGTCTAAGAGGGCTTCTCGGGTTCTTCAAGAAACCCTCAGGAGTATCTTTTGTAATATTTTATTGTCAAATCCTAATTGTCTAAGCTTATACTTCAGAGAGAATTTTTCCTGCTTTCTTGATAATTCTTTTTCTTTTTTGATCATTCTTTTGATTTCTAAATTTTCCTGGTAGATCTTAATTATTTGATGTATTATTCAAAGTTTTCTTTCAAATAGCTATATAAGAAGGTCCAGTTCACTTTTTTTTTTTTGAATGGATGAATATTTATTTGATAAAAATATATTATTCATATATAAAAAATTTTAGAACATGATTAGGAGGAATGGTTATAGATCAAAATGGGTCACCAAAAGAATTAACTGCTGAGCCGTATGAGATAAGAAATTCTCAAGTACGGTTCTAAGGGAAGGAATTGAACTACCTATTCCGGCCGGCTGCAATATTTATGCGCAATTGTCGACTGTTCACATTTCAGTTTTATTTGTTCCATTTTTTGAGCTTTCACCGGTAATGACAACAAATATATGTTTTTACACATTTTTATTGCTCTATATATAAATGTGCACAACAAAAATATTTCATCACTTTTCTCTCTATTTTGTTTAGCATATCAGAAATTCTCTTTTATCCCATAAAAGGTTACGACTATATTTTTTGTCAGGACAATTCATTTTCTGTAGACTTCACGTTATCTTAGGGCTTTTACTTTTGGATTGACATGATATTAAGTTTCACCAAAAAAGTTATTGGACAAAGTTCATGAAAGGTCCTTTGCCACAACAAAGATTTGTTATTTTTCAAATGCTTCAATGTCATCATATATCTAAACACCTAATGCTGCCTCTTCCTTTAGCTCAATGGCAAACCAACCAATACCAAAAGCAGCAATATCAACAGAACTTGAGTTCCACAAATTGCTACTCACATGATACTCATTAATGTTTTCCCCCTCAACAAGATGATGAGGCTGGTTCAAAAAAAAAACAGGAATAGATGAGTTTTACATGTCTAAGAGGGCTTCTCGGGTTCTTCAAGAAACCCCTCAGGAGTATCTTTTGTAATATTTTATTGTCAAATCCTAATTGTCTAAGCTTATACTTCAGAGAGAATTTTTCCTGCTTTCTTGATAATTCTTTTTCTTTTTTGATCATTCTTTTGGTTTCTAAATTTTCCTGGTTAGTTCTTAATTATTTGATGTATTATTCAAAGTTTTCTTTCAAATAGCTAGATAAGAAGGTCCAGTTCACTTTTTTTTTGAATGGATGAATATTTATTTGATAAAAATATATTATTCATATATAAAAAATTTTAGAACATGATTAGAAGGAATGGTTCTTTATGAGAGCTCTTAGATTTAAAAGTACAAGATTATTCACATTTAATAATATGTTGTCGAAATGTCAAAAAAAAGAGATTGTCAACCGGAATATTTGATATTTTGGAAGAACCGTATATTAGAAGAAAGTTGAGTATCAATTTAGTTATTTGTGTATAGCTACAAACTATAATAGTGACTGTCAAGTTATTTGGATACTTATTAATCATCAATTTCAGTTTGTACTTTTCTTTTAAATTTTCAATTACTTATTATTTATATGTTTCGATACTATTTGTAATCATATTATAAAGTTGAGTGATATTGTTACCCTTCTATTAGAGGTCAAGAATTTGTTATATCAAATCAAACTTTGGACTTTAAGAATTGAATAATATATATTAAGAACGTCATTTATAAGAAAATATTTTGAGATACGGCCAGATCGCGTAATTGTACATAAGAACATCAATATGAATCTCATTCATCATATCTATTATTTTTAAATTTTCTATGTTAATAATTTTTGTGTTCAAATTTCATGTTAGTCATCACACATATGATTAAATATTATTTATATCATTTAAATTTGTTGTACATATCGACATGGAATACACGTGCATGCACGTATCCAAACTATCATACAAAAAGTGAAAAACAACAAAATTAAAAGTTGAATTACTAAAATAATCTTAATATCCTTAAAATGTTGCATATTTTTACGTATTCAACATGCATTATTCTCTTGGCATTATCGTACACAAGTGTTAAATTATTTAGAAATAAATGAAATTAGATTAAATAAAAGTTATTGTATCTTTAATAAGAAATAATTAAATAACAAATTTACTTTCAATTAAAAGGCTTTTGGATAAATGCAAATCAATATTATTTACATTGTATTTGATTAAAGTAATTGAGAATGTAGCTATTATTTAGATTTAATGGGATTAAGTAATAGTTAATTTAATTTTTTGTGCATTTATCTTGCCTTGCCAAATAATCTATGATAATATTAGTGAACGGTAAAAGCAAAGCTTACACATATGAATGCCGAAAATAATGTGCAGAAGATGAAAAATTATTTTAATAAAATAGTGATCTAACATTAAAGTAGTGTATAAAATCATTCAATATATATAAAGGAAGAATATGGATGTGATGATGTGGCATGCTTCTAAAGCCACCATTTCTATTTATCTTTCTTCTCAATTTTTTGACCTTTTTTCTATTTATAACAACCTAAAGTTATTTAATTATTTTTTAATTATATTTTCTTACCTATCCATCTCTTTTTCGGTTTAGAAAGCCCAAAAGTCTAAAGTAATAATTATTTAATATATATTCAATTTATTTTATAAATATTTGATTAACTTAGTCAATTATTTTTTCTAATATCTAATTCAAGTGTAATCTACATATCTATATCTATATCTATATACAACATAATTTTGGTTTATAGCCAGCTGATGTGGCATAGTTCTTTGGCCTCCAATCTCTCTTTTTTGACTTCTTTTGCTCCTTTTTCTTCTCCCTTCGTCGACAAAATACATTCTCCAAAAAATTAAAGAAAATGAGTATAGCTTAGTTACTCTTTATTATTGCTATACCATTAATTATTTCTTCCCTTATCACGGGTCACTTCTTCTTCTTAACTTCCCCTTGGATATCTCATTACTTTACAGTTTTTTCTTAATAATAGACTATTTTAATTACCCCATAAATGCTTGAAATTTTTTTTAACTCATATAAGTACATACTTGAACACACGAATTACAGAATCAAATCTTGCATAATTTTAATCTCTCCAAAATTAGATATTTACACTTCCAGTACCTATAACTTTACCTGAAGGTTTAAAGGTGTTAGACTGTTGAATCTAAGATGTCTATGAATGATACATGCTTAGAGATTATGCTCAGTAGGTTCATGTGAATTCCTAAGCATTCGACTACGCCGACTAGGATTTTGACGATGAATAAGATCGCTTTAGTATCATCCGAAGACGGTAGTGTTTTGACTATGGCTGCTCCGATTGATGGCGGTGTCACTGCTATATGTTGCTAATACTAAAAAAGAAATAGAAGAGGAAGAAGACTTTAAAAAAGAGTTTATATTATCCCTGATAAATAATTTCATAAGACACAATGGATGGAATTATAAGGAGAAAAATTAGAAACTTTAATGACCGAATAGACATGAGAGAAAGGGTGTATTTGCAGAAAAAAATTATATGAAAAAAATTGAATGATTTTCTCGGTTGTTGTCGTTGCAGGATTAGGAATTTATTAGTTTTTTTAATTTCTTATCAATTTTCGTTTCATTCTTATTTCTTTTTTTAATTATAAGAAAACTAAAAACTTCTTTTTGTCCATGATTTTTGCATTTTATTAATAGGATAGAGTGATACATATCCATATATATAATTGTTATTCATAATTTACGTTTAACAAATCTCGATTGAATCGCTAATTTTTTTTTAATTATATTATAAGCAATCTTCAATTTTTCTTAATACAGCACAATATACTAACATTTTTCACAAATTCTTTTAGTCAAAGAATTCTATATAAGATATTAAAAGAATTATAAAGAGATATAGAATTATGAACGATGTTTGATCAATTTTTTTTTTTTGAAAATATGACACTAAAAATGATTAATATTTATGTACATGATAGTTTTTATCTTCTACTTTGTCTATATATTTTTATTGATGACAAGATTAATTATTTTATAAATATAAATATAATATATTAAGTTTTTAATGATCGCGCGAAGCGTGATTAGTTACTAGTTCCATTAATATTGTAATTTCAGTGCATTATCCCCCAACACAAAAAGAGCAGAAATATAAGAAATCTTTCATATATAAAAGCCCAAAAACTTTCATCTACTACTTTTATAAATGAAAGTTTTGTAATGAAATATATTTAAACTAAAAGAAATAGAATAACTACTATAAGGGGATGGTGGGGGTGATAATAAGGTCATCTAGCTCAAGATGGATCTTTCAAGTATCACCCGCAGAAAACGATTGATACGCTGATGATGCATCTTCAGTCTTGTTTGGTCCTCACCGAGCCCACAGATCAACTGTTCATAGTCAGCTTGATGTCATGCAACGACAGTTGATGGTGATTATAGTGGTGGTTTCTTCCAGGTCTAGGTACTTGCACTCGTCTCACCATTTTTACTGTGAACTTGGAGGCTTTTTGTGTATTCTATATATTATAAAAGACATAGATGAGCTAATGATTTATAGATCAAAGGGGAGAATTAGAGGAATCATTGGCCAAGGATGAAGGGACACGTGAATGCTATGTTTCCATATTAGACACGACTTAAATGTCATGTCGTATGATTAGAAGGTTTTTTACAACCTTTTGAATTTTCATAATTACATCTCCTCGAATTTATGCAATAAGGGTTTTATCCGTAGATTATAGAATATAACTGTGGTTGATTATATTTTAGATCATCCGTATGGTGTATATTATTATAGACTAAATGTAGTATATATTATAAACTCGTTGTTTGTCGAGTATAAACCATGTTACACCCTGTAAGTTTCTAGCATTTAGACGACCTATTCGCATGTTGGTTGAGAGTTTTAGAATGCCAAACATGCGAGAAAAGGGCCCGGAGAAAGGCCGAACGAGTGCCAAGTTGAAATTTCGCAAGAGGAGGCCGAACCGCGCTGCCCAAAGGGGCAAAGTGGCACGAAGCTGGGACCTCCACGTTAACCAATGTGGCACGGAGCCAAAACGGTGCGTTGGCCAGCGTGCCACGTTGCCATGTATTTTGCTGCAAGTATATATAGCCTCACCCTTAGATTATTATCATTCTCCATATATACCACGCGATCAGTAGAGATAGGGACAAAGAGAATATATAATTTTCTTCCGATTACGCTGCCAAACACCGTCCAAAGTCAAATTAACTTCGGGTATCGAAGTATAAGGCTGCAGGGAGCATTTCTACGGAGTTAGTTTCGTGAAATTCGCCCGGCGAATAGTCGTCCCACCGAGCCAAAGTGATTGGAATTGCTCCAAGCTAGTATTAATACACTCCCAGGCTTAAAGTAAGTACTTCTCCCTTCTAGACTCCCGAGAAATTATGAGTTTTCGACCGTTCTTCAATAAATTGAAGAATAGTCAGTAGATATATATCAAGTATCATTTTCTTCCAGTATAGTAATGAAGTTTGTTCTATTCTTTCGTGAATATGATTACAGTTGGGGAGAACAACTGAATACTAACCGAACCTCGCCAGTTAATCGGTAAACCAGCAGTCGAGGTATGTAAATCCAATCTCTTTTGTCAAGTTAGTTTCTCCAGTATAGTAAAACAATATGAATAACAATAAGATATTGCAGAAACAGTATATCATGCTCAGTATGGAATTTAATAAAGCATGTCAGAAGTATCATATCATGTTCAGTATGAGACTCAGTACAACATGTTAGAGATTATATTATTATCTTATTCAGTGTGTATTATATGTAGTTATTTCTATTAGTTGAGACTTGATTGTATTGTTTTGGGCTGAATTACCTAGCTTCTGTGACCGCCCCAGGGTTAATAGCTGTATCGACTCATCCGCCAGAGGGAGAGGATACGTCGCTCTACGAAGTGGCATGCCGTCCGCTAGGGACGAAGATGGGATGCCAGTTTCCCCATATTTTGCCGTGGTTGGCCTTTATACACCCCCGTCGAGCGCTTGCGCCCGGGGTGTTGATTTCAGAAGTCCTCCGGACTCAGGTACAGCTATAGTCAGGGGCCCACCGGGCCCAAGTTGCATACCCAGGGGATCGACAGGTTGCTTATAGTTACTAGGTGATGTGGTATGACCTGGGTAGGGGTAAATAGATTGTGATGATTGTACCTTCCAGCTTATGGGGGCCAGGTAAGGTTTATGTTGTGTTATGTTATGCCATGTTATTTTAGTTATGGTTAGATAGACAGTAGGATGCCACGTTACCAGGTACGACTCCTACTCTTTTCAAAATAGTTAAGGTTAGTCCTAAACCCACTATTTCAATCAGTTTCAGTCTTTCTTTCTTATTGCTCCAGTTACTATCAGTTTCATTATTTACTTTCAGTTATTTTCAGTTGTTGCTTTGCTTACTCAGTACCAGTGGTGCTGACACCCATTTTGGGGCGCTGCATTACTTGCCTGTAGGTACACATAGACGAGGAGCAGATCCCTTGTAGTCCCAGTCAGCGATACTGAGCCTTCAGCTCCTTTCATCTGGAGCTTGAAAGACAATTTTACTCTCCTTTTGATTGTGCAATATGGATAGGCCGAGGCCTTGTCCCGACCATCTTATTATTCTTAGAGGCTTGTAGATTGTATTATATTCCTTGTGGTTAGATGTATTGGTCGTGTGGGGCCATATATGTCCTTTAGATTGTATGTTATGGCCATGTGGGGCCTTGTTCAGTTGTTAGTTGGTGACCTTGTCGGTCACAGATCAGTTTACCGCCATTTCATTTTTCAGATATAACTAGACAGCATGGTGGCCTTGTCGGCCCGTATAGGATCCCTTGTAGTTAGTTGTTCTGGTTAGCTGTTTATATCCTTACAGGTGGCTATAGGCCTTGTCGGCTGGAGGCTGTGTTTACAGCCATTATATAGCCCGTCATTTTCTTGAATCTAGAGTTAGAGCCAGCCTGGCACCAGAAGTGCTTAGGCTCAGTTAGTCCAGCAGTCAATATCCTAGTAGGGCACCAGGAGCCAGTCATGCCTCCCAAGGTGGGGCGTGACAGATTTGGTATCAGAGCAGGTCATATCCCAGGGAGTCTGCAAGCCGTGCTAAGTAGAGTCTTGTCTATGGATATGTTGTACACCACATACTATAGGCAGGAAGCTGCAAGGCATGATAGGATGGTTACTCTTTCTTCTTATTCAGTCGTGCTATAGAGCGGTACAGTATAGGGTTAAGTCCCTAAAGCTTACTATACTCTTTGGTTACAGATAAAATGTCAGATCAGCAACATCCTATTACAGGCAGAAGATTGGATACAGCAGTAGGAGAGGGCACTAGCAGGATGCCTCAGCCTCGATTAGAATCATCCCCATCTAAGGGCGATACAGAGGCATCGTCTCGATCTTCCCAACAGTCTCCATCACATCAGGAGCCGCTTGGGACGACACCACCTCTGGCAGTTCCTATACCTATACCATCTGACCAAGAGGTCAGGAGTGCAGTAGTCATGTTAGCACAGATGATGGCTGCTCAGCGTCAGTCGATGACATCTACAGCTGCAGAATCATCAGGAGGACCTGGTAGTTCGAGGGTCCGAGAATTCCTGGCATTCAGTCCCCCTCAGTTTACAGGGATAGATCGAACAGAGGATCCCCAGGATTTCCTGGATTAGATGTAGAGGATTTTCAGAGTAATGCATGCTACACCCACAGAGTCAGTTGAATTGGCGGTATTCCGGCTACGGGACATCGTTGTACTGTGGTATGAGAGTTGGGAGAGGTCCCGAGGGAGAGATGTTTCCCCTCCGACCTGGTCCAGCTTTTCAGAGGCTTTTCTGGATCATTATCTACCACGGGAGATTTGACAGGCCTGGGTCGATCAGTTTTTACACCTGGAGCAAGGGGCAATGAGTGTTCGAAAATACGCCCTGCGGTTTGATTCGTTGGCCCGATATGCGCCAACCTTTGTGGATACCATGCCATCCAGAGTACACTGTTTTATTATGGGATAAATCCAGAATATGTTGAGACTTTTATTACGACTACTCTACGAGAGGACATGGATATTGCCCGAGTACAGGCATTTGCTCAAAATATTGAGGGCATCAGACAGCGGCAACGGGAGATCAAGAGAACCAGTCAGGAACAACGCCGTAGAGACAGGCCAGATGATTTTCAAGGGGAGGCTCGGAGAGGACCCAGGCCGCGGTTATCAGATAGGCCGCCTAGACCCCCGCCTCCATCACAGCAGCAGAGGGGCAGGTCCAGTCGCTGAGGGCAGTCAGAGCCAGGCGGTAGTTCACGAGCAGTAGATTCACCACAGCAGAGGAGGGTAGAGTAGAGCAGGTATACACTACCACTTTGCCCTATTTGCAGCCGACGCCACTCTGGATTTTGCAGATATGGCTCCACAAGATGTTATATTTGTGGCCAGGAGGGTCATATGATGAGAGATTGACCGGCTAGGGGTCAGGGTGACCGGGATCGAAAGGATAGGTCATCAGCAGGGTCACGATCTCCAGCATCCCCGGCAGGGCGCAGGCCCTCAGTTTCAACAGGTAGAGGCCGAGGCAGATCAGGGGCCTCCAGTTCAGGTGCGGGCCCAGACCATACCTATGCATTATCGGGGAGACAGGATTCAGAGTCGTCACCAGATGTTGTGACAGGTATGCTGACTATTTTCTCTTACCCTGCTTATGTGTTGATAGATCCGGGATCCACCTTGTCCTATGTTACACCATTAGTGGCTCGGAAGTTCAGTATTGTTCCGGAATTGCTTCGGTGACCTTTTTCAGTATCCACACCCGTTGGTGACTCTATTATAGCTAGAAGGGTCTATCGAGGGTGTACAGTAAAGGTTGCCAGCCGTCAGACTAGAACAGATTTGGTAGAGCTAGAGATGGTTGATTCTGATGCCATAATGGGTATGGATTGGTTAGCTCCATGCTATGCCAATGTTGAGTGTTGGACCAAGACGGTCTGATTCCACTTTCCAGGGGAGGAAATACGGGAGTGGAAAGGTAGTACAGTTATGCCAAAGGTAGGTTTATTTCCTATCTTCGGGCGAGGAAGTTGATAGCAAAGGGGTGTATTTACCACATTGTCGGAGTTCAGGATATTCGGGCAGAGCCTCCGACTCTTCAGTCTGTTCCAGTGGTTAATGAGTTCCCCGATGTATTCCCAGATGAGCTCCCTCGTATTCCCCCAGAAAGGGAAATTGATTTTGCAATTGATCTATTACCAGGCACTCAGCCTATATCAATTCCCCCTTATCAGATGGCTCTTGCAGAACTTAGAGAACTAAAGGAGCAGTTGAAAGATTTGCTAGATAAGGGCTTTATTAAGTCGAGTACCTCACCTTGGGGTGCGCCAGTTTTGTTTGTGAGAAAGAAGGACGGCTCCCTCCGTATGTGTATAGACTATCGGCAACTGAACAAAGTCACGGTCAAGAATAAGTACCCGTTTCCCATAATAGATGATTTATTTGATCAGTTACAAGGAACAAGGTATTTCTCCAAGATTGACTTAAGGCCCGGATATCATCAGGTTCGGGTTCGTGAAAGAGATATCCCAAAGACTGCCTTCAGGACCAGATACAGCCACTTTGAATTCTTAGTCATGTCCTTTGGGCTGACGAATGCTCCAACAGTGTTTATAGACCTGATGAACAATATTTTCAAGCCATACCTAGACTTGTTCGTGATAGTGTTTATCGATGATATTCTGGTGTATTCTCGCTCAGAGGCAGACCACCAGGATCATTTGCGGACAGTGCTCCAGATTCTCAGAGAACGCTAGCTATATGCCAAGTTTTCTAAATGTGAGTTTTGGCTTAATTCAGTAGCCTTTTTGGGTCATATCGTGTCGGACGCTGGTATACAGGTAGATACACAGAAGATAGAAGAAGTAAAAACATGGACCAGACCTACCACTCCGATCGAGGTACGCAGTTTCCTGGGATTAGCTGGGTACTACAGAAGGTTTGTGGGAGGATTTTCCACTTTAGCAGCACCTCTGACCAAACTGACGCAGAAGGCAGCAAAATTCCAGTGGACTGAGGCTTGTAAGCAGAGCTTCCAGGAATTGAAAGACAGATTGACGTCAGCACCAGTATTAGCATTACCAGAAGGAACAGAGGGTTATGTAGTTTATTATGATGCTTCGAATGTTGGGTTAGGATGTGCGTTGACGTAGCATGGTAAAGTGATTGCTTATGCTTCCAGGCAGCTGAGGAATCATGAAAAGAACTACCCTACCCATGAC
The DNA here is from genome assembly GCA_035772735.1 of Datura wrightii. Taxonomy (NCBI): domain Eukaryota; kingdom Viridiplantae; phylum Streptophyta; class Magnoliopsida; order Solanales; family Solanaceae; genus Datura; species Datura wrightii. The sequence continues at coordinate 59,948,421 of JASDFA010000016.1, read as the reverse complement.
CTGGAATTAGACGCAGTAATTCATGCCTTGAAGATATTGAGACATTACTTGTATGGCGTTCACGTGGATATTTTCACTGATCATAAAAGCCTATAGTATATCTTCACCCAGAAAGAGTTGAATTTGCGGCAGCGTCGCTGGTTAGAGCTGTTGAAAGACTATGATGTGAATATTTTGTATCACACCAGGGAGAGCCAAAGTGGTAGCAGACGCCCTTAGCCGTAAATCTATAGGGAGTTTGGCATACTTGCAGCCCAAGCAGCGGAAATTGGCCCGATAATTGCATCAGCTAGTTGGTTTAGCTGTTCGCATAGCAGAAACAGGGGACAATAGAGTGGTAATCCAGAACACCGCAGTATCATCATTAGTCGTGGAAGTGAAGGAATGGAAAATGAAGACCCTAGACTGGTTCAGCTCAGAAACAAAGTTCAGCGAGGAGAGGTGACAGATTTCAGGTAACCGAGGATGGAGTGTTGAGATATAAAGATCGCCTTTGTGTTCCAAACGTTGCAAGGCTTCGCCGGCAGATTATGGGTGAGGTATACTATTCCCGTTATTCTCTCCATCCAGGTTCGATAAAAATGTACCACGATGTAAAAGAAATCTACTGGTGGCCAGGAATGAAGAAGGGGATAGCAGAATTTGTAGCACGATGTCCCAATTGCCAACAGGTAAAAGCTGAACATCAGAAACCAGGCGGAATGACCCAGGATATAGCTGTGCCTCTATTGAAATGGGAAGCAGTTAACATGGACTTTGTAGCAGGATTACCTCGCACCAGGCGTAGATATGATTCAATCTGGGTAATTGTTGACAGGTTGACAAAATCAGCTCATTTTCTGCCAGTAAGGGCTACCTTTTCAGCCGAAGATTATGCCGAGCTGTATATTAAAGAAATAGTCAGGTTGCATGGTGTTCCATTGTCAATTATTTCCGACAGAGGGGTGCAGTTTACAGCTAGGTATTGGCAATCATTTCAGAGAGGCTTGGGGACGCAGGTTAACCTGAGCACAACTTTTCATCCTCAGACAGATGGGCAGGCAGAACATACCATTCAGACACTCGAGGATATGTTGCGAGCATGTGTGTTAGATTTTGGAGGTAGCTGGGATGAACACCTACCGCTTATTGAGTTCGCCTATAATAACAGTTATCATTCAGCAATTTAGATGGTGCCTTATAAAGCGTTATATGGGCGGAAGTGCAGATCTCCAGCTGGTTGGTTTGAGGTAGGCGAATCAGCATTAATTGGGCCAGATATCATTCATCAGTCAGAAGAGAAAGTAAAGCTTATCAGGGAACATCTGCTGACTGCTTAGAGCCGCCAGAAATCTTATGCTGACGTGCGGCGCAGAAACGTAGAATTTAATGTGGGAGACTGGGTATTCCTGAAAGTTTCACCGATAAAGGGTGTGATGAGATTTTGCAAGAAAAGAAAGCTTAGCCTGAGGTTTGTTGGGCCTTATCAGATCCGCCGAAGGATAGGCCAGGTGGCATATGAATTGGATTTACCTCCAGAGTTAGAATCTACCCACCCAGTTTTTCACGTATCAATGTTGAGAAAGTGCATAGGAGATCCCTCCAAAATTGTCCCAGTCCTAGATGTTCAGGTTACGGAAGAGTTAGCCTATGAAGAAGTTCCAGTAGCCATACTAAACCGGCAGATCCGTAGACTAAGAACTAAAGATGTTGCTTCTGTCAAGGTGTTGTGGTGTAATAGGAACCGTGAGGAGATGACTTGGGAAGCAGAAAATGATATGAAAGTCAGATATCCTCAGTTATTCCAGACTTAGTCAGATTATGCAGCCAGAGGTATGTTGTTATTGTTGTTTCATGAGTTGCTTTATATTCATGTAAATGTGGCGTAGCTGACTACAGTTTATTGTGAAATGAATACTATAGTATCGTGTGAAGTACTTATATTGGACTTTTCTGTGTTTCAGGATTTTCAGATAGTCCATATTACAGGGAGACTCTGGCGAAATTTCTCCAGAAAAAATAGTGGCAAGCTAAGATTCTTGCAAGCAGAAGGTAACATTCCAGGACGAATGTTCTTAAGAGGGGAGGATGTTACACCCCGTAAGTTTCTAGCATTTAGCCGACCTATTCGCATGTTACTTAAGAGTTTTAGAATGTCATACGTGCGAGAAAAGGGTCCGGGGAAAGGCCGAACGAGTGCCAAGTTGGAATTTTGCAAGAGGAGGCCGAATCGCGCTGCCCAAAGGGGCAAAGTGGAACGGAGCTGGGACCTCCGCGTTAGCCAACATGGCATGGAGCCAAAACAGCACATTGGCCAGCGTGCTACGTTGCCATGTATTTTGCTGCAAGTATATATAGGCCTCACCCTTAGATTATTATCATTCTCCATATATACCACGTGATCAGTAGAGATAGGGACGAAGAGAATATATAATTTTCTTCCGATTACACTGCCAAACACCATCCAAATTCAAATTAACTTTGGGTATCAAAGTATAAGGTTGCAGGGAGTATTTCCACGGAGTTAGTTTCATGAAATTCGCCCGGCGAATTGTTGTCCCGCCAAGCCAAAGTGATTGGAATTGCTCCAAACTAGTGTTAATACACTCCCAGGCTTAACGTAAGTACTTCTCCCTTCTAGACTCCCGAGAAATTATGAGTTTTCGACCGTTCTTTGATAAATTGAAGATTAGTCAGTAGATATATATCAAGTATCGTTTTATTCCAGTATAGTAATTAAGTTAGTTCTATTCTTTCGTGAATATGATTAAAGTTGGGGAGAACAGCTGAATACTAGCCGAACCTCGCCAGTTAATCTGTAAACCAACAGTCGACATGTAAAGCTAATCTCTTTCGGCAAGTTAGTTTCTCCAGTATAGTAAAACAGTATGAATCCCAATAAGATATTGCAGAAACAATATATCATGCTCAGTATGGATTTAATAAAGCATGTCAGAAGTATCATATCATGTTCAGTATGAGACTCAGTACAACGTTAGAGATTATATTATTATCTTATTCAGTGTGTATTATATGTAGTTATTTCTATTAGTTGAGACTTGATTGCATTGTTTTGGGCTGGATTACCTATCTTCCGTGATCGCCTCAGGGTTAATAGTTGTATCGACTCATCTGCCAGAGGGCGAGGATACGTTGCTCTACGGAGTGGCATGTCGTCCGCTAGGGATGAAGATGGGATGCCAGTTTCCCCATATTTTGTCGTGGTTGGCCTTTATACACCCCCGTCGAGTGCTTGCGCCCGGGGTGTTGATTTCAGAAGTCCTCCGGACTCAGGTACAACTATAGTTAGGGGCCCACCGGGCCCAAGTTGCATACCCAGGGGATCGGCAGGTTGCTTATAGTTACTAGGTGATGTGGTATGACCTAGGTAGGGGTAAATAGATTGTGATGATTGTACCTTCCGGCTTATGGGGGACAGGTAAGGTTTATGTTGTTTTATGTTATGCCATGTTATTTTAGTTATGGTTAGATAGACAGTAGGACGCCACGTTACCAGGTACGACTCCTACTCTTTTCAGAATAGTTAAGGTTAGTTCTGAACCCACTATTCCAGTCAGTTTTAGTCTGTCTTTCTTATTGCTCCAGTTACTATCAGTTTCATTATTTACTTTCAGTTATTTTCAGTTGTTGCTTTGCTTACTCAATACCAGTGGTACTGACGCCCGTTTTGGGGCGCTGCATTACTTGTCTGCAGGTAGACATAGATGAGGAGCAGATCCCTCGTAGTCCCAGTCAGCGATACAGAGACTTCAGCTCCTTTCATCCGGAGCTTGAAAGATAGAGGTTTACTATCCTTTTGATTGTGCAGTATGGGCAGGCCGAGGCCCTGTCCTGACCATCTTATTATTCTTAGAGACTTGCAGTTTGTATTATATTTCCTGTGGTTAGATGTATCGGCCGTGTGGGGCCATATATGTGTTTCAGATTGTATGTGATGGCCGTGTGGGGCCTTGTTCAATTGTTAGTTGGTGACCTTGTCGGTCACGGATCAGTTTAGCACCAGATTTCATTTTTCAGATATAACTAGACAGCATGGTGGCCTTGTCGGCCCGCATAGGATCCCTTGTAGTTGGTTGTTCTGGTTAGCTATTTATATACTTACAGGTGGATATAGGCCTTGTCGACCAGAGGTTGTGTTCACAGCCGTTATATAGCCCGTCATTTTCTTGAATCCAGAGTTAGAGCCAACCTGGCACCAAAACTGCTTAGGCTCAGTTAGTCCAGCAGTCCAGATCCTAATAGGGCACCAGGTGCCAGCTATTCCTCCCAAGGTGGGGCATGACAGACCAGAACTAAGATAGATTAACATTAACTGACCTTAGATTTTCAAAAATGATTACAAAGCAGAAACAATATTTTAAAATACATTAAAATAAAAAAAATATCAAGTGGAATGCTTTCTCAAATATCGACACATTACTTTCTTGTGGTTGGTTCCCTTGAAAATTGAACACTTATTTTTTCTTATAGACTTGAAAGATTTTGAGATGCCAAGAATTCGATACACCTTTTTCCTTTCACGTTGGGATTGTAAAAGGGTGGCGGATGGTCCATGTCTAACAACTCCTTGGGCACCATCAATTTAGACTCTAGATGGACTAGATAAATACTTGTAGCATATACAAGGATGTAGGATTGAACTTTATACATAGATGAAGAATAATCATATATGCTTGAACCATATCCTTTACCATACTTCAATCTCAAGACTACCATTGCATGAGCATACAATATTTTTACCAAGTCATATTCTCTACAAGAATATATTTTTTCAAGTAGATTGACTTTAACAGTTAGGCACAGCCAACAACGGTGAACTTGTTGGCATCCCCATTTATATTATTGACATGTAAAGTTTCATCCTCAGTCATCTTTTCCTTATCATCTTTTGAATTGCTAATATTTGTATGCCTCTGCCTGGATTTTTCAGCAAACCTCATAGCAATGGAATCAAATATGACAACCACCGGGTATTCTCTCTCATCCTGCAACAATAGCATTAAGTGAATTAGAGATTTTTGTTGTCATCACATTGTACTTATTTCTTGAAAAATATGATCTGCTCGACTTGTTAAATCCAATTTCTAACTCGAGGCATACAACAACTTGGGGATATTTATTTTTGAATTGTCGAAAATTCTCACCAAATGCCTTATAACCATATGTATTTGCCACATTATAGTAGATACAAAGATAATCTCCACATTGAAAATTATTTTGAAGGTTTTCCCCAAGATGCCTTATACAAAGTCCATGATGAACATGCGCATAAACACTAGAAATACGATTAGTTATGCTTTTGTGTCTATCAGAGATAATGCACTACTCTGATTCATCAGAGATTATAAACTTCATGTGTCGAAAGAAGAAGGTCCAAGATGCATCACACTCTTTGTCCTCCACATAAAATGCATGGGTATATATGATTCTCAGTATCCTGTGCAACAGGAAACAAAAATACAACCTCATAATTGTTGTATAAAAATGTTCCATCGATGGAAATAACCTTTCTCATGCGGGAGTATCCTCAAATGTAAGCACTATAAGCTAAAATGTAATATAAGAACCTCCCTTCCCCATCAATGGAAAGGATATTCTTGGAACCATGATCTAGAGTGTTAACCATTTAAGAATAGTCGATAAGTAAGAAATACATATGCTCTGATCTCCCCCTAATTATATTCTTCACGATTACACCTCCCTTCGAACATTTCTAATAGCTTGCAAAACAACACAACTCCCTGTAAACCTTTTTATCAATTTCTTTTGCCATTGTCTCTTTTCCATCAATATATATATTCATCAAGATTGAGGTAATTACATCTAACAAGACTTACTTATGACTGCCCGTAACATATTTAACCCCGTAACTGTGACCACCAACGTATTTGTAGATGCGAAACCTATCCAAGTTGTTATACTTATTGGCCCTCAACATCTAGACACAATTAAAAGATACACATTCCACCTTATAAAATTTTCTATAACTTTTTTAATTTAAAATAGAAAGGCATCTTCACTGAAGCTTGCTTCAATAACAACTTCAGTTGTCTCTTATTATTGAATGCTTGACCATGATAAAAATTATTTTCATCATCGAAGTTGGTTGGGTTGTGATCCAATATGCTGCTTAACACCACCATCACACTCTTCGTTATCACTTGGAGAATCATCCATATCCTATCACCACCCTCATTTTGCATAGAATCATAATCAACTAGCAATTGATATTGAAGCTTCTTCTTCAGATCTCGCAGCAACAATTATCTTTAAAATGGGTCTGGAACCATCAACAACAGCATCAAGTATATACAACCCCACCTGTCTATCATTCATTATGAAAGATGAATGAGTTTTTCCCTAGAATTCATCAAATAATAATGCTAAAGTCTCTAGGCTCACAATTTAACTCCCCACTTTTTTATCACGCTCGCAACCAAGTCATTATATGTATCATTGCATCGCACGACAATGGCCACTGTTACCTTACTCATAGATTTTCACTTTAAATATTTTGGAGTCTCCTCCCATTCACCTATATAATCATCACCTACCACAATATACTCTACAATCAACATAATAAATCTATATGGATCGATGAATTGTTTATGGCTGTGGCTTATGACTGTGAAAAATTCAAGATGACAAAAGAGAAGGGATAATTGTTATCAATAACAAGTTGAGCTACTGAAATGGATTAATGATTCCATAAAAGAATTTATAATCCCAAAATGACCTCTAATGTTCTAATAAGGCTAGAATTCATGCCGAAAAATTGAGTTTTTACAATAATGGGGAAACTAATTTATAACGATCCATCCGATCATTACTAATCTTTGGCACTAACAGCATAAAGATTAAAATTGTATGGGTATGATTTTTTTGGAGTTACGGGTATAAGTGGTAAGCAAATATTGAGTAAAATAGAATTAAAATAAAGTAGGCCCAGGCAGGCGAATCCCGTCATAATGATCAGTCTGTCACTATAGAGATCCCGCTGCAATAGAGGTTGTGACTACTGGAGCGAGAGACACGGATCAAAATTTCATGTTTAAATCTATTTCAGGGTTTCACTCCTATTCTAAGGAGGGTTTCCTCCTTAAAATGCCCTAGGGTAAGTTTCAAGATATTCCACCTAAGGACAGAGAGGTTTAGCCCTCCAAGAATGTGGTTTCACCATTTTTCTCGCTAATCCTCCATCAAAGAACTCTAGATTAAGGGCTAGGAATGAAGTCCTAATGGTGTTATGGTAGAAATTTGGCGTCGAGGTAGGTTATGATTTACTTTGATTAAACTTTGATTAGTGAATCGTACATACTTATAAAACTAACAGGAGAGGGCGTGAATAGGCGCTTGTGTATGGTATTTGGTTGAGTTTCACCTTGAATAACATAGAAAAGTATGCCTGAGTAAGGCATTGCATCATTGTCGATACATGATTATCATTCAAATAAGATTAACGTAAAAGGGGTATGATTGGCCTAAAATAAACTTGAAGAGAAGGAACATGGCGAAGTACTCGTTCTTGAGAGGTAATAAGAGATTTATGAACTAAAAGAAATATATTTTGATTAGAGTAATTATTGCATTGTTTGTAAAACTGCTAATGAAACGATGCTTATGGACAGGACAAATAATTATGCTTGAGTGAGTTTCACCCTAAAACTGAATTGGTATTTCTAGTGTAAGGTCGCATGTTGAGTAATGGTGTCGCGCTGTTACATCCTTACATGACCATACTTATGTGAATAAGATGTTAAATTGTTGAAGCCTATTCTAATATAACTTGTAATTGTAGTGTGCTCTTGTGATAATTAATGTGTACTTGTCATCAGTACCTTAAGTGATGACTAACTAGAGAACATAATTGAGATGGATGATAATTAAGGAATACCACAGTACTTTGATAGATGAGTGGCTCATGTCCGATGTGAACTTACGAATGAGCGGTTACATGATGTCCGAGTGACTCGCGTCTAATGCGAGCATACGGACGAGCGGTTATATGATGGATGAGTGGTTCGAGTCTAATGTGAGTTTATAGATGAGCAGGTACATAATGATATGAGTGGCTCGAGTCCGATGTGAGCTGATGGACGATCAGTTATGTGGGAGCGGGTACTATGTCGATATGGTAGATGGATACGTAGGGTTCCCTGCAAGTCATGACTAGATAGGAAAGTGTAATATCCCCAAAGCCCTAAGTTAAGACCTGAGGGTTGAATGGAGAAAATAGGATTTTCTGCACTATTTCACAGGAAGAATCGTCTAGTGACCCATGAGGTGCACCACGAGTCGTTAGGTGACATGTGGGAAGAAGGATGAGCTTGGTTGGATTTTTGGTTTTAGGGCTGACCAAAGGTGAAGTCACGAGTCATGGTCAACTACATGAGTCGTTAGGTTGGCCGTTGTCAAGGTCTTGCCTTGGATGTTGGGAAGTCGGCAGTGTTCCCAATGACTAGTCACCATAAGTCGTTGATGAAGGACATATTTACGTACTTCTTAGCCATATTTTTCCCGTACTTTACTATGTTTTGAGAAAAAATTATGTGTGTTTGCATGTGTTTATGTTATATATTTGTGAAACAAGGCTAACACACATGATGAGATTCTTTCAGGGCTAAATATGATAGATTTGGGTGTGTTTGAGGCATTTGGAATGAAGGTGAAGAAGTTGGGTTGAACAAAGTGAAGCTTAAACATTTAGCACAGCACTGGCCACACCTGCACAACCAACAGCGCGGCGCGCAGGCCATCCGACGCAACCAGCAGCGCGACGCGCAGGCCTTACAGCGCGACGCAGGGCCTTTGTTGCGCAATGCCAGGCGTGGCACGCCAACCCTGTCCGGTTGCCAACAAGTTTATCCTACTTCAACTAAGAAAGGAGCTACAAGTCCTAAATCAAATCTGTGAAGGAACAAAGAAGGCATAATTCTACTATTATAAACACCCTTTATTTCTATGTAATAGGAGACATGATTTAGAGAGTGAACTTTTAGAGAACTTACAACTTGGATTTGGGAGATAGAAATACATTGAGACAATAATTGTTTAATTGTTCTTCTAATTTTTGCAATAATCATGTTGAATTGTCCTTCCTTATTTTTGCAATAATCAGGTGAGCTTCTTCCTACCATCATTGTAAGTATTAATTTATGCTTTTGTCTATGAATGCTATGAATTTACTTATAATTATGAGAAGCTAAAACCGCCACAACTAGGGTTGTGGGAACTATGGTGAATTAACGAACTAGGGTTAGCACAACGTGATTCTAAACCAATACTAAACGTTTGTATTGTATTCTCTTCATCTTAAATGTTTCTTAATGGTGCACAACGTTAGGACTTGCCTGAATTCTCTACTTGCTTGAGCCTCGAGAGGTAGAGATTAGGAAAAGAGAATTACAACAAAACCTTGATTCTTATGATCATTGTATTAACTTGAGTTGTGGTCTCATGATAGTTAAATTTGGAACAAATTGATAATGGTTAAATTGAAATCGCTCATGATACCTCACCTAGTAATTGAGTATAGTCATCCAATAGGGACGAACCAGTCATTTGGATGAACCCTAGTTATCAATTTTGCAAGTAAAGTATTGGGATAGATCACAAGTGTAACACCCAAAGTAGTTATGAATCCATAGGGAACTCTTACCCTAGTTAGTTGCATTAATTTGAAATCAACATTCAATTTCTCAACAATATCACTTGTTACTTTTACAAATCCCCCTTTTAGGAGATAATTGACTCAAAAGCTTAAATACTAGCGTTCTTCTTTGTCCTTCCATATTCCTTGTGGGATTCGACCCTAACCTCTTTGTTGAGTTCTTTATTGACAATGTCTGCTTCATACTTCGCCAGGAAGTGTGAGTTTGAGCATTATCAAAAAATGGCACCCTTGTCGAGTTAGAATAATTGCTTGTGTTTACTTTTAGTCTTTATTTCCTATTTTAAGTTTTTCTTTTTTTTTTGACGTGTCACGAGCTATTGTGATAAAACAAGCGGCAAAAATGTGATCACGGTCCCAACAGGTATCTTGATGAAGTCTGAGTAGTCAAGATACCGGTGTTGTGTCGCTACATTAAATCAGACGTTACTTGGGAGACAACCCAAGATAATTTTTTATTTTTTTTAGATTTGATGTGTTTGTTCAAATGTGCAGAAATTAAATCATAAAAAATAAAAAAATTGAAGCAAAAATAAATTAAAAATAAAAATTTATATAAGAAGATTAAGCAGGTAGCTTAATAGAAGGAAATCATTATAATATTAATATTTCTTACAAAGGACTGAAAAATAAAAGAAAACATACCTGACTACCTGCTTCACGTCAGCAACATCAATTGCAGCAACGACGCGAGCAGCAAAGCCGCATTCACGTCCGCTTCGCGCAGTGATTTCAGTGTTTGGTCCTCATGACGTGGAGTGTAAATTCTAGATTCAAATTTATTTTTTAATTTATTTTGGACTTAGTTTATTTTGTATGGTATTTTTTATACTTATAAAATAGTCCTTAATAATATTTTGGAACACAATTGCTAATGACAGAGATGATTCGGAGATAGGAAAAGCTTCTCTTACTCCCATAGACGACGAGGAGTAGAGGACCAGGGAATTCTTCTTTCACTCTTTTACTTTATGTTTTATTATTTTAGCACTGGAGATAGTGTTATTAATTAAGTGAGAGGTGGGAGAAGTGCACTTCATATTACCATGCATACTTTAATTTCTAAATTTGCACATGGTAGGCCTAGTTATTTTTGGGATGTATGACTTATCTTGCATGCTTGATTGGTTTGTAATAGTTTTTTTTGTTTTATTTTGTTTTGGGTTCCTCCGATTTTTGTTTTCGGTACTTTTTCGGTGGATAGTCCCTTAGAACCGACTAGAGAGTCTAGATTTTTATTTTTAGTTTTTTATTTTTGGCCATTGAGTCATGACTTTGCCCGATGATGTATGAATGATGATCGTCTTAAGGGTAAACTCATCATTAGGAAGAACAAGAACTTGAGCCTTACGAATGTTGGGTGCTTCACTTTAGGTATCATTGAGACTTTATAAAACTCACTTAAAAATGCATGAAAAATGTTAGAAACACTTAGTTTTTTGGAACTTGACTCTTATACTTGAAAAAATGGGCTTAATAAATGAGAAAATTTCAGAAATGACAACAATTTGGAAGAAATTAGGTTTAAGTGACATAATTTAATTATTTATATAAAATGATAATAATTGATGTGTCATGCTTCGTATTTAGCGTCAGTAAACCTAACCAAATACAAATACAAAATCTGAGAAATTGAGTGATTTTAGGGATTAGGTTTCAATTAGAATTTCGTTTACCATAAATCACTCAAGTGATAATTATTACATTTAATTAATAATAGGATTCTAATAATGGACAGAATCCTTATTTACCGTAACAACTTGTGAAATTGAAAAAAAAATCGTTTACGTATATTTCATAAAAAATTTCGTGAAATTTATCGTTCAGTGCTCTGAGGGTTTGTATTCAAAAATTTTTTATGTATAAATTTTCTCTAATATGCTAGTGATTTAAATACATGATAAATTATGTTAGACGAAATTTTTTCGTTTATGTATTTTTTTATTTCTTCTTTTTCTTTATTATTAGATTTTCTTTTTATTTCTTCTTTTTCTTTATTGATAGATTTATTTTCAAATACAAAAAAATATATATTTAAAATTTAAAACAAAATAAAAAAATAATTGACTTACTTGATTTAAAGAAGATTCTGAGATAATGTAGCAGAATTTCGGAGATTTATACATATAATACAAACATTATAAATACATATAATACAAATACAAAAGAAATACATATATACCAAAACTAAATACATATAATACATATATTATAATACAAATACAAAAGAAATCTAAATACATATAATACATACATTATAAAGTATACAAGACTGATTTTCAAAAATAAAAATAAATCAACATAATATTCAAAAAAATCTTACAGATTTGAATTTAAAAAAAAAACAAATATTCGCACTGATTAAAAGAATGATTTATTTTCAAATATAAAAAATATATATTTAAAATTTAAAAAAATCAGTAATTGACTTACTTGATTTAGAGAAGATTCTGAGATAATGTAGCAGAATTTTGGAGATTTGATTACGGTTGGAGATTCGATTAAGGTTGAAGGAGAAAAAAAAGGGGAAAAGAATGAACATGTCGGAGAGAGAAGAAGAAGAAAATGAGTTTAGTGGAAAGTTAATTCAGTAAATTAAGGACCCACGGTTAAAAGGTAAAAATACAAAGTAAAAAATAAAAATGGCACATTAAATGAAATAAAGCTATTATGTGTAAATTTTTTTAAACTATGGCCATTATATGTAAATAGTTTCTTAAATGTGCTATGATATGTAATTTTTTCATTAAGTTATGCATGCAATATGGATATATGTGTTTATGTGATCTTGATTTCCATTGTTAAACCATTTGTGCCAATGTGTGAGGAATTTTTGATATACTCCATGATTGTAAATTGATGTCTAGAACTTGTCCGGTGTATGTGTGTAAAGTGAAATAAGAATGGTGAAGTTAGGAAGTGATATAGGCATTTTTTTGGTAGCCTTGTTTTTATCCTATTTTACCTACCTTATGTAATTGTCCTAGTTAGCAATTTTGAGTCTTAGCCTATTCTTTTGATAGCCATATTACAAGCTTAAATCCCTTTTTATTCTATTGACTTGCATTTGATCCAAATGACTCCTAGAGCACTTTAATGAAAAGTTTTGTATGAAAGGAGCGTAATTGGAGAAGTGAAATAAAAAGTGTGGGAATTAGAAGAAAAGAAAAGGGTGAAAATTGCTAAATAAGGAGGGTAATGTTAGTGGGAAAAAAAAAAGAAGAAAGAGCGTTGAAATTTTTGATGATGAAAAAAATGTGCGAATGAGCTCAATATTGAAAAAAATCCCCACTAATCACCTAAGTTGAAAATTTAAAAAATAAAAGGAGGTATAAGGAGAAAAATGAGAAATTGAAGAATGAGCATAAAAAATCAAAGTGTTGTGAAATATTAAAGTGCTTAGGGAGCTTAGTCACTATCTTGGCCAAATAGTTCCTACCCATCCCTTAGCCTACATTACAACCAAATTTAAGTCCTAATTGATCCTTTATTTATAATTCTATATTAGTGAAGTATTACTCTAAGGGAAAGCTTATGGGTCATCTTTTGCATGTATCTTGAGTTCTTGGGTAAAGTGAGCGGAAATTGTTTATTTATGCCCATGTTCATGTTGATTTATAGCTTGTATGAGAAAGGGAATCTCTCTAAAATTGTGAGGGGCACAATGGTAAGACTTTAATATATCTTAATTGCTAAATTACATATGATTCATGTTGGCTCAAAATATGTCTTGATGAGTTAGTTTTCAAAAGTTAGGTGATTTCGAACTTTGACATTTTAATGTTGATCCTATATACATGTGAGTGAATTGTTTGAAGCCTTATTGATGTGTCTCATGAGCCTAAGTGCAAGTAGACCTATTCGTAGGATGAATTTTTTGCCTAAATGTGAGAAGGGAAGAAGTAGATTATTCGAGGATGAACAATAGTTTAAGTGTGGGGTGGTGATGAAGGGCGTATTTACGCACTACTTAGCCATATTTTTTCCGTACTTTACTATATTTTGAGAACAAATTATGTGTGTTTGCATGTGTTTACATTATATATTTGTGAAAAAAAGACTCAGTTTATGAAGCTATGCAGAAAGTGCAACTTATCAGGGAAAGGTTGAAAACACCTCAAAGTCGACAGAAATCATATGCTGATGTGAGGAGGAGAGAGTTAGAATTTGTTGTAGATAATTGGGTGTATCTAAAAATTTCACCCATGAAAGGGGTGATGAGGTTCGAAAAGAAAGGGAAGCTCAGTCCAAGGTATGTAGGAACCTACAGGATTCTGAGGCGAATTGGCAATGTAGCTTATGAGCTAGAATTACCTGCAAAATTAGCATCTGTGCACCTAGTATTTCATGTGCCACTATTGAAGAAGTGCATTGGTGATCCGAGCTCAATTGTGTCATTAGACAATGTGGGAGTGAAGGATAGCCTCTCTTATGAAGAAGTCCCAATTCAGATCCTAGACCGTCGGATTCGTAAGCTGAGGAAAAAAGAAATCGCTTCTGTGAAAGTCTTGCGGAGGAATCAGTTAGTGGATGGATCCATATGGGAGGCCGAAGCAGACATGATAGCAAAATACCCTCATTTGTTCCCTTCCAATTTAGCTTCAACATTAGGTGTTAAATTCCTCCTTAGTACTCTATTCAGTTCCATTTCCAGTTCATATGCCCCAGTTTCATTCATGTCTATGTACGTAAGTGTGATTCATGAATTCAGTTCAGCCATATAGTGTAGTCAGGAGTCAGTCACTCCATCAGTTTCCAGCTTAAATGGTTCAGTATTTGGTATGATGATTGTATTTCTCAGTTTTTTAGTGTTCTTACTAATATTCGGGGATGAATGTTCCCAAAGGGGAGATATTATAATACCCTGAAAGTCCTACAATCAGACACGAGAATTGAAATAGAGAAAACAGGATTTTCTACTCCAAGTCACAGGAGGAGGAGTCCAGTAACCCATGAGGTGCACCACTAGTCATTAGGTGACTCATGGGAGGAGGATGAGCTTGGTTGGATTTTTGATTTTAGGGATGACCAAGGGTGAAGCCACGAGTCGTGGTCAACCACACGAGTCGTTAGGTAGGCCGTGGTCAAGGTCTTGCCTTGGATGTTGGAAAGTTGGCAGTGTTTCCAATGACTAGTCACCACGAGTCTTCAGGTACACCACGAGTCGTCAGGTATACCACGAGTCATCAAGTAAACCACGAGTCGTGGTGTCCCTCGTGGTGACCCGTGATGAGAAATTTCTAGTGCTAGCGATGAGACAGACCATGAGTTGTGGTCAGTAACAATAAATCGTCCAGTCCCTCATTAGGACTGGCAATGTGATTTTTCTGCGAAATTTTTAAGGACTTTTTCATAATTTTCTAAACTCCTAGACTCTAAACTACGTCGTTTTGGGCACGTTCAGGAGAGAATTAAAGGAGTGATTGACGTATTCCTCTCATTCCTACTCTCAACACTCAAACTCAGTACGAAGAACTATCAGACAGACTCCTTAGGGCAAAGCAAGGAAATTCAACTTTTCTTCTCAATTTCCCAAGGGTTTTCTCTAGGATTTCTACACCAGGTATGTGAGAATTTAGAAAGAGAATTGTCCTTTTCTTGTGCCCCAAAATCTATCTAAATTTTCTTATCAGTTCTAAGCCCTGAGACTTTTGAATTTGAGAAAATCTTTGGTCATGTTCCGATTAAATCATGTGAAATGTTGTTCATATTGTTTTTTGCTATATTTCCACAATCTAGTGATCATGCTGATACTTGTTTCCTGAAAAGTGACTTTAGCCCTAATTCGATAAGTGTAGTAACTAGGGTCCTGTATATAGGTATAGACATAATGTTGCTTGACTCTATCATTGTTGGAAATTCCATATTATTACTATCAGATGAATTCTCAGTCAGTTGCATGCTAGTTCGGTCTTAGTCAGAATGTTAGTACCTTCAATATTCTTCAAAAATATGAGTTGATCAATTTGACTATAGTCAGTTCTTGAGGTGTCAATTACGCCTCCCAGTTATCAAATCTCAGTTATCAGTTATCAGTTATCAGATATCAGTTAGTTCTATAGCTGGCTACGACGCTTTCAGATAAGCAGCTCTGGCTAGTCTTAGAATACCAGTTACAGTTATTTGGTCCGATAAGACTCTCAGTGTACTTACAAATAAGTATTTTTGACTTAGTCTTAGGCCCCAGCTTCGAGCTATCAGCTTAGTAGTCACTTTAGGATTATCCAGTGGAGTAGTACTTAGCACCGAGTGGACTAGGGTTCCTGCACACCCAGGTTCGCAGAACTACGTTGTCACTGTAGGTTACTGGACCATTGGGCCCCAGATTTGTGATCACCCAGTTCATGCCTCTATACCTTGGCAAGGTATATTGGATCCTATCGATGGGGCGTATACATCGAACTCCACATATAGCTCACGTGGTTATATGTCAGTTATAGACTCTCCCACTTGTTAGTCCAGTTCAGTTTAATTCAGTACAGTTCATTTTAGCTCAGTTTAGTATCTCAGTTCCAGGACATGTTTATGACCATCAGCCAGGTCACTATTGACCATACCAGTTATGGTTCAGTGTTATCAGTTTATAGATTTCAGTTGGTCATTTCATGTTATTTCAGCACAGTTACTTATTCTTTCATGTTTATTGTATCTCTTACTTACTCAGTACATTTAAAGTACTGATGCATTCTTTTCATGTTGTATCATATTATGATACAAGCGCAGGTTCTTAGTCCCAGCATCAATAGTAGTTCCTCTCGACAATTCCAGCAACAACAGTCCATTTGGTGAGTCGTCATCTTCTGAGGGCGTTGTTTGCTTTTCAATTAGTTTTTTTCTGTCAGACTTCAGAGTTAGCTGGGGGCTTGTCCCAGTAACTCATCAGTTAGTAGTGGCTTTCAGACACAGATATGTAGTATTATTTCCAGTTATGTTTAAACTTTCATTAGTATTGAATACATTATTAGTTTATATTAAAAGCTTCCTCTTATGATTTCTCAGTTTACCAGTGTAATGATAGACCTTGGGTTAGCTCGGGGTCACTTGTAGCACCAAGTACCGTATCTCATCCAGGGTATAGACTCGGGTCGTGGCAGAAAGATTAAAGACCAACTAACATGTGTGTACAAATGAGTGATAGACGTGTGTTCTTATTTGATATAGTATAAGACTGATGATATACAGAGGCTATACAATTGTGATTCAGTATGAATATAATTTTTTGACTTGATATGATTATATTTATACCTGCAAATTGTTGTGATGACTCTTATGTCTATTCGGTGACTTGCATGTCTGGTATTAATTGACATGGTTATCTGAATATGATATAATTACCTAATTGTTATTGTCTACTTGATCCCTAGAGGTTCGGTGCATATATGTTATTGGGTCATTTATTAATGGTTGACTATGATTGTGGGTGATGCCTCTATTAAAAATAATTGGAGTCAAGAACATGATATTCCTTGATAGTGAAATTGTTGAGTAATTGGTATTGGGCATGTCTGATTATGATGGTGCTAAGTAATTTAGTAATTGTGTTGGCGATCCTTGAAGTTGGCTAAAATGAGCATAAAGGTATAGGGCTTATAACTAGAGACTCTTTTAAAATGATAAGGATAATTCTAATTTCATATAGATTTGCTGAGGTAATAGGGTAGGGTACGACCAAGTGGTATAGGTTATTGCATGAAATCAATTATTGATGTTGTTTATTTATACTGTGTTGTGTGAACTAATCTTAGTTGACCGATGATGCTTATCAATATGTATGGGGTACAGTACAGCTCTTGCTACATCTTTTGTGGGGTGTAGGTTTGTTACAGGTTGAATTATTATTCATCATTAGCTTCTGCTTTTCTTCTCTCCGGTGAAGCTGTGTCTTTTATTTTTGGCCATTACTCTGATAGGAGCTCTTGTACATGTCTAGACTAGGTCCTTGGGAAGTATTATTTTAAAGGTTGTAATTGTATGAGGGTTTCAAAACTTTATTTCATAATATTGTTCATGGATATGTTCATTTTGATTAAATTGTGTTTTAAAAGGAATGGATGGTAAGGGGTTCTCCTATTGGACTAGAGTCGAATAGTTGTCCGCATGATACGACAAATTGGATCATGACATAATTCGAGCTCTTTTCAAGAAATGTTGAAAGTCAGGAACAACAATGAATGAACTGGAGAAGATTTTCTCGTTCTAGAGTGGTTTTTTGATGAAAATCTAGAATATTTGGCCCAAAAAGGGACTGAAAGGGGAAAAATCGGGAGCTTTTGGATGGAAGAAATTTTTTATCTTAAATCAGGTAAATAAAATGTTGAGTATGAGGATTATTTTGTAGTTTTCAAGACTTTTGGACTGGCGTATAAGTCTTGCAAGACTTTGATGGTGGAGAGCATTTTATATTTTTCAAGACTTTAGACTAGGATTGACAACTTTTAAAGTATGTTTCACCAATTAATCAAGACTTGACTTGTGACTAGTTTATAAATTGAGTTTTCAAAATGGCCTTTTAGCTGAATCACCCTTGTCTGTATGATAAATATTATTTGTGATATAATACAAACTAATCTGTTAAGTATAATATGTTAAATTACCTCACTATTGTAAAAAATTTGTATCCAATGTCAAAGGGACATGGCAGTTATTTTAACATGATGGGCATTTGCTTCGATAGAATGGTCAAATTTGGCTTGGAAGTGTGGCTGCAAGCCTACTACAATGTTTTGGTGTTTAGGAGGTTGTTGTAAGAGAATAAAACCCAGTGTGTTTTCTTCTAAATCAACAATTTAAAATGTTCTAAACTTAATTGACATGATTCCTATTTCATATAATATTTTTCTTATATAAAAATTATACTCAGATGGTCTATTTTATATAATATGATTCCCTTAGTTGTGGTTTTTCAATTCATTTCTTCAGATAAGTGTCCTTTGAACTTATTATATAGAGGCAATAGATCGGAGAAATCTATATATTTATATAAACAGAGAGTCATAGGTCCGGTGACGTGGCATATCTACAAAACAGGATTTGCCTTTTATCTTTTTTCACAGATTTTTGAAAATTAAATAATTTTAAAAAGGTTAAAAATATTTTGAATATATAGATTAAAATGGAGGACATGTAACACAATGATACATGAAAAGGCATGCTTTCATTTGCAAAGGACACGACTGATCATATTCCAGTCCCGTATATACGTTCTTTTAAATTCTCTGACGGCTGCATGCATCTTCGTCATTCTTTGAATTTCTCCATTTTCATATTAACAATGACACATCTTCTAATAGACACCATGCTCGGCGTCTAAGATTTGTTGCGCATTAAATAACATTCTCATTGTCTTATGGGCTTGTAATTCAACCTTTCAAAATAGCACATGCCCTACGCTTATAGTTGTTTATTGTAAGAATATATTTCATTTTGATTTCCATTAAATGTTTTCCTTTTATCTATAATTGTTTATTTATTAGCTATATTTTGATATTCATTTATTTGCTCTTTCTATTCTTAACCAATAATGTATTTATTTACACAAAATTCTTAAGAAATTAATACAGTTGTAAGAAAGTTTCTATCACAATAGAGACGTCCAGCAAAGCGGTGGAGCACGAAGGTAAATGGTATTAAAGGTTACATCTCATCCTCTGCGATATATATTAAATTAATCACTTTTACCTTTTCCCGAGATGAAAATATGTGTTCGTCAACACAACATTCTTAAGGAAATGATACAATTCATAGAAAAATCTCCGTCATAAAAAGCCTACAAGAAGCTAAAATCAAGAACAATAACATTATAGGTAATTTAAATTTACGGAAGGCCATTCGAATGTATCCACTTGGAAGTTTGGAGAACAAGACACACCACAAAAACATCATATTTCTTTTTCTCTCTCTTTTTCTTTTAAAAAAATAAATATATATAATACTCAAGAAGTTTTTTCTATACGTGTGTGTATGGGAAAGAGATTTCATAGTAGATTATAAGGAGAAAAAAGAGGTAGTTATTTTAACATGAATATGGATGAAAGGAATATATATATATATATATATATATATATATATATTAAAAAAAGAGTAACGACGGAAGAAAAATAAGATAAAAAAGCAAGGACACAGTTATATTTTTTCTTTTTTAGTTCTCCATATTTTTCTATTTTCTTTTCTTTTATATTTTTAGAAATAAATATCTGAACAAAAAATTAATTAGAAGATAAACTGGTGGGCGTCTCTGATTTGCATCCTCCAAATGATACATCACCGTTTCCCTATTTTACATTAGAGTTTATTTTTAAAATATTTTCTTATCCAAGTGTTGTTTTTTAAATCCAAAAAAATTATGTACGTAGTCTAAAAGTTACGCAGATATAATAGGATAATGAAAAGTGTTTTTGATTAGTAAAGATCAATCTTTAAATTAAATTACGATGCTAATCACTTAGACTACATTAATCACTTAGTTGTGTTTTGACTCTTCTGAATCGCAACACAAACTCTTATAAATAACAATATTTAAATAAGAAGTGAAATTAAGAAAATTTATGTCACATATTTAGAATTTAATCTTATAATATAAAATTCTAATTATTTGAAAAAATATTAAAACAAGAAGGTAAAGCACATTTCGAATGTATTTTAATATTATGAAACTATAATTATCACGAGTTGTTTTCGTACTTTTTTTAAAATATAAATTTTCTCTTTATGAATTTTCTGTCATATGTTGATTCTTTTTATGATCGTTAAGTGAGGACGAATTTTCCTAATATCATTTAAATAAGAGGAAAGGTGGGACGACTTGCATTACATATTTTGAACACACTCTCATATAATAAAACTACAATTATATATCTTGGAGTAATTTTTATATTTTATTTATGTATATAAATATTTTCCTTATACATTTGCTTACAATTAATTTTCACATGTATACCTTATCAAAATTTACGACTTTAAACTCTATTAATTTTAAGAGAAAAATATTATATACAAATATATTCATTTCAGATCGCGTGATGTACGGGCAAATTAACTATATCGGGGGACAATTTTCACAAAGGAAATGAAACTTCGAGGAAGCTTCTTACAGTGTAGAATCAGACATAACATTAACTGATAAAGAACAAAATCTGTAGCATTAGCTGGTCTAATTTATAACAAGAGTTGCACAGCTTGCATGCTTAAGATGCAAACTAGCTATACAAAATATGAGCATTTCAGCATTTCTTTTAGAATAAAAAGGGTGAGTCTGGTTAGGTATTGAGTTGGTTTTGTTTAGTGTTTTAATAGTTATTTTTAAATAAAAAAAAAAAGAAGATTTGTCACATTATATATCACCGAAAAAAATACAAAATTCCGTAAAAATAACCATTGAAGCTAATTATGTAAAATATTCTAAATAGGTTTTGGAAGATTAAAAAAAAAAAAAAAGATAAGAGGACTTTGATGAGCAATTATAAATTTTTATTTACAACTGCGGGCTACAAGGAATTGTTCTATTTACGATTAATTATCTCAGCCATTAAGATAGGGTCCAAGAGATAATTATGTAGACAGCCCAGAAAAGAGTTTGAGATGAAATTAGAAAGGCTGAAAGCTAAGAATCCAAAATCAGAAACTGCCTATTGGGTAACTTGTAGAAAGGAAGGAACAGGGTAGTAAAAGTTTAATCAGGTGAAAGCAACTCCATATTGTCACTAGGATCTAAAAGAAAGAAAACCTTGCAGAATAAGGAAAGAGAATTGAGAAGGGGACGATAGATACAAGGGATAAGTACAAGGAATGAACAACTAGATCCTCGATCTAAAAGGCAACGCCATTAAATTATGCCAAAATCTCCAGCAGTACTATTGTTGGACGATCAAATTATCGTCCATCTGCTGACGTAAATGAATCAGCGAATCCAGATGAACGAGGGGGCCAGTATATGACCCATGTCTGATCTCTGATGGGGTTCCCTAGCACAGCAGTGGCAAAGTGCTGATACTGGCAAAATTAGTTTCTTCGTCAAGAATATTCATAATGGGTTCAATGGCTTTCCCAAATGTCTCCTTATTAATATGCATTTTGCGGAACCATCGGAGAATATACTCGATTTCCTCGCGCTGTGATTAGCACCAAAGCTAAACATAATCAATCTTCGTTGTTATTCTGCCCCTACCTGTCCAATTAACCAAAATAATCAGTGTTAACTATTTCTTTCATACTAGTGATCCATGAAATTTAAGATGACATCTCTAAAATTCAAAATTAAACATGTGGTCAGTGAAGATTAATATCGATCCAACTTGTTTGGTATGTAAACATGAAAGCAACCCAAAGAACCTTATCAATTAATGACTCAAGGAGATGAACTACAGAAACATGCATGACTTTGTTATCGAGGAAGAAAGTTTACAATCAGAAAAGAATCAAGTAATGCTTTTCCTCAATACGAAGAAGTCACCATCCAAACCAATTTTGTAGACAGAGAACAACACCCAGTGGGCCGGGGATAGAACATACCTGACTCATGAAAATTAAGAGCCAATGTTATGGCGTTTTATTAAGCGAAATAGATTGAAGTTTTGAGTGTCAATCATAAAAGTATAATATATTTTTTTGATTACCTATTTCCACGCATTTACCTATATTTATCGCATTTGGTGAATTGACTGGCTCTAACTTTAGAACAGTAAAGTAAAAAGGAAAAATGAAAAAGCAAATATAAATACTGTGTGGAGAAGTAGCAGTGGCCGTGGTGGACATAGATACTGCAAAATCAAAAAATTGGATTCAAACCAAACTAATTCGGTTTTTTTTATTTCAGTTTTTTTGTTTTTTGGTGCAGTTTCTGTTTTATCTTTTCTAAAGTTTCTATATACGGTTTAACCAAAATTTTATAATTTTATTTTTTTAAATAAAAAATAAAATTATAACTTACTTTAAGAAAATAAAAATATTATACCCAACCCAATTTCATATTTCATTTAAAGAATTATTTATATAATTGATACAATTATTTAAGTTTTTAACAAATAGCAAGTTTTATAATAATTTTAGCATATTATATAATTCCTACAATTACTAATATGCTTTAAAAGAAAAATAAAATATATAATATTTATTTTTTAAAAAAAATCAAAAATTATAGATTATTGTTTTTATCGGGTCAATTATAAAGATATTAAGCAACCTTTAATTTTGTATTGAATCAGTTAATATTTATTATGAAAGGTATTTTCTTATAACTGAGGCACATAAGAAAACTCATAGAGATCGGAATAGTAAGAATTGTATGGATTAGAAGCTTTAATTTCTTTAGGTCGTTTTCTTTGTGAATTGCGAATTAGGGCTTCGTTGGAAGACCAACGAGGTTCACAATTCAATTTTTTTTCTGATTTAAGATTATAAAAAAAAATCGTTGGACTTCCAACGAGGTGTATAAACTTTAATTTTTTTTTTAAATTGTTAACTAAGATCTTGTTGAACATTCAACGCAATGTCCAATTTGGTCATATACAAATATTTGTGTCCGATTTGAAAATTTTGAATTATTTTATTGCCCATTTGATGCCGGATTCAATATATTCTCCTTGCTGAATAATGCTGAATTTGTTAAATAATTAATTAAGGTGATCATCTAATTAAATGAGAGATGATGAATTTCCATATATAATTGTATCACAAGTCACATATATGTCAAATTAAATTCTGAAATGATGGATGCTAGTGAAACCGCGTAGATAGGAACAAGTAAATAAGTTCCGTTTCTAATTTGAGCTATGTTTCCGCTCTTAATTTAATTTCTACTCATATGGAAAGAAAATGAGGACTCTCCATTCACTCTTCATCCTTCAAGTACCAATTATGCCAATCCAACACGCAACAATCGTTAACAAAAACATTAATTATACCTCACTACTTAAAGGATATATTTCCAGCCTTACCAATATCTACAACTCAAACTTCTTTTCTTCCCTCACACAAGTAAAATGAGAGATGCATGAACAGAAGATACAGATGGAAATGTGATTTGGGATTTCAAACCCTGGAATGGTGTCACTGTAATACTTTTCTTTTTCCTATTCATTTTTAAGGTTTATTTGGAAAAGTCATTTGGTTAATGAAATTGGTGTAATAATTATTAGAGTAGTAATTATATCGTATAATAATTATCATGATTTGTTTGTTTGTAATAATATAATTACAAGCATAGTATTTGATTGCACAAGTGTAATTACAAAATTAGATTAAAAAATTTAAAATAAAAATAAGTTATACAAAATTTAAAACTAATATTATTTAGAAATATGTGCTTTTACAATTGAGATACTTATCATCTCATGAAAATATATTAATTAATAAATATATATATATATATATTTAAATAATATTATAAAAATAATTGATATATATTTTCAAATTGGTAATATTTTAATCTAGTTAATTATAAAAATTAAAGGTCAAAGTTTTTAAGAATATCATGGAATGCATGTTTGAAATAATCTATCTATTTTAACTAAAATATGAATGACATGATATGTAAAATAACAAGTCTGTTAAGTAAACGATTAGAAGGGTAATTTAGTCCTTTAGAATAGTCAAACTCATCAATCGTTGGCACTTTGGTTCAAGGTACTTCCTCTATTTCTGCCTATTATTTAAGACTTAAAGGTGGGATGAGCATGAGGCTTTAGTACCAGTGCCTAGCCGTAACTGTGTCAAATCCAAGGATTTCTTGATTCATTTGCAAATATAGAAATTATACCAATTTCTGGGTCTTAATGACTCCTATGCACAAGCAAGGAGTCAAATTCTGTTGTTGGCTCCTTTACCTACTGTGAATCAAGCATATTCAATGCTTATGAGTGATGAAAGTCAGAAGGCAATGGTGAATTCCAGTGGCTTGGGTGCTTCTCCAGCTGAGAATACAGAGATTATATGACCACGACTTTGTACAGTTCTAAGGCTAATACAAGCAATGCTCAAAGATTCAAGAAGAACTTCAACTTGCATTGTGATTTTTGCAAAATGAGAGGTCATGTTAGGGAGAATTGCTACAAGATTATAGGATATCCAAATGACAGGTTCAAAAAGAAGGGAGGAGGTCCAACTTCCAGTGCTCATAATGTTCTAAACAAATGATCAAATTGCTGAGAGTCAGAACACAATAAGTTCAAAGGAAGGATCTCAAAGTTCACAGTAGTCTGGTTTGCAAGGAATTTCTTCAAATTCTTTGATGTTAGACAAACAAGGAAATCAAGTACAAATACCCTGCTTCTTTACAAAAAAACAGTATGATCAGATTGTTAATATGCTCAATGCAGTTCTAAGGCCTTCAGTAGCTAATACTGCAGGTATGAATGCTGCTCTATTAACTGTTAATAATAAAAAAGAATGGATTATTGACACAGGAGCTACAAATCATATGGTAGCAGATTCTGAATTATTTTAAAAATCTACTAAACTAGAATCTATAAATTCAAAAAAGGTAGTTTTATCTACTGGTGATGTGGCTTATGTCACTCACATTGGTTCTAGTATACTAACTGCAGGTAACATTCTTGATAATGTGCTACATATTCCTCAGTTCAAATTCAATCTACTGTCAGTCTCACAGGTAACCAAGGCATTACAATGTTTAGTTGCCTTTTATCCTAACTTCTGTTTATTTCAGGATCTCTTTAATGGGAAGGTGAAAGCGATTGGTAGAGAAAGAGATGGATTATATCTGCTGCCTTCATATTCTGCATCAAAGGATTCTTGCTCCCTGTCTTCTAATAGTTCTATAACAGTCAATATGCATGATAATGTTGATATTACTCTGTGGTATAAGAGGCTTGGCCATCCATCATATAAAGTAAGCTACTGGCAGTACCTTTAGATAAATGCAGTGTAACTGTGAAAAAATATATTATTTGTCCTTGTGCAAAATAAGTTAGGACTCATTTTGTTACTAGCAGTATTAAAAGTACTAGTTGTTTTGATATGTTGCATCTTGATTTACGGGGACCTTACAAAATTTCAACCTATTATGGAAATAAATACTTTTTGATAGTGGTGGATGACTTCTCTAGAATGACTTGGTTGTTTTTGTTGAAAATTAAATCTGATGTTTGTGTAGTAATTCAGCAGTTTCTAACTTATATTAATACTCAGTTCAGTAAAAAGTTAAATGCATTAGAACAGAAACTGGTACAGAATTTGTTAATTCAATCTGTGATTCTGCATTCAAATCTATTGGTATAATACACCAAATTTCGTGTACATATACTCCTCAGCAAAATGGTGTTGCTGAGAGGAAACACAAGCACATTCTAGAAGTATGTAAGGCTATCAGATTTCAAGGTCATATCCCTATTAAGTTTTAGGGTCATTGTGTGTTAGTTGCTACCTATCTGATCAATAGAATGCCCTCTCCTATACTTAATAATAGGTCACCTTTTGAAATTCTACATGGTGTGAAACTAACATCACCTTAGAGTTATAGGTTGTCTGGTATTTGCTAAAGCAGTTCATGAAATTGATAAGTTAAAGTCAAGGTCTATAGCAGCAGTCCATATGGGTTATTTTCATACCCAAAAGGGTGATATACTCTATGAATTTACTAATTCTAACTTCTTTGTCAACAGAGATGTTGAGTTCAGAGAACATATCTTTCCATTCCAGAATCTCAACAAGAGTGCTCCAGCTCCATTTTTGGATGTCTTTGCTGACCACATGTTGGCTGTTGATTCTGTAAATCCTACTCTCAACATACAGAATATAGATCAGTCTAATGGCTCTATGTGTTCTACCCAGTCTGATCCAGTTATACCTGCTTCTACTTCTAGTAAATCACACTGCCTCAATAATAAAATGCTGCTAACAGACCTCAAAGGAGGTCATCCAGAGCTACAGCCCCACCTTTATGGATGAAGGATTTTGTTATGACTCAAACACCAAGTGCAGGAACACCACATGGTTTAGAAAACTATGTCAGTTATGCACATCTACCTTCCATATATCAAGCCTTTATTGCTGCTAGTTCTAGTGAGGTTGAACTTTCTTCATCTGAAGCAATGAAGGATCCTAGATGGGTGGATGCTATGAAGACAGAGATCAAAGCCTTAGAAAGCAATCAAACCTGGAAAGTAGTTTCATTACCTGAAGGAAAAAAGTCTATTGGCCGTAAGTGGGTATTTAGAATAAAGTACAAAGATACAGGTGAAATTGACAGATTCAAGGCAAGGCTAGTTGCAAAAGAATACAATCAACAAGAAGGGTTTGACTACTAGGAGACTTTTTCTCCTGTAGTTAAAATGGTTACTGTTAGATCAATCTTGGTTGTTGCATCTATGAGACATTAGCACATCCATCAAATGGATGTGTACAATACTTTCCTTCAAAGAGATCTCACTGATGAGATATATATGGATTTACCCCAAGGCTTTGGAAGCCAGGGGGAGAAAAGACTAGTTTGTAGGCTTCTCAAATCCTTGTATGGGCTAAAACAAACACCAAGATTATGGAATTGAAAATTATTAGAAACTGTGTTGCAGCTTGGATTCAGTCAGAGTCAGAATGATCACTCCTTATTCATTAAGAGGGTTGGAAAAGATCTGGTGCTTATACTGGTTTATACAGATGATATCTTAGTCACTGGGAGCAACTTACAACTAATCAAGGAGGCCAAAGAAAATCTGCATCAAGCCTTTAAGATGAAGGATCTAGGGAAGTTAAGATACTTCCTAGGTATTGAAGTTGCTAGGTCTAAATCTGGGATATTGATGCATCAATGAAAATACACACTAGAGTTGATTTCTGAGCTGGGATTAGGAGCTGCAAAATCAGTTGCTAATCCTCTTGAAACCAATGTTAGATTGACTACTAAAGAAGTGGATGATCTTGTAAACAATTCAAGAAAGGGGGAGGATGAACTTCTAACTGACATTGGAGCTTATCAGAGGATCATTGGAAATCTATTGTATCTAACCATAACCAGGCCAAATATCTCTTTCAGTGTATAGACATTAAGTCAGTTCCTACATCAACCAAAAAGATCACACTTGGAAGCAGCTATGAGAATAGTAAAATACCTCAAGAACCAACCTGGGCAAGGAATACTTTTATCAAGCAATAGTCAAGAACAGATATCAGCTTATTGCGATGTTGACTGGGCAGCTTGCCCAAATTCAAGAAAATGTGTAACAAGTTTTTTGGTGAAAATAGGTGATTGTTTAATCTCTTGGAAGTCAAAGAAACAGAATACAATTTCTAGGAGTACAACTGAAGCAGAGTACAGAAGTTTGGCTTCTACGGTAGCTGATCTAGTTTGGATTCTAGGCTTGTTCAAGGAAATTGGTGTGAAGATAACACTGCATGTTCAAGTATATACTTATAGTAAGGCAGCAATGCAAATAGATGCAAATTCAGTCTTTCATGAGAGGACAAAACACATAGAAATAGACTGCCATTTTGTGAGAGAAAAAATTCAAATAGGAATGATTAAAACAGTCTATGTGCCTTCAAGAGATCAACAAGATGATTTGCTAACTAAAGGATTAAATAAAATACAACATGATTGATTATCTATGTTCCAAGCTAGGAGTACAAAACATCTTTGCACCACCTACTAGCTTGAGGGGGAGTGTTGACTAAGTGATTAGAAGGGTAATTTAGTCCTTTAGAATAGTCTAACTACCAGTTAGTTAAGCATTGGTTGTTAGTTAGTTAAAAAAAATAATTAATTAGTTAAATTGTGTATATATTCATGTACTGTACTTTCATATTTATTATTGAAACTTTGAAATAATATTGATTTTACTCTCTCTTGCACTCTCTCTTCATCATCTTCTTCTCTTCTACTTCTTCTTCAATTACTTCTCTGAAATATATCCTTTGAAGCTCAAGATTCAACAAAGTCAATACTACAAAAGCATATAAATTAAAATTAAAAATATAACATAAATTTTAAAAATAAAAATAAAACAAAGTTAACATAATACTCTTATGGCAAATTGGAACATAACTTAAAATAAATTTCATCATAAACTTAAGTACATATAATTCAAAAGAAAAGAAAAAAATATAAGTTTATAACATCATTCAACAATGAAATTCCAATTTAATTCAAAAACTAAAATAATAACATATTTATATTATAAATGAAGAAAATTAAAGAAAACTAAAAAATACGAGCAATTACATGAAATCACAAGAAATACTGATTCGAAAATGAGAATAAAGAAAATAAAAGATAAATAATGTAAAATAAAAATAATTAAAAATTACAATAATAAAAATAAAAAAGAAAATAAATTAATATTAAAATATAAAAGAAGAAATTAAAAAATAACCTTGTAATTACACCATGTAATTTCTCGCAATTCTCACATACTCTAAGAATTGGATAATGTAATTACCCCCAATTATTTGCTAATCAAGAAATTACTTAGCCAAATAAACTGATCGAATTATATAATTATATTTAATTACACTCAAATTTAATTTCTAAATAACTTTTTAAACTGGCAATAAATATTTTCAAATTATCTTTTGTTTAAAATATGAATAGTCAAAAATTTTACGCATTGAAAATTCCTTTATTTCAATATGGAATTTTAGCACGTGCAAAGAGCTAGCTAACACGGAGACTGACGAGTAAATTCTCGGCCTGGAAATTTTTGACCTTCCTATTGTTTGTATTTTTAATGCAATTCACACATAATTAAGTTGTTTTAATACGAAAAAGTAATTTTGCTTTACTGACTATTGTTATAACGAGTAAAAGTCAGACCATTGCAAAATTAATTAACGCTCCTAATTAGTTGATAGAATTCTTTAAAAATGTAACTATACAAACCTTGGTTGGTTTTTTCGATAATTTTTTCTTAAAAAAAAAGTTTCAGTTAAAATGAATAACCAATAACTTGAAACTAACAGCTAAAATCCTCAAAAATATTATAAAATCAATATCAAAATAATAATAGTAGTAGACAAGAAAAGAAGAACTTCCTTATTTTTTTCATGTATTTTCCAGATTTTTAAGTGTATATAACATGATTCTCAATACCTATATTAATGTAAGGGATTGTAGGTTATGCAAATATAGGAAGATTACTTGATTTATATAACATTTCATCAAACATGTGAGGATATTGTCATATTATTATTTTTTACAAGGCAATCAAATACCATTGATATTTATTAACTCCTGCCAAGATACTGATAACTTTTAAAACAAGTAATTCTAACACATAGGAGATGTATGATTTTATTTTCTTTTTTTTAAAAAAAGAAGATTGCACTGACATTGAAAACAATGCTATTTATATAGCTCAATTGAAAAAAAAAAATACATAGAAGAAGTCAAAATAAAATATATTTCAACAAACTATTTTTTCCAGACACAATCTTCAACAAAATTGTGAAAGAAAAGTTTCGCTCAAATACTGCATTCTT
Source organism: Datura wrightii (assembly GCA_035772735.1). Classification (NCBI taxonomy): domain Eukaryota; kingdom Viridiplantae; phylum Streptophyta; class Magnoliopsida; order Solanales; family Solanaceae; genus Datura; species Datura wrightii. The sequence goes on along the minus strand of JASDFA010000016.1, from coordinate 59,918,324 downwards.
TTCCTTAGCTAAAGTTTTTTCCCCACTGGATTTCCTAGAAATATTTTTAACGAGACAACAAACAATGCATATTTCAAGATATGTGTACTCTTTTCTTCACTAGGATATTTTCTCACCGAATTTTTTCTAGTAAGATCTTAACGAGACATATCATCAACGGATATCTGAGGGGCGGTATTATAAATATTATATTATATGGATGTATCCACTAAACGTAATCTCCCCACTACTCTTAGCAATTTTGTGCAATAAGACATATACTTTCACTGCCTTTTCATTGATCTCCCGTAACCCGATAATCTTTCCTACATTTTGAAGTGTTAATCTCATATTTATGACACCCTTGATGTTCTCTATGTAGCCCTATAAATATAGATATTTAGAATCATGTTATATACACTTGAACATTTAAAGAATACTGGAAAGAAATTAGAAAAAATTTCTCTTTTATTTTTTATATTTCTTATCGACTATAATTATTTTGAACTTGATTTTATTAAAAATAAATAAAAAATTATTTTAAAAGAGGATCCTCATTCGGTTTAACGTCATTTTCATTTTGATTAAAAGTGATTACACAGCTAGTTTAATTATTCATAGGGCATCTATTATTATATTATAACATAGGTATACTAAAAATAGATGTTTCAAACTATTTGCTAGTTTTAAAATTCAAGAGATAATGAACCATGTCTATTCAATTTTACTCTTAGTACTTAAAGTCATTCTAAAATGTGAAAAAAATTATTATTGTATATTTTCAAAAATTAATAAGATTATATTAATCAAATTATTATCCCTATTAATGATTTCTTAATGAATATGTAAATCTTACCCAAACAATTAAAATGAAACGGGGAGTATATATTTGGGTGGCTGCACCTAATTTTTGACAGAACATAATATTTTGGGTCATTTTAAGGGTTTAAATTATTCTTTTAGGTCTAATTAAATATTTTTTTTATTTTAGTAAGTAGTACCTTTAAAAATTGAAAACTACAAAAATAGAGTCGCATTTTAGCATAAATTATTTATTATTTTTATTATCTCTTTTTATTTCTTTTATTGTTTAGAAAAAATAATAAAGAAAGTTTAATCATTTTATTTTATTTTAATTTCTTTTAATCTAGATTGTAATAAAGAAACCAGTGATTAGTATATTTATTAGTTACATTTATCGGAACTAGCCACTTAACTGTTCTTAATTTTTATTAGGCTAAATATGATTAGTTAATATATTATATATATATTAGTTTCAACCAAAAGAAAAAAAGGGGGAGGCTGGAAGATAAAAGCTCCCTCATGTCTCTCATCAATATCACCCCTTTCCTCACGTCTCTCACCAGTTCACCCAACTCCCCGACTCCCACTCCTCCATTCCTCCACAATACGATCACACACACACGCGCGATACGCAGAAGAAAATAATATATAAATACCACAAAAAGAAAAGAAGGGGGAGGTGAGAAAAACGTGAAAGAGGAAAACAAAAACAAAGTTGTAAAAATTTGGAGTTGAGTTCGAGTTTCAGCGGCTGTCTGTCTACTTTTGGGTGTAATTTGTTCATACCTCGTTGATATTTCAGTCAAGTTTCATATTTATTTAAGGTTCATTTCTTCTAATTTCTGTCATATATTTTCGTGGTATGTCCAAAGTGAGATATGAAGTGCGTTAATATTTTTATTTTGTTTGTTTTGATTAAGCGTGATATGATTGTCAATGTTTTGTTTCGTTTGTTTTGGTTAAGTTATTTATTGAAGTTTCTCCCACTCTTGATTTAGGCCATATATTTTCGATAAATATGATAAGAGTTTGTTCTCTTGGTATCATATTGTTACTGTTTCTCGATTTTTTTAAGTCAAGTCTTGGGTTTAACTTGGCAATTATATTTGTCATTAAATATTAATCCCTGTTAATATAGAAGACTCTTACCCAAGTTTGTCCATCTCCCTCTTCTTCTTGAACAACTGCTAAAAGTAATTTTTTTTTCATTCCACTATATTTAACTATTTTAATGGTATTGAGTCTAGAATACAAATTGCAGAATTTTTTAAATTTATGTGCACGCCTATTTAAAAACCCCAAGTTTGATCAAATTGCAGCATATATATACATATATATATACATATGCGCGTACACATAAATCCATATGTAGAACAAGATTTATTTATTTATTTTATTTTATTTTATTATTATTATTATTATTATTATTATTATTATTATTATTATTATTATTATTATTATTATTATTATTTTTGATGTTCAATCATTCAAAATCGAAATTATACGTTGCTCTTCTTACATACATTTATGACTATCTAACCAGATGTGTGCGGACGTTTCTAATCTCTAGAATGAACAAAGGTAGAAAGTAAAAACTATATAATTTTTATTTCTTCTTATTTTATAAAAATGCATGTGTTGGTAAAATTCAACCTATATATATTTTCAAAAATGAAAATGATTTACTAGCTTTGGTGTTCATAGGGATATCTATATATTTAAGTTTTGTTTTGAGATATTTTGAGTCAAAATTAGTACAGTAGGTTGGGGTTTCTTTCTTTTGGAATTTTATTTAAGTTGTTATGTAGTACCAAAAATTTTATTGATATATAGGACAAATTGATATATCTCATTTTAAAAGAAGTCATCTATTGAAAGTTAAAGTAAACAAATTAAAAAGAAGAAAGTAAGGGTTATTTCAAGGTTTTATTTAATTTTTTTTTGTGTAAAAAGAAACAAGATTTTATCTAAATATGTTAAAAATTATGTTTCTGTAAATAATGGCTAGGGAAATGAACGGTCATTAAGTTGATTGAAACAGTGATGCTAGATGATATCAAAGTTTTAATTTGAATTAATGTAATTTTAGCTTAAAAATGAGGTTTATTAACTCTACACTGTTTTACTTAATTTATATTGCCAGAAGCATGCTCGGATTCATAATAAAATAGGTAAATTTAGAATATTCGAGCGTTAAATAAATATATGCGCGCTTAATAAATATTAATCATGCGTATTTGATTACGATTCTTAATTGATATTTAGTTAACTCTAGTTGTCATGTGTGCGGTTACACTCCTTGGCTCCCTAATAAAATGTGTTGACCATATGTATGGTTACGTTCCTTGGCCAGCGCAAATAAATCATTTGAAAGACTATGTATGCGGTTACGCTCTTTAACCCTTTAATTAAATAATTATATCAAAAATTATAATGATCAATATTATAGTAATATTATAGTTGTAATATCTAGCTATAAACTATGACAATAATTTTGTCAATTATTTTATATTATAATATAAATTATAGTAATATTTCAATTACGATATAAATGCCTATTTATTTTATTTCATATCTAGAAATCACCACAGCCTTTTCCTAATTTAAATATATAATTATAGATATTAAATTACATATTTATTATATATGTATAATCTTATTGATGCAATACATATATTCTATGTATATTTAATTATAAATGAAATTATATAAAATTAAACAAGCCTTTATAATTACATATTTATTAAATAATCATGAGAGAGCGAGAAAGATTGTGAATTAGTTTAGAACCTTTCACCAAACGAGGGGAATAAATAAACAAAGTAGGCGAGGCAATAATATTGTAAAACCAACAAAACTTATCTTATTCAAGAATTAATTTAACCTAGATATGCGTCAATAAAGCGACCGTGCTAGAACCATGGGACCGAGGGGTGCCTGACACCTTCCCCTTGGTCAATAGAATTTCTTACCCTAATTTCTAGTACACAGACCAAATATTTTAGAGTCAAACTGATAGTTTATGTGCGTCCACCAAACACAACGAAGTACCAGGTCCCTTACCTGGTTCCTTAACAGAAAGCAGAAACTAAATAACACAAGAAATTTTACGTGGAAACCTCTTTGCCCAAGAGAGTAAAACCACGACCTACACTGGTAGGATTTTCAAACTCCACTAAAACAGCCGGGCAAGTTCAGATTACAAACTCATGTAACCTAGGAATTAACCTATTAATCCCTTCCCCCTTACAATACCTCTATTGTAAGCCTTTGCAACAACTCTATTACAAAGAAAACCAAAGGCTAACTCTAGCCTATCAAACAACGATTTTACAACCAAAAAATAGATACCTACGAATGCTTCTCATAAGAGGAGTAGGTTTACAAATTAAGAACAAAAGACAAGAAATCAACAACCTAGAACTAAACAAATACACATGAAATGACTTTGGTTCTTGTTGTTGTTGAGTCTTGTCTTCAGATGGCTTTTGCAAGAGAGGAAGTGTCCTTCTTGTGTGTTTGCAAAAGTATGTTTCAAAGTTGTTGACAAAGAATATATTTCAAATGGTGGTCTTTGTCCAATGGATAATAGGAAGCACTGAGTGGTCTTTGTCCAATGGATAATAGGAAGCACTGCCGCAGGCCTGCCACTGTGTTACCGCAGCAAAGCAGGTCTGCAAACAGCCTTTTGTCAGCTGTACTAGGTTGACTTTTCTTGAGTGTTGTCAGCAGAGATGCAACCAGTGACCTGGTTCTCCAGCGGGTTTGTTAAATCATCAAAACCTGTTTCCAACAATTTTCCCCTTTTTGATGATGACAAACATATGATACAGATTTCTTCCCCCTGCAAGTCAGGTCCTTGCCAAGGTTCACTCTCCCCTTGATTTCTTCCCCCTACGAGTCAAGTACTCTTCTAGTTAGCCCATCGATAGGTTTGTCAAGTCATCAAAACCAACACATAGTACTTCAAGGTCTATGCTTCTTCAATTTCCCCTTTTTTGATGATGACAAACCCAACGTCTATGCCTTCAAGCAATACCAGTTCCCCCTTACGCCTGCAAGCTACTAGTTCCCCCTCACACTGTCAACTTCCCTTCAGCATTTAGTAGTTCCCTTTTACCCAGCAATTCCCCTTCACCTCTAACATTTAATTCCCCCTTACGCCTTCAGTAGTTCCCCTTACCCTTACGCCTAACTTCCCCCTTTTGGCATCATTAAAAAGAAAAGCAGTAACACGACAGAGAGAGACAGAGATAATGTTAACTCATGGCCGCTGGGGCAACACTAACATGAATGACCAGAGGCAAAGAGTAATGAGAAGAACAGCTAAAGTTCCATTCAGAATAGAGTGCCCAAGGAACAAAAAGGAACATTAGCATTCCCAGCCATATAAAAAGTTTCTTAAAAACATATAAACTATGCCAGAAGAAGAGCAAGGACTAGGAGAAAAGAGAATCAGGAAAGAAAAAAAAGAATCCTAGACAAAGGAAGTAGATCAGATTTTGGATAGGAGCTTGTTAAACTTTGCATTAGCAGCATTCGAATCACAACGCAGCTGATGTGCCAGGTCCTCCACATGTTTCTTTAAGGCACAATTTTTCTCCCTTAACAGAGCACTTATTCTGGAGTGCTAACATCGCACCGGGTTCCCAACTTGTTCCTACTGTGGTCTGGTCTGCTTTTAAGAGAGCCAAGTTTGCCTCCCCTTGAGCAAGTAGCATTGCTAATCGATCAATCTCCTCAGTTCCACGTCTTTGTACTTCGATCAATCCTAAGATCGTGGACTGTACACCAACACCACTCCTTTTGGCCATACACTAGCATTTCTCCTACATGTTTAAGGTGAACATTTGCTTCCTTGTAGCCACTGTACCTTTCCCAAAATCAACCCTGAAATGCTCATACACCCTAGAGAAAAATTAGCCATACCCCAGCTCATGTCGACCATCCCTGGTTTGCACAATCTTTACCATATGTTCAATCATGAGTGCGAACAAATTTAGCAATTGAAAAGTGGATAATTACTCTAAGATGAATAGGTCATCAAAGGCAGCAATGGAGCGTCACTCAGTGCGAGAAAGGTCATCCTTATTCAAACTCTCAAAGAGGAGTTGATATTCAGGTTTTAGCTGTTATTGAACATCTGGTCGCTCTTCAGGTTCCCTTCCAGTTTTCTTGCTTACAATCCTCTTACCCTTCGAGGACTCCTTAACTACAAGCTTTCCTTTTGATTTCTTTGGAAGTGCACTAGGTTCCTCTGAAGGTTCATTTGGTACAACCACTTTCTTTTCCATGAGAACGAAAGCAATTAGATATTTAGATTCAAGAGTAAGTGAGAAGGAGACAAAGAAGGGATAGATATGAGAACGAAAGCAATTAGATATTTAGATTCAAGAGTAAGTGATAAGGAGACAAAGAAGGGATAGATATGAGACTTTTAGGAGAGAAAAGAAAGAAGAAGCAAACTAAGGGTTTACTATGAGGTCCGGGTAAATAATGGGACAAAAAAAAATGCGTCGATTTAGAGGGATGAGACGTTTTAGGAAAGACGCATTATTTCTATAGGAGGGAAGACAGAGATGACGTGGCACAGATTTATACATTTAAAAGAAAACTTAAGGTAAGACTGAGAATACTGACCTGTTCGAGAGACCTGGTCCCTCAGAGGGTTCCCTGGAGCATTGTCTTCAACGAATGTACTATCTGTTCGTAGCCTTACTCCTAGATCCCATCACCATGCGTGCATACCTGTAAAAGTATAAGACTGAGTTAGACACATCCGTTAGCCTTTCTCCAGCATATACCTGCTCTCTGCTTCTAGCCAACTCAAGAGAAAGCTAAAAGAAAGACTGATGTTCCATTTTTAATAATCCCAGGTTCAAGCAATTTCATTCAACGTGTTCTCTGCCAAGAGTCTTCGTGAAACTGTCCACTACCTGGTCCTTCATTCAGCAAAAAATCATGTTTATGAACCCTTCCCCCTTTTTTTTTTTGAGAACAACATGTTGTCAATCTTCCCCCTTTTGAAGCCATTGCAAAGGAGAAATCTAGACAACCCATCATACCATGCTCTTGGGACTTGTTTCAATCCATACAGGACCTTATCCAGCTTGTAAACATAGCAAAGGATGCTCATGATTTTCAGCTCCAGAAGGTTGTTTGCAGAAAACTTCTTCCTTCAAGTATCTACTTAGAAAGGCATCCTTTACATCTATTTGAAAGGACTTAAACTTCATTTGCTATGCAGATGCGGTACAAGATCTGATCCCCTCCATACGAGCAACTAGAGCAGATATTTCTTCAGTCTTTTCCCTCTTTATCTAGCTTGACTCTAAACTCCCACCTGGTCCCTATGATGGTCCTGTCGGTGGCTTTGGTACCAGGTTCTCACTTGGTTCCTTTCACACTAATAAAGCTCTTCTTGCATGACTGTAATCAAGTCAACATCCTTTAGAGATTCTTTGATGTTCTTGGACTCCATTTGAGGTAAAAATTCTTAGTCAGCAAACAAGTTCCTGATTTTGTATCGAATTAGGATTCCTGATTCCAATGGATGTAGAGGCTTGAATTGACGAGGAATCTTGGTTTTGGTGGCCACTTGTACCAGGTTCCTCTGAGGGTCCTTCATCTGGGACCCCTTTAGATCTGAGTCTTGCAGAAATATCTTCAGAGACATCTAACTAATGTTCGTCTTCTGAGGATTCTGAGGGGGTACCAGGTTCCTGATCAGTTGACTGAGTATTGATACCGTCAACTTGAAAGACTTGATCTGTTGAGCTCATCTCCGCCACATAGATTATTTTTTATTTTTATTTTTTTTGGATCTTTTTGCAACCAAAATCACTTCTCCTGTTTCAATGTTGGTCACCGTACATGAAGCTGAGACGAATCTTACTTCATTCCCTTTGTCACAAATCTGAGACACGCTCAACAATCTATACTCCAGTCCTTTGACATAAAATACATCCTTAATTGCATGAGCTATGCTTTTTCGACTTTTCCCACACCAAGAACGTACCCTTCTCTTCCGTCTCCAAAGGATACACTCCCACCTTGAAGGGATTTGAGAGAGAGGAAGTCTTTAATACTTCAAGTTAAGTGTCTCGAGCAGCCGCTATCCACGAATCATTCTGACTGCTTCCACTTCTCTCACCCTTCACAAAAGATCACTTGCTTGATTTAGGAACCCATTTCAGCTTGAGTTCCCAGAATTGCGATAAAGGAAGGATCAGATTCTTCTTAGTCCAAGCTGGTAACCAGGTTCTATTAAGGACTGGACCAGGTACGCTCACCTTTTTCACGGCCTCTGACGCCTTCCATTGTTTGGTCAAGGTAGAGAGTCTAGCTAGACACTCACCCTTGAGATGACCATTTCTACCACAATGGATACATAACCAATTATCAGGATTAGACACATATTTACTATGAGGGTCATAAGGTGCCCTTGGTCGTCTAAACCCAATACCTTCCCTGGTTTGCATACATCTAGAGTTAGCAGTAGCAAGAGCCTTGGAGGACCTGGTCCATCTAAGCGATTTGTCAAGATCATTTTTTACTCTTATTAGTTCCTCATGAAGAGCTATATTCTTCTCAGATTGCGCCACAAAACTTAATTTAGCCCTTTCAAGTTCACATTCCAGTTGAATTTTAGCTTGAGCAAGAGAGCTTTCCCCATTATGTTCGTTTTCCATGCATTTTATGAGATTATCTTCTATGGTTACTTTATCCTTAATCAGTTCCCTTATTTCTTCACTGAGTCTAGTGATTTCCAAGCCTAGTGACTTGCCAATTTCTTCTGATAATTCCAACTCAGTACTTAGAGTGGTTTTCTCATTGACGACACCATAGTATGCATCTATCAAAACATCAGCAAGAGCTCTCAACTCTCTTTTAGAGAGAGTTTTGAGATCCTTCTGTAGGTCACGAAAGCTTACCTCATCATTTTCATCAGCGTCAGACTGTGCCATGAGAGCAAAAATTGAATCAAATTTTAAGGGTCCCTCTTCATGAGCATACATAGATGTGTCTGCAGGAGTTTCTCCACCTTGATATGACTCACTGGATGTGTCTCCCCAGGCTGCCATGGCTTGCCTTACCACCATGTCAGCCGCTTCTCTTCTTTTATACCTGTCCTGCACCTGGTTCCTCTTCTGCGCCTTCTCAGCATTGGCCTTGAATTGATCATGTTTGTGCATAGGGCAATCCTTAATAAAGTGTCCAGGCTTCCCACACTTGTGACACAGGTCATTGGCCTTTTGGTACTTGCTAGCACTCCCCTTTTTTTGCGAAGCCTCCACTTTTTCTCACCATCTTTTGGAATCGACGAGTCAGGTAATCCATATCAAGTTCATCTCCACTTGAATCACTTCTTGCTGACTTCAGGGCAAGGTTTTTTTCTTTCTTAGAATCTCTCCTCTCAAGATCTTGCTCTTTCTTGAGCTCATATGTCTTCAGGTTCCCGATCAGCTCATCCATACTCAAATTTTGAAGATCCTTGGCTTCTGTGATTGCATTTACCTTGCTCTCCCATGAACTTGGAAGTACACTAAGGATCTTCCTGACCAGCTTGTTAGTTCTGATGATTTCACCTAAGCAGTGTAGCTCATTGATGATAGAGGTTAACCTGGTATGCATTTCCTGGATAGTTTCACCTTCCTCCATTTTGAACAGCTCGTATTGGGTGGTAAGCATGTCAATCTTTGACTGCTTTACTTGACTGGTCCCTTCATGTGCTGTTTGCAATGCCTCCCAGATTTGCTTTGATGTTTCACACGATGAAATACGATTGTATTCATCTGGACCGATTCCACACACCAAGAATTTTTTTGCCTTAAAATTCTTCTCCACGGCCTTGCGATCAGTATCGCTGTACTCCTTTCTAGTCTTTGGAACTTTTGTTCCGTCTTCCAGAGTCTTCATACGCACAAATGGTCCATCGCAAATGACATCCCAAAGTTCCGAGTCTTCGGCCATTATGAAATCATGCATCCTTGTCTTCCACCAGCCATAGTACTGTCCATTAAATCTGGGAGGTCGAGTAGTTGATTGTCCTTCTTCGAGATTAGGTGGAGCAGCCATTTGAGTCGGTACTTTCTAGGTGTTAACCGATTAGAAAGAACCTGCTCTGATACCAACTGATAGTTTATGTGCGTCCACCAAACACAACGAAGTACCAGGTCCCTTACCTGGTTCCTTAACAGAAAGCAGAAACTAAATAACACAAGAAATTTTACGTGGAAACCTCTTTGCCCAAGAGAGTAAAACCACGACCTACACTGGTAGGATTTTCAAACTCCACTAAAACAGCCGGGCAAGTTCAGATTACAAACTCATGTAACCTAGGAATTAACCTATTAATCCCTTCCCCCTTACAATACCTCTATTGTAAGCCTTTGCAATAACTCTATTACAAAGAAAACCAAAGGCTAACTCTAGCCTATCAAACAACGATTTTACAACCAAAAAATAGATACCTACAAATGCTTCTCATAAGAGGAGTAGGTTTACAAATTAAGAACAAAAGACAAGAAATCAACAACCTAGAACTAAACAAATACACATGAAATGACTTTGGTTCTTGTTGTTGTTGAGTCTTGTCTTCAGATGGCTTTTGCAAGAGAGGAAGTGTCCTTCTTGTGTGTTTGCAAAAGTATGTTTCAAAGTTGTTGACAAAGAATATATTTCAAATGGTGGTCTTTGTCCAATGGATAATAGGAAGCACTGCGTGGTCTTTGTCCAATGGATAATAGGAAGCACTGCCGCAGGCCTGCTACTGTGTTACCGCAGCAGAGCAGGTCTGCAAACAGCCTTTTGTCAGCTGTACTAGGTTGACTTTTCTTGAGTGTTGTCAGCAGAGATGCAACCAGTGACCTGGTTCTCCAGCGGGTTTGTTAAATCATCAAAACCTGTTTCCAACACAAACTTTCTTTTTGATTAGGGATTCAAAAAGGTGATTTGGAACACCAAAACTCAAATCCGAGTGAAGACTCTATAAATAAATGATCACTTTTCAAAATGTCACTTTAATTAAAAAAAAACTCTTTTAACCTTTTTAAAATCCTTCCTTAAATGAGAGACGAGGGAGAAAAAAAAGAGCGTGTGACAGTGGCCACAACCAAAGTTATTATAGAGTGAGCTGCCTTATATCATCCAATTTTTGGCAATATCTTATCCTTCTTCACGCGTTTTCTTGATTCTTATGTGGGATAACGACACAACTCGATATAATATTTTTTTTGTGTGTGTATCTTTAGCTTTATTTTCTCTGTTCTATTTTAAGATAAAAATAAAAATTGGATACTACATACAAACTTCCAAAATATTACAAAATATAATACAAAAATCAATATTAGATATTGATGATTTGATGTTTCGATACTCCATTAATTTTAGAATACTTCATGTTTACATATTTTTTGTACCTATAAATTAACTTTAATTTCTTTTAAGCTGAAATTCATAAAATCACACTGCAAAAATAGTTTCTGAATATATGTCGTTGAATGTGTAAAATTAATTTTACATTTTATTTCTTGATGCCCAAAAAGAATAAAATAATGAAAGCTCAAACAGGACGCTATTTTTTCACTTCATAGCTAACAAAAAAAGATGCGGATTTCTTTTTACATTAGCATCTAGACTGGAAGGCTTCAATTAACTTAAAAATCTTTCGCATAGATATTTAAAGTTAAAACACAAGCATATCGTGACATTTAGCTCTATATTATCAAATTCTAAAAAATAAAAATAAATAAATAAATAAAATAATATACGTATTCTTTCTCATATTGTCAGTGGATCATTACAAATAAAAATAACTATAAAGTGAGGAAATAGTATCTATTTGAGGTTTTTTTTATCTCGCGGATCTTAAGCAGACATTTTGTCCAAACTCTATGAAATTATCTCTTATTTGCTGTAATAAAAATCATAAAATTTCAGCTAAACATGAAACATAACCTATAATATCGAGTGCACTATATATATATATATATAATAATAATAATAATTATTATTATTATTATTTCTTGCTCAAGTAAGAATTGCAATTTAGAAATACAAGTTTGTGAGATAAACCAATTGGCATGTCACTGTAACGGGAAAAAGAGAAGGAAAAATATAAATAATTTATTTTGTGGGAAAAATCATGTAATTAATGGGTAAAGCTTTGACAAAGAATATAAAAACGATGAAATTGTGGTTCATTTCAAAATAAGTAATATTTTTATTTTTTTATTTTATTTTAAAATAAATAATATTTTATATAATCAAAAATATATTTTCTTAAGATATTTATTAAGGACAATTTTATCTTTAATTAAATAAAGAAAATTTTATATAATTAAAAAATTATTAAAAAATTATATTTTTTTCAAGATATTTATTAAGAAAAAATTAGTAAACTATTTTTTTAGTAAACTGACAATCTATTTTGCAATTTATGAAAAGACATGAGTCATATGAAAAGGCTGAAAATGTATACTTTTAATGAGAAGATTTAAAAGGAGTCGCAATTAAAGTTCAATTAATAGTGGAAGATGTAAATGATCTTATATGTATTCCATTTAGTAGAATTTTTATTTTTGATAAGAGGTAAAATGGTCAATCAACTTTTGATACATATTTTTTAAGGGTTTGTATGAGTCCACCACTAGTTAAGGGATCAGGTCCGTCGACTGTCAACAACAGATAATCAATAAATAAATAGCTGAGACAGTAAATGTAAATAGCACAAGGTGTTTACGTGAAAACCTTCTTGCTCAGGGGAGTAAAATCACGACCTACCTTGTAGGATTTATCAACAACTTCATTAAACTCAAGCAACAAAGATTATAGGCTCTTGTAATCTAAAGGATTAAACTTTTAATCCCACCCTTTGCAATAACTCTATTACAAGACTCCAAGGTAATAACTCTATTGCCAACAATCTAACCAACTACCTCTATTTGGTACACCACGGCTATCTCTAGCCCTACAATCAACTAGCTCTAGTTGATGCCTCTTTCTAATGACGAAAGAAGGAGTTTGTAAAACACCTAAACAAGCTTCACAAATAAAGAGTAGGTTTACACTTTCAGAATAGATTACAAAGACTCAAAAATAACGAGTATTAATAGACAACTTGAGTTGATCACGATTAGATCCCTTATTGTTGATGAGGCTTTGAATGTCAATGTAACACCTCGAGTCTCGAAATGGCACCTTGAAGGAGAAAGAATTGAAGTTGCAGATCTGGTGCAGGAGGTGATGGAGGAGCCGACGGACCGTCATTGTGGCGTCATGGCTCTGATGGAGGGAATGACAACCGTCAGACTTACGATGGACCATCATGCATGGCATCACGGCTTGACGGTGAGGGTGATGGCCCGTCACTCTAGCGATGGACCATCACATGTACCGTCATGTCTTGGCCTCAGTGCCCCCAAATGATGGAGGACCCGATGAACCATCGAGAGAGTGAAGGTCCATCACGGCTACCTTAGTTAACGGCTAGTCAGGACCCTCATCGGTTTAGTGTTTGATACTGAGGGCGACGGACCGTCGGGTGAGTGACGGCCACAGCGCATCACGACCACTATCGGGACGTTCAGTTGTTAAATTCAGCTTGACTTCCCAGGATAATTTCATAATTTTTAAGCTTTTAATCCCTAAGTGAAGTCGTTTTAAGCTTCTTAAAGAGTGTATTAAGAGGTTTAACCTAGCCTAAGTCCTTATTCTTTCAAAAACAACAGTTAATTGAAGATCCTCCCTCAAGATCAAGGCTAGGGTTCTTCCTCAAATTCTCTTTCAATCTTATTGGGTTTTCAAGGACAAGTTTAAGAGTCAATTACCCAGGTATGTAAGGTCATAAATAAAGGAATTCTTCCACCCTCATGCCCAATTTCGTCCTAATTCTATGATTTCAATCTCTAAGCATGCCAAGTTAAATTCTAGGGTTTTACCTAATTTTCATGAAATCTTCCATGCAATCTCTATGGGTTTAATCCTCTCATGTTTCAATTGATATTTTATGGCTATTAGGGAATATTTAACCCTTAATTTACTTCCTACTACATGATTCCAAGTTTATGAAAATTATTCCCTATTATGCATAATTTATGGATTTCAATCTGATGAGTCCATGATTCTAAGTATGATGAAATAAATTATGTTTTATGATCATAATGCATGATTTTCACAAGAACCCTCAATGAATTTATGAATTTTAGAGTATGATTATTTCCTCAAGTATGTGTATCTTTTATGAATATCAACTTATGATCATGGCCAACTCACGGGCCTATTTCATGGCTAGTTCACATATCTCAAGCATATTTATCAATCTCATGATCTCAACTAGCCCATGTACTTCAAGTATGTTTCATGAATACGATATGATCACTATATATGTTTTGAGAGTAGTATTTAATACCGAGTAGATCCAGGTTCCAGTCATCCAAGTCTCAGAACTATGTGCCAACGTAGCCATAATGGGGTTCTCCACGAGAGTGTCTCCCATGCCCGGATGGGACACCCATGAGTGATATCATGCCTTTTTCATGATTCTACCCTTATAAAGATATGAACACCCTCCCCGACTAGGGGTTTACAGGTCAGGATCCGTGTATGTTGTGAAGAAGTAGATCATTATCTCGACAATAATGAGCCAAGCTAGTATTTGCAGTCATGTGGGGTATGTCGGTTATAAGAATCTCCCACTGCTCCTTATGTTTTCAGTTACTCACGTTCATGACTTATGGTATTATGTTTTATAGCATATTTGACCCATTGATCAATTTATGAGTTTTAACTTATATTTTCAAGTATGACATGCTATATATTTTCTATTTTCAAAACCTTGGGTCATTATGTCCAGATTATGATAAGTAGCTTATGATTATTTATATTTCAGAAATATGTCTTTTAGCATGTTGTCCTTACTCTCACATTCTATCTTGATTTGCAATTATGTTTTCAGACTATCATTTTACTAGCATGTTTTACTCCCTCTACATACCCAGTACATTTCAAGTACTGACTGCATACTCTATGCTATATAATTTGATTATATAAGTTCGGGCGACTAATTTCAGTCTTGTAGTTAGCCCCGCTCCTATTTCAGTCCAGCTCTGTTCCCGCTTGGGTGAGTCTTCATCTTTCGAGGACATTATCAATTTTATATTGTTAGCATGTCTAGTCAGTTTCAGACTTAGTGAGCTAGTTCGAGGTGTTGTCCCATCAGCTCATCGTAGTAGTAGAGGCTTTTCAAATAATCATATATAGAAAGTTCAACATTGTTGACTTGTGTTTAGCTTATGTCTTTTATGTTGATATGCTAGGTAGACTTTCGCTTACGCCAGGTTCATGTGATATTTTCCGCTTAATTATCCTCTTAAGTCATGCTATGTATGTGCCATGGGTTAGCTTGGAGTCATTCGTGGTTCTAGATCCCGTGTCTCGTTTCGGGGTCCCAGCTTGGGTCATGACAGCCAACAACCAAGAGGCTTTTGCAAAGAGATTATGTGGTCTTTTTCTTGAATGCAAAAACTAGATTTAGAAGAGTATCATCTATATACTTATATATGAGAGACATAAACCTAGAAGTGATCCTATTGAATAAGTACACTTGACCTGCTGCAGACCTGCTCCAGATTCACCAACCACCACAGAGAAAGTACACTTTACTACTGTAAGTTGACCATTCGATACACATGAACCGAGTCCCTGCAAGAGATACAAGATGCGAACCTGGGCCCCTTAATAGTTTGTCAATCATCAAAACCAAGAGTATAATATTTTTCCTCTTTTTGATGATGACAATCTAATGCCAGTAACAGACTTCTCCAAGCTTCCCCCCTATGTCACAACCCGAGCATGGACCCTAGATGTAACATGGGACCTAGAACCACGAATGACTCAAAGATAACCCATGGAACATGCATACATAAGCGTGACCACAAATAAGCAGAAATAAATCATAAGATATGACATAAGCGGAAATCTAAGATATCGTAAAACTCATCAACAGAAAGATTAAGTCATACAACTAAATATCTATATAAAATAGCCTGATAAGCCTGTAATCATGAGATGAGCTGATGGGACAAGCCTCCAACGAGCTCCACTAAATCTGTAACTGAAATGAAATGAAAGAAAACATAGACTGAACTGATGTCCTCGAATGATGAGGACTCACCAAAAGTTGGGCTAAACTTGGAGCGAGAGAAAATTTAACAATGGAGCTGAGACTGATCACCCAAACCTATATCATGAAATGATATAACATAAAAGTATGCAGTCAATAATTTGAATATACTAAGTATGTAGGATAAGTAACACATAAGAGTAAGGACAACATGCTGTAAATCATGATCATGAGATTAGTTGTAAAACATGAGTTGTTCATCATAATCTAAAGTATAATGTCCTAATATTTTGAAAGTAAAATCATAAGGCTTAATAGGTTTAAAATCATAAGTAAAACTCATAACTGATCAATGGGTCAAAGATACCATAAAACATGATATCATAAATTCTGAACATGAATAACATGAAACATGAGGAATAATAAGAGATTCTCAAAACCGACATACTCCAAGTGAGCATCATAGAGCCCGACCTATACCCCTGGTCGGGAGGGTGTCCATACCTTGCTAAAGGTAAGAACCATGAAGGTGTGATATCACTCATGAGCCCAGTAACATAATGAAGACACTCTCAACAGGTGAGAACTCCTTAGGCTAGGGGCAGAAGAGACTCTCTCTACTGGCGAGGACCCCTTATCCTACGGTGGCACATAGTTCTGAGACCTGGGTACGCTGAACCCTAGCCTACTTGGTATTAAATACGACTCCCAAAATCATACATAGTGCTCATATTATAATCATGAAATATAGGTTTTACATGTACTAGTTTAAAAAACAAGGTGGATACATAAATTCCTTGATATACATGAACTAGCCATGAAAACAAGTGCTGAAAATTACATCCATGATACATGACTTGAAATTCATGAGATTCATGCTTACTTGAGTAAATCATCATAATTTGAAAATAGAAATTCATGAGAGTTTTTCATAGAAATAATGTAATTATAATCATAAAACATGAATTGAATAATAAGAGGATCAAATACATAAGATATTATGGAATTTTTCAACAAATTGAGTCTAACCCTAGAAATTCATGAAAATCATAATTGAAGACTTGAATTCATGTAATTGATTGGGCATGAGGGTGGATGAATTTCCTCCATTCATGATCTCACACGCCTTGGCTTGATGAATTCTTGCTTAGACTTGAGACCCAAGAGAATTAAAAAGAAGAAGAACCCTAATTGCTTGAGAGCCTTGAGAGGTTTGATGTTCAACTTACGGTGTTTGGGAGAGGAATGAGAGTTTAGGCTAAGTAAAACCATATAATACACTATTAAGGAAACCCAAAATGACCTTACATAGGTGTTAGAAGCACAAAAAGTTATGAAAACACCCTTAGAAATTCTCACTTAAAATCAGCTTTCCCAGTGGTATGACTCCTACCACGAACCGTTCCAAGAACCCACGACCCATACTAAGTATGATAGTCTCTGATACTTCCCTGAACAATTATTTGAATCCCCTACCTACAGCCCCTCAGTGCGACTCCTGCAATCCTGGTACGAGTCATAGTAACCAGCTGTGATTTTAAGCCAAAATTTTGTTAAACTCTATGAACCCATACCATGATCCTCCAGTATGACTCGTACTATCCTAGTACAAGTCGTAGTATCTAGTCATGACTTCTCAATCAAAAATCTACTGAATTCTCTCGATATTATCCTATGAGTCTTGGTATGACTCGTACCATGAACCTACAAGTCATTCTACGACTCGTACTAAGGCATTTTCCAGTTTTCTCTGCATGATCAAACTCCAAACCTCGGTTCTAGTCTTAGGGACTTTTGAGATGTTACATTTTCTTCCCCTTGGGAACATTCCTCCTCAAATGGAGACTAAATAAGCTGGAAAATTAGGGAAAGAGCTGCAAATCCCAAAACTGAAAGCTATAAGCTGAGTAGTGATGGAGTGACTGATTCCGAACTGATATATATATTGAATTGAATTCTTGAAACATACATGCATACTAGTATATGAAAGGAACTAAGAGACATGAAATTGACATAGAACTGAATAGAGTACTAAGGAGAAAACTAGTACCTTATGTTGGAACTGAGCTAGAAGGGAAGAGGTGAGTATACTTTGCCATCATATCTGCTTCGGCTTCTCAAGTAGCTCCCTCTACAAGTTGATTCCTCCAAAGTACATTCACTGAAGCGACCTCCTTTTTCCTTAATTTTCATACCTGACGGTCAAGAATCTCAATCAGAACTCTATATAAGTGAGGCTATCCTTCACACCGATACTCTCCACAGGTATCACTAGAGTCAGATCGCCAATACACTTCTTCAACAAGGACACAGGGAAAATAGGATACATCGATGCCAACTCTACGGGCAACTCCAGCTCATAAGACATATTGCCAATATGTCTTAGAATCCTATAAGGGCCCACATATTGGGGACTGAGCTTTCATTTCTTGCCAAATCTCATCACACTCTTCAGGGGAGACACCTTCAAAAACACTCAATCATCAACTACAAACTGTAGATCTCTCTTTCTTACATCTACATAGAATTTCTAACGACTCTGAGATATTTTCAGCTTTTTTCTAATAAGCTGAACTTTCTCCATAGCCTCATGAATTGAATCTGGCCCTATCAATGTAGCCTCGCCTACCTCAAACTATCTAATAGATTGTAACACCCCAAAAATTTCCTAACACTAGATCCTAGATTTGGAGTTTGATTATGCAGAGCAATTGGAAAATTCCCACAGTACGAGTCTCAGTACTACTCGTCGGGGTATGGTACGAGTTGTACCATGGTTCACAGTAAGAAGTTTAGAGGGGCAGTAGGATAAAATGAAAATCCTTAGTACGAGTCTCATTACGACCTGTGACAATGAGGTAAGAGTCATACAAAGACTCGAAGCATAATTCCAGAGAATTCAGTAGAAAGTTGGCTAGGAACTACAATTGGATCCTACGACTCGTACTAAGATTGTATGAGTCATACAAAAAGATCATAGGTAGGGGGTTCAAAGAATTATTTTGGGAAGGATCAGTAGCTGCAAGACTTAGTACGAGTCGTAGGTTGGCAGTACGGGTCATAAGAGGAGTCGTACCACTGGCAGACTATTCTTAAGTGCAATTTTTTAAGGGTGTTTATGTAACTTTTTATACTTTTTACTCCTAAGTGAGGTCGTTTTGGGATTTCTAAGGGCATATTAGAGGGGTTTTCCTAGTTTAATCCCTCACTCTTCTCTCAATCAGCGTATAGTTCTTCTCTTCTTCTTATCTCAAGGCTTAAGAACACCTAGGGTTACTCTCAGAAAGCTTCAAGATTTAAGTGCTAGTAGGGTTTTCTCCAAAACAGGTATGTGGGACTTCAAAAGGCTTTTCTTTCACCCTTGTGTCTCAATTATTTTTAGAAACCCTAGTAAATTTAAATCTCTAGAAAACATGTCTTAGGGTTTCCATTCTATGTATGATTTCTCTCATGCCTTCCATGTTTTTTTTCAAGGTTCTCATGATAAATAGCATATAAGGTTCATGATTTCACTCTTAATTGCATAATGTATTCTCATGATTTGATATTAGCATGATTTCTAAGATTCATCCCATGATTATCATTGTTTCATGAAAGATATGGTCCATTTTGAATATATGATTTTACCATGATCTCAGTATGCATGATTTAAACTTATGACTCCCTCATGAATTTAGTATGATCAATATGTTTATGGTTCTTTTAACTCTCAAGATCAAGAAACATTTAGATAAAATAGTTCTGACCAGTCTTAGAACATTAGTTTGAGCCATTAGTATCAGTATGTTCATGGTTCTTTAGACTTTCAGGACATTTTTAGATAAAGTAGTTCTATCTAGTTTTAGAATATTAGTTTCAGATTATCAGTATTTATGTTCAGTTGGGAGTAGTACTTAGCACCGAGTAGGCTAGAGTTCTAGCACCCCCATGTCTCAGAACTACATGCCACCGTAGGATAAGGGATCCTCGTCAGTAGAGAATATCTCCCTTTTCCTGAGGAACATAGGATCCTCGCTAGTTGAGAGTGTTTCCCTTGCCTCAACAAGCTTGTGCAGGGGTCCTCGTTAGTTGAGAGTGCTTCCTTGAACTTGTGAGTGATACCACACCAGTCGTAGTTCTTACCCTTGGTAAGGTATGAACACTCTTCCAACCAGGGTTATAGGTCAGGCTCCATGAAGCTCACATTGGAGTTTGTCGGTTAATAGATTCTCCTCCAACATGGTTTCAATTTCAGTATAGTTCTTACTAGTTACAGTTTTCAGTTACAATTACAACTTCAGTTTTCAGTGCATGCACATGACCCTTAAAAATTAGTTTTACTCGTATTTTCATTAACTATTTTCAAACTAGCATATCATGTCAGTATTTATACATATCAGATAGGGTTATTGTGCTATACCTCAGCTTATGCATTTAGCTATTTACTTAGTACAAACTTTCTCAGATTACTAGCATGTTTTAAACTTCAGTCCTATATCCCATATACTCAGTATATTCAAAATACTAACCGCATATTCTTTGTGCTATATCATTTTATTATATAGATCCCAAGTATTCAAACTCGGCCTGCGGTTAGACACGTTCTGGACTTAATCAGCTAGCAGTGATAAGCCCTTATCTTCCAAGGATTGGAGTTGTTTTCTTCTATTTAGTGCTTTTTCTTGTTTTAGGTTTCAGATTTTGGAGTTAGCTGGGAACTTGTCCCAGCAGCTCATCAATTAGTAGAGGCTTTTAGACATAAAGTTAGTATGTTCAGCTTTGTGACTTAGTGTTAAACTATCAAATTATCTTGTTCTCCACAAGCGAATATTTCTACTTTTCAGTTAGCTTCCGTTCAGTTTTCTTTTATATAGAAATATGCTATGTCATGAGTTAGCTTGAGGTCGCTTGTGGCTCTAAGCGCTACGTCGCATCCAAGGTGTAGACTCGGCTTGTAACAAACTTGGTATTAGACCATCAGGTTTAGATGTATCTAAAAGCTGCATTAAGTAGAGTCTTTTTCATGGGTATGAAGCGCGCCACACTTATGAGGAAGAGGCTAAAAGACGTGTTAGAAAATTTTCCTTCTTTCATGATTCTTATCATGAGATAGAGTGTAAACTCAAAAGCTTCCTTTCTAACTCGTGCTCTACGCGTTCGTAGACAGTGCCTCCCAGATGAGCAAATGGAAAGAGAAATGGCAATAAGAATTAGCCAGCTCCGCTAGCTCCAGCAGATTCGATGAATGAACAAGTTACCCATGCAGAGTTTCGGGTTGCATTCCAAGTGTTGACATAGGTCATGATGACATAGGTCAACCATCAGGCAGTTGCACCCGTGAACATTAGCGGGGATGCCGAAGTGATAAGGGTGCGATATTTTCTTAGGATGAACCCATCGGAATTTTATGGTTTGAAGGTAGATGAGGATCCATAAGAGTTCATTAATAAAATCTAGAAGATCACCCGAATCATGGCGACTTTTGAAGAAGAGAGTGCAAATTTGGCCTCTTATCAACTGAAGGGGGTAGCTCATATATGGTTCAGACAATGGAAGGAAGACCGTAAGGTAGGTGTGAACACCCAATTTTTGACCTCCCTATATCCTATCTAGGCTTCTAATATATATATATATATATATTTTTTTTTTTCAAATTATTTTTTTTAGATAGTTATTTACAATTGTTATGCATTTTGCTAATTTATATTTACTTATATTTTATTGCATTGATAACCAGTATTAATTTTTCTTATTTTATATAATTATGTGTTATTAATAATTATGCATTATTATTTTAATTTTTATGTATCTTTTATTCATATATTTAATAATATATATATATATATATATATATATATATATATATATATATATATATATATATATATATGTATATATATATGTTTTAGTTAAATAAGTATTCAGAAATTTAATTTTACATAGCTTTCATTGATTATTCATAATTAATAGTATAGTATTATCATCAATTATTTTATTAATTCATTTTATTTACTAAGTTTTATATAAGTGTAGCATTTTTATTAATTAAATAAAAATCTAATTTCATCCCTTCTCAATTTATTTAAAATTCTAGGCAATTTGTACTTAATTTATGTAAATTTTAGCCTTTCTAAATCATTTTTAGCCACATTTTAAACCAAATTTCATTTTTCATCAAACCCAACCAGTACCTAATCCGCAACCTGTGTACCTAATCCGCAACCCGCCAACCCAATCCGTAACCCAACCCATTATCAATTATTGATTTAAGTCGTCCACTCCCTTTAATCTTATGGCCCTGATTAAACCCCTATATATTTCCTTTTTAATTTTAACCCCACGCTATACCTAAACCTAACCTCATTCAAAAAACATCAGCGCCGCATGCTCCAACTCACCGCTGCATCACTTTCCTCCTCTTTGTCTCCCTTCTCTCTGCCACACAGATATTCGCGCGCCACCGCAACTCAGCCGCACACACCACACATACTGTAATATCCCAAAAGTTCCTAGGACTAAACCCTAGACTTGAAATGAAAAATCAAAAGGAAATAAGAAAATTTTCTAAATATGATTTGTCAGACGAGTCGTTGTCAAAGAAAATGACCCACTAAGTCAGTCGTTAGTCATCCAACAGATTCCCCCCCTCAGATTCAACGAGTGATACTATGACCCATCATTAGTGGTAATGAGTCATTCTGTTGTCCGTTCTGTCAAGTCCATAACGTTGTCAAAAATCTTCTCCCAAACAATGAGCCAGACAACAAGTCGTTGGTAGATGTAATGACTCATCCTATGAATCAGCTGAATGAAATCCATAAAATGCTAAAGTTACCCCAGTGCGGGTGGAAACAAAGACTTGTTGTTTTAGATACGGGTCGTTCTGTCCGTCCATTAGGGGAGATCCAAAATCTGTTCAAATTTCCTCTAATGATAACGAGTAGAACCAACAACCCATTGTTCCATCTAACGGATTGTCGTTCTCGTTTGTTGGTCAAGTCCAGAAACTATATTTTTAGACTTAGGACTAATTATTGGTTCCAATGAGTCGAGGTAACAACAAATGACTCATTGTGTGACCCGTTGATCTTGATGGGCAGTTTTCTAGACTTTTCTCTGGCACATTTTTATAACTTCCAGCTATTTTAGTTCCTAAACTACATCGTTTTGGGAATAATTTCAAAGTATTTAGAGGGGTAAATGTTTCTTCTCCTTCATATTCTCCACTTAGACTTTTAGAATATCATTCGTAGACTTCAGAGCTTCTCTCTCAAGCCAAGAACTAGGCTTCCATTTCTCCTCAGAATTTTTGAGCTACTTCTCCGAGATTTCTTCTCTAGGTATGTAGGATTTCAACAAGGGTTATCCTTTCAACATTGTGTCCCAAAATCTTTCAAAAAACTTTGACATCTCAATCCTATAGAAAAATCATGTCTTAGAGGTTTCGTTCAGTTACGAGTTCTCTTATTACTTCAATGTTCTGAAGTCTCCTGTGATTTCTAGTATGTGATATTCATGGTTTACATTTCAGTTACAAATGATACTTCCATGAAAGATTTACACATGATTCAAGTTCAGTTTTATTTACCTGTACAACTAAGGGTTGGGGGACGTGTATATATATAACATCTGTATGGCATTAAGTTTAGCATAAATTTATATTTCAGTATTTGTGATTCTATCATGATTTCAGTATACAGATGTTGACAACATAATCAGTATTTTTAGTACTTTAGTCTTTCAGAACACTATCATATAAAGTTTCTAACTTAGCTTTAAGAATACTAGTTTTCGAGCTATCAATAAATTATCAGTAAACTTATCAATTGGGAGTAGTTCTTAGCATTGATCTGGTCTAGGGTATACGCAATGGTTGCGGATCAGAGAGCTCGTATGAATAGATTTGTATATGGAGTGTCTGATTCGTTGGTCAAAGAGTGTAGGATCACAATGCTGAATAGTGATATCGACTTCTCTCAATTTATTATATATGCCCAGCAGATAGAGGCGAATCAGAAGAAGGAAAGAGAGAGAGAGAGGCCAAGAGGGCTAGGACATGCAGCTTTGGGTTTTCCCAGCAGAGGCCTAGTGGCGGACATCGTCAGCAGTCCCAATAGAGGTCATTAGCCCCAGCGCCATTATCAGCCAGTGTTCCATCCAAATCTCGAGTGATTGAAGGAGCAGGGCGTCAGGTTTAAGGGGATACATCGGTAGAGCACACCTTTCTAGTATGCGGAAAATATGGTAAGAATCACATAGAAGAGTGCCTAGTCAGATCAAATATTTTCTTCGAGTGTGGAAAACTCAGGCACATGTGCAGGGAGTGTCCTTTGGCTACGCAGCGCGATAGTATAGGTCATGCCTAGAGTACTAGTTCAGCAACAGTTCCAACAGCATGTCATTCTCAGTAGAGTGCATCCACTAGTGCAGGTGGTAGTTAGCGTCATAACAGATTTTATACCCTCTCATCTCGTCAGGAGTAGGAGGTCTCTCCAGATGTGGTCACTGGTATGATGAATATTTCATCTTGATGTATATGCTTTGTTAGACCCAGGGGCTACCATATATTTTGTGACGCCTTATATTTCTATTAGTTTCAGAGTCAGTCCCGAAATCTTATAAAACCCCTTTTCAGTCTCTACTCCAGTCGGTGACTTAGTTATAGCTCGACGGGGATATAACAATTGCTTTTTCACAATCCTTCAGAAAATCACCTCAACCAATCTAGTAGAGTTAGACATGACTGATTTCGATGTTATCTTTGGCATGAATTAGTTGCATGCATGTTATGCCTCAGTGAATTGTAGAACCCGAATGGTAGAGTTTTGATTCTCGGGTGATCCAGTCCTAGAATGGAATAGTAGTTTAGCTATGCTTGTAGGTCGCTTTCTTTCCTATCTTAAGGCAAGGAAGATGATTTCTAAGGATTGTGTGTACCATCTAGTTCGGGCTAAGGATGCTACATCCGAGACCCCAACTCTTCAGTCAGTCCCTGTAGTATGTGAGTATCCAGAGGTGTTCCCTGATAATTTACCAAGAGTCTCTCCCGAGCAGGAGATGGACTTTGGTATTGACCTTCTTCCTGATACGCAACCCATATCTATTCCTCCATACATAATGGCTCCAACTGAGCTAAAGGAGTTGAAAGAACAATTGAAGGATCTCTTGGATAAGAGCTTCATCAGACCTAGCAAATCCCTGTGGGGTGCACCCGTTCTCTTTGTTTGGAAGAAGGATGGGTCTCTTAGAATGTGTATTGACTATTGACAGTTGAACAAGGATACAATCAAGAACAAGTATCCCCTCCCCAAAATTGGTGACTTGTTTGACCAACTTCAGGGTACTAAGTGCTTCTCAAAGATAGACCTCAGATCCGGTTATCACCAACTCAGAGTTAGGGAAAGGGACATTTCGAAGATAGCCTTCAGGACTCGGTATGGTCACTGTGAGTTTGTAGTTATGTATTTTGGACTAATGAATGCTCCTGCAACTTTTATGGATTTGATGAATAAGGTATTCAAGCCGTATTTGGATATGTTCGTGATTCTCTTCATAGATGACATTCTCTTATACTCTGGGAGCAAGGAGGAGCATGCCGCTAATTTGATGGTGGTGCTACAGAACCTCAAGGACCGCCAATTGTTTGCTAAATTAAGCAAGTGTAAGTTTTGGTTGGATTCGGTAGCATTTTTGTGACATGTGGTTTCAAGCGAGGGTGTGCAGGTGGACTCTTAAAAGATAGATGTG
Organism: Datura wrightii; assembly: GCA_035772735.1. NCBI lineage: Eukaryota > Viridiplantae > Streptophyta > Magnoliopsida > Solanales > Solanaceae > Datura > Datura wrightii. Next base: position 59,892,691 of record JASDFA010000016.1, on the reverse strand, counting down.
GTGAAGAATTGGCCTAGACCAGTAAATCCTTCGAATATTAGGAGTTTCTTGGGTTTATCTGGCAATTACAAGAGGTTTTTTAAGGATTTTAATCTATTGCAACACCGTTGACTAAGTTGACCCAGAAGAAAGTCAAATTTCAGTGTTTGGATGCCTGTGAGAAGAGTTTTTAGGTGTTAAAGACTTGACTCACTTCAGCTCCATTATTGACCCTACCCGAGGGTACAAATGGATTCATTGTATATTTTGATGCCTCTAGGGTTGTGATGGATGCGTGTTGATGCAGCATGGTAAGGTCATTGCGTATGCCTCTAGACAACTTAAGACTCATGAAAAGAATTACCCGACGCATGACCCGGAATTTGCAGCGGTGGTATTTGCATTGAAGATTTGGAGACACTATTTGTATGGGTCCATGTGGATGTGTTTACAGACCACACGAGCCTATAATATGTGTTCACCCAGAAGGATTTGAATTTGTGACAAAGAAGATGGTTAGAGCTGCTCAAGGACTATGACATGAGTGTCCTTTATTATCTGGGCAAGGCCAATGTAGTGGCGGATTCTCATAGAAGGCTATCCATGGAGAGTGTTTCTCATGTGGAATATGGAAGGAAAGAGTTGGTGAAGGATGTGCATCGGCTTGCACAATCAGGAATTCGCCTTATGGATTCGACAAACGGTGGTGTCATTGTTCAGAATGGTTCAGAACCCTCTTTGGTGACTGAGGTCAAGGATAGGCAAGATAAGGATCCTATTTTGATGAAGTTGAAAGAAACGGTTAAAAATCAGAAGGTGGAGGTCTTCCCCCGGGGGGAGATGATGCAGTTCGTTCTCAAGGCCATTTAAGTGTTCCGGATGTCGATGATTTGAGAGAACAGATGTTGCGTGAGGCCCATGGTTCAGTTCTAGATGTCGAAGATTTGAGAGAATAGATGTTACGTGAGGCTCATTGTCACGCCCCGAGTCTATACCCTGGACAAGACACGGTATTTGGAGTCAAAAGTAACCCCAAGTGAACCCATGGTCTATTATAACACTGGAATTGTGAGTAAAAACATAAGGAAGCTTTGAAATAATAAAATAAAACATTTTATGAAACATAACTAAATCATAAGTTTAATACAATTGGAAGCAAATTGAATATTTGAAAACTCTGTCTGTGTCTGAAAGCCATTATCTGATGAGTTCCTGGGAAAAGCCCCCAGCTAACTCCAATTCTAACTGAAAGAAAATAATCCCCGTCCCTGAAAAATGAGGACTCACCAACGATGCAACTAAGAACTCTTGAAGGCGATCTACTAACGAGGCTGAGACTGAGATCCCACAACTGTATCATAAAATGATACAACATAAAAGGTATGTGTCGGTACTTTGAATGTACTAAGTAAGTAGGAGAAACCATACACAAGGAATAAAATAACTGAACTGAAAAGACATGCAATGACCAACTGAAAATGCTGAAACTGAATAACTTTGAAAAATTGAGATGGTCAAAATGACCCTGTCTGATGGCCAAAGACATGCCCTAAATCTGAGATACTAATCTAAAATACTATACTGAACTGAGTAATATGAGACTAAACTGAGCTAACTAGTGGGAGAGTCTATAACCGACATATAACTTTGTGAGCTAGACATGAAGTCCGATGTATACACCCCATCGATAGGACCCAATATAGCTTTCCAGGGTATAAAGGTATGAAATGAGTGATCACAGGTTAAGGGCCATGAGGCCAATAAAATATCTCCTACGGTGGAATGTAGGGTGCGCTGGAACGCCGGTCCGCTCGGTGCTAAGTCCAACTCCCACTGGATAGTCCTAGACTGACTACTAAGCTGAAAGCTCGAAACTTGGGGCTAGATAATAAATCAGGAATACCTATCTGGAAGTGACGTGCCCGCAAGTGTACGGGTCGTGCAAGTAATATAGTGGCTCTTTTCAAGAACCGGATTGTCGAACCCATGGGGACTGGACCCATTCCACTAACTATCCATTTCTAGTGTGATCTTAAATACCTCAAGTGTTGGTTATAGACATTTTCGATCGATATTAATTAAGTCTAAGTTTGGGTCAACGAAGTATTCTGAAATTACTCTAGGAGCAACATAGAGTTAAAACCAATTAATCATGCGATACTACGATTTGTAATGGGTTAAGCATGGAACTATCAATTGTTATTTCACATAATTAGAATTGCATCTTTATGGTCTTTCGAGCCTCTAAACACGACAATCTAGCCTCACTGCATCATTGTGAGCGAGGAGTTTAATTTCTAGTCGCGGGCAATCAATTATGTTGTGGTTTACGGGGAAACGATTAGGGACTTTCGTGCGTCTAACCATTTAACTCAACTTAGCCTCACAACTACTTCTTCGAGTGGTGATGTGACATCCCAAGTTGGTCTTTCATAACCCCCGTGTCTCAACCAAGCATGGTGTTAGGTATATTTCTTTCCTGACACAAAAATCTCTCCCGAGATACAAACGTGCTCCTCACATTCTCATGTCCTGACCTAGGTAATGTTTTCTCAAGCTATTACTCAAGCTAACAAATATGCTTTCATGGTGATCAATCATAAAAACAACCAATAATCCAGAATGCAAGACGAAAACAACAATCAATAACTTAATTCCAAAACAATTTCATAAAATCATAATCATAATTCATGGCTTCAACCCTAGAGGAAGGGTTCTTGCCATTCATGTTCGTAAAACTACAACTAACTACTACTAAACTAACATACTTACATGAATTTGGTAGATGAGAAGGGAATTTGACAAACCATAAATGAGTTTTCCCACTTCTCCCTTCACTCCTAGGTAGTTTTCCAGAATAAAATCGTGACCAAATGATTTTAGGAGCTAAGGGTTCAATTTATACTATGCTGAAAAATTGTAAAATTTGGCCTGTGGTGGAACAGCAACGTGTCACGGAGCTGAACGCCCTACTTGACCTCCGTGACACGTTGGTAACGCGTACCCTCACTGGAATGTGCCAAAAAATGCAACTTTTGGCCAAGTGTTTCCGCGTTGGCAGCGTGCCACGGCCCCTATCGCGCAGGGTGCCAGTTATTGCATGTTTTCTTGTTGACTTTCACGTTTTGCTCTTTATTCCATTCCTCCACTTCACCAAATCATGAATTAGTTCCTCAAATGCATTATTAACCTTCAAAAACAAGGACTAATCATGTTGGTTAGTATATATTCACATTTACATAAAATCACATGAAAATGTATAAAATAACTTAGATAAACAAGACTAAATTAAGGTATAAAGCATCACTCGGGCATGCTATTTTTGCCCATGATCACCTACCCCACACTTAAAGTCTTGTTCGTCCTCGAACAACCTATTACATCTCATGCATATGGAGACTCATCCATAACTCATTTAGCAAGAATATTCAAGCTACGACTACAATGATTACGTAAGATAACAAGCTAAAGATAGAGCATGCACGATTTGATCATTGAAATGAAGTACAACTATGTTAAGACTTCTTAACCTCAAGAATCGACTCTCAATCTTAGCAAACTCATGCAAATCAACTGATTGAGAAATCCCACATGAATTATATCCTTCATTCAACATGTGCCCCTCACGGAAAGAGAGTTACCCAATCACACGCAAAAATAACTTTTAAATCACAACATGTGTGGGTACATGAATAGAATTGCGCTCACTCTCACAAAGAATTCACATGCATCATGTAATGACCCATAAGCTTGCCCTTAGTGTTTTATTCCACTAATTTAAGGATGTGTGAATGTAAGATCAAGTAGGACTTAATGGATTGTAATGTAAGCTAAGGGATAGGCAGGTACTATTCTGGCCAATAATAGTGACTAACTTTCCCAAGCGCTTTTAATACATCACGCCCTCTACGAACTCCCCTTCCCTTACTTTACCTTTTTCCTCTTATGTTCCCCCTTTCTTTAGGCACTTTTAGCTTATTAGTAAGGAGCTCTATAAATAATTTTACATTAATTTGTTTTCTTACTCCTTACTAATAATCAACCATTTTCACACAAGTGCACCTTTGTCCTTTTCTCACTTCTACAACTTGCTACTTTTCCTTTCTTTTCATTCTTCTCACTACTTTACTCCTTCAGATTTTTTTCCCACTCAAGCGCTTAGGAGTTTTGGATCAAATTCAAGGCTAATGAAAGAAAAAGGATTAAGCTTATGTTGCAGCTGTCAAAGAATAGGCTCAAGGCTCAATGAGGCTAACTAGGATTAATTTCTCAAGGTAGGTAAAATGAGGGATAACAATTTGGTTCATTCAAAGAAATGCCTATATTATTTCCTACAATTCATATCCTTCATTTCGTTTTATAAACACACCAGGAAAGTTCTAGACAATCCACAATAGCACAGAATACTCAAAAATCTTACACTCATGGCACATGCTCAATTCGAGACACATTCATCAGACTCTTACTCAGCTAATCACAAGAATTCAGAATTAAGCTTCAATCATATTGAGTCAAATTCAAGAGCCTAAGCGTCTCACACAAAGTTATACACCTGCATGCTTCACACCGAACATACTTGCATCTTACAATCACGTATAGCACATAACAAGAACATCAAGCACCAATTAGTTATGGTTTCAAAATCCCAAATCCTATCGACCAATTTTTCCTCAAGACGGTCGTCATCCATCCATCGTCGGAAACAGTCCCTAACTATGACTAAAGACACTATCTACAAACAAAGGAAATAAAAAAAAAATTATTCTTCGGTTCAAAGACCCCCCCGTCGGAAAAGAACTGAAAAGAAAAACCAACGGGTGATGAAGTCATGCTTAATTCACAAAATTTTTTCAAATTTCTCCCAAATTTCACACAAGCATCACATTCACCAAAAACTTGTTAAGCACAAAAATTTAGAAATTTTTTTCACCCCACACTTAAAGTCTTGCTATGTCCTCATAGCCTCAAAGTAACATTTAAAGGATGAGAAATACTCCCTGAGCCTCTATGCCAAACTAAAAGCATGCTTTCTTTTCAAGTTCCAGAGATGGTTGTTCGACCCCACACTTCTTCTATTCCATGCTCTTTAGCTTCCACCGTCTTGGTACTCAGACTTCCCTCCATCTGTGCTTAACTTTCAACCAAAAACACAAACAAAATGAAAATAACAAAAGCAACACAAAAATCAAAATTACGAATTGTACCTGAGGTACCCTTGGGTTGCCTCCCAAGCAGGCCTTATTTTACGTCGTGGAACGACGTGGACTGTCCTTTTCAAGACATCCTCATACCTGGGTTCTCTTTCGAGAACCATCTCCTTTTCTTTTGCTGTTTAGAGGAAACAGCCTCCACTCTGTTCCTCTCTCTCTCCAACTTCTTCTCAATTTGAAGTTATTCCATGAAGTTATGGAGTTCGGTGGCTCAGCCTTCAACCACTTTTTTGCCTCTCCCAATAGTAAAAACGGGAAGAGGGTCAATCGGACATAATCTGTGGACACACCGGTGGGGACAAACATGTCACTAATCTCTAAAAAGCTCTGTAGGTGCAGCTGCGGGTCCTCATGTGCCATCCCAGTGAATTGACCACTAGAATGTAACAGCTGCACCATGTCTGTTTAAGCTCAAAGTGCCCTCCAGGCTCCGGTTTACAGATGCTAGAGGTCAGATTCGTCGCTAGTGGGATTGCCACTTCGCGAACTGGTCTTGCTGCCATTGCTTTTGATGACAATTATACTTGTCCCGCAGGTGGTTGTTGTTGTACCTTTTGTTGAAGTCTCTTCAGCTTTTTCTCTAGAGTTACTCTCCTTCGCAAATGGATTTGACGTTCAGGTTCAAGAAACGGTTCCACAAGCTCTCTATTTCTAGCCAGCTCGGCAGGACAACCTGTCACCTGCAAATAAATAGACTAAGACCAAGTTTTTCAACACTTTAGGAAATTCAAAAATCACACAAAAATAGATAAATTGTCAAAATCTCGCCTAGTCCCCGGCAACGGCGCCAAAAACTTGTTCGGTGCTTTTGTTGGGGTTATAAACCGACACGCAAGTGCACATGGTCAAACAAGTAGTAAGTGGCTTAAGTAAGCCAAGTATCGATCCACGGAGACTCTGGATAAGTGAAATTAACTTAAGTATGCTATATTTTTACTTCTAAGTATGCTGACAACTAAACAACCAAAAAGTGAATAATTTTGTTTTATAACTTTATACTAAAACTACTAACAATTATCTACTTTGAATTTGAACTATGGATATGAGCATGCCGAGGTTAAAGAACATGTAATGAACTGATTATCATCATAAATTGGTTAATCTTTTCTTCCAGTTGCTAGCCAAGAACATTAGCCAAGAGATTAAAACTCTCGTATTTAATCTCACTTAAGAATCATAAACCATCCGTCTACATTTCTGTGATCAAATGCAATTCATGACCTAGCAATACAATTTCGGTTCCTAAATTGACTAATACGGCTTTCAAGTATATTTCTATCAGGAAAGCACATCAAAACTCAATTTTCCCAAATCAAGTAAAGAACAATATCCTATTAATTCATAACTTTCCAATTTCGTGCTCTCTCGAGTGAAATCGGACTTTTTAGATATACATTAATGTCGGCCACACACCAATGCAGTAGAAACAAGAATTAATAGAACAACATGAAAGAAAAAGATGAAAAACCATATAATTCAATAATCAAAATTCATCACAAGTGTTCATAACCTCAGCAAGGAAGGGAACTAGCCACTCATTTATGGATTAATCATCCTAAAACAAGTGTTAATCATACAAACAATTGAGTTAAAGAAGAAAGAAAGAGAGAAAAAACCCTGAACTTTTCGTCCCTCAACTGCCTGTAACCCACGTCCTTGCTCCACCAAGTCTGAATTATGAAAAATACATTTAAGTGTTCTATTTATACTAGTGGAAATTTTTCCCGGAATAACGAGCAACGTGTCACGGAGTGCATCGTGGAGCACTGCCTCCGTGACACGGCGTGGACGCGGACCCTCACTGGAAATTTGGGGTCCGGGAATAAAGCACCAACGTGGCACGGCATGCAACGCGGAGGCTTGCCACCATGCCACGGAGCTGTCGCGAGGCTCCACTGGAATTGATGCATTTTTCACCCTCCAGGCAGAATGCCTCCGCGATGGCAGCGTGACACGGCTCCATCGCGGAGCCCCTTTAATTGGTGCAGTCCAATGCTTTTTCCCTTGCTCGCATCCAAGTCCAACTCCGATATTGTTCCTCAAAAAACTTGTTCGGTGCTTTTGTTGGGGTTATAAACCGACACGCAAGTGCACATGGTCAAACAAGTAGTAAGTGGCTTAAGTAAGCCAAGTATCGATCCACGGAGACTCTGGATAAGTGAAATTAGCTTAAGTATGCTATATTTTTACTTCTAAGTATGCTGACAACTAAACAACCAAAAAGTGAATAATTTTGTTTTATAACTTTATACTAAAACTACTAACAATTATCTACTTTGAATTTGAACTATGGATATGAGCATGCCGAGGTTAAAGAACATGTAATGAACTGATTATCATCATAAATTGGTTAATCTTTTCTTCCAGTTGCTAGCCAAGAACATTAGCCAAGAGATTAAAACTCTCGTATTTAATCTCACTTAAGAATCATAAACCATCCGTCTACATTTCTGTGATCAAATGCAATTCATGACCTAGCAATACAATTTCGGTTCCTAAATTGACTAATATTGCTTTCAAGTATATTTCTATCAGGAAAGCACATCAAAACTCAATTTTCCCAAATCAAGTAAAGAACAATATCCTATTAATTCACAACTTTCCAATTTCGTGCTCTCTCGAGTGAAATCGGACTTTTTAGATATATACATTAATGTTGGCCAAACACCAATGCAGTAGAAACAAGAATTAATAGAACAACATGGAAGAAAAAGATGAAAAACCATATAATTCAATAATCAAAATTCATCACAAGTGTTCATAACCTCAGCAAGGAAGGGAATTAGCCACTCATTTGTGGATTAATCATCCTAAAACAAGTGTTAATCATACAAACAATTGAGTTAACGAAGAAAGAAAGAGAGAAAAAACCCTGAACTTTTCGTCCCTCAACTGCCTGTAACCCACGTCCTTGCTCCACCAAGTCTGAATTATGAAAAATACATTTAAGTGTTCTATTTATACTAGTGGGAATTTTTCCCGGAATAACAAGCAACGTGTCACGGAGAGCATCGCGGAGCACTGCCTCCGTGACACGGCGTGGACGCGGACCCTCACTGGAAATTTGGGGTCCGGGAATAAAGCACCAACGTGGCACGACATGCAACGCGGAGGCTTGCCACCGTGCCACGGAGATGTCGCGAGGCTCCACTGGAATTGATGCATTTTTCACCCTCCAGGCAGAATGCCTCTGCGATGGCAGTGTGACACGGCTCCATCGCGGAGCCCCTTTAATTGGTGCAGTCCAATGCTTTTTCCCTTGCTCGCATCCAAGTCCAACTCCGATATTGTTCCAACATGCATTTTAGCTCTTCGAAATCACATTTTACCTACAAAACAATGATAATCATGTTGGTTAGTATAAATTCACATTTTATTACCAATTACATGAAAATGTATACACATTGCTAGATAAACAAGGAGAAAATGATACGTTTGAGTATCATTTGGGCATATAAATCTGCCCAAGATCACTTACCCCACACTTAAATCGTTGTTCGTCCTCGAACAACAAACACACAATTCATGCAATTTACATCCCAACCTTCGCCACTATGGTGCGACAATTTAAGCTACGGTCATACCGATCATTCAGTATTGCGAATCATCAAGAAAACATGCATGGTCTTATCAATGCAGTGACCTTCAATACATTAAGACTTCCTAGACTTTAAGAATCGACTCTCGATATCGGCAAACTCATGCAAATCAGCTAATCAAGATATCCGACACGAAAATCAATCTTTCATCAACCATGTGCCCTCACAACTCAAGAGAATCTTCCCCTTTTTGCTCATGAGACACACAAACATTCAAGTAGGGGCATGTAAAAATAATTTCACTCTCTCTCCCAAAATAATTCAAATGCATCATGTCATGACCCATAAGCTTGCCCTTAGTGTAGTACTCCACTAATATAAAGAAATGCAATGTAAGATCACGTAGGACTTTAATGAGTTGTAATGGAAGCTATGGAACTAGTATATATGGATTAGCCAATAATAGCCACTAGCATCCTTAAGCGCCTTTTCAACACATTCCCATCAACTCATGAACATTGTTTCTCTCTTTTCTCTTTTTTTTCATCATCCCATTCTTGATGATTTACTTTAGTATGGCCCATTTCATTCAGTACACTTGACACAATAACAAAGGTTATTCATGCACCTTCATTAGCATTTATTTATAACAAGTGCACCTTCAACCTTTTCTTTTCTTTCCTCACTCTGCTTTTCTTTTTCTTTTCACCATTCTCACTCTTTGACACTTTGGGAAAATTATTTTCTCTTCTTAAGCGCTTAAGAGTTTTGTATAGACTTTACGGCTAATGAAAAGAAAGAATCAAGCTCAGTTTATACTTTTTGGACAAAAGAAAGAAATAATAGGCTAAAGACTCAACGGGCTGACTAGGGTATACAATCACATAAAAGGGGAGTATGACAAGAAAAAAAAATAGAAACTCTCGGTTAAAATAAAGAAATGCCTACATCCTTTCCAACACTACACCTCCTTCATTTCGTTTTGTACACACACCAGGCAAGTTCTAGACACTTCACAATAGCATGGAATAACAATACCTCAGTTCACACTTTATGCACATGCTCGATTCAAGATGCATTCACAGACTCTTCAATCAGCTAATTACATGAATTCAAAATTAAGCCTCAATCACACAAAATCGAACTCTACAGCCTAGGTATCTCAACATATTTACAAAATTGCATGCTTTCATATGAATCACTTTTGCATTTTGAATATCAGGTACAACACGCAACCAACATTTCACAACCATATAGTAACTACAGGTTCCGTGATGCAATCCACCAAAGAAAAAAACTGAAAATAAATTAAAATCACTACTCCTACCGACTACATTTCCCTTAAGACGGTCGTCATCCATCCATCATAGGGAACAGTCACTAACTATGACGTCGGTTCAATGGGACCATTCTCGGTAAAAGAACCGAAAACAAACGCCGAGAAACCCAAAAAAATAAAAATTGAAAATTTTTGCAAAACATCAATCGTTTCAATGGAAAAATTATTTACAAAATATTTTAAATATGAACAAAATATTTTTGCAAAATTTTAAAAATATTGATCATTTCGATAAGCAAAAAAAAAAAAAAATTTACAAAAATTTTTCAGACTCAGCTGGCAACATCAACATTCCACAACACACATCAACTTCACAAATATGTACAAATACAGAACAATTTGCAAATTCACAAACACAGGGAAACATACACACAAAATACAGAGGAAATCATACAAGCAAACCAGCCCAGCCCAGCACCTAACTACTCCCCACCCCACACTTAAACCGAACACTGTCCCCAGTGTTCACAAAAATTAAAAATCACAAAATTGGGTGGTGGAACTCCCTGATCAGTCAAAGTGTTCCACTTCTTCATCAGGTGCTGCTGCCTCATCTCCCATGTCCGAGTCGCCTCCGTCGTCGTCATCGGACTCCACATCGGAGTCCTCCCGACGTGTCTCCTCGTCCGTGGAGACATCATTGTCTGTGGGCTCTACAAAGGCTGGCCCCACTCGGCATAGAGCCCTGGCGTTTTCGCCAAATGGGTAATCTAGCTCGAGCTGCCATAGCTCCTCCTCCGTGGCTGGTCTCCCACTGATCCTGAGCTGGAGCATTTGCATCCTAAACATCCGCGCCATGTACTGGTCATCACGAGCATGTCGCTCGCCAAGTGTCAGCACTGGCCCGTGGGTGGTGTTGGGAGCCTTAGTTTTGGTCACGTCCAAGGCTCGCCGCTCCAACCGCGGGATGTAATCCAAAGCCTCCTCCTCGACGTCGAGGCCTCTGAGAAAGGTGGTGAGTATTCCACCGAAACCATAGCTGTGGCCATGGTGTAATCGGGCTCTCTTCATGGCGGATATGATGACCGCCCCAACATTAATCTCCAGCCCTTTCATCAGGGCATACACCAGGCAAACACGGTCCCGGGTCACATCAGTCATGTGTACCCCCGAGATTAGGCACGAGCAGACTATCTTCAGCCAGATTCGGGCCTCCCTGTTCATTTGAGAATATGGCAGAGTCTGGTGGTAGCCCCTTTCTTTGTGTCTGCTCCATCTAGCTGTGGATCTAGCCCCACACAGTGTGCGTCTGATGTCGGCATACAGTGGGGTAATGTTCAGCTGGCGGAGAACGTGGGCGTCTGTGTCCCGCGCTCCGATGATGGCATTTAGCTGTTGGGGTTCCAGAGTGACTATCTGCCCTCTGATCTTGATGGTGTGGCTTCTGATTGCCAGATTCCAATTTTCATAGAACTCCCGGACCAGGTGCAGGTTGCATTCTTTGGGCTCCTGAAATATGAAACTTAGCCCAGCAGCCTCGATCCGTTGAACTATTCTGGGGAACTCCTGTGCTAATGGTTCCCGGGCTATATGCTCCTCGGGGAAGTATTTGTTTTCCTTGTGCTTGGCATACCACTTCTTCCCCTCATCAGTTACCCACCTCGTTCCGTATTGGCGACGCTGGCCGCGTGGAACTGCTGGTGCAGCTGGGACTGCTGTGCCCAGTCTAAGTCGCTTTCTTCCGGTGCCTGAAGTTGATGCACCCTTACCTTTATGTTGCCTGCTTGCCATTTTGTCTGTCAACACAAGTCAACGATTGCAATGTTAAGCTAAATAGATATTAACTTCGGCTAAGGTCGGGTTACACTAAGTTTACCCCACACTTAGTCCTTAGCTACAGTGATAACAATTCGGCAAGAATAACTTTATTTACACCAAAATACCAGCTATACAATTCATGCTTAGTGCGTTCAACAAGAAAAATTTGATGGTATAACTTTTGCGTACTACTCAGACTTCGTACAGCTAATCCCAATCACTACCATCGCTAGCAATTCAACCATCACACTTAGCAAAGAAAAACAATGAAACAAAAACAACAACAAAAATTCTATACACATGAACCTATACAACCAACCCAATTTGAACAAATTTCAACATTTTCCCAAAACCCGAGAATTCATCGTCTATTAACATTCAAACAATTTGTACAACGATTCAACCCATTCAATACGCACACCCCGGCATACAATTCACAATTTCAACACATTACCAACTTCAAATTCAACAACAAAGCCCTAGAATTGAGGTATTCCATCAAATTCGAATAATTCATGCAATCGACAAGTTCAAACGCTCATTACAACATTCCGAACATTTATCAATCAACAAATACTCGAATTCATGCTAAATTTCGACTTAGGGTGATTTAGTTCACCTCCCATGCTTAATTTCGAATAAAATCGACAAAAACTTGAGAGAGAATCGGAAAACATACCTTGTAGTTGAAGAACCGAAGAAAACTTGGTAATTTGTTGCCTTAAGCCGTGGCACGTTGGTGGGGAAGGGATTTTAGGATGTATGGTCGCGGAGGAAAATGAGAATGAGGGAAAAAAGGGAAAAAATCGGGGTTTAAAAGGTAGAAAGAACGCGGGTCACCCGGCAACCCGGTGTGACCCGTCACAATTAACACGGCAACGTGTCACGGAGTGCATTGCGGTGCACTGCCTCCGTGACATGGAGCCATCGCGATAGCTTACTGGAAATTTTAAAATTTCCAGGTTATGCCTCAACGTGTCACGGAGGGTAACGCGGAGGTCCTCCTCCGTGACACGAAGCTATCGCCCCAGCTCACTATCTTCAACATTTTATTAATTTTTTCATACCTCGCCTTTTCCTTCACGATTCCGTGCACATTTTTCTCCGTTTGACCTGAGAATCATCTCACTAAACAAAATTGGTTAGAATAATAGGTTTCACCTAACTAAAATAAAAAATACTAACTAAAATGAAAGATTTTGTAATAAATCGAGAAAAAGAAAAGTAAAATCTATTTACACTTTACAAACTGAAAGAATTTTTTTTTTCACGGGTTGCCTCCCGTGCAGCGCCTGGTTTACCGTCGCGGCTCGACGTCCTTTACGCTCAATTGTCCGCTAGGGTGATGGACGATTTCTTACGATCACTATCCTCCCCCCAGTAGTGCTTACACCTATCCGGTGGTCTTCCCATCAACTCTCGGGAATCATTCATCTGCTTAGCATTACCATGATCAATTATATTGATCACCGAGAGTTCTTCATGCACCATCGGGAGCTTGGGTGCTTTATACACATCGAACACCTCTACTTTGTCATGTGCTCGCATAGTAAGTTGACCCGCAGCTACGTCAATTAATGCTTTCCCGGTTGCCAAGAAGGGTCGTCCCAAAATAAATGGGACTTCCGCGTCTGGTTCAAAATCCAGAACAATAAAATCTACCGGAAAAATTAGGGAGCCTACTTGCACAAGCACATCCTCAACAATGCCATCCGGCCTAGCTAAGGATCGGTCTGCTAACTGCAAGATTACGGTTGTAGGTCTAGGACTCCCTAGACCCAACTTTCTGAATACTGAAGATGGCATCAGATTTATGCTCGCTCCCAGGTCACACAATCCACGAGCTCGGATGCTCTGCCCAATAGTAAGCTGGATAGTAAAACTTCCAGGGTCTTTTAGCTTCGTGGGCAGTCTGTTTTGGATCCGTGAAGTGCACTCCTCCGTCAAAGCCACCGTGGCATACTCAGTCAAACGACTTTTGTTGGCCACGATGTCTTTAATGTATTTGGCATATTTAGGCACTCCCTGCAAGACATCAACAAGAGGTAAGTTAACATGTACCTGTTTAAGCACCTCCATGAATTTCTTGAAACACGCCTCCTCCTTGTGTTTCTTAAGTCGTTGAGGGAATGGGGGTGGAGGTCTTTCTGATTCATCTTCTTTGGTTTTCCCCCTTTCCGACTTTTGCTCCCCCTCAACTTCTGCTGCTCCCGAATTTTGAGGTGATCTTTCTGGTTCCACCTCCTTCAGCTGCAAACCACTCCTTGTGGTCACTGCATTTACCTTCTTCGGATTCGGATCCGTGTCGCTCGGCAGTCCTCCTCTGGGCCTAGTATTTTGGGCACTAGCAAATTGCCCAAATTGATACTCAAGAGCCTTGGTCGCTAACTGGTTATTTTTCACTTCGGATGCCAATTTAACATAGTCAGCGTGCAATTGCGCTTGATTAGCGATCATGGTCTTGAACATCTCCTCAATGCTGGGTGATGGTGGTGGAGGAGGGGCATTGTTATTTCTGAATTGAGATTTGTAATTCTGTTGCCCTCCTTGATTCCTTTGCATACCCTGACCCGCACTTTGGCCTTGATGGTTGTTGCTACCCCATGAAAAATTTGGATGGTTCCTCCAATTTGAATTGTAGTTACTCCCATACTGCTGATGATTTCTTTGTGCATTCCCCACAAAGTTAACCGAATCAGGGTTGGCTCCACAGCACTCAGCTGAGTGCTCACTGCTTTCACACACTTCACACCACATTTGCTGGACTGCATTAACTGAAGCTGAAGGCTGGTTCAAAGTCATGTTGCTGAAGTGGTTGTTCAACTGATTCTGCAAGGCAGCTATCTGTGCAGCGATAATTGTAAATCCATCCACTTCAAGCACTCCTGCTGCTTTCCTTGCTCCACCTCGTGATGAATCAGCATTCCATTCTGGATTGCCCTGTGAAATCTGGTTTAGCAAAGTGTACAGCTCCTCATAAGTCTTTTCCAGCGCTTGCCCTCCAGCTGCTGAATCTAGCAAAATTTTGGTATGGGGTTCCAAACCCTCAATAAATGTGTGCACCAACACGTCATTGGACTGATGATGATGAGGACAGTCCCGCAACATGGATTTAAATCTTTCCCAGGCTTGATATAAATTTTCTCCCTCCCTCTGTTTGAAACTTAGAATTTGACTTCTAAGCCTTGCTGTTTTGCCAGAGGGAAAAAACCTTATCAAGAACTTCCGTGCAAGATCATCCCATGTTGAAATAGAATTTGGTGGCTCAGCTTTCAACCACCTCTTGGCTTCTCCGAGTAATGAGAACGGAAATAATGTAAGCCGAACATAATCAGGTGACACTCCAGCGGGTATATAAGTGTCACTTATCTCCAAAAAGTTTTGGAGATGCTGTTGTGGGTCTTCATGAGGGAGACCGGTAAATTGCCCGCTTGTGTGCAACAATTGCACCATATTTTGCTTGAGTTCAAATCTCCCTCCAGGCTATGGTTTACGGATACTGGATGTAACATTGTTGGCATGTGGGATTGCCACCTCGCGAACCGGACATGCTGCTGCTTCTTCGGGCACTAACACTGCCCACACAACCGGTGGATTTTGTTGCTCCATAATAGTCTGTCTGAGCAACTGCAGCTTCCTTTGTAGAGCTTCTCTTCGTTTACTATGAAATATACGTTCAGACTCTATATAAGATTCCACCAGCTCTTTGTCTCTTGCCAGTGTTCACAGCAATCAAGTCTGTAAAATACAGGCTAAGACCAAGTTGTCAACACTTAAGAAAAGAAAATAAAAATACAGTAAATTTACACTTAACACAATTTCACCAATTGCCAAGTGTCCCCGGCAACGGCGCCAAAAACTTGACGTGCCCGCAAGTGTACGGGTCGTGCAAGTAATATAGTGGCTCTTTTCAAGAACCGAATTGTCGAACCCACGGGGACTGGACCCATTCCTCTAACTATCCATTTCTAGTGTGATCTTAAATACCTCAAGTGTTGGTTATAGAAATTTTCGATCTAGATTAATTAAGTCTAAGTTTGGGTCAACGAAGTATTCTGAAATTACTCTAGGAGCAACATAGAGTTAAAACCAATTAATCATGCGATACTACGATTTGCAATGGGTTAAGCATGGAACTATCAATTGTTATTTCACATAATTAGAATTGCATCTTTATGGTCTTTCGAGCCTCTAAACACGACAATCTAGCCTCACTGCATCATTGTGAGCGAGGAGTTTAATTTCTAGTCGCGGGCAATCAATTATGTTGTGGTTTACGGGGAAACGATTAGGGACTTTCGTGCGTCTAACCATTTAACTCAACTTAGCCTCACACCTACTTCTTCGAGTGGTGATGTGACATCCCAAGTTGGTCTTTCATAACCCCCGTGTCTCAACCAAGCATGGTGTTAGGTATATTTCTTTCCTGACACAAAAATCTCTCCCAAGATACAAACGTGCTACTCACATTCTCATGTCCCGACCTAGGTAATGTTTTCTCAAGCTATTACTCAAGCTAACAAATATGCTTTCATGGTGATCAATCATAAAAACAACCAACAATCCAGAATGCAAGACAAAAACAACAATCAATAACTTAATTCCAAAACAATTTCATAAAATCATAATCATAATTCATGGCTTCAACCCTAGAGGAAGGGTTGTTGCCATTCATGTTCGTAAAACTACAACTAACTACTACTAAACTAACATACTTACATGAATTTGGTAGATGAGAAGGGAATTTGACAAACCATAGATGAGTTCTACCACTTCTCCCTTCACTCCTAGGTAGTTTTCCAGAATAAAATCGTGACCAAATGATTTTAGGAGCTAAGGGTTCAATTTATACTATGCTGAAAAATTGCAAAATTTGGCCTGTGGTGGAATAGCAACGTGTCACGGAGCTGAAAGCCCTACTTGACCTCCGTGACACGTTGGTAACGCGTACCCTCACTGGAATGTTCCAAAAAATGCAACTTTTGGCCAAGTGTTGCCGCGTTGGCAGCGTGCCACGGCCCCTATCGCGCAGGGTGCCAGTTATTGCATGTTTTCTTGTTGACTTTCATGTTTCGCTCTTGATTCCATTCCTCCACTTCACCAAATCATGAATTAGTTCCTCAAATGCATTATTAACCTTCAAAAACAAGGACTAATCATGTTGGTTAGTATATATTCACATTTACATAAAATCACATGAAAATGTATAAAATAACTTAGATAAACAAGACTAAATTAAGGTATAAAGCATCACTCGGGCATGCTATTTTTGCCCACGATCAGGAAGCACATTGAGAGTCTTATCGGACCGGATTCTATAACTGGGTTCTAAGACTGGTCAGAGCTGCTTATCTGGAATCATCATAACCGTCTAAAGAACAAACTGTAATATGAAGCTGGGGTCCTAAGGCCAGTCAGAGTTGCTTATTTGAAAGTGTCATGAATGCCTAAAGAATCACTAAAATATGACACTGAGTCTCATACTGATATCTGGAGGTATCACAGACACCTCAAGGATTAACTATAACCAAACTGATCAGCTGACATTTTCTGGACAACACTGAGGTTGTTAAAAATCTGACTATGACTAGACTGATATGATTCTGACTAAGATTTTAACATAATTTAAATACATGTGCTTTCCAAAACTGATGGAACCACGCTATAGTGAAAACTAGTTCAACCTACAAGTTTTTAATTTCTACTGAGCTGTGACTAGAGCTGAATTATGCTACTAGCTACAATCTTTCACAATTTTTAGAAATAGGGAATAAATAAGAAATCTAAAATCATGAGAAATATTCCCTTTGAATCCACAAAGAAATCTTTCTGAAAACTTTTCACATTTCGAACGACAGATCTATAACTAATAGAGAAGAAATTAGACTAGGTTTTTAGAGACACAAGGGAAGAACTATTCCCTTGTTGAATTTTCACATACCTGATGAAGAAATCTGAAGAAATCCCTTGAGAATCTGAGGAGAAGTGTATTACCCTAGTTCTTGCTCTGAGAGCTCCTGAGAGAATTTTACATTTGTTTGCTGAAGGTCTGAGTGGGGAATGAGGGAGAAGAATCGTTCAATCCCCTATTATCTATGAAATAATTCTAAACACGACATAGTTTAGGGACTAAATTGGTGGGAAATTACAAACATAACCTTGAAAATAAAATATGAAAACTGTCCAACAGGGTCCCAATGGGTCGTTGTGTCCAGTAGTTAGGTTCACTGGAAGGATTTCTGAAAATTTCTAAGTTGACATGACGGGTGATGACAACGACTCGTTGTGGGAAATAATGGGTTGTTGTTTCCACTCATCGTCACTGGAAGGGGATTTCAGGGTTTTTACCCAACGACTCTCACAATGGGTCGTTGTTTTTGATAATGACTCATTGGTTGAGTCGTGGGGTCCTGGAAAGGATTTCTGAGCTGGGAAAACCACGAATGATAGGATGACTCATTGTTTCTCACAACAGGTTGTTCCTTGTCTTGCGGTTCCGAGAGACCAAGCCCTGCTGACCACGACTAGTTGTCTCAGTTGTTTTGAGGCATTTTATTTCTTGTTTTTTCTTGCAATGCCTGAGTCTAGTCTAGGAAAGTTTCGGGATGTTACAATATCTCCCCTTTGGGATCATACATCCTCGAATGAAGACTAAAACTACTGGACAACTAGGAAAAGAGCTAAAATCCTAGACTGAGACTATGAGCAGGTTTCTGAAGGAGTAACTGACTCCGAGCTGACTTAACCATATTAACATAGCTGATGCAACTAGAATGCACATAGAAAATTTAAATAGAGTTGAAGAGTATGGAACTGAATAGAGTACTAAGGAGGAATTTAGTACCTGATGCCGAAATTGAAATGGAAGGGAATAGCTGAGGGTATCTGGCCATCATGTCTGCTTCTACTTCCCATGTGGCTCCCTCAACTAGCTGGTTCCTACACAAAACTTTCACTGAAGTGACTTCCTTGTTTCTCAACTTACGAACCTGTCGGTCAAGGATTTGAACTAGGACCTCTTCGTAAGACAGAGTATCTTTTACTCCCACATTGTCTAGTGGCACAACCGAGGCTGGACCACCGATGCACTTCTTCAATACCAATACATGGAAGACAGGGGCATCGATGCTAACTCTGGAGGTAGTTATAGTTCATGTCACACTGCTAATTTGCTTCAGAATTTTGTAGGGTCCCACATATCTCGGACTGAGTTTTTCTTTCTTTCCAAATCTCATCACCCCTTTCATGAGTGAAATTTTTAGATAAACCCAGTCATCTACTGTAAACTCTAATTCTCTTCTCCTCAAATCTGCATAAGATTTTTGATGGCTCTGGGATGTTTTCAATCTTTCTCGGATGAGCTGTACTGTCAGTATAACTTCATGAACTGAGTCTGGCCTGATTAGAGTAGCTTCACCAACCTCAAACCACCCGATAGGAGATCTACACCTCCTAACATACAATGCCTCAAACAGGGCCATCTGTATACTGGAGTGATAGCTGTTGTTGTATGAAAACTTGATGACAGATGTAAGTGATCATCCCAACTGCCCTTGAAATCGATCACATACGCTCTTAGAATATCTTATAAAGTCTGTATATTCCACTCAGCATGTCCATCTGTCTGCGAGTGAACAGCTGTGCTGAGCTTGACTTGGGTACTGAGTCCCTTTTGAAAACACTTGCAGAAGTGAGAAGTAAAATGGATACCTCTATCTTAGATAATGGAAAAGGGCACCCCATGAAGTCTGACTAACTCCTTGATATAAATCCTAGCATAGTCCTCTGCTGATTCTATAGTTTTAACTGGGAGGAAGTGTGCTGACTTAGTCATCTGGTCTGCTATCACCCAGATTGAATCATGCTGCCGACGAGTCTGAGGTAGACCTGTAATAAAATCCATATTTACTTCTTCTCACTTCCATGTGGGTATGATGATATCCTGAGTCATACCTCTCGGTCTTTGGTGTTCTACTTTGACCTACTGCAGTTTGGACACTTAGCTACAAATCTGCAATGTCTCTCTTCATGCCGTTCCACCAGTAAATATCTCATAAATCATGGCACATCTAGTAGCACCTGGGTGGATGAAATATCTCAAACTGTGTGCTTCAGCTAGTATCTTCTGTCTTAACTCACCCACTTCGGTACGAACAATCTATCCTGGTAACGGAGTATACCATCTCCCCCTTGGGAGAAAGCCTCCACTTCTTTTCTGAGAACCACCTCCTTCAGTTTAAGAAGTATGGGATCTTCATACTTCCTTGAATTAACTTCAACTACCAATAAGGAATCCGATCCACTCTACACCACTACTCCACCTTCAGCTGTACCAACCAACTGTACTCCCAACCAAGCTAACCTGTGGATATACTTTGCAAGTTCCTTTTTGCCCTCTTCAACATGAGCCACGCTCCCGATAGACACTCTGCTTAGGGAATCAGCCACCACATTAGCTTTGCTCATGTGATACAGCACGCTCATGTCATAGCCCTTAAGTAGCTCCAACCATCTTCTCTGACGAAGATTAAGATCTTTCTGGATGAACACATACTGAAGGCTCTTATGATTGGTGAATACATCCATGTGAGCCCTATAAAAGTAGTGCCTCCATATTTTCAATGAAAACACCACTGTTGCTAACTCCAGGTCATGAGTCGGATAGTTCTTCTCATGAACCTGGAGTTGTCTAGAGGCGTAAGCTATCACCTTACCCCGCTGCATCAGAACACAACTGAGTCCAACTCTGGAAGCATCACAATAAACTACAAACCCATCTGTTCCTTTTGATAAGGTCAAGACTGGAGCAGTAGTGAGACGAGTATTCAACTCCTGGAAACTCTTCTCACACGCATCTGACCACTGAAATTTCACCTTTTTTTGAGTCAACTTAGTCAGAGGAGATGCAATGGAGGAAAAACCTTCCACAAAACGTCTGTAATAACTGGCTAGGCCAATGAAACTTCTGATTTCGGTTGGGGAGGTAGGTCTGGGCTAGTATTTCATCGCTGCTATCTTTTGAGGATCAACCTGAATACCCTCACCCGAGACCACGTGACCAAGGAAAGTCATGGACTTCAACCATAATTCGCATTTGCTGAACTTGGTGAACAACTAACACTCTCTAAGTGTTTGAAGCACTATCCTCAGGTGATTAGCATGCTCTTCCTCATTTTTGGAGTATACCAGAATGTCGCCGATAAATACAATAACGAACATATCTAGATACTTCTTGAAGACTCTGTTCATCATGTCCATGAAAGCTATGGGGGAATTAGTCAATCTGAGGGGCATAACCACGAATTCATAGTGACCATACTGAGTTCTGAAAGCTGTTTTCGGTATATCATACTCTCTATCTCTTAACTGATGATACCCTGACCTGAGATCTATCATAGAGAAACAACTAGCTCCCTGAAGTTGATCGAACAAGTCATTAATCCTGGGTAGGATATACCGGTTCTTGACTGTGACCTTGTTCAGCTGACGGTAATCGATGCACATTCTGAGGGTATAGTCTTTCTTTCGCATGAATAGGACTAGAGCACCCCAGGGAGAGATGCTGAGTCTGATAAAACCTTTATTAAGAAGGTCTTTTAGCTGCTCCTTCAACTCCTTAAGCTCAACTGGAGTCATTCTATAAGGAGGGATGGAGATGGACTGAGTTTCTGGGAGAAGGTCTATACCGAAGTTTATTTCCCGCTCAGGAGGAACTCCGGAAAGATCCTCGGGAAACACATCAAGGAACTCAATGACAACTAAAACTAACTGTATATTTTGGGTCTCCGAGATGGAATCCTTGACCCAAATAGATGATAAATACACCCTTTGGAAATAAGCTTTCTAGCCGTAAGGTAGGAAATAAATCGACCCTTAGGCGCTGAACTACTACCCATCCACTCTAATGCTAGCTCATTAGGGAACTACAACATAACGACCTTAGTTCTGCAGTCGCCTGAGGCATAAACAAAGTGTAACCAATCCACCAAGAATGAGGTCAAAGTCAACCATGTATAACTCTACCAGATCAACTGGAATGACCTTATTCAAGATTGAGATTGGGCAGGTTCTATACACCCGGCTGGCTCTAACTGACTCTCCAACTGGGGTAGAGACTGAGAATGGTTCTGAGAGGACCTTTGGACTGATATTTAACTGGATTACTACATAGGGAGTCATGAATGAAAGGGTGGCTCCTGGATCTAGTAGGGCATACATGTCTAGATAAAAAGGACGTAACATACCCGTGACTACGTCAGGTGAGCTCTCCTGATCCTGACGAGAGAACAAAGTGTAAAAATGATTTTGGAACTGGCTGCCATTCATACCTAAAGCATTGGCCTGTTGAGTTGGTCAGCCTGCTGGAGCTGCAGAATCGGTGGATTTTGATCTCCCCCGTCCTCTTGACGGGCATTCTCTGAGCCGATGATCAAGCTGTACACAACCAAAACAACCCTCTCGACCCTGAAGGCATTCTCCTGGATGGTTCTTGCCACACTTAGGGAAAGTTGGGTAGCTGCACCGGTTGCTGGTGCTATGACTCTGAAATTTTGAACCAGATGCTCCACCCCTTCGATCCTTGTGGGACCGGAAAGTAGGTGCTAGAGTCCTCTGTTATTGCTGCTGCTGTGGGTAGATACTACCACCAGATCTTTAGTGTCCATAATCTGACAGGCCAGTTCTTTCCCATTTGTTCTACCGCTCCAAGTCTTTTAATTTTTCTGCCTCAATTTGCTGAGCATGAACTATGAGGCTGGAGAGATCGATGTCCTTAACAAGCATCATAGTCCTGCATTACTTGAGGACCAAGTTCGACACTCCATTAACAAATTTTAGCATACGAGCCCTTGGCTCGGCTACCATCTCTGGAGCATATTTAGACAACCTAGTGAACTCTAGTGCATACTCTTCCACCATCTGATTTCCTTGTTTTAGATTCATGAATTCAGCCACTTTAGCCTCCCTGAGCTCCACAGGAAAGAATATATCTAGGAAGGTTGTACTGAACTCCTCCCATTCCACCAGTCCTACTCTCGCTAGACTCCTCTCCTTCACTGCTCGTACCAGATCTGGGCTACCCCTTTAAGCTAGTAGGAAGCTAAGTCGGCACTCTTTGAGGAACTGACACCATAATTCGAGTTATCTTTCTAATATCGTCCACGAACTCCTTTGGGTCCTCTCTCACCTTAGATTTGTGGAAAACTAGAAGGTTCATCCGAGTGAAGTCTCGAACTCGGGCAACTGCTGCAGCCCCATTGTTGTTGACCGGAACCACCTACTGGTTCACCTGATTAGTAACTGTCTGTGCGAGCAGCTGGATAGCCATCCTGAACTCTGCGGTGGACACTGAGTCGTCCTGAGGGGCTGCTGGAGCTGGTGGGGCAGGTCGGTGAGTGTTACCGGTCCTTATTCCATTACCACATCATGGAGGCATGATTTCACTAAAATGAAATAGAGCACGAGTTAGGAGAACGTTTCTAGAATTGAATTTCAATGCACGATAAAGAGTATGAACAAAAGGGAGTTTTCTAATAACATCTCGTAGCCTCCCCATCATAAGTGTGGCGTACTTCACACCTATGAGAAGGACTCTACTTGACGTGGATTTTGGACATCCTAGGATACTCTAAACCTAGGGCTCTGATACCAAGTTTGTCACGCCCCGAGTCTATACCCTAGACGAGATACGGTACTTGGAGTCACAAGTAACCCCGAGTCAACCCATGGTCTATCATAACACTGGCATTCTGAGTCAAAACATAGGGAAAGCTTTGAAATAATAAAATAAAACATTTTATGAGAAAGAACAAACTCATAAGTTTAATACAACTGGAAGCAAAACAGAAAATCTGAAAACTCTAGCGGTGTCTGAAAGCCATCTATCTGATGAGTTCCTGGACAAGCCCCCAGCTAACTCCAATTCTAATTGAAAGAAAATAAAACTGAAAGAAAATAATCCTCGTCCCCATAAAATGAGGACTCACCAATGATGCAACTGAGAACTCTTGAAGGCGATCTGCTAATGGGCTGAGACTGAGATTCTTAAGTTGTATCATAAAATGATACATCATAAAAGGTATGCGTCAGTACTTTGAATGTACTGAGTAAGTAGGAAAAACCATACACAAGGAATAAAATAACTGAACTAGAAAGACATGCAATGACCAATTGAAAATGCTGAAACTGAATAACTGTGATAAACTGAGATGGTCATGCACTAAATCTGAGATACTAATCTGAAATACTGTATTGAACTGATCTGAACTGACTAATCTTAGACTGAACTGAGCTGACTAGTGGGAGAGTCTATAACCTGTCATGCCCCAAAACTGGGCTAAGGCAACTGGCACTCGATTCATGATTGATCAAGAAGCCGGCTATATAGCATCTATAAATGTAACACTAAGGCTGACCAAGACACCTGGCACAATCAACCAACATAAATACTGGACCCATAATACCTTGACCATAATAAATATGCAACTTGGAAAGCCGACAAGGCTACAATAAAGCTAAACAGAGCAAAGAAAAACCAACACGACTACATAACCAACACAACTATACAAACTAGTCCACATCTGCCTCTACAGAGTAAACAAACTGAAATGCACAGAACAAGACCCCGGCCTACCCATGCTTTACACAAAACTCAAATAGTCAAAACTAGGACATGGCTCCTGGAAGAGAGAAGCATACCACTTTTCTGCTGAAATTTGGCTCCTACTGCGTCCAATGATCTGAGCCTCGGCCTATACCTGTAGCACAATTGCAGTAAAGGTTCCCAAGATGAAGGGACGGCATTATGAATAAAATGTACTAGTATGTAAGGCTGAAAACTGCAAACATGTAAGATAAAAATAATAACTGGTCCAAAAATAAGGAATAGTAACAACCCCGAATCTTGAAAGTAGAAACCTGACAATAACTCCTTATTGAAGTGTAAATGCAATCATCTAATGCACAACAAAGGCTATAACTGAAATGCCAGCGGCCAACCAATCATAAAATATATATACAATTCATTCATCCAGTGTACCATACCGGGGTAAAAATAATAAATCTTAAACAAAATCATAAAATGGAGCTGATATGGCTTATACTAGACCAACTTAATACATATAACATAGAAATGATGAATACTAAACATGTGGCCTGCATAGGCCTCCTTCATAATACATAACTGCAAGTGAGCACATATAACATGTAAAGCTAGAAAATAACACTTAAATGCATGTATTCAAAACTTGTATAAATCATAAGGAACTGTGGATGAACTAAGAGTTTCAACAAAGTTTATAGATGTATTCAAGGGACATTAGAGCTCAGAGACTCGCTAGCTTGTCGTTCGGCTTAAGGGAAAGGGATTATGAAATCTCCCCTTGGCCTGGCATATTTCATAAGGTACACATAAGATAAAGGATGACGATAACCAGGTAATCCTAATTCAATAATCTTATTTACCCTTAATAGCTTGCAACTTCTTTACTTATCATAAAATCATTTACACGTCATCATCTTGGATCTTTCACCAATTTCAGTTAGCAACGAACCTTTAAACACATTTAACATCACACACACACACACACACACACACACATATATATATATGTACATACACACACACACAAAAACACACATACACATATATATATATTTATAACAGACAGTAAGGACCAACTAACAATGCCCACGCTGAGGGGTCTCCAACTCGATGTACAACTACGACAACAATCAACACAATATCACACTTTAGATGTCCCACTTCGGTTAGGCATAATCTTTAACATTTAACCTCAATAAAACATGAAACTTCAAAGCTTGAATGAAGCTTAACATACTGTCTCAAAACATGTAAAAAGGTTTCTCTCTCATTCAATTCACAATGCACGAGTATTGCTTAAAAGAATGATAGACGGGGCGCCTTACGTACCTTTCTCCGATGAACTCTTTTTAAGCCGATTTCTATTTCAATGATCAGCCTTCAACCTCCTTAGTCCAGTGGTTTTATAAGCTAGAAACAAGCTTAATATGTAGAACGAAATGCAGCCCAAAATAACTAACCAAAGGCAGTCACAATAGCAAAACAACCACGGCAACATCAACAACATTTAGCCATTTTCTTAACCAATTTTCACTAACTTTTGAGGGAGAAACAAGAGGAAACTTTTACCTTAGTTCTGCTATAATTATTCCCCTCAATATGAATCATAATTCCAGCAAAAGAAATAGCCAAAAAGACTAAGAAAAATGAGCAAAACTCAGCTCACAAACAGTCCATCGGCAGCTCACTTAGCTGCCAATTTTCAGATTTTTGCTTTGCAATTTGAGAGGTTTAAAAGGGGTGAAACCCTTACCTTTCCTCTTGGTTTCAACACCTACTCAAAGATGGATATATAGGCAGTCCAAACAGATTTTGAAACGCATAAAAACTCCTTCAAAACCTGGCCAAAATGAGCTCCAAAACAGCCCCTAGCACACTTGGCAAAGTAATCTCAACTTATTTTGTGATTTGCTTGGACTTTGCTTGATGTTCCTCCTTGATTTTTCTTTGTCCTAGCTGCTGGAATTGAGAGAGAAATGAAATACTTATCAAGTTGGTCGATTTAAATTTAGATGATGATGTTTTCTACAAGTGAAAATCAGATTTTAAGTAAATAGGGCGGTGGAGGTTCTAGGGCGTCATGCCCGCGTTGCCGCTTAGGGTGCTTTGGCAAAATGCCCATAACCTCTTACTACTAACTCGGATTTACAAGAGGTTTGATGTTATGAAAGTTAGACTCAAAGACCTATAATTTGATAGGTTGTGGGGCTTCTAATTCATTATATATTAGGAGATGTGGTCATTTAAAGTTGACCCTTGCTTATGAACTTCACATACTCTGTGATTTTCCATTCGTACACATTTTCCTTGTCATCTATGACCAATATAAAACCCATACTTCCTTTAACCTAGCATAGAAACCATCAAATAATCACCAAAAATAATTTTTTGGGGTGTAATATTCTCTCTCCTCTTAGGAACATTCGTCCCCAAATGGAAATTAATTTCACTTAATATGCTTCAAAATAGATACTTAGTAACTTAGGTATCAAACACATACCTCAATATCACGTCGCCATCGTGAATAGGTGAGGATATTTCTTCTTTATTTCCTCCTCATCCTCCCAAGTCACTTCCTCGATGTTATTACTTCGCCATAATACTTTAACTGAGGCGACTTCTTTGGTCCGAAGTTTCCTGACTTGCTGGTAAAGTATAGAAATTGGGACCTCAGTGTAGGTCATCTCCTTAAAAATCCGAACATCATCCATTGTCATAACACGGGCTGGGTCTCCTATACACTTTCGCAACATTGATACATGAAATACTGGGTGGACTGCCACTAGCTCTGGTGGCAACTCTAACTCATAGGCCACTTTGCCTGTCCTGTAGATAAATCTGTAGGGCCCAACATATCTAGGGCTCAGCTTGCCCTTTCGGCCAAATCGCATGACACCTTTCATAGGCGACACTTTCAGGAAAACCCAATCATCAACAACAAACTCCAGCGCTCGACGACGTACATTCACATAAGACTTCGGCCTGCTCTGGGCCATCTGAAGTCGATCTCTAATAAGTTTCACCTTGTCAATAGCCTGCTGCACTAAGTATGTCCCCAATAACTCTGCCTCACTGAGTCAAACCCGCCGACTGGCGACCTGCACTTTTGCCCATATAAAGCTTCATATGGGGCCATTTGAGTACTTGCGTAGTAGCTGTTATTATAGGTGAACTAAATCAAGGAAACATGACCATCTCAGCTTCCGCCAAAATCTAGAACACAGACACATGGAATATCTTCAAGCGTCTGAATGGTGTGTTCAGCTTGTCCATCTTTCTGAGGATGAAATGCGGTACTGAGGCTTACCTGAGTGCCCAGGCCTTTCTGGAAAGACTTCTAGAAGTTTGTTGTGAACTGAGCACCTCCATCTGAAATAATGGACAAGGGGACACCATGTAGGGGAACTATCTCCCGTATATAAAGCCTAGCATAATCCTCTGCAGCATATGTAGCCCTAACTGGTAAGAAGTGAGCTGATTTAATCAATCTATCAACTATTACCCAGATAGTATCATGCTTCCTGCTCGTTCGAGGTAATCCTGTAATAAAATCCATATTAATCACCTCCATTTCCATGGTGGAATTTCTATATCCTGCATCAGACCTCCAGGCCTCTAGTGCTCAATCTTCACCTACTGGTAATTAGGACACTGAGTCACAAGACCTGTGATGTCCTTTTTCATGCCATTCTACCAACATAGTTGCCTCAGGTCACAATACATCTTCGTGGCACCTGGGTGTACTGAATACCGAGAGTAGTGAGCTTTATTCATAATCTGTTCTTGTAGCTCACCCACATTAGGCACACATAGATGACCTTGGTATTTAAGAACTCCATCGGGTCCATAATCAAATGGGATTTACTTCTACTGTGGTATATTGTCTCTCTGTAAGACTAAATCTGCATCATCATATTGCCATTGCTTAACTTTAGCTACCAAGGACAATTATGCTATGTTTTGGACAATAACACCCCCATCTTCGGCATCCAGTAATCGAATCTGTAAGTTAGCCAACTGCTGTAGAGTCTTCGTCATTTTAATCCTTTCAACCTGAATATGACTCAAATTACCCATAGACTTACGACTTAGCGCATCAGCTACAACATTTTCTTGGCCCGGATGATACAAAATGCTAACATCATAATCTTTAAGCAATTCTAACCACCTTCTTTGGTGTAAATTCAACTCCTTCTGCTGGAATAGGTACTGAAGGCTCTTATGATTCGTAAAAATATCAACATGTACCCCATACAAGTAGTGACGCTAGATCTTTAGCGTGAACATCACAACTGCCAATTCTAGATCATGGGTAGGGTAATTCTGCTCGTGCTTCCTCAGCTACCTTGAAGCATAGGCAATAACTTTATTGTGTTTCATCAAAACACAGACTAAGCCGATCTTGGAGGCATCACAATAAACTATATAACCCTCTGTACCTTCTAGAAGAGTCAAGACAGGTGCTGAGGTCAACCTATCTTTCAACTCCTGAAAACTATGCTCACACGCCTCTGACCACTGAAAGTTTGTTGCTTTATGAGTCAGCTTTGTCAGTGGCGTGAAGATAGTAGAAAAACCTTCTACAAATCTGTGATAGTAACCTACTAATCCCAGAAAACTATGAACCTCTGTAGGACTCAAGGGTCTGGGCAAACTCTTTGCTGCCTCTATCTTCTGACTATCCACTCTTATACCTTCAGTTGTAATTACATGACCAAGAAAAGCTATAGATGTCAGTCAAAACTCACATTTAGAAAATTTAACATATAACCTGTGCTCCTAAAGACTCTGTAATACTGCTCTCAAATGATCTGCATGCTCGGCCTCAGATCGTGAGTAAATCAGAATATCATCGATAAAGACGATCACAAATACATCAAGAAAAGGCCAATTACCCGATTCATTAGGTCCATAAAAGCTTCTGTGGAATTAGTAAGCCCAAATGACATCACCAAGAACTCATAATGGCCATATCTAGTTCTGAAGGCAGTCTTAGGGTATCAACTTCCCTAACCCATAACTGATGGTACCCACATCTCAAATAAATCTTTGAGAAGCATCTAGCACCCTGTAACTGATCAAACAGGTTATCACTCTTGGGAAGTGGGTACTTGTTCTTAATTGTAACCTTATTCAGCTGCCTATAGTCAATACACATTCTTAATGACTCATCTTTCTTTCACACAAAGAGCACTAGTGCACCCCAAGGTGATACACTAGGTCGAATGAATCCCTTCTCGAGCAGATCTCTCAACTGCTCCTTCAATTCCCTAAGCTCTACTAGAGCCATTCTATAAGGAGGGATCGATATAGGCTGAGTACCTGGAAGTAGATCAATAACAAAATCTATCTCCCTTTCAGGAGGAATTCCAGGCGAGTCCTCTGGAAAGACCTCAGGGAAATCATTTACAATAGGAATTGACTGGAGAGTCATAGGTTCACATTCCAAGTTTCTTACCTGAACCAAGTGAGAAATACAACCTTTGGATATCAACTTTTGAGCCTTAAGGTATGGAATAAACTTACCTTTAGGCATAGTGGCATTACCTTGCCATTCCTGGACTGGCTCGCTGGGAAAATAGAACCTGACAACCTTAGCGCTGCAATCAACATTAGCATAACATGCCACCAACCAATCCATAGCCATAATGACATCAAAATCAACCATTTCAAGGTCAACTAGATCAACTAAGGTTGATCTATTGAATACCAATACTACACTGTTCCGGTAAACTCGTCTAGCTAACAAAGATTCGTCAATTGGCATAGAAACAACAAATGGTATAGATAATAACTCAGGGAGTATATCAAACGGATTCGAAACTAATGGTGTAACATAAGAGAGTGCATAACCAGGATCAAGTAAGACATACACTGCACGAGAATAAATAATCAAAGTACTTGTAACAATATCAGGTGAGACCTCCTGCTCCTGTCGACTGCCCAAAGAATAAAATCGATTCTGGGTTGCCCCAGAACTAGAAGACTCTTTTCCTCTTCCTCTGCCACGTCCTGCTTCCAATTAAGGATTAGTTCTGGGAGGTCGAATGGAGGATGACGAAGCAACCTTGATCACGCCTAATCTGCCTCAACCCTATCTAAATAATCCCTCATATAGTGCCCTGGCTACGCACAATGATAACATACATTCTGCCACTGAAGACACTGACCTAAATGAGATTTCCCACACTGAGGACAAGGCGGAAATGGTGGTCGCTTCTGCCCCGCCCACTCCTGTCATCGAGAGCTAGATGGAGCTAGGCCTTGTTCTCTTATTTGTCCCTAAAACTAAGGTGGGGCACTCCCTACAGGCCTAACTGACTGCCTGGATGATTGAGCCCCTAGGTCACCTTGCGACCCTCTGTAAGGACCCACAGTCCTAGCTCTCTTTCATTGCTCCTACTGTCTCCGAGTATCCCATAATTGATGAACCAAATCCTTCTCCCTCAGGGTGAAAGCTTGAATTTGTGAAATGTCCATGTGTTCCTGATTAGATACCCCCAAACAATCTCTAGTTATATGAAGCCCCAACCCTAACACAAACCGATGAACTCTATCCTCCACCGTCGGAACCATGTGTGGAGCATACCTATCAAGAGAATTAAATCGAAGACAATACTCACGCACACTCATACTTCCCTGCTCTAGGTGCAAAATTTGCTCAACTCAAGCTTGTCGAAGCTCTCGTGGTAGATAATGGTGCATAAAGGCCTCGGAGAACTCTTTCCACTCAACTGGAGGTGCATCGTCTCCTCTAGAAGGAGCCTAAGCCTCATACCACAATATAGCCACATCACGTAGTCTGAAGGCCGCAACTCTACTTCCTCAGTCGCTGTAGCTCGCATCACCTTCAACACCATATAAGTCTGATCAATAAAGTCCTGAGGATCCTTGCTAGGGTCTGATCCGGTGAATATGGGAGGGCTCAAACTCAAGAACTCGCGGGCCTTGGAACTCTCAGTTTCTTGGCATCTATGTCCCTCTACGCCTCCAATCACTGCTCCTAACCTGCAACTATACGAGCCATCACTGAATAGCTCCCTCAAGACCCTGTCCTCTGGAACAAACGGATGTACCACAGGCGCGGGAGGGTCTGCCACTCTACTACCCTCAGGTACTGCTGTTGCGGGAGAAGCTGGAGGTCTATCTGCCATTGCTCTAACCGGTGCGAGAGGAACTGTAATACCTGGGGCAGGAGACTCACTCTGAGCCTCTGACCTGTCTCCCTGATCCACTGGAGGGCGACTAGTACCCTCCCCAATGGCTATGCTAATCAACCTCGTATTCATCTTCCTTGTCACAGGCATACTCTGAAACAATAACACGATTTAGATATCAAAGTACTTATGACCTCGACCTATAGCACGAACTATTAGTAAAATAAGTTAAACAATTCCTAAATATCTTGTAGCCTCCTGATTATAAGTATTGTGCACAACATACCCATAAGCAAGAATGTACTAGACACAGCTTTGTGGATTCCCTAGGATACGACTTCGCTCTGATACCAAGTTTGTCATACCCCAAAAATGGGGTAGGGCGCAACTGACACTCGATTCATGATTGATCGAGAAGCCGTCTATATAGCATCTACAAATGTAACACTAAGGATGACCAAGCCACCTTTCACAATAAACCAAGATAAATTTTTGACCCATAATTCCTTGATAATAATAAATATGTAACTTGGAAAGCCGATAAGGCTACAATAAAGTTAAATAGAGCAATGGAAAACTAAGACGGCTACACAACCAACACTACCATACAAACTAGTCCACATCAACCTCTACAGAGTAAACAAACTGAAATGCACGG
Organism: Datura wrightii; assembly: GCA_035772735.1. NCBI lineage: Eukaryota > Viridiplantae > Streptophyta > Magnoliopsida > Solanales > Solanaceae > Datura > Datura wrightii. The sequence continues at coordinate 59,860,450 of JASDFA010000016.1, read as the reverse complement.
GACAGGGCCCCGGCCTACCCATGCTGTACACAAAACTCAAATAGTCAAAACTAGGACATGAATCCTAGAAGAGAGGAGCATACCACTATTACGTTGAAATCTGGCTCCTACTGCGTCCGATGATCTGAGCCTCAGCCTGTACCTGCAGCACGATTGCGGGAAAGGGTCCCAAGATGAAGGGACATCAGTACGAATAAAATGTACTGGTATGTAAGGCTGGAACTGTAAACATGTAAGATAATAATAATAACTGGGCCAGAAATAAGGAATAGTAACAACCCAGAATCCTAAAATTTGAAACTTGACAATAACTCATTATTGAAGTGTAACTGCAATCATCTAATGCACAACAAAGACTATAACAGAAATGCCAGTGGCCAGTCGATCATAAAATATATATACAAAATTCGTTCAGCCTGTGTACCACACCGGAATAAAAATAATATATCTTAAACAAAATCATAAATGGAGCCGATATGGATTATATTGGACCAACTTAATACGTATAGCATAGAAATGATGAATACTAAACATGTGGCCTGCATAGGCCTCCTTCGTAATACATAACTGCAAGTGAGCACATATAACATGTAAAGCTAGAAAATAACAATTAAATGCATGTATTCAAAACTTATATAAACCATAAGGAACTGCAGATGACCTAAGAGTTTCAACAAAATTTATAGATCGTATTCAAGGGACATTAGAGCTCAGAGACTCGCTAGCTTGTCTTTCGACTTAAGGGAAAGGGATTATCAAATCACCCCTTGGCCTAAAATATTTCATAATTTACACATAAGATAAAGGACGACCATAACCAGGTAATCCTAATACAATAAGCTCATTTACCCTTAATAGCTTGCGACGTCTTTACTTAGCTTAAAATCGCTTACACGTCATCATCTTGGATATTTCACCAATTTAAGTTAGCAACCAAACCTTTAAACACATTTAACATCACACACACACACACACATAACAGACAGCAAGGACAAGCTAACAATGCCCACGCTGAGGGGTCTCCAACTCGATGTACAACTATGACAACAATCAACATAATATCACACTTTAGATTCCCCACTTAGGCTAGGCATAATCTTTAACATTTAACCTCAATAAAACATGAAACTTTAAATCTTAAATGAAGCTTAACATAATTCCTCTAAACTTGTAAAGAGGTTGCTGGCTCATTAAATTCACAATGCACGAATAGTGCTTAAAAGAACGATAGATAGGGCGCCTTATATACCTTTCTCTGATGAACTTTTCTTTAGCCGATTTTCTATTTCAATGATAAGCCTCCTTAATCTAGTGGTTTTATAGGCCAACAACAAGTTTAATCTTTATCATAAAATGCAGCTCAAAATAACTAACCAAAGGCCGTCATAATAGCAACAAGAACACATGGCAACATCAACAACATTTAGCTATTTTCTCAACTAGTTTTCACTAACTTTTGAGGGAGAAACAAGAGGAAATTTTTACCTTAGTTCTACTGTAATTCTTCCCCTCAATATGAAGTATAATTCCAGCAAAAGAAACAACCAAAATGCTTAAGGAAAATGAGAAAAACGCAGCTTACAAACAATCCATCGGCAGCTCACTTAGCTGCCAATTTCTAGATTTTATCTTTGCAATTTGAGAGGTTTAAAAGGAGAGAAACCCTTACCTTTCCTCCGGGTTTCAACACCAATTCAAAGATGTATATATTCGTAGTCCAAACAGATTTTGAAACTCATAAAAACTCCTTCAAAACCTGGCCAAAACGAGCTCCAAAACAGCCCCTAGCACACTTGGCAAAGTGATTTTCTTGGACTTTGATTGATGTTCCTCCTTGATTTTTCTTTGTCCTAGATGCTGTAATTGAGAGAGAAATGGAATCCTTAGCATGTTGGTCAAATTATATTTAGATGAAAATGTTTTCTACAAGTGAAAACTCAGATTTTAAGTGAATGTTGGAGGTGCTAGGGCATCATGCCCGCGTCACCGCTCGGGGTGCTTTGCCCATAACATCTTACTCCGAACTGCGATTGACAAGAGGTTTGATATTATAAAAACTAAACTTAAAGACCTATAATTTGATAGGTCGTGGGGCTGCTAATTTATTATTATTGGTCGTTTAAAATTGATCCTTACTTATGAACTTCACATACTCTTTGGTTTTCCCTTCGTACACATTTTCCTTGTCATCCACGACCAATATAAAACTTGTACTTCCTTTAACCTAGCATAAAAACGTCAAATAATCATCAAAATTTTTTTTCGGGATGTAATATAACCAACATATAACCACATGAGCTAGAGGTGGAGTCTGATGTATACACCCCACGGTTAGGACCCAATATACCTTGCCAGGGTATAAAGGCATGAACTGAGTGATCACAGGTCTGGGGGCATAAGGCCAACAAAATATTTTCTATGGTGGCAACGCAGTTCTGGAAACCTGGATGCACTGGAACCCCGGTCCGCTTGGTGCTAAGTCCTACTCCCACTAGATAGTCCTAGACTGACTACTAAGCTGATAGCTTGAAATTGGGGCCCAAGACTAAGTCAAGAATACCTATATGGAAGCATCTTGACAATCTTATCAGACCGAATTTTGTAACTGGGTTCTAAGACTAGTCAGAACTACTTATCTTGAAGCGTCATAACCGTCTAAAAAAACAAACACTAATCTGAAGCTGGGGTCCTAAGGCTGGTTAGAGCTGCTTATCTGAAAGTGTCATGACCACCTAAAGAACTACTAAAATCTGATACTAAGTCTAATACTAATAACTGGGAGGTTTCACGGACACCTCAAGGATTAACTATAGTCAAACTGATCAGCTGACATTTTTTGAACAACACTGAGGTTGCTAAATATCTGTCTGAGACTAGATTGACATGATTCTGACTGAGATTTTAACATAAATTAAATACATGTGCTTTCCAAAACTGATGGAACCATGCCACATGGAAACTAGATCAACCCACAAGTTTCTAATTTCTACTAAGTTGTGACTAGGGCTGAATTATACTTTTAGCTACAATATTTCAAAATTTCTAAAAATAGGGAATAAAAAAGAAATATAAAATCATGAGAAATATTCCCTTTGAATACACAAAGAAATCTTTCTGAAAACTTTTCACTTTTCGAACGACAGAGCTATAACTGATAGAGAAGAAATTAGACAAGGTTTCTAGGGACACAAGGGAAGAACTATTACCTTGTTGAATCCTACATACCTGATAAAGAAATTTGAAGAAATCCCTTGAGAATCCAAGGAGAAGTGGACTGTGCTAGTTCTTGCTCTGAGAGCTCCTGAGAGAATTTTATGATTATTTTCTGAAGGTCTAAGTGGGGAATGAGGGAGAAGAAACTTTCAATCCCTCTATTATCTCTCCAATAATGCTTAAAATGATTTACTTTAATAGGTTGGAAATTACAAACATAAACGTAGAAATAAAATCTGAAAACTGGCCGATAGGGTCCCAACGGGTCACTCAACAAGTCATTGGTTTGAGACCACGACTCATTGGGACCTCTCATTGGTCCCACTTCCTAGGACTAGAACACACTGGATCTGGAAATGGAGGTTGCCATGACTCGTTAGATGAACCAATGGGTCATTGGTTCCTCCCGTGGACACTGTATGAGGAAACCTGGAGAGTCTGACGACGGGTGACACAATGACTCGTTGGTCGACCCAACTGGTCATTGTGTCCAGTCGTTAGGTTCACTGGAAGGATTTTTGAAAATGTCTAAGTTGACACGAAGGTGATGACAATGACTCATTGTGGGTCCCTCAACGAGTTGTTGTTTCCACTCGGCATCACTAGAAGGGGATTTTAGGGTTTTCACCCAAAGACTCTCATAATGGGTCGTTGTTTTTGACAACAACTCGTTGGTTGAGTCATGTGGTCCTGTAAAGGATTTCTAAGAAGGGGAAACCATGACTGACAGGACGACTCATTGTTTCTCACAATGAATCATTCCTTGTCTCGTGGGTTCCTGAGAGACCAAGCCCTGTTGACCACGACTGACACAATGAGTCATTGGAGCTGACCACAACTCGTTGTCTCAGTCGTTTTGAGGCATTTTTTCTTGTTTTTCTTGCAATGTCTAATTCTGGTCTAGGAAAGTTTCGGGGTGTTACAATATCTCTCCCTTAGGATCATTCGTACTTGAATGAAGACTAAAACTGCTGGATAACTTGGAAAAGAGCTGAAATGCCTGGACTGAGACTATGAGCTGGTTTCTAAAGGAGTAACTAACTCTGAGCTGACTTAACCGTACTAACATAACTGATGCAACTAGAATGCATATAGAAAATCTAATATAGCTGATGAGTATGGAACGAACAGAGTATTGAGGAGGAATTTAGTACCTGATGTCGGAACTGAACTGGAAGGGAATAAGTGAGGATATCTGGCCATTATGTCTGCTTCTACTTCCCATGTGACTCCCTCAGTTAGCTGGTTCCTCCACAAAACTTTCACCGAAGCGATTTCCTTGTTTCTCAACTTACGAACCTATCGGTGAAGGATCTGAAAACTGGGACCTTTTCATAAGAGAGGCTATCTTTTATTCCCACGCTATCTAGTGGAACAACCGAGGCTGGATCATCGAAGCACTTCTTCAATAGTGACACATGGAAGACTGGGCGCACCGATGCTAACTCTGGAGGTAGTTCTAATTCATATATCACACTGCCAATTCGCTTTAGAATTCTGTAGGGTCCCACATATCTCGGACTGAGTTTTCCTTTATTTCTATATCTCATCACCCCTTTCATGGGAGAAAATTTTAGATAAACCTAGTCATCCATTGCGAAATCTAGTTCTCTTCTCCTCACATCTGCATAGGATTTTTGACAGCTCTGGGCTGTTTTCAACCTTTCTGGGATGAGCTGTAGTTTCTGCATAGCTTCATGAACTGAGTCTGGCCTGATTAGAGTAGCTTCACCAACCTCAAACCACCCGATAGGAGATCTACACCTCCTACCATACAATGCCTCAAACGGGGCCATCTAGATACTGGAGTGATAACTATTGTTGTATGAAAACTCAATGAGAGGTAGGTGATCATCCCAACTTCCATTGAAATCGATCATACATGCTCTCAGCATATCTTCTAAAGTTTGTATAGTCCGCTCAGCTTGTCCATCTATCTGCGGGTGAAAAGTTGTGCTGAGCTTGACCTCGATACAGAGTCCCTTCTGAAAAGACTTTCGAAAGTGAGAGGTGAACCAGACACCTCTATATGAGATAATGGTCAAGGTCACCCCATGAAGTTTGACTAACTCCCAGATATAAAGCCTAACATAGTCCCCAGCTGAGTCTATAATTTTAAATAGGAGGAAGTGTGTTGACTTAGTTATTTGGTCTACTATCACCCAGAGTGAATCACGCTGCCGATGAGTCCGTGGTAGACCTGTAATAAAATCCACATTTACTTCTTCCCACTTCCATATGGGTATGATGATATCCTGAGTCATACCTTCCAGTTTCTGGTGTTCTACTTTGACCTGCTGGCAGTTCGGGCACTTAGCTACAAATTTTGCGATGTCTCTCTTCATGCCGTTCCACCAGTAAATATCTCATAAATCATGGTACATCTTAGTAGCACCTCGGTGGATGAAATATCTCGAATTGTGTGCTTCAGCCAGTATCTTCTGTCTCAACTCACCCACATCCGGTACGATCAATCTACTCTGGTAACGGAGTACACCATCTCCCCCTTGGGAGTAAGCCTTTAGTTCTTTTATGAGAATCGCCTGCTTCAGTTCAAGTAGTATGGATCTTCATCCTGCCTTGACTTAACTTCAACTACCAACAAGGAATCCGATCCACTCTGCACCACTACTGCGCCCTCAGCTGTACCAACCAACTGTACTCCCAACTGGGCTAACCTGTGGATATCCTTTGCAAGTTCCTTTTTGCCCTCTTCAACATGAGCCACGCTCCCCATAGACACTCTGCTTAGGGCATCAGCCATCACATTGGCTTTGCCCTGGTGATACAGCTCGCTCATGTCATAGTCTTTCAGTAGCTCCAACCATCTTCTCTGACGAAGATTAAGATCTTTCTAACTGAATACATACTGAAGGCTCTTGTGATCAGTGAATGCATTCACGTGAGCCCTATAAAAGTAGTGCCTCCATATTTTCAACGCAAACACCACCACTGCCAACTCCAGGTCATGAGTCGGATAGTTCTTCTCATGAACCTTGAGCTGTCTAGAGGCGTAAGCTATCACCTTACCCCGCTGCATCAGAATGAAACTGAGTCCAACTCTGGAAGCATCGCAATACACTACTAACCCATCTGTTCCTTCCGGTATGGTCTAGACTAGAGTGGTAGTGAGCTAAGTCTTCAACTCGTGGAAACTCTTCTCACACGCATCTGACCACTGAAATTTCAAATTTTTCTGAGTCAACTTAGTCAGAGAAGATGTAATGAAGGAAAAACCTGATCTTGGGAAAAATTATATGCCCAAGTGATACTCAAAGGTGTCATTTTAGCCTTGTTTATCTATCAATGTTTATACATTCTCATGTGATTGATAATAAAATGTGAATTTATACTAACCAACATGATTTTAGCGTTGTTTTGCAGGTGAAATATAACTTTGGGAAGCTAAAATGTGTGTTGGGAGAGATTGGGGTAGGACTCAGATGTCAACAAGGAAAAAATGCAAAATTTGGCCTGTGGTGGAACAGCAACGTGTCACGGAGGCAATGCTCCGCGATACACACCATGTCACGGAGGCAGTGCTCCGCGATACACACCGTGTCACGGAGGCAGTGCTCCGCGATACATACCGTGTCACGGAGGCAGTGCTCTGCGATACACACCGTGTCACAGAGGCAGTGCTCCGCGATACACAACGTGTCACGGAGGCAGTGCTCCGCGATACACTCCGTGACACGTTGCTTGTTATTTCGGGAAAAATCCCCACCAGTATAAATAGAACACTTAGGTTCATTTTTAACATTCTGACTTGGTGGAGCAAGAACGTGGGTTACAGGCAGTTGAGGGGACGAAATTATCAGAGTTTTTTCTCTATCTCCTTCTTGTTTAATTCAATTGCTTGTATGTTTAACACTCATTTAACGATGTTTAATCCACAAATGAGTGGCTAATTCCTCTTCTTGCTGAGGTAAAGGACAATTGTATTGAAATGTGATTGTTGATTAAGTTGGTTTTTCATCTTTTCTTCCATGGTTGTTCTATTGATTCTTGTTCTTACTGCATTAATGTGTGGCCTATGTTAATGTATATCTAAAAAGTACGGTTTCACTCGAGAGAGCAAGAAATTGGAAAGTTGTGAATCAATAGGATATGATCTTTTCTTAGTTTGGGAAAATTGAGAATTGATTTACCTTCAGGATACAAATATACCTGAAAGTCGTATTAGTCAATTTAGGAACCGGGTTTGTACGGCTAGAGAATGAATTTCGTTTAATCACAGAAATATAGGTGAGTGATTCATGATTCTTAAGTTGGGTTAAATACGAGAGTGTTAATCCATTGGCATTAGTTCTTGACTAGCAACCGGAGGAAAGGTTAACCAAATTATATCGATAACTAATTTCTTTACATGTTCAATTAACCTCAGTATGCTCACATTCATAGTTCAGACTCACATTAGATACTTGTTTTAGACTTAGCATAAAAATTAGAACCCAAAATATCTAAATCTTGGTTACACTGTTGTCTTCATTGTTAGAATTAAAATATAGTACACTTGAGCAGATTGTTACCTTATCCCAGTCCCTGTGGGATCGATACTTGGCTTACTTGAGCCACATTACTACTTGTTCGACCACGTGCACTTGCGTGTAGTTATATACCCATATAACAAACAGAGCAAACAAGTTTTTGGCGCCGTTGCCGGGGACTGGCAATTGGTGGATTTTTCTTAAGTGCTAATTTATTATATTTTTTTTCATAGTGTTGACAACTTGGTCTTAGTGTTTGTTTTAATTATTCTTTATTATTATTATTATTATTATTATTATTATTATTATTATTATTATTATTATTATTATTATTATTATTATTTTTCTTGTTTTTCGGATACCCTTATTGACATGACATCATGGAATACAAATAGTTTAAATGGTGGATACTCATATTTTGGCGAATCTTGTTTGAATTGCGGAGGACCCCACTTGTGGCAACATTGTAACACGTGCAATATATGTGGTGGTCAAGATGGCCATTGGGATGGCTGTCCGAATGCATATTCCCCTCCCCCAAGCCCCTACTATGATCCTTCTGTTGTTTTTGCCGAATATAGGCATGCTGAAAATGAGGACTTGGGATGCCAAGCTCAAATAGAAGACATGCTGAAACAACTCCTTGAGTAATCAGAAGCAATGAAGGAGGCGATGGCAGTATTGAAAATTCAGCAAGAAGAGAATGCAGAGGCTCTAGAAAGGATGAGCATCAAATTCACGGAGATGAATGCTGAGGCTGAAGCTTGTGATAAATTGCAGGTAACAATTTTAGCCGATATTCAAGAGGAACTACAAGAGGAAGACAAGGGTGAATTTTTGGATGAAGCCCAACAATTAGAATCTCTTGAGTGTCCCTGTGATGGGCTCACACTTATGGAAAATCCATTCATGGAAGAAGAGATAGAGTATCCCCCAGTTGACATTAATGGAGAGATAGATGTCGATTCTGAGAAGGTGTATACAAGTAAGGAGGTCAAGCACAATGCATTTTCAGAGTTGAGGTTTATTGGACCACACTCGAAGCATTTTTCGACATTAAGTTTGGTTGAAAACATAGAAATAGAGTCTTCCAAGCTTATAGAGAAATGTCTAGAGGAGGACCAAGCCCCGTATATTTTGAAATTTGCTAACTCGGAGAGACAAAATGACTTCGCTTACTTAAGGGCCAATAAGTTCAAAAGGCAACATCTACTGCTTGGTCCTTACAATTTTTCACCACCACCCTGGAGCATAAGAGGAAATTAGAGAAGAAATTAGGGGTGAGATTCATATCCTCAAGGTGGAGGAAAAAGCGGTGAAACTTGATACGTCGTGCCGCGACGAAAAATTAGGCGCTGCTTGGGAGGCAACCCAAGGGTACCATTTTAATTTCTTGCATTTAAGTTGATTTTATTTATTTTTCATCTTGTGTTGTTTTGGTGGAAAGTTAAGCACAGATGGAGGGGAAGTCTGAGTACCCGTGGAGGAGGAAGCTAACAAGCATGGAAGAGAAAAAGTGTGGGGTCGAACACCCACTTGTGCAAAGTTGAAGAAAGGCATGCTGTTAGCTAGGCCTAAAGGCCTCAGGGAGTATTTCTCACCCTCTTTAAATGTTAAGTTGATGCTATGGGGACATAGCATTTTCAAGTGTGGGGTGAGGAAAATTTTAAAATTTTTGTGCTTAACGAATTTTGGTGAATGTAATGCTTCTTAGAAATATTTGAAAAAAAAAAAATAAATTTTTTTGTGAGTCAAGCATGAATTCATCACCCGTTGGTTTTTCTTTTCGGTTCTTTTCCGACCGGGGGTCTTTGAACCGAAGAATAAAAATTTTTCTTTGTCTGTATATAATGTTTTTAGTCATAGTTAGAGACTGTTTCCAACGATGGATGGATGACGACCGTCTTGAGAAAAATTAGTCAGTAGGTTGGTTTTTGAACCCGTAGCTAATTGATGGCTTGATATTCTTGTTATGTGCTATAAATGATTGTAAGATGCAAGTATGTTTAGTGTTGAAGCATGCAAGTGGTATACCTATGTTTGAGACACCTAGGCTCTTGAATTTGACTTGATATGATTGAAGCTTAATTTTGAATTCTTGTGATTAGCTGAGTTAAGAGTCTGCGGAATGTGTCTTGAATTGAGCATGTGGTGTGAGTATATGTTTTTCGAATATTCCGTGCTATTGTGGAATGTATAGAACTTGCCTGGTATGTATATAAAACGAAATGAAGGATGTAAATTGTAGGAGATGATTTAGGAATTTCTTTGAATGAACATAAATGTTATCCCTCACTTTATCTACCTTGAATATTTAATCCTAGTTAGCCTCATTGAGCCTTGAGCCTATTCTTTGATAGCTACAACATAAGCTTAATCCTTTTTCTTTCATTAGCCTTGAATTTGATCCAAAACTCCTAAGCGCTTAAGTAAAAAAATTCCAAAGAATGAGGGAGTGAGAAGCGTGAAAAAGAAGGAAAAGTAGAAGTTGTGAAAGTTGAGAAAAGGACAAAGGTGCACTTGTGTAAAAATGGTTGATTATTAGTAGGGAGTAAGAAAATAAATGAATGAAAATTTTTTTTTGCTTAAGTACTCCTTACTACTAAGCTGAGTGTGCTTAAAGAAATGGGAATAAGAAGAGAAAATTTAGGATTGAAAAGAATGAGGGTGAAGTAAGGGAAGAGATATCCTTAATGAAGGTTGAAGTTATTAAAAGTGCTTGGGGGAAGATAGTCACTATTACTGGCCAAAATAGTACCTACCCGTCCCTTAGCTTACATTACAACCCATTAATTCCTACTTGATCTTACGTTCAAACATCCTTAAATTAGTGGAGTAAAACACTAAGGGAAAGCTTATGGGTCATTACATGATGCATGTGAATTCTTTGTGAGAGTGAGCGTAATTCTATTCATTTACCCATACATGTTGTGATTTAAAAATTTGCGTGTGAAAATGGGTAACTCTCTTGTTGTGAGGGCACATGTTTAATGAAGGATATAATTCATGTTGGATTTCTTGATCAGTTGATTTGCATGAGTTTGCTAAGATAGAGAGTCAATTCTTGAGGTTAGGAAGTCTTTACATAATTGTATTCCATTTCAATGATTAAATCGTGCATGCTCTATTTTTAGCTTGCTATCTTAAACAGTCATTGTAGCTGTAGCTTGAATTGTCTTGCTAAAATTAGCTATGTGTAAGTCTTCATGTGCATGAGATGTAAAAGGTTTGTTCGAGGATGAAAAAGACTTTAAGTGTGGGGTAAGTGATCTTGGGCAAATTTATATGCCCAAGTGATACTCAAAGGTGTCATTTTAGCCTTGTTTATCTATCAATGTTTATACATTCTCATGTGATTGATAATAAAATGTGAATTTATACTAACCAACATGATTTTAGCGTTGTTTTGCAGGTGAAATATAATTTTGGGAAGCTAAAATGCGTGTTGGGAGAGATTGGGGTTGGACTTGGATGTCAACAAGGAAAAAATGCAAATTTTGGCCTGTGGTGGAACAACAACGTGTCACGGAGGCAGTGCTCCGCGATACACACCGTTTCACGAAGGTAGTGCTCCGCGATACACACCGTGTCACGGAGGCAGTGCTCCGCGATACACAACGTGTCACGGAGGCAGTGCTCTGCGATAGACAACGTGTCACGGAGGCAGTGCTCCGCGATACACTCCGTGACACGGAGGCAGTGCTCCGCGATACACAACGTGTCACGGAGGCAATGCTCCGCGATACACTCCGTGACACGTTGCTTGTTATTCCGGGAAAAATCCCCACCAGTATAAATAGAACACTTAGGTTCATTTTTAACATTCTGACTTGGTGGAGCAAGAACGTGGGTTACAGGCAGTTGAGGGGACGAAATTATCAGGGTTTTTTCTCTATCTCCTTCTTCCTTAATTCAATTTCTTGTATGTTTAACACTCATTTAACGATGTTTAATCCACAAATGAGTGGCTAATTCCTCTTCTTGCTGAGGTTAAGGACAATTGTATTGAAATGTGATTGTTGATTAAGTTGGTTTTTCATCTTTTCTTCCATGGTTGTTCTATTGATTCTTGTTCTTACTGCATTAATGTGTGGCCTATGTTAATGGATATCTAAAAAGTTCGGTTTCACTTGAGAGAGCAAGAAATTGGAAAGTTGTGAATCAATAGGATATGATCTTTTCTTAGTTTGGGAAAATTGAGAATTGATTTACCTTCAGGATAGAAATATACCTGAAAGTCGTATTAGTCAATTTAGGAACCGGGTTTGTATGGCTAGAGCATGAATTTCGTTTAATCACAGAAATGTAGGTGGGCGGTTCATGATTCTTAAGTTGGGTTAAATACGAGAGTTTTAATCCATTGGCAATAGTTCTTGACTAGCAACCGGAGGAAAGGTTAACCAAATTATATCGATAACTAATTTCTTTACATGTTCAATTAACCTCAATATGCCCACATTCATAGTTCAGACTCACATTAGATACTTGTTTTAGACTTAGCATAAAAATTAGAACCCAAAATATCTAACTCTTGGTTACACTGTTGTCTTCATTGTTAGAATTAAAATATAGTACACTTGAGCAGATTGTTACCTTATCCCAGTCCCTATGGGATCGATACTTGGCTTACTTGAGCCACTTTACTATTTGTTCGACCACGTGCACTTGCGTGTAGTTATATACCCATATAACAAACAGAGCGAACAAAAGCTTCCACAAAACGTCGGTAATAACCGGCTAGACCTAAGAAACTTCTGGTTTTGATTGTGGAGGTAGGTTTTGGTCAGTCTTTCACCGATGCTATCTTTTGAGGATCCACCTGAATACCCTCGCCCGAGACCACATGACCAAGGAAAGTCATGGACTTCAACCAAAATTTGCATTTGAAGAACTTGGCGAAAAACTGGCAGTCTCTGAGTGTCTGAAGCACTATCCTCAGGTGATTAGCATGCTCTTCCTCATTTTTGGAGTATACCAGATTGCCGTCGATAAATACAATGACGAGCATATCTAGATACGGCTTGAAGACTCTGTTCATCATGTCCATGAAAACTGCGGGGGTATTAGTCAGTCCGAAGGACATAACCATGAATCCAGAGTGACCATACCGAGTTCTGAAGGCTGTTTTCAGTATGTCACACTCTCTGTCTCTTAAATGATGATACCCCGACTTGAGATCTATCTTGGAGAAACAACTAGCTCCCTGAAGCTGATTGAACAAGTCGTCAATCTTGGGTAGGGGATACCAGTTCTTGACTGTGATCTTGTTCAGCTGACGGTAATCGATGCACATTCTGAGGGTACCGTCTTTCTTTTGCAAGAATAGGACTGGAGCACCCCAGAGAGAGATGCTGGGTCTGATAAAACCTTTATCTAGAAGGTCTTTAGCTATTCCTTCAACTCCTTAAGCTCAGATGGAGCCATTCTGTAAGGAGGGATGGAGATGGGCTGAGTGTTTGGGAGAAGGTCTATATCAAAATCTATTTCTCGCTCAGGAGGAACTCCGGGAAGATCCTTGGGAAACACATCAAGGAACTCTCCGACAACTGAAACTGACTATATAGTCGAGGTCTCAGAGCTGGAATCCTTGACCTGAAGTAGATGATAAATACACCCTTTGGAAATAAGCTTTCTGGCCCTAAGGTAGGAAATAAACCAACCCTTAGGCGCTGAACTACTACTCGTCCACTCTAACGTTGGCTCATTAGGGAACTAAAACCTGATGACCCTAGTTCTGTAGTTGACTGAGGCATAACCGAAGTGTAATTAATCCATACCAAGAATGAAGTCAAAGTCAATCATGTCTAACTCTACCAGATCAGCTGGAATGACCTTATTCAAGATTGAGACTGGGCAGTTTTTATACACCCGACTGGCTCTAACTGACTTGCCAACTGGGGTGGAGATTGAGAATGGTTCTAAGAGGACCTCTGGACTGATATCGAACTGGACTGCTACATAGGGAGTCATGAATGAAAGGGTGGCTCCTGGATCTAGTAGGGCATACACGTCTATATGAAAAAGTAGTAACATACCTGTGACCATATCAAGTGAGCTCTCCTAATCCTGACGAGAGGACAAAACCTAAAAACGGTTTTGGCACTGGTCACCATCCGTACTTGAAGTGTTGGCCTATTTAGCTGGTTGGCCTATTAGAGCTGCTGAAGCGGTGGATTCTGATCTCCCCCGTCCTGCTGACGGGCATTCTTTAAGCCGATGACCAAGCTATCCACAACCAAAACAACCCTCTCGACCTTGAAGGAATTCTCCTGGATGGTTCTTTCCACACTTAGGGAAAGCTGGGTAGCTGTAGCGGTTGTTGGCTCTATGAATCTGGGATTTTGAACTAGATGCTCCACCCCTCCGATCCTTGGGGGACCGAAAAGTAGGGGCACCGGCTGAAGTGGGTGCTGGAGCCCTCTGTTGCTGCTGCTGCTACTATGGGTGGCTACTACCACCAGATCTCTGGTGTCCATAATTTGACTGGCCAGTTCTTGCCCATTTGTTCTCCCACTCCAAGTCTTTTAATTTTTTTGCCTCAATTTGTTGAGCATGAATTATGAGGCTGGAGAGATCGATGTCCTTAAGAAACATTGATGTACTACACTCCTTGAGGACCAAGTTAGACACCCCATTAACAAATTCCAGCATATGAGCCCTTGGCTCGGCTACCATCTCTGGAGCATAATTAGAAAACTTGGTGAACTCCAGTGCATACTCTTCCGACCATCCGATTTCCTTGTTTCAGATTTATGAATTTCGCCACTTTAGCCTCCTCGAGCTCCCGGGGAAAGAAACTGTCTAGGAAGGCTGGAGTGAACTCCTCCCATTCCATCGGTCCTACTCCCACTAGTCTCCCCTCCTTCCACTGCTCGTACCAGATCTAGGCTACCCCTTTTAGCTGGTAGGCAACCAAGTCGGCACTCTCCGAGGAACTGACATCCATAATTAGGGTGATCTTTCTAATCTCATCCATGAACTCCTATGGATCCTCTCCCACCTTAGATCTATGGAAAACTAGAGAGTTCATCCGAGTGAAGTCCCGAACTTGGGCAGCTGCTACGGATGCATTATTGTTAACCGGAACCACCTGTTGGTTCACCTGATTAGTAACTGCAGTAGAACCATTGTTGTTGACCGAAACCACCTGCTGGTTCACCTGATTAGTAACTGCATGTGTGAGCAGCTGGATAGCCTCCTTGAACTCTGTGATGGACACTGAGTCATCTTGAGGGGCTGCTGCAGCTGGTGGGGCAGGTCGGTGAGCATTACCGGCCCTTCTTCCGTTAGCACATCGCAGAGGCATGATTTCACTAAAATGAAACAGAGCACAAGTTAGGAGAATGTTTATAGAATTTAATTTCAAAGCACGACAAAGAGTATGAAAAAAAAGGCATTTTCCTAATAACATCTCGTAGCCTCCCCGTCATAAGTGTGGCGTGCTTCACACCCATGAAAATGAATCTGATCGATGCGACTTTTAGACATCCTAAGATACTCTAAACCTAGGTCTAGGGCTCTGATACCAAGTTTGTCACCCCCCAAGTCTATAGCCTGGAGACATGGTACGTGGAGTCCCAAGTAACGCCAATTCAACCCATGGTCTATCATAACACTGTCATTCTGAGTAAAAACTTAACGGAAGCTTTGAAATAATAAAATAAAACATTTTATGAAAAAGAACTAAATCATAAGTTTAATACAATTGGAAGCAAAACTGAAAATCTGAAAACTCTGTTTGTGTCTGAAAGCCATCTATCTGATGAGTTCCTGGGACAAGCCCTCAGCTAACTCCTATTCTAACTGAAAGAAAATAAAATTGAAATAAAATAATCCTCATCCTGAAAAATGAGGAATCACCAACGATGCAACTGAGAACTCTTGAAGGCGATCTGCTAATGGGGTTAAGACTGAGATCTTGTAGCTGTATCATAAAACGATACATAATAAAAGGTATGCGTCAGTATTTTGAATGTACTAAGTAGGTAGGAGAAACCATACACAAGGAATAAAATAACTGAACTGGAAAGACATGCAATGATCAACTGAAAATGTCGAAATTGAATAACTGTGATAAATTGAGATGGTCAAAATGACCCAGTTTGATGGTCAAAGACATGCCCTAAATCTGAGATACTAATCTGAAATACTATACTAAACTGATATGAACTAACTAACCTGAGACTGAACAGAGCTGACTAGTGGGAGAGTCTATAACCGACAAATAATCACGTGAGCTAGACGTGGAGTCCGATGTATACACCCTATAGGTAGGACCTAATATACTTTGCCAGGGTATAAAGGCATGAACTGAGTGATCACAGGTCTAGGGTCTTGAGGCTAATAAAATATCTTCTATGGTGGCAACGTAGTTTTGGGAACCTGGGTGCGCTGGAACCCAGGTCCACTCAATGCTAAGTCCTACTCCCACTGGATAGGCCTAGACTGATACTAAGCTGATAGGTGCCCAAGACTAAGTTTGGATACCTATCTGGAAGCACCCTGAGAGTCTTATCGAACCGAATTTTGTAACTGGGTTCTAAGACTAGTTAGAACTGCTTATCTGGAAGCGTTGTAACCGTCTAAAAAACAAACACTAATCTGAAGTTGGGGTCCTAAGGCTGGTCAGAGCTGCTTATCTGAAAGTATCATGAATGCCTAAAGAACTACTAAAATCTGATACTGATAACTAGGAGGTATCACAGACACCTCAAGGATTAACTATAGTCAAACTGATCAGCTGACATTTTCTGGACAACACTGAGGTTGCTAAATATCTGACTGAGACTAGACTGACATGATTCTGACTGAGATTTTAACATAAATTAAATACATGTGCTTTCCAAAACTGATGGAACCATGCTACAGGGAAACTAGATCAATCCACAAGTTTCTAATTTCTACTGAGCTGTTACTAGCGCTGAATTATGCTTTTAGCTACAATATTTCAAAATTTCTAAAAATAGGGAATAAATAAGAAATCTAAAATCATGAGAAATTTTCCCTTTGAATACACAAAGAAATCTGTCTGAAAACTTTTCACATTTCGAACGACAGAGCTATAACTGATAGAGAAGAAATTAGACAAGGTTTCTAGCGACACAAGGGAAGAACTATTACCTTGTTGAGTCCCACATACCTGAAAAAGAAATTTGAAGAAATCCCTTGAGAATCCGAGGAGAAGTGGACTGTGCTAGTTCTTGCTCTGAGAGCTCCTGAGAGAATTTTATGATTATTTTCTGAAGGTCTGAGTGGGGAATGAGGGAGAAGAAACTTTCAATCCCTCTATTATCTCTCCAATAATGCTTAAAATGATGTAGTTTAATAGGTTGGAAATTACAAACATAAACGTAGAAATAAAATCTGAAAACTGGCCGATAGGGTCCCAACGGGTCACTCAACAAGTCATTGGTTTGAGACCACGACTCATTGGGACCTCTCATTGGTCTCACTTCCTAGTACTAGAACACACTGGATCTGGAAATGGAGGTCGCCATGACTCGTTGGATGAACCAATGGGTCATTGGTTCCTCCCGTGGACACTGTACGAGGAAACCTGGAGAGTTTGACGACGGGTGACACAATGACTCATTGGTGGACCCAACTGGTCATTGTGTCCAGTCGTTAGGTTCACTGGAAGGATTTTTGAAAATGTCTAAGTTAACACGACGGTGATGACAATGACTCATTGTGGGTCCCACAACGAGTTGTTGTTTCCACTCGACATCACTAGAAGGGGATTTTAGGGTTTTCACCCAACGACTCTCATAATGGATCGTTGTTTTTTACAACAACTCGTTGGTTGAGTCATGCGGTCCTGTAAAGGATTTCTAAGATGGGGAAACCACGACTGACAGGATGACTCATTGTTTCTCACAATGAATCATTCCTTGTCTCGTGGGTTCCCGAGAGACCAAGCCTTGCTGACCACGACAGACACAACGAGTCGTTGGAGTTGACCATGATATGTTGTCTCAGTCGTTTTGAGGCATTTTCTCTTGTTTTTCTTGCAATGTCTAATTCTGGTCTAGGAAAGTTTTTGTTACACTCATGGTTCCTGATACTCTATACATCTAGGTTCCACCCAAATGTACCATGACCTATGGGAAGTCTATTGGTGGAATGGCATAAAGAAGAACATAGCAGTCTTTGTGGCAAAGTGTCCGAACAATCAACAAGTGAATGTGGAGCATCAAAAACCTAGAGGTATGCTACAAGACATTAGTATCCCCACTTGGAAGTGGGAAGAGATCCATATGGACTTCATCACAGGGTTGCTCGCACTCGCCGGTAGTATGACTCTATATGGGTGGCGGTAGACAGGTTAACCAAGGAAGCTTAATTTCTACCGATCAAATCTACCGATTCAGCTGAGGACTATTCTAGATTTAATGTCAGAGAGTTAGTTAGATTGCATGGAGTTCCCTTGTCCATCATTTTAGATAGCGGTACTCAGTTTACCTCACATTTTTGGAGATCATTTCAAAAGGGACTCAATACTTAGGTCAAGCTTAGTATAGCTTTTCACCCACAGATTGATGCTTAGGGAGAATAGACCACTCATACTCTTGAGGATATGTTGAGAGCTTGTGTGATTGACTTCAAAGGCAGTTGGGATGATCATTTACCTCTTATCGAGTTTGCTTACAACAATAGTTACCATTCTAGCATTCAGATGGCTCTGTTTAAGACTCTTTATAGGCAGAGGTGTAGATCGCCTATTGGTTAGTTTGAAGTAGGTGAATCCCACGTTGATAGGGCCATATTCGGTTCATGGGGCCATGGAGAAGGTTCAGCTCATAAGGGAAAGGCTAAAAACATCTCAGGTCATCAAAAGTCATATGTGGATGTCAGGCGGAGATAACTCAAGTTTAAAGTTAATGATTGGGTGTTCTTGAACGTGTCTCCCATGAAGGGAGTGATGAGGTGGGGAAAGAAAGGGAAGCTTAGTCCTCGGTATGTAGGACCATACAGGTCTTTGAGACATATTGGAAAGGTAGCCTATGAGTTGGAGCTACTAACAGAGTTAGCATCAGTGCACTTAGTTTTTCATATATCGCTATTGAAAAAGTGTATTTGTGACCCAGCTTTGGTTGTTCTAGTGAATAACATAGGTGTGAAGTATAGCCTCACTTATGAGGAGGTACCCATTAAGATCCTTGATCGTCAAGTTCGGAAGTTGAGGAATAAGGAAATAGCCTCAGTGAAAGTCTTGTGGAGGAATCATCTTGTTGAGGGAGCTACATGGGAAGCCGAAGCAGATGTTATGGCTAGATACCCATATTTATTCCTTTCCAGTATCATTCCAGCATGAGGTATCAGTTTCATCTCTAATACTGTAATACCCTGAAGACCCTAAGATCAAACCCGGGAGTTGAAATGGGAAAAACAGGAATTTTTGCACCAGGTCACAGGACGAGTCATCTAGTAACCCGTCAGGAACCCCATTAGTCATTAAGTGACTCGTAGGGAGAGGCTGAGACTTGGTTGAAAATTTGGGAGTTGAGGTGACCGCGGGTGTGACCACGAGTTGTGGTCAACACCACGAGTCGTCATGTGATCAGTGGTCAAGGGCTGGACAAAAGTTGTAAAATTTGGGTAGTGCACCTCGCGGATTGGTCACCACGATTCGTGGGGAACACCATGAGTCATGGTGTCCTTCGTGGTGGCTCTTAGAAGAATTTTGGCAGTGCAAGTAACGAATGCAGACCACGAGTCATGGCCAGGGATGACAACTCGTCCAGTCCCTCGTTGGGATTGACAGTCTTTTTTTCCCTGCGAGTTTATTAAGGGCTTTTCCATAATTCCTACGTTCCTAAGGCCTAAAGTACATCATTTTAAGATCAGAATGGAGTATTTTAAGAAGGTTTAAGTCATTCTAAGCCTATCCTAATTCATGCATGCAAGTTTAGAAGTTTGAGAGGTGATCAAGCCTAGTTCTACAAAGTTCTTCCTCAATTTTCTTTAGGCAATCAAGGAAGTGTGAAAATCAAATCCCTTCAAGTATGTAAGGCTATGAATGGGTGCAATTGTCCACACCCATGCCCAATTCCCTCTTAATTTATGATGTTCTAATTGATGATTCCATGGGGTTTTTACCCAATGCATGAATTCCTAACTTTTAATCATGAGTATGATCTAAGCATCTTTTGAATGATGAATTATGATTAATCGGTAGATTTTACAATGTTTTAAATTATAAATTATATTTTCAAGTTTTCTAAACGATGATGCCCATCCATGAATGTTTATGAAAGTTGAGATCTATGAGATATGTGTTTAAGCATGATGAGATGTTTATGAAGAAAGTATAATTTCTAAATACCCATGTTTATGTTCATGGTTTCAAAGTGAATCAAGTTGATTTCAACCATGTAAAGTATTCGGCAAGCCCATATGATTAAGTATGTCTTGTGATTTCATGAATTAGCTTACCACATGGTTTTGGAGTCAAGACTCCCATTATTTTCAGCTTGTGGTAAGGTTTGAGCCAAGGCTCCTCTTGTTATGATTTCATATTATGCATGTATGTTATTTATTTAGCTTCTTCACTAGATGATGGTCAGCTTCATTAAACAATTATGGAGAGTATATACATGTTTTTGGGATTTGTATCTTGAATCGAGTAGGCTAAGGGTTAGTCAACCCTGTGCCTCAGAACTACATGCCAATGTAGGTTTACTTATATACTTTGGGACCTCCCTTGTGAGCTTCCCCTGCCCCCAAGGGGCCTTGAGCTTGACATCTATATCATGGTAGCGTCCTTAGCCCTGACAAAGCTTTGGATAGCTCTTCCCACTTGAGTGTGATAGTCAGGACCACGAAAGCTCTATCATGGTAATGTTGGTTATATGACGAGTCTCCCATTGTTCCTCACGATTTCAATTATGCATGTGCATCAATCATGATATTATGTTTTTAGCAGGTTTGACCCAATGTTCAGTTTTACTTATGATTATCCGTTTTTAGCTTTGGGTCATTCGATATATTTATGATGTTCAATTATGTTCAGATCATGATTTCAGAAAATAGCATGCAAGCCCTACTCCCAGAATCATATCTTGATTGTGTTTCATAGTATGTATGTTAAATGATTTTAATTACTTAGAGGTTTTACTTACCTTGCATACTCGGTACATTCCACATACTGACTGCATACTCTATGCTGTATTGTTTTCCGATACAGGCTCTGACATCAAGGTTCAGTCCCGCCATTAGTTAGACTTCCAGAGTTAGAATTTCTCAACCTCAATTGGTGAGTCCTCATCTTGCGAGGACCCTTCTTATCAGTTGTATATCGTCTATATAGTTATCAGACTATAGTTAGTTAGTTGGGGTCTTATCCCATCAACTTGTCAGTGTCAGAGGCTTTTTTGGACATAGCTGTATTTAGCCTTATATTCATGTATGTATTAAGATGTTATGTTTTGCTTAGACTTCTGCTATTCTATTTATTATGATCTTCCACTTATCTATGATTGAGTTAGATATATGTTCATGACATGGGTCGACTTGGAGCTCTCGTGGTTTCTTGTCCCGTGTCTTGATTTGGGCCTACGTTCGAATCGTGACAAACTTGGTACCAAAGCATTAGGTTTTGAATTGTCCAAGGGTGTCTGAAAGATGCGCTAAGTGGAGTCTTTTTCATGAGTGTGAAGTGTGCCACACTTATGACGAAGAGGCTACAAGACATTTAGGAAATGTTCCCTTCTTTCATGATCTATGTCGTGCGGTAAAATGTCTCTCTATCCTTCTAACTCGTGCTATACGCATTTGCAGAATCATGCCTCCTCGCAAAGTTAACGGAAGAAGAAATGAAAACGGAAACAACCATGAGAATGGCAATGGAGATGGGCATCAGCAGGTCCCACCAGCCCATGAGGAGCATGTCCTTAAGACAGTTGCCCACGCGGAGTTTAGGGCAGCCATTCAGATGTTAGCCTAGGCCTTGACGACCCAGGTCAATCAGTAGGCGATAGCGCATGTCCCTCAGAATGGGAATCCAGCAGCGGCAAGAGTTAGAGACTTTCTGAGGATAAACCCTCCCTAGTTCCTTGGATCGAAGGTGGACGAGGATCCATATGAGTTCATTGAGGAGATTTTGAAGATCACCCAGATTATGGGGGTGACTAGGGAGGAGTGTGCTGATTTGGCCTCGTATCAGTTGAGGGGAGTTGCACACATTTGTTTCAAACAATGGAAAGATAGTAGGGCAGTCGGAGCAGGCTGTATCAGTTGGGATGAGTTTCATGCTACTTTTCTAGATCGGGTTCTTCCCTCGAGAGATGAGAGAGATCAAAGTGGCCGAGTTTGTGAATCTAAAGCAAGGAAAGATGAAAATTTAGGAGTATGCCTTGGAGTTCACTCTTCTATCCAAGTATGCACCTAAGATGGTGGCGGATCAAAGAGCCCGTGTGAGTAGTTTTGTATACGGGATAGCAGACTACTTGGTCAGGGATTGCCGGACCTCGATGCTTCTTCAGGATATTGACTTTGCTCGGATAGTCTTGTACGTCCAACAGATGGAGGCAGTATAGGTGAGTGAGCAGGAGAGAGAGGCCAAGAGGGCCAGGACTGATAGCTTTGGATTCTCCCAATAGAGACCTAGTGGGCACCATTAGCACTGCCACCAGAGATCTTCAGCCCTAGAGCCTTTAGCTATGAGTGTGCCATCCAAGTCCAGGCGCGATCAGAGGGGACGAGCATCAGGCTAGATAGGTGAGAGTAGCAGACTCGCAGAGACCAGCCCTCCAGAGTGTATCAGATATGGCCGGAGATACACAGGGAAGTGTTTGGCGGGTACAGGTGCTTGTTTCGGGTGCGGGAAACCTGAACACATGCGTAGAGATTGTCCAGCAGCCAGACAGGGTAATGATAAGGGCCGAGGCCCAGCTTCTAGTTCAGCAGCTCCACCAGCACGCCCAACTTAGTAGGGGGCATCTACTAGTATAAGTGGCGGACAATGCCGAAACAAATTTTATGCCCTAGCATCCCGTCAGGAGTAGAAGATCTCCCCAGATGTAGTCACTGGTATGTTACAAGTATTCCATCTTGATGTATATGCATTGCTAGGTCCAAGGGCTACCTTGTCTTTTGTGACACCCTATGTTTCTAGTAGTTTCGGAGTTAGTCTCGAAATCCTACTAGAACCCTTCTCAATCTCCAGTCCAGTTGGTGATTCAGTTATAGCTAGATGGGTGCATAGAAATTGCCCTGTCACAGTCCTTTAGAAAATCACCTCAGCAGATTTAATAGAGTTAGCCATGACCGATTTTGATATTATCCTTGGAATAGACTGGTTATTTTCATGCTATGCCTCAGTCAATTGTCGAACCAGTGCAGTAGAGTTCAGATTTTTGGGTGAACCAATCTTAGAGTGGAAGGGTAGTTCAATGTGCCTGTAGGTCGTTTCATTTCCTACCTTAAGGACAGAAAGATGGTCTCTATGGGTTGTGTGTACCATATAGTTAGGGTTAAGGATGCTACGTCTGAGACCCTGGCTATAAAGTCAGTTCCAGTAGTGTGTGAGCATCCACAAGTCTTCTCTCAGATGATCTATCGGGAATTCCTCCTAAGCGGGAGATCAATTTTGGTATTGACCTTCTTCCTGATATGCAACCTATATCTATTTCTCCTTATAGAATGGCTCCCGCCGAGATAAAGGAGTTGAAGGAGCAGTTGAAGGGCCTTTTAGACAACAAATTCATTAGACCGAGCAAATCCTAATGGGGTGCACTAGTTCTCTTTGTCCAAAAGAAAGACGGTTCTCTTCGTATGTGTATTAATTATTGCCAATTGAAAAAGGTCACCATCAAGAACAGGTATCCTCTTCCTAGGATTGATAATTTGTTTGACCAGCTTTCGGGTGCTAAGTGCTTTTCGAAGATAGATCTCAGATCTGGATACCCTCAGCCCTTGTGTATTGATGTAGCATGGTTAAGTGATAGCATATGCTTCTAGGCAGCTGAATGTTCATGAAAAGAATTGCTTGACTCATGATCTTGAATTGGCGGCGGTAGTATTTGCCTTGAAGATTTGGAGACACTATTTGTACGGGGTCCATGTAGATGTGTTTACGGACCACAAGAGCCTACGATACATGTTTACCCAAAAGGATTTGAATCTACGTCAAAGATGGTTGGAGATACTCAAGGATTATGATATGAGTGTCCTTTACCATCCGGGAAAGGCTAATATGGTAGCAAACGCTCTTAGAAGGCTTTATATGGAGAGTGTGTCCCATGTAGATGAGGGGAGGAAGGAGCTGGTAAAATATGTGCATCGGCTTGCACGGTTAGGAGTTCATTTGGTTGACTCGACCGGTGGTGGTGTTATTGTGTCGAATGGATCAGAATCATCCTTGGTGACTGATGTGAAAGCTACACAAGGTGATGATCCTATTTTGGTAAAGTTGAAGGAAGCTGTTCAGAATCAGAAGGTAGAGGTCTTCTCCAAAGGAGGAGATGGTGTGCTTCAATATAAGGATCACTTGTGTGTTCCGGATGTTGATGATTTGAGAGATAGGATATTGCACGAGGCTCATGGTTCCAGATACTCCATACATCCAGGTGCCACCAAGATGTACCATGACCTGCGTAAAGTTTATTGGTAGAATGGCATGAAGAAGGACATTGCAGAATTTGTTGTCACGACCCGAACGTACACCCGGATTATAGACACAGGACTAGGGACCCCAAGAGACCCTAAGTCGACCCATGACATATGCATACAACTAATCTCATTTAAATAAACGGAATGCTAAACATAAAACATAGCGGAAACGTAACCATAACATAACATCAGGAAATACTGGACATACACATAACTGAGTACTACGTTCTCTTTTGAAAGCCTCTAATACATAAGATGGGTTGATGGAACAACATCCCCAACTAACCTGACCAATACTGAAACATACATAACATGAAAGTCTGTCTAACGACCCTTGGAACATGAGGACTCACCAATAAGCTAAAAGCGTAAGCTGGGATGGACTAAGGGTGAGTATGAGCCTGAGATTGGGACCCTGTATCATGAAACGATAAAGCATAGGAAGTATGCGGTCAGTACGTGGAATGTACCGAGTATGCAGGGTAAGTAAAACGGACGTCAAAAGTATAATAAACTCATAAATAAACATAGGAGAAGGACATCATGCTTGTATCATAAATTTGGTAAGAGAACATAAGGCTTAAGATTTTCAAATCGTTCATAAATCATTCATTATCATAATCGTATGTAAACTTTATCAAAATATAATTTGAGCCAATAACATAAATATAACAATTCATAAAACATGCGGAACAATGGGAGTACTCGTCAAAACTGACACCATCATGGTAAAGCCCTTTCATGATGCCCCACTATCTCTCTCAAGTAGGCATTGCTGACCCTGGATTTCCAGGCGAGGGTCGTGCATTAGGCGTGATATCACATTTGAGGGGATCACTATCAATACATTATATCATTTAGAAACCCATGGTGGCACGTGGTTATGAGACACCGACGTAGTCCTTTGAACACCGGGCTGCTCGATGCTAGACACGACTCCAAAAACATGCATATAGGCTCATACATAAATCAATAACATCATGCATTAAGATTCATTGGCTAGAATATAACATCTATCATCATGGATCCCCTTTAAAACATGCTTAGCCAAGAATCATAGGCTCTTTTCATCGGCCAACATCATAAATCGATAAATCATGTAATTCGCTTCATAAATCATAAATCATTCTTCAACATGTGGGCATTGCCCAATACTTCATCATATTCAATTCTTTCAAAATATTCTCGTAAACATGGGTAGCTTGAATTCATGCTTTTCCGTCATTAATAAATTCAAAATATTGCAAATTTATTGTAAATCATAACTTTCATGAACCTTCATCAAATGGGCATTTTAGATTTAAAAAGCTTGAAACATGATTTAAATAAAATAATATAAAACCTGCACATTCAATAATGAAAACTCATTATTCAATAATGAAAACTACATTAAATCATATCCATAAAGGGAAATCACATTTTCATGCATTTGGGTAAAACCCCATAGAACTTGAGTAGGAGGATTCATGATTTAAATCGAAATTTGGACATGGGTGAGGAGAATTTCACCCATTCTAAAACCCTACATACCTGGGAATGGATTGATTTCGAAGTTCCTTGAATACCCACAAAGAAATTAATGGAAACTTGGGGAAGAAGACATTGAATCTTCCAAAAATATCTCTAAGCTTTTGCATGAGAATGGGCATGCATAACGGACTTAACTCATCTTATCACACTCAAACAATATTCAAAATGATGTAGTTTTAGGGTCTTAAAATATGGAAATGTCGAAAATGCCCTTAAAATTATCTCCCCGAGAACTGTTTTGGTCGGAACATAGACCGACCCAAAGGGTCATTGCAACATACCACGACTCATGGTATCGAGTCGTTGGGTCCACTACATCATGAAATCCTCCGATCCTTCCCACGACTCGTCAGGACAAGTCATTGATTTAATCAATGGGTCGTTGGATCGACTGTTGTCAACCCCTTGACCAAATCTGACTTTCCTTTCCACGAGCCTCACCACGACTCATGGTGGCATCCAACAAGTCGTGGTTTCCATCCGTTGAATGAAATGAAACCCTCAACCCTCAAACAACGACTAGAAACAATGGACCGTTGCCTCTCACAACAAATCGTGGAACACCCCGTTGTTTCCCACTCAGCCTAAGTCCAGTCCTTCCAACGACTGGTAACAACAACTCGTTGTTCGTGACAATGAGTCGCTACACTGTCTGTTGTCTCCACTTCTTCCCTGAACTTCCTAAACTACGGCAGCTTACGACGACTCGTGGTATCCAACCACGAGTTGTTGGGTCGCCCGTCCTGTGATGTTTTTTCTAGTTTTCTGCACTTTTCAAATTCAACTCCCGAGTCTATTCTTAGTCCTCTCCGGGGTATTACAATATCTCCCCCTTGGAAACATTCATCCTCGAATGTAGGAAGCTAGCAGTAGACAGAAACATACAATTTATTATAGCCATATACGGATCATTTTAATTGAAATTTTCACGGAATGACTACCTCTAAATAAAACCATATAGCTGAACTGATCTCATACTTCACATACACATTCATACATATAAAAGAAACTTGCACACATGAACTAAATATGAAAACTAGGTAGATTCATAAGGCAAAACTGATACCTCAAGTCGGAACCGAGCCGGTAGAGAACAAATGTGGATATCTAGCCATCATATCCGCTTCGGCTTCCCACGTAGCTCCCTCAACATGCTGATCTCTCCATAAAATTTTCACTGAAGCTACTTCTTTGTTTCTCAACTTCCGAACTTGAAAATCCAAGATTTCAACGGGAATTTCTTCATAACTGAGGCTGTCTTTTATCCTAATGCTGTCTACCGAGACTACTAATGAGCCCGCAAGTGTACGGGTCATACAAGTACTATAGTGGCCCTTTTTAAGAGCCGGATTGTCGAATCCACAGGGACTGGACCTATTTAGCTAATTATCTTCAAGTGTGATATTAACTTTTGCAAATGTTGATTAAAGAAGGTTTAGATAAAGTCTAATTAAATTTAGGGGTGGTTACAGAAATACTATGAAATGATTCAAGAAGCAACTAGAGCTAAGGCCGGATAATCATGCGATACTACGCTTTGTAATGGTTTAAGTATGGAATTATCGATTGTCATCTCACATAATTGAAATTTCGTGTTCATAGTCTTTCG
This sequence comes from Datura wrightii, assembly GCA_035772735.1. Lineage (NCBI taxonomy): Eukaryota > Viridiplantae > Streptophyta > Magnoliopsida > Solanales > Solanaceae > Datura > Datura wrightii. The sequence goes on along the minus strand of JASDFA010000016.1, from coordinate 59,832,997 downwards.
AGCCTCTAAACACTACAAACTAGCCTCACAACTACATCATTGAGCGGTGATGTGACTTTCTAGTTCGTGGGCAATTCAATTACGTGGATGTGGTTTGCGGGATTTATGCTTTTGATTAGGGACTTTCATACCTCTAATAATTCAACTCAACTTAGCTTCACAACTACTTCTATGAGTGGTGGAGTGACATTTCTAAGTTGTTTCATGTTATCATCCCGTTTTATCAACCAAGCAATGCAAATTAGGTATAATTTCTTATCCTAACCGCGAATCATATCAAAAGATACGAACTTGCTCCCTACATTCTCATGTTCTTGCATAGGTTTTCTTTCTCAAGCTTTTGCCTAGGTGTAACGTGTGTGTTTTCATGGAGATCAATCATGAAAGCAACCATAATTAAGAATGTAAGACAAAACAACAATTAATAACTTAAAACCAAAACAAAATCATGTATTCACAATCATACCATGTGGCCTCAACCCTAGAGGAAGGGTTCTAGCCACTCAAGTTCGTACAATTACTAGAAAACATAATTAAAGTAACGTACTTACAAGAATAGGTAGAAGAGAAGATGAAATTGATGAACCCTAGGTGAGTTCTCCCACTTCTCCCTTCACTCCTTGGCAGTTTTTCAGAAATAAATCGTGACTAAATGATTTTAGGAGCTAAGGGACCTATTTATAGTAAATGAGAATTGTACAAAATTATGCCCGACATGAAATAACTCTGTGTCACGGAGGTTATCGAGCCAATATGCCTCCATGACACGGAGGCATCGTGGATGCACACTGGAAACTCATAAAACAGTCGCCAGGCAGCCCTTGCCACGTTGGCAGCGTGTCACGCTTCTTGTGCAGCGCGTTAGGGGCCGTGGCATGCCATGGTTGCGTAGCCTGCCTGCCGTGGCACGTTTCCAATGTGCAGGTGGGCTGTTTCGTGCATCCTCCTTGCCGACGTTCGCGTTCTACTTCCTATTCCATGCCTCCACTTCACCAACTCATAGATTAGTTCCTAAAAATCATTTTAAACCTATAAAAACAAGAACTAATCATGTTGGTTAGTATATATATTCACATTTACATAAAAATACATGAGAATGCATATAATTTAGTCGATAAACAAGACAAAACTAAGTTATAAAGCATAAAGCATCACTCGGGCATGCTATTTTGCCCACTATCAACTACCAAGGCTGGGTCACCCAAACACTTCTTCAAAAGTGACACATGAAAGACAGGATGTACTGAAGATAGCTTCGATGGCAAGTCCAACTCATATGCCACCTTACCAACTCTTCTCACAACTCGGTAGGGACCAACATAGCGAGGACTGAGTTTCCCTTTCTTTCCGAACCGCACGACTCCCTTCATGGGAGATACCTTTAGAAATACCCAGTCGTCCATATCAAACTCCAGATCCCTTCTCCTCACATCAGCATACGATTTCTGACGACTCTGAGCGGTTTTCGATCGGTCCCTTATTAACTGAACCTTCACCATCGCCTCGTGAACCGAATCTGGCCCTATCATAGTTGCCTCACCAACCTCAAACCATTCGATGGGAGATCTACACCTTTGCTCGTAAAGAGCCTCGAATGACGCCATTTGGATACTGGAGTAATAGCTGTTATTATAAGCAAACTTAATTAAGGGAAAATGATCATCCCAACTACCTTCTGAAATCCATCACACATGCCCTCAACATATCCTCGAGGGTCTGAATGATTCGTTCTGCCTGGTCCTCTATTGCGGATGGAAGGCTGTACTGAGCTTAACTTGCATCCCAGGTCCCTTCTGAAAAGACCGCCAAAACTGAGAGGTAAACTGAGTACCTCGATCTGAGATGATAGACAAGGGCACTCTATGAAGTCGAACTAACTCCTGAATATAAAACTTGGCATAATCATCCACTGAATCATGGTCTTGACTGGTAGGAAGTGTGCCCCCTTAGTTAACCTGTCTACCACCACCCAAATGGAGTCATAGTGTAGGCGAGTATGAGGTAGGCCTGTAATGAAATCCATGTTTATTTACTCCCACTTCCAAGTGGGAATGCTAATATCCTGAAGTACACCTCCCGGCCTTTGATGCTCGACTTTAACTTGCTGACAGTTTAGACATTTAGCTACGAACTCCGCAATATCCTTCTTCATACCATCCCACCAATAGATTTCCCGCAAGTCCCGATACATTTTCGTGGATCCTGGATGGATAGAATATGTAGTACCTTGTGCCATGCAATATCCGAACTCTCAAATTATCAACGTCCATAACACATAGTTGACCCTAGTATCGTAGCACACCATCTCCCCCTTGGGAGAAAACCTCCACCTTTTGACTCCGCGCTGCTTCCTTCAACTTTCTCAAAGTCGGACTCTCATCTTTCTTAGATTTGATATCCACCACTAAGGATGATTCTGACCCATTTTGAACAATAACACCGCCATCAGTCGAGTCGATCACTCTAACTCCTAGTCTTGCAAGTCGGTGGACATCCTTCACCAACTCCTTCTTTCCCTCATCCACGTGGGACACACTCTCCATAGAGAGCCTACTAAGTGCATCCACAACCACATTGGCCTTGTTTGAGTGGTAAAGGACACTCATGTCATAGTCCTTAAATAACTCCAACCACCTCCTTTGCTGAAGATTTAGATATTTCTGTGAGAACACATATTGAAAGATCTTGTGATCCATACATACATCCACATGGACCCCATACAAGTAATGCCACCATATCTTCAATGCAAACACCACCGCGGCCAACTCGAGATCATGGGTCAGGTAATTCTTTTCATGAACTTTCAACTGTCTCAAGGCATATGCTATTACCTTCCCACGCTGCATCAACACACATCCTAGTTCGACTCCCGAAGCATCACAATATACAACAAAGCCTTCAGTACCCTCGGACAAAGTCAACATTGGTGCTAGTGAGTTGGGTCTTCAACTCTTGCAAGCTTTTCTCACAAGTTTCTGACTATTGGAACTTTACCTTTTACTTAGTCAACTTAGTCAAAGGTGCCGCAATAGATGAGAAACCCTAAACAAACCTCCAGTAGTAGCCATCTAGACCCAAGAAACTCTGAATTTCTGAAGGATTCACCGGCGTAGACCAATTCTTCACCGCCTCAATTTTCTGGGAATCTACCCTTATGCCTTCGCTTGATACCACATGACCCAGAAATGATACCGAGTCTAGCCAAAATATGCACTCACTGAAATTTGCATATAGGTAATGATCCTTGAGGGTCTAAAGTACTACCCTCAGGTGAGCGACATGCTCCTCCTCGCTCCGTGAGTATATCAAGATGTCGTCGACGAACACAATCACGAACATATCCAAATATGTCTTGAACACCCTATTCATTAGATCCATAAAAGTTGCAGGGGCATTGGTTAGTCCGAAAGACATAACAACAAATTCGTAGTGACCATACCGAGTCCTGAAAATAGTCTTTGGGATGTCACCCTTTCGAACTCTGAGCTGGTGATACCCGAACCTAAGATCAATCTTGGAGAAGCACTTGGCACCCTGAAGCTGGTCAAACAAATCATCGATTACCTATTCTTGATGGTAACCTTGTTCAACTGCCGATAGTCAATACATATGTGAAGGGAACCTTCCTTCTTTCGAACAAATAGAACTGGTGCACCTCATGGAGACTGGCTCGGTCTAATGAAACCCTTATCCAACAGGTCCTTTAGCTGATCCTTCAATTCCTTTAGTTCGGCTGGGGCCATCTCGTAGGGAGGAATACAGATAGTCTGCGTATCCGTTAATAGATCAATGTCGAAATCAATTTTCCTCTCTGGAGGGACACCGGGCAAATCATCAGGAAACACCTCCGGATATTCGCACACCACCAGAACTGACTAAATAGTCGGGGTCTCAGACTCCACCTCCTTAACCCTAACTAGGTGGTACATGCAACTTTTAGAGATCATCTTCCTAGCCTTAACGTAGGCAATAAACCGACCTACTGGTACCACCGAACTACCCTTCCACTCCAACACTGACTCACATGGAAAACGAAATTCCACCGTACGGGTCCTACAATTAATTGAAGCATAACATGCAAACAACCAATTCATGCTGAGAATAACATCAAAGTCAGTCATGGCTAACTCTACAAGGTCTGCAGATGTAACCTTATGCAACACAGTGATTGGGAATTCTCTATATACTCGTCTAGCTATGACCGAATCACCAACAGGGGTCAAAACTAAAAATGATTCTGACAAGGTCTCGAGACTAACTCCAAGGCTACTAGCAATGTAAGGAGTCATGAAAGACAATGTAGCTCCTGGATCTAGCAAGGCATAAACATCAATATGAGAGACGCGTAACATACCAGTGACCACATCTGGTGAAACCTCTTGATCTTAAGGGCATAGAATCGATTTTGTCACTGTCTGCCACCCCCGCTGGTCGATGCACCCTGTGGAGCATAACGAGCTGGAGCTGCTGCTGTCCTGATGGTCTGTGCATGACATAATCACCCTATCTAGCATATGAGCACTCTCGGGGCATGTGCCCAGATCTACCACACCCATAACAGGCATCTGAACCGAGCAGGCATTCCCCAACATGACTCTTGCTGCACTTCCTACAAGCTGGAGAGGTATACTTTAACTGGGTGCCCCTCTGATCCCTCGACCCTGAAGCCCTACTCTTCTGATCACCCTTGGGCCTGGATGGAACACTAGCTGATGACGGTGCTGGGGCTAGTGATCTATGCTCAAACAGTGGATGGTAGCTACCACCGGACCTCTGATGTGATAACCCACAGTTGTCCGTCTGAGCCCTGTTTGCCTCCCTCTCCCTCGCATGAGCCGCCTCCATCTGCTGGGCATACAACACTATGCGAGGAAAGTCCATATCCTGGTGGAGCATAACAGTCCTGCAATCCTTGTCTAAATAACCAGCCATACCATGAACGAATCGGCTCACCTGTGCCCTCTGATCCATCACTAACTCTGGGGAATATTTTGATAAACGAGTGAACTCAAGCGAATACTCCAGCATTATCATCTTTCCCTGCTTGAGGTTCACAAACTCAGTTGCCTTCAACTCCCTCATCTCCCGAGGGAAGAACCTTTCAAGAAAGGCCATGTGGAACTCATCCCAGCTGATAGGGCCCGCTCTCGCTGCCCTGCTGTCCTTCCATTGCTTGTACCAAATATGAACGACCTCTTTTAGCTGATAAGAGGCCAAGTCCATACATTCCCCATTTTCACCCCCATAACCTGAGTGACCTTCAAGATCCCTTCAGTGAACTCATGTGGATCCTCATCCACCTTTGATCCTGTAAACTTAGGAGGGTTCATCCTCAAGAAGTCTCTAATCCGAGCAACCGCTACATTGCCATTCTGTGGGACCTGTGAAACACCCTGCTGGTTGACCTAAGCGGTCAAGGCCTGTGCCAACATCTGAATAGCCGCTTGAAACTCAATGTGGGTGGCTGGCTCTAGTGCTTGGGGCTCCTGGACAGGTGGGGCTTGCAGATGCCCATGGTCATTGCGATCTCTGTGGCCTTTATCATTTCCATTCCTCCTTCTGTTCATTCTCTTTGGAGCCATAATTCTGCAATCATGAACCTCGCGAATTAGAAGGATGGAGATACTTTTCATTGCATGACATAGAACATGAAAGAAGGGAACATTTCCTAAATGTCTAGTAGCCTCTTTGTCATAGGTGTGGCGCGCTTCACACCCATAAAAAAGACTCTACTTAACGCGGCTTTCAGACACCCTAGGACACTTCAAACTTATGGCTCTGATACCAAGTTTGTCATGACCCAAACGTACACCCGGATCATAGACATGGGATAAGACACCCCAAGAGAACCCAAGTCGACCCATGGCACATGCATACAACTAATCTCATTTAAATAAATTGAATGTTAAACATAAAACATAACGGAAATGTAACCATAGCATAACATCAGGAAATACTAGACATATACATAACTGAGTACTACATTCTTGTCTGAAAGCCTCTAATACATAAGATGGGCTGATGGGACAACATCCCCAACTAACCCGACCAATACTAAAACATAAATAACATGAAAGTCTGTAAAACGGCCCTCGAAACATGAGGACTCATCAATAAGCTAAAAGCGTAAGCTAGGATGGACTAAGGGTGATGATGAGCCTGAGATTTGGACCCTGTATCCTGAAATGATACATCATAGGAAGTATGCGGTCAGTACGTGGAATGTATCGAGTATGCAGGGTAAGTAAAACGGATGTCAAAAGTATAATAAAATCATAAATAAACATAGAAGAAGGACATCATGCTTGTATCATAAATTTAGTAAGAGAACACAAGGCTCAAGACTTTCAATCGTTCATAAATCATTCATTATCATAATCGTATGTAAACTTTATCAAAACATAATTTGATCCAAAACATAAATATAAAAATGCGTAAAACATGCGGAACAATGGGAGGATTTGTCATAACCGACACCATCATGGTAGAGCCCTTTTATGATGCCCCACTATCTCGCTCTAGTGGGCAGAGTCGACCCTGGCTTGCTAGGAGAAGGTCGTGCATTAGGCGTGATATCACATTTGATGGGATCATTATCAATACATCATATCATTTAGAAACCCACGAAGGCACGTGGTTATGAGACACCGGCGTAGTCCTTTGAATGCCGGGCTGCTCGGTGCTAGACACGACTCCAAAAAACATGCATATAGGCTCATACATAAATCAATAACATCATACATTAAGATTCATTGGCTAGAATATAACATTTATCATTATGGATCCCCTTTAAAACATGCTTAGCCAAGAACTATAGGCCCTTTTCATCGGCCAACATCATAAATCGATAAATCATGTAATTCACTTCATAAATCATAAATCATTCTTCAACATGTGAGCATTGACCAATACTTCATCATATTCAATTCTTTCAAAATATGCTCATAAACATGGGTAACTTGAATTCTTGCTTTTTCGTCATCAATAAGTTCAAAATATTGCATATTCATCATAAATCATAACTTTCATGAACCTTCACCAAATGGGCATTTTATATTTAAAAAGCTTGAAACATGATTTAAAGAAAATAATATGAAACCTGTCCATCATTCATAATTAAATAATGAAAACTCAATTAAATCATACCCATAAAGAGAAATCACATTTTCATGCATTTGGGTAAAGCCCCATAGAACTTGAGTAGGAGAATTCATGATTTAAATCATAATTTGGGCATGGGTGAGGAAGAATTTCACCATTCTAAAACCCTAAATACCTGGGAATGGATTGATTTTGAAGTTCCTTGAATACCCACAAAGAAATTGATGGAAACTTGGGGAAGAAGACCTTGAATCTCCAAATAATCTCTCTAAGCTTTTGTATGAGAATGGGCATTCATAAAGGACTTAACTCATCTTATCACACTCATAAAAATATCCAAAACAATGAGTTTTAGGGTCTGAAAATATGGAAAAGTCAAAAATGCCCTTAAAATTATCTCCCCGAAAACTGTTCTGGACGGACCCGACCGACCCAATGGGTCGTTGCAACATACCACAACTCGTGTTATCAAGTCATTGGGTCCAATGTATCATGACATCCTCAAATCCTTCCTATGACTCGTCAGGACGAGTCGTTGCTTCAATCAACGGGTCGTTGGATCGACCATTGCTAACCTCTTGACCAAATCTGACTTTCCTTTCCACGAGCCTTAACACAACTTGTGGTGTCATCCCATGAGTCGTGGTTTCCATCGGTTGAATGCACTAAAATCCTCAATCCTTAAACAATGACTAGAAACAACGGACCGTTGCCTCTCACAATGAATCGTGGAATGCCCCGTTGTTTTCCCCTCAGCCTAAGTCCATTCCATCCAATGACTGGTAACAATGACTCGTTGTTCCTGACAACGAGTCATTACACCATCCGTTGTCTCCACTACTGCCTTGAACTTCCCAAACCACGATAGGTTACGATCCAACCACGAGTCGTTGGGTCGCCCGTCCTGTGATGTTTTTGCTAGTTTTCTACACTTTTCAAATTCAACTCGCGGGTCTATTCTTAGGCCTCTCCGGGGTATTACAAGCTAAGTGTCCGAATTGTCAGCAAGTGAAGGTTGAGCACCAGAGACCAAGAGGTGTACTTCAGGACATCAGTATTCCTACTTGTAAGTGGGAGAAGATTAATATGGACTTATCATAGGGTTGCCTCACAATCATCGACAGTATGACTCCATTTGGGTGTCTCGTGGATAAGTTGACCAAAGCAACTCATTTTCTACCAGCTACTGATTCAGTGGAGGATTGTGCTAAATTATACATTCAGGAGTTAGTTCGATTGCATGGAGTGCCATTGTCCATCGTATCAGATAGAGGTACTCAGTTTACCTCCCAGTTTTGGAGATCATTTCAAAAGGGACTTGGTACTCAGGTCAAGCTTGGCACAACATTTCACATGCAAACCGATGGTCAGGTGGAGCGGACTATTCAAACTTCGAGGACATGTTGAGAGCGTGTATGATTGATTTCAAGGGTAGTTGGGATGATCATTTGCCTCTCATTGAGTTTGTGTATAACAACTACCGTTCCAGCAATCAGATGTCTCCATTGAGGCTCTCTAGGGGAGGAGATATAGATCACCTATTGGTTGGTTTGAGGTCAGTGAAGTTGCGATGATAGGTCCAGATTCAGTCCATGAGGCCATGGAGAAAGTTCAGCTCATAAGGGACAGGTTAAAAATAGCTCAGAGTTGCCAAAAGTCCTATGTGGATGTGAGAAGGAGAGAACTTGAGTTTGAAGTCAATGACTGGGTGTTTCTAAAGGTGTCTCCCATGAAGGGAGTGATGAGGTTCGGAAAGAACGGGAAACTCAGTCCCCATTATGTTGGCTTGTACCGGATTGTGAAACGGGTTGGCAAGGTAGCATATGGGTTGGAGGTGCCCTCAGAATTAGCTTCAGTTCATCTAGTTTTTCATGTATCTCTCCTAAAGAAGTGTTTGGGTGACCTAGATCTGATTGTTCGGGCGGACATTGTCGGTGTGAAAGACAACCTTAGATATGAAGAGGTTCAGTAGAGATATTGGATCATCAGGTTAGTTAGCTAAGAAACAAAGATGTAGCTTAAGTTAAGGTTTTATGGAAGAATCAGCATGTTGAGGGAGCTACGTGGGAAGCCAAGCAGATATGATGGCTAAATACCCGCATTTATTCCCTTCTTGCTCAGTTTTAGCATGAGGTATCTGTTTCCTCCTTAATACTCTATTTAGTTTCATGTTCAACTCATGTACCTCATCTTCTTTCATGTTAATGGATGCATGTGTATTTTGGAATTCATTTCAGTCATGTAGTTTAAATCAGAGTCAGTCACACTGTCAGTCTTCAGTATGTATGTTCAGTATTTGAGTATGATGATTGCATTTCTCTGCTTTTCTGTATGAATTTCAACATTAGAGGATGAATGTTCCCGGGGGGGGGGGGGTGATATTGTAATACCTCAAAAAATCCTAAAAGACCAGACTCGGGAGTTGAAATGGAAAAAATAAGAATTTCTGCACCAAGTCACAGGACGATTCGTCTAGTGACCCGTCAGGAACCCCACGAGTCGTTAAGTGACTCGTGGGGAGAGGCTGGGACTTGGTTGAAAATTTAGGAGTTGAGATGACAACGAGTGGGACCAAGAGTCTTCATGTGAGCTGTGGTCAAGGGTTGAACGAAAGTTGGAAAATTTGGGCAGTGCACCTCACCGATTGGTCACCACGACTCATCGGATACGCCACGAGTCATGGTGTCCCTAATGGTGGCTCTTAGAAGAAATTTGGCAGTGCAAGTAACGAATGCAAATCACGAGTCGTGGCCACGGACGACAACTCATCCAATCCCTCGTTGGGATTGGCAGTCTGGTTTTCCCTGCGAGTTTATTAAGGGCTTTTCCATAATTTCTATGTTTCTAAAACCTAAACTACGTTGTTTTAAGATCATAATGGAGTTTTTTAGAAGGGTTAAGTCATTCTAAGCCTATCCTAATTCATGCATGCAAGTTTAGAAGTTTGAGAAGTGATCAAGCCTAGTTCTACAACATTCTTCGTCAATTCTCTTTGGGCAATCAAGGAAGTGTGAAAATCAGACCTCTTCAGGTATGTAAGGATATGAAGGGGTGCAATTTTCGACACCCATTCCCAAATTCCCTCTCAATTTATGATTTTCTAATTAATGATTCCATAGGGTTTTTATTCAATGCATGAATTCCTAAGTTTTTTAATCATGGGTATGATCTAAGCATCTTTTGAATGATGAATTATGATTAATGGGTAGATTTTACAATGTTTTAAATTATAAATTATGTCTTCATGTTTTTTAAACTATGATGCCCATCCATGAATGTTCATGAAAGTTGAGATCTATGAGATATGCGCTTAAGCATGATGAGATGTTTATGAAGAAAGTATGGTTTCGAAATACCCATGTTCATGTTTATGTTTTCAAAGTGAATGAAGTTGATTTCAAGCATGTTAAAGTATTGGGCAAACCCATATAATCGAGTATGTCTTATGATTTCATGAATTAGCTTACCACATGGTTTTGGAGTCAAGACTCCCATTATTTTCAGCTTGTGGTATGGTTTGAGCCAAGGATTCCTCATGTTATGATTTCATATTATGCATGTATATTATTTATTTAGCTTTGTCACTAGATGAAGGTCAGCTTCATTGAAGAACAATGGAGAGCATATACATGTTTTTGGGAGTAGTGTCTAGCACCGAGTAGGCTAAGGGTTAGTCAACTCTGTGCCTCAAAACTACGAGCCAACGTAGGTTTACTTATATACTTTGGGACCTTCCTTTTGAGCTTCCCCTGCTCCCAAGGGGCCTTGTGCTTGATATCAATATCATGTAGCGTCCTTAGCCCTAGCAAAGCTTTGGACAGCTCTTCCCACTTAAGTGTGATAGTCGGACCACGTAAGCTCGATCGTAGTAATGTCGGTTATATGACGAGTCCCCCGTTGTTCCTCATGATTTCAATTATGCATGTGCATCATTCATGATATTATTTTTTCAGCAGGTTTGACCCAATATTCAATTTTACTTATGATTATTAGTTTCAGCTTTGGGTCATTCGATTCAGTTGTGATGTTCAGTTATGATTATATCATGATTTCAGAAAATAGCATGCGAGCCCTACTCCCAGAATCTTATCTTGATTATATTTCATAATATGTATGTTAAATGATTTTACTTACTTAGAGGTTTTATTTACCTTGCATACTCGATACATTCCACGTGCTGACTGCATACTCTATACTGCATCATTTTATGTTATAGGCTTCGATATCCAGGCTCAGTCCCGCCGCTAGTCAGACTTCCGGAGTTAGGATTTCTCAGCCTCAGTTGGTGAGTCCTCATCTTGCAAGGGCTCTTCTTATCAGTTGTATATCGTCTATTCAGTTTTCAGACTATAGTAAGTTAGTTGGGGTCTTGTCCCATCAACTCATCAGTGTTAGAGGCTTTTTTAGACATAGTTGTAGTTATCTTTAGATTCATGTATGTATTAAGATGTTATGTATTTCTTAGAATTCTGCTATGCTATTTATGATGATCTTTTGCGTATCTATGATTGAGTTAGATGTATGTTCATGCCATGGGTGGACTTGGATTTTCTCGGGGTTTCTTGTCCTGTGTCTCGATCCGGGCCTATGTTCGGGTCGTGACGAATACTCTATCCAGTTACATGTCAAGTTCATGTCTCTTAGTTCCTTTCATGTTCTAGTATGTATGTATGATTTATGAATTCAATTCAGTCATGTGTATCAGTCCAGAGTCAGTCACTCCATTTGATTTCAGCTTCAAATGTTCAGTGTTTAGGATTTGTAGTTCTTTTCCCTAGCTACTTAGTATGATTAACCCACATTCGAGGATGAATATTCGCAAGTGGGAGATATTGTAATACCCAGAAAGTTTCTAAGACTAGACTTGAGTTTTGAAATGGGATCAGCGGGAAAATTTGGAAAATTGAATCAGTACGACACAACATACGAGTCGTAGGTTGGTAGTATAGGTCATAGGAAGACCCGTGGTTCAGATCAGAGATTTTTGCTTCCCAAAAATAAGACCCCACTACGAGTAATAATATATGGGTACGACCCATGGTCAGGAGTTGTAGTTGGTCCTTGGGGTTATCAGGTGATTGATCGTATGGGTGATGGTACGACTCATAGAATGGAGTTACGCATCATAGTAGGATTCATGGAAATATTTTTATAGGATTGGAGGTTTTGAACTTGGTTAGTACGGGAGTATACGATGAGTTGTAGGAGGATTGTACGACTCATGGTACGAGTCGTGACAACTAACAGTTCAGTTTTCCTACAAACTTATTAAGGATATTTCCGTTAATCCTAAGCTCCTAATCCCTAAACTATGTCTTTTTAAGCTCTGAAAGAGGTGTTTTGAAGGGGTTAAACCTATTCTAAGTCATTCCCCGCTTATGCATGCAAGATTAGGAGGTGTCCTTGAAGATCAAGATTAAACCTTTCAATTTATTCTTCAAATCTCTTGGGCATTCAAATTCAAGTGTACATTCACCCGGGTATGTAGGGCTATGAATGAGAGTTCCCTTCACCCTCATGCTCAAAAATTCTCCTCAATTCCATGAATTTAAGTTCTAGATCAAATTCATGATCTTATGGGGTTTTATTCTAATTTTATGAATGTCATACACCAAACCCGAGGAGGAACGACTAGCACCTGGGGCCACCCATGATATGAGCATACCCGACGCCTAATAAAAACAAAGGTCAGAACCGATGAGGTTCGACAACACAACATCTATAAAATCAGAATAAGACAATAGAATATAGCGAAAGCTGGCTCACTTGACCAACCAAGAAAAAATAAATACAATATGTCGTCAGGGCCACGGAATGGAAGAACCACTATACAACATGGCATACCACCCTATAACAACATACTAAAATCATAGCAATATCTATGAGCCTCTATGAATACATTGGTAATCAAATGATCGGGACAGGGCCCCAAACAATCCTTAACTCAAACATCTGGCGTCTCCGAAAGACCTGGAGCACACCAACTCAGCTGGAACTCCACTCAACACCCAAGAACTAAGATCTAACAACCCACCATCACTTGCAGGCATGAATACAGTGCCCCAACTAGGGCGTCAGTACAATAGTGTACTGAGCATGAAAGGTAGAAACAACTGGAAGACATAGATTACAGATCAACAGATATACCAAATATTATAGGAGGAGAACTCAACTTAAGTAAACACATAAAACCTACCTAGCCCCCATAAGCCTGGCAAGTAAAAGAAAACATACAAACAGAACCTACCTGGTCCCCATAAGCCCAGCAAGTCCAAAAGTAAATAACAATACAATGGCACCTAGCTTACCCAGCTCACTTGTCATCGCTTCTAGACCTCTCAACGACCTCAGCTAACACCAGGTAACATCTAGCATCCACTGCTATCAGATAAAAATAACACATGAAACAACCACAATATAATGTCAAACAAATCACAAGTAAACACCAGTTAATCAACATCATCAATCAAGAACTTTCGGACACTCTCTCGGCTACGTACAGTTAGCGGAGCTCAATCCATCTGGGAGAACCAATCGCGATCCCAGAAAGGCTTAGACATGTCGGACCACTCTTGAATCATGTCTCAACTCGACGCTACGGAGGACATCATCCTCAACCCCGTAGGTCATATCACTCCTTGGGCTCAACCCCTCAGCCAGAAACACTCTCGTGCGTTGGGTATCCACAAGCCACAAGGTGCCTCGGGCTCGACCCCTAACCGGAACAACTCTTGTGCATCGAGTATCCACAAGTCACAAGGCCTCAAACACAATACACACATAATCCACAAAAATAATAATGCATGCTCAAACAGCCCACAATCAACTCTCAAACCCCATAATCCGACTCATACAACATAGTACTATTCATTCACGTCTAGCTGTCCACCGATGAGCCATTAGCTGAGCTAAGGATTACCATCATAACCAGTCTATCCCAAGAACTACAAACAGCCCACAAGCCACTATACTTACCACTAACATCAAGGGACACGACCAAATCAGCCCAATTGTCACCACAACTGTCACGTGCCATCGACACGGTCGACACGATCGCCGGTTCCAATATGACAAAATATCATTGTGACCATCAACCTTAACCACTCTAATCCCTCATTCACTTGTAAATATCATCACCTAATCTTATTCACACTAACAACCCATAACTTGCTACAAGAACCACACGCCTGACACACAACCTCTCGATACGAGCCTAATAATTTGCTATAAATACGATTCTCCGCACTCAAGCCCGAGACACCAACCAAACCAGCACCTTATACACAATTTATCACCATATAAACAGCAGAACAAGAGTTCAATAATATCAAAATACAATCCATCACAAAAAAGCCATCACACACGTCAACACGGACGACAACGACTATGGAATTCATGCCGACAAAGGGAGGGACAAGCCTAACATACCTTAGCTTCAAGCCTAGCCGAACCTGAGCCTTCAACACCACGAACCTACTGCATAAAGGCAGTCCAAGATCCTTCCAAAAATACAGTCAACAAACTCGACAAAGATGACAACACAAACGAGGCATAACCGATAAGGTTCATACGGATTCGATGGTAGAAACTCCGAGACAACAACCTAATGGTGTTAACACACCTATAACCGACATTAAATACTAAAGAAAACCAAAGGAATAAGTCTTACCAACATATTTTCCACGAAACAGCCACCAAAATCCCGGAAAAGACACCAAAACACAATCTACACGTGATTCCGGACTTCCAACATCAAAATCATGTTGAGCCATGGCATCTAGCCCCAAAACCCAAAGAAAACCATGGAGAGAACTTGGGAGAGGTTTATACGAAATATGTTGCTAGAATATGAATTTTGATGGCCAACAACCGACCAACGGGGATTAAACAATCCTCTACCGCCTTAGTTATTTTTGACGTATCTGCTTGCGCAGTCTCACGAAAGTACGAATATCTTCTAATCCGAAGTCGGATTGACAAACGGTTTGATGTGATAGAAAATAGACTCTTAGACCTTTAATTTGATAGGTCTAACACCCCATAACACCTTATATATTGGGAGAAAAGTTTTGAGACATTTGACCTAAATCTCAAAGAATCTCAAGAAGGAAATTTTGCAATAACTTTTTCCAAATTTTGTTCTACAACTTGATCGATGTCCAATCTTAAATATGACCATAGAGTGACTCAAATAACTCATAATACTTCCTTCTTATCCTATTATGTACTCTTAGTCCTACCTCAAAAGCACGATTTTATCGCTCAAATTATCCGAGGTGTCACATTCTTCCCCCCTTAAAAACATTCGTCCTCAAATATTGGATGACACGCACGACTCAAACTCATGGATTGACACAGCACGACATCACACGACATAGCCTCACACCGCAAGCCTACCACTAACAACTCCAAACGATAAAAATTTGCACCATGTCGAGGCGCGACACAACTATAACCAAAATCAAAATAAGAATCTTACCTGCCGCCATGTCTAGCCACTGGCTGGCTATAATTCATCAAGTTACAAGCATCCCTGCAAAAGTCAGAAAATGTGAGTATAGACCCGGCTCCTATAACATCTGAATTCTCCCATGATTTTGATCTAGAAAGAAGGGTAACAATCCTAAATGCCCTATAGCCTCCTGTTTATAAGTACACTGCGCAATGCACACATAAACAAGACTCTACTAGACACGGCTCATACAATCCATAGGATGAACTGCTCTGGTACCAAGTCTGTCACACCCCAAACCCGGGGAGGCATGATTGGCACCTGTGTGCCACCCCTGGTATGAGCATACCCGATGCCCAATTAAAACAAAGGCCAGAACTAATGAGGTTCAACAACACAACAACTATAAAATCAGAATAAGATGATAGAATATAGAGGAAGCTGGCTTACCTAACCAACCAAGAAAATATAAATACAATATGCCGTCAGGGCTACGGAATGGAAGAACAACTATACAACATGGCCCATCTGACCTATAACAACATACTAAAATCACAGCAATGTCTATGAGCCTCTATGAATACATTAGTTATCATATGATCGGGACAGGACCCAGAACTACCCTTAACTCAAACATCTGGCGACTCAGAAAGACCTGGAGTGCACCAACTCAGCTGGAACTCCACTCAGCACCTAAGAACTCGATCTAACAGCCCACCATCACCCGCATGCATGAATGCAGCGCCCCGACTAGGGTGTCAGTACAATAGTGTATCGATCATGAAAGGTAGAAACAACTGGAAGACATAGATTAGATATCAACAGATATACCAAGTATCGCAGAAGGAGAACTCAAATTTAGTAAACATATAAAACGTACCTGGCCCCCATAAGCCTAGAAAGTTAAAGAAAACATACAAACAGAACCTACCTGGCCCCCATAAGTCCAGCAAGTCCAAAAGTAAATAACAATACAACTGCACCTAGTTGACCCATCTTACCTGTCATCGCATCTAGAGCTCTCAATGGCCTCAGCTAACACCAACCAACATCTAGCATCCTTTGCTATCAGATAACAATAACACAAGCAACAACCACAATATAATGCCAAACAAATCACAAGTAAACACCAGTTAATCAACATCATCAAGCAAGCACTGTCGGACACTCTCTTGGCTGCGTACAGTTAGCGAAGCTCAATCCATCTAGGAGAACCAATAGCGATCCCACGAAGGCTCAGACACGTCGGACCACTCTCGAATCATGTCTCAATTTGACAGTATGGAGGACATCATCCTCAACCCCATAGGTCATATCACTCCTTGGGCTCAACCCCTCAGCCGGAAACACTCTCATGCGTTGGGTATCCACAAGCCACAAGGTACCTCTGGCTCGACCCCTAGCCAGAATAACTCTCGTGCATCGGGTATCCACAAGCCAAAAGGCCTCAAACACAATACACACACAATCCACAACAATAATAATGCATGCTTAAACAGCCCACAATCGGCTGTCAAACCCCACAAACTAACAAATACAACATAATACTATTTTTTCACGTCTAGCCATCCACCGACGAGCGACTAGCCGAGCTAAGGATTAGCATCCTAACCAATCTATCCCAAAGCATTGCAAACAGCCCACAAGACACTATACTTACCACTAACATCAAGGGACATGGCCAAATCATCCCAAGTGTCACTACGACCGTCACGTGCCATCGACACAGTGGACATGATCGCCGATTCGAATATGACAAAAGATCATCGCAACCATCGAACTTAACCACTATAAACTCTCATTCAGTTGTAAATCTCATCACCTAATCTTATTCACACTAACAGCCCATAACTTTCTACAAGAACCACACGCCTCTCACACGACCTCTCTATACGAGCCTAATAATTTTCCATAAGTATGATTCTCCACACTCAAGCCCGAGACACCAACCAAACCAGAACCTTATACACACCTTTATAGCTATATAAACAGAATAACAAGAGTTCAATTATATAAAAATACAATCCATCACAAAACAGCCATCACACACGTCAACACGGACGAAACGGCTATGGAATTCATGCTCGACAAAGGGAGGGACAACCTAATATACCTTAGCTTCAAGCCTAGACAAAATTGATCCTTCAACAACACAAACCTACTGACTAAAGTCAGTCCTAGATGCTTCCAAAAATACAGTCAACAAACTCAATAAAGATGACAACACAAACGAGGCAAACCGATAAGATTCATACGGATTCGACAGTAGAAACTCCAAGACAATAACCTAATGGTGTTAACACACCTATCACCAACCTTAAATACAAAATAAAACCAAATGAAGAAGTCTCAACAACATATTTTCCACGAAACAACCTCCAAAATCCTGGAAAAGACAACAAAACACAAACTACACGTGATTCCCGACTTCCCGACATCAAAATCATGTTGAGCCATGGCTTCTAGCCACAAAATCCAAAGAAAACCATAGAGAGAACATGAGAGAGGTTTCATACAATATATGTTGCTGGAAAATGAATTTTTATAACCAACAACCGACCAAAGGGGATTAAATAATCCTCCACCGCCTTATTATTTTTGACGTGTCTGCTTGTTCAGTCTCATGAAAACGCGAATATTTCTCTACTTCGAAGTCAGTTTGATGAACGGTTTGATGTGATAGAAAATAGACTCATAGAACTTTAATTTGATAGGTCGAACACCCTCTAACTCCTTATAGATTGGGAGAAAAGCTTCGAGACATTTGACCTAAATTTCAAAGAATCTCAAGAAGGAAATTTTGCGGTAAGTTTTTCCGAATTTTGTTCTGCAACTTGATCGATGTCCAATCTTAAATATGACCATATAGTGATGCCAATAACTCATAAAAATTACTTCTTATCCTATTATGTACTCTTAGACTACCTCGAAAGCACGAGTTTATCGCTCAAATTATCAGGGGCGTCATAATGAAATTCTCTATGATTCATTTATGGGTTAATTCCCTTCATGTTTCAAAGGATGATTTAAGATTAATGGGAAGATTCTATACCTATTTTTATTATAAACTCATGGTTTCAAGTTTTTAAAAAAATTATGCCCAATTATGCAAGTTTCATGAAAAGTCAAGTTTATGATTCTATTATGATTTCGATTCGCCAAGCTCTAAATTATGGTTTATGATTTATGATATGGTTTCCTACAAGTAATCTTCATGAATTTATGAATTTCAAGTATGGTAGTTTTCTCAAGCATGTATGTTCTTCATGATTTATGAGTTTATGATTTTGGCCGATTCACGGGCCCTTATTTTATGGATAATCATGTATTTCAAGTATGAGCAAGTAAGTTATGATTAAACTAGCCCATGAACTTCATGTATGATTTCACAATAACTATATGAGCCCTCATGTGCATATTTTTGGGAGTAGTATCTAGCACCGAGTAGGTCCAGCGTTCAGGTAAACTCCGAGGTATCAAAACTACATGCCACCATAGGTATATACTCATGGTTAACCCTAGAGGTCCTTATTAGTGATATCATGCCAAGTATCATTCCTTGCCTTGGAAAGCTTGGGACGGCTCTACCTATTTGTGCGAGATAGTTGGGGCATCATGTGAGCTCTCTCATGATGGTGTCGATTAAGACGAGTCCTCCCATTATTCCTCATGATTTCAGTTATGCATGTTTATGACTTATGATATTATGTTTTCAGCAGGTTTGACCCAATGATTAGTTTATAAGCTTTTACTTATTATTTCATCTATGGCAAGCCATATGATTCTACTTTCAGCTTTGGGTCATTCAATTCAAATATGAAATTCGGTTTATGACTATACATGCTTTCACATATCAACATGCAGTCCTTACTCTCATGATATTATGATTTATGTTATGTGCACGATTTCAATTATACTTACTCTGCCTGTTTACTTACCTTACATACTCAGTACATTCCAAGTACTGACCGTATACTTTATGTTGTATCATTTCATGATACAGGTTCAGATGCTTAGACTTAGTTACGCCGTTAGCCAGTCTCCAGAGCTTAGTC
Organism: Datura wrightii; assembly: GCA_035772735.1. Classification (NCBI taxonomy): domain Eukaryota; kingdom Viridiplantae; phylum Streptophyta; class Magnoliopsida; order Solanales; family Solanaceae; genus Datura; species Datura wrightii. Next base: position 59,813,389 of record JASDFA010000016.1, on the reverse strand, counting down.
AAGTTCTCTTGTTGGTAAGTCCTCATCTTTCGAGGACCTTCAAATTGTTGAGTTGTGTTACTTTTAGTTTTGGACTTTTAACGAGCTAGTTGGGGATGTTGTCCCATCATCTTACAGTTTTGTTAGAGGCTTTTCAGACAATATGTAGGATCTCAGCTCTTTAGTGTTGAGTTTGTTTATGATCATTATGTATGCAGACTTTCGCTTATTCATGTTTAGTTTATCAGTTTCCACTATTATATGCTCTTTAGCTGCTATGTTCATGCCATGGGTTGACTTGGAGCCATTCGTGATTCTAGATTTCGTGTCTCGGTCCAAGGTCTTAGCTTGGGTCGTGACATACCTGCAACCAAAAGTCTTCTTGAATGATCTCTAAGAAATGTGTTGTAAATTAGGCACCTCTATCTGTAAGAATACACACTAGAATCCCATGCAAGCGGACAATCTCTTTTAGATAATACTTAGCATAATCCTTGGCTAAAATGGTGGACTTAATTGATAAAAAGTGGGTTGATTTCATCAGTCAGCCGACAATTATCAAAATTGAATTATTCCATGAAACCAAGAACACAAACATGTAACAAAACAAATGTTAATAGCCTCCCATTTTCATACTAGAATATCTATGGTCTTTGCTAGGACACCATGCCTCTGATGTTCTACTTTCACTTGCTGGAAATTGGGCACTATGCCACATACTCCTTTATATCTTCTTTTGTTTCATTCCACTAGTAGCAATCTTTAAGGTTGCGGTATATATTCATTTATCCGGGATGAATCAAATAACACGTGTACTGTGCCTCAGCCATAAGCAGCTATTATAACCCAATTATATGAGGAACACATACACTACTTGGCATTTCAATTTGCCATCTTCTGCTAACTTATGTTGTGATCCTGTATTATCGAATTCCTTATTTGTACTAAAGCAATAGGGATCACCACGCTATCTTTCTTTTACCGATGAGACTAAAGATGATTCTATAGTATTCCATTGTCACAATCTAAAATCAGAATCCCACCGATAGGTAAGACAACCCCTTAATGCACCAACTAACAATTACAAGACGAGAAAATAAAGATAAACATGTGGAAGTAATTCTTTTAAAAGGAACTTTCATAAATCAAGTAAAAGCACCAAAATTCAACAACTACACCCCAAAATCTAGTGACATGGATACAAGCCTCTATAAATCTCAAAGTGCGGAAGAAATAATAGAAATACACTGTATGGGAATACGCAAAGAAAGAAAATAAAAGTAAACTAAGTATTCTAGAATGCTGTGAATCAGCCATAGGTAGGTACTCCAAGACTCCGAATGGACTCTAATCAATAACACAGTATCACTTAACACAATATCACTTACCACAAGTTCCGGGCTCAAGACCTGTAAAAAAAATGCAGAAAAACAAGGATCACTATAATGAACACGTGTACTCTGCAAAATCCTTGACTGACCCTAAATTAAAGTGATGACGAGGTCCAAACTTATACCTACCCTCTCAAACCCTTTTATCACAATGCCTGCATAAAATGTTTCGCATCAAGGCACAATATTAGCCCATGAACAATGTTATAGTTATAATTCAAGAAAATGTTATGATAAAATACCCTAATACACAGATGCCACAATAATAATTCACCTTAACATCATGAGCAAGTTCAATTTCAAGGCAAAAAGTAAACAAGACACATCATATCATAAACCAGCAATACCACTAAAAATGTCTCAATATGCTTTAAAACTATCACCACCTCAGCCTTATCATGATAAATCACAATGCCTCAATGTACCAATCTCCCATTCCATAATCAACCCAATACCATAGAAATAAAAATGAATATAATCATCCGCATGTCACAAGCATGCCCTTGCTAGAAATAATTTGTCTATACCCAAGCCCTATCATCAGAAAATTGGGACACATGAAGGATACACGAGGTCCATATACACGTTCTATACCAAGTAAACCTTTTCAGACATATACTCTAGATGATCCTTTACTAGGATTTATAAGCATTCGATAGCGAGAAAACCCGAGACACCGAGTAGTACTCTGGATGAACCTTTATCGCAACTTATATCTGTCAAGCATCAATATCCAGCAAGCCCTGGACACTGGGTAGTACTCTGGATGACCCTTTACCGGGATCTATATCTATAAAGCATCTGATTCCGAGCAAACTCTAGACATCGGGTAGTACTACTCTATATGACCCACGAGATCTATAACTTGCAAAGCATCCAATACCAAGCATACCCTAGACACTAGGTAGTACTTTGGATGACCCATTATTGGGATTTATAAGCTGTAAAGCATCCAATACTGAGCAAACCCTAGACACCGAATAGTACTCTAAATGACCCTTTACCAGGACTTATAACTTGTAAAGCATCCGATATGGAGCAAACCCTAGACATGGAGTACTACTCTGGATGAACCTTTATTAGGATTTATAAGCTTTCAATCCTCAATATCTGTGTGCCACAATCCTTTACAAAATTCCAATGTCAGTACAACAATCACAAGTCATTTCAAGCAGCAAACAATTAGAAACAGGCAATGAAAGAGTTTTCAGATAAGCATTTCATAGGCAAGCCTTTAGCATAAGAATCAAGTATATCAAATATCAAGCGATCAATATCAAATAAGCACCATTGAATCCATTCGATGCCACAAGCAGGAATCATATACATATATTCACAACATTCATCAACTCACACAGATTATTTCAAAATTCCCTTCAACAAGACACAGTACCAATATAAATGCTAATCATATGATTTACATGGAACCCCCATTACCCATTACTCCCCTTATTACACACTTACACTTCATAAAAGGGTCAAAGAATTTCTTAACTTACCTTAACTGGGGCTCGAAAAGTCAAATTATGGCCTTACCATGTCATAGCACCTCCGAATGATCCTAATCTTGTAAAATATGTATTCAACATTTAAAAATAAAAACATGGACACCCATATTATTATACTTCTACCTCCGGCCTAAAACGTTAACCTATAAGTCAACCCCAAACCTGCAAGGGCAAAACTAAAATGTTATTTGTAAATCATGTTAAACATAACGTACGAAACTCAAATATGAAATTTCATAAAAAATGAAGCTCAAATTGAACTTCAATCCATCAAAATATGATTTCTTAACCTTAGGCTCAAAATCTCCAATTTTCATTCTCATACGCGATTTTAAATGATAGAATAATTGACAAATTAGAAATTTGATGCCAAAATCGATTTACTAATAACATAAGTATTTTAAGTACCAAGTTTGAATCGACCTCCAAATCAAAGAAATATAATTTTTAAATCTAGGACGAAAATTCCAATTTTTCTTCAATAAATTTACGAATAAAAATGAAAACCAGCCGAAGAAATTATGGATAAATATCAAAATAGGGTTTAGATACTTACCCCATAGTTAAATAGAGAATAATTCCATGAAAACCACTCTATTTTGAGCTATAAAACTCCAAAATACTTGAAATATCCAATAACCGCAGTTTGAGTAAAAATACATTGTTCAGGTATTTATATAAGGCTACACCAACATTGTACCAACTACTTTATTTTTTCACCAAAATAGTCATAACTTCATCATACAAACTCAAAATGCAATGATTTTTTCCCTACAATTCCTAAATAATGATACAAACCTACACATTTAACCAAAACTCCATTTTGTGCTAGTTTTCCTAGTCATATTTTAGTTTTTCTTATTTAAGAATTATTTCATGTTTTATAATAATAACTCAATCTTGACTTATCGAAATTGCACCAAACTTTTCAGATCAGACTTATAATTCATGCTGAGAATTTTGAAAGTCTCAAAATAATTTTTTGATTTCTAAATGTAGTGACCCGTCCGTTATTATGGGGTAGTTGAGGCTATAACACTCTTTTACGTCTATGTGGGCGATTGAAAATTTTAGGGAAGTGTGGTTGAAGACTAGTATTTTTGAAAATGGAAAATGTGCAAAATTTTTGAGCTACTAAATAGCGAGGACCACTACAACAGTGGGAATTCCACTACCGCGAGACCTTCATGACAGTCGTGGTCCAGCATAGCGACAGAGAAGAGAAATCATTGGGTATGCCGTGGGGAGGCTCTGGTTGTCATGGCGGGTCTTCTGCAGCGAAAAATGGACCGTTGTAGCAGACGATATAGGCAGTATGATGGTTTAAGTTAGAATTTTGGAGTTTTCACCCCACTAATCTAAGACACAAAAACTAAAAGGGTTTCGGGCAATTTTCCAAAAGTTAGGCAGTTGTTCTTCCCAAGGTGAGTTTCCTAACTTGTTTTTCTTCATTTTTATTTCCTAACACCCTAGAATCAATAGGTGGTCCTAGATGGTATTTTCTAAGTAAAAAACCCTAGGTTATGAAAACTAAGGATACTTGAATGAGAATAATTGGGTGTTGATTCCTAGTCCTAGAAGTGGGTAAGTAATAATTTCTAGGAGGAATGCGTCTATAGAACGTTGAGTTTGTAATGATTTGAGACATAGAACTCAATGAAGATTGGAACTTTTTTGCATTAGAACTGCTTAAAAGGATTTTAGGAGTAAAAATTCCTTGAAATAAGTTTGAATGACCTATGTGGGGATAAAATGTGAAAAATTAACCTTTAAGGTATCGAATTTGATCATAATATCGGGTAGAATAGGGTGGAGTCGAATTTATAGGCCCTGAATAAAGAGTTAGATGATTGAATATTGTTTATTTACTTGTGCATAGACTTTGAATATTCAAAGACGCTAAGAAAAGGAAAAGCCCACACAGAGTAGTTGGATTTCTAGTTCTGCAATCAAGATAGGTTATGATTTAGTAGGAGTTAGAAGATATATAATGACTTGTATATGTTGTGGATTGAAAACATGTTTATTTGGTCTTCAGACACTAATTGTTGCTAGTGTTAAGATGTGTTAAATATACTTGTAAAGTGAACTTTGAGATTATGATTGTTAGTACAAATTGTTGTGAGTTTGAGGTGCATTGTGATGCTTAATGTATTCTTTTATTTGTCATGTGAGTGACTAAATTTTGGTAAGTGTAACCAAGTTGGTGAAGGTAACTTGATACCTCTGAGCGACCATACTAATGGACCAATTAATAGCATATGAAATAACAGAATGAAAGTGGATAACATGTTTTATCCTAAGATGAGTGGCTCATTCCTGAGATGAGCATCCGGACGAGCGGTTATGACATGAGTGGCTTGTATCTGAGGAGAGCATTCAGATGAGCAAATGAGTGGGAGTGGGTACCATGTCGATACAGTATATGAATTTCTAGAGTCCCCTATAGGTCATCACTGCAAGGGAAGAAACAAGACCCTCCAGCATGTGTGTGCAGTGATATTCAGTAATGTGACAGAGGCATGTGCTCGAGACATTACAGATGGCACAATATCGGAGAAAGGGCTCGGAAGATGCCATATTAATTCAGAATATATGAATTGTTTGAGACAGGAATCATTACTTGTGTGTTTTACCTGTGTTTTATGACTTGATGTACTTGTCTATGTCTTATTGCTATTACTTATTCAGTTATATACAACTTGTCATGGTTTAACGAATTAAGTTTAAGGATTCAGTTATATACAACTTGTGATGAGGTAATGAATTGATTGTTGAGGATTCCGTTAAATACAAACCTATATTGAGTTGATTAATTGATTGCTGAGAATTTGTGATTTGAGAACCTAAGGTTGCCAGCTTGGTCGAGGTACTGCCATCGCGGTACCATTGCAGCGATACCTTTACCGCTATGGTGAGACCGCTGTAATGATGGTTAATCCAGTGAGCATGCCAACTTTTAACCTTGATCTGAATTATTCGAGAAGTTATGTTGCTTGGTGATTATCAATTTCAGTAGTTGTATGTTATTTAATTTACATATATACAAGTTATTATTTAAGGTCGGCCTATGATGCATACAGTACATATTGGTTGTGCTGATGCTACTTCTGTGCTTAATTTTTTCGGTGCGGACTCGACCCTATCTCTAGTGGACAACGACAATTGGATCTGAGGGTAAGCTGATTTCCTTCCAGGCTGCTGCAGATCCTCCTTAGAAGATGTCTATTTTTTCAAACATTGGTTTATGTTTTATTTTACTTTTCCCACTACTCTTAGATATGTTTAGTTAGAGTCTTTGTACAATGATTTTAAGTTTCTGTGGATGTAATAGATAGATTTTGTGAATATTTTCTTTCATTATTACAAGACTTCCGCTATTTGATTTATGAATTCTTATTTCAATGATATGAATGTTGCATTTGGATGAATTCACAGTTCATCCACCGAGAGGATTAGTGTGGGTTCCAATCACGGTCATTTGGGTCATTATACTATTTCTAAAAACGAGCCTCTGGTTCATCACGTTTTATGCCTAAAGTCATGCCAAAACACCCAAAACATTCAAGATCCATCCGAAACTCATTAGAATTAAATCAAATTTCGTGAAGGAGTCCAACTAATCATACAAACCAATTGGAACTTTCAAATTCTTAATTCGAGCTCTTTTAGTTGACTATTTGACTGGGGTCAACTCTTAACTTTAAATTCAATTAAAATGCAAATAAGATGTTCGAAACTCATCCAGAACCTCCTGGACACAAACTAAATATGCAAATCAATTATAAAACATATTCCAAATCTGTTGGAATCATCCAATTACTGATATGGAATTATTTTGACTAAAAGTTGACCATAGTAAAACTTAGCTTTGTTGAAACTCAAAAATTCAACTAAATGCTGAAATCACTCTCGAATACCTAGGGATCCATGTAAACCATCTAACTAAGTTATGAGCAATATACAAAATTAATGAAGCTTTTAAAATCCAAATTCGAGCTTGTTAACCTGAAATGGTGACTTTGGTCAAACTTCTCAAACTTCAAACCTTCAAAATTGAAAATCTCATCCATCCGATTACCTTGAAAATCATGTCACTCATCCATGCAAGTTTTAATCAACAAAAGAATCTAAGAAAAGTTTCAAACTAGGGAAATAGATTCAAAATCACAAAACGACCACGTGGGTCGTTACATCATCCACCACTTAGACATCTGTTCGTCTTCAAAAGGGCAAAGAAAAGTACTAAGATTCTCCAAAAGCAGCAAAAACCCTTGGATAGGCCTCATGCATGAGCTCTCAAGTAATAATTACAGTTATAGTTCTGCTTGCTCACCATAACCATCTAATCTCCGTTTGTCTTAGCTCACTATAACTTCTTATTTCAAAATCAAAACTTCTCAAATTAGCTAATTTTAATATATCTAAACTGTGCCATCACACAATACCTGATTTAATCCTAATCATAGTTTTTAATGTAATGGATTCATCAACATACGTCATAATCACCATTATCCGATTACTATTACCGAAATCCCTTGACAACTCTATACTAGCAATATATTCTAATCCTACTAATCATCCTTTCATATCTTCTAGAGTCGTTATTAGTACCAAGAACCCTTAGAACATATATTGTCACACACTGCGTGTCTGAATCATGACTTTCTTCTGCAATAAAAGGATCTTTGTCTATTTTGAGCCAATTGTAAGTATTTCTGTAAAAAACTGGCCTTGTCCAAGGCCGATTATGCTAATTCCATATCTGATAATTTCATTTAATCAAGCTAAAGCAACTGAGCCAGAAACTGGTATCTACTTTCTTACAAATATTTAAATAGTATGTGATGGGGTCTAACTCACACGCAAGTATACGTGGTTGTACAATCAATTAGTGTAGGATTTTAAGTCTAAATATCATACCCACAGGGACTTGTGATTAATTATTCACTAAGTTAAACTAATGCTAATTTATTTATTTAAGTGATATGATATAAGGATATATTTATAACTATCTAAACTAAAAACTAAAGAAAATACTACTGAACAATTAACAAAACAAAGTGGATTTTTATGAGATCAAAGAGATGAGTCGATCTATTATTATGAGTTTTTAGCAATCATTCACCTTTATTTTCTTGCAATAATTATTGATTTATTAATTTACGGGGTTAATAACATGCTTAGGATCCTCGAGCCTTTAAATGTCTATCTTAATTTATCCCACAACTACATCGTTGAGTGAAGATGTGGTAACCTAATTCGAACGCATTTGTATATCTTCCCATTTTGTAACCAAGTAAGGCGTTCTAAGTACATGTCCATCCTTTTCACCAACTTAAATGGGCGAGTCATGCGGATACTTACCTTGACTCTAACTTGATAGGAGAACCCCCTTTTTAATCAGCAAAATAAAATATTTACAGTTCTAATTAACTGGCACAACTCAACATTTTCTTTGAAATATCAATAAAATGCTTCTCGAAAACCTTAACTCTCCCAGGATCTAGCCTAGATAGGTATAAGAGCTCTATATGGGATATTGGCAAATAAAATACATAGCTTCGCCGGTGAATGAGATGCAAGACCTAATGCTGAGTATCGCCTCGCCAATCATGAAAAATCAAATCTGCCACAACCTACACCCAAAAAGGTGTAGCAAGGTAGTATCAGTACACCACGTATTAGTAGGCATCATCAGTCAACTAGGATTAGTTCACGCAATGATATATAATTAACATGAAATTGATTAACTTCTATAAATTTGCAATAACACATGCAAGGATAATGTCTAATTTCTCGGTTAGTTCCTATTTAAGCATAACAATTAAACCTCCATATGCACACACGCTTTCATACAAAACCATTTTCCATATTTTACTTATCAAATACTTTCTCACTCCTCTATTACTAAATTGGTACCGTTGTCCCACTACAGTGACCTCTTTCTCGTTACCACGACCCCGTGGCCGCAGAAACATTCCCGCAGTAGTGGTAACTTGCATAAGACAGTAGCGCCACCTTCCTAGAAGCTCTCCTCTTCAACTCTTCTCTTTAAGTCTATAATTCCTTACACACCATCTGACTCAAGAATAATTAACTAACCCTTTTTTATTTTTTCCTACTCATTTAACCATTCCCCGATATTATGCCTATATTGGCTATCTTATAGCTAGTCACTACAATTGTTAAATCAGTCATGTTTCCTTTTACAACTCCCAAATCTTCATTCCTTAGTGGGACCACCTTATACACACACTAATAACCCACAAGTAGCTCAATCAATTTATTTTAGACCCTGCCCAATCGGGCATTCCCTCAAAACTCACGTTGACCACGTTAAGCAAACATTTAGCTACAAATATCAAGTAAAATACATAACTGCTCGACAAGGAAAACATCAAATCATACAACTAGAGCTACGTTCTCGAAAAATACGGGAACAAGCATATACCTGCACCTTCAAAATTCCACACTGTATTCGATACCAAAACTGCATAGTGCAGTACTATACTTGTATCAGATCATTATATTTTATCTCACCTCCGTATATCTGTAGTCTGTCACTCATATGCATACTTGTACAAACATGCCAGAGGGTCTTATTTCTACCCTTATAGTCATGACCTATAGGGAACTCTAGAAATCCATGTGTTATATACCCATTCATATGAATATCACATCATACCTGTCTGTGTACTCATATCTATACACCCAACTGGATGAATATTGAGTCATACCTGTCTGTGTACTCATTCCATACTGCTCACCCAGATGCTAAACTCGTGCATGAGCCACTCATATCCAAGTACTCACACACATGCTCGATCATATTAATTCACTCATCCGGATACTCACCTCGGACACGAGCCTCTTATCTCAGAGTAAAGATGTCTCATTCTTCTGTCTCAACATGTTTCCTCATTCTCTCAATCGATTACCATGGAGTCCACCTATAGTTTAGGAACGGTATATCATAGTTCAATCACATAACATAATACATTTAAAAATGAGAATTAATTGATACAAATTCTAACACAATCATTGTTTGAAGACCATTTAACAAAATCAATTGTCACCCTATTTCCAGAATTATGCAGAGCGCGGTGTAAGCTGGCCTACTCATTGGATTAGGCCTCGTTACGGTGGGGTTACTGCCACGACGACGGTCTCCTTACGACGCTTATAGTACCACTGTAGTGGTACTGCGTAGGAAGTACTTCGACCAAGCTTTCCTTTTTAGATTTTCGTTATAGCGTTTCCACAGTCAGCTTATCTACTCAACAAATGCATATTAACCAAGCTCTACTGTCAATTTACTCTTTTTTCACATGGAGCAACAACCAATTCAACACATAGCACAAGAATTACAGACACATAGACCCTCGCAATTGAAATATTAACTCATCGACCATCATGAACGCATGAACCATCCGAGCGCCTACACCCATGGCCATACTCTAGTCACCTTATTTGGGAGCATACCTTAGAAGTAGACCAAGACCTTCCACCTAAGATGGAAATCCAGCAGTATAGATTCAAGACTCTTTGTACCCACATGATTGCATAATACAATAACTCTATCTCTTCTTTCTTATCTTTGCCCGATTACTTTACTCTCGTACTAAATACTGACTATAATCTAACTAGTTGTGATTAGCATTTTAATGCCCTAAACCTAGAGAAGCATGACTGGCACCATGATAAAGCACACCCTGCCACAAAGCTAACTACAACGAGCCAGAACTTACGAGGTTCTGCATTACAACACAATCTAAATCAGAGTGAAGTGATAAGAATGGAAGCTGGCTTACCTGACCTACCAAAAATAAATACAATAGGACATCAAGGCCACAAAATGGAAAATGATCTATATAATAAGGACCACCTGGACTAAAATAACACAATGACCACTACAGACATCAACAAGCCTCTATGAGAACAACAATAGTCGACTTACCGGGATAGGGCCCCGAATTACCTATAATACAAATATCTGGCAACTCCGGAAGACTTAGAGATTACCAACTCAGCTGGAACTCCACTCAGCAACCAAGGTCTCGATCTACCTACTGATAAACACCTGAAAGCATGAATGCAGCACCCCCAACTAGTGCATGTCACGACCTGAGTCTACACCTTGGACGCGACACGGTACTCAGGATCACAAGTGACCCCAAGCTAACCCATGGTATAACATACTATTGATATTCTAAATACGATATGAAATCTATAAGCAAAAGTTTTATAAGGCATAACTAAACAAAATACTTTAAGCAAAAAAATACATCTGTTAACATACTAAATTACTAAGTTTATTTGAAAGCCATCTAAGAACTGATGAGTTGCAGGGACAGGCCCCCAACTAACTCTAAGGTCTGAATTTAAATATCAAAATACAATAACTGGAAATGAAACTTCGACCCTCGACAAATGTGGACTCGCCACTGAACTCTATTGATTTTCGCCGAAAAAGGACCACTTACAATGCTAAGACTAAGAAGCTACACCTGCATCATAAAATGATACAACATCGGGAGTGTGCATCAGCACCTTGAATGTACTGAGTAGGTGAGATATGAAGTAAAAATAAAGATACTAAAAATTTGTAAGCTGAACTAACAAAACATGCAATGACCATAACTGAAATTATAAATACTGAAAGGATCTGAAAAGCTGATAATGCTGTAAAAAACTAATAACTATCTGATGGTCATATGCAGATCATGAAAGCTAAAAGACTTGACTGAACTGAAGACTTCAACTATACTGGACTAAACTGTTCCGTGTTATACTGTGAGAGAAACTATAACCGATATATAACCACATGAGCTAGATGTAGAGTCCGATGTATACCCCCTATCGGAAAAGGCCTACTATACTTTGCCATGGCATAGTAGCTGAGCTGATGATCACTATATGATGCTTGTTCAGGCTAGTAACCTACGGTGGCAATGTAGTTCTAGGAACCTGGGTGCGCTGAACCCCGGCTCTGCTCGGTGCTAGGTCCTACTCCTACTGGAGATTCTAATTATGACTAATTAGGCTAATAGCTCAAAACTGGTGTCCTAAGACTTAAGTCAGAACTCTTTGTATGGAAGTGTTTTGAAAGCCTAAGGACCTAAAAGCAACTACGTACCAAGATCGTCAGAGCTACTTTATCTAAAAGTGTCATAATGGTCTAAGGAATAACTGATAAACTGGTATTCTATAGGTGTGGAAAAAAGAAGTTTGCTATAAAGAATTTGGGACACAAGGTTGAGAGAAATTCCCTTGTTGGAATCCCACATACCTGGAGTAGAAATTTCCCTGAGAAACACTTGGAAATCTTGAGAAGGATAGCAGCCCTAGCCCTTGCCCTAAAAAATCTTTCTGGAACTTCTACGTACTGAGTCTCGAGAATTGAGAGAAAAATAAGAATGATAATTGATAATGCTCAAATCACACTCTTGAAAATGTATGACGCGACTTTGTCAATTTATAACCCAACAAGGTTGGGGTTGATCCCATAAGGGATATGGTTTGTTATCTGATGATTTGGAAATATACTAACTCATTAAGCTCCTACGCGTGAGTTTTTGCCTAGTTTTTGAGTCATCTATGTGGATTTTATGCCGTTTCTCTTAAATTCTATGTAGGTACTTCACGTGAGTAGAGAAATCATGAAATTGAGCAAAACACATGAATTTTGAGATGGAATTTGATGAGTTGGCATATGAAGGAGAGGAGCCAAAGATAATGAAAGATTTAAGCTCAAGAAGAGGTGCAAATACATGCTTTAAATCGGCTAAATGCTGTTCCGAAAGGGCGAAACGCAAAAGCTACTTCCCAAACTGTCTATTCAATCGGACGTTCATGGAATAACATCAGATAAAAGCTGATTGAATGCCGGTTCCCCCTGCCAGGACAGTGTTTTCAACCGGCTACAGTTTGGTGCTTCACGGATTGACACCATCTAAATGCTGGTTTTTCGCAGGAGAGGCCATCTAAGGAAGGATAAAAAGGTCTATAAAGGTCTCCAAAGCATCTAAAAGCCTAAAGGGCATTTGGGAAAAGTTGTACACAAGAAAGTACAGATATCTACATAACTTTCATTATACACCATTAATTGAATGACCTAGACTTCTCTTCTTCATAGAATGTTTTTGTAGAATCCTTTCACCATAGAATTATAGAGTTTGATAGGACTTTTCTTATTTTTCTTTAAACCATTTTGGGGGATTTCCATCACTACCGTAAGAGCTTGTGAAGCAAATTTGAGAAACTAATGTGATGAATGTGAGGGGAATCCTCTTGGTATATTCTCTCTACCTTTAAGTATGCTTTACTAATTTTCTAGATAAAGCTATATTCATTGTGTGTTTGTTAATTTGATTGGGATTTAATATATTGCTCTTGGATTCTTATTGAAATTGTAGATCTATTATCTTCTCCAAAGTTATAATTCCCAAAGTTGATGGTTCCAAACATGAATTGTGGCTTACTTTTCTTGCTTTTGCTTGAGAGAGAAAGGTGAGAATTGGGTAAGAAGATAATAGCGAGGAAATGGAGTGTTTATGTGTGGGATTAAGCTAGATATAGTTAAAACTCGCATTTTCACTCAATTAGAGGTCAAGGATAGAAATAGCTAGTCCTTCCTCAAGCTTCTATGGTTGATTACTAGACTTGGTTTGGCGTTTGAAAGAACCCAAGGTATAAACATTCTTATGGTTGGAAAACAAGAGAACGTGAATTATCCACTACTATCTAGGCCAATTGTGAGTCTAAGGCATTGAAGAAATTTGTGATTTAATTGTGATTTCATCTATAGAATGTTCCTAGCCATATCGTGTCACGACCCGAACATAGACCCGGATCGTAATACGAAACAAGGAATCTCGAGAGGCCTGATCTTGGGCAAATTTATATGCCCAAGTGATACTCAAAAGTACCATTTTAGACTTGTTTATCTACCAATGTGTATACATTCTCATGTAATTGGTAATAAAATGTGAATTTATACTAACCAACATGATTAGCATTGTTTTGCAGGTAAAATGTAATTTTGGGAAGCTTAAATGCATGTTGGAGGATATCGGGGTTGGACTTGGATGCGAGCAAGGAACAAGGCATTGGACAGCATGAAATAAAGGGGCTCTGCGATGGAGCCGTGTCACGCTGCCATCGCGGAGGCCTTCTGCCTGGATAGGGAAATTTCGCCCAAATTCCAGAGAGGGTCCGCGTCTGGTCCGTGGCACGGTGGCTTGGCTCCGCGTTGCACGCCGTGCCACATTGGGCCTTAATTCCTGGACCCCTAGTTCCAGTGAGGGTCCGCGTCCGTAGCGTGTCACGGAGGTAGTGCTCCGCGATGCACTCCGTGACACGTTGCTTGTTATTCCGGAAAAAATTCCCACTAGTATAAATAGAACACTTAGGTTCATTTTTCAATATTCTGACTTGGTGGAGCAAGAACGTGGGTTACAGGTAGTTGAGGGACGAAAATATCAGGGTTTTCTCTCTCTTTCTTTCTTCTTTAATTCAATTGCTTGTATGATTAACACTCATTTAAAGATGTTTAATCCACAAATGAGTGGCTAATTCCTCTTCTTGCTGAGGTTAAGAACACTTGTAATGAAATGTGATTGTTGATCAAATTGGTTTTTCATCTTTTCTTCCATGTTGTTCTATTAATTCTTGTTCTTACTCCATTAATGTGTGGCCTACGTTAATGTACATCTAAAAAGTACGGTTTCACTCGAGAGAGCAAGAAATTGGAAAGTTGTGAATTAATAGGATATGTTCTTTACTTGGTTTGGAAAAATTGAGTATTGATTTGCTTTCAGGATAGAAATATACTTGCAAGTCGTATTAGTCAATTTAGGAACCGGGTTTGTATGGCTAGACCATGAATTGCATTTAATCACAGAAATGTAGGTGGATGGTTCATGATTCTTAAGTGAGGTTAAATACGAGAGTTTTAATCTCTTGGCAAATGTTCTTGGCTAGCAATTGGAGGAAAAGATTAACCAAATTATGATGATGAGTAATTTCATTACATGTTCGTTTAACCTCAGCATGCTCTCATTCATAGTTCAGACTCAAAGTAGATAATTGTTTAGCTTCAGTATAAAAATCATAAAAAAAAATATCAACTTTTGGTTACACTGTTGTCTGCATTTTTAGAATTAAAATATAGTACACTTGAGCAAATTGCACTTCATCCAAGTCCCTGTGGGATCGATACTTGGCTTACTAAAGCCACTTTACTACTTGTTCGACCACGTGCACTTGCATGTAGTTATATACCTATATAACGCCAGCCGAACAAGTTTTTGGCGCCGTTGCCGGGGAACTTGGCAATTGGTGAATTTGTTTTAAGTGTTAATTTACTGTATTTTTATTTTCTTAGTGTTGACAACTTGGTCTTAGCCTGTATTTTGCAGACTTAATTTCTGTGAACACTGGCAAGAGACAAGGAGCTGGTGGAATCGTATATAGAGCCAGAAAGGATATTTCACAGTAAACGGAGAGAAGCCCTACAAAGAAAGCTGCAGTTGCTCAGATAGATGATCATGGAGCAACAACAGAATCCACCGATAGTACGGGCAGTGTTAGTGCCCAAAGAAGTAGCAGCTCGGCCGGTTCGCGAGGTGGAAATCCCACATGCTAATAATGTCACATCTAGCATCCGCAAACCTAAGCCGGGAGGGAGGTTTGAACTTAAACAGAATATGGTGCAATTGTTGCACACTAGCGGGCAGTTTACCACTCTCCCTCATGAAGATCCACAGCAGCATCTCCAAAATTTTTTGGAGCTAAGTGACACTTAGATACCTGCTGGAGTGTCATCAGATTATGTCCGGCTTACATTGTTCCCATTCTCACTATTAGGAGAAGCCAAGAGGTGGTTGAAAGCTGAGCCACCAAATTCTATTTCTACGCGGGATGATCTTGCAAGGAAATTCTTGATACGGTTTTTCCCCTCTGGTAAAACAGCAAGACTTAGGAGTCAGATTCTAAGTTTTAAACAGAGAGAGGGAGAAAATTTATATCAGGCCTGGGAGAGATTCAAATCCATGTTGCGGGATTGTCCTCATCATCATCAGTCCAATGATGTGCTGGTGCACACTTTTATAGAGGGTTTGGAACCCCACACCAAAATATTGCTAGACTCAGCAGCTGGAGGGCAAGCGCTGGAGAAAACTTATGAGGAGCTATATACCTTGTTGAACCGTATTTCGCAGGGCAATCCAGAATGGAATGCTGATTCATCAAGAGGGGGGACAAGGAAAGCAGCAGGAGTGCTAGAAGTGGATTGGTTTACAGCTATCACTGCACAGATAGCTGCATTGAAAAATCAACTTAACACCCACTTCGGCAACATGACAATGAACCAGCCTCAAGCCCCAGTTAATGCAGTACAACAAATGTGGTGTGAAGTGTGTGGAAGCAGTGAGCACTCGGCTGAGTGTTGTGGAGCCAATCCTGACTCGGTAAACTTTGTGGGTAATGCGCAAAGGAACCACCAATAGTATGGTAATAGCTACAATTCCAATTGGAGGAATCACCCTAATTTCTCCTAGGGTAGCAACAACCATCAGGGGCAAAGTTCGGGTCAGAGTGTGCAAAGGAACCAAGGAGGGCAGCAGAATTATCAAGCACAATTCAGAAACAACAATGCACCTCCTCCACCACCACCACCCAGCATTGAGGAGATGTTCAAGACCATGATAGCCAACCAAGCTCAATTGCAAGCTGACTGTCACACCCCGCCTTGGGGGGTATGACTGGCACCTGGTGCCCTACTAAGACCTGACCTGCTGGACTGTTAAGCCTGGGCACATCTGGTGCCTGGCTGGCTCTGACTCACATTTCTGGAAAACAAAGGGCTATATAACGGCTGTAAACACAGCCCCCGGCCCATTGGCCTATAGCCTTCTGTCCCTGTACTAACAGCTGACCAGAACATAGCAACTCAGGGAAACCTATGTGGGCCGACAAGGCCACCATCCTGTCTAGTTATCTGCAACTCAATCATAACGTATTAAAAAGCTACGTGACCGGCAAGGTCACCACTACTAACAACTATGGCCCCACACGACCATCACAATAGAAAGAAGGAATGCTAACAACTATACAACTGCACGGCCTCTCACGACCGGCTCATCTAACCACATGGAATATATACGGACTGCAAGCCTCTAGGAAGAATAATAGGAATGATCGGGACAGGGCCCCGACCTACCCGTACTGTACAGCAAAAAGGAACTGAGCTACACCTCTAGAAATTCAGTCTCCGGATGACAGGAGCTGAATACTCGACCGATGATGGGGATCACGTAGTATCGCCTGCTCGTCTATGGGTACCTGCAGGCAAGTAATGCAGCGCCCCACTGGGCGTCAGTACCGTTGGTACTGAGTATGTAAAGAAATAACTGAAAGAGATATCTGAAATCAATAACATAACTGATGAAACTGAAACAAGAAGAACTAGATTAACTATCTGACGGTGTAGATCGTAGCTGTTCTTAATCATACTGAAGGGAGAAGGAATCATACTTGGAGACGTATCATTCTACTACTAATCTGCTCGTATCTACAGTAATATAGCATAACATACATAACATAACATGGCATACACAACCTTACCCGGCCCCCATAAGCTGGGAGGTACAATCAACACAGAATCTATACCCCTACCCCGGTCATCCCATCTCCTATACTGGCTGTAAGCATCCCGCCGATCCCCTGGGTATGCACTTGGGCTCGCTGAGCCCCTGACTATAACTGCATCTGAGTCCGGAGGACTCCTGAATCTGCACCCGGGCGTATCCGCTCGACTGGGGTGTGTAAGGGCCGATCAAGTCACAAATATGGGGAAAACTGGCATCCCATCTTCGTCCCCTGTGGGACGGTATGCCACTCCGTGGAGCGACGTATCCTCGTCCTCTGGTGGACGAGTCGATACAGCTATTAACCCTGGGCGGTCATGGATGCTAGGTAGTCCAACCCCAAATAATACAACGGTCTCAACTAGTAATACTGTCTGTATATCTCACATACTGAGGCTAATAGGGGTAAGGTATCGTATATATTACATGCTGAGCTAATGATAGTAAGCTGTACGTATTTAATACGTGCTGAGGCAGGTAAATATATATAAATATGAATATAGTCTCCTGCCGGGCTGTACTGGGGCAAATGCTATACGAGATAGTGTTTCTGCTGAAAACTATACTGTCTACTGAGTTTCTGTATCAACATGATTTCCTATTTCTAACATGCTTTCTAAACTCTATTCTAGTCTGTTATTCTATTTCTGAAATGCTTTACGGATACTGTACTACTTCACGGGGTTCCAACTGAACACAACAATATCTTAACATGGCATATCACATCACATACTGAGTATACTGGGCAATCTCTAACACTTGCGTTAGAATTTATATCATACTGATAGGTTTCATACACATTACAACCCAATGTTTCTCACATCGTACCAATATTCATAATAACGCAATACTCAACTTCTGAACATTCTACTGGTCTGTAATATATTACACTATACTGATATTACTTAACTTGCCGAAGGAAACTAACTTTACATACCTTATCTTCAACTATTCGTCCGTCGGACGAGGCTCGGCCGGTGCTTCAACTATTTTCTCCCAACTGCATTTATAAATGCGTCAATTAATACTAAATGCAACTTTATTGTAAAGAGAAACGTTACTTTCGATATAGTTTATAGCCTAAACTTAGGCTTATCGAAAGACGATCGAAAACTCGCTATTTTTCAGCGGCCCAGAAGGGAGAAATATTTACTTCTCAGCTAGGAACACATAGACACTAGTTTAGAGCAATTCCACTTACCTTAGCTCGGTGGCTCGACGATTCGTCAGCCGTATTTTACGAAACTGAATCCGTAGGAATGCTCTCTGCTGCTAAATACCTCCGTATCTGGAGTTAATTTGAGTTTGGGCAGCGTTTAGCAGCGTAACCGATCGAAAATTATAATCCCTCCTTCGTTCCTTTTTCCTTTCCTGCGGGTATGCTCTGTTTTCAGGAAATTTTATAAGTTAATAATGAATTAAAACTGAAGTGGGGCTTTATATACTTGGGCCTGGACAAGGCCAACGTGTCACGGAGCCAACGCGGAGGCTCCTCCTCCGTGACACGCTGCCATCGCGGAGGGGTTCTGCCTCGGCTCCTCCCGCGATGGTTCGACAGGTTTCTCGTTCGATCTTTTCCCGGGCCTTTCTCTAGCACGTATGGCCTTCAAATATGCTTAACCAACGTGCGAATAGGTCATCTAGGTGCCGGGAATTCTATGGGGTATAACATTCTCCCCCCTTAAGAACATTCGTCCTCGAATGTACACTGTTTTCTAGAGGACTACTTATTTACTTTCTAGAAAACTTTCGGCAGAGTCTCCCCTGTATATGGACTATAGCCAAAACCTAAAATGTAGAAAAGTCCAATACAGGTACTGTACACAATACGGTAGGATTCACTGGATGGTTACGTATCCATTTTTCTCATTTATACATATACAACCATGAGATTCCACATAAGCAATAATACGGACGTACCTGTTGCCTAACTAGGCCTAAAATAGGTGAGGATATCTGGTCCTCTTCCTCCGCTCCTCAAGTCATCTCCTCTCGGTTCTTGTTACGCCTCAATACCTTGATAGACGTAATATCTTTAGTCCTCAATCTGCGAATCTGTTTGTTTAAGATAGTTATTGGAACCTCTTCATAGGCCAGCTTTTTCATAACCTGGGTATTCTGGACTGGGACTGCTCTGGACGGGTCTCCTATGCATTTCCTCAGCATAGATACATGAAAGACCGGGCGAACGGATCCTAATTCTGGAGGCAAATTCAATTAACGGTAAATGCTCACTTTTGGCTACTACCAAAATCTAGCACACACGCTCGCAACATGTCTTCGAGCGTCTGAATTGTGTGTTCAGCCTGCTCATCTGTCTGAGGATGGAATGCTGTGCTCAAATTAATCTGCGTTCCCAAACCTTTCTGAAACGACTGCCAGAATCTAGCTGTGAACTGTGCTCCCCTATCTGAAATAATGGATACTAGTATTCCACGTAATCTAACTATTTCTATGATATACAATTCGGCATAATCCTTGGCCGAGAAGGTAGCCCTTACTGGTAGGAAATGAGCTGATTTTGTCAGCCTGTCAACTATTACCCCAAATGGAATCATATCCATGTTTAGTACGGGGTGATTCTGCCACAAAATCCATATTTACTGCTTCCCATTTTCAGAGAGGTACAATTACGTCCTGAATTACCGCCTGGTTTCTGATATTCTGCTTTCGCCTGTCGGCAGTTAGGACACTAGGCTACAAATTCAGCAATTTCTCTTTTCATACCTGGCCACCAGTAGTTTTCTTTGACATCATGGCACATTTTCGTCGCGCCTGGGTAAAGAGAATAGCGGGCGTAATGCGCCTCGCTTATAAGCTGCTGGCGATGCCCCCAAAATCTCTGGAACACAATGTGGCCTTTATATCGTAACACTTCATCCTCGGTTATCTGAAAATGTCACCTCTCCTTACTGAATCTTATGTTCAAATTGAACCTGGCTAGGGTTTCTATACTGCCGTTCTTTTACTTCCACCACCAATGACAACACTGCGACATTCTGTATTTTCGCTCTGTTACCTTTTATTTCTGCTATGTGAACGGCTAAACCGGCTAACTAGTGAAATTCTCGGGTCTATTCTCGCTGTTCAGGCTGCAAGTATGCCAACTCCCCATAGATTTACGTCTAAGGGCATCTACTACCATATTAGCCCTTCCCGGGTGATACAAAATTTTCACTCTTTAAAGCATAAGCTACTGCAGCTAACTCCAGGTCGTGGGTAAGATAATTCTCTTCACGTTTCTTCAACTGCCTGAAAGCATAAGCTATTACCTTACGACGCTGCATCAACCCTTTATACCTCCTGGCAATACTAGCACTGGAGCCGATGTTAACCTGGCTTTTAACTCCTAGGAGTTCTGCTCGCACACCTCAGTCTGCTGGAACTTTGCTGCCTTCTGTACCAATTTAGTCAGAGGTGCTGCTAAAGTGGAAAATCCTTCCACAAACCCTCCGCCGTACCCGGCTAACCGCAGGGATTGCGTACTTCGATCGGAGTGGTAGGTCTAGGCTATGTCTTCACTGTTTCGATTTTTCTGTGTATCTATCTGTACACCATGCGCCCGTATCTGATTGGGGGGGTCCTGATATTGACCATGACCTCCAATGACCTGACTGCATAACCTTAAATAACTGAATAGTCGGGTTGAATGACCCGAATGTGGCAGTAGTCTAACAATACTCTAACTGTTCTACTTGAGTGCTTATAGTTCGTGCGTATCCGCATAGGACTTCTGGCGGCTTTGAGCAGTTAGTAGACGTTCTCTGATAAGCTTTACTTTCTCTTCTGACTGCTGAACAATATTTGGCCTAATTATCGCTGATTCCCCTAGTCTTAATAAACACTGTTCTAGCAGGGTACTATCAATTTCTTACGCCTTATGTGTATCCACTTGGATTTATACTACTATTCTGGGGAATTCTCGATCTTATGAGCTATTCTGTAAATACTGGCCTTCTACTAGGGTGCTGTATCTAAATATGTTATGAGAACCAGCTGAAGTGCTAGTCTGTCGTTGACTACTGATGTGGACCCTTCCTTGGGGTACCCACGGTATCTGACTGTGATGGCCGGCTGACTTATGGGGTGTTCCACATAATAACTGTTAGGTTGGCTAAGGCCGACTCTCACCTACAAGGCTGGGAAAATGACGTACAACCACTTAACATACTAGAACAATTCTGGTATTGCTAATCTCTGGAAATTGCCTATTCGGCCTCTAATCCTGGTTCTAGAACATGCACTACCGTTACCGATCTTCAGGGACACCTTCCTGCTAATGCAGGCGCCAGTTGGTCGGTAGACCGTCTAACTGTGCGCTTATCATCTAGCCATCTGTTTTAGGCCATTAACTCTGGTAAGCTCCTAGAGCCTAGATCTGACAACAACACATAAGTCTGTTAACCTAATAACTGAGAACTGAGATAGTTTCTATGACTTCATCCGAAACTCACACTTAATCCGCCCTTTCTCTTCTTCTTTTCTTTCTTTCTTCTCCCTCTTTCTTCTCTTTTTTTCTTTTGGCGAGGGGGTGTCCTGCAATGCAATTTGTATATGCTTTCTATTACTAATCAGCATCTGTGATTATACCCCTTAGGCAGCTACTCACAACATACCTATTATCTGTATATGTATGTATATCAATAGCTACGTACAATATGTACTAAGTTCTGCGATAATACATAATCTCTGACATGCTCTGCTGAACCTCATATCGTACATGATACATTGCTTTTTACGGCCTAATAATATCTCCTGCCCTGACTTATCTTTTCATTGCATTGTCACCCCATTCTGGACGTAACAAACATAGACATTTTGGTTATCGTCTGCTGTTTGAAATTCGCCACTCTTGCGATGTGGGGGTCGACGTTCGAATCTTGTAGCCTTACTAGGCATATATTGAGAGCCCATGACTGTCTACTGGGCCTTATCTCTAGGCTACACTAAATTAGAATTGCTGTATCGGTAACTTCTCAACTTTTCCATAGCGGACATACAGCGGTATTCTGAACCGCAATCCTACTGTCAGCCCGAGGCTTAATCCTTAATACGATATTTTATCAACCTGGGGGTAATTCTAATTTCCCCACAAGATCTGACATTCCTGCTTCCTTCCCTCATCTTACTTAAGCTGAACTCTGGGGTTCAAGGTACCTGCCTTTCGTTGCTAATGAGATTACTGATCAAGCCTCGACCTATACTTCTTCTGGCGTATATTCAAGCCCATCTGATTCACATGACCTCTATATCTTTCGATGTCACAACTAGATCATAACTATAATCTTACAGATATGTCTTGCTATCTGTTAGCATATATGGCGGACTTGGCCTTTTTCTGACTCAAACTTGACTATTATTAGGCATTCATCACTAGCAGGTCTGTTACCCCTACTTCGGGTAAGCTAACAGTCTTACTTTCTTTACTGGCTTGTTATCATAAGGGTCTGCTCAGCTTACGTAATCATAAGGGCTCTTTATACTTTCTAATACTTACTAGGATCAATCAGCCCATCTTTACTTACTGCTTGATTTGACAACCCCATCTCAAGTCTTATGCCCCTTTACTATATTGGCATCAAAACCAAGAGGTGGGAATAACCCTTTTCTTATTGCAACAAGTAAAAGCATTTGACTGTACCATATCCAAAAAGATGTATTTGGGACGCCTAGATTTCCCTCTCTTTTTCATACTCACCTGGTGGTCTGACCTTGTCTATAATCTTAATCAGATCTTATATAACTAATAAGTAAATCAACTCATATGTACATTATACTTCTAACTTCCTATTCTGACGTTATCAACATATACTGGGAATAGTACCGACAAAGGTATCATGCTGGGAGGCCTCGGGTACCTCCTCCTGCTATTGTAGTTATCATGTAGCTGACTGATGCTCCCTTCCGTTGCTATCTCTGATCTTCTGCTTGTGATAGGGTAATGCTGATCTGCCTTTGTATCTGTAATCAAAGAATACGGTAAGTTCTTAGGGACTCAACCCTATTCTGTACCGTTCTAAAGCACGACTGACTAAGAAGGAAGGGTAACCATCCTATCATGCCTCCCAGCCTCCTGCCTATAGTATGTGGTGCACAACACATCCATAGACAAGACTCTACTTAGCACGGCTTGCAGACTCCCTGGGATACGACCGGCTCTGATACCAAGTTTGTCACACCCCGCCTTGGGGGGTATGACTGGCACCTGTGCCCTACTAAGACCTGACCAGCTGGACTGTTAAGCCTGGGCACATCTGGTGCCTGGCTGGCTCTGACTCACATTTCTGGAAAACAAAGGGCTATATAACGACTGTAAACACAGCCCCCGGCCCATTGGCCTATAGCCTTCTGTCCCTGTACTAACAGCTGAATAGAACATAGCAACTCAGGGAAACCTATGTGGGCCGACAAGGCCACCATGCTGTCTAGTTATCTGCAACTCAATCATAACGTATTAAAAAGCTACGTGACCGGCAAGGTCACCACTACTGACAACTATGGCCCCACACGACCATCACAATAGAAAGAAGGAATGCTAACAACTATACAACTGCACGACCTCTCACGACCGGGTCATCTAACCACAGGGAATATATACAGACTACAAGCCTCTAGGAAGAATAATAGGAATGATCGGGACAGGGCCCCGACCTACCCGTACTGTACAGCAAAAAGGAACTGAACTACACCTCTAGAAATTCAGTCTCCGGATGACAGGAGCTGAATACTCGACCGCTGATGGGGATCACGTAGTATCGCCTGCTCGTCTATGGGTACCTGCAGGCAAGAATGCAGCGCCCCACTGGGCGTCAGTACCGCTGGTACTGAGTATGTAAAGCAATAACTGGAAGAGATATCTGAAATCAATAACATGACTGACGAAACTGAAATAAGAAGAACTAGATTAACTATCTGACGGTGTAGATCGTAGCTGTTCTTAATCATACTGAAGGGAGTAGGAATCATACCTGGAGATGTATCATTCTACTACCAATCTGCTCGTATCTACTGTAATATAGCATAACATACATAACATAACATGGCATACACAACCTTACCCGGCCCCCATAAGCCGGGAGGTACAATCAACACAGAATCTATACCCCTACCCCGGTCATCCCATCTCCTATACTGGCTGTAAGCATCCCGCCGGTCCCCTGGGTATGCACTTGGGCTCGCTGAGCCCCTAACTATAACTGCATCTGAGTCCGGAGGACTCCTGAATCTGCACCCGGGCGTATCCGCTCGACTGGGGTGTGTAAGGGCCGATCAAGGCACAAATATGGGGAAAACTGGCATCCCATCTTCGTCCCCTGTGGGACGGCATGCCACTCCGTGGAGCGACGTATCCTCGTCCTCTGGTGGACGAGTCGATACAGCTATTAACCCTGGGCGGTCATGGATGCTAGGTAGTCCAACCCTAAACAATACAATGGTCTCAATTAGTAATACTGTCTGTATATCTCACATACTGAGGCTAATAGGGGTAAGGTATCGTATATATTACATGCTGAGCTAATGATAGTAAGCTGTACGTATTTAATACGTGCTGAGGCAGGTAAATATATATAAATATGAATATAGTCTCCTGCCGGGCTGTACTGGCGCAAATGCTATACGAGATAGTGTTTCTGCTGAAATCTATACTGTCTACTGAGTTTCTGTATCAACATGAT
Organism: Datura wrightii; assembly: GCA_035772735.1. Classification (NCBI taxonomy): domain Eukaryota; kingdom Viridiplantae; phylum Streptophyta; class Magnoliopsida; order Solanales; family Solanaceae; genus Datura; species Datura wrightii. The sequence continues at coordinate 59,788,184 of JASDFA010000016.1, read as the reverse complement.
CTCCTATTTCTAACATGCTTTCTAAACTCTATTCTAGTCTGTTATTCTATTTTTGAAATGCTTTACGGATACTGTACTACTTCACGGGGTTCCAACTGAACACAACAATATCTTAACATGGCATATCACATCACATACTGAGTATACTGGGCAATCTCTAACACTTGCGTTAGAATTTATATCATACTGATAGGTTTCATACACATCACAACCCAATGTTTCTCACATCGTACCAATATTCATAATAACGCAATACTCGACTTCTGAACATTCTACTGGTCTGTAATTTATTACACTATACTGATATTACTTAACTTGCCGAAGGAAACTAACTTTACATACCTTATCTTCAACTATTCGTCCGTCGGACGAGGCTCGGCCGGTGCTTCAACTATTTTCTCCCAACTACATTTATAAATGCGTCAATTAATACTAAATGCAGCTTTATTGTAAAGAGCAACGTTACTTTCGATATAGTTTATAGCCTAAACTTAGGATTATCGAAAGACGATCGAAAACTCGCTATTTTTCAGCGGCCCAGAAGGGAGAAATATTTACTTCTCAGCTAGGAACACATAGACACTAGTTTAGAGCAATTCCACTTACCTTAGCTCGGTGGCTCGACGATTCGTCGGCCGTATTTTATGAAACTGAATCCGTAGGAATGCTCTCTGCTGCTAAATACCTCCGTATCTGGAGTTAATTTGAGTTTGGGCAGCGTTTACCAGCGTAACCGGTCGAAAATTATAATCCCTCCTTCGTTCCTTTTTCCTTTCCTGTGGGTATGCTCTGTTTTCAGGAAATTTTATAATTTAATAATGAATTAAAACCGAAGTGGGGCTTTATATACTTGGGCCTGGACAAGGCCAAGGTGTCACGGAGCCAACGCGGAGGCTCCTCCTCCGTGACACGCTGCCATCGCGGAGGGGTTCTGCCTCGGCTCCTCCCGCGATGGTTCAACAGGTTTCTCGTCCGATCTTTTCCCGGGCCTTTCTCTAGCACGTATGGCCTTCAAATATGCTTAACCAACGTGCGAATAGGTCGTCTAGGTGCCGGGAATTCTACGGGGTATAACACTGACTATGTGAAATTGGCAGCTGAAGTGAAAAACAACCAGTAATCTACCAAGGCACTTGAATATCAATTTGGGAAATTTGCTAGTGCCCAAAACACAAGGCCTAGAGGAGGACTACCGAGCGACACGGATCCTAATCCCAAGCAGGTAAATGCAGTGACCACAAGGAGTGGTTTGCAGCTGAAAGAGGTGGAACCAGAAAGACCACCTCAGCAATCGGGAGCAGCAGAAGTTGAGAGGGAGAAAAATACTGCAATGGGGAAGACTAAGGAAGCTGAATTAGAAAGACCTCCACCCCCGTTCCCTCAACGATTAAAGAAGCAAAAGGAGGAGGCGTGTTTCAAGAAATTCATGGAGGTGCTGAAACATGTACATATTAACTTACCTCTTGTTGATGTCTTGCAGGGAGTGCCGAAATATGCTAAGTATATAAAGGACATCGTGGCAAACAAAAGTCGGTTGACTGAGTATGCTATGGTGGCTCTAACGGAGGAGTGCACTTCCCGGATTCAAAATAGACTGCCCACAAAGCTCAAAGACCCTGGGAGCTTTACTATCCAGATTACTATTGGGAAGAGCATCCGAGCTCGTGGATTGTGTGATTTGGGAGCGAGCATAAATTTGATGCCTTCATCGGTATTCAGAAAGTTGGGTTTAGGGAGTCCTAGACCCACAATAGTAATCTTGCAGTTGGCGGATCGATCCTTAGCCAGACCTGATGGCGTTGTGGAGGATGTTCTGGTGCAAGTTGGCTCCCTAATTTTCCCAGTAGATTTTGTCGTGCTGGATTTTGAACCAGACGCAAAAGTCCCATTTATTTTGGGACGTCCTTTCTTGGCAACCGGGAAAGCACTAATTGACGTAGCTGCGGGGCAGCTAACAATGCGAGCACACGACAAGGTGGAGGTGTTCGATGTGTACAAGGCCCCCAAGCTCCCGATGGTGCATGAAGAACTCTCGATGATCAATGTGATTGATCAAGGTGAGGATAAGAAGATTAAGGATTCACGGGAGTTGTTGGGAAAACCACCGGATAGGTGTAAGCACTACTGGGGGGAGGACGGTGATCGAGAGAAATCGTCCATCACCCTAGAGGACAACTGAGCTTAACGACGTCGAGCCGCGACGGTAAACCAGGCGCTGCACGGGAGGCAACCCGTGAAAAATTTTTCTTTCTTTTTTGTAAAGTGTTTTTCTTTTCTTTTTCTTTTTCTTGATTTACTACAAAAAAATTTCGTTTTAGTTTTTGCTTTATTTGTATTTAGAGTGAAACCTATAATTCTAACCAATTTTGTATAGTGAGATAAATTTCAGGTCAAACGGAGAAAAATATACACGGAATCGCGAAGGAAAAGTCGAGGTATGAAAATTAATAAAAAGTGGCAAACAGTGAGCTGGGGCGACAGTTCCGTGTCACGAAGGTGGACCTCCGCGTTACCCTCCGTGACACGTTGAGGTATAATCCAAAAATTTTAAAAATTTCCAGAACAGTCTCGCGATGGATCCGTGTCACGGAGGCAGTGCTCCGCGATGCACTCCGTGACACGTTGTCGTGTATATCGCGACGGGTCACACCGGGTCGCCGGGTGACCCGCGCGATTTTTCCCTACTTCTTAACCCCGAAAACCCTCCCTTTTCCCTTATTTTTCAATCTCTCCGCGACCAAATCCCTCAAAACCCATCCCCCATCAACGTGACATGGAGTAGGCCAAGAAATTGAACAAGTTTTCTTCGATTCTTCAAAGTCAAGTTATGTTTTTCAATTTTCTCTCAAATTCTCATCGAATTTCTTCGATATTGAGCATGTGAGGTGAGCTAAATTGCCCTAAGTAGAAATTAATGATGAATTCAATTTAAATTGTTATTGATGAATGTTCGAAATGTTGTTATGATTGCTTGAACTTGTCAATTGCATAAATTAATCGAATTTGCTTGATAAAATCAATTCTAGGGCTTGTTTGTGAATTTGAAGTTGAAAATGTAGTGAACTTGTGAGTTTCATGTCGGGATGTACATGTTGAATGAGATGAGTCGATGTACTAATTGTTAGGATGTTAATAGAACGACGGATTCTTGGGTTAAGGGAATGTTGAAATTTGTAAGAATTTGGTTGGTTGTATAGGTTCGTGTAGATAAATTTTTGTTGTTGTTTTCGTTTCGTTGTTTTTCCTTGCTAAGTGCGATGGGTAAAATGTTAGCGATGGTAGTGATTGTGATTAGCTGTACGAAGTCTGAGTAGTACGCAGATGATATACCGTCGAATTTTTCGAACGCACTAAGCATGATTGTATAGTTGGTTATTGTGTGTAAATAAAGATAATCTTGCCGTATTGTTGTAACTGTAGCTAAGGACTAAGTGTGGGGTAACCTAGCTAAACCCGACCTTAGCCGACGTTTATATCCGTTAGCTTAACATTGATCTTGTCTACTTGGGTTGACAGGTAAAATGGCAAGCAGGCAAGAGAAAGGGAAAGGCGCATCAACTTCGGGCGCCGGAAGGAAGCGAATCATACTGGGCACAGCAGTCCCAGCAGCACCAGCAGTTCCACGCGGCCAACACCGCCAATACAGAACGAGATGGGTGACTGATGAGGGGAAAAAGTGGTACGCGAAGCACAAAGAAAACAAATATTTCCCCGAGTAGCATATAGCACGGGAACCATTGGCACAGGAGTTCCCTGGGATGGTCCACCGAATCGAGGCATCTGGGCTAAATTTCATCTTTGAAGAGCCCAAGGAATGTAACCTGCACCTGGTTCGGGAGTTCTATGCCAATTTGAACCCAACTATTAGAAGTCACACCATCAAAATCAGAGGGCAAATAGTCACTTTGGAGCCCACCACCTCAATGCCATCATAGGAGCGCGGGACACAGACGCTCACGTGCTCCGACAGCTGAACATTACCCCACCGTATGCGGACATCAGAAATACATTGTGTGGGACCCGATCGACAGCTAGATGGAGCAGACACAAAGAGAGGGGCTACCACCAGACTCTGCCCTATTCACAGATGAACAGGGAAGCCAGAATCTGGCTGAACATTGTATGTTCTTGCCTCATCCCTGGGGTACATATGACAGATGTAACCCGGGATCATGTATGCCTGGTGTACGCCCTGATGAAAGGGCTGGAGATCAACGTGGGGGCGGTAATTATCTGTGCCATGAAGCGAGCCCGGTTGCATCAGGGGCACAGGTATGGCTTTGGTGGACTACTGACCACCTTCCTCAGGGGCCTAGATGTCGAAGAGGAAGCCCTTGACTATATCCCGCAGATGGAGCGGCGGGCCTTAGATGTTACTAAAACTAAGGCTCTCGACACCACCCACGGGCCAGTGCTTACACTTGGCGAGCGACATGCTCATGATGATCAGTATATGGCTCGAATGTATGGGATGCAGATGCTCCAGCTGAGGATAGGCGGGAGGCCGGCGATAGAGGAGGAGCTATGGCAGCTCAAGCTAGACTACCCCTTCGGCGAAAAATGCCAGGGCTCTATGCCGAGTGGGGCCAGCATTTGTAGAGCCCACAGAGGATGACGTCCCCACAGACGAGGAGACACGTCGGGAGGATTCCGATGTGGAGTCCGATGATGACGACGACATGGGAGATGAAGCAGCAACACCCGACGAAGAAGTGGAATACTTTGACTGATCAGGGAGTTCCACCACCCGATTTTGTGCTATTTTAATTTTTGTGAACACTGGGGACAGTGTTCGAGCTAAGTGTGGGGTGGGAGTAGTTAGGTGCTGGGCTGTGCTGTTTTGTATGTATGCTCTATTCTGTTGTCGTGCATGTGAAATTTTGTTCGTCCCTGTGAGTTGTGAATTGTTAAGTTGTTGTTTTGTATTTGTAAATTTATGTGAAATTGATGTGTGTTGCTGAATGTTGCCCGTTGATTCTGATTCTGTACATATTTTTGTTATCGAAATGATCGATATTTTTTTTTAAAATTTTAAAATATTTTTTCTATCGAAATAATCGATATTTTCGACATTTTTTTACTTCTTGGGTTTCTCGGCGTTTGTTTTCGGTTCTTTTACCGAGAATGGTCCCATTGAACCGAAGTCATAGTAGTGACCGTTCCCTATGATGAATGGATGACGACCGTCTTAAGGGAAATCTAGTCGTTAGGAGTAGATTTTTTTTTTTCAATTATTTTTTAGTTTTTCTTTGGTGGGTTGCTTCCCAAAACCTGTAGTTACTATATGGTTGTGAAATTCTGGGTGCGTGTTGTACATGATATTTAAAATACAAAGGTGATTCATATGAAAGCATGCAACTTTGTAAATATGTTGAGATACCTAGGCCATAGAGTTCGATTCAGTGTGATTGAGGCTTAATGTTTGAATTCCTATAATTAGCTGATTGAAGAGTCTGTGAATACATCTTGAATTGAGCATGTGCAAAAAGTGTGAAGTGAGGTGTTGTTATTCCATGCTATTGTGAAGTGTCTAGAACTTGCCTGGTGTGTGTACAAAATGAAATGAAGGAGGTGTATTGTAGGAAAGGATGTAGGCATTTCTTTGTTTTAACCGAGAGTTTCTATTTTTCTTTGTCGTACACACCTTGATTGTATACCCTAGTCAGCCCGTTGAGCCTTTAGCCTATTATTTTTTTCTTTGGTCATAAAGTGTAAACCGAGCTTAATTCCTTCTTTTCATTAGCCGTAAAGCCTATACAAAACTCTTAAGCGTTTAAGAAGAGAAAATCATTTTCCCGAAGTGTCAAAGAGTGAGAATGGTGAAAAGAAAAAGAAAAGCAGAGTGATAGAAGAAAAGAAAAGGTTGAAGGTGCACTTGCTATAAATAAACTATACTGAAGGTGCATGAATAATCTTTGTTGTTGTGTCAAGTGTGTTTAATACGATGGGCCATACTAAAGAAAAAACATCAAGAATGGGATGAAAGAAAAAAGAAAGAAAGAATGTCCATGAGTTGATGGGATGTGTTGAAAAGGCGCTTAAGGATGCTAGTGGCTATTATTGGCTAACCCAATATTTACTAGTTCCGTAGCTTCCATTACAACCCGTTAAAGTCCTATGTGATCTTACACCGCACTTCTTTATATTAGTGGAGTAATACACTAAGGGCAAGCTTATGGGTCATGACATGATGCATGTGAATTCTTTTGTGAGAGAGAGCGAAATTGTGTTTACATGCCCCTGCTTGAATTCTTGTGAGTCATGTGAGCAAAAAGGGGAAGATTCTCTTGTGTTGTGAGGGCACATGCTTGATGAAAGATTAATCTTGGTGTCGGATATCTTGATCAGCTGATTTGCATGAGTTTGCCAATATCGAGAGTCGATTCTTAAAGTCTAGGAGGTCTTGATGTAGTGAAGGTCCTTGCATTGATAAGACCATGCATGTCTTCTTGATGATTTGCTGTATTGAATAATCGTCGAACCAAAGTAGCGAGGTTGGGATGTAAATTGCATGAAGTGTAGGGTTGTTGTTCGAGGACGAACAAGGATTTAAGTGTGGGTTAAGTGATCTTGGGAAAATTTATATGCCCAAGTGATACTCAAAAGTACCATTTTAGCCTTGTTTATCTACCAATGTGTATACATTCTCATGTAATTGGTAATAAAATGTGAATTTATACTAACCAACATGATTAGCATTGTTTTGCAGGTAAAATGTAATTTTGGGAAGCTTAAATGCATGTTGGATGATATCGGGGTAGGACTTGGATGCGAGCAAGGAACAAGGCATTGGACAGCATGAAATAAAGGGGCTCTGCGATGGAGCTGTGTCACGCTGCCATCGCGGAGGCCTTCTGCCTGGATAGGGAAATTTCGCCCAAATTCCAGAGAGGGTCCACGTCCGGTCCGTGGCACAGTGGCTTGGCTCCGTGTTGCACGCCGTGCCACGTTGGGCCTTAATTCCTGGACCCCCAGTTCCAGTGAGGGTCCGCGTCCGTAGCGTGTCACGGAGGCAGTGCTCCGCGATGCACTCCGTGACACGTTGCTTGTTATTCCGGGAAAAATTCCCACTAGTATAAATAGAACACTTAGGTTCATTTTTCAATATTCTGACTTGGTGGAGCAAGAACGTGGGTTACAGGCAGTTGAGGGACGAAAATATCAGGGTTTTTTCTCTCTTTCTTTCTTCTTTAATTCAATTGCTTGTATGATTAACACTCATTTAAAAATATTTAATCCACAAATGAGTGGCTAATTCCTCTTCTTGCTGAGGTTAAGAACACTTGTAATGAAATGTGATTGTTGATCAAATTGGTTTTTCATCTTTTCTTCCATGTTGTTCTATTAATTCTTGTTCTTACTGCATTAATGTGTTGCCTACGTTAATGTACATTTAAAAAGTACGGTTTCACTCGAGAGAGCAAGAAATTGGAAAGTTGTGAATTAATAGGATATGTTCTTTACTTGGTTTTGGGAAAATTGAGTATTGATTTGCTTTTAGGATAGAAATATACTTGCAAGTCGTATTAGTCAATTTAGGAACCGGGTTTGTATGGCTAGAACATGAATTGCATTTAATCACAGAAATGTAGGTGGATGGTTCATGATTCTTAAGTGAGGTTAAATACGAGAGTTTTAATCTCTTGGCAAATGTTCTTGGCTAGCAACTGGAGGAAAAGATTAACCAAATTATGATGATGAGTAATTTCATTACATGTTCGTTTAACCTCAGCATGCTCTCATTCATAGTTCAAACTCAAAGTAGATAATTGTTTAGCTTTAGTATAAAAATCATAAAACAAAATATCAACTTTGGGTTACACTATTGTCTGCATTTTTAGAATTAAAATATAGTACACTTGAGCAAATTGCACTTCATCCAAGTCCCTGTGGGATCGATACTTGGCTTACTAAAGCCACTTTACTACTTGTTCGACCACGTGCACTTGCGTGTAGTTATATACCTATATAACGCCAGCCGAACAAGGCCCCAAGTCGACCCATGGCATAAACATATCTTACTTCATTCACGTTAAACGGAAGACTGAACATAAGGCATAATAGACACGAAAATGTATCATCGCATATCATAACATTCAAAAGTACTAAAGATATACATAAGCTGAGTACTACATACTATCTGAAATCCTGTATCATGTAAGATGGGTTGATGGGACAACATCCCCAACTAATCCGGCCAAACTGAAACAAAAGATACCATAAAATCTAGTCGTACGACCCTCGAAACATGAGGACTCACCAACAAGCTAATAGCAACTCCGAGATGGACTAAAGATGGGGATGAGCCTGAGAGGCAAGTCCTGTATCATGAAACAATACAGCATAGAAAGTATACGGTCAGTACGTGAAATATATCGAGTATGCAAAGTAAGTAATACATACATTTAAAATATGAGAAACTCATAAAACATCATAACAATGGGACATCATGCTCATATCATAAACATTGTAACATAACGTAAGGCTTAAGGTTTTCAAATCATTCGTAAATCGTTCATTATCATAGTCGTAAGAGAAACTTTATCAAATCATCACTTGAGCTAATATCATAAATATAACATTGCATAAAACATGAGAAACAATGGGAGGACTCGAAATAACCGACACCATCATGGTTGAGACTTTCATGATACCCCAACTATCTCACTCAAGTGGGCAGAGTCGCCCCTGGCTTGCCAGGGCGAGGGACGTGCTTTATGTGATATCACAAAAATGGGGATTATTATCATTGTAATGTATCATTATAAACCTACGGTGGCACGTAGTTATGAGACACCAACGTAGTCCTTTGAACACCAGGCTTCTTCGTGCTAGACACGTCTCCCAAAAACATGCATATTAGGCTCATATGTAAATCAATAACATAATTCATTAAGACTCATTTATAAAATAAACATTCATCATTCATTGATCCCCATTAAAACATGATTAGCTAAGAATCAAAGGCCCCTGCTCAGCCAACATAATAAATCAATAAATCATGAGATCCATTTCATAAACCGTAAATCATTCTTCAACATGGGGGCATTTCCCAATACTTAGTTCATTCTAAAACATGCTTATAAATATGGGTGACTTGAAAACATGCTTTTCATCATCAATGGTTCCTAAATCATAAGGCCCATGCATACTTGAAGATCATGCTTATAACTTGTAAATCATCAAATCATATTGGGTATTTGAATAAATCCATATTTCAAATCATAGATCATGCTGGGTTTATTAAAGTGTAGATCATAAATTGATTCATCATAGAGGATGCATAATTAGACTTAATTGAGTAGAAATCGAAATCAATAAATTTATAATCGAACATAGTTGTAAAATCTGATCAAAATCCACAGAATATGATGTAAATCACAAATCATAGCACATTAGTAAATCATTAGATTTTGACAAAAATTAAATTCAAAACCTCATGAGATTTTTGATAGATTTTCATAAATTAATAGAGAATGGGTATGGGTGTGAATAAAAAACCCATTCGTAATACTACATACCAGAGTAAGATCAGATTCCAAAGTTCTTCGAATGCGCAAGGGAGAATTGATGGAGAAGAGCTTGAACTAGGCTTGATCTCTCGAAAAGTTTTCCTAACATGCATGCATGGGAATGAGGATAATGAGAAAGTCTTAACCTATCTTATCATGCCCAGAAAAATACATAAAACGACGTAGTTTAGGGCCCTAGAGCATAGAAATAACGAAAAGACCCTTACTAAAATCGCAGGGTTTTGCTGACTGCCAATCCCCATGAGGAACTGGACGACTCGTCCCCAGGCGCCACGACTCGTGGCCACAAACCGCCAAGTCCACTACCTATTTCCATCAGGGGATCCCATGAGGGACCCCACAAATTGTGGTGGTTGACCACGACTCGTGGTCTCTACCCCTGAACCCTACTTTCCATGATTTCCTTGCCACACCTCAGTCTAGGCCATGGATGACTCCACGAGTTGTGTGGCCTGACCACGACTCGTGGTCATGTACGTGGTGACCCCTCGAAACCACACTCCTCTTCCCTTGACCACGAGTCACCCTAAGACTCGTGGTACCTCCTCACGGGCCACCTAACGACCCATCCTGAGATCTGGTATAGAATTTTAGTTTTTCTCCACTCCGGCTCTCGGGTCTGATCTTTAGGCTTCCGGGGTATAACAATATCCCCCCTTGGGAATATTCATCCTCGAATGTTGGATAACACACATAAAAGCAGAGATATGCAATTTTTATAACTAAATGCTGATCATTTAAATCGAAAACTGACGGGATGACTACCTCTGACTAAAAAATGCATAACTAAGCTGAATTAACAAATCATATATACATTCACATACCTAAAAGAAACTCGCACACATGATTTGAATATGAAAACTAAGTAGATATATATGGAAAAACTGATACCTCAAGTTCGAAACTGAGCAGGTAGAGAATAAGTCTGACTATTTAGCCATCATATTGTCACGACCCGAGAGTACAGCCGAATCGTAGACACGGGACAAGGAGCCCCGAAAGACTCCAAGTCAACCTATGGAGTGAGCATACATCTAACTCATAAACATAAGGCGGAAGAATTAACTTAAAATCATGAATTTAAAGGAAACATGACATGACATATAAGAACGACAATACATAATCCAAGCATAAATAACGAAATTCTACAATTAAGTCTGAAAGCCTCTAATCATAATAAATGGGTTGAATGGACAAGACCCCAACTAACCCCAACATTCTGAAAATAAAAGATAAACAAGGTCCGAACATGAAGTCCTCGAATCATGAGAACTCACCATTGAGAGCGGAGAGTAGAACTGAGAGCAAGCTAGGAACGATGCTGAACCTCCGAACCGGATCTTGAAAATATGTGGGTCAGCACTTGGAAGGTACTGAGAATGTAAGGTATGCAAAAGAATACTTAAAAACATAAAAGTTATAGGAGTGGGTACATCATGATCATAAGTCTGAAATCATAAGTATATCGTAAGGCTCAAGATTTCCATAAATATTTGTAAACCTGTCATAGTCACAACATGTGAGAAAACATTTCATAAGACATAACTTGAGCCAAAGGAACATAATCATACATTCATTAAAACAACGAGGAACTGTCACGCCCCGCCTTGTGGGGTATGACTGGCACCTGGTGCCCTAGTAGTACCTAGACTGCTAACTAGTGAGCCTAAGCACATCTAGTGCCTGACTAGCTCTAACTCAGATTTCTAGAAACAACGGGCTATATAACGGCTGTAAACACAGCCTCCGGCCGACTGGGCCTATAGCCACCTGTATAAAACTTCAGCTAACCAGAAACATACTTATAAAGGGGGAAACCTATGCGGGCCGACAAGACCACCATGCTGTCTAGTTATCTGTAACTCAACAATAGAATACTGAATACCTACCTGACCGGCAAGGTCACCACTACTATAAGACTATGGCCCCACACGACCAACACAATCAACAATGCAAAACAGCTAAATGAAAAGCACAGCCTCACACGACCGACACAACTAACGACAGGGAGATGAATATATACAATCTGCAAGCCTCTATGAGTATTGATGAAATGGTCGGGACAGTGGCCCGGCCTACCTATGCTGTACAATAAAAGAAAATGAACTACACCTCTGTATATCAAGCTCCAGATAACAGGAGCTAATGACTCTATAAGCTGGCTGGAATCACGAGGGATCGCCTCCTCGTCTATGGGTACCTGCAGGCAAGCAATGCAGCGCCCCAAACGGGCGTCAGTACCACTGGTACCGAGTATGCAAAGCAACTGGATACAACTAAATACAAATAACATAACTAGCAATTCTGAAGAGCAGGAGATAACTGAATTTGTAAGAACTGATATGAACTGAATCAGACTTTCTGTGCTGTGATAGGGCAGCAGCGTACCTGTAGACGCGATGACCTGCTGTCTATTAACTAATATATAGCACATAAATACATACATATATATATATAGCAAACAAGAGCCAATACCAGCCCCCATAAGCCGTATGGTGCCAAGCAAGCAAACAATCTATATACCCCTAGCCGGGCCAAAACAAGCCAAAAATAAGTCACTCCACTCATCTGCTAACTACGAGCACCTCTACCGGCCCCCTGGGTCTCCGGCTCGGGCAGTAGCCTCTGATATAAATAACCGTTGTCTGAGTCTGGAGGACTCCTATACTATATCTATAACTGTAACTGTATCTGAATCTATTCCCAGAGCGCTTGCGCACAACAGGGCTATCTGTACTGTAATGCTGATCAGCCTGATATGGGGAAAGCTTCATCCCATCTTCGTCCAAACTGGGGACGGCATGCCACTCCTTGGAGTGACGTAAACCCACCCGCTCAGTGGGCGACACAGCTACCAACCCAGGGGCGGCGAGGACGCTCAAAAGGGTGCCCTCACGACACAACCAAGTCTCAACAAACAATAAGCATATATATAGCAAGCATGTTTAAATTGAAAAATACTATCTGAATTCTTATTTGTTATTCTGATCTCTTTTTGTATTATTATGATTCTTATACTGCTTTATACTGAATCTGTGATCTTTATCTAACTGCATGGCTAATCTGTAGCCAAGATACTATCTAACTATATGGCTATACTGTAGCCAAGATATCATCTGTCTGTATGGCTAATTTGTAGCCAAGATACTAACTTACTGTCTAATTTTACTTTACTAACTCTTATTCTGAATATCTGTCATATTATTCTAAAAACATGCTTGCTAATCACATACTGGGCTATACTGAGTCTGGATTGCTAACTTGCCATTTTGGCGCATGCTTTACTAACTTTCGGACTGAGTACGATATAACAATGCAAACCAGATTTACTGAACTTGCACAATACTCAGTATTCAACTCTGGGAATTCTACTACGGAGTTTACTGTGCTATATTAGGCTAAAACTACTAACTTGACGAAGAAACTGACTTTACATACCTTAACCTCAGATTATACGACTAACGGACGAAGCTCGGTCAGTACTCCAGCTATTTCTCCCAACTGCATTTACATATATGTCAATTAGAACTAAATACACTAATATTCTAAAAGAAAAAATCACTTTCGATATATTTATAGCCTAAACTTTGACTTATCGAAAGACAGTTAAAAAACTTGCTATTTCTCGAAAGTCCAGCAGGGAGAAATACTCACTTTAGGGATAGGAGTATATTGACACTAGTTTGGAGCAATTCCACTTACCTTAGTTCGGTAGCACGACGATTCTCCGGCCAAATTTCACGAAACTAAATTCGTAGGAATGCTCCTTACTGCTTAATACCTCGGTATCTGGAGTTAATTTGAGTTTGGACCGCGTTTGACGGCGTAATCGGAAAGAAATTATTAAGAAACCTTCACATCCTCTGTTTCTCTTCGTGTTATGGAAATTAAATGATGAAAATGAAGTTAAAAATCAAAGTTGGAGGCTTATATACTTGGGCCTGGGCAAGGCCAACGTGTCACAGAGCCAACGCGGAGGCTCCACCTCCGTGACACGTTGCCATCACAGAGGGGCTCTGCCCCAGCTCCTTCCGCGATGGTTCAACAGGTTTCTCGTCCGGTCTTTTCCTGAGCCTTTTTCTAGCATGTATGGCTTTCAAATACTCTTAACCAACACGCGAATAGGCCATCTATGTGTTGGGAATTTTACGGGGTGTAACATTCTCCCCCCCTTAAGAACATTCGTCCTCGAATGTAAACTTCTATCTAGAGGACTTCTCAACTTACTCAACTTGTTTCTAAAAAAATTTCAGCAAAGTTTCTCCTGTAATATGGACTATCCCAAAAATCCTGAAATGCAGAAAAGCCCCATACAGGTACTCCACACAATACTATAGTATTTAAATGACAGATTAAAATAGACCTTCTCATTTATATGTATACTATAAGGCACTGCATAAGATAATAATACTAACATACCTGTCGCCTGACTAGGCTTGAAATAAATGAGGGTATCTGGTCTTCATATCTTCCTCCGCCTCCCAAGTCATCTCCTCTCGGTTCCTGTTACGCCACAACACTTTGACTGAAGCAACATCTTTCGTTCTCAGTCTACGGATCTGTCTGTCTAGTATAGCTACTGGAACCTCTTCATATGCTAACTCTTCTTTGACCTGGATATCCTAGACTGGGACTGCTCTGGATAGGTCTCCTATGCATTTCCTCAGCATAGATACATGAAAGACCGGATGAACGGATTCCAATTCTGGAGGCAAGTTCAACTCATATGCTACTCGGCCTATCCTTCGATGAATCTGATAAGGCTTAAAAAATCTCAGCCTGAGCTTACCTTTGTTGTCGAATCTGATCACCCCTTTCATTGGAGATACTTTCAGAAATACCCAGTCATTCACATCAAATTCCAAGTCTCTGTGCCGCACATCAGCATACGATTTCTGGCGGCTCTGTGCAGTCAGTAGGCCTTCTCTGATAAGCTTTAACTTCTCCTTTGACTGTTGAATAATATCTGGCCCAATCAGAGCTGAGTCTCCCACTTCAAACCAGCCAACTGGCGACCTACATTTTCGCCCATACAGTGCCTCAAAGGGCGCCATTTGGATAGCTGAGTGATAACTATTATTATAAGCAAACTCCATTAGCAGCAAATGCTCGTCCCAGCTACCTCCAAAATCTAGCACACACGCTCGTAGCATGTCCTCGAGCGTCTGAATAGTGCGCTCAGCCTGTCCATCTGTCTGAGGGTGGAATGCTGTGCTCAAATTAATCTGTGTTCCCAGACCCCTCTGGAACGACTGCCAAAATCTAGCTGTAAACTGTGCTCCTCTGTCTAAAATAATAGATACTGGCACTCCATGTAATCTAACTATTTCTCTGATATATAACTCGGCATAATCCTCGGCCGAGAAGGTAGCTTTCACTGGTAGGAAATAAGCTGATTTTTTCAGCCTGTCAACTATTACCCAAATAGAATCGTGTCTATGTCTGGTACGGGGTAATCCTACTACAAAATCCATATTCACTGCTTCCCATTTCCAGAGAGGCACAACTATGTCCAGAGTTAACTCGCCTGGTTTCTGGTGTTCCGCTTTTACCTATTGGCAGTTAGGACACTGGGCTACAAATTCGGCAGTTTCTCTTTTCATTCATGGCCACCAATAATTCTCCTTGATATCATGGTACATTTTCGTTGCACCGGGGTGAAGAGAATAACAGGCGTAATGTACCTCGTTCATAATCTGCTGGCGGAGCCCTGAAACATCTGGAACACAGAGGCGGCCTTTACATAACAACACTTCTTCCTCAGTTATCTGAAAATCTGGCGCTTTACCCTGCTGGATTCTGTCTTTGAGCTGGATCAGGTCAGGATCCTCATACTGCCGTTCTTTTACTTCCACAACTAATGATGACATGGCAGTGTTCTGAATTACCGATCTGTTGTCCTCTGTGTCTGCTATTCGAACGACTAGGCTAGCTAATTGTTGTATCTCCCTGACCAACTCCTGTTGCTCGGGCTGCAAATATGCCAAACTTCCCATGGATGTACGAATGAGAGCATTTGCTACTACGTTGGCTTTTCCCGGATGATACAGAATGTTCACGTCATAATCTTTCAATAACTCCAACCAGCGACGCTGCCGCAAATTCAACTCCCTCTGAGTGAAGATATACTGTAGGCTCTTATGATCTATGAAAATATCCACATGGACACCATACAAGTAATGTCTCCATATCTTTAAGGCATGGATCACTACAGCTAACTCCAGGTCGTGGGTAGGGTAATTCTTTTCGTGTCTCCTCAGCTGTCTGGAAGCATACGCAATCACCTTACCATGCTGCATCAACACACAACCCAACCCAATGCCTGATGCGTCGCAAAACACTGAATAACCTTCTGTACCTTCCGGTAATGCTAACACTGGGGCGGAGGTTAATCTGTCTTTGAACTCCTGGAAGCTCTACTCATATGCCTCTATCCACTGAAACTTCGCTGCTTTCTACGTCAGTTTGGTCAGAGGTGCCGCTATAGTAGAGAATCCCTCAACAAATCTCCTGTAATATCCCGCTAACCCCAGAAAACTGCGGACTTCGGTCAGAGTGGTAGGCCTAGGCCAAGTTTTAACTACTGCTACCTACTGCCTGTCAACCTGTATACCAGCATCCGACACAATATGCCCCAAGAAGGCTACTGAGTTTAGCCAGAATTCACACTTGGAGAACTTAGCATATAATTGACGGTCCCTGAGAATCTGAAGCACTGTCCGTAAATGAGCCTGGTGATCTGCTTCAGAGAGACAATACACCAGAATATCATCAATAAAAACTATCACGAACAGGTCCAGGTATGGTCTGAAAATGCTATTCATCAGGTCCATGAATATTGCTGGGGCATTCGTCAACCCAAAGGACATAACTAGGAATTCAAAGTGTCCATATCGGGTCTTGAAAGCCGCTTTGGGAATGTCTCTTTCACGAACTCGAACCTGATGATATCCGTACCGCAAGTCAATCTTGGAGAAATATCTGGCCCCCTGTAACTGATCAAATAAATCATCTATTCTAGGAAGCGGATACTTATTCTTTACTGTAACTTTATTCAGCTGCCGGTAATCTATACGCATGCGGAGCGAGCCATCCTTCTTTCTCACAAATAGGACTGGCGCACCCCACGGTGAAGTACTCGGCCTGATAAAACCCTTATCTAGCAGGTCCTTCAGCTTCTACTTTAATTCTCTGAGTTCAGCAGGAGCCATGCGATACAGAGGAATTGATATAGGCTGAGTGCCTAGTAGCAAGTCAATTGCAAAATCTATCTCTCTTTCTGGGGGAATACCAGGTAACTCGTCTGGAAATACATCAGGGAATTCATTCACCACCGGAATAGACTGAAGTGTCGTAGATTCTACCCGAACATCCTGAACCCTGACTAGGTGGTAGATACATCCCTTAGTTATCAATTTCCTCTCCTGAAGGTAGGAAATAAACCTACCTTTTGGAGTAGCTGTGCTGCCTTTCCTGGAAAGTGGAATCGAACCGTCTTGGTCCAACATTCTACGTTAGCATAGCATGGCACCAACCAATCCATACCCATAATGGCATCGAAATCAATCATTTCTAACTCTACCAGATCTACTGTAGTCTGGCGATCAGCAACCTCTACTGTACACCCTCGATAAATCTACTAGTTATAATGGAGTCACCGACGGGTGTAGATACTGAAAAGGGCTGCTGTAATAACTCTGGTGCGACATTATACTTTCGAGCCACAAATGGGGTAATATATGACAGAGTGGACCATTGGTCAATTAGTACGTAAGCAGGGCATGAACAGATAGTCATCATACCTGTCACTACATCTGGAGACGCCTCTGAGTCCTCTCTCCTTGGTAATGCATAGGAACGACTTGAGCCCATACCTGAACTAGAGGCTCCTGATCTACCTCGGCCTCTACCTGCTGCACCTGAGGGCCTATGCCCTGCCGAGGTTGCTGGAACTCATGGCCCTGCGGATCCCCTGTCCTAGCTATCTCGGCTACCTTGCCCCCTGGCCGGACAATCTTTCATCAGGTGCCCTTCCTGCCCGCAAATATCTACAAGCTCCGATGTGAGGTCTGCTGCAAATAGGGTAGGGTGGGGGTGTAAATCTGCTCTGCTCTCCCCTCCTCGACTGCGGGGAATCTACTATTCGAGAACTGCCACCAGACTCTGACTGCCCTCGACGAACAAATTTTCCTCACTGCTGCTGTGGTGGAGGTGGGGGTCTAGGGGGTCTTCCTGACAACCAGGGCCTGGGTCCTCTCTGAACCTCCCTCTGCATATCATCTGATCTGTCTCTGTGGCGATGTTCCTGATTTGTCTGTCTACTGCCCTGTTGCCGCTGTCTAAGGCCCTCAATGGTCTGGGCAAAGGCCTGTACTCGGGTAATATCCATATCTTCTCGTAACGTAGCCGTCATGCATGCTTTAATGTATTCTGGGTTTAGACCCATAATAAACCTGTGAACTCTGGACGGCATAGTGTCCACAAAGGCTAGAGCATAGCGGGCTAGGGATTCAAACTGTAGGGCATATTGTCGTACACTCCTCGCCTCCTGCTCCAAATGCAAAAACTGATCCATTCGGGCCTGCCGGATCTCCCGTGGCAAATAACGGTCCAGAAAGGCCTCCGAGGAGCTGGACCAGGCCGGAGGGGCAACATCTCTCCCTCGATACCTTTCCCAACTCTCGTACCATAATACAGCTATGTCCCGCAACTGAAACACTGCTAGCTCAACTGATTCTGTAGGGGTCACATGCATAACCCGGAAAATTCTCTGCATCTGATCTAGGAAATCCTGGGGGTCCTCTTCTTGATCTGACCCAGTGAACTGTGGGGGACCTAGTGCCAAAAACTCCCTGACCCTGGAACTACCTGACCCACCTGAAGGCTCTGCTGCTACAGGTGGCACTGACTGGCGCTGTGTGGCCATCATTTGTGCCAACATAACCACTACGCTCCGAACTTCCTGGTCTGATGGCGAAGGTAGCTATCGGAGGCGGTTTCGTGCCCAATGGCTCCTGATGTGAGGGGGACTGCTGAGAGGGCTGTGATGAAGCCTCTATATCGCCCTCAGATCGGACTGACTCAGAATGGAACTGAGGCATCCTGCTGGTGCCTTATCCTGCAGCTATGTCTATTCTTTTACCGGTGGCAGGGTGACGCTAGTCTGTCATTCTTATCTGTAGACAAAGAATATGATAAGTTTTAGGGACCCAACCCTATACTGTACCGCTCTATAGCATGATCGAATGAGAAAGAAGAGTAACCATCCTATCATGCCTCGCAGCCTCCTCCCTATAGTATGTGGTGCACAACACATCCATAGACAAGACTCTACTTAGCACTTCCTGCAGACTCCCTGGGACACGACCTGCTCTGATACCAAGTTTGTCACGCCTCGCCTTGGGGGGTATGACTGGCACCTGGTGCCCTAGTTGGACCTAGACTGCTAACTGGTGAGCCTAAGCACATCTGGTGCCTGGCTAGCTCTAACTCAGATTTCTGGAAACAACGGGCTATATAACGGCTGTAAACACAGCCTCCGGCCGACTGGGCCTATAGCCACCTGTATAATACTTCAGCTAACCAGAAATATACTTACAAAGGGGGAAACCTATGCGGGCCAATAAGGCCACCATGCTGTCTAGTTATCTGTAACTCAACAATAGAATACTGAATAACTACATGACCGGCAAGGTAACCACTACTATCAGACTATGGCCTCACACGGCCAACATAATCAACAATGCAAAACAGCTAAACAAAACGCATTGCCTCACACGACCGGCATAACTAACCACAGGAAGATGAATATATACAATCTGCAAGCCTCTATGAGTACTGATGAAATGGTCGGGACATGGCCCCGGCCTACCCATTCTGTACAATAAAAGAAAATGAACTACACCTCTGAATATCAAGCTCTAGATGACAGGAGCTGATGACTCTATTAGTTGGCTGGAATCACGAGGGATCACCTCCTCGCCTATGAGTACCTGCGGGCAAGCAATGCAGCGCCCCAAACAGGCGTCAGTACCACTGGTACTGAGTATGCAAAGAAACTGGATACAACTGAATACAAATAACATAACTAGCAATTCTGAATAGTAGGAGACAATTGAATCTGTAAGAACTGATATGAACTGAATCAGACTTTCTGTGCTGTGATAGGGCAGGAGCGTACCTGTAGATGCGGTGGCCTGCTGTCTATTAACTAATATATAGCACATAAATACACACATATATATATATAGCAAACAAGAGCCAATACCAGCCCCCATAAGCCGGATGGCGCCAAGTAAGCAAACAATCTATATACCCCTACCCCGGTCAAAACCAGTCAAAAATAAGTCACTCCACTCATCTGCTAACTACGAGCACCTCTGCCGGCCCCCTGGGTCTCCGGCTCGGGCCATAGCCTCTGATATAAATAACTCTGTCTGAGTCCGGAGGACTCCTATACTATATCTGTAACTGTAACTGTATCTGAATCTGTTCCCTGGGCACTTGCACACAACAGGGCTATCTGTACTATAATGCTGATCAGCCTGATATGGGGAAAGCTTCATCCCATCTTCGTCCAAACTGGGGATGGCATGCCACTCCTTGGAGTGACGTAAACCCACCCGCTCAGTGGGCGACACAGTTACCAACCCAGGGGCGGCGAGGACGCTCAAAAGGGTGCCCTCACAACACAACCAAGTCTCAACAAACAATAAGCACATATATAACAAGCATGTTTAAACTGAAAAATACTATCTGAATTCTGATTTCTTATTCTGATCTCTATCTGTATTATGCTGATTCTCATACTGCTTTATACTGAATCTGTGATCTTTATCTAACTGCATGGCTAATCTGTAGCCAAGATACTATCTAACTGTATGGCTATACTGTAGCCAAGATATCATCTGTCTGTATGGCTAATCTGTAGCCAAGATACTGTCTGACTGTCTAATTTTACTTTACTAACTCTTATTCTGAATATCTATCTTATTATTCTAGAAACATGCTTTCTAGAAACATGCTTTCTAATCACATACTGGACTATACTGAGTCTGGAATGCTAACTTGCCATTTTGGCGCATGCTTAACTAACTTTCGGACTGAGTACGATATAACAACGCAAACCAGATTTACTGAACTTGCACAATACTCAGTATTCAACTCCGGGAATTCTACTACGGAGTTTACCGTGCTATACAAGGCTAAAACTACTAACTTGCAGAAGAAACTGGCTTTACATACCTTAACCTTGGTTTATCCGACTAACGGACAAAGCTCGGTCAGTACTCCTGCTATTTCTCCCAACTGCATTTACATATATGTCAATTAGAACTAAATACACCAATATTCTGAAAGAAAACGTCACTTTCGATATATTTATAGCCTAAACTTTGGCTTATCGAATGACGGTCAAAAACTTGCTATTTCTCGAAAGTCCAGAAGGGAGAAATACTCACTTTAGGGTTAGGAGTATATTGACACTAGTTTGGAGCAATTCTACTTACCTTAGTTTGGTAGCACGACGATTCGCCGGCCAAATTTCATGAAACTAAATCCATAGGAATGCTCCTTACCGCTTATTACCTCGGTATCTGGAGTTAATTTGAGTTTGGACCGCGTTTGACGGCGTAATCGGAAAGAAAATTTAGAAGGTGCAGGTATATCCCAAATCTTCATTCGTTAGTGGGACCACCTTATACACACACTAATAACCCACAAGTAGCTCAATCAATTTATTTTAGACCCTGCCCAATCAGGCATTCCCTCACAACTCACGTTGACCACATTAAGAAAACATTTATCTACAAACATCAAGTAAAATACATAACTGCTCGACAAGGAAAACATCAAATCATACAACTAGAGCTACGTTCTCGAAAAATACGGGAACAAGCATATACCTGCACCTTCAAAATTCCACACTGTATTCGATACCAAAACTGCATAGTGCAGTACTATACTTGTATCAGATCATTATATTTTATCTCACCTCCATATATCTGTAGTCTGTCACTCATATGCATACTTGTACAAACATGCCAGAGGATCTTATTTCTACCCTTATAGTCATGACCTATAGGGAACTCTAGAAATCCAAGTGTTATATACCCATTCATATGAACATCACATCATACCTGTCTGTGTACTCATATCTATACACCCAGCTGTATGAATATTGAGTCATACCTGTCTGTGTACTCATTCCATACTGCTCACCCAGATGCTCAACTCGTGCATGAGCCACTCATATCCAAGTACTCACACACATGCTCGATCATATTAATTCACTCGTCCGGATACTCACCTCGGACACGAGCCTCTTATCTCAGAGTAAAGATGTCTCATTCTTCTGTCTCAACATGTTTCCTCATTCTCTCAATCGATTACCATGGAGTCCACCTATAGTTTAGGAACGGTATATCATAGTTCAATCACATAACATAATACATTTAAAAATGAGAATTAATTGATACAAATTCTAACACAATCATTGTTTGAAGACCATTTAACAAAATCAATTATCACCCTATTTCCAGAATTATGCAGAGCGCGGTGTAAGCTGGCCTACTCATTGGATTAGGCCTCGTTATGGTGGGGTTACTGCCGCGACGATGGTCTCCTTACGACGCTTATAGTACCACTGTAGTGGTACTGCGTAGGAAGTACTTGGACCAAGCTTTCTCTTTTAGATTTTCGTTATAGCAGTTTTCAAAGTCAGCTTATCTACTCAACAAATGCATATTAACCAAGCTCTACTGTCAATTTACTCTTTTTTCACATGGAGCAACAATCAATTCAACACATAGCACAAGAATTACAGACACATAGACCCTCACAATTGAAATATTAACTCATCGACCATCATGAACGCATGAACCATCCGAGCGCCTACACCCATGGCCATACTCTAGTCACCTTATTTGGGAGCATACCTAGACCAAGACCTTCCACCTAAGATGGAAATCCAGCAGTATAGATTCAAGACTCTTCGTACCCACATGATTGCATAATACAATAACTCTATCTCTTCTTTCTTATCTTTGCCCGATTACTTTACTCTCGTACAAAATACTGACTATAATCTAACTAGTTGTGATTAGCATTGTAATGCCCTAAACCTAGAGAAGCATGACTGGCACCACGATAAAGCACACCCTGCCACAAAGCTAACTACAACGAGCCAGAACTTACGAGGTTCTGCATTACAACACAATCTAAATCAGAGTGAAGTGATAAGAATGGAAGCTGGCTTACCTAACCTACCAAAAATAAATACGATAGGACATCAAGGCCACAAAATGGAAAATGATCTATATAATAAGGACCACCTGGCCTAAAATAACACAATGACCACTACAGACATCTACAAGCCTCTATGAGAACAACAATAGTCAACTTACTGGGATAGGGCCCCGAATTACCTATAATACAAATATCTGGCAACTCCGGAAGACTACGAGATTACCAACTCAGCTGGAACTCCACTCAGCAACCAAGGTCTCGATCTACCTACTGATAAACACCTGAAAGCATGAATGCAGCACCCCCAACTAGGGCATGTCACGACCTGAGTCTACACCTTGGACGCGACACGGTACTCAGGATCACAAGTGACCCCAAGCTAACCCATGGTATAACATACTATTGATATTCTAAATACGATATGAAATCTATAAGCAGAAGCTTTATAAGGCATAACTAAACAAAATACTTTTAAGCAAAAAAATACATATGTTAACATACTAAATTACTAAGTTTATTTGAAAGCCATCTAAGAACTGATGAGTTGCGGGGACAAGCCCCCAACTAACTCTAAGGTCTGAATTGAAATATCAAAATACAATAACTGGAAATGAAACTTTGACCCTCGACAAATGTGGACTCGCCACTGAACTCTATTGATTTTCGCCGAAAAGGACCACTTACAATGCTAAGACTGAGAAGCTACACCTGCATCATAAAACGATACAACATCGGGAGTGTGCATCAGTACCTTGAATGTACTGAGTAGGTGAGATATGAAGTAAAAATAAAGATACTAAAAATCTGTAAGCTGAACTAACAAAACATGCAATGACCATAACTGAAATTATAAATACTGAAAGGATCTGAAAAGCTGATAATGCTATAAAAAACTAATAACTATCTGATGGTCATATACAGTTCATGAAAGCTAAAAGACTTGACTGAACTAAAGACTTCAACTATACTAGACTAAACTGTTTCGTGTTATACTGTGAGAGAAACTATAACCGACATATAACCACATGAGCTAGACGTAGAGTCCGATGTATACCCCCTATCGGAAAAGGCCTACTATACTTTGCCAGGGCATAGTAGCTGAGCTGATGATCACTATATGATGCCTGTTCAGGCTAGTAACCTACGGTGGCAATGTAGTTCTAGGAACCTGGGTGCGCTGAACCCCGGCTCCGCTTGGTGCTAGGTCCTACTCCTACTGGAGATTCTAATTATGACTAATTAGGCTAATAGCTCAAAACTGGTGTCCTAAGACTTAAGTCAGAACTCTTTGTCTGGAAGTGTTTTGAAAGACTAAGGACCTAAAGCAACTATGTACCAAGATCGTCAGAGCTACTTTATCTAAAAGTGTCATAATGGTCTAAGGAATAACTGATGAACTGGTATTCTATAGGTGTGGAACAAAGAAGTTTGCTATAAAGAATTTGGGACACAAGGGTGAGAGAAATTACCTTGTTGTAATCCCACATACCTGGAGTAGAAATTTCCCTGAGAAACACTTGGAAATCATGAGAAGGATAGCAGCCCTAGCCCTTGCCCTAAAAAATCTTTCTGGAACTTCTACGTACTGAGTCTCGAGAATTGAGAAAAAAATAAGAATGATAATTGATAATGCTCAAATCACACTCTTGAAAATGTATGACGCGGCTTTGTCTATTTATAACCCAACAAGGTTGGGGTTGATCCCATAAGGGATATGGTTTGTTATCTGATGATTTGGAAATATACTAACTCTTAAGCTTCTACGCGTGAGTTTTTGCCTAGTTTTTGAGTCATCTATGTGGATTTTATGCCGTTTCTCTTAAATTCTATGTAGGTACTTCACGTGAGTAGAGAAATCATGAAATTGAGCAAAACACATGAATTTTGAGATGGAATTTGATGAGTTGGCATATGAAGGAGAGGAGCCAAAGATAATGAAAGATTTAAGCTCAAGAAGAGGTGCAAATACATGCTTTAAATCGGCTAAATGCTGTTCCGAAAGGGCGAAACGCAAAAGCTACTTCCCAAACTGGCTATTCAATCGGACGTTCATGGAATAACATCAGATAAAAGCCGATTGAATGCCGGTTCCCCCTGCCAGGATAGTGTTTTCAACCGGCTACAGTTTGGTGCTTCACGGATTGACACCATCTAAATGCTGGTTTTTCGCAGGAGAGGCCATCTAAGGAAGGATAAAAAGGTCTAGAAAGGTCTCCAAAGCATCTAAAAGCCTAAAGGGCATTTGGGAAAAGTTGTACACAAAAAAGTACAGATATCTACATAACTTTCATTATACACCATTAATTGAATGACCTAGACTTCTCTTCTTCATAGAATGTTTTTGTAGAATCCTTTCACCATAGAATTATAGAGTTAGATAGGACTTTTATTCTTTTTCTTTAAACCATTTTGGGGGATTTCCACCACTACCGTAAGAGCTTGTGAAGCAAATTTGAGAAACTAATGTGATGAATGTGAGGGGAATCCTCTTGGTATATTCTCTCTACCTCTAAGTATGCTTTACTAATTTTCTAGCTAGAGCTATATTCATTGTGTGTTTCTTAATTTGATTGGGATTTAATATATTGCTCTTGGATTCTTATTGAAATTGTAGATCTATTATCTTCTCCAAAGTTATAATTCCCAAAGTTGATGGTTCCAAACATGAATTGTGGTTTACTTTTCTTGCTTTTGCTTGAGAGAGAAAGGTGAGAATTGGGTGAGAAGATAATAGTGAGGAAATGGAGTGTTTATGTGTGGGATTAAGCTAGATATAGTTAAAACTCGCATTTTCACTCCATTAAAGGTCAAGGATAGAAATAGCTAGTCCTTCCTCAAGCTTCTGTGGTTGATTACTTGACTTGGTTTGGGGTTTGAAAGAACCCAAGGTATAAACATTCTTATGGTTGGAAAACAAGAGAAAGTGAATTATCCACTACTATCTAGGCCAATTGTGAGTCTAAGGCATTGAAGAAATTTGTGATTTAATTGTGATTTCATCTATAGAATGTCCCTAGCCATATCGTGTCATGACCCGAACATAGACCCCGATCGTAATACGAAACAAGGAATCTCGAGAGGACCCAAGTCGACCCATGGCATAAGCATATCTTACTTCATTCACGTTAAACGGAAGACTGAACATAAGGCATAATAGACACGAAAATGTATCATCGCATATCATAACATTCAAAAGTACTAGAGATATACATAAGCTGAGTACTACATACTATCTGAAATCCTGTATCATGTAAGATGGGTTGATGGGACAACATCCCCAACTAATCCGGCCAAACTGAAATAAAAGATAGCATAAAATCTAGTCGTACGACCCTCGAAACCTGAGGACTCACCAACAAGCTAATAGCAACTCCGAGATGGACTAAAGATGGGGATGATACCGAGAGCCAAGTCCTGTATCATGAAACAATACAGCATAGAAAGTATGCGGTCAGTACGTGAAATATACCGAGTATGAAAAGTAAGTAATACATACATTTAAAATACGAGAAACTCATAAAACATCATAACAATGGGACATCATGCTCATATCATAAACATTGTAACATAACGTAAGGCTCAAGGTTTTCAAATCATTCGTAAATCGTTCATTATCATAGTCGTAAGAGAAACTTTATCAAATCATCACTTGAGCTAATATCATAAACATAACATTGCATAAAACATGAGAAACAATGGGAGGACTCGAAATAACCGATACCATCATGGTAGAGACTGTCATGATACCCCAACTATCTCACTCAAGTGGGTAGAGTCGCCCCTGGCTTGCCAGGCAAGGGACGTGCTTTATGTGATATCACAAAAATGGGGATTATTATCATTGTAATGTATCATTATAAACCTACGGTGGCACGTAGTTATGAGACACCAACGTAGTCCTTTGAACACCAGGCTTCTTGGTGCTAGACACGTCTCCCAAAAATATGCATATTAGGCTCATATGTAAATCAATAACATCATTCATTAAGACTCATTTATAAAATAAAAATTCATCATTCATTGATCCCCATTAAAACATGATTAGCTAAGAATCAAAGGCCCCTGCTCAGCCAACATAATAAATCAATAAATCATGAGATCCATTTCATAAACCGTAAATCATTCTTCAACATGGGGGCATTTTCCAATACTTAGTTCATTCGAAAACATGCTTATAAATATGGGTGACTTGAAAATATGCTTTTCATCATCAATGGTTCCTAAATCATAAGGCCCATGCATACTTGAAGATCATGCTTATAACTTGTAAATCATCAAATCATATTGGGTATTTGAATAAATCCATATTTCAAATCATAGATCATGCTGGGTTTGTAAATATCAATAATTGAAGTGTAGATCATAAATTGATTCATCATAGAGGATGCATAATTAGACTTAATTGAGTAGAAATCGAAATCAATAAATTTATAATCGAACATAGTTGTAAAATCTGATCAAAATCCACATAATATGATGTAAATCACAAATCATAGCCCATTAGTAAATCATTAGATTTTGACAAAAATTAAATTCAAAACCTCATGAGATTTTTGATAGATTTTCATAAATTAATAGAGAATGGGTATGGGTGTTAACAAAAAACCCATTCGTAATACTACATACCAGAGTAAGATCAGATTCCAAAGTTCTTTGAATGCGCAAGGGAGAATTGATGGAGAAGAGCTTGAACTAGGCTTGATCTCTCGAAAAGTTTTCCTAACTTGCATGCATGGGAATGAGGATAATGAGAAAGTCTTAACCTATCTTATCATGCCCAGAAAAATACATAAAACGACGTAGTCTAGGGACCTAGAGCATAGAAATCACGAAAAGACCCTTACTAAAACCGTAGGGTTTTGCTGACTGCCAGTCCCCATGAGGAACTGGACGACTCGTCCCCAGGCGCCACGACTCGTGGCCACAAACCGCCAAGTCCACTACCTATTTCCATCAGGGGATCCCATGATGGACCCCACAAATTGTGGTGGTTGACCACGACTCGTGGTCTCTACCCCTGAACCCTACTGTCCATGATTTCCTTGCCACACCTCAGTCTAGGCCATGGATGACTCCACGAGTTGTGTGGCCTGACCACGACTCGTGGTCATGCCCGTGGTGACCCCTCGAAACCACACTCCTCTTCCCTTAACCACGAGTCACCCTAAGACTCGTGGTACCTCCTCGCGGGCCACCTAACGACCCATCCTGAGATCTGGTGCAGAATTTTAGTTTTTCTCCACTCTGGCTCTCGGGTCTGATCTTTAGGCTTTCGGGGTATAACAATATCCCCCTTTGGGAATATTCATCCTCGAATGTTGGATAACACACAGAAAAGCAGAGTTATGCAATTTTCATAACTAAATGCTGATTATTTAAATCGAAAACTGACGGGATGACTACCTCTGATTAAAAAATGCATAACTAAGCTGAAATAACAAATCATATATACATTCACATACCTAAAAGAAACTCGCACACATGATTTGAACATGAAAACTAAGTAGATATATAGGGAAAAACTGATACCTCAAGTTCGAAACTGAGCAGGTAGAGAATAAGTCTGACTATTTAGCCATCATATTGTCATGACCCGAGAGTACACCCGAATCGTAGACACGGGACAAGGAGCCCCGAAAGACTCCAAGTCAACCCATGGAGTGAGCATACATCTAATTCATAAAAATCATGAATTTAAAGGAAACATGACATGACATATAAGAACGGTAATACATAATCAAAGCATAAATAGCGAAATTCTACAATTAAGTCTGAAAGCCTCTAATCATAATAAATGGGTTGAATGGACAAGACCCCAACTAACCCCAACATTCTGAAAATAAAAGATAAACAAGGTCCGAACATGAAGTCCTCGAATCATGAGAACTCACCATTGAGAGCAGAGAGCAGAACTGAGAGAAAGCTAGGAACGATGCTGAACCTCCGAACCGGATCTTGAAAATATGTGGGTCAGCACTTGGAAGGTACTGAGAATGTAAGGTATGCAAAAGAATACTTAAAAACATAAAAGTTATAGGAGTGGGTACATCATGATCATAAGTCTGAAATCATAAGTATATCGTAAGGCTCAAGATTTCCATAAATATTTGTAAACCTGTCATAGTCACAACATGTGAGAAAACATTTCATAAGACATAACTTGAGCCAAAGGAACATAATCATACATTCATTAAAACAACGAGGAACTGTCACGCCCCGCCTTGTGGGGTATGACTGGCACCTGGTGCCCTAGTAGTACCTAGACTGCTAACTAGTGAGCCTAAGCACATCTAGTGCCTGACTAGCTCTAACTCAGATTTCTAGAAACAACGGGCTATATAACGGCTGTAAACACAGCCTCCGGCCGACTGGGCCTATAGCCACCTGTATAAAACTTCAACTAACCAGAAACATACTTACAAAGGGGGAAACCTATGCGGGCCGACAAGGCCACCATGCTGTCTAGTTATCTGTAACTCAACAATAGAATATTGAATAACTACCTGACCGGCAAGGTCACCACTACTAT
This sequence comes from Datura wrightii, assembly GCA_035772735.1. Taxonomy (NCBI): domain Eukaryota; kingdom Viridiplantae; phylum Streptophyta; class Magnoliopsida; order Solanales; family Solanaceae; genus Datura; species Datura wrightii. Next base: position 59,758,877 of record JASDFA010000016.1, on the reverse strand, counting down.
AAGACTATGGCCCACACGACCAACACAATCAACAATGCAAAACAGCTAAACAAAACGCACGGCCTCACACGACCGACACAATTAACCACAGGGAGATGAATATATACAATCTGCAAGCCTCTATGAGTACTGATGAAATGGTCGGGACAGTGCCCCGGCCTACCTATGCTGTACAATAAAAGAAAATGAACTACACCTCTGAATATCAAGCTCCAGATAAAAGGAGCTAATGACTCTATAAGCTGGCTGGAATCACGAGGGATCGCCTCCTCGTCTATGAGTACCTGCAGGCAAGCAATGCAGCGCCCCAGACGGGCGTCAGTACCATTGGTACCGAGTATGCAAAACAACTGGATACAACTGAACACAAATAACATAACTAGCAATTCTGAATAGCAGGAGATAACTGAATCTGTAAGAACTGATATGAACTGAATCGGACTTTTTGTGCTGTGATAGGGCAGCAGCGTACCTGTAGATGCCACGGCCTGCTGTCTATTAACTAATATATAGCACATAAATACATACATATATATATATAGCAAACAAGAGCCAATACCATCCCCCATAAGTCGGATGGTGCCAAGTAAGCAAACAATCTACATACCCTTACCCGGGTCAAAACAAGCCAAAAATAAGTCACTCCACTCATCTGCTAACTACGAGCACCTCTACCAACCCCCTGGGTCTCCGGCTCGGGCCATAGCCTCCGATATAAATAACCGTTGTCTGTGTCTGGAGGACTCCTATACTGTATCTGTAACTGTAACTGTATCTGAATCTATTCCTAGGGCGCTTACGCACAACAGGGCTATCTGTACTGTAATGCTGATCAACCTGATATGGAGAAAGCTTCATCCCATCTTCGTCCAAACTGGGGACGGCATGCCCTCCTTGGAGTGACGTAAACCCACCCGCTCAGTGGACGACACAGCTACCAACCCAGGGGCGGCGAGGACGCTCAAAAGGGTGCCCTCACGACATAACCAAGTCTCAACAAACAATAAGCACATATATAGCAAGCATGTTTAAATTGAAAAATACTATCTGAATTCTGATTTGTTATTTTGATCTCTTTCTGTATTATGCTGATTCTTATACTGCTTTATACTGAATCTGTGATCTTTATCTAACTGCATGGTTAATCTGTAGCCAAGATACTATCTAACTGTATGGCTATACTGTAGCCAAGATATCATCTGTCTGTATGGCTAATTTGTAGCCAAGATACTGTCTTACTATCTAATTTTACTTTACTAACTCTTATTCTGAATATCTATCATATTATTCTAAAAACATGCTTGCTAATCACATACTGGGCTATACTGAGTCTGGAATGCTAACTTGCCATTATGGCGCATGCTTTACTAACTTTCAGACTGAGTACGATATAACAATGCAAACCAGATTTACTAAACTTGCACAATACTCAGTATTCAACTCCGGGAATTCTACTACGGAGTTTACTGTGCTATACTAGGATAAAACTACTAACTTGATGATGAAACTGGCTTTACATACCTTAACCTCGGATTATACGACTAACGGACGAAGCTTGGTCAGTACTCCAGCTATTTCTCCCAACTGCATTTACATATATGTCAATTAGAACTAAATACACTAATATTCTAAAAGAAAACATCACTTTCGATATATTTATAGCCTAAACTTTGGCTTATCGAAAGACGGTTAAAAACTTGCTATTTCTCGAAAGTCTAGCAGGGAGAAATACTCACTTTAGGGATAGGAGTATATTGACACTTGTTTGGACCAATTCCACTTACCTTAGTTCGGTAGCACGACGATTCGCCGGCCAAATTTCACAAAACTAAATTCGTAGGAATGCTCCTTACTGCTTAATACCTCGGTATCTGAAGTTAATTTGAGTTTGGACCGCGTTTGACGGCGTAATCGAAAAGCAATTATTAAGAAACCTTCGCATCCTCTGTTTCTCTTCGTGTTCTGGAAATTAAATGATGAAAATGAAGTTAAAAATCAAAGTTGGAGGCTTATATACTTGGGTCTGGGCAAGGCCAACGTGTCACAGAGCCAACGCGGAGGCTCCACCTCCGTGACACATTGCCATCACGGAGGGGCTCTGCCCCAGCTCCTTCCGCGATGGTTCAACAGGTTTCCCGTCCGGTCTTTTCCCGGGCCTTTTTCTAGCATGTATGGCTTTCAAATACTCTTAACCAACACGCGAATAGGCCATCTATGTGTTGGGAATTTTACGGGGTGTAACATTCTCCCCCCCTTAAGAACATTCGTCCTCGAATGTAAACTTCTATCTAGAGGACTTCTCAACTTACTCAACTTGTTTCTAGAAAAATTTCGGCAGAGTTTCTCCTGTAATATGGACTATCCCAAAAATCCTGAAATGCAGAAAAGCCCCATACAGGTACTCCACACAATACTATAGTATTTAAATGACAGATTAAAATAGACCTTCTCATTTATATGTATACTATACATGAAAGACCGGATGAACGGATTCCAATTCTGGAGGCAAGTTCAACTCATATGCTACTCGGCCTATCCTTCGACGAATCTGATAAGGCTTAACAAATCTCAGACTGAGCTTACCTTTGTTGTCAAATCTCATCACCCCTTTCATTGGAGATACTTTCAGAAATACCCAGTCATTCACATCAAATTCCAAGTCTCTGTGCCGCACATCAGCATACGATTTCTGGCGGCTCTGTGCAGTCAGTAGGCGTTCTCTGATAAGCTTTACCTTCTCCTCTGACTGTTGAATAATATCTGGCCCAATCAGGGCTGACTCTCCCACTTCAAACCAGCCAACTGGCGACCTACATTTTCGCCCATACAGTGCCTCAAAGGGCGCCATTTGGATAGCTGAGTGATAACTATTATTATAAGCAAACTCCATTAGCAGCAAATGCTCGTCCCAGCTACCTCCAAAATCTAGCACACACGCTCGTAGCATGTCCTCGAGCGTCTGAATAGTGCGCTCAGCCTGTCCATCTGTCTGAGGGTGGAATGCTGTGCTCAAATTAATCTGTGTTCCCAGACCCCTCTGGAACGACTGCCAAAATCTAGCTGTAAACTGTGCTCCTCTGTCTGAAATAATAGATACTGGCACTCCATGTAATCTAACTATTTCTCTGATATATAACTCGGCATAATCCTCGGCCGAGAAGGTAGCTTTCAGTGGTAGGAAATAAGCTGATTTTGTCAGCCTGTCAACTATTACCCAAATAGAATCGTGTCTATGTCTGGTATGGGGTAATCCTACTACAAAATCCATATTCACTGCTTCCCATTTCCAGAGAGGCACAACTATGTCCAGAGTTAACTCGCCTGGTTTCTGGTGTTCCGCTTTTACCTGTTGGCAGTTAGGACACTGGGCTACAAATTCGGCAGTTTCTCTTTTCATTCATGGCCACCAATAATTCTCCTTGATATCATGGTACATTTTCGTCGCACCTGGGTGAAGAGAATAACGGGCGTAATGTACCTCGTTCATAATCTGCTGGCGGAGCCCTGAAACATCTGGAACACAGAGGCGGCCTTTACATAACAGCACTTCTTCCTCAGTTATCTGAAAATCTGGCGCTTTACCCTTCTGGATTCTGTATTTGAGCTGGATCAGGTCAGGATCCTCATACTGCCGTTCTTTTACTTCCACAACTAATGATGACATGGCAGTGTTCTGAATTACCGCTCTGTTGTCCTCTGTGTCTGCTATACGAACGACTAGGCTAGCTAATTGATGTATCTCTCTGACCAACTCCCGTTGCTCGGGCTGCAAATATGCCAAACTTCCCATGGATGTACGGCTGAGAGCATTTGCTACTACGTTGGCTTTTCCCGGATGATACAGAATGTTCACGTCATAATCTTTCAATAACTCCAACCAGCGACGCTGCCACAAATTCAACTCCCTCTAAGTGAAGATATACTGTAGGCTCTTATGATCTATGAAAATATCCACATGGACACCATACAAGTAATGTCTCCATATCTTTAAGGCGTGGATCACTGCGGCTAACTCCAGGTCGTGGGTAGGGTAATTCTTTTCGTGTCTCCTCAGCTGTCTGGAAGCATACGCAATCACCTTACCATGCTGAATCAACACACAACCCAACCCAACGCCTGATGCGTCGCAATACACTGAATAACCTTTTGTACCTTCCGGTAATGCTAACACTGGGGCGGAGGTTAATCTGTCTTTGAACTCCTGGAAGCTCTACTTATATGCCTCTATCCACTGAAACTTCGCTGCTTTCTACGTCAGTTTGGTCAGAGGTGCCGCTATAGTAGAGAATCCCTCAACAAATCTCCTGTCATATCCCGCTAACCCCAGAAAACTGCGGACTTCGGTCAGAGTGGTAGGCCTAGGCCAAGTTTTAACTGCTGCTACCTCCTGCCTGTCAACTTGTATACCAGCATCCGACACAATATGCCCCAAGAAGGCTACTGAGTTTAGCCAGAATTCACACTTGGAGAACTTAGCATATAATTGACGGTCCCTGAGAATCAGGAGCACTGTCCGTAAATGAGCCTGGTGATCTGCTTCAGAGAGACAATACACCAGAATATCATCAATAAAAACTATCACGAACAGGTCCAGGTATGGTCTGAAAATGCTATTCATCAGGTCCATGAATATTGCTGGGGCACTCGTCAACCCAAAGGACATAACTAGGAATTCAAAGTGTCCATATCGGGTCTTGAAAGCCGCTTTGGGAATGTCTCTTTCACGAACTCGAACCTGATGATATCCGGACCGCAAGTCAATCTTGGAGAAATATCTGGCCCCCTGTAACTGATCAAATAAATCATCTATTCTAGGAAGCGGACACTTATTCTTTACTGTAACTTTATTCAGCTGCCGGTAATCTATACGCATGCGGAGCGAGCCATCCTTCTTTCTTACAAATAGGACTGGCGCACCCCACGGTGAAGTATCGGCATGATAAAACCCTTATCTAGCAGGTCCTTCAGCTGCTCCTTTAATTCTCTGAGTTCAGCAGGAGCCATGCGATACAGAGGAATTGATATAGGCTGAGTGCCTGGTAGCAAGTCAATTGCAAAATCTATCTCTCTTTCTGGGGGAATACCAGGTAACTCATCTGGAAATACATCAGGGAATTCAATCACCACCGGAACAGACTTAAGTGTCGGAGATTCTACCCGAACATCCTGAACCCTGACTAGGTGGTAGATACATCCCTTAGTTATCAATTTCCTCTCCTGAAGGTAGGAAATAAACCTACCTTTTCGAGTAGCTGTGCTGCCTTTCCAGTCTCGCACTGCCTCTCCTGGAAAGTGGAATCGAACTGTCTTGGTCCAACATTCTACGTTAGCATATCATGGCACCAACCAATCCATACCCATAATGGCATCGAAATCAATCATTTCTAACTCTACCAGATCTACTTCAGTCTGGCGATCAGCAACCTCTACTGTACACCCTCGATAAATTCTACTAGTTATAATGGAGTCACCGATGGGTGTAGATACTGAAAAGGGCTGCTGTAATAACTCTGGTGCGACATTAAACTTTCGAGCCACAAATGGGGTAATATATGACAGAGTGGACCCTTGGTCAATCAGTACGTAAGCAGGGCATCAACAGATAGTCATCATAGCTGTCAATACATCTGGAGACGCCTCTGAGTCCTCTCTCCCTGGTAATGCATCGGTACGGCTTGAGCCCGTACCTGAACTAGAGGCTCCTGATCTACCTCGGCCTCTACCTGCTGCACCTGAGGGCCTTAGCCCTGCCGAGGCTGCTGGAACTCATGGCCCTATGGATCCCCTATCCTGGATATCTCGGCTACCTTGCCCCCTGGCCGGACAATCTTTCATCAGGTTCCCCTCCTGCCCACAAATATAACACCCCGAGGAGCCATATCTACAAGCTCCGATATGAGGTCAGCTGCAAATAGGGCAGGTTGGGGGTGTAAATCTGCTCTACTCTGCCCTCCTCGACTGCGGGGAATCTACTGTTCGAGAACTGCCACCAGACTCTGACTGCCCTCGACGAACAAATCTACCTCGTTGCTGCTGTGGTGGAGGTGGGGGTCTAGGGGGTCTGCCTGACAACCAGGGCCTGGGTCCTCTCTGAACCTCCCTCTGCATATCATCTGATCTGTCTCTGCGGCGCTGTTCCTGATTTGTCTGTCTACTACCCTGTTGCCGCTGTCTAAGGCCCTCAATGGTCTGGGCAAAGGCCTGTACTCGGGTAATATCCATATCTTCTCGTAACGTAGCCGTCATGCATGCTTTAATGCATTCTGGATTCAGACCCATAATAAACCTGTGAACTCTGGACGGCATAGTGTCCACAAAGGCTGGAGCATAGCGGGCTAGGGAGTCAAACTGTAGGGCATATTCTCGTACACTCCTCGCCCCCTGCTTCAAATGCAAAAATTGATCCATCCGGGCCTGCCGGATCTCCCGTGGCAAATAACGGTCCAGAAAGGCCTCCGAGAAGCTAGACCAGGTTGGAGGGGCAACATCTCTCCCTCGAGACCTTTCCCAACTCTCGTACCATAATACAGCTATGTCCCGCAACCGAAACACTGCTAGCTCAACTGATTCTGTAGGGGTCACATGCATAACCCAGAAAATTCTCTGCATCTGATCTAGGAAATCCTGGGGGTCCTCTTCTTGATCTGACCCAGTGAACTGTGGGGGACCTAGTGCCAAAAACTCCCTGACCCTGGAACCACCTGACCCACCTAAAGGCTCTGCTGCTACAGGTGGCACTGACTGGCGCTGTGTGGCCATCATTTGTGCCAACATAACCACTGCGCTCCGAACTTCCTCGTTTGATGGCGAAGGTATAGGAGCTATCGGAGGCGGTGTCATGCCCAACGGCTCCTGATGTGAGGGGGACTGCTGAGAGGGCTATGATGAAGCCTCTATATCGCCCTCAGATTGGGTTGACTCTGAATGGAACTGAGGCATCTTGCTGGTGCCTTCTCCTGCAGCTATGTCTATTCTTCTACCGGTGGCAGGGTGATGTTGGTCTGCCATTCTTATCTGTAGACAAAGAATATGATAAGTTTTAGGGACCCAACCCTATATTGTACCACTCTATAGCATGACCGAATGAGAAAGAAGAGTAACCATCCTATCATGCCTCGCAGCCTCTTGCCTATAGTATGTGGTGCACAACACATCCATAGACAAGACTCTACTTAGCACGGCCTGCAGACTCCCTGGGACACGACCTGCTCTGATACCAAGTTTGTCACGCCCCGCCTTGGGGGGTATGACTGGCACCTGGAATCATATAGTTTAGTTCGATTGGTCAACCTGTCTACCACAATCCAAATGGAATCATATTATCAGTGAGTACGAGGTAATCCTGTTATGAAATCCATATTAATTTCTTCCCACTTCTAAGTGGGAATGTCGATATCTTGAAGTACTCCACCCGACCTTTGATGCTCAACCTTTACCTGTTTACAGTTCGGGCACTTGGCTATGAATTCTGCAATATCCTTCTTCATGCCATCCCACCAATAGATTTCTCGTAAGTCACGATGCATCTTGGTGGCACTCGGATGGATGGAATACATGGATCCATGGTCCTCGTGCAATATCCAGTTCCTCAAATCACCCACATCTGGGGAACATAGGGGACTCTGGTACCGAAACACACCATCTCCCCTTTGGAGAAGACCTCTACATTCTGACTTCGAACGACTTCTTTTAACTTTATCAAAATCGGGTCCTCATCTTGCCTAGCTTTCACATCATTCACCAAGGACGATTCGGATCCGCTTTGAACAAAAATACCTCCATCGGTAGAGCCCACCAACCTTACTCATAACCTTGCAAGACAATGCACATCTTTCACCAGCTCCTTCTTTCCTTCCTCCACATGGGACACACTCTCTATAAAAAGCCTACTAAGTGCGTACGCCACCATAATAGCCTTACCTATATGGTAAAGAACACTCATATCGTAATCTTTGAGTAGCTCTAACCACCTTCTTTGTGGTAGATTGGGGTCCTACTGGGTGAACACATATTGTAAGCTCTTGTGGTCCGTAAACACATCCACATGGACTCCCGTACAAGTAATTTCACCATATCTTCAATACAAATACCACCACGGCCAACTCTAAATCATGGGTTGGGTAATTCTTCTCATGGATCTTCAACTTTCTAGAGGCATATGTTATCACTTTCCCTTGTTGCATTAATACACAGCTGAGTCCGATTCTCAAAGCATCACAATACACCACGAAACCATCTGTACCATCGGGTAGGGTCAACATAGGTGTGGTAGTAAGTCGAGTCTTCAACTCTTGGAATCTTTTCTCACAAGCCTCCGACCATTGGAACTTCACCTTTTTCTGAGTCAACTTGGTCAAAGGTGCTGCAATTGATGAAAAACCATCAAAAAATCTCCGGTAGTAGCCAGCTAGACCCAAGAATCTCTGAATATCTGAAGGAGTCACCAGTCTAGGCCAATTCTTCTCTGCCTCAATTTTCTGAGAATCTACTTTGATGCCCTCTCTTGATACCACATGGCCCAAAAATGCTACCGAGTTTAACCAAAACTCGCACTTTCTGGACTTGGCATACAACTGGTGATCCTTAAGGGTCTAAAGCACTACTCTCAAATGAGTGGCATGCTCCTCCTCCTCTGAGAGTATATGAGGATGTCATCAATGAACACGATCACGGACATATCCAAATATGGCTTGAACACCCTGTTCATCAGGTCCATAAAAGCTACAGGAGCATTTGTTAGTCCAAAAGACTTAACAACAAACTCATAATGACCATACCACATCCTGAAGGCTGTCTTCGGGATATTACACTCCCAAACTCTGAGCTGATGATACCCCGGCCTGAGATCTATCTTTGAGAAATACTAGGCACCCTAAAGCTGGTCAAACAAATCATTGATCCTGGGAAGAGGGTACCTGTTCTTAATGGTGACTTTGTTCAATTGCCGATAGTCAATGCACATCCGAAGCGAACCATCCTTCTTTCGGACAAATAAGACTGGTGCACCCCATAGAGACTTGCTTGGTCTAATGAAGCGCTAATCTAGAAGGTCCTTCAACTAATCCTTCAACTCCTTTAGCTCAGTTGTAGCCATCCTTTAAGGAGGGATAGAGATAGGCTACGTGTCGGGTAAAAGGTCAATACCAAAATAAATTTCCCTCTCGGGAGGAACACCTGGTAAATCGTCACTTCTGGATACTCATGCACCACCGGAACTGACTGGATGGTCGGGGTCTCGGACTCAACATCCTTAACCCTGAGTAGATGATACATGCAACCCTTAGAAATCATCTTCCTGGCCTTAAGATAGGAAATGAAACGACCTACAGGTACCGCTGAACTACCTTCCACTCCAAGATTGGCTCACCCAAAAAGCAGAACTCCACTGCACGGGTTCTAAATTTACAGAAGCATAACACGCATACAACCAATCCATGCCCAGAATATCAAAATCAGTCATTGCTAACTATACAAGGTCTGCAGAGGTGACTATATGCAATAAAGTGACCGGGCATCCTATATACACCCGCTTAGCTACAACCGAATCACCAACAAGAGTAGAAACTGAAAATAGTTCTGACAGAGTCTCGGGACTAACTCCAATGCTACTAGCAATATAAGGAGTCACAAAAGACAAAGTATCCCCCGGATCTAGCATAGAATAAACATCAATAAGAAAAACTCGCAACATACCAGTGACCACATCCGGTGAAGTCTCTTGCTCCTAAAGCGAGGCGAGGGCATAGAATCTATTTTGGAATTGTCTGCCACCCCCACTAGAAGATGCTCCCTGTGGAGCTGGTCATGGCGGTGCTGCTGCCGTCCTGGTGGTTTACGTATGACCCCTATCACCATCCTGTCTAGAAAATGGACACGCTCGGCGCATATCGCCAGACCTACCACACCCATAGCAAATATTTGACCTGAGCAAACATTCTCCGGCATGACTCTTGTCGTACTTTCTGTAGGATGGAGTGCATACCCCTCTAGTTTGTCACACCCCGCCTTGGGGGGTATGACTGGCACCTGGTGCCCTACTGGGACCTGAACTGCTGGACTGCTAAGCCTGGGCACATCTGGTGCCTGGCTGGCTCTAACTCATATTTCTGGAAACAAAGGGCTATATAACGGCTGTAAACACAGGCCCCGGCCCATTGGCCTATAGCCTCCTGTACTTGTACTAACAGCTGACCAAAAACGTATCAATTCAGGGAAACCTATGCGGGCCGACAAGGCCACCATGCTGTCTAGTTATCTGTAACTTAATCATAGAATATTAGGAAGCTATGTGACCGGCAAGGTCACCACTACTGTCAAGCTATGGCCCCACACGACCAACATGAAAGAAACAGAAGTACCAACAACTAAACAACTGCACGGCTCCACACGACCGGCTCATCTGACCACAGGGAAATATATACAGACTGCAAGCCTCTAGGAATAGCAATAGAAATGATCGGGACAGGGCCCCGACCTACCCGTGCAATACAACAAAAGAAAATGAAGTACACCTCTGGAATTCAGTCTCCGGATGACAGCAACTGAATACTCGATCGCTGACAGGAATCACGTAGTATCGCCTGCTCGTTTATGAGTACCTGCAGGCAAGTAATGCAGCACCCCACCGGGCGTCAGTACCGCTGGTACTGAGTATGTAAAGCAATAACTGAAAACAAAATCTGAAAATAACAATGTGACTGATGAAACTGAAGTAAGAAGAATTAGATTAACTGTCTGATAATGTAAGTCATACCTTCTCTCATTTATACTGAAACGAAATAGGGGTCGTACCTGGAGACGTATCACTCAACTGCTGATCTACTCGTATCTAACGTGACATGACATAACATAACATAACATAGTATAGCACACACAAACCTTACTCGGCCCCCATAAGCCGGGAGGTACAACCAGCACGGAATCTACACCCCTACCCCGGTCATCCCATCTCCTATAATAGCTATAAGCATCCCGCCGGTCCCCTGGGTATGCACTTGGGCTCGCTGAGCCCCTGACTATAACTGTACCTGAGTCCGAAGGACTCCTGAAGCAACACCCGGGCGTATCCGCTCGACAGGGGTGTGTAAACGCCGACCAAGGCATAATATGGGGAAAACTGGCATCCCATCTTCGTCCCCTGTGGGACGGCATGCCACTCCGTAGAGCGACGTATCCTCGTCCTCTGACTGATGAGTCGATACAGCTATCAACCCTGGGGCGGTCATGGATGCTAAGTAGTCCAACCCCAAACAATATAACGGTCTCAACTAATAATACTATCTGCATGTCTCACATGCTGAGGCTAATGGTGGTAAAATATTGTATATATCACATGCTGAACTAATAATAGTAGTATGTACGTATTCAATACATGCTGAGGCTGGTAAATATATATATGTATAAATATAGTCTTCTGCCAGACTACACTGGGTCTGATGCTGAACATGATATAGTCCTTCTGCTGAAACTATGCTGTATACTGAGTTTCTATAGTAACATGATTTACTAGTTCTAATATGCTTTCTAGCTTCACTTTAACTTATCGTTCTATTTCTGAGATGTCTTACAGATATTACATTGCTTTACTGGGTTTCAACTGAATACAATGATATCCTAACATTCTGTGTCACATCACATACTGAGCATACTGCGCAGATTCTAACACTTGTATTAGGATCTAATAGGGCTAGCAAGTTTTGCGCAAATTATAACTCGATACTTCTAATACCGTACCAACATTCATATTAAGCATAGCACATGACTTCTGAACATTCTACTGGCCTTTAAATTATTGTACTGTACCAAGATTACTAACTTGCCGAGGAAACTAGCTTTACATACCTTATCCTTGAACTATTCGTCTGTCGAACGAGACTCGGCCGGTACTTCAGCTATTTTCTCCCAACTGCATTCATAAATATGTCAATTAATATTAAATACAACTTTACTTTAAAAGGCAACGTCACTTTCAATATAGTTTATAGCCTAAACTTAGGCTTATCGAAAGACGGTCGAAAACTCGCTATTTTTCAGCGATCCAGAAGGGAGAAATATTCACTTCACAGCTAGGAACACATAGACACTAATTTAGAGCAATTCGACTTACCTTAGCTCGGTGGCTCAACGATTCGTCGGCCGTATTTCATGAAACTGAATCCGTAGGAATGCTCTCTGCTGCTAAATACCTCAGTATCTGAAGTTAATTTGAGTTTGGACAACGTTTAGCAGCGTAATCGGTCGAAAATTATAATCCCCCCTTTGTTCTTACCTTCTCTCTGCTGCTTACTCTCTATTTTCTGGAAATTAATAAGTGTTTAAATGATTTAAACCCGAAGTGGGCTTTATATACTTGGGCTTGGACAAGGCCAACGTGTCACGGAGCCAACGCGGAGGCCTCTCCTCCGTGACACGCTGCCATCGCGGAGGGGCTCTGCCTCGGCTCCTTCCGCGATGGTTCGACAGGTTTCTCGTCCGATCTTTTCCTGGGCCTTTCTCCAGCACGTATGGCCTTCAAATATGCTTAACCAACGTGCGAATAGGTCGTCTAGGTGCCGAGAATTCTACGGGGTATAACATTCTCCCCCCTTAAGAACATTAGTCCTCGAATGACACTGTTATCTAGAGGACTACTTACTTACTTTCTAGAAAAATTTCGGCAGAGTTTCCCCTGTAATATGGACTATAGCAAAAACCTGAAATGCAGAAAAGTCCAACACAGGCACTGCACGTAATATTTTAGGATCCCCTGGATTACTAAGTATCAATCTTTCTCATTCACACACATACAACTATAAGGTACTGCATAAGTAATAATACGGACATACCTGTCGCCTGACTAGGCCTGAAATAGGTGAGGGTATCTGGCTTTTATATCTTCTTCAGCTTCCCACGTCATCTCCTCACGGTTCCTGTTATGCCACAATACTTTGACAGATGCAACATCTTTAGTCCTTAACCTTCGAATCTGTCTGTCTAAGATATCTACGGGAACCTCTTCATATGCTAACTCTTCTGTGACCTGGACATCCTGAACTAGAACTACTGTAGAAGGGTCCCCTATGAACTTCCTCAACATAGAGACATGGAATACTGGGTGAACAGATGCTAACTTTGGAGGCAAGTTCAATTCGTATGCAACTTGGCCTATTCTTCGCCGAATCTGATATGGCCCAATGAATCTCGGGCTAAGCTTGCCTTTCTTGCCAAACCTCATTACCCCTTTCATCGGAGACACTTTCAGATATACCCAGTCATCTACCATAAATTCTAGATTTCAGCGCCGCACGTCTGCATAAGACTTCTGGCGGCTCTGAGCAGTCAGTAAACGTTCTCGGATAAGCTTTATCTTCTCCTCTGACTGCCGAACAATTTCTGGGCCAATCAATGTTAATTCTCCTATTTCAAACCAACCAATCGGCGACTTGCATTTTCGCCTGTATAATGCCTCGAAAGGCGCCATCTGAATAGCTGAATGGTAGTTGTTATTATAAGCAAATTCAATTAACGAAAGATGCTCATCCCAGCTACCCCCAAAATCTAGCACACACGCTCGTAGCATATCTTCGAGCGTCTGAATTGTACGTTCAGCCTGCCCATATGTCTGAGGATGGAATGTTGTGCTCAAGTTAATCTGCGTTCCCAAACCTTTCTGAAACGACTGCCAGAATCTAGCTGTGAATTATGCTCCCCTATCTGAAATGATGGATACCGGCACTCCATGCAATCTAACTATTTCTTTGATATATAATTCGGCATAATCCTCAGCTGAGAAGGTAGCCCTCACTGGCAGGAAATGAGCTGATTTTGTCAGCCTGTCAACTATTACCCAAATGGAATCATTTCTGCGTCTAGTACGGGGTAACCCTGTTACAAAATCCATGTTTATCGCTTCCCATTTCCACATAGTCACCGTTATATCTTGCGTCAAACCGCCCGGTTTCTGGTGCTCTGCTTTCACCTGCTGACAGTTAGAACATCTAGATACAAATTCGACTATCTCAGCTTTCATACCTGGCCACCAGTAGATGTCTCTGATGTCGTGGTACATTTTCGTTGCTCCTGGATGGAGGGAATAGCGAGCGTAATGTACCTCATGCATGATCCGCCCACAAAGCCCTGAAACATTCGGGACACAGAGGCGGCCCTTACAGCTTAGCACATTATCCTCCGTCATTTGGAAATCTGACTCCTTACCTTCCTGAATTCTATCTCTGAGCTGGACTAAATCAGGATCCTCGTACTGTCGTTCTTTTACCTCTGTGACTAATGATGACACAACAGAATTCTGAATTATTGCTCTATTATTTTCTGTTTCCATTACTCGAACGGCTAAACCAGCTAACTGATGAATTTCTTTGGATAACTTCCGCTTCTCAGGTCGTAAATACGTCAAACTTCCCATTGACTTACGGCTCAGGGCGTCTGCTACAACATTAGCTTTTCCGGGGTGGTATAAAATGTTCACATCATAATCTTTTAACAGCTCCAACCAGCGGCGTTGCCGTAGATTCAACTCCCTCTGAGTGAAGATGTACTGTAGGCTCTTGTGATCTGTGTAAATATCAACATGGACGCCGTACAGGTAATGCCTCCACATCTTTAAGGCGTGGATTACTGCGGCCAATTCCAGGTCATGGGTAGGGTAATTCTTTTCGTGTTTCCTCAGCTGTCTGGAAGCATATGCAATTACTCTACTGTTCGGTGTTGTGGTAGGGGTTAAAAACTGACACGCAAGTGCACGTGGTCAAACAAGTAATAAAGTGGCTAAGTAAGCCAAGTATCGAACCAAGGAGACTCTGGATAAGTAAAAATTGCTCAAGTATACTATATTCTATCTTACTTCTATATATGCTGACAACAACGTAACCAAAAGTTAAATAATTTTGTTTATAAATTATATACTAAAACTACTAACAAATATCTACTTTGAATTTAAACTATGGATAGGAGCATGCCAAGGTTAAGAACAAGTAATGAACTTGATTATAATCATAATTCGGTTATTCTTCTCTTCTAGTTGCTAGCCAAGAACATTAGCCAAGAGATTAAAACTCTCGTATTTAATCTCACTTAAGAATCATAAACCATCCGTATACATTTCTGTGATCAAATGCAATTTATGACCTCGCAATACAATTCCGGTCCCTAAATTGACTAATACGGCTTTCAAGTATATTTCTATCAGGAAAGCACATCAAAACCCAATTTTCCCAAATCAAGTTAAGAACAATACCCTATTAACTCACAACTTTCCAATTTCGTGCTCTCTCGAGTGAAATCGGACTTTTTAGATGAACATTAATGTCGGCCACACACTAATGCAGTAGAAACAAGAATTAATAGAACAACATAGAAGAAGAAGATGAAAAACCATACAATTCAATAATCAAAATTCATCACCATTGTTCATAACCTCAGCAAGGAAGAGAATTAGCCACTCATTTGTGGATTAATCATCCTAAAACAAGTGTTAATCATACAAACAATTGATTGAAAGAAGAAAGAAAGAGAGAAAAACCCTTAGCTTTTTCGTCCCTCAACTGCCTGTAACCCACGTCCTTGCTCCACCAAGTCTCAATTTTGAAAAATAAACCTAAGTGTGCTATTTATAGTAGTAGGACTCTTTCCCGGAATAACAAGTAATGTGTCACGGAGTGCATCGCGGAGCATGGCCTCCGTGACACGCTACGGACGCGGAGGCCATCTGGAAATCACCCGAAATTGGCCCGGGCAGCACCCTGCCGCGTTGGCAGCGTGTCACGCTTCTTGGGCAGCGCGTTGGCAGCCCTTGGTCGCGGAGGCCACCTGCCGTGGCACGTTGCCAACGCGCAGGTGGGCTGTTGTGAGCGGCCTGCCTGCCGTGGCACCTTGTCGATGCGCCGGTGGGCTTTTTTGTGCCTCCTCTTTGCCGACGTTCGCATGTTGATTCCGTTTCCAAGCCTCTACTTCACCAACTCATGGATTAGTTACTCAAAAGTCATCAAAACCTACAAAACAAAGGCTAATCATGTTGGTTAGCACATATCTTTACTTTATCTAAAATTACATGAAAATGTATACAATAATCTTAGATAAACAAGACTAATTTAAGTCGTAAAGCGTATCTCGGGCATATATTTTTGCCTGTGATCACAACCCCACACTTGAAGCCTTGTTCGTCCTTGAACAACCTTTTACATATCATGCATATGGAGACTTACACATAACTAATTTAGCAAGATAATTCAAGTTACAACTATAATGATTACGTAAGATACGAGCTAAAAATAGAGCATGCCTGCTTTGATCATTGAAATGAAGTACAACTATGTTAAGACTTCTTAACCTCAAGAGTCGACTCTCTATCTTAGCAAACTCATGCAAATCAACTGATTAAGAAATCCCACATGAATTATATCCTTCATTCAACATGTTCCCCTCACGGAAAGAGAGTTACCCAATTTCACACGCAAAAACAATTTTTATATCACAACATGTGTGGGTACATGCATAGAATTACACTCACTCTCACAAAGAATTCACATGCATCATGTAATGACCCATAAGCTTGCCCTTAGTGTTTTATTCCACTAATTTAAGGATGTATGAATGTAAGATCAAGTAGGACTTTTTAGGTTGTAATGTAACTCAGTGCGGGTAAGTACTATTATGATCAGTAATAGTGACTATCTTTCCTAAGCGCTTTTAATACATCACGCCTTCATTACAAACTTCCCTTCCCTCACTTCACCTTTTTCTATTTTCATCTTTCTTTTTCCTCTTCTGTTCCCCCCTTTCTTTAGGCACTTTTAGCTTATTAGTAAGGAGTTCTATAAGTAACTTTTCATTCATTTATTTTCTTACTCCCTACTAATACGCACCCATATTCAAACAAGTGCACCCTCGACCTTTCTCAACTCTTACAATTGCTACTTTCCCTTCTTTTTCATTCTTCTCACTCCTTTACTCTTTCGGATTTTTCCTTTAAGAGCTTAGGAGTTTTGGTTCAATTTCAAGGCTAATGAAAGAAAAAGGATTAAGCTTATGTTGCAGCTGTCAAAGAATAGGCTCAAGGCTCAATGGGGTTAACTAGGATTAATTTTTCAAGGTAGGTATAATGAGGAATAAAAGTTTGGTTCATTCAAAGAAATGCCTAAATCATCTCCTACAATTCACATCCTTCATTTCGTTTTATATACACACCAGGCAAGTTCTAGACATTTCATAATAGCACAGAATACTCAAAAACCTTACACTCATGGCACATGCTCAAATCAAGACACATTCAGCAGACTCTTACTCAGCTAATCACAAGAATTCAGAATTAAACTTCAATCATATTGAGTCAAATTCAAGAGCCTAAGTGTCTCAAACAAAGTTATACACTTGCATGCTTCACACTGAACTTACTTGCATCTTACAACCATGTATAGCACATAAAAAGAACATCAAGCACCAATTAGTTATGGTTTCAAAACCCAAAACCTATCGACTAATTTTCCTCAAGACGGTCGTCATCCATCCATCATCGGAAACAGTCCCTAGCTATGACTAAAAACTTTATATACAGACCAAGGAAAGAAAAAGAAAAATTTTATTCTTCGGTTCACATACCCCCCGTCGGAAAAGAACCGAAAAGAAAAACCAACGGGTGATGAAGTCATGCTTAATTCACAAAAATTTTTCAAATTTTTCACATTTCTCACAAGCATTACATTCACCAAAAATCGTTAAGCACAACAAAAATTTTTGAAATTTCCCTTGAAATTTCCCTCACCCCACACTTAAATCATGCTATGTCCTCATAGCATCAAATTAAAATTTAAAAAGGGTGAGAAATACTCCCTGAGGCCTTTAGGCCTAGCTAGCAACATGCCTTTCGTCAACTTTGCACAAGTGGGTGTTCAACCCCACACTTTTTCTCTTCCATGCTTGCTAGTTTCCTCCTCCAAGGGTACTCAGACTTCCCCTCCATCTGCGCTTAACTTTCCACCAAAACAACACAAGATGAAAATAAACAAAAATTAACTCAATTGCAAGAAATTAAAATGGTACCTGTGGTACCCTTGGGTTGCCTCCCAAGCAACGCCTAATTTTACGTCGCGGCACGACGTATCCAGTTTCACTGCTTTTTCCTCCACCTTGAGGATATGAATCTCACCCCTAATTTCTTCTCTAATTTCCTCTTATGCTCCAGGGGTGGTGGTGAAAAATTGTAAGGACCAAACAGTAGATGTTGCCTTTTGCATTTATTGGTCCTTAAGTAAGCGAAGTCATTTTGTCTCTCCGAATTAGTGAATTTCAAAATATACGGGGCTTGGTCCTCCTCTAGACATTTCTCTACAAACTTGGAAGACTCTATTTCTATGTTGTCAACCAAATTTAATGTTGAAAAATGCGTAGAGTGTGGTCCAATACACCTCAACTCTGAAACTACATTGTGCTTGACCTCCTTACTTGTATACACCTTCTCAACATCGTCATGTATCTCTCCATTGATGTCAAATGGGGGATACTCTATCTCTTCTTCCCTAAATGGATTTTCCATAAGTGTGAGCCCATCACGGGGACACTCAAGAGATTCTAATTGTTGGGCTTCATCCAAAAATCCACCCTTGTCTTCTGCTTGTAGTTCCTCTTGAATATCGGCTAAAACTATCACCTGCAAGTTATCACAAGCTTCAGCTTCAGCGATCATCTCCGTGAATTTGATGCTCATCCTTTCTAGAGCCTCTGCATTCTATTCTTGCTGAATTCTCAATACTGCCATCGCCTCCTTCATTGCTTCTGATTGCTCCAAGAGTTGTTTCAGCATGTCTTCTATTCGAGCTTGGCGTCCCAAGTCCTCATTTTCAGCGTGCCTATATTCAGAAAAAACAACAGAAGGATCATAGTAGGGGCTTGGGGGAGGGGAATATGCATTCGGACAGCCATCCCAATGGCCATCTTGACCACCACATATATTACACGTGGTACAGTGTTGCCACGAGTGGTGTCCTCCGCAATTCAGACAAGATTCACTAAAATATGAGTATCCACCATTGAAACCATTTATATTCCACGATGTCATGTCAGTAAGGGTATTCGAAAAAGAAAAAGTAAAATGCAAAAGAATTAAAACAAACACTAAGACTAAGTTGTCAGCACTTGAGAAAAATAAAAATACAGTAAATTACACTTAAAACAAATTCACCTATTGCCAAGTCTCACTGGCAACGGCGCCAAAAACTTGTTCGGCGCTGTGGTAGGGGTTAAAAATCGACACGCAAGTGCACGTGGTCAAACAAGTAATAAAGTGGCTAAGTAAGCCAAGTATCGACCCAAGGAGACTCTGGATAAGTAAAAATTGCTCAAGTATACTATATTCTATCTTACTTCTATATATGCTGACAACAACGTAACCAAAAGTTAAATAATTTTGTTTATAAATTATATACTAAAACTATTAACAAATATCTACTTTGAATTTAAACTATGGATAGGAGCATGCCAAGGTTAAGAACAAGTAATAAACTTGATTATAATCATAATTCGGTTATTCTTCTCTTCTAGTTGCTAGCCAAGAACATTAGCCAAGAGATTAAAACTCTCGTATTTAATCTCACTTAAGAATCATAAACCATCCGTATACATTTCTGTGATCAAATGCAATTTATGACCTCGCAATACAATTCCGGTCCCTAAATTGACTAATACGGCTTTCAAGTATATTTCTATCAGGAAAGCACATCAAAACCCAATTTTCCCAAATCAAGTTAAGAACAATACCCTATTAATTCACAACTTTCCAATTTCGTGCTCTCTCGAGTGAAATCGGACTTTTTAGATGAACATTAATGTCGGCCACACACTAATGCAGTAGAAACAAGAATTAATAGAACAACATAGAAGAAGAAGATGAAAACCATACAATTCAATAATCAAAATTCATCACCATTGTTCATAACCTCAGCAAGGAAGAGAATTATCCACTCATTTGTGGATTAATCATCCTAAAACAAGTGTTAATCATACAAACAATTGATTGAAAGAAGAAAGAAAGAGAGAAAAACCCTTAGCTTTTTCGTCCCTCAACTGCCTGTAACCCACGTCCTTGCTCCACCAAGTCTCAATTTTGAAAAATAAACCTAAGTGTGCTATTTATAGTAGTAGGGCTCTTTCCCGGAATAACAAGCAATGTGTCACGGAGTGCATCGCGGAGCACGGCCTCCGTGACACGCTACGGACGCGGAGGCCGTCTGGAAATCACCCAAAATTGGCCCGGGCAGCACCCTGCCGCGTTGGCAGCGTGTCACGCTGCTTGGGCAGCGCGTTGGCAGCCCTTGGTCGCGGAGGCCACCTGCCGTGGCACGTTTCCAACGCGCAGGTGGGCTGTTGTGAGCGGCCTACCTGCCGTGGCACCTTGTCGACGCACCGGTGGGCTGTTTTGTGCCTCCTCTTTGCCGACGTTCACGTGTTGATTCCGTTTCCAAGCCTCTACTTCACCAACTCATGGATTAGTTACTCAAAAGTCATCAAAACCTACAAAACAAAGGCTAATCATGTTGGTTAGCACATATCTTTACTTTATCTAAAATTACATGAAAATGTATACAATAATCTTAGATAAACAAGACTAATTTAAGTCGTAAAGCGTATCTAGGGCATATATTTTTGCCCGTGATCATCTACCATGCTGCATCAACACACAACCTAACTCGACGCCTGACACGTCGCAATAGACTGAATAACCTTCTGTGCCTTCCGTGAATGCTAATACTGGGGCGTAGGTTAATCTGTCTTTCAGTTCCTGAAAGCTCTGCTCGCATGCCTCTGTCCATTGAAACTTTGCTGCTTTCTGTGTCAATTTGGTTAGAGGTGCCGCAATGGTCGAGAACCCTTCAACGAACCTCCTGTAATATCCTGCCAACCCCAGAAAGCTACGAACTTTAGTTGGAGTGGTAGGCCTAGGCCATGACTTAACTGCTTCTATTTTCTGCTTGTCTACCTGTATACCAGCATCCGACACGATATGTCCTAAAAAGGCCACTGAGTTAAGCCAGAATTCACACTTAGAAAATTTAGCATATAACTGGCGGTCCCTGAGAATCTAGAGCACTGTCCGCAAATGAGTCCGGTGATCTGCTTCAGAGCGAGAATACACCAGAATGTCATCAATGAATACTATTACAAACAAGTCTAGGAAAGGTCTGAAAATACTGTTCATCAGGTCAATGAAGACTGCTGGGGCATTCGTTAACCCGAAGGACATAACTAGAAATTCAAAATGTCCATATCGGGTCTTGAACGCTGTCTTAGGAATATCTCTCTCATGTACTCGGACCTGGTGATATCCGGACCGCAAGTCAATCTTAGAAAAGTGTCTGGCTCCCTGCAACTGATCAAATAAGTCATCAATTCTGGGGAGCGGGTACTTGTTCTTTACTGTAACTTTGTTTAGTTGCCGATAATCTATGCACATTCGGAGCGAGCCATCTTTCTTCCTCACAAACAAGACTGGCACCCCCCACGGTGAAGTACTCGGCCTGATAAAACCTTTATCCAATAAATCTTTCAACTGCTCCTTTAATTCTCTGAGTTCTGCAGGAGCCATACGATAGGGAGGAATTGATATCGACTGAGTGCCTGGTAACAAGTCAATAGCAAAATCTATCTCCCTTTCTGGGGGAATACCAGGTAACTCATCAGGAAACACATCAAGGAATTCATTCACCACTGGAACAGACTGGATTGTCGGAGATTCTACTTGGACATCCTGGACTTTGACCAGATGGTAAATACATCCCTTAGATATCAACTTTCTCGCCTGAAGGTAGGAAATAAACCTACCTTTTGGCGTAGCGGTGCTGCCCTTCCACTCTCGCACTGCTTCTCCCGGGAAGTGGAATCGGACCGTCTTGGTCCAACATTCAACGTTGGCAAAACACGGTACTAACCAATCCATACCCATTATGGCATCAAAGTCTATCATTTTTAACTCGACCAGATCTACTGTGGTCTGACGGTCAGCAACCTCTACTGTACACCCGCGGTAGATTCGGCTAGCTGTGATAGAATCACCGACGGGCGTGGATACTAAGAAGGGCTGTTGCAATGATTCTGGTACAATACTAAACTTTCGTGCCACAAATGGAGTAATGTAGGACAAAGTAGACCCTGGATCAATTAACACATAAGCAGGGTGTGAGCAGAAAGTTAACATACCTGTCACAACATCAGGCGACGCTTCTGAATCTTGCCTCCCTGGTAAGGCATAAGTGCGGCTTGGACCCACACCTACACTGGAGGCCCCTGATCTGCCCCGACCCCTGCCTGCTGAAACTGAGGGCCTGCGCCCAGTCGAGGATGCTGTGGCTCGTGACCCTGCAGATGCCCTATCCTGTCTATCTCGGTCCTCTCGGCCTCTGGCTAGGCAATCTTTCATCAAATGGCCTTCTTGCCCACAAATATAACATGCGGTGGAACCATATCTGCATGCTTCAAGATGGCGTCGACTACATATAGGGCAAAGTGGTAGGGTATACCTACTCTGCTCCACCCTCCTCTGTAATGGTGAATCTGCCATCTGCGAGCCTCTACCAGTCTCCGACTGCCCCCTGCGGCTGAATCTACCCCCCTGCGACTATGGCAGAGGCGGGGGCCTAGGCGGCCTGTCTAACAACCGTGGCCTGGGTCCCCCCCGGGCCTCCCTCTATAACTCAACTGGCCTGTCCCGGCGACGCTGTTCCTGACTGACCCTTCTGATCTATCGTTGTCGCTGTCTGATGCCCTCAATATTCTGGGCAAATGCCTGAACTCGAGCAATGTCCATGTCCTCTCGTAGTGTGGCTATAATACAAGTCTCAACATATTCTGGATTCAACCCCATGATAAAGCGGTGTACTCTGGATGCCATGGTATCAACAAAGGTCGGTGCATACCGGGCCAAAGAATCAAACCGCAAGGAATATTCCCGGACACTCATGGCCCCCTGCTGCAGATGTAGGAACTGGTCTACCCGGGCCTGTCGAATCTCCCGTGGCAAATAGTGATCCAGAAAAGCTCCTGAAAAGCTGGACCAGGTGGGAGGGGACACATCTCTCCCTCGGGACCTTTCCCAGCTTTCATACCATAACACAGCGATATCCCGTAACCGGAATGCTGCCAACTCAACTGATTCGGTAGGCGTGGCATGCATAACCCTGAAGATTCTCTGCATTTGATCCAGAAAATCCTGAGGGTCCTCTGCCCGGTCCGTACCTGTAAACTGTGGGGGATTCAAAGCTAAGAACTCTCGGACCCTCAAACTACCGGTCCCTCCTGATAACTCCGCAACTGTAGACGGCATTGGCTGACGCTGAGCAGCCATCATCTGTGCTAACATGACTACAGCACTCCTAACCTCCTGGTCGGAAGGTGTCAGTATAGGGACTGCTGAAGGTAGTGCCGCCCCAAGTGGCTCCTGACGTGGTGGAGACTACTGAGGAGGCTGGGACGATGCCTCTGTAGTGCCCTCTGATCGGGCTGTTTCTAAACGAGGGTGAGGCATCCTACTGGTGCCTTCCCCTACTACAACATCTAAGCTCCGACCTGTGATAGGATGTTGCTGGTCTGACATTATCAGTAACCAAAGAATATAGTAAGCTTTTAGGGACTCAACCCTATATTGCACCGCTCTACAGCACGACTGAATAAGAATAAAAGACAACCATCCTATCATGCCTTGCAGCATCCTACCCATAGTATGTGGTGCACAACACATCCATGGACAAGACTCTACTTAGCACGGCTTGTAGACTCCCTGGGATACGACCTGCTCTGATACCAAGTTTGTCACACCCCGCCTTGGGGGGTATGACTGGCACCTGGTGCCCTACTGGGACCTGAACTGCTGGACTGCTAAGCCTGGGCACATCTGGTGCCTAGCTGGCTCTAACTCATATTTCTGGAAACAAAGGGCTATATAACGGCTGTAAACACAGCCCCCGGCCCATTGGCCTATAGCCTCCTGTACCTGTACTAACAGCTGACCAGAAATGTATCAATTTAGGGAAACCTATGCGGGCGACAAGGCCACCATGTTGTCTAGTTATCTGTAACTTAATCATAGAATATTAGGAAGCTATGTGACCGACAAGGTCACCACTACTGTCAAGCTATGGCCCCACACGGCCAACATGAAAGAAACAGAAGTACCAACAACTAAACAACTGCACGGCCCCACACAATCGGCTCATCTGACCATAGGGAAATATATACAGACTGCAAGCCTCTAGGAATAGCAATAGAAATGATCGGGACAGGGCCCCGACCTACCTGTGTTATACAACAAAAGAAAATGAAGTACACCTCTGGAATTCAGTCTCCGGATGACAGGAGCTGAATACTCGATCGCTGATAGGAATCACGTAGTATCGCCTGCTCGTTTATGAGTACCTGCAGGCAAGTAATGCAGCACCCCACCGGGCGTCAGTACCGCTGGTACTGAGTATGTAAAGCAATAACTGAAAACAAAATCTGAAAACAATAATGTGACTGATGAAACTGAAGTAAGAAGAATTAGATTAGCTGTCTGATAATGTAAGTCATACCTTCTCTCATTTATACTGAAAGGAAATAGGGGTCGTACCTGGAGACGTATCACTCAACTGCTGATCTACTCGTATCTAACGTGACATGACATAACATAACATAACATAGTATAGCACACACAAACCTTACCCGGCCCCCATAAGCCGGGAGGTACAACCAGCACGGAATCTACACCCCTACCCCGGTCATCCCAACTCCTATAATAGCTATAAGCATCCCGCCGGTCCCCTGGGTATGCACTTGGGCTCGCTGAGCCCCTGACTATAACTGTACCTGAGTCCGAAGGACTCCTGAATCAACACCCGGGCGTATCCGCTCGACAGGGGTGTGTAAAAGCCGACCAAGGCATAATATGGGGAAAACTGGCATCCCATCTTCATCCCCTGTGGGACGGCATGCCACACCGTAGAGCGACGTATCCTCATCCTCTGGCGGACGAGTCGATACAGCTATCAACCCTGGGGCGGTCATGGATGCTAGGTAGTCCAACCCCAAACAATATAACGGTCTCAACTAATAATACTATCTGCATGTCTCACATGCTGAGGCTAATGGTGGTAAAATATTCTATATATCACATGCTGAACTAGTAATAGTAGTATGTACGTATTCAATACATGCTGAGGCTGGTAAATATATATATGTATAAATGTACTCTTCTGCCAGACTACACTGGGTCTGATGCTGAACATGATATAGTCCTTCTGCTGAAACTATGCTGTATACTGAGTTTCTATAGTAACATGATTTACTAGTTCTAATATGCTTTCTAGCTTCACTTTAACTTATCGTTCTATTTCTGAGATGTCTTACAGATATTACATTGCTTTACTGGGTTTCAACTGAATACAATGATATCCTAACATTCTGTGTCACATCACATACTGAGCATACTGCGCAGATTCTAACACTTGTATTAGGATCTATATCGGGCTAGCAAGTTTTGCGCAAATTATAACTCGATACTTCTAATACCGTACCAACATTCATAATAAGCATAACACATGACTTCTGAACATTCTACTGGCCTTTAAATTACTGTACTGTACCAAGATTACTAACTTGCCGAGGAAACTAGCTTTACATACCTTATCCTTGAATTATTCGTCTGTCGAACGAGACTCGGCCGGTACTTCAGCTATTTTCTCCCAACTGCATTCATAAATATGTCAATTAATATTAAATACAGCTTTACTTTAAAAGGCAATGTCACTTTCGATATAGTTTATAGCCAAAACTTAGGCTTATCGAAAGACGGTCGAAAACTCGCTATTTTTCAGCGGTCCAGAAGGGAGAAATATTCACTTCACAGCTAGGAACACATAGACACTAATTTAGAGCAATTCCACTTACCTTAGCTCGGTGACTCGACGATTCGTCGGCCGTATTTCACGAAACTGAATCCGTAGGAATGCTTTTTGCTGCTAAATACCTCAGTATCTGAAGTTAATTTGAGTTTGGACAACGTTTAGCAACGTAATCGGTCGAAAATTATAATCCCCCCTTCGTTCTTACCTTCTCTCTGCTGCTTACTCTCTATTTTTTGGAAATTAATAAGTGTTTAAATGATTTAAACCCGAATTGGGCTTTATATACTTGGGCCTGGACAAGGCCAACGTGTTACGGAGCCAACGCGGAGGCCTCTCCTCTGTGACACGCTGCCATCACGGAGGGGCTCTGCCTCGGCTCCTTCCGCGATGGTTCGACAGGTTTCTCGTCCGATCTTTTCCCGGGCCTTTCTCCAGCACATATGGCCTTCAAATATGCTTAACCAACGTGCGAATAGGTCATCTAGGCGCCGGAAATTCTACGGGGTATAACATGATCCCTCGATCCCGAAGCTATGCTCTTCTGATAACCCTTGGGTCTGGATGGAACACTAGTTGATGCTGGTGCTGGAGCTAGTGATCTCTACTAAAACTGAGGGCGGTGACCACCGCCAGATTTCTGATGAGTAAACCCATGGCTATCTGTCCGAGCCTCTTTTCCTCCCTCTCCCTCACATGAGCCGCCTCTATTTGCTGGGTGTACAACACTATACAAGGAAAGTCCATATCCTGATAAAGCATGGTAGTCCTCAATCTTTGTCCAAATAACTCGCCACACCATGAACGAATCGGTTCACCCACGCCCTCTGATTAACCACTAACTCTGGGGCATATTTTTATAAGCGAGTGAACTCGAGAGCATACTCATGTACCATCGTTCTCCCATGTTTCAAATTCACAAATTCTACTACCTTTAACTCTCTCATCTCCCGAGGGAAGAACTGATCTAGGAACGCCGTGTGGAACTTCTCCCAAGAAACTAGGCCTTCTTCGGTGGCCCTAGTGTCCCTCCATTTCCTGAACCAGATATGTGTGATCCCTTTCAGTTGATACAAGGACAACTCTACATATTCAACCCCATTCACCCCCATAACCGGGTGATCTTCGCAATCTCGTCAATAAACTCATGAGGGTCCTCATCCACTTTGGACCCAAGGAACTCCGGAGGGTTCATCCTCAAGAAATCCCTAATCTGAGTCACTGTCGCATTGCTATTCTGTGGGATGTGTGCTACGCCCTACTGGTTGACCTGAGCGGTCAAGGCATGTGCCAACATCTGGATAGTCGCCCGAAACTCCGCATGGGCAACAGGCTCTAGTTCCTGGGACTCTCTAAACAAGTGAGGCTTGTTGATGCCCATGACCGTTACCATCTTCGTGTCCTTCATGTTTCCATTTCTTCTTTCATTCATTCTTCTAGGAGCCATGATTCTACAATCGCGAATAGCACGAATTAGAAGGTTAGAAAGACTTTTTCATCGCACGATATGGATCATGAAAGAAGGGAACATTTCCTAAACATCTCATAGCCTCTTTGTCATAAGTGTGGCGTGCTTCACACCTATGAAAAAGACTCTACTTAACATGGCTTTCAGACACCCTAGGACACTTCAACCTATGGCTCTAATACCAAGTTTGTCACGACCCGAACGTACACCCGGATTGTTACACGGAACAAGAAATCCCGAGAGACCCCAAGTCGACCCATGGCATAAGCATATCTAACTTCATTCACATTAAGCGGAAGACTAAACATAAGGCATAATAAAAACAAAAATGTATCATCGCATATCATAACATTCGAAAGTACTAGACATATACATAAGTTGAGTACTACATTGTTACACCCCGTAAGTTTTTAATGTTTAGTCGGCCTATTCGCATGTTGGTTGAGAGTTTTAGAATGCCATACGTACGAGGAAAGGGCCCGAGGAAAGGCCGAACGAGTGTCAAGTTGGGATTTCGCGAGAGGAGGCCGAACCAAGCTGCCCAAAGGGGCAAAGTGGCACGGAACAGAATCAGTGCGTTGAGCAACGTGCCATGTTGCCTTGTATGGTTCCTCAAGTATATAAGGGTCTCACACTTAGAAGTTAAGATATATATCAAAAACCACGACCAGTAGAGGATAGGGACAAAGGAAAACATATAATTTTCATCCAATTACGCTACTAAACGCCGTCCAAATCCAAATTAACTTCGCGTATCAAAGTATAAGGCTGCAGGGAGCATTTCTACGGAGTTAGTTTCATGAAATTCACCACCGAATCATCGTCCCGCTGAGCCAAAGTTGTTGGAATTTCTCCAAACTAGTGTCAATACGATCCCAAGCTTAAAGTAAGCATTTCTCCCTTCTAGATTCCCGAGAAATTACGAGTTTTTGATCGTCCTTCCATAAGTTGAAGTATAATCAGTATATATATATATATATAAGTTATTATTTTCTTCAAGTATAGAAGTTATCCCTATTCTTCCATTTATATGATTACAGTTGGGAAGAATAGCTGAATACCAACGGAACCTCAGCAGTTAATCGGTAAATAGCGAATCAGGTATGTTACGGCATTCTCTTTCGGCAAGTTAGTTTCTTCAGCATAGTAATTCAGTATGAATCTCAATCAAGCATGTCAGGAGTATGTTATCATGTGTAGTTGTTGTTATTAGTTGAGACATGTAATTGTATTATTTTGGGCTGGATTACATGTATAGCTTCCGTGACCGCCCTAGGGTTAATAGCTGTCTCCACTCATCCGCCAGGGGCAAGGATACGTCGCTCTACGGAGCGGCATGTCATCCGCAAGGGACGAAGATGGGGAGCCAGATCCTCATATTTGCCATGGTTGGCCTATACACACCCCCGCCGAGCGCTTATGTCACACCCCGCCTTGGGGGGGGTATGACTGGCACCTGGTGCCCTAGTAGGACCTAGACTGCTAACTGGTGAGCCTAAGCACATCTGGTGCCTGGCTAGCTCTAACTCAGATTTCTGGAAACAACGGGCTATATAACGGCTGTAAACACAGCCTCCGGCCGACTAGGCCTATAGCCACCTGTACCTGTGCTGACAGCTAACTAGAAACATATCAATATAGGGTAACCTATGCGGGCCGAAAAGGCCACCATGCTTTCTAGTTATCTGTAACTCAACAATGAAATACTGGAAAGCTACGTGACCGGCAAGGTCACCACTACTGTCAAACTATGGCCCCACACGGCCAACATAAAAGAGATAAAAGTACTAAAAGCTATACAACTGGACGGCCTCACACGACCGGCTCAACTGACAACAGGGAAATATATACAGACTGCAAGCCTCTAGGAATAGCAATAGAAATAATCGGGACAGGGCCCCGACCTACCCGTACTGTACAACAAAAAAAAATGAAATACACCTCTGGGATTCAGTCACCGGATGACGGGAGCTGAATACTCAATCGCTGACCGGAATCACGACGGATCGCTTGCTCGTCTATGAGTACCTTCAGGCAAGTAATGCAGCGCCCCACCGGGCGTCAGTACCGCTGGTATTGAGTATGTAAAGCAATAACTAAAAGAAATATCTAAAAACAACCATACAACTGATGAAACTGAAGTAGAAAGGAATAGATTAACTGTCTGATAATGTAAATCATACCTTCTCTTAATTATACTGGAAGGAGTAGGAGTCATACCTGGAGATGTATCATTCTACTGCCGATCTACTCGTGTCTAATGTAACATGGCATAACATAACATAACATAATATAGCACACACAAACCTTACTCGGCCCCCATAAGCCGGGAGGTACAACCAGCACAGAATCTATACCCCTACCCCGGTCATCCCATCTCCTATAATCACTATAAGCATCTTGCCGGTCCCCTGGGTATGCACTTGGGCTCGTTGAGCCCCTGACTATAACTGCATCTGAGTCCGGAGGACTCCTGATTCAACACCCGGGCGTATCCGCTCGACAGGGGTGTGTAAGGGTCGATCAAGGCACAATATGGGGAAAATTGGCATCCCATCTTCCTCCCCTGTGGGACGGCATGCCACTCCGTAGAGCAACGTATCCTCGTCCTCTGGCGGACGAGTCGATACAGCTATTAACCCTAGGGCAGTCATGGATGCTAGGTAATCCAACCCCAAAACAATACAACAGTCTCAACTGGTAATACTATCTGCATATCCCATATACTGAAGCTAATATTAGTAAAGTATTTGTACATACTTAACACATGCTGAGACTGACAATAGTATGCATGTATCCATACTGTACTGAGTCTAATACTGGACAAGATATAGTCTTTCTGCTGAAAACCATGTTGTATGCTGAGTTTCTATAGTAACATGATTTGCTATTTCTAATATGTTTTCTAAACTTCATTTTAACCTATTATTCTACTTCTGAGATGTCTTACAGATATTACATTGCTTTACTGGGTTTCAACTGAATACGATAATATCTTGACATTTTGTACTACATCATATACTGAGCATGCTGTGCAGTTTCTAACATTTGTATTAGAATCTATATCGTGCTAACAAGTTTTGTGCTAATTATAACCTGATGCTTCTAATATCATACCAGCATTCGTAATAAACACAACACATGACTTCTGAATATTCTACTGGCTTTTAAATTACTTTACTGTACGAGCTTACTAACTTGCCGAGGAAACTAGCTTTACATACCTTATCCCCGAACTATCCGTTTGTCGGACGAGGCTCGGCTGGTACTTCAACTATTTTCTCCCAACTGCATTTATAAATATGTCAATTAATACCAAAAATAGCTTTGTTTTAATGAACAATGTCACTTCGATGTAATTTATAGCCTAAACTTATGCTTATCGAAAGACGGTCGAAAACTCGCTATTTTTCAGAGGTCCAGAAGGGAGAAATACTCACTTCACAGCTAGAAACACATAGACATTAGTTTGGAGCAATTCTACTTACCTTAGCTCGGTAGCTCGACGATTCATCGGCCGTATTTCACGAAACTAAATCCGTAGGAATGCTCTCTGCTGCTAAATACCTCAGTATCTAGGGTTAATTTGAGTTTGGACAATGTTTAGCAGCATAAACGGATGAAAATTATATTACCCCCTTCGTTCTTTTCTCTTCTCTACTGTTTCCTCTCTGTTTCACTGGAAATTTATAAGTTTATATGATTTAAAACTGAAGTGGGGCTTTATATACTTGGGCCTGGACAAGGCCAACGTGTCACGGAGCCAACGTGGAGGCTTCACCTCCGTGACACGCTGCCATCGCGGAGGGGCTCTTCCTCGGCTCCTTCCGCGATGGTTCGACAGGTTTCTCGTCCGATCTTTTTCCCGGGCCTTTCTCTAGCACGTATGGCCTTCAAATATGCTTAACCAACGTGCGAATAGGTCATCAAGGTGCCGGGAATCCTACAGGGTATAACAGCTTACGCCCAGGGTGTAGATATCAGGACTTCTCCGGACTCAGGCACAATTATAGTCAGGGGCTGAGTGGGCCCAATTGCAGACCCAGGGGATCGACAGGACACTTATAGCTGATAGTTGACTCAGTATGACCTGGATAGGGGGTATATAGATTGAGGTGTACTAACTAGGGCTAATGGGGGCCTAGGTGAGTTGTTTTGTGCTGATTGTACCTTCCGGCTTATGGGGGCCAGGTATGGTTTATGTTGCTTTAGTTACTGATAGTTAGACAGTAGGACGCCTCGTTGTCAGGTATGTCCCCTACCCTCCTTATTACAGTTATGTTTAGTCCTGATATCACTACTTCAGTCATTTTCATTCCGTTTCCTTTACTTCAGTTATGGTCGGCTCTATTTCCTTACTTTTAGTTATTTAAAGTTACTGCTTTATATACTCGATACCTGTGGTACTGACGCCCTCTTTTGGAGGGCTGCATTACTTGCCTGCAGGTGCAGATAGAGGAGGAGCAGGTCCCTCGTAGTTCCAGTCAGCCGTACAGAGCCATCAGCTCCTTTCTTTCGGAGCTTATGTGATAGAGGTTTACTTCTTTTGTCTGTACAATATGGGTAGGTCGGGGCCCTATCCCGACCATCTTATTACTCCTAGAGGCTTGCAAATTGCATTATTTCTCTGTGATTAGATGATATCGGCCGTGTGGTTCCCAAATGTGTTTTAGACTATGTGCGTTGGCCGTGTGGGGCCTTATTTAGCTGTTGATTGATGGCCTTGTCGGTCATAGCTCAATTTAGCATCTGATTTTACTTTCCAGTTATAATTAGATATCATGGTGACCTTGTCGGCCCACATAGGACTCGCTATGTTTGACTGTCTCTGGTTAGCTGTTTATTTTCACAGGTGGCTATAGGCCTTGACGGCCGGGGATTGTATTTACAACCTCTATATAGCCCGTTGTTTTCTCGATTCTAGAGTTAGAGATAGCCTTGCGCCAGAGGTGCTTAGGCTTAGTCAGCTCAGCAGTCCAGGTCCTAGTAGGGCACCAGGTGCCAGTCATGCCTCCCAAGGTGGGGCGTGACATACATATTGTCTAAAAGCCTCTATCATGTAAGATGGGTTGATGGGATAGCATCACCAACTAACCCGGCCAAACTGAAACAAAAGATAACATAAAGTCTAATCATATGACCCTCGAAACATGAGGAGTCACCAACAAGCTAATAGCAACTCCGGGATGGACTAAAGATGAGGATGAGCCTGAGAGCCAAGTCCTATATCATGAAATGATACAATATAGAAAGTATGCGGTCAGTACGTGAAATGTACTGAGTATGCAAGGTAAGTAATATGGATATTTAAAATAAGAGAAACTCATAAACCATAATAAGAATGGGACCTCATGCTCATATCATAAACATCATAACATAACGTAAAACTCAAGGTTTTCAAATCATTCGTAAGCTATTCATTATCATTATCATAAGAGAAACTTTATCAAAACATCACTTGAGCATATATCATAAACATAACAATGCATAAAACATGCGGAACAATGGGAGGACTCGTCATAACTGATACCATCGTCGAGCCTTTCATAATGCCCCAATTATCTCACTCAAGTGGACAAAATCGCCTCTGGCTTGCCCAACGAGGGACGTGCATTATATGATATCACAAAAAAAGGGATCATTATCATTATAATGTGTCATTATAAACCCACAGTGGCATGTGGTTATGAGACACTAGCGTAGTCCATTGAATGTTGGGCTGCTCGATGCTAGACATGGCTCCCAAAAACATGCATATTAGGCTCATATGTAAATCAATAACATCCGTCATTAAGATTCATGTCTAAAATAAAAATTCATCATTCGTTGATCCCCATTAAAATCAAAGGACCCTAGTCGGCCAACATCATAAATTGATAAATCATGAGATTCATTTCATAAACTATAAATCATTCTTCAATATGGGGGTATTTCCCAATACTTTACCATGCTTAGCAATACTCAATTCATTCAAAAACATGCTTATAAATATGAGTGACTTGAAAACATGTTTTTCATCATCAATGGTTCATAAATCATAAGGCCCATGCATACTTGGAGATCATTCTTATAACTTGTAAATCATCAAATCATGTCGGGTATTTGAATAAATTCATATTTCAAATCATAGATCATGTTGGGTTTATAAATATCAACAATTGAAGTTTAGATCATAAATCGATTCATCATAGAGCATGCATAATTAGACTTAATTGAGTAGAAATTGAAATCAATAAATTTATAATCGAAAATAGTTGTAAAATCTGATCAAAATCCACGGAATATGATGTTCACAAATCATAATAACCCATTAGTAAATCATTAGATTTTCACAAAAATTGAATTCAAAACCCCATGAGATTTTTGATAGATTTTCATAAATAAATAGAGAATGGGCATGGGTGTGAATGGAAATACCCATTCGTAACTCTACATACCAGAGTAAGATCAGATTCCAAAGTTCTTCGAATGTGCAAGGGAGAATTGATGGAGAAGAGCTTGAACTAGGCTTGATCTCTCTAAAAATTTTCCTAACTTGCATGCATGGGAATGAGGATAATTAGAAGGTCTTAAACTATCTTATCATGCTCAGAAAAATAAATAAAACGACATAGTATAGGGCCCTAGAGCATAGAAATTACGAAAAGACCCTTACTAAAACCGCAGGGTTTTGCTGACTGCCAGTCCCCACGAGGGACTAGACGACTCGTCCCCAGGTGCCACGACTCGTGGCCATAAACTGCCAAGTACACTCCTATTTCCATCAGGGGATCCCACGAGGGACCCCATGAATCGTGGTGGCTGACCACGACTCTTAGTCTCCACCCGTGATCCCCTGTCCATGATTTCCTTGCCACACCTCTGTCCCAGCCACAGATGAGTCCACGAGTAGTGTGGACTGACCATGACTCGTGGTCATGCCTGTGGTGACCCCTCCAGACCATACTCCTCTTCCCTTGAGCATGAGTCACCACACGACTCGGGGTACCTCCTCACGGGTCACCTAATGACTCGTCTTGAGATCTAGTGTAGAATTTTAGTTTTTCTCCACTCCAATTCTCGAGTCTGATCTTTGGGCTTCCGGGGTATAAGATATAGCTTCTAATTGCAACAATTTGAGTTCCCAACCAATTATTCTTATTTATAAAATATATTTATTTATAAATGATATCTAAGATACATATTATCTCGTGAAAATATATTAATTAATAAACATATATATATATAACTGATATTATATGAAAAAAAATTGATATATATTCTCAAATTAATAATATTTTAATCTAATTAATTATGAAAACTTAAATTCATATTTTTTAACAACATCATGGAATGCATGTTTGACAAAAAAAATAATATTATAAATAATGTCAAATATTTAAATGATTGACAAAAAATAACCTTTTAATTCTAACTAAAAAATGAATAGCATGCAATATAAAATAAAAAGTCAATACTACTAAAATAAATAAATTAGAAAGAAAATATAACACAAGTTCAAATATTTTTTTTTTTAAATTAACATAATACTCTTATGTCAAATTCAATATAACTTAAGATAAGTTCCAACATAACTTAAGTATAATTCAAAAGAAAAAGAACACATAAGTCTATAACATCATTCAATAATGAAATTTCACTTTAATTTAAAAATTAAAATGATAACGTCTTTATATTAAATAAAAGAATAAGAAATAAAAATATGAACAAGAAGTAAAGATTGGATGAGAAAAAAAAAAGATGAAAGATAAATAATGTAAAATGAAAAAAATTAATAAAAAAGGAAAAAATTAAACAATAAAAATAAAAGGGAAGAAAGTAAAAAATTAATCTTATTATTTACACCATGTAAATTACCTATAATTTTCACCTCCCTTTTGAGAATGGGAGAGTGTAATTACCCCTCCCAATTATACTTAATTTTCTGTTAATTAAGTAATTATTTAGACAAATAAATATATCAAACTCTATAATTACACTCAAATTTAATTTTCAGATAACTTTTCAACCTTAATTATTAATACAATTAACTTAATTCCCTAATAATCAAATAAATATTTAGCCAAATAAATATATTAAACTGTATAATTATCCTCAAATTTAATTTTCAAGTAATTTTCCGACCATAAATATTTATACAATTATACTAGCATAGACGTAGAAGTTAGAAAAGAGAGCCTACAAATGTTAGATCAGTTCAAATTGCACTACATGTTAAAAAACTTACATTCATCATATATCCACTAATCTTTCGTCTCAATTTACGTAATTTTTTTTAAAAAACTAAATTTGTTAAATTTAAAATTAAATTAAATTAATAACTTGTTTGGTCAAACTTCTCAAATCAGCGTATTTTGAGAAAAAAAAATTTTCAAAAGTGCTTATAAAAAAAGGTATTTTGGTGAGAAGCAGTTTGTGTTTGGCCAATAAATTTAAAAAACACTTTTGAGCAACAATTAATGTTTGACTAAACTTTTAAAAAGTGTTTCTAAGTGTATTTTTCACAAAAGTGTTTTTCAAATAAGTGTTTTTGGAGAGAAGCTACTTTTTTAGCTTTTGAAAAACAGCTTATACTACTTCCTAAAAACATTTAATTTCTCTCAAAAGTTTGGCCAAACACCTCTTTTTTTTTTGCAATAAGCATTTTTTAGAAAAAATAAACACTTCTAGCCTCCCACAAGCTTGGCCAAACAGGCTATAAATCAACTTCATATTTTAAAGTTAAATTTTATATATTTAAAAACTATACAAAAAATGCTATAAATTACATTTCTTATTTATGTTAATACGATGAAAAAATATTTTAAATATTAATTAAAATTTACATACTTTTAATCTTGAAAAAGCAAATAATTTCTCACATTAAGTTGGACAGAGGAAATACAACTCCATCTAATCCAAGATAATTAATGTTTTAGTCTTAGACATATAAATTAAGAAATTCACTTACTCCTAAAAATTAATAGGAATTTTGAATAAAATATCCTTAAATATAATTTTCTTTCTTTTTAGATTGACATAATTATTGTTAAAAAAAATTAAATATTTTTATAATTTTGTGAAACATTAATTATTTTGAACTAGGTTAAAATAGCAGTTGTTTTAGACCGGAGGGAGAAACCGGTATAGAAGTATGCTAAATGTGCTTACAAGTTCTGAAATAAAATGTGCATCAATTTCCTTTGCACCAAACAAATGAACGAGAGACATGTGTCATGCACATAAGCTTTTATGCCAGGGTTATGGTTAAGTGATCATATAGATTTTTCTTTTTTCTTTTTCTTTGTTTTGCGGGTAGTTGGTAGAATTAATGTCCCGTCATGTGAACTTGGATTGGAGGTGTTTCCTTTACTACAAAAAATAAAGACTCTTGAATGTTTTTTATTTTTTTTAAGTTCACAGGTCTTTAGATTTTCAATAATAAGTGTTTCAGATCACTTACTTCAAAAATGCTATTGACTTTATTTTCCCAAGATGCCGATAAAATATTCAATACTCATTTTATTTCAAAATAAGTTGTATTTTTAGTTTGGGCATACATTTTAATAAATTACTCATTTTTAGAAAGTAAAATATATTTTTATTAATTTATCCTTAATAAATACTTTAAAAAAGATGTAGCTCTTTATTAGTTTATAAATTTCTCTTCATTTAAATAAGGGTAAAATTGGAAAAACATCATTAATGTTTTCTTGATAATATGAAACATCATTTATTTTGAAATAAAATGAAAAAATTAAAATATCACTTATTTTAAAACGGTGAGGTATATACAATCTTGTTTCTAGAAATAACTTCTCCAAGGGAATACATCTCACTAGCGATAAAAGTAAATTCGGTAGACATGTCTTGAATAGACTCGTCATTTTTTGTTAATTTCAAGAGTTAATATTGTATTTAAAGAGTTCATATTGTTTGTTAAGCATGCCTATTTTTAATTGTTTAACTTGGTTAGTTCTTTCATGAGCAATTTACGGAGCATCCCAAATCTTTTAGGCACTAAATAAGGAGAGATTTTGTTATCCTTATTTGGTCCAATTTCACATATAAGAATTTTCTTAGCCTTTGTGTTCCTCTTAACAACCAACTTTTCATGTTTAGAAATGCAATCCTTTCTATTTTTTGGAGTAGAGGATTCATTTTTCATTTTTGGTCATGGGATGATAGATCCATCCAACACTACATTTCATAAGTTCTTATGATCTCCAATCGAGTGATTTTCCATTCTATTTTTCTACCGTACATAGTATTTTTCACTATATAATGATTGTCTGATTGTCTGGTTGTTGATTGTTCTTCTTGGAGTCCAGCACTGAAATAGATAAAAATATAAAATAAAATTACAAAACAGATAATTATTTGTGGGTGTTACCAAAACGGACACCTTATTGCTTGGGCAACGAGATTCTATTAATGTTTTTGTTAAAAAAAGTTATTGAATCTCGTTAGATAGCCAACGAGGTTCCATTAATTTTTTTTCTTTTCGATGATGAAAAACAAATGAAAAAGGAATATTCCTAAGGAACCTCATTGGTCATTAAATTTTTTTTTTTTTACTTTTTACATTAAAAAAATGAAAAGAAAATTTTGTGAAGTCACTTAATTGCCATTGGACAAGATTGTATAAAAAAAAATTATTTTATGACTGACTTAATTGTCATAAACTTTGTAGTTTATGACTTAATTGTTATAAACTTTGCGGTTTATGACTGACTTCACAAATTATTATTTTTTTCATTATTTTAATGCAAAAAGTAAAAAAAATTAATGGAACCTCATTTGACAGCCAAGGAAGTTTCTTAGAAATTCTTTTTTTTTTCATTTGTTTTCAGCATCTAAAAAGTTTTAAAAAAAATTAATGAAACCTCATTGGCTGTCCAACGAGATTCAATAATTTTTTTTTTAAAAAAATAATAGAACTTCATTGCCCAAGCAACGAGGTGTTCATTTTGGTAACACCCACAAACAATTGTCCGTTTTGAAATTTTCTTTTATAATTTTATCTATTTCGATGTCGGTCTCGTTCTTCTTGTGCAGTTGGTGGAACAACCATCTTTAATCCTTTCAAGGTGTTAGTCTTATTAAAAAATGTTCTCTGATAATAACTATTATTTTCAAATCCTACAAAAGAATACAAGAATGAAAAAAGCTTAGTTGTTAACAGTATAATTACTCAACTCAAAAGTCTTAATTCCTAAGGAAGGGGAGGAGGTTAAATAGTTGTTGATTTAATTGTAAAACTTTGAAATTGTAATCAATTTGTAACCGCTAATTTGTAAGAAATGAATTGTTTTAGTTTTCTAATTAATCAAATGGAAGTTGAAGTAGCGTTGTGGTTCCCAAATGAGAGTAATGAAAATAGGTGTCGACTAGGCTCGTTTTGATGTCACAATGATGTGCATATTGATTTCTAAATTCTCAACAAGGGTCTCTCGGCTCACTTGTCGAATTTCACTCTCAAAATTTCTCAAGTCATCAAGTGTGTATAGAAATAAATTAATTTTATTTCAAGTAAGACTCTCCCTATCTCTATCTTGAGTCTATTGAGGGGTTTATAGCTCCCGAGTCCTTCCTGTTAATTCTTAACTAAACTCTAACTTTCTTTTTCAATCAAAGAAAGGGTATATTGACATCTTTAATGTTTACAATGTTGGTAACTGGATGTTGGTAAATAGTTCAATTCTGAACGTTATAGAATATGGTCCGTCTTGAAATTGCCCAATAAAGTGCCCAATAAAGTAGTCATAAATAATCAGACCACTTATTCCACTACTATGACAGTTACAAAACTGTTCTTGATAGTACAGTAATATAAATGACTAATCTGGTCAAGATCCCAAAGCATATTCTTCTCTGATTTTTCCACACCATCTAATAGTGAGGTTGAGTGCTTAGAAGACACATCGGAGTTGAAGAAAGCCAACACCGACATCGACATTGTTTGGTAACAATGGTCGGAGGTACATCAATCCTTTTATTCCGCTGCGATTTTGCTCTCTGTGTGTTTAGACATTCTGTATTTTGTTTAAATCTCTAACATTTGGTATCAGAGCATTTGTTTACCTCTATCTTGTTATTTTTCAGATTTTGCAAGTCGATTCAAAATGCTGTCTCTTGATTTTTAGATCTGTAATTCCTTGACCTTTTGATGCAAACTAGTGTTAGAAAGCACAAGGAAATAGATTTTCTAATACTTTTATGGCTTCATAAATGTTTTGAGTGACTATAATAGTAAATATTTGCTAGGTCTACGAATGGTTAAAATAAATTATCCGATCAGAGGTTGAATATGACTCCTAATTTTGTTTTCACTAAATGAAAATTAAATAAAGGGTTTGAACTTGACATAAAACAACTTTTGTTGCCTGACATGACAAGATAATATTACTTTTATCAAAGAGAGTAAATAAATTCTCATTTTTGATTGGGCTTCATAGTCAATTGCAAAGACACAATTCAATATATGCCGACACCTTTCTATAATCTATTATAAATGATATCACCTTTTGCACATCTTCCTATTTTCTCTATCTTCTAGTCAAAGAAATTGGAGATATTTAAGGCCTCAGTGTTAAACCCCGTAAATTCTTGACATGTAGATGGCCTACTTGCATGTTGGTTAAGAGTTTTAGAATGCCATACATGCTAGAAAAAAGTCTGGAGAAAGACCGGACGAGCGTCGCATCGAACCATCGCAGGAGGAGGCCAGGCAGACCCCCTCCGCGATGGCAGCGTGCCACGGAGGAAGCCCCTCCGCGATGGCCAACATGCCACGGAGGGGGATGTCCAGGCCTAAGTATATAAAGCCCCACTTCATTTTTTTTATTTCATTTGCACTCTTAATTTCCAGAAAACGGCCAAAGAGAAGAGGGAGACGAGGGTTTAATATAAATTTCATCCGATTAAGCCGTCAAACGCAATCCAAACTCGAATTAATCTTGGGTAATGAATATTAAGCTGCAGAGAACATTTCTACGGAGTTAGTTTCATGAAATTCGGCTGGCGAACCGTCGTCCTACCGAGCTAAGGTAAGTGGAATTTCTCCAAATTAGTGTCAATATACTCCTAGCCCTAAAGTGAGTATTTCTCCCTTCTGGACTTCCGAGAAATAGCGAGTTCTCGGCTGTTTTTCGATAAGTCAAAGTTTGGGCTATATATATATTCAAAGTAGTATTTTCTTCCAGAATATCGATGAATTTAGTTCTAATTGCTATGAATATGAATGCAGTTGAAAGAAATAGCTGAAAATTAACGGAGTTACGCTATATACTCAGAAAGTTAATGAACAAGGTATGTAAAGCCAGTTTCTTCGTCAAGCCAGTAGTTTCGGTATAGTGAAATAGTTCAAGTGCCAATAGAATGTTTCAGAAGCCGCATATTATGTTGAGCATAAATTTTAGTATGATATTAGAAACATCATGTCATGTGTAGCGTGAAGCTTACTAGAGCGATATAAATTCTAGTATAAAATTTCAGAAACGGTACAACATGCCCAGTATGTAATTTAGTAAAGTACGTCAGGATATTATCGTGTTTAGCCGAAACTTAGTAAAGCAATATAAGTTTCCCGTAAAGTATTTTAGAAATAGAATAGTGGCTTAATATGAGTTTTAGAAAGCATGTTGGAAATAGTAAGCCACGTTTACCACGAAACTTAGTTATACAGCATGATTCTCAATAGAAATATTATATCTTGTTTCAGTATCAGATTCAACACAGTATGAAAAAAATTATATATATACCATT
Source organism: Datura wrightii (assembly GCA_035772735.1). Taxonomy (NCBI): domain Eukaryota; kingdom Viridiplantae; phylum Streptophyta; class Magnoliopsida; order Solanales; family Solanaceae; genus Datura; species Datura wrightii. The sequence goes on along the minus strand of JASDFA010000016.1, from coordinate 59,717,807 downwards.
ATCAGTTTCAACATGTAATATATATATATACATATTACTATCATTAGTTTCAGCATGTATTATATGCATACACATTATTATCACTAGTTTCAGCGTGTAGTATACGCAGTTAGTATTACTAGTTGAGACTTGACTGTATTGTTTTGGGCTGGATTACCTAGCATTCATGACCACCCTAGGGTTAATAGCTGTATCGACTAGTCCGCCAGAGGGGGAGGATATGTCACTCTACGGAGTGGCATGCCGTCCCCTAGGGGACGAAGATGGGATGCAAGTTTCCCCATATTTTTGCCTTGGTCGGCTTTTATACACCCCCGTCGAGCGGGTACGCCTGGGGTGTTGATTCAGGAGTCCTCTAGACTCAGGTACAGTTATAGTCAGGGGCTCAACGGGCCCAAGTGCATACCCAGGGGACAAACAGGATGTTTATAGTTACTATGGGAGATTGGATGACCGGGGTAGGGGTATAGATTGCGTGTTGGTTGTACCTCCCGACTTATGGGGGCCGGGTAAGGTTTATGTGTGCTATGCTATGTTATGTTATGCTATATTACGCTATGTTATGTTAGTTGTGAGTGGACAGACAGTCGAATGCCACGTTACCAGGTATGACTCTTACTCCTTTCAACATAGTTGAGGACAGTCTTAAACTCATACTTCAGTCAGTTACAGTCTATTTCTTTCTATTTCAGTTCTATTAGTTATATTGCTTGCCTTCAGTTATTTTCTAGTTGTTGCTTTGCATACTCAGTACCTGCGGTACTGACACCCGTTTGGGGCGCTGCATTACTTGCCTGCAGGTACTCATAGACGAGGAGCCGATCCCTCGTGATTTCAGCCAGCACACAGTGTCATCAGCTCTTGTCATTCGGAGCTAGACAGCTAGAGGTTTATCCCTTTTTTTTGTTGTACAGTATGGGTAGGCCGGGGCCCTGCCCGACCATCTTATCAGTATTCTTAGAGGCTTGCAGATTGTACATTCCCTGTGGTTAGCTGTACCGGTCGTGTGAGGCCATGTGTATCTTTTAGTTTGTCTATGATGGCTGTGTGGGGCCTTATTCAGTTGGTAGTGGTGACCTTGCCGGTCATGTAGCCGTTTAGCACTTGTTTTCTTGATTCAGAGATAATTAGACAGCATGGTGGCCTTGTCGGCCCGCATAGGTTCCCTATTAATTCAGTTGTTCTGGGTAGCTGTTGTTTGCTTACAGGTGGCTATAGGCCTAGTCGGCCGGAGGCTGTATTTACAACCGTTATATAGCCCGTCATTTTCTTAAATCCGGAGTTAGAGCTAGCCTGGCACCAGAAGTGCTTAGGCTCAGCTAGCCAGCAGTCCAGGTCCTAGTAGGGCACCAGGTGCCAGTCATGCCTCCCAAGACGGGGCGTGACAAACTTGGTATCAGAGCAGGTCGTATCCCAGGGAGTCTGCAAGCCGTGCTAAGTAGGGTCTTGCCTATGGATGTGTTGTGCACCACATACTATAGGTAGGAGGCTGCAAGGCATGATAGGATGGTTGCTTTTTATTCTTATTCAGTCATGTTGTAGAGCGGTGCAGGGTTGAGTCCCTAGAGCTTACTATATTCTTTGGTTACAGATAAAATATCAGACCAACAACATCCTATCACAGGTCGAAGATTGGACACTGCAGCAGGGGAAGGCACCAGCAGGATGCCTCATCCTCATTTAGAAATAGCCTGATCAGAGGGCAATACAGAGGCGTCGTCCCAACCTTCTCAGTAGTCTCCACCACATCAGGAGCCACTTGGGGCGACGCCACCTCCAGCAGTCCCTATACCGATACCTTCCGACCAGGAAGTTAGGAGTGCGGTAGTCATGTTAGCACAAATAATGGCTGCTCAGCGTCAGCCGATGCCGTCTACAGTTGCAGAGTCGTCAGGAGGGCCCGGTAGTTCGAGGGTCCAGCAATTTTTGGCTCTGAATCCCCCATAGTTTACAGGTACGGACCGGACAGAGGACCCTCAGGATTTTCTAGATCAGATGCAGAGAATTTTCAGGGTTATGCATGCCACGCCTACAGAATCGATTGAGTTGGCAGCATTCTGGTTATGGGACATCGCCGTGTTGTGGTATGAAAGCTTGGAAAGGTCTCGAGGGAGAGATGTTTCCCCTCCGACCTGGTCCAGCTTCTCAAGAGCTTTTCTGGATCACTATTTGCTACGGGAGATTTGATAGGCCCGGGTGGATCAGTTTTTACATTTAGAGCATGGGGCCATGAGTGTTAGGGAATACGCCTTGCGGTTTGATTCTTTGGCCCGGTATGCACCAGCCTTTGTTGATACCATGGCATCCAAAGTACACCGCTTCATCATGGGGTTGAATCCAGAGTATGTTGAGACCTATATTACTGCTACACTGCGAGAGGACATGGATATTGCCCGAGTTCAGGAATTCGCCCAGAATATTGAGGGCATCAAGCAGCGGCAGCGGGAGATCAGGAGGACCAGTCAGGAACAGCGCCACAGGGATAGGCCAGTTGAGTTACACAGGGAGGCTCAGGGAGGACCTAGGCCACGATTGTTAGATAGGCCGCCCGAACCCCCGCCTCCACCACAGCCGCAGAGGGGCAAATTTAGCCGCAGGGGGAAGTCAAAGACCGGCAGAGGCTCGCAAACTGCAGATTCACCACTACAGAGGAGGGCGGAGCAGAGTAGGTATACCCTACCACTTTTCCCTATATGCAGTCGACGCCATTCTGGAGCATGCAGGTATGGCTCCACCGGATGTTATATTTGTGGCCAAGAGGGTCATCTGATGAGAGATTGTCCAGCCAGAGGATAGGAGGACCGGGATAGGCAGGATAGGGCATCCGCAGGGTCACGAGCTTCTGTATCCTCAGCAGGGCGCAGACCCTCAGTTTCAGCAGGCAGAGGCTGGGGAAGATCAGGGGCCTCCAGTGTAGGTGCAGGCCCAAGCCTTACATATGCCTTACCAGGGAGGCAGGATTCGGAAGCATCACCTAATGTTGTGACAGGTATGATGACTATCTGCTCATATCCTACTTATGTATTGATTGATCCAGGATCTACTTTGTCCTACATTACCCCATTTGTGGATCGAAAGTTTAGTGTTGCACCAGAGTTGCTTCAGCAACCCTTTTCAGTATCCACACCCGTCGGTGACTCCATTATAGCCAGAAGGGTCTATCGCGGGTGTATAGTAGAGGTTGCTGATCGTCAGACCACAGTAGATCTGGTAGAAGTAGAAATGATCAATTTCAACGCTATTATGGGTATGGATTAATTGGCCCCATGCTTTGCAAATGTAGAATGCTGGACCAAGACAGTTCGATTCCACTTTCCAGGGGAGGCAGTACGAGAGTGGAAGGGCAGTGCAATTACGCCAAAAGGTAAGTTTATTTCCTATCTTCAGGCGAGAAAGTTGATAGCTAAGGGTTGCGTTTACCACATTGTTAGAGTTTAGGATGTTCGAGTAGAGCCTCCGACTCTCCAGTCTGTTCCAGTGGTGAATGAATTTCCAGATGTATTTTTAGATGAGTTACCCGATATTCCCCCAAAAAGGGAAATAGATTTTGCAATTGATTTATTACCAGGAACTCATCCCATATCAATTCCTCTATATCGTATGGCTTCTACTGAACTCAGAGAATTAAAGGAGCAGCTGAAAGATCTGTTAGATAAGGGCTTTATCAGGCCGAGTACTTCACCTTGGGGTGCGCCAGTTCTATTTGTGAGGAAGAAGGACGGCTCACTCCACATGTGTATAGACTACCGGCAGTTGAATAAGGTTACAGTCAAGAATAAGTATCCGCTCCCAGAATAGATGATTTATTTGATCAGTTACAGGGGGCCAGATATTTCTCCAAGATTGACTTACGGTCCGGATACCATCAGGTTTGAGTTCGTGAAAGGGACATTCCAAAGACTGCCTTCAGGACCAGATACGACCATTTTGAATTCCTAGTCATGTCTTTTGGGCTGACGAATGCCCCAGCAGTATTTATGGACCTGATGAACAGCATCTTCAGACCATACCTGGACCTGTTCGTCATAGTGTTTATTGATGACATTCTGGTGTATTCTCGCACAGAGGCTGACCACCAGGATCATTTGCAGACAGTGCTCCAGATTCTCAGGGACCGTCAGCTGTACGCCAAGTATTCTAAATGTGAATTCTGGCTAAACTCAGTAGCTTTCTTGGGGCACATCGTGTCGGATGCTGGTATACAGGTAGACATGCAGAAAATAGAAGCAGTAAAAACATGGCCCAGACCTACCACTCCGACCGAAATCCACAATTTTTTGGGATTAGCAGGGTACTACAAAAGATTTGTTGAGGGATTCTCCACCATAGCGGCACCTCTGACTAAGCTGACGTAAAAAGCAGTAAAGTTTCAGTGGACAGAGGCATATGAGCAGAGTTTCCAGGAATTGAAAGACAGGTTGACCTCCGCCCCAGTGTTAGCATTGCCAGAAGGTACAGAGAGTTATGCAGTTTATTGTGATGCTTCAGGTATCGGGTTAGGATGTGTGTTGATGCAGCATGGTAAAGTGATTGCTTATGCTTCCAGACAGCTGAGGAAACACAAAAAGAATTATCCTACCCATGACCTGGAACTAGCCGCAGTGATCCACGCCTTAAAGATATGGAGACATTACTTGTATGGAGTTCATGTGGATATTTTCACCGACCATAAGAGCCTGCAGTATATCTTTACCCTGAGAGAGTTGAACTTACGACAGCGTCGCTGGTTGGAATTGTTGAAAGATTATGATGTAAATATTTTATATCACCCAGGCAGAGCCAACGTAGTAGTAGATGCCCTTAGCCGTAAGTCGATAGGGAGTTTGGCGTACTTGTATCCCGAGCAGCGGGAATTAGCCCAAGAAATACACCAGTTAGTCAGTTTAGCCGTTCGTATAGCAGAAATAGAGGACAACAGAGCGGTAATTCAGAATACCGCAGTGTCGTCATTAGTTGTGGAGGTAAAGGAACGGCAGTATGAAGATCCTGACCTGGTTCAGCTTAAAGATAGAGTTCAATAAGGAAAAGTGTCGGATTTTCAGGTAACTGAGGATGAAGTGTTGCGATGTAAAGGCCGCCTTTGTGTTCCAGATATTTCAGGGCTTCGCTAGCAGATTATGAGCGAGGCACATTACGCCCGCTATTCTCTCCACCCAGGCGCGATGAAAATATGCCATGATATTAAAGAAATCTACTGGTGGCCAGGTATGAAAAGGGAAATAGTAGAATTCGTAGCCAGTGTCCTAACTGCCATCAAGTAAAAGCGGAACACCAGAAATAAGGCGGATTAACTCAAGACATAGTTGGGCCTCTTTGAGTGGGAAGCAGTAAATATGGATTTTGTAGCAGGATTACCCCATACCAGACATAGAAATGACTCGATTTGGGTAGTTGTTGATAGATTGACTAAATCAGTCCATTTTCTGCTAGTAAGGACTACTTTCTCTGCTGAAGATTATGCTGAGTTGTATATCAGAGAAATAGTCAGACTGCAAGGTGTTCCAGTATCCATCATCTCTAACAGAGGGGCGCAATTTACAGCTAAATTTTGGCAATCATTTCAGAGAGGCTTGGGAACACATATTAGTCTGAGCACAGCATTCCACCCTCAGACAGATGGACAGACAGAATGCACTATTCAGATGCTCGAGGATATGTTACGAGCGTGTGTATTGGACTTTGGAGGTAGCTGGGATGAGCACCTACCACTTATTGAGTTTGCTTATAACAATAGTTACCACTCAACTATCTAGATGGTGCCCTATGAGGCTTTGTATGGGCGATAATGCAGATCACTGGTTGGCTGGTTTGAAGTAGGAGAGTCAGCCTGATTGGGCCGGATATTATTCATCAGCCAGAAGAAAAGGTAAAGCTTATCAAAGAACGCCTACTGACTGCTCAGAGCCACCAGAAATCGTATGCTGACGTGCGGCGTAGAAACCTGGAATTTAATGTGAATGACTAGATGTTTTTTGAAAGTTTCTCCTATAAAAGGGGTGATGAGATTCGTCAAGAAAGGTAAGATCAGCCCAAGATTTGTTGGGCCTTATCAGATCTGCCGAAGAATAGGCCAAGTGGCATACGAGTTGAATTTGCCTCCAGAATTAGAGTCCGTCCATCTAGTTTTCCACGTGTCCATGCTGAGAAAGTATATAGGAGACCCCACCAGAGTTGTCCCAGTTCAGGATGTCCAGGTTACGGAGGAGCTGACTTATGAAGAGGTTCCAGTAGCCATACTGAACAGGCAGATTCGCAGGTTGAGAACTAAGGATATTGCTTCTGTCAAAGTATTATGGCATAACAAGAACTGAGAGAAAATGACTTGGGAAGTAGAGGAAGATATGAAAGTCAGATATCCTCAGTTATTTCAGACCTAGTCAGCCAGAGGTATGTTGTTATTACTGTTGCTTTATATTCACGTGCAAAAGTGAGATGTTGACTTCAGTTTAATGAAATGAATGTTATAGCATTACGTGAAGTGTTTGTGTTGGACTTTTCTGAGTTTTAGGGTTTTTGAGATAGTCTATATTACAGAGGAAACTCTGCTAAAGTTTTTCTAGAAATAACTCAAGTAAGTTGAAATTCTTGTAACTAGAAGTTTACATTCGAGGACGAATGTTCTTAAGAGGGGGAGGATGTTACACCCCGTAAATTCTTGACATGTAGATGGCCTACTCGCATGTTGGTTGAGAGTTTTAGAATGCCATACATGCTAGAAAAAGGCATGGGGAAAGACCGGACGAGCGTCGCATCGAACCATCGCAGGAGGAGGCCGGGCAGACCCCCTCAGCGATGGCAGCGTGCCACAGAGGAAGCCCCTCCGCGATGGCCAACGTTCCACGGAGGGGGGTGTCCAGGCCCAAGTATATAAAGCCCCACTTCATTTTTTTAATTTCATTTGCACTCTTAATTTCCAGAAAATGACCAGAGAGAAGAGGGAGATGAGGCTTTAATATAAATTTCATCCGATTACGCTGTCAAACGCAGTCCAAACTCGAATTAATCTTGGGTAGTGAAGTATGAAGCTGCAGAGAACATTTTTACAGAGTTAGTTTCGTGAAATTCGGCTGGCGAATCGTCGTCCTACTGAGCGAAGGTAAGTGGAATTGCTCTAAATTAGTGTCAATATACTCCTAGCCCTAAAGTGAGTATTTCTCCCTTCTAGACTTTTGAGAAATAGCGAGTTCTCGGCTGTTTTTCGGTAATTCAAAGTTTGGGCTATATACATATTCAAAATAGTATTTTCTTCCAGAATATCGATAAATTTAGTTATAATTGCTATGAATATGAATGCAGTTGGAAGAAATAGCTGAAAATTAGCCGAGTTACGCCAGATACTTAGAAAGTTAACAAACAAGGTATGTAAAGCCAGTTTCTTCGGCAAGCTAGTAGTTTCGGTATAGTGAAATAGTTCAAGTGCCAGTAGAATGTTTCAGAAGCCGCACATTATGTTTAGTATGAATTTTAGTATGATGTTAGAAACATCATGTTATGCGTAGCATGAAACTTACTAGCACGATATCAATTCTAGTAGGAAGTTTCAGAAACAGTACAATATGTCTAGTATGTAATTTAGTGAGGTATTTCAGGACATTATCGTGTTCAGCCGAAACTTAGTAAAGCAATATAGGTTCCTATAAAGTATTTCAGAAATAGAATAGTGGCTTAGTATGCGTTTTAGAAAGAATGTTGGAAATAGTAAGCCATGTTTACCACGAAACTTAGTTATACAGCATGATTCTCAACAGAAATATTATATCTTGTTTCAATATCAGATTCAGCACAGTATGACAGAAATTATATATATATACCATTATCAGTTTTATCATATAATATATATATATATATACACATATTACTATCATTAGTTTCAGCATGTATTATATACATACACATTATTATCACTAGTTTCAGCATGTATTATATACACACACATTATTATCACTAGTTTCAGCATGTAGTATACGCAGTTAGTATTACTAGTTGAGACTTAACTGTATTGTTTTGGGCTAGATTACCTAGCATTCATGACCGCCCCAGGGTTAATAGCTGTATCGACTCGTCCGCCAGAGGGTGAGGATACGTCGCTCTACGGAGTGGCATGCCGTCCCCTAGGGGACGAAGATGGGATGCCAGTTTCCCCATATTTTTGCCTTGGTCGGCTTTTATACACCCCCGTCGAGCGGGTACGCCCGGGGTGTTGATTCAGGAGTCCTCTAGACTCAGGTACAGTTATAGTCAGGGGCTCAGCGGGCCCAAGTGCATACCCAGGGGACCGGCAGGATGTTTATAGTTACTATGGGAGATGGGATGACCAGGGTAGGGGTATAGATTGCGTGTTGGTTGTACCTCCCGGCTTATGGGGGCCGGGTAAGGTTTATGTGTTCTATGCAATGTTATGTTATGCTATATTATGTTAGTTGTGAGTAGACAGACAGTAGAATGCCACGTTACCAGGTACGACTCCTACTCCTTTCAACATAGTTGAGGACAATCTTACTCATACTTCAGTCAGTTACAGTCTATTTCTTTCTATTTCAGTTCTATCAGTTATATTGCTTGTCTTTAGTTATTTTCCAGTTGTTGCTTTGCATACTCAGTACCAGCAGTACTGACGCCCGTTTAGGGCGCTGCATTACTTGCCTGCAGGTACTCATAGACGAGGAGCCGATCCCTCGTGATTTCAGCCAGCACACAGAGTCAATAGCTCCTGTCATCCGGAGCTAGATAGTTAGAGGTTTATCCCTTTTTTTGTTGTACAGTATAGTTAGGCTGGGGCCTTGTCCCGACCATCTTATCAATATTCTTAGAGGCTTGCAGATTGTACATTCCCTGTGGTTAGCTATACCGGTCGTGTGAGGCCGTGTGTATGTTTTAGTTTGTCTATGATGGTCTTGTGGGGCCTTATTCAGTTGGTAGTGGTGACCTTGCCGATCACGTAGTCGTTTAGCACTTGTTTTCTTGATTCAGAGATAATTAGACAGCATGGTGGCCTTGTCGGCCCGCATAGGTTCCCTATCAGTTCAGTTGTTCTGGGTAGCTGTTGTTTGCTTACAGGTGGCTATAGGCCTAGTCGGCCGGAGACTGTATTTATAGCCGTTATATAGCCCGTCGTTTTCTTGAATTCGTATTTAGAGCCAGCCTTGCACCAAAAGTGCTTAGGCTCAGCTAGCCAGCAGTCCAGGTCCTAGTAGGGCACCAAGTGCCAGTCATGCCTCCCAAGGCGGGGCGTGACACTCAGTTACTATACAAATAAGTTATTTTTCACAGAGAACTTCTTTTGTAAATGTCACAATATTAATTAAAGAGCGTTTAATATTTGAATGCTTTGTATTTATCATGTTTGTTATATGTAAATTATTCACTGTTTCTATTTTATGTATGACACATGCTATTGTTAATGTATTTTTTTATTACATTAAATGTTTAGCAACTTTATTTAATGAATATTTAGCCACAACAATCTTAATTAAATAAAATTATATATTATGTTTAGGATCATATAAGAAAATTATAGACATTAAAAAGGATCAATGACTAAGTGACTTATAATTTTATTTGATTAAAGATTAGCCACAATATCTTTAATTAAATAAAATTTTAAAGTAAAGAATCACATAAAGAAATTTTAGACACTAGAATTGTGATTGATTATGCATGATATAATAACTCAAGAATCTCTATTATTGGGTTGCATAATTAATTAGGATAAAATATTAAATACTTTTCATAATTACCCATAGGAATTATGAATGAGAATTTAATAGTTTTATCATAAAGATAGAATATCATGCTAGTAAATGGATAATTCTATCGTAAAGTGCGAATTTATTTGAACTAAAAATTTAGCCCACAGGAAATTTTTATGTCAAAATTTAATTTTATATTATTTGCCTCAAATTTATAAGCATGTAAATATATATTTTTTTGCAGTTATGCAATCTATAATTTTTTTCGATATTTGTGATGTTTTCGAACTGAATGGTGAGAACTGTAAGATCTGGAAGGAGAGAATTCTCCTTCACTTATGGTGTATGGATATTGATTATGCTATCAGGAAAGATGAACCAACTATTAATGAAATCATCACTCAAGCCGAGATTGCTCTTCATGAACAATGGGAACGCTCTAACCATTTGAGTGTTATGTTCATTAAGACCAAAATTTGTACTGGTATTCGTGGTTCTGTCGAATAGTATAACAATGTCAAGGCATTACTGAAGGCTGTTGATGAACAATTTGAGACTTCAAATAAGGCACTTGCCAACACCTTAATTACAAAATTCTCATCAATGAGACTCACTAGTGTGAGAGGCGTGCGCGAGCACATCATGAAAATGCGAGACTTATCAGCTCAACTAAAGACTCTTGAGGTTGAACTATCTGAAACTTTTATTGTGCACTATATTTTGAATACTTTGCCTCCTCAGTACAGACCTTTTAAGATCTCCTATAACATACATAAAGATAAGTGGTCTGTTAATGAACTTATGACCATGTGTGTTCAAGAGGAGGGTCGACTACTGATGGAAACAGGAGAACGTGCATTCATGACTACTCAAGGAAAGAAGAACTATCAAGCCAATAAGAAGTGGAAAGGAAGGCACCACTTGAAACTGACATCAAGAAAGAATTCAAGTGTTGCTTTTGTAAAAAGAAGGGACACATAAAGAAGGATTTGTCAAATTTCAACAATGGCTTGAAAAGAAAGGTACTTCAATCTCTCTTGTTTGTTATGAAGCTAGTATGATTGATATTAATCATAATACATGGTTGATTGATTCTGCTTCTACAATTCATATTACGAATTCCTTGCATGGATTAAGAAACCTGCGGAAGCCAGTGGGAGTTGAGCGAAGCATTTATTCAGGAAATAAGATGCAGTTGCATGTTGAGGATTTTGGGACATGCATTTTAGTTCTTAGTAGTGGTTTCATTTTGAAATTAGAAAAGATCTTTTATGTTCCTAATTTTTCTAGGAATTTAATTTCAGTTTCAAGACTTGTACCTTTGGGTTATTCCTTCTTTTTAGAAAGTCATTTCAATCTATCTTATAAATCTAAACTTGTTGGAATTGGTACATTGTCTGATGGTATTTTCTCTCTTAGCTTGCAAAATGATTCCACTCATAGTGTTATGCATGTCCAAGATGGTACTAAACGATGTGTTATGAATGAAGATTCCTCCATGTTGTGGCATCGGAGATTGAGCCATATCTCCATAGATAGAATTAAGAGATTGGTAAATAATGGAGTACTTAGTACTTTAGATTTTACTGATTTGGGGACTTGCGTGGACTGCATTAAAGGCAAGCAGACCAACAAGTCAAAGAAAGGTGCCAAGAGGAGTTCGACCATATTAGCAATCATACATTCAGATATATGTTGTCCAGACATGGATGCATATGGTCAGAAATACTTTATCACTTTTATAGATGATTACTCACGCTACATGTATCTCTACATGCTTCATAATAAAAGTGAAGCATTAGAAGCCTTTCAAGTTTTTAAGGCAGAAGTAGAGAAACAATGTGGAAAGCAAATTAAAATTGTGAGAACTGATCGAGGTGGTGAGTATTATAGTAGATACACTGAGGATGGACAAGCACAAGGTCCCTTTGTGAAGTTTCTTCAAGAAAATGGGATCATTATCCAATACACCATGCCCGGTTCTCCAAACCAAAATGGTGTAGCAGAATGAAGAAATCGAACTCTATTAGACATAGTGCATAGTATGTTAAGTAGCTCTAAGCTACCTAAGTCCTTGTGGATTGAATCTCTTAAGACGACAGTTTATATATTAAATCAAGTTCCAACCAAGGCTATCCCAAAGACACCTTTTAAGTTGTTCAAAGGTTGAAATCGAATTTTGCACGTATACACGTATGGGGATGCCCGTCTGAAGTTAGAATCTACAACACACAAGAAAAAAAACTGGATCTTAGGACCATTAGTGGATATTTCATTGGATATGCTGAAAGGTCTAAAAGATACAGATTCTATTGTCCATCTAATAACACTAAAATTATGGAATCAAGAAATGCAAAGTTTCTTGAGAATGATTTAACTAGTGGGATTGATCAATTTTAAAATATAGTTTTTGTAAGAGATCTACCTTCCATTTCAAATGAAAGATTGATCATCGTACATAACACCCCTCAATTCCAACTGGGTGTTGAGCAACCAATCAATGTGAATCCACAAACCGCTGAAAATGTTCCAGTAGATCAAGTTGTTCAAGAAATTCCAAAAATTATTGAACAACTAGTTGAGCAACATGATACTCAAGAAATATTGACACAATATTAAGGAGATCTACTAGAGAAAGAAAATTAACAATTCCTAGTGATTTTGTTATGTATCTGCAAGAATCTGATATTGGAGTCAAAAATGATCCTGAGTCTTTTTCACAAGCCATGAATTGTAAAGAGTCAGAATTATGGTACAATGCAATGAAAGAAGAGATGAATTCCATGAAAAGTAATGAAGTATGGAATCTTGTCGAGTTGTCTAATGGTATTGGATGTAAATGGGTCTTTAAAACCAAAAGCGGCTCATTGGGCAACATAGAAAGGTATAAGGCAAGACTTGTTGCTAAAGAACTCATCAAAGGGAAGGAATAAAATACACAGAGACTTTTTCTCCTGTGTCTAAAAAGGATTCCTTGCGCATTATATTGGCATTAGTAGCACATTTTGACTTAGAATATCAACAGATTGATGTGAAAACTGCATTTCTCAATGGTGATCTAGAGGAAGAAGTTTATATGAAACAACCTGAAGGATTCTTCTCTAGTAATGGTGAGCAATTGGTATGCAAGCTAAATAAATCCATATATGGACTGAAACAAGCCTCTCGTCAATGGTATTTAAAATTTCATAATGTTATCTCTTCATTTGGCTTTGTTGAGAACATTATGAATTATTGTATATACCAGAAGGTTAGCGGGAGTGAAATTTATTTCTTAGTTCTATATGTGGATGATATCTTACTTGCATCCAATGATAAAGGAATATTGCATGAAGTGAAATAATTTCTCTCTAAAAGTTTTGATATGAAAGGCATGGGTGATGCGTCTAATGTCATTGGCATTAAGATTCATCAAGATAGACATCAAGGTAAGTTAGGTCTATCTCAAGAAGCCTATATCAATAAAATTCTAGAGAGGTTTCGGATGAAATATTGTTCACCAAGTGTAGCTCCTAGTGTGAAGGGTGATAGATTCAATTTGAATCAGTGCCCGAAGAACGATCTTGAGAGGGAACAAATGAAGGATATTCTATACGCTTCTGCTTTTGGAAGCTCGATGTATGCTCAGGTTTGTACAAGACCTGACATAGCATTTGTTGTTGGAATGTTAGGAAGATATTAGAGTAATCTAGGTCTTGACCACTGGAGAGTTGCAAAGAAAGTCTTAAGATATCTTCAAGGAACAAAATACTACATGCTTGTGTACAAACAATCAGATGACTTTGAAGTCATTGGCTACTCTGATTCAGACTTTGCTGGCAGTGTTGGTTCACGAAAATCAACATTAGGATATATTGTTATGTTAGCCGGTGGAGCTATATCTTGGAGAAGTTCCAAACAGACTCTGATTACTACTTCCACTATGGAGGCTGAGTTCGTTTTTTGTTTTGAGGCTATCTGACATGGTGTATGGTTGAAGTGTTTTTTTTATCTAGGCTTAGAATTGTCGACTCTATCTCTAAGCCATTAAAGTTATATTGTGATAATTCAGCTGTTGTCTTTATGGCTAAGAATAACAAAAGTGGAAGTCGAAGAAAGCATATCGACATCAAGTATCTAGCCATAAGAGAACGTGTTAAAGATAATAAAGTGGTTATAGAACACGTTAGCACTGAACTTATGTTGGTTGATCTCTTAACTAAAGGCATGCCATCTCAAAAATTTATGGATCATGTTATCACAATGAGACTTAGTTCCACTATGTAAATTCTTGTTGTAACAACGAATGTTGATGAAACTCTATTATCTATGATATTTCTCATATTATTATTGTGTACACATTTCGCTTTATTTTGAGTAATATCGCTAAAGAATGGACCTAGAATAAACATTGAGTTTATTCATTAAGCAATCATGGGTTAAGTTTAGAGGCATAATACATAGTGATACATAGAAAATATTACTCGCTATTAGAGGAAATATTGCTATGATTCATGTATTATGATTCTCTTTAAATTATGAGTACTATGTCTTTGGGTACTAGATATATGGACCAAGTGGGAGAATGTTGGTAATTAGTTCAATTCTGAACGTTATAGAATATGGCCCATCTTGAAACTGCCCAATAAAGTAGTCATAAATAACTAGACCACTTTGCCCACTACTATGACAGTTACAAAACTGTTCTTGATGGTAGAACAATATAAATAACTTATCTGGTCAAGGTCCCGAAGCACATTCTTCTCTGATTTTTTCAGACCATCTAATAGTGAGGTTGAGTGCTTAGAAGACACACAGGAGTTGAAGAAATTCAACACCGACATCAACACTGTTTGATAATAATGGTCGAAGGTACATTAATCCTTTTGTTCCACTGCGATTTCGCTCTCTATGTGTTAGGACATTCTGTATTTTGTTTAAATGTCTAACATACAACCACTAAAGTAAAAAATAAAAAACATAAATAATTAATAGACATCACTAATGACAATAAAACATTGAGATTTTTCTATCAAACCCAAACACATAACCAATATTTTGGTCACATGTTATGATCTTTACTAAATGACCAACTCCAGTGTGGTTGTTGGGGTTCTAAGTTGAGAAGGCTGGATAGTTAAATCGGTTAGATAAATAAGAAAGGAACAAAGGGTCCAGATATTATAATTAAAGTAGGCTCAAAGGCTGAGATCGTGCCACGTGGATAAGTTAGTTATATATAACCAACTTGCAAGAGAGAAGAGGTGAACTGAAATCCGGTAAAACACTTCTTTCTCACGCTCTTCTTCTTCTCCTCTCTCAAATTCTATTCTCTTTCTCTCTCAAATCTGATCAATCTCTCATCCCCTTCTTCTATTTCCGCAGATCTCGTCAATCATGGAAGCTATCATCATTAAAGTTCTTAGTTAGATTTCCCTGTACTTTTCCTTATCTGTATTTTCTATAAATATTAAGTAGAAAATCCCAAAAATATTGTGTTGATTCGAATTATATTGCGAATTGTAATTGATTTGAATTAAGTTCATAATAATTGGTATCAGAGCCTCTATTATGTGACCTGTGGGTAGAAAATGGCTGAAGGAACTCGTTGGAAGGTGACTGATGACAAGTTGGCTAGACACGAATAAATTCTGGTAGATTTGCTGAATTTTCAATAGGAAAACCAGAGGTGCATTGGTGGGAATCCAAGGCAGTTTAGGGCTACTCGTTGAAAGGTTGGGTACACTGGAGAGAGCTCCTACCGGATGGAACAATAGGGGAGAATTACTGCCTATTCCAGCCCAGGATCATAGGAACAAACCTCAACAAGCTCCAGTGCTACCTCCAAAATGGGAGCTGCATTCTTCGAAGGATTGGAGCCTAAGGTATGGGTTAGGAAATGTGAGAGGTATTTTATTCAGTATAGAATTGCGGATGAGCAGAAGGTTGAAACTGCAGCCTTGTATTTGAATGGGCCAATTGAAGTTTGGTATCACTCCTTAGTTTTGAGTAGAGGAATAATGACTTGGATTGAGTTCAAGGAGGAACTGATCAGTCGATTTGGGGAGATATTAGTGGAAGATGTAGTGGAGGAGTTCACAAGCTAAGTCAAGAGGGAACTATTGATAAATTTCTGGGAAAATTTGAGGATCTTAAGGCTCAAATACTCATTAGAAATCCGGCTCTTAATGAAGCTCATTTCCTATCTAGCTTTATAGGGGCCCTGAAAGAAGAGATTAGGTTTGCAGTTAAGCTGTTCAAACCAACCAACATTAAGGTAGGCATAGAGAAGGTCAGAATGCAGGAGTTAGCTATTGAAGCTTCTCAGAAAAGAAGTAAAACTACCATCAGACCCAGCAATGGCTCAACATCTAATATGCCTAATAAGGGGCATACTGGTAATACTATGAGGAACAATGATATTAGGATCAGTCCTAAGATGTATGAGTATAGAAAGGCAAACCATTTGTGCTTTAGGTGTGGGGAAAAGTCTGGACCAGGTCATATAAGCAGGGTGAGGCAATTAAATTATTTATTGGGAGAAGTAGAACCTGATCCTGATTTGCATGTGATGGTTGTAGTAGAAGAAGAGGTTGGACAACCTGAAGTAGTGATAGAAGGTATGTTGGAGCAAGAGGTCCAACAAGCTATTTGCTTTAATGCTCTGATTGGTCATAATAGGGGTGAGAACACTATTCTAGTAGGGGGTACTGTGAAGAAGAGGCAATTGACTATACTAATTGATTCTGGTAGTACTCACAGCTCTATTGATGAGCATACTACCCAAGCTGCTGGGTGCCAGTCTAGACACTGCCCTCCAGTAAGAGTGACTATAGTAGATGGCAACTATGTGATGTGCACCTCTCATTGTAGAGGTTTCGTGTGGAAGATGCAAGGAAGGACATATGTAGAAGACCTCTTGATTATTCCCTTAGGAGATTGTGACTTGGTGTTAGGAAATGACTTGATGAAGAAGCATAACCCTACCAAATTTGACAATGGGAGGAAGTGTGTTACCATTGGAAGGAAGCCCAACAAGCTAGTCCTGCCAGCCTTGGTAGAGGAAGGGAGTTTGAGAATGCTCACTAGTGGATCCATGAGTAGGATATTGAAGAAGGGACAAGCCCTTATTGCTCACTTGTTCCATATGAGTACAGAACCAGTGGGTGATGATAAAACCATTGATGCTACCATACAAGAAGTGTTAGATTAGAATGCTGAAGTGTTTGATGAGCCAAATTTCCTACCACCTGTAAGGGCTTTTGATCACTGTATACCTCTCAAACCTAGAGCTACCTAGTCAATTTGAGGCTCTATAGGTATAACTACCACCAGAAGGATGAGTTGGAAAGACAAGTAAAGGAGATGCTTACTAGTGGAGTGATTCAAGCAAGTCAATCACCATTCTCTTCACCTGCTCTACTGGTCAAGAAGAAGGATGGAACATGGAGATTTTGTGTAGATTATAGGGGATTAAATGACATCATTGTCAAGGATAAGTACCCTATACCTATTATGGATGACCTCCTGGATGAATTACATGGTACTGCCATCTTTTCCAAGTTGGATATAAGGGCTGGATATCACCAGATCAGAATGAAGGTAGAAGATATGTTCAAAACTACCTTTTGGACTCATGTAGGACATCATGAATTTAGAGTGATGCCTTTTGGGCTCACCAATGCTCCTAACACATTTCAAGAACTCATGAACCACATTTTCCAACCTTTTTTGAGGAAGTTTGTTTTGGTGTTTTTTGATGACATTCCCATATACAACATGACAGTCAGGGATCATGTCCAGCATCTGAGAATGGTGTTTGAGATACTCAGGGATCATTCACTCTTTTCCAAGAGATCTAAGTGCTCCGTTGGACAACCACAAGTAGAGTACCTAGGTCACATCATCACCAGTGAAGGGGTAGCCACTGATCCTAACAAGGTTCAAACCATGATTGACTGGCCCAGGCCACAAAACCTCAAAGCTCTTAGAGGGTTCCTTGGTCTCACTGGGTACTACAGGAAGTATGTTGCTAATTATGGTGCTATGTGTAGAACTCTCTCTGATCTATTGAAGAAGGATGCTTTCAAATGGAGCTCAGAAGCTCAGCTGGCTTTTGAGAATCTTAAGATGGCTATGAGCACCACACCTGTATTGGCACTTCCTGATTATTCACAAGAATTTATGGTGGAAACAGATTCCAGTCATAGTGGAATTAGTGTTGTGCTTATGTAGAAGGGGAGACCAATTGCCTATTTTAGTAAAGTGTTGGCACCTAAGCACAAGGGTAAGTCTATATATGAAAAAGAGTACATGGCCTTGCTGAGTGCTATTGATAAATGGAGGCACTATCTCCAGTTTAAACATTTTGTGGTAAGGACTGACCACCACATCCTTAAGTACTTGTTAGAACAAAAAGTAACTTCAGCCATACAACAGAAAGGGTTGACTAAGTTGCTTGGGCTTGACTATGAGATACAGTACAAGAAAGGTGTAGAGAATAGGGTAGATGATGCCTTATCCAGGCAACATGAAGGGCTAACTATTAAAGGAAATCCAGTTCCTGGTCAGTTGATGGCTATCATTATTCACATTCCTACTCGGATCAAGGAAATCACAGAAAGTTATGAAGGGGACTCATTGGCCAAGGATATCATTACCTTTCTGTCAGTAGACTCCCATGGTCCTAATCTCTAGCACTATACAACTGAGGTGCTTAAGAAGAAGGGTAAGGTGTATGTGGGGTCTCATGGAGCTTTAAGGCAGCAACTTGTTTCTTCCTTCTATGACGCTCCCCTTGGTGGGCATTCTGGTCAGTTAGGAACCTTAAAAAGGCTCTCTCAACTTTTCTATTGGCCCAAGATGAAGTTAATGGTGAATGAGTATGTGTCAAGCTGTGATGTTTGCCACAGGAATAAGGATGACAACTCAGCTTATCCAGGGCTACTTCAACCTTTGCCTATACCCAACCAAGCATGGAGACAATCAATATGGATTTTGTGGAAGGGTTGCCTAACTCCAAAGCTAAAGATGTCATATTGGTAGTGGTCGACAAGTTCACTAAATATGCTCACTTTATTGCCCTATCTCACCTTTACACTGTAGCTACCACTTTTTGGAAGAATATCCATAGTTTACATGGCACTCCGGATTCCATTGTGTCTGATAGAGACAGGGTGTTTGTCAGTAAATTTTGGCGAGCACTTTTTAAGCTATTGGGCACTCAACTACATTTCAGTTCTTCCTATCACCCTCAAATTGATGGCCAAACTGAGAGAATTAACATGTGCTTGGAGAACTACCTTAGATGCATGGTTTCTAACAGACCTAATCAGTGGAAGTAGTGGCTACCTGCTGCTGAATGGTGGTATAATACTAACTTTCACACTGGACAACAGTGCACTCCTTTTGAAGCCTTGTATGGTTATACACCCCCTCAGATTGGTATAGATCCTCTATTGGAGAATGTAGTGCAGGCTGCTGAAGATGTGGTTATGTATAGACAACAATTCTTACAACTGCTCAAGGATAATTTGCATGCTGCTCAAGCCAGGATGAAATACTTTACTGATAATAGGAGAACTGATAGAGAGTTAGCAGTTTGGGACTCAGTCTACCTCAAATTACAGCTTTACAGGCAAACTTCTTTAGCCCTGCGCAGGAACCTCAAGTTAAGCTCAAAATACTATGGTCCCTATGTCATCACTGCAAGGATTGGACCTGTTTCTTATAGGCTAGCTTTACCACCTGAGTCTAAGGTCCATCCCTGTGTTTCATGTTACCCTACTAAAGAAGAAGGTGGGTAATCGAGTGGTAGTTCAGTCTACTCTGCTTGCTACTGATGCCGATGGCCAATTCCTAGTCCAGCCTGTTGCTATTTTGCAAAGGAAAATGGTGAAGAGAAACAATGTTGCTGCTGTGCAAGTACTTGTGCAAGGGTCTAACCTCCCTCCTGAGAATGTGACATGGGAGGATTACCAGTACATTCGCACCACCTTTCCCTCTTTTAATCCTGATCCTTGAGGACAAGGATCCCTTGAAAGTGTGGGGTATGTTATGATCTTTACTAAATGACCAACTCCAGTGTGGTTGTTGGGGTTCGAAGTTGAGAAGGCTAGATAGTTAAATTAGTTATATAAATAAGAAAGGAACGGAGGGCCCAGATTGATTATAATTAAAGTAGGCTCAAAGGCTGAGATCATTCCATGTGGACAAGTTAGTTATATATAACCAACTTGCAAGACAGAGAACAGGCGGACTGAAATTTGGTAAAAAACTTTTTTCTCATGATCTTCTTCTTCTCCTCTCTCAAATTCTATTCTCTTTCTCTCTGGGATCTGATCAATCTCTCATCCTCTTCTTCGATTTCTGCAGATCTCGTCAATCATGGAAGCTATCATCATTAAAGTTCTTTTAGATTTCCGTGTACTTTTCCTTATCTGTATTTTTTAAATATATTAAGCACCCAAAGACAATCCAAACATGCAAAACATACCATAGGCTTGCCCTTAGTGTAACGTTCCATCAACCAAGCATCGAAATCCCAAAATTATTATGTTGATTCGAATTATATAGAAAATTATGTTTGATTTGAATTAAGTTCATAACATCACACAATCTTAGTTATTTAAGTTTAGATAGACATAGTATATAAAATAAGAAAACAAGTATTAAAGTATTCATGAAAACTTACAAAAAGTAAGGGAGGAGTTGACAAAAAGAGAAGAATCTTTATTAAAAGCTTCAACCACCGCTAAGAATTTGTCTTCAATTGAGAGAGAAAAGAATGTGATCAAGAATGACCTACTAAAACACTAAAGAATCTATTTTATAATCGCAAAAATTATGCATAAACTCTAGACAAAAATACCCTATCAGACCCTTTTACAACCGCAGATCTCATATCATGTTTCCTTATGGCAGATTCACTTTAGCCTTCTTCTGACCTTCAACTGCATATTGAATTTGAAGGCCACATATTTCTTCTACATTTTGAATGCCACAATCCTGATGTTTCTATTAATTATTTGCGGTTGGGATGCGACTGCATATCATGAAAATGTGTTATGCTTCCTGTTCCATATATTGGACTTCATCTTGAGGCTTCAATTGTAAACTTGACTAGGATTTTGTGATCCGTATTTTTGTTGTGTGTTCTACATATTTAATCTATGACCCCATTATATCTTCATCTTTCAACTATCTTCGGTCATTTTTGCTATAACACTTAGATATTATAACATTCCTATAAAAACCTAAAACACATAGGAAATGACATAAAGTATACTTAAATAAAAACAAAAGTTTATGAAATTGATATCAAATGTGTTCTAATTTTAAGGCACATTACCACCCATGACTAAAAATAAGTTTTTGAGTTTGCTTGCTTTTTGTTGTAAACTGAGAAGTCTATCGTTGTGCTAGACTTAACCCTCAGGAGTAGCATAAATTGTATATAGTTTTTGTACTTATGAGCATAGTCCTAGTGCTTGGCTTGTTATATTCATAAAAAGATAAATTTTTTCTTTACTAATTGAAAAATATTTTAATTTATTTACCTTCTCTAGTCTCTACTATGTATGCAAATATCTATGATTTCAGTCTAGTGCGAACTCATCACAGTAACCATCCTTATGCTCTGATGAATTTTAAGGATATATATGAGTTATCTCATTGGTGAAAGCCATTTGTGTGATAACTATGTTGGAACATAGGATTTATTTTACCGTGCAACTCATGTTAACTCTTATCCATTTATCCGGTAGAAATAAACTAATGTATACATATCTTGATATTTATGGATAGAGCCAAAAAAAAGAAAAAAAATGCAAGAGAGATTATCTAGTTTTGGTAGATAGAGTTATTCAGTATTTGTGCTGGTGGAAGATAGCAGATATCCGATAAAATAGTCAAGGTGTATGCAATCTAGGTCTAGCATCACCATTGTAAAAAACAAAAAAGGTGATTTTAAATCAGTTTAGTTAAAAAGAACCATTTTCATATCATGGTCTTTTTGTACTAGTATGTTTCAAGTGATCAATTGTAATGACCCTCATAATTAATTTCTAACTTCTTCTTTTTCCATGTTTGACCCTCCTCGTATCTTTTTTTAGTTATTTATGACTTGCAAAGATGAGTGACATGATTTACAAGGTGATCAAATGTGTTTTGGGAAAGATTTTCAGTTTTGAAAGTTTAATTTTTGAAAAGTTGGCCAAAGTCAACATTTTGGGTTAACGAGATTGGTTTTGAGTTTTGACAGCTTCGTCAGATCTGGAGGGTGATTTATGACTAATTAGTTGGGTGATTAGCGCATATCTCAAGATGCTCAAGAGTAATTTGGTCTACTGAATTGATTTTTAGGTTTTTTTTAAAAAAAATTTAGAGTGCACCACAATCAACATTTGGTTAAGATGACCTCAAGTTGGTGATTTGATGATTTCAATAGGTTCGAAATGCATTTTATGAGTTATTTGCACTATTAATTTTTGTCCGGGATGTTTCATTTGATTTTCAAGGGTTGAATCCAATTTTGAGGTGTTTGTGATGCTTCTGATCCACGCATCCTTCTTCGCGTTCACGAGGCGATGGTCATGTTGATTAAGAATGAAGAATGTTGTTCTTCGTATTCATGAAGAAGGATTTGGGGTCAGATCAGATTTCGTGCATTAGAATTGCGGTACGGTAGTCGCTTTCACGAAGGGGTCGGGTCGAGTTGGGTCTACCTGTCACGTCTGCAATGAAGAAAAGAGACCTGGACAAAATAAATCTTACTTCAAACTTAGACTACTTATTTTGATTTTAAAAGCTAGAGAGCTCGGGTTTGGGAGATTTTTAAGGCAATCTTCTTGTTTTGGCTCGGGGTAAGATTCTAACTTTAATTTTTGTACCTATCCGCTATCCCGTGATTTACTTTATGATTTAATCCACATTTGGGTGTTGAGAATTGGTGTTTTGTTCTAAAGATGGGAAATCGTATTTTAATGATTTGGAGTTAGATTTTTTATGAGAATTTCATATTTGAGACTCTTGTGTTATGGGTACACTGATTTTGAAGAAAAATTCTAGTTTTGACCTTGGAGGCTCTAGATTGACATTTTGACATTATTTTCAAGTCGAAATACAGCAATATGAGTATTGATGGACTCATATACTCACATAGAGTATGATTTTGATATATCTGGAGGATTCGAGGCTGGCTGAAAAGGGAAAGTTATTTTGTGTGGTTTCATGACTCGTTTGGTCGGCTTTCGAGTTAGGCCAAGTTTTACTCTCTTAAACTTTGCTTGAGCGATAATTTTTTGTATAAAGTGTGTTATGGGTTGGGCATACTGGTGCATTCAAATAAATTGGGAAGAATCACTTATCTTTGTGTAATCTAGGTTGGGACCTAACTAATACAAATTATATGACTTATTGCATCACTTCGTTTCACATGTTATATCGTACCTTAATGATTTTATTAACCTAAGGGTACTATGTTGAAAGCAATCTTCTTATTTTAGAAAGATATCGGCCTAAAGACACCGTGTTAAAAATAATTTGCTTCATTGAGAAAGTTCGTGGCCTAAGAGCACTGATTGAAAAAGATACACATATTCTTGCTTGCATTTGAACTTCGTCTATGATTGTAATCATACATTCATATTCATTTATCATGGATTGATTAAAATTTTAATTCTTAAATTTTCTCTTGTTTGAGTTACATTAAAAGTCCTAATATTTAAAATTTTAAAATCAATTACAATTTTGTTAACTTATAGAAATTCTTTTCTCTTTAAACTAACTAATTGTGTATCACAAATTTTTAACTCACGATACAAGAAAAAATTAAAGAGTGTAACTCTTTTTGCATTAATACATTGAATTCCTCCTCCTCCTCATCCTTTAAGAAAAAATGTATAATTGAAAAAACATAAAAATATAATATACTTTATGTTGTTTCAATTAATCGAGTGCTCTTGTTATTCTCTCTCTTTAGTTAAATCTACATTATTTCTTCTGTTTTATTTTATCTGACGGTGTTTGACTAGACACATAGATTAAGAGAAAAAAATTGAGTTGAAATTATCTCATAAAAGGTAAGCCGAGGAGTTTAAAGTTAAGTTATTACAAAATATTTATGAAGCCTCATAGAAAAATATTTTTCACCTTTTTACCCTCTTAAAGTAGAGTTTACACATAAAAAATAGTCATTGAATTATTTTTCTAATATTTAGGATTTTAAAATTAACTAAATTTTATGTATTAAACCCTTCATTATTTGAAATATTAAAATTTTTTAATAATTAGAAATTAAAAGCAACTAAGATTTTACCCCTAAAGAAATAATTACATTGAATAAAATTGTTCTTATAATGCAAAGCAACCTTATGTTTAGGACTTTAGAAAATATTATTAAAAGAGAAACCAGTCCGGTGCACAAAGCGTTCTTCTTTAACATGTCTAAGAAAAGGCCGCATCCCAAGGGGAGTGATATAGACAACCTACCCTAATGCAAGCATTAATGACTATTTTTCCTAATTTTGATGAGTCTTGTTGACACTCAATTTTGACTCTTTACATTTTTGCTTAATTCTTTAAGCTTCTGAAATTTTAAGCAAAATAAAATAAATTTTTAAAAAGTATTGAAAATATTTTAAAACAATTTCAGATAATATTTTGCCATTTTATTTGGCAACACACATACGTGTGTGTGTATATATTATATATGTATATGTATCAAATTTGTGTCAGAATTAGTATTTTATTTAAGTAAGACCGTTAGATTATCAATTTTTGATTAATTATAATTTCAATATTATAATTGTTTTATTTTTACAAATAAATATTTTGCTTTGTTTAAGTCAAGAAGATCAATCGACTAAAAACCAATTTCTTAAGAGTAGTATGAATTTACAATTCAATTAACTTCAGTTTTTCTTTTTGGCAATTAAAACACTTTATTAATTACCAAAGTGGAAACAACATATAGCTAAGAGGGATAATCCTATCCACCCTTATCAAGAATGTAATTACAAAATCAAATGAACAACTCAAAGCCAATCAACTATCAAACTAACTATCAAATTCCATACATTAAAATGAGTTGATGCACTCCTCTAATCTTCTGTTGCCTCTGATTTTGATGCTTAAGTTGAGCTGAATCTGTTGAAGTATAATCTCCTTTGGGATGCTTGTGTTTTAAAAAATACTTCTATTTCTCTCCATTTAGATGGAGTACACCACAACAACCAAGCTAGTCCTCAAGATGACACCCCTAGGATGTCTTCCTTGAGTTTGTTGCTTTACCCATCTCCACTCTAATTTCCAGTTTTGGACAACTTTGTACTAGTGTTGCTATACTAGTATGTCTCTCTACAAAGCTTGAGTGTAAGGACAGTCTAAGAATAGATGTGCAGCTATTTCAAGGGTTGAATCACATAGCACAAAGTTAGGAGAACTGATAAACCCTATTTCAGTAGCATGTCCTTTGTTTTCAATTTCCTTTGAAGTTGTATCCATAGAATAAATGTTTGTTTTGGCTCAGCACAGTTATGACAAATCAGATTCTTCCATTTCATATTTGGTAAGTTCCCTCTGAGTCTAGGCATAGACTTTTGATATAAGAAACTTACCTCCATGTATCAGTTTTATTAAGAAAAGTAGTTACAATTAAAATAAATTGACTTTGTTTTGAATTGAAAATCTAGCCTAAGTTGAGTAAAAATTCACACATTTCCATCCCAATCCATGCTCTAAAAATCAACTAATCCATGAATGGCACTTAGGCAAGCACAAAAATTATGCACTATTCAATCACAACCGTTCAAATCTCATCCAACAACAGACCACAATTGATCATTTATTAAACCCTTTTATATATATATATATATAACCCCCCAATTAACTACAAATGTATGACCATATGATCAAACGACCCCGATTGATTAACCAGACCCAAATCTACTGACCGCACCGTCTCTGACCCCAGAAAGGACCTGTCCTTTACCTTCTCTCCATTTTCCAAAATAAATGGACCAGGAACCCTATGACACCCTCGTCTCTCATCTCTCTCCTCTCTTTCCCTCTTCAGAAATAGTAAGATACGCAGGCCAGACCCACACCCCACTTATTACTTTATCTACAACATACTGCCACAAAAGCGGGCATGCCTTGCCGTTTATGCTCCTCTTTCCTTTCACGCTGCAAAGTGACAGACTCAAAATGGGTAAACCTCGAAGCCATTGTCTTCCCACTTCAACCTCCTCCATGAACTCGTCTAAATGGTCATCTCTCATCATTTTCGAGTCTTAAAGGTAAGATCCTATCCCCATTTTTATGATTTTATCTTAGACCCTTCCCTCTCTTTTTGAAATTTAAACTCAAAAGCTTCCTCAAGAAGCTAAGGTAGCCTTCAATTTTTGGCTATAAACAACCACTATAATGGTTGACGAACAAGCAGAGAGGAAAACAAGAGAGGAGAGAAAAAATCCGAGTTCGCCTTTGTTCTCCTCTAAAGAAGAGAAAAGAATTTCCATCTCCTCCATTTTCTTTTTCTATTTCTAAGAGCCTAAGGTCAGGGAAAGAGGGAGTTTCTTCAGAGAGTTTTCTTTAGAGAAATTTCTCTTCAAGTTTTCTTACAAGTTCTATTAGTTCTATATCTCTTCCCCTTCCTCACTGTTAGGATATAGAGTTTGACCTCAAAAGATCTCATTATAAGTTTCAGGTTTAGTTTTCCCTAATTTTATATATCAAATAGCTTTTCTTTTCTTATTTTCAAGACTAACAGTTCTTGTTTGATAACACAATGTAGTACTTGGGATGACTTCAATCTTATATTTACTTTTCAAATGCTTGAAGTACACAAATTACTTGCCCAACTTTTGTTCCACTCTTGATATCTCTTTGTATACTATTTTATATAGCCTTTTCCCTGTACAAATTTCTAATCCTATTTCTCTCCTTATTTTTTACATGTACACGATTGAGAATATTGTTAGAGTTGTAGACCAACTCTCTGTCTCCCAAATCAATAGAAGTGACTAATAAATTGCATCATATGCCGTGTCTAGCAGCCTTCACTAACTACTAACTTCAAAAGTGTCAAATGCCTTTTCCTCTCTTCAAGTTGTATTCATATGTTATTGTGTGTGTGTGTGTATATATATATATGTCGTTTACCGTTTTAACTAACATCTTATAGATTGAACATTTATATTTATGTTTTTCTCTTGGTGATGTTTGGGTTTGTACAAACCAATTAAATACGTCAATACTTTCCCAAATTTGACTTAGGTGCGAAAAGAATAATACAACTACTAATTGTTTTCAAATAGCCATTACCTTACACAGTTTCAGGTTTTTGAATGGTTTTCCAAATTTGTTGAGCCAAACTTGAGAGTTCAAATATAGGTTGTACCTAAAAGTATTCAAAACAACTCTAAGAAGGATTCTAAAAAACGTAAGTTTTTGGAGTTAAAAATGCATGTTCTCTAGAGTATTAAACTCACTCATTTATGCAAGAATCCAGCTTTAAACAATTTGGCCCAAATGACATTTTAAGACAAAAATGGGCCGAAACCTTTAGCCTAAGCTATTGGCCCAAAGTTATTTTACAAATATTGTAAGATACATATCCTATATATTATCTCTTTGCTATACTAGTACATTACTTTATTTTACTAACTCTTAAATCATCTTTTACCAAGTGAGTGTGTCTATATACACACACACACATAATCACTATGTATCTCATTCTTTTTCAATTAATATACATATACTAATCACTTCATGCTATGCCACGTATACTACTTCATATTTGATATACATTTTATATACATCAATATCCAAATTTTTCATACCGTATACACCATATATTATCTTGCTACATCAGATATACATTCTTTACTCCTCATATATACTAATATACCTCCTTATATACACTAACACACCATTTGTAGGTACTCATTCTATTTTCATGTACTTTGTATATCTCTTATACACATTAATATACCTGTTAACTTTCATGCATTCTTACATACACCATTATACTAGTTTTCTTACATACATTCTTATATATATATATATATGCTCATATATGCCCATATACTACCTTATATACCATAAGCATATTTAGTTTCATTTACATAATATATTACCTATATACCATAACATCATCTCATATATCATACATATATTTCTCCGGTATACCTTATGATATCAATTATATGTTCATATTTGTTTTTACTACGACTTGATTTAACCATTTTCTTTACTTTAGCTTTAACCTCTTGTACTTCTTAGCAGCTAGTAATAGTAGAACAATAAATCTCCTCGTGTAATATTAGACTAAATTCAAGAACTATCTTAGGATAGGCTTCGAATGGTGCTTAATACCTCCCCCGAGTAAATAAATCTTTTCTTAGAATCTCAACAGATTTCACACACCATAACAAAATAGACATTCCAATACAAATAGCTTTCTAAATATACCCTTAGAAATTAGGTGATGTTTCTGAAAATCTACAAACCAGAGGAAACACAGCTACGAAATTGTGAACTATTTTGAATCCGTACGAAATATGGTGTGACAGAATGACAACTCTACTGAGGATCTTAAAATTTAGGTTTAACCTTAGCAGATTAAATTTAAGATTAACATTTAGGATGTTTGTTTATTTTCTACCTGCATTTTCTCCTTATTACCTGTTTAATCTACACTACTTTATTTGAATGATGCAAGTAGGGGTGGACATAAAAATCGAAGAACCGAATCGAATGGAACTAATTCGGTTTTTTGATTTCAATTTTTTTCGCTTTTTCGGTTTAACCGAAATTTTACATATTTGTTTTTTTAAAAATTATAACTTAATTTCAAAAAAATAAAAATATTACACCCAACCCAAATCTCAAAGCCCATTTAGAGAATTATTTATATAATTGATACAATTGCTTAAGTTTTTTTTACAAAGAACAAGTTTTATAATAGTTTTAGCATGTTAAGAAAATTTTTACTATTATTAATATGCTTTGAAAGAAAAATGAAATATATAATATTTATTTAACAAGAAATTAGGGACCATAGATTATTGAAATCTTAGAAGACCCTTAACTTTTTATTGGTTTTGTTATAAGGATATTAAGCATATGAGAAAATTTATTATCAAAAATTCAAATATTATGTATGTACTGCTAAATGTAAATCAATTGATCCCGCTATTTTATTTATTTTAAAAGTAAAATTAAGCTTAGTTGAATTAAACTTTAGAATTCAAACTTAAAATAATTTATTTTAAATTTAAAAAGATAAAACAACTCATTTTTAATTAAAAAAAGTAGCTCATTTTGTAAGTTAAAAAATAGCCCATTAATTAGGCCCATAACCGAAAAAATTGAATTAGAAAAATCGAATCGAACCGAACCGAATTTGAAAAAAACCGAACCGAACTGAATTAGTATGGTTCAGTGTTCGGAACACTACATGAAAAATCAAAAAAATCGAACCGAAAAACCGAATGCCTACCCCTAGACGCAAGTCAAATCCAAACTTGCATTCCTTATTTGTTTGAAAGATACTACATGTTATTGCTTTTCCTATACTGTCATTTGCACTTTCTATCGAGTCTTGATCGTACACAAACACATATTGAACACGCGATGAAGTGTACTGCGCTTCTCCCTACCTTTTTCAAAATCCTTAGTTTCAAAGACTGATACGCTTAGTTTTACTACGTGCCTTCTCACCGTTATTTAGTCTCACTCTCAAAATCTAGAAAAATATTCTTACTCTATCAAAATAGGTCATGTTGTATTCGTAAACTCCTTAGATAGATCAACCCTTGGTTGTAACATCCTAGAAGTCCTTGGGACTAGCCTTCAGACTTAAAATGTGATCATGCAGAAATTTGAGAAAAAAGCCTCAGTACGAGTCACAGTACGACTCGTAAGACAGTGGTAGGAGTCGTACTAGGACTCGGAGCAGAAGGGTTAGGGAAATCAACATTTGTGGCTAGGGGAAACCATGACAGGATGTCACGATTCATACAACCATGGTACATATCATACTGACTAGTCATGGAACAGATCAGAGAAGAGGTCAGGAATTGTGGAAAAAACCATGAGCCAAGGTACGACTCGTGGTAGGCGAGTACGGGTCGTACCATCCAGTCGTGATGTGAGTTTCAAAGAAATGTTCAAAAGGCTTTGAGGAAGCTACGAATCGTACTAAGACCTGTAGTAAGATATCACGGATCGTGGTAGACTTCCGTGGAAAACTTCAGAGAATGGTGTTGAGCAGAGCCCTTAACCACGAACGTCAGTACGGATCGTGTGATCCCGGTATGACTCTTAGGTTGAGTTGTACCACACGACTGACAGAATTTTAAAAACAGTTTCCAGGGGTATTTTTGTAAAACCGTAAGATCCTAACTCCTAAAGTACATTGTATTGGAAATTTTTAGAAGGGGATTTAGGGGATTAGACGACCCTCTCTCCTTATTCTTTCCAACGCATGCAGAAACTCACTGTTAGAAACTCAGAAAGACTCCTTCAGGAAAGAGTTAGGGCTTCTTCTCCTTCTCAGTGTTCGAGGTGCTTTCTCAAGGATTTTGCTCCAGGTATGTGGGCCTTCAACAAGAGTTTTCTTTCCCCATTGTGTCCCAAACTATTTTCAGAAAACTTTCTAACTTCTAGCCCTATAGCAGATTTGAAGTTAGGGTTCTCAGTCATTTAAGAAATTGTTAAAATCTTGACATTTCTTTGAATTTACATGATCATTCCTAGTTGAAATTTATATCTTAGTTTTATTCATATAAATGACTTTCTTAACCCTAATCCTTAGTATGATATTTGAATAAACCTTGCATGATTTAGAACTCAAATATGAATATTGTATTGTTATGATATTTTTACTCGATTTATAAATGTTAGTACAGATGCATGAACGGAAAGTTAATGCTTTATCATGTTTAGTCTCAGAATTTCAGTCAGTACTCAATATACTTAGTATTCTCTAGAAATGTCAGCTGATCAGTTTAACTTTTATCAGTCTTTTGAGAAACTCAGTAAACTCAGTAGTATCAGTTTATCAGCTTATTAGTTGTTCTTTAGACTGTTACGACGCTTTCAGATAAAGCAGCTCTGACAAGTCTTAGAATATAGTTTCTCTCAAGTCCTTAGACTCTCAAAACATTTAAGATAATTAGTTCTGACTTAGTCTTAGGACATCAATTTTGAGCTATCAACACAGTTAGACACATTTAGGATTTCTAGTGAAAGTAGTACTTATCACCGAATGGGTCGGGGTTTAGCACACCTAGGTTCCCAGAACTACGCTGCCACCATAAGTTATTAGGCCGAATGGGCCCAGAAAGTGATCACTTAGTTCAACTACTATACCTTGGCAAGGTACAATGGTCTTTCTTCAATGGGGTGTATACATCGGACTCTATGTTCAACTCACATGGTTATATGTCGGTTATAGTCTCTCCCCCAGTATAGTTCAGTCCAGTCCAGTCATGATTCTCAGTCCAGTCTAGATGTTCAGAATTCAGTCTATGCATGCAATACTACAATTTAGCTTATTATTACTCAGTCTTTGTATATTTTAGTTCCTTCTCTCATACTCATTAAATTCAAAATACTGATTGCATACTTTTATATGCTATATCATTTTATGATTTAGGCTCAGGTACCTAGCCTCAGCACCGCAACTAGTCTCTCGGTGATTTTCCAGCAGCTTCAGTGGTGAGTCCTCATATATCGAAGACCGAAATTCCATTTTCAATTGTATTTATTTGCTTAGTTTCAGACACTAGAGTTAGATGTAAATATGTCCCAGCAATTCATCAGTTTATTTTAGAAGGCTTTCAGACAGTATTTATAGATTTAGTCTGGGTTTTTCAGTGCATGTTCATACTTTGTGTTATAAATCAGTATTTTCTTGTTGCTTTAGTTAGCTTCCGCTTATTATTATTTTCAGTTAATTAGTCTTAGTACAAGTATGCTTTACCTTGGGTTTTATGGGGTCACTTGTGATCTTAAGTACCGTGTCATACTCCAGGGTGTGAACTCTGGTCATGACAAACTTGCTATCAAAATATCAGTTTAGAGTGTCTTAGGATGTCTGAAAGCCGCATCAAGTAGAGTCCTTGTAACACCCCAAAATTTTCTTATATCAAACTCAGACTTAGCATGAAAAACCAAAAAGAACCAGAAAATTTTTGTCTCATAACGACCCAGACAACGAGTTGTTGTCATCTGAAATAGTCCATTGTCTGATTCATGGTCAGCCTTGCCGATTTCCTTTAGGGGACCAACACGGCATAGGACGACTTTTTGAAAGGAGCAACGAGTCGTCCTGTCGTTCGTTGCATCCCAAGTCTAAAAACCTACTAGACCTTTCCCAGAACCAACGAGCCATCCAACGAGTTGTCAGTAGCTCAAAAGACTTATCGTGGGAAGTCATTGGGAGGGTTCCAGTGAGGGTCGACATCTTCCCCAGAAGCAACGAGTGGGATCAACGGCTCATGGTTCCTACCAATGAGTCATTGTTGCCACCCGTCACCAAAGCCAACAACCCTTCAAGGCAGGATAGTAGTGACGTCGAGAAGTTAACCAACGAGTCATTGGGTCGGTAGTTAGTAGAAGTCCCAACTTCAGTTTAAAACCCTGTTAGTGATCACGAGAGGAACCAACGACTCGTTGGTCCATCCAATGAGTCGTGGTTTCCTTCCGTGGTCCATTTCCAGTGAGCATTGAGTTTTTTGCCCAGGACCAATGATTAGTCCCAAAAGGTCATGGTGTCAACCAATGACTCGTTGTGTGACCCGTTGGATCCCGACGACAGTTTTTTCAGACTTTCTTTCAGGGGTAATTTTGTAACTTTCCACCTTTTTAATCCCTAAAATATATCGTTTTAGGCATATTTAGGAGGGAATTAAAGGGGTTGATTGATGTATCCCTCTCATTCTTTCTCTCAACGCTTAGACTCAGTGTGAAGAAGTTCCAGACAGGCACTCAGAGCTAAGCTAGGGCTTTTCAATTTTCCTTCAGATTTCTTCAGACTTCTCTTAAGGATTCTACTCCAGGTATGTGGGAATTCAACAAGGGAATTGCCCTTCCCTTGTGCCCCAAAACCTTTTTGTAATTCCTTATTAGTCTTAGCCCTGAATATCATAAATAGGGATAACTTCAGTCAGATTATGAATATTCTTGTGGATTTTAAATTCTTGCAATGTTTTCAGTATTTATCAAGCATGTTGTTACTCTCTTCATGAAATATTGTTTTAGCCCAAGTTCTATGAAATGCAGCAAATTTGGGTCTTGTATGGTTGACTAGATATAGTTGTTTCTTGACTCTATTGTTTCCCGAATATCGATGTCATTTCCATCATGTGAATTCACATTTAGTTTGCATGCTAATTCAGTCTCAGTCAGAAGTTAGCATTTTTAGTATCTTTCAGTAAGTCAGCTGATCAGTTTGACAATGGTCAGCTCTTGAGGAGTCCGGTTCAGTAATACTCCCTAGTTTCAGTTATCAGTTAGTTCTCTAGATACGATTATGACACTTCCAGATAAGCAGATCTAGCTATTCTTAGAACACCAGTTTCAGTTATCTGGTCCTACAGACCTTTAGGTTACTTTTAGATAAGTATTCCTGACTTAGTCTAGTACCCTAGCTTTGAGCCTACCATCAGACCCAACAATGGCTCAACATCTAATATGCCTAATAAGGGGCATACTGGTAATACTATGAGGAACAATGCTATTAGGATCAGTCCTAAGATGTATGAGTATAGAAAGGCAAACCATTTGTGCTTTAGGTGTGGGGAAAAGTCTGGACCAGGTCATATAAGCAGGGTGAGGCAATTAAATTATTTATTGGGAGAAGTAGAACCTGATCCTGATTTGCATGTGATGGTTGTAGTAGAAGAAGAGGTTGGACAACCTGAAGTAGTGATAGAAGGTATGTTGGAGCAAGAGGTCCAACAAGCTATTTGCTTTAATGCTCTGATTGGTCATAATAGGGGTGAGAACACTATTCTAGTAGGGGGTACTGTGAAGAAGAGGCAATTGACTATACTAATTGATTCTGGTAGTACTCACAGCTCTATTGATGAGCATACTACCCAAGCTGCTGGGTGCCAGTCTAGACACTGCCCTCCAGTAAGAGTGACTATAGTAGATGGCAACTATGTGATGTGCACCTCTCATTGTAGAGGTTTCGTGTGGAAGATGCAAGGAAGGACATATGTAGAAGACCTCTTGATTATTCCCTTAGGAGATTGTGACTTGGTGTTAGGAAATGACTTGATGAAGAAGCATAACCCTACCAAATTTGACAATGGGAGGAAGTGTGTTACCATTGGAAGGAAGCCCAACAAGCTAGTCCTGCCAGCCTTGGTAGAGGAAGGGAGTTTGAGAATGCTCACTAGTGGATCCATGAGTAGGATATTGAAGAAGGGACAAGCCCTTATTGCTCACTTGTTCCATATGAGTACAGAACCAGTGGGTGATGATAAAACCATTGATGCTACCATACAAGAAGTGTTAGATTAGAATGCTGAAGTGTTTGATGAGCCAAATTTCCTACCACCTGTAAGGGCTTTTGATCACTGTATACCTCTCAAACCTAGAGCTACCTAGTCAATTTGAGGCTCTATAGGTATAACTACCACCAGAAGGATGAGTTGGAAAGACAAGTAAAGGAGATGCTTACTAGTGGAGTGATTCAAGCAAGTCAATCACCATTCTCTTCACCTGCTCTACTGGTCAAGAAGAAGGATGGAACATGGAGATTTTGTGTAGATTATAGGGGATTAAATGACATCATTGTCAAGGATAAGTACCCTATACCTATTATGGATGACCTCCTGGATGAATTACATGGTACTGCCATCTTTTCCAAGTTGGATATAAGGGCTGGATATCACCAGATCAGAATGAAGGTAGAAGATATGTTCAAAACTACCTTTTGGACTCATGTAGGACATCATGAATTTAGAGTGATGCCTTTTGGGCTCACCAATGCTCCTAACACATTTCAAGAACTCATGAACCACATTTTCCAACCTTTTTTGAGGAAGTTTGTTT
The DNA here is from genome assembly GCA_035772735.1 of Datura wrightii. Classification (NCBI taxonomy): domain Eukaryota; kingdom Viridiplantae; phylum Streptophyta; class Magnoliopsida; order Solanales; family Solanaceae; genus Datura; species Datura wrightii. The sequence continues at coordinate 59,683,065 of JASDFA010000016.1, read as the reverse complement.
TGGTGTTTTTTGATGACATTCCCATATACAACATGACAGTCAGGGATCATGTCCAGCATCTGAGAATGGTGTTTGAGATACTCAGGGATCATTCACTCTTTTCCAAGAGATCTAAGTGCTCCGTTGGACAACCACAAGTAGAGTACCTAGGTCACATCATCACCAGTGAAGGGGTAGCCACTGATCCTAACAAGGTTCAAACCATGATTGACTGGCCCAGGCCACAAAACCTCAAAGCTCTTAGAGGGTTCCTTGGTCTCACTGGGTACTACAGGAAGTATGTTGCTAATTATGGTGCTATGTGTAGAACTCTCTCTGATCTATTGAAGAAGGATGCTTTCAAATGGAGCTCAGAAGCTCAGCTGGCTTTTGAGAATCTTAAGATGGCTATGAGCACCACACCTGTATTGGCACTTCCTGATTATTCACAAGAATTTATGGTGGAAACAGATTCCAGTCATAGTGGAATTAGTGTTGTGCTTATGTAGAAGGGGAGACCAATTGCCTATTTTAGTAAAGTGTTGGCACCTAAGCACAAGGGTAAGTCTATATATGAAAAAGAGTACATGGCCTTGCTGAGTGCTATTGATAAATGGAGGCACTATCTCCAGTTTAAACATTTTGTGGTAAGGACTGACCACCACATCCTTAAGTACTTGTTAGAACAAAAAGTAACTTCAGCCATACAACAGAAAGGGTTGACTAAGTTGCTTGGGCTTGACTATGAGATACAGTACAAGAAAGGTGTAGAGAATAGGGTAGATGATGCCTTATCCAGGCAACATGAAGGGCTAACTATTAAAGGAAATCCAGTTCCTGGTCAGTTGATGGCTATCATTATTCACATTCCTACTCGGATCAAGGAAATCACAGAAAGTTATGAAGGGGACTCATTGGCCAAGGATATCATTACCTTTCTGTCAGTAGACTCCCATGGTCCTAATCTCTAGCACTATACAACTGAGGTGCTTAAGAAGAAGGGTAAGGTGTATGTGGGGTCTCATGGAGCTTTAAGGCAGCAACTTGTTTCTTCCTTCTATGACGCTCCCCTTGGTGGGCATTCTGGTCAGTTAGGAACCTTAAAAAGGCTCTCTCAACTTTTCTATTGGCCCAAGATGAAGTTAATGGTGAATGAGTATGTGTCAAGCTGTGATGTTTGCCACAGGAATAAGGATGACAACTCAGCTTATCCAGGGCTACTTCAACCTTTGCCTATACCCAACCAAGCATGGAGACAATCAATATGGATTTTGTGGAAGGGTTGCCTAACTCCAAAGCTAAAGATGTCATATTGGTAGTGGTCGACAAGTTCACTAAATATGCTCACTTTATTGCCCTATCTCACCTTTACACTGTAGCTACCACTTTTTGGAAGAATATCCATAGTTTACATGGCACTCCGGATTCCATTGTGTCTGATAGAGACAGGGTGTTTGTCAGTAAATTTTGGCGAGCACTTTTTAAGCTATTGGGCACTCAACTACATTTCAGTTCTTCCTATCACCCTCAAATTGATGGCCAAACTGAGAGAATTAACATGTGCTTGGAGAACTACCTTAGATGCATGGTTTCTAACAGACCTAATCAGTGGAAGTAGTGGCTACCTGCTGCTGAATGGTGGTATAATACTAACTTTCACACTGGACAACAGTGCACTCCTTTTGAAGCCTTGTATGGTTATACACCCCCTCAGATTGGTATAGATCCTCTATTGGAGAATGTAGTGCAGGCTGCTGAAGATGTGGTTATGTATAGACAACAATTCTTACAACTGCTCAAGGATAATTTGCATGCTGCTCAAGCCAGGATGAAATACTTTACTGATAATAGGAGAACTGATAGAGAGTTAGCAGTTTGGGAGTCAGTCTACCTCAAATTACAGCTTTACAGGCAAACTTCTTTAGCCCTGCGCAGGAACCTCAAGTTAAGCTCAAAATACTATGGTCCCTATGTCATCACTGCAAGGATTGGACCTGTTTCTTATAGGCTAGCTTTACCACCTGAGTCTAAGGTCCATCCCTGTGTTTCATGTTACCCTACTAAAGAAGAAGGTGGGTAATCGAGTGGTAGTTCAGTCTACTCTGCTTGCTACTGATGCCGATGGCCAATTCCTAGTCCAGCCTGTTGCTATTTTGCAAAGGAAAATGGTGAAGAGAAACAATGTTGCTGCTGTGCAAGTACTTGTGCAAGGGTCTAACCTCCCTCCTGAGAATGTGACATGGGAGGATTACCAGTACATTCGCACCACCTTTCCCTCTTTTAATCCTGATCCTTGAGGACAAGGATCCCTTGAAAGTGTGGGGTATGTTATGATCTTTACTAAATGACCAACTCCAGTGTGGTTGTTGGGGTTCGAAGTTGAGAAGGCTAGATAGTTAAATTAGTTATATAAATAAGAAAGGAACGGAGGGCCCAGATTGATTATAATTAAAGTAGGCTCAAAGGCTGAGATCATTCCATGTGGACAAGTTAGTTATATATAACCAACTTGCAAGACAGAGAACAGGCGGACTGAAATTTGGTAAAAAACTTTTTTCTCATGATCTTCTTCTTCTCCTCTCTCAAATTCTATTCTCTTTCTCTCTGGGATCTGATCAATCTCTCATCCTCTTCTTCGATTTCTGCAGATCTCGTCAATCATGGAAGCTATCATCATTAAAGTTCTTTTAGATTTCCGTGTACTTTTCCTTATCTGTATTTTTTAAATATATTAAGCACCCAAAGACAATCCAAACATGCAAAACATACCATAGGCTTGCCCTTAGTGTAACGTTCCATCAACCAAGCATCGAAATCCCAAAATTATTATGTTGATTCGAATTATATAGAAAATTATGTTTGATTTGAATTAAGTTCATAACATCACACAATCTTAGTTATTTAAGTTTAGATAGACATAGTATATAAAATAAGAAAACAAGTATTAAAGTATTCATGAAAACTTACAAAAAGTAAGGGAGGAGTTGACAAAAAGAGAAGAATCTTTATTAAAAGCTTCAACCACCGCTAAGAATTTGTCTTCAATTGAGAGAGAAAAGAATGTGATCAAGAATGACCTACTAAAACACTAAAGAATCTATTTTATAATCGCAAAAATTATGCATAAACTCTAGACAAAAATACCCTATCAGACCCTTTTACAACCGCAGATCTCATATCATGTTTCCTTATGGCAGATTCACTTTAGCCTTCTTTTGACCTTCAACTGCATATTGAATTTGAAGGCCACATATTTCTTCTACATTTTGAATGCCACAATCCTGATGTTTCTATTAATTATTTGCGGTTGGGATGCGACTGCATATCATGAAAATGTGTTATGCTTCCTGTTCCATATATTGGACTTCATCTTGAGGCTTCAATTGTAAACTTGACTAGGATTTTGTGATCCGTATTTTTGTTGTGTGTTCTACATATTTAATCTATGACCCCATTATATCTTCATCTTTCAACTATCTTCGGTCATTTTTGCTATAACACTTAGATATTATAACATTCCTATAAAAACCTAAAACACATAGGAAATGACATAAAGTATACTTAAATAAAAACAAAAGTTTATGAAATTGATATCAAATGTGTTCTAATTTTAAGGCACATTACCACCCATGACTAAAAATAAGTTTTTGAGTTTGCTTGCTTTTTGTTGTAAACTGAGAAGTCTATCGTTGTGCTAGACTTAACCCTCAGGAGTAGCATAAATTGTATATAGTTTTTGTACTTATGAGCATAGTCCTAGTGCTTGGCTTGTTATATTCATAAAAAGATAAATTTTTTCTTTACTAATTGAAAAATATTTTAATTTATTTACCTTCTCTAGTCTCTACTATGTATGCAAATATCTATGATTTCAGTCTAGTGCGAACTCATCACAGTAACCATCCTTATGCTCTGATGAATTTTAAGGATATATATGAGTTATCTCATTGGTGAAAGCCATTTGTGTGATAACTATGTTGGAACATAGGATTTATTTTACCGTGCAACTCATGTTAACTCTTATCCATTTATCCGGTAGAAATAAACTAATGTATACATATCTTGATATTTATGGATAGAGCCAAAAAAAAGAAAAAAAGTGCAAGAGAGATTATCTAGTTTTGGTAGATAGAGTTATTCAGTATTTGTGCTGGTGGAAGATAGCAGATATCCGATAAAATAGTCAAGGTGTATGCAATCTAGGTCTAGCATCACCATTGTAAAAAACAAAAAAGGTGATTTTAAATCAGTTTAGTTAAAAAGAACCATTTTCATATCATGGTCTTTTTGTACTAGTATGTTTCAAGTGATCAATTGTAATGACCCTCATAATTAATTTCTAACTTCTTCTTTTTCCATGTTTGACCCTCCTCGTATCTTTTTTTAGTTATTTATGACTTGCAAAGATGAGTGACATGATTTACAAGGTGATCAAATGTGTTTTGGGAAAGATTTTCAGTTTTGAAAGTTTAATTTTTGAAAAGTTGGCCAAAGTCAACATTTTGGGTTAACGAGATTGGTTTTGAGTTTTGACAGCTTCGTCAGATCTGGAGGGTGATTTATGACTAATTAGTTGGGTGATTAGCGCATATCTCAAGATGCTCAAGAGTAATTTGGTCTACTGAATTGATTTTTAGGTTTTTTTTAAAAAAAATTTAGAGTGCACCACAATCAACATTTGGTTAAGATGACCTCAAGTTGGTGATTTGATGATTTCAATAGGTTCGAAATGCATTTTATGAGTTATTTGCACTATTAATTTTTGTCCGGGATGTTTCATTTGATTTTCAAGGGTTGAATCCAATTTTGAGGTGTTTGTGATGCTTCTGATCCACGCATCCTTCTTCGCGTTCACGAGGCGATGGTCATGTTGATTAAGAATGAAGAATGTTGTTCTTCGTATTCATGAAGAAGGATTTGGGGTCAGATCAGATTTCGTGCATTAGAATTGCGGTACGGTAGTCGCTTTCACGAAGGGGTCGGGTCGAGTTGGGTCTACCTGTCACGTCTGCAATGAAGAAAAGAGACCTGGACAAAATAAATCTTACTTCAAACTTAGACTACTTATTTTGATTTTAAAAGCTAGAGAGCTCGGGTTTGGGAGATTTTTAAGGCAATCTTCTTGTTTTGGCTCGGGGTAAGATTCTAACTTTAATTTTTGTACCTATCCGCTATCCCGTGATTTACTTTATGATTTAATCCACATTTGGGTGTTGAGAATTGGTGTTTTGTTCTAAAGATGGGAAATCGTATTTTAATGATTTGGAGTTAGATTTTTTATGAGAATTTCATATTTGAGACTCTTGTGTTATGGGTACACTGATTTTGAAGAAAAATTCTAGTTTTGACCTTGGAGGCTCTAGATTGACATTTTGACATTATTTTCAAGTCGAAATACAGCAATATGAGTATTGATGGACTCATATACTCACATAGAGTATGATTTTGATATATCTGGAGGATTCGAGGCTGGCTGAAAAGGGAAAGTTATTTTGTGTGGTTTCATGACTCGTTTGGTCGGCTTTCGAGTTAGGCCAAGTTTTACTCTCTTAAACTTTGCTTGAGCGATAATTTTTTGTATAAAGTGTGTTATGGGTTGGGCATACTGGTGCATTCAAATAAATTGGGAAGAATCACTTATCTTTGTGTAATCTAGGTTGGGACCTAACTAATACAAATTATATGACTTATTGCATCACTTCGTTTCACATGTTATATCGTACCTTAATGATTTTATTAACCTAAGGGTACTATGTTGAAAGCAATCTTCTTATTTTAGAAAGATATCGGCCTAAAGACACCGTGTTAAAAATAATTTGCTTCATTGAGAAAGTTCGTGGCCTAAGAGCACTGATTGAAAAAGATACACATATTCTTGCTTGCATTTGAACTTCGTCTATGATTGTAATCATACATTCATATTCATTTATCATGGATTGATTAAAATTTTAATTCTTAAATTTTCTCTTGTTTGAGTTACATTAAAAGTCCTAATATTTAAAATTTTAAAATCAATTACAATTTTGTTAACTTATAGAAATTCTTTTCTCTTTAAACTAACTAATTGTGTATCACAAATTTTTAACTCACGATACAAGAAAAAATTAAAGAGTGTAACTCTTTTTGCATTAATACATTGAATTCCTCCTCCTCCTCATCCTTTAAGAAAAAATGTATAATTGAAAAAACATAAAAATATAATATACTTTATGTTGTTTCAATTAATCGAGTGCTCTTGTTATTCTCTCTCTTTAGTTAAATCTACATTATTTCTTCTGTTTTATTTTATCTGACGGTGTTTGACTAGACACATAGATTAAGAGAAAAAAATTGAGTTGAAATTATCTCATAAAAGGTAAGCCGAGGAGTTTAAAGTTAAGTTATTACAAAATATTTATGAAGCCTCATAGAAAAATATTTTTCACCTTTTTACCCTCTTAAAGTAGAGTTTACACATAAAAAATAGTCATTGAATTATTTTTCTAATATTTAGGATTTTAAAATTAACTAAATTTTATGTATTAAACCCTTCATTATTTGAAATATTAAAATTTTTTAATAATTAGAAATTAAAAGCAACTAAGATTTTACCCCTAAAGAAATAATTACATTGAATAAAATTGTTCTTATAATGCAAAGCAACCTTATGTTTAGGACTTTAGAAAATATTATTAAAAGAGAAACCAGTCCGGTGCACAAAGCGTTCTTCTTTAACATGTCTAAGAAAAGGCCGCATCCCAAGGGGAGTGATATAGACAACCTACCCTAATGCAAGCATTAATGACTATTTTTCCTAATTTTGATGAGTCTTGTTGACACTCAATTTTGACTCTTTACATTTTTGCTTAATTCTTTAAGCTTCTGAAATTTTAAGCAAAATAAAATAAATTTTTAAAAAGTATTGAAAATATTTTAAAACAATTTCAGATAATATTTTGCCATTTTATTTGGCAACACACATACGTGTGTGTGTATATATTATATATGTATATGTATCAAATTTGTGTCAGAATTAGTATTTTATTTAAGTAAGACCGTTAGATTATCAATTTTTGATTAATTATAATTTCAATATTATAATTGTTTTATTTTTACAAATAAATATTTTGCTTTGTTTAAGTCAAGAAGATCAATCGACTAAAAATCAATTTCTTAAGAGTAGTATGAATTTACAATTCAATTAACTTCAGTTTTTCTTTTTGGCAATTAAAACACTTTATTAATTACCAAAGTGGAAACAACATATAGCTAAGAGGGATAATCCTATCCACCCTTATCAAGAATGTAATTACAAAATCAAATGAACAACTCAAAGCCAATCAACTATCAAACTAACTATCAAATTCCATACATTAAAATGAGTTGATGCACTCCTCTAATCTTCTGTTGCCTCTGATTTTGATGCTTAAGTTGAGCTGAATCTGTTGAAGTATAATCTCCTTTGGGATGCTTGTGTTTTAAAAAATACTTCTATTTCTCTCCATTTAGATGGAGTACACCACAACAACCAAGCTAGTCCTCAAGATGACACCCCTAGGATGTCTTCCTTGAGTTTGTTGCTTTACCCATCTCCACTCTAATTTCCAGTTTTGGACAACTTTGTACTAGTGTTGCTATACTAGTATGTCTCTCTACAAAGCTTGAGTGTAAGGACAGTCTAAGAATAGATGTGCAGCTATTTCAAGGGTTGAATCACATAGCACAAAGTTAGGAGAACTGATAAACCCTATTTCAGTAGCATGTCCTTTGTTTTCAATTTCCTTTGAAGTTGTATCCATAGAATAAATGTTTGTTTTGGCTCAGCACAGTTATGACAAATCAGATTCTTCCATTTCATATTTGGTAAGTTCCCTCTGAGTCTAGGCATAGACTTTTGATATAAGAAACTTACCTCCATGTATCAGTTTTATTAAGAAAAGTAGTTACAATTAAAATAAATTGACTTTGTTTTGAATTGAAAATCTAGCCTAAGTTGAGTAAAAATTCACACATTTCCATCCCAATCCATGCTCTAAAAATCAACTAATCCATGAATGGCACTTAGGCAAGCACAAAAATTATGCACTATTCAATCACAACCGTTCAAATCTCATCCAACAACAGACCACAATTGATCATTTATTAAACCCTTTTATATATATATATATATAACCCCCCAATTAACTACAAATGTATGACCATATGATCAAACGACCCCGATTGATTAACCAGACCCAAATCTACTGACCGCACCGTCTCTGACCCCAGAAAGGACCTGTCCTTTACCTTCTCTCCATTTTCCAAAATAAATGGACCAGGAACCCTATGACACCCTCGTCTCTCATCTCTCTCCTCTCTTTCCCTCTTCAGAAATAGTAAGATACGCAGGCCAGACCCACACCCCACTTATTACTTTATCTACAACATACTGCCACAAAAGCGGGCATGCCTTGCCGTTTATGCTCCTCTTTCCTTTCACGCTGCAAAGTGACAGACTCAAAATGGGTAAACCTCGAAGCCATTGTCTTCCCACTTCAACCTCCTCCATGAACTCGTCTAAATGGTCATCTCTCATCATTTTCGAGTCTTAAAGGTAAGATCCTATCCCCATTTTTATGATTTTATCTTAGACCCTTCCCTCTCTTTTTGAAATTTAAACTCAAAAGCTTCCTCAAGAAGCTAAGGTAGCCTTCAATTTTTGGCTATAAACAACCACTATAATGGTTGACGAACAAGCAGAGAGGAAAACAAGAGAGGAGAGAAAAAATCCGAGTTCGCCTTTGTTCTCCTCTAAAGAAGAGAAAAGAATTTCCATCTCCTCCATTTTCTTTTTCTATTTCTAAGAGCCTAAGGTCAGGGAAAGAGGGAGTTTCTTCAGAGAGTTTTCTTTAGAGAAATTTCTCTTCAAGTTTTCTTACAAGTTCTATTAGTTCTATATCTCTTCCCCTTCCTCACTGTTAGGATATAGAGTTTGACCTCAAAAGATCTCATTATAAGTTTCAGGTTTAGTTTTCCCTAATTTTATATATCAAATAGCTTTTCTTTTCTTATTTTCAAGACTAACAGTTCTTGTTTGATAACACAATGTAGTACTTGGGATGACTTCAATCTTATATTTACTTTTCAAATGCTTGAAGTACACAAATTACTTGCCCAACTTTTGTTCCACTCTTGATATCTCTTTGTATACTATTTTATATAGCCTTTTCCCTGTACAAATTTCTAATCCTATTTCTCTCCTTATTTTTTACATGTACACGATTGAGAATATTGTTAGAGTTGTAGACCAACTCTCTGTCTCCCAAATCAATAGAAGTGACTAATAAATTGCATCATATGCCGTGTCTAGCAGCCTTCACTAACTACTAACTTCAAAAGTGTCAAATGCCTTTTCCTCTCTTCAAGTTGTATTCATATGTTATTGTGTGTGTGTGTGTATATATATATATATGTCGTTTACCGTTTTAACTAACATCTTATAGATTGAACATTTATATTTATGTTTTTCTCTTGGTGATGTTTGGGTTTGTACAAACCAATTAAATACGTCAATACTTTCCCAAATTTGACTTAGGTGCGAAAAGAATAATACAACTACTAATTGTTTTCAAATAGCCATTACCTTACACAGTTTCAGGTTTTTGAATGGTTTTCCAAATTTGTTGAGCCAAACTTGAGAGTTCAAATATAGGTTGTACCTAAAAGTATTCAAAACAACTCTAAGAAGGATTCTAAAAAACGTAAGTTTTTGGAGTTAAAAATGCATGTTCTCTAGAGTATTAAACTCACTCATTTATGCAAGAATCCAGCTTTAAACAATTTGGCCCAAATGACATTTTAAGACAAAAATGGGCCGAAACCTTTAGCCTAAGCTATTGGCCCAAAGTTATTTTACAAATATTGTAAGATACATATCCTATATATTATCTCTTTGCTATACTAGTACATTACTTTATTTTACTAACTCTTAAATCATCTTTTACCAAGTGAGTGTGTCTATATACACACACACACATAATCACTATGTATCTCATTCTTTTTCAATTAATATACATATACTAATCACTTCATGCTATGCCACGTATACTACTTCATATTTGATATACATTTTATATACATCAATATCCAAATTTTTCATACCGTATACACCATATATTATCTTGCTACATCAGATATACATTCTTTACTCCTCATATATACTAATATACCTCCTTATATACACTAACACACCATTTGTAGGTACTCATTCTATTTTCATGTACTTTGTATATCTCTTATACACATTAATATACCTGTTAACTTTCATGCATTCTTACATACACCATTATACTAGTTTTCTTACATACATTCTTATATATATATATATATGCTCATATATGCCCATATACTACCTTATATACCATAAGCATATTTAGTTTCATTTACATAATATATTACCTATATACCATAACATCATCTCATATATCATACATATATTTCTCCGGTATACCTTATGATATCAATTATATGTTCATATTTGTTTTTACTACGACTTGATTTAACCATTTTCTTTACTTTAGCTTTAACCTCTTGTACTTCTTAGCAGCTAGTAATAGTAGAACAATAAATCTCCTCGTGTAATATTAGACTAAATTCAAGAACTATCTTAGGATAGGCTTCGAATGGTGCTTAATACCTCCCCCGAGTAAATAAATCTTTTCTTAGAATCTCAACAGATTTCACACACCATAACAAAATAGACATTCCAATACAAATAGCTTTCTAAATATACCCTTAGAAATTAGGTGATGTTTCTGAAAATCTACAAACCAGAGGAAACACAGCTACGAAATTGTGAACTATTTTGAATCCGTACGAAATATGGTGTGACAGAATGACAACTCTACTGAGGATCTTAAAATTTAGGTTTAACCTTAGCAGATTAAATTTAAGATTAACATTTAGGATGTTTGTTTATTTTCTACCTGCATTTTCTCCTTATTACCTGTTTAATCTACACTACTTTATTTGAATGATGCAAGTAGGGGTGGACATAAAAATCGAAGAACCGAATCGAATGGAACTAATTCGGTTTTTTGATTTCAATTTTTTTCGCTTTTTCGGTTTAACCGAAATTTTACATATTTGTTTTTTTAAAAATTATAACTTAATTTCAAAAAAATAAAAATATTACACCCAACCCAAATCTCAAAGCCCATTTAGAGAATTATTTATATAATTGATACAATTGCTTAAGTTTTTTTTACAAAGAACAAGTTTTATAATAGTTTTAGCATGTTAAGAAAATTTTTACTATTATTAATATGCTTTGAAAGAAAAATGAAATATATAATATTTATTTAACAAGAAATTAGGGACCATAGATTATTGAAATCTTAGAAGACCCTTAACTTTTTATTGGTTTTGTTATAAGGATATTAAGCATATGAGAAAATTTATTATCAAAAATTCAAATATTATGTATGTACTGCTAAATGTAAATCAATTGATCCCGCTATTTTATTTATTTTAAAAGTAAAATTAAGCTTAGTTGAATTAAACTTTAGAATTCAAACTTAAAATAATTTATTTTAAATTTAAAAAGATAAAACAACTCATTTTTAATTAAAAAAAGTAGCTCATTTTGTAAGTTAAAAAATAGCCCATTAATTAGGCCCATAACCGAAAAAATTGAATTAGAAAAATCGAATCGAACCGAACCGAATTTGAAAAAAACCGAACCGAACTGAATTAGTATGGTTCAGTGTTCGGAACACTACATGAAAAATCAAAAAAATCGAACCGAAAAACCGAATGCCTACCCCTAGACGCAAGTCAAATCCAAACTTGCATTCCTTATTTGTTTGAAAGATACTACATGTTATTGCTTTTCCTATACTGTCATTTGCACTTTCTATCGAGTCTTGATCGTACACAAACACATATTGAACACGCGATGAAGTGTACTGCGCTTCTCCCTACCTTTTTCAAAATCCTTAGTTTCAAAGACTGATACGCTTAGTTTTACTACGTGCCTTCTCACCGTTATTTAGTCTCACTCTCAAAATCTAGAAAAATATTCTTACTCTATCAAAATAGGTCATGTTGTATTCGTAAACTCCTTAGATAGATCAACCCTTGGTTGTAACATCCTAGAAGTCCTTGGGACTAGCCTTCAGACTTAAAATGTGATCATGCAGAAATTTGAGAAAAAAGCCTCAGTACGAGTCACAGTACGACTCGTAAGACAGTGGTAGGAGTCGTACTAGGACTCGGAGCAGAAGGGTTAGGGAAATCAACATTTGTGGCTAGGGGAAACCATGACAGGATGTCACGATTCATACAACCATGGTACAGATCATACTGACTAGTCATGGAACAGATCAGAGAAGAGGTCAGGAATTGTGGAAAAAACCATGAGCCAAGGTACGACTCGTGGTAGGCGAGTACGGGTCGTACCATCCAGTCGTGATGTGAGTTTCAAAGAAATGTTCAAAAGGCTTTGAGGAAGCTACGAATCGTACTAAGACCTGTAGTAAGATATCACGGATCGTGGTAGACTTCCGTGGAAAACTTCAGAGAATGGTGTTGAGCAGAGCCCTTAACCACGAACGTCAGTACGGATCGTGTGATCCCGGTATGACTCTTAGGTTGAGTTGTACCACACGACTGACAGAATTTTAAAAACAGTTTCCAGGGGTATTTTTGTAAAACCGTAAGATCCTAACTCCTAAAGTACATTGTATTGGAAATTTTTAGAAGGGGATTTAGGGGATTAGACGACCCTCTCTCCTTATTCTTTCCAACGCATGCAGAAACTCACTGTTAGAAACTCAGAAAGACTCCTTCAGGAAAGAGTTAGGGCTTCTTCTCCTTCTCAGTGTTCGAGGTGCTTTCTCAAGGATTTTGCTCCAGGTATGTGGGCCTTCAACAAGAGTTTTCTTTCCCCATTGTGTCCCAAACTATTTTCAGAAAACTTTCTAACTTCTAGCCCTATAGCAGATTTGAAGTTAGGGTTCTCAGTCATTTAAGAAATTGTTAAAATCTTGACATTTCTTTGAATTTACATGATCATTCCTAGTTGAAATTTATATCTTAGTTTTATTCATATAAATGACTTTCTTAACCCTAATCCTTAGTATGATATTTGAATAAACCTTGCATGATTTAGAACTCAAATATGAATATTGTATTGTTATGATATTTTTACTCGATTTATAAATGTTAGTACAGATGCATGAACGGAAAGTTAATGCTTTATCATGTTTAGTCTCAGAATTTCAGTCAGTACTCAATATACTTAGTATTCTCTAGAAATGTCAGCTGATCAGTTTAACTTTTATCAGTCTTTTGAGAAACTCAGTAAACTCAGTAGTATCAGTTTATCAGCTTATTAGTTGTTCTTTAGACTGTTACGACGCTTTCAGATAAAGCAGCTCTGACAAGTCTTAGAATATAGTTTCTCTCAAGTCCTTAGACTCTCAAAACATTTAAGATAATTAGTTCTGACTTAGTCTTAGGACATCAATTTTGAGCTATCAACACAGTTAGACACATTTAGGATTTCTAGTGAAAGTAGTACTTATCACCGAATGGGTCGGGGTTTAGCACACCTAGGTTCCCAGAACTACGCTGCCACCATAAGTTATTAGGCCGAATGGGCCCAGAAAGTGATCACTTAGTTCAACTACTATACCTTGGCAAGGTACAATGGTCTTTCTTCAATGGGGTGTATACATCGGACTCTATGTTCAACTCACATGGTTATATGTCGGTTATAGTCTCTCCCCCAGTATAGTTCAGTCCAGTCCAGTCATGATTCTCAGTCCAGTCTAGATGTTCAGAATTCAGTCTATGCATGCAATACTACAATTTAGCTTATTATTACTCAGTCTTTGTATATTTTAGTTCCTTCTCTCATACTCATTAAATTCAAAATACTGATTGCATACTTTTATATGCTATATCATTTTATGATTTAGGCTCAGGTACCTAGCCTCAGCACCGCAACTAGTCTCTCGGTGATTTTCCAGCAGCTTCAGTGGTGAGTCCTCATATATCGAAGACCGAAATTCCATTTTCAATTGTATTTATTTGCTTAGTTTCAGACACTAGAGTTAGATGTAAATATGTCCCAGCAATTCATCAGTTTATTTTAGAAGGCTTTCAGACAGTATTTATAGATTTAGTCTGGGTTTTTCAGTGCATGTTCATACTTTGTGTTATAAATCAGTATTTTCTTGTTGCTTTAGTTAGCTTCCGCTTATTATTATTTTCAGTTAATTAGTCTTAGTACAAGTATGCTTTACCTTGGGTTTTATGGGGTCACTTGTGATCTTAAGTACCGTGTCATACTCCAGGGTGTGAACTCTGGTCATGACAAACTTGCTATCAAAATATCAGTTTAGAGTGTCTTAGGATGTCTGAAAGCCGCATCAAGTAGAGTCCTTGTAACACCCCAAAATTTTCTTATATCAAACTCAGACTTAGCATGAAAAACCAAAAAGAACCAGAAAATTTTTGTCTCATAACGACCCAGACAACGAGTTGTTGTCATCTGAAATAGTCCATTGTCTGATTCATGGTCAGCCTTGCCGATTTCCTTTAGGGGACCAACACGGCATAGGACGACTTTTTGAAAGGAGCAACGAGTCGTCCTGTCGTTCGTTGCATCCCAAGTCTAAAAACCTACTAGACCTTTCCCAGAACCAACGAGCCATCCAACGAGTTGTCAGTAGCTCAAAAGACTTATCGTGGGAAGTCATTGGGAGGGTTCCAGTGAGGGTCGACATCTTCCCCAGAAGCAACGAGTGGGATCAACGGCTCATGGTTCCTACCAATGAGTCATTGTTGCCACCCGTCACCAAAGCCAACAACCCTTCAAGGCAGGATAGTAGTGACGTCGAGAAGTTAACCAACGAGTCATTGGGTCGGTAGTTAGTAGAAGTCCCAACTTCAGTTTAAAACCCTGTTAGTGATCACGAGAGGAACCAACGACTCGTTGGTCCATCCAATGAGTCGTGGTTTCCTTCCGTGGTCCATTTCCAGTGAGCATTGAGTTTTTTGCCCAGGACCAATGATTAGTCCCAAAAGGTCATGGTGTCAACCAATGACTCGTTGTGTGACCCGTTGGATCCCGACGACAGTTTTTTCAGACTTTCTTTCAGGGGTAATTTTGTAACTTTCCACCTTTTTAATCCCTAAAATATATCGTTTTAGGCATATTTAGGAGGGAATTAAAGGGGTTGATTGATGTATCCCTCTCATTCTTTCTCTCAACGCTTAGACTCAGTGTGAAGAAGTTCCAGACAGGCACTCAGAGCTAAGCTAGGGCTTTTCAATTTTCCTTCAGATTTCTTCAGACTTCTCTTAAGGATTCTACTCCAGGTATGTGGGAATTCAACAAGGGAATTGCCCTTCCCTTGTGCCCCAAAACCTTTTTGTAATTCCTTATTAGTCTTAGCCCTGAATATCATAAATAGGGATAACTTCAGTCAGATTATGAATATTCTTGTGGATTTTAAATTCTTGCAATGTTTTCAGTATTTATCAAGCATGTTGTTACTCTCTTCATGAAATATTGTTTTAGCCCAAGTTCTATGAAATGCAGCAAATTTGGGTCTTGTATGGTTGACTAGATATAGTTGTTTCTTGACTCTATTGTTTCCCGAATATCGATGTCATTTCCATCATGTGAATTCACATTTAGTTTGCATGCTAATTCAGTCTCAGTCAGAAGTTAGCATTTTTAGTATCTTTCAGTAAGTCAGCTGATCAGTTTGACAATGGTCAGCTCTTGAGGAGTCCGGTTCAGTAATACTCCCTAGTTTCAGTTATCAGTTAGTTCTCTAGATACGATTATGACACTTCCAGATAAGCAGATCTAGCTATTCTTAGAACACCAGTTTCAGTTATCTGGTCCTACAGACCTTTAGGTTACTTTTAGATAAGTATTCCTGACTTAGTCTAGTACCCTAGCTTTGAGCTATCAGTTAGTAGTCAAGTTAGGACTATCCAGTGGGAGTAGTACTTAGCATCGAGCGTAACAGGGTTCTAGCGCACCCAGGTCCCAAGAACTACATTGCCACCACAGGTTATTGGCCCAAGCGGGCTCTAGACTTATGATCACCCAGCTCAGCCACTATACCCTAGCAAGGTACAATGGGCTTTCTCCGATAGGGTGTATACATCGGACTCTACGTCTAGCTCACGTGGTTATATATCGATTATAGACTCTCCCACTTGTCAGTATAGTTATGTTTAGCTCAGTTCAGTCACTCAGTTTCAGGACATGTTTATGACCGTCAGTCAGGGTCATTATTGACCATGCCACAATTATAGCTCAACTTTTACAATATTCAGTATCAGTTGGTCATTTCATGTTATTTCAGTTCAGTGCTTTTTTTCCATGCTTTATGTATATCTCACTTACTCAGTACATTCAAAGTACTGACACATACTTTCCATGTTGTATCGTATTATGATACAACCACAGATTCTTAGTCTCAGCATCATCAGTAGTTCCCTCTGACGATTTCAGCAACAACATTATTTGGTGAGTCCTCATCTTCGGAGGACGATGTTTGATTCTCAGTTAATTCTTATTTAGTCAGATTTTAGAGTTAGCTGGGGGCTTGTCCCAGCAACTCATCAGTTAGTAGTTGGCTTTCAAACACAAATCTTCATCATTCTTTATAGTTATGTTTACTATTTCCAAAATAGTTTTATTTGGATATTTATTTTTTCCCATCTTCCGCATATGCTTAGTTAGTTACCAGTGTGATGATAGACCATGGGTTCACTTGGAGTCATTTGTGACTCCAAGTACCGTGTCCTGTCTAGGGTGCAAACTCAGGTCATGACAAACTTGGTATCAGAGCCCTAGGTTTAGAGTATCCTAGGATGTCTGAAAGCCGCAATGTAGTCCTTTTCATAGGTGTGAAGTGCGCCACACTTATGATGGGGAGGCTGTAAGACGTTATTAGGAAAACTCCCTTTTGTTTATACTCCTTATTGCTCGTAAGTTGAATCCTAAAAAAGTCCTCCTAACTTGTGCTCTATTCGTTTAAGTGGAAATATGCCTCCAAAAGAGGAAACGAAAGGAGGGCTGAAAATGCCAACTGACCTTCCCTACCAGCTCCAGTAGCCCCTCAGGATGATCAAGTGTCCTTGGTAGAATTCAAGCGACGATCCAGCTATTGGCTCAGACTGTGACCAACCAAGTGAACTAGTAGTTGGTTCCAGTGAATGCAAATAGGTCTGCAGTAGCTTCTAGGGTTCGGGACTTCACCTGAATAAACCCTCCATCTTTTCATGGATCTAAGGTGGGAGAGGATCCATAAAAGTTTGTAGATGAGGTGTGGAAGATCACCCGAATTATGGGTGTTTATTCCATGAAGAGTGTTGATCTGGCTGCCTACCAATTGAAAGGGGTGGCTCAAATTTGGTACAATCAGTGGAAGGAAGGGAGGCCAACAGAAGCAGGATCAGTAGAGTGGGATGAGTTTGCTACGACATTTATAGATAGATTCTTTCCTCTGGAATTGAGGGAGGCCAAGGTTGCTGAATTTATGAATCTGAGACAGGGTAATAGGATAGTGGAGGAATATGCGCTAGAGTTCACTCGGTTGTCAAGGTAGCTCTAGAGATGGTCATTGAGCCAAGAGCTCGCATGCTCAAATTTTTCAACGGAGTGTCCGATTTGGTACTTAAGGATGGTCGCTAAGCCAAGAGCTCACATGCTCAAATTTTTCAACGGAGTGTCCGATTTGGTACTTAAGAAGTGCAAAACTGTAGTGCTCATCAAGGACATCAACCTCTCTAGTCTCATTATTCACGCACAACAGATTGAGGCAGAGAAGTTGAAGGATATTGAGTAGGAGAACAAACAGGCTAGAATAGGCCAGTCAGATTTTGGTCACCAGAGGTTCGGCGGTAGTAGTTGCCCACAACAGCAGAAACAGAGAACTCCAACACCCATATCAGCCAACATCCCTTTTTTTCGATCTCGCAAAGATCGGAAGGGTGAAGCATCTGGCTCTCAGTTCCAGAGTTACAATGTCAACAACTATTACCCAGCTTGTCCTAAGTGTGGAAAGAACCATCCAAGTGAATACCGCATGGGCAAAGAGGGTTGTTTTGAATGTGGGAAGTTGGGTTACAGGTTAAAGGAGTGTCCGTCAGAGGGACGAGGAAAAACTCAGTCTACCACTTCAGCAGCCCAGTAGGCCATCCATCTCAGTGGGGTAATACTTCAGGTACGGATGGCTGTCAGCGCCAAAATCGTTTTTATGCTTTGTCCTCTCGTTAGGATCAAGAGAGCTCACTTAACGTGGTTACAGGTATGTTACGTCTTTTCCATTTAGATGTATTTGACTTAATAGATCCAGGAGCCACACAATCATTCGTGATGCCTTATGTAGCTGTTCAATTTGAAATCAATCCAGAAGTCCTCTCAGAATCGTTCTCAGTCTGTACCCCAGTTGGTGAGTCAATTAGAGCCAGCCGGGTATATAGAAATTGCCCAATCTTAGTGTTAAGTTATTCCAGTTGATCTAGTAGAGTTAGACATGATCGATTTCGACCTAATTCTTGGCATGGATTGGTTATATTCCAGTTATGCCGTCGACTGTAGAACTAGAGTTGTCAGGTTTCAGTTTCCCAATGAGCCAGTCTTAGAATGGATTGGGTATTGTTTCAACGCCTAAGGGTCGGTTTATTTCCTACCTTAAGGCGAAGAAGCTCATTTTGAAAGGGTGCATCTATCACCTAGTTTGTGCCAAAGATTCTAGCTTTGAGACCCCAACGATTTAGTCAGTTCCAGTTGTTAGTGAATTCCCTGACGTGTTTTCCGAAGATCTTCTCAGAGTCCCTTCCGAGCAGGAAATATACTTTGGCATAGACCTTCTTCCAGATACTCAACCCATCTCTATTCGTCCTTATAAAATGGCTCTAGCTGGGCTTAAGGAGTTGAAGGAACAACTGAAAGACCTTCTAGATAAAGACTTCATTAGGCCTAACATCTCTCTATGGGGTGCTCCAGTGTTGTTCGTGCGAAATAAAGACGGTACTCTCAGGATGTGCATCGACTATCGTCAACTGAACAGAGTTACAGTTAAGAACAGGTATCCCCTACCCAGGATTGATGACTTGTTTGATCAGCTTCAGGGAGCCAGTTGTTTTTCCAAGGTAGATCTCAGGTTGGGATATCATCAGCTTAGGGTCAGGGAATGTGACATACCAAAAACAGCCTTCAGAACTTGGTATGATCACTATGAATTTGTGGTTATGTCCTTTAGACTAACTAATGCCCTGACAGCTTTTATGAACCTGAGAAGAGGGTATTCAAATAGTATCTGGATATGTTCGTCATTGTGTTCATAGACAACATTTTGGTATACTCCATAAATGAGGAGGAGCATGCTAACCATTTGAGGATAGTGTTGCAGACTCTTAGAAACCTTCAGTTGTTCGCTAAATTCAGTAAATGTGAATTTTGGCTGAAGTTTGTGGCCTTCCTAGGTCATGTGGTTTCAGGTGAGGGTATTTAGGTAGATCCTCAGAAGATAGTAGCGATGAAAGACTGGACGAGACCCACTTCCCCAATAGATATCAGGAGTTTCCTGGGTTTAGTCGGTTATTACCGACGGTTTGTAGAAGGGTTTTCTTCTATTGCGTCTCCTCTGACTAAGCTAACTTAGAAAAAGATGAAGTTTTAGTGGTTAGATGCATGTGAGAAAAGTTTCCAAGAGCAGAAGACTTGACTCACTACAACTCCAGTTTTGACCTTACCAGAAGGATTAGATGGGTTCGTAGTCTATTGTGATGCTTCTAGAGTTGGCCTCAGTTGCGTTCTGATGCAGTGCGGTAAGGTGATAACTTATGCCTCCAGATTGCTCAAAATTTATGAGAAGAACTATTCGACTCATGATCTTGAATTGACGGTAGTGATATTTGCTTTAAAAATATGGAGGCATTACCTTTATGGTGTTCACGTGGATGTTTTCACTGACCACAAGAGCCTCCAGTATGTGTTCTGCCAGAAGGATTTGAACCTTTGTCAGAGAAGGTGGTTGGAGTTATTGAAAGATTACGACATGAGTATGCTATACCACCCAATCAAGGCAAATATGGTGGCGGATGCCTTAATCAAGATGTCCATAGGGAGTGTTGCTCATATTGAAGAGGGCAGAAAAGAGTTGGAAAAGGATATTCACAAGTTAGCTCGATTGGGAGTGCAATTGGTGGATTTAGCTGAGGGCGGAGTAGTACTACAAAGTGGGTTAGAATCATTGTTAGTTGTGAGGTTAAGTCAAAGCAGGATGAAGATCCCATACTTCTTAAGCTGAAGGAAACAGTTCTAAGAAAAGAAGTAGAGGCTTTCTCCAAAGGGAGAGATAGTGTGTTTCGTTACCAGGGAAGACTATGTGTTTCCGACGTAGATGACTTGAGACAGCGAATATTGGAAGAAGCACATAGCTCCAAATATTCTATCCACCTAGGTGCCACTAAGATGTACCGTGACCTATGGGAAATCTACTGGTCGAATGGCATGAATAGGGACATTGTAGAATTTGTGGCTAAGTGTCGAACTGCCAGCAGGTTAAAGTTGGACATCAGAGACCTGGGGGTATGACTTAGGATATCAGCATACCCACGTGGAAGTGGAAAGAAGTGAATATGAACTTCATTACAGGTCTACCTTGTACTCGTCGGCAGCATGATTCAATTTGGGTAATAGTAGATCGGATGACCAAGTCAGCACATTTCCTCCCAGTTAATACTACAAACTCAGTTGAGGATTATGCTAGGCTGTACATCAGGGAGTTATTCATACTCCATCAGGTTCTTGTCCATCATTTTAGATAGAGGTACCCAGTTCACCTCGTATTTCTAGAAGTCATTTAAAAAAGGACTTGGTACTCAGGTCAAACTCAACACAATTTTTTACCCTCAGACAGATGGACAAACTGAATGGACTATTCAGACCTTAGAATATATGCTGAGAGCTTATGTGATGGAATTCAAGGGCAGTTGGGATGATCACCTATCTCTCATCGAGTTTTCATACAACAACAACTACCACTCTAGTATTCAGATGACCCCGTTTGAGGCATTATATGGTAGAAGGTGTAGGTCTTCTATAGGGTGGTTTGAAGTTGGTGAAGCTAACTTTATAGGACCATACTTAGTTCATGAGGCTATGCAGAAAGTGCAACTTATTCGAGAAGGGTTGAAAACAGCTCAGAGCTGACAGAAATCATATGCTGATGTGAGGAGAAAAGAGTTAGAATTCGCCGTAGATGATTGGGTTTATCTAAAAATTTCACCCATAAAAGGAGTGATGAGGTTTGGAAAGAAAGGGAAGCTCATTCTGAGATATGTAGGACCCTACAAGATTTTGAGGCGAACTGATAATGTGGCCTATAAGTTAGAATTACTTTCAGAGTTAGCATCTGTGCACCCAATCTTTCATGTGTCACTGTTGAAGAAGTGCATCGGTGATCCGACCTTAGTTGTGCCACTAGATAGTGTGGGAGTGACGGATAGTCTCTCTTATGAAGAAGTCCCAGTTTAGATCCTAGACTGTCAGGTTTGTAAGCTGAGAAACAAGGAAGTCGCTTCAGTAAAAATCTTGTGGAGGAACCAACTAATTGAGGGGGCCACATGGGAATCAGAAGCAGACATGATGGCTAAATATCCCCATTTATTCCCTTCCAGTTCAATTTCAGCATCAAGTATTAAATTCCTCCTCAATACTCTATGAGTTCAGTATTCATCAGCTCTATTCAGGTTTTCAATATGCATTCTAGTTGTGTTAACTCAGTTAGCATGCCTATTCCAGTTCGAAGTCAATCACTCCTTCAGGAATCAGTTTATAGCTCCTTTCCTAGTTTTCCAGCAGTTTTAGCCTTCATTTGAGGATGAATCATCCCTAGGGGGAGATATTATAACACCCCAAAATTTTCCTAGATCAAACTCAAACTTAGCATGAAAAACCAAAAAGAACCACAAAATATTTATCTCAGAACGACCCAGACAACGAGTCATTGTCACATGTAATGGTCCGTTGTCTGAATCATTGTCAACCCTGCTGATTTCCATTTAGGGACAAATGAGGCATAGTTAGACCCATTGGAAGGAGTGACGAGTCGTCCTATCGTTCGTTGCATCCCAAGTCTAGAAACCTGCTAGACCTTTCCCAGAACCAACGAGCCATCCAATGAGTCCTCAACAGCTCAAATGACTCATTGTGGGAAGTCGTTGGGAGGGTTACAATGAGGGTCGACATCTTCCCCAGGAGCAACGAGTGGGATCCACGGCTCGTGGTTCCTACCAGCGCGTTGTTGTTGCCACCTGTCGCCAAAGCCAGCAACCCTTCAAGGAAGGACAACGGTGACAATGAGCAGTTACCACGACTGGTTGGTTCTGCAAATGAGTCATTGGGTTGGCAATTAGTAGAAGTCCCAACTTCAGTTCGAAACCATATCAGTGACCACAAGAGGAACCAATGACCCGTTGGTCCATCAGGAATTCATTGATAAGATCCATAAGATCACCCAAATCATGGGTATAATCTCTGCAGAAAGTGCTGATCTGGCTGCCTACTAGTTAAAAGGGGTGGCTCAGATTTGGTACAAATAATGGAAGGAGGGAAGGCGGGTTAGTGCAGGTCCGGTGGAATGGGACGAGTTTGTGACTGCAGTCCTGGACAAGTTCTTTCCCAGGGAGTTAAGAAAAGCTAAGGCTAATGAGTTTATGAACTTAAGGCAGAATGATATGATAGTATAGGAGTATGCATTAAATTTCACTTAAATGTCAAGGTATGCTCCTGAAATGGTTGCTGAGCTAAGGCTTCGCATGCTCAAGTTCGTGAATAGAGTCTCATACTTGGTGGTTAAGGAGTGCAGAAATGCTATGCTCATCAAAGACATAGATATATCCAGTCTCATCATCCATGCATTGCAGATAAAGGCAGAGAAACTGAAGGAGATAGAAAGGGAAAGTAAATGGACGAGGATAGGCTAGTTTGAGTATTCCCAGCAGAGGTCAGACGGTGGTAATCGCCCCTAGCAGCAGCAACAGAGGACTCCAACATCTTCTTCAACTAGTGCTCCATCTTCCAGGCCTTGTAAGGATATGAGAGGTGGAACGTCAGGCTCCCAGTCCCAGAGCCATGTCTCCAGCAACCGCACTTTTTCAGCTTGTCCTAAGTGTGCGAAGAACCATCTGGGGGAGTGCCGTTTGGGCAAGGATGGTTGTTTTGGGTGTGGCCCGTTAGGTCATAGATTGAGGGATTGCCTGTCAGCAGGACAGGGGAAGGCCTAGTCCACCACATTAGTAGCTCCGCCAGGTCGTCTATCTTAGCAGGGTGCTACCTTAGGTATAGGTGGTGGTCAGCACCAAAACTGTGTCTATGCTTTATCCTCCCATCAGGACTAGGAGAACTCACCTAACGTAGTGACTGGTATGTTACATCTCTTTCAGATAGATGTGTACGCTTTACTAGATGTAGGAGCCACACTTTCCTTCGTGACTCCTTACATTGCTGTCCAGTTTGATATAAGTTCAGAAATCCTCTTAGAGCCATTTTCAGTCTCTACTCCGGTTGGTGAGTCAGTTAGAGAAAGCTGGGTATATAGGGATTGTCTGGTCACAGTATTACATAAAGTCACCTCAGTTGATCTAGTAGAGTTAGATATGATCGATTTTGACCTTATTCTTGGCATGGACTGGTACATTCTTGCTATGCCTTAGTTAACTACAGAACCAGAGTCGTTAGATTGCAGTTTCCTAACGAACCAGTCCTAGAGTGGAAGGGTAATACTTCAGTGCCTAAGGGTCAGTTTATCTCAAACCTTAAGGCTAGGAAAATGATCGCCAAGAGGTGCATCTATCGCTTGGTTAGGGTCAAAGATTCTAGTTCCGCGACCCGACTCTTCAGTTAGTTTGAGTTGTCAATGAGTTTCCTGATGTGTTTCTTGAAGATTTACACGGAGTCCCTCTTGAGCGGGAAATAGATTTCGGCATAGACCTTCTTGCAGATACCCAACCTATCTCTATTCCTCCTAACAAAATGGCTCCAACTAAGCTTAAAGAGTTGAAGGAATAGTTGAAATACCTTCCAAATAAGGGCTTCATCCGACCTAGTATCTCTCCATGGGGTGCCCCAGTACTATTTGTGCAAAAGAAAGACGGTACACTCAGGATTTGCATCGACTACCGCCAGCTGATTTAAGTCATAGTTAAAAACAGATATATTCTAACCAGGATTGACGACTTGTTCGACTAACTTCAGGGAGCTAGTTATTTTTCTAAGATAGATTTCAGATTAGGATACCACTAGCTTAGAGTCATAGAATCTGACATTCTGGAAACAACCTTCAGAACTTAGTATGGTCACTATAAATTCGTAGTCATGTCTTTTAGACTAGTCAATGCTCCTACAACTTTTATGGATCTGATGAACAGGTTATTCAAACCGTACCTAGACATGTTTATTATTGTCTTTATAAACGATACTCTGGTTTACTCCAGAACGGAGAAGGAGCATACAGACCATATGAGGATAGTGTTGCTGACTCTCAGGGACAACCAATTGTTTGCCAAATTCAGCAAGTGTGAATTCTGGCTGAAATCAGTTGCCTTCCTCGCCGATGTGGTCTCCAGAGAGGGTATTCAGGTGGATCGTCAAAAGATAGCGGCAATCAAGGATTGGCCAAGACCCATTTCTCCATCAAACATTATGAGTTTCTTGGGCTTAGCCGGTCATTATAGATGGTTCATAGAAGGATTCCCCTCCATTGCCTCTCTTTTGACCAAAATAACTCAAAAGAAGGTGAAATTTCAATGATCAGATGCTTATGAGAAGAGTTTTTAGGAATTGAAGACCCGACTCACTACAACCCCTGACTCTGCCAGAAGGTTCATACGGGTTTGTGATCTATTGTGATGCCTCCAGAGTTAGCCTTGGTTGTGTTCTGATGTAGCATGGTAAGGTGATAGCTTACTCTTCCAGACAACTCAAGGTTCATGAGAAGAACTATCTGACTCATGATCTTGAACTAGCAGCAGTGGTTTTTGCCTTGAAGATTTGGAGGCATTACCTTTATGGAGTTCATGTGGAAGTTTTTACTGATTAGATTAGTCTATAGTATCTGTTCAGTCAAAAGGACCTAAATCTGCATCAGGCAAGCTGGTTAGAGTTGTTAAAAGACTACGACATGAGTGTTTTGTATCACCTGGGCAAGGCCAATGTAATAGCTGATGCCCTCAACAGGATGTCTATGGGAAGTGTTGTGTAATACCCTGGAAGTGCCTAAGACTAGACTCAGGATTTGAAATGAAAAATAGCAGAAAATCTGAAATTGTTTCTCAAAACGACTCATTGTATGGGTCATTGGTGGGACTAACGACCCGTTGGAGGTGCTCATGGTGAGAATCTGCAAAGTAGGATGGGAAGTAACGGGTCCTTGGATGACCTGTTGGTTGAAGTAACGGATCATTGGAATGAGTCGTTAGGAGGATGGTCTTGGTAAAAAAGGGTTTGTACGATTCATGGGTCGACTTGTTGTTGGGAACAACGAGTCGTTGTAAGTGTCCGTTGGGAGAAACCCCAGGAGAGGAGCAGTGGTGACGACGGCTAGCAACGATGAGTCGTAGGAGCTTGTAACGATTCGTCCTGTCCAGTCGTGGTAGAAGACCTGAGACAAGAAACAGGGATGAAACAACGAGAGAAGCAACGACTCGTGGGAGCTGGTAACGATCCGTTGGATCAGTCGTGGTCACTACCAGTGCAGATTTTCCAGGTTTTCTATTAAGGGTATTTTCGTCATTCCTAAGCCTTAAGATCCTAAACTATGTCGTTTTAAGCTCAGTGTGCAAGGTTTTAAGGGGGGATAAACCTATTCTAAGAATCCCCACTCCATGCATACAACCTAGAGCTTTCCTTGAAGATCAAGTTTGGGGAATTTCATAAAATTCTCTCCAATTTCCTTTGGTATTTCAAGTGGGAGTGTGAAATTGATTTACACAGGTATGTGAGGCTATGAATGAGAGTTCCTTTCACTCTCATGCTCTAAATCCCTCTCAATTCCATAGATTTCGGTTCTAGATTTAAATTTCATGATCTTATGGGGTTTATTCTAATTCTAGTGAAATTCTCTATGATCTATCTATGGGCCAATTCCCTTCATATATCAAAAGTATGTTTTATGATCCATGGGCAGATTTTATAATTATTTTGACTATTAATTTATAGTTTCAATTTCTAATTAAACTATGCCCAATTATGCAATCTTCATGAAAAGTCAAGTTATGACTCTATTATGATTTTGATATCATCAATTCTAAAATTATGATTTATGATTCATGTTATGATTTCTCTTCAAGTACTCATCATGGATTTATGAATATCAAGTAAGAATGTTTTACACGTATGCATGATTTTTCATGATTTATGAATTTATGACTCTTGGCCGATTCACGGGCCCTTATTCATGAATAATCATGTATTTCAAGTGGGATCCATCATGTATTTATTTATTTGGCCATGAATTTCATGAATGATTTTAAGATTACTATATAAGCCCTCATGTGCATGTTTTTTGGGAGTAATGTCTAACACTGAGTAGACCCGCATTCAAAGGAAAATCTCATGGTCTCAGAACTACGTGCCATTGTAGGTTTATATATGTTTATTATTGGATCCCTGTGATATCACCACACATGCACGTCCCCCTACCTGGCAAGCCGGGGATGGACCTGACCACTTGGGGGAAATAGTGGGACATAATGTAAGGATTTATCATGATGGTGTCGGTTAAGACGAGTCCTCCCATTGTTATTCATGATGTATGCATGGTTATGTTTATGTTACTTTGGCTCAAGTCATGTTTAATGAAAATTTTCTCCTATGATTATGATTATGACTAATTTATAAACGTTTTGAAAACCTTGAGCCCTTACGTTTACATTATGATATTTACTTTATAATCATGTTGTCCTACTTTAATGAACTCTTATGTATTTTAACTATCCATTTTTACTTTCCTTGTATACTCAGTACATTTCAAGTTCTGACCGTATACTCTATGCTGTATCATTTCATAGAATAGGTTCGAGGGATCAGTCTCAGCCACATCAATAGTCCTTGCCTCCCTCTCAGACCTGTCCAGTCGGTGTTGGTGAGCCCTCATCTTTTGAGGACATTCAGTCATCTATATTTTGTTATGTTATTTCAGTTTCAGACTCTGTTGAGTTAGTTGGGGGTGTTGTCCCATCAGCTCATTAGTTATGCTAGAGGCTTTTCGGACATTATGTAAAAATCAGCTTGTCATTGTTGACTTTATTTTAGACTGATATGAATGCAGACTTTCGCTTAAACACGTTTTATTATATTAGTATTTTCTTATAGAATACTCTTAGTTGTCATATTCATGCCATGGGTCGACTTGGAGCTTCTCAGGGTTCTTTGTCCTGTGTCCCGAATCGGGCCTATGTTTAGGTCGTGACAAATTTGGTTTCAGAGCCTTAGGTTTTGAAGTGTTCTAGGGTATCTGGAAGCTGCATTGAGTAGAGTATATTTCATGGATGTGAAGCGCGCCACACTTATGACGAAGAGGCTACGAGATGTTTAGGAAATGTTCCCTTCTTTCATGATTTATGTCGTGCGATGAAATGTCTCTCTATCTTTCTAACTCGTGCTATACGCATTTACAGAATCATGCCTCCTCGCCGAGTCAGCGGGAGAAGAAATAGGAATGGGAATGACCACGAGGATGGCAATAGAGGTGGGCACCAGCAGGCCCTACCAACCCATGAGGAGCATGTACCCGAGCAGTTTTCCCACACTGAGTTCAGGGAAGCCATACAGATGTTAGCTCAGGCCTTGACCGCCCAAGTCAATCAACAAGCAGTAGCACATGTCCCTCAGAATGGGATTGCAGCAATGGCGAGAGTTAGAGATTTTATGAGGATGAACCCTCTCGAGTTCCTTGGATCGAAGGTGGACGAGGATCACACGAGTTCATTGATAAGGTTCTGAAGATCACCCAGATCATGGGGGTGACCGAGGAGGAGTGCACCGGTCTAGCCTCGTATCAATTGAAAGGGGTTGCGCACATTTGGTTCAAGCAATGGAAGGATAGCAGGGCAGTTGGAGCAGGCCCTATTGGTTGGGAGGAGTTTCATACCGCATTTCCGGATTAGTTTTTTCCTCATGAGATGAGGGAGATTAAAGCAGCGATTATGAACCTGAAGCAGGGTAACATGACAGTCTAGGAATATGCTTTGGAGTTCACTCATTTGTCCAAGTATAAACCGGAGCTAGTGGCTGATCAGAGAGCTCGGGTGAGTAGATTTGTACATGGAGTGGTGGTCTATCTGGACAAGGATTGTAGGATCGCCATGCTTCATCAGGATATTGATTTCCCTGGATGGTTTTGTATGACCAGCAGATGGAGGCGGTGCATATGAGAGAGAGAGAGGCTAAGAGGGCCAGGACAGATAGTTATGGGTTCTCTCAGTAGAAATCGAGAGGCGGACACCGCCAGCAGTCTCATAATAGGTCATTAGCTCTAGTGCCATCATTGGCCAGTGCACCGTCCAGACCGCGAGGTGACTAGAGTAGCAGAGCCTCAGGTTCGAGCGGCCAGAGTAGCATGCAGACAGAGCATACTTTCCCGGCCTATGGGAAGTGTGGCAAGAACCATATAGGGGAGTGCTTGATTGGGTCAGATATCTATTTTGGGTGTGGTAGACCCAGGCACAAACGTCGGGAGTGTCAGTTGGCTCGACGGGGTGATGATAGAGGTCATACTTAGGCTACCAGCTCAGCAACAACATCAACACACCCAGCTCAGCAGAGTGTGCCCACCAGTGCCGGTGGCGGCCAGCGCCAAAACAGGTTTTATGCCTTTGCACCTCAACAGGAGTAGGAGACTTCCCCAGATGTGGTTACCGGTATGTTACGAGTATTCCACCTTGATGTATATGCATTGTTAGATCCAGGGGATTCTTCATCTTTTATGACACCCTATGTTGCTAGTAGTTTTAGAGTGAGTCCCAAAATTTTATCAGTACCCTTCTCACTCTCTACTCCAGTCGGTGATTCGGTTATAGCTCGACGGGTATATAGAAATTTCCCTATCACAGTCCTTTAGAAAGTCACCTCACAGATTTAGTAGAGCTAGCCATGACTGATTTTTATATTATATTTGGCATGGATTAGCTACATGCATGTTATGCCTTAGTCAATTGTAGAACCCGTGCAGTAGAGTTCAGATTTTTGAGTGAACCAGTCTTAGAGTGGAAGGGTAGTTCTGCTACGCCTGTAGGTCGCTTCATTTCCTACCTTAAAGCCATAACGATGATTTCTAAAGGTTGCATGTACCATCTAGTTAGGGTTAAGGATGTTACATTGACTATCTAGTCAATTCCTGTTGTATGTGAGTACTCAGAAGTGTTTCCAGATGATTTACCGGGAATCCCTCTTGAGCGGGAGATCTATTTTGGTATTGACCTTCTTCCCGATACGCATCCTATACCTATTCCCCCTTACAGAATAACTCCAACTGAGCTAAAGGAGTTGAAGGACCTTCTAGACAAGGGTTTCATTAGACCAAGCAAATCCCCATGGGGTGCGCTAGTTCTCTTTGTTTGCAAGATGGATGGTTCCCTTTGGATGTGTATTGATTATCGGCAATTGAACAAAGTTACCATCAAGAACAGGTATCCTCTCCCCAGGATTGATGATTTGTTTGACCATCTTCAGGGTGCCAAGTGTTTTTCAAAGATAGACTTTAGATCCGGATACCATCAACGACGCAAGAGACAGACCGTCTTTCCAAAAGAAGGTCCACAAATCAAAGGACGAAAGGCACTCCGATAGAAGTTGATTTTAATTGATGGAGAAAATGATGGTCCATCCTTCCAAAGGACGGTCCATCCCTGCACACCTAGGACCCTCCGAGTTTAAATTATTTTGGAGTTTTTGGAGACATAGTATAAATAGATTTTTTTTCTTTTTTCCAAGGGAGGTTGGATAGACTGATAGAGAACTTTACTTTTTAGCCATAGTAGAGTATTTCTTAGATCTAGATTGTAATTTAGAAGATTTCAATTTCATCAATTCAAGTTTTCTTCTCCAATTTGCAATTTCTTTGGTAAGAATGCTTAATTACTTGCCTTCTACTCTTAATCTTACTATGGATAGCTAAACCCAGATCTAGGGTTGTGAGCCCAATGATCGGGTTGTGAACTCTAATGATCCCAATTTGGTAAAATTAATTGTGTGCTTTGTAGTGTGTGATTGATGATTAGAGTTACTCAATCTTGCCAAATTACCTTTATGATGCTTGAAAGAGAAAATTTAGGTTTCGTCAGCAGTAATCAACAATAACTCAAAGGCTAACCCTTATTTAATGAATTCTCCTATACATAAGCTGAATTCCAATTGGCAACAAGCAATTGGGTCTAAGGGAGTTTTCTTCAATTTTATAGAATTGAAGTAGATTGACACCTATGGTGCTATGAAAGATACCCATGGATTTTGTAAGTAATTGCTGGCATGTTCATCCATAGCCCACTCTCAATTTACTTATGTTGGGTGATTTAGGGAGGATCAACCTATAATTGGGGTCACTTTCCTAGTACTTGTCATTTATTGATTTCAACTTAATTCAATTTTTATTAATTAGTTATAGATAAATTTACCCTAACCATAATCCGAATAGTCTCTAAACTTACAAATCTAAGTTAACAAGCGTTAGATAGTCTGAGCTTAACGTAGTCTCTGTGGATTCGACCCCGACTCTAAGTTGGGTACTATATTTACTTCGAAAATTTACACTATCATATATTGGAGTAAATTTGAGTGGCTTATCACCACCCAATTATCCTTGACGACATCCATAAAATCTTCATATTTTTATCCAAAAATTTAAAAACTTAAATGATTTACTGATTACTCATGTATTCTATGAGCATTGAACTTCCAAAGAAGAATGGTCAGATCCCTTCTTTATAAGGTGTTTTACACTAATGATATTCCTTCTATAACTTTTTGCTGTTGAGCACTCTATTCAATCTTTTAAAAATGCATGCCTCATTAGTTATCCTATTCCACCAAGTGTAAATGCTTCCACCGTATCCTATGTCATAAAGAAAATATTCAATAATATAATTGGAAAAATCTTTTGTCTCTTGATAAAATATAGGAAAGCCACCTAGTTTTTCTTCCCAAGTAAGTATAACATTGAAATCACCTCCTACTAACCAAGGATATGGATGTTGACTAGCAATGTGTGCCAAATATTCCAATAACTTCTTTCTAGAGTTATTATTGCAAGCAATATACGCTAAATTGGTTAAAATCTCTTCTCTCCAATTCAGGTGTTTGATCCCAACTGTGAGATGTTGAATTGTGTCTATTAACATAATGATGTGAAATTCTTCTCTAGCAAATAAATAAATCTTGCCTGAACAGTTTCCTATAACATTGTGATGACCTAGAGCCCCTATGTATATGTGGATATTTTATGAATCTTGAAAAGGTTCTATCAAACCTATAAGACAAAATTGATTTCTTCTATTAAGATTGGTCAACCTCTTAAAATCTTTTTGAATATTGAATGATCTAATATTCTAAAATAGTATCTTATTCATCAATGCTATGATTTCTTTGAGGCTATAAGCCTCTTTGATAATGGTCTGATAGGAGTTGTATGCTCCTTATCTCCTTTCCTTGTTTTTTATTTGGTGTTATTTCCTTTAATCTTGTCTATTATTTTGGAGTCAAATCAACAACCTTTGCTATTTGATGTATGTTATTGTGTATTTTCTCCAGTGTACTTTCATTGGTCTTATGATCTTCCTGTTGTGTTTCAAATTTTGAAGTATTAATATTGAGATGTTGGAGCAATATTTACCTTCGAAGGGATATCATTCCCTGTTGTCTTCTTTATAAACATACTCTCATGATCAATATCCTCTGTGTTTCTTTTATCTTACCCTCCTGATATTGGCTTTGATCCCTGCAGCTTAATTTCTTCTATAGTTGTATTGTTAGTTTTGACTTTCTCTATGAACTCTCATCTCCTAATTTGAAACCTGGTTGTTAATATTCAAAATCTTTTGTTTTCTTACTATTTGTAGCTATCTCTTCTGGATTATTAGGAATATACTGGATTGTTGTTATCAGTGTTGTCGTTCTCAAAATAGAAATTGTAAGTAATTGTTTATTAAATCT
Source organism: Datura wrightii (assembly GCA_035772735.1). NCBI lineage: Eukaryota > Viridiplantae > Streptophyta > Magnoliopsida > Solanales > Solanaceae > Datura > Datura wrightii. The sequence continues at coordinate 59,650,880 of JASDFA010000016.1, read as the reverse complement.
GTTTCCCTTCATATTTATATGTTCTCTTTCTTTTGTTGTCTTTGATAACCCTTCCTTTGTAACATCTTTGATAGGCTTATTCTTTATGTACATACTGATTTTTAGACTTCTGTGATCAGTAGCCTCTTCTTGTGTGTTGTTCATATCCACCCTGATGTCTAATTTGTCCTTCCTATGTTGTGGTTTGATTGTTCTCCCTGATTTTGACTATCACCTCTTAAGGTTTTTTGCTTATCAGAAGTCTTGCCAAAAGATTTTTTAATCCATGTTTTGCATGACTGATTCTCAACTGACCTTGGGTCCTTTTCCACATGCTCTATTGCTATTTTGTCCAAAGTAGCAAAGGAATTTGTGGTTAAACTTCTGCAACTTGTTAAGGTGGCTTTCTTTAGCTTGAAGTGAAAACTCTCATATCCTTTGTGGCATTCTAGATCTGTTTTGTATTTCTCTATTGCTTGCTCTTTCTTTGTTTAGGGCGTCTTTCTCCATGACTTCTGTGCTGCATAAACCTTCTTGGGATTGACTTGGAACTCAACTACCTTACTACTGGATAATGTTCTTGTTTTCACCTCCTTAAGTTGGGTTTCCTTATGATTCTCCTTCTCTTTTCTCTATGTTCTTGTAATACCCCAAAAGTCCCCAAGGACTAGACCCTAGATATGGAGTATGAACCAACAGAGAAGCTGGATATTTTTCCGCAAGAAGAGCCCGGGAATGATTCGTTAGATGACACCACGAGTCGTAGTCAGACTCATGGTAGACATGTTGAGTTTTCAAATCATCAGTGCACATAAATATAACAAGAAGGTAAAGAAACTCCCTGGAAGGCTAAAGGCTGAAGCATTAGCTATTCATGGGATACTCAGACTTCTCCCAACAAGACTTGATTCTTCATATGGGTACCCACACTTAGTCCCAAGTTGGTAACTTGCTCTTGCAACTTTCAGTGACTTTGTTTTTATGCTAAAAATCCTACAACAATAGAAATAAAACTACAAAAGTAATAAAAAGTAAATAAAAAGAAGCACTAAAATTTGGGTTGCCTCCAAACAAGAGCCTGATTTAACGTTGCGACATGATACTATCAAGTTTCACCACTTTTTCTTCCACTTAGAGCTTATAAATTTCATCCCTAATTTTCTGTTTAATTTTTTATGATACTCAAGGGGCGGTGGTGTAAAAATGAAGGGACCAAGCAATAGATATCGCATCTTGCACTTCTTGGCCCTTAAGTGAGGGATGCGTTTTGTCTATTTGGAGTAGCAAATTTTAGAATATAGAGGCATTTTTCCTCATTTGGCATCTCTCTATAGGTTTGGAAGGATCTATTTCTAGGTTGCCAACCAAACACAATGCCAAAAAGTATTTAAAATAAGGATCAATATGCCCCAACTCTAAAACTGCATTAATTTTGACATCCTTACTATTGTCCATCTCCTTAATATCAACAATCAACCAGAAAAGGATAGTCAAATGGTTGGAATTCTTCTTTCTGTTCCATATGTTGTCTAGCATCCAAAATAATTTATGGTTCCTCAGATGCCTTAACCTTTTTATTCAAATAAGCCTACAAATCATGGATATCTGAGCCAAATTAATCTATCTCTTGTCTAAGCTCTGTTCTCCCTTCCCTTAGTTGTTTTGCCATGTTAGTCAGACCATCAGATTGAAACTCATGAAATTTTATTTGTTGAGCATGTTCCTCGAGCCAAGATTGACTCACTATCTCTATTTCATCAGAATTATCTTCTTCCAAGAACTCACTATTTTCTTTTGTTTGAGGTTCCTCTTGAGTATTGGCTAAGATCATAACTTGAAAATCATTGTAAGTTTCAACCTCAACCTACATCTATGTGATCTTGGCGCTCATCCTTTCAATGACTTTCCTTATTCAGTATACTAGTCCCTCATTACGTTCATCTGCTCAAGCACATGTTTCATCATAGCACTATTTCAGCATAATGTTCTAAACCCTCTTCTTCATTATTCCTGTCAACATCACAAATAACAAGAGAATCATAATAGGGGCTCAGAGAGGAGAATAAGAGTCAGGAAACCATTCAAATGGTCATCCTGACCACCATATATACTACAAATATTCCTTCCAAAGGAATGGGTAGGTGCATGCAACCCACTCCCAGGAAAATTATGACAGTGTTGCCACAAGTGGGGTCCTCCACAAGTCATACAAGGATCACCAAAATATGAAAATACATTATTCGATCAATTTATATTCCATGATGTCTGTAACACCCCAAAAGTTTCGTAGGCCAAAATCCAGATTTAGAATGAAAAAGTAGAAACAAACCAGAATTTTTTTCTCAAAATGACTCAACCAATGAGTCGTTTCAGTGACAATGACCCATTGTTTGAGTCATTGTCAACACTTTAGTTCTCTTTCCTTGATACAACAGGCGATACAACGTCCCGTTCAACCTAGTAATAGTTCACCGTTCAGTCCGTCGTAGTAACCCAGTCCAAAACTTGCTAAAACCTCCTTTCAAACAATGGGACAAACGACAAGTCGTTGTTTGATATAATGACTCATCCCAGGGGTAGCTGTTGAGTGAGATCCTGAATATGTTCAAGTCACCCAATAAATGGAAACAACGACCCATTATTTTAGGTAACGGGCCATCCTGTCCATTCGTTGGGGGATATCGAGAGTTGATTCAAATCTATCCCAGTGACAATGAGTGAAACCAATGACTTGTTGTTCCATTCCACGAGTTGTTGTTTCTATCCTTGGGTTAAAATCCAAAATCTACTCAAAATATGCAGTAAGGATGATGAGTGGTGGTAACGACCCATTGGTCCAACCAATGAGTCTTTGTGTCATCCATCATGTGAATCTAGAAGGGGGAGATTTCCACAAGAAATAATGACTGCCACCAATGAGTCATGGTATCAACCAATGACTCATTGTGTGACCCGTTGGATCCCGATGAGAAATTTTTTAGACTTTCTTCTAGGGGCATTTTAGTAACTTTTCATTATTTTAACCCTGAACTATGTCATTTTGGAGTACTTTCGCAGGGGATATTGTTAATTCCATAACTTTACATGGTTACTCTTAGCTAAAATTCATGCCCTAGTTCTATTTATGCAGTTTTCTTTCTTAGTCTTGATATTTAGCATGATTTTGAGTAAAACTTGCATGATTTAGAACTTAGACGAAACTGTTATTTTTCTATTGTTTACTCGAATTATGAATTATTAGCATAGATACTTGAATAGAAGTTAATATTTTGGTATATTCAGTCTCAAAGTCTCAGTCAGTACTTAGTATACTTAGTATTCTCCAGAAATGTCAACTAATCAGTTTGACTATTATCAATATTTGAGAAACTCAGTAGTATCGGTTTATCAGCTTGTTAGTTGTTCTTTAGACTATTACGACACTTTAGATAAAGCAGCTCTGATGATTCTTAGTACATAGTTTCTTCCAGGTCCTTAGACTCTCAAACCACTTCTAGATAAGTAGTTCTGACTTAAGTCTTTGGACATCAGTTTTGAGCTATCAGCACAGTTAGACACAGTCAGGATTTTCAGTGAGAATAGTACTTAGCATCGAGCGGGCCGGTGTTCAGTGCACCTAAGTTCCCAGAACCACGTTTCCATCGTAGGTTATTAGCCCGAATGGACTCCAGACAGTGATCACTCAGTTCAACTACTATACCCTGGCAAGGTATAATTGGCCTTCTCTGATGGGGAGTATACTTGGACTCCATATTTAGCTCATGTGGTTACATATCGATTATATTATCTCCTACAACACAGTACAGTTCAGTCCAGTTCAGTTATGATTTTCAGTTCAGTTTAGTTTCTTCAAATTTCAATCTATTTTTTTATAGTATTAAAGTGTAGCTTTCTATTACACAAGTTATGTATGTTTTCGTTCCTTCTTACATACTTAGTGCATTCAAAGTACTAACGCATACTTTTTATGCTATATGTGATATAGACTCAGGTACGTAGCCTCAACACCGCGGTTAGATCCTCTCAGTGATATCCCAACAACATCTGTGGTGAGTCCTAATCTGCCGAAGGCCGGAGTTCCATTTCCAGTTTTATTTTATTATTTTAGTTCAGACATTCGAGTTAGCTGGGGATTTGTCCCAGCAACTTATCAGTTCATATTAAAAGGCTTTCGGATAATATTTACAGATTCAACTAGATTTTCATATTAATTTAGATTTTGTCATTTATTTAGTAGCAATTATTTCTTTTATCAGCTTCTGCTCTTTTATCATTATTCTCAGCAGATCAATTTTAGTAGAATATGCTCTACCAGGTTTACTTAGGGTCACTTGTGACTTTAAGTACCATATCATATCCAGGGTGTGAACTCAGGTCGTGACAAACTTGGTATCAGAGTATCAGGTTTAGAGTGTCCTAGGATGTCCGAAAGCCACGTCAAGTAGAGTCCTTTTCATGCGTGTGAAGCACGCCACACTTTTGAGGGGGAGGCTACGGGGCATTTTTAGGAAAATTTTCTTTATTCATGATTTTTATCGTGCGTAGAATTTGATCTCTAAAATTTATCATCCTAACTCATGCTTTACCCGTTTTAGTTAACAATGCCTCAAAATAAGGGGAAAAGGAAGGAGGACCAAAATGCTAATCGGCCAGCTCCACCAATTCCTGCAGCTTCTCAAGACGACCAGGTGTCCCACACAGATTTGGGCTACGATTCAGATGCTGGCGCAGGCCATGACCAACCAGGTTAATAGTAGGTCAAGGGACCAGTTAATACGAATGGGCCTGCAGCTACTGCTAAAGTCCAGGATTTCACTCGGATGAATCCCCCGACATTTCACAGGTCTAAAGTAGAAGAGGACCCACAAGAATTCATTGATTAGGTACAGAAGATCACCCAAATCATGGGTGTTACCTCTACCGAAGGTGCTGATCTGGCTACCTACTAGTTGAAAGGGTGGCTCAGATTAGTTCAAGAAATAGAAGGAGGGAAGTTACAATAGTGCAGGTCCGGTGGAATGGGATGAGTTCATTACAGCATTCCTGGACAGGTTCTTTTGTCACGACCCGAACATTGGTCCCGATTGAGATTCGACACAAGAAACCCCGAGAGGCTCCAAGTCGACCCATAGCATGAACATAACTTCTAACTCAATCAATAAAAATGGAAGATTAACATGATAAACATAGAGGAAATCTAAATATAACATAAAATCTAAATGTACAACTTGAGTTTGAAGCTGAATACAATCTATGTCTGAAAAGCCTCTACGTCTGATGAGTTGATGGACAAGACCCCAACTAACTCTCTAAGTCTGAAACTGAAAATGTAAAAACAAATAACTGATAAGGGAGATGAGGACTCACCAACTGAGACTAGATGCTAACTCCAAAAATCTGGTTAATGACGAGACTGAGTCTGGATGTCGGAGCCTGTATCATGAAATGATACAACATAGAGTATGCAGTCAGTACATGAAATGTACCAAGTATGCAAGGTATGTAAAACCGCTTAAGTAAGTAAAATCATTTAATCATGCATAATATGAAACATAATCAAGATAAGATTCTAAGAGTAAGGCTCGCATGCTATTTTCCAAAATCATGATCTGAACATAACTACATTTCATAACTGATTCAAATGACCCAAAGTTGAAAACTGATAATCATAAGTAAAAATTGAACATTTGGTCAAATTGGCACACTCCTCTCCAGTCACTCCCATGACCTGGGCGATCTTTAGAATTTTGTCGATAAACTCATATGGATCCTCGTACATCTTTGATCCAAGAAACTCAGGAGGGTTCATCCTCAGAAAGTCTCTAACCCTCGCTGCCACCACATTCCTATTCTAAGGGAGATGCGCCACCGCGTGCTGATTGACCTGGCAGTCAAGGCCTGTGCGAGCATCTGAATGGGTGCCCTGAATTCAGCATGGGCAACCGGCTTCGGTGCATGGTGCTCATGGGCTGGTGGGACCTGTTGGTGCCCGTCTTCATTGACATCTTCGTGGACATTTTCATTTCCATTTCTTATGCCGTTGACTCTGCGGGGAGGCATGATTCTGCAAATGCGAATAGTATGAGTTAGAAGGACAAAGAGACATTTCATCACACGACTTAAATCATGAAAGAAGGGAACATTTCCTAAACGTCTCGTAGCCTCTTCGTCATAACTGTGGCGTGATTCACACCCATGAAAAAGACTTTACTTAACGCGGCTTTCAGATACCCTAGGACACTTCAAAACCTATTGCTCTGATACCAAGTTTGTCACAACCCGAACATAGGCCTGGTCGAGACATGGGACAAGGAATCCCGAGAGGCTCCAAGTCGACCCATGGCATGAACATAATTTCTAACTCAATCAATAAAAGAAGAAGATCAACATGATAAAAATAGTGGAAATCTAAATATAACATAAAATCTAAACGTACAACTCGAGTTTGAAGCTGAATACAATCTATGTCTGAAAAGCCTCTACGTCAAATGAGTTGATGGGACAATATCCCAACTACCTGTCTAAGTCTGAAACTGAAAATGTAAAAAAAATAACTGATAAGGGAGGGTCCTCGAGAGATGAGGACTCACCAACTGAGACTGGATGCTAACTCTGAAAATCTAGCTAGTGACAGGACTGAGTCTAGATATCGGAGCCTGAATCATGAAATGATACAACATAGTGTATGTGGTCAGTACGTTGAATGTACCAAGTATGCAAGGTAAGTAAAACTGCTTAAGTAAGTAAAATCATTACATCATGCATAATATGAAGCATAATCAAGATAAGATTCTGAGAGTAAGGCTCGCATGCTATTTTCCGAAATCATGATCTGAACGTAACTACATTTCATAACTGATTCGAATGACCCAAAGTTGAAAACTGATAATCATAAGTAAAAATTGAACATTGGGTCAAACCTGATGAAAACATAATATCATGATTGACGTGCATGCATAACTGAAATCATGAGGAACAATGGGAGACTCGTCATATAACTGACATTACAACGATAGAGCTTACGTGGTCCCGACTATTACACTCAAGTGGGTAGAGCCGTCCAAAGCCTTGCCAAGTTTAAGGACGCTATCATGATATCAGTATCAAGCTGAAGACCCTTTGGGACAGGGGAAAGCTCACAATGGAGGTCCCGAATAATCTGATCATACCTACGTTGGCTCGTAGTTCTGAGGCATAGGGTTGATTGACCCTTAGCCTACTCAATGCTATATGCTACTCCCAAAAACATGCATATGCTCTCCATCATTTTTCAATGAAGCTGATCATCGTCTAGTGACGAAGTTGAATAATCATGAACATGTAAAATCTAAAATCATACATGATGAGCCTTGACTCAAACCATACCACAAGCTAAACATAATTGGGAGTCTAGACTCCAAAACCATGTGGTAAGCTAATTTGACATGAGATCATAAATCATACTTGAACATATGGGCTTTCCGAATACTTAAACATGTTTGAAAATACTTGATTCACTTGAAAACATGATCATAGACATGAGTAACTTGAAAACATGCTTTTCATCGTAAGTATCTTATCATACTTGAACATACATCATAGATCTCAATTTTCATAAACTTTCATGAATGGGCATCATGACGTATAAAACTTGAAAACATTATTTATAATTGAAAACATTGTAAAACTTGCCCATGAATCATAATTCAATAATAGAAACATGCTTAAATCATACCCATGGCAGAAACTTAGGGAATTCATGCATTGGGTTAAAACCCCATCGAATCAACATATAGATTTTCATGAATTAGAGAGGGATTGGGCATGGGTGTGAACAATTTCACCCATTCATGACCCTACATACTTAAGAGAATCCGATTATACAATCCCTTGATTGCCCAAAGTAGAATTGAGGAAGAACTTGGAAGGAATTAAGCTTGATCACCTCTCTAGACTTCTAAGCTTGCATGCATGAATTAGGAATAACTTAGAATGAACTTACCCTTCTTAAAACTCACTATTCATAGTTTAAAACGCCGTAGTTTAGGCCTTGGAATCATAGGAATTACAAAAAATCCCTTACTAAACTCGCAGGGAAAACCAGACTGCCAGTCCCAACGAGGGACTGGACGAGTTGTCATCCAAGGCCATGACTCATAGCCACAAGTCGTCAAGTGCACTGCCAAAATTTCACTGGGGATTGTCAAGGGGGACTTAACAAGTCGTTACTGGTGACCACGACTCATAGTCACCTCCCATTGCCTTTACTGCCAACTTTCTTCTTCCTTCGCCTCGCCCTTGACCACGACTGACTCAACGAGTCATGCTGCTGACCACGACTCATGGTCATGTCCGTGGTGACCCAAAAACTAGAAATTCAAGCTTAAGTCCAACTCCTCACCACGATTCACTTAACGACTCGTGGTCATCTTGAAGGGTCATAGGATGACTCGTTCTGTGACCTAGTGCAGAAAATTCTGTTTCCTCCGTTTCAACTCTCGGGTATAATCTTAGGGTTTTCAGGGTATAACACCTTTCCTCGGGAGTTGAAGGAAGATAAGACTACCAAATTTATGAATTTAAGGAAGAACAACATGAAAGTATAGAAATATGCACTGAAGTTCTTTTAGCTGTCAAGATATTCTCAAGAAATGGTTGCTGAGCCTAGGGCTCACATGCTCAAATTCATTAATAGAGCCTCATACCTAGTGGTCAAGGAGTGCAGGACCGCCATGCTCTTTAAGGACACATACCTCTCCACTCTTATTATTCATGCACAACAGATAGAGGTAGAGAAATTGAAGAAGATAGAAAGGGAGAGTAAACTGGCCAGAACCAATAAATATGAGTACTCCCAGTAGATGTTAGGCGGTGGTAATCGCCCCGAGCAGTAGCACCAGCAGCAGAGGCCTCCAGCACCTTCCTCAGCCAATGCTTTGTCTTCCAGGCCCTATAAAGATAAGAGAGGTGGGACATCAGGCTCCCAGTACTAGAGCCATGTTGTTAGCAGCCGCACTTTTCCAGCATGTCCTAAGCATGGCAAGAATCATCTGGGGGAGTGCCGTCTGGGCAGGTATTGTTGTTTTGGGTGTGGCCAGCGAGGTCACAACTTGATTGATTTCCCATCAGCAGGACGGGGAAAGGCCCAATCCACCACATTAGTAGCTCCACCAGGACGTCCATCCCAGCAGAGCAGCACCTTAGGTACAGGTGGCAGTCAGCGCCAGAACCGTTTCTACGCTCTATCTTCCTGGTAGGATCAAGAAAACTCAACCGATGTGGTTATTGGTATGTTACATGTCACGACCCGAACATGGACCCGCATCGAGACACTAGAAAAGGAGCCCAGAGAGACTCCAAGTCGACCCATAGAATGAACATACATCTAACTCATTCACATAAAGCGGAAGACTTACCATAATGAATATAACAGAAGTATAATCATAACATAACCTCAAACCGGGATTCACATAATACATAACAAGCTGATCACTACGTACAGTCTGAAAGCCTCTAACATATTTGATGGGCTGATGGGACAACACCCCCAACTAGCTCGACAAGTCTGAAAACTGAAAGTACAAAGATATCTGTTAACAAATAGTCCTCGAAGATGAGGACTCACCAATAGAAACTGGATGCTAACTCCGAAAGCTGGCTAGTGACGGGGCTGAATCTGGAGATCAGAGCTTGTATCATAAAATGATACAACATAGAATATGCGGTCAGTACGTGGAATGTACCGAGTATGCCATGTAAGTAAAACTGCATAATTAAGTAAAATCATTTAAAACATGCATAACGTAAAACAACATCAAGATAAGAATCTAAGAGTAAGGCTTGCATGCTATTTTCTAAAATCATGATCTGTACATAATTGAACATCACAACTGATTTTGAACGACTTCCTTTAACTTTACAAAAATTGGGTCCTCATCTTGTCTAGCTTTCACATCAGTCACCAAGGATGATTCTGACCCATTCTGGACTATAACACCGCCATCGGTCGAGTAGACCAAACGAACTCCCAACCTTGCAAGTCGATGCACATTCTTCACCAGCTCCTTCCTCCCCTCATCCACAACATGGGACACACTCTCCATAGAGAATCTACTAAGTGTGTCTACCACCACATTGGCATTATCTAGATTGTAAAGGACACTCAAATCATAATCCTTGAGTAGCTCCAATCACTTCCTTCGGCGTAGATTTAGATCCTTCTAGGTAAACACATATTGTAGACTCTTGTGGTCCGTAAACACATCTACAAAAACCCCATACATATAGTGTCTCCTAATCTTCAATACATATACCACTACTGATAATTCAAGATCATGGGTCGGGTAATTCCTTTCATGAACCTTCAGCTGCCTAGAAGCATATGCTATAACTTTACCATGCTGCTTCAATACATAACCAAGGCCGATCCTAAAAGCATCCAATACACCACGAACCCATCGGTACCCTCAGGTACGGTTAACACCGGTGCTGAGGTAACTTGAGTCTTCAACTCCTGAAAGCTCCTTTCACAAGCATCCGACCATTGGAATTTTACTTTCTTTTGAGTCAATTTGGTCAATGGTGATGCAATAGATGAAAATCCGTCAACAAATCTCCAATAGTACCCAGCCAAACCCAAGAAACTCCTGATGTCTGAAGGATTCACCAATCTAGGCCAATTCTTCACTGCCTCTATCTTTTGAGAGTCCACCTTTATGCCCTTACACGACACTACATGACCCAAAAATGTCACCGAGTTCAACCAAAACTCGCATTTACTGAAATTAGCATGTAGTTGACAATCCTTGAGAGTCTGTAGTACCACCCTCAAATGAGCGGCATGCTCCTCCTCGCTCCGAGAGTATATTAGGATATCATCAATAAACACGATCATGAACATATCCAAGTATGGATTGAACACCCTGCTCATCAAGTCCATTAAAGCTACAGGAGCATTCGCTAGTCCAAAAGACATAACTACAAACTCATAATGACCATGCTGCGTCTTGAAGGCTGTCTTCGGGATGTCACTCTCCCGAACACTGAGTTGATGGTATCCGAATATGAGATCTATCTTCGAAAAGCACATGGCACCCTAAAGCTGGTCAAATAAATCATCAATCCTGGGTAGAGGATACCTGTTCTTGATGGTGACCTTGTTCAATTACCGATAATCAATACATATACGAAGAGAACCATCTTTTTTTCAGACAAAGAGAACTGGTGCACCCCATGGGGATTTGCTCGGTCTAATGAAACCCTTATCTAAAAGGTCTTTCAACTGTTCCTTCAAGTATTCCTTCAACTCGGCTGGAGCCATTCTATAAGAAGGAATAGATATAGGCTACATATCGGGAAAAAGGTCAATACCAAAATCAATCCCCCGCTTGGGATGGATTCCAGTAGATCATCTTGGAAGACTTCTGGATCCTCACATACCACAGGGACTGACTGGATAGTTGGGGTCTTGGACATGGCATCCTTAACCCTAACTAAATGGTACACGCATCCCTTAAAGATCATCTTTCTGGCCTTAAGGTAGGAAATGAGACGACCTACAGGCACAACTGAACTACCTTTCTATTCTATGACTGGCTAACCCAGAAATCTAAACTCTACTGCCCAGGTTCTACAATTAACGAGGCATAACATGAAAATAGCCAATCCATGCCGAGGATAACATCAAAATCGGTCATGGCTAACTCTACTAGATCTGCTGAGGTGACTTTCTGAAGGACAGTGACTGGTCAACTTGTCCGCTGGTTTGCTATGGGTTAAAAACCGACATGCAAGTGCACGTGGTCAACAAGTAATAAAGTGGCTAAGTAAGCCAAGTATCGAACCAAGGAGACTCTGGATAAGTAAAATTTCTCAAGTATACTATATTCTATCTTACTTCTATGTATGCTAACAACAACGTAACCAAAAGTTAAATAATTTTGTTTATAAATTATACACTAAAACTATTAACAAATATCTACTTTAAATTGAAACTATGGATATGAGCATGCCAAGGTCAAGAACAAGTAATGAACTTGATTATAATCATAATTTGGTTATTCTTCTCTTCCTGTTGCTAGCCAAGAACATTAGCCTAGAGATTAAAACTCTCGTATTTAATCTCACTTAAGAATCATAAACCATCCGTCTACATTTCTGTGATCAAATGCAATTTATGACCTAGCAATACAATTCCGGTTCCTAAATTGACTAATACGGCTTTCAAGTATATTTCTATCAGGAAAGCACATCAAAACCCAATTTTCCCAAATCAAGTTAAGAACAATACCCTATTAATTCACAACTTTCTAATTTCGTGCTCTCTCGAGTGAAATCGGACTTTTTAGATGTACATTAATGTCGGCCACACACCAATGCAGTAGAAACAAGAATTAATAGAACAACATAGAAGAAGAAGATGAAAAACCATATAACTTAATAATCAAAATTCATCACCATTGTTCACAACCTCAGCAAGGAAGAGAATTAGCCACTCATTTGTGGATTAATCATCCTAAAACAAGTGTTAATCATACAAACAATTGATTGAAAGAAGAAAGGAAGAGAGAAAAACCCTTAGCTTTTTCGTCCCTCAACTACCTGTAACCCACGTCCTTGCTCCACCAAGTCTGAATTTCTTAAAAATAAGCCTAAGTGTTCTATTTATACTAGTGGGAATTTTTCCCGGAATAACAAGCAACGTGTCACGGAGGCCAACGCGGAGCACTGACTCCGTGACACGGCGTGGACGCGGACCCTCACTGGAAATCTGGGGTCCGGGAATATAGCCTCAACGTGGCATGGCATGCAACGCGGAAGCTTGCCTCCGTCCCACGGAGCTGTCGCGAGGCTTCACTGGAAATTGACAATTTAATCACCCTCCAGGTAGTGTACCTCCGCGATGGTAGCGTGGCACGGCTCCATCGCGGAGCCCCTTTGCATTGTGCAGTCCAATGTCTTTTTCGTGCTCGCATCCAAGTCCAACTCCGATATTGTTCCAACATGCATTTTAACTCCTCAAAATCATGTTTTACCTACAAAACAATGCTAATCATGTTGGTTAGTATAAATTCACACTTTATTACCAATTACATGAAAATGTATACACATTGCACAATAAATAAGGCAAAAATGATACGTTTGAGTATCACTTGGGCATATAAATCTGCCCAAGATCACTTACCCCACACTTAAATCCTTGTTCGTCCTCGTACAACATATACACAATTCATGCAAATTACATCCCAACCTTCACCACTATGGTGCGACAATTTACGCTACGGTCATACCGATCATTCAATATTGTAAATCATCAAGAAAACATGCATGGTCTTAACAATGCAATGACCTTTAATACATCAAGACTTCCTAGACTTCAAGAATCGACTCTCGATATCGGCAAACTCATGCAAATCAGCTAATCAAGATATCCGACACGAACATCAATCTTTCATCAAGCATGTGCCCTCACAACTCAAGAGAATCTTCCCCTTTTATGTTCATGCGACACACAAACATTCAAGTAGGGGCATGTAAAAATTAATTTCACTCTCTCTCCCAAAAGAATTCACATGCATCATGTCATGACCCATAGGCTTGCCCTTAGTGTATTACTCCACTAATATAAAGAAATGCAATGTAAGATCACGTAGGACTTTAATGGGTTGTAATGGAAGATATGGAACTAGTACATATTGGATTAGCCACTAATAGCCACTAGCATCATTAAGCGCCTTTTCAACACATTCCCCTCAACTCATGACATTGTTTCTCTCTTTTCTTTTTTTCATCATCCCATTCATGCTGGTTTACTTCCGTATGGCCCATTTCATCAAACACATTTGACATGACACAAAGGTTTTTTCATGCACCTGCATTATCATTTCATTATAACAAGTGCCTCTTCAACCTTTTCTTTTCTTTCCTCACTCTGCTTTTCTTTTTCTTTTCACCCTTCTCACTCTTTGACACTTTGGGAAAAATTTTTCTTTTCTTAAGCGCTTAATAGTTTTGTATAGACTTTACGGCTAATGAAAAGAAAGAATAAGGCTCAATTTATACAATTTTGGACAAAAGAAAGAAATAATCGGCTAAAGGCTCAACGGGCTGACTAGGGTATACAATCACATAAAAAGGAGAGTATGACAAGAAAAAAATAGAAACTCTAGGTTGAAACAAAGAAATGCCTACATCCTTTCCAACACTACACTTCCTTCATTTCGTTTTGTACACACACCAGGCAAGTTCTAGACACTTCACAATAGCATGGAATAACAATACCTCACTTCACACTTTTATGCACAGGCTCGATTCAAGATGCATTCACAGACTCTTTAATTAACCGATTACATGAATTCAAAAATTAAGCCTTAATCACACCGAATCGAATTCTACAGCCAAGGTAACTCAACATATTTACAAAATTGCATGCTTTCATACGAATCACTTTTACATTTTGAATATCAGTTACAACACGCAACCAAAATTTCACAACCATATAGTAACTACAGGTTCCGTGATGCAATCCACCAAAGAAAAAACTGAAAATAAATTAAAATCACTACTCCTACCGACTACATTTCCCTTAAGACGGTCATCATCCATCCATCATAGGGAACGGTCACTAACTATGACATCGGTTCAATGGGACTATTCTCGGTAAAAGAATCGAAAACAAACTCCGAGAAACCCAAAAATAAAAATCGAAAATTTTTTGCAAAACATCGATCATTTCGATGGAAAAATATTTACAAAATATTTTAATATGTACAAAATATTTTTGCAAAATTTTAAAAATATTGATCATTTCGATAGAGAAAAAAACATAAGAAAATATTTACAAAATTTTTTTTTTCTACAGACTTAGCTGGCAAACCACAACATTTCACACAACACACATCAATTACCACAATTATGTACAAATACAGACCAGTTTGCACTTCACAACCACAAGGAAACATAAACATAAATACAAAACAAAGGAAGAACATACAGCAAATCAGCCCAGCCCCCAGCACCTAACTACTTCCCACCCCACACTTACATCGAACACTATCCCCAGTGTTCACAAAAATTAAAAATCACAAAATTTCGGGTGGTGGAACTCCCTGATCAGTCGAAATATTCGACTTCTTCACCCGGTGCTGCTGCCTCATCGCCCATGTCCGAGTCACCTCCATCGTCGTCATCGGACTCCACATTGGAGTCCTCCCGACGTGTCTCCTCGTCCGTGGGGACATCATCGTCAGTGGGCTCAACGAAGGCTGGCCCCACTCGGCACAAAGCTCTAGCGTTTTCGCCAAATGGGTAATCCAGCTCCAGCTGCCATAACTCTTCCTCTGTGGCTGGTCTCCCACCAATCCGAAGCTGAAGCATTTGCATCCCAAACATCCGTGCCATGTACTGGTCGTCGCGAGCATGTCGCTCGCCCAGTGTCAGCACTGGCCCGTGTGTGGTGTCGGGGGCCTTAGTTTTGGTCACATCAAGGGCCCTCCGCTCCAACTGCGGGATGTAGTCTAAAGCCTCTTCCTCGACATCGAGGTCCCGGAGGAAGGTGGTGATAATTCCGCTGAACCCATACCTGTGGCCCTGGTGTAGTCGGGCTCTCTTCATGGCGGATATGATGACCGCCCCAACATTAATCTCTAGCCCTTTCATCAGGGCATACACCAGGCAGACACGGTCCCGGGTCACATCCGTCATGTGCACCCCCGGGATCAGACACGAACAAACTATCTTCAGCCATATTCTGGCCTCCCTGTTCATTTGAGAATACGGCAGAGTCTGGTGGTAACCCCTCTCCTTATGTCTGCTCCATCGGGCTGTGGATCGAGCCCCACACAAAGTGCGTCTAATATCGGCGTATGGTGGGGTGATATTCAGCTGGCGGAGAACGTGGGCATCTGTGTCCCGCGCTCCAATGATGGCATTTAATTGCTGGGGTTCCAGAGTGACGATCTGCCCTCTGATCTTTATTGTGTGGCTTCTGATTGTCGGGTTCTAATTTGCATAGAACTCCCGGACTAAATGTAAGTTGCACTCCTTGGGCTCCTGAAATATGAAGCTGAGCCCAGCTGCCTCGATCCTCTGCACAATACGGGGGAACTCCTGTGCTAGTGGTTCCCGTGCAATATGCTCCTCAGGGAAGTATTTGTTTTCCTTGTGTTTAGCATACCACTTCTTCCCTTCATCGGTTACCCACCTCGTTCCGTATTGGCGGCGTTGGCCGCGCGGAACTACTGGTGCAGCTGGGACTGCTGTACCCAGTCTAAGTCGTTTTCTCCCGGTGCCTGAAGTAGATGCACCTTTACCCTTATCCTGCCTACTTGCCATTGTACCTGTCAACATAAATAAACAAGCGCAATGTCAAGCTAAATGCATATTTGCTTCGGCTAAGGTCGGGTTAAGCTAAGTTTACCCCACACTTAGTCCTTAGCTACGGTTACTATACTACGACAAGGATCACTTTATTTACACCAAAAACAAACAACTATACAATTTATGCTTAGTGCGTTTGCAAAAAAATTTCGACAGTATAACTTTTAGCGTACTACTCAGACTTCATACAGCTAATCCCAATCCTACCATCGCTAGCAATTCAACCATCGCACTTAGCAAAGAAAACAACAAACAAAAACAACGACAAAAATTCTATTACATATGAATCTAAATAACCAAACCAATTCGAACAATTTCACATTTTCCCAAAACCCGAGAATTCGTCGTCTATTACATTCAAACAATATTTACAACGACTTATCTCAATTTACAAGCACACCCCGGCATATAATTCACACATTTACCAAGTTACCCATTTCAATTTCAACAACCCAAGCCCTAGAATTGAATTTTACAATCAAAGTCGAATCATTCCTGCAATCGACAAGTTCAAACGCTCATGACAACATCCCGAACATTTATCAATCAAAGAATAATTCAATTTCATGCTAAATTGCTACTTAGGGTGATATATCTCACCTCCCATGCTCAAATTCGACTAAGATCGACAAAAACTTGAGAGAGTAGAGGAAAACATACCTTTAAGTTGAATACTCGAAGAAACTCGACAATTTGGTTGCTTAATACCGTGGCACGTTGGTTGGGGTGGGAAACTTGGGTGTTTGGTCGCGGAGAAGTAAGAAAATGAGGGAAAAGGGCCTAAAATCGGGGTTTAAAATGAAGGAAATACGCGGGTCACCCGGCAACCCGGTGTGACCCGTCACAAAATATAGGGCAACGTATCACGGAGGGTAACGCGGAGCCCCTCCTCCGTGACACGGAGCCATCGCGATGGTCCTCTGGAATTTTTTTAAGAATTCCAGATTAGACCTCAACGTGTCACGAAGGGTAACGCGGAGGTCCTCCTCCGTGACACGGAGCCATCGCCCCAGCTCACTGTCTCTTCATTTTATTCATTTTTTCATACCTTGCCTTTTTCTTCCCGATTCCATGCACATTTTTCTCCGTTTGACCTGAAAATCACCTTCCTAAACAAAATTGGTTAGATTAATAGATTTCCCTAACTAAAATGAAAAATACTAACTAAAACGAAAAATTTGTACCAAATCATGAAAAAGAAAAAATAAAATAAAATCTATTTACACTTTATAAAACAACAGAAACAAATATTTTTCACGGGTTGCCTCCCGTGCAGCGCCTGGTTTACCGTCGCGGCTCGACGTCCTTTAGGATCAACTATCCACTAGGGTGATGGACAATTTCTCACGATCCTTGTCCTCCCCCCAGTAGTGCTCACCCTTATCTGGTGGTCTTCCTATCAACTCTCGGGAATCATTCATTCGATTGGCATTACCATGATCAATTACATTGATCACCGAGAGTTCTTCATTTACCATCGGGAGTTTGGGTGCTTTGTACACATTGAACACCTCTACCTTGTCATGTGCTCGCATTGTAAGTTGACCCGCAGCCACGTCGATTAATGCTTTCCCGGTTGCCAAGAAGGGTCGTCCCAAAATAAATGGGACTTCAGCGTCTGGTTCAAAATCCAGAACAATAAAATCAACCGGAAAAATGAGGGATCCCACTTGCACAAGCACATCCTCAACAATGCCATCCGGCCTAGCTAAGGATCTGTCTGCTAACTGCAAGATTACGGCTGTAGGTCTAGGACTCCCCAGACCTAACTTTCTGAATACCGAAGATGGCATCAGATTTATGCTCGCCCCCAAGTCACACAATCCACGAGCTCGGATACTCTGCCCAATAGTAAGCTGGATAGTAAAACTTCCAGGGTCTTTTAGCTTCGTAGGCAGTCTATTTTGGATCTGGGAAGTGCATTCCTCCGTCAAAGCCACCGTGGCATACTCAGTCAGACGACTTTTGTTAGCCACGATGTCTTTAATATATTTGGCATATTTTGGCACTCCCTGCAAGATATCAACAAGAGGTAAATTAACATGTACCTATTTAAGCACCTCCATAAATTTCTTGAAACATGCCTCCTCCTTGTGTTTCTTGAGTCGTTGAGGGAACGGGGGTGGAGGTCTTTTTGATTCTGCTTCTTTGGTCTTCCCCCTATCCGAACTTTGTTCTTCCTCAACATCTGCTGCTCCTGACTTTTGAGGTGGTCTCTCCGGTTCCACCTCCTTTAGCTGCAAACCACTCCGTGTGGTCACTGCATTTACCTGCTTCGGATTAGGATCCGTGTCGCTAGGCAGTCCTCCTCTGGGCCTTGTGTTTTGGGCACTAGCAAATTGCCCAAATTGATACTCAAGAGCCTTGGTCGCTAATTGATTGTTTTTCACTTCGGTTGCCAATTTAACATAGTCAACCTGTAATTGTGCCTGATTAGCGATCATGGTCTTGAACATCTCCTCAATGGTAGGTGATGGTGGTGGAGGAGGGGCATTGTGATTTCTAAATTGAGATTGTTAGTTCTGTTGCCCTCCTTGATTCCTGTGCATACCCTGACCCGAACTTTGGCCTTGTTGGTTGTTGCTACCCCACGAAAACTTTGGATGGTTCCTCCAATTTGAGTTGTAGCCGCTACCAAACTGCTGCTGATTTCTTTGTGCATTGCCCACAAAGTTAACAGAATCTGGGTTTGCTCCACAACACTCAGCTGAGTGCTCACTGCTTCCACACACTTCACACCACATTTGCTGGACCGTATTGACTGAAGCTGAAGGCTGGTTCAAGTTCATGTTGCTGAAGTGGTTGTTCAACTGATTCTGCAAGGCAGCTATCTATGCAGCGATAGTTGTAAATCCATCCACTTCAAGCACTCTTGCTGCTTTCCTTGCTCCACCTCGAGATGAATCAGCATTGCATTCTAGATTGCCCTGTGAAATCCGGTTGAGCAAAGTGTACAGCTCCTCATAAGTCTTTTCCAGCAGCGCTTGCCCTCCAGCTGCTGAGTCTAACAAAATTTTAGTATGGGGTTCCAAACCCTCAATAAATGTGTGCACCAACACCTCATTGGACTGATAATGATGAGGACAGTCCCGCAACATGGATTTAAATCTTTCCCAGGCTTGATATAAATTTTCTCCCTCCCTCTGTTTGAAACTTAGAATTTGACTTCTAAGTCTAGCTGTTTTACCAGAGGGAATAAATCTTATCAAGAACTTTCGTGCTAGATCATCCCACGTTGATATAGAATTTGGTGGTTCAGCTTTTAACCACCTCTTGGCTTCACCAAGTAAGGAAAACGGAAATAGTGTGAGCCGAACATAATCAGGTGACACTCCAGCGGGTATATAAGTGTCACTTATCTCCAAAAAGTTCTGGAGATGTTGTTGTGGGTCTTCATGAGGGAGACCGGTAAATTGCCCGCTTGTGTGCAACAGTTGCACCATGTTCTGCTTTAATTCAAATCTCCCTCCAGGCTATGGTTTGCGGATACTTGAATGTACATTGTTGGCATGTGGGATTGCCATCTCGCGAACCGGCCTTGCTGCTGCTTCGTCGGGCACTAACACTGCCCTCACAACCGGTGGATTTTGTTGCTCCATAATAGACTGTCTGAGCAACTGCAGCTTCTTTTGTAGAGCTTCTCTGTGTTTACTATGAAATTCACGTTCAGGCTCTATATAAGATTCCACCAGCTCTTTGTCCTTTGCCAGTGTTCACAGAAATCAAGTCTGCAAAATACAGGCTAAGACCAAGTTGTCAACACTTAAGAAAATAAAATAAAAATACAGTAAATTTACACTTAACACAATTTCACCAATTGCCTAGTCTCCCCGGCAACGGCGCCAAAAACTTGTCCGCTGGTTTGCTATGGGTTAAAAAGCGACACGCAAGTGCACGTGGTCAACAAGTAATAAAGTGGCTAAGTAAGCCAAGTATCGAACCAAGAGACTCTGGATAAGTAAAATTGCTCAAGTATACTATATTCTATCTTACTTCTATATATGCTAACAACAACATAACCAAAAGTTAAATAATTTTGTTTATAAATTATATACTAAAACTATTAATAACTATCTACTTTGAATTGAAACTATGGATATGAGCATGCCAAGGTTAAGAACAAGTAATGAACTTGATTATAATCATAATTTGGTTATTCTTCTCTTCCTGTTTCTAGCCAAGAACATTAGCCTAGAGATTAAAACTCTCGTATTTAATCTCACTTAAGAATCATAAACCATCCGTCTACATTTCTGTGATCAAATGCAATTTATGACCTAGCAATACAATTCCGGTTCCTAAATTGACTAATACGACTTTCAAGTATATTTCTATCAGGAAAGCACATCAAAACCCAATTTTCCCAAATCAAGTTAAGAACAATACCCTATTAATTCACAACTTTCCAATTTCGTGCTCTCTCGAGTGAAATCGGACTTTTTAGATGTACATTAATGTCGGCCACACACCAATGCAGTAGAAACAAGAATTAATAGAACAACATAGAAGAAGAAGATGAAAAACCATATAACTTAATAATCAAAATTCATCACCATTGTTCACAACCTCAGCAAGGAAGAGAATTAGCCACTCATTTGTGGATTAATCATCCTAAAACAAGTGTTAATCATACAAACAATTGATTGAAAGAAGAAAGGAAGAGAGAAAAACCCTTAGCTTTTTCGTCCCTCAACTGCCTGTAACCCACGTCCTTGCTCCACCAAGTCTAAATTTCTTAAAAATAAGCCTAAGTGTTCTATTTATACTAGTGGGAATTTTTTCCGGAATAACAAGCAACGTGTCACGGAGGCCAACGCGGAGCACTGCCTCCGTGACACGGCATGGACGCGGACCCTCACTGGAAATCTAGGGTCCGGGAATATAGCCTCAACGTGGCACGGCATGCAACGCGGAAGCTTGCCTCCGTGCCACGAAGTTGTCGCGAGGCTTCACTGGAAATTGACAATTTAATCACCCTCCAGGCAGTGTGCCTCCGCGATGGTAGCGTGGCACGGCTCCATCGCGGAGCCTCTTTGCATTGTGCAGTCCAATGTCTTTTTCGTGCTCGCATCCAAGTCCAACTCCGATATTGTTCCAACATGCATTTTAGCTCCTCAAAATCATGTTTTACCTACAAAACAATGCTAATCATGTTGGTTAGTATAAATTCACACTTTATTACCAATTACATGAAAATGTATACACATTGCACAATAAACAAGGCGAAAATGATACGTTTGAGTATCACTTGGGCATATAAATCTGCCCAAGATCAAACTTCTATACACCCATCTAGCTACAACTGAATCACCTACTGGAGTAGAGATTGAGAAGTGTTCTGACAAAATTTTGGGACTGACTCCGAAACTACTAGCCACATAAGGTGTCACAAAATACAAGGTAGCCCCTAGATCTAAAAAAGAATATACGTCAAGATGGAAAACTTATGACATACCAGTGACTACATCCGGGGAGACCTCCTGCTCCTGGCGGGATGCTAAGGCATAGAATCTGTTTTGGCGCTGACCGCCACCTGGGCGTGCGGGTGGAGCTGCTGAACTGGAAGCTGGGCCTCGGCCCCTATCATGGCCCTGCCTAGCTACTAGGAAATCTCTGAGCATATGTCTAGGCTTTCTACACTCGAATCAAGCACCTGTAGCCACCAAGAACTGACCCATGTGCCCCCGACCACACCTACCACAAACTGGAATACTAGAATCCACGGGCTTGCTGCTCTGACCCCTTGAGCCTGATGCTCGCCCTCTCTGGTCGTTTCTAGGGATGGAACACTCATCAATGAAGATGTTAGGGCTGAAGTCCTCTGGTGGGACTGTTGTCGGTGGCCACCACATGGCCTCGACTGAGAGAACCGATAGCTGTCTGTCCTGGCCCTCTTGGCCTCCCTCTCCCTCAGATACGCCACCTCCTTCTTTTTGCATACAAGACTATCCGAGGGAAATTCATATTCCGATGGAGCATGGCGATTCTACAATCCTTGTCTAGATAGTCTACCACCCCATTAACAAACTTGCTCACTCGTGCCCTCTAATCAACCACTAACCCTAGGGCATACTTTGATAGACGAGTGAACTCAAGGGCATATTCCTGCACTATCATCTTCCCTAGTTTTAGATTCACGAACTCGCACGCCTTCAACTCCCTCATCTCACGAGGGAAGAATCGATCTAGAAAAGGGACGTGAAACTCCTCCTAACTAATAGGGCCTGCTTTGACTGCCCTACTATCCTTCCACTGTTTAAACCAAATGTGTGCCACCACCTTCAATTGATATGAGTCCAAATCAACACACTCTTCTCCATTCACCCCCATGACCTAGGTGATCTTTAAGATCTCGTCAATAAACTCATGTGGATCCTCGTCCAGCTTTGACCCAATAAACTCTAGTGGGTTCATCCTCAGGAAATCTCTGACTCATGCTGCTGCCGCATTCCCGTTCTACGGAACATGCGCCACTGCCTGCTAGTTGACCTAGGCGCTCAAGGCCTGCGCTAGCATCTGAATGGATTCCCTAAATTCAGCGTGGGCAACTGGTTTCGGTGTATGGTTCTCATGGACTAGTGGGGCTTTTTTGTGCCCGTTCCCATTGCTATCCTCATGGCCATTTCCATTTCCATTTCTTCTGCTGTTAACTCTGCGGGGAGGCATGATTCTTCAATCGCGAATAGCACGAGTTAGAAGAATAGAGAGACATTTCATCACACGACATAGATCATGAATAAAGGTTTACATTTCCTAAACGTCTCGTAACCTCTTTGTCATAAGTGTGGCACGCTTCACACTCTTGAAAAACACTCTACTTAATGAGTCTTTAAAACACCCTAAGACACTTCAAAACCTATTGCTCTAATACCAAGTCTGTCACGACCCGAACATGGGCCTAGATCGAGACACGGGACAAGGAGCCCTAAGAGACTCCAAGTCGATCCATGGCATGAACATACATCTAACTCATTCAAATAAAGCGGAAGACTTAACATTATGAATATAATAGAAGTCTAATCATAACATAACCTCAAACCGAAATTCACATAATACATAACGAGTTGATCACTACGTTCAGTCTGAAAGCCTCTAACATATCTGATGGGCTGATGGGACAACACCCCCAACTAGCCCGACAAGTTTGAAAACTGAAAGTACAAAGATATCTGTTAATAAATGGTCCTCGAAAGATGAGGACTCACCAATAGAGACTAGATGCTAACTCCGAAAGCTGGCTAGTGACGGGGCTGAATCTGGAGATCGGAGCCTGTATCATAAAATGATAAAGCAAAGAGTATGTGGTCAATACGTGGAATGTACTGAGTATGCAAGGTAAGTAAAACCACTTAATTAAGTAAAATCATTTAAAACATGCATAATGTAAAACAACATCAAGATAAGAATCTTAGAGTAGGCTTGCATGCTTTTTTTTGAAATCATGATCCGAACATAACTGAATCGAATGATCCAAAGATAAAATTTGATAATCATAGGTAAAATTGAACATTGGGTCAAACCTTATTTAGAACACACACACACATATATATATATCATGGATGATAACATGCATAACTGAAGTCATGAGGAACAATAGGAGACTCGTCTTATAACCGACATTACCACGATAGATCTTACTGGTCCCAACTATCACACTCAAGTGGGTAGAGCTGTCCAAAGCCTTTTCAGTGCTAAGGACAATACCATGATATCGATATCAAGCTCAAGACCCATCGGGGTAGGGGATAGCTCACAAAGGATGTCCCAAAGTATATATATGTAAACCTACGTTGGCGCGTAGTTCTGAGGCATAGGGTTGGCTGACCCTTAGCCTACTCGGTGCTAGACACTACTCCAAAAGACATGCATATGCTCTCTATCATTTTTTCACGAAGCTGACCATCGTCTATTGACAAAGCTGAATAGTCATATATATATAAAGTCTGAAGTCATACATGAGGAGCTTCTTGCTCAAACCATACCACAAGCTGAACATAATTGGGAGTCTTAACTCCAAAACTATGTGGTAAGCTAATTCGTGAAATCATAAATCATACTTGAACATATGGGTTGTCCCAATACTTAAACACGCTTGAAAATACTTAATTCACCAGAAAACATCATCATAGACATGGGTAACTTCAAAACATGCTTTTCATCAATAATATCTCATCATGCTTGAACATTCATCATAAATCTCAACTTTCATGAACTTCTCATGGATGGGCATTTTAATTTATAAAGCTTGAAAACATGATTATAATTGAAAACAATGTAAAACTTACCCATGAATCATAATTCAATAATAGAAACATACTTAGATCAAACCCGTGGTAAGAACTTAGGGAATTCATGCATAGGGTTAAAACCCCATAGAATCAACATATAGATTTTCATGAATTAGAGAGGAATTGGGCATGGGTGTGAATAAATTCACCTATTCATAACCCTACATACCTGAGATGGATTGATTACACCAATTCCTTGATATCCCAAAGAAAATTGAGGAAGAAGTTGTAGAAAACCTAAACTTAATCACCTTCTAAGCCCTCATCTTGTATGCATGAATGTGAATGAGCCTAGGATAAACTTACCTCTCTTAAAACCCCTTATTTCGAGCTTAAAACGACGTAGTTTAGGACCCTAGGGCTTAGGAATTATGGAAATACCCTTAATGAAAATCCTGGAAAAACTGAACTACTAGTGACCAGGTTTGTACCATGAGTCGTACCATGACGTAATGACTCGTGGTCACCTCTCGTGGTCACCACTGTCTCATCCTTCATTCGTCTAAGAAACCAACCATGACTTGCATATCACGACTCGTGATATCCTACCACGAGTCGTATTATCGGTTGTGGCATCATTCACCTTCACTTGGGATAACCTAACCACGACTCCTTATCACGACTCGTTGCCACTTCCTACAAGTCATGTTCTGATCCATGACATCCTACCCCGACACCCCAGGGGAAAATTCATCATGACTACTAGCCATGAGTCGTACCTACTCATCACGATTCGTAGAGTGACTCGTGGTCTGCCCCCAAACTCCAAAACTCCATCATGACTGGAACCACGACCTGTCAAATCCCATCATGGCTGGTACCACGAGTTGTTCTGATGCAAAAACTTAGGTTTTTCTGCAGAATTCATTTCTAATTTCTCGAGTCTAGTCTTAGGCACTTTTGGGGTATTACATTATGCCTTTTCCACATTAATATATATGCTTTACCAGATCCAAGAGCCATACTTTCCTTCGTGACTCCTTACATTATAGTCCAGTTCGATATTAATCCAGAAATCCTCTCAAAGACATTTTCAATTTCTACTCTGGTTGGTGAATCAACTAGAGCTAGCCAAGTGTATAGAAATTGTCGGGTCACAATGTTAAATAAAGTCACCTTAGTTGAACTAGAAGAGCTAGATATGGTTGACTTCGACCTCATCCTTAGCATGGACTGGCTGCATTCTTGTTATGCTTCAGTTGACTGTAGAACCAGGGTCATCAGGATTCAGTTTCCTAATGGACCAGTCCTAGAGTGGAAGGGTAGAACTTTAGCGCCTAAGGATCGTTTCATCTCATACCTTAAGGCTAGGAATATGATCGCTAAGGGGTATATCTACCACCTGATAAAGGTTAAACATTCTAGTTCCGAGACTTCGATACTTCAGTTAGTTCAAGTTGTATGTGAGTTTCCTGATATGTTCCCTTAAGACCTTCTTGGATTCCCTCCCGAGTAGGAAATAGACTTCGGCATGGACCTTTTTCCAGATACCCAACCCATATCTATTTCTCTTTATGGAATGACACCACCTAGCTTAAAAAGTTGAAATAACAGATGAAAGACCTTCTAGACAAGGGCTTCATCATACCTAGTCTCTCTCCATGGGGTACCCAGTCTTATTCGTGCGAAAGAAAGATGGTACACTCAAAATGTGCATTGACTACCTACAAGGATTGACGAATTATTTGACCAACTTTAGGGAGCTAGTTGTTTCTCCAAGATAGGCCTCAGATCAGGATACCACCAGGTCAGGGTCAGGGGATGTGACATTCTGAAAACAGCCTTCAGAACTCAGTATAGTCACTACGAATTCATAGTTATGTCTTTTGGAATAACTAATGCACTTGTAGCTTTTATGGATCTGATGAACAGGGTATTCAAGCCGTACATAGACATGATTTTTATTGTATTTATAGACGATAATCTGGTTTACTCTAGAACAAAGGAGGAGTTTGCAAACCATCTAAGAATATTTTTATAGACCCTCAAGGACCGCCAGTTGTTTGCCAAATTCAGCAAATGTGAATTCTAGTTAAATTTAGTTTCCTTCCTCGACCATGTGGTCTCCAAATAGGGTATTCAGGTGGATCCTCAAAAGATAGCGGTAGTCAAGGACTGGTGAGACCCACTTCTCCATCAAACATTAGGAGTTTCTTAGTCTTAGCCGGCTATTACAGACAGTTCATTGAAGGGTTATCCTCCATTTCCTCCCCTTTGACCAAACTGACATAGAAGAAGGTGAAGTTTCAATAGTCTGATGCATGTGAGAAGAGCTTTCAGGAGCTAAAGACTCAGCTCACCACAGTCCAGTTCTATCTCTGCCAGAAGGTTCAGATGGGTTTGTGATTTACTATGCTACCTCCAGAGTTGGCCTGGGTTGTGTTCTGATGTAGCATGGTAAATTTATAGCTTACCCTTCCAGACAGCTCAAAGTTCATGAGAAAAACTATCCAACCTATGATCTTTAATTGGCAGCAGTAGTGTTCTCTTTGAAGATTTGGAGAGACTATCTATACGGGGTTCATATGGATGTTTTTACCAACAATAATAGCCTATAGTATGTGTTCAGTCAGAAGGACCTGAATATGCATTAGAGAAGGTGGTTGGAGTAGTTAAAAGACTACAACATGAGCGCCTTGTACAACTCGAGCAAAGCCAACGTAGTGGCTGACGCCCTCAATAGATTATCTATGGGTAGTGTTGCTCATGTTGAGTATGATAAGAATGAGCTGGTTAGAGATTTTCATAGACTGGATTGGTTAGGGGTCCAGTTGGTTGACTCAGTAGAAGGTGGAGTTGTAGTCTAGAGTGGGTCAGAATCCTCCCTAGTGGCGGAGGTTAAGTCTAAGCAGGATGAAGACCCAATTTTGCTCAAGCTAAAAATAGCAGGCCTAAGAAAAAAGGTGGAACCATTCTCCAAGGGGAGAGATGGTGTGCTTCATTACCAGGGGTTGTGTGTTCCAGATGTAGGCGATTCGAGGCAGTAGATACTACTGCAAGCTCACAGCACTAGGTACTCTATCCACCCAGGTGCCACCAAGATGACCGTGATCTACAGGAAGTCTACTGGTGGAATGGCATGAAGAAGGACATTGCAGAATTCGTGGCTAAGTGTCCAAATTGCTAGCACATCAAGGTTGAATATCAGAGACCTGGAGATATGACTCAAGATATTAGTATTCATACTTAGAAGTGGGAAGAAGTGAATGTGGACTTTATCAAAGGCCTACCTTGTACTAACTGACAACATGACTCCATTTGGGTGGTTGTTGACCGGATTACTAAGTCAACACATCTTCTACCAGTTAAGACCACAGACTCAATAGAGGATTATGCTAGAATGTATATTTGGGAGTTAGTTAGATTGCATGGTTTCCCTTGTCCATCATCTCAGATAGGGGTACTCAGTTTACCTCGCATTTCTAGAAGCCATTTCAGAAAGGACTTGGTGCTCAGGATAGCTTTTCACCCAGAAATAGATGGCCGGGCTGAGAGGACCATTCATACTTTGGAGGATATGTTGAGAGCTTGTGTGATCGACTTCAATGGTAGTTGGGATGATCACCTACCTCTCATTGAATTTGCATACAACAACAACTATCACTCTAGTATTCAGATGTCCCTGTTTGAGGCATTATATGGTAGGAGGTGCAGATCTCCTATAGGATGGTCTAAGGTTGGTGAAGCTGCCTTGATAGGACCTAATTCAGTTCATGAGGCTTTGTAGAAGGCTCAACTTATCAGGGAACGACTAAAAATAGCTCAAAGCCAACAGAAATCGTATGTAGATGTAAGGAGAAGGGAGTTGGAGTTTCGTGTGGATGATTGGGAATACTTGAAAATATCAGCTATGAAGGGGTGATGAGTCTTAGAAAGAAAGGAAAGCTCAGTCCCAGGTATATTGGCCCTTACAGAATCCTGAGACGCATTGGCAATGTGTCTTACGAGCTGGAGTTGCCTACAAAGTTACCATCGGTGCACCTAGTCTTCCATGTGTCATTGTTGAAGAAATGCATCAGTGACCCAACCTCATTAGTACCTCTAGAGAGTGTTAGTATAAAGGACGTCCTCTCTTACGAAGAAGTCCAGTACAAATCCTAGACCGTCGGGTTCATAAGCTAAGAAACAAGGAGGTTGCTTCAGTAAAGGTCTTATGGAGGAACCATCTAGTTGAGAGAGCTACATGGGAAGTAGAAGCATACATGATGGATAAATACCCTCAATTATTCCCTTCTAGTTCAGCTTCATCGTCAAGTACTAAATTTATCCGCAGTACTTTATTTAGTTCCATACTTATTAGTCCTATTCATATTTAAATGTGCATCCTAGTTGCATAAGTTCAGCTAGTATGCCTATCTCAGTTCGGAGTCAGTCAGCCTTCAGAAATTAGTTTATAGCTTTCAGTTCGGGATTGCAGCTCTTTTCCAAGTCTTTCAGCTTACTTAGCCTTCATTCAAGGACACATATTCCCAAGGGGGAGATATTGTAACACCCCAAAAGTTTCATAGGAAAAAACCCGGACTTAGCATGAAAAACCAGAAAGAAACAAAAAATTTTGTCTCTGAATGAATCAACCGATGAGTCGTTATTAGTGACAACGAATCATTTTCTGAGTTATTGTCAGCTCTTTACTTCTCTTTCCTTAATACAACGAACAATACAATTATCTATTGTACCTAGTAACGGGTCATCGTTCAGTCCGTCGTAGCAACCCAATCCATAACCTGCTAAACCCTCCTCTCAAATAATGGGCCTGATGGGTCGTTGTTTGAAATAATGACTCGTCCCAGTCAGCCGTTCAGTGAGAACCCAAATATCCTCAAGTCACCCCAGTGACAACGGATAGAAACAATGACCTGTTGTTTCAGGTAACCAGTCGTCTTGTCCATCCGTTGGGGGATATCCAGAGTTGGTTCAAATATCTCCAAATGACAATGAGTGGAACCAATGACTCATTGTTCCATCTCATAAATTATTGTTCCTTTACGGGGGTTAAAATCCAAAATATATTCAGAATGTACAGTAATAACGACGAGTGGTGGTAACGACCTGTTGGTCCAACCAATGAGTCATTGTGTCATCCGTCATGTGAATCCATAAGGGGGAGATTTCCGAACTATAAACAACAATTGCCACCAAAGAGTTTTGGTATCAACCAACGACTCATTGTGTGACCCGTTGGATCCCGACGGGTAGGTTTCCAGACTTTTTTCAGCGCATTTTAGAAACTTTTCATTATTTTAACTCCTAAACTATGTCATTTTCTAGTACTTTCGCAGGAGATAGTGGGGGGTTTATCGGCCTTCCTTCAGCACTTCTCACTTTTCTCTCAGACCAGTACGTAAAAGTTCAGGACCTTCCTCTCAATTTAGAAGCTAGGGCATCTATTCCTTCTCGGATTCTCCAACCTAAATTCTTAGGGATTCTCCAATAGGTATGGGGGAATTCAACAAGGTTATTCTTCCATCCTTATGCCCAAATTAATTTTAGAAAAATTTGTAAATTCTAGCCCTACAGAAGATTTGAAGCTAGGGTTTTCTGTTAGATAAGAAACCCCTTAAATCTTGTTAATTCCCTAACTTTACATGGTTACTCTTAGCTGAAATTCATGCCCTAGTTCTATTTACATAGTTTGCTTTCTTAGTCTTGATCTTTAGCATGATTTCGAGTAAAACTTGCATGTACTTAGAACTAAGATAGAAATGTTATTTTTCTATAGTAGATGTTACTCGAATTATGAATGATTAGCACAAATACTTGAATAGAAGTTACTATTTTTGTATATTCAGTCTCAGAGTCTCAGTCAGTGCTCAGTATACTTAGTATTCTCCAGAAATGTTAGCTGATCAATTTGACTATTATCAGTCTTTGAGAAACTCAGTAGTATCAATTTATCAACTTGTTAGTTGTTCTTTATACCGTTACAACACTTTTAGATAAAGCTGCTTTGACGAGTCTTAGAACATAGTTTCTTCTAGGTCCTTAGACTCTCAGAACACTTTCAGATAAGTAGTTATGACTTAAGGCTTAGGACATCAGTTTCAAGCTATCAGCACAACTAGACACAGTCAGGATTTTCAGTAGGAATAGTACTTAGCACCAAGCGGGCGGGGTTTCAATGCACCTAGATTCCAAGAACTACGTTTCCATCGCAGGTTATTAGCCCAAATGGGCTCCAGACAGTGATCACTCAGTTCAGCTACTATACCCTGACAAGGTATAGTGGGCCTTCTTCGATGAGGCGTATACATCAGACTCCATATTTAGCTCACGTGGTTACATGTCGGTTATAGTATCTCCCACAACACGGTACAATTTAGTTATGATTTTCAGTTCAATTCAGTTTCTTCAGATTTCAGTCTATTTTTTTTACAGTATTACAGTGTAGCTTTCTATTACAAAAGTTATGCATGTTTTAGGTCCTTCTCTCATACTCAGTAAATTCAAAGTACTGACACATACTTTTTGTGCTATATCATTTTACTATATAGACTCACGTACCCAGACTTAGCATCGCAGTTAGATCCTCTCAGTGATATCCCAGCAGCTTCTGTGGTGAGTCTTCATCTGCCGAGGGCCGGAGTTCCATTTCCAGTTCTATTTTATTGTTTCAATTCAGACATTAGAGTTAGCTAGGGGTTTGTCCCAGCAACTTATCATTTCATGTTAGAAGGCTTTCAGACAATATTTATAGATTCAAATAGATTTTTAGATTATTTCAGATTTTGTCATTTATTAAGTAGTAGTTATTTCTTTTATGAGCTTCCGCTCTTTTATGATTATTCTTAGCAGATCAATTTTAGTAAAATATGCTCTTCCAAGATTTTCTTGGTGTCACCTGTGATTTTAAGTACCGTGTTGCGTCCAGGGTGTGAACTCGGATCGCAACAATGTCATGTTAAGAAGGGTGGTAAAATACTAAAAAATAAAAATAAAAATCTATATAATACATTTACAAAAATAAAATAAAATCAAAACACTTATAGAAATAAAGAAAACAAAAGTGTAGCTTAGTGAAATAATTAATTTCTAAGTTCCCGCAACGGTCACATGCAAGTATTGTGGTCTTACAAGTAATATAGGATTTGAATTTCAGATATCGTACCCATAGGGACTTGTTGATTAATCATTCACTATATTGAACTAATGCTAATTTATTTATTCAAGTACTAGAATCTAAAAATTATATTTATAACTATCTAAATAGAAAAAGAAATCGAACAAAATCATAATGAACCATTAACCAAAGAAATAGCGGATTCTTACAAAATCAATGAGATGAATCGATTTAGAACTATGAATTGCTAGAAATTATTCACCTTCATTACCTTGCAATAATTAACGAGTTATTGATTCAAGGGGTAACTGTATGATTATGGTTTTCCAATCCTATAATCAACTATTCACATGCAATTATATGTCTATATTCCTATGATCAAGAATACATCATGCGAATGATATTTCCTTCTCCCAGAACTAAGAAAGGCATTCTAGATATATTTTTATCCTAGCTACAAATCAATTCTGTGGAAAAATCTTTCTCTCTATATTCTTTATTCTATCTCATTGATCCTTCTTTCGAGTTCACAACAAGATTATAAATGTTTTTCAATGGTCACAAAGCATTAAAATAATATGCATAAGAAAATAACAACAATTACTATGATATTGTGCAATTTAACTATATTCATACCAATAAAATCATAATCCTAAAATAAGAAATTTAGCTCCACATAGAAATGGAGTTAATAAAACAAATCACCCAATAAATTTCACAACAAAACATAATACAGAGAAGAAAAGATGAAACCTAAATTCTCTAGCCTCCACGGTGGCACGTAGATCTTCCCTAGTCAAAAGTTATATTCCAAGACGCTTTTAAGGACTAATTATAAGTGTAGAAAAAATATCATACAATAAATTGAGTCCAAAATAAATTGGGAAATAAAAGTTCTGTTCGGGATGAGGCCTAGCACGGCGTGCCTCTCAATGCGCCTCCCTTTTATTTCTTCTGATGTTTGGCCTCTGGTGCGGAGCGCCAACCAAAGTGCCAGACCTACAAGTGCAGTGCACCTATCAAAGCACCTCTCTAAAAAATTTTTTTAGCAGAAGTTTTGGTTCTAGTGCGGGGTGTCAGTCATAACACTAACTTCATCTTGTCAAAAAACTTATCCATAGTTGTTCCAAAGCTCCAAACCTTCCTTTATAGCTCATTGATGTTGGGCATATTTATGCACTTATTATCATATTTTGTCCATACTTAGCTATGTTTTGAGAACAAATATGGTGTGATTGCCTTAGTTTTATTTGATATTTGTGAAAAAGAAAAAAACACATGATTAAATGTATTGAGATTTGATCCAAAATGGTGAAAAAAGAGAGTGGAGAGCATCTCGAACTTAGAAGGGGCTGATTGCAAAGGAAAAAAGAGCTAAAACTCTGCTATGGACTGCATGACATGAAGCTCAAACTCTACTATGGGGTCTGCAACACAGAGCTCAAACTCTGGTATGGGGTTTGCCACACAGAGTTCAAACTCCACTTTAGAGTCGGTGATGCGAACCTGGGTAAGTTGGCCAAGGCTCTTTCAAGTCAAATCCTAGTCAATGCAAGAGAGGTGCAAACCTACTCCACTACTATAAGTACCCCTAGGAAGTCTTCATTAGGGCACACATAGATTCACGTATAGTTAGCATATTATTCTAAGTATGGAACACCTTATTCCATATCATTGTTGAGAGAAACATCAAGTTCGTGTGATTCTATTTAGTTTACTAAGATTTGTCAAATAATTTCATCTTATTTTAAGTGATCATTATGACTATATATATATATATATATTATGTTGTTGTTTCTTCAATCATGAGTATAGTAGTTGCAAATGTTGAAACGTGCATGTATCATCAACTTTCTTGACCAAAGAGGTTGAAGTTAGGAAAAAAGAATAAAAATAAAAATTTGAGGCTACCAACCCTTATCTAATTGATTTGAGCTCTAACTGAGGATAGTTAGTTCAAGACTTATGACGAGTGCAAAATATGAACACCTACGGTCTGGGAGGATTTAGAGTGAAATTAATCTATATAGGTCGAGAGACGTTAGATGAACATAATCATTAGTCTTGCATGAAATTCACTGGGATAGATCACTAATAAAGTAAGCCTACTATGTTATGAAATTATGAGAAACACAGCCCTAGTTTCTTCTCACATGTTTGATAAAAATGAATCTTAGTTTAAATTACTTCTTTTTATTGCAACCCCCTTCAAAAATACTGACTACCGATTGAATACTCATAGTTAAAGAATTATTTATCACCTATTCCCTATGGGATTTGACCTAACCTAATTAAGTTACTATATTTGACAACAACCACTTTATACTTCATTGCAAGGTATAATTTACGCGTGATTAAATTTCCGCGTCTTTGCCGGGGAATACGACTTAGAAATAGTTAAACAATATTGAAATTCATCATGTAGTCCATAGTTATTATATCACTTTATTATTATTTTGTTTTGTTTTTGTTTTGTTTTGGTTTGTTTTTTTGTCTTAGTTAGCTTTTATTTGAATTATGGCATCATGGAATGAAAAGGGGTTTGGTGGTGGTAACTCATATCTTGATGAACCATGTTCATATGTGGAGGACACCATTTTTGGCAAGATTGTGAATATGCCCCCAGAAGTGAGATGTGTGCTCCTTCTCACTTCTATGATGGGTATAGTTGCACTTTATATGGCAGTCAAGGTGGACATTGCGTGATTATCCCAATTATTTCACTTCTCAATACAGTTGCTATGACAAAAATGCTAGTTGTGCTTTAGAGCTTGACAAGAATGATGACATGACATATGAAGAACAAAGCATTGCATATGAACACAAGCATGCTTCAAACTTTTTTGGAGCAGAAGTCTAACTTGGAGAAGGATGCCAACTCCTCAATGCCCATGAAGTTATCTACTCCAAGAAGAAATAACTGAAGAAAAGTTTTTAAGCTCAAAGGATGAGCCAAAATATCTTTATGACCACAATGAAAACTATGAATCTAAAGAAGAGAAAAAATTTGAAAATAAATCTCTAGCTCTCAAAAAGAAGAAGTTGAGGAGATATTGAAGCATAGTGGGGAAGAGTGAACAATGGGGCCGAGTCCTGACGAACTAGTGGTAAAATGTGCAACATGATGATGAGGAAGTTATCTAAAAACATGAATATTTCCATGGGAGGTTTTTTACAAGCCTTACAAAATTTCCATCATGAAGCAAAACTTGACCAAGTGAAAATTGTAAGGAAAAATTAGCTATCGAAGCAAGCTCAACACCATGAAATATATGGAGATCATCGTAAAGGCATTCCACGGCTGATAGAAGACTTCTCAACATGCATGATGAACAAAGTCAAGAAGTAGAGCTATTAGAAATTGCTACACATAATGTTCTTGTGAATTATGGCCAATATTGGATATATAAGCAGTGATTTCAAATCCAGAGGTTAATCGTACTCTGGCAACTTTACATAAGGCAGAGTTTGGTTTTTTTGGGGTGATAGTGGAAAAGTTGACAGATAAGTCACCCTTACTACCACTCTACAGAACTGTACATGAGATTTTCACCTCATACGGCTCCTCGTTCAATTCTTTCGAATTTATTGGATCCTTTTCCGCATTCGAGAATCCCCCTTCTTCCAGTCCGCCCCAAAGAGTAACTAAAACAAAGAATTGGAGGCCAAATTAAACAATGCTATGATTGAGGAATGCAATACTCAACATCAACTGTTAATGGCTAGTACTTTTGAGTCAGCTCCAAATAAAGAAGATGTCAACATGAACTTTGAAGAGCTAAGCGATTTGTCAATCAACCAACCCAATGATAATGCAAGATGCCAAAATTTAAGAGTGACTGTAGAATTGCAAAGAAAAGTCCATCAAATCATTTTTGAGGACTCTATTGAATTTGAGAAGGAGGATGTTAAGAAGAAAGCATACTTGAAAATGGAGCGACTTAGGCCGCATTCTAATCATTTTTCAACATTGTACTTGGTTGACGATATGAAAATTGAGGCAACCTAGTCTATGGAGGATTCTGGAGAAGAGGATCAAAGTGACCTCATTTTAAAGTTTTTCATGCCAACAGGGATAAATGACATCCCTCATTTAAGGCCAAGAAGTACAAGATGCGACATTATTTCTTGGTGCATCTATTTTTACACCACTACCCCTCAAGTGGAGTAAAATCAGAAAAAATTAAGGGTGCAATTCATAAGTTCAAAGTGAAAAGAAAAAGGTAAAAATTGATGATATCATACCATGACTTTAAATCAAGAGCTTCTTGGGAGGAAACCCAAGGTAACTTAGTTTTCGTTTTAATTTTGTAAAATTTTTTAGATTTGATTTGTGTGTTCAAGTGTGCAGGAACAAAATCACAAATTTAGGAGGAGATTCATGCCGCGGAAGGACAAAACTGGGTAACACTACCACAAATCCATACAGAGCTGCGCGATGCGCACCATGATCCTGCAGAGGGGACTCCGCATGTGGAGTAAAACCTTCGCACCAAGGTCCACAATGTGGAGAAGATTTCTAGGAAAAATTTTTATCTCACAGATGACGAGGAATAGAACGAGAGAGTTCTTATTTCACTCTTGTACTTATATTTTATTGTTTTAGCATTGGAGATGGTGCTATTGATTAAGTTCTAGGGTGGCAGAAGTTGAATTTCCATGTATGTTTAAATTGTTATAACTATTCATGGCCGTAGTTTTTTTGGGGATTTGTGATTTAATTCCTGCTAGCTCGAGTTGTTTGTAGTAATTGTGGGTCTTTTATGTTTGGGTTTCACCAATTTTTATTTTCGATATTTTTCCGATGGGTAGTCCCTTAGAACCGACTAAAGTGTCTAGACTTTTTTTAGTCATAGTTATGAGTTTTCCCAATGATGGATGGATGACTACCATTCTAAGAGTTAATTAGTCATTAGTAGGAGAACAAAATCTTGTAACCTTCAAGATGCTAGGAGCTTCACTCAGGATATCATTAACACTTCATAAGAATTTATTCAAAAATGCATGAAAAGGTATAAACACTTTGGGGCCATTAGGTTACTGGATAAGGTATAAGTTAATACATGAATAACTTGGTTATTCATGTATTAATTTTATACCATGTTTGGTTTTCAAATAGGATAAAAGCTATTCATGTATTAATTTTATACCATGTTTGGTTGGTAGAT
Source organism: Datura wrightii (assembly GCA_035772735.1). NCBI lineage: Eukaryota > Viridiplantae > Streptophyta > Magnoliopsida > Solanales > Solanaceae > Datura > Datura wrightii. The sequence continues at coordinate 59,614,032 of JASDFA010000016.1, read as the reverse complement.
TTCAAATGTTGTATAAAGGTTATTCATGTATTAATTTTATGTGGTGTTTGGTTGTGTTTTAGTAATTCTACATAACTAATACTTACATAACTTATGAGGAAATCTATATATAATTTTATGCAGGGTAGAAGGTGGAAAAAGTTATGTGGGTATTAGTTATACATCGATTAAAATAATAAAATTACATATTTACCCATATCAATTTACTTTTAAATCATTTTTAATTCGATATGTGAGTACACAATTTTTAAACTTAAAACAATTATTAACTAAATTTTTTTTAAGGGGCTGTAAGCCCTCTTTTATTAAAATAAAAAAAGTTATATTATTTTTCTGAAAAATAGGAAGAATTTTATACTATTTGTTTACTTATTCATTTAAATAATATATATTAATTTATAATAAATTAAATATTTAATAATTAATACTTCATGTATTGTAATTTCAATAACTATAAGTCCTACATAAATAATACCTACATAACTAATACTTGCATAACTAATACCTACATAACTAATCCCTGCATTAGTAATACCTACATAAAATAATACATAGATTCCCTCATAACTAATTCATGTATTACTAATATCTGCATAACCCTAACCCATACCCAAGCGACCCCTTAGACTTTTGAAACTTGACCCCTATGCTTGAAAATTAGGCTTAATAATGTGAGACATTCAATATGGATATGTGTAATTATGTAATCTTTGTCACGCGCACCTTGAAAGGTGTAACTGTCATCTAATACGACACTGGACTCTGAGCTGACCGGGCTGGACACATACACTTCTGGTGTATGCTAGCAACACATAGAAGAAAAAAAAGGCGATATCTCGATTGTAAACATAGCCTCAGTCCAATTAGGCCGCAACATATAACCTGCATAAGACAGCTAACCCAACAATCACGATAATAAAAGGATCATATGCGAGCCGACAAGACCACAACGCTATCTAAGTCATAACAAAAGGAAGGCAGACAGTTCTATATAAACTACAGCCTACAAGGCTACTAACAGATAGCTAAACTAGGCCCCACAAAAAGCATAACATATATAGGACCCACACAGCCAACAACGCACAACTAGCTTGAACTGAACACTGTAGTCTGCAAGCCCCTAAGAGTGAAATATTGGTTGGGACAGGGCCCTGGCCTACCCAAAAACTATATAACAAAGGATAGACAAACCTATACTATCTAGAAACTCCGAAAGAAAGGAGTTGACCAATATGTTGACACTGAATAGCTGCTAAAGAGGTCCCAAAACCTGTCTGTCTAAACATGCAGGCAAGTATGCAACGCCCCATGCGTGGGCATTAGTATAATATGTACCAAATATCTAAGGCAGTAATTAAAGCTGAATATAAGCCAATAAAGAAATGAAAGTAACCAACGAGAAGGGGACAAAAGTTAACCTGTATGCTTTCATAACCATAGCCTGCATCTAGTAGATAACTATACAAATAAGAGATTAAGCTGTATGATTATACATTCATAATAATCGGGGAAGGTGCAAGAAACATAGAGATAACCTGCCTGGGCCCCCATAAGCCTTGGCAAGTAAAGTTCAATCTATATACCCCTAACTGGGTCACTATAGTTTCACAAGTAACTATAACCAAACCTATCCGACCTCTAGGACTGCAACTGAGCCCATGGGCTCTTGTAACTGTATCTGAGCCCTCTAGGCTTCTGTAACTGCACCCTGGGCTCACAAGGCTCCATTGAGGGTCAATAATGACATTATGACATACAGAAAATCCATACACGAATGCGCTTCAATACGACTTTGTAGGCTTGAATATAGTCCTTTCAGACGTCACATAGCTCCTCTGAGCAATTTGTAGCCCCATAGGCAATGATACAGACAGCAATCCTGAGGTCATTTAACAGGAGACCAACTAAGGTGGGTCAATCCTTATGGGGGTACGAAGCTATAGTATCAATATAGTCACCCAATAGGCGTACCTAGCTCTATAAGCCTAACACAACTGCTATTTTCCCCTAAAATAGTCTATATAGCTGCCAACAGTCACACCCCATATGCCTACACCTGACTAGTGGGTCTTGGCAGCGATTACAACCTCTGTCAGTTTAGACAGAATAGGGTGAGGTCCAGGGTGACCTAAGTGATACTCTAAAGGTGATACTAGGACGATGACAACTCATAAGCGAACAACAAGGTAATAGGCGACCAACTATTTAGTTCCTTCACTTAGAACGACTGTTGGGCTGCTACTAATCGAAAATGCTCCTAAGTAGTCAGTCGTAACTTTCCATAGGCGGCTTACTATAATTCATAGCCTAACAGTAATACTATAATACTATGGTTATAGTTCCCTACACGTCAACCTGGTCTGTCCAGATAGCATATAGCTCCTCTGAGCAATTCATTGCCCCGTAGGCAGGTATACCTAGATTTAGCCCTTCGAGGCAATATGTATGTGGGCGTATGCAAGAGTAGCCCGGGGCATTGGCCCTACGTCTAATCCTTGACAAGGTTCCCCTTTAGTGTATTACTTAGTCTATCAAATTTCTAACAATTGGGGTGGTCTCCTGAGAGACCTGTATAACAAGAAGTAAGTCGGCTGAAGCCAGCGGTCACTGACAATAGCTAATCATATGGAAAGCCATCGCTCAGTTCATTAGGAAACTCTGGTGCCACAGACTCGAAGGTAAGAGCATTCTATCAATATTCTAGCCCTGGAGGTCTCAAGGTATGCCAATAGCCTATGGGTGAGGTTTACTGTCTATGTAGGCATCAAATAAAAAGTTATATCGCCATGTTGTGCCCTACACTGTCCAACCCTACCAGGTTAGGTCCAACAACTAACTATAAGCTTCTAAGGCCTTAGTTGACAGAGAGACATCAGAATCCCTCTAAAATGTAAACGAATGACCAAGGAAATCTCTACAACGCTCCTAGCGTTTATCACACTGTGTACTCTTTCCCAACGGGGAATACTATGGTATAACCTCAATTCATCTTGTAGCAACTAACCACAACATATATAATCATTATCTACTTGTAGAAGGTGATCAAAACAAAGTTCAACTTACTTACAAAGGTATAGGTCATATCAACTTTACGACGAGAATGCTTATTGAAAGAGGTTAGCCTTAACATACCTGAATTGCCGATTTCTGCTCGCCCAAGCATGGTTCAGCCTATAACCAGTAATTCCTCCAACTCATAGCCTTTACATGGATGTAATACTTCTATTCATAGTCCATAAAAACAGCTAGCAACATTTAACAATATTCACAATAACTACCATTTGTGATCTACTCAAATTCAGCCGAAAACTCACAAATTTCTGAGAGTTTAGAACATAGAAATACTTAATTATCACTTGCAGATGCTTAGGGCTTGATTAGAAGTGATTTTGTACAACTTCTACTCGGCAGGACTCCACCAAACCAGGCCAATTTCAAAGAAATAACGTTGTAGATACATTCTTCCTAGGCCTAGGAATCATTACCTGAGAAGAATTGACGTGTGGATGGGATTTGATGGCATAATTCAGCTTCTAAAAGTGAAAAGCCTCGTGCACTTGTTGCGCATATCCAATGCTCTATCTCTAGAAATATTTGAAATGAAATAACATTTCACTCACTTAACATATATACATATTGAGGCGGTGGGAGGGGGTGCAGGGCGCCGCCTGTCGCACCAACCCACGAGCGCGATGCACCAACTATAGCGCAGGGTGGGCTACACAGTGCAGTGCCTGGTGCGCCCTGCCATCAGCCCCAACCTTTCGCTTGCTTGATTACGTGGTTATGCAATACTCCCTTGAGCCTTCTCCTGCACATGTCATGCTCTATACATTCTCAAAAGCACATGCACACGTCCGCTAATCAATGAAAACTTATGGGGTGTTACATCATCCCCCGCTTAGGAACATTCGTCCTCGAATGTAATTCAATCTTAAGAGGTTCTGTCATTACGCTTTGCTTGAACATTTGGGCAGAGTTTCTTCTGTAATAATGACTATCCAGAAACTTGGAACGTAGAAAGGTCCAACACAGGTGTCTCACACGACGGTACCTACAACAGAATAACATAGTTCTACCACATCAGTAAACAACTAATAACAATAGCAACAAAGGCAATATTCAACACCTAAAAACTATCTTGCTGTAACTGAAATTGTCTGAGTCTATGTTATCATCATAGAGCCTGGAAAAACAAAATATATCTAGATGTTGTGTCGACCTCATCTTCCCAATCTGTTTCTTCTACATTTATGTTCCTCCATAAGACTCTACTAGGTTACTGATGTGTTGTGAATTTACAGCACTTTCGACGCTCAAAACTAAAGAAAATAACATGGGATTAGGTCTGTTTATATGGATAAGAGGTACTTTTCTTGTGTATTCAGGTAATCTTAGGTGTCAGAGAAAGATTGAGCAAAAGAAGCTTAAAAGGATAGAAGAAGATCCAAAATGACAGTCTCAGTATGAGTCGTACCTTGATGGTATGAATCGTACTAAGACTCATGGAAATATTTAGAATTTTGAGCTGAGAAAGAAGCTATCCACGACTCACAATACGAGTCGTATGAGCATGGTACGAGTCGTAACTTCAAGTAGTGGAAATATTTAGAGAAATTGCAAAAGGGATGCTCTGGGTACGATAGCTAAGTACGAGTCATGGAGGTAAGGTATATGTCTGTAATGACCCGAGAGTACCCCCGGATCGTAGATACGAGACAAGGAGCCCCGAAAGACTCCAAGTCAACCCATGGCGTAAGCATATATCTAATTCATACACATAAGGTAGAAGACTTGACTTAAAATCATGAATTTAAAGGAAATATGATATGAAATATAGAACAGTAATACATAATGCAAGCATAAATAGAGGAATACTACAATTAAGTCTGAAAACCTCTAATCATAATAGACGGGTTGAAGGGACAAGACCCCAACTAACCCCAACATTCTGAAACAAAAGATAACAAGATCCAAGCATGAAGCCCTCGAATCATGAGGACTCACCGCTGAGAGTTGAGAGCAGAACTGAGGGCAAGCTAGGAACGATGCCGAACTTGCAAATTGGATCCTAAAAATGTATGGGTCAGTACTTGGAAGGTACTGAGTATGTAAGGTATGCAAAACAATACTTATAACATAAAAGTTATAAGAGTGGGGACATCATGATCATAAGACTGAAATCATAAATATATATATCGTAAGGCTCAAGATTTCCAAAATATTCATAAACTTGTCATAGTCGTAATATGTCAGAAAACATTCCATAAAACATAACTTGAGCTAAAAGAACATAATCCTACATGCATTAAGACCATGAGGAACAATGGGATATTTCTATAACTGACATATCCCATATGAGCACAGATGGAGCCCGACCTGTAAACCTAGTCGGGAGGTCGTCCATACCTTGCCAAAGGGTATGAACCATGTATGGCGTGATATCACTCATGAAGGCCCCGTAGGGCAAAAAGGGACAGTCATTGAGGAGGTCCCAATATAACCTACGATGGCACATAGTGTTGAGATTCGGGGCGTAACCTAGGCCCTGAACCTACTCGGTGTTAAGTACTACTCCCAAAACATGCAACGTGCTCATAGAAATTCATACATGACATGCATGGCTAGTTAAATCGTGATAATCATAACGTGCTTGAGAATTCATAATACTATCCATGGAATTTGAGCCCGTGGATCGGCCAAAATCATAGTTCATAAATCATAAACGATATATGGGCATTGCCCATAATTTCAATCATACTTGGAATGCTTAAATTATAGGAAACATGATCACAACAACATGAGTACTTGAAAGCATGCTTAAAATTCAAGAGGTCATATCATGCTTGAGAAATCACCATAACCATGAGTTTCACTAAAAACCCCACGATTTGGGCACATGTGCTTTTAGGGATTAGACCCTCAAATATTGAATAAAATAAGTGAAAACAGCCCAACAATTTGAAACCTATGATTTTAGACATACTACAACAAGCTCATATCAATTTTTGAGGAAACATGCATTTGGGTTATGAGCCATCAAGAATTTATAACTTAAACATAGAACTAGGAAGAAATGGGGCATGGGTAGGGACTAAACCACCCATTCAAGACCCCACATACCTAGAATTACTTGATTCTTAACTCCCTTGAAGATCCCTAGACTGAATCTTGAAGAATTGAAGAAGAACACTTGAATCACTTCCCTCTTACTCCTCTACTCTTACATGCATCAAATGAGGTTTATCATGAATGATTTACCCTTAAAAGACCCTGTCCCGACCTCAAAACGACGTAGTTTAGATCTTAGAAGTGTAGGAAATTATGAGAAGGCCCTTACTAATTTGCAAGAAATAACTGCCAGGTGACCCTAACGGGCAACCTGACGACTCGTTACCAGGGAAAATGAGTCATTAGGTCATTTCGTCAAGTCCAATAGAATTTTTCACCTGGCTCTTAACGGAGGACATGACGGCTCGTCCCCTGAGGAAACGACTCGTTACAGATTCCATCAAGTACACTGCCTCATCCTTAATTAAATCCTCAGCCTTTCCCCACGGTGGACCTGACGACTCGTGGTAGTTGACCACGAGTCATTCCCGCGTCCATGGGAACCTCAGATCCTTAGCCCAGCACAACCTTCCCACGAGCCACCTGACGACTTGTGGGGTCTCCTCATGAGTCATCTAAGGACTCATTCTGCACTGCTGCAATAATTTCCAAATTTTTTCCTGTTTGACTCCCGGGTCTAATCCTTGGGTTCCTGGGGTATAACAATATCTCCCCCTTGGGAACATTCATCCTTGAATGTTAGAAACATACAGAAAACCCAGGAACAAAAAGCCACCATATTCAAATACTGATCATTTAAGTTGAAAAATGACGGAATGACTACCCCCGAAAAGAACTACATAGCTGGACTTAATTCAGACCTCACATACATATATCATATCATAAAACAAACTTGCACGCATGAAAGGAACATGAAAACCTGAATAGAGGTTTAGGTCAAAAACTGATACCTCAAACTGAAACTGGGCCGGTAGGAAACAAATGGGGGAATTTAGCCATCATATCCGCTTCACCTTACCACGTAGCTCCCTCAACATGCTGATTTCTCCATAGAACCTTTACTGAAGCTACTTCCTTATTCCTCAGCCTCCAAATCTGATGATCCTAGATTGCAACGGTAATTTCCTCACAACTGAGGCTATCCTTCACACCAACACTTTCCACCGGAACCACTAAGGCTGGATCTCCCAAGCACTTTTTCAAGAGCGATACGTGAAATACAGGATGAACTGAAGCTAACTCTAACTCATAGGCTACTTTACCCACTCGTCCCACAATTCGATATGGACCAATATAGCAGGGGCTGAGTTTTCCTTTCTTCCCGAATCTCATTACTCCCTTCATGGGAGATACCTTCAAAAACACCCAATCATCGATCTCGAACTCAAGCTCTCTTCTCCTCACATCCGCATAAGACTTTTGGCGAATTTGAGCCATTTTCAGCCTTTCTCTTATCAACTAAACCTTCTCCATAGCCTCGTGAATTGAATTTGGACCCACTAATAAAGCCTCTCCGACCTCAAACCAGCCAATGGGCGACCTATACCTTCGCCCGTAAAGAGCCTCGAACAGTGCCATTTGGATGCTAGAGTGATAGCTGTTGTTGTAGGCAAACTCAATAAGAGGTAAATACTCATCCCAGCTACCCTTGAAATCAATAACGTAAGCCCTCAACATGTCCTCAAGAGTTTCGATAGTCCGCTCCGCCTGGCCATCTTCTTGCGGATGAAATAGCGTGCTAAGCTTGACCTGGGTACCAAGTCCCTTTTAAAAAGATCTCCAGAACTGACAGTTGAATTGAGTACCTCTATCCGATATGATGGACAAGGGCACTCCGTGCAATCTAACCAACTCTCAGATATATAATTTGGCATAATCTTCCGCTGAATCGGTGGTTTTGACCAGTAGAAAATAAGCAACCTTGGTTAACCTGTCCACCACAACCCAAATGGAGTTATACTGTCTATGAGTGCGGGCTAAACCTATTATTAAGTCCATGTTGATTTCTTCCCACTTCCAAGTAGGAATGCTGATGTCTTCAACCTCCCTGTCTCTGATGCTCAACCTTCACTTGTATGCAATTCAGACACTTGGCTACAAATTCTGCAATATCTCTCTTCATGCCATTCCACCAGTAGATTTCTTGCAAGGCATGATAAATCTTGGTGGCACCTGGATGGATAGAATACCTGGATCCATGAGCCTCAAGCAATATCCGGCTCCTCAGATCATCTATGTTCAGAACACACAAGCGACCCTCGTACTGAAGCACACCATCTCCCCCTTTGGAGAAGACTTCTACCTTTTGACTTTGAATAGCTTCTTTCAACTTTACCAATATTGGATCTTCATCTTGTTTAGCCTTTACCTCCGTTACCAAGGACGACTCTGACCCATTCTGAACTACTACCCCACCATCGGTCAAACCAACTAATCTAACACCCAACTGTGCAAGTCGATATACCTCCTTTACTAGCCCCTTCTTGTCTTCACTCACATGTGATACACTTTCCATAGAAAGTCCACTAAGGGCATCTGCTACCACGTTGGCCTTACCTCGGTAGTAAAGGACACTCATGTCATCGTCCTTCAGTAGCTCCAACCACCTCCGTTGCCGAATATTGAGATCCTTTTGCATGAACACATGTTGTAAGCTGTTGTGGTTAGTGAATACATCTACATGAACCCCATAAAATTAGTGTCGCCATATCTTCAAAACAAACACCACCGCGGCCAACTCAAGATCATGGGTCAGGTAATTCTTTTCGTGAATTGTTAGTTGTCTGGAAGCATATGCTATGACTTTCTCGTGCTGCAACAATACCCATCCCAGTCCAACTCTCAAAGCATCACAATATACAACAAAGCCATCGGTGCCCTCCGGTAAAGTCAACATTAGTGCTGAAGTGAGTCGGGCCTTCAATTCTTAGAAGCTCTTCTCACAAGCCTCCGACCGTTGGAACTTCACCTTCTTCTGAGTTAATCTAGTCAATGGGGCTGCAATGGATGAGAAACCTTCTATGAACCTCCAATGGGTACCCTTTAAGCCTAAAAAGCTACTAATCTCCAAAGGGTTTACAGGTCTGGGCTAGTTCTTTACCGCCTCTATTTTCTGGGAGTCCACCCTTATACCTTCACTTGACACTACATGTCCCAAGAATGCAACTGAATTCATCTAGAACTCACATTTGTTGAACTTGGCTTATAGATGGTTATCCTTGAGGGTTTGGACTGCTACCCTCAGGTGTGCGACATGCTCCTCCTCGCTCCTGGAGTATATCAATATGTCGTCAATGAACACTATCACGAACATGTCCAGATATGCCTTGAATACCCTGGTCATTAGATCCATAAAACTTATAGGGGCATTGGTTAGTCCAAAAGACATAACAATGAATTCATAATGGCCATACCGGATCCTGAAAGCAGTCTTTGGGATGTCTCTCTCCTAAACCCTGAGCTGGTGATATCCGGAACTGAGGTTTATCTTGGAGAAGTATTTGGCACCCTGAAGCTGATCGAATAGGCCGTCAATCTTGTGTAAAGGGTATCTATTCTTGACGGTGACCTTGTTCAACTGCTCATAGTCAATACATATCTGAAGAGAACCATCTTTCTTCCGAACGAACAACACTGGGGAACCCCATGGAGACTTACTCGGTCTAATGAAACCCTTATCTAGTAAATTCTTCAACTGCTCCTTTAACTCTTTTAGCTTGGCTGGGGCCATTCGATATGGAGGAATCGATATGGGTTGTGTGTCAGGTAAAAAATCAATCTCAAAATCAATCTCCCTCTTGGGAGGAGCACCTGGTAGGTCATCTGGGAATACTTCGGGATACTAACATACCACGGGGACTGACTGAATGGTCAGGGTCTCGGACGTGGCATCCTTAACCCTAACCAAATGGTAAATACAACCCTTAGCAATGATTTTTCGGGCTTTGAGATAGGAGATAAAGCAGCCTACAAGTATCGCCGAACTACCCTTCCATTCTAAAACTAGTTTACCTGGAAACTCCACCGCTCGGGTTCTACAGTTAATTGAAGCATAACATGCAAACAACCAATCCATGCCCAAAATAATGTCAAAATTAGTCATAGCCAATTCTACTAAGTCTGCGGAGGTAACCTTATGCATTATTGTAATGGGGAAACCTCTATATACCCACCTCGCTATGATTGAATCCCCAACCGAAGTAGACACCGAAAATGGTGCTGACAAAATTTTAGGACTGACCCCAAAGTTACTAGCAATGTAAGGTGTCACGAAAGACAGTGTAGCTCCCGGATCTAACAAAGCATAAGCATCAATATGAATGACTTGCAACATACCCGTAACCACATCGGGAGAAGTCTCCTGCTCCTATCGAGAGCCAAGTGCATAAAATCGATTCTGGCACTGGCTGCCAGCTGAACCAGTCGAAGCACCCTGCTGAATCTGACATACCACTGGAACTGCTGAACTAGCTGCTGAAGTGCGGGCTCCACCACCCCCTGACCTAGCTGCGGGGCAATCCCTGACTCTGTGTCCGGGTTTGCCACACCCAAAACAAGCATCTGAGCCCACCAAACATTTCCCTGGGTGATTCTTGCCACAGTTAGCACAAGATGGAAAATTGCACTCTATGCGCATGCTATTCTAACCCCTCAAACCTGAGGCCCTGCTCCTCTGATCGTCTTGAGGCCTGGATGGGGTACTGGCTGAAGATGGTGCTGATGTAATGGACCTGTGCTAGGACTACTGGTGAGGCCCACCCCCTAACCTCGGCTGGGAGAACCTGTGACTATCAGTTCTAGCCCTCTTGGCCTCTCTCTGCCTCATATGAGCTACCTCCATCTGTTGGGCATAGAGGACTATCTGTGGGTAGTCCATATCCTGATGAAGCATGGCTGTTCTACAGTCCTTGTCCTAGTACTCGGCTACTCCCTACACGAATCTGCTCACCCACGCCCTCTGGTCCATCACTAACTCCAGGACATACTTTGACAGGCGAGTGAACTCAAGTGAATACTCTAGCACCGTCATCTTTCCCTGTTTGAGGTTAACAAACTCGGCTACTTTCAATTCCCTCATCTCCCGAGGGAAGAACCTGTCGAGAAAGGCCATGTGGAACTCGTCCCAGCTGATAGGGCCCGCTCCTGCTTCCCTGTTGTCTTTCCATTGCTTGAACCAAATATAAGCGACCTCCTTTAACTTATAAGAGGCCAAGTCAACACACTCCTCATTCGTCACCCCCATCACTTGAGTGACCTTCAAGATCCCTTCACTGAACTCGTGTGGATCCTTGTCCACCTTTTCCCCTGTGAACTAGGGAGGGTTCATCCTTAAAAAGTCCCTGATCCGGGCTGCCACTACATTGCATTCTATGGAACATGCACAACAGCCTGCTGGTTGACTTGAGCGGTCAAGGCCTGCGCCAACATTTTAATAGCCGCCCGAAACTCGGCATGGGCAGCGGGGTCTGGTGCCTGGGGCTCCTGAACGATAGGGCTTGCTGACGCCCATTATCATGGCCACCCTCATGGCCCTCATCATTTCTATTCCTCCTTCCATTAATCCTTTTGGGAGCCATAATTTTATACAATTGCGAATAGCACGAATTAGAAGGATGGAGAGATTTTCACTGCACGACATAGATCATGAAAGAAGGGAATATTTTCTAAAATGTTTAGTAGCCTCTTCGTCATAAGTGTTGTGTGCTTCACACCCATGAAAAAGACTCTACCTAACGCGACTTTCAAACTCCCTAGGACACATCCGAAATCTATTGCTCTGATACCAAGTTTATCATGACCCGAGAGTACCCCCAGATCGTAGACACGGGACAAGGAGCCCCAAAAGACTCCAAGTCAACCCATGGCATGAGCATATATCTAATTCATACACATAAGGCGGAAGACTTGACTTAAAATCATGAATTTAAAGGAAACGTGAATGAAATATAAGAACGGTAATATATAATCCAAGCATAAATAGTGAAATACTACAATTAAGTCTGAAAGCCTCTAATCATAATAGACAAGTTGAAGGGACAAGACCCCAAATAACCCCAACATTATGAAACAAAAGATAACAAGATCCAAACATGAAGCCCTCGAATCATGAGGACTCACTGCTGAGAGCTGAGAGCAGAACTGAGGGAAAGCTAGGAACGATGCTAAACTTACGAACCGAATCCTAAAAATGTGTGGCTCAGTACTTGGAAGGTACTGATTATGTAAGATATGCAAAAAATACTTATAAAATAAAAGATATAGGAGTGGGGACATCATGATCATAAGACTGAAATTGTAAATATGTATATCATAAGGCTCAAGATTTCCAAAATATTCGTAAACTTGTCATAGTTGTAACATGTGAGAAAACATTCCATAAAGCATAACTTGAGCCAAAAGAACATAATCATACATGCATTAAAACCATGAGGAACAATGGGAGATTTCTAGAACCGACTTACCCCATATAAGCACACATGGAGCCCGACTTGTAAACCTATTCGGGAGGTCGTCCGTACCTTGCCAAGGGTATGAAACATAAAAGACGTGATATCATTCATGAAGGCCCTGTAGGGAAAAATGGATATTCACTGAGGAGGTCCCAACATAAACTACGGTGGCATGTAGTTTTGAGATTCGGGGCATAACCTAGGCGCTGAAACTACTCGGTATTAAGTACTACTCCCAAAACATGCAACGTGCTCATAGAAATTCATACATGAAATGCATGGCTAGTTATATCGTGATAATCATAACGTGCTTGAGAATTCATAATACTTGCCATGGAATTTGGGCTCGTGGATCGACCAAAATCATAGTTCATAAATCATAAGCGACATATGGGCATTGCCCATAATTTCAATCATACTTGGAATGCCTAAACTATAGGAAACATGTTCACAGTAACATGAGTACTTGAAGGCATGCTTAAAATTCAAGAGTTCATATCATGCTTGAGAAATCACCATAACCATGAATTTCACTAAAAACCCCATGATTTGGGCACATGTGATTTTAGGGATTAGATCCTCAAATATTGAATAAAATAAGTGAAAAAAGCCCAATAATTCGAAACCCATGATTTTAGACATACTACAACAAGCTCATATCAATTTGTGAGGAAACATGCATTTGGGTTATCACCCATCAAGAATTTGTAACTTGAACATAGAACTGGGAAGAAATGGGGCATGGGTAGGGAATTAACCACCCATTCAAGATCCCACATACCTGGAATTACTTGATTCTTAACTCCCTTGAAGAGCCCTAGATGGAATCTTGAAGAATTGAAGAAGAACACTTGAATCCCTTCCCTCTTACTCCTCTACTCTTACATGCATCAAATGAGGTTAATCATGAATGATTTCCCCTTAAAAGACCCTGTCCCGACCTTAAAATGACATAGTTTAGGTCTTAGGAGTGTAGAAAATACTAGAAGGCCCTTACTAATTCGCAGGAAATAACTGCCAGCTGACCCTAACGGGTGACTTGACGGCTCGTTACCAAGGACAACGAGTCATTGGGTCGTTTCATCAAGTCCACTGGAATTTTTCACCTAGGCTATTAACGAAGCACATGACGACTCATCCCCCAAGGAAATGACTCATTACCAGATTCCGTCAAGTACACTGCCTCATCCTTAATTAAATCCTCATAGTTAGTTTTGGATAGACAATCATGAAAGAACACAAAATTTAGTTTATTAATTTGTGATCAACCTTTTCTTGATTTTCTTCTTGATTTTATGAAGTGTTCTTGATATTTTCTAGATTTAATCAATGAAGTTTTTCTCTCATCTACGCTTGTAAGTATTGATTTATGTATTTAATTATGAATGAAAATCACAACCTTGCAACTATGAGAGGCTAAAACCTCCATAGCTAGGGTTGTGGGAACCATGGTGGATTAATGAGCTAGGGTTTCACAAAAGTGATTCAAAATCAATGCAAAACACTTGTATTGTATTCTCTTCATACTTTAGCATTTCTTAATGGTGTACAGGACTTGCCCAAATTCTTTAATTTCTTTAGCCTAGAGAGGTAGAGATTATCAAAAGAGAATTACAACAAAGCCTTATTTTTGATGATCATTGTATTAACTTGAGCTGTGGTCGCAGGATAGTTATATTTGGGACAAGTTGATAATGGTTAGTTTGCAATCGCTCATGAGACCTGACCTGCTGATTGAGAATAGTGATCCAATAGGGATGAACCAGTCGTTTGGACGAACCCTAGTTATCAGTCCTACAAGTAAAGCAATGGAATTAATCACTTGTGTATACTCGAAGTAGTTATGAACCCATGGAAAACACAAACCCTAGTTAGTTTAATTCTTGATTTTACAACACAATTCTAATCATTGTTTTTTAGTTATTATTCTCTTTAACTCCCCCCCCACTTTGGAGTAACTACCTAACAAAGTTCACTTACCGGCAGTAGTCTAGCTCTTCCATATTCCCTGTGGGTTCGACCCCAATCTTTATTGACAACGTACGCTTCATGCTTCGGTGGGGGGGTATGTTTTGAGCATTATCAAAAAGTGGCGCCGTTGCGGGGGAATATGGATAAGACTAGATTAACTGCTTGTATTTAACTTTTGGTTGTTATTTCCTCTTTTACATTTTTTTTGTTTTGTTTTGTCTCATACAGGGCACCTATTGGAAAAGACAAGCGTTTAATATAGTGGAGGATGAGTCCAAGTTCCTTGACGAAGTCTAAGTAGTCAGGATAATTACGTCGTGCGGTGACGATAAATCAGGCATTACATGAGAGGCAACCCATGAATGGTGAAGTCTGAGTAGCCACATGCATGTTCCCTTCCCTCTGTTTTTATGTTCTATTCTTCGGGAAAGAAGCGTGCTTTTTAAAAAAGGGAGGGGGTGTAGTTGTAATGTTTGGGGATTTTGATTCATCTGAGGGTTTCTCTTGTCGTGTTTCTTTTCCCTCAAGCATGCTATCTAGTAGAACCGACATATTTAGGATTTTATTTTCTTATTTTGTGATTTTTTAATTAGTAAATAACTTAGGAGTACTCAACTAATGAAAATGCACTAGTTTTGGATTTTTAAAAAAAAATGACCCTGTTTAAAATTTTTGATGCATTAGCTATGTATTTGTGACTGCATGCATGATTTCTGTAGATCTTTTGATGTCATTTAGTTTATTAGCATGAGGAGACTTGTTAAGTCATGTGTAAACCAGACAAGTAAAGTGAATATAAGTCATGTTCCGTGAGCGAGTGAGGTTTGATGCTTAGTTCAGTACTGTGTTGAAGATCTAGAACTTGCCTGGTTGGTCTTTGCATAGGCTAAGGATGGTTGGTTAGGATATGATCATAGAACGTTTTTTTAAGCTCACTTTTAGCCTAAAATGATCCTACCAAAATCATATGATTCCCTTGATCCAAATTTTGAGCCTTTAATAGACCATTTTTCTTTGATTAACCGATGAACCGTATCTATTTTTTATAATGAAACTATTTTATCCCTGGTCCTTCCTTGGATATTGTGAACCTCAACATAATCAAAATGCCTAAGTTGAGTGTGGCTAGAGTAGGGGTGCATAAATGTGGGAGCGAAAGGAAAAGAAAAGAGAAAAAGGTGGAAAATGAGGTGTGGTAGAAAGAAAAAGTGATGAAAAAGTTGAAAATCGTGAAAAAGAAAATTCAATGAAATACTTGAAAAAAGTTGAAAATATACCACACCCATACAAAAGAACATAAAAGGAGTGAAAAGGGAAGAAGAGTAATGAAAAAAATAAAAGGTGAAATAGGTGAAGGGTAAAGGCAATGTATGTAGTGTCAAGGAAGGGATAGTCACTTAAAAAGATCTCATCTTTATCATGTCCATCCCTAAGCTTGCATTACAAGCTATATCAAGTCCTATGGTGATCCTAATTTGGCCATCCGACAAACCAAACTATAGAAAATAAGGGCAAGCCTATGGCATCTGATACATAGTACTTGGAACTTCTTTGTGAGGGTGAGTGTCTCACTTGTTTAGTCCCATGCAATATTTGATACTATATCTGTGAGTGGGGACTTCATTTGTTGTGAGGGTGCATGGATTATGTTTACTTTTGAAATTGTTCTATGTGAAAAGCATTGGTGATGATTTGATTGCCAGTTGATAGCTAGATGACATGTCTTGATCCCTGTTTAGCATGTTTTGTGGTTGCTTGTAGTACATTAGTTGATGTTAGTCCATGGAGAAGGGGTCAGAAGTGTTGTATGTATAGTGAAAATTTTGTTTAAATGTGGCTATAGTATCCTTAGTTTATTTTCTAGTTGAGCTTCGTGTTTTAGTTTTTCTTTTCTTTGCCTGAGGACATGCAAAAGTCTTAAGTTTCGGGTGTTGATGTGCTGTGAATTTACAGCACTTTCGACGCTCAAAACTAAAGAAAATAACATGGACTTAGGTATGATTATATGGATATGAGGTACTTTTCTTGTGTTTTCAGGTGAACTTATGTGTCGGAGCAAGATTGTGCAAAAGAAGCTTAAAAGGATAGAAAAAGAGCCAAAATGACAATCTCAGTACAAGTTGTACCTTGATGGTACGAATTGTACTAAGACTCGTGGAAGCATTCAAAATTTTGAGCTGAGAAAGATGCCATCCATGACTCATAGTACGAGTCGTATGATCATGGTATGATTCGTAACTTCAAGTCATAGAAATATTCAGAGAAATTGCACAAGGGCTGACTCTAGGTATGGATCACTAAGTACGAGTCGTGGAGGTAAGGTACAAGCCGTACCAACACACTCGTGACAAACTTCAGAGAAATTCAGAGTCCCCAGATTCAAGCCACAGAAGCACATTACATATCGTAGGAAGTTGGTACGAGTCGTACCAAAGGCACAACACTTAGCCGGATTTTAGAAAGTTGAAGACCTACGCATAGCAAGAACGGCCCGTGCAAGCTTGCTATGGGTCGTAGGTTTGGTCGTGGCTCGTGCGGCAGCAGATATGGAAGTTTACCCTATTAGCTTAGGAAAAGGATTCTAATGTATGTATAAATACGTTTTGTGTTTTATTTTCAAAAGAAGATCAAATATAGTGAGACATAGTTAGTTTTGGTCAGACAATCACGAAAGAACATAGAATTGAGTTGATATATTTGTGATAAACCTTTTCTTGATTTTCTTCTTGATTTTGTGAAGTGTTCTTGATAATTTCTAGATTTAATCAACAAAGTTTTTCTCTCATCTACGCTTGTAATTATTGATTTATGTATTTAATTATGAATGTAAATCACAACCTTGCAACTATGAGAGGCTAAAACTTCCATAGCTAGGGTTATGGGAACCATGATGGATTAACGAGCTAGGGTTTCACAAAAGTGATTGAAAATCAATGCAAAACACTTGTATTGTATTCTTTTCATACTTGAGTGTTTCTTAGCGGTGTACAACGTTAGGACTTTCTCGAATTCTTTACTTGCTTGAGCCTATAGAGGTAGAGATTAGGAAAAGATAATTACAACAAAGCCTTAGTCTTGATGATCATTGTATTAACTTGAGCTGTGGTTGCAGGATAGTTATATTTGGGACAAATTGATAATGGTTAGTTTGCAATCGATCATGAGACCTAACCTGGTGAATGGGTATAGTCATCCAATAAGGATGAACCATTCGTTTGGATGAACCCTAGTTATCAGTCCTACAAGTAAAGCATTGGAATTAATCACTTGTGTATACCCGAAGCAGTTATGAACCCATGGGGAACACAAACCCTAGTTATTTTTAATTCTTGATTTTACAACACAATTCTAATAATTGTTTTTTAGTTATTATTATCTTTAAAGCCCCCCCCCTTTGGAGCAACTACCTAACAAAGTTCACTTACCGGCAGTAGTCTAGCTCTTCCATATTCCCTGTGGGTTAGACCACAACCTCTAGTTGGGTTCTTTATTGACAACGTCTTCTTCATGCTTTGGTAGGGGGTATGTTTTTAGCATTATCAGCTACATCTTTGATTCTCAAGATAGCCCCTGCAGACCTGATGATCTAGTATAACTATTGGAGTCTCCGCGTGGGACGGTTCTTCTGTAACCTGAGCATCCTTCTATAATATTGATGAATAGATCCTAGCCCTGAAGGTAACTCTAACTCATAGGTCACTTGTCCGATATTTCGGAGGATCCGGTATAGCCCAGTGGATCTAGGGCTGGTCTTGCCCTTTTGTCAAGCCTCATAACGCCCCTCTTTGGCGAAATTTTTAAGGATACTTAGTCATCGTATCAGCCTCTAAGAACCCATGTTATACATTGGAATAGGACTTCTGATGACTCTGGGTTTTCAGTAAATGCTCTCTGATGAGCTCAATCTCCTCTTCTGATTGGTGCATCTTGTCAAGTCCCATTAACTTTGATTTCCTCATTTCGAACCATCCTATAGGGGACTTGCATTTCTTTCCGTATAAAGCCTCATAAGGCACCATCTTAATGGTAAAATGGTGGCTGTTATTATATACAAACCCCGTAAGAGGTAGATGGTCGTCCCAACTTCCTTGAAGTCTAGCACACACGCCCATACACATCTTCGAGCGTCTGAAATGTGCACCCAACTTGGCCATCAGTTTGGAGACGAGGAGATGTACTCAAGTTAATTTGCACTCCAATCCGTTTTGACACCCTTTCCAAAACATAGCTATGAGTTATGCCCCTCTGTCAGAACTGATAGACATTGGGACATCACATAGTCAGACTATTTCTTTAGTATACAACTCAGCATAAAATTTAGCTGAAGACGTTGTTACACCCCGTAAATCTCTATCGTTTAACAATGCGTGTGTATGTATGTTGAGAATTTTAGGAGTATGACGCATAAGGAAAGGGGCTCAGGGAATGAGCACGCAAGAATGGTATCAAACAGGCAGGGGCCCGAGGCTAGGGGCCAAGCGCCTTGGGCACCGCGCTGCGCTAGCCGGTCTGGCGCTATGGTCGGCGTGCGGCACACCCTTGTTTGGCACTATGGCTGGCACGCGACACACCCTTTCCTGGCACGATGGGTTATGCGTCGCGCCCCTTTCCACCGCCTCAAGTATATATATATGTGTTAAGTTGTGAAGTTTAATTCATTATAAACATTTCAAGAACTAAGGTTACGGGTTTGGGCGACTAAGGTCATGAAATTCTCATCAGATTAAGTCAAATTATGTTGTTAAACTCCGTCCAAACACAAATTCACACTGGATAACAAGTTCTAGGCCTACGAGAAGCATCTCCGTGGAGTTATTTCTTGAAAATTCGCTCGGCGTACCAGAACTCCATTGAGTAAAGGTTTTTGAAATTACTTCAAATTGAGTCCTAAGCGGCTACAGACAATAGGCAAGAAATTCTCCCTTCTAAACTCTCGAGAAATTTTGAGTTTTCAGCCGAATTAAACGGAGTTGAATTATAGTTAACATTATTGAAAGATATTGTTGTTTGCCAAGTTTTAGTATTGAAAATAGTCCTATTCTCTTAGCATAAGGATACAATTGAATGGAATCACCGGCTATAGGTTGGAAACTAATGGGATAAACGAGAATGAACATTCTAGGTATGTTAAGGCTTACCCCTTCGGCAAGTTGTTCTCGTCGTATAATGATACGACCTATGTTCTTGAACGTAGATAATGAGCCTGAATGTTTTGATTAGCTGCTGCCAGTAGATAATTATTATGTATGTTATGGTTAGCAGCTAGAAAACGTATTGAGAGTATATTGTAGTATCCCTCATCCAGAAAGAGTATGTTAAGTGTGACTCACTCTAGGAGTGTCATATAAACTCCTCTACTCTTCTGTTCACAGAATTAGTATATTTTTGATATTTTGCGGTCATGCCAAGGCCTTAGATGTTTATGATTAGCTGTTGGGCCTGATTTGGTAAGTTGGACTACATCAGACACTACCAGACGATATAACTTTTAGTTTGACGCCTGTATTATCAGTGAAGCTCATCCAGAGGCTATTGGCGTACCTTAACGCCTCCAAGGCCAGAATTTGGATAGGATGGTCATACCTTAGAGTCAGTGGCACCAGTGTTGCCTAGTGAACAGAGTGACATCTTGCCATCTAGTTAGCTATTGCTAGTGATAGTTAGTTTCAGTCGACTTAGTGCTTGTCATATAGGTCGCTCAGGAAACCATCCCAGTTGCTACAAGTCTGATAGACCAGTTGATACCCTAAGGAGGAAACCTTAATAGTAGTTTGATGTAGGCCAACGCCCCAGCTTACTCGTATAGGGACCCATGTACAGATTGCCGCAAGGGGCTAGGTCTAGATAAACCTGCCTACGAGGCTATAAATTGCCCAAAAAAGCCACATGAAATCTAAACAGACCAAGTTAATGTCTAAGGGACTAGAACCATAGTAGTACGGTATTACCTTCAGGCGAAGAATTATAGTAAGCTGCCTATGGAAGGTTAGGGCTGACTGCTCAGGAGCATGTCTGATTAGTAGTAGCCCAATAGTCGTTCTAAGTGAGGGAACTACATAGTTGGTCTCCTGCAACCTTACTGTTATTATGAGCTATCATTTTTCTAGAATGACATTCAAATTATCGTTTAGGCCACTCCAGACCTCGCCCTATTCTTTCTAGACCATTAGAGATTATGATCACTGTCAGGACCCTCCGATCAGGTGTAGGCACATGGGGTGTGCCTGTTGGTAGCTATACAGACTATTCTAGGGGCGAGTAGCAGTCGTGTTAGGATTTAATAGCTTGATATGCCTTTTGAGTAGCTAGATTGAGACTAAAATGCAATATATTCGTTGGGATTGACCCCACCTAGGATAGCCTTCCATTGACCAACTTTAGGGTTGCTAACTGTGTCATCGCCTACGGGGCTATTGATCGCTTAGAGGAGCTATATGATAATGTCATCTCCTATGGGGTTATTGATCACTCAGAGGAGCTATATGATGTCCGACGGGACCATACTTAGGCCTAAGCCATATTTACGTCCATCCACGTATGGACCTCTTTTTATGCCGTACATCACTAACCTTCTGTCGAGCCTTGTGTGCCCAGGGTGCAGTTACAGGAGCCCAACAGGCTTAGACACAGTTACAGGAGTCCAGTGGGCTCAAATCCATCCCAAAAGCTAGGTAGGTTGGCTATAATACCAGTAGAATCATAAGAACCTAGATAGGGGTATATAGATTGGATTGTACTTGCCAGGGCTTATGAGGGCCCCGGTAGGTAATTCTGTGTTGCTTGCACCTTCCAGGCTTATGAGGGCCATGTTAGGTTCTTGTTTGTATACTTGCTTTCTAGCTATAGCCTATGAATGTATATTCGCACAGTTTTAGTTCATAAACGTGTAGTAATTTACTAGATGCAGGTTATAGATAAGAAAGCTTACAAGTTATCTTTTGTCCCTTCTTTCTACTTACTTTCAGTATTTATCAGTTTCATTTAGCTTTTTATTACTGCCTTATGTATTCGGTACATATTGTACTGACACCCACGCATGGGGCGCTGCATACTTGCCTGCGGGTTTAGACAAACATATTGTGAGATCCCTTAGCAGCTATTCTGAGTCAGCAGATTGGCCAACTCCTTTCATTCGGGGTTGCCAGGTTGTAGAGGTTGCCTTTATTTTATTGGTATAGCATTTGGGTAGGCCGGGGCCTGTATCGACCACTATTTTTATTCTTAGAGGCTTGCAGACTACAGTTTTTTAGTTTGTTGTTGTTGGCCGTGTGGGGCCTATGTATGTCTTGTTTTACGTGTTGGCCGTATGGGGCCTAGTTTAGCTAGTTAATTAGCAGCCTTGCTGGCTATAGTACGAATATGACTGTCTGTTTTCATTTCATTATAACTAAAAAACATGATGTTCTTGTCAACCCGCATAAGATCTCTTTACCATTATGTTGCTGGTTTAACTGTTTTCTGTTACAGGTGCTGCGTTGCCTTTTCAGCCCAAGGCTGTATTTATAGCTGAGATATATCAGTTTGTTTTCTTGGTTGTGAGTCACTGATAGGTACCAGAGATGCATATGCCCAGCCAGGTCAACCTAGATCCCAGTGTGGCGTTAGGTGCCAGTCATGCCTCCCAAGGTGGGACGTAAAAGACGTAGTCCCGACCGACAAGAAATGGGTTGATCTCATTAGCCTTTCGACAATGGCCCATGTAGGGTCAAATTCATGCCTGAAACAAGGTAAACCTATAGCTAAATTTTTTATTGACTACTTCCTACCTTCATACAGGCACGACTATTTCCTGAATTAGCCCGCCACATCATTGATGTTCAGCCTTTACTTGCTGGCAATTGGGGCACTATACTATAACCCAACAATGCCTTTCTTCTTCCCATTACACCACTAGATCTCTTGTATAGCATGATGCATTTTAATCGAACCTGGGTGGAGAGAATAACGTAAATGGTGTACCTTTGCTACAGTCTATTAATGAAGCTTACCACAATGGAAACGCAAAGTCGACCTCTGGGTCTCAAGACTCTGCCCCTTGCTATCTCGAAGGCCGATGACTCCTTCTGTTGGGCCTTGTATCTGGGCTGTACTAACCTAGGGTCTCTGTACAGTCACTCCTTCTCCTCCACAACTAGATGTGTTATTGCAGTATTCTAGGTTACAATCTCACTAGCCTTTAAATGTCATCCTGATGCTTATTTCTCGATATTTGGTGGCAATTCCAAGCTCTGTCAACCCGCTACAGCCTAGAGGTGGTTTTGTTCTCCTCCAGAAATCGACGTTCATGTCTTGCCCTTACTTCTATAGGCTGAAACTGGGGTTCATGCCCTATATACCGTACTGACAAGGATAC
Source organism: Datura wrightii (assembly GCA_035772735.1). Classification (NCBI taxonomy): domain Eukaryota; kingdom Viridiplantae; phylum Streptophyta; class Magnoliopsida; order Solanales; family Solanaceae; genus Datura; species Datura wrightii. The sequence goes on along the minus strand of JASDFA010000016.1, from coordinate 59,591,187 downwards.
TACTGGCCAAGTCTACTAACCTATATCATCATGACCTACCCTCAGGCATCATATAATCTCTCTGTCCCTCAATATAATAAGCTGGGGGATGTAGCCACTATTCTCCATGTATTCCTTACCGCTATGAATACACTGCGGCGGGATAAGCCTATTTCAGACCTGAGCTTTACTATTGCTGGGAGTCTATTGCTTATGGGCTCTCACATATACTTGACTTCCCTTAACAATCTTACCTGCTATGCTGACTTTGTTGTAGTGAAGGTCTAGGTGGCTTATTTAAGTACTAGGGTCTTGGCCACTTTTCTTACACACCCCAGAATTCGATGGATCTAGCCCTTCTTTACTATTTACTCTTGGCAACATAGCGTCAATACTTACGCTCTCTGTTGTACTAAGAAAAGGCTGGGAGGCGGGAAATAACCACATCATATTACAATGGGGCTAAGGTATGAAACTCAACAAACTCCAAAGGATGGAGGTAAAAATCTCACAATTTCACAATCTTTCGTACAGTTTAGGTAATCCAACATTAGCTGGTGCCTCGGGAGGATGCCGACGAGATTGAAAAGATGTCTCCCTTTCTCCCTCAGGATGGGTTGTCCTCCAACTGTGGCACCCCATTGGTACCCTCTCCTGCTGCTGTATCTAACTTGCGACAGGCTGTAGTCTGTCTCATATCAAACATTATTCTAGGCAGACATAACAATGTAAGCTTAGGGACTCAACCCTATGCAACTCTGCTCTATAGCAGGATTTGAGAAGAAAGAAGGGTAACCATACTATCATGCCTTATAGCTCCTTGCTTATAAAATATGGTGCACAACACATTTATAAACAAGATTCTACTAGACACAAGTTGCATACTCCCTAGGATATGACGTTGCTCTGATCCCAAGTTTGTCATGCTCAACCTTGGGAGGCGTAACTTGAACCTAATGCCACATTAGACTCTGAGCTGACTGGGATAGAAACATACACTTTTGGTGCATGCTAGCTGCACATATCAAGAAAAAAATGGTTATATCTCGGTTGAAAACATAGCCTCGGGCTAACTAGGCCGCAACATATAACCTGCATAAGAAAGCTAACCCAGCAAACACGATAATAAAAGGATCCTATGCAGACCGACAAGATCACTATGCTGTCTAAGTCATAATAAAAGGAAGGCAAGAAGTTCGATATAAACTACAACCGACAAGGTTGCTAACAGATAGCTAAACTAGGCCCCACGCGGCAAACATGCAAAGCATAACATATATAGGCCTCATACGACCAACAATGCACAACTAGCTGGGAACTGAAGACTATATTTTGCAAGCACTAAGAGTGAAATATTGGTCAGGACAGGGCCTTGGCCTACCCAAAAAATATATAACAAAGGACAGGCAAACCTCTACTATCTGGCAACTCCGAATGAAAGGAGCTGACCAATCTACTGATGCTGAATAACTGCTAAGGAGGTACTGAAACCTGTCTGTCTAAACCTGCAGGAAAGTATGTGGTTCCCCATGTGTGGGCGTCAGTATAATGTGTATCGAATATGTAAGATAGTAATAAAAGCTTAATAGAAGCCAATAAAGAACTGAAAGTAATCAGCGAGAAGGGGTAGAAGTTAACATGTATGCTTTCATAACATGTATCTAGTATATAACTATACAAATAATAGCTTAAGTTGTACGATTATACATTCATAAGCTACATCTAGCAAGCTAGTATACAAACAAGAACTTAACATGGCCCCCATAAGCTGGGAAGGTGCAAGCAACACAAAGATAACCTGCTTGGGCCCCCATAAGCCTAGGCAAGTACAGTGCAATCTATATACCCCTAATCGGGTCACTATGGTTTCACAAGTAACTATAACCAAACCTATCCGGCCTCTAGGACTGCAACTGAACCCATGGGCTCTTGTAACTGTATCTGAGCCCGCTAGGCTTCTGTAACTGCACCCTAAGCTCACAAGGCTCCATTGAGGGTTAATAATGCCATTATGACATACATAAAATCCATACACGAATGCGCTTCAATACGACTTTGTAGGATTGAATATAGTCCTTTCAGATGTCACATAGCTCCTCTGAGCAATTTGTAGCCCCATAGGCAATGATACAGATAGCAATCCTAAGGTCATTTTAATGGGAGACCAACTAAGGTGGGTCAATCGCTACGAGGGTACGCTGTTATAGCCTCAATAAGTCACTCAATAGGCGTACCTAGATCCATAGGCCTAACATAACCGCTACTCGCCCCTAAAGCAGTCTATATAGCTGCCAACAGGCACACCCCATGTGCCGAAACTCGACCAGTGCATCCTGGCAGCGATTACAACCTCTATCATTTTAGACAGAATAGGGCGAGGAACGAGGTAAGCTAAGCAATACTCTAAAGGTCATGCTAGGACGATGATATCTCATAAGTGAATAGCAAGGTCGTAGATGACCAATTATTTAGTTCCTTCACCTAGAATGACTGTAAGGTTGCTACTAATAGGACATGCTCCTAAGCAGTCAGCCCTAACTTCCAACAAGCAGCTTACTATAATTCTTATCCCGACGGTGATACTATAACACTATGGTCTAGTCCCATAGATGTCAACCTGGTCTATCCAGATAGCATATAGCTCCTCTAAGCAATTCATAGCCTTGTAGGCAGGTATATCTGGATTTAGCCCTTCGCGGCAAAATGTATGTGGGCATCTACAGGAGTAGCCTGGGGCGTTGACCCCATGTCTAATCCCTGACAAGGTTCCCCTATAGGGTATTACTTAGTCTATCAGATTTCTAACAACTGGGCTGGTTTCCTAAGCAACCTATACGACAAGCAATAAGTCGACTGAAGCCAGCGGTCACTGACAGTAGCCAATCATATGGCAAGCTATCGCTAAATTTATTAGGCAACCTTGGTGCCATTGACTCAAAGGTAAGACCACCTTATCAAGATTCTGTCCCTGGAGGCGTCAAGATACGCCAACGGCCTATGGGTGAGCATTACTGTCTATGTAGGCATCAAATAGAAAGTTATATCGCCCTGCTATGCCCTACGCTAGCCGACCTTACAGGGTTAGGCCCAACAGCTAACTACAAGCTTCTAAGGCCTTAATATGATAGCGAGACATCAGAATCCCTATAAACTATAAATAAATAACCAGGGAAATCTCTATAACGCTCTTAGCATTTATCACACTATGTACTTTTTCCCGACGGGGGATACTATGTTATAACCTCAATTCATCTTGTAGCAGCTAACCACAACATATATAATCATTATCTACTTGTAGCAACTAATCACAACAAGCATACATTCAGCTTACTTACAAAGATATAGGTCGTATCAACTTTACAACGAGAATACTTGTCGAAAGAGGTTAGCATTAATATACCTGAATTGTCAATTTCTGCTCGCCCAATCCTGTTTCAGCCTAGAACTATTAATTGCTCCAACTCATAGCCTTTACATGGATGTAATACTTCTGTTCATAGTCCATGAAAATAACTAGCAACATTTAATAATATTCACAACGACCACCATTTGTGATTTATCAAATTCAGCCAAAAACTCATGAATTTCTGAGAATTTAGAAGATAGAACACTTACTTATCACTTGTAGATGCTTAGGGCTTGGTTAGAAGTGATCTATAACTTCTACTCATCCGACTCTGTCAAACTAGGCATATTTTTAAGAAATAACTCCATAGATACATTTTTCCTAAATCATTACTTGACAAGAATTGATCTTTGGAGGGGATTTGATGGCGTAATTTGGCTTCTAAAAGTGAAAAACCTCGTGAACTTGTCACCCCTATACGATGCTCTCTCTCTAGAAATGTTTGAAATGAAATAACATTTCACTCACTTAACATATATACATATTGAGGTGGTGGCAGGGGGCGTGGCACACCGCCCATCGCGCCAACTCATGGGTGCGACACACCGGCCATAGCGCAGGGTGGGCTGTGCGGCGCGACACCTGGTGCGCCCCTATCTCCAGCCAACCTTCCACTTGCTCGATTACGTGCTCACGCTATCCTCCCTCTAGCCTTCTCCCACGTGTTTCATGCTCTAAGTATTCTCAAAAGCACACACACACATCCGCTAATCGTTAACAACTTACAGCGTGTAACAATCTTGATCGCCATTTAGAATTGCACAAAAAAGACTATTTATCTCAGAGAGGTTTGAAGAAAATTTTGGGAAAACGTCAACGACTATTGAACCACTTGTGCCATTTTGGGTATAAGATTTTTTTCGCATTTACTCCATGCTTGCATATTGATGTCTAAAACTTGTTCGGTGTGTGTGCTAAGCGAAATGAAAATGTTGAATCTAGAAAGTGATATAGGCATTTATTTAGTAGCCTATTTGTATGCTGCTTTTAGCTTCCCTGATGTGATTGTCCTAGTTAGCCAATTTGAGTCTTAGACTATTCTTTTGATAGCTATGTTAAAAGCTAAATTCCTTTTGTTCTATTAATCATTATTTGATCCAAATGACTCCTAAGGAACTTTCACTGAAAATTTTTGAATGGAAGGAGCAAAAAGGTGATTAAAAAAAAGGGGGGGGGGAGCTAAAGTGTAGAAATTAGAAGAAAAATAATGAAAAAATGCAAAAAAAGAAGGTGATGTTAGTAGGGAAAGAAATAAAATATTTTTAAGAAAAAATGATGAATGAAAAAAAATGAAGCAAAAGAAACAAAAAAGAGAAGAAAAAAATTGAATGAGCTTAATGTCAAGAATTCCCTACTAATCACCAAAGTTGCGAAATGTCAATAACAGGGAGGTATAAATAGAAAAATAAGAAGATTGAACATTGTGCTAAAAAATTAAAAGAGTTATGAAGTATTAAAGTGCTTACGGAGAATATTTACTATTCTAGCCAAATAGTTCCTACCTGTTCCTTAACATGTATTACAACCATTTTAAGTCCTAATTGATCCTAGATTTGATGTTTTATATTATATTAGTATGTCTATTGTATGCGTGTGAAGTTCTTTGAGAGAGAGCAATATTATTTTATTTATGCCCCATGTGAACTATGTTACGTATCATGTGAGCAAGGGGCATCTCTCTAAATCGTGAGGGGCACATAATGATAACATTTTGGTGTATCTTTGACTGCTACATTACACATGTTCATGTTGGCCCGAATACATCTTGTTTAGTTAGTTCTAGAATTTAAGTGATTTTGACATATGACCTTTGAATGTCTATTTTATATGCATATTGAGCGGATTTTTAAGCATGATTGAGCTATCTAATGGACCTTCGTGTAAGTAGACCTATTTGTGAAGTGAATTTTGTATTTGAATCTATAGTGGGGAGTAGTAGTTTGTTCGAGGACGAATAACATTTTAAGTGCGGGGTGATAATGTTGGGTGTATTTATACCCTTAATTACCATATTTTTCCTATACTTAGCTATGTTTTGAGAAAATAGATTTTGTGATTACCTTGATTTTGTTTGATATTTTTGAAAAAAAGAGCTAGCACACAGGATTAGATGTTTGTAGGCTAAAATGTGTTAAGATTTTATCCAAAATGGTGAAAGAAGTGAATGGAGAGCATCTCAGACTTAGAAGGGACTGCTTGCACGGGAACAAAGAGCTTCGACAAAGAAGAGCTAAAACTCCACCATAGGTTGCGCGACATGGAGCTCAAACTCTACAATGGGGTCCGCAATATGAAGCTTAAACTCTGCTTTGGAGTCTGCAACGCGCACCTGGGTAACTTGGCCAAGGCTCTTTCAAGTCAAATCCTAGTCAATGTAGGAGAGACGCAAACCTATTCCACTACTATAAATACCCCTAGGACATCTTTATTAGGGAACACACACATTCACATATAGTTAGCATAGTATTCTAAGTGTGGAACACCTTGTTCCATACCATTGTTGAGAGAAACATCAAGTTCCTGTGATTCTATTTAGCTTGTCAAGATTCGGCAAACAATCTCATCTTATTATAAGTGATCATTATGACTTCTTATATATATATATATATATATATATATTATGTTATTGTTTCTTCAAGCATGAGTAGCTAAATTTTTTACCATGGTTGTGGAACCATGATGAATTAACGGAAGTTGGCAAACATAATAGTGATTCTTAAACAATGAAATTGATTATATTGTTATTCGCTTTATTTTAATTAGTTTAGTAGTTTCAAATGTTGAAAGTGCATATATTGTCAACTTACATGACCAAAGAGGTTGAAGTTAGGAAAAAAGAATAAAAATAAAAATTTGAGGCTACCAACCCTCATCTAATTGACTTAAGCTCTAACCGAGGATAGTTAGTTCAAGACTTATAGAGAGGGCAAAATATGAACACTTAAAGTCTGAGAGGATTTAGAGTGAAATTCGTCAATGTAGGTCGAGAAACGTTAGATGAACATAATCGTCAGTCTTGCATAAAGTTCACTTGGATAAATTACTAATAAAATAAGCCTACAGTTTTATGAAATCATAGGTAATACAGTCCTAGTTTCTTTTCATATATATGACACAAATAAAATCTTAGTTTAAATTACTTTATTTTATTGCAACCCCCTTCTAAATACTATTAACCAATTGAATTCACTGTTAACACATTATTTCGCACCTATTCCCTGTGGGATTCGACCCCAACCTAGTTGGGTTACTATATTTGACAGCGACCGATTTATAATTCCTTGCGAGGTGTAATTTGGGTGTGCTTCCTCATTCCAATTGATTTCACCCACGTATTCCTACAAAACATCTAACTATATGTTTTATGTCACTATAAGAATTTTCAATCAAACATGCAATCATAAGTGAATATAATTCTCAAAGCAAGGATAAATGTAGGTAAAATATGACAAGTAGGCGTAAAAATACACCCAAGATCAAAGCCTAGGGCGAGTCATCAGCACTGTTGGCACATCCTGTGGTGCTAGAGACAAAAGAAGCAGGAAGAGATCCGGTAACTCCATACCCCCATATTCCACCCGTTCCTGAAGGAGCAGTTAGAAGAGATCTAGTTCCCTCAATTCTCCCACTTGGCTCAAAAATTAGGGGCATGGAGAAGGTGATTCGATTGCTGATAGACAATAATATTACAACAACAACAGATGCCTGGATCTTTTGATAACTCTAAAAGTTCAGGAATTTGTAAACCTGGATGCTCATATATTTATGGGTTCTAATATAAAATAGGACCCCTAGGAGTTTATTCATCAGCTTCATAGGGTTCTTAATGTCATGTACACCTCAAAGACAAAAGCTGTGGAATTGGCATCTTTAAGACTATGAGATATGGCTATTTTACAGTATAAGACCTAGGAGAGATCTGAGGGATCAAATGCACCTCCAGTTGAACAGGGGGAATTTTTAGCAACCTTGCTAGAGTCCACTGATTTGTGAGTTATTTGGTATCTCATCTGATGAAAGATTGCACCCTTGCATCCTTGAGCAAGAACATGGATATTTCCCGAATCTAAGTAGTTTCCTAGAACTTGGAAAATCTCAGAAATTAGTTCAGGACAATCAGAATAGAGTAAGAGAATAGGGAAAGAAAACTACATCTTTAGAGTATTACGAAGGATACCAGGGTGGTAGTAGGCCCCAACCTACCTAATGGTCAGCCTATTCTGTTGATGGTACTCCACCCCAGTCAAAACAACTTAGATATGATCACTATGCTCAGTTCAGTGTTCTGAAGCACTTATCCCCTATCGTCAGAAGAGTTCTATCCAGATGAGGCCACCTCTGCTACCTTGTCCTTAGTGTAGAAGGACACATCCAATACCATTCCTTCATGGAATGGATGTGTGTTATCTATGTTGGCTTCCTGGGAACTTGATGCATCACTATTAGAATAAAGGTAAGGTTAGTACAACATATCCCTCAGGGTCAGCAGTAGCCTCTTCTTCTAGTGTTTTCCCCCCATAGGGGAAGGGCCTCAGACATCTATAAGTCGAGTTAGAGGTAGGGGAAGTAGATCCTCCAGTTCAAGCAGTGCTCAGAATAGCTTCTATGCACTAATATGTCATCAGGATTTCGAGGCATCTCCAAATATTATTATAGGTATACAATGTGTATGCACTAATAGATCAGGGGATACATTGTCATATGTTACTCCATATATAACAAAGAAGTATAGGGTAGAACCATAAAAATTTTGTGAACTATTTGCAGTGTCAACTCTGATTGGACAGTCAGTTATTGTAATGCCCCGAAAACCCTAAGATCAGACCCGGGAGTTGAAAAGGAGAAAATAGGATTTTCTGCACCAGGTCACAAAATGAGTCTTCCTGTGACCCATGGGGTAGGCCACGAGTTGTACAGTGACTTGTGGGGAAAGGTTCGGACTTGGTTGAAAAATTAGGAAATTGAGTGACCATGGGTTGTCACAACTAGTCATGGTCAACAACACGAGTCGTTATGTGAGTCGTGGTCAAGGGTTGACTAAAAGTTGGAAAAATTTAGGCAGTGCACTTAACGGGTCCTCACCATGACTCATTTGGGACAGCGTGAGTCGTAATGTCGCCCGTGGTGACCCCCAGGTGGTTTTCGACAGTGAGCACTACAGGAGCTGACCACGAGGCATGGTCACCAGTAACGAATCATCAAGTAGACCGTGGTGACCCCTGAAGAGGAATTTTGGTTCAGTGACAATGGGAGACATCACGAGTCATTAGGTCACCTGACGACTCGTGGAGTCAGTCGTTGGCAGGTTGGGGTATCTGTAGAATATTTCCAGTGCACATCATGATTGGGAACCACGAGTCATCCCTGACCTCACGACTTGTGGAGTGCCTCGTGGGGACTGGCAGGGTCCTTTTTGCTGTGATTTTCCTAGGGAGTTTTCCATGATTTCCTAAAACTCATAGATTCTAAACTACATCATTTTGGGCTCATCCAGGGGAGTTAAAAGGGTGATCAACATATTTCTCTCACCCATTCTCTCTTGATACTTAGACTCAAAATGTAGAAGCTCTCAGGGCTAAAACTAGGGCAATTGACTTCTTCTCAAATTTTCAAGGAATTCTTTCCAGGATTTCTTCACCAGGTATATGGGAATTCAATAAGGGAATAGTTCTTCCCTTGTGTCCCCAAATTCTTCTCTATCTTCTCTATCAATTCTAGCCCTGAACTTTCAAATGTGAATAAATGATATGTCAAACTTCATTTATAGCATATGGAATATTGACTATGTTGATTGTAGTCATACTTTCACTACCTAGTTATCATGTTAATACTCGTTCTTGTAAGGATGGTTTTAGCCCTAGCTTTGAATTTAGTAAACTAGAATTTTTCCTATTGGACTAGTTCTTCCTTGTGGCTTGATTGTATCAGTAGGGTTTCCCATATTGCTAGAAAATGTTGAGAATTCAGTCAGATTCAGGTGAGTCCAGTCTCAGTTAGATTTTTAGCAACCTCAGTGTTGTCTCGAAAAATGTTAGCTGATCAGTTTGACCATAATTAATTTTTAAGGTATAAGTGATGCCTCGCAGTTATCAGAATTTAGACACAGACATCAGTTATCAGATTTTTTTATGGTTCTTTAGATGGTTACGACACTTTCAGATAAGTAGCTCTGACCAGTCTTAGAACCACCAACTTCAGCCTCAGTTTTTTCTTTATACAGCTACGACGCTCCTAGATGAGCAGCTCCAACCAGTCTTTGAGCACCAATTTCTAAATCTGACCCGATAAGACTCTCAGGGTACTCTTAGATAGTATCCCTGAGCCAGTTGTAGTCTTAGGCCCTCAGTATCGAGCTATCCGCTTGGCAGTAGTAGTCATGGTAGGATTATCCAATGGGAGTAGGACTTAACACTGAGAGGGCCGGTGTTCTAGTGCACCCAGGTTCCCAAAACTACATTTCCACCATAGGTTATATTTTATTGGCCTCATGGCCCCAGACAGTGATCTCATAGTCCATGCCATTATACCCTAGCAAGGTATATTGGGTCCCACCGATGAGGTGTGTACGTTAGACTCTACGTCTAGCTCATGTGGTTATATATATGTTAAAGCCTCTCCCACTAGTCAGTTCAATTTCAGATTAGTTTAGTTCAATTCAGTCTCAGTTTAGCTCAGTCCAGAACAGTTTCGGACTACCCAGTACAGTTATTAGTTCAGTATAGTAGTTCAGATCAGTATCTTATATTTAAGGCATGTCTGACCATCAGACTGGGTTATTTTGACCACCTCAGCATAGTTCAGTTTATTCAGTTACAACATTTTAGTTGGTCATTGTATGTCCTTACAGTTAAGTTATTTTATTCTCTGTGTTATGGTTCCTCTCACTTACTCATTACATTCAAACTTCTGACGCATACCTTTTATGCTATATCGTTTCATGATATAGCTGCAGGTTCTCAGTCTTAGCATCATTAGTAGATCTTGCTCAGGAGCTTTCAGCTGAATCATTGGTGAGTCCTCATCTTTTGAGGACGAGGATTATTTCTTTTCAACTATATTTCTTTTAGTTAGACTTAGAGTTAGCTAGGGGCTTGTCCCAGCAACTCATCCAATAGATGGCTTTCAGAAATAGATTGACTTTTAGATTTTTAGCTTTGTTTCAGTTGTATAAAACTCTATAATTTAGTTAGTCTTCATAAATATTTTATTATATTATTTTGAAGCTTCCGCTATGTTTTTACTCAGAATGCCAGTGTCATGATAGATCATGGGTTGACTTGGGGTTAGTTGTAACTCCCATTTTCGTGTTTGGTCTAGGGTATAGACTCTGAGCGTGACAAACTTAGTATCAAAGCACTAGGTTTAGGGTATCCTAGGATTTCTGAAATCCACGTCAAGTAGAGTCATTTTCATGGGTGTGAAGTGAACCACACTTATGATGAGGAGGCTACAAGATGTTTTTAGGAAAATTCCCTTCTTTCACTATTCTTGTCGTGCGATAGAGTGTAAACTCTAAGATTTCTCTTCTAATTCGTGCTTTACGTGTTTACAAACAATGCCTCCTAGAAGAGGTATTGGAAGAGGGAAAAGTAACGGGAATCTACCAGTCCCACCAACTCTAGCAGGCCCCCTTAGTGGGCAAGTGACAGATGTGAAGTCGGAGCTGCCCTTAGAGTGTTAATACAGGCCAAGACCACTCAGGTTAACCAGCAGGCAGTCACACCTACAAATCCTACTAAAGAGATAACAGCAACCAGGGATCGAAATGTCACACCTGAGTTTCATGGTCTAATAATGGATGGAATTCAAGTGAAAAGAAAAGGGAGCAAGAGAGCAAGAATAGGGAGGTTTTCCCAACAAAGGATGAGTGGTGGACCCCATTTCCAATTTCGTTGGAGGTCATCATCCCCAGCACCATTGATAGCCAAGGATCCTAACAAACACAGAGTAAAGGAGTTTACATGCCCAACTTGCAAGAACTGTGGGAAGAACCATTTGGGAGAATGTAGGGCTGGCTCAGGTGGTTGCTTTTGGTGCAACAAGTCAGGCCATAAACTCAGAGAACTCCCAACATCCAAACGGGGTGAAGGTAGAACCCCGACTAACTCTTCTGCAGCCTTGCCCAGTCACCCAGTTTGCGAGAAATGTGGAAGAAACTACCCCAGAAAATGTTTGTTTGGTAAGGAATGATGTTTTGGATGTGGTCAATCGGGCCATAGAATAAAGCATTTCCCTATAGCTGAACATGGGAAAACTCCATCCACCACCCCAGTAACTCCAGTAGCTTGCCCATCTCAGCAGGGCACAACATCCAGTACAGGTGCCAGACAACTCCGGATATAGTAGCAGGTATGTTATGAATTTCTCATGTTGATCTTTGCATGTTGTTAGACTCAAGAGACATGATATAAAGTATGAAATACATTTATCACGCTAGTATGAGAGTTATCCCATGGTTGATCTGAAATGGTTATAAGTATGAAGCCTGTAGTGATAGCTTTCGTGAAGAATGATAGCTCAAGAGTTAGTGATGTTAACCTAGACATAAGAAAGGATCTAAGAGCTTGAGAATGGTGACTTTTATCTTAGGGGGAGATGATAAGTTAAGAAGGCCAGGTCAAGCCCTAAGTGTTGCAGTAGAAGGGCTCCAAAAATAACAACTATGGGATGTCAATCTTTCCTATTCAGTTGCTTCCTCTTGTATTTTAGTTTATGCTACATTCTACTTTTTCTTATATTCAGACCCCTAGAATTATAGATAACCAATTCAGACAACGATCCCGGTCTTACTCCATGGTTTTGAAAATTCTAGCTTCATGTCATGAAGATTAGTTATGTATAGACTCATGTCTCACATTATGCCCAGCTCCAAGAACCCAGTCCCTCAGACTCTCCTTAACGGTTCAGCAGATCATTCTACATCATGTGTATGCTCAAACTAGGCTCCTTGAGTGATTCGTGCTTGCGATTCCTTTCTCTAAGACATGTGTATGTTCACCTATATCAGGAATGACTGTTGTAATAGATATACTCAAGATAACTTTCTATTTATGCCTTAGATGCTCATATGTAGAAATTCATGAGATGCAGTTGTTTGTCTTACTAGCGAGGAAGGGAAATTTTTGGACAGTAAATACTGCAGAGGAATCGTAAGATGATTAAGTGATAGGCTTGAATGATGGGGGGAGGGTTGGTGAGGATGACAATCTCTATTAAGAGGAGGTTCCTATTGAGATTGTTGACCATCAAGATTGTAAGTAAGTGGAAATAAAGAGGTATTTCAATGAAGGTTATAAGAAAAACTCAACTAGTAGGAGGAACTACGTGGGAAACCGAATTCAGAAAAGGCCACCTACTCAGATATTAGAAAACAGTTATGGGTTTTAAAATTCCGTCCCTAACCGCTCAGTTCCAGCCTGAGGGGAACAGTTTATTCTTAGTACTCTACTTAGTTCCGTGTCGGCTTCATGTCCTTTAATTATTTTTCTCATGTCTTAGCATGCATGTTTGATTCAGAAACTCAATTTAGATATGTAATTCATCTTGGAGTTAGATACTCCATTAGCATTCAACCCTTAGTAGTCAGTTTTTGGGAATTCAGCTCTTTCCCCTAGCCTGTCGGCTCAGTCACACAGTCAGTCTCAGCTCTGAATGTTCAGCGATTGGGATGGCAACTTCCTCATTAAGTCGAGGTAGGAGGAAGATTCCATACTGCTTACCCTAAAAGAAACAATTCTCAGAGAAGGAGTGGAGGCTTTCTCCTAAGGGGGAGATGGTGAACTCCATTACCAGGGTAGATTTTATGTGTCTGATGTGGGTGATCTGATACAATAGAGACTGGATAAGGCACATAATTCGAGATACTCTATCCACTTAGGTGCTTCTAAGATGTACCGTGATTTACGGATATTTACTGGTGGAACGACATGAAGACAGACATTGCAGAATTTATAGCTAAGTGCCCGAACTACCAGCAAGTTAAGGTGGAACATCAAAGATCGGGAGGTACAACTCAGGATATCAGTATACTCAAATGGAAGTGGGAAGAAGTAAATATAGGTTTTATTATAGGTATACCTCAGACTCGTCCATAGCACGACTCAATCCGGGTGATAGTAGATTGGATAATTAAGTCAGTACATTTATTCCCAGTTAAAAAATACAGACTCAGCTGAGGATTATGTCGAGCTTTATATCTGGGAATTGGTAAGATTACATGGGGTGCCCTTATCCATTATCTCAGATAGAGGTACCCAGTCGACCTCTCATTTCTGGAAGTCTTTCCAAAAGGGACTTGGTACCCAAGTCAAGCTCAGTACAAGTTTTCACCCACAGACAAATGGACAAGCTGAGTAGACTATTCATACCTTAGAAGATATTTTGAGAGCGTGTGTGATCGATTTTAAGGGTAGTTGGGATGATTACTTGCCTCTCATCGAGTTTGCGTACAACAACAGCTACCACTCCAGTATTCAGATGGCCCCATTTGAGGCATTATATGGTAGGAGGTGTAGATCTCCTATAGGGTGGTTTTAGATTGGTGAAACTACTCTAATTGAGCCAGACTCAGTCCATGAAGCTATGAAAAAGGTACAACTCATCTGAGAAATATTTAAAAAAGCTTAGAGCCATCAGAAATCTTATGCTGATATGAGGAGAAGAGAGTTAGAGTTTGTAGTGGATGACTGGGTTTATCTAAAAGTTTCACCCATGAAAGGGGAGATGAGATTTGGGAAGATATAAAATCTTAGTCCGAGATATGTGGGACCCTACAGAATTCTGAGGCGACTTGGCAATGTAGCCTATGAGCTGGAATTACCTTTAGAGTTGGCATTTGTGCACCCAGTCTTTCATGTGTCACTATTGAATAAATGCATCGGTGATCCAGCCTCAGTTGTGCCACTAGACAGCGTGGGAATAAAAGATAGTCTCTCTTACGAAGAGGTCCCAGTTTAGATCCTTGACCGTCAGGTTCGTAAGCTGAGGAACAAAGAAATATCTTCAATCAAAGTCTTGTGGATAAATCAACATGTAGAAGGACCTACATGGGAAGCCGAAGCAGATATGATGGGTAGATACCCGCACTTATTCCTTTCCATCTCAGTTTTAGTTTAAGGTATCAATTTTCTCCCTAATAACTCTATTCAGTTACATGTTCAATCCATATGTCCCGGTTTCTTTCATGTTAATGAATATGTGTATGATTCGTGAATTCAGTTCAGTCATGTAGATCAATTTGGAGGCAGTAATTCCGTTAGTTTTAAGCTTTCATGATCAGTATTTGAGTGTAATGATTGCAATTCTCTGCTTTTTTGTGTTTTTTCCAACATTCGAGGATGAATGTTCCTAAGGGGAGATATTGTAATGCCCTGAAAACCCTAAGATCAGACCCGGGAGTTGAAACAGAGAAAATTGGATTTTCTGCACCAGGTCACAAAATGAGTAATCCTGTGACCCATGGGGTAGGCCACGAATCATGGAGTGACTCGTGGGGAAGGGTCCAAAATTTGTTGAAATTTTGAGAAATTGAGTGACCACGGGTGTGACCACGAATCGTGGTAACAACACGAGTCGTTATGTGAGTCATGGTCAAGGGTTGACTAAAAGTTGGAAAAATTCAAGCAGTGCACTTAATGGGTCCTTACCATGAGTCATTTGGGACACCACTAGTCGTGGTGTCACTCATGATGACCCCCAACTGGTTTTCGGCAGTGAGGACTATGGGAGGTGACCAAGAGTCGTGATCACCGGTAACAAATCATCAAGTAGCCCTTGGTGACCCCTGAAGAGGAATTTTGGTTCAGTGGCAATAGGAGACATCATGAATCATTAGCTCACCTGACGACTCGTGAATTCAGTCATTGGTAGGTTGGGTAATCTGTGGAATATTTGTAGTGCACATCACGATTGGGCACCACGAGTCATCCCGAACTCACGACTCGTGGAGGTACTCGTAGGGACTGGCAAGGTCCTTTTTCCTGCAATTTTCCTAGGGTGTTTTTCGTAATTTTTTAAAATCCTTGACTCTAAACTATGCCATTTTGGGCTCGTCCAGGAGGGAGTTAAAAGGGTGATCGACGTTTTCCTATCACCCATATTCTCTCAATACTTAGACTAAGAATGCAGAAACTCCCAGGGCTAGAACTAGGGAAATCGACTTCTTCTCTGATTTTCAAGGAATTCTCTTCAGTGTTTCTTCACCAGTTATGTGGAAATTCAACAAGGGAGTAGTTCTTCCCTTGTGTCCCCGAAATCTTCTCTATCTTCTCTATTAGTTCTAGCCCTGACCATTTGAATGTGAATAAATGATATGTCAGACTTCGTTTATAGCATGTGGAATATTGTCTATGTTGATTGTTATCATACTTTCACTACCTAGTTATCATGTTAATACTCATTCTTTTAAGGATGGTTTTAGCCCTAGCTTTGAATTTAGTAAACCAGAATTTTGCCTGTTGGACTAGTTCTTCCTTGTGTCTTGATTCTATCAGTTGGGTTTTCCATATTGCTATGAAATGTTAAGAATTCAGTCAGATATTTAGCAACCTCGGTGTTGTCTCGAAAAATGTCAGCTGATCAGTTTGACCACAGTTAATTTTTGAAGTTTTAGTGATGCCTCCCAGTTATCAGAATTTAGAATCATACATCAGTTATCAGATTTTTTTGTGGTTTCTTAGACGGGTACGATACTTCTAGATAAGAAGCTCTGACCAGTCTTAGAACCACTAACTTTAGCCTCAATTTGTTCTTTAGACGACTACGATGCTCCTTGATGAGTAGCTCTAACTAGTCTTAGAACACCAGTTTTCAAATCCGGTCCGATAAGACTCTCAGGGTATTGTATGACATTATCCCTAAGCCAGTTGTAGTCTTAGGCCCTCAGTATCGAGCTATCCGCTTGGCAGTAGTAGTCATGGTAGGATTATCCAATGGGAGTAGGACTTAACACCGAGAGGGACGGGGTTCCAGCGCACCTAGGTTCCAGAACTACGTCGCCACTGTAGGTTATATTTTATTGGCCTCATGGCCCCAGACAGTGATCTCACAGTCCATGCCTTTATACCCTAGCAAGGTATATTGGGTCCCACCACTGGGGTGTGTACGTCGGACTCCACATCTAGCTCATATGGTTATATGTCAGTTATAGCTTCTCCCACTAGTCAGTCCAATTTCAGATTAGCTCAGTTCAGTTCAGTCCTAGTTTAGCTGAGTTCAGATCAGTATCTCAGATTTAGGGCATGTCTTTGATCATCAGACTTGGTCATTTTTACCACCTCAGCATAGTTAAGTTTATTCAGTTACAGCATTTTAGTTGGTCATTACATGTCCTTATAGTTCAGTTGTTTTATTCTCCGTGTTATGGTTCCTCTCACTTACTCAGTACATTCAAAATACTGATGCATAACTTTTGTGTTTTATCATTTCATGATACAGCTGTAAGTTCTCAGTCTCAGCACTGTTAGCAGATGTTGCTCAGGAGCTTTCAACTGCATCATTGATGAGTCCTCATCTTTCGAGGACGAGGATTATTTCTTTTCAGCTATATTTCCTTTAGTTAGACTTAGAGTTAGCTAGGGGCTTGTCCCAGTAACTCATCAGATAGATGGCTTTCAGACACAGACAAAGTTTCAAATTTTTAGCTTTGTTTCAGTTGTATAAAACTTTATGACTAGTTCTTCATATAAATGCTTTATTTTATTATTTTAAAGCTTCTTCTATGTTTTTACTTAGAATGCCAGTGTCATGATAGACCATGGGTTGACTTGGGGTTACTTGTGACTCCAACTACCGTGTCTTGTCTAGGGTATAGACTCGGGGCATGACAGTTATAACTGGGCAGGTCTATCAAAATTGTACCATTAAAATGAACAACAAAGACACTATGGCAGATTTGATTGAGCTCGAAATGGTTGACTTTGACCTTATTATGGGCATGGGTTGGCTATCTACTTATTATGCCATTGTCGACTGTCAAGCTAAAATTGTACTATTCTAATTTTTAGGTGAGCCACTCCTGAAATGGAAGGTTAATGTTATGATGTCCGTGGGTCAGTTTATTTCCTACCTTAAGGAATGGAAATTAATCACAAAAGGGTGCTTATATTATATGGTTTGGGTAAGGGATCTTAATGCTGAAGAGAAGGCACCAACTCTCCGGTTTGTACCAATTGTAAATGAGTGTTCCTTGAGTAGCTCCCAGGCTTCCATCGAGTAGAGTAGTAGACTTTGGTATTGATGTAAATCTCGGTACCTAGCCTATACCCATTCTACCTTATAGGATGGCCCCAGAAGAGCTAAAAGATCTAAAGGAATAGTTGAAATATCTTCTTGACAAATGATTTATCCGACCTAATATATCCCCCTGGGGAGCGCCTGTGTTGTTTATACGCAAGAAAGATGGCTCATTACTAAGTTGTATAGATTACGGACAACTAAATAAAGTCACCATAAAGAAAAAATATCCATTCCCTAGGATTGATGACTTATTTGACCTATTATAGGGGGCTAATATTTCTCAAAAATTGATTTAAAATTTGGATACCATCAACTAGGATCAGGGAAGTAGACATGCCCAAAATAACTTTTTGGATGAGATATAGCCATTTTGAATTTCTTGTCATGTCCTTTGGCTTAATGAATGATCCAACAGCTTTTATGGATCTTATGAACAGAGTGTTTAAACACTTTCTTGATCTATTCGTGATTGTTTTTTTAAACCATATTCTTATATATTCATGAAGTGAAAAAGATCACGCGGGTTATCTCAGGGAAGTACTACAGACACTCCAAGGGCACCAACTATATGCAAAAATTTTCAAGTGTGAGTTTTGGTTGGGTTCAGTAGCATTTTTGGGGCATGTGGTCTCTAGTGAAGGTATTAGCATGGATTTCCAAAAGATAAAGGCAGTAAAGAATTACCTAGACCTACAACACCTATAGAAGTTCATAGTTTCTTAGGCTTAGTGTCATGACCCGAACATAGGCCCAGATTGAGACATGGGACAAGAAACAACGAGAGGCTCCAAGTTGACCCATGACATGAATATACATCTAACTCAATCATAGATAAGAGGAAGATCATCATAAATAACATAGCGTAAGTCTAACAAAACGTAAAATTTGAATACATAAATGAATCTAAAGCTGAATACAAACTATATCCAGAAAAAAAAAAGCTTCTAATACTGACGAGTTGATGGGACAAGACCCCAACTAACTCACTATAATATGTAAACTGAAAATACGACGTACAACTGATGAGAAAGGCCCTCGAAAGATGAGGACTCATCAACTGGGCTAAGGAAAGCTAACTCTGGGAATCTGACTAGCGGCGAGACAAAACCTGGATATCGGAGCCTGTATCATAAAACGATACAATATAGAGTATGCCATCAGCACAAGGAATGTACCGAGTATGCAGGGTAAGTAAAACCGCTAAGTAAGTAAAATCATAAATCATTCATATAATAAAACATAATTAAGATAAGATTCTGAGAGTAGGACTTGCATGCTATTTTCTGAAATCATGATCTGAACATAGCTGGGAATCATAACTAAATTGAATGACCCAAAGCTGAAAACTGATAATCATAAGTAAAACTGAATATTGGGTCAAACCTACTGAAAATACAATATCATGATTGATGCACATGCATAACTGAAATCATGAGGAATAATAGGAGACTTGTCATATAACTGACATTTCCATGATAGAGCTTACCTAGTCCCTACTATCACACTCAAGTGGGCAGAGTCATCCAAAGCATTGCCAGGGCTAAGGATGCTACCATGATATCGATATCAAGCTAAAGGCCCCTTGGGGGAAGGGGAATCTCACACGGGAGGTCCCAAATAATCTGAACATACTTACGTTGGTGCATAGTTCTGAGGCATAGGGTTGACTAACCCTTAGCCTACTCGGTGCTAGACACTACTCCCAAAAACATGCATATGCTCTCCATCATTTTTTAACGAAGCTGACCATCGTCTAGTGACGAAGCTGAATAATTCATACATGCATAGTCTGAAATCATAACATGAGGAGCCTTGGCACAAACTATACCACAAGCTAAAAAATAATGGGAGTCTTGACTCTAAAACCATGTGGTAAGATAATTCATGAAATCATAAGACATACTTGATCATATGGGCTTGCCCAAAACTTAACCATGCTTGAAGTCAATTTGATTCTCTTTGGAAACATGAATCATAGACATGGGTATTTCAAAATCATACTTTCTTCATAAATATTTCATCACACTTGAACACATATCTCATAGATCTCAACTTTCATGAACATTCATGGATGGACATCATAGTTTAGTAAACTTAAAAAAATTTATAATTTAAAACATTATAAAATCTACCCATTAATCATAATTCATCATTTAAAACATGCTTAGGTCATACCCATGATTGAAACTTAGGAATTCATGCATTGGGTAAAATTCCCATGGAATCGTCAATTAGAACATCATGAATTGAGAGGGAATTGGGAATGGGTGTGGACAATTGCACCCATTCATTTCCTTACATACCTGAAGGGATCTGATTTTTACCACTTCCTTGAGTGGCCAAAGAGAATTGAGGAAGAACTTTGTAGAACTAGGCTTGATCACCTCTCAACCTTCTAAACTTACATGCATGAATTAGGATAGGCTTAGAATGACTTAACCCTTCTTAAAACACTCTACTCTGAGCTTAAAATGATGTAGTTTAGTCCTTAGAAAATTAGGAATTACGAAAAATCCCTTAATAAACTCGTAGGGAAAAACAGACTGCCAGTCCCAATGAGGGATTGGACAGATCGTAACCAGTGACCATCACTCGTGGTCACCAGTCACCATGAACACTACCAATTCTTCCTCTGAGGGTCACCACGAGGGACACCAAGACTCGTGGTGACCAATCGTTGCCAATACTGCCGAAGTTCTCCAATCTTCAACCAACTCTTGACCACGGAGCACCCAATGAATCGTAGTGTTGGCCACGACTTGTGGTGACTAGCTATTAGGTACATTGCCCAACTTTCCTTCAACTTCCTTTGACCACGGGTGACTTAATAGGTCGTGGGACTGACCACGACTCGTGGTCACACCAGTGGCCACCCCAAATTGAAATTTCCCATTAAGTCTCAACCTTTCCCCACGAGTCACTTAACAACTCGTGGTGTTCCTGACGGGTCACTGGACGACTCATCCTATGACCTGATACAAAAAATCCTATTTTTCCCATTTCAACTCTCGGGTCTAATCTTAGGGTTTTCTGGGTATTACATCTAGCTAGCTATTATTGAAGATTTGTTGAAGGATTTTCCTCTATTTCCACACCTTTGACTAAATTAACCCATAAAGTAGTTAAATTTCAGTGGTCAGAAGCATGTGATTGGAGCTTTCAGAAATTGAAAGGTAGAACTACATCAGTACCCATGTTGGCCCTTTCGGATGGGACATAAGGATATATTGTATATTGTGATGCTTCAAGAATTGGCTTAGGTTGTGTCCTGATTTATCATGCCAAAGTCATTTCATACGCCTCAAGACAGCTAAGAAAGTACGAGTAGACCTATTCGATTTATGATCTTGAGTTAGTAGCAATAGTGTTCTTCTTAAAGATATAGTGTCACTACTTATATGAAATTCATGTTGATATATTCACATATCAAAAAAGCCTTTAGTATATCTTTAAGAAATGAGAGTTACATTTGAGTCAAAAAAGATGACTTGAGTTGCTAAAGGATTATGATGTTCTATACCATCGGGGCAAGGCTAATGTAGTAGCAGATGCTCTTAGCTGCAAATCTATGGATAACTTAAAGCATGTAAAATCAAATAATATAGAGATGACTAAAGAGCTACATCAGTTGGCCAGTTTGAGAGTTCGACTCCTAGATCAAAAGACGGAGGAGTTGTCATTCAAAATATGGTAGAATCATTACTTAAATCATAAGTAAAAGAGTGATAGTACCATGATCCATAATTAGTATGATTGAGGGATGAAATTCCACAACAAAAGAAGCTTATGTTGGGACTAAGAGAAGATGGAGTTTTTAGATATCAAGACCAGATGTAGGGAGACTCCGAGAAAGAATTATGGTAGAAGTTCATCACTCTCTATATGCAATTTACCCAAGCACGACAAAAATGTTCCCGACCTTATATAGATCTATTGGTGGAATAATATGAAAAGGGATATTACAGAATTTTTGAATCAGTACCCAATTGTCAACAAGTAAAGGTAGAGCATTAGAAAATCAGAGGTTTAACCCAAAGCATAGAGATTCTAAGGTGGAAATGGGAAGTGATTAATATGAATTTTAGTATAGGGTTGACCTACACTAGTCGAAAATAGGACTCTATATGGGAAATAGTGAATAGGCTCATAATGTCCACTCACTTTCTACCTCTCAAGACTAATTACACAGCTGAGGATTATGCTAAATTATATATAAAGGAGATGGTGCAACTTCATGGTGTTCTAATTTCTATTATTTTAGATAAGGGTGCTCAATTTACTACACATTTTTGGAGGTCCTTCCAATGAGGTTTAGGTACTCAAGTGAACCTCAGTACAACATTTCATCCCCAAATTGATGATCAGGTTGAGTGTACTGTTCACACGCTCAAAGTTGTGTTATGGACATGTGTGCTGGACTTTAAGAAAAGTTGGGATAATCCCTTATTGAGTTTATATATAATAATAGCTACAGTGATAACATTCAAATAACCCCTTACAGAGATTTATATGGATGAAAATGTAGATCTCCAATTGGTTGGTTTGAAGTTGGAGAAGCTAAATTATTAAGACCTAATTTGCTCCATCAAGTAAAAAAAAAGATAAAGTTGATACGAGAATGATTACTAACAGCTCAGAGCAGGAAAAAATTATATTCAGATGTGCAACACTAGGAGTTAGAGTTTAATGTTGATGATTAGGTTTTCCTAAAAGTTTCCCCAAAGAAGGGCTTCACGAGATTTGGTAAGAAATGTAAACTTAGTCCAAGATATATAGAGCCATACAAAATCATTCGAAGAATAGGACAAGCAGAATACGAGCTAGAATTACCTTCAAAGTTAGAGGTAGTTCACCCAGTATTTCATGTGTCAATGTTAGAGAGATGCATAGTAGATCCCTCTCGTATTACCCCAACAGAAGATGTGCAAATTACAAAAGATTTAGCCTACGAAGAGATTCCTGTTGCTATCCTTCACCGGCCTATTCGAAAGCTGAGGAATAAAGAGATAGCCTCTATGAAAGTACTTTGGAGGAACAATAATATGGAAGAAATAACATGGGAAGTTGAAGAATAAATAAAATCTAAATATCCATGCTTGTTTCTGACTAAGGATAAAGATACTCAAAAGAACAAGACTAGAAGTTCAAGCGAGTAAAGTAAGTCAATTTGTTCATATTTTGTATTTTGTATGAGAATGTGATATAATTATTTTGGTTGTTAAGTTATTTGGATATTGTGGCATCGCCTTGTGAGGTACGTAGGTTGAATTTTACTAAAGTTTCAGGTTTTTGGGTAGTCCAAATTATGCGAAAAACTCTGCCAAAATTTTAACATATCCCAACAATATAAGTCTTATACCTATTACCCTCATTCGTAGATGAATGATCCTAATATGGGGAAGGATGTAACACTTCATACCTTTTAACATATACATGACTAAGTTAATACCGATAAAGGTGCTTAAGCTTGAGATGATAAAGTGATGTTTGGGCCAAAAATTGAAATGGATATATATATATAAGTGTTACATTAAAGTCTAAGCACGAAGGTTTGGAAAAATTGGATAAAACAATTGAGGTTCTTGCTTGACTTATTCACGCTAAAAAGTGACAAGTAGGTACATCACCTACTTACACTAAATGAATTATCTTGCGGGGATCAAGCTGGGGCAGCAACTACATATGTTATTGGGACTAATAGTGGACCAAATGGAGCTTAAAGTTTTCCCAAAAAGTGACACAAAAATCTGGCCAAAATGAATACAAAGGCGGCCACCAATTTTAACCAAATTGTGACCCAAAATAGAGTCAAATTGCAGGCACCAAATCAACCAATTGGAGGACCAAATGGAGGTCTACTTTGGTCCAAAATCCATTAACCACTATAGCCCCAAATTGAGGTCCAAAAATGGGTCAAAAGGTCGTCCATAAGTCCCTTATAGGTTCCAAAGGAGTGAACAATTTCAGCATTCATACTTAGACAAAAATCTGAAAAATTCTCCAAGTTCTCTCCCTTTCTTCCTTCTCCAAGAACAGACGCCTCTTTACTCTTAAGACGAGTAAAACTATTATGACCTTGATGTTAATACTTTTCACATATCTACGAGATCACGTGGTAAAAATTTGAGGAAGTATTAGAACTCCACTTCACGTGTGGTAGGTACTCTACCCAATTTCATTCTTTTGTATGAATGTTTGGGTGGAGAAATATCATTATAATGTTGTTATGAAACTCATAGGACGGTGATTGAAAGCCGTGAATTCAATATATTGTTTTGGTGTTTCGGGTTTAATTCTTTATGTAGGGTATGTTTTGTGTGTTCTCTAAAGTTGGGTGCAACATTTTGGTGTAAGGATATGTGGTGTTGAAATGGGGAAGGAGAGTCTGATGATACACCATCAAAGTTACGCCAATACATATAATCTGTCCGAAAATTATTTATCTACTCTTTTGATAAAATTGAATTGTGTTCAAGGGATAATAATAGTTTCATTATGCATCTATATTATAGATTAACTTGATAAAGAAATATCCAAGTCATGCTAGGGGTAATAATCGAAAGAAACAAGGTATATTAGAGTTTCTCATTTCATTGCCTGCATGAATCTAAAAGTGGAAGTTTTATTTTTCATTGTTATCCCTAATAAAGCTTTATAAAGTATAATAGAAAAGTTTAGAAAGTCAAGTCCATATTCAGATCCAATGGTTAAGTTAAATTCCAAAGAATACCCTTTCAATTCAAGTACAAAAAAGCTAGCTAAAAAGAGTCTTAACAACTAACAGAAGTGGCTATAAAAATATAAATCTTTTTAATAGTGTGTATATATATATGTATGTATATATATATATATATATATTTGTGTGTGTGTGTGTGTGTGTGTGTGTGTGTATGCGTGAGTTATTGTGCACCAAAGCTATTATGATGTGTCAGGAGTTTGTGACATATTTGTACTTATTCTCATGGAGTTTTGCATGTCTTTAAGTGTTAAATTAAGTTCAAAATGACTCTATTTTTTTAAGTTTCACGAATCTAATGAATTGATAAAAGGAGGCAAGGAAATGACTAAAGTCTGCTAAAAATGAAGCAAAGGAAGAACCATATTTCCAAGATGTGGTTCACATATGCAAGCACTTTCCTTTCTAGAACATACCACAAGGAACTATGCACTAGACGGCTTAAGATACGGTCTGTCTTCTCATAAGACTGACCTTCAACTGATCCTCTTATCCAACCCAAACTTTAATGTGGAAGATTTATGAAAACAAAAGATGGACCGTCTTTCTAAAAGATAGATTGTCAACCAAAGGAAGAAAGATTCTAAGAGAGACAACAAAAGCAATCTATGGTCTAAGATGCGGACTGGCTTTCCAAAAGACGGTTTGTCTCTGCGACCTGTGCCCTCTGGATTTTAATTAAATTGGGATTTTAGGAACTTAGTATAAATAGTTTTTTGGCTATTTTTGAGGGTGATATGACTTTCTTAGATGGCTTTAGCTTAGTTATCATAGTTTCCTTAATCATTTCAATTCTTAGTTAATTACTCTTTTACCTTTAATCTGAATAGCTCTCAATTTGCAAATCATATTTGAAATTGCTTGATAGTAAAGGCCGAAATAAGTCTTTGTAGATATGATTCCTACTCTTAAGTTGGATAACTATACTATACCAGCCGCATACTCACTCACTGATTGAGGTGGATCAATGAAGATATTGTCAATTTGACACCATTGCCGGGGACTTAGCAATCAGTCCTATCTAACATTTCAAATTCTGATTTGTAGGAATATTTGAAAATAATTAAAGGAAATCGAATTTACTAATGTTAAATATAGTAAGTAAAAAGAGTCAATTTCAAAACATAAGAGGAAAACTGTCTCTAGTTAATTTTCTTAACTCGACCACTTGGATTGATTATGGGAAGAAATTAAAAGGTGGAGGAGCAAAAGCTAAAGAAGCAACAATGAAGGATTGCTTGTCCTTTTTTTTTTCCTTCTTTTTGGTTACAAAGGAAAGACTTGGGATGTTTATTTGAGTCTATTCTTTTACTTTTTATTTTCTTTGTTTTGTGAAGCAGGAGTATCATGGCTTTACCACTAAGAGAGGTGGACAATGTGTTTGCAGAGGTCAACAATGAGGTTGACTATGCTAGTGCAATTGTTCCACCAAGGGTCAATGCTATATCGTTTAAGATTGATGGTAGCATCTACACTATGCTGAAAGCAGAAGGAAAATTCCATAATTCAACGGACAATGACCCACATTAGTATCTCACTAACTTTTTGGAGATGTGCGACCTCCATAAGCTAACAAATGTCTCTGATGATGCTATCCTCCTCCAAGTACTCAAATGTTTATTTGTAGGGGAGGCACGTGACTAGTTGCACCGCTTACCTCCCAACTCCATTCACACATGGTAGGATCTAGTCAATGTGTTCTTTAAGAAATGGTTCCCACCTAGGAAGAAAGTTGAACAAAACGATAAAATATTCTACTTTAGACGGCTTCCGAGGGAATAACTATTTGAAACATGGGAGCGCTTCAAGAAATACATAATGAAGGCGCCCCCTCATGGGTTCCCCGATCACATATTTATTGAGAAATTCTACACTGGTTTGGACCCTTTGACTCAATTTATGGCCAACAATGCAGCTGGGGGTTATTTATGAACGAATCATACAACCGGATTGCCATTATCTTGACCAAATTGCAATGCATAACCAAGCATGGCATAGTGGAGACCAAAGTAGAGGTTTGAATATGGGTACACCTTCATTATCTCATTTAGTGAGGGAGAACCAATAACATGATTAGATGATGGTTGTTATGGCTACCAACCTTGCCATATCCAAAAAGTTGACTGAAACCAAGGTCAAAAAGGTACATGTTGTGGAAGAAGCTCCAAGTGGGCCACCATATGGGCTTGGATGCCCCCCTCCTCCATATCAAAACCAATCATACCAAGAACCTCCTCCAATGCGAGTAGAAGATGCTAACTATGTTAGCAACACATTTGGAGGTTATAGTGCACATTATCTGCAACAACATCAATGCCATTCGTCTTCCTTTTACCAAAGTTAATGAAGACCTCAACCGCAAGGTCAAGATCAATACTATCCTAGGAATAACTATGGTGGCCCAAGTCAAGGGTGGCATAACAATAGAATTTTGCAAACAAGAGTTCAAACTTCTACTTCCCACCAAGGAGTTCTCTTTCTAGTTCACATAAACTGGAGGGAGGTACCTTCTCAAGAGCAAGGGGGTTTCAAGATTGAAGGAATGTTAAGGAAAGTGCTCACTAACCAAGAGAGGTCTGGTGCGTGTTTAAAAAGCTTAACAGAAATTGTTGGCTCCTACACAGTATCAATTCAGAAGTTGGAGCAACAAGTCAGGGATCTTTCAAACGAGCATAACCCCAAGCAAAAGAGGAATCTCCCTAGTGACACCATGGCCAACCCAAAGGGGCACGTTGGTGTATCCAATGCTCATTGCCTGGCTATAGTCACTAGAAGTGGAAGGATTGTGTAACCCATTATTGATGATGTTTGTGATGATGCTTTTGAAAAAGGTGCGAGTGATAAATGTGAGGGAGCTGACGAAGGATTGAAGAAACCATCGGTTGGTGAGGTAATTAACCAAGGTTTAAAGAAGCTACCAATTGATGTGGTAATTGGTGAAGGTTTGATAAAGCCACTAGATGATATGTTGGATAAAGATGTTGTGGTGATTCCCAAAAGGAAGGATAAGGCAAAGGAGAGCTAAGAATAAGGAAAAGGAGAGCGTCACTGATATTGAAGAATCTTTTCCTCCGCTTGCTCCTCCCTTTCCTCAAAGGCTAGCTAAGAAAGCTCTAGCTACCAAAATTTCTAAGCACATCGAGAGGCTGAAAGATGCTACACTTCGGGTTCTATTCATAGATGTGATCAAGGAAATGACTGATTTTGCAAAATATTAGAAGATGTTGCTAACAAAGAAGAAGTAGAGTGAGGAGAAAGTGACCCCAATAACCTATCAAGTTAGTGCCATCATTATTGGAATAAGCATTTAGAAAAAGGGTGATCCCGGAGAGTTCACCATTATTTGCAGAATTGTGCACTAGGATTGATTGCAAGCTTTGTATGACAATGGGGCTAGCATAAATCTAATGCCCCTATATATATATACACAAGTGTTCTAGTTTTTCCATGTTTAATCCTACCTCTATCGGCTACAAATGGCCGACAAGACAATTAAAATATCGGTAATGGTGGTGGAAGATGTTTTGTGTGAAGGTTCAGAAGTGTAACACCCTCAAAATCCCTAAGAATAGCCCCCTAGATTTAAAACTTGATCATGCAGAAAACTGAAAAAAAGTCCTCAGTATGAGTCATAGTATGACTCATGAAGAAGTGGTATGAATCGTACTAAGACGCGTGGGATGAGGTCCTGAAGGACAGTAGAAATTTACCAGTAAACCACGGTTGATTCATACAAGTCGTTCTAGGGAAGTACAAGTTGTGCCATGAATCGTGATACAGTTTAGAGGGTTCGATAGGAGGTGAAAAGGAAACCACAGCTGCATGTCACGATTCGTACTACTATGGTATAGATCGTACTAACCAGTCGTGAGATGAGTTTCAGAGAAGTGCTCAGGAGATTTTTGGGAAACCACAAATCGTGGTATGACCCGTAGTATGATTACACAAATCATGATGGGCTCCAGGGGAAAACTTGAGAGAATGGTTTAGCGCAAGTCCCCTAACCACGAGTGTCATTATGGATCGTATGATCCTGGTATGACTCGTGCAATGGGTAGTAGAATCGGACGGGAAAAATTTGAAAATCAATTTCCAGGGATACTTTGTAAAATCCTAAGCTCTTAACCCCTAAACTACGTTGCATTGGGATTAGCCAGACGGGGATTTAGGGGAGAAGTCATCCCTCTCTCCTCATACCTTCCTAATCACTAAGACTTTCACCGTAAGAACTCAGACAGGTTTCTCAAGGCAAGAGCTAGGGCTTCTACTTCTTCTCAAGATTTCAAGAGCTTTCTCAGAGAATTCCACTACAGGTATGTGGGGACTTAGAAGGAGTATTTCTTTCACCCTTGTGCTCCAAAATAACTAGCGCACCCTAGTTTTCTTTCAATTTTTTTAGAAATCATGGTTTAGGGTTTTCTTCCAGATGTTGAATTTCCCTATTCTCTTAAATCTTTTAGAGTTTCTAGCACCAATACTATGTTGTAATTGTGATGATGATTTAAACCTATAATTTATCTCCCCAGACTGGTGATTTTTACATGATGGTGATATTTCACTTTGTGATTTAATAGTGCCTTTGAACAACATGATCTTTCATAAATATGCATGAATTATGTCCTATTCTCTACAGTTCTAACATTTTAGTTTACTCAGTAATATCAGTACTACCAGTATTCCAATACCATCAGTATCAGGTTCTTTAGAGTCACAGGGCACTTCCATATAAGTAGTCCTGACTTAGTCTTAGGACCTTAATTTTGAGCTATCAGTAAAGTACAGTTACACATATCTATAGTTATTTACGTGTCTTCAGTTGGGAGTAGTACTTAGCATTGAGTTGACCAGGGCTTTGTGCAGCCACGCTCCCATAACTATGTGCAACATAGGATTTGACCCGAATGGGTCATACTGCCAGTGATCACTCAGCCCAGTCACTGTACCCTGGCAAGGTACGGTGGGCCCTATATATGGGGAGTAAACACCAAACTCCACATCTAGCTCATGTGGTTATATGTAGGTTAGTAGGCACTCCCACAGTTTAGTACAGTTAGAGTCTTCAGTCCAGTCCAGTCTATCAGATTTCAAGATATGCTGATGACCCTAGCTCAGTTTATCAGTTCATACAGTAATCTCATATATGTCAGACTATTTGTTGTATTTATGATTTTAGGTAGGGTCCTTGCATGTTATTTTAGTTCAGTTTTTATGAGTTGCTAGTATATCTATGTTTTATTTACATCTTATGTACTTAGCAATTCCAAGTATTGATCTCATACTCTCTATGTGATATATCATTTTATGATATAGGCTCCGGTACCTAGTCTCAGTACCTCATCTAGCTTCATCGGTGATACCCAGCAGGGACAGTGGTGAGTCCTCATCTTCAAGGATCGAAGTCTTTTATTTCAATTATTGTTATTTTCAATTTTTCAGACATTAGAGTTAGCTGGGGGTTTGTCCCAGCAACTCATCTATTTCTTTTAGAAGGCTTTGGTACAGAGTTTGTTAGTTTTAGCTTGAGTTTAGTGTTTGATTAAATTTCAGTATCTTATCAGATGTTCTTTACTTATAAATGTATTTTGTATTTTATTATAAACAACTTCCTCTTTTGATCCTTTATAGTAGTTCAGTCATAATAGAGTTATGCTAAGCCATGGGTTAGCTTGGAGCCATTTGTGGTTCTAAGAAACGTGTCCCATTCAAGGTATAGACTCGGGTTGTGATAAACTTGGTATCAGAGCATCAAGTTTAGAGTGTCCTAGGATGTTTAAAAGCTGCATCAAGAAGAGTCCTCTTCATGGGTGTGAAGCGCGTCACACTTATGAGGGGGAGGCTACAAGACATTTTAGGAAAATTCCCTTTCTCTATGATTCTTAACGTGCATAGAGTGTGAATCTCTAAAGATTTCCTTCTAACTCGTGCTCTACTCTTTTCAATATACAATGCCTTCCAGAAAAGAAAATAGAAGGAGGGATGGCAATGCCAACCAGCAACCCCTTAGAACAATCAGGTGACACCTATCGAATTCAAGGCTGCTATTCAGATGATCGTCCAAGCAGTGACCAGCCAGGTCAATGAGCAAGCTATTGTACCTACAAATGCAAGTGGACCTATAGCTTCTGTAAGAGTCTAAGCGGATAAATCCTCCAGAATTTCATGAGTCAAAGGTAGATGAGGACCCATAGGAGTTCGTTGACGAGGTTCAAAAGATCATCAAAATCATGGGTCTTACCTCCATCAAGAGCGTAGAGTTGGCCACCATCAGCTAAAAGGAGTATCCTAGATATGGTATAGACAGTGGAAGGAAGGGAGACATGTTAGTGCAGGCCTGGTTAAGTGGGACAAGTTTGTGGCTGTGTTCC
Source organism: Datura wrightii (assembly GCA_035772735.1). NCBI lineage: Eukaryota > Viridiplantae > Streptophyta > Magnoliopsida > Solanales > Solanaceae > Datura > Datura wrightii. The sequence goes on along the minus strand of JASDFA010000016.1, from coordinate 59,560,466 downwards.
TAGAAAGATTCTTTCTCCGTGAGTTAAGGGAAGCCAAGGCCATTTTGAGTTTGTGAATTTGAAGCACAATGACATGATAGTGCAGGAGTAGTATGCCTTGAAGTTCACCCAACTGTCAAAGTATGCTCCAAAAATGGTTACTGAGCTGAGAGCTCGTATGCTCAAGTCTGTGAATGGGGTCTGAGACATGGTAGTTAAGGAATGCAAGATTGTCATACTTATTATCCATGCACAGTAGATAGAGGCAGAGAAACTAAAGGAATTGGAAAGGGAATGGGTGAGGACAAGTCCATTTGACTATTCCCAGCAATGGTCAGGTTGTAGTAATCGCCCCTAGCAGCAATAAAGACATCCAGGACCCTCATCAACCAACACTCCTTCTTCCCAGCCTCGCAAGGATCAGAAGAGTGGAGCATTAGGCTCCCAGTCTCAGAGCCATGTTCCCAGCAGCTGCACTTTTGCAGTATACCCTAAGTGTGATAAGAACCATCTGGGTGAGTGCCATCTAGGCAAAAAGGGTTTATTTAGTCATGGCCAGCTGGGTCACAAGTTGAGGGATTTCCCGTCAGCAGGATGGGGGAAGGCCTAGTCCACTACATCAGAAGTTCTTCGAGGTCGCCCAACTCAGCAGAGTACTACCTCAGGTACAAGTGGCGGTCAGCACCAGAATTGATTCTACGCCCTATCCTCCCCTCAGGACTAGGAGAACTCACCTGACATAGTCATTGGTATGTTACATCTCTTTTAGATAGATGTTTATTCTTTACTAGATCCAGGAGCCACACTTTCTTTCATGACCCCTTAGATTGCAATGTAGTTTGATATTAGTCCAGAAATTCTCTCAGAGCCATTTTTAGTCTCTACTCCGGTTGATGAGTCAGTTAGAATCAGCCGGGTGTATAAGGGTTGTCCGGTCACAATGTTACATAAAGTCACCTCAAATGATCTAGTAGAGTTAGATATGGTCAATTTTGACCTCATTCTTGGCATGGATAGGTTACATTCTTGTTATGCCTCAGTTGACTACATAACCGGGATCGTTAGATTCCAGTTTCCTAATGAACCAGTCCTAGAATGGAAGGGTAATATTTCAACACCTAAGGGTCAGTTCATCACATACCTTAAGGCTAGGAAAATGATCTCTAAGGAATGCATTTATCACATGGTTAGGGTCAAGGATTCTATTTTCAAAACCCCGACTATTCAATCAGTTCCAATCATCAATGAGTTTCCAGATGACTTTTCTGAAGATCTTCTCGAAGTCCCTCCAGAGCAGTAAATCAACTTTAGCATAGACCTTATCCTAGATACCTAGCCTATCTCAATTCCTCCTTACAGAATGGCTTCGTTGAGCTTAAAGAGTTTAAAGGAACAGTTGAAAGACCTTTTAGATAAGGAGAATGGCTTCGTTGAGCTTAAAGAGTTAAAGGAACAGCTGAAAGACCTTTTAGATAAGGGCTTTATCAGACTCAGCATCTCTCCATAGGGTGCCCCAATCCTATTCGTGCGAAAGAAGGATGGTACACTCAGAATATGCATTGACTACCGTCATCTGAACAAGGTTACAGTCAAGAACAGGTACCTTCTAACTAGTATTGATGACTTGTTCAACCAACTCTAGGGATCTTGGTATTTTTTTCAAAGTAGATCTCATATCAGGATCGCACCAACTCAGGGTCAGAGAATGTTACATCCCAAAAATATCCTTTAGAACTCGGTATGGTCACTACAAAATTGTAGTTATGTCTTTTGGACTAACAAATGCTCCTGAAGCTTTTATGGATCTGATGAATAGGGTATTCAAGCCGTACCTAGACATGTCCGTCATTATCTTCATAGACAATATTCTTGTTTACTCTAGAACAAAGGAGGAGCATGCAAATCACCTAAGGATAGTGTTACAGACTCTTAGGGACTGCCAGTTGTTCACTAAATTCAGCAAGTGTGAATTCTAGCTAAAATTAGTGGCGTTCCTCGACTATGTTGTCTCCAGCGAGGGATTCAAGTAGATCCTCAAAAGATAGCAGCAGTCAAGGACTGGCCAAGACCCACCTCTCCATTAGACATCAGGAGTTTCTTAGGCCTAGCTGGTTATGATAGATGGTTTGTAGAAGGGTTCTCCTATATTGACTCTCCTTTTACAAGGAAAACTTAAAAGAAGGTAAAGTTCCAGTGGTCTAATGCATGTGAGAAGAGTTTTTAGGAGTTGAAGACTCGACTCACCATAGCCCCAGTTTTGAATCTTCCTGAAGATTCAGATGGGTTAGTGATCTATTATGATGCCTCCAGAATTGGTCTTGGATGTGTTTTGATGCAGCATGGTAAAGTGATAGCTTATGCATCCAGACAACTTAAGCTTCTTGAGAAGAACTAACCGACTCACGATCTTGAGCTCGCGACGGTAGTATTTGCCTTAAAGATTGGAGCCACTACCTTTGTGGGATTCATGTGGATGTCTTTACTGACCACAAAAGCCTACAGTATGTGTTCCGTCAGAAGGACCTGAATCTACATTAGAGAAGGTGGTTGGAGTTGTTAAAAGCTACAACATGATCATTTTGTACCACCTGAGAAAAGACAACATAGTGGTTGATGCCCTCAGCAGATTTTCTATGGGGAGTGCTGCTCATGTTGAGGATGATAAGAAAGAACTGGTTAGACATGTTCACAAACTGGCTCCATTAGGAGTTTGTTTGGTTGACTCAGCAGAAGGTGGAGTTGTAGTTCAGAGTGGGTCAGAATCCTTCCCTGTGGTGAAGGTTAATTCAAAGCAAGATGAAGACCCAATCCTACTCAAATTGAAGGAAGCATTCTCCAAAGAGGGATATGATGTGCTCCATTACCAGGGTAGGTTGTGTGTTCTAGATGTAGGTTATTTGAGGCAACAGATACTAACGGAAGCTCACACCTCCAGGTACTCTATCCATCCAGGTGCCACCAAGATGCACCGTGATCTACAGGATGTCTATTAGTGGAATGACATGAAGAAGGACATTGCAGAAGTTGTAGCTAAGTGTCCAAACTACCAAGAGGTCAAGGTTGAACATCATAGACCTGGGGGTATGACTCAGGATATTAGAATTCCTACTTGGAAGCTGGAAGAAGTGAACATGGATTTCATTACAGGTCTACCTTGTACGCACCGATAACATGATTCAATCTAGGTGATTGTAGATCGGATGACTAAGTCAGCATATTTCGTACCAGTTAAGAACACAAACTCAATAGAAAATTATGTCAGATTGTACATCTAGGAGTTATACAGACTATACATTAGGGAGTTAGTCCTAGTATGACTCCTGAGATGACTCCTGAGAAGGTGGTGCGAGTCATACTAGGACTACTGGGATAAGGTCCTAAGGGATAGCAGAAATTTTCTAGTATAGCATGGATGATTCATATGAGTTGTTATAGGGAAGTACGAGTCGTACCATGCATCATGATACAGTTCATAGGGTCTAACAAGAGGTGGAAAGGAAACTACAACTGCATATCATGATTTGTACTATCATGGTACGGATTGTACTAACCAGTCATGAGACGAGTTTCAGAGAAGTATTCAGGAGATTTTTGTGAAACCACATATTGTGGTATGACCCATAGTATGATTGCAAAGATCATGGTGGGCTCCCATGGAAAATATTAGAGAGTGGTGTAGGACAGGGCCTCTAACCACGAGTGTCAGTACGAATCGTATGATCCTGGTACAACTCGTAGGATTGGCCGTACCACCGGACGGGCAGATTTTTAAAACAATTTTCCAAGGGTATTTTTTAAAAATATTAAGCTCCTAACTCCTAGACTACGCCATATGGGGATTATCTGGAGATGGATTTAGGGGAGTAGTCTACCCTCTCTTCTCATACCTTCCTAATCACTCAGAATTTCACTATAAGAACTCAGATAGGTTTCTCATGTCAAAATCTACGGCTTCTGCTTCTTCTCAAGATTTCAAGATCTTTCTTAGAGAATTCTTCTACAAGTATGTGGGGACTTATCAGGGGTATTCATTTCACCCTCGTGCCCCAAAATAATCAGTGCACCCTAGTTTTTTTTTCAAGTTTTTTGGAATCATGGTTTAGGGTTTTCTTCCAGATGTTGAATTTCCCTATTCTCTTAAATCTTTTAGAGTTTCCAGCACCAGTACTACGTTATAATTGTGATGATGATTCCAACCTATAATTTATCTCCCTAGACCGATGACTTTTACATGAAGGTGATATTTCACTTTGTGATTTAACAATGTCTTTGAGCAACATGATCTTTCATAAATATACATGACTTATGTCCTATGCTTTGTAGTTCTAGTAACATTTTAGTTTACTCAATAATATTAGTACTACCAGTATTTTAGTACCATCAGTATCAAGTCCTTTCGACTCTTACGGTATTTCCATATAAGTAGTCCGACTTAGTCTTATGACATTAGTTTCGAGCTATTAGTAGAATACAGTTACATATATCTATAGTTATTTATGTGTCTTCATTTTAGAGTAGTATTTAGCATCGAGTCGATCAGGATTTAGCATACACAGTCTCTTAGAACTACGTGCCCCGTAGGATTTGACCCGAATAGCTATTACAGCCAATGATCACTTAGCCCAGTCACTGTACCATGGCAAGGTACGGTGGGCCCTATAGATGGGGAGTAAACATCAAACTCTTCATCTAGCTCACGTGGTTATAAGTCAGTTCATAGGGACTCCCACAATTTAGTATAGTTAGAGTCTTCAGTCCCGTCCAATCTATCAAATTTCACGATATTCTTATGACCCATGATCAGTGTATTAGTTCATACAGTATTCTCATATGTGTTAGACTATTTGTTGTATTTATGATTTTAGGTAGGGGTCCTTTCATATCATTTCAGTTCAGTTTATTAGTTACTAGTATATCTATGTTTTATTTGCATCTTACATACTTAGTAGATTCCAAGTACTGATCACATACTCTGTATATGCTATATCATTTTATGATATAGGCTCAGGTATCCTACCTCAGAACCGCAAATATCTAGACTACTGATACCCAGCAACGACAGTGGTGAGTCCTCATTTTTCGAGGACCGGAGTCTTCTTTGTCAGTTATTGTCATTTTTAGTTTTTTAACTATTAGAGTTAGCTAGGGGTTTGTCCCAACAACTCATCAGTTTCTTTTAGAAGAACTTCGAACAGAGTATGCTAGTTTTAGCTCGAGTTCAGCGTTTTATTATTTTCAATATCTTATCAGATATTCTTTACATATAAGTATATTCAGTATTTTCTTATAAATAGTTTCCTCTTAAGATTCCTTTACAGTAGTTCAATCATAATAGAGTTATGTCAAGCCATGGGTTAGCTTAGGGATATTCGTGGTTCTAAGTACCATGTCGTGTCCAGGTTGTAGACTCGGGTTGTGACAAGAAGTTTGTGATCCCAGCTGAATTCATGGTGTAGGACTATGTTGTTGACATGGATATTCACATTATTCTTGGGAGTACCTTTCCTGGTTACTAGGAAGGCACTTAAGGACTCAAAAAAATATGAGATTATATTCCAGGTCAAAGATGAAAAGATTGCCTTTAAAGCAAGGAAAAGCCACTTATTGCCTATAGATGTTGGGAATATTTTTATGGTTGGCATGGTGGATGATGAAAATTGCAAAGTTGGTCATAAGTTCAAGGAGTCATCCAAGAAGAAGAAAGCTAAATGTAAATGGGTGAAGCAAGTGTCTCTATGGCTCCACTAGAATAAGATGAGTGAGAAAGTCTTGTCCTAAGGATGACTTACCTTTTTGCTGATTCAGGTATCTTACATCATGCCGCGATATTAAATTAGATGCTTATTGGGAGGTGTCACGACCCGAGTCTACACCCTGACCGCGACACGTGCCTAAAGCCACCAGTGACTCCAAGATAACCCATTACATAGATTAATTCTATCATATGGCACTTTATAAGTAATCTTAAGCAGAAGCTATTTGAAACAAAAAACACATTCTTGTATTGGCAAGGATAAAATCTGTTAAGATACTAAAATTTCAAACAACACTGTGACTCAAGCTAAAACTAACACACTCTATCTGAAAGCCTTCTAAAACTGATGAGCTGCTGGGACAAGTCCCCAGCTAGCTCCAAAATCTATAAACTAGAAATGACAACACAACTAAATTAGTAATATACTCCGATCCTCAAAAGATAAGGACTCACTATTGATAGATGTTGGATATCGTTGGACAAAGCCTAATTATGATGTTGAGAATGGGTACATGAACCTATATCATAAAACGATATAGCATAGGAAGTATGAGTTAGTACTTTGAATGTACTGAGTATGTGAGAGTATGAAAATAAAAGATAACTATGTTGATAAAACTGTAAGTAATATTGAAATGACATGCAATGACCCTATCTAAAATCATAAGTATTGAAACTAGTCTGAAAATCTAAAAGATGTCGTAAAGATTGATAAACTGATTTAGGGTCACGTACTTTTCATCATACACTTTTGATTTCCTGTTCTGTATTTGGTATTTGCATTAGAGCTTAATGAATTCAAATTCGTGTACTACAAGCCCCATTTCTTATATGCTCAATAAGTATGCTTGAATATGTAGGAAAATAAAGTACAAGAACAGATGAATTGAAGGAAATTGAAGTAAAACTAATTCAATCTCTCTCTATTTTCTCATCTACTGACAGATACTTTAAAGGTAAATTACGAGTGTACAACCATGCTCCACCACTATGGTGCCACTTGAAGGCTACCAACAGGAACGTACTGAAAAGAATACTACATCCCAAGGGGAGGCAAACCTCCATATTGAACCAAGTGCTAGAAAAATATCTTATGCTTCAACCCTAACTAATGCACCAGGCTTTTCTGCGAACTCAATTCGTCGAGAGCAAGAATTGGTGAAAGCAAGATGAACTACTCATAATGGTATGCCTACTGTAATTTTCAAACCAAAAGATTATTGGAGTAATGAACGCTCAATGTAGATGCACTATCACTGGGCGATTTCTGAACGTTCGTCCCCAAATTGATGTTATTAGATCTAAATTTTCGAAAAAATTCTCTTTGAAGGAATCAGTGAAGATTGGGGTTTATGACAGTTTTAGTGTTTTCATGAGCTTCACAAATGATGAAGATTTCAATATGATTCTTTACAAAAGGGTTATCGAAATTGAAGGATTGCATATTTAGCTTCAAAAGTGGACTCTGGATTTTAAACCAAACGAATACTTGCCCATCATACTAGTCTGGATTCTTCTTCCAAGGCTTTCATTTCACATGTATAATTGGCATTATGTCAAGCAAATAGCAAAGGAGATAGGGGTTCATTTGGAACTGGATGTCGCCACCAAAGGAATGACAAGACCAAGTATGGCCAAGGTGAGGATAGAAACGGATCTACTCAAACCTTTAATCCATAAGGTCTGGGTTAGTAATGAGGATGAATATTCTCCTCTCAAGGGATATGAGCAAAAAATTGAGTATGAAAATATCCCAATATATTGTAAATATTGTAGGAAGTTGGGTAATTCAATGAATACTTGTTGGGGCCTTGAAAAGGAAAAAGTTTGATGAGAAAAAGGATATAGATCTGAAGAATCTAGCAGTAGGTAAACAAATAGAATCTGCTGGAAACAAGGATGTGACTAACCAACAAACAGAAAATCACATTCAACCTAGAGGTAGGGAAATTAAGAACACTAGAAATGAGCTTATTCAAAGAACTAGACGAAACAGTGAACCACCAAAAGGTATCTATAGACATACTAGTGCTATCTTTGGTATCAACAAACCATTGCCATCCAGAGATGAATACCACAATAATGATAAGGTGTCGAATACTATCCAAAAGAAAGAGAAGGTTAATACTATCAAAGAGAAGACTTCATTGACAGGTGATAATATAAATGATTGTACCGATTTAGATATTTATGATCCAAACAAAAATAATCAAGAGATCGTTGATCTCGGGCTAAAATAGCATGCCCGAGTGATGCTTTATACCTTAATGTAGTCTTGTTTATCTAATTTATTTTATATATTTTCATGTAATTTTATATAAATGTGAATATATGTGCTAACCAACATGATTAGTCCTTGTTTTGTAGGTTTCAATAATTTGGAGGAACTAATTTATAAGTTGGTGAAGGAAAGGAATGGAGTCGGAAGCAATCGGCGGAAGTCGGCAAGGAGTAGGCATGGCAAGCGAGTAGATGCGGCAGCAACGTGCCACGGCAGGCCAGCCCCGCGCCAGCGCCGTGCCACGCCAAGCCAGCTGTGCTCCAGCAGCATGCCATCGCGCTGCCCAAGCAGCGTGCCACGCCGGGCATCGCGGCAAGGGGCTGCCTAGAGTCGATATTTGTTGATTTCCAGTGTGCCTCCGCGTTACCTCCATGTCACGGAGGTAGTGCTCCGCGATACAATTCATGACACGGAGCCATTCCACGACAGGATAAATTATGCACGTTTTTCATTTATTATAAATAGGTCCCTTAGCTCCTAATTCCATTTTGTCACGATTTTATTTTGGAAAACTACCTAGGAGTGAAGGGAGAAGTGGGAGAACTCATCTAGGGTTTGTCAAATTCCCTTCTCATCTACCAAATTCATGTAAGTATGTTAGTTTAGTAGTAGTTAGTTGTAGTTTTACGAACATGAATGGCAAGAACCCTTCCTCTAGGGTTGAAGCCATGAATTATGATTGTGATTTTATGAAATTGTTTTGGAATTAAGTTATTGATTGTTGTTTTCGTCTTGCATTCTGGATTGTTGGTTGTTTTTATGATTGATCACCATGAAAACATATACATTAGCTTGGGCAATTGCTTGAGAAAGAATTACCTATGTCAGGACATGAGAATGTAAGGAGCATGTTTGTATCTCACGATATAATGTCGTGTTAGGATAGAAATATACCTAACACCTTGCTTGGTTGATAAAACAGGGGTTATTAAAGACCAACTTAGGATTATCACATCACCACTCGAAGAAGTAGTTTTGAGGCTAAGTTGAGTTAAATGGTTAGACGCACGAAAGTCCCTAATCGTTTCCCTGTAAACCACAACATAATTAATTGCCCGCGAACTAGAAATTAGCATCCTCGCTCATAATGATGCAGTGAGGCTAGTTTGCCTTGTTTAGAGGCTCGAAAGACCATGAACATGCAATTCTAATTATGTGAAATAATAATTGATAGTTCCATGCTTAAACCATTGCAAATTGTAGTATTACATGATTATCTAGTTTTAACTCTATGTTGCTCCTAAAGTAAATTCAGGATATTTCGTTGACCAAAACAAACTTAATTAAATCTCCCTCGAAAACTTCTATAACCAACACTTGAGAAAGTTAAGATCACACTTGAAATGGATAGTTAGAGGAATGGGTCCAGTCCCTGTGGGTTCGACATACCGGTTCTCTAAAAGAGTCACTATATTACTTGCACGACCCGTACACTTGCGGACGCGCGAATCGGGCATGTCAAGTTTTTGGCGCCGTTGCCGGGGAATCGGCGAAGTTTTGATAATTTATCTGTTTTTTTGTGATTTTTAAATTTCCTTAAGTGTTGAGAAACTTGGTCTTAGTCTACTTATTGCAGGTGACAGGTTGTCCTGCCGAGCTGGCTAGAAATAGAGAGCTTGTGGAACCGTTGCTTGAACCTGAACGTCAAATCCATTTGCGAAGGAGAGTAGCTCTAGAGAAAAAGCTGAAGAGACTTCAAGAAAAGGTACAACAACAACCACCCGCGGGACAAGCACAATTTTCATCGACAGCAATGGCAGCTAGACCAGTTCGCGAAGTGGCAATCCCACTAGTGACTAATGTGAACTCCAGTATTCGTAAACCGGAGCCTGGAGGGAACTTTGAGCTTAAACAAAACATGGTGCAGCTGTTACATTATAGTAGTCAATTCACTGGGATGGCACATGAGGACCCGCAGCAGCACTTACAGAGCTTTTTAGAGATTAGTGACACGTTTGTCCCCACAGGCGTGTCCACATATTATGTCCGACTGACCCTCTTCCCATTTTCACTGTTGGGAGAGGCGAAAAAGTGGCTGAAGGCTGAGCCACCGAACTCCATAACTTCATGGAATGACTTGGCTAAGAAGTTCCTTATCAGATTCTTTCCTTCAGGCAAGACTGCAATGTTGAGAAGTGAAATACTCAGTTTCAAGCAGAGGCCTGATGAGAACTTGTATATGGCTTGGGAAAGATTCAAGTCATTGTTGAGAGACTACCCCCATCATCAGCAAGCAAATGAAGTGCTGGCTCATACCTTTGTAAAAAGTCTAGACTCACACACAAAAATATTACAAGACTCTGCATCGGGTGGGCAAGCCTTGGATAAAACATATGATGAGTTGTACACTTTGTTGAACAAAATTGCACAAGGAAATCCAGAGTGGCACAGCGAGTCATCGAGGGGGGTAGGAAATAGATCGGGGTTGATAGAAGTAGATGGTTTGAATGCCTTGGCAGCACAGTTAGCTGCGTTCCAACATCAGATGATGACTCAGTTCAATAAACTGAGTATGAACCAACACCAGGGCTAGGTTAACGCAGTTCAGCAAGCTCTGAGTTGGTGCGAAATTTGTGGTAATACTGGGCACAATGCAGAATATTGTAGAGCCAATCCGGAATCAGTCAATTTTGTTGGTAATGTGCATAGGAATCAGAATTTTAAGAATAACTCCAACAGAAATTTGCAGGGCCACCCGAATTTTTCTTGGGGTGGAAACCAAAGGCAGAATTATATGCAACCTCAACAACAACAGTATCAGAAGAATAGGCAGAATGATGGGCAATTGAGTAGCAGCATTGAGGAAACACTGCAGAAAATTATGGAGACCCAGAAGCAGTTAGCGGAAAATCAGGCGAGGATGGCAACAGACTTAATGAATCAGCAAGTAGCCACTCGAAATCTTGAAAAACAAGTGGGTCAGATAGCAGCTACTCAAAACATGATATCACAAGGGGGATTACCAATTGACACAGATCCTAACCCCCGGCAGATCAATGCCATCAGTCTAAGAAGCGGTAAGCAATTAGCTGATGCAGTGCCAAAAGAGCTGAGAAAGGGGGTGCAGCCGGAATTGGTTAGACCAGGACCATCCATCAACACGGGAGATAATCAGAGTGCTGGACAACAAAATGTGCAACTTTCATTGCAGCCAGCACAAAGACCACAACCACTATTCCCTTAGAAATTTAGAAAGAGCAAGGATGAGGAATGCTTCAAAAAGTTCTTTGAGAGCTTCAAAGAACTTCGCATAAATTTGCCTCTTATTGATGTCTTGCAGAGAATGCCCAAGTATGCTTAATATTTGAAGGACTTGATGGCGAACAAAGTTAGATTGGTGGACGTCCAGACTGTAGCACTGACTGAGGAGTGCAGTCACAGGGTACTGAGCAAAATGCCAAAGAAGCTCAAAGACCCAGGGAGTTTTACCCTCCCCATACAAATTGGTAAAGCTGAGGTGCTACGAGCTTTGTGTGACTTAGGGGAAGTAGTTAATCTAATGCTCCTATCCTTATTCAACACCCTGGGGTTGGGACAACCAAGGCCGACAAGGTTGATGCTGCAGCTAGCTGACAAGTTGCGAGTGACACCTGATAGAATAATTGAGGACCTTCTCATCAAAGTAGGTAAGTTCATTATACCTGCTGATTTTATTGTCTTAGATTTTCAGGTTGATGACCAGGTACCCCTGATCTTGGGACGTCCATTCTTGGCCACCGGAGGAGCGGTGATTGACTTGAAAGCAGGGACCCCAAAAATGAGGGTTGAAGATGAAGAAGAACTCTTCCGCGTTTACCAAGAAATGAACCCATCCGCACACTACACTAACCTTTGTCAGGTTAGTGTGTTGGCAGAGGATGAGTGTGGGGTGGAGGATTCCACAGGTGCACGGCCAAAGGCAAGGTCAAGTGTTCAGCCCGAGTCTAATAGAGGACTTCAAATTGAGAAGAAGTTGGAGAAAGAGAGGAACAGAGTGGAGGCTGTTTCCTCTAAACAGCAAAAGAAAAGGAGATAGTTCTCGAAAGAGAACCCAGGTATGAGGATGTCCTGAAAAGGATAGTCCAGTCGGGCCACGACGTAAAATAAGGCGCTGCTTGGGAGGCAACCCAAGGGTACCTCAGGTACAATTTGTAGTTTTCATTTTGTGTTGATTTTGTTATTTTCATTTTTTTTGTGTTTTTGGTGGAATGTTAAGCACAAATGGAGGGAAGTCTGAGTACCGAGAAGGTGGAAGCTAAAGAGCATGGAATAGAAGAAGTGTGGGGTCAAACACCCACCCCTGAAAACTTGAAAGGAAAGCATGCTTTTAGCTTGGCATAGAGGCTCAGGGAGTATTTCTCATCCTTTAAATGTTAATTTGATGTTATGAGGACATAGCATGATTTAAGTATGGGGTGAGAAAAATTTCTAAATTTTTGTGCTTAACAAGTTTTTGGTGAATGTGATGCTTGTGTGAAATTTGGGAGAAATTTGAAAAATGTTTGCGGATTAAGCATGACTTCATCACCCGTTGGTTTTTCTTTTCGGTTCTTTTCCGACGGGGGGTCTTTGAACCAAAGAATAAAAATAATTTTCTTTGTCTGTATATAGTATTTTTAGTCATAGTTAGGGACTATTTTCGACGATGGATGGATGACGACTGTCTTGAGGAAAAATTAGTCGATAGGTTTTGGGTTTTTGAAACTATAACTAATTGGTGCTTGATGTTCTTGTTATGTGCTATATGTGATTATAAGATGCAAGTATGTTCAGTGTGAAGCATGCAGGTGTATAACTTTGTGTGAGACACTTAGGCTCTTGAATTTGACTCAATATGATTGAAGCTTAATTCTGAATTCTTGAGATTAGCTGAGTAAGAGTCTGCTGAATGGTCTCGAATTGAGCATGTGCCATGAGTGTAAGGTTTTTGATTATTCTATGCTATTGTGGATTTTCTAGAACTTGCCTGGTGTATTTATAAAACAAAATGAAGGATGTGAATTGTAGGAGATGATATAGGCATTTCTTTGAATGAACCGAATTTTTATCCCTCATTTTACCTACCTTGAAAAATTAATCCTAGTTAGCCCCATTGAGCCGTGAGCCTATTCTTTGACAGCTGCAACATAAGCTTAGTCCTTTTTCTTTCATTAGCCTTGAACTTGATCTAAAACTCCTAAGCGCTTAAGGGAAAATATGAAAGAGTAAAGGAGTGAGAAGAAGGAAAAGAAAGGAAAAGTAGCAAGTTGTAGAAGCGGAGAAAAGGACAAAGGTGCACTTGTTTGAAAATGGTTGATTATTATTAAGGAGTAAGAAAACAAATTAATTTTATAGAACTCCTTATTAATAAGCTAAAAGTGCCTAAAGGAATGGGGGAACAAAAGAGGAAAAAGAAAGCTGAAAGGAGAAAAAGGTGAAGTAAGGGAAGGGAAGTTCGTAATGAAGGCGTAATGTATTAAAAGCGCTTAGGAAAGATAGTCACTATTACTGGCCAAAATAGTACCTACCCGCACCTGAGTTACATTACAACCTAAAAAGTCCTACTTGATCTTACATTCATACATCCTTAAATTAGTGGAATAAAACACTAAGGGCAAGCTTATGGGTCATTACATGATGCATGTGAATTCTTTGTGAGAGTGAGCGTAATTCAATTCATGTACCCACACATGTTGTGATTTAAAAATTGTTTTTGCGTGTGAAAATAGGTAACTCTCTTTCTGGGAGGGCACATGTTGAATGAAGGATATAATTCATGTGGGATTTCTTAATCAGTTGATTTACATGAGTTTGTTAAGATTGAGAGTTGATTCTTGAGGTTAAGAAGTCTTAACATAGTTGTACTTCAGTTCGATGATCAAGTCGTGCATGCTCTATTTGTAGCTTGTTATTTTACGTAATCATTATAGACGTAGCTTGAATAATCTTGCTAAATGAGTTATGGGTGAGTCTCCATATGCATGAGATGTAAAAGGTTGTTCGAGGACGAACAAGTCTTTAAGTGTGGGGTAGGTGATCTCGGGCTAAAATAGCATGCCCGAGTGATGCTTTATACCTTAATATAGTCTTGTTTATCTAATTTATTTTATACATTTTCATGTAATTTTATATAAATGTGAATATATGTGCTAACCAACATGATTAGTCCTTGTTTTGTAGGTTTCAATGATTTGGAGGAACTAATTTATAAGTTGGTGAAGGAAAGGAATGGAGTCGGAAGCAATCGGCGGAAGTCGGCAAGGAGTAGGCATGGCAAGCGAGCAGATGCGGCAGCAACGTGCCACGGAAGGCCAGCCCCGTGCCAGCGCCGTGCCACGCCAGGCCAGCTATGCGCCAGCAGCATGCCATCGAGCTACCCTAGCAGCGTGCCACGCCGGGCATCGCGGCAAGGGGCTGCCTAGAGTCGATATTTGTTGATTTCCAGTGTGCCTCCGCGTTACCTCCATGTCACGGAGGCAGTGCTCCGCGATACACTCCGTGACACGGAGCCATTCCACGACAGGCTAAATTATGCACGTTTCTCATTATTATAAATAGGTCCCTTAGCTCCTAAATCCATTTTGTCACGATTTTATTTTGGAAAACTACCTAGGAGTGAAGGGAGAAGTGGGAGAACTCATCTAGGGTTTGTCAAATTCCCTTCTCATCTACCAAATTCATGTAAGTATGTTAGTTTAGTAGTAGTTAGTTGTAGTTTTACGAACATGAATGGCAAGAACCCTTCCTCTAGGGTTGAAGCCATGAATTATGATTGTGATTTTATGAAATTGTTTTGGAATTAAGTTATTGATTGTTGTTTTCGTCTTGCATTCTGGATTGTTGGTTGTTTTTATGATTGATCACCATGAAAACATATACGTTAGCTTGGGCAATTGCTTGAGAAAGAATTACCTAGGTCAGGACATGAGAATGTAAGGAGCATGTTTGTATCTCACGATATAATGTCGTGTTAGTATAGAAATATACCTAACACCTTGCTTGGTTGATAAAATGGGGGTTATTAAAGACCAACTTAGGATTATCACATCACCACTCAAAGAAGTAGTTGTGAGGCTAAGTTGAGTTAAATGGTTAGACGCACGAAAGTCCTTAATCGTTTCCCTGTAAACCACAACATAATTAATTGCCCGCGAACTAGAAATTAGCATCCTCGCTCACAATGATGCAGTGAGGCTAGTTTGCCTTGTTTAGAGGCTCGAAAGACCATGAACATGCAATTCTAATTATGTGAAATAATAATTGATAGTTCCATGCTTAAATCATTGCAAATTGTAGTATTACATGATTATCTGGTTTTAACTCTATGTTTCTCCTAAAGTAAATTCAAGATATTTCGTTGACCAAAACAAACTTAATTAAATCTCCCTCGAAAACTTCTATAACCAACACTTGAGGAAGTTAAGATCACACTTGAAATGGATAGTTAGAGGAATGGGTCCAGTCCTTGTGGGTTCGACATACCGGTTCTCTAAAAGAGCCACTATATTACTTGCACGACCCGTACACTTGCGGACGCGCGAATCGGGCACGTCAATCGTCATTGTGATCCAGGAAGAATCTACTAGGAAAAAGGGGACATGGAGAAGACGAACAATGGAGAAGATCAAGCTTTTAGTACATCTAGCACTATTATGATTAAGGATCCAAAAGAACTACAAGTATGTTTATTTAGAGAAGAATGGGTATCGGCTGGGGATACGAATTCAAAAAGGAAATTAGAATACAAAAAGAACAGAACTACTAGAAAAAAGAGTGATGGTAACATTGATCAGGAAGGAATCAACCATATTGTCACTATTATTCAAAATAGCTTTGATGAACTTTTGAAAGATAAGATTACTTAGATAAATCCAAAGAAGAACCTGAGGAAAATAAATATGAAGATGATAGTAGTGATGAAACAGATCCTAAAGACGAGTGGGTAGATGACTCTTCTTCAGAAGATGACACTACTTCTGAAGATTCAACTGATGAGGAGATAAATCAAAAAGAGGCTGGTACTACTTCAGAGAAAGGGGAAAATAAGAATGGCAATCAAGATAATCTTGGGAAAGCAAACTAGAAAAGAAAGTTAAACTCTTGCTACTAAGGATCAAAAGTTGAATTCCAAACCAAAAATCCAAAAACCCTTTGAATGATTAGGGTTGTTAATTGGAATATCAGAGGGATGAAATCTCTAGCTGCAACAGAGAGATTGAAATTTATGAATTCCAAGCACAAGATATCCTTAGTCTGTATTCAAGAACCTTTCATTAAGGAGAATAAGACAGAGGCCTATAAATCTATCCTTAGAATGAAGGAGTGTTTTGCTAACTGTAGTAATAAAATTTGGATTTTCTGGGAACATGATCTGGAGTGCAACATATATGCGAGTGAAAATCAGATTGTTACTTGCAGGATATTACATAATTCTTTAAAAATGAAGATCTTTATATTTGTGGTATGTTAAATCAAAATTTGTTGGAAATGAGGAAGTATGGAGCTATATAGGAGTATTTGCATCTGCTAATGATAATCTATGGCCTATTTATGGAGACTTCAATAGTATTCTATCTGTGGAAGAAAAGTTGGGTGATAAAGCTCATAACCTTACCAAAACCATGCCTTTTTTGGAATGTTATATGATTGTGGGCTGCAGGGTATGCAATAATTATACATGGTGTAGTGAGAGAAAAGAACAAGACATCATTTGGAAAAGATTAGATAGGATGGTGGTCAATGAGTATTGGAATGAAACATTTTCTACTACTTCTATCCAACATCTACCAAGAGTAAACTCATATCACTATCCTCAATTAATTCAATTTGGAGATAATTAGGATTATCACATCAAATATTTTAGATTCTTGAATTTCTAGGTGGATATGAAAGGTTTTTATGATGCTGTCAAGACTAATTGGATTTCTCACTCACATGGCAATATATTTTGGGAGGTGCAACAGAAGCTTAAGAACACAAGTAAGACTTTAAGTGTTTGGTCCAAGAATAATGTAGGGGTTATATTTGAAAAAGCACAACATCTGGAAGATACAGTCATGCAATGTGAAGAGGCCTACATGAGATCATTAAATGAAGAAGATAGAATGAATATGAATAAGGCCAAAGCAGAGTTGATGTTGCACCATAAATATATTGATGCTTATTGGAGACAAAAGGCTAATCTGAAATGGAATATAGAAGGTGATGAAAACACCAAGTTCTTCCATTCCAGTGTGAGGGGTAGAAGGAAATTCTTGCATATTCACAAGATAAATGTTGAAGATGATTGGATTGAAGGAGATGAGAACATTGTCAATGTTGCTATTAATTTTTATAATGATCTCTTCTCACAAGATAATAAAACTATTGATATGAGTATTCTGGATGATATTCCTAGACTAGTCAATAATGAAGATAATGATTTATTGATAACAATGCCTAGTCATAAGGAAGTGTAAAAGGCCATTTATGATATTAATCCAAACAGTCACCTGGCTCAAATGGATTCAGTAGTTTATTCTTCCATATGAATTGGGACATTATTGGGTTAGACATTGTAGAATTGGTAAGACAACAATGAAGGTAAATGAAAATACCATTGGGTTGCGTGGCATAAGCTCTGTCTACCAACTTGTGCAAGAGGAATAGACATCAGATCTATTCAAGATATTCTGAATAGTTCTGCTACTAAGATGTGGTGGAAATAGAACCAACAAATCTCTTTGGACTGATTATATGAAAGAAAAGTATTCAAAGAGAATATATCCAATGTCTAGGAAATGGAGCTATATTCATTCTCACAATTGGAGGAGACTAATGAGGATCAAACACAAGATTGACCAGATATCCTTTGGAGAATAAATAGTGGTACAATTCAAATCTTTGGTGGGATAATTGGACAGGTCTTGAAAACTTATCTCAATTTGATGGTGCTTCAACTTCCATTAAAGGACAAGTTTTTGCGTACATAGTAGATGGAAAATGGAATCTCAAAAAATTAAGAATTCTTCATACTGAAGTTGTGTCTCACATTAACAATATTACCATTAAGAATTCAAATATGGCAAATCAACCTGTGTGGACTCCTAATACTAATGGAAAGTTCAATTTTGTCAGCCTGCTTGGAGCAATACAAAAGTTGGTCAGAACCCTTCTTTCAGCCATAGAATGATCTGGCATAAATAGGTACCTTTCAAGGGATCCTTCTTCCTTTGGAGAACTCTCAAACACAAGATTGTTGTGGATCTTAATATGGGGATATTAGGTGTTAATCTTTCTTCTATTTTTTCCCGTTTTCATATTCATAAACAAGAGAAAGAAGTACACCCTCTTTTTGGAGAGCATGATTAGTCAGAAAGTTTGGTAGTACTTTAACCAAATTTTTGGAATTAAACAAAGCAATAAATTTTTAAGACATCAATGTATTATCTGGTGGATGTCTAAGGGATCCAACCCCATTCAAGACTTGGCTCTTCTGATTCTGCCCAGAATTATTGTGTGGAAAATATGGCAAGAGAGGTGTAGGAGAAGATTTGAGAACATGAAGATGTCTCATCATAGAATCAATATTCAGGTTAATCAACAGGTTATCCTGATTTCTCACAGGCAATTTCCCAAAATACACCCTTTTATGCATTGGGATTCCTTCTACAAAATTATGGATCAAGCTGAACATCATATCTTGTACGCTTCCATTAAATGGGTTTTTCACAATAATGGTTTCATAAATCTCAATACTGATGGTTGCTCAAAAGGAAATCCAAGTAAATATGGAGGTGGGGCATTATTAGAGGTGATAAAGGTCTAATGATATCTGCTTTTGGCTCTCCTCTGGGTTTAAACTCGAACAATATTGCTGAAGCTCTGACACTCAAAATTGGTATTGAATGGTGCATTCAAACTGGGTATAAGAATATTGAGATTGAGAGTGACTCTAAAATTCTTGTTGAATGGATTCGTAATACGTTTTAGAGCCCTTGGAACATGTGGAATACAGTTGACCATATCAAAAATTTATTGAACCAGTTTGATGCTTGGAAACTTGAACATTGTTTCAAAGAAGGAAATAGAGTCGCAGACTCTCTTTCTAATTAGGTTATAAACTGCAATGAGCTCACTTGGATCGATAACTTTCCACAACTCCCCAAAGATACTAAAGGAGAGATGAATATGGATAAAATGCAATTTCCATCCTTTAGAAAAAATACCATCAAGAGCTCATTTTATATTGATATGAACATGTATAGAGTCTTTTGTTTTGATGTTGCTTGATCCATTTTAAGTTGTGTAGGGGGATGACACAACCCTCGACATATAGAAATTTTTTGTAAGCTTATTATGAAATCCTATTAGCTTTAAAGAATGGAATGTGTCCCATTCTTAGTAGGTGCAGGGGGTTTTAGTTCCTCAATTTTTTTGTACTTATAATATGTTATTAATATAAGATGTCAGTTTAGGTGAAAAAAAAAAGAAAATATTGCAGCTAAATTGGACAATGCTTGAAGAAGTTCCGCTCCCTAGGGGGCCGCTCTCCGCGGCCTATGCTCAGAGAAAAATATGAAGTAACTCTCAATTGCCTAGTGCCATGTGGACACAAAGAGGACCTATCACACCCAGGTTGAGTGATAGGTTTTATACTCCCCACACTATGTGACACCAAATATGATTTTCTCAATTTTATTTGTTCAGTGTTATGGCAGGCGCGACGCGCCTTGCGACGCCAATACTACCTTTTGAATTTTATTTGTCAAATGTTATGGTAGGCGTGGACTTCCCCTAATATTAGGCCCTAGTATCATAAAATCCGGCTAGAATTGTACGAAACTTTTCTACTTTGTCTAATAGGACTGTAGCTGATTTTTCTGAATGGGGTTCGATGATTTTGGAGGAGAAACACACAACAAGAAAGTTAGGAGCACCGATTTACTGAGTTGATTCTTTCTTTCATTAATTTCTTGTAATTTTATGATTTTCAATTAGTGATTTTGCTACCATGACTATGTGTGACAAGTTTTCTTACTTTTAAGGATGTGGATGTGACATGAATATTATGATTGATGCTTAAATTAACATTTGTTGATTTTAAAAAAACTGATTTAGGGTCATATACATATCTTAAAAAATTAAAATACTGAACTAGACTGAGGACTATGACTGCATCGTACTGTGGGAGTGCCTGTTAACCAACATATAACTACGTGAGCTAGATGTAGAGTTTGATGTATACGCCCCATCGATAAAACCCAATTTACCCTGTCAGGATATAAAGGTATGTTGTGTGATCACTAAGTTGATGCCCATTCGGGTTAAAGGCCTACGATGGCACATAGTTCTGGGAACCTGGGTGCCCTAAACCTCGGTCCACTCAGTGCTAAGTACTACTCCCAACTGAATACCTAACTTTATCTATCTATATTGATAGCTCAAAATTGATGTCCTAAGACTAAGTCAGAACTACTTATCTGAAAGTGTTCTAAGAGTCTAAAGGACCTGATAAACTGAATAATACTGAAAATTTTGTAATACTGATAACTGATAAGTATACTGAAAATTGTAATAGTACTGTTCGGTGGTGAAAACTACACGCAAGTGCACGTGATCAAACAAGTAGTAAAGTGGTTTATTTCAAGCCAAGTATCGATCCCACAGGGACTGAACTACGGTATTACTTAACTTAAGCGTCAGTGAAATATATCTCTATGAATGCAGACAACTAAATAAATAATATTTTAAGAGTTAAAGTTTACAAAATAATAAGAATCTAAGTCAAGATTATAATTTGAGTCTGAAAAATAGCAATGAACAAGCTGAGGTTAAGACAAACATGCAGGGATGTAATTTATTAATTCAATTCAACGAATCTTCTCTTCGGTTGCTAGTCAGGAATTTATTGCCTATGGATTGAATCTTTCGACCCATATCCAATTTAAGAATCATGAGACCTTAATCTACATTTCTGTGATAAAAGAATTTCATGCTTTAGCCATACATAACCGATTCTGTAATTGACTAATAAGACTTTCAGATATATTTCTATTCTGAATGTAAATCAATTCTCAATTTTCTAAACTAAGAAAAGATCATATCCTACCAATTCACATCTGTCCAATTTCTTTCCTTTTCAAAATCAAAATTGGATTTCTAGATATACATTAACATTGGCCAAACATTAATGCAGTAAAAACAAGAATTGATAGAACAACCATTGAAGAAAAGATGAAAACAGAAATAATCAACAATTACATTCCTCTACAATTATTCTTAACCTCAGCAAGAAGTGAATTAGCCACTCATTTGTGGATTAAACATCATCAAATAAGTAGAATTCATACAAACAATTGAGATTAAAGAGAAAGAGAAAGAGAAGAACCCTAGAATTTTCGTCCTCTCAACTGCGTTTAACCCACCTTCTTTCTCAACCAAGTCAGAATGCTTAAAATAAAACCTAAGTGTGCTATTTATACTATTGAGAATTTTTCCCGGAATAACAAGCAACGTGGCACGGAGTGTATCGCGGAGCACTCCCTCCGTGCCACGGGGGTATCGCGGACCCTCACTGGAAGTCGGGTCCGAGGCAAATGCACCTCAACGTGGCACGGCTTGCATCGCGGAGCCTTGCCTCCATGCCATGGTGCTATCGTGCACCTTCACTGGAACTTGAGGTTCCAGGTAATTATACTCAATGTGACATGGAGTGCATCGCGGAGCACTGCCTCCGTGTCACAGAGGTAACGCGAACCTCCACTGGAATTTGAAAAAATTAATTCATCCGAGGCAGAATGCCTCCGAGATGGAAGCATGACAAGGCTCCATTGCGGAGCCCTTATTTTTGCTGCTCTCCCTTGTCAGCTTCCACTCCTTGCTTCCAAGTCCATTCCCGCTCTTCACCAACATATATATTAGCTTCCAAAATTTCCTTTTACCTGCAAAACAACGCTAATCATGTTGGTTAGTATAAATTCACATTTAACTAAGAATCACATGAGAATGTACACATAACGATAGATAAACAAGTTGAAATGAAGCATTTGAGTATCACTTGGGCATGCAATTCTGCCCAAGATCACTTACCCCACACTTAAAACCTTGTTCGTCCTCGAACAATACTCTCACATCTCATGCAATTGACACTCATGCATAGCTAATTTGGCTCGACCATTCAAGCTACGGCTATACAGATTATTTAAGATGGCAAATCATCAAGAAAACATGCATGGTCTCATCCATACAATGAAGTACACCACATTAAGACCTCCTAAACTCAAGAATTGATTCTCGATCTTGGCAAACTTGTGAAAATCAACTGATCAAGACATCCGACACGAAATTTAATCTCTCATAAAGCATGTTCCCTCACAACATAAGAGAATTACCCCATTTGCCATCATTCGATTTCCAAACCACTACATGTAGGGGTATATGAATACAATTTCACTCTCTCTCCCAAAGAATTCACATGCATCATGACATGAACCATAGGCTTGCCTCTAGTGTATTACTCCGCTAATATAAGGATGCGTGATGTAAGATCACGTAGGACTTAATGGGTTGTAATGTAAGCTAAGGAACTAGTAAATACTGGGCTAACCAATAATAGCAACCAACTTCCTTAAGCGCTTTTCAATACATCCCACCTTCATTACGTCCATTGTTTCTTCATCCATCCTCTCATTCTTGAAATTTTTTTCTTTGTTTTTGTTCCCATTTCTTTAAGCACACTCGAATTACTAGCAAAGAGTAGTTATACATCTTTATTTTTTTTATTTCAACAAGTGCACCTTTGACCTTTTCTTTAACTTTCACAACTTCCGCTTTCCTTCCGTTTCACACTTCTCACTCCTTTACACTTTGGGAAAATTGTTTTTCTTAAGCGCTTAAGAGTTTTGGATCAAATTCACGGTTAATGAAAAGAAGGGATTAAGCTCGGTTTGTACCTCTTCAAAGAAAGAAAAAAAAGGCTAAAGGCTCATTGGGGCTAACTAGGATGTACAATCAAGGTAGGTATCATAGGTGAGAACTTTCGGTTTATTCAAAGAAATGCCTACATCATTTCCTACAATCCACATCCTTCATTTCGTTTAGCACACACACCAGGCAAGTTCTAGACACTTCACAATAGCATGAAATAGTCGAAATCTCACCTCACATTCATTGCACATGCTCAACTCAAGACATATTCACAGACTCTTCAATTAGCTAATTACAAGAATTCACTATTAAGCCTTGATCACACCGAATCGAACTCTATGGCCTAGGTATCTCAACATGTTTAACACATTTGCATGCCTTCATACGAATCACCTTTGCATCCTAATATCATGTACAACACGTAACAAGAATTCTGAACCATGAAGTAGCGACACGTTTGGGAAACAAACAAAAGAAAGAAAAGAAAGAAAAAGCTACTCCTATCGACTACATTTCCCTTAAGACGGTCGTCATCCATCCATCATAGGGAACGGTCGCTATCTACGACTTCGGTTCAATGGGACTATTCTCGGTAAAATCACCGAAAACAAAGGCCGAGAAACCCAACACAAAAGAAATTCAACAAAAAAATTCGATAGAAAAAGATTAAAATATTAATTTGAAAAATATTTACACATAACCAACAACAGCTCAACACAACACAACGACAGCTCAACATTCATTACAACACCACATTAATTACAGAACACACAACACAGAGTCACAAGGTCACATTTATCACAAGCACAACAAACAAAAACAAAACATAAACAAAGCAGCTGGCACCTAACTACTCCCACCCCACACTTAAATCGAACACTGTTCCCAGTGTTCACAAAATTTCAAAATATCACAAAGGTTGGGTGGTGAAACTCCCTGATCAATCAAAGTATTCAAATTCTTCATCAGGTGCCAGTGCTTCATCTCCCATATCAGAATCGCCCCCACCGTCCTCGTCTGACTCAACATTTGAGTCCTCCCGGCGTGTCTCCTCATCAGTAGGGACATCATCATCCACGGGCTCTATAAATGCGGGCCCCACTCTGCATAGAGCCCGGGCATTCTCGTTGAATGGATAATCCAACTCGAGCTGCCACAGCTCTTCCTCCGTTGCGGGCCTCCCACCGATGCGCAGCTGCAACATCTGCTCCCGTACATGCGGGCCATGTACTGATCATCCCGAGCATGTCGCTCAGCTAGTGTGAGCACTGACCCAAAAGTAGTGTCAGGTGCCTTGGTTTTGGTGACATCCAAGGCACGCCTGTCGATCTGTGAGATGTAATCTAAGGCCTCCTCCTCAATATCATGGCCCCTCAGGAACGTGGTAAGTAGACCACCGAACCCGTATCTATGCCCCTGATGCAGTCGAGCTATCTTCATGGCGGAGATGATCACTGCCCCCACATTGATTTCTAGCCCCTTCATCAGGGCATACACTAGACAAACTCTATCCTAGGTGACATCTGTCATGTGCACCCCCGGGATCAGGCATGAACACACAATTTTCAACCAAATCTGGGCCTCCCGGTTTATCTAAGAGTAGGCCAATGTCTGATGGTAGCCCTCTCCTTGTGCCTACCCCACCTGGCTGTCGACCGGGCTCCACATAATGTGCGTCTGATGTCCGCATAGAGTGGAGTGATGTTCAGCTGACGGAGGACATGCGCATTTGTGTCTCGCACCCCAAGGATTGCATTTAAGTGGTGGGGCTCAAAAGTGACAACCTGCCCTCTGATTTTTATGGTGTGGCTACGTAAGGTCGGGTTCCAATTTGCATAGAACTCCTGAATAAGATGAAGATTGCACTCCCTGGGCTCTTAAAAAATGAAGTTTAGCCCAGCGGTGTCAATCTGGTGTACAATCTGCGGGAATTCCTGTGTCAGTGGTTCCCGTGCTATCTACTCTTCCGGGAAGTATTTGGTTTCTTTATGTTTAGCATACCACTTCTTCCACTCATCAATCACCCATCGGGTTCCATATTATCTGTGTTGCCCTCTAGGAACCGCTGGTGCTGCTGGAACTGCTGTTCCCAATCTGACCCTTTTTCTGCTGGCGCCCGATGTGGATGCGCCCTTGCCCTTGTCTTGTCAGCCTGACATTATTCCTGTACATTCAAACATACAGTCCCAATGTTATGCAAGTCATAATTAGCTACAACTAAGGTTGGGTTTAATTGGATCACCCCACACTTAGTCTTTAGCCGCAATCAACACAATTCGACAAGACATTCATGATTTTGCCATTCTTAGCATTCAATAAGCTTAGTGCATTCATATAATTCGATGGGATAATTACTTTGTACTACTCAGACTTCATACAATGAATACAAATTTCTCCAACGATTCAATTACATCATCATAGCACTTAGCAATTTTTCAACAACCTATGTAATTCTCCAATTGCATTCTCCCGAAAATCCCTCTTCTAACTTAGCATATTCAACATCAATCACAATATCACATCACCCATCATGCACAACCCAATTTTGTTTTCAACATTTCAAAGAATTTAGTCTTCTTCCTATTCAATTTTCAACCCTGGCTATCAATTTCGCAAGAATTTCAGTAAAACATGCAATTATTGAGTTCATATACTCACTCCGATACTATGAACATAATTCAATCATAACTCAAGTGAATTCAAGATTATTTTTCCTTTAGGGCAAGATTTAATCACCAAACATGTTCAGGAATCGAAAATTTGAGCAAAAATAAGAAAAAATTCAAGAACATACCTTTACTTTGATGAAATCGAAGAAAACTCGAAGAAAATTGATCCCTATGTCCATGTCACGTTTTGGAGAAGGGGATTTTGGGTGTGGGTCGCGGAGGGAATGAAAAAATAGGAAGAAAATGAAGGAAATTGGGGTTTTAAAAGGGGTTTTTTGCGTGGGTTACCCGGTGACCCGACGCAAAATAACACACAACGTGTCACAGAGTGCAATGCGGAGCACTTCCTCTGTGTCACGGAGCCATCGCGCAGGCATTCTGGATTTTAAAAAAATCTGGAATAGGCGTCAACGTGTCACGGAGGGTAACGCGGAGGCCCTCCTCCATGACATAGAGCCATCGCACAGGCTCACTGTAATGTGCCAATTTTTATTTTCTCACCTCGATTTTTTCTTTGCGCTTTTTTGTATTTTTGCCCCCCGTTCACCTGAAAATCATTTCACCACAAGAAATTGGTTAGAAATCATAGGTTTCAACGTAAAAAAAAAAATTATTTTTCTTTTTATTTGTTTTTTTTTCTTTTTTTTTCACAAATAATTCTACTCTTCTATTACAACACATTCATGGGTTGCCTCCCGCGCAGCGCCTGATTTACCGTCGCGGCTCAACGCCATTCATGCTCACTCATCCTCTAGAGTGATGGACGTATTCTCTCGAATAACATCCTCACCCCAATAATGCTTACATCGTTGCCCATTCACCAAAAATGTGGCACTTCTATCTTCTTGCCACAACTCCACTGCCCTGTGTGGGGTCATTCTCACCACTTCAAACGACCCTGACCATTTGGACCCCAATTTACCTGGAAAAAGCTTCAGCCTTGAGTTAAATAACAATACTTTCTACCCCGGCTCAAAGATCTGATGCACCATATGCCTATCGTGCCACCTCTTCGTTTTCTCCTTGTAGCATTTGGCACTTTCATAAGCATGCCATCGAAACTCATCAAGTTCGCTGAGTTGCATCAGCCTCTTCTTCCCTAACTAGCTCCGGATCCATGTTCAACTTTCTCACGGCCCAAAAAGCTCGATGTTCCAGCTCCACAGGTAGATGACATGCCTTTCCATAGACCATTCTGTACGGAGAAGTCCCAATGGGTGTCTTGTACGTAGTTCTATAAGCCCATAACGCATCGTCGAGTTTGCTTGACCAATCAATTCATTGTGCATTCACTGTCTTCAGTAGAATCTGCTTTATTTCTCTATTCGACACCTCCACTTGCCCACTAGTTTGGGGATGATATGATGTTGCTACCTTGTGCCGCCCCCCATACTTAGCTAGCAAATTCTTGAAACTTGCATTCACAAAATGAGCCCCTCCATCACTGATAATGGCTCAGGGTGTCCCGAACCTGGTGAAAATATGCTTTTTCACAAATTTTGTCACCACCTTATTGTCATCCCTGGGGAAAGATGTTGCCTCGACCCACTTAGAAACATAATCAACGGCTAACAAGATGTAACGATTGCCAAATGACGGTGGGAACGGGCCCATGAAATCTATTCCCCATACATCAAAGATCTCCACTTCTAATATCTGTTGCAATGGCATCTCCTGCCTTCTACCAATTATGCCTGTTCTTTGACATCTGTCGCACATTTTTACATATGCCATAGAGTCTCTAAACAATGTAGGCTAAAAGAAACCTGACTGTAGCAGCTTGTGCGCTGTCCGCTCGCCTCCGTGGTGCCCTCCATACAATGATGAGTGACAACTCCTCAATACTTTTGCAATCTAGCTCTCTGAAATGCATCTTCTCATCACCTGATCCGGTCCCTTCTTAAGCAGATACGCCTCATCCCAAATGTAATACCTGCAATCATGTCTCAACTTCTTTCTTTGCTGAGCCGTAGCCTCTGGTGGATAAACTCACTTACCAGCAAATTCACAATGTCTGCATACCACGGGATTTCAGCTTCCCTTATTACCAAGAGCTGCTCATCTGGGAACTCTTCTTTGATGCTGTCACCTTCCTTCACATGCAACCGGCTTTCCAATCGCGATAGGTCATCTACCACTTGATTCTCGCTCCCCTTTCTGTCCTGAATCTCTAGGTTAAACTCTTGTAGCAACAATATCCATCTGATTAGTCTGGGCTTTGCATCCTTCTGTTAACTAGATACCGAATTGCTGCATGATCAGTATACACCACTACTTTAGAACCCACCAGGTAGGACCTGAATTTATCAAATGCGAACACCAATGCTAGCATCTCCTTTTTCGTGACTGTACAATTGACTTAGGCTGCGTCCAGTGTTTTGCTTGCATAATGAATGGAATGAAAAATTCTATTCCTCCGCTGCCCCAATACAGCTCCTACAGCCAAGTCACTTGCATCACACATTAATTCAAACGGTTGCTCCCAATATGGAGAAATGAGAATAGGTGCTTCTACCAGCTTCCGTTTCAACTCCTCGAATGCTTTAACACAATCCTCATCAAACTCAAACTTCACCTCTTTTTCTAGCAACCGGCATATCGGTCTAGAAATTTTAGAGAAGTTCTTGATGAACCGTCTGTAGAACCCTGCATGTACGAGAAAACTACAAACACCCTTCACTGACACTGGCGGTGGTAGATTTTCAATCACTTCGATCTTTAAACGATCAACTTCCAACCCCTTGCATGACACCTTATGGAAAAGGACGATACCCTCCTTGACTAAAAAATGACATTTCTCCCAGTTGAGTACAAGGTTGGAGTCTTCACATCAAGCTATCACCCTGTCAAGATTCTGCATACATGTAGCAAACGAATTACCGAAAATAGAAAAATCATCCATAAATACCTCGATGAAATTTTCCACCATATCGTGAAAGATCGCTATCATGCATCTTTGGAATGTGGCGGGTGCATTGCATAGACCAAATGGCATCCGCCTGAAAGCATATGTCCCATAAGGACATGTAAAAGTGGTTTTCTCCTGGTCCTCCGGTGTTATGGCTATTTGGTTATAGCCAGAATATCCATCAAGGAAACAATAATAGTCTTGACCTGCCAACCTGTCCAATATCTGGTCAATAAATGGGATAGGATAATGATCTTTCCTCGTGGCCTCATTGAGCTTTTTGTAGTGCATGCAAATTCGCCAGCCTGTGACTGTGTATGTAGGAATCAACTTATTCTTCTCATTGGTGACCACGGTCATCCCTCCTTTCTTTGGGACACACTAAACGGGACTGACCCATTCACTGTCTGAAATGGGATAGACCACACATGCATCAAGCTGCTTGATCACTTCCTTCCTAACTACATCCTTCATCACCGAATTTAACCTCCGCTGATGTTGTACAGTTGGTTTTGCTCCTTCTTCCATAAAACTCCTGTGTGTGCAAAAAGATGGATTGATTCCCCTAATGTCTGACATTTGCCACCCCATTGCTTTCTTCCGCCTCTTGAGAACCACCAATGCATCCTTTACCTGTGCCTCTGTCAGTTCTGTGGAGATGATAACTGGCAAGGTGTCATCTACCCCCAAAATTACATACTTCAGATGTGGAGGCAATGTCTTCAACTCCAGTTTTGGTGCTTCCTCAATTGATGGCTTTGGCAATGGTTCCAAGGACCGCATCAAGGGCTGAAAGTCTTGCTTCCTAGGAAACCATTTTGGTTCATTCAACATCTGCACCATCTCATGTGTATCCCTATCTCTGAAATGATCGGAGCCCATCAAAGCTCTCTCCAATGGATCTTGAGAATCAACAATCTGAAGAATTGCTTCCATATTTAGCACATTGATTGCTGATAGCTCCTCATAAATGGCCGGAAGTTTCATGGCCTTATACACATCAAACACCTCCACTTTATCATGTGCTCACATGGTTAACTGCCCCGCAGCCACATCAATCAGCGCTCGCCCGGTTGCTAAGAAAGGACGTCCCAAAATAAATGGGACTTCCGCATCAGGCTCAAAATCCAAGATAATAAAATCTACCGGGAAAATGAGGGAGCCCACTTGCACTAGAACATCCTCCAAAATACCATCTGGTCTGGCCAAAGAATGGTCAGCTAGCTGCAAGATCACAGTAGTTGGTCTAAGGCTGCCCATCCCCAACTTCTTGAACACCAATGTCGGCATCAAGTTTATGCTTGCTCCCAAATTACATAGTCCACGAGCTCGGATACTTTACCCGATTGTGATCTGAATGGTAAAGCTCCCAATATCCTTGAGCTTTGTCGGTAACCTATTCTGTATCCGAGAAGTGCACTCCACCATAAGCGCCACCGTAGCATACTCCGTCAGTCTTCTTTTGTTTGCTATGATGTCCTTGATATACTTTTCATATTTCGGCACTCCCTGCAAAACATCAACCAAAGGTAAATTAATGTGTACCTGTTTCAGCACCTCCATGAACTTCTTAAAACAAGCTTCTTCCTTGTGCTTCTTTAATCTTTGAGGGAACGGGGGTGGTGGTCTTTCTGCCTCAGCTGCCTTTTCCTTCCCCCTCTCATCATCATGTTCCCCATCTTTCTCCACTGCTCTAGATTACTGAGGTGGTCTTTCTGGTTCCACCTCTTTAAGTTGTAGTCCACTCCTTGTGGTCACTACATTGACCTGCTTGGGATTTGGGTTAGTATCACTCGGTAGTCCTCCTATGGGCCTGATGTTTTGAGCTCCAGCTTACTGTCCAAACTGGTACTCCAACGTCTTTGTAGCTAACTGCTAATTTTTCATGTCAGCCGCTAATTTCACATAATCAGCCTGCATTTGAGCTTGGTTAGCTATAATTTTTTTGAGAATATCCTCAATGTTGTTGGTTGGTGGAGGAGGTGCATTGTTTCCTCTGTATTGAGACTGAAAATTTTGATGCCTACCTTGATTTCTCTGCACTCCCTGATTCGAACTCTGTCCTTGATGGCTATTACTACCCCAAGAGAAATTCAGATGGTTCCTCCAATTTGAGTTGTAACTATTGCCATACTGTTGATTATTATGCCTCTGGACGTTCCCAACAAAGTTTACCGAATCTAGATTTGCACCACAACACTCAGCTGAGTGTTCATTATTCCCACATACTTCATACCATACCTGCTGAACTGCATTGACTGGGGCTTGTGCTTGATTCAAGCTCATACTGCTGAAGTGGGTGTTGAGTTGATTTTGCAACGCAGCTATCTGTGCGGCGATAGCTGTAAAACCATCCACCTCAAAGACTCCTGTCGCTTCCCTTTTTCCTCCTCGTGATGATTTCGCATTCCACTCTGGATTTCCCTGTGAAATATGATTCAACAAAGTATAAAGCTCCTCATAAGTCTTTTCCAATGCCTGCCCCCCAGCTGCTGAGTCTAGCAAAATTTTTGTATGTGGTTCCAAACCCTCAATGAATGTATGCACCAACACATCATTAGAATGGTGATGGTGAGGACAATCCCTTAACATTGATCTGAACCTTTCCCAAGCTTGATACAAATTCTCACCCTCTCTTTGTTTAAAACTTAGAATCTTACTTCTAAGTCTGGCTGTCTTCCCGGATGGAAAGAATCATATCAAAAACATTCTTGCAAGATCATCCCAAGTAGTGATAGAGTTAGGTGGTTCAGCTTTCAACCACCTCTTTGCTTCCCCCAATAATGAAAAAGGGAATAATGTAAGCCTCACGTAGTCAGAAGTTCTGAATCACCGCTCTGTTATTTTCTGTTTTTGATACTCGAATGGCTAAACCAGCTAGCTGATGAATATCCTTGGCTAACGCCCACTTCTTGGGTCGCAAATACGCTAAACTCCCCATTGACTTACGACTGAGGGCATCTTCTACTACATTAGCTCTCCCTGGGTGGTAGAGAATATTTACGTCATAATCTTTCAGCAATTCTAACCAGCGACACTGCAGCAGATTTAACTCCCTCTGTGTGAAAATGTACTGCAGGCTTTTATGATTTGTAAAAATGTCTACATGAATGCCATACAGATAATGCCTCCACATTTTCAGAGTGTGGATCACTGCGGCTAACTCCAGGTCGTGGGTAGGGTAATTATTTTCGTGTTTCCTCAGCTGTCTGGAAGCATACGCAATCACCTTACCTTGCTGCATCAACACACAACCCAACCCAACGCCTGATGCATCGCAATACACTGAATAACCTTCTGTACATTCCGGCAATGCTAACATTGGGGCGGAGGTTAATCTGTCTTTTAACTCCTGGAAGCTCTGCTCACATGCCTCTGTCCACTAAAACTTTGCTGCTTTCTGCGTCAGTTTGGTCAGAGGTGCCGCTATAGTAGAGAATCCCTTAACAAATCTCCTGTAATATCCCGCTAACCCCAGAAAACTACGGACTTCGGTCGGAGTGGTAGGCCTAGGCCAGGTTTTAACTGCTGCTATCTTCTGCGTGTCAACCTGTATACCAGCATCCGACACAATATGCCCCAAGAAGGCTACTGAGTTCAGCCAGAATTCACACTTGGAGAACTTAACATATAATTGACGGTCCCTAAGAATCTGGAGCACTGTCCGTAAATGAGCCTGGTGATCTGCTTCAGAGTGAGAATATACCAAAATATCATCAATAAACACTATCACGAACAGGTCCAGGTATGGTCTAAAAATGCTATTCATCAGGTCCATGAATATTGCTGGAGAATTCGTCAACCCAAAGGACATAACTAGGAATTCAAAGTGTTCATATCGGGTCCTGAAAGCCGTTTTGGGAATGTCTCTTTCACGAACTCGAACCTGATGATATCTGGACCGCAAGTCAATCCTGGAGAAATATCTGGCCCCCTGTAACTGATCAAATAAATCATCTATTCTGGGAAGCGGATACTTATTCTTTACTATAACTTTATTCAGCTGTCGGTAATCTATACACATGCGGAGCGAGCCATCCTTCTTCCTCACAAATAAAACTGGCGCACCCTACGGTGAAGTACATGGCCTGATAAAACCCTTATCTAGCAGGTCCTTCAGCTGCTCCTTTAATTCTCTGAGTTCAGCAGGAGCCATGCGATACAGAGGAATTGATATAGGCTGAGTGCCTGGTAGCAAGTCAATTGAAAAATCTATCTCCCTTTCTGGGGGAATACCAGGTAACTCGTCTGGAAATACATCAGGGAATTCATTCACCACTGGAACAAACTAAAGTGTCATAGATTCTACCCGAACATCCTGAACCCTGACTAGGTCGTAGATACATCCCTTAGTTATCAATTTCCTCACCTGAAGGTAGGAAATAAACCTATCTTTTGGAGTAGCTGTGCTTCTTTTCCACTCTCGCACTTCCTCTTCTGGAAAGTGGAATTGGACCGTCTTGGTCCAACATTCTACATTGGCATGGCACGGCACTAACCAATCCATACCCATAATGGCATCAAAATCAATCATTTCTAGCTCTACCAGATCTATGATAGTCTGACGATCAGCAACCTCTACTGTACACCCTCGATAAATTCTGCTAGCTATAATAGAGTTACCGATGGGTGTGGATACTGAAAAGGGCTGCTGTAATAACTCTGGTGCGACATTAAATTTTTGAGCAACAAATAGGGTAATATAGGATAAAGTGGACCCTGGATCAATCAGTACATAAGCAGGGCATGAACAGATAGTCATCATACCTGTTACCACATCTGGAGACGCCTCTGAGTCCTGTCTCCCTGATAGTGCATAGGTACAGCTTGAGCCCGTACCTGAACTGGAGGCTCCTATTCTACCTCGGCCTCTACCTGCTGAACTTGAGGGCCTACGCCCTGCTGAGGCTGCTGGAGCTCGTGGCCCTGCGGATCGCCTGTCCTGACTATCTCTGCTCTCTTGCCCCCTGGCCGGACAATCTCTCATCCGGTGCCCCACCTGCCCGCAAATATAACATCCTGAGGAGCCGTATCTACAAGCTCCGGCGTGAGGTCGGCTGCAATTAGGGAAGGGTGAGGCTGTGAATCTGCTCTGCTCTCCCCTCCTCTGCTACAGGGAATCTACTGTTCGAGAACTGCCACCAAACTCTGACTGCCCTCGACGAACAAATCTACCTCGCTGCTGTTGTGGTGGAGGTTGGGGTCTAGGGGGTCTGTCTGACAACCGGGGCCTGGGTCCTTTCTAAACCTCCCTCTACATATCATCTGATTTGTCTCTGCGGCGCTATTCCTGATTTGTCTGTCTATTGCCCTATTGCCGCTGTCTAAGGCCCTCAATGGTCTGGGAAAAGGCCTGTACTCGGGCAATATCCATATTTTCTCGTAACGTAGCCATCATGCATGCTTCAATGTATTCTGGGTTCAGACCCATAATAAACCTATGAACTCTGGACGGCATGGTGTCCAGAAAGGCTGGAGCATAGCAGGCTAAGGAGTCAAACAGTAAAGCATATTCTCGTACGCTCCTCGCCCCCTGTTCCAAATGCAAAAACTGATCCGTCCAGGCTTGCCGGGTCTCTCGTGGCAAGTAACGTCAGGAAGGCCTCCGAGAAGCTGGACCAGGTCGGAGGGGCAACATCTCTCCCTCGAGACCTTTCCCAATTCTCGTACCATAATACAGCTATGTCCCACAATCGAAACACTGCCAGCTCAACTGATTCTGTAGGGGTCACATGCATAACCCGAAAAATTCTCTGCATCTGGTCTAGAAAATCCCGGGGGTCCTCTGCTTGATCTGACCCAGTGAACTGCGGGGGTCCCAATGCCAAGAATTCTCTAACCCTGGAACTACCTGGCCCACCTAGAGATTCTGCTGCTGCAGGTGGTACTGGCTGACGCTGAGTAGCTAGCATCTAGGTTAACATAACCACCACACTACGTAGCTCCTGATCAGATGAAGAGGGTGAAGGAGCTGTGGGAGGCGGTGCTGCCTCAATGGTGCTTGACGAGGTGGAGACTGCTGGGAGGGTCGAGATGACACCTCTATATTGCCCTCAGACCGGGCTGAGTCTGGCTGTAAGTGAGGCATCCCGTTGGTGCCCTCGCTTGCCGCTGCATCTAATCTCCTGCCTGTAGTAGGGTGCCACTGATCTGCCATAGTATCTGTAGACAAAGAGGGTGGTAAGTTTCAAAAGAACCAACCCTATACTGCACTGTGCTATAGCACGACTGAGTATAAAAGAAGGGTAACCATCCTATTATGCCTCGCAGCCTCCTGCCTATAGTATGTGGTGCACAACACATCCATAGATAAGACTCTACTTAGCACGACTTGCAGACTCCCTGGGACACGAACTGCTCTGATACCAAGTTTGTCACACCCCACCTTGGGGGGTATGACGGGCACCTGGTGCCTGCTAGACTCTGGCTCTATTTCAAGAAACGAACCGGCTATATAGCAGCTGTAAATACAACCCCCAGCCGATTACGCCTATAGCCACCTGCAATGCACAACAGCTAACCAGAACGATGACACTATAATCTGAAGCAACTGCTATTCACATTTGTGACCGACAAGGTCACTAACTATAACCAGAAGAAGGCCCCACGCGGCCAACATCAACAACTAAACACATATATACATGCACGACCCCACACGACCGGCTCCACCACCACAGGGAAACATCAGACTGCAAGCCTCTAGGAAGTAATAATAGAATGGTCGGGACAGGGCCCCGACCTACCCAAACTGTAATCAAAAAGGAAATAGGATTGGATCTTTTCTTCGGTTGCTAGTTAGGAATTTATTGCCTATGGATTGGATCTTTCGACTCCTATCCAATTTAAGAATCATAAGACCTTAATCTACATTTCTGTGATAAAAGAATTTCATGCTCTAGCCATAAATAACCGATTATGTAATCGACTAATAAGACTTTCAGATATATTTCTATTCTGAATGTAAATCAATTCTCAATTTTCTAAACTAAGAAAAGAACATATCCTATCAATTCACATCTGTCCAATTTCTTTCCTTTTCAAATTCAAAATTGGATTTCTAGATATACATTAACATTGGCCAAACATTAATGCAGTAAAAACAAGAATTGATAGAACAACCATTGAAGAAAAGATGAAAACTGAAATGATCAACAATTACATTTCTCTACAATTATTCATAACCTCAGCAAGAAGTGAATTAGCCACTCATTTGTGGATTAAACATCACCAAATAAGTAGAATTCATACAAACAATTGAGATTAAAGAGAAAGAGAAAGAGAAGAACCCTAGAATTTTCGTCCTCTCAACTGCCTGTAACCCACGTTCTTTCTCAACCAAGTCAAAATGTTTAAAATAAAACCTAAGTGTGCTATTTCTACTATTGAGAATTTTTCTTGGAATAACAAGCAACGTGGCACGGAGTGTATCGCGGAGCACTCCCTCCGTGCCACGGGGGTATCGCGGACCCTCACTAGAAGTCAGCTCCCAGGAAAATGCACCTCAACATGGCATGGCTTGCATCGCGGAGCCTTGCCTCCATGCTGTGGTGCTATCACGCACCTTCACTGGAACTTGAGGTTCCAGGTAATTATACTCAACGTGACACGGAGTGCATCGCAGAGCACTACCTCCGTGTCACGGAGGTAACGCGAACCTCCACTGGAATTTGACAAAATTAATTCATCCGAGGCAGAATGCCTCCGAGATGGCAGCGTGACACGGCTTCGTTGCGGAGCCCTTATTTTTGCTGCTCTCCCTTGTCAACTTCCACTCCTTGCTTCCAAGTCCATTCCCGCTCTTCACCAACATATATATTAGCTTTCAAAATTTCTTTTTACCTGCAAAACAATGCTAATCATGTTGGTTAGAATAAATTCACATTTAACTAAGCATCACATGAGAATGTACACATAATGATAGATAAACAAGTCAAAATGAAACATTTGAGTATCACTTGGGCATGCAATTCTGCCCAAGATCAAGTACTGTAAAGCATAATAACAAATCATGTATACTTTGAAAGATCATACTATTCGAAGATATAACTAAATCATGAAGTGAACTATCACAGTCAATCAAGAATCTGGAGAAACATTTTAGAAGTTGAAAATAGCATCCTAATTATAGCATGATACTAGTCATGGATGCTTTAAAAAATTGAGGGGATAGGGAATTTAAACAGTTAAAATAAAACCCTAGGTCATGATTTCTAGCACTTCAAGGTTAGGGTTATTGAAAATTTTGGGACACAAGGGTGAAAGAAAACCCTTGCTGAAGTCTCACACACACATATATATATATGTGTATGTGCGCGCGCATCTATATATATATATGTGTGTGTGTGTGTGTGTGTGTGTGTGTGTGTGTGTGTGTGTGTGTGTAGCTGGAGAAGATTTATTAAGGAGAAGTCTTGAAATTCTGAGAATAAACATCTTGAAATTTTGAGAAGATGCAAGAAGCCCTAGCTCTTGGCTTGAGAGGTCTTCCTAAGTTTTACGAACTGTTTTGGGAGGTTGAGGGAGAATGAGAGGGGGATGGTCAACTATTTCCACTTAATTCCATTGTAATATATCCCCATAAGACGTATTTTAGGAATTAAAATAGCAAAAGATTATGAAATTACCCCTGGGAAGTTGTCTGAGAAACTACCCCATCTAGACCTAATAGGTCACACAACGGGTCATTGGTTTTCACCATGACTCATTAGGAAAATTCATTGGTTCTTGGCCTAAAATTTCAGTTTCTAAACCTCCCCAAATGGGCAGATAGAACGGCCTGTTAGAAACACAACGGGTCATTGCATCCATCCATTGCTACTGGATTAAATTTTAAAACCTTTTTGATCTTGGTCAGGATGGGGGACTTAACAACTCATTACTTCCTCTGATGGGTAGTTCTATGACTCGTTAATTTTGGAGGAAGAGAAAATACAGGGGCTAACAATGACTGACTTAGCGATCGTTAGTTTTGGCAATGGCTAGTTTAACGAGTCGTCTTGAGGAAAAGTTACAGGTTTCCTGCTAGTTCCCACTCTAAGTCTGGGGTCTGATCTTAGGGACTTTTAGGATTTTACAGGAGACAACCCCAGGGATGCAACAACATGTGTAATATCTATGATGTGCCACAATATTAAATCAAGTGCTTTTTGGGAGACAACCCAAGTATTTTTGGACTAATGTGTGTTGATGAATGCAGACCATCAATCAACTCGTCACTTGGAGGCCAAGTATGAACATCTTCTGTTTGGTGAAAATCAATTGACGGTTTGAAAAGATGGTCGATCTTCTAGACCATCCTTTGCATTTAAATAAAAGAGCGCATTTGGGTCATTCTAATAGATATTGTTTGAGAAGAAGCAGGTCATCTTTTTAAAATAGAACGTCCTTTATGCGCGACCCGACCCAATGCCCGACTTAAGTCGAGGGTTTTTAATGGGCATCTCACCCGTATTCCCTCATCTCACCTTCTTCCCTACCTGATATTGTTATGCACCCACCATTGTTGGATTTTGAAATCTACACAAATTTGCATCTTATCTTCTCTATACATGCACACACACCATCTCATCATTCTAGCATCAAGTTTCGAGCACCTAGGGTTGCCTTGAGCTATGAACTGAGTCTTTTCAATCTGCACATGTGATGCACTCTCTCTCTCTCTATAAACCTAGGTATGTAGAACTGAGCATACTCTGAGGACTCCGTCTTTGGGCGTGATCAAATTTAAAAGGTTGGTTGACATTTTATTTATATAGGAGTAAGTCGTTGCCTTTAAGTTATCCAATTCAATTTAGATTTGGTTCAAAACCTTCCTAGAATTCAATCCTAATTTGACTTGGTCTTCCTTTTGTTGACACACATGACTTTTTCTCATCTTCTTATTTGAAACTAATTCTATATGTATAAGTTTATGATAATGTTCCTTATATAGATTTCTGGTTCCTTATTGAATTGAATTCTCCTGTATTGCAATTCTCAAAGGAATCCCAGTGCACACGTGAATAACCTCAATATTATGTCTTTGACAGTCTCGTTCTCTACTCAGAGGAACAACTTCTCTGATATGTTTCTCTAGTTGTGTTGCTTATATATTGTCTTCTTCTTAGAGATCTTTGAGGACTTGGTTTTTTATACTTCTTTGTTCATTCTTTAGCATGTGGAATATCACCTATATACAATCGGTCAATCATAAAAGCTTCACATGATCTTATATGTAGATCTAAAGATCATTGTGCGTCAACACTTATGTTCATACTTTACCTATTGACAGTTCTAATACTGAGATACATTGCCAACTATTTTCATCTAATGCCACCAATAATATTTTTTCATGTTCTGGTACAACTTAGTAGCCCCATATGAATAGAATATTACGAATTATGGGCCTTTTTCATAATTAGTTGTCTCTAATCACCTATCTTATGCACAAAAATGCGTCTTTAAGCCATAAAACATCATGGACATTTAGAATTGCCTTCTTAGATTTTCCCTAAAACACCAGCCTTCATTTACTTTATCAAAGACGATCGTTCCTCCAGACATACTAGAATCTTATCAGGATAAGAAATATCAAGTCTTAAAAAGTTGTTGTCCCGATATGAAAGTTTATTGCCAAGGAATGTTCCCCCACTTGCAACAATGTCAGGCTGCCTATGTTAACTGTCTTCTAACTTAAAGCATCAACTATCATACTTGCATTGTCCAAATGATATAAAATGGTCATTTCATAATTTTTCAACAACTCTTGCCACCTCCACTGCCTCAAATTGAGATTCTCAAGTTGAATATATACTAAAATTTGTGATGATCCGTGAAAGCCTCACAAGACATACCATAGAGATAATGTCTCCAAATCTTCAAACCAAATACTATTGCCACCAACTCCAAGTCATGAGTAGGGTAGTTCTTCTTGTGAACCTTCATTTGTATCAAAGCATAAGCTATAACTTTTCCCTTCTACATTAAAACACATCCAAGACCAGCCGGTGAAGCGTCACAATACATAGTAAATCCCTCGGACACTGTGGGCAATGCCAAAACTGGAGTTGTGGTCAATATAGTCTTGAGTTTTTGGATGCTCGCCTAGCGCTCATTTGACCACCTACACAACATAGTCTTTTAGGTAAACTTGATCAACAAAGTTGCAATAGATGAAAATCATTCCATAAGCTGTTTGTAATAACCTACCATACCTAAGAAACTCCTGACCTCTATGGGCATAGTCGAACTAGTTCAACTCTGAATTGCATCAATCTTTTTCGGATCTATCTTAATGCCCTCTTTAGACACAATATGTCCCTAGTGTTTCTAGTTCTCTTCCTACTATGAGAGTATATTAAAATGTCATTGATGAAGATAATGTCTAAAGAATTCAAGTACAATCTGAATACCCCATTTATCAAATTCATAAAAACTACTAAAAAATTAATCAACCCAAATGACATCACTAAAAACTCGTAATGCCCATATCAATGGAGCAATTATAAGAGTATTCAATATGGCATCGAATGTATAAATATGGAGCCCCAAATTTATTGAGAAAATTCAAATCAAATAAAAATAAAATACTACACAAAAACATTCATTATGTTAATGAGATTCAATAGTTTATGTATATGTGCAAAGAGTTATTTTTATTCTATTTGCAGAATATACATCAATTGAATATCCTTTTTCGACTTTCAACTCCACCAATGTATATCATCATATGATTCATAACGGCACCATCGTTCCTGATTTGATTGGGGGGAAAATACCACCGCAAAATTCAAATTTATTTAATTAATAATAAGCTTTAATTAATATTTTTAAATATCAAACACTTTCAACTTAGTTTAATGTGTTTTCTCACTGCAACTCATGTATTTACTTTCATTTCATAATTTGGGTAATTTTTTATATTTGACACGATTATTGATGGAATAATTATAATATTTTATTGACTAAAAGTGAATTTGAAATATAAATTTTTTATAATCATTTGAACACATTTTAGTATAAAAATGGTTTTTTATTAACATAAAAATATTACAATAATGTTGAATTGTAGTCCATATAAGCTTCTGTTTTAGAAAAATGAATATAAGTTTGAGATAATCAATTTGAAGGCACATAACACAGTTTATACTCTATATTATTTAAGACAGAAAAATAATCAATGAACTAAAAAGAGTAACTTGGGCCCGTTTTGATATGATTTCAAATCAGTAATTTGAAATTTAGTTGATTTGAAGTTAAAAATTCTTTTGAACGTGCAATTTTAATTTTTAATTGTATTTTCTCTTAAATATGAAAATCTCATTCTCTAAGAGAAAAAGTTTTGATTCTCGACAGGGAATCCCTATAACATTACCTTGGAGAGAGAAGCTTTGCCTTCTCTCTAAGTTTCCTCTTCATCTCCTCCAATGGCTATTTCTCTAAGAACATATTTATTTCTACTCTAATGAACTTAACTGTTGATCTATTTGGTCCCTCACTTTTCCACCTTCTAGATCCCCCATACCCAGCCAACAATAGGCTACAAAATCTCTCATGTGAGGGAAAAACCCAGCTCATCCAATCAAGTCCAAACGAGACAAATCCCAACCCTAGTCCCTAAAGCACTTATTCTGGAGAAATAGGAATAAAGTCTATCAGGAAACGAGTACGATTTCTTCTTAGATCTTATGAGACTATGGATGGCAAAGCCACAGTCATTTTCATCAAGAAGGAGCATGATAAGCTTGCGGAGACAAGTTGATGGACAATAATAGGAAAATTTCTTCGAGGTTGGCCCTCAATTAACAAACTCATAACTTATTTTGCTAAAATAATTACTCTTAAAAGAAATGTGAAAACAGGTGAGAAAGACCTTAAACATGTTTTCATAGATGTTGAAAATTAAGACCATTTCAATACCATTTATTCCAAAAACTTCATAGATTTTGATGGAGATAATAGCATGAAAATTTTGAAGTGGACTACAAATTTCAAGTTGGAAGCAGAAACTACTCTAGCACCAGTATGGATTAACTTACTGGACTTACCATGGTACTATTATGAACAAGACGCCTTGTGTCGAATAGTTGGCCCCATTGGAACTCTTATTGTCATGGACAAAGCGGCTTTTGCTAAAAGCAGGCCTACCACGACTAAATTGAGAATGAAAATTAATCTAGTTAAACTACTGCCAATGAAATTTCTATTGTTATAAGAAACTTAGAAGGCAATCTACAATCCTTTGTTTAAAGGATAGAATATGAAATCATACCTAACCGTTGCTCTCATTGCAAGACTCAAGGGTATTCTTTAAAAAAATGTATAATCCTACATTTTGAATTGCGAAAGGAATAAATAAGTCGTGAGAACGTGGGATAAGGTAATGAAATAAAACAAAAAGGGGCTGAAAGCAATAGGCAACAGAAGCATAACATAGACCCCTCAGCTCCCAGAAAAGTGACCAGTCCAATGCAAGGAAACAACAAGGAACAAATTCTACTAACACTCAACAAGCTACAAACCAAGGAAGTACTAAAACTATTCAAATTGTTGAGAATGAGGGATGGTTAGCAGTTGATAGAATGAAAGAAAAGGGAATATCCAGTAAAAGAAAAAAAGGAATAGGGCAAGAGCAGTGGAGGCAATTTTCCTACAAGCCAATCGATTGTGAGGCCTAACACTCAACAAAATAACAAGAACAAAGATATCATCTCCAAAGATCCTATCGCTACTGAAGAGATAGAAACTACTCCATATGAAAATGAGGTTAACAATATCCAATAACCAATTAAACAGAGACAGACAACTCCAAAATTGACTAGATGGGAAAGAAAATAGAAAGATCAAAAGATTGAGAAAGTTAAGAAATAACATATCAAGCTGAATATCAAAAGGCAAAGGAGGGAAAAATATCAAAATTTTGAAAATGTTGAAGTACAATTTCAAGGGGAAATGTCCAAACTGATTTCAGTAAATAAAGAAGTTTCCAAAGACATCACAAACAACAAAAAGAAATTTACGAACAAAATCACTATCCCTACCAGCGTCACTCTAGAAGCAGAATTACAAGGAAATAAAAATGGATTCACTATGGTTGACAAGGGGGATACTAGAACCTGGCCTACTATTAAACTAAAGCAAAGTACCATAAAACTGAGAGTGAGATTACCAAAAAAGGAAGGGAAGCTTTAGAGCCTGGAATTAAAGGGACTCAATCAATGAAAAGCACTAAGGCAAACAAACCATATCCCTCAGATCCAAAGACACATTATATGGTGTCACGCCCCGATTCTATACCCTAGACAAGACACGGTACTTGGAGTCACAAGTCAACCCATGATCTATCATAACATTGGAATTCTAAGTAAAAACATAGCAGAAGCTTTAAATTAATAAAATAAAATATTTAAGAAGAAGAACTAAGTCATAGAGTTTTATACAACTGAAAACAAACTAAAAATCTTATTCTCTGACTATCTCTGAAAGTCATCTATCTGATGAGTTGCTGGGATAAGCCCCCAGCAAACTCTAAGTCTAACTGAAAGAAATATAGCTTAAAAGAAATAATCCTCGTGCTCAAAAGATGAGGACTCACCAATGATGCAGTTGAAAGCTTCTGAGCAAGATCTGCTAACAGTGCTGAGACAGAGAACCTGCGATTGTATCATAAAATGATACAGCATAAAAGGTATGTGTCGTACTTTAAATGTATTGAGTATGTGAGAAAAACCATAACACGGAGAATAAAACCATTGAACTGTAAAGACATGCAATGACCAACTGAAATACTGAAACTGAATAATCTGTGATATACTGAGATGGTCAAAATTACACTGTCTGATGGTAAAAGACATGCCTTATATCTAAGAAACTAATCTGAAGTACTATACTGAACTAATCTGAACTGAGTAGTCTGAAGTTTTTCTAACTGAGCTAATTTGACACTGAACTTCTA
Organism: Datura wrightii; assembly: GCA_035772735.1. Taxonomy (NCBI): domain Eukaryota; kingdom Viridiplantae; phylum Streptophyta; class Magnoliopsida; order Solanales; family Solanaceae; genus Datura; species Datura wrightii. Next base: position 59,517,077 of record JASDFA010000016.1, on the reverse strand, counting down.
ACTAGTGGGAGAGGCTATAACTGATATATAACCACGTGAGCTAGACATGGAGTCCGATGAACACACCCCATCGCTACAACCCAATATACCTTGCCAGGGTATAAAATGGACTGTGAGATCACTGTCTGGGGCCATGAGGCCAATAAAAATATAACCTACAGTGGCAACATAGTTCTGGGAACCTGGGTGTGCTGGAACCCCGACACTCTCAATGTTATGTCCTACTCCCACTGGATAGTCCTAACATGACAACTACTGCCAAGCAGATAACTGGATACTGAGGGCCCACGACTAAGTCAGGGATACTGTCTAGGAGTACCCTAAGATTCTTATCGGATTGGATTTACAAATTGGTGTTCTAAGACTGGTCAGAGCTGCTTAACTGGGAGCGTCGTAACCGTCTAAAGAACAAACTGAGGCTGAAGCTGGTGGTTCTAAGATTGGTCATATCTTCTTATATAGGAGTGTCGTAACCGTCTAAAGAACCACCAAAATCTTATAACTAATGTCTGAGTCTAAATACTGATAACTGGGAGGCATCACTAATACCTCAAAATTTAACTATAGTCAAACTGATCAACTGACATTTCTGGAAAACACTGAGTCTAATAATCTGACGGAGACTAGACATGTAAATATCTGATTAAAATTTTCACATACACTAATAACATGGGGATTTCAAATCTGTTAGGATCAAGCTACAGGGAAACTAGTCCAACACGCAAGATCCTAAATTCTACTAAACTAAGACTAAGGGCTAAATTATTTCACAAGATACAATTCTCATAAATGTCTAGAAATAGGGAATAATAAGCAGTTAAAATCATGAGAAATATACTACTCAAAATTTTAAAGATATAAGTCTGAAAATGTGCTACATTTCGAATCCACAGGGCTAAACTGAAAGAGGAAAATAACAAAGATTTTGGGGACACAAGGGAAGACCTATTCCCTTGTTGAATTCCCACATACCTGGTGAAGAAATCCTGGAGAAAATTCCTTGAAAATCTGAGAAGAAATCTATTTCCCTAGTTCTAGCCCTGAGAGTTTCTGCGTACCGAGTCTAAGTATCGAGAGAATGGGTGAGAGGAAAACATCGATCACCCTTTTAACTCCCTCCTGGATGAGCCCAAAATGACGTAGTTTAGAATCTAGGAGTTTAGGAAATTATGAAAAATCCCCTAAAATCTCACAGAAAAATCACCCTACCAGTCCCAACAAGGGACTGGAGGAGCCGTGCCCGTGACCATGACTTGTGGTCCAACTCGTGATATACTCTGCCCAAAAATCCACTGTTGTGACCTCGGGGGACATAACGGGTCACTAGTGGTGACCACGACTCGTGGTCACCTCTCGTCCTCAACACTGCCAGAAATCACCAAAGGGTCACCATTGGTGACACCACGATTTGTGGTGTTCCCAATGAGTCGTGGTGAGGACCCATGAATTGCACTGCCTAGCTTCCTTCATTTTTCAATCACCCCTTAGCCACGGTTGGCCTAACGACTCGTGGTATTGACCACAACTCGTAGTCACACCCGTGGTCACACAATTTCCCAAAATTTTAAACCAAGTTCGAACCCTTCCCTACGAGTGACTTCACGACTCATGGCCTACCCCACGGGTCATATGATGACTCATTCTGTGACCTAGGACTGAAAATCCTATTTTCTTCATTTCAACTCCCGAGTCTGGTCTTAGGTTTTGGGGGCATGATAATATCTCCTCCTTGGGAACATTCATCCTCGAATATTGAAAACACATAGAAAAGCAGAGAAATGTAATCATCATATTTAAATACTGAGCATATAAGTTGTAAACTAACGAAATGTCTACCTCTGAATTGAACTAAATGACTGAACTAAATTTATGAGTCACACTTATGTACATTGACATGAAAGAAACTGGGGCACATGAACTGAACATGAAACTGAATAGAGTTTTTTTAGGGAGAAAATTGATACCCTAAGCTGAAACTGAGCTGGAAGGGAATAAATGTGGGTATCTATCCATCACATCTTCTTCGGCTTCCCATGTAGCTCCTTCAACATGCTAATTTCTCCACAAGACTTTGACTAAAGCTACTTCTTTGTTCTTTAGCTTATGAACCTGACGGTCAAGGATCTGAACTGGGAGCTCTTCGTAAGAGAGACTATCTTTCACTCCTACACTTTCTAGTGGCACAACTAAAGTTGGATCACCGATGCACTTCTTCAATAATGACACATGGAATACTGGATTCACAGATGCCAACTATGAAGGTAATTCCAACTCATAGGCTACATTACCAATTTGCTTTAAAATTTTGTAGGGTCCCATATATCTCAGACTGAGCGTTCATTTCTTTTCAAATCTCATCACCCCTTTCATGGATGAAATGTTTAGATAAACCTAGTGCATAAGATTTCTGACGGCTTCTTGCTATTTTCAACTTCTCTCTGATAAGTTGTACCTTCTACATAGCCTCATGCTGAGTCTGTCCTAATCAGAGTAGCTTCACCAACTTCAAACCACCCGATAGGAGATCTGCACCTCCTACCATATAATGCCTCGAATGGGGCTATCTGGATACTAGAGTAGTAGTTTTTGTTGTACGCAAACTCGATGAGAGATAGGTGATCATCCCAACTGCCTTTGAAATTGATCACACACGCTCTCAACATATCTTCTAAAGTCTGTATAGTCTGCTCAGCTTGTCCATCTGTCTGCGGGTGAAAAGTTATGCTGAGGTTGACCTGGGTACTAAGTCAGTTCTGAAAAGACTTCCAGAAATGAGAGGTGAATTGGGTACCTCTATCTGAGATAATTTATAAGGGCACCCCATGAAGTCTAACCAACTCCCAGATATAAATCCAAATAATCCTTGGCTGAGTCCGTAGTTTTAACTAGGAGGAAATGTGCTGACTTAGTCATCTGGTCTACTATCACCCAGATTGAGTCATGTTGCTGACGAGTCTGAGGTACACCTGTAATAAAATTCATATTACTTCTTCCAACTTTCATATGGGTATGCTGATATCCTGAGTCATACCTCCTAGTCTCTGGTGTTCTACCTTGACCTGCTGGCAATTCAGGAACTTAGCTACAAATTTTGCGATGTCTCTCTTCATGTCGTTCCACCAGTAAATATCCCGTAAATCGCGGTACATCTTAGTAGCACCTAGGTGGATGGAATATCTCGAACTATGTGCTTCATCTAGTATCTGCTATCTCAAATCACCCACATCCGATATGAAAAACCTACCCTGGTAATGGAGTACACCATCTCCCCCTTGGGAGAAAACCTCCACTTCTTTTCTGAGAACTGCCTCCTTCAGTTTAAGTAGTATGGGATCTTCGTCCTGCCATGACTTAACTTCAACTACCAACGAGGAATCTGATCCACTCTACACAACTACTCTGCCCTTAGCTGTATCAACTAATTGTACTCTTAACCAAGCTAACCTTTGGATATCCTTTGCCAGTTCCTTCTTGCCCTCTTCAACTTGTGCCACGCTCCCCATAGACACTCTACTTAGGGCACCGGCCAGTACTTTGGCTTTGCTCGGGGATACAGCATGCTCATGTCATAGTCCTTCAGTAGCTCCAACCATCTTCTTTGACGAAGATTTAGATCTTTCTGACTGAACACATACTGAAGGTTTTTGTGATTGGTGAAAACATCCACATGAGCCCCATACATGTAGTGCATCCATATTTTCAATGCAAACACCACTGCTGCCAACTCTAGGTCATGAGTCAGATAGTTCTTCTCATAAACCTTGAGCAGTCTAGAGGTGTAAGATATCACCTTACCCTACTGGTATTAGCATGCAACCAAGTCCAACTATGGAAGTGTCACAATACACCAAGAACCCATTTGTTCCTTCTGGTAAGGTCAAAACCGGAGTAGTAGTGAGTCGAGTCTTCAACTCCTGGAGACTCTTCTCACATGCATCTAGCCACTGAAATTTCACCTTTTTCTGAGTCAACTTAGTCAGAGGAGATGCAATAGAGGAAAAACCTTCCATAAATCATCAGTAATAACTGGCTAGACCCATGAAACTTCTGATTTCGGTTGGGGGGTAGGTCTGGGCCAATCTTTCACCGCTTCTATCTTTTGAGGATCCACCTGGATACCTCACCCTAGACCACGTGACCAAGAAATGTCACGAACTTCAACCAGAATTCCCATTTGTTGAACTTGGCGAACAACTAGCGGTCTCTGAGTGTCTGAAGCACTATCCTCAAGTGATTAGCATGTTCTTCCTTATTTCTGGAGTATACTAGAATGTCATCAATGAACACAATGACGAACATGTCTAGATACTGCTTGAAGACTCTGTTCATTAGGTCCATAAAAGTTTCAAGGGCATTAGTGAGTCCAAAGGACCTAACTACGAACTCGTAGTGACCATACCAAGTTCTGAAATTAAAGCTATTTTTGGTATGTCATATTCTCTGACTCTTAGCTGATGATACTCCAACCAGAGGTCTATCTTGGAGAAACAACTGGCTTCCTGAAGCTGATTGAACAAGTCGTCAATCTTGGGTAGGGGATGCCTATTCTTGACTGTGACCTTGTTCAACTAGCGATAATCGATGCATATTTTGAGTGTACCGTCTTTCTTTCGCATGAACAGTACTGCAGCACCCCAGGGAGAGATGTTGGGTTTGATAAAACCTTTATCAAGAAGGTCCTTTAGCTACTCCTTCAACTCCTTAAGCTCAGCTGGAGCCATTTTTTAAGGAGGGATGGAAATGGGCTAAGTTTCTGGAAGAAGGTCTCTGTTGAAGTCTATTTCCCGCTCAGGAGGGATTCCGAGAAGATCATCAGGAAACATGTTCGGTGTGTTATATGGGTATATAAAAAAACACGCAAGTGCACGTGGTCGAACAAGTAGTAAGTGGCTTTAGTAAGCCAAGTATCGATCCCACAGAGACTTGGGTTAAGTGCAATTTGCTCAAGTTTACTCTATTTTACTTCTGAATATGCTGACAACAACGTGACCAAAAAGTGGATATTTTGTTTTATAAATTTTATACTAAAACTAAGAACAATTATCTACTTTGAATTTGGACTATGGATAGAAGCATGCTGAGGTTAAACGAACATGTAATGAAACTGATTATCATCATAAATTGGTTAATCTTTTCTTCCTGTTGCTAGCCAAGAACAATTGCCAAGAGATTAAAACTCTCGTATTTAATCTCACTTAAGAATCATGAACCATCCGTCTACATTTCTGTGATCAAATGCAATTCATGTTCTAGCCATACAATTCCGGTTCCTAAATTGACTAATACGACTTTCAGGTATATTTCTATCCTGAAGGTTCATCAAAACTCAATTTTCCCAAACCAAGTAAAGAACAATATCCTATTAATTCACAACTTTCCAATTTCGTGCTCTCTCTAGTGAAATCAGACTTTTTAGATGTACATTAATGTAGGCCACACACCAATGCAGTAGAAACAAGAATTAATAGAACAACATGGAAGAAAAAGATGAAAAACCATATAATCAATAATCAAAATTCATCACAAGTGTTCATAACCTCAGCAAGGAAGGTAATTAGCCACTCATTTTTGGATTAATCATCATAAAACGAGTGTTAATCATACAAGCAATTGAATTAGAGAAGAAAGAAAGAGAGAAAAAACCCTGAATTTTTCATTCCTCAACTGCCTGTAACCCACGTCCTTGCTCCACCAAGTCTGAATTATGAAAAATAAACTTAAGTGTTCTATTTATACTAGTGGGAATTTTTCCTGGAATAATGAGCAACATGTCACGGAGTGCATCACGGAGCACTGCCTCCATGACATGCCATGAACGCGGACCCTCACTGGAACTGGGGGTCCGGGAATTCAAGCTCAACGTGGCACGGCGTGCATCGCGGAGCACTGGCTCCGTGCCACGGAGCTAACGCGGACCTTCACTGGAAATTTGGTGAATTTTCACCCTCCAGGCAGAATGCCTCCGCGATGGCAGCGTGACACGGCTCCATCGCGGATCCCTTTAAATCATGTTGTCCAATGCCTTTCCCTTGCTCGCATCCAAGTCCAACTCCGATATCGTCCAACATGTCTTTTAGCTTCTCGAAATCACATTTTACCTGCAAAACAATGCTAATCATGTTGGTTAGTATAAATTCACATTTTATTACCAATTACATGAAAATGTATACACATTTCTAGATAAATAAGGCGAAAATGGTACTTTGGAGTATCACTTGGGCATATAAATCTGCCCAAGATCAAAACACGTTAGAGAACTCACTGATAACTGAAACTGACTGGATAGTTGGGGTCTTAGAGCTGGAATCTTTGACCTGAACTAGATGATAAATACACCCTTTGGAAATAAGGTTTCTGGCCTTAAGGTAGGAAATAAACTGACCCTTAGGCGCTGAACTACTACCCGTCCACTCTAAACTTGATTCATTAGGGAATTAAAACCTGACCACTCTAGTTCTACAGTCGACTGAGTCATAACCAGAGTGTAACCAATCAATGCCAAGAATGAGGTCAAAGTCAACCATGTCTAACGCTACAAGATAAGCTAGAATGACCTTATTCAAAATTGAGACTGGACAGTTTCTATACACCCGGCTGGCTCTAACTGACTCGCCAACTAGGGTGGAGACTAAGAATTGTTCTGAGAGGACTTCTGGACTGATATCAAACTGTACAGCTACATAGGGAGTCACGAATGAAATTGTGGCTCCTGGATCTAGTAGGGCATACATGTCTAGATGAAAAAGGCATATCATACCATGACCACTTCAAGTGATCTCTCCTAATCCTGACGAGAGGACAAGGCATAAAAAGATTTTGGCACTTGTCGCCATCCATACCTGAAGTATTGGCCTACTAAGCTACTCGACCTGCTGGAGCTACTGAGCGGTAGATTATGATCTCCCTCGCCCTGCTGAGGGGTAATTTCTGAGGCGATGACCAAGCTGTCCCTACCCAAAACACCTCTCTCGGCCCTAAAGACATTCTCCTGGATGGTTCTTTCCACTCTTAGGGTAATCTTGGTAGCTATAGTGGTTGCTAGCTCTATGACTCTAAGACTGTGAGCCAGATGCTCCAGCCCTCCAATCCTTGTGGGATCAGAAAGTAGGGGCACTAGCTGAAGTGGGTGTTGGAGCCCTCTGCTGCTGCTTCTGCTGTGGGCGGCTACTACCGCCAGATCTCTGGTGGCCATAATCTGACTGACTAGTTCTTGCCCGTTTATTCTCCCGCTCCAAATCCTTTAGTTTTTCTGCCTCAATCTACTGGGCATAAACCTATGAAGCTAGAGAGATTGATATCCTTGATAAGCATTACAGTCATGCACTCCTTGAGGACCAAGTTCGATACTCCATTAACAAAATTCAACATGTGAGCCCTTGGCTTGGCTAGCATCTCTTGAGCATATTTAGACAGTCTTGTGAACTCCAGTGCATACTCTTCCACCATCCAATTTCCCTATTTTAGATTCATGAATTCAACCACCTTAGCCTCCCTGAGCTCCCGGGGGAAGAATCTGTCTAGGAAGGCCATAGTGAACTTCTCTCATTCCACCGGTTCTGCTCCCATTGGTCTCCCATCCTTCCACCGTTCATACCAGATCTAGGCTACCCCTTTTAGCTGGTAGGAAGCCAGGTCAGAACTCTCCGAGGAGCTAACACCCATAATTCGGGTGATCTTCCTGATCTCATCCACAAACTCCTATGGGTCCTCTCCCACCATGGATCCATAGAAAGCTGGAGGGTTATCCGGGTGAAGTCTTAAACTCGGGCAGCAGCTGCGGACCCATTATTGTTGACCAGAACCACCTGCTGGTTCACCTGATTCATCACTGTCTGTGCGAGCAGCTGGATAGACGCTCTGAACTCTGCAGAGGATACTGAGTCGTCTTGAGGGGCTGCTGGAGCTGGTGGGCAGGTCGGTGAGCATTATCGGCCCTTCTTCCATTACTATGCCGTGGAGGGATGATTTCACTAAAATGAAGTAGAGCATGAGTTAGGAGAACGTCTCTGGAATTGAATTTCAATGCACGATAAAGAGCATAACATCTCATAGCCTCTCCGTCATAAGTGTGGTGCGCTTCACACCCATGAAAAGGACTCTACTCAACGTGGCTTTCAGACATCCTAGGATACTCTAAACCTAGTGCTCTGATACCAAATTTGTCATGCCCCAAGTCTATACCCTAGATGAGACACGGTACTTGGAGTCACAAGTAACCCCAAGTAAACCCATGGTTTATCATAACACTAGCATTCTAAGTAAAAACATAGCGGAAGATTTAAAATAATAAATTAAAACATTTAAGAAGAAGAACTAAGTCATAATGATTTATACAACTGAAAACAAACTAAAAATCTGATTCTCTAACTCTCTCTGAAAGCCATCTATCTGATGAGTTGCTGGGACACCCCCTAGCTAACTCTATGTCTAACTGAAAGAGATATAGGAGAAAGAAATAATCCTCGTGCTCGAAAGATGAGGACTCACCAATGATGCAGTTGAAAGCCTCTAAGTAAGATCTGCTAACAGTGCTGAGACAGAGAACCTGCAGCTATATCATAAAAAGATAAAGCATAAAAGGTATGCGTTAGTATTTTGAACGTATTGAGTATGTGAGAAAAACCATAACACGAAGAATAAAACAACTGAAGTGTAAAGACATGCAATGACCAACTGAATTACTGAAAATGAATAATCTGTGATATATTGAGATGGTCAAAATGACCCTGTCTGATGGTCAAACACATGCCTTAAATCTGAGAAACTAATCTGAAGTATTGTACTAAACTGATCTGAACTGAGTAGTCTGAAGTTTTTCTAACTGAGCTAATCTGACACTAAACAGAATTGACTAGTGGGATAGGTTATAACTGACATATAACCATGTGAGCTAGACGTGGAGTCCGATGTCCACACCCCATGGGTAGGACCCAATATACATTGTCAGGGTATAAAGGCATGGACTGTGAGATCACTTTCTAGGGCCATGAGGCCAATAAAAATATAACTTACGGTGGAAATAAAGTTCTAGGAACCTGGGTGCGCTAGAAGCCCGGCCTTACCGATACTAAGTCCTACTCCCACTTGATAGTCCTAAAATGACTACTACTGCCAAGCGGATAGCTCGATACTGAGGGTCCGAGACTAAGTTAGGTATACAATCTAAGAGTACCCTGAGATTCTTATCAGACCAGATATAGAAACTAGTGTTCTAAGACTGGTCAGAGCTACTTATTTGGGAGTGTCGTAATAGTCTAAAGAACAAACTGAGGCTGAAGCTGGTGGTTCTTAGATTGCTCATATCTTCTTATATAGGAGTGTCATAACCATCTAAAGAACCACTAAATTTGATAACTATGTAGGAGGCATAATTGACACCTCAAAATTTAACTATAGTCAAACTGATTAGCTTACATTTCTGGAAAATACTTAGTCTAATAATCTGACTGAGACTGGACATGTAAACATCTGACTAAAATTTCCACATACACTAATAATATGGGGATTTCAAATCTGTTAGAATCAAGTTACAGGGAAACTAGTCCAACACGCAAGATCTTAAATTCTACTGAACTGATACTTAGGGCTAAATTATTCCACAGGATACAATTCTCATAAATGTCTAGAAATAGGGAACAATAAGCAGTTAAAATCATGAGAAATATACTACTTGAAATTTTAAAGATATAAGTTTGAAAATCTTCTACATTTCGAATCCACAAGGCTAAACTGAAATAGGAAAATAACGAAGATTTTGGGGACACAAGGGAAGAACTATTCCCTTGTTGAATTCCCATATAACTGGTGAAGAAATCTCGAAGAAAATTACCTGAAAATATGAGAAGAAATCGATTGCTCTAGTTCTAGCCCTGATAGTTTCTGCGTACTGAGTCTAAGCATTGAGAGAATGGGTGAGAGGAAAACGTTAATCACCCTTTTAACTCCCTCCTGGACGAGCCCAAAACGACGTAGTTTAGATCTAGGAGTTTAGGAAATTACGAAAAATCCCTTAAAAATAGCGCAGAAAAATCACCCTGCTAGTCCCAACGAGGGACTGGACGAGTCGTGCCCAATGACCATGACTCGTAGTCCAACTTGTGAAGTACTCTCCCAAAAAATCCATTGCTGTGACCACGGGGGACATAACAGGTCGCTAGTGGTGACCATGATTCATGGTCACCTCTCGTCCTCAACATTGCTAAAAATCATCAAGATGTCACCATGGGCGACACCATGACTCATGGTGTTCCCAATGAGTCGTGGTGAGGACCTATTAAGTGCACTGCCCAACTTCCTTCATTTTTCAATCACCCCTTGGCCACGGCTGACCTGACGACTCGTGGTCACACCCGTGGTCACTCAATTTTCCAAATTTTTCAAACAAGTGTTTGTCATGACCCAAACATGGGCCCGGATCGAGACATGGGACAAGGAGCCCTGAGAGACTCCAAGTCGGCCCATGACATGAACATACATCTAACTCAATCAATAAAGCGGAAGACTGAACATAATAAACATGGAGGAAATCCAAACATAGCATAACAATCTGAATATATAACCCAAGTCTAAAGCTAACTACAATCTATTGTTGAAAAGCCTCTATATCTGATAAGTTGATGGGACAAGACCCCTACTAACTCTCTAAATTTGAAACTGAAAATACGTAAACATAACTGAATAGAAGAGGGGTCCTCGACAGATGAGGACTCACCAATAGAGACTTAATGCTAACTCTGGAAACTGGCTAGTGGTGAGGCTGAGTCTGAAAATCGGAGCCTTTATCATGAAATGATACAGTATAGATGTGGTAAGTACGTGGAATGTACCGAGTATGCAAGGTAAGTAAAACTGCTTAAATAAGTAAAATCATTTAAAACATGCATAATATAAAACATAATCAACACAAGAATCTGAGAGTAGGGCTTGCATGCTATTTTATGAAATCGTGATCTGAACATAACTGAACATCATAACTAAATCGAATGACCCAAAGCTAAAATCTGATAATCATAATTAAAACTGTACACTGGGTCAAACCTTCTTTGGAACATATATGTATATATCATGAATGATAACATGCATAACTGAAATCATGAGGAACAATGGGAGACTCGTCATATAATCGGCATTACCAGGATAGAGCTTACGTGGTTCCGACTATCACACTCAAGTGGGAAGAGCCATCCAAAGACTTGCTAGGGATAAGGAAGCTACCATGATAATGATATCAAGATCAAGGACCCTTAGGGTAGGGGAAAGCTCACATAGGAGGTCCCAAAATAATCTGATCATGCCCACGTTGGCGCGTAGTTCTGAGGCATAGGGTTGACTGACCTTTAGCCTACTCGGTGCTAGACACTACTCCCAAAAACATACATATGTTGTCCATCATTTTTCAATGAAGCTGACAATAGTCTATTGACGAAGCTAAATAATCATATACATATAAATCTGAGATCATACATAAGGAGTCTTGGCTCGAACCATACCACAAGCTAAACATAATTGGGAGTCTTGACTCCAAATCCATGTGGTAAGCTAATTAACTTGAAATCATACATCATACTTGAAAATTTGGGCTTGCCCGATACTTAAACATGCTTGAAAATACTTGATTCACTTGAAAACATGATCATAGACATGGGTAACTTGAAAACATGTTTTTCATCATAAATATCTCATCATACTTGTACATGCATCATAAATCTCAACTTTCATGAACTTTTAATGGATGGGCATAATAATTTATAAAGCTTGAAAACATGATTATAATTGAAAACAATGTAAAACGTTTCCATGAATCATACTTCAATAATATAAACATGTTTAGATCTTACCCATGGTAGAAATTTAGGAAATTCATGCAATAGGTTAAAATCCCAAAGGATCAACACATAGATTTTCATAAATTAGAGACAGATTGGGCATGGGTGTGAACAAATTCACCCATTCAAAGCCTTACATAACTGGGAGAATCTGATTCTATAATTTCTCTGATTTCCCAAGGAAGAATTGAAGAAAACTTGAAGGAAATTGAGCTTGATCACCTCTCTAGACCCTTACTCTTGCATGCATGAATAGGAATAGCCTAGAATGAACTTACTCTTAAAATTCATTTCTTCACAGCTTAAAATGACGTAGTTTAGGCCTTAGGATCATAGGAATTATGGATAATCCCTTACTAAATTCACATAAAATAACTGACTGCCAGTCCCCACGACGAACTGGACGAGTCGTTACTAAGGGAAATGAGTCGTCGTCTGTTGTCATGAAGTCCACTGCCACTTTTCCTCAAAGGGTCCCCATGATGGACCTAATGACTTTTTACTGGTGACAACAACTCGTGATCACCACTCGTTACCTCCACTGCCAAAACCTTAAGTCATTCACCAAAAGCTGACCATGACTCACCTAACGAATCGTGGTGTCTGACCATGACTCATGGTGTCTGACCATGACTTGTGGTGTCAAACCGTAGGGTACACTACCACTTCAACCTTCTCCCTCCGATTTACCTTGACCACGGGTGACCTGATGAATCATGGGGCTAACCATGGCTCGTGGTCACCCCAAATTGAAACATCTCAGGCAAACCAACACTCCCCACCACGAGTCACCTAACAACTCGTGGTCAACCTAACGGGTCATAGGACAACTCATTCTGTGACCTAGTGTAGAAAATTCCATTTTCTCTATTTCAATTCCCGGGTCTGATCTTTGGGCTTTTGGTGTATAACAGTATGAACCCTTCTCCACGAGTCACTCCACAACTTATGGCCTATCCTACGGGTCACAGGACAACTCATTCTGTGACCTGGTGCAGAAAATTCTGTTTTCTCCATTTCAACTCTCGGATTTGGTCTTAGAATTTTCAGGACATTACATATGGAGATTATGGATAGGACTACATTGAACTAGTCACCTCTATGAAACTCAAAAGAGAAGACAAAGACAAATCCAAATCAAATGATAAAATCACCAGAGGTCAAAATGGAGATGGAAGATACTATGACTGTTAAGACTATCTCAATCAAGTACAACAAAAGATTACCCTGTATAATAATTTATCACTGAGAAATAGTGAAAATTTGGGTGTAAGCTATACAAGTTTCAAGGATACTATAAATCCTCCAAATGAAGTATAGACTGATCATAAACCCAATGTTTTATAATATTTAACACCATCTCTTAGAGCATTAGGGGAATAACTTCTGTTGGATCTCTTGAGAGACTCCAATCTCTTAAACTTCAATATCAACTACCTCTAATTTGCATTCAAGAGACTATGGTGGATAGCAGTAAAATGGAAAAAATCAAATGAAAACTTAGTATGCAACATGGTTTCTATAATTGCTCTAACAAAATTTGGTTATTTTGGACTAGTGAAGTTGATGTGGATATTATTCAGGATAAAGAACAACAAGTCATTATCCTTGTTAAGAACTTTGATGACCCACCCCTTTACTTCTTCACAATTGTTTACTCCAACTATTTAGAGGATATCAGACATGATCTCTAGGATAAGATGAGGAATAGTGTTGTTACCATTCACCACGAGCTGCTATAGGAAATTTCAATATGATCACAAACAGTGATGATAAGAAAATAGGCAGATTATACAGAATGGAAGAAAGCCTTCTTCGTTTGTTTTAATGGTTTTGGCCTCCAAGATGTAGGGTAAGGTGGATTTATATTTACTTGGTGTGAAATAGAGACCCTCCCACCACCATATGGAAGAGAATCGATAGAATGACCTATAATCTAGAATGTTTAAACATGTTCAATGACACTTCAGTTACTCACCTTTCCAAGGCATGCTCTAACCATCCCCCCTACTTGTGAAATTAAATAATGAGTCCAACAATATCATCAAGTATTTTTAAGTTTCTAAATTTTAGACTGATCACCCAAATTATATACAAATAGTGCAGAAATCTTGGAATGTGGAGGTATTTGGGAACCCTCTATACACCCTACTTCAAAAACTCAAGACCACTTGAAAAGCTTTGATTACTTGGACAAAACTAAACTTTGGAGATATTTTTGAAGAACCAAAGAGACTTGAAAATAGGATGAGAGAGCTGGAATAAATTCTTGTTTGACTCTTCAGATGATAGAGCTAAACTCTCAAAATATAGAGCTAATATTACTAGATACATGAAGATCCAAGATTCGATTCTTAGACAAAAGGCTAGAATCAAGTGGATCTAAGAAGGAGATACCAACACAGCTTACTTTTATAACATAATAAAGTACGGGAGGAGAAAACTAACCATTAAAAAATCATAGATGATTAAGATAAATGGATTGAAGGAAATGAGTGCATTATTGAGGTTGTTGTCCTCTTTTATGTTCACCCCTGATACCTTATCTCATGACTTTGACTCCCTCTATTGTTTGGAGAGAAAAATTACTGATCATGATAACTCTATGCTTACTGCCAACCCTACTATACATGAGGTTAAAGATTGTGTTTCTTCAATTGATCTGGATGGTACCCCTGGTTCTGATGGACTAAGTCGCTGCTTCTATCCAAAATCTTGGTAGATTATAGTTGATGACCTTCATAAGGCTATAGTTTTCTTTTTCAATGGATCCCCTTTTATAAAATCTTTACTTAGACCTACATTGTTATGATCCCTAAAGTTCAACATCTTCAAAAATTCTCAAACCTCAAATCTATAAGCCTCTACAATGTCTCCAGAAAGATAATCTCCAAAATTATCAACTCTAGACTTACTAGTATCTTTCCTAGAATCACGTCACGCCCCAAAACTAGGGGAGGGCGTGACTGGCTCCTGATACCTGACTAGCCGGGAAGCCGGCTATATGACATCTGTAACTGTAACACTTTGGCCGTCTAGGCCACCTGTCACAATCAACTGGAGCACAAACTGGATCCATAATGCCTCAACAATACAGGGTAAACAACTAAAATGCAAACAAGGGTATGCTAAACCAAAAAATAAAAAGACGACAAGGCCACAAACTGAATAACACTATACAGACTAAGTCCACAAAGCCTCTAAAGAGCAAACTGACTAATGGTTAGAACAGGACTCCGACCTACCCATAACTGCATCTCAAAACTCTAACTAAAACAAAATCAGTCTTAGCTCTAGAAATAAAGGAGCAAACCAACATATCCGCTAATCTCACGAACTGCCACTGCAACTGGCAATCCCGATCTCTACCTGCACCTGCGGCACGAACGTAGGTCCCCAGGCATAGGGACGTCAGTACAAAGAAAATGTACTAGTATGTAAGGCTTAAAACTGTAAACATGTAAGATGGCAATGATAACTGAGCCAGAAATAAGGAATAGTAACAACCTAGAATTCTAAAAACTGAAACCTGACAATAAGTCAATACTGAAGTGCAAATGCAACCAAGTAATTCACAAGAAAAACTATAACTATAATGTTGGTGCCAGCCGATCATAAAAACCATATAAAAATGTCTATAGCTAGTGTACCATATCGGGGTAAAATAAAATATCTCCAGCTGGTGTACAATATCGGGGTAAAATTAAAAATATCTCCAGTCGGTGTGCATTACCGGGGTAAATAAAAACATCTCCAGCTGGTGTGCCATACCGGGGTAAAATAAAAACATCTCCAACAGGTGTGCCATACCGGGGTAAAATAAAAACATCTCTAGCCGGTGTGCCATACCGGTGTAAGATAAAAATATCTCTGGCCGGTGTACCATACCAAGGTAAAAATAAAAATATTCTCAATCATAATCATGAATGGAGCCGATAAAGCTTATACTAAGTCAATTTAACACATGTAGCATTGAAATGAAAAATGCTTTATCTGTGGCAGTAATAGGTCTCTTTCGTAACATATAAATGCAAGTGAGCACATATACCACGTAAGATTACCAAATATGCACATATATCACATAAAGCTGTCAAATTATATACAGACATGTCCTATAGATAGGTTTAGCCAACATAAGAATTTTAGTAGGTTTACAAGTAATGTCCTATAAATAGTCTTACCAATTTAACGTATCGCTTGAGTAGAAGCACATAGATTCTCATTTCTATAAAATCCTTTGACATCTAGGAACTACATATATATACTGCCCATAGGGTGGTTCCCTTACATGTATCGACAACTATACATTGGAATTTCATTGTCAAACTTATCATGTCGATGAGCACATGCAGTTCTCAATTCATTTTCCTTATTTGCAGGAAAATATGGGACTTATTACTTGGAGCTTGGAGTTATTTGTCATAACGCTTAACATATACATAGAGCTGAGAGTTGAATTACAGACATACAATGTATGAGACTTCTGTATAACGTATAAACTCGTATTTAGTTAACTGAGTGACCTCCAAGAGACTTCCTAGTATTTAAAGTTCTGAGCTTAACTGATCATTATCATAGACTATTCTTATACTTACATAGACATTAGGAATATTGGTATGTGGGAGAATCTATCCTTTGAATTTAGGAAATTCAAATGATAACTCAACAAGAGCTAAACATATAGATGTATGACTTGAATATAACTGAAAGAATTCAATTGTATGTTATAACATGAAAATCATATACATTAAGACTTCTTACTGGAAAGACATATAAAGACTTGAGTTCTTAGGCTGGTACGCAACTTCAAATACTTGACCGAGACATTAGCATGATTCTCAGAATATAATCTCTTGAAAACTTCTTAGATTAGCATAACACACTTCAACATAACTTAGGGACTGGAAGACATTACTTAAGAATCTAAGATTTAGATTTTTTCAACTTGAAAATGCATAAGCAACTCTCCAAGTGTTGCCTTATAGGCAAATAAAAACTTATAACCGTAATTCGGATGATGCTGGATTGACTTTCACAACTTTGTAATTAACCGAGGAGCTTAAGAAAGCTTACATCATTATAAATTGATTAGAAACTCCTAGGATCACTCTTTTCGGTCATGGAAGACAGTTTCAATACTTAGAATCGATAACTTAACATAAACGTTTAGGGGTATAGCAGAGAGCTTCTCTTTAACTCAAGTTACTATTTCACAAACTTTCAATTCTAACTGATTCATAGAAGGTCATCACATAATATTCATTATATCATTACCACATGATGTATTTATATCACTTATTTAACTTAATGCCTTGGCGACTCTCAAGAGGTTCAGATAGCACAAGAGTTACAGTAAATTTACGGCGACATTCTAAAGACAATTCTTGTTGCCTAGCGTGTAACTTGAATGTAAGCATAAGCGTAAATATATACTTATTTTTGTATAACCTGCTAACATGTTTCATAGAAATATCATAATTTACACATTCGAGTTCTATCTTTCAAGTTCAAAGTATCGGTTGGTTTGAAAACTCATTAACTAGTTGGTTAGCTAAAGGGGGAGAAATCAAGCAATATCCTATTGGACTTATATACCTTAGAACATGTTCATAAGAGGGTGGATAGCTATTGTAAGACATTTTCATTTTGTTATTCTCATTTACCCTTATCTAACTTAAAATTATTTTCTAGCTTTAAGTTTATTCGCGTGTCGTCGTCTTGCCCTTTTTACCTATTTCACTTAGCAACCAGAATTTTGAACACATTTGATATCACATGCATGACATAATATAAAGTACTAGCTCACAATGCCCATGCTTAGGGGACTTCAGACTCGATTTACAACTACGACAATAATCGTAAACAATACGCTTTTCACTTCACATTCATTCACTTTAAGCATGTTTAACTCTTCAAGCTTTCTATGAAGTATTTCTAATATTTTGGGCAGAATCATGTATGCCTCAATAAGAACTCCAAATTTAGGAACATTGGCCCGATCAACAACAAGATTTCGTGCTTGGAAAATAAGAATAGGGATGCCTTTACATACCTCACTTCGTCGCGTCTTTTTAGCCAATTTCTTCCGCTTTCTAGCAACTCCGACACCTTCAACTTCCTTACTTACACTTCATGGAATGACGACTGACTTATTCCATCTTCCAAGTCACAATTCATGTCCCAAAATGCACAATCAAACAGCCACATCACAAAATAATTTTCATCAATTCTATATATTTTAGGCGTCTTAAACTTGAGGCAATTCAAGAGAGTTTCGCTTACGTGCTTTTGGTGTTTAACCTCCAAAAAGGTGTGGTGTATTCCTTCCATATTTTGGATAAATTCCAGCATCTATATAGCTATAACAACCTCTGAAAAAGGGGCAGCAACCTCAGTCGAATATCACATAAAACACATATCGACTTTATTTCATTTTCTTACTTTAGCTACCGAATTTGAGCAGATAAACCAAGTAGGAACACTTACCTTTCACTTGTGTCTAACCCCTTCCCGTATGGAGTTTCTCTTCAGCAAGATACTATTCCAAAAACGTAGTAACCATGTTGCCAAAATGCAGCAACAACACACACCCAAGCAACACATATGTTCCAACTTCACTTCCAATATAACCTGTTAATTCATGATAATTTAAGGAGTAAAAACACCTACTTCCATTTCTACTCAACTCTCACCAATATGGAGGTAGAACTTACCTCCCTATTGCCCAAACACGCAGCATCTTGGTAGCCAAAAATGCAGCAACCTGACTATTAGAAGCTCATAATATAAGAAACTCTTTACAAGCTTGGACTATAAGGAAATTTGGCCTATACATACAATTTCTTACCTGAGATTTGTTTTCACCATTGGATAGAGCTCTGAATTCTCTGAATTTTAAAAGAAAATCAAGTAAAATGGAATAGAAATAAGCTTTCTAGCTCAAATTTACTTCATATAGGCGAGCTGGTCAAGGCCTAGGCGAGCTGGTCAAGGCCTGGGCGGTGCCGGCGTGTGGTGCCCTCACGCACGCCTACTGCCCGCCTGTCTCGGTGCCCGCGCGCATGGGCCCTTTTCCAGCCGACAGTGCTTTCTTCAAACGAGCATAACTTTTTACTCTGAACTTCGATTGATGAGCGGTTTTTTTCACTGTAAACTAAACTCAAATACCTTTCATTTGATAGGTTATAGGACTTCTGAATCATTATATATTTGGAGATATGTCCATTTAAAATTGACCCTTACTTACAAACTTCACATACTCTTTGTTTTTCCCCTTGCATATGTTTTCCTCCTCACCTAAGGACAACACATAACCCATAATTCCCTTAATACAACATATAAACATCAAATAATCATTAAAAAAATTTGGGAGTGTAACAAATTATTTTTAAGAATCAGACTGGATTTTTCAAAGGTAGAGCTATTAATGAGGACATTCTTCTTGCCCAAGAAATTATCAATGACATCAACAAACCTAATAGAGGTAAACATACTATTATCAAGATTGGCATGGCCAAAGCATATGACAGGTTCTCTTGTCCATGTATTTGGATGGTGTTAAGAAAATTAGGATTCTCTGAAGTTTGGGTTCAACTTATTCATAGGTATATCTCCACTAACTGATATTTTATTATTGTCAACAGTGGGAGACATGAATTTTTTAAATTTGATATAGGACTAAGATGGGGGACCCCATATCCCCTTCTCTCTTTGTACTTAGTGCTGAATTACTCTCTAACATGCTCAATGATCTCCATAATGTTAATGGGTGAATGCTTATGGTCCACAAATTAACCACCTAATCTTACTGGTGATACCATTCTCTTCTGTAATGGTAGAAAAAGGACTATGGAGTTAATCTTGGACACTTTAAATGCTTATGAGAATATTTCTGGTCAACTTATCAATAAATATAAAAGATGCTTTTAATGTTATCACCATTAATAGGCTAAAAAGCCTCATTGTAATGTCTCACTAATAATTCCTTCTTAATATTTGGGTTGCCCCTTTATTGATGGAAAGCAAAATATAGCCTACTACTCTGATATTACTAACAAGATTGACAATAAGAAAAGAGGTTGGCACACTAAACTCGAAGAGCTATCTTGATTAGACATTTTCTATTTTCTCTTCCTATTCATCTCTTAGCTTCAATTAAACTTCCTAAGGATACAACCGAGTTAATTGAGAAATATATAACTAGATTCTTTTGGTCTGGTAAAGATAGTGGTGGTAAACATCACTGGGTTTCATGGAAAAAAATTTTGTTATCCTTATAATGAATAAAACTATTTATTTAAATATATTATTTCCTATCAGACTAAGAACAGAAATTCAATCATAGACTTGGCTCCCTTAACCAAGTCCTTCCAAGTAGTACTAATTATAGTCAAATTAAGCTCAAGCAGGTTCTAAAAAATGCAATTTGGTATTGGGACTGTTTATAGTTATAATTGCTAGATAATATCAGAAATAATCCAAGAGCTCAATATCTCTATTAACACTCTCAAAGATGACAAAATTGTTTAGACTCACTCCTCTACAGGTTCTTATTCGGTTGTCTTTACTTGGAAAAGCTTTAGACAGAGATAATATATCAGCCCTAATAAAATTAGGCACAAAGACATCAACTTCAAGATGTCATTTATCATTTTTGAGAGCCTTGCACAACAAACTGTCCACTGATAACAAAGTGGAAAGATTTGGTACACCTATAACACCTCAATATTACTATTGTACTAATAATAACATAACTCTAGAGATGGAATATGTGCGCCATCTCTGTCACGACCCGAGTCCATATAGTACTTAGGGTCACAAGTAACCCCAAGCTAACCCATGGCAAAGCACACTACTGATGCTATGAATACAGTATGAAATCTATAAGCAGAAGCTTTATAAGGCATAACTGAACAAAATACTTTTAAGTGAAACAAGACATTTGATAACATACTAAAATTTACGCAACTGCTACAAAACAACTGAATTACTAACTCTGTCTAAAAGCCATCTAAGTACTGATGAGTTGCTTTGACAAGCCCCAGCTAACTCTAAGGTCTGAACTGAAATATCAAAATATAATAAACTGAAATGAAACTCTGACACTCGGCAAATGAGGATTCACCACTGAACTCTGCTGATTTTCGCTGAAAAAGGACTACTGACGATGCTGAGACTAAGAACCTGCACGTGTATCATAATATGATACAGCATAGAGAGTATGCATCAGTACCTTGAATGTACTGAGTAAGTGAGATATGAAGTAAATATAAAAATACTAAAAATCTGTAAGCTAAATTGACAGAACATGCAATGACCATAACTTGAATCATAAATACTGGAAGCATCTAAAAAGCTGATAATGTTGTAAGTACTAATAACTATCTGAAGGTCATATGAAAATCCTAAAAGCTAAAAGACTGGATTTAACTATAGACTATGATTGTACTGGACTAAGCTGCGTTGTGTTATATTGTGGGAGAGATTATAACCGACATATAACCATGTGAGCTAGGCATGGAGTACGATATATATCCCCCATCGAAGAAGGCCCATTATACCATGTCAGGGTATGGTAGCTGAGCTGGGCGATCACTGTTTGATGCACATTCGAGCTAATAACCTATGGTGGAAATGTAGTTCTAGGAATCTGGGTGCACTATACCCGGACTCCGCTTGGTGCTAAGTTCTACTCCCACTGGAAATTCTAATTATGTCTAACTAGGCTGCTAGCTCAAAAATGGTGTCCTAAGGCCTAAGTCAGAACTACTTGACTAGAAGTTTTTTGAGAGTTTAAGGACGTGAAAGAAACTATTTCCAAGACTCGTCAGAGCTATTTTATCTGAAAGTGTCGTAATGGTCTAAAGAACAACTGACAAACTGATAACTAGTACAACTGATGTTACTGAGTTCCTCAAGACTAAAAGTAGTCAAAATGATCAGTTGATATTTTCATAGAACATTGAGTATACTGAGTGTTGACTGAGAATCTGAGACTAGATAAATCAAAGATTAACTTCTACTTGTACTAACATTGGTAATTTAAAAGGAACTATTCTGTCAAATTATATTCGTGTCTGAATTCTCAATTATGCAAGTCCCATTCAAATCACATCTAAACATTAGGGCTAAAATACATATTTTATGAAATGAGATACCAAGAATGAATTACAACTATAATAATCTTGGAAAAATTTCAGGAGTTATAACAAAAAAAAAAATCATAATTTGTCTGAAGAACAACCCTAGTTTCGACAGTCTATAAGGCTGGAATTAACAAAATTTCTGTAAGAATTTTGGGACACAAGAGTGAAAGAAATTCCTTTGTTGGAATCTCACATACCTGGAGGAGAAATTTTCTTGAGAAAATAGCTGGAAATCTTAAGAAAGATTGCATCCCTAGCCCTTACACTAAGAAAGCTATCTGGAACTTCTACGTACTGAGTTTGAGGATTGAGAGAAAAATGAGAGGGATAAGTCAATCAACCCCTTTAATTCCCCTCTAAAAGTACTCAAAACGATGTAGTTTAGGGATCAAAATAGATGGAATTTACAAAAATGCCTTTGGAAGAAAGTTTGGAAAACTACCCGCCGGGATCCAATGGGTCACACAACGGGTCGTTGGTCATGACCACGACTCATTACGAACATTTATTGGTCCTGGGTCTGGAAGTTTCTCTATTCTGTACCCTCGCAATGGAGGACACAATGACTCATTGGTTGAACCAATGAGTCGTGGCCACCGCTTGTTCTAGCTATGGAAAATTTTGAAGGATTTTTGGACTTGACCCACAGATGGAAACAACGACTCATTGGATGGGACAAAAGGTTATTTTTTTCACTCGTTGTCACTAGAAGAGATTTTTAGAATAATATTTCTAAACTCCACCTAACGACTCACACAACGAGTCGTTACACTAGACAACGACATGTCGTCTGGCTCATTGGTTTTCAGGAAAGATCTAGGAAGGTTTTTGTACTGGAGAGACAATGAGTGATAGGATCAATCGTTACTCCTCACAATGATTCATTCCATGTCTCGTTGGTTCCTGAATGAAAACTTGCAGGGCTAACAACGACTCAGACAACAGGTCGTTATTGCTGACAACGATGCATTGTCTGGGTCATTCTGAGACAAAATTTATGGTTCCTTTCTGGTTTTTCCAGTTAAGTCTAGTTTTTGGTTGAAGAAATTTTTGGGGTGTTACAATATCTCTCCCTTGGGATCATTCGTCCTTGAATGAAGGCTAAATAAATCGAGCTGCAATCCCAAACTGAAAACTATAAACTAATTTATGACGGAGTGAATGACTCTGAATTGAGAGACATACTAACTAAATTTATATAGCTATGATTCAAATTTAATCATGAATCGGGCTGACAAGTATGGGACTGAATGGAATACTAAGGAGGGACTTAATACATGACGCTGAAGCTGAACTGGGAGGGAATAAATGAGTGTATTTATCCATCATGTATGCTTCTGCTTCCCATGTATCTCCCTCAACTAGCTGGTTTCTCCATAAGACCTTTACTAAAACCACCTCCTTGTTTCTCAACTTACGAGCCTGACGGTCACGAATTTGAACTGGAACTTCTTCATAAGAGAGTCTGTCCTTTACACCAACACTATATAGAGGCACTACTGAGGTCGAGTATCTGATGCATTTCTTTAACATAGACACATGGAATACTGGGTGTACCGATGCTAACTCCGTAGGTAACTCCAGCTCATAAGCCACATTGCCAATGTGTCTCAGGATTCTGTAAGGGCTGATATATCTAGGACTGAGCTTTCCTTTCTTTCCGAATCTCATCACCCCCTTAATAGGTGATATTTTCAAGTATACCCAATCACCTACTGCAAACTCCAACCCCCTGCTCCTCATATCTGCATATGATTTATGTCGGATTTGAGCTATTCTCAACTGTTCCCTGTTAATTTGAACCTTCTGCATGGACTGTTGTACTGAATGCAAACGTATCAAGGTATCTTCACCAACTTCAAACCACCCTATAGGAGATATGCACCTCCTACCATATAATGCCTCAAACGGGGCCATCTGAATACTGGAGTGGTAGTTGTTGTTGTATGCAAACTCAATGATAGGTAGGTGATCATTCCAACTACCCTTGAAATCAATCACACAAGCCCTCAACATATCTTCGAAAGTCTAGATAGTCCACTCAGCCTGGTCATCTCTCTTTGGATGGAATGACGTGCTGAGCTTGACTTGAGTACCAAGTCCTTCCTTGAATAAATTTCTGAAGTGCAAGGTGAACTGAGTACCCCTATCTGAGATGATAGACAAAGAAACTCCATGCAATTTAACTAACTCCTGGATATAAAGCCTAGAATAATCCTCTGCTGAATATGTGGTCTTAACTGGCAGAAAATGCGTTGACTTAGACATCCGATCCATGACCACCCAAATTGAGTCATGTTGTTGGCGAGTGCTTGGTAAACCTGTGATAAAGTCCATATTCACTTCTTCCCACTTCCAAGTAGAAATACTAATATCCTAAGTCATACCCCCAGGTCTCTGGTGTTCAACTTTTGACCTGTTGGCATTTTGGACACATAGCCACAAATTCCGCGATGTCCTTCTTCATGCCATTCCACCAATAGATTTCCCGTAGATCACAGTACATCTTCGTGGAACCTGGGTGTATAGAGTACCTAGTACTGTGAGCTTCCATAATATTCGCTGCCTCAAATCGTCTACCTCTGGAACATACAGTCTGCCCTGGTAATGGAGCACACCATCTCCCCCTTTGGAGAAAGCTTCCACCTCTTTTCTTAGAACTGCCTCCTTCAACTTGAGTAGAATGGGGTCTTCATCTTGCTTGGACTTAACCTATACTACTAGTGAGGATTCTGACCTACTCTGGATCACAACTCCACTCTCTACTGAATTAACTAACTGGACTCTAACTGAGACAATCTATGGATATCATTTGTCAGCTTCATTTTACCTTCTTCAACATAAGCAACACTTCCCATAGATATTCTACTGAGGGTAGCAGCCACTACACTGGCCTTGCTTGGGTGATACAACAAACTCATGTCATAATCCTTCAATAACTCTAGCCATCTTCTCTAACGAAGATTCAAATCCTTTTGACTGAACACATACTGCAAACTCTTGTGATCAGTGAAAACATTTACATGAACCCCATAGAGACAATGCCTCCAAATATTTAAGGCGAACACTGTCGCTGCCAATTCAAGATCATGAGTCGGGTAGTTCTTCTCATGAACTTTAAGCTTTCTAGAAACATAAGTTATGACTCTACTATGTTGCATCAGAACACAACCAAGGCAAACTTTGGAGGTGTCATAATATATTACAAACCTATTTGCACCTTCTAGTAAGGTTAGTACTGGAGCAGTGGTGAGTCAAGTCTTCAACTCCTGAAAACTCTTCTCACATTCGTCAGACCACTAAAACTTCACCTTCTTCTAAGTCAATTTGGTCAAAGGGGAGGCAATAGAGAAGAATCCTTCAACAAACTATTTGTAATAGCCGGCTAGACATAAGAAACTCTTGATGTCTATCGGAGAGGTGGGTCTTGGCCAGTCTTTAACTATTGCTATCTTTTGGGGATCCACCTGAATACCCTCTCTAGAGACCACGTGACTGAGGAAGGAAACTGATTTTATCCCGAATTAACACTTGCTGAATTTGGCGATTAACTCGCAGTCCTTGAGAGTCTG
The DNA here is from genome assembly GCA_035772735.1 of Datura wrightii. Taxonomy (NCBI): domain Eukaryota; kingdom Viridiplantae; phylum Streptophyta; class Magnoliopsida; order Solanales; family Solanaceae; genus Datura; species Datura wrightii. The sequence continues at coordinate 59,491,535 of JASDFA010000016.1, read as the reverse complement.
TAAAACTATTCTAAAATGGTCTGCATGTTCCTCCTCTATTCAGGAATAAACTAATATTTCATCTATAAAAACAATAACAAACATGTCCAGGTACAGCTTGAATATCCTGTTCATTAGATCCATAAAAGTTGCAGGAGCATTGGTTAGTCCAAAAGACATAACTAAAAACTAATAGTGATCGTACTGAGTTCTGAAGGCTATTTATGGAATGTCACATTCTCTGACCGTGAGCTGGTGGTATCCTGATCTGAGATCTATCTTGGAGAAACAACTAGTTCCCTGAAGCTGATCGAATAAGTCGTCAATCCTAGGTAGAGGATACCTATTCTTGACTGTGACTTTGTTCAATTGATGGTAATCGATGCACATTCTGAGGGTACCGGCTTTTTTTGCACGAATAAGACTGGGGTACCCCATGGAAAGATACTAGGCCTGATGAAGCCCATATCTAGAAGGTCTTTCAATTGTTCCTTCAACCCTTTAAGCTCAACTAGAGCCATTCTATAAGGAGGAATAGAGATTGGCTGGGTATCAGAAAGAAGATCTATGCCAAAGTCTATTTTCCGTTCAGGAGGGATTCCAAGGAGGTCTTCGGGAAACACATCAGGAAACTCATTCACTATCGGAACTTACTGGAGTGTTAGGGTATCAAAACTAGAATATTTGACCCTAACCATGTGGTAGATGTGCCCTTTGGCAATCATTTTCCTAGCCTTAAGGTACAAAATGAAATATGACCCTTAGGCGCTGAAGTACTACCCTTGCATTCTAAGACTGGTTCATTAGGAAATTGAAATTTGACAACCCTGGTTCTAATATTGACTGAAGCATAACTAGAATGCAACCATTCCATGCCAAGGATAAGGTCGAAGTCGACCATGTCTAGCTCTACTAGATCAATTAAAGTGACTTTACTCAACACTGAGATTGGACAATTTCTGTACACCCGACTTGCTCTAACTGACTCACCAACCGGGGTAGAGACTGAAAACGCATCAGAGAGAATTTCTGGACTAATATCGAACTGAACTACAATGTAAGAAGTAACAAAGAAAAGTGTGGCTTCTAGATCTATGAAAGCATATACATCAAAGTGGAAAAGGTACAACATACTGGTAACCACATCCGGTGAGTTCTCTTGATCCTGCTAGGAAAATAGGGCGTAGAAACGATTCTGGCGCTGACCGCCATATGTGGCTGAAGTAGTGCCCTACTAAGTTGGGCCCATCCTGTAGGAGCTGCTGATGTGGTGGACTAGTCCTTTACCCATCCTACTAACGGGCACTCTCTCAATCTGTGACCCAACTGGCCACATCCAAAACATCCTTCTTTGCCTAGAAGGCACTCACTAGGGTGATTCTTGCCATACTTAGGACATGCTGTCAAAGTGCGGCTAATAGAAACATGACTCTGGGACTGGGAGCCTAATGTCCCACCCCTCCTATCCTTATGGGGCTTGGAAGAAAGAGCACTGGCTGAGGAAGGTGTTGGAGGCATCTGCTACTGCTGGGGGCAATTACCACCGCCTAACCTCTACTGGGAATACTCAACCTAATCAGTTTTCGCCCGTTTGTTCTCCCTCTCTATCTCTTTTAGATTTTCTGCCTCTATCTGCTGGGCATGAATGATGAGACTAGAGAGGTCTATATCTTGGATGAGAATGTTGGTCCTGCATTCCTTGAGTACCAAATCTGAGACTCCATTAACAAACTTGCACATGCGAGCCCTTAGCTCAGCAACCATTTCTAGGGCATATCTCGATAGCTGAGTGAACTTCAGTGCATACTCCTCTACTATCATGTTGTTCTGCCTCAAGTTCATGAACTCGACAGCCTTAGCTTCCCTCAATTCTCGGGGAAAGAACATGTCCAGGAATGCTATAACGAATTCATCTCATTCTACCAGACCTTCTCCATTCTGCCATCCCCCCTTCCACTGTTTGTACCAAATTTGAGCCACCGCTTTCAGCTGGTAGGTAGCCAAATTAGCACACTCGGTGAAGGTAACACCCATGATTTAGGTGATTTTCTAAATCTCGTCCATGAACTTTTGCGGGTCCTCCTCTACCTTAAACCTGTGAAAAGCTGGGGGATTCATTCGTGTGAAATCCCTGACCCTGGACGTAGCTGCAGAACCATTTGTGTTCATTGGCACCATGACCTTCTGGTTGACCTAATTGGTCATTACCTGTGCCAGCATCTGAATGGAGGCCCGAAATTTCGTGTGGGACACCTGATCGTCTTGAGGGGCTGGGGGAGCTAGTGGGACTGGCTGGTTAGCATTTTCGATCCTTCTTCCATTTCCTATTTTAGGAGGCATCATTATCTAAAAAAGGTAGAACACGATTTAGGAGGATTTATTAGAGTCTAAAACTCTACGCACGACAAGAATCATGAATAAAGGGAATATTCCTAAAGACGCCTCATAGCCTCCTCCTCATAAGTGTGGCACGCTTAACACCCATGAAAAGGATTCTACTTGACACGGCTTTCAATATCCAAGGACACTCTAAAATGATCCTCTGATGTCAAGTTTGTCACATCCCAAGTTTACACCCTAGACACGACACTGTACTTAGGGCCACAAGTGATCTCAAGCTAACCCATGGCATAGCACACTACTGATACTATGAATACAATATGAAATCTATAAGCAGAAGCTTTATAAGGCATAACTGAACAAAATACTTTTAAGTGAAACACAACATCTGATAACATACTGAAATTTATGCAACAGCTACAAAACAACCGAATTACTAAATCTGTCTGAAAGCCATCTAAGAACTAATGAGTTTTTAGGACAAGCCCTAGCCAACTCTAAGGTCTGAACTGAAATAACAAAATACAATAAACTGGAATGAAACTCCAGCCCTTGGGAAATGAGGACTCACCATTAAACTCTGCTGATTTTTATCGGAGAAGGACTACTAATAGTGCTGAGACTGAGAACCTGTGCATGTATCATAATACGATACAACATAGAGAGTATGAATCAGTACCTTAAATGTACTGAGTAAGTGAGATATGAAGTAAATATAAAGATTCTAAAAATCTGTAAGTTGAACTGACAGAACATGCATGCCCATAACTTGAATCATAAATACTGAAAGCATCTAAAAAGTTGATAATGCTATAAGAGCCTGTTTGGCTAAGCTTATAAGTTGTTCAAACCAACTTATAAGCACTTTTTAACTTTTTAAAGTGTTTGGCTTAGCCAAAAAGTATATTAAAAAAGTTAAAAAGTGCTTTTAAAAAGCTAAAAGGCAAAAGTGGGTTTCCCCCAATTTTTCATTTTTTGGCTTATAAGCCATTCATGTTTGACCAATATATTTACCTTTTTATCCTCATACTATTTTCATAATTCCAAAAATACCCTAAAACAAAAAAAACCTAGAAAATCTTTCTCTTTTTCTCTTTCTTTCCTAATAAGAAGTAAAGGGGAGATTTGTCTAATTTTATTCAAATTATATATTTTAAAAATTAAAAATAACATAAATAATTAGTTTATATTAAAAATAAATATAAAAAATAAATTAATTTAAATTTTAATTATTTTAGAAATAAAAATATCAAAGTGATTTACTTTTTATAATGTTAACAGCTTTAAGGGCATTTCAGTCATTTGACCAAAAATAAGTGCTTAACAACACTTATATACCAAACACATCAATAACTTTTTCTCAGCTTTAGCACTTTTATCCAAACACATAACTTCTTATTTATAAAATAAGTTTTAGCACTTACAAAGTGCTTTAATCACCTATGTTTAAAAGCCACTTTTTTCAGCTAAACCAAACGTGCTCTAAGTCTAATAACTATCTGAAGATCATATGCAGATCCTAAAATCTATAAGACTGGATTGAACTAAAGAATATGATTGTACTAGACTAAGTTGTGTTGTGCTATACTATGGGAGAGACTATAACCGATATGTAACCAGCGAGCTAGACGTGGAGTCTGATGTATACCCTTATTGGAGAAGAGCCACTATAACTTGCCAGGGTATGATAGTTGAGCTGGCTGATTACTATTTGATGTCCATTCGGGCTAATAACCTATGGTGACAATGTAGTTTTAGGAACCTGGGTGCGTAGAACCTCGGCTACGCTTGGTGCTAAGTCCTACTCCAACTGAAAATTCTAATTATGTCTAATAAGGCTGATAGCGCAAAACTGGTGTCCTAAGACTTAAGGCAAAACTACTTGTCTGGAAGTGTTCTTAGAGTCTAAGGACCTAAAAACAACTATGTTCCAAGACTCATCAGAGCTACTTTATCTGAAAGTGTCGTAACATTCTAAAGAACGATTGACAAACTGATAATTGGTACTACTGAGGTTACTGAGTTCCTCAAGATTAAAAGTACTCAAACTGATCAGCTGACATGTCCATAGAACACTGAGCATACTGAGTGTTGATTGAGACTCTGAGACTAGGTAAATCAAAGACTAATTTCTAATCATGTATCTATACTAACATTGGTAATTTAAAAGGAACTATTCTATCAAACAATATTCGTTTCTGAATTCTCAATTATGCAAGTCCCATTCAAATCACATCTAAAGATTAGGGGTAAAATACATATTTTATGAAATGAGATACCAAGCATGAATTACAATTGATATTAATCTTGGGAAACCTCAGGAAGTATAACTATGAGAAATATTATAATCTGTCTGAAGAACAACCCTAGTTTCGACTGTCAATAGGGCTGGAATTAACATAATTTCTGTAAGAATTTTGGGACACAAGGGTGAAAGAGATTCCCTTGTTGGAATCCCATATACCTAGAGGAGAAATTTCCTCGAGAAAACACCTGAAAATCTTGAGAAAGATTGCAGCCCTAGCCCTTGCCCTGAGAAAGCTATCTGAAACTTCTATGTACTGAGTCTGAGGATTGAGAGAAAATTGAGAGGGATAAGTCGATAAACCCATTTAATTTCCCTCTAAACGTACTCAAAACAATGTAGTTTAGGGATTATAATATATGGAATTTACAAAAATGCCTCTAGAAGAAAGTTTGGGAAATTGCCCGTCGGGATCCAACGGGTCATTGACGTGGCCAGGACCTGTTAAGACTAGTTATTGTTCCTGGGTCTAGAAGTTTCCCTCTTATGGACTCTCACAATGGAGGACACAACGACTCGTTCGTTGAACCAATGGGCCACTGCCACCGCTCATTCTAACCATTGGAAATTTTGAAGGAATTTTGGACTTGACCCACTAATGGAAACAATGACTCGTTGGATAGGACAACGGGTCTTTATTTTCACTCGTTGTCATTGGAAGAGATTTTTGGAAAAATATTTCTAAACTCCACCTAACGACTCACACAATGAGTCGTTACACCAAACAACGACTCGTCGTCTGGCTCATTGGTTTCTGGGAAAGGTCTAGGCAGGTTTCTATACTAGGGAGACAACGAGTGACTCATTACTCGTCACAATGGGTCAATCTATGTCTCTTTGGTTCCTAAATGATAATATGCAGGGTTGACAGTGACTCAGACAATGGGTCATTATTGCTGGCAATGACTCATTGTCTCGATTGTTCTGAAACAAAACTTCTAGTTCCTTTCTGGTTTTTCCTGTTAAGTCTAGGTTTTGGTCTAAGAAACTTTTGGGGTGTTAGAATCTCTTTTTTTAAGGAGATAATGCTAAGAGGGTATGACTATTTTTTTAGTAGTTCTTTGGTATAGAATCAATAATATTATCCTTAAAATGCTCCTTCTCAGTTGGTGGAATCATAAAACCAGGAACACTTTCTTGGCCTACATTACTAGTACTCTACCCCCTTTTATATGTATGTTGGGAGTTGTGGAGATCTAGATGTAGCAACAAATTTGGTAATGAAACTCCTCTTTCTACAAAATAAAAGCTAACATTGTTTTTCAAATTATACTGGTATTAAGAAACAAGTATAGGAAAGTAAGGATAGGAGATACATGGGATAAAATATGCTAAGGTGTGACCATTATCCAACAAAGATCTGTAATTATGGTTAAAGAATACACAACAAGAATGGGAGTGAAGTTCAATAGTGATGGAAGTTGCATAGAAGGACAATATGAAGTTGGAGAAATCATTAAAGACTCTCAAGGGAACGTCTTATCTACTTATGTCATTCATCTTAGCACTGGTACTAGTAATATGGTTGAAGCAACTGACTTACTTTTTGTCTCAATTGGTGTGTATAGAGTCCATGAAGTGGTTTAAGCAGAAACTGCTTCTATCTTGATCACTAAGTGCATCTCTAGAGAATGGAAACCACCATGGAGGATCAACAAATACATCAAGGACATTCAAAAATTTAATCGCAGATTATGAATTCTTTGTAACATACTTCTACAAAGAAGCAAAGAAGCCCACGGATAAGCTAGCATCCATTAGCCATTTTGTAGAGGGAGTCCTTGAACTTCCAAATGTTGTCAAATGTCTTATTAATATGAATAAATGGGACTTTCCCTCTTTTAGGAACAGATAAACAAAATCCTCTAATATCATATTTGAACCCTCTTAGATACTGACTTGAGCACATCCTCCTTTAGCCTTTTTGTCCTAGGAATTTTGATTTGGACATCTAGATTTAGTTACTCCTCAAATGATCATGTACTTGTCTCTGACAAGATTTAAAATGTAATTTCGCTCCTCTATGATCAATGAAAATGACTATTACAAAAAAAATAAATGAAAATTTCATAATTTGTGAAAACTATTAAAATTTTCTCAATCCTTATATAATTTAGCCATATGAACAAATTATATTTCACAAATGTCACGACCTGAATTTGATAGATCGTGCAGGCATACTCGGTTCTAGTCCAGTACGCGAACCCCATTTTAATATACGATTTCATAAGGGAACATCTTCTTAAATAAAATTTACCAATTTAAAATAATAGCGGATTTATATTTCAAATCCCCAAATTTCATTTTAAATTTCCCAAGGACCTAGTCTAGACATGTACAAGAGCTCTAACCATAGTAAGGACAAATAAACAAAAAGACACAGCTTCTCCTGGAGAAGGAATTGCAGAAACCGATGTTGAGTACCGCCACTTCAATCATGAGACTTCAAAATCTGCAACAAACCTACTTCCCACAAAAGGTGTAGCAAGAATAGTATCAATACACTACACGTACTAGTAAGCATCATCGGCGGATTAAGATTAGTTCATGCAATAAGTATAGTATCAACAACCACAACAATTATTTCTAGACTATAGCTTATGCTACTTATTCACATTCTATCATTTTACTTTAATGAGTTCATAATAAACTAACCAACCTTTTAACACTTTTTAATGAGTTTCTAGCTAGAATATAAACATCTATCATCATTTCCATTAATTACACTTGTTTTTTTGTCAATCACTCAACAATTTATTATTAAGACCTATTGCATTCTTGCCACCTATCTTTTTTAATTAACAGAGTCGTTACCCCAACCAGGACCAACCTAGAAAAAAAAGTTATAACACACAAAGTCACCAAATCTCAATAATTCAAATAGTCAATAATGAACAGGTAATAAAATCATATCCGAGTATAATCATGTAAATCAACATATAATATATAATTCTCTAACAGAAATAAACCGATAATAATTTGAGATATATCATCACAATATAACTATGGAACTATATCCAAACTGAATCACAATTGTATATCCTCTGTATCTCATCAGTCTCACTCTTTATCAATTCTGATCATATATCGGTCGCTCATCTGTACACACATTCCAGAGGGTCTTATATTTGCCCATCAAATCATGACCTGTAGGGGACTCTAGAATTCATGTACTATACCAACGTGGTACCCGCTCCCACTCATTTGCTCGTCTGGATGCTCCATCAACTCGAGCCACTCATATCATAATCTCTTGTCCAGAAGCTCACCTCAGACTCAAGCCACTCATAACATAATCGCTCGTCTGGATACTCACCTCGGACATGAGTGATCTTGGTCAAATTTATATGCCCAAGTGATACTCAAAAGTACCATTTTAACCTTGTTTATCTATCAATGTGTATACATTCTCATGTAATTGGTAATAAAATGTGAATTTATACTAACCAACATGATTAGCATTGTTTTGCAGGTAAAATGTGATTTCGGGAAGCTAAAATGCATGTTGGATGCTATCGGGGTTGGACTTGGATGCGAGCAAGGGATAAAGCATTGGACAGCATGAATTAAAGTGGCTCCGCGATGGAGGCGTGTCACACTGCCATCGCGGAGGCCTTCTGCCTGGATAGGGAAATTTTGCCCAAATTCCATTGGAGGTCCGCGTTTGCTCCGTGGCACGGTGGCTTGGCTCCGCGTTGCACGCCGTGCCACGTTGAGCTTTAATTCCTGGACCCCCAATTCCAGTGAGGGTCCGCGTCCGCAGCGTGTCACGGAGACAGTGCTCCGCGATGCACTCCGTGACACATTGCTCGTTATTCCGGGAAAAATTCCTAGCAGTATAAATAGAACACTTAGGTTCATTTTTCATTATTCTGACTTGGTGGAGCAAGGATGTGGGTTACAGGCAGTTGAGGGACGAAAATATTAGGGTTTTTTCTCTCTTTCTTTCTTCTTTAATTCAATTGCTTGTATGATTAACACTCATTTTAAGATGTTTAATCCACAAATGAGTGGCTAATTCCTCTCCTTGCTGAGGTTATGAACAATTGTGATGAAATTTGATCATTGATTCTTTGGTTTTTCATCTTTTCTTCCATGTTGTTCTATTAATTCTTGTTCTTACTGCATTAATGTGTGGCCTACGTTAATGTACATCTAAAAAGTCCGATTTCACTCTAGAGAGCAAGAAATTGGAAAGTTGTGAATTAATAGTATATGTTCTTTACTTGGTTTGGGAAAATTGAGTCTTGATTTGCTTTCAGGATAGAAATATACCTGAAAGTCGTATTAGTCAATTTAGGAACCGGAATTGTATGGCTAGAACATGAATTGCATTTGATCACAGAAATGTAGATGGATGGTTCATGATTCTTAAGTGAGGTTAAATACGAGAGTTTTAATCTCTTGGCAAATGTTCTTGGCTAGCAACTGGAGGAAAAGATTAACCAAATTACGATGATAATTAATTTTATTACATGTTCGTTTAACCTCAGCATGCTCTCATTCATAGTTCAGATTCAAAGTAGATAATTGTTTTTAGCTTTAGTATAAAAATTATAAAAGAAACTATCAAACTTTTGGTTACACTATTGTCTGCATTTTTAGAAGTAAAAATATAGTACACTTGAGCAAATTGCACTTCATCCAAGTCTCTGTGGGATCGATACTTGGCTTACTAAAGCCACTTACTACTTGTTCGACTACGTGCACTTGAGTGTCGTTTTATACCCCACAAATCACGCGAACAAGTTTTTGGCGCCGTTGCCGCGGACTTGGCAATTGGTGAATTTGTTTTAAGTGTTAATTTACTGTATTTTTATTTTCTTAGTGTTGACAACTTGGTCTTAGCTTGTATTTTGCAGACTTAATTGCTGTTGAACACTGGCAAGGGACAAGGAGCTGGTGGAATCGTATATAGAGCCAGAAAGGATATTTCATAGTAAACGAAGAGAAGCTCTACAAAGAAAGCTGCAGTTGCTCAGACAGACGATCATGGAGCAACAACAGAATCCACCAGTAGTACGGGCAGTGTTAGTGCCCGAAGAAGCAGCAGCTCGGCCGGTTCGCGAGGTAGCAATCCCACATGCCAATAATGTTACATCTAGTATCCGCAAACCTGAGCCAGGAGGGAGATTTGAACTTAAACAGAATATGGGCAGTTGTTGCACACTAGCGAGCAGTTTACCGGTCTCCCTCATGAAGATCCACAGCAGCATCTCCAAAATTTTTTGGAGGTAAGTGACACTTACATCCCCGCTGGAGTGTCATCAGACTATGTCCGGCTTACATTGTTCCCATTCTCATTATTGGGAGAAGCCAAGAGGTGGTTGAAAGCTGAGCCACCGAATTCTATTTCTACATGGGATGATCTTGCACGGAAGTTTTTGATACGGTTTTTTCCCTCCGGTAAAACAGCAAGACTTAGAAGTCAGATTCTAAGTTTCAAACAGAGAGAGGGAGAAAATTTATATCAGGACTGGGAGAGATTTAAATCCATGTTGTGGGATTGTCCTCATCATCATCAGTCCAATGATGTGCTGGTGCACACATTTATAGAGGGTTTAGAACCCCACACCAAAATATTGCTAGACTCAACAGCTGGAGGGCAAGCGCTGGAGAAAACTTATGAGGAGCTGTATACCTTGTTGAACCGTATTTCACAGGGCAATCCAGAATGGAATGCTGATTCATCAAGAGGTGGGACAAGGAAAGCAGCAGGAGTGCTTGAAGTGGATGGGTTTACATCTATCGCTGAATACATAGCTGCATTGCAAAATCAACTTAACACCCACTTCAGCAACATGACATTGAACCAGCCTCAAGCCCCAGTTAATGCAGTACAGCAGATGTGGTGCGAAGTGTGTGGAAGCAGTGAGCACTCAGCTGAGTGTTGTGGAGCCAATCCTGACTCGGTAAACTTTGTCGGTAATGCACAAAGGAACCACCAGCAGTATGGTAGTAGCTACAACTCCAATTGGAGGAATCACCCTAATTTCTCATAGGGTAGCAACAACCATCAGGGCCAAAGTTCGGGTCAGGGTGTGCAAAGGAACCAAGGAGGGCAGCAGAATTATCAAGCACAATTCAGAAACAATAATGCACCTCCCCCACCACCATCACCCAGCATTGAGGAGATGTTCAAGACCATGATAGCTAACCAAGCTCAATTGCAGGCTGACTATGTGAAATTGGCAGCCGAAGTGAAAAACAACCAGTTAGCTACCAAGGCACTTGAATATCAATTTGGGCAATTTGCTAGTACCCAAAACACAAGGCCTAGAGGAGGACTGCCGAGCAACACGGATCCCAATCCCAAGCAGGTAAATGTAGTGACCACAAGGAGTGGTTTGCAGCTGAAAGAGGTGGAACTAGAAAGACCAGCTCAACAGTTGGGAGCAGCAGAAGTTGAGAGGGAGCAAAGTACCGAAAGGGGGAAGACTAAGGAAGCTGAATCAGAAAGACCTCCACCCCCGTTCCCTCAATGACTAAAGAAACACAAGGAGGAGGCGTGTTTCAAGAAATTCATGGAGGTGCTGAAACATGTACATATTAACTTACCTCTTGTTGATGTCTTGCAGGGAGTGCCGAAATATGCTAAGTATATAAAGGACATCGTGGCAAACAAAAGTCGGTTGACTGAGTATGCTACGGTGGCTCTAACGGGAGTGCACTTCCCGGATCCAAAATAGACTGCCCACAAAGCTAAAAGACCCTGGGAGTTTTACTATCCAGATTACTATTGGGCAGAGCATCCGAGCTCATGGATTGTGTGATTTGGGAGCGAGCATAAATTTGATGTCATCGTCGGTATTCAGAAAGTTGGGCCTAGGGAGTCCTAGACCCACAACGGTAATCTTGCAGTTGGCGGATCGATCCTTAGCCAGACCGGATGGCATTGTTGAGGACGTTCTGGTGCAAGTTGGCTCCCTAATTTTTCTGGTAGATTTTGTCGTGCTGGACTTTGAACCAGACGCGGAAGTCCCATTTATTTTGGGACGTCCTTTCTTGGCAACCGGGAAAGCACTAACTGACGTAGCTGCGGGGCAGCTAACAATGCGAGCACATGACAAGGTGGAGGTGTTCGAGGTGTACAAGGTACCCAAGCTCCCGATGGTGCATGAAGAACTCTCGGTGATCAATGTGATTGATCAAGGCGATGATGAGCAGAGGAAGGATTCACGGGAGTTAATGGGAAAACCACCGGAAAGGTGTAAGTACTACTGGGGGGAGGACGGTGATCGAGAGAAATCATCCATCACCCTAGAGGACCATTGAGCTTAACGCGTCAAGCCGCGACGGTAAACCAGGCGCTGCACGGGAGGCAACCCGTGAAAAATATTTTCTTTCATTTTGTAAAGTGTAAATAGATTTTTCTTTTCTTTTTCTTTTTCTTGATTTACTACAAAAAAATTTCGTTTTAGTTTTTGTTTTATTTGTATTTAGAGTGAAACCTATAATTCTAACCAATTTTGTGTAGTGAGATGAATTTCAGGTCAAACGAAGAAAAATATGCACGGAATTGCGAAGGAAAAGTCGAGGTATGAAAAATTAATAAAAAGTGGCAGACAGTGAGCTGAGGCGACAGCTCTGTGTCACGGAAGTGGACCTCCGCGTTACCTCCGTGACACGTTGAGGTATAGTCTGGAAATTTTAAAAATTTCCAGGATAGTCTCGTGATTGCTCCGTGTCACGGAGGCAGTGCACCGCAATGCACTCCGTGACACGTGGCCTTGTATATCGCGACGGGTCACACCGGGTCGCCGGGTGACCCACGCGATTTCCTTACTTTTTAACCCCAAAACCCCTCCCTTTTCCCTCATTTTTTAATCTCTCCGTGACCAAACCCCCCAAAACCCATCCCCCATCAACGTGACACGGAGTAAGGCAAGAAATTCAATGATTTTTCTTCGATTCTTCAAAGACAAGGTATGTTTTTCGATTTCCTCTCAAATTCTTGTCAATTTTCTTCAATATTGAGCATGGGAGGTGAGCTAAATTGCCCTACGTAGTAATTAAGCATGAATTTGAGTTAATTGCTGTTGATGAGTGTTCGTAATGTCTTTATGATTGCTTGAACTTGTCGATTGCATACATTAATGGAATTTGATTGATAATATCAATTCTAGGGCTTGTATGTTGAATTTGAAGTTGAAAATGTATTGAAATTGTGAATTTCATGCCGGGATGTAAATGTTGAATGAGATGAGTTGATGTACAAATTGTTAGGATGTTAATAGAATGACTGATTCTCGGGTTAAGGGAATGTTGAAATTTGTAAGAATTTGGTTAGTTGTATAGGTTCATGTAGATAAATTTTTGTTGTTGTTTTTGTTTCTTTGTTTTTCTTTGCTAAGTGTGATGGGTAAAATGTTAGCGATGGTAGTGATTGTGATTAGCTGTACGAAGTCTGAGTAGTACGCAGAAGATATACCGTCAAATTTTTCGAACGCACTAAGCATGATTGTATAGTTGTTTATGGGTGTAAATAAAGATAATCTTGCCATATTGTTGTAACTGTAGCTAAGGACTAAGGTTGGGGTAACCTAGCATAACCCGACCTTAGCCGAAGTTAATATCCGTTAGCTTAACATTGATCTTGTTTACTTGGGTTGACAGGTAAAATGGCAAGCCGGCAAGAGAAAGGAAAAGGCGCATCAACTTCGGGTGGTGAAAGGAAGCGAATCAGACTGGACACAGCAGTCCTAGCTGCACCAGCAGTTCCACGCGGCCAACGCCGCCAATACGGAATGAGATGGGTGACTGATGAGGGGAAAAAGTGGTACGCAAAGCACAAAGAAAACAAATATTTCCCCAAGGAGCATATAGCACGGGAACCATTGGCACAGGAGTTCCCTAGAATGGTCCACCGGATCGAGGCAGCTGGGCTCAATTTCATATTTGAGGAGCCCAAGGAATGCAATTTGCACCTGGTTCGGGAGTTCTATGCCAATTGGAACCCGACGATCAGAAGTCACACCATCAAGATCAGAGAGCAAATAGTCACTCAGGAGCCCCACCACCTCAATGCCATCATAGGAGCGCGGGACACAGACGCCCACGTACTCCGATAGCTGAACATTACCCCACCGTATGCGGACATCAGACGCACATTGTGTGGGACCCGCTCGACAGCTAGATGGAGCAGACACAAAGAGAGGGGCTACCACCAGACTCTGCCATATTCACAGATGAACAGGGAAGCCCGAATCTGGCTGAAGATAGTCTGCTCATGCCTGATCCCGAGGGTACATATGACAGATGTAACCCGGGATCGTGTATGCCTGGTGTACGCCCTGATGAAAGGGCTGGAGATCAACGTGGGGGTGGTAATTATCTCCGCCATGAAGAGAGCCCGGTTGCACCAGGGGCACAGGTGTGGCTTTGGTGGACTACTCACCACCTTCCTCAGGGGCCTAGACATCGAGGAGGAGGCCCTTGACTATATCCCGCAGATGGAGCGGCGGGCCTTAGATGTTACTAAAACTAAGGCTCCCGACACCACCCACGGGCCAGTGCTTACACTTGGCGAGCGACATGATCGTGATGACTAGTATATGGCTCGGATGTATGGGATGCAAATGCTCCAATTGAGGATTGGTGGGAGGCCGGCGACAGAGGAGGAGCTATGGCAACTCGAGCTAGACTACCCCTTCGGCGAAAACGCCAGGGCTCTATGCTAAGTGGGGCCAGCATTTGTAGAGCCCACAGATGATGATGTCCCCACAGACGAGGAGACACGTCGGGAGGACTCCGATGTGGAGTCCGATGATGACGACGGAGGCGACTCGGACATGGGAGATGAAGCAGCAGCACCCGACGAAGAAGTGGAATACTTTGACTGATCAGAGAGTTCCACCACCTGATTTTGTGCTATTTTAATTTTTGAGAACACTGGGGACAGTGTTCGAACTAAGTGTGGGGTGGGAGTAGTTAGGTGCTGGGCTGGGCTGTTTTGTATGTATGCTCTATTCTGTTGTCGTGTATGTGAAAATTTGTGTGTCCCTGTGAGTGTGAATTGTTAAGTTGTTTTGTATTTGTAAGTTTATGTGAAATTGATGTGTGTTGCTAAATGTTGCTAGCTGATTCTGTACATATTTTTGTTATCGAAATGATCGATAAAATTTTTTTTAAAATTGTACATATTTTTCTACCGAAATGATCGATATTTTCAACATTTGTTTTTTACTTCTTGGGTTTCTCGACGTTTGTTTTTGGTTCTTTTACCGAGATTAGTCCCATTGAACCGAAGTCATAGTAGTGACCGTTCCCTATGATGGATGGATGACAACCGTCTTAAGGGAAATGTAGTCGTTAGGAGTAGATTTTTTTCAAGTATTTTTCAGTTTTTTTCTTTGGTGGACTGCATCCCAAAACCTGTAGTTACTCTATGGTTGCAAAATGTTGGTTGCGTGTTATACATGATATTCAAAATGCAAAGGTGATTCGTATGAAAGCATGACAATTTGTAAATATGTTGAGATACCTAGGCCATAGAGTTCGATTCAGTGTGATTGAGGCTTAATGTTTGAATTCCTGTAATTAGCTGATTGAAGAGTCTGTGAATACATCTTGAATTGAGCATGTGCAAAAAGTGTGAAGTGAGGTGTTGATATTCCATGCTATTGTGAAGTGTCTAGAACTTGCCTGGTGTGTGTACAAAACGAAATGAAGGAGGTGTATTGTAGGAAAGGATGTAGGCATTTCTTTGTTTTAACCGAGAGTTTCTATTTTTCCTTGTCGTACACACCTTGATTATATACCCTAGTCAGCCCGTTGAGCCTTTAGCCGATTATTTTTTTCTTTTCTCATAAAGTGTAAACCGAGCTTAATTCCTTCTTTTCATTAGCCGTAAAGTCTATACAAAACTCTTAAGCGCTTAAGAAAAGAAAATCATTTTCCTGAAGTGTCAAAGAGTGAGAATGGTGAAAAGAAAAAGAAAAGCAGAGTGAGAGAAGAAAAGAAAAGGTTGAAGGTGTACTTGCTATAAATAAACGATAATGAAGGTGCATGAATAATCTTTGTTGTTGTGTCAAGTGTTCTTAATGCAATGGGCCATACTAAAGAAAATCATCAAGAATGGGATGATGAAAAAAAGAAGAAACAATGTCCATGAGTTGATGGGATGTGTTGAAAAGGCGCTTAAGGATGCTAGTGGCTATTATTGGCTAACCCAATATGTACTAGTTTCGTAGCTTCCATTACAACCCATTCAAGTCCTACGTGATCTTACAACACGCTTCTTTATATTAGTGGAGTAATACACTAAGGGCAAGCTTATGGGTCATGACATGATGCATGTGAATTCTTTTAGGAGAGAGAGCGAAATTGTTTTTACATGCCCCTGTTTGAATGTTTGTGAGTCATATGAGCAAAAAAGGGAAGATTCTCTTGTGTTGTGAGGGCACATGCTTGATGAAAGATTAATTTTCGTGTCGAATATCTTGATCAGCTTATTTGCATGAGTTTGCCAATATCGAGAGTCAATTCTTAAAGTCTAGGAGGTCTTAATGTATTGAAGGTCATTGCATTAATAAGACCATGCATGTTTTCTTGATGATTTGCTGTATTGAATAATCGGTATGACCGTAGCCTAAATTGTCGAACCGAAGTAGCGAGGTTGGGATGTAAATTGCATGAAGTGTAGGATTGTTGTTCGAGGACGAACAAGAATTTAAGTGTGGGTTAAGTGATCTTGGGCAAATTTATATGCCCAAGTGATACTCAAAAGTACCATTTTAACCTTGTTTATCTACCAATGTGTATACATTCTCATGTAATTGGTAATAAAAAGTGAATTTTTACTAACAAACATGATTAGCATTGTTTTGCAGGTAAAATGTGATTTCGGGAAGCTAAAATGCATGTTGGATGCTATCGGGGTTGGACTTGGATGCGAGCAAGGGATAAAGCATTGGACAGCATGAATTAAAGGGGCTCCGCGATGGAGCCGTGTCACGCTGCCATCGCGGAGGCCTTCTGCCTGGATAGGGAAATTTTTCCCAAATTCCAGTGGAGGTCCGCGTTTGCTCTGTGGCACGGTGGCTTGGCTCCGCGTTGCACGCCGTGCCACGTTGAGCTTTAATTCCTGGACCCCCAATTCCAGTGAGGGTCTGCGTCCGCAGCGTGTCATGGAGACAGTGCTCCGCGATGCACTCCGTGACACGTTGCTCGTTATTCCGGGAAAAATTCCCAGCAGTATAAATAGAACACTTAGGTTCATTTTTCATTATTCTGACTTGGTGGAGCAAGGACGTGGGTTACAGGCAGTTGAGGGACGAAAATATCATGGTTTTTTCTCTCTTTCTTTCTTCTTTAATTCAATTGCTTGTATGATTAACACTCATTTTAAGATGTTTAATCCACAAATGAGTGGCTAATTCCTCTCCTTGCTGAGGTTATGAACAATTGTGATGAAATTTGATCATTGATTCTTTGGTTTTTCATCTTTTCTTCCTTGTTTATCTATTAATTCTTGTTCTTACAACATTAATGTGTGGCCTACGTTAATGTACATCTAAAAAGTCCGGTTTCACTCGAGAGAGCAAGAAATTGGAAAGTTGTGAATTAATAGGATATGTTCTTTACTTGGTTTGGGAAAATTGAGTCTTGATTTGCTTTCAGGATAGAAATATACCTGAAAGTCGTATTAGTCAATTTAGGAACCAGAATTGTATGGCTAGAACATGAATTGCACTTGATCACAGAAATGTAGACAGATGGTTCATGATTCTTAAGTGAGGTTAAATACGAGAGTTTTAATCTCTTGGCAAATGTTCTTGGCTAGCAACTGGAGGAAAAGATTAACCAAATTACGATGATAATTAATTTTATTACATGTTCGTTTAACCTCAGCATGCTCTCATTCATAGTTCAGATTCAAAGTAGATAATTATTTTTAGCTTTAGTATAAAAATTATAAAACAAACTATCAAACTTTTGGTTACACTGTTGTCTGCATTTTTAGAAGTAAAATATAGTACACTTGAGAAAATTGCACTTCATCCAAGTCTCTGTGGGATCGATACTTGGCTTACTAAAGCCACTTACTACTTGTTCGACCACGTGCACTTGCGTGTCGTTTTATACCCCACAAATCACGCGAACAATGAGCCACTCATATAATAACCGCTCATCCAGATGCTCACCTCGTACATGAGCCAGTCATATAAGAATAATGGTATATTATTCCATAATCATCAAGTCATGTCAGTATATTCTCTGTTCATCCATCGCGCAAGATAGTACAATCATGTACACGTTGAACATTATCAGTGCACAACACAAACACAAGTTTCATACATGCGTAGCAACACAATTTCAAAAATTTAACAGTTCGGCCATATAAGTGAGGTCATATAAGGACTTAACAATTTGACACAACACTCAACATGAATCCCTATCCTATTTGTTACACCCCATAAGTTTCTAGCATTTAGTCGACCTATTCGCATGTTGGTTGAGAGTTTTAGAATGCCATACATGCGAGGAAAGGGCCCGGGGAAAGGCCGAACGAATGCCAAGTTGGAATTTCGCAAGAAGAGGCCGAACTGCGCTGCCCATAGGGGAAAAGTGGCACGGAGCTGGGACCTCCGCGTTAGCCGACGTGGCACGGAGCCAAAACGGCGCGTTGGCCAGCATGCCATATTGCCATGTATTTTGTTGCAAGTATATATAGGCCTCATCCTTTAACTTTATATCATTTTCCATTATACACACGACCAGAAACAGCAGGTAGGGATGAAGGGAATATATAATTTTCTTCTGATTACGCTGTCAAATGCCGTCCAAATTCAAATTAACTTCGGGTATCGAAGTATAAGGATGCAGGGAGCATTTCTACTAAGTTAGTTTAGTGAAATTAGCCCGGCAAATCATCGTCCCGCCGAGCCAAAGTGATTGGAATTTTTCCAAACTAGTGTTAATACGATCCCAGGCTTAAAGTGAGTACTTCTCTCTTCTAGATTCTCGAGAAATTACGAGTTTTCGATCGTTCTTTGATAAGTTGAAGAATAGTCAGTATATATACATATAAAGTATTGTTTTATTCTAGCATAATAATGAAGTTAGTTTTATTCTTTCGTGAATGTGATTACAGTTGGGAAGAACAGCTGAACATTAGTCGACCTCACCAGTTAATCGGTAAATCGGCAGTCAAGGTATGTAAAGGCAGTTTCTCTCGGCAAGTCAGTTTCTCTAATATAGTAAACCAAAATGAATCCCATTAAAGTATTTCAGGAATATTATATCATGTTTAGCATGTTATTATGTATAGTCGTTGTTATCAGTTGAGACTTGTATTTGTGCTATTTTGGGATGGATTACCTGTATAGCTTCCGTGACCGCCCCAGGGTTAAGAGCTGTGTCGACTCGTCTGCCAGAGGGCGAGGATACATCGCTCTATGGAGCGGTCCGCAAAGGACGAAAATGGGAGCCAGCTCCTTATATTTTGTCGTGGTTGGCCTATACACACCCCTACCGAGCACTTGCGCCCAGGGTGTAGATTTTAGGAGTCCTCCGGACTCAGGCACAGCTATAATCAAGGGCCCAGCGGGCCCAAGTTACATACCCATAGGACCGGCAGGATGCTTATAGCTACTAGGTGATGTGGTATGACCTGGATAGGGGTATATAGATTGAGATGTACTCACTAGGGCTAATGGGGGCCCAAGTGGGTTGTGATGTGCTGTTGATACCTTCCGGCTTATGGGGACCAGGTAAGGTATATACGTCGCTTTAGTTACTGATAGTTAGACAGTAGGACGCCTCGTTGTCAGGTATGACTCCTACTCTTCTTTATAGTTATGTCTAATTCTGATTCCATTATTGCAGTCAGTCAGTCCGTTCTCTTTACTTCAGATATTGTTAGCTCTATTACTTACTTTTAGTTATTTACAGTTATTGTTTTACATACTCAGTACCCATGGTACTGACGCCCTATTTTGGGGCGCTGCATTACTTGCCTGCAGGTACACTCAGACAAGGAGTGGATCCCTCGTAGTCCCAGTCAGCGATATAGATCCTACAGCTCCTATCTTCCAGAGTTTGAGTGTTTGAGGTTTAATTTCTTTTGTTGTATAGTATGGGTAGGCCGAGGCCCTGTCCCGGCCATCTTATTACTCCTAGAGTCTTGCAGATTGCATTATTCCTTATGGTTAGTTGATATTGATCGTGTGGGGCCATATGTGCTTTAGATGATGTCTGTTGGCCGTGTGGGGCCTTGTTAGTTGTTGGTTGATGAACTTGTCAGTCATGTTTCAGTTTAGTACTTGATTTCATTTTTTTTTTCAACTGTAACTAGATATCATGGTGGCCTTGTCGGCCCACATAGGACTCCATATATTTTCTTGTCTCTAGTTAGCTGTTTACTTTCACAGGTGGCTATAGGCCTTGTCGGCCAGGGGTTGTATTTACAGCCGCTATATAGCCCGTCGTTTTCTTGATTCCAGAGTTAGAGTCAGCCCTGCACTAGAGGTGCTTAGGCCCAGTCAGCTCAGTAGTTCAGATCCTAGTAGGGCACCAGGTGCCAGTCATGCCTCCCAAGGCGGGGCGTGACACTATTATTACCTATTCAATGTATGGATGAACTTAATTGCACATACTTGTCCATTTATAATCATTTATCACACTAGTGGTTTCACAATAATACCGCAATTATCCTAACCAATTTAGGCTTTTTAATTCATAATTCCTTACTACCAATCAGATACTTGTGTCTTGCTACATTCGTTTTCCTCAGGTTCTTTGTAGGATAATTTTACCCTTGCTATCAGTCATCTTTTCATTAAGACTACAAAATTTAAATGATTACCAAGTATACAAAATATCAATGTCACCCCCAAAATATTCCTTACTACCCCCGCCTCTTCTTGAAGATCTTAGTATAATTTATTCAAGCTTTATGCCCAGTCACCACATAACAATTCACCTTTTTATGCTAATTTCATTAGAATTTCGATCTTGTATACATAAATATCTGTCAATTTTATATGCGTATATGATTCACCAATCAAAGTCTAAATTCAAAGTAAATCATAACCTAGCTGAGCACCAAAGCTTCTATTGTGACAACCGATGGAGTTTCATTTCTTGCCCTCAATTCAGAGTTCTTAATGGAGTATCGGTGGGAAGGATGGTGGAGTCTTATTCTTTGAGAGCTACACTCCTTAATTCTTGGGTAGAATATTTAAATTTTTACCCTGGGGTGTTTTTAAAAGGGAGTCCTTTTTAGAATAGGAGTTGGGCCCTAAAATAATCCTAATTACAAAATTCTAGTTGGCTCTTTTCACTAGAGCAGTCCATTCCTCATTGCAGCGGTCTCGCTATAGCAGTGCATTGCCCGCTATGGCGGTCTTATCTGTGTGGTACACTTTATTTTAACTTCTTCTTACTCAATATTTACTTAGATCATACTTTTTATCCAAAAAATTAGAACTCATACCAATAAAATTTTAATCCTTACACCCCAGTTTCTAATATTCTTATAATGATCGGATAGGTCATTATATAATATACCAACTAAACAATCATTCATCCCCTAATGGATCTAGGTGTTGGGATGCAAGGTTCTTGTCACGTCAAGGTCTAAGTCTCAATATGTTACCTTTGAGGTTGCTATTATATTCTGAGTTTATCTTACTCCTCGCTAATGTTACCAGTTTAAACAATCTCTTTTTAAAATATTTTCCATCGAGGTCTTGTGAATGGCAAGGGTGTGGTATTCAAGCTACACACACATTTCAAATTATCCCTTCCACGGTATCCCAACTTGGGAAGGAATTTCATTTACACAAATTGTATTTTGATGATTTCTTACGAGAACCTTCATAGATGAGTTTTTGACTAGGTTATTCTGGACCCCTTCATATTATTCCCCTTTTTGTAAGTTCCATTCACTTCATATCTCTTTTAAGAAACTTTTTATGCTAACGCTACTACTTATAGGCCCTTCTTGTTAAGGACTCAAGATGGTTTATGACACTCATAGGAATAGGAAAAATATTGGAGCACACGAATGTAACTGGTGGTGTTGGGTAATGATGGATCACTATAATGATAGAATTCTCGCTACAATGAAGTGTCGATCGCTGCAGCGAAATGCTTTTGGCAGATTAAAAGGGAACAGAAATAGTTCTTTCTCATTTCATACTCTATATTTCAACTTTCTTTACACTCGAAATTCCTCTCTTTAACTTCTTTCTTCAATTCAATTTCTCAGGTAATTCTCATCCCTTAAGGCTTCATTACGTTGCTTAGGATCTTTTGATTGCATTTTTCTTACTTATTATGCTTGGATTGTTTGAGAATGGGGGTTGGAAGTAGGGGTTTCTTTTACACTTGTGAAGGGGTAGGTTTTCGAAGTATGCTTGTTATTTTTTACATTCCTAAGTTCTTTGTGCCATTATCTACGTAAGATTCACTAGTTTCATCGAGGTTTAGGCTTGAAATTTATGGTGGGGTGGTTAGTAGTGGTTTTGAAGTACTTTTGACCCTTAGGTCATAAAATTAATTGTTAAATCATTGTATAAAGAGGAGTTGATGTTATGCATGTTAACCCCCTGCCCAATCTATGCTCAAATCTGCCAAAATCGTGGCTGAAATTTAAACCGCCATTGTTGGGGTGGGGGTTGCTGGGCAAGATGACTCCCACTATAGAAAAACTCTTCTTGCTACAGTAGGCTCGTCATAGTAGACCCTTAAACCACCACAGTGAAGGTCCTTAGGCGGAATGCTGGCTGAGTTACTATGTTTTAGGCTTGGCCTTTTGTATTCCCTCCTTAAATGTACCACCTAAAGTAACTACTTTTATAGGACCTACTAACACCATGGCTCAAAGTGGCACCTCTCCTGACTACATCAAATTTGTCAATGACCAGTGCCAGCGGAGGTATATGGAGCAAAGGGTTAAGGGCTTTACTCATGAGTAGATATTTATTATGAATGGCGTGGAGGAAAAGGCTCCGAAATTCTATGTCCTTCTGCATGAGATGGGCGGGGCCCTTTGGTATTGCATCACTACTTAAGAAACAAATAGTGAGTGAGAGAGCTTTATGTCATGCTTCCCATGGTGAACTAGGCCCTCCCGGATCCATGCATCTATTTTCGAGGGCCATGCTTCCCATGGTGAACTAGGACCTCCCAGATCCATGCATCTATGTTCTGGGTGAGACCTTCAGCATTCGTGCAGCCACCATTAATGAGGTGTTGGGGTTGTCAAATCCCCCATAGTTCGAGCTTAGGGCTACGGACATGGACGATAATGGGTGGTGGCTAGTGGACACCCTGGGGAGGGAGGATAAAGGAGTCGGACTACCTAGGTCGTTAGCCATACGGGGATCAAGATCACTCATTTTACTATGAAGGCTAGGAAAGGCTGAACTTGGTGTTTAGACAGATTCGTTCTTTCGGCAATTTCAGCAATGTAACCTAACACCGGGCCTTGGTGGTAGCTTGCATCCTAGATCGGGTGCTAGGTAATATAGGGTCGCAGGTGGTGGAGAAGTGGCGGTATTTTTCTTCCAAGAATGAGTCGAGTCTATCGTTCCCTTATTTTGTTACAATATTATACACGCGGGCAGGAGTTCCCAAGGAACTAAGGGACCAGATGATTGAGTGTGATGCGCCATTCAATCCACTAAGGGTTAAGGATTCACCAGGGTGGGACAGGAAGAAGAGAAAGCCCGAGTTGGATGAAAAGGACAGTGATGTCTAGGGAGGCAGTGGAGTTAGGGTTGGTCCTTCGGGGTCTTCTAGCCCTTTTGAGCGCATGGAAGCTAATATGGCCGCCATAAGAGAGCTACTAGGTGGGTTTCCTAGACCTCTCTAGGATGGTGTGTCATTAAGTGCTACCATAGGTTGCACTGAGGATTTATGAGGTGCCTTCGAGTCCCTAGTCCAGGCCCACATCGAGCTCCAGCCAGACTTGGAGGTAGAAAAAAAAGAGGCGGTCACAAGACAAGCTGCTCATGAGATGTCAAAGGGAATGAAGAAGCTCCTTGCAACCCTAGCTCCTCGCTTGAAGCTCCCAAGGTGTCCAGAGAGGATGCCCAAAAGTTCTCCTTCCTCAGTAGGTCTGGAAGCAACGGTTCCAGTGGCACAAGCATCGGTAGCGACAAGGCGACCAGCTAAACGTGGCACAGTTCTCCTCCCATCCCCTTAGTCCCCCATATTTTTCAGCTTAGATTGTTTCCTGCCCTTCCAGGACTAATGCTGAATAGTTTACTTTCTTGTATGTTTTGGATATTTTTATTTTGGATTGAATACTTTGTCCTTGTTCTGATGTACGGGTGCTCGTTAGTGGAATCCTAAAGAGGATGGGCCTTTCTTTTGGCCCACCTTATCTATGTCGTTTTCACCACCTTCGAATTAATTTTGAATTTCTTTCCAAAATAAGGGATTAGATTATGTAGTGTCTATCCATTGTAGGGTTCAATTTTTTATTTGCTGCAACGGGTGTGCTATGGTGAACCATGCCTCGTCATAGTAGGCATGTGTATGTTTGATAGGCGCGCTATAGCGTCTCTCCCACCGCAGAAGCGAGTCCTCTGTAGCGAGAACACTTCCACTGCAACATAGCTTAATAGGCAGTGGCACACCCAGGAACTGCTCACTTTATTCACAACTTATACCTCATTTACCATCATTCTACACACACTTTTTAAGTCAACATCCTAGTACATTTTACGTCATCAGATATCAATTAGAATCTCCCAGATACCAATTGAACTCAACCTAGAGAAATAATAAACTGAGATGACATGATAGGAACGAATAAAAGGGAAAAATTTCTAGATGCCTCCTAGTTCCCAGAGGATTTGATGTGGACGTTTACACACTAATCTGTAGGACTCTATTGACATTGACCTTATACTTGTGAGACAGGTATCCTAGGGTCTGATACCAACTTTGATGACCTAAACTTAATTGATTGTGCAGGTACCTACTGTCATGACCTGAGTCGATATCCTGGACGAGACACGGTACTTGGAGTCACAAGTAACCCCAAACAACCGATGGTCAATTATAACACTGGTAAATTGGGTAATTATAAGCGGAAGCACTAAATAAATAAAATCATTTGAGAAAGCTAATTTGATAAAAGTCCATACATCTGAAAACAATACTGAATATCGAAATCTATGTCTGAAAGCCATCTACAAATGATGAGTTGCTGGGACAAGTCCCCAGCTAACTCTAAAGTCTAACTGAAAGAAAATAACTGGAAAAATAAATATCGTCCTCGAAAGATGAGGACTCACCAAAAGCTGCTACTGGTATCATCTAAGGAAAATCTACTGACGGCGCCAGGGCTGAGAACCTGCGCCTGAATCATGACACGATACAGCATAGAAGGTATGCGTTAGTACTTGGAATGTACTGAGTAAGTGAGAGATTATATAAACATGAAAGAACAAGTAGCTGAACTGTAGTGACATGTAATGACCAACTGAAATGCTGGAAACTAATACAACTGAAGTATAACTGATAAGGTCAATAGTGACCCTGACTGATGGTCATAGACATGTCCTGAATATGAAATACTGATCTGAGCTAAACTGAAACTGTACTGACTAGTGAGAGAGTCTATAACCGACATATAACCATGTAAGCTAAACGTGGAGTTCAATGTATACGCACGATCGATAGGACCCAATAAACCTTTCCTTATAGAATGTGGAAGAGTTATGATTTTCTGCATAGGATAGAGCAGTGTGGTTTGATCGATCTTGGATACCACGGTTCTAGATACACTTGGTCGAATGGTAGAGGGCCGGAAGATGTGATTTGGAAAAGATTAGACAGAGCCATGGTGAATGATAACTGGCTTAGTAAAATGCCCCTCACTACCATTACTCATCTTCCTTTTGTGGGCTCAAATCATTGTCCGCTTCTTCTGGAGATGATAGACAGACAGGAAACTCATGTCAAATACTTCAAGTTTCTTCATTGTTGGACCGAGAACTCAACCTTCATGGATACAGTGAGACAGTGCTGGACTAGGGAGATTAATGGGCATCCTATGTGGGTCTTTCACAAGAAAATGAAGAGACTTAGTTCTACACTTAGCCAATGGTCAAAAAATGAGTTCGGGGACATCTTTTCTCGAGTTAAGGAATATGAGGATGCAGTTAAGGTTGCTGAAGAGAAGTTCATCCAAACAAATAGCGATGAGGATAGATCTTCATTACATGCCTTGAATGCAGAGTACATCAGATTCCTTAAGTTGGAGGAGTCCATTTTGAAACAGAAAATGCAGTTACAGTGGTTCAAAGAGGGAGATTCAAACACTAGCTACTTTCATGCCCTCATGAGAGGTAGAAGGAGGAAACTTTTTATTCATAAGATTCAGACTGACACAGGCAGCTGGATTCAGGGGGATGCTAGTATTGCGAAGGTTGCATGTGATCATTTTCAGGATTTATTTTTTGAACAGTCATACCATGTTAGGGAAGATCTCCTAGCTTGTATTCCGTCTCTAGCAACTTAATGATCAGAATGAGCTGCTGACTAATATGCCAGACTTGGAAGAATTGAAAAGAGTCGTCTTCTCCATGAATCCTAATTCTGCAGCAGGGTCGGATGGTATGAATGGGAAATTTTTCCAAACTTGCTGGGAAATTATCAAGAAGGATTTGCTTGCTGTGGTGCGGTCCTTCTTCTGTGGTTCCTCGCTTCCAAAATATTTCTCGCACACTTGTCTAGTTTTGATACCAAAGGTGGAGTCCCCGAACCACTTATCAAAATTTAGACCGATCAGTTTGAGTAACTTCACCAACAAGATCATCTCAAAGCTTATTTGTCTTCGATTGGCTCCTATTCTCCCGGGCTTAATTTCGACCAATCAATCTGGGTTTGTCAAAGGAAGGAGCATATATGAAAACATCATGTTAGCACAGGAAGTTGTTCAAAGTATCAAGAAGAATAATTATGGGGGTAATGTAGTCATCAAGCTTGATATGGCGAAGGCTTATGACAGAGTCTCCTGGGCCTACACTTGCCTTGTCCTCCGAAGAATGGGGTTCTGTGAGATTATCATCGATATGATATGGAGGATTATGGCGGATAATTGGTACTCTGTCATCATCAATGGTACTAGACATGGTTTCTTTCACTCCACCAGAGGCCTTAAGCAGGGGGACCCACTTTCTCCTGCCCTATTTATTTTAGGAGCAGAGGTTCTTTCAAGAATGATGAACAACCTGAACCATAATCAATTCTTCCATGGTTTTTATATGGAAAAACGAGGTCCCCAAGTTAATCACCTAAGTTTTGTTGATGATGTTTTATCTTCACTTCTGGGGGGAGGAGATCTCTAGAGTTGGTTATGCAAACGCTTTCAGATTATGAAGGTTGTTCAGGACAGCTCATAAACAGAAACAAAAGCCACTTCATGGTTCCTACTAGTGCCCATCCCCCTACTGTGGCGACTATTAAGGCGGTTACGGGATTTTCACAGAAAGAGTCCCCTATAACCTATCTGGGTTGTCCTCTATATATTGGGAGGCAGAGGATTGTCTACTTCTCATATATTATTTCCAAAGGGGTAGGAAGGATTTCAGGGTGGCAATCAAAAATGCTAAGTTATGGGGGAAAAGCTACTCTCATTAAATATGTTCTCCAGTCACTCCCTATTCATCTACTCAGTTCCATGTCTCCTCTCAAAATTATTCTTGATGAGATTGAGAAATTGACAGCTGACTTATTCTGGGGCATGAAGAATGATAAAAAGAGGTACCACTGGGCTTCTTGGGACACATTATGGTATCCCTATGATGAAGGCGGGGTTGGGTTCAGGAAGATTCATGAAGTTTGCAAATCCCTTGAACTGAAACAATGGTGGAACTTTAGAACCAAGGACTCGCTTTGGCGAAACTTTCTCCTAGCCAAATATTGTCAGCGATCACACCCGGTGTCGAAAACGTGGGACTCAGGTGACTCTTAAAGATGGAAGAAACTCATGATTAACAAGCAGCGAGCTGAGGAAAATCTTTTGTGGAAGGTTTACTCTAGCAGCTCTAGTTTTTGGTGGGATAATTGGCTCAGTACTAGACCTCTTGCTGCACATAGGATCCTGCCAGGAAGACCGAGCAAGGCTACAGTTTCTGAGTTTTTACACCAGGACCAATGGAGGATAAACCGACTAAGCCAGCAGCTCCCGCAACACTTGGTCAAACAAATTATCAACACTCAGATTCAATTTCATCCAGATAAACCAGATCAGCCTTTTTGGAAGGCCAATACCTCGGGTATATTCTCTTCTACTTCTGCATGGGATATGATAAGGAGATCTAAACAGACCATTCTTATTGATAGAAGAACCTGGCAAAAGCATGTACCTTTTAAAGCCTCATTTACCCTATGGAGGGCGCTTAGGAACAAGCTCCCTACAACAGCTAGAATTCTACTGTTCGATCCGGATGCTAGTATAGATTGTGTGTGTTGCCGACACAGAGGCTACGAGGATGTTCAACATGTCGTGGTCTCTGGAAGATTTGCTACTGCAGTCTGGATCACGTTCTCCACATCTATGGGCTTCAGACACCATGATATGCCCCTTAGGGCCCTTCTCATGCAGTGGTGGTCTCAGAAGCCAAGTAGTGATCCTCACGATACACTCCTCAGATCCCTCCCTATCTTTATTTGCTGGAACCTCTGGAAGAACAGGTGTGCTGCTAAGTATGGTTCCAAACAGTCCAACCTGATGAGGGTAAAGTATGGTATTACTAGTGATGTCTACAAACTGTTGATGACGGTATTCCCTTACGTACACTAGTCTCCAAGTTGGGGAGATCTTTGTGCTAGAGTGGAGTCATGCGTTCACGAGATTAGAGTCACCAGAGTTGAATGGTCCAAGTTGATTCCTGGACTTGTCAAATGATCTTGGGCAGATTTATATGCCCAAGTGATACTCAAAAGTATCATTTTCTCCTTGTTTATCTAGCAATGTGTATACATTTTCATGTAATTGGTAATAAAATGTGAATTTATACTAACCAACATGATTAGCATTGTTTTGCAGGTAAAATGTGATTTCGAGAAGCTAAAATGCATGTTGGATGATATCGGAGTTGGACTTGGATGAGAGCAAGGGAAAAGGCATTGGACAGCATGAATTAAAGGGGCTCCGTGATGGAGCCCTGTCACGCTGCCATCGCGGAGGCATTCTGCCTGGATGGGAAAATTCACCCAATTTCCAGTGGAGGTCCGCGTTAGCTCCGTGGCATGGAGCCAGTGCTCCGCGAAGCACGTCGTGCCACGTTGAGCTTGAATTCACGGACCCCCAGTTCTAGTGAGGGTCCGCGTTCATGGCGTGTCACGGAGGCAGTGCTCCGCGATGCACTCCGTGAAACGTTGCTCATTATTCCGAGAAAAATTCCCAACAGTATAAATAGAACACTTAAGTTCATTTTTCAGAATTCAGACTTGGTGGAGCAAGGACGTGGGTACAGGCAGTTGAGGGACGAAAAGTTCAGAGTTTTTTCTCTCTTTCTTTCTTCTTTAATTCAATTGCTTGTATGATTAACACTCGTTTTATGATGATTAATCCACAAATGAGTGGCTAATTCCTCTCCTTGCTGAGGTTATGAACAATTGTGATGAAATTTGATTATGGATTATCTGGTTTTTCATCTTTTCTTCCATGTTGTTCTATTAATTCTTGTTCTTACTGCATTGGTGTGTGGCCTACATTAATGTACATCTAAAAAGTCCGGTTTCACTCGAGAGAGCACGAAATTGGAAAGTTGTGAATTAATAGGATATGTTCTTTACTCGATTTGGGAAAATTGGGTCTTGATTTGCTTTCAGGATAGAAATATACCTGAAAGTCGTATTAGTCAATTTAGGAACCGGAATCGTATGACTAGGACATGAATTGCATTTGATCACAGAAATGTAGACGGATGGTTCATGATTCTTAAGTGAGATTAAATACGAGAGTTTTAATCTCTTGGCAATTGTTCTTGGCTAGCAACAGGAAGAAAAGATTAACCAATTTATGATGATAATCAGTTTCATTACATGTTCGTTTAACCTCAGCATGCTTTCATTCATAGTTCAGATTCAAAGTAGATAATTGTTCTTAGTTTTAGTATAAAAATTTATAAAACAAACTATTAACTTTTTGGTTACGTTGTTGTCGGCATATTTAGAAGTAAAATATAGTATACTTGAGCAAATTGTAACTAATACAAGTCTCTGTGGGATCGATATTTGGCTTACTAAAGCCACTTACTACTTGTTCGACCATGTGCACTTGCGTGTCGGTTATATAACCCAAAACCACCCGAACAAGTTTTTGGCGCCGTTGCCGGGGACTTGGCAATTGGTGAATTTGTTTTAAGTGTTAATTTACTGTATTTTTATTTTCTTAGTGTTGACAACTTGGTCTTAGCCTGTATTTTGCAGACTTAATTGCTGTGAACACTGGCAAGAGACAAAGAGCTGGTGGAATCTTATTTAGAGCTTGAAAGAATATTTCACAATAAGAGAAGAGAAGCTCTACAAAGAAAGCTGCAGTTGCTCAGACAGACGATCATGGAGCAACAACAGAATCCACCGGTAGTAAGGGCAGTGTTAGTGCCCGAAGAAGCAGCAGCACGGCCGGTTCACGAGGCGGCAATCCCACATGCCAATAATGTTACATCAAGTATCCGGAAACCAGAGCCTGGAGGGAGATTTGAACTTAAACAAAATATGGTGCAGTTGTTGCACACAAGCGGGCAATTTACTGGTCTCCCTCATGAAGATCCACAACAGCATCTCCAAAACTTTTTGGAGATAAGTGACACTTACATACCCGCTGGAGTGTCACCAGACTATGTCCGGCTTACATTATTTTCATTCTCATTACTAGGAGAAGCCAAGAGGTGGTTGAAAGTTGAGCCACCGAATTCTATTTCTACGTGGGATGATCTTGCACGGAAGTTCTTGATAAGGTTTTTTCCCTCTGGTAAAACAGCAAGACTTAGAAGTCAGATTCTAAGTTTCAAACAGAGAGAGGGAGAAAATTTATATCAAGCCTGGGAGAGATTTAAATCCATGTTGCGGGACTGTCCTCATCATCATCAGTCCAATGATGTGTTGGTGCACACATTTATTGAGGGTTTGGAACCCCACACCAAAATATTTCTAGATTCAGAAGCTGGAGGGCAAGCATTGGAAAAGACTTATGAGGAGTTGTATACCTTGTTGAACCGGATTTCGCAGGGCAATCCAGAAGGGAATGTTGATTCATCAAGAGGTGGGACAAGAAAAGCAGCAGGAGTGCTTGAAGTGGATGGGTTTACAGCTATCGCTGCATAGATAGCTGCATTGCAAAATCAATTGAACAATCACTTCAACAACATGACTTTGAACCAGCCTCAAGCCCCAGTTAATGCAGTCCAGCAATTGTGGTGTGAAGTGTATGGAAGCAGTGAGCACTCAGCTGAGTGTTGTGGAGCCAATCCTGACTCGGTAAACTTTATGGGTAATGCACAAAGAAATCACCAGCAGTATGGTAGTAGCTACAATTCAAATTGGAGGAATCATCCTAATTTCTCATGGGGTAGCAACAACCATCAAGGCCAAAGTTCGGGTCAGGGTGTGCAAAGGAATCAAGGAGGGCAACAGAACTACCAAGCTCAATTCAGAAACAACAATGCACCTCCTCCACCACCATCACCCAGCATTGAGGAGATGTTCAAGACCATGATAGCTAACCAAGCTCAATTGCAGGCTGACTATGTGAAATTGGCAGCCGAAGTGAAAAACAATAGTTAGCTACCAAGGCACTTGAGTATCAATTTGGGCAATTTGCTAGTGCCCAAAATACAAGGCCTAGAGGAGGACTGCCGAGCGACACGGATCCCAATCCCAAGCAGGTAAATGCAGTGACCACAAGGAGTGGTTTGCAGCTGAAAGAGGTGGAACCAGAAAGACCACCTCAACATTCGGGAGCAGCAGAAGTCGAGAGGGAGCAAAGTTCTGAAAGGGGGAAAACCAAAGAAGCTGAATCAGAAAGACCTCCACCCCTGTTCCCTCAACGACTCAAGAAACACAAGGAGAAGGCGTGTTTCAAGAAATTCATGGAGGTGCTTAAACAGGTACATGTTAATTTACCTCTTGTTGATGTCTTGCAGGGAGTGCCTAAATATGCCAAGTACATAAAGGACATCATGGCCAACAAAAGTCGGTTGACTGAGTATGCTACGGTGGCTCTAACGGAGGAGTGCACTTCCCGGATTCAAAACAGACTGCCCACAAAGCTAAAAGACCCTGGGAGTTTTACTATCCAGCTTACTAATGGGCAGAGCATCCGAGCTCGTGGATTGTGTGACTTGGGAGCGAGCATAAATCTAATGCCGTCTTCGGTATTCACAAAGTTGGGTCTAGGTGTAAAACCACCGAAAAGGTGTAAGCACTATTAGGGGAAGGACGGTGCTCGAGAGAAATCGTCCATCACCCTAGCGGACAATTGAGCTTAAATGACATCGAGCCGCGACGGTAAACCAGGCGCTGCACGGGAGGCAACCCGTGAGAAAAAAAAAATCTTTCTTTTATTTTGTAAAGTGTAAATAGATCTTTCATTTTTTTCTTTTTCTTGATTCACTACAAAATTTTTTGTTTTAGTTATTGTTTTTATTTTTAGTTAGGTGAACCTTATAATTCTAACCAATTTTGTATAGTGAGATGATTTTCAGGTCAAACGGAGGAAAATGTGCACGGAATCGAGAAGGAAAAGTCGAGGTATGAAAAATTAATAAAAAGTGGAAAACAGTGAGCTGGGGCGATAGCTCCGTGTCACGGAGGAGGACCTCCGCGTTATCCTCCGTGACACGTTGAGGTATAACCCGGAAATTTTAAAATTTCCAGAATAGCCCCGCGATGGCTCCGTGTCACGGAGGCAGTGCACCGCGATGCACTCCGTGACACGTTGTCGTGTATATCGCGACGGGTCACACCGGGTCGTCGGGTGACCCGCGCGATTTTCTTCCTTTTTAACCCTAAAACCCTCCCTATTTCCCTCATTTTCTACTCCCTCCGCGACCTAACCCCCCAAAAAACCATCCCCCATCAACGTGCCACGGAGTAAGGCAACAAATTCACCGAGTTTTCTTCGATTCTTCAACTTCAAGGTATGTTTTCCGATTCCCTCTCAAATTCTTGTCGATTTTCTTCGATTTTTAGCATGGGAGGTGAGCTAAATCGCCCTATGTAGTAATTAAGCATGAATTCGAGTTATTTGTTGATTTATAAATGTTCGGAATGTCGTTATGATTATTTGAACTTGTCGATTGCATAAAATATTCGAATTTGATTGATAAAATCAATTCTAGGGCTAGTTGTTGAATTTGAAGTTGGAAATGTATTGAAATCGTGAATTCTATGTCAGGTTGTACGTGTTGAATGAGATGAGTCGATGTACAAATTGTTTGGATGTTAATAGACGACGGATTCTCGGGTTTGGGGGAAATGTTGAAATTTGTTAGAAATTGGTTGGTTGGATAGGTTCATGTATATAAGTTTTTGTTGTTATTTTTGTTTCTTTGTTTTTCTTGGCTAAGTGCGATGGTTAAAATGCTAGAAATGGTAGTGATTGTGATTAGTTGTACGAAGTCTGAGTAGTATGCAGAAGTTATACCGTCGAATTTTCTTTCGAACGCACTAAGCATGATTGTATAGTTGGTTGTTTTGTGTAAATAAAGATATTCTTGTCGTATTATTGTAACCGTAGCTAAGGACTAAGTGTGGGGTAACTTAGCGTAACCCAACCTTAGCCGAAGTTAATATCCGTGAGCTTAACATTGATCTTGTTTACTTGGGTTGATAGGTGAAATGGCAAGCCGGCAAGATAAAGGAAAAGGCGCGTCAACTTCAGGCGCCGGAAGGAAATGGATCAGACTGGGCACAGCAGTCCTAGCTGCACCAGCAGTTCCACGCGGCCAACGCCGCCAGTATGGAACGAGATGGGTGACCGATGAGGGGAAAAAGTGGTACGCGAAGCATAAGGAAAATAAATATTTCCCCGAGGAGCACATAGCACGGGAACCATTGGCACAGGAGTTCCCCAGAATGGTTCACCGGATCGAGGCAGCTGGACTCAAGTTCATTTTTGAGGAGCCCAAAGAATGCAATCTGCACTTGGTTCGGGAGTTCTATGCCAATTGGAACCCGACGATCAGGAGTCACACCATCAAGATCAGAGGGCAAATAGTCACGCTGGAGCCCCAGCACTTTAATGCCATCATAGGAGCTCGGGACACAGACGCTCACGTTCTCCGACAGCTGAACATTACCCCACCGTATGCGGACATCAGACGCACACTGTGTGGGACCCGATCAACAGCTAGATGGAGCAGACACAAAGAGAGGGGCTACCATCAGACTCTGCCCTATTCACAGATGAACAGGGAAGCCCGAATCTGGCTGAAGATAGTCTGCTCATGCCTCATCCCGGGGGTACATATGACTGATATAACCCGAGATCGTGTATGCCTGGTGTACGCCCTAATGAAAGGGCTGGAGATCAATGTCGGGGCAGTTATTATATCCGCCATGAAGAGAGCCCGGTTGCACCAGGGGCACAGGTATGGTTTTGGTGGACTACTGACCACCTTTCTCAGGGGCCTCGATGTTGAGGAGGAGGCCCTCGATTATATCCCGCAGTTGGAGCGGCGGGCCTTAGATGTCACCAAAACTAAGGCTCCCGACACCACCCACGGGCCAGTGCTTACACTTGGCGAGTGACACGCTCGTGATGACTAGTACATGGCACGGATGTATGGGATGCAGATGCTCCAACTGAGGATAGGTGGGAGACCAGCGACAGAGGAGGAGCTATGGTAGCTCGAGCTAGACTACCCTTTTGGCGAAAACGCCAGGGCTCTATGCCGAGTGGGGCCAGCATTTGTAGAGCCCACAGATGATGACGTCCCCATAGACGAGGAGATGCATCGGGAGGACTCTGATGATGACGACGGAGGCGACTCAGATATGGGAGATGAAGCAGCAGCACCCGACGAAGAAGTGGAATACTTCGACTGATCAGGGAGTTCCACCACCTGAATTTGTGCTATTTTGACTTTTTATGAACACTGGGGACAGTGTTCGGACTAAGTGTGGGGTGGGAGTAGTTAGGTGCTGGGCTGGGCTCTGTTTTGTTGTATGCTCTCTTCTGTTAGCATGTATGTTGTGTGTCCCTGTGTTTGTGAATTTTCAAGTTATTGTTCCGTATTTGTAAATATTTGTGATGAAATTGATGTGTGTTGCTGAATGGTTGCTAGCTGATTCTGATTCTGTACATATTTTTGTTATTTTGTTATCGAAATGATCGATTTTTTTAAAAAAAATTAAAATATTTTGTAAATAATTTTTCTATCGAAATGATCGATATTTTCGACATTTTTAATTTTGGGTTTCTCGGCGTTTATTTTTGGTTCTTTTACCGAGAATGGTCCCATTGAACCGACGTCTTAAGTAGTGACCATTCCCTATGATGGATGGATGACGACCGTCTTAAGGGAAATGTAGTCGTTAGGAGTAGATTTTTTTCAATTATTTTTCAGTTATTTCTTTGGTGGATTGCATCCCAGAACCTGTAGTTACTATATGGTTGCTTTAAATTTTGGTTGCGTGTTGTATATGATAATCAAAATGCAAAGGTGATTGGTATGAAAGCATGCAAAATTTATAAATATGTTGAGATACCTAGGCTGTAGAGTTTGATTCATTGTGATTAAGGCTTAATGTATGAATTCATGTAATTAGCTGATTGAAGAGTCTGTGAATACATCTTGAATCGAGCATGTGCATAAAGTGTGAAGTGAGGTGTTGACATTCCATGCTATTGTGAAGTGTCTAGAACTTGCCTGGTGTGTGTACAAAATGAAATGAAGGAGGTGTATTGTAGGAAAGGATGTAGGCATTTCTTTGTTTTAACCGAGAGTTTCTATTTTTTTCTTGTCATACCCCCCTTTTCTGTGATTGTATACCCTAGTCAGCCCGTTGAGCCTTTAGCCGATTGTTTTCTTTCTTTTGTCCAAAAAGTGTAAACCGAGCTTAGTTCCTTCTTTTCATTAGCCGTAAAGTCTATACAAAACTCTTAAGCGCTTAAGAAGAGAAAATCATTTTCCCAAAGTGTCAAAGAGTGAGAATGGTGAAAAGAAAAAGAAAAGCAGAGTGAGGGAAGAAAAGAAAAGGTTGAAGGTGCACTGGTTATAAATAAACGATAATGAAGGTGTATGAATAATCTTTGTTGTTGTGTCAAGTGTGCTTGATGAAATGGGCCATACTAAAGGAAATCATCAAGAATGGGATGATGAAAAAAAAAAGATAAACAATGTCCATGAGTTAATGGGATGTGTTGAAAAGGCGCTTAAGGATGCTAGTGGCTATTATTGGCTAATCCAATATTTACTAGTTCCATAACTTCCATTGCAACCCATTAAAGTCCTACGTGATCTTACATAGCACTTCTTTATATTAGTGGAGTAATACACTAAGGGCAAGCTTATGGGTCATGACATGATGCATGTGAATTCTTTTGGGAGAGAGAGTGAAATTGTGTGTACATGCCCCTGCTTGAATGTTTGTGAGTCATATGAGCAAAAAGGGGAAGATTCTCTTGAGTTGTGAGGGCACATGCTTGATGAAAGATTCATTTTCGTGTCGGATATCTTGATCAGCTGATTTGAATGAGTTTGCCGATATCGAGAGTCGATTCTTAAAGTCTAGGAGGTCTTAATGTATTGAAGGTCATTGCATTGATAAGACCATGCATGTTTTCTTGATGATTTGCTGTATTGAGTAATCGGTATGACCGTAGCTTAAATTGTCGTACCATAGTAGCGAGGTTGGGATGTAAATTGCATGAATTGTATGTTTGTTGTTCTAGGATGAACAAGGATTTAAGTGTGGGGTAAGTGATCTTGGGCAGATTTATATGCCCAAGTGATACTCAAAAGTATCATTTTCGCCTTGTTTATCTAGCAATGTGTATACATTTTCATGTAATTGGTAATAAAATGTGAATTTATACTAACCAACATGATTAGCATTGTTTTGCAGGTAAAATGTGATTTCGAGAAGCTAAAATGCATGTTGGATGATATCAGAGTTGGACTTGGATGTGAGCAAGGGAAAAGGCATTGGACAGCATGAATTAAAGGGGCTCCGCGATGGAGCCCTGTCACGCTGCCATCGCGGAGGCATTCTGCCTGGATGGGAAAATTCACCCAATTTCCAGTGGAGGTCCGCGTTTGCTCCGTGGCATGGAGCCAGTGCTCCGCGATGCACGTCGTGCCACGTTGAGCTTGAATTCACGGACCCCCAGTTCAAGTGAGGGTCCGCGTTCATGGCGTGTCACGGAGGCAGTGCTCCGCGATGCACTCCGTGACACGTTGCTCATTATTCCGGGAAAAATTCCCAGCAGTATAAATAGAACACTTAAGTTCATTTTTCAGAATTCAGACTTGGTGGAGCAAGGACGTGGGTTACAGGCAGTTGAGGGACGAAAAGTTCAGGGTTTTTTCTCTCTTTCTTTCTTCTTTAATTCAATTGCTTGTATGATTAACACTCGTTTTATGATGATTAATCCACAAATGAGTGGCTAATTCCTCTCCTTGCTGAGGTTATGAACAATTGTGATGAAATTTGATTATGGATTATCTGGTTTTTCATCTTTTCTTCCATGTTGTTCTATTAATTCTTGTTCTTACTGCATTGGTGTGTGGCCTACATTAATGTACATCTAAAAAGTCCGGTTTCACTCGAGAGAGTACGAAATTGGAAAGTTGTGAATTAATAGGATATGTTCTTTACTCGATTTGGGAAAATTGGGTCTTGATTTGCTTTCAGGATAGAAATATACCTGAAAGTCGTATTAGTCAATTTAGGAATCGGAATCGTATGGCTAGGACATGAATTGCATTTGATCATAGTAGACAGATGGTTCATGATTCTTAAGTGAGATTAAATACGAGAGTTTTAATCTCTTGGCAATTGTTCTTGGCTAGCAAGAGGAAGAAAAGATTAACCAATTTATGATGATAATCAGTTTCATTACATGTTCGTTTAACCTCAGCATGCTTTCATTCATAGTTCAGATTCAAAGTAGATAAATTTCTTAGTTTTAGTATAAAAATTTATAAAACAAACTATTAACTTTTTGGTTACGTTGTTGTCGGCATATTTAGAAGTAAAATATAGTATACTTGAGCAAATTGTAACTAATCCAAGTCTCTGTGGGATCGATACTTGGCTTACTAAAGCCACTTACTACTTGTTCGACCACGTGCACTTGCGTGTCAGTTTTATAACCCAAAACCGCCCGAACATCAAACTCAATACAGATGGGAGTGCCCATGGCAATCCGGGAAGGATTGGGGCAGGTGGTATTATCAGGGATTGCAATGGGGACCTCATTCACGCTTTTGCTTCTCCTATTAGGGAAGGAACAAATAATCAGGCAGAACTGGAAGCAGCATATATAGGTATCACTTGGTGTCTTCATAACAGTCACTCAGGCGTCATTCTTGAGGTTGATTCGGAACTTCTAGTTGGTTGGATTAGGGGGACTATGACCCCACCATGGCATCTCCACCACACCTTTCTCGACTACAGGACACTATCACACAGCTTCACACCTTCTCGTGCCGTCACATCTTCAGAGAGGGCAACACCATTGCTGATGCACTGTCTAAACATAGTCACACCACTACTATCGTAGTTCATTTCTCTAGTCTCCAGGAGCTACCGGTACACATCAGGGGTTACCTTACGACGGACAAAATAGGATTGCCTAGCTTCAGAAGGAAGAAGACTAGGAGGATCAAAGAACCACCGTGAGATGTTCTGAATTGCTTGGTGTGTATCCAAGCTTGGTATGGATGCCTCTATACCACCTTCTTATGGATGCCTCTATACCACCTTCTTGTCTGTTACCTCTTCCTTTTCAGATAGGCTATTTCTTTTTCTTGAATAGGTCTTCTTTGTAAAGGGAGAGTCTCCCTCATTTATTGCTTTTCTAGAGATTATGTATTGGAGAGGGGTCCTCTCCTGTAGGTGCATAGTTTTTAGGTTTTTCATTCTAGTATCGGGGATGGGTTGGCTAACCTTAGTAGGATGGCCGACCTATGAACCACCATAGGAACGGAGGTAAGGTTTATGTCCCCCTCCATGTACTTTTGTTTTTGCTGCTTTTATTTATTTATGTTAAGGTATGGGGGTGTTGCTCAGCCCTTTCCCACCACAAGGGCGTTTACCAAAAAAAAAATATATATATATATATATACCTTTCCAGGGTATAAAGGCATGAACTGGATGATCACAAATCTAGGGTCATAGGGCAATAAAATAACCTATAGTGACAACATAGTTCTAGGGAACTAGGTGCGCTGGAACCCCGGTACGCTTGATGCTAAGTCCTACTTTCACTAGATAGTCCTAATCTGACTACTAAGTTGATAGCTCGAAATTGGGGTCCAAGACTAAATCAGGGATACTTATCTGGAAGTCCCTAATAATCTTATCGGACCGGATTCTATAACTAGTGTTCTAAGACTCGCCAGAGCTGCTTATCTGGAAGCGTCATAGCCGTCTAAAGAACAAACTAAAACTGAAACTGGTGGTTCTAATACTGGTCAGAGATGCTTATCCGGAAGCGTCATAACCTTCGAAAGAACCAACTAATATCTGGGAGGCATTACTGACACCTAAAGAAAAGACTATAGTCAAACTGATCAGCTGACATTTCTGAAAATACTGAGTATGCTAATATTTTGACTAAAACTGGACTAGCATGCAACTTACTAAGATTTTCAACTGATATTAATAATATGCGAATCCCAACACTGATAGAATCAAGCAATATGAATAACTAATCAATTATGCAAGACTCTAGTTTACTGCATTCAAGAGCTAGGGCTAGACCCATCTTTACAAGAACAAGTATCAACATGATCATTAGGTAGTGGAAATATAGCAACAATTAACATGAACACTATTTCACATAATATAGACAGAATCTAGCTGAAAATTTATTTACGTTTGAAAACTCAGGACCTAGAACTAATAAGAAAAATTAGATGGATTTTGGGGGCACAAGAGAAGGAGAATTCCCTTGCTAAAATCTCACATACCTGGTGAAGAATTTCTAAGAAAATCCTAGAGAAATTTTGAGAAGAAGAAGTTTAACCCCTGCCCTGCTCTGTGCTTCCTGTCTGAGATTCTACGTTCTGACTTTTAAGGGAATGAGAGGAGTGAAGTATAAACGTCGATTACTCCTCTAAACCCCCTGAATATTACCCAAAATGACATAGTTTAGGGATTAAAAAGGTGGGAAGTTACAAAAATTCCCCTAAAAGAAAATCTGGAAAACATCCCTACAGGGACCAGCAGGTCACACAACGAGTCGTTGGTTAACACCACGATTAATTGGGACCAGTCGTCTGTCTTGGGCTTAAACCTAGGGCTTACTATAACTAGCAATGGGTGGGTACCACGACTTGTTGGAAGAACCAACGGGTCGTTGGTACCTCCCGTGGCCACTGGCAAGGATTCAAGTAAAAACACTGGACTTCTCTCTAATGGGTGACACCATGACTCATTGGTTGAGACAACGAGTCATTATCACCTCTCGTCCTGGCTACTGGAAATCCTGAAGAAATTTTGGGGCTTGACACCACGGGTGGTCACAATGACTAGTTGTTTGGTACAATAGGCCGTTGTTTCCAGTCGTTGTCACTGAAGGAGTTGGTCAAAAAAATACCTGGGAGCCCCAACTAACGAGTCATACCATGAGTCATTATATCAAATGATGACTCATCGTTTGACTCGTGGGTTTCTATAAAGGGATCAACTGGGTTATGAGTTGGGAATGAAATGAGTGACACGATGACTCATTTCTCCTCACAACGGGTCATTCCATGTCCCATTGGTTCCTGAGGAACATCTGACAGAGCTGACCACGACCCAGATAACAGGTCGTTACTGCTGACAACAACTCGTTGTCTCGGTCATTCTGAGAAAATTTTTACTGGCTTTCCCAGTTTTTCATGCAAGGTCTGAGTTTGATCTAGGAATGTTTTGGGGTGTTACAATATCTCCCCCTTGGAATTATTCGTCCTTGAATGAAGGCTAAGAATGCTGGAAAACTGGGAAAAGAGCTGAAATTCCCAAACCGAGACTATGAATTGATTTATGTAGGAATGACTGACTCCAAACTGATTTAACCATACTAATAGGGTTGATGCAACTAACATGCATATTGAAAATCTGAATAGAGCTGATGAGTACAAAATTGAATAGGGTATTGAGGAGGAATTTAGTACCTGATGTTGGAACTGAACTGGAAGGAAATACATAAGGGTATTTGGCCATCATGTCCGCTTCTGCCTCCCATGTGGATCCCAACAATAGTTGGTTCCTCCACAAGACTTTCACTTAAGAGACTTCCTTGTTTCTCACCTTACGAACCTGACGGTCTAGGATTTGAACTGGGACCTCTTCGTAAGAGAGACTATCCTTCACTCCCACACTATATAGTGGCACAACTAAAGTTGGATCACCGATGCACTTCTTCAATACTGACACATGGAAGACTGGGTGCACAGATGCTAACTCTAGAGGTAATTCTAACTCATACGCCACAATACCAATTTGCCTCAGAATACTGTAAGGTCCTACATACCTCGGACTAAGTTTCCCTTTATTTCCAAACCTCATCACCCCCTTCATGGGTGAAATTTTCAAGTAAACCCAATCATCTTC
Organism: Datura wrightii; assembly: GCA_035772735.1. Taxonomy (NCBI): domain Eukaryota; kingdom Viridiplantae; phylum Streptophyta; class Magnoliopsida; order Solanales; family Solanaceae; genus Datura; species Datura wrightii. The sequence continues at coordinate 59,450,164 of JASDFA010000016.1, read as the reverse complement.
AGCAAATTCTAACTCTCTTCTCCTAACATCAGCATAGGATTTCTGTCAGCTTTGAGCTGTTTTCAACCTTTCCCTGATCAGTTGCACTTTCTGCATAGCTTCATGAACTGAGTCTGTCCCTATCAAGGAAGCTTCACCAACCTTAAACCAACCTATAGGATACCTACACCTCCTACCATATAATGCCTCAAACGGGGCCATCTGAATAATGAAGTGGTAGTTGTTGTTGTACGCAAACTTGATGAGAGGTAGGTGATCATCCTAACTGCCCTTGAAGTCAATCACACAAGCTCTCAGCATATCTTCTAAGGTCGAAATAGTCCACTCAGCTTGTCCGTCGGTCTGAGGGTGACAAGTTGTGTTGAGCTTGACCTGAGTACCGAGTCCTTTCTGAAATAACTTCCAGAACTGTGAGGGGAACTGGGTACCTCTATCTGAAATGATGGACAAGAGCACCCTATGCAGTCTGACTAGCTCCCAGATATATAGCCTATCATAGTCCTCAGTTGAGTTTGTAGTTTTAATTGGGAGGAAATGTGCTGACTTGATCATCCGACCTACTATCACCCAAATTGAGTCATGCTGCCGGCAAGTACGGGTAGATCTATAATAAAGTCCATATTCACTTCTTCCCACTTCCATGTGGGTATGATAATATCCTGAGTCATGCCCCTAGCTCTCTGATGTTCCACCTTGACCTGCTGGCAGTTTGGGCACTTAGCCACAAATTCTGCAACGTCTCTTTTCATGTCGTTCCACCAGTAGATATCCCATAGATCACGGTACATCTTAGTGGCACTTGGGTGGATAGAATATCTGGAGCTGTGTGTTTTTGCCAATATCTACTGTCGCAAGTCACCTATATCCAGTACACATAGTCTGCCCTGCTAACGAAGCACACCATCTTCCCCTTTGGAGAAAGCCTCCACTTCTTTTCTGAGAACTGCTTCTTTTAGCTTAATCAGAATGGGATCTTCATCCTACCTTGACTTAACTTAAACAAATAATGAGGAATTTGACCCACTCCGTTATATTACTTCGCCCTCAGCTGAATCAACCAACTGCACTCCCAACTGAGCTAACCTGTGAATATCTTTGGCCAGTTCTTTTCTGCCCTCTTCAACATGAGCAACGCTCCCCATGGACATTCTTCTTAGGGCATCATCCACCACATTGGCCTTGCTCTAGTGGTATAGCACACTCATGTCATAATCCTTCAATAGCTCCAGCCACCTTCTCTGACGAAGATTCAAGTCTTTCTAACTGAAGACATACTGAAGGCTCTTGGGGTCGGTGAAAACATCCATGTGAACCCCATAAAGATAATGCCTCCATATCTTCAAAGCAAACACCATTGCTGCCAATTCAAGTTCATGAGTCAGGTATTTCTTTTCATGAACCTTGAGCTATCTGGAGGCATAAGCTATTACCTTACCCCATTGCATCAGAACGCAACCGAGTCCGACTCTGGAAGCGTCGAAATATACCATGAACCCATATGTCCCTTCCGATAAGGTTAAAACTGTAGTGGTAGTGAGTTGACTAGTCAACTCCTGGAAACTCTTCTCATACGTATCTAACCACTGAAACTTCATATTTTTCTGAGTTAACTTCATTAGATGAGATGTGATAGAGGAAAATCAATCTACAAAATGTCTGTAATAATTGGCTAGACCCAAGAAACTTCTTATATCGATTAGGGAAGTAGGTCTTGGCTAGTCTTTCACCGCTTCTATCTTTTGAGGATCTACCTGAATGCCCTCACCCGAGACCACGTGACCAAAGGAAAGTCACGGACTTCAACCAAGAATTTATCGAACAACTGGCGGTCTCTGAGCATCTGTAGCACTACCCTCAGATGGTTAGCATGTTCCTCCTTATTTCTGGAATATACCAGAATGTCATCAATGAATAAAATAACGAACATGTCTAGATAATGCTTGAAAACCCTGTTCATCAAGTCCATGAAACCTGCAGGGGCATTAGTTAGTCCAAAGGACATAACCACGAATTTGTAGTGACCATACCGAGTCCTGAATGTTGTTTTTGGTATGTCACATTCTCTGACTCTAAGCTGATGATACCCCGACCTGAGATCTACCTTGGAAAAACAACTAGCTCCTTGAAGTTGATCGAACAAGTCATCAATCCTGGGTAGGGGATACCTATTCTTAACTGTAACTTTGTTCAGTTGACAGTAATCGATACACTCTGAGAGAACCGTCTTTCTTTGGCACGAATAACACTAGAGTACCCCATGGAGAGATGCTGGGACTGATGAAAACCTTATCAAGAAGGTACTTTAGCTTCTCCTTCAACTCCTTAAGCTCAACTGGAGCCATTTTGTAAGGAGGAATGGAAATGGACTGAGTGTCTAGGAGAAGGTCTATGCCGAAGTCTATTTCCCGCTCGGAAGGGACTCCGGGAAGATCTTCGAGAAACACGTTAGGAAACTCGCTGACAACTGGAACTAACTGGATAGTTGGGGTCTCAGAGCTGGAATCTTTGACCCGAACTAGGTGATACATGCACCCTTTAGTAATCAGCTTCCTTGCCTTAAGGTAGAAATTAAACTGACCCTTAGGCACTAAACTACTGCCCATCCATTCTAAAACTGGCTCATTTGGAAACTGAAATATGACGATTCTAGTTCTACAGTCGACTGAGGCATAACTGTAGTGTAACCAATCCATGCCAAGAATGAGATCGAAATCGACCATGTATAACTCTACTAGATCAGACGGAATGACCTTATTTAATACTGAGACTGGGCAGTTTCTATACACCCCACTGGCTCTAACTGACTCACCAACTGGGGTAGAGATTGAGAATGGTTCCGAGAGGACTTTTGGACTGATTTCAAATTGGACAACTACATAGGGAGTCACAAATGATAGCGTAGCTCCTGGATCTAAAAGGGCATACACATCTAGATAGAAGAGACGTAACATACCTGTGACCATGTCAGGTGACCTCTCCTGATCCTAATAAGAGGACAAAGCATAAAATTGGTTTTGGCGCTAACTGCCATCCGTACCTGAAGTGTTGTCCTGCTGAACTGGTCGGCCTGCTGGAGCTGCTGAAGTGGTAGACTGTGATCTCCCCCGTCCTGCTGACTGACATTCCCTTAGCCGGTGACCTAGCTGTCCACACCCAAAGCAACCCTCCTTGCCTGGAGGCATTCACCTGGATGCTTCTTGCCACACTTAGGGCAAGTTGGGTAGTGGTTGCTAGCGCTGTGACTCTAGGATTGAGAGCCAGATGCTCCTCCTTTCCAATCCTTGCAGGACCAGAAAGTAGGGGCACTGGCTAAAGTGGGTGTTGGAGTCCTCTATTGCTACTATGCGTGGCTACTACCGCCAAACCTCTGGTGGCAATAATCTGATTGACCAGTTCTAGCCTGCTTGTTCTCCCACTCCATGTCTTTTAACTTTTCAGCCTCAATCTGCTGGGCATGAACGATGAGGCCGGAGAGGTCAATATCCTTTATGAGCATCACGGTTCTGCACTCCTTAAGTACTAGGTTTGATACTCCGATAACGAACTTAAGCATGCGAGCCCTTGGCTCGGCTACCATCTCTGGAGCATACCTTGATAACTACGTGAACTCCAATGCATATTCCTCCACAGTCCGGTTACCCTGCTTCAAGTTCATGAACTCTGCGACCTTAGCCTCCCTCAACTCCCGGGGGAAGAATCTATCTAAGAATACTGTAGTAAAATCTTCCCACTCTACCAGTTTTTCTCCTACTGGTCTCCCTTCCTTCCACTGATCATACCAAATCTGTGCCACCCCTTTTCAACTAGTAGGCAGCTAGATCGGTACCCTATGTGGAACTAACATCCATAATCTGGGTGATCTTCCACACCTCATCTACAAACTCCTGTGGGTCCTCTCCCACCTTGGATCCATGAAAGGATGGAGGGTCATTCGAGTGAAGTCCTGAACCATAGCAGCTGCTGCAGACCCATTTGTGTTTACTGAAACCACCTGCTGGTTCACTTGATTTGTCACTTTCTAAGCCAGAAGTTGGATTGTCGCTCGAAACTCTGTTGAGGACACTTGATCGTCCTGAAGGGCTACTGGAGCTGGTGGGGCAAGTCGATTAGCGTTGCCAGCCCTTCTTCCATTTCCTCATCTTGGATGCATAGTTTCACTGAAATGAAATAGAGCACGAGTTAGGAAAACATTTTTGGAATTGAACTTCAAATCACGATAAGGAGTATGAACAAAAGGGAGTTTTCCTACTAACGTCTCATAGCCTTCCCTTCATAAGTGTGGCGTGCTTCATACCTATGATAAGGACTCTACTTGATGCGGCTTTCAGAATTCCTAGGATATTCTAAACCTAGTTCTCTGATACCAAGTTTGTCACGATCCTAGTCTATACCCTGAACGAGACACGGTACTTGGAGTCACAAGTAACCCCAAGACAACCCATGGTCTATTATAACACTAGTAAACTGAGTAATCATAAGCGGAAGCTTTAAATAAATAAAATCATTTGAGAAAGCTAATTTGATGAAAGTCCATACATCTGAAAACAATATTGAATATCTGAATCTATGTCTGAAAGCCATCTATAAATGATGAGTTGCTGGGACAAGCCCCAGCTAACTCTAAAGTCTAACTGAAAGAAAATAACTAGAAAAATAAATATCGTCCTCGAAAGATGAGGACTCACCAAAAGCTGTTGCTGGCATCATCTGAGGAAAATCAACTAACGGTGTCGGGGTTGAGAACCTGCACCTTTATCATGATACGATACAGCATAGGAAGGTATGCATCAGTACTTGAAATGTATTGAGTAAGTGAGAGACTATATAAACATGAAAGAACAAGTAGCTGAACTGTAGTGACATATAATAAACAATTGAATTTCTGGAAACTGATACAACTGAAGTATAACTGATATGGTCAATAGTGACCCTGACTGATGGTCATAGACATGTACTGAATTTGAGATACTTATCTGAGCTAAACCAAACTGAACTGAACTGAGCTAAACTAAAACTGTACTGACTAGTGGGAGAGTCTATAACCGACATATAACCACATGAGCTAAATGTAGAGTTCAATGTATACACCCCATCAATAGGACCCAATATACTTTGTCAGGTTATAAAGGCATGAACTGGGTGATCACAAGTCTGGGTCCATAGGGCCAATAAAATAACCAACAGTAGTTTTGGGAACCTGGGTGCGCTAGAACCTGGCCGCTCGATGCTAAGTCCTACTCAACTAGATAATCCTAGTTTGACTACTAAGTTGATAGCTCAAAACTGGGGTCCAAGACTAAACCAGGGATACTTATCTAGAAGTCCCTCAGAATCTTATCGAACCGAATTCTGTAATTGGTGTCCTAAGACTGGCCAAAGATGCTTATCTGGAAGCATCTTCTTCGTCTAAAGAACAAACTAAAACTGAAACTAGTAGTTCTAATACTGGTCAAAGCTGCTTATCTAGAAGCATCATAACCGTCTAAACAACCAACTGATATCTGATAACTGATATCTAGGAGGCAATACTAACACCTCAAGAAAATACTATAGTCAAACTAATCAACTAACATTTTTGAAAATACTAAGTATGCTAATATTCTGATTGAAACTGGACTAGCATGCAACTGACTGAGATTCTCAACTAATATTAATAATATGGGAATTCCAACACTAATCGAGTCAAGCAACATGAATAACTAATCAATTATGCAAGACTTTAATTTACTGCATTCAACAGCTAGGGCTAGAACCATTTTTACAAGAACAAGTATCAACATGATCATTAGGCAGTGAAAATATAGAAACAATGAACATGAACAATATTTCACATAATATAGATGGAATCTGGCTAAAACTTTATTCACATTCAAAAACTCAAGGCCTAGAACTGATAAGAAAATTTAGATGGACTTTGGGGGCACAAGGGAAGGAAAAATTCCTTGCTAAGTTCTCACATACCTGGTGAAGGATTTCTGAGAAAATCTGAGAAGAAGAAGTCGAACTATTGCCTTGCTCTATGCTTCCTGTCTGAGATTCTATGTTTTGACTTCTGAGGGAATGAGAGGAAAGAATTATAAACGTCGATTACCCCTCTAAATCCCCTGAATATTATCCAAAATAATGTAGTTTAAGGATTAAAAAGGTGAAAAGTTACAAAAATTCCCCTGAAAGAAAATTTGAAAAACTGCCCGACAAGGACCAACAGGTCACGCAATGAGTCGTTGGTTGACACCACGATTCATTGGGACCAGTTGTCTATCCTGAACTTAAACCTAGGGCTTACTGGAACTGCCAACGGGTGGGTACCATGACTTATTGGAAGAACCAATAGGTCGTTGGTACCTCTCGTGGCCACTGGCAGGGCTTCGAGCAAAGACATTGGACCCCTCTCTAACGGGTGACACCATGACTCATTAGTTGAGACAACGACTCGTTGTCTCAGTCTTTCTGAGAAAAATTTTTCTTGTTTTCCTTGATTTTTCATGCAAGGTCTGAGTTTGGTATAGAAAAATTTTGGGGTGTTACACCTAATCGACTCTAGTCCTATAGAAGAACCCCATTTTATAAAAATGATTTAATAAGGTAACGTCTTCTTAAATAAAAGTTATCAATTTAAAATAACAATCGACTTACATTTAAAATCCCAAAATTTTATTTAAAAACTCCGAGCAACCTTTCCCAGGACCTAGTCTAGACATGTACAAAGAGCTCTAACTAGAATAAGGACAAATAAGGAAAAAGATATAGCTCCCCCTAGGGAAGGAATTGAAAAAGATGATGCTAAGTACTGCCACTTCAATCATGAGACTACAAAATTTGCAACATACTACACCCCATAAAAGGTGAAATAAGTGTAGTATCGGTGCACCATACATAGTGGTAAGCATTATCCGCCAACTAAGATTAGTTCATGCAACAAGTATAGAATCAACAACTGCAACAATTATTTCTAGACTATAACTTATGCTACTTATTCATATTCCATCATTTTACTTTAATGAGTTCATAATAAATCAACCACCCACTTAATATTTTTTTAATGAGTTTCTAGAAATCATCCATCTTCACTTCCATTAATTATACACGTTTCTTTATCAATTACTCAATAATTTATTATTAAGACCTATTGCATTCTTGCCACCTATCCTTTTCAGTTGACAGAGTCGCTACAGCAACCTGGACCGACCTAGAAACAAAAGGTATAACACATATAGGCACCAAATCTCAAGAATTCAAATAATCAATAACGAATAGGTAATTAAATCATATTCGGACATAATCATGTAAATCAGCACAGAGCATATATTTCTTTAATAAACATAAAAATCAATCGACATTCATTTATGATATGTCATCACAATATAATCATGAAACTATTTGTACTGAATCACAGTTGTATATCCTCTGTATCTCATTAGTCTCACTTTGTATCAACTCTAACCACATATCTGTCACTCATTTGTACATACATGCCAGAGGGTCTTATATTTGTCCATATAGACATAACTTGCAAGGGACTCTAGAAATTCATGTACTGTACCAGCATGATACCTACTCCTACTTATATGTTCGTCCGGATGCTTTCCTCAGACTCAAGCTACTCATATCATAACCGCTTATCTGAATGTTTACCTCGGACTCGAGCCACTCATTACATAACTACTCATCTAGATATTCACCATCGGACATGAGCCACTTGTTCGCGTGATTTGTGGGGTATAAAACGATACACAAGTGCACGTGGTCGAACAAGTAGTAAGTGGCTTTAGTAAGCCAAGTATCGATCCCACAGAGACTTAGATGAAGTGCAATTTTCTCAAGTGTACTATATTTTACTTCTAAAAATGTAGATAACAGTGTAACCAAAAGTTTGATAGTTTGTTTTATAATTTTTATAATAAAGCTAAAAATAATTATCTACTTTGAATCTGAACTATGAATGAGAGCATGCTGAGGTTAAACGAATATGTAATGAAATTAATTATCATCGTAATTTGGTTAATCTTTTCCTCCAGTTGCTAGCTAAGAACATTTGCCAAGAGATTAAAACTCTCGTATTTAACCTCACTTAAGAATCATGAACCATCCGTCTACATTTCTGTGATCAAATGCAATTCATGTTCTAGCCATACAATTCTGGTTCCTAAATTGACTAATACGACTTTCAGGTATATTTCTATCCTGAAAGCAAATCAAGACTCAATTTTCCCAAACCAAGTAAAGAACATATCCTATTAATTCACAACTTTCCAATTTCTTGCTCTCTCGAGTGAAATCGGACTTTTTAGATGTACATTAACGTAGGCCACACATTAATGCAGTAAGAACAAGAATTAATAGAACAACATGGAAGAAAAGATGAAAAACCAAAGAATCAATGATCAAATTTCATCACAATTGTTCATAACCTCAGCAAGGAGAGGAATTAGCCACTCATTTGTGGATTAAACATCTTAAAATGAGTGTTAATCATACAAGCAATTGAATTAAAGAAGAAAGAAAGAGAGAAAAAACCCTGATATTTTCGTCCCTCAACTGCCTGTAACCCACGTCCTTGCTCCACCAAGTCAGAATAATGAAAAATGAACCTAAGTGTTCTATTTATACTGCTGGAAATTTTTCCCAGAATAACGAGCAACGTGTCACGGAGTGCATCGCGGAGCACTGTCTCCGTGACACACTACGGACGCGGACCCTCACTGGAATTGGGGGTCCAGGAATTAAAGCTCAACGTGGCACGGCGTGCAATGCGGAGCCAAGCCACCGTGCCACAGAGCAAACGCGGACCTCCACTGGAATTTGGGCGAAATTTCCCTATCCAGGCAGAAGGCCTCCGCGATGGCAGCGTGACACGGCTCCATCGCGGAGCCCCTTTAATTCATGCTGTCCAATGCTTTATCCCTTGCTCGCATCCAAGTCCAACCCCGATAGCATCCAACATGCATTTTAGCTTTCCAAAATCACATTTTACCTTCAAAATAATGCTAATCATGTTGGTTAGTATAAATTCACATTTTATTACCAATTACATGAGAATGTATACACATTGGTAGATAAATAAGGTTAAAATGGTACTTTTGAGTATCACTTGGGCATATAACTTTGCCCAAGATCACTTACCCTACACTTAAATCCTTGTTCGTCCTCGAACAACAATCCTACACTTCATGCAATTTACATCCCAACCTCGCTACTTCGATTCGACAATTTAGGCTACGGTCATACCGATTATTCAATACAGCAAATCATCAAGAAAATATGCATGGTCTTATTAATGCAATGACCTTCAATACATTAAGACCTCCTAGACCAGCAAATTATCAAGAAAACATGCATGGTCTTATTAATGCAATGACCTTCAATACATTAAGACCTCCTAGACTTTAAGAATCAACTCTCGATATTGGCAAACTCATGCAAATTAGCTGATCAAGATATCCGACACAAAAATTAATCATTCATCAAGCATGTGCCCTCACAACACAAGAGAATCTTCCCCTTTTTGCTCATATGACTCACAAACATTCAAACAGGGGCATGTAAAAACAATTTCGCTCTCTCTCCCAAAAGAATTCACATGCATCATGTCATGACCCATAAGCTTGCCCTTAGTGTATTACTCCACTAATATAAAGAAGTGCGATGTAAGATCACGTAGGACTTGAACGGGTTGTAATGGAAGCTACGGAACTAGTAAATATTGGGTTAGCCAATAATAGCCACTAGCATCCTTAAGCGCCTTTTCAACACATCCCATCAACTCATGGACATTGTTTCTTCTTTTTTTCATCATCCCATTCTTGATGATTTTCTTTAGTATGTCCCATTGCATTAAGAACACTTGACACAAAAACAAAGATTATTCATGCACCTTCATTATCGTTTATTTATAGCAAGTACACCTTCAACCTTTTCTTTTCTTCTCTCACTCTGCTTTTCTTTTTCTTTCACCATTCTCACTCTTTGACACTTCGGGAAAATGATTTTCTTTTCTTAAGCGCATAAGAGTTTTGTATAGACTTTACGGCTAATGAAAAGAAGGAATTAAGCTCGGTTTACACTTTATGACAAAAAAAATAATCGGCTAAAGGCTCAACGGGCTGACTAGGGTATACAATCAAGGTGTGTACGACAAGGAAAAATAGAAACTCTCGGTTAAAACAAAGAAATGCCTACATCCTTTCCTACAATACACCTCCTTCATTTCATTTTGTACACACACCAGGCAAGTTTTAGACACTTCACAATAGCATGGAATATCAACACCTCACTTCACACTTTTTGCACATGCTCAATTCAAGATGTATTCACAGACTCTTCAATCAGCTAATTACAGGAATTCAAACATTAAGCCTCAATCACACTGAATCGAACTCTATGGCCTAGGTATCTCAACATATTTACAAATTGGCATGCTTTCATACGAATCACCTTTGCATTTTGAATATCATGTACAACACCCAACCAACATTTCGCAACCATAGAGTAACTACAGGTTTTGGGATGCAGTCCACCAAAGAAAAAAACTGAAAAATACTTGAAAAAAATCTACTCCTAACGACTACATTTCCCTTAAGACGGTCGTCATCCATCCATCATAGGAAACGGTCACTAACTATGACTTCGGTTCAATGGGACCATTCTCGATAAAACCAAAAACAAACACCGAGAAACCCAAGAAGTCAAAAAAATTTTGAAAATATCGATCATTTCGATAGAAAAAATATGTACAAAATATTTTAAAATTTTAAAAATATCGATCATTTCGATAACAAAAATATGTACAGAATCAGAATCAGCTAGCAACATTCAGCAACACACATCAATTCCCATAACCTTACAAACAGAACAACAAATTCACAACTCACAGAGACAAACAAATTTTCACATACACGACAACAGAAGAGAGCATACATACAAAACAGCCCAGCCCAGCACTTACTACTCCCACCCCACACTTAGTTCGAACACTGTCCCTAGTGTTCACATAAATTAAAATAGCACAAAATCGGGTGGTGGAACTCCCTGATCAGTCAAAGTATTCCACTTCTTCGTCGGGTGTTGCTGCTTCATCTCCCATGTCCGAGTCGCCTCCGTCGTCATCATCGGACTCCACATCAGAGTCCTCCCGACGTGTCTCCTTATCTGTGGGGACATCATCATCTGTGGGCTCTACAAATACTGGCCCCACTCGGCATAGAGCCCTGGCGTTTTCGCCGAAGGGGTAGTCTAGCTTGAGTTGCCATAGCTCCTCCTCTGTCGCCGGCCTCCCACCTATCCTCAACTGGAGCATTTGCATCCCATACATCCGAGCCATATATTGTTCATCACGAGCATGTCGCTCGCCAAGTGTAAGCACTGGCCCGTGGGTGGTGTCGAGAGCCTTAGTTTTAGTAACATCTAAGGCCCACCGCTCCATCTGCGGGATATAGTCCAGGGCCTCCTCCTCGACGTCTAGGCCCCTGAGGAAGGTGGTGAGTAGTCCACCAAAGCCATACCTGTGCCCTTGGTGCAACCAGGCTCTCTTCATGGCGGAGATAATTACCGCCCCCACGTTGATCTCCAGCCCTTTCATCAGGGCATACACCAGGCATACACGATCCCGGGTTACATCTGTCATATGTACCCCCAGGATTAGGCATGAGAAGACTATTTTCAGCCAGATTCGGGCTTCCCTGTTCATCTGTGAATATGGCAGAGTCTAGTTGTAGCCCCTCTCTTTGTGTCTGCTCTATCTAGCTGTCGATTGGGTCCCATGCAATGTGCGTCTGATGTCCGCATACGGTGGGGTAATGTTCAGCTGTCGGAGTATGTGGGCATCTGTGTCCCGCGCTCCTATGATGGCATTGAGGTGGTGGGGCTCCAGAGTGACTATTTGCCCTCTGATCTTGATGGTGTGACTTCTGATCGTCGGGTTCCAATTGGCATAGAACTCCTGAACTAGGTGAAAATTGCATTCCTTGGGCTCCTCAAATATGAAATTGAGCCCAGCTGCCTCGATCCGGTGGACCATTCTAGGGAACTCCTGTGCCAATGGTTCCCGTGCTATATTCTCCTCGAGGAAATATTTGTTTTCTTTGTGCTTTGCGTACCACTTTTTCCCCTCCTCAGTCACCCATCTCATTCCGTATTGGCGGCGTTGGCCGCGTGGAACTGCTGGTGCAGCTGGGACTGCTGTGCCCAGTCTGATTCGCTTCCTTCCGGCGCCCGAAGTTGATGCGCCTTTTCCTTTCTCTTGTCGGCTTGCCATTTTACCTGTCAACCCACGTAAACAAGATCAATGTTAAGCTAACGGATATTAACTTCGGCTAAGGTCGGGTTACGCTAGGTTACCCCACACTTAGTCCTTAGCTACAGTTACAACAATATGGCAAGATTATCTTTATTTACACCCAATAAACAACTATACAATCATGCTTAGTGCGTTCGAAAAATTCGACGGTATATCTTCTGCGTACTACTCAGACTTCGTACAGCTAATCACAATCACTACCATCGCTAACATTTTACCCATCACACTTAGCAAAGAAAACAAAGAAACAAAAACAACAACAAAAATTTATCTACATGAACCTATACAACTAACCAAATTCTTACAAATTTCAACATTCCCTTAACCCAAGAATCAGTCGTTCTATTAATCATCCTAACAATTTGTACATCGACTCATCTTATTCAACATTTATATCCTGGCATGAAATTCACAATTTCAATACATTTTCAACTTCAAATTCAACATACAAGCCCTAGAATTGATATTATCAATCAAATTCGATTAATTTATGCAATCGAAAAGTTCAAGCAATCATAACGACATTCCGAACACTCATCAATAACAATTAACTCGAATTCATGCTTAATTACTATGTAGGGCAATTTAGCTCACCTCCCATGCTCAATATCGAAGAAAATCGACAAGAATTTGAGAGGAAATCGGAAAACATACCTTGTCTTTGAAGAATCGAAGAAAAATCATTGAATTTCTTGCCTTACTCCGTGTCACGTTGATGGGGGATGGGTTTTGGGGGGTTTGGTCGTGGAGAGATTAAAAAATGAGGGAAAACGGAGGGTTTTCGGGGTTAAAAAGTAAGAAACTCGCGCGGGTCACCCGGCGACCCGGTGTGACCCATCGCGATATACAAGGCAACGTGTCATGGAGTGCATCGCAGTGCACTACCTCCGTGACACGGAGCCATCGCGAGACTATCCTGGAAATTTTTAAAATTTCCAAATTATACCTCAACGTGTCACGGAGGTAACGCGGAGGTCCACCTCCGTGACACGGAGCTGTCGCCTCAGCTCACTGTCTGCCACTTTTTATTAATTTTTCATACCTCGACTTTTCCTTCGCGATTCCGTGCTTATTTTTCTCCGTTTGACCTGAAATTCATCTCACTATACAAAGTTGGTTAGAATTATAGGTTTCACTCTAAATACAAATAAAACTAAAACTAAAACTAAAATTTTTTGTAGTAAATCAAAAAAAAGAAAAAGAAAAGAAAAATCTATTTACACTTTACAAAATGAAAGAAAAAAATTTTTCACGGGTTGCCTCCCGTGCAGTGCCTGGTTTACCGTCGCGGCTCGACGTCGTTAAGCTCAATTGTCCTCTAGGGTGATAGATGATTTCTCTCGATCACCGTCCTCCCCCCAGTAGTGCTTACACCTTTCCGGTGGTTTTCCCATTAACTCCCGTGAATCCTTCCTCTGCTCATCATCGCCTTGATCAATCACATTGATCACCGAGAGTTCTTCATGCACCATCGGGAGCTTGGGTGCCTTGTACACCTCGAACACCTCCACCTTGTCATGTGCTCGCATTGTTAGCTACCCCGCAGCTACGTCAATTAGTGCTTTCCCGGTTGCCAAGAAAGGACGCCCCAAAATAAATGGGACTTCCGCGTCTGGTTCAAAGTCCAGCACGACAAAATCTACCGGAAAAATTAGGGAGCCAACTTGCACCAGAACGTCCTCAACAATGCCATCCGGTCTGGCTAAGGATCGATCCGCCAACTGCAAGATTACCGTTGTGGGTCTAGGACTCCCTAGGCCCAACTTTCTGAATACCGACGACGGCATCAAATTTATGCTCGCTCCCAAATCACACAATCCACGAGCTCGGATGCTCTTCCCAATAGTAATCTGGATAGTAAAACTCCCAGGGCCTTTTAGCTTTGTAGGCAGTCTATTTTGGATCTGGGAAGTGCACTCCTCCGTTAGATCCACCGTAGCATACTCAGTCAACGGACTTTTGTTTGCCACGATGTCCTTTATATACTTAGCATATTTCGGCACTCCCTGCAAGACATCAACAAGAGGTAAGTTAATATGTACCTGTTTCAGCACCTCCATGAATTTCTTGAAACACGCCTCCTCCTTGTGTTTCTTTAGTCGTTGAGGGAACGGGGGTGGAGGTCTTTCTGATTCAGCTTCCTAAGTCTTCCCCCTTTCGGTACTTTGCTCCCTCTCAACTTATGCTGCTCCCGACTGTTGAGGTGGTCTTTCTGGTTCCACCTCTTTCAGCTGCAAACCACTCCTTGTGGTCACTGCATTTACCTGCTTGGGATTGGGATCCGTGTCGCTGGGCAGTCCTCCTCTAGGCCTTGTGTTTTGGGCACTAGCAAATTGCCCAAATTGATATTCAAGTGCCTTGGTAGCTAACTGGTTGTTTTTCACTTCGGCTGCCAATTTCACATAGTCAGCCTGCAATTGAGCTTGGTTAGCTATCATGGTCTTGAACATCTCCTCAATGCTGGGTGATGGTGGTGGGGGAGGTGCATTGTTGTTTCTGAATTGTGCTTGATAATTCTGCTGCCCTCCTTGGTTCCTTTGCACACCCTGACCCGAACTTTGGCCCTTATGGTTGTTGCTACCCCATGAGAAATTAGGGTGATTCCTCCAATTGGAGTTGTAGATACTACCATACTGCTGGTGGTTCCTTTGTGCATTACCCACAAAGTTTACCGAGTCAGGATTGGCTCGACAACACTCAGCTGAGTGCTCACTGCTTCCACACACTTCGCACCACATCTGTTGTACTGTATTAACTGGGGCTTGAGGCTGGTTCAATGTCATGTTGCTGAAGTGGGTGTTAAGTTGATTTTGCAATGCAGCTATCTATGCAGCGATAGCTGTAAACCCATCCACTTCAAGCACTCCTGCTGCTTTCCTTGTCCCACATTTTGATGAATCAGCATTCCATTCTGGATTGCCCTGTGAAATACGGTTCAACAAGGTATATAGCTCCTCATAAGTTTTCTCCAGCGCTTGCCCTCCAGCTGTTGAGTCTAGCAATATTTTGGTGTGGGGTTCCAAACCCTCTATAAATGTGTGCACCAGCACATCATTGGACTGATGATGATGAGGACAATCCCGCAACATGGATTTAAATCTCTCCCAGGCCTGATATAAATTTTCTCCCTCTCTCTGTTTGAAACTTAGAATCTGACTTCTAAGTCTTGCTGTTTTAACGGAGGGAAAAAACCGTATCAAAAACTTCCGTGCAAGATCATCCCACGTAGAAATAGAATTCGGTGGCTCAACTTTCAACCACCTCTTGGCTTCTCCAAATAATGAGAATGGGAACAATGTAAGCCGGACATAGTCTGATGACACTCTAGCAGGGATGTAAGTGTCACTTATCTCCAAAAAATTTTGGAGGTGCTGCTGTGGATCTTTATGAGGTAGACCGGTAAACTGCCCGCTAGTGTGCAGCAACTGCACCATATTCTGTTTAAGTTCAAATCTCCCTCCTAGCTCAGGTTTGCGGATACTAGATGTAACATTATTGGCATGTGGGATTGCCACCTCGCGAACCGGCCGAGCTGCTGCTTCTTCGGGCACTAACACTGCCCGTACTACCGGTGGATTCTGTTGTTGCTCCATGATCGTCTGTCTGAGCAACTGCAGCTTTCTTTGTAGAGCTTCTCTTCGTTTACTATGAAATATCCTTTCTGGCTCTATATACTATTCCACCAGCTCCTTGTCCCTTGCCAGTGTTCAACAGCAATTAAGTCTGCAAAATACAGGCTAAGACCAAGTTGTCAACACTAAGAAAATAAAAATACAGTAAATTAACACTTAAAACAAATTCACCAATTGCCAAGTCCCCGGCAACGGCGCCAAAAACTTGTTCGCGTGATTTGTGGGGTATAAAACGATACGCAAGTGCACGTGGTCGAACAAGTAGTAAGTGGCTTTAGTAAGGCAAGTATCGATCCCACAGAGACTTGGATGAAGTGCAATTTGCTCAAGTGTACTATATTTTACTTCTAAAAATGCAGACAACAGTGTAACCAAAAGTTTGATAGTTTGTTTTATAATTTTTATACTAAAGCTAAAAATAATTATCTACTTTGAATTTGAACTATGAATGAGAGCATGCTGAGGTTAAACGAACATGTAATGAAATTAATTATCATCGTAATTTGGTTAATCTTTTCCTCCAGTTGCTAGCCAAGAACATTTGCCAAGAGATTAAAACTCTCGTATTTAACCTCACTTAAGTATCATGAACCATCCGTCTACATTTCTGTGATCAAATGCAATTTATGTTCTAGCCATACAATTCCGGTTCCTAAATTGACTAATACGACTTTTAGGTATATTTCTATCTTGAAAGCAAATCACGACTCAATTTGCCCAAATCAAGTAAAGAACATATCCTATTAATTCACAACTTTCCAATTTCTTGCTCTCTCGAGTGAAACCGGACTTTTTAGATGTACATTAATGTAGGCCACACATTAATGCAGTAAGAACAAGAATTAATAGAACAACATGGAAGAAAAGATGAAGAACCAAAGAATCTGTTATACCCCGTAGAATTCCCGGCACCTAGGTGACCTATTCGCACGTTGGTTAAGCATATTTGAAGGCCATACGTGCTGGAGAAAGGCCCGAGAAAAGATCGGACGAGAAGCCCGTCGAACCATCGCGGAAGGAGCCGAGGCAGAGCCCCTCCGCGATGGCAGTGTGTCATGGAGGAGAGGCCTCCGCGATGGCTCCGTGACACGTTGGCCTTGTCCAGGCCCAAGTATATAAAGCCCCACTTCGGTTTTAAATGATAAAATCCTTAAAAATTTCCAGAGAAACAGAGGCAAACGCAGGGAGAAAAGAAAGGAACGAAGGAAATTATATATTTTCGTCCGATTACGCTGTCAAACGCTGCCCAAACTCAAATTAATCCTAGATACCAAAGTATTTAGCAGCAGAGAGCATTTCTACGGATTTAGTTTCGTGAAATACGGCCGACGAGTCGGCGAGCCACCGAACTAAGGTAAGTGGAATTGCTCTAAATTAGAGTCTATGTGTTCCTAGCTGAGAAGTAAATATTTCTCCCTTCTGGGTCGCTGAAAAATAGCGAGTTTTCGATCGTCTTTCGATAAGCCTAAGTTTAGGCTATAAACTATATCGAAAGTAACGTTGCTCTTTACAATAAAGCTGTATTTAGTATTAATTGACGCATTTATAAATGCAGTTGGGAGAAAATAGTTGAAGCACCGGCCGAGCCTCGTCCGACGGACGAATAGTTGAAGATAAGGTATGTAAAGTTAGTTTCCTCGGCAAGTTGAGTAACATTGAGACAGTATAGTAATTTACAGACCAGTAGAATGTTTAGAAGTCGAGTATTGTGTTATTATGAATATTGGTACAAAATGAGAAGCATTGGGTTGTAACGTGTACGAGACCTATCAGTATGATATAGATTTTAACGCAAGTGTTAGAGATTTCCCACTATAGACTAAAATGAAGATTAGAAAGCATGTTAGAAACAGGAAATCATGTTAATACAGAAACTCAGTAAACAGCATAGTTTTCAGCAGAAACACTATCTTGTATAGCATTTGCCCCAGTACAGTCTGGCAGGGGATTATGTTCATATTTATATGTATTTACCTACCTCAGCACATAACAGATACGTACAGATTACTATCAGTAGCACAGTATGTAATATATACGGTACTTTACCCTTATTAGCCTCAGCATGTGAGATACACGGACAATATTACCAGTTGAGACCATTGTATTGTTTGGGGTTGGATTACCTAGCATCCATGACCACCCAGGGTTAATAGCTGTATCGACTCATCCACCAGAGGACGAGGATACGTCACTCCACGGAGTGGCATGCCGTCCCACAGGGGACGAAGATGGGATGCCAGTTTTCCCCATATTTGTGCCTTGATCGGCCCTTACACACCCCAGTCGAGCGGATACGCCCGGGTGCAGATTCAGGAGTCCTCCGGACTCAGATGCAGTTATAGTCAGGGGCTCAGCGAGCCCAAGTGCATACCCAGGGGACCGGCGGGATGCTTACAGCCAGTATAGGAGATGGGATGACCGGGGTAGGGGTATAGATTCTGTGTTGATTGTACCTCCCGGCTTATGGGGGCCGGGTAAGGTTGTGTATGCCATGTTATGTTATGTATGTTATGCTATATTACATTAGATACGAGCAGATTAGTAGTAGAATGATACGTCTCCAGGTATGATTCCTACTCCCTTCGGTATGATTAAGAACAGGTACGATCTACACCGTCAGATAGTTAATCTAGTTCTTCTTATTTCAGTTTCGTCAGTCATGTTATTGATTTCAGATATCTCTTTCAGTTATTGCTTTACATACTCAGTACCAGCGGTACTGACGCCCAGTGGGGCGCTGCATTACTTGCCTACGGGTACCCATAGACGAGCAGGCGATACTACGTGATCCCCATCAGCGGTCGAGTATTCAGCTCCTGTCATCCGGAGACTGAAATTCTAGAGGTGTAGTTCAGTTCCTTTTGCTGTACAGTACGGGTAGGTCGGGGCCCTGTCCCGATCATTTCTATTATTCTTCCTAGAGGCTTGCAGTCTGTATATATTCCCTGTGGTTAGATGAGCCGGTCGTGAGGGGCCGTGCAGTTGTATAGTTGTTAGCATTCCTCCTTTCTATTGTGATGGTCGTGTGGGGCCATAGTTGTCAGTAGTGGTGACCTTGCCGGTCACGTAGCTTTTTAATACTTTATGATTGAGTTGCAGATAACTAGACAGCATGGTGGCCTTATCGGCCCGCATAGGTTCCAGAGAAACAGAGGCAAACGCAGGGGGAAAAGAAAGGAACGAAGGAAATTATATATTTTCGTCCGATTACGCTGCCAAACGCTGCCCAAACTCAAATTAATCCTAGATACCAAAGTATTTAGCAGCAGAGAGCATTTCTACGGATTTAGTTTCGTGAAATACGGCCGACGAGTCGGCGAGCCACCGAACTAAGGTAAGTGGAATTGCTCTAAATTAGAATCTATGTGTTCCTAGCTGAGAAGTAAATATTTCTCCCTTCTGGGTCGCTGAAAAATAGCGAGTTTTCGATCGTCTTTCGATAAGCCTAAGTTTAGGCTATAAACTATATCGAAAGTAACGTTGCTCTTTACAATAAAGCTGTATTTAGTATTAATTGACGCATTTATAAATGCAGTTGGGAGAAAATAGTTGAAGCACCGGCCGAGCCTCGTCCGACGGACGAATAGTTGAAGATAAGGTATGTAAAGTTAGTTTCCTCGGCAAGTTGAGTAACATTGAGACAGTATAGTAATTTACAGACCAGTAGAATGTTCAGAAGTCGAGTATTGTGTTATTATGAATATTGGTACAAAATGAGAAGCATTGGGTTGTAACGTGTACGAGACCTATCAGTATGATATAGATTTTAACGCAAGTGTTAGAGATTACCCACTATGGTCGTGTGGGGCCATAGTTGTCAGTAGTGGTGACCTTGCCGGTCACGTAGCTTTTTAATACTTTATGATTGAGTTGCAGATAACTAGACAGCATGGTGGCCTTGTCGGCCCGCATAGGTTCCCCTGAATTGAGATA
The DNA here is from genome assembly GCA_035772735.1 of Datura wrightii. Classification (NCBI taxonomy): domain Eukaryota; kingdom Viridiplantae; phylum Streptophyta; class Magnoliopsida; order Solanales; family Solanaceae; genus Datura; species Datura wrightii. Next base: position 59,430,304 of record JASDFA010000016.1, on the reverse strand, counting down.
TTTCTGGTCAGCTGTTAGTACAGGAACAGAAGGCTATAGGCCAATGGGCCGGGGGCTGTGGTTACAGCCGTTATATAGCCCTTTGTTTTCCAGAAATGTGAGTCAGAGCCAGCCAGGCACCAGATGTGCCCTGGCTTAACAGTCCAGCAGGTCAGGTCCTAGTAGGGCACCAGGTGCCAGTCATACCCCCCAAGGTGGGGTGTCACAAACTTGGTATCAGAGCAGGTCGTATCCCAGGGAGTCTGCAAGCCGTGCTAAGCAGAGTCTTGTCCATGGATATGTTTTGCACCACATACTATGGGTAGGAGGCTGCAAGGCATGATAGGATGGTTGTCTTTTATTCTTATTCAGTCGTGTTGTAGAGCGGTACAGTATAGGGTTGAGTCCCTAAAATCTTACCATATTCTTTGGTTACAGATAATGTCAGACCAGCGCCATCCTATCACAGGTCGGAACTTAGACATTGCAGCAGGAGAAGGCACCAGCAGGATGCCTCGCCCTCATTTGGAGACAGGCCGACCAGAGGGCACTACAGAGGCATCATCCCAGCCTCCTCAGCAGTCTCCACCACGTCGGGAGCCACTTGGGGCGATACTACCTTCAGCAGCCCCTATATTGACTCCTTCTGACCAGGAGGTTAGGAGTGCTGTAGTTATGTTAGCACAGATGATGGCTTCTCAGCGTCAGCCAATGCCATCCACAGTTGCAGAATCATCAGGAGGGCCCGGTAGTTCGAGGGTCCGAGAGTTCTTAGCTTTGAATCCTCCAGAATTTACAGGTACGGATCGGACAGAGGACCCTCAGGATTTTCTGGACCAAATGCAGAGGATCTTCAGGGTTATGCATGCCACGTCTACCGAGTCAGTTGAGTTGGCAGCATTCCGGTTATGGGATATTGCGGTGTTATGGTATGAAAGCTGGGAGAGGTCCCGAGGGAGAGATGTTTCCCCTCCCACCTGGTCCAGCTTTTCAGGAGCCTTTCTGGATCATTATTTGCCGCGGGAGATTCGACTGGCCCGGGTAGACCAGTTCCTACATCTAGAACAGGGGGCCATGAGTGTTCGGGAATATTCCTTGCAGTTTGATTCCTTATCCCGATATGCACCGGCCTTCGTTGATACCATGGCATCCAGAGTGCATCGCTTTATTACGGGGTTGAATCCAGAATATGTTGAGATTTGCACTACAGCCACACTGCGAGAGGACATGGACATTGCTCGAATTCAGGCATTTGCCCAGAATATTGAGGGCATCAGACAGCGACACGAGAGGTCAGAAGGGTTAATCAGGAACAGCGTCGCCGGGACAGGCCAGTTGAGTTACAGAGAGAGGCCCGGGGAGGACCCAGGCCCCGATTGTCAGACAGGCCGCCCAGGCCCCCGCCTCCGCCACAGTCACAGGGGGTAGATTCAGCCGCAGGGGGCAGTCAGAGACTGGTAGAGGCTCGCAGATGACAGATTCACCATCACAGAGGAGGGCGGAGCAGAGTAGGTATACCCTACCACTTTGCCCTACATGCAATCGACGCCATCCTGGAGCATACAGATATGGCTCCACCGCATGTTATATTTGTGGCCAAGAAGGCCATTTGATAAAAGATTGCCCAGCCAGAGGTCGAGAGGACCGCGATAGACAGGATAGGATATCAGCAGGGTCACGAGCCACAGCATCCTCGATTGGGCGCAGGCCCTCAGTTTCAGCAGGCAGGGGTCGGGGCAGATCAGGGGCCTCTAGTACAGGTGCAGGCCCAAGCCGCACATATGCCTTACCAGGGAGGCAAGATTCAGAAGCGTCGCCTGATGTTGTGACAGGTATGCTAACTATCTGCTCACACCCTGCTTATGTGTTAATTGATCCAGGGTCTACTTTGTCCTATATTACTCCATTTGTGGCACGGAAGTTTAGTATTATACCAGAATCATTACAGCAACCCTTATTAGTATCTACGCCCGTCGGTGACTCTATCACAGCTAGCCGAATCTACCGCGGGTGTACAGTAGAGATTGCTGACCGTCAGACCATAGTAGATCTGGTCGAGTTAGAAATGATAGACTTCGATGCCATAATGGGTATGGACTGGTTAGTACCATGCTTTGCCAATGTTGAATGTTGGACCAAAACGGTCCGATTCCACTTCCCAGGAGAAGCAGTACGGGAGTGGAAGGGCAGCACCGCTACGCCAAAAGGTAGGTTTATTTCCTACCTTCAGGCGAGGAAGTTGATATCCAAGGGATGCATTTATCATCTGGTCAGAGTTCAGGATATCCAAGCAGAATCTCCGACACTCCAGTCTGTCCCAGTGGTGAATGAATTCCCAGATGTATTTCCTGATGAGTTACCGGGTATTCCCCCAGAAAGGGAAATAGACTTTGTTATCGACTTGTTACCAGGCACGCAGCCAATATCAATACCTCCTTATCGTATGGCTCCTGCAGAACTCAGAGAATTAAAGGAGCAGTTGAAAGATTTCTTAAATAAAGGTTTTATCAGGCCGAGTACTTCACCATGGGGTGCGCCAGTTTTATTCGTAAGGAAGAAAGATGGCTCGCTCCGAATGTGCATAGATTATCGGCAGCTAAATAAAGTTACAGTAAAGAACAAGTATTCGCTCCCCAGAATTGATGACTTATTCGATCAGTTGCAGGGAGTCAAATACTTTTCTAAAATTGACTTGCGGTCCGGATATCACCAGGTCCGAGTACGTGAGAAAGATATTCCTAAGACAGCGTTTAGGACCCGATATGGATATTTTGAATTTCTAGTTATGTCCTTCGGGTTAACGAATGCCCCAGCAGTCTTTATGGACCTGATGAACAGTATTTTCAGACCTTTCCTGGACTTGTTCGTGATAGTATTCATTGATGACATTCTGGTGTATTCTCGCTCTGAAGCAGATCACCGGACTCATTTGCGGACAGTGCTCCAGATTCTCAGGGACCGCCAGTTGTATGCTAAATTTTCGAAGTGTGAATTCTGGCTTAACTCAGTGTCCTTTTTAGGGCATATTGTCTCAGACGCTGGTATACAGGTAGACAAGCAGAAGATAGAAGCAGTTAAGTCAAGGCCTAGGCCTACCACTCCGACGGAAGTTCGTAGCTTTCTGGGGTTGGCAGGATATTATAGGAGGTTTGTTGAAGGGTTCTCGACCATTGCAGCACCTCTAACTAAATTGACACAGAAAGCAGCAAAATTTCAGTGGACAGAGGCATGCGAGCAGAGTTTCCAGGAACTGAAAGACAGATTAACCTCCGCTCCAGTGTTAGCATTGCCGGAAGGCACAGGAGGTTATTCAGTCTATTGCGATGCGTCAGGTGTCGGATTAGGTTATATAGCCCTTTGTTTTCCAGAAATGTGAGTCAGAGCCAGCCAGGCACCAGATGTGCCCAGGCTTAACAGTCCAGCAGGTCAGGTCCTAGTAGGGCACCAGGTGCCAATCATACCCCCCAAGGCGGGGTGTGACAGAATCAATGATCAAATTTCATCACAATTGTTCATAACCTCAGCAAGGAAAGAAATTAGCCACTCATTTGTGGATTAAACATCTTAAAATGAGTGTTAATCATACAAGCAATTGAATTAAAGAAGAAAGAAAGAGAGAAAAAACCCTGATATTTTCGTCCCTCAACTGCCTGTAACCCACGTCCTTGCTCCACCAAGTCAGAATAATGAAAAATGAACCTAAGTGTTCTATTTATACTGCTGGGAATTTTTTCCGGAATAACGTGAAACGTGTCACGGAGTGCATCGCGGAGCACTGTCTCCGTGACACGCTGCGGACGCGGACCCTCACTGGAATTGGGGGTCCAGGAATTAAAGCTCAACGTGGCACGGCGTGCAACGCGGAGCCAAGCCACCGTGCCACGGAGCAAACGCGGACCTCCACTAGAATTTGGGAGAAATTTCCCTATCCAGGCAGAAGGCCTCCGCGATGGCAGCGTGACACGGCTCCATCGCGGAGCTCCTTTAATTCATGTTGTCCAATGCTTTATCCCTTGCTCGCATCCAAGTCCAACCCCGATAGCATCCAACATGCATTTTAGGTTCCCGAAATCACATTTTACCTGCAAAACAATGCTAATCATGTTGGTTAGTATAAATTCACATTTTATTACCTATTACATGAGAATGTATACACATTGGTAGATAAACAAGGTTAAAATGGTACTTTTGAGTATCACTTGGGCATATAAATTTGCCCAAGATCACCACTCATATGGTAACCACTCGTTTGGATGCTCACTTCGAATACAAGCCACTGATATAATAACCGCTCTTCCGGATGCTCATCATGGACACGAGCCACTCATATAAGAATAATGGTATATTATTCCATCATCATCAAGTCGTCTCAGTATATTCTTTGTCTAGCCATCATATAAGATAGTACAACTGTATACACATTGAACATTATCAGTGCACATCACAAACACAAGTTCCATATATGCATAGCCACATGATTTTGACAATCTAATAGTTCAACCATACAAGCAAGAACTTAACAACTCGTTACATCACTCAACATGAATTCTCGTCCTATCATTACCTATTCAATTTATGAGTCAACTTGATCGCGCACACCTGTCCAGTTGTAATCATTTATTACACTAATGATCTCACAATACTACCGTAATTACTCTAACCAAGTCAGGACTTTTAATTCGTAACTCCTTACTACCAATCAAGTACGTGTGTATTTATACATTCTTTTTTCTTAGGCTCTTTATAGGACATGTAACACCCCAAAAATCCCTATGACTAGACCCTAGAATTGAAGTTTGACCATGTAGAGAAAACTTAAAAATGTCCTCAGAACGAGCCTCAGTACGACTCTAGGAGGATTGTACAAGTGGTACCAAGGACTCGTAGTGTGGTCCAGAGAGGTCAGCAAAATCTGATTGAGAAGTCATGGCAAGCTCTCACGACTCATACCAAGTCAATACGAGTCGTACCAAGGTTTCTTGGTATGATTCAGAGAGTTTAGCAGGAAATGGCAAGGAAACCACGATTGGTCCTACAATCCATATCAGGGTGGTACAAGTTGTCGTGAAGGATCATAGATAGGAGGTTTAGAGAATTTACAAGGAAGGATCAGTAGCTACAAATACTCAGTACGAGTCGTAAGATGATGGTATGAATCGTCATTTCAGTTGTGAGTTGAGATGTTGTACACCTTGAACTTTCAGCTAAGTTTGGAACTGTTCTAGGTAGGTAGATAGACTCAAACCCGATGAATTTAAGAAAACAAGGTGTTAAAATCAATTCTTAGGTGTAAGAAGTGCATTGGATGCAAGTTAAGGTTATAAGTAACTCTAGCATGAAGTTGAGTTGAGAGTCTTCCTACCGATTAAATTTTTCATGAAAGTTCTTACAAGGGCCAATTTTAAACGATCATACCTCCTATTATACGAATTGTTTTTGGGTGATACATCATATCAAATTAAATCTCTTTGATTTTTCTTTCCAACGCATCAAACCTTACATCAATTGGAGTTTGGAGTAAAAAGTCATGACTAGTTTAGTAAAGTACTGTCAGGTTTGGCGGACAGGACTAGCCCTGTTACTACGAGTCTTGGTACGACTCATGGTATGAAGGTACAACTCGTACCAGGGCTTTCAGCAATCTTTTTAAGCCTCCCAAAAGTCACGAATGGCATATCACAACCCATAGAAAGTCACCACGAGTCATGGTACGACCAATAGCACTAGACAGATAGATTTTTGAGAACTTTTTCCCAGCGATATTTTTATAATTTTCTATGCTTCTAACTCTTAAACTAGGTCATTTTAGGCTTCTTTTGGGACAAATTAAAGGGGTTTTCCTATTCTAACCCCTCACTCTTGTCACAACCACCGTAAAGTTCTTCTTCTCCCTTCTTATCTCAAGGCTCAAGAACAAGGATTCCTCTCCAAGGTGTAGCAGCTTCAAGATCTTTAGAGAGATCCTTCAACTAGGTATGTGGGACTTCAACAAGGGTATTCTTTCACCCTTGTATCCTAAAGTTTCTAGCAATACCTAGCTACACTCCTTAATTCTTGAGTAGAATCTCTAAATTTTTACCTTAAGGCGTTTTTAATTAAGAGGGAATTTTTTTTTAGAATAGGAATTGGACCCTCAAATAAACTTAATTATGAAATTCTGGTTCGCGTCTTCCGCTGCAGCAGTCTCGCTATAGCGGTGCACTCCGCGGTGGCGGTCTTCATTTGTCTGGGTATATTTTATTTTAACTCCATCTTACTCGATATATACTTCGATCATACTTGTTATCCCGAAAATTAAAATCCATGCAAATAAAAGTTTTAGTTCTTACGCCCAGATTTTCAAGATTCTTATATCGATCGGACGGTCTTAACAATAAATAAGGTGGCGAAATATCCTAAGGTGACATATTAATAAATCATATATCTCCATATTTCTTTTATAAATAAAATAGTGAAGTTAATCGCGCTTCGCGCAGATTAGTTAGATTTTTTAGTGTTAAAATTTTTTAAATATTTTTAAGTTTTCAAATTTTGCACATTTTAACTAACTATATTATTCACTCTTAATTTTGTGTATGTATTTTTTTTTTATAATTTTTTGCCACTTAAGTATTTTCAGTCTTCTAAAATACTTGATTTTTATATAACATATTGTAAGTGAAATGACAATTTTATTTTTCTATAAAAGAAGTAGAGAATGAAAAAGAATTCAATAAAACTTGATATTTTTTTCATGCATATTTTTAATAAATTTTAAAACTCGGTTATATTTGTATATATTTAATACAAATCTAATTATATGAATCTCATGTGCATTTTTTATCTTATTTTATTCTCTCTTTTTTCTTTTTAATATTTTTCTTTTCTCTGTTTTACGCTCCTTACTTCCTTATCTATTTATTTTCTTTTAAAATATCAAATTTCATATTTTTTTTCTTCTTCTTCTAACTCCCTAATAAAGATAAGTATTAAAATACAATATTTTTAAATCTCAATATAAAGTATAATAAAATACTAAATATCACACACAAACATGCATGTTATATATAGAATATAAATAAGTATAGATATCATTATGCATTAATTATTTAATTTAATTAAAAAATATAAAAAAAATCTTCAATTGAAATATGAAAAGATTAAACAATTTAATTGAAGAATAAATTATTAGAAATATGAAAATTAAGAACCAACACAATATTATATATTGATTTAATAATTTTTTTACCATCAAACTTAATAAATTTTTTTAAAACCTCTATATTAATTCAATGCTTATATCTTTGTATTGATAGTCATTTTTTTCTTTTTTAAATTTTTTTTGTTTTACTATGTGCTTTGATTCTTCTCATTACTACTTATCCCCCTAAATAATTATTAAAATATATAGTGTAGTCTTATTTACCTTTCTTATAATTTTAATATTATTCATACATAATATTAATTAAAATTAAATAATTTTTATTTTTTTTTCAATTCTAAAGCTTGAAATTCAAATTTAAGAGAAGTATAGAAATTAAGATAAAGACAACAAAATGAAAAAAGTAAAACTACTTCTATATTTTTTACAAATTAAATTTCATTATTCATAATTCATTTATGAAATATTCATATTCTTCCACTTATTAAAAAATATTACGAAATCTTTTTAATTCACTCTTTTATCTCTTGACCATCTCTATTCTTTTCTCATTCGAGAAATATAATATACCAAATTTAAATTATTAGAAATTAAAGAGACAAAGAGTTGAAAATTCTTGCTGAAAATTAAATAACAATAATAATAATTAGTATTATTATAAAAGAGCTCTTTGCTTATTCCTCCATCTCCAGAACCTCCATATTCATTAGCATAGAGGAAAATTTGAGAACCTCCATATTCATTAGCATAGAGAAAAATTTGGTATCTCAAAAAACATGATTGAGAAAAACAAAAGAAAAGAGAGAGAGAGAGAGAGAGAGAGAGAGAGAGAGAGAGAGAGAGAGAGAGAGAGAGAGAGAGAGAGAGAGAGAGAAACAATTAAGAAAAAGAAGAAGATGATGAAAAAGAAGAAGATGATGAAAATGAGTATCCAACAACTCCATATGTAATTGTTATTTATAGATTAATTAAGTCATAAGAATTAGGCAAAAAGCATTTGAGAAGACATATTATTAAGTAGAGAATACAAATAGATGGAGGTTTTTTTTATAACTTATGAGATATTATTAAATGTAATAAATATAATTTTTTTAATTATTAAATAAATTGATTAATAAAAAGAATGAAGGGAAAAAATTCAAAAAAAAAAGAGAAAAAAGATAAATAGGATCCTTGGCCAAAGAGAGATGTCACATCATTTCTCTAATGCTTTGCTTTAAATTTTACATAGATACTTGCTATTACAAAACTTTCAAATATATATATATATACATAATTTTATAAAAATTAAAAGTCCAATTAATAAATCAACAATAGCAGTAACTAGCTATTCTTTGATATGATCCTCCAACATGGTACGAACAATTTCTTCATGTCGGACATGAATGTTCTTTCTCTTTTTCTTTTATTTTTGTTTTTGCAAAATTTTAAATTATGAATCTTTTTTATTTGTGCAAAATAAAATTTATATATATTTTTTAAAATGAAATCACAATTGGACCTTGAATTTTTTATTTTTTTTTAGAGAACTTGAGATTTATAGTTGAAGTTAAAATTTTATGTTGATATCAACTTAAACTTCAAATTAAATCGCAAATATAATCCTATAACCAAACACCTATTTAGTGAATTTTGAGTCCGAAATGTCATGTATATAAAGATCAGACTTGACATGGCATAGTACTCTTAGATCTTTTTCAATCTACAACTCTATTTTTGACTCCAATTTTTACTCCAAACTCTATTGAACAAAATCAACTTCAATCCACTACTCTATTTTTTCTTCTAAAAAAAGAATATTCTTCTTATATTCTTCTCTCTTTAATATTATATTATTCTTTTTATTTCATTTGTTAGTTTTTTTTAATTCATAAAATAAATTATTGTTTCTTATATTTTTAAATAATATAAATTGCAAATAAATAATATATATTATATATATTAATGAAAAATTCAAATAAAATAGAAATCATTGTATGTCAGTCACGACTTTATTTTATTGTCCTATTATTTAATGTACATCCTGTTATTTATTAACAATAAATTATATTTGTACATTTTATTTTTGCGGTGATTATAGTTTTTTATACAATTATAAATTAAATTAACTTACATTTTAAATAAAATATTATATTCAGAAATTAATTTATATTAAATTATACATTAATTAAATATAAAATTAATATAATAAAAATATTATACAAAAAATATAAATACTAATATTAAAGACTTAATTAAGAATCTTATAATTTATATCATGTTAAATTAAAAGTATTAATTATTAAAAACAATAATAGTATATTTATTTGAAAAATAAAGTTGATGAACAGTGTGCACACTCTATTTTTTATTCTAAATTTAAAATTTAAAATAGAATTTAAAGTTGGGTTGGAACCAAAACTTTATCTAAAATTTAAATTTAAAATTTAGAGGTTGAATATGCCCTTAATAGTACAGAGATCACATCAAACAACAGTTGTATCATGAGTTAATGAAGAGAATGTTTGAAATGTCTAATTTGGCTGCTTCAGTTGGATATTCGCAGATATACTGTTCGATTCAATTTTATTACTCCACTAGGTAAGCTAACCGCGCTTTGTGCAGTGGTGAACTACCTCATTAAATTTATGTTGGATCATTCGTTAATATATATTTTTCTTTTAGATATTGTACATCATTGAAATTTATTTATCTTCATTTTTCAATAACTCATCTAATTAATTACAATTATTATGATGTAATATTTGAAAATTCTATTCAAACCAACATCCGTCCTGAAGTAATTATAGTGAAAGCATTATATAGGAAGTACTTATCCGCAATTTTTCTATTGGTATGACTTTATCACTATGTGGATCGTGTAATACAAAGAGATCCAGGTTTAGTGTTATGCATCACATACAGTGCGTCAACTGTCTGAGAGTCCGAGCAACATAGCTATAAGTTTTTCCAAAAAAAGTATCAAAATTGTTTTACCCAATTAACATATAGGTATAAGTTAGAACCCACATCCATTTAAATTTATGTGAACCTATTTGAATGAATGTAGAGTTTAAGAAATAAATAAAGATTTTTGAAATATGTAATACTACTTGAGTGACTAAGGCATTTAAAAGTTGTGGTTCTAAATACTTCAAATTCGATATCTGACTCCATTCCTCTAAATTTGACCGTAGAAGACTCATACATCTGTAATTGATGGATAAAATTAACACAAAAACTGTTTGATTTCTCAATTTTAATAGTGTCATTATATCTTTAGTATTAAAACTCATTCTAACACAACGTCGTACCTAGAAACAACATGTACAACGGTAAATTCCCTTTTAAAAATCAAATTATGATTTTAAAATGTCCACTTGATGTGTGTTAGCTTGAAAAGCAAGACTTTGAGACTTCGTAGGAATATCATGTGGCATGTGTTTTGATGGATTTGATAATGGAAAAAAGGCTAGTATATGATAAAATAGAATATATTTTCTTTCTATTATAATGATGCGACCAAAGAGTTTTTTTCCTGATCATTACAATGTTATTTTTATCTCTCCGTATTATTGGAAAGATTAATTTTTTCAACGGTATAAAGTCTGAAATATATCATAGGATAATATCTTGATTCTGATATGAAGCTACACAATCAACAACACAATATCTCTCTTTCTATAAGATCCAGTACCTTTTAACATGTAATTCATTAAAATCTTTTCATTTGGAGAAAAATAAAGAAAGTATAATAAATGTCAAAATGACACAACATGTCAATCAAATATATCATGTTAACTTAAATCTGATTGGTTGGAAGAAGTTCGTCTGCATCATAATTTTGGATTCAAGATCAAGCTCAAAACCTCTTGAATTCAAATACAAATCAAAATCAAATCAATCAAGTTCAAGATGAAGCTAAAAAAAACCCTTGAATTTATATTCGAAAAGAAGAATCACAGGATTCATAGAGATTGTAACACTCATACTTAAAATTTCTCTACAAGCTACAAGCATTCAAGCACTCAAATATTTATCTACAAGTTCCAGAGATCAACAAGAAGATTTAAGATCAAGCTCAAAAATTTTTGAATTCAAATACAAATCAAGAGAGTTGGTATATAAGTTCCTAATTATAGCAGTAGTTTTTACTGTGCCATTCTACGTTTTGCATCCTCAATGTTTACTTTTGTTGTGCAGAAAAACCTATTAATGAGACGCCGCATGAGGAATGTATTGATTTAATTAGAAATGGGTGAAGTATTTGATCAAAAAAGATAGTAGGTGTAAAATCTTCAAAGTGTATTTAAAATCGTAATATAGTGTAAAGTCTAAATGTATTGCAGTGACGATAAAAAATACGAATACAGACATAGTTTTACAGCATAAAAAGAAAAAGAAAAAGAAAAAGAAACCATTTTATAACCTCACGCGTAGATGCTTTACGTTTTCTAATTTTCATAAAAGTGAAGTGTTGTCGGAAGTGCAGTTAGTAAAGAAAAGTCTGGTTTTATTTGATTAATGCAACAAAGGTGAAGCTTAATTCTTTAGTTTTTCTCCTTAAAGTCTGTATGGTGAGTTTATGAATTTTGTTTATACACACGTGAAGTTATAGTTACGTGAAATTATAGTTATGCGCTCTGATGGGTAAATTAAATTTGAGAACTTATAAGAAAAGGTAAATAAGACTAATGAGTACTGAAGGGGTCTTAAGCTCTTATTAAAAAAAGTCATTTTTATCCATATATCTGGTAATAAGACATGTAGAAACTATGAATGCTTTTGGTAGCCCGAAGTTGATATAAACATATAATTTTAAAAATAAGTGAGACGGATATTATATTTTGTCTAATATTATGCATCTCATTCAAATTAATATTTAGTAAAAATTCAATTAGTAAGTTTCACAAGATTGTGTTGGCATTATCAATTGTGTATTGAACACACCAAACAAAAGCAAGAATATGTATGAATGAAATTTTCTTTTTGGTCCCTTTTTTGTGTCGATTGTATTTTTACCGTATTTATAATGAAAAATATTGTTTCTATTATAGTTACTACATAGTATTTTTAATTAGATGTAGGAACTATTATATTACTTTGTTTTGGTTTTAAATAATAATTTCAAAAATAATATTCCTGGACGGGTTAGAGGTATTGAGGAAGAATTATTTTAATTTATCGAAGGATTTCTATGTGCTAAAATGTAAGGTGTATTATGCAAATATAAGCATATCAGTGTAGGTATAAAACATGCAATTTAATGTAACATTGAGGTTTTGATTTTTGGAAGAGGTTTAATTAATTAAAATGCAAAAATTAAATTAGAAGTGAGCGGAGTAGTTTATCAAATAAAATAATAGCTGTAAATCTTCAAAGTGCAACCGAAAGCATAATATAATGTAAGATCTAAATATATAACAGTGGAGAGAAAAATATGAATATATGTATATAGTTTTACAGCCAAAAAAGATGAAATTATTTTTCTATCCTCAGTCATAAATGTTCTACATTTAATTTTTTAAAAGTGAAGAGTTGTAAAGAAATATAGTTTCATAGTTTAGAATAGAAGCAAGTATGTGAAGTTCTTTAAAAAAATCGGTGAAAAATTATAGTAGGATTTGTAGAACTTTCAATTAATTTAATGGTGCATGCATATTAGAAATTACTTTCGGTAAAGGAAGATTTCAAAATCATATGCATGAAAAGCAAAAAAAATGTATTTTTCATTACCAATTTGCAAAGAACAATATATGAAAAACTTTAACTCTCAAGAGTGTATGCATAGTAGAATTTACTCTCCGAAAAGATAAATTTTAACATTAATAAACATGGAAAGCCCGAAGAATGAATTTTTCCTTACAAATTTGTGAAGAACAATTTATCAATAACTTTAAAGTCTAAAGAAATTATTACCTCCGTGAGGTGTCTCGCCATATGAAAAGATGGTGCATACCGTCCTTTAGGATTAAAGGAGCAAAGGATAGTAATATCAATTATGACCCTCCTTAGACTTCTAGGCCATTGAGGCCTCTTTTGGTAGGATTAGTTTCTAACTCCCTAGCCTAATCGCAGTATATATATATATATATATATATATATATATATATATATATATATATATATATATATATATATATATATATATATATATATATATATATATATATATCATTTTGGATGCCAAACTCATATTGTAATCTTTGTGCATCAATGATCAATGAAGGCCAGTTTAAATTTTTTTTTAAAAAAGTCTAAAGAAAATATTAAAGCGTGTAAGAGGTGATGAAGCTTAGCACATATAAGCAGAGAATATAAATATCAAGCACTAAGACAAACATCATAACTTAGCAGAATCAATAACCAAGGTATTTAACATATTATGGGGAATACAATGTTCAATGTTTTAGAAGGAAAACTTTAGTTTAGAGTGGAGGAAGCGTTGTAAAAAATTTAATAGTAGTTGTAAATCATCAAAAGCGTAACTGAAGCTAGAATATACTCTAACGTCTAAACATGTAGTAGAGAAGATTACTAATAGCAACGGGTTCATAGTTGTACTGCCACCAAAAGGCAGATGTCAAAATCGATAACCTTAAAAAGGTTAAAGGTTGCTCTTTTTCCTTATCAGCTTGCAAAATAAATGTAAATAAAGACTTAAAAATCTACTGAAAATCTCAACGTGCTGTAGAGATGGAATTTTTCTTTTCAAAATATATGTGAAGCGAGTTGTAAATAATTGAAAGAAGGAGCGGATTAATATATATGGGAATTATTGATTCAGCAGTAATAGAACAAAGTTGTTGAAAGACACACAGCCAAGAGGGATTTTGAATGACACAAAGAATAAGTTCAATTTCTGGGTGGTCCGAGTGAATTTTATTTGTCATAAAGTAGGGTTTAAAATGTAGGAATTCTGAACAGACTGAAAATAAATTTTAAATTTCTCAAGATGATTTGATATAAAGTCAGAAGGAACATTTTAAAGTTGATAACATCATAATGAGATGGAAAGAACGATATATACAACACTGAAAATTCACATGTACTCTTTAAAGTGGTTTTTGTTTTCAACAATAGGCAGGGGTCGAATTATTAGTAAACCGGTAAAAGTCGGTGGAAAGATAAATCAAAATAATTCATGGGGAAGAATTGAAATAAGAGGTTGAAAATTGAAAAACATCACACTTGGACAGACCGGAGGGATTTTGAGTGGCCTGAAGAAGAATTTAAGATTTCCCTGCTAGATTAGATATAAAGCGAAAAGAATAATTTAAAATTTAATACAAATTTGAAAAGTTTACCGAAAAGAATAATTTAAAATTTAATACAAATTTGAAAAGTCTCATGTAAACCTCTTTGTGTTTTTAAAAACAAAAGTCAGGAGCCGAATTGCAAAGATAAAGGAAAGGTAAATCAAAATAATTCATTGGGGTAGAAGTAAAACAAAGAGATTGGTAATTAAAAAGAAGCATAGTTGGGCAGACTGAAGGAATTTTGAGCAGCCTAAAGAAGAATGTAAGAATTCTTTGCAGGGTTTGATTTAAAGTGAAAAGACTGATATAAAATTCAAGTACACTGAAAAGTACTGGAAACAACTATATGTACAAATCTAAATAGTCTCATGAATACTGTGAAGAACAATTTATCACAAACTTTAAAGTCTGATGAAAATAGTAAAGTGCTTTAGAGGTGTTAATATTTTTTTTGGAAACATCACAGTTGAACAAATGGATTAGTTTAAATGGACAAAATATGTTTCAATTTTTTGTTTAATGGTTTTCAAGAGAATGTCATGTTAAATTTGTACCATTTTAATAGTATCACAAGTTGAAGAGGCATAAAATTATGATTTTGAGTACCTTCTGAGTGTAAACGTAATTAACAACATCGTGATTGTAAATAGATTTTCTTACAATTATCAAGTTTAGCACAAATAAGCAGAGAAATAAATATCAAGCACTAAGTTAGACATTATAACTTGAAAAATTTTAATAACCAAGGAAAAGAGGCGTAGGGAAAGTAGGAGGGATTTGACGTAGCACAAAAAAGAATTTCAAAGCCAAAAAGGATTTTGAATGATACAAAGAATAAGTTCAATTTCTGGGTGGTTTGGAGGGATTTTGTGCGTCGTAAAATAGGATAAAAAGGTAGGAGGGATTTCGAACAGCCTGAAAATGAATTTTAAATTTCTCAGGGGATTTGATATAAAGTGAGAAGGAACATTTAGTATTTGATTACGTCGTAAACAGCTAGAAAGAATAATTTACACAAAACTGTAAACCTGCATGTACAACTTTACGACTTTTTTTTATTTTCAACAATAGGCGGGAGTTGAATTATTAGTAAACTGAAAAAAGTCTGAGGAAAGGTAAACCGAAGCAATTCATAGGGTAGAAGTAAAATAAAGAGATTTAGAAATTGAAAAGCTTCATACCTGGGCGGATTGGAGAGATTTGAACGACCCTTGGAAGAATATAAGATTTGTCTGCAGGATTTGATGTAAAGTGAAGAGGAAGATTTAAAATTTAATATGCTTGAAAAGTTCTGAAAAGAAATTCGAATACAAATGTGAAAAGTCCCATGTTAATGTCATGTATATTTTTTTTAACAAAAGTCCGAAGCCAAATTGTAATGTCAAAGAAAGGTGAATTGTAAAGAATTATTAAGGAAGAGGTAAAACAAAGAGGTTTAAAATTGGAAATTAGCATACCTAGGCGGACTTTGGAGGAAATCTGAGCGGCCTGAAGAAGAATGTAAAATTCTCTGTAAGATTTGATATAAAGCAAAAAGGTAGTCTATTTTCAAGTTTCAATATCATAATGCTATTTTTTTAAGGCAGGAGTCAGGAGAAAAATTTTATATAACAGAAATAGTCGTGGAAGAAGTAGTACAAGGTTTGTGAAATGGTAAGCAACATACCTAAGCGGGCTAGGGGGTTTGTGTGCTCTACATTTTGAAGTATATAGTTCAAACACGTTGAAGAACAATATACAGTTGTACGCGAAAAATAGGGATAAAAGGAAGGAGATAGAGAGGAAAGTAATTAGAAGAAAAGGGAGCTTAGGAACGTTTTTAGGAGGGATCTAAAGAGAAATAGTGAAGTGTTTTTATGTCGCACCTATTGAGGTAGGTATTGTGAAGCGATTTTGAAGTTGTAAAGGTAGTATGTAAAATGGGATTACTTGGAGAAAAAAAGTGAAAATAGATAAATACAATCCTTGGCATGTGGGAGAGTCACTTCACCGGCATAAGGATCTTTCTTTTTATAGATTTATAGATTTTATGTCAACTGCCATCGTGGCTTATTATATAGTGAGGATTAGGCTCCTTTTAAAAATCACATTCTCTTTTGGTTCTTTAGAAATTTCTATATAGTCAAATTTTTTAGAGTTAATGGTCAAAAATACACATAAAGTATCATGATTTTTTTTTCATACCTGAACTATCAGGTGTGTGAGTTTCCCACTTGAACTATCGCCAAATATTTATTGAAACACACCTTAACTATCAGTTGTTTACTTTTCACCCTTGACTCACTTTTTTCAAGTGTTTGGCCTATTTATAAGTTATCAATACATGACATCTCTCCGCTCCCATTTTGAGGGAACCCTATTATTATCGAGTTCCAAGAAACTTGATCATTCCCATCTAACCTTTGAAACAACACCATAGCAGAGATCATGTCTCCACATTCACAATACATGTAAATCAATACCACTTTGCCCATAAGAAACATTTGGATGCTGGGAATGGGATCTTCGGATAAACAACGTGAAGCCAGTGGTTCATAAAAAAAAATAAATAGTAGCTAACAGATTCATGTGAAAGAATAGTCATATTTTCCGCACCAAATTGAAAAGCATTAACTCAAGGCACAGAAAGATTATTGGTGCACCGCAGAGATGGATACCTACACATTATTGATGTATCTATCTGCTGATCACAACGTGGCTGCACTTCGTGCGAGGGTGTAAGTATATGTTGTTGAACCAATTATCTTTTCGATTAATTATGCATTTGGTATGTTGTCCGACCATATCATTTTCTCTTTATTCTTTAATTATTAAGAAGATGATATTGATGACAAATAAAGAAGGTGAATAAAGATGTAACTTTTAGAGAAAACATCTTCCCTTTAAGGGAATGACACCAGAAGCTACTACACTGCCATTACTTTCACCTGATGTTCCTGATGCAGGTCTTTTGGCTCAAAATGAGCCTGTTATTACAAACACAAATCAATCTATTCCTACACTCTCTCCCATTATAGAGCAGCCTGAGCAGAATCCATTGATAACTCATTCAGTGGATGGTAATTTATGGCATGATGATGAAGAGAATGCAGACTCTACCTGTTTAATTGTGAGCCACAGTTGCCTGATGCATACAGGCTGAAAATACTGCATTTCAGGCAAAAGACATATGCGACAAATGAAACACTTATTCTTTGCAAGAGATAGAGAGAGGATGTTAAATTGGGGTAAAAAATGGGAAATGACTTTGCAGAAGAACAAAAGCAACCTTCTCACTTGCCTTCCAAGCTTCTAATCAACAAAAAAATAATAGGAAATGACTTTGCAAAAGAATATAGCAACCTTCTCACTTGCCTTCTAAGGTTCAAATCAGCTAAAAAGTGCTTAGAGTTTCTATTAGCAGTTTCACGGGTAAAACGAAATATGCTTTGTTAGCTTAGTAAGCCAATGTCACATGGAGCCTAAAAATTAAGCCCAAAATTACATTCAAAGATGAGGAGAATCTGATGCTAGTCAATGTCGTCAGGGTTCAGGGTTGCCTTAGCTATCCACATCTGTACGCATGAAGGATGAAATCATCGTAAGGTAATTTCTTGCGTGCCATCGACATTAAATCAAGTTAGTTTAATTTTCATGTTTGATTTGAAATTCACAAACTTAGGAAGTTAAGTATGAAAATAACCTATATTTCAAGACTTCATGCAGACTCAAACAACTCCTTAATGTCCATCTGGTTCAATTACATATCTTCCTCAAGTGGAACGCTATTAACATTTGACCTTCCTGTAACTTGTACTTCAATGTGTAAGTTTAATCTTAATGCACGTTAGGATCTTGAACACGCTAATCTTACAGAGAGACATTATAGAAAACATACCTGAAGCGATTGACATTATCGCAGAGAGAAGCGGAAGCATTAGACGTTAGTAGAGAATTGGTTTAAACCTCTTTGCCCTAGCCTTATGTTACCACAGCCGTCAGGGATGAAAAATAAAGAGTTGAGAATATGTGGTAATCCTAATGGGTGGAGGCAGGACCAATTTATAGAGGTTAAATTAATTAAGACTTAATCCATTACGTCCATCAAATAACCGGTGTACAGATGAGATCTATTCTTTATTAAATATTAGTTATGGGCTTTATATTAATTGGGCCATAAATAATAAAAATTCTTACATTCTCCCACTTGGCCCAATAACCACATAACATTAATATCTAATGACATAAATATTATTTGCGCATAAAATAAATCTCTTCTTTAATGTCCATCATACATAACACAATATGACAAACCACTAATGCGAGTTATGACGGTTATACATAATTTTATGCTATATACTCCCTTCCATATACTACTACATTAGTGATCTATCATACTAGGTTCATAAGCTATAAAACGTATAACATTATGGTCCGCAATAATGTCTCATTGAGACTTATCTTGTAATATCTCAAAACAATAATATGTACACCATTATGAGAAATAGGAAATTCATTAATGTATATCAGAAACATGTAATTGAACTCAGAGTCTCAAAACATCATAAATGCATCAATCATAAGTACAACCAAGACCCATTCTTTGAACATGTTCTTTAAATGTCTTTGGTTGTAAGCCTTTTGTTAACGGATCTGCAATCATGAGATTGGTTCTAATATTCTCAAGAGACACTCTTTGTTTATGAACTTCTTCCTTGATAGTAAAGTACTTTAATTCCATATGTTTGGCACCTTTGGAGTACTTATCGTTCTTGAAGAAGAATACTGCTGCAGTGTTATCACAATAAATTTACAGCGGCTTGCTAATGGTGTCGACAACCCCAAGTCCTGAAATAAAATTTTGCAGCCATAATGCATGAATTGTGGCTTCAAAACATGCCACAAATTTTGCTTTCATTGTGAATGTAGCAATGACAGATTGTTTAGCACTATTCTATGATATTTCTCCTTCAGCTAATAGGAACATAACCATATGTGGACTTTCTAGTATCAATGGATCCAAAAAAATCTGAATTCGAGTATCCAAAAACTTCTAAATTATTGGATCTCCGATACATGAGCATATGATATTTCGTTCCTTTCAGGTACCTCAAAACTTTCTTTGCAGCTTTTTAGTGATCAATTCCAGGGTTACTTTGATATCTTCCTAGCATTCCGATCGCAAAACTAATATCCGGTCTTGTGCAAGTTTGAACATACATCAAACTTACAACAAAGAAGAGTAAGGAATTGACTCCATTTCCTTTCGTTCTGCATCATTCTTTTGGCACTGCATGAGATTGAATTTGTCCCCTTTTTTGAATGGGAACAATTCCTGCTGAACAATTGTTCATATTAGATTTCTGTAGAATTCATTCGATATATACTTTCTGAGACAATTCCAATAATTCTTGTGATCTATTGCGGAATATTTCTATCCCTATCACATAGGATGCCTCATTCATATCTTTCATTTCAAAATTCATAGAGAGAAAGTTTTTCGTTTCATGCAATATGCCTAAATCATTAGCAGCAAGTAAAATGTCATCACATGTAGGACTAAAAATATAAACTTGCTCCCACTGATCTTATAAACCTATCAACGGTGATCTCTTTAAATCCAAAAGATGTTATGGTATCATTAAATTTTATATACCATTGTCGTGAGGCTTGTTTAAGTCCATATATTGACTTCTTTAGCTTATGCACCATTTGACCATTTTCTTTAATTTCGAAACCCTTTGGTTTGTCCATATAAAATTCCTCCTCGAGGTCTCCATTAAGAAAGATAGTTTTCACATCCATTTGGTGTAACTCTAAATCATAATGAGACACCAAAGCCATAATAATTCTTGATGAGTCTTTATTTGAGACAGGTGAAAAGGTCTCTTTTTAATTAATGCCTCCTTTCTGAGTGTAACCTTTAGCAACAAGTCTGAATTTATATCATTCAATATTGCCATTCGAATCGCGTTTAGTATTAAAGATCCATTACACCCTATTCTTTTAGAATCTTTTGGCAATTCAACAAAATCCCAGACTTTATTGTATTCCATGGATTTTAACTCTTCTTTCACAGCATTTATCCATTTATCAGACTCAGTACTTTCTATGGCTTTTGAAAATGAAACCGGATCTTTATTAAGTCCAATGTCAAATTTTGACTCTTGCAAATAAACCACATAATCATCTGATAGTCGATTTTCTTTCTCTTTGATATTTCCTTAATGGCACTCTTTGTGGTTCACTTGTGTCAGATATTTATGAGTTAGTTCCTTCCTGAAGTGTTTCCTCCAAATGGTGTTCAATATTGTCAAAGGGTTCTCCAACAATAGGAACAATATTTGTTATTGTTGTGCAAGTAGGTGCATTCATGGGCAATGAAATATTTACCCTCACCTTATTTATTTCCACACTTTGTCGTTCAACACTCTCACTAACTTCACCATTCCCAATGAATCTTGCATTACCGGTTTCAATATTTCTCAAACTATGGTTGGGACAGTAAAACCTATACCCTTTAGATTTCTCTGGGTAACCAATAAGATAACCACTTACTATTCGAGAATCTAATTACTTTTCATGTGGATTATAAATTCTAGCATCTGTTGGGCAACCCCAAACATGCAGGTGCTTTAAACTAGGTTTCCTTACAATCCACAGTTCAAAAGGGGTCTTTGGAACTGCCTTACTAGAAATCCTGTTTAA
Source organism: Datura wrightii (assembly GCA_035772735.1). Lineage (NCBI taxonomy): Eukaryota > Viridiplantae > Streptophyta > Magnoliopsida > Solanales > Solanaceae > Datura > Datura wrightii. The sequence goes on along the minus strand of JASDFA010000016.1, from coordinate 59,409,259 downwards.
TAAATATACAGTAGTTTTAAGAGCATACATCCACAATGATTTGGGTAGTGAGGAATTACTCATCATACTCCCAACCATATCCATAAGTGTCCGATTACGCCTTTCTGCAACACCATTTTATTGAGGTGTTTCTGGCATACTATATTGTGCACATATGCCATGTTCCTCGAGGAACTTTGCAAATGGACCTGGACATTATCCTGATTCATTATATTTTTCATAATATTCACCACCTCTATCTGATCGAATAATTTTCACTTTTCTATCTAATTGTCTTTCAACCTCATTGACATACACTTTGAGAGCGGCCGTTGCTTGAGATTTTTCTTTCAACAAATAGATATATCTATAACGTAAAAAATCATCAGTAAAAGTGATAAAATATTTTTCTCCACCAAAGGATGGAACATCAAAAGGCCTGCAAATATCAGTGTGTATAATCTCAAGAAGCTGGGTGCTTCTTGTGGCACCTTTATTGCTATGCTTGGTTTGCTTTCCCTTAATGCAATCCAAACATATATTAAAATCAGTAAAATTTAGATTCAGAAGAATTTCATTATTTACTAATCTTTTAAATCTTTCTTCGGATATATGACCCAAACATCTGTGCCATAAGTAAGAAGAACTTTCATCTAGTGAACTACGTTTAGTCCAACATTTTGATGAATAACAAGAAGAGATTCAGAAAAGATATTATCAAGTTTCAATTTATATAACCATCAATAAGAACACCAGAACCATAAAATATAGCATTCTTATAAATATTGAAACATCCATGTCCAAACTTAAAATCAAATCCAGAAACATCAAGTCTTGAAAGAGAAATCAAATTTCTAGAAACTGAAGGAACATAAAAAGTCTGTAATAGATCAAGGTGATGTCCAGTCTCCAAGATCAAACGATAAGTCCCTATGCCTTCAATTTTAGCCTTCATACGATTTCCCATGAACAAGAAATCTTTATTTGGATTTGTAGTTTGGATTGTAATGAATCCCTGCAACATAGTGGATACATGAGCAGTTGCACCAAAATCAATACACCAAGTATTATTAGGAACTTCTACTAAATTTGACTCGAAACATACCAAAGCACTAAGTGTACCTTTCTTTTCAAACCAAGCTTTATGTTTCAGGAAATCTTTCTGAAAATCCTTCCTTTTTACAAAAACGACACACATCTGCCTTGAGTTCCTTATGAGCATCCTGTGAAACTTTAGCAGGTGCTTTCTTCTTCCTGAACTTGTTGGCCTTCACCTTAAGTCCTTTTCCAACTCCTTGACCCATGAGGTTAATAGATTGAACTCCTTGTTTCTTAAGTCTTGATTCCTCCTGAGTAAGCATACTGGACAATTCACTAACATCCCACTTATCCTTAATAGTGTTATAGTTAATATGGAATGGTCCATACTCAGGAGGCAATGAGTTCAGAATAAACTGAACCAAGAAGGTGTCATTTACTTTCATCCCCAAGGCCTGGAGTCTTGTTGCAAATGTTAGTCATCTCACTGATATGATTTTGCATACTACGCGGCCCATCAAACTTCATAGTTATGAGTTCAACCATTAATGGACCAGCGAGAGACTTATCAGTAGAACGAAAACGTTCTTTCACAAACTTCAGGTATTCCCTGGCACTTTCTGTTTGTGGAATAGTACTCTTAATGTTGTTGGCAATAGTCATTCACATAAACATAAGACTCAATTTGTTAGAGTGTTCTCATGCTTTATGGAAAGACTTCTCACCTTCACTGCTCGTATCAGTAATGGCAGCAGGTTTATCTTTCAGCAAAACCAAGTCAAGATCCATCACACCTAAGTGGAACTGAACTTGTTCATTCCATTCAGAGAAGTTTAATCCATTGAACATAGTAACAGATGAAGCAAGCGAATGAAGAGGAATGACTTCAAAATAGATATACATGCTCACCAAATAAGAAAATAATGTGGATTGAACAAAACAATAAAAGTATATCGTAATTACCTTTGGGCAGATACTACGACATACTATCATAATTTAAATGTCATATTTCAACTTTAGTAGGTAATTAAATATTTTTAATCAAACATATACGATATCTTTGGATATACAATATATATTCGACTAAAAAATATTAATTTACCTTATAATGTTCACTATTCATAAAATAATTAATTCACCTTTGGTTAAATTCTTAAGTTCTAGCAATAGTGAAAAATCAATTTATGCATTTATTTTTCAATAATAGACATTCTGTTATTTTCATGGATAGATAATAATTTTATGTATACATATTTTTCTTAAACATACTAGTTGGCCACTTTGGTGACTAACAAACTATATGAACATAAATGCACACATAAAATAGATATCATAAAATTATGCAGGTAAATATATTTAACATTCTAGTTTGGACACTTTGGTGACTAACAAACTATAAACATGCTACATGCATAAAATAAATATAAATATTATGTATGTGCTTGTTTTAAACGTACTAGTTTGACCACTTTGGTGACTATCAAACTATATAACTTTAAAAACACATACATTAATTATTATTCAACACAAATGTTACATTAGTTATTGCACAAAATAAGAATCATATCACAACCAATACATTATGTGGGATTTACGTGCAATTATCAAGGTTCATACATTCCATAATGCAATATGATTAGTTTTAATGGCCTAAAATATTTGAATAGCAAGGAGCCAATTATTGCAGCCCAAAATCACAATTTGCTAAAGACTTAAAATAATTAAGATTTTATTTCAAAGACCATTAAGGATTCACCATAGTAAGAACGACCAACAATTGCATTAAAATATGGCAGAAACCCATTGCATTAAAATTTAAAGTCCTAACCCAAAAATGTTTCAAAGGCTTCCTCATAGTTTAGACCATTACCTTTAATGCCCTCACTTAAATTTTGAAAAATTGTGACGTTTTGATTTTATGAGGGAACAACATGACGACACAATTAAAGTTTATAAAACTCTTTCGACGAAGATTATCGGATCAAACAATCTAGGCTCTGATACCACATGTAATTTTAATCTTAATGCACGTTAGGATTTTGAACACGATAATCTTATAGAGAGACATTACAAAAAAATATACCTAAAGCGGTTGACAATATCATAGAGAGAAGCGGAAGCGTTAGACGTTAGTAGAGAATTGGTTTCTACCTCCTTGCCCTAGCCTTGCGTTACCATAGCCGTCAGTGATGGAAAAGAAAGAGTTGAGAATATGTGGTAACCCTAATGGGTGGAGGAAGGACCAATTTATAGAGGTTAAATTAATTAAGACTTAATCTGGTACGTCCATCAAATAACCAGTGTACGGACGAGATCTATTCTTCATTAAATATTAGTTATGGGCTTTACATTAATTGGGCCATAAATAATAAAAATTCTTACACAATGGACATGGAGGTAAACTTTTTAACCAAAGATCTTACATAATCTATATCAAGATTTACATATATTTTGCTTGCATAGGTGGTGGAGAAGCTAACTTCACCTATTAATAATGAATGCAGTAAATTTTAGCGTGGGCATTTTCTCAAAATGGTAGCAGCTAAATTCTTAATTATTGTAATGAAATAGGTAATAATTACCACAATATTTTTTCACGATTGTAGATGTGATTATCACAATATATGGGCCATCATCCTTGTTGTGGAAGTAAGGAGCAAACTTATCACCAAGTTTTTGCCATAAGGTAATTTTTGCCTTCGCCGAACTATGCAGGGAAAAAAATCTGAATTTGAAGGTGTGAAATCATACGATGAATCAAAATATAATCAAAAACATGAATGGAAAGTTCTATTCCATGTTATTATGGTGGGAGGAGGGTTCAAATTGTATGATCTGTAAGTTTTGTAAAGTAAAAAGGCATGCAACTATTACTACCTTAGGTATAATAAATTGAGAATTCAGTTACTAACACTCTAGTTTTGTTACCCCTCGAAAAAATTTTGATAATTATTTGATATTTGTATGTTATGTTAAGGGAAGTACGGGTTGTATATTGATCGTAGATGACAAGGGAAACGTGTACGAATGGAAAAACAAAGAGTATGTGAAGTTTATAAGTTAGGATCAATTTTAAACGATCATATCTCCCAGTATATAATGAAATATAAGTCCCACTACCTATAAAATTAAAGGGATTTGAGTTTAGTTTTCATAACATCAAACCTCTTATCAATCGGAGTTCGGAGTAAAACGTTATAGACGTTTTACCGTGACACTGTCGGGCAGTGAAGTGGCCACCGCCCTAAAAACGGCCACCGCCCAACAACCTTTATATTTTAAGTTGTGTATTATCAAATCATTTTCAACGTTTCCAGAATTGAGGTGCTTGCTTATCCTCTGAAATTCTCTCAAATTTCCAGCAAACAACTAAGGAGAACACCAAGCTAAACTCCATTAAAAGTAAAGCTAAGTGAAGGGGAGCTATCATAAGGTGAAGGTGGTGTGTTGGTGGTTGTTTTGGCTGCACTTGGGTAGTGTTTCTTTGGTGAATTTTCTGCGTTTTTGAAGCTTTTCTAAGCTACATATATGTTCCCTATTGGTAGGGATTAAACACAAGTATAAAAGGTAAGAATTCTACTACTAACCTTGCTTGAATTCTTGATTAAAAGACTAGAAGTTGGAGGTGTGTTGGTGAACTGTTTTTGCTGCGTTTTGGACAGCGGGGTTGCTGCATTTTTGGATAATAAGTTGAGGTCAATTACTCCTATTTTTAACCAATAACAAACCCCCAGCAAAAGGTAAGGGTTTTTCCCCTTTTAAACCTCTCAAATTGTAAAGCGAAAATCTGGAAATTGGCAGCTAAGTGAGCTGTCGTTGGACTGTTTGTGAGCTGAGTTTTGCTCATTTTCCTTAGGATTTTTGGCTATTTATTTTGATGGAATTATAATTCATATTTAGGGGAAGAATTATAGAAAAACTAAGGTAAAATTTCTTCTTGTTCCTCCCTCAAAAGTTAGTGAAAACTAGTTGAGAAAATGGCCAAATGTTGTTGATGTTGTCGTGTGTTGTTGTTGCTATTGTGACTGCCTTTGGTTAGTTATTTTGGATTCATTTTGTGCTATAAATTAAGCTTGTCGTTGACCTATAAAACTACTGGATTAATGAGGTTGAAGGCTGATCATTGAAATAGGAAATCAGCTAGAGAAAAGTTCATCGGAGAAAGGTATGTAAGGCGTTCTTTTTCTCTTGATTTTCAAGCACGAATTCATGCCGAGGATTAATACGGCATTCCCCTGTACTTGAGCTTCTGTAGTAACATATTATGGTTCTTCCCAGTTATTAGAACTACTTGGTATTAAGTTGTGTGTTTTCTAAAGAGTTGGAACGCATGAATGTGAAGCGGAGAGAGCAATTGCCTTCGATTATGGTCATAGTTGTAAATTGAGTCTAAAGTCCCCTCGGCATGGGCATTGTGAGATGGTCCTTTACATTATGTTATGTATTTGTGGTGTCAAAGTTGTTTCACATTATGGTTGCTAAGAAAATTGGTAAACATGGCAAGACGACGACGCGCGGACAGACCTAATAATTGAAATCGGTTTTAACTCAATATGTGCTAACGAGGGTAACGAAATGGAATTTCCTTATGACAGTTACCTACCCTCTTATATTCATGTTTTAAGGTACCTAGGTCCATGATATGGTTCCCCGATCCCTATCCCTTAAGCTAAGCGACTAATTAATGTGTTTCTTAATTAATTGATACGTTAAACTTGGAAAATAGAACCTGAATGGGTAAACTATTGATATTTCTATGGAACCATCTTTATTGGGAGGTTATGCACAATATCTTGATGTTAAACAGCTTATATGAAAATCATAATATATACGTTTATGCTTACATTCAGATTACGCACTAAAGAGGCAAGGATTGCCTTTAGAAAGTCGTTATATGTTTATTAGAGCTCTTGAGTTATCTAGACCTCCTGAGAATTTCTTAAGGGTTTAAGTAGACACGTCGCATGTTCTTTGAAAGTTATAGATGTGTAAGGAAAATAACCTAAGAGTAAAAGTTGAGGCTCTTGTAGCTATGGAGAGATAAGAGTAAATGCTAAACCTTTTAAGGTAATATGTGAGTTATATGCCCTCTGTCCATAGTTGATTTCAAGAACCTTTGAGCAACGTTAAAATATGAACAAGACAATGTTTAAGAGATAAGGTTGGCAATTAGGTAAAAAGGTAAGTACCTATAAGAATTGGTGGAATAATGAACACGAGAGTAAATAATTAAGTAGGGAATCACAAATCCTGTTTAGAAAAGAATTTATGATGAATACGCAAAGTAAAGCTAAAGTTTGTTAACTTAGATGATAAGTGTTCCGATTTTTAACGAGTTAGGCAAATGGCCAGCAAGATTTACCCTGTAGTTATAAATAAAGTTGGTTATGTTCAGTTGTGTTAAGCTAATGAAAGGCCAATAAAGTGTTAACTTCTTAAGAAATTATTAGAATAGAATATTTTGAGATAGTGACTCAAGTTAAGGAGAATTTCTTCGTCATACTTTTTAAACAATTATCTTTGATTATTTGTTCTAAGAGTTGGATTAACTTTTTCAAGTTTTAAAGGATTTTTTTCTTGGAAGTTTCTAAACTGTTTATAATGCTGCTAAGCTTTTCTAAGTCTTTATTTATCTTAAGGCAGCCCCTAGACAGTTGCCTAGCATTTTTATGTTAAAGAGCTCCAAGTTTAAGATACACAAGTTATGTCTTCCTGTTCATAAGTTACCTCGAGATGTGATATGATGTGCAACGAATGAGATATACTCACAATTCTTGATATGAAGGTATGAAAGTCAAAAGAATATAAACATAAAATGAATGTGAAGATTGTTAATGGAAAATGTTAAGTTAAGCTCTTCCTCTCTACTCCTTGTGTTAGAATTGCTAGGAGATGTTTAAAATTATGAAGGTGTGTCTACACAGTGTTTATGATATTCCAGTTCTAGGAAATTCCCCTAAATTCATTCACAACATATATATGTATTTAAATGCTAAATGAAAGACCTATATGTGTATGGAATAATTATAGTATTAGGGGTCGTAAGTAAGATCCTACACATGTTATAGTTACTAAGTCGGCATATTTCATGGTATTCAGTATTCAGATAGTCTGTATGATCCCTATCAGCTCCATTTATGATTGCGATTGAGATTTGTTTTTATTTTACCCCGGTATGATACACCGGCTGGAGATATTTTTATTTTACCCCGATGTGGTACAATGGCTGGAGATATTTTTATTTTACCCCGGTGTGGTACACCGACTGGAGATATTTTTATTTTACCCCGGTGTGGTACATTGGTTGGACGAATTCTATATATGAATTTATGGTTGGCTGGTCGCTGGCATTACAGTTGTAGTTTCTTTCTTGTGCATTTCTTAATTGCATTTTCATCTCATTATAGAGTTATTATCAGGTTTTGATTTCCAGGATTCCTGGTTGCTACTATTCCTTATTCCTAGTTCAGTTATCTTGAGTTCACTTATGTTATAGTAAGTTGTTATCAATTACAGGTTGCAGAGTTCTAGGTTATATCTATCCTTTATATGTTTATGTGCTAAGTCAGTTATTACAGGATTGTTATCTCATGTTTACAGTTTCAGCCTTACATACCAGTACATTTCATTCGTACTGACGTCCCTTCGCTTGGGGACCTGCATTCGTGCTGCAGGTGCAGGTAGAGGTCGGGATTGCCAGTTGAGTAGTAGTTTGTGAGATTAACAAATGGTTGGTATGATCCTTTCTTCCTGGAGCTAGGGCTTAGTTATTTATGCTTGAGTTTTGAGATGCAATTATGGGTAGGTCGGCGCCCTGTTCCGACCATCAGTCAGTTTACTATTTATAGGCTCTGTGGACTTAGTGTGTACAGTGTTATTTAGTTTGTGACCTCATTGGCTTATTGTTGCTTGGTTTACCACACTCATTGCCTTGGTTGTATTTCGGTTGTTTACCCTGCATTGTTGAGACCTTATGGGTCCAGTTTATACTCCAGTTAATTGTGACAGGTGGCCTGGATGGCCTAAGTGTTACAGTTACAGATGTCATATAGCCGACTTCTCGATCAATCATGAATTGAGTGTCAGTTGTGCCCTACCCCATGTTTGGGGTGTGACAAGTTTGTTATCCTAAAATTCAAAAAACATAATATCCTTGTAGTTATTTTTTGCTAATTGCATGATATGACCAAAAAAATCATATGTCATTAAGCTCTAAGCAATAATTGTAAAAGTGCACTGAGTCCTAAATCTTCCCGATGAGAATTATTTAAGCTCATCTTTGTTTAATATTATGTAAAATAAGTTGGGGTTGTTGTGTCTGAGTTTCTGCCAGATATATCAAACCAATTTTAGTCGTATTTAGAATCCATCATGTCATGTCTTTCTGGTATGAGTGGAAACTGTTGTTTGAAATTAGTGTCACTGATTACAATAAATTTTCAAGTTTCAATAACTTGAAATATAAATAAAAATGAAGATTAAAAGGTGTAAAAGTGTAAATAATATAATTGGAAAGATGATGTGAGTGACTTACTAATCGGAAATAATTTCAATATCCCTTTTTTCCATGTTGATCCTGGGTTCTCCATTCCACCGATTTCATATAAACAGCCAACCATATATACAAATGAAGTGGATGAAGTATGTCATTGTTGTATGACAGTGATGGTATTTTTGAATGTATGGAAAATATTGATAAGACGAAGATGACAGACCTGATAACACTTTGTCGTTGTTCACCATTGAGTCAATGATAGCTGGTTTAATAAACAGGAATCCATTTATAGGAATGTGAACAATATCTTCAGATAAATTGTTGATCACGGTTGAGGTAGTGAAAATAAGTGTCAATGAGTTTTCAACAGGTTTATAGGCACCAGTGGCTTCAACAACTTTGAATTTCTAGATTGTAAATAAAGAACCTTCAATCAACTTGTCTTTGAACCTCTGAACTTGATTTCGCCTAATTATACGATGCATCAAATTACCCTGATAGAATAAAGTAACAATTGATTTGTAATGTTAGACTTACAGGAAGAATCAGTGTTTTTAAAATAAGGAGCGATGTAAGAAGGTACCTTTTCATCTATAAATATCATTTCCACGGTGATCAACTCGCCATTTTTGTTGGGATTAATGGTATCCCACATTCTACAAAGTCTAACCTTTATCATGAAATCATCTCTTCCCGAAACCAACTCTGAGAGAAAAGAATACATCATTGTGAAGTTCTAATTTAAAGGTATATAGAGACAGCAAATTACAACATGAAAAAAGTACAATTCCACTCCTTATGTATTGCTGTTATTCTAGTATGAAATGGCAGGAATTAATAATTTGCAGTATTATAATTTATATTTTAATGCACATTCAAGAATTGTGTAGTTACAAATGAGGGAGATAAATGAAGGAATTACATATTTTAATGCATATTAAAGAATTTTGCAGTTACAAATAAGGGAGATGAATGAAGGAGTAAATGAGGGTTCAAGGTGAATGCATTTAGTATCTATTAATTTGAAGGCATTGTAGTTACAAATGTTAAAGCTATAGGGATGATTTAATGTGTGTTGATGGTAAAATAAATAAAAGTTCATCAAGACCAAATAGTCACGGGGAAAGAGAGTCCACAGACAAAAAACACTTTTCCTACTTGTTGTGGGCTCCACTTTATATGTGTACACATGGGTAAGATTGAGCATTTATTACATGATTAAGATTATGCATATTTTCAGTATAAATTAAGGAAAACAAATAAGAAATAGATGACAATTATACGGGCAATGAAAATGTACATACATCATTATAGAAGTGCACCTCATATACACAAAGATTAAAAGATTAAAAACCACTTGTTACCAATTATCAACCTTGTTGTACAAATAAATATCTGGGTAATCAAGCTCAAAAGCATCATCCACAGTTATTTTGGTCGATAACAACATGCCTGAAAACTTGTATATGTACATCAGGCTAACTATAATTTCCACCTAATTAGAGCTCCTAATTCCTCTACATATGTGAACTGGTTGGTCAACCACTAATTTTGAAACTATTTCACAATGAATTTAGGGGGGAAAATGACAGTAAAATCAGTGTGTAAGCTTCCTAACTTGTGTGATTAGTCAACAACTATGCCTCCAGAAGATCCGGTTCGCATCACAAAACCCAGAATTAGCTCTCTCTGAGAAATATTTTGAGGATAGATCTGGAGTACTGCTCTTTATCCCCTTCCCAAACATCTATACAAGGAACTGAAGAAGGCTCTGCAGAGTTAAGAGAAAAAATTCATACTACTTAGATAGCTAGGAGGGGTATGAAACTATTCTACTACAATGATATCATAAATGGATCTTGAGCAGATTAATATGCACAATTGACCAACTAGAAATAAGAATGAATTTTCTAGTTTAAAAATATTCTGTCTCTTTGTCTTTTGCTTTTCTAGTTGCACAATAGTGATGGTCTTACAGAATTTAGTGTAAGAGAACTTCTTCAAGCAGCAAGCTCTCCTGAAAATGTTTTGCTGCTAATTAGGGACTCTGGATGTACCTGGGGAGCGGTAAGAGAGTTAGTTAATTATTTTGTATCCATAACATAATGCATCTATAGTGTAAAATATTATGTTCAATTATTTTCCAATGAATGTCATTTCATTCAGAAACCAAGGTATGATGTGGGCTCCATTATGGACGTGCCATGACTATAGTTCATATACTGAAGTTTTCCACAGAGTTCCATTTTCTTCTTCTTGTTAAAGAGGACTTACTCTTAACTAATGTGCTTCAAGATTTGACAGCTTTATTTCTTGTTGTTCTATAGCTAGTATTTGATATTTTTTCTTTCTTATGTGTAGTGCAAACTCATTTTCCTCAAACTCAGGAATCTTGGAGTTCTACCAAAACACACAAAAGATATTGGGGCATACCTTGTCCCATAAATGCAAAAGATCTGCATCACGTTGGTTGACGGGCTTTGATAATGCCCACAAGGAATTGTCATCTACATAAGTGGAGTTATCATTTGCAGGATTTGTACCCATATAATTGAACAGAGAGTCCATCATCAGATGAAGATCACCAAGCTGCATGACATGGGAACCATAGGCAGAATTTCCATTAGCAGTTCTCCTTTTGACCTGCAAAAAACCAGTAGTACAGATGTAACTACACAAAATAATTTTAAATGGCATCATAATAAAGGACAGAGAGAAAATACATCATCAGATAGTTACGCGTGAAACCCCTTTCTTCTTCTCGCTTATAACAAAAGTGATACATTTGCTTCGGCATTCTAAATTATAACACCTCGGAAGTCCTTGAGATCAGACCCCAGAGTTAGATGAAGCTCAGCAGAAAAGTCAGCAGAAACTTGCCTCAAAATGAGTCAGAGAAAGACCCGTTATGAGATCTAATGGATCGTGGTCTAATCGGTGAGGAACTGTAAGGAGGGGATGGCAAGCCTAGTGTCCACGGACGACCTGACGAGTTGTCATGCTTGGCAATGACTCGTTAGATTGGTCGTTGGGTGGTGAAGAGTTGAAGTCATGAAGTGTTATCCAGTGTACTTGACGAGTGGACTTGACGAGCTGTTAGAGGAAGCAACGACTCGTCATGTTGATCGTGGGTTGAGGAAGCTGAAGTTCTAAAGTAATTTTCCAGTGCACTTGACGAGTTGGTACAACGAGTCATTGGAGCTAGAGACGATTCGTTAAGTTGGTCATGGGTTGTGTTGAAGAAATTTTGGAAGGCTGACAAGTGCACTCCACGACTCGGTTCCCACGAGTCGTTGCCTGTCTCCACGACTCATAGGGTGCCTTGTGGGGGGCCTGGCAGGGTATTTTCTCTACGTTTTCTCAAGGGTATTCTCGTAAAGTCCTATGCTTTTAACTCCTAAACTATGTCATTTTGTATATTGTTTGGGATGTTTTTAAGGTTTTCTACAATCCTAAACCCTCATTCTCTCAAGATATATCTCAAAGCTTTTATCCTTTTCTCTTCTCAAGATTCAAGAACTTCACCAAGGTGTTCATCAAGCTTCAAGGGAAATTTTGAGCTGGGTTTCTCTGCCAGGTATGCGGGTTCTTCAACAAGGATACTCTTCCATCCTTATGCCCAAAATGTCTTTATTTAAAAAAATACCCAATTTCTACTATTCTAGAAAATGCATGACCTAGGGTTTTAAATTCATGGTGAATCCTCCTACAACTCTTTAAATTCCAAGATCTATTGTGATTATGAGATAAGTATGACGTAAAATGATCGGGTTACCTTGAACTATGTGTTGGGTGATGAAAAGTGTGGAGTTATGAAATACTCTTCATGAATGGTTGAGATTTAAATACGACTTTGTCATTGTTCATCAATTATCACAAATCCCGTGCATCCATGTTTAATATGTGAAACTTGTATGATTATCCCTGAGAATTTGAATATGTCAATGATAGATGTGATGTGATTAAATTAGAGTTTATGGACTTGAATAATTGAGAGTAAAATATGCATGTCCTTATGTCGTGATGGAATTAATTGGGTAAGAAGTAAATCTATGATAATGGTCTATTTAATGCATCCTTCTCATGAATTGGAATAAATCTTGAAATGGGTCTTATGAAGTAAAGATGTACACTTCTCACATGATTTTGTTGTATATGTTTGAGATATGAGTAAGCACATAGCTTCCTGCAAATCTAGATTGTATGAATCAATGCATGTATGTTAAGGTATGAATTGAATCTATGGGTCGTGAATGTCTCTATGATACATGTCGATTAATATGAAGCTAGAATTTAATGTTGAGAAAGTAGAATGCATGATGTGAAACTAAAGATGTTCATTAATGTTATACTTATAAAGAAATACTAGTATGGCTCCATGATGATATGAGTTATGATGATAAAGCATGAGAATGATAATTTCTGAATGTTGGGCTTGTTGTTAGTAGAAATTAGCCCCAATCCTTTCGTAATGAAGGGTGTATGAAGAAAGCAGAGTATGTTCATGTTTCTGATTAGCTGCAGTAGTATAGACCAAATATATATGTATGTATATGTATGTATAACGTCATACCAGTACCTCTCAGATTCTAGCAATAGTCGGGATCCTCCATATTAGAGAGAGACTCCCTAGCTCAGTCGGGATCCTTAATAGTAGAGAGTGACTTCCTAGCAGTAGTCGGGATCCTCCATAGTAGAGAGTGATTCCCTAGCAATAGACAGGATCCTCCATAGTAGAGAGAGACTCCCTAGCTTAGTCGAGATCCTCCATAGTAGAGAGAGACTCCCTTAATGATGATATCAGTATAGCTCAGTGTTGCATGACCCAGCTTTTAGATTATAACTGGCTTAATAAGATGATAAACAGTCTCAGTCAGCAACAGTGATTCAGTACAGTTTGTGATACTAAATTTCAGATTTGGCTCTTATTAAATGTTCAGAACTTGACCCTTATGCATGAGATTGAAGAGGTTATATAAATGAGATTCAAAAAGAAGTTTCATGTATATATCTGTGTATGTGAATCATAGAGTATGTGTAATAGCATGTTGAAGCAGCTATGTTGATGTATTTGATTAAATCCTTATTGAATATTTGTTTATTTAACTGTTTATGTATTCCGCATGCTCAGTACATTCCAAGTACTGACCGCGCGCCTTTTGTGTTATATCATTTCATGATATAGATTCAGGTTTTCAGACTCAGCCTCGTGGTTAGATATGCTTCATCTCTACTTAGTAGCTATTGGTGAGTCCTCATCTACCGAGGACGTAATTGATGGTTCATATTATCTTTATGTTTGAGTTTTCAGAACTTAGGAGTTAGCTGGGGGCTTGTCCCAGCAACTCATCAGTTTAGTAGAAGGCTTTTAGACTTGTCCAGTCAGATTCAGCGTTATATCTAAGTGTTATTAAATTGCCTTTATAGCTTATATTTGATTCTTGTTATTGCTTCCGCTTATTCATGTTGTTAGTTGTTTTCTCATGTTGAGTGTACGCTATGATAATGCCATGGGTCGACTTGGAGTCTGGGAACCTGCAACTGTATCATGAAACGATACAGCATAAAAGTATGCGTCAGTACTTTTAATGTACTAAGTAAGTGGGAGAAAACATAACTGAATATAATGCCTGAACTGATATGACATGTAATGACCAATAAGTAAACTGAACTAAACTACTGAAGTAAACTAAGGTGGTCAAAATGACCCTGTATGATGGTCAAGGGATGTTCTAAGTATGAACGTACTGAGTATGAGATACTGAACTGAACTGAGCTAAAATGATAAAACTAGAACTGAACTGAGCTGCTTATTCTGAAACTGGATTGGACTAACTAGTGGGAGATTCTATAACCGGCATATAACCACATGAGCTAGACGTGGAGTACGATGTATACACCTACCGGTAGGACCCAATATACCTTTTCAGGGTATAAAGGCATGAACTGGGTGATCACAAAAGTCTGGGGCCAATCGGGCTAAGTAATACTATAACCTATGTTGGCAACGTAGTTTTGGGAACCTGGGTGCGCTGGAACCCCGGCCCGCTCGGTGCTAAGTCAAACTGATCAGTTGACAAGTTCTGAATAGTTCTGAAGAGGTTCTATGTTCTAACTGAACTAAACTACCAAGCATCTAATAGAGAACCCAACTCATTCCAACAACACAGGAATCCCATAATATGGCAGAATTTCAAGAATTAAAGGAGTCTCATCCGACAAGGTTAAAATCATTCTTATCAATGGAATATTTTCTCAACATATAAATAATAAGAATCTCTAGGAAATTCAGCCCAAGACATACTTCATTCACTAGATGAAATTTAATACGCAAATAATCTTTACTCGAAAATTTAGGGCTTAAATTCACTTGGAAAGAACATCAACAATTCAGGTAAGAATTGATGAAGATCATATCAATAATAAGCAAGGATATCATACTATATGGAATTAACGAATAATGACATATAATTTCTGTGTATTCAAAAACTCAGGGCTAAAACTAATAGAGAAACTATGGGAGGGTTTTGGGGGACACAAGGGAAGAACAATTTTCCTTGTTGAATTCCCACATACCTGGCTAAATTTTCCCTAGAGAAAGAAACTTGAAAGGATGCAACTGGTGAAGAACCCTAGACCTTGCTTGAGAGCTCGTGAGAGAAAACTTACGCAAATCTTTCTGAAAATCTGAGTGGGAATGAGGGGAAAACCATTTAACCCCTCTAAATCCCTTCAAAATAATCCCAAAACGACGTAGTTTAGAGTCTAGGAGAATAGAAAATTACTAAATAGCCCTTGGAAAATTGCTAGGAAAAACTGCCAGGTAACCCTAATGGGTGACCTAACGGGTCGTGGTGACTGACCACGACTCGTGGTCACACCCGTTGGATACACTACCCAGGTTTCACTGTAGGTCATCACGAGAGACCTAACGAGTCATTACTGGTGACCACGACTCGTGGTCACCATCCGTCTAGTACACTGCCTAATTATTTAAATTCTAGATTCCGTCCTGACCACGAGTGATTTGACGAGTTGTGGGACCTGACCACGACTCATGAGGTCGCCCGTTGGGAACACTCTCTTTTTTACAAATTCTCAAGCCTCCTTCTCACGGCTGACCTAACGAGTCGTTAGATCACTTAACGACCCGTTAGGTGAGTCATCCTGTAGCATTGCTGCAGATTTTCTAAATTTTCTGATTTAAGTCCCGGGTCTAGATTTTGAGTTTCTGGGGCATGACAATATCTCTCCCTTAGAAACATTCGTCCTCAAATGTTAGAAAACACATAGGAAACCAGAGAATAACAATCAAAATTTCTAGATACTGATCATTTAACTCCAAAATTGCCGGAATGACTACCTCCATTTCAAAATACATAACTGAACTGAATTTACTTTTCATACATACATCCAAAGTTGTAAAAGAAACTTATACACATGAAGACTTATACACATGAATTGAATTCAACAACTAGATCAGGTCCTAAGGCAAAACTAACACTTCAAGCTACAACAGAGTCGGTAGAGAACAAGTGCGGGTATTTTGCAATCATATTTGCTTCGGCCTCCCACATAGCTCCCTTAACCTGCTGATTTCTCCATAAGACCTTGACTAAAGCTATTTCCTTATTCCTCATCATATGAACCTGAAGGTCAAGGATTTGGACTGGTACCTCCTCATATGAGAGACTATCTTTTATTCCTACACTGTCCAACGTCACAACTGAGGTTGGATCTCCGATGCACTTCTTCAAAAGTGGCACATGGAAAACTGCGTGTACAGCTGCTAGTTCTGAAGGTAACTATAGCTCATAGGATACATTGCCGATACGCCTCAAAATTCTATAGGGTCTCACATATCTCGGACTGAGCTTCCCCTTCTTGCCAAACCTCATCACCTTTTTCATCAGCGAAATTTTTAGGTAAACCCAGTTATCAACTGCAAACTCCAACTCTCTTCTCTGCACATCGACATAAGATTTCTGACGGTTCTAAGCTGTTTTCTACCTTTCTCGGATGAGCTGAACTTTCTGCATTGCCTCGTGAACCGAGTCTGGCCCTATCAAGGTAACTCACTAACCTCGAACCACCCTATAGGAGATCTACACCTTCTCCCATATAATTCTTCAAATGGAGCCATCTGAATGCTAGAGTGGTAGCTATTGTTGTATGCAAACTCGATAAAAGGCAAATGGTCATCCCAATTACCCTTGAAATCAATCGAGCACGCTCATAGCATATCTTCTAGAGTCTGAATAGTCCGCTCAGCTTGCCCATCTGTCTGCGGGTGAAAAGTTGTACTGAGCTTGACCTGAGTGCCAAGTCCCTTTTTAAAGGACTTCCATAAATAGGAGGTGAACTGGGTACCCCTTTCTGAAATAATGACCAATGGCACCCTATGAAGCCTAACTAGCTCCCGGATATAAAGTTTAGCATAGTCCTCAGCTGAATCTGTGGTTTTGACTTGGAGGAAATGTGTTGACTTAGTCATCTGGTCTACTACCATCCAGATTGAGTCATGCTACCGACAAGTCCGGGGTAGACCCGTAATGAAGTCCATATTTACTTCTTCCTACTTCCATGTGGGTATGCTCTTTATCTTGATTCATGCCTCCTGGTCTTTGATGCTCCACCTTGACTTGTTGGCAGTTTGGACACTTGGCTATGAATTCAGCAATGTCTCTCTTCATGTCGTTCCACCAGTAAATATCCCGCAGGTCGCAGTACATTTTAGTAGCACTAGGGTGAATGGAATATCTAGAACTGTGCGCTTCAACCAATATCTGTTGTCTCAAATTATCAACATCTGGTACACACAACCTGCCCTAGTAACGGAGCACCCCATCTCCCCCTTAGGAGAAAGCTTCTATTCTTTTTTGAGAACTTCTCCCTTAAGCTTAAGTAAGATGGAATCCTCATCCTGTCTGGACTTGACTTCAACTATCAAGGATGAATCCGACCCTCTTTGCATTACCACATCACCTTCGGTTGAATCCACCAACTGCACCCCTAACCGGACTAGTCTGTAAACATCCTTCGCTAACTCCTTCTTGCCTTCCTCAATGTGAGCCACATTCCCTATAGGTCGTCTGCTTAGGGCGTCAGCCACCACATTGGCTTTACTCGGGTGATATAACACACTTATGTCATAGTCCTTTAGCAACTCCAACCACCTTCTCTAACACAAATTTAGATCCATCTGACTCAGAACTTACTGAAGACTCTTATGATCTGTAAACACATCTATGTGAACTCCATATAAGTAATGCCTCCATATTTTTAGCGCAAACACCACTGCTGCCAACTCCAAGTCATGAGTTGGATAGTTCTTCTCATAAACTTTGAGCTATCTGGAGGCGTAGGCTATCACTTTGCCCCGCTGCATCAGAATGCATCCGAGCATCATAATAAACAACCAATCCATCTGTTCCTTCTGGCAGGGTTAGAACTGGAGCAGTAGTGAGTCGAGTCTTCAACTCCTGGAAACTCTTCTCACACTCATCTGACCACTGAAATTTCACCTTCTTCTGAGTTAACTTAGTCAGAGGAGATGTTATAGAGGAGAATCCACAAACCATCAGTAATAACCTACCAAACACCAGGAAACTCCTGATTTCAGTAGGAGAGGTAGGTCTGGGACAATCTTTCACGATTGCTATCTTGTGAGGGTCTACTTGTATTCCTTCACCTGAGACCACATGACCTAAGAAGGTCACAGACTTTAACCAAAATTTGCACTTGCTGAACTTGGCGAACAACTAGCAGTCCCTGAGTGTTTGCAATGCTAATCTCAGGTGATTTGCATGCTCTTCCTCATTTCTGGAGTATACTATAATGTCGTCGATAAATACAATGAAGAACATATCCGGATATTGCTGAAGACCCTGTTCATCAAATCCATGAAGGTTACTGGGGAGTTTATTTGCCCGAAGGACATCACCACAAACTCATAGTGATCATATCGAGTTTTGAATGTTGTTTTTGGTATGTCACACTCTCTGACCCTTAGCTGATGATACGCTGACCTAAGATCGATTTTGGAGAAACAATTGGCTCCCTGTAGTTGGTCAAATAGGCTGTCAATTCGGGGTAGGGGATACCTGTTCTTGACTTCAATTTTGTTCAGTTGAAGGTAATCTATGCACATTCAGAGGGTCATTTTTCTTATGCACGAATAGTACTGGAGCACCCTAGGGAGAGATACTAGGTCTGATAAAACCTTTGCCGAGAGGATCTTTTAACTGTTCCTTCAACTCCTTAAGCTCAGCTGGAGCCATTTTGTAAGGAGGGATAGAGATGGGATAAGTATCTGGGAGAAGGTCTATCCCAAGTCTATTTCCCGCTCAAGGGGAACTCCGGGAAGATCCTCAGGAAATACATCTGGGAACTCACTGACTACTGGAACTAACTGGATAGTTGAGGTCTCAGAGTTGGAATCCTTGACTCAAACCTAGATGATAAATACACCCCTTGGAGATGAGTTTCTAGGCCTTAAGGTAGGAAATAAACCTACCCTTAGGCGCTGAATTGCTGCCCGTCCATTCTAACACTGGTTCATTTGGAAACTGAAACTTGGAAATTCTAGTTCTGCAATCAACTAAGGCATAGCAGGAGTGTAACCAATCCATGCCAAGGATAAGGTCCAAATCAACCATATCTAACTCTACGAGGTCAACTGGGATGACTTTATTCATAACTGAGACTGGGTAGTTTTTATACACCCGGCTAGCTCTAACTGACTCGCTAACTGGGGTGGAGACTGAGAATGGTTCTGATAGGACCTCTGGACTGCTATGTAAGGAGTCACAAATGAAAGAGTGGCTCCTGGATCTAGGAGGGCATACACGTCTAGATGAAAGAGATGTAAAATACCCGTGACTACATTAGGTGAACTCTCCTGTTCCTGATGGGAGGATAGAGCATAGAAACGGTTTTGACATTGACCGTCATGCGTACCTAATGTGTTATCCTGTTGGGTTGGTCGACCTGATGGAGCTGATGATGTGGTAGATTATGATCCCCCTCTCTATGTTGACGGGCACTCCCTAAGCCGATGTCCAAGTTGTCCACAACCAAAACAACCCTCTCGACCATGAAGGCACTCTCCCAGATGGTTCCTACCATACTTGGGACAAGCTGGATACTTATTCTCGATACTATTGGCCTGAGACTGAGTGCCAAATGACCCACCCCTCCGATCCTGACAGGACTGAAAGGTTGGGGTGCTGGCGAAACTGGGTGTTGGGGCTCTCTGCTGCTATTGCGGCTGCTGCTTCTGTGGGTGGCTACTACCGCTAGACCTCTGATGGCCGAAATCTGAATGGCCAGTCCTTGCCCGATTGTTCTTCTGCTCCATATCCTTCACTTTTTCAGCCTCAATCTTCTGTGCATAGACAATCAAGTTGGAGAGGTCCATATCCTTAATCAACATCGCTGTCCTGCACTCCTTGAGGACCAGGTTTGACACCCATTCACAAATTTCATCATGTGAGCCCTTGGCTCGGCTACCATCTCTGGAGTGTACTTAGACAGCCGAGTAAACTCTAGAGCATACTCCTCCACGATTTTGTTTCCCTATCTCAAATTCATAAACTTCGCCATCTTTGCCTCCCTCAGCTCCCGAGGAAAAAACCTATCTAAGAAAGATGTGTGGAACTCCTCCCACTCTACTGGTCCTGCTCCCGCTGGCCGCCCCTTTTTCCACTATTCATACCAGACCTGAGCTGCCCCTTTGAGCTGGTAGGCAGCCAGATCAGCACTCTCCGAGGAGCTGACACCCATAATGCGGGTAATCCTCTTGATCTCATCCACGAACTCTTGAGGATCCTCCCCTACTTTGGATCCCTAAAAGAATGGATGGTTCATATAGGTGAAGTCCTACACCTTCGTAGCTGTTGCATACCCATTTATGGTTACCGAAACCACCTGTTGGCTCACCTGGTTGGTGACTGTTTGGGCTAGCAGTTGAATGCCCGCCCTGAATTTGGCGGTAGACACTGAATCATCTTGAGGAGCTGTAGGGGCTGGTGGGGCTGGTCTATTGGTGTTACTAGCCCTTCTTCTGTTACCGTGTCTAGGAGGCATGCTACACTGAAACGAAACAGAGCACGAGTTAGAAAGGCATTTCTGGAATTGAACTTTAACACACGATAAAGAGTATAAACAAAAGAGAGTTTTCCTAATAACATCTTGTAGCCTCCTCTTCATAAGTGTGCTGCACTTCACACCCATGAAAAGGACTCTACTTGATGCGCCTTTTAGACATTCCGAGGATACCCTAAACCTAGTGCTCTGATACCAAGTTTTTCATGCCCCGAGTCTACACCCTGGACAGAACACGGTCTTGAAGCCACAAGTGACCCCAAGTCAACCCCTGGTCTATCATACACTGGTATTCTGAGTAAAACAAATATAGTGGAAACTTTGAAATAATAGCATAAAAGCATTTATGAAAATAAAACTGAAAATATAAAGTTTAAGAACATCTGAAGTCTGGATTTAATTCTATTTCTGAAATTAACTCTATGTCTGAAAGCCTTCTAACTAATGAGTTTCTGGGACAAGCCCCCAGCTAACTCTAAATCTAACTAAAAATAATAAATCAACTGAAAGAAAATGGAATAAGTTCCTCGAATGATGAGGACTCATACTTCAACTGCGACAGAGGAGGATCTGGATCGTAGCGGCTAACACTGATGAGTCTGGGAACCTACAACTGTATCATGAAACGATACAGCATAAAAGTATGCGTCAGTACTTTGAATGTACTAAGTAAGTGGGAGAAAATATAATTGAATATAATGCCTGAACTGATATGACACGCAATGACCAATAAGTAAATTGAACTGAACTACTGAAGTAAACTGAGGTGGTCAAAATGACCCTTTCTGATGGTCAAAGCATGTTCTAAGTCTGAAAGTACTGAGTATGAGATACTAAACTGAACTAAGCTAAACTGATAGAACTAGAACTGAACTGAGCTGCTTATTCTGAAAATGGACTAGAGTGAAAAGTGGGAGAGTCTATAACCGATATATGACCACCTGAGCTAGACGTAGAGTCCGATGTATACACCCCACCAGTAGGACTCAATATACCTTGCCAGGGTATAAAGGCATAAATTGGGTGATCACAAAAGTCTGGGGCCAATCAGGCCAAGTAATATTGTAACCTACACTGGCAATGTAGTTTTGGGAATCTGCATGTGCTAGAACCCCGGCCTGCACGGTGCTAAGTCCTACTCACACTAGAAAACCTATATTGAACTACTAGGCTGATAGCTCGAAACTGGGGTCCAAGACTAGTCAGGGACGTATAACTGAAAGTACCCTGAGAGTCTTTGTCGGACCAGATTCTGAAATTGAGTTCTAAACTGGCCAGAGCTTCTTATCTAGAAGCGTCGTAACCGTCTAAGAACAATCTATAAACTGAACTGGGGTCCTGGGGCTGGTCAGATCTATATATCTAAAATGTTATGACCGCCTAATGGACCGATACACTAGATTTTGAGTCTGATTTTGATAACTGTGAGGCACCACTGACACCTCGGGAAACGACTAAAGTCAAACTGATCAGTTGACAAGCTCTGAATAGTTCTGAAGAGGTTCTATGTTCTAACTAAACTGAAATACTAAGCATCTAATAGAGAACCCAACTCATTCCAACAACAAAGGAATCCTATAATATGGCAGAATTTCAAGAATTAAATGAATCTCATCCAACAAGGTTAAAATCATTCTTATCAATGGAATATTTTCTCAACATATAAATAATAAGAATCACTAGGAAATTCAGCCCAAGACATACTTCATTCACTAGATGGAATTTAATACACAAATAATCTTTACTCGAAAATTTAGGGCTTAAATCCACTTGGTAAGAACATCAACAATTCAAGTATGAATTGATGGAGATCATATCAATAATAATCAAGGATATCATTCTATATGTAATTAACGAATAATGACATATAATTTCTGTGTATTTGAAAACTCAGGGTTAAACCTGATAGAGAAACAATGGGAGGGTTTTGGGGGACACAAGGGAAGAACAATTTTCCTTGTTGAATTCCCACATACCTGGCTAAATTTTCCCTAGAGAAAGAAACTTGAAAGGATGCAACTGGTGAAGAACCCTAGACCTTGCTTGAGAGCTCGTGAGAGAAAACTTACGCAAATCTTTCTGAAAATCTGAGTGGGAATGAGGGGAAAACCATTTAACCCCTCTAAATCCCTTCAAAATAATCCCAAAAAAATGTAGTTTAGAGTCTAGGAGAATAGGAAATTACTAAATAGCCCTTGAAAAATCGCTGGAAAAAACTGTCAGGTAACCCTAACGGGTGACCTAACGGGTCGTGGTGACTGGCCACGACTCGTGGTCACACCCGTTGGGTACACTGCCTAGGTTTCACTATAGGTCATCACGAGGGACCTAACGAGTCGTTACTGGTGACCACAACTCATGGTCACCATCCTTCTAGTACACTGCCTAATTATGTAAATTCTAGATTCCAGCCTGACCATGAGTGACTTGATGAGTCGTGGGACCTGACCCCGACTCGTGAGGTTTCCCGTTGAGAACACTGTCTATTTTTTACAAATTCTAAAGCCTCCTTCTCACAGCTGACCTAACGAGTCGTTAGATCACTTAACGACCCGTTAGGTGAGTCGTCTTGTAGTATTTCTACAAATTTTCTAGATTTTCTAATTTAAGTCCCGGGTCTAGATTTTGAGTTTTCGAGGCATTACATGTCATATCTGATAGAAAGGGCCTGATTAATGTCAGTGGTTTCCTTGAAGGAGGTGAATCAGAAATTGGCTTTTTGGAGTTGCTATAGTGAAGAATGGTTGTTGAATTGAGAATCTGTTAGAGATCTACAATGACCACAATTATTTCTTAAGAAACAAATGAACCGGAAACCATTACATATCATTGTATTAAATCTGGTTATCATCTCAGTAGAATAAAACTTTTCAGAACATAGTAATTTAAGAAAACATATATTTTTTTATTTAAGGAATTTTATTCACCTACTTTGCCGGTTCATCTACCAAAAAAAGCAGAAGGGATGTAAAGACTGCTAGCTGGATTGATATGAATGTTACATCGGGTTAGAAATAGTGGTCTGACTACAGGGCTACCGGATGTAGAAGCACAAGAGCTGCAAGACACTAAAGTTTCCTGGTCAAGCAACAAAAACATTAAAAATATATAAATAAAAAGGAAAAAATGTAAAGAAATGGAGGAGAAAAATATCATTACAAAGGTAGTAGTGGCACCTGATACCTGCATATACCAATATCGTTGAGATTCAGTCCTTCAACAACTTATATTAATCAACAACTTTATATCATTGGCAATGAAAAATCTAATATCATTGGCAATGAAAAAGTCAAAACAAAATGGCAAATCAGATGGTTATAAAACTGAATTGCCTGAGGAATCAGGAGAAATGGATGGCACCTTAATATGATCTATTTAAATGATTATGAAAAATAAAAGGAAAAACAAGAACAACGAAAGATAAAATAACAAAAAGAAACAGGAATAATACTTCTCTCTTTTTTCTCCTATTTTTAGTTTCATCAATTTTTTTTGCTTTTTCTTTTATATTAACAGAAGAAGGATTTATCTAATAAGAATTTTACCATTTCATGAAAGCAAGAGAAAAAAATAAAGGCCTTTAATACATATATTCAAACTATATTAAATTAAGAAAATTGTGTATTTAACCTCATAATATATGAAATTTTTCTTAATAATTTTTTCTTTTCATTTTAAAGAATATTTTTAACAATGAAAATGTAATTCTTTTAAGCTCCAATTCGACTAAAATATCTATTTTGTGATCATATCTTCCAAGTTTCACAGTTTCACTTGCAAAATGTCCTAATCAATGAAAGCCAAGACTGATGTACTAGTGGATCGAATCCCACATGAATCTGACTCTGTCATCCTTCGTGTATCTAATTTCTTGCTTTAAGTACTAATGGTTGTTACTTAAGAACCATATCCTCAAAGAGTCGTACTTTTCACATCTGACCACAGCAGCTAGAAGGTCCGAGTTATAATTCCACTTCACAAGTTCTACAGTAGCATCAATTTCTACGTTGAGGCAAAATGAGATTCTTTCTAATCCATTCCTCTCAAAGAAAACTATAGATGGGCATTTTCTATCTTCCTTTCGGTCATAAACTGCAGCAATTTTGGCTCCACTGGGCATCTAATCCAAAGTTGACCCCGTGAAAGTATTTGATTCTAAAACAGCATGGAGTGCCTGTCATGCCTCGAGACTACACCCTGGACGTAACACGGTACTTGAAGTCACAAGTGACCCTAAGTCAACCCCTGGTCTATCATATACTGGTATCCTAAATAAAACACACATAGCGGAAGCTTTGAATTAACAACATAAAAGCCTTTCAAAAAATGAAACTAAGAGAAAACATAAATTTTACAAAATCTGAAATCTGAACGTACTCTATGTCTGAAAACCTTCTAATTGATGAGTTACTGGGACAAGCCCCTAGCTAACTCTAAGTCTAAATAAAATTGTAAGATAATGAAATAAGCCCTTGAATGATGAGGACTCACACTTCAACTGCAACTGAGGAGGATCTGAAACGAGGCTGCTAACGCTGCTGAATCTGGAAACTTGCAGCTGTATCATGAAACGATACAACATAAAAGTATGTGTCAGTACTTTGAATGTACTGAGTAAGTGGGAGGAAACATAAATGAAGTACAAAGTCTGAACTGAATGACATGTAATGACCACCAAGAAAACTGATGTGAGCTACTGATATATACTGAAATGGTTAAGATGACCCTGTCTGGTGGTCGAAGACATACCCTAAGTCTAAAAATTCTGAGTCTGCGATACTATACTAAGCTGAGATAATTGATAGAACTGAAACTAAACTAAATTGCTTGCTCTGAACTGGACTGAACTGACTAGTGAGAGTCTCTAACCACGTGAGCTAGACGTGGAGTCCGATGTATACACCCCACCTGTAGGACCCAGTATACCTTGCTAGGATATAAAGGCATGAACTGGGTGATCACAAATGTATGGGGCCAATCAGGCCAAGTAATACTGTAACCTACGCTAGCAATGTAGTTCTGGGACCTGGGTGCGCTGGAACCCCGGCCCACTCGGTGCTAAGTCCTTCTCCACTGGGAAACCTAAACTGAACTACTAGGCTGATAGCTCCAAATTGGGGTCCAAGACTAGTCGGGGACATATAACTGAAAGTACCCTGAGAGTCTTATCGGATCAGATTCTGAAACTAGGTTCTAGACTGGTCAAAGCTGCTTATCTGGAAGCGTCATAACTGTCTAAGAACAAACTGTAACTGAACTGGGGTCCTGGGGCTGGTCAGAGCCATATAACTAAAATGTCATGACCACCTAATGGACCAAATAACTATAATCTGAGTCTGATTCTGATAACAGAGAGGCACCACTGACACCTCGGAATAAGACTGAAGTCAAACTGATTAGTTGACAATTTCTTAAGAGGTTCTACGTTCTACTAAACTAAATTACTAAGCAGCTAATAGAGAACACAACTCATTCCAACAACACGGGAATTTCATAATACGACGAAATTTCAAGAATGTAAAGGGGTTCCATCCAACAAGGGTAAAAATCATTCTCCTCAATGGAATAATTGCTCACACGCACACACACACACACACACACACATATATATATATAATAAGAATTACTAGGATATTCAGCCCAAAACATACTGTGCAAAATAGATGAAATTTAATACGCAATAATCTTTACTCAAAAATTTAGGGTTGTAAATCATCTTGTCAAGAACAACAAAATTTACTTATAAAATGATGAAGATCATATGAGTAATAAATATGGATAATAACCCAATTGAAATTAACGAAAATCAACATGAAAATCTCTTCATATTCAAAAATCTCAAGGCTAAACTGACAGAAATTATGAAAGGATTTTGGGGGACACAAGGGAAGGACAATTCCCTTGTTGAATTTTCACATATCTGGCTAAGAATTCCCGAAAGAAGAAGAAGACCTAAACTGTTTACGATGAAGGAAGACCCTAAGCCTGCTTGAGAGTTTCTTGAGAGAACTTTCGATAAATTTTTTAGAGTAAACGTAGGGGAGGAACCGTCCAAATCCTCTAATAAGTCTGATTTTACGTCTAAAACGACGTAGTTTAAAGCTTAGGAGAATAGAAAATTACTAAATAGCCCTTAGAAAATCGCTAGGAAAAACTTCTAGGTGACCCTGACGGGTCATGGTGACTGACCACGACTCGTGGTCACTCCTGTCGAGTACACTGCCCAGGTTCCTCAGTAGGTCACCACGAGGGACCTAACGAGTCGTGGTCACCAGTCGTGGACCACACTGTCTCACTTCAGAAGATTAAAGGCTAAGTTTGATAACGAGTCACCTAACGGGTCGTTGCCACTGACAACGACTTGTCGTGACACTCATTAAGTATACTGACTAAAAAGTTACTAGGACTGGTAACAGGGACATAACGAGTCGTTACTGGGGACTTGTGGTCCCCACCCGTCAAGTACACTGCTCCACAAAAGAATTCTCAACCCAGGCCTGACCACGAGTGACTCAACGGGTTGTGGTCAGTGACCACGACTCGTGAAGTCTCTCATTGGGTACATTGCCTCCCTTCTCAAAAACCTCAAACCTCCTTCTCACATCTCATCTAACGAGTCGTGAGGTCACTTAACCACTCATTAGGTGGGTCGTCCTGTAGCTTTTCTGTAGCTTTTTTCAAATTTCCAGATTTAAGTTCCGAGATTAGATTTTGAGTTTCTAGGGCATTACAGTGCCCCTAAGTCCCGTTCCTAGATTTTAAACTTTTTATGTAAGATTTGAGTATTCACCCTACTTAACGTTGCAAAGTATTTTCCATCACCTCGCCATGAAATTGGGCTCCCCGACGAATAATTGGAAGAGTAAGTATGTTCATCTGAATCAATAGCGCAATTATTTCCAGTCATTTTCTTAATAGAAGCATACAACCAAACATGTGCAACCAAATATGACAACGTACATTCAAGTTACATTCTTGAAAGAAATATGTTTATAATAATCTGAGAAAAAGTAAGAGTGAAGACTTCAATAACTCTATTACTACACTCAATGTACCAGACATGTTATCATATCACCTTTTTCGAGAGGAAAATATAAATGGACTTATTCACATACTTGCAAAATGAAAATCAAGAGTTAATATAATGACCTTGCATACTTCAACGCTCCACTAGAGTTAAGTCGACATGCATAGCTTTAATACCACAAGACCTAATGCTTTCACATAACCTTGTATACATAGTAGTCCATGATATTCCACAGGATAAGATACAGCAAAAAGAAATATGCTTCGATCAAAAGCAGCTTGGTGTTGGCTATATGAATTCTCGCTATCCATGTCATTTCGTTAATTATTCCACAGAGAATATAGATTCACCAAAATGGCTACCTTACTGCTATAGCGCTATTATATACTTAGACTTCTGATTATTTAAACAATAGTCTATGAAAGGTAAATGGTAATAAACTTCTACGACTTGGACATTCTTGTGAGATACCAAATGTAACAGCAAGACAAATATGAAACAGACAAAATTCAACCTCTTTAGCTTTGAGATATATAAAAAGTTGTGATATTTCTTTCCTAGGGAGAGATTGATTCAAATTGATTAGAAGAACTCACTCTTGATATTTTGAAAGAGGTGTTCATTGATGAACGTTGAAGTGTGACGGTCCCCATGCCCATCATAAATTCCAATGAAAGTACCGTATCGCCGAGAATCCTTCAAGCACCCTGATTAAATTCGGATTAGATCTTCCAGTAGATTATTAGCCTGAACCACATCCATAGAAAACTCTCCATTTACATGTTGCCCAATGACGACCACCAACATCTGAACTTGTATGAACATGTCCATCAGCCCTTGGCTGAAAACAGACCCTCAAGAAGTTCATCATCCAGATACCATACCTCATCTCATCCAAAACACCCTTCAATATCTCCACATCTGATAGTATCTACTTTGGATTGGTTGTAATACTACAAATCCAACAATACCAATGACAAAAGTAAGATTGAAGGAACATAATGAGATTGGCAACTATTATAATCTCAAAACTTGCAGCTGAGAAGCAAATATTAAACCAAGAAGCCACCTCCAGTTTAATAGTAAATTTAACGCAAATGGAAGTAAATGATTTATATTGTAACTATAACGGAAAACACATGAGGATGAATCACACTAAAAACGAAAAATTCAACAAAAATACAACAGAGGACTTTCAAAGTAGTCAAATTCAATTTTCCAATATAGACAATATGGTCGGCCAGTTTGAATCCAGAAGGTCTAACTTTTGCAAAGGAAAAAAAATAGAGCTACTAAAATCTAGATTATACTTGCAATAGCAGTTCTTTCAAGGGTTGATTGAAATATTTGACAGTAACTTATCTAGTAGACTGGCAGGCTTACAATATAATACACGCCACAACAAATTCCAAACTTGTTACCCAAAGGTCAAGCTGCAATATTTCAGAAGAAGCAACTGAAAAATTCTTAACCGGTGATTGGAATTATTTCGTGTTAGGCAATGGTAAATATACCTCAATATTAGAGCCTAGAGAAGTGATGGTTGGATCAGTTGCCACCATTGCAGCCTCACAAAGCTTTATGGATTTATGGAGATCTTCCGGTGACCCCACTTTGGTTGTCTTTTCATCATCGTCGGCCACGGTATCTCTCTGTCCAGACGTATCTCATCGGGAAAGAATCAACTGAGCTATTCCTGCCAGCCGAAAGGATACCGAATCTGAATTTGAAGAAAAACTTTATTATCATCGGTCACCGTCTCTCTCCGGCCAGACACAGCTCATCAGGAAAGAATCAGCTGAGCTCCCGAATCTGGAATTGAAGAAAAATTCAATTGAAATTAAAGAAAAATTCTATCAAAATTTGTTGGAGAGGAATACCAATCTGAATTTACTGGAGAAGAATACAGACAGCAACCGTTGTAAGAATATAGGGTAATGTGATAATAAAGGACATTAATTAAAGTTGTAAGAATATCAGCGGTGTTGTACTAAATAAATAAATTTTAAAATAATTTTTAAAGGGGAAAAAAATTCAAAAAAAACAGGTAAAAGTAAAATATGAATAGAGCTCAATGAGGCATGCTATATCAGCATGCCTCTAACTCTACTTTATATATATAGAGAGAGAGAGAGATTTGTTTAATCGTTTCTTGAGAGGTGTGTCGTTGTTACTATCATGGCGTGTGCATTATTGTGATTGAAATAAAGAACAAAAGAACTCAGAAAAATTAACCAATAGTTCTTTTTTAAAATCATATATATATATATATATATAAAAGTGGGAAGCACTTTAGTATAAAGTTGAATTACTAAAATACTCTTTAAAAGTTAAATGACATACTTATTCTTTATCTAAAAAAAAATTATTCTTCATTAAAATTTAACATTTATTCATTATCAAAAAGTAGGACACTGCAAAAGTTTTGATAAATAAAATTTTTTTGGTAAATAATGAAAGATAGAAAGTCGTTCAAATGAATGAATATGCCAAGAATTTTATTTCTAAGTCTTTTTTAATCTTTAAATTATTTAGCATAGATCATTTACATTATTTTAAAAAGTTAAATAAATATTAAAATATATTATTTAATTAAATAATTTAAATTAAAGAAAAAAATTAAAGAAAATGAAAGATAAAATGAGATCAATTTTTAAGACACTCATTATTAATTTTTAAAAAAATATTTTCAATAAATAATGAAAGATAGAAATTCAATCAAATGAATGAATATGCCAAAAATCATATTCCTAAGTCTTTTTAAATCTTTAAATTATTTAGCATAGACCATTTACATTGTTTTAAAAAGTTAAATATATTATTCGATTAAATAATTAAAATTAAATAAAAAACTAAAGAAAATGAAAGATAAAATGAGATTAATTTTCAAGACACTCATTATTAATTTTTAGTAACTCTTGTCTCTTCTTCTTCCTCTTAATTCTTCTTCTTCTTCTTCTTCTTCTTCTTCTTCTTCATCATCATCATCATATTATTATTATTATTTTACTATTATTATTATTATTATTATTATTATTATTATTATTATTATTATTATTATTATTAAAAGTAGGACATTCAAATTTAAAAATTAAAATATTAAAATAATTCTATAAAATTGAATGACTATAATATTCTTTGAACAATAAATATATTATCTCCATAAAATAGTACTTCCTCCGTTTGAAAATAACTGGTGTTTTGACATTTTGATTTTATTTCAAAATAAGTGGTGTTTTACATAATTAAGAAGACATTAATGATGTTCTTTCAATTTTACCCTTATTTAAGTGGAAAGTGTTTTACATAATCAAAAAAATATTAAAGAGTTACATCTTTTTCAAAATATTTATTAGGGGTAAGTGGGTAAATTTATATTTTTTTTTCTAGGAATGAGTAGTTTTCTTAAGGGGTGTGTTTAAGCTGAAAGCACCATTTATTTTGAAATGGAGGGAGTACATTAATTTTGAAGAAGTTGAAGAGTTTCAAGGAATAACTAAAGCACTAAATTCAATTAGCAAATTCAATGCATAAACCATTCAGAGGACCATTTTCCTCATACGTGTTATACCCCGTAGAATTACCGGCACCTAAATGACCTATTCGCACGTTGGTTAAGCATATTTGAAGGCCATACGTGCTAGAGAAAGGCCCGGGAAAAGATCGGACGAGAAACCTGTCGAACCATCGCGGAAGGAGCCGAGGCAGAACCCCTCCGCGATGGCAGCGTGTCACGGAGGTGAAGCCTCCGCGTTGGCTCCGTGACACGTTGGCCTTGTCCAGGCCCAAGTATATAAAGCCCCACTTCAGTTTTAAATCATTAATCACTTATAAACATTCCAGAAACAGAGAGGAAAACGCAGGAGAAGGGATAAGAACGAAGAGGTAATATAATTTTCGTCTGATTACGCTGCTAAACGTTGTCCAAACTCAAATTAACCCCAGATATCGAGGTATTTGGCAGCAGAGAGCATTCCTACGGATTTAGTTTCGTGAAATACGACCGACGAATCGTCGAGCTACCGAGCTAAGGTAAGTGGAATTGCTCTAAACTAGTGTCTATGTGTTCCTAGTTGTGAAGTGAATATTTCTCCCTTCTGGACCTCTGAGAAATAGCGAGTTTTCGACCGTCTTTCGATAAGCCTAAGTTTAGGCTATAAACTATATCGAAAGTGACGTTGCTCTTTAAAATAAAGCTGTATTTAGTATTGATTGACATATTTATGAATGCAGTTGGGAGGAAATAGTTGAAGGACCGGCCGAGCCTCGTCCGACAGCCGGATAGTTCGAGGATAAGGTATGTAAAGCTAGCTTCCTCGGCAAGTTAGTAATCTTGGTACAGTATAGTAATTTAAAGGCCAGTAGAATATTCAGAAGTCATGTATGATGTTTATTACGAATGTTGGTACGATATTAGAAACATCATATTATGATCAGCGCGAGACTTGCTAGCACGATATATATTTTAATATAAGTGCTAGGAACTGCACAGCATGCTCAGTATGTGATGTAATACGAAATGTTAGGGTATTCAGTTGAAACCCAGTAGAATGATGTAACATCTGTAAGACATCTCAGAGATAGAATGATAAGTTAAAATGAAATTAGAAGCATGTTAGGAATAGTAAATCATGTTACTATAGAAACTCAGTATACAGCATAGTTTTCAGCAGAAACACTATATCTTGTTCAGCATTAGCCCCAGTACAGTCTGGCAGAAGACTATATTTATATATATGTACTATTACCAGCCTCAGCATGCATTAAGTACGTACATATTACTATCACTAGTTCAGCATATAGTATATACAATACTTTACCACTGTTAGTTTCAGTATGTGGGACATACAGATAGTATTACCAGTTGAGACCGTTGTATTGTTTGGGGTTGGACTACCTAGCATCCATGACCGCCCCAGGGTTGATAGCTGTATCGACTCATCCGCCAGAGGACGAGGATACGTCGCTCTACGGAGTGGCATGCCGTCCCACAGGGGACGAAGATGGGATGCCAGTTTTCCCCATATTTGTGCCTTGATCGGCCCTTACACACCCCTGTCGAGCGGATACGCCCGGGTGTTGATTCAGGAGTCCTCCGGACTCAGATGCAGTTATAGTTAGGGGCTCAGCGAGCCCAAGTGCATACCCAGGGGACCGGCAGGATGCTTACAGGGTTTATAGGAGATGGGATGACCGGGGTAGGGGTATAGATTCTGTGCTGGTTGTACCTCCCGGCTTATGGGGGCCGGGTAAGGTTTGTGTGTGCTATGTTATGTTATGTTATGTTATGCCATGTTACGTTAGATACGAGTAGATCGGCAGTAGAATGATACGTCTCCAGGTATGACTCCTACTCCTTCCAGTATAATTGAGAGAAGGTATGACTTACATTATCAGACAGTTAATCTACTTCTTCCTACTTCAGTTTCATCAGTTATATTATTGTTTTCAGATATTTCTTTCAGTTATTGCTTTACATACTCAGTACCAGCGGTACTGACGCCCGGTGGGGCGCTGCATTACTTGCCTGCAGGTACTCATAGACGAGCAGGCGATACCACGTGATTCCTGTCAGCGATCGAGTATTCAGCTCCGGTCATCTGGAGATTGAATTCCAGAGGTGTATTCCATTTTTCTTTTGTTGTATAGTACGGGTAGGTCGGGGCCCTGTCCCGATCATTTCTATTATTATTCCTAGAGGCTTGCAGTCTGTATATGTTTCCCTGTGGTCAGATGAGCCGGTCGTGTGAGGCCGTACAGTTGTTTAGCTGTTAGTACTTCTGTTTCCTTTATGTTGGCCGTGTGGGGCCATAGCTTGACAGTAGTGGTGACCTTGCCGGTCACGTAGCTTTCTAGTAATTCATGATTGAGTTATAGATAACTAGACAGCATGGTGGCCTTGTCGGCCCGCATAGGTTTCCCTATATTGATATGTTTCTGGTCAGCTGTTAGTACAGGTATAGGAGGCTATAGGCCAATGGGCCGGGGGCTGTGTTTACAGCCGTTATATAGCCCTTTGTTTCCAGAAATGTGAGTTAGAGCCAGCCAGGCACCAGATGTGCCCAGGCTTAGCAGTTCAGCAGTTCAGGTCCTAGTAGGGCACCAGGTGCCAGTCATACCCCCCAAGGCGGGGTGTGACAAACTTGGTATCAGAGAAGGTCGTATCCCAGGGAGTCTGCAAGCCGTGCTAAGTAGAGTCCTGTCCATGGATGTGTTGTGCACCACATACTATGGGTAGGAGGCTGCAAGGCATGATAGGATGGTTGTCTTTTATTCTTATTCAGTCGTGCTGTAGAGCGGTACAATATAGGGTTGAGTCCCTAAAAGCTTACTATATTCTTTGGTTACAGATAATGTCAGACCAGCGACATCATATCACAGGCCGGAGCTTAGATATTGCAGCAGGGGAAGGCACCAGCAGGATGCCTCACCTCGTTTAGAAACAGCCCGATCAGAGGGCACTACAGAGGCATCGTCCCAGCCTTCTCAGCAGTCTCCACCACATCAGGAGCCACTTGGGGCGACACTACCTCCAGCAGTCCTTATACCGACACCTTCTGACCAGGAGGTTAGGAGTGTTGTAGTTATGTTAGCACAGATGATGGCTGCTCAGCGTCAGTCGATGCCGTCTACAGTTGCGGAGTTGTCAGGAGGACCCGGTAGTTCGAGGGTCCGAGAGTTTTTGGCTTTGAATCCCCCACAGTTTACAGGTACGGACCGGACAGAGGACCCTCAGGATTTTCTGGATCAAATGCAGAGAATCTTCAGGGTTATGCATGCCACGCCTACAGAATCAGTTGAGTTGGCAGCATTTCGGTTACGGGACATCGCTGTGTTATGGTATGAAAGCTGGGAAAGGTCCCGAGGGAGAGATGTTTCCCCTCCCACCTGGTCCAGCTTTTCAGGAGCTTTTCTGGATCACTATTTGCCGCGGGAGATTCGACAGGCTCGGGTAGACCAGTTCCTGCATCTGGAGCAGGGGGCCATGAGTGTTCGGGAATATTCCTTGCGGTTTGATTCTTTGGCCCGGTATGCACCGGCCTTTGTTGATACCATGGCATCCAGAGTACACCGCTTCATCATGGGGTTGAATCCAGAATATGTTGAGACTTGCATTACAGCCACACTGCGAGAGGACATAGACATTGCTCGAGTTCAAGCATTTGCCCAGAATATTGAGGGCATCAGACAGCGACATCGGGAGATCAAAAGGGTCAATCAGGAGCAACGTCGCCGGGACAGGCCAGTTGAGTTACAGAGGGAGGCCCGGGGAGGACCCAGGCCACGATTGTTAGATAGGCCGCCCAGGCCCCCGCCTCCGCCACAGTCGCAAGGGGGTAGATTCAGCCGCAGGGGGCAGCCAGAGACTGGTAGAGGCTAGCAGATGGCAGATTCACCATTACAGAGGAGGGTGGAGCAGAGTAGGTATACCCTACCACTTTGCCCTATATGCAGTCGACGTCATCCTGGAGCATGCAGATATGGCTCCACTGCGTGTTATATTTGTGGCCAAGAAGGCCATTTGATGAAAGATTGCCCAGCCAGAGGTCGAGAGGACCGGGATAGACAGGATAGGGCATCTGCAGGGTCACGAACCACAGTATCCTCGGAAGGGCGCAGGCCCTCAGTTTCAGCAGGCAGGGGTCGGGGCAGATCAGAGACCTCCAGTACAGGTGCGGGTCCAAGCCGCACATATGCCTTACCAGGGAGGCAAGATTCAGAAGCGTCACCTGATGTTGTGACAGGTATGCTAACTATCTGCTCACATCCTGCTTATGTGTTGATTGATCCAGGGTCTACTTTGTCCTACATTACTCCATTTGTGGCACGAAAGTTTAGTATTGCAGTAGCCCTTCTTAGTATCCACGCCCGTCGGTGACTCTACCACAGCTAGCCGAATCTACCGCGGGTGTACAGTAGAGGTTGCTGACCGTCAGACCACAGTCGATCTGGTCGAGTTAGAAATGATAGACTTCGATGCCATAATGGGTATGGACTGGTTAGTACCGTGTTTTGCCAACATTGAATGTTGGACCAAGACGGTCCGATTCCACTTCCCGGGAGAAGCAGTGCGGGAGTGGAAGGGCAGCACTGCTACACCAAAAGGTAGGTTTATTTCCTACCTTCAAGCGAGGAAATTGATATCTAAGGGATGTATTTACCATCTGGTCAGAGTTCAGGATGTCCAAGCAGAATCTCTGACACTCCAGTCTGTTCTAGTGGTGAATGAATTCCCTGATGTGTTCCCAGACGAGTTACCTGGTATTCCCCCAGAAAGGGAAATAGACTTTGCTATTGATTTATTACCAGGCACCCAGCCGATATCGATTCCTCCTTATCGCATGGCTCCTGCAGAACTCAGAGAATTAAAAGAGCAATTGAAAGATTTATTGGATAAAGGTTTTATCAGGCCGAGTACTTCACCGTGGGGTGCGCCAGTTTTATTTGTGAGAAAGAAAGATGGCTCGCTCCGAATGTGCATAGATTATCGGTAGTTAAACAAAGTTACAGTAAAGAACAAGTACCCGCTCCCCAGAATTGATGACTTATTTGATCAGTTGCAGGGAGCCAGATACTTTTCTAAGATTGACTTGCGGTCTGGATATCACCAGGTCCGAGTACGTGAGAGAGATATTCCTAAGACAGCGTTCAGGACCCGATATGGACATTTTGAATTTCTAGTCATGTCCTTCGGGTTAACGAATGCCCCAGCAGTCTTCATGGACCTGATGAATAGTATTTTCAGACCTTTCCTGGACTTGTTCGTGATAGTATTCATTGATGACATTCTGGTGTATTCTCGCTCTGAAGCAGATCACCGGACTCATTTGCGGATAGTGCTCCAGATCCTCAGGGATCGCCAGTTGTATGCTAAATTTTCTAAATGTGAATTCTGGCTTAACTCAGTGGCCTTTTTAGGGCATATCGTGTCGGATGCTGGTATACAGGTAGACAAGCAGAAAATAGAAGCAGTTAAGTCATGGCCTAGGCCTACCACTCCGACTGAAGTTCGTAGCTTTCTAGGGTTGGCAGGATATTACAGAAGGTTCGTTGAAGGGTTCTCGACCATTGCGGCACCTCTAACCAAATTGACACAGAAAGCAGCAAAGTTTCAATGGAAAGAGGCATGCGAGCAGAGCTTCTAGGAACTGAAAGACAGATTAACCTCCGCCCCAGTATTAGCATTGCCATAAGGCACAGAAGGTTATTCAGTCTATTGCGACGCGTCAGGTGTCGGGTCAGGTTGTGTGTTGATGCAGCATGGTAGAGTAATTGCATATGCTTCCAGACAGCTGAGGAAACACGAAAAGAATTACCCTACCCACGACCTGGAATTGGCCGCAGTAATCCACGCCTTAAAGATGTGGAGGCATTACCTGTATGGCGTCCATGTTGATATTTACACAGATCATAAGAGCCTACAGTATATCTTCACTCAGAGGGAGTTGAATCTACGGCAACGCCGCTGGTTGGAGCTGTTAAAGATTATGATATGAATATTCTATACCACCCCGGAAAAGCTAATGTTGTAGCAGACGCCCTGAGCCGTAAGTCAATGGGGAGTTTGGCGTATTTGCGACCTGAGAAACGGAAGTTAGCCAAAGAAATTCATCAGTTAGCTAGTTTAGCCGTTCGAGTAATGGAAATAGAAAATAATAGAGCAGTAATTCAGAATTCTACTGTGTCATCATTAGTTACAGAGGTAAAAGAACGACAGTACGAGGACCCTGATTTAGTCCAGCTCAGAGATAGAATTCAGAGAGGTAAGGAGTCAGATTTTCAGATAACTGAGGATGATGTGCTACGCTGTAAGGGCCGCCTCTGTGTCCCGAATGTTTCAGGGCTTCGCGGGCGGATCATGCATGAGGTACATTACGCTCGCTATTCCCTTCATCCAGGAGCGACGAAGATGTACCACGACATCAGAGACATCTACTGGTGGCCAGGTATGAAAGCTGAGATCGCTGAATTTGTATCTAGATGTTCTAACTGTCAGCAGGTGAAAGCGGAGCACCAGAAGCCGGGCGGTTTGACGCAAGATATAACGGTGCCTACGTGGAAATGGGAAACGGTAAACATGGATTTTGTAACAGGATTACCCCGTACCAGACGCAGAAATGATTCCATTTGGGTAATAGTTGACAGGCTGACAAAATCAGCTCATTTCCTGCCAGTGAAGGCTACCTTCTCGGCTGAGGATTATGCCAAATTATATATCAGAGAAATAGTTAGATTACATGGAGTGCCGGTGTCCATCATTTCAGATAGAGGAGCACAGTTTACAGCTAGATTCTGGCAGTCGTTTCAGAGGGGTTTGGGAACGCAGATTAATTTGAGCACAACATTCCACCCTCAGACAGATGGGCAGGCTGAGCGGACTATCCAAACGCTCAAAGATATGTTGCGAGCGTGTGTATTAGATTTTGGGGGTAATTGGGATGAACATCTTTCGTTGATTGAATTTGCTTATAATAACAGTTATCATTCAGCTATCCAGATGGCGCCTTTCGAGGCATTATAAGGGCGAAAATGTAGATCGCTAGTGGGCTGGTTTGAAGTGGGGGAATCAGCATTGGTTGGCCCAGACATTGTTCGGCAGTCAGAGGAAAAGATAAAGCTTATCCGAGAACGTTTACTGACTGCTCAGAGCCGCCAGAAGTCTTATGCAGATATGCGGTGCAGAAATCTAGATTTTGCGGTAAATGACTGGGTATATCTGAAAGTGTCTCCGATGAAAGGGGTAATGAGATTTGGCAAGAAAGGCAAGCTTAGCCCGAGATTCATTGGGCCATATCAGATTCAGCGAAGAATAGGCCGAGTTGCATACGAATTGAACTTGCCTCCGGAGTTATCATCTGTTCACCCAGTATTCC
Organism: Datura wrightii; assembly: GCA_035772735.1. Taxonomy (NCBI): domain Eukaryota; kingdom Viridiplantae; phylum Streptophyta; class Magnoliopsida; order Solanales; family Solanaceae; genus Datura; species Datura wrightii. The sequence continues at coordinate 59,370,741 of JASDFA010000016.1, read as the reverse complement.
ATGTCTCTATGTTGAGGAAGTTCGTAGGGGACCCTTCTACAGTAGTTTCAGTTCAGGATGTCCAGGTCACAGAAGAGTTAGCATATGAAGAGGTTCCCGTAGCTATCTTAGACAGACAGATTCGCAGGTTGAGGACTAAAGATGTTGCGTTTGTCAAAGTATTGTGGCGTAACAGGAACCGTGAGGAAATGACGTGGGAAGCTGAAGAAGATATGAAAGCCAGATACCCTCACCTATTTCAAGCCTAGTCAGGCGACAGGTATGTCCGTATTATTACTTATGCAGTACCTTATAGTTGTATGTGTGTGAATGAGAAAGATTGATACTTAGTTATCCAGTGGATCTTAAAATATTGCGTGCAGTACTTGTGTTGGACTTTTCTGCATTTTAGGTTTTTGCTATAGTCCATATTACATGGGAAACTCTGCCGAAATTTTTCTAGAAAGTAAGTTAAGTAGTCCTCTAGATAGTAGTGTACATTCGAGGACGAATGTTCTTAAGGGGGGGAGAATGTTATACCCCGTAGAATTACCGGCACCTAAATGACCTATTCGCATGTTGGTTAAGCATATTTGAAGGCCATACGTGCTAGAGAAAGGCCCGGGAAAAGATCGGATGAGAAATCTGTCGAACCATCGCGGAAGGAGCCGAGGCAGAACCCCTCCGCGATGGCAGCGTGTCACGGAGGTGAAGCCTCCGCGTTGGCTCCGTGACACGTTGGCCTTGTCCAGGCCCAAGTATATAAAGCCCCACTTCGGTTTTAAATCATTAATCACTTATAAACATTCCAGAAACAGAGAGGAAAACGCAGGAGAAGGGATAGGAACGAAGAGGTAATATAATTTTCGTCCGATTACGCTGCTAAACGTTGTCCAAACTCAAATTAACCCCAGATATCGAGGTATTTGGCAGCAGAGAGCATTCCTATGGATTTAGTTTCGTGAAATACGGCCGACGAATCGTCGAGCTACCGAGCTAAGGTAAATGGAATTGCTCTAAACTAGTGTCTATGTGTTCCTAGTTGTGAAGTGAATATTTCTCCCTTCTGGACCTCTGAGAAATAGCGAGTTTTCGACCGTCTTTCGATAAGCCTAAGTTTAGGCTATAAACTATATCGAAAGTGACGTTGCTCTTTAAGATAAAGTTGTATTTAGTATTGATTGACATATTTATGAATGCAGTTGGGAGGAAATAGTTGAAGGACCGGCCGAGCCTCGTCCGACAGCCGGATAGTTCGAGGATAAGGTATGTAAAGCTAGCTTCCTCGGCAAGTTAGTAATCTTGGTACAGTATAGTAATTTAAAGGCCAGTAGAATATTCAGAAGTCATGTATGATGTTTATTACGAATGTTGGTACAATATTAGAAACATCATGTTATGATCAGCGCGAGACTTGCTAGCACGATATAGATTTTAATATAAGTGCTAGGAACTGCACAGCATGCTCAGTATGTGATGTAATACGAAATGTTAGGGTATTCAGTTGAAACCCAGTAGAATGATGTAACATCTGTAAGACATCTCAGAGATAGAATGATAAGTTAAAATGAAATTAGAAGCATGTTAGGAATAGTAAATCATGTTACTATAGAAACTCAGTATACAGCATAGTTTTCAGCAGAAACACTATATCTTGTTCAGCATTAGCCCCAGTACAGTCTGGCAGAAGACTATATTTATATATATATGTACTATTACCAGCCTCAGCATGCATTAAGTACGTACATATTACTATCACTAGTTCAGCATATAGTATATACAATACTTTACCACTATTAGTTTTAGTATGTGGGACATGCAGATAGTATTACCAGTTGAGACCGTTGTATTGTTTGGGGTTGGACTACCTAGCATCCATGACCGCCCCAGGGTTGATAGCTGTATCGACTCATCCGCCAGAGGACGAGGATACGTCTCTCTACGGAGTGGCATGCCGTCCCACAGGGGACGAAGATGGGATGCCAGTTTTCCCCATATTTGTGCCTTGATCGGCCCTTACACACCCCTGTCGAGCGGATACGCCCGGGTGTTGATTCAGGAGTCCTCCGGACTCAGATGCAGTTATAGTTAGGGGCTCAGCGAGCCCAAGTGCATACCCAGGGTACCGGCAGGATGCTTACAGGGTTTATAGGAGATGGGATGACCGGGGTAGGGGTGTAGATTCTGTGCTGGTTGTACCTCCCGGCTTATGGGGGCCGGGTAAGGTTTGTGTGTGCTATGTTATGTTATGTTATGTTATGCCATGTTACGTTAGATACGAGTAGATCGGCAGTAGAATGATACGTCTCCAGGTATGACTCCTACTCCTTCCAGTATAATTGAGAGAAGGTATGACTTACATTATCAGACAGTTAATCTACTTCTTCCTACTTCAGTTTCATCAGTTATATTATTGTTTTCAGATATTTCTTTCAGTTATTGCTTTACATACTCAGTACCAGCGGTACTGACGCCCGGTGGGGCGCTGCATTACTTGCCTGCAGGTACTCATAGACGAGCAGGCGATACCACGTGATTCCTGTCAGCGATCGAGTATTCAGCTCCTATCATCCGGAGACTGAATTACAGAGGTATATTCCATTTTTATTTTGTTGTATAGTACGGGTAGGTCGGGGCCCTGTCCTGATCATTTCTATTATTATTCCTAGAGGCTTGCAGTCTGTATATGTTTCCCTGTGGTCAGATGAGCCGATCGTGTGAGGCCGTGCAGTTGTTTAGCTGTTAGTACTTCTGTTTCCTTTATGTTGGCCGTGTGGGGCCATAGCTTGACAGTAGTGGTGACCTTGCCAGTCACGTAGCTTTCTAGTATTTCATGATTGAGTTATAGATAACTAGACAGCATGGTGACCTTGTCGGCCCGCATAGGTTTCCCTATATTGATATGTTTCTGGTCAGCTGTTAGTACAGGTACAGGAGGCTATAGGCCAATGGGCCGGGGGTTGTGTTTACAGCCGTTATATAGCCCTTTGTTTCCAGAAATGTGAGTTAGAGCCAGCCAGGCACCAGATGTGCCCAGGCTTAGCAGTCCAGTAGTTCAGGTCCTAGTAGGGCACCAGGTGCCAGTCATACCCCCCAAGGCGGGGTGTGACAATACGTTTCCTCCATTAAAGTTTTCTTGAATTCTTACTTTAAAATTTAATCTTTCTTAGAGCAATAAGAGACCTATTGGAGTTTCCTCATCCAATTTCTCTTAGATTTATGTAAGTTCTTTATATATTTTTATCCAGTTGTTTTAATTTGTAATTATCTTTTTTATTGATCTGCTTTTAATCTATCAGTATATATTTAAATAAAAAATTAATAGATTTTTCATCATGTGATCTTTTCTTCCATTATATTTATTAATTTCTTTGCTCATTATATCATATGAATTTTAGTATTTTTTAATTTATCTCTTACATACTATTATGAATTTTTAATTCAACAGTATTATGTTAGTGATGTGAGTTATGGCTTTTCGGGGGGTTTGGTTACTTTAATTATTTACAAATTCTTAGTAGCCATTTTTTATAAACCTTTGATACAATTGCTTGATTTTTCTTTCTTAATTCGTTTTTTGCTACAGGTAACGCATGTTGGTGTTGTACTAGGGCTTATCTAGGACAAATAAGATAAACATTGCATAATAATATTATTTTTTGGCACTTTTTTTGTCATATGTTCCTCTTTTCTCTGTTTCTATATTGATCACTAGATCACAAGAATATTCTTCTAAAATATTCTAAAACATGATATTGAGGTTTAGATTACTATATAATTCATTTTCTTCTTTAAGTAAATTAATAACTCTTTAATTATATGTTATGGTGTTATGCAGACTTGTATATTAGTTTTTTGAATTACTTTTTATTATTATTGTGCATGTAGTAAGCTCTCAATAAATTTTTCTGGTTTCAAGTGTTCAAAATTATCTAGCAGTGATATTGATTTACAAATTTTAATACAATTTATATTTTAGCATTTAAATCAAATGTATACATGAATGAGTAAAACCTTAAATCAATTTCATTTGTCACTCTCGAAAGACACTAGAAATACAACTTTGAGATTGGGATGAGAAAATTTTATTGAGGAGGAAAATTAAATTCAGAAATTTGTGTCTATATGTTTATTTTTCTGTAAACTTTCTTTCACAATGTATTTACAATTAACAAGGTTAACGTCTATGAAAGCAATTTAACAATTAAAGTAATTTTCTTTTGCAAAATTTTGTGTATCATCTCTCTATGCACCTAATAACATAAAAATGTAACTCATCGTACATTTTAAATATCAAGCTTCTGATTTGTTAATTTAATTTTACAGGTTCAAAAAATATCTAATCATTTGTTATCCAATATAAAAGTCATTTCAATATGTTGATTGTTCATCAATCTCAATTTGTATTTTTCTGTTGTAGTTTTTAACATTAATTATAATGTGGTTTTAATGTAATTCATACCATATATACGGCTTGCACGAGACTCACATACAACGCTCATGTCTAGGACTATATTATAAGTGGGAAGACCTAAGTTGAAAAGTTGAATTACTAAAATAACTTTCAAATATTGAAAGACTAATATATCTTTCAGATAATAATATATAAATATAAATAATAAATAAAAGTTAAAAATTAAAATATTAAATATCCTTCAACATTGAAAGACCAATATACCCTTCAAAAAAATAATATATATATATATATATATATATATATATATATATATATATATATATATATAATATAATATAATATATAATATATAAATAAATATAATATAATATATTATTTTACAAGTGGAAAATCTTCAAGTTAAAAGTTGGATTACGAAAATACCCTTTTATCAAAAAAAAATTAACGAAGGATCGTAATATCTTTCAATATTTATTAAATTTTAATTGTTTTGGATAAAATAAAAAATGTAAAATAGGAAGAATAAAGAGAACGTTCAGATGGCTATTTTTAATAATTTTTAAACTTTGATTTTCTTGTGATGATGTTAAAGATAAAAATTCTTTCATTTCTTCATTTATTTATCTTTAAATAGATCAATAACTCTCTGAATTATCTAATCTTTCCTATTCCATAACTTATTACTCAATTAAAAGGTAAGATAATTAATTAAATTATTCAATTAAAAGGTAAGTTAATTAATTAAATGAAAGAAGAAAGAGTTCTCTATGAATATATTGTTTTCTTATTTTTTTTATATGCACAGTATTTAAGTAAAATAAAAAATTGTATTCTCTAATTAAATGTGAGAATTAATGCATATCATACAAGGTAGTAATAGGTTGCTCAACTTTCCATCAGTTACAACATTATAAATTCTTTTGCCTCATTTTGTTTCATTATTTTGAACTGTTTTTGTTTGTTTCAGATCTTATCATCATTGTTAATCGTGTTATAAATTCTTTATTAATAAATATTAATTAATTTAACTATTATTAATTATTTCTATTTTTCATTTTTTTATGTATTAATTTATCCTCGTAACCTTTTCACATTCTTTATTGCTCTATATAAATGTCCATAGTAGAATGTCTTTGTCCCATTATTCTATTTGTCTTTTTGTCTCAAATATATTATTGTTATGTATTGTATGTCACCGCTTTTATTTTGTTGCTTTTGTTTCTGCTCTTTATCGTGCTATTATATTATTATGTGTTAATTTATCTATCAAATTTTTTCAGGTAGAACATAGACATGTGAAGCTTAATCTTGACAAGTTTACTGTTCCTTAAGTTGTTTCCACATCTATTTCTTAAGTTCTTATCTTAAGAATATTTAACGTGCCTTTGTCAAAGTGAAGCAGACTACTCTAATAAGGATTTTATCTTGTGTACATCTTTATATATATATATATATATATATATATATATATATATATATATATATATATATATATATATATCATTTGAATGAGTCGATACAAATTAATATTGGACACACGTACATCACACGCGTTCAAAATTAGTATATACATACATATATATATATATATATATATATATATATATATATATATATATATATATATATATATATATATATAAGTAGAGGAAAAATTGAAGAAACCCCAACTAAATACAATAAAAACTTACTGATGGAAAAAATAATAATAATTCTCCAATTGGTTCATTTATAAATCTATCAACTGCGACCATCAGGAATTTATAATGTAATAGTGTGTGTCATATGTGAGTATCTTTCACATAATCGATATGAGTTGGACCTTCATTAGCCCCATAGGCCATACGTAGATGTGATTATGCCAACCTAGGCATTCCTCCGCCGTCCCACAACCTAACTACACTGCCGTCAATTACCTTCATATCCTGATAAGAATACCATCCCATTTCCCCACTTCTCATTTTCAACAACCTCTCCCAGTTCTTGAACCACTCCTCACAAAACTCTACATCGACGTCATCTTCTCCTTCCTGATCACAGTCTTCTCCATCGCCGTTATGTTCTCCGCCCTCATCTTGCTTGAAATAATACACCGTAAATTTCCCTTTTGTCCCTTCCTCGTTATTGCCCAAAGCCGCAAAACAGGATTCATTTGAAGCTAACTGACTTGACACCCTTTCTACCTGCGATGACTTCGAAGATGGAGGTGACGTTACCACCGTTGGCGTCGGAGGAGACGGAGATAGGACATGGACGGAAAAGGCCCCTCGACGTGGCTCCTGTGTGGGCAAAGTTGAAAAGGTTTTGATTCTCCAGAAGCTAACGGCAGCAGTAATAACGACGACCCATGTCCAAACACTGTTGATGACAGTAAACAATAATCCGAAGCTCAAGTAATCGAAAGCTAGAGCTTCAAGCGGAATTTCTAATATTATTGCATTCATATTTGTAACAAATTTAATTTCTTTTCCTTTTGTCAATGTTGAAAGTCGAGTGTGTGAATATATATATATATATATAAGGGAGTAGGGTGATAAATATGAACCGTTGGGATGAAAGAGGATAAGAGAAGTGAGATGGAGAAGGAATACATATGAAAATAGATGCTGGGAATCGTGCGTGAAGATGCTAATGTAAGATCGAAATTCGTATTGACATGTACCACAAAATGTATTTGGGGTTGCAAATGTTTGGTGCACGTGTAAGGGCAGAACTCAATATTGAAATTTGAAATGGACCCATTTAATAGCGCCATATATGTCAACTACAGTCACATGTTCAAAGTAAGGCGTATGTATATGGATGGATCAGTCAATCTGATAGTGTCGCCACGGGATCTTAATTCTCAAATTACGGCGCCATCGCACTCCAATTAGCTGGAACGAAAAGGAATCCTTTATATATCTATCCAATCTTCCTTCTTTGATTTTATTGCATAAATAATTTTTATATTTTAAAATTAATCTAATAACAAAAGGTAGTTCTTCATATTCAATTTGACAAATAAAATAATAATAATTTTTATAATAAATGAATTTATGCTAATAACAAAAATTAACGTATACAACTGAAACACATATATATTTGTATAGTACATAAAAGGATAAAAGGTGTATAGATTGATAATCGAGTTAAAGCGGCAAAAAGAAGACTAGTAATTTGATTTGGTATTGAAAAATAAAAAAAGTTTGATCATAATTTGATTTGATTATAACTAAAAAAAAATCGAATTAAATTAATTAAACATTATATGTACACAAATTTTAAAATATTTATTATAATGTATTTTTATAAATATTTCTTAAATTTTTTAAATAATTTTTATCTTTTAACATATTATTTTAATCTTGAATTTAGAATTTTGAATGGTCCAATAAATTTTATATCCCATAAATGCTAATAATTCAAATAAAGCTCAAACCAATATTAAACTAGTCATTCACACAAATATCCTTATTTTAGGGTGCTCTTTAATTTTTGCTTCTTTCGTTTGTGGTCTTTAATTTTTGCCCTTCGACACTTTAAGTGACGAAAAAGTGATCAAGAATGTCCTTAAGAGTTTTAAAAAAATTTCGCAAGGCACAAGTTTTTTCCCAAGTTACGTCTTAACGAATAAATTCACACAGATTATGAACTTGTGTCTAAGAGGCAGAAGTTTAGTAGCATAAACTTATGTCTTGAGCCAGAAGTTCAGTTGTATAAACTTTTGTTTTCTAGAGATAACTTATGCCTTGTAAATTTTTTTCGCTTACAAATTTTATTTGTCTTGTAATTTTTTTAAAAAAATATTAGGGATAATTTTGGTCCCTTTTTTATTACTCAAAAGACTAAAGGAAAAAAATTAAATACCCTCCAAAAATAGGGGCAGAAGGTACAAAAACTTGATATCAAATCAATATTAATACTAACAAAAGAAGTTTAATTCAACACTAGAAATCTATGTATATATATATATATATATATATATATAAAAGAAGGTTATGTGCGTGTGACATGCCTCTAAAAGCTTCATTTCTATTTATCTTTTTTATGACTTTTTTAAGTACTTTTTTTCATTTTAGAATTATTTTTTTAACCCATTTATTTAATTATTGTTCTTCAATATTATTACATGTTGAGAAAAACAATAATAATATCTCAAAAATAAGATAATAGCCTTTTAAATTTTTCTATATTTATTAGCCTTTAATCCTCCTTAAACAGAATTATTTGAATTTATATCTTTGAATTCAAATGATTACTTAATGGCATTTGTTGTTACAATGATCAACGGATCATTGTCCATATAACAGCATGTCGATTTTCTTTTTTCTATTGACCTCTTTTATATTAGCCTTTTCCACTTGAATAATATTAACTCGCTATAATTCTTATATATTTTTAATATTTTTGAATTACTGTAACAGACCATTATATCTATTAATTAATTCTCACTCTTATTAATATTTATAACTTTTATACTTTTCATAATCATAACCCTCAAAAATTTAATTTAAAAAACTTAAGATACATTATGATACCCTCCATTTTTTCTATATAAATTTCAGATTTTTTACTCCATGATGAGACTCTATCCAAAGTTATCTTTTCATTTCATATTTGAAGTAATAATGACTTTATATTATTGTTGCAGTATTAGATTTATGTTTTAGTTTGGCTCGATGACGAAGACTCTTGAGTATTCATCGATTTGCAGGAGGCTGCCGATAAAAGCTCGGAAATTGATTTTGTAGTTCCTTATTAATCTATTTTCTTATGATCAAGGTCAAAAGAAGAATATATTTGTTGTTACTTTTTGGTGTTCTCTTTCATGAGATCTTCTTAATTTGATTTTCTAGGAATTTCTAATTGTCGAAATTCTGTATTTTTATTTGACCTCAAATTAGTCATTTTTGATTTTATTAATAAAAGTCTACTAACAAAATCATTGAGTGTTTCTTATGTTACAAAGAACTATTTATATATTATTTAAAGATTGGTTTAGCTTCTTCTATTTTTCTCTTACTTTGAGAAATTGTGTATTTATGTAATTTACTTTAAAATTGATGTAACTTTTTATATCCTCATGATTTTTAATTCATTTCAGGTCTCCTTATTTTTCTATTTATATTATAAACATAATTACCTTAATTGTTATAGGAACAAATATGTCTTGATTATTATAAGAAAATTTTAGTGAAGATTTTTTACTTGATGACAAAGTTGGTTAAAAAATTATTGCTCATTTGACAATACTATCCAAAATGAATCTTAGTAAACTGATAGAAATTTCTTTATAAAATTTATGTTGAATACTTATTGAATATAAAATGACTAGAAAAATTGAGCATATTCCTTCTTCTTCTTGATATAATGGTTACTAACAGAGTCAAAGTATTCTTTCATATTTTTAATACAAGAATTGAATTAATATAGATATTTTAAGAAGATTTGTTAAGTTTGATGGTATAAAAATGATTAAATCAATATATAATATTGTGTTAGTTCATAATTTTCATATTGCTAATAATTTATTCCTCAATTAAACTGTTTTAATCTTTTCATATTCCAACTAAAGATTATTTTTATATTTTTTAATCAAATTAAATAATTAATATATAATGACATCTATACTTATTTATATTCCATATATAACATGCATATTTGTATGTGATATTTAGTGTTTTATTATATTTTATATTGAGATTTAAAAATATTATATTTTGATTATTTATCTTTATTAGGGAGTTAGAAGAAGAAGAAAAATATAAAATTAGATATTTTAAAACAAAATAAACAGATAAGGAAGTAAGGAGGGGAAAATAGAGAAAAGAAAAATCTTAAAGAGAAAAAAAGAGAATAAAATTAGATAAAAAGTACATATGAGATTCATATAATCAGATTTGTATTAAATATATAAAAATATAATTGAGTTTCTAAAATTTGTTAAAAATATGCACGGAAAGAAATCAAGTTTTATTGAATTTTTATTCGTTCTCTACTTTCTTTTACAAAAAAAAAATTGTCATTTCACTTACAAATGTTATAAAAAAATCAAGTATTTTAGAAGACTGAAAAGTCAAGCATTTTAGAAGAGTGAATAATATAATTAGTTAAAGTGTGTGATATTTTAAAAAAAAAATAACAATAAAAAATCTAACTAATCCGCGCGTAGCGCGATTAAATTCACTAATATATATATATATATTATAAAGGAATCTTAGAGGCATGTTGATGTGGCATGGCTCTAAGGCCTCCATTCCCGTTTTTCTTTTTTGTGATTATTTTAACTATTTTTTCATTTTTAAAATTATTTTATTAATTCATTTATTTAATTGTTGTTGTTATTTAATGTTATCTAATGTTATGATTTAATCTAATAAGAATCTATATCATCTTATTATATAAGTGAGAAGATTTAAAAGTTAGATTATCATTTTGCCCTTCTACTAAATTAAAATATAACTAAGTACAGAAGTAAATATTAATATGTTATCATATCATATTATATTTATATATTTATTACTATATAACTGGGAAGCCAAAAAATGAAAAGTTAAAATAAATAAATAAATAAATAAAATATAAATAATAAATAACAATAATGACAATAAATAAATATAAATAATAATTAAATAATAATTAATAATAAATAAATAAATAAATAAATAATACTAAAACTATATAAGTGGAAATCCAAAAAGTGAAGAATTAAAATACTAAAATAATCTTCAAACATTGAAAGACTAATATACCCTTCAAATCATATTTACCTATCAATTATTGAACGACCATTTTGCCCTTCAATCTAAAACTATTTATATAATATATATATATATATATATATATATATATATATATATATATATATAAGGAAAGATATGAATGTTTTTATGTGACATGCTTCTAAAGCCACCATTCCCATTTATCTTTTTGTTTTATTTTTTTTAATTTTAAATAATTTTTTTTACACATTTATTTAGAAAATGCTGCTATAACTAACATAATGAAACAGTTACAACCTTTAAAATAATTGTGATAATTAAAATTTTAAAGTTTCAGTATTAACCTTTTCAGAATGATGAAAATGATTATTTCCGTTTTTAAAAAAATCAACCATCACTTTTCGGTTCTTTTCCTTCAAACGTCACATTTATTTACTTCTCTTAATTAGAAGCTTATTTACCAAATGATATTTGTACAGTAATTTGATAAGAGCTCATTTTTACAACTTTCAACCATTTTAAGCTTTTTTCACTTTCTTTGATATGCAGTGTTCTAGTATTTTTCTAGATAATTTTACTTTTGTCATTTTTTTAAAAGATTGTTTAGAAAAGTGACATTATTTGCTATTTTGTGTTCCTACAGTAACACTGGTTAGGTGGATGACTGAATAATTTATTTTTATTCTACGGAAAAAGGTTATATTATGGGATAATACCTATAATAGAACATTATGATTGTCTTATTAATCTTTTAGGTCATGGTGGCTATATTAGAGAAGCTTTCACACATGCAAGAAAGATCGAGGCCAATTTCCACTTGAACTAAACATTAAAATTTTGAGGTTCCCTTTTAGGGGCTTGCATGATGCATACGGTAACACACTCTCCAGATTTACAGTTTTTATTGTGAAATTTTTTTTCGTTTTATGTATGTATATTATTTATTCTGAAACTATTCATAAAATAGTTAGTATACTATTAAGTGCTTTTCTCTTTGAATATTTTGGGATAATTCAAAATGTTTAAGTTTAGATTTTAGAAACTCAACTTAATTGCGTCTCCTAATATCTTTATGCCGTTGAATATTTCTTTCACACAAAGCTAAAACCTTTGCGAGGTGTGACTATTCATCACATAAACAAGATCTTGGATACAAATTCATTAGTCTATTATTAATTTTCTCCCTTCTCTCTTCTTTCTCGCCTAGCTACTTTTTTTTTTGTTTCAGTTTAAATGATTTATTTAATTACTCTTTTTCTTCTTCTTAATTTCTTTATTATTTTATTTCTTAGTAATTTTGATGTGATAATCTATTTATGTTCATGAATGAACGAAAATGAGCAAGTAAATGGTGATGAAGATGGAGAAAAGAGGGAAGTAGTAGAACTGAAAAAAATATATATGTCAAAACAAATAATCTAAACCAACATAAAAATGTATCTTGTATGATTTTTTATATACATGGACTTACATTAACATTTTTTTCACAAATGTAGCTCCTGCAAAATTTATTTTTTCTATTTTTTATAGTCCATTATTTTTCAAATAGACTGAATGAAATTTTATTTGTAAGTTTTTATGGATTATCTCTTTCAAGTCATCCCCTTTTTCTACGAAGTTGTATGTTGAATTTATAGGAGAAATTTTCAAAAGGAATATATATTAAGTTTTAGAATTTTTTGATATTTAGTTTATTATTTTGAGAAAAAAAAATTTAAGAAGAGTCCAAGAAGAATAAATTAAAAAGTGAAATACATAATTTTTTAAAAAAATAAGTGGGTAGAGAATTATGAGAGTTAAAAATAAAATCAAATAAAAAAAAACTTCCACCAGAGAAAAGGAATAGAAAATAAAAAGTTGTTTGATTTTAAAGATTTAGGGCAGAGATATCTGGTTTTATTTTGTATTTTATTTATTTTTTATTTTTTTCTGTTTTTTTTTCTTTTTTAAAACAATTTTAAATAAAGAGAAAATAATAAAAATATATGAAATTTTAAGCTTACGGCAATTTTTCTTCAAGTTTATTTTGTTCGTTACATACCTTTTAAAGAAAATAAGTTTTGTCTTCAATCAGATTTTATGACTAATACAAAACTCAACTTAAGAGAAACGCATACATCTAATCTTATTCATCTACATTTAAAAAATAATAAGATTTTTTAAGTATTTAAAATAGTAAGATCTTTTATAATATCGTGCGAAGCTATTCACTAGTGATAATAATAGTAGATATTTATTATTTAGTTTTGCATTGGTTTACACAATAAAAATATATAACTTAATTTTTTTTTAATTGTTTGGTCATGTAATTAATACATATTAGCCGTACTTATTTTAGCATGAATAAGTACCTTTAGATTATGATAATTTTCAGTATGGCTTACTCCCTCCATTTTGAAATAGGTGGTATTTTAACCTTTTTCATTTTATTTTAAAATAAATGGTGATTCACATAATCAAAAAGGCATTAATAATGTTCTTCCAACCTTACCCTTATTTAATAAAGGACATTTACATAACCAACAAACTATCAATGATCTATATTTTTTAAAGATATTTATCAGCGGTAAGTAAGTTAAAATATTTTTTTTTTCTAGGATGAATAGGTTTTTTAAGGGGTATGCCTAACCTAAAAACACCACTTATTTTAAAATGGAGGAAATATTAAATTAGAAATATTTATTTTAGAAAAAAGAGTCGAAAAAATGAAATTAAACAAGAATGTTCTTTGTTAATAGTTTTATCTAAGAATGCCCCTGAATCCTGAATTTTCAAAAAATAATTAAATAATTATTTTGTCATGTGTAAACTTTATTTTTAAAAGGATGAAACAGTAAATTATATTTTGCTACGAGACTTCATATTTTAAATATTTAATAATAACTTAATTTTAAACTTTTCATTTTACCCTTCATGAGATGATTTCAGCTTAATTTTTTTCTCTTTCTCCTTATCTATGTGTTTAGTAAAAACTTCATATAAATTAAAACAGAAAAAATAGTGTAGATTTAATTAAAGAGAGGGAATAACAAGAATACTCAATTAATTGAAACAACTTAAACTATGTTATTTTCTATATAAAAAAAATTATTATACAATTTTTTCAAAAGAAGAAGAAGGAGGAGGAATTCACATATTAAAACTTAGTAAAAACACCTTTTTAATTTTTTTTTTGTGTTGAAATATTGTGATGAATAATTAATTAGTTTAATAAATAATGGATTGATATATAAGTTAAAATAATTATAATTGAAAGTCTTAAATGTTAGGATTTTTAATACAGCTCAAATAAAAAAAGACTTAAGAAGTAAAATTTTAGTCAATTTTAAACTACTAAATATTAGGAGTTTTACATTTTACAAATTAGTAAAGATATATAATAATTAAATAATAACTAATTGGGAAAATAGTAAATAACAATTTTGTCTACTGTAAAATCTTTTAATGAAGGGCAGAAAGTTCAATGAATATTGGGTGAAAATCATTTTCACCCCCCAACTTTATTTTAAAAATCAAACTCCCCCCCTCAATTTTGAACAATAGACATTCTCCCCCCTTTATCTTAATTGACTTTTAAAAATATCTATTTTAACCTTGTTATTTTCAATCCTCCATTTATGTAATACTTTTTTATATTTTATATAATATTTATTTTTTTACCTAGATATTTATAGTTTCTTAGTTAAATTCACTAACATTATAAGTAGAATAATACTTCTATGAATTTGCCACAAAATCCTCCACCACCACCACCATCATCAGTAATAATATTATATGACATTAAATGTGTATATATATATGTGCATGCACGTGTGTATTTATGTTTCTCATCTTTCTTATCCTCTATTATCTATATAAATAAATAAAATTTTATTTTTATTAATAAAATATTTTATAAATTATAATTTAAAATTAATTTACACTATAAATAAATAATTTTAAAATTTCTATTTATTTTATTAATTTTTTTTATATTTCAAGCATTAAGATATATTTATAAAATTATTATTACTTTTTATTTCACTTGTATAATTAAATATTTACTTCATTACAGAATGTTGTTAACTTATATACTCAATTAATATTTTTTATTTTATTTATTTTCAAAAGTTAATATTTATTTATTTTATTAAAACATTGTTACATAGATTAAAACAATGTTATGATTTTAAAGAAGTAAAAAGAAGAAGACAAAATTGATAATCTAAGGCTAAAGTAGATTTTTTAAAAAGTTGATTAAAATAAGAGGGGGGGGGGGGAGGGGGCGGATGTTTATTGTTCAAAGTTGAGGAGACAGTTTGATTTTAAAAGCAAAGTTGGGGGGTAAAAATAATTTTCGCCCATAAACATTTATAAGGATCTTTGTGCTTATGTCTACAGAATATTTTGTTAAGTAAATAGGAGCAAAATATTATGTATATATTGAATGCTAGATTAATTGATGAAATCTAAAGAAATTACCAAAGATTATTCCATCAGAAGATTATATTGCACCTTCAAATCCTTTCCAGATTCCATTGCAATTTATTTAAAATAAATTGCGTACAAGAGATATAATAATAATAATTTATAATTTTATAAAAATATTATTTATGAGATGAAGATACTACTTTACCTGAATAGATGAAACTTGTGAATGTATGAGTATATAAAGGATGTCGGTTATAGATAATACAAAATCTAAATCACATAATATCAATATAAGACTCAATCAAAGAGGATAACATAGTATCAATATTAGAATCAACTAAAAGAGATAATCTAAGTTGGATTATTTTGAATACAAACAACTTGAGCTAGCATAACAATTACTATTGTGTTTTTCAAATCCATAACATAAAAAGAAAGTTATAACATGAAAAGAAAAAGAAAAGAAGAGGATAGATTAACACGAAAACTTATAAGATTGGAGATTGAATCAAAGATGTTGATGTAGTAGAATTGATGAATTAAATTATGCAATTATAAATCTTTTTATAAAGAAGGAAGAATTTATAAATCAAAAAAAAATTGAAAGTATAAAAATATTAGGATGTTACTATTAAAAAGGAAAAAAATTATCAAAAAAGAAAAAAAAATTCTTGACCGGGGGAAAAAGATCAAAAAGGAAAAAAAAAAGAACTTTTATGGCAAAAAAATAAAAACTTCCAAATGAAAAACGGAAAAAATTTCAATCCAAATAAAAAAAAATTTCATGGTTTTTTTTTAAACTTTATTATTATTATTATTATTATTTTACATTATAAATTGATTTATGCTACAAGTAGAAAATTTAATATAATAAAATAAGGTAAAAAAATTGCGACTATCAAAAAGGAAAAAAAACTTGATGAATTTTATTTTGTTTTATTTTTTATAGATTTACAATACAAATAAAGTTATGCTGTAATAGAAAACCTAAAATGATGAAAATAATTAAAAATAATAATTGTATAAAAATAATTAATGACAATTCTATCTATTGCGATGTCTTTTAATGAAGGACAAGAAGTTCAATCAACATTTATAAGGGCCTTCACACTCTTTATATAGTATAGATAACTAGTCTATGCAAGCGCGTCTCGCGCACGTCTCTCATATTTATAATAAAATAAATTTATAAAAATAGCATAAATAATATTTAAAAAATGTGTTTGTGTAACAATATAAGAATTTAGAAAGAAAGTTATCAACTTCAAATTGATAAATGATTATGTTTAAGAGTTTGATCCAATTAATTAGTTCTTTCTTCAGTTTGTTCTGATACTTATTTCAATGAACAAACATGTCATAGAAATAGTGTTTGATTGAACGGTAAAAAAATCATCTGTTTTTATATGAGCACTTAAATGCATGCATTATATGTATATAAATATTAATATTTTTCATATATTTCAAATAAGGAAGAATGTTATACATAAATTTTAGTTAATTTTAAAATTTAAAATATTAAAAAAATAATTAAATAACTATTTTTCTCAAATGTGAACTCTATTTTCCTAGAGGTTTCGTACTTTAAATATTTAGTAATAATTTAATTTTAAACTTTTCATTTTATCCTTTAGGAGATGATTACGACTCACGTTTGCTTCTCTTTATCTTAATCTATGTGTTTAGTCAAACACTTGCGATAAATTGAAACGGAAAATAGTGTAGATTTAACTAAAGAGAGTGAATAACAAGAGTACTCGTTTATTTTAAACAACTTAAAGTATGTTGTGAATCTATATTTTTTTTTCTTGATTATACAATTACTTTTAAAAGAAGAAAAGAAGAAGAAGGAATTCATGAATACATAATAAAATTACATTCTTTAACTTATTCTTTTTTCCTGTATTGAAATAGTGTGATAGATAATTAGTTAGTCTAATAAATAATGGAATGATATATAAGTTAACAGAATTGTAATTGATTTTAAAGTTTTAAATATTAAGACTTTTTAATATAGTTCAAATAAGGAAAGATTAAACAAGAAAATTTTTATTCAACTTTAAAATACTAAATATTAGGAGTTTTAGTTTTTACAAAATAGTAAAGATCTATAATAATTAAATAACTACTAACTGAGAAAAATAGTAAATGACAATTTTTTCTATTATAGAACATTTTAATGAAGGGAAATAAGTCCAATCAACATTTTTATGGATCTTCTTACTTATATCTATAAAGAATATATTATTAAGTAAATATGAGTAAAATATTACACACATATTGAATGTTAGATTAGTTGATGAATTCTAAAGAAATTACTAAAGATTGTTTCATCGGAAAATTGCATGCATCTTCAAACGAAATAATTTTTTTTAAAAAAAGTAACATTGGAAAAGTGACATTTGCATTCTTGAACTATATTGTTGTCATTAAATCCAACATCAATTTCCCTGTTTACTGATACAAAATTAGGATTAACATTATTAATGCGTTTCTTTATGATATAACAAATCTTTTTGTCTTGTTATAAATACTTTTTCACTTTTCAATATAATTATTGAAAAATATAACATGAACTTTTGTGCCCTACAAAAAAATTAAATTTTAATGGTCAAAATTCTATCTATAAAAATATAAAATGTATAAAAATATAATAAAATAGATAAGAATTCAAACATATATGTAAAAACATAAAATATAAATATAGAATATAATATGAAAAGAAATTATTACCTTTTCGTCAACTAATTTCATTCGCGAAATCCTTTTCAAATTCCATTGCAAGATTATTTAAAATAAATTATGCACGAGAGTTATAATTATAGTAATTTATAATTTTACTAAAAAATTTATTTTATGAGATGAAGAGATTATTTTACCTGAATAGATAAAACTTATGAATGTACAAGTAGATGAAAAATGTCATATACAAATAACACAAAATTTAAATTATATAATATCAATATAAGACACAATTAAAGCAGATAACATAGTATCAATATTAGACTCAACTAAAGGATACAATCTAAGTTAAATTATTTTAAATATAAATAACTTGAGTTGGCATAACAAATTACTATTATCTTTTTTAAATCTACAACATAAGAAAAAATTCATAACATGAAAAAAGAAGAAGATATTTAACACGAAAATGTACAAGGTTGGAGTTGAATCAAAGATGTTGATGTAGAAGAGTTGATGAATTAAATTATACAATTATAAATCCGTTAATAAAAGTGAAGAATTTATAAATAAAAAAATTTAAAAGTATAAAAATATTAGGACATTACTATTAAAAAGGGAAATTTTTTTTTGTTGACAATAAAAAAAGGAAGAAAAAATATCAAAAAGGAAAGAAGAAAAAAGAACAACTTTTGTATCAAAAAAGGAAAAAAAAATCGTCGAAGGCTTTTTCTTTTTTTTTTCTTTTCTTCTTTTTTTTTTAAATTTTAAGATTTACACTATAAATAAAGTTATACTACATATAGAAAATCTAATATAATTAAATTAGGTAGAAAAAAATCATGTCTATCATAAAGGAGAAAAGTCTGTGAATTTTTCTAATTTTTTTTTGGATTTACACCATAAATAAAGTTATGTCACAAATAGAAAACCTAATATGATAAAATAAGGTGGTAAAAATAATTAAAAATAATAATTTTAAATAATAATTGTGTAAAAATAGTAAATGACAATTTTATCTATGCAATGTCTTTTAATAGAGGGCAAAAAGTTCAATCAACATTATTAAGGATCTTCAAACTTTTAATACACACACACTAAAAATAAAATAAAATAAATAAATTTAAAAGGTAAAAATATAAATATTGGTTTTTATTAACCATACTAGAAAGGATTTGGCCGTGCAACCACGAGGCCAAGCACTGTCAAACATGATTTTTCTATTACTCTAACTTTTGTTGTCATGCATAAATAATTAAGGAACAAATTTAAAATTACTATAGAAGCCTACTGTCAGGGGCTTGTCTTTTCAAAGGCCGTGGGACAACTAAGATGGCTAAACTTCCACCCAAGCTTCAGTCCTCTTGTTGCTCATGAGGCACAAAATGTGCTAAGGATCAGATGACAATTAAAGAAGGCAAGAAGTAAAGTAAGGAAGACAAGTGATTGAGACAAAGAGCCCTTTTAACTTCACTAAGTATTGAGAAATCTGAAAATGTGAAAATGGTTACAAAGGCTGCCCCTTGAGGCCTACTTATAGTACATTCAAGCCCCTACACTACGTGCCATGTGGCTGTGCCAATGTGGCTGTGGCAGGCTGGCTGTGGCAAGCAGGCATGCTTGCTGTGGCAGGTAGGTCAGGAATGCTTGCTGTGGCAGGCAATGTCAGGCGTGCTTGCTGTGGCAGGCTGTGGCAGGCAATGTCAGGCATGCTTTGTCAGGCATGTGGGCATGCTTTGTCTGGCGTGTCAGGCATGCGTTTTGGGCTGTTCCAAGGTGCTGTATTGCCTTGCCTTCGGTTCCTGACATGGGCAGCTTATCGGTCTGAATAGTTGGGCTCGGCTCATCCGTTAAGTGGAAAAAATGCGGAAAATTTAATGGATTTGCTGGCGGGGCGGTACACTACGACTAATTCACTATTAATTAATTTAACATTTGGTGCTAAATCAAGTTATACCGGACACGAATTCAGCTATGATGGGTAACCAAAGCAATGGAGAGGGCAAAGAGAAGGAAAGTAATGGGCAAGCAAGGAGGAAATTGGAGATGCAGATGCCTCAGGAGAGTACGAGCTGGTCAAGTTTGTTCACTGGGAATAGATTACATACCAGAGGTATGGATCTATCTTATGTCGCACCAATTGTTTAGGAGGGTAAGAAGGTGGTCCAATTGTAAGCTGTGGGGTTGATAAGAAGACTGAGAAATGGAGGAAGGCGATAATTCTGTATGTGGTGGGAGAGTCACCAACTATTGGAGCAATAGAGAGGTATCTAGTAGCACACTTGGAATTTGGAAATGAACCCAAGATTTACTATCATAATGAGGGTTATTTTGTGGTGTTGTTCAATTCGATAGAAGATAGGGATGAAGTGCTAAGTTTTGGACCTCATATTATGAATACTCGACCATTATATGGAAGTCGTGGTTGGATGATTTTGATTTTAATGCAGAGGTTTTGAAAATGATTCCGCTATGGGTTCGCCTACGAAACCTGCCTTTGAACTGCTGGAGCCAAGGATCATTGAGTCGAATTGGAAGTGCTCTGGGGAATCCAATGTATGCGGATGAATGTACTTCAAAGATTGAGCTATTTCATATGCTCGAATGCTTATCAAAATGAATGTTACTCAACCTTTGCCCAATGAGGTAACTGTTCAGGATCCGAATGGGGAGCTATATACTCAAGTAATAGAGTATGATTGGATGCTTGTTTATTGTGAAAAATGTTTGATAGTGAGACATAGGTGCCAGTCGAAGGAAAAGAGATTAGCTCCAAAGAAGCCACCAGGAGGTAAGGTTTGGTTGAGAAAAGGGGGTCAAGATGTGCAGCCTAAGGTACATGTTAATATTCAGTCACAAGAAGAATTTCCAGCATTAAATAAAGGGAAGGAGGCACATGAATGGAAGAAAGCTAAGGGTAAATCAAAAGTAAAAGGTAGAGCCATACAACATAATGCAGGCAACATAGATGTAACAAATGGTTTTAGTATGCTTTATGATCCAGGTCAAATACCAGATATGCAAGATGCCAGGGGGAGATATGAGGGGGATGGGGGTGGTTGTAGTTTTGATAATACATCTACATGAATATAGTAGCTTGGAATATTAAAGGAATAAATAAAGTTTATAAGCAAAAGGAGCTAATTATCTTCTTAAATAAACATAAAGTTTGTTTGATAGCTATACTAGAACATAAAGTTTAGGAAAAGTTTGCCATTAAGATTGTTCAGAAGCTAGCAAAGAAGTGGAGATGATGCGACAACTATAATGCAGAGGGAAGGGGTAGAATATAGATAATCTGAAATGATGAGATTATTAATTTTATGCCTATCAAAATGCATGAGCAGTTCATACATGGCAGAGTAGAGGTTTATAGATCTAATCTGAATTTTTCTGTGACAACAATATATGGTTTACACACTATTTTAGATAGAGCTATTATGTGGAGAGAACTCACAGGGATGATACCTCAGGGGCCATGGGTACTTATGGGAGATTTCAATACTATACTGGGGTTGAGGACAGGATCAGGGGTTTGCTGTACAGGAAGGAGAGATGAGAGATTTCTATAACTTTGTGCAAGATAATAGTCTTGCAGAAATGAAGTCTGTGGGAAAGAGGTATACATGGTCGAATGGGAATATACATAGCAAACTTGACAGAGCTATAGTCAATGCTGAGTGGACAAAGATGTTCCCTCATTTCGAAGGACTGTTGATGGACCCTTTATGTTCAGATCACTTCCCATATGTTACAAAGGTGAAGACAGTTCCAAATCCATAAAAGAAGCCTTTCAAGTTATTAAGCATTTTGGCTGAACATGATAGATTTCTACAGATTGTTCAAGAAGCTTGACAGTCCCCTAATCAACATAAACCAATGCAAAGTATTTGGTATAAGATGAAGTAGGTGAAGAAAGGTCTGAAGCTGTTGAATAACAAAGAATTCAGTAGTTATTGATGTTAAGATAAGTTCAATCAGAGAGGAGCTAGCACACACTCATAGTCAGATGAGAAGTGTTAGTCAGCATATACACCTAGTTGAGGTAGAAAAGGATCTAAAAAGATAGCTAGAGAGGTGGATTGGTATAGAGGAAAGCATTATAAGACAAAAGTCTAGAATGCAATGGCTTAAAGTTGGTGATGCTAACACTAAATATTTTTTTGCTAGTATGAAAGAGAGACAAGCACACAACAAGATAAGGACTCTTATGTCTTTGGATGGTAAACTCCTCACTACTGAAGATGAGGTGCAAAATGAGGTCATTCAGTTCTATAAGAACCTATTGGGCACTTCAGCAGAAAGTCTGCCTGCCATTGATCCTAGAATTATGAAGCTTAGTAAGTGGCTAAATAAATCACAACAAGTGGAACTTATTAAAATAATATCAAGAGAAGAGGTGGCTGATGCTATGAAGGATACTGATGAGAATAAGGCACCAAGCTGTGATGGAATGAATGGTTGTTTTTATAAAAGAGCATGGTGTGATAGGGGAGGATGTCATTAATGCTGTATTGGAGTTTTTTGAGTCAAGAAACTTGTTCAAACCATGCAATTGTACCAGTGTGGCATTAATACTAAAGGTGAAGAACCCTACAAGAATAAAGGATTATAGACATATATCTTGCTATAATACAGTGTATAAAATTATCTCCAAAGTGCTAACTCATAGAATGAAGAATGTTATGGATATCATTGTTGATCCTAGCCAGGCTGCTTTTGTCCCTAGGAGAGTTATAACAGATAACATTGTAATGAGTCATGAGTTGGTTAAAGAGTAAGGAAGGAAAGATGTTTCTCCTAGATGCATGTTAAAAGTTGACATACAGAAGGCATATGACTCAGTGGAATGGAGGTTTTTAGAATAGATCCTTACTGAATTGCAGTTCCCTACTAAGTTTATGCAGTGGATAATGGCATGCATTATGATAGTCTCTTATTTTATTGTTATTAATGGCTATCCTACTGCTCCTTTTGATGTAAGAAGGGACTTAGACAGGGTGACCCTCTATCACCCTATCTATTTGTTATTGCTATGGAGTATTTTACAAGATTGCTGAAAGATCTTGAGGCATAGAAGGAATTTAAATACCACCAAAGTGTGCAAAGTTGAAGATTATTCAACTTGGTTTTGCTGATGACTTGCTACTATTTTGCAGGGGAGACATTAAGTCAGTTGCTTTGCTGCAACACTGCTACACCTTATTTTCCACAACATCAGGCCTAAAAGCAAATGCTAGTAAAAAAGTATCTATTGGAGTTAAGTGATGGGTGTGAATTGGAAATTGAAGGAAAATAAATTGGAGGGAAGAATATTTTGAATTTTTTTTAAATTCCTTTTGTAAAAGGAACTTTGTCCCACATTGGTAGGGAAAAGGGAAATGTGTATTCCTATAATGAGAAGCATATCTTCTAACTATTAAAGAGTTGAGAAGAAGGTTACCCCTCGTGCCATTGTCGTCGCTCGGCTCGGCTTCGACTTCGGATTCAGATTTGAATTTGGATTTGGTCAAATGATCTAATTGATTGATATATTTTTTGGAACAAATTTATTTAAAATCCAAATTAACTATTTCACGCAATTGAAAGTGTCTGCCTTGGATCGGCGAACTGCGGATCGTCACCTGCGTTTCATCGGCGCTAGCGCAGAACTTGCTGAAGGATTCTGTTTTGAACCGGCAGGCCGTGGGTCTTCACTTGCGAAATGCCAGTGCCAGCACAAAATTTCCTGAGGTATTCTGTGATAGACAGGCGTTGTACCGGCGGGCCACGAATCCTCATTGGAGAAACGTCGTTGCCAGCGCAAGTCAGGCTGAATTATTTCTTTTCCAAACGGTAATAATTCCGAACAGACACCTTCTGAAGAGGTGTTTTCCCACCAGTTAACTTCAGTTCTTTAGCTATAAATAAAGACCTTTTGCCTTCATTTTGGAAGTACTTTTTCGAGACTTTTTCTAGCAAATTTAAAGATCATTCTGCATATTTTGAAAAAACCAAAAATCGAGTCTATTGTGTAATTTGGTACCGTTCTTTGAGTTCGAAGAAGTTATTGATGTTTGAGATACTGTGTTACGGCCCACCTTGGGAGGCATGACTGAAACCTTGTTCCCTACTAAGGTCTGGACTGGCCTGACTGAACTTACGCACCTCTAGTGCATGTCTAGCACTAAATCTTAAATAAAAAAAACAACGGGCTATATCTCGGCTGTAAACATGGCCCCCGGCCGACAAGGCCTTATAGCCACTTGTAAAAGAAAACAGCCACCCAGAAATAGATAATAATAGGGAATCCTATGCGGGCTAGTAGGAACACCATGATATCTAGTTATGACTATAAAGTAAATTCAGTGCTAAACTAGTCTATGGCCGACAAAGCCGCTAACCAATAGCTAAACAAGGCCCCACACGGCCAACACGCAAGATAAAACATATCTGGGCTCCACACGGCCAACCATAACTAACAACAGGAAATTAGAAACAATCTGCAAACCTCTAGAAATGATATACTGGTCGAGACAGTGCCCCGACCTAGCCGTAAACTGTACAAACAAAAAGAAAGTCAACCTTCTAACTATGAGCTCCGGAGGAAAGGAGCCGACTGCATTGTTAATCTGACTGAAAACTAGGAAGGTCCTGATCCATGTCTATCTGCACCTGCAGGCAAGTAATGCAACATCCAAAAAAGGGTGTCAGTACAATATGTATTGAATATGTAAGACAGTATCTGTAAATAACTGAATAAACTGAAATGAAACTGAAAGTAACTGAAAATAAGGGATAGAAATACTACCTGAATATCTGAACCTTCTGCTGTCTGATCTACTAGTAACTAATGCAAACAAGAACCTTACCTGGCTCCCATAAGCTGGAAGGTACAACCAACACAAAGTAACCAACTCGGGGCCCCCATAAGCCCTGGTGACTACACTTCAATCTATATACCCCTAACAAGGTCATACTGAGTCATCTAATAACTAGAGCTGTCCTACTAGTCCCCTAGGTCTGTAACTGAGCCCGCTCGGCCCCTGAACCATAGTTGTGTCTGTGTCTGGTGGACTCCTGATATCTGATATCTGCACCTCGGACACCAGGCTCAACAGGGGGTGTGGTATAGTGTCTATCAACAGAAAAATAGTCCAGCCATGGAATGGACCGTATGAGGACCTTGGAACCCATCTTCGTCCCTTGCGGATGGCATACCGCTCCTTAGAGCGACGTCATCTCACCCCTGGCGGGCATCGACACAACTATTAACCCTGGGGTTGGTTATGGAAGACTATACAGGCGTAGTCAATCCCAAACTAAACATGGAATGCTGATCTTAGCTAATAAAAATAGTTAGTCACAATAGATATGCTTCTGATCTTCTTACTGGGATTCATACTGAGTTATAATACAAAAAAACCTAACTTGCCGAAGGAATTTGCCTTACCATCCTGGATTGCCAATTTCTGATTAACTAGCGAGTTTCAAAACGTATTCATTAGCTCCTTCCAACTATAATCGTAATACTGGGAGAATGAAACTAGTTTCAGTACTAAATTAGGCAAAAATGATAACTTTTTATGTAAATGTTAACTATATTTCAACTTAATGGAACACGGTTGAAAACATATGGTTTCTCAAAAGTTCAGAAGGAAAAAATACTTATGTGAAGCTTGTGATTGTATAGAAATTAGTTCAGAGCAATTCTGACAATTTTGGCTTGGCAGGGTTACGATTTGCAGGGCGAATCTCATGAAAATAACTCCGTAGTAATGTTCCCTGCGGGCTTATAATTTGATACCTGAAGTTAATTTGAATTTGGATAGTGTTTGACAACGTAAACAGAAGGAAATTACCTGAAAATATCGTGCTCTTCACTTGCTGGACGAAGGTCTGGTTATAATGTATAAAACCAACTAAAACAATTGAATTTATATACAACTTGGGTGGTGGAAAAGGGGTCCCTGGCACGGACCCCAATGCGTCAATTTTGGTTAGTGTCACGGAGCCCGACGCGCCAGGGAGGGGTTCGTGACACATTGCCCCTTTGGGCAGCTGGTCCGGCCCTATCCCTTGCAAGCTTGACTCCGTACTCGTTTGGCCTTTTCTTGAGCCCTTTCTCGTACACATCGTATTCTAAAATTCGTAACTAACGTATGAATATGCCAACTAAATGTTAGAAATTTACGGGGTGTAATATACTGCTACACCATTAACAGGTTAATCCATTTTATCCTAGGAGGAAGTAATCCAAAAAACCTCGAGTGCAGTGAGGGGATTAAATTTCTTAAGGACACACAGTGAATTCTGTGGACTCGGATATTATTCTTTTTTTGTTTTACATATTTGAACACAGGCCTCCAACAAGCTTAAGGAATTTAATTTTGGTTAATATTTTCTGTGTTCATCTATTTTCTGGTTTACTACTCCACTGTTGGAGATTAAAATCTTCGGATTTTCTACTCCCGTTGAGATTAAAATCCTTGTGATTTTCTACTCACTGTGATTGCTGATTTGAAGATTTAAAAACTTCGCCAAATAAATCTGATTGTTGAGAATTCTGTTTGAAGATATAGAAACTTCACTGATTACTCAGTTTAGTTCTGTCAAAAGTTTTTCGATTTAAAGAAATAGAATCTTTATCGATTGCTAACTTTTGTTGTTATTGTTCAATAGATATGATAGGAACAACTGAACCCATGCCTGCCTCTACAAGCAATGGAATATCCTCCACCTATGCTGTGCAAGCACTGGCTCTGGCAGAAAATCCCGAAAAATTTTCTGGCATTGACTTCAAACGCTGGCAGCAGAAGATGTTCTTATATCTGACCACATTGTGTCTGCATAAGTTCATTAAGGAGGATAAACCGGTTCTGCCAGAATCAACTCCCGAAAATAAACAGTTCTTGATGATTGAGGCCTGGAAACAC
The DNA here is from genome assembly GCA_035772735.1 of Datura wrightii. Lineage (NCBI taxonomy): Eukaryota > Viridiplantae > Streptophyta > Magnoliopsida > Solanales > Solanaceae > Datura > Datura wrightii. Next base: position 59,343,634 of record JASDFA010000016.1, on the reverse strand, counting down.
TCAGATATTTTGTACAAGAACTATATCCTGAGCGGATTGGAGGATGATCTGTATAACGTATACAAAAATATGGAGACTTCTAAAGAACTCTTAGATGCGCTAGAGAAGAAGTACAAAATCGAAGATGTCGGTTTAAAGAAATTTGTTGCAACCAAGTTTCTGGACTACAAAATGATAGACAACAATCCTGTTATCAAACAAGTCCAAGAGCTACAATTGATAATTCACGATCTCCTTGCTGAAGGTATAATTCATACTAATGCTTTTGTCAAAAGTATTAATTATGGTGCTAATAATGAGTTGTTCATTGAAGGTTTGGTCATCAATGAAGCTTTTCAAGTTTCATCCATGATTGAAAAGCTACCTCCTTCATAGAGGGACTTTAAGAATTATTTAAAGCACAAGCTCAAGGAGATGAAGCTTGAAGATCTTATCGTTCGATTGAGAATCGAAGAAGATAATAAAGCTGCTGAAAAGAAGGTAAGGGAAACTCAACAATTATGGGGGCAAATATTATTGAGACCACTCCATCTAATTCCAAAAAGAGGAAGAAGCCTTCTGGACCAAAGAATTTTCCTAGCAAGAAGAAATTCAAAAGAAACTGCCACAACTGTGGGAAATTGGATACAAGGCTGCTGAATGTTGTGCTCCAAAGAAAGGAAAGCAAAAGAGGCAAGCTAACATGGTTGAAAAAATCATGAAGATTGATGAATTGTGCGCTATAGTGTCTGAATGAGACCTAGTGGGAAGCCCCACAGATTGGTGGCTTGACTCTGGAGCCACTCGACATGTTTGTGCTGTTAGAGAAGCATTTGCTTCCTATGCCCCTGCTGGAACCAATGAGACCATATATATGGGAAACTCTTTAACAGCCAATATTGAAGGCTATGAAAAAATATTTCTGAAAATGACATCCGGCAAGATGGTGACTCTCAATAATGTCTGTCATGTTTTAGAAATGAGGAAGAACTTAGTTGCTGCAGGTCTTCTCATTAAGAACGGATTTAAGTGCGATCTTATTTAAAATCATATTGTAATAAGTAAGAATGATGTGTATGTAGGAAAAAGTTACCTAACTGAAGGCCTTTTAAAATTGTTGTTGAAAGCAATAAAATTATAGCTTCTTCTTATTTGATTGAGTCAAATGATTTATGAAATTTCCGTTTGGGACATGTCAATTATAAAACCTTGCGAAAAATGATTAATTTGAAATTATTGCCAAAGTTTGAATGCAAATAATCAAAATGTCAAATCTGTGTTGAATCCAAGTATGTTAAACATCCTTATAAGTCAGTTGAAAGGAATTCAAGTCCCTTAGACTTAATTCACCCAGACATTTGTGACATGAAGTCAATACCATTTCGCGGTGGAAAGAAGTATTTCATAACTTTTATTGACGATAGTACGCTGTAATGCTATGCTTACTTACTCAACAGTAAAGATGAAGCAATTAAAGCATTCAGGCAATATAAAAGTGAAATTGAAACACAACTTAACAAAAAGATCAAAATGTTAAGGAGTGATAGGGGCGGAGAATATGAATCTCCTTTTGAAGAAATATGTTTGGAATATGACATTATTCATCAAACAACTGCCCCTTGTTCTCCACAATCTAATGGGATTACGAAAAGGAAAAATAGAACATTAAAAGAGATGATGAATGCTTTGTTGATAAGTTTTGATTTACCCCAGAACTTGTGGGGGGAAGCTATCCTTATGGCTAGCATAATACTCAATCGAGTGCCCCATAGTAAAAGCAATCTATTCCATATGAAAAATAGAAAGGAAGAAAGTCTAACCTTGAATACATGAAAGTGTGGGGGTGTTTGGATAAGGTACAAGTTTCTAAACCCAAAAGGGTTAAGATAGGACCTAAAATCGTTGATTGTGTTTTCATAGGATATGCTACAAATAGTAAAGCATATCGACTTTTGGTTCATAAATTAGAAAATCCTGACATTCATGTTAATATGGTAATGAAATCAGACAATGCTGAATTCTTTAAAAATATATATTCGTATAAACAGAATTGTGAGTTATCTAGTGAAGGATCTAAACGACCTCGGGAAGAGACAAAGGAAAGTGTTCCTAATGAGGAGAATCCAAGACGTAGCAAATGTCAAATGACTTCTACTTCATTAATGACAGTGCAACATTGTCAAAATAACTTTTGATCCATTCTCGTGATAAGACAATGTTTAGTAACAAGGATAAAGCATTAAAGGATTTTTAATGATTTCTAAGTTTGACATGGGGTATTGCAATGGTGTATCTACGGGATAACACATTTAGGAATCACCTATATAAGTGTGAAGTGTAAGCTGCTTCAAGGAGAATTCTGTAAGGCCAATTCTCTACGCACTTACGAAACCAGGTTGTGTTCATGGCTGAAACGAACAAAACAATAAGAACCTAAGACGGTTAAAGAATTAATTGTGTGACTTATGTTGTCTAGGTATACATCAAATATCTACGGTTCAAAGATTTCAAATCTACCGATTGACCCACTATATCCGATATATGTTCACTATGAAAAATTCAAGGGGGAACCCACTTATCTAGATGCAACTAATTCTTGCTTACGAATCACACAGTTTTTCATGCATATGAAGTTTTTTTATATAGACATTCCCCATTTATGTGGGAGATTGTTGGAGTTAAGTGATGAGTGTAAATTGGAAAATGGAGGGAAATAAATTGGAGGGAAGAGTATTTTGAAATTTCCTTTAAGTTCCTTTTGTAAAAGGAGCTTTATCCCACATTGGTAGGGAAAAGAAAAATGTGTATGCTTATAATGAGAATCATATCTTCTAACTATTAAAGAGTTGAGAAGAAGGTCACCCCTCGTGCCGTCGTCGTCACTCGGCTCGACTTCAGATTCGTATTCGAATTTGGATTTGGATTTGGTCAAATGATCTGATTGATTGATATATTTTTTGGACCAAATTTATTTAAAATTCAAATTAACTGTTTCATGCAATTGAAAGTGTCTGCCTTGGATCAGCGAACCGCGGATCGTCACCTGTGTTTCGCCGGTGCTATCGCAGAACTTGCTGAAGGATTCTGTTTTGAATCGGTGCGCTGCGGGTCTTCACCTGCGAAACGTTGGTGCTAGAACAGAATTTTTGAGAGATTCTGTGATAGACCAGCGTTGTATCGGCGGGTCATGAATCCTCACCGGCAAAACGCCAGTGTCAGTGCAAGTCAGGCCGAATTATTTCTTTCCCAAATGGCAATAATTCCGAACAAACACCTTCTAAAGAGGTATTTTCACACCAGTTAACTTCAGTTCTTTGGCTATAAATAAAGGCCTTTTGCCTTTGTTTTGGAAGTATTTTTTTGAGACTTCTTCTAGTAAATTTAAGGATCATTCTGCATATTTTGAAAAAATTAAAAATCGAGTCTATTGTGTGATTCGTTACTGTTATTCGAGTTCGACGAAGTTATTGGTATTTGAGATACTTCTACACCATTAACAGGTTAATCTATTTTATCCTGGAAGGAAGTAATCCAAAAAACCTCGAGTACAGTAAGGGGATTAAATTTCTAAGGATACATAGTGAATTCTGTTGACTCGGATATCATTCTTTTCTTGTTTTACCTATTTGAACACAGGCCTCCAACAATATTTATTTTGGAGGTATGGATCAGGCTGTACAACAACACATATTACATTCCTTGGGGTCTGCTAAAGGAGATATGCCTTTTAGATACTTGGGAATTCCCCTAAGTACTAAGAGGCTATCAATCATGCAATGCCAGCCTTTGGTAGACAAGATCATGGGAAGGATCACTTCTTGGACTACCAAGTACTTATCATATTTAAGAAGATTACAACTAATTAAAAGTTTATTGTTCTCAATACAAACTTTCTGGTCTCAAGTATTTGTATTGCCTAAGAAAGTGGTTCAAGTAATGGAAGCCATTTGTAGAAGATTTCTATGGACAGATAGTGCAGAAATATCAAAGAAAGCTCTATTAGCCTGGGAGAAACTGTGTAGACCTGCTATTGCTGGAGGAGTCAACATACTTGATATGATAATATGGAATAAGGCTGCAATATGCAAGTTATTGTGGAGCTTGAGCATGAAAAAGATAAGCTGTGGGTAAAATGGGTACATGCTTACTATATTAAGGGCGAGCAGACTTGGGAGAACAGACCACAACAAGCTTCTTGGCTTTTGCAAAGAATTTTCAAGGCTAAAAAGTATTTTGAAGAAGCAGGGCTGAATGCTTAAGAGGTTGAAGGAATGAGGCAGTTCTCTATCAGGAAGGTGTATAAACTACTGCTAGGAACTTTACAGAAGGTCAGGTGGAAGAAGCTGGTGTGTAACAACTATGGTGCAACAAAATGGATATTTCCGTTAAGGTTGGTGGTCCTAAACAGGCTATACACTAAGGATAGGTTGATCAAATAGGGACTTACAGTGAATGAAAGCTGTTCATTATACCAAACAGCTCCTGAATGTAGGGATCATCTATTTTTGAATGCTCTTATGCAACTATTGTTTGGAGCAAGTTGTTGGTATGACAAAAGTTGATAATGGTTTCTGGAAAATGGGAGGAAGAACTAGAATAGATACTGTAGCATACAAAGAGAAATTCAGCAACGACACATACTAAGAATGTCATTTGCAATGTGTGTGTATCACATATGGTTAGAAAGGAATTGAAGATTATTTCAAAGTATTGAGTGGTACCCAGACAAGGTGGTGAGAACATGTTGTTTATCTTGCTAGCTTGAAGTCTAAGTTGGAGAATAGGGTCTCGGAGTTAGATTATTAACCATGATTTTTATATTACTAGATCCTATAGCATTGTAGTACTGTCGAGATGGCCTAGTTTGTGACACAAACTGGGCAGCTGCTTTATAATTCCTACTTTGATAATAAAATAAGTTAGTCATAAAAAAAAATTCTCTATTATTAATTTTGATATTGATGAATAAAACATATAAATAGAATTTATTTTAAAAAAAATTTAAAAGTAAATTAATAAAGTAATTTTTCTATTTATAATTTTTCAAAAAATGTGCAAGGGAAAAGTGCATGGATAATAATGGGACTGAGGGAGCATATATACAATTCTCGCATTATTAATTCATGCACCACATGAATACAATTTAAGTCTAAATTCTGTGAGTAAATTAGAATAATGTAAAACTTAGATTGCAGGGAAAAACATTTCGTTATGCGAATATTCAATTCTTTTGTTGTTTTTCCCTAGCTGATATATAATTCCAAACTCTTTACTTTCTCCTCTGTGTCCTCTCTCCTGATTAATATGTGTCCCCATTAGTGTTTTTACTATTTGAGCTCATCACAGTTATTAATTATGTCGAGTGTAATATGGATATCTTTTGGCCAATATCTTTATAATAGGTATGAGCATAAATAAAAATTTCTTCGCATAATTTTTTCTTTTACGGTCAAAGTTAGTCATATGAGGAATATTATTTTGGTTATTTATCTTTTTATTTTTGTTCAATTTGAATTCAGGTTTTGCTCCTATAAAAAAAAATTATTTCTTCTTATTTGTAATACATAAATATTAATTCAAGAGTCTTTCATTTTCTTGTCTTTCTTCTCCTCCTTTATTTTAAAGTATTTAGTAAGAGAGTGAGTGTTGGTACTTGTATAAACCCTTTCTTTGGAGTGATCTTGTAAGATTATTCTCTTGGAGTATTTGGATTTAATTAGAGTATTCATCTAATTTTGTACTCTTGTTGGCATAGTGAAATTGCTCCCCTCTGCCTGTGGATTAGGTCACAGATCGAACCACGTTAAATTTATGCCTTCGTTATTTGCTTTAATTATCTTTATTATTAACTTGTGATTGTCTTTGTTATTGTCATTATAATATTGTTCAACTAAATTTTATAATATCCAAATTTTTTATCCTAATAAATTGATATCAAAGACGAATCTAACCGAATTAATTTCAGTAGCCAAAAATAATTGTAACAAAGACTTACCTTGAGAATTTTGAATGAAGTGCAAACTTCAAGATGTGACAATTAAATATTGAAGCTATCATAATTTAGGAGGGCCTAGATATGGTGCTGGAAGAAAAGGAGAAGAAGCCAAAAATATGCCGAATTTAGAGTTTATTGTTATAGACAAAAAGGCAAAATTAGGTATCATTTAAACTCTCCCAAATGAGATTTTACATGAAGTATTTGTAGAAACCATGACCAAAGGCTTGTGGAAAAAACTATAAACCCTATATATGAAGAGGACAGTAAAAATAGACTTTACTTGAAGCAAAAGCTTTATACATTTTGAAGGTACTTCTATACTCTCATATCTTGATGAATTTGATTCAATTCTTATGAATTTGAGTAATATAGATATTGAAGTTTACAATGAGGATCAAGCCATATTATTGCTTATTTTCTTACTCAAGTCATTTAAGCATATAAGAGATACTATGCTTTATGAAAAGGATAATATCTCTTCTACGAAAATCAAATCTATCTTAAAATCAAAAGAACAGGTAGATAGAGATATTACTAGGGAAAGCAGTAGTATATATATGGAAGGATTGTTTGTAAAAGGTAGATCTAATAAGAAAGAATCAAATAGTGAGACGTCTAAATCAAGGTCAAAGTCTAGATATAGAAATATTGTGTGCAAATATTGTCATAACAGAGGTCATATTATCTTTGAATGCTATAAGTTGAAAAGCATAAGGAAAAGAAAAATGAGCATCAAAATACTGGCCCTGTTGAAACAAGTGTGACTGTTGATGAGGTGAGGGAACAATATTTTTAGCTAGTAATAGTAGTTTTAAATCTAACGATGAACAAAATTTGAATTCAAGTTATTCTTATCATATGTGTCCCAATTGAGATTTATTCACCACATACGAATCTGTTGTAGGTGGAATTATCTTGATGGGTAACAATACTCCCTACAAAGCTATTGGTAAAGGTACAATTAGAATGCACGATACTGTGCTAAGGACTCTCACCGATGTTAGATATGTTTCCTACTTAAAGAAAAATCTTATCTCATTAGGCACTCTAGAATCTCTTGGGTACAAATACACAAGTGAAGGTGAAGTTCTAAAAATCTTTTTAGGTGATCTTGTGATCATGAAAACATGCAGATCTAGTATGTTGTAAACTTTATTGGGCTCTACTATTATAGGTGCTGCTGCAGTTTCTACTTCAAATCAATTTGATTTCGACATCATCAAAGTGTAGCACATGTGATTGTGCATATGAGTGAGAAAGGTCCTTTAATCCTCAGCAAAAGAGATCTTTTGTGTGGACAAAGTATCAACAATATGAAGCTCTGCAAACACTGTATGTTTAGAAAGTAGAACTTAATCAACTTCAAATCTCCACCAATTCATCAAACAAAAGGTACTTTGAATTACATTCATTCATATCTCTAGGGTTCTTCTCGTACCTCGTCAAAAGATAGTGTTTGGTATATGTTAAATTTCATTCATAATTATTCAAGGAAAGTTTAGGTTTATTTTTTGAAAATTAAAAATGATGTTTTATTAACTTTCAGACACTGAGAAGTTTTGATTGAAGAGCAAATAGGAAAATGAGTCAAACGGCTTAGAACAGATAATAGCTTGAAATCTTACAATGACATTCAATGAATTTTTATAAAAATGAAGAAATTGCTCGACGTCGCACTATTAGGATGACCCCTTGGAAAAATAGTGTTGCAGAAAGAATTAACAAATAATAGGTTGACGAATGCTTTTTGGGCAACGACTATCTCTACAACTTGTTACATTGTCAGTCATGCTCCTTCTGCACCTTTGAACTTTAAGACCCTAGAGGAAATATGGTCAGGTACTCCTGCTAACTATTCTAACTTAAAATTTTTTAGTTTTCCTATGTACATGCATGTGAATAATAAAAAATTAGAGTCAAGGGCTAAAAAGTATATATTTTTTGGATATGCATCTTGGGTGAAAGGATACAGATTTTGGTATCCTGATCCCAATTCATCAAAATTTATAATTAATAGAGATGTAACCTTTGATGAATCTTCTATATATGTTATATCCTAGAAAAAGTCTTCTAGTTCTTATAACAAGAATAAAAAGCAAGGTATACATGAGCAAATGGAGGTTGAGCTTGGCATTCCATCTGAGCCAAGCTTATCAATCGTGGAACAAAATACAGTTGAAACTCAAGAAATTGAAGCTCCAGAAGTTGTGACTTCTGAAGTTAAACCAGATGAGTATCCATAGCCACACACAGATCAAGGAAACAATTTCAAAAATCAGGAAACTATGGAGATTGTGTTACATTTTCTTTTCCAGTTGCATAGGAAACTAAAGAAATTGGAGAACTATCAAATTATTTAGAAGTAGGCTTTGGTGCTAATTCAGCCAAGTGGTTGATTGCAATGAACGAAGAGCTTGAATCTCTCCACAAGAATGGTACTTGGTCTCTTGTGAAGCCGCTTCCAGGAAAAAGAATTGTTGGTTGCAAATGGGTCTTCAAGAACTAGGGGTTGAAGCTGCAAGGTATAAGGTACGATTAACTGCAAAGGACTATAGTCAGGCACAAGGAGTTGATTTTAATGATATTTTCTTACCTATTGTTAAATATAGCTCTATTCATGTCTTGCTTGTATTAGTTTCCATGTGTAATTTGGAATTAGAACAACTTGATGTTAAGACAAACATTCATGGTGAACTTGAGGAACAAGTATACATGCATCAACCTGAAGGATTTGAAATTGAAGGGAAAGAAGATCATATTTGCTTATTGAAAAAATTATTGCACGGATTAAAATAGTCTCCAAGACAATGGTACAAAAGGTTTGATCCTGAGGTCATGGTTATTCAAGGAGCATGTGTGATAGTTGTTTACTTCAGAAAGTTAAATGATGGTTCATTTGTTTACTTATTATTATATATTGATGTCATGCTTATTGTCGCTAAGGATCTAACAGAAATTCATAATTTGAAAGGTCAGCTGAAAAGTGAATTTGAAATGAAAGATTTTGGAGCAGCTAAGAAAATTATTGGTATGGAGATCAAAAGAGATCAAGGAGCCAATAGGGTATTCTTGACCTATGATGATAGGCCAAAAGTACATTATTTTAGTCTTTATTTTCCTCGCATTTTAGTACTTTTGTCATCTTTTTGAGTAATATTTCTATGGATTATGCTTTTAGTTCTATGTTGTGACTTTGTAGGTGCTTAATAGGTGAATATGATGGAAATCGATCCAAAAAGAGCTATAAAGTAAGATTGGAGGTTTGGAGCAACTTTAGAGGTGTTTTCGGACAAAACTACTCTGGCGAGATAGTTGAAGTAGTGCACCAGAGCCTGAATTTTAGATAGAATTTTTTCCAACACTCTGGGGAGATAGTTGAAGTGATGCACCAGAGCCCAAACTTCAAAAGTTTTTCTAACACCTTGGTGAACTGGGAGAAGTGGCGTTCTAGCCACTAAATTTCAGAGAAATTGTGCTCAAGTTAGTTCTATGGCTGAAGTGGTGTACCAGGCATTGAATTTCAGAAGAATTTTGATCAAAACCTTGAATAATTGAGAGCAATGGTGTTCCAGAGAGGAACCAAACTTGGAAAAATTTTCTTAACACCCTGGTGCATTGAGAGAAGTGGTACACCAACTCCTGAACGGTAGAATTTTGACTAACACCTTGATGAGATAGCAGAAGTGATGGGCTAGAAGCCGAACTTCAGAAGAAATCAAGCCAAGTCTGGCGAGATGGTGATAATACTCAAACTCACACTCCTGATAAAGTATGAAGTGAACATTGTCAATAAAGAACCCAATAAAGGTTGGGGTCGATCCCACAGGGAATAAAGTCAGGATATAGAAGAACGCTAGTATTTAAGCTTTTGAGTCAATTATATCCCAAAGGGGGGGGGGGGGAACATATAAAAGTAAAAAGTAACAATGTTGTGAAGTTGAATGTTGATTCCAAATTAATGCAATTAATTAGGGTGAGTGTTCCCCATGGATTCATAACAACTTCGGGTTTTACACTTTTGATCTATCCAAATACTTTACTTGTAGAACTGATAACTAGGGTTCATCCAAACAACTGGTTCATCCCTATTGGATGACTATATTCAATTACAGGATTAGGTCTCATGAGTGATTTCACTTTAACCGTTATTAATTTGTTTCAAAATTAACTATCCCGCGACCACAACTCAAGTTATACAATGATCATAAAGAATCAAGAATTTATTGTACTTCTCTTTTTCTAATCTCTACCTCTCTAGGCTCAAGCAAGTAGAGCAATTAGGCAAGTCCTTACGTTGTGCACTATTAAGAAATGTTTAACACGAAGAGAATACAATACAAACGTTTAGTATTAGTTTAAAATCACTTTGTGTAACCCTAATTTGTTAATTCACCATGATTCTCACAACCATAGTTGTGGAGGTTTTAGCCTCTTATGATTATAAGTAAATTAATAGTATTCATAGACAAACACATAAGTTAATACTTACAATGATGATTAGAAGAAAAACCCACTTGATTATTGCAAGAAATAAGGAATAATAATTCAACAACAAGTATCTCAATGTATTTTGTGAAATAAGACTTCTAACTCTCAATAGTCTAACTTCTCAAACTTCTAAAAAATGTGTCAAAACTTATCAGAAACTTCACTCTCATTACATAAAAATAAAGGGTATTTATAATAGTAGATTTATGCCTTCTTTATTACTTTATGGATTTGATTTGAATTTGTAGCTCTTTTTCCTAGTTGAAGTAGGATTCCATTGCTTGGGTGCCGGATAGGCCTGGCGCGCCGCGCCGCGCATTCCACTGCGCCAAATTCGTGTTGTGTCATGCATGTCATTGCGCAGCAAGGCTGGCGCCTCACGCCTATGGTCGCGCAGCAAGGCAGATTCCTCTCGCTACTGATCGTGCAGGTGTGCTTGCGCAGTGCTACATGCATTGATTTTGGCTTGTTCAATTCAACTTCTTCACCTTCATTCCAAAAGCCTCACATATACCTAAATCCATCACCCTTTTAGCCCTGAAAGTATCTAATCATATGCGTTAGTTCTTTTCGCAAATATATATCAAAAACACATACAAAAACACATAATTTATTCTTGTAACATAGTAAAGTATGGGCAAAATATGGTTAAGAAGTGCGTAAATACGCCCTTCATCAGATGGGTGAAGTTGCGCACCAGGGCTTGTCTAGAAATTATTTTTCTACGTCCAAAAGTTGAATTATTTAATGGCAAAAGGAAAATTTATTACCATGCTTATAAATACTTTGCTAGGGTATTTATTAGGCATATATCGATCATTGTACGCAGTCTTTGGGAAAGAGACAAGAAGTGCATTTTCTTCTTAGATTTTTCTTTTTTACTTTTATCTTTGTTAATTCGAATGATGATTTTTTGGTTTTGCACTAAACATGAGTGGCTAAACTCTCTATTCTAGGGTTTTGGCTCATCTTGAATAAGCATAATTCATCTTTTTTTTTACTTAGCAATACGTATCTCCTTTTCTTCAAATCAAAAATCTGTTTGTTCAGCATAAGTTAGTTTTGCTCATTCAATTGACTTGCTAAATTCTTTAGCACTGTCACCATCTGCTTGTTCAAATCTTAACTCTCTAACATTCGTCAATATCACTCGTCTGAAATCTCGAGTTTTGTCGCTTTCATCCGCGTCGTGCCTCAAATTTTCGTTATGTCAAAGCTTAAATTTGCTTATTTGGCTTGAAACTCTTTAAACAAGATCGTTATTTTGATGTTATTAATAATACTTTATATTTTATGTGCTAACCGGCGTTTGCATTTGATATGTTTATTTTGCTTAAAGCTTGTTAGGTACTTGAACATCGATTCAGTTGAGAATCTGCAATTTGACTAAATGTCCGATATTCCAAAAAATTCTAGTCCTTTTCTTAATCCAAAATTTGGTCCTCCCTCGACACAAAGTGTCTTCTCGACAGTACCTCTCCGTCCAACCCCATCTCTTTCACTCCCTCAACAGATTCTTTCATTGCATGCCCATCTTGACATTTTGCAAGACATGACAACATCCAAAGGCAACATAGTGACACTATGAAAAGAGTTCAATAACTTGAAAAAGATTGTGGATGAAAAACTACAGTCGAGAGATATTCCAGATCTGAGATATAAGAAGTTGTGTCTGCACCCAAATGTTAAGTTGTCGCCGGAATATAAGATCCCAAAATTTAATATCTTTGATGGGAACGGAGACCCAATCGAACATCTGAAGGACTATTGCGGTAGATTAGTCAGAATTGGACATGATGATGCTCTCTAATGAGATTATTTGTGCAGAGTTTGTCAGGAATGACATTCACTTGGCATGTCAAGCAAGATTTTAACAAATGACATACTTGGGAAGATATGGCTCTAGATTTCGTAGAGCAATACAGTTCAACACTAAGGATGATTTGACATTTTTGAATTTGCTTGAAATAAAAAAAATGACTTACGAATCTTTCGAGGAATATGTGAGACGATGGAGGGGAGAAGCTTCTAAGATACTTCACCCCCTATTTGAAGAGGAATTAGTCTAATATTTCATCTATTCACTAGATGGTATACACCGTAAATATTTATACTTCACAATCATTTATAGCTTCGCAAGTCTAATTCGAATTGGGAAAAAATTGGAATATCACATTCGAACAGGGAAAATTATTGATATTGCCACAACACAAACAAGTTCTCAAGCATGAGAAAGTCTTTCGAATAAAAGAAAAAAGGGTATCTCAACCACTATTCCTCCACCACAACACCATCAAGATGTACAACAAGTATGCGCTATCTTTGACTCTGGCAATAAGTAGATCTCCCAACACCAAGTTTACCAGACACCACTTGATTTCAACCAACATGATTTTCGATACCAAGCTCATCCGGTGTAATCCAATTAATTAAAAGAAGTAAGGTCTCGCACATTTACCCCTCTAATTGAACCTTTGACAAGCATATTTGAAAGATTGAGGGCTCAAGGAGTTTTGAAACCAAGGGAGGGAGGGATTCCCAAATATCCGTCCCCAAATTTTGATCTATCCAAGAGATGCACATACAATTCAAATATTCAAGGCCACGATATTGAAGAATATGCAACACTGAGGTACAAGATTCAAGTTTTCATTGGGAAGAAAAAGATAATAGTGCGTCAAGGACCGATTGACTACGACTACATCACTCCTGGAGCAATCATTTTCCAAGGTGATCCGACAAAGATAGTTCCGAGACATTTGACAAGAAAGCGTAAAAGGGATTGACAAAGACGAGACCGTCATAAGCAAAGTGTCTTCACTCTCCACTTCCCCGCTCTTTAACTTTTTCATCTTTATTTTTTTCTTTGTACTCTGAACTACGTGTGACCTGATTTCCTTTATGGATACGTAGGCAGCCCACTTATGGATTCGGCCTCAATCAAATAAAATTTTCTTTCTTCCCATAGCAAAATCAAATATCTTGCTCACATCCAAATCTATGGCAATTTGGTTCGACCCTTAGATGATGAATGTGGATTCAAAACTGAATCTTGATGTTCAAATATATGACAACCATTCCTTTTGAACTGATAATTTAGTTAGAGTGAAGTAGGAATACAAAGTCTTTAAGTCAAATTGGGGCAGAAATTTTTGAGGGGACCTCAAAAACTCTATAAACAGGAAACAAGGAGATCTGCGAAACACTTTGCATTCTAAACTGGGGCAAAAATTTTTGAGGATTCCTCAAAAAATTTCACCAAAGTGCGAAGTACGTAGAGGTCAAAACAACGACAACGAGCAAAGGATATGCAAAGGTACGTATTAACCTTTCCTTTAAAACTCACAAATTTTCTTTGAGTATAGGTACACCCCACCAAGAAATATTCTCGTGGTCAAAAAGGACCTATGCCTTTTCCTCTCAAACAAAGGCTGGACTATTTTGCTCTTGGATCATCAGTTATTTGTATTAGATACCTGTTGTGCTACTTCCAAGTTATCATTACGCCTCTAGATTCAGATTTTATTATGACCCTAATCTTCTATTATCAAGCTATTACTGTTCCTTTGGATTCAAGTTATTGTGCCACCGCGTCAAACTACCATTGCTAAGTGGCTATCATGCTACTGTTATTCAATTGGGCCCGTGTTATGCTACTGTCAACCTGATATTCAAGTTATTATTATGCCATGCTACTATTGTGTTATTCAACCAGGCCTGTTATGCTACTATTTACACTATTATTATGCCACTATTTCAATCTGGCCACTAATATGCTACATTCAAGCCACTATTTCGCAATCTTCAAGCTATATGTTTGCTCCTATCAAGCTACTATTATGCTATTATCATGCTGCTTCAAGCTACCGTTGTGCTACTTTTGAGCTACTATGCTGTTATTATTATTGTACTACTTCAAGCTACCACTGTGCTACTCAGAGATACTATTATGTTATTACTATCATGCTATTTCAAGCTGTTGTTGTGTTGCCTTCGAGCTACTATTATTGTGCTACTTCGAGCTACTCTCAAGATATTATCGTGCTACTAATCAGGCTACTGCGAATCAAGCTACTATTATTTGAGCCACTAAAGTTATGTTATTATAATATGGGCTCGTCCACCCTAAAATAGGACAATTGGGATAGTCTGTCTTAAAATAGGACCATTGGGCTCGTCCGCCCTAAAATAGGACAACTGGGCTCGTCCGCCCTAAAATAGGACAATTGAGATCGTCCACCCTCAAATAGGACAATTGGGATCGTCCACCCTAAAAATGGACAGTTTGGGTTCGTCTGCGATATAAATGGACAATTAAGATTGTTCTCCCTAAAAATGGATATTTTGGGTTCGTCCGCCCTATAAATGGATATCTTGGATTCGTCCGCGCTATAAATGGATATTTTGGGATTCATCCGCCCTATAAATGGACAATCGAGCTCGAGTATTACATTTGAGCCCTATGATTAATATTTTCGAGCCCGCAAACTAATTTTGAGCCCTATGATTTACATTTTTTGAGCCCTGTGATTTATGTTTTTAGCCCTACAATTTGTATTCGAGCCCGTCAACTTTGAAATAAGATGATTGAGTTTATTCGCCCTAAAATAGGGTATATCAATTCTAAATAGTTTTATATGTATACTTGAGTACTAATAAGCTCATCTTAGTTTTGCAGGATTCTCTTTGAAAAATTGAAACTGAGATAGATTTTCTGAGTTTACTCAGAAAATTATATATTTTTTCCTTGTTGCTATTTTTTCTGGCTTTACTTTTTTATTAGTCTATATTTTATATATATATATATATATATATATATATATATATATATATATATATATATATATATTATTAACCATTTTATCTAGTAGTGTTAACGTCTGCAGGTACTAATGTAACACTAGATTTTCATCAAAGGAAAAACAGTTTTCGCTTTCGTTCAACTTTTTAACCTTTTGTCCTTGAATAACTCTCATTCCGATATCATCACAATGTGATACTAAAGTAACAATTCATATTCCTCTTTCATCTCTCCATTCTTATCAGCTCGTGCTACTTCCATCTTTATTCAAGCCTCGTTCTGTTAATTTCTTTTAGGAATTTTGTTTGTCCCTAGATCTAGAACTACACATGGCCTGATTCTCATGAAACCCGAGATATGTAGGTGACTTAATACTGAAGTCTCGGCCACAACATATTCAAAATTTTATATTTTATTTCGCTTGGTCCCATCGAGATTGTTCCCTTAGTCAGACAAAATTGACTACTAAGTCAAACGACTTTGCTCAACAATTCATCCTTCATTCCCGAGCAAAGAAGGGGCAGTTGTTGACACCCAATTTTGACCTCTCTGTGCCCCTTCTAAGTTGCTTATTAATGTATACATGCATATTTTTAGAATTATCCTTTTTATGTATTTGACTAGTTCGCATCCGTAATATTTTAGTATTAGTTATCATATATAATTAGCTTTGCGCACTTATTTATTTGCACATCTTTCGAGTTATATTTTAAGTATTTTATTAATTTCTAAGTTATCAATTCTCTAATGTTATACATAGTTATGTCATATCGCATACTATGTGTATACATACATATACATTTATTGTTATATATAAATTAAACAAGCTTTATTTATAAAATATAATTTACTTATTTTATAAATTATTTATATGTAATTTTGTAATAATAATATTTGTATAATTTTATCGTAATTTAAATTATTATGTTATTTACTTATTAAATCATTTGCAAGTGTAGTGTTTTTATTAATGTAATAGCAGCTAATTCAATTTTTCTCCAATTTATTTAAAATCTAGCCACTTTCTATCTAATTTTAGCCATTTTTTGATCAATTCTAGCCACATTTTAAATTTTAATTCAATTTCAATTTAACTCAACCCATTTCAATATCCGCGATCCGTGGATAGATCTGTGACCCGACCCATCAATTTTACTTTTAATCTTAGTCGTCCATCAGATCTGATCCGACAAACCCTACCTATTTTCCTACTTTCAACTACCCAAACCTTAAACCTAATTCTAAACTCCTATTCTTCACTTTTCCTCACTGCCACCGCCCACTTCTCTTCTCTTCCCTTCATTCTCCTCCTCTCCGTCAGCCCCGCCTTCGTTCTCTGCATTTCCCTCTTTATCACCATCACCACGCCGCCGCACCACCATTACCATACCCTCTTTTCTCCTCTTCTTCAACCAAACACCGCACACCGCTATACCATTCCATTCTCCGGTGAAACCCACCACCAGCAACCACCACAGCAGCCAGACCCTTTGCCATCTCCGACCGGCAAGACGAGCAGCAGCCCACCACTCCTCTCCCCTCAATGTTTCTTTTTCTCCAACTAGTGTGCCACAGTCGCACAGCCACCAGCCACCGAGAAACAACCCAACCCCATTCTCCACACCCTTCTCCCCTTCGTTCCTCTTTTCCGACCAAACCCCACTATCTCTGGCCATTTACGGCCAAACACAGCACCACCAACAGACCGACAAACTCCGAAAGTATTCATATTGTTATTTTTCATACCCTAACTTAGCTTAAACGGTCCCTTAGATCTGAAAGTTGCGCGATTTGTTTATTAAATTTTGTTTAATCTCTTGTGTTAATTATTTTCTTATAAACTTAGATTGACATATATGAAATTATATCTCAACCAAACTTTAAGATCCTTACTTGCCAATTTGTTGGGATTAGATGTATATCTATGATTCATGTTCACCTAATTTTGAGTATTAATTAAGATGTTTGTAGGATTTTGGTGCGGATAGAACATATATAACGAGTCATTTTTCACCTATTTGATCCCTTAGATATAGTTCAAATTACATGGTATAATTTTTCTTCTTTTCCTCTAGTTTGGTTCATGGCAGCCTCCACTGCATGTAGTCGTGAACAATTTAGATTGTTTGGCATCTGAGTATTCTAGTGGCCTCATTTAGTTGCTCTTCTTCTTCTCATCTTTTATCTTGTTTTAGTGCATGTGGTCTATGACATCCTTAAATTATATTATTGTCGATATTCTGATTGATGCTTATGCTCTCCCTCCTTTAATTGATCAAGACAGTTCAACTTTTATTTATATTTTGATAAACTTATTTTGGGATTAGTCTCTCTTTCCATAACAGTTTTATGTACAAATTATGGTAATCTATGATTTCGTATTTATGTGATTAGTATGCCAATTTTATTATTTGAATATTCTTGGGGAGTTGAATGTGTTTTTATTTACAAATTGATTCATCCTTCTTTGGATCGATATGATTGATTATCCTCTTTTCTTGATTTGAGAATTTATTTATGTTAAATTACTATTAGCTTATATTTAATTGATTATGTTTAAGGAAGGCCTATGTGGTTTGTTATGCTTTGTTCTTAACAGATAATATATTCTTGTTCAAGGTAATTGTGTTTGACTCATTTATGTTAATTAAGAAAAATAATTGCTTTGATTGATCCTTCTGATGATCTCTTTTCCGTTTACCCCCTAATTGATTTCATATGTGTTAGTTAAGGAAAGGATTTTCTTTAATTGATATTTGAATATTTTTCTCATTTTTTAACTTCTCTTACTTATTAACTATATAAGGAGGACTTTTCACCTTTCTTGGGAGGCATTGGAACTTTACATTTTTTTTTGAAAACTTTACTTAGTATTAAAATACGACCGTACTCTCTAGACAAAGATGATTAAAGTATTGCTCTCTCTTCTCACATTTCATTACTTGGAAATCTCGTTGAATCTCTAACCTTCAATATTAAAATCATATATCTCTTAACTGGTTAGTTCATTCAACTATGTGATTTTCATTTATTTCACCAGCTTAATGATTGCCTAGCGGACATAACATGATTCTTATTTAATTTAATACTTACCAATTTCTTCACATCTGCATGTTACAACATCATTTTCGAGTTTTATTCACAGTTGTGATATATACACATGTGCTTGTGCATGCTTGGTCTGTTAAAGCAGTTATTCTTTATGCGTTCGGAATATGATGAAGTGTCGTCTGAAAACAGAAAACGGGAGACCGTTCGATTTGGAGTTAATTTTAGTTTAGATTTTTCTTACTTTTCATTGCTTCATTTATTTGATTTGTAATAATGTAATAACTGCTCTAAATATAGTGAAAAGGGGATGATTAAGGGGGTTGGGAATTATGTGCTAATTGTTTAAGTTTTTTATTTTTTTTATTTTTTTAAGTTTCAAGTTTATATTTTTGCATGCTTTTTTCTTATTTTCTTTATTTTATTTAAATTAAAACCATCGTCCGGATTCATTTTTTTACTTGAACTGGGCAATGTGTTTTTCTTTTATGAAGATAAATACTATCCCTTAACATATAGTTATTGGGAAAGTAAAAGGAATTACGAGCTCTAATTTCAAATATTTTAAAATTAAGCCGATCCTTTCCCTTGAAGAACCATTCAACCAAAGATTTAAAAGTATTTATGTGTACTTATATGAAGATACTTTACGTGTTTATATTCGAATTTTAAATTTTATTCACAAATATATTATTATTAATTTTTTTTAACTTAAACCGATCTCTAATTAATTTGTTGCTAAGGTTGAGGATCACGATTCATAATATCGTGTTGTCATCCTGATAAAGCAACAACAATTTTTTAGACTTTTAACTCTTTTAAGCTTGTCTAATATTTGAAAAGTATTTAAATTGTTATAAAGTGTTTATACATTACAGTTTTTTCTTGTCGTTCTTTTATTTTATTATTTTTAGGGTAATTAAGAGTTATATATTGTAAGTTAGCAAATAAATATCGTTAGAATATTTCTTTTATCTTCTCAAATTTCTTTTTCCCTGTTTGTTTGAATATCATGGCTCTTTTAATTTTCTTGTCCTTCAAATTATCCGCATATTTAATAAGTAAGTTTATATTGCCTTAATCACCTAGTATTACTTAAAATAGTTTAAAATATATAACTTACTTCCTCATTTTGAAAAAAATATAATAATAAAATATTTTTTTGTGTTCAATAAATAAGTTAACGTGTTAAAGTTATTTTTCCTTTTAAGTTTTATATTAATAAGGGTATTAATTTATGTTTAGATACTTATTTGTCTTCAATTAAATTTTATACGTCTAATTAGGAAATAACAAAAATTTTATTTTATCACATAGTTTTCGCATTAATTCGATAATTGACTTAATTTATTTAGTTTGTAATAAAATAGTCATTTCAATTATCTTGTGTAGTAAATATTTTGAAACATTATATTTTTATTTTGATAAGTTTGCATTATCTTATTACTTAAATTTTTTCTAAACATGAATTTATTTTAGTTCACACTTGAGCATTTAATTGTGTTGAAATAAGTTTTATATATAATTTTTTTAGCTATGTCTTGTCATTTAGTTTTCACATTAATTAGTAGATAATTTAATTTATATTTAATTTATTTATTTTAATAAGAGTTTATTTATCCGATCATATAGTTAGATTAATTTTAATAATAATTGACTAATTGTTTGATCAATTAGTAAATTTCCCACATAATTGACGAATCAAAAGGGACCCACATTTGTGGATCTCGAAAGGTGCCTAACACCTTCCTTTCGAGGTAACTTGAACCCTTACCCGATTTCTGGTGACATAGGCTTGTCAAACATGTTTCTAGTTAATTAGTTTAGTTCGGTGCCCTAACGCACCATAATTCGTTAGGTGGCAACTCTTCCTTCAAATTTAATCCTTCAAGAGTTGTCACATGTTGAATCCCACTTTTCGCGAAAAAAATAGGGCGCAACAGTGAGTAGCACTAGAGTCAACAATCCACTCAGGAACATATGCTTCATATAGTAGTGAAACATTACCTGCCAAGTTTGCGTTGTAGTCACCTTGTTCTGAGTTGTGTATGAGATTCTTTACTTGTGCATATCCCTCATCAGTAAGATCATGCCTCTCATCATGACTGTCAGCTGCTGCATTATGAGCATAAGGTATGAAATTGTTCAAATCATGTTGATTTGAACCATTAATGATCAATGACCTCCTGTAGCAGTCTGAGAACTTGTGGTCCACCTGCTCCTATTTGATTAGACCTTTTCTTACTCTTAAAATCTAGAGGATATCCTACTACTCTATAGCAGTTCTCACTTGGATGGCGTTTATATCCACAGTGTATACGAGCTGGGCCTGTCAATTTCCTTCCTTTAAAATTTTGCCAATTCTGGCTCTTGTTAGCCAACATAGTTAGAGGTTCCTTGCTTATATCAACCACACCTAACATCTTCTGACTTTGTTCCTGAACTACTGTTGCATAGACTTGATTGACACTAGGCACATTAGATTTCATCAATACATCATTGCATACATGACTATAAGATTCATTCAGTCCCATTAGAAACATCAATAACCTTTGTTAGCCTAAGTGTTCGATGTAAAGTCTGGCTTCAGTACAGGCACATGAGGGTACAGGTACCAACACATCAGGTTCATCCCATAGATATCTCAGCTTGAAATAGTAATTAGTTATAGAGTCAGTACCTTGTCTCAAAGTCGTAACCTCTGTCTAAAGCTGATATACTCTGGTGAGATTTGATTTATCGAACCTCTCCTTGAAGTCCTCCCATACCCGTATAGCATCTGAAGTGTATACTATTTTAGGTATCAATCCAGTTGTTACAGCTCCACTGATCCAAGAAAGTACTAATGCATTGCACCTTTCCCATTATGCTGCCAATTCTCCTTTGTAGGAAGTTTTCGAACATGTTCCATTTACAAAGCCTAACTTGTTCTTCACCAATAGAGCAAGTCGCATCCATCTACTCCATAATCCATAATTTTCAGAACCTGTGAGCTTGATCGAAATTAGTGCTGCACCTGCGAATCTGAAGGTTGAAGAAATAGAGGGTGATTATGACCTAATGTCGCAACAGTGAGCTCCGTTAACTCTGCCATGGATGGAATTCTCTTTCACTAGTTGAATTGCAAATTTGCAAGCAATCGAAATCTAGGGTTCATTGCTCTGATACCATGATAAAACTCAACTATGAGATCAATCTATGGAAGCTAAGCCTCCATGTTTGTAGATCTAGAATTAGACAGAGGAAGAAGGATTTTCTTATTTCATAGGAAATCAGAATCAATTACATCAACTATACTTGCATTTATACTAGCTAGTACTAGCTACGAGTCATGTGAGGAGCACATGACTTATAGCTACCTAACCGACTCACATGCTCACATGCTTAAGCTGTGAGTAATTAGCAATACTAACAATCTCCTAACCGACTTCCTAACCAACTTTAATCTTTGATCATTAATCAGCCTCCTTCCTTATTTCCAATACCTAAGGGGCAAATTAGTCCAGATTCAAAATTTTAACAATACTTACAGTAACTCCTTTTGCTGGCCAATTAAATTACTTTATCTATATGAAATTACTTAAATATCTTTTAGGACCTAATTTGAATAAAATGAAATGTTCTCTCTCCAATTCTTTTTTTAACTGTTAGGATAAAATTTGCATATTCATTAAAAAAAATTAATAGGAATTGCATTCAACTAATATAACCCAATTAATTGATAACTGCTTTTTGAAAACATATAATAATCATTCTTTTAATATTATAAAGTAACTTAAGTACTAAGGGTAAAGTTAAAAAGATGTAGTCAATTATCTCTTGAATTTTGAAACTTACAACTATTTTAAAAAAACTATTTTAAATATATCTAGCAACTAAAATGAAATGAAGGGAGTAGTTTTTCTTGATAAATTTATGTTGATGGGAAGCTGCTCTGTTTCTCTCCTATTAATAATGGTAAAATTAAACATTTCAAAATGTTAATTGTAGACTGCCTAGCCTTGTTTTTGGAACTGAACATAATTTTGAGAGAATCAAACAGAAGGTATGTAAGATTGTTCATTTAGGCCAAAAGGAAAAAATCAATTTAAACCAAGTTAACTTATTGATTTTTAAGTCCACCATCTCTTGTACAAGTAATATTATTTTGTATAGCATACAAGTAATATTATTTATGTGAGATTTTTTTGGTCACACATTGATGAATTCTTATCCTTTACTTTTAAATTTATAAATTTTAAATCCGCTAACTTGTGTGAGATTAAAAAAGTCAAATGTGTCAATAGACGAGACAAAGCTTTTTTGTCTTGTATGTATAAGATGATACGAAACATAGAGTAGCCCTTGTACAATAGATCACATCAAATGACATGCAGAACAAGTTAGTGGTGAGAAATGTTTGAATGTCTAATTTGGCTTCTTTAGTTGGATATTCGCATATCTACTCTTGGATTCATTTTACTACATTTGCTACTAATATTAATTGTTGTCACACCCTTTTTTTAAGACAACCTTCCGTCCAAAATTACGAAGATAAGTTTTATTACTTTAAAGGTTTTTCAATTAAAGTGACGTGTTGAGAAAGGATTAATATTATTTATTCAAAATCACCATTTGAAATTGAGTTTCGCTGTTCCAATTCACCTTTTTGAATCGCTAATCAAAAGGAAATGACTCTTAATTTTTGTTGGGAAAATAAAAGACCGATTAAGAAATTCTGTTGACCGAGGGGAAGATGTTAGGCATCCCTCGAGTTCCGTGGTTCTAGCACGGTCGCTTTATCAACTTATATCTGGCTTAAATTAATTTTTGGATGCATTATGCTTATGAGCTTAAGAGTTGTTGGTTCGCTTTCTCAATTTCGTTTTTAAACTTATTGTAATTAATTTAAATCATTAATATGTGAAATACTGTTAGTAGTGCTTTCCAGCCTTACCACGATTATTGAACGATGTTTCACGCTTTTTGAAGCATTTATGAGTCGTCCCCCTTTCCCGTGCCTAAACAAGCATCTAATGTATTTAAGAGTCTATTCCCATTAACTCGGCTTCAAATATGTTAGATCAATTTCATTAATACGATTTATCAGTAGCAGCACTTTCCGAACTTATTGTTAATTATCACTTAAATTAATTAAACAACTTCTAAATCCTTTGGGTTGAAAACCCAACTCGTCTTCTGACAACAGAAGTTGAACTAAATTCAAGTCTTTTCTCGCTCCCTATCATATTAATTAATTTATATATATAAAGCTAGACATAGATAAGATGATGTGGTACCTCTCTATGTCATAGAAAAATATTAATATTTTTAGACATTTTTTTGTATTTTTTTCTCATTTATGTGTTAGATTAAAAAACTCAAAAGTCACTCTTTTAATTCTCTTAACTATGTTAAATATACTACATTAAAAGAAATATATATATATATATATATATATATATATATTATAATTAATAAAAAGGTTGTAGCTAGCAATCAAATTTATTCATCCATTTAATTTTTTGTATATAATATAGTAATACCGTATTTTTTTTATTCATCCAACTATTTCACAAGGGAGTAATATTATTTATAGCTTCTACTTTTTCCCATTCCATACCCAATCAGAGTAGTCATTATGCCTGCTCCGTCCTTCTTTGACCAAATGGATGCTGTATGAGAGGTTGGAAAGGAGGGACTTAGCTAAAGATGGTCTGTTTGTGTGCGAGGAAGGTCTTTTCCCTTTCTTGTTTCATTTCTTGACTAGGTTCGCTTTGCAAGGAAGGGAAGACATCCGTGCAGGTAGAAAAAGGCGGAGGTCAAGCTATGGGCATAAGGAGGTAAGGTATAGTAAGTTACTTCTTCGTCTTTTCCTTATCATTGGATTGGAAGCCGCAGGCGATGCCTTCTTACTTGTGTAGTTGGCCTTTCCTGCTTAGTGCGGAAGTGCGTAAAGTAGGCACATTCTTTGGTTTATAAAGATCTTGTAGTAGCCGAAGGTAGTCCGCTTGTTAGATTGAATTGAATCTTATATAACAACACAACCGAGGCCTTATTACTTTAGAGACTTTCTTAATAGTATAAGTGGACCTCTCAAAGGTATAAGTAGACATTAGTCTTGCTGGTTCGGGCGGCAAGGCTCTGAGTAAGCTCGGGTTAGCCTGTCAGGGTGAATGCAGGTAGTGGATGTAGCTTTTCTTCTGAAGCGTGTTAGTTCATAGCTGCCGAAGTGTAGCATTGAGGTGAGGAGCGCGCTAGCTAGGTGGAGTCTCCTTTCAGAACTACTTCTTTTCCTTTCTTTCTCTGCTATCCCATCCACTGAACTGTCAGTATTGAGACAAGTTTGGAATGTTGGCTGAGCGTAGACTAGTCTGTTCAGGCAGTCATAGGCTTGCTAAAGCTAAAAACGGAACTTAGCTTCTCACTGACTACATCAGAAGTGAAATCCTCAACTTCAAATACAATGCGAGCTGGAACGGGGTTGCCTTAGCTACTATGGTGTACATATGCCAGGAATCGCACCAAAGTCGGAGTCGATCGAGGGCCAGATCTTGACGTAGAAAGGAGCTCTCAAGCTAATGCGGAGAAGAAAGGTTACGATTATGTTGGTGTGAAGTGAGCTCTAACAATCAAAGCGGCTAAAGGAGCCTGCTTTGGTGGGCGCAGGCAGCCCTCTACCATCTATCCCATTACATTCCATCGTCTCGTATTGTATTGTGCTGTATCAGACGAGATAGATCTATTGAGTGAGAGAAAGGGAGAAAACTCTAATTAGATATTCTTTTTATATTGATAGGGATCCGCATTCATTCCTAGATTCCCGTCACTACGGACTTATTGTCCCTACCCTTGAAAGAGAGTTGCCTGGACCGCTAACCACTTCTTGCTAACAAAGGGGAGGCGCATCCTCACTTACATTACACTCCCTTTTGAATGTGCACCTGACAAGAAAAGGTTCTCGGGACCGCTTTTACGACTAAGATTATTCTAATTTTCTATATTGTTATTTTATTTCTAATATTAGTTTGATTTGTTTTTGTTAGATCTTTTCATTAAATTTTTTATTCGTACATGCAAAGTTTAGATTGTTATGTTTTTTTCCCTTTCATTCTCTAGCAAAATACTAGAAACTATATGAGTTATTTTGTCCATTTTTAAAAGAGAAAAGGTTCAAATTTACCCCTCTACTTTTGAAATTTTGACTAAATTTATCCTTCATCATACTATTGGGTTATATTTACCCTTATCGTTACAAACATTTTCATTTATACCCTTTTTTAAAAGAAAACCCAAATTAATATAAATTACTCATTTTTTAAAAATAGAACCCATATCCTAATCTAATCCGCTCACCCCGACCCGATTAACATAATAACTCCACCCAAACAACAATCCCTCGTATTGTCCCAAGTATAGATTTTCTGAATAGACTCCACCATATGCGGTGGAAATGTAAAGAACAAGCAGAAAAATATAATGATTGTTTTTTTTCTATATGATTTTTGTGGAAAAAATCTATAACAAATGAAGGTCAAAGCAATCAAAATCAATGGTGGAAACGAAGCATCAACAGCAACATCGTCATCAAGGGCTCCGATGCGACCCACTATTACTTTACCAGATGGGGCTTCAATAGAGAATTCGTCTATGGGCAGACGAACGGGTGTCAGCCCGCGCCCGATGACCCTTATTTTCAGCTTCTTATCCGATTCAGACTCCGAGTATCCTTCCTTCTCGCAGCTCCCCGTCGTGGCGTTGCCGACGGTTTTTCTGATCTACGAAAGGGTGGACACCTGCGCTGCATACGGTAGAGGGATATTTGTTTGGATGGAGTTATTATGTTAATCGGAGCGTGGCGGGTGGGTTAGATTAGAATATGAGTTCTATTTTTAAAAAATAAGCAATTTATATTGATTTGAGTTTTTCCGTTAAAGGAAGGGTATAAATAAAATTTTTTATAATGGTAAGGGTAAATATGACGAATATTAAATTTAGTCAATTTTCAAAAGTAGAGATGTAAATTGACCCTTTTCCCTTTTTAAAATAAAGACTTTAAAGGAGATCGGTAATTCACTGCACAAGTAAGATATTTTTTAAAGACCACAGAGACAAGGTAGCATTTCTTTCTCAATTTCACTATATAATAATAACACAATAATCTATTTTAAATAGTTTTTTTATTTTTTAATTATTTTATTTATAAAATCATCTCCATAACTCACACATTTTCATTTTCATAACTTCTATTCTAATAATATCCATTAATTTTGTGTCTTTAACTCTCATATTTCTATGTTTATAACTCTCACTCTTAATAATCTCCATTACTCTTATATCTTATAAAGTTCATTACCCCCAAATAATATGTTACTTATAGATTTTGACACTTATCATGATTTTCCCATCATGAACTTTCATTTGGTCACAAGTGAAAAACAACAGATGCATATAAGAACAGGAAAAATAGGTTCTTACCTAATGTATATTAAATTTTATCTAATGCATCATTATATTCATTTCACATCTAATGTGTATGTTTAATTGATTTTATGCGTGATCATTTTCATTTTACATCCAATGTGTATGTTTAATTGTTTATTATTTCCATTTTATTTTTTCCAAAATTCAATTTGTTTCCATTCCTTTTTATTATCTTTTTTCTTTTATTTTTATTTAATAGAAATGAGAAAATATCAATCTTATCAAACATAAGTGTTAACAATTTATAAGGCAGTTATACATGTTATAAGTTGGGCCACGGGGAAGGTTATTGACATTCTTTAAAATCAGAATTTTTATTTATCTTTTATCTTAATTTTTTTTTCTTTTTATCTTTCTATTTATATTTATTCATATGATATTTTAAGAAGTAAAAATAAAGTACCATTAATGTTCTACATAATTACATTTTTTTTGCTCTATTATTATGATAAAAAGGAATTCAATGATCTCCGATAATTATGATAAGAAATAATGATATCAATCTGAAATGATACCTAGACGTATTATAATGGCTTTACAAAAATTACATTGATTCAGTTGATGAATGCAAGCATGCAACCCTTATTGTGGCAAATCATGAACTTTGATTGTTCTTTGGAAGGAACTGAGATTTGGTCTCGATAATGAAAAACTATACAATTATTTCCACAATTATCAAAATAAAGCATGTTTTACGATCAATAGAACTTGGACTTGTATTTTTATAACTGAAACACGCTTAACAGTATGTTAGGAATAAAAGTATTTTTTATAATTAATTTTTATTTTTGCAGAAGATTTCTTAGTTGTATTAAATTTTGCTCAAGTCCAGACTAATATTATGCTTCGATGTAATTAAAACTCTCTTCTCTCTCTCTCTCTCTCTCTCTCAATTGTAGTTCCTGATTTCCCCATCTCAATTTATTTTTCGGCAAATTTTGAGTTTTAATTTAACTTAAGCTTTTTCAATTTTAGAGTTAAAGATTTTCTCATGATTAAGATCCTTCACTACTAAAGAATGAAAAAAACCTTCCCAATCTTTTTAATACTTTTTCATCTTTTCTACAATTATTTTCTAAATTTTAAAGAGATGCTTTTTTTACTTATAAAATTAATTTTTAAATTTGAATTTGTTTTCAAGTTTGAATGAAATATTGATACAATAAAAATAATTTTTTTTAATACTTGGAGGTAGGGAAAGGGGAATCAGAAAGATTGCGATGTGAGGGATCGAATTTTCACCAACAAGGTAAAAATTCATGTAGTCAATCAATTGAACAACTAAAATTTCTCTAAAAATTAAGATAATATTTAGTTATTGCATAGTCATATTTAATTTTAGATGAAGTGCCTACAGAGTTGTAAGCATACAAAAGTTGATGAACATGTTTGTGTACATTGTGCATTAACAAAGTATTTTAGTGTTGTTAGACTTCAAACTCCACATTGTTTGGTATGATCATGATCTTGTTTATTTTTTGTGTTTCTTTTTCAAGTCTCATTTTTTTTAAATAAAAATTATGATATTACCATTCAATTATATTTTAGTATTTTTATGATCGCGCGAAGAGCGAACAATTACACTAGTTAGATCATAAAGCGTTTTAGGCCGAGAATATTTTTTAACTTAAGAAGCTAACATCGATGTCTCAGGCTTCACCCGATTCATGAACGGCCTCCGTTGTTACAAAGTGCTTTGGCGCATTCCCTAGATAAATACATAATATTCGAAAGCGAGTAAAAGTACGCAAATAATTAAATCGGTCTAATAATTTTCCTACCAATCCCAATAAACCATTAAGCGTTTAAAACCCAATCTCAATCAATTTATTTCAACACAGAAAAAAGAGAAACTCTTTTAATTATTATGGAACAAGATCTAAAATTTTATCACTATGAATCTGTTATAACAATTTAAACTAATGTATTTTCTTAATCCAAATCTATTCTCATTTCAATAACTAATCTACCCCCAGTGTACGGGTAAATACTCAATTAAATAAATCCAACAATAGCACAACCACAAAATTTGAAGAAAATAAAAGTCATGCTAAGAAATTAAAAATAAAAAGGCAGTGGCAAACTAACTTCAAAATTAAAATGAGATAGAAGAATTAGAGATGGACCTCCATGTTTTCTTTAGGCTTCTGATACCTTAGACTTGATTGGAGCCACGGCCACAGAAAGACCTCGATAGGCTAGCAAAGGTGGTAGAGGAATGAGCTTGATGATGGAGAATAAACGAATGGAGCTTGGCTGGTGTCGGGTTCGGATGATATGATGTTTTTCGATAACTCACATGGTACAAATAGAGGTTGGTTTATTTCCTCGGAGGTTGAAAACGGGATTTCAAAGTGGTGTAATGGAGGATATGATTGTGTTTAATTTGAACAATGAAGTTCCTCTATTTTTTTCGATCTTAGATCCTCCTTTTTCCCGTCCCTGAATCTACTTATCAGTGTCCTCCTTGTCTCAGTGAGTATCAAATTGTGCTCTCAATCAAAGTGCAAGTAAGAATGTGAGTGAAATCTGAGAATTTTGTGTTTAATCTTCTCTACCCTCTCGATCTCTCCTCTCTTCTCTCTAGCTATTTTTTGTCTTTGTGTATTTCATTCTAGCCTCCCTCCTTTGTGAGCGTACTGTGTAGATATTTTATGTGTGTGCTTGCGAATGTGTATGTGTAGGTGAGTGTCTGCAGATTAGAGGAAGGAGAGTGTTGGTGTGTGTAGGTTATTGTGTGTGCCAAGAGGGAATTGGTGAGCAAGAAAAGAAAAATGGTGAGGTGTAATTGTGTTCTTGACCGGGGTGGGTAGGTGAGTGAATGGAGTGAATTGGTGAGGTATGTGTAAGAGTTTGTTATAATGGGATAAAAAAAAATCTTGTCACATGGTGAAATTTTCAATAACACCAACAGCAACATCAATAATAATAATAATAATAATAGATATTAGAAATAAAAAATGTTAATTAATTAAAGAAAAATTGAAAATAATTAACTAAAAACTAGATTAAAAAAATATTTTTCATTTATTCTTTCGTAAATAAAAGCCAAAAACTTTTACTTAATAAAATAAATAATATTTTATACTTTTTTTCAACTTCTCACGAATAAAGACCTACTAAAAATCTAAAACATCAAAATTAAGCATAAAAGAAATATTTAACATTAAAATAGTGTAAAACTCAAGGGGGGTAACAAACGATATGTCAACAGTTTGCGCCTCTTTGACTGAAAACTCAAAGAGTTTTCAGACAATGAAGTAGACAACTAGACATGGTTTCACCCCACTATTATTTTAAATGGAGATGAAAAGAAGAAGAAGATGCGACTGAGCCCTAGTTTTGGACAACCTATATATCCCGATTTATAAGGGAATCAAGTCACGTGTAGTTCAAAAAGTAAAAGGGGTGATGGAACATACTAAGATGGAGAGTCGAGCAAAGTCCTATCGAGGCTCCGATCCGCGGCTCTTATCATTATATAAAAATGAAAGACAAAAATTAAAAGAAAATACAAGTACAAAATTCGATCTATGTTGTTTCTCTTGAATCTAGGATTGAGTCTTCAATTTGAATGTTGATCTTGACTTTCGAACCCCTATTGAAAAGTAGGTATCTTGAACTTGAAGCTTGATTTTTGAAGCCTGAGGTTGAGTTAAGACTTGGATTGAGTCCTAGACGAGTTTTCAGTTAGCAAGCTACAAATCATTCTCATAAGCTTGTTTTCTTGATTAGTAGCTAAATAATAATAGATGTTAGGATGATGGACTGCTACATGCATTAGAAAAACTGATTCTAACTGTCATTGCGATAGAACGTTCGGGCAAGAGTTGAAACTCTGTCCTTGGACATCAAGTCCATATTTTGCTGAGAAAAATTTGCAAACCATCACAAATAAAAGAAACAAACAAAAAATTTTGCTTCAGATTTCACTGAATTTTTTTTTGTGAGTTATCAGTAACTGTAAACTTCGAAATATAAACTCAGATTAGGAAATATTTATCCCAGGAGAAAAGAAAAATAAATCATCTCAAACTAGAAAATATTTTTCCTAGGAGAATAATGGAAATAATAATATCAAACTAGCTAGTTTTTATATCCTAGGAGAAAAGTAAATAAAGGTCTCCGACTAGAAAATATTTATCCTAGGAGAAAAGAAAAATAAATCATCTCATACTAGGAAATATTTATCCTACGAGAATAATAAAAATAACAATCTCAGACTAGAAAGTGTTTATCCTAGAAAAAATAATATAGTTGTCTCAAACTAGAAAGTGTTTATCCTAGGAGAAAAAGAAAGAAATAAAAATTATCTCAGACTAGGAAGTGTTTATCCTAGAAGAAAAGAAAATAGCAATCTTAGACTAGGAAGTATTTATCCTAGGAGAAAAGAAAATATAGCTATCTCAAATTAGGAAGTGTTTATCCTAGAAAATAAAAAAATAAAAATAAACCGTCTCATACTAAGAAGCATTTATTTTAGGAGAAAAAAAAACAACAATCTCATACTAGAAAGTGTTTATCCTAGGAGAAAAGGAAATATAGTTGTCTCAGACTAGGAAGTGTTTACTTTAGGAGAAAAAAATAGCAATCTCAGATTAGGAAGTGTTTATCCTAGGAGAATAATAAAATAATTTATACACGCATGAAAAAGATAAAGAGTGAAAGTTTTTACTGTAACTGCGTTTACAAACTCGAATCTCGGAAGTTGCCTTTATATCAGCAAGATTGTCTCTGTTTCAGAAAAAGAAGGAAAATAAGAAAATGTGAGTTTAAAAAATGATGGTCGATTTGTGGGCTCAACTTTGGGGATGCTTGCTCCTATTGTTGCCATGTTCTATCCTAATTTTAGCTTGAGTAGATTGTGCTTGTTGCTTGACCAACCTATTTTTGTAATCTTATCATTGGAAACATCTCTAATTGATTTCAAAACTTCAAACCTTATATTTGTTGTATTGTTTCCTCCTTCCAACAATCAATGAATCTTGTATTCATATGAATTCTCAAATTTGTCAATTATCAAAGAATTGTACATATATTCCTTCTCGAATCATTCCACCCTTGATGTGCTAGACTTTTCTTTGTGCAATTGAAAAACTGGTAACAGATTGTGAAATCATTTCTTACTTGTTTTGACAAAGACTAACTTAAAGATGAGTTGAAAAGGAATAAAGCAAACACAAAAAATAAGAAGAAATATTATTTAATAAGTGATGTCCCGATCAATCGGGTAAAGAAGAAACTTTTTGAAAAGGAGGAGCTAGTTTCAATGTCATGACATGCATTTTGAATTAAATGAACTGATCTGTCTCACTTTCAAGACTTTAAAGTCAGGCTTCTATGTTCCAACTTCTGCATTACATTCAAGCCTCACATTTGGTTAGTGGTGTTCCAAAGGATTTTCCCCAATGAACTTCTCTCACTCATCATCTTTCGCCGCCTCCATGTCGCCTTATGGTGACTTTGATGATTTTCACCAATAAGATTCTCTTATTTTATTTCTCTCAACTCACCATCGCCTTATGGTGCCAGAGAGGGTTTTCACCAATAAGATTCTCTCATTTTTATTTCTTTCCTTATATTGCTGAAGACTAATAATACCCATGGTGCAGACGTCATATACCCATAGCTTGCTCAGACTTGACATTCTCAAAGATTGATCAGAAGGACTTTTCTTGATTGTAGTGTGGCTTTTGGATTAGGTTAGAAAGAAAGGGTGACATGAAGGTTCAAAAATGACATTTAAAGTAGGGTTGGGACTTACAACTTTCAGAAATAACTCAATAAAAATAAAAATAACTTTTGCCCCAGTTTATTTTGAAACGGGCTTTATTATATTTTTTGGTTGGTTGGACCAAAATCCAGAATAGGGCTTCCTACATATCTTGCCGATACAAAAATTAGGTCAAACGTAGTTCAAGAAGCTTGTTCTTATGTTTCGTTGTTTTTTTTCTTTTTTTTAATCGTTTCTTTCTTTTTTTTAAAAACTCTTTTTTCTTTTTTTTTTCTGACCTTATTTTGATTCCCAAAGAGGGATATGAAAGACAATAAAACTAAGGCTCAAAGAGGGTAGCAAAGGACGACATAGTATTTAGATAGCAGAATGAAATGTCTTCGTCATGTCAATCCTAAAGATGTCAAATACAAAGCATGAAGTTTAAGAATAAGAAGTGAAAATCATACATTATCTTTTAGAGCATCTGCATCATTAGACATGCTTGTCACTTTTCCTTCCACGCTTGTCAATTAAATAGCTTTATTTGGGCTATCTCTTCTTCACAACAGATGACACATGCCAATTTGGATCGAACTTGACTTTTTGACTTTTTAAAAGATAGAAGGATGTGTTCATTTGATTGATCCACTTCAAATTACTAGAGGTACACCTTCTTGTTATATCTTGGTATTCTTCTTATGATTCCCAAAGTGATTACTTCAATATCATTCAAGTTAGACTTCAAACGACTGTCAAAATATTTCAGTCCTTTATTTATTTCCTCAAATATTTTTCTTCAATTTCCAACTCATTTGGTGCATATATGATCCATGATTAGATAGGACTTTAAGATTTGGTCAGAAATTCTGCATGCATGTCATATCATCAAAACTAAAATGAAAAAATTATATACAAGAAGAGGTAAGTAGAATGGATTAAAATGACACTGAAAGATAAATATTTCATTAAATAATAATGTATAGAAGGGTTTGACAATAAAACAAACAAACTAAATTCTAGGTTACAATCCGGCAATTACCCAACTAATAAAACTATGACAGGACTTACCAAACAGGCAGAATAAAAAGGATAGAAGAGTTTGACTCACTAAAGAAAACAAAATAAAATCTAGATTACAACCCTGAAATAACCAGATAATAGAAATGACGACAAAACAAACTACCAATACTCCTTTCTAGAAACGAGATGAGTGTCTTTCCTGTAAAAAAACTAAAGTTGATTTTTTAAAATATTATAGATTTTTCCTATTAAGTTTCTAGAATAGACTAGTATAGTATCTATAATAATTATCTTAAAGAAATATCTAGATATTTTAGAGTAGAAGATAAAGTCACTAGATTTTTCTTGTAGATGTATCTAGAATAATATCTAAAACCATACATAGACAAGTATAAATAGAGGTGGTCATGTACATTTGTAATAAACCAAAAATCAATCCAATTCAAGAAGTCTTCTTCTATAACAAAGTTCTCTACTCAAAATTCTTCTTCTCCTTTTATAGCTTCCTCTTCTTTAGTTGAATCTTTCGATCATAGTTAACGATCTTGGGCTAGCAGAAGGTCTCCCCGATTTCTACTTTTCTTATGTTATTCTCTACATGGTATCAGAGCTATAGCCATACATTGGCTTGTGAATTTATTTCAATATCGGGTCAGTGGTAGATTCAACTATTTTCTCTGTATGGACTTCAACGGTCGTGCTAATGGGTTGGGGATGGAGTTGTTGAACCAGTCCAATTACAAGGTATGGAAGACATGTATGGAATCATACCTTGTGGGTGAGGATTTATGGGATGTTGTTAATGAGAGTAGTCCTCCTGCTGACGGACCGAAAAATAGTAGCGCATGCAAGAAGTGGAAGCAAATTAATGCGAAGGCGGAGTTCATCCTGAAGAGGTTCATCTCCTCCAATTTATTTGACCATATGATAAAGTGTAAATCAGCTCATGAAATATGGAGGACTTTGGACCAATTGTTCAATAAGAAGAGTGAAGCTCGGCTACAGATATTGGAGAATGAATTGGCTAACATTACTCAAGTTAATCTTTCTATTGCCAAGTATTTTTTGAAGATTAAGAACTTATGTTTTGAGATCTCTTTATTAAATCCGAACGAGGCTATTTCTGAAGCACGAATGAAAAGAATTATCATTCGTGGATTGAAGCCAGTATATATTCCATTTGTTACATCTATTCAATGATGGGCTCAACAACCATCCTTGGAGGAGTTTGAGAATTTAAATTGTCATCGCAAGAGCTACTAACCAAACAGATGGCTGGTGTATCAATCAAAGAAGGGGAAGGAAAAGCTCTTGTAGTTGACAAGAGGAGTTTTAAATAGAAAGAAGCAAGTCAAAGGACGCACTCTCGATTCTCAAGTGATTCAAGCTTGCAGTAAAGAAGGAAGAGTCTTCTAACAATCATGGTAAGAAACCTCTAAAATGCTACCAGTGCAGAAAAATAGGACATATAAAGAGATATTGTCGAGCTAAGGAGAGCAATATGGATCAAACTGATGAAGTTGCAGAAGAAGAATACTGGAGAAGGTGCTTCGTAGCTGAGAATCGAGCAGTAGATGCCATGGCTTCCATCAATTTTGAAAGAGAATGGATCGTGGATTCAGGATGTGGGCATTATCTCACTGGAGATAAATCTAAATTTTCCAACTTTCAAGAATATAATGGTCGTGATTTCATTGTAACAACATATAATACAGTTCATTACGTGGAGAAGGAAGGCACTATTGTCATCAACGAGAAACAGAAAGACTCAATCACTCTCAACAGTGTGTTTCATGTTCCAGGGATGAGAAAGAACCTATTTTTAGTTGCAAATGCCGTAGATGCTGAAAGTTATCTCCTATTTGGCCCACATGACGTGAAGTTCCTTTGAAATATCAAAGAAATCAAGGAAGATATCATTCATACCGGTAAGAGAGTTAATGATTTATATGTCTTATCTGCCTCTAATTCGTATATTGAGAAGATGAGTAGTAATGATATTGCATATCTATGGCATGCTAGACTTGGGCATCTTAACATGGAGAAATTAAAGGTAATGGTAAAATTGAATCTATTAAAAGGATTGCCTAACTTAAGCAACTTTGGTGGA
This sequence comes from Datura wrightii, assembly GCA_035772735.1. Lineage (NCBI taxonomy): Eukaryota > Viridiplantae > Streptophyta > Magnoliopsida > Solanales > Solanaceae > Datura > Datura wrightii. The sequence goes on along the minus strand of JASDFA010000016.1, from coordinate 59,308,011 downwards.
GGAGAGATTTGTGAAGGATGTCAATATGGACAGGCACATCGTCATCCTTTTGAGAGATCCTCATCTAGATGCAATGCTCATCTAGAACTAATTCACAGTGATTTGATGGGGCCAACAAGAACTCTTTCATTCTCTGGCTACTCTTACATGCTAATTTTCATTGATGATTTTACTAGATTCACATGGGTTTACTTTGTGAAGCACAAGTTAGAAGTCTTCAACAAAATTTATGGAATTCAAGGAAACTGTTGAAGGCGAGCTTGGTTCAAGGATAAGGCGGTTACGAACTGATAAGGGCGATGAGTTCACTTCTGAAGAGTTGCTCTCTTTTTGTTGTCAACATGGCATTAAAAGAGAACTCACCTGTGCTGATACGCCATGTCACACCCCACCTTGGGGGGTATGACGGCACCTGGTGCCTGCTAGACTCTGGACTGCTAAATGGTCCAGCCTGAGCACATCTGGTGTTTTGGCTGGCTTTGGCTCTATTTCAAGAAACAAATCGGCTATATAACGGCTGTAACTACAGCCTCCGGCCAACTGGCCTGTAGCCATCTGAACCTGTGACAACAGCTAACCAGAAACAGACCTGTAACAAGGAACCTATGCGGGCCGACAAGGCCACCATGCTGTCTAGTTATATGTAACTCAACACAAGACTGCTATAAAACTACGTGACCGGCAAGGTCACCACTACTGTCAAACTAAGGCCCCACACGGCCAACATAAACTGGAACACAAAATAGCTACAGCAGACTGCACGGCCCCACACGACCGGCTCAAATAACCACAGGGAATATATACAGACTGCAAGCCTCTACGAATACTGTAAGAAACTAATAGAAATGATCGGGACAGGGCCCCGACCTACCCATACTGCACAACAAAAGAAAAGGAGCTACACCTCTGGGAATCAGACTCCGGATAACAGGAGCTGATGACTCACTGGCTGGCTGGAATCACGAGGGATCGGCTCCTTGTCCGTGAGTACCTGTAGGCAAGCAATACAGCGCCCCGATGGGCGTCAGTACCACAGGTACTGAGCATGTAAAGCAAACTGAAATATGCAACTGAAACTAATAGCACAATAACATGACATTTAAGCAAGAAGTAGCTGAGTCTATCTAGCTGAGGATAACTGGGGAGAGTTTATACATTCTGTAACTAACTGAGCGTACCTGAAGACGTGTCGTCCTTCTGTCTATCAGTATCTACTAGCACATATCAATATACATAATAATAATACACACAATACCTGACTGACCCCCATAAGCCGGAAGGTGCCAACCAAGCAAGCAATCTATTTACCCCTACCCGGGTCTAAACCAACCAAAAACAAGTCACTCCACTCATCTGATAACTGTGAACTCCTCCTACCGGCCCCCTTGGGTACGTAGCTCAGGCCTTGGCCTCTGACAATAAACTGTGTCTGAGTCCGAAGACTTCTGCCTCTGGGCACAGGTGTGCACACAGAGTGGTCTGCCCCTGTAAACAGGGTGTGCTAGCTCTGCGCAGAGTAAACTGAACTACCCCTTCAAGCAGGGTGGTCTGGACCGTATTATCATGGTGGTCGGCCATCATCGTCCTTTAGTCGGACGACATCGCCCAACTAGTGGCGGTATCTGAATCTAGTATCGACACAGCTATAACCCAGGGGCGGTGGGGATGCTAAAGGATGCCCACATGCCACAACAAGTCTCCACATACAAAACACATACACAACAAGCATGCTTAAATGAAAAATACTAATCATATTCTCTTCTTGTATCTCAAGGCCAGTTTGTATTAAACAACTGATACTATATTCTGTTTTACACTACTTCTGATTGCTGGTCTAACTGCTACCTGGCCTTTATCTGTCTATCTGATTATATCTGGATATAGCTCAATAACATAAAATGTACCATCTACTATTGGATACAATCTCAACAGATGTACTACGTGTTGCCTGAATATCTACTATTCTGATTATCGCATGATACATGATTAATGTACTAGCATGCTTGCTGGAAATTATACTAAAATCATTTTTGTACGCTGGGTATCGGTTAATAGCCTTTATTCTATTTACTTTCTAAGCTGTACTTCCTGGCTTGCCGAAAGAATAACTTTACATACCTGGTTTCTGAGTATCCGACTGACCGATGTGATTTCCGTCGGTAGTTCTGCTGTTTCTCCCAACTACATTCATATACACGTCAATTAGGACTAAATACATTAATATTCGGGAGAAATTATCACTTTATATATATATATTTATCCCAACTTTAACCTTTCGAAAAACGGTCGAAAACTCGTTATTTTTCAGCGGCCCAGAAGTGAGAAATATTCACTTCTCAGCTAGGAACACATAGACATTAATTTAGAGCAATTCTACTTACCTTAGCTCGGTGAATCGACAATTCGTCGGCCGTATTTTATGAAACTGAATCCGTAGGAATGCTCTCCGCTGCTAAATACTTCGGTATCTGGGATTAATTTGAGTTTGGGCAGCGTTTGGCAGCGTAATCGGACAAAAATATATAATTTCCTTCATTCCTTTCTCTTTCTCTACGTTTGCCCTCTGTTCTCTGGAAATTTTAAAGATTTTACTCAATCAAAACTGAAGTGGGGCTTTATATACTTGGGCCTGAACCTGGGCAACGTGTCACGGAGCAATCGCGGAGGCCTCACCTCCGTGACACGCTGCCATCGCGGAGGGGCTCTGCCTCAGCTCCTCCCGCGATGGTTCGACGGGTTTCTCGTCCGATCTTTTTTTCCGGCCTTTCTCTAGCACGTATGGCCTTCAATATGCTTGACCAACGTGTGAATTGATCTTGGGCAGATTTATATGCCCAAGTGATACTCAAACGTATCATTTTTACCTTGTTTGTTGTGCAATGTGTATATAATATCATGTATTTGGTAATAAAATGCGAATTTATACTAACCAACATGATTAGCATTTGTTTTGCAGGATAATGTGATTTTTAAGAGCTAAAATGCGTGTTGGAACTATGTCGGAGTTGGACTTAGATGCGAGCGTGGAAAAGACCTCGGATGGCATATTTTGCAGTGGCTCCGCGATGGTGCCGTGCCACGCTGCCATCGCGGTAGCACACTGCCTGGGCAGAAATAAAAGTGGCAATTTCCAGTGTGCCTGCGCGTCAGCTCCGTGGCACAGAGATAGGCCTCCGCGATGGCCTCCGTGCCACGTTGAGGCTAATTATCCGGACCATGCAATTTCCAGAGAGGGTCCGCGTCCACGCCGTGTCACGGAGGCAGTGCTCCGCGTTGGCCTCCGTGACACGTTGCTTGTTATTCCGGGAAAAATTTCCCACTAGTATAAATAGCACACTTAGGTTATTTTTAAAGGGAGTTTTTTTAGTTTTAGTTTTTTTTTAGCCTGAGTTCAGAAGTGGGAGCAGGAACGTGGTTTTGTGGCAGTTGAAGAATAGAAAAGATAAGAGTTTTCTTCTCTTCCCTTCTTCTTTCCTTCAATTGTATGCATGATTCACACTCATTCTAGGATGATTAATCCAAGAATGAGTGGCTAATTCCTTTCTTGCTGAGGTTTTGAACTTGTGTAATGAATGTTGGTAATAATTGATATGGTTTCTTCTTCTTCTTGCATGTTGTTCTATTAATTCTTGTGCTTATTACATTCTTGATTGGCCACCATTAATGTATATCTAAAAAGTCCAATTTCACTCGAGAGAGCATGAAATTGGAAAGTTGTGAATTAATAGGGTATTGTTCTTAACTTGATTTAGGAAAATTGGGTTTTGATGTGCTTTCTTGATAGAAATATACTTGAAAGCCGTATTAGTCAATTTAGGAACCGGAATTGTAGTGTTAGGTCATAAATTGCATTTGATCACAGAAATGTAGACGAATGGTTTATGAATCTAAAGTGAAATTAAATACGGAAGTTTTAATTTCTAGGCAAACGTTCTTGGCTAGCAATATGAAGAAGAAGATGACCAAATTATCATGATTATCAAGTTCATTACTCGTTCTTAACCTTGGCATGTGCATATCCATTGTCTAAACTCAACGTAAATAGTAGTTATTAATTTTAGTAGATAATTAGTTTAGAAACAAAACTTACTCAAATCTTGGTTGGATTGTTGTTAACATAGTTAGAAATAGAACAGAGATATAGTAAACTAGGCAGTTTTGCATATCTAGAGCAGCCTCCTCGGATCGATACTTGGCTACTTAGCCACTTTATTACTTGTTTGACCACGTACACTTGCGTGTCGGTGTATAATATATACCGAGCAGCAGAGCGCGAACAAGTTTTTGGCGCCGTTGCCGGGGAGGCTAGGCGATTTGTAAAATTTTGTTTAGTGTAAATTTACTGTATTTGTATTTTTATTTTCTTAACTGTTAACAACTTGGTCTTAGCCTGTATTTTGCAGATTTTTATTTCTGTGAACACTGGCAAGGGACAAGGAGCTGGTGGAATCTTACTTAGAGCCAGAACGTGAATTGCATAGTCAACGTAGAGAAGCTCTTCGGAAGAAGTTGCAGTTGCTGAAACAGTCTATGATGGAGCAACCCAATCCACCAGTTGTGAGGGCAGTGTTAGTGCCCGAGGAAGTAGCAGCCAGGCCGGTTCGCGAGGTGGCAATCCCACACGCTAATAATGTACATTCCAGCATCCGCAAACCAGAGCCTGGGGGGAGATTTGAGTTAAAGCAAAATATGGTGCAACTTTTGCACACTAGCGGGCAGTTTACCGGTCTCCCTCACGAAGATCCGCAACAACATCTCCAGAACTTTTTGGAGATAAGTGACACTTACATCCCCGCTGGAGTGTCACCTGATTATGTTCGGCTCACCTTATTTCCATTTTCCTTACTTGGTGAAGCGAAGAGGTGGTTAAAAGCTGAACAACCTAACTCTATATCAACGTGGGATGATCTTGCAAAGAAGTTCTTGATCAGATTTTTCCCTTCAGGTAAAACAGCTAAACTTAGAAGTCAGATTCTAAGTTTTAAACAGAGGGAAGGAGAAAATCTTTATCAAGCCTGGGAAAGATTCAAGTCCATGTTGCGGGACTGTCCTCATCATCATCAGTCAAATGAGGTGTTGGTCCACACTTTTATTGAGGGTTTGGAACCCCACACTAAAATTTTGTTAGACTCAGCAGCTGGAGGGCAAGCGCTGGAGAAGACTTATGAGGAGCTGTACACTTTGCTCAACCAAATTTCACAAGGCAATCCGGAGTGGAATGCAGATTCTTCAAGAGGTGGAGCAAGGAAAGCAGTGGGAGTGCTTGAAGTGGATGGATTCACAGCTATCGCTGCACAGATAGCTGCTTTGCAAAATCAGTTAAACACTCACTTCAGCAATATGAATTTGAACCAGCCGTCAGCCTCAGTTAATGCAGTCCAACAGATGTGGTGTGAAGTGTGTGGTAGTAGTGAGCATTCAGCTGAATGCTGTGGTGCAAATCCCGATTCTGTCAACTTTGTGGGCAATGCACAGAGGAATCAACAGCAGTTTGGTGGTGGCTACAACTCGAATTGGAGGAATCATCCAAATTTTTCGTGGGGTAGCAACAATCAACAAGGCCAGGGTTCAGGGCAGGGTATGCACAGAAACCAAGTAGGGCAACAAGGCTATCAGAATCAGTTCAGAAATCACAATGCCCCTCCTCCACCACCATCACCGACTATTGAGGAAATGTTCAAGACCATGATTGCCAACCAGGCACAATTGCAGGCTGACTATGTCAAACTGGCGGCCGAAGTAAAGAACAATCAATTGGCAACCAAGGCTCTTGAATATCAGTTTGGGCAATTTGCCAGTGCCCAAAATACTAGACCAAGGGGAGGACTACCTAGCGACATGGATCCCAATCCTAAGCAGGTAAATGCAGTGACCACGAGGAGTGGTTTACAATTAAAGGAGGTGGAACCAGAAAGACCGCCTCAGAAGTCAGGAGCAGCAGATGTTGAGGGAGAACAAATCTCAGATACAGGGAAGACCAAAGAAGCTGAACTAACAAGGCCTCCACCCCCGTTCCCTCAACGACTTAAGAAACACAAGGAGGAGGCGTGTTTCCAGAAATTCATGGAGGTACTTAAACAGGTACATGTTAACTTACCTCTTGTTGATGTCTTGCAGGGTGTGCCAAAATATGCAAAGTATATCAAAGACATCGTGGCCAACAAAAGTCGCTTGACCGAGTATGCCACGGTCGCTTTAACGGAGGAATGCACATCCCGTATTCAGAACAGGTTGCCCACTAAACTGAAGGATCCTGGAAGTTTTACTATCCAGCTGACGATTGGGCAAAGTATCCGAGCTCGTGGGTTATGCGACTTGGGGGCAAGTATAAATCTGATGCCATCTTCGGTATTCAGAAAGTTAGGGCTAGGGAGTCCTAGACCTACAACAGTGATCTTGCAGCTAGCAGACAGGTCTTTAGCTAAGCCGGATGGCATAGTTGAGGATGTGCTAGTGCAGGTAGGCTCCCTCATTTTTCCGGTAGATTTCATTGTTCTGGATTTTGAGCCAGATGCAGAAGTCCCATTTATTTTGGGACGACCATTTTTGGCAACCGGAAAGGCATTGATCGATGTAGCTGCGGGTCAACTCACGATGCGAGCACACGACAAGGTTGAGGTGTTCGACGTGTACAAGGCACCTAAGCTCCCGACTGTCTATAAGGAACTCTCGGTGATCAACGTGATTGATCATGGGAATGCAAATGGATTGAGTGATTCCCGAGAGTTACTAGGTAGGCCACCAGACAAGGTTGAGAACTACTGGGGAGATGACCATGATCGGGTCAAATCGTCCATCTCCCTAGTAGAAAATTGAGCGTAAAGGCTGTCGAGCCGCGACGTTAAACCAGGCGCTGCACGGGAGGCAACCCGTGAAAAATATTTTTCTTTCTTTTTCCTTAGTGTAAAGTTTTTCTTTTATTTTATTTTCTTTTTTTTTTCTTGACTAGGTTTAGATGTGCATTTTAATTAGTAACTTTTATTCTTTTAGTAGGGAATCTAGTCATTTAACCAATTTTTGTTTAGTGAGGTGATTTTCAGGTATACCGGAGGAAAAATACGTGGAATCGAGAAAACGAGGCGAGGTATGAAAAATAAAATTTGATAGTGAAACAGAGCACTGGCGCGTTGGTGCCGTGTCACGGAGGCAATGCTCCACGTTGGCCTCCGTGACACGTTGAAGGCAAATCTGGAATTCTTTAAAATTCCAGTAAGCCAATGCGTTGGCTCCGTGTCACGGAGGAGGGCCTCCGCGTTACCCTCCGTGACACGTTGCCCTTATCCCAGTGCCGGGTCACACCGGGTTTCCGGGTGACCCGCGTGTTTTCTTAATAAAAACCCCCGATTTCGCCCCTATTTTCCCCATTCCCTCTTCCCTCCGCGACCAAACAACCATTCCCCTACCCCCAAGCTCCGTGCCACGTTAAGAGGCAAGGAAAACGTCAAGTCTTTATCGATTCTTCAATTCCAAGGTATGTTCTCATCGTCTATCTCAAATTTTTGGCGATTTTTGTCGATTTTGAGCATGTGAGGTGAGATATATCACCCTAGGTAGAAATTAAACATGACGTGAATTATTTTGCGATTGATTGTGTTCGGATTGTTGTAGTTGACGTGTGAACTTATCGATTGATTGAATAATTCATTGTTGATTGTCGAATTGAGTTCTAGAGCTTGGGGTTGTTGAATTTTAACTTGGGTAACTTGATAGTTTGACGAAATTGATGCCGGGGTGTGTTTATTATTTGAGATAAGTCGTGGTAAATATTGTATAATTGGTGAAAGACGACTAATTATCGATTTTTTGTGGGACATTGCGTAATATGTGAATTGGTTGAATTGCTTAGATTAGTGTATATAAAATGTTTGTATTGTTGTTTCTATTTTGTTGTTTTTACTATTGCTAAGTGTTATGGGTGAATAGCTGCCGATAGTAGGATTGGGTTAGCTGTATGAAGTCTGAGTAGTTCGCTAGCCGTTATGCTGTCGAATATTTGTGAACGCACTAAGCAATATGTTTATAGTGATTGTGCTGGGGGTGTAAATAGATCTATCCTTGCTAACATGTTGTAAATATTGTTAAAGACTAAGTGTGGGGTAAATTTTGTTTAACCCGACCTTAGCCAAAACTAACAAGTTTTTAGCTTAACGTTGTGCTTGTCTGTGTAAATTGACAGGTACAATGGCCAGCCGACAAGATAAAGGCAAGGGTGCTTCAACCTCAGGAACCGACAGAAAGAGAATGAGACTGGGCACTGCTGTCCCAGCTGCACCTGCTGTTCCACGCGGTCAACACCGCCGATACGGAACACGATGGGTTACCGATTAAGGGAAGAAGTGGTACGCAAAGCATAAGGAGAACAAGTACTTCCCGGAGGAACATATTGCAAGGGAACCACTTGCACAGGAGTTCCCTCGCATCGTACAGAGGATTGAGGCAGCTGGGCTCAGCTTTATTTTTCAGGAGCCCAAGGAGTGCAACCTTCACTTGGTCCGGGAATTTTATGCCAACTGGAACTCGGCCATCAGAAGCCACACTATTAAAATCAGAGGGCAGATTGTCACTCTGGAACCCCAGCAGCTGAATGCCATCGTTGGAGCGCGGGACACAGACGCCCACGTTCTCCGCCAGCTCAACATCACCCCACCGTACGCCGACATCAGACGTACGTTGTGTGGGGCTCGATCCACAGCCCGATGGAGTAGACACAAAGAGAGGGGTTACCACCAGACTCTGCCTTATTCGCAGATGAACAGGGAGGCCAGAATCTGGCTAAAAATTGTTTGTTCGTGTTTGATCCCGGGAGTACATATGACAGACGTGACCCGGGACCGTGTCTGCCTGGTGTATGCCCTTATGAAAGGGCTTGAGATTAATGTGGGGGCAGTTATAATATCCGCCATGAAGAGAGCCAGACTACACCAGGGCCACAGATACGGGTTTGGCGGACTTATCACCACCTTCCTCCGAGGCCTCGACGTTGAGGAAGAAGCCTTGGATTACATTCCGCAGTTGGAGCGGCGGGCCCTTGATGTGACAAAGACCAAGGCCCCCGACACTACACACGGACCTGTGCTGACTCTGGGCGAGCGACATGCTCGTGACGACCAGTATATGGCCCGTATGTTCGGTATGCAGATGCTGCAGCTACGGATAGGTGGGAGACCAGCCACCGAGGATGAATTATGGCAGCTGGAGCTGGACTACCCTTTTGGCGAGAACGCCAGAGCTTTATGCAAGGTGGGGCCAGCCTTTGTGGAGCCGACTGACGACGACGTCCCTACTGATGAGGAGACACGTCGTGAGGACTCTAATGTGGAGTCCGATGACGGCGAGGGAGCTGATTTAGATATGGGCGACGAGGCCGCAACACCGGATGAGGAAGTCGAATATTTCGACTGAGCAGGGAGTTTCACCACCCAAAATTTTGTGCTTTGTATTTTTGTGAACACTGGGGACAGTGTTCGATTTAAGTGTGGGGTGGGGAGTAGTTAGGTGCTGGGTCATAGGCTCTAAATCTGCTGTATATTCTTCCTTGACGTTTATGTATGTCTGTGCTTTCCCTGTTGTTGTGAACTGATTTGTGAATGATGTGTATATATTTGTTTGTGGCTAATGATGTGTGTCTTTAAAAAGTTATGGTTGCCTTTGTAAATATTTTGTAAATTTTGTAAATATTTTTTCTCTATCGATATGATCGATATTTTTCAAAATTTTTGCGAAAAGATGTTGCACTTATCAACATAGTTTGTAAATATTTTTTTTCATCGAAATGATCGATGTGTTGCAAAAATTTTGAAGTTTTATTTTTGGGTTTCTCGGAGTTTGTTTTCGGTTCTTTTACCGAGAATAGTCCCATTGAACCGATGTCATAGTTAGTGAATATTCCCTATGATGGATGGATGACGACCGTCTTAAGGGAAATGTAGTCGATAGGAGTAGATGATTTGTTTTTAGTTTCTTTGGTGGATTGCATCAATAAACTGTAGTTGCTTATGGTTGCTAAAATTTTGTTGCGTGTGTAATTGATGTTCGAAATGTGAAAGTGATTCGTTTGAAAGCATGCAATTGTGTAAATATGTTGAGTTACCTAGACTATAGAATTTGGTTCATTATGATTGAGGCTTAATCTTGAATTCATGTACTTGACTAATTAAAGAGTCTGTGAATGCATCTTGATTCGAGTATGTGCATGAAGTGTGAGTGAGGTTTTGCTATTCCATGTCATTGTGAATTGTCTAGAACTTGCCTGGCGTGTATACAAAGCGAAATGAAGGAGGTGTAGTGTCGGAAAGGATGTAGGCATTTCTTTGTTTTAACCGTTAGTTTCCATTTTTTTCTTGTCAAATTCTACCTTTTTATATGTTGTATACCCTAGTCAGCCCGTTGAGCCTTTAGCCGATTTCTTTCTTTTATCCAGAATTGTATGAACTAAGCTTTATTCCTTCTTTTCATTAGCCTTAAAGTCTATAAGAAGCTCTTAAGCGCTTACAAAGAACAGAAAATTGTTTCCCAAAGTGTTAAAGAGTGAAAAGAGTGAAAAGAAAAGAAAAGCAAAGTGAGGAAAGAAAAGATGATGTTGAAGAGGCACTAGTTGTAATTAAATGAAATTGAGGGTACATGAAAACCTTCCGTTTGGGGTCAAGTGTGCCTGATGAAATGGGCTGTATGAAAGTAAACCAGCATGAATGGGAGAAAAAGAGAAAAGAGAGGAACAATGTCCATGAGTCGATGGGAATGAGTTGAAAAGGCGCTTAAGGATGCTAGCGACTATTATTGGCTAATCCAATATATATACTAGATCCATAGCCCAGTTACAACCCATTGAAAGTCCTATTTGATCCTACACTGCATTTCTTTATATTAGTGGAGTAATACACTAAGGGCAAGCCCATGGGTCATGACATGATGCATGTGAATTCTTTTGGGAGAGAGAGTGAAATTAATTTTTATATGCCCCTACTTGCATGTTTGTGTGCTGCACGAGCATAAAAGGGGAAGTTTCTCTCCAGTTGTGAGGGTACATGCTTGATGACAGATTGATTTTCGTGTCGGATTTCTTGATTAGTTGAGTTGCATGAGTTTGCCGATATCAAGAATCAATTCTTAAAAGTCTAGGAAGCCTCGATGTATTAAGGTCATTGTCTTGTACGACCAAGCATGTTTTCTTGATGATTTGCAAAAATCGAATAATCGGTATGACCGTAACGTAAATGGTTGCACCATAGTGACAAAGGTTGAGATGTGATGTGCATGATTTGTGTATGTGTTGTTCGAGGACGAACAAGGATTTAAGTGTGGGGTAAGTGATCTTGGGCAGATTTATATGCCCAAGTGATACTCAAACGTATCATTTTTACCTTGTTTGTTGTGCAATGTGTATATAATATCATGTATTTGGTAATAAAATGCGAATTTATACTAACCAACATGATTAGCATTTGTTTTGCAGGATAATGTGATTTTTAAGAGCTAAAATGCGTGTTGGAACTATGTCGGAGTTGGACTTGGATGCGAGCGTGGAAAAGACCTCGGATGGCGTATTTTGCAGTGGCTCCGCGATGGTGCCGTGCCACGCTGCCATCGTGGTAGCACACTGCCTGGGCAGAAATAAAAGTGGCAATTTCCAGTGTGCCTGCGCGTCAGCTCCGTGGCACGGAGATAGGCCTCCGCGATGGCCTCCGTGCCACGTTGAGGCTAATTATCCGGACCATGCAATTTCCAGAGAGGGTCCGCGTCTACGCCGTGTCACGGAGGCAGTGCTCCACGTTGGCCTCCGTGACACGTTGCTTGTTATTCCGGGAAAAATTTCCCACTAGTATAAATAGCACACTTAGGTTATTTTTAAAGGGAGTTTTTTTAGTTTTAGTTTTTTTTAGCCTGAGTTCAGAAGTGGGAGCAGGAACATGGTTTTGTGGCAGTTGAAGAATAGAAAAGATAAGAGTTTTCTTCTCTTCCCTTCTTCTTTCCTTGAATTGTATGCATGATTCACACTCATTCTAGGATGATTAATCCAAGAATGAGTGGCTAATTCCTTTCTTGCTGAGGTTTTGAACTTGTGTAATGAATGTTGGTAACAATTGATATGGTTTCTTCTTCTTCTTGCATGTTGTTCTATTAATTCTTGTGCTTATTACATTCTTGATTGGCCACCATTAATGTATATCTAAAAAGTCCAATTTCACTCGAGAGACATGAAATTGGAAAGTTGTGAATTAATAGGGTATTGTTCTTAACTTGATTTAGGAAAATTGGGTTTTGATGTGCTTTCTTGATAGAAATATACTTGAAAGCCGTATTAGTCAATTTAGGAACCGGAATTGTAGTGTTAGGTCATAAATTGCATTTGATCACAGAAATGTAGACGAATGGTTTATGAATCTAAAGTGAAATTAAATACGGAAGTTTTAATTTCTAGGCAAACGTTCTTGGCTAGCAATATGAAGAAGAAGATGACCAAATTATCATGATTATCAAGTTCATTACTCGTTCTTAACCTTGGCATGTGCATATCCATTGTCTAAACTCAACGTAAATAGTAGTTATTAATTTTAGTAGATAATTAGTTTAGAAACAAAACTCACTCAAATCTTGGTTGGATTGTTGTTAACATAGTTAGAAATAGAATAGAGATATAGTAAACTAGGCAATTTTGCATATCTAGAGCAGCCTCCTTGGATCGATACTTGGCTACTTAGCCACTTTATTACTTGTTTGACCACGTACACTTGCATGTCGGTGTATAATATATACCGAGCAGCAGAGCGCGAACATGAATAGGTCGTCTAGGTGCCGGGAATTCTACGGGGTATAACATTCTCCCCCCCTTAAGAACATTCGTCCTCGAATGTACACTGTTATCTATAGGACTACTTACTTTATTTTCTAAAAAAAATTTCGGCAGAGTCTCCCCTGTAATATGGACTATCGCAAAAACCTGAAATGCTGAAAAGTCCAACACAGGCACTGCACATAATATTCTAGGATCCACTGGATAACTAAATATCACTCTTTATCATTCACAGACATACAACCATAAGGTACTGCATAAGTAATAATACAGACATACCTGTCGCCTGACTAGGCCTGAAATAGGTGAGGGTATCTGACTTTCATATCTTCTTCTGCTTCCCACGTCATTTCCTCACGATTCCTATTACGCCACAATACTTTGACAGATGCAACATCTTTAGTTCTCAACCTGTGAATCTGTCTGTCTAAGATAGCTACGGGAACTTCTTCATATGCTAACTCTTCTGTGACCTGGACATCTTGAACCGGAACTACTGTAGAAGGGTCCCCTACGAACTTCCTTAACATAGAAACATGGAACACTGGGTGAACAGATGCTAACTCTGGAGGCAAGTTCAACTCGTATGCAACTCGGCCTATTCTTCGCCGAATCTGATATGGCCCAATGAATCTTGGGCTAAGCTTGCCTTTCTTGCCAAATCTCATCACCCCTTTCATCGGAGACACCTTCAAGTATACCCAGTCACTTACCGCAAATTCTAGATTCCTGCGCCGCATATCTGCATAAGACTTCTGGCGGCTCTGAGCAGTCAGTAGGCGTTCTCTGATAAGCTTTACCTTCTCCTCTGACTGTTGAATGATGTCTGGTCCAATCAACGCTGATTCTCCCACTTCAAACCAGCCAATCAGTGATCTACATTTTCGCCCATATAAGGCTTCAAAGGGCGCCATCTGGATAGCCGAATGATAACTGTTATTATAGGCAAATTCAATCAGCGACAGATGTTCATCCCAACTACCCCCAAAATCTAGTACACACGCCCGTAGCATATCTTCGAGCGTCTGGATAGTTCGCTCAGCCTGTCCATCTGTCTGAGGGTGGAATGCTGTGCTCAAATTGATCTGCGTTCCTAGACCCCTCTAGAACGACTGCCAAAATCTAGCTGTGAATTGTGCTCCCCTGTCTGAAATAATTGATACCGGCACTCCATGTAGTCTAACTATTTCTCTGATATATAATTCGGCATAATCCTCAGCTGAGAAGGTAGCCTTCACTGGTAGGAAATAAGCTGATTTTGTTAGCCTGTCTACTATTACCCAAATGGAATCATTTCTACGTCTGGTACGGGGTAATCCTGTTACAAAATCCATATTTATCGCTTCCCATTTCCATATAGGTACAGCTATATCCTGCGTCAGACCGCCTGGTTTCTGGTGCTCCGCTTTCACCTGCTGGCAGTTAGGATATCTAGATACAAATTCAGCTATTTCAGATTTCATACCTGACCACCAGTAGATGTCTCTGATATCGTGGTACATTTTCGTTGCTCCTGGATGGAGGGAATAACGAGCGTAATGTACCTCATGCATGATCTGCTGGCGAAGCCCTGAAACATTCGGGACACATAGATGGCCCCCACAACGTAGTACTTCATTTTCAGTCACTTGGAAATCTGCCTCTTTACCTTCCTGAATTCTATCTCTGAGCTAGACTAAGTCAGGTTCCTCGTACTGCCGTTCCTTTACCTCTGTAACTAGTGATGACTCGGCAGAATTCTGAATCACCGCTCTGTTATTTTCTGTCTCCACTACTCGAACGGCTAACCCAGCTAGTTGATGAATTTCCTTGGCTAATTCCCGCTTCTCGGGCCACAAATACGCCAAACTCCCCATTGACTTACGACTTAGGGCATCTGCTACTACATTAGCTTTTCCTGGATGATAGAGAATATTTACATCATAGTCTTTCAACAATTCTAACCAGCGACGTTGCCGCAGATTTAACTCCCTCTGTGTGAAAATGTATTGCAGACTTTTATGATCTGTGAAAATGTCTACATGGACGCCATACAGATAATGCCTCCAAATTTTTAGAGCGTGGATCACTGCGGCCAGTTCCAGGTCATGGGTCGGATAGTTCTTTTCGTGTTTCCTCAGCTGTCTGGAAGCATAAGCAATCACCTTACCATGCTGCATCAACACACAACCCAGTCCCAAACCTGAAGCGTCGCAATACACCGCATACCCATCTGTTCCCTCTGGCAATGCTAGTACTGGGGCGGAGGTCAATCGGTCTTTCAACTCTTGAAAACTCTGCTCACATGCCTCCATCCACTGAAATTTTACTGCTTTCTGTGTCAGCTTTGTCAGAGGTGCTGCTATAGTGGAGAATCCTTCAACAAATCTCCGATAATATCTTGCTAAACCCAAGAAACTGCGGACCTCGGTCGGAGTGGTAGGTCTGGGCCATGTCTTGACCGCCTCTATCTTCTGTGTGTCTACCTGTATACCAGCATCCGACACGATGTGCCCCAAAAAGGCAACTGAGTTCAGCCAGAACTCACACTTAGAAAACTTGGCGTACAACTGACGTTCTCTAAGGATCTGGAGTACTGTTCATAAATGGTTCTGGTGATCTGTCTCTGAACGAGAATATACCAGAATATCATTGATAAATACTATCACGAACAGATCCAAATACAGTCTGAATATGCTGTTCATCAGGTCCATAAACACTGCGGGAGCATTCGTCAGGCCGAAAGACATAACTAGAAATTCAAAGTGACCATACCTGGTCCTGAAAGCAGTCTTTGGAATGTCCCTCTCACGAACCCGGACCTGGTGGTATCCGGACCTCAAATCTATCTTAGAGAAGCATTTGGCCCCCTGCAACTGGTCAAACAAATCATCTATTCTCGGGAGCGGGTATTTATTTTTAATCGTTACCTTATTCAGCTGCCGGTAGTCCACACATATACGAAGTGAGCCATCTTTCTTTCTTACAAACAGAACTGGCGCACCCCACAGGGAAGTACTAGGCCTGATAAAACCTTTGTCGAGCAAATCTTTTAACTGCTCTTTCAACTCTCTAAGCTCAGCTGGTGCCATGCGATACGGGGGAATGGATATAGGTTGAGTCCCTGGCAACAAGTCAATTGCAAAATCTATCTCCCTTTCGGGAGGGATACCAGGCAACTCATCCGAAAATACGTTAGGGAATTCATTAACCACTGGAACAGACTGAAGAGTCGGAGGTTCCACCCGAACGTCCTGGAGTCTAACTAGGTGGCAAATACATCCCTTTGCTATTAATTTTCTTGCCTTAAGGTAGGAAATAAACCTACCTTTCGGCGTAGGTGTACTCCCTTTCCACTCTCGCACTGCTTCCCCCGGAAAGTGGAATCAGACCGTCTTGGTCCAGCATTCTAAGTCGGCGTAGCATGGCACTAACCAGTCCATACCCATAATGGCGTCGAAGTCGACCATCTCAAGTTCTATTAAGTCTACTCTGGTCTGGCGATCAGCAACCTCTACCGTACACCCTCGGTAAACTCTTTTAGCTGTAATCGAGTCACCGACCGGTGTAAGCACTGAAAAGGGCTGCTGAAGCAATTCTGGTTCGATACCCAACTTTCGGGCCACAAATGGTGTGATATATGACAATGTAGACCCTGGATCAATAAATACATAAACAGGATATGAACAGATAATCAATGTACCTGTGACTACGTCGGGAGATGCCTCTGAATCCTGCCTCCCCGGTAATGCATAGGTACGGCTGGGGCCTGCACCTAAGCCAGAGGCTCCTGATCTACCTCGGCCTCTGTTTGCTGAACCTGAGGGTCTGCGCCCTGCTGAGGCTGCTGGAACTCGTGGCCCTGATGACGCTCTATCCAGATCATCCTGACTACCCTGTCCCCTGGCTGGACAATCTCTCATTAAATGCCCTTCCTGTCCGCAGTAATAGCACCCTGGGAAGCCTTGCCTGCAGGCTCCAGAATGTAGTCGGTGGCATATAGGACAAGGGGTAGATGCAAATCCACTCTGTTCTACCCTCCGCTGCTGAGGTGAGGCTACTGTCCGTGAACTGCTACCGGACTCTGACTGACTCCGACAAATAAACCTGCCCCTCAGCTGCTGTACCGGTGGTAAAGATCTGGGTTGCCTATCTGAAAATCGTGGTCTCGGCCCTCTAGGAATTTCCCTCCGAATCTCAGCGGGTCTGCTCCTACGACGCTGCTCTGAAGTCGCCTGTCTGTCACCCCGCTGTCGCTGCCTCAGGCCCTCAATTGTCTGTGCGAAGGCCTGTACCCTGGCTATGTCCATGTCCTCTCTCAAAGTAGCTGTCATGCACGTCTCTATGTACTCTGGATTCAGGCCCATAATAAAGCGGTGGACTCGGGACGACATGGTGTCCACAAATGCTGGAGCATAGCGGGCTAAGGAGTCGAATTGCAAGGAATATTCACGGACGCTCCTAGCCCCCTGCTCTAGATGTAAGAACTGGTCCATCCGGGCCTGTCTGACCTCCCGGGGTAAGTAGTGGTCCAGGAAGGCCTCTGAAAAGCTGGACCAAGTAGGAGGGGTTGCATCTCTTCCCCGAGACCTCTCCCAACTTTCGTACCACAAAACAGCAATATCCCGTAACCGGAACACTGCTAACTCAACTGATTCTGCTGGGGTTACGTGCATGACTCTAAAGATTCTCTGCATCTGGTCCAAAAAGTCCTGAGGATCCTCCGCTGAATCCGATCCAGTAAACTGAAGGGGTCCCAACGCCAAAAATTCTCTAACCCTGGAACTACCTGGCCCCCCTAGGGATTCTGCTGCTGTAGGTGGTGCTGGCTGACGCTAAGCAGCTAGCATCTGAGTCAACATAACCACCGCACTACGCAACTCCTGATCAGACGAAATGAGTGCAGGAGCTGTGGGAGGCGGTGCTGCCTCAAATGGTGTCTGGCGAGGCGGAGACTGCTGGGAGGGCCGAGATGACGCCTCCGTATTGCTCTCAGGCCGGGCGGAATCTGGCTGTAACTGAGGCATCCTACTGGTGCCTTCGCCCGCTGCTGTATCCAATCTCCTACCTGTAGCTGGGTGCCACTGGTCTGCCATAATATCTGTGAGCAAAGAGGGTGGTGAGTTTCAAAAGTCAACTCTATACTGTACCGCTCAATAGCACGATTGAATAAGAAAGAAGAGTGACAATCCTAACATGCCTCGCAGCCTCCTGCCTATAGTATGTGGTGCACAACACATCCATAGACAGGACTCTACTTAGCACGGCTTGCAGACTCCCTGGGATACGACCTGCTCTGATACCAAGTTTGTCACACCCCACTTTGGGGGGTATGACGGCACCTGGTGCCTGCTAGACTCTGGACTGCTAAATGGTCCAGCCTGAGCACATCTGGTGTTTTGGCTGGCTTTGGCTCTATTTCAAGAAACAAATCGGCTATATAACGGCTGTAACTACAGCCTCCGGCCAACTGGCCTGTAGCCATCTGAACCTGTGACAACAGCTAACCAGAAACAGACCTGTAACAAGGAACCTATGCGGGCCGACAAGGCCACCATGCTGTCTAGTTATCTGTAACTCAACACAAGACTGCTATAAAACTACGTGACCGGCAAGGTCACCACTACTGTCAAACTAAGGCCCCACACGGCCAACATAAACTGGAACACAAAACAGCTACAGCAGACTGCACGGCCCCACACGACCGGCTCAAATAACCACAGGGAATATATACAGACTGCAAGCCTCTACGAATACTGTAAGAAACTAATAGAAATGATCGGGACAGGGCCCCGACCTACCCATACTGCACAACAAAAGAAAAGGAGCTACACCTCTGGGAATCAGACTCCGGATGACAGGAGCTGATGACTCACTGGCTGGCTGGAATCACGAGGGATCGGCTCCTCGTCCGTGAGTACTTGTAGGCAAGCAATACAGCGCCCTGATGGGCGTCAGCACCACAGGTACTGAGCATGTAAAGCAAACTGAAATATGCAACTGAAACGAATAGCACAATAACATGACATTTAAGAAAGAAGTAGCTGAGTCTATCTAGCTGAGGATAACTGGGGAGAGTTTATACATTCTGTAACTAACTGAGCGTACCTGAAGACGTGTCGTCCTTCTGTCTATCAGTATCTACTAGCACATATCAATATACATAATAATAATACACACAATACCTGACCAACCCCCATAAGCCGGAAGGTGCCAACCAAGCAAGCAATCTATTTACCCCTACCCGGGTCTAAACCAACCAAAAACAAGTCACTCCACTCATCTGATAACTGTGAGCTCCTCCTACCGGCCCCCTTGGGTACGTAGCTCAGGCCTTGGCCTCTGACAATAAACTGTGTCTGAGTCCGAAGACTCCTGCCTCTGGGCACAGGTGTGCACACAGAGTGGTCTGCCCCTGTAAACAGGGTGTGCTAGCTCTGCGCAGAGTAAATTGAACTACCCCTGCAAGCAGGGTGGTCTGGACCGTATTATCATGGTGGTCGGCCATCATCGTCCTTTAGTCGGACGGCATCGCCCAGCTAGTGGTGGTATCTGAATCTGGTATCGACACAGCTATAACCCAGGGACGGTGGGGATGCTAAAGGATGCCCACATGCCACAACAAGTCTCCACATACAAAACACATACACAGCAAGCATGCTTAAATGAAAAATACTAATCATATTCTCTTCTTGTATCTCAAGGCCAGTTTGTATTAAACAACTGATACTATATTCTGTTTTACACTACTTCTGATTGCTGGTCTAACTGCTACCTGGCCTTTATCTGTCTATCTGATTATATCTGGATATAGCTCAATAACATAAAATGTACCATCTACTACTGGATACAATCTCAACAGATGTACTACGTGTTGCCTGAATATCTACTATTCTGATTATCGCATGATACGTGATTAATGTACTAGCATGCTTGCTGGAAATTATACTAAAATCGTTCCTGTACGCTGGGTATCGGTTAATAGCCTTTATTCTATTTACTTTCTAAGCTATACTTCCTGGCTTGCCGAAAGAATAACTTTACATACCTGGTTTCTGAGTATCCGACTGACCGATGTGATTTCTGTCGGTAGTTCTGCTGTTTCTCCCAACTACATTCATATACACGTCAATTAGGACTAAATACATTAATATTCGAGAGAAATTATCACTTTAGATATATATATTTATCCCAACTTTAACCTTTCGAAAAACGGTCGAAAACTCGTTATTTTTCAGCGGTCCAGAAGGGAGAAATATTCACTTCTCAGCTAGGAACACATAGACATTAATTTAGAGCAATTCTACTTACCTTAGCTCGGTGGCTCGATGATTCGTCGGCCGTATTTTACGAAACTAAATCCGTAGGAATGCTCTCCGCTGCTAAATACTTCGGTATCTGGGATTAATTTGAGTTTGGGCAGCGTTTGGCAGCGTAATCGGACGAAAATATATAATTTCCTTCGTTCCTTTCTCTTTCTCTACGTTTGCCCTCTGTTCTCTGGAAATTTTAAAGATTTTACTCAATTAAAACCGAAGTGGGGCTTTATATACTTGGGCCTGAACCTGGGCAACGTGTCACGGAGCCATCGCGGAGGCCTCACCTCCGTGACACGCTGCCATCGCGGAGGGGCTCTGCCTCAGCTCCTCCCACGATGGTTCGACGGGTTTCTCATCCGATCTTTTTTTCCGGCCTTTCTCTAGCACGTATGGCCTTCAATATGCTTGACCAACGTGTGAATAGGTCGTCTAGGTGCCGGGAATTCTACGGGGGTTAACACGCCACAACAAAATGGAGTGGCTAAAAGGAAGATTTGATATTTAATAGAGACATGTAAGAGCTGGCTTCATGCAAAAAATTTACCTAGAGCCCTATGGTTGAAGGTATGAAATATGAAGCATATGTGATTTCAGGAGTCCTCCAGACTCAGGCACAACTATAGTCAGGGGCCCAGCGGGCCCAAGTTGCATTACCAGGGGACCGGCAGGATGCTTATAGCTACTAGGTGATGGGTATGACCTGGATAGGGGTAAATAGATTGAAGTGTACTCAGTAGGGCTAATGGGGGTCCGTGTGGGTTATTATGTGTTGATTGCACCTTCCGGCTTATGGGGCCAGGTAAGGTTCATGTTATGTTGCTTTAGTTACTGATAGTCAGACAGTAAGACATTCTGTTTGTCAGGTATGACCCCTACCCTTCATATTGCAGTTATGTTTAGTCCTGATTTTACTACTTCAGCCAGCTTTAGTCCGTCTCCTTTATTTCGGCTATAGTCAACTTTATTCCTTACTTTCAGTCATTTACAACTATTTCTTTACATACTCGGTACATATTGTACTGACGCCCTTTATGGGGTGCTGCATTACTTGCCTGCAGGTACAGATAGACAAGGAGCAGATCCCTCGTAGTTTCAATCAGCCGCACAGAGCCATCAGCTCCTTTCTTCCGAAGCTATGTGTCAGAGGTTTACTTCTTTTATTTATACAGTATGGGTAGGCCAGTGCCCTGTCCTGACCATCTTATTACTCCTAGAGGCTTGCAAATTGTATCTTTTCCCTATGGTTAGATGTATCGGCCGTGTGGGGCCGTATGTGATTTAGATTATGGGTGCAGGCCGTGTGGGGCCTGGTTTAGCTGTTTATTTTTCACAGGTGGGTATAGGCCTTGTCGGCTGGGGGTTGTATTTACAGCAGCCATATAGCCCGTTGTTTTTCTTGATTCTAGAGTTAGAGCTGGCCTTGCACCAGAGGTGCTTAGGCTCAGTCAGCTCAGCAGTTCAGATCCTAGTAGGGCACCAGGTGCCAATCATGCCTCCCAAGGTGGGGCATGACAAACTTGGTATCAGAGCAGGTCGTATCCCAGGGAGTCTGCAAGCCGTGCTAAGTAGAGTCTTATCTATGGATGTGTTGTGCACCACATACTATAGGCAGGAGGCTGCAAGGCATGATAGGATGGTTACCCTTTCTTCCTCTCAGATCATGCTATAGAGAAAAGTTGTATAGGGTTAAGTCCCTAAGTTTTCCTTGCTATGTCTGTCTAGGGTAACATTTAATATAAGATAGACACTAGCCAGTTGCAAGCTAACTACGACAGCAGGAGGAGGTGTCATTAAGATGCCACAGTTGGGAGATAGTCAACCTAAGGACGGGAGCGGACGTCCTTGATCTCCCTAATACTCTCCTAAGGTACCAGGAACCTCACACTGTGATACATCTACCAGCACCATCCCCAGTTCATTTTTTTTAACCTTAGAGTAGAAAGTTAAGAGTATAGCGTATATACGAGTTAACTTATCTATTAGATGTACAAGATCTGATCAAGACGACAGTCAATATTAGATTACCTGATGGATGTGAGAAAGAGAGGGAACTACAGGGTTCCCACCTCCATCCTTCCGAATGTTGTACAGTTCCATATTCCTATTTCATTGCGGTAAGAAAAGGTTATTCCTACCTCCTAGTTTTGTTTTCAGTATAGAAAAGGGTGTAAGAATTGAGGCAATGTTGCCCGGAGTAAGTAGTAAGAGAAGGTTGGGTATGTTAGCTCCAAAAAGTGTTCAGAAAAGGTAGAGAGCCCCAATGTTTATGTAATTTGTCCAGACTTTCACAGTAAAAAGTCAGAAGAGCGGGTAAGACTAGCAGCTTACTCGAAGTGTGCGTAAGAAATCCATCAGTGATAAACTCCCAGTAATAGTCAAGTTCAAGTAAGAAAAAAGGCCGAATCTGCCGTAGCATGCTAATGACGGCAGGATATGCCTGCAAGATGATGGTTATGATCTTAGTTATGATATCGAAAGATAGGGAGGTCATATGAATAAAATGGGTCTGACTGCAAGCCAGAAGAAGTATAGGCCGAGACCTGGCCAGTAACCTTATTGACAGTGTAAGGCAGGTACCATGAACCCCAAAGCTCAGTCTAAGGAAGGTAAGGAGGAAAAGCACGAATATCAGATCTTTGGGGTAAATCAGAACCACCTCCACGTTGATAGAATATCGTATATTGAGAACTAAGCCTCGGGCTAACAGTTAAGAGACAGTAAGGTTGTAGCCTAGAATGTTGCAGTACGTCCGCCTAAGGGGAAGGTAAGAGAGTGCCGACATGGAGACTCTACTCTAGTGCAACTTGGAAACAAGGCCCAGCGGACAGTTATGGGCCTTCAATATAACAACAAGCAAGGTCACAAGGTCTAGATGTTGACCCCACATTCCAATGGTGGCGGAACTTCAAATAGCAGACCATAGCTAAGGTGCATGTGTTCGTTGCACCCAGAATTTAACAAAAATGCAATGAGATGGTACGAGAGGACAAGAGATATCATTAAATCATGGAAGAAGAGCCCCAGTGACAGGCCAAAAAAGGTGAAATAGCAAGAACCGAGTTATCCAATATAAGAGATGGTCATGTCTGCAAGGGAGTGGAGAATAATTAATACGAATACAGTCACAGGGTTATCTCACACCACGTACAACCTGACCTTATTTGAGTTGATATAATAAGACCAATGAGGTCAATTCATGCCTCGCCAGATAAAGTTATGTTGCCATTAAGACTTATGTCAAGTTAAATACCCCAGAAGTAGATGGAGTGCGTGGAGCCTCAGTGTTTGATAAACTCCGACCGAGGGGCGCAACCTACGACTAAATTTTAGGAAAGGATGTTGGTACAGATGGTGACATATGTTAACTTAAGCACAGTTCCTCGCACCCTAATTTGTGGTTAAGTAGAATATACAACTCAGACTCTCGAGGCCCACTATAAATGGAAGTGGAAGCCTTCTGGATGATAACCTCAGGCAGATAGAGAAAAACCTGGACATGTTAAAATGGGCAGAAGGAAAAAGTAAAGCTTATCAGGGAACGTCTGCTGACTGCTCAGAACGGCCAGAAATCTTATGGTGATATACGGTGAAGGAACTTAGAATTTAATATGGGTGACTGGGTATCCCTGAAGGTTTCACCGAAGAAGGGTGTGGCGAGACTTGGTAAGAGAGGCAAGCTCAGCCCAAGGTTTACTGGGCCTTATCGAATTCACTGAAGGATAGGCCAAGTGGCCTATGAATTGGATTTACCCCAGAATTGGAATCCGTTTACCCAGTTTTCCACATACTAATGCTGAGGAAGTGTATAGGAGATCCCTCCCGGATCATTCCAGTCAAAGACGTCCAAGTCACCGAAGAGTTAGCTTATGAAAAAGCTCCAGTAGCCATACTAGACCGGCAGATCCGTAGATTGAGAACTAAAGATATTGCTTGTTCGCTCATATCGCGCATACCGCAAGCGTACAGATCGTACTAGTAATATAGTGGCTCTTTTTAAGAACCGGAATGTCGAACCCACAGGGACTGGAACCATTCCTCTAACTATCTATTCCAAGTATGACATTAAACACCGAAAATGTTGATTATAGAAGTTGTCGAGAAGGTTTAATTAAGTCTAATTTTGATCAATGACATATTCTGAATTCACTCTAGGAGCAATATATAGTTAAAACCAGATAATCATGCGCTATTACGAATTGCAATAGTTAAGTATGAAACTATCAATTGTTGTCTCACATAATCAGAATTGCATGCTCAGGGCCTTTCGAGCCTCTAAACACGACAAACTAGCCTCACTGCATCATTGTGAGCGAGGATGCTACTTCTAGTTCATGGGCATTAATTACGTGGAAATGAGTAGGGACTCTCGTGCACCTAATCATTTAACTCAATTTAGCCACACAACTACTTCTTTGAGAGGTGATGTGATAAACCTAAGTCGGTCTCTAAATAATCCTGTTTTATCAACCAAGCAAGGCATTAGGTATATTTCTATCCTAACACAAATTATATCGTGAGATACAATCATGCTCCTCACATTCTCATGTTCTGACCTAGGTAAATGCTTTCTCAAGCGAATGCCCAAGTTAACATGTATGTTTTCATGGTGATCATCATAAAAACAACCAATATTCCAGAATGCAAGACAAAACAATAATCAATAACTTAATTCCGCACAAATTCATAAAAACACAATCATAATTCATGACTTCAACCCTAGAGGAAGGGTTCTAGCCATTCATGTTCGTAAAACTACAAGAAACTACAACTAAATTAACATACTTATAAGAATTGGTAGATGAGAAGGGAATTTTCCAAACCCTAGATGAGTTCTCCCACTTCTCCTTTCACTCCTAGGTGGTTTTCCAGAATAAAATCGTGACAAAATATTTTTAGGAGCTAAGGGACCTATTTATAGTAAATGAGAAACGTGCACAATTTAGCCTATCGTGGAATGGCTCCGTGTCACGGAGTGTATCACGGAGCATTGCCTCCGTGACACGGAGGTAACGCGGAGGCTCTCTGGAAATTGCCTCTGGATGCCAAAACTGCCGAGTGTCACCGCGCTGCCGGCATGACACGCTGCTCATGCTGCTGGCACACATCTCCCCTGGCGTGGCACGGCGCTGGCGCGCTGGAGCCTTTCTGCCTGCTGCCTCTTCTCGCGTGCCTGGCATGGGCGTGGCACGGCGCTGGGTGCGGGACACGCACAGCATGGCACGCTGCCTGGCGCGACCAGCCTTGCCATGGCATGCTCATTGCCGACTTTCGCCAATTCCTCCCGACTCCATTCCTCTACTTCACCAACTTATGAATTAGTTCCTCAAAATCATTGAAACCTACAAAATAAGGACTAATCATGTTGGTTAGCACATATATTCACATTTATATAAAATTACATGAAAATGTATAAAATAAAAGCAGTTCGACTGCACGCAGGTTTGGGTTTTTAGGTGAGTTCCGTGCATCCAATCCATTTGTAGCAGAATTTCCACATATATAGGGGTAAGACTCGGATTAGAGATTATATAGAAGCACCCCCAACCCCCTTATTTTTCCTTCCTTCGAGTAGGTTCGCTCACTGGAAAGTGAGGTTAACAGAAAAGTTCCATCCTCCAAGGAATATCGTATGACAGCCGAAAAGCAATGACATTCCTTGTGGAAAGAGTCGACCTCTAGGGTATCGAGAAAGGTTGGAGAATATAGGTTACAGAGTTCATCAGTCCAAGTCTCAGAAGAGAGACTCCTGCGCCATCCATTCTTCCAGTGTGAACCAGTTAAAGAGCATACATCGTAGAAGACAGAACTAACTTTTTCCCTTTCCTTAGAGTCAAGTGGCTTTCAGCTCCTTCACTTCATGCCTTTGATAGAACGGAGATGAGAATTAGGCTACTAGCGGAGTTAGTGAACTCTTTCTTGAGAAGCGGGTTCTATCCCCCGAGTCATGGGTTTAAGCATATACAAGGCAAAGGCCCCCAATAGTTCTCTTTCATACAAGGAAAGACCAGATATAAATCACGCCAGAAGAAAGCACTACTGACTGATCAGGAAGGGCCTTTGAGGAATTCCTTTGTTGGGACGTTGATATCGACGATGATCCGCTATAATGATTTATCCGACCTGCTCAAGAATCACATAAGTAAGGAAATTCCTTGCTTATTCTTATACTCTTCGTGACCCAGGAACAATGGAATGGCTCACTTCACTCACTTGAGAGAGGGATAAAGACTAACTAAGAATATCATTGAGAGGAAAGGAAGGGTACTCTTAAAGGCCTGCAGTCACTTCCGGGGTTAACTCTGCAGATGTTGAAGGAATGGAATAAGGGAAGCTTTCAAGCTTGACTTTGACTCTTGAATTTGGCATTTGGGAAGGCGCTTTCGTATATAAAGAAGTCGTGGATCAAGGTAAGCTTTAGAGCTACCTAGGTTGAAGGTGGTGACTGCTCTCTCTTTCTTGAGAGCTGCGAATGAATAGCCTACTCTCTTTCCTACCCTATCTTCGAAACTGTCTTCACTTAGTCCAAAGAGAGGGAAAACTCGTCTTCCGTCACTAACCATTGCTGTAGATGCTCTCGTCTCGAAGAGTAATAGTCATATGCCGATCTTCATTACTAGCTCTGACGACTAGTCCTCCGCTAATGAAATACCCGCTTCAACCCCCTTCTCTTCCTCAACAGGGCATTCGTGCAGAACCCTTTCTTTCAATGTCTTGTCATTCTTCATGTACAGCTCTTTCTGTCCATCTGATCTTTCCTGTCATCGAAATGGAAGAGGGACAACTAGTTAGCTTTCAATTGGCATTGGCCTACTTACTTCTTCACTTTTCGGCTTAATGACTGCCGATTGCTTTCATTCCTTTTTTTGTGTTATACCGTTCGTGCCCTACGACGAGTAGGCAACTGACTCCCTTTAGGGTTGGTTTAACACTTATAAGGGCGCCAAATTGCGAGTGCTATCTAAGAGAAAGGTTGCTTTTTAGGGTTTCCTTCAAACTAGAAATCTCATAAGAGAAGAAAGACCGTAGTGGATGAAAGGTTTGAACTATGAAAATTTCCCGGAATGTAAACCCTATGGTGAACAAGAAAGCATTGCCCGGCTTAGATGAGCCTTTCGATTATGATTTGTTAGCACAACTAGCTAATGTACCAGCTAGAATTACCTTGTTGAGGTTGTCACCTGACATCCGACAAGTGTCAAGGCTCTATCAGAAGCCGATAAGTATGCACCCCACCAGATACAAGTGAATGATGTACCTCAAGAAGAGAACCGAGGCATACAAGAGAAGATGAAGGCGGAGGAGCTAGACCTCACATTTTCTCGAGAAGACTTGTTTGTTGCTTGGGGACCTTCACCATAATCATCCACTGTACCATTCAGGATATATTGGTGAAGTCAAACTCCGACAAGTGCAAGTAGATCCGGGGTCAGCTATAAATGTTATACCCCTAAAAACGGTAAGGAAGCTCGGGATTCCCACCAGGAAGTTGAACAACATTAAGACCCAGGGTACAACGCTGAGTCTCAGAAAGCTATGGGCAAGATTCGCCTCAAGTGCTCTACCTACCCTCTCTTATTTTAGGTATTCCACTCGTTCTCAAAGTATATAGCTCTAGTAGTCCTTTCTGCCTATTACACCCCTTCGCTCTAGTGATCGCTTCGTATACTACGCTTCTTATCCAGCGTATTGAACTCGTTTATTCCACTCTCTCCCTAACTCTAAGAGCAACTCCTCTTTTTAGAATTGTTGAAGAAACTACTAACTCTAACTATCTAACTGCACTGATCGGGGTCGATCTCACTGACCCCTTGCTTCACCATGCCCAAGCCGGAGGCTAAGGAGAGCAGAATAAGGTGAAGGTGGATACCGCTCATCATGAGCTTGGTTAAGTGTCCAAGACCGTATGCCTTGCTGGTTGGATCGGAATCTGCTCTATAGTTATCTAATCTCTTTCTTTTTCCTACCTCCCCTGCGAAGGGAAGTACAAAGGAAGCTGCTTCAAAGTTGAAGGGGCTCGTCCATTCACTATATGTCTGTAATTTCATACATAAAGAGGAAGATTAAAAACTCATCGATCTCCTTACCGCTCCGTGGGGGTCTTCATTCACTCTTCTCTTACTTTCCCTACTTCTAGAAAAAAAAAGAAATGTTGAACAAAAACGATCTTTCTTTAAGGCAGCAGATCGGTCGGCTGCGGGACGGGGCCGGGAGCAGCAGTAGGAGAAGTGATAAGCCCTTCAATCTACTCCTCAAAGCAGGAATGGAGGGCCGCTTTCTTAATAATTCAAATAGATAGTTCTGCTCACATCAAGGGAAGCTCTTCATTAACTGAGAAGCTCATTGGCTCGCCTTTGACTCTAGCCTCTCATTTAACTCGCTACTTCGTCAACTTCTCAGTCCCTCGTGAGTCTGGCACGCACCTCTACATCTTTTCCTATCTATAGTCAGGGGACTGCTGCTCATAACTACTAGCTATCCATCTAGCCCATGATAGCGAAGGCTCAAAAAAAAGATTGAATGAGGTCATTAACATTGAATCATCATAAGGAAGTCAAGTAGTCCGTGACTGACTAGCCGATGCTTCTGCCTTTCCACTTTCCACGAGTCAAAAAATGTAACGATAGCTAAGAGAACTAGAGAGCTAGAGCGAAATACTTGTAGCGAGTAAAGAACGATTTCACTTTAAAATAAAATAGTACGAGTTGTAAAAGAGTAAGAGCTATATAGAACCACCTTTGGCCGGTCTCACATCTTCCCATCCTCTACTTAGTTGTCTCAATTACATCGATCCTGAACTATGTCCAGCCAAGTATTCTTGCCCTTACCCTTTCGGTCGAGCACAACCTCTCGAGCGCTAGGTTCAAGCAACTTCATACCACTTCGTCCCTTTCACTCTTCAACCTGATCTCTACATTCATAGCTTGAAAAAGCAAAAGAGGGTCATCTCTCTTAATGACTATTCTTAAGCTTCCTTTCTTTGGGAGTAGGATCTCTTTCCTAGGAGCTCATAAAAAGATAGCGAAGTCAGATAGTTCTTTCTTGCTTTCCTTCTATCTTTCTTTCTATTTCAAAGTGGTTCAGATCACTGCTTGCCTACTTGACTTGCCCCCTTTTTTTTAAGCAAAGAGGAAGTCGTGCAAGCAAGCGAAGTGGAATCTATTAGAATAGAAAATAGTGTAACTCGATCAGTATAAGAATAAAGCCAGGAGGTTGGCAGGAAAGGTGACTTTCTTTTCCTTTTTGACTTCTTCCTTTAGAACTTCCTGTAAAGTGGAAGGGTAGGCCTTTGGCACCAGAAAGGTGAGGATCGAAATTAGGAGAGTGAAGAGAGGAAGGAACCATCTTTTTAAGTCCTACGTACTGCTCTTCTCTCAATCACTCTTTGGTATTCGGAAGTGGAAAGCGAACTGCTGGCTATGGACGAAAAGAGAGGTTCTGTCTTTCTTCATTCAAGTAAGAAAAAGATGGGACGCTCGCAGACCGGAAGGAAGAGAATTATTAGAACTCTCGTCCGCCCCTCTCCTTAGAGTCAAGTGGCTGAACGCCCCTCTCTTTACCCTCTGTAGCTGAACTTTCTTACTTATGCGATGAGGAGCTTACTTAGTATTGAAATCGAGTTGGCAGAAAGTACCGAAAGTCGGCCGCCCGCCCTATCATCCCGTGTCTCAACCAACTTTTTTCTTGTCTCCAAATCTCTCTTTTGGCTTTTGAAACTTTGATTCGTGACAGCTACTCATACGTGCCAAAGAGACTTCCTTCCCGCCTTGACCCAGCTAAGGGTAAAGGTACGGATTAGGTGGCGAAGAAGAGACGGAGGAGCTTCCTCCCCCATTGACGGCTCACGAATATGAGTCCCACGTTTAGGAGAAGAACTGAGATAGGATGCTTTAGCTCTGTCTCTATCCGAGGAAAGAGTGTACCGAATCCGCCTGCTGGCATTATTGGGTTCGCTTGCAAACAACACTTCTCCTCTCACCCACCGAAAGGAAAGGGTAATGGTTATTCACCTCTTACCACATTCACTACAGGGCGCCAACCCTCACTAGAAGTCAGTTTTCCCACGTCCGGTAGACTTTCTTTCTACAACCTTGACTTTCACTAATAGAATAGTGAAATTAGAATAGGCTGAGAAAAGGGCTAAGAGAGAAGCTTAGGATATTACTTAAGTAAAGGGGCATAGCAGTTCTTCTTTCAAGCTCAAAATAGGCCATCTATTGCTATATCTCCTTCCTGATCCCCCCCTGGAATCACGAAGGGAGTGAGAAGATATTCCAATGGGCACCCTTTTGAGAAAAAGGAAAGTCAACTGGTACCTTCTTAAAGCGCCTGCCCGGCTTTCAGGTCACTTGCGAAGGGAACAAAGCTTAGGGCTCAAAGAAGTCCTCTCATCCTGAGGTGAAGGTGGGATGCCTATCGAAATCAGAAAGGATGGAAAAGGCTATCTACGTCCAATTCAAAGTTTCTTGCATTTTCCGATGTAGTTGGCGACAAGAGCTTCTTATGAGCCTGAATGTCATCTTTACCTTAAAGCTGCTTAAGATTGTTAAACTTAACTATTCGACTTGATGCGCTGAGAGCGATGAAAAAGGATTTTCGGGGTAATGGAGACCAGGAAAGAGGGAAGCTTCAGTCAGCCTTAAGGCATGGAATCGTCATTCTCCTTAGCTTTTTTCGTTCAGGTAAGGTATAAGGTAAGGCCTGCAAGTTCGTTCCTTGAAGTATTTTCGACTTAGTTTAAGCTCTTGGATGATATAATCCATCTAATCAAAAGAAAGGAAGGATAGACAGTCCAGCAAGTGTATAAGGATGAAGTGAAGATGAAGTAAGGATGGCTTGGGCGCCTTTGGAATTATGAAATCCTCTTCTAGGCATGTTACCGATACTATACTAGTGAAAGAAGTTCCTTGCCTTTTGTTTTGCTAGTGGGCTGGTGCAGAATGAGTCTATAGTTATGGTCTTGGGAATCTCTTCGTCCCTGCGATGATGGCTGCCAGAAGCATCGTGGGGCTTGTCAAGGTACAGCTTTTCTAACGGATTTCCAACTGGAAAATCGAATTCAAGCTCTGCCTTTAGCTTGACCCCATCTGCTATCAACTATTCACCTATTTTCAGTATGAATCGAATCGAGCCTAACTCTGCTCATCCAAACTGGGATTTTAAGCGAAAGTTGGGTCTTCCGGTACGCTTTCCCGAAGGTGTAAAAGACTTTTTCAAGTTTGAGTAGTGAAAACGTCGTCAACTCGTAACCGGGGAATATAAGTCCGCCTCCCAAGACTACTCAATCCCTGCTCTATGTCCTGCTGCTGACCTTAGCGAGACAATGGGAGTGCGTCTCATTTGAATAGAACGGCTTTACCTCTCTTGTTGGACGGGACTAAAAAGTCTTTTTCAAAAGAAGAGTCTTCCGACTGAACAAAGGGAGCAGGCTGGATACTAAAAGAATTCGATACAGCGGGGGGGGGGGGGGGAATGAAGGTTCCCCAATTGGATAATACTTTTATTTCATGCTGACATGACAGGGGAAGAGGCTTGCAGAGTATGTCTTTAATGACCGAATAAAGGAGAAAAATAAAACTTTAAGGGCCACCAAAAAGAAAAAAACGGACATCATGCTCGGGGAAAGAAATTGGAAAGGTGCTCAAGATTTATTATACTACCTCTGATGCTGAGGGCGATCGTTCTATTTTATTGTGTGCAGAAGTTGATCTTACTAAGCCTCTTTTATTTTATCTAAGTTTAAATCGCACTGTGTGGAAAATTGAGTATGAGAGCCTTCATATGATCTCTTTTAATTGTGGCAAAGGCAAATATGGCCTTAAGGATGATAACTATCCATTAAAGCAAGTTGAAGGCCAAACTGATACAGCGAAATATCCAGTTGATGGTCATGGGAATAGTAGCGATCGGCCGGGGCTGAAGCAGACCTTTCCTATTTTTTCATTATAATAAATATATGAAAAGAGGAAAGGGCTTTTTTATAGAGAGGGGCTGAAAGTATCTCAGAGTGAACGTAAGCTTTGCCATGGGAGCAGATCAGCGGAGTTTATGATCATAAAGAAAAGGCTAACCCCCCCTTACGGATCATTTCACTTGCTTGACTGGTTCGCTTTCCAGGTTACTCACTTCCGTTCTATCGAGATGAACTAGCGATATGAGAGTTAGCCCATCTTCGACGACTGGTGATTCGGCAAGCGATTGATTCGGTGCATCTAAGTATTCTCTGCTCTCCGACTTGCAAGCACTCTTTATTCTTTCCCATCCTTTCTTGTTATCCCGTCCCTGAGAATGAGTTGGCTTTGGAAGCTAGGCTCAGATAAAACGTATAAGTAGGCTTATTGGAATAGAAGCCCTTAGTGAGAGAGTTGAGAAGAGCCGAGGATTCCTCTGTTTTCGGGGATTCTTCTTTATATGACGTAGTTGCAATCCCATCTGGGTAATCAAAGGCAGGGATTCTATTCAAATGCCCTATATTCTGCACCAGGAAAACAGACTAGAGAATCTTCTCCTTCGGAGTCAAGGCTGTTTGAACCCCAGCTAGTATTGAGATTGAGAGCTGTAAAGAGTCCGGAGATCAGTCATTCGACTTAGGAATCCCTTCCAACTTCAGATAAGGTATGATAAGGTAGGAAAGCTACAAACCAGTCTTAATTCCTGCAGACTAAGATTCAGTTTCAAGTCCCAAGGGATTCAATTCGAACACTCATAGATTCTATGCCCGCCTCCGCTCTGATGTTCCAACCCTGAAGTCACTTCCTTTCCTTTAGAGTTGAGTTCAAAGTTACAGCCTTTAGTAGATAAGCCGGAGTTAACTCATGATAACTCTTAGCCCTGAGTTTCGATGAATGAGAAGTCTAGTTAGGCAGTGGAAACCCTGGGAAGTCAGGAAGTTCAAGTTAGAGGGCATATGAATATGAAATAGCATATGAAGAAATTGGTAAATCTTTCTCATTGCTTGACTAAAGAATGCATTTTATGGGTCTAGCACTCCCGTCATGAGACGTAGAAGCAAAAAAAAGAAAAAGCCTAGGCTGATCATCCAACACCCATTGATTCTACTCCAATTCCAGTATCTGGCTGTTCTTCATCTTACCCGGGAGGAAGTCGAGGACAAAGTTGCCGCTTTAGATGAAAGATTGATGTTTCTATTCTAATACAAGGCCCTATGCTTATGGCTTGAGGAGATTAATATAGTTGAGCTGCAAGCATCCTGAGATTTAACTGCAAGGAAGTTTTAAGCAACATCTCATTTTTCGTTCCTGTCCTAGCTGAAGGAGGGTAAATTTAAGAATCAATTTTTTCTGACTTAGTTGTTGTCGTATTTCTTTTCTTCCCGTTACTGTGAAGAGATATTAGGCTTATTCCCGAGGGTTAGGAAAAAGGGGTTGATAACGCCGTGATAACTTCCCTTTGGTATGGTACCTTAAAACTTGTACTTTATCTTTCATTGGGAAAACATGATGGTTTTTCTACCTGGCGAGCAAGTTGAAATAGACATACAAACCTCTTGCCTCTCTCGCTACTAGGCTCCATTGTTCGCGAAAAGTATGGAGCTCTAACGGTCTCGATATTCTATACTTCTAGGAATCGGGACTGCTGCTGTTCGGGTTCGGAAGGAAATAGAGTAATGAGTATAGAGTCAAGGGTGCCCTTCTTGGGCAGGTAAGGTGGCAATGAGGAAAGAAAGGACAACACCTGGAACTAGATCAATACAATGCTGGTCAGCCTAAGACCGTAAAGGTCCAGTGCCAGTATTGAAGGAAGCATTGCATAGAAAGCATTTTTGTATAAGGTTCCCACATCCAATAGATAAGGGATCTTGCCCTATAACCTAGTGAAGAGGGAAAATAAGATCAAAATATATGACTTTTTTAACTTCTAAATCTATTTCCAAATACCCTGAAAGCAGCAAGTGAAGAGATAAGGCCTCTCATTTCCATTAGGGCGGATGCATTCCCAATGTAATGGCGGCGGAGGGTGCCTCTGGGTCGCAGCGGTTCTTCCATGTCAACTTAGTTGAAAAGCATCCCAGAGATTGATTGGCTTTTCTAGTACTAGGCTTTTGCTTTCTTGTAGTTCTTCTCTTTACATCTACCTCCAAAACAAACAAAAAGGACGACGAAATTTCTATATAAAGAAAGATGTGGACTGGAGAGTTTGGATTGAGGTCAATATGCTTAACACATCGTAGTTGGACAACTTATCGAAGAGAGGAGAAAAAAAAGTCTTTTTTGTCGGCATCACACATATAGCATGTGTGCCGTGAGTGAGAGGTCAATCACTTTCAGCTTTTCTTTCGAAATTCAACAACATGATGAAGAGCGCTTTTCGGCTCGAACCTTCTTTTTGAGCTCGGTCAAAATATCATAAGAGAAGAAAGATCGTAGCGTAATCGTAGCGCAGAAAAGAAAGGAGAAATCATTTTGATTCAAGTTCCCCAACAGCAGCTTAGTAGCAACACTCTTTCTACCGGCCGGCGTGGCTGGATGCTTCTGATCAATAGAAGACGAAGAGGAGGAAAATAATTTAGATATCCACATGAACGAGCTGTTTGAGGCTGCCTTGCCATTTTTTGACTAGTTTACAAGATCTTTTGACCGAGAGACAAGGGGCGAACCCGCAGGTTCCCGATGCCCTACCCAAAATAGTTGGGCAAGAAAGGGGGAAACCTTTTTTCATAATAAGAAATGAAAGTATGGAGGCCTCTATGCTCAATCAAATAAGAAAGCTCGAAAGGGAAAATAACCTTTTTCTGCTTTCTAAAGCAAAAGGGGAATACTGGTCAGAAGTAAGGACCGCACTCCACAATTGTGGCTCTCAGAGATCTTATTACAGGTTACTGTATTTCGAGAACAGAGATCTGCAAATCAGGGACATGAATGTTTTTTGATATTTCAAGAGATTCTGTCTCGGAATCGTGCCTTGAGGGGGGATGCTGCCAATCCTACCGAGGACTTTATGGATTTCTTTTCCGAGAAGCGAGAGGTACCGAAAAAAAACCCCGAATGGGGCCCGGTAGAGAAAGACATAAAGGAAATCCAGTTCGTTGAGCATGTCAAACTCGATCTTGCAGCACGCGGGCACGAGTCTCCCTATATAAAGCAAATTCTTGGGACCCAGTGAACCCGGGTTAACGAGGATAAGCGGTCAAATCCGTAGCAAAGGCACCAGGACGGGACTAATTGAACTCAGTCTGACTTTCTTTTATTCATGCTTGGAGTTGGTCAACAACCAACTAAAGTGCTCTATACTTCTTCACTACTCGTACAGGCTTGACGGAGTTAAGATGTATTGAGGGAATCGTTTTGTCTCAATCAATCTTTAATGCCTCAACTGGATAAATTCACTTATTTCACGCAATTCTTCTGGTCATGCCTTTTCCTCATTCTGATGAGATTATACCTCCTCTTTAATTTGCAAATCAAAGTTTTTTTCTACTCAATTTATATAACTAGGCCCAAGTTACGGCGGGCTCTTTCTATTCTGAAATTGATTATATATATTTTCTTCTTACTTTTTTTTTCAGGCTCTCTCAGAGCTTCTTGGATGGGATTCTCCTTCATTCCCTATTTGAGATTCTTCCATCCGAGCTCCGACTCTTAGACCACTATCTAAATCTGCCGGATAAGGATCCAGAATGGGTGGAATTCGTACGGCAGGGCCTACAAAGCCCAGCACTTTCACCCAGGGCGTACGAGGTCATGGTGCGAAATTTCCTGGAAACGGAAATTTGTTTTTCAACTCGTGACCAGATTTCCTCTCTCTATCAACTCATTTTTTATTGTCGGGAAGATCCCCAATTCTTCATTGATCCACAAGACCTGGATTCCATACTGAGGGTACACCTTGAACCCATTGAATTCAATCACCCGTCTCTATGCCAGGTCTTGGAAAACTTATGTGCAGAGAGGGGGGAATCCCCATTCTATGATGAAGTCAAAAAGATCCAGGCAGAGCATTTACAGGGCTTTTTAAAACAAAAGCACCAAGCCCAATTGGAAATGCAACATCGTCGAGAGTTAAGAGAGTTATGGGAATCCCTTGAGAGAAGGAACGCTTTTCTAAGAGAAGAAAATGCCTCTCTAAGAGAAAAAGTTTTGATTCTCGATAGGGAATCCCTATAACATTCTTTTGTTGTTGTTTTAAGTTCTGATTCGTGTAGTGATACATAAGAATATTTGTTTTGTTTTGTTTTGTTCATTACTAAAAGGAATCGAATCCTATAAAATATTTATATTTCTCCTTTGAATTACTCATATATATCCTATTAATTTCATTTCGCACCGAAAACTATTCTAGGAGAAGTTCGAATCCGTTCCGTTCGGATATTGATTGGTCTTGGTTTGACATGGTTTACGCGTTACTGGTTCCCGGAAGAGTTAATATCTCCATTAGCTAAACCCTTTCTTACCCTGCCTTTGGATTCGTATTTTGTTCGTACACAATCAACGGAGGCCTTCCCGACATATGTTGCAACGTCTCCAATAGCATGCTCTTACTTCGTCTTTCCCTTAATAAGTCATCAAATTTGGTGCTTTTTGATCCTCAGTTGCTATGGGGAACAAAGGACAAAATACAATCGATTCCTCCATTTAAGTGGTTCTCACTTCTCCTTGTTCCTGTTCCTAACTCCTCCCCGGGTAGTTCCCAATGTTTGGCACTTTCCATACTTCATGGGTGCAACATCAACAAATTCGCTCATGATCAAGTTACAACCTAAGATCTATGACCATATTATGTTAACTGTTCGTATTTCGTTCATTCCATCGGTATGCTCCCAGGTACCTGTAATTGTGATCCGTTTGCCAGAACCAAGGGGTCTTTCTGTAGAAACCTCCACAAACAATCGTCGTTTTTTGATGGTTTTTCCGCTTCTCACAGCTGCTCTTTCCACACCTCCGGATATCTGGTGCCAAATTGTCGCCCCTTTCCTTATTTCTTTGATAATAGAGTTGGCTATCTTTGTGGCATCGATTGTACAAGTTCGTGAAGAGGGCTGGACGAGTGGAATGAGGGAAAGCGGCTCGATCGACAAAAAAGAAGAGTAGCCTCCCTAGAACCTGGCAAAGTCATTATCAATGAATTCCTGAGCCAGAGGTTGCACCTATTCCACGCGCCGTTCTGGTTCTGGAATTAGAGCAACCTCTCCTTCTTGATATCCAAAGGAGAGCAGAGCTTCAACAGCGGCTGACCTTCTATTTTCTCAGGAGGAACGAACCCAGGCGCCTCCCACTCTTTTTGGGTATCCTGGAGATCAGGCCCTCTTGGAAAAGAGGGTCGAGGCGGCATTGGTGCGGGATGGGGTTCCCCCCCATAGAGTTCTGGCTCTGAGGTCATAAATCCGCACCCTCCTCTTTAACCACCCTACTAGGGGTGGGAGGGCGCTCTCTGTGAATACCTTAAATAGGTATTTGGGCCAGGTCGAACGGGATGGCACTCGTCAGAGCCAGCCCTATCTTAGGGTGGTTCGTGCTATCCGCAATTGGGTCTAAGTGGGTTCTTCCACTTTTTAGCCTTTCAAAAGGGTGGCCCGCACACGAACAAGGGGAAGGGGGGCCGGCCGCCCTTAGAATCTAATTATAAACCAGCGTGGTGCTGCTGGATGCTTCTGATCAATAGAAGACAAAGAGGAGTCAGCCAAAAAGAAAGACCACTAAAAGTAACGACCACCAAGATAGGCATAGTAATTCGATCTTTTGATCACCCATTTTTTGAAAGCCTTTTTTGGGGGCTTCCGCCTTACACACGGAAGATTGGATTGCCTAAATCACGAGTCTTATATACTGTGTTACGATCACCTCATATTGATAAAAAGTCCAGAGAACAATTTTTTATGAAAATAAAGAAAGAATTTCTGGTCATAAAAACGGAAAGGCATGAATTGCGCAAGAAGTTCTTTCGGTTAAAACACCGTGCGACTCGGGGGACATAAGACTTCTTGGTCAAGCCAAAAAGATTTCCGACTGGATGCTCCTACCCCACCATGCCTGGCCCTTTATCTTACCTTAAGAAGAAAGTGGAGGTATGAAGCGTGGGACAGAATGCAAGAAGTGTATGATACAACAGATAACCTTAAGGAGTGGCGGCAACCCTCCTGATTGATCAACACGAGTGAACTGTGCTTAAACGCTTCGTAAAACCGCACCGATCTACGAGAGGAGCTGATAGATGAGTAGGTTTCCCCTTTCGATTCACGGAATGTGATCTGGGACACGATGGGAGTTTGCGTGTCTCGGTAGGAAAGATATCACCGGAGTATAGCACGAGATCGCCCTTTCTTGCTGCCATGGGGTCGACCTGTGAACAAGGTAAACCCAATGGGAACCAAAAAACGGGGGGGTACCGCATTGGGCAGAAGACGATCCAAAAAGTGAAGGCTCACCCAGCTGAAGGAAGGGGGTGAGATAGGCAAGAGGTAGCTTGCTTCCAAGCCGGCCCGGCCGCAAGGAATCAAGAGATCTTTGCCGGTGCTGACTTGGATCTCGGGTGATGGAATAAGGTGGCCAGAACCGACGAGCAGTCGCGGTCGAAGCTTGGCTCTAGTCGATAGGCTAGCAGTAAGCTTGGCTACAGCGAAGCGCTTACCAAGCGCGAAGGAAAGGGCCTTCGCCACTTGAGCCGTATGCGGGTGAACTCGCACGTGCGGTTCTTAGGGGGGGAGAGCTAGTAGGAGCCATCCCATCCCAATAGCGTATATTTGGAGCTCAATATGAAATCCTATTTTCTTGCAAGACCCGTTCGGATAAGGGAAAACTCCAGAGATTGCTTCGAAATAAGATCCTTGCGTTGACCCTTTCCTGAACCAGAACCGGGGGAGGATGAGAGGTTTGGGGGATCAAAATGTCCCATCAATAAAGTTCAGGCTTTCCATTCTTCCTTCCCCCCCCTCACTCCCCCTTTTTCAATAAATAAGCCCCGCGGGCCCCTCTCTGATAAGGAAGGAAACAAAATAATCTCAATTTTACGATAAATCCGGTCCGATGGCTGTTCTCCACTAACCACAAGGATATAGGGACTCTTTATTTCATCTTCGGTGCCATTGTTGGAGTGATGGGCACATGCTTCTCAGTACTGATTCGTATGGAATTAGCACGACCCGGCGATCAAATTCTTGGTGGGAATCATCAACTTTATAATGTTTTAATAACGGCTCACACTTTTTTAATGATCTTTTTTATGGTTATGCCGGCGATGATAGGTGGATCTGGTAATTGGTCTGTTCTGATTCTGATAGGTGCGCCTGACCTGGCATTTCCATGATTAAATAATATTTCATTCTAGTTGTTGCCTCCAAGTCTCTTGCTCCTATTAAGCTCAGCCTTAGTAGAAGTAGGTAGCGGCACTGGGTGGACGGTCTATCCGCCCTTAAGTGGTATTACCAGCCATTCTGGAGGAGCAGTTGATTTAGCAATTTCTAGTCTTCATCTATCTGGTGTTTCATCCATTTTAGGTTCTATTAAATTTATAACAACTATCTTCAACATGCGTGGACCTGGAATGACTATGCATAGATCACCTCTATTTGTGTTGTCCATTCTAGTGACAGCATTCCCACTTTTATTATCACTTCCGGTACTGGCAGGGGCAATTACCATGTTATTAACCGATCGAAACTTTAATACAACCTTTTCTGATCCCACTGGAGGGGGAGACCCCATATTATACCAGCATCTCTTTTGGTTCTTCGGTCATCCAGAGGTGTATATTCCCATTCTGCCTAGATCCGGTATCATAAGTCATATCGTTCTACTTTTTCGGGAAAACCGGTTTTCGGGTATCTAGGCATGGTTTATGCCATGATCAGTATAGGTGTTCTTGGATTTCTTGTTTGGGCTCATCATATGTTTACTGTGGGCTTAGACGTTGATACCCGTGCCTACTTCACCGCAGCTACCATGATCATAGCTGTCCCCACTGGAATCAAAATCTTTAGTTGGATCGCTACCATGTGGGGGGGTTCGATACAATACAAAACACCCATGTTATTTGCTGTAGGGTTCATCTTTTTGTTCACCATAGGAGGACTCACTGGAATAGTTCTGGCTAATTCTGGGCTAGACATTGCTCTACATGATACTTATTATGTGGTTGCACATTTCCATTATGTACTTTCTATGGGAGCCGTTTTTGCTTTATTTGCAGGATTTCACTATTGGGTAGGTAAAATCTTTGGTCGGACATACCCTGAAACTTTAGGTCAAATCCATTTTTGGATCACTTTTTTCGGGGTTAATATGACCTTCTTTCCTATGCATTTCTTAGGGCTTTCGGGTATGCCACGTCGCATTCCAGATTATCCAGATGCTTACGCTGGGTGGAATGCCCTTAGCAGTTTTGGCTCTTATATATCCGTAGTTGGGATTTGTCGTTTCTTCGTGGTCGTAAAAATCACTTCAAGCAGTGGAAAGAACAAAAGATGTGCTCCAAGTCCTTGGGCTGTTGAACAGAATCCAACCACACCGGAATGGATGGTACAAAGTCCTCCAGCCTTTCATACTTTTGGAGAACTTCCAGCTATCAAGGAGACGAAAAGCTATGTGAAGTAAAAGAAGAAAGGGTCGCCGATTGCTACTAAGAACCTACAGAACTTTTCAAAATGTGGGTTAAAAAACCACTTGTGTAGGTCGGGGTTGAGAATTGGGGGGCCGCGCCCTACCCCGTCGGCCTAAGCCTCGATATGAGAATTGACGCTTTTTAACTCTCTATGAGGAGTGAAAGCCACTTGACTCTAAGTAGAGGAGCTCCGCCCCTACTTCAATTAAAGCTCGCCCCCCTTTTTCCCTCTAAAGCCCCTCGCTCCACTCATTTTTGAACTTCTAATCAGACCTGGCTGAACTTGGAACGACATAGATCAAAGGGTCGTTCATTAGCCCTACTAGTCAAATACAGGAAAAAGAGGGATGGATTTCAACCTTGCTTTTTTAGGTCTCAGGCTAGCTTTTGACTTATATGGCGCTTAGGCTTAGCTCATCAAACAAGTGCGCCAAAAGTGGGGGATGGTATCATATTCTCTTATAAGAGAGGCACGCCTGCTTTTAGCTCGTAGTTTCACTCTTGCTTTTGCCTTACATTCTATTATATTAGTAAAGGGCGAATGGGGGGCGTGTGCAATAGTTTTCTTACTTTCTCTCGATCGCTTCAATGCCTATAATTTGAGAGATAAGAGGAAAGCCCTCTCTCGAATTCGAAGATGTAACACAAATAATGACTCTCTTCGCCGGGATGTCAGCAGGTTAGGCAGCTCTAAGGTTTTTTTATATTCGGTGGAAGGCAGGCTGAAACTATGCCCCAACCAAGTGAAACTAAGGGTCTGAAAGAGTTCACGATCTAATCTATGGGGTGTTAACCCTCGGAGGACGGCTAAGAATGTCCATTAAAAGGAGCAGACCGATGGGGTCGTTTTTCAAGCACGAATAGAACGATCTAAAGGGGTTGTGCAACCTAGAGAGATGGCCATATCTTTTTGATGAATGTGGTACCGAGGTTCGATTTATTTGGAAAAGAGGTAAATCTTATGGGAGACCATTCGAATGGTTGAATTGATGACTTCGCTTCGATCTCTTCGACTGAACCTAAAGGAGACTTCGATCATTCAACTTTAGCTTCTGAAGGAGGAATCATGTCACTTGGAATTTCGGAAAGTGAATCCTCTCTTTCAGATCCTGGCCTTGGTAGAACTTGTCTTTGATTGGGATTTCGATTGAAAAGATGTTAGGCCGGTTCCTCATGTGCCTAAGAAGCTGAGGCAATCTCGATTGAAGCCAATTCAACATTTTCCTACTCAATCTTATTTATAGAAATAGCACTCGATCAAAGGGGAGCATAAGCAAGTTCAGTGGTAGAAACCTCTATAATCGATGGGAACCTCGAAGCTGTCTGGGGCAGGAGAAAACTCATATTAAGCACTGCCCCAGCATCAACTGGTACAAGGAGGAGGCACGATAGCGAAGATCAATCCATCTCAATCTACAAAAAGCATTGCCTTGGGCATGCAACCCAAAAAGATAGAAAGATCACTCGCTCGAAGAAAACTCTTTTAGAGCCTGGTACCAGCCAAGCCCCCTCTCTTTAGAGTCAAGTGGCTGAACGCCCCCTCGACTCGGCAACAAGAGTCGGTTATGGAATAGACTTTTAGTTGGCTTTCTCGTTCTTAAGGACTTTCTGGCCGGTAGGCTTTATAGCGGACCTGCCTTGCTGACATCTAGGATATTACATATTTAGTTGCGCTTGCCTTCACTTAGAAACTCTACGCCCCCTATTAGAGTAAGGCATGCTCTCGAAACCAGATTCACTCGTTCTTGTCTCCAGCGATTAACCTATTCCAGAGCAGTCTGGTGATTAGCCTATCCCGCACTACTCGAAGCCTTCGTAAACTCATTGTCGGTTTCTATCGTAGTGGAGGTTGCTGTGAGGAGATCCTTGTGCCAGTGAAGATTGCTTCCAATGATCGGGAAGTCAAAAATACAAAAAACATTGCTGTATTTCCAATATTCTGGATAGGCGGAAGGATCTATGTCCATCCCCAACTTCCTTTCAATCCACATCGGCAAATTTAGGCTTGGGAGTCATCAAAGGAGGAATGGGCATACGCTGGTTCGATAAGCCAAAGAAAAACAACCATCGCTTCGTTTTGACACTCAAGCGACCCGCCCTGCTAAAGAAGATCGATGCAAAGGTTAGATTTCACCACCTCTATCTACCCAACTAGTACTATTTGATCTAAAAAAATCCAACCTGGAAACTTTCTCTCCCCCAGAAAACCCTCTATCCCCAAGCCCCTTTACTAGGTTGGGCAAGCTTTGATGCCCCTACTCCCAAGAAGTTGCTGGTCGGGATCGTGGAACTATCGCTCGAGAAGTCAGAAGCTGATCCTTGTTTGGTCATAAGGATAATAGTTCTTCTTAGGTCAGGGGCGGCCGGACCGGGGGTTTCCCGCGATTGGTAATGGCACAACCAGAAGAGGAGTAAGGGAGACAAGGTTAGGCACTGGGTAGCACAGCGCATCTGTTTCGGGTATAGAGGCGACGAGGGGTGCTAACCCGGCCACCCAACCCAGCAGGTTAGGGGCAGGCCGGGCATAGGTTAG
This sequence comes from Datura wrightii, assembly GCA_035772735.1. NCBI lineage: Eukaryota > Viridiplantae > Streptophyta > Magnoliopsida > Solanales > Solanaceae > Datura > Datura wrightii. The sequence continues at coordinate 59,264,840 of JASDFA010000016.1, read as the reverse complement.
AATCCTGCCACCTTTCTTGTGGATCATCCTGTGGTTACCGGATGATGGGAATAACAAAGAAGAAATTTGGAAATGAGCACGAAGTGTCAATATATGAATTGTTTTATTATTCGTTATTTCCGGGTCTTTTCGTTGCATTCACTTACAACAAGAAACAACCACCAGTCTTTGGTGCAACACTTGCATTTTGGTGTATTCTTCTTTCTTTCCTTGGTCTTTCGTTCCGTCATATTCCTAATAACTTATCCAATTACAACGTATTAACTGCTAATGCACCTTTCTTTTATCAAATCTCAGGGACATGGTCTAATCATGAGGGTAGTATTTTATCATGGTGTCGGATCCTAAGTTTTTATGGATTCCTTCTTTGTTACCGGGGTCGACCCCTAAGCCATAATGTCTCAAAACGAGGAGCTGAAAGCCACTCGACTGTAAGGAGAGGAGGCCATAGAGAAAGTTTTTTTTATTCCTTTGTTTCGAACTTCGTGAAGAACCCCATTCTATCTCTCCCTCGTTACGAACAAAAAAGTGGAATAAAGTCTCAGTTATACACTCCCTTCGTTCTATGAACCCTTGTTGATTCTGAACTTCATTCGCGAAGGAACCGGACTTTTGACGGGCCAGCCCTTTTTTATGCGCCGCTTTACCCTGAAAGGAAAATGAGCTTTGCTCCTCTGGGCGCTAGGCGCTCCCGTGGTTCGCGAGAAGGAAAAAGGATGTTGCATCTGGCACGAGATGATAAAGAGAGAGCTTCGTCTATCGATGAACAGCGGATTGACGGAGCTCTTGGCGTTGCTTTGTTTTTCTCTCCTTTCCTATCAGCGAGTTCCGACCCTTTTGTTCGAAATTTCTTCGTTTGTACTGAACCACTTGCAGAATCAAATCCTGTACCACAAGATCCTATATCAGCTATACATCCTCCTTGCATTTATGCCGGAGACGTCGCCAGTGCTATGGGCTTTGGCTTATGTAGATCAAAAATGATGAATGGGATTGTGGCACTCCACTAGCCGCCAATGTGGAAGGATGCCGCCAAAAAGAATGGAACACTGTTTCGCTCTGTTGGATGCGTCGGATCCCGTATAACAAGCGAGCTCTTTACCCTCAAATTCAAACATGTGGGCGCAAAATGCTATCCTGCTTTATTGTTATGTAGCAATAGAAGCCTGCTTATGCTGCTTCGGCGGCGCTTTTTCGCCCTCTCTTCGCTCTGGACAGGAGCGCTAGTGGACACGGGGAGGGAGCAGGCGAAGCGTGTCGTTCGTAATGGAAAGAAAGATACCACTACTTCGCCTCTTTGTTGGACCGCCGGCGCGAACACAGTGGTCTCTGACCAGGACCAGGAACCAATTCGAATTTGGATCTTGACATGTCGGTGGTTTTTAAAAGTAGGCATTTTTCCAGGAAGTTGGTGGGCTTATCATGAATTAGGTCGGGGTGGCTGGTGGTTTCGGGATCCCGTAGAAAATGCTTCTTTTATGCCTCGGGTATTAGCCACAGCTCGTATTCATTCAGTAATTCTACCCCTTCTTCATTCTTGGACCTCGTTTCTTAATATTGTTACTTTTCCATGCTGTGTCTCAGGAACCTTTTCAATACGGTCCGAATTGCTAGCTCCCGTTCATAGTTTTGCTACAGATGATACACGAGGAATCTTTTTATGGCGGTTCTTCCTTCTAATGACCGGCATATCTATGGTTCTTTTCTCCCAGATGAAGCAGCAGGCATCGGTCCGTAGAACCTATAAAAAGGAGATGGTTGTGGCGCGAAGTACTCTTGTGCACCTACGTCATTCGGCTCGCGCGCAGAAGGTGGGGCTCATAGTCTTTCAGGCCTGCTCTGGGGGCTTCTAGTACCGATATGAGTAGTGCGCGTGTCCGAATATGTTCTCGCAGGGCCGGAAGGAGCGCACGCCGAGTTAGATAGAGCAAAGGAGGGTCCTGTCAAGTCGGTCCGCTAACGCCTTATCTTCCTATTTATAAGCCACAGCCTACTTCGACGTTTCCAATTTCCCATAGAGGAACTGCTTCCTGCGTCTGCGGCCGTTGCAGCTAAACTAACGGAGGAAGGAGGAGGGGAAGGGTGGTGAACATCAAATGGATTAGAGTTATCACAGAACTAGAAGAGGTTCGATTCCTCTTTGATGTTGTTAAGCCAAGAGCGCAAAGCGCATGCGCGAAATGAGAGCTAGAGGAATGGGAAGACAAGAGAATGCCCGGGTACTCCATCTACCAGAAGAAATGATTGAAATAGAGCGAAGAATGGAAAGGCAGGCTGCGAAGGCGCTGACTCAAAGGCTGATAGGATTGAACTCAAAGGGAAAAGGAAATAGGCTAAGCAAGAGGATTTACCATCGATCGTGAAAAACGAAGTGACTCACCAAGAGCATTGCCCATCAGGGGCTGCGGGGACAAGAGTTAGAAGAACTAAACCAAAATAAAATGGCCGTAGAAGGCTAGCTTTCAGAATAAGAAAAGACACCTTATTAGCACGATAGGGGGATGCTTAGACAAGCAAAAAGCATTTAACAAAATGAAAAAAATTATTTCTTAGGAAGGATTCCCCTTACTGGGGGTGGGACTATTACACCAACTGAAGCTTAGGAAGGAATGGAAAGAAATGCGTAAGAAATAACAGATCTGCGATAGAAGTCGAATACGATTAAGTAACTAGGGGCAAGATACAGACTTTAGAGCGTCAAGTCATACAAAAACCGGAGTGACTTCACTACCTGAAGAAAGAAAGCTGCTTCGGCAGGGTCGAAGAAGACGTGTAAGACACCGAGGGGCCGGGGCTTCTTTATTGTAAGGTGTCTAGAAGCCCAATTTTTGGATTTTTTGTCGTGTCTTATGGGCATGTTCATAAAGGAAAAGGCTCTCCATGGGCATCATCTGCTTCGGCTCAAAGCGAATAGGCTGGCAGTCTTGAAGAGAAGGAGAATTCTTTAACTGTTCGGTGTCGGCATCTTTTCCTACCTCTAACTGTTCTCCTAACTGGGCAAGGTAATCGGCTAACCGGGAATTCATCTTCAGAGCTAAGTCCCAAGGAGGCAGGTTGGAATGTACGGGCGTAGGTTAGCGTCTCATCCTACGAATGATAGCCTTTGAAGGCCGCCCACAGGATGCGCTGTACGGTAGTAGTTTATGTTAGCTGCTTATCCGGTGCCTTCTTTACGACTTTCGACCAAATTGAAGAAACTCTTGTTTAGTCAGGACGTCGTTCCCGTCCCTTGTGGTGCTTTTTCAACCCCTTGCTTTGACTTGGTAAATTGCATCTGGATTCGCTCCAATTCCAACAGATACCGCATTATGTGCATCACTAGTTCTAGGCGTATACTATGTTCCAGAGCCTTTAGTTTAGTTACGGAGTTAGAAGCTACTATATATAGATAGTGCCCGATTTCTATATCCTGCCTGCGAATCGAAGCTCTTATCTCTCTAGCTCATGAATAAATCACCCGCCGGAAAGGAATAGCCGGAATAGAATGAAGGAATGATTCAATCTTCCATCATTTCAGAGCCGACGCCTCCTTTTCTGCCTTTCTATCTATACTTCCCATCCGGAGGAGCAAGTTATGGAACAATTGAGCTTATTGCTGGGCTGGTTATTCAGAGCCAGCAATTGGCTGTCGGATTTCGTCCCGCAACTAGAAGAAGATCGCTTTGGGGTCACTGTGGTGTGGCTGAATGTAGAGCAGTCCGCCCTTACAGCCTTTGATCAGTAAATTATTTAGAACTTCGGAAGATGGTCAAGGTAGATTGCTTCCAAGCCACTGCACTAGATGGGCATGTAGTCATAGTAGTCGGCCCAGAATGCCTCTCTTCTTTACTAAAATACTATTTCGGATGAATGGGGAATTACGTCGCTCTTTGATCTGCAGAATAAGGCTTAGGAGCTCTCTCTTTTATGGCAGAGATCTCTCCATACCAAGAAAGCGAATCACAATGGATCGAAGCCCTCCTTTTCCTTCCAATTAGTGAGATTCTATCTCTTACTTGGGAAATTGTGGTCAAGCCCTCCCTTTATTCCTTGGAATCGAGCCGGCAACAAGAATTAGAATCAACCTATATAACATCTGTTCCCATGTAGTCGACATTCTAGAATCAAAGCTTCCTGGTCGCCTGCCTCCTTCTGTGGAAATGCTTTTCATGATCTCCAGCTCTTTCCCACCAGCTCGTTCTTTACTAGGCATCTAGGCGAACCCGCCGGGTTAATTAACTCAACGTAAAGAAAGCTCATTAGGTCAAAACTAGGGGAGTGCTTACTAATAGCGAAAGGTTAACATCTCTCCGCCCTTATTAGTAGTAGCGAACATCAGGTAACTTCGTGCTGTAAAATAACAGATTGGTAATGAAAGGCAATGTACTAAGAAAGCGCAACTCTATTAGACCTTTATCTGGAAAAAGCTGGAAGAAAGGCTAGAAAGAAAGGTTGCCTACTACTAATAAGGGCGGGTAAGAAAGAGAGGTGAGGTGACTAGGTTAGTAACTTTATTCAATCTAAAAGGTTGGCTCAGTGGGTTGGTTTGGCCGCCTTTAAGTGAAGGGGCGCATCCACCGAAGATGGCAGCGGGAAAGACGGGAGCACGAATGAGGTAGCTTATGCTTTTTTTCATCCTCACTACCTGGTTTATAGTCGAATCTGGAGAATATGAACTTCTCGCATTCTTCTTTTTGGTACGTTGTTATGAGCAGCTCTGGTGCTCGATCTTAGGTCTGAGGTATGGGTCGAATCATGATAAAGAAGGTTCGGTGGTTGTATAATTCCCAAGCGGAAAGTCGTATACTTAAAAAGTAGATGGAGTGATCAAGCGGCCCTTCTTGCGCCAACATACATCCAATGGCATAGAGTGATGCGTCAGTATGAACATGGAACTCCTTATTCCAATCCGGAAACCGAAGGATTGGGGCTGACAGCAAACACTCATCTGCATGCTTAAAGGCTTAATCCTGTTCCGGTTCCCAAGCCTTATATCTTTCTTCTGCAATGATTCCATTCTGGGATTCCGCGCTTCGAAAAGTCTTTTTTGATGTATCTGTAATAGCCTATGTGTCCCAAAAAAGAACGTGCTACGCCCGGCCCCCTTTTCAGTAGATGAGATTAGGATGAAAGGGCTTTCTTTCATTAACATTCAGTGAAGGTGCATAGCTTCTTTGAATGTCCCGCTGATTGACTACTACATCTAGGGACGGGACTGATCCCGAAAGAGAGGTCTTTATTTATGGTTATGAAATCGCTTTGATTGAAAAGCAAGTCGATGATGCCATAAGTCAAACGGGCGGGTGAGGCGAGAGTCCTTCACTGCACTCACTGGAGAGAGGGTAACATATCCTATATAGTAGTAAGGTCTTATCCCATTATTAGTAGCCGAAGTGTGGGCCGGCTAATTCAGGAAAAAACTTTCACATGTGCATAGGAAGACTAGAAAATGTTTAATAAGCCTTAGTCGACCTCCGGAGGACAACAATTTGCTTTTCCAATCTGAGATTCTCTTTTTCATTTTCTCCAGTAGAGGAAGGTTCTCTCTTTATTCTCTTGAGGGACATACTTGATAGGAATTTTTGATTCCTCTTCAATGATCTGGAATTTCTGCGAGGATCTCTGTTCGAGAGGAAGCACTGGCTCTTATCGAAATTTACCTTTTGGCCATTACAACATTACAATCAGCTTCTTACTTCTTTCCAGAAAGATTTTCTGCTTCTTAAGATTCCGTTTATGGCTATTATATAATATTAGAACATCGTTATCAAAGAGAAAGTAGGAGAGTGCTGGGCACGATCTCGAAGCATGGTAAGATGTTATCATTTTCAATGATACCATTAGCACTTCTTCAGCAAAAATCAACAGGCTAGGTTTGGAACCCTTGTCGCAGCCCTCGAGAAGCTGGAAAGTACCCATGTAGCACACCATCCACAAGCACTCCAAAGTCTTCATTACATAAACATCCATGTATCAAATTCCGCCATTTCTCACAAAAGCCCATTCGATCCAAAAAGATGCTTTTGCCATATCCTGACTTTCTTTTGACCCCCCTACCTCCTATGTTGTCTTTAGGTTAAAATCCCCTATCACTTAAAGCCACCTCGTGAGCCAAGGAGATCTTCTCTACTTAGTCCTTTAACAAAAGCGCCCCTTTTTCCTTAACTATTTTTATAGGGAGAATCAAACTAATTCTTCGAGCTAGAGAGAATTTTTTAGATTTACAAAGCTCTCCTTCAAATATCCCATAAATAAAGGTAGGTCGGAATTGGTGAAAGAAGGACTTTAGACTTTCGGAATAAGGGCAATTAAATTGGAATTCAAACTTAGGGCTTAACAGCGCCTTCTACAAAGAAATTGTGAATCGCATTGACCAAGTCGTCAACAAAAATATTCCAACAGTGATAATAAAAAAGACCTGGGAATCAAAAAATTGAAAGGATAGGGGAGTCACAGCCCCCAACCAAGGAAGTGGTTACGTTCACTATGTCCCCCTTATTCCCGACATGCTATGGTGCCCCGGGGCTGTCTCGCGAAGATCGAAGATCCGAACCTTCGCATCTACTCTCTCTTAGAGGATGAACCACGCCTTTGCTATCGCAAGAATATAGCGATCGAAGAGCTATGGCTCAGCTGCTTCGCGTATTACACCGTATTGCCTGAAGGGGGCATGCTGCAAGAGCGTAGGTGAGTGATAAGCATAGGAAGCGTGCCCGAAGGGCAGCAGCAGCAGTGTGGTTCCCGTCGCTAGATTGAGATCTCCAAGGTGGCGGGTACTTCGACTGCCTTGTATCAGGTGAAGAGAAGGGGGTGGTAGGCTTAGTAGGGCTCGAACCTACAATATCACCGTTATGAGCGGTACGTTTCAACCAATTAAACTATAAGCCCCTACGGATCTCTACATGCAATTCGCTCACTTCGGGAAGAGCGGACGGAAAGAGAAGGCCTTTGTCCTATCTGCTTCTTCCTCTTCCCAGGAATGAAGAATTTTCTAAAAAAAGGATTTTCGTTTTTTATTTTTTTTTACAGATTTCTTATTATTATTATATAAATAATATTAAGCAAGCGGCCCTTTCGCGACTCAAACAGCCGGTACGCTTTCTGGCTCAAACGGGCGGAGGCTTTCTATTTGCTTGCAATGCCGGTTGTTCGCCTTTAGTTAGAAGTAGAAGTAGAGGGCGCCGTTTGCCCCACACTTCAGAAAAAGTCAAAAAGTATGGATGAAGTAAAAAAAAGTACATAAGGAGTGAGAAAGAAAAACTTGGTTACGGGAACCGAAGGTTAGGCCGACTACTTTAGTAGAGAAAGACCTAAAAAAGTTTATTCCTACCCCTTACCCTTTCTTTCAATGTTGCCAATTCCCAGAATACTAATGTACCCTCGTGTATACAGTTGTCCAACTACTTTCTTCCTCCGACTTCTTTAGCCACTTTCGCATCTGTCGTATTCGGGAATGCTTGCTTCGTGGCGGAGCATTTAGCAATGCCAACAGCCTGGTGAGGGTTGGCTGTCTGAGGACAGGTTAAGGCAAGGCCTGCTGGGCTTGAGATTGGGTGAGGGAATCAGAAAAGGTCTCAAAAACCGGGCGGGCGGGCTTTTGGGCACACGGAAAAAAGGAAGTGGGTGGAGGGTGCTTCTCAGCTAGAGTTGGGGGTGGGGTCGCTATAGTGGCTAGGGTGAGTCTTCCTACATGGCTGGACGCCCGGTTCTAGACAAAGCTGCGGGGGTTACCACCACATCCTTTCCCGATAGACTTGAAGTTCTTCATAGATAGGCGGGGTAGAAAATCTTCTCTCAAAAAGAGAGAGACCAGAGATGACAGAGGAAGGTATTCGGTTCAAAAAACATACGACAGTCAGAACAACTTCAGTCCAAAATTGACTAAGGACAGAAGCAAGCTACAAGCCTTAGCAACCGCTTTCCTACGGACCTTATGTAAAAAAAAAGCAACAAAGAAAACAAGACACTAAGTTGTTGCGCTAACTCGCTAGCGCTAGCGCACTACGGCTTTTCAGCCTCCTGCAGGTCCCTTCATTCCCTCCGCCTTACATGGACTTAAAAGAGTACCTAAGGCGGATTAGTGGTTTATTTTCAAAAGGGATTTTTTTACCGTAGCTTTTAGACAGCTAACAGCTAAGCCACTAATCATACAGCTAATAAAATAAAGTCGGTCACTACTGAGACAGCTCATAAAAGTCGTTTCAAGTTCAAGGGCTAAAGCTTCTCTTAGGAGAATCCCTTCGCTACACTCGACTTAAAGGCACCTACGAACTCACTCATAAGGAAACTCATCAAGTAGGTCTTTCGAGTCTTTCAAGTACTGGCGAAGCTTTAATTGAAGACCTTTCAGTGCCCTTTCGTTTGGTCCCCTGGGTACCTTCTCTGCACTTACAGGTAAGCATTTCAAGTAGATAAGATCATAAAAGAAGAAATGGGAAGGAGTACTGCCATGATGCGCTATTATTTTAATCCGAAAGTCAATCATTCCCAGCTTTGATATGAAGGTATGGGGGAGATCAAAAGGGAGTATGTTAGTCAAATAGAGGGCTCTCACAGGGGTGTAGTCCACGGCTTTAGCCTTAAGCTAGGTTGGGCTATAGTTCTTGTATTGGGCGAACCCAAGCGTTAAATAGCGCCGTTTAGTGGCGTGCAAGGAGTAGTTGTCTTGTTGCTGGTAGGTGCGACTTTGTGAGTTGACAACAATACACCACGGTATGTGTGAGTCAAGATTTTACTTAGTGATCCGAAGGAGCAATTTGAATTACTGCAGACTGGTTTCCTTCCATATACCCCCACTGATGCCTATTTCCTACCATTGAAGAAAATAGAGAAAACTGCTAATCCCACCCACGTCGTAAACGGATGCCCTACCTGATCCATTTCAAATCCAGTCGGAGGTCTTCGAACCTTGAAGTATTAGCAGCAGCGCCTAGGCCTATCGACTTCGAAATCGAACTCCTAGCTTGGCCCCAAAAAGGCTTCTTTCTCTCATCTATCAACATCAGCTACGGGAACATATGATTTTCTAGGAAATCCCCCCTCCCATGAACTGAAAACTGACCCACTCACACTCCTTTTGAGGGCTTCGGGAATAAGTATCATACTGAGTCAACGATCAGGGCCTATCCATTTATCAAACTACCAATTCCTTTACTCAACTAAGGGCGAGCGAGCTATAACACTAGTAAGGATTCGGAGGGTTGCAGCTACTAGAAAGATAGAAGGGTATGGGCTTAGGGTGCCTTACCTATTAGGTCTTTTATGGGTCATCTAGTTCGGAATCACTCAATACTTTTCGAAACCTTATTGCCGCGGAGAATGAGGGAAAGGAGAGAGAAGAAAGGGGAAGGTTTTGCTGTGACTCAAGTCCCCCTGCCGGAGCTCCCTGAACCTGAAGTGGAAGGTTAGGGGCGTTCAGCCACTTGACTCTAAGGAAAGGGGATGCTCAGTGAGAAGAAACGTCAAATGATTTGGACAGTTGTCGCGCTGGCGGAGCAGGGAGCCTACAGGGAAGGTTGGGGCAATGAGGAGCTAGACGAGTAATGATCTGTCTGATGGGAAAGATCCACCAATTCCTTTATTTCAATGTGTTGAATCCTCTACAGAGGTGGAGTACCCTCTATTCAATATATGATTTCCTGCCCGGAGGGATATGGAAACATTGAATTCGCCAATTTTCTAACTTTTCTTTGATTCTTGACACATGTCATGCTGGATTTGAAGAAATAGAAATGAAAGTCTAATTCCGCTAGAGAAAGTTGAATATGAATTAAACCAAAGAGGAGTTTTTGACTCAAAAAGTAGTGGCAGGAAAAGAAGCAGCACACCAGGACGAACTCCTTCTTTTAAATATCAACTCAAGGCCTCCTTTCCTTACTCGTTGGTTTGAGTGCTTTATCGAAGGATTGATATAGAGAAAAAATGCCTATATTTCTTATCTAAGCCCACCTACCTTGGGATAAGCGGTTACCGGAAGTTTGAAGCTGACTTTAATGAGCAACACTTCCTCGTAGGTCACCAAAGCAGGCTCCTTTAGCCGCTTCGATTGTTAGAGCTCACTTCACACCAACATAATCGTAAGCTTTCTTCTTCGCCTCAGCTTGAGAGCTCCTTTCTACATCAAGATCTGGCCCTCGATCGACTCCGGCTATGGTGCGATTCCTGGCATATGTACACCACAGTAGCTAAGGCAACCTCGTTCCAGCTCGCATTGTATTTGAAGTTGAGGATTTCGCTTCTGATGTAGTCAGTGAGAAGCTAAGTTCTGTTTTTAGCTTTAGCAAGCCTGTGACTGCCTGAACAGACTAGTCTACGCTCAGCCAACATTCCGAACTTGTCTCGACACTGACAGTTCAGTGGATGGGATAGCAGAGAGAGAAAGGAAAAGAAGTAGTTCCGAAAGGAGACTCCACCTAGCTAGCGCGCTCCTCACCTCAATGCTACACTTCGGCAGCTACGAACTAAGACGCTTCAGAAGAAAAGCTACATCCACTACCTGCATTCACCCTGACAGGCTAACCCGAGCTTACTCAGGGCCTTACCACCCGAACCAGCAAGACTAATGTCTACTTATACCTTTGAGAGGTCCACTTATACTATTGAGAAAGTCTCTAAATTAATAAGGCCCCGGTTGTGTTGTTATATAAGATTCAATTCAATCTAACAAGCGGACTACCTTTGGCTACTACAAGATCTTTATAAACCAAAGAATGAGCCTACTTTACGCACTTCCGCACTAAGCAGGCAAGGCCAACTACACAAGCAAGAAGGCATCGCCTGCGGCTTCCAATCCAATGACAAGCAAAAGACGAAGAAGTAACTTACTATACCTTACCTCCTTGTGCCCATAGCTTGACCTCCGCCTTTTTCTACCTGCACGGATGCCTTCCCTTCCTTGCAAAGAGAACCTAGTCAATCAATGGAAGGAGAAAGGAAAAAGACCTTCCTCGCGCACAGACAGACCATCTTTAGCGAAGTCCCTCCTTCCCAACCTCTCCTACAACATCCATTTCGTCAAAGAAGGACGGAGCAGGCACACTGACTACTCTGATTGGGCGTGGACTGGGAAAAAGTAGCATCTAAAGGAAAGCTAAAAGGTATTGGCAAAGAAGTAATGGAGGATCTGATATAGATTGAAAAGAGGGAAAGCTAAGCTAGCTAACGAAGGGGTTGGGATTCGCCTCGCCCTAGTACACCAACCAGGAAGAAAGATTTTGTGCTTTTCACCTTTCCGCCAAACTAGAACGAGAGCTAATCGGGTCGATTAGAATGTCCTTGTTTCACAGCGCTATAACATTCTCAAGTTAGAGTCTGACTATCTCTATTCTAAGTAGCACCCGAGAAAGCACACGCTAAGCAGATCTTTACCAAAGCCATATCTCCATAAGCATCCAAAGCTGCCTACTCATTGGTAGTGAAAAAGCAAGAACATAGATATGTTTACGAAGCCAAAAGCCACTCATCTGAGCCAGCGGATTCGAATTATGCTATGCCGGTGCGCAAAGCAAGCACGCAACGACTGCGTAAATCTTTGGTCTGCCTATCATTGTCCATGTTGGGCTGACTCCGTTAGGCAAGAGGACCCCTACTGATATTGACTGACCTGTTGATAGGCTATAAGTAGGCCGTTTGCTATTGCTATAAGGGTTGTTCGCCTTTATACGGCTTGGCTTCGCTATCGCTCTTAATGGTCGACATCCTGCCATACAAGAATTCCTATTATTTAGAGCTAGAAGCTTCGCCAGAAGCAAGCAAGATAAGGTCGTTCTACTTCGTAGACAAGGCTCGTTCCGTACTTTACTTACAAGCTCGTGTAGTACTCACCCCTATCTCTAAAGGGGCTTATGCACTCCACTCGCTGTCTACTAAACGAGCGTTAGAGCGAGCGAGCGAAGCCCTCAATTTAGTAGCTTCCCTTACCCTCCTCTTTCATTTCCGCTTAGGCTTCCGCGGTTTGTGGGATTAATTGATTGTATACCCGAGACCCATAATCTTTCCTAGGAACAGCTTCTACGACGATAGGCATAAAGGCATGATTAGTTCCACAAATCTCACTACACTGACCATAGTAAACTCCTTCTCGTTGTACCGAAATAGAGATCTGATTTAAACGACCAGGTACAGCATCACATTTGACACCTAAGGAAGGTACAGCCCAACTATGAGGTACATCAGCAGATGTTACAATAAAACGTATATGGCTCTTTGCTGGTAGAACCACTCTATTGTCGACTTCTAATAAACGTGATTGACCCAATTCTAGATCATCTTCTGGAATCGTATAACTGTCAAAAGTGAGTGACTGTTCATTGGAACTGTTATAGTCCGAATACTCATAAGGTAGGGTCGACGCCCGCCTCCCCCCAAACTGTACTTGCAAGTTTCCCCGCAAAAAGCTCTCCACGCCTACTCTTAGAAAGAACACTATTTTTCTTTAGTTAGGTAGTTCTCCGGACCGTAAGACCCTTTATGAGTAAGGTTAATCGAAGGTCGGGGAAAGTTTATTGGCAAGAGGGAACCATTTCTCACCCAGCCCTACCTACCCTATGTATTCGAGGGAGAGGCTGGAACCAAAAAAGACCAGGTTCCACACATATGAGACAGGCAGAAGGTATGGGACGAGCAGTTTCTTGAAGAGCGAATTCGATCCTATAGTCGTCTTATTTGTTCGAAAAATGCATAGTGGAAAGGGATGCTAATCGGCTCGGTGAAGTTGTAGCCCAAAAAAAGAAGATCCAGAGTGATTCCTCACCTATCCTGTCAGGGGCCCAGTGGAACGCTCGAGTATAGATTCCCTATGCTCATGTAAACGGCCAGGGCCGGCCGGCCCGTAGATCTAAAAGGATCCAGCCATAGGCCTGACCGGATATCGTTTGTCCACAAACAAAAACAAAGTAGGTTTTTAGTAGTAGTTCATGAGACCTCGAATTCCCACGTTCCAGCGTGCATTATGCCAACAGGTCCCACCACCTACTCTAGCTGAGAAGTTGAGTCACCCTTCTTTTTTTTTTCCAGAAATAGAATAGAATAAAGAATGAGATAGTCTATATCCTGTATCGATGATAGGATCACTCTATGAATAGGTCAATTCTCTGTGACCTCCCACCGTTCACGACATCCCTTGCTTCTCGCAAGATCGTCTCCTCGGTGGAAGAGTAGAAGCGCTGGTCCCCTTCGGTCAACTTGCTTGTGCCTGCTGTTACCTACCGTAGGACCTCCGTCCCCGAAGCGAAGAAAGAGGAGCAGGAACAAGAGGTTGTCCTCTCCTTACAGTCAAGTGGCTTTCAGCTCCTTTCCCGGCCCAGTAGTTCCGCAACTACTACCGTGGTTGTTGCCAACGGGGATCCCCCATTCCAAAAGGTTACTAGGCCGGCCGTTAGGTCCAAAGTTGTATACCACTGCTATGGTGCCGATAGATTCACTACTTCAGCGCCGTTATCGGACATTGCAGGCTGAGCATCTATTTCTTATATATCGTTCCACACCGAGAAGAGGGATGTGTACCTCCAGCAACAACAAGAATGGAACCATAGGCTCCTATGCTGGGAGCATTTCGGGGTATAGGTCTAACCACCTCAGCTCCCCGTTTCTGGCAAGCTATAGTTATTAAAGTCTCTCGACGGCGGGAATGGGAGATTACCGGTAAGCCAGATGCTTCGCGAACCATATTCAACTTTAAGGCATTGCACTTTCATCACCCTCGTGAAGAGGCGCACTCCGATACCATTGATGTCCAATAGCTTTTATAGTAATGGCTGGGTCTACTACTACCTCGTCCATTGAGTATAACAGATCAAATGATGGTATAGCAATGAACATAGGGATTATAGTAGGAAATATGGTCCGAAGAATCTCGATAGTAGTTCCATGAACAATCCTTTGCGGGATTGGATTTTTTTATAGTGGAAATGCCATAAAGCGCGACCCAAGATCCATGATACGAAAACCAAAATCAGAATAACGAATAAAAAGACATCATGATGTAAGTCTGTTATTCCTTACATTATAGGTGTTGCTGCATCTTGAGATCGTAATTGCCATGGTTCCGCTGCATCACAAGGAGCAATTGTGAGGAATAGCCATTCTAGAACAATCATTTGGTTTGGTTCATTCTTTGACTGCTCTGCTCCCCCCCCAAAAAAGAGAGACTTGTTGTAAATCGCCGGTTGGGTTTGTTTATCCAACCAAGAAAGGCATGGGGCTTTTGGGCATGGTAACTAAACACTTAGTTAGCGTTAGCTTTTTTTTTTTATTTCGCCAACTCAGGTGTTTTATTAACATACGATATTATTTTGCTAACTCACAGGTGTAAGCGCTATAGTACAGTGTTGACTGGTGTGCTTTGGTGTAACCGGGGGGCTGGAACCAAAGAAAGACTGTACCCGGCGTCCCTTCCTCTCATCAGGAAGCTATCTCGAGCTCATTGAACACTAACTTTCTTCTTTTTCTTTTATAATAGTCGAAATTCTCTCAATTGTGCCCCCACTGCCATTGGAGCACTCTCTGATACGTGTTCTAGAATTTTCCAATTCAGTGGAGTGGGGCTTACCTTGAAGCAGATTCCAATGTCATAGCTTTTGCCTTCCCTGCTTGCTCTGTTTTTATTCGGAACCCAGTTTCACCATTCTATCTCACTATGGCCACCCTGCTGGAGAAGATTACTGGACCACCTTCTCCCGTATTACTACCTTGTTTTGTTGTGCCAAAAGGAACTAAAAGCGTACTTTGCTGCTAATCTAGTAGCCATCTAGCAGTATTTCCTATTTTTTTACTTACTTCTTTCTCTTTCTATTTTTGGGGTTTTTTCCTGTGATGTGTACCTCTGTCTTTGAAGAAAGAGAGGAGGGGGACTAGTTTAGGAGTCTAATTTTTTTGATTCACTTCATTCATAAGGGTGTATGATAAGAAAAAGTACTCTTACTTGTTGCAGAAAGAAAAGTAGCATTTTATAAACAGCTTTGATTCATTAAGATGAAAACTTCACACAGGAAGTGTATGTCACGTATATTTGTTAGTCTATTATTTATGGGTTTTATGGGCCTCCATGTGTTTGTCTGTGTGTGGTTTCTGAGCTAGGAGCGCTTGGAATTTCAGTCCTACTCATTAATATACTATCAAAAAAAGTGGCTCTCCTTCTCTTATGAGAGATAGGCGCTCTCTCTACGGCCAATTCTCTTTAACAAAAAAGGCATTCCCTGATCCCGCTGTTATTGCTTGACTAGCCTGCTTCGAAAGCTGTCATGTAAGAAAGCAAAGAGGATTGCTAACAGGGGGAAGAAAGAAAGCTCCTAGCGTCATTTCTCCTAGCGTATGCCGGTAAGAATTCAATCTTTGGAAAAATGAAAGTCATTGCCAGAGGAAGCCTCTTAGTAGCTAAGGTGAAGCCTGATTTCGTGTGGTTTACGACTTGAAAAGCGCTTTCTTTCTTTCTTCATCTGCCCCATCTATTTACTTAGCTGACAATCATATAGAGCGTGATACCTGCCCTCTAAAATGGGATTTAGGAAGCAGACTCCTCGCCCTATAATAAAAGAGCTCTATGTAGCGCTTTAGCTTTTGCGCTTTACAAAAAGGAGCTAAGCAAGGGGAGAGCTTATGCCCGGCTAATTGAATGGAGTTCCCGGCTTTAAAGAATCAAGTTCAAGTACCGAGGAGATTCACGACTCAGAAAAAGACTCGACCCTTCCCAATCCCAATGAGAGAGCGGTCTCTGGAAGCTGAAATGCGACGTTTAAAACCCCTCCCTCTTCCCCCGGGTAAACGTTCCATAAAAGGGGTTTTAGTGGCCTCTGAAAAGGAATCTTTCTATAATAGCACTAGCGCACTAGACCGGTAACAGAACATAAAGGATTCTCTCTTGACTACGGCACCCGCGGTGAGCCTCTCTCCTAGGGTTGGTTTTCTCATCTGATCCTAAATCATTCAACAACCTGAGTGTTGTAGCTCTCTTGTTCTTGACTGCTAGACGAGGAGCTGGGTAGAGAGATAATAGATCCTCCCCCTAGGATGGTAGCTTCTATTCCTTGATTGCCCCGCAAGTGAAATAAGGGATTCTAGTGCTTCTTGAAGCCAAATAAGGGCATAAACCACTATATAGAGTCTTGAGTGCCTTCCCTTCGGAAACCTACTAAGGCAACTCCGATTGAATGCGAAATCCTGCTAGCCATTATTCGTATGAACTCCTAGATCCATGAAGGACATGGGCATCTATAAGCCGGTGTAGCTAAGCGAAGAGCGGAAAGAAGGAATCACAAAATCAATGCATTCCTTCTTAAACTTACCGGTCTGATGATATCTTAATCTAAGAAAAGAAGATTTAATAAGAAAAGCAAATTTCCTTTTTCAGGTAAGGGTTTAATTAAGAATTCCAGGTGGTCCAGTGGATGGATTAAGCCATTGATCATATCATAGGTCAAGGACGGAATGAAGAACCAACGTTTTTATTCCTCCTCTGTTCTCTACTAAGATTGTAATTGATTCGTGCTTTCTCTTCCCCAAGGGAACGGAACTAGCACTATAATTCCGAGTCACCTATCCAGTATGTGAGTGAGCCCGCCCTACGGATCCCCTTTGTTCAATGGGGGAGGGGTCATACCTTCCCCGCCCGCTTAGTTTCATAAGTCTAAATGATTTGGGGCACAGAATCTGCCGTAGATGTGAAATTTGCTAATTTTCATTCTCAGCTTTCTCATCACATGAATGAGACATAACTTCTTCTCTTAAGAATAGTGAACTAGAAATCAGATTTTGATTGGTTTGAGGATTTCGACCTTGAACTAGAAGAGGTTCTGTTTTCTTTGGACAGGCAAACCCGGAAAGAGAGATCGGGATGATGGAGACTTGAAGAAGTATAGTATAAATCAAATAGAAGGCTCGTTCGTAGATCAGCACAAAGCTATTAATCCAATCCGATCCAAGATGAGTAACCGAGTTCTTCTTCCTATGGTTGGCACGAGAATCCCTCTCAAAGGGGAAGAATCTGATTCGATCTCCGGGCTTATAACCAACCTATGAACAATGGTCTGTCTCATCTAGTTGGTCTCCTTCTTGGCATCAAGAGTCGTCAGTACTGAAAAGGCCCTGGCATTACCTTCGGGAAATCTAGGAGGACAGCTCGCCGAGCCTATGGTGGACGTCGGTTGGGTTGTCGACGATTACGACCATTCAAAGGCATTTTTCCATTAGCTGGAGTAGGAAGGGGGCTGACGTCGATAAGTATATATATATATATATAAGATAATTAAGGCATTAGGAATCTGGGTGATCACGCACTTCACGTGGTATTTATTAGGATTAGGACTGAGAAAAATGACCGCTTATTTCAGACAGCCCAGCCCGGACCATCGCTTTTATCGTCAACAG